>OU342955.1:5000000-10000000 GCA_910592335.1 Adalia bipunctata | reverse complement strand
CTATTGATGATATTGGAACTATTGATGATGAATATTCATCATAAGAGCAATGAAAAATGGGTCGGATAGTAATGAGCTAAAAATGGTTCCAATTGGTTTCGTCAGCTCAACTTCAAGAAAATTTTAAGACATAAATAGAAATCAATTATCATATAAAAGACAAAATATGGTGTGAGCACATGGGTCTCAATAATAATATATTCATTGGAGCATTTTCCTATGTTGAAATTTCATATTAAAAAAGAAGATTTCACCAGGCGATGGATTCAACCACAGATTATCTGGCATGTAACAGAGCCAAAGTGGACAATCAAATTAGCAAAAGAGGAAACAAGTCGCCAAAACTAATCCCGAAACCTGACCGTCGTAAGTGGTCGGTTCTGTAGAAACGTTAAGCTCGTTGAAGGATTTTCCTGAACGCTACCATTGCCGAATCCTCAAAATGAAACTTCCATTCGAAGACAACAGGATTAAATTAAAACCTTTTGTCGATATTTCAGCGGGTCCTTTTGTCGGACCCAATCCGTACAGTATTGATCTAACAAAAACGAAAAAACGTAATCGCATCTGCCTGTAGCCAGGGGTGAAATGATTAACAATTCAGGTAAATAGTTGTCTCCAGTCGTATCCGGGCCAGTGGGACCGTCTTTCTAGCTTTAACAAATACACAATTTGCGATTTTATGCCCAGGTGAACTTACTCGAACCTATAAAGGACGAATAAGTATGCCGGTGTCCCCAACTGTCTTTTGTGAGGACGCTTTTAAGAGCACAAAAGACGATGTGGTCTCTTTGTTATACAAACATTTGTCCCCGAATCTTACAAGGACCTGTCAAGTTTGATCGTTGGACAGAGACACCCATCGATTATCTAATTCATCTTGGCTATTGCATACTGCCAACGGTTGGAAATTTTCGTCAGGGTGCTTGGTCCGATTTTCTAGCCACTCTTGCGGATCAAAGAATGGATGCATGTGACTTCTTGAAGCACCCCTACGGTGTGGAATTTGGTAAGGTCCAGTGTCAATGAAAGGATCTCAATGAGCATAATGAAATGAATTAGTTTCTTATTTATCTTCTTGGAAATCTCGACAGCATCCATTCAGGTCGTGTGGCTAGGTTCACTTCTCTTCCAAATTGTTGAAATGGAGAAGAATGTCTCTGAATTGTATATGGCGAATATATATGGGTCATAGCTTCCGTTTTGAACTATCCGATTTGAAAAATCGAATAAATGGAATACTACAACATCTGGGCCTCCTGCATAGGAAATTATTGGATAGTTTGATAGTCGGTTACATTCCACTGCGACCTTAAGCTTCATAGTTCCCCCCATAAGGGCTGTTTTAGGTATAAGTTATCCCCCTATTCCCCACAAAGTCTTTGCTCTTCAGTTTTTGATGAGCCTATATTATCATCATCCTACAAGGAGACAATGTTTTGTGATAAGGAGTATCTTATTCCTACTGATATCCAAATAATTCTTGGTTCTCACAGATCCAAGATCCCGAAGGAATTTTTTTGGAATGATCTATTGCTTGAAGATTCCTTCAGAGTGCTCCTCTTCCACTTTCTTCCTTCTGCAAAAACTCTTTCTCATAGGTGCATTTCCACAAAATAGTTATGGGCCAGTGAGTAGCGTTTATGCTCCCTTTCTGGCTAGTGTGTTGATCTAGGTATAGGACATTGTACATGAATTATGTCTTGAATTTTCTGAAGAATCCAAAAAAAAAATAATATACAGTTGGTTGCATTTGAAATAAGAAAGTTGGTATTGGCCACGGTCACATGGAACACCCTATATAATATTATTTTCTTGAAAAATATGCGCATTTAAAATTACAAATCGACGTGTCCGAGCGTTTTTCCTAACACCCCCTCATTTATTCGTTATCGAATTTATTCCATTTGGCTGTTACACTCTGTATGCAACTTTTTCATTGCTGAAATTTTCTGAAGTGTTTTAATAATCAACCAACAATATTCACACAGAAAAGAGCGAAAGTGAAAAATATATTCTGCCAAGATACAGATCTGCAAAAGCAATATAATAACATCATATGGGTAGAACCTGGAGTTCGCCAACAATGGACCCTGAACTATTCAATTAAATTTCACACCAGAGAAGGGTCTCATGATTCCATCATCCCTGCCTCACCTTCGGCTAACAAAGAGTTCCCTCCTAACCTCTCATCTCTTTCAGACGCTACCGTGAAAAGGAAAACGATCGAAAGTGTCAGTGTAGAATTCGACGTCAAAAAAGTAAACCTGAGTTACGCAATAAATTTGGAAAAAAGATGTCCACCGAAATTGTAAAAATCGAAAAATTGGAGTATCGAGCCATCATCAAGTACCTGTATTTGAAGGGGATAAGAGGTAAGCAGATTTACGAAGATATGCTATACCCTTGGTGATCAATGTCCTTCGTATGCGACCGTGAAAAATTGGACTGCAAGCTTCAAAAGAGGTAAATTTTCCATTGAAGTTGATGACCGATCGGGAAGGCCAGTTTCTGTGTCAGTCCCCGAAAATATCGAGGCAGTTCATGACATGATTTTATCAGACCGTCGAATTGGGCTGAAACGGATATCTGAAGCACTAAAGATTTTATAAGAACGCGTTCATCATATAGTTCACGTCAAATTTGGACATGAGAAAAATTTCTGCAAAATGGATCCCCAAATGTTTGAATGTTGACCAAAAGCGTGCAACGGTAGAAGCATCGCGTTTGATCTTTGCTAGATTTTAAAACGATATAGACTTCGTAAACCGAATTGATGGACGAGACTTGAGTATATTTCTACGATCCAGAAACAAAGCAACAATCGATGGAATGGCGACACTCTGGTTCTCCAAGACCTAAGAAATTTAGTGTCCGAAAATCTGCTGGAGAAGTTCTTGCTTCAGTTTTTTGGGATTGCCATGTAGTAATCATAATTGATTTTTTGGATAAGGGTACAACAATAACTGGAGATCACTATTCGACATTACTGACCA
Organism: Adalia bipunctata; assembly: GCA_910592335.1. NCBI lineage: Eukaryota > Metazoa > Arthropoda > Insecta > Coleoptera > Coccinellidae > Adalia > Adalia bipunctata. Next base: position 9,997,004 of record OU342955.1, on the reverse strand, counting down.
CTCTACGGGAAAAAATTGAAGAGAAAACACGCGGAAAGCTATCCAAAGGTGTTTTGTTCTTACAGTACAACGCCCCAGTACACATATCTCATGTTGCCATGCAAAAAATTCGTGATTCAGGGTTAGAATTACTAGAACACCCCCCTTATTCACCAGATTTGGCTCTGTCCGACTGTCATCTCTTTCCTTAACTGAAAAAAAGTTTAAAAGGTCGTAAATTTTCTTCCAACGAGAAGGTAATGAAGGCTGTGGAGGACTGGTTTGCAGAGCAAGAAGAAACTTTTTTTTGTAAGGTGTAGAGACGTTGCAGGTTCGCTGTAAAAAATGTATTCAATCAAGAGGAGAATATGTTGAGTAATGAAATATTTTTCAATATATCCTCGTAAGACTTTAAAGTTTTAAACTTTTAAATAAACTAGTGGACCCGTAGTTCCCTTTCATCTTCAACAAATTGTGCCTCTTTTTCGCATTTTTTCCTGAAATTCCCGACAGAAAAACTCTTCAAATCCGAGTAGAAAGCCCCCAAAAAAATTGAGACATTGAAAACTTCATGATAGAGAACGATCAGGAATATAAATTGAAGATCCCTAAAGTTTAAATATATTCACAATTTGTGAACTTCCTTCAAAAGGGAGAACATTTAGGGATACAGGATATGGCGAAGAAAGCAGTAAAAACTTATATAGGAAGTCGTAAAGTGGGTTCTGAGATATGGAGATGAAACATCTATCAACTTTTTTCTCGGCTGAAATATCGGGAAATTTTTTGTCGGAACAAAAGGGAAACTCCATAAAACAAGGGAAATCGCCCTTGCCGAAGCTAACAAATTTATTTTCTAGGCTTCGTAACTTTCACCGATAGATATTTAGTAAATGTAATTTATCTCACATATCCCTGGCCGTCTAATAAATTATAAAGAACAGTTATTGACTTCTTCCTCCAGACCCTGAAGGCAAGGCTATAAAATTAAACTGGTGTATAGATCAGGGGTTGTTCTGCCAGACAAGGGCCAAGAGGGGTTGTTCCCTATAAATAAGTGAAGCCAATGTGCTCGAAAATTTACAACAGCGATAGTTATCTAGCCGATCATTTGAACATCTCGAGGTCATTCCTGCAACTGTAGACTCAGCGTCGCCAGATTCTGCTTCAGACGCAGTTTTTTGGCCATATTCAAGGCTTTCCCGCGTTCTTTCTGGATTAAAATATCCCCATTTCCACAATTCTGACTTTCGTAGGGAATGAATAACGTGAAATACTAGGAGAGGATTTTGAGGGGCTTCAACCTAGGAATATAATACGATACTCTGATATAATTGGTCTTTTACTTCCATCTAGGTTCTGTCCTCAGTGTATATACTGAAGAAAAATTACAGGAGAGAATCAGATATTTATATTAATGAAAAAGATCTTAAAATTCACTGCAGATACGTTCGAACATGTTTCTATAGGATGCCATCCTTCAGGAGACCCTAAAATGGAATAGAACAAAACTGAATTCGTTAGAAGCTCCACAAAGGCTTAAACCAAACAGGTAGCATGTGCACAAAGTGTGAACAGGAAGTCAGCCATTTTATGGTGCAACCAGTGAAGTACATACACCTATCCAAAGTAAATACAAGGCTTTATTTGAACACGGTTCGCTGATAAAAGACCCAACCCACTCGATGAAATTTGATATCCAAATTCTCCAATAGTCTCAATGAAGGAACAGAAAGGAGAAGGGGGCTGGGTGGATAACAACGGTTACGTGAAAATGGATGACAAGCTTTGGTTTCTGAAATCTAAGGTTATGCCATTTAATGAACAAAATGTTTGGAAGTTTGCTAATTTTCTAACAGATAATATTTCGGAGACAAAACATAATTCCTTCGTTCTGAGGACAAAGACATCTCTCTTCGGTGGAATCAAGTGGGGGAAAATGTTTTAAAGCGTTATCTGCAGTATTGAACCTTGATTCTTTATGGAAATATGGCAGTTCAGTACGGCGCAGACTTGAATAATTCATGTTCGTCTCAGATGCAGAAAGATGAGCATTATTGCGATATGCTAAACGCGTTTTCATTATGTACCGAAATAATGTACCTGCCTACATTTTCCTGTTATATAAATCGAGATCTAACTACAGCAGCAGGGCACGAAGTTTCATGGTCCCATGCTATTTCAGCGGCATATAACATGCGATTAAAGAGGAAACGAATTCCGTTCCGTTCACATCGTGATATAATTCGAATTTGAAATTCCGCATTTCGTATTTGATTAAATTCATACCCTGCTGGAAATAATTATAGGGCAAAGGGAGACGTGTGAGACAAAGTAATTCCTACTCCCACATTCGGAAAAGTCCAACCCCTACAACTGAAATATATCTTTGTAATTATGGATGATTATAAACTTCCAGGGATTAAAAACCGCAAAATGTGGCAGCTGTTGGACGGCGCGTGTTTTGATACAAAGGGGGAATTTGAATTCGTGCAATAAGATATAAAGTCTCACCTGCTCCAAAGCATCCGCTATGCCCACAGTGGATGTGGTAGATTCCTGGTGTCCCTTGGTAAACTAGACGGATGGTGCAGAAAAGGTGGGAACTTCCCAGGGGGCGGCGGAGGCGGTAAATCTGGACTCCTCGACCTCTCCAGGTGCGTTGGAGTAGCCGACGAATAAATATTCAGCGCTGAACGTTGATGGATGCACGTTCTCCTCACGTCGGGCATCGCGAATTGCAGTTTCTGCCAGAACTGTCTATCTCCCCACTCGATCACTGTGTTTGTCTTCAGATAAAGACGTAGGTCGGGGTCGAGGTCCCGCGGGGGTACCTCCCCGGTCGTTATGAAAATCAGTCTGCGTCTTCTGTCCTTCAAAATTTCGTGCAACGCGGATTTGAATTCGAAGCGGCACCACTCGTTGAGAAGAAAGTTTTTACTCAACACTATTATAGTTCTTCGCGAGGATTCTACGGCTTCTATGATCGTATCAGCGACGTACGCTGACACGTTGAAGTCTCGGTAGTGCAAACAGAGCCTATAGCTTGGATCCCCGGATTCAAGACCTGGGGCTAAAACTTGACTGACAAACGCCTCATCTTTCACACTGTAACTTATATAAGCGTCGAAAAGTCTGTCTTTATCTTGTTGCTCTTCAAACGCCGTTGTCTTATAGCACATACGTAATCCGCATCTCGAATATATCCACACCCGTAACTCCCGTCGATAATAGAAGGCGCCGCACACAAGAATTACGCTGAAGAGGAACGCACACATTGTTCCTAACATCAAGGGGAGATAATCGTTCATCACCTGAGTTTCCACGATCGCTCTGCTACCCCCTGTATACGGTTGGCACAAGGAGGCGTTAAAATCTGCCATATGAAAACCGACTTCTCTGGTCACGTTGTTATAGAGGCAAACGATTTTGTTGGCGTCCACGACTTTGCCATAATTCACCCTAAGCCAATTTTTATGTTTCTGTACGTAGAGGCAGTCGCAGGACCATTGATTATCTGATAAACCGATTTCCACCAGATAGGGATTCAGGAAAAACTGCCACACTTCGAACGTGCTCAATCTGTTGCCTTCCAATCTCAACACTTCCAACTGTTTCAAAGCCAAAAACGTTCTGTTATCTATATAATGCAGCATGTTATCCTGCAGATAAAGCTCCCTCAGGCCTTCTAAGGAAGCAAACTCGAATCCCAACAGTTCTTTAATTTTATTGTTCTCTAAATGAAGAATCGACAGTCTCCTCAATCCACTGAAAGTATGGTTATATACAGCCACTATATTGGAACTGTTGGCGTAGAGCACTCTCAGGTTCTTCCTACCAATGAATGAATGACTGGATAACTCGCCGAAGTTGTTCCCGTCCAAATACACCTCTGTGGCGTCCATAGGTATGCTACTGGGCATTTCCGTGTACCCAGCCGCTGAACATTCCACTACATTTGCTGACCACGACTGATCATGATAACAAGTACAGTTGTTCGGACATGTCATCTCGCAATCGCATGCATCGAAATCGCAACAATGGCACAGGGCGAAACAATGGGTTTCGTACGTACACAGGAATTGGGAAGATTCAGCTTCAACCAGAGGCAAATAATTGCTGTCCCTATTGTACAATAATTTGCAGTATATCGTCTCTAAATCCATAACACGTGGATGCTGTCGCAGGTGGTCCAGCTTATTTATACGCTGCAACCATTCCATCGTGCAATCGCATTGAAATGGATTCCCGCCGATATAAAACTCGGGTAAAGGCCTATCGGGATCTACAGGTGTCAAACGTAAAGCGTTCAAGTCCATACTCACGATCTGGTTAGCGTACAAATCGACTCTGGTCAGATTCATTTTCTTCAAGAACGTATGCTGTTCGACCGCAGATATCAGATTATCGTTGAGGAACACCAATTCCGTGCTGCTCGGGATGGCGGCCGCGTTTATCTTCGTCAATTTATTGAAACTGGCGTCTAGAGTTTGCAACCGCAGTTCCAAATCTAATCCGTAGTGGTTTCCTAACTCCCTTATATTGTTCTTGTGGATATCCAGCCATTGAAGACCTCGGGGTATCAAGGCGTAATCGAACCATTCAATTTGGTTATCGGACACGTTCAACCATAACAGACTCGGTATCTCGGAAAAAAGTCCGCTTATGTCCGTCAGCTGATTCGAATCGATCCTGATGGCTTGAAGGGTCGAGCTAGAATCGAAAGTTCCATGTTCCACTCTGCTTATTTTATTCCTGGCAAGGTTTAGTATCTGAAGCGCTGGCAGATCAGCGAACGCCCGCTTGCTGACGTTCTGTATCAGATTTCCTATAAGTCGCAGACCGTATAAGTTGCTCATACCCCTAAATCCCGGTTCCTCGATTGAAACGATGGAGTTCTCCCCCAAATCCACGGTCCTTAATAGTCGCATATCTTTCAGGGCTAAAGGAACGGCTTTCAGTTTGTTTCCGTTCAAATTCAAATCTTGCAAACTAGAGCAATTCCTGAAAGCCTCAGGGTGGATTCCCTCGAGCAGGTTGTTATCGAGCGCCAGCGAAGATAAAACGTAGAGCCCGTTCAGAGAGTAAGCGTCTAGGTACGTGATTTTATTATAGGATATAATTAGGGTATGAAGATTATTCATGGGGGCGAAAGTGTCAGCTGGAATAGTCTCCAATAAATTATGCTCCAAGTTGAGAATTTGCAAGGTGTATAAATCCTTGAAGAATGACGGATCTAGCTTCGAAATTCTGTTATAAGACAGATTCAGCAATACCAATCTAATCAGTCCTGAAAACGTGTTCTCGTTTATCCAGGAACTGCTCAATAAATTTCTTGATAAATGCAGGGCCAACAGCTGCTCTAAATTGGAGAATAACCCAGGGGCCAGAACACTTAATGAGTTATTCTGCAAATTTATTTCTTTGATAGAGCCAGCGCAGTCTTTGAACACTTCAGCCGGTAAAGCTACCACTTTATTATTCGAAAGATCAAATATCTGGAGGGATTTCAATCCAGCCAGCCCTTTGTCAGCTATCATGGAAATTTCATTATCGTGAAGATAGAGTTCTGTGAGGTGTTTCAAGAGGCTGAAGCCATTCGCTGGCACAAGAACGAAATGGTTGTAAGAAGCATCGAGTACCTGAATATCCAAGCTACATGGGTAAGAAACAGGTCTTGTCGGTTCTGCAAGTTGTTCAGGATCATCTTCCGCAACACTTATTAACGGTTGGGGCACACCAGGAGTTTTTTCACGAAAACCTAAGTCACTCACATCCTGCAGTCTATTCTCACTGAGATTCAAGTAAACCAAGTTGGTCAGAGGACAGAAGATATGTTCGGGAAAAGCCCAAATATTGTTGCAACTCAAATCCAATCTCTCAAGCTGCCGCACTGGTAGGAAACTGTCGCGGGCGAAATCCAGATTCATGGCTGGCCAATCCGTGTTGTGAGTTCTAACGGATAAGTTTCTCAAATCCCTCAATCCTTGGAGGGTCCCAGAAGGCCATCTTCCTAGCTTACAATTCTCCAACTCCAGTTCCCTGAGCTTAGTCAAATGTACGAAACTGTTATCGTCTAAGCTACTCCTTGACATGATCTCCGGATTACATTCTATCCTTAACGATGTCGTGTGTTCGGATGGGATGACACTAAAGTTGGTGGTGTCGAATTCACTATTAATTGTTCTTAGGTTACATGTGAGGGCTACCTCATCCTGCCCGCCACTTTGAGAGGATTCTCTAACCCACCACTGGCAGTCATCTGGGCCTTCGTAACGTAAGGGTTGCGACGAACTTTCGGTAGACAGCAGATCTTGAGCATTCGCGAAGAAACCGTGCAGACAAAACGCTAAGAACGATAGAGTTATCACTGATTTTGCCATCTTGAGACTCATCTTTTGTTATAAAGTTATTGGCATTGCTGGGACGCCTTGGCAATGTAAACAAACCGTAGGAGCACTAAGTTGACGAGTGTTTATCAATGAATATCCAGATTTTGTATCAAAAATTTCAGAGTTTTATACTCATGTTGCATATGACACTGACCACGAAAACCACACAGTTTTTTTCAAATTATTTCTACATGAAATCTTCACTCTTAACTTGCTGTTCATACATTTCGAAGCGTAATACGACTGTCCAATTTTTCACTAAACTACTGCTCATGAAAACTTAAGAAACTAAACGAAGATCGAAAATACGTAATGCGATCAACCCGGAAAGCCCTCATGAAGCTCGCGCGCCCGACCACAAGAGGGGATGACAAGAGACTGAAGTTCAGGATGCTGGGTAGTCCTGTATGAGAAGAATTATCGAAGTCGGTGCGTGAAATAGCGCGGGAAAGGACGAAAGCTCTCGATCAAAGCCGAACCGGCGTGTGCGCTTACGGGCTTTCGGAGGCGCTACAGCCAGCCCACTTGGCTGCAGAGATTATCTTGCCTCATGGTAGCCTGGCAGGAAGTTTTTGAAGGATTGCGTACCTACTCCTTAATGGGGCTAAGGAATGTGTTAATTGGAATATGAGAACTGGGAGGAAAAGTACGTAGGAAATTATTAATTCAGAAGTTATCGGAATTGCTTTTAATTTGCGAGGTAGATGATGCGAGACCTGGTTAACGAACCGCTTTTTTGAATGGATTTCAGCGTGGACAAGAAGCGAAATGTCACGAACGACTGAACATCCAGCATGCCTTATAATTAGTAGATTTCTTCAGACGAAGAAAGAAGGGAAACCTAATAAGGATTCAAGTTTGTATATCTCGAGAAATTTCACTGAGATCCTGGCAGAATAATATCTGGAAAAGCTTATTTGATTGCATTTTTCTCCACGAAGCTTTCTATCTTTCCTCTAGTGGAAGAACCAATTAGAATAAATGAATGAACACTGACATTTTTGGAGGAAGAAAACTACACATTTTCGTTATCCTTTTTTGGGTTAACCTTCCATAACCTGAATCAAAAAATATCTCTAAGAGGTCAAACAATCAGTTTGCCCCGACAAAGTACTGCGTTTCCAAACTATACAACAAACTTTTCGTATTTTCTGCCTATCGAAAAATCATATGAAAAAATAGAGCAAAACAATAATATTGAATGGAGATACTTGTCTTGGTCAACGTTTCGGAGAATGAATACGAAAAATTATTTAATTTAATTACTGGATTGGCAAATTTTGTCAAGAATACGAAAATTTACCGAGAATATGTTGTCTATCTTGAAAAAGTTTTTTGCCTTCTACACTTGGTAAGGTTCTTTATATTGATTTATTCGTTCATTAAGGTTGTGGAAGGTGATTAACCTAAAACAAAGGATCGAGAAAACTTCCTTTTCCACAACAAAAAATGACCTTTACACAATATGAAATTGTGCTTTTCATTCATTTTCTCTTTCTCGTTGTGCTTTTTAGATTACTAAGTTCTAGCTATTTTGTCGGGAAATGGTAGGATTGAAATTCGATTTCCATGCTGAAAATTTACCCAAGGCGTCCTCTGTTTACCATTTTCAAGGCATCATAATACTCACGTCATTTTGTGAAAATGTTTTCAGGTAATCGGAAATTGATTTCAAAACTATTCGTCTAGAGATAATAATGAATCTGAATTCTATGTAGGTACATTGGTCTTTTTATGCAACTGTTTATTATTCAGAATTTTGATCTTTGATTAGTTCGGTATATTTAATAGCTTTTTTAATTTATTCCGAATTAAATCGGTAATCACTCAAAAAAATGTTTTTGTTTCAAAAATGATTTATTCCATTTTTCAAAAATGTATACAAAGTTAAATTCACTTTATTAAATTAATATGCTACGAACAATCTCATCATAAAAACATAATTAAAAGAGATGAAAATATATACAAAAGTGAAATATACTGAAAAATAATAAAATGGTACCTACTGATTTTATCTCCTGCAAATTTCATTGTAGTAATTTGCTGAGAATTAACGGATTATAAAGAGAATTCGAAGTTACATATTCAGAGAGAAATGAAACAAATCACAGACACTACCGCAAAAATAGATTAAAATTTCTCCAAATATCATCTTGGAATATAAAAGTTTATTTTTGAAGATACAGAAATTATTAATTGATACATTCACAAAATAACTTTCCCAATACATAATCTTAACAATTGAAGAAAAAATCATTTGAACGATTTGGATATTTTTTTTATCGATACATGGGGCAATGAATTTCACGAACCAGTTTTTCAAATTCTTGTACCTATACTTCCATCGTAGATCTAATGATCATCAAATTGGCCGATTCTCACAGTATCAACGTCAAAACATCGATGTTATCAGGCCAATAAATTCTGTTAATTTCCTAATAATTCTATACAACTTTAATTAGTACTGTTATTGAGTTTGTCAGTCCGGAGCAATTAAAAGATCAGATCACTGGCTCAAAGGTAATTCGAGGGTCCACTACATATTTTTATGGTCTGTAACGTGTCATTCCGAAATTTGATATGTAGACTTGCTTGATATGTTTCAGTTTCATTTTGAATTCAATACCGCTTCGTGGAATAAGTCACTTTCTTACAAAATCTTAAATTTGATTTTATCGGGCATGATTCACGGTCTGATCACAAGTAATGATGGTATTAGTTACAGTGGTCCTTGGAAACTCGAAACTAATATCTTGTGGAGAGCATAACTCTGTCGACGGTTTTATGTTTTGAAATGAAATTAATATTCGTATCTGATTCTCTATCCCTATCGGATGAATTAGAGCTGTATTTTCATTCTCGTGTGTCATGGAACTATAAATTCATCTGGTGGTTTGTATGATGAAATGTTCGGTTCATTGCCAGGGTTTTGGCTTTGTCGCAACCACATATCATAAAAGAAACAGATCAAAATAGATGATGTTAACTAAAACAGGTGAAGATGATTCGATATGGCATTGATATCAGTCCAACTTTAGCTTTGAGGGAGTAGGAATTATGACAGACGTTCTATTGATTATGAATTAATATAGTGTTGGGTCTGAAATGCCGTGAGAGCTTTGTTCAAGGTCTCAAAGCTCAAAAGAAACAGAGTTCACATCATAACTTTGAGTGACCCATTTTTCGAAATCATAGTCAGAATGATTGCAGTTATCACTGGGGCTTGTAAAAAATTTACACCTTCCATTTCCATGGACCACTTGAAGCGTCACTGTATTCATGCTGGAATTTGAACAGAATAAGGATGAAGTGAACATCCTCCTACTAAAGGCCCCATTACATCTAGAATAATTTCACTACAATCTTGGCCATTATTAAATCATCTAGCTCAGCTGCTCAAATGGCAAATGTGCGCAAAAAACGTAGGGGTCTCCGAGCATAGCGGAAATAAGAATTTTGTTTCGTTAAAGGTGCAGCTTTAATCGGAATTAATGGTGCAGCGGAGACGGAATGAGTCATATAAGTAGGTATCTAGTCGGGCCGTATCCATCCCATTCTAAATCACGGCAAATGATGATTTGTTATCATAAGTACACCTACTACGAAAGTTGAGCTGGTGAAGGCAGAATCTCGTAAGAATCCGGGGCTAAGAGGTGTTAGTTCAACTGTTCGGCCTTCGAATATGAGCAAAAAAAATGTGGTGAAGACTAACGCATGGAAATTCCACATGAATTATAGCTCATAATTCTGCTATCTCAGAAGAATTTGCACTGATGAAATTCGGAACAGTGGAATTATTCTAAATAATTTGACTATTTCGTATTCCTTAGAGGAAAGTCACCAAATATGGAATAGAATTCTTATATGGAATACCTTCATTTCTTCGACTATAATAAATGTATATAATAAACGGAACATTCAACAATCTTCTGTTTCATTCGGTCTATTAACTATCGCACCCACACCATCGAGTCAGTTGCGCAAACGCTTTACGTGTGGCAGGCGTGTTTTGTTTGGTTGTCGTGAAGAAAATTTCAAAAAGTAAGTAGTAAATGAGTATTACCAGCTGTTATTTTTGTATACATAAGTGTTATACTATTTAGTATATCGGTATTATGTTTATTTCACCATTTTGTGATCTTTTGTCATTTAAATATTGTGACTTGAAAAAATATTTAGAAGAGTTTGAACTAGTATAAAAATCCAAATATGGACAGTCGTCGGTGTCTAATTATGGAATATGCTTGATGTGTGGGCTCTATGCACATTATGATTGTGCTGGTCCAGAGTTTGATTCTTGGATATGTGACTTTTGCAAGTAATTATGTAACTTCTTTCGTTTATCACGATATGTTATATTCATTTAATTGATCTCGAAGATATTAATGTCCATTTTTGTTATTGTTATGTTGACTTGAGCTCATATTCCATATATGGGTTCCTATTCTATATTTGGTTACTCATTTGTGATTTTGTTTTTTGTGTAAGATTTTAATTAGATAACTAATATATTTGATTAGAGACTGTTAATTACTACATATGAATGTATGACTGATTACTGATTAGTATAAACATCAAACTGATTTAAATAATATGAAGTTTTATCTTTATATCCCAAAAACAAAATGGTATTCCATATTTGGTGACTTTCCCCTATTCTTAAGTTAATATGTGGAATTATTGTATACATGTGATGATATTTCATTGATACAGCTTCTGATTTTGACTTTCAATTCTTCGACAGTAAAGTTGCAGGCTTATTGGCATGAACCTGTGACTTCAGATAACCCCACAGCCAGAAGCCATCGAGGTGGAAATGGGCCTCATCAATGAAAATATTTTTTTTCAAAATGAGCAGGTTTCACAAGGATCCAATTATTGAATTCTCTTCGCTGTTGAGTCAGTTGGATTTTGTAGACATGCAGCTGTAAATATTCAGTGACAATTCGCTGTTGAAACGTCCAATTCTTGTGCCGAATTTCCAAAAGACAGACACACGTCGATACGATAATATTAAGCTCGAATAATCCACTGATATGGGCATAGCACCCGTAGACAACTTGATATATCGGAGATGTCAGTGGTAGATCTGTGGTGGTGGTGACATACAGCATGTATAAATTATTACATTCTGAACTGATCTGAATACGTAGGAACACGATGTTGAGTAATATATGTACAATGTGACTGAATGTATCAAGCAAGGCCTTGGCAATGATTAAACTGGGGTGCCCACCCTTGTTCCCATCAGTCATCTACACAGGAATTACTGCACGACAAGTCTACCAGAATGTCACTTTTCTTGTGATCTCTGAACTGTGGGGTGCGAACAATTTATTCAATGAATCACTTCACTTCTAATTTCTCCTCATCGATTTTATTCACATTTAATTATGAGATAATTCAGGAAATTTTCAGCAGCTGATCCGACCCCTGAGCAATTTAAATGACAGCAAAGTTCATATTGAATCTGCGATAACATTATGACATTATAACATTATGACTGGCGAACAAGGCGCGCAATTTAAATCTTACGCTCTTATTGAAACGCCCTCCATGACCTCAGAGAAATTTTATATTTTGTTTATGATCAAACTGATGCAATTTTAATTCGACCCATTGAAGCTGGGAAGAGCGCCAAGTGGTGAGTTATTCGTATGCAAGAGAATTTGCCCGCTACAGTCTGAGCGTCTGAACAAAACTCGAAAATAAAATATTATGAAAAAGATAAAACAATTTAAACACGACTGTAACAAGGCCTATATAGACATGTTTGGTATCAAAATATAGGTTTTCGAGGACGCTGAATTCAATAAAAACAAATTCAAGTCGCTATCTATCATAGTTAAGATTTTCACCTGTCAAATGGCATTTTTTTCAAAAATCGAAATTTCAAATCGTCATAACTCCCGCTCCTGTGATCCCATCCACTTTTTGTTTGTATATTGTTAATCAGCAGTGTCCGAAGTATCTCTGAGCATAATAAAATCGATATCGAAAATCCCAACTTTTTGGGTGAAAAATTCCAAAGGGGTAAGACCCCCCGAAAACACCATATTTGTCATCACCAAGGAATCCCTGGCGAATCCAAAGTCGTTTTTCGATCTTGAGGATCTACTACCCATTCGAATCATGCAGAATACCCATAAAGATGATCAGTGTCGCCTATACTTTGAGTGCTCTGAGCGTCTGAACAAAACTCGAAAATGAAATATGGAAAAAATAGAACAATTTAAATTAGACTGAAACAAGGCCAGTATGGACATGTTTGGTATCAAAATGTAGGTTTTCGAGGACGCTGAATTCAATAAAAACAAATTCAAGTTGTTATCTATCATAGTTTAGATTTCCATCTGTCAAATTTCATTTTTTTCCATAATCGAAATTTCAAATCGTCATAACTCCCGCTCCTGTGATCCTATCCAATTTTCGTTTGTATATTGTTAATCAGCATTGTCCGTAGTATCTGTGAGCATAATAAAATCGATATCGAAAATCCCAACTTTTTGGGCGAAAAATTCCAAAGGGGTAAGACCCCCCGAAAACACCATATTTGTCATCACCAAGGAATACCTGGCGAATCCAAAGTAGTTTTTCGATCTTGAGGATCTACTACCCATTCGAATCATGCAGAATACCCATAAAGATGATCAGTGTCGCCTATACTTTGAGTGCTCTGAGCGTCTGAACAAAACTCGAAAATGAAATATGGAAAAAATAAAACAATTTAAATAAGACTGAAACAAGGCCAGTATGGACATGTTTGGTATCAAAATAAATTTCGAGGACGCTGAATGCAATAAAAACAAATTGAAGGCGCTATCTATCATACTTTAGATTTTCACCTGTCAAATGGCATTTTTTCAAAAATCGAAATTTCAAACCGTCATGGCTCTCGCCACTGTGATCATATCCACTTTTTGATTGTATATTGTTAATCATCATTGTCCGAAGTATCTCTGGGCATAATAAAATCGATATCGAAAATCTCAACTTTTTGGCTGAAAAATGCCATTTGTCATCACCAAGGAATCCCTGGCGAATCCAAAGTCGGTTTTCTATCTTGAGGATCTACTACCCATTCGAATCATGCAGAACACCCATAAAACTTATCAGTATCGCCTATACAGGGTGAGTCTTTGACTTCTACATATATTTAAACTGAAGATTCTTGAGGTCAAAAGAAACCTTTTTTTCATTTTCCATTTTCCATTTTTCCGAATTCGGCTCTGTTAAAAAGATATAGCCATTTGAAAAAAAAAATTGGGCTGACTACGCCTCTGAAATGATCTTCTGGAATTGATGCAAAGTTCATATTTCTCGATAGAAATTGAGTTTATACATTTAGGGAATACTCAAGTAATAATTTTATTGGAATAAAAATGTAGTAAACACGATGATTTCAACAAAAACAGTTAGTTTCATCGGATTATATCTGCAACTGAAAACCCCATTTCTCACACCAAAATGCGTTTCTTCTTCGATTTTTCTGCAGATTAGTTTGTGAACAATATTAACTTGTTCATATTCTCCACGAAATTCCCAAACAATATCATGAAAAAAGACTTTTAATTCAGATCATCAGGATTTATTATTGAACAACCTAACCTGATCTATTTTTTATCCATTCTGTGAATGTTCGCACAGAAATTTCAAGAAGATGTTGTCAGCTTTCTGATATTTTCATTGAGGTTAAGGATTTGTTACGAACCATAGAATAAATCACGATACACTTGTGTACCGTGGTATAAATATCTATGAATTCTGTCGTTTCCATCATAAATCGAGTTTGCCGCCAATTTTACCACGCATGCGTCGAGCGAAAATCGAAAGATTGGTTAGGTATCTGGAGGCCAACTATAAACAATAACAAACCAGAGTCTCTGAACAAACTGTAAACATTATGTGAAGTTCTGAATACATTCAGTGAATTATTGTTCTAATGTGATTCATTATGTGAAGTGAATTATTATAATCTTAACCGTGTCGAGTTTATTAAATTCCAGGAGGATATTGTTTAGATGAAAACATATATAACACAGATTATAAGGTATCATTTCAGTTTTCATTAATTTCAATTTAATAAGTAGTTTGTATCAAGATTCATCATTCATATCCGAATTTTGTATTTCAAAGACATTTAACTTCAGTATGAACCGGTAACTATGCATTTTCAATAGAAACTGTGCGTGTTAAATCCTCCTTGGTGTTCAATTTTATCTCCCACATTTGTGGGATTTTATTTTTGAAATATCTCGACAAAGTTGATAAATATTGTGACAACATTGTGAACTCGTTTAGACCAGAGAAGGAATAATATTCGATAATATTTAATTCAGAGACGCATTCAGATTATTCTTGGAATTAATGATTTTTTCGTCAAATTTCTCCGGGTAAAATTAGAAATAACTCGGAAACGACGCGTTTTATTGAAAAAAAATAGGAATAATTTTAGTTTCTTAAATTATTGATCCTTTCGAAAATATGAATCGTTTATCTTTTTAAAGTGGTTTCATGGTGTTTTAGCGTGTATTGATGAGTCGACTACCCTGTAACTTTCATACTAGTAGAGATACTGAATAGGTTTTGATTGAGGAATATGCACCATGAATAGAGTAAAAACTCAAACAAAAATTCAGTTCATTCGAAATAACGGTTCCGAGGATATAAAGAGAAAAGTGTTTTTTTCATGGATTTTCGACACTCTGTATCTTCGAAACCAAACCGAATTTTAAAAAATGGTGTAGGAAAAAAGTGTTTCGTTTGATGAGAGGAATCTACAGTTGAAATATATGTACAAGTCAAGGACTCACCCTGTATTCTGAGTGCTCTGAGCGGCTGCTACCAGACGAATATGCCTGAATCTGCTTTAAATGAAACCTGTTTGAAATTTTCACTGCAAAAACCGCCGATTGATGTCATCCAGAAAGAAAACTTCCGAAGTGCATGCTACGCCGATAAAGGCCCCAACCTGTGGTTATTATTAGCAG
Organism: Adalia bipunctata; assembly: GCA_910592335.1. Classification (NCBI taxonomy): domain Eukaryota; kingdom Metazoa; phylum Arthropoda; class Insecta; order Coleoptera; family Coccinellidae; genus Adalia; species Adalia bipunctata. Next base: position 9,981,643 of record OU342955.1, on the reverse strand, counting down.
GTTTCCCCCAAATATAAAACGCATTGGGCAGCAGTGAACTGTGAGAAACGCTGACCGACCAAATCGCGGCCGATCGCCTGTGCGGAGTTCGAGTCAAGCGCACATAATTTTAATCCCGTTAACAAAGCGCCTCCTCCCGTCCTTGCTCCTTTGCAGCATTCGTATATTTATTATCGGGAAATTCATGGAGAGATTTTGGAGCTCCCTTTTAAATAATTGGATTAAGCTTTTCGGAGAGCCCGTCATATGTATCGGAAACCGATGCCGCATTATTATTGATGCCTGCCAATTTGCCGCTACATTGAACATATTTTATGTCTTGAATAACTTACCAGGAGCAATATTTTCCGAGGGGGTGGATTTCCTTCGTGATCCTTCCTTGCGTTAGACACACTTTGTTACCGGAACTGGGATAGGATGAAGTCTTCGATATTATGTGGGAATCAATTTATCTTTCTCAATAGGTTATTTTTTTCATCAATTCTTATTCTGCCTTTCTTACGGCCACGGTTATGCGGGAGATATTTTTATGGGCGATTTTGCTGAGGTCAGAATAATATTTCATGCTAAGATTCTTGGCTGACAGGAATGATAGATCATGTTATTTATGATGGTTGCTTACGGTTTAGTCTTTATTTGTTGAATTTCAATATTTAGAAGCATCAATAACGTGTCGAGTCTATTCACGATCAATTCGGTTTGCTATTTCGTTCATGAGTGAATACTGAATATCTTCTAATTCACCTTTAGGATCAATCATACAATTAGTGGAAGAGAATGTTCCTATGAAAAGAGCAACCAAATATTGAAAAATCTTCTATCTACTAGATTTATCATTCAATTAAAAAGGTCTCATATATACAATGGTTCTAATGTATATTTAAAACAAAATTTTAATAATAAGTATTTCTTCAGGTAGAAGAACTTGAAGTCGAGATTTTATTTTAGTTTCAACATTAATAGTTTTGTTTTATGAGTCAGAAATGTATTTTGTTGATGGGCCTAATTACCTGTGATTTTTTAACTAATTTTTTTGGCCACACCGACTCTGACATCTCACATAGCTCTTTTTATTGGGGGGGGGGGGGTTATATATAACGATTGAAAAGCAGGTACACAATGTATAAATATTTTATGTTCGATTGCCTCATAAATACTTGATTCATGAATTCGTTTAGTGCCCATAATTGATTACTTTATTGGGCACCACTTTATTGGACTCAACTGTCACTGTCTTCTCTCAATTTCGCAATTTTCTTTGTTTCACTTCGATTGTTATAGGCCGCATACAAATTTTCGTAAGCACTTTTAGTGGGTGAGAGGGATTCTTTGGCACAGCGGCTAAATTTTCTACGCTTTCCTCTCCCGCACTATCCATTTTTTGGATTATTATGACGTTTGTCACTAACTTAACGAAGTAAACAACTTTGTTCAGTAAGGTTTCTAAGGTCGCTGATGGTTACTAAGGTGAGAAAAGCAAAAGCACACTTAATGTTTTCTTGAAATAAAGCGATGAATATATTAATCGCCATTTCAGAAATAGTAAATTGTTTACCGGGTAGGAAAAGCCTGACATTCCTGGACGATGGTGAAGATTGCTAAGTCGAGGCGTGAGCCGAGCACAGAGTCCAGGAATGTGGCTTTTCCTACGAGGTGAACACACAATTTTTTCGCAAATCGTTTGAAATTCGACAGATTTTAATCAATTTTGAAAAAAATCGCGAATTATTCCATTCAGAAATAAATGGAGCTTTGAAATTCGGACGAATAATAATTTAATTGCTGGTCTTTTCGAAAACAAAACAGTATAAAATGATGAGTGATGATGAACTTTCCATTTCTGAAACTCCTCCAGAGCTGGTTGAGGCAGTGAATACTGCTGCATTAGAATTATTGCCGAAGAAATCTAGAGAAAAGTACGAATATGCTTATGTAGAACGCTGACAACTGTAAGGAAATATCATTTCCTTTCCTTACAGTAGGGAAATGAATATTTACAGTTGGGAAATCTTGAATTTTTCAATGACATATTTAGGAATGTCAAAATTTCCTAGCGATTTGCGGAAAATGAAATTTCTGCATTTCAGTCAAACATAAAGCTTTGTATGCAACTCGTACATAATTGGACATAATATGGACTTGCCCAAATTATTGGCCTCACTCGCTCTGTCAGAAACTTTTGGACACGTCCATAAAGACCTAATACTTGTTACATAAATAGCTATTATGTGCACCACGTTCCGTTACTTTTTCTCAGGACTTTCATACTCATTATTTTTTTTATAATGCTTATATGAATATCTATATAAAATAGCAGCAGTTTAATGGAATATTATTATTATTGTTTCCTTAACAAAATTTCGAGGCATGGACAAAATATTTGAAATACTGCATGATAGTACTGTTCGAAATGTGTTTGAAGATCTTTGATAAACATCATCCACACCTCATTTTCGAACATTTCTCCGAGTCCTAAATGGAGCTGTTTAAAAGAAATAAGTGAAATAAAAGTAAACAGGTGATTCTACAACAGCACGAAGCCAACGCTTCCACGCAAGTAGATTGCTATAACAATACGCCTCGGACTTTTTCTTAAATATTACGCACGCGCAAAATTACTCAAATCCAGTCAAAAAATGTAACTAAAGTACATGCATGGAATCTGGAAAGGGAATTTCGTGATTGTTATCATTTCGGTTTGGTTGATTAGAAGATCTCTGAATCCTCTGTGAAATATATTCTCAATCTACTTCAGACTCGTGGCCCAGAACATATCGAGTTCTCTCCAAAAATGAAATGCTAGTTTACTTCGAGAATGGGTCCAATAGTCTCTATTCAATTTTTTTTTCTGAAGCTTTAAAATTGTATAAATAGAATACCCATAATCATCTATCATGATAATTTCGTTCCAACTAAAAAAACCAATTTCAAAAACATTTTTCACAATGCTCGTAACACTCAATCTTCAGACGGAAATATTGGAAATAGAAAAGGAATAATATCCAACAGCTAATTGCATCAGAAGCGTAACAAAAATTCCAAATCAAATCGTAATAACTATTCCCCACCGTAAAGAATCAATTCAACGTGTGATAAGTTGAAATTCATTCTCATCCTATACTAATCTGTAAAATTGATTGCTTCGATTTCAACTTCCCAGTAGGAGATTCCGATTCATCTTCGAATCTCCGAACACCAAATGCGGAAACTTAATTATTTCGGTAGAACCGAGTTCGAAAACAGCGTTGGCTCATTATTTGTATACTTCTATTCGGGCCCTAAAGTAATTCCACCAGCTTCCAGTTGTTCAAAACGTAGGTAGGTTTCTATATTGTGTTAGTTATATTGGATCTTCTTTTGTTTTCTTGTCGGCAACTTTTTAACTTTTCACGTGGTATATTGACTGGAGTTTTTTAGAATTATTTCTTCTTTCATCGAATTGGATCGTTCGCGTTTGACTCAGTTTATGCGGTACTCTTCGAGCCACTGAATATCTGGAGAAATTATAAAACGATATTTTCTTTCGCAGCAAAATTGTGTCCAGTTATCGCACAGAAGTAGAGTGTCATTTTACTCGAGGGTTTTTTTTTGATAAAACGCTGATAACTCCAAACCTAGATTAAATATCAATATTCTCCAAATTTCCAGTATCAACTCCAATCGTGTGATGAATTTTGAAGACCACAATCGTCAGAATAATTCTGTGATAGTATCGATGTTTAAAATAGTCGCTTAGTTACCAGTATGTATAGAATTCATACAACGATAGCTTAGAGGTAAAGCTCTTGTCGGGCAAACAAGAAACATAGGTTCGTTTCCTGCTCGAGTTGTAACTTTTTTTTGTCTCTACACCGATAATTCTCTCTGTCATTCATAATCACAGACGATAAAAACTTCATTTGAATCTTTATAAATAATTTTTGTATAAGTGATGTGCTGTGAATGGGGAAGAACATTCTAACAATTGGAATGTTGCTTAAATTGCTTCTATAGGTTGATTCTTTAAGGGTCATAGAAAATTTTTTTCAGTAACCAAACGTGAAATAAACTGTTCACGGAACCTGCCCCTAAATTGTTCCATTGTTTCGGCTGCTGTGTGGGATGTGGCACCGTCTTGTTGAAACCACATATCATGCAAGTCAAGCTCTTCCAATGGCGAAATACCAGAAATGTCCACATAAACTAACTCAGTCTGTCCTGCCCACCAAATCACAGATGCACCATAAAATTTCGAACCTCTGTGATATCCTCTGAATGAAAGTTAATCAATGGCAGAGCTCAGCGTGTTCTTATTGGAAGGTGAACTGATTGTCCTATTTCTACCTGCATTCCGTATACGAACCAGATAGAAAAAGAGATGAAGAGCTTTGACGAAGCATACAATAGAAGGATGATATATACCGGGTGTCCCAAATATTTTGTATCCAATTCAACAAGAGGATTTGAATAAAGAGAATTACGACTATTTGTTGGTATTTGATGAAATCAATAGTTTCTGAGATGATTATGATTTCATGAAGACGAACTCACGAATAATGAAAAAACTATGAAATACTTCCACGCATTAATTGATTCAAATATAAACAATTTATTTATTTTGCATTTTAAATCTGTAATATCTTCGGAAATATTCATTTAAATTACATGCTGTAAAGGGCCATATTGATCTATATTGAATGGACAAAGTATTTAAGGTACTTAATTGAATGAGGATGAATGCTGTATTGCTTAAAATAACTTTCTAAATAAGCCATTTTTTCCCGTAAAATGTAAAGGATGAAAATGATTATTGTGGGTTATCTCCTAAAGAGATAGACATATACCATCGCGAAATTTTTTGTTCACATTTTTTAGGGGTACAGTACCGAGTACATTATTTTGATTTATATCGTGGGGTTCAATCAGCGTTTGCAATGTAAGCGCAAAAAAATGTGTTTATTTACGACCTCACATCAGAAACCTGTAAATTTATCAATGTTTCTCTGCAATATAATGCATGTATCATACATAATATAAACCTTCCTCTTGAATCACTTTATCTACTAAAAAAAGCGTTTCAAAATCCGATGCTTAGTTTTGAAGACTTTGTTTTATACTATGTAATGATATTTTATCTGATCCGAACTTTCCACTCCTTATTATGATCATCGTCAGAGTAACATAACTCATCGACAGGCAAAATTTAGGCTTCAGACACAACTCCATGTCTCTTGGAAGTTGGAATACAAAACCTCTCGCGAATTTCGAGCATGGATGCAATATTCCTCCAGCTAAAAGATGCAAACTTGCAAAATTACCATTCCTTATCACGATCCAGGCTCCCATATCGGCGGTATCTCACATAGAAGGCATTATTGGCCGCTTTGATCCTGCATTGGATGTGAAACTTTTTCGCCGGCAATCGTAACGATTCAGAAATAAAAGTTTGGCGTTCGCAACTATGAGAATTGTTTTCGGGAATATTCACTCGCCGAAAGTTTTCAGAAATATGCGGGAGATTTTCTATTCAGCAAACATTGCGGCATGGAAACAACCAAACAAGCCCGGCGTCCTCAGTTATAGTTCAGGCGTGTGATTCGAATGGCAGGCAGTTGCGATTTTTGCCTGGAATATCAAACTGAATAGTTTATTCTGGAAATATTTCTGTAGCAACCATAAACACGAAACTTATTCCCTTTGGTGCTGAGTAACAGCCCCTCAAAGCTTGAGCAGTTCATGGCAATTGAATGTATTTGATGAAGAATCAACAATCCAGTTAAATTCATAAAAACGTAGTACGAGATTGCCTTTGTTCTTACTTCTAACCAATCAAAGCATGCCCATTGTCGTGAAACTATTCCACACCAAAAATTGTATATTGAAAAGTATTGATTATAGAGGTTTCTTCTGTAAAAAAGCAAAAAAAGATTATCAAAACCGAATGAACTTATCAAACCAATTCAATTCATCAAAACCAATTGAAATTATAAAAGCACAATCAAATTATCAAAACTTGGGGGTTCATCCAAATAATCCAAACCCGAAAACTAATTAATTTCAAAAACCTTTTACTTCTGACTTCACACTTTTCTGTCTCCGTTCGAGACCGTACTTCCAAAAGAAAAAAAAGAGGTACCCTAACCCCAATCCCGAGTCAACTGAGAACCTTCCCGTTTAAGGCTTCTCCAGCTACTCTGAACTTCCGATTCAAACTAAACTGTTTCCGTCTCCGCTTTGAGGCTGTACTTCCAAAAACTGAAGTACCCTGACACTGTAACCGAGTCAACTGGGAACCTTCCTGTTTGGGGCTTCTCCAGCTACTGCCTTTTCTTCGTTTTCTCGAAGCAATTCATGATTTCCTTTCTTCACCTCACGTGGGTGGATTCCCGAAAGTATGATGCAATTCATATGAAACTTTCGTGTACCTGCCACGTTGCAAGTCCCACTATCTTAGCGTCGAATTGCACTTATGCACTTAGGGCAACCAATTTCGTGAAACGATTTTCTGATACCGTCTGAGTTTCAACATGCCTTCTTCCTTCTGTCAAATCACAGATGTCCCAATCGAAAATTTTTTCACTCTAAAAATTGGCCGATATTAATTTCTTGGGAAAACGTCATCCTCCATTGAATAAAAATGCTTTCAAACATTTCTTCTTTAAAATTTTTCACACAGTTATGGTTAGAAATCTTCATCTATACTTCAGTGGCAGTAAAAAAAATGTTCAATATAATCACCGATAAAAATTCCATTTAAAACGCTGATTTATGGATGACCAAGATTATGAGGAGATAAGACAAGACAGAAGGAATCAATAATTCAATCACCTGTCTCTTAGAAAGGGTTGATCGATATAAATGTAAAAAAATTAATAGATTCTTAATACCTCTTATGATGGATGCGAGCGATAGGTTGGACACCTTTTAAGGCCGAAGCCTCTCGAACGGAAAAAGTGACAATCTCATTAAAGCTATACCGGATGTTCTGGACAAAAACAGGTAAGCAGAAACAATGATACTGACCGGCTACCTGTAACTCAGACGGAAGATTTATGGTCGATAAACCAGGGACATTAGGTGGCAGGTGTTTACCCGGTCAAATCACTGCGAAGAAGCGAAAACAGGCCAGACTGGACGTCGTAAAAGAGCGGATTGTTGAATGCTATAGTCGTGAAGAAAGGATTTGTAGCTTCACACATGAGCGATAGGGTGGAATCTGGTGAAATACATCGCCTTCAGCATGATTGCTTTGACCACTTCTTGAGAAATTTGAAGATTCAAGGAAACTTCGTCACTGTACACTTTCAAATTTTTTTTTTCTGTACTGTCGGTCAGAGCCAAGTTTTATAAGGAACTTTTGTGGATATTATCTGTCAGCGTTACAAAGTAATCGGGTGTTTCTCGAAAATGTGGATTTTCCTGTAGAATTTATTGTATATTTTACAAAATATGCACCTACCTATATAAATAGAGTCTTAATGCAACTGTGCGCATAAAATGTATTATTTCATACTCCTTAGAATTCAATTTTATCTCCCAAAATTGTGGGATGTTATTATAAAATATCTCTACATCAAACGGTTTTCCATCAAAGAGATTTTAGTCTCGAAAAAATTTATCCGCATTCTGACAACTTTTTCAACTTGTATCGCGATCGGAGAAAATTGATCCTTCTGCTATCAGGTTATATTTAAAATCCAGGAAAGTATCCGATTATTCTTGAGATTTATGATTTTTTCGAAAACGACGTGTTTTATCGAAAGAGCAAGATGGCGGAGTCGAGTGGTCATAATCGAAATTTTTCCGATAAAAAAATTCGAGGTCGTTGATTACGATGCGCTAATTAGTTTTTCCGAGAAATTTCTGGTTCGGGAAATATTCGACTTTGAGTGGAAAATTGGCGAAAAATTGGTCGACTTTGGCGTGACGTAACTTCTACAAAAGTTGGAATTGAGAGGAGCTGATTTTTTTTTTTTATACTTTGGTTCTTTGAGATGAAATAGTGTAGATTTTATGTACCTGAGACGAAGGATTTGGATTTTCTGATTTTTTTCGCGAAGGTCAAATTTTTCCGATTTTCCATCAACCATATTTAAAAAACAATTAGTCTCAGTGAAAATCTGTTTGGCTCCGATCGACTTCGAACTCACACCATTTACTAATTCAAACAGATCTTCCGTGACAAAAACAGTTTTTGATTTACAAACGATGAAAAATCGGAATCGGAATCAGAAAATCTGAACTGTTCGATTCTGATGGATGAAAATTAGTTTTTTTTATTCACAAAGGAGTAATCTATATGCAAAAGGAGAATTCAACTTACAGATTCGTAATATGCGTGTCCGAATTAGTAAATAAAATGACCCGGGAATATACAATAACAGCAATCGAAAGAAATAACGATTAGGAACAATGAAAATAAACAACACTTACAATCAACAATGAGGAAAGTTAACAAGAAAATGTTGAAAATGAACATTTTTTAAAAATACCCAGTTATTATGTAACATTCAGAGACATAGACATGAGGTTCTCGCCAATGAGTTTTTCATGAAAATTAGCTATAAAATTACATCAGTTTTCTTCTATCAGAAACAGGACTTCCCAGCAATATTGTCCAATTTCGTTCACCCTGTACAATACTTTACGAAAAAACTCTGTAGTCGATGTTTCCCAGCTCCACAACCCAACGATTCCGATGGTGAAGACACCATTTCAATCAGAGTGACCGGCCAGAGCTATCACCTGCGTCCATCCGGAGGCCAGTGAGCACCAACTAATCGAAATAAACGACCGTAGATATTTCAACTTTCGCTTGATTGCATTACCGACCGCCTACCGGCTCTCTGTTCTCGCTTCCCCAACCTCCGAAATGTGATACGACGTGATTCCATTGATTTAGAGTCGGACACGTGAGTTTGGCCACATTTCGAAGGATTTTTGTTCAGCAGTATCGGAAAACCGACGCATTCGCCAATTTGCAATTTAAATTGATGCTTTGTAGTTTTGATGACTGAAATAGATTGGAATTGGCTCTTTTTCGCAAGCAACTTAAGTGAAACTTCCATAATAGTTATTGGGGGAATATTTTCTTGGCTTCAGGACTGCGGGGTGAATTATACACACTTTTTCAAATCGCCGACGTTTCGACCCTTTTTTGGATTTTCTTCAGGGCTGCAAGAATATTTATTTCTCAGTCTTGTACAAGTTTATATATAATATAATCATGAGTACTACGATGTATAATCTTAAAAGAATGAAACAAAACAATAACAAACAAGTTACGTGGACACGGGTTAGAGAGAGAGACAGACATTCAGGTGAAATTTGCTTTTATATTAGTTTTTATTTATATATTATTTCTATTATTCCTGATTTTGTTTTTTTTTCTCGTGAATCCATATAAATATGTACATATTTTTTTTTATTATAAGTTTAATATTTGGAGGTGCTAGTTTAATTCTCACCAATTTGGTCAGGTGTAATAAAATACGGTGGATGTCTAGTTTCATTAGAGGACAAACAGTTCGAATTTGTTTACGTGTCTTGTTGGTTAATTCGGGTTGTATGTATCCGTGGCCGGTCAATATAATACTGATCGACGAAGTTCTCGCGTCCTCGGTTATTGAATCTTTTTGCCTGTTTTGTCATTATAACGTTTTTTATTTAATTTCTCTTAACAGGCCGCGATGCACCATTTTAACGAAAAACACGATTTTGATTTTGACGGAATAAAAATACTAGACAGAGAAGAAAATTACCGGAAAAGATGCATCAGCGAAATGTTATATATATCCATTAATAAAACAGTAAATGTCAGATCAGACATACAAGGGTTGAGTAATATTTATAGCGGCCTGTTAAGAGAAATTAAATAAAAAACGTTATAATGACAAAACAGGCAAAAAGATTCAATAACCGAGGACGCGAGAACTTCGTCGATCAGTATTATATTGACCGGCCACGGATACATACAACCCGAATTAACCAACAAGACACGTAAACAAATTCGAACTGTTTGTCCTCTAATGAAACTAGACATCCACCGTATTTTATTACACCTGACCAAATTGGTGAGAATTAAACTAGCACCTCCAAATATTAAACTTATAATAAAAAAAAAATATGTACATATTTATATGGATTCACGAGAAAAACAAACAAAATCAGAAATAATAGAAATAAAATATAAATAAAAACTAATATAAAAGCAAATTCCACCTGAATGTCTGTCTCTCTCTAACCCGTGTCCACGTAACTTGTTTTGTTATTGTTTTGTTTCATTCTTTTAAGATTATACATCGTAATACTCATGATTATATTATATATAAACTTGTACAAGACTGAGAAATAAATATTCTTGCAGCCCTGAGAAGATCCAAAAAAGGGTCGAAACGTCGGCGATTTAAAAAAGTGTGTATAATTCACCCCGCAGTCCTGAACCCAAGAAAATATTCCCCCAATTAAACAGCAAGGACGAGACTTATCAGATATAATAATTATTGAAATTTCGAAATAATTTGTTCTTAACTACACTGCAGGAGCCGAATTGGATCGCAGCGGTTATACATGGTGAGTCTTTGACTTGTACATACATAGTGTAACAGCCAAATGGAATAAATTCGATAACGAATATACCTTTGGTGTATGTGAAGAGAGGATAAATAAAAAATAAAGGGTGTTTTGATACGAGCGTAATATTTGAAATGCGCGCCATGTTTGACAGTCATAACTCATAATGTGACATGATGATAGTTTTATGAGAATATGGACAAGCAAAGAATAGATGTTAAGGCCATAGAAGAAATTGCAATGAATTCGATAAGAAGATTTTAAAACGTTTTCACTCATTCACAGAATCTTTCACTTTATACCTTTATCTGAGTAGTTTTCAGATTGTAGAAGTATTGTTTTATTCGATCTGAACTATTTTTTTTAACTATTCAAGATTTTTAGAAACTGAATATCAACGTTGTAACGCAATAATCGATAGAGATATGTATTAGCAAAAGTTAATCCATTTCAAAAAGCTCTTCATAATTTCAACCGACCTGATAAAGATAACCCAAATATTCATATGTGAAGAAAAGTAATAAGTCGCGGTTAAAATATATTTGGAAGTTATGCGGCATTTTTCCAAAGAAACGTTTTTCCACAAAATATGAAAAGATTATGCTATATAAAAAATGATTCGAATTTTTCCGTACTCGAATTTCAAAGGCTACGGGAGCAAAAATATTTTCCGCCTTGTGTTTTCCACAACAACATCGAAACATAATATGATAATATCCTTCCCTTGATGGTGCCCTATTTTCGAGACCAGAAATATAATTTCCTAATACTTCACATTTTCCTTCGACATCACGACAAAAAAGACCAGAATGAATCTAATTCATTTCAACATAACAGTATACGTCACAATAGCGTGAAATTAACTCGAAAATGGAAAACCTTCTGAGGCCTTTTATGTTGAAACATATTTTACGCATGGCGGACGAGCGGAACGATTTTCAAAAACGGAAATGTTGCTTTGATGCCATTATTTTCGAATGGCGACATTCGCGTATGCTCTCCGTGGAAGGTTTTCGCTATAAAGTAGGCAGTTTAGGGGAGAAATTGGCATATAATTTCGTATGTTCGTTCAGTAATGAGTTTGTGAAGTTGTTATGTCGCGCAGTCGTGCTTTCCTGGTATTGCGACCTGTTTGTTCATTAGCGGTGAGCTGAAATTTTGTAAAATTGGTTTGCGAATCTGTTAATTGAAAGAACATGTTCGAGTGGGTTGAAGTCTGCATTAATATTAAGCTTTACTAAGCAATAAAAATGGTTGTTTCCTTTCTCTTCCGTTCCAACTTTCCATGTTTTCATCTCTGAAATTCTCAATTTTGAGTCAGGAAGTTCTACAATAGATTGCAAGAGATTGCAGAGAGCAGTAAAATAATCACAGGTGAGCAGTCACATCTCTGTGATGTTATCTGGGCAAACCGAATAAGGAACTTTGTTACATCGTTATTCTGTAACGGCTATGTAACTTTTGTGACATACCTGTGATGTAATCTATTTATGTCCACATTATATAGGGTGTTTCAGAATAAGTCAAGAAAAATTTATTCCCTCAAAATGTACCGTTTTGAAATAAAATAATAAAATGTGAATCATTACGTGTCGGGAAAGGGCAATTTATTTTAGAACGACATGAAATGATTTTAATTTTTTTATTTCAAAACGGTACATTTTGCGAGAAAAATACCAGAAATGAAAAAGTGTGAACTATCTTAATTCAAATCTATCCAAGTCGTTTTGTAAGTTTTTCTTTAAATTTCATTTTTCCGCTATCTTTTACCCGCAATATTTCCCTAACTTTTGACTTTTGACCTAACATTTATATGACAAACTGCCCTCTCTTCATTTTCGAAAAGGAATCACCTCCTTAAATTTTTCGATCTTGTTTCGAAACACTCTGTATAACTGTAATGTTTTGTTCTGTATTATTATACATGTAACATATAAAGAACTTTGTTCCATATTTGTTCATTCAAGTAACAATTATTGGAAGTACATTAAGAATGATAAGAAACCTATTTAGATCTTCTCTGATAAGTTCAGCCCTGTAAATCCCAGCTCAATCGAAATTCACCGGGTGAATCTGTTGATATCACTCACCCAGAGTCTCATAAAATCCGAAAAATCCATCAACCTCGGGGTTAATTGCCGAAAATACAAAAACACGACGCACCACCCAAAAAGAAAACTCGTGATGGAAAAAGGCTGCACGTGTTGTTGTCAGAGCATTTCGTTCCGTTAATGAAGATGGAGCGTCTCTAATATCGAAATGATAACGGAAGCTCCTATGATGCAATTGCTGCGAAGAATCCTAAGAAGTAGAAGTGTCCATGAGGGCAACACAAATTAAACGATGCAGTCATCTTTGACAAATTGGTTCCTAGGTGTCAACTACAGCAGCGGAGATAACAGATGGCGATATTTTGCTGGCGAAGAACGAAATGCACAATAAAACTCAATAAATTATATGTGCAGATAAAAATAGGATATATCTGTACAATATATACTCCATTCACTTTTATTTAATGACATGGGAAGTCATGGTTTCGTTTTCAGGAGTTGGTGCACCTGATGAAAAGTCTGTGAGCGTAAGAAAATATCGCTAATGACAAAACGACGTTGCCAGTTTCTTTGTTTACATCAAAGTAAAAGTATCAAAGATATGCCACATTTTGTTAGTTCGAATCGATCGGTAATTTTGGGGCGAAATATCGATAGGAAATCGCCTATTTTTCCGTTCTTCGTCGTCCAGAAGAAGTTTTCCGTCGATATGAGAAATTTCGTGCAAGTGTCATTTTTTCCTTTCACGACTTTTGGCGTGAGTACGAATGGCAAATTTGAATTGGACCAAAAATCGATTCATAAGCATAAATAAAGCGAAAGTAAGTACTAATCGACCTTCTTGCACTTGATAACGAAGTTCTTTTCAGGTATCTGGCCGTTTAGAAAGATTTCAAACGAAATTGCGGCCCCCCAGAAGTTTGGTTAGTTTCGGTATCGTTTTTGGTGCTCAAAATTTATTTGAAATGTGTAAATGGACAAAAAAGGCTTCCTTATACGATCTTCTAACGAAAACGACCAGAAAATATGGTTCAGGTAGGATTTTCGAGGAATTATGAGGAAAGAACTTGCAGAATGAAATTGCACGATTTTCGTAAGTACCTAAACAGGTTCTGGATGGCCATCATCGCTCTCTAAATGATTATTGTTGATCGTTTTCACGTTTCAGAAAAAAACACGTCGAAAAAGCTGAAAAAAAGAAGAAATACGACTATATTGCATTCAACTACCGTTGAATTCAGATTCCGATGAATTGAAATGTGTCACTTGAGCTTTCATTCCTATCAATCCTTTGCCGAAAGTAGAAATAGGCTATATTATATTGAACCAGAATACATCGGTTTTTTCCATATTCCAGGAGTTTGTGTCTTATTTAAGAACAGGTGAATGATAAATCTGAAGCATATGTTTGACCTATTCCATTTTATTTGTACAAACCTACTGTGGTTGTAATGTATGAATATTTTTTAAACTAATAAATTACTATACAGTCAGAATATTTTATTCCTTGTTCATAAGATCAAATAAATGAAATGTCGCCAAGTCTTGAACTTTCAGTTCAAGAGGATAATAAACATTAAATCTTCACAAGAATGCATATGAAAATTATGTGAAAGCAATGCATTTTTTTCCATTGCAAAAAATAATATATTTCAACAGTGATCTCTTGTACTTTTCATGCAAATAACTAGAAAAGGAATCCTTTCTATCAATTCATATAAACGTTAATTATTTTCGTCCATCACATCTTTTCCAATTCATTCACATTCTGAGAAATACGCTAAGAATGTAGAAAGGGCAACATAGTGTTGACTTGGAACATAAAAATATTTTGAAAAACGTCATAACTTCGATACAGAGTGGAATGTGTCAAATTTCCAAGGCCAGAGTTGTGATTTTATAATTGTGAATGGAGTATACATGGTGTATCTAAATTGATGCAAAAGATTTCAGAGGGTGATTCCTTTTTCAAAATAAAAGGTAGTTTGTTATATTAATATTGGGTCAAGAGTCAAACGTTAGAGAGACATCGCGGTTCAAAGATGGCGTAAAAATTAAATTTGAAGAAAAACTTACGTAACGACTTGGATAGAATTAAATTCGGATAGCTTTGTTTGGTTAGAAACTGTTTCATCTCTTGTATTTTTATCGTATAATGTAACGTTTTTAAATAAAAAATAAAATGTAAATCATTACGTCTCGGGAAAAGTCAATTTATTTCCGAACTGATTTACATTTTATTTTTTCATTTCTAAACGGTACATTTCACGATAATAACACAGGAGATGAAAAAGTTTGCATCCAAACCAAGCTATCCGAATTTAATTCTATCCAAGTCGCTGCGTAAGTTTTTCTTTGAATTCGATTAACAAAAATTATAGGGGTAGTCTACTTCAACCCCCTCCACTCATTTTAAAAATGAAACAAAATATAAACGAGTGTTTCCATAATAGTAATACTTCCATGAAATATCATCATTCTACCGCTTTACGTTTGCAAGATACAAAATAAAAACATCATTATTCCGCCATCTTTGAACCGCGATATCTCCCTAACGTTTGACTATCAACCCAACATTTATATCACAAAGTAACCTTAATTTTGAACAAGGAATCACCCTCTGAAATCTTTCACATCAATTCAGAATCACCCTGTGTACCGATATTCCACTAAACTTATGTTTTATGAGCTTTGAGTGGCATTTTGATGAATTGAGTTCCTATTGCTAATTACAAAATGATTAATATCTTTCGTTCAATGTTGCTAATGATCTGTGCAATCATATCCCTGAATATTTTACACCCAGTCTGTTATACTCTGTATATTAATATCAATTTGAAAAACATCTTAAACGTGCCTTCAGAAAGTTCACAAATAAATGAAATTACAGAATTCTCTCGGATAAACGCAAAGCTGAAGGTCGTCAGTCGTTGAAATGCACTGGATAGGAAACTTGCGAATTTCGAGAACTCGATAGAAACTGCAATCTGGAATTCTGATTGATACGAGTTTCTCTTTGAAGAATATATTACCATCAAGTTTCCCCAGGTATAAAGTTAGACGTCTGAAGTTCACAACATTTCACTAATACTGACTGCAAGTTTATTCGAAACTATTATCCATGTTCTCAAATCTAAAATTCGTTTATCTTATTCTTCGAATGAAGCCAATATCGGTTTCATGACCACTGAATTATGTATTTTTTCACAATATCATGCAGTTTAATTTATTTGTGTCTTTTTTATTCAAATGTAGTATTAAAACCGATTCATACGACCTATTGTTGGTTAAATTTACGGTTGTCTAACTGAAGTGTAATTCAAATTATTTGAAAATGGAGAAAATTTGAAAATAGTAAAAAATAGAGTTAGCGGAATATAAATATACAAATATACTCCATTCACTTTTATAATGTATCATGTTATCAAGTTTTTTTACTTGAAAATCGTGAAATTTCAAATTATTTTCATAGACGTTGCCAATGCTAATTTCTATTTACTCTTTTTCAACTTTGTGAATGGAGTAAAATCTTTTTAGGCTTAACTGTGACACAGGTTTCGTAGTACTACTACATTTTCATACTGGAGAATTTCAAGTTGTGCAAAAAGGTATTTATGTATTCTGTAGGTATATTTCTTGAGAATTTTGAAAAGTGGGGAACTCCATAGGTCTGTCTGCTCGTTAAGAAGTTTTTCTATCGGGTTATTCGAGTCCTTCTATTCTCTTTTCGAATGAACTATCACACAAAGTAACGGACTATTCTGTCCATTATTTTTCAGTAATAAAACAACACAAGATTCTTGATTTCCCAAAATAAAAAAGCATAACTCAATCATCCAGCCATTTTTATAGCCGTGAAATATTTCCAGTACCTAGTAACAGAGAAAGAAGTTTCTTCAACATTCGCCAGGTCTTTGGAATTATTGAATTCACATAATATTTTCTCAAATTCCTTATTTTCCCAAAATAAATTTACATTATGATATAAACGTAATTACTACGACTTCCATGTGAAAAGAACTACGTTGCTTAGTTACCTAACAGAAAAATGACCATAACCTAACATTTTCGAAATATACAAGGTGAAATGTGTCAGAATTTCATGGCCAACCGGAATACATTATAAAAGTGAATGGAGTATATTTACGTGAATTTGAAATGAACCCTTACACAAATGAAAGGATAAATGTACCCAAATACACTCGAAATATAATCCTACCTATATAAGCAAAACAGTGAAATGAGCCTTGACGTTGACTCAAATTTCCATGAACAGAGTAATCGAACTCGACTAACGAATATGGACTTATTTAATTTAAAATTTAGTTACCTAGTAACTGAACGATATTCTGAACTGCCAAAGTTATTCTTATTGTGTACCCCATAAAACGAGTCGCCTCTGGCAAATCAGTTCTCATCTCGACCCGAACCGAGAATGTGTCTTCGTTACGACGCGACGTGCAATTTGACAAATTGACTCAAATTAGTGAACTATTTTCGGATTAAACTCTCGAGTGTACGGGGTTACATCAAAGAAAACTCTTATTTCTAGTAGTAGATCCAGTTTCTGAAAACGTTCCTGCACTTTCAGTTGTCAACGCGTACATTCGGGAACTACGGCATTGTTTTACATGCGCCTCTATACTTAGAATGAGAAGTGGCAATAATTACTCTACATTTTTCAACACTTCACACCCTTGAAGTGGTGTCGTATTTATTTCAGAAAGCTGTTGCATTTTGAGCTTGATTTGTTAAAGGAGGTTAAGAGTTCTGTCGGCCATATGATCTAATTTGGAGACATACACAGTGATCCAATTTATATTTTTCACATGAAGAACTTTGTATAATGAAACTTCCTGTATAAGACATCCTATCTCATATTTCTCCAGAATATATCGTTTAATTTAGAAATATCTTCATTTCTCCGACAAATGTATTCTTCATTCTGAAATGAAGACGTAGCTACACTTATATATAAAGTTTATACTGAGGTTTCCCTCAGAAACAACAGGCTTCTGAGCTTGTAACTTGTGTTGGATCAATAGAAAACAAATGATAGCTAGTGACAAGACGTTTTGGAACTTCATTGCCAGTGATTTCGTTTCGTGAGAGATATACCTATCTTTCAAGCCAGCATTAACCGTGAATACCATTCTTTCAGTGTTCACTTCGTGGTATATTTCACCATCTGATACTTACATTTTTTTTTTAATTTTCGTTCTGGAATTAAAATGTTCTAACTGAAATAAACGAGAGGAACATTCTCCTCTCATTTCACAATTGCAAGTATAGCAATTCTTTCCCCTTACGAACCTGAACGAATGAATAAAATGGGCGAATTAATTGATGAATATCAGGTAGAGGAGAGGCTGATAAAGGATGAAATTCGTTTAATTAATGGCCCACTTTATAAATAAACAAACGATAGACACGATCGAGAGGGAAAATTGGTGATTAAGCCCTAGGGCCGCCATTGGAGGAAACAAATTAAATTGAAATATGTTGATAATGAAAACTGACAACACAAAAAACCTTTCACGGATGTCCACATAAATACGCCGCCCAAACATCAGCCAATAGGCTTCCCTAACGGGCTTTCATCGAATAATATCCCTTAATAAAAAGTCTTTTATCTTTAATTGATACTGCCATTGGTGAACCTACGTTTTTCAGGCAATTCGAAAAGTGTGTGTCGATCCGAATTCGTGTGGCGTTATCGTGAGGAAAAAGATAAAAGTGCTGAGTCTTGTTTAGATATTGAGAATTGGGCATGTTCGATGTGTTCTTGCGGTCGGACAATGGAATTAAGATAAAATGCAAATTAGTTTATATGTCTTTTCCTGATATCTTGGTCGTAAATATTGGGAGGACATGTCGAAGATAAAAACGGGTTAATTTATCGGAAACTATTCGGAATCCATCGTAGTAGAGTTCACCTGATTTCATTCATCTCAAATTTCGATTTTTTTCAAATATAAGCAATGCACCCAGCAATGCAAAAGATAGAAGAAATTGCAGAAATTGAAAATATATAAATGTAGAAATCTAGAGAATTCTGTTAAAAAAAGTTGAGAGTATTTCCGGTGAAACTAGAAGTACAGTGGTAACAGAAATTTACGTTTTGAAGATATTTTCAGTTCTCTACTTCATTCAACCCTGTATACCTAAGTTACATAAAAAAATTATAATCAATTAATGAAAATCAACACAACAAATAATTAAATCATTATGACGAGGGTGAATCCGGTACAAAATGCATAACTAAATTTTTCTCTACTAAAATAAAACTCATTGATAAGAATAACATCAACATAACAGATCGAATTATTGCAGAATCAAAGTATACTAAAATATAAAATGAACAAAAACTGATATCACTTTCCACCAAAACTGTTCTTTATTTCTTTGCATATCAGCCTGAAGTATATAAACAAATATTCACGATCGAAATCTACATGGCTTGTCAAATGGCTAAGATCTATAATTCTGAAAAAAACATATGTATGTAAATCATCTTAATGCATCAGCATACGGAAAACGCTACAACACACAAACACAAATGGATTTCACAATTGAAAAAATATTTGTTACTTTTTCAAAAATTCACCCAAGCTAGATGCTGTGTTCTCGAAGAATATTGTTTAGCTCAATTCCTTGAAGTAATCAGGTAGTTCATTATATAACTTGATTTGATACACATGCAATTCGTACATTGTTGAGCCTTTTCACTGTTGCATAAGGAATTGCAAAGATCATTTGCGAACAATGTGAACAAAACTGAACCCAAAATAGACCACTGAAGCACACCAGCATCTACCTTCCGCAAACTAGATATTTCCCCTTTCCATTTCACTGCCTGATAGGAATGAGCTGAACATTTTAAATGCTTTTTCTCGAACATCTTAATATTGGAGCTTTTCCAAAAGTGATAGGGCATTGCGTCAAAGGCTACACGTTTTTCATTATGGATGGTATAGCAAATAGGCACACTGCTTCGTGACTTGTTATAGGTGACGTTAAAAACATCTTTGAGGCGTTATTTTTCATTTAATTGCGTTCTATTATAATTGCATGATTATTATTCAGAATTTCATAATATTCACTGAATTCAATTGAACCACTCATCTCTTCATATTAAAACTAGATTTTCAATCTGGTACCCCACAATCCGTCGGAATATACATATATGTTTAAATTTCGCGAATCTCACTTAACGGGATTCCCCAAGGCTCCTGAATAAGGAATAATAACCCAGACTGCGGATTGGGACTAATTTCAATTATATCGAACTGGATTTAACTTTCCCATTATAATGGCAGACTAGAGAAGCGAGGCTTGGCTGTAATTCCCCAATGATATGGCTGCGGAAACGTTAATTCAACATCAGCTGCTCTGGATGACGACGTCTGATGCTGGTCTACGAGAATCTTCCCCAGACGATTTCAAAATTTGCTGGATTCGTAGAGAAAATTTATGTGAAATCAAATCGAATTTCAGGGCATACAATATCTTAGTATACGGCGAAAGAATCATCACAGGTGACTTGTTACGTCTCTGTTATGTAATCTGGACAGATCAAATAAAGAACTTTGATACGTATAAGTTTTTTTGTGTTGGCTTGACAATTGTGGCATACCAATGATGTATAAAAATTTTGTCGACATTATACAACTGAAATATCCATGTAACATATAAAGCACATTGTTCCTTATTTGTGATGTATCACTTGGAGATCAAGGAGGAAACAATAGGTCTTCATCCATTGTCTTGGCCATTCCAGACGTTGGGCTAGTTTATGGTTTGTTAAGGGAGTTACATTCCACTGCGACCTAAAAGTGTCCCACAACAGAGTTTTTTCCGCAACTGCGCTATCTACAGCTCGCCCTAGAACTCCAGAGCTTCAAAGAACTCCAGTTTCTGAGAGGGCTTCAAGGAGGTTGATTCCTCGTTCCTCCTATAATTATCATGCTCAAGACATTTCTTGCGCAGGCTAACAATGGCGAGTTTCTATACTCATTTCGAATAGAAAAAAAATGGCTTCAAACTGAGCTTAAGGTGGGCGTTCAATGCAGTGTGTTTTTATTTCAAGTTGCATTTGAAAATGGTTTCACTTTGAGAACTGAAATTTTGTGGGTAAACTCAGAAAGGATTGGAGTTCTTAATGAAATAATTGAGATCTATTGCATTTCGACAGTTGACTTTTTTCTGTCAAAAATAGAAGAAAATCAGTCAACTCATGATTCTGTTTTATTTCAAACGAGAGACTCATGAAAATAGTTCAACTTCCGATTAAAAGTGAATCTACACGAAATTATCGTTCAGAAAAACAACTTGAAATACGGAATTGGCAGAGAATGGCCAAATTCAAATATATGGCGGGAAAAAGTTCCTGTTTTACCCACATATTCACTAATTTTATAGTTCAGCGATTGTCGGATAGAGAGCGCCATTGTACATTTCATTCATAATTAGAGATATATTCATAGAACTCATAGAGATAATGTAAGTTCTATGGAGATATTCCATAAAATGCACGGTGGCGCCTCTATCGGATGAGTTTTACTACGCGCTCTGAACGGCGACCTCAACCTCTAAGCTTGAATTTGTCATATTCGGTGCATAAAAGCATAAATTTCACAGGGGCTATATTTCTAATTGAAAATTCTAGTGAATTCCGTCTGACGTATGGAGAAATTTATTTATTTATTGAAAAATTGCCATTATATATTTCACTTCAACCCAAAAATTGGGAGAAGTGAAATACATTTCATGTGTATAGTATTTCCGATATCTTCGGTGACTACGTAAAAATACGAAGCCGCCGTTTGCCGGAAAGTAGAGCGCTATAATATAATAAAATGTCTCGGACTATTTGGTGGAGCTACAAGCACGTGAGGGAATTTCCTTCTCGCTAATAGTCATTACGCAGGCGCAGAATTATTCGATGCCAGTCAAAAAATGTAACTGAATTGAAATTCATGCAATATGGAAAGTGAATTATATGATTGCCATTATTTCGGTGTTGTCGATGAGAGCAATCTCTGACTTCTCTGTGAAATACAACCAAATGAATGTTGAATCTGAAATCTTTCATTGAAACATGCCAATTTGGATTGATATTGAATTTGTTCTCGATAAACTCATAGGTACTAATTGAAATATCCAGCCATCTCTGAAAGATCTGGAAATAACGGAAATTGAGTTTGACATACTTCGTATATTATATGTGAGTTCGAATGTGAAAACTATTTCGAATCCTCAAACTCAACTGGTATTCATTGGTAGTGAGAGCAACCAATATGTCTGTCGATGAATATTTCCATGAATATAAAAATTAATAATGAAAGCCGTTTTGAATCTTCTCATAGAATAGTAAAGTTATTCAATTCAGTTGTCGTGTTGTAGTAGCCAAAAATTGTTGACATTGTTGGCGGTTGCATCAATATTCATATCAGAATTTGTTTTATCTGAAACTGAATTATTTATTGTATGCGGAAAATGGAACATACCCAGATAAATCCCGAGTTTCCGCTCAGCCTGCAGGCTCAATCAATATAGTTCATAGGACTGCGGGCTTAATCAATATAGTTCATAGAAAAAAAAAACACAGTTGGGGAGCAAACATCAAGGCAGGCAGGTTGTACTGACCTGAAGGGGTGGTTGTTTGAACTTCGCAGCACTTTGAGAAATTAACTTCGGATTTTTCGCAATGAACAGAATTACTGCATAGATCAGATGGACGAACATGTAATGTGGAATATTCCTTCTCATATTGCTGAAAACCCATTTGATATCATAAATCACATAGTTTGCGAAATCCTCATATCTCATTCGAAGGTTCGGTTAGGGGTGTTTTCTTCCTTTTTCATCTCATATCTCATGATTGGATTGAATACAGGTCGACGTATTTTCGGTTTATATTTCCTGTAGATGCTTTACTGCAGTTGTTATTGAATTACATGGTAGAATAGTTCCGTTCCTGATTTAGAAATGGGTCGAATTATTTCTAAGGCAATTGATCGTCAATAAGAAACTCAAATTGAAAGAATATACAGGGTGAGTACATATATTTCAACTGAAGATTCTTGAGGTCAAAAGAAACCTTTTTTTCATTATCCATTTTTCCGAATTCGGCTCTGTTAAAAAGATATAGCCATTCGAAAAAAAAAATTGGGCTGACTATGCCTCTGAAATGATCTTCTGGAATTGATGCAAAGTTCATATTTCTCGATAGAAATTGAGTTTATACATTTAGGGAATACTCAAGTACTAACCTTATTGGAATGAAAATGTTGCAAACACGATAATTTCAACAAAAATAGTTAGTTTCATCGGATTATAACGGCAACTGAAAAAACACATTTATCCCACCAAAATAAGTTCCTTCTTCGATTTTTCTGCAGATTAGTTTGTAAACACTAATAACTTGTTCATATTTTCCTCGAAATTCCCAAACAATATCATGAAGAAACACTTTTCATTCAGATTTATTATTGAACAACCTAACCTCATCTAATTTGTATCGATTCTGTGAATGTTTGCACAGAAATTTCAAGGAGATGATGTCAGCTTGCTGATATTTTCATTGAGGTTAAGGATTTTTTAGGAAACATAGTATAAATCACGATACACTTGTGTACCGTGGTATAAATATCTATGAATTCTGCCGTTTCCATCATAAATCGAGTTTGCCGCCAAATTTTACCACGCATGCGTAGATCGAAAACCGATTGGAGATTGGTTATGTGGGGGCCAACTATAAACAATAACAAACCAGAGTCTCTGAACAAACTGTAAACAGTATGTGAAGTTCTGAATACATTCAGAGAATTATTGTTTTAATGTGATTATTATGTGGACTGAATTAATATAATCTTAACCGTGTCAAGTTTATAAAATAAAAGAGGATATTGTTTAGATAGAAACATCGACACAGATTATAAAGTATCATTTTCTTTTTCAATAATTTCAATTTAATAAGTAGTTCATATACGAATTTTGTATTTCATCGACATTTAACTTCAATTTGGACCGGTAACTATGCATTTTCAATAGAAACTGTGCGTGTTAAATCCTCCTTGGTTTTATCTCCCACATTTGAGGGATTTTATTATTAAAATATCTCGACAAAGTTGATAAATATTGTGACAACATTGTTAACTCGTTTAAAGACCAGAGAAGGAATAATATTCAATGATATTTAATTCAGAGACGCATTCAGATTATTCTTGAAATTAATGATTTTTTCTTCAAACTCCGGGTGAAATTGGAAATAACTCGAAAACGACGCGTTTTATTGAGAAAAAAAATAGGAATACTGTCAGTTTCTTAAATGATTGATTCTTTCGAAAATATGAACCGTTTATTTTTTTAAAGTGGTTTTATGGTGTTTTAGCGTGTATTGATGAGTCGACTACCCTGTAACTTTTATACTAGTAGGGATATTGAATAGGTTTTGATTGAGGAATATGCACCATGAATAGAGTGAAAACTCAACCGAAATTCAGTTCATTCGAAATAACGGTTTCGAAGATATAAACAGAAAAGTGTTTTTTTCATGGATTTACGACACCCTGTATCTTCGAAACCAAACCAAATTTTGAAAAATGGTATAAAAAAAAGTGTTTCGTTTGATGAGAGGAATCGTTATACAGTTAAAATATATGTACAAGTCGAAGACTCACCCTGTACAGTCGAATCATAGAGAAGAAACTTCTCAATCACAGAAAATTGTTGCGAAATATTTTGCAAGTTTATTTCAATCTTCATTTCGAGAAATCTACTTTGACGTTATCTCGTCGCTTTGATGATCGATATTTCCACAAAAGACCGATACTTAAAATTTTATTTACCATTTCCCGGCATTTTCATTCATAATGTACATAGTCCGCTCAAATATTATGTAAATTAAAGGAAGAAATTACGAAAAGAAGACAAATTCTCTTATTCATGATCACAGACGTTTAACCCGATCGTAAATTATGAAAATAATTTCAGATAATCTCACATCAAAAACACCAAACCTTCCATGTGTTAACTATTAAAGCTGAACTATAATAAGTAACAAGTCAAACTCCTCCAATTCTATCATCATTTTCCCTTTATATGTTTTTTAATGTCCTCTTCCTGTCAGTATCTATCTTTGAAGTTGACAGATTTGTACTTTCCTGAAGCAACTATTCTGACGTATTTCTGGGACTCCGTTGACAAAACGCCGATCCATGCACATGTTACTATTTGTTAAATGAAACGCGTTCATCGAAAAAACGTACCAGTTTCTTTCATCTTGCGTCTAAGATAAATTAAGCTGAAACATTGATGTTTCCCGCAATTCCCCTACCTGAGACCGTTATGAGCTGTAAACAGACAAAAGTACTTAAACGCTTTGAGGAATGGAGCATCCAAGGGAGTAAAGACAAGATGACGGTAGTAAAGCGGAAATATATAACTCCGGTTTTATTCCTGCTGTTATTTGCACAGAAGTCATGGAAATGTTCTGACGTTGAGGAAGCATCTTGATTCTTATAGACTCTAAGCACTTGAATTCGAGATAAGGTATGGGACACGAAATTAGTGCTAGATCTTTGTTTGCAAAAATACGTACACATGCGCCCCGAAAGCATAGTTTGAATTCGAAAGCGCATAAATTCGGAAATACTATTCGAAAAAAGATTGAAAAAATTCCTTCATTTGAAGTCTTGCCGCCAAAAAGAGTGGCAAATAGTATTATTTTCTTGAAATTTCGAAAATGTCGAATATCTCGAAAACCAAGGACCTTGTTACTTTTACTGATCATAAAAAATATGTTTCTGAACCACCACAAAGTCCTCTATCCTCATATATCTTATTATACATTGATTATCCAGGAAAATTAGCAGAATTATCTACTTACCTATTTTCAATATGTCGATCATTTTTGTTTCGTCAATAATTTGGTAATTCCTTTCGTTCACATATACTTTGTAATAATCCATTTTCAACTTCGACATATACTTCATTCACAATTATAAAATCACAACTCTGGCCTTGGTTTCATTTTCAGGAGTTGGTGCACCTGATGAAAAGTCTGTGCGCGTACAGAGAATTTCGTTGATGACAAAACGACGATGCCAGTTTTTCTGTTTACATCAAAGGAAAAGTATCAAAGATTTTCCACATTTTGTTAGTTCGAATCGATCGGCGATTTTGGGGCGAAATATCGATAGGAAATCGCCTATTTTTCCGTTATTCGTCGTCCAGAAGAAGTTTCGTGCAAGTGTCATTTTTTCCTTTCACGAATTTTGGCGTGAGTACGAACAGCAAATTTGAATTGGACCAAAAATCGATTTATAAGCATAAATAAAGCGAGCTTTTTACACTTGATAACGAAGTTTTTTTAGGTATCTGGCCGTTTTGAAAGATTTCAAACGAAATTCCGGTCCCCCAGAAGTTTGGTTAGTTGCGGTATCGTTTTTGGTGGTCAAAATTTATTTGGAATCTGTAAATGGACAAAAAAGGCTTCCTTATACGATCTTTTAACGAAAGCGACCGGAAAATATGGTTCAGGTAGGATTTTCGAGGAATTATGAGGAAAGAACTTGCAGAATGAAATTGCACGATTTTCGTAGAAATAGGCTATATTGAACCTGAATACATCGGTGCTTTGCACGATTTTCGTAGAAATAGGCTATATTGAACCAGAATACATCGGTGCTTTCCATATTGCAGGAGTTTGTGTCTTATTTTAGAACAGGTGAATGATAAATGTGAAGCATATGTTTGATCTATTCCATTTTATTTGTACAAACCTACTGTGGTAGTAATATATGAATATTTTTCAATTTAATAAATTACTATACAGTCAGAATATTTTACTCCTTGTTCATATGATCAAATAAATGAAATGTCGTCGAGTCTTGAACTTTCAGTTCAAGAGGATAATGAACATTAAATCTTCACAAGCATGCATATGAAAATTATGTGAAAGCAATGCATTTTTCTCTTGGCGAAAAATAATATATTTCAACAGTGATCTCTTGAATTTTTCATGCAAATAACTAGAAATGGAATCCTTTCTATCAATGCATATAAACGTTAATTATTTTCGTCCATCACATCTTTTCCAATTAATTCACATTCTGAGAAATACGCTAAGAATGTAGAAAGGGCAACATAGTGTTGACTTGGAACATAAAAATATTTTGAAAAACGTCATAACTTCGATACAGAGTGGAATGTGTCAAATTTCCAAGGCCAGAGTTGTGATTTTATTATAATTGTGAATGGAGTATACTTTCTCATCAAAGACTGACATGTAAATCCCAGAACACTTCAACCCTTGCATATGCATTGAAATTGTGATTGTTCCATAAACATAAACATTAAAAACCTAACCTGCAACCAGATAACTCTTCGTCAAACTACCGCCGCAAGCTGGTTTGCGCGGTCGGTTAACTATGACGTCATAGTTTGGAATACACTTCGAGAAATATCGACTGGTTATCCTTTTTTTAACCTGGCTTGTATGGTTAAGTTCGAAGAAAAATGGCTAGATTTTCTGTGTGAGGAGTATGATTTTCCGTAAGTATAAATGTAGATTTCCAGCTTCGCTATTCACGAAATGGCCGTATCTGCTCTCAGTACGACCCTCCTTATCAATTATCGAACATCCCAACCCAACTGACAAAAATCCACCGAGCGTTCCGGTTGATTGAACACATTCAGCAAGTTTACCTAATCATGTACTCGAAATCAAATTCTGCTGAAGGAACCAGAGTCTACGCCATCCTCGACATATTCTCCACAGCTCGAATCACCTGAATCCAATTAGCAGTGAATGCTATCTGGAGTTATTCTAGCGGAATACAAAACTGGCAAACTGGATAGAATTAACTCGTTTGCATGAAACAATAAGAACGAAGGCGGGAAACTTCTCTCAAGCTCTCGAGCTTTATTTTAAGTATCGTGCTGAGTTTGCGAAGAGAAGTTAACTATAATTGAAATAGAAGTTTGGGACTAGTTGTCTTCAAGCGGGGATTTCATGAATGAAATTTTATATTCGACGATCTCTAGCCTTCAGCTTATGGTGTCTTTATTACAACAGTCGGAAACATTGAGATAATAGAAGATGTACACCTACAGAGATACCAGGCGGAATATATGGAAGCAGCAAAGCGTGAACTAGGTGAAATCTAGCCAAAGTTGCAGAAGGTATTCATGACTTGCATCAGTCAAATAAAGCTGAAGAGCCTTATGCAATCTGGACACTATACTCCTTTCAAATCTAAGAAGGAGCAGTAATAACATGTTTAGCGCAGCGGTAGGAGGAGATTTCACACAATCGTTCAGTTTTAACTGAACTTGAATTCCATTTTTTCAATGATTTATAGAACGTTGTTCTTTTGAAATTTGGCAAACTGTCGTCATCATTCACGATTTCTAGAACAATAGAAATCGTTGGGATTTCATTCCGAAAAAAAACCGTGGACAATTCTCCTGATAAGATTCATATCGAAATCGTCAACCGAATCGATTATTTTTAACGACTGGGCTCTCGTCTTAGGTGGTGTCAATGTTTTATTCTCTTCATATTCTCTGAGAATTCTGAATACAGCTAAATCACTCACCTCTGAGGATTTTGAAACAATGCAGTATCCGTTTCCGAATTCGACATTGTTCTATGAACACTATAAATACACTTTGTCGAAAGATTTTCCAACACAATACACTTTTTACAACAAAATTTATAAACACTTTGAACATCTAGACCTTCACAGTATCTCTAGGTATTTCAACTGGTCTTGTCAATTGAAAACTTCGATATTTATGCAAATCAAGATGGCTTTAACCCACTAAGGGAAAGGACCCAAATCTGGTGTTTCCCGGAATAACCTTGTCGGAATCTTGAGCAGCCGACAAAGAGTTTCTTACAAAATAATATAAAATTTTGGACCGAAACTAAATATACTTCGGATATTACAAGTAAATGACCATTATAAATTCGAACAGAGATCTTTTACGAGTCTTGTCAATTGAAAACTTCGATATTTATGCAAATCAAGATGGCTTTCACCCATTAGGGAAAAGGATCCAAATCTGGTGTTTCCCGGAATTACTTTGTCGGAATCCTGCAAGATTCCGTCCCAAATCTCCAAAACTCTGGGGTTTCCTGGAATTACCTTGCCGCAATCTCGAGCATCCGAAAAAGAAATTATTTAGGAGATAATAATATGAAAACAAAACAAAATAAAAAATAGGGTACGTCGGATATAAAATGTTTATGACAGTTGCAAATCATAACAGAAATTTTGCACTAGACTTACTGAGGAAAAAAGTTCTAATGTGGGAATTGCTGACTCAAATTATTGAATAATTTCTATCCAGTACCATCCACAGTCCGTTCCGAGTATGATCCTGGCAATCTTTTAGGGCGTTAAAAGGGAGCGTGGTTATGACCGTTTGACGAATAGGGGAGCTTTATTATGCGCAAACCAGACGATTCTGTTTGTTTACAAAGCTCCTTCTTATATTTGAACGGACTTCATATCTGGATTGCTTCTGTCAGTGACCAGTAATTTCAGACCTATTTTGAGTGTTATATCTTCTTTCGTCCGGGTTCTTGGACGTTCATTATTTAAAATGGGAGAGGGGAAATCATTGAGAACTTTAGACTTCAGAGGAGGAACTTTTAATGCCATGAGAAGATTGTAATCCAAAATTCTCCGAACGAGGAACTGAACTGAATTACTTCCATGGAATTACACATCAAGCTGCATTTTCCGCTTCTACGTTCAGCACTGAGCAGCCAGCACTTAACAATGGGCGTATAAATTTAGACGAAACGGGCGTCATACACTGCGCGACTACCCAAAGACTACAAAACGCGGAATTGGCCAACCGGTGACTAATTTGCATTCGACATACGGATTAAGGAGGCGATCTGAGGCCCCCTAGGTGTTTCCCCTTTCACGACGGACCGGGCGGAATACACCAACTATATAATTAGAATAAAAGTTGGGATGCAGTAGTTGCTGTAACCGTTCTTCTTTCACAATGTAGAACTTTGTTTACGGTCTTCCGTGAAATCCAGAGGATAATGAGAAAGCTCTTAACGTTGACGCTTCATCTCAGATAATGGCTGGATCGGTGAACTACAAAAACTGGGTTCGCGTTTGGGGCACGGTCTAATTTCAAAAGTGTTTACGATGGGGATGGAGTGGAAGAGGGAAAGAATTAAGGGATATTATGGTGGTGTGCTTCTCTTGCGTTGGGTAATGGCTAGAAAAATTACCTCTTCGAGGATATCTGATGCGGAATTCCTTTACTTTCGCTCACTAGTGAAACTGAAACGGTATTGTACAAGATGATCCATGACCATTGAAATGCTCGTCGAAAGTTAAGAATATTAATATTTATATGCCACTGGAAATGTCCGACGAAAATCCATCAGAAGTGTAGACCACGTACTACAACGTCTAAAAAGCTCTGTTTTTACTCTTTTGAATCCAACTGACAAAGGGAGAAACGGTGCCGTAACATAACAAGTTGCGATCTCGTCGCTTTCGATCCACAAAGACGAAACTGAGTACAAGGAAAAGTAGGAAACGGGTACTGCTGTGACAACAGAAATGTCTGAACATGCGGTTTAACTACACACCCTCACAGGGCAAAATGAGAGCTACATGACCCACTACTACTGTTGCGTCTCGCTTCACGCAAGATCTGTATAACATAATTTTCGTAATTTTTGGTCCTATTGAAAAGTGTCTCAAACCCAAGAATTTAGGTCAAGTTTAGGAGATTCATCCGTTTTTTTGGTAAAAATAGCCATGTCGGATGAACCTTCATTCATTTTGCAGTGAAAGCTCATAAAATTAAACATATGGTGAATTTATGGCGGTTCAAGTTACATCTGTGAAATAGATACATGTCAGGAGAGAGTAGCAAATCGTCGAAGCGTCTTCATTGGTCTGTAGATTGATTGTTTTTTGTGTGAAAGGGAAATCATGTAAATTATTCGAATTACAATAAGAAATAAATCGCACATTCGTGCCCAGCTCGCTTAGGAAATAGTGATTCATAGTTCAGCTACTCACCGCTAGATGTGGAGGTGAAAAATTTCGATTCTCTGAAACACAACTGCGCCACTATGAACGGGAGAAGGAACTACAACTAAAAGCAGCTTCAATTCGTCCAATACTACTACGAAAACCGTCTGGATAATTCGAGAGTGAGAATTCAATCGAAATTGACGTGGAAATTCAAGAAATATTACAATATATAACTCGTGAGCTATTTAACGCTAAACCACTAAGCAGGAATTTCGTCCAGTACAGGAATCCGAGTCAGAAATTCAAATCATCTGGTCCTTTTTCGAAACAGCTCAATGAAAACCATATTAAATACGTCACCATAATATCTGGCCGAAAAAGGTACAGCGATTTTCCCGATTTCCACTCGTTATCTCGCCGCACCCGAATACGGTTGAAAGGAGGTCAATCGGCTCCATAAACCTGGAATTGTCATGTACGGAAGCGAATTAGCCTTCCGGAGGCACCCAAAGTATGGGCCAGTTATTTCGAAAAGCCGCCTTTACGAGGTTTGTATCTGACGATATTATGTTTACAATAATAACACGGGCGCCGAAATGAGGGTCGCCAGTCCCGATTACGCTAAAATCAGGCCCATAGTGACGACTTTTCGCTATCGGACTTAATTAAAAAATTTTGCATAACGAACTCATGCCTAGGGGTGGCATTCGCACATCGATGCCTCTAAATCGACCATTCTTGATCGGAGAACTCTTGAATTTTTTAACTATGCTATGCTATGCTATGCTCTGAAATGAAACAAGAGATTGAGGAAGATAGGACGAATAAGAACATGTGTCAATTTATCAAAAGCTGTCTTGGGGAGAAGCATGGACATTTGTATCAATTCTTATAACCACGATAATTGAAGAAAAAATGTATGTATGAGACTGAAAAATACCACAAAGTTAACACTGACGGAATGGTACTTACGGTTGGTCGGACTTGAATAGATGTATTTGCTGGTCTTCTGGCCTCGTTCAGGTGTTGATGCGTTTTGTGTAATGTTCAATAGTACGCTTTGGATGAGAGTTGTCAGAATAAAAGAGAAGAGATTGAATAAGAGAGAGATTCGTTTTATTTGCAGTTTTCAGCACTCATTCAAGTTTGGTACCATTCGAGAAAGTTACAGGTGTACTGAATATAGTCTTTTTTCGCACGAAACTAATTCACTTTATTAGATACGAAACTAACGGTTGCGTGGGGAAGAATATGAGATGACTGTGATAGGGTGGTCAACTGAAGGCGGCGTTAAACGAAGAGAGGTAGCAAATTGATGGCGTTGTATGACAGTTGCTAGACAAGTAGCAGAAGTGTCATAAAAACAGGTATACTCCATTCACTTTTATTTATTCACATAGGAGGTCATGGTTTCGTTTTCAGGAGTTGGTGCACCTGCTGAAAAGTCTGTGCGCGTACAGAAAAAAACGTTGATGACAAAACGACGTTGCCAGTTCCTGTGTTTACATCAAAGTAAAAGTATCAAAGATATGCCACATTTTGTTAGTTCGAATCGATCGGCGATTTTGAGGCGAAATATCGATAGGAAATCGCCTATTTTTCCGTTCTTCGTCGTCCAGAAGAAGTTTCCTGTCGATATGAGAAATTTCGTGCAAATGTCATTTTTTCCTTTCACGACTTTTGACGTGAGTACGAACGGCAAATTTGAATTGGACCAAAAATCGATTTATAAGCATAAATAAAGCGAAAGTAAGTACTAATCGACCTTTTTACACTTGATAACGAAGTTTTTTTTAGGTATCTGGCCATTTAGAAAGATTTTAAACGAAATTCCGATTCCCCAGAAGTTTGGTTAGTTTCAGTATCGTTATTGGTGCTAAAAATTTATTTGGAATGCGTAAATGGACAAAAAAGGCTTCCTTATACGATCTTCTAACGAAAGCGACCGAAAAATATGGTTCAGGTAGGATTTTCGAGGAATTATGAGGAGAGAACTTGCAGAATGAAATTGCACGATTTTCGTAAGTACACGGGTTCTGGATGGCCATCATCGGTCTCTAAATGATTATTGTTGATCGTTTTCACGTTTCAGAAAAAAAACACGTCAAAAAAGCTAAAAGAAAGAAGAAATATGACTATATTGCATTCAACGGTAGGTGAATTCAGATTCCGATGAATTGAAATGTGTCACTGGAGCTTTCATTCCTATCAATCCTTTGCCGAAAGTAGAAATAGGCTATATTGAACCAGAATACATCGGTTTTTTCCATATTCCAGGAGTTTGTGTCTTATTTTAGTACAGATGAATGATAAATGTGAAGCATATGTTTGACCTATTCCATTTTATTTGTACAAACCTACTGTGGTAGTAATGTATAAATATTTTTTAAACTAATAAATTACTATATGTACAAGATCAAATGAATGAAATGTATATATAGAGCTTTCAGGAATTGACATTCTTGCTTATTAATTTATAACCAAAACTCAGTTCCAAGAAAAAGTTCCTCTTGCATCAGAACTCCTTTCAACTATTCGGATTCCAATAGAGGGATATAATGTTCCATTATTCTTGATTCTCGTAATTACCCATCAATTCATCTTATATCTTTGGGTTGATTTTTTTTATGAATTCTTGATTAAAATCAAGAGTTGATGTCGTTAAGTCTTGAACTTTCAGTTCAAGAGGATAATAAACATTAAATCTTCACAAGCATGCATATGAAAATTATGTGAAAGCAATGCAATTTTTTCCATGGCGAAAAATAATATATTTCAACAGTGATCTCTAGTACTTTTCATGCAAATAACTAGAAAAGGAATCCTTTCTATCAAAGCAACATAGTGTTGACTTGGAACATAAAAATATTTTGAAAAACGTCATAACTTCGATACAGAGTGGAATGTGTCAAATTTCCAAGGCCAGAGTTGTGATTTTATAATTGTGAATGGAGTATAGAATATTTTGTGGTGTACTGGGTGACTCCTCTTACAACTTCAGACCACAGAGAAAGCGGGTAAATCATAGAGTTATGGGTCTTCTTTGTTACCGACGTGTCCATTGGCAATGAACTTCGTGGCATAAAAAATGAAAATATGGATTTTGGACAGCTATGTTATACCAATTCTTGGCGTCTACGAGTTCGATCCATCGGACTCGATGTATTCCTCTTGGTCCTGAATGTACCCACCCCTAGCCATGTGGGAGTATCTCGCGCGTTACGACAGACATTCTCGCGAGCCCGGATCTCTATAATGACGACCGTACCGCCCGGAATTAATTTCTGATATCTGGTTTATGTGTATGGTTTCGACGTTCGGGGGTGATTAGAAAATTCGACTGACGTTGAACTGAAATTGCAGTTTTGTATCCGAGCACGTCGATAAGTTCGGTCGTTTCTGCCTCGAAACGACTGAACTTGGGATAATAACTCGGAATGAGCTTAAAAGCGGCGCTCGGTCTCGACTTTTCGAAGAGGATTCTATCGAACTTGTGATATAAAGTGAATTTACTCTTCAATATGGGGAATGGGATCGACTTGGAAGTCAATCACTATGGATTCATTTTTAAAGCCACGTCTTTGTTGTTCTGAGTAAATATGGGTAGAAGGAAAGTTAGTCAAAGGAAATTGAGAGCCATGAATTTGTTGCACACGGTGCGGTTTGAAATATCGGTTCATATCTTCCAATTGGGAAAAATCCAGAGATTAAATGATTCAGCAGTCGGTATTTAATGAACCAATATCACCAGGAAAATCTACCTTTTTGGCAACCTCACTATGATCACACCTGTAGATTTAGGTAAGAAAAAATTACACACATCGTCAATAGTCTTGACTCCCTAAGTTTCTGAGGATATAAACAATATATGTTTTGTGAATAAGATGAATATTTTTTATACTCCAACTGCAATATAAACTACTCCACATGAGTTAGGGAGATTGACTTAAATTTCAAAAAATATGGTTAAAATAAGATATTTGTGATGAAAATTCATATTAATACGATTACAAGTTGCAAATTCATTTAAGCCTGTAGGTCCGCAGCGTATACAGGGTAGTTAAGAAACATCGAGTAAAATAACGAAATTTTATTCCCAAAGAATTCAAGCATTTTAGGACTATCAATACAATGTATGGCCTCCACGGGCATCAATAACAGCTTGACATCTTCTTTGCATACTACACTACTACACACGAGGTTGTTGAAGATTTCTTGAGTAATTTGGTTTCATAAACGGGGCAGAAGCTCTCTCAGATCATTTAAGAATTCTGGGGTAGGGTGATGATTATTTTATCTTCTTTGGAGCATAACCTATGCATGTTCTATGCAATTCAAATTTGGTGAGTGCGGAGGTATTGGTAAATGTGGAAACCAAGCTCCTCGCGCGCATTCTCAACTATGGCTGCACGGTGCGGTCTAGCGTTATCGTCTAGCAATTGAAAAGTTTCACCAATAGCAGAGTGAAAATTTGGCACAACATTGTCAATGACATGCTCCTTATAGTGTAAGGCGGTCATATTCCCAGAACAAATATGTAGATCTGTGCGTCCGTTGAAACATATCCCGGCCCATACCATTACACTACCCCCTTCGGAATGGATGGACTTCTTGGAAATAGCGAGGATTACGGGGTATGCGTGGGATTGTCCATACCCTTATTCTTCGAGAATCTGAAAATCGTCCATATCTGGATTCATCAGTGAAAAGGACACTACGCCATTGATCGTTCCAATTGATATGTTGCCTTGCCCATTACAGTCTTTGACGCTTATGGTCACGTGTTAATGGTATTCCTCAATGGACGTCTAGAACCAAGATTCACCTCTCTCAAACGTCGTCTGGTGGTTTCGATGGAAACTTGTACCCCATCTGCATTCTGAAGAGTATTCCGTAGCATTCTACACGTAGATGTAGGGTTTCTTTTCGGCGAAACAGTGATGAAACGATCCTGAGCAGGTGTTGATTTTCGTCGCTCACCAAGCCTTGGTCTTTCCAACACGGAACCTGTCTCCAAAGTCAAGATATCACACTTCGGCTGACTCGGAGCCTTTCCGCTACAACAACCGGAGTTAGGCCTCCCTGTAGCATTCTGATAGCCCTATTAGCCTCAGCGTTTGTTAATTTACGGCATTTTCAGAAAACTCGTTTCAAATCGAAGCCGTTGATAAACTGACTTCATTTCAAAATAAGAACATTCATGCAGCATATGCAAAGAACCAAACTTCAGAAAAAAGGCGACCAGATTGACGAAATGTCTTATACTGATTTTTATTGGATCGATTCAAGTTGTTATTTAGTTTTAAATGATTTTACAGCGATTTTCCCGAAGATTTCATAGTTTCATATCTACTTTTAAAAACGATTGAATACGATATCCCTAACCATTGAGGAGCAGTATATTTGATAGAGAATGTTTGTTTGTTACTCCTTGTTTTATACAGGATGAGACAAAATACACCTGTATTTTTTGCTGATTTAATTTAAGTGATAATATAGTGGAGATTCTACAATAAAAAAATTGTCATGTTGCATTCAACAAGTTGATGATAGGGGGGGGGACAAAACTTTGGACGATGTGTGTATATTTACATCTTCAAGGGACACCTCTACTTTAAATAACCTTTCTTGACGTTCAACCCCATATAGTGTCATTGGACCTCGAGGAATCAAAGACATAAAATATCCCTTTCCTTTTATATTCATCAATGTCATCGAAATTTCTTACAGATAATTGAGGAAATAATGAGCATTTCTCTAGACCTTGAGGAATCGCTATAGTTGAAACTCGTTCCAGTTTCTCTCATCACCTGCATTTTCTTTAGTTCCCATGCTGCTAGTTGAGGAATACCTTAATTAAATTGACAATTATCGTGAACAACTCTTTTAAAATGTTTAGGAAATGGTATCAAAGCACTTAAAATTCTCGGATTGTCCACATCCCTCTTTATTAAAATTCTTTCATCGCGTATATATATTGATCCATCCTTGAGAATTCCGAGAGGTTCTAACGATGAATTACTACAAGCTCCGAAACTTTTATTCATTCATCATCCTCAACCTGTATATTACCTATCAGTTCACTTCTTTCTGAAGATTGGATGTGTAAAGATTAGAAGCTCAAAATGTTTTTACAATTTCAGAGCAAGTTTCACGTAAAGTTCAGTTCCAGAAATAAAGGAGATATCTCTTCTACCCTACTGATCTAGACACATCTGAAAAATCCTCACTGGCAACCTGTATGGTCCTAATGATTCATCATAGCAGATGCAGCTAAGTTCTTCATCTTGAATTCAATGAAATTCATTTTTAATTCATACAGCGAGATAAAGTCTATTCGTTTTAATGCCTGAAATTTCCGATAAAGGTTGGTGGTCTATTTTGAGAGCATGCCTTATCTAAATTGGAAATGGTTGCATTCATCATTAATTCGTTGTCTGAACTAGTGTCGCTATTCATGGAATATTGGACGAATTCATTCGAATGATTCGAGCATTCAGGGTGTATTCTATTATTGTTTCGCGACCCATAAAGATTGTGCCTGTTTCAAAGTGAATGCGAACAAATTTTAATTGAGGCCTGTTCAATGTTCTCTCTCACAAAGCAGAAGTCAATATTGCCAATTCAAACAGTTTCCAGTTGTTGATGTTTATGAAAATAACTTCATCTGCTTGAATAAAACAATGGCCATAATCAATTCTTTTGATGAATGTTTGAAGTTTGAACGTTTTAGTCGAAGGAAAAAAGTTGCATCATTCTGTATTGCTACATGGATATACACTGACCCAAAATTATAAGAATTACTGATATCACTCTGTACAATATCCAACTTTGAACTTTGGCCCGAATGAGCCATATATGCTGTAAGATAAACGTCCTCGATGTGGGAAGAGCCAACAAGTGGTGGATCCCCAAAGAAAAACCCTCGACAGTTGGCTTTTCAGAATATTAAGTGTACCTGGTACAAAGCAGGTTCAGAACAGTCACTAGAAAATTGAACAGCCCACTCAGAACTTTTTTAGGTGTACAATACCGAGTACATTATTTTGATTTATCTCGTGGGGTTCAGTCAGCGTTTGCAATGTGAGCGCAAAATAATGTGTTTATTTACGACATCACATTAAAAACCTGTAAATTCATCAGTGTGTTTCTGCAATATTATGCATGTATCATACATATAAACCTTCCTCTTGAATCACTTTATTTATTAAAAAAAAAAGCGTTTGGAAATCCGTCTCGTAGTTTTGAATATAAGCATACATAGGGACAGACAGCGATAGCGACTTTTATTATATTTATACTATGTAATTCCCAACTGTAAATTTTCTAAATCTTCAACTCCGCAAACTCCAACAATTTAAAGAACTTTCTTAAGGCTATTCATCTGTATAGTCACATTTGAAAATTTATAATTTGTTCATTACACATATTGTAAAAAATAGACTGTAATCGTGTTAATGGCCCAAGCAGTCGAGACACATTAATTAATAAGAAAACAAATATTTCAATGCTTTGCTACAGAAAATCATGTTTTTTATTGATCACTGAAATGCATGCACTCTTATTGAAACACCCTTCATGAGACCAATATTGTTTTGAAAATGAATAGTGGATTATTATCAGTTAAACGACTGTTGAAGAAATAAAAGAATATAAAATTAGGAAAATGGAGAAAAAGAAAATTAGAAAAAAAGATAAAGAGAAGAATAGAAAAAATAGAAGAATAGAAAACATACAATAACGGTATGTGAACTTACGTTTTTCACAACGATAGACAAATGGTGACTGAGAGGATATGGAGGAGAACATGTTATATCAATCGAAGCAAGATCAAAAAAATATTTTATTTCCTATAGAGTGCTTCTATTTCACCAAAAAGAAACCCACTGACAGTTCTCCCAGCATATGTTCGATAGAACTTGTTTTTTTCTAACAAGCCACGCTATCACTTTCAGTAGTTCCAGGGCCCTTGCCAAGCAATAATAAGCCAATTAAGATAATCCTACGATAACCGATCATTCCTGTACCCCAATTTTCTCGCAAGGCGGCAGGTCGCTGCTGCCACCAAATTCCCATTTTTTACCGATATTTCGCCAGCTGCGAAAAGAATTAGAACGCAAAAAGGAAGCCGTTTTTTCACAGGCCATCTTTTATCGACAATTAGGGCCGAAATTATGGTCTACTTTTGAGCAACATTGGCAGACTTCGGGTACAATATTAATTTTTAATTATATGACCGAAAGGGCGGCCCAACGGTAGATAGGCGCTGTTTTCTTTTTGGTCTAGGTCAGGTAAAAATCGATTCCACTAACGTCAGGTAAGATGCCAAAGCCATATGTTATTTGGCTGTTGAATGGTTCTAAATATCTGAACGACAGGAGGCTACAGGGTTGAACTGCACGTCGTCGGGTTGAAAATTATGGCTTAGGGGGTCAATATCAATATCGCAACTGTTACTTTCTAGAAATCGATTTTATCGATTCATTTTGGAAGAGTTTTGTTTTGATCCGGCCCGAAGGACCAATTTTTTGTACCTAGTTTAGTTTACCTAGGTTGTTCTGGTTCTATTTTTGTCCCCTGATTGTTTTACCAGGATAATGGTCTTCTTGCACTGCTTCTAGTTGGTAGGATTCTGATGATCCTCGTTATTCTCGATGATAAAGACTGTTGTGACTGCACATCCGATGTAGGGGGGTATACTTAACTGTAAGCACCCTATGGTAATCTTGATTATCACTGCGATAAGTTGTTATCTGTACTTGGATAACAACTGCGGAGAGGATGAGGAAGTGTTGAAATTTTAACGCACTCTCACAAACAAAAAACTGTATTTTTCTTGTTACCTCAACTTAGGTAACAAGCACGAAACGATAATACAAATATTATGTATGAATCTACCTTCTATATGATAATTTATAGCAAGGGAGCAAAGTGTTGTTATTACTAATTTTAGAACTTTACTGATTGCTTCTCTCTCTGACAGAGGTTTTTAAAGATAAGCTCGAAAATAAGGGAGGTTCATTTCCTCTGAATAAAAGTGGGAGAGATCAACGAACGGGATGTTGACTATTTTTTGAAAATAATTTCAATTTGTAGATAAGCTCTATACAAACACGAAAAAAACATTTTCATGGACAAAATATAGCAAATACCAATAAAAAATGCGTAAATAAAAATAGTTTTCGGAATTCCCGCTGAAACGAAGTGATTATGATGACGTCACTATACGGTATACAGACTTCGCCGTCTGTCAAAGGGAACTGATCTTGTGTGATTTCTTGCGAACAAATCGTTTTCGTAATAACAAATAATCGTGAAATAGTTCGCTGGTGATACCTTTTACTCTCTTCTGTTCTTCGTAAGTTCGTACTCGTGATGACAGTAAGGTTATAGGTTGGCTTGTTTACAGAACAGTGACGTCACGTGTTTGCAGTCAATTCTTGGGTTTGAGAAACTTTTCAATAGGACCATAAACTACGAA
The DNA here is from genome assembly GCA_910592335.1 of Adalia bipunctata. NCBI lineage: Eukaryota > Metazoa > Arthropoda > Insecta > Coleoptera > Coccinellidae > Adalia > Adalia bipunctata. The sequence continues at coordinate 9,941,531 of OU342955.1, read as the reverse complement.
AGATGGGAATTTTGAACAAACAATGAGAATTGAAACAATATTGCCGTCCAAGGGTTCGATTCCAAATAGTCGAAGACTATGCTCAAGTCGATGACCATAATGTAAAATTAATTATGAGGAAAGTTGAAGATAAGTTTAAAGTTCTCAATAATGGTCGCTTTTCAATCATAACATCACCTAGTAGACTGATTAGATAAACTTGTTCAGAGATGAACAGGCTCTTTCTTTCCCTGTACCTTTTCTATTTATTCTAAGAATAGCCTCATGGGCTACCCTATAACTTGAAGATTAACATTAATTCATGTACAGTTTACATTGCAGTCAGCGATTTAAAAAACATGTTCTTTAGCCATGAAATTGAAAGGCTACATTCAAAGTTTTATTTCTGAAAGGTGTTGTACTCTTCGACAATCCGCTCCATCTTTTTCTTGACTAATCTTTTGAGCCCGTCCCTGGCATGAACTGCCCGGCGCCTACTTCGATCTCATACGAGGGCGTCGTACGTTTTATATATATGAAGAAAAGTAATTTAGATCGAAATCTTCATAAACATGAACCTAACAAAAAATTTTCGAAATATACTGCTAACTTGGCAAACTTGTATATATGAGTTATACTTTATCTTTCATCTCGCACGATTGCCTTTTGTTTGTTTGGTGAGACTCGCCAGACAACGTGGATTGGATGTGGAGATCTTTCCTTCTGGTCGTCGTTTGTCGAAGTGAATGTGAAAGAAATTTGCAGAAATTGAATGTTCTTGCTCTTATGCACCTAATGTTTGGCCATATTGAAAATTGTATGTTAGGAGTAATGGACAGACAGAAGGGAATTTGACCACGTATTCAACATGACTGAGTGGGACCTAGTTGTCGAATCGAAATTTGAGAAATACAGACTTCATGGTGAAATGGTAGGTATGGCTCTCGATTAAGAAGAACGAGCGCTCAGAAATGTTTCTGTGTCAGTCCCCGAAAATATCGATGCAGTTCATGACATGATTTCATCAGACCGTCGAGTTGGGCTAAAACGGATATCTGAAGCACTGAAGATTTCATACGAACGCGTTCATCATATAGTCCACGTAAATTTGGACATGAGAATAATTTCTGCAAAATGGATCCCCAAATGTTTGAATGTTGACCAAAAGCGTGCAAGGGTAGAAGCATCGCGTTCGATCTGTGCTCGAGTTGAAAACGATGTGGACTTCTTAAACCGAATTGTTAATATGGATGAGACTTGCGTACATTTCTACGATCCAGAAACAAAGCAAAAATCGATGGAATCGCGTCACTCTGGTTCTCCAAGACCTAAGAAGTTTCGTGTCCAAAAATCTGCTGGAAAATTCTTGCTTCAGTTTTTTAGGATTGCCATGGAGTAATCATGGTTGATTTTTTGGATAAGGGTAGAACAATAACTGGAGATTACTATTCGACATAACTGACCACTCTACGGGAAAAAATTAAAGATAAAAGACGCGGAAAGCTATACAAACAGGACAACGCTCCAGTTCACAAATCTCAAAGGCCTCTTAGGGTTAGAATTACTAGAACATCCCTCTTATTCACCAGATTTGGCTCCGTCCGACTATCATCTCTTTACTCAACTTAAAAAGAGTTTGAAACGTCGTAAATTTTCTTCCAACGAGGAGGTAATGAAAGCTGTGGAGGACTGGTTTGCAGAGCAAGAATAAATATTTTTTTTGAAAGGTCTAGAGACGTTGCAGGTTCGATGTAATAAATGTATGCAATTAAGAGGGGAATATGTTGAGTAATAAAATATTTTGACATTGAAATTTTGTTTGGTTCTATAGAAGGCTAAGAATTTTTCAATCTATCCTCGTACACAGCAGGCTGTAGCTTTGCAAACCTGTCACATCGTGCGGAAATTCCAGAACTAAATTGTTTTTTCACTAGTTCATAGAAGCGATACCAGCCTCAAGCTAAGACCGGTAGGTCGATGAGGAAGAATAATAAAAAAAATAATTCCGCACTGCACTATGCAGTGCGGAGCAAAGAAGGCTGCAGTGAAATTCCAGAGAAACTGAAACTAGACTAGACATAAAGCAAGACAAGAAACCTGCGAGCAGATTCCAAACAATATTGTTCATTTTTGATGTCTGTCGCTCTTTTATGACATTCCTGAATGACATGAAATGCTGGCGTGTTCGTAGTGCCTCGTTTACGCATTATTGTTTGCACGGAACCCGGAAAAGCGGAATATTTATGATAGCTCCGACGTCGGCGGCTTCGCCAGTTTCATTTTCGAATAATTAGAAATTTATGGGCGATAAAATGAATTGCCCACCGAAAATGATGCATAAAGGATTATATCTTCCGGGATATGGCGGGAGCCACGCAAATTTCGCCGGATTTCGGGTTATGGAAGGATATTTCGAATTCAGCCACGCGAAATGGAATGCTTGATTGCTGGCTGCTTTTTTCGGGGTATAAGCCCGTTTGATCGTATGCGAGTCGTCGCTGTATAAGTTGAGAGATTATTCTGAAATTTGTATTTCGATCACAGCGTTTCATCAACGGAGTAGTTTGTTTTTGCATTATAGAAGCAATTTGTGATTCTGGCTTGCTTTTCATTTCATGTTCTGTGTATTGCAGGCGGGGACAAATTGATATCTACCTATATTATTTTTCACGACATATTCATATTGAAGTATACAGGGTGTTTCAGAACAAGTCCGGAAAATTCTAGGGGGTAATTCCTTGTTGGAAATAAAGGGTAGTTTATTTTATTATAGCGGTTCGAAAATCAAATTCGGATAGCCTGATTCAGTTAGAAACTTTTTCATTTCTTGTATTTTTTCGTAAAATGTACCGTTTGGAATTATAAAAAATGTGAATCATTACGTGTCGAGAAAGGGCAATTCATTCTATACCTTTTCAACTTCAAATTGGAATCTATCAAAATCAAATTGGGAATTAACATATTCAAATTGGGAATAATCAAAATCAGATTGGGAATAAACACATTCAAATTGGAAATAATCAATTTCAAATTGGAACGGAATTTGTGGCTATGTAAATCAAGATCAGGCGTGATCAGAAGATCTTTATATTGATGAAACATGAAGAAAAAACTATTAATATTCAAACATTCAAAAAGTGTAAGAAGTACTTAAAAAATTTCATGTTTGTGCTCAAACTCATATTCAAAAAATTCAAAACATCAGGTGTGAACCTCTGTATATGAGCCACATATCTTGTACTGGTACTAACTGTAATGGTTGATATATTTCTTCTTATCAAATTTTCCATTCTTTGAAGACGAAATTCTGTCTGCATACCACAATTACCTGCTTTTTCATTGAATCTGCAGCTTTCTTCTTCATATAAGGCATGATTATGAAAAAGAAATTGTTAACTTATCGTTCGTTACTTACTTTTGACAAATTTGAGACTTAATTACATATCGAGTAATTCAAAGATCTGATTCACATGGATGTCATTCCAATATGAAATTGATTATTTCCAATCTGATTTTGATTATTCCCAATTTGAATATGTTGTTAGTTCCCAATTTCAATATGATAGTTCCCAATTTGAAGTTGAAAAGGTATAGAACGATACGTAATGAGTTTCTCGGCAAATCAGGGTCTCTGAATTTAATTCTATTCAAGTTGTTGCTTAAGTTTTTCTACAAATTTGGTTAACAAAAATGATAGGGATAGTCTACTTCAACCCTCTCCACTCATTCTAAAAAGATTAAAAATATCAAGAAAGTGTATTCTCATAATAGTAATACTTCCATAAAATATCATTATTCTATGACTTTTCGTTTTTGAGATACAAAATACAAACATGATTTTTGTTTTGAAACACCCTGTATACCATTAAATGCTCAGGATGTAACGAAAATAACATTGTGTTTTGCACCCATGCATTACTCACACAACATTTCATTAGTTAAATGTTTTTGCAGTATGGTTTCTTATTTTTTTAATAATTTATATCTTTCAATCTTTTAAATTAATCAGTGGTAGTAAGTAAGAGTAAGAAATGAGGTCTTAACCCTAAAGAAAGGAGAGAAAATAGGAGTTTTAGATATTATGGAATGACCAAACCTGATTCTGATTCATTTTTTCAAAACTTTCAATTTGTCAAAGTTCTGCATAACTACCAACTAATTCATATCAGTTTTTGGAGTTAAGATTCTGTAGACTTTATGAGATACTTGTCCCTACGACAAGATGGCAGGAACTTCAAAGAAAAATCGTTCAAACAGTGGGAATTCATTATTTTGAACATATCACGACTCCAAAACTATAACTCCAAATTTTGTCGTTTAAAAAACAATTTTGATCTTAATTCTACTCCTAATATCACTATCACAACATTTTTGAAGGAAATTATCATTGGGCCAGTTCATAACGTATGTACTTATACCGATAATGCTCTGTCAGCAGTCCCAAAATACACTGAAGCTCTATTCGAAGCTGGACAAGCTTACCCATGTAAGACAGCGTGAATTCAACAAATATTTTCGCTTGTCTATGTCTTGAACGCACACATAGATTATTATTTCGGCCTGTAAAACATAGATTTCTTGCCATATTGGCACGGAAAGTCTCAATTTAGGACCATATACCCCTATGCCAGTATTTAATTATCAGAGTTGTGATCTCACAAATATATATTACGTATTCTGTTGGGGCAAACTACCTCGTAAAACATTTCCCCAGAATTAGAGATGTCTGTGGAATGGGTCCATTAAAGAGATTGAACACTCAATTCCTGCAAACTAACTAATTCCGTCTACTTCAATCAATCAGATTCACAATGAAAAACAAGGACATTTCCACAACATCGAGTACATCGACACGTGGCCCTTTTCGAAACACTCGCAGATACTACTACCCATCCACCACTCCACGCTAGTACATCTCAGTCGTACATACGCCAAAAACGAAGGCAATAAAACTTTATAATTGCTTTGTGTGGCTGGTTTACATTGTCGGGCGAATACTAGGCCTGAAATTCGTCAGACCCGGAAATTACTTCGCGCTCGTAGAAGTCGTAGATATGCGATTACACTTCTCGAATTAAAATGTAAATGAACTGGGTTTTCCTTGTTAAATTGTTATCGGTAACTGTTTGGTTAGTTCGCGAATTGGGAAGAAGTCGCCGGAGATGGGAAAGAGAGATTCCTTATTTGTAATTGTGATATATATCTCTTGGTTTTCTCACTTCCCCATTCGTGATTCTCGGAAGACTGAGAAGTTTAGAAGGTATAATTCGAAATTCAGAGTCATGCATCAGGTTACTGAATCACTGCAGGGTTTTGTGGAAGTGAATAGGTTACCCTTCATGTACAGCAAATTATAAAATAAATATATCCCTAGGATATGAATTAATTTCGAAATGTTTTCATCGAATTAGATGCCCAACTGAATTACCGCTGTATTCTTAGCGAGAATGCAACTTTATTGCGAAAAATGATTACAAATTAATCATTCAAAGTATTGCTCATAGTTTGCTACATTTTTCCACATTTTTCTGGTAGAGCTCGCATACCGTTACGGTAAAAGTGTTCATCTTTTGAGGCTATCCACGAATCAAGCCATTTTTTATGTCTTTATATATCGAATTTATTGTAGTTGCTAAATGGCGGAGGTTCTGGTTCTAGTGAAAACATATTCAAACGTACATTTTTTCCATTACTTCCCACACAGCACATGTACGTACAATGGACGAACAATGGATGTTTATTATGGATGTTCGAAACATCCATTGGATGTCCAGAATTGGTACATAGTACATCCAAAGGACGTTCATGGGACGTCCAGGACACCACTTTGGACGTACAATTCAAGTCCAGATAACGTCCAATGGATGTACATTGTGCCTATCTTGGACATCCATTGTACGTACATTGGATGCACATGTACGTACATTGGATGAACAATGGACATTTATTATGGATGTTCGAGACATCCATAGGATGTCCAGAATTGGTACATAGTACATCCAAAGGACGTTCATGGGACGTCCAGGACACCACTTTGGACGTACAATTCAAGTCCAGATAACGTCCAATCACTTTGGACGTACAATTCAAGTCCAGATAACGTCCAATGGATGTACATTGTGCCTATCTTGGACATCCATTGCATGTCATATGTACGTACATTGTATGAACAATGTTTATTATTATTGTTCATAATAGGTATAAAGAAATATTCAAAGCAATTTAATTAAATCCAGTTAATTATTTAGTAACACTGAAATTAATCAGATACGGCGTTACTAGATAATATCTAGTGTTAAAGGTATATCTAGTAGTTAGTAGAGGTAGATATACCTATAATATAACCTATAACATCATTAGCATGATACTAAAACCCACAAGGTAAACTCACGCGCATATTGTCTGCTATCTCTCTCGTACAACACCTACGTCATCGGGAGACAAACATTCAAATTCGCTTTGTTTTTGTCCGCGTTTAGATTATTTTGAATTGAATTGTGCTGAATTTTGGTGGATAAACTTATTTTTTATTGTTTTCTTCCGTATTCTAGTTAAAGATTATATTTTTTCTATGGTCTCTTCCATTGAATTGTTCAAAATTTCTGAAGAAAGACTCAGTGACGCACTTCACTTCAAATCAAGATACAAAAACAAATTGGCGAATTTTTATTTTGAGTCTGAACTGTTTCAGTTCATTTTCAAAAATCCAAAATTTCCCAATGAAATAGGACTTCACATGAATACCCTACAAGAAGCAATACATATTTATAATGTATTTTTGTAATTTTGTACCATAATCAATCAACAACTTACTTTAAAATAAAGATATATTATTATTGATAATTCATTGTAGTAATTGAATAATTCCAACAATAATATCAAAGAAAATTTATTTGAAAGTCAAAACTTATTCACGTTTATTTTACTACCCCACTATTTGTCACGAGTAAGATATTTTGCTCGAATTTTCAAGTGTTTTTTTACAATTAACAACTATTCTGATTTCATTTCGATCAGATACGGTATTTTTGCAAATATTCTGAATAAGAAAATTATGTACATGCAATAAATAAACGAATCCAATTAAATGACTATGAAATAACATAGAATTATAAATAAAGAATTATGTGGGTGGGAATAAGCGCCATGTGTCACCTAGTGACGTCATGCGCCAACCTAGTCGAAACTTGTTCACCAAGTGATCATACCTTGTGGGTTTTAGTATCATGATCATTAGTCATCACACGCCTTGGGATCTGACTCGTTCTAATCAGCTTGCCACAATGCCACACATCATCATCCAGGAACCTAGCGAATGTTCCAAAAACATCATTTCATGATCTTGTACGGATCAACGGATCTATGCAGCGGAACGAAGGTCCTCTTAAAACAAAACGGAAGATCGTTCTGTGGGAAGACTACCGCATGGCGACATCTAGTTATGAATTAGACAAACAATTCGCTCTCGAAGTTACGCGGTCGAAGATAGATGGCATATCTCTCATTTTCTCCTTCCAGTGACTACATGGTAATATAGTCACTGTATCTCCTCAGCGAGCAAGAATGTGAGTTTTCACATAAGAAACATGAAGGCGGGAGCGTGAGAATCGTACATAGTTATCGGTATGTCCGAAAATAATAATTATCCAACGAAAGTTTATTCTAGAAGGAATTATTCCAAAAGGAAAAATTAATCAGTAAAACTGAGATTAATCAGATATCAGTTGTTGATATTTATATCAATGCACGCGGTATCTGATTTATCTCAGTTTTACTGATTTATTTTCTTTTTGGAATAATTTCTTCTGGAATTAACTTTCGTTTCGGTCTGAAACATGGCCGATATGGCGCTCATCTGCGAATCGTCTATAATGTATCTGAATTGGACGTACAATGAATGTTCACTGTTGGATTTACAATGGACGTCCAGAAATGTACATTAACTGGACGAACAAAATATGCACCATTAATAATGTATCTGAATTGGACGTACAATGAATGTTCACTGTTGGATGTACAATGGACGTCCAGAAATGTACATTAACTGGACGAACAAAATGCACCATTGAACAAATTTTATTTGAAGATTGTGTTTGGAAATACTATTGATTTTCATTTGAAACAGGGAAAATAGATGAGATTCAAACAGAAAATTCATATATATTTTTGGACATTATATGTATGTACAATGGACGTACGTTCGTAACCACCAATGGACGTCAACAATTGTAAGTACAATGGACATCCATTCAACGTCCATGGACGTTTGGACTTGATATGGTCGTAAAATGGACGTCCAATGGATGTCGTGTGCTGTATGGGTTATGCCGCATTGGACATCTGGAGTTTCAATGAAAATCATATGACTAACCAATTTGTGGATGGAAAGGCCTTATAATTGTGTTTAAAACATAATTAAGCTCTGAAAACTTCATACGAAGTTAATCCTAGTACTACAGTACACGTCAAAATCATGGAACAAATTCATTTTCTCAGAAGAAAAATATTTGGCAACAAAATCCTGAAACAGGTCAAATTTTGTTTTACTTTTTACCAAATTTTTATGTTTTTTTGAAGGATTTTTGTTGCACCCTGTGCCATCCCCATCAACCCTCTAAATTTTTTGAATAGGGAAAGTGGATCATGTGGTACTTTTTTGTCAGGTTCTTTTTTTTTACAGGCGTGCAGAAATTCTCAAGAAAAAATTTTTTGTTTTGAAAAATTAGTTAGTTCAAAGAGGTTTTCAGTATGTGCACTTTGTGCATTTGCTCATTTACTTTGAGACGATGGTACCTGATGAAATTTCACATGAGGGGGGCTGAAAGGGGTTGAAAGTTGTTCATGAACAAATTTGTAATGGTCGACTTTCTTTCGGTGACAAATTCCATCAGAGACCATCTTCTCAAAGTAAATGAGCCATGACAAAGTGCACATACTGAAAACTTATTGATTTAAAAAAAAAATATTTTTTCTTGAAAATTTCTGCACGCCTGTAAAGAAGATTTTTTTGTTGTTTTAGTTTATATCTAGGTGCTGGATTTTTGGATCTTCATCACTCTATAAATTTTCGAAACTATATCGAGATAACTGCAGAAATATCAATATAAGCAAGAAAACACAAACTATAGTAGGTATTGTTATGATTCTCTTTTTATGACTTTATATTTCGAATAAAAAGGAATTTGGAATCTATCAAATTAATTAAAACTTTAAATTTTGCTCTGCCCGGTAATTTTCTTTCCCAATTGAGGGTCCAAATTAAAATAAAAAAAAAATTTAAATTTATATCAATTTTAATAATACTATCAACTTTCTTATTCTAATGCACACAAAAAAAAACTTATTCTAGCTCTGAATAAAATTGAACTCACTTATATCTATTTCTATTGTCCATACACTTTAATCCTGTTTTCAAATCCAAATTCTGCTCCGTAGTTTTTCTTTCACCATATAACCATTCTTCTAATATCAATCTTCTCCCTTCACACCTCTCAACTTAGTACTCGTATATTGTTCTCTCTTGTTAGTTTTTTATGCACCTTCAATAGCTCATACTCCATACAATGTTTCAATTATCATTTTATTGTTGTTTTCAACTCTGAATCATTTCATTTACTTCCATTTTCCCATAATTATTCACAATTTATTTTCTGACTTTTCTATCTGATGTTTCTTCTCTAATTAAATTTTTCGTCTCCCCGGTTTCCATTCTTCAAAAAACTTCTACATCCTTGATTCCCTAAGCTTATTTGAACTATCACAGAATCTATTTCTATGTAGGTACTAACTTTAAAACTTCAAAATAAATCTATATCTAGAGATCTTTCATTTTCAACTTTAATTTGGCCTCAATAAATCTAAATTAATTTTGAATTTTGAACATATATGTTGAACCATAACAGTACCTACTTTTCCGATATAGTCCTGGATGATGTGACCTCCTTATATCCTTTGAACATCACCTGGGTGAAAATCGAGGTGAAAATTAAATCACCTCAAATTATCGGATTTGTTTTTAGAGTGATAGAACTTTGAATGGAAATAAAACACATTTCAATTGGGATTGAAGCCAATTTTTTTAATGTGAAAGATAATTTTACCTTTCCTTTTAATTTTTCTTCGGAGTATATCGACCCGGGTCATTTCATTTACTAATTCTCCTGTGACGCGTAGTTTGGGAAATAATCGACCTTGAGTCGAAAAATCGCGAAAAATAGGTAATTTTTGGACTGCCGCTTTTCCCAGAAAAAGTGATTTGTACAGATGCTGATTTTTTTGCATATGGATTGATCCTTTGTGAATCAAAAAAACCTATTTTAATCCATCAGAATCGAACAGTTTAGATTTTCTGATTTTTTTCGATTTTTCATCGTTCGTAAATCAAAAACTGTTTTTCTCACGAAAGAACTGATTAGATTTTTTAATCTACGTCCTCGAAATAGTAAATATTGTGAGATTGAAGTCGATCGGAGCCAAAAAAATTTTTTCGAAAAACCGAAATTTTTCCATACCTTAGTACCTATAGAATTTTTCGCAAAAATTCGAATCCCGCCTATCCATACAAAAATTTCACCATTTATTAATTCGATGCCATAGATTGAGAAAATCCAAACAGATTTTCTCTGAGACTAATTGTTTTTTATATATGGTTGATGGAAAATCGAAAAAATCAGAAAATCCAAACCTTCGTCTCAGGTATATAAAAAATACACCATTTTATCATTAAAGAACCAAAGTATAGCCAAAAAAATTAGCTCCTCTCAATTCCAATTTTTTTAGAAGTAACGTCACTCCAAAGTCGACCAATTTTTCGCCAATTTTCCACTCAAGGTCGAATATTTCCCGAACCAAAAATTTCTCGTAATTTCTCGTAATCTACGACCTCGAATTAGTAAATGAAATGACCCGGGTCGATATACTACAAAAAAACATTTTTTGATCGAACTTAGAAATATTTCGATCTCGACTAGTCGACTCCATCTTGTTGTGAATGTCGACGAATAGATAAATCGGGATCTATCCTCACATCTATCACTTACAGCAGTGATATTTTCTTCTGTACGTATAGTTCTTTGTATTGTTATTGTTGTTGCATCAAGTAGAGAAATTGTTATCCGAAATCTATCGATAGTTAAACGAATAAGCTGCTCTGATGGACGATTATCTAAACCATAAATTTCACGAAGTGCTCTATAAGTTTGGCGAATAGAACACTGATTTTAAAAATAAACAACAATTTGTGAACTCTGTTGCGGCGTGAGTGTCTTTAGATAATTCGTCAATTCTTTCTGAACAGAAATGTCGAAACAACATGTCTTCACTCTAAAAAAACACCCGATATTAGTCGATGGTTGTCCCAAATTTGGGATACAATTTTATTTCAATTCGAAACAAACCCTTGACTCGACAAAACGCCCCCAATTCTAGAAATTCCCAGCATCAGTTGCAACAAACTTTACTATTCCAAACCATCAAAACCGAATACTCGCTGAGCCAGTCCTTTTTCCAGGGACACGGAATTGATTACGGAACTTACATTCTGTGCTGGCGCTTTTGAAATACGAAACGCGCATCAAATCCGCTATAAACTGCCGGAATTACATGCTGACCATAAATTCAGTGTTCAACTTGATAGTTTTACTGCATTTTTATAGACGCGTAAGGAAATATCATCGGCAAAAATATCTTGCAGCATGGCGCAAAAACGTCCATTTCCATTGTGAAAATGGCGATGTAGTCGACTGTAAGTATTTTTATGGACGAAAGTGCACTATTACAGGGAGAACATGTGCAATTGAATAAATTTGTTCGATGAAAATTTAGACGGAAAGGATCGAACTAACATACTTTGTGGACTGAACAGTGGAATTGAATTGAAAATTCCTGATGAGAAGAAATTCAAAGTTTAGGGTTCCCTTGTGTCAAAAGTTTTGAAAAGATTGCAAAAAAGTGCAGAAAGATAAATGAAGACCTACTGTGTTGAATTCAGGTACACAATTCATTCTAATTTCAATCGGTTTCTGAGCACTGTTACATCTCGGTGATGTCATCTGGGAAGATCAAATAGAGAACTTTGTTACATATCTGTTTTCTGTAACCGCTATGTAACTGATCTATTGATTGTGACATACCTGTGACTACATCCACGTTATTTTTCTGTACAATAATATCCACGTAGCATATAGAGCACATTGTTCCATATTTGTGATGAAACATTTTCAGATAGAAGGAATCTTATTCCCCATTTTCGATGTATCATTGTGAGATCTCAGTCGGAGAATAAGGCGATATAACAAGAATGCAGGGTATGTATATGAACTTTTGTTCCAGTATTGAGATGTATGATTCATTGGCATCAGAAAGATAACATAAACGAAAAAAATCACTCTGTGGTGTTAATACCTATAAAAATTTGATACAGATAAATCATGTATTTGTGAAAGGCAGTTATGAAACTCAGCCCGTTGTCAAATAATGAATACGAGGATGTATTGACATCTAGTTAGCCTAGACCAGTTCCATTGCATGAATAAAATATTGTGATAACATATCAACAAACAATAACCTCTTAGAAGTGTCGGTGTAGAGTTCAACGTCAAAAAAGTAAACCAGAGTTACGCAATAGAAAAAAAAAATGTTCACCGAAATTGTGGAAATCGAAAAATTGGAGTATCGAGCCATCATGTATTCCCAAAGGTAAAGAGGTAAGCAGATTCACGAAGATATGCTTAATACCCTTGGTGATCAATGTCCGTCGTATGAGATCGTGAAAAATTGGACTTCAACCTTCAAAAGAGGTAAATTTTACATTGAAGATGATGACCGATCGGGAAGGCCAGTTTCCATGTCAGTCCCCGAAAATATCGATGCAGTTCATGACATGATTTTATCAGACCGTCGAATTGGGCTGAAACGGATATCTGAAGCACTGAAGATTTCATACGAACGCGTTCTGATGAACGCGTTCGTATGAAATCTATATAGTTCACTTCAACTTGGACATGGGAAAAATTTCTGCAAAATGGATCCCCAAATGTTTGAATGTTGACCAAAAGCGTGCAAGGGTAGAAGCATCGCGTTCGATCTGTGCTCGATTTGAAAACGATGTATGTAGACTTCTTGAATCGAATTGTTACTATGGATGAGACTTGGGTACATTTCTACGATCAAGAAACAAAGCAACAATCGATGGAATGGCGACACTCTGGTTCTCCAAGACCTAAAAAGTTTCGTGTCCAAAAATCTGCTGGAAAAGTTTTTGCTTCAGTTTTTTGGGATTGCCATGGAGTAATCATGATTGATTTTTTGGATAAGGATAGAACAATAACTCGAGATTACTATTCGAATTTACTGATCTCTCTACGGGAAAAAATTGAAGAGAAAAGACACGGAAAGCTGTCCGAAGGTGTTTTGTTTTTACAGGACAACGCCCCAGTACACAAATCTTATGTTTCCATGCAAAAAAATCGTGATTTAGGGTTAGAATTACTAGAATACCCCCCATATTCACCAGATTTGGCTCCGTCCGACTATCATCTCTTTCCTGAACTGAAAAAAAGTTTAAAAGGTCGTGAATTTTCTTCCAACGAGGAGGTTATAAAAGCTGTGGAGGACTGGTTTGCAGAGCAAGAAGATACATTTTTTTTGAAACGTCTAGAGACGTTGCAGGTTCGCTGTAATAAATGTATTCAATTAACAGGAAAATATGTTGAGTAATAAAATATTTTGACATTGAAATTCTGTTTGGTTCTATAGTAGGCTATAAGAATTTTTCAATATATTCTCGTAAATATCACCGATTGACGCAATATAGACCACAATACTTGTTTGGTCTATAATTGTATTTCGGTGCTCTTTAGAAGGGACCAATGTTCCTGGTTAGAGTGGAGTGGGGAAGCATCTCTCTGTTACATAATAGTTCTGTAATTGTGCTCTTGTAACATATCTGGGCAAAACAAAGAGCCCAGGTTACATTTTCATGGCACATGCCTATACAATTCTGGAGATTTATCAAAAAATCCCATCATCTCTGTAACGAATGATTCGGGATCATTGACGATTTCTTTGATAGATGCTGCCAATTCACTTCACTGTCTGAAATTTGTTAGGGTCAATTCTTTGAAATGGAAAATGCGAATCTATACTCCATTCACTTTTATAAAGTATCGCGGTTAGCCATGAAATTTTGACACATTTCACCACGTATATTTTGAAAATGTTAGATTATGGTCATTGCACTGTCAGATACGCCCACAACGTTGTCGTTTCTGCTAAAAAATCTTAGTTTTTACGTATTTATCAAAAAGTTCATTTTCACTTTGGGAAATTAATGAATTTGGAGAAAATATAATGTTAATTCAGAAGACATTTAAATACATTTTTGCACAACCTGAAATACTCCAGCATAAAAATGTAGTAGTTCTACGAAACCTGCGCCAAAGTTAAATCTAACACCATTTACAAGGTTGAAAAAGAGTAAATAGAAAGTAGACTTGGCAATGTCGCTTGATTTTCACGAGTACCAACCTGCGTCCGTTTCAAGTGAAGGAACTTGATAAACCTAAATCATGGCCAACCGCGATACTTTATAAAATTGAATGGAGTATCTATACACAAGGTGGAAAAACGAGTGATAGAGTTCATTTATTGTTTTCAAAAAATGACTTGTGATCCGTAACTTCAAAAATCATCATTAATGTAACAAGTGGCGTCGTTACAGTCCAGATATCGACGGCCTTCCATCTCTATTCGGCCACAATAAGCAATTTTCGAAATAACAATTCTCGGGCATTCGTCTCCATTGTAAAACGGCCGCAAACAACATAATGAGTCCTTTATAATAAGCGACCACAGGACCGACCGCTTTCGGCACCTGCTTAGTGTGCCTAATAACACCTTGTAGTATCGCAAGCATCTTCGACTTATGGGATGCCAGGGGCGTACCGCCAATTTAATAACATGATAAGCTGTTTGTTTTTGCCTGTTATGATTCAGGAGGAAAATTAATATAACGAGGACCGATATATCTGTTTTCGATCGATTAAATTCGCCATGCGGTGTTATCAACCGTTTTCGACAACAAATTGATTCCACAAGCGTATCTCGAAGGTGAATATGCATAAAATTCCATGTTTGTGCTTTTTATCACAGGGGCACAGCCCTCTGCTTTACAGGCCGCAAAATAATTATTGTAGATGGAACTTGATCTCTGTGGAAAATAACGATTTTTTTATGAAATCTGGGTACTTGCTTAGATCATTGTACTTATGTATTTTCTGAGTTAATATCCACTTTAGGGCAAGGGTGTGATGCATACACCCACATTATTTTTTAACGTAGATTCAATATCTGCCATAAAAAAATGGGGTTCTAATCTGAAAAAATTGATTTTTCACGATTTTGTCATCCCTAACTTTGAAAGCGATTTTTTCACCCCCTGTATCATGCATCGCGATTTCGATTTTTAAAGTGGATACATCAATCTTACATCTTGAAAAATCCCAAAAATGAAAATTTTCCATCCAAAAACCTCGAAGTTATTCTTGTTTCAGCGGAGCTTTATTTTCAATTTTTTTTTCGAATTTTCCCGCTCAGAGAGAATTTTCCAACCAAAACTGAAAAATGTTACATCAAAATAACTTGAAATTTTCTAAGGAATCTATTTCTGCAATAAAAAAATGGTGTTTTAATTTGAAAAACGGAAGTTGACGTCATTTCCGGAAAAACCGGAGGTGCTCATGTCTTGAAAATATTTTAGATTTCATCAGCATCGTGAAATACTTATAAGTGCTGAATTTCATGAAAATACGTTCAGTAGTTTCCCGTATAAATATGGGTGAGATTCCTCGTGAAAGACCCTGTATGTTCTGCAGATACTTCGTAGTCCATAACGAAAGTACTTTGCCAAATTCAATACAATATTTTCTGAAGAATATTCTGAAGAAGATGAAATCATTAATAGAACACAACATGCCCTCATCCAAGAAGATTCCTCACCGGTCTACGAAACCTAATTACACGGCTCTACCGTCTTCCACAGCCAACAATAACAATAATTCCAGCTGTATCGGCGTGCTAAGTCAAATAACAAACAGGGGTCCATAGAACATTACGATAGTCGTCTAAGGTGCCATTATATAACTCAAGGCAGAGCCCATTTTGCGGCCAGTCCAGCGGATAATGCTAGGTCGTGACGTATGTAATTGACTCGCATGGTTCGAGGTACCCTTGTGGCCGCCTACATAGTCTGTTACAGAATGAAGGATACCTGAGAGCGAGTGGAGGCGATGCCGATCTTTGAGGTCAATTCAGTTTCGGATTTAATCAGAGAAGAGGAATGTGAATAGGGAATTATAATTTTGGCCATGTTTGGTTTCAATAAAAAAGTCGGACCCTGTATCCGTTAGTAATTTTCCATGTATTGATCAATTGATAATTGCTTCAATATGTACTGAACGCTGTTGACGCCGGAATTGGAAGATGGAAGTAAATAGTGCTCAAAGCTCAGTGTCTCTGACCAGGAAAGTCCAAGTTCAATCCCGAGGGTAGTGAAGAAATTTTCTAGTCAGATTGGTAGTGGGCCACCATTCACTTTTGGGTCAAAAATTAACAGTGCTGAGGCGTCAACTGACATCGAGCGAATTCTATGAAAAAATCGATGTTTGGACCAGGAATATCCATTTTCGTGAAACGTCACAATTTCTTTTGGACCTCGCGAAGAACCAGAGGACTGTGGTAAAAAGAAATTGTTTATGCCTGATAGTTCAGAATACTCCCTTTCCATATAATTAACAAGTGGAGAAGACTTACTCGAATCGTACTCTTTTATACGATTTCAAATCTAATTCCTTTGAGGTTCGAAATTTCCTTCGATTTCTTTTACTTTCTTCATGTTCTCTGATTATAATTTACCCAGAAAAAAAACCAACAAATTTAAACTTACTTTGAGCGCTATTACAGCAATTAGCCATGGATTCGTCCTTTCCATAACTTCAAAGTTTTCAACTCGAATGGGGGCGAATTTCTTCTCCTCGTGGTTCTCACAATTAAGTGCTTTCCAGGGGTTTCTGTACCGAAATGACTAGCTATGTTGAATCTTCCCAAGAATTATGTACAAGATTTTCCGAAACGAAGCTTTCAAACTTTGTAGGATTGCTACTTTATAAGGTTATATCTTGATGTTTTAAACTTTTATTATTTCAGATTTGCGGTATACGATGAAAAGCGTTTGCGCGCATGCGTTGATACGTGTTGGCATATACAGGGTGTTTCACCATAAACTGGACAAACATATATAGCCGTGTAGACGACATCGGGGAAGTCGTTTTTGCCTTATGACATATACCCCGTTTTCGACGCATAAGCGAGATACAGGGTGTTCAATGTCAACTTCGAGCAATATTCTGATAACTGTTGTGAGTTACGCGAGATATTTGAAATAACAGTTTCTAGTCAAATCTTAGTATTTTTGAAGGCTCAATTGAATTGTGGTGTGGAATTTTGCGAAAAAAAATTCAATATGGCGGAAAACCTGCAAAGTTGGAATTTTTTTTCTCGGTTGCTAATTTGGAAAGCATAATCTCAACGTACTCGATTTTCTAAGATTTTCCGTAAAAAAATTTTTTCAAAATTCGAACTCAACTTTTTTTTTACATGTCTTCAGTGAAAAAAAAATTTCGGCCAAAATTTTTGGAATTTTTCATGGTTGAACTATCTCCAATTCTGAATACTTGGGTGAAAATAGAATGAAAAAATATCAATTGGTTTTCTTTTTGTAGACTTCCGAAGATTACGCTTGGTGTACTTTCTTAATTTTTTTTTGAGAAACTGGAGGCCGTACTGAGGTCAAAATTGTGCTGATGGGCTGCCAGTATGATCTGGATAAAAATATGAAATTATAAACCAAAAAAATTTTTTTTCAAAAATTTTTGGTAGGAATCGAACTCTACGAGTATGTATTGGATTAATTCTAATCCTATAAATCTCCGTTACCAAAGCAACACTAGTTAATCGAGAGTGAAGAGTTCGAACCTTACCAAAGTTTTTTGGAATAAAATAATTTTTTTTTTAATTTTTTTTTATTTTTTCGAAAAAATTTTTTTTTGGTTATAATTTCAAATTTCTATCTGGGTCATTCTGGCAGCCCAGCAGCACAATTTTTACCCACGTACGGCCTCCAGTTTCTCAAATAAAAATTAAGAAAGTACACCTAGCGTAATCTTCGGAAGGCTGCAAAAAGAAAACCAATTGATATTTTTTCATTATGTTTCCACCCAAGTATTCAGAATTAAAGATAGTTCAACCATGAAAAATTCCAAAAATTTTGGGCGAAATTTTTTTTTTACTGAAGACATGTAAAAAAAAAGTTGAGTTCGAAATTTGAAAAAATTTTTTCACGGAAAATCTTAGAAAATCGAGTACGTTGAGATTATGCTTTCCAAATTGGCAACCGAGAAAAAAAAATTCCGACTTTGCAGGTTTTCCGCCATTCTGAAATTTTTTTTGCAAAATTCTACACCACAATTCAATTGAGCTCTAAAAATACTAAGATGTGATCAGGAACCGATATTTCAAATATCACGCATAACTTACCACAGTTCACAGAATATTGCTCAAAGTTGACATTAAGCACCCTGTATCTCGATTATGCGTCGAAAACGGGGTATATGTCATAAGGCAAAAATGACTTTCTCGGTGTCAACTACACGGCTATATATGTTTGTCCAGTTTATGGTGAAACACCCTGTATATGATTTTCCAGTTATGATACACAGTTAGGAATAACATGAAATTCGGAGTGAGCTTTCAACGAGCTTATAATTCTTTATACATTAACTGAAAATCGGAAGACGATAATTTCAATTCATTAACCGTTAATG
Source organism: Adalia bipunctata (assembly GCA_910592335.1). NCBI lineage: Eukaryota > Metazoa > Arthropoda > Insecta > Coleoptera > Coccinellidae > Adalia > Adalia bipunctata. The sequence goes on along the minus strand of OU342955.1, from coordinate 9,922,674 downwards.
AATACTAATTTATGAAAGCTATTTCCATGATGTTATAACCTGAAATATTCGATGAATAAATATAGAATCAGAACCTGGTAATGGTAATTTATTCGACATTCATAATGATTATCAATTATAATGCTTTTATGAGAGGTTAAGGGATATTTTGCCCCACTATTCATGTGTAATTATATGGAATTGGCATATCACCCCTATTGATAGTTAATGAAGTTTCGTTGATTAAATAATTATACCCCATCAATATTCCATTTCGCCAATGAATTAATTTCAATTTGCCAAAATCGCACTGCAGAAAACTACAGATTATTGAATACTATGGACCATCGCAAATGACCGAATGGAATTAAAGAATACGATTCGAGATAAAGTCTCCTTTTTGGTCTATCGAGGAAAATAGATCATTTATTTCAAATCAGACAGCTGTAGGATTATTCAATACTGTTGGAATTTCAATTTATTCAATTTGAGGAAGATACATCCATAATTTCAAATCAGGCAGCTGTAGAACTATGCAATACTTTTGGAATTTCAATTAATCCAATTTGAAGAAAATAGATTCATTTTTCAAAATCAGACAGCTGTAGAACTATGCAATACTTTTGGAATTTCAATTAATCCAATTCGAGGAAAATAGATCATTTATTTCAAATCAGACGGCTGTAGAACTATTCAATACTTTTGGAATTTCAATTGATGAAATTTGAAGAAATTAGATTCATTATTCAAAATCAGACAGCTCTAGAACTATTCTCTACTTTTGGAATTCCAGTTAATCCAATTCGAGGAAAATACTTAGATCATTTATTTCAAATCAGAGAGCTATAGAACTATTCAATACTTTTGGAATTTCAATGAATCCAATTCGAAGAAAATAGATCATTCATTTCAAATCAGACAGCTGTAGAACTATTCAATACTTTCGAAATTTCAATTAATCCAATAACAAATATTCTTCCGAAATTGGGAAGGATTCTTTATGTTTGGTTGTGACTCTGAGGTATGCGAGTCAAAGTCTTGTTCGCATTAATTAACCAACTTCATCTATTTTTTTCAGGTACCTAGTTGGCTCCTTTTTTTTCTCAAGTAATTTCCAAATCAAGCCGACGTTTCGAAGAGTTCTCCCTCCTCCTTCAGAGGCTGGAATGGAAGCATCTGAATGAGAGGAAAAATCCTTTCAAAACGTATAAGTAAGTCACAGGGACTTGTGACTTACTTATTCCAGGAATATTATATGCAAAATATTCCAGGGATATCCCATGAAGAATATTCAATTTGGAATAACTCATATGAATATTCTGGGGATATTCTATAGACAATATTTATTTTGGAATATTCTCATCATATTCCTGGAATATGCTGCATGGGATATAAATATTCTTTGAATAATCGGAATATATCCTTCCCATTTCGCACATTCATAGATTATTCTGAGAATATCTGGTGCCGTCTTGGAACGCATCAAAGAGAGACATTACATGATCCCTATATTTCCTGCTGATCATAATTTATTCATCAAATCTTCGAAATACACGTCGAAGGACTTGGCAAGATTCCATCTACAGCTTCAAAACCACGAAATCGGTGATTCCTGACTTTTTCCCGATCGCAGAAGTGGCATCCGTTTTCGTTTTCTTTGTGCTGAATGCGGCACACTCGAATCATTCGATAACAAAATCGCTCCAAATAAGTACAGAGCTCATGCTTTCCAACCCCATTCTCGTTATTATGTCCCATTGTTCCTCCTGTTGACACAACCGCGGAATTAAAATTTCAGCTGTTATCTTCAATCTTCCCCAATCCAATTTTCTGCCAACGTTGTACACCCTCGCAATAATATATCTGAAGTGAATAAATTCGACCCCACTCTCAGCTACTTCACCTGTCATAAACATAGCCTTGTCCTCGAATACAGAACAAAAAGACTACATCACAATGATGTTTCATTCTCTTTCTTTTCTCAAACGATCTCACGGTTATTTCAGTTATTTTCCGCTTTTCCGAGGTGTTACCCTCCCGAAATGCTCTAATAGATGGCTTCACATTCGAAGTGACTTTTAGGTGATAAGTTTGGGGGGAAATCTGACAATAGAACAAGTTTATGGAATCCCCAGTAGAATTTCGAGGGAGGGGGGTCGTTTTCGTCGTGGTTAGTTGGAGAGATCACTGGGAAAAGAGGGAAGAGAAAATTTTTACCCCACCCATCGATGAAAAAAGGGAATATAGTTTCCAACCTAAGTTAAGGAAAAATTTTTCACCAAACCGTAACAGCATTTGCTTCTGTTGTTGTAGACGAATTTCATTAATATTTGCCAAATACATGTGGTATAAAAGGTTTAAAAAGATGCAGTAGCTTACTGATGTGGTAGTTATGAGGAAAGGATCACTCCTAACCTAACCCAACCTAAACTAACCTAACCTAATATAACCTAATCTAACCTAACTTAACGATTTTGAGCGCAATTTGGGCGAAACGATAACGCTCTTGTCCATAGGAAGAAGTGTGCATGGAATATATTGATGGTTATCAGAGAGATATGAAGCCTGAAAGGAACCTATGCCAATTGGAAGTTCACATTCCGCCGAATCGAATTCATTCAAAGAAGCGTCGAGAACAAAGTGACAAGCAATTAATATTTCGGAGATTTGCGAACTTGTTCCAGACCCGCTCAATTTATCAAAGCACTTTATACAAACGAATTTTATTCGAAAATTTACATCGCAGTAATTAAATCTATAATTAATGCTGCCATTCAGAAATTGCCTGAGGACAACCTTGGAATCATCTGATACGAAAGCTGACTCTCTGTAGTATCTTCTGAGAAACTTTGAGAACTTCCTCGGAATCAAATCTGAGGATTGAAAAGTTTGTATCTTTGATGATTTTCAAATAGCCGTAAGCAGAAGGTACCTACCTTCTTTGGGATTTATTTGAACATTCCAAATTGCTTTTTCAACAATTTCTTCCAGGTTCTGGATAGTTATTTTACAAATTAGGAAAACATCGTTATCGATATTCTTGAAGTGCAAACTTATTTAAAAATTGATTAACAGAAATTGGCTTATTCACATTAAAATTCTTAAGGCTGAAGTTTCGATTTGATAATAATAACCTCCACTCCAAAAAACGGACTATATTCTCCAACATCCAGAAAATGGACAATAAGCATTGGATCAAAACAGCGGCATGAAAAACTACGCAATAAAGCAATGGGCCCCTTTGAAAGGGTCTACTCGAATTTCAAAGCTTTCCTCCTTTTCACCAGAGCTCTCGCTTATTACACGGCTAAAGAAGCATTTTGTTTTTCTCGCTCGAATCTGAGCTGTTCGAGTTAAAGCGCTCATTTTTTTTTCTTGCACTACAAAAATTCGCATTGTCTTTGATAAACTCCAGAACTCGATTCAACTCGATCTATGAAAGGCACAGGAGGGTATTATTGGTGATGAAAAAGGCTAACTTGAAGTAGACGTGATAGTCTTGTTTGTTTCTCAGAAGTAAAGCTGTTTTATTTCAGTTACTTTCAGGAAATCTTGTTAATTAGCTTTCTTTTCTCATTCGGAGAATTTCACGATTTATTGTTCAGATTTAGATAACCTGGAGATCACCTATCGATCACGATTAACATACCTTCAAGTTGTCATTGAATTATCTGGATTGACCCAAAAAAAAAGAACCACTAAGAAGGTTCCAATTTTCAATCGAGATACTTCGTTACTTCAACACCCCTACCTAGTTATATACAGGGTCTTTGACTTGTACATATATTTTAACTGTAGATTCCTGGGGCCAAAAGAAACCTTTTTTTCATTTTCCATTTTTTCGAATTCGGCTCTGTCTATTGAAAAAAAATTGGTTTAATTACGTCTCTGATATAATTCTCTGGAATTGACGCAAAGTTCATATTTCTCGATTGAAATTGAGTTACATTTAGGAAATACTCAAGTACCTACTAACCTTATTATCCGAATAAGATATTTTTTAACAAAAACAGTTAGTTTCATCCGATTATATCTGCAACTGAAAAGCCATATTTCTCCCACCAAAATAAGTTCCTTCTACGATTTTCCTGCAGATTAGTAAACACTAGTAACTTGTTCATATTTTTCTCGAAATCCTCAAACAGTCTCATGAAAAAAGGCTTTTCATTCAGATCATCCTGATCATCAGAATTTATTTATTAAACAACCTAACCTTATCCATTTTGTATCCATTCTTTGAATATTTGCAAAGAAATTTTAAGAAGATGTTGTCAGCTTGCTGATATTTTCATTGAGGTTGGGGACTTTTTACGAAACATAGTATGAATATCTATGAATTCTGCCGTTTCCATCAGAAATCGACTTTGCCGCGAAATTTCACGACGCACGCGTATAGCGAAAACCGGCGATTACCTTCGGAGGCGCTGCCAACTATAAACAATCTGTAAACAGTATGTGAAGTAGTAAATACAATCAGTGAATTATTGTAATAATGTGATTATTATGTTAAGTGAATCAATATAATATTAACCGTGTAGTGTCGAGTTTATAAAATTCCAAGAGGATATTGTTCAGATAGAAACATCGCCACAGATTATCAGGTGTCATATTATTTTTCATTAATTTCAATTTAATACGTGGTTAATATCGACATTCATCATTCATATCCGAATTTTGTATTTCATCGACATTTAACTTCAATATGCACCGGTAACAATAAATTTTTAATAGAAACTGTGCGTATTAAATGCTCCTTGGTGTTCAATTTTATTATTAAAATATCTCTACATCAACGTTTCCATCATTTGAGTCTCCACAAAGTTGATAAATATGCTGACAACATTGTAAACTCGTTTAGAGACCAGAGAAGAAATAATATTGGATGATATTTAATTCAGAAAAGCATTCAGATTATTCTTGAACTAAATGATTTTTTCGTCAAATTTTTCCGGGTAAAATTGGAAATAACTCGAAAACGACGCGTTTCATTGAAAAAACATAAGAATACTTTTAGTTTCTCCAATGATTGATTCTTTCGAAAATATGAACCGTTTATCTTTTTAAAGTGGTTTTATGGTGTTTTTGCGTGTATTGATGAGTCGACTTCCCTGTAACTTTTATACCAGGGAAGATATTGTATAAGTTTCGATTGAGGTATATGCACCATGAATAGAGTAACTAATGAACCAAAATTCAGTTCATTCGAAATAATGGTTCCGAAAACATAAACAGAAAAGTGTTTTTTTTTTCATGGATTTTCGACACCCTGTATCTTCCAAACGAAACCGAATTTTGAAGAATCGTATAGGAAGAAAGTCTTTCATTTGATGAGAGGAATCTACAGTTAAAATATATGTACAAGTCAAAGACTCACCCTGTATAGCTTATAATATCGTCCTCCAGACTATTTCAAATCGATCTTTTTTGCTCGACTAATTGAATTGTCTCAATTACCTAATGGGAATTACGAACCAAGTGAAATTCTATACACTACAAAATCACATTTTCCAGATGCAATCTCCAGGCAACATTCAAACTGACATTATCTTGTACCGCTGTACCACTCCGCCATTTCGTATAATTGGAAAAAGGCTGAATGACATAAATGACATATTGTCCTGGTGGAGACTTAGAAATGAACGTACTTTTGAAACTTCATGAAAAAACAATAGATCGGACGTTCTGCATTGGTGGTATAAAGATGTGGGTTTGCATAAACTGGCAAAGTCTGTTCGAACGAAACGTTCACATCTACCTACATCATCGGTTAGTCTTTACGGTGGACTTGTTCCAGTTATATATCACGAGTAATCCGCTTAGAATAAAGTTGGTCTTTTAGGAGAGTAGTCGAGACCGATTAAAATGGATCATCCTGGAAAGGCTCCCAGTCTGGAGCTAGTTAAGATTTCCGAATGTGGTTTTGCGGACGTTTTGATTTGCCATGGATATGGAAGTCTTGTTATGAACTTTATGCGAACCAACTTGTGATTCGTGTTGAACTCTTCATAAGCATAATTTGCTTTCATTTTCAAAAACTTTTTATTGGTAACTGAAGTATAAGTTATGACATTTATGTACGAAGAATAATATCTGCCAAATGTCCTCCTCTTGCAACTCTACAGACGTCCAATCTTCTGTTGAAATTATCAATGGCATTTTGACATAATTGAGGCTCTATCTCACAGTTGGCACGAATATTTTCATCCTTTAGTTCAGGAATCGATTGTGGATTATTCTCATAGGCCTGGTTGTCACATAAACCAAAAGAAAATAGTCCAACGGTGTCAAATCGCATGATCTTGGTGGCCAATTCACACCACCGTTTCTTCCAGGAAATTTTTGTCTCAATAAATCAATTGTGTCATTTGAAAAGTGAGGTGTAGTGCCATCCTGCTGAAACCAAATGTCCTCTAGATCAATATTCATTAATTCAGGCCACAAAAATTCGATAATCATTCGACGGTATCGATCACCATTCACAGAACGCAGATTTTCATGAAATAATTCAACAATTTGAACGCGTTGTTGTATCATTTTTATAAATGTCATACACACACTTCTTAAATGTCAAATTACCAGACGAATTCAGTACGCAATCTATATTTTATTTATTCTTAAAAAAACGCGCAATTTGAAAGACCCTATCATTTGATCGATGTGTTGTTTCTAGTTGGATTTACTATCATAAGTAATATCATAAGTGCATCCAATTTTTCCGAAAGAAATCGAAAAAACACGTCGCTAAGTATTATTTTAACAAGAAGCATGAGTGCAGGTGGCAACAAAAATCCGAGTCGAAGACGAGGATTTTTGCACCTGCACGAATGCTTTCTGTTAAAAAAATATTACTTTTTATTATTATATTTGACAAGACTATTTCATGAGTAACAGATTATTCTGGATGGATCTATGTATGTATTATTTATTTTCGATGACAACAACTGTCAAGTTTTGCCGCAGGTAAACCCGAAAAAACTGCTTACAGCTGTTGCCACACAGTTTCTCCATCTAGAAACCATTTGTGATTCAAAATTGCGCATTTCTTATTGGTGGAATTTAAGACGAGGGAAATAGTTTAGTATAATACCTTAATATTTGACCTCTCTGGAATAATTCAAAGAGTGGCCATTTTAATGATGGCGCTCTGAGAATAAGATTCCTTTCTTTCACTGATATAAGAGATATCTTTTAAGGATTGATACTGAGCCCTTTTTCCTTCCACCACCTTTCAGCGATTCATAGAGCAATTTGCTTGCTTGCGTTCATGCTTGCCCCTATTCATCAGCATGAGCCTTAGTGTTGAAGCCTTTCGCTGTAAGCCTTTTCAGGAGGCCGTCCATCACCAAGATTTACAGATGAGGTGCTAGTCGACACAGTCACTTCAGACTCTCCAAGGTTTCTTCCTTTTTAGCTGTAAGCACCTTATGGTAATCTTGATGATCACTGCGATAAGTTGTTATGTATACTAGATAACAACTGCGAAGAGGATGAGGAAGTGGAGAAATGTGAACCCACTCTCAACAAACAACAAACTGTATTTTATTTTTACCTCAACTTAGATAACAATCACGAAATAATTATACGAATAATGTGTGAACAATGATGAAATGTACCTACCTTCTATATGAAAATGTATAGCAAGGAAGCAAAATGATGATATTATGTGATCTATGAATATGTATGGTTTACTAGCGATTAACTGATTGAATAACGAAAATTGAGAAACAACTGACTCACAACTGACTACTGACTGCTTGTCTCTGTAACATAGGGTTATCAAAGACAAGCTGAAAAATATAGAAGATTCATATCCTCTTAGTAAAAAAGGGAAAGATCAACACTTGTTTGGATGTAAGAATCGAAAAACGCCTTGCTAAGTCACAAAAGTGCTTCCATCTGTCATTTTTTACTAAAGTGGGAAAAACAACCCATTTCTTGTGTCTACAAACTCAGGAGAGAATTCTTGGCCTTCGGCATTCGATGTATGGCATGTGTTTCCTAATTTAAACTTGTTCTGCAATAAATGTGTCACCATATATTCAGGTTTATAGGCTCTTCTGAGAAACTGAGTAGGTCCACAGGACATGGTTATGGTCTCAAAAAAACCAGATGAATTTCCCAAACTTGACCTGAGTATCTTGGGTTGAGAACACTTTCAATAAGTGATTCATCAATCAGTGTCTGAAGGGTTTAAACAGAGAACGAAGATTGTAAAACAAGATATATGGAACAAATATTGCAGCACAAGCGATCGATTCCATATTGTTAAAACTCTATTTATCTATAAAATTTAAAAATACAGCTCAATTTTTTTGGACAAAGAAGTTTTATTTTGTCCAGATGTTGTAGTGAGACGCAACAGTCACTATCTTGATCTCTTATCCTATTTGAAATTCATTTCACCGAAGTTAATTCGAATTAATTTCTACGATTTTCAAAGTTCATCAAATGCACATTGTGAAGATGCAATTTTGTCCTAGAGAAAAATGGCATTTATGATCAAAGGATATGAAGGGTTAGGTGCTGTCTCAGATCAATTACAAATTTCTATATCCTTATGCAAACTTTTTAATGAGTTTTGCCCGGCCGTAATGAAAAGAACTTTCTAATTATAATCAAGCAAAACTCGATATCCACAACACCATGGAGTATATTTTGGCGAACCATTAATACATCAGATAAGATCCCTTCAAGCTCAATTAGGTCGAACAGTATATCGCTACCCCAGAATAAACAAATCCTCTTTGCAACCCTCATCAAGTTCATTTTGGTTCGTCTATGAATAACGTTGAACTTGCTCCTGCGGGAGTAGCTTAACTGGATTTTGGTCATTAGTGACCAGTAATTCCATGACCCTTTCATCAGACAAGATGCGTCACTTTGAGTCAAACAAGAAATGCTGTTTCTCATTTGTGGAGACGTATTCATTTTTTGGACCGTTTTTGCTCCCTCGGCTTTGGATGTCATGAGGTTCTTCGCCTTGAAAATTTTGAAAGTAGAGGAAAGTCACCGAATATGGAATACCATTTCGTTTTTGGGATATAAAAAAAATTCGTTTTAATTAAATCAGTTTAATGTTTTTACTAATCAGTCATACATTTATATGTAATAATTTACAGCCTTTTATCACATATATTAGTTATCAAATTAAAATCTAACACAAAAATAAAATCACAAATGAGTTACCATGAAATAGGTACCCATATATGGAATAAAAGCATAAATCAACATAACAAAAACAAAAATGGACATCAATATCTTTGAGATCAAATAAATGAATATAACATATCGTGATAAATGAAAGAAGTTTCATAATTACTTGCAAAAGTCACAGATCCAAGTATCAAACTCTGGACCAGCACAATCCTGATGTGCCCAGAGCCCATACATCAAGCATATTCCATAATTAGACACCGACGACTGCCATATTTGGATTTTTATACTTGTTCAAACTCTTCTAAATATTTTTTCAAGTCACAATATTTCGATGACAAAAGATCACAAAATGGTAAAATAAACATAATACCGATATACTAAATAGTATAACACTTATGTATACAAACATAATACCTGGTAATACTCATTTATTACTTACCTTTAAAATTTTCTTCTTGACAACAAAACAAAACACGCCTACCACACGTTAAGCGTTCGCGCAACTGACTCGATGGTGTGAGTGCGATAGTAAGTAGACCGAATGAAACAGAAGATGGTCGAGTGTTGCGTTTATTACTTATAGTCTTGGAGAAATGAAGGTATTCCATATTAGGATACCATTCCATATTTGGTGACTTTCCTCTAATAGAAAGAGTACGTCATTCATTGCACTCTCGTCATTCTATGGTATTTTCAATTCCCTCATCAATTTCTTCTCGGATGATATGATCGATAATGCAGAATCCATTTAAATCTCCAAAAGGAGAATCATTTATGGACCTGTTTAATGTTGATGTCCAAGACACATTACGAGCATGTAAATTGGATCCCAAAACAAAGCTCAGTTCCATTTCCGTTTCAAAAAGGATGTAACATCAAACATTTATCCAAACTCCACAGTTAAATGGAAGTTTTCAATGAAACGGGATATAACAAAGTTACCCTTTACGTCCATGCAATACTCGAACAGAAAACAAGCCCCGAAAAATCCTCACATGTTCGGCAAAATTTCAACGGGAAATTCGAACCATATTTTCCGGCAGCGTTGCTGATAGAAATCAGGGAGAGGAAAGCTGGAGACTTGAAAGGGAATTCTCAGATATCTTATTAGTAATAACTGGCGAAAAACTCGGCCAGTCCCGCGGGACCGGACCCCATTCCCTGGGTAGTATGGGACTAAAACATGCACATCCCAACAAGTCTCTGGAGAGAAATCGTGATGCGAGTGATGAGTAGTATTGAACCACGACCTCGTAGGATGATAACCCCAATTTTTGGGGACAGGATTGTATCAGCAAGAAAAGAAAAATTGATAATTGATGAAACAAAACTCGTAACCTATTTGATTTTTCACAAGCTCAGTTTGTGAACAATACATTCATATTTACCTTGATATCCTAAAATATAATCAAACGTTTCTCCTTGATTTTTCTTGAATAATTTATAATTCACAACAATAACAATCATAATTTCTATGACAGATATAGGATACAACATGTATCAAGTCATATTGATTGATAACGTTGACGGTTATTCGATTTCACCCACAGCCGTCTCAAAACCGGCTCTATCATGGCCTTTAGAGAAACTTGTGTACAAGTCAGAGATTATTTTGGAGAATTGTAAAGTAAGTATACCCAAAAAGCTGTGAAAATAAGTTAACGAAAATTCCCTGTACAATGAACGACATATAAATGTAAACTGTTAAACAAAATAAAACAACCTGCTGATTCAATGATCACCACATTCAAGCTTTCCGATGTTATGCTCATCCTGTGGGTCCAAATCTCTTGGCAGTTGAGTAATTCGACAAACACTAACTATTGGAATCCGGAACCTGCGTGGAATCTCCTGAATCAATACGCTGTAATTGGCTATTAACCATTAAAGGAACATTTTCGATCATTCAAAACTGAAAATGTTTCATTATGAAATCATTGAGAATTCAATGGTGGGGAAAAAAGGATTAATACTGATTCCAAGTCCAGTTTTAGTCTATGTCAACGTTCAACGGAATTCAGTTTCATATCTTTTCTATTTTCTGTAATCAGGCCTTGCATGCAGCTTTCTGATATTACTCAAAAAAGCTAAGCATACACAAAATTACCTGAACTTTCTCCTCCTGGCAGATAATCCTAAAGATGATGAAAATATCCAACAAAAATAGAGAAAAATACAAAAACACGTCACCAACTCGCAGATCAATTTCACTCCCTGTTATATCGACGAGACGTGATCAAAATAATTCTAATTAATTTCAGAAAAAAAAACCTGTAACTTCCGACTTAAGGCTATACACCACGATTGCTCTAATTTCACTCTTCCTTTTCCGCTTGAGACAATTCCTCTAAAGCTGAATTACTTCTTGAACCGTCCTCAAAACAGTATCCCGAGTCAACTGAGAATCTTCCCGTTTAAGACTTCCACAGCTACTCCTTCACTTCAGATTCAAACTCAACTGTTTCCGTCTCCGCTTTGAGACCGTACTTCCAAGCACTGAAGTACCCTAAAACCGAAACCGCGTCCCGAGTAAACTGAGAACCTTACTGTTTAAGGCTTCTCCATCTACTCTCAACTTCCGAACCGTATCCCTAGTACACTGAGAACCTTCCTGTTTAAGGCTACTCCAGTAACTGCCTTTTTCGTATCCAAAGCAAGATTTTCCTTTTTCCACCTCCCGTGGGTGTAATCCGATACATTCTGCCACGTTGCAAATCCCACGATCTAAGCATCGAATTTTTCTGCTTTCGTCTGCACATAGAGTCCCCAATTTCGGGGAACGATTTTCCGATATCAATAATTTCAATCGTTATCGTCTCGCCTGCATCCTGTACCATACCGATAAGCAACAAAGTAATTTTCGGAGCCAAAGTAATAATTCAATTTATTACGAAGTTATACAAGTTCTCCACATCCAAAATCCACACTGAATTCCTCCAGAAGTAGCTTGAGTTCGTCCCTGTCTTCCCAGCTATGTTCAACATAATGCCAGGACTACCTTATAACCCTATATGTCCTCCAAAAAACCCTTGGATATCGGAACAACCTTAAAAGGCCTACTTCATATTCTGACCGCATGGAATGTACTTCTGACAAGCTCTATTCCCGAAAAAGATCTAAGTGACGTATGTAACCTGATATTTCAGGTTCTGCCGGTCAGTTTTGCATCAGAATAGGAATTGACGTTTATGTTGAAAAGGGTTCGAGTTGTAAATTCGCCGTATTCCTCCTTCACATATTGCTGATCACGAAATACCTTTAGGCAAGGGTTCGATGGGAAACCTCTCGAAAGTCGACGCAATTTCCTTCTGATGAGTGTAACTCAATACTTGGAATTCTTGTCTTATTCATGCGAGGAAAAGAACGACCGCTCCCTCTTTTTCACGAAGTCAGCGCTCGGTCCTGCCCTCGAAAAAACTGCACACGACTAGGGGGTTGAAAGAAATGACGTATAGCAGGGAATTTGGAGGAATCCAGTTGGTATGTTACCTTTTACTCTAGTTGGCTTTGACGTGAGAAGGAATGTAATAAAAGTAAGGCGAGGGTGAAACAGTGGGGTGGATACAGTTGATTGTTCTAGGTGTGAGTATGTGGGGGACTTTCCGAGACAGGGGCGGTTTCTCTGGGGGATCCGGTGGAGCATGCAATGTCAAAAATTTAGGTGGTCTGTGGAATTTAAATTTGAATAGGGGATGTCATTTAATCTTCTAAGTGGGTGCGGAAAAGATGACTTGTGTAAATGGAAATTAGGAAAGTCGTGGGATGTACTTTCTTCCAATTCTTTTCAATACTCCTCTTTCCTTATCATCTGTAATAAATCACCTGGAGTGTCAAGGGGAGTAGCACTCCTATTTCCTTATTCCTTCGTATCAGGCTGGGTTCGTGACAAAACAATATCTCAAATTAGTCTTCAGGAAGCTCATCAGTTGAAAGCAATTTTTTACCGGAAAGTATCTTCAGAGTTTTAACCTACCGAAAATCAATATAATTGATGCTGGTCATATTTAGTTTCAATGAGGTGACCCTCAAAAGAAATTGAGGGACTTTGAGACATACAGGGTGTTTCTAAATTCATACGAAAAAATTCAGGAGGTGATTGCTCGTATGAAATTAAGATGGATCTTTCCAGTAAGCACATTTTCAATGCCTCCTATGTGACAACGATTGCTCGTCGCTACCAGTTAGGAATTGTAGTGCTCAATTCGTTGAGAAAGAAGCATGAATATTGGTAATCTTGGTCCAGCTCTACCGAAACGTTAGTCTCTTTGGAACCCAGCCTTATCGGAGCCTCCCCCAATAAATTTATCCGAGGGCACCAATGTCCAGGTTGTTTTCATTTTATGAATCTAAGACGCTTTCGGAATATCCGAACGTCTAAATTCCACCCACGTCTCATCTTGAGGGTAATTTTTTCGACTCCCCGTGTCTTCCAGTAGTGAATAATGAAAATAAAGTTGGGGAGTGCGGAGCCTATTTGTCAGGGGCGCGTAACATGTGTTTTATGGGGGCAATAGAAGTTACTCTTAACGACTGTCAGCGGGATCACAACACGGGGTAGACATATTTTCTTATTAGGCTTCTCGCGAAGTCACTAAATGAACGGAAGGGTGAATTATATGTTCGCTGATGCATCCTGCCTAAGAATGATGATCGGGATATTTTTCGGGAGCTCCCGGAAGCCCGGAATATGTATTATTCGATCATGTTGGGGAATTTTTGAGGGCTCATTCGAATGATCTGTTGGTGAGAAACTGAGTTTCGATGAAAAAATAGTTGCGAAAAAATTCAGGGTGTCATTCCTCGTAAAAAATGGGTGGGTTATTCATATGAACTACTTTTGAGACCACAAAGCTCCCTAAAGATGAAACACTTTTCAATTTTCGTGAAAATCGAAAATCTGGCATCTTATTCCAGCGAGAAGATATTAAAAAAACTTCAGACGTTGTTTGTATATCATTGCAAGGCGTAAAAAAAGATGGGTAACACATTAAATCATATTTCTTCGGAATATTGGTGGAATCATGTTATCGAAGAATTTCATGGGAATATCTTGAGAAGTTGTCTTACTAATTTCGGGAGAGGTTGAGAGATTGGCCCTTTCGAAATCGACCTTCTGTTGTATCATTTGGAAGTCATAATAAGAAAAATAATTATCAATTATTATAGGTGAGTGAATACATTTTTTACGATCGACACAAACTCCAGCTTGAGTTTTACGAGTAGGTTTATTTTCCAACTTATTTAATCCCTATTTATTGATCATTACATCTTTTATTATTTAAGATTCGATATCAAAACTAACTGTAGATAGTTGAATTGTTCGGATATTGGGATTTGGTGAAGATATCCCATCTGAAAAGTAGGCGCTATTAAATATTTTATTATAGCAATAAAATAAAGTTCAATTTGCCAATAAAATTATGTACTGTCGTTGACACAGCATCGAACAACTTTCGGGACATAAAATATATTTTATAGCCTTTTTAAGGACTGCAAACTGGCAACAATAATTAACTTCGTGTTACAGCCATTCCAAAGCACTAATGGAGGCAACTACAAAGCTCGCAATGTTCATTTATTTCGCCCTGTAATGTTTGGTATGAAACTGCCATAGAAACATCGACAGCTTCATCTAATTTTACTGAAAACTCTTAAAAAATAAGTTCTGTAAGAAGTCGGTGAGTAGTCTCAGAAGTTAAGCTTCCTTTTCCTACCGTAGGTATTGATGAATGCTTTCATGGCAGGATTCTTCCTCAAATTCAGAGGTTTCCGCCCTTCACCTTTCAGTTCGGAGCAGTCAATCGTCGGGTTACAACGTCCGACTGAGAAACCTGTGTAATAAAAACAAAAACAGGTAGAATCTTCTGTCGGGTTTTGTGTGTCTCCTCTTAGAACTCCAAACCACAGAGAAAGTGGGTGAATTACAGAGTCTATTCGCACTATGAACTTTGTGGTATTGAAAATCATAACTTCTGAACGCCCGGAATAATCTTAATTCGAATTAATTGCCTTCCATTTTGATGTTCTCTATTACAACACTTCAAAGTTTTCTGACCAATTATATCTACATAGGCAGAAATGCCCTGTATATTGTATATAACTGCTAAGATGAATGTGGTACAAGAAACTTTGTTTAAGATTCTTTCAAAATTCCTTTGAGAGCCTATATTACAGTTCAGAGATCAGCTCACGTCTTGGATAAATCGATTGCAAAGTTCGATTTGTTTAAACTTTTCCAATTGGTCTGATAAGTACTAAACAACAAGTTCGGAAACTCAATAATATACGAACGTCCGGAATAAATTGCACCGGAGTTATAATAAAATGAAACGAAGAAGAGCAGGAATTAATTCAAGTAACGAAAGTTATCTACTATTCGAGAAAAGTTCCGGAATATTCTCTCCGATTGGCCGAAACTTCCCCAATTAAGGGGTATTCTCCGTATCTAATAATGATTCTGGAGGAGCAGCCTGCAAAAACAAGGAGACCGACTGGTATTCCTGCAAGCAGGAATATACAAGGGGCTTATCAGACGGGTAATGATGTATAGAGACATGTCGGGAATGGGAACAAATGAATCGAAGACAGGGAACTTCGGAAGTCGGTTTTTGGTGGCATCGGCGGCATCGCTACAGGCGGGGATGATAAATATGATTTGGTGAGTCAGCAGTTCTCAGAGACAATGGCTGTTTGTGTAATAGGGCTTTCGCTATTCTAGCATGAAAAAAATTGGTGGTTTCTCTTTCTGTTTCTCCTTCATGGAATCCTGGATATGTTGTAGTTTAATTTAGTGATCGTACATAATGGAAATGATCATCCATAGACATTTGTTCAGTATCGGTGGTTACTGGTTGAAAAAACCTCATACTCTTTTTGTTATAAGGAATTAAAATCTTGGATTTTCATAATGAAACATCACATTTTTTGTCCACAAAATTTTATGAGATCATCAGATGACAGTATAGACTTCTGAAATTTATATTCGCGGCTCCGAAAATTACTTTGTCGCTATCGGTATAGCACAGGATGTTGGGGAGACGATAACAATCCAAATTATTTTTTTTCGATTCAAGTTTCTCATGAGACTCAGACGGTATCAGAAAATCGTTCCACGAAATCGGTTTGACTAAATGCGTACGATAGCAAAAAAAATCTAGGCTAAAATCGTGGGATTTGCAACCTGGCACTCCTGGCAGTACCCGAAAGTTTCATGAGAAACTGCGTCATCCTTTCAGAACCCACCCACTGGAGGTGGGAAGTAGTAAAATCTTTGATTTTATTGGTTCGTAAAAACGAAGAAGGAAAATCTCTAATTCGATTTGGAGACGAAAAATGCAGTAACTGGACAAGCCTTAAACGGAAAGGTTCTCAGTTGACTCGGGAATCAGTTCGGAAGTTTAGAGTAACTGGAGAAGCCTTAAACGGAAAGGTTCACAGTTGACTCGGGTTCGGTTTTAGGGTAGGTACTTCAGTGTTTGGAAGTACGGTCTCAAAGCGGAGACGGAAAAATGCTATTAGAGGAATAGCGGATTTAAGTTAGGAATCGGAAGTTAAGGAGTAGCTAGAAAAATCTTAAACGGGAAGATTCTGAGTTGACTCAGGAACGGTGTTAGGGTATCTCATTTTTGGTTCTTTTGGAAGTACGGTATCAAACGGAGACAGAAAAGTGTTAAGTCGAAAGTAAAAGGTTTTCGAAATTACTTAAAATTATTTCGATTGCGTCTCGTCAGTAGAACGGGGGTGAGATAAATCTGCAAACAGCGAATTAGTGACGTGTTTTTGTGTTTCTTTTGTTTTTCAGGATATTTTCATCATCCTCAGGATTACTTGCTCGAGGAGAAAGGTCAGGTATTTTTTTTGTGTATGCTCAGCTTGTTTGAGTATTGGTAGAAAGCTGCATGCAAGGCCAGATATCTTTTGAAGTCCCGAGTCCCGAAATCTACCACAAGTCTGTCTGAATTGTATTATTTTTGAGACCTCTCTTAAGTATTCGGAAATTTGGGTTGTATCATTGTGAGATTATCCCATGTTTACGGTTTTGGGTTATTTTAACAAACCCCCAAGTTTTGATAATTTGACAACGGTTTCATAATTGGAATTTGTTCTGATGATTTGATTTGGTTTCGATGATTTGATTTTGATTTGCAATTTGAATTTGATTTATTAATTTGATTTGGTGCCAAACAAGTGGGATATTATGCAGGTTTCCAAGGAGGAAGTGAGAAAGGGAGAGAAGAAAAGCAAGCCTAGACAGAAACATCCAGGGCACTGGTCGTGAAATATCATCTTTCATTCACAGGCCCGATGTAAACTGGTAGCATGCATGAGCGATTACAAATTACCGATGTAGAGACCGCGCATCAATATTGCCCGATATTGGTGTGACTGGATAATTGGCGTAAAAGACGAGGGGGCCCCTATAAATCAGGGCTTCGGTTTCGGCGAATGATCCATGCCGTTTCAGTTGAGAAAATATGGACTGGTTACGGCATCATCTGTCGATTGCCGACGCAGCATAATGGACAACGGATTTCTGTTTATTCTCTTTGGAAACCTAACCGTCATTCCATTATGCATAATGGCTTGATGAGTAGGAGGATTCGGGGAATGAATCAGAATGTCCAACAGGAGTGGACCTCCACAACAATGATCAGTACTCGGACACCAAATGTCGATAGAAATTAATTCTTGACAGCATTACAGAGTTTATTCATCATGAGCGTTGCTGCTATTGAAAGGCTTCAAGCTCCTGACGAAGAACAGTACTCTGAATTCTGATTATTGCCAATTAGCTTCTCCAAACGCTCTCTGATTTGTGCCAGGGCACTGTGGCATTTAAGGTCATGAGAAATCTGATGCTTTTGCGAAAAATGCATCAAAGGTCAAAACCATTGGTCCTGAACCCTCCTGTGGCCTTGGAAAATCCATTGAATAAAATACAAGAGCACCCTTGGAGCACAAAGTAAACACTGTAGGTAATGGTACTCACGGTTGACCTGACTGGAAGAGATGTATCTGCTCGCTGTCTGGTTTCGTGTAATGTTGTGCCGGGTGAAGTCCTTATCTCACGTAACGAATACATTTCCAGGTACGAATGCAACAGGGTCCGACTTTGGAGAGAAACGAGAGAATATATCCGTTGAGGGTGGCGAGCTTGGTCTTATCGAGATTGCGACTTGGTGGCAGGGTAAAATTGCACTTAGCAGGTAGCAAAAAAGGATGATGGCGGATTCTCGAGAACCATAGAAAAAGTAAATAAAGGCATAGACCTGTTCTTCTTCGTAACAGATCAGGAAAGCCCATTCCAGTAGGAAACTTGTGGTATCAGTAAACACAAAATTTGAATTTTGAACAGCCACTATAGGGCAGCGTTACAGCAATCTAACGCTCACAAAAGTCAATAATATGAGCGAAATTGGGACGAAACGTGAATCCCATCTCGTATAACAATTGGTAGTAACGCGCTACACATTTTTTTTTGAGAGAAGAGGTAATAACAGTTATTCATATTCAGTCGAACTTGTCATGCTGATATTTAAAATTGATGATTAATGAGAATAAGGTAGGATATTGAATTGGTTCGAATTATTTACACAGATCAAAGGCTTCCTGTGCAATGTATACACACCACTATAGATTAGTGTTGCCCTTGTTCGAATAGCAGTATCTGATCTACATTTTATTCATTATTCTAGAAACCATTTGGAATGAGAGTTAAAGATCTGTGACCCGTATATCAAAAAGTAAATTCAAGAGTCGACTTTCAGGGTACACCAATGGAAATGTTATTTTCCTAAAATCAAACCCCAGGGAAATGAAACAAACAGTCCTCAACTTCCTAATGAAAACCTAACGTAGATTCAAAACCAGAATTCAATCCTTTTCTGTTTACAATCAACCTTCCATTTATGCCGTATTTCGCTGGCTAAATCGTCTGCTGTGTACAAAGTAATTTATTAATAATGAAGAGGCAAAATGTTCCGAAATTTGAATCTGCTTTCGCTTCATAAAAATGCTTGTTTAAAATTAATTATGCATGCCGTAAATTGAAAGAGGACAATATAGTGTCGGAAGGGATTACTCACGGAATCCGTCCCTGAAAAGCTGTAAAGTTCCCTTTGTGCAACTTTGATGAGCGAGCTCTCTACAAGCTGTATAAGCAATTTATTCCGAAGTATTTGTATACGACCGTACCTACAACATACTAAACCAGTCTTCCTCTGGTACAGAAACTGTAAAATTAAAAATTCGTACATCGATGTTGTGGGTGATTAAATGTAACTTGTTCCATACGTTCCATACATATTTTGAATTAATTACCTCGTGTATGAGTAATGTGTATACCTACTAGCGTGTAGACTAGTTGCGAACACAAATCTATACTGTATTTACATATACTGAGTGATACCGGAGGAGACCGTCAGATTTTAGGGGACATTTACACTAATTGTTGCGTTCCACTTCGCAACATCTGGAACAGATAAATTTCGAAAAATGTTGTATTAATTTTAACCGTATGAGATCGAACTCTTGAACGGCAATATTCCCATATGTTTTTTGTTACAATTCTCGTTCTTTGTTCAAAAATATCCTTTTCGACCAATTATGGACCCATTGAAAGGTTTCTCAAACCCAAGAATTAAGGTGAAGTTTAGGAGATTCATCCAGTATTTTGGTGAATAGAACCATGTCGGATGAACCTCCATTTAGTTTGCAGTCAAGGCTCATACATGTGGTGAATTTATGGCCGTTCAAGTTACATCTGGGAAATAGGTACATGTCAGGAGAGAGTAGCGAATCGCCGAAGCGTCCTCATTGGTCTAGATTTAAGAAATTGGGTTGTTTTTCCCACTATAGTCAAAATGACAAATGAGGCTTAGCGAGGCGTTGTTCGATTCTGACATCCAATCAATTGTTGATCTTTCCCACTGTTATTCCTAGGAAATGAACCTCCCTGATTATCGAGCTTGTCTTTAAAAACCTATGTTAGAGAGACAAGCAATCAGTATATTGCGAGTTTTTTGTATTAGTAATCATAGTTCCTCCTTGCTACACATTTTCATGCGGAAGGTTGAGTTTATAATCGTCGGTAAAGTAAAGTGAAGTTTTTGTATTAGAAATCATAAGTCCCCATTGCTACACATTTTCATGTAGAAGGAAGAGTCTATAATCGTCGGTCAATTACCAGTAAAGTTTATAATTGTCGATCAATCAGTGAAGTTCTAAAATTAGTAATAACAACACTTTGCTCCCTTGCTATAAATTATCATATAGAAGGTAGATTTATACTTGTATACATGAAATTTGTATAATCGTTTCGTGCTTGTTACCTTGAGGTAACAAGAAAAATACAGTTTATTGTTGTTGAGAGTGCGTTCACATTTCACCACTTCATCATCTTCTTCGTAGTTGTTATCGAGTACTGATAACAACTTATCGCAGTAATCATCAAGATCACCATAGGGTGCTCATAGTTAAGTATACCCCCTTAAATCAGTTGTGAATTCACAACAGTTAATCATCGACATTAACGTGAGTCACCAGCGTCCAACAAACAGAAGCAGTGCAAGTACCTATACTATTATCCCGATAAACTAATCAGGGTACAAAAATAAAACCAGAACAACCAGAGCAAACTAGCCTAGGTACAAAACAGTAGTCAGGGCAGTTTCGAAACAATGTTTGGTTTATGGTTGGGTGCCTTTATTGGGAGTCTACAGGGTGATTCGTCCGATTCGACCGATTTTTCTTTTATTGATAACTCTGGTATGGCTTGATCAATATTGATGAAATTTTCAGTGTGCAACAACATGATTGTCTCCTTTCAATAATTCCAAAAATTTTTCAAAAATACAGGGTGAGAATTATGATAAGTTCAGATTAAATTTGCAGGTTGAAAAAACATTCCTAGAAAAAAATTTTAAAGATGAACAATATCGTTATTTCGCTCCAAAGCAGTGATGATATTCTGAACTGAATAGTATAGCTGTATCGTATGATGATACAAAGCTCTTCCTGAGTCCTAAACTAGGGGTCATAGGTTGGACCTCACTTTTTCGGGAATGAGGCTGGAGCAACAGTTACGGTGAATGGATTGCGCTATCGAGAGATGATTAATGATTTTTATGGCCGAAATTGGATGGTATTCATCAGGACAAGACGGCGCTACGTGCCACACAAGCAACTAAATCATTGATCTTTCATGGGAAAAGTTTCCGGAACATGTTATCTCTCGGAGAGGTGATTGACCACCGAGATCTTGTGATTTAACACCTTGCGAGTTCTTGTAAAAGAGAAGGTCTACTCCAAGAGCCCAGCGTCTATTCAAGACCTCAAAGATGGAATTCGTGAGGCTATTGTGAACATAGGGCAGCCACTTCACGATTTGATTATGGAAAACTCCATGAAAAGGATATGGTCCTGTAGTCTTGGTTGTGGTGGTCATTTGGCTGATATTATTTTTCATTATTAATTTTTGATGAAATATTTGAATATTTTGATCCAGTTGTTGGTTAATTGATTAATTGATAAATTGTTTATTAATAATTCTCCCACTATTTTATCAGATCTACTCGTTCAGGCACCGCAGGACGTGATGTTAGCAAAACCCAAAGGTTCCCATCCGTTCAATCCATCTACTTCCTCGAACACATTCTCTCTCGCATAATAATCTATTTAATTTCTTGCTCCACGATCCCCTGGTGTTCTCCATGAGAATAAAAATAAACGAGTTTGATGTATGGCTTTGAATTAATTATGTGGCGGTCTGTCAATACGTCGTATTACACAGATAGATAGATGGCGTTATAGTTAGTGAAAATTGAATCGACTCACTCGGAATAGAGCTTTTGAATGATTGATTTCATATACGGAAGAGCTCGCCTGTCAGAAGGCCGAGAGAACAATTTCGTTACGTGTGCCTCCATTTCCAACTCGTTTGTTTCAGGCTTGATGGAATTTTTAAAGGAGTTAATCAGCTAATTTATATGATTCTTCATGGTTTTAACGTTATGAAAGTGGAATAGAGGATATCCCATCTAGGGAAGTATATTCCTATTACATGCTCCAACAAAAACGACCAGAGAATAAAACATTATGAAGAATTATGAAGGAAAGAACAACTCATGATATTTTCTTCAAATTCATGGAATTCATGGATGGAGTCGCTATGTATAACCCTCTGAGTCACATGTTGCGTATCAAGGTTGTTCTAGTTTTATTTTTGTACCCTGATTGTTTTACAAGGAAAATGGTTTTTTTGCACTGCTTCTAGTTGATGGGATGCTGGTGATACTCGTAAATCTCGAAGATTGAGATTGTCGTGACTTCACAACCGAGGTAAATAAATAAATAAAATAAATGAATAAATAAATCTTTATTCATCCCGTAAGACATTTTTAACAATGTATAGGACAGGTCAGGTAAGGGGGTATGCTTAACTATAAGCACCCTATGGTGATGTTGATGATTACTGCGATAAGTTGTTATCCGTACTTAGATAACAACTACGAAGAGAATGAGGATGTGGTGAAATGTGAACGCACTCTCAACAAACTGTATATTCTTGTTACTTCAACTTAGATAACACGCACGAAACGATTATACAAGTAATATGTAATAAATTATATACTCTACCTTCTATATGACAATGTATAACAAGGAAGAATTATGATGTACCTTCTATATGAAAATGTATAGCAAGGGAGCAAAGTGATATAATTACTAACTAATTACTGATTATTTACCGACGATTATATTATATTATGATATGTACCATCTATATGAAGATGTAATGATGTAAAGCAAGAAAGCAAGGTGTTTTATAATTCCATTTCTATACTATACTAAAATGGTAACTGGGTGGACCGGCCCGTGAAAATCTGTCCAAAAGTGGGTCCAGAAGAATCTTAAATTGGCAGCGAAGCTGCGATATCGTGAGGAAATTTTTGTACGGTCGAAAAGAGGAATAATCGATTTATACGTGGGTGAAATTTTGATTCTCTAGGCGAAGTAGAAGTATTTCAAAAAAATTCGCGAAAATCGCGAAAAAATCCGACAAAAAGGGTCATTTTAAACTCGATAAAACTTTTTCCACAGACATCCTGACCGTGATGTGAATATACGGATCGAAAGAGGAAAAGTCAATGCAAAATAGCTTGGTATTCATTTTTTCCAAAATTTCCCCATTTCTTCAGGAAACTTGATCAAACTTTGACATTTCGCCTATAAAATCACCCGAGTTCTACCGATGAGGATAACTACTTAAAAGGTAGATATGCTGGCCCATACTAGTTACTAATACTAAAACTTCACTGACTTCACTGCCTGCTTGTCTCCGTAACATAGGGTTTTGAAGACAAGCTAGAAAAATAATAAACACCAACAATTGATTGGCTGTCAGAATCGAAAAACGCCGCGCTAAGCCAACAAAGTGCTCTCATTTGCCACTTTTGACTAAAGAGGTAAAACAACCCATTTCTTGAATCTACAGACCAATGAGAGGATAGACGATTTGAGACTCGATCCTTCCATGTGTTTCCCAAATGCAACTCGAACTGCAATAAACGTCACCATATTTAATTTTTTGAGCTCCTACTGAGAAACTGAATGGAGGTTCATCCGACATGGTTCTTCTCACAAAAAAACCGGATGAATCTCCTAAACTTGACCTAAATTCTTGGGTTTGAGAAACCTTTCACCGGACCTGGCCAAATGAATCTCCCAAACTTGACCCAAATTATTGGGTTGAGCACTTTTCAATAGCGGACCATAACTCAGTCGAAAAAGGGTGATTTCAAACAAAGAACGGGAATTGTAACTAAAGGCATATGAAACAATTGTGCAGTTCAAGGGTTCGATTCCATATGGTTGAAATCAATAATTTATTCATACAACATTTTTAAAAAGGCGACAGCTCAATTCTTGTGAACAAAGGAGATGGAATTTATGTTATCCAGATGTGGCGAAGTAGGATGCAACACCCATCATAACCAATTTCTTCATGGAAAAATTCGAAAAGAACGCCATTGAAACAGCCCCAAAGAACCATCCAAATGGCTTCGATATGTGGATGATAACTCTGTGGTTTAGAGTAACGATGAAGATATAGCACCCAAGCATTAAGGCTCTACGTCCCTGAAAAAAAGGGAGTCAGAAACGATTTATTTTTTCTGATTGATGAAGGGATGTATAAGTGTATAAAGATAAAAATAATAAAAAAAATATTTTAGTTCTGAGTATTGAATGAATGAAAAGGATATTCTCCAACATTTTTGGTTATTTCGTT
Organism: Adalia bipunctata; assembly: GCA_910592335.1. Lineage (NCBI taxonomy): Eukaryota > Metazoa > Arthropoda > Insecta > Coleoptera > Coccinellidae > Adalia > Adalia bipunctata. Next base: position 9,898,253 of record OU342955.1, on the reverse strand, counting down.
ACATTTCCACCATTAAAACGAACAAATATTTTTGTGTTTTTATTTCAGTATTGAAGTCTATCATTTAGTAAATCAAACGTCCATCTCATTTTTCTTTCAGAATTTACCGTTTTTTCGTGAATAATATTGCAACAATGTGTTGTTTTCGCGGAATTTATTCCCTTGAATTTTTCTATTCGAAATGATAAATATCCATTTTTATCAACGACAATTTATTAAGGTTTTTTTTGCCGTCGATTAGTGAAAATTAATTGTTTCTTACGATTGTGGATTCTAACATGGGATAGAATTTCTTTTAAATGACAGGCCTCGCAGTTATCTCCTCCCAGATGACTGGTGAAGGAAAGAGAGAGTATTATACAGCCATTGTGGGATCTAATTCAGGGTAGGATTTCTTGTTATATTCCATGCGCCCCGACATTTGTTCTATGGAGCGCAATAATCCAATAAACAAAAATTAATGCACTGCACTGCCATCTGGCGATATACGTTTATTATTTTGAAGGCTAAAGACTCTTAAGATCATCATAGTAGGAGAAAGAGAGAGGGTGCACTAACTCCTAGATGTATTGGCTATGAGGAGGCCTTATGGCAAACTTGGACTTGTCACGTGTCAGTTTGCGAGTAGGAAATAGATTCGATGTGTTCTTCAAGAATTTCTGAATGAAATTTTTTTCAAATCGTTCGAAAAATACCACGCAATACGCTACACTGTTTTCCAGTCTGGAAATAATCATAGGAAGAGATATATCCTGAAAAATCCCCATTCAGAGGAAGCAATTCCATTCGATTCCCTACAATGAACGGACATCGAAAAACTTCAATTCAGACCTCGAAGTCCTCTGATGGTTCATAGCTTTGAACCCAAATGATCCAGAATAAAATCCATCCCTTTTGATCCAGAAAGCGCTTCCGATAGGTATTAGCAGTTTCCTCTTCTCCCCTTTTCAATTTCTCTGCAATTAAAATAATTTGAAAGCCGACAAGTGAAAAACTCAACAGATTACTGTTACTGCCCTGGTTCATATCAATTAGGGTAATTGAAAATTCAAATGGATGGATTTCGACTTCTAAATCTTCTGAGGCGCAAGCCGCGGACCAATAGCGGGAAATGTTGAGGCGATATTTAATTCGCTTAGATTATCTTCTTGGTTTTCGGATTGCCATCGGCACCACTGATCTCCTTTGAATCAGTGACTGAGAATAACTGCTTATTTGTTTATTCTGATTGAAGGTACACAAGATTTGAAATTGGTTTTTCGATTTCAATTAATCAATGAAGTCTTACACTCGTTTCACCTTTCAAAGACTTGGTGAAGAATCATCGCACAGTTTCAATTGAAAGTTGACTTGAGAATGTTAGAAATCTGTCGTGGAAAGCTGCTGTTACTCTTAAGCCGGCCATAGACATCGTTATTTTTCATCCGTTTTCCTCGCCGCGATTCGAACCGCCGAGTCATATCGCAGAACTGTTTTGCCCACACACTTAAGGTAAATTCTTCCCGTTATTTTACTGTCGTTCACGATTAAGCACGTCATGAAGAGGAAACATCTCTTAGCAGTGGCGGCCGCGGTTTCGGTGCTGAATAAAAAAGAATAAATTTTATTCTTCACTGTTTTAATATCAGCGCCTTTCTTCCAATTCATGATATTTTTTCAATAATATTACATAACCTTCCCTCTTCTTGTTTCTATTCCTGTATTCTGCTGATTTAATTCGCCATAGACAAGGATGCAACCTGTCCAAATGGATGAAATCCACAATTAATTGTTTATTCGCCGTCTTCTGATCCATCCCGGTCAAAAACAGTGATAGAAGAAGTGATTAAGAAACAGCAGAAGTAGACGCACTTGTGGGGAGGACGCGACTTGTACTACGCTAATGGAAAATAACCGCCGATTCTCGACGAAATCCCCACACACAGTCGGTATGGCACGACAACCGATGAACCGTCGTGACAAAAATCAAGCATCGGCAGATATTTGTACCGACGATTCGTACCGACGGTTTTTCGCCATACACATCGGTTTTTGGCGCTTTTGCCGGGACGGTTCGTATCGCGGCGTTATAAACGGATGAAAAATAACGATGTCTATGGCCGGCTTTAGGGGCTGTTTCACCACTTTCTGATAAGGTTTGGGATATGAATGCAGTAGATAAAATATCTGCTGTTTTTCTGTTTCACCGCTCGGGTCCCAGATAAACTATCTCCCAGATAACTATGCCATAATTTGACAGCAAGTCGGTTTGGCAATGCAACAAAACAAAAAATGGTAATTCAATTCGTTTCGATAAGAGTTGATAAATCAGTCCATTATTCTCTCCAATAGAGCTCTTGGTGTTAACCAAGAGCTCTATTGGTGTTAACACTACCAGATGAAATTCAATCAGCCTAGTATAATCGATCTGACACCTGTGAGAACAAATTTTACGTATATCTGTTGGATATGCAAGGAATTCCCTGGAAGCTCTTTCGTAGTAATTGAGTGGAAAGAGTTGATAAATCAGTCCATTATTCTCTCCAATAGAGCTCTTGGTGTTAACCAAGAGCTCTATTGGTGTTAACACTACCAGATAAAATTCAATCAGCCTAGTATAATACATCTGACACCTGTGGAAACAAATTTTACGTATATCTGTTGGATATGCAAGGAATTCCCTGGAAGCTATTTCATAGTAATTGAGTGGAAACAAATTTTCGGCACCAAAAGTGTTGAAGTGTGAATTGGGGGTAAAAAACCCTTTGAATAATTGAACGAATTCAAATCTGTATTATAAATTGCACCCCATAGTTCGTAATGATAATTATTGTCAGATTATTGTGAAATTATTCGACCAGCCGACGCAATATAAAATATTCAACTTGATAATTCGGGAATTCCATTCTATTCGTTACAACGCCCATCTACTTTAAACTATAGAAGATATAATTAACACCTCGTTTTATCTATGGGCAGGTGTTATCAGCTTAAAATTCATCCAATCGAACGATTATCTCCTCTGAATCCCTGATCACTTTCGGTCAGAGCATATGTTCTCGGTATCGAAATTAAAAGCCAATTTGGACCTCGTTCTTCTATAATGATTAGTTATCATCTACACAATCGAATAGGAGCTACTTAACCCCATCTCAACACGCAAAGACCGAAATTATGCAGACGGTAATAAAAAGTATCGGAACGAGACTAGCCTTGTTAGAAGAAGATAAAATCTGAAAAGGAGAGTACTGTTATTAATTCGTAGGATTAGTCTGACTGGGCTTTAACGCTTTCTGATTTCTAGATTGTTTGAAATCAAAGGGTGATTGTGGATGATGGCAGAAGTTAAAGGCAATTTTTAAATTATTACTTCATCATATTCATCACTATCGATAATAAGTATGAGATGGATAATTGTGAAAGATATGAAGACATTTCTCCTTATTTCAATACGTTTTTCACTAGCAGAGTATTCAGGATGTTTAAAAATTCAACAGCAATGTGAAACATATCCTTTACATATTTCTCTTCTGAAAATCCTTGAGGAAATAATTTTCAACGATCGTGCAGTAAGTAATTAGAAGTTTGCTATATACTGGGGCCTCCGAGCTTCCGAACAAAACTCGAAAATGAAATATCGAAAAAATTATAAAGAAATAATTCATTAGTTATGAGGGCTACATGGACGATTTTGGTATCAAAATGTAGGTTTTCGAGGTCGCTCTATTCAATGAAAGACTTTCCAGAGCCCTAACTATTATGGTTTAGATTTTCACCTGCGAAATGGTATTTTTCGAAAAATTGGAAATTTCAAATCGTCATAGCTCCCGTTTCTTTGGTCGCATCCACATGAGGGTTGTATATTGTTAATCAGCATTGTCCAAAGTATCTCTTTAAATAATAAAATCGATTTCGAAAATCCTAAATTTTTGGGTGAAAAATGCATAAGGGGTATGACCCCCTAAAAACCCCATATTTGCCATCAACACGAATTCCCTGGAAAATCTAATGGTGTTATTCAATCGATAATGTCTACAACCCATTCGAGTCTTCCAGAATACTCAATTTGGTGATCCCTATCACCCATACTTTGAGTGCTCTGAGCTTCAGAACAAAACTCGAAAATGAAATATCGAAAAAATTAAAACGAAATAATTCATTAGTTATGAGGGCTACATGGACGATTTTGGTATCAAAATGTAGGTTTTCGCGGTCGCTCTATTCAATAAAAGACTTTCCAGAGCCCTAACTATAATGGTTTAGATTTTCACCTGCGAAATGGTATTTTTCGAAAAATTGGAAATTTCAAATCGTCATAGCTCCCGTTTCTTTGGTCGCATACACATGAGGGTTGTATATCGTTAATCAGCATTGTCCGAAGTATCTCTATAAACAATAAAATCGATTTCGAAAATCCCAAATTTTTGGGTGAAAAATGCATAAGGGGTATGACCCCCTAAAAACCCCATATTTGCCATCCACTCGAATTCCCTGGAAAATCTAATGGTGTTATTCAATCGATAATGTCTACAACCCATTCGAGTCTTCCAGAATACTCAATTTGGTGATCCCTATCACCCATACTTTGAGTGCTCTGAGCTTCAGAACAAAACTCGAAAATGAAATGTCGAAAAAATTAAAACGAAATAATTCATTAGTTATGAGGGCTACATGGACAATTATGATATCAAAATCTGGGTTTTCGAGGTCGCTCTTTTCAATAAAAGACTTTCTAGAGCCTTAACTATTATGGTTTATATTTTCACCTGCGAGATGGTATTTGTCGAAAAATTGGAAATTTCAAATCGTCATAGCTCCCGTTTCTTTAGTCGCATCCACATGAGGGTTGTATCATTCACTTTCATAAAGTCTACCGGCTGGCAATGAAATTCTGACACATTTCACCGTGAATACTTGGTTCGGCAAAAATAATTATTATATTTCAAGCTGGAGCAGTTGGCTTTTAATAAAAGGTTACAGATGGAATCCTGTTTCGTTGCACAGAAGTCCAGCTATTGAAAACAGCGGATCGACTTGATAAATCAAATATGGCCACTGTAAACTCTCGTATAGAATTATCGATCTGGCACAATAGAGGAAGAGATGATTCGAACAATTCCTGAACTATTCGTATTGGCATGCAGAAGTTGAGAGCTCATTATCAAGACCAGTTACAAATGGAATAGACATCTGACGCTCATCTCCAGTTTAGGATCTTAAGTTAATTAGAAGCTCAGAAGTGCAAGCTGCAATTTTGTCTCAGACAGCCATGAATAAAGAACATACAAGCTTTCAATTCGAACGACGCATAAATGAAGAACACTCCTTGTTAGCTTGTTCTGCTGAGGGGATAATAGGAACCTGAAACTTTACATCGGAGTTGGTGTACATTTCCCATCTGATAATAGCTGGAAGAAATATAACAATATTGTTTAGAGTTTTAATAAAGATCGGAAAATGTTCGCTTGAAGTTTTTTAATTTCCTTTCTTCCGCGTATTTTCCAATTCGCCGACTCATTTCCTCTGACTGAATCGCAGTTTTCATTGGAGTTTTTAATTATAAAAGAGTTTAATAGAAACCCCGATTCCAAAGTAGTCCTCAGTTCTGATTAACAAAGGCTATTGAATATTCGGAAAATATTCCAACGATATTGCACTTCGAAGATTTCTGGCTCAGTTGTTTTTCGCAGAAAATTAGTTGTGCAATTCCAAAAATGCAATTTGATTCAGCTCATTGATTCATTCAACATCGTCACCTCACAAGTTCTATACAGGGTCTTTCACGAGGAACCTCACCCATATTTATACGGGAAACTAGTGAACGTATTTTCATGAAATTCAGCACTTATAAGTATTTCACGATGCTGATGAAATCTAAAATATTTTCAAGGCATGAGCATATTAACTCAGAAAATATCCATTTTAGGGCAAGGGTGTGATGCATACACTCACATTATTTTTTAACGTAGATTCAATATCTGCCATAAAAAAATGGGGTTCTAATTTGAAAAAATTGATTTTTCACGATTTTGTCATCCCTAACTTTGAAAGCGGTTTTTTCACCCCCTGTATCATGAATCGCGATTTCGATTTTTAAAGTGGATACATCAATCTTACATCTTGAAAAACCCCAAGAATGAAAATTTTCCATCCAAAAACCTCGAAGTTATTCTTGTTTCAGCGTAGCTCTATTTTGGATTTTTTTTTCGAATTTTCCCGCTCAGAGAGAATTTTCCAACCAAAACTTAAGAATGTTACCTCAAAATAACTTGAAATTTTCTAAGGAATATATTTCTGCAATAAAAAATGGTGTTCTAATTTGAAAAACGAAAGTTGACGTCATTTCCGGAAAAACCGGAGGTGCTCATGCCTTGAAAATATTTCAGATTCCATCAGCATCAAGAAATACTTATAAGTGCTGAATTTCATGAAAATACGTTCAGTAGTTTCCCGTATAAATATGGGTGAGGTTCCTCGTGAAAGACCCTGTATAGTTCATTCTGATGCATTCCACATTGAATTTATTACAAACTTACACTTTTTTCTGTCATGATTCGTTTTAGTGAACATTGGCTGTGAAAGATGTACAGACAAACATCCAATAAGGGTTCCTTCTTTATCAGATGTAAGGAACCCTTAAAAGATGAAAAGTACTGGAAAATGTCCTACCATTATTGAAATTTCATCAAAGCTCATTTAGACATTGCCCCTTGTTCATAATTCACTGCATCATGCTGCTTTTTAGGTGCCAATTATAACCCCTAAAATGATCAGGGCATAATTGATGTGAAAATTGAGTTAACAATCTAATTATCAAACATCTGCTCTTGTTATTATATTTTACGGTGTGTTTATCGGAAAATAGTTTGCAGTGACGTAGAGAACTCATTTAGTTCACTCTACATTTGGACGATTTCAATGGAAGTCGAAGAAAAGAGAGAGCACTATGATAATTCATTTCTGGAGCTACAATAAAAAAATTCGAATTCTATATTTAGTTTGATATAAATTTTTGATATATAAACTGTAAATATAAATGAGATGTAACCGTCCAGTAGTGCTAATGATCTGCGAAATCGAAGCACAATAATTAAAATAAAAAAAAATAAAAAAACCCGGGTGTCTGTCAGTTTATCACTGTCAATTTTTCCAGATCTACCTCACAGAAATAATTCGAATAATAAATTTGAAGTGATTTTCATATTGAAGCAATTTCATCCCGTTGTACTAAACATTCAGGTTCAGTAAATGGTCCAAATTAAAGAAGAAGCAGTTCTTCAAATAATTCAACTGATAATGATGCATTAGAATTTATGCCAAACATTTTGTTATATATCCCTTGTGACGCCACTGCCACCTCAGGTAAACTCTCTGTCGATCATAATCACCCAATTAGCCAGTATTGTGGTGTTTTTCTGTCGACGCCGGAAAATTAGTGAGCATAGGAAATGATTGTCTCTTTGAAATATATTTCCGAATGAAAATAATAGGTTAGAGCGGCTGGATGCAGGCAGCTTTTTTATCATTCTCGTTAATTAATAGTACCCTGAGGGACATGCCCTTTAACTGCCCCGAAGAAAGCATGACCGAACCATTTACTACAAACGAATACCCATTTTCAGTTCTCAACGATGGATGTTACGTTGTTAGGTAAGGAGACGAAAGAAGCAGAAAATGGCGGTGTTATTCGAGGTTAGAAATGGATTTTTGAGCGCATATTCTACTCACCAGAGAGCATCATTATCAGACTCCTCTAACAGATTTTTTCGTTTTCGAATTAAGAATTTTTTATCATGATTTACATTGTTGAAAAACAAATTAACACACGTTTACTTCACATGAAGAGTTTTTCCATTTTTTCTTAAGATCAGAACAAGCAAAAACTTTTTTCTTCTTGTCAAGACACAACATCAAGAATGAGTACCTACTCCATAATAATATGCTCCATCTGGTTTCGAATACCTCCAATTATCAACCTTTCAGCAAAATTATCCACTGCTACCCAAGATTAGATTTCTCATTATGTCCCGAACCTTTCAAATCATGGGTCTTTAATAAGGTTAACAGGAAAGAACTAGAGCTGCACTCCCCAAACTGCCAATTCCAAGCCGAATAACGCAATGTTAACCAATTCATCTAATTACCTAATCGTCCTTCAGTCTATCTACCAAATGGGGAAGATAAAATGTCCTTTGTAATTAACAAACTCTAGCCACAAAAAGAAACGTTACCGAGTCTCGTCGAAAGGGTGTTGCTCAGAAAGTTTATAAATTCTCGAAAGCCTCTGCCAACGGCAAAGTGTCGAGGAAATTTTAAACGGCGCGTTAGAGAATACTAATTTCCATTTGAGGAATATTCGCGTGATGAACAACAATTTTACCTTTTCAATAACACTTTTGAGCTATTCATTATATTGTAACAACCTTAGATTATAGAAAGAGGAGACACACCCTTCAATAATAAATAGTGAAGCCAATTTTCAAAATCATCATAATTAAACTGGGTAACTGTACTACTACTACTACTACTATCTCGTTCTTTGTTCAAAAATACCCTTTTTCGACCAATTATGGTCCTATCGAAAAGTTTCTCAACCCAAGAATACAGGTCGAGTTTAGGAGATTCATCCGGTTTTTTTGTGACAATAACCATCTAGGAAATAGTTACATATCAGGAGAAGAGAGTAGCAAATCTTCGAAGCGTCCTCATTGGTCTGTAGATGTAAGATTTTTCCCACTATAGTCAAAATAGCAAATGCAGCTGCCCCCCCCCCCAGAGCAAAAAAATCCCTTGAAGACTTATGAAATAATAGCATAATATACGAAAATCAGTTAATTTTTTCTATAATGATTATTTTTTGCCCCCCCCCCCTTAAAGGCTGGCGACGCCCTTGGGCAGCACCGTTTTTTGAATCAGTGGCCAGTTCATTCATTAATTTTGTTCTGCTATGTAACTATGCTTGTGTAACTAATGACGTTTTGAACAGTGTTGTCATCAGAATATCGCATAGGAAAAGTGAAATTTGGATTTATTTTTGAATATTATTAGCAAAATACGTTGGAAAATGGTTCTTCTGTGTCTTGTTTGTGGTGAATTGGACTATTTGAATCCTGATTTGAGTTTACACAGGTATGTTTCACTCTTATCATGTCTAAGTAACAATGGCGTAGATTCTTAGATTATATACGTGAAATATTTCGAGTATTAACAGAGAAAAAAGTTTCTTCAACATTCGCCAGGTCTTTGGAATTATTGAATTCACATAATATTGATCAATACGTAATTACTACGACCTCTACGTAGAAAGGACAACGTTGCTTATTCATCTGAAAGGAAAATTACTATAACCTAACATTTTCAAATTTTTTAAAAACGGTGAAATGTGTCAGAATTTCATGGCCAATCGGGCTACATTATAAAAGTGGATGGAGTATATGCACTTGAGATTTTTGAAAAAGGATGAATTCCTCTAGGATGAGAGTAGGTAAACTTTGTTGGCAACTAGATCAACTGTAGTAATTCGCAAACATCCAGAATAAGGGCAGGTTTACCTCCAACAAGATAGAGTATTTCAACTACTTCGAATGAATTTAACCACAGGCTCTTGTTGGACAAAGTTATGGAATCGTGTACAGGAATTAATTCAACCACACTCTGATGCATTACAACCCCAGTTCTGAAACTAATCAAAACCAGAACTTTCGTTATGTGCATCTGAGACTCAACAATCCTTTGCAAATTAGTTGTGGTATAGCATGGTAAGTTATACATAGATTTCTGTAATTTGTTTAGGTAGATGAAACATCAAAGCAGAAATGGGAAAGCTTCACCGTGAAAAATCACGTCAAAAATTAGTTCGAACTGAAATGTTTTGATGATCCTTTTTCGGGGAGAAGGAGAAAATTGGCACTAACTGCATCTTTCCCAGTTCCTGCCATATGAGTCTTACCTATAGTCCGTTCAAATATAAGAAGGAGCTTTGTAAACAAACAAAATCGTCTGGTTTGCGCACAATAAAGCTCCTATTTGTCAAACGGTCATAACCACGCTCCCTTTTGACGCCCTAAAAGATTGCCAGGATCGTACTCGGAACGGACTGTAGATGGTACTGGATAGAAATGATTCAATAATTTGAGTCAGCAATTCCCACATTAGAAATTTTTTCCTCAGAAACTCTAGTGCAAAATTTCTGTTATGATTTGCAACTGTCATAAACATTTTATATCCGACGTACCCTATTTTTTATTTTGTTTTGTTTTTATATTATTATCTACTAAATAATTTCTTTTTCGGGTGCTCGAGATTGCGGCAAGGTAATTCCAGGAAATACCAGAGTTTTAGAGATTTGGGTCCGAATCTTGTGGGATTCCGGGAAACACCAGATTTGGGTCCTTTTCCCTAATGGGTGAAAGCCATCTTGATTTTTATAAATATCGAAGTTTTCAATTGACAAGACTCGTAAAAGATCTCTGTTCAAATTTATAATGGTCATTTACTTGTAATGTCCGAAATATAATATTTAGTTTCGGTCCAAAATTGTATATTATTTTGTACAAAACTCTTTGTCGGCTGCTCAAGGTTCCGACAAGGTAATTCCGGGAAACACCAGATTTGGGTCCTTTTCCTTAATGGGTTAAAGCCATCTTAATTTGCATAAATATCGAAGTTTTCAATTGACAAGACCAGTTAAAATACCTAGAGCTACTGTGAAGGTCTAGCTGTTCAAAGTGTTTATAGATTTTGTTGTGAAAAGTGTATTGTGTTGAAAAATCTTTTGACAAAGTGTATATAGTGTTTATAGAACAATGTCGAATTCGTAAACGGATACTGCATCAGAGGGTGATATGTGGGGGCCACCACGAAAAAGGTCCAAAAGGTTGCATTTCTCTGCTGAAGAGAAAGAGATAATTTTGATCATTTTTCGAAAAAATTGGGAAGAGCATTCTGATTTATCGAAAAGAGACTTAGTAGGAATTGTTTCAAAATCCTCAGGGGGGAGTGATTCAGCTGTATTCAGAAATCTCAGAGAATATCAAGATAATAAAACATTGACGCCCCCTAAAAGGAGAGCCCAGTCGTTAAAAATAATCGATTCGGTTGACGATTTCGACATGAACCTTATCAGAAGAATTGTCCACGGTTTTTTTTCGGAATGAAATCCCAACGATTTCTAAAGTTCAAGAAATCGTGAATGATGACGACAGTCTGTTTTTATAAACTTCATCAAAATCAAACCATGTATGATTTCTTTGATAGATTCGTATGGAAGGACAGTCAGTTGGCCCCAAAACCGAAAATCCTCGGCTTTACAATAAAATATATACATGTGCTCTCAAGTATAATGGGAAATGTGAAAATAAGGATTTGACAGAGAACGAAATATCCGGAGATTGTGAATTTTCGTGCCCAACTTGAACTTGATATCTTCAACATTGTATTCTGAGATGGATTTCTTGATAATTTACCAAAAAAAAAAATATTTTGAGATAGGCCACAAACAAGCAGCCATAAGCTCAGCAAGGAGCTGGAGCATGTTGGGATGAAATCTGAAGAGAAACGCAACTGTTGGGTTTATCAAATCGAGAAACGAGTCTTCCGCTTTCGGGAAAATCGCACGTTTCCAATTTAGAATTAGCCCACTGCGCCTTCTCGTTCTTCCCGAGAACCGGGATTATTTTGGAGGACCTGCAGTTGCAAATGGAAATCCGTCCAATTTATCTTCCCCCCGGCCTAAGCAGCCAGCTACTCAAGAGTTCTCTGGTTTTAAAATGAAAATATTATTACTTTGGCGGTAATTTCGGGGAATTTTCCTTGGAGAGGTCTCGAAATTAGAGCGGCTGCAGAAGGCCATCAGCCCGGCTCTCGAGTTGCTTGTTAGGGCGCGCCGAGGGCTAGGAGTTCTTTGATGCTCTCTAGAGTTTCTGAAGGAGGTCTCGCACGCTAATAAGGTGTTTTGACGTTGCTTGTTGATTGAAAATTTGTACGGTCTGTGGTGCTGAGTGGGTTCGGTTGGGAAGTGGGTAAACTATGTAATTTGTAGTCAGATTGCTCGGAATTAATGAATAAGATATTTCGAGGATGGTAACTGAGCAATGCAGTGTACTTCTTGGACGCTGATAACTTTGATACCGCTCATAGAGCAATTTCAATTGATGTGAAGATTTTTCTTTTTGTCTCTAAACTTTTGATGTTGAAAATTCGAAGAACATGGTAGCTTCATTTCAGTGTTGATTCGTTCAACAACCCATATTTTCTTGTTACCTAGACTTGGATAACAAGCACTAAACGATTATACAACTTATATGTATAACATTATAAACTCTACCTTCTATATGAAAATGTATAGCAAGGGAGCAAACTGTTGTTGCGAATTACGAAAAATAACTAATTACTTATTGACAACTGTTGATTGACCGACGATTTTGAATTACAGCTTCTATTTCGAGGTCGTAGATTACGATGCGCTAAAAAGTTTTTCCAAGAGATTTTCGGTTCGGGAAATATTCGACCTTGAGTGGAAAGTTTGCGAAAAATTGGTCGACTTTGGAGTGACGTAACTTCTGAAAAAATCGGAATTTAGAGAAGCTGATTTTTTTGGTTATACTTTGGTTCTTTAAGAATAACATGGTTTATTTTTTAAATACCTGAGACGAAGGGTTCGGATTTTCTGATTTTTTCCGCGAAGGCCAATTTTCCCGATTTTCCATCAACCATATTTAAAAAACAATTAGTCTCAGAGAAAACCTGTTGGGATTTTCGTAATCTATGGCATCGAATTAATAAATGGTGAAAATTTCGTATCGATAGACGAGATTTGAATTTTTGCGAAAAATCCTACCTACTAAGAAGGTATGGAAAAATTTCGATTTTTGGAAAGAAATTTTTACTGATTCGAGGACGTAGATCAAGAAAATACAATCAGTTCTTCCCTGAGGAAAACAGTTTTTGATTTACGAACGAGTAAAAATCGGGAAATTTGGACCTTCGCGAAAAAAAAACAGAAAATCTAAACTGTTTGACTCTGATGGATGGAAATTATTTTTTTCGATTCACGAAAGATCAATCTATATGCGAAAAAATCAGCATCGGTATAAATCAATTTTTCTGGGAAATAAGGCAGTCCAAAAATTACCTATTCTTCACGATTTTCCGACTCAAGGTCGATTATTTCGATCGGATTTAAAAAAATTTCGAAAAAGATGGCGGAGTCTAGTGATCGATATCGAAATTTTTCTAAGTCCGATCAGAAAATTTTTTTTTAGTATATCGACCCAGGTCATTCCATTCACTAATCTTTGGTTCGGGAAATATTCAACCTTTAGTGGAAAATTAGCGGAAAATTGGTAGACTTTAGAACGAAATTGCCCTTTACATCATATAATGACAACGAGTACATCAAAAGATATGGCAGGTTGAAGTGATGAAGATGAAACCGCACCACCGGACCTAAATGCGTCTCCGTCCTAGGTAGGCGGGTAGGAGAGGGAACCAAAGTGTGAGAGGGGGACACGCAAATCTATATAAGACATAAGGCCAATTTTTGCGTGTTACCGTGTTACAAGTCCGGTTATACTATCGGTAACAGTGCGGTTACCCCCACTTATCATCAATTTCAAGTTCTTAACACGGTTATGCATCCTCGCTAAAATACATTTCTCTCTTGTTGGTTTTCGCTCCAATATTAATTTTCTAGTTTTGAATTATTTTTACATTTTCAGAATACTTATTATTCACTTCATCTGCAAAAAAATGGATCAGACAGATCTTTTTTTTCCTCTGAATGGAATGTTCAATTATTTTGTATTCCCAAGCGACTCGGAAATTTCACATTGGATAAGCGGTGAAGATGAATTAAACAAATTTCTCTTCTCTAAATGGCAAAAACCCCTTCATCGGTCGAAATAAAGTGAAGCAAGAATAAAATTTGGAATATTAGGAAATACAGGGTGAGTCTTTGACTTGTACATATATTTTAACTGTAGATTCCTCTCATCAAACGAAACACTTTCTTCCTATACTATTTTTCAAAATTCGGTTTGGTTTCGAAGATACAGGGTGTCGAAAATCCATGAAAAAAACACTTTTCTGTTTATATCTTCGGAACCGTTATTTCGAATGAACTGAATTTTGGTTGAGTTTTTACTCCATTCATGGTGCATATTCCTCAATCAAAACCTATTTAATATCTCTCCTAGTATAAAAGTTACAGGGTAGTCGACTCATCAATACACGCTAAAACACCATAAAATCACTTTGAAAAGATAAACGGTTCATATTTTCGAAAGAATCAATCATTTAAGAAACTAAAAGTATTCTTATTTTTTTTCAGTAAAACGCGTCGTTTCCGAGTTATTTCCAATTTTACCCGGAGAAATTTGACGAAAAAATCATTAATTTCAAGAATAATCTGAATGCGTCTCTGAATTAAATATCATCGAATATTATTCCTTCTCTGGTCTTTTAACGAGTTTGCAATGTTGTCACAATATTTATCAACTTTGTCGAGATATTTAAATAATAAAATCCCGAAAATGTTGGAGATAAAATTGAAATTAATGAAAACTGAAATGATACCTTATAATCTGAGTCGATGTTTTCATCTAAACAATATCCTCCTGGAATTTTATAAACTCGACACGGTTAAGATTATAATAATTCACATCACATAATAAAACACATTAGAACAATAATTCACTGAATGTATTCAGAACTTCACATAATGTTTACAGTTTATTCAGAGACTCTGGTTTGTTATTGTTTATAGTTGACCTGCAGATACCTAACCAATCTTTCGGTTTTCGCTTGACAAAATTCATAGATATTTATACCACGGTACACAAGTGCATCGTGATTTATTCTATGGTTCGTAATAAATCCTTAACCTCAATGGAAATATCAGAAAGCTGACAACATTTCCTTGAAATTTCTGTGCGAACATTCACAGAATGGATACAAAATAGATTAGGTTAGGTTGTTTAATAATGAATTCTGATGATCTGAATTAAAAGTCTTTTTTCATGATATTGTTCGGGAATTTCGTGGAAGATATGAACAAGTTAATAGTGTTCACAAACTACTCTGCAGAAAAATCGAAGAAGGAACTTATTTTGGTGTGAGAAATGTGGGTTTTCAGTTGCAGATATAATTCGATGAAACTAACATGTTTTTGTTGAAATTATCGTGTTTGCAACATTTTTATTCCAGTGAGGTTAGTACTTGAGTATTCCCTAAATGTATAAACTCAATTCCTATCGAGAAATATGAACTTTGCAACAATTCCAGAAGATCATTTCAGGAACGTATTGAGCCCAATTTTTTTTTTCAAATGGTTATATCTTTTTAACAGAGCCGAATTCGGAAAAATGGAAAATGAAAAAAAGGTTTCTTTTGACCTCAAGAATCTTCAGTTAAAATATATGTACAAGTCAAAGACTCACCCTGTATAGAGGATATAAAAACAATACATTTATTATTTTGTTTAATTAAAGACTTTCTTTCACATCATGCTAATTTGGTGTTGGAGATAAATAAAAAATATAATAAGTCAAAAAAATTGCATACCCTTTGATATACAAAATGAAAAACCAAGCAACTGAAGCAACATGCGAAATATATTCGTTTTTGGCGCGAATTCAGATTATAACCGCTCCAGTTACCCTGCTTCGGAACAAGGTTACAGATTTCTCAACAACGGGAACAATGATGACGTAATACGGCTACGTCATAACACCTTCCCCTCTATTACCGCTCTCGCAAAAATACAAACGGTATCAGAAAATCGTAACCGGCTGTGACCGTTTGTAAAACGGTAACACGCAAAAATTGGACTATAAGAGTAGCCGCGTAGATCAACTTTCAGACACCCGGTTGATTTGTTAAGAAGCGGAAGCAGAAGCCTTTTTCCTTTTTATAGCATAAGTTGAAAAGTTCTTTTCAGAACTAAATTTGAATTGTTTCATTCAACACGTTCTTCTTTATTAATTACAAGTTACAAGCAGTCCGTCCCAGCTTCGCCCGGGTAGAAATAATAAAAAAAAATATAGGCAAAATAAATCTTCTGGAAATGTAGAAATCCAAAAAATATTTATAAACAGAATAAATGTTGTGGATTTGCTCTTAGTTCATCGCAATATGTTAAGTTAATGAAATAAATTTCTACCCGGGCGAAGCTGGGACAGGCTGCTTGCGAAGAAAAAAAATTATAATAATCACATGTAGATAACAGTATGAGTATCATTTAATAAAGTTTCAAGGATTGCCAATTCAGTCCTTAGTGAGAGTGGGAAGAGAGTTTTTTCTGGAAATCCTGATTGCTACTCTCTCGGCCGTAACATCTTTCACCGCTTTTTTTTGCAGTTCCGACCTTTCTGCCGGATCAGCGGCAGACAATGGTAAAAATCCTGAATCGGTAAACAGAGCGTGGATGTGTGTCCTTTGACGAACGGTCGCGAAGGCGTGCGAATGAGTTATCGTATGGATATAAAGTCCGTAGCGAACAGCTTCCGCATCCGTTTTGCTTTCATCTGGTTTCCGGACGTGTGACTAACGCAAGTGCCTCGCGCCGACACATCATTAAAGCACAATAAACACTTATCGCCCTCGCCCAGCCACCGCTATAAAGTCCTGGAAGATTTATTTCGTTTTATTTATGATTTATTTGACGCTTTCTTATCGACACAACACGCGTTTCGGAAGGATTCGGGCCGGAGGTGGGATTAGCGGCGGGGTGTTTTTATGTTGTTGATAGCGGCTTCGAGGTCCTGGGGGTGCGGGTCTAATATGTATACTCGGTGAATTCTTCGTCCTTCGATAAGTTCCAGGAAAAAATTGGACCATTTCGAACTGGGGAATAATTTTAAGTCCTCGTTGATATGGAGGCGTACGAAATACATTTTTTGTCGGAAAAGGCACAGCTCGAAAAACAGGATCAAATTCCTTTATCACGGATGGAACAATTCGGAATAGGGGTAGAGTAAAAGGAAAATGATAAGGATTCTCTTCCTCTTTTGGTGAGGAGACTTCAAAATCGCCTTGATATCAATGCTCATTCCTTCAAATTCTGATGGATTACTTTTTCTTTCCCTTTCACAGTTTTAACCCTTCAATCATTCCTCAGCCGTATTCCGAGTCAACCGAGAACCTTCCCGTTCAAGGCTTCTCCAGTTACTTCCTTTTTGTCTCCGGAGCAAATTAAAGATTTCCCTTCATCGTTTTTTTTTAAAAACCAATCAAAATAAAGATTTTCCTTCTTCGTTTTTACAAACCAATCAAATTAACGATTTTTTCTTCTCCCCACCTCCCGTGGGTGGGTTCTGAAAGGATGACGCAGTTTGCCATGAAAGTTTCGGGTACTGCCACATTGCAAATCCCATGACCGATTTCGCGGAACGATTTTCTAGTATCGTCTGAGTCCCATGAGAAAATCAATAATTTCAATCGTTACCGTCTCGCCAACATCCTGTACCATACCGATAGCGACAAAGTAATTTTCGTAGCCGTGAATATAAATTTCAGAAGTCTACACTTGTCAACCAGAATATTTCGATTTATTACATTGAGTTCGATACTTTTCCTATCCAGTACCAGTTATCTTGACGATCAATTTTTTTTACTGGGTGTAAAATCTCCGAGTAAATTGAAGACAAATGAATGCATTGGTAAACAAAGAATCGTAACACATGTTTTGAAGAAAGATTCACAAACTTTAATTTTTTGTGACTCTTATAAATTAAAATTTGATTGTAGTTCATATAGGTCACGTAGAAAAATGACTTGAAAAGATAAAATAAAGTTGATTGGGTTTACAAAGTGAAATATTTACACGAATATCACTCATTATAAGATAAGAACTTGAGTATAATAAAAAAGTCAAACACGAGCATTTCAATGGAAGCGTTTATGAAGGAAATAAGGAATAAGAATGAAAACAGATGTATTGAGGCAATAAAGTACTGTTACTACTTCTCTTTAGAAACTGATAATACGTTTCTGTATCGTGTTCACAACTGTCAAAAAAGCTGCGATTTGATTGGTCTTTTCTTATTTCGAATTTCAATTCAAATCATCTGTATGAACCAGTTAATTTTACACTTCTTCATATTCTATTCTCATTCCTATCTTATTCTCATCTTTTTTGCACTTGTTTTCTTCTCCATCAAAATATTTCAAAATGCATACCCAATTTTTTATGTAATTAAAAAGTAGTTAAATTGAAATATCCGATTTGACTAAACTTGCCACGGATTTTGTCTCAGATGTCAATGGAAAGCTATGATTCTCTCAAATTCACTCTCAGTATCAAATGGATTGCAGAAATTCAGTATTGGCGGGGACATCGTAATTTTTTTTTTGTTTTGATTACAGATCAAATGCTTTTGTTGTGAATTCTGGAGTGTTTTGATTTTCTTGATAGAGGAAATTAAATAACTTGTCTGGCATATGATTGAATGTTATGAGAGAATTGTTTACTTTTGAATTGGATCTCCACTAGTACATTTCTCCTATTCATTATGTTGGTCCTAACGGACATTATCCCTTTTGATTATTGAATGTTGTAGTATCCAGTATTCCCAATAATTTCTTCAGTTTGATAACCATGGATGATGACTGAGTAATAAGTTGTTATTGATATAATAAATGTGATTGCTTGTTTGGATCGATCAACGTGAAATCCCATTCTATTAGTCCTAGATGTATCTTGACAAATATCGCCTTTAATAATTAGAAAAAAAGATTTAAACTGAGTAGTTGTTGACTTTGAAATACGAGCTTCCTCAGTCCAATGGACCAACACCTGCCACTGGGGTGGATGTTGTCCGGATTGGTCTGTGGGATCTTATTATATGGGTCCTAGTTCAAATTGTTCCAAGATAATGAATGAAATTTCATTAGAGAAAGAAGAAAATCCCTGTCCGAGTACGATGCCTTCGGTAATTTTCCACCATTCCTTGAAACTCTGGAGAAAAATTTCACTCATTCGCCTCTTCAAAGCGAAGAAAGCAGCCTGGAAGAACCCTGATCGATAAATCACCCCCTTCCCATTATTTCTCTATTTGTTAAGTTCAAAGAAGTCAGCAAGCTGCCATCTTCCCCCGATTCTCCCACTCTTTTAATTACCAGCCGTCCAGATTCTCGGACAGATTTTTTCGTTCTTTTTCAAAAACAGAAAACGGAATTTTGCGGTCTCCGTGTTCCTTTTTCGGACAGAGTCACAATGATAAATGCGATTTTAATTGTTCTGGACCTGCCCGGATGTTTTAGTTTGTCCCTTCTTTCTCCCAAACGAAATAAGTGGAGACGGTTTGCGACGGAATCTTTAACAATCAACGTTGGCTTTACTTTTTCATTCTATTCCCTCCCTCTTCGTCCACCTTTTTGTGGCCAGAAAGGGGACTATTTAGCAGCGGGATGAAATTAAAAAGGTTTTGTGGAGAGAGGAGGAGGAATACCTGAAGGGATGATTAAGCTCATACGTAATTTCCAAGATTGGGAAGATGATTCTTCGTCCTTGCCATAAAATTACGCGAGGGAAAAAGTACCGCAAAAATTAAATTTTCCATTTAATAACCCTAAGATGCTTAACTTCGTCGTCAACTTCTTACGAGTTATATTTCAAAGCTGAGATCAGCTTCATTTTCTGAAAGTCAATAATCCTCGAAAGCTGCCCTGGGAATATTTCAATTATTTCTTATGAGATTCGTGAATTGATGTCATGGAATCGAATTATATTTGGATTCTTTCTTCTAATAGTCGAACTATATGTAAATGAACACAATCTTCCAGGTATAGCGTTTTGAAAAATATAGCTTCTCAATAAACACAAAAAGTAAAAGAAAGAATCATTCACACAATGAACATAAAATATTACTTTTTTTAAGATCAACTTCTTACAGAATCAATTATTGATAATTAAATAATTCTCGAATCAGCTATTCAAGTAATATTTAACGTTTCTATCAGAAACAACATGGAACATCTTCAGGAATATATGTTTTAGAAACAATTGTTCGGACTTCCCTATCAATTTTTCATGCAATAAACATTTTCATTTATTGGAACAATAATTGATAGTGTGAACAATTACTTCCAATATAAATTCCCGAAGATGTTGAAGGTTGCTACTGATCATCAACGTTAGATATATCGTGAAGAGTTGATTCCACAGTGTTATCAGATATTTTTTCGGAGGTAGATGAACGATTCAATATTTTGTTTGAAATCTCAATATTATTATTCAAACTATCTTCTATACAGGGTGAGTCTTTGACTTGTACATATATTTTAACTGAAGATTCTTGAGGTCAAAAGAAACCTTTTTGTCATTTTCCATTTTTCCGAATTCGGCTTTGTTAAAAAGATATAGCCATTTTAAAAAAAATTTGGCTGACTACGTTTCTGAAATGATTCTCTGGAATTGTTGCGAAGTTCATATTTCTCGATAGAAATTGAGTTGATACATTCAGGAAATACTCAAGTACTAACCTTATTCGAATAAGAATGTTTAAACACGATAATTTCAACAAAAACAGTTAGTTTCATCGGATTATATCTGCAACTAAAAAGCTACATTTATCCCACCAAAATAAGTTCCTTCTCCGATTTTTCTGCAGATTAGTTTGTAAACACTAATAACTTCATATTTTCCTCGAAATTCCCAAACCATATCATGAAAAAAGACTTTTCATCAGATCATCAGAATTTATTATTGAACAACCTAACCTTATCAACTTTGCCGCGAATTTCACCACGCATGCGTAGAGCGAAAACTGACGGATTGGTTATCTGGAGGCCAACTATAAACAATAACAAACCAGAGTCTCTGAACAAACTGTAAACATTATGTGAAGTTCTGAAATCTGAATACATTCAGTGAATTATTGTTCTAATGTGATTATTGTGTGAAGTGAATTAATATAATTTTAATCGTGTCGAGTTTATAAAATTCCAAAAGGATATTGTTTAAATAGAAACATCGCCACAGATTATTAGGTATCGTTTTATTTTTCATTAATTTCAATTTAATGAGTAGTTTGTATCGGGATTCATCATTCATATCCGAATTTTGTATTTCATCGACATTTAACTTCAATATGGATTTTCAATAGAAACTGTGCGTATTAAATCCTCCTTGGTGTTCAATTTTATCTCCCACATTTGTGGGATTTCATTATCAAAATATCTCTACATCAACGTTTTCCATCGTTTGTATTCAAGTCTCGAGAAAGTTGATAAATATTGTGACAACATTGTAACATCGTTTAAAGACCAGAGAAGGAATAATATTCGATGATATTTAACTCAGAGAGGTTCTTGAAATTAATGATTTTTTCGTCAAATTTATTCGGGTAAAATTGGAAATGACTCGAAAACGACGCGTTTTATTGAAAAAAAAATAGGAATACTTTTAGTTTCTTAAATGATTGATTCTTTCGAAAATATGAACCGTTTATCTTTTTAAAGTGGTTTTATGGTATTTTAGCGTGTATTGATGAGTCGACTACCCTGTAACTTTTATACCAGGAGAAATATTGAATAGGTTTCGATTGAGGAATATGCACCATGAATAGAGTAAAAACTCAACCAAAATTCAGTTCATTCGAAATAACAGTTCCGAAGATAAAAACAGAAAAGTATTTTTTTTTCATGGATTTTCGACACCCTGTATCTCCCAAACCAAACCGAATTTTGAATGGTATAGAAAAAAGTGTTTCGTTTGATGAGAGGAATCTACAGTTAAAATATATGTACAAGTCGAAGACGGACTACTTTGCAACATTGAGTGGACACTCCATAACGTGAAAGGTTTCAAAATTTTTTGAGATACAACTTTATTGAAAAAAACGAATTTTCCAAGGGCTATCGATCGAGTTCTTCCTGCCCAGATTTTTTTTATTTTTCCTTGAAATAGCATATGAGCACATTTCCAATTTCAAAAATGCCGTTATTCCGATATATTGGAGGTAAGGGTCCAAAGGTGATGTTCTCTGGTCGACCAATTCATTTTCTGTTCGTGTAGCTTCACTTTTGAATCTGTATGTCATGTTTTTGGTGTTCCTGTGTTTTATTCGACCAAGTGCGACACTGATTAAAAAAAGATACTGGGAAGTCGCCGATAAACCATTGTTTATTCTGTGTGACATGTTGTGTGATGTTGATACGTTGGAATATCGAAGAATAATCCTTATCCAGCCTTTTGTATTACAAGTTCGATTTTAATGAACCCTAATTGATGATAATGAACCATAACTAATGAACGCACATCCACTCCATATGTCGTTTCAAAACGAGAGAAGGAACTGCTAATTGGCAGACAGATGGCCGAATACTTTCTGGACCACTAACCACATCGAAATCTGTCACCTGA
The DNA here is from genome assembly GCA_910592335.1 of Adalia bipunctata. Taxonomy (NCBI): domain Eukaryota; kingdom Metazoa; phylum Arthropoda; class Insecta; order Coleoptera; family Coccinellidae; genus Adalia; species Adalia bipunctata. The sequence goes on along the minus strand of OU342955.1, from coordinate 9,875,911 downwards.
ATCTGACACGTTAACCTGAAACCTCGTGTCGTAGTCTTTAGAATTCCTCCCAAAAAAGTCGAGAACAAAACCTTACACGCCGATACAATTCCATTTTTTCACCCTACAAATTGAGGAGTCACACGAAAAACATAGCCCATTCACGTCACCCTAATTAGCCCTAACTCAGTCAGCGTGATGCCACTTATGGAAAAATATCGTAAAATATGTGGGCCGACGTACGTCTCGTCGTGGACCATTTGTGACAAAACTGGAAACGCATGTGTAGGAAAACAATTCTTCCGTGAAGAAATGGCGCCCTGTCCCCATTAGTGCATTGTTCGATCCCAGTCGGAGAGTAAAAATAAATGATGCCCGTCGTTTAAGCATATTCAGTTACAGTTGGAAGGGAATGCGTCACTCTAGGTGGCGTTATAGTGACGCCCTGGAGCTTTAAAATCTTCCGGCTATATTCACAGGGGTGGATTCGAAAGCCGGGCTGTCTATCATGGAAAATTATGAGATAAACGGCGGGGGATATGCTTCATTCAAATTTATGCAAGTTTGGCTTCCGGAATTTGCTGGCACACGTTGAGAGATCCTCAGGGATTGCCAATTTTTCTCAAGGAAATCAACGTTGGACATGGAAGAGGCGTGGTCGATTTAGGACCCAGCTTGGGGAATCGCGAGATTTTTATTTATTCCGACAGCGTGCGCTTATTTGAATGTCGATCTGAAAGCTTAGTCATCAATTATAATCTGTTAGACATGTCAATATCCGAAGATAATTTTATATGGCAGATCCGCGTTGAGCACCGACAAAAAATTCTTCAAGGACTGAGCATTCGACACCCTTCGAAAGATACGTACTTCAAGACACTGAAATTATTTTTTATATCACAAGCAAACGGAAAGATTTTAAAGTAAACGCATAAACCTTTCTGTCTGCCTGTGATATGATCATACATTTTTTTCTTCGAGACACTCTGTATATCGACAAAAACATTGATACTCAACTCTTAACTCTCGAGGAAATCATAAAATTTCCACTCGTCTTAGAGTTAAATCAAATAGATAGGATTTTCTGCAACATTTCAGCCCAAAACTAAATAAGGGATTTTCCAATAAAAGATGTCATTTTGACAAACAAGCTATAATAAAAAAACATTTTTAAGGACAAGCTTTTATAATAACAACACTCGTCCGCCATTTTGAAGCCGTCATCTTGAATTCCTCAATTTTGAAGATTCGTAATTTCCGAATGCTGCCTGAACTTATCCAGAATTGATGTACATCTTCCCATCTTTAAGAGTCTTTAGCCTTCAAAATAGAAAACGTATACCGCCAGATGGCAGTGCAGTGCATTAATTTTTATTTATTGGATTATTCAGCTTAATAGAACAAATGTTGGGGCGCAGGGAATATAACAAGGAATCCTACCTAGAACTAGATCTCACACTGACTGTATAATACTCTCTCTGTCCTTCACCAGTCATCTGGGAGGAGATACCTGCGGAGCGTGTCATTTAAAAGGAATTCGAATCCATGTAAGAATCCACAATTGGAAGAAACAATTAATTTTCACTAATCGACGGCTAAAACAAACCTCAATAAATTGACTTTGAGAAAAATGGATATTTATCATTTCGAATAGAAAAATTCAAGGAAATAAATTTCGCGAGAACAACACATTGTTGTAATATTATTTACAAAAAACGATAAATTCTGGAAGAAAAATGAGAGACGTTTGATTAACTAAATGATAGACTTCAATACTGAAATGAAAACACACAAAAATATTTGTTCGTTTCGATGTGGAAATGTTGCAAAATAACCAAAAATTATGGGGAATATTCTTTTTATTCATTCAATACTAAAATGGATATTTTCTGAGTTAATATCCACTTTAGGGCAAGGGTGTGATGCATACACTCACATTATTTTTTAACGTAGATTCAATATCTGCCATAAAAAAATGGGGTTCTAATTTTAAAAAATTGATTTTTCACGATTTTGTCATCCCTAACTTTGAAAGCGATTTTTTCACCCCCTGTATCATGAATCGCGATTTCGATTTTTAAAGTGGATACATCAATCTTTTCTTGAAAAATCCCAAAAATGAAAATTTTCCATCCAAAAACCTCGAAGTTATTCTTGTTTCAGCGGAGCTCTATTTTCGATTTTTTTTTCGAATTTTCCCGCTCAGAGAGAATTTTCCAACCAAAACTGAAAAATGTTACATCAAAATAACTTGAAATTTTCTAAGGAATCTATTTCTGCAATAAAAAAATGGTGTTCTAATTTGAAAAACGAAAGTTGACGTCATTTCCGGAAAAACCGGAGGTGCTCATGCCTTGAAAATATTTTTGATTTCATCAGCATCGTGAAATACTTATAAGGGCTGAATTTCATGAAAATACGTTCAGTAGTTTCCCGTATAAATATGGGTGAGGTTCCTCGTGAAAGACCCTGTATAAATTAATAGTGTGAGGTAATAATAACTCACGCCTATAACTTACTCTAATACAAATAGGAAAAATGTAGCTTACGAAATGAATAAAAAAGTCGGGTCAATGGGGAACTCCATTTCAGACATCAAGGTAACGTTCTCGCCATCCATTTCTACATTTTCTTAGGTCTGAATATCCAAAAATTACATTTGGAAAACGTGAATTTTTGACGTTTTCTACGGTATTCGATATCGATTCAATTTTCGACCACAGAAATCGCCTTTGACAACTGTTGTCAATTTTGAAAATGCAGATTAATTCGAATTTTACTGAAGAAGTCGAAGATAAAGTATTGTGTTCAATTCTAGATGAATTACACCCCTCGCCTGACGGCTCGGGCTTCAAAATTTATCTGCGTGTGTTATGACTTACATTACCGCTCATTGAACAATATACTATTTTTCATTATTTTTATCTCTATACACTCATACATCCCTTCATCAATCAAAAAAAAATAAATCGTTTCTGACTCCCTTTTTTTTCAGGGACGTAGACCCTTAAGATCTTCTGATACCAAATGATGTCTCGTTTATTCATTGCATTCCTTGTCGATACTACATCAAAATGAGCATCATAACTGCATAGAGTTCAAAGTTTCCCTGTTTCACAGACCGTGATGACTCTACTCAGCCATTCAAATATTGCTCATTATACCTTTCCGCAACGAATGAAATGTATTCATTTGCTTGAGTTTAACAAGAGACGGGGTGCCACCTTTGTTGAGCTTTGACGAAAAAGGGAAGTCGCTCCAAGTATAATATGCATAGGGCTTGACGCTGCTTCATTACTGCCTTTTTCCGCTCTACTCTCCATGTTGTTTCCATAAACGAGGATCTCGAAATTCCAAGTCGAAATTCAATTATGGTATAATCAAAGCTATGACGAGCAAGCATCAGCATACCACTATGCCAATTTTCGTTTTGAATATCTTATTGTTCACGGGGAAGAGTAAATCCGTGTGGGTGTTCAGAATTCGTATTTCTATAAGTTTCATAACACCACAAAGTTGATACTGTGAAGGGTCTTTTTCGGTAAACAAGAAGAAGAACTATAGATTCACCTTCCAATACACTCTGTGGTGCATCTCATATTTTCATTTCATAACTGCTTTGTACTACCTATAGTACCTATAGTGTGAAGTTCTGAATACATTCAGTGAATTATTGTTCTAATGTGATTATTATGTGAAGTGAATTAATATAATCTTAATCCGTGTCGAGTTTATAATATTCCAAGTTATAATATTCCAAGAATCCGGATATTTTAGATAGAAACATCGACACAGATTATCAGGTATCGTATTATTTTTCATTAATTTCAATTTAATAAGTAGTTTTTATCGAGATTCATCATTCATATCCGAATTTTGTATTTCATCGACATTTAACTTCAATATGGACCGGTAACTATGAATTTTCAATAGAAACTGTGCGTGTTAAATCCTCCTTGGTGTTCAATTTTATTTCCCACATTTGTGGGATTTTATTATTAAAATATGTCGACAAAGTTGATAAATATTGTGACAACATTGTAAACTCGTTTAAAGACCAGAGAAGGAATAATATTCGATGATATTTAATTCAGAGACGCATTCAGATTATTCTTGAAATTAATGATTTTTTCGTCTAATTTCTCCGGGTAAAATTGGAAATAAATCGAAAACGACGCGTTTTATTAAAAAAAAATAGAAATACTTTTAGTTTCTTCAATGATTGGTTCTTTCGAAAATATGAACCGTTTATCTTTTTAAAGTGGTTTCATGGTGTTTTAGCGTGTATTGATGAGTCGACCACCCTGTAACTTTTATACTGGAAGAGATATTGAATAGGTTTCGATTGAGGAATATGCACCATGAATAGAGTAAAAACTCAACCAAAATTCGGTTCATTCGAAATAACGGTTCCGAAGATATAAACAGAAAAGTGTTTTTTTCATGGATTTTCGACACCCTGTATCTTCGAAACCAAACCGAATTTGGAAAAATGGTATTGGAAAAAAGTGTTTCGTTTGATGAGAGGAATCTACAGTTAAAATATATGTACAAGTCAAAGACTTACCCTGTATACACCTCATTAATTCCTTGTCAGTATTTTCACGAAGGTTGTTTTACTAATATTTTTACATTACTTCTAAGATTAATCTTTTACTTTTCAAATTGCCGCTCACCTTATACAGATCATAAGCATGTTCTAAAATCAGAAGGCAAAACGAAAGTGATCCTAAAAATCTGCGCATAGTGGATACCGTAATGTTTTAATCGAATGAAACCCCTTATCTGAGTGGCCATGGCCAAGAGCCTCACGGAAGGACGAGTCCATTGTTCCACTAAATGACATATCCTGATGGAGATCGCAGATAATGGCTAAATCACCCTCGGTATTAAACATTACCGTAAACACAGGTTCGTCATTAAAACACTTTGTTCACGCATACCGGATGATGCCGGAACTCCCCTGTGTACACCCGGAGCTCCGGATCTGGCCGAGATTCGGGTACCTGTAAGGCACACCGGATGATTAGATTTGATATGCCACCCTAATTTGCTGTCGAACAGGCTCCGATATTAATAGGAAGCCCGGGATTTTTCACGTCGCTTCCGACACTGTATTCTGATCGGGATGGAAGGACAGGAAATTGAAAATTATTTAAAAATGCGGAGCATGTCCGGTTTTTAGAGAGTTGTAATGGATTGGTTTAGATTCGTGTTGTTTCCATCAGAATTAATATTGAATGGCTTTTTTTATTAAACATTCAATCGAGTTGTGATGGAACTGTACAGAAGCTTAACTGATTCGGATTTTTCCCGATATAAATCGGGAAAAAAGGTCATAACAATAGACAGATGGACAGTCATCTTCATCATCTCGAAAATTGCTGGGACATTTTTTTTTCATTGTCTTCTTCTTTGGAGAAGGTATGGGCTCATTTTTTGATTTGATTGAAATCATATGGAGTTGAAACTGACTACGCTTATCGAGTCTTCGGCTCACGTTTGCCTTGTCCACTTATGAATCGTCCTTTAGGAATTGGAGGAACCTCCTCATAGGATCAGCAAGAGTAGGTTGGGATGCATTGACTTCATTAGCCGCAGATGAATATTTTGTTATGAATATGTTGAGATGTATTAAGTCCTGGCTCTTCGTTTGCTGATGGAGCCTGGGATGGATGGTCTTGGTGTTGTCAGGTAGATACGGTTAACTCAGCTGAAATACCTATGTCATTTTGTCCGTTCACTGTATATGTCATTTTGTTCATAAAGCGTTATAAAACTAGAAATATATCGAATTAATACAAAAAGTATATTCAACATAGAAAAAGCTTCGTGAAAACAACGATAAAGTAAAGTTTGAAATGAATGCAATATAAATGAAAAAACGGTGAAAACTGGTACATTCAAAAAATTAACTCAATACTTCATGAAAGTAGATTCTAAATTAAAATTAAGTGTTACAGAATGTTTTCACGAAACTAACTTGCGCTTACGAGTAGCTGATGGATTTAGACGCAATGAGAAAAACCTTGTGACCTATTGATTTCTGTTATCACTCATAACGTTCGAATGATCTTGAGTAGCGCTTGCGAGTTTTCAGAAGTTAATAGAACCCACTCGGGTCGTGTGATATGGTAAGCAGTTCCGCATTTGATACCTCAAAACTCTATACCTTTTCAACTTCAAATTGGGAACTATCAAAATCAAATTGGGAACTAACATATTGAAATTGGGTATAATCAAAATCAGAATAATCAATTTCATATTGGAATGAGATCTATGTGAATCAGATCTTTGAATTACTCGATATGTAATTAACTCCCAAATTTGTCCAAAGTAAGTAATGAACGATAAGTTTACAATTTCTTTTTCATAATCATGCCTTATACAAAGAAGAAAGCTGCAGATTCAATGAAAAAGCAGGTAATTGCGGTATGCAATGGAAACATAACACAGACAGAATTTCGTCTTCAAAGAACGGAAAATTTGATATGAAGGAATATATCAACCATAACAGTTAGTACCTGTACAAGATATGTGGTTCATCGTTCATATCTGATGTTTTGAATTTTTTGGAAATGAGAGTTTCAGCACAAATATGAAATTTTTTAAGTACTTCTTACACTTTTTGAATGTTTGATAAGTTAAAAAATATATTAATTGTTTTTTCTTCATGTTTCATCAATATGAAGATCTTCTGATCATGCCTGATCTTGATTTACAAAGCCCGAGAGATGCGTATAAAAAAAATGACGTTTCAATTTGAAATTGATTATTCCCAATTTGAATGTATTTATTTCCAATCTGATTTTGATTATTCCCAATTTGATTTTGATAGATCCCAATTTGAAGTTGAAAAGGTATAGTTATGATGCCTATGTCATTTTGTAGATACGTATTTCCCCTACAGCTTGTTGCTATAATTTGTGTATCGGGATGAGGTTAACGTTTCGTCCCAGCTACGCTCACAGAACTCATAAAATGGCTTCATGATCGGAGCCAGCCAATGACGTGAGTGTCGGAGGTACTCGCTGTGGACAGTGAGTCGCCACAGCGGATGACACGAGGCTCATGAAGAAGTATATTTTGATTATCCTGCTAATGAACAAATCACTTGTTCATAAAAAATTTGGGTGCATGCCTGTAGCTTCATTACTCGGGTTATGATGCTCGAACAGTTTTCGCTTGCCCATTTGGACAATTTCGTTCGAAAATCGTTCCGTGTCATTGTATTATAACTGAAAATGAAAACGGTGTGCCACTCCAGGCCGGCATGAATTCGCAACGACTTCAAAAGCCGAACAAATCATAATTGTCGCCAACTGTCGCTGACTTGAATTGCCTGCCAGTGGACCGACGTCGATTTACGCGAACCCAAACACTTTCGCCAGAGGGCGCGCATAAATAAAGCCCCTATAACGCCCGCCATTAATGACTTTTATTACTTCATTGTTTTTTGTTCTCCGTTCAATTTCTAATTTAGGACCCGTAGATTATTATGAAGTCGAGTTCGTTAAGTGCTCGGATTCCGGAAATTTAATTAAGTTTTGAGAAATTTCAGTTGAATATTGTTCGAAATTCGAATCGTCAGCGGAACTTTTGGGACTGGGTTTTCATTGTTCCCGAAAATTGCCGTGTTGAGAGGACTTGTGAGACACATTATTCTTCTAGAATGTTTTTTGAAAACTTTCTTTGATTCTCCCGTACACATTCATACTCAAATACACTGCGCAAAAAAATTAACGCACATTATGGAAATCTCAAATTTATTCTACAACTGAAGGTGTTCTCAATGATAATTATTTTTATCAGAATTATGCATGCATAGGTTATCCACTTTCAACGTTTTTCTTCAATGCAGATGTTTTCTCCCAGCAGGAATAAAAAAAGATGATATTATCAGATTTTCAATGTATTGGCTCCATTCTAAAATTAGTTGTTCTCGATCAATTCTGGTGATCAATAGTTTTTCTTTCGTTTGATTTTCTACACTCGATCGCTATGCAACGCGAAACACGCCATTTGACCCAAGAGGAATGTGCCCAAGATACACAAGAATTGCAGAAAGGTTTGGAGTTTCCATTAAAGTGTGTCCAGAATATTGCAGCGATTCCGGGAGACACGTATGAATGTCCGAAGACCAGGACAGGGTAGACCACGGGTAACAACTGCCATTCAAGAACGTTACTTGAGAGTTTCTTCGTTGAGACAACGGTTTGCAACCGCTCGACTCCTTCAAAATCGATGGGGTGGAATATCTTTGACTGCTCGCACAGACCTAGTGGTCGTTGATAATGGAGCTATGAATGCTGATAAGTAGGTATATAAGAATCATTCTTGAAGAGCATGTAGTGCCATTTGCCCCATACATTGGTGAAAATTTCATTTTCACGGACGATAATGCCAGACCCCATCGTGCGCGCATCGTTCATCGAGGTTGAAGTCTCTCGAATGGAATGGCCAGCAAGAAGCCCAGATCTCAATCCGATTGAGCAGGTTTGGGACAACCTCAATAGAAGGCTGAGAAGTCCAGAAAATCATCCAGTTACTCTTAATGACTTAGGAATCCAACTCGGAGAAATCTGGGAAGGATTAGATCAGAACATTTTAAGATCACTCATTTTGAGTATCAACCGTCGTTGCCGAGCTGTAATTAACGCGTGGGTGGAAATACCAAGTATAAAATCACTTATTAGCATTTCAGTATTCTGAAAATTGTTCATTTCTCTTTTCTCACATAAGTTTCGGTGAAATCCAGAATTTTTCTTCCATTTAATGTGTCTTGTTTCGTTCAAAACCTTCCCGAGAGAACCTAAAATATAAGTTATAAAGTCAATGTAGAGTTAACTTTCATTAAAATTGGGATTTCCAGAATGTGCGTTAATTTTTTTTGCGCAGTGTATAAATTCCACATAAGTGAATAAGTTCTTCTGAACTTGTAGAATATGGACCCTTCAATGTAATCCCCTTCTCCACTGCTGCCTCCTTCAAGCCACGGGATAATAAAATAAGACGATAGATATCACAAGTTCCATCCAGAAACCACACCTACTGAATTTACATCTAAAATTCTTAAATTCCTAAGTATGTACCTAGTTGAGTAGGTAAGGTATGCAGGTATCATTGAAAAAATTCCATTTACGTCCTCTCACATTCCTTCGTTGTTATTATACCTCTGTGTGTGACATTTCAGTCAAGAATGCCCCCAATTGGTAAACTTGTTTCCACTAAATTAATATGTGTTAATGTATTTCTCTAGCCACCATTTGTGGATGTTCATCCCCAAAAGTTACTCATCCAAGAATTAAGTTTCATAGTTTCGTAGATCGGTCTGTGAGGTTTGCTAGGGCCAGTTACAACTGCAGCTGTCTACATAGTTCGTACATATTAAGTCCGAAACTATAATTCACCCACGAAATTCCGACCGCTTAATGAAGTTTGTTCAAAGTGTTTCTCAGTTCCCAAAATTACTTCATATTCGCCTACCGCATAAATTCCCATCGGGTCCGACACGTTTCAACATGACGTCTGTGGTTTTTGGTTATGACTGCTTCAAGGACACGGGCCTCCTCGTCTGAATTCGGGAATCTAATTTGTAAGATATATGTTTCTGAGGCCGATTTCTTGTTGAGGAGGCATTCGCATTGTGGTATCCCTTCATCCGAAGTTACATGATGAATGACAGGATGGTAATCCACAGATATGTTTAGAGTCCTAGATCTGGGATAATTTCACCTGACAGTGTAATTTCTCGTGAAATGTATTACGCAGTGTTCCTTCTCGAAGTTTAAAATTATGAAAATGAATATAATAATAGGTAAGTAATAATACAAATTCATGGAATTCCTCAGGGCAGTATATTAGGACCACGATTTTTCTGGTTTATACAGATGAATATTTAAACTTTCTGTTGTATCGTCTTGTTATTAATATACACAAATGAAAATGAAATTTATATCATATAGATTATAGACTGGACTCAACATGTTTATTTACTCCAAATATCACTCTCACGTAACTGTCATGCTGAAATCAATAATTAAACCGGGGTTCAAAATATGGACATTCCTTGTGGGGTCGTGCATCTTGACTTTGCGATGGAATTCTCTGTGCTAGAGGAATGGAATCTCCAGTTCGACATGTTCCTATTCTACACAATAGACGATAACGATTGAAATTATTGATTTTCGGTTCAAGTTTCTCGTGGGACTCAGATGATATCAGAAAATCGTTCCGCGAAATCGGTTGCACTAAATACGTACGATAGCAGGAAAATTCGAGGCAAAAATCGTGGGATTAGCAACGTGGCAGTGCCCGAAAGTTTCACGGGAAACTGCGTCATCCTTTCAGAACTGACGCACGGAAGGTGGGAAGAAGAAAAATCTTCAATTTGATTGGTTTTTAAAAAAGAAGAAGGAAATCTTCAATTTGATTTGGAGACGAAAAAAGGTAGTAACTGGAGGAGCCTTAAACGGGAAGGTTCTCGGTTAACTCGGTTACAGTGCACTGTAACTCCCTTATACAATCTAGATCGGCCAATTTTCAAATTTCGACCAGCAATGCAATATGACAGTTTGCAGTCAATATCCCTTCAATTTAATCAAAAAGCCAGCAACAGTGTAGCAAACAGTTCTTCCATAATAGCGGAAGTCACAAAGTTAGCCAAGAAACTATAATTCAGAGCCATCTAATGCACTCTCTCATCATTTCCAGCGATACGTTATCAGAATCTTAATTATTGCAAACTGCAACGACTATCCGATAAATAAGCCGAGTACGAATCCATTACGGTCAATATAAATTTCTGTCAGATCCCGATCGTCGTTGTGAAAAAAACCTGTTGGGTTCAGTTAAGTAGGTATGTTATTTATTTCTCGGGAGATAAAATGTAATTACTCTAACGAGCAATACTCTTCGAGATGTATGCGATAAGTGGGGCACTCGTTTTCACTTAGTTCATGTGCTTGCCAAGTATCGAGATGGGATTTCCCTGAATTGAAAGATCCCTTTCCTACTCTTCCATGGCGATCCTACCTAATACTACCCTTCGACGGAATGGTGAAGGATGTATAGCCTTACCTTGTAAACTTCGCACTAGCTGACTATAGAATACTACTTCTCCTTCAAAAGCTAGTAGATATCAGAGGAGTGTTCACAAACGGAGTGATCAGATACATCTTGAATTATGTCGATAATGGGATAAGTAACTCATTATTAGTATAACTATGAGAAGAGACTCGGGATTAATCAGTTCAATTTTCCAACACGGCTCGTTGGAATTTTATACTTTGGAGAATTTGAGATTAGGCATGAAACGAACTGTAGAATTATCAGGTCATTATCACGCCAATAATGTTACGTAGTTTTGCACGGTGAGATGGGAGATAGCACTTGGTTATATTTCGGAGGACGTCCCGTAGATGGGTGTATTTAATTTTTCTCACGATTTGTGTGCCAAGGAACTTGTGTAATAGCTATGTTGATGGCGATCGTATCCACAGACTTGCGAATTTTAGTACCAGTATTTCTTTTTGAGATACGTTATTATCAGCCCACAAAGATTTTTTATATGGACTGCAAAATGACCTTATTATGTCTCTAGAATCCACCTCAGTACTGTTGGACTTGTTACATTGCAATCTTTAGCTCGTCAAAGAATCCGAATTTCCATAAAGATGAATCAATGAAAACTATTTAAGCCTTATTTCGTACCAAGGTTAGTTTACCAAGGTTTTTCTATTTCTATTTTTGTAATCTGATTGTTTTATCAGGATAATGGTCATCTTGAACTGCTTCTAGTTGGTACGATGCTGGCGATCCTTGTGAATATCGATGATCTACCTTCTATATGAAGATGTATAGCATGGGAGAATTATGATGTTCCTTCTATATGAAAATGTATAGCAAGGGAGCAAGGTGTTGCTGTGAATTGCAAAAAATAATAACATTACTTATTTACAACTGGTAATTCACCGACGCTCATATACTCTCCTGATTATTGACTTAAATATACTGATAACGATTATAAACTTAACCTTCTATATGAAAATGTATAGCAAGGTGTTCTTGTTACTTACTTTACTTTACTGAGTTGCTTACTTTACTTTACTAACGATTATGAACTCAACAATCTTTATGAAAATATATTGCAAGGAGGAATTATGAAATGTACCTTCTGTATGAAAATGTATAGCAAGGTAGCAAGGTGTTGTTGTTACTAATAGTAGGGGAAATACGTACAAAATGACATATATGTACAAAATGACCTAGGCATCATAACTTGAGTTTGGAGGCAGCAAATGCGGAACTGCCTACCACATCACACGACCCGAGTGGCTTCTATTAACCTCTAAAAATAAGCAAGAGCTACTCTGATTCATTCGGTCGTTATGAGTGATAACATAAATCAATAGGTCACGAGTTCTTTTTTTCATTGCGCCAAATTTCCTGAAGAAATGGCCAATTTCCACCACATTTTTCATTTATATTGCATTCAATTCAAACTTCACTTATTTGTCATTGTATTCACGGAGCTTTTTGTATGTTAAATATACTTTTTGTATTAATTCGATACATTTCTAGTTTTATAACGCTATATGGACAAAATGACATAGACAGTGAACAGACAGAATGACATAGGTATTTCAGCTGAATTAACCGTATCTACCAGACAACACCAAGACAATCCATCTCAGGCTCCATCAGCAAACAAAGAATCAGGACTTGCCTTAACATATTCATAACAAAATTTTCATCTGCGGCTAACAAAGGCAATGCATCTTAACCTACTCTTGCTGATCCTATGAGGAGGTTCCTCCAATCCCTAGGACGATTCATAAGTGAACAAAGCAAACGATGAGCCGAAGATTCGATAAACGTACTTGGTTTCAACTTCTACACCTGATAAGATTGCAATCAAATCGAAAAAGAGCCTATACATCCTCCAAAAACAAGGAGACAAGTCCCTAGGGCATTATTTAAAGAAGACAATGTTCCTAGCAACTTTCGAGATCATGAAGACGACTGTCCATCTATCTATCTATTGTTATGAGACCTTCTTTCCCCATTTAGATCTTCTCCAGGATTAGCCTTGAAGAAAACTGGTTACGATGCATGCATTGCTTGCATTGGACTCACGCATATTGTGCTAATGTTCCTAGAAGAACCAAGCCTTTCATTGGTGAACTTTGTCAGTAGTTTTGTAACTATAAGTAGAAAACTACAGTTGCCTATTGCCGGTAGGTCATTTTGTCCATAGCATGCGGATAAAATGAATTTTCGTTTATCCCAATTCATCTAAGAATATTTCATCTTTTGGTACTTTTATTTATTTTATTTTTTTACCTTTTCAATATCGGACCATAACAAAGGTATGAATTGTGTCCGATGAATATCACCGTCCCCAAATAAAACCTTATCAAGCTTTGTGGTTTTGGGTGCTTCTATGGTGTTTCCTTGAACTCAAAATCAAAACAGTGCCATTGGCAGGTAGAAAATCCCCAGTAAACAGAATCCAACCCATCCAAAAGGTTCCCAGGTCAGACGTCGGTCTGTCTATATAATTATCTCAAGAAACACGTTTTTTTTGTGATTGCATTCACACTTAAGTAATTGCCCCTGTGCATTTGACGTTATCCGCGAAACGTAAAGGTTCAGATTCAGATCGTTTTGTATGAAACAAGACGAAAGGTTCGAATATGTTCAATGTTACTGTTCCGCCATCATATATCCGTCATTTTTATTCCCAATGTCTGCGAGGGAAAATTAATCATTCAACCCCCGTAAACAACGCGTAACCACCTGAGAATCGAACCCCCATTTCGTGATTACATTTTCCATTAAACCCGCTATACAGACTCGGAAATTTCAAAAACAAAATAGATTAAAGCAGGTTGGTAACCCTTCAATAATATATCAGGGTACGACGAATATCCACTGTGATTGGCGAAAGTGCTCAAAGCATATAGCCTTCGGGGATTTTGAGGTTTCAGTGGATCTGGAATTAGGTAATCAAATTCAATTATCGAACGAAGTGGTAGGCTCTATCTAATATGAAACTGGGATTTATGCACTAACATATTCCTAACTCAAACATAAGTTTGGGTAATGTCGGTTTTCATAGGAACACTACCAGAGGATTTGGTGGAAGTTGATAGAAAGGGAGGTAAAGGGTGTTTCAATCTGAGCGGTTTTTTTTTTGAATAAATAAAACACATAATTTGAATTCATTTTCAAAAACTTTTTATTGTTAATAGAAGTATCATTTATGTACAAAAAATAATATCTGCCAAATGGCCTCCTCTTGCAGCTCTACAGACGTCCAATCTTCTGTTTAAATTATCAATGACATTTTGACATAATTGAGGCCCTATCTCACTGGTGACACGAATTATCTCTTCCTTTAATTCAGGAATCGATTGTGGATTATGCTTATAGACTTGGGTTTTCACATAACCCCAAAGAAAATAGTCCAACGGTGTCAAACCACATGATCTTTGTGGCCAATTAACATTACCGATTACCGTTCCTGGAGATTATTCGTCCAGGAAATTTTTGCTCAATAAATCAATTCCGTCATTAACAAAGTGAGGTGTAGCGCCATCCTGCTGAAACCAAATGTCCTCTAGATCAATATTCATTGATTCAAGGCACGAAAATTCGATTGTCATCCGACGGTTTCGATCATCATTGACAGTTACAGCAGCATTTTCGAAGAAGTAAAGTCCAATTACACCACCTCTCCATAATACACACCAAACAGACTCGTTAAGGCGCGTAGGTTTCTCATGAATAATTCGTGGATTTTCCTCACCCCAGGTACGACAATTTTGTTCATTTACATAGCCACCAATGTGCCTCATCGGAAACACGATTTTTTGAGAAAAATCAGCTGGTTGTTCATTGATGAAATTAACAAATGGACGACGTTTCAAATGATCTAATGGCTTTAGTTCCTGTGTTACTTGAACCTAATATGCCCTCAGAGCTAATTCCTTGTGTAAAATACGCCATGTTGTGGACCCACTAAGTCCAACTTGTTGTGAACGTCGTCTACTGGATATTTCAGGGCCTTCAGCAACACTTTCACGAACCAAATCAATATTTTCTTGTGAACGACCGCTACAACTGTATTTTTCACTTTTCTGGTCTTCCAACGAACCGGTCTCTTGAAATTTTTCAATAATTCGACCAATAGTGCGTTCAGATGGACGACTATGTAAACCATAAAATTCACGTAATTTTCTAAAAACACTTTTCACAGAACGCTGATTTTCATAAAATAATTCAACAATTTGAACTCGTTGTTGTATCGTGTACGAAGCCATTTTTATAAATGTCATACATCATACTTCTCAAATGTCAAAATGCCCAAACGAATTCAGTGCGCCATCTATATTTTATTTATTCTCAAAAAAACCGCACAATTTGAAACACATTTTATATTGAGAATTCTTATCACCACCAGAATTTAAAAAAAATGTTTGTATGAAATAGGAAGAAATGCCACAAAGTAAACACTGAAGGAATGGTACTTAGGGTTGGTCTGACTTGAAGATATTTAACTGCTGGTTTTGTGCCTAGTGTAGGTGTATATTGTAGAGTCCTCATCTCACGGAACGTATTTATTTTATTTTTTTTTTATTTATCGTATGGAACGTATTCACTTTATGGATACGAAACTTATGGGTTCCCGGTGTGGATGAATATATGGTGAACTGTGTTTGGGTGTTTTTTGAAGGCCGTATAGATCGTTGCTAGACAAGTAGCAGAAGCGTTATGAATTGGCAGAATGTTCGTGGGATTCTCGGTGACTCAAGACCATAGAATCGAAAACATAGAGTTCTCGGTCTTTTTCGTTATAGACAAAGTCCATTCGAGTTGAAATTTTGTGTACTAAAGTTGTGCGCATTGAAATATCGCAGCACACTAGACGAATTCATTTAAACGCTCAATAAAGTCAGAACTTTCTCTTTCTTTATTGCAACCATATCTTTCCCCACATTTTCCTTGATGACAATTTGGCTAGAATGAGGCTGAGGCGCGCATAATACTTCTTAAAGGGTTTTCTCGTTATGGCCATGACGATTTTCATCGCCATAATAACAAGTCACGTGGATGTAGCAGTTAGCTTGGGCCCATTCTGCCAAACTCCCGCTGTTGTTTATATTTGTTGTTGCCTTGTTCCAAAACATACACTGGTGGAAACAGCTACACGAATTTTCATAAAACAACTCGTTTAACTTTTGTCGAAATTATGGACGAAATTATTACAAGTTCTGTAATGGTAGAATTATACTTCGAAGCGTATGCTCGTTCACGCATATTGTTCACGTAAATGAATTTAATTTCAACCGTTATTCTTGTACGTGGAGAAGCAAGTTTCTGAAAACAGCATCCTGGAAAAGTATGTTGGAGGTTGGAGGAGAGTTATATTACACTTTCTGGGTGAAATGGAATGGTTCATTTCGTTCGCGTTGTTAGGAATATAGCCTTCGGTTATATGCGAAAAAGTGTGCTTTATGTTTCCGAGTATCCGAGTAGTAGGTCTTGATGCCCGGAAAATTATTTTGCTTCCTTATGCAAGTGGATCTGAAATGGTTACAGCAATATTTCGATAAATAACCATTTGTGAATTATATGAGTTGCCCATCTTTAATTAAGGCTTTCCAAAGATGTATATTTTTATTCCGCACGATAAGCATTGTGTGATTGTCTGGTCATCTGAGTCTTCCTGTTGAACTATTTGTCAGTTTTTCTCCTGATAATTGTATCCTCCAAGAGGTTGGTGATCGTTTTGCTGTTTGTTGCCTTAGAAGATATCCATTTCATCCAGACTATGGGTTGTAAGTTGTAAGTCTCTCTCTGCTAGTCTGTTGTACAGGGTGGCCAGATTTCGATGGTTTAGTACCTACTTCAATTCCTAAACTATAATGGAAACCATAATGGAAAAAGATATTTTCAAATGGCTTTTTTCAACGATTTCAGAATACGAGGATATATTGAAAAATTCTTAGCCTACTATAGAACCAAATAAAATTTCAATGTCAAAATATTTTATTACTCAACATATTCTCCTCTTAGTAGAATACATTTATTACAGCGAACCTGCAACGTCTCTAGACCTTTAAAAATAATATTTCTTCTAGCTCTGCAAACCAGTCCTCCACAGCTTTTATAAATTATAACCTCCTCGTTGGAAGAAAATTTACGAACCAGAGTATCGCCATTCCATCTATTGTTGCTTTGTTTCTGGATCGTAGAAATGTACCCAAGTCTCATCCATAGTAACAATTCGGTTTTAGAAGTCTACATCGTCATCAAATCGAGCACAGATCGAATGCGATGCTTCTACCCTTGCACGCTTTTGGTCAACATTCAAACATTTGGGGATCCATTTTGCAGAAATTTTTCTCATGTCCAAATTGACGTGAACTATATGATGAACGCGTTCGTATGAAATCTTCAGTGCTTCAGATATCCGTTTTAGCCCAATTCGACGGTCTGATAAAATCATGTCATGAACTGCATCGATATTTTCGGGGACTGACATAGAAACTGGCCTTCTCGATCGGTCATCATCTTCAATGGAAAATTTACCTCTTACGAAGCTTGCGGTCCAATTTTTCACGGTCGCATACGAAGGACATTGATCACCAAGGATATCAAGCATATCTTCGTAAATCTGCTTACCTCTTAACCCTTTTAAATACAGGCACTTGATGATGGCTCGATACTCCAATTTTTCGATTTTTACCATTTCGGTGGACATCTTTTTTTTTCAATTTATTGGATAACGCTGGTTTACTTTTTTGAAGTCGAACTCTACACTGATACTTCTAATAAGTTACTGTTCGTTGATATGGTATCGCAATATTTTGTTTATGCATGGAACTGGTCTAGGCTAACTAAGATATCAATACATCCTCGTATGTATCATGAAATAATTTCGATACTGATGATGACAAGTATTTCGAGTATTTACTTTCAACTGTGCGATTTGTGACGTTCCACTTGGTCCCTACAAATCCATTTCGCTTTCGGGACTCACATATTAAATGAATTAAAAGACACACTGAGACAAACCTAAATCTTCACAAATGACAGTTAATCCTACTCTTCTTACAAATCCAACCAAAACCGAACCGAGTTCCTCATTGATCTGAATAGTTCAGAATAATTGCAGTTTGCCATTCGCGAGGGAACATCTAGATTCGAGAGGCTAGCCTCAGACTCGACATAACACTTGGCTTTTCGGCGTGCGTCTTCTTGGAATCATGTCGGGTCCCAAGAAGTAGAATAAGAAGCTTGACAAGGAAGTGCAAAGGCTGCCTCTGGGAGATGAGGAAGTGAATGGGAAAAAGTTGTAGCTTATAATGGGCAACACTGTGAATGCATTTGTTACCATTTTTCCACAATTTAGTTGCATTTTCATAAAAAAACAGCTACTTTATTAAATTCATAGAATCCCATTCCGAAGAGTTGGAGTAAATGGATAATGTCTAAAATCTTAAGAACACCACTAGAAGAAGAGAGTTACCAGAGGGAAGTGAACGTTTTGAAGTACCTAGCCATAAAGAACGGCTACTCACCTGATATCATCGAAAAATTGATTCTTAAGGGTCTACATCCTTGAAAAAAAAGGGAGTCAGAAACGATTTATTTTTTCCGATTGATGAAGGGATGTATGAGTGTATAAAGATAAAAATAATAAAAAAAATTTTTTATAATTATTAAATGAATGAAAGAGATATTCCTCATCATTTTTGGTTATTTTTCAACATTTCCACCATCAAAACTAACAAATATTTTTGTGTTTTTTCATTTCAGTATTGAAGTCTTTTATTTAGTTAATGCAATGTCTATCTCCTTTTTCTTTTAGAATTTACCGTTTTTTTGTAAATGATAATACAAGAATGTGTTGTTTTCGCAAAATTTATTTCCTTGAATTTTTCTATTCGGTGTGATAAATATCCATTTTTCTCAAAGACATGTCATTAAGGTTTGTTTTAGCCGTCGATTAGTGAAAATCAATTGTTAATAACAATTATGGATTTCAACATGGAATTGAATTTCTTTTAAATGACACGCCCCGCAGGTATCTCCTTCCAGATGACTGATAAAGGAAAAATAGAGTATTATACCAAATTATACAGGCAGTATAATATCTAGTTCAGGGTAGTATTTCTAGTTATATTCCCTGTGTCCCAACATTTGTTCTATTAAGCTGAATAATCCAAAAAATAAAAATTAATGCAATGCACTGCCATCTGGCGGTATACGTTTGTTACATTGAAGGCGATAGACTCTTAAGAAAAGCCGTCCAAACCTTCAGAGTACAGCCCCCCTTTCTAGCTCAGAGACCACAGCTTCGGAGGTGCCTAGACGATTTTGTAGTTTGCCCTTTTTTGGCAATATATCACACAAGGTTTCTAACATCATGGAACAGATTGATGGCGTTAAGGTCAGTTTCAGATCTCAGAACACAATTGGCCAGTCAGTCATAGACAATAAATGTAGGATTGATAGATTGGATAGACCTGGAGTATATTCCCTGAAATGTGGAGAACCAGGATGCAACGTTGTATATGTTGGCAGAAGTGGTAGATCATTGAAGACCAGAGCAAGAGAACACCTATACAGCCTAAAAAATCCCAACAATGATAAGTCCATATTTGGTTGCCACCTAAGAGACGAAAAACACAAATTCGACATTGATGAGAATACTAGGTTGTTACACCACTGTGTATATGGTCACAGACAAGAGGTTCTGGAAGAGATAGAAATTTTCAAGCACTTGAAAAATGGCCGAATAAACACTTTGAACGCCATGCTTACTAACAACTTCAAGGACACTTATAGACTGTTGCCGCCCTGTAAGATGTATGCTTAGTTCTGTTGATTGCCCTGACGTTTCTTTGCGTGCTCACCCTGTGGATGCTTGACAGTTTGGAGGATCACATATATGTATATATATATTCTTGTGCATTTCCTTGCCCTGTTGAGAGTGTTTTTACATTTCTTTTTCGTAGGAATGCTTACCCGTGGTCACACTCCGTAAAAAAAAAAAAAAAAAAAAAAAAAAAAAAAAAAAAAAATTTTTAGATTGCTGGTTTTCTTCACTCGATGGGTTTTTCAGGATTATCTTTGTTGTGGCGTTGTTTTCAACGTGGATGTGTTCCAGTAAAGTGTGTACAAAGTTCTGGTGATCACTCTTGACAGTCCGTGAGTTCACAGATGCATATAGAAAGATAACACCAGCTCTGTTGTTTGTCGGTTTGTTTTGTTTATTTCTGTGCCCCGTTAAAAATTTGACATTCCACTTTTCGGAAATTTGTTTTCCATACATGCTGAGGAATTTTTCAACTGGCTTTTCTTTACTCCTGGATTTTTCGAAATTGTCTTTATTGTGTAATGTTGTGAATGTGTTCTTTTAGACCCTTTTAAAACTTGATGAAAAATAGGCCATCATATGACTATGTGGAACCATTGTAAGTTTACTTGATTTTTCCAACAATTAACGAAGTTTTTACAGTTTCAATTTTAATTTAATTTTTACCTTTACATTTTTATCTGTTTTAAATCACTGGGGTGGAATCTATCTGGTTTAGTTATTAAGCTGGATGTTTCAGTTACCAAATTAGTAGCTTTTAACGTTTCCAGGTGACTTACTAAATTTAGGTTATTATTCAATTTTTAGATTCAATTGGCTTTTGAAAATGGCATAGATGCCGAAACATGTCAAGCCCTGAATAAATAATAAAGGTTCCACACAAATAGAAGAGATTTTAGACTTTCATTATCCATTTACTTTATTAAAGAAATTCTCGATTCAGAATTTTCATCCATACCTTTTCATTTCATCATTTGAATACTGAATGAAGGATCCTGAAAATATTGACATTTAATTTACGGCAATATTTCTTCTCTTTGTTCCTGAAATAGCAAGCTGTTTCATCCGACAATATCCCGCCCTGTCACCTTGAAACAAGAATTCGCCAAAAATGACTAATTGACATTAAATGAAAGGCGTAATCTCAAAAGGCCCTCTCTCCGGGGTCGAGATGCCTTCTCGACGAAAATATAATTTATACCTTGGATTCCTGAAAGTCAACTTTCCGGGCAATTAACTCCCATTAACCCTTTCGGAAATCTTCCTTCAAAGAGAAGCGGATCAACATGAGTTAGGACAAAAATTAGGTAACATCTCTTTCAACTCAAGACAAAAAATATGGCGCGAGTTTCTCCAGGAGAGCATTTCACGTAGACGCAACGCCAACTTTCGAGCATTAGAGAACTTAAATATTCATAAAGCGAGTGACAGCGGCGCATTTCTGCATGGACGCAAATTAATCATAACATGCCATGACGACGGATTCTCCGCAGACCCAAATTATCCAGAAACATGTTTCAAGTTCAAGACTGAGTCCCTTGCGGACGGCTGCAAGGACCGGGTAGGATACGCATCTACAGAGATATACACTTATTTACTTATGCATGAACTTTAATTATGATTCCACTGCGATCCACTTTCAAATTATATGTCTGAGGAGCTCGCATCCACAGCCATCTTGCGGAAATTGTAAGGTTGCGGAGGAACCACAACTCGAGCAGAAATTCATTTTACGGTGGTAACAACTTGAATTTGCAGTCGTTTTTGAGTTCGCGAAGTCAGAAAGTTATAGCTGAAATGAGCTCACTACTTAGATCCCGAGGAAAATGGAATTATTAACTTAATAATCTCAATCCTTAGCTCTAAATTTCCATCAGTATCAATATTGCATCGATAGAGGAAAGTCACCAAATATGAAATAGTATCCTAATATGGAATACCTTCATTTATCCAAGACTATAAGTAATAAACGGAACATTCGACCATCTTCTGTTTCATTCGGTCTACTAACTATCGCACTCACACCATCGAGTCAGTTGCGCAAACGCTTAACATGTGGCAGGCGTGTTTTGTTTTGTTGTCATGAAGAAAATTATAAAAGGTAAGTGGTAAATGAGTATTACCAGCTGTTATGTTTGTATACATAAGTGTTATACTATTTAGTATATCGGTATTATGTTTATTTCACCATTTTGTGATCTTTTGTCATTAAAATATTGTGACTTGAAAAAATATTTGTAAGAGTTTGAACTAGTATAAAAATCCAAATATGGACAGTCGTCGGTGTCTAATTATGGAATATGCTTGATCTATGGGCTCTGGGCACATTATGATTGTGCTGGTCCAGAGTTGGATACTTGGTTTGTGACTTTTGCAAGTAATTATGTAACTTCTTTCATTTATCACAATATGTTATATTCATTTAATTGATCTCAAAGATATTAATGTCCATTTTTGTTATTGCTATGTTGATTTGGGCTTATATTCCATATATGGGTTCCTATTACATATTTGGTTACTCATTTGTGATTTTGTTTTTTGTGTTAGATTTCAATTAGATAACTAATATATTTGATTAAAGGCTGTTAATTACTACATATAAATGTAAGACTGATTAGTATAAACATTAAACTGATTTAATCAATATGAAGTTTTTTCTTTATATCCCAAAAACAAGATGATATTCCAAATTTGGCGACTTTCCTCTATTTATGAAGATAGTAACACTTCTGACTTTGCGTTGTCCTGGTTGTCCACATGTATCAACTGTTGAGTATGATGAACTTCAATATAAGCTGTCCAGAGGCAACCTAACTCGCTTTTGGGTACCAGGGCACAGTGGCCTTGAGGTAATGAAAAGGCTGGTGCACTTGCGAAAAGTGCATCAAATATTGTTGGATCTGAACCCTTCTATGGCATTATAAAAGACCACTTGAGGACAGCGTTACAGCAATGACACTCATCTGCTGAAGATCTCCAAGACTACAACAAACGGAAAGATTTGTGGAGATCTACAAGGTTCTTTCACAGCCAATAGAAACCATCATATAATAATGATAAGCTGGGTTTATGCTTCATTTATGATCGGCAGATATTCGTGTTTTCAAATATCTCTTGGTCTGTCCCATATAAACGCCACTCTATTCATTACATATCTATCACCCTTCTGTTGTGTCTCACTTCGCAACATCTGGACCAGATAAATTCCATCTCCTTTGTCCACAAGAATATATCAAGATAAATTGATTTTAACCATATGGGATCGAACCCTTGAACTGCAATATTGTTCCATATGCCTTTAGCTACAATTCCCGTTCTTCGATTAAAATTACTCTTGCAGTGATTTATGGGTCAGCTATTGAAAAAGTTCTCAACCCAAGAATTTAGGTCAAGTTTGGTGAATTCATCTGGTTTTTTGAGACAAAAACCAGATCTGGTGAACCTTCTTCAGTTTCTCCATATAAGCTCATAAAATTAAATATATGGTGACGTTTTTATTGCAGTTCAAGTTGCATTTGGGAACATATGGCAGGATCGAATACCAAATTATCCAAGGTTTCTCTCATAGGTCTGTAGATTCAAGAAATGGGTTGTTTTTCCCACTTTGTTGGCTTAGCGAGGCATTTTTCGATTCTGACACCCAATCAATTGTTGACCTTTCACACTTTTATTCGGAGAAAATGAACCTCCCTTGTTTTCCAGCTTGTCTTTAAAACCCTATGGTACAGAGACAAGCAATCAGTAAAGTAAATCGTCGGTATTTAATCAGTTGTAAATCACAACAACACCTTGCTACCTTGCTATACCATATAGAAGGTACATTTCATAATTCCTCCTTGCTATACATTTTCATATAGAAGGTAGAGTTTATAATCGTCTGTCAATTACCAGTAATGTAGAGTAGAGTGAAGTAAAGTATTAGTAATTATACAGTCAGTTGTAAATCACAAAAAGCACCTTCCTACCTTGCCATACATTTTTAAATAAAAAATTGAGTTTATAATCGTAAGTAATATCATGAGGGTATCAAATTTTTCCGAGAAAAATCGAAAAAACACGTTGCTGAGTAATATTTCAACAAGAAGCATGAGTGCTGGTGGCAACAAAAATCCGAGTCGAAGACGAGGATTTTTTTACCTGCATGAATTCTTTTTGTTGAAAAAGTATTACTTTGCATTATGTTTTTTCGATTTTTTTTCACAGGAAAAATTAGATGCCCGAATGATATTTGAAAAGATAATTTCATGAGTAACAGATTATTCTGGATGCATTATGTATGTATTATAAATTTTCATTGACAACATCTGATAAGTTTTGCCGCGGGTAAACCCGAAAAAACTGCTGACAGCTGCTGCCATACAGTTTTTCCATCTAGAAACCATTTGTAATTCAGAATTGCGAGTTTCTGGTTGGTGGAAATTGAGACGAGGGAAATAGTCGTCGGTAAATAATCAGTAATTAGTAAGTAATCATATCACTTTGCTCCCTTGCTATACATTTTCATATAGAAGGTAGGTACATCATAATTCTTCTTTGCTATACATTCTCATATGGAAGGTAGAGTTTATAATTTTATACATATGACTTGTATAATCGTTTCGTGCTTGTTATCTAAGTTGAGGTAACAAGAAAATACCGACGGCTACGGAACCCATTCTCCATTCAAAAAGTGCCTTTTCAAATTGAAGTTAAAGGATGTCTTGAGGGTACTCCAATTTCTTCTCTTCGAAAAAATTGAACAATTGGGTTGAATTTGAGAGTCTATGAATGGAGAACCGGTGCCGTCGGCCAGAGTATAACGGCCCCTTAACAGAGCACTCATTTTGATAATAAAATCCAAGCGTTTTTCGTTTGTTAGACGATTCATGGTTGAATTATGGACCAAACTGAAGAATATTGTCATGATCAGTGTTGCCAAAAAGAAAAAAGTTAAAAAATCACCCGTTAGAATTGTTAAATTGTGCTTACCGGCGCATCCGCCAGTTTGCAAACTCATTATGGTTTCGGCGCTGTAAAAGGCTCAGGGGCGGCTCCAGGATTTTCTTTTTGGGTAGGCCCAGTTTTTTTTTTGGGTAGGCCCGGTTCAGGAATTACGTCAGTTACACCACCCCGTTCAAAGCCGAGGAGGTCCACTAGAATAAATATGAAATTTTTGGGTAGGCCCGGGCCTACCCGGCCTACCCGCTAGAACCGCCACTGAAAAGGCTGGACTAAAACTATTTCGCCTCCACATATCGACAGCCTAGAAGTTATACACGATGGACACCGAATTACAATCAATTTCAACGTAAAAACTGAAACTAGTTATTGCGAAAAATTCTGTTTATTCTTTCATTGGAACAATCCACCGACATTTCGGGCCAATCAAATCAACCGTCCTCTCCACGTAATCCGTGCATGCATGGGAGTAAACTGGTAAGGAGCAATTTTCTTCCCGAAACTCTATAACGTAGTCGATCCAACTAGGCCATAAACGACGCGGAGATGATTATGTATCCCATACTTGAACCAAGTTTGTTGGCGGAGGGCAGACCCTGGGGTGAAAGTTCATCGGGCAAAGATCTTTGCAATTAGCAACAATGCGGCCGTGCGCCATTTTCGGTCCTCTGTGTCCCGCTCCTTCTGTGCTCATCGCCATGAGAGGTCTTTGTAGCTATTAAAACTTACTCATAACAATCAGCCGAACTTCGGCTTATGCGAATGGGGTCAAGTTTAAGCCTGGCCTGGTAATGGCTGGAGTTGTTTTCCCAGAATCTTCAGAAGGAAGATCTATTGGGAAAATTCGGGATAAGATACCTGTATTGAGTAATCACGCCATTATTGTCCGTTCCCTGATGATACTATAAATACGAATTTATTGGCTTAGAATGTCTTTGTCAAAACGATGACGCATGTTGGCACTCGTGAAATATTGGCAATGTCAAAATAAATCTCAGAGACTTTGCCATTGCTAATTTACTCTTTTTTAACTTCGTCAATGGAGTAAGTTCTTTTGAGGTTAAACTATGACACAGATTTCGTAGTACTACCACATTTTCATACTGGAGTATTTAAAGTTGTACAAAAAGGTATATAAATTTCTTCTATAGGTTTATTTCATGAAAATTATGAAAAGTGGGGTCCTTCTGTTCGTTTAGAAGTTTTTCTGTCGGGTTATTCGAGTACTTTTATTCTTTTTCCGAATGAACTATCACAAAGTAACGCAATATTCTGTCCATTTTTTTCAACACTATTCTTGATTTCCGTACAAGAAAATAGCGTAACTGAATCTTCCAAGCATGTTTATACCTGAAATATTTCCAGTATTAATAGAGAAAAAAGTTTCGTCAACATGCGCCAGGTCTTTGGAATTATTGAATTCACATAATATTTGCTCAAATTCATTCTTTCCCCAAAGAGAATAAACATTTCGATAAATACGTTATTACTGCGACCTCTATGTAGAAAGGACAACGTTGCTTAGTTATCTGAGAGGAAAATGCCTATAACCTAACATTTTCAAAATATACACGGTGAAATGTGTCAGAATGTCAGGGCCAACTGGGATACATTATGAAAGTGAGGGCAGTATATCAGCAGCCGTTCAAAACCAATTTTGAAAACATTTTTTTCAGATCGCGCTGATAAAATTAGGAAAAAAAATCAAAAATGAAATAATTCCTATATTAATGTAAATTGAAAATATTCATGAAATGATTAATGGCTTTTTCCAACGAAGAGAAAATTAATATGATATGATCTTCCTGATTGGGTGTTTCGAGAAAATAGGGAAATATTCAATCAATAACCGTCAACAAGCAGAGAACATAAATTTAATCAAGCAAGCCATTTTTTACATTACAGAGCCCCTCAAGTTTGCTATCGCTTAATTCTCGTCTCACGTTTATGGTGCAAAATTGGTACGTACAAGCGTTAGATAAATTATATTGAAGGTGCTGAGATTTGCACATTGGCGTAGAGAAAATTTCAGAATACACCAAAAATGGCATCGCAGATTCTCAACGTTCCTATAAATCTAGAACCTTTTCAAAGTACGAAAACTCTGGTATATGTCACAGATGTTACAATAAGTCCATTCGGCATATCACAAGGGTCGATTCTTGGTCCACTGTTCTTTATTATAGAACATTAAACGTTTGATGTATCCATGCTTCAGCTTGGTTTTTTATGAATGAAAAACATCCCTGGATGCACAAAAGGAATGTCCAAAAGGGCGATAAGACGACAAAGCATTATTTCTAATTGTTCATTGACATGACAGTGATTCAGTTTTAATATTTATACAGGGTGAGTCTTTGATTTGTACATATATTTTAACTGTAGATTCCTCTCATTAAACGAAACACTTTTCCTGCACCATTTTTCAAAACTCGGTTTGGTTT
The DNA here is from genome assembly GCA_910592335.1 of Adalia bipunctata. Lineage (NCBI taxonomy): Eukaryota > Metazoa > Arthropoda > Insecta > Coleoptera > Coccinellidae > Adalia > Adalia bipunctata. Next base: position 9,848,659 of record OU342955.1, on the reverse strand, counting down.
GGAAGATACAGGGTGTCAAAAATCCATGAAAAAAACACTTTTCTGTTTATATCTTCGGAACCGTTATTTCGAATGAACTGAGTTTTGGATGAGTTTTTACTGTATTCATGGTGCATATTCCCCAATCGAAACCTATTCAATATCTCTCCTAGTATAAAAGTTACAGCGTAGTCGACTCATCAATACACGCTAAATCACCATAAAACCACTTTGAAAAAATAAACGGTTCATATTTTCGAAAGAATCAGTCATTTAAGAAACTAAAAGTATTCTTATTTTTTTTCAATAAAACGCGTTTACGAGTTATTTCCATTTTTACGCTGAGAAATTTGACGGAAAAATCATTTCAAGAATAATCTGAATGCGTCTCTGAATCAAATATCATCGAATATTATTCCTTCTCTGGTCTTTAAACGAGTTTACAATGTTGTCACAATATTTATCAACTTTGTCGAGACTCAAATTCAAATGATGGAAAACGTTGATATTTATCAATGATAAAATCCAACAAAAGTGGGAGATAAAATTGAACACCAAGGAGCATTCAATACGCACAGTTTCTATTGAAAATTTATTGTTACCGGTCCATATTGAAGTTAAATGTCGATGAAATACAAAATTCGGATATGAATGATGAATATCGATACAAACTACGTATTCAATTGAAATCAATGAAAAATAAAATGATACCTTATAATCTGTGGCGATGTTCCTATCTAAACAATATCCTCTTGGAATTTTATAAACTCGACACGGTTAAAATTATATTAATTCACTTCACATAATAATCACATTAGAACAATAATTCACTGAATGTATTCAGAACTTCACATAATGTTTAGTTTAGAGTTTGTTATTGGTTATAGTTGGCCTCCAAGGGTAATTGAGATAACCAATCCGTCGGTGTTCGCTATACGCATGCGTGGAGATATGGAAAAATTTCGGGGCGAAGTCGATTTATGATGGAAACGGCAGAACTCATAGATGAGAGAGAGAGAGAGACTTCATAGATATGTTTCGTAAAAAATCCTTTACCTCAATGAAAATATCAGCAAGCTGACAACATCTTCTTGGAATTTCTGTGCAAACATTCACAGAATCGATACCAAATAGATTAGGTTAGGTTGTTTAATAATAAATTCTCATGATCTGAATGAAAAGTCTTTCTTCATGAGATTGTTTGGAAATTTCGAGGAAAATATGAACAAGTTATTAGTGTTTACAAACTAATCTGCAGAAAAATCGAAGAAGGAACTTATTTTGGTGTGATAAATGTGGCTTTTTAATTGCAGATATAATCCGATGAAACTAAGTGTTTTTGTTGAAATTATCGTGTTTGCAACATATTTATTCCAATAAGGTTAGTACTTGAGTATTTCCTAAATGTATAAATTCAATTTCTATCGAGAAATATGAACTTTGCATCAATTCCAGGAGATCATTTCAGAGACGTAGTCGGCCCAATTTTTTTTTAATGGCTATATCTTTTCAACAGAGCCGAATTCGGAAAAATGGAAAATGAAGAAAAGGTTTCTTTTGGCCTCAAGAATCTACAATTGAAATATGTGTACAAGTCAAAGACTCGCCCTGTATATCCAGATACGATTTTTGGTCGTACGATTAAAGTATGTATAGAATAAATGAAATTCACTGTCAATTTGACCCAAAAATACACGAGCGAACTGATGGCTATAGGACCGTGGCGAGAAGAGAAAGAATCGTTCGTTTGGTACTGGGTAGGTAGTGTATAGGTACCACTCCTTGAGAACTCCAGACGACAGGGTCGAAGAGAGTGGGTAAACCACAGAGGTCTGGATTTTTTTTGTTACCGACACAGTCCATTCGCAGAAAGCACTTTGTGGTATTGAATATGGATAAATAAATAAATCTCACTCAAATCCTACCGATCAGGATTTCGACTTCAGGCGGCAAATTCTCCTCGACGCCAATGTATCCGATGGTTTTCCGATTTCCGGCGAATCGAAGTGTTTGAATGCGATTTGCATAATATCAAGAGTGGCCGCAGTTTGCGGTGTATTTTATTACACTTTATCGTACATGACGGGTAATCTTGTAATTATACCAGAGGATCTTGCTCGTCGCGCAGAATATCTAACAGTGCGTCGCCATATTTCAGTTGTAATTTAAGTCTTATCTGGATGTAAACGCCTCAACATCGCCTTATCGCTCGGGGTGGAGAAGAGACTTATTTATTATCAGAACGTTCTTCTCGGATTTATGGTATCGTTGATGAAAAGGGGATAAAGTCCGGGTTTGTTTCATTACGAAGAAATCGTAGCATCCCTTGGGAGTTAACGTTCGTTTATCTTGGCTCCTATCGGAAAAATCGGTCTTATAATGGCTTGTTTATGAATCAATCTTGTTTTCACGATGTTCTCGATAGGCCATAGCAGAATTGATAGGGATTTCTCGGAAAACAAACGACATTCGTCATCAGCAAAATGTTTTCATTCCTCCACGAAAACAATCAAGTAAATTTGAGTCGGGATGGGGACTACGTTTCGTCCAACTTCGCTCACAGGACTGACCAGATTGACGATGGTACCGCGTCGAAGACGCGATCCGTCTTGTCCTATGGGACCGCGAAGCAGAGGGTTCGCTTTTGGGTGGCGCCCTCTGCCGAGCACGTATCTACTCAAGACGGCGTGTGTAGTAATCTACACATGGTGGTGGACAGTGAGTCGGCACAAGATATTTCGATTTGATTCACATTTCGTTCATAAAATCTTCACGATTATACGCATGTTTCTCTGTAGATTTCATTATCGGTATTGGTTAGAGGAAATCTGGTAGTACACACAACCAAACTTATATGGAATCACCCAGTATTAAGATGAAATATTATTTTGATATCTTTTTCGTTAGGAGCAAATAAAAAGTGCATGTGTTTACTCACAAAAACAGTTAGGTTCATAAGCACTTGATAAGATTTGGCTTTGCAGTGTCGATTTTACCATTTCGTTCGAACGTCGCAGTGAATTTATATTTTGTTTTAAAAAAAATGCCTTATGTGGGGTTATCGGAAGTCCAGAGAGGAAGAATTATTACTATGGCAGAACAAGGTATGTCACAAAGACAGATTGCAAGAACGGTGGGGGTTACACAAGGGGTTGTTTCAAAAACCTATGCAAGGTTTCTGGAGTTAGGAACCCTAAAGAATAGGCCGAGAAGAAGTCGTGGAAGAGTAACTACAGAAAGGCAGGATCGCTTTTTAGCCCAAACAGCAAGAAGAAATCCCGCAGTATCTCATTCAGAGCTTCAAAGGCAATTTTTGCAAGCTACAGGTGCAGCTATCAGAAAGAGACTTCGCGCTCGGGAATTATTCAAGAGAAGAGCGTTAAGAGTTCCAGAACTATCAAGGCAAAATAAAGTTGACCGTTTTAATTGGTGTTTAGAGCATGAAAATTGGACTATTGAAGATTGGAAAAATGTCTTATTTTCGGATGAGACCAGAATTGGCCTACGATCAGACGACCGGCGTGTTCGCATTTTAAGAGGGAGGCAAGCTAGGCTCCAAGCTGCAAGACCGATCTCTAAATACAAAGGAGGTACTGTAATGTTTTGGGGCGGAATTATGTTTGGTGAGAAAACTCCTTTAATTCCCATTAGACAATCTCTGACAGGGCCTAGGTATGTTGATCTAGTGCTACAACCTGTAGTGAGGCTCTGGCGAGGTGCTTTTGGAGATTATTTCCTATTTATGCAGGATAATGCTCCTCCACATACCAGCAGAGTTGCAAAAAATTTTTTCGAAACAGAAGGTGTGACTGTTTTAGAGTGGCCTTCTTGTTCACCGGACCTTAATCCTATCGAGCACTTGTGGGATAGGATCAAAAGAAAAATTAGAGCTCGTCAAAATAATCCTGGTAACGCAGAGCAACTTACACAAGTGGCTTTAGAGGAATGGGCAAATGTTACAGAAGAAGAAATTAACAACTTAATAGAAAGCATACCTCGTCGAATTCAAGCTTGTATCAATGCCAGGGGTGGTAATACTGATTATTGATTTGTTAAAATCGTTTTATTTGTTGGTCAATTCTCAGTTACATAAAAATTATTTTTAGAGAAATTTACACTTTTAATTTTCTGTTCTATTATAAAAATAATCTTTTAATAATTTATATTATTTTTGTAATAAACTTGTTTTGGGAAAACAGCTCTTCACTTTTCAGCGACTTTTTTTTAATCAAAATTCGTTTTTTCCAAATAACAGGGTGATTCCATATAAGTTTGGTTGTGTATAGTCCATTCGATATACTTCGATAAAAGCTTTATGATATCTCAAGTATTCCTTATTTCTTCATTCACTAGGTGATAGGTGTCGAGGGGAATTCACTATAGCTTGGGGTTGAATTCTCTTCGGCTTAATCTAGATCACTTTTTCGAGTAACTCAGGCCTTATTTCAGGTTCAGCCCGTTCAGCAATAACACGAGTTATGTTGGCTTCCAAATCGTCTAATGTTTCTGGTTTATCAGCATAAACCAATGACTTGACCAAAGAAGCCCAAAGAAAATTTGGTAGTACGCAGACTGCCCTGTACCAAGACCAATATAAACTGCAAAAAAGACAGATCTTCAAGTGTTAATTCGAAACGGTTATCTCAAGATCTAAATGAACGTAGTTTATCGACTCTCGTACAGTTAGACCGAAAGGCCTAGTTGAACCATTAAGCAAAATGTTTATCGTAGACACAAATGCCTTTCGAAGTTAATTAGTAATTTTCCATTTCAACCAAGGAAGGAACAGGAGAGCACAATGTACACCAGTCCTACGTTTTCATTATTAATATCTCGACATAAATCTTGGGCGCGCCAATGTCTACTTGATTTACAATGATAATTCGGAATCGGTGATGAGGTTGACGCTTTTCTACTGTTATTTATGACGCAACAGACGCGAACGAGAAGTAATATGCGGCCGATAAAAATCGTGTGGGTTTGATGAATTGCCAGATACTATTTCTAATTAGAAGAGAGTGCTGCGCTGAAGGCACGACTCACGTTTTTGCGAATCGGTCCATCGGTTTATGTGTCGAGAAAATGAACCGCTGTATGCTGTATTGTATCGGTAAAACTGAACTGTTAATCGTATCAGTATGGTTCTCGGCCATTTGAAGACGTTTATACGCAACTTCTTCGAATTGGATGTGTTTTGCCTTCCCGTTTCCCGTCATTTATGGTTAGCCAGCAGTAGACCGATCTGGCGATCTCATGGGCTCAAAAGGGACTTCAGCATATACAGGGTCTTTCACGAGGAACCTCACCCATATTTATACGGGAAACTACTGAACGTATTTTCATGAAATTCAGCACTTAAGTATTTCACGATGCTGATGAAATCTAAAATATTTTCAAGGCATGAGCACCTCCGGTTTTTCCGGAAATGACGTCAACTTCCGTTTTTTAAATTAGAACACCATTTTTTATTGCAGAAATAGATTCCTGAGAAAATTTCAAGTTATTTTGATGTAACATTTTTCAGTTTTGGTTGGAAAATTCTCTCTGAGCGGGAAAATTCGAAAAAAAAATCGAAAATAGAGCTCCGCTGAAACAAGAATAACTTCGAGGTTTTTGGATGGAAAATTTTCATTTTTGGGATTTTTCAAGATGTAAGATTGATGTATCCACTTTAAAAATCGAAATCGCGATTCATGATACAATCGCTTCAAAGTTAGGGATGACAAAATCGTGAAAAATCAATTTTTTCAAATTAGAACCCCATTTTTTTATGGCAGATATTGAATCTACGTTAAAAAATAATGTGAGTGTATGCATCACACCCTTGCCCTAAAGTGGATATTAATTCAGAAAATATCCATTTTAGGGCAAGGGTGTGATGCACACATTATTTTTTAACGTAGATTCAATATCTGCCATAAAAAAATGGGGTTCTAATTTGAAAAAATTGATTTTTCACGATTTTGTCATCCCTAACTTTGAAAGCGATTTTTTCACCCCCTGTATCATGAATCGCGATTTCGATTTTCAAAGTGGATACATCTATCTTACATCTTGAAAAATCCCAAAGATGAAAATTTTCCATCCAAAAACCTCGAAGTTATTCTTGTTTCAGCGGAGCTCTATTTTCGATTTTTTTTTTAATTTTCCCGCTCAGAGAGAATTTTCCAACCAAAACTGAAAAATATTACATCAAAATAACTTGAAGTTTTCTAAGGAATCTATTTCTGCAATAAAAAAATGGTGTTCTAATTCGAAAAACGGAAGTTGACGTCATTTCCGGAAAAACCGGAGGTGCTCATGCCTTGAAAATATTTTAGATTTCATCAGCATCGTGAAATACTTATAAGTGCTGAATTTCATGAAAATACGTTCAGTAGTTTCCCGTATAAATATGGGTGAGGTTCCTCGTGAAAGACCCTGTATACTCCATTCACTTTTATAAAGTATCCCTGTTCGCCATGACATTCTGACACATTTTAGCGTGTATATTTTGAAAATGTAAGGTTATTTTTCTGTCAGATGATTGAGCAACGTTGTTATCTCTACATAGAGGTCGTAGTAATTACGTATTCATCAAAATGTTTATTTACTTTGGGAAAATAATGAATTTGAGAAAATATTACGTGAATTCAATAACTCCAAAGACATGGCGAATGTTGAAGAAACTTTTTTCTCTGTTAATACTGGAAATATTTCACTCATACAGGGTGAGTCTTTGACTTGTACATATATTTTAACTGTAGATTCTTGAGGCCAAACGAAACCTTTTTTTTCATTTTCCATTTTTCCGAATTCGGCTCTGTTAAAAAGATAAAGCCATTTGAAAAAAAATGGGCTAATTACGTCCCTACTATGATTCTCTGCTAACACCTCAAAGTTTATATTTCTCGATTAAAATCCAGTTGATACATTTAGGAAATACTCAAGTACATACTAACCTTATCCGATTATATCAGCAACTAAAAAGCCATATTTCTCCCACCAAAATGAGTTCCTTCTTCGATGTTCCTGCAGATTAGTTTGTAAACACTAATAACTTGTTCATATTTTCCTCGAAATCCCCAAACAATCTCATGAAGAAAGGCTTCTTATTTAATTCATCCGAATTTTTTATTGAACAACCTAACCTAATCCATTCTGTGGATATTTGCGCAGAAATTTTAAGAAGATGTCAGCGTGTTGATATTTTCATTGAGGTTAAAGATTTTTTACGTAACATATCTCTGAATTCTCCCATTTCCATCAAAAATCCACTTCGCCGCGAAATTTCACGACGCATGCGTTTAGCGAGAACCGGCGGAGTAAGGACATTGGTAACCTCAATTACCGTTGGAGGCGCTGCCAATTAAACAAACTGTAAACATTATGTGAAGTAGTAAATACATTCAGTGGATTATTGTAATAATGTGATTATTATGTGAAGTGAATTAATATAATATTAACCGTGTAGTGTCGAGTTTATAAAATCCCGAAAGGATATTGTTTAGATAGAAACATCGCCACAGATTATCAGGTATCATTAATACGTGGTTTGTATCGAAATTCATCATTCATATAGCTGAATTTTGTATTTCATCGACATTTAACTCCAATATGGACCGGTAACAATAAATTTTTAATAGAAACTGTGCGTATTAAATGCTCCTTGGTGTTCAATTTTATCTCTCACGTTATTTGTGGAATTTTATTATTAGATATCTCTACATCAACGTTTTCCATCATTCAAATTTGAGTCTCGACAAAGTTGATGAATATTCTGACAACATTGTAAAGTAGTTTAAAGACCAGAGAAGGAATAATATTCGATGATATTCAATTCAGAGAAGCATTCAGATTATTCTTGAAATTAATGATTTTTTCGTCAAATTTCTCTGGGTAAAATTGGAAATAATTCAAAAACGACGCGTTTTATTGAAAAAACATAAGAATACTTTTAGTTTCTCGAATGATTGATTCTCTCGAAAATATGAATCGTTTATCTTTCTCAAGTGGATTCATGGTATTTTAGCGTGTATTGATGAGAGTCGACTACGCTGTAACTTTAACACCAGGAGAGATATTGAATAAGTTTCGATTGGGGAATATGAACCATAAATAGAGTTCTTAAAATTCATTTGATTCTTGATTCAACATCATAGCCCGCGAATTATAGTTCCAAAAGTGCACACATAGATATTCCTGCTGGAAATACACCACAACTCAGCATTTGTTGGATGCAGATATATTTTCCGAATAAGCCACGATCCTATATCCGGCATTTGCGGAAAATGACAGCGCAATACGTCTGTAAAACCAACAATTTGTCGAAGTAATTCGACATGTAGAATAAACCAATAAGCCATGCATTAAACTAGTTAATAGCTGCCGCGACCGCTACGCGGCGCTAGGCCCCCTCGACCGCGGCGGTAATTAGAATGGGTGTGGTCACCTGACCGAACTTCAGTCACCATGATTGATCAGTGGGTACCTATTATTGTGTGACAATAGTCACCACGTTAATTAATGTCCAAGTTTCGAACTATGGCAAGGCAATGCGGTAACCCAGGACTGTATTGGCCTTAGGCTCGGCTGAGCGCAGTTCGAGGCAGAAATTTTCCTTCAAATGGGGCGAATGATCCGATAATTGTCCATTCAATTCAATCGAACATCCAAAGCTATGAATGAATGCAAGAGCAACCACTTTTGCAGTAAAATAATTCCGTATGTGACGTAAGTAATGAGATTTTCTACTTCATTGCACTCTGTATCTATATATATAAAACAACGTTGTTGGTTACACCATTTATAACTTGAGATCGGATGGACTGTTTGTTATGCAACTTCATTTATGGATTCGTCTACGGCCTGGTTATTATAAAATACATTCAAACTCTGAAAAATTCTATGAAAAGTGTAGGAAATGTTTTTCCTCCTTTCGAATAAGGCCACTAGGTGTCGCTACGGTTAATGGCTCTTATATAGACACTGTAGCGTAGTCGTGAGGGTACTATATTTGATATTATCGCCACTAGATGGCGATGTATACAGTAACTGTGTAATATGCATAGAACTTTTAATAACATGGAAGGCTATTATCATATCAGATCAAAAAGCGGCTAAATATCTCAAGTTGGTGAATTTTTACCTTGAGTGCTCCAAAGGAAACAGGATTGCGACAGAAAATTCGAAAACAAAGATGCGCCAAAAAATGCGGAAACAAAGTTGCGCCCAGAAAGCGAAAACAGGATTACCTACGCCAAAGAATGCAGCAACAAGAGTTCGACAATAAACAATACAATACAAGTTCGCCAAATCGAAAAAAAAAGGGAAAGTTATATTTCTTTCTGGATCTCCGGTTTTCTTTCGGCCATAAGGGGCTTTAATTTAATGGCATGGTTCCCCTAATCCCACATATACTGTACGTATCTGTTTGACTTTGAGAAGAATCGTAGGCTAGAACTAAATTGAAACTTTTCCTTTCTGCGATCCTCTTATATCTGATTAATTTATTGATCAGATTATTAGAAATAAATTTGGCGCATTTCGAGATGAAGTGGAAGTTGGAAACAAAACGCGACGAGCACTCTACCTACAGGATGGTGTGAAAACGAGTGCATTTACTATCGCGTTCATATTCCCTTGGCGGAATTCGTTCAAGTAGCCGAGCACTCTATCTAAAGGGTGGTGTGAAAACGAGTGCATTACCTATCGCGTTCATATATTCCCTTGGTGGAATTCGTTCAAGTAGCCGAGCATTCTACCTACAGAGTGGTGTGAAAACGAGTGCATTACCTATCGCGTTCATATTCCCTTGGTGGAATTCGTTCAAGTAACCAATTGAAAATTGACAGCTGTCAAAAAAATTGACTACAATTTCATTTCGATCAAATCCCAGATTGTTCATCAGTGAATCGAACCTTATCGTTTGAGACCGTTTTTTTTTTTCGAAAATGCACTTAATTTAAATAATTTTCACTGGTCTGATATTCCTAAGAGTGAGATTGTTTCCACATAAAACAATTTTTGAAGCAAATAAACGGTTTTAATGACTACATGATCAAAGCTGGATTCCCATTGTTTGACCACCAGCACTAACCTCAAAAAATATTTGACAGGTCGTTGGATTGCCTAATTGTTGAGTGAACAAACTTGTGATTCCAGTAGAGAATAACCAATGTTTCTTGTGTTTGAGATTGAAAACAGCTACCGTTGGCTACGTTAGGATTCTTATAAAAGTCGCTAACAATTGAATTTTGCTATGTTGGTACATGATTGCCGCATTTGAAATATCGAAAACTAGCCCAAACACTTGATCAATATTTCGTTATAAAATATTCGTTTGTTCTACCCCGCTGTATATTTAATGCGTAAATGTGTAAATTTTGCTTCTTTTACTGTTTGGGATATAAAAATGAGGGACAGCATTTTCAACTGAAGCATATATTGATATAAATACACAGGTAGAAACAAAAAGCTCATTTATGACTGTTTCCAAAAGAAAAAACAGTTTTCATTAAACTATAAAATTACTAAATATAATAATTTTAGTTCAAATAATATGTACAATAGTATAAACCTTCTTGAATATACTCTGATAATCAGAAAAATACAGCACTTTTCTCCTGAAAATTCTACATACAAAAACATTTCAGTGTATAGTTGACACCACAAAATTTCGAACGAAAATTGCAGGTTATAAAAATATGAAATCCAAAAGTAAAAAGTCAATGAGGACCCAACTCAAAATGTGTTTCTCACTTTTCTACCTCTTCTTCATCCCAATCGTCCATCAGCTTATGAACGGTTTCCTGCGCCCCCTTTACAATAGCTTTAATCTTATTGTCAGATTGCTGCGAATCTGTATCTTCCCAATCGTCTAGAATTGACATCGTTGTGGACTCTTTTGTGCCTTCACTTTGCTTATCTTGTGTATCCTCTTCTCCCACAATCTGTGAGGATTGTGACGAAACCATACTTTCTTGGATTTCAACACCTTTATCACATTCTGTAATTTCTAAATCGTTTTCATTGAGGGATTCTGTATCCAGTTTATCGCTGAGATGATCAATTTCACTGTCCATATCAACTGGATGGTCTGTAGGCGAGTAGGGTCTCTCTTCATCTTTTAGAGATGCTACAGGTGCTGATTTTTCTTGTGAATTTTCAATTTCTTTCGAACTTTCAGGCTCTGTTGTTCCATCATCTATCGAAGTAATTTATGGATATTGTAAAAAAAAATGGCAGGAATAATAGAGTTCATTGAAAACTATGTCTGTATCAAAACTCCGTAAAAAAATTAGCTTTTGAAGGTGGAAAATATTATTTTGAATTAAACATAATTTACTCAAAATACTTTTCTTTGATCAGTGAATAAATTGTGCAAAAAATTTATAGCTAATGAAAACCAACTTTTTTCTTTGTTACCGCACATGTAAAGTTGGCAACCTGTAAATCAGACATTTCTTAAAATATGTGTTCGGAATATAGAAGACTGACCTTGAGCATCCTTTACAGCAGAATTCTGATTTGCATCCTCATTGGATTCATCTTCTTCATCTATTTCCATAGGAATATCTTGCTCACTGTCAAAACATTGTTCAACAGCTTTCTCACCATCTGAACATTGTTTAACAGCTCTCTCAGTGTCTAAACATTGTCCAACAGCTTTCTCACCATCCAAACATTGTCCAACTGCTTTCTCATCTTCCAAAGGTTTTTCATTTGGACTTTCTTCAGTATGCGTCTCCTCTTCTTCGGTATTTTCTGAAATTATTGTTTCGTCTTTGTTTTCTGAATCTGTTATTTGTTCCTCTTCAGTTACAGAAGTTGACATGTCTTCCATTGGTAGCGTTGAACATTCTTCAACTAAACCACTGTTGTCTATTTCCATTGCATCTGAATTCTGTAACATTGAAACAAGTTTGTTATATTTACAACAAAAAAAGCATCGAAATAGGTACCTTGCATTCTGTACCACATTGCTCAGAAATTTCAGTCTCAATGGATTCATCAGCAGCTTCAGTGCTAGATGCAGGCTCAGTTTCTACAACTGTACTTATGCTTGAATTATGCTCTTCCGGTGTTTCTTCCAGAACTGGTATATTCGGAGTGGGAATTTCCTCAGCTAGAGGTTTGAAAAGAACCAATTAATTTAGAAATCTCAGAACAGACTACACCACTGTGCCATAACCTGTCAATGTCAAAAAAATTGGTTAATAATTTGTTTCCCTAACTCACCAACAGATTCTTCAGTTCCTGCTTTCCTAATTTCGTCAATCCGTACTGAGTTTTCTGTAGTATCTTTCGGAGTACTCGACTCATAGTGTACAAGCTCTTTAGATTGCTCCAACACCTTGGATTTATCATCTCCATAAAATTCCTCTTGTTTCGAATCATGACCTTCCTCAATCTCTCTTTGAATCATTTCTATCGTCTCTATATGGTTTTCCGGAGGTGTGCTCACAACGATTTGATTGGACGATGTTGTTGCAATGGCAGCACCGTTTCTGATCTCCAGCATACCGGTTTCTGAATTCACCATCAGATTACCCTGCGAAGAGAGAATCAGTTATTGAAATGTACATAATATAACTTGAATTAGTCTTGCCTGAGAAGTTATGAACTGTCCTTGCTGTCCATCGGCTGGATGGCTATATAATACCACAATGTTTGAGTTTTCTGTGGCAATCCCACTATGGCCATCTTTGTAGTCTTGATCAGTTAGTACCATCACCAACTCATCGTTACTTGGTAAACCTTCAGCTGGAAACATATGAATATTATTTTGAACTTTGAAAAACGATTTAATATTCACCTGTTACATTTCTAGTATCAATTTGTGGCAATATATATTCCGTTCGATTATTTCCTGTTTGTTGAGCTTGATTATGAAGAATAAACTGTTGATTTTCATCGAGAACAACAATATCAAGTAGACCCAAACTTGTGGCTATAGATGTTGGCACAGAAACATGACTCTTTGTTTGGTCCAATGTTACAGATTCTGTTGTAGTTTTAGGTTTACTAACAGGTACTGTTACATCACTAATGATTTTTACCTGAAAATAAAAGCCGTATCTTCTATAATTGAACAAGGACCAAACATTTATTATTTAATTATTTAACAAAGATACAGGGTTAAGGCAAAGTCTATAAAACTCGAAAAATTCCACCATATGCATACATACGAAAATGAAAAAAAAAGAACATTCCACTGACCTTATTCTTTTGAGTCTCTGACACAATATACTCTTGTGGGACGGGTTCCTCAATTGGTTCTTCTAGTAAATCGTCACCTTCCTCCAAATCGATCTCATCTAAACTGACAATACCATCACGTTTGCCCTCTGCCTCATGATTGGATTTTATATGAGATAGTAAACTTATAGCGCACTGTGAAGATTTTGTACAGTATTGACAATCAAAGACGTTCTTATTGGTTTTTCCCATATGCCCTGTAATTTGTATATGACCTGATATAGCTTCGGGCGATATAAAAGCTAATTTACAACAGGTACATTGCATTTCAGACTTTTTGTGTTTGTTCCTATGGATTTGAAGCTCCTCCTTCGTCAATGCAACGTAAGGACATTGTGGACAACTGGGGAAGGTTTGATTACCTGATAAACAAAAAACATGGTTTTGAGTATCATATAAAATTAAAAATTCATTTAACAACACCTAAACCCGCTTTAAATAATCTGGAAAACATTCTTGGAGAACTATATATGGTGAATGTACTTACCAGATGGTTTTATTCCATGTTTTGTGAATAGATGGTATGTGAGCCTGTCATTTCTAGAAAATGCAATACCACAGTATCTACAAATCCTGGTATCGAACTTTGTATTGTGTAAATCAGTCATATGTTTTCTATAAAGATAATAGAGCATGAATTCTGTAGGTTCACCATGTGTTGTACATTCTGTACAAGTCCATACGTTATCCTTTGCAACTGTCTTAGGAGGGTCAGGTTTGTATACTGTGGTTTTCCGTATAACTGCCTTAGCAGGAGCTTTTTCCACCGGCTTTTCTACAGGACTGAATGCTTTTGGCATTTCTATCTCATTTTTTTTCGCCACTATCTTCAGTTTTATATTCTTTTTTTTCTTGACCAAATGTGGATATTTTCTAAGGATTTCCGAGACTATTTTAGTTGGATCGAAATTAGATGAATTTTCATTAGCCATAACGCTTATAGTGGTATCATTTTCAGTTTCCACTATTCTTATTCTTTTAGGAGATTTATCTATTACACCCTCTGCTTTCCTTTTTTCTGTTCCGTTTCTAGCAGTTTCATGGTTTGATTTATCCTCAAACTGAATTTCATGAATTGCGTCCTTTGAATTATTTTTGTTTTGAAAACTACCTGTAGTGAAAATTTGAAGTAGTAATAATGACAAAACAAACTGAAACAACTGTTAAGTGGAAGGCAATGGATTGCAATACTTTGTGAAAATGTTCCAATAACTAATTGTATTCTGATGAAGAAATATATAGGGTGTGAATCAAATTTTTACCTGAAGCAATTTTACATATATTCTCTTCCAGATTCATTGTAAATTGATCAAAGATAACAAGAAATGGAAAATCATTCACAAATACGCCTCTATTAAAACATTATTGGAACAGAGAAGTCAGATTAATAATTTCCAATACTTTTTAGCTTGTATCTTATTGACAAATAACACAAATTTGTATGACCGCTCGTTATATTGACATAAATATAGTCCATGATGAAAATGAATGAACACAATTTGTAGTAAAAACTTACTCTTATTGATGATAGGTTTAACTTCATCCTCCCTCAGTAATGGCTTACTATTATAAGAAATATCACCAAAGCCTGAAATATCCATCATATCTAGATTAGGTAAGTCCAAATCATCTTCTGGCCACTCGAATCTCGTAGGTTTAGCTTCATCTAAGGCCAGAGGATCATTGGTCCTGATCGAATCAGAACGAGAAAAACAGGAATTACTAGACGAAGCAGTAGTTTTCCTTTTCCATCCTGTCAGTTTTCTTGATGTGTAATTTGGTGATGGATCTGAAGCGACAGGTTTCGGTGAAGCTTTCTTCACTTGTGGATATGCATTAAAACCCATATCAGATTTTACTTCTTTCACTTTTGGTTTTACTATTTTCTCCGGCTTAGTCACAGCTGGCTTTTGAGCATCTAGTAGTTTGTTCAAAACTGATATATGCATAAGATCAGCTGCTTGACATAGTCTACTGTATATTGATGGTGGATACTCCAACATTCCTGTGTACATGAAATTAATGATTGGTACCACAACATCTGCCTGTAACGTTTCAGGCATTAGTATAACACTGTCTTCAATAAGTCTATCAGAGTGCTCTAGAAGTTCGAAATATTCGGTACATGCATTCAGAACCAGTCTGTGAACTTTCAACTGAACATTTCCTTGAAATTGTAGGGTTAGGTCACAATAGTCTGTTTTGTTAAAAAATTGTTGCAAACGTTGGAGAAAGAACACTCCCCAATTATCCACTCGTACTTGCGTATTTTCTTCCATTCTTATTTTTCTTCAATACCGTTACACTATCCTGAAAAATATGCAAAATATAAAGTTATACAGTAGGAATATGAGAGTATGGAATATAATATGGAGTTTGTAAACTTTGGAATACTTCTTCTTCCTCATTACGGCAGTTGTAATTTAGTAAATGCAATATACAGAACATTATTTTCGTTTACGATTTCAAAAACACAAACTAACCTTTTATTATTTTCTAATCTAACAAAATATCAGCTCCATCTCTGCCATTATTCCATAGACCAAGGAACGCGTACCTCAATGCAAAGAGCATCATTGATTGACTTGTCCGTGGTGTAGTTACATCTTCATCCTTGTAGGTGGCGACAGTGTTTATTAAATATGGCCACTGTTCGTTGGCTGGAATTATTTCTTATTTTCGTTATTAGAATTTAATGAAACGGATGAAATCTCAACCTTAGTTATAAGTAACTGAAATATCGTGAATAAATTCAATATGGAATTAGAAATTGGAAGAAAATATGCGAAATTCGTGCGAGGACAACAATTCAAATTCTTTCAGCGCTATCTATACAGCAGAATGTGAACTAAAGCCAGACAGGAAACAGTGCGAAACAAAATAAAATAATCAACTAAAGTTCCTAGAATGGATCCAATACAATTTCGTTTCGTTTTGGAAAGAGAAATTCTCCATTTCCACTAAAGGTGGCGTTTATTTAGTCGCTCTATTCATAAGCAGTACGGAAATTCGTAGTTACTGCAATTTATTTTAGTCGGAAAATAGCCATATTCCAAAGTTCTTGAAGAATAACAATCTGCGAATTTAAAGTTAGTAAAATCATTGAACATTTCCGGATGATTTGGAGCATCTGCAGATGTTCAACTTCAGGTTGAAAAAAAAAATTAAATGGTGGCCCCCTTCGGTCTCTGACTTGAAAATTCCTTTCCTAGAGCCTCGGAATTGAACTCGGACTTTCCGGGTCCGAGAATACTCCTTAACCAGTGGACTAGGGGCACTCGTTTGAAATAGATTTTTATAATTCATGCAGATAATGGTACTTTTTTCGTGCGGAATTTCAATTGACTGACGGATGCATATGCAATATTTTAGGTGTACCTCAACGAACCAAAATGTGCTTTCCACTCACTGCCTAGAGGCGTTTTATGTTTGAGGAGATTTATATAACGGTTAAAAGATCGGAAAAACAATATAACCTTAATGTATAAGTAATTTTTCGGAGAATACCATACGTCACGCTATTAATCGTCTACATCACCATCACAGAAGTCAAACAACAATTTACCTATTCCATAAATTAATACCTATAAAACGCAGCGTCAGGCTTTAATCTGCATTTCATGCAAACCTGTTCCCATAAATGGAATGCGAAAATTTATATATAGCACCTCCAAGTGGTTCATGATGATGGGGATTCCAATCCAAGGAAACATCTTATCTTTGCGGGTTCCCCAGTCAAACGCCATGCAAATTGTTTGAAAATTCATTCTTATCAAAGTTCTTGCAGAAGTATCATGTTTGTGGGGATAAAGTGTTAATAAATAATTAATAAAGATGTATTTAGGCCTTATTCTCTTTGTTATTTGTGCTGGAGTTTTTGTTGATGGTTTGGAAGAAGGTGAGTTCGTATTTGTCATTTAAATCAATTATATTACCAACAATAACAACGGTACAAAGTCAGTCTATTATAAACACGACGTAGTGAATGTGTAATTACAAAAATAAAAGCAATATAGCCTGTTTACGCACGCTGAAATTAAATTTCAAACGTTTAGAAATCTTTGACATTGAAAAAGTGGTGTCCTGACACAAGACAGAAAAGTCAGAAATAGTTTTTCTCAACCAGGAAAGCATTTTCTTGTTTATTCTTATTGAAATTTAGCAATGCTCGGTGTATACCTTTATTTAACGAAACTAATATCTCAACATCAGTTTCTCGAATGGATTTCTTACTCGAAAATATGAATCACACGTTCACTGTGTCATTGAGTTTAAATATACCTAGGTCCTAGAGGAACAACGTCATTGAATGAGTTGAAGCCAATTTTAGTTGTAATTCCTTTTCCCGTTCATAGTGGTGTAGTTTTGTTTCAGAGAATCGACATTTTTTACCCTCGCATCTGGCGGTGAGTATTTGAACTGATAAAATTAATGAAAAGGATATTCCCCATTATTTTTGGTTATTTTTTAACATTTCCACCATCAAAACGAACAAATATTTTTGTGTGTGTATTTTTTTCTGGTTGAAAATATGTCCAATAAAGTTCCTACTTTATAATTCATTTAAAAATTGAGGGGCAATAAACAAAAAAACTGATCAATACACATTCTGGAAAATATTATTTCGCATGTAAACTGAAAATTTCATACATTTATCCCGAGAATTGACAGAGATATCATGGAAATAAAATGGTTTGTCCAGATTTTCATGAAATTACAGCTCACCAGGTTTTTGTCTAATATACGAAGAAAAACAAAAAATCGAGTAATACACATTCTAGAGAAATGATTAAGCTTTAATAAAAAAAAAATGTTGGTTTACGTCGCATACGAACTGAGATATCATGGAAATAAAAAGCCCAATTTTTGGAGACTTGTCGGTACATCAAAGGCGTGTCAGGTCGTTCTAATTTTGACTTCAATGAACCTCCGCAAGCTGGTTCCGGGTAAATTCTCAGATCTGTACACGCGACTTAAGCTATTGGAACAAAGATCATTAACATTTCCCACAACCATAATCAATAATTTGTTATGTAGATCGAGATCCACTTTTTGGTCTCTATTAGGTATAATTTTTCTTTTGGTGGACAAGTCTATAGATATCCATTTTATTTTTAATATTTACAGGTGACTTATGCATTTTGAATAGCACGGGACAAGGAGGAATTTGTAAAACTATCCTCAGTTGTCCAGCAGCCTTGCAAGAAATCAAACATCAAAAATTTCCACAAACTTGTGGCTTTGCTGGATCAGTGCCAAGGGTGTGTTGCATTGATGGAACACCTCCGGCGAAGCCAATCATTACTACTGCAATTCCGAAAACAACATCAAGTACTACAACTCCAAGAGCAATAACTACTCCAAAAGTTGCTAAAAATGTCTATGTGAACCCTTACAGACCCAATGAACCTGGATACAAAAGTTACGAGAGTGAGTATATTCTGCAAATCTGAGAAAATATTATCATTCACCATTAGGACTGAGGAGGATTAGTTCTAATGTGAGTTCGAATCATTTTTACGTATTTGATGCAGTAGGTGTACCTGAGAGGAACACAGCTTCTATTCACATCTTATGAAAAAAAAGTGCGTATAGCATGGTCAATCTAAACGGAAATTTTACTTTCCTTCGCTTAGGAAACTATGTAAAAAATCGTGTCTATCTGTTAAAATATTTCGAGTAGAAGAGAACTAGTGCAATAAGGATTTTACGAAAGGCTTATAGCCTCTGCCTTGCCTCCTCTGACGATCCGTCACTGTTATTCACTCTCATCTGAAATATCTACAAGAAGGGGGATTTATACAGGGTCCTGCAATAGTGCAAAAATCTTCCATAGCTGCCGAACCAGACATCTCAGAGATTTCGTTGGAAAGTAGACCTCTTGTACCTTCATTTCTGCATCTCAGGAAATCATTTTCTGATATACAGGGTGTCCCCGATAAATGCTATTCAACAAATGGATGATTTTTTTAATGGATCACCCCATATATTTTCACATATTTTCAATGACCTTCATTACCTCTTTCATTACGCAAAATAAAAGGGACATTTTTCCAACGGTTCAGATCTTATTCGAAGAAAACTGCAAAAAGGTGAGGGAAAAGTAGTTCAGTAAAAGTCTTCTGACGATTTCCAGAAGCGATATTAACATGAATTTGATCTGAAAGTTTTTCAATTGAAGGATTTTTGCCTTGACACGGTTCCTAAAAGATCAACCTGTCATATACAGGGTGTCCGTTATTAAGGTCCAAACATGAAGAACTGTTTTCAAATGGAACACCCTGTATTTTTTCCACAATAATATAGACAATTGAATACCTTACATTTTCTCAGAAGTAACCTTGGGATTATTTTAACACCTGCATCAAGCAGACGCGAAAAATGCTTTCGCAACTGAAAATTTTATTCAAATAATAACATAATAAAAACTAACGGACATTCAAAAGAGGTCAAACAATGAAATGAAACTAAATGAATAATTATTGACAAACTTCAAAACCTTCCCAGAATCATACTTCCTGAGCATCAACATAAAAATGAAATTTTTTTCCGTGCAAGCAATAATATTGATCACCATATTCGACCAATTATATCAGTTTTTATCGGCTTTCCAAAAAAAATATTAATCAAGTTATTGCTACTTAGAGCTCAAAGATACTTTCAAATACAGTGAATCAGTATGAATTTTTGGAAAAAATGAGATGAATGTTTCCTATCGGGATATTGGGCAGCATAAGTTCGACTTCCTAAAAAATAGGTTCTGTGGCACTGCCCTAACATGAAAATCATATCAACCATGCCATTTTTCCCAAAAATTCATACTGATTTACTGTATTCGAAAGTATCTTTGAGCTCTAGTAGCAATACCTTTATTAATATTTTTTTTTGGAAAGCCGATAAAAACTGATATAATTGGTTGAATATGGTGATCAATATTAGATATTGCTTGTACGGAAAAAAATTTCATTTTTATGTTGATGCTCAGGAAGTATGATTCTGGGAAGGTTTTGAAGTTTGTCAATAATTATTTATTTAGTTTTATTTCATTGTTTGACCTCTTTTGAATGTCCATTAGTTTTTATTATGTTATTATTTGAATAAAATTTTCAGTTGCGAAAGCATTTTTCTTGTCTGCTGGATGCAGGTGTTAAAATAATCCCAAAGTTACTTCTGAGAAAATGTAAGGTATTCAATTGTCTACATTATTGTGGAAAAAACACAGGGTGTTCCATTTGAAATAATCAAGAAATAATAATTTTAAGTTCTTCATATTTGGACCTTAATAACGGACACCCTGTATATGTAGGTTGATCTTTTAGGAACCGTGTCACGGCAAATCCTTCAGTTAAAAAACTCTTGGATCAAATTCACGTTACTATCGCTGCTGGAAATCGTCAGAAGACTTTTACTGAACTGCTTTTTCCTCACCTTTTTGCAGTTTTCTTCGAATAAGATCTGAACCGTTGGAAAAATGTCCCTAATATTTTGCGTCATGAAAGAGGTAATGAAGGTCATTGAAAATATGTGAAAATATATATGGTGATCCATCGAAGAAATCATCCATTTGTTGAATAGCATTTATCAGGGACACCCTGATGTATATCAGAAAATAATTTCCTGAGATGCAGAAATGAAGGTAGGTACAAGAGGTCTACTTTCCAAGGAAATCTCTGAGATGTCTGGTTCGGCAGCTTTGGAATATTTTCGCACTATTGCAGGACCTTTTAGATATTTCATTCATACAAAATTGTTTTCAAAAGACCAGAAGGCAGAAGGTTTGTCGAAGTTTCTTCTTTCCTTTGGACTTTTTGGTACACTGTTATTGGTTTGGTAAACTTGGAAAACATAAAAAAAAATGTTCAATTCTAATTATCTGCCAAAAATGATTACTCTAGCATAACGAACATAAATCAAAAAGGGAATGTTTTACTTCAAAGTTCATTCACAATATTTCAATTTAAATTTTCAACATTTTTGAATTGAAATATTTTATACCTACTTCTAGAATGTCTGGAATATTCGAAGTTAGTTTTTACTTATGCAAAACCACCCATACTGATCATCGATAAACAGGCCATGAAGGAGAATACTTGTGGATTCAGGGTAGTTCCGCTGATTGTTGGTGGGGAACTTGCTAGCCGGAGGGAATTTCCTCACATGGTGAGTTTCCAACTTTGACCAGTTTTGAAATTTGGCTCACAAACAATTATTACCTCATTATTCAGGCCCTTATTGGATACAACACGGAAGAGGGAGTCCAGTGGCTCTGTGGTGGAACCTTGATAAGCGATTCATACGTCTTGACGGCAGGACATTGCTTGATATCCAAGGAACACGGCAACGCTTCCCATGTCCGCTTAGGCGTTACAGAAATAAACAATCCAGGTCATAGACAAGACCTAGGAGTTATAGAACTGGTCAGATATGCCGACTACGTGCCACCATCCCTCTACAACGATATAGCGCTCTTAAGGCTGGAGAAGAAGGTGGAATTCAACATCTACGTTAGACCCGCATGCTTGCACCACGCCAGGAGTTCATTAGGACAGAAGGCCATAGCTACTGGTTGGGGAAAAACTGATTTTGCGGGGTACACAAGCGATACCCTGATGAAGGTCACTTTAGGCCTGGCAGATCCAGTGAATTGTACTGATTCCTTCAAAAGGATTTCACAAGTGAGATTGGATAGGGGTATTGACGACGAACGAATGTTTTGTGCCGGATCTCCTGGGAAAGATACATGTCAGGTGAGGATAAACGCAATTAAACGTACTTTCGGGTGGACGACCGCATAATTTTGATAATACTGAGGTCAGCTCTTGACCTGAAGAGATAAACCATCCGCAGGTGTTCCTAAATTGAACGTACAAACGGAAAGGGGAGATTCCTTAAGGGAGTTTAAGAAAAAAAAGTCCCATAAACTCCAGACTTGAATACTTCAGATTTTTTTTTATGCTAACTAGATCTTTATAACAATTTTGATTCTTCTGAGGATTTCGAGAGAATCGTTCCCATTTTTTTCTCGAAATCGGTAGCAGATACGACAAAACTACAAGAGACCGAAGAGTTTATTATAATAATATAATAACAAAGCTTCTTTCAACATTTTTTCAAATTAACAGTCGCTCACCAAAAAAAATGGTTTTGGAGGAAAACAGGTGACAGTGTTCCAGAAAAAGTATCACCATGTAGTCCTCTGCTATCGAAATTGCCATGTCACGTGGTGAGAACTCTCAAATGTAATATATCTTTGCCAAATTTCAGTTGAATATCTTGTGAAGTGTAGATACTATGAGGAAAAAATTTGAATAAAACACCCTGTATTTCGAAAACGAACATTTGCGACCCCATGTACGTTCAATTTAGTTTATGGCATACAAGCAGGCCGTCCCAGCTCCGCCCGGGTAGAAATTCGTTTCACTCGGCGGTTTCATCTTCAACTTCAAAACTTATTCAACCTTTATATCTTTAACACTTCAACCTGCCATATCTTTTGATGTACCTACTCGTTGTAATTGTATGATGTGAAGGGCAATTTCGTTCTAAATTAAATACTGGGGATAAATAACGTAATAAGTTGGATGAGGATCAATACCCAATTCATAAAAACACACTCCCAAATAGTGCATAATTTTGGAAAACATCTGATTACCATAAACAGGTAATAGCAAGTCAATCTTGAGAGATAGATATATGCTATCGCGGACTTTTTTGTAGAACTATTTAAGAGATGTACATTCCCGTCATGGCGTCATACAGTATGTATCCACGTAAGTCTTACGGTTTTTGCAGCGCACGTGAAAATATCTGATTATGGCTGATTTCTTTGTAATTATTGAAGTTATAGTAGGTATCCTTAATTTTTTTTGGGTGAAAAGTATAGCCTATGTCACTCAGGGATAATGTAGCTTTCTAAGGGTGAAAGAATTTCTGAAATCGGTTCAATAGTTTTTGAGCCTATTCGTATCAAACACACAAAAATACAAATCTTTCTTCTTTATTATAATATTCGCTTCGTATACATGTATACAGAGTGTAACAGCCAAATGGAATAAATTCGAAAACGAATAAATGAGGGGGTGTAAGGAAAAACGCTCGAACACGTCGATTTGTAATTTTAAATGCGCATATTTTTCAAGAAAATAAAATTATATAGGGTGTTTCATGCAACCGTGACCAATACCAACTTTCTTATTTCAAATGCAACCCCCTGTATATTATTTATTTTTTGGATTCTTCAGGAAATTCTAGACATAATTCATGTACAATGTCCTATACCTATCTTCAACTTTTTCCGAAATATTAAGTGTTTTCAGATTTTTTACAAAAATTAACATTTTAAATGAAAATTATTTTTTTTTCACAAATTCGATACATTACGCTCAATACTTATTTCCCATTTACCTCTTGATATGAAGAAAGTGAGCAAAAACCATTACTGAGAAGAAATTAAAAAAACAAAAACAGTAACTAGAAGACAATTCTACACCAGTAGCATGTTTGCCAAGACGTTCGCGGCGAGCATTTTGAACATTCCCTACATTGACATTAATGTTTTTTTTTTAATAATAAAGAAATAATCATTATTACTTATTACCCACACAGCACATGTACATCCTATGTACGTCCAATGAACGTTCGTTTTCGATATCCAAAAGATCCATTGTACGTCCGTTACTGTACGTAATACGTCCAACGGATGTCCAGTGGAGGCCCATATGGCACCACTTTGGACATCCATCAGACGTCCTTTGATGACATCCGTTGGACGTACTTATACATTACTTCGGACAACCAATGGACGTCCATTTTTCCTCCAAAAGAGGAACGGTGGACATTCATTGGACGTCACGCTGTAAATGAATGAATTTTCAAAATTTTTGGCATAATCATTGCACGCCCGAGAAAAATCGTAGTAGTTACAGATTTTCTTTTTATTTCCTCTCACTGGCTCTCCTTAGCAATTTCATTATTGAATCTTCAATTTCCTTCATAGAATTATTTGTATATGCCTTCTCTGCCGCACCTGTGGACAACATCATCCAGGGAAGTGGGAACCTAGCGAGAGCTCCATCGTTGTTATCAATCAGAAATTGTCTATGATCCTCATCAACGCAAGATCTTGTTATACTTATTTAATGTCTGCAGAACAAGTTCATCTTAAAACAAAGCGATAGATCGTCATGAGGAAAGACTACCTCATGGCGACATCTAGTTAACAATCAGACAACACTAATTCGCTGTCGAAGTTACCCGAACGAAGATAGATGGCATAGCTCTCATTTTCTCCTCAGCAAGTAAGAATGTGAGTTTTCACATATGAAACATAAAAGCCGGGAGAGTGAGAATTGTTCATAGTTATCGGCATATTCGTAAATAATAATTATTCAACGAGAGTTTATTCCAGAAAGAATTATTCCAAAAGGAAATTGATCAGTAAAATATTAAATATTCCCAAAAATTTGTGGGGTTGGGGGCTGAAGGCATAGCCATCTTTAACTTTAGAAGGCCGTGCTGAAGCCCCCCTGGCTTCGTGCTTGCCTATAAACCTTAGTTATAAAGTTATTCTTCAAAGAACGCTATTAAATATTTGAACATGATACAGCATGAAAGAAATATAATTATAACAATATAACATCAATAATGTATCTGGATTGGACGTACAATGAATGTTCACTGTTGATGTACAATGGAGGTCCAGAAATGAACATTAACTGGACCAACAAAAAGCACCATTTATCAAATTTTATTCGAAGATTGTGTTTGGAAATTCTATTGATTTTCAGTTGGAACAGAGACAATAGATAAGATTCAAACAGAAAATTCATATATATTTTTGGACATTATATGTATGTACAATGGACGTACGTTCGAAACAACCAATGGACGTCAACAATTGTAAGTACAATGGACATCCATTCAATGTCCAAGGACGTTTGGACTTGAAATGGTCGTAAAATGGACGTCCAATGGATGTCGTGTGCTGTATGGGATAGGTTTTAAGTGTAATGTACCGAATTTGTGAAATAAAATCATTTTTATTTGAAACGTTGATTTTTGCAATAAATCTGAAAACACTCCACTTCCGAAATAGTTAAAGATAGGTATAGGACATTGTGCATGAATTGTGTCTAGAATTCTCTGAAGAATCCGAAAAATAAATAATATACAGGGGGTTGCATTTGAAAGAAGAAAGTTGGTATTGGCCACGGTCACATGGAACAACCTATATAATATTATTTTCTTGAAAAATATGCGCATTGAAAATTACAAATCGACGTGTCCGAGCGTTTTTCCCAACACGCCCTCATTTATTCGTTATCGAATTTATTCCTTTTGACTGTTACTCTAGATGACAATCAATGCAATTTAGCTTAATTTATTTATTTAATCCTCATCGTTTCTTATGAAAAACCCTAAATTTTGATAATGTAAATAAAAAACTTTCATTAAGACTTATGCGCTCTCCTTCATAAAATGAGACTACACAAAAATTTTCATCAATAAATCAATAAACATGAAATAAACAAACACAAATTATTCGTCTAAGTTTAAGGCTTGAATATAGTACAATTGTATGTGGTATATCTTGATTCCTAATGAAAATTTGGTAAATTTAGGGAGATTCTGGAGGACCTCTGCAAATTTACAGTCCCATCGACTGCATGTATGAAATAATTGGAATAACATCCTTTGGAAAACCTTGTGGACTAGGAAAAAATCCGGGAGTTTACACGAGGGTTTCTCGTTATATCGATTGGCTAGAAAAAATGGTTTTTACATAACGATTTCTTTTCTGCATCTAGGAACTGATTCTGTAATTAAGTGTTCCTATAGAGAACCTTTATATCTATAAAACCCAGCTCGATTTTAACGAAGAAAAACATCATATAATTTGAGATATCTTGGATGAAACGTTACTCTGGCTGTTCTCATTTAGTTTTTTTGGAATGATACTTCTGCTGTGACAAGTATTTAACTTGGTAAGAGGTAGGCTATATAATTGCTGTTTCTTTGTTTTGCACATAGTTCTTCAAACAAAACTGGAATTATTCTTCGAACTTATGCGTTGTTCTTTCCATTTTTTGAGTGAGTTCAAAAGTTGTGAAAGTGGAGAGCATCTCTCATGACAATCTTCAATTACACTCAATATTGATCAATATAGGTAATGAATTAATATATAATTCAGTATAGTATAGAACCAATGTATCATAATTAAATAAATTATATTTGTACGATGTTTCAGGCGTTTTCTTTGTGTATAAACAGTATAAATAAAAATGAAGCACTGAGGTGGAATCAGCTGCGTGTGAGCGATCTACCTTGTAGGTAGATTCGCAATCGAGAATCCGAAAGTAAAAAAATGATAGAAGCTATCAAAGAAATGGTACAGGATCCCGGATATTTTTACAGAAATATTGGGAAATTTTTTTTCTGTTATTCGCCAGAATTTTATACTCTTTTGATAACGCGATCTGTGCCAAATTTTTCATTTACCCAGACAGCACCGGATATTCTCAGAATGTGCCTAGAATATTCATTTTGGCATATTGGAATATTCCATGAATATGCGTATGGGAATTCCACAGATATTCGTAGAATATTCTGAAAAGAATATTCCAGGAATATTTCGAATATTCATAGAATGTTCCATGAATATTATTTATGGAATATTACTGGAATATTCGGAAACTTATATTCTAGGCATATTCTCAATATTCCTGGAATATTCAAGGCATATTTCATATTGAATATTCATATAATATCACATAAGGATATTCATAGAATATACCTAGAATATTCGGAATATTATAGAGATATTCCATGGATATCTTAAACTTAAACCATTTTCATATTCAGGGAATATTGGATATT
The DNA here is from genome assembly GCA_910592335.1 of Adalia bipunctata. Lineage (NCBI taxonomy): Eukaryota > Metazoa > Arthropoda > Insecta > Coleoptera > Coccinellidae > Adalia > Adalia bipunctata. The sequence goes on along the minus strand of OU342955.1, from coordinate 9,821,566 downwards.
CACATATTCATAATATATGCATTCTTAGGCCCACTTAAACTTTGGTTTATTCAATGATTTTACTCAGTAAACCAAAGTTCAACACAGGAGTTCAAACTGAATCTAAACATTTGAGCCTAATTGAAATTTGAAATACTTTTCAGAAATATTGATTATAATCTATCCAGTGAATAGGAAATGAAAAACATATTATGGTATAATCATATTTATTGAAGAAAACAAAAACAATTAGATGAAATATTTATTTAAATCAGCTTCAGTGGTGCTAAAGGACACGCAGAGACCCTGAAAAAAACATTTTTTAAGACATAACACAACACTGGGAGATTGACAACATTCATAACCTCCAAAAAACGTATATAAAGAAAGAAATGTACAATAGGGGATCGATGAACGAAGTCTTTTTCATAAATATATTATTTCGATATCAAAATGGTCGTGAATAAAATTAATAAATCAATTCATCACGGACATATAGAATCCTTTCATCAAATTCACTTACCTCATAGATAACACAAAAACAAATAATCCAGGCAATACTCAAACTCGATTCACTAAGAAATCACTTCAAATAACACTCACAAAAGTTTCGATCTAAAGCTTCCAAGGAAACGATTAGAAATAGAAATGATAGAATGGTGTGGTTAACCTAAAATGTGGTTAACCGACGCCGTGCAATTTGACAGATGGCGAATGGTGACATTCTATTGGCTGCATGGCTGCTGATGGCAGGATTCTATGACGTCCATGGTCTAGTGTTTTGTGAAATTTTACTGCGCATATGTTTTGTATACAAAACTTCAACTCAAAAATAAAATGAGACCATGAATTTATATAACTCTCGTTATCGTACGTAAATCTGAAAATTAATGAGATAATTGAATTTATGGTAACAATTAAATACATACATACAGTCGCCATCTGCTTATTGCAGTCCAAAAACATTTTGAAATTTCATTTCCAATGTATATCTCCACATATTACTTTAATATGCCGTACAGGATATTCCAGGAATATTATGAGCGGAATATTCCAGAAATATTACGTGCGGAATATTCAAGGGATGTACCATAAAGAATATTCAATTTTGAATATCCTACGAATATTCTAGAAATATTCTATAAAGAATATTCTTTTTGGTATATTCTCAGCATATTCTTCTAGGAATATCCCTAGAATATTCGTATGGGAATATTCTCGGAATATGATGTATGGGATATAAATATTCTATGATATTCTATGAATATTCTACGAATATACGGAATATACCTATCCCATTTTGCACATTCAGGGAATATTCTATGAATATCCGGTGCTGTCTGGGTACCTTGAATACGTTACTCCCCAACTGCATAAGAAATGTCATCTCGATTGATTTCGATTATCAGGAAGACAAAAATCCGAATGGACAAAGTTACGGAACCCTGGTCGAATTTTGCCCATACCTATCAGTTTTGTTTTATTAAGATTTAACTAATCGTTCAACCTTATTCTATATTTCTATATTATATTATATAATATTATATTAAAACGGTAACTCTGTGGTCCGGCACGGGGAATCTGTCGAAAAAGTGGGTCCAGAAGAATCTTGAAATCGCAGCGAAGCTGCGATACAGGAGAGAAATTTTTACACGGTCGGAAAGAGGAATGATCGATTCGTACGTGGGCGAAATTTCGATCCTCTAAGCGAAGTAGAAGTATTTTAAAAAAATTCGCGAAAATCGCGAATAAATCCGACAAAAAGGGCCATTTTAAACTCGATAAAACTTTTTTCACAGATATCCTGGCCGTGATGTAAATATACGGATCGAAAGAGGAAAAGTCAATGCAAAATAGCTTGGTATTCATATTTCCCCATTTCTTCAGGAAAATTGATCAAACTCTTTGACATTTCGACAATAAAATCACCCGAGTTCTACTTAAAATGTAGATCTGCTGGCCCATACTAGTATAATAATAAGAGGGTGATGAAAAAACTGCACAAATGCCCAACTCATCATCAGCAACAAAAAAAGTCTATCCATTTCTGAGACAAAAACATAAAAAAACTCAATAACCCCCACCTTTTTGGAACTACTGTTAGAATAAACGACAGAATTATGATAACTGTACAGTTTAGTCCTCTTTACCTATTAACGATAAAAAACTCCTGATGCAAGATCCTAAATGCAAGACAGGGTGTTAAAATTCAATTTTCGATCAGCCTAATAATATAAGACAATATTCAAAATTCCCTGATTTATTATCGATCTTACATAATTCATAACAACCCACGGCGTCTAAGTGAAATAAACAATTCTTAACGTCATGTCACCACTTCTCCACGATGTACAAAAACGTTAATTATGGGGCCCCATCCAACCGCAATGGCTCGAAATATCGCCATATTCATTAGCGTTATTCACGATTCGGTGCCACCTGTCTTATTTCTCGGATGGCACAAGGCAGCACCAAATCCACCCTTCGACGTAGGGGGTGAGAGGGTGAAATGATTCCTCCTGCCTTTTATAACACAATTATTACTATCCCTGCGAATTCGGCATGGCATGACCATGCATTCAATATCGTAGGGAGAGAGAGAAAATTAAAAAAATCCCTTTATAGTTAGTTGTTCGATGAAACTTTGGGTGAATTTCGTTCAATACGCTGCAGTGTTAACCTTGAACCTTTCACTCTCCTTTCGGTGAAACTTTGGAAGTTTGACTCCTGCCAAGTTTGAAAGTGGATCTTGTCGTAAACTTCCTTGCAATAATAATTTCCTGAAGACGAAGGAACGATCGATTTGTTTCATTTCCATTGGGGTTTGCAACGAAATGCGATGAATTGTTAATTCGGGGAATTATAACTTTACCGAACATGGAATGAATGGGTAAATTGCTGGGGCATAAAATTAATAACTTCTACCGTAATTCTCATTCTGCAGCAAACGGGACATCAGTAATTTATGTCCAAATACTCCAATCGAAAATACAATTTGATATCTCCAAGTGTTTTTCATATCTAAGAGATATCAAGAAAATTTCCAAGATACCTACTTGTAGGAGAAATATTGAAAACTTTCTGTAGAGACCTGCACAATTAAAAACTCTACATATGAAGTGATATTTATTACTTTACTTGATATGATGTCATATTTTTATTTATTGGTATATTTTAATTATTTCTCAGTCTATCTAGAATTGTAAAATACCAAACAGTCCTTATTTCACTTACCTTCACACACTGAAAATCAACCCGTTCTCATATACCTACACTGCGCAAAAAAATTAACGCACATTCTGAAAATCTCAATTTCAATGAAAGTTAACTCTACATTGACTTTTATAACTTATTTTTATGTTCTCTCGGGAAGGTTTGAACGAAACAAGACACATTATAAATGGAAGAAAAATTCAGGATTTCACCGAATAATCTTATGTGAAAGAAGAGAAATGAACAATTTTCAAAATACTGAAATGATAAGTGATTTAATACTTGGTATTTCCACCTCTTGCGTTAATTACAGCTCGGCAACGACGTTTCATACTCAAAATGAGTGATCTTAAAATGTTCTGATAAAATTCTTCCCAGATTTCTCCGAGTTGGATTCCTAAGTCATTAAGAGTAGCTGGATGATTTTCTGAACTTCTCAGCCTTCTATTGAGGTTGTCCCAAACCTGCTCATTCGGATTGAGATCTGGACTTCTTGCTGGCCATTCCATTCGAGACTTCAACCTCTTCAAGGTACTCCTGAACGATGCGCGCACGATGAGTTGCGCATTATCGTCCATAAAAATGAAATTTTCACCAATGTATGGGGCAAATGGCATACATGCTCTTCAAGAATGTTCCTTATATACTTATCAGCATTCATAGCTCCATTATCAACGACCACTAGGTCTGTGCGGGCAGTCAAAGATATTCCACCCCATACCATAATCGATCCTCCCCCGGAACCAGTAGTATTCAGGAAATTGCACTGAGCATATCTTTCATGTGGACGTCTCTATACAAGGGAACGTCAATCACAATGGTAGAGGCAGAATCTAGACTCATCTGTGAAGAGAACTCTTTCCCAATCGGCCTCTTCCCAATGGATATGCTCTCTCACAAAATCCAAACGCGCCCTTCGATGGGCTGGGGTAAGAGCTGGGCCTTTTGCCGCGACACGAGGCCTTAAATCATATTCACTGAGGCGATTTCTTATTGTCTGAGTGCTAATTTGCACCTCATGAGTTTGCTCAAGCTGATTTTGAAGGAGGCGAGCGGTTGCCAACCGTTGTCTCAACGAAGAAACTATCAAGTAACGTTCTTGAATGGCAGTTGTTACCCGTGGTCTACCCTGTCCTGGTCTTCGGACATTCATACCTGTTTCCCTGAATCGCTGCAACATTCTGGACACACTTGTATGGGAAACTCCAAACCTTTCTGCAATTCTTGTGTACCCCTTCTTCTCGCAAAACTACCGCTTGGGCACATTCCTCTTGGGTCAAATTGCGTGTTCCGCGTTGCATAGCGATCGAGTGTAGAAAATCAAACGAAAGAAAAACTATTGATCACTAGAATTGATCGAGAACAACTGATTTTAGAATGGAGCCAATACATTCAAAACCTGATAATATCATCTTTTTTATTCCTGCTGGGAGAAAACATCTGTATTGAAGAAAAACGTGGAAAGTGGATAACATATGCATGCATAATTCTGATAAAAATAATTATCATTGAGAACACCTACAGTTGTAGAATAAATTTGAGATTTCCATAATGTGCGTTAATTTTTTTTGCGTAGTGTATTTTTACAGAAGCATTTGGAATTTTCTATAATTCGCTAGTTTATATGGTTCTAGTGATGCGATTCAGACAAAATTATCAGGAATATAAAATTTTGGACGGCCATAACCATCTTTTTGAGGAACTGGACCCCTTGATGCACTTCATCCATCATTTCCAACGTGTTTTTCACGTCGAAACCAAAAAGAATTTCAAAAATTAATAACTCCGGAACCATTTAGACCATTTTGCCCATATACCTATCCACTCTTGTTCCAATTACGATAAGTAGTTCGAAGATTAGCGGATTCATCAGGAGAAATGTAAATTTAATTCAATGTTTACTTATTACGATAAGAATGTTTATCATTCTTGATATTTCATATTTTTGCTATTCCACATTTTTTTCTGTTAATACTTATGTTGTATAATTATTTATTTCATTTTCCACGAAATGCTCAATGAATTCATTAGTATAAACATTATATATTTTAGAATAACTATAAGCTTTTTAAGCGTTTTCAATTATTTCTCAGTTTCGTGTTTCAATTCATTACGTTTATGTATTTATTTTATTTATTGATTAAAAGTGATGACCCAACATGCAAGTCTTTGATTAGCAGCAAATAATGCTCTTTCTTCTTTAAAACTTGCATCTTGGACTCTTCGACATGTTCTTATATTTATTCCTTTTCACAGTTTTTTCCATTGCAGATAAAAAAAATTGTTATTGAAGTTACGAAGGGATTCTTAACTTGTATAATAAACAAACTGCATTTGTCATAGATACCTTTTATCATAATCTTCTGGAACAACATATTTCATTAATTCAATGTAATATACATCAAATAAGCCCTCAAGTCTTCATATCTGTGTATACCATGGGAGCTGATGTAGATAAGATGCAATATTGCGTTTCATATAATATGAATCTAACATTTTTTTCCGTAATGCAATTGATACTTTTCTGGATAATTTCTATTTCTCTATTTGCTAATCAATTTCTGAATCATCCTCTAAACTTTTGCTTGAGAAATTTTCAGAAATCCCTCTATAGGTATAGAATATCCTTCGATAGAGCAAAGGATCATGAATATAGGTTCAATGACTGTTCTCTATTGGGGATCTATCAAAAAAAAATATTATATTGGGAAATCGTAATAACCTTCAATGGAAAATAACATATTTAATACGATATCGTGCTTAATACATAATATAAACATTCTGAAATCTTCTGATTTGATATAAATTATTCATAATCACACTTGCGAAACATTGTGACGCTATTTTATTTTCCTTCCCCCTCAAATTTTACAGATAAAATAAACTATCGAATTCAAATTCGGTTCGGATCACGTTTTAATAAATCACATGATTCCTACAATTATCATCTTTTAGTTATCTCGGGAATTTGCTAGTCGACAATGATTCAAGTTGTTATTCATCGAAGAAGCTGTAATACTAATATCCCATATAACAAATAACTTTCGCAGTACGACGCATAAGTTCTGTATATACTTCCAGAGAACGGACTTGGGACACTTGGGCTTATGCATTGTTTATGAAATTTTTGCACGTGTCCCATTTCTTGAAATATAATTCCATCTATTATAAATTTTCGTGAGTTCTAGACGGATGGATAGATATCATTCATATCCCACTCCAATGCTCACTTTTCACTGACCTTGTTCTGCACTTAGGTACATATTCGATTGATTACCTTCCACCAACTGGATGTTTCGTTCAAAAAACATTAATCGTGAAATGATAACATATTAATTCATTATTTTCGTTAGTCCAGTCATTATAAAATCAATATTTTCCAATTGACATTGCCAAAAAGTTTCAAAGTTATTGGGAACCTCATAGAAACAATAAATTTATTGCACAATTATTGAATTCTTATCCTATATATGAAGAGTTATCGTGTCTACGGACGACCATTGAATTTGTTGAAAAAATCGGGGAACTTAGGCTAGGAAATCATTAATTTGAACAAAATTCAGGCCACTTCAGCTAAGGTTCGACGATCAATGTTAATCGATTTTTTTTAATTGAATATTGAAAAAATTACTGACTAGTATTCACAGGAAGAGAATTCAAAAACTGAAATTTCTGACCAAATAAAAATTTCGTGGAAATAAATACCATAAATCCTCATAAAAAAATGTTGGAAGTGTAGCAATCTTCCTGCAAATACAATGAACTGCGTTTTTCCTACACTACAATCGACCTATTTGGATTATTTCAAGATTTAAATCTGATTCAACGCGAGAATCGTAAAAGATTTAGCAACTTGTTTGGAAAATCATCCGGTCAACAAATTTTACATATGCAAATCTTGATATTCTGAATTAGAATACAACAGTATTCAATGTAAATAAGTGATATAGATCTTGAACTACAACGTAAATGAGAAAAGGACATTTGGAATAAAACTAATTCTTGGTTCACTTTTCATTTATTTCTAATATATACAGTGGAGACATAATAACCATTAAAAACAAATATTAACATGTTAAGTTTATCAAACTAGCTCCCCCACTGAATTTTAATAATCTTAAAGCTATTATTCAACAAATAGAAAACTATACATATAAGAATATAAAATCTTTGGTCTTATCTTACAATAATTTAATTGTGAAAAGTTTATGTCCACTTTTCTTCAACAATAGATACACCTTTTTACCTCTCTTGAAAACGAAAAAGTTCATTATGGAGGTTTGAAAAAATCAACAAAACTATTACCTACATTGTATATAAAAATAAAACGATAAAACATGAAAATTCAAAAACAATATTTCAAATAATATTCTTTTAATAGGGGTATAATCTGCCTGAATTGAAATTCTAGGAATATGTGCGTTAAATCTTAATAGATAACAGTCAATCGTATACTCTGCTGTGTAAAAAATTAGATTCATCATAATCAAAACGACAGCAATCATGTTGATTGAAATTCGGCAATAAACAATATTTTTTGTGGATAATTGACAGAAATCCACAAATTAAACAAAAATAACGGATTACTTGATTTCCACAGAAAGTTTGTCTCACTTTCACCAGAAATCATGAAAAGACTTGAAATATTCATTCAATTTGTGAACTTATATGGGGAAAAATTAAAAATAGTAGATGATTGGTATTTTGGAATGTGTAATTGTAGTAGGTATATTTTTTTCAGGAAAAATATATGTGATATCCTCAACAGATACAAAAATTGGGAATGAGAACATTATCAACAAATCACATCCAACAGTAAAAAGAACAACATTCGTTCTCATAACATAGAAAAATACAGGTGTTTGATGAGAAGAGAAAATGAGAACAAAATTCGAAATTGAGAATGATGAAGTATGCAAATTTCTGAAACCACCTTAAATGCTATTATTTAGAATGTTGGGATGGTAAATATTGTCTTCCTTTGCGAACTTCAGTGTGTTTACCAATTCTTTGAATGGAATTCACAATAATTCATTGGATTCAATCAATAGTTAATACTGTTATCTTTAAACGAAGTAGGTAGATAAACAAATTTATCATACAACCAAGATTTTCCACAAGAGGTTAAAATACTCATATCAAAGTTCATTATCTGAATGATTGCTTCCTATATTCATAGAAAAACAGATTCTTAATTATTGTAAAATGCTTGATTCAATTATTACTATATGGACTTTATACATAATAAAACTCAGTTGTCAATGTATGACTTGAAAAATGAATATGTATTCGTTGAGGTTTCCCATTTTTATTGACAGAATTCAATCAAATTAAAAAAATATATCCATGTGAAAAATTCTGGGTTATGCATGTTTTGTAGGGTCCTCAGAAGAAAAAAAAATTACATCCAGTGGCACTAAAAAGTGATAAGTTCATCACATTGTATCAGGGAAATAGAATATTTTCATTGACAAATATCCTCATTTCAAATTGCTTTTCAAAGAATTATGGCAGAAAATATCCACAAGCATTCATAGGCTTGAAATCAAACAAATCGTATAAAATGATAGGCAACCATTGAACAAAGTAATTTGAAAATTGTCAACTGGATTTGCCATTTGTTCAATTCAATCTTCTTTTTTTGAAGCGAGCATGTAACAAAAAGTGAGTTTATTTCAGGATAATTCCCCAATAGGTGCATTTTCAAGCCACAACTCATGTAAAAAAGTATATAAATTGTCACTTACAGCTACCTTATAAGGAGTGGGATTCAGGCTGCGTTTGATATCAGACCTTAAAATTCTCAAGGAACTTTTCACTCTTTCACGGATTTCTTGCATGTTCGGAAGTTTCTGACAAATTTTTCCCTTGCTCCAATACAGTGTAAGAAGTTTTTCAACCCTGACAGGAGTAACATAAGCCCTTTTAGATTCCTGGAAGGGGTGCCTACAAAGAACTCTATGATTTTCTTGTGGAGGGTCTTCAACAGTTCTCTGGAGAATGTCAATAAGTGCAAAGCCTTCCCCTCCATAAAGACGGAACGTTTCTTTTCTTCCTGGTATTGTCACCTTCTCAACATCATGACTGAGTTTAATGCGAGGTTGCCCATCTATTTCCACCATTTTGAAAACACCGCCTAAAGCAGGTTGTTTTTGACAAGTCACTAAATGTGTACCGATTCCAAATGCATCAATGCTATGTCCCTGTTCATTTAGGCTCAATATTGTTTCTTCATTTATATCATTCGAAGCCATAATCATTAATTTTTCAAAAGTTGGTACCTTGAAATGATCGGCAATCTTCTTGAAGCATGTTCTTGCAATATTAGATAAGTAGGCCAGATCTCCACTATCTAACCTTATTCCAATGGGAGTGTAGCCAAAATCAATAAGAGCCAGAGCAACAGAAGAAAAATTGAAAAGACCACTCTTCACAACCTCGTAAGTATCCACAAGTGCCATGAATCCATCTGGAAAAGCAATCGCAAAGGAAATGAATGCAGCTAATTCTCCATCATTAGCTTGAGTTGTTGGAACTTGGAAAAATAACATCAATTTTTCTCTCCACTTCATGGCATGTTGAAGAAATTCTTGTTTTTCACCACCTGATTTAGGTTTCAATTGTGTCAAAACCACTTCTGGCAAACAGCAAAAAGATGTTACATAAGAATGAGCATGTGTTCCTTTAACTGGAATGTTGTATAGCTTTCCTGCCAGAACATTACTTGTACCATCAAATCCACCGATATAAGAATACTTTGAAGCAGATAAGCCACCATCTGGGCCCTGAGCTCTCCTTAGTCCAAATTCATATAGTTTTAGGTTTCCAGCAGCCAACCTGAATCTTGCCGCATTTGTTGACATCAAGGATGCATAGTTACATAGGTTCAGTAAGGTTGTTTCCAGTATTTGTACAATAATTAGCGGCCCTTCAATCCTCAGCAATGGTTCTCGGGGAAAAACAACAGTACCTTCCGGTACAGAATATAGAGTCACTTCTTCTGTCCTTAAACCTTTGAGATAACTGAAGAACTCATCTTCTGTTGACAGAGGCAGAATTGTCCTTAGATATTGGATATCACTGTCAGAATAGTGAAACTTTTTCAGAAATTTTAAACATTCTTCAAGACCAGCAAATATTGTAAACTCGCCATGGAATGGATTTTTTCGAAAATACAAATCGAAAACGGCTGTAGCATTCCTTTTTCCAGATTTCCAATAGGCATAGGCCATGGTAATTTGATATAAATCCGTGAGAAGAGGCTGAACAATTCCATTTTGTCCTTCTTCGATGTAACAAGTTTCTTTTGAGTTATTCATGATGTTTATTAATTATAACTGGTAGCCCTATTGGAGCGTACCCCACATGCAATAACAGCAATACCACTAATGAATCAAACATTCGATAACCTTGCCTTATAAACATTTTTAAGGCACGAAATCTACTCCAAACTGTGTTTCCCCCACACCTAGCTCCAGTAGTCCAGTCACACCATACCGCATATTTTTGCAGTATTTTCAGTGTTGCATCGTTTTCTGTGATACTGCATAAATAAAATACTGCAGTGAAAGCAGTGTTACCAACACGAAAAAATCCGCGCGCTCAACGAACCATAGATAGACCATTGATTTAAGAGATGTCTCTAAGAACACTGTCAAAAATCTAACCTAACTTTTTTTTATTTATGAAGTTGTAAATAAACATAACAATAATAAACTGAAAATTTCCAGGACTAAAATTTGTTCTTGAAAATGATGTTGGGAAATACACTGATTAGAAAACTATGTGCTTCTTACATACAAAGTGCTTCATTTGCTAGAGTTTCACGTTATGCTGATCCTGGTACTAGCCGAAGACTCAAAATATCAGAGGATCTTAAAGAAACTGATTTAGAAGATCTAGACTTTGAAGCAAATTTCGAAGCTTTCAATAATTCTTACAAACAACATAGGGAAGAATTGAAAGCAATGAGAGAAAAAATGCAATATGATATTGTAAAACAAAAATATTTCAAAACAAAACTTCCCAATTTTTTGACATGGCATGATAAAGAACAAATAAGACTTTTACACAGGAAAGATCCAGAAGAATGGGATATTATGCGTTTATCAGAAGGATTCCCAGCCCCTCCAGACATTATAAAAGTAAACTTTAGTAATTTATTTGAATCAGTAAATTTAATTAGAATATTTATGTTTTTTATCTTTATCATTGCACAAATGAAATTTTCCATTATAAGCAGAAATATCTGAAGGAATTCAATGAATTGGAATCAAACCGGACTGGGATGAAGACAATATATGTTCTGATTATTTATTATTTTCAGAAAATTGTAAAATCTAAATGGAGAATGGATAGTGTGGAAAAAATGAAGAAGCATGATGAATCAGTTAAAGAAAATTGGAAGAAACTGAAAAATAATGAATTCAAAGATTTACCAAGTGACTTAGTGAAACATTTGTTGAAGTTTTCAAATAGAAAAGTAAATTATCATGATTATGAGAATATGGAGCACAATTTTAAGGTTGAATACAGACCACAAATATCTTGTTCAGAATTTTCAGAAATAATAACTAGTTATGAGGAATTGACAAAGAAAGATAAAACAAATACCCTGGCTATAGACAGTAAGATTGATTTTAAAGGAAATGAGTTGAATTCTAAAAAAAATCCTCAGAATTCTAAAATTGTCAAATGTAAATCACCGCCAGAGGAAGATACATTTTTTACAGCACCTATCAAAAAAAGCGAACTCATGACTTTGGATACTTTGAAAAACCAAGTACAGAGTGATTTAGAAAAAGGCAAAAATATATCGATGGAAGATATATCAATAATTGAAGTAAATAAAAAGGGAATTGTAGAAGAATCAACCAATTTAATAATTGATCAGATGGATTATACCAAATATAATACTGGTAAACTTATGAAAGTCGATGAAAAACATCCAAGGTGTTACGACCATTTATCATATCCCGAGAAAATTAATATACCAAAAAAAATACTGAAGAGTGGTCATACTTATAAGCTGAATGATTGCTTTTATGCTAGTGATGGTACATTTTTGTATAGAGTTCCAGGAATGTGAAACAGCATTAAAATAAATGTTTTTGTTTGATTATTCAAATCTATACTGATTTTACTCCCTAAAGAGTTGGTTCAAATATTACCTTTATTTGAAAATCTATTACTCATTCAAAATTGAATTCTTAAAATATCAAAACCTTGTTCTGAAGTGTATGATTAGGTTATTTGGAAAAAATTCGAATCAATATTCATTAGAGATTTAATGAAAGCCCAACTTGAATGAAATTTAAAAAAAAATCTCATTTATTTACAGTAATAAAATTCTTAAAATGTTTTACTGTTTGACTAGAAAATTAATAAAGATAATACTTCGATATAACAAGCAATAAAGCTGCTACTCCAAACAAATTCCTTGTATCCAGGAACTTAAGTCTGTAGTTTCTTCGTCACAATCTACAGTTAGTTCACGGGGAATGTCAGAAGAAAGAATAGCTTGAGCTGCTGTTCGACCTGTCAGATATGCACCGTGCACTGTAGAGTAAAAATTTGTATGGGTATGTTCTCCAGCAAACAATACCAGGGGCTGAAACAAACGATGAGATTAAATATCGACAGTGTTCTTTCGTGAAACTTGTTGATAAAAAAAATGAAGCGAATTCACCATAGAGCTTAGTTAAAATCATAGACATAGAGATGACTAATACTGTGAAAAAAATACTGTAAGTTTCAAGGAATTTAGCAAGAACAGGCAGATATATAGCGAAAGGATGTTATCAAACTGTTACATAACCTAATTTTTGATACTAAAAAGTGGTATTGCAATCATATGAGCGATGAGTTATTTGGTGAAAAAACTATGATCATGACAGATAGATAGGATTTCAAGGAATTACCAGGAAGAATTGGCAACTAAGAACAAATTGTCAAATAATATAGGTACCTTTGATTCAGTTTCATCAGCATATAAAGGTTGTGCCAATAATTCTATATCTACTTGTGAAGCTCCTACTGCAATTGCTGTATAAGAACCTCTTGTATATTGTTGACTGGCCCAGCTTGTGCTAAAAAAGGAATTTTCATTAATAGTTCAATGAAACGAAGCTTCATAATGTATTTATCAAAACAATATGATATTTATTATATATGAAGTTGTCCGAATAAATATATCACATCCATATAATGTTTTTATTTCAAAAAGCAACTGAAAAAAGAAGGATAAGATCCACAATTTATTATTCAACTTACCATATACATTTTTTAGGTTTTGGAATGAAAGGATCATTAAGAAACTTCCTAAGTATGTCAGTACAAGTATTTATTATAATATCATTCGATAAACTTTCCATATACTCTGCTTCTTTTCCAGACACCCATCCTAATAACAAAGTTTCTGAGATCTTAGAAAATGAATAAATTTTTTTGTACCATGTTTTGCTTATATCCTGTTTTATACAATTTGTCTGTTCATCCGGTTCCCATAACAACAAAACCTCTGTCACATTTGGATTTAAAAACGGCCTATCATATTCTAATAAAATTTTATCAACTACACCAAATAATAATCTATCAACAGCTTCCAATTTGAAATCAGGTAACTGTGGTTGAAAAAGAGTTTTCGCTTTATGCTTTAGCACCCCTAAAGGGATGGTACAAATAACGTGGTCACCATAAAACTTTTTATTATTCGTAGTAGTCACCTCCACATTTGTAGTACATTCTGAAGTGTTACCTGCACTTTTTTTTTCTGTATTATCCAAATTTTCTGCATCATCCACAACGGTTTTATCAGAATCGTCTGATTCATTTCCGTCAATGTTTGAATTCCATTTTATCAAACTAACAGGGTGATTCAGAAGAATGTTTTCAGAAGGTATATCTTCAGCAAAAGGTTTCAGTATTGAACTGTATCCTTCTGGTAATACAATATTACCCCCTTGAAGTTCTTCATAGGTTCCTAATTCTAATAAATCTATTTCGTTCATATCATCACAACCAGAGATACATGTTTCTCTTTTGAGTAAACATTCAAATATCAATTCTCTCAAATTTCTTTCATCTCTATCTTTTATTTTATCAAGGTAAATGCTAACCTCCAATCGTATGTGTTGGCCAACACTATCAATTCCATCTGGCGGAAGGTATTCTGATAAATAATATTCCTCACATCTTTTGAGGAAACACAGATACGCTTCATACACTTCACGAAGAACTTGAAATGGTACTTGCTTGCCCTTTTCCGTTGAAGCCACTAATTTGTGGGGTTTTGGAATTTGCATTATGTCAACAAGTTCATAATGCATTGCCAGTTCGTAGATAGGGTTACCCAAGACTCCATGTATCCAGTTGGCCCCAAGCTCAACTTTTTCGTTGCCCATTCGGATTTGAATGATTCTACCACCAATTCTGTTTCTTGCTTCTAGTAAGATGAAATCTTTTATGCCATTTTTAGTCAGGTGGTAGGCTGCTGACAGACCAGCTATACCTGCCCCAATTATCAGGACTTTATATTTGTTTTTATTCTCTTTTTCTTTCGAAGATTCTTCATTTTTTTCCATGACTACACCACTTACCCCAACTAGACACCCATAACCACAAAAGATCGAATATAACCTTAAAAATAGAGTTACCCAAAATATGTCAGAGATGACAACAATCACAAAACTCTACTTAAAACTTGTGTTCTTCTTTCGAATGATGGTCTGTATAGACCACAATTATTTAGTACCGAATGGTTAAGAAATTATATTACACTCTTGTTCACGCAGATAGCGAATTCAGCTGTTGAAAAAATCAATAGCTACTCTCGAAGAAATTTGCTGTGATCACCAATCTGAGATATGGTGCTCAGCAGAGGGCTCCACCAAAAAAAAGTACCGGGGTACCGTGGGTGGCTTTAAGGGTCTACATCCATGAAAAAAAAGGGACTCAGAAACGATTTATTTTTTCTGATTGATGAAGAGATGTATGAGTGTATGAAGATAAAAATAATAAAATGAATATTTCATAAGTATTAAATGAATGAAAAGGATATTCCCCATCATTTTCCGTTATTTTGTAACATTTCCACCATCAAAACGAACAAATATTTTTGTGTTTTTTCGATTCAGTATCGAAGTCCATTTAGTAAATCAAACGTCTATCTCATTTTTCTTTTAGAATTCTCCGTTTTTTTGTAAATAATAGATATTACAACAATGTGTTGTTTTCGCGAAATTTATTTCCTTGAATTTTTTTATTCGAAATGATAAATATCCATTTTTATCAACGAGTCAGCGACAATTTATTAAGGTTTGTTTTAGCCGTCGATTAGTGAAAATTAATTGTTTCTTACAATTGTGGATTCTAAAATGGAATTAAATTTCTTTTAAATGACACGCGTTCAAGATTTAAAATTCCTATTACTCTACATTCAGCACTTTTACATGTAGAACTTCTCTTGAAAACATCGTCTTGAGATTTATTGGGAGCTGCTCAGATTAGAGAACTCATTAGAGTGGACATATGTTTTCTTTTTAACATCGCATAAATAAGCATACGTTCCATAAATCATGAAATATTGGAAAATAAGTATAGGTATGTATAGATGACCACCAAATAATGACACAGCAAATATATAGAAGCATCAGCTTTATTTACCTACTGTACGAAAAAATATCAATTCGTATATTTGGGGTCTTGTCTCATACACATATGCATTGTTTTATTGCCACCTTATAGACTGAAAAGTGAAGAAATTTTGTGTCTTTCCAAAGTTCCAAATACCTTCGGAATCGAACATAAAATTCCGTAATTACAAAAAATAAAAATGAGATGGTGTCATTTACTTTTCAGTTTGTTTTATACGCTTGGTGGTTCTCAAGATTTACAGACCATTCGTGCATGTAAGTATCTTTAGGAACACGAAAAAATGAAAATATATTTATAATATTAGCACATGGAAGTCGCCATGCGTCTGAACGTGTCAAGTGGAGCATTTTAGATCTTGAACTGCCATAAATGTCACCATATATTCAATTTTATGAGCTCATAATGAGGAAGAATGAATGTTAAAGACATGGTCATTGTCTCCAAAACAACCAAATGAATCTCCTAAACCCAACCCAAAAGCTTGGGTTGAGAACTACTGAGAATTACTGCAAGGGTTAATTTTAAACAAAGAACGAGAATTGTAACCAAAGGCATATGGAACAATATTGCAGTTCAAGAGCTCGATTTCATATGGTTAAAACAATTTATCTAACACTTTTAAAGAAACAGCTCAATTCTTGTGAACAAAGGAGACGGAATTCATGTTATACCGATGTTGCGTGAAGTGAAACGCAACAGCATTGTTAATATCCTTGTCTTTTGAATAAGACAATGGGTAGTTTTTTTTAAGACAGTCATAATTTACGTGTACCTAATTGTTACATCTTGTGTTTCGCGATGTATTCGAAAATTATGGAAACACTGTAAATGATCATTTCTGTATATTCTCGTAAATTGGAAAATCAGCGTTTCATTGCAGAAAAGCTTAAGATATATATGTTTAGTAGTCCTGGTAGGTCACATTCCTAAATAATGGAAACAAACCTACATAAATTTTTAGTATTCGTCGTTGATATTGGAGATGATGTACCAGAGAGAGCTATGCAGGCAGCCATGCAAATTTTGAACGATAATTCTGAGTTATATGGCCTTTACATAAACGCAACTTCTGTACCTGCAGATGGATTTGTTGACGAAGGAATAATTTCAACGTGTAAGTTCTTTTCTAAATGGGTTTATATGAGATGATATTTGACCCGTTTTTGCTTGTTAATGCTGTCTCTTCAAAGCTTTTTCCCATATGCTTCATTCGTACTCAAGTCATTCACACACCATAAGAGAGAAAAAATGATTTTGATTGTGGAAATATTTACAGTGTGCCAGAAGTATAACGTTATGATTGAGAATTCTGAACCACCACATATTCTTATCGATGCCACTTTAGCTGGGACGACCTCGGATGCAATCAAAGCTTTCGCAGCTGCTCTTGGTTTACCTACCATCTCTACTTCTTTCGGACATGATAACGATTTGAGAGAATGGCGAATGCTGAACGAATACCAAAAGAAGTATCTCGTTCAAGTTCTTAGACCCAATGACGTCATTCATTGCCTCATCCGCAGTATTGCCATTCGGCAGAATATGACGAACGCTGCTATTTTGTTCGATAAAACTGTGGGTAAGTGCAGCAACCATTTCAAGAAAATCATTGCACTTTGCACGCCAAAATTCACTACAAAAGCATCTGAATTCAAACCAAAACAATCATAAAATTTCACAATGTCCTCACAAATACCTACTGTATTTATGCAACCCGAAGATCAAGGGATGATAACCTCCCTTGACTGATTGCCTGCATGGTTGTTTCAATCAAAACTGCCGCCTGTGATGGTGGTTGTAGGTCGTAGATAATGAATAGGATGTATTTGGATGTGGATGGACCCGATGTGGCATCAGTTGAGCTCTAATTTCTGCATGTGTTCCATTAACACGTTAAAAATTAATATGTTATAAATACGTTATAAATACGTTATAAATTAATATGTTGCCAAGGCAACATATTAATTGGAACGATCAATGGCGTAGTGTTCTTTTCACTGATGAATCCAGATATGGACGATTTTCAGATTCTCGAAGAATAAAGGTATGGACAATCCCACGCACACCCCGTAATCGTCGCTATGTTCAAGAAGTCCATCCATTCCGAGGGGGTAGTATGGTATGGGTCGGGATATGTTTCAACGGGCGCACAGATCTACACATTTATCCTGGGAATATGACCGCCTTACACTATAGGGAGCATGTCATTGACAATGTTGTGCCAAATTTTCACGCTGCTATTAGTGAAAATTTTCAATTTCTAGACGATAACGCTAGACCGCACCGTGCAGCCATAGTTGAGAATGCGTGCGAGGAGCTTGGTATTCCACATTTACCAATACCTCCGCACTCACCAGATTTGAATTGCAAAGAACATGCATGGGATATGCTCCAAAGAAGATTAGATAATCATCAACCTACCCTAGAATCCTTAAATGATCTGCGAGAGCTTCTGCCCCGTTTATGGAACCAAATTCCTCAAGAAATGTTCTACACCCTCGAGTATAGTATGCAAAAAAGATGTCAAGCTGTTATTGATGCCCGTGGAGGCCATACATTGTATTGATAGTCTTAAAATGCTTTAATTCTCTGGGAATAACATTTCGTTATTTTACTCGATTTTTCTTAACCACCCTGTACACGCTGCAGACCTACAGGCTAAAATTAATTTGAACTTGAAATCATATTAATATGAATTTTCATCACAAAAATCTTATTTTAACTATATTTTTTTACAATTGGAGTCAATATCCCTAACTCATGTGGAGCAGTTTATTTTGAGTGAGAAGAGAACTGAAGCAATGACTACTCTGACGAGCTGCCACTATTCCTAAAGCTATACAGTGCACATTTTGGAATGAACAACTTCTCGAAACTAATTTTGTATCGGGAATTAGCCTTTACAACATTATATCTTATTTTTCAGCATTAAATCACAGGTTTCAATCCATTTTTGTGAATACTGGAATATCATTCACATTTCTAACGGTAAACCCAAAGACTATAGCGAGAGATCTGAAGAAACTTCATTCCCTGTTTTTTGTGAATTTTTTTGTTCTCGGATCGATGGGGACTATCAGATTAGTTCTAAGAGTTGCATCCAAACTGGACTATCTAACCCAGAAATATTCTTGGTTCCTATTGACTAGAGATATTGCTGAAATTGGAGTGCCATGTAAAACCTGTTCGTTACTGACCATTCAGCCAGGAATCAGCGATGAATGTAAGAGTAGATTGGGAAAAATATTCGGATCAAAAATAAAACCCGAATTGAGCCTGTCCTTTCATTTTGATTTATATGTGAATTCATTCTTGTCCATTGGGTAAGTGCCATATGTATTTCCTTCTGCTTGGAAACCATTCAGAATAGAGTTCGAATGACGAATACATCGTTTGCTGTTGTAAATTTGACTTTATATTGAATTTTAGGCAGATTCTGAAGGACTTGAATGGTGATTTTGGAAATTATATCACTTGTGAAGAATACTATAAGAATAACACAGCTATTATCAGAAATCGTTTGAATTTACTTGAAGAACTGAGGAAGGTGATGTATGCGATGATTGCATTCAATATTTCAAAACTATATTCATGGGCGCCCGCAGAAACTTTTCTCAGGGGGGGCCAAAATTTTTCTCAGGGGTGACAAAATAAAGATTTTTGAAATATTGAGGGTGTTGTGCTGAAAAACGTTAAGGCCGTCAAAGTATCAGGGGGGGCCATGCCCCCCCCCTGCCACCAACCCTAACAAATGTTTTTTATAAACTACGAAGCTAGTAATAATACAAAACCTGTTATATTTATTGTTGTATCATCCAACAGAACAAATCAATTGGGTTCACTTGTGGAAATATCGAATATATATCGAATGGATTCAGTCACATGGATTTTCGGATGGTTTTCAGATTGATAAAAATACTGAACCATACTATCTCAGAAAGCAAAGAAGTGGCCACTTGGAACTCTGGATTGAATAATACTATGGAGATAAAAAACCAAAATTTGATGGACAGATATACTTCGTTCACCACATTCAGAGTCGTTGTGATAGAGGTAACTATGTAGAAAGACATTATATGAATCTTTAATGTTCAGCGATTGAGGTAGCTGAAAATAATTTTTTCAAGATTATGGAATTATAGGAATCAACCTGAATAAGACATAATTCCCAATAGAAAGATGATCTTCGGCGTGCAGAAAATTTTTTGAAATTCCGGAGAAAGTAACACCCCTATGGTCTAGCGGCCAAGACGGTTGTCCGGCATATTCGTTTAAATATGAAGTAGCACGATTTAGTGATTCATTGGAACGGAAAGAGCAAGATACGTATTTTTTGATCTCGTTGTACTTCATTTCAATGAAAATGAGCGCGATTATGTATTCAATTCGAACGGAACGAGCAAAAAATCAAATTTTGTGATCTCGTTGTATGTACTTTGTTTTAATGAAATTAGTCACGATCATGTACTCAATTCGAACAGAAGGAGCCAGAAACAAATTTTGTGATCTCGTTGTGTCCCGTTTCAATGAAAATGGGCGCAGTATTGTCTTAAATTCGAAAGGAAGGAGCAAGTACCTAACGAAATTTGTGATCTCGTTGTACTTCGTTTTGATGAAAATAGGCGCGAACTTGTACTCAATTCGAACGGAAGGAGCAAAAAACGAATTAAGTTATCTCGTTGTACTCCGTTTTGATGAAAATAGGGTGATATTGTATTCAATTCGAACGGAAGGAGCAGGAAACAAATTTTGTGAACTGGTTGTACTTCGTTTTGATGAAAATAGGCGCGGTCTTATATTCATTTCGAACAAAAGGAGCAAGAACCGAATTTTGTGAACTCGTTGTACTCCGTTTTAATGAAAATAGACGCGATCTTGTATTCAATTCGAACTGAAGGAGCAAGAAACGAATTTTGTGATTTCGTTGTACTTCGTTTTAATGAAAATAGCGCCGCTCTTGTAATCAATTCGAACAGAAGGAGCAAGAAACGAATTTTGTGAACTCGTTGTAGTCCGTTTTAATGAAAATGGGCGCGGTCTTGTATTCATTTCGAACAGAAGGAGCGAGAAACGAATTTTGTGAACTCGTTGTACTCCGTTTTAATGAAAATGGGCGCGGTCTTTTTCAATTTGAACGGAAGGAGCAAGAACGATTTTTGTTATCTCGTTGTACTCCGTTTCGATGAAAATAGACGCGATCTTGTATTCAATTCGAACAGAAGCTCCTTCCATTCGAATTGAATACAAGACCGCGCCTATTTTCATTAAAATGGAGTACGACGAGTTCACAAAATTCATTTTTTGCTCCTTCCGTTCAAATTGCTTACAAGATCACGCCTATTTTCATTCAAACGGAGTACAGCGAGATAACAAAATAGGTTTTTTGCCCCTTATATTCGAATCGAATACAAGACCACGCGTTTCCATTGAAACGGAGTACAACGAGTTCACAAAATTCGTTTCTTGCTCCTTCTGTTCGGAATGAATACAAGACCGCGCCCATTTTCATTAAAACGGAGTACAACGAGTGCACAAAATTCGTTTCTTGCTCCTTCTGTTAGAATTGAATACAAGAGCGTGCCTATATTTTCATCAAAACGAAGTACAACGAGTTCACACAATTCGTTTCTTGCTCCTTCTGTTCGAGTTGAATACAAGAACGCCCCTTTTTTCATTGAAACGAAGTACAACGAGTTCACAAAATTCGTTTCTTGCTCCTTCCGTTCGAATTGAATACAAGAGCGTGCTCATTTTCATCAAAACGAAGTACAACGAGTTCACACAATTCGTTTCTTGCTCCTTCTGTTCGAGTTGAATACAAGAACGCCCCTTTTTTCATTAAAACGAAGTACAACGAGTTCACAAAATTCGTTTCTTGCTCCTTCCGTTCGAATTGAATACAAGATCACGCCTATTTTCTTTGAAACGGAGTACAACGAGATCACAAAATTTGTTTCTGGCTCCTTCTGTTCGAATTGTTTACAATATTGCGCCTATTTTCATCAAAACGAAGTACAACGAGATCACAAAAACCGTTTCCTGCTCCTTCCGTTCGAATTGAATACAAAATCGCGCTTTTTTTATTGAAACGGAGTACGGAGATCAAAAAATTTGTTTCTGGCTCCTTCTGTTCGAATTGAGTGCAATAATGCGCCAATTTTCATTAAAACGAAGTACAACGGGGTAACAAAATTCGTTTCTTGCTCCGTCTGTTTGAATTGGATACAAGATCACTCCCATTTTCATTGAAACGTAGTACAACGAGATCACAAAATTCGTTTTTTGCTCCTTCCGATCGAATTGAATACATGACTGCCACTATTATCATTAAAACGAAGTACAACGAGATCACAAAATTCGATTCTTGCTGGTTCCTTTCGAATTGAATACAATATCGCGACTCTTTTCATAAAAACGAAGTACAACGAGATCACAAAATTTGTTTCTGGCTCCTTCCGTTCTAATTGAGTACAAGATCGCACCTATTGTCATTGAAACGGAGTACAACGAGATCACAAAATTCGTTTCTTGCTCCTTCCGGTCGAATTGAATACAAGATCGCGCACATTTTCATTGAAACGGGACACAGCGAGATCACAAAATTTGTTTCTGGTTCCTTACGTTTGAATTGAGTACAAGATTGCGCCTATTTTACTCGAAACGGAGTACAACGAGTTCAACAAATTCGTTTTCTGCCAATACATCACTCGTGATTCACGTTTGAACAGAAAAAATTCCATTTGAAGGTGATCTCGTTGAACTTTTCTTCAGGGCATGATCATAGGAAAAAATAACTGGCCGCATGTTTTCGTTGTACTTTGATAGATAAAGAGCGAACATCGCTCGTCTTCTCTTTGTACTTCGTGCTGTCGGATTCTTTCTGAAAATGATTGAATTGACAATTGTCATATACTTTACTTGAGTTGATTGAAGAAACATTTAATTATAATCTTTTATTCTCAGGAAAAACCTCTCGTATTCAAGGACGACAACCATCACTCCGGATACAATGGCTACTGCATAGATATTCTAGACGAGTTGGCCAAAAGAATGAGATTCAAATACAACATAACCTCTGTGGATAAAATTGGTTTGCCTGATTTGGAGGGCAAATGGAACGGTTTGATTGGGCAATTAGCCAATGATGATGCTGATATCGGTTTTGCCCTATATGTCACTGCTGCCAGAGAAGAAGTTATTGACTTCACCGTACCAATATTCGATCTCGTAGGAATCAATATAATGGTCAAGAAGGTACAGCTACCGGATGATCTATTCAAGTTTGTAAATGTTTTCGATATCGAAGTTTGGTTTTCCATTATTCTTGCATATTTTGTAACGAGGTGAGTCTTTCATTACGAGCGCACGCTATAAGAGGAAGCTTGAATTCTTTCACAATAAAAATCAGTTCAGAACACTTGACACTTCACAACCGAACGACTCAGCATTTATCGATTTTATCGACTTTATTCGGACAAAAAATGGAGATTTCAGGTTGAAATTCTCTATACCTATTGAAAAAACCTTTTGTTGCTTGAAATAATTTCAATTCTTTTTGAGAACAAAGTAAAGGATCCTATTGCTTTTTTCAGTATATTAATGTGGATATTCACTTCCTTCAAACCCTGGTATAATCCTTCGCTTGACGAAAGTTTACCAAAAAGAAAGGAAGGCAGAAAACTCCGAATCTTCACCCTTTCCGAATGCCTATGGTTCTGCCTAACATCTTTAACTGCCATAGGCGGCGAACAAGCCCCTTATAAGTTGTCAGGACGTGTTTTAGCAGCCACTTGGTACATTTTTGCTTTTATTATAACATGCGCTTACACGGCGAATCTAGCAGCATATTCAACTTTATCCAGAGAGCAGAGCTCGATAAATTCACTTTCCGATCTATCGAAACAGTATAAGATGCAATTTGCCCCCGTTAAGGATTCTGCTGAGATGGAATTCTTCAGGAATAGAGCTTTTATTGAATCGAAGTTATACGAGTGAGTGAAAATGGTATATGTGTTATAATAGTATGTTATGTAACGATCATATAATTGTGGTTATTAAAACACGAGCTTAAACTGGGATGCAAAATGAGCCGAAGGCGAATTTCATATGGTTTATGCTTTTTAGGCATAAGTCAATATAAACCTATCCACCATATTTCATTAAGTCAAGCGCCTCATACGTCTTTACAGAAAAATTTTATTCATTGTGAATACACAATTTACGAATTGTACAACTAGCGGCAGTAAGAATAAAAATAATAATAGAGTCAATTGGATAGTTCACAACTAGAAGGATAAACTCTGAAAAAACACAATTGCAATGTGGTAAACATTGTTTAATCGACAGGGTATGGGAGAAGATGTCTCTGAATGACAGCCTCAGCGACACAGAAAAAGCAGACCTGGCAGTCTTCGATTACCCATTATCGGAGGAATATACAAAGATATGGAAAATAATGCAGACCAGTGGTTTTCCTAACACAAACGAAGAAGCTATAGAAAGAGTGAGAAATTCTACGTCTTCGACTGAAGGGTTCGCTCTATTGGCATCTTCAATCACCCTCAATTACTTTGCGGTAATCAGTTGTGATCTTCTGGTTGTTGGTGAAGAATTTTCACTCAAACCCATAGCATTCGCATTATCCAGTGCATCTCCTCTGAGGAAGGTTCTTGATGCACAGTAAGGTTTCATTTTATCTTATACCTACCTATGCATTTTTCGAGCACTTCATTCGGAAGTGCTTATAATACATCATTTTCTACAAGCATTACCATAAATCACAGACCAATCAGTCGTCGATGTGAGAATTTCAGAATATCTATAGAATACCCATATTTTTCAGACGAGAGCATCAATTAAATTTGAAACTTTGGAAATTTTGTTTTGAGGAATAAAATTAATGACTATTACAGAAAGAATTGCTTAATAAGAGTCGTGGAAACTATATATTCTAATCGCATATTTTTACAATCATTTACTTGGATGAACTTCATCCTGGTGAATAAAAGACATCATTATGTATCGTTGAATACTATACTATTTTTTTTAAATTAAATTTATGTGTCTCGATTGCGTTGGCCATTGACACGGTTACAGTCTATTTTTTACCATATGTGTAATGAACAATTTATAATTTTTCATATCTGGCTATACAGATGAATACTATTTTTGAATTATCGTCTCTATAGGATTTAACAACTCATAATATCATACCTATATGTATAGATAGGTTCATTATTCCTAGAAGGCTATTCACAAACATCGTGTACATGCCAAAAAACAATATTTTGAGTCAAATACTTGATAAAATAATCTATACAGAAAATGAATATGACGATTATAGTATTGATACAATGAAATACAGAAATAATATGAAAAAGTATATACGAACATATTTGAAACTAAGAGCAAAGATATTCCTCAACACTGAAAGTAAGGTGTATCTGAATAATTTTGAATCATGCTGATAGTTCTAGCCATTCCGTATTTTTTCAGTATTCTAGATATGATCCAAGAAAGAGTTACAGATGAACTGAAAGATAAATGGTGGGCTAACAATCCAGAGAAGATGACTTGCCCTCAAGAAATCGGAGTTACTGATGGGTTGAGCATCCATTCCATGATAGGAATCTTTCTGTTGCATTTCGCAGGAATCTTCATTGCATGTCTCATTCTTGTTCTGGATTATTGGTTCTTGAGGATCAAAGTGATTGCGTACGAAAGAATACCGAAGAAGAGAGCACAAGTTATGAAGATTAAGAGTAAAAGTGACACATAAACCTGTATTATTGTGAATTCAGCTTATTGATTTTGTGTTATAACAATTCCGCATTGAATAAATTTTTTTCACTCTGAATTAATTTTTTATGTATTCAATCATAACTTTGTCGCTTTCGAAGTCTGCCCAAAGATTTTGGATATGCAGCCACCTGAAGTTTTTCAATTTGTATAACTCGTAGAATACCAATACCATCGAAAAGAAAGATTTTTTTAGTAGGTACAAAATGATATTGAACAGAAATTCCAATTTTTTATTCATTAAAAGTATAGTGTGATGATCCAATCGATTTCTAGGGCGGAGAGCTCCTTAAAATTGCATAACACCAATATTAAAATTATCAAACGGAATATCGACCTATGTTTGCGTGTTGTAGTGAAAATAAAGAATTATTTTCCAGGTTCGTAATTGTTTTGTATTAAACATAATACCTCAGTATCTATTCCATTATACTAGTCATGTTATCTATAATAGAAAGCAATATTTGAACATCAATTCGTACAGTTCTAACGCGTATTCGAGTAGGTATAGACCTTTAAGCATTCAGCCGCTAGGTATATTCTCAAAAGTAGGTAATACTGAGGGCCGGGCCGTCTCTGTCTCCAATTTATCGTGATTGAAAGAAAGTAAACACAATTCAATGTCCACACACATACATGGTCTTCCTAATGCTCCTATTGATTTTACCAGACATTGCTTAGCAACTAGAAAATTTTTGTAGACAACTCATCAACCTTTCATTACCGAAAAAGCATCGGAGAAAGTGCTTCTGAGAAAAATGAGGGCTCTGTATGTTCTTCTCGCATATTTTCTGAAATACTCTTTCACACAGACCACGCAGAATATTGTCGTTTGTGAGTTTTTAAATTCTAAGTTTTGAGAATATATTGATACCTTGAAGCTCAAGTTTTTTTAGATCATTGTCTGGTGTTAACTTTTTCTTTGAATTTGCAATTGAAATTTTCAAGTAATTTACATATTCCATTATCAGTAGTGGTAGTTAAAGATTTATTATTTCCATAGTATATGTAAACGAAGAAGGAAATGAGGTAGCTGAGTCTTCAGTTGATGTGGCACTAAATTATATAAAGAAAAACAACAAGCTCGGGGTAAACGTTGAGATAACAAAAGTTTCCGGTAATAGAACTGAATCTGCAGGGCTGCTCGAATCATGTGAGTACATTTAAGGGATGATATTTTCATGAACCAATTACAGAAGCAAAAAATTTAAGACCTAATGAACATATTTACCAATATTTCGAAAACGCCCCTCAAATTTTGTAATTACAATCGATTCTGAAATATTTTCCAGTATGCAAAGTATACAATGGAATGCTGGAAAAGAACGAACCACCCCATTTAGTTCTGGATACTACAATGACAGATCTAGCCTCAGAAACCGTCAAATCGTTCACCCAAGCCTTAGCTTTACCAACCATTAGCGCTTCATTCGGCCAGGAAGGAGATCTTCGCCAATGGCGTAACATAGACGAGGACGAGAAGAAGTATTTAGTTCAAATATGCCCACCGGCAGATCTCATCCCCGAAATCATCAGAAAAATTGTTCTTCAACAAAACATCACCAATGCCGCTATCCTTTTCGACAATACCTTTGGTAATATACTCATTTGAAAAACCTGAAGGTGATTATTACAGTTTTTATTACAGTAATGGACCACAAGTATAAATCCCTGCTGCAGAATGTGGCCACAAGACATTTGATATCAGCAATCGATACGCTTAAAATTGAGGCACAACTTCAGAGGTTACGTTCATTGGACTTAGTCAACTTCTTCATCCTGGGTACAATTGACAGCATCAAGCTTGTACTCGATGCTGCTCAAAAGAATTCTTATCTTAATAGAAAGTTCGCATGGCATGCCATTACACAGGATTTGGGAGAACTCAAATGCAACGTCAAGAATGGGACTATAATGTTTGTGAAGCCAGTGGTCAATGCTAACAACCAGAACCGCTTGGGTCAGATCAAGACGTCTTACCAGTTGAATGCTAAGCCTGAGATTGCAGCAGCCTTCTATTTTGATTTTACGCTACATGCTGTTCTTACAGTCAAGTAAGTGAGAAAGTTTACTTTGCAATTTGTGAAACGAAACTTTATAAATTGATGATTCTGTCTTCAGAAATATGATAACTGATGGCAGTTGGAGAAAAACAAATGCTACTAATTTCATTACTTGTGACGAATATGATGGAAAGAATGTACCAAAGAGAGTTGGACTAGACCTTGAAAGTGCATTGAAGAAGGTGAGATGGCAATTCATTTTGAAAATGAAAAACTCCGGAATAAACATCGTTCTGTAACCTACCCATATGAAATCTAATTCATGGAAAGTCCCAGCTGTCTCAAATTGGTCTACGGGCTTTTGCAATGATTTGATTCGAAGAAATGTTTCAGGAACTTCAAGTGAGTACTGAACTACCCACTTATGGACCATTTGAGATTGTTTCAAACGGGTTGAGTCAGATGGAGTTCGATATGACAATGTCCTTAGTGAATGTTCGAGATGAAGCACCTGACAAAACGACTCCTGTGGGAACTTGGTCAGCAGGTTTGAATTCGAATCTTTCGTTCTTAGAAAATGGCATAATGGACACATTCACATCAGCTCTCGTATATCGAGTGGTAGTTGCTGAGGTGAGAGAAAGTCGCTATTAAATTTCCCTAAGTAATAAATTCATATTTCAGTTTTAGATTTTTCTTCGTTTTGTTTCTGCATGTCATATTGATTCACCCAATTCTTGCAGCAAATTCCATTTGTGTTCAGGGACAAAGAGTCGAAAAAAGGATACAGTGGCTACTGCATAGACCTCATGGACAAAATAGGTGATGTTTTGAGATTCGAATATGAAATACAGTTGGCTACTGGTAACGTCTTCGGAAACATGGATGAGCAAGGCAAATGGAATGGTCTCATAAAAGACCTTATGGACAAGAAGGCGGATATAGGTTTGGGTTCGATTTCTGTTATGGCCGAAAGGGAAAACGTTATAGACTTCACAGTTCCCTATTATGATTTGGTCGGTATCACTATTTTAATGAAAGTACCAAGAGTTCCTACTTCTCTGTTTAAATTCCTCACAGTTCTAGAGGATGAGGTTTGGATGTGCATTCTCGCAGCTTACTTCTTCACGAGGTAAATAAACTTATCATTCTAAAATGACAAAAAAATTACAGATACTTAGCTCAAATTGTACTGA
Source organism: Adalia bipunctata (assembly GCA_910592335.1). Lineage (NCBI taxonomy): Eukaryota > Metazoa > Arthropoda > Insecta > Coleoptera > Coccinellidae > Adalia > Adalia bipunctata. Next base: position 9,792,723 of record OU342955.1, on the reverse strand, counting down.
GGATCTCCAATAAGAAATTGTGTGTTATAGATCTCAGTCAATATTTTTTCTAGCCTCCTGATGTGGATCTTTGATAGATGGAGCCCCTATAGCTACCAGAACAACAGAGAGAAGTACAAAGATGATGAGGAAAAGAGAGAGTTCAACTTGAAGGAATGTCTATGGTTCTGTATGACATCTTTAACACCCCAAGGAGGAGGGGAAGCCCCAAAAAATTTGTCGGGTCGTTTGGTAGCCGCCACTTGGTGGTTGTTTGGGTTCATCATCATAGCCTCTTACACTGCGAATCTTGCAGCTTTTTTAACAGTATCCAGATTAGAAACTCCGATCGAGTCTCTCGACGATTTGTCCAAACAATACAAGATTCAATATGCTCCTCGGAATGGATCATCTTCAGCTACCTACTTTGAGAGGATGGCCAACATAGAAGCACGGTTTTATGAGTAAGTTATTCAAAGAAGTATTTTCTCAGTTACAAATAATTGCGTGGTGTTAAGTCTCGATCTGTAAAAGGAAGGTATGTGTTTTGGGAAAGTCAAGAAAATGATTATTGAATATAAAAATGCGATGTGTAACCTTTTCCAGGATTTGGAAAGACATGAGTCTCAACGATAGTCTCAGCGACATCGAAAGGGCAAAACTGGCAGTTTGGGACTACCCAGTTAGCGACAAGTACACCAAAATGTGGCAAGCGATGAAAGAGGCAGGTTTTCCGAGTACACTATCGGAAGCTGCAGAACGCGTGAAAGATTCACAGTCTTCTACTGAGGGATTTGCTTATCTGGGAGATGCAACCGACATAAAATACCTTGAGATGACGAACTGTGATTTGAAACCAGTTGGTGAAGAATTTTCGAGGAAACCATACGCACTTGCGGTTCAACAAGGATCTCCGTTGAAGGATCAGCTTAATACAGCGTGAGTAAAACCTTTTCAGTTAGATCAGGAGATTTCAGAATGCAGTAAAGCAGTGTTAGTATCATCAAATGCGTCGATTCCATTTCAGAATTCTACAACTCCTGAACAGAAGGGAACTGGAGAGGCTGAAAGAGAAATGGTGGACCAAGAATCCGAACAGGGCGAAATGCGAACAGCAAGAGAACCAATCCGATGGCATCAGCATTCAGAACATTGGCGGTGTCTTCATCGTGATTTTTGTTGGAATAGGTTTAGCCTGTATAACATTGGCATTCGAATATTGGTGGTATAAGTACCGAAAGGTAGCAAAAGTTGTCACTGTTCAAGAAGCAGACGTTCATCCTGTTCACAGAAATGCATTCGGCACGGAAGGCTTCGTTAAGCATAAATTTGGAAAAGAAACTTTTGGGAAGAAACCAATTGATAAAATCGATTCGAAATTTAAACCCACTAAGTTATACCAAGGATCTCATTATTGAACATGTATAAAATTATTTAATTATAGCTCTAGTGGTTAAAATGATTATTTAATAAATTATTCAATGCGATGAAAAAGACTTTTTTTGATAATTGGTTAATTTGAATTAATTATCTACATCAACTTATCCATTGCAGGAACTGATTATCATAGTAATCTCATGGGCAGCTCTCAGGATAGCCGACAGTGTCAAAAGTATCTTCACAATATTTTATTGTCTTTTAAACTCTTTTGTAATATGTCGAAGAATCACTCCTGTAAACTTTGTGATGAAAGACTGCTTGATATCGGCGTTGAGAAATCCAATTTGCTCATGTTTGATGAATTATTTTTCCAATTGAATTTGGATCATTGAAATATTGGAGATAGCATCAAATTCGTATTACTAACCATAATAGTTCAAATTCCACGACGATATAGGGCGACAGGGCGTTTAGTATAATTTGTTTGTGCAAACTCCATTTGAAGTCATTAAAGGCAAGCTTAGTGAATGGGAAAAGTTTTTCACAGAACCGACTTTAACATGTTTCACTCGATTGAAAAAAGTTACAATTGCGAGATTTGGAAATAAAACTATATTAAGAATTAGGGCGTTTGAAGAGCCCTAGTTATATTTAAAAAATGTTTGAAGTAAACTGCCTCCATGAGATCTACTGTGTCCCATCAGACATATGCAATCCTAAATTAACGTGAAGATGAAGTGTGAACCATAAAAATAAGGAAACAAATACTTCCAATTCAACTCATACGGACCAGTGAAATGTTTCGAATTAAAGGTGTTCTAGTTCGAAGTAGATTCTTTCGAATCAAACTGGATCATTCATCATATTGATTTCTCAGAAAACGGTATAAGAAAAATGGTAATAAATTCATCTTTTTCTCTTTACGGACTGTAAGGAACCAAAGAGACTAAAATGATAATTATTGTGTTAATTTTATTAACACTTCTTCGTGTTTGCTGGACTAGTCCCCTGGTTATCACTATATGTAAGTGCTAATAATAATGAAATGATGAAATTGCTTCATCATGCACAGAAATATTCGAAGAACAATTAAAGAAAATATTAACTACAAATTTTCGCAACGGAAGGTTTACATTTCATTGAAGAAATACATATCTGATTTGTGTGGTATTCGAGGAGTTCCGTGGGGGTTTATATTGAACATTAACCTTTCGCGGATATCTTAAAATGCACAGGGACAATCACAAAAACCCTCGCGTCTCTTGAAATAAATATAAGGACCGAAAATGTGCAAACTCGTTTCTTTTCGTTTATCTAGCTAGTAGCTTGTGAGAAGGTCTTCTCATTAAGAGGTGTTCACCTCGGTGATAATCCAAAAATTTCTAACATTTGTATAGAAAATAACAGATTTATTTTTTCAAAGTATACGTGGATGAGTTTGGATATGAAGTAGCAGATTCAGCTGTGAACGCGGCATTTGGTTATTTAGAACAGAAGAAAGACTATAATATGAAACTTGAAGTCACAAGAGTGACTGCGAAGAGAAAAAATGCAGAGGACACCCAACAACTTTGTGAGTAAACACAAACATACATCTCATTTTCACTGAAAAAATAGAGGTATATTCGACATAGATTTTTCATTGAAGTTTTTCCATAATCTGATACCAAGGCGTCCAATTCTCTTAATTAACTACAACAATGCCTTCATTATAGAATAATTCAGAACATTATTCCCCATCATCACTCATGGAGTGTGGAAAAGCCGAATGGAATAAATGCTATATTTTGCTTTACATAATAGTTTTCGATATTTTACCAAAATTGGCTAATCACCTAATCAATAATCTATTTTTATTCAATAAACATGAAATTATAATATTTCTGAACAGAGAATGATGCGATCTTTCAAACGATGTGTCTATATTTATCTAATAATGTTTTTTTTTATTTTTCAGTATTTATATTTCATTCAATAGTTTTAGGAGGTTAAGTAAAATAGCGTAAGTTAAACTTCGCCTAATGATTTCATGGAATGAAAAATAAAGGCCAATTATTTTTTTTAACGAAACATCCATTATTATTATTATATATCTGGATGTACCCCAATGTATCTCCTATTTGAAAAAGCGGGGTACTTGTCTTTCGAAGATAGATGAAGGAAGAAGTTTGACTTGTTTCAGGATATATCAGGAATATTCACAGAACAAATGAGACAATGAATTTATTCCATTTTGCTGTTTCACATAATAATTGTACGGTCAAAGTTAATCGGACATAAAAACAATTTCTGATTCTACCAGTCTGTAAGAGCTATGGTGATATGCTGAAAAGGAGAAAACCACCGCACTTGGTTCTCGATACCACTAGGACAAAATTGACCTCCGATACTGTGAAGTATTTGACTAGAGCTTTGGGAGTGACATCAATCTCTGCTTCTTTTGGTAGATTTTGGGATATGGGAGAATGGTCACACTTGGATGTGCATGAAAGGAATCGCTTGATTCAACTCAATCCCCCATCGGAGACTATGTCAGAGGTCGTAAACTTTATTGTTTTTCGCCAAAATATAACAGGTGCTGCCATCTTGTATGATGAGACCTTTGGTGAGTGATTCACACGAACTGCATGAAGGGTTGACATATATCTTACAATTCCGATATAGATAATCAACCGAAGAAAATTTTAGCTTGGCTATATATGGTATATTATCATTTTTAATCTTTCTGTATTCAATGATCATGGTGATCATTGAATACAGAAAGATTTCACAGGAACTGATTCTTCTAACTTTCATATAAAAAATTTTGGAACAGAACACTCTTCCACGTGGATTCTACTCACTTGATCCTACTATTTTTCAGAAACGGAACATATGAAAGCTAATTTTTTGGAAAATGCAGCTACGAGACATCTCTTTTCGGAGATCAATATAAAAAATATTGACGAGCAATTGTTGAAAATGAGAAGGTTCAAGCTGGTCAATTTTTTTATACTGGGCAGTTTGAATAGTCTAAAACTCGTCTTAGATTCCGCCTGGAGAAATAATTTTTTCGAACCGAAATACGCTTTTCATGCCATAACACAAGATTTGGGTGATCTACTGAAATGTGAAGTGGTGAATGGAACAATTTTTTTAGCACGTCCGATTATGAGAAAAATGTTCGAAAGCAGATTCGATTTACTCAAGAAAACCTATGGATTGGACGGTAAACCGGAAATTGCAGCAAGCTTTTATTTTGATTTGACGATTCAGACTCTCCTTACAGTAAGGTAAGAACTATCTGCAAAAATTGCCGGGTTTATTACCTATTTGGAAACACAAATTCACTGAATTTCAGGATTTCTGATGACAGATTCTTTAGTGTTTTGATTGGAATGGCAGAATATGAATTATTTCGAAAAGAAGTACTGAACTTTTTTTTTCAGAAATATGATTGTAGAGAAAAGTTGGCATGATAGGAATACTACCGATTTGATAACGTGTGAAGAAATAGATGTGAAAAAAAAGAGGAAATCATCAAAAAGGCGCCAAGGTTATCTATTTGGAGCTGCTTTGCGAAAGGTAACTACATATTGATATTCAGGATATGATAGACGGATCAGTAGTTAGTAGGTATCACCATGAATGAAAAGAACGAAAAAAGCACTGACTTGTGGCGAGGAGTTCTTGAGAGTGTGTTGCTACCAATTGTGAAATCGGGATGGAGTTACGTTTCGTCCCGGCTTCGCCCATGATGAACTCATCAGAATTCAGATTGGCTAATGTCAGCGAAGCTTGATGCCAATGACGTAGATGTTGAAGCTACCCCGCTCGCAGGGAGCGAGGGTACCGAGACCGTCGAGACGTGGCTGGTCTATAAATAATATCGTATCTCGTCATCCGGACCCGCTTAGGGGAGGGGGCCCTCTGCCGAGCACGTGCTGAGGTGCGGGCAGCGTGTGAAGATTTCTACACGCTGGTGGCAGAGAGTCGCCACACCAATAATGAAGAGAGATGGGATTTACCATGTTGTCATTATTGTCGGTTAGTTCTAGATGAAGGATTCTGTGATCTTCTTGAAATTAGGGAGGGTGGTTCATTCGAGTCATTGTTTTATATATCAGGAGTTCAGAAAAGTTCCTGCAGTTTTGATGTAGATAGTGCAACCAGTGTAGTATTCCACTGTTTCATCTGATGGCAGCCAGTGGCGTAGCTAGATAGTCAGGGGCCCTGGTGCAAAAATCGGAGAGAGGCCCCAATGAATTCTTTGGTTTTTATCGAGTCGAAATTTAAAAACTTCGAAGAAGCAAAGCTACTTACCTACTAAAGGTACGGTTGAGGAGTATACTTGAATGAATGATGTTATGAGGTAATGGAAAGAAACGGGTTTTTCGAGAGAGTTTCTTATGTTTTGTATTGTAGGTATTTTAAATTTATTATATTTATGTGGATGAAAAAAGAATTTTGAAAACAATTTTTATAGATACTACAAAAAATTATAAGGAGTCACTGTCACAATCTACCTCTTGACTTATTTCTTATTGATATGAATATTTAGCAAGATAACAATTATAATAAATTATTAAAGAAATCAATTCAAATTGATTATTAAGGATTAGAACGTAGATCTCCATCAAGTCTAGATTTGAAGTCATTGATTCCTTTGAGAAAATATGTCCACAACATCTTTCCAGACCTACTCTTGAAAAAGATTCAATGACTCCACTCAAATCTAGACTTGATGTAGCTCCATTTTCAATTGATATAAGCGATGAATGTCGCAATCGAGCTTTACCCAGAGACCAGAGTGTTCCTCTAAGTCTAATAATTTCTACATTATTCTTAATTTGCAGAATCTTTAAGCTTCTACCTTCTACAGAGGTGACAGGAATTGTATGGAACAGTAATATTGCTGTAAATACGTCTGTTAACTCGCATTTCAGCATTCCGTATTTCCTTTTTATTTTCATTCAGAATTCGTGAATTGTTCACGCCTTATTCAATTCAGGTAGAAATAGGTGATAAATATCAAGAAATTGAATTGAAAAGTTGTTCCCTATCATATCGCAATATTTACTTTGACATTGGTCGCAGCTTTGATTGAAAGTTTTTCGTCTACATCTAATAGTAGAAATGATGGTGAAAATTAAATATTTTGTTGACTGCAATCATACTTACCCTCGAAACGTGCATTTAGTTGTGAAATTATTGTATCGAGCAACCTATAGAAAATATTTATTTTGAAAAATTCTTCCCTGCTTCGAAATCGTTGATCAGAAGGAAGCTAATTCATCGAAATGTTTTTTAACTTTTTGTGTCTCTTTTCTTGGAAACGGGGATCTTTACCATATGCTATGGCATTTTCTCTAGCCTTGCACTTGAAGTACTCGAAGTCACTCTTATTAATTTGTATCTTCGTATTTGTCTCTTTTAAAGCTCCGCGTCGTCCGAATTGATATCGCATTTTTGTAATACTTATAGTTTAGATGTATAATTGATATCATTAAGAATGCGGTGCATGTAATCGCCGAGGAATATAAATTCAAAATTCAACATTTTTTATAATTTCTGCTCGGTTTCGCTCAGAATTTTTCATAACTATTTCTGATAATGCACGAATGAAATGAAGTTTAATTGCTGAAATTGGACTGGACAATCAAGTCGGATTCAGTTTTTTTTTTATTGAGGTATCCTATTCACCAGTGAATTTGACAAGAATACAATACGTTTGATGCTTTTTCCGAAAAAAAAAATGTTTCAACAACTGATTATAATAATGACAATTTATTCATATAATACATCACAGAAATAAAATCAAAGTATGTACCTATTATAAATATTTTTAACAAGTTCAAACGCGACTTGATAGTCAGCGCTTGGGGGCCCCCTAAGGTCGGGGGCCCTGGTGCACTGCACACCCTTGCACCCACGTAGCTACGCCACTGATGGCAGCACTGACATTGGGACGAAGTGATATGAATCTCGTTCGTGTAAAACTAGATCCCAAAAATAATTTCATCTATCATTACGTTTTTCAGCAATATAACGAACCTATGGAGACGCCTGCATATGGAAAACTGAGGTTCGCAATAAACGGAGCCAACAATATGGATTTAGGAATCGAATATAGTCTGATGAATTTTAATCATGGTATTGTTTCAAATGTGATACCTCTCGGATATTGGTCAAGTACATTCGATGCATCTACTCTGAATATTGTAAATAAAGAAAAATTTGACTCGTTCCGCGCAGTTCGCAAATATAGAGTGGTTGTAGCAGAGGTGAGAAGTTCAATCAATTATTTATTATTTTCCACATTGAAGGTAGTTTTTGAAATATTAAAAAATATTTTGGTGATCTAATTACTCTCATTAAATTAAATAAAATCGATTCAAAATGTGTAATCTATTACCGTTTATCACGTGACTACAAACACGAATGAGAATACGTGACGTCACTGTTCTGTAAACAAGCTAACCTATAACCTCACTGTAATCGCCAGTACGAACTTACGAAGAACAGAAGAGAGTAAAACGTATCACCAGCGAACTATTTCACGATTATTTGTTATTACGCAAACGATTTGTTCGCAAGAAATCACACAAGATCAGTTCGCTTTGACAGACGGCGAAGTCTGTTTACCGTATAGTGACGTCATCATAATCACTTCGTTTCAGCGGGAATTTTGAAAACTATTTTTATTTACGCATTTTTTGTTGGTATTTGCTATATTTTTCTCATGAAAATATTTTTTTCGTGTTTGTATAGGGCTTATCTACAAATTAAAATCATTTCCAAAAATAGTCAACATCCCTATTACACCACTCGCCTGACAGCTCGTGATGCAAATCTTTATGTGTTATGTTATATGTTATGACCTACATTATCGCTCGTTCCTCGTTGAATCTCAAGGGTGATATTTGTCATTTTCGCATGTGGTTGTCGAAAAAAATAATAGAACATATGCATGTACTACATGAATTAATGATTCTTCTATAATATGCAGTCCTTGGTTCTCATGGCTTTCTATTTGCGACAACACAGCTTTGTGTAATTTTTATTCTTTTTCTTTTTGTAGCAAACTCCATTTTTATTCCGCGACGAAAACCACCCAAAGGGATATAACGGTTATTGCATGGATCTCATGGACCATATAGCTGACCTTCTGAAGTGTGAGTACGATGTAGTTCTCGCAACCAATAATGAATTTGGATTTATGAATGACGAAGGTCTCTGGAATGGACTCATCAAGGATCTCATCGATAAGAAGGCTGACATTGGATTAGGTCCTATTTCGGTCATGGAGGAACGAGAAAGTGTTATAGACTTCACAGTTCCCTATTACGATTTAGTTGGCATAACAATTTTGATGAAAATACCATTTGTTTCGACCTCTTTATTCAAGTTTTTAACGGTTCTTGAAGATGAGGTATGGTTCTGCATCATTGCTGCTTATTTTTTCACAAGGTGAGGAACAGCATACAATGAAAATTCATTGACTAAAACATCTTAGTCGTATTCTTCTGAGACAAAACGATTTGAACCGGAACTTTCAACAGAGCAAATCAAAAACAAGAAGTGTGAAATAAAAGTTACAATTAACACATTTAATACTCGTACTTTAAAATTAGGTACACTCTTCGCCCTTTGATTGTAGTATACAAAGAATTATTTGTTATTGCAGTTTTCTATTATGGATATTTTATCGAATGAGCCCTTTCAGCCTCAGAAATAACCCTCAGAAATATAAAGGTGACAACAACAACCAAGATTTCACTCTCAAAGAATGCCTTTGGTTCTGTATAACGTCGTTAACACCGCAAGGAGGAGGTGAAGCCCCGAAGAATTTATCTGGGCGTTTAGCAGCTGGCGCATGGTGGCTTTTTGGATTCATTATAGTCTCATCGTATACTGCTAATCTTGCTGCATTTTTGACCGTGTCTCGACTGGAATCTCCAATAGAATCGCTAGATGATCTGTCTAAGCAGTACAAAATAGAATATGCGCCAACCAATGGTTCATTCACAGCCACATATTTCATGAGAATGAAAAATATAGAGAAGACTTTCTATGAGTAAGTGATTAACCTCTCTTTCAACTCTCTTTTAACAGGATGGTGCACCACAATAGACCTCTTTGTTCACAGTTGTAAGGGCAGAGCATTCTGACCATTCAACCTTCTGGTGAATAAATAATAATTATACACAATTCTTCAGGATTTGGAAAGATATGAGTCTGAATACCAGCATGAGCAACGTTGAACGAGCACAGTTAGCAGTCTGGGACTATCCAGTCGGTCAGAAATACTCGAAAATGTGGATAGCAATGACACAAGCGGGATTTCCGAGGAACCTGGAAGAGGCTGTTGAAAGAGTGAAGAAATCGCCATCCTCAACGGAAGGTTTCGCTTACATAGGCGACGCAACTGACATAAAATACCTGGAGATGACAAATTGTGACTTGAAACCTGTTGGTGAGGAGTTTTCCCGGAAACCCTACGCACTAGCGGTTCAGGAGGGATCACCGTTGAAGGAGCAGCTTGATTCAGCGTGAGTGCCCAGAATTCATATTTTTATTTTTTAACTTAATACCACAAAGTTCATACTGCGGATGGACATCGTCGGTAACAAAGATGATTCAGAGCTCTGTGGTTTACCACATTATAAAACAGAACGTTCATAGCTGGCCCAATTTACAATGCGAAGATTTTGCTGAGCCCAGAAAAAATTGGGATTCGCTCAAAATTCCCACATAATTCTTAGCTTCTGCTTTATAGATTTCAATAAATTTCTTTTTTATATTTCTAGAATACTTCATCTACTGAATCAAAGATCATTGGAATATTTGAAGGCAAAATGGTGGTCTAATAATCCGAACAAGGCGGTATGCGAAATCAAAGAGGCGGAATCTGACGGCATAAGTATTCGGAACATCGGAGGAGTATTTATTGTTATTTTTGTTGGTATTGGACTGGCTCTCATCACTTTGATTTTCGAATATTGGTGGTACATGTGTAGGAAACACACTTCTGTGACAGTCGTTGTTGAAGAAGTCCCTGATAAATCAAGAACAAAAGGTGATTCCAACAATTGAACTGATCAATGCGTGTTCAGTGAGAAATCCAATGGATATTTGATGAAGTTTTGTGATGATTTACATTTTTTTCTTGTAGAGGAGATATCAGCAATTTCTGTACTCTTTCCGAAGACTTCAAAGTGACAATTTTTTGCAATTATCACCTTGAAGATATGTTGATTGATTTGCACTGTTTTCATGTGATTTTGATCCATAATAAACCTGAATAAACCGTATTGTTGTTTCACTTGCCATATGCCTGATAATTCGAATAAAAAAGAATTTCAATGAATTGATAATAGGTAGCTAATCTTATATGAAATGGAATCTATTGTTGAAATTTCTGGCGAATTCTGTATACCACTCGTTGTCGTTTTTCGGTACGATTATGTTGAATGCCAACAAAATTATCTCTCGGCAAAATTGCACAGGGAAAATAAATATTAGAAGCTATTATTCATGTCAAAACTAAGATAGAAGAAATACAATTATGCGAAAATTGGGGATTTTCACCTAATCTACGTAGAAATTTACCGTCCTAAATCCTGAAATACTTTTTCGTACTTTGCCGAGTAAGAAGAATTTGAATTTTATATATTTGCGAATGATTTTACGTTTTAAAAAGATCTCAATCCGAATGCTTGATGCATACAATTACAATACAATATATGACGTATTCGCAGAACATTGTTGCTATGCTAAATTTTGTAATGTTTCGTTTGAAATCGACTTTAATCATAAATTGCTCTCCCTGGTAGGTGAAGAACTAATTTTTTGAATGCATTTCAATCATTCAAATATAAGTTCGCATTATATTCGTATTACTACCAATAATCGTCCAATTTCCTCTACTTAGGGCATTCAATGTAATTTGTTCGGAAAGCTCCATTTGAAGTCATTAAAGGCAAGCAGGTTCGAATGAGGAGATTTTTTTACAGAACCGACTCGGACCCCTGTACACTCAATTGTTGAATGTTACAACATTTACTGTAGATTAGAATGCATGCAACCAAGGCAGATAAAGGCATATCCCTTAATGGGAAGCTCCTACCTGGAAACTGGGTTGGGCATATGAGAATATTGAATAAAAAAAAAATAATAAATTGGGAATATGGTCCTAAGCTGAACTAAAATGAAACCTTCATCATAAGAATCGAAGATTTTTCGAAAAATAAATGAATATTAAGAATCAGAAAATTCATTCAAATATTAATTATCATTTAGTTCAGTATTTCAGTGAATACAAACGGAAAATTGAAAAATTTCAGGAACTCTGATAATTTTTTGAAGAATCAGTGTAAATATCTAGAATTTCACGTTTTATAAGTTCAATAACGCAACAAGAACTTTTTCATGATCAGTGACATGCATCAGACGTTCAAAAATGCTGAAGTTTTTTTTTTCTCAGTTATGTGACAGACGATGGAAGAATTGCCAGAAAGACTTAGCCAACCAAAGTCGATCATTCAATAACATTTGTGAAATATTGGGAAGTGGGCAATGCAGGTCTAGCAGAATGTGCCACCACGACATGTTTTTCCTCAGAAAAGAATTGTTTTTCATCGATCCAGCACTGAAAATTTACACACCAGAGGGAAAAACTGTTGATAATGACGGAGATCACAACCCTGATTAAAACTTTTTTTTTAAAACTATCGCATTCTAGTTTCAAATATAATAATGTGACCCATAAAATTCAAGAGAAAAATACTTGAAATTCAACTCATACGGTCCAGTAAAATGTTTCGCATTAAAGGTGTTGTAATTCGAAGTAGTTACTTTCGAATAAAATTGGATCGTTTATCATATTGACTACTCGGGAAACGATGAAAGGGAAGTGGTATTGTATTATATTCTTCTTTTCTCCTTTACGAACTGAATGGAATCAAAGGAAGGAAAATGTTAATTATCTTTATTTCATTATCCCTTCTTCATGTTTGCTGGACTCGTATCGTGGTTATCACTGTTTGTAAGTACATATTCATAATAATAATGATAATAGGTAATGATAATAGCCTTCATTGAAAATGAAAAAGCAAATGAAATAATCAAATAATTCTAGTAAGTTTCACTTAGAAATATTAAGAATATAATGAAACGATATTTTCAATATTCTTCAATGAGACCGATATATCCCAAAAAAATCTATTCTTCAAGAAAATATCCATACAATAGAAAAGAAAATAATAGAATAAACTTTTTGCTTGAAAGTACACGTGAATGAGATTGGAAATGAACTAGCAGATTCATCTGTGAGTGCAGCGTTTGGATATTTAGAAAAGAAGACAAATTATAATATAAAACTTGAAGTCATAAGACTGTCTGTAAACAGGACAAATTCGGAGGAAACCCTACAGAAATGTGAGTAAACATAAAATTATATAGTTATGAAATGTTTCGTAAGGGTTTTCTTTTCCGTTTCGAAGAAATATACATTGTTTGGTCAAAACTAATTTTCTAGAAACATTTATGTTCGACTGCCTCATGAACACTTGATTTATGAATTCGTTTAGTGTCCATAATTGACTACTTTATTGGACTCAACTGTCACTCTGTTTTGCAATGTTCTTTCTTTCACACCACTTGTTTTAGTCCGCATACAAATTTTCATAAGCACTTTCAATGGGTAAAAAAGAATCTTCGGTACTTGCGGCTGAATTTTCTACGCTTTCCTCCCTTGCACTATCCATTTTTTGGATTATTATGACGTTTGTCACAAACTTAACGAAGTAAACAACTTTGTTCAGTGAGGTTTCTAAGGTAAAAAAAGCAAAAGCACACTCAATCTTTTCTTTAAATGAAGCGACGAATATATTAATTGCCATTTCAGAAAATAGAATTTCTGCATTGCAGTCAAACATAAAGCTTTGTATGCAACTCGTACATAATTAGGCTTATGGACTTGCCCAAATTATTGGCCTCGTTCGCTTTTCTCGCTCTGCCAAAAACCTTTGGGCTCGTCCATAAAGACCTAATTTATGTACTTGTTACATAAAAAGCTATTATAATTATGCATGTCAGTATGTAAGACCTATGGTGATATGTTGGAACGGAATCGACCACCGCACTTAATTCTCGATACCACGAAGATAAATCTGGCTTCCGAAACTGTGAAGAGGTTCACAAGGGCTCTGGCTCTTCCAACAGTTGCTGCTTCTTTTGGCGAACCATGGGATACCGTAGAATGGAGACATCTGGATTCCCTTGAAGAATGTTACTTGATTCAAGTTAATCCTCCAGCTGACATCATTCCGGACATGATAAAGTATATTGTTATACGTCAAAATATAACGAGTGCTGCCATCTTGCATGATGATACCTTTGGTGAGTGTTTACTATCTGGAATCAGGAACTGTGCAGTGAAATAATAGACATATAAAACTGAAAAGCTGGAAAGTTCTGCTTTCAAATACCATACATGCACCTTAGTCTATCGATTTCAACCTTGAAGAATTCTTATTTCAAAGTTATCATTGATTTCATACATTTATTGATTTATTATCAATTGTCAAATACTCTTCTTTCGAATGTCGAGGTTTCTATGAATCTATAAATCCAATTAAACAGTACTGCTTCGCCGGAGAGTGAATAACGAAGCAATGTTTGTTTATCCACAATAATTCTTTATTTTTTTCGACAGAAACGTATTCAACAGAAACACAAACCTAAAAATTAAACGCTAAAAAAATGGTACTCGTTTTGTGAAATATTTTATATATCTACGAATAAAATCATTGAAAAATTTGTGGATAATAAAAATGAGAATATAATGTGAATAGAAAATAAATAAAGGCTAAATAAATACTCAACGAAAATTTCAAAATTCAAAAATAAAAATTATGCTTCATATCTTCGAATTTCAATAGGAAAATTTTATAACCAAACCTTCCAGACGAGTTATATTCACTCCATGCCTTTTTTCAGAAATGGAATATCAGCATGCATCATTATTACAAAATATAGCTACGAGACATATAATCTCGAAAATACAGTTGGACAACATTGACGAGCAATTGTTAAAAATGAGGAGATTTAAGTTAGTCAATTTTTTCATATTGGGTAGTTTGAATACTCTGAAGCTCGTCTTGGATTCTGCCTGGAAAAATATTTTTTTCGAACCGAAATATACTATTTATGCAATAACACAAGATTTGGGTGATCCACTGAAATGTGATGTGGTAAATGGAACCATATTTTTAGCGCGTCCGATTATGAATGAAATGTTCAAAAGCAGATTCGATTTACTCAAGAAAACCTATGGATTGGACGGTAAACCGGAAATGGCAGCAAGCTTTTATTTTGATTTGACGATTCAGTCTCTCCTTACAGTAAGGTAGGAACTGATTCGTTGGAAATATAAATCATTGTAATTTTAGGATTTCTTGTAGCACATCCTGTTGTGATTTGATTTTTTTCGTAGTTATTTCTATTTTGAGAGATTATTAATTAATTTTGATATTTCGCTGAAATATCAGGCTTTCTTTTAGTGGAATTCATGTTAAATTTTTTTTTAATTTTGAAATCCGGAATCAAATTCCGGTCTCATTAACAAATCGAGAACAATGAAAAGTTGGTTAAAAACATTCTTGTGGTTACTATTGTCAATTTTTATTTTAACATTCATTTATCATGATTTTAACCTTAATAAAATTTTCACATTTTTGATATCCCCTTAATGTCGGATAAGAATTGAAGGCAATGAATGATTGAAGAGATGTTGAATATATTTTTTTACAGAAATATGATGGTAGATACAAGTTGGATTGGAAAGAATAGCACCGATTTCATGACTTGTGAAGAATATGTTAAAGAAAAGAATGAACCACCGAGAATTGGTCGTCAAGATCGATTTTATTCATCTTTCGAAAAGGTACAATCACCTACTTTCTTAGGTATTGAAGTGATTTCATTGAGTGGTCAGTAGTAATTACGTCAGTAAAAAATTCGGGAAAAAAGGCTTGGGATCAGGTCTTTTCGAGTATGAAAAATCTAGATTTTGGAACATCGCTAGAACCCGCCAAATTTGTTCAAGAAGGGGGCATTCTCTCACAGACAAACCATCATCAAAATTAGTCAAATACAGACAAAAGGTTATATCATTTTGACTAATCCTTTTCAGCAACTTCGTGAAACTATGGAGACGCCAGCTTTTGGCACAATGCACTTTACCGGTGACCAATTAAGTGACTATATGAATTTCGAAATGGCATTTAATTTGGTGGATTTTGATCATGGTAATGTTTCAAATATGACACCAATTGGATATTGGCTAAGTGGACACAGTACAGATATAGAAATTGACAATAAAAAAAAATTTGACACATTCCTCGCTGTTCTCAAATATAGAGTGGTTGTAGCTGAGGTGAGAAATTAACTCACTTATTTATATCATAAAAATGATACTAAGATGCTGAACAAATGCATGTACTACATGAATTAATGATTCTTTAATCATATACAGTCCTTGGTTTTCATGGCTTTCCCTTTGCGACAACACAGCTTTGTGTGGGTTTTTATTCGTTTTCTTCTTGTAGCAAACTCCATTTTTATTCCGCGACGAAAACCACCCAAAGGGATATAACGGTTATTGCATGGATCTCATGGACCATATAGCTGACCTTCTGAAGTTTGAGTACGATGTAGTTCTCGCAACCAATAATGAATTCGGATTTATGAATGAAGAAGGTCTCTGGAATGGACTCATCAAGGATCTTATCGATAAGAAAGCTGACATTGGATTGGGTCCTATTTCGGTCATGGAGGAACGAGAAAGTGTTATAGACTTCACAATTCCCTATTACGATTTAGTTGGCATAACAATTTTGATGAAAATACCATTTGTTTCGACCTCTTTATTCAAGTTTTTAACGGTTCTTGAAGATGAGGTATGGTTCTGCATCATAGCTGCATATTTTTTCACAAGGTGAGGAATAGCATACCGAAAAAATTCTATGAGTACCTATATCGGCTATATCAAACCACTTAGTCTTGTCCCTCTGGAACAAAAGGATGAGTAGATACAGGAATTAAAGGATTATTTGTTGTTGCAGCTTCCTGTTATGGATCTTCCATCGAATGAGTCCTTTCAGCTTCAGGAACAACCCTCAGAAATATGAAGGAGACAACGACAACCGGGATTTCACTCTCAAAGAATGTCTTTGGTTCTGCATGACATCGTTAACACCACAAGGAGGAGGTGAAGCCCCGAAGAATTTATCTGGTCGTTTAGCAGCTGGCGCATGGTGGATTTTTGGATTCATTATAGTTTCATCGTATACTGCTAATCTTGCTGCATTTTTGACCGTGTCTCGACTAGAAACTCCAATAGAATCGCTAGATGATCTGTCTAAGCAGTACAAAATAGAATATGCACCAACCAATGGTTCATTCACAGCCACATATTTCATGAGAATGAAAAATATAGAGAAGACTTTCTATGAGTAAGTGATTAAGCTCTCTTTTAATTCTCTTTTAACAGGATGGTGCACCACAATAGACCTCTTTGTTCACAGTTGTAAGGGCAGAGCATTCTGACCATTCAACCTTCTGGTGAATAAATAATAATTATACACAATTCTTCAGGATTTGGAAAGATATGAGTCTGAATACCAGCATGAGCAACGTTGAACGAGCACAGTTGGCAGTCTGGGACTATCCAGTCGGTCAGAAATACTCGAAAATGTGGATAGCAATGACACAAGCGGGATTTCCGAGGAACCTGGAAGAGGCTGTTGAAAGAGTGAAGAAATCGCCATCCTCAACGGAAGGTTTCGCTTACATAGGCGACGCAACTGACATAAAATACCTGGAGATGACAAATTGTGACTTGAAACCTGTTGGTGAGGAGTTTTCCCGGAAACCCTACGCACTAGCGGTCCAGGAGGGATCACCGTTGAAGGAGCAGATTGATACAGCGTAAGAATGCGTGTGATATTAGATACTCAACTTGAGCAGAACTCAGATTAGGAAAATCTTATTTTGCGAGAAGAAGGGTTCCGCCCAATACACCTTCTTGCACAGCCTTCGTCCTTACATTTGACAACCACAATAGTCAATATAGTCAACATATCGAATAATGCACGGTGAAGTTTAGTACGTCGTCCTCCCCGGTAACTATAACTACAAAGAATCTCAGTTGTATTTAGTGCTGCGTTGCCCCATGTCAGTTCGTGGCTTGGAAATAGGAAAGGCAGTGGTTCTCGACATATTTCATCTTTTTTTTCTAAATATAAGATTTGCTGAGATTAATTTCATTCAATGAGCATGAAAATC
The DNA here is from genome assembly GCA_910592335.1 of Adalia bipunctata. Lineage (NCBI taxonomy): Eukaryota > Metazoa > Arthropoda > Insecta > Coleoptera > Coccinellidae > Adalia > Adalia bipunctata. The sequence continues at coordinate 9,775,035 of OU342955.1, read as the reverse complement.
AGTTATCATCAGGCTTTTGAATTTAGCTCACGTAAAATGTGTACTTCTAACTTCTAGCATTCATTATAGACACCCTCCTTTAACAATGCTTCTAGTAATTGAGCGTAGCACCCTACATACCCCCAAAACACATAATAGGAAGTAGCGCTATCTAGCCCTACAAGGCATGAATATTGAAAGGAATGTTGATTCAACAGTTGGGGAAAAATCAATAATTCAACCCAAGCGTGGCGTAGTTTTGTCAGAATTCTTCATTACAGGAGTGTACTTTCCAACGGGATTCCCAGAGGGAGCAAAGGAGGCACAGGATTTCAAATGTAGTATTCAAAAATAAGCAAATCGTTAATCAACCTTAAATCTGGCAAGCTAGCATTATTTTGAATAGAATATCTTTGCCGAGTGGATAAAATCATAAATTTCACATTATTCGTACATAATAACAGATCTGTTTACTGTTTTCGATATAAATATTGGTTGTAATAACTGAATGTCGATATGAATATCTTCTTTTTACTGATATATTGAAGATTTCATTTTATGTTCTCTCACTATTTCCAGAATACTTCATCTACTGAACCAAAGAACATTGGAATATTTGAAGACAAAATGGTGGACTAAAAATCCAAACAAGGCGGTATGCGATATTCAGGAGACTGATGAATCTGATGGCATAAGCATTCGTAACATCGGAGGAGTATTTATAGTCATTTTTGTTGGTATTGTACTTTCTTTAATCACTTTGGTTTTCGAATTTTGGTGGTACAAATGTAGGAAACAACCTTCAGTGACTGCTCTTGATGGAGAAAACCATGAGGAATCAAGAGGTGGTACGCAAGAATTAGGATCTGAGATCAGTTTCAGTAGAAGTCGAAACGAAATTGCAGCTGACAATTCCACAAGAGTATTCGAGAAATTAAACTGAATTCAGTGAGAAATTGCACATGCACATGTGATGAAGTATTGTGATGATTTAAATTTATTCCATGGAAAGGACATAACATGTATAAAAATGCCGAAGATGATATACAATACCACTTTTGAAATATTTTGATTGAATTTGCACTGTTTTCATGAAATTTTGATCGATAATAAAACTGAATGAAGTAGTCCATTGTTTAACTTTCAGTTAATATGAAAACTGGATTATTGTGAAATTCCTTATTTTTCAAGAACTAAGGAAAAATCAAATAGAAATTAAACTTTCAGTAAAAATTTCAATAGTTCAGTCTTATATGGATTAGTAACTACATATTCGGGGCTATTCACTAAGCAAAGTTGTTATGGATAGCAACTGTAAACCGTCGTTATCCCATGTAATAAGCATGGGATAACGACTATTTACAGTTGCTATCCATAACAACTTTGCTTAGTGAATAGCCCCGATTGTTAACATATCTGGAAGAAACCTGTATAATATTCGGAATTAATAATGCCGACATATAGACCGATGATGCTTTTTATCTTATTTGAATGACTAGAAATCATATCAATTTCTTCAGAGAGATGTGTAAAAATGTATGATATGGAAGGGAAGACTAAATGATTTTCTCAAATATAAGTAGACGAGTAGGAAAAAACAAACAAAAAAAGAATAAGAATAAACGAAGGAAAAATAAACAGAACGAAAACCAACAAAAATATATGAATAACTGAAAAAAATTTAATATTGATATTCCGAAATTAAAAATTATATAAAAAAAATGGGTTTCAAGGTGGATTGTGAGGTCCTTGAAGATTCTGTGATATAATATCCCTTGAAATCACTTATGGCTTTTGATAACACTGATATTACATCTAAACTCATATTGAATCTATCAATGGGAAAGTGATCCAACACGAAAATCAAGGACCACGCTTTTTACGTTTTACATATTATTTAAGCAATGTCTAGAGGCAATCACTTGATTGTGACTGTTATAACAATAAGCTACGGTTTTTAGATCCTTGAGAGAAAATCTCCTGGAAATGTGAAGCTCTTGGAAGTGTTCGATATAAACCCAAATAAACTTAGGAAATAACGAATGGAGAAGAAAAAAGTGATATAGAATTAACAACTATACTCAATCGGAACGATCAGATATGCACAAAGCCTGGTTATCTATAGAAATTACTTACAGTCTGTCACCCAGGATATTAGGTCTGTTACCAGAATGTGATCCCTCTCTAACTCATTCAGAACCAACTTCTCTGTGTTTCTGAGGGTTCTCCCAGAAACCTGAGGTCGTTTTCAACATAAACATCCACGCATTTCCTCCAGAAGTCGGTCTCATAAAATTATTTCCTTCCATTTAGTCGTTCACCAAAAATTTCAGGTCGCGAGCTAAACTGCGAACACATCGGAAACGAAATCGGTTTATTCGAGCTGAAATTTCGAATTCATGATTCTGGCTGTAGACGGTAAATGGGGAATTCATTTCTTGGATGTTAATTGGGGCTTATGCTCGCAGCGATAGCGAATTCAAATGTTGGTGGTATAATACAATGTAGGCGGCATTAGGCAGGACAGAACCGTTCTCGGCTGGGCTTTACCCTTTGGCCCCATGCCTATTCTCGTTGTTGTATTGCGTGGGGGCTGCTGCATAGTAGTAGCTAATTAACTGAGCGAAGGTTATTATACACAATGCTGAAACTTCGGTATCTGTACCTGAGCTAGTCGGTTCAGAAGGAAAGATATCCTTACCTTTGGATTCTGATATGGCTAAGTTCGAATTATACAATTATACAAAAATTGTTACCACCATCAACAGACAGCCAGTCAGCAGCAAAGTTACTCGAAAGATGTGACTGTCGGACTTCCAGGACTGTCCAGGTCTGCAAAATATACTGAAGCAATTGGTGTGGTATGAAAATTCTATCCTAATATCGTCGCTAATGTAACTTTCAGTTTTCATCGAAAGGAATAATATTCTGCTTGCCATTTGTTGCCAATTTATACTCCATTCACTTTTATAAAGTATCTGATTTAGGTTTATCAAGTTTTTTACTTGAAACTGACGCAGGTTGGCACTCGTGAAATATCGGCAATGTCGAAATAATTCTTAGAGACGTCGCCAATGCTAATTTCTATTCACTCTTTTTCAACTTTGTAATGTTTCGTAGTACTACTACATTTTCATACTGAAGTATTTCAAGTTGTGCAAAAAATTTAAATGTCTGCAGGCTTGGATGTAACTTATTGAGGAGAGAATAAAGATATAGATATATAGATATACTTTGAGTGATCTGAGCGTCTGAGCAAAACTCGAAACTGAAAAATCGAAAAATTTAAAACCGAATAATTCGTTACTTATGAGGGCTACATGGACGATTTTGGTATCAAAATGTAGGTTTTCGAGGTCGCTCCATTCAATAAAAGATATTCTAGAGCCCTAACTAGCATAGTTTAGATTTTCACTCGTCAAATGGCATTTTTCGAAAAATTGCAAATTTCAAACTCTCATATCTTCCGTTCCTATCATCTCCGCCAAAAATTATTTATATCACATGGATCAGCATACCTCAATGTATCACTCTGCAAAATATGAGCGGTTTGAAAAATCTCAAATTTTGGGTGAAAAATGCCAAAGGGGTAAGACCCACCAAAAACACCATATTTGTCATCACGAAGGAATCCCTGGCGAATCCAAAGTCGTTTTTCGAAAGTGAAGATCTACTACCCATTCGAATCATGCATATAGATATATAGATATACTTTGAGTGATAAGAGCGTCTGAGCAAAACTCGAAACTGAAAAATCGAAAAATTTAAAACCGAATAATTCGTTACTTATGAGGGCTACATGGACGATTTTGGTATCAAAATGTAGGTTTTCGAGGTCGCTCCACTCAATAAAAGATATTCCAGAGCTCTAACTAGCATAGTTTAGATTTTCACTTGTCAAATGGCATTTTTCGAAAAATTGCAAATTTCAAACTCTCATATCTTCCGTTCCTATCATCTCCGCCAAAAATTATTTATATCATATGGATCAGCATACCTCAATGTATCACTGTGCAAAATATGAGCGATTTGAAAAATCTCAAATTTTGGGTGAAAAATGCCAAAGGGGTAAAACCCACCAAAAACACCATATTTGTCATCACCAAGGAATCCCTGGCGTATCCAAAGTCGTTTTTCGAAAGTGAAGATCTACTACCCATTCGAATCATGCAGAATACCCATTAGACTGATCAGTATCGCCTATACTTTGAGTGCTCTGAGTGTCTGAACAAAACTCGAAACTGAAAAATCGAAAAATATAAAACCGAATAATTCGTTACTTATGAGGGCTACATGGACGATTTTGGTATCAAAATGTAGGTTTTCGAGGTCGCTCCATTCAATAAAAAATATTCCAGAGCCCTAACTAGCATAGTTTAGATTTTCACTTGTCAAATGGCATTTTTCGAAAAATTGCAAATTTCAAACTCTCATATCTTCCGTTCCTATCATCTCCGCCAAAAATTATTTATATCATATGGATCAGCATACCTCAATGTATCACTGTGCAAAATATGAGCGATTTGAAAAATCTCAAATTTTGGGTGAAAAATGCCAAAGGGGTAAGACCCACCAAAAACACCATATTTGTCATCACCAAGGAATCCCTGACGAATCCAAAGTCGTTTTTCGAAAGTAAAGATCTACTACCCATTCGAATCATGCAGAATACAAATTAGACTGATCAGTATCGCCTATACTTTGAGTGCTCTGAGCGTCTGAACAAAACTCGAAACTGAAAAATCGAAAAATATAAAACCGAATAATTCGTTACTTATGAGGGCTACATGGACGATTTTGGTATCAAAATGTAGGTTTTCGAGGTCGCTCCATTCAATAAAAGATATTCCAGAGCCCTAACTAGCATAGTTTAGATTTTCACTTGTCAAATGGCATTTTTCGAAAAATTGCAAATTTCAAACTCTCATATCTTCCGTTCCTATCATCTCCGCCAAAAATTATTTATATCATATGGATCAGCATACCTCAATGTATCACTGTGCAAAATATGAGCGATTTGAAAAATCTCAAATTTTGGGTGAAAAATGCCAAAGGGGTAAGACCCACCAAAAACACCATATTTGTTATCACCAAGGAATCCCTGGCGAATCCAAAGTCGTTTTTCGAAAGTGAAGATCTACTACCCATTCGAATCATGCAGAATACCCATTAGACAGATCAGTATCGCCTATACTTTGAGTGCTCTGAGCGTCTGAACAAAACTCGAAACTGAAAAATCGAAAAATATAAAACCGAATAATTCGTTACTGATGAGGGCTACATGGACGATTTTGGTATCAAAATGTAGGTTTTCGAGGTCGCTCCATTCAATAAAAGATATTCTAGAGCCCTAACTAGCATAGTTTAGATTTTCACTCGTCAAATGGCATTTTTCGAAAAATTTCAAATTTCAAACTCTCATATCTTCCGTTCCTATCATCTCCGCCAAAAATTATTTATATCATATGGATCAGCATACCTCAATGTATCACTGTGCAAAATATGAGCGATTTGAAAAATCTCAAATTTTGGGTGAAAAATGCCAAAGGGGTAAGACCCACCAAAAACACCATATTTGTCATCACGAAGGAATCCCTGGCGAATCCAAAGTCGTTTTTCGAAAGTGAAGATCTACTACCCATTCGAATCATGCATATAGATATATAGATATACTTTGAGTGATAAGAGCGTCTGAGCAAAACTCGAAACTGAAAAATCGAAAAATTTAAAACCGAATAATTCGTTACTTATGAGGGCTACATGGACGATTTTGGTATCAAAATGTAGGTTTTCGAGGTCGCTCCACTCAATAAAAGATATTCCAGAGCTCTAACTAGCATAGTTTAGATTTTCACTTGTCAAATGGCATTTTTCGAAAAATTGCAAATTTCAAACTCTCATATCTTCCGTTCCTATCATCTCCGCCAAAAATTATTTATATCATATGGATCAGCATACCTCAATGTATCACTGTGCAAAATATGAGCGATTTGAAAAATCTCAAATTTTGGGTGAAAAATGCCAAAGGGGTAAAACCCACCAAAAACACCATATTTGTCATCACCAAGGAATCCCTGGCGTATCCAAAGTCGTTTTTCGAAAGTGAAGATCTACTACCCATTCGAATCATGCAGAATACCCATTAGACTGATCAGTATCGCCTATACTTTGAGTGCTCTGAGCGTCTGAACAAAACTCGAAACTGAAAAATCGAAAAATATAAAACCGAATAATTCGTTACTTATGAGGGCTACATGGACGATTTTGGTATCAAAATGTAGGTTTTCGAGGTCGCTCCATTCAATAAAAGATATTCCAGAGCCCTAACTAGCATAGTTTAGATTTTCACTTGTCAAATGGCATTTTTCGAAAAATTGCAAATTTCAAACTCTCATATCTTCCGTTCCTATCATCTCCGCCAAAAATTATTTATATCACATGGATCAGCATACCTCAATGTATCACTCTGCAAAATATGAGCGGTTTGAAAAATCTCAAATTTTGGGTGAAAAATGCCAAAGGGGTAAGACCCACCAAAAACACCATATTTGTCATCACCAAGGAATCCCTGGCGAATCCAAAGTCGTTTTTCGAAAGTGAAGATCTACTACCCATTCGAATCATGCAGAATACCCATTAGACTGATCAGTATTGCCTATACTTTGAGTGCTCTGAGCGTCTGAACAAAACTCGAAACTGAAAAATCGAAAAATATAAAACCGAATAATTCGTTACTTATGAGGGCTACATGGACGATTTTGGTATCAAAATGTAGGTTTTCGAGGTCGCTCCACACAATAAAAGATATTCCAGAGCCCTAACTAGCATAGTTTAGATTTTCACTTGTCAAATGGCATTTTTCGAAAAATTGCAAATTTCAAACTCTCATATCTTCCGTTCCTATCATCTCCGCCAAAAATTATTTATATCACATGGATCAGCATACCTCAATGTATCACTCTGCAAAATATGAGCGATTTGAAAAATCTCAAATTTTTGGTGAAAAATGCCAAAGGGGTAAGACCCCCCAAAAACACCATATTTATCATCACCAAGGAATCCTTGGCGAATCCAAAGTCGTTTTTCGAACGTGAAGATCTACTACCCATTCGAATCATGCAGAATACCCATTAGACTGATCAGTATCGCCTATACTTTGAGTGCTCTGAGCGTCTGAACAAAACTCGAAACTGAAAAATCGAAAAATATAAAACCGAATAATTCGTTACTTATGAGGGCTACATGGACGATTTTGGTATCAAAATGTAGGTTTTCGAGGTCGCTCCATTCAATAAAAGATATTCCAGAGCCCTAACTAGCATAGTTTAGATGTTCACCTGTCAAATGGCATTTCTCGAAAAATTGCAAATTTCAAACTCTCATATCTTCCGTTCCTATCATCTCCGACCAAAAATTATTCATATCATATGGATCCGCATACCTCAATGTATCACTGTGCAAAATATGAGCGATTTGAAAAATCTCAAATTTTGGGTGAAAAATGCCAAAGGGGTAAGACCCACCAAAAACACCATATTTGTCATCACCAAGGAATCCCTGGCGAATCCAAAGTCGTTTTTCGAAAGTGAAGATCTACTACCCATTCGAATCATGCAGAATACCCATTAGACTGATCAGTATCGCCTATACTTTGAGTGCTATGAGCGTCTGAACAAAAGTCGAAACTGAAAAATCGAAAAATATAAAACCGAATAATTCGTTACTTATGAGGGCTACATGGACGATTTCGGTATCAAAATTTCGAGGTCGCTCCATTCAATAAAGAATATTCCAGAGCCCTAACTAGCATAGTTTAGATTTTCACTTGTCAAATGGCATTTTTCGAAAAATTGCAAATTTCAAACTCTCATATCTTCCGTTCCTATCATCTCCGCCAAAAATTATTTATATCATATGGATCAGCATACCTCAATGTATCACTGTGCAAAATATGAGCGATTTGGAAAATCTCAAATTTTGGGTGAAAAATGCCAAAGGGGTAAGACCCACCAAAAACACCATATTTGTCATCACCAAGGAATCCCTGGCGAATCCAAAGTCGTTTTTCGAAAGTAAAGATCTACTACCCATTCGAATCATGCAGAATACAAATTAGACTGATCAGTATCGCCTATACTTTGAGTGCTCTGAGCGTCTGAACAAAACTCGATACTGAAAAATCGAAAAATATAAAACCGAATAATTCGTTACTTATGAGGGCTACATGGACGATTTTGGTATCAAAATGTAGGTTTTCGAGGTCGCTCCATTCAATAAAAGATATTCTAGAGCCCTAACTAGCATAGTTTAGATTTTCACTCGTCAAATGGCATTTTTCGAAAAACTTCAAATTTCAAACTCTCATATCTTCCGTTCCTATCATCTCCGCCAAAAATTATTTATATCACATGGATCAGCATACCTCAATGTATCACTCTGCAAAATATGAGCGGTTTGAAAAATCTCAAATTTTGGGTGAAAAATGCCAAAGGGGTAAGACCCACCAAAAACACCATATTTGTCATCACGAAGGAATCCCTAGCGAATCCAAAGTCGTTTTTCGAAAGTGAAGATCTACTACCCATTCGAATCATGCAGAATACCCATTAGACTGATCAGTATCGCCTATACTTTGAGTGCTCTGAGCGTCTGAACAAAACTCGAAACTGAAAAATCGAAAAATATAAAACCGAATAATTCGTTACTTATGAGGGCTACATGGACGATTTTGGTATCAAAATGTAGGTTTTCGAGGTCGCTCCATTCAATAAAAGATATTCCAGAGCCCTAACTAGCATAGTTTAGATTTTCACTTGTCAAATGGCATTTTTCGAAAAATTGCAAATTTCAAACTCTCATATCTTCCGTTCCTATCATCTCCGCCAAAAATTATTTATATCACATGGATCAGCATACCTCAATGTATCACTCTGCAAAATATGAGCGGTTTGAAAAATCTCAAATTTTGGGTGAAAAATGCCAAAGGGGTAAGACCCACCAAAAACACCATATTTGTCATCACCAAGGAATCCCTGGCGAATCCAAAGTCGTTTTTCGAAAGTGAAGATCTACTACCCATTCGAATCATGCAGAATACCCATTAGACAGATCAGTATCGCCTATACTTTGAGTGCTCTGAGCGTCTGAACAAAACTCGAAACTGAAAAATCGAAAAATATAAAACCGAATAATTCGTTACTTATGAGGGCTACATGGACGATTTTGGTATCAAAATGTAGGTTTTCGAGGTCGCTCCATTCAATAAAAGATATTCTAGAGCCCTAACTAGCATAGTTTAGATTTTCACTCGTCAAATGGCATTTTTCGAAAAATTTCAAATTTCAAACTCTTATATCTTCCGTTCCTATCATCTCCGCCAAAAATTATTTATATCATATGGATCAGCATACCTCAATGTATCACTGTGCAAAATATGAGCGATTTGAAAAATCTCAAATTTTGGGTGAAAAATGCCAAAGGGGTAAGACCCACCAAAAACACCATATTTGTCATCACGAAGGAATCCCTAGCGAATCCAAAGTCGTTTTTCGAAAGTGAAGATCTACTACCCATTCGAATCATGCAGAATACCCATTAGACTGATCAGTATCGCCTATACTTTGAGTGCTCTGAGCGTCTGAACAAAACTCGAAACTGAAAAATCGAAAAATATAAAACCGAATAATTCGTTACTTATGAGGGCTACATGGACGATTTTGGTATCAAAATGTAGGTTTTCGAGGTCGCTCCATTCAATTAAAGATATTCCAGAGCCCTAACTAGCATAGTTTAGATTTTCACTTGTCAAATGGCATTTTTCGAAAAATTGCAAATTTCAAACTCTCATATCTTCCGTTCCTATCATCTCCGCCAAAAATTATTTATATCATATGGATCAGCATACCTCAATGTATCACTGTGCAAAATATGAGCGGTTTGAAAAATCTCAAATTTTGGGTGAAAAATGCCAAAGGGGTAAGACCCACCAAAAACACCATATTTGTCATCACCAAGGAATCCCTGGCGAATCCAAAGTCGTTTTTCGAAAGTGAAGATCTACTACCCATTCGAATCATGCAGAATACCCATTAGACTGATCAGTATCGCCTATACTTTGAGTGCTCTGAGCGTCTGAACAAAACTCGAAACTGAAAAATCGAAAAATATAAAACCGAATATTTCGTTACTTATGAGGGCTACATGGACGATTTTGGTATCAAAATGTAGGTTTTCGAGGTCGCTCCATTCAATAAAAGATATTCCAGAGCCCTTACTAGCATAGTTTAGATTTTCACCTGTCAAATGGCATTTCTCGAAAAATTGCAAATTTCAAACTCTCATATCTTCCGTTCCTATCATCTCCGACCAAAAATTATTCATATAATATGGATCCGCATACCTCAATGTATCACTGTGCAAAATATGAGCGATTTGAAAAATCTCAAATTTTGGGTGAAAAATGCCAAAGGGGTAAGACCCACCAAAAACACCATATTTGTCATCACCAAGGAATCCCTGGCGAATCCAAAGTCGTTTTTCGAAAGTGAAGATCTACTACCCATTCGAATCATGCAGAATACCCATTAGACTGATCAGTATCGCCTATACTTTGAGTGCTCTGAGCGTCTGAACAAAACTCGAAACTGAAAAATCGAAAAATATAAAACCGAATAATTCGTTACTTATGAGGGCTACATGGACGATTTTGGTATCAAAATGTAGGTTTTCGAGGTCGCTCCATTCAATAAAAGATATTCCAGAGCCCTAACTAGCATAGTTTAGATTTTCACTTGTCAAATGGCATTTTTCGAAAAATTGCAAATTTCAAACTCTCATATCTTCCGTTCCTATCATCTCCGCCAAAAATTATTTATATCACATGGATCAGCATACCTCAATGTATCACTCTGCAAAATATGAGCGATTTGAAAAATCTCAAATTTTTGGTGAAAAATGCTAAAGGGGTAAGACCCCCCAAAAACACCATATTTGTCATCACCAAGGAATCCTTGGCGAATCCAAAGTCGTTTTTCGAACGTGAAGATCTACTACCCATTCGAATCATGCAGAATACCCATTAGACTGATCAGTATCGCCTATACTTTGAGTGCTCTGAGCGTCTGAACAAAACTCGAAACTGAAAAATCGAAAAATATAAAACCGAATATTTCATTACTTATGAGGGCTACATGGACGATTTAGGTATGAAAATGTAGGTTTTCGAGGTCGCTCCATTCAATAAAAGATATTCCAGAGCCCTAACTAGCATAGTTTAGATTTTCACCTGTCAAATGGCATTTCTCGAAAAATTGCAAATTTCAAACTCTCATATCTTCCGTTCCTATCATCTCCGACCTAAAATTATTCATATCATATGGATCCGCATACCTCAATGTATCACTGTGCAAAATATGAGCGATTTGAAAAATCTCAAATTTTGGGTGAAAAATGCCAAAGGGGTAAGACCCACCAAAAACACCATATTTGTCATCACCAAGGAACCCCTGGCGAATCCAAAGTCGTTTTTCGAAAGTGAAGATCTACTACCCATTCGAATCATGCAGAATACCCATTAGACTGATCAGTATCGCCTATACTTTGAGTGCTATGAGCGTCTGAACAAAAGTCGAAACTGAAAAATCGAAAAATATAAAACCGAATAATTCGTTACTTATGAGGGCTACATGGACGATTTCGGTATCAAAATGTAGGTTTTCGAGGTCGTTCCATTCAATAAAAGATATTCCAGAGCCCCAACTAGCATAGTTTAGATTTTCACTTGTCAAATGGCATTTTTCGAAAAATTGCAAATTTCAAACTCTCATATCTTCCGTTCCTATCATCTCCCATCATTGACACAGTTGAATTTGAAATACCTGACATGAAAATCGAGCATCGAACTTGGAAGGGTGGATGCCTCTTCTTTTAAATTTGAAACCAAAATTTGAACATTGACTCGTTATATTGACTGAAATTATTTGAAAACAATGGACTTCTTTCGATTGAAACGTTGAATTTGTTCGCTCTCAGATTCTTCTCATTTTCTCACGTGAGGATGTAGTTATTATCAACCACCCTTCATTATGGATCTATTGAGTTCCAACAAGAATTAAATATTTGAAATTAGTCGTGTGATGCTTCAATTTCTCGGAGCAGTGGATTTGGGAAGTATTGCGGCAGTTCGAGAGCAACCAAATCTAGCGATTCGAATCAGCTAAAGAGCATTCCTCGATTCCTTCCGTTCCTACTCTTCGTGGTGGCGGATTCAAATTTCGCGATACCCGTTTAACACAATGTCGATGGCATTTCGAAGGGACAGGGTCGTTTTGAACCATCCCCTTCGCCTTCAATTCAGTAGTTCATCGGACTTCGCGCAGAGCGCAGCACCGTTCCCACACATCCCAGTTTCAAACTTTATGAATGCGATATTTTGCGACAATCGCAAAGTTCTGGGTGAACTCAATTCGAATTGTTCTAGTTCGGAACGAATATGGGTATTTAACGATTCAATGTAGAATGGCAGAGCGATATTGAGATGAATTTCCCGCCTACTTCGAGCGGAAAAATGTGTTTTGGGAAGTTTGCGGTTCGAAAACTTTTTTGAAATTTCGGGGATGTGATGAGTGATAGACCGTTGAAAATGAAAAGAATTGTGGTGCTTCTTCTCTTAGGTATAATATGGAAAACTAAGGCTATTATTAATAGTGGTAAGTTCGCATGCTTCAATCTCGAAAAATTCAGATTTATTGCTCTCCTCATTAGGAAATCGACAACACCAAGAAAATTCTCAATAAATTTTTGAAGTGAGGTAAATAATATGAAATCTCCAAGAAAAAAAATATAATATTTTCTTCAAGACTTTCTTCATTTTCTACTGAATGAATTTAATTATTTTTTTGACCTCTTCATTGTCTTGTAATATTAATTGATTGTTGAACTGGGATCAACTTGAATTTTGGTGCTTATTTTTTGGAAGACTAAATTGTCATTTCATTGTCAAAAATTTATGGAAACAATAAGTTTAAGGTTAGAAGCTGTTGTCCGTGTTCTTGATCTTCAAATGGCATTATTTTTTCTTGTAAGTCATTGCGCGGTTTTTCCTATAAATAAGAGCATTATCATTTTGTCCTGATGTCTGTAATACTCATGATAAAATTGACTCCACCAAGAAAATTTTCAATACATTTTTGAAGTGAGGTAAATAATATAAAATCTCTGAAAAGAAGATGATATATTTTTTTCCAAAACCTTCTTCATTTTTTACTGAATAAATTCCATTATTGTAATATTAGTTGCTTGTTGATCTGAGATCGAGTTGAATTCTGGTGCTTATTTTCTGGAATACTAAATCGTCACTATATTGTCAAAAATTTATGAAAGCAATAAGTTCAAGGTTTAAGCTGTTGTGCGTTTTCCTGATCTTCTAATAGTATCATTTTTTTGTGTAGATCATTGTGCGATTTTTCCCATAAACAAGGGCATTAACATTTGCCCCAAATGTCTGTAATCCTCATGATAAAATTGACTCCACCAAGAAAATTTTCAATAAATTTTTGAAGTGAGGTAAATAATATAAAATCTCTAAAAAAAAGGTGATATATTTTTTTCCAAAACCTTCTTCATTTTCTACTGAATTAATTTCATTATTTTAATATTAATTCCTTTTTGATCTTAGATCGACTTGAATTCTGGTGTTTATTTTTGGAATAAAAAATCGTCATTTTATTGTCGAAAATTTATGAAAGCAAAAAGTTTAAGGTTTGAAAATGTTGTGCGTGTTCTTGATCTTCTAATGGCATATTTTTTTGTGAGAGTCATTGCGCGATTTTTTCCATAGACAACACGACAAGAGCATTATCATTTGTCCCAAATGTCTATCATCCTCATGAGAAATTTGAGTCCACCAAGAAAATTTTCGATCAATTTTTAAAGTGGGGTAAATAATATGAAATCTCTAAAAAGAAGATTGGTCGAAAAACTTGAGCTGTTGGAACAAGTAAGTGATGTGAAGAATAAAACCCGTGCACGTTGCTGAAGAGCAGAGTATTGCTGCTGTAGCCGAAAGTGTTGAAGAAAACCCAGGTTTGTCCATTCCTCGTTGTTCCTTGAAATCAGGCATTCCACAAACGTCACTACACCGTATTTTGCATAAAGATTAGGGTCTAGGGGCTTATGAAGTTCGGTTGACACAAGAACTGAAGCCGGACGATCATCAACATTCGCTGATTGGGTCCTCGAAATGAATGAAAATGATCTGGAATTTCCTCGAGATATCATCTTGAGTGATGAGGCCCATTTCCACCTCGGTGGCTTCGTCAATAAGCAAAATTGTCGCATCTGGGGCTCGAAAACCTCAAAAGTTATTGTTAAAAAGCCTCTTTCATCAACGTGTGACTGTTTGGTGCGTTTTATGGTCCGGCAGGGTCATTGCACCTTACTTTTTCGAGAATAGGGCTGGAGCAACAGTTACGGTGAATGGATTGCGCTATCGAGACATGATTAATAATTTTTTATGGCCGGAATTGGATGATATTGATCTGGACAACGTATACTTTGAACATGACGTGCCACATAAGCAACGAAACAATTGATCTTTCACTCTAAAGAGGTGATCACAATTGGCCACCGAGATCTTGTGATTTAACTAACACTGAGTGCTCTGAGCTTCAGAACAAATCTCGAAAATGAAATATCGAAAAAATCAAAACGAAATAATTCATTAGTTATGAGGGCTACATGGACGATTTTGGTATCAAAATGTAGGTTTTTGAGGTCGCTCTATTCAATAAAAGACTTTTCAGGGCCCTAACTATCATGGTTAAGATTTTCACCTGCGAAATTGTATTTTTCGAAAAATTGGAAATTTCAAATCGTCATAGCTCCCGTTTCATTGGTCGCATCAACATGGGGGTTGTATATTGTTAATCAGCATTCTCCAACGTATCTCTATGAACAACAAAATCGATTTTGAAAATCCCAAATTTTTGGGTGAAAATTGCATAAGGGGTATGACCCCCTAAAAACCCCATATTTGCCATCAACACGAACTCCCTGGCTAATCTAAAAGTGTTATTCAATCGATAATGTCTTCAACCCATTCGAGTCTCTCAAAATACTCAATTTGGTGATCCCTATCACCCATACTCTGAGCGCTCTGAGCTTCAGAACAAAACTCGAAAATGAAATATCGAAAAAATTAAAACAACATTATTCATTAGTTATGAAGGCTACATGGACGATATTGGTATCAAAATGTAGGTTTGCGAGGTCGCTCTATTCAATAAACGATTTTCCAGGGCCCTTACTATTATGGTTTAGATTTTTCACCTGCGAAATGGTATTTTTCTAAAAATTTGAAATTTCAAATCGTCATATCGATATATCTTTCTCTTCATAATGAGATAAACATCCGATCGTTCATTTAAAAAAAGTAGCATTTTTCTTTCAATGTAAAATACCTCATTGGAAAAACCTTTATTTCGAATATTTTGTGCCAGATTTATTCAGCCTTCGAGATGGGTTCAGAGTCCTGATATAAAAATTAGGTGTCGCAGTGTCGTGATATCTCTGAGATTGCCTATTTTTGGCATAAATCTCAGCTCAAAATTCGGGAAATGCTGCAGAAGGATAACATAAACGGATTTTCTCATTCAGAAGTGGCAGAACGTTAATTCCGTGGAAAAATAGTTTCGAATTGATACCAGGTTGTAGCAAAGAGAACAATGTCCCATTGGAGCCAACCAACAGCTTCAACTGTAATGCAAATTATTCGAATATCTTCATCTACTCAACTTCCCCATACTGTTTTATCCCGCGTCATTTAGGCCGAATGGGTACGAACGCTTCTATCAAATGTTCGCATTTATCCTAGAAACTGGAACAATAAAGCCGGAGTTTTCCCTGGAGCTACAATAGTTGTGTTATCGCATACATAAATAAAGTTTTTAACTGTGTAACTGCTGCGGATCTCCCGTAGGAATGAGCCGTATATTTTCGAGAGATATCGGAAACGACAAAACTATGAAACCGGCTGTTACTTACAGTTTGCTCTGTGCCACACATTTCGAGTATTAGGCTTTCTATTACATTTTTTATTCTGTTTGGAGCAAGTGAATTGAATGAATTTCGAATGTATTGTTCGATTCAATAGGATTCACTATTAACTCAGAAAATATCCATTTTAGGGCAAGGGTGTGATGCATACACTCACGTTATTTTTTAACGTAGATTCAATATCTGCCATAAAAAATGGGGTTCTAATTTGAAAAAATTGATTTTTCACGATTTTGTCATCCCTAACTTTGAAAACGATTTTTCACCCCCTGTATCATGAATCGCGATTTCGATTTTTAAAGTGGATACATCAATCTTACATCTTGAAAAATCCCAAAAATTAAAATTTTCCATCCAAAAACCTCGAAGTTATTCTTGTTTCAGCGGAGCTCTATTTTCGATTTTTTTTTCGAATTTTTCCGCTCAGAGAGAATTTTCCAACCAAAACTGAAAAATGTTACATCAAAATAACTTGAAATTTTCTAAGGAATCTATTTCTGCAATAAAAAAATGGTGTTCTAATTTGAAAAACGGAAGTTGACGTCATTTCCGGAAAAACCGGAGGTGCTCATGCCTTGAAAATATTTTAGATTTCATCAGCATCGTGAAATACTTATAAGTGCTGAATTTCATGAAAATACGTTCAGTAGTTTCCCGTATAAATATGGGTGAGGTTCCTCGTGAAAGACCCTGTATAGTTCACGTCAATTTGGACATGAGAAAAATTTCTGCAATATGAATAGAAGCATCGCGTTCGATCTGTGCTCGATTTGAAAACGATGTAGACTTCTTGAACCGTATTGTTACTGTGGATGAGACTTGGGTACATTTCTACGATCAGAAACAAAGCAACAATCGATGGAATGGCGACACTCTGGTTCTCCAAGACCTAAGAAGTTTCGTGTCCAAAAATCTGCTGGAAAAGTTCTTTGTTTTTTGGGATTGCCATGGAGTAATCATGATTGATTTTTTGGATAAGGGTAGAACAATAACTGGAGAATACTATTCGACATTACTGACCACTCTACGGGAAAAAATTAAAGAGAAAAGACGCGGAAAGCTATCTAAAGGTGTTTTGTTTTTACAGGACAACACCCCAGTACACAAATCTCATGTTGCCATGCAAAAAATTCATGATTCAGGGTTAGAATTACTAGAACACCCCCCTTATTCACCAGATTTGGTTCCGTCCGACTATCATCTCTTTCCTCAACTGAAAAAAAGTTTGAAAGATCGGTAATTTTCTTCCAACGAGGAGTTAATAAAAGCTGTGGAGGACTGGTTTGCAGAGCAAGAAGAAACATTTTTTTTGAAAGGTCTAGAGACGTTGCACGTTCGCTATAATAAATGTATTCAATTAAGAGGAGAATATGTTGAGTAATAAAATCTTTTGACATTGAAATTTTGTTTGGTTCTGTAGTAGGCTAAGAATTTCTCAATATATCCTCATATCATGTTCACTTTAGTGTCTTATCTTCGATATTGTCAAGTCTTGATGACTGCTGACCAATTTGAACAACTTGGACATCCGACTCTTGCACACATTTACGTAATTTCCATTGATTTACTACCAGCACCAACCTCAAAAAATATTTGACCAGATTGCCTGATTATATGCAAATCGTTATTTGAAATGAACCAATTTATTCATATGACAGAAATAAATAGAGCAACTACAAAACCTCCATAGCAATTCAACCTTCATTATAATATTTACGATATTTATTTCGTACCAGTAGGTTCGAACTGATGAACATTGAACTCTAATTAATATAACAAACTCACTTTCCCCTAATGATGCGGGCAGGTAGCATTGAAAAGAATGTTTTCCCGAAAAGCGAAATGAAATACATTTTCCTATTTCTATGCGTATGATGAAAGTTCCATCCTCTGAAGTCGATGCCGATTCAAAGAAACCTCATAGACGTTGACAACAACTTCTTTGATTTCACAGACCTGATATTTCGCATTTCTTTATTATGTTAATGTATTGACGAGAAACTTGTGAACATATACCGGGTGTCCAACAGAAATCTATCATTTATCCAAGATTTTTGAGAAAATTCAAAAATGGTACCGAAGTTTGGAAAGAGAAAAGGAAAGAATGTAGTTGTCAGCTCCTTTAGATAAAGTGCAAAGTGGAATTTGAACCACATAAATTAAATTTGGTCAAGATGTTGAAACTGCAAGAAATCTATGGGTTCTTGAAGGGGCAAACTGGGGATAAACTATTGATCTTGTACGTCTATATAGCTTATTCTGTTCGAGGAGTCTTTTCCTCTGGTCTTTCATCTAGAGACTGACACGAACAATGATCGAAGATGACTCTTCAGATATGGAGCATTAATCATTATCTATTATCTTCAAGAAAATGCTCTTTTATTGCAATGCGTCCGAAAATAGTCATTTAAATTTGCGTACGAAACCTATCCCTGGTCCGCTATACAAAATGCTTCATCATCGGGAGTCTGCAAATAGTTCTCATCAGGCAATAAACGTATTATTGCCATTAATCATTTTATGGAAATTGCTTTTCAACGGAGGAACTCCATTAATCTCCCCCGTCTAGATGTTTACTCTCAGCGATTAGTGTGGAATCAAGTGCCCATTTTCTTTCGCAGTTTTCCCGTTAATTGTTCAAAAATTCGAATCTTATAACTACGCTATTCCATTCCATTATACTCGACTTTGTACCTACTATACTGTAGAAGTAATGTGAATTATGAGTGAATCTATGCCGAATCCGCATGATGTACCTAGTCTGGTCTAAAGCTCACTGTTTTCGCGAGAATCAGCCTCAAACATTTTGAGACTTAATTTTTTATATACAGAGTGGGCTTTTCAAAACGAAACAGACGAGATAACGGGCGGAATAAATTTATTTCGAAAAAATGCTCGGACACGTCGATTTCTGTCTCGAGGGGGACAACTTTTAAGGTCAAATTCACAACTATATCGCTTCAACCCTTAGTGTTAGAACACCAACCCCTAAATTTTGAATAGGAAAGATAGGGTGAGTGATACCTCATTTGAAAGGCCTTTTTATCGTGAATTCAGCGTAATAAATTTTTTCTCATTTAACGCATTCGTTTTTGAGATATTCAATTTTGAATTTCGTACAGTACCATTCATTCCGCTAACCATGCTATGTGAATTCATCAATTATTTTACTAATTCATTCTGTGTTTACGCTGGTAACCGTTAATTGTCAACATTAGACAACGAAATAATCATTATTGGTAATTACTTTCTTCAAGAAATGAGGTGAAAATGGTTTATTCTTTGGCAGAAATAACATTTATTTTGATATTTTTTTTAAGTGACTTATTATTCATTGTTAAAATTTTAACTTTGTATTTTGATGTCTGGTGTATGGCAGTTATGGAGTTTCATCAAATCCACAGAATGAATGAATAATAAATTCGATTGATTCAGACAGCTTGCTTGACGACAATACCATCTTTGTTTCAACTTCAAATGTCAATATCTCAAGAATCAATTAATCAAATGAAGAAAAAATCAATATCCTTAATTCAGGATAAAAGGACCTTTCAAATGAGATATCACTCACCCTAACTTTCCAATTCAAAATTTAGGGGTTGGTGTTCTAACACTAAGGGTTGATGCGATATAGTTGTGAATTTGACCTTAAAAGTTGTCCCCCTCGAAACAAAAATCGACGTGTCTGAGCATTTTTTCGAAATAAATTTATCCCGCCCGTTATCTCGTCTGTTTCGTTTTGAAAAGCCCACCCTGTAATAAGGGATGTTCGAGCAATTCTTGTGTTTCGTGTATTATGTTTCATTGGGAATTCATGCAAAGCGCTTTCGGCTATACGCAATCGTCGGTGCTTGTTGAAATTGAGAGGTACTATTTATAAGAACAGTGTCGATAACCTGTTAAAAAATTAACAAACGACACAAGGAAAAACAAATTATATTATAAAATATCTAACATCGGTCAAACTTTTGTAAGGTTGACTGTAGAAAGCAAAGTTGCCAGAACATAAAATTCAATGATAAACATAATAAGTAGGTAGTTAAATTTAAATAAAAAAAAACTTGAATGATACAATTCAAATAACCTAATCTGGGACACGCTGTAGAGCATTATCTTGTATGAACAGGTCATATTCATTAAGAGTTTCTTGGGGGGAATACGAATAAAATGGGAATTTCACCAAAATAGGTTTATATCGAAGTGAAAACTTTTCCAGTTTCTCATATTTCGAACTACCACTAACTGGGGCGATTCGTCAAAATGAGTTTCAACTAGGAAAAATCAGTTCAAACTAGAAGAAGACTATAAACGGATGCGTTTAGTGAAAATGTATCATGATGAGCTTATTCGAAACGCAAGTGTGCAATATATATTAGCCTTTTATGATTTATTATGCTGTTGCATGTTCATTTGATGTCAGTTTCAGTTACACTTACCGTCGAACTCAGTGTGGTAACATGCAAACCAAAATATATACCATAATATTTCGTAATATAAGGCACATGTAAAGCGTAGACCTGTTTGTTTGTTCCAAATAGGTTAGGAAAATAATGGGAAAATAACGAGCGGAAACAAATAACTAAATGAAGCACTTGATTCAAACCAAGGGAGTATTCCTTACTCAAAGTGGGAGTTGTGCACTAGAATCCCTCAGCATCGAGGTTTCCTCCGAATATCGTTCAGAATGATCCCATAACTTCTATATCAATGTTAACTAAAAGCATTGGGTTTAAATATACCGAGAGGAACAACGTCATTGAACGAATTGAAGCTACTTTTAATTGTAGTACCTTCTTCTGTTTATAGTGGCACAGTTGTGTTTCAGAGAATCGAAATTTTTCACCATCGCATCTGGCGGTGAGTAACTGAACTATAAAGCAGTATTTCCTAAGTGGGCTGGACACGAATGCGTGATTTATTTATTATTGTAATTCAAATGATCTACATGATCTCTCTTTCACTCCGTTTGTAAAGAAGATACATAATTTGGACGAATCCGACTCTGCCTATGATTCATAGTACTGAAGGGAAATAAATATCCTACAGATTTCTGTAAATAATAATAATATGCTCTATATTTACATCTTCACATCATCTACATGATATATATGTAAAGCGATCAGACAGAATATAGATTTATAATATGCCATCAAAAAATACTACATGGCTCGTCAGTTATAAAATGAAATACACTTAGTTTGATAAAAGACAAACTCACAAACAATACAAATTTGACAAACATTAGTTTCAGTTCATGAACTCATTCACGGTGAAATGAATAGCTAACAAAATGGACCAGATTGTCCCGGAAGGTTATAGTTCCTTTAGTAGCAACTAGGGAAGTATGCCTATGATGGCAACTTGCCTATGATGGCATACCATGAAGAAGTCTGTTAATATCAACTGAAAAAACTTATCTTCACTGAGGTTATTCGCCAGATAGCATTAATGCGACGTATTCGTAGTTACAACTTAAAACGTGGCATTTTGTGTCTTTTATAACAGTTAAATTATTTTGGTAAGTGTTGATGTTTGATAATTATCTCCTTTATTTTTGTATTATTGAGATGTTTCACAACTTTGTGGTAAAAAAATTTTACTTTCCTCTGAATGCCTTATAACAATGCTATAAGTGTGAAATTTGAGGTAATGTCGTATTGTAATTGCCTTCTTCGGTTGGTTGAAAGATATATGACATTCATGCCTATGATGGCATAGTCGAAGTGTTCCTATGATAGCGAAGGGTGCCATCATAGGACAAAAGTGGTTCATCACATTGAATATTCTTTTTTTCTAAATCAACTGTATGACAACAAGAATCAAGAGGCAACTTTGGAAAGAGGAAGATATGGAGGCAGCGCTAAATGCTGTGAAAAAATATAATATATACATATCTAATAATATAAATGTCAAAGAATTTAAATTAAGTTTCATGTTTTGTTACACTCATACGTGCAGGTATACTCATCTGTTGACCTCTCAATTTTATTTTTATGTGATGAGAGTGCAATTTTTTTTCAATAAACCCATTCAATAATTAATTTCTTTTCATTTTCAGTCATATGCCATCATAGGACATATGTGCGCCTATGATGGCACCCTTGGCCAAATTTTGAAAAGTGCTATGATTCATATCCTTCAAAATTTATACTGGAAATATACTCAAGAATGCATGGTACATATAAGCATAAGTAAATCTATGGAATCGATTATCCAAAAAAAATTTCTTCCAATGAGATATGTGGATAATTCGTTAAGGGTGCCAACATAGGCACACTTCCTCTATGTGCCGCCACTTCACGTCCAAGAATTTTAGCTTCAATTCGTTCAAGAGCGTTGTTTCTCTAGATATATTTAAACTCAATGCTGAAAGTTAACCATCGCAGAATTATGAAATTCGTAATTCAGACTTCATTCAATCAAGTTCCACATTTTGACATTAGACGGAGTTTCGTAGATAGAACTTGTCACTCGTCTTCTTCCAAACATCCTCCATAAATTAGGACTCATTGAGGAGGATTATCCCAAGAGGATAGGGGTACAGAATTTAGCTGCATAGTTTCATAGGTTTCGTAACCGAATATGCTGTTTCATGAGAAAAAATAACTCAGCTTTTGTGGCCAGAAGATGATGCAAAGTTTTAGTTGCTAAACGAAGCGACAGTATGCATGAATTGTTCCTGATTCGCTTGTCAAATTGTCATATATTCTTAGTTCATCACTCATCCTCCTAATTGATTGTATTTGCATAATAATATATAATAATTGCCTCCAAGAAAATCAGCTTAGAGCATGAGTCTATTTCAAAACGACCAGCTGTCCACCGAAACCATCAATGCGGTATTATTGAAGTCTCTCCGCAAAAAAAGTCCCCTTGTCAATCACCAGCTCTAACCGTATAAAAGGGATATAAGTCGTGGTTGTAATGATATCCCAACAACCTGCGAACAGGCTCGAGAACTGAAGGGGTTGCTTCGCTCTTCCCGAGGGTCTTTGTCCAAAAACAGGACGTTCGTTACATCGGTTTTAGCTGCGTGTGATCCGAAACAAAAAACGAAGCTCGAAGCTTTATTTGTTCAGCTTTATTTAGTCGCCCTTCACAATGGACAGTGGCTTATCTGATTTGAATATCTATCGAATTAGGAGAAGGGTGAAAGGAATCTAGAAAGCTCGACGCTGTGGAATGAAATGTGGAGAAATCTGATGGTTTAATGGTTAAAGACTTTTTCAGGTCTGGTAACTTTATTCTGATATATACGAATTGTTCTAGGGAAGAAAGGATCCGATAAATTCGAATTATATTAGGAGTATGAATATGATCGTGCGGTTTTTTCTAAAATTGAAGATTAATTGTGAAAATACGACGGTTGACGTCTCTTCAGTCCACACGGCACCCAATTTTACACCTTTCCGATCATTCCCATTGCTTTTAAATGATGGCAAACGACTATACTCTGTGCAAATATCAAATGTAAGAAAGAGCAATAATAACATGTTTGGCGCAGCGGTAGGAGGGCCTTCGTAAAGTTTCTTTCCGTCCAGAGTCGAATGGAGGAGATTTCACACAATCGTTCAGTTTTAACTGAACTTGAATTCCATTTTTTTCAATAATTTATGGAACGTTGTTCTTTTGAAATTTGGCAAACTGTCGTCATCATTCACGATTTCTAGAACTTTAGAAATCGTTGGGATTTCATTCCGGAAAAAAACCGTGGACAATTCTTCTGATAAGGTTCATATCGAAATCGTCAACCGAATCGATTATTTTTAACGACTCGCGACCGGGCTCTCCTCTTAGGTGGCGTCAATGTTTTATTCTCTTCATATTCTCTGAGAATTCTGAATACAGCTGAATCACTCACCCCTGAGGATTTTGAAACAATTCCTACTAAGTCTCTTTTCGATAAATCAGGATGTTCTTCCAATTCTTTTCGAAAAATGTTCAAAATTATCTCTTTCTCTTCAGCGGAGAAATGCGACCTTTTGGACCTTTTTCGTGGTGGTTCCCACATATCACCCTCAGATGCAGTATCCGTTTCCGAATTCGACATTGTTCTATAAACACTATATACACTTTGTCAAAAGATTTTCCAAAACAATACACTTTTCACAACAAAATCTATAAACACTTTGAACAGCTAGACCTTCACAGTAGCTATAGGTATTTTAACTGGTCTTGTCAATTGAAAACTTCGATATTTATGCAAATCAAGATGGCTTTAACCCATTAAGAAAAAGGAACCAAATCTGGTGTTTCCCGGAATAACCTTGTCGGAACCTTGAGCAGCCGACAAAGAGTTTCGTACAAAATGATATAAAATTTTGGACCGAAACTAAATATATTTCGGATATGACCATTATAAATTTGAACAGAGATCTTTTACGAGTCTTGTCAATTGAAAACTTCGATATAAAATGTTTATGACAGTTGCAAATCATAACAGAAATTTTGCACTAGAGTTTCTGAGGAAAAAAGTTTTAATGTGGGAATTGCTGACTCAAATGATTGAATCATTTCTATCCAGTACCATCTACAGTCCGTTCCGAGTACGATCCTGGCAATCTTTTAGGGCGTTAAAAGGGAGCGTGGTTATGACCGTTTGACGAATAGGAGCTTTATTGTGCGCAAACCAGACGATTCTGTTTGTTTACAAAGCTCGTTCTTATATTTGAACGGACTATAGTTAAGTGACACCAAGTGTTTTTGACAGTAACATTTGCGTTTGTGATAGATCTTCATCGAGTCACGCCTTCAATTCTTAGTCTTCCAAATTGAAATTGCCACTTTTAAACCGGTCAAATCACTACTGACACTTAAGTTCAGCTAAAGCATCGACACCATGAACTTCCACTAAAATACGATGACTTTTGGCAGCCTTTTTCTCGGCAAAAACACATTGACATTTTCAGAGCACGCATAAACTATGTTGCCTACATTTCAGCGAAATGACAGATACTGAAAAAGAAAGCCTTATGATGACTCTTCAAAATTACAGTGTTGCCAGATGAAACCCTGGAGTATTAGGTAGCGATTTATCCTGATAGTTTAGCAAAACCACTAGAGGGGGTACACTGGCATCTGTGTAGTTGATGTTTTTCTCTCTTGAACAAAATAGTTGTATTTACTGGTGCAAAAGGGTTTTTTGTTGTACGATGAATCAGTATTAAATATATTCTCCAAGATCTTATCTCCACAAACACAGTATGAATCAAAATATTACTGGTCAAGCCATCAACCAAAAGGTAGATATCGACAGAAAACCGATGGATAATGGTTTGGCTCTCATTTGTACCAATTGTAATCGAAATTGGAAAACTTATTATTAACTGATTTTCAATAGTGAAACTAACGTTGGAATTATTTCGGATTTGATCGTCTTGTTCTGAATAAATAAGCTTGTGAAGTAAATAAAAAATCATAGAAATTCATGCTTAAATTAATTATTTGATATTATTTTCAGGTTCTGCCCATGAAAGTGTAACAAATCAATTTATTGGCCAACCAACTCCTAAGTTCATATCGAGAGGCAATACTTTTAGAGTAGTTTCAGGTGACACTGTTATAATGCCATGTGAAGTCCAGAATTTAGGTGAGTAATAGGGTGAAAAGTACAAATCTGTTATAGATCATCCCCAATTGTAAATATTTAGGTTTTCCTTCATGGTAGAGAATTATATTTATCCTCTTTATAATATCAGATTGGTTTCAATGCATTCAATTGATAACCCTTGTTGATAGGTAGAAGGTCAGCTGGTTAAATACATCAAATGACTTCGTGATACAATGCTGACTAGTTTCGACTTAAGTCTGAAGTATTTGGAAAGAAAGAAAATGGACACAACAGGTCAAAAACGAAATAGAAATGATTCAAATTGGGGTAAAACCTAAAAAAACGATATATTCTACTGACAAACAAGACACTTCATGTCTTCTGCTTTGTCAGAATACAATAACTACAGATAAAACAAAATATAAATAAGACATCTCACATAAGTATAGGTACTCTGATTCCATTAGCACAGGCAGTCCAATATAAAATGCATAACAATTGGTAATGCGTTAGAGTGAACAAAAAAGCAAAAAAAATTGTGCACTAAGAACAGTCAAATACGTTATGTTTATTTCACAAAAAATCAGTCACAATGATAGGATACGTTTTTGCAAAAAAAGGTGGAGAACCCATGTTAAACAAGACTTTTCTACGTACTTTGATCAACACTATTGTCTCCTTTTTACTCGAAAGCATATTCTTATTCTGTCAAACGATCCAATAGTTCTCAGTTCAGGGAAAATGGATCTAAAGAAGTTACACTTCAATAATTTCTGAACGATCACGTTCAATATGCACATTACGATGTTGACCTCGTCGAAATGGCTTTTCATATACTGAAAAGTGAATTTTAGAGACCTATTGAAATTCATACTTCAGTATGTATGCAGCGGAGAAGTGAGTGTGACGTTTACCAATATTTCATCCTGAGTTATGGCCTCATTTTTTGCTCGGCGTGTATTTGCGGGGCACCTTTTGAGTGTATTCAATATGCAAAAGAACAGTTCCTAGCGGTATCTTGGGTAATAGAAAAACTATTGGCGGGAAGCAATACAGAATTCAGTTTTATGTTATAACGCAAGAATTTCTTTGATCTTGAATATTTCGTCCAATATCCTACTTGCCTGTCCTATATCATATTCAAGAAATTTATGTACGAGAAAATATAACATTCCGTATAGGATCTCACACTCCAAATTCGATTAGATTCGTTCAACAGAAGTGAATGATGAAAATTTTGTGATGCATTGCAATACAAAAAAAAGGAACAAATTGAGTTAAAATGGATATTTGAATTTCTCTGTCTTTATTATTTTATTATATGTTCTATCTTCGAATCAATTATTCTATTTCGTTTTTGAAATACTATCGATGAAACAGTTATTTATAGAAGGGTCCAAATCACCAGAAGCTTAAGAGCAATATTTCCCCCCTGTCCTAAATAGACTAGTAACAACGTGATTATTAGATTAACTGAGGGGCACCTGGAAGTTTTGTCAGTCTGGCTCGATAAAATTCATCGGCCTGTGAAGACGCTGAATAGAATCAGGGTCAAGGGTTATCCGGATGATGCAAAGGATGTATTGTGAGGTCGTTGAACGAATTAAAAACTCCCTATTTCTTTCAACGCTGGGGTAGTAATTTTCAGATCAGATCTGCATAAATATTCAGATCAGTAGTGCAGAAATACTCTTATATCCTGCTAGAATAAAGCCATTTCTCTGCTGAATGTGAAGGATTTTTATTGTACTGAATAAATCATATACAGGGTGTTGCGTGATGAATGCATGATATGATAACTGCCGTTAGAGTACTTTGTGGCGGTTCAGAAAAATATGTTTAGTCGAAGTCTCTCGGTTTTCAAGATATTTAATTTAATTTAATTTAATTCGTCGTTTTCGAAAATTCATGAAAACTACAGCTTTGTAACTCTTTTTGTTGACAATACTCCACCTGAAGGGATTTTTTCAATCTGTTTTTTGTATAGTATTTCTGGATAAATCTATCGAATGTGGACTATAATTTTTGGGGCTTTCATAGTTTTTTTAAATAAATATCTAGCTTCAATTTCATGTTTTGCTTATTTTTCACCTAAGTTTAGAATATTTTGTTTCGAGTTCTGTAACTTCAAACTATATCAATTCAGTTTTCAATGCATCTCCTTGAACATTATCTTATTTCTGCTGATATCATCTTTTATCAAATGAGGAATTTCCAAAGTATTTATCTCTTTTTTCCATGAGAATTGATTTGAAGTTAAAATAATCACATCTTGTAATGAATAGAATATCCAACCCCTTACTTCATCCCCCGCATTCAGGAATTCATTAAATTGAGACGAGAAAACATTCTTTACTTCTGCTACAGTGTAGAATGTGTTCTGAAAAAGTCCCATTCTCCAATACATTCTTGATATAATTCAAAAGAATCCATATCACATTCAGGATCCTTTTGGAATCCATGTATCGCCCGGAATTGCGCGGAATTTTATTTCTAGCTTCCGTCTGCAACTTCCCACACATATTGGTAATAACATTATACACTGCTCAACAATCGAAACAGATCCTTGTTTTACTAAAATCAGTACTGATAAATATTTCCAGACGAACTGCTTCCTGCAGTTATGAAAAATTTATTGTTCATTGTCAATGCACAGCATGTTGAAATCTAAGGACATTGAAATAAGAAAAACAACGACTCAACCAATGTTGACAAAATTTCATCATGAACTTTCTATCATTATAATTGTTGTTAATACAGGGTTATATATTCAGTTGCGAAAAAATATAGGGGGGGTCCTTGTCAAAAAATAGGACGGATCTTTCATATAAACTTCTTTTTTCAGTTACAGCCTTCTCAAGATGGCACCTGAGAAACAATTTTTTTCTTGAAACCAAAAATCTGACAAGAATAAAATTGAGGAGACATTTCATGCGAACAAAAAGGCACCCAAAGAAATTGTCGGTGGTGTTTCTCTACGATTGCAAGGAGAGAAAAAGCCATCCCCAAACCTGCTTTCGCAAGAAACTCCTTTCCATATTTATATTTTATAAAAAAAATTGAAACCGCTTGGTCTATTCTTTACAAATAAGGTCTCTTGTAATTTCTTGCTAATGTTCAAGGTTTCTGAGAACAAAAAAAGATTTATCAACTTACTATCAACGATACAATTAATTCCTCGTAGTGGCTTGAATATTTTCGACCTTAAATTTGTTCATTAGGCGGATGTCAAGTTGACATTCTAATTGAGATCTGGTACAAATATTGAATAAATGTAATGAAACAAGAAATTTTAAACTTTTCACAAATTAAATAGGTAGGAAGTACACGCCGATTGCTGAAAGACCAAATGCAATATGCAATACATCACAAATGATAAAAAATATTAATTAAGATTGTAATCAACAAATTTGATAAATTATTTTTTGTGAACTTTAGCAAGAAATTACACGAGACCTTATTCGTTAAGAAAAGATCAAGTTATCGAAAATTATTTTTTTTATTGAGAAATATGAATTTGGAGGAAAGTTTCTTGCGGAACAAGGTTTAGGGATAGCTTTTTCTACCCTTTGTTCAATTAGAGCAATACCTCCAAATTTTTTTGAGAGCCTTCTCGCTGGGAATCGGATCAAATGTCTGCTCAATTTTATTCTTGCCTTTTTTTGATTTTCAGGACAAACATCAACAACTGTTTTTTGAGCGCTGTTTTTTGAGCTCTGTAACTAAGCAAGGGGGGGCTCGACGAAGAAAAAAGTTTGAATGAAAAAGTCACTTTATTTTTTGACAAGGAAGCACCCCTTCCTTTTTTTCGCTACTATTCATATGCACCCTGTATACATCAGTAGCAAATATTTTTTTCCGTTCAATCAGTTTTTCCGAATGAAAGAAACCGTTCTTTTATGGCATCGAGGAAAATTTCAACTTCAATCAGTGCAATAATTCCCAGCAATGGAATGAAGATCCCAAGTGCCCTGAAATAAAATAGAAACAACACCCATCTCTAATGAAGCCCCTTTTGCTCTGAAAATCTTCCAGCTAAATTAGTACTTCTTGTCTCGAACTCCTTACTGGGAGCACTCAGAGAAACCTTTGATAGATCTCCTTCAACAGAAACGAATGAGGTATTTACACTTCCAACAACCCAGTTAAAAAACCTGATTCTTTTTGCCCCAAACTCCAGGAACTTTCACATCTGTGAGCTGCACCGAACCATGAAAAATTATTCGGAATGAAATTCTGCATCCAAGTTCGTCGCGAGTTGGGCACCGGAGGGATCAGAGACTTCAGGTGCAAATCGTTCAACCGAATAACGATGTAAATATAGAATTTTATCGAATTTTTCGAGATTAGCCCCTGCCTACATGCACGGAGTTGCGAATGTAATTTAATTCATTATGGCAAATCAAACAATCTGAAGCTCTCGGGATCTCCCGAACGTCATGTTTCAATTTGAATCTAACAGGGTTGGATTCGGATAGATTATAGGAAATGTGAGGCCAAAAATGAAAACTCCGAAGTTATCTACGGTAACACATTGGAGGTAATATGTTGGGAATGCGCCAATTTTGAATCGATAAACTGATAAATTGAATTTCATAATCTAGATGGGTTAAATACTCATCAATTCTGAATGCGATTGGTTACCCATATAATTCGAAATTAATGAATTATTCCTGGATAAAATTGTTGACGTGGAAACGTTCAAACGAAATGTTGAATCAATATCAAGTACTTTCACTGGAGAGGTTTTCCATGATAAAATTCATAATTGAATAATTGTCCCTGTGCTTCGTTCGAGTTATCCGAGGAACGTGAAAGGCTAGGTCAAAACTAGTGATCGGTTAACTCCCTATTGATAGGTGCGATAGGGACTTTTCCACGTAATCTTCAAGAAAGCCACGCGAATTAAGTCGATATAATTTACAACAAAGCTATTTGTCATCTTTAAATGAGGTGAGTGATGTTTTCTTGAACGTTATCCTGTGTAAACTTACCGAATGTTAATTTTCCTCATGAAATCGTGTGATAGACCAATATGAGTTACAGACATTTTAATTCATGGAGAGACCCAGTGATATTTAGGGAACTTAATCCTCAGATGATTTCATGACATAAAGTTCCTATGGACTATAGGTCCCTGACGCACTGTTTCTGAGATACGGAGTGTTGAAATTTAAAAAAAAATTGGTTTTATGAATTTATTTTCTACACCGTACACGATTTTTTTTGAGTTTTGGTAGGTTATGAGTACACATTAAGACACATTTTTTCCTATACAAAATGATGTTCAATTTTCACCAGTGGCGTCCGTACAGACTTCTGTCCAAATAAATTCGGTGAAAAAATTGGTACGCCAATGATTTTTCTCGAATTTTAAATTATTTTCGTAATTACCACATAATTTACAGCAGTCGAAATCAATTTTGCAAACGTCAAATATGAAGGCGACTAAGCTGCCTCAATCTGTGTCCAGACGATTTCATGGATTGATTTACTGAAAATATAAGGGATCGATTGAACTTCTATCAAGGGATTATTGTCAATTTCGAGGTCCAAAGTCCCCTGTGTCCGCCAGTGAATGATTGTTGAAAATTAAATTCGAATGAGTTGGAAAACAATCATTATTTTTGCTAAGCTTCCTGTTGTTGAAAGCAATTCTTCAACGCTGCGTATGAAGAAATAGAAAGAAATACCATCTGTCGAGTTTTTTGTGTATCATATCTGAAAAAAAAATTCATCGCCATCTATTTCTGAGTACAACACTGTTACACCCACAATTGAATAATGCCGCAATTCTGTTCAGTGCTCCACTTGCAATGGAATACGTCATAGCTGTTTTACAGTTCTGTTATTCATAATCTAAGTTCTTGATTGTGGTAAACCTAGGAAATTGATCGTTTGCAAAGGGTCTTTATATCTGCTCTGTTTTTGAATTTGGAAGATTCGACTAGGGATTAACTAAATATGGCGGTTCTACCGCTCATTCAAGAACTCCAAGAATCAATTTTTTTAATATATTATATAATATCTCATGTAGAGACATCAGACCTACTACTGTTTTATTATAAAGGGTGTTTCGAACATACCTGATTTGCATTCATTTCCAAAAACTTCCTATTGGTAATCGAAGTATCAGTTATGACATTTTTGTACCATAAATAATATCTGCCGAATGGACTCCTTGTGCAGTACAGACGTCCACTCTTATGTTTAAATCTTCAATGACATTTTGACATAAATGACATAAGTCACTAATGACACGAATAATTTCATCCTTTAGTTCAGGAATCGATTGTGGATTATTTATAGACCTGGCTTTTCACATAACCCCAAAGAAAATAGTCCTACGGTGTCAAATCACATGATATTGACATCAGCATTTCTGGAGATTATTCGTCAGGAAATTTTTGTCTCGATAAATCAATCGTGTCATATGCAAAGAGATCAATATTCATTAATTCAGTCCACAAAAATTCGATTATCATCCGATGGTATCGATCACCATTCAGGGACGGGCCGAAGCCAAATTTTGGGGGGTGGGGTGTATAGCTTCGAAAATTTTCCAACTGTGCATTAAAGAATTAGAAAACCAATGGTTGAAAGGGGGTGGTATTCTGGATTGCGAATCAATGTTTTTTCCCGAGAGCATCAAAATTATTTAGAAAATTTTGTAGTGTAGTTTTTTAATTCATTACCAGATTAACACAATCCACACTCTTCAGGATTACACAGCATCTGTTATCATTATTTTGTATGTTTCGATTTTTAAGTTAAATTCCGAAGAAAAATAAATGATTTATTCAAGTTTACTGAAAAAAGTCCACATACCACACATTTTTGCGTACTTAAGGGGCCGTTATACTTCGGCCGACGGCTACGGCACCGATTCGATTCCCCATTCAAAAAGTGCCTTTCATTTTTCCAAGTTCACGCCACCAATTTTTCACCTAAAAGCTTGATTTTTTTTTTCAAATTGGAGTTGAAGGATGTTTTGAGGGTACTTCAATTTCTCCTCTTTGCTAAAATTATTTTTTCGCATGAAAAATTCGGCAACGGCACCGATTCCCCATTCAAAAAGTGCCTTCAATTTTTCCAAGTTTACGCCCTCAATTTTCAACCTAAGAGCTTGTTTTTTTCTTTAAATTGAAGTTAAAGGATGTCTTGAGAGCACTTCAATTTCTTCTCGTTGAAAAAATTATTTTTTCGCATGAAAAAATAGGGTTGAATTTGAGAGTCTATGAAAATTGACTTCATAATCGTTTTTCGGCGGTTGTTCGTCCATTTTTTTTTCAGAAAATTCATTGGAGTGCCCTCGACAAACCAATTTTTTATATTAAAAAAAATTCCGTTTGGATAAGCGCTTAATTAATGCAAAAAATTATGGAAACACTGAAAGACTTCCAGAAAGTGGGAAATCGCAGAGAACTGTCTGAAATTCCAGGAGAATTAAAAAAAAAATCAAGGTTTCAGGTGGAAAATTGAGGACGTGAATTTGGAAAAAGGAAAGGCACTTTTTGAATGGAGAATCGGTGCCGTCGGTCAAAGTATAACCAAAGAGTATTCATCTTTGGTATAATGGCCCCTTAACAGATTTACGTGTGAACGGAGATTCGATAGAATAATTAAGAATGAGAAAAAATACTGCCCACTGCCCGACCGAGAGAAAAAGCGCAAATTGGTACCAGATGGTTTTTTATGACACAGTCGAAGCGGCCAAACGGAAAAATTCACAACTACCTGCTGAGGGATAACGTGAAAGATGAAAAATTGTTCATATTTTCAAACACTTAGTAGCAATATCGGAATAAATACCATTTATTGCTGGTTATACACATTGCACGACTGCACATTGGTCCAAATCTGCCAAATACCCTAAATATA
Source organism: Adalia bipunctata (assembly GCA_910592335.1). NCBI lineage: Eukaryota > Metazoa > Arthropoda > Insecta > Coleoptera > Coccinellidae > Adalia > Adalia bipunctata. The sequence continues at coordinate 9,741,572 of OU342955.1, read as the reverse complement.
CTCTAACAAGAATTTGTACAATTGTCGCTATTCTCTGCATGCTTTTGTCCGGCTAAACGTGGGCTCAGTTCGTCCGGTTAAATAGGCAATAATTTCAAACTATATTTAAATAGAAGTCAAATTCATTCACATTTCAGGTAAACTTTTTTAGAAAATATTCCAACTGCTTTTAAAATTTGCCAACTCTGTTCAACATTGGGGGGGGGGGATCGTAATTTGAAACACCCTCCATATCGAGATTTGAGTGGCAGGAATAATATGTAGACATAGCAACAATTATGAGCAGATTAGTACATTGGAAAATATCAATTCACTCTGCAGAGGTTCGAAACATAATGGTGAATGGAAAGCCAACAATTCATCCTCATAATATTTCCCAGCAAACCCTCTAGGGTCAGTAGAAAGCAAACTTGCGGATTTTCTGCTGCCGCCAACGAGATCATTCACGAAGGAAAGCTCTCCACTCCGCCACATTTCGATAAGCCGAACGACAAAACTGCAATCAAAAGAAATCTTCCATTCAAACTACCGGTACATTTTCATCATAAATTTTTAATTTTCCAGCTAAGGTACCTCGAGGCTCACTATTCAAAGCATCTCATTTTTCCTGTAGTCAGCATGTTAATCAACAGGATCCGTCGACCAAAAACATCCCAGCATGCTGGTTACACGGTTGAATGTAGATGGTATTATTTGAGCGTCTGGAAATCGTGTTTTGGAAACGAATGCCTAGAGCTTGATCAGGTACCAATGTGCGATGTTTGCTCAAATGTAAATTCGGATTATGCATCCGGATAGGAGAGGAAATAAATAGGTATTCTCATTAATGGAATCATACCTCATGGTCGAAACATGGACAGTAGCTGTTGTACATGGTCAACTAACAATATAGAAAATTGCATCGATTCGAAAAGGATTCACACGACGGAAATTGGTTTATTGGGAAATTCCTGGATTATGCGAGAGTTACCTCCCATCAGAGAGAGTAGATGTTGACCTAGGTTTCGATCTAGCTTGATCTCATCAGAACAACCTAACTCAACTTAGGTGAGAATAGAATAGAATAACTTCTGGTCAATTTTCAACTGCACAAATAAATTGATACCTAAGAAACGGTTTCAGATATTCTTCGACATCAACACTTGTCACAACAAACTGCCAAACCTTTAATGTTGAGAAGGAAAACTGTAACAGATATCCACTTCATCTCAGCGATACCATGAAGATTTCATGAATCTTTCAGTTGATTCTATCAAAATTTGAATCATTCTTCTAGCTCAAAATTTCCTAGAATTATCAACAAACGAATATACGACGAGAAGAGAGGGAATACCGGTCAGGAACTGGCTATCTCTCCTTGAGAAATTTAGACCACAAAGTCGAAAGAGTGGGTATATCACTGAGGTCTGGATCTTGAACTGTGTGGTATCAAGTACGAATAAAGATAAATGAGGATATCTCTCATGTAAGGAAGAAAATACTTGATCCTACCTACGGTTACAAGTCATGCATTTCTATCGTACAATATGATATCTAATTTCGAACCCCAGAATTCTCGGAACTCTGTTTGAAGTGTCAATATTGATGAAAATTGTGGTCCCAATAGGCGCTGGATCGGTTATGAACTGAAGCTTCAGGCCAAATTTCGAAATTAGTTTCCTCAGGATTTATTGGCTGAAGGGTTCCCACTGAACCATCTTATCCAGTAGATATGTTTTTCTATTTGAGTTATTCAGGTCTTCATTAATATTCGGGTTATTACTGAAACAATTTGTAGGTGTTTTTAGTGCTTTCATTTCAGTTAGAACTGATTATAGGTATCTTCAGAATATTCAGTACGACTAATAAGCACAAAAACGTACAAAAACGATCTAAATGGTTTTCCCGTTTCCGATAAGAAGTGTTATTTGAATTTGGTAGAAGTTTCTTTTGAAGCTGTCATTTTTTGACATTTGACAAGTAGAAACTACGCCATTTAAACGAATGAAACGATACACGCTGCAACAACGCATTGGAATTATACTGCTCCACAATAGTTAAGGATATCGTTTTTAAAAGTATGTAATCGTCGAGAAAATCGCTGTAAAATCATTTAAAACTCAATAACATAACTTGAATCGATCCAATAAAAATCAGTATGAGACATTTCGTCAATCTGGTCGCCTTTTTCCCGAAGTTTGGTTCTTTTCATATGCTTCATGAATGTTCTTATTTTGAAATGAAGTCAGTTTATCAACGGCTTCGATTTGAAACGAGTTTTCTGAAAATGCCAAGACGTAAATTAACAAACGCTGAGGCTAATAGGGCTATCGGAATGCTATAGGGTAGCCTAACTAAGGTTGTTGTAGCGGAAAGGCTCCAAGTCAGCCAAAGTGTGATATCTCGACTTTGGAATAGGTTCAGGGAGACAGGTTCCGTGTTGGAAAGACCAAGGCTTGGTGGGCGACGAAAAACAACACCTGCTCAGGATGGTTTCATCACCGTTTCGGCGAGAAGAAACCCTACATCTACGTGTAGAATGCTACGGAAAACTCCAAGGGGGTAGTGTTATGCTATGCCGAGATATGTTCCAACGGGCGCACAGATCTACACATTTGTCCTGGGAATATGACCGCCTCACACTATAGGGACCATGTCATTGACAATGTTGTACCAAATTTTCACGCTGTTATTAGTGAAACTTTTCAATTTCTAGACGATAACGCTAGACCGCACCGTGCAGCCATAGTTGAGAATGCGCGTGAGGAGCTTGGTATTCCACATTTACCAATACCTCCGTACTCACCAGATTTGAATTGCATAGAACATGCATGGGATATGCACCAAAGAAGATTAGATAATCATCAACCTACCCCAGAATCCTTAAATGATCTGAGAGAGCTTCTGCCCCGTTTATGGAAACAAATTCCTGAAGAAATGCTCAACAACCTCGTGTGTAGTATGCAATAAGATGTCAAGCTGTAATTGATGCTTGAATTCTCTGGAAATAAAATTTCGTTATTTTACTTGATTTTTCTTAACCACCCTGTATACGCTGCAGACCTACAGGCTCAAATTAATTTGCAATTTGAAATCTTATTATTATGAATTTTCATCACAAAAATCTTATTTTAACTATATTTTCTTGCAATTCAAGTCAATATCCCTAACTCATGTGGATCAGTTTGAAAATGATCCGCAATTTCATCGAAAAAAGATGGTGGTGAGGCCCATTTCATCCTCGGTGGCTTCGTCAACAAGCAATATTGTCACACCTAGCCGTTTAAATGGAAATTCGGCTCAAAAAAATCATTTTTCGGCAACCGTCCGGGATGTACCCACTTTCCGGACCCCTTTTCTTTGAGAAAGTAGCATTTTCCGACCTAGTCCGGAAAGTACGTACTTTCCGGACTAGGCCGGAAAATATCACATCGTTTTTGTCGTTGTTATGATCATCACAATAGCAACGAAGTAACGGATGACAGTTCTGTTCTGTTTAATTCAAATAAGAATCAAAATGTAAAGAAATGTTTTGTCTCATTGATTTGTAAATCTACATGGTTACCGAAAAAATATTGTACGCAACACGCCCAAAAATAGTTTTTTTGGACTCACAGACATAGAATCTTGTCTATTCGTCCAAAAAAACCCTATTTTCCGGACTTGTTACGTAAATTACTATTTTCGTCGCAAAGCAGAACAGAATGAATTCAATTTCATCTAGTCATTCAAGAGCAGGTGGAAGACTATAATAGCTGAAACAATTCTTCCTTTCTGGTACCCTGTTACAAAGAAACATCAAATTCTGTTTGCCCATACCGCATTTTCAGCTGCAATGCCTATTTACCTGCTGGGTCCAAATACAATGATCATACAGGGTGGGGCAGAAGAACCTATCCGATTTCAAATCCCTTTTTCTCAGAAGAGAGAGCAGGTAGAGTAGTGGGGTAAAAACCGTTAGAAAGCTGGTTTTATGCCATTTGTCAGTAGTCAACATGCCTTGGTCTGGTGAACATCGTGCTTTTGTTATTGAGCGGTTTATCGAATGCGGCGGTTCGATAATTGCTACACAACGTGCTTTTCGAATTCATTTCGGACTCGGGCGTCATGATCCTGTTCCACATCACGCTACGATTAAAGTGTGGGTGTCAAATTTTAGACAGACGAGTTCAGCATTGAAAAAGAAGTCGCCTGGACGTCCCAGGACAGCAACAGGACCTGAAAACGTGGCCAATGTGAGAGCCGCGATTGAACGTTCCCCGCGTCGTTCGGCGCGAAAACATTCGCTCGCTTTGGGGATTTCCAACCGCAGTATTCGGCGAATTTTGCACCGGGACCTCAAAATGCATCCCTACAAAATGGTTGTTGCACAGAAATTAAGTGAAAGGGATTTTGAAACCCGTACGAACCTGTGTCGCGATCTCCGAGAACTGCCAAACGACGATGTTGTGCTCTTCACGGACGAAGCCCATTTTCACCTTTGTGGCGCCGTAAACAGGCAGAATTTGGGGTTACCTCAAATCGAAGGTTTACCAGCATCGACCAAGGACCCTTCTTGCTTTACGAAGGGAAATTGCTCGGGCAATTGAAGAAATTCCTGTGGAAATGACGGTGAAAGTCATGGAAAGCTACCGCGAGCGCCTAAATAAGTGTATCCGCTCCCAAGGACGACATTTGAGTGATGTGCTTTTCAAAACTTAAATTTAAAAATGGCATAAAATTTGCGATATGTAAATAAAAAAAATTTTTTGACAAGCTGAGTGGTTTTAATTTTATAACGTTTTGAAATCGGATAGGTTTTTCTGCCCCACCCTGTACAATACATGTTGTTCTAATTACGCTCAGGTTTGAAGTTCCAAAGGGACAAAATGAAACGGAACAAAGGATATAACCTTCTGACACGAATAGAACCAGGGAGCCATACTGGATGATCTCCGAAAACTTAAATAGGGCACATATCAATTTATATGTATAATTGGAGGACTCATTTGCATATAGATTGCAAACATTGACGATGCTGGGGAGTAATATGCAGGTTGAGCCAGGAATATTTCCCCAGATACCCCAGCGGTATTTTCGAATTGAGGTGAACTAAGTTGACGGAGATACCACTCCCGACTCTTTGTAAACCCCCTGGGGGAATGATTGAATCGGGCATTACAGATGAGGAGGCGGAACAAAAAATTGGATGTTTTGACGGAGATATTTGGATAGGATATCGTATATGTATTGGAAATTGGAAAAAACAGATAGGATTATGGTTGAAACAAAAACATCAACATACAGTGTGCCAGTGGCGACAATTCAATATTTTATTTCGCGTGGATCAATTTCCAATCTTTTTTTCAGTTATGTTACCTTGGAAGCTCTACATCGTGGTATGCGTTATCTACAATGTTATGGAATGAAACCGTACAACTGATAATTATTTGAGTATTTCTTATGGATAGAAAAAAATGATGCTTTGATTTATCTATATAAATAAAACAAAGTTGTTGGTTACACCATTTATAACTCGAGATCGGATGGACTGTTTGTAATGAAACTTCATTTATGGATTCGTCTACGGCCTGGTTATTATAAAATACATTGAAACTCTGAAAATTTCCATGAAAAATTTGCTTGTGTAGGAAATGCTTTTCCTCCTTTTGAATAAGGCCACTAGGGTCGCTACGGTTAATGTCTAATAATTTTTAAAATCCACCGCCATTTAGGAGAAACGAAGTTCGTCGGGCCAGCTAGTTTCATCATAAAATGAAGATTATTTTTTCTGACTGTTGCAGTATGAATATAGGTAGAACATTGAAGTTTCATATTCCAAATATTTTTTGACGATTCATATTTTCCATTCCCGAGGCCGAATAATGAGTGGGCAAGTCTGCCCATGTCAAACGTGAAATTGAGCAGCAATCGAATGTCAACTGACATTCATACAATGCAGAGGTATGCAATTTAACAATGCTGAAACATCATGACCACAGTCAGTATATGAGAGATCGCAAACGTTATACAGGGTGGGACAGAAGAACCTATCCGATTTCAAATCCCTTTTTCTCAGAAGAGAGAGCAGGTAGAGTAGTGGGGTAAAAACCGTTAGAAAGCTGGTTTTATGCCATTTGTCAGTAGTCAACATGCCTTGGTCTGGTGAACATCGTGCTTTTGTTATTGAGCGGTTTATCGAATGCGGCGGTTCGATAATTGCTACACAACGTGCTTTTCGAATTCATTTCGGACTCGGGCGTCATGATCCTGTTCCACATCACGCTACGATTAAAGTGTGGGTGTCAAATTTTAGACAGACGAGTTCAGCATTGAAAAAGAAGTCGCCTGGACGTCCCAGGACAGCAACAGGACCTGAAAACGTGGCCAATGTGAGAGCCGCGATTGAACGTTCCCCGCGTCGTTCGGCGCGAAAACATTCGCTCGCTTTGGGGATTTCCAACCGCAGTATTCGGCGAATTTTGCACCGGGACCTCAAAATGCATCCCTACAAAATGGTTGTTGCACAGAAATTAAGTGAAAGGGATTTTGAAACCCGTACGAACCTGTGTCGCGATCTCCGAGAACTGCCAAACGACGATGTTGTGCTCTTCACGGACGAAGCCCATTTTCACCTTTGTGGCGCCGTAAACAGGCAGAATTTGGGGTTACCTCAAATCGAAGGTTTACCAGCATCGACCAAGGACCCTTCTTGCTTTACGAAGGGAAATTGCTCGGGCAATTGAAGAAATTCCTGTGGAAATGACGGTGAAAGTCATGGAAAGCTACCGCGAGCGCCTAAATAAGTGTATCCGCTCCCAAGGACGACATTTGAGTGATGTGCTTTTCAAAACTTAAATTTAAAAATGGCATAAAATTTGCGATATGTTAATAAAAAAAATTTTTTGACAAGCTGAGTGGTTTTAATTTTATAACGTTTTGAAATCGGATAGGTTTTTCTGCCCCACCCTGTACCTACTCAGAAAATTAGGAAACCTGCACCATTTCGGCATCAACGAATAACACGTCGATTGCAGCCCGCCAATTATGAATGACAAAATGGAAAATGTTCATGGGTTCAAATGCGAATCGGCCCAAGGCACAAGCTGCTTGATGAAGTTTCGGATTTAATTACGAAAAAATTCAATCAAAACGGTTCGCTGCCGTTGCAAAGTTCGCCGGCAATTAGTTTTTGTTGGTTTTAGTTTTGTTTCGATCACGGGGTCCGCATCAAACAGGAGGGTCATCGACAGCGGCAATGCCGAGCTCGGAGCTGTGTGTAAATAGGAGTTGCCTCAACTAGAGTTGGCAATCGGAAATGCGGTTCGAAGTTCAACATTGTGTATAGGATCGGGATCCATATTACGTGTTTATTTACATACGCATAAATGCAGATGCCGTCAAGATCCTGTTTAACTATACACCAGATATTTGAGCAGCCATGGTTTTGGATATGGCGTTATCTTAAAACGGATACAAAAAAATGGTGTTGAAAATGTTTCAATGTCGAATAAAACCAGCTAGACTAAGAAAGCTGGACCTCCTTAGAAGGATTTCCAGAGAATCAAGGAAAACTGGAAACCTGGAAAGTGTATTGGATTCCAGGTTAACTTGATTCTTTGCAGGAAAAGGACAGAATGAATACAGAGACCTATTAGGGAGACCAAAACTTTCATTCCGCTTAAAGAAAACAACATACTGAGACGAGTTCATGGAGAAAAAGGAAACTGACAGACAAGCAGCCTGAAGGAATCATCCAGACTCAACTTTACGAACTCGATATTGGCCATTTGAGACATTCAGATGTCTCAAAGCAGCTCAAATCATAATGATTCCGAATCTAGGTGAAGATCTGAACGACGTCCCATCATATCGGCCTTGCATCATAATCTCTCAAGAGAAAGAACCTTCGTGGTGAACGATTTCCAGAAATCAAAATAAGAGTAGTTGTTCCACAAGGATTTGTGCTGGGTGCATTACTATACAGGGTCTTTCACGAGGAACCTCACCCATATTTATACGGGAAACTACTGAACGTATTTTCATGAAATTCAGCACTTATAAGTTTTTCACGATGCTGATGAAATCTAAAATATTTTCAAGGCATGAGCACCTCCGGTTTTTCCGGAAATGACGTCAACTTCCGTTTTTCAAATTAGAACACCATTTTTTTATTGCAGAAATAGATTCCTTAGAAAATTTCAAGTTATTTTGATGTAATTTCATTTATTTGATTTTTCAAGATGTCGCGATTCATGATACAGGGGGTGAAAAAATCGCTTTCAAAGTTAGGGATGACAAAATCGTGAAAAATCAATTTTTCAAATTAGGACCCCCATTTTTTATGGCAGATATTGAATCTACGTTAAAAAATAATGTGAGTGTATGCATCACACTCTTGCCCTAAAATGGATATTTTCTGAGTTAATATCCACTTTAGGGCAAGGGTGTGATGCATACACTCACATTATTTTTTAACGTAGATTCAATATCTGCCATAAAAAATGGGGTTCTAATTTGAAAAAATTGATTTTTCACGATTTTGTCATCCCTAACTTTGAAAGCGATTTTTTCACCCCTTGTATCATGAATCCCAAAAATGAAAATTTTCCATCCAAAAACCTCGAAGTTATTCTTGTTTCAGCGGAGCTCTATTTTCGATTTTTTTTTCGAATTTTCCCGCTCAGAGAGAATTTTCCAACCAAAACTGAAAAATGTTACATCAAAATAACTTGGAATTTTCAAAGGAATCTATTTCTGCAATAAAAAAATGGTGTTCTGATTTGAAAAACGGAAGTTGACGTCATTTCCGGAAAAACCGAAGGTGCTCATGCCTTGAAAATATTTTAGATTTCATCAGCATCGTGAAATACTTAAAAGTGCTGAATTTCATTAAAATACGTTCAGTAGTTTCCCGTATAAATATGGGTGAGGTTCCTCGTGAAAGACCCTGTATGTATGGTACGCTAACGCTACGCATCCGATCTACCTCTAATGGAGAAAACTACTATCACTATCGGACCACGGAGTACCAAAACACCATGAGATCTTGCAAATTCCACACCGTTTCTAGAGCCAGTAACCAACAGAAGACTCAGAAAATCTTGTTACTTTTTTCTTTCAACACATGACTTTATAGAATTGTATTGCTTTTTTCTAATGATAAAAATTTTCACCACATGGCATGAAAACTTCACGAGGCAAAGAACCCTGCATATATCCAAATCTACATTATATCAATCATAAAAAATTCGAATAAGGTTGTGGAAGGTAATAACCCCAAAAAGGACCGAGAGTATAAAAAAAGAATCAATAAATTCAATGGTCCCGTTCAGCCATTCCAGTAAGAACTTTGTTCGAAAGCAAACAATGTTTACTTTGAAAATTTAACGCCTCACTTCGTGAGCTGGGTCCCACTTCTAATAATGTATGCACCGAAGTACACATACAAAGCCATCTAACCATTTTCAACTCGCGATCCGTAACCCTACGATGGGAACTAGGCGCCTGAGTAAACACGTTAGGTTGTTGAAAAAGGAAACCCAACGATAAACTTCGATTTGATATCAACGATCCGCTGGTCCCATCGAGTTGACAGGGTCGGATTCCAGAGATTCCTGAAGATATCTAATGTAGGCCAGTCACGAGGAGTTTTTACTGTACTTTCGGGGAGCCAGCGTCGCACGAATGCTCGGGAAGAGTCCCCGTGTATGGCCGATCGAGACTACCTTTAGGCGTTCGAGGTAGTTACTTTAAAGCCCGAGTGGACGCTTGAAAAGTTCACAAATGAACCGATTTGTTCTTCTATGAACATCAGCACAAGATGCGTGAGCCCGATGCAACCAATGCATGCATCGTAACCAGTCTTTTCTAGGACTAATCCTGGAGAAGACTTTTCTTCCCGAACTGAAACGGGAAAAAAGGTCATAACTATAGACATATGGACAGTCGTCTTCATCATCTCGAAAGTTGCTAAGAACATTTTCTTTTTCAATGTCTTCTTTGAATAATGCCCTAGGGACGTGTCTCCTTTTCTTCGGAGGAGGTATGGGCTCATTTTCATTACAATCATATTAGGTGTAGAAGTTGAAACTAAGTATACGTTCATCGTGTCTTCGGCTCACGTTTGCCTTGTCCACTTATAAATCATCCTTTGAGGATTGGAGAAACCTCCTCATAGGATCAACAAGAGTAGGTTGAGATGCATTGCCTTTATTAGCCACAGATGAATACTCACCTTGGAAAATTCCTTTTTAATAGTAGATTAAACAATGAGCGATAAAGAATTAAAGATTAAATGGAATAAACAAGATCCAAGAGGCTGCACGTGTCACGTTCAACAATAAAATGTCCAAAAGTTTCACGACAAACTCATTGTGAATCGATATTCACCGAGACCTTTTATTCCTTTACCCATTTCCTGCTACTGAAATTTAAAGTTAGGATGTTTTTAACGAGAAATACCTGAAGAATTACGGAATGCTGCTATGAATAGAAAAATGTGCAGTTAGAAAAGTTGGAATTTCCAAGTTGTTCAATGGAATTCTCATTCACCCTGGAGTAGGTATCGATGGAATAAATATTAATTTTCGAATCAAACTTTAATAGTCACAATGTTATAACGAACAATAGTTTCAGCTTATCATAATTCGTTTTATTTGCTGAATTTGAAATTTTAGTGATACTGACTGATACGCAAAGATTTTGCGTTTGTTCAACTACTACAGAACTGCACATTTCATGGTCCTTCAAGAAAATTTGGACATTAGAATCCAATTAGACCCCCAACTCGAAAAGATGACGATAATAATCTCCATCTTCTAGAGCCAACAAGTATACAACGCCAGCCAAGATCTCCTTCTTCCAGAGCCAAAATATTCTAGCACCAGCGAAGACCATCTCCAACTGAAGCCACGAGGCCCCCAGCATCCAGAAGAAGTCTGATCCAAATGGTTTGCGAAATCTCTAAATCCCAAAAGATCAGAAAGAAATTTTTCCGTGGAATGGTCCACCACAACCTTCAAGACGCAGTCTCCTAATATGCTGAATATTAATTAGAAACAATAAACTCAAAAAAAATGAGTTGTGCTGATCATACTAACGGTCAGAGATGTACAAGATACCTTAAAGAAAGTATCTGAAATACAAAATACTTTGAAATTAAGTATTTCAGATACCAGATACAAATAACTTTCTGGAATGGTATCTGAAATACCAGATACAAGATATGTATCTTTCAAATACTTTTCATAGATAAAATACTTTTTTCTACGACCGTGCGTTTTTACACTCTTTACCCACTTTCCTGCACTCATTTTAGTTTAGAAAGTGTCACTTTCCCGCACTAGTGCAGAAAAACGAGTTTTCCCGCACTAGTGCGGGAAAGTGACACCTAAACTAAAATGAGTGCGGGAAAGTGGGTACTATGGAAACTCCATGTGAATTAACATTTGTCATTAGTATGAAATTGTTTGAATATAAATATCAAATCGAATTTAATCAGTGTGTTGAAATAAAATCGATCTCGTATGAACGCTTGTAGAAAAAATATTGTTCCTAACTCGTGCGGAAAGTGTCTTTTTCGTACCACCGTAAAACCACTTAAATATCAAAAGGCTTTTACGGCAGCTGATTTGTTTTACTCGTTGCTAAATGTCATTGAGCGCCATCTATCGAATTCTACTTTTCCCCTAAGGTTTTTCTGACATGAAAAGAAGAAAAATAGTATTATACGCGCAAGCGCGAAATAGAGAAGCAAATTTGAAATTGCTTTTGCGAACCAGTTCAGACTGTTCTCAAGAGTTTGTTCAACAAGTTGTTGAACTGCCAGATTTAAGTTTTATGCAACTGGCCCTTAGCAGTGTCACAGTTTACAAACTGTGGCAGTGTAGTGATTGGCAAAATCACTGTTTACTGTTGAATGGTGTTAAGAAAAAGTCAAAGCTCAAGAAAAGACTCAATCTTCTCATAGCTTCGGACGACCGACCACACATTTACGTGTCTTCCTTAAACACAGATGTGAAATAATAATTTGAAAATAACACAAATCAAGCAAGGGGCGTAGCCGATTACAATTTATAGAAAGAAATAATTGCCACGCCATCTATCAATTTAGCCCCAAAAGACGCTTAAGATGCCACAATAGAATCAGTTATCCATTACTAAAAGTATCTTAGCAAACAAAGTATCTACAAAATACTAAGATACCAAAGAAGAGGTATTTAAATACAAGATACAAAATTCATTTTCAAAAAAGTATTTCAGATACAAGATACAAATACGTATTTTGTATCTTGTATCTGTATTTCAGATACTTGTATCTCAGATAAGTCACATCTCTGCTAACGGTCATTGTATGAGATTTATACTTTATGGCTACCTTCCTTGCTACCACTGTGTATATTTATGTATTCTTGTGGTATTATTATTTTTATGTTAGACTGTCTCATGAACACTCGATTTATGAATTAGTTTAGTGTCCATAATTCACTACTTTGTTGGACACCACTTTATTGGACTCAACTGTCACTGTCTTCTCTCGATTTTGCAATTTTCTTCGTTTCACACCACTTGTTATAGGCACTAAGCACTAAGCACTTTTAGTGGGTAAGAGAGATTCTTTGGCGCTTGCGGCTAAATTTTCTACGCTTTCCTCTCCCGAACTATCCATTTTTTGGATTATTATGACGTTTGTCACGAACTTAACGAAGTAAACAACTTTGTTTAGTGAGGTTTCTAAGGTCGCTGATGGTTACTAAGGTAAGAAAAGCAAAAGCACACTTAATATTTTCTTGAAATTCAGCGACGAATATATTAATTGCCATTTCAGAAAATAAAATTTCTGCATTGCAGTCAAACATAAAGCTTTGTATGCAACTCGTACATAATTAGGCTTATGGACTCGCCCAAATTATTTGGACTCGTCCATAAAGACCTGATTTATTTACCTGTTACATAAATAGCTATTATGGTTTGTTCAGAATCGAGAATAAAAATTCAACTGTTGCTTGAATGAAAAGGTCATAAGATTCTTGAAACACATAACATGAAAAGTCGAATTATATTTGTTGTATAAATATCTCGAGTGGGTCTTGGATCGAGATGAAACGTGTGAACAGCTTAGGGAGTGGAGCTGGAAAAGTGGCAGATAATTACCCAATTTTTATCCCTCTAGGTGGTGACGAAGGTCGTGAGATCACGATTTGGTACAGTTAATCATTCCCTACTTTTCTGCTTCGCTGGAGAGATCACATCGGTCTCATTTCGTAGAGGATTACGGGTTGCTTGATAAGTCCTTAATTCACTCTAAGAAGACATCTAGGCAACACCATATTTTTCGTTGAACTTTCCATTTATACTGAATGTTTTCACTTTTTCGAACGCTCATTTTACTGAAACGATATGAATGCAGGTTGGAGAAGCAACGAAGTGCAAAACACTGGCGCCCCCAAAATCGAAAATATCCTCTCAAAATAGGGAGTGAAAAGAATTTTTTTTAGTTATTGAAAAACTTCAACATCCTACATACAACATCTCCGTATAATACGCAGCTTAACATTATCATTGAGACAAGAATAAGAAATTGCTCATGAGAAATTTCTTCGAAAAAACACCTCAAATTCAGTAAAATGCCTGAAGTTTTTATTTGAATCGAAAGTGAGGTCCATATTATTTAATGTTTGAATATTTATTTGTTATTTGGTTGAAGTCCACACTCCACACTGAGGTGAATGTGGTGACAGATTCAATTCTTATTCCATATGTAACCTGATACTTTCGTATAGGCATATTACGTATCATTACATAGTATAAAGCAAAGTCGCTTTCGCTGTCTGTCTCTATGTATGCTCAAATCTTCAAAACTGCGCAACGTATTTTGAAGCGGTTTTTTTAATAGATTGAGTGATTCAAGAGGGAGGTTTATATGTATTATACATGCATAATATTGTAGAGAATTTACAGGTTTCTAATGTGATGTCGTAGATAAACATTTTTTTTGCGCTTACATTGCAAACGCTGACTGAACCGCACAAGATAAATCAAAATAATGTAATGGGTATTGTACTCCTAAAAAAGGTCAACAAAAAAGTCCGCGATGGTATTTGTCTATCTCTTAAGGATAACCCACAATAATCATTTTTATCTTCTACATTTCACGAGAAAAAATGGCTTATTCAGGAAGATATTTTAAGCAATACAGCATTAATCCTTATCCAATTCTTTTCTTCGAGTATAGATCGTCCTCCTTGTTATTGAATTGAATAAATCGATTATTCAGAAATCTCTGTTTGATTCAAATCAATCCTAAAGGAACTTATAACTCAATACCAAAGAATAGAAGAAGCGCGCGATGAACTTTCTCAACACGCACGCATTTTGATAATAAAATTCAATAATTTGCAAGCGTTGTTCGTTTGTTATACGATTTATGGTTATATAATGGATCAAATTGAAGATGTTTGACAGTGACACACACAAAACAAAAAACATGCGTGAGCTGTTGCCGAAACGAAAATAGTTAAAAATTACCCTATTTAATGAGAGATGAAGCGGTAATTCTCGAAAAATATATCAATAAAAATAAATTAAAAAACGTGAATCTCAATTATTGAATTATTGCAATATCGAGAATATCCCATCAATAATCAAATTTCTATGTTGAAATGTGATTAATATCCGTTTTCCGCTTACGAATCAATCAAAATACCATAGTTCTGCTCAGCAATTTATTGAAAGCGTATATGATAATTGTTTGATTTCACAGCAGATCGATTATAGCTTGAAATATGGACCACACCATCCAATTTACGATTGGAATAGGAGAATGCGCCAGTCAAATATTCCAACTCGTGTAGAACATGACCTGGAAATTCCGATACCAGAATGAAAATTAATAACAGGAATTTCCATTAAATTAATAAGATTGCCTTTTCACACTTCGACCCCGTAAAGTCTGGGGGAAATTTTGAGAATATGAATTGACTAAAATACTCAAGCAAAAAGAATAAACTAAATCGATGGGCTATGATTTTATTTTGAAGAAAAAGCTGCTATGAAGGTTGAATTTTTTTTCTAGGATTCTGCAAACGATACAACTTATTCGATTGAAAAAGACATTTTTATTGTTTCTTCGACCTATTCTCCATACTTTTTCGATCGGATTAGGATGTATCGTCTTCCTATTACGATTTTTGGAGGCGTCATAGTTTATTGCTGAATTTTATCATATTTTCCAGTGTTGACTGACGATAATATTCTCATCAAGATATTAAAAACCACTGTAATGAAATACTGTACCAAAGTCTTTTACCGAACCACTCACATCAAAGTCGCTTCGAATACGCTTCGCTTTCATTGAAACTTCATGACAGTGGCTGTTTCAGCTCCAGGTTTGACTATAAAGGTAAATGCAAGAAAAATACTACTGAAATTTTAACAGGAATGAGACAAAGGAAGAAATCTGTCTGAACAGCGTGGTATTAGGTGGGATCTCTTCTTTCTTATATTTCCATCTTTTCCATTTCATGCTTCGTGAACATGCAGACGGATATTTATTCCCTACCAATGATATGTACGGACTGAACTTCAGTGGAATTCAAGAGAACAAAGTGAAATTGACGTACAAAATGAAAATAAACAACTTGTATTTGAATGCAAATGCTTTCACTATGATGGAATACTTGTTTTAACGTGGAGTACCTGATTGGTTCACAGGTATTCCAATGAATAGATTGATAAATACATTTTCAATATGTCAAAGCAACGTTCTGGTGTTGATATGCAAATCGAAATTCTATAAAATTACAACAAAATCATTGAAATTGAATTCTAAATCGCTTTTGAATCATATTCAATCATTCCGATTATTTCTACAGAACAATTAATTACTTTCCAACCCAAAGGTTTTGGATTATTTCGACAGTCTCAACAGCCTATTGTTCAAAATATACAACATGTATATCAGTTTATTATCGATACCCTAGGAATGTGTTCGTTCTCTAAATGCTAATTATCCTCAAGGAAATATTTTTTCTGACCAACCAGTTTTTGATGTCTTCCTTGCGCGTTGAAGAAGAAGAAATATATTCAATTTTTCTGAAATGGTAGCTGGTTTTATCCATCACGATAACAGCGTTATCTTGAAGAGATGGTAAAATTGTAGAGAACCACTTTTCGAACGATTCCCCGTTCATTCCCTCATGATAGTCTCCGGACTTGTTGGATTCAAAAAGCCATAGGCCGTTTTCTACAAATCCGTCTTCTCCCCCTATGTGATATATTATTATTCTTTTTTCCTTAGCACTTGGGTTTTTGAGTCCAGTTGAGAGACCTTCCCGAAAAGCTTCTCTGCAAGACTTGATGAACTCATCAAATCATACTGAATTTTTCGTGTATCCTGCATTTATCCATGTCTCATCCAGGTGATAAATTTTTCTGCCTTGTTCTCTTAATGAGCGGATTTTCTTCAAATAATCTCTTCTCTACACAATTGTTTCATCTCTATCTATCAGTAGACTTTCACGACCACGTTTTTTGAACTTGAATTCCATTCTTTTCAATAATTTATAGAACGTTGATCTTTTCGACATTTGGCAAACTGTCGTTATCATTCACGATTTCTAGTACTTTAGAAATTTCTGGTAGACTTTAGAAATCGTTGGGATTTCATTCCGGAAAAAAAACCGTGGAAAATTCTCTTGATAAGGTTCATATCGAAATCGTCAACCGAATCGATTATTTTTAACGACTGGGCTCCCCTCTTAGGTGGAGTCAATGTTTTATTCTCTTTATATTCTCTGAGAATTCTGAATACAGCTGAATCACTCATCCCTGAGGATTTTGAAACAATTCCTACTTAGTCTCTTTTCGATAAATCAGGATGTTCTTCCAATTCTTTTTTGAAAAATGTTCAAAATTATCTCTTTCTCTTCAGCAGAGAAATGCGACCTTTTGGACCTTTTTCGTGGTGGTCCCCACATATCACCCTCTTATGCAGTATCCGTTTCCGAATTCGACATTGTTCTATAAACACTATATACACTTTGTCAAAAGATTTTCCAACACAATACACTTTTCACAACAAAATCTATAAACACTTTGAACAGCTAGACCTTCACAGTAGCTCTAGGTATTAACTAGTCTTGTCAATTGAAAACTTCGATATTTAGGGCTTTAACCCACTAAAGGAAAGGACCCAAATCTGGTGTTTCCCGGAATTACCTTGTCGGAATCTTGAGCAGCCGACAAAGAGTTTCTTACAAAATAATATAAAATTTTGGACCGAAACTAAATATATTTCGGATATTACAAGTAAATGACCATTATTAATTTGAACAGAGATTTTTTACGAGTCTTGTCAATTGAAAACTTCGATATTTATGCAAATCAAGATGGCTTTCACCCAATAGGGAAAAGGACCCAAATCTGGTGTTTCCTGGAATTACTTTGTCGGAATCTTGCAAGATTCGGACCAAAATCTCTAAAACTCTGGTGTTTCCTGGAATTACCTTGCCGCAGCCCCGAGCATCCGAAAAAGAAATTATTTAGTAGATAATAATATAAAAACAAAACAAAATAAAAAAATAGGGTACGTCGGATATAAAATGTTTATGACAGTTGCAAATCATAACAGAAATTTTGCACTAGAGTTTCTGAGGAAAAAGGTTCTAATGTGGGAATTGCTGACTCAAACTATTGAATTATTTTTATCCAGTACCATCCACAGTCCGAGTACGATCCTGGCAGTCTCTTAGGGCGGTCGAAGAGAGCGTTGTTATGACCGTTTGACCAATACGAGCTTTATTGTGCGCAAACCAGACGATTATGTTATTTAAAAAGCTCCTTCTTATATTTGAACGGACTATAACGCTGGAGCATTTTGATTTGACAACATATCAAATGAAGCATCAAGCACAAAAGCGATTTCTCCAAAATGTAATTTTTATCAATTGAGTGTCAAAGAAAACCCCAAATGATTCAATATAGTATGCAAGTTCCTCCCAAATATTACTTCAATTGATATTTTAAATTGCTCAGATAAACCATAGTTTTTCTTCAATCGGGTGTTTTCCAGAGTTCGCAAATAGCAAACATGACTGAAGACGCATTGATTTAAGGGTTAGATGGAAACCTACCCCATTCCAATCAACATCACGTGTTTTGACCGTAAAATCTACCGAAAGGTCATTTCATTGAATCGGACCCCGAAATGTTCAACCCACTTGACATTTTGAACAAAAACGGCTATTAATCAGAGATACTACAGAGGGAGAATTAGGTTTAATCTACATTTATCTCGCTGAATTGGCATTGCGAAAATATCGAACGTGTTTGAGATAATTGGCTATCTGTTTTCGAAGGTGTCCACTTCTTTTTACAGTACCAATTCAACCATCCATTATTTATTAGATTAGGAGGAAATTCTTAGGAATTTACACCTTCTCTCTGATCCTTCAATTTCGAATTACATTCTCCTCCCTCTATTGTTTGCCATTCAAGTTTCATAAATTGTGCATAAAACCTTTTGCACCTACTTATTTTTGCAATTTTGTTCACAGCAAAAAATAATAGAACATGCAATTCAACGTAAAGTGCAACCATTATAAAGATTTTTTTGAATTAAACAAACCATTTGTAATTTCACCCAGTATCCCTCCCTTCATCGACGCTCTTAAGGGGCCGTTATACTCTGAAGACGGCTACGGCACCGATTCTCCATTCAAAAAGTGCCTTTCATTTTTCCAAGTTCACGCCCTCAATTTTTCACCTAAAAGCTTGATTTTTTTCTTAAATTGAAGTCAAAGGATGTCGTGAGGGCACTCCAATTTCTCCTCTTTGAAAAAATCATTTTTTCGCATGAAAATATCGGGTTGAATTTGGGAGTCTATGAAAATTGACTTCATAATCGTTTGTCGGCGGTTTTTCATCAATTTTTTTCCAGAAAATTCATTGGAGTGCCCTCGACAAATCAATTTTCTATATTTCAAAAAAATTCCATTTGGATAGGCGCTCAAATAATGCAAAAAATGATGGAAATACTGAAAAGACTTCCAGTGTGAAATCGCAGAGAAGTGTCTGAAATTCCAGGAGAATAAAAAAAAATCAAGCTTTCAGGTGAAAAATTGAGGGCGTGAACTTGGAAAAATGAAAGGCATTTTTAGAATGGAGAATCGGTGCCGTGGGCCAGAGTATAACGGCCCCTTAAGCCCCTTAGGGGCAGATATCCTAACATGCGTCGCCCTTATTACCGCGTATTTATCAGAGTTCATGGTTAGGCGAGTTCCTGACAGCGGTGTTGGTGGCTCAAGCAAGAATCATTATCAGCGATATGGAAGGTACTGTTCTAGAGGAATTTGAGCGAGATCCATCTACCTCACCGTATATTACAAAAAAATGATTATTATTTTTATCACTTAACATGAGTGAAAATTTGCAACGGAGAGACTAGTAAGACTGCTTTTCTGCCGACAGATGCTTGATAAAATGTAAGGACACGTCCATAATCCAGAAATTCAATCAAATAATTTTGTTCTCGATGTTTATCCATGTGTTAACAAAAAACTGGCTTTGGATTCCTGAAAATGGGAACAAGGAATAAGCTGTTAAAAGCTGCATTGTATTTTTTATGTTTCAATGCTAATGCAGTCTGCTTCCTAGGCAATGCGGAACTTGTTCATTCAAAACGAGATTAATCTCACCGTGTCATTTATACGATTAATCAGAGGTTTGTGCAGGAAAAGTGGCTCCATTATGGTTGCGGCCCTCCCATCAGTGATTTCGGGAAAAATCGGAAAGATGGAATCCAAATTGTTTCATTTAACACAGGCATGATTGATTGGACGGTCGATTCGAACAGCGAGAGAATTAATTGTCGGTTCATTTGATTTATGAGACTCGCTCCGACATCAATTTGTCATTCTAAGTTTCGTTCGTCAAGGGGTATCTTTTACATTATTCATTCAAAAACTTTAATCATGCTCGATATCGGTGTCGCCTGCAGACTTTGCTGCGATTTCCTCTCCGGGATGTGCCATAATATTCTGCATCGAATCGATAAAATCGAAGACAGAAGAATTAAACGGTGAACTGTGAAATTTTATCACATATACGAACGAATGTTTTCGAAGATTGATATAAACTCATTGATTCCGCTTCGCCTTGGCTTATCCAAAGCCAAAACGCTTATCGAGTTTCGATTATTTTCATCTAGAATGAATCTAACTGGATTTAAAATGAATTCAATTTCCTACTGGAATGGGCTTTCCTGGTGGGTTACAAAGAAGAACCGGTCTATGATTTTACCCACTTTTCCTGTGGTTCACCGAGAATCCCGGAAACATCTCTTCTACCTGCTCAGTGCAATTTTACTCTGCCACTACATAGTCGCAACCTCGATACGCCTTAGCTCGCAAGTCGCAACGCAACCCTCAACGGAGATATACCCTCGCTTTCTTCCCAAAGTCGGACCCCGTTACATTCGTACCAAAAAAGTTTATTCGTTACGTAAGATAAGGACTTCACACGGTTCAACATTACACGAAACCAAGTTTCTTGTCCAAAGCACTTTTTCCTTTGGCTTGCAATGGCATAGCATTCCGTAACCAGGTGAATAGGAGTTTCTTCCTCCTCCCCACAGAATTTACACTCATCAGTGTCCGATAAAACCATTCTCGAAAGATGCTTCTTCAGGCGACAATGTCCTGTGAGAAAGCCAGTGAGTAGGTGGAGTTGGTTTTTACTGAGATCCAGATATTTTTTGGATCTAGCAGTTTCTAAGTTCCGGAGGAACTTTTTGGAATGATCCATCCCTGGGAGATTCCGCCAGAGTTTTTCTCTTTCGGTTCTCTTTTTTAGCATAAATTCCTTCTTATAGGTGCATTTTCCCATACCACAGAAGGGTTCTGGGCCAGTAAGTGGCGTTTGTGCGGTCTTTCTGGCCAGTGTATTGGCCTCTTCGTTTCCTACGATTCCCGAATGACCGCCGAGAACCCAGATTAAAAAGACCTTATTCTTCTTGCCTTCCTCATTGAGTTCGTTTCGGCACTCCCAAATCAGCTTTGAGTCAATGACGTAGGAGCTCAGTGCTTTAATAGCAGCTTGACTATCTGTATGAATAGCTATATCGCACTTCTGATAGTTTCTTTCTAGATTTATATCTAGACATCTTCCGATTGCAAGTATTTCCGTTTGAAGGACGCTTGTACAGGAGCCTAACGATAGTGCACACTTGGTACTTGACCCGTAAATCCCAGCGCCAGCTCCTGTAGCGGTTTTGGAACCATCTGTATACCATTTTATAGTATTTTCTTTGAGATTATAGTTGGTGTACCTATTCCCTTTCCCAATTCTCTCTTTTGCTTAGCAATGTACTGAAGTTTTTCTCAGTGCTTACTCTCTTGATCATTACATCACTAGGAAGGTTTGCAGATGAGGTGTAGTCATTTAGAGAGGACCAAGCTCTCTAAAACCTGACTCTCTCATCGCCTGCTCCTTCTCTAGATACTCTGAGAATGGCCTCATGGGCGAGTTATCCTCCTTGAAGCCATCCCAAGTAATGGATTTCATCAAATTTCTGGAACTGGAGGGCGAGCTGTAGGAGGTGCGATGATAACAGCTCTGATAGGGGGCACAATAGACCTTAATGTCGCAGTGAACTGTAACCCCACTTCACTATACACGAAACCAGACAGCCATCAGATACATCTCTTCCAGTCAGGCCAACCGTAAGTACCATTTCCATTTTATTTTTTAATTCTCGTGGCGACAAGAGTTGGTACAGCAGTCCGTTTCTTCTCTCCAAGAGAGCTCTTGTGTTTTATTCAGGCGTTCTATGAAATGTCATGTTCTTCTTCTGTTTTCTCCGGTCTATGTCTCTGTCATGTTCAAACCATTAAATTGCAATGAAGCAATGGTAGGTATCATTGTAAAGTCAGCATATGATTTCGAGAAAGCAATTCGCATCCCTCATTAGACACATCTCATCGTCGTGCTACACATTCCCCCTTATCACAAACCCCATTCTCTCCTTTTCATCAGAAATATTGTTTTATTTTTTCCAGTAATGATGAGTAATTAGCCGAATAATCAAGCGGGTTTTCTTCCGTCCGCAACACGAAGCGGAGTTTTAATTCCACCCAATTCAGAAGATAGATGCTAACGGCAGGTAATTAAAAAGCAAAGTGCCTGCGGAATCTAGCAGGCCGCCGCGACGCCCCTAATTTCGGCACTGTATCTTCTCCGGCGTCGGGACAAGGACGGAGCGACTGCGCGGCACGTCCCACTCTGTCACGAAACGCGAAAATTTGCATACAAATTAAAACCGGCTCCGGCGATATTCCCAACGCACAAAACTGTAACCAAAGTCCGCACAATGGCTGCAAACATGTGCAAAAATAGAAAGAAAAAAATTCTACATTGTATCAACCGCTTTTATGACTTTATCGCCCCATAACCCCAGTTCTGGTACAGGAGAGACGCAACTTAATCACGAGAATAGGGAAATGTATTCGCGAAATTTACATTCAAATTGAACCTCGCCTAACGTCAAAAGTTCGCGATGTCAAAGCTGACACAGAAAGAAAACCAACAGAAAATCATAATAATTGCGATGGTATGCTAAGCAGGTGTATTATTTTTCTTCTGTTGAATCCCTGATGAATGTTGGAAGGGCATCAAAGATATGCTACGAAGTTGAATGAGAGCAGCATCATTTTATGTAGCAGGGAATGACATAGCTGTCAATAAATGCAGAAAAGCAGCTCAATCGTTTGAGATTCTCACAAACGCCAATCAACCATTTCATAGGTGCAGTACTTTTCTGTCAATAATCGGATGGAGGAGCCATAAACTGATGATTCTCCAAAGAGGGGCAAGGCAAGACCATTTTCTTTATCGGCCACTAGGTCGGTACGCAGTGGAGTTCCCCAAGGTTACGTACTGGGTCTCATTCTTTTCTTCTTTATGAGTCAGCTTTGCCAAGTAGCATTAGATTCCAAAGTTCGCTTCGTCTGATATCGCTAAGATCTTTGGAGGTCCATTTGCACATCCTACTAGTGTGCTACTCTGTGAAATGTTCACCTCTCAAAAGCATTACAATGAAATATAAATTATCTAGATGTCAAAAAAATTTATAAGCGCCAGAGGAGGAATGAAATCAATAAGAATAACTTGAAAAAACACCTCAATTACAACTTATTGAAAATAAAAACTTCAATTTTGAACGGTGAAATACAGGGTGGGTCTTCGTCTTGTACATATATTTTAACTTCAGATTCCTCTTATCAAACTAAACACTCTTTTTATACCATTTTGCACAATTCAGTTTCGTTTCAAAAATACAGGGTGTCAAAAATCTGTGAAAAAAACACTTTTCTGTTTATATCTTCGAAACCGTTATTTCAAATGAAGTGAAATGGTTGATTGGTTACTCTATTCATGGTGCATATTTCTCGATCAAAATTTATTCAATATTTCTCCTGGTATCAAAGTTACAGCGTAGCCGAATCATAAATACGCGCAAAAATATCATTGAAAAAGATAAACCGTTTATATTTTCGAAAGAATCATTTCGAAAACTGAAAGTATTCTTATATTTTTTCAATAAAACGCGTCGTTTTCGAGTTATTTCCAATTCACCTGGAAAAATTTGACGAAAATTTCAAGAATAATCTGGATGCTTCCTTGGATTAAATATCATCGAATATTATGCCCTTTCTGGTCTCTAAACCAGTTAACAATGTTGTCAGAATATTTATCAAGTCTGTCGAGACTAAAATTCGAATTAGGAAAAACGTTTGATGTAGAGATATGTAATAACAAAATCCCATAAATGTGGGAGATAGAATTGAACACTTAGAAGCATGAAATTATACATTTGATATGCACAGTTTCCATTGAAAATTTATTGTTACCGGTCCATATTGAAGTTAAATGTCAATAAAATACAAAATTCAGATATATGCATGATGAATATCGATACAATCCACGTATTGAACTAAAATTAATGAAAAATAAAATGATATACCTAATGATCTGTGGCGATGTTTCTGTTCCAACAATATCCTCTCGGAATTTTATGAACTCGACACTACACGGTTCCTATTATATTAATTCACTGAGAGTCTTCACATAATCATCACATTATTACAATAATTCACTGAATGTCTTCACAACTTCACATAATGTTCACAGTTTGTTTACAGTTGGCAGCGTCTCCAACGGTAATTGAGATTACCAATGTCCTGCTCTAGTTCTCGCTCTACGCATGCGTCGTAAAATTTAGCGGGAAAGTCGATTTTTGATGTAAATGACAGCACTCATAGATATTTATACTATGTTACGTAAAAAATCCTTCACCTCAATGAAAAAAGCAACAAGCTGGTAACATCTTCTTGAAATTTCTGTGAAATATTCACAGAATGGATACAAAATGGGTTAGGTTAGGTATGGGTTGTTTGATAATGAATTCTGATGAATTGATTGAAAGACATTCTTAATGATATATTTTTGGGATATCGAGGAAAATATGGACCAGTTATTAGTGTTTACAAACTAATATTCAGGAAAATCGAAGAAAGAACTTATTCTGGTGGGAGAAATGTGGCTTTTCAGTTGCAGATATAATTGTATAAAACTAACTGTTTTTGTTAAGAAGTATCGTGTTTGTAACATTTTTATTCCAATAAGGTAAGTATTCCCTAAATGTATCAACTCAATTTCAATCGAGAAATCGGAACTTTGAGGTTTTTGCAGAGAATCGTATCAGGCACGTATTTGGAAATTCTTTTTCTAATGGCTATATCTTTTTAACAGAGCCGAATTTTGAAAAATGGAAAATGAAAAAAAGATTGTTTTTGGCCTGAAGAATCTACAGTTAAAATATATGTACAAGTCGAAGACTCACCCTGTATAACCAAATTATCCTGCCATGCATTCTCCTGGCCTGCTCGCAAGCGAAACCAGCAGAGTAATATTCACGAAAGCCTCTCGAGTTTCCATCATAATAAAGTACATTTTTGACTTTGACTGGTTCGTGACACCCTTCGCAAAACCGAATCACAACAAAAGCAAACCGAGTCGTCAGGACCTCTTTAATTTCTATTCTCCAATAAATCCCACCGTGAGTGATTCGTGCCTCCAGATGTATGAACAGTCTTTCTGGGATCAAACTTTGATTGATTATGCATACCACTCGGTCTCAAGAATATATTTTATGGGCAAAGTATGACAACCCAATCTTCGCCCTTTTACTGTGTCCTTTTTTCTCTGGCATGCTGCGATATCATTTCAATTGATGCAAATGTATACAGTGAGATAGTTGAAGGAGACACATATCACACGTCCTGAAGGATAAGCTCCTTAAGGGGGATTTTATTTGTCCTCGAATAGACAAAATGGTTCCTGAATGCGAGATTTTGAGTCAATTT
This sequence comes from Adalia bipunctata, assembly GCA_910592335.1. Classification (NCBI taxonomy): domain Eukaryota; kingdom Metazoa; phylum Arthropoda; class Insecta; order Coleoptera; family Coccinellidae; genus Adalia; species Adalia bipunctata. Next base: position 9,716,190 of record OU342955.1, on the reverse strand, counting down.
CAGGGTATCAGATAAGATTTATTTGCATTATCTTATGGGGATTTGTCAGGAAGAAATATCGTTTGGTATTTTATTTCGCTAATCTCTCATATCTGGAAGGGAATGGAAGAGGACGATGAAATAAACTGGCATCATAATGCTTTCTCACTAATATTAATTAGTAAATTGGCATCAAATAGTTGAAACTAGTGGGCAAGCAGATAAAACTTGTAGGTAGATTCACATTCACATAATTCACTTTCGAGATTCTATGCATTTAATACAGTAACATTTGTTGACTGGCTTTGTATACTTTTGTGCATGCGTAATGACTATTGGCGAGAAGGAAATTCCCTCTAGTGGCCGGTAGCTCAATTAAATAGTCCGAGGCGTATTATTGTATTATGGCGCTTTACTTGCCTGCAAACGCTGGCTCTGGATTGTTTCACAATCACCTTCGTTTCAAAAATAGAATTCTTCCATGGAAAATATTACTGGATATTTTCCCCTTCAAACCACTGTTTTTTCGGCTTAGAATTAATCTCACTGAAGAACAAAATTAATCCTAAAATATTCATTCTAAAAACCTGAATCTATCCTACGATTGAACGAATTCTTCAGTCTCAATGGACGTGAATAATTCACTCAATAGACGTCTGGGACGATTCAATATAGGTTCCTTTATTTTGTCCGTCCAATGAGTTATAGGTAGGGGACAGACGAGTCAGTCTTTTTCGTACCGAATGACCACCATTAATCTTCGCGAATTCGTGATAAAATCGCACGCCACTGGCTTCTCGGCCACACTGACTAGAATATCCGGATTCAATACAATGATTTCCCAAATTGTGCGCAATATAGGTCGGGAAGGCAATTAAGGCACTTGACAAAACGGATGACAGTTTTATTTCAGCGTTGGATGGTCAGTGTGGAAAGGATCCTGCAATAGAAAATGAAGCGAGGATAGCTTCGATGCGTCCAGTGAAAAATTAGCAGATTCCTTCATAATAATGAGCTCAGTATCGAGTAATTTCGCCGTGAAGAAAATCTCCCTAAATTAGGCTTTGATCAGAGTCAAATTTTCAAAATCAATACAAACAAAGGGTGTTTCAATAAAACGCAAGATTTGAATTGCGCGCCTTATTTGACAGTCATCATGTCACATGATTAAAACCAGATGAATTTCCCAAACTTGACCTGAATTCTTGGGTTGAGAACTTTTTCAATAGATGACCCCTAAATCAGTCCACAGGGTATTTTTAAATAAAGAACGAGAATTGTAAATCAAGGCATATGGAACAAATATTGCAGTTCAAGTGATCGATCCCATATGGTTAAAATCAATTCATCTATACAAACTTTTCGAAAGAGACAGCTCTATTCTTGTGGACAAAGGATATGGAATTTATTTTGTCCAGATGTTGCGTAGTGAGACGCAACCATGGGAGTTAGTGAACATGGATTTAATTGGACCGTTTTTCTTCGAAAACGAAGAAGTTAATTCAGTAAAGGTGAATGGCGAACGTTATCGTGCATCATTTGAAAGCTATTGCCGACATGTGATTTCAGCCGGACGGTGCCACATTTCATTTGCATTTGTCCTTCGATCCGTGATAGATATCATTCTTTATTTTATTCAAAATTGAAGAAACAAAATTATGAATTATTTGTTCATATTTTGTTATCATGTGTTTCGTCTCTTTGAAATTCCAGTGGTGCAAAGAACCCAAACAAAACGTTGCTAAATGTGGAAACACAGGAAAACCAACAACCCAAGTCGAAATAGCAAACTGGTGTGAGCTGTCACCGCTGTTTTCACCCAAGAAATAATTGGAGTTGACTCGAACTTCAGCGGATCCTCCTTCAAATAATAAAACAGTTTCAAGGGCGAAATCTCGTCCACTGCATTCCGATACCCTTAAACCCAGCACTCGACTCGCTTTCCCTCTCGACAAAGCTCACAACTTAAGTGACGTTAATGTGTCTCACTCCTCTGCACCAGAAGAACATTTCATACCAGCAGCGACGCCAGGGAAACGAATTGTCATCAACTAAATTGTCGTCTCGTTTCTAGAGTCTATTCTCCTTTATGCGATCTGTTCTGCTCATTTTCAAGCTACAATTATTTCCATGAATGTCAAGCAGGAAATATAAAACCTGCAGCCGGAGGAATAAAGAGTTTCCCCATGAGCTGGCCGCAGTTTTAGCCAGACCAGCATTGTATAACTTTTTTATGCATCGAACAGAACACGGTGAAAAGGAACAGAAGGAATAATGAATTTTTCATAATTAAAGTCAATGCTGTGGAATTGGAAAGTTCGTGAACACTAGGGAAATGGAACGTATTGTTCGGTTTCTGTTCCAGTGTTTATTAGGCTGAGGGAGTAATTGGAAGTCCTATTTCATGCTTGGAGATTAAATTAAATCATGCGTTTTCTCAAAACAGGACCACCATTTAGAATATTCTGAAGGGTTATGAAGGAAGATGACTTCGAACAGCGTATGATGAGTAAACAAGCTTGTCTGGGCGGTTACTTCTGAGTGAGACCCTGTATCCTTTTGATTTTGCGAACACCTAATCTGCAGAGATCAAATTTTATTATATGGTTCCAAGATACAGAAGAATCAGAACAAAACATACGATATGAAGTTAGCGTTTGTGAGTATAAGAATTAACGGCGTACAGACTAATCATTGAATTAAAAAAAAATTTCCACCTCGAGCAGGAAACGAACCTGCGTCCCCCATTGTCGGTCCAATACTCTCACCATTAAGCTACCGAGAACCTGTCGAGGCCTCGGCAGTTTAGTAGTATATTTCAAGATGAAAAAAATTCGAAAACATTCTTTAGTCTGAATATTGGTGTGTAAAAAGCACCCCCTTTGTGATTTGACGAAAGAGCGGCTTTCTACCAATCAGGTATTACTTAAAGAAAAAGAAAAGATGTTATTTTTAATTTTGAGGATCTTTCTCCGTAAAGGGAGAAAGTGTGGAATCGGCCCAAACGCACTATAGGGTCGGGACTTATTGTCTAATAATTCTCCAGGGAGAGGGATGGTAAATGAAACTTTCGAATTTAAATTTAAGACGTATATTAGGACCAAAGCAAAATCAACAATTTTACACACGCTATTTATAAAAAATATTCGGTCAATTTCTCAAATCAAATGAACTTAACAAAACCAAATCAAGTTGTTACATCAAATTCAAATTGCAAAACAAAATTAAATCATTGAAACCAAATCAAATCATCAGTACAAATTCCAATTATAAAAGCAAAATGAATTATCAAAGCTGAGGGGTTTGTTAAAATAACAATTAACCGCAAACATGGGGTGATCTCAAAATAATAGAACTCAAACTTCCAAATACTTAAGGGAGATCTCAAAAATACTACAATTCAAACAGACTTATGGTAGATTTCGGGACTTCTGGCCTTGCATGCAGCTTTCTACCAATACTCAAACAAAACAAGCTAAGCATAAACAAAAATACCTGACCTTTTCTCGTGCAGATAATCCTAGGATGATGAAAATATTCTGAAAAACAAAAACACGTCACTAACTTGCTCTTCGCAGATAAATCTCACTCCCGTTCTACCGACGAGACGCAACCTAAATAATTCTAAGTGATTTCAAAGACCTTCCACTTTCGACTTAACTCTTCTGTCTCCGATTCAGACCGTCCTTTCAAAAATAAAACCAAAACATGTGAGTTACCCTATCACCGTTTTCGAGTCAACTCAAAACCTTCCCGTTTAAGGCTTCTCCAGATACCCTTAATTTCCGAACCGTCTCTCGAGCCAACTGGGAACCTTCCCGTTTAAGGCTTCCCCAGTTACGGTCTTTTTCGTCTCCAAATCGCATTGAAGATTTCCTTCTTCGTTTTCTTCAAAAACCAATCATATTGAAGATTTTCCTTCTTCGTTTTCACAAACCAAAAGATTTTTCTTCTTCGTTTCTTCAAACCAATCAAATTAAAGATTTTTCTTCTTCCCACCTCTCGCGGGTGCGTTCTGAAAGGATGACGCAGTTTCCCATGAAAGTTTCGGGTACTGCCACGTTGCAAATCCCACAGTTTTAGCCTCGGATTTTTCTGCTATCGTACGCAACCAATTTCGTGGAACAATTTTTTGATATCGTCTGAGTCCCTTGAGAAACTTGAATCGAAAATCAATAATTTCAATCGTTATCGTCTCGCCGCACATCCTGTACCATACCGATACCGGCGATACCGATAGCGACAAAGTAACTTTCGGACCCATGCATAACAATTTCAGAAGTCCACACTGGTCAACCAAAATATTTCAATTTATTACAGGTTAATATACAGCGCTCATTCATAGTATAGTTCCCAAAACGGAGAAATTTTATAAGGTTCGTGAAACGAATAACAAGGATTCTGTAATTCATGTAAAGGTGAATATAGAGGCAACAAATAACACAAAAAATTGTTGTTGCATAGTATTTGAAATCATTTTCGAATACTGTAAGAGGATAACAGATTCACCCGTGAATTTTCGCTTTAAATCAATCAAATTTGGCTGTAAGCTGACCACCGAAATGATTGACAACCGTTTCATAAACGACCAGACATTATCATAATTTGCAGGTATTTGCTGTCCATAACACCCTCTATTTCACGGTGATACAAGCCCATATGTTAGGCCTGTCGCCAGACCTAGGTCCGCTCGATTTAACTACCCTGCGTTTATGTATTTTACGTCTATAGAATGGACACAAATTCATGGTTCGCATGAAATTACTTGCGTTTATTGAAACCGGAAGCTTCGCCTAGTGACATAAATACCCTCAGACTACAATGGATTACACTAGATAAATAAATCTGTTATGGTCAACACGCTCGTATACTTTCGTAAACCATGCTTTTAGATTAAAAAGCTTGCGATTAATTTCTTGACGTTTTCGCTCAAACGACTTCAACTTTCATAAGTATCTGGTGTTTTTTAGAGTGATAGAATTTTCAATAGGGATAACTGTGATTTGACAGACGGTAGAAGCCATCTTGTTTTGACATTTCTGTTCAGTAAGCATTAACAAATTATCATGGAAACACTCACGTCGAAACAGCGTTTACAAATTGTTTGAAATTCAATTTTAAAATCAGTATTCTATTCGCCAAACTCATAGAGCACTCCGTGAAATTTATGGTTTACATAATCGTCCATCAGAGCAGCTTATTCTTCGAACAATCGATAGATTTCGGAAAACATTTTCTCGACTCGGTGCAACAACAACAACAAGACAAAGAACCGTACGCACAGAAGAAAATATCGCTGCTGTAATTGATAGTGTTAATGAAGATCCATTTTTGTCTATGTATTTGTCGGCGTTCACAACAAGTTGGACTCTATGCATCCACCACATGGAAAGTTTTGCTCAAAGATCTTGGTCTACACCCATACAAGATCCAACTGGTTCAAGAACTAAAGCCACTTGACCATAATAAGCGTCGTTTGTTTGCTGAGTAGGCCCTAGAACACAAGCGCGGATCCAGGGGGGGTCACGGGGGTCATGACCCCCCCCTGGACTGGACGAACCCTCAAATCTTGTGTCTGATAAAAAAAATCAATTGGCGGGTATGTAATCCACCTGACCGTGACCCCCCCCTTTCTCGAGAGCTGGATCCGCCACTGCTAGAACAGCATGAAGTTGATCCACTTTTTTATCGAAAAATTGTGTTTAGTGATGAAGCTCATTTCTGGTTGAACGACTTCGTAAGCAAGCAAAATTGCCGTATATGGAGTGAAAACAATCTTCAAGAAGTTCTGCAGGTTCCATTGCATCCTAAAAAAATGCACTGTATGTTGGGCTTTACACGCTGGAGGCATCATCGGTCCCAATTTCTTTAAAAACGATGCTGGGGCTAATGTTACAGTGAATGGTGCTCGTTACAGAACGATTATCAATGATTATTTGTTTCAAAATTTTAATGGTATCGACCCATAAGTTTTTTGGTTCCAACAAGATGGCGCTACTCCTCATGCTGCTACCGTAACAATTGCTTTATTGAAAGAAAGATTTGGCGATAAGATTAATTCGAGAAATGGTAGTACAGTTCATGCGACATAACTTCAATGGATTATCATTATTATTTCTTTTGGGGTTATGTCAAGTACTTGGTTTATGCTGATAAACCAGAAACAATAGACTCTTTGAAAACCAACATGACTCGTGTTATTGCTGAAATGAGGCCTGAATTACTCGGAAAAGTGGTCCGAAATTGGTCTGATCGAATGATGCGGTTCCTCAGAGCTAGTCGTGGTGGACATATGCCAGAAATTATTTTTGAAACATAAATGTCATAAAATTGTCTTTCAAATAAAAAAAATTGGCTTCAATCATAAAATTCACTCAATGCTTCATGAAACTAGATTGTAAATTTCAATAAAGTGTTAAAAAAATCTATATTTAAATGTGTTTTATTTCAATTTAAAAGTTCTATCACTCTAAAAAAAAACACCCGAATTATTACAGACGCGAGTAGGTACTGAGGCACTTGGACAACTGTCGAACAACCCCAAAATGATTTTTCCTTGTACCTGTATAGGCTTCATTGAAATAATGTTGGTTAAAAAACACCAGAAACATTAATTTTTCGATAGACAAAACACCCTTCATTTCAACCCAATAAACATTTCGATAGCAAAACGTCACAGTTGGAATAACACAAACAAAAACATCCCGTTTGTGCTGATGTACCCGATCAGGCATGAACTAAACTTCCGTAAAAAAAAATTTTAGTTTCGTTTTTTCCATTTCGATGATGGAGAATTGTATCAAAATCAATTGGCCCTGAGCTAAACTTCCCATGCACAATAAATTTGTTTCAAGATTCATTTCCATGAAATTATTTATGCATTCAAATAATATTATACAGCATTCTATCGTATCGTATTCCAAGTTCAACAGACGATAGTAAAACGCTTCGTTTTATTGAATCATTGCCAAAGAAATTTAACATATCATCTCAAAGAGAGTGCAATTTCTCTTGAAAAATTGAGTAAATTAACTATAGTGATCCGATAGACTTGCAATTATAAGCTAAGCATGAATCGAATCTATACAAGGCGTCCCCTATAGTTGGCCCTATATCTCCATCTTTTTGAAGTACAGTCAAGCCGAACAAACGAACAGACTAGCTAGATAATTCGAGTGCACCTCCGAAAGCCCTCATGTAAGGTCGGAAAGAACAGCATGTGTACAATATTCCCTTCACAAGTGCCGTTCAATGTTATCTGATATTTCAACCACAAGGTAGAGAAGCTTGGCCCCATTCTATCACGCAGGATACCTTATCTCCTATCTTGCCCTTTCATGCGCCTGGGATATTCGAATGCCCTTTTTAAATATTAACAGATGCAAAGATCTTTTTGCCTGATATGATTCTCTTGTTTCACGACCGGAGAGAAAAGTTTTTTCAGTCTGACGATGTAAGAGGATTGTTCAACGAGGAGAATTTTTCTGAATGCAGCAGTAGAGCTCTGGGCATTAAATATTCTATATCTTCATCTCTTTCTTGTATTTCCCCACAAAAATGATTTTCTTGATTTTTGTACAAACAGTTTCTATGCTATTTACTTTGTATTTTCCCTTATGAAGAACAGGAAATACTTTCGAAAAACGAAGGATTTTATAATGAAAGAAAACGCGAGAAAAAACAGAATGTTTTTCATATTCAAGAGTACTATTATTGAGCTTAAATATACCTAGAGAAACAACGTCATTGAACGAATTGAAGCCACTTTCAGTCGTAGTTCCTCCTACCGTTCAGAGAGAGAATTGAAATTTTTTACCCTCTCATCTGGCGGTGAGTAGCTGAACTATAAAGCACTATTTCCGAAGCGGGCTGGGCACGAATGCACCGTTTGTAACGAAGATACATATACAGTGTGTTTGGGCATGACTTAGTGATAATTTAAGGGCAACAAATATACCTAATTTTATCGACAAAAACACCCACATTGGGGGGTTTACCTCCCTATTTTTTTGGATAGCAGCTATTTCTGATGAATTTTTTTTATTTCAGTTGACCCTTTCGAATGATATCGATTTCTTTGGACATAGAGGTCCTACATATGTGAAAAAAAAATTTTTTTAAAGATTTTACTACCACCTTTTATTAAAGTGGAAGAATATGAAAACATTCAACTCAAAAATGTCATAAAAAATTGTTAAATCGTGAACGTTATTCGGCATTGTTGTTCCCGCCACTGGCTGGTTTGAACCTCGCTGGTTATCGACATATTTTGACATTATTATTACTTCTCTTCTGTAATGTTGATATATTATGATTAAAAACTTCTCTTCTAAAAATCTGAATAATCTTCTGATTTAAAATAGTAAATCGCGTCTGAATTTGCAACATTTTTCATCTATTTATTAGTGAAAGAGCTAACAAGTGAATTGCCGCCTAATTTTTCTCATAGAATAGAAATAAGGTATATCCTTCCGCCTGGATTCTTGATTCATCATCATCACATCAGGGAAAGTGCATTTTCATTTGTAGGATTGTTCGATTTCAATATCAATGTCATAATAATCATCTGAAATTGGTTGCAATAAGCATCTGCGATCATTTAAAAATTCTTAAAAATAGTTTTCGTCAAATATTCACTGAATTTTTAGTAAATCCTCAATAGTACAAAAATTAGCACATTGAGGTATAATTTTTTTTCAATGAACTGATACGCAAGGATATTAGCTATAGAACGACACCCACATCATTTCTGTTAGTTACATACATAATTTGAAAGTTATCACTGTTTGAACATGACCCTTATGAAAATTGATAAAATAAAATAAAAACTCAGTACTGTACTCTTGATCATATTTAATGATTAAACTAACAAAGGACCCCGCACTTTTTATAGGTAAAGTGGCGACCGGTCAAATTTTCTGAAAGTTTGGTATGTTGTTGTACCCGACTCAGTGACCAAAAGTGTCCTATGGCTAGTTTTCCAAATACGGGGTGTTGAAGTTGAAAATTGCCCGAATTTTCGGATTTATTTTTTAATTGTTAAGAGTTAGATTGGATTTCTGTTGCATACACACGTTTACTAGGTGTTCTGGTAATGAAATTAGTGGATAAGTATGATCAAATATATTTATATTTACAGGGTGATTCATGAATATATGACGGTAGTTTTTTGCCAAAATTCACTTTTTCCACTGTGACTTCAGGAAGGCATATTTTTGAAATGTTCTTTTCGCTTTAGTGTTATGACGTCAAAATATTGCACAGTGCATATTTTTTATACAGGGTGTTTCACAGAGAGAACCACTAGACATAATAATTTTTTTTTAGGATCAATTCGAAACCCTGTCTTTTTTAATTGATTTCTGGGACAAGTAATACCACAAACATATGTGTGTCTCGAATCTCTAAATTATTCATGGTGGTTTATTCATAGGAAGCTATTCCATTCTGGGAAAAGTTCGAAAAACATGAACACCCTGTATTCGAAAACTTCCTCGGTCAAATGCAACTATTTTCTCACTTTATATTGATTTCAACAACATCTCCAGAGGTATGAATTCTGAATCCGATACTATGACCAGTTTTCGAGATACAGGGCGTTGTAGTTGAGAATAAATGATTCCATCAGTTTTTTTTTTCCAATTGAAGAGGCGGATCGATTTTATATTGTGCCCATGAGTTCAATATGAGTACAGATAAGATGCGCATGGAAAGATTCAGCTAAAATATTTGCTGTTACAGGGTGATTCATGAATAAATCACAATACCATAAGTATTTTTGGTATGGTTGCCTGTATGGCTCACCCTTTATGAAAAGTAATCATAATGAAGTATTTCAGACTGAAAATTGTGAACGACTAGGTATTAACTTCATGGAATAATTTCTCTGTGACGAAATGGTAGAATTATCGAGTGTTTGCAAAAGCTATTGTGATTTATTCGTGAACCACCCTGTAACAGTAAATATTTTAGCTGAACCTTTCCATGCGCATCTTATCTGTACTCATATTGAACTCATGGACGCAACAATTTGAAAAAAAACTGATGAAATAAGTTATTCTCCACTTCAACGCCCTGTATCTCGAAAACTGGTCATAGTATCGGATTTAGAATTCATACCTCTGGAGATCTTGTGGAAACCAATATATAGTGAAAAAATAGTTGCATTTGACCGAGGAAATTTTCGAATACAGGGTGTTCATGTTTTTCGGACTTTTCTCAAAATAGAATACCTGCCTATGAATAAACCACCATGAATATTTCGGAGATTAGAGACACAAAAATCAATTCAAAAAGGCAGGGTTTCGAATTAATCCTAAAAAAAAATGATTAGGTCTAGTGTTTCTCTCTGTGAAACACCCTGTATAGAAAATATGCACTGTGCAATATTTTGTCGTCATAATACTAAATCGATAAGAACATTTCAGAAATATGCCTTCCTGACGTCACAGTAGAAAAAGTGAATTTTGGCAAAAAACTACCGTCATATATTCGTGAATCACCCTGTAAATATAAATATTTTTGATTATACGTATCCACTAATTTCATTACTAAAACATGTAGTAAACGTGTGTATGCAACAGAAATCCAATCTAACACTTAATAATTAAAAAATAAATCCGAAAATTCGAGCAATTTTCAACTTTAACACCCCGTATTTAGAAAACTAGCCATAGGATTGGGTTGGACCCATTGACACTTTTGGTCACTGAGTCGGGTACAACAACATACCAAACTTTCAGAAAATTTGACCGGTCGCCACTTTACCTATAAAAAGTGCGGGGTCCTTTATCATAAAATTGCTCAAAATGGCCGCATCTGCTTTGTAGACAGGCAGTGGCCCTTTTGACGGCCTGTCTTGTGGCCCTGGAAATCAATGTAGTGTCTGCTCTCTCGTAACGGTCTTATTTGAACAACTATGTGCCGCCACTTTACGGCCAAAAACTTTAGCTTCAATTCGTTCAAGGGCGTTGTTCCTCTAGCTATATTTAGACTCAATGGTACTATCAATTTCGATGAAATCTACTTCCGATTATCTCGAATCGAAAATATAGTCTGGTCTTTAAATCGAGACCCGCATCAGTATTTTCGAACCAGTGCAATATCCATAAAGAAACGTATCGAATGATATCGTTCGACAAAGAGACACAAAGGACATTGTTGAACTTTGTGCTGCGCTTAGGGAATCCAGCCATGCTACTTAACTCATTTATCGATCTTCCGGGGAGCTCCAATCAGAAAGGTCATATTGTATAAAGTAGCTCGTTTCCATTGCAATTGTGCTAATTGTAGGAATGGGATGGGATGGATCAATGCTTAAAGAGCTTCCCCGATGCCGCAATCTCGGTTCCTCCATAGTCCTCGATTTTCCCGAACAATGCCTGGGTCGGACTTCAGAAATTAGTCGCTCTATCTGCCGAACGTAATCTTAGGGGAGGGATATGGCTTCTGAGGGAATACTTGAAAGGAGATATCATCGAAAGGGCAATGAAGTGTTCCAGAATTTATGCGATGGATGTCTGCAATAAAAATGAAGATGAATAGGAAGGAACATGTTGAGTCATATGGGCTCGTTGACGAAGTTTTATTTCGTTTTATTGCTGTACATATGGTTATGATGCGCTTGTGTTCAGATATGGAGAAAATAAAGGGAAGATTTATGGGGACGAGAGAAAGTCTTATTATAGGATCCTATTTCACATAAAAACAAGTTCTGTCTTGTGCGGTTAAACAGTGCTGATGTTCATAAAATTAATGCACAGCTTGATGTTTTTATGAAGATAATAAGTTGAATCATTAGATCTATGCCTTTGATTGATTGCTGTTCTGAAGTCTTGGAATGAATTCCAATCCTTTTCAAATTATAAGTTTAATGCCAGATTGAAACCTCGAGAGCATTCATGGATTAATGATTTCCCCTAATCTAAAAAAAATTGGAATTTAGCGTTTGAATGAAATTATTTCAAAATTTTTCGAGACTACCCTGTCAGCACTAATGATGAATATATTGGTAGCTGCTTCTCTCTAGTTTTCTCCTTTTGTTTTTGTTTTTAGATGTTAGATGGCCATAAAATGCATTGTCAAGCTCTTAAATTGTGTTCCAAGAATTATTAAAAAAAACAAAAAGACATAAACTCAATCAATATAATTTTGTGTGAGTAATGTGAATAAAAATACACGAGCTCTCTTGGAGAGAAGAATGGACTGCTTCTACCAATCTTATCACCACGAGAATTAAAGAAATAAAAAATGGATGTATAAAGAGGAATAAATACCACAAAGTAAACACTGTAGGAAATGGTACTTACGGTTGTTCAGATTTAAAGTTACGTATCTGCTTCTGTCTGCTTTCGTAGGAGTTGTACCGCGTAGAGTCCTTATCTCACTTGTACACTTTTAGGTACGAATGTTACGAGGTCCGACTTGGGAAGAAAACTAGAGTATATGCGAACTTTGGCGTATCTAGGTTGCGACTGGGGCAGCGGGTGAATTCGCACTGATCAGGTAGAAAAGGGATGTTTCCAGGATTCTCGATGAACCACAGAAAAAAAGTGGGTAAAAGAATAGATCGGTTCTTCTTTGTAACAGACTTGGAAAGCCCATTCCAGTAGGAAACTTTGTGGTATAATAAAACAAAAATATGAATTTTGAACACAATGTTTTCATCGCTATCTACCTAGGCAGTTTATAGGTATACAGTGCGCCTCAAAATTATGGAACAAATTCATTTTCTCAGAAGAAAAATATTTGGCATCAAAATCTTGAAACAGGTCAATTTTTGTTTCACTTTTACCAAATTTTTATGCATTTTTGAAGGATTTTCGTTGCACCCTGTGACATCCCCATCAACCCTTTGAATTTTTTGAATAGGAAAAGTGGGTCATGTGGTACTTTTTTGAAAAGGTCCTTATCTTCTTTACAGGCGTACAGAAATTATCAAGAAAAAATTTCCCGGTTGGCCAAGATTTAGGTGTATCAAGTTTTTTTACTTACTTAAAACTGACACAGGTTGGTACTCGTCAAATGTCAAATAACTCTCAGAGACGTTGCCAATGCTAATTTAACTCTTTATTACACATAAACACAATAAGAAAGATTCGACAAAGATGTTTTTCTGTCGGGTTATTCGAGTTCTTTTATTCTTTTTTCGAATGAACTATCACAAAGTAACGGACTAATCTGTCCATTATTTTTTAGTAAAATTTCAATTCGATTCTTGATTTCCGTGCAAGAAAATAGCGTAACTGAATCTTCCAATCATGTTCATATACGTGAAATATTTCCGGTATTAACAGAGAAAAATGTTTCTTCAACATTCGCCAGGTCTTTGGATTAATTGAATTCACATACTATTTTCTCAAATTCATTACTTTTCCAAAGTGAATAAACGTTTTGAAAAATCCGTAATAACTTCGACCTATATGTAGAAAGGACAACGTTGCTCAGTTATCTGACAGGAAAATTACTATAACCTAACGTTTTCATAATATACACGGTGAAATGTGTCAGAATATCATGGCTAACCGGGATTAATTATGAAAGGGAATGGAGTAGGTGTAGGTCTAGTTTTTTCTTTTCAGGTGAATGTTTTTGCATTCGGTTTTTTGTTATTTCTTTAATAATTCTCAGAACACAATATCTTCTACCTTTACCCAAAAAGCTTGACGAACATTTTGTATTAATCTTCTTCCTTTATCCAAAGAGCTTGACGAAGCATTTCGTATTAATCCTAGACAAAAACAAAAGGAGAAAAAATGAAAGAACTAGAAACATATTCATTCTCAAATTACTCAAATTACTGACTGGTTATAAGTCTTGTTTACTTCAGTTGATTGTTTTTTCAGTCGGGTTTTTTGTTTTTTTTTTGATAATTTGTTTAATTCAATCTTTTAAGTTTCATTAATGAGTGACTTGAGTTGATAATTGTCAATCCCACAATGCATGCGAATCTTATGACACCTAATAAATAGGTATGTTGAAATCCATCAAACGTTCGAGCTGTAGAGCGTGAAAAAAATATAAACATACATAAAAACATACATCCTATCAAAATAAAACATTTAAAAGATATCAATATCAGCTTCCTCTATTAAAAAAATCCATTTTTCTACAACCGGGCCTAACTAACTACTTTCCCGCATTGTTTTCGATTCGGAAAGTGTCACTTTCCCGCACTAGTGCGGGAAAGTGAATCTGTGTTGAATTTGGGTATAATGATACCTTTAACATGAAATCTCTTAATCTACTTACTTATATATTTAGTTAAATATTTCAAACTATGCAGTTTCATCCATGTCAAACTAATTATTAATGCAGATTTTCGTTTGAAAATTATTGCATATTCAAAGAGAACTTGACATCCTTTAAAAATTATGACTGGCATACATGGATCTGTGTATTTATTTCTATGTCGGGTGCGGGAAAGTACAACTTTCCGCCCTTGATAGGAAAATAACTATTTTCTACAACCGGGCCTAACTAACTACTTTCCCGCATTGTTTTCGATTCGGAAAGTGTCACTTTCCCGCACTAGTGCGGGAAAGTTACTAGTGCGGGAAAGTAAATATGTGTTGAATTTGGGTATAATAATACGTTTAACATGAAATCTCTCAATCTACTTACTTATATATTTAGTTAAATATTTCAAATTATGCAGTTTCATCCATGTCAAACTAATTATTAATGCAGATTTCCGTTCGAAAATTATTGCATTTTCAAAGAGAACTTGACATCCTTCAAAAATTATGACTGGCATACATGGATCTGTGTATTTATTTCTACGTCACGGTTTTTTTGTCATCATATCGTAGAATTGTATGGTGTTCTGTTTTACATTTCCTCTGCTTATACTGAGATTTGAATTGCACCAGAATTCTTCAGTTATCACTATTTGTGCGGCAGATTGTATACAAAAACAAAATTCTGAGTAGTTCATGACCATTTTTGTTTTCACTTTGAATCGATGTACTACATACAGTAGAGATTTATTATGTGCTCAACCCGTGAAAGTTCTTTAAGAATGGAACAAACTCAATCAAACTGATTACAAATTCTACGATTTCCGTAGTAGAAACGACAGAGGGTTGCGAAATTATTGCCCATGAGCGTAATTTGGACTACGAACAAATCAAATTGAATAAAAACGCATGAATCGCTAAACATATCGAGCACAACAACATAAATCCAACAATTTAAACATCACACTCCATCGAATAATTCGCATAAGAGACGTCCAAATCGAATTCGCTGTCATCATGTTAAATGACTCAAAATGCCTCCACATCATCTGGGGGCGAACCTCCTTTATAGCTTCAGACTCTGGAGCACCCTTCAAGCGGCTTATAATTGTGATTTACAGTTTTTGGGGGAACTTTTGAGCTCCACGCAATCATCTAATGGCCAAAGCGCTTACGGTCACAGTGAATTTCAAGCGACATACTTCTAATTTATTCCCCGAAAAAATTTATATACGATATGACAAATCGGATACTCTAAATTAATCCTTTGTTCCACTAGATTCCTATTAAATTTTCGTTTATGATTCAGGAGGGAGCTGAGAAGAGCGGAGAGCATGAGAGCAATACATCACGGGATTGTAATTTTTATTTGAATAGACAACTTGTTCCCGAGTTCTGATGAGAATTAATATTCCATTTCGCTCTCGGCGAGATGAGGGAAGCGATATTGACTGGTGAGGTACATACGTTAAATTGAATTCTGCAAATTAGAGCTGAATATGTGTTGATAGAAATAATGGTGGATTATGATTGTCCAGGAGAGTTTCGAGCTCTGAATGTATAGAAGGCTGTACCAGGGAGATTCTCTTTATACTAGCATAACTCTATGAGTCGATAGAAAGCTTATTTCAAAAAAAAAAATTTCACATTGAAATAGACTCTCGAACTGTTAAAATGCTTAAGGGGACGTTATACTCTGGCCGACGGCACCGATTCTTCATTCAAAAAGTGCGTGAACTTGGAAAAATGAAAGGCACTTTTTGAATGGAGAATCGAGCTCGATTTTTTTTTAATTCCCCTGGAATTTCAGACAGTTCTCTGCGACTTCACACTTTCTGGAAGTCTTTTCAGTATTTCCGTTATTTTTTGCATTATGTAAGCGCCTATCCAAATGGAATTTTTTTTCAAATATAGAAAATTGATTTTTCGAGGGCACTCCAATGAATTTAAAAAAAATTGATGAACAACGATTATGAAGCTTGATCTAGAATCAATTCGATTTGACAGTTCAAAAATCAGAGAATCAAGCCATTGATCTTGAATCACCGATGATTACGCTTTGTGAAACCCACCGATATAGTCCTAGAAATATACTTCGAAAAAATTTTTTTCACCCTGATCCTATACCTGTCCAAAATCCTCAGTGCTGCAATATCCAATTCACAACTTTTTACTGACTGAAATCAAATACAGAGTGTAACAGCCAAATGGAATATATTCGATAACGAATAAATGAGGGCGTGTTGGAAAAACTCTCGGACACGTCGATTTGTAATTTTAAATGCGCATATTTTTCAAAAAAATAATATTATATAGGGTCTTCCATGTGACCGTGGCCAATACGAACTTTCTTATTTCAAATGCAACCCCTGTATATTATTTATTTTTTGGATTCTCCAGAGAATTCTTAACACAATTCATGCACAATGTCCTATACCCATCTTTAACTATTTCGGAAGTATTAAGTGTTTTTAGATTTATTGCAAAAATCAACGTTTTAAATAAAAATTATTTTATTTCACAAATTCGGTACATTACACTTGGAACCTAATGAGTAATACTGATTTTTTCTAAATTATTAAAAAAAAACAAAAAACATTAATGTCAATGTAGCAAATGTTCAAAATGTTCGCCGCGAACGTCTTGGCAACATGCTAATCTGGTGTAGAATTGTCTTCTAACGTTACTGAACTTGTCAGGCGTTTTTGCTTACTTTCTTCATATCAAGAGGTAAATGGGAAATGAGTATTGAGTGTAATAATGTTTCGAATTTGTGAAATGAAATAATTTTCATTTAAAATATTAATATTCGTAAAAAATCTGAAAACACTCAATATTTCCGATAGGTATAGGACATTGTACATGAATTATATCTAGAATTTTCTGAAGAATCAAAAAAATGAATAATATACAGGGGGTTGCATTTGAAATAAGAAAGTTGGTATTGGCCACGGTCGCATGGAACACCCTATATAATTTTAATTTCATGAAAAATATGCGCATTTGAAATTACAAATCGACGTGTCCGAGCGTTTTTCCTTATACTCCCGCATTTATTCGTTATCGAATTTATTCCATTTGGCTGTTACACTCTGTATAATTTGCACATATTCCAGAATTTGTTCCACTGGAGTCGAGTTATAAATGAATAAAAATGAAATGAATGAATTTGAATTATGCTGGGCATATACGCAAATTCGATATGATTTGTTTCCAGAGTCAGTTTCAATTTCAAAGAATTCGAGAGTGCAAAAAATTTGACTCGGAACTCTGCACATAACTCACACAAATTCAAAACATAATTCCAGCATTTGTTCCATCGAAATCGTATGATAAATCGATTAAATATTGCGAATAACACTAGCTTGCCGAGTATGTACAATCATCAATAAAAAATTATTGAAGAATACGAAAAAACTCTACACATAATTTGCACATAATTAGTACATTATGAAGGTTCTGTTTTCGATCGATAGCTTAAGTTAGGTCAATTTATATACCGTTGAAATATCATTTGTTTGTAAAAGGTCAGTATAAATATGTATTCACATGATATTTGTGAATGCCATTAAAAAAACCTTGGTTTATTTTTTCAAGAATATATTGAACTCGTGACGTTGATAAATTTATTCTTGTGTCAAGAATTGTTCATAGAAAAATAATTTGTCGTATTCTCGAACCTGTGCTGCTGAGGGGAATGCTTAATCGCAAGCCTAACGATGTTAATGATAAAAAACCCTAAATCGACTGTAGTCGTCGCAGTTCTATATACTTAGGGTGGATCCTGGGCGTAACTTGGGACAAAAACTAGCAGGATTTATTACACACCCTCCTATTCAATTCATACCTTTCTTCATTCATGTTAAGCAAAGAAGGTTGGACACCTACCCTATTTAGCGTGACACTACAACCCTCATATCCTACTTCTATTGTAAAGCATTTTCGGTGAGTACTTCCCCCATATTCTTTGTTACGTTTTATCGACCAATCGGATCAATCTATTACTCAGCTCCCAAACCTGAACCTGGTCATAAATTATGAGATAAACTGGATGGCGTAAAAGGAAGTGCCTTTCCATTTGAAAGCTAAACGTCCCAAGAATACCTTTAATACAGTTAGAATTAAAACACTATATTTCATCTTGCTCTGGCTTCATGGAGCTTTCGAGAAAGACAAAGAGATATTACTTAAGCTCAAGTGTATATTGTCAATACAGTCACTGCTGCCTCCCTGACGTCTGAAATTCATAATTCAGTGCTAATGTGTGTGATATCACATGCATGGAACGAGTTAACTGTTTCAATACTAACTTTCAAGGGATTTCGTGAAATTTCGAATCACCCTATCTGAATGTTGCAACTTAGGAAGGTACAACTAACAGTAATGCCACCGCTATGAAAATCCTTGAATCCTCACATAAAAACATTGCATTCTTCGACTTCTCCTCTTACAGGAAATCGATAGCAATTAATTTCCTCAGACAATAACATCTTGCTGACTCGACTTTCTAAGAAAGAGATCCTTCCGACAGTAATTTACCTATTACTTCCGAATCCAGCCATTCGGCCATTGCTGGGAGTCAATTCTGCTGCTTCGTCTAGAATCGATGAAGGAAAATTATCCGAAATAGCATTCGAGAACTGATGAAATTCCCTTCGAAGAAAACGAACGTTCAAGGGCCACAGAGATGCCATCCCCACCCCCACCGAAAAGGTAGGGGAACATTCGAATCGGAAAATTTAATGTCGATTCAAGTAAATTCGGGTCCGTGTCGGTTTCAGAAATATGGCCTCCAACTTTTATTGCCTTCTTCTCAGATCTATTTCCATTCATGAGTCGGCTAAGGGACGGAACTTATAGTTGTGACTTCAGCTGAGCCCCTTTGTAAAGATAAAGATGTCAAATTTGAACTGGCTTCTATTCAACTCAATCGAGAAATCCTACTTTTGAACCAAATTATTGAAATCTGTATGTTTATTGATCTTGATTATGCGGATTTAGCCATTATTACAGTGTGGCAGATCTTGTTTTTAATTTTCTTCTGCTGTGTGTTGCCATAAGTTGTTATCATTTATGTAGGATTTAAGATTTCATTCCAATTAAATGTACATAGTTGAAGTTCTCTGTTATTTCTGAATTTCGTGTGTGGGACGCTTTATATTGTGCCCAAGATGAGCGTGACACTTTTACTTTGCATTTGATGACTTCCATGTGTAAACTTTCGAGTCCTGAATGTGAAACCTTTATCTTATAGTCGAAAAGAAGTGAATTATGAGATTTAGCAGTTGTACCATTTCGTAGAATAAAATAAATGGACCAATTTAGGCTCAATTGTTTTTTTGTAGCTTTTCATCTCTAGGTAGCCTCAGGCCACCAGGGTAGGATAATTTATGATGCCTATAGATATAGTTATAGTAAAAAAGGGTTACAGTCCACTGCGACCTTAAGGTCTATTGTGCCCCCTGACAGAGCTGTTATCATCGCGCCTCCTACAGCTCGCTTTCCAGAGACTTGATGAAATTCAGTATCTGGGACGGCTTCAAGGAGAATAACTCCCCACTTCTACAAGTTTCTTGTCCAAAGCACTCTTTCCTTTGGCTCGCAATGGCATAGCAATCCGTAATCAGGTGAATAGGAGTTTCTTCCTCCTCCCCACAGAATCTACACTCATCAGTGTCCGATAAACCCATTCTCAACAGAGGCTTCTTTAGGCGACAATGTCCTGTGAGAAAGCCAGTGAGTAGGTGAAGTTGGTTTTTACTGAGATCCAGATATTTTTTGGATCTAGCAGTTTCGAAGTTCCGGAGGAACTTTTTGGAGTGATCCATCCCTGGGAGATTCCGCCGGAGTTTTTCTCTTTCGGTTTTCTCCTTCAGCATAAACTCCTTCTTATAGGTGCATTTTCCTATACCACAGAAGGGTTCTGGGCCAGTGAGTGGCGTTTGTGCGCCCTTTCTGGCCAGTGTATTGGCCTTTTCGTTTCCTACAATTCCCGAATGACCGGAAACCCAGATTAAAAAGACCTTATTCTTGTTGCCTACCTCATTGAGTTTGTTTCTGCACTCCCAAATCAGCTTTGAGTCAATGACGTAGGAGCTCAGTGCTTTAATAGCAGCTTGACATCTGTATGAATAGCTATATCGCACTTCTGATAGTTCATTTCTAGATTTATATCTAGACATCTTCCGATCGCAAGTATTTCTGTTTGAAGGACGCTTGTACAGGAGCCTAACGATAGTGCACACTATTTGTGCCGTAAATCCCAGCCCCAGCTCCTGTAGCGGTTTTAGAACCATCTGTATACCATTTCATTATATTTTCTTTGAGATTGTAGTTGGTGTATTCCCTTTACCAATCCTCGATGCCTAAAGATGCACTTGGCACTTGCTTATTTCATTGGCTTAGGTCGGATAAGAAGTAACACCTCTTTCCTCAATTGCGAATTGAGGGCGGAACAGAGAATTTACGTTGAGGACATAACTGGGGACATTGTGGTAGTGAGTCGAGTTGTCAGGTGGGTACAGAGTTAATTGTTGGTCGGGGAGTCAGTACAGAGTTCCTACGGGAGTCGGTAGAGAGTTAAGACGGAGGTAGTAATTGCCATTAGAGACGGAATTGAATCTTCAAGACGGCACCATATCGGCAATACAAGATCAATTCATTTGAGTGTTGAATATGCATTAGAAAAAAACCGATCTGTAATTGCCAATAACCATGAACTGAAAATTTTATCGAGCATCAATCAACGAGAGACAAATTGGTCGCCTCAAAATAAAAAAACGAAGTTTACATGCAGACAAATTGCGGGGGGCGTTCAATTAAACACGAAAAACCAAAGTTGTTGGAAACATTTCCGAAATTATATTAATTTTTCACGAAACTTGCTGAAACCACCGCTAGAAACAAACTAGAAGTGGAAACTTGAACTTTCAGTTCCATAAAAGTTTCATTGCAAGTGATGAAGAAACTTAATTACGTTTGCAAATGCAAACTCCCGGTGTGGATTTAGAAGTTACACAGAAGCGGAAAATCTCCGTTCCAAGAATGCCAAAGGCGATCCCTCGGAGACTTTTATATTTGCAAAATTGGGACTTTCCTGATACCTTTATTGAATTACATGCGCCAAATCGCAAGACTCTGTCACGTCCGGATTTCGTTTCAATTTATGATATTCACGATATAAACAATTTTTATTGCCTCGGGTATCTGTTCGGGAATCGCTGTTTGAGGGAATATCTGATAAAAGATGTCATTTTTCGCCCGACTCTCAGAAGCGGTGGAAACGCGTCAAATTTGTGAAGATGGAGGAAAAATTACATCATTGTTGATATGCATTGATTTCGTGTTGAAGTGAACGTAAATGGCTCCAAGCAGTTATGTTTGCATTTCCTCCATATTGGTCTCATTTTGTTGTCGATTTCAAATTGGCTAGTTTGGAATGGAAATCACTCAGGGTCAAGCTTTGGTATTATCACGAAATGATAAGTAAGGAATTTTCCAGAATAAGGGTTCCCAAATTTTTTTTCAAAAACGACTAATTCAAGTGTTCTATGTGAAATATTGCCTTCGCCATAGTGAGAAAGTCTGTAGCAAACTCCGCCAAAAGTATTCATCCAGGCTTCTTCTCTTCTCCTTGAGGATTCACAAACATTCCTGTTTGGTTTTGATGCAGGTGGAATTCTTATGAAGGACTTTGGGGCACAACGTACATCTATACGAAAACAATTTATCTTAAAATCTGACAAGGCAAGAACCAATTTTTCACTGTCGGTAGGCTCCAATTTGAGTGTTCTTCAGGCAGAAGTAGGGGAAGTACGTACAAAATGACATATGGTTTTATTTCAGAGGCATTACTTGATAGTAGTGAATTACAGTAATGTCATATTCAACACCTATAATCTTTGGTCCTTTCTTCAAAAAATCTACTCAACTCTTATGAAATAAAAGAACCAAAAATAAAATATTCTAAGATATATTGGGATGAACGAAATTCATTTTGTCCGCATGCTATGGACAAAATGAGAACCGGTGACTAGTTACTGTAGTTTTCTACTTATAGTCACAAAACTACTGACAAAGTTCATCAATGAAACGCTTGGTTCTTCTAGGGAAATTAGCATAGAATGCGTGAGCCCAATGCAAGCAATGCATGCACCGTAACCAGTCTTCTTCAGGGCTAATCCTGGAGAAGATCTTAATCGGAAAAAAAGGTCTCATAACAATAGATAGATGGACAGTCGTCTTCATCATCTCGAAAGTTGCTAGAAACATTTTCTTCTTCATTGTCTTCTTTAAATAATGCCCTAGGGACTTGTCTCCTTGTTTTTGGAGGAGGTATGGGCTCTTTTTTGATTTGATTACAATCTCATTAGTTGTAGAAGTTGAAACTAAGTACGTTCGTCGAGTCCTCGGCTCAAGTTTGCCTTGTTCACTTATAAATCGTCCTTTAGGGATTGGAGAAACCTCCTCATAGGATCAGCAAGAGTAGGTTAAGATGTATTGCCTTTATTAGCCGCAGATGAATATTTTGTTATGAATATGTTAAGACAAGTCCAAGCTCTTTGTTTTGCTGATGGAGACTGGGATGGATTGTCTTAGTGTTATCCGGTAGATACGGTTAATTCAGCTGAAATATCTATGTCATTTTGCCCGTTTACTGTATATGTCATTTTGTCCATATAGCGTTATAAAACTAGAAATATATCGAATTGATACAAAAAGTATATTCAACATACAAAAAGCTCCGTGAATACAATGACAAATAAGTAAAGTTTGAATTGAATGCAATTTGAATAAAAAACATGGTGAAAACTGGCCATTTCTTCTTAAAATTTGGCGCAATGAATAAAAACTATCTCCATTTAATTGTTCAATTAGGTAGGTAGAGATGTTTTTAGTCTGAACTGCAACCCAACCCACTATACTACCATTGAGTTTAAATATATTTGAACTCAATGATTGTATCTTCGATTTTTATGGAAAGTTGGAAAGTGATTGAATTCATCCAATTTTCATGTTTAGAAAATTACATTTCATTGCTCCAAAATTGAAAAGTTCTTCCTTTATAACTCTTCATCTCAAAAGTATTCTATTTGGATGCTGCAGAATATAAATTACCTATATTACCAGTAAAGATTCATTCATCACTTGGAATAATTTCACTTTCAATCAGATGAATAAAATGATAAATACCGAACTTCAATTGAATTACGTTTAGGTATTATTATTATACGCCGTTTCGCATTCGAAGTGAGATTGGTCAGGTCAATAGCAGAGCGCTATTCGCGCTTGGTGCCGTACGTGAGTACGGAATGTCTAAATGCCTCCCGGATTGGTAACACCGAATGCGCCTTATAGTAGGCATATTTCTCATTTTGTATACGTAGGTATTTCCTAAAATGTCTGAATTAAACTGGTGTAATGCACTCTTGCGAAAACAGCTCTCAACTATCTGTAAATCTGCATTATTCCTTTTTATGGGCAATTTTTTAGGTTCTTGACTACAGTACAGTGAAGATTGTTGACTTTGCACCTCCAATGATTTTTTTTTAATGATTCTATGATATAGTCGACATTTTGTTGACAATTTTAATGGTTAGGTACAAAATAGATGCATCTATGGTACAAACATCAACTGCCTTACTTCAATTCTGATCTGAAATGAACGAAAATGATCCATCCTCCAAGAGATGGTTTCTACTTTGGGCATAATCGCGATTTTGTGTTCTGCAATGGCGAACATCGATGCCGATTTGACTAAAAAAATTGTTGGAGGCCGACCATGCACGCCAGGTCAGTCGAAATACATGGTTTCTATACGAAAACATCATGGACCTCATTTTTGTGGTGGGTCGCTCTTAAAATTAGATCTGGTCATGACGGCCGCTCATTGTTTGTACTATCTTCCCAAATATCCAGAAAACTTCGAAGTGATGGCAGGAGCACATACGGAAACCAACGAAGGAGCTCAAACACGTAAAGCAAAATACATGTTCTGGCACCATCAATTCAGGGACGACCAAAAACACAATGATATCGGTTTCATTACACTGGAAAAACCGTTCGAACTATCACCGACTGTTGACGTAGTTCGAATTCCTACCAGAAAAATCCGTAACCTGGAAAAACAGTGCCCCAGTGGTGTTGTTATGGGATGGGGTCGCCAGGAACTAGAAGACCCTGCAGACGAGTCAACCGAGGAGGAAACCAAAGAAATGGACAAAAATCTGCAATGCGTGACTCTTTCTCTCTTGAATAACGAAGAGTGTGCAAACTACTTATACACTCCAATCCGTGACTGCCAGTTTTGCGCGTGGTATAAGCCAGGTGGTAGAGACGCCTGTTGGGGAGATTCAGGGGGGCCTTTTATGTGTGGTGGTACTCAAATTGGCATTGTATCGAGTGGATATGGATGTGCTCTTCCGGATAAACCTGGAGTTTATGTGAGAGTCGATTGGATGCTTGACGAAGTTAAATCTGCAATGCGTGGTTTGGAAGCTAGAAGATCTGGAGGGAGTGCGAGGCAAATTCGTTTTTTCATTAAGTTTGTTCTCATTTTCATTTGTTTTATAAATTAACGTTCTTTCAATATCGATATATTCTCATACTGAAGGCAAATAGAACCTTAGACTATGGTCTAAGATATGAACACTTTCAATGTATTGATTCTATATACTATTATGAAATCCTTTTACCGACCTTGGAATATTCCTCTGAATATTGTTTTTTTGAAAGAAAAAAGGATGTATATTGAATATTTAACCTGATAAGTTTCTGCTTTCACAGAATTGAATAACTTTCAGATTGCCTAGAAAGTTTGAATATATTTCCAGTCCCGATTTATTTTCATCTAAAAGTGAAAATGTTTTTACGCAATTCCATGAAACAACAGCTCTTGAAGAAAATAAAAACAACACAGTTCGAGTGTGTTCCTAACAATCGACTGTGAAAAGTCTAGGAACAACTTTTGAGCTCGATTCGAACTCGAAAGCCAATTAGGACTGTGAATACTCGAGATCGAAAACTTTGTAATGAAATTCATATTCAATCGAATCAACAGAATAATATTGTGGAAGTTAAAGTAATTTCCGGTTCTCTATTCTATTCTTAGATTTCTTGCACGCTACAGATCATCCTAGGAGGTGTTGTGTTGGGTTTTCATTTCTTGTTTTCGGTATTTGTAATTGAATGATGAGGCCAGTCCCAGTTGATAGAATGCTGGTTTTATGATCTCGACATCTTCGAAAACTTTCATCTGGCTTAGTAGGGGAAATACATAAAAATTTCATATACCTATGAACAAAATGACATAGGCATCATAACTTGAGTTAGGAGGTATCAAATGCGGAACTGCCTACCACATCACATGACCCGAGTGGCCTCTATTAACCTCTGAAAATTAGCAAGAGCTACTCTAGTTCATTCGGTCATCATGAGTGATAACAGAAATCTATAGGTCAGTATCAATAGGCCAGTTTTCACCATTTTTTTTTATTCAAATTGCATTCAATTCAAACTTTACTTTTTTGTCATTGTATTCACAGAGCTTTTTGTATGTTGAATATACTTTTTGTATTAATTCGATGCCATTCTAGTTTTATAACGCTATATGGACAAAATGACAGAAACAGTGAACGGACGAAATGACATAGGTATTTCAGCTGAATTTACCGTTTCTACCAGACCACACCAAGACAATCCATCTCAGGCTCCATCAGCAAACAAAGAATCAGGGCTTGTCTTAACATATTCATAACAAAATCTTTTTTTGCGGCTAATAAAGGCAATGCATCTTAACGTACTCTTGCTGATACTATGAGGAGGTTTCTCCAATCCCTAAAGGACGATTTATAAGTGAACAAGGCAAACGTGAGCCGAGGACTCGACAAACGTACTTAGTTTCAACTTGTACACCTAAAACGATTGCAATCAAATCAAAAAAGAGCCCATACCTCCTCCAAAAACAAGGAGACAAGTCCCTAGGGCATTATGTAAAGAAGACAATGAATGTTCCTAGCAACTTTCGAGATGATGAAGACGACTGTCTATCTATCTATTGTTATGAGACCTCTTTTACCGATTCAGATCTTCTCCAGGATTGGCCCTGGTGAAGACTGGTTACGATGCATGCATTGCTTGCATTGGGCTCACGCATCTTGTGCTGATGTTCCTAGAAAAACCAAGCGTTTCATTTGTGAAGTTTGTCAGTAGTTTTGTAACTATAAGTAGACAACTACAGTTGCCTGTATGTCATTTTGTCCATATCATGCGGATAAAATGAATTTTCGTTTATCCCAATTCATCTAAGAATATTTTATCTTTTGGTTCTTTTATTTCATGAAGGTTGATTAGATTTCATGAAGAAAGGACCAAAGATCATAGGTATAGAATATATAACTTTGCTGTTATTCACTAATAACAAGTAATGCCTCTGAAATGAAACCCTATGTCATTTTGTACGTACTTCCCCTAAGTTTTTCATTTGTGTATCGTGTTGTTTTTGTTTTCTTAAAGGGGGAGGAAGAAGAGAAAAAGGAGAAAAGAATGAAGAAAGAAGGAAAGTATTTCACATTCAACAAAATTTTAACACCGATGTTTTGTTGTATCTTGTTTCTGTTCCTATGCCTGCTATTAATGAGTTTGATAAATTCTTATATTTTCTGTGTGAAAAATCAATGAAGATTCAAAACATTGGCAAAATTAATAAGGTTTTTGTTCCTTCATTTTGCTGATTAACCTGCCCTCTCGCTGAGATTTCCTATTATTATTTATCAATTATGAGGACGATATTGGAATACAAATCCATGTTGTATTTTGATTAGGAAAGTTTTCCGTTTCTGTCCCATTTCGTTGATTTTCCCCAGTAAACGTCGAACGAAAGCTACGATCCATTAATTAGAACAAAAAGTTTCAGTCCCTCATCGATAACAAAATTACCGAAATGAGCGAGACATAAATTTCATCAATGTCTAAGTAAGCAATCGCGTCGCTGACTTATCTGAGAAAAATGGGCCTAATTATGCGAGCAGACTGCTGATCCTATTGAACGAAAATCTGAGTTCGCAGACGGCAGATAATGATTGTCAGGAAACAATTGTGAAGTTCTGCATCTAAAAGCTCTGGAGCAGAGATAATAGAGGGATTATGGTTGGCGAAAGCGGCTTTCACAGAGACGTATTCGGAGGAACAGCAACTGGAGATTGTGAACTTGTGATCCTTCCTATTGGAAGTGCTTTGGGTTCGATATCTTGGAATTATTTTATTTCGGAAAATTCGATTAGATGTTTCATTTTGCTCCAGTTGGATTAGTGCTGACTGTTGGAAATGAGTCGCCGAAGAGTTTTCTCATGACAAACATGATTAACCAATAGAAGAAGACAGGGTAAGTCTCCTAGTGGGAATAAGGACAAAAAAAATAAAATAAAAATGAAGAAGATCCATGTCAAGAACCAAGCGAAGCCAGAATCCATATCACTTTCATCATAATGTATCCATGACATTCTGACACATTTCTCTGTATTTTTCGAAGATGTTAGGTTATAGTCATTTTTGTGTAAGCAACGTTATCCTTCACCCATAGAGGTCGTATTGATTACGTATTCATCAAAATGTTTATTCACTTCGGGAAAATAATGAAATTAAGGAAATATCATAAGAATGGATATTAATTCCTTATTATTACTTCAAGAAAGAGACGAATTGATGTCTTCTTTCAAAATGATTCATTTTTTCTTGTTGAAAATATAACAAACAAAGTAACAAAATCTTATAACTAGAAAGAATAACTTACGAACCTGAAAGAAATCAAAAACAATGCTATTTCTTCGAGTTCTCAATTTAAAATATTCGAAATATAAAGTTGAGAGTGAATAAAACATAGAAAGGAAAATAGAAAATGGTTTCTTAAAAAATGATTCTGTTCATTTTTACAATATTATGTGATTTTTATCATTCCAAAGACCTGGCGAATGTTGAAAAAACTTTTTTCTCTGTAAAAACTGGAAATATTTCACGTATATAAACATGGTTTAAAGATCCAGTTATGCTATTTTCTTAGACGGAAATCAATAATCGAGTGTTGAAATTTAACTGAAAAATAATGGACAGAATAGTCCATAACTCAGTAAAAGTTCATTCGAAAAAAAATGAAATTACCCGAATAACCCAACAGAAGAACTTCTAAATGAACAGACGGGCCTATGGAATTCCCCACTCTTCACAATTCTCAAGAAATAAGCCTACAGAAGACATTTTAATACCTTTTGCACAACTTGAAATACTCCAGTATGAAAATGTACTATACGAAACCTCACCAACTTCATTTACAAAGTTGAAAAGAGTAAATAGAAATTAGCATTGGCAACGTCTCTGAGAACTATTTGACAATTCACGAGTACCAACCTGCGTCAGTTTTGAGTTAAAAAACTTGATAAACCCAAATTTTGGCCAACCGACATACTTCATAAAAGTGAATGAAGTATATTGCCATTCAGTTCTCAAAGTCCAAGGACAATTCGCCAGCCGAAATCAGTTAGCCCGCAAGTACGCACAAGTTAGTTTCGAATTCGAACTAAGCATCCACCTGCACAATCTTAGTTGGAATCCTCGTGTTCTCATAAAGTGAAGTCGAATCGTGAGAGAAAATACTCTTATTCATACATCTCATACAAATATGTATATCTCTCAAGCCAGCATGAAACGTGAGAACCATTCTTTCAGTTTTTACTTTGTGGTATATTTCTTCATCTCATACATCATTTTTCTCTTTGATTTTCGTTCTGGGAAAAATTGGGTAATTCAATCCAAATTAAATACAAAAAACTCCAATGGTGGAATTTAACTTAATGAAATAGTGAAAATAATTCCAAGCGGGAATGAAAAAAAAAATCAATTCATACTTGGTTAGCATATTCAACCAACATCAATGACTGTGATTTATGCCTTAGTAGTGGTACCCAGTCATTGCTGTTGGATGTACATATGTAATAACCAAGCTGTCTTAATTATTTCTATCTTTCTCTCAACGAATTGTGTTCACTATTCTTCTTCTCCTCTTATTCACTATCTCTATCGTAGTCGTTTTGTTGTTGGGTCTATTCGACTATCCAAAAGTAGAAAAGTTGAACTTGCCAAGAAGCGATTTAAGGATAAAAAAGAATCAAATTGGATAACATAAAGCATGGGTTGATTGGCTTGATTCAACCTTTTAAATCTGCGATTATTTTTTCACTTTTTGTTCTGAAATCCTACTTTGTGTGTCCTCAGATGGTTTTAGCAAACCTTTGGAA
Organism: Adalia bipunctata; assembly: GCA_910592335.1. NCBI lineage: Eukaryota > Metazoa > Arthropoda > Insecta > Coleoptera > Coccinellidae > Adalia > Adalia bipunctata. The sequence continues at coordinate 9,686,687 of OU342955.1, read as the reverse complement.
GCCTTGGCTCTCATATCATGATGACCCATCCAAAAATGTGCTTTCAGCTGGCAGCTCTGTACACTCCCACACCACTTGCTCTCTACCTTCTCCATCTTCAATCCTCAGAGCAAGCACAATTCCTTTTTCAAGAGGCCCATGCGGCACAGATGATATCTGTATCGACAGTACCTTGTCATTACTCTTTCTATGACCTGCAGTTTCAGCTCTTGGTAGCTGCAATAATCTTCTCGAAAGTGCTAGCCCTGATGTATTCCTCCAGAAAAGCAGTTTTAATCCTCAACTTACAATGCTGGACAGGACAGCTACCCTTTGCCGTTATCCCATACGCGTAAGCTGTATAAGCATTTTTGTGTAATACTTTTGTTTCAATCCTGGAGATCTTCTCCAGAGGAGTGTAATGTTTTGCATCTCCCATTGCTGTAAAGCAGCCCTATAGCGGTCCTTTCCTAGGCCACAGAAGAGTTCAGGTCCAACCTGTTCAACCTTTGATGCAATGTTCGCAAGTGCTTCAGCCTTGCCGCTGTGCTCTGGCACCCACAGGCCACAAGAGAGTCACTCTTTTGCCTCTGGACAGTTGCTTTATGGAATTCCCATGTTAGCATTAAGTCCTGGACTGGCTGTATGTTATCGTTCAAATAGAGGCAGTTTTTGGGGTACTTTTTGAGAAACTCTCAAGCAGAAATGTAGAGGGCTAGGATTTCTGCCTGCGGAAAGAGGGTTTGTTACCTACGGCCTTAGATAGCCCCAGATGTAGAAGAATAGTTAATTCTGAACATTTCCTTGTCCAAAACTGAAAATTTCATTGATTATTGACGGCAGGGAATAATAAGAGGGTAAAATCGCCCACTGTTATCATAGCTATTATATTCGATGAAGAAGGTTCTATTTGTTCATCAACATGTATTGTGGTTGATATGGTCAGACTGATGGAGTAGGATGACATAAATAAAATTAAATTTCCGTGTGATTCAGGCAGTAGCAACGGAATCAATCAATACGAGTATCCTGGCTACAATGCGGAAGGAATTTCGAATGATGATACCATGTTATAAGTGCCCACATCACAATCGCCCCATGGCAATACTGGAGCGTATGTCCTGGATACACGATGCATCCGATAACAATTTCCGCAGAGGACGATGCGATAAACGTTCACCACCGCCCAATTCAGTGACGGCGGCAGCGCCCTCCAGTCCCCGTCGGCGCAATTGTGTAGTTAATTGCGGCGGCTAATGAGCCGTTGTCGTTTTAATGAAACGCTTTCCGATACGATGACATCGTTTCCGAATCGGTGCCAGCTCTGCTTTAGACATTTTCATGTTCGGGAAGTTCGATTTCGAGCCATTTAGATCGATTTGTGCCAGCCTTTGTGCCTGCAAAGTTCAGGATAGCACAACTTCAAAAGGCTTCGATCGTTCAGGGGATGACTGACCTTTGGTTCGTTCTGTGTAACATGGAAACACTTGACGATTCTAGAGATTGGACGAAAACTCGACCATCATTTGTTATCCGGCCTTGAAATTCTTTAGGTTCTGCAATGAAGTCACATTTCGAAAGCATTGAGTGGTTGTTTAGGTCGAGTCCATGATTCTACTCTGTATAACGGAAACTACTTTCAGCCTATACTCAGTTCAAATGTATAAGAAGGAGCAATAAAAACATGTTTGGCGCAGCGGTAGGAGGGCCTTCGTAAAGTTTCTTTCCGTCCAGAGTCGAATCGAGGAGATTTCACACAATCGTTCAGTTTTAACTGAACTTGAATTCCATTTTTTTTCAATAATTTATAGAACGTTGTTCTTTCGAAATTTGGCAAACTGTCGTCATCATTCACGATTTCTAGAACTTCAGAAATCGTTAGGATTCTGATAAGGGTTATATCGAAATCGTCAACCTAATCGATCATTTTTAACGACTGGGCTCTTCTCTTAGGTGGCGTCAATGTTTTATTCTCTTCATAATCTCTGAGAATTCTGAATACAGCTGAATCACTCACTCCTGAGGATTTTGAAACAATTCCTACTAAGTCTCTTTTCGATAAATCAGGATGTTCTTCCAATTCTTTTCGGAAAATGTTCAAAATTATCTCTTTCTCTTCAGCAGAGAAATGCGACCTCTTGGACCTTTTTCGTGGTGGTCCCCACATATCACCCTTAGATGCAGTATCCGTTTCCGAATTCGACATTGTTCTATAAACACTATATACACTTTCTCAAAGATTTTCCAACACAATACACTTTTCACAACCAAATCTATAAACACTTTGAACAGCTAGACCTTCACAGTAGCTCTAGGTATTTAAACTGATCTTGTCAATGGAAAACTTCGATATTTATGCAAATCAAGATGGCTCTAACTCATTACGGGAAAGGACCCGAATCTGGTGTTTCCCGGAATTACCTTGTCGGAACCTTAAGCAGCCGACAAAGAGTTTCGTACAAAATAATGTAAAATTTTGGCCCGAAACTAAATATATATCGGATATTACAAGTAAATGACCATTATAAATTTGAACAGAGATCTTTTACGAGCAGGCCCGCCGCTAGCTGTCTGAGCGCCCGCGTGCAAATACTGTTATGCCGCCCCCAATAGGGCGCTACATCAGGGGCGTATCCAGAGAGCAATTCGGGGGGGGGGGTAGTGTCAAGTTTTAGTGAAAAGCAGGGAAAGGGGGGGTTAGATCGTTTCCATTCGAAGATTTATTGTGAAAATCTCTTTCCTGGGGGGGGTTTAATTACCTCCAGTACCCCCCCGTAAATACTCCCTTGCGCTAAATATGCTGAGTCTTCTCTAGAAAGGGTTCCCTCATTATGGTGGGAAAAAATAAAAAACCTATTGAATTATTGTTATATATAGAGGGTGTCCCACGGTCGAGTGCCTATTAGACGTTTCTGGAGAATTGGACATATTTGAAATCCGAAAATTGGTATTATGATATTGTTCGAAATTCTCTACAGACCGAAAATATTTTGGAGCTTGAGCATTTCCGGTTATACCAGGAGTGGGGATAAATTTGTTCAAAAAATATTTTTTTCTAAATTCTCGTTTCTGATATGATTAAGTATTCAATGCTGAATACATTTCTGTTACAACCATGTTATTCATTCAAACAGTTTTCATAATATCGAAAAAAAACCTGAAAAAATGTCGCATATTCATAGTCATCAGTGTTATGTTCATTATTCTTATTCTGAACATTCTTAGTGTAAACCGTTCTCACAACGTCAAAGTAGAAGAATGTGGAAAGGTCATGCATCTTTTGATTTTCATGAATATCATCACAGGGTGTTTCAAATTTTGTGTTGAAAACTGTGATAGAAAATTGGCCATAACTTCTGTTTTTCAAATTAAAACCCTATTTTTTTATGATTGCGTTGGATTCTGCGAAGAAAAATAGTGATAGCACTCTCAGATGTTTTTGCTCCTAAATTAGTATTTGCCGAGATATTTGAGCTTTTCTGGATTCATGTTGTATAGTAATCATATCAGAAACGAAAATATAGAAAAAAATATTTTTTGAACAAATTTATATCCACCCCTGGTATAATTGGAAGTGCTGAAGCTCCATAAATATTTTCCGTCTGTAGAGAATTTCGAACAATATCATAATCACAATTTTCGGATTTCAAATATGTCCAGTTCTCCAGAAACGTCTAATAAGCACTCGACCGTGGGACACCCTGTGTATTATATTATTGTTTTTTCTATTTATAAAATTGAAAAATCATATTGTAGATACACACTCAAATATTTATCTAAAAAATTTCACTCTTCTCGCTTTTATATTTGCGAAATCTTCTATAATCTTAGTCATATCGAATCTATCCAAAATTTGGTGTTCAATTGAAATTATAGCTAAATTTATTAATCTGTGTTGGACTGTTGGAGCATTTTGAAAAAAGATCTTTCTCCAGATGCAACTGAAACCGGCAATGTTAGTTGTATTCTTAGTGCTATTGTTATATTCGGAAATGTAGAAATTGAGTCATTGCCAAAAATATATTGTAACTGTGATTGTGGATCCTTCGATTGGTGTTCTGCAAAATGCGATTTTAGTGCGATAATTTCATTAAACAAATCAATACTGATTCATTAGTAGCATCCATGGGCGCCCGCAGAAACTTTTCTCAGGGGGGCGAAAATAAAGATTATTGAAATATTGAGGGTGTTGTGCTGAAAAACGATAAGGCCATTAAAATCTCAGTTAGACAACCGCCCCCCCTTTTATTCCCCCTCCCCCCCGCTTACCACGTTGTTTGTCCCCTCCAAAAAAAATTTCAATTTCACTGGATTTGCCGCCCCTCTGGACGTGCCGCCCTTGTGCCGGGCACGCCTTGCACGCCCGCTTACGGCGGGCCTGTTTACGAGTCTTGTCAATTGAAAACTTCGATATTTATGCAAATCAAGATGGCTTTCACCCTTCAGGGAAAAGGACCCAAATCTAGTGTTTCCCGGAATAACTTTGTCGGAATCCTGCAAGATTCCGTCCCAAATCTCAAAAACTCTGGTGGATCCTGGAATTACCTTGCCGCAATCTCGAGCATCCGAAAAAGAAATTATTTAGGAGATGATAATATAAAAACAAAACAAAATAAAAAAATAGGGTACGTCGGATATAAGATGTTTATAACAGTTGCAAATCATAACAGAATTTTGCACTAGAGTTTCTGAGGAAAAAGTTCTAATATGGGAATTGCTGACTCAAATTAGTGAATCATTTTTATCCAGTACCATCTACAGTTCGTTCCGAGTACGATCCTGGCAATCTTTTAGGGCATTAAAAGAGAGCGTGGTTATGATCGTTGGACGAATAGGAGCTTCATTATGCCCAAACCAGACGATTCTGTTTGTTTACAAAGCTCCTTCTTATATTTGAACGGACTATGGAAATCTTGTTTTTGTCGACAATATGAGCGAAGGGCTTTTGAAAATTCAAGTCATATTGAAATGGTTCACAGTTCCTAAAACACAGTTCCAGTTGCGTCTCACTACTACAACATCGGAACAAACTAAAATTCCTTCTGCCTAAAAAATTTAGCTATCACAACAGTTTACAAAAATAAAACCAGAAAATCTTGGTGAACTAATCAAATCACAAATCAGTTCCCAAGTATGTCTTTATACTGATTCTTTCAATTTATTGCTGTTTTACTGTGAAATGTAGATATTCATACATTGCTATTCGTTAATTTGCGATCCGTTCAACGTTACTTGGTACCCAGTGCCTAATAAAATAAAAATTAGCAACGCTATTAAAAAAAAACATTGTCCCTAACCTTTGCGAAAATGTCAACAGCAGTTTCGTGAGGAAAAGACCTTCAATGCACTGGCAGGAGAACATCAATCCACTTCCTGTCGAAATTATACTCTTGTAACAATTTCCATCTCAACCAGGTAAAGTTCATGAACGTTTCATTTTAATGAAGACTACATCAGTTAGAGCAGCCTAACTTCAGGCGTTTTCGATCTTTACATCCCGATTTCCTGTTATTTAGTCTGTTGCTTCCAACATCCTGACTTTACATCCGATGATGTCAACAGGGGTCGGCAAGTTCCAAACTTGGAGTTTCAGGCAGTTATAGAGGAAACTGTTGTGTATTTTGCATACATATTGAAATTAATGGCACGAAACTAAGGCGATAATTCTCCATCGGTCGTTTAAATGGTTCTTGGGGTTGTAGAACCTCCTGTGAATGCTCGAGCTCAGAGTATTTCATAGTGAATAAAGAAAATCGTTAATCACATCTCCAAGTGAAAAATGGAACTGAATCTCCAAACCCTTGTTGAATTATCTTCGCAAGTTAGACTGAAGCAATCGATAACATCCAAGGTATCCATTTCCATTTCACCGTAATAAGGGTCCATTCGGCATCCACAGGAAACGATTGTTTACAGATGAAATCAACCGAGGTCCATGGAAATAAAATTTACACGCCACGTTGCTTTCCTATCGGAGATTTTCCACATGGAATATTCAGCTTAGTAATCTGGATATCTTTATTTTACAGGGTCGTGACTAACAGGATCATGGGTCTCCAGATTGAAAGCAGTCATAATTTCTACTCCTGCGAATTATTTATTTCATCGTGAATGCTGAGTATGCTCCGATGGTTTGTTCTCCCATTCTCTCTTTGTTCGAGCATACTTTTCCGTTTGATAACATTCCCTGGGGTTATTACGAATCTAATTTAAACAAATGTTCAACTACTCGAGGAACAAGTTTTTTCTCTCCATTTCTCAGTGCCTCATATTTGTTCAAGTATTTCATGATTCATATCATATTTCATATGAATCAAATTAATTACAGCAGCACGAATTGGGCTTATTCATGCCCGTTGAAAAGACGGCGATCGAATTAAATATGAAAAGCAGAGCCTCCGTTCCGACCCCCTTGGAAACCCAACAACACTATTGTGATAATTTTAGCAGCTTCAGTTCTTCCCATATCAAGCTTTGTAACCAACTCAAATAGAACCAATATGCCTTAATCCATAGTGATAATTATTTGTTGAGTTCAGCCAAATAATTTATTTCAAAATAAGTTTTCAATCATTATGAAAATACTAGGTAGTAAGTGACTTTCATTTTCAAAATGAAACTGAATCATCGTGAATAAATTACCGAAAAAAAGATATCTTGAGAAGTTGCTTCTCAAAAAACTGGTTGCCATGGTTGACTTTTTTTCATTTTCCTTTTTTTTTGCAGGTACATTTGTGATAGTATGGAAGAAGGGAGCAACTTTATTGAGTGCGGGTCAGCAGATGATCACCAGAGAACCTAGATTTTCTTTATTAGGATATAACCTTCAACTCAGAGACATTAGACATTCGGATCAGGGAGATTACACTTGCCAAATAGGCGATGGATCTCAAGGAGACCTCATCCATACCATAGAAATTCTCAGTAAGTAAACACATACTCATTTTACAATCAGGTTCTGACAAAAAAAATTCCGATTGCTTCACAAATATTCAAATTGAAACAATTAAAATACTATGGAATCCGAATTCCGAAGTTTTTTTTTGAATAATAATCTACATATCCGAGGGAAACCACTGTTCAGAATTCGTATTTTCATTTTTATTCATACTTGATACCACAAAGTTGATACTGCGAATGGACAACGTCGTTAAAGAAAAAGATCCTGACCTCAGTGGTTAACCCACTCTCTTCGACTCTCTGGTCCAAATATTCTCAAGAACCAAGCTAAGGTATTCAGTTTGCCAGTTGGCAGATCAGTCTGTTCTTCTCTCAAAGAGAGGTCTATGTATATTTAAGAACCATCAGCATTTGATTTGAAGAAAACATTAATGATAAAATTTCTAGTAAATCTTCATTTTTACAGAGGAAATATTCTCACCCTCGTATTTTCCCCTCTCGACTTTCTTACAATTTATTCATTGGGTCATATCTTTGTAGATATGTCTCGTACATCCTATATAGGATGTTATAAACTTCTTAGATTCCTGTATCTACATTCCGTTCAAAAATCTCAATAGAAACGAATGAGGGGCGTATATATAATGCCGATCTCGATAAGAAGGTTGTTTTCTTTCTGAGTTCCCCCAGCATTCATTTAAGATAAAACGAATTCGATAAGAGTGAATTGATAGTAATTAGGAATAGGAAAATATATATCAAACGTCAAAGATATAAATGAATCTACTCGTCCAGAACAAACAATATACAACGCAATTAAATGTACCTAATATGAAATACCATTTTCTGGGCAAGAAAGGGGGTACTATCAATAGATTTTATCTTTTTCCCATTTACTCACTCCATTCAATGCAGACATGAAAAATTACTCATAGATTCTCATACACAGTAAGTGTTTGAAGCTGTGTTGGAGCTGTCTGAAGCTGTGCTGTGGCTGCTTGAAGTTTTGCTGTTTCCTTTAAAACATCTGAATGATCCATTCTTTATAATCGTTTGGTGATCCGGCATTTTGAAGCTGAGCTGATTGTTCTAGATATGTGCTATTATTGATCTACTGAGATGATATCTCATATATGTTTTAATTCTATTATTTATGTATGTTATCTCACACTCAGATACTGTGAAATTTAATCCAAAATTGAATTGTTTCATATGAAAACATTCTAAAACAGAGAGTGAACTGAATAGAGATTATTATTATTATCATATCATACATGGACTAGTATCAGTTGCAAGTTGCATTATGTTCAGAATTTCAGATCTGTGGAAAGTAATCTTTTTTTTCTTTTCTTGAATTTTTCGGCTGATTTGATCTGACCGCCGCATTGTTGTTATGCGGATGACAGTACTTATAACCGATAGGGCGGTTCTCCTCAGATGGAATATGAGTGCACGCCATCTACAGGAGGTACGAAGAGGCTTGGACGATTTAGATCCCTACACACCCTAGTTGTCTTACTTACGTTTAAGAGGTTGAATAATTTCACCAATGGCAAATAGATATCGTAATATAATGAGATAAATGAGTACATTAATTTTCTCATCCTCTTATCATATCCCCAATTACTCTTTCTATATTGTTCAAACATTAAGATTATTAAGAACCTCCGACCTAGATGCATGAATTATTCAACTTTACCCTCGATGATGCAAATAGTATGATCGTATGCGGAAGCAGATAAGACTTTCACAGATGAAGACATCGTAAAGCTGCTTCGAACTTTCCATGCCAAATACGCCCAAGGGACGCCCGTAGCAATTTTACAACAAATTGTGATCGTTTGTTAAGACTCGGGGAACGTTTTATTGTCGGCGGGCTCTTTGTCTGGAGGTTTTGAGGTTTATACCCCTCCATATTTACCTTCCATACTGTTCTAGTTCCATTTTGCGGAATGAGGGTTTCTTATATTTAATGAAGGGAGACATTCGAAGGTGCTGGTGATGAAGAGACATGCTGCATAAATTTGGGTTTATGGGGCACTAATAAGTTGGTTGATAGTTGGTTTGATGCTTTGCAAGTTGTGAGATAAACCAGTTGGGGACTTTCGAATCCAAGTTTGAAATTTGTGATAACGAATATGTCAAATATTGAAACTTGATAGTGAATGATATCCTTATTCACAGTGAGCAAAACAGTAGAGGAGAAGGTGGTATTATGGAACCCTGCTGCTAATATGGAACCCTCGGTTAATTCTGAACTGGCCGTGATATCTAGGGTTCAAAAAGTTGAATATCCTTTATCACTTATGGAACAACTTGTGTGGCAAACAGCAGCGTATAGTACGCAGCAGAAATCCAACAGTGAGGGGTTATGTGTGAACGGGTTAAACGAAACTTTGATGCCGTCAATTCGTGTCAACATAAAAAATATTTAAATCTGAGTTTTATATATTTTGGTATTCTGCCAGGCTAAAATAGGGCTTTTCTGTTGAAACCTAGTAGGTGATAATGCATTCTACGAGGTTCCAGAAAATTTGCCAAGCGATGTACTGTAACATGTGGTTTTGATAATATGGAACCCCAAAGGTGATGGTACCACGACCTAAAAAAAATGGCGTACAGAGGACGGAAAGCTTCATCTGCTGCAGTAATAACCAGCTCTCCTTACAAAATAGAATTGGAGACTTCAATTTCTGTGGATTCAGTATCTGATGTGCCATTTATGGGCACACAACGATTTTTCCGATTGGTGTGACTTCTGTCGTTCATAATCTTATATTATGAATTATAAAATATAATTATAATAAGTGAGATAGATATTTTATGTTTATGCACCCAAAAATGCATTTCTTCGAATATAAGTTCTCATTTTTCCAAAGGGTCCATATTACCAGCCTACTTTCTTGTGAGTCCAACTTTGAGTTTTTTGAAATAATTGAATGTATCTTGTTGAATATTGCTAGTATTCTAAATTCGTTCAAATAAACAAAAACTGAATATATATAGGGCCTATTAATACAAAAAACAAGAAGATAAACACAAATCTCTTCGGATTATAAAATGAAAACAAACTGGGGTTCCATAATACCACCTTCTCCTCTATTAAACAAGCTATAATAAAAAAATCATTTTTTAAGACAAGCTTTTATAATAACAACACTCCGCCATTTTGAAGCCGCCATCTTGAATTCCTCAATTTTGAAAAATCGTAATTTCCGACCCAGAAAACCCCCAGATACCAATTTTGAATAGAATCGGATCATAATTACAAAACTCGTCCGCCATATTGTAGCCGCCATCTTGAATTTTTCAAGTTTGACGGAAGAATCATCATTGTCGAACCCAAAAAACCCCAGATACTAATTTTGAATGGAATCGGATGATAATTACAAAACTCATCCGCCATTTTGGAGCCGCCATTTTGTTTTTTTCTATAAAAAATATTTCATGATGCATTGTCACCAGAATTATGTACACCTGCCAAATTTCAAATCAATCGGACGATTAGAAGTGTGTCATATTCAACTTGCAAGATTTGATTACAGACAGACAGACAGACAGACAGACAGACACCGGGACAGGTGAAACTAAATAAAAGCTTTTAAAATTCACGAGCGTTAGATATCCTTATTCACAGTGAGCAAAACAGTATTAAAAATTCACGAGCGTTAGATTCATCAACCAAAACGAAATGGTAGGTTACCTGGTTACCTATATCTGATAGGGACCGTAGGGTGTACCGTAGGGTGTACCGTAGGGTACCGTAGGGTACCGTATTAGCTCATCTGAAGACGATTTGAATAATGATTATTTACTTCATGACTGGGATTGTAATTGTTACTATTCATTTTTTGTGCCAAATTTGAAAATTTTATCGAATAATCTGACTTGACTATCATTGAGACAGAAATGAACCTACTTAAATGCTGTTCATTGAAAATTCGATTCTGATATCAACTAACAGGTGTTCTGTTAGTTGAAATCTAATAGTCGTTCATTTGCATCTGGACCTCATCAAATGGTAATAGGATTAATTACCATTCTCATTGCGTTTCACACGGAGCTACATCAATAACCAAATCAGAGTTGCCATTATTAGCCTACTCAAAATCAATATATTGAGCAAAATTTGGTAGGTGTATTATTCAGTAACCAATTAGCATCAGCTAATGATTGAGTCAAAACTCATTCAGTACCAGTCCTTGGTATAAATTCCTCTACGTTCGAAACATATACTCCGTTCACTTTTATAAAGTATTCCGGTTGGCCATGAATTAGGTTTATCAAGTTCTTCTACTGACGCAGGTTGGCACTTGTGAAAGTCCAATAATTTCTGAGAGATGTTGCCAATAATGCCATTGCCATTTTATTATCTCTTTTTCAACTTTGTAAATGGAGTTAGTTCTTTTAAGGTTTTACTGTGACACAGGTTTCGTAGTACCACTACATTTGCATACTGGAATTTTTCAAGTTGTGCAAATGATATTCAAATGTTTTCTGCAGGCTTATTTCTTGAGAATTTTTATAATTGTTGGATTTCACAGGTCCGTCTGTTCGTTTAGAAATTTTTCTGTCTGGTTATTCAAGTACTGTTATTGTTTTTTCGAATGAACTATCTCAAAGCAACGGACTATTCAGTCCATTATATTTCAGTGAAATTTCAATACTCAACCATGCTTATATACGTGAAATATTTCCAGTATTAACAGAGAAAAAAGTTTCTTCAACAATCGTCTTTGGAATTATTGAATTCACATAATATTCTCTCAAATTCATTTTTTTCCCAAAGTGAATAAACATTTTGATAAAAACGTAATAACTACGACCTCTATGCAGAAACGATAACGTTGCTCAGTTATCTGACAGGAAAATTACTATAACCTAACATTTTCAAGATAAACACGGTAAAAAGTGTCAGAATTTCATGGCCAACCGGGATACTTTATAAAAGTGAATGGAGTATACCTACTCGAATTAAGTGAATAACTTTAAAAGAAACACCCTACAAATAACTAACAAAATAATGTTTTTATATTAGAATTTAACACTTCTCTAACTTCACTTTAACTGTTTTAGGAATATTATATGAATATTTTATATTACTATTTTTATACTGAATAAAAACATTTTCTGATCTCCTATCTTTTCATGCTATTTCGTAAATTCAACGTTTTAAGGTATTAGTAGATAGGTATGTTTTTGGGGGTTTTCGAAATGGATGTTTGTGATGATCACAAACCTCTTGATTTTTTTATTAATTTATTCATTCTCTGGATAGCTTACAACTGTATAGAATTCGTCAGGAAGAACAATATGAGAAAAAAAAATCAGATTCACATCTTAACAATGAAAAATAATTATTGTAGGGGCATTCCACGTTTCTTTCCAGCTCCTACCTTTGAACTTATCAATACAACATAATAGCTGCCTGCTGTAGACATGGGGCGCTGGTGACTTGATTCTACCCGTCACATTGATAAAGTGGAGGAAGCGGCACTTATAGTCAATGGGGCCGTTCCATTGCGGTGGAATAAAATCGCGCGCCATCTATGCGAGGAACGAGGAAGCCAGGGCGATGTAGATTCCTACATTTTATTGACTACTGGAATTCGCAATAGCAGTTGAATTTCTCTGAAAAATCGGACGCCTGAGTATATTTGGCGAATTCAAACGCCATCTCCTTCATGCTACCGCCAAACTAGACTGAAGGTGTGTGGTCTTCAGAAGAACAAACGTTATTTTTCAATCTATCAGATGTAATCCCGCAAAGCTGCACCGTGACCCAATCACTCGTCGGAGGATGATACAGCGGAGGTGTTTTCCGAGCAAATAGGAATTTGATGAATTCGCTTTCGTCAGTGTAAACATCGCATATAAGCGACGCAAGGTCGCTCATAAATTAAATTTGAACTTGTTTGTTTTGCATTGAGCGCTCAGATTAAAACAAATATTCCTTTAATTGCATGGAAATCATGTTGCCTGCGCACAAATACGCCCGCCGATAATAATTATTCACCCCGCTGTGTCGTGCCGTTTTTGAATTCCGAGGTTGAACCATTATCCCACCCGATTACAGCAGACTCGATTCAGCGATGCCAACTCATTTTTGGGATTCAATGAATTCTGGTTCATGTCGAAGGGATCGATCTCACAAGTACGAAATTGACAAAATTTTATTCCCAAAGAATTCAAGAATTTCAAGACTATCAATACAATGTATGGCCTCTACGGGCACCAATAACAGCTTGACATCTTTTTGCATACTACACACGAGGTTGTTGAACATTTCTTGAGGAATTTGCTTCCATAAACGGGGAGAAGCTCTCTCAGATCATTTAAGGATTCTGAGGTAGGTTGATGATTATCTAATCTTCTTTGGAGCATATCCCATGCATGTTCTATGCAATTCAAATCTGGTGAGTGCGGAGGTATTGGTAAATGTGGAATACCAAGCTCCTCGCGCGCATTCTCAACTATGGCTGCACGGTGCAGTCTAGCGTTATCGTCTAGAAATTGAAAAGTTTCACCAAAAGCAGCGTGAAAATTTGGCACAACATTATCAATGACATGATCCCTATAGTGTAAGGCGGTCATATTCGTCAGTGAAAAGGACACTACGCCATTGATCGTTCCAATTGATATGTTGCCTTGCCCATTCCAGTCTTCGACTCCTCTTAATGGACGTCTAAAACCTTGATTCACCTCTCTCAAACGTCGTCTGATGGTTTCGATGGAAACTTGAACCCCATCTGCATTTTGAAGAGTATTCCATAGCATTCTACACGTAGATGTAGGGTTTCTTCTCCTCGAAACGGTGATGAAACGATCCTGAGCAGGTGTTGTTTTTCGTCGCCTACCAAGTCTTGGTCTTTCCAACACAGAACCTGTCTCCCTGAACCTATTCCAAAGCCGAGATATCACACTTTGGCTGACTTGGAGCCTTTCCGCTACAACAACCTGAGTTAGGCCACCCTGTAGCATTCCGATAGCCCTATTAGCCTCAGCGTTTGTCAATTCACATCTTGGCATTTTCAGAAAACTCGTTTCAAATCGAAGCCGTTGATAAACTGACTTCATTTCAAAGCAAGAACATTCATGGAGTATATGCAAGGAACCAAACTGCAGAAAAAAGGCGATCAGATTGACGAAATGTCTCAAACTGATTTTTATTGGATCGATTCAAGTTGTTATTAAGTTTTTACAGCGATTTTCTCGAAGATTTCATACTTTCAAAACGATTGAATACGATATCCCTAACTGTTGTGGAGCAGTATAAATGACCTATTTGAATTAACGTTCGATAAATTCACACAGAATTATTCACAGAATTACATCACTTATCATATCAAGGAAAGAAATATGGGGGATCAGCAAGTCTCCTGATGTGGAATATAGATGGCTTTACTTCTGATTGATATCACTAACTGGCTTAAGACCGGCTTGATTGGAAATGGCATTACGCTGAAACACGAATTCAATCAAACGAGATTGAAATGTCTGAAACCTAATCGGATTGAAATGAAAACAAATGCAATTACTTTTAGTCCTAGGATTAAAAGTAGCGTTTTTAATCCTTGGATTAAAAGTGTTGCTAAGCAACGAGCAAATTTTTGTACGTTAAGAAGGGAATTGATGGCTTTTGCACCTGAAAATAGTACAAAAATGTCAACATTTTTTGATGGTTGGAAAAAAAATATTATATTCACTAAATCAGTTTCCTCCTGAGTTACTCAAATGTAAGGGCTACATAGTATTTTTTTATTTTTTTTTTTTCATTTTTACAAAAAAAACGCTCATAGCCATGGACCATATAATATTATTCAACATTCATTATATGAGTTTGCAGGAATTTTATTGACATATGTAAAAAGGATATTTTTAATTAACTCATGTTCCTCATAACTTTGTCAAGTTCAGTTGAAAAAAATTCAATTTAATAATAATTATGTTATCAACGGATGAGATGAAGAGGATGAAGACTGATAGAATCTAAGCGATCGGCGCAACAAAAATAAATTACAAAATAGAATTTAGGAATCTATCCGCCCTGAAGAAATAAAGCAAGAGTTTCCAGTTCGAATTCCTATAAACGGAATGCAATTAGGAGCGATGTATTGAATTCGCTACCAATCATGTTTCTGGAGTATTTCCGAATCGGGATGAAAACATTATTTCCACGCAATCTTCGACTCAATATTTCGTGGTGCTATTCTTGCTTATTGATAAGCTAGAATAAGGAGAATCAGGACCAAATCTAGGATTGACATTATACACAAAAACAGAATCTTGTTTGGGTGCAGACCAAGATCTTCACGCAAAATTTTCTATGTGGTGGGTGCACAGATTTCAACTTGTTGTGAACGTCAACGAATAACTAAATCTGGATCTCCATCAACACAATCACACCAGCTATATTTTCTTCTGTACGTACAGTTCTTCGTCTTGTTGTTGTTGCATCGAGTAGAGAAAATGTTGTTTGAAGTCTATCAATACTACGACGAATAAGCAGCTCTGATGGACGATTATGTAAACCATAAATTTCACGAAGTGCTTTATAAGTTTGGCGAATACACTGATTTTGAAAATAAATTTCAACAATTTGTAAACGTTGTTGCGGCGTGAGTCTTTCCATGATAATTTGTGAATGCTTACTGAAAAGAAATGTCAAAACAACATGGCTTCTACCTTTTGTCAAATCACAGTTATCCCTATCGAAAATTCTATCACGAAAAAGCACCCGATATGAGTTTCCTCTTTCACAGGATAAACAATACAGGGTCTTTCACGAGGAACCTCACCCATATTTATACGGGAAACTACTGAACGTATTTTCATTAAATTCAGTGGATATTAACTCAGAAAATATCCATTTTAGGGCAAGGGTGTGATGCATACACTCACATTATTTTTTAACGTAGATTCAATATCTGCCATAAAAAATGGGGTTCTAACTTGAAAAAATTGATTTTTCACGATTTTGTCATCCCTATCTTTGAAAGCGATTTTTTCACCCCCTGTATCATGAATCGCGATTTCGATTTTTAAAGTGGATACATCAATCTTACATCTTGAAAAATCCCAAAAATGAAAGTTTTCCATCCAAAAACCTCGAAGTTATTCTTGTTTCAGCGGAGCTCTATTTTCGATTTTTTTTTTTCGAATTTTCCCGCTCAGAGAGAATTTTCCAACCAAAACTGAAAAATGGTACATCAAAATAACTTGAAATTTTCTAAGGAATCTATTTCTGCAATAAAAAAATGGTGTTCTAATTTGAAAAACGGAAGTTGACGTCATTTCCGGAAAAACCGGAGGTGCTCATGCCTTGAAAATATTTTAGATTTCATCAGCATCGTGAAATACTTATAAGTGCTGAATTTCATGAAAATACGTTCAGTAGTTTCCCGTATAAATATGGGTGAGGTCGTGAAAGACCCTGTATATCACATATCATATACCAGCTCCTGCGCCATTTTGCAGCTACTATTGTTCTTGTACATATGTTGATAAAGACTTATTTCAGTTTCAAACTAGAACCGTGAAAATGAATCGCCAATAACAATAAGTCAATTTTCGAATTCAAAGTAAAAGTAGAAAAAGTAAACCGATTTAGTTCGAACAAAGTTTGCTCAGGATTAATTCGACAAGCTCACTTCATGAGAAAATATTACCTCCGTGAGCTAACATAGATATAGAGGAGTTGACGAGTAGACTTTATCTGTCCTTCCTCCTAGCCTAGGTCTATCGAACAGAAGTTATGAGTGTGCACTTTTACTGCCCAACTACATTTGCTGAAATAAAAAGAGCTTTTTCCGCATTTGACTCTCGCATGTATGCAGGCAAAGTATTTGTGAGTAGCCATCTACGTAACCACTACATCGTCAAATTCATTTCAAGTGCCTGATTCATTACGCTCATATTTTTTAAAATTCATGTTTGAATGAAGCTCGCTGTTTGTGAGAATTAATTCCAGTTTAAATGAAGAATGAAACGGTATTAAATTTCCGCTGGAAATGGCTGAAGTCGACATCAGAGGACAAAGGTTCTCCAAAATTGCACAATCGTTCGAAAATATGGTGTTGGTTCATATTTCAAATTCAGCGTAATTTTCAGCAACTGGAAAATGCAAGAGGGATACATGAGTGTTCAAAAGCTCCTGACCCTAAGTGATTTCTAATTTTTATTCTATGATTCCTTGGTTATCACAAACTGACCTATCAAAGTTCAAGACATAGTATTCATCACTGTAACTAAACCATCTAATGAAATATGTATATTCAAAAGCAAGTTGAAACTGAATAAGTTTTTCAGTGTGAATCCCAATGAAGCCCACGTAGATCTTCCACGTTATAGAAGGGCTGGAAGCAGTTCAGGCAGATTTTGCTGTTTTTCGAACACGTTAACAGCCAAGAGTGCCATCTGCGCAAATGCCATCGACGGAATGAAACATTAGGCGCCTATCTCTCGATCGGAATCAAGTTATAATGCATGCAAATTAATATGAACGCCCTGGTGAACATCAAAAACAAGCACCAGGGCTCGAGTCCTACCCTCGACGAGCTCCCGGGAAGACGAAGAGGAATAGCCAGAGCGAAACGAAGCGACACAACAAAACTCCCGCTTTTAATGAATGCAAATTGACTGTTTTGCATTTTAAACTTGCAATCAAGTAGAACGGGGTGGGCATAAATATTCATGCGGCCGCAGAGGACCAACCTCAAACGCCCTGTGTAAAGAGTAGCACCGAAAAAACCCAACTAATGCCGTTTATGCAAATTTCGCGCTTGGTGTTCGCGTTCGCCTCGTGTGTCAGGGATGATTCTTTCGTTTGATACCCTGCTGATTGGGAACATTGCAATTTTGGTCTCTAGAGACTGGCAGGAGGTTCTTGCATAGGCTAGAACCATCTTTCATTGGGGGTTGAGTTGAAAAGGTTTTAGGGGTTGGTGATTTTCGATTTCCGATATAATTCAGCGACTTGTAATTGTCGTCAACAAACTGTGAGTTAAATAGGAATGTATGCCTCTGCAAACGAAATTATCTTTTTCAATTCCTGAACGTACCTAACCTATAGTTACGTCAAAAGGGATGCAAGGAACATGCAATTTCTCAATAAAAAGTTTATGCGATATCGACATGATGTTATTATTTTGGCTAGTTATTGTTTTGGAAAGATACCAGATAATAAATTGGGCCAAATTCAAGCCCGATACGATTTTCTGGAATTGATGCAAAGTTCATATTTCTCGATTGAAATTGAGTTGATATATTTAGGAAATACTCAATTACCTACTTATTTGAATGAGAATGTTGCAAACACGATATTTCTTAACAAAAACACTTAGTTTCGTCCGATTATTTCTGCAATTGAAAAGCCATATCTCTCCCCCCAAATAAGTTCCTTCTCCGATTTTCCTGAAGATTAATTACTAATACCTTGTTCATATTTTTCTCTATCTCCCAAAAATGTCTCATAAAGAACTTTTTTTCACTAACCTAACCTAACTCTATTAACCTAGGTCATAAGATTCTAGGTCAATAACCTAACCTGACCCATCTTCTATGATATTTCACAGAGCTTCTGAGAAGACGATGCCATATTGTTGATTTGGTGTAATGGTATAACGGTGCGCTACCTCGCAATGCGAGGTAGCCGGCGCGAAAGACAAACCGTAAGATCTATGAATCCCCATCTCAAACCTGTTTTCCTGAATCTCAAACGTCAGTTTCATGAACGGCGCATGCGTATAGCGATAAACGGCGTGATATAAATGGCTAGAGCTATGCTGTTATAGAAATGGAAAGTAATTATTTAAGGTGTTTTTCTTCGATCTCGTGATGACTATGTGCAGACTTTCAGTGAATTGGTGAAACAATAACAGTGTAGTGTCGAGTTCATAAAATTCCAAGAGGATACTGTTGAGATAGAAACATCGCCAATGGTCATTTGGTGCTAAGTATCATTCTATTTTCCATTACTTCCAATTTAATACGTGGTTAGTATCATCATTCATCATAAATATCCGAATTTTGTATTTCATTGACTTTATTTTTAATGTGAACCGATAACTACAAATTTTTAATAGAAACTGTGTGTATAAAATGTATAATTTCATGCCTCTCAGAATTCAATTTCATCTCCCATATTTGTGGGATTTTATTATTACATATCACTACATCAAACGTTTTTCCATTATAGAGATTTTAGTCTTGTCAATGTTGATAAATATTCTGACAACATTGTTTACTTGCATAGAGATCAGAGAATTTATAAATTCCAGTCATTCTGTGTAATGTACTTTTATTTTTTTTATTTCTTTCGAAAATAGGAAAAGTCTTTTTCAAGTCGTTTCATAGTATTTTTGCATGGATTTATGAGTCGGTCACGCTGTAACTTTTATACCAATATATATTCAAACGAAACCGAATTTTGAAAAAAGGTATAGGAAAAAAATGTTTCGTTTGATGAGAAGAATCTACAGTTAAAAAATATAATATATAAGTCAAAGACTCACCCTGTATATGGTTCGGGCTGGCGAATTGTATGGTATTGGCTGTACCGATTCTAACTCAGCTCGGTTCTTGAGAATTTGTAGACCACAGATGACAGAGTCGAAGACAGTGGGTTAACCACTGAGGTTTGGATCATTCTTCATATCAACTTTGTAGTAACAAATATGAATGGAAATCAAAATACGAATACAAAAACACGAAATTGTGCGGAGAAAATCATTTATTTGCAAAAAGTTCACATTTCTACAAGTAAAATATTATGTGTATTTAATTCTGAGTTCCCAATAGCTCAACTATGAGGTATTACAGGCTGCTCCATTCTTTTTAGGACACCCTGTACATCACATAAAATAATCTCCCTCGCAATCTGAATGATAATACTGCACTCATTGAATCTGAAAGTATGACTGATTATGACGAAATATCAGGCAGAAAGGCCTTACGAGTACAAATGCCTGCATTCACCTGAAGTTACAAATTCCGGGCTTGCGAATTCGCTGTACGACTGGGTTAAATCTGAGCTTAACGGAATGAATAACGACTGCCATCAATACAGCTCACTGTGTACTGATTGCCCAATTCCACCATATTTAGAGAGAAGATTACTCTCATATTCCAAATAAGTTTTTAGTCTGCACGTTCGTTCCGTCTCACACCGTTATTCCATTTTTCGTTCACAGTTCGTAGGATTGGCTTTGAGAATATCCTGAATTAAACCTGATAGTTAATTATACTTTCGTATTGTTCTGAAATATTTTTTGGCCATTACACATTAATTTGCCAATAATTTTCTTCGGATTGTACCTACTTATTCTATTAAATATTATTTGAGCTTAAAATTATTGATGGATTCACTTCAGTTCAGCACAGTCTTCGTAAATTGATATGATTCTATATTCCAGTGCCACCAAGTATTCACATACTTCCACCTAACGGTCAGATAACTGTGAGAAGAGGAGGCCCAGTATCATTTGAATGTAGAGCCAGTGGAAATCCCGAACCTATTGTACAGTGGTCGAAAAGGGTAAGTAATGACAATTCCAGGGTCCACTTTATTCGAAATATTATGTATGTGATTGAATAATACCACAAAGTAAGCACTGAAAGAGTTGTGCTCACAGGTAATATTGAATCTACAAAATTAGCAGACTTTTCGAAAGATATCATACGAACACTTAGACAAACCTAAACCTACACGAATAACAGTTGAAACCCTTCTTACAAATCTAACCAAATTTGAAAACTGAACTGAGTTCCCCATTAATCTGAATAGTGCAGATTAATATTGCAGTTTGCCCTTCGCGAGGGAACATCTAGATTCGAGGGGCTAGCCTCAGACCAACGTCTTCTCGGGGTCATGTCGAGGCCCTATCAAGTAGAATAACGCGCTAGACGAGGCCTGCCTCTGCCGTTTACTGGTAGATGAGGAAGTGAGATGGTTACACAGATTCATTTTATGAATACGAAACTAACGGGTTCCGGTGTGTGTGAAAAAATAAATACTTCCCTGCGCATCTATAAAGGGACATTTACGTTAATCATTATCATGATGAAAAGCAGAATCCAATACTGATGAACGTTTGAACCAGATCGAAGCATCCTTCCATAGGACACTTGCCTGGCTCGCCAAGGCCCGAAGACGAGGCTATGAATCTGAGAACGTTCGTTTGTAGAACTCTCAGGGGAACTCTCAAGCCACTTCGTGGGAGATATTTTCCCTGGCACAGACGATATAAACAGTTTATCCTAGGCCTCCAAACCAAGTTATCATTGTACGTGAAATATTATCCTAAAAGCAACAACTCCAATGCCTATACCATTATGTCAAGTGGATAGTTAAATGTGCAGAAGTTCTTACCAACAGTATAAGAATATTCCAAGTGGGTTGATAGAAGTCCATTCGCAGCATGAAATATGAATTTTTAACAGATTTATTTGTATGAACTTTCTGTTCCATTATCATAGAATCCCAAGTTCGACAACAATGAAAACTCGAATTCCGCAGTAATTATGAATCATGGTCCTTCCGGACAATCTTGTCCTACCGCACTCATCAGCACAATCCAGGAACCGAAGCAGGTCGGGATTATTTCCCACTTCATCTCCTCGGATAGAAATTAGCCCCTAAGTGGTTTCTCCCGCGCTCCTCCGCAATTGGCACCGGACTGCGTATCACGGCTTAATTCCCCGGATTCCCTTCGTCCGGATAATTGCGGGGTTACCTCATTACGGAGCGTGTACTAGAGGAATCGCTTGTTCCGGGAATCCGGAATAATTCACCATATGCATCTGATGAATGAGGGCCGCCGGTGCACTTCATAGTTCGGATACGGCACTCGGCAACCTGTATCGAGAGCAGAATATCGTTATGCATTTCAGGATATTATCGCATTGTAGATTTAATGCGATATTGAATCGAGGGATGCTACAAAACGAATCCGGGCAACGAGAGCCTTTATATCAATCCGAATGGAATGAAGGAGGGATGTGTGAAAATAAACTTTTGTTCGATGGATAATTTTATCGGTTTTCTCTATAAACAACTTTTTTCTTGGAAATTTGTTATTTTGTAACAAACTCAAATATTTACGAGAATTGGAATCAATGTTTGTAATTAAATTAAGAGATACACAAATGAATTCGAATTGTTCTCACCACGGAACTATCGAATTCAATGTACCTAAGTGTTAAGTGAAGTTTCCTTCAAAACTATCAATACCATCAGTAAATACATCCCTGCCAAAAATGTCTCATAGAAACCATGGGCGCCCGCAGAAATTTTTCTCAGAGGGCGCCGAATTTTTTCTCAAGGAGGACAAAATAAAAATTATAGAAATATTGAGGGTGTTGTGCTGAAAAACGATAAGGCCATCAAAGTCTCAGGGGGGCCATTGTCTCCGTGCCCCCCCCCTGCGGGCGCCCATGATAGAAACTGATATAAAATGTATGTACGAGAACTTGAGATCCAAAATAATACCTCAAATGAAAACATATGCGATTCATTATACAGAGTGTAACATCCAAATGGAATAAATTCGATAACGAATAAATGAGGGCGTGTTGGGAAAAACGCTCAGACACGTCGATTTGTAATTTTAAATGCGCATATTTTTCAAGAAAATAATATTATATAGGGTGTTCCATGTGACCGTGGCCAATACCATCTTTCTTATTTCAAATGCAACCCCCTGTATTATTAATTTGTTGAATTCTTCAGAGAATTCTAGACACAATTCATGCACAATGTCCTATACATATGTCAAACATAAAGCTTTGTATGCAACTCTTACATATAATAATAATTAGGCTTATGGACTTGCCCAAATTATTGGCCTCGCTCGCTTTGCTCGCTCTACCATAAATATGTAAATATTACGCACTCAACCAAATTAGGTTATGTTTCTTCTTGACAATTATCAACGAAGATGTCTACATGTAGAATTATTTGGAAAGAGAGAGACATAAGATATTTTCATTGGTGTCTCACATTTGAGCATAGAAATTTCAGATGAACATGAAATTCAGAAAGATATTAACTTATTAATGTTTTCCTCGTTTATTGTATTATTTAATGAAAATTACAGGGATCAGGAATCGTAGGTACTTTTAATTTAATTCTCCAGAGGAAATTTGTGAAAGGTGAATTAAATTCAAATTCCAATTCCTGATTCCTGTAATTTCAATTTTCATTAACAGTATATTGTTCTATGAGGCATGAGCGGTAATGTCAGTCATAACACACGCAGATGAATTTTGCAGCCCGAGCCGTCAGGCGAGTGCGTTATGACCATTATAACGCAAATTGAACACTATACTTTATCTTCGACTTCTTCTGTAAAATTCGATTTAATCTGCATTTTCAAAATTGACAACAGTTGTCAAAAGCGATTTCTGTGGTCAAAAATCGAATCGATATCGAATCCCGTAGAAAACGTCAAAAATTCACGTTTTCCAAATGCAATTTTTGGATATTCAGACCTAAGAAAATGTAGAAATGGATGGCGAGAACGTTACCTTGATGTCTGAAATAGAGTTCCCCATTGACCCGACTTTTTATTCATTTCGTAAGTTAAATTTTTCCTATTTGTATTAGAGTGTGTTATAGGCGTGAGTTATTAGATATATTACCTCACACTATTGGTTTATAGAGACTATTACAGATCAAATTCAGTTGAATAATGGATATATTATTCTATGGGAGTAGATAAAGATATTAACATTCATAACAGTTCATAATCACCGACTATCTTCAATATGCACACGTGTATTTTTCAATAACCATCGCATTCGTCATTTTGTATATTTCGAACTTTACCCTTCCTTAGATGTATGTGCCTATATTGCTATGAGCCGATGACGAGAAATGCTGAAAAATAGAAGGGAGGTCTGTGCAAAGTTCATCTGCATGCCGATAAAAAAATATATTCCATATTATGATCTATTTAATGGCCTTATATCATGGAGATACTCTTATAAAGGTTCTTCTTGGGTTGAACTCTTCGTAATGCAACGTATGTAGCGTTGCAAATTAAATATCACGAAATATTCATTTCGCATGAATGACGAATCCATCGAATATCTGAAATACCATTTGAATACAAACCGACGGTCAAGAATATATTATCGTGAAAGAATCTAATACTTCTCTCTGTGATATAAACGAGAAATATTTGCGTTATTATGACCAGAAATATTGCAACTATCTGGGAATTTCCAGATGAAGTTTACGATATCATAAATGAAGCGCATTTATATTTCTTTATCGACTGAGAATTGTAGAATGGGTTGGATTTCCTTTCGTCCAATTTCTGACTCGAAAATATTTTTCAACCATAATGCCATCATATAAGTTTCATCAAACTTTGCAAGCACCCGTAAAATTTTTATCACCTCATTCATAAAATGAATAATGCATGGAAGAATATCTTTCAGAGTTATTTCCATTATGTGATATCCCTTATGTGAGGTCAAATAATGGAGAGTAGGGGTCAGGATGATATGCACATAACATTCAATTTTCTGGGGAACAACTAATTTTCCCGTAAAAACACATAAAAAATTCTTTACATTCATTTCAGGTTCAATTCTTGATTATTCATGGACATTGCTAATGAAATGAAAAATTATTTATATCGGGTGTTTTTTCAGAGTACTTAATAAAAATAAAACTTTAAATTGAAATAATTAATAAATTCTTATCTTATAATGATCTCATAGAAACTTACAGCATTCATCACAGGATGATTGAAACAGATATACGTTATACAGAGCGTAACAGCCAAATGGAATAAATTCGATAACGAATAAATGAGGGCGTGTTGGGAAAAACGCTCGGACACATCGATTTGTAATTTTAAATGCGCATATTTTTCAAGAAAATAATATTATATAGGGTGTTCCATGTGACCGTGGCCAATTCCAACTTTCTTATTTCAAATGCAACCCCCTGTATATTATTTATTTTTTAGATTCTTCAGAGAATTCTAGACACAATTCATGCACAATGTCCTATATCTATCTTTAACTATTTCGGAAGTAATTATTGCAAAAATCAACGTTTCAAAAAAAAATTATTTTATTTCACAAATTCGATACATTACACTTAAAACCTAATAAGTAATACTGATTATTTCTTAATTATTAAAAAAAAAACAAAAAAAACATTATTATCAATGTAGGAAATGATCAAAATGCTCGCCGCGAACGTCTTGGCAACATGCTAATCTGGTGTAGAATTTTCTTCTAACGTTACTTAACATTTCTTCTCAGTAATGGTTTTTGCTTACTTCCTTCATATCAAAAGGTAAATGGGAAATAAGTATTGAGTGTAATGTATCGAATTTGTGAAATAAAATAATTTTCATTTAAAATGTAAATTTTTGTAAAAAATCTGAAAACACTCTAATATTTCCGAAAAAGTTGAAGATATAGGACATTGTACATGAATTATCTCTAGAGTTTTCTGAAGAATCCAAAAAATAAATATTGTACAGGGGGTTGCATTTGAACTAAGAAAGTTGGTATTGGCCACGGTCGCATGGAACACCCTAATTAATTTCATTTTCTTGAAAAATATGCGCATTTAAAATTACAAATCGACGTGTCCGAGCGATTTTCCTAACACCCCCTCATTTATTCGTTATCGAATTTATTCCATTTGGATGTTAGACTCTGTATATGTATTCTCAAATTGCATGACCTCGTAGAAACAAAAAGCATTACTCATAGGAATTTTCTATAGAAACGGAAATGTGTTATGTGTGAAAACACATTAGAAATAGGAAGGTATTATGTGTGAAAACTGAAAACCATATTTGAAAACTAAAGATCCTTATAGATCCTCATAAAAACAAACAGCATTCAACACAAGAATCGCTTATATCGGGTGTGATAGAACTGAAATAAAACACATTGAGGTTAAGATTGAAGCAGTATTTTTTTTATTTGAAAGATAATTTCATGACATTTATGTTTTGAAAATAATTTTCGGCATAATTATGTCCACCATAGTTTCGCTCCAATATCGACTATTGTGACGATTGATGTGCTCATTAATCGGAAAAGCAGATGTTGTACAGAAGCTGTTCATCATTATGTAATCGATCTGACATTTTTCACAGAATTCATCTGCCTCTTGCTTGAGCTTAATTTGTGGAGAATTTTGAATACAGATAATCCGACCTATAATCCAACAAATATAAAATGATGCTTCCGGAATTTCAATTGACCAATATAAAATCAAATAAGGAATGCTTTAGAGCCCTTGGATATTATCGGTTGCTACCAATTTGAATTGAATCGATAAACTTTGCAATTGAATTGGAAATGATGTAGTATAAAAAGTTCGATCGTTTCTCAGAATGCATTCGACTGCCTGTTATTGGAATCCATACTGCGAAATCCATAACCAGAGTTTAATTTGCAGGATGGATTGTTGCCGTCGGGCTTACAGGTTCAGTCGGGTTATCTGCTGTCCCTCGGAGATGTCCAACGACAAGATGCTGGGATGTATCAATGTACTGCCTCTAACGGTATTGGACAACCTGTTTCAGGAGAGATAAGACTTAATGTATTGTGTAAGTAGATATTATTCGATGTGAGTTCGATATCATGTTGCAGGTAATGGATCTGCCTCCCATTCAGTGATATTCCTGATACAGTAGAAACCCCATTATCCGGACTAATTGTTGTCGCTAGGCATTCGGATAATCGAAAATCCGGATAATCGATTTGAAAAGCCATCCGATACTGGCCACGAACCATTCATCGCCATAGCTTTTTAGAGAGTAAAGGACCAGATATGGGTTTTCCGGTTGATATTTTATGCAAAAACCATCAATACAGAGCTCCTCCAATGTATCGTTTTTTCAAAATTGTATCAGAATGCTTCTTGATGTCGCTAATCGTGGATGTACCAACACCGTACTTGTCAGCCAGAACGGTTTCTCCTTTTTTAAATGAATCAATAATATTGATCTTATTTTTAAGCGATCATACAACTCTCTTACGTTTGGACATTTTTTAAGGAAGACGCGACACGATCTAGCGGAGAAATAGTAGTACCGATTGCAGATTTCGGGAAAATTTCCGATCGCTCGTCGCGTATCGGAGTCGTCCGGATAATCGGGAATCCGTATAACAGGGGTCCGGATAATGGGGTTTCTACTGTATTCATTTCAGACAAGATGGCACAAATTATCAAAAGGTTGTGGGTAAACCGGTTCACTGCGGAATGCGGAATCACTCGACCCGTGGTATTTCTCAGTTGTTAGAGTAGGTTTTGAAACTTGGTGTTCAGAATACGTAAACCTATAGGATTTTTCCCAAAATTCGAATCTCACCTATCGATACGAAATTTTCACCATTTATTGATCTCCATAGATTAAGAAAATCCAAACAGATTTTCTCTGAGACTAATGGTTTCTTATGGTTGATGGAAAATCGAAAAATTGGACCTTCGCGAAAAAAATCAAAAAAATCCAAACCCTTCGTCTCAGGTATATAAAAAATACACCGTTTCATTCTTAAAGAACCAAAGTATGACCAAAAAACTTGGCTCCTCTCAATTCCAATTTTTTTAGAAGTTACGTTACTCCAAAGTCGACCAATTTTTCGACAGTTTTCCACTCAAGGTCGAATATTTATCGAACCAAGAATGTCTCGGAAAAACTAATTAGCGCATCGTAACCTACGAATTGGTGAATAAAATGACCCGGGTCGATATACCAAAAAAAATTTTTTGATCGGACTTGGAAAAATCTTCTCTTCCTTCATTTCTCTTCCTAAGATCTACCTGGATACCGCCCTGAATTCCAACAACGGTAATCTCTGCGGTGAACAAACAGTTCTTGTAGTCGCGATTTATCCTGTATAAAATGATGTTAATTAGGAAAAGAGCTGATATTTCATTAACTGAGTGCAAATTCTTGTTTCAGATCCACCCGAAGTGAGCGTTCTGCGCTCTTGGGTCAATTCCGGTGAAGGGATGGAAGCAAAGCTGGACTGTGTGGTACACTCTGATCCACCGTCGGAGGTATGATTTATTTTCAATCACCCATTGTGAATTTTTTCTGCGATCGTTAAGGAATTGAAAATTTCCACTCACAAGTAGTCTTCAGCCATTAACAAATGTTGATAATTTAGGTACTTTCAACGAGAATAGTGAAGACAAAGTATTATTTATACAAGAATACTCTTGAAGAGAAGAATGGACTGCTGTACCAATTCTTATCACCAAGAGAATTAAAGAAAAAATGTATGTACCTATGCGATAAAAAGAAATACCTCAAAGTAAACACTGAAGGAATGGTACTTACAGTTGGTGTCTTTTTTCGGACGAAACTAATTCACTTCGTTAGAACTAACGGGTTCCGACGTGGGGATGAATACTAGGTGAGCTGTGATAAACTGGCGAACTGATGGCGCTGTTGCTTGACAAGTAGCAGAAGTCTCATCAGAGCAGGTATAATGTTTTTTGGGATTCTGGGTGAAGACCATAAAATCGAGGAGAGTGGGTTAACCACTGAGTTCTCGGTATTCTTCGTTACCGACAAAGTCCACCCGCAGAATGAACTTTGTGGTATTAAAAAAATTAAAAATATAAATTTCGAACACAATATATCTACCAAATAGCCAATACAGACAATTAAGTACGCAAATTGCAATGCTTGTCCTTAAATATAAATAACTAGCTGGCCCGGCGAACTAAATGATGATCACGGTGGATTTCACAAATTGTAATTACCATCGCCATCTAGTGGCGATAATATCAATTATAGTACCTTTACGACTACGCTACATTGTCTAGATAGAGCCATTAACCGTAGCGACATCTAGTGGCCTTATCAAAAAGAGGAAAAGCATTTCGCACATAAACAAATTTTTCATCGAATTTTTCAGAGTTTTAATGTATTTTATAATAACCAGGCCTTAGACGAATCCATAAATGAAGTTTCATAACAAAAAGTCCATCCCATCTCGAGTTATAAATGGTGTAACCAACAACTTTGTTTTATATATATATATATAGATTTGAATGTCAACAGATTCTCGTAAAATTATAAGCGAGGAACAACTAAATCCCTGAAACCTGCATAATTTTCCAACAAAATTAGCATAATTGGCGATAAAGAAAAAAATCTCTCATCAAAATCCAATTAAAAACTCCTCAATCGAGACGTATTTCCCTTCAGTGAAAAACCGAGGAAATCTCATTCACTCATATTCTGAATATTCCCCCATGACATAACTCGAGGTCAAACTCTTCAAGATCATATTTATCACTTATCCGAGACACTCATTAATTTCCAGTGGAGATGGAGTTCTAACATAATTAGAAGTTAAATTAGATCCGAAGGGATTGAAATACTAATTATTATGAATCTGCGCTCTAGCAGAGTTCAGTTAAAATCGTTAAACATATCGAGTTGCTTACGAGTGTAACTCATTAATATTCAATTTGGAGGTTTCCAAGTTTTAGGACTGAATGGTTGGTTGGAATGAAAAGAGAAATAATTTTCGAATAAAAAAAATAAGCAATAATACTCCTCTCAATGCTGAAAGGAAGTGAATTCCTTTGTAAGAAAAAAACGAAAACATTCAATTTCCAAAAAAAATTCCACTCAATTTTTCATCCTCTAAATATACTGCTCCACAAGAGTTAGGGATATCGTATTCAATCGTTTTAAAAGGACCTATGTAATCTTCGAGAAAATTGCTGTAAAATCATTTAAAACTCAATAACAACTTGAATGGATCCAATAAAAATCAGTATGAGACATTTCGTCAATCTGGTCGCCTTTTTTCTGAAGTTTGGTTCTTTGCATATGCTTCATGAATGTTCTTATTTTGAAATGAAGTCAGTTTATCAAAGGCTTCGATTTGAAACGAGTTTTCTGAAAATGCCAAGACGTAAATTAACAAACGCTGAGGCTAATAGGGCTATCGCAATGCTACAGGGTGGCCTAACTCAGGTTGTTGTAGCGGAAAGGCTCCAAGTCAGCCAAAGTGTGATACTTTCGAATAGGTTCAGAGAGACAGGTTTCGTGTTGGAAAGACCAAGGCTTGGTGGGCGACGAAAAACAACACCTGCTCAGGATCGTTTCATCACCGTTTCGGCGAGAAGAAACCCTACATCTACATGTAGAATGCTACGGAATACTTTTCAACATGCAGATGCGGTCTAAGTTTCCATCGAAACCATCAGAAGACGTTTGAGGGAGGTGAATCTAGGTTCTAGACGTCCATTAAGAGGAGTTCCATTAACACGTGACCCTAAGCGTCAAAGACTGGAATGGGCAAGGCAACCATATCAATTGGAACGATCAATGGCGTAGTGTCCTTTTCACTGATGAATCCAGATATGGACGATTTTCAGATTCTCGAAGAATAAGGGTATGGACAATCCCACGCATACCCCGTAATCGTCGCTATGTCCAAGAAGTCCATCCATTCCGAGGGTGTTATGATATGGGCCAGGATATGTTTCAAAGGGCGCACAGATCTACACATTTGTCCTGGGAATATGACCGCCTTACACTATAGGGAGCATGTCATTGACAATGTTGTGCCAAATTCACGCTGCTATTGGTGAAATTTTCCAATTTCTAGAAAATAACGCTAGACCGCACCCTGCAGCTATAGTTGAGAATGCGTGCGAGGAGCTTGGTATTCCACATTTACCAATACCTCCGCACTCACCAGATTTGAATTGCATAGAACATTCATGGGATATGCTCCAAAGAAGATTAGATAATCATCAACCTACCCCAGAATCCTTAAATGATCTGAGAGAGCTTCTGCCCCGTTTATGGAACCAAATTCCTAAAGAAATGTTCAACAACCTCGTGTGTAGTATGCAAAGAAGATGTCAAGCTGTTATTGATGCCCGTGGAGGCCATACATTGTATGAATAGTCTTAAAATGCTTGAATTCTCTGGGAATAAAATTTCGTTATTCTACTCGCTTTTTCCTAACCACCTTGTATACGCTGCAGACCTACAGAGGCAACTTGATCTTGAAATTATATTAATTTTCATCACAGAAATCTTATTTTAACTATATTTTTTTGCAATTCAAGTCAATATACTCAACTCATGTGGAGCAATTTATTTGATTTTATTCTTCATTCTCTGAATAATTCTAATCAGAAAAAAACGAAAACATTCAAATTCAAGAAGAATTTCCTCTCGGTTTTTCATTCTCTAAATAATTCGAATCAGGAATCAAATTCTTCTTTCAGAAATGAACGAAAATAATGAAAAACTTTTGTGCTGCATCCTGCATCCAGCGAGGGTTTTCACGAGTGAAAAACATCTTAAAATGCGTCACCAAAGGCCTGAATTTCTCTTTGAATATGGCATACATAACAGTTTGTAAATGTTTGTAATATTTTTGGGAGGGGTATAATACTACTCTCTCCCGACAGAAATCAACAAAACAAGTATTGAATCAGTTTCGGAATAAGAGCTTTCACTCATTACTAACTTCTAGGTTTACTCGTTCCATGCAATCTCAGGAAACATGTTTCTCAGCCAAGCCGCCAATTATAGAATCCAGAATATTGTTCCACAACGATGGCAGTTCTGGAGAACGATATAAGGGGTAGAGCGTTTAAAGCCTGTAATGAAATTCTCCATTTAGTTCGTCTGAGATAATAAACGTAGAACTTATAGGTGTCTTTAGTGTCACTGGGGTGAATTCCACGAAACAATTAAGGAGGGAGTTCCATTTTATCGGGGAGATTTTGTGAAGAAACTGCAGACACCTACATGAGATGACTTCGTACATTACAACCGGGATTTTCCCCTTCATACTGATTGAGAAATGATCTAGGATCTAGCCTTATAAATATAACAAACATACAATGAATGTTTAAGGTTGCATACATGGACAGATTTTCATCTATCGGTGACACATCGGGACGGAGCTCTTTTCTAGCAGATAAATCAAGATTTTGGGAAATCGCTCGGACCACTAAATTCTCGAGGGGGACATTTTTTGATTTCTGATCATTCGTTCACTTAATATTCAACTTTGAACACGAATTTATTTATTTCTAGGTGACATGGTACCAAGATTCGTTCCTTCTACAGCCCACGGACAGAAGAACGATGACGCATACCGGAAACACGCACACTTTAACGATACGTAACGTTCAAATGTCCGATTTTGGCAACTACAGCTGTAACGTTTTCAATTCAATAGGCCGAGAAAAGCGATACATCGAACTGTCAGGAAAACCTGGTCCTGCCAGGATCACCAGTCCTTCCTATTCAAATCCAAACGAATATCTACTCACTTGGACTGTCCAGTCTGTTTTTCCTATCACAGATGTTCGGATATTGTACAGAAGGGTTATGGTGAGTGTTTTTTTTTCAACAGCTTCGAAAATATTCCAACTCTCTGTTCAACATTGGGGGGGGGGGGGTAAACAGAGTTCCCTAATGTTAGGGAGAGAAACAAATCGTACGCTTCGGGGTAGTACGGAAGTTGTGACAGATAATTTTTGCATTAAGGCCCCCATAAGTTTCCATTTAATGTCGGACGTTTTGCGGGGTTTAAAAAAACGTTCTATCCAATTCCTTCACTGTGTAGTCACTGTAGTCATCTGAACCTGAGCGAGTCAAAAAATTGGCCTTATGTGTTCGTGTTGTAGAAATGGCGTTGTGAATATGTATAAGTACTTCTACATTTAGGGCGTCCCAAAATTAGTGGTCAATAATTCCCCACTGATGGAGCTACAGCCCTCCTGAAGTACGACAAGATTAATTTAAAAAATAAAAATTACCGTCTACGTGAATTCTAATTGCAGTTGATTTTTTCATGTTGGTTGCCTCAGGCTAAAATCGTTTTCCCTCCATGTTCTATTTGATTTCAATTCGAAACAATATTCGTTCTTGCATTAATAAGTTCCTTCGCCATTTTGTAATACTGAGAAGTCTACGTATATATACTGCGCAAAAAAATTAACGCACATTCTGAAAATCTCAATTTTAATGAAAGTTAACTCTACACTGACTTTATAACTTATTTTTATGTTCTCTCGGGAAGGTTTTGAACGAAACAAGACACATTAAATGGAAGAAAAATTCAGGATTTCACCGAATCTTATGTGAAACAAGAGAAATGAACGATTTTCAAAATACTGAAATGCTGATAAGTGATTTAATACTTGGTATTTCCACCGCTTGCGTTAATTACAGCTCGGCAACGATGGTTCATACTCAAAATGAGTGATCTTAAAATGTTCTGATCTAATCCTTCCCAGATTTCTCCGAGTTGGATTCCTAAGTCATTAAGAGTAGCTGGATGATTTTCTGAACTTCTGAGCCTTCCATTGAGGTTGTCCCAAACCTGCTCAATCGGATTGAGATCTGGACTTCTTGCTGGCCATTCCATTCGAGAGACTTCAACCTCTTCAAGGTACTCTTGAACGATGCGCGCACGATGGGGTCTTGCATTATCGTCCATAAAAATGAAATTTTCACCAATGTATGGGGCAAATGGCACTACATATGCTCTTCAAGAATGTTCCTTATATACTTATCAGCATTCATAGCTCCATTATCAACGACCACTAGGTCTGTGCGAGCAGTCAAAGATATTCCACCCCATACCATAATCCATCCTCCCCCGAAACCAGTAATATTCAGGAAATTGCACTGAGCATATCTTTCATGTGGACGTCTGTATACAAAGGAACGTCGATCACAATGGTAGAAGCAGAATCTAGACTCATCTGTGAAGAGAACTCTTTCCCAATCGGCCTCTTTCCAATGGATATGCTCTCTCGCAAAATCCAAACGCGACCTCCGATGGGCTGGGGTAAGAGCTGGGCCTCTTGCCGCGACACGAGGCCTTAAATCATATTCTCTGAGGCGATTTCTTATTGTCTGAGTGCTAATTTGCACCTCATGAGTTTGCTCAAGCTGATTTTGAAGGAGGCGAGCGGTTGCAAACCGTTGTCTCAACGAAGAAACTCTCAAGTAACGTTCTTGAATGGCAGTTGTTACCCGTGGTCTACCCTGTCCTGGTCTTCGGACATTCATACCTGTCTCCCTGAATCGCTGCAACATTCTGGACACACTTATATGGGAAACTCCAAACCTTTCTGCAATTCTTGTGTATGTCCACCCTTCTTCTCGCAAAACTACCGCTTGGGCACATTCTTCTTGGGTCAAATTGCGTGTTTCGCGTTGCATAGCGATCGAGTGTAGAAAATCAAACGAAAGAAAAACTATTGATCACTAGAATTGACCGAGAACAACTAATTTAAGAATGGAGCCAATACATTCAAAATCTGATAATATCATCTTTTTTTATTCCTGCTGGGAGAAAACATCTGTATTGAAGAAAAACGTTGAAAGTGGATAACATATGCATGCATAATTCTGATAAAAATAATTATCATTGAGAACACCCTCAGTAGTAGAATAAATTTGAGATTTCCATAATCTGCGTTAATTTTTTTGCGCAGTGTAGATTGTCGCTTCTACAGAAAGTATAGTAAAGTTTCCAGATTGTGCATTGCTTACAATCTCATTTTGTTTATTCTCAACATCTTCTAAGTATGATTCAATATCATGTAGATACATTGAGATAATTTTTTTGCGAAACATGAGCGCTGGTCATTTCAGCCCTTTCCCTTACAAAATACAGGTGGCTTTGTCAATGACGAAGTGCTCACAATATTCCATCTCCCCTGTAAGATCATTTGAATGTATTATGTTATAGTTGCATATATCAGATTACTCCTGTGCCGTACCTATCTCATATGATTGATAAATCATTCAGTTGAATCTTTCCTGGGGGATTGCATACAGCGAACTAAATCATTCACATACGCCCTCAGAGGGAAAAGTGAGGCTTAAAGTTAGTTAACACGTCCCATAATTCTCCTACTGAACTTTTAGCCATCAGAAAGTTAGGTCGTCATATCAAACGAAATTTCAGATTGCTACCACCGTATATTGTGCCCTGCTATGTTTCATGCATTTCAGATAAAATGAATAATATTATGTACGTATACAGAGTAGCCAATAAAACAGTCATGGCCTTATCCTTATGAGTATGAGATTTTCCGAAAAAACACCGAGTTTACTTGGCGGAATTTTTTATTTGAAATCAGTGGCGTGTCAAGGATTTATGGGCCCCCCCGCGAGAGTTGTACCAAGGCCCCTTGTTTTCAGGTGAACCTCTATTAACTTTGTTGTGAAAATATTCGTTCTGCTTCTATGCTATAATCACGTACGAGAACTGTGAATAAATAACAACTTCTCAGAAAACTGGGAGAAATTATATTGAAATCTCAAAACAAACGTATAATTCTTTGAAATATTATAAAAAAACAAAGGAACAAATTGAGATCACTAGAAAAGTACCTACATTAAATATGATCAAAAAATTAATCAAGAATAAAAATCCCTCGAAAATGATCATTACCAAAACATGTATATAATATAAACTCAGTGGAAATCTCTTTTTCTTGCCTTTCTATCTGCAAATTCATTTATAAAAATTGATTTATCCATTGCTGCTGCTTCTTCTGCTTCTATGGATAATATTGCAAGTCCACTTAGTCTTTCTTGGGACATTTTATTCCGTAAATAGTTTTTGATTATTTTTAATTTGGAAAATGACCTCTCAGCAGAGGCCACAGTTATAGGTAACGTCAGAAACAGTAACAAGGATGTAATCACTTCAGAAAAGTTGGAAGATAGCGTATAATTCATGATTATTAGGAATTCTGCAAACTCTCTTATATCTTTCAGCTTGACTATTTCTTCTTTTAGAGGAAAAAGCGAAATTATCTCGAAAGGAAAAGTGGAAGATAAATCACTGGGGTATAACCTCTGTAGGTTTTCGGATGATTTGAACAAATCTGCTTCCGACATTTCAACTAGCAATTTTGGATTAAGAAAGTTGAACTTGCTGACAGTGGTATTCATGGCTTCAAATCTATTCTTGATTTGACAGAGAACGATGTCAAGAGTCTTATAGTAAATGTTTACTTTGAAGACATGTTCTCTTTTAGAAAATAAATATTGTGTGTTGGGTTCCCCAAATTGTTTTTTTGCTGTGAAGTTTCTTTTTTCCTGAAACTTTGGTTCAATACTCCATTTTGCAGCGACATTAGTAGCTTCCGTCTTCAATTGGTCGTAATCATCTCTATATTCTTTTATTTTTGTATACGTTGACTCTAGAAATTTGCAAGCCCTGGACAAATCTAAATCATCCGATTGCAGCAATTTTGATGCGGGGGCCCTAAGAGTCGTAGAGTCGTTAGAC
The DNA here is from genome assembly GCA_910592335.1 of Adalia bipunctata. Taxonomy (NCBI): domain Eukaryota; kingdom Metazoa; phylum Arthropoda; class Insecta; order Coleoptera; family Coccinellidae; genus Adalia; species Adalia bipunctata. The sequence continues at coordinate 9,650,510 of OU342955.1, read as the reverse complement.
TAGACTAGAGATTACATTCTGAAAATTTTTTCGCGTTTCAGAATAGAATAACAATTTCAAACATATTTTTACCACATCCGCGTGGGCCCTCCGGGCCCCCGTAACATCCGGGCCCCCCGCGCCGCGGGGTTTCGCAGTATAGTGGAACCGCCACTGTTTGAAATACGTGGCAAATCCCTCAAGATTCTCAAAAGGCAGTAGGATTCGAATGACACATAATTCTCGGAAGACTGAATGGCTCATTTCGAGATACTAAACTATTTCATCTTTCACAGGTAAATACAACTTATCAGTATCCTGGACAGTGGCATGACCTGCTCGTCAAACCTACACAGCGGTATAACTCAGCAACTGGAGAACGTTATCAAACTTTCAAGCTAACTGGTCTCATACCAGACTCTGTTTATGAATGCCTAGTTCAAACTAAGAATCACCATGGTTATGGAGAATTATCTGATCTTCACCAATGGTTTTCGTCCCAGAGAGGGCGACCTTTAGTGTACAACAACGGATTTAGGAGTAGTGGGATGAATGGATTTGTGAAATTTATCGCGATCCTAAGTTGTTTTCATCATTTCAGGAAATATTTTCAATTCATTGATTAATTGCAACCTGTCTCTAATGTTTTGTATTGTAATATATTTTTTCTTGAATAAATATAAAGTGAATAAATGGTTTGTTATTTATATTGGATGGCTCACATAAAAAAGTCTAATATATCATTCTATCATACTTCCTAGATATAAGTATAAGATTTGAAAGCCTACTATCATTTTTCCTAATGAATTGTAACATTTCTCATATATAAGATGGATTAGAATCTTCAAGCCATCTACAAATTTAACCATTCATTAGGAAAAAAATAATCGGAAATATCGAAGGTCAACGCGATAATTCAAATTCTCTGGCCAGGTCTATGGTGCCGAAAATGTTTCGGGTTTTCGTGAAACGTCAAACTTTGAAGACTCGTGAGGGGCGCTTGGGGGCCCCTCGAGGCTCAAACTTGTCGGGCTTCCACAGATCCGTCCTTCCTCTTTCCATTGCAGTTAACCGTTTCGTCTCAAGTGCCCCACGAAAAAAGCCTTTGGATGCCGACTTTTACCCTTTTCGACGAATTTCATACATTTCGAAAAAAATTTTAAGATACTTCCCGGTGACCTAGAAAAAATCCGAAAACAACACCGTAGAGCCCTATACTTCCCCTATCAGACGCTCCCCTTCCCATAGGCCGGGAAGGCCGCTTCGTGGCTACGCCGCGTCTCTTTAGAGCCCCCAAAAAAGGCGAGTGCGGTTCGATGGTCCGTCATAGAATTCCACTATTATTTTAGGATATCGCGTTTAAGTTCAAACTCGAAAATATCTAAATTTCATCATATTTTAAGGCTCAATAACGGAGGCAAATAAAAATATGAAATACAACCAGCAGAGGACTTGAAAAATATTATTTGCCTATCGGTTCATATTGATATTACACTTAGAATTTTCCTTACCTTACCAGTCACATTCGGCTCCGTGTCAAAAATTCGTTAAGTAAATAGAAATAAAAATTATTCAAGATTAACTGGATAGGATAGGCTCACTTATATTGTAATAGAACGAAGATTAATAAAATTAATAAAGGATACAGTGGCCTTGTTATTTAAAAATAATAATAATCCAAACTTAACAACTTAAAATACATATACATATAGCCATTTTGAATGCAGTGAGGAAATTATCATTTAATCTGAAGATTTTAATGGAGCGCTTTATAGCGTCGCAAATAATATTCGTTGATTTTGCTTTTTTAATTTTTTTGCATGATTTGTATCATATTGGTAAATGGTACTTCTTGTACCTGTATAGTTATTTTACCTTTTATTTGTTTCCTTTTTTTGGTGTTATGTTATTTTTTTCGTCTTATTTCATGTTTCTTTATTATATTTAATGTCTGTATAGTTCAAAAATCAAGGAAAAGTATTTCAAATTAATTATTTTGACCTCTTGACAACTTTCATATACGGCATTATTCGTTTTGGTATAAAAACATTTTACCCTAATATAAGCTGGATTTTGAAATAATACAAAATCCTAACATAAAACAACATTTATTCTCAAATAACTTTTCTACAATTGAGTATATCATATAAATACGTAATTGCCAAATAAAAATTAAGACAGTGCCAATATTAACAACAAAATTCAAATTGTTCATTTTCAATCCTCTAAATATTTACAGCAGGAGCCCTTATTTGCCTGCTGAATTGGGATCCTATAAGGTTCAGGAACAAAATTAATTACAAAGAACAAGAAGTATGAATTTTTCCGAAGTAAAGGAAAAAAAAGTACTTCCCAAATTATCAAAAACTAATCGAGATTTTACTGAATTTCGAGATGTATGTTCCTGTATTTTTAACTACAAAAAACACTTTGAACATATTCCAGCCACTCTACGTTCCTACTAACCTCTTTTCTCGTTATGTATATGGCTACCATACCACCAAGTGTGTAGACATTGTCTGATCCCGATCCAAATTATATTATGCGCAATTGTACTCTTTATTGCAAATGTTCAACAATTTGATCACATGCTAGCCTGTATCAATAATTCAAGTTTCATAGATATCTATTTAGTGGAATTATATGCAGTTCATCAAGTTCCTGTGGAAAATTCAGCTTTTTTCTCATTCATATAGTATTCTCGATGCCGCACATCAATTGGTAGAACTTTCACTTCTTTATCACTTGATTCCCTAGATAATGAGGTAGTTGATTCTCCTGAGGTTCCATCAAAAGAATTACTATCTAGTGATGAATTCAAAGCAAAATTGGAATGTAACAAATTACTCAAATGATCGGAGGTCGACTTTGAAGCCACACTATGCTCTAGGATACTGTGAGGCGAATTGAAGCTACTGAGAACTCCAACGTCCAACTGATTACATCCCTGTTGTTCTGTATAAGTCAATAGAGACTGGAAGAAATTGGCACTCACGGCTGCCACATCCTTCTCCAAATTTCTAAAAACTGAGTAATTATCATTTATCACATTATTGGGATGATTCAATTCATTTTCCCATCTTTGAAACAATCTTCTCTTCTGAGTATACTCCCGATTCTTCTTTAAACGTTCCATCCTCTCTTCATCTGTCTCATTATCTCTTCTTTTTGTAATTCTTTCCAAGTCCTTCACCTTCCTCACCATTGTTTCTTCTTCGCTCTCATTCTGTCTTCTTGCCTGTGCACGGGCTGCGTCTTGAATCCTCCTCAATTTTTTTTCTTCTTCTGACTCCATCTCTCTTCTTTTTCTAGCCCTCAGGAGATCTTTCACTCGCCGAATTTCTCTCTGTTCTGGAGTTTCTAGCATTCGTTTCCTTGCTTGCCTCTCTGCATTTGCTCTCCTCCTCATCTCTTGATCTTTTGGAGATTCAATCTCCTTTTGTCTCCTCCGCCTGGTCCTCAGAAGATCTTTCATTCGTCGAATTTCTCTCTGTTCAGGCGTTTCTAGCTTGCGCTTTTTGGCTTGTCTTTCTGCACAAGCTTTTCTCCTCCTCTCTGTTTCCTCAGGTGTTTCCCTCTGTCTGTTCAAATATACTCTTCGAGCATCCCGTAATCTCCTGCAACAATTTTTTTAATCATAATCATTTCAATATATTGCTTGAAATTTTTTGTCCAAAATGTGAAAATTTTTTATGATTTCCACCTTTTCATCTTTCAAACAAAAGATTAATTCTTGTGATATTCTGTAAAATCTTCTGAATAATTGTATGATTTTTTGAAAATAGGCCAGAAATCCGGTTGAGTGTCCAAAAGGGTTTTTACCCTCATAATTCTCAAAAAACCTTCACAGTATTTTTTCATTCTCCCTATGAAAAAATACATCACCGCACATTAAATTTTAATTAACAAACTGAGAAATTCTTTTTCTATATAGCAAGTATAATCTTCAATCTCAACATTTCATCTCCAAATAACTATAGGTTCAATTAGTAATATAATGCTGAATAAAAACCTCATTCAACTACCACAAATTTCATTATACCTTTCAGCTAGCTTATCAGGAGTTACAGTAGCACGCCTCACTTGGGATTTTCTACTCCTGAAGTTATATAACAATGAAAACATTAAAGCAATATTGTGAAATTATACTTACTTTGCACCGATGCTGAAAAACTCAGGCTGCAAAGGATGCTCTGAAAAACATTTTATGGAAAATTTCAATATCAACAAAGCCATAAAAGATGATACTGAATTTATTGATATTTAACCAATATTCTTTATGGACATACCTACCTGATGCACTAAAATGACTAGATTCATCTTCAACCTTTACATTATTTAAAATATTCCAGAAATCTCCATTCAAGGGTTCAGTTTTGACTGAAATGTTTTCCATTGGATCTTCTGGTTTTCTGTTTGGAATAAAATAGAATGGGACTGCATCTTCTTTCAAGCTAAAATGCAGATTAGTCATGTATAGGGATGATTGTATGTGATTGTAACATCATAGCAAGAATAAAAATATAGAAGCATAGGAGGCATGTCAACGGCCACTATGACAACCATTTATAAATACCCTGTACTTATATAATTTACGCGAATTTTTCAATGTTTACCCTGAGAATATATTATTGCCATCAATAAAATCTTCTTCTGTAAAATGATCAGAACACAAAAACCTCCCACAAAAGGCCTCAGCTCCTTGAAAGGCAAAATCTTCAAAATACTCCCTAGTTCCTATTATTTCTATCCACTGCATGCACCTTAAACGAAACCTTACAATATTTCAACGGAGTCTCTCGTTAATTTTGAAATGCTTACAAATTGAAATCATAAGGAAATTCATGAAAACTAAAATTATCGGTTTGACCAGTATTATTGCAACCTGTGAAGGAACATATTCTATTTCCTTCCATTTATGCAAAAATTACTTAACCGTATTCACTATTCATTTAAGTGATAGATAAACAGACAATTGTTTTGAAGAATTCGAAATAATTCTTATCCAGTTTACAGTGCAGCCTTTTTTAAAATTTTTCTAGAACAACAAAACAATCCAGATCCAGAATCTAACCTAACCTACAAAAGTCACTTATGCCAAAAGACAAACCGAAAGTCAGACACTTGTGTCAGAAGTCAGACACAGCTCACGAAATGAGCAGTGAAAGGTATTCTGGCAACTCTGTATTTTGTACCCCAAAGCGTAATATTTTTGGAACAAAGTGTTATCGTCTTATAATTTCAGCATTAATTTAGCAGAAATAAATATAAGCCAAGATTAGTTTGTTTCTGAGTATCCAAAGTACGCCTACTCAATGGGATTATAGGTAACACCTTAACAAAATATGTATAAGTATTTGAGGTAACATTCCTCATTCCTCACGTTAACGTCGAGGTTTGTATGCATGGGCGTCGCCAGGGGGGTGCAGGGGGTGGACAGCTGCCCCTTCCCCCCTAGATCTCAAAAATCCCTTGAAAACTCATAAAATAATAGCATAATATACGAAAATCAGTTCATTATTTCTATTCTGATTTTTTTTTTTAAATTGGAATCTAAACTTTTATGGGTGGAAATGGAATAAAACAGTTGAATAAAACATTAAAGATTTATTGTTCTCAATTTGTTTCAACATATTCAACATGAATTTCGTAAAAACCTATTTAGAATGGAAAAAATTCGAATTATTTTCACATCACGATAATATCAAAATATAGTCAGATGAACAAGTTATGAATTCAAGACATAAAAATATTGAGCTTAATTTAAAATTGTCATTATTAGTTCTCCACTTTCACTTCAGTCCTTGTTGTACCGTTCATCCCATTTACTGTATCTTTTATTTCACTTTTAATGACATCATTCGCTTCGAATCGGATTGGGTCTTGCAATTTTTCGCTTGATGCCAAAGCTTTCACTATTTCTCTACCAATAGCAGCACCCATAGGTGGAGGGACAGCGTTTCCGATTTGTCGATGTTTATCCAAAATATTACCGTAAAATTTGAATTTATCAGGGAATCCTTGTGACCTTGCACACTCTCTGACACTCACTACTCTGTTTTGCGTTGGATGTAACACTGGGAAGATAGGATTAATCAATATTAAAAATATTCATAGTTGATTTAGACTGCATTCAGTTCATCATAAATCAGAGGACAATTAACATACTACAAAAAGATAAAACTGTAAATGATGCTTCATTGTTCACCTATTTACGAAGTTCAAATAAAGAAAATTCATAGCATATGCCGACATAAACATGAACACCTCTATTTTACAACTAGCTGAACTGAAGACAAAAATTGTGAGAAGAAACGAAAGATAATTACCTCTTCCTTGTTTACCCATGGGCTCAGGATTGGTTATGGTAGTACTGAAAAATCCCTCCCACTCAAGTCTTCCATACAATCCGCTCCAATGGTTATGCCTGTCAGCTGTGTGTGGTAAGCACCAAGGTATTAGAGTGTTAATTTGTCGATCAGAAGGATCACATTGTTTGCCTTCAGCACACTGACACACTCCACGTAAAGGATCTTCTGCGCTCTGCTTTTTAGATCTGTAAAGGTGCAACCATAACTCAGTTAAAAAGTCTGAAACTCCAAGCCTTAATATCAAAACACAACCTATTACCAAATATGCCGTTAATTACCCCTGAAACAAAACCATAACTACAATCAAGAACCTTACCTGTAGGTATATTTCAAAAGCTGCGTGAAATTGCCGTTGTTCAACCTGACCACCATATTTGGAAGATCTCTCCAATCGGCTCCCGCATATGTTGGTATCTGGGATATACGTGCCTCCACCAAGGGTGCCATTTCTTTGCAGATGTGGTCTTGAACAACTTGACTGGAATCGGTTCCACGCATCAGCCTTTGGAAGTGGGTTAGAGGTTCTGAATCGTACTGAATTTCGAGCTGATTGAAACCGTTTCTTATTTCCGGAAGGTCCGATAAGGCGTCACGTACAGTTACTGTTCGATATGGTGCAGATTCTGTCCATTTGTTTCCTGAAGAGATATATTTTTGTTTTTCTCTTTGATGACATGTTTATTTCATAATTGCTGAGGGACCACAACAAGAACACACATATTACGAACATCCCTTTTTGGAGGTCGCAACCGCTGCCAGGCAAATAAGATCCTCGGGCGCCAGTTACTATGGGTTTTTACCAATACCAGATTTTAACGCCACAAAAACTTCAACAGAAGAAACTCGAAAAAGTTCCGCTCTTCAGTCAGTTGGCTCTTTTCAAAGCCTCTGGATATGTTCGGAAATTTATAAATAATTTCTCTTCACCATTTCATTTTGTGCATTATAATAGGATTGAAAGGAGAAGAAAATATAAAAATGCTCACCGTTGTTGAATTTATTGTTGTCAACAACAAAAGCTAGATGACATCCTCTCCTATTGAAAACATGGGACGGTTCTGGGTACCTTGGCAGAACATATCCAGGAGCTGCTGCCATTATTATAAGCCTTCTTCTAGTTTGAGGCACCCCATAATGTCCCGCTTGGAGAACTCCAAACGCAACTTGATAACCCATGGCAAGCAAACACCTTAATGTTAATTTTAACACTACACTCTTTTTGAACGACACAAAATTTCGTACATTTTCCAGGATAAAATATTTTGGCCTGAAAACGAGAATTTGCTTATTTCTTGATGCATAATATTGACAACATATGAAACGTAAAAATACCAAATATTTTTACCTGTAATAATCACAGTAACTGAGATAAGAGACAATGAGAGAATTTTTGAATAGAGAATACTGGCCAGCATTGAATCTATTCATGCCAGAGAAGCCTTGGCATGGGGGCCCTCCAACTAGCATATCCACCTCCCCTTTTTGGGGAAGTCCAATTTTTTTAGCTTTCTCCTTATCATGCATAACCATCTGAAGTAAGTCGTTACAGTCTTCAGTGAAAACCTTACACTTTGGATTATTCATTCTGAAAGCTTCGGCAGCTGCAGCTTCTTTTTCAACCTGGGAATAGCATTCATAATAATAATTGCAAAATACTTTGAATAAATCGAGAAATTAATGAGACAAATTCACCAAGACAAATGCTTACAGCCCATTTAGATTCGCAAATTCCCGATTGGTGAAGGCCTTCAGAAAGCCCTCCACACCCAGCAAAAATATCCATTGCCTTCAACGGTGCTGTTATTTTCGGCCATTCTGGTGGTACTATAGGTTGTTCCACTTCTGATTTGTATGACTTTCCTTTTCCCACTGAAATTTTTTCCAGTAAATACAAACTAAATCACTTGGTGATAAAATTACTTTTTCCTTTTCCCTTTCCTTGTAAACCTAGCTTGATTGCGGCACTTGGTATATCATCAATCTTCTGTGCATCAGGATCGTATAATTCCTCAAAATAAAACCGATGTGGTCCTTCTGAAATCCATTGTCGTCGATCCATCAAGTTTTCACTATAGAAGACATAACACTTCCCCATAACGTTGTCAATCGTCGTTTCAATTACTGAAAATAATCAGTTGATTCATCCAGTTCACCTTGTTTCTGTCAAATTAAAATTCTTACTTTTTTCCGTCCAGTATAAATAATTCATGTCTTTTTCATAGATCAAATGAACGGAACTTTTAACATGTTGAGGCCTATAAAAAATCCTAACTTTAAGTTTCGTATCTCCTTTTTCCTTATACTTTATTTCTTCAATGCGAGCTACGATAAAGGGCTCTGGGGTATCCAAGTTTGAACCTTTCACATTCTCTACTGCTTTTCTATAATATTCTGGATATAGATTGGCATCAACCTTATTTTCTTCTTCCTACAGAGATGTTATCGTATCAAAATCAGAAATGAGCAGAGAAACAGATCAAAAATTCAAAACAGAAATATTTTCAATTTATTTTACCACTTCATCGCTGTTTTGTCGATGATAAACAGCTTTGAATTTGTATACTTCTGGATTCAAGAACAAGCAGGTACCAACAGAAAATGTTTCATTCTCCCATTTGACCTCTTTCTCGTCATACTGAACTAAGGCCCTTTTTTTCCTCACAAGTCTTCGTCTGTGAAAGATATTCCACAATATATGAAAATACTTCACATGTTGTTTATAAATTGAACCTTACCTACAAGAATTGCAATTATTAAAATTGCTTTTATCTTGAAATTCGTCAATATAATCTACAAAACGGCTACCGTCCTGTTCGAACCGCATTGTGTAATAAAAATTAGTACCATCGTCTTCCAATACAGGTGGTAAATCTTCCACACCACCGTTCATTGCCCAATTTGAATCTTTTTTCCTATGTTCCACCTTAAAAGTACTTGAAAATGAGAACATATTCAACTTGAAGACACACAATTAATTCAACTCCTTAATAAACCTGATTATTATAAATAAAATTGATTAAACTCAAATCTTGAAATCAGACAGAAGACACATTCAGAAAACTGTCCATAAACTGATGAAAAAAAGAAGAAAATAAATAAAATTAGAGAGAATGAAAAAATTTATGAAAATACGAAACAATTATAAGTTTCATTAATCTCACCTGGGCAAGTCGTACTATACTCCCTAAAGGCACCTCTTCACAATGGTCTATAACGAATAACTCCCTAGGATCCGCAATAGTACCTAATATAGTGTCGATTCCTCTTCGGAATAAATGCACATGACACATTTTCCTCTGTGGAAAAACATTTTCGAACATGAATGTAAGTTTTCCTATTTGCGGTAGCTTGTTCGAGTTTTCCGAGTTCAACATTACGAAATCTCCAATGGTCACTTTTATCTCATCTTAAAAACAAAATGAACGATTCGTGACTTGAAACAAATTATAATAAAATATAAAATTCTCACCCACTAGAGCACAATCGTAGAATTTTTTTCCATTGTGTAAAAGAATTGGTTCATTTGGAAACACGACATTGTGCAAGATTTTGGTAGAACAGGCTTTCAAATCCCATTCCTCAATTTCTGTTTCATCTTCTCTTTCTTCTTCAGAATCGCTATCATCTGCTTCTTCTATTGCCTTATATGGGCATATCCTTCTTTTACAGGCTTGTTTGGTTCGGCCTGGTCCATGAAATTTCTTCATATCTTTGCAGTGGGAACATTCTCCACATTCAGGATTCAAACAAGCTTCACACACTCCACACCGTTTTCTTCTGGGTCCTTTCACTTCCTTTCCGTTGTTGTTAGCGATTTGATCCTTGAAGCAAGATTCAAAGATGTCTCTAACCAAGTTGGTGGTTGCTGCTCGACTCCAAGTAGGTCCTTTCACTTTAAGGGCCTACAAATGAAGCCTGTTGTGGACATTTTCACATTTTTTTTGTTCAATTTTACCTTAGCTCCCTGTTTTCTCATACTTTTTTTCCCACTGAAAACTACACCCGCCATCTTAACCAATGATCTCATACATGGTACACTTATAAGGGGCTTTTCCATATCATCTGTTGCAGCAGATGAGTCAAATCCAACAACCTTAAAAAATAATTTCAATATTCTCACTCAAAATTAAATAATACTGCATAAATATTTCAATCAATCAACACTCTGTTCTAATACCTGGTCACAAATAAATTGGGCATGGGTTAGTAAAGATTCTTCAGGCTGTGGATATCTTCCAAGAGAATGTATGAGTCTCAGTAGATCTTCATACGTTGGATTCTGCCAACCTTCGTCAAGAAGATATTCGATTATTTTCTTTGATAAATGTATCTTTTCATTAACTGCTTCCCAAAAGGGTCTATAATCTTCTGAAGGTTCCATTAAGTAATATTCTGCATAGTCCGTAGAGAATCCTACAAGGGCTTTTTCACCACCATCGAAGCCTGTAGTCCACCTTAAAAATTCAATCATCAAATAGCGAAATTAAAATCCCTAAACATTCAATATATGAAGTATTATGATGGAAATACCATTCATTGATAGGTCCCATGTCAAAGGCAGGAATGCCTCCGTCAGGATTAGAATTGTCATCATAAACTGGTTTAATATGCCCCGAAAAGTAAAGAAGCACATCTGTTTCGATGAGTCCAGAATAAAAAGGACACAAATGACCATTTTTACAATAGATATTGAAGTGAGTAACCTGTAAGACAAGTTGTAGGTGAAAACAAATAACAGTGTAATATTAATTTATCATTCAATACCTTGTGAGTGGGTCGACAATCTTGTTCACTAACATGTGACTCTTCGCCAGTAAAAAGGGATAATTTTTCATCTGTAAGTGCAATATATTCTTCAACAGAATTATTTGGATGACCGTTGTATAAGGTGATATTGTCACTAAACTGTCTACATATTTTACATCTTTCGGGTTTAGCTTTGGGTGGCAGGGTGATTTCATTTTGAACTTTATCAGAAGGTTTTGAAGATTTAGCCTTCTTAGCTACATTTTCTTCTTCAGAATTGATTGTTTCTAAATCACCCATTCTGTTACTCGAGATGAATCTTGGAAATATTTTATAATATAGTTCCTTATCTTGGCATAGATATTAAAAGATTTATAAATAATAACACTGCGACATTATCGCCTTAAAATTGTTCTACAAATATAAAAAGTTTACAATTCCATAAAATAAGTGGTGGTTCGTACTTCTTCGTCAGTCTGAAAATCTTAAATAAGTAAAAAAATTTCTTATGATTAAAATCAAATTGTACGAGAGAATTGGCGGGAAACTGACTACATGTTTTTCTATGATTTGTTAAAAGAGAGTCGGAAATTGCCTCTGTGTATTTTTTTTTATTTTGCAGCAAGCAAGTCCATGTAGTTATCATAGTTATGTAACTTAAAAAAGAAGTTATCTACTCCTTCCTTTATTTTGGGAAATGCAAAAATTGAAACAAAGTCTTTGATTGAAATAAGCGTTAGTTGTCAGATTTTTAAAGAAGAACGATTTTTGAAGAAGAATGTAGTTGTCAAATATGACAGTTATCGGTAACTTGTCTATTTTGTTGTGTTCTCGTAAAATCAAAATCAAAATAATTACGTCGAGTTTTGTATGAATTGTATGTTCATTAATATTTATATGAGTTCGGTTACTATCGAAATGGCAAAATAACAATTTTCTGGAAGTAAAAAGTGTCAAACAGTCTATATGTTAAGGGCCGCAACTGAATTTTCTTACTAGTATTTACTTATTACACATGTAAGTACAGTGGATATTATGAGGCTGTATTGATGTAGAACCATTTATTTATCATTTAAGGTTTGCAAAAAAAGATGACAGTTTTGGAGGATGAAGTAATGCCCGTGCGTGTACTTTCTAAGGATAAGTATTCGAAAAATCTGTTGAAGAGGAAAAATACTACGACTAAAGATTTGCCATCTAAAAGGAAATTCATTGGTTCAGAAGATAACATGTTGAATGGATACCGATCTGATCAAAGGAATAGTGGTGACAATATACAGGAAGCACCTGTAGCTAGTTTGTCTAATATGGGTAATACCTGTTACCTAAATAGTGTATTGTATACGTTGAGATTTGCCCCTACTTTTCTCCATAACCTACACCATTTAATTGGAGATCTCAATATGGTCCAAAATCGGTTGAGTCAGAATAGGGCAAAAACTTCTTCTCTTGGTAGAAACATAGGTGCTATTGGTGGACCAAACTCACGAAGTGCTAGTTCAAGTACAAGTAGTAAAGACTTTTTTACTATCCCAAATGATATAATTCCAAAGTCTAAGGTTCAAATGGTTACTGAAAGATTGCATGAATTATTTATTACTATGCATAACCTAGAATTGAAAGAATCTAGTGATCCCTGTCAACCTGTAGCATTATTACAAGCAGTCCGAGAAGCTAATGCTATATTTGAAGGAAATCATCAGCAAGATGCTCATGAGCTTCTGTTGTATCTCCTAGATAATATTCGAGAAACCTGTGATTTTCTGTCTGTTCAGTTACAACACAATCCCGATCTACTTAGTGAACCAGAAAGTACTTCCAGCTCTAACAGTGGAAAAATTTGGGGTGTTCGAAGATCTTGGAAAAAAGGTCCGTCTAAAAAGGAAAAAAGTTTGAAGGGCTCTATCAATGAAGATGTTATTAACGAATCTGTGACAACAGATGATGACAACGATGCGGGAGCAAGTAACAATGTGCAACAAAAAAAGATTGGATTTAATTTTCTTACTGAAGATTTTGAAGGAATTACTTTGGTTAGAACGAAATGCTTGGAATGTGAAAGTGTAACTGAAAGAAAAGAACCATTTTATGATATTCCAGTACCTATTATAAGTGAAGGTGACTTTGACATATCGAAAATTGAAGGTGTTTCACCTAGTGAATTATATAGAAAAGCTTGTGTTACTTCTGAGAAATTATGTGATGCTAACAAGTATTTATGTGATAAATGTAAGAGGTATAATGAAGCAAGTAGGGATGTTCTATTTGAGAGATTGCCAAATATGATGATTTTACAATTGAAAAGATTCATGACTTCGGTAACAGGGGTACATAAAGTTAATACCTATCTTCCTACTCCATTAGAATTAGATTGCTTCTGTGAAAGCTGTTGTAAATTGGATGAAGAGGAATTATCTTCTCATTACTATAAACTTAGTTGTATTATCATGCATTTAGGAGGAACAATGGCTTCAGGACACTATATAGCTTATGTTAAAGCTTCAAATTATTATAATAGCTACCATGACTGTTCAAGAGATGGGCCGAAAACTGGACTTTCAGCTAGTTGTAGTGAGAAGTCTCTGAATATTCTAAAATTTTTAAAGCCTCGGGCAGTTGCAAACTCACTGATGGAAGCAAAAAATGGCATTTCTTCTAAAAGTGTTCTGAATGGCTTGAAAATTTGTAAAAGTATTGATTGTTGTAGTGTTAAATTGAACAAAAACGTTCTAGAGAATGCTTTGAATTCTCAGTTCAAGAGAAATGATCATGAAGAAGATATGTGGTTGGAGTGTGATGATGAATCCATACGTTTTTTGAAAAGTGAGGAACTTTCACAAGTTTTGAGCTATAAACCCAACTCAACTGCCACTCCTTATCTTCTTTTTTACACCAAAATCAAAAGAAATATTGGAACAGACTAAAAATGCTTCAGTGTAGGTGATTTGTAATAAATTGAATAAAATACTGTTAGCTATTTATATAAAATTAAATGATATTACAAAAATTTGTTCATTTACTTACAAGAAATGGCAGATCTTTGAGAAGGTCAAGATGAGATCTTACAAGAATCGCTTGTTTTTCTTGCTGTCTTTCAGTAATTTTCTGATATTTATATTTCGTTTTCTCATGCACAATTCATTTTAATAAACAGTATTTATGTAATTCCCATAGTACTTGTATTATTCGATGACAAAGTTTGTAATATTCTTGCAATTATTTAATTCTTGAGTTACTTTGATGGGATACCAATGTAAGTTGAAGCAAATGAACTGTATATTACAAAGTGTCTTCCCATTGACTGTAAATGTATGTATAAACTATGACATTTTAAGAGCTTTTCAAATAGGTATGTGAAAAACAAGGATTTCTGTAGTTTTCAGATAAATACTGGTTGCTCATATCACAGAAAGATTTGAATTTCTCATGATAAAGCAACACTGAAATTTTTCCTTAATCTTTAAAGTCATTTCTCAGTAAAATTGATCAATCATGTTTACTCGTTGTTTTTATGTATTAAAAATTTCTATTCATTACAGTTTGAACATAACTACCACTATTTCTTTGTTTAATGGATTATTTATTCTACAAGTATTTTTATAAACCCGTGATAATATTTTCAAATGCATTTCATATTATTCTTAGTTAAATATATCATTGAGTATTCAATGTCAAATCTTGTTATAGTTTATTGTTATTTCTACATATTTTCTCCAAATATAACACTATTTTCAATAATCCCTTAGTTTCTGAGACTCTTTAATGGATTTGGAAGGTTGATGTATTCTTCAGAGATTGAAGGTTTGATGGTTGTTCTGGTTGAATCAATTAAAATGTGATAAAATATTGGTAAACACAGGATAAATAAACAATTCAATAAAATAAAAGTGCTTTCTTTGAATTGCATACCCAATAATAATAAAAGAACAAGCATTTCCTTAATGAATGATCCCAATAATCCTGAACGATTTAGGTTACATTAATTTTTTAAAATTTTGTTTTCCTCCATAGCATATCAGGTTAAAATTTAGTAACAAGCTATGTATAATATCGTCTTCTAAGTGTTCCATTTGGAAGGCAAGAAGCGTTAGGCGGATTTAGCTCGACCTGAATGGGTGACTACGACTTTGAAAAAGAGCGCAAAGGCTGCTAACCCCTTCAGGTTGTTTTCATAATTATTTTTGATCTCAACTTGTTTTCTGATTAAACCATGATAAAGGTATATATATGAAAAAAGGAAATAAATATTTAATTTCCTTATTTTACCTATGCCGTAGGCGTAATGAGGATTTCGAAATATTACGTCCTTTTTAACTATCAATCTTACCCGATAGACGTCGCATTCCCTATCCCTTGTAGAGTCATGATTTGTTTTGGCTCCCATCATTGAAGGTCATCACAATGAGTGGAACAAAGATAAAAGATCGGATCTCTTTGTTCAGCCACGTTTTGTGGCAACACCGCATGAATCCTTTGCTTTGGATGAACATGGGCGAGCGATTTTAAATCACTTCTGCCGCGACATTTATTGTTATTCAGAATAAATCTTCCTTTCAATAAAATTTTATGGTAAAATATTCCACGAATGTGAAGAATAATGAATTTTTCAGTGCTCATTACTCTAAAGCTTTTTAAATAACTAATTTCAACTCAACGAAAATATTTAATACCGGATTTACTCGGTCTTCAATTGTTGGAAATTCCTTTTTATAGGAATCCAATGACAGCGAAACATAATAATAATAAATAAACTAATCGGCGTCCAACACTCGACAATTCAAAGTAGCTGAGAACTTGAGAATTTGAAATCTGAAAAAGCTACTACTATATGGCGAAACAATTGATTTTTGAATCACTAAAATTGAAAATAGAATAACTTACATAGTCTAAGATCTTATATACCTACGTGTAACGACTCGGATTCTCTCCAGATTGGAAAATGTATGGAACCTTTACTGGAAATCTTGTATTTTCGTTTGACATTCCAATACCTATAGTTTTTTTCCAAACGAAGATGCATAGCAGCACTTCTACAAATGGTGAGAATTATCTTTTTACTATACCATATTATTTCATTACTGTATATTATTATTTTCAGTTTTAACTTCTATTCATATTTCAGCTAGATCGGAAAGTGCATGGAACCTTTATTGGAAATCATTTGCCATTTCGAAATCATTTTTCTTGCAACAAATATCCTTTTTGATATTAAACCATTTATTATCAAAATTCAAGTTGTATCTTCTGATCAACTTCGCTGTTTCTTACCGTTCCTACATTAATCCACCATTTATGAGTCTGAAATAAAAAAAATGAAGAACTTCTGTGGTTCCACTTTCCACTTGGATCATCTTTGATCAAGCGCAAGCGCGTTAAACACGTAAAGGAACCTCATTTGAAAAACCTTTTCCCACATAAAATATCCGTTAAAGCCGTGGTGCAGAATATTTTCTATAAATTGGAGTCCATTAGTTGATCTTGCTCATTTCAGTTGTCCTTATCTCATTTACCAATTGTAAAAATAAATCAATCAAAATGTTTTGGGGTGAGTATGCATGCATAGACCGGTATTTTATATTTTCAACACGTGTTTGACTTAGTTGAAAATTATATCGCAAATGTCGTGGAAATTTATCCGATATGATTTACAGGATTGATAATGGAACCACAAAAACGTTACAGCCAAGTTGTACGAAAAGCATTTCACATATCTATGGCGTCATTAGATATTTCCAACTCTGATGATCAGCCTGCTCAAGTCCTTTGTGGATATGAAGGCAAAAATTATTTGCTTTGCACTTTGCAAAAACCTGAAAAGCTCCAATGCAACCTAGATCTGTATTTCGAGGTAGGCTGAAGCTCTGTTGATTAAGCACGACTTCTTAGTAGACCTATGATGTTAAATATAAGAACTTTTACAGGAAGGACGTACTGTATCTTTTGCTTCTAATGGCAAGAGTCTCATACACCTCACTGGTTATCTAACTAAAGATGAATTAGATAATAGCAGTGATGAGGATATTGAGTTTGAAGTAAAATCAAAAAAGAAAGCAAGAAGTGAAGATAGTGCTGCTAATGAATGTGAGTATTTTTTCATATGTTTCATCCATATTTCACTTCTCAAAACGAAAGATTAGAAATAAATATTGGAGAATTATGTTATACATCACATAGTTTTACAATATTTGTTTCTTAAGTAAACATGTTCACACAAGAACAATAATGGGAACACAATATGTTATAAGAAGTATGGATAAATACCCAAAATTTCCAAACATTAAAGGTTGAACCAAGATTGAGCTTCAGATATGATGAGTAACGACCTAAATTTTCCATTAAATGTTGAACTATAGCTTCATAATATTTCTCCCCAATATAAGGTCCACTAGCAGGACCTTAACTGACAATGTAGAAACTTATTTCAAGAATAAATTTTCAAAACATAGACACATAACTTACTTCTTTTGAAGATACTGGATATTGAATTCTCTCTTTTTCACACAAAAGACTCTGTAACATGTCAAATAATTCTTTAATTTAGCAGCACCAACTAAAAAACTGAAGATAGATCATCTACTGGAAGAATGTGAAGGAGAAGATTCTGATGATTCAGACTTCAACATTGAGCAGTTAATGGATGAAGAAGTATCAGAAGAAGAATCAGCAGATGAAGATGATGTCGAAGACCTGCTTGAGGGGATAGAGGAGGTAAAATTGAAATTGAGACACCATTTACACTTTCTAACCTATAGATTTATCAGAAGGTTGCATATAGAAATATTATTCTTTGTAGGAAGATGAAGATGATGAGGAAGCTGGTGAGGAAGGATCTGATGAAGATGACAGCGATGATGATGAAGAAGAAGAGGAAGAAGTTGAGGAAGAGAAGGTTGTGCAGAACGGTTTGACCAAAAAATCCAAGAAGGCTAAGAAAGGAGAGGAACAAACAACACCAACAAAGAAAAATAAACAAAATAAGGAAAAAGCACATCAGCTTACCCCTGGACCAAAAACAAAGAAACAAGAGAAAACTAATGGAGAAGAAAAGAATAGTAAGGGTAAGGAAGAAAAGAAAGTTAAGGAAAATCAGTCACCAATTCCGAAAAAGAAGACTTTATCCAATGGAATCATAATTGAAGATTTGAAACTTGGTCAAGGGGATGCTGCGACTAGTGGTAACTTTATTCAGGTATGTTTTCAATTTGTTATTATTTTGCTTTCCATATTGTTCGATTTCATAGAAGTTCAGTAGAAGTATAGTTGAATGCTCTTAGGTTTTATAGAACCTGTCTTTTTCAGGTTTACTACGAAGGACGTTTGAAGAAGAATAACAAAGTTTTCGATAAATCGTTGAATGGTCCTGGATTCGGTTTTAGGTTGGGAAGAGGTGAGGTCATCAAGGGATGGGATATTGGTGTCAATGGAATGAAAGCTGGAGGAAAGAGGAGAATAATTTGCCCTCCTCAAGCAGCGTGAGTGCCTCACTATGTTATAAATTCACATGCATATTTTTCTTTGAAGAAAATGTTTAGAGCTTAGGGAGTAAATAATTGAATTTTTCTTGACGAAATTCCAATTTTCAGGTATGGTGCTAAAGGATCTCCACCAGTGATACCTCCTAATTCGACCCTTGTTTTCGAAGTTGAGGTGAAGAAAGTAAAGAAATGAGAAAATAACTGCTTTTTCGTTATTTTGAAAAAGTGTATAAATGTTCCAGTGATTTACGTTAGGAGGAATAAAGCATGAATTTGTTATAGTGGACTGATATTTTTATACTATCAATAACTTTTCATAATATTCGTTTTTAATGTTTAAACATAAAATGGTTTGGAAAATTGTTCTGTCGTCAGTTTTTTCTTGTGTTTTCGTTAAATGTCAGATTCAACAAAACTATTTTTTGCATGAGTTGATTTTTCATTTTTATAAATTCCATGTTAACTGTTATTTTTTGTTTAGGAAGTCTTTCAATTGAATACATTTTTTACTTTAAGTCAAACTGTTGTTTTATTTATCCCAAAATACAGCTTCTAAAATCTAAAGAATAAGTATCTGGTCTCAGATTCAGAAAAGAGGAATAGTCAACAGTAGTTTTACTTATTTTAATTACACAGATGATTGAATGATTGGTAAATTCTGAAATGATGTGCAGAACATTATTCCACAGACAGGTCTTTGATTATTCCATAATGAGTTAATAATGCCAAAACACCTCGTAGATTGGGAATTCAGAATGTTAAAACATGTAGAAATGTTTTTTTTTTCGCAATAATGATTTATGCTATAGGATAGTGCATTTCTGTATACCACGAACATTAATGAATCCATCAGTTTTCTTTGGCATAATATTCTTTATGAAATATAATAAAAGATATACTTACAGTAAATCGTATGAGTAGATTCAATTCTCATCTTGAAATTTGGTAAATATTTCACTTTGTATGACTTTAAGCGTGGATGGTGGAGAAAATATATGTAAGCATGAGTGGCCAACTGTTTTATAACAAAGCTCCTTTCATACCAATTTCAAAATGACACAATTCGTCTTTCTAACCCAGGTAAATAGGAGGTTATTGCTATCAGTATGCAGGAGTAAGTTTGGACTAAACAAAATTTTATAAATTCGGGTCTGGAACATTCCAAACAGTTCCTTTGGGACTTCAATTATACGAGATCTGAAAATTGATTTAATCTCGAGAAAAATATGCTATGCCTCCTCACTGGATTCGTGACAAGGCTCTGCCTCTTAAGGGGCCGTTATACTCTGGCCGACGGCTACGGCACTCCATTCAAAAAGTACCTTTCATATTTCCAAGTTCACGCCCTCAATTTTCCACCTAAAAGCTTGATTTTTTTTTATTTGAACTTAAAGGATGTCTTGAGGGGCACTCCTTGGATAAAATTATTTTTTCGCATAAAAAAAATCGGCTATATGGCACCGATTCTCCATTCGAAAAGTGCCTTTCATTTTTCCGAGTTTACGCCCTCAATTTTTTACCTAAAAGCTTGATTTTTTCTTTAAATTGAAAGATGTCTTGATGTTCTTCTCTTTGAAAAAATCATTTTTTCGCATGAAAAAAACATTTTTTCGCATGAAAAAATCGGGTTGAATTTGAGAGTTTATGAAAATTGACTTCATAATGGTTTTTCGGCGGTTGTTCATAACTTTTTTTTACAAAATTCATTCGAGTGCCCTCGACAAATCAATTTTCTATATTTAAAAAAAATATCCATTTGGATAGGCGCTTTAATGGTGCAAAAAATTATGGAAATACTGAAAAGACTTCCAGAAAATGTGAAATCGCAGAGAACTGTCCGAAATTCCAGGAGAATTAAAAAGAAATCAAGGTTTCAGGTGGAAAATTGAGGGAACTTGAAAAAATGAAAGGCACTTTTTGCCGTCGGCCAGAGCTAGTATAACATCCCCTTAAGGAAGCATCTAATGGGAATAGGTATTGCGCAGGGGTCGGAAGAGTGAAAAAAAATAACAATTTACAAAATTTCAATGTTCTTGAAGAGCCAAAAAATTTTTTCTTGTCTCGGAAACTGGACGAAATGGATAAATCGGCATAAAATGGATGCGAGGATATATTCTGACGACCTTAAGGTCGTTGTGCGCACTGCAGTATGTTTTACAATTTACAATCCAGGTAGTAAAAGAGGTGTTCCACAAAAGTTGATCGATTCATCCGAAAATGTAACAGCTGAGCTCGAGTTTCTCATTTCACACTAGATAAAGTCCGCATGTTTAGAAATAAAATCGGTGTAGATCAAACAATTACTCCTCTCATTCTGAAAGTCGCACTTAATTAACCGTATCATCTCTAACGAACGCCGTGTGGGACAGAATATCAGCTAATTTTCCCCGAACATTATTCACCAAATGGGCATCTATAATTCCATTCCGTTGGAGAGCCTGATTTATGAATGTTTTAAAATAACTTGTCCGCATAACAGTCGCGATTTACCACGGAGGAGTGAGCGGCATGTAATTCAGTTCAAGTGCGTGACTGAAAACCTAAAAACTGAAATTTGCGAGCATGGGTGATAACAGTGAGCGGACTTAATTGAGTAATTCGAAGTATCGGCGTACAGTCTATTGTAGAAAGAAAGGTAGTAGATTGTTTAGGGACTGTATTCGGAGAAACAAATTGCCTAGCGTGGGCGTTGATGAATATTATGATTTCATCGGACAGAAAGCTCAATAATATATTTGTCTTGAATATTTTCAAAAAAAGTCCCCTGATATATTAATTCCGAATCCTTCTTATGTTTTCCTCCGTGTTAACTGACAGTTAATCCTTGAAAAAAGGATAGGTAATTAAATGCCATCAACATTTTCGATGACCTGATAGCACTTTTAGGTAAGCAAAAATGAAAAAGTTTAGGTATATGCGAATATACGAGATTCCTGTATATTTCTATGAGGACTTATAGAAATCTATAGTTTTCAAATATGGTTTTCACACATAAAACCTAACTGTTTATGATGTGTTTTCACACATACAATAACTCATATCCGTTTCTATAGGCCATTCCTGTGATGAAAAGCTGTCTGTTTAGTGTTTCTATGAGGACTCATAAGGCTCTATAGTTTTCAAATGTGGTTTTCACACATACCATTGTATATTTAAACTCAATGCACATACCTAAAACCCAACTGTTCCTAATGTGTTTTGACACACATAACTCAAATCCGTTTCTATAATCGATTTCCGTGTTGAATGCTATCTGTTTCTATGAGGACTTATAAGGATCTATAGTGTTTAAATGTAGTTTTCACACATAATACCTACCTGTTTCTAATGTGGTTTTACACATTATGTCATATCCGTTTCTATAAGAGATTCCAGTCATGAACGCTATATATTTCTATCAGGACTTAGATATAAGGATCTATAGTTTTCAAATGTGGTTTGCACACATAATATCTGTTTCTAATGTGTTTTTACCAAGGGCGCACCCAGGATTAAATTTCGGGGGGGGCTGAATCGAAATGCATCTTTGATATAAGGTATAAGATCTCTGGTAGTTCTCTGTTATGCAGAAATTTTTCTTCTAACTCATTGAATTTCGGGGGGGGCTGCAGCCCCCTGCCCCCCCCCTGGGTGCGCCAATGGTTTTTACACATAACTCATTTCTGGTGTATTTTTCTACGAGTCCATGTCATAGTTCTTAAATTTGGTTCGCACAGATGATAAAAACTATCTTTTTCTGATGGCAAGCCTAAGAATGAATACTATATGGTTTGCATGCTTTAGGTTATCAAAAATTTTAAAACATAGAAACATAGTGCAAAACGAAAAAGAAATAGACCCAACTCAGTGCTTAGTTTCGGAGTTTTTTGTTAATAAGTGATGGCTAGTACCGGTGGACGTACTAGATCTGACATTAGGGTTAACTTTGATTTCCTGAATGATGGAGAAAGTAGTAGTGAGACCCCTGAAAATGAACATAGTGGATGTTTGGGATTTTTTCAAAGAGGTAAGATATTTTTTTCAATTCTTTCTTAAATGTTATTTTTCGAATTTTGCCCCGGGATAAGGGTTGACCCCTTCCCTAAATGCTTCCTTTCAAGCGTTCTAGAGAGGAATTATCTCAAATGAGGTGAATTTTAACTACATATCGGTTCTTACAAAAAATTCTCTAGAACTTGATAATCGATATTGAACTTCGTTAGAACGCCTGCTGTTTTTAATTTATGTGTCTAGTATTAGCAGGTACCTATTCCACCCGTTTGGAATATTTTCATCCAGAATGAATGCAACAGGATTTGAAAGGAATTTTACAATGAAAGAAAGAAAAGAAATAATTCCTTCTGTCATTACCCAGGGTACTACAGACATCTAGAAACTTACAAAGTATATTGTATTTCGTAAGGGACTTTCTTTGAAAACAATACCTACTATAAATTTGGATGAATAGTACCTAGGTACCTATTCGTAAGGGCAATACTGGAGGTAAAAAAACAAGAGAATGAATGAATGAAACACAGTTACAATTATATCTCGAATTCATTTTTTGTTGTCACTAAGCTCAGATAAGTGTCTCAGATACATATTTTTGAAATTGAAATAATCTAGAGTACCATCTGGAGCGACAGTGTCAAAACAATCAATAAGAGTCTCCAAATTCAATTTGCAATCAATTTCTTTCCATGCTGCCTCAACATCCTCGGCGTCTATGAAATATTTTCCTTTCATGTCCAAATTTTGAAACAATTCCAATGCTTTCATTTCCGGGTCACACATTTGACTGAGTTTATCCACCAGAAAATTCAAAACAGTGTGGAAACTGATTTCGTCTTGATCTCTGAAAATTAGATGGCACTCACTTGGATTTACTTCCTGTCCTATAGTTCCGTTGTGAATTATGGTGAAATCCATTTTCGTATAGAATTCCTTGCTTCCTATTAGTTGTCTCATGGCTTTTTTAACGTTATCTACTATTTCTTTTTTCGACATCGTCAATCAAAATGACATATTTTTTTTTTCAATTGAAAATTGTCAGAAAAAATGTCAGATATTGTTGGAGTCACAGAAATCTGAATTTTATGTAGTTTAGTTATGGAAATTTTCGTCTTCTTGTCTCGATATTTTTTTAATTTTGAGCTCAACAATTGCCTTCGACTCACTGATGACGAATCCTTGGACAAAATCAACTGTATCCTCCGATATCTATCGATGTGGAAACTTAAAATTTGCAGGGTAGTTTCATTAAAGGTCATTCACGAATGAGCACTAAAAAAATCACGTTTTCATATATTGAGCCTCAAAATTTTCAATCTACCTTATTTTATTTCTTGTTTCAGCTTGGAGGAAATTGAGAGAGCCCAGACATATAACAGATGATCTGGACAGCTTGGAACTATATTATTTACGTGAGTCATTATGATACTAATCTCTCGGTATACCTTTTTCCACCATCGCCTACTTATATGGCGTAGGTCGCCACATAATTATTTGTAATTTTTATATTTAATGAAATAAAAAAAATTACAAAAATCACGTGAATTATCCTTCATAAAATTGGTTAACCTGACTGAACTAAAAACATATTTTGAAACTGCATCAACTGTTAAATGCAAAATTTTCAGGAAAAGGATACCAACCTACTTGTACTCTGATGTTATTTCCTTGATTCATAAATATCTGTGCCAATTACTCAATTGCCATGTACTAAATCTATTCACGAGTGCAGTTTATAAATCTTTCATTGGCGGAAAGATACTGAAACCATGGATAAACATTATTTATTTTTGTCTATACCTACCGGAAAAGCTAATAAAGTCTGATATGCTTTATGCCTCTCAAAAAAAGAATCAGGCAGGCCGTGAAAATTTTTTTTAAATGGAATAAAGTTGAATTGATTTAGTCGAATCTCGAAAGATATATTTATTCTCGTCTTTGTATTGAATGAACAATATAAATAGAAAAAAGAAATGCTACTCTCATTATCATAACACAAAAGAATTAATTAACATTGTCATTTCCGATTATGTGGTCGAAGATTTGAATATCCTAATTTTGTTCTGGCTCACAGAATAAATTTTCAAATTGTAGATGTGTGCATGTTTGAAGTATATTCTGAAAAAAACTGTCAAGAATTTCTGGTCGATATTTCAACACAATGAGTGAATTTTTGGTCATCCAAGGTGAAGTGAATTTAATCAAATGTCTCTGTGTTAAATCCCTTTTTACAGTGGGACAATGTGGAAATCAAATAGGTGGTTTATTGTGGCCCTCAATCTTACAAGAATACAGAATATCACCGAGTCAATCTCACAAAAAACCCAGAAAATGTTCACGACCCGCAAAAGATGAAGAGTTCACATTTAATAGTTTTTTGGATAACATGGCCGAAAATGTAACTAAGATTTCAGGAGTTTTGAACTTATCGGATTTGAAGACGAACAAAGTGAAAGCCAGGGTAATACCATATTAAATTACACAGGGAGCCTCATGAAACAGTTCATCTAACGCATGCAGGTCGAATTTTTTTCATAAAAAATAATCCCGAATTCCCGAACTTCATTAATTATCGCTAGATATAAGGAAAGCTATGAAACATCTCAGTTAACTGTTTTCTACAGTTCTTGGTATCCTGACATATATCAGTTTTAATGTATTTCAAGGTCATATGCGTTGATATGGAAGACAGCGTAGTCTCAAGATTCCAGAAATCTGATTTGAGTTTTCTTTTCGATAAGAGTGCAATTATTAAAAGTTACTCAGGATCAGGAAACAATTGGGCAGAAGGATACTACACGCATGGTTCTACTTTTAAAAATAAGATAATGAAGATTGTCACTAAATATGTGGAAAGATGCGATTCCCTCCATGGAATTCTACTCGTTTATTCTATGGGCGGTGGTACTGGCTCGGGGCTAGGTAGCTTCATTTTGGAACAGCTGGAGGATCATTTTCCAAGTATAGAAAGGTGAAAGCATCTCATTATAATATTTCATTTTTTATTTTTCACAGAAGAGATTCTTTCACATATAATTTTTTTTCCGTCGACCATAGAATAATAGCTCATTTTAACGCACTCGAAATCATCCATTAATGACCTATTTTAATGCATGATTTCTTATTAATGCATGATTTTCATGGCAACCGAACATAAAATATTCAATCAGAGCACTATCAAGCTTGGTTGCAAATCAACTTCTGTCACAGAAGGGTATATTGACAACTCCTTTCAAAATAAAATAGACTGCAGAAGAAATTTCAGGTGATACAAGTTGCAAAGTAGATGATACTTCAACCTCCACTTTCTCCACACGTTCCTTATGGGATATCATAGGTAATGATATAAATGCAAACTAAATGTAAACTATTCAGAATGTCACAACATGTCCAATATTCCCTCCATGAATTTTTCGAATTGTTCCATAGGGAGCATAAATATTAATATATCGAAATGAACATAGAAATTTACATTATGTCAGATTTGTCTATTATGCAAAATAAAAATTCATTTCTATCGAGAATTCATATTAAATTCGTGATGAGGTCGACGGAAAAATCTTGTAATCAACTCGTTTATTAATTCAGCGATTGATGGTCTCAAACATTAACGCGCTCGCTCCGCCCACGCGTTAGAATATTTCGACCATTAATCGCTGTCATTAATAAACTAGTTGATTAAATAACTATTATCTACTCCCATAGAATAATATATCCATTATTCAACTGAATTTGATCTGTAATAGTCTCTATAAACCAATAGTGTGAGGTAATAACTCACGCCTATAACTCACTCTAATACAAAGAGGAAAAATGTAGCTTACGAAATGAATAAAGAAGTCGGGTCAATGGGGAACTCTATTTCAGACATCAAGGTAACGTTCTCGCCATCCATTTCTACATTTTCGTAGGTCTGAATATCAAAAAATTCCATTTGGAAAACGTGAATTTTTGACGTTTTCTACGGGATTCGATATCGATTCGATTTTCGACCACAAAAGTCGCTTTTGACAACTGTTGTCAATTTTGAAAATGCAGATTAATTCGAATTTTACTGAAGAAGTCGAAGATAAAGCATAGTAATCTACATTTGATCCTACCTCTTGATTGATTGGAATTGGAGCCGATAATCTGAAAGTTTTATTAATTTTCGACCATTTCGCCTTTTTCCAATGACGTCGATAAAAGTGAACGAATCCATAAAAATAAAACGATCTATGAATAATGAAACAGAGATGTATACGTTTGTAATTGCTTCGTTTAGAAATAACAGCCTCAATTTTGATCATTCGTTTCAATATGAATTTTTAATTTCAAAGCTTATCGATATTATTCAAATAAACCCCGAACAACAACGAATAATCATTTGTTTTTTATGTACCTTCCGGATAAATAGCCGTTTATTCCAGTTCTGGAACCGCTCCATATTCCCTATCTGACCAAACTTTACGCTAACGAAACAATTATACAACAAAATCGAGTTTATACAGAGAGCGAGAGTTCATTTTGGACGTATAAGTGGATTAAGTAGAACAAATTTGTGTTCTCCCATAGGCATTATTGGCTGAACGAACAAACGAGAAAAATATCGCGGACTTCCAGTGAAAATTCCCCAAGCTCGGTGCTTGTATGCAGAATTTTATTTCCGCGTCAGGCTGAATTCTCTAACAAATCCCTGAAGTGTTTATGTACGAAACGAATGCATTCGGGAACTGTACGTATGAAACCTTGGGAAAATTCAACGAGGGGTGTGTTCAAGAATGAACTTGACATCGTTAGTTGGAGTTCAGAGGTAGAAAATTGTATAGACTCACAGGTGAAAAAATAATGCTTAGGGCCTTTTGACCGGATAGATGATGAAATGCCATTATTGCAATAATTAAAAAATACCATTTATTCAGGTTTTTTGACCTATAATATAAAAAGGCTCAGAATAAAACAAGTAAAGAAAATATTAGTGAATTAATGAAATTATAAATAGGTTTTGTGTAGAAACTATAACACGGAAATAATTGAACGAATCTGAATTGTTAATTCTGGTCAATGTGAAACAGTTGGATGAATTCACAAAACTCAATTATTCATTTCGTGTAATTGTATTATGTATAACTGAATAATTAAGATAGAACTGTTGGATGCCTAACGCATCCGCCATTTAGCAACTAAAAAAGATTTGGAATTTTACAGTCTTGAGAAGCATGAAATCGATTGAATACATTCGAAACGTACGAGGATGTATTGATATCTAGTTAGCCTAGACCAGTTCCATGCATACACAAAATATTGCGATACCATATCAACGAACAATAACTTG
Organism: Adalia bipunctata; assembly: GCA_910592335.1. NCBI lineage: Eukaryota > Metazoa > Arthropoda > Insecta > Coleoptera > Coccinellidae > Adalia > Adalia bipunctata. The sequence goes on along the minus strand of OU342955.1, from coordinate 9,622,635 downwards.
TTAGAAATGTCAGTGTAGAGTTCGACGGCAAAAAAGTAAACCAGAGTTACGCAATAAATAGAAAAAAGATGTCCACCGAAATTGTAAAAATCGAAAAATCGGAGTATCGAGCCATCATAAAGTACCTGTATTTAAAAGGGTTAAGAGGTAAGCAGATTTACGAATATATCCTTAATACCCTTGGTGATCAATGTCCTTCGTATGAGACCGTGAAAAATTGGACTGCAAGTTTCAAAAGAGGTAAATTTTCCATTGAAGATGATGACCGATCGGGAAGGCCGCAGTTTCTGTGTCAGTCCCCGAAAATATCGATGCAGTTCATGACATGATTTTATCAGACCGTCGAATTGGGCTAAAACGGATATCTGAAGCACTGAAAATTTCATACGAACGCGTTCATCATATAGTTCACGTCAATTTGGACATGAGAAAAATTTCTGCAAAATGGATACCCAAATGTTTGAATGTTGACCAAAAGCGTGCAAGGGTAGAAGCATCGCGTTCGATCTGTGCTCGATTTGAAAACGATGTAGACTTCTGAAACCGAATTGTTACTATGGATGAGACTTGGGTACATTTCTACGATCCAGAAACAAAGCAACAATCGATGGAATGGCGACACTCTGGTTCTTCAAGATCTAAGAAATTTCGTGTCCAAAAATCTACTGGAAAAGTTCTTGCTTCAGTTTTTTGGGATAAGGGTAGAACAATAACTGGAGATTACTATTCGACATTACTGACCACTCTTCGGAAAAAAATTAAAGAGAAAGGACGCGGAAAGCTATCCAAAGGTGTTTTGTTTTTACAGGACAACGCCCCAGTACACAAATCTCATGTTGCCATGCAAAAAATTCGTGATTTAGGGTTAGAATTACTAAAACACCCCCCTTATTCACCAGATTTGGCTCCGTCCGATTATCATCTCTTTCCTCAACTGAGAAAAAGTTTAAAAATTAGTGAATTTTCTTCCAACGAGGAGGTAATAAAAGCTGTGGAGGACTGGATTGCAGAGCAAGAAGAAACATTTTTTTTGAAAGGCCTAGAGACGTTGAAGGTTCGCAGTAATAAACGTATTCAATTAAGAGGAGAATATGTTGAGTAATAAAATATTTTGACATTGAAATTTTGTTTGGTTCTATAGTAGGCTGAGAATTTTTCAATATATCCTCGTGAGGAAGAATATTTATTGATCTTTGCAATATGCATTAGAGATGCTCCTTTTGTTGGTAACGTACTTCAATCAGAATGGTCATTTTTTCAAAATATTTCATGGTTATGATGGCTTAAACTAGAGATCATATCTTGAAAACCCTCTGAGATAAATGTACGATTTTTTTTCATTGAATTCTCGAAAAGTTGACAAGTCTTCTCAGCAATTTTACGGACCATTGTACGAGTGGTTCGAAAGATACTGCGATTTTTCGAGAATCACATTAAAAAAATATCAATTAGTTCATTCATTCCAATGGCATGCCCAGATGCCCTGAGGTTTTTTTATTCATTGTAGGTATATCAGAAATTGAGAAAAGTAACCTGCTTTGACTTGGATATTTCATGCTGATTCAGAAATTGTTAAAGAAGTTGGCATCCTTATTTGAAAAAAACAGGTTGATAAAATGTTTTACCACTTTCTCGAGCGCCTATACAGTCAAAAATAATTTCAGCTTATGCGCTAAGTATAGTCGATTCCGACAAAATTTGAATCATACTCCTACGTCAAAATTTTCAAGAGTTATCGATTATCATTGAGCACTATTGACTCACCCTATATAACAAAGCTATAATTTAACGTATCTGAAAGAACAATTCTGTTCAGACTCGAACTGATGTATAGGTTATTAATATACAATCACTCGTTATTTGTTGTATACCTGCATAATCAAGATGAAAGATAAATGTTCAAACGTCAAAATGCCCATCGCATTCACCATTTTGCAACACAAATATGTTTGTATATCAGGTGGTTTGCATGAACTAGAGGATTTTGAATTACATTTTCAGATTATTCAAGACGTGTAGAGAATCGGTTGATTGAAGTTGGAAGCATGTGAATCGTGTTCAATAGACTGTTCTGAATGAAAGTTCAAAAATTAGTGATAATAAAAGTGAATTTTACAATTGGTGAAACTGATTTGCTTGAAATGCAGAAAAAGGCTGCCAAAAGTGATCGTTTTTCAGTGGGAGTTTACGAGGAAGATGCTTCAGCAGAACGAAAGTGCGAGAAGTGGTTTTTCCGGTTTAAAAGTGGTAATTTTGATTTGGAATAGGTACTAAGTAAGATCACGAGCGCTACCAAAGTTTATGGATGAAAAATTAGAGGCGAGTCCCGATGAAAATCCATCACAAATGCAAGGGAAACTCATTCAAAAACACTTGGAGCCAATCATTCAGCCATTTGCCATCGTATGAAAGCAATGGAAATGATCCGCAAGGTAGGAAATTGGAGGCCCTATGAACTAATGCCAGGAGACGTCAAACCGTTTTTTCACATGTGAACAACTGGTCCAATGGCGACTTAGAAAGGAGTTTCCGCATCAAATTCTGACTGGCGATGAAAAGTGGGTCCATAACGATAATCCAAAAAGTCGGATAACCTATGGATACTTCGGCCTTACCTCACAGTCATGCCGAATAGATCATGTTATGTATTTGGTCGAAAAAACTGGTTATGGTATATTATGAGCTGCTGCAACAGAAGGAAATTTGCTGACAAATACGACACAGTTATTTTGCAGCATGATATTGCTCGTTAAAACGTCGTCAGATGGGAATTCCTACCCCACCTGCCGTACAGCACAGACATTGCTCCTTCGGATTGTCATCTTTTCCGCTCGATGCTATGGGATCCGTCAATTGTCAAAAAGATGGGAAATCGTAGTGGCTAGCGGTGGACTTACTTTGAACATTGAATGTATGAGTGTTTCTTCACAATGAAGGTTCAATTCCTGAAACTGAATCTTGTTTATTCTCCAATATATTGTTGATATACACAAAAAAAGTAGTGTGCTCAAAGTTGTTTAACTTACTCTTCATCAGCAAGCTGCTGCAATTAACCTATGATCTTCTGGATCATCGGTTTTGTGGTATGAACAACTAAAGCCATATTCGAACTAGCTACAAACTCAAGGAGATATACTTAACCATCAAGTCATGATAGCGTCTTAAGTGATCATTTACCGAAGCTTGGAAATTAATATTTGAAGCAATGGTTACACGTGTTCAATTGAGAATTACGTAAATTCTCGTTCAATTGCATGTCAACAAGTTATTGGATTCAACCGTTCCCCGAAACCCCTAGGGGTATGTCCAAAGGCCTCTAGATATCTGACTAATTACCAGGACGTAATATATCAATCTACGGAAAGCAATCACTTCACAATACGCTCCATCAAAATCGTATACCAATTAATGTTGAGGGGAATTAAAGACCCAGAATATAATAATAATAATAAGGTCTTTATTTCAAACGAAAACCTCAAGAGGAAGTTCACCAGGAGGCGCTCTACCCTCTACCACTTAACCCTTGTTACAAAAAAACATGTGCTGTAAAGTGGAGAATACGTACAATCATACAACAGTGCATACATAAAGAAAGTAAATACGATACGGAGACAATCAGAGTATCTGCGATTCAAGTAAGCAGCAGCTGAAAAGGAAATCCTTGATCTTTTTTTTTTAATTTTTCATTCTTGAGCTGCTTAAATTCATGGGAAACAACGTTGTACAATTTGTATATATTATACCTAAAACTTCTCTCAAATGTTAATGTTCTGTGGTGAGGACATGACAATAAATTTCTATATATTATGTTGGCGCTGTGAACATCAGATCTGTAACTTAGCTTATTGAAGAGATAAGAGTTCTCTTTGAAATTGTATTATGGAAGGTACAAAGGGCATAATAATCAAAACGAAGCCTCATTGGGAGCCAACTACACTCTTTAAGTTTGTGTGATACATGATCAAATTTTCTGATCCCAAAAATAAACCTGATACAGTTGTTTTGAACACGCTGTATTCGACCGAGCGAGTCTTGGTCCAAGCAAAAACTATAAACAGGAGAACAGTAATTGAATTTTGATAAGACAAACCTTACTACCCAATTTAACCACTTGAGAACGACCATTGAGATAAGACTCGAATAGTAATAGTGCCTTCCCGCATGCATTTTTCCGTTCCCTATACAGTCAGCGCGACAGGTCGCTCTCACCGTATAGGAAACGGAATGCACAATGAAACACTCCGTTTCCTAGCAGATCTGCGCGATGTGCTCACTGCCCTGTTAGTCTTCTGGGTGCCGATGGGACAAATTGCAAATTATTAATAAAGTTTTCTTACTTTCTGTATAGCTTTATTAGGTAGAGTCTACCACATTTTTTCTCTGTGAACATTTTTGTAGTAGCGGTTTTTTTTCAGCAAACCTCTCGTAAGTCGAACATATTTTCATTTTTCTTGAATCAAACATACTCTTTTTTGTAAAATGCAATCATAAGAACAATCTTGGAGAAATGAGAAAACATGATTGTCTACCAACATAAACATGACTTATAATCGCTTTTTTTTAAAGTATCAATACCCTCCCAAATTTTTCAGAATCGGTTGATACAACCATATGAAGTATGAAAATGCAATTGTGCGACAAAAAAATGTGGCGATTTCCTTGACCGACAAATGAAAAACGAAGATTTTTTGGAATAAAAAATTATGAAAAATGTCTTTTTTTCCTTATTCTCTCTCCACCTTGAAAATACATCGCGTTCATTCAAAAATTAAAGAATTCACTGCTCTAATTTGGTTATGAATAGACTATATGCATTGATCGGATATAACTTTGCTCGTGTTACGAATAAACATTTGATTTTTTGAGGACCATTTAAGAAGGATGTGCTGAATACTATCATCCAGCTGTCCGACGAATAAATTTCGGCAATTTTAGTTGTTGCCGACATAATATTCTCAGTAGTGATGGAGTTTTTTTGTGCAAACATTAAAAAATATCCGTGGCTTTAAAACGAAAAAGGAAGAAGTGACATCCTTAAACTGTGCAAAATATTCTTGGCATCAAGAGAACATCATAATCACAAATATAAAGATGTCATTCTACCTGACGATTGGTGTGATACTTTTACTGGATACCATTCGTCTTGTTACAATGAATTCAATGTGAGGAAGAAGTATTTTCATTGTTTTTTTATTAGATTTGAATGAAAATGTCAGTAAACAATTTGAATTATACACTTTCAATCAAAATCAATAGTTTCATTTCAAAAATAATCGAAAACAGTTTCTGAAACAAAACCATTATATTCAAGTAGACTAAGGATTTGCCGCATTTTATATGGTGGACAGTTGTTTTTTCTATGAAACGAATCTCTCTAAAATATAAATTCATTCTTTTCCGATAAATATTAATGAATTTAAAAACACAAAAAAATCGTCGATTTTCATCTGTCGGACAAGAAAAACACCACATTTTTTTGTCGGACAATTGCATTTTCATATTTCATATGGTTATATAAACCGATTCTGAAAAATCAGGAGTGTATTGATAATCAAAAAAATGTGATTTTCAGTCATGTTTATATTGGTAGACAATCATGTTTTCTCATTTTTCTCAGATTGTTTTTATGATTGCATTTTACAAAAAAAGAGTACGTATGTTTAAAAAAAAAATAAAAATATGGTCGACTCACGACAGGTTTGCTGAAAAAAATCCGCAGCTACAAAAATGTTCACAGAGAAAAAATGTGGTAGACTCTACCTAATTAAGCTATACAGAAAGTATGAAAACTTGATTAATAATTTGCAATTTGTCCCATCGGCACCCAGAATACTAACAGGACAGTGAGCACATCGCGCATATCTGCTAGGAAACGGAGTGTTCCATTGTGCATTCCGTTTCCTATACGGTGAGAGCGACCTGTCGCGCTGACTGTATAGGGAACGGAAAAATGCTTCCCGCATGCTCCACAAGAACTTAACACAGCAAGAAGAGTTTCATGTCTGACCGTATCAAAAGCTTTACTGAAGTCGAGCAAAAGCAAAGCTGAGCATTCAGATTCATCAAATGACTGCAAAATGTCATCAGTGACATCAAGAAGAGTACCTACTGGTGGTACTGTAACCCTACGGGTGGTACTGTTACCCCCTTAGTACACTTAGTAGTTCTTTTATCATTGTTAATCCATTGATAATAGAGTCTATGCTTCAATGTAGTGGTCCGAAATATAATTTTTTAGTTTCACATTGAAGAAAATTCCACCATTGAGAAATTATTTCGACTATTGCCTTGTTACATAATCTATATGTATATCTGAAATTACTCAACAGAAGCAGTATGCTCGATGTTTTTCCACATACCATCTAATACAAATTTCTTCACCTATTCCATGAAAAAGAGCAAGATACTGTTTTCATAAGATTTCCATATATTCAGGCGGTATACCCTTCCAGATGGAGCGACATCGTTATCTAGCAGTCCGTCCATTAATATTCCCCGATTAAATGCAGATTCGTGACCTGCGTCTATCCCAACGGCAGCGAAGACGTGATCACCGCTCCCTACAACGCCATGCTGGCCACCCAGCATCTCATCCGACACGCCACGTGCGTTTTTCCGGTCGAAAACAGGGCGCTGCAGGAGGTGTGCGACCGCAAGCGGCTGAGCGGCTCGCAAGCCGCGGAAGGATGCGGTTCTATAGCCGGAACCTTCGGCGACATGAACTCGATAGTGGTGAAACTGCTGCTACACGTCACGAGGTGAGTCTACGCACGTGACACATGGGGAACGACGTTTATATTTTAGCGGGTCCCGGTTTTCAGGACAGCTGAATTTCGACATGAACGAGATCAATACGAATATGGTGCCGTTCCCGCAGATGAAATTTTTGTGCTCCGGCTTCAGCCCGATTGGAATTTACGATGCTTGTGGTGTTTCAAGGTATTGATGAAGGTTATGGAGAGGTGGCTAGGAAGTTAGAGTATACCTTATTTTTCTCAAGCGCTTATATTCATATGTGGTATACTTTGGATCGAACAGGAAATAACTCTTTTTATTTAAATAAAGGAATAGAATGTATATGTTATTCGCAATAGCCGAAATCGGCCACTGTCCGAAATTTTTGCTCACAACGCGTTATGGGTATCCATATTTACCCACGATGCGTACAGGTGGTTTTTTTTCGAGCATTGAGTAAAACGCAATACCCTGAACGCGTTGTGGGTAAATTAGATAATCCACAATGCGAATCCAATTTTAACGTGCTTTCATTCTGCGTTGTGGACAATTCATTTTACCCACGATGGGTTGTGGGTATTGCACTTTACCCAGAAAGCTATGAACCAGAATTTGTCGTCGAAGTCAGTCTGCTGTAGGTTTGTGTACTGGCACGTACGAGAAGCCAGTATTAGATACGAGTAGCGTGAATAGATTACGCACCCTGTGAATTCTCAAGTTTGATTGAAGTGCGTGTTTTCGAAATTATATCACTATGAAAACCTAATTTGAACAAAAACTAAGTGAACTTATGCTAAAAAAAAGACAGGTCGTTGTTATTGTTATTATCGGACGAACGTTATTTGGAGTTAGTAAATGAAACCAAAGTGGCACTACAAGGAAAACGGGATGGGCTTGAATTATCATCCAAAAAATATCGAAGATTGAAAAGATATGATTTATTAACAGTTGGCCGAAAAGATTAAACTTGTTAACAAGGAACGTTCAGGAAACCAATCTGGCTTTATAAAATGCAATTGTTTGAAAGAATGTCAAACTAAGGCGTGTGCATGTGTGACATTGAATATAAAATGTAATACAATCATAAAAGTTACTTCCATAAGGAAAACAAATTAATGTTCGAGTCGGATCCATGGCGGTTGTTGATATTTATAAAATGTAATTCAAGATGCCATAAAAGTACTTGTAAAAATAAATAATACCTACCTATTTGTTTTTAGTTCTAATGAGTAATATATCGTTTTGTTTTACCTATATGAACTTTCAATATAAGGTTTTTTGTAATCATTGTTTTACTTGAAACGTATTTTGGGTAAAGCGAAATGGATAGATAGCTTTTTCTCTTTTGTGTCCAATTTTTCAATGAGTTATCAGTATTACATCATACATTTCATTTGCTGCCCATTAAAAATCTAGGCCAGTTTGGTTTGCTAAACGTTCTATGTTAACAAGTTTATCCTTTTCTCCACCAATGAATGGATCAAACCGTTTCAATCTACGATATTTTTTGAATGATAATTCAAGTCCATCCCGTTTTCTTTATAGTGTCACTTTGGTTTCATACATAATCTCTAAATGACCTTCGTCTGGTAAAAATAACGACCTGTTCACTTAATTTTTGTTCGAATTCAGCTTTCATTTTGAAATATTTTCGAAAACACGCACTTAAACCAAAACACAGTCAAACCAATTTCAAGAAATCACAAGGTATCCAGGCACTGTGGTAATCTATTCATGCTACTCGTAATACTCGCTACTCGTACTTACTTGTCAGTACACAACCTACAGCAGGCTGACTTCGACGACAAATTCTGGTTCATCGCTTTCTGGGTAAAGTGCAATACCCACAACCCATCGTGGGTAAAATGAATTGTCCACAACGCAGAATGAAAGCCTGCTAAAATTGGATTCGCATTGTGGATTATCTGATTTACCCACAACGCGTTCTGTGTATTCCGCTTTACTCAGTGCTCGAAAAAAAGAAATATATTCGCATCGTGGGTAAATTTGGATACCCATAACGCGTTGTGAGCAAAAATTTCGGACAGTGGCCGATTTCTGCTATTGCGAATAACATCTATACTGCTCCGCAAAAGTTGAGGATATTCACAGGTGCACCCATAACTTTCCATATCTCGACTCAACTGTGAACAATACAATTCTTAGAAACGCAAACGAAAACAACACAAAACGAAAAATGGGAAAGAAAAGAAATATTTTTGTGACAAAAGTGAACACTTCTATTTAAAATATGATAATTTTCAGTTCCTCAACCAGAGAGAAAAATTTTTGGAATGCATGTAACAGAAGCAACCAACTATTAAAAATAGATCCTATGGGTAGACCTCTGTTGAATGAGTAGCAATGGAAAAATTAATTTAATGAATTTTAGATGCTAACTCATCCTTAATGTCAACCATGCTCTTTGGAAGGGGAGAATATACTCTGACGGATATGAGAAATTACGTGAATAAACTTCAGAGGAAGGCTCCTCTGCTGGAATGGTCTAAAAAGTGCATAAAAGTGGGGTTATGCTCTGTACCGGAAATCGACTCCCAGTATTCAATGATGGCTTTATTCAATACATCTTCCACGAGAGATATTTTTTGTCATACATCTGAACAATTTCGGAAATTAATTAGAAGAAAGGTATAAACATTTACGAGTTCTCTTTTTTTGAATTTTTTATCAGGGAATTCTTGAGATTTGATAATATAAGATTTATGTAAAAATAGCCATTTGATCTCTATTTTGTTTATGAATTTAGTTCGATTAGCAGAGATTTTCCGAATAAATTATTAACCTATAGAACATGATGAAAGAATGAACCACTTTACAATTAGATGACTTATTTGTTTATTGAAGACTTCAAAAAGAACGAGGTTGTTTACGCTGTGCGTTTGTATGTTCAAATCAACCGATTTCCACAATTTGACGGCTAACTGCAGCCACATTCCTACGGAATTCTTTGTAGTATAGTAGCGATGAGAATACTGATAGGCCAATTATTGTTGTGTTATAGGCCCACGTACACCATTACACAAAAGTTCCAGGTTTCGAGTTTGATAGTTTCTATGAGTGCCAGAATACAATTGCTGACATTATCGACTCTTACGAAGAAGTTTTAGAGTCCAACTGTGCCACCGAAGAAAGGATACTATCAAATATAAGTTATTGAAGATTGTAGGAAAAATAAAAGGCTTTGAATACAGACATTCATTTCGATAGCAACCTGCCGTTTCATTTAATTGCTATCGTGGGTTGGGTAATGTGGCACTGATGACGGCATAACAAGTCACTACTCTACTCCGATGGCAGCACGATCCGTTTACTTCTGAATTAGATCTCCACTAGTCCGCTCACTTTAAAAAAATATAATATTCAGTATTTGTTGTATTTTCGCTATTCAGTTTTTTAATTCTTTAACTTCAATTTGGGAATAATTGAATATAAACATAACCTAGGATGCCTTCACTCTGCTCTAACTTAAACTAGGTGTTTCAGAAATTCTTAAATTTCTTCGATCCATCCGGCATTTTTTAGAGATCTAGAATTCAAGGGAGATTTCTTGATACCGGAGTATACTCCCGATCAAGTATACACTTTCTCTCTTAGCTGTCCTCAGAATTCTTGACAATCACGATGGAGGAACCTGAAACCTAATTCCCAACCCTTAAAGACTCACCTGAAGGTGGTTAAATTGTGTACAATTTATCTTTCGCGAAACATGAAGCTGTAATAGAAATAAATTAAGTTTAACGGTATCATCTTCTCTCTTCACTCGGATTACTGGAATAATTAACGTTGGTGGAAGCGTGCAAACTGCGGAATTTATGTATGGCATTAACCATTCTGTGTGAAAATTTGAGAATTATAGCTTTCGGTTCTGCGCCTCTTGCTTGTACGAAAAAGCTTTTGGCATGAAAACAGTAACCGAGTTTTTTCACTATGCCTCTCTGAAGTTCGCATAGACACAATATTCATCAACATGAGTATATAGGGTGTGCCATAGTCAGGATACTGAATGTATAATGTTTCAAAGATGAATCAATCGGTTTTTCGTAACTTTTCTTGTTGAAATACTACTCTGTCAAGAAAGTACCGGGAATTTTCAATTAAAACAACATTTTTACATTTAATCGTCAAAATTTATTGGGTCGCCTTCAAAATAGGCTCCATTTGCTCCAATACATCTATGCCAACGGCACTTCCAATTATCGAAACATTTTTTATAGGCGCTTTCCGGGATGGACTTTAGCTCTCGCGCCGAATTTTGTTTTATGGCTTCAAACGACTCAAAACGGGTGCCACGAAGGGGCAATTTTAGTTTTGGGAAGAGGAAAAAGTCGCAGGGAGCCAAATCCGGCGAATACGGTGGTTGCTGAAGCACGTTTGTTGAGTTTTTGGCGAGAAAGTCAGTCACAATCGTAGCTCGGTGAGAAGGCGCGTTATCGTCATGCAAAATCCATGAGTTGTTCGCCCACAAATTTGGCCGCTTCTTACGGATACGCTCACGCAAACGTTTCATAACGCCTAGGTAATACTCCTTGTTTACCGTCTGACCCTCTGGAACGAATTCGTAGTGCACCACGCCACGGATATCGAAGAAAACAATGAGCATCACCTTCATTTCCGAGCGGCTTTGGCGTGGTTTTTTCGGTTTCGGCTCATTTTTTGCCACCCATTCCGATGATTGCTGGCTTGTTTGCATATCGTACTCGTAGACCCAGGTCTCGTCACCAGTTATAATGCGTTCCATGAATGTAGAATCGGAATTACAGCGATCCAGCATGTCTGAAGCAACCTGTTCGCGATGACGTTTTTGAAGAAAATTCAGGTCTTTCGGTACGAGTCGTGCGGCCACCTTTCCCATGCCCAAAATATCAATCAAAATCGTACGTGCGGACTCGTGGGATATCTTAAGATCATGTGCTATCTCTCTCAAGCTGGTACGACGGTTTTCAAGCACTCTTTCCTTAATTTTATCGACGTTATCTTCGGTCGAAGCCGTCGATGGGCGTCCGGAACGAGGCAAGTCTTCGACCACTTCACGACCGTCCTTGAAGGCTCTGTACCACTGATATGCACGAGTTTTCGGTTGAGCATTATCACCAAAGGCCTTTTGCAACATTTTCAATGCATCGGCACACGAAAATTCATTTGCAACACAAAACTTTAAACAAATTCTTTGCTCAACGTAATCACCCATAGTAAAAATCGGCACGCACTCTGACATCGACTGACTTAACAAGCTGTTGCAAACACACTAGTTGACAGATCCCGCTCAAGCTTGGCATAGTAATTAAGGACAGTGGTACCAACCTAGGAAAAAAAAATTTACCTGCCTCATTGCCCCGCCAGATTTAAATCGATATTAAATTGTATTAATTTATGCATAATTAAATGAATGGAAGTTCACGAAAATTCCACACTGAATGTAGGCCAATTAATAACTTTTCTGAATAGATCGCAATGAATGTGCGTTGAGGAATACAAAGAATTACCATATTTATGGAAGAACCGTCCTATGAAACTTTCCAGATAACCGCAGAAGCTTAAATCTGATCTTAATTATAAATTTTTGGCTTAGCTATCAAGTCGACCGGGACCCCTTAACGAATCAGGCTATAAATATTCTGGGGAAATTATAGAGGGGTTGGAAGAAAGAATTTTCCAAATATTTCAAAATTTATCTTCAGAGTTCGCTGCTTATCAGTTAAATGATTCCGGGGTTATTTTATGCGAATTTAATTTGGTAGGGATAGAATTGGGGGAATCGTTTTCCGGTTATTGGAAAAACTTTTAATATATAAGGTTATCATTTAAAGGCTAATGCTCTTTCGGTTTTCTGAATAATTTCCGTAAATTATAAATAATAAATCGACCAAATAAAATTTTGCTTCGAATTTCGGGTTATTTTATTCACTAATTCGAACACGTAGATTACGAATCTGTAATCAGAATTCTCTTTTGACGCGTAGTTTGGAAATAATTGACCTGGAGTCGAAAAATTGCGAAAAATAGGTCATTTTTGTACTGCCATATTTCCCAGAAAAATTGATTTATACAGATGCTGGTTATTTTTGCATATAGATTGATCCTTTGTGAATCGAAAAAACCAATTTTCATCCATCAGAGTCGAACATTTTAGATTTTCTGTTTTTTTTCGGGAAGGTCCAAATTTTCATCTTGTTTAGATTAAAATTTTTTTTCTTCGGAGTATATCGACCCGGGTCATTTCACTAATTCGGACACGTAGATTACGAATCTGTTATTAGAATTCTCCTTTGACGCGTAGTTTGGGAAATAATAATAAATTGTCTGATTTTTCTCACGATTTCGACAGTATTTTACAATTCACCCAATTTATAAGGTTCCCCAGTTACTTCCTAGGAAAGATAATCATCCATCATTCTCTCGTAACAATGAGTCCATCAACTGAAACCAGTACTGCAGATGAAAGATGAACAGAGAATCGTCTTCACGAATAGAAGACAATGTTTGTTGTTGCATCTGCCTGAGGGAACTTTGACAAATAATCCACTTTATCGAGAACAGTTCAGAGCAATCCTTCAGGGTAATTGGCATTATTTAGATCTGCAATTCCCTGTTTTGATTAATTGAGCAACTTCTCTTACCTCAGACCCAGCTAGAGTGAATGCGAAATTAGTTAGGTTACTGTGATGAACCAAGTGACGGAACAGTTAATTCTTGTTCATTTCGATCGGTCGCGTACTCGCGTCTGTAATTTATCTATTTGCCTGAGTTCATTCGCGGCTTTGTTTCCACCATCGCTATTACACAGGAATTCCATTATCGACGATCGACGCCACATGTGTCAAATTTAAATTACCCCATATGTGTTTGGCTTCATGCTGAGAAGGTGGGAAATCTGAAAGTCTACTAACATTGACATCCTGTTTCTCAACACCGTGTTTATTGTTTGAAAATCATTATAGAGGAAAATCATTATTTTTGGAGGAAAACTATTTTTTTAATATTTTTTCAAATCAATATATCGGGTGTTTTTTTTGAGTAATAGAATTTTCGATAGGGATAACTGTGATTTGACAGAAGCTGTTCACGCCAAGTGAATGGTTCAAATTAATTATTCTGAAATTTCAAAATTCTGATTCCTTTTAAATTAATTTCTCCATACTGGGGAATTCCCATATGGAGTTGTCATTATGTAGGTTCGAAAAGAACTCGAGTCAGCTGTGGATAGCATCATATGTTACATATTTGTTTCATTTTCATAATTTATATCAGTTCACTGATTTACTTGATCGTGAATAATTCTGCTTCCGTTAATTGCTAATTTTCTGCTTCCTTTTCGTGAATTCGGAAAATTTCAGTTTTTCCTGTGATTCGCAGTTTGTAGTGATTTCGATTCAAGCGAATTACATTCATTTAAAACTTCCATTTGTGCGAATTATTTCGAATAAAAAAAAATGTTACCAGTGGCGTGGTTATTTTATAATACCACAAGGATAAGTGTGCACAATTTGACATTTTTAGCAACGGATTTTCACGTCAGCTTCATTTCATGTTCGTTTGTCGAGCTCGATCACTCTTTACATTGGAATAGGAGTCATCGACAGGATCCTGTTGACTGTTTTGCTGATATAGGTAAGACTATATTTCTTCTCTTATTTTGGATACATTTATCCTTTCATTTGTGTTGGGTTTCAATTAATTTTATATATATATATATACAGTCCACTAGCTCTATTTTTATTTCCATTCAGAAGATCATATTTCGAAAAATTCAACTTAAATAAAATTGAACCACACTTCAGTTGGTTAACTGAAACGCCACCCAACAGAAGCCATCTTGTTTTGACATTTCTGTTCAGTGAGCATTGACAAATTGTCATGGTTAATACACCTAGGGCACCTTCCATCTCTATAGTGATAGGGACACCTCCATATCGACTCGCGGCATTTTTGTCGGCGCGTTTTAGGGTCTGAGTCTCTCTTTTTTTCATTATGTATAAATTTCAGAGACTTCTTTCAACGTTGAAATAGAGTTAATTATTATTAAGTTCAGATTAAATTTGCAGAAGAAATTTTTAAAGATGAACAATATCCCTAATTCGCTCCAAGGATGTTCTGAAAAGGATAGTAAAGCACTGACTTGGAGCGAAATAACGATATTGTTCATCTTCAAATTTTTTTTTAGGAAAACTGGATGTGTGCAAAAAACAATAAAAACGCTCCAGTAATGTGAACTTATGGTAGAATATGAAGCAGGTAGCGAATTTTTGAAAACGGAATGTACAAGGTGTTTTCTCAACCTGCAGATTCAATCTGAACTTATCATAATTCCGACCTTTTATTTTTGAGAGAATGTTAGAATTATTGCAAGTAGACAATCATATTGTTCTACACTGAAAATTTCATCAATCTTGATCAAGCCATACCAAAGTTATGAATAAAAGAAGAATCGGCCCCCAACCATAAACCAAACATTGGTTCGAAACTGCCTTGACTAGTGTAAACTTCCCCTGAAATCTGACGGTCTCTTCCGGAATCACCCTATATATACTTTTGCTCATCACAAATAACTTGTATCGGCAAGAAAAAGTCTGTTCATGAGTTTCGGATTCCAATTAATGAAAAATTCTCGAGAATAAAAGGAAACAAGAATTAGAGCACAGAAAGAAACTGTCAAAGCTTCAGTCTTCCAATGTGGAAAATTTCAATTTTCCACATCCCTAAGGGAGAACTCTGGAAAGAATTCGAATTAAATTAGGGTTCAACCTTTGAAAGGTTCGATGGATGCCGTGAGTAGCCCAGGGCAGCCTCCAAAACGGATCTCTGGATTGCTATCTTGATTAAATTATTATACTTATGGCTATTAACCTCCTGCAATTTCCTGAAACGCAAAGCTTGATAGTGTGGAGGCGATTTTGAGGGATCATGCTTCCTTGAGAACGGAGTAGTGTATCATGATACGTATAATTATGTTTTTCTACATTTTCTCGATGAAAATGGAAAATATCAACAGTTTCAGAATGTGAAACGATTTATTTAGAGTTTATCAGGTGTTCCATATGTTTCCCGTTCTCATAGGGGATTTTTTTTTGTAAATTTATCTGACTACTGAACGAAATAGGAATATAAAGAGCTCATCGATAAAGCCTTCCGCTCTATTCTTAATTTAGCCTATTTGATCCGGAATGGGAATAGGGAAAATCCCTGAAAACAAGTTAGTGTTTGAAAACGTCAGATTCCCGGATGATGGGATGGAGCAGATAGAGATTTTATCCACTGAGACTGTTCCAAGATTTTTAGATTTATATTCAACAGGATTTCATTCTTGGTCTTGACCGAACCCTGCACTTCTCTCGACGATATCTCTGTGTCCTTTGTCCTTATCGGATTTGTTGAGAGTTCTTTTCTTTCGTCCGATGAGATCACCGTTCACATAATATTTTCATTGAATGATGCCATGATATTATCTTTTTCTCAGGAGAAAATGAATGTGAAAGATAGTAGATTCACACTGCATTCAGAATTAACATTCGATTCTGACGATAGCTTGTTTGAGAAGTAATGCTTCAAGTTTCGAAATAAACATAGAAATTTTTTTTGAAGAGGAAAAGCAGAAAATACATTAGACAACGCATTCGCCATTTTGTAACAAATCTCGGATTAATCTTGCTTGTATCATGAAAATGACCTCTATCATTACTCATAGACTACAGGCCCGTGTCGAAAATTGATGGGTCATTTGAACCAGAAGGTGACCTATCTAGAACGATAGAAGGACATAAAATAATAAGATTCAGCACTATGCCGTCACTTGTAAGCTGTCCAACTGAGTACAGGTGGCAATTCAAAAGGACAGGTAGACTGGGTACATTTGGGTCATATGACTTTCGACGGCATTCTTACCATCGATAGCTCCATGGAAAATAATAGGAAAACGGGCAGTGCCGTACAAAAATGATGCGCCATATATTCGGAAAATTTTTTTGATTTTCCGAAAATTTCCATGGTAAAATAGGTCATTTGACTTTGTACGGCATCAGTTTTATACGGTTGCCATACATCTTCTAATCCATTATTCAGCAACGCCGTCAAAAAATCATGCGACAAAGGGAAAAAATCGAGGGTTGCAACCCCCTCTCTTGCCGTGCTCCAGGGGGTCATTTGAAAAAGTACGGCTTCGGTTCCAAAGCATTATCCAGCACTCAAAATTACTATTAAAAATAAGGCCGTCAAAAAAAATTGTTCTTTTTGATGTTATACCAATAATTATCTTAATTTCATCTTATGCTTGACCCATAAAGCTCTAAAGTCATTTGACCCAGTACGGCAACTTCTTTTTTTACATGATACTTTAAGATACAATTCTTATATTATATTGCCGTTCAAAAGAAACTGTTCTAAAAAAAATTATAGAGAAATACAAAAAGTGAAATTTTTCATATTATTGTAAACGTTTGGAACTCATAGATTAATGATATATATAACAATTTTCTACATTTTATCCCTTGTGAATAGTATTAAGGTAAATAAATTAGGAACAAAATGATGCCGTACATTTTTATCCAGACCATATCATTTAGGATGATGAAAATTGCGCTACCATTTTAAGGATACTCTATGGTCATTTGATACTGTACGGCATCAACATATTTTTGAAGAGAAAAATTAAAAAATGACAAAATCATTATACCGTCTGAAGTGTCTATATCATACCCAACAAGTGAACAATCAATTATATATGTATCAATAATGTTTCAAGTATACCTTTTTTAAACCAAAAAGTATACAAAACTGTTGATACTTGGATTGACGGTTTCACTTGTTGGGTATGATATAGACACTTCAGACGGTATAATGATTTTGTCATTTTTTCAATTTTTCTCTTCAAAAATATGTTGATGCCGTACAGTATCAAATGACCATAGAGTATCCTTAAAATGGTAGCGCAATTTTCATCATCCTAAATGATATGGTCTGGATAAAAATGTACGGCATCATTTGTACCTAATTTATTTACCTTAATACTATTCACAAGGGATAAAATGTAGAAAATTGTTATATATATCATTAATCTATGAGTTCCAAACTTTTACAATAATATGAAAAATTTCACTTTTTGTATTTCTCTATAATTTTTTTTAGAACAGTTTCTTTTGAACGGCAATATAATATAAGAATTGTATCTTAAAGTATCATGTAAAAAAAGAAGTTGCCGTACTGGGTCAAATGACTTTAGAGCTTTATGGGTCAAGCATAAGATGAAATTAAGATAATTATTGGTATAACATCAAAATGAACAATTTTTTTTTGACGGCCTTATTTTTAATAGTAATTTTGAGTGCTGGATAATGCTTTGGAACCGAAGCCGTACTTTTTCAAATGACCCCCTGGAGCACGGCAAGAGAGGGGGTTGCAACCCTCGATTTTTTCCCTTTGTCGCATGATTTTTTGACGGCGTTGCTGAATAATGGATTAGAAGATGTATGGCAACCGTATAAAACTGATGCCGTACAAAGTCAAATGACCTATTTTACCATGGAAATTTTCGGAAAATCAAAAAAATTTTCCGAATATATGGCGCATCATGTTTGTACGGCACTGCCCGTTTTCCTATTATTTTCCATGGAGCTATCGATGGTAAGAATGCCGTCAAAAGTCATATGACCCAAATGTACCCAGTCTACCTGTCCTTTTGAATTGCCACATGTACTCAGTTTGTTCAGCTTACAAGTGACGGCATAGTGCTGAATCTTATTATTTTATGTCCTTCTATCGTTCTAGATAGGTCATCTTCTGGTTCAAATGACCCATCAATTTTCGACACGGGCCTGTAGTCTATCAGGCTGTTTTCTGAGGTAAAGTAAATTATAAAACAATATCTCAAATGACATAGAATTGTTGCCAACGAATACTATCACGAAAGTTCTTTCAAACTCAATAAACCATGGGACACCACATCTTATAATTAGGTTTCATATCGAAAAGACCCCTGCTACTGAAACTTATTCCCTGCCCCAATCTTATCATATACTGGAGAGTAGGGGCAGGTGATCCAAGTTGGCCGTTCACATAAGTGGGATTTAAGTCGACAAATAGGTTTTCTGTGCCCCCACTGGGCACTAAAATAATAAATTAGCTGCCAACTGAAAACCAATCTCCGGAGTCCAGAGACGAATTCTCACGATATATATCAGGCGGTATGGGTTCTATATAGCCTTGGAATCGAGAGTTACTTACTGGGGACTTGCTCGAAAAATAATTAATTGCCTGAGACTTAATTGGTTACCCATTTTCAATTGTAACGCCATTGAGGAACCTGCAGGATTTTTTTTGTGTCTCCTGTATTTCAAGCAATATTATGGCGATCAAAATTGAGTGTAGGAGCTGTCAGAATTTAATGAAAAACTCACGCAGGCAAAGATAAATCGTCCTTTGAGGATAGTTTTTATAATCCAAGTCAGCTATTTTGTTGAGGAAGGTGTTTGGGTGAACTTCAACCTGACATCACAATTAAAAATAATTGAAATTAATTTCACTATCTTCAAAAGCCTGAAAGCTTTTTCAGCCAAAAGGAGCCTGGAGGTATGAATATTTATTGAATCTTTTTCTGATATTTTATGTTGATGAAAATGACAAAAATCTTTCAATAAAATTAATTCTATATTGAATCAAGTGGTTGACAACCCTCCTCGATTCTATGGTCTTTGATCACCCAGAATTCCACAGGGATTCTACCTTTTTTTAGTACACTTTTGCTACATGTCTAGCAACGACCACATTATACTCCATTCACTTTCATAAAGTATTCCGGTTGGCCAAGATTTAGGTTTATCACTTAAAACAGACGCAGGTTGGCACACGTGAACGTCAAAATAATTCTCAGAGACGTTGGACGTTGTCAATGTGACATAGGTTTTGAGCTCTGAGCTTCAGAATAAAACTCGAAAATGAAATATCGAAATAATTAAAAAGAGATAATTCATTAGTTATGAGGGCTACATGGACGATTTTGGTATCAAAATGTATGTTTTCAAGGTCGCTCTATTCAATAAACGACTTTTTAGAGCCATAACTGATATGGTTAAGATTTTTCACCAGCGAAATGGTATTTTTCGAAAATTTGGAAATTTCAAATCGTCATAGCTCCCGTTTCTGTGGTCACATCAACATGACGATTGTATACTGGTAATCAGCATTGTCCAATGTATCCCTATAAACAATAAAATCGATTTCGAAAATCCCAAATTTTTGGGTGAAAAATGCATAAGGGGTATGACCTCCAGAAAACCTCATATTTGCCATCAACACGAATTCCCTGGGGAATATAATAGTGTTATTCAATCGAAAAAGTCTTCAACCCATTTGAATCTTTCAGAATACTCAATTTGGTGATCCCTATCACCCATACTCTGAGTGCTGTGGGCTTCAGAACAAAACTCGAAAATGAAACATCGAAAAAATTGAAACGAAATAATTCATTAGTTATGAGGGCTACATGGACGATTTTGGTATCAAAATGTAGGTTTTCGAGGTCGCTCTATTCAATAAGAGACTTTTCAGAGCCCTTACTATAATGGTTTAGATTCTCACCTCCGAAATGGTATTTTTCGAAAAATTGGAAATTTCAAATCGTCATAGCTCCCGTTTCTTTAGCCGCATCCACATGAGGTTCGTATATTGTTAATCAGCACTGTCCAACGTATTTCTATAAACATTAAAATCGATTTCGAAAATCCCGAATTTTTTGGGTTAAAAATGCATAAGGGTTATGACTCCCTGAAAACCCCATATTTGCCATCAACACGAATTCCCTGGAGAATCTCTTCTGTCATGATTCAGGGTACTGCACCTGGATCATCTACTGGTATTCTCCAAGATCGTGAGCAGAATGCTCGAAATTAATTAGAAAATCTGTATCGAAGATCCATAGAATTCAGATAAAGGTGAAAAGTAAAAAAGTGAAAAAGTAGCAAAAAGAACGAAAGCGAAGCCACTGATTATGCATAGCGAGCACCCAGTAGCCAACTACCCATTCAATTCAGTCTTGATTTATTCAGGTTATTCCACTCCAATTTTTCTACAACCCCAGTTCAAAATTCAAATGGATTTGATTGAGTGTAAAACCCAGCGTATTCCCAATTTGGTTTGGTAATTAGGGAAAGCGTCCGATGTTGAAATGCTGCAGCGAACAGCTCGATATGTACGGAATGGGTTGGAAATAGATATCACGAGGTGGGTGTTGAATTCGATTTGATAATGCTCCCGAGACCAAGGAGATGAGCATTGTCGAATTTCCAATGCGGAATGTTACGAGGATATATTGAAAAATTTTTTGCCTATTATAGAACCAAACAAAATTTCAATGTCGAAATATTTTATTACTCAACATATTCTCCTCTTAATTGAATACATTTATGACAGCGAACCTGCAACGTCTCTAGACCTTTAAAAAAAAATGTTTCTTCTTGCTCTGCAAACCAGTCCTCTACAGCTTTTATTACCTCCTCGTTGGAAGAAAGTTTACGACCTTCTGAACTTTTTTTCAGTTGAGGAAAGACATGATAGTCGGACGGAGCCAAACCTGGTGAATAAGGGGGGTTTTCTAGTAATTCTAACCCTAAATCACGATTTTTTTGCATGGCAACATGAGATTTGTGTACTGGGGCGTTGTCCTGTAAAAACAAATCACCTTTGGATAGCTTTCCGCGTCTTTTCTTTTCAATTTTTTTCCGTAGAGTGGTCAGTAATGTCGAATAGTAATCTCCAGTAATTATTCTTCCCTCATATAAAAAATCAATCAAGATTACTTCATGGCAATCCCAAAAAACTGAAGCAAAAACTTTTCCAGCAGATTTTTGGACACGAAACTTCTTAGGTCTTGGAGAACCAGAGTGTCACCATTCCATCGTTTGTTGCGTTGTTTCTGGATCGTAGAAATGTACCCAAGTCTCATCAATAGTAACAATTCGGTTTAAGAAGTCTACATCGTTTTCAAATCGAGCACAGATCGAACGCGATGCTTCTACCCTTGCACGCTTCAAACATTCAAACATTTGGGGATCCATTTTGCAGAAATTTTTCTCATGTCCAAATTGACTTGGACTATATGATGAACGCGTTCGTATGAAATCTTCAGTGCTTCAGATATCCGTTTTAGCCCAATTCGACGGTCTGATAAAATCATGTCATGAACCTCTTTTGAAGCTTGCAGTCCAATTTTTCACGGTCGCATACGAAGGACATTGATCACCAAGGGTATTAAGCATATCTTCGTAAATCTGCTTACCTCTTAACACTTTTAAATACAGGTACTTGATGATGGCTCGATACTCCAATTTTTCGATTTTTACAATTTCGGTGGACATCTTTTTTTTTTAATTCATTGCGTAACTCTGGTTTACTTTTTTTACGTCGAAGGCCTTCAGTCTTCTACCCTAACGCCGGAGGGGCCCCATGGTCAAGATGCTAGTCGGAGAAACGAAGCATCCAGCAGAAGCCACAGTATCTGAATTAACAACTCAGTTAATCGGACATATCGAATTGCGGTAAGTGATATTCATTGCCCAATTCCAGCAAACCAAACGAACGTTTTATTCATCTCATCGAACTCATATGTCAGGGTCCTATATGGATTATAACTATAACTGCTTGAGTTAGGTTCGGGTTTTACTACCTCTCACATTTCTTCGTTGATATTATTCTACTTTGTGTAACATTTTATTGCAGAATGTCCTAATTTGGTAAAAACGTTCTATATATTGTCGTGTTTTAATTCTAAGTTTTTAAGCATTTCATCGAAATCTAACAACAACATATCCAACATCGTAATATTTATAAAGGGTTTTCCAATAAGCTGTCATTTTTTGACATTTCACAAGTTGAAACTACGCCATTAATGAAAATGGAAAAATGCTAAATTTTGTAGTTTTTGTCATGAACGACTTCAAAACACGATGTGTCCTTCATTGAAATGGTTATAATAAAACGAAATACAACGAGATAGAGAATGGTTCCCTGAGAAGGTTTTGAACAACAATTTCTTCCTCCACTTTCGTCAAAGTGAATTTAGCGATCGGAAATGTGAAAAGAAATCCCCATCAATCCGATTGACAACTGAACCGATAGAAATGAGAATTTCTCAAGCGATTTTATGCGACGTAAAAATATTGTTGGTATGTAGCTCATTTCAAAGCGTTTCAACTTACTGCACTGCGTAAAAGATGGGAAATGAATGGAATCCCAACATAACTTCAAAATCCATTTTCCTCGCATAATAATTCATTTCCAATTCCCTTTTCCCTTGGGAAAAAAACCCACTTACTGAGTTACACCAACTCAATGGATGTCAATCGGAGTTTTGCATTGAAAAAACAGCATTCAAGAAAACGAGTATAAAAGTAGATGGGAATTAGTTCTCCACTTTTACTTTGGTTTTTCCGATATTATTTCGTACTCAGGGTACTTTTGTAAGTTCAATTTCAATTGCTTCAAACTCATCCTACAGCAGCGACACTCAAAAAATTTCCATTTAGAGAACTCGTCGGAAATGAGGCATGAAATTGGGAAGCAAAGGAAAATCAATTGTTTCGAACAAGTATTGTTCATTCACGTTCCTCCTTTGATACAGTACGTGTATCGTATACAAGTCTCTCAAACTTCAATCCCCATTTTAATATAGCCTCGCAATTTCACCAAGTCATAATTTCAGGCAATAAATGTTCACATACCGAGACATTAATGTTGTATGGAATTGGTATTGAAACGTAGCATGTTTGTGTATGAGTTTCGTCTGTCCTCAATTTAATAGGTTGCAATCACGGCAGAAAGGTTTATGGCGGTATAACTAGGGCCGGAATGATCAATTTATTTCGGAGTTTTATTGGAAGTACTTAGAAATATTACCAGTGCTCGGTATTCTGGTCTCAGGAGTCCATATTAGATTTGATGGTCAGGAATGCAGTGATTCTCGTTCCGGGAATATTCAGTATTCCTTCCACTTCACTTTCAAATAGTCACACTCCAATATTTCCCAAATATCCAGACGACTTAATGAAGAAACAGACCGAAAGAGTTCATTTTAGGACATGGATCTGGAAATGAAGTGACTCAAACACGAGAATATACCGATTGGGACAAGTTTAAAATTAAACTCCAAGAAAATATCACGAATATTCCACAAATTAACACCCCTGATGAATTAGATGAATCAGTCATAGCTTTGGAGAGTGCGATTTTGAAATCATATGAAGAGCACGGCTCGAAAAACTAAACCTTCTCCCAAACATCCATATGGCGATACTCCAAAAGAGGTGGAAGAACTGATAAAAGTCAACCGAAGACTAAGAAAGAAGTACAGGATCTATAAAACAGATAATGATAAAATCAGACTAAACGGACATGGTCAAATACTTAAAAATGCACTAAGGGAGCTCAGAACGAATAGATGGAATGAGAAAATCAGTGACTCAACACAGAAGACCACTCTGCATGGAGAATGCAAAAAAATTCACGTAATGAAAAAACTCAAATTCCACCACTGCATGGAATGGCATATTCAAAAAGCGATAAATCTAACGCTCTAGCCGATACTATAGAAAGGGAGTCAGGAATAAATTATTGTGAAGAAGACTATGAGGACCTAGAAGAATTATTTGAAGATAATGAAGAAGAAATGAAAGAATCACCACCGGATGACAAAATCCCTCACCCAACATCTCCGGCAGAAATCAAAGAGATAATCAATAATTTGAAAACAAGAGAGGCTCCTGGAAAAGATAAAATCACAAATCTCATGCTGAAGAAAATGTCAGAGAAAGGAACGGCAGCTCTCACTAGCGTATAGCAAATGGCGTGATGAGAACAGAGCACTTTCCAAAAAGATGGAAATCTGCCGAAGTGATTGTTTTCAATGAATCAGGTAAAGACAAAAAGTTCCCACAGAACTATAGACCGATAAGCCTGCTCCCAGCCCTAGGAAAAATTGTGGAGAGAGTCTTAGCCAGACGACTAAATGAAGAACCAGAAGCCCTGGCGACGATACCGAGTGAACAATTTGGGTTCCGAAAACAACATTCAACTGAACAACAGCTCCTAAGAATGACTGAGTATATCACAGAAGGATCTCAGAATAAACAAGCCACAGGACTACTACTACTAGATGTAACCAGAGCTTTTGATAGAGTATGGCATGAAGGACTAGCATATGAAATGATAACCGCAGGTTCTTCACCCAAGTTGTGCAGAATAATAAGAAATTATTTGAGGGATAGGAACTTTTGTGTGAAAATAGGTGATGTTCATTCCACACTCAGATATTTAGAAGCAGGAGTTCCCCAAGGATCCATACTAGGACCGCTACTCTATAACATATACATACATGATATACCAAAGAATCCAAGATGCCTGCTTGCTCAATACGCGGAGGATACGGGCATAGCAATTAGGCACAGAAATACAGAAATAATTCACAAAAGACTTCAAGAAGCTGCAGATGATATCAGTCAATGGTGTAACAGATGGAAAATCAAAATCAATGGAGAAAAGAGTCAAGCAATACTCCTTCAAAAGAGAAGACTGAAGATGGAATTGAAGATATCCATAGACAATAATGAAATTGAATGGAAGAATGAAGCTAAATACCTAGGAGTAATATTAGACAAAGGACTAACATGGAAACAGCACATTAAGTATGATGTGGATAAAACGAATTTAGCAATGAAAAGATTATACCCGATTATAGGCAGAAGAAGCCAAATGAACAGAAACAAGAAATTGAGGATCATAAAAGCAGTCGCCAGACCGCAGCTAACATAATTATGGATCAACAGCATGGGGATATGCATCGAGAACCCATATAAAGAGAATACACAGTACAGAAAACAAATTTCTGACATGGGCATTAGACGCCCCCTGGTTTGTTAGGTATGAACAAATCCGAAAAGACATAAAATGAGAGTCCATTACTACATTCATCAAACGAAAAGCTGCAAAAGCCTAAGAAAGAGTTAGTGAACATCCAAATGACGACCTTAGTTTACTATGACCCCGCTGAAGATGAAAAACAGTGAGAATTTATCGCAAAAGACCTAGAAAACAATTGCGAAAATGAAGATATAGAACTCCACACATAGAGAGAGATATCCAGTCGAAGGATGAACACAAACACTCAGCATAAAGAATGCGAAAAAGAAAATAACAGATTAGAAGATGGAAACTTTATAGGCCTATGCCCGGAACCAACAGCAGGAGAGGTGTTTGGTCGGTAAGAATCCGACACTACCCAGAAAGACTGGGTGTCTGATTTAAGATTCACCTCTTCCTTAAAAAAATCTCAAATAAAATGAAGAGTTTCAATAGTCTCAATATTCGAAATCCGGAAAAAATTTTCACCACGAGCGCGAGTCGAACCACGTATCTCCAGATTACCGGTTTGAGGTTCTAACCAATTGAACTACCGAAGCTGCTTATTTTCCTGGAATTCTTTGTTAGTGGTATCGCACAGACAAATAATGTTTGCACGTTGCGAGGAAGTTGATGGATTTGGAAAAATTCCTTTCTTCAAAATATTCCCTTAATCGTATTCGATATAAAATATCCTTTCTTCATAGGCTGAGACGATCATTTCATCGCACCGTACCTTATCAGAGATAACTTTATTCCCAATTATCACACCCAGCGCAAACAATGGAGAAAATGAGTGGGGGAAAATGGAAGAAGAACTCAGACCGTTCCAATTTGGGGTAACTCGATTATGACCTTCGCCCTTTTTATTTATTTGGACGGAAGTCTTTTCGCACTTTTGTAATGCAATAATACGCTCCCAGCGATTTATGTGGGGACCGCTGAAATTTCAGCGTTAATTGCTTTTGACTGTTGAAAATTGAGGCCTAACTGGGAAGATTCCACACTGATGAGACAGCTGGAAGCAAATGAGGGATGACCCTCGTGGTCGTGTGGAAAGGAAGGGTTTGGGTCAGTAGATGTGAGGATATTCCGATCTTTAACACTACATAAATATTGGGGGTAATTTGATTGAGGCATTTCTTTTGTGCTTTGAAAGTCTTCCAGTATTCATGCATAACTATATAATTATGCGAATAGACTATTCGAACAGAGAGTGGAGAACACCTAATTTCCTTGATCCTTTTCTAGCCGAAAGGAGCCTGGAGTCGTGCCTAGAGCAAACTTAAGGAGTTGAGGTGGATGAAAACAAAAATGAATCGCTAAAATTTTATTCAAGAAAATTATCTCATTATTCATCTACACAATGTTTCTGTTTATCGCTAAGGTATCAATACAGAAACAAATGAAAATATGTTACAAAAAAATAGGATAAAATTGAGAAAAACAGTTAAACAGAAAGAGAGAATTGATTTGCATCCAAAAGTTACCGAGAACGCCCGAAATCAATGTCAATTGACAGAGGTACTTTCTACGATTTCCGCATTTTCCCTTTTTGGCGATGCCTTTTACGCTCGCGACGCACACGAGAATCCTTTTCGTGTTTCTTGACTTGACGAAACTCCCTTTCTTCCCAAACGTTTTCCTATTTAAAGCAAATCTCGCCTTCTTCGAATGAAGAAAATTATTGAATCGTTTATCAAGCCCATACCGGATGTCTGGCTATACTTTAACGATTGAAATTATTGATCTTCGTTTTAAGTTTCTTATGGGGTCGGAGCGATAACAGATAAACTCGTTCTACGAACTCCTTTGCAGTATATGCGTACGACGGCAGAAAAATTCGAAGCTGGGACTGCGGGATTTGCAACGCAGCATTTCCCAAACCGTTTCATGAGAAACTGCATTATCTCAAGAAGGCCCTACCTAAGAGAGGTAGGAAGCAGAAAAAATCTTTGATTTGATTGGTTTGTAAAGACGAAGATGGAAGAAGTTTTGATTTGATTGGTTTTGAAACACCGACGAAGGAAAACCATTATATTTGATTGGTTTCTAGAGGAAACGAAGAAGGGAAATCTTCAATTTGCTCGGGAGACGAAAAAGGCAGTGACTGGTGGAACCTTAAACAGAAAGGTTGCCAGTGCTCGCGAATATGGTTCGGAAACTTAGGATAGTGCGGTTTCAGGGTAGGTACTTCAGTGATTAGAAGTACGGTCTCAAAGTGGAGACGAAAAAAAAATTAAGGTTGATTCGAAAGTTGAGGAGTATAGACCAGGGTCGATAATTTTTGAAACAAAAAAAATTACAGTAGGATGAAACCCATTAAAAAAGGAGGGTAATATGATCAAAATGGAAGGAAAAATAAATTACGGTCGATCCGAGTCCGGGAAGTGGGAGGGGTGAGTTTTTAAGGGTGAAAAATGGTTTTCCTTGATTTCCGGCAAAACTACAAGTCCTATGGAAAAAAGTTGAATGGCAAAGTTGTAGGTATTGAAAAGATCTACAACTTTTGTATTCACAATGTTGTCACATAACCTCAAAATTCAGGTGAAAAATTCAAAAAACCCAGTTTTTGGTTTTTATTTATATCTTTTTCAAAAAAAAAATTTTTTTCTACGAAATTTTGTGAAAATTTACCTTATTATATCCCGAATACACTGTCATTTATTCGATTTAAAATATTAAATATTCATGTTTTCGTCTTATTTTAACTTAATATCAAAAAAGCACCCTAATTTTCAATCGAAAATTCTGACGTCAAAATATCAGCTTTTTTCAAAAAGTTTGGGGGCTTTTTGTTCGTTGAAATATCTACTCTCTGATGGTGTGAAAAAAATATACACTACTATAAGGGGTGTTCTCAGAAAATGCAAAAAATTGAAAAAACTCAAATTCGAAAATTTTTTTTGATCACTATGTACAATTTCATCAAAAAAATGTGATTGCTGCATTTTTTTTTAGGATGAAGAGTTTATTTATTTAATTCGAATTACATTCATGTCATAGAAAATCTTATACAATATAAATATACAGGTAAATCGTACCTACTATTGAATTTAGATACTTAATTCTTATTACGCATTTTATTTTTTTTTTCAAAAACGTTAATCTTGTTATTCATAAATACGTTATCTGAAATTCTAATCAGTTATTCATTAGTTTTTGTCTCTTCGAAGGCATTTCTTCATCGTCAGATTCGAAAAACCTTTCCAACTATAGTTGATCGTCGAAATCTTCAAGACCATCATTTTCGTCTCCAATGTTATTTCCAGTCTGCATTGTTTCTTCTTTCACAATTTCATCTGAATCATTTACTTCCTCAAAGATTTTTTCTTCTATATTGGAGCAATTTTCAGAACCATGACAATTAGTGCATAAATTTGTGCATTTTAAACCATTTCGGCAGCCACATTTTAAACTGTTACATCCAGTGATCCAGTTTCACAGCTGCAGCAAATAGTTTTGAGCAATGCTTCCGGAATTAAATCCTTTTCTGTGAATTTGGGCATAATGCCACCCTGATGTTGCTTCCAGCCCCAATCTGTTGCTGTCAATTCGTTACCCAACCAAGTTTGAAGTTGATAATATGCTCTGTAACAATGTTGTTCCGCTGCTCCTTCTGTGGGTGGGAGGTTTGCCAAAGTGAAAGATGAGTTTATTTTTGCCAATTGATATTTTTGAAACCTCAATTGATTTAGTGTTATTTTTTCTTTTTTACATTTATAAATAGATTTTATTAATTGTAATCCACTTTTTTTTATATTTTCTTTACTTTCATCTTTAATATAAAAAACATTGGCCAAATTTGACAAATTTTTCGCATCTAATAACGAATTAACGATACTTTTCTTTCCTTTTCCGGCAAATCCAGATGTTGTATCGCAACCATAAAAACAATGCAGAAATGCAACAATATTTTTGAAGGATTCATGTTTGAAACTATTAGACGTGAAAAATAGATCCCAGAGCCAGAGCCTGGTTTGAGAAAATAAATATCATGATTATTTGAATTTCATTGATTTAAAAGGACCAAAATATCAATATCTTGACCCACAACTATGACAGTTTTATTAGTATCTCTGGCAACTTCTATCGAGGTCTTAATTATGTCAGCATCAGCATCTTCTTCAACTTGTTTACAGGAAAATCCTTGTGACTGTAATCTTGTCATATGAAAGAAAATATTTCTATTTTTATTTGAAGTTGATTAATATAGATTAAAATACAAATAGTATTTACCTTGCTATGTAGATTCCAAACAATTCTTTGAATAAAGTAAATTTCTCACAACTCACTCAATCAAGCAATTTCGAAAATTAGAAATCCTATTGGTTGATTTGACAATTTCGTCGAATAATTCTGATATTTGTTCAATCAACGATTTATGAAACCCACCATTAGAGTAACTCAGTCCCCACTTCTCTATGAAAAAACTTACAATTACTGGGTTCGTTATTTCGTTCCCGGAGTGGAGCGAGAGAATACGGATACAAACGGATATACAAATATACAATCACGTGACTTCGAAGCGCAGAACAGAGAGGAAAGTGTCAACTTGGTGTCAACAGACTGAATTATCGAACGCCAACGGAGCAAGCGAATAGAAAAGAGCTGACGGATATGTATATACCGAACGCGCCTAATGGGTTAAAAATTAACCAAAGTTCACTCAGGTATATGAATTATCTTAAAACAGCAATAAATAGTCATCTAAAAATATTATCTAAACAAGATTCTACAACTTTTTCAGAATATTGTAGATGTCTTATTAAATATTAACTTTATTAACTTATTTTTTTGTTAATTATAGAAGTATATTTCAATTTGCAATTTTTTCGTTTATGAATGAAACAGGAAATCTTACGTTTTTTGAGTAATTAAAGAGTAAATTTCAATAAATACCTCAAAATTGTACATAATGATTAAAAAAAAAATCGAATTTGAGTTTTTTCAATTTTTTGCATTTTCTGAGAATATTTCCTATAGTAATGTATATTTTTTTTACACCATCAGAAAGTAGATATTTCAATGATGAAAAAGCCCCTAAACTTTTTGAAAAAAGCTGATATTTTGACGTCAGAATTTTCGATTGAAAATTAGGGTGCTTTTTTGATATTAAGTTAAAATAAGGCGAAAACATAAATATTTTGAATCTAATAAATTACAGTGTATTTGGGACATAATAAGGTAAGTTTTCACAAAATTTCGTAGAAAAGAAATTTTTTTTGAAAA
This sequence comes from Adalia bipunctata, assembly GCA_910592335.1. NCBI lineage: Eukaryota > Metazoa > Arthropoda > Insecta > Coleoptera > Coccinellidae > Adalia > Adalia bipunctata. The sequence continues at coordinate 9,591,771 of OU342955.1, read as the reverse complement.
AGATATAAATAAAAAACCAAAAACTTGGTTTTTTGAATTTTTCACCTAAATTTTGAGGTTATGTGGAAAAATGGCAATACAAAAGTTGTAGATCTTTTCATTACCTAAAACTTTGACATTCAACTTTTTTCCATAGGACTTGTAGTTTTGCCGGAAATCAAGGAAAACCATTTTTCACCCTTAAAAACTCACCCCTCCCACTTCCCGAACTCGGATCGACCGTAATTTATTTTTCCTTTAATTTTTATCATATTCCCCTCCTTTTCTAATGGGTTTCATCCTACTGTAATTTTTTTCATTTTTTACCATTTTTGAAGGTTTCGGCCCTGGTCTAGTAACTGGAGGAGTCTTAAACGGAAAGTTTCTCAGTTGACTCGTTTGATATGCTTTTGGTACGGTTCTATGGGAGGTTTAAGAATTAATTTAGTTTCGGAGTTATTCGGAAGACGGTGCTAGGAAAACTCATAGGTTTTGGTTTTATTCTTGAAAGGTCAGTCTCAAACGGGGACAGAAAAGTGTTGAGTCGAAATTAAAAGATCTCTGAAATTACTTGGAATTTATTTAGATTGCGTCTCGTCGGTATAATCGGGAGTGAGATTAATCTACGAAAGCGAGTGGGTGACGTGTTTTTGTGTTTCTTTTATTTTTCAGGAAAGATTCATCATCCTTAGGATTTTTTGTTACGGGAAAAAAGTCAGATACTTTTGTTTATGCTAAGCTTATTTTGAGTATTGGTAGGAAGCTGCATGGAAGCCCAGATATCTTTTATAGTCCAGAGTCCCGAAATCTACCACAAGTCTTATTTTCTTTCAAAAGTGTATTATTTTTTTGAAATCACCCTTGGGTATTTGAGAATTCATGAGGAAGTTGATTTTGAGGTTTCTTTTGTGTATTTGAAAGTTTAAGTGGAATTATTTCGAGATCTCTCTTGAGTACTAGAAAGTTTAATTTGTATTATTTTGAGATCATCCCATGTTTATGATTTTGGGGTTATTTTGACAAACCCTTTAATTTTTCGTAACTCGATTCTACTTTTATAATTGGAATTTACACTAATGCTTTATACGATTTCAATGATTAGGTTTCCGTTTGTGATTTGAAGTTGATGTAATAATTTGACTTGGTATGATTAATTTCATTTGATTTGAGAAATTACCCGAATATTTTGATAATTTTGTTGGTTGAAATATAAGTATCGAGTGTAAAATTGTTTATTTTGCTCTGGTCCTAATATATACGTCCTAAATTTAAACCCAAAAAGTTTCATTTATCATTCCATAATTGTATACATATTACTTGCATAATTAGTCCGTGCTTATTATTTAAGTTGAGGAAACAAGAAAATACAGTTTGTTGAGTGCGTTCAAATGTCACCACTTCCTCATCCTCTTCGCAGTTTTTATCTAAGTATAGATAACAAATTATCGTAGCGATCATCAAGATTATCATAGGGTGCTTACAGTTGAGTATACCACCTTACATCGGTTGTGCAGTCACAACAGTCTCAATCATCGAGATTAACAAGAATCACCAGCACCCCACAAAATAGAAGCAGTTCAAGAAGACCATTATCCTGGTAAAACGATCAGACTAAAAAAATAAAACCAGACCACCTTGGTAACCTAATAGGGTACAAAACAATATGGATAAATATTTTTGAACATGAAAGAGTAAATAAATCTCTGAGAATCATTGCATTATTTGTTCTCATCTTGTTATCAATTATTCTGAAATAATGTTCTCAGTGACTTGGGAATATGTTATGGTTACGATCCAGCCCTCACTTTGCATCCAACTCCACCGAAGACACACTGAAGTGTAGGAATCTGATCTTCCAAAGGAATATGATCCCCTTATCTTCGAAACACTCTCCCGAGACTGAAAAATCTACTTGAACGTGAGCCGGATTACACATTTCGTCCAAAATCTAATCTAAGTATGTCGGTAATTCGAAGGACCACTCCGGAGTTCCTCCTCAATTCCCGACAAAGTGAAACCGATACAAGGAAATCCGCTGCAGGATATAGCAATACCCCGTTGATACCCTAGTGGTCCGTTGAGATACTCTCGAGCATATGGCGCCGGCAAATTTCAATATTGATTGAATTCCTGCTAAGTAGGATTATCTGAACGCTCGACGAGCTAGAAGCTGCTAGTATGGCTGCATAAATTGACTCGTCAGCTGCTATAACTTACGAAATCAACGTCTAAGGGGTTGATAATTAATTCTCATCGATTCTGATGAATCGGCTTTTTCTTTAACCTCGGCCTCAAAGACGAATGGGCGAACGTCGAGGGGTTTATCGAGAGGTAGCGTTGGGGAGTAGGCCTCTTGAAGAACAAACGATGAGCGTTCGTTAATTAATTTATATTCTTCCGGACTTAGATCCGGCTCATCGAGTCTACTTGGGACCATCTCGAACTTTTGGAATTCACAAATTATGGCTGTGTTCGTGCTTGTATTTTGTTTTTTTGGAATCAAGCAAGCGGAATGAATTCGAGATCCTTTTAAACTTGAAAAGGGATATTCGAGTTCACAAGAAGAAGAAAAAACGGAAATTAAATATGGAGTCTCTTCATGCTCACAGACCGGAAGGTACCTGTACTTATGAGTGTCGCTGCAGAGAAAAGGTTACAACAAGGGGGTGTGATTTTGTATCTTCTGTATAATATTTCCGCTCAGGATTTTTGAGAATGATGATGACATTCGTTTTCATTATCACTACCTTCAAAAGTCTGAACACTTTTTCAGCCGAAAGGAGCCTGGAATCTCTCCTAGAGCCATCGTAGGGTTTATGAATAATTATTGAATCCCACGAGAAACATTTTCGTGTCCCCCCACTTGAAGAAAATATATCGGAATTCCCTTTCTTCATAGACTTTCTCAGATTTGAAGCAAAGCTCAGCTTCTATACATAGTTTCTTTAAGAATAAATAAAATATAGATTTTAACATTCAAGGGGTCGATATACTCTGGCCGACGACTACGGCACCGATTCTGCATTCAAAAAGTGCCTTTCATTTTTTCAAGTTCACGACCTCAATTTTTCACCTGAAAGCTTAATTTTTTTAAATTGAATTTAAAGGATGTCTTGAGGGCACTCCAATTTCTTCTCTACGAAAAAATTATTTTTTCGCATGAAAAAATCGGCTACGGCACCGATTTTCCATTCGAAAAGTGCCTTTCATTTTTCCAAGTTTACGCCCTCAATTTTTCACCTGAAAGCTTGATTTTTTTTCAAATTGGAGTTAAAGGATGTCTTGAGGGCACTCAAATTTCGCCCTTTCGAAAAAATCATCTTTTCGCATGAAACAATCGGGTTGAATTTGAGAGTCTATGAAAATTGACTTCATAATGGTTTTTCGGTGGTTGTTCATCAATTTTTTCAGAAAATTTATTGAAGTGTCCTCGACAAATCAATTTTTTATATTTTAAAAGAAATTCCATTTGTATAGGCGCTTAAATAATGCAAAAAATCATGGGAATACTGAAAAGACTTCCAGAAAGTGTGAAATCGCTGAAAACTGTCTGAAATTCCAGGAGAATCAGAATCTGAAAATAAATGAAGCTTTCAGGTAAAAAATTGAGGGGCGAGAACTTGGATGAATGAAAGGCACTTTTTGAATGGAGAATCGGTGCTGTCGGCAAGAGTATAACGTCCCCTTAAGAAGTGTGATGTATGACATTTATAACAATGGCTTCGTACACGATACAACAACGCGTTCAAATTGTTGATTTAGTACATGAAATTCAGCGTTCTGTGAAAATTGTTTTTAGAAAATAATGTGAATTTTATGGTTAACAAAATCTTCCTTCTGAAAGCACTATTGGTCGAATTATTAAAAAATTTCAAGTTTCAACGGTTCGGTGGAAGACCAAAAAAGTGAAAAGCTCAGTAGTATCGGTCGTTCACAAGAAAATGATTTGGTTCGTGAAATTATTGCAGAAGATCCTGAAATGTCCATTAGACGGCATTCACAACAAGTTGGACTTAGTGGGTGGGTCTACAATGGCGTATTTTACACAAGGTTTCAGCTCTAAAGGCATATAAGGTTCAAATAACACAGGAACTAAAGCCATCAGACCACTTAAAACGTCGTTCTTTTGTCTACTCCATCAATGAAAAAGTGAAAAATACAGTCGTAGCGGTCGTTCACAAGAAAATATGTATTTGGTTCGTGAAAATGTTGCTGAAGATCCTTAAATGTCCATTAGACGACGTTCACAACAAGTTGGACCGAGTGGGTCCACAACATGGCGTATTTTACATAAGGATTTAGCTCTGAAGGCATATGAGGTTCGAATAACACAGGAACTGAAGCCATTAGATCATTTAAAACCTAGTTCATTTGTCAATTTCATCATTGAACAACCAGCTTATTTTACTCAAAAAATCATGTTTGTTGATGAGGCACATTTTGAACTTGGTGGCAATGTTAATAAAAAAAATTGTCGTTTCTGGGGAGAGGAAAATCTACGAATTATTCATGAGAAACCTACGCATCCTAAACGAGACACTGTTTGGTGTGCATTATGGCCAGGTGGTGTAATTGGACCTTAATTCTTTGAAACTGCCAATGGTGATCGATACCGTTGGATGATAATCGAATTTTTGTAGCCTGAATTAATGAATATTGATCTAGAGGATATTTAGTTTCAGCAGGATGGCGCTACACCTTACTTTGCAAATGACACAATTGATTTATTGAGACAAAAATTTCCTGGACGAATAATTTTCAAAAACCGTAATGTCAAGTGGCCACCAAGATTATGTGATTTGACACCGTTTACTATTTTCTTTGAGGTTATGTGAAAAGTCAGGTCTATAAGAATAATACACATTCGATTGCTGAACTAAAGGATGAACTTATTCGTGTCATTTGTGAGATGAGGCCTCAATTATGTCAAAATCTCATTGAAAATTTTAACAAAAGAGTGGAAATCTTTAGAGCTGCAAGAGGAGGCCATTTGGCAGATATTATTTTTCGTACATAAATGTCATAACTGATACTTCAATTACCAATAAAAAGTTTTTGAAAATGAATGCAAATTATGTGTTCAATTTATCCTAAGAAAAACCGCGCAATTTGCCTTCAGGTTCTTATAAACAAATCTCTAGTATTGGTGAATGATGATTACGTGGACTAGCCTTGGATTATCCTAATCTCAAAATGCTTACCAGCGTTTTTAACAGCTTTGTTCGAACGCACGTCGATGTTTTAGTTTATGCGTCTGGTATAATTTCACACGTTTGGATTATTCTCATCTAGAATGAAGTGAACAAGTGAAAAAATTCCTTCGCTCATTACCCTGAGTAGGTACTACACGGAAATGAAATAATAAACGAAGTAGAAAAAAAAACTGCTTTATATTCAAAGTTGTGTACAATTTATGCTGCGTGAGATCCGATAAGCCTTCGTTTTTTCGTTCGAATTCAAATTGTCGGAAATATGCAGCACCTGGTATTCCGCTCCTGGCGAGCATTCGTCAGCAAAACATCCTCCCAGACAGGCTTTTCTCGCTCCGGAGAATATTTAAAGAAAATTGGCGCATCCCCAGCGTTCACCCCTCAGAATTGCCGAAAGAAACAAAAATGATCTTTCACATCTTCGGGACCAGTCCTGGAAAACTCTGCATCTAGCAAGTCACGTACGATCGAACGAGCCCAACAAATCTTTGTTTACGCTCGGAGGTATTTTACAAAGAGGCTGGTTCCTTTGACGTCCTTCGATACGATGAAATTGAGGAATTCACGAGCTGAACGATAATATTGACAGAATTTCATGTCGGCATATAAATATTATGCTTTTTCTTCGAAGGATATTAAATAAGGATCATATTGAAGTTTTTCATTCATTCCGAGGAACATTCCGGAAAACATCTTATATTTGATATCGAACAGCGAAGAGGATTAGAGAAGTAACACAGATTAGTAGTATAGATAAGGCATGAGGCTAGCAGACAAGCAGATATATCTCTCCAGTCAGCATCAATCGTCGGTGTTTAGGTACTTGATGGTATATTATTTAGTTTCATCCATGAATTATTCTCTTTAATTTTCGTTCTTATAAGAATTCTGAATTGGTATATGAGTTCATTATTATCACCAAGAGTGCACTATGTATAATTAACATTGGTCCTTCGATCCGCGATTGATATCTATTTATTTTCATATTGCGGAATGAAGAAATCAAAATTATTAATTTTCATGTTTAACAGTGTGCATCCAAACTGAAATATCAGTTCTACCTCTTATCTACATATCTGTTCTATGGCGCCTGCAAGAGTCCCCAATCCTTAAGGGGATGTTATACTCTGGCCGACGGAACCGATTCTCCATGCAAAAAGTGCCTTTCATTTTTCCAAGTTCACGACCTCAATTTTCCACCTAAAAGCTTGATTTTTTTTTAATTCTCCTGGAATTTCAGACAGTTCTCTGCGATTTCACACTTGCTGGAAGTCTTTTCAGTATTTCCATTATTTTTTGCATTATTTAAGCGCCTATTCCAATGGATATTTTTTTTTAAATATGAAAAATTGATTGGACGAGGGCACTCCAATGAATTTTATAAAAAAAAATTGATGAACAACCGCCGAAAAATGATTATGAAGTCAATTTTCATAGACTCTCAAATTCAACCCGATTTTTTCAAAAAGAAGAGATTGGAGTGCCCTCAAGACATCCTTCAACTTAAATTGAAAAAAATTAAGCTTTTATGTCAAAAATTGAGGTCGTAAACTTGGAAAAATGAAAGGCCTTTTTTGAATGAAGAATCGGTGCTGTAGCCGATTTTTTCATCCGAAAAAATAATTTTTTCACAGAGAAGAAATTGGAGTGCCTCAAGACACCTTTCAACTTCAATTTAAAAAAGGATCAAGCTTTCAGGTGAAAAATTGGGGGCGTGAACTTGGAAAAATGAAAGGCACTTTTCGAATGGAGAATCGGTGGCGTAGCCGCCGGCAAGAGTTGGTTTAAGGTCTACAGTCTACACTCTACGTCCATGAAAAAAAAGGGACCCAGAAACGATTTATTTCTTTCTGATTGATGAAGGGATGTATAAGTGTATAAAGATAAAAATAATTGAAAAAATATTTCATAAGTATTGAATGAATGAAGAGGATATTGCCCATCATTTTTGTTTATTTTGTAACATTTCCACCAACAAGACAAACAAATATTTTTGTGTTTTTTCATTTCAGTATCGAAGTCCATTATTTAGTTAATCAAACGTCTATCTCATTTTTCTTTTAGAATTTACCGTTGTTTTGTAAATGATATTACAACAATGCGTTGTTTTAGCGAAATTTATTTCCTTGAATTATTCTATTCGAAATGATAAATATCCATTTTTATCAACGACAATTTATCAAGTTTTGTTTTAGACGTCGATTAGTGAAAATTAATTGTTTCTTACAATTGTGGATTCTAAGATAGAATTGAATTTCTTTCAAATGACACGCCCTGCAGGTATCTCCTGCCAGATGACTGGTGAAGGAAAATTAGAGTGTTATACAGCCAGTGTGAGATTTAGTTCAGGGTAGGATTTCTTGTTATATTCCCTGCGCCCCAACATTTGTTCTATTAAAATGAATAATCCAATGAATAAAAATTAATCCACTGCACTGCCATATGGCGGTATACGTTTCTTATTTTGAAGGCTGAAGACTCTTAAGAATAGTCGAAACACCAGGTAATATTTGTCGCAAAAGTTCATACCTGAGTAATTCTGTTCAAATATGACGAAAATAAAAGAGCAGTAAACACTGAGATCAATTCGCAAGCGAGAGATCACCAGTTTAAATGCTCTGTCCTTTGAAGCCATCACAGATAAATCGATTCTTTCCCTATTCAAAACGCGTCATCAAGATTTTCTGAAATACCATTATTATACGATTATTTCATCTGTTACTCCTATTTCCAGTTAAGAAGATTAATTCAGAATTCGTAAGTGTCCTCGCCGACTTTTTAAATACAGAAAATAAAGCCGACATCGTAAGCAATTCAAATTCAAATCAGCATTCACATATCAAGCTTCAAACTTGAGCTAACAAAATTAAATGGCGATTACAAACCAGATTTATTCGACGCATTAGTGCACGATAATAACAAAAAGAGTTGAAAAAGAATAAGAAAGAAGTAGGGAAAGTTGGGATAAGCATCTTCTGCAAGTTCATACAGTTATCCAAAAACCACGGTGATCGTACCGTCCAAAATACTTGAATTCGTTCCGTGCATGTGATACCACACAGACGCCAATCACGCCTTCTACAATGTTCGATTAAATAATACGAGAGCTGAGTTGGAACTCACACGAGGCAGAATGGTGGATAATTTCAGTCAACGAAATGTTTGACGCTTTCAGATTTCTGTGGAAAATCCTCAGTAGTTGTATGAAGGAAAATTGATTAACGAACTTAAATATTCGACTGGGTCACTCGCACCAAATTGAAATACCGGCTAATTTATTTCCAGAAGTCTCGAACCGAAATCATTGACAGTGTCAATACTTCGCCATCCAATGAAATTCATTTAATCAAGAGTGTCAATAAAATTCGCCCCGCTCCAATTTATGAATTCTTCGCCTCGTTCCTTCGGAAAGATCCATTAAAGGGACGCAATTGCAAAATTTACTCACCTATTTAAAACGCTGAACTTTCACGATTCCGGAGCCGATGGAAAAGAACGACTTAATTAAATTTTTATTGGGGTCCAATTTTTACATTTTCATTTAATCCTTTTTCACTCCCAGGGAGCTCTAGATCGTCGACATGAACGTGTGGAAATTTAGGGCCGAATTAAGCTCTGACATCGTTAAAAAAGCTGGCGGCGAAAGGAGAATTTCATTGGGAGAATCCAATAAAACGACAACATGAATATTGTCAAGCAACCCTCATATTCCAATTATTTCCCGACAAGAAATGAAGAGATGATCCTGTTTTTCATTTCCTCGCTGTTACTTTCTCATAAACTCAGGATTCACTCCTAATTACTATCCAGAGGAGAGCCTGATATTGATCGTTAAAATATAATGTTTCGCTGAAGATGCTGGTGGTCTGACAAACAGCCAAAAGCAAAATTCTTACGATGGAAAAATGTCAACGTTACAGATATTCTCATCCATTCAGAAAATATTGGCAAGAGAATTTCCAGTTTTCATTTTCATTTTCTATTGATTCTTTTTATGAATTTCTTATTTAGATTCGTGCCGCAATCGGAGAAGAGTAGTGAAAGACCGGTTTCTGGCTTGTTATGCCGTCATCAGTGCCACATAAGTATAAGTGTAGGTTCTGCCGTTTCATTTGGTTGCTATCGTGGGTTGGGTTATGTGGCACTGTTGACGGCATAATAAGCCAGAAACCGGACTGTCACTACTCTTTTCCGATGGTGGCACGATCCTAGCGGTTTACTTTTGAATCAGATCTCCACAAGTCCACTTTCTTTCTATTAATCTCTATATTCACCGGCAAAATCAAGCTCTTAGGTGAAAAAATGAGGGACGTGAACTTGGAAAAATGAAAGGCACTTTTTGAATGGAGAATCGGTGCCGTAGCCGATGTTTTCAATTTTATCAAAGAGAAGAAATTGGAAAGATATACTCTGGCCGACGGCTACAGCATCGATTCTCCATTCAAAAGGCGCCTTTCATTTTTACAAGTTCACGCCCTCAATTTTTCACCTAAAAGCTTGATATTTTTTGAATTGAATTTGAAGGATGTCTTGAGGGCACTCCAATTTCTCCTGTTTGATGAAATTATTTTTTCGAATGAAAAAATCGGCAACGGCACCGATTCTCCATTCGAAAAGTGCTTTTCATTTTTCCAAGTTTACCCCCTCAATTTTTCACCTAAAAGCTTGATTCTTTCTTTAAATTGAAGTCAAAGAATGTCTTGAGGGCAATCCAATTTTTTCTCTTCGAAAAAATCGGGTTGAATTTGGGAGTCTATGAAAATTGACTTCATAATCGTTTTCCGGCGGTTGTTCATCAATTTTTTTCAGAAAATTGCCCTCGAAAAATCAATTTTCTATATTTAAAAAGAAATCCATTTGGATAGGCGCTCAAATAATGCAAGAAAATACTTCCAGAAAGTGATAAATCGCAGAGAACTGTCTGAAATTCCAGGAGAATTTGAAAAAATCAAGCTTTCAGGTGGAAAATTGAGGGCGTGAACTTGGAAAAATGAAAGGCACTTTTTGAATTGAGAATCGGTGCCGTCGGCCAGAGTATAATGGCCCCTTATGGTTCGGATTACATTTGTATAAAAGAATGGAGGTTATGTACCTACCTATGTAGGATAGATGGAGTATCTGTCGTTCTGCTTGTTTTTTGATGGAGATGAAAATCATCGGAAAATGCGAGAAAGAACCAGAAATTTGTTTGAATATTCTGGCACAAACTGGTCCAATGAATGTTCAGCAATTTGACATTTTTGGTAGCAGTAAATTCTCTGAGTGTATAGTTGAAGCGCCCAAAACCGAGTGCACACTGTGTTCCATCCAATCTGGCAAGGAACACTCAGAAATGCGACACAACATTTCTCTAAACTTATGATTAAAATGTTGATGAAGGATTTCTCTGAAATAGTTATTTAATATGAGAAGCATCCAAGAAATCTTCAATCCTGAACCCGATTTCATCGTTATCCGGGTTATCCCTTTTATTCAGCTTGTATAATATAGAATCAGCTCGGCTGAACTTCAGCTACAAAGAAAACAGCCGGCAGACTGCTTCGGGCTCCGTGAATATCATAATTAATCAAGAACCGCCACATTTCCGGCGAGTGAAACAAAGAAACCGTCGTTATTTTTCACCCTGACGTCATCGTGTGCGAATTTGAATGGAGAAGTCTCTTAGCGTTTGTGAATATGGATAATTTAATGAGATATTTCGCTATATCCTGCGGTGGACTGGTAATTTTCAGACAATTTGAGAAACTTGCTCGAGCACCATATCATAAAAAAATAAGTGTATGTTATCATAATTATGCATAGGAATCTTTCCAGTGTGCGCCCAGTTGGGATAGAGGGATTATTGTTTTTATTTTATGACTAGTATGGGCCAGCAGATAGATATATTCGGTAGATCAATATATCCGGCAGATCCATATAAGAGGTAGGTCCATGTAGATGGTTTGCATTTATATGCGAAAGAGGCCGTTGGTTGGGAGAAGAAAAAAAATCATCTTCGACAGGTGCCAAACTCTGTGATGAACACAGTTTTATGTTTGACGGCTATGGGTGAACATAGATAAGGACTCATCTGCCATTGTTGTTCGTGTAAAAACATAATGGCCATGATAATGGTGATGATTATGTGAAGACTTTCAGTGAATTAATGTAATGCAACATTGTTGTGTTTTTGAAATAATTCACGTGAATAAATTGTCATATATTTCAGGCAGAAGTATTGTTTCAGTGAGGATTTTTGAAAATTATCACAGAGGACATTGTTTAGGTAGAAACATCGCCACAGATTATTTAGTGCTAAGTATGAGGTGTGATTTTAACGGCACTTCTATGGGTAAATGGTTTTATAGCATCATTAGGAGGAACAAATTACAATTTTTTATCGAACTTCAATTCTATATCCGATTTAAGTCACAATTATCTGACTCAAATCCCTCGAAAGCAAAAAGAGATGTGGAGTTCGACCAAAACTACTCCACCGCGTTCCAATGGAGGAATTATACAGTTTTAATTAAGGCATTTTATGGTACATACCCTTGAGAATAGAATCAATCTATGGCTGTACCGAGGAACACAAGAATGATTAACGTCGTTCCGTTATCCGCGTTCGCTTTAATTGAGTATTCAATCAAACCGACCGCGACAAGCAATACGTAAAACGGACAAAAAATTATGTTTTATCGCAGGAATTTAATATTTTGGCAATTAAAATATGGCTTCGCACCCCGAATTCAAATTGCTTCGCGCCGGCCGAATACTGGAGACGGAAAGATAAGTAATTGGCCTGTTTCGCCATATTTTAATTCCCGCTGAAACTGCAGGATCCCTGCCCTCCTCCTGTTACCAGCAGGGTCAAATTTACGATGAACCACTAACTACAGGACTGAGCTGATAAAAAATCCTCTTAGGGGCATCCAGTTCCTTCATCAATGTGTTCTAATTTCATTTCAAAATACGATCCTCCCCCGATCAGTTCTCGTAGCTTCCATACAGGGTGAGCCTTTTACTTGTACATATATTTTAACTGTAGATTCTTGAGGCCAAAAGAAACCTCCTTTCCATTTTCTTTTTTCCGAATTCGGCTCTGTTGAAAAAAATTGGGCCATATACTTGCCTCATACGATTCTCTGCAATGAATGCAAAGTTCAGATTTATTAATCAAAATGAATTAATACATATTTCATTCTTCTGAATACCTTCATCCTTATTGTTCACGCCAAGTGAACGGTTCAAGTAAGTTTCACCGAATTCTCAAAATTTCCATTTTATTCAAGTTAATTTCTCCATACTGGGGAATTCCCATATGGAGTTGTAAATATGTAGGTGCGAAAAAAACTCGCGCCAGCTGTGGAGCGCATATGTCGTATATTTGTTTCATTTTCAAAAGTTCATATTTAGTTCATTGATTGACTTAATCGTGGATACTTCTGCTACCGCATTTTTGCATATTCTCTGTTTCCATTCGTGAATGCGGAAAATTTCAGTTTTTCCTGTGATTCGCATTTGTAGGGATTTCGATTAATCGAATTACATTCATTCGAAACTTTCATTTGTGCGAATTATTTCGAACAAAGAGACTATTACCAGTGGCGTGATTATTTTATAATACCACAAGGATAAGTGTGCACAATTTGACGTTTTCAGCAACGGATTTTCACCAGTTCTTCTTTCCATGTTCGTTTGTCGAGCTCGATTACTCTGTTCATAGAAATAGGAGTAACCGACAAGATCTGGTTGACCGTTTTGCTGATATAGGTAAGACTATATTTCTTCTTTTATTTTGGGTACATTTATTCTTGTATTTGTGTTGGGTTTCAATTAAATTTTATATACATATACAGTCCACTCGCCTTTTTTTTCTCATTCAGAAAATTATATTTCGAAAAATTCTACTTAAATAAAATTGAACCAGACTCCAGTTGGTTAACTGAAACTTTACCCAACACTTATATTTTCCTGAAGATTAGTTTGTAAAACACTGATAATTTGTTCATACTTTCTTCGATATACCAAAAATATCTTATATAAAGAAAGGTTGTTCAGATAGAAACATCGCTACAAATTATTCAGTGCTGAGTATCATTTTATTTTTCATTGATTTAAATTCAATATCTTCAAGTGGAAGCATCACCTTCTATTCTCATATTACAACTTCTGATAGAAGAACCAAAAACTATTACTGGGCCTTTGAATAATTCGAATCAGTACAAATAATTATTAGTGTCGCGTTATCAGAAAAAACAGTAATAGATAAAGATGAAAATAGGTAATCGAGAAGAATCCGGAAGTCGATAACTCTTTGTTTGGTATGCGAGTGGCTGCTCTCGGAGCTCTACCCAACAATAGAGTCATATAATGCGGTCGTCATACTGGGTAATTTGCGGAACACTTATGTTCGAATGTGTTCCGAATTAGAGACTTGATCATCCAGTCCATGTAACTACATCTGCTCTCACGGGTGTCCACTTCTATTGACCATGTTCTAGTTCGATAACAAATCTGCTGATTTAATTACCCATTATGCACGGGACGCCAAATGTGCACATTAATACGGCTTTGTAATTTTACGAGAACGAAGCCAGCAATATGACAGCCCGCTCATTTCGTGGTTCCCAGCTGAGCTGTTCATGTTTTGCTGAAATTTTAATTTATATTCGGATAGAAGGTAAACAGTTTCCAATTTTCATTGTTTGAAGTTGAGAGGATTTATTGAAAATATATAGGAACTGTTGAATCAATTCGGAATGAGTATTATTTACATGTTCTCTCACAAAGTAGAAAATACAATAAATTATTAATGCTTTCGCTACAGATTGGGTAATTCCATTGGTGGGAAAATCGATGTCAGCTCGAACATTAGCTGATCCATCGGCAAGATTATCCCCAGGAATTTCAACCTAATCTAGGTTGAAATGAATTCCTAATGAAATTTTGAATGGAAGATGTTGCGAATATGCACAAATATTTTTCGTTTTCGCGAAATTTGATATCCTTTTTGGGTTTTCAATTCTTCCAAATGAATTTGAAATTTTAATTTTTTTGACAGAATTCTGAAGCTAGACACCACATTCTTTGATCAACAAAAAAGAGTTAAAGGGACTATAATTCAAAGTATTCAACTATATTGACGTTTTTGCTGATTGCAACAAATTTCTAGAAGATGCAAAATGGCGAAAGATCCTGTTACAACGGACTAAGTGGGTCTACTACAGACATCGATGTCCATCAATTCGTTTCTGTATGTATATTCAAACCCAATGATAATCATAATAAACGATATTATGTTCGACTGCCTCATGAACACTTGATTTATGAATTCGTTTAGTGACCATAATTGACTACTTTATTGGATACCACTTAATTGGACTCAACTGTCAGTCTTCTCTCGATTTTGCAATTTTCTTGTTATAGGCCGCACATAAATTTTCATAAGCACTTTTAGTGGCTAAGAGAGATTCTTTGCCACTATCCATTTTTTAGATTATTATGACGTATGTCACTAACTTAATGAAGTAACCAACTTTGTTCAGCGAGGATTCTAAGGACGCTGATGGTTACTAAGGTAAGAAAAGCAAAAGCACACTCAATGTTTTCTTGAAATAAAGCGACGAATATATAAATTGCCATTTCAGAAGATAAAATTTCTGCATTGCACTCAAACTAAAGCTTTGAATGCAACTCGTACATAATTAGGCTTATGGACTCGCCCAAATTATTGGCCTCGCTCGCTCTGCCATAAACTTTTGGACTCGTCCATAAAGACCCAATTTATGTACTTGTTACATAAATAGCTATTATGTTCGACTGCTTCATAAACACTTGATTCATGAATTCGTTTAGCGTCCATAATTGACTACTTTATTGGACACCACTTTATTGGACTCAACTGTCACAGTCTTCTCTCGATTTTGCAATTTTCTTCGTTTCACACCACTTGTTATAGGCCGCATAAAAAATTTCATAAGCACTTTTCGTGGGTAGGAGAGATTCTTTGGCACTTGCGGCTAAATTTTTTACGCTTTCCTCTCCCAAACTATCCATTTTTTGGATTATTATGACGTTTGTCACGGAATTTACGAAGTAAACAACTTTGTTCAGTGAGGCTGCTAAGGTCGCTGATGATTACTAAGGTAAGAAAAGCAAAAGCACACTTAATGTTTTCTTGAAATAAAGCGACGAATATATTAATTGCCATTTTAGAAAATAAATGTCTGCATTGCAGTCAAACATAAAGCTTTGTATGCAACTCGTATAATTAGGCTTATGGACTTGCCCAAATTATTGGCCTCGCTCGCTTTGCTCGCTCTGCCATAAACTTTTGGACTCGTCCATAAAGACCTAATTTATGTTACATAAATAGCTATTTTAGGCATAAATAAATTGAAGCAAATACAATAATAAGGATTCCCTCAATTTTAAATATTCCTGAAATCTGGTGAAATTGGAGCGCTTTCGAATAATAATTACAGCGATCAATGAACGGGGATGAGGCAAGCACAGAAGTATCGGAAGCTTCTATTTATGGTGGAAGAAACACGAGAGTAGCTCTAACAGGATTACCACCATTACGTAGTCTCTTGATGGAAGTTTGAAGGATCTAATATTCCCTGTAAGGAGGCTGTAATTACTGTACGGATTAGGGTGAATCAGAAGCTACGTCTCCGAGCCTTTTTGGTCTTTCTGATTACTGTAGCAGAACCCACTTTCCTATTGATTAACATATTCTATTTCACTTCAATCGAGCATTGGGGGTTGGCGGGATTAAAACCGCAAGAAGTTCACATCGAGCTCTCC
Source organism: Adalia bipunctata (assembly GCA_910592335.1). Taxonomy (NCBI): domain Eukaryota; kingdom Metazoa; phylum Arthropoda; class Insecta; order Coleoptera; family Coccinellidae; genus Adalia; species Adalia bipunctata. The sequence goes on along the minus strand of OU342955.1, from coordinate 9,575,791 downwards.
ACTCAGCCAATATTCCTTGTATTCATGAATTCAGGTTTCTGCAATTGGCAGGAAAGCTGGAAGTTGCTGACTTTTGCAGTTCTTGACGCAATTATTTCATCAATCGTATTTTTATGGAATTCCTTTGGTGATATACAGAGTGATTTCCACATCTTTATTTCTTTGTGTGGTAAAGAAAATATTTCTTTGTTTTTTACTCAAACCTTGTATTTGGTTGTTGATGCCGATATTGGGTATGATTAATGAAGGAGATCCTTTTTGCTTACATATACAATAATCGTTATACGCGTTTGGTTCAAGTTTAATTCTGTTAAATGGTCAGACTCTGCACCAACATGTCTCCCTTCCCTCTCCTGACTCTCACGTAGGTATTTATGACATCATTTTTATTTATTGGTCTGAGGCCAGATGAAATAAATTGAGATGGACTGGGACTACTGTAGATATTTATGATGAAAGATGGGAACAGGCCCTTATAAGGAATCAATTATTCAATATGCTCAGTATTTTAGTAGTAAATAGATAAATTATGGAGAAATTTCGAATGAAATTCTTTGAGGATTAACGAGCCTCTCAAGGTACAGTCTGCATCGCCTCAAATGTACACAGTGAGTTATGGAGAAAAAAAAATTGGGCATTATTTTGGGATCCTATAAGGAATGAAGAAGAACCAGATATGACAGTAGAGATTATCCAAATTAGAATGGACTTTGGCAGGATGTAGCCAGGATATACAAGGATAGATGGACATCTAGGGTTCTGAAATGGATACCTTGCGAACTGCTTCTAGTTGGAAGGATGCTGGTGATTCTCGTAAATCTCGACGATTAAATGTTGTAACTGCACAACCGATGTCTTGATGATCACTTCGATATGTTGTTATCTATGCTTAGATAACTAGTATGGGCCAGCAGATCTACCTGTTTAGTAGTTATCCTCATCGGTAGAACTCGGGTGATTTTATAGGCGAAATGTAAAAGTTTGATCAATTTTCCCGAAGAAATGGGAAAATACTGGAAAATATGAATTCCAAGCTATTTTGCATTCACTCTTCCTCATTCGATTCGTATATTTACATCACGGTCAGGATATCTGTGAAAAGAAATTTATCGAGTTTAAAATGGCCCTTTTTGTCGGATTTCTTAGTAATTTTCGTGAATTTTTTTGAAATACTTCTACATTGCCTAGACTCTAGAGGATCGAAATTTCGCCCACGTACGAATCGATCATTCCTCTTTCCGACCGTGTAAAAATTTCTCTCCTGTATCGCAGCTTCGCTGCGATTTCAAGATTTTTCTGGATCCACTTTTTCGACAGATTCCCCGGGCCGGACCACAGAGTTACCGTTTTGGTATAATATAGAACTACGAAGAGGATGAGGAAGTGGTGAAATTTGAACGCACTCTCAACAAACAACTAACTGTAATTTTCTTGTTACCCTTACTTAGATAACAAGCACGAAATAACTATACAAGTATTATGTATACAGTTGTAAACTCTACCTTCTATATGAAAATGTATGGCAAGGGAGAATATATCAGTTGTGATTTACAAAAACTGACTGACAATTTTGATTAAAAACTGATGGCTTGTCTCTATAACATAGGGTTTCTGAAGACAAGCTGGAAAATAAGGGATGTTCATCTCCTGTGAGTAAAAGAGGGAAAGGTCAACAATTGATTGGGTATCAGAATCGAGAAACGCCTTGCTAAGCCAACAAAGAGCTCTGATTTTCCATTTCTGACCATAGTGGAAAAACAACCTATTTCTTGAATCTACAGATCAATGAGAGAAGCTCTGGACTTGGTTCATTTTGATGTCTTGCATGTGTTTCCTAATGCAACTTGTTCTGCAATAAATGTGTCACCATATATTTAGTTTTATGAGCTTATACTGAGAATTTGAATGAAGGTTCAAAAAACCAGATGAATCTCCCAAAATTCACCTAAATTCTTGGGTTGAGAACCTTTTCAGTAGATGACCCATAAATCAGTCCAAAGGGTATGGATCATGTTATACAGATAAAGTTCTTTATGACATTCAGTAGCGTCCTCAGAAGATATTCATTAGTTTGGGTCTACAAAAAGCTCGCGATAGCATACATAATGTAAGGTTTCAGAATGCAACTCCGCATTGTCGAAAAACTGTCGCGGAACACACTCCACAGTTTTTTCTTGGGTAAAACTACAATCCGACAAGACTTTCAATGCAATTAGTAGGATGGCCTGTCAATAACAGTTCTTGGAAACTTTGGAAAGTGTCTTCGCTCTTCAGATCAGCGCGGCCGGTAGCCTCAGAAATCTCTCCTCATAGTAGGCGGGGTTCCCGTAGCCATGGCAACCATCAAGTGAGGGTAGTGTAAACTGAAAGGACGACAGTGTCGCCACAGCTTCATCCCTGAAAGTATCTGAATCCGGTTCGCAGTTTGAGTATTGTCGGAATTTATAAACACGAAACGCATATATAAAATAAGTGGATATATTCCAAGGACTCGCCCTTCCTACATATGGTCAGAGTCTTTACCCCTTTTTTTGAGTAAGTTTGACGTTTTTATGGTTGTTTTGGATGTTTTCATGGTGTTGGATGCGTGCTGAGGAGGTAACAGGTGGTGTTGGAAAAACGTGAGGTATTTTCGGCGGTTTCAGCGTTTTTCTTGCGAGATCATAATTTTTTTATGGCGGCACTATTACAGCTCAGAATTGAGAATTATGGGTTGGTTGTAGAATATTATTCGAATGGTGGTAATTCTCTACTGCCCATTTTTAGGTGAAAATTATTACGAGTAGGTCTACGTTTGCAACAAAAAATTCAAACATCTGTAGGTTTTGGAACGTAGATAGAAAATTCAAACTCAAATTAATTTCTTTTTTAAACCTTGATATGTCAGAATATATCACTGTCGGTGTAAATGGAAATAATAAACTCTCCATATGGAAAATTATTGATTCTTATGTTTATAGCTCGAATTCCTAAGTAATCAATCAATAAAATTTACTGAGGACTATTTTAAGTCTATTGAGGAATGTAACGGACTGAAGAGCACTCAAAATATGCGGTTAACTAGATTTTCGAAAACAGAGTTTGGCAGGTACCTACTTCATAGCAATGAGATTTATATTCATTAATTTTGAAAACACTTCACACTAATTTCAAAAGTCCACCGCCTACTTGACTAACTATTTCTCAACTATCATTAAATTTTATTAAAAGAGGAAGAATAAAGAAACACTACGAATATTCCTGCTGAATTACTCGAAATTTTTTTTCTCTAAAATTTCTGCACACCTGTAAAGAAAGTACAAAGACTTTGCCAAAAAAGTACCACATGTTTCACTTTCCCTGTTCAAAAAATTTAGAGGGTTGTTGAGGATGGCACAGGGTGCAACAAAAATCCTTCAAAAATGCATTCAAATTTGGTTGAAGTGAAACAAAAATTGACCTGTTTTTGAATTTTGTTGCCGAATTTTTTTCTTCTGAGAAAATGATTTGTGCCATAATTTTGAAGCGCACTATTAGATGGCATTCTGAATTCATCTGGGTATTTTGACATTTGGGTGTGATGTATGACACTGTATGGCTTCGTACACGATAAAACAACGCGTTCAAATTGTTGAATTATTTTAAGAAAATCAGTGTTCTGTGAAAAGTGTTTATGGAAAATTACGTGAATTTTATGATTTACCTAATCGTCCATCTGAAAGCATTATTTTGAACTTAGTGGCTATGTTAATGAACAAAATTCTCGTATCTGGGGTGAGGAAAATCCATAAATTATTCATGGAAAACCTGAGCATCCTAAAAGAGTTACTTCTTGGTGTGCATTGTGGTCAGATGGTGTAATTGGACCTTACAGTTTCGAAAATGCTGCTGGTGAACTGCAACTGTCAATGGCGATCGATACCGTCGGATGATAATCGAATTTTTATGGCCTGAATTAATGAATATTGATCTTGAGGACATTTGGTTTCAGCAGGATAGCACTACAACCTCACTTTGCATATGACACAATTAATTTATAGACGAAAACCAGAAACGGTTATGTCAATTGGCCATCAAGATTATATGATTTGACACCGATGGACTATTTTCTTTGGGGTTATGTGAAAAGCCAGGTCTATAAGAATAATCCACAATCGATTCCTGAACTAAAGGATGAAATTATTCGTGTCTTCAGTGAGATAAACCCTCAATAGGGATGTTGACACATGTTACAAATTCATATAAATTGAGGTTTTCCACATTGAAGGTAGTTTTTGAAATACTAAAAAAATATTTTAGTGATTCAATTATTCTCATTCAATTAAATAAAATCGATTTAAAATGTGTAATCTTTCACCGTTTATCACGTGAATGCAAACACGAATGAGAATACGTGACGTCACTGTTCTGTAAACAAGCTAGCCTATAACCTCACTTCATCCTGTGTCATCACGAGTACGAACTTACGAAGAACAGAAGAGAGTAAAACGTATCACCAGCGAACTATTTCACGATTATTTGTTATTACGAAAACGATTTGTTCGCAAGCAATCACACAACATCAGTTCGCTTTGACAGACGGCGAATTCTGTTTACCGTATAGTGACGTCATCATAATCACTTAACAGTATGAAGCGTTTCAGCGGGAATTTTGAAAACTATTTTTATTTACGCATTTTTCATTGGTATTTGCTATATTTTTTTCATGAAAATATTTTTTTCGTTTTTGTATAGAGCTTATCTATAAATTAAAATCATTTCCAAAAAATAGTCCACATCCCTATTATGTCAAAAAGTCATTGAAAATTTTAACAAAAGAGTAGACGTGTGTAGAGCTGCAAGAGGAGGCCATTTGGCAGATATTATCTTTCGCGGTACATAAATGTCCCAACCGATACTTCAATTACCAATAAAAAGTTTTTGAAAATGAATGCAAATTATGTGTTTTGCTTATTCTAGAAAAAAAAACGCGCAATCTGAAACACCCTTTACATACAGGTACATATTCGATTATGTCATAAGTTAAGGTGTATACCTAACTATAAAAATTGGGCATTATTTGTTGAAAATTCTTTGGACAATCTTTGGAAGCGAAATGATTAATATACTTAGAAAATGGACACTTCGATGTAGATTCACTAATTGAAAAAATCACTGTGCTGAAGACAGGAGGGTGTAAACCCCCAAGAATTTGATCCTCTCTGACTCTCTCACTGCAGAACGAAAATGAACGGAAACTAGTAACCTTAGATCGTATCTCAAGGCGTCAGCACTTCTTCGATCACTTCGTGATTTCAGTGGTATAGGTCATTTGACATTTTACAACAAACTGTCAACAATATCGAGAAGAGGACGCAGATTGCCTCAAGAAATACCGACTTCATCACTGCGATATGATGAAGATTTCATAATATAGTCAGTCTTCAAGGATATCTTCCCTGGAAATAAAATGAAATCTCTCACACACAAAGCGAAATAATAAAGAAATATCACAAGGACTGATATTCCATATAAATGCTCTCGAATCCCCTAATTGGAGATATTCAGAATCCAATATCCATCAAGTTCCCGATGGAATACCATCAGAATCCGTTTGAAATTTTTGCACCGTTGGAGTTCCAACAAACAAAGGGCCTGATGGCATGATGAACGGAAGTACATTTCCACATCGGGCGTAAACACAGGAAAACGCCTCTTCATGAGCATAATGGCTCCGACCAAGTCTGGCTGAATGACTCGGTCAAATATCAACTGTTGGAACAGACGAATGTGGATTCAATTAACCCAATTAAATGGAATATGCAAGGCTCTGGGGAAAAACATAATTATCTGGGGGTATACCCAGGGCACCTTTCACATAAAAAGGATTTCAAGAGATGAGATACTTTCCGTGTCGAATTACAGTGTACGTGCTTTGTGAAAACGACGACTTCATGATTAGTGACTCGTATTGGGATAAAAGACTTTCTACTCTTTCTATTCTTCGTGAACCAAAATGTTTTCTAGACTGATTGAGTTTTGTTTCCATATTACCAATAACGTGACCCCATGAGTTCTTATTTCATTAATTCTTCAACAATTAACACTGAATCCTTGGAGTCTCGACCCAAGCAAGGTAACGATGGGACAACTTATTTATGATAATGATTGTAACCCATACTGAGTGTAACAGCCAAATGGAATAAATTTGATAACGAATAAATGAGGGGGTGTTAGGAAAAACGCTCGGACACGTCGATGTGTAATTTTAAATGCGCATATTTTTCAAAAGAATAAAATTATATAGGATGTTCCATGCGACCGTGGCCAATACCAACTTTCTTATTTCAAATGCAACCCCCTGTATATCATTTATTTTTTGGATTCTTCAGAAAATTCTAGAGATAATTCATGTACAACGTCCTATACCAATCTTCAACTTTTTCGGAAATATTAAGTTTTTTCAGATTTTTTACAAAACTAAACATTTTAAATAAAAATTATTTCATTTCACAAATTCGATACATTACACTCAATACTTATTTCCCATTTACCTCTTGATATGAAGAAAGTAAGCAAAAACCATTACTGAGAAGAAATGTTGAGTAACGATAGAAGACAGTTCTACACCAGATTAGCATGTTGCCAAGACGTTCGCGGCGAGGATTTTGAACATTTCCTAGATTGACATTGATATACAGTAATTGTAATTGACAGTAATTGACATAGATGTTTTTTTTTAATGAATAAGAAATAATCAGTATTACTTATTAGGTTTTGAGTGTAATGTACCGAATTTGTGAAATGAAATTATTTTCATTTAAAACGTTGATTTAAGCAATAAATCTTAATACACTTAATACTTCCGAAATAGTTAAAGATAGGTATAGGACATTGTGCATGAATTGTGTCTAGAATTCTCTGAAGAATCCAAAAAATAAATAATATACAGGGGTTGCATTTGAAATAAGAAAGTTTGTATTGGCCACGGTCATATGGAACACCCTATATAATATTATTTTCTTGAAAAATGCGCATTTAAAATTACAAATCGACGTATCCGAGCGTTTTTCCCAACACGCCCTTTTTTATTCGTTATCGAATTTATTCCATTCGGCTGTTACACTCTGTATAGGTCACTCACATATGAATTCAATACGGTAAAAATGAACGTTCGATTGGTTTACCGGATTGAGCAATGAATATCAATAACCGCAATTCGATATGGCCCATTAACTGAATTGTAAATACAACTACTGTGGTTTCTGCAGGAACTGGATGATATCTTCTTGGTATCTCGTTATTTCAATAAGGCTTCCTTGGAAATGGGGGTTATAAGCAATGGTCCCTAATGAACCTATCAAAAAGGTTGAACTGAACACAAAAGTGAAAAGCCGTGTTTTTTACGGCCCGCAGATGACACCAATGTCTAAACTCTAAACCACCCACGTATTAACTTAGATTCTGATTTTGATAACTTTCGGATAATTAATGAGAGTTGTTTTAATTGATAGAGCAGCAGATTCCTTAAGATGTATGTTATATTATTTGAGATGGAATTTCGTTTGCAGTACGTTTTATGTTGATTTCAGAGAGAAATTTTCGATCAATTGTCAATTTATTCTGGTGAGCAAAGTTTCTTGTGGTTGTGGCGTTTCTTTACCCATATTAATTTTATTTTTCTCTGTTTTGGTTTTTTAGCCTGAAGAAGAGATTATGAAAAATCTCGAAACTTATAGCGGTGAATTGTAGTGGTTATTGAATCTTCTTCGTATGATATTTGATTTATCCTCTTCAATAATTATACGGCATTACTACGTCTTTATAATATGCCGTTCTGTTTTTACTGACATGCATGAAGTTTTAGAAGTAATCGAATACTTCTCAGTTAACTGAGAAGTATTTGGTAGATGGAATTCATCTCAAATGAATGCGATATTCATTCGAAATGTTGTCTGTTATATCTCTTGATATATCTATATATTTTATATAATCATAAAAGTTACTTCCATATTCTATTATATATTTTATACATAAAAAAGAAGTTATTTCAATACTTACCTCTGGTTATTATTTATTTCTTCCAAGAAAACATGTTTGCGACAATCATTTGTGCATTTTAGCACTTCTGTAGGCAATCAAGAAAAAAAGCCTTTGACTCAAAGCAATAAGAATTTATTTGGTATCGAATGCCGGAAATGAAGTGAGTTATACCAATTCGGAATCTCAATGAAACAGGCATGTTCTTTCTCAATTTGGCACTCGGGTTTTTTTCTCAACAAGGGTGGTGAAAAAGAGGAGAAAAAATAAGCAAAACATGCAATTTGAGCTGGATCTTTGTTACAAAAAACTAACAATGGACCCCAAAAATCATTGTGTACATTCGATAGCGCATCTATCCGGAATACTGTCCAAAAAAAGATTGAAAAAATTCCTTCATTTGGAGTCTTGCCCCCAAAAAGAGTGTCGAAGTGTGTATTTTTTTGAATTTTCGAAAATGTCGAATATCTGAAAAACCAAGGAATTTTTTCCATAGATGAAACATTTTTCCTGAACCGCCACAAAGTCCTGTACCCGCAGGTTCCATAATATCCATTCATTACGCCTCACCCTGTATAACCTAGGTCTCAAAAACATCTGTCTCTCATAATGGCAAAAAATCTCATCAATATATTCTACATCTAAATTATGGGTATAACAAACGTAATAAAGCCATCGAGGTTCCCTTTTTTCATTTGGTGATGGATGATATGAGGAAGATAAAATCAATATACTTCTTTGCAATCTAGCCGTACGTAATATGCCATACGTAGCGATCATCAATCTTGTTCGGAGAAAAATCGACGCTGCAATAACTCCAGATTTGCCTCCGCCTCGTGTAGTCAAATAACGGTATTGCGAATCCGAGTCGTATTCCCATTGATCCCCGATAGAAAAATAGCTCCGGGCAAATACACACGTTTGTTTGATTACCGAAGTACCATTGGAGCAGCTCTTCGCATTTCTGATCCAGTTCGTCACGGCTCGACGAATTATATTAATTAAATACGTGATTAAATACTGACATTCGATATTTACAGGTTTCCGATGTATCCCATTTGGAACATTGTTGTGGGCGATGGAAGCGTTCTTTCGTAATGAAAGACTTTTGTTTGAATGATATCCAAGTGGAAATTTCAAATTTTCTCTTCACATTTCACTCCTCAGTTTATCTTTTAAATTCTTCGTTGGTGTTTCGAGTACCTCTCTTTAAAACCAACTCCGATTGAGGTTAATCTCACCCCCTATTTCCAATTAAGAATTTAGGGGTGATTGACCTGTTCCGGCATATCCTCTGAAAACATCCTTATCGCGACATAACGGGCCTGGCAAGTTTTTAAATTGTCACCTTCTAGCAAATGGAACTCGCGCCTTCGCCATTTTGCAAAATAAATTAATTTTCTTGGTGCTCCATCTGAAACTAAGATTTTGTTTCTTTCATTGTGACATCCATTGCTCTTCTCCAACCAGGAAGTAACATCCCCCATCAGTATCGACCGATAAATCTGCCTCAAATCAATTCAATATTCGAAAAACTCCGAATTTGTCCATTTCAAATATGGAAATTCATTAATGCGAAGTTAATTATTCAGAATATGCGATAGCTTGAATTTTTTATGATGACGCACTGAACGAATACCTAAATATTTAATGAATATTTAGGACTACTTGGAATTTTAAATCCATTTTCCCTTTCATACTTTTTTTACGGCGTCGAGATATGAAAAACTGCTTTTGAGTATGATTTGTTCGTTGCCTTTGAAAGGAACATTTACAAAGCAACGGTGGAAAGGAAATTCATGTTTCGAATCTCTTTATTGTTTCTTTTATGAGGAAACATGTATGGATAAGCATACTTGTATGTTGATTTGTTCAGCTTGCTATGCTATTTTTATTAGCAAGAGTGTTTCTCGTGAACGACAAAGGTTGTTCGAAATTTATTTGCTTGGAAATTCTGTGTTTGTTGTCCGAAAAGCCGAAAACAGAGTAGTAATTCCCTATTACGATTATTCAATGAAAATTATAGAAAAAACATTGGTTAGACGTTTATAGTGTTCTGAAGAGAATAAATTATTCTGTCGAACCTGTACGAACGGTTCTGACCAAAATATTGAATAAAGGTAAAAAAGAAAAAGATAAAAGGAAGAACGAAAAAAAGAAAGAATGAAAGATAGAAAGATGGGAAGAAAGAGAGATGAAAAAAAGAAAGAAAGAAGGAAAGAAAGAAGGAAAGAAAGAAAAAAAAAGACTAACAGACAGACAGAAGGAAAGAAATGTTTATAATGAGTCAGTTTGATGTACAGGTAATCCACCATTAATGGCTCTTATTAGTGCTCGATTTTCTATTGATACATTATTGTCATTGGCAACTCAACACAAAATTATCCCCTTTTTAAATGAATGAATGTTAAATTTACATGGGGGAATTCCATTATAAATGGGGCCAACAAAAAAATTTTGTAATCAACTCGTATATTAATCTGATTATTAATGATCCCATAACATAAACAAAATATCTCACTCATTAATCGCTTTCATGAATAAACTAGCTGATTCAATTATAATTTTCGAATCTTTTTTGCATGAACATCAATATTTCCTGACGTCATATTGTTATTATCTGGTAAACCTCAACTATCGTTTCATAGAAAGTGAACCGATAATTAGAGGAAAGGTCGATGATATTAATGCTATATTTTATGTTAACGAACCAAAAAAAGTTAATGAGATATAATGCTCCCGTTATAATTAAAGATAAACTCTCCCTTGGGGCCACAATGTAGTTAATTGCAGGATGAATGCAAATTCAAGGAACCAATATGGCTTATCGATTCCTGTCATCCAGGAACTACGCGTAATTCCGTCATTTTGATAAACACTTATCGATTACCTGTCACGTGGTATTAATTACATTCTACGAAGTAGGCTTTTCGCTTCACGGTTTGTGACACTGTCACGTCTCTTCGCTTGTAGGTTCATATAGGGGGTGATTTCTTGTTTCATGACATTGTGTTAGGGATGGCGTTCTAGAATTTTCGACTCAATCACTCAGTCAGGTGTTTTCAGCAAGATGAATTTGCAAATATACAGCGAAAAGATTCTTAGAAACACTTCTGAAAGTGAATGCTCAACTTTTCAATTTTCGTTTTGCTCTGCTGAGGGAGAAAACTTTGGAACGTCTAAATACACTGGCTCTGGAGTAGTTATACATGGTACTGAATGAACTGATTGATCAGAGTATAGCACGACTTTGTTATTCCTTTTTTCTTCCTTCCTTCAAGTTGATGACTTGATTTGTATTTGTCACCTATGCCAAAAAAAATGTTCTGAATGCTGCATGGGCATACAATTCTATCAATTGATTGTTATCGACTTGCTTGAAACTTGCTTTATTCAGCCTAGGGTTTTTGCTTTGGAGATCAACCTCCAAGTGGTCCATCTTAGTTTTCTCTCGTTTAGGAAATGGCTTCGAAACTACTTTTCCATGCGACCAAAACATGTTACATAACTTGTCTTTCTTTGTTACATTTTTTTATTATTTTAATATGAAGAATATTAGGAATCATAACAAAATAATCAATATTCTTTTTTCCTCATTTCATTATTGCTGTTGTCTTCTGCATATCCTCAAAACATTGTTTGAGAATCCCAAGTATTCATGGTTGATATTATTCCTGCAAAGAGCATATAGATAGAGGTACTCCGCCTGAACAGATCTCTATAAAGAACTCCAGTTATCCTGACAAATAAGAACAAATCTCCATTCTGATAGGTTTCCGATTGAGATTCCCTTTGAATTCTAGTTTCTAGCCGAAGCAAAAGTTTAAATTCGAAATTTGTAGGTAGCATTCGATGCTTTCACCGTCGACCAATCTCGAAGTTTAATCTCGGAAGTAATAAACCGATACTACTCTTTACATGCCTTCCTGAAACTTTCGAAACTCCATTGAAAATTGTTGAAACTTTTTCTGCGAAGGAATAGGGGTACGGTCAGTGATCCCCTCATTCTACAAAACTTGGTCACATTTTTCGGAGAGATTGATTGTGGCTTGAAGTTAGCTTCAATGAAGGTGTGGCATTTTTCACTTCATCAACTTGATCGACGACTAAAGTATTAATTCGACAACTCAAGTGAAAGGAACTGAAAACCCATTCAGTTTTTTGTACAGTGCATTTGTGTTCTTATGAAAGAGAACCATACAGATGTGTGAGAAAAAAGCAACACTATTGATCTCAGAGCAAAAATGAAACAAGGCACCATACAGTTCTGAGTATGACATAAAAGCACATATTGAAACCTCGGCTAAACATCATGATTGATGACTTCTATAATCGGGGCTATTCACTAAGCAAAGTTGTTATTGATAGCAACTGTAAATCGTCGTTATCCCATGCTTATTACATGGGATAACGACGATTTACAGTTGCTATCCATAACAACTTTGCTTAGTGAATAGCCCCGACTAGCATAAGCGTATACCCAACGCATTCACCATTTTGTCACCCACGTAGATTTTCATTCATTTCGTTTTTAAATCGTTTATCAGCCGAATTTATTGTCATACTCAAATAATTTCACTCTTCATCTGGCCTACAGAATATAACTGGCTGGTGTGGATATCTTCAAAATGAGTAGAAGGGAATATCTATATTTAATCGCTCATTGGTTTAGAGCTCCCACAGATAGCTTCAACTAATGAGAGCACATTGCATAGTCAACGGTTATATTGCCACACTTTTTCTAATTTCCACATAGCTGATCGTGTCGCCATCAGGTACGTAATTTGCGAGGAATTTATCAATTCCACGAGATCCATCGGTAATGAATTCCATGCAACTTCTGGGATGGAACCCTTGTTACCGCAGCTCAATTCGCTCCTATCTCGAGTTCTCAGTTCTCGGAGCACAATCGCAGGGGGTAGGAGGTCGCAGACGGAGGTATCCCTCGGGATTCCGCATCTGGCAGATAACTAATATTTAATTGGCGCCCTAATCACACTCGTTTCTCCGATAGTCGGTCATCGAATCCGATAACCGGCCGGTTAATGAATGTCCTCATATGTTTCGATGGATTTAATGATTAAATACAGCATGAGGGCCAATTTATGAGCAATTAACACAGTGAAATTGATAATGATATTCTACTCAAAGAAGTAACACTTCAGTTTTATGCCAGTGAATTTTACATTTCTAAAAAACCGACTTGGAAAGCTACAAAGAAGCACTGGAGCCTAAATTGGTCCATTCATCTTATTCTACGAAATGGTACGGTACAACTGCAAAATCTCCAATTGCACTTCTTTTCACTATAAGATAAAGGTTTCACATTCAGGACTCGAAAGCTTACACATGCCGCAGGAGTCTAATGCCCAGATAGAATGTTTTGTGGGATTCTGGGTAATTCAAAGCCATAGAATCGAGGAGAGTGGGGTTAACCAGTGAATTCTTGGTATTCTTCTTTACCGCATAGTATGAACTTTTTGGTCCATGTGAATCATCTATATTTTCTGGTGCTCACTCGTCGATTTATTCCGATGTAAAAATAGGAATATTCGACAATTCAATTATTCACCATGAAAATGTTTGTCATGTTGGTTTCAACCCTTCGAAACTAATCAATTCGAGCGGGGTAGGAAACCAATTAAAACACGTCACATAACATGACCGATAAAGTTATTCAATATCAAAGTTCTGGGTTATAATTTGAATCGCAACTCTCAGTCAATTGTCAAAACTTCCTCTTTTGAAGTCGACGGAATACGAAATTGTTCCGTTAATTATAATACAATTTGCATGAGTTTAATTGATTGGTTTTACTGTGATGTTGAATATGAACTTTCATTGTTTCTTAAATATGCAATAATATTATAATTATTTTAATCATTACGTATACCTTACGTAATCTTAATCATAAATCTGAGTTTGTGATATTTGGTATATTTCGAATTTCATTAATTGAGAGTATAGAATATAGATTGAGCTGTTGAGCAACAAACACTTTGCAAATTCTGAATTTTGAAATAAGTTATGTTTCAAGAAAGACGCGTAGGGAATATTGGTGATTCCAAGTAATCATGATTTCCTGCAAAGAGCAGGGGTTGCACTGTTTCTTAATAACTAACTTGGGTTCAATGCGAAGCGAAAAAAGCGTATTGTCATCAGTGATTACTGCAAAATGGAATGTTGATTGAAGTTCCCATTCTGCGATTCGTTTAATGGATAGTGAAGAGCTGCGAAGTCTGGAGTTACAGGCCTTTACGAAGAGTAATGAAGTGAGTGAGGAGTTGAGTTAACGACTTAGTTTCATATCTACCGGAAGTAATAACAATGACGATCTGAAAAGCGAATCCTTATAATATCAGGACCCGAATAGATACCGTTTTACGTTCATGAATAGAGTTGGTACTGAGCGAAATATAGAGAACGTTTTTCATTGTGGTTTGAGAGAGTTGTTGCGGAGATCTATCGGTTATCACTGATTTCATTATAGCGGGATATTCGCCATGAATACTTGATGAAATTATCCGTAATGCAATGCAAGAGGAAGATCCTTCCCCTTTTCAACCTGAATAATCAGTTTGTTCTCAAACATCCCAAGTTAAGTGGAGAGGTAAATTAACCTTATTTGGATCTAATGGTTTTATGCAATGTTCAGCTGAATTCTAGAGATAATTCGAGATCCATTATAAATTATGTGCATAATTAAGTACTGTGTGAGTATTGAATGATTAAAACATGGGGGCGTTTTCCTTGAAATTGTTAATTTTGTCCTCATCAGGAAGAAAATAGAAATACAATCACTTTATTTGTACATGAAAGAATTTCTGAAATTATATACTAACGGACAAAGAAACTGCAACACTCAGAAGTGCTGTTTGAATTAAAATTTGGCTTTGATGCAATAAGATGGTCTATTTCTTCTTGAAGGATACTATCCCAAGCAACTTGTTCTTCATGTCTCTGAGCCGCTAAAGTCATCTTTGAGCCGCTAAAGTCATCTTTGAGCCGCTAAAGTCATCTTTGAGCCTACAGCAATAAGTATATCAAGATTGGGCAGTGTTGTTTCCATGTACCCAGAAAACTTGGGATTAAGTATTATTGATGTCATCAAATAATTTTCAATTAATCTAATCACATCCTCTCAAAGAGCATATAATAGCTATTTATGTAACAAGTACATAAATTAGGTCTTTATAGACGAGTCCAAAAGTTTATGGCAGAGCGAGCAAAGCGAGCGAGGCCAATAAATTGGGCAAGTCCATAAGCCTAATTATGTACGAGTTGCATACAAAGCTTTATGTTTGACTGCAATGCAGAGATTTTATTTTCTGAAATGGCAATTAATATATTCGTCGTTTTATTATAAAGAAACATTAAGTGTGCTTTTGCTTTTCTTACCGTAGTAACCATCAGCGAACTTAGCAACCTCACTGAACAAAGTTGTTTACTTCGTTAATCCTGTGACAAACGTCATACTCATAATAAATCAAAAAATGGATAGTTCGGGAAAGGAAAGCGTAAAAAATTTAGCCGCAAGTACCAAAGTATCTCTCCTACTCACTTTAAGCTTATGAAAATTTGTATGCGACCTATAAAAAATGGTGTGAAACGAAGAAAATTGCAAAATCGAGAGAAGACTGTGACAGTTGAGTCCAATAAAGTGGTGTCCAATAAAGTAGTCAATTATGGACGCTAAACGAATTCATGAATCAAGTGTTTATGAAGCAGTCGAACATAAAATAGTTTAATGAACATTATGTTAATCTGACCGACTCGTATGTTAAATTTATTTTGTTTCGTGGTGGTTCTTCCTCCCCTTAAAAAAGGTTGCCCTCATACCACCTTGAGTAGCGCTTAGGCAACGGTGCAGTCGGATTATTTCAGTGAGCTGGCCGAAACGGCGCAGTTGGCCCTCAATGAATGAACCAAAACTCACATGTTCCCACAATTTTTCCAAAGTTTGATCTCACTTGAACCCGAGCCCTCTATCAAAGTATCATCGATATAAAATTTCTCTCTGACAAACGATCCACCAATGTAAGCTCAAAATCCATTATTCTCACTTCCCGGGATGCAAAAATATTCAATTTATACCTAGATGCCGGCGTCGACTCCTTTCCACTCAATAACGAACGTCTCTACGTCTCAGAAATTGAGCAGGCTCCGTGAAAATCAAGAAAGGAAAATCTCCGGGCGATCCAGAAAGGAATTCATTAAAAGTACGTCATTATATCAACGTGGAATCGAAAACACTTCCCAAGATGAGTTATCCCGCTTTTGTATAAAAACCTGAAATTTTTCCGTGGAGCGGTTTTTGTTGCGATCCGAGGGGTTTAGAACCGATTTTTGCGGCAATTTAGCTTTTCGTCGTATGCCGGGATTGTTTGATTCACTGCCGGTATCGGGACGAAGCTGGGACAGACAGTGGCGTTTCAATATTTTTGAAGTCACGGATGATTACTCCTCAGGAATGAAGTTGAAATTGACTAAGAATGTATTCAGTATATGCAAAACCACTCCAAGAGCAAACTGAATCACCCTCATAAAGGTTTTTCCAATAAGAGGTGTTATTTTGAATAACCCGGTATTTCGGTAGATGTCACTTTTGGAGCTGTCATTGCACCGTATTTTGCTCAAAGATTTGGGCACCGACTCTCCATTCAAAAAGTGCCTTTCATTTTTCCAAGTTCACGCCCTCAATCTTATACCTAAAAGCTTGATTTTTTTTATTCTACTGGAATTTCAGACAATTCTCTGCGATTTCACACTTTCTGGAAGTCTCTTCAGTATTTACATAATTTTTTGCATTATTCAAGGGCCTATCCAAATTTATTTTTGTTTTAAATATAGAAAATTGATTTGTCGAGGGCACTCTGTGATATGTCTAATATGTTAATAAAACAAGTGTTCAGCTCGATGTCTCATTTAATACTGCCTCATCTACACATGTACATTATCTATATAATCTTATATATGTTACATCTCCCTTCTTAACAAAATTAAAATTCTATCACAACCAAATTAAAATTCTATCAAATAATTAAAACAGATTTTCTTAAATAGGTTTTCTTACTTTCCTACCATACCTTGTTACATATATAGTTCTACGTGAAGTTTCCACATTTTCATTATTCGAACTAAAATTAGAATTAACAACATTATTTTCTTCATCATCAATGTCAGAATTAACAATAACATTTTCTTCATTGTCAATATCAGATCTATATTTATAACTTTTAACAAAGAAAGGTTTCAGATGGAATCTATTTCTCCTAATGATTGAACCAGTGTTTTCTATTTTCACTAAGTATGACCTTGAATTAATTTTCCTAATGACAAATCCTTTAACCCAAATATCATTTACTCTTATATATATTTTTTCATATTCTTTGGTTCCGGATAATTTTCTATTGCAAATATTTTACTTTCATCAGGTTTTATGCCATTTTTCGTTATTTTATGACCAAGGTAATTTACTTCCGAAACTGAGAACTGACATTTCTCTTTATTGAACTTGATATTATATTCGCGCGCTCTCTTCAAAACTTCGACAAGCCTTTCATCATGTTCCTTTTGATTTTCACCCCATATTAGAATATCGTCTATATATATATGAACACCTTCAATACCTTCAAAACATTGTAATATTTTTCTCTGAAAAATTTCTGCGGAACAAACTAAACCAAAAGGCAACCTTTTAAACCTATACCTGCCGAATGGAGTATTGAAAGTGCATAATTTTGAACTGAATTCATCTAATTCTATATTCCAAAATCCACTATTCGTATCTAACACTGAAAAAATTTTAGCTTTATTCAAATTAGTAACAATATCTGTAAAGGTAGGAATTGAAAAATGTTCCCGTTTAATGGCCTTATTTAAATCAGTGGGATCAATACATATTCTAAAATCTCCATTAGGCTTATCTACAATTACCAGAGAGTTTACCCATTCAGTTGGCTCGAATTCTCTAGCTATAATGTTTTGTTTTTCCAAATTTTCTAATTTACTCTTCAATCTCACCAAAATTCCTTGGGGAAATCGTCTAGCTGCATGGACACAAGGTTTAACAGTTTCATCTAATTTAATTCTATATTGGCCTGGTAAACACCCAATTCCATTAAAAACATCTTGAAAATCGTCAATATACCTCCTACTGTCACTCATTTCCGCCACCATTCTCGCAATATCCATGTCTTCTATTGAACCTTTTCCAATAATTGGACGGCCATATTTTCCTTTAGCTATAAAAAATTTCACATTATATTTCTTATTTTTATGAGAAACAATGGTTATAATGTATCCTATTATTTCAATTCGATTTCCAGTATATTCAATTAGTTTGGTATCATCTTTCATAATTTTCTCTGATTTGAAAATTTTATTATACATACTCAAAGGAATGACATTAACATCAGCACCTGTATCTACTTTGAAATTTACCATTTCATTTTTTATCTTTAAATCTACCGTCCAGTCTAACTTTGTTATTGAAATACTATTTTCTACAGAACCTATGTAAAGTTCTTCTTTTCTAGCAACATTATTGATACTTTTACTTCTACAAAATGATGCAAAATGATTATACAAACCACATTTTCGACAAATTTTTCCAAAAGCTTTACAATTTCCTCTAGAATGCAAAGTACCACATTTCAAACAATTGAATTCATTATTATTCATTCTTTCATGTTGAACATTTTTATTATTAAATGATTTGAAACTTATCTGGTTTCTTTGACGACTCCCGGGGTGTTTTTGTCCTTGTCCATTTGATATTTCCTTCTGTTTTTTCGAGTTCGGCGACTGCTTCTTCATGCCCATATGAAAATTCTTTCGTCTCACTTCCATTACTTCTTGATTGTCTTCTTTTCTTCTCATACTCGTACCAGGATTCGAACACAAAGTTTCCAGCTGTTTGTTCGTTATCTCCGCCGATTTACATATTTCCACTGCCTTCGTTAATCCCAAGTTTTTTGTCCTTAAGAGTCGGTCCTTCACGTTTTTATCTTTGATGCCTAAGATTAATCGGTCTTTTATGAGAGAATCTGTTAAATTTTCGAATTCACAATTCCTGCTTAATTGTTTCAACTGCGTCATATATTCATCCACAGATTCTGTTTCTTCCATGTCTCTCGTAAAAAAAATGTATCTTTCATATGTAACATTAATGCTAGGTTTGAAATATGCTTCAAATTTCTGCAAAATATTCTTCAATATACCTTTTTCCTCTTCTTTTACGAATTCAAAGGTGTTATATATTTTGAGGGCTTTGTCCCCTATGCAATTTAACAGCAAAGCGGCTTTATATTCTTCGGACTCCTCTTCTGCTTTTATTGCTTGAATAAAAATTTTGAATTTTTGAAGGAAAAACTTCCATTCCACTGCCGGGTCTTCATCTAACTTCATTTCGGATGGTGGTTTCACACTCTTCTCCATTTTTCTGATTTTCAGATATATTTATTTCCACGTAAGGATTTTAATTCACGAATTACTCTTTTGTTCGTTTCGACTGCGCCATGTGATATGTCTAATATGTTAATAAAACAAGTGTTCAGCTCGATGTCTCATTTAATACTGCCTCATCTACACATGTACATTATCTATATAATCTTATATATGTTACACACTCCAATGAATTTTCTGACAAAAATTGATGAACAACCGTCGAAAAACGATTATGAACTCAATTTTCATAAACTCTCAAATTCAACTCAGTTTTTTCATGCGAAAAAAATATTTTTTAACAGAGAAAAATCGGAGTGTTCTTTAGACATCCTTCTACTTCAATTTGAAGAAAAAATCAAGCTTCATGTTGAAAAATTGAGGGCGGAAACTTGGAAAAATAAAAGGCACTTTTTGAATGGAGAATCGGTGCCGTAGCCGATTTTTTTATGCGAAAAAATAATTTTATCGAAGAGAGAAGAAATTGGAAAGATATACTCTGGCCGACGGCTACAGCACCGATTCTCGATTCAAAAAGTGCCTTTCATTTTTCCAAGTTCACGTCCTCAATTTTTCACCTGAAAGCTTGATTTTTTTAATTGAAGTTAGAGGATGTCTTGAGGGCACTCCAATTTCTTCTTTTTGAAAAAATTAGATTTTCGCATGAAAAAATCGATTACGGCACCGATTCTCCCTTCAAAAAGTGCCTTTAATTTTTCCAAGTTTACCCCCTCAATTTTTCACCTAGAAGCTTGATTTTTTCTTCAAATTGTAGTTAAAGGATGTCTTGAGGGCAATCTCATTTCTTCTCTTTGAAAAAATTATTTTTTCACATGAAATAATCGGGTTGAATTTGAGAGTCTATGAAATTTGACTTCATAATCGTTTTTCGGCGGTTGTTCATCAATTTTTTAGGAAATTCATTGGAGTGCCCTCGACAAATCAATTTTCTATATTTTCGCGATTTGCTTATGGAAAAGTATATGGTCCTGTAGTCGTGGTGGTCATTTGGCTGATGTTATTTTCCATTATTAACAACATTCCTTCCTCTATATAATAAAATAAACATCCGATCATTTATCTGAAAAAATGTCAATTTTTTGAATGTCAAAATAACCATTATTGGAAAACCCTTTATATCCCATATCATTTTGTGTAGTTTTCTAGTAATGAGTTGGTTCCTTATCTTTTCTCAATGTCTTGGTTCCGGGTTCATGGAACACCATAGAAGCAAACAAAATCACAGAGCTCCATAGAATTATTTTGTTCTTCTTTATTTAGAAACGGTGATATTCATTGGTCCCAATTCACATGTAAACCAACTTTTAGAAATATGAATCAGGCTCAAAAATTGTATTGTACTGAAATGAAGAAAACATTTCCGATCATCAACAGAATTTCTAATAATTCGTCCGACAGGGAGGGATTATTCGTTTTGCTGTTCAACACAACTCTGAAAGGACGATAAACCTCGTAACTCTGAAACAGGACTAATTGGAAATTCGGCCCAGCTGAAAGCACCCATCAGATTTATGATTAATGAAATATATCGAATCGGCTTTATGATAACGTGGATTGGATTGCGGCTGAATGTGCATATATTCATCTTTTCTTGTTTATGACAAATGATCAGTAGATACTTGAAATAATAATGATCAAATAATCGTAAAGCAATTGATAATTTATCGTGAATTTCTGTTGAATGATTTTAATTATATCTATTCGTTTTTATAATCAGCTCAGTGAAACTTGTAGGTACCATGAAAATATTCACAGGCAAAGAATTTAAAGTTTTGTTGATATTCTTCAAATGATTTCCTATCGTCACTGTTAATTAGGACAGTTATCTTTTCCTTATTCTATGATCAGCGAATCCATCCAAGTCTAGAAACGCAGTAATTTTTTTTTAATTACCGTGTCCGGCAACTAGGTCAAACTAGTCCATGTGCTATTTTATTTTCATAATACCGTATTAATTTTTCACAGTCTACAGGATTTTCTTATATCCAGGAATTCCTAATACAATTATGATTTTTTGTCTGAGTACTTTTGATACGAGAAAAAAGAATACTTCGTTTTCCACTCCAAGGGGTTACAAAGGAAATGAAGATAGTAATCTGAAACTTGTGCGGCTGTTACTTCCAGTAGATAAGGTATACTAAAAGTCTTCGAAGGAAACGGAAATTGAACTGATATAATCCGAACGAGTTTCTCATGCGTATTGAGAACTGGACAGAAAGAACTGAGTTTTCAATATGGAGAATATCACGAGAAAGATATTTTTCAGACTATTTTAATAATACGATTTCCGCTTGAGAATTGTCAGCTAATCACCCCGTTATATGCTATTGGAAACCAAAAATACAGAATTGCCGTAAAGAAATCGTTCTTTCTCGGAGATGCAAACCGATCCCTGGAGGAAAGTCATAAATCTAACATTTTCTCATTTCCCTTATATATTTTTATATTGATTCCACGAAAGTTCACGTAGGAGAATTTCACCTCATGCTCGTATTATCGTGAACGCGACATACGCGACCCATATTATGGTACCACGACAAAGTTTATCAGAATATTCCAGCTGGAAAATTCGAAATGATATTCCCTTCAGGCGCGGATTTAAAATGATCAGCGGTATACCCGTTCGAATTTTCGGATTTTAAATCGACATTCATCGAAAAAATGTTGAACTAAATTTCGACAAATAAGTATCTAAATGAGATGAAGAAGCGAACGGTTGAATTACCCCAGAACTAAAGAAACTCAACTCCATTAACTCTCAAGTATGTTCACTTTGGTCTTATGCAGCTTGAATTACTCTTTTTCTGATAGTTGAGATGGATGAAAGATTTCATAAAATTAACATGATAAAAAAAGTACTCTATCAATAATAAGTTCACAATTCACATAAGATAAACAAGAGAAATGTTCTTCAATTCTCAGAAAGTTTTAACATAACACAAACAAAGATATAACATAGGTATTCCATAATACTTGTACTTGCTACGATTTACAGCGTCTTTTCCGTTCGAGGGTTTATCTTCATGAAACTTTGGGTAAGGCCATATTTAACCATCAATTAACTGTACTCTTCAAGATCTGAGCCTGCTCTCACAATTTCTTCAAAGTATTCTTGAAGTAGCTCACTTCATGCAATTAATAATAGAAGTATGACCTTCATAAAAGAGTTATTGCAAGACAAAGGATAACGTGATGATGTCAGAAATAGTTCTGTTAGTCTCAACATAGTAACTTCTTTTTTCAATCTCGGCCAAATAATTTTCAGACTTGAATGTTGTTGATATTTTTGTTCCAGCAATTATAAAGAGTAGATTGGTGTGAAATTCATTGCCGAATTCATACAAGGTATGTTTTTGTTAGTGCATTGTTTTCAGGCCTGCTTCTTTTATTATATAAATATGCCTCATTTCGAAATGAAGAGATGTTCTTTGTGCCATGAATCAGTTTTCCTCATAGAAAACCTGTCGCAGATACCCCTTTCTTTATGAGACGATCGAACTCCTCAGAGAACACTTTCAAGGGAAATGTGTAATATCGATTAATCCAATATCGTCAATATTTAAAACACAATATTGTTTAATGCCCTCTGGGAGTTTAATATGTTTTTATTCTTGCGTTCCCCCATTTTTCCGTATAAATAATAAACGTTTTCTGATCAAGGAAACGAAAAATTCACTTCGAATATTTTTGGATGGAAAATTTCAATTAATTATTTTTGTCTGCTCTTTTCCCTCCTCATCAAAGCAAGTAGCAATTATGCCCGAATTTTACCCGAATTAAAACCGTAGTAGAATTCTGTAACGATCTCTCTGTTAGTTACATTCATAAATCCCCTTTAAGAGTAGCAGAAATGATATTTTTCAATTTTCAGTCAATGGGAAGAAACATTATCGTCTTTTCGGTAGGTACCTAATTGGCATCTTATAATGTAAAGTTTTTACGAATCCGTTTCTGTAGACTGAATATTTTTTCAAACCAACCAAATTCCTTGAATAATGAAGTTTTCCACCGACTTGGAAAAAATTATTTGCTTAAAGGAGCGTTCCATGGCACGTTCATAAATAATGAGGGCGTGTTGGGAAAAACGCTCGGACACGTCGATTTGTAATTTTAAATGCCCATATTTTTCAAGGTTTAAATCAATAGTATATATACAGGAATACATATAGAAATAAAAATTCGTATTTTTCTCTCTGTGAGTCCCTTTCTCAACCTCAGCAGTAATAAATTTTCAAATACTTAGAGTTCATTGTTGTAACGATGTGGTCCGAGTCACTCGGGTATTATTACTGCAATCTGTTTCAATTACATGAATTTGCCATTTCTCTGTTACTTAGTATGAATTATTGATGTCATAAATGGAATTTATATCCAGCCATATCTCAGTAACGGTATATCTCACAGCAGCTATGAATGCAACGACTGTACTATTTTTATAACCTCATTTCTCAACCGACATCCAATCCCACATGGGATGAAGTTGAAAGAGGGTTCAATTGAAAAACTGGCATTCACTAGTGTCGGCAGTTCTCGGCGGCAAGGAGATATCTTTCCACTCCACACGGGCTATAAAATTTCATCGCTCATTACTCGCTTATAGTTTTCTTGGAGGATGTGCTACGATCCATTTTTCAGATTCGACATAAAGGAAGTATTTCCCTCATATCTCTTTTTATGACCCCCTTCAGGAGATCCTTCAAAAGAATCGATAGTTGTTAGGGCTCGCTTGGAAGACAGGATAACAAGCAAACTCACAATTTATTCGATGGATATTTTGAAAGTTTCTAGTAGTCCTAATCTCTTTGCGATTTTCGGTCAGGGGTGTCATTGTGCGCAGAAATAGTTATTTATGATATGAGTGTTAAAAGTGAAGTTTTATTTTGTGAGTGAAATTGAAATTTTATTTTGTGGGCGAATTGAACAATTTCACGAACCAAATAAAATCACTTTCACCATAAATACCATACAATGTTTTTTGTACAACTGCCCTATTTTGACAATGAAATGGGCGAATTTGCAATGACAATAAACTTCAAAATGCATTTTAATATTCAAATAATCAAAAGGTTGTTGTGAATGGCAAACGTTGCCAACGTTATGCTTACTAACAAATAGGAAAAGACGCTGTCATTTGAATTTCGTTCCTGTCCAATTTTCGTCTTGGGTTTTAAACTGCTTAATATGTTTATCGAGAGTCCAATTATTAATAAAAGTGACGATTTGGTTGTTCCTGTGGATATTGAAGAGTCTGCAAGAAGAGCAAATCTGGAACTCCTACCTAAAAAATCTGTTCAGTAGTACGATATTGCATATAACAATTTCCTGGCCTGGTGTAAATTGAAAAATGTAGAAGGGAACTTCAGTGAACCTGTTTTTCTGGCATACTTAGAAGAAAAATAAAAAATATGGAGTTCATCAACTTTGTGGAGCAAATTTTCAATGATAAAGTCAAGCGCCCTTGTTAAAAATGGTGTGGATGTTAGTAAATATTTTAAGGTAGTAGCATATTTAAAACGGAAAAGTGAAGGATATCGTCCCAAAAAATCGAAAATTCTCACTCGTTGAAAAGTTTATAAATGAGGCCCCAGATGAGAAATACTTGATGGTTTAGGTTGCAACTATTTTCGGATTATTTGGAGCCTGTCGGCTTGAAGAATTGTGTAATTTATCAGTGAAAGACATCGAAATAAGTACTTTGCACTGCGCCCTTTTGTCATCAAACATAGTCGTTTTTTTCCTGAAATACATGAATAATAAATGCACTACCAATCCAGTTCGTATCGATACATTTGGGAAAATTCCATCTATTGTTGCCGAATTCCTCAAACTGCCAGAACCAAAGCAATATACAGGACACTGTTTTCGAAGATCCTCCGCTTCATTGCTAGCAGATTCAGGAGCAAATATTACGGATATAAAAAAACATCGTGGATGGAAGTCTACGACGGTAGCCGAGGCCTATGTTGATCATTCCATTGCATATAGAAATTTCATTGCTGAAAAAATTCTCCCAACCTCAACTGATTTTGGATCATCATCATCCAATATTGTACTTCCGGTTTCTACAAGTACTGATGGTGCTGAGGATTCTAATAATGTGTTGCGAAGCTCCCTAACGTCACATGGCATTAACGTTAGTAATTGTTCTAGTTTTACGATTAATATTGTTCATAAGTAATGATTGTTAAATATTGATAATAAAAATTTGCAATTGCTGAATTTTTTTCATCTGATTCCATCATAAGAAAATGGAGGGCTAAAAATATTTTTAACACTAATGTTAAAAATATTTTTAACACTAATGTTAAAAATATTTTTAACACGCTTCCACGTAAACAATCAATTTTAACATTGTTTGCTGTCATTAAAAGTGTCACTTTTAATGGCAGTTGTACAAAAATATATTTTTATTTCTTTGAATCTAGATTTAAATATAATTCTGGAGTAGAAACAAATCAGAACCAAAGTTGAAGGCAGTAATTTACGAAGATATTTTCAAAACCATTTGTTTTTCTCTCGTTATTTTTTGCAAGAAAAGATTGTATTTTGTTTATTCTTTCGACAAACTGAAGAAAAATAACTCCAGTAACGTTATAGTTCAAAAATCCCTAGAAAAAGTGATCCTGGGGCGTCAGACATTTCAAGTAGACTAGAACATGATTAATTACCTACCAATCAGATGGAGCAAGACAGTTTCAACCTCCTATGACAATATTTTCGATATTTCTGTAATGCATATCAGGTCCATAAACAGAAGGATACTGAAAATTCACTCGACATCTAAAATTGTTTGGAGAAGATTTATACCTCTGTAATTACACCAACACCCTTGGGTTCCTTTTCACAATTATTAAAGTCTCCCGCATTCTCTGCTGCCGCTGTGTCGACTAATTTGTTTTTATTTTTAGACCGGATAAAAATTAAAACATGAAACTTCCAGATTAGTAAGCTTTGAATATTTCATTTCAGACCACGTTGAGTAATGAGATATCATGTAAGGTTACTTCAATAATTTTCTCAATCATTTCACCACAATATCAAAAGATGATGTTAAAATATGTATGGTATATACCACAAGGCGTGGTTATGTTGTAGTTTCGAATTAAAAGTAGGGACGGTCCTTGGAAAGATGTACTTTATTGATCTATAGCTTTTATAAGGGAAATCAATGTGATTAGAAATAAGTATGGATTCAAAAGTATGTTACTCCGAATGTACTAATTACAGGAAAAAAAAATTAATTAGAAACCCTGCATCTCATTTAAATATTTCTGTTTTCACTGAGAATATAAGGATGAAAAATCATATACCTAATCACTTTCGTGATGTATCTTGGAAAATACTCTTGACCACTCCACTTTAAGTCCCTGGAGAACAATGTTACATAAACTTTATTCATCCTCCAGGGAGGTTTTCCGACAAATTGATTAGAAAATAAATGCCTCTTCTTGTAGGCTGTGGTAATAGAATGAAGAGAAAGGGATAATGGGCATTTTCTCTTTCATGTCAAGGTAGATGAAATCATTAGGACATAACACACAGTAATATATTTACCGTCTAAAGAATTCGTGATCCTTCAGCTTTAACGAAAGAGAATTTCAAGTATTTGTAATTTTTCTCTTCTTTTTAGTTGTTTTTGCTCAGAAAAAGTCTCAAGGCTTCTGTGGAACTATGATGGCCTTTTACTAATGGCATGAAACTCCCTAGATTTTCGAAAAAAAGTTCTGCGTGATTTAAATTATTGATCCAATACCATTTGATAATTTTCAACATATAAAACAAGCTTTTCAACAAGATTCAAAGGTGGGCAAGAAAGAGAAGAATGAGATGGTTGAACTTCTCCACGGCTGACAAAGAGCTCAAATTGTGCACTAATACATCAAACAAATCCATATGATGAGAACTGTAATCACCATGTGGACTGAAGACTAAAGTTTTGACTTCAAAATGTTTGTAATTATCTCTACCGAAAGGACAACATTCCATCCAGTTTGCGTTTAATAACATCATCGGATCTGGTTCATCATTGCAATAATAATATAATGTATGCGTCCAAATTCAAAAGTCCAATTGCAGAGTAAATATCAACACACCCCTAAAACAGTCGGGAGGATAAACCAATTTGGGATGTTGGTTATGGGCAACGTGCATCAGTTTATAACTATCTTCAAAGCTATCGAAATTCAGTGCTGTGGTTCGAAACTTTGCCCTATAATCTGCCTTTCTGAAATTGTTTGATTAACCTAACCTCAGTAAGATAACTCCAACTATCAGTCGATTTAATAGTGTGTTAAATCGGTGAATTGCTTTCGGTAATTACAAAAGTTCTGAAGAAACTGAAAGATTCACCTTTAAGGGTCTTTAGCCTTCAAAATAAGAACTGTATACCGCCAGATGGCAGTGCAGTGCATCAATTACAATTTATTGGATTATTCAGCTTGATAGAACAAATATTGGGGAGCAGGGAATATAACAAGAAACCCTACCCTGAACTAGATCTCACAATGGCTGTATAATAGTTTGAGGAGAAACAATAATAATACTCTCTTTTTCCTTCACCAGTCATCTGGGACGAGATACTTGCGGGGCGTGTCATTTAAAAGAAATTCAGTTCCATCATAGAGACCAAAATTGTAGGAAACAATTAATTTTCACTAATCGACGGCTAAAACAAATTTTAATAAATTGTCGTTAATAAAAATGGATATTTATCATTTCGAATAGAAAGATTCAAGGAAATAAATTTCGCGAAAACAACACATTGTTGTAATATTATTTACAAAAAAACGGTAAATTCTAAATGAAAAATGAGATAGACGTTTGGTTAACTAAATGATAGACTTCGATACTGAAATGAAAAAACACAAAAATATTTGTTCGTTTGGATGGTGGAAATGTTACAAAATAACGAAAATGATGGAGAATATCCTTTTCATTCATTTAAGCCATATTTTCGCGTGACAATATTTTAAAATTATTTCGTCCGTTTTGAAATATTCGTGTTTAAGCGTCGAACTGGTGACGTCACGCACCAAATGGTTCGAAATAATTTGCAGCGGTTTGAAAGCAGGTAGTGGAATATTTCGAACTGAAGTTTGATTTTTGGAATCAGCTGATTGAAAATGAAATGTTTTTGAAATAGTTTTAAACCGTGATTGACGCGAAAAAATGGCTTTAATACTTATAAAATATTTTTTATTATTTTTATCTATCTTTATACATTCATTCATCCCTTTATCAATCAAAAAAAAAAAAATCGTTTCTGACTGCCTTTTTTTCAGGGATGTAGACCCTTAACCACCTATCAGTCTCAATCCTGTGAAATATCAACTTGCACAAGAGAATTTCTAACAGTTATTTTTCATCTTTGTCTAAATTCACCAATTTGCCTAGCTGAAGATTACTTACAATATCTAATGAAAAAAGGAGGAACGAATATAATTATATGTGAATATTTGTTTTAATTGAAAATTAGATAAGAAACAGCAAATTTCAAAATATATAGAAAAATACTGGAAAGAAAAAATAAAACTCAAATCAAACGTATGTGATATAAATTAAGTGAGGGCTTCAAATTTTTATTGAATGAAGAGTTAAAAAATGAACTTCTAAGCATAAATCTAACTGAAACAATTCAACTATAGACATTTCGAGACATAATTTTCTGATATGCTTTCTACGTTTGCAATCAGAAACAGCTTTATTTATAGCAATCTATAATGATTTCGTGAAACCCTGTCTTGCAGCTCGAATGAATGAGCTTAAAATAGTAACAGACTAGGTCGAATATTACCTTTGTTCTCCGAAGGAACTGCTCAACCACCTGCTGCTTTCATCAATCGGAATTCTATTATTAAAACTATACTTTACTTACCCATTACTCAAAACTTGCCCAATCATACAAAAGTGTTCTCGGGTCTTGACAGATATATCCGCATTTTCCAATTAATATGAAATACACTTCTAGACTATAAACTATCATTATTTGAACGCTAGCCAATCTTATAATGTCCATGCATTCGGATGTCTAGCACTAGGATTTAATGGAGCTCACTTGGCAGATTCCTTGCTGTATCAAATAATTCTAGACGTTGCTACTACATCCTAAATACTTATTTTAGTTTGTCGCGTGGACTGGATAGCTGTGCGATGTGTTTGTTTTGTGTCAACGGATATTGATAGTAGACTCTGGAAATTAGCTGGATGTACACCACTTGGTCGTGCTCAATATGTGTCAAGTGAGTTTGCGTAGATTTGATTGCTCATTCCTTTGAAAGGCATGTGATTGAATAGGCATGAGAGATTGTGTGGTATGTATGGATATCAACTGAGGTGTGCTAAGCAGCTCAGGTTCGTATTTCAACAATGCAGTCCGTCATAAAAGAACTCCTACTACAATACTTGTCGATAAGAGATCCCCTATCGTAAGAATTCAATTTAGTTCCTACGAAGCAATTGCCTAGAAATCGTGTTGTGTGTCGAACCAAGAAAGAACGAATATTTATTCCATAAAATATTGAGAACTTTATTATTTTGAATACAATTCATTATATCACATTTTCAATATATGACAATTTTTCCTGAGAATTATAAAGACAAAAACTTGCCTAGAATGGCTATTCATGTAGCAAATACATAAATAAGGTCCTTATGGACGAGTCCAAGAGTTTATGAGTCCATAAGCCTAATTATGTACGAGTAGCATACAAAGCTTTATGTTTGACTGCAATGCAGTAATTTCATTTTCTGAAATGGCAATTATTATATTATATATTATTATATTCGTCGCTTTATTACAAATAAACATTAAGTGTGCTTTTGCTTTTCTCACGTAAATAACCATCAGCGAGCTTAGCAACCCCACTGAACAAAGCTGTTTACTTCCTTAATTCTGTGACAAACGTCATAATAATCCAAAAAATGGATAGTGCGGTAGAGGAAAGCGTAGAAAACTTAGCCGTAAGCGCCAAAGAATCTTCTTACCCACTAAAAGTGCTTATGAAAATTTGTATGCGGCCTATAACAAGTGGTGTGAAACGAAGAAAATTGCAAAATCTAGAGAAGATAGTGACAGTTGAGTCCAATAAAGTGGAGTGAGGATTTGGAGGGAGCCTAAAGTGTCGGAGGAATTTTATGACTTGTAACGAGTCCTACAGTAAAATTATTCACCATTCATATTGTAGATTTCGTATTCAAAAAACCTTATTTCTCGACCTTCTTCTCGATGAAATTCATAGAATCATAAGTAAGAGAAGAAACGTGCCGAAAACCCTCGGAACATTTTCCCCATCGAAGTTTGTGTATTTCCCAATGAGGCCATAAAGTTGAACTTTCTTGGAGAATAGAGTGGACGTTCCATTGTGGATCCCTACCGGACGCCGCTTTATTTCCACGTCGCGTTGAGGTAATAGATATGTCCTTTCAAGAGTATTCTGTGTATATTTCCTGCCTGCTACCTGGGAATAGCGAAAATTGGATTTCCGTCCCTATCCAGGAATAACCTACTTGGGGGATGCCAAGATGTCATAATGAAAGCCCTCGTGTGAATCAAAGGAAAGTGAGATGGGAAAAGCTACGATTACTTGGACTTTTGTACTCTGGATGAGCACACTGGGGGGTTCGAGAGGAAATAACAACTTTGTTTTTCAACTATTTTCTTCCTTTTCAACACCAAGTGCTGAGATTGGTTGGGTTGAGGCACGATCAATTTTGAAATTATATCGAATTAATGGAGCTGTTTCATTGTGGAGCTCATCGATGAATTTCTAGTACATAATGAAACAGAATAAGTTGTACTGTACTGTCCAGACCTGATTCCGTTATAACTTTATGCATTCACGCTACTATAAAGAGAAGAAATGAGATTATCTAACTTTCCCATAGTTTACAATGAGCTATTATTGTGTACTTTTACGTCGAATAAATCTATGAATTCATCTTGTAAACTGTCGCCGGATTCGGTAAAAAAAGATGTAATACTCATGGTGTTTCAGAAAATCTTTGTTGATGAATCTTGATAACGTGATTTGAAAAGGAAAATAATTGATATTTCTGAGATGGTTTTATCAGCTAGAGATTTCCAGTTTTTGATATCCCGAATGAAGATTGATCTCAAAGTGTGCTTTTATATTTTCGTCATATTAAAAGAGAAATGTGCGTGAATATGAACTGTTCCGAAAAATATTACCTGTTGGTTCGACTATGGATATCTATCGAGGGTAGAGTGTAAACATTGCAGGTACAGTGGATTCTAATGAGGTAGTGGCTACATCGTCTAGCAATTCGGGGATATTACAGTCGCCCCCGGGATTATTGACAAAATAGATGCGAAGGAAGGAAGGAGAATATTTCTACGAAATAGTGATCGACTTTCTCCAAGAAGGAGCAGGGCTTTCTGTAGTTGTTCTGTTGTTCTTTAATTGAAACGAAGAACAGGAATAACTGATGATAAGTGTTGCCCATCTGATGGGATTGTAATGGCAGGACACGGTTGAACGTCAGGATATGAAGAGAAAAACATTTATCGTTAAGAAGGATCTATACCGTTTCACGTTCAGACTTTTTTTTCGTCGAAAAAAAAAACCATTAATTTTTTTTTCACTCGACAAAAAAAAGTTATGAACTTTCCCACTTGAAGAACTTTTCATTTGAAAATGAAATAATGAATAATAGTGAAAACCTCATATAAATCGGTGGTCTCTATCTTGAGAAATTCCGAATCGCGTTTTGAACTGAACGAGGAACGGTATAGACTCCTCTTAAATATCGGATAAGACACGGATATGATGAAAAATTATAGAAGAGGTTTTCGCCAGGAGCGGATGGATCTCAGCTGACGACGAAGAAAAATATGAAGGCTGCATATTATGGAAAAAAATTGACAATTCAATCAAAATGGTTAAAATTTGGAAGTTAAGAAATCAGAGTAGGGATAAAATTGTCCTCAATTCCAGAAGGATGACGAGTTTACTCGAATTTTGCGTTCACATTCCAGTAGGAATATCAGGATTCCCAACGTCATAACGAATAATAAAACCTGTTCGTCGTAGGATTTAAATTTAAGGCTAGGAATGAAGAATCCCAAATTGTGTGCAACAGGTGTTAGTAAACATGATATCCAACATAAATTACCTCGATATATTATTCATCGACGGTGTGAGCTTGAAACCGGAGGAAAAGCTAAGGGCGTTTCTGTGTCAGATTTTAGAGCGGCCATAATTCAGACAAATGAATAACCGTTAAATCAAAGTTTGGTGCAAAGGCGTTTCTGCTCTTTGACTTTCATCATGATAAACAAGAGGTTTCGAGTTTCCCGTTTGTGTTTTATTACTTGTGTTGGATCATTGAACAAAGGGGTCTGTGATGAATACGAACAAACGCTCAGCGTTATACACCGCATACTCAAAGTTATTAATTTGATGGAAAGAATTTTATGATTATAGGGTTAACTTCTCAAATTCGAAGTATTCCAGTTTCTCGTTTAATCCAAATTGTTGGGAATGGTTAGGCAAACTTGTATCGAGTTCGAATTTTACTGAAGAAGTCGAAGATAAAGTATAGTGTTCAATTCGCGGTAATGATCATAACATACTTAATGAATTACACCCCTCGCCTGACGGCTCGGGCTGCAAAATTCTTCGGCGTGTGTTATGACTCACATTACCGCTCATAGAGCAATATACTATTTTGACTACCCTAATATAACTCCATCAACCTAGTTCATAGGATTGTAGATCAATTTACCTTACCTTACCTTACCTAAAACAAACCGTTGTGCTGTGTTTCCAACTTCAGTCCCATGAACAGCGCAGGCGTATAGCTATAACTGGTGTGGAGGACTACGATTTATTTATTTATTTACAGAGAAGAATTCAAACAGGTGATGATTATGTGAAGACTTTCAGTGAATTAATGTGAAAATAACCGTGTAGTGTCGAGTTTATAGAATTCCCAGAGGATATTGTGTAGATAAAAATATCGCCACAGATTATTCAGTGCGAAGAATCATTTTATTTTTCATTAATTTCAATTTAATACGTGCTCTTTATCGACATTCATCATTAATATCCGAATTCTGTATTTCATTGACATTTATTGGACCGGTAACAATAAATTGGTAAAAGAAACTATGCGTATAAAATGTATAATATCATGCTTCTCAGAATGCGATTTTATCTCCCACATTTGTGGGGTTTTATTATTACATATTTTTTAGTACATCAAACGTTTTTCCATCATAGAGCTTTCAGTCTTGACAAAGTTGATAAACATTCTAACAACATTGTTAACTTGTAAAGAGATCAGAGAGTTCATAAATTTCAGACATTCTGTGATATTGAAAATCCAGGGAAGCATCCAGGTTATTCTTATGATTTTTTCTTTTTTCGTCAAGTTTTATCGGGTTGAAATGGAAATAACTCGAAAACGATGCGTTATCTTCATCGTATCAAATTATGAAGGAATTCAATCATGAAGTTTTTTTCATTAGCTACGAATATTTGCGAATGTAACAGATTTTTTTCCATGAAGATTCGCAGCTTTCAGTGGAAATAAATCTTCTTTTTCAATTAAAAATGAAATTATTAAAAGCTCTCCTTTGTGAATGAATGAGTTGGAATGTTTTCTGCCACGCTCGGGTTGCAAATTAAAATTTTACTCGCCTGTGCGTTAACCTCGCATGACGTATTGGCATAAAAATCGAGTTTTGGCGTGAAATTATTAGAGGAATATGATATGACATTATAATGGGGGTTTTAAAATCTAATCAGACTAATGGTGACAGCAGAATACATGGATTGATTTGGAAAAAAATTACTGTTTCTGTTTTCATTGCTGATTTAGAGCGGAAAATTTTATTCCTTTTTGTGTGCAAATACAAGCTTTCAAACCTCACAGGAACTGAGTGTCTAATGAAAATCTGGTAATAGGAGTTTGTATATTAACCTGACAATAATAAGCTCTAGTCCTGTCAGCATTCTCCAAAATATCCTGATACACGTCAGGGAATGGACTTGAGGAAAAAAAAACCTCTCTCTCTCTTTATTTTCGAAATACCGAAAATGAAATATCGTCGAGAGGAGAACCAGTATTCCCTTCAACCGAAGAAACGAGTGAATTGAAGTAGTGAAGAAAAAGGAAAACAGATCTCGGAAGGATAAGTTCTCGTTACAATAAGATTTCACCCCAGCAATCAGTTACGCCGTAAGTTCTTCATGATGCCATGATAAATTGAATCGAGGTAAAAACGAACGTTTGGATCCTGAGGTTCTCCGGCTCGGACAATTCAGTATTTGCCCCTGATCGTAATACAATCCACCGAAAAGTATCGGATGAGTTTGTCAAACCGGTTTACATCACTGGTCTGCTGTCCGAAAACAGATAGGATGAAAAATAAACAGAATGGATGAAACGGACTTTTGCCTTTCGGACATCTTTTCATTTGGGTCGAGTGCTCCCCGGTTTTATTTTGCGATGGGAGCTTTGAATAAACTCGGGAATAACGGATCTTGTGTTTTGAAACAGACGACCTGAACTGTTTGTGGAATATTCGCACAAAAATTGGTATATCACAGTTTTATATACCTACTTGTTAACTAAATTGCCTAAAGCTATGATTCTTTCAATATCGATAATTTTTTCCAAAGCTTACATTTTATTTCGTCCTTCAATGAACTTGAAAATATTCAGAAACTCTTTATTATATCGCAATTCGCCATATTCATAAATCAAATAATATTACAATATCGCTTTGCTAATCTGAAAAAGAAAAACTGATTCGCATGCAATAATAAGAATAAATGACGAAGAAACAAAAATTGGCCTCTGAAGATCATGCATGAAATGAATAAATTAAACTCCAAAGAGAATCAATAACAAATAAAAAATTAAATCGACAGATGGTAAAACTGCATTAATTTCGTTCTGATATAACCGAATTGACATAAATTGTCCAGGCTGTCCCCCCACTCTGAAAAATTGAGATGTTTCAATGAAAAATTGGATGAACTGTGAAAAAAAGGAGAATAATGGTTCTAGATGAATGCCTTCTATATTTTCTGAGAGGAATATTCTTGGAATTCACTTTCATCTCATTCATATTCTTATAACTTTCCATCCATACTTTATTCTCAGATTTAACATTCATGGCGTGTAAATTCCTCAAATCTGAGTAAACTGAAAGATAAGTATTTGTCATTCCTGCGAAGGCCTCAAGGAAATCCTCTTGAAGAATTGGTTTATCCTTTTTGGTAATGCACAAAAGGGTGGTCGACAGCATTTTCGCCCAAATGATTGTCGAAAACGTTTCTAGGTCAGTGATGGCAAAAATGTTTGGGAACTATTGAATGAAATTTAATTTATGGCTTTGCATAATTCCTGAAAATATCATTGAAATATGCATTCTCGTTATTGAATATTAATGATTCCTCGCGTGCCTATAATTACGTTTATTCGATATTCAAAGTCTGAGTTTCCATTGAATGGACAAAATAACCTGATCTCTGATTACGAACATTGCTGAGTAATTTGGTGACATTAAATATAAACAACAGGGTATTGATGTGGATTACATACCTCATATCTACAATAGGGATATAATGAACTAACTCCATTATATTGAAGGGTTCCTATACAGAAACGGAACCATTATGCGATTACACTTGTATTTGCCTGTCTTTATATCTGTATGTCACACCCAATTGTACGAATCTTCTCTGATGAAATATTCGAAATTACGAACAAGAATAGAGTTTGGTAGTCGTAATAACAAACACATATTTCGAACGATCGTTCTCTGTGTGTAACATTGAATCATCGTGACCATTTTTTCTTCAATTTTCCAAGTTTCATGTTCCAGAAGATAATAACAAAAATATTATATACCGGGTTTGAGTTCAGAGGAGGACTCAAGAAAAATCCTCAACTATCCAACGTAATGTCAACGTTCGGTTGAATTTCGGTATCAAAAGTAACGTAACAAAATTCAACGAGTAACGTCTCATCAACGTAGCAATGTCTCATCAACGTAGCAACGTCTTATCAACGTAGCAAAGTCTAATCAACCTAGCAACGTCTGATGAACGAAGAAAATGAAGTTTCATCAACGTAGCAACGTCTGAACTACGTATCAACAACGTGTCTAATCAACGTACCAACGTAGTCACGTCTGATCAACGAAGCAACGTCTGATCAACGTAGCAATGTATGATCAACGTAGCAACATCTGATCAACATCTAATCAACGTAGTAAAGTCTAATCAACGTAGCAATGCCTTATCAACGTTGCAACGTCTGATCAACGTAGAAAGGTCTAATCAACGTAGCAACGTCTGATCAACGTTGTAACGTCTAAACAACGTAGTTACGCAGCTAAGTATGATCAACGTTGCAACGTCTGATCAACGGATAATCAACGTAGTTAAGTCTAATCAACGTAGTAAAGTCTAAACAACGTAGTGAAGTCTAATCATCGTAACAACGTCGTATCAAGGTTGCAACGTCTGATCAACGTAGAAAGGTCTAATCAACGTAGCAACATCTGATCAACGAAGCAACGTCTGATCAACGTAGAAGAGTCTAATCAACGTAGCAACGGTATTTAAACGTGTATTACACGTATGTGTGTTTATAGGTTATACTCTGAACTTCTATAAACGTTCCTATATTCAAGATGTCCACGAGTTTCGTCCCTATCAGACCTCATAAAAACAGCAATTTCCTGTGGACTGTTTCCGAACTTCAACCAGGACAAGAATAAAAATGGTGCACGAGGAAGGTCACAAGCTATCACGCACCGTTCTAGTTCGCTTAACTAATGGTGGAGTTTTATGCATTTGCATATAATATCCGGGATGTTTTGTGTCCCAGCTCATATAGAATAATAGTCGTAAAATATACAACCCTTGGAAATGAGTGCGCGTCCTACATGAAGCATTTTTTCAATGCCAATTTTCGTTTTATGCATTCTTCCGCGTTCAGTCGTTGGGAATTGTGCATCTGTATGGAATAGAACCATTCACCTTGAATGGAACGTATTCGGTGATTTGAATTCGCGAATCTTGGAAAGTTTGAATACGTAATTTCATATTTTCATTCGGAGGAGAAATATGAGTGGAATATTTCAATTACATGCTCAACAAATGGGGACAATGGGGTAGTTATTGAAAGAATGTTGACAATAGGCTGATGAGTTCAACAGAAAGTTTATTCATCGAGATATTTGAAAGCCATAAAAACCAAAAAAAATTAATTATCATTGTTTTTTTTCTATGGAAATTAATTGCTACCCAAAGCAAAAACCATTAACTGATTATCAAAAACCATAGGTATGACAGTTGGATAAAATTAAATACAGGAAGTGCGAAACAAATCGTGAAAAATAGTGAAAACCACTGTATTCCATTCACAATTATAAAATCACAACTCTGGCCTTGGAAATTTGACACATTTCACTCTGTATCGAAGTTTTGACGTTTTTCAAAATATTTTTACGTTCCAAGTCAACACTATGTTGCCCTCTACATTCTTAGCGTATTTCTCAGAATGTAATTTTGGAGAACACAACAGAAAATTGTGAACAATATTTTACATATAAAGAAGTTTTTGGATTTATGATCGTAAAGATTTATCGATGTGCTTTGTTTTCATCATGATATTGTATGTGATATGATTGTGAGGGTGCATAACATTTCTATTTCTAATATTCCTTCATTTCAAATAAGTAACAGTTTTATTCATTCATCACAAAGAAACTAAACATGAGAACTAAATAAACGAATTTGTTTACAGGGAAACTAATAATTTCAATGCAATAGTAACTGAGTTTTGTTTATAAATTAATAAGCCAGAATGTCGATTCCAGAAAGCTTTATAGATATACATTTCATTCATTTGATCTTATGAACAAAGAGTAGAATATTCTGACTGTATAGTAATTTAATAGTTCCAAAAATATTCATACATTACTACCACAGTAGGTTTGTACAAATAAAATGGAATAGGTCAAACATATGCTTCACATTTATCATTCACCTGTTCTGAAATAAGAAACAAACTCCTGGAATATGGAAAAAACCGATGTATTCTGGTTCAATATAGCCTATTTCTACTTTCGGCAAAGGATTGATAGGAATGAAAGCTCCAGTGACACATTTCCATTCATCGGAATCTGAATTCACCTACCGTTGAATGCAATATAGTCATATTTCTTATTTTTTAGCTTTTTCGACGTGTTTTTTTTTTTTGAAACGTGAAAACGATCAACAATAATCATTTAGAGACCGATGAAGGCCATCCAGAACCCGTTTACTTACGAAAATCCTACCTGAACCATATTTTCCAAACTTCTGGGGGACCGTTTGAAATCTTTCTAAACGGCCAGATACCTAAAAAAAAAACTTCGTTTTCAAGTGTAAAAAGGTCGATTAGTACTTACTTTCGCTTTATTTATGCTTATAAATCGATTTTCGGTCCAATTCAAATTTGCCGTTCGTACTCACGCCAAAAGTCATGAAAGGAAAAAATGACATTTGCACGAAATTTCTCATATCGACGGGAAACTTCTTCTGGACGACGAAGAACGGAAAATAGGCGATTTCCTATCGATATTTCGCCCCAAAATCGCCGATCGATTCGAACTAACATACTTTTACTTTGATGTAAACAAAGAAACTGGCAACGTCGTTTTGTCATTAACGATATTTTCTGTACGCGCACAGACTTCTCATCAGGTGCACCAACTCCTGAAAACGAAACCATGACCTCCTATGCGATTAAATAAAAGTGAATGGAGTATATGTACCTACTTATTTCATGTCCATAAGTAGAACCGAATATGTCACATCCAGGGAGGCTCAAGCGAGGATTCGAATGAAAAATATTGATGGCACAGTGTGAAATACACCTCTTCATCATATTTTGAAACAGGAATAATCTTCATAAATAGACATGTATTTCGAAAATTGCCTGCATTCACGTGACAGGATAAGCTCCACATAATGATAAAGCCCGATTTTGCCGCTGCAATAAATCACCCCCATACTCACCTACTGAAAAACTGCAGTTTGCTGTACACAACAGCCCATTATATGCGCAAAATTCTGTCGTCCGACACGATGACATATGATTTCTCGGTTATCAGATAAATGACAATAGAGAACAACTGTGAGCTGTCGTTTGAACATGCTGGCATACAGAGATAAATGCCAGAAGTCATTAGCAGATGACGATAGGGCGGGTACGTCAATTTATCAGATTATGGACAACCGTTTTTCATCCCTTATCTATAAATTTGTAATTATCGATGCGTGGAACGGTAATTTAGAATTACGATTGTTTTTTTTTTTCGGGTTTAACAAGGCAATTTGAGGGATTTTGTGGTCGTTATTTCATTAATCTTTTCGTGTCCATTCGTTTCCAGTGTTGAAGGGACATTTATATAGATGTCAAAACATCGAGATAGTTGGAAAGTTGCACTCTGAATCTCCATTGGCTGTTGTTGACTGAAACAAAACAAAAATGTGTATTTCATTTTAGTAATTATACAAGAGAATTGACTGCTGTACCATGAGAATCAAAGAGACAACCTATTATGAGATGAGGAAAACCACAAAGTAAATAGTGAAGGAATGGTACTATTGGTCTGAGATTAGAGATGTCTCTGCTAGTTTTCTGATCTTGTGTAGGTGTATTTGAGTAGAGTCCTTATCTCACGGAACGAATTCACTTCATTAGATACAAAACTAACGGGTTCCGACGTGGGGAAGAATATGAGGTGAACTGTGTGGCAAACTGAAGGCCGTTGCTAGAGAAATAGCAGAAGTATGATGAAAACAGATAGAATCTTTAGTGGAGTTCGAGGTCAGTCTGAACTGAAGAGAAAGTGGGTAAAGTCTTCTTTGTTACTAACGGAGTCCATTCGCAGTAAGAAGTTTGTGGTATTGAATATAAAAATATGAAGTGTGAACATATTCATTTTGTTTCCTGATTCTGATCGAATTCTGCACATAAAATCTACATATCCTTTCAGTGTGAAGCTAGACATAGACTATTCTGATGATTTGATCACTGTGACTTAGGGAGGGTTGTAACTCAGTTGGTTAACCAGTTGATCTTGAAACCAATGGTTAACCTGCCAAGTAAGGTGAAGTCAATTCAAGATTTCTGTCATACAACGACCTAATCAAACGTTAACCAATGGTCAACGGAAATCAGAGGTTAACCTACTGAGTTACAACCCGCCCTTAATCGGTTCAGGTAGTGGAGACTGAAGCAACGTAAGGTGAGCGTTAAATGTAGTGTGTTTTTATTTCAAGTTGCATTTGAAAATGGTTTCACTTTGAGAACTGGAATTTTGTGGGTAAACTCAGAAAGGATTGGATTTCTTAACGAAATAATTGAGATTCATTTCACTTCAACAGTTCATTTTTTTCCATCAAAAATTGAAGAAAATAAGCCAACTCATGCTTCTGTTTTATTTCAAACCGAAGACTCATGAAAATAGTTCAACTTCCGATTAAAAGTGAGTCTACAGATAATTTCATTCAGAAAACAACTTCAAATTAGGAATTGGCAGAGAATGGCCAAATTCAAATACAAGGTGCGGCACGGAGGGCGGACGTTTTTCAGATGGGCATAACTTTCCCCCACTGAGGACGAGAGAAGTGGGGAAGGTGCCGTTAGACTCGTGTGTTCCTAGCATTTATTTATTGATCAACAGAAGACCAAGAGGACCTGTGCGAACAGTTCGAACGCCTGAAAATGTTGAACGCGTTCGACAAGCCATTCTTCGCAGTCCGTCGCGATCTGCTCGGAAACATGCTGCTGCACTTCGCCTCAGTGATCGTTCGGTGAGGCGAATTTTGCATATGGATCTTCGCTTTCACCCCTACAAATTGGCCATTGTGCAACAGTTACACCCCGGAGATTATGCACAACGAATGAACTTCGCACGTGAGATGGAAGCACTGATCGATCAAAATGAGAACCTCATTTTGTTCATGAGTGACGAAGCCCACTTTCACATCAACGGCATGGTTAACCGGCAGAATTGCCGTTATTGGGCTAATGAAAATCCGCAACACTTAAACGAAAGACCGCTGCACAGCCCACAGCGCCTCCAGCACTGCATCACCGATTTCGGCCACCACATGCCTGATGTGATTTTCCACACATGACTGTCTCAAATGCTATTTCCTTGAGAATCTGATTCCGTCAATAAATGTGTTTTTGAGTAAAAATTAACGCTTTTATTATTTTTTTAAAACCATCCATCCTCCGTGCCGCACCCTGTATATGACAGGAAAAAGTTCCTGCTTTACTCACATATTCACTAATTTCATAGTTCAGCTTTCAGCAATTTTCGGATAGAGAGCGCCATTGTACATTTCATTCAGAATCAGAGAGATTTTCATAGAAATTCCGTAAAATGCACGGTGGCGCCCCTATCGGATGAGTTTTCCTATTCGCTCGGAACGGCGACCACGTGGAACTCATTTTGATGATTTTTGAATAATAATATGGGTGATGTTGATTTGTGGCTGTTATTATGTTGTGAAATTGATTGTTTGATTATTTATAGATATCTATTGTTATTCTGCTTGAGAATGGCTACAGATCAAAATAATGAAAATTGTTATAATTCCAATTATGGTTTTTTTATTTGAAGTTTATTGTGCTTCGACTTCACAGATCATTAGCACTACATTGGAAATGCTAACTCAAAAACTGAAATGAAATCTCAAATTCTCTAAATATTTCAAAATATATTAATATCCTCCTAAATAATCCAAAATATCTCGAATATTAATAA
Source organism: Adalia bipunctata (assembly GCA_910592335.1). NCBI lineage: Eukaryota > Metazoa > Arthropoda > Insecta > Coleoptera > Coccinellidae > Adalia > Adalia bipunctata. The sequence continues at coordinate 9,533,520 of OU342955.1, read as the reverse complement.
TTCATATAAATATTCAACTCCGATGGAAGTATTCGAATAAAAATTCCATCGATAAAATTCAATTATTCTGTTCGGAAAAAAATGCGCATTTCAGTCTACGACGAAAAATTCCAATCGGTCAACTGTTTGATTCCAGACCAATCAGAATCAAAAGCGGTTTGGAGAAGGAAAAAAATTGAAAGCTTTGTGGCGCGGTACGTCGAATTTCAATCCACCGTTGGCTTCACTTCCGAATTTATTCGCTAAATTGCTACCTTTTGGTTTGTTATTTTCCAATAATAGAGTGGGAGTTGAAGAGAACTGAAATACCAACTGGAATTTTCGCTCTCTTCGATTCGAGGCAATTGAATCTCAAATATCTGGCTTCTGCTCGGTCTCATTGACCTCATTTTGATGAAACTGTGGGTCCTGTGTAATAATGAATTATGAGAAATAGAGTTTGGAATGAAAAGAAGAATAATTTTCCTTTTCTTGACTCTTTTGAGTGATTGGATGAGAATATTTTGTAATAAACGTATATTTCTAATTTGTTCAACCTGAAGAATTGAATTGAACCTGCAAATATTCTTTTCGTTCGGTACGAAATGAAAATACACCTTAGTTAAAGTATAAACATATATGAGCAACAGGCAGATTTTATGTGTGAAAACCACATTTGAGACCTAAAGATTCTTATAAGTCCTCATAGAAACACACAGCATTCAACAAAGGAATCACTTAAAGAAACGGATATGATTTACGTTGACAAAGCCATTAGAAACTAAAGCAATGTGTATCTGTATTCACCAGATTTGGGTCCGTCCGACTATCATCTCTTTCCTCAACTGAAAAAAAGTTTAAAAGGTCGTAAATTTTCTTCCAACGAGGAGAAAATGAAAGCTGTGGAGGACTGGTTTGCAGAGCAAGAAGAAACATTTTTTTTGAAAGGTCTAGAGACTTTGCAGGTTCTCTGTAATGAATGTATTCAATTAAGAGGAGAATATGTTGAGTGATAAAATATTTTGACATTGAAATTTTGTTTGGTTTTTCAGTAGGCCAAGAATTTTTCAATATATCCTCGTATATCCATTGAATACTGATGAATGTGTTTTATACGGATTTGCGGTTTCACTACCCAATTTGGATGTCAGAAGTTCTCGTACATCAATTTTCGATCAGTTTCTATGGGACATTTTTGGCAGGGCACCCAGGCACTGCGTGGGCTTCTTTCGATTAATTTTTGATGTTCTCGAGGATATAACAAGTTCGGGTCAGTCCTGGTGGGTGTTGATATTCATATCATTGAATGCGATGTATCTGATCACCAGAGATTCAATTTTTTTTGCATGCTCCCACGTCTGTATCTGTCATAAGCCAATTCAAATATACTTACTGCTCCACAGGAGTTAGGGATATCGTATTCAATCGTTTTTGAAAGTATGTAATCTTCGGGAAAATCGCTATAAAATCATTTAAAACTCAATAACAACTTGCATCGATCCAATAAAAATCACTATGAGACATTTCGTCAATCTGGTCGTCTTTTTTCTGAAGTTTGGTTCTTTGCATATGCTTCATGAATGTTCTTATTTTGAAATGAAGTGAGTTTATCAACGGCTTCGATTTGAAACGAGTTTTCTGAAAATGCCAAGACGTAAATTAACAAACGCTGAGGCTAATAGGGCTATCGAAATGCTACAGGGTGGCCTAACTCAGGTTGTTGTAGCGAAAAGGCTCCAAGTCAGCCAAAGTGTGATATCTCGACTTTGGAATAGGTTCAGGGAGACAGGTTCCGTTTTGGAAAGACCGAAGCTTGGTGAGCGACAAAATACAACACCTGCTCAGGATCGTTTCATCACCGTTTCGGCGAGAAGAAACCCTACATCTACGTGTAGAATGCTACGGAATACTCTTCAAAATGCAGATGGGGTCCAAGTTTCCATCGAAACCATCAGACGACGTTTGAGAGAGGTGAATCTAGGTTGTAGACGTCCATTAAGAGGAGTTCCATTAACACGTGACCATAAGCGTCAAAGACTGGAATGGGCAAGGCAACATATCAATTGGAACGATCCATGGCGTAATGTCCTTTTCACTGATGAATCCAGATATGGACGATTTTCAGATTCTCGAAGAATAAGGGTATGGACAATCCCACGCATACCCCGTAATCGTCGCTATTGTAACGGAGCAAGTTTTCCGGCTGAATTAGTGGGTACATCGGCTCGCGGCAATTGTCACGCTGATTGATGCGCGTGGTCAGCGCCGCGACCCGGAAACGTATAAGATCGGACGCGCGGTCGGTAATAATTTCAATTTTCAAAAATTAATCGCGGTACCGCCAGTCAAAGAAAATCCGAATCCAGGCCCAGTTCTAGTGAAAGAGGCACTAGTGCAACCCAGGTTCCAGGTCCCAGGTCTTGTTATTAATCCGAAACAGTGAGTAAACCGAACGGTTACGCGTGAGCAAGGTATGATTATTTCATTTAAATTTTATTTTGTTGATTTGTCGGTGTATTACTCTATTTTCTCATTTCGACAGGAAATAAAATATATTAACATCAGGCCCCTGGGCATAATCTTCTCTGACTGCAGCTCCTGGACGCCCGTAGGAGTACCTCCTACGGGTTCCGAGTGTCCTCAACACTTTAAACTAGAGGTGGCGCCCGAGGTTTCTGTCTTCGGAGGGTAAGATGGTAAAGAATAGAAACGGAAGGTCGTCGCACTATGTCCAAGAAGACCATCCATTTCGAGGGTGTAGTGTTATGGTATGGGCCGGGATATGTTTCAACGGGCGCATATATCTACACATTTGTTCTGGGAATATGACCGCCTTACACTATAGGGAGCATGTCATTGACAATGTTGTGCCAAATTTTCACGCTGCTATTGGTGCAACTTTTCAATTTATATACGATAACGCTAGACCGCACCGTGCAGCCATAGTTGAGAATGCGCGCGAGGAGCTTGGTATTCCACATTTACCAATACCTCCGCACTCACCAGATCTGAATTGCATAGAACATGCATGGGATATGCTCCAATGAAGATAAGATAATCATCAACCTACCCCAGAATGCTTAAACGATCTGAGAGAGCTTCTGCCCCGTTTATGGAACCAAATTCCTCAAAAAATGTTCAACAACCTCGTGTGTAGTATGCAAAGAATATGTCAAGCTGTTATTGATGCCCGTGGAGGCCAAACATTGTATTGATAGTCTTGAAATGCTTGAATTCTCTGGGAATAAAATTTCGTTATTTTACTCGATTTTTCTTAACCACCCTGTATACGCTGCAGACCTACAGGCTAAAATTAATTTGCAACTCGAAATCATATTAATATGAATTTTCATCACAAAAATCTTATTTCAACTATATTTTTTTGCAATTTAAGTCAATATCCCTAACTCATGTGGAGCAGTTTACTTCAATCTCTAGCAAATTACAACAATTCTGATGCACCGATTTCTTTTCAGATCTAACTCCTAATACGCAGCTAAAGCCTGATCTACTAACAACCTAACCCGTCTTTCAAGCTTGACCGACAACTTCCAGGAGGTGCCGAAATTATGTAAGACGCGCGACAACGGTGCGGAGCGGCTCGGCGCGTTCGGGCGCGTCCCAGCCCCACGATGCCGGACTCATGATGTATCCGATGGTGCAGCAACAGCAACAGCATCATCAGCAGCAGCAGGAACATCAACAGCAGATTCAACGGCTGGATCAGGATCCAGAGGAGGGGGAAGAGGACTCGACGAAGGAAAAGCAGCGATCTAGAAGGCCGCTGTATAGGAGGTTTTTCAATTACGTCAGGGAGGCTTGGACAGGAGTCAAGTTTGCGCTAGGTAACGTTGATTTATCTTGGGGGCTTACGCGTTAATTGGATTCTTCACACGGAATTTGGACGTGAATTGTTGCTCGGGTGGTTTGAATTTATTTAGATTCCTCCGGGGATATGCTGCTGGTACATTGTTGTTTTTATGAAATTGAAAACGTGAAATGAATGAGTGAACTTCTTGCCGACTTGAATTTTATAATCAAACTCATTCCATCAATGAATTAGATTCTCCGGAAAAGTATGGGCTGTGTGTTTCTGCACATTGAATTTATTGTGCTGAGAAAAAACTGTAAAGTATATTTTTCGTATTTTCTGTAGTTGTATACTATAACTTTCAATTTTCGAAAATTTTGAATAGTTCGGCCCTGATTTTTTTTATTCAAGATATTGCAAATCCCTAAGTCTCATAAACGAATCATATCAACCAAATTTGAGGAGAATTTATTGAGCCGTTAAAAAAAATTTGATGATGATATTTTGGCATAAGTATTTAGATAAATTACCCTATGCATCCCCTAAAACCCTAGCATGAAGAATGTAAGACCCAACTGGCTGTCCTCTCATTTCATTCTGAATTCTCAATTCTCGTCGTGAAACACTCTGTATATAGATTGATAGAAAAGAGATCACTAAATCACATCAGGGAGGAGTTGAGTAACAAGAAGCCTGTATTGTTTCTTGCGCTTATGTTGCTCATCTTCTTTTCTCCTTTGGTACTAACAACTGTAGTCCATTCGCTTTTATAATGTATCCCGATTGGCCATGATTTAGGTTTATCAAGTTTTTTACTTAGAACTGACACAGGTTGGTACTCGTGAAATATCAAATAACTCTCAGGGACAATGCAATAGGGGAAGGTGAGGTAATACGATCCCTGGAGGTCAAATGATCCCCCGCTGTAAATCAGAGACAACTAGTTCCATATATCCAAATGCGCATGAAACATGTTCCCCACACCCCCGCCGGTTGCCTCACCAAGTGTTCTGGCAGTGCGAGTGCTTGGTGTGATTTTATTAAAAAATAATCAAAAAGTGTGAATCTGATCTAAAGTGATCCTGTTTTTGGACTTTCATTACTTTTTACATCCTCGTGTTTATTGAAATGCTGTTATTCGCGTGTATTTAGCAGTTTGTTAGCTAATATTTGAGCAATGTTCGATCACTTTACACGGTATTTCAAGGTTGTGTTTTGATCGATATCTTGAAATTTGGTGTTTGGGGCGAAATGATCCCTTTCAGTGTGTTTAAAACGATCCCTGGAATCATTTTACCTCATAAGCGCCTATGTTGGCCTGAAGAAGAAATACAAAAGGCATTAGATGCCGTCAGAGATGGTATGCCTTACAAAACCGAAATTAGAGAGTTTAAGGTCCATGTGATGGCATCAAAAAGAATTAAGAGCCAAAGGTAAAAATAAAGTAGACACATCAGTAGTGACCAGCACACCCTACAAAAAATACTAGATGTAGAACAAAGGAAAGCTATCAAGTAAGCGAATTAAATAAAAAAAACAGTGACCAACAAAAAAAACGATAAAGAAAAAGGTGGTAAGAAAGGAAAAGGAGTCGAGGAAGGAGAGGGGGCGGAAAGAGAAAAGGCAAAGAAAAGCAAAACAGGTCAGATTCTTCTGGAGAGGATAGTGATCTCAAATGTCTCTGTTCTGAAAGCTACCCCAAAAACAATAAGGGCGAAGGGAGGATTCGGTGCATTGCCAGTCTTAAATGGGAACATGAGGCTTATGCGGGAGTGGAGAAAATTGAGTCTATAGGTCTATTTCTTAATTATGAGTTATGAACAAAACATATGATTTAAATAAACAGCTGACTGTTTTATTTCATTGATATTCATGTACTTATGGTATAAAATGATCCCTGGGATTATTTTACCCCAACCCTAGGGATCATTTTGGACATAGGTGTGTATAAAATGATCCTTTACAAAACTTCAAGAAAAACCTCTTATACAAAAAAACTACATACATATAATAAAAAATAAGTATGCAGATACAAAGTTAAGTAAATTCACTACCCCCAACAATAGAAATCTTGCGATTTTGCCTTCAACTTTAGCCACAGTTATGTTTTTCCCTTGAGGGGATCATTATACCTCACCTTTCCCTATATTGCCATACCTTTCTCTTTTTTTATCTAGAACTTTTCTTGACCAACATCTAAAGCTAATTTTCATTATTTTTCAGCATTTTCATCATACCTTGATCAGAAAAATCTTATAATGGCAAAAAATAATTTTGTAGTAAATGTCTATTTCTTTGATTTTTTCCACCTCGATGACTTTGAAGGCTAATTCTAGCAAAAGTAGAGTGTTAAGTACCTACCATTTTTTATCAATGATTCTAAAAGCTGACTGTTGGGCGCAGTTTTTAAGCATACTAAGAAACCGTGAATAAGCCTTTGTACATTTTTAATTTCGATTCGAAAATTCAGATCATAATCCAATTCACGTAACTTTTTCACTTGAGACCAACATTTCCATAATTTTTATCAAAGTTTCGAATCTGGTTATTTTATGTATAAAAGTACAATTCATGGAGATTAAGTTACAAAAGAATTTCACAGAGAAATCTTGTACTTTTTTTTAATATCTTTTTTAAGATGGTCAAGTTGAAAATTCTCAAAGTTCATAAAAAAATTCAAAACTCGAAAACCGTGAAAAATCACATAACATACATGGGAGTGATTCGAATAGCCCATGACAGGAGGGACCTGTTTTTTTTCTTCTTGGCCACCCTGTATGTAACTGAATCTGATTCAGTGGCGGCTCTACATAGGAGGCTATCAATGCTATCATTCCTTGATCTTTGGGTTGCTTAAATTCAGTATAGGTGGGAACATCGTGAAATTCGTTCATTTCAACTTTCGTTGTGAATTCTGAAGTGTTTTGATTTTCTTGATAGAGGAAATTATATATCTTATGAGATGGATATATTTATGTATATCAGTTTCTGATCAATAATTGAAATATCGGAAATAAGTTGTCCGTGGTCGAAAATTTATTGAGTCCTTGTCCAAATTATATTTCTATAAAGTTAATCGTGAATCGTCAAAACAAAGGTTGTTGATTGTTATAATAAATGAGAGAAGTTAAGTAGAACGATCAAAGCGAAATCCTATTTTTTTGGAATAGTTCATTATTTTGATTGGTTCTTTCTGAACAATAATATTCGCTTTTTATTTTTGAAAACAAAACAGACGTTACTGACTAAAAATAGTAGACTTCATAATGGGAGCCTCCTAAGTTATTATTCTGAATAAATTGGTTTTTCCTGGTAAAACTAAAATAAAAAAGATGGACAACTCGTCCGCAAGATACCATCTATACAGGCCGAATATGATGAAATTATTCGAATCGCCTTAGTTTACATGACAAACAAAACAAATACGATGAGCGGTGGAATGCCTGAGTTATATCAACTTATATTTATAAAAATGTTGACGAATGCCGAGAAACGTTAGATGGAGAAAGTAAACACTTCAAAAATATCAACAAGCAATGTAAATTTTGCTTGCATTCGTATAAAGTTTCTGTCGACAATATCTCAGAATGAATCGGAAAACATCCTGTATAGCGTCTGGAGTTGCGAGGAAAAACAGTAAATAAACCTAAATGGAAAATTTTTATGAGTTAGATGAGTATTCTCGGTATCTGTGTTCCGTTTGGTGGAACTGAAATATCGTGTTTACAAAACTGGAAACTAATTAAAGTACACTGTAGGTGGGTATGTTGGGATAGGATTACATTGCGTCAGATCTTAATACAGCTCTAAAATATTTCCGAGATCGCATAATGAATCAAGCATATATTCCAGCAAACAAGTTGAATCTGGTGTTCTTTTTCGGAATAGCTATCAAACAACGCTTCTAAAAGGCTGATCAATGTTCTAAGAGGAGTACTTACTACTCAGAATATTGGCCCAGAGAGCACCAGATATTCTCAGAATATGTCTAGAATGTTCATTTTGGCATATTGGAATATTCAATTGATATGCGTAAGGAAATTGCGTATTGGAATATTCTCCGAAGAATATTCCAGGAATATTCCGAATATTCATATTCATAATATTCATGAGAATATTTCTTATGAAATATTACTGGAATATTCGGGAACTAATATTCTAGGTATATTCTCAATATTCCTGGAATATTTAAGGTATATTTTATTTGTGATCAAGATATTCTTGATAATGGAATATTTGTTGAAAGATTATTTGCGCTGTTTCCTTTATCTATGCGGTTTGTTGTTACTGTATATTTTATACTGGATATTCCTATAATATAACTTGGGGATATTCATAGAAAATACCTACTTATTATATTATATTATAGAGATATTCTATGGATATCTCGAAATTGAACCATTTTCATATTCAGGGAATATAGTTTGTTTATGCATCCTTAGGTCCACTAAATATTTGGTTTGATCAATGATTTCAACAGATGAAAATGAACCCAAACATGTGAGCCTAATAGAATTAGGGATACTTTTCAGAAATAAATATTGATTAAAATTTATTCAGTGAATAGGAAATGAAAAACAAATCATGAAATGAATAAATAAATAAATAAATAAAATAAAAAATATTACGTGCGGAATATTCCAGGGATGAAACATAAAGAATATCCAATTTTAAATATCCTATAAATATTCTAGAAATATTTTACACAGCATATTCATTTTGGTATATTCCCAGCATATTCTTCTAGGAATATGCCTGGAATATTCGTTCGGAAATATTCTCGGAGTATTCTACGTAAGATATAGATATTTTGTGTTTTCCTTGAATATTCTACGCATATTCGGAATATACCCATCCCATTTTGCATATTCAGGAAATATCCTATGAATATCCGGTGGTGTCTGGGGGGATTTATCTTTCAAACTTCGAAATCTATATTTTCATAGACTGTCTCACTCTGCAACCGTATAGAAAGGAACACAATCCTTTTCAAAATGTAAAACCCTCGATAATCTATGGGTTACAAAGTCAAAGTTCACATTCGGAGCCTTTATATCCAACTAATTCACGCCCGCACCCCCAAATTGCTGGATGCGATTAGGATGTCGCCATAACCACCACTTAATGATGATCGAAAAAATTCAATCGAAAACATCGAAAGGGCGGCGAGAGCCGATTTATCCCGCCATTCATCCATGCCCGAAGCCATCCAAGGCCGTTATATCGTAGCTCGAAATCTATAAATTTCACGCCATTGTCCCTCGATAATGGCCTGATAGGTGTGCGCTGTATTTGACTGATATCCCCGTCATATTTTAGGATTATGTTCTAGGCTCGTCTGTTCGATATTTTGCATTTGCATAAGCCGTTCATGTTGTACGTGATTTGGTTATTCTGGGCTTTCTCCATACTATCACTGAATATTTCATTCATAGGAAAAGTACATGAGATCTAATTTCTAGCAATAATTCCCTGAGTGGTGTTTGGTTGGAATAATTCATCACAGCCACATCGACCATTATAGAACTCTGCGAAGCTTATTACTCAGGCTCAGGCCCGCCGTAAGCGGGCGTGCAAGGCGTGCCCGGCACAAGGGCGGCACGTCCAGGGGGGCGGCAAATCCAGTGAAATTGAATTTTTTTTTTGGAGGGGACAAACAACGTGGTAAGCGGGGGGGGGGGGGGGAAAAAAAAGGGGGGGCGGTTGTCCAACTCCAACTGCAGTTTTGCCAACTGTCATAGAAACATAGAAATTTTGCCATATGCGATCGAAACTTTGCCAACTGCTTTGAAATTTCTCCAACTCCGTTCAACATTGAGGGCGGCAAGGTCTCCTCATCCCCCTTAGAGAGACTTTTTCTCTGAAGGAATGGGAGGACAGGCGGCCAACATCTATAATTTCCGTATATCCACGGAATTCAGTGAATTCACTGCAGTGTTTCTTTCAGGTATATTTCCGGGAGGGGCACTGCCGCCCCCCGAAGTTCCGCAGGTGCCCCCCCGGCGGAATACTGAGAGCGCCCAGATCCAGTTATGGCATAAAACTTCGAAAAATTCACATAATCCAATGAATTGCCCTCCCGGAACTTCGAATTGCGCCCTCGGGAAAAATTTTCTGAAAGAAACATCGATTCAGAAAGTTCCTACGGCCTCTTGATTTTGTTGAATATTCTACGAGAAAAATTTGCAGATGTTCTTTTTCCCAATATTACAACCAGGTAGTAGTAGTACTTTTGAATATCTTCAGTGTCGCCGTATCGTTTATGCCAATTATTGCATGTCATAAAAAACCCTCTGTTACCAAATTACGCCCTTTCTACTAGCCGAGTTTAGGTAGATACGTGATTTTGAAGAGAGAATTACAAAAATAAAGATAAAAACAGAATGAAGGTCTTTGTCGGAATATACACCCCCTAGGATCAGTTGCATTTTGCATTCGAAATTGAAACTTGTCTCTTGTCTATGATTCGATTCGAACAGTTCCGTGGTGTATGAACAGTAACGATCAAAAATTAAATTCCAATTATTTTGTTAATAGTGAATATGAAGCTTAAAGATGAGGCTACTAATGAATAAGACATTGACGGTATTGATTTGTTTAATGAAATTATTGCACTAAAATCGCATTTTGCAGAACTCTAATCGAAGGATCCACAATCACTGTTACAATATATTTTTGGCAATGACTTAATTTCTACATATCCGAATATAACAATAGCACTAAGAACACTACTAACATTGCCGGTTTCAGTTGCATCTGGAGAAAGATCTTTTTCAGAATTAAAAATTATCAAGAATTATTTAAGATCCACTATGCTCCAAAACAGATTAAGTAATTTAGCTATATGTAATTTCAATTGAACACCAATATGTATAATAACAATAATTCAATAGGTTTTTATTTTTTCCCACCATAATGAGGGAACCCTTTCTAGAGAAGACTCAGCATATGTAGCGCAGGGGAGTATTTACGGGGGGGGGGGGGGGGGTACTGGGGGTAATTAACCTCCCCAGGAAAGAGTTTTTCACACTAAATCTTCGAATGGAAACGATCTAAAACCCCCCCACCCTTACCCGCTCTCAAGATCAGTTCAGGTCCATCGCTAAAACTTGCCACAACCCCCTCCCCCCGAATTGCTCTCTGATGTAGCGCCCTATTGGGGGCGGCATAACAGTATTTGCACGCGGGCGCTCAGACAGCTAGCGGCGGGCCTGCTCAGGCTTCACACTCTAGTTCCGTCATTTTGAAGAGAGAAATGATAGTCGTTAGTCGTTACAAAGGTTCTCAAGAAGCAGTTCTCTACAGAAAATTCACATAGTATGTTGTTCTCTGATGTCTTGTCAACCTTAATGCAGTGCCTGCTTATGAGACCCCAAAAAACCTATAGTCCGTTCAAATATAATGAGGAGCTTTGTAAACAAACAGAATCATCTGGTTTGCGCACAAAAAGCTCCTATTCGTCAAACGGTCATAACCACGCTCCCTTTCAACGCCCTAAAAGATTGCCAGGATCGTACTCGAAACGGACTGTAGATGGTACAGGATAGAAATTATTCAATAATTTGAGTCAGCAATTCCCACATTAGAACTTTTTTCCTCAGTGCAAAATTTCTGTTATGATTTGCAACTGTTATAAACATTTTAAATCCGACGTACCCTATTTTTTCATCTTGTTTTGTTTTTATATTATAATCTACTAAATAATTTATTTTTCGGATGCGGCAAGGTAATTCCAGCAAACACCAGAGTTTTAGAGGTGTGGATCTTGCAGGATTCCGACAAAGTAATTACGGGAAACACCAGATTTGCGTCCTTTTCCCTAATGAGTGTTCCCGAATGGGTGAAAGCCATCTTGATTTGCATTAATATGGTAGTTTTCAATTGACAAGACTCGTAAAAGATCTCTGTTCAAATTTATAATGGTCATTCACTTGTAATATCCGAAATATATTTAGTTTCGGTCCAAAATTTTATATTATTTTGTACGAAACTCTTTGTCGGCTGCTCAAGGTTCCGACAAGGTAATTCCGGGAAACACCAGATTTGGGTCCTTTTCCTTAATGGGTTAAAGCCATCTTTATTCGCATAAATATCGAAGTTTTAATTGACAAGACCAGTTAAAATACCTAGAGCTACTGTGAAGGTCTAGCTGTTCAAAGTGTTTATAGATTTTGTTGTGAAAAGTGTATTGTAATGGAAAATCTTTTGACAAAGTGTATATAGTGTTTAAAGAACAATGTCGAATTCGGAAACGGATACTGCATCTGAGGGTGATATGTGAGGACCACCACGAAAAAGGTTTAAAAGGTCGCATTTCTCTTCTAATTTTGAACATGTTTCGAAAAGAATTGGAAGAACATCCTGATTTATCAAAAAGAGACTTAATAGGAATTGTTTCAAAATATTCAGGGGTGAGTGGTTCAGCTGTTTTCAGAATTCTCAGAGAATATGAAGAGAATAAATCATTAACGCCACCTAAGAGGAGAGCCCAGTCGTTAAAAATGATCGATTCAGTTGACGATTTCGATATGAACCTTATCAGAAGAATTGTCCACGGTTTTTTTTCCGGAATAAATTTCAACGATTTCTGAAGTTCTAGAAATCGTGAATGATGACAGTTTGCCAAATTTCAAAAGAACAACGTTCTATAAATTATTGAAAAAAATGGAATTCAAGTTCAGTTAAAACTGAACGATCGTGTGAAATCTCCTCGATTCGACTCTGGACGGAAAGAAACTTCACGATGCGCCAAACATGTTATTATTGCTCTTTCTTACATTCGAACAGAGTATAGCCCTCGACCAATTTTGGACTACTTTTTCAAGTAATTCGCTTTATTTCAGCAATAACACGAATTATATTGGCTTCCAAAGCGTCTACTGTTTCTGGTTTATCATCATAAACCAATGTTTTGACATAACCACAAAGAGAATAATCCATTGGAGTTATGTCGCATGATCTTAGAGGCCAATAAATTGGACCATTACTAGAAATAATGTTATCGCCAAATCTTTCTCTCAATGAATCAATTATTATGGTCAAGTGGCTTCAGTTCTTGAACCATTTGGATCTTGTATGGGTGTAGACCAAGATCTTCACGCAGAAATTTCCATGTGGTGGATGCTCAGAGTCCAACTTGTTGTGAACGTCGACGAATAGACAAATCTGGATCGTCATTAACACTTTTACTTACAGCAGCGATATTTTCTTCTGTACGTACAGTTCTTCGTCTTGTTGTTGTTGTTGCATCGAGTAGAGAAAATGTTGTCCGAAATCTATCGATAGTTCGACGAAGTGCTCTGATGGACGATTATGTAAACCATAAATTTCACGAAGTACTCTATAAGTTTGGCGAATAGAACACTGATTTTGAAACTAAATTTCAACAATTCGTAAACGTTGTTAGGGCGTGAGTTTTTCCATGATAATTTGTCAGAGCTTACTGAACAGAAATGTAAAAACAACATGGCTCCTATCTTCTGTCAAACCACAGTTATTGAAAATTCTATCACTTTGAAAAAAACACCCGATATGTACCTAAAAAAATTTCCCAGTCGTTTCCCTAAGTCTATTTACATACGTCCACCTCCTGGAAGATACTGATTGATGATTTTTCATTTCGACCCGACCTCAGATGCCACCAAATATTGCGGGGCTCACTCTCAATTTGCATTTTCACGTAGGATTCACGAGTCCGATCTCATTTACAATTCCAATATGGTGGGTAAACAGGCTGTTAAAAAGTTTTGATCAATTTCATTACATCCCACAAACTTCCTCCGTAGTAACATGAGGCGCATTTCATGAATACATTCAGCTTCATCATTTTAAATACAGATTTTAATCGCTTGTTCAGTTCCCCCAAACTAGCATTGTGTTCGATAGGAAATTCGTGTCGTTGAAGTTTCAATCCAGATGTATCCAGATTATTGGGGACCAGAGAACTTCAACAGATGACGACAACTTCTGGCTTTCGGAACTTTCTGAAAGTCGGACGCCTGATTGGGATGGATAAGGATATCTGCATGAAATTGAATTAATGCCGTTTCGAAGAGAATCTTAAGATTCAATGGTTACACAATCTTGAATGTAATTCTCACCAAAATTTATTATTTTATTTAATAATTTCAGTTATGAGGACTAACATGAGTTATTTTGTATTGGTCGAAAAATGTGTTTTTGAATTAATGACTCCAGATTATTTTCATACCACGTAAATATTTTCAAAGCACATGCCCCAACAAACCTACATGTTCGGATGATTCACTAATATATCATCGGATTCCCCAGCATCCACAAATTGGCTTTGGTCCAAACATTCCGTTTATTTATGAAAAGTCTATTCACAAATTTTCACTGCCCACAAGTAGTCGTCGTCACGGCACTTTTCGAAAACTTTCAATTGTCTCATTTGCATATCGTAAACAGTAGGAAACTTCCTTCATTTTTTTTCTATATAAGAATAATATTGTTCCTCCTAGGTGCGCTCTTCGATGTTTTCACAGAAAACAAAAAGGATATGTCTTCCGATATCATAATATGCTTCGAGCTATCACCAATATTTTCTAGATAAGACAGAGAAGCAAATTGGAAAACATCAGCTGCATTATGTGTGACATTCTCCTTGAATTTTTGAGTGGTATTAAAAAAAGATATAGACTGGTCTTTCTCTACAATGTAAAAGTAATTGACATTGTTTCTTACAACATCATGTTGACACGGTTTGATTGATATTCGGAAATGGGCTAAATTGAAGAAATGCTGTTTGATGTAGATGCGATAGCTTCTTAGATCTTGGAGGCACATAAAAAGGGGTATTACTCCCCCTTGAGGTGAACGAATAGATGGCAATAAGACAATCAGTCAATTAAACACAGAAGACCACTCTGCATGGAAAATGCAGAAAAATTTACGCAATGAAAAAACTCAAATGGAGAAGAAATGAAAGAAGCACCAGAGGATGGCAAAATACCTCAACCAACATCTCCGGCCGAAATCAAAGAGATTATCAACAATTTAAAAAACAAGAAAGGCTCCTGGAAAAGATAAAATTACAAATCTCATTCTGAAGGAAATGTCAAAGAAAGGAACAGCAGCTCTCACTAACAAAGCAAACGGAGTGATGAGAGCAGAGCACTTTCCAAAAAGATGGAAAACTGCCGAAGTAATTGTTTTCAATAAACCAGGCAAAGACAAAAAGTTCCCTCAGAACTATAGACCAATAAGCATAATCCAAGCCCTAGGGAAAAATTGTGGAGAGAGTATTAGCCAGACCACTTAATGAAGAAACAGAAGTCCTGGCGACGATACCAAGATTTGGATTCAAAAAACAGTATTCAACTGAACAACAGCTCCTAAGAATGACCGAGTATATCACAGAAGGATTTCAGAATAAACAAGCCACAGGACTACTACCACTAGATGTAACCAGAGCTTTTGATAGAGTTTGACATGAAGGCTATCATATAAAATGATAATCGCAGGGTATTCACCCAAGTTATGCAGAATAATAAGAGATTATTTGAGGGATAGGAACTTTTGTGTGAAAATAGATGATGTTCATTCCACACTCAGATATTTAGAAGCAGGAGTTCCTCAAGGATCCATACTAGGACCGCTACTCTATAACATATACATACATGATATACCAAGAAATCCAAGCTCTATACGCAGACGATACGGGGATAGCAATTAGGCACAGAAATACAAGAAATAATTCACAAAAGACTTAAAGAAACTGCAGACGATATCAGTAAATGGTGTAACAGATAGAAAATCAAAATCAATGAAGAAATGAGTCAAGCAATACTCTTTCAAAAAAAAAAGACTGAAGATGGAATCGAAGATGTCCATAGACAATAATGGAATAGAATGGCAGAATGAAGCTAAATACCTAGAAGTAATATTAGACAAAGGACTAACGTGGAAACAGCACATTAAGTATGCAGTGGATAAAACGAATGTAGCAATGAAAAGACTATACCTGATTATAGGCAGAAGAAGCCAAATGAACAGAAACCCGAAATCGGGGATCATAACAGCAGTCGCCAGACCGCAGCTAACATATGGATCAACAGCCTGGGCCTGAAGCTATGCAGCGAGAACCCATATAAAAAGGATACAAAGTACAGACAACACATTTCTGAGATGGGCATTAGACGCCCCCTGGTTTGTTAGAAATGAACCAATCCGAAAAGACATAAAATGGGAGTCTATTACTAGAGTCAGAGAAAAGCTGCAAAAGCCTATGAAAGAGCTAGTAAACGTCCAAATGACAACCTTAGAAGGTTAGTTGACTATGACCCCGCTGAAGATGAAAAAACAGCGAGAATTCACCGCAAAAGACCCTGAGACCAATTGAGAAAATTAAGATATAGAACTCCACACTTAGAGAGAGATATCCAATTGAAGGATGAACACAAACACTCAGCATAAAGAATGCGAAAGAGAAAATAACAGATAAGAAGATGAAAGATTCACCTCTTCTATAACAAAAAAAACCTTGAGGTGTTCCTTGAGTGGTTTTTACGAAGGGGGTTTGATAATCCACTTGTGTCTAAGCAAATCTTGTCGTTAACAGCTCAAGTATTCCTCGTCTCGACAGTGGCGGATCCAGCTCTCGAGAAAGGGGGGGGTCACGGTCAGGTGGATTACATACCCGCCAATTGATTTTTTTTTATCGAACACACAAGATTTGAGGGTTCGTCCAGTCCAGGGGGGGGTCATGACCCCCATGACCCCCCCCCTGGATCTGCGCTTGCGTCTCGAAAAGCTTCTATGTTAGACATATATATTGTGTTATCCAAGGCTCCAGATATGAGCAAGAAGGCAAACATGCAATTTTCTTATTAATCTCTGTATGACTTCAGTCAGTTGACACAGAGCAGTCTCTGTCGATAGGCCCACCATGTCAGCATTTATAAAGTAGAGTTCTTCTTTCCTCATCGTTTTTAGAAGAACCAATGCTAGACAGATGGGTTTGGAAGATCGAGGATCAGTCCCTTCTTTATTTCCCTTTTCTCCTCAGTATGAAGATGTCTTTGCAGTAATTTTGTTACCAACCCAATGCCATACTACTCCTTTTAATCTTGAGCATATGAGGAAGACTCTCCTCCTTTCCCTTTTTCGGAAGGACTTGGTAATGTATACCTTATATTTCCTTGTGATCAGGCTTGAACAGAATTCTCTGAAAGCATTTCGTAATGCTGAATCAAAGTGAAAACAGATATCGAAATCAAAATGAGAAAATATTTGTGAACCAACAAGAAAATAACGTCCCAACATCATGAGAAGTGTTGAATCCTTGAATAGCATTGCCTAATGAAGGGTAACCCTATTCGAGCAGTCTAGTGAGGATCTAAGCCTGGGTAACGCTTCTAGGGAATGTTCCAAGTTCATAACAGACATTTCGCACGTTTGTTTCATAAACTCACGTGTAAGAGAGCGTTGCACGTTGTCGGGGCACAGGAAAGTTCGGAAATTCCGCCGAGAGCTCGAAGTCAGTATCTCATAGTTTATTCAAGTCGTCTAGCAGCTGTTTGGCGCATCAATGAAGCTGTTACAACAGCTTTTCGGGGGTACAACTTGAGTTAATTTAATGTTTTCATGTTACTCAGTGTGCGTGTTTGTGCGCGCTTCGTTTATCACATAATTCGAGAGCTTCTGTATGTATGGCCTTATAATTAATAATTATTGTTCCTTTATTCAGTGGCTTTTGGCTTTTCAGTCTC
Organism: Adalia bipunctata; assembly: GCA_910592335.1. Lineage (NCBI taxonomy): Eukaryota > Metazoa > Arthropoda > Insecta > Coleoptera > Coccinellidae > Adalia > Adalia bipunctata. The sequence continues at coordinate 9,516,000 of OU342955.1, read as the reverse complement.
GGGTTCAGTAGATGAGCGAGGAGGGTGAATGAGATTATTCATATTAGCAGTGCCATTCCTTCCTAGTTCGTTATGACTGAAGATATGAGAGATACCGTTCGTTGATTTTCAGCGAGTTTCAGTTTGAGCTTTGTTTCCGACTAACTTTGCAGATATACTGATGATTGATGATCTTTGTGTATAATGAATTCAATAAGTTAAACTTCATCTTTGTGATAAAGCTCACATGATGAATAATCTGCTTTTTGTCCTCAGTACCGAAATCTTCTCGAAGATTGCTTTTAAATTTCTAAAAAAAATTGACTACATCAAAAATTTCAGTAAACACTGCGGGGGAACGTGAAAACTGAACCTTTCAATTATTGCATGCTTCTGTTCAGTTTGTGGTTGTGACATCAACGATTTTGGTCAAATCGATGTTTGATTCGAAAATACGAAAATGATTGAATTGCTAACAATAGTTTTGCTTTCATAAAAGATTGTGCTTGTGGAAAAATAGCATGCGAACAACATTCACTTTCATGAAGTATCCCGGTTGGCCAAGGTTTAGGTTTATCAATTTTTTTCACTTAGAACTGACGCAGGTTGGCACTCTTGAAATATCGGCAATGTCAAAATATTTCTCAGACACGTTGCCAATGCTTTTTTAACTTTGTAAATGGAGTTAGTTTCTTAAGATTCAGGAATTTTACTAGTAGTAGTGTACATTTTCATACTGGGATAGGTACTTCAAGTTGTTCAAAGAGGTATTCAAATGTCTTCTGTAGGTTTATTTCTGGAGAATTTTGAAAAGTCTGGAATTCCATATAGGTCCGTCTGTTCCTTCAGAAGTTTTTTTGTCGGGTTATTCGAGTACTTTTATTGTTTTTTCGAATGAACTTTCACAAAGTAACGGACTATTCTGTCCATTATTTTTCAGTAAAATTCCCACACTCGATTCTTGATTTCCGTTCAAAAAAATAGCATAACTGAATCTTCCAACCATGTTTATATACGTGAAATATTTCCAGTATTAACAGAGAAAGAAGTTTTTTGAACATTCGCCGGGTCTTTGGAATTATTGAATTCACATAATATTCTATCAAATTCATTATTTTCCCAAATTAAATAAATATTTTGATGAATACGTAATTACTACGATCTCTATGTAGAGAGGACAACGTTTCGTAGTTATCTGATAGGAAAATGACTATAACCTAACGTTTTCAAAATATACACGATGAAATTTGTCAGATTGTCATGGCCAAACGGAAGACTCTTTTTTCATTTTTTCTAATTCGACACTTTTAAAAAATTGGGCTGATTACTTCTCTGATATGATTCTCTGTAATTGATGCAAAGTTCATATTTCTCGATTGGAATTGAGTTGATACATCTAGGGAATACTCGAGTACTCACCTTAGTCGAATGAGAATTTTAAAAACACGATATTTCTCAATAAAACACTTAGTTTTGTCCGAATATTTCTGCAATCGAAAAGCGACATTTATCCCACCAAAATAGGTTTCTCCGATTTTCTTTAGGATCAGTTTGTGAGCACTTATAACCTGTTCATATTTTCCTCTATCTACCAAAACTGTCTCAAACAGAATTGTTTATACACTAATCGATCATAACTCCATTGACCTAGGTCATAGGATGCGAAGTCAATGACCTAACCTAGCCCATCGTCCCCTCTTCTGTGACAAAGCTATCATAGAGCCTTCAAGAAGACGATGCCAGATTGTGTTGATTTTCTCTTCAAACAAGGAAGCAGTACGTCCTCTATCATTAACTGATGAACTAACGCAAAGGCAATAGTTTTGTTTACTTCTGGTTGATGGCGTCTAGTCTCTGTATCTTCCAAACGAAACCGAATTTTGAAAAATGGTATAAGAAAAACGTGTCCATGAGAGGAATCTACAGTTGAAATATACCTATGTACAAGTCAAAGACTCACCCTTTATATGGAGCGATCTCTTGAAGTCGTTACCCTTTTACACAATTTTTCACGTTTGTGTCTAGACGTGACTGATATGAGTAGAAATTTTGTGAAAATACATGACCTATTAGGTGTTTTCCATTTCATTTGAATCAACGGAGAAAGAGGAAATTGAATAACAAGGTCCATTAAAAAGCTTTCACCAGAAAGTTAACTCTAGTTGTGGGATTCAGCACGTATTTTATCCAATCGATATTTTGTAGGACATTCTGGTAGTTTGATTTGAATGGGAAAATTTCAGGCTTATCGTAGGAATATTCGATATTTTTGTAGTTTTGTAACCAAAAATGATAATTTTGCCACTTTTAGAAGACCGTTCAGCCAGAAATCAGCATAATCTGTATGTGTATGATTTACACTGAGTTGGAGATTATAATGCCACAATACTTCAACCGTGAAAGAGTGGATTTAATCTACCTACCGTATATTCTCTCTTCCAAAATTAAATAAACTGTTACTTTAATTGAAAAATATGTTTTATTTCATGAAGTCTACTTAGTTAATCCATACCTGAATATCTGAATTGGTATCACTTCTCTCTCCATCAGCTGCTTCTGCTCTATAATATTATTTCGTTACATTGTGTATATTGATTATACTGTATAGTGTGATGTTTATTACACAACTATGTTCTAGTTATGCTCAGTTCGGGTATATAATTCACAGATTCACTGTACATAAACTGTCAGGGTGTTTCAGTGTGAACCTGAAATCAGACTATTCTGGCGATCTGGACGCCGTGACTTAGTCGGTTCAGCTATTATCTGTAACCCAGAATGGGAACGGAAGGTCAGTGTCAATTGATCCAACGTCGTCCACCACAAAGGCACATCCTGTAAGACCATCGTGATCCTAACCACTTCCTAAGTACCTAAAAATCCACTGAATAGAAAATGAATCTGACGGCTTGGCGAAGCTACTCTGAGCTAAGTCGAGAGTTATTGATGTCCTATTCTTTTTTGCGCTCCAGTTTACAGATCGTAAGGCAATTATACGACCCAAGGATCCGACCCGTCAGCATCTTTTACTTTTCATAGAGCGGAAAGAGGTGAGGCAAGGCCGGGAACACGGAAAGTTGAAAAGCCCTTCCAGACGTTTCCTGATTTAAAGTCACGAGTCACTGGGATTTCCTGAGGGGAATTCATTAATTGTGACGTGAAAGGAGGGACATAGTCGAGAGAGGGCGAACGGAAGATTTAATCCCTCGCGAATAGTGAATTTTCATAACAGTTTACGGATTTGAGAGCCGTGATAATGCTGGCAGTGGTTGGCGAAAAGATCAATCTGAAACTTCGTGCTTCTGTTAATGTTTGCAGCAGCTGAACTTCCTAGCGAACTGTTTTGATACAAATCGAAACTTGCAGAATAAACATTGAACTGAACATCTGAACCATTGCTTCAATTATTTTCTGATGGATAAAATAACAATACGGAGTAATCAGCAAATTATTATTCAGTTCAGATGGTATTTTAGGTGTGTCTATACAAACTATTACAGTTTGAAACTTCCCATGTCAAATGAACTGGACTGTATAGATTTACTGAAATAATAAACAAGAGATTCTTGGATATTTCTTTCTAAGGCTGGTGATTCTGTAGTTGACACAGTTACCAACAAGGTTGAACCAGGTATATGAAGGGTATTTCAACAATCCTTTGAGTTTCTTGATTTTTTGTATGAGGATCAGAATTTCTTTCTTTCACCTCATTTCTCCTATTTTTTCTACTGTTTGACGAAGTAAAGTTCATCTTCTCTCTAGTTTTCTACTTGATTTCCAAAATTTTATTTCCACTTCGTCATGTTCATTAAAAATGTTTTTCATAAAATTTTCACGAAATCGACTGACGTTTTTCAAAATGATTTCAGAAAATGTAATATATAAAGGGTGGGCAATATATTGATTGCAACTTTTTTTTTCGAATGGAACACTCTGTGTACTTTTCTATATTTGGCAAGCTCTTTTTCCCCTTATTTCGAATATATAATATATGTTTGGTCTTTTTCTATCATTCTGAGTACCACAGAGTTTCAAATTTTGAGAACCAATTTCTTTAGTTGATATTATTTATTCCACACCACCATAGTTCATTATTTTTTTTTATTGGTAAGTTTTAAGTATTCTTCGAAAAACTATTGCTTTCGAGGAAATTGTTTGAATATAAAGAATTTCGGAATGATTTCACGTATGTGATGAGGAATTTTTTATTACGTAGTTTCATCTCAAAACGTTGAAACTCTGAGAATAAAAGACCCACATACGCATATTTATTCGATATTAGAATAGAATCATCAATTGAAATATAAAAGAATATACAGGGTATCCCATTTGAAAAAATGTAGTTGCATTCAGTATGTTGTTCACCCTGTATATATTCCACTTGACGTAATAATTTTCAAAAAACTTATTTCCTACAATTTTTGTATGGAATATTTTTATGTATCTGTTTTTGAAAACAGAGTTAGAGGGGGGTCAATGTATAGTGAAAAACCCGGTACTATTGGGCACCTATTGATGATACGATAAATCTGTTGAGTGTACTCTGAAGATCTTTTCTAATTCCACATTTTTCCAGATTGCACTGGCATATTTTATCCCTGGTATTATCACTGTTTTGCTTATTTTCACTTCATTTTTAGAGAAATTTTTTTTTTTTTCCATTCAGTCTTTTAATCATCTATCATTATATTTCTTATGCTCTTGGGAATCTTGGTGAACCGGAGAGAGAAGCAATTGTTTTCTTCCTTGAGTAAGTTTAAGAAAAAAAAGTCCCATAAACAAGGGGCCGCAAACGTTTCGTTTTCGAGATACATTTAATTTTTTTCAAATTTTTTTCTCATAGTATCTACACTTTATAAGATATTCAACTGAAATTTGTCATAGATATTACATTCGAGAGTTCTCACCACGTGACATGGCAATTTCGATAGCAGATCTAAAGGGTGATATTTTTTCAGAACACTGTCACCTGTTTTCCTCCAGAACTATTTTTTGGTGAGCAACTGTTAATTTGAAAAACTGTAAAAAGAAGCTTTGTTGTTATAATCAACTTTTCGGTCTCTCGTAGTTTTGTCGTATCTGCTAACGATTTCGAGAAAAAAATTTTGAACGATTCCCTCAAAATCCTCAGAAGAATCAAAATTGTCATAAAGATCTAGTTAGTATAAAAATAAAACTATTCAAGTCTGGGGATCTGGCGGGCCATGACTGATGTCCAATCCTCCTGTTTTCATAACTTTCTTTCAAATACTCCCTGATAAACCTAATACACCCTGTATCTCGAAAACGAAACGTTTGCGACTCCATATTTATTGGACTTTATTTCTTGAACTAACTTATGGAACCCCCCTTTTCAATTTAGGAAAATCCTATATAGCTATACCCTCTGCGAATTGATCATTTTTGGTATGTTCCACATGAAAAGATTCCAGTGAAAAAGAACATCTTATGGAGGTCTATTAGAGTTTCATTATTGATCCTCATAGACATGAACCAGAAAAGGATCTCCATTAAACGACAATTCATGAACCTACGATTGATATCCGTTTCATGGGTATACAATGGATATCTTCTGCAATCTCATTTCTGTATGGGCGAATTATGGACTTATACTTTATATTTATCAATATCTTAGTGACGTACATCTTGATTCTTCAGTAGACTAGAATTTGCAGATGAATTTATGCCATGCCATAATTCTGAACTTCGGTTAAATTTATCTAAACTATCAGATTTCCATTCCTAGTCTTCCTTTTCACTTAGCATCGTAGTGAAACCTTTTTCGAAGCTGGGACGGGTTTGCTGATGAGATGTGCTTGGTAATAGAGAGTCAAGCTCTCTGATTTTTGATTCTCTCAATACCTGTAGGTTCCCACAGCTCTTCTGGTGTTACTAGCGTAAATTTTGTTCCGCTGACTCCTTTCATCAAATAAGAAACCGACAGATACACGGTTGCATATCAGAGCCAATTCATGATGGTATTTCTGGTTGTCCATGGAAATGTATAACAAGAAGCTTTTACAAAATGCCACAATTTGTGATCATTTCACTAATCTCATCAAATTGTCTTGCAGATTCGGAATTAGAAGATTTGGAAACGCCCCCCCGATACAGGCCAGATAGTCTGGAGGCCCTTTGCCGAGCAACTCGCTTCACGCAAGCGGAAATCAAACGTATATATCGTGGTTTCAAAGCCGAGTGTCCGACCGGTGTCGTAAGAGAGGAAACGTTCAAAATGATCTACGCGCAGTTCTTCCCACAGGGTGGTGAGTACACTATTTCATTTTCACTTCTTCTTGACCGACACAGTTCAACATATTATTATAATCTCTATTAATATATACTCAACAGAACGTTGGATGAAGAATTTGTGAGGGATATACTGTCCTATTCCTGATAAATTCAACAATTCTTTACAATCGATGCCGATTGTCAAATTATCATAATTCACATGGTTTTCTCTTCAGAAAAAACAATTAATAAAAAAAAAATTTTTTTATTCGCTAAATTCATAATTCTTTCTATGGTCAAGCTAGAGCGATGACATTTCACTTCAATATGGCGCATTCATTTCCCTTCAGAATATACTCAATTATATGTATCAGCGGTCCCAAGTTTGGGAGAGAAAAAATGGAATCCAAAGAAAAATTATTTTTTTTAATAAACTCTTTAATTCCAAAAATTAATAATTCTGTCTGTAGTCGAGCTAGAGCGATAAAATTCCACTTAAATATGGCGCATTCATTTCTCTTCAGAATATAGGTACTTTATTAGATGTATCTGCGGTTCTAAGTTTGGGAGAGAAAAAATTGAATCCAAAGAAAAATTATATATTTATGTTCATGGATACTAACAACGAGATGTACCTCAATTTTCATTGACCGAAAACCGAAATCAATTACTTCCTGAAAAACAACAACAGCGCAATTGATATAAGAGCGAAAGACGATGAAATCAAAATCCAATTTCAGATAGATGCAACATACATCACCTGCTAAGTTTATCCCGGAATGAGATTTAAGGAGAGGAGACTTTTCCACTCCAAAGTTTACACCGTATACCCAACTTCAATTAATGTTTCCAACATTTTCGCGTCGTAAATGAGCTAGATTTTTCGAGACAAAAAATTGATAATAAAATTTAATCCAACTTTACCACGTGAAATTTATTGGCAATTTTCTTATCGAAAAATGGCCATTTCATGAAAATATTTTACGAGGCTTCATAGCTTTTATGGATACGCTTGTTTACCTACGGAATTAATTCCAGTTGTGTATTTTTCGGCTGAAATTACGCTCTAAATATGAAAAATTGCTTTTCGGTGTTCATAAATTCATCGGAGAGTGGATGAAAGAATGGTGTCAATGCTCTATTGGTTACCGATTTCAAATTTGAATATTCAGTGATGGAAAGTCAGATTTTTTTTCAGAATGATGATAACAGCGTTGGAGACACAAATTTCATTTAGACTAAAGATCTTCAGATCCTATAAAAATACAAAGAAAAACATGAACACTTACACTAAAAACATAAAATAACGCTACAAACCTCAAAAATAAACAAGAAGATGAAAATATTTGAGAAAATGGTCTATACACAAATTTAAAAACTTTTCTCCTGAAATGGCGGACAAACTACAAAAGATTAGAAAAAAGAGATTAGAAAGGAGAAAAGCTTTTTAAATTTGTGTATAGACCATTTTCTCAAATATTTTTATCCTTTGACTGATTTGTTGTTTATTTTTGAGGTTTGTAGCGTTATTTTATGTTTTTTAGGGTAAGTGCTTTTTGTAGGATCTGAAGATGGGACGCGTTAAGTCGCCCCGAAACTAGTCAGGCAGTGTGGAAAGGCCAAATGGAATAATGCTACAATTTTATCGCATTGACCATGAAGAAAAAATGGTCTAATCAAAACTCAAATTTTGAAATGTTCCTATAAACATTGATATGGGCCAGTAGTGCCAATAGGCTCATTTGGAAGAGTATCTGGTGTTAATTCGAATGAAGAGAACGATTCGGCTGTGGTGGATAATGAACTCTAGGACGATGAATTTCTTTCAAAAATAAATTATTCGTTTCACGCACGTATGTGATGAGGAATTTTTCGCTTTCCTAATTTTCCTATGTTTACAACCACATGAACCAATCTTTCCTCACGTTATTCCAGAAGATATAAAAAGAATCGAGTTCAAAAACCCCCACGGGTGGAATGCTGTTTCAAAGTTATGATGTAGCTGGTGGAATGAAAACGATGAAGGGAAGCACATCAAGCAGGACGATGTTTCTGACGCACACACGTCATATTTCAGCAGTTTTATGAACTTCGTTCTGCTTCCTTTGATTCTGTCGTAAATTTCGCCACAGTTTATTTACTCTATCTACTGTGTACTTAAGCGTGGTAACACGCAGCGCCCTCTGTTGCCGCAAAACAAACAAACTTCGTCGAGTTTTGGTATATTTAAACTTCATTGCTGAGGCCATCGCCGGATATACTGACAATTTTGCATATTTGTTGGTTATCATCGCATATTCAATGGCGATAAAAGCTCCAGTTGTTTAGGTTGAAACTGCCAGATCCACTAGAGCCTTGTTGTTGTGTTTAGAATTAAAAAAAGCACACTTTTATGTACTCACATCCATCGATATGTAGGAGTTGATTTTCTGCCCATGCACCTAGGGATTTTTAGATTGATTTCCTTTCCAAATCCTGTGAATGAGGCTTAATTTTGCTCCAACGAAATATGACGAACTCATATTAGTTAATCTTGTAGCCTTTCATTCTGGTTAGATAAAACTGCTTCAGAAATTGTCTGAAATCGCATCATGGCCAAGTTGAAATCGATAATCGAGTGGACTGTCGTGCATGTGCTTCGCTAGCGTGGGAAAAGGGAAAATGCATAAATCGTAGAAGTATCTGTGCCAATTAGCAGTAGAGTTCGGTTCATTCTCACAAATCTTATTCAACATTGAAGGTGACTTAGAAGCAAATCAATTAATTTTTTGTTCAACTTATCAAAATATTCGGTCGATTTCTCAAATCAAATGAACTTAACAAAACCATATCAAAATATAACATCAACTTCAAATTGAAAAAATTAAATTAAATCATTGAAACCAAATCAAATCATCCGAACAAATTCCAATTATAAAAGCAAAATCAAATCATCAAAACTTGGGGGTTTGTTAAAATAACCCAAGACCGTAAACTATTAATACAACCCAAATTGCCAAATACTTAAGAGAGATCTCAAAACTAATACAATTCAGACAGACTTGTGGTAGATTTCGGGACTCTGGACTCTAAAAGACTTCTGGCCTTGCATGTAGCTTTCTACCAATACTCAAACAAGCTAAGCATAAACAAAAACACCTGACCTTTTCCCGTGCAGATAATCCTAAGGATGATGAAAATATCCTGAAAAACAAAATAAACACAAAAACACATCACTAACTCGCTTTCGCAGATTAATCTCACTCCCGTTCTACCGACGCAACGCAATCTAAATAATTCTAAGTGATTTCAATAAAAATAACCTTTTACTTTCGACTTAACACTTTTCTGTATCCGCTTGAGACCGTCCTTCTAAAAAACCCTGAGTTACCCTATCACCGTTCTCGAGTCAACTCAAAACCTTCCCGTTTAAGGCTGCTCCAGCTACCATTAATTTCCGTACCGTCTTCCGAGCCAACTGGTAACCTTTCCGTTTAAGGCTTTTCCAGTTACTGCCTTTTTCGTCTCCAAATCGAATTGAAGATTTCCTTCTTCGTTTTCTGTGAAAAACCAATCAAATTAAAGATTTTTCTTCTTCATTTTTACCAACCAATCAAAATAAAGATTTTTTTTCTTCCCACCTGCCGTGGGTGGGTTCTGAAAGGATGACGCAGTTTCCCATGAAAGTTTCGGGTACTGCCACGTTGCAAATCCCACGATTTTAGACTCGGATTTTTCTGCAATCGTACGCATTTACTGCAACCGATTTCGTGGAACGATTTTCTGATATCGTCTGAGTCCCATGAGAAACTTGAATCGAAGATCAATAATTTCAATCGTTACCGTCCCGCCAACATCCTGTACCATACACCATACCGATAAGCACTTTCAGAAGTCTACACTGGTTAACCAAAATATTTCAATTCATTACAATATTAGTACATATTTTAAATAGATAAAAAATTTTTCAGGACACTTTTGTGTTCTCGATTGATTTGGTGATTCAGCATGTCCCTTCCTATGAATTTCATTAATATCACCTCTCTGCTTCCTAGCCAGTTCGGAAAGCACAACAGAAGGAAAGATGCTATAAATGTCTCCAAGGTCACATTAATGAAGGCTGTAGAAAGGATCTGCAAGCTCACACTCTAATTAGCAGTTTATTCAAATAAAGCACAGAAGTCATTCCTATTCATGAGTTCTAATGCCCGAGGATGTGAACTTCTAGAAGTGCGTTTTCAATTAGTTACTTCACAAGAAAACGGGAACGAGCAAATAGACATTAAAATTGAATTTGCCACAAAGTAAAGGGCACTTTATTCTTGATGCTGGTGTATCAACATTTTAATTGCACATCGGCTACGACAAATACAAGCATTCATCCTGTCAGAAGAGTTATTTAATTATTTAAGTACAGTTTTTTTCTCATTCGCCCTGTATTTTTCCCAAAATATCTGGATAATGGTGAATTTATCCTGTTTAGCTGATTTTCCCCAGTGCAATTCATGTAGTCATTCATCGGTCTTGTGCAGAATTTAATGACAACAAGGGCTTTGTCCCTTGAAAAAACAAAGCATCCATTTGTCCTGATTAACATATATGGGGTGGAACGGAAATGTTTTGTCATGTTGATATGAAGGATTGCGAATGGCGTCAATAAATCCTCAACCATTGGGAGATTTATGATCATTCAAACTCCCTGTTTTATCGGAGTGCCGTTGATGTATTGAGTGTCATTATGTCGTTCGAGAGGAAAAATTGGAATTAAATTTTTGCAGATGCCAATGTTTATTGAATTACTACCTTTTAATGCTACCCCGTGAATTTGAGTTTTGTTTTAACTTGGTTACTTATGAATTATTGATTTTCATATAGTTTTCTATAAAAGATCTAAGACCTAATAAACTCGTCTTCGTTTTCAGAAAAATGATCTAAACGAGTCCTAATTCCACAAAGTTTTTGTGTGCAAAGAAGTTGTCAAACTCATATTCTAAAGACACGAAAAGATTCATTTTACACTACCTCCTTCTAGTTTTGCTCCTGTCATGAAAGAAGTTGGGATATCCAACGGATAAAAAGTTATCAGATACGTGTCAAAATATCCGGCAGTTTATCGGCTAATGCAACCTAGCAATCAGCAATGAAACATAATTTTTGAGGTTGGGCAAATTATGTAGCTTAACCGAGACTTTATCAGCAAGTGGTGAAACAGACCCTTAACCTTCTTCGAGTTTATTTTTCAAAGTTGATATGACCTTTTTTCATTTCCTTGCTCATAAACAACCGAGACATTGAGTTCGAATTTTCGTCTTCCAACAACTCGACGACCGAATTTATTCATGTTCCCACATTTGTTTGAAGTGAAGCATGTGCATATGGCATTCTCCAGTTCAAATATACCTCGACATCCCAACTAAACCATTCACCTTGCATCAAGTTTAACGTTAGGATGAAATTCACATGCAAATTCGTCGTCATTCGTGTTGAAGTTCACAGCCGCCTCATGAAACGTTGTACGTCGTGGTTTGGTAGCCATATTGGTGGGGTAAATTACAGCTGAGGTTCCTATAAACAGCGAGACAAGAAAACCGCAATACATCTGTGTACGTTCGAATTGTTCGCAAGATGAATTAATAATTGCCCATGAATTTGGAATGGAGAACAAACAGAGGGCTGTGTGGAAACAAGGAACGATTTTTGATTGCTTTGCGAAAAAAATACAGAAGATGTGGAAATTATATTACCATCGAGGTTCATACAATCAGGATTATTTGGAAATGCGGGTTATTTTTATTTGAAAAAAAAGTGCTGAGCAGGAGAACAGCGTAATATCTTATGAATTAGAAAGAAAGATTTAACGTTAAATCTTTCTTTCTAATTGATTCAAAGACGTAAAAATCATTTATTTATCTTATGAATGATAAGAAAATGTATCATTACTTGGAATGAGCGATCCTTATTCGAACATAGCAAACAAATAGATGTCTGTTAGTCCAACCAAAATTAATCTCTTCTCAGTTTTAATATACAGGGTTGGTCTTTGACTTGTAGGTACATATATTTTGACTGAAGATTCTTGAGGTCAAAAGAAACCTTTTTTTCATTTTCCATTTTTCCGAATTCGGCTCTGTTAAAAAGATATAGCCATTTGAAAAAAAAATTGGGCTGACTGCGCCTCTGAAATGATCTTCTGGAATCGATGCAAAGTTCATATTTCTCGATAGAAATTGAGTTTATACATTTAGGAAATACTCAAGTACCAACCTTATTGGAATAAAAATGTTGCAAACACGATAATTTACACAAAAACAGTTAGTTTCATCGGATTATATCTGCAACTAAAAAGCCACATTTCTCACACCAAAATAAGTTCCCTCTTCGATTTTTCTGCAGATTAGTTTGTAAACACTAATAACTTGTTCATATTTTCCTCGAAATTCCCAAACAATATCATGAAGAAAGACTTTTCATTCAGATCATCAGAATTTATTATTAAACAACCTAACCTAATCTATTTTGTATCGATTCTGTGAATGTTTGCACAGAAATTTCAAGGAGATGTTGTCAGCTTGCTGATATTTTCATTGAAGTTAAGGATTTGTTACGAAACATAGTATAAATCACGATACACTTGTGTACCGTGGTATAAATATCTATGAATTCTGCCGTTTCCATCATAAATCGACTTTGCCGCCAAATTTTACCCTGCATGCGTAGAGCGAACACCGAAAGATTGGTTATCTGGAGGCCAACTATAAACAATAACAAACTAGAGTCTCTGAACAAACTGTAAACATTATGTGAAGTTCTGAATACATTCAGTGAATTATTGTTCTAATGTGATTATTATGTGAAGTGAATTAATATAATCTTAACCGTGTCGAGTTTATGAAATTCCAAGAGGATATTGCTTAGATAGAAACATCGACACAGGTTATAAGGTATCATTTTATTTTTCATTAATTTCAATTTAATAAGTAGTTTGTATTCATCATTCATATCCGAATTTCGTATTTCATCGACATTTAACTTCAATATGGACCGGTAACTATGAATTTTCAATAGAAACTGTGCGTGTTAAATCCTCCTTGGTGTTCAATTTTATCTCCCACATTTGTGGGATTTTATTATTAAAATATCTCGACAAAGTTGATAAATATTGTGACAACATTTCAAACTCGTTTGAAGGCCAGAGAAGGAATAATATTCGATGATATTTAATTCAAAGACGCATTCAGATTATTCTCGAAATTAATGATTTTTTCGTCAAATTTCTCCGGGTAAAATTGGAAATAACTCGAAAACGACGCGTTTTATTGAAAAAAAATAAGAATACTTTTAGTTTCTTAAATGATTGATTCTTTCGAAAATATGAACGTTTTAGCGTGTATTGATGAGTCGACTACCCAATAACTTTTATACTAGTAGAGATATTGAATAGGTTTTGATGGAGGAATATGCACCATGAATAGAGTGAAAACTCAACCAAAATTCAGTTCATTCGAAATAACGGTTCCGAAGATATAAGCAGAAAAGTGTTTTTTTCATGGATTTTCGACACCTTGTATCTTCGAAACCAAACCGAATTTTGAAAAATGGTATAGGAAAAAAGTGTTTACTTTGATGAGACGAATCTACAGTTAAAATATATGTACAAGTCAAAGACTCACCCTGTATAAATAAGGTTTAATTTTAGCGGTTGTCGAAGGAAATCATGAAGCTGCCAAACATTGAATTCCGCCATTCGAGACTGGTTGAATTGAATATTACGGTCTATATGTAAATCTCTTAATCCTAATATTCGGGCAACTGACAAAGTTGGTTACTACGTAGAGTTTAATTAGGGTAGGATCTACCCGACTTTATTACGTGCGTGTATTGTCTCATACTTGGTTTGCTGTGAACAAAGGTCATTCTGGATTAAAGGTTGTCGGAATTGAGAGGAATATGCGCATATTGAACCTCATGAAGTGAAATATGTGAAGATCCGATGAGTGGTTTTTGTGTTATTTGAGATCCTTCAAAATTCCGGTCGATTTCACAAAAACGCTGAGAGAGAATGACCTCTTAAAAATAGTTAACTGAGAGGACTCAGCATTAGTGATATAATTTCCAACTTTTGAAACTGTCAGAAAATTCCTGAACTTTCTCAACTTTTGTGCGGCACTTGTCAATATTGGTTAGAGTACTCCTAATAACGTTGAACTCAGATTTCGATTTTCCCAAAAATTCCGAGATTGCGGTTGGTAATTTTACAAAAAGCCATGGAGGGAAGAATGGACTGATATACCAATTCTCATCATAATGCAAATTTGAGAACGATATGTATGAGATTATACAAGTAATATGTATAAAATTATAAACTCTACCTTCTATATGAAAATGTATAGCAAAGTAAACACAAAGTAAATACGGAAAGAATGGTAGGTACTTATGTTATGGTTGTTGCTGTCTTGAGAGATATTCTGAACAGGAGTATTCGAATGACCTCTCGAATATAGTATTCTGAGCGAATCTAGCTACTCTAATCAGTAATGTTATAGATGTTACTTGTGAGAAATTTAAGTATATTCATGCTGTTTGTTTGAGAAGTTATGAATGAATAAATACAAAATCCTCATCTAATCGAAATCCTATTAGAAGATGGTTTTCTTTTTGAAATACTTATTTCTTCTGACTGAATCAGAAACAAAGCTTTCGAAGTTCGTCCAAATGAGAGTGGTAACGGAAACTTATTCATGAAGTAGAAAACACGAGTTCTCTCTGATTATGCCAAACAAGCCGAGTTATTCGACAAAGCTGGCGAATGAATAAAATATTGGAACTAGAATCTCGTAGCGAGTGATCCTTTTTCGTCTCGTGATCCGCTGAATATTTTGTATTTGATGTTGGATAAATCTAACCGTGACCATCCATTGTATCCTTCATCATTTTGTAGTGGAAGACAACAGGAGACACATTAATTATTCAGATTGTCGTTCGTACTTCTTCGATGTGATATTTTCTTTTGCAAAGTGGACTAGAGATAGTGGCTTTGATTGTAAGGTGCTAATCAAGGAAGTGGAAAATTTCATTAAAACTATGACACTCTTGTAAGAATATAAAATTCAGATCTAAGGAACCGATTTTTTTTTCTGGATTCTGAATCTTTACCTATTCTTTGTCCGATTCTTTCAACAGTTCATCAATTTTCGGCTGTATACAGTCAGTTTCACTTCAGATGGTGACAATTCAATAGTTTATAGTTTGGTGAGGGGGTTGCATTCCACTTCGACCTAAAGGTCTATTTTGCCTCCATCAGAGCTGTTTTTGGAACTGCGCTATCTACAGCAAGTCCTCCAGCTCCAGAGCAGTATCTGAGAGAGCTTCAAGGATATTAAATAGTAGTTCCTCCTATATTTATTTTTATAACAAAACTTAAATGCTTCGTTCAAAATCAAAACAAAAGCATCTATGTCTTTTCCAATATTGAAAAAAAGACACAGTCCAATTGTCCTTAACTGATTTTCATCGTTATGACCTTCAATAAATCAGCATTGGTACGAATTAAACGATACTCCGTCACACTCAATAAGCATTTTTACACTGAGGTATCTTCTTCCGGGAATAATCACCGATGGTGATATTGTAATCAAGCACAAACTTTCCAGAATGACCTGAAAATATGTCGTCCCTACTCTGCAGTCAGAACTGTCTCATTTCTAACGCTTTCCTTGAGCGGAAACGACACGCATTTTCCATTTCTCGAAGCCATAATTCAAAGTAACTCGCTGTTTGGATTAGGAGAATAAATCATCTTGTTTCGGTTCCAACAGTACGTTGCGAGTGCTCTCACGAAAGATCAGAGATGAGGAAATAGGTGCATATGAGTGTTAGTCGTCGGTTTGTCTTGAAAGTTGCGCACTCGGAGCATAAATCAATTTTGAGTGATGCGAAAATTTATGGCGCGTTTGGGACTGAAAATTCAATATGAGCTTCGAGAGTTTCACGAGAGGATCTTGCATATTTCATGCTACAATATTAGTTTTAGCAATTCCTATACACTGATGCTGTAGAGTGTAGACAATGCTTCGTTTTATCTTTCGTCCTCTTTCGTTTTTTCTTCCCTTTCACTAGCTGCAGCTATCCAGTTAAATATGAATCGATCGATTATACTCCACTCACTTTTATAATGTATCCCGGTTGGCCATGAAATTTTGACACATTTCACCGTGTATACTTTGAAAATGTTAGGTTGTAGTCATTTTCCTGTCAGATGAATAAGCAACGTTGGCCTTTCTACATGGAGGTCGTAGTAATTAGGTATTTATTAAAATGTTTATTTACTTTGGGAAAATGATGAATTTAGGAAATATTATGTGAATGGATGGACTTCTTGGACATAGCGACGATTACGGGGTATGCGTGGGATTGTCCATACCCTTATTCTTCGAGAATCTGAAAATCGTCCATATCTGGATTCATCAGTGAAAAGGACACTATGCCATTGATCGTTCCAATTGATAAGTTGCCTTGGCCATTCCAGTCTTTGACGCTTATGGTCACGTGTCAATGGAACTCCTCTTAATGGACGTCTAGAGCCTAGATTCACCTCTCTCGAACGTCGTCTGATAGTTTCGATGGAAACTTGGACCACATCTGCATATTGAAGAGTATTCCGTAGCATTCTACACGTAGATGTAGGGTTTCTTCTCGCCGAAACGGTGATGAAACGATCCTGAGCAGGTGTTGTTTTTCGTCGCCCACCAAGCCTTGGTCTTTTCAACACGGAACCTGTCTACCTGAACCTATTCCAAAGTCGAAATATCACACTTTGGCTGACTTGGAGCCTTTCCTCTACAACAACCTGAGTTAGGCCACCCTGTAGCAATCCGATAGCCCTATTAGCCTCAGCGTTTGTTAATTTACGTCTTGGCATTTTCAGAAAACTCGTTTCAAATCGAAGCCGTCGATAAACTGACTTCATTTCAAAATAAGAACATTCATGAAGCATATGCAGAGAACCAAACTTCAGAAAAAAGGCGACTAGATCGACGAAATGTCTCATACTGATTTTTATTGGATCGATTCAAGTTGTTATTGAGTTTTAAATGATTTTACAGCGATTTTCCCGAATATTACATACTTTTAAAATCGATTGAATACGATATCCCCAACTCTTGTGGGGCAGTGTATTTCACGTAGGTATATGAACATGGCTGGAAGATTCAGTTATGCTATTTTCTTGTACGGAAATCAAGAATCGAGTGTTGAAATTTACTGAAGAATAATGGACAGAGTAGTCCGTTACTTTGTGATAGTTCATTCGAAAAAAGAATGAAAGTACTCGAATAACCCGACAGAAAAACTGATAAACGAAGAGTGGAATTCCCCACTTTTCAAAATTAACAAGAAATAAGCGTAAAGAAGACATTTTAACACCTTTTTGCACAACTTGAAATACTCCAGTATGAAAATGTTGTAGTAATAAAAGAACTTACTCCATTTACAAAGTTGAAAAAGAGTAAATGGAAATTCTCATTGGCTGAGAATCATTTGACATTTAACGAGTACCACCTGTGTCAGTTTCAAGTAAAAAAAACTTGATGGACCTAAATCATGGCCAACATGGATACGTTTTAAAAGCGAATGGAGTATAGTTTGTCAATTGGAGCAACAAATTGGTTCGTTAATAATTATCATCTCAATACTGAACAAATTTTTGATGAATCAATTCCCGGAAAACTGTAACAGAGTGTCACTACCCTCATAGGTGCGGGATTCAATTTCCGGAAATTTATCCATAAACGCGATTGAATCGACGCTTCATGATATATACCTCGCAGAATTTTCCATTCATCAATTCGAAACATTTCATTTATCAGACTCGCATAATTGTTTGTCATTCGGTACACGGTTCGGTGGAAGTAATCATCAATTCAAATCTAGTCGACCGTTGCGGGAGCTTCAAATTGAAATAATTCACCAGTAAATTACACATTCAACTGAGTGTATTGGCAAAAAAGTGGGTACGGCGAAAAAATTTCAACAAAGGGATACTCCGAGTGCAATTTGAATCGAAGAATGTAATCAAGTGGGTTTGAAGATGAATAACGCTTCATTAAAGTTTCTTTTTCGCTCTTGGCCTGTACATTCCATTTGAATTCTGCATGTACCCTCAGAAATTAACAGCATTCATTATCTCATGGATGGCTCTCAGATTTTGGTTTGAAAATTTCACGTCATTTGAATATTGCAGATTCGATATTGTGAAGTATGGGGTTTTTCAAGGAATCAGGAATTTTTCAAAGAAAAATTAAAAAGATCGCTTTTTGTGGTGATTAAAAACCATAATTCTTTATGTGATCGATTTCTCCCGATTTGTATCCAGTGCAATATTATGAATAAATTCTTGTGAACGAGAAAGTATTAGACTCAAAAACCTAAGTTTTGTATACAAATGTAAAAAGAAAGAAATGTAAATCAATTTTTTCAAATTAGAACACCATTTTTTATGGCAGATATTGAATCTACGTTAAAAAATAATGTGAGTGTATGCATCACACCCTTGCCCTAAAGTGGATATTAACTCAGAAAATATCCATTTTAGGGCAAGGGTGTGATGCATACACTCACATTATTTTTTAACGTAGATTCAATATCTGCCATAAAAAAATGGTGTTCTAATTTGAAAAAATTGATTTTTCACGATTTTGTCATCCCTAACTTTGAAAGCGATTTTTTCACCCCCTGTATCATGAATCGCGATTTCGATTTTTAAAGTGGATACATCAATCTTACATCTTGAAAAATCCCAAAAATAAAAATTTTCCATCCAAAAACCTCGAAGTTATTCTTGTTTCAGCGGAGCTCTATTTTCGATTTTTTTTTCGAATTTTCCCGCTCAGAGAGAATTTTCCAACCAAAACTGAAAAATGTTACATCAAAATAACTTGAAATTTTCTAAGGAATCTATTTCTGCAATAAAAAAATGGTGTTCTAATTTGAAAAACGGAAGTTGACGTCATTTCCGGAAAAACCGGAGGTGCTCATGCCTTGAAAATATTTTAGATTTCATCAGCATTGTGAAATACTTATAATTGCTGAATTTCATGAAAATACGTTCAGTAGTTTCCCGTATAAATATGGGTGAGGTTCCTCGTGAAAGACCCTGTATACTCAATTATTTAGATTTTAGACTGTTGTCATCTCATTTTATTTGAGACATTTCTGATGTATTATCTATTTTGTTTCAGCCAACACTAGTCAGTATGCTCATTATGTGTTCAATACTTTGGATCAAGATCATAGTGGATTAATTAGTTTTGAGGTGAGTAAGAGTTTAATCCTCATGAATTTATATACAGAATGAACTGAATTGCTAGATTGCTGAGCTTCAGTTTTGAAGTTGTCATATTAATTCGAAAATTAATGAAGAATGCTGAATCAAATTAAAAAAACTTCTGACATATCATTGAGTTCAAATATACCTAGAGAAACAACGCATAGTAGCTACTGAAAGAACTATAATCTGCGGGTCAGTTTGCTCCATTTTGTTAGCTATTCATGCACAGATATCTGTAGCATATTTTTTTTCGCTCTTGTACTTTGAGTCAAAGGCAGGGTTGGATTCGTTCAAATTATATATTTTCGTTACAAACGGTGTGAAAGGAAGATCCTATAAATTATTTGAATTAGGTAAGATAAGAAATAAATCAAGCATTCGCGCCAAGCCCCCTTAGGAAATAGTGCTTCATAGTTCAGCTACTCACCGCCAGATGCTAGGGTAAAAAATTTCTATTCTCTTAAACACATCCCAATAACACATTAAAGGGCTATGTACCTCTATGGACCCACCAAATTGAACATTTTGTAGAATTTGAATCAACAAAATTACAGTGTGTATTTATGGCAATGCCTGTAGTGAACTTGAGGAAACAAATAATTGATTGTAGATAATTTCGTCTAGATTTGTCGAATGTGTCTCGAAATTTCTAATTCTGATTTGATTCGTTTTTCCATCTTTTTCCATTTGCTCCGAATCTTCATGGGGGTTCCTTCCTCCTGAAGCCTCCACCCTCATCTAAGTTCCTGGCTCTCGTTAGCCATTAAAATTCCCAAATGAAAAATGCGTTGGCAGAGGTGCAAAGAATGTTTTCAATGAAAGCGTCACGATGATATCTGGAAATGAGAAGCTGGTGCAGACTCTGTAATATATATTGCTCCGATGGGTTTGCTGCGTTCACGGTAGGCTGGTTGTCAATTCGTGGTAGTTAGGAATGGCCCTGCAGATTCCGCTCCATATAATCCGTTTAGAGAGGAAACTTCTGCCAGATTTAATTTGTGGGCATTTTTAGGGTAACCGCACGAAAACTTCGCGAGAATCTCTTGCACAACATGTTCGAAGATCTAACAAAATAATGAGAAATTATAACTGGATATATCGTAGAACTATTCTTTCTTTCGTATCGACAAATTTTTTGGTATTCAAATTAACAATAAATCATTGGGAATCGCCAACCATTCTCATTATGGCATGCGAGATCCGAGAAGCTTCTAAAGACTTCGACACTGTCCTGATATATTTGTATTGTTTATAATCACCTATGTTTCGAAAATAGAGTAGCAGTCATCATTCAACTTCCATTAAGGAATCGGAGAAAGTTCTGAAAATCATCGATAAACTAAAAATCCTATGCACTCAACATACATCGTTCATAAAAGCAGTAGAAAAAATATGACACAAAAGCAACATAATATTAATATAATAATAAACACCTTTATTTCCAGAAGAATGTAAACACCAAAAAAGAAAGCAAAAATTAGAAGAAGAATAAGTTTATTATTCTACTAATTTCTGCTCTCTTCCAGTTATTCAACATAAAAACTTTGTTTTCAACATGAAAGATTGCAAATGTAAAATTGTATTCGAAAGATATTTTCATATTATCAGTTATAATCATAAGATTATTCAATTCATTTTCATATTGTTGCATTCTTTTCCCAATATCTACATAGATTTCGAGCTAATCAAGATCCTTTCTTAAATAATTTCGTGAATTTTGTGCCTAGAATGGTCGATTCAATAACAGCATTACCTTCGCATTCGCCATTTTGTATTGGCCTGGTACATTTTTTATTGCACAAGTTATTAAGTCACCACTCACTTTCAATTATCTTTCATTCACGTTGTGAATTTTTTCCTGCTGCAAGCATCAGTATCATTGATCAGAAACAGATTTCTGAATGAAAAAGTACTTCCTGAAAATCAAATCAAATATTCAAGCATCAGTGTACCGTGACGACCCAGTTATCTAAAAGGGACGACATTCTGGTCCCAAATTCATTTTTCATCAAACCGTAGCGTCAGCCTGGTGCCTAGAAATGGCCAATTCTGCTCCAATGTATCGTCATGTACATAAATATGATTTCCTAAAACGAGCACATTCCTTTGTCGAAAATTGAACTCTGAATACCAGAATAAAATTGGGGAATTCATTCGTCAATAATTCTGCCGAAGAACGGATTTATTCCCCTCGGTCTCGCATTTCGTTTTACACACAGAGTCCAACGAATCAAGCTTAGAGAATGTTCAGCAATATGGATCAATATTGAAATATAATATGAATTGAATTAGCAGCGTAAGATGAAACTTGAAGAGCTTTCGCCATTTTGCAACTACTGCAATCGTGCAGAGCAATTCTCCGGGATAGAATCGCCTGTTTTACAATATTCTTATGTGTTGCCTGAAATGTTTGAATATTTGAAAAACTGCGGATCTGGCGCTATAGTTTAAATTATTCCAAAGTTTTCATTGATGCGAATTATTCAGACCGATATTAGGACATTCATTTTATTTCAAAACGTATTGATCATTTGCATCAATACAAAGAAGAGATGTACAACAGGCTCCAAAGCATAAACCATTGGATTTACAGTTGAATAAACGTAGCAAGTACAAACCAAATTGTCTTTCGGTATTCAGTACAATTTCTTTCAGAACTTTTATGTGAAAATGTGTAGCAAGGAGGAATTATGAAATTTACCTTCTATATGAAAATTTATAGCAAGGTAGCAAGGTGTTGTTGTGATTAACAACTTACCGTATAATTACTTATACTTTACTTTACTGACTTCTTGTCTCTGTAACATAGGGTTTTAAAGACAAGCTGGAAAATTAGGGAGATTTATTTCCTCTGAATAAAAGTGGGAAAGATCAACAAAAAAACGCCTCGCTAAGCCAACATAGTGCTCTCATTTGGAATTTTTGACTATAGTAGGAAAAACATCCCATTTCTTGAATCTACAGACCAATGAGAGGAACCTTGGAAGATTAGGTTTTCGATCCTGCCATGTGTTTCCAAATGTAACTTGGACTACTATAAAAATATCACCATATACAGGGTGAGTCTTTGACTTGTACATATATTTTAACTGTAGATTCCTCTCGTCAAACGAAACACTTTTTTTCTATACCATTTTTCAAAATTCAGTTTGGTTTCGCCGTTTCGGAGATACAGGGTGTCGAAAATCCATGAAAAAAACACTTTTCTGTTTATATCTTCGGAACCGTTATCTCGAAAGAACTGAATTTTGGTTGAGTTTTTACTCTATTCATGGTGCATATTCCTCAATCGAAACCTATTCAATATCTCTACTAGTATAAAAGTTACAGGGTAGTCGACTAATCAATACACGCTAAAACACCATAAAACCACTTTAAAAAGATAAACGGTTCATATTTTCGAAAGAATCAATCATTTAAGAAACTAGAAATATTTCTATTTTTTTTTCAATAACACGCGTCGTTTTCGATTTATTTCCAATTTTACCCGGAGAAATTTGACGAAAAAATCATCAATTTCAAGAATAATCTGAATGCGTCTCTGAATTAAATATCATCGAATATTATTCTTTCTCTGGTCTTTAAACGAGTTTACAATATTGTCACAATATTTATCAACTTTGTCGAGACTTAAATTCGAACGATGGAAAACGTTGATGTAGAGATATTTTAATAATGAGATCCCACAAATGTGAGAGATGAAATTGAACACCAAGGAGGATTCAATACGCACAGTTTCTATTGAAAATTCATAGTTACCGGTCCATATTGAAGTTAAATGTCGATGAAATACAAAATTCGGATATGAATGAATCTCGATACAAACTACTTCTTAAATTGAAATTAATGAAAAATAATACGATACCTGATAGTCTGTGGCGATGTTTCTATCCAAACAATATCCTCTTGAAATTTTATAAACTCGACACGGTTAAAACTATATTGATTCACTTCACATAATAATCACATCAGAACAATAATTCACTGAATGTATTCAGATTTCAGAACTTCACATGATGTTTACAGTTTGTAAAACTGTGTGGAGAAATTTGGCGACGAAGTCGATTTATGATGAAAACGGCAGAATTCATAAATATTTATACTGTGTTCGTAAAGAATCCTTAACCTTAGTGACAATATTAGCAAGCTGACAACATCTTCTTGAAATTTCTGTGCAAACATTCACAGAATCGATAGAAATTAGATCAGGTTTAATAATAAATCTAAATGAAAAGTCTTTCTTCATGAAATTGTTTGGGAATTTCGAGGAAAATTTGAACAAGTTATTAGGGTTTACGAACTAATCTGCAAGAAAATCGAAAAAGGAACTCATTTTGGTGGGATAAATGTGGCTTTTTAGTTGCAGATATCATCCGATGAAACTAACTGTTTTTGTTGAAATTATTGTGTTTGCAACATTTTGATTCCGATAAGTTTAGTATTCGATTATTCCCTAAATGTAGAAACTCAATTCCAATCGAGAAATATGAACTTTGAATCAATTCCACAGTATCATTTCAGAAACGGAATAAGCCGAATTTTTTTTTTCAAATGGCTATATCTTTTTAACAGAGCCGAATTCGAAAAAATGGAAAATGAAAACAAGGTTTCTTTTGGCCTCATGAATCTACAATTGAAATATATGTACAAGTCAAAGACTCACCCTGTTTTTAGTTTTATAAGCTTATACGGAGAAACTGGTTTCGCTGGACCTGGTTATTGTCCCAAAAAAACAGTTGAATCTCCCGAACTTGACATAAATTCTTGGCTTGAGAACACTCTCAATAGCGGACCATAACTCAGTCGAAAAAGGGTATTTTTTAACAAAGAACGAGAATTGTAAATAAAGGCATATGGAACAATACTGCAGTTCAAGGGTTCGATCCCATATGGTTAAAATCAATTTGTCTATACAACATCTGTACAACCTTTTTAATGGCGACAAGCTATTTTCTGGTGGACAAAGGATATGGCATTTAATTTGTCCAGATGTTGCGAAGTGTGACGCAACAAACAGGATAAGAAGTTAAATTACCTGTCCTCTGGGAAAGGGGTAGCTTAGAGGATATAGGAAGATTCCGATCAGGTACATGGATTACAGATCAATACACATCGGAACAGAATGAAATAGGATCTCATTGCTTTGCATCTTGTATAACAACAAAATAGTGGCATCGTTGTTGTCGAAAAGTAGATTCTATAAATCCTATTCCTATAAAATCATGAATTCTAGAATATTCTTTTTTGGGAATCGACATCCCTGATACAGTGATCTATCATTGCCACCCCTTCTGTTGCCGAAAAGGGTTGGCGTCGGAATGAGGAGGGGCGACAGAAACGAGACTGGCAGAGTCCATGAGCGATATTTTAGCCGAATGTGCTTTGTGTCGAATTAATCGAATGACGGCTGCACAATTTGTGAAAGTGCTCGAAACAGATGAGATGGCGAAATAACGATACGAACCGGTCGTATAAAGGAAAGATCGCTCAAATTCTTACCGTATCTACTTCCGAAATGTTCGGCAAAGTAAGCAGGGGGCTTTAGGAAAGGTTAGTCGTGTATTTCTAGGGGTTTTATGGACTTTCGATATGAACCAGATGTATCCTGTCGCGGGAAAAAGACGAATTCATGTTTCCTTCAGATATCTGAAATAATATTGAGCAAGTGGACTGTTTGAGAGGTCTTGGGCTTCTGCCTTTCTTCTCGAAGAAGGTTTCCAATGGAAATTTATTCTATATTATTATACTAAAACGGTAACTCTGTGGTCCGGCCGGGGAATCTATCGAAAAAGTGGGTCCAGAAGAATCTTAAAATCGCAGCGAAGCTGCGATACAAGAAATATATTTTTACACGGTCGGAAAGAGGAATGATCGATTCGTACGTGGGCGAAATTTCGATTCTCTAGGCTATGTAAAAGTATTTTGAAAAAATTCGCGAAAAAATTCGGCAAATAGGGCAATTTTAAACTCGATAAAACTTTTTTCGCAGATATCCTGGACGTGATGTAAATATACAGATCGAAAGAGGAAAAGTCAACGCAAAATAGCTTGGTATTCGAATTTTCCATAATTTCCCCATTTCTTCAGGAAGATTGATCAAAGTTTGACAATTCTCCAATAAAATCACCCGATCTGCAGAGATCACCGAGAACTATTTGAAATTGTAGCTGTAAGCTATCAGAGTTTGACCACAGCCTTCTATAGAAAAAGCCCGGAACACAATCTGACAACTGCGCTCAGATTCCGCGACCGAAGGCCTACCGATAAGTATAACTGCTTAATAGGTAGATCTAGGGGCTCTACTAGTTTCTGACTAATCTCAAGTACCCTTATTTCTCGTATCGATTGGCTACATCACTGTTGAAATTTCCTGGTGTGATCATGAAAATATTTACTGTGAATGTTTTTCCATTCGTCAAAGGCAATACCACCCCGTTATTTACACATCAAACAAAATTTTCCCGTATAAATAAGGCCGTTAATAATGCACCACATCCTTCACGCACGGGTCGACAATCCCCCCACCACGTTATTATCATCAACTCGGTCGAACGTTAACAACCGTGACGTGAACCTCGTTTTCCATTTTTCCATCGTTTTAAATTCCCATTAATTAACCTCATGGGCGTGCATACCGCCAAGTGAAAATTATTAGAACGAAATTTTCACGCCCTTGCTGTTGCCGACTGTCCGTCCGTTAAAAAAAGCGGATACGAATGGTGGTCGCCCACTGGGATGGTCGTGCCGCAGGAATAGACCGGGCGTCGGCAACGATGCATATTTGACCTCTGACATGACAGCAGTCAGGGGGCGCGAGAGGGGGGCCGGCATTCATTTCGTCCGGAAGTGGGACAATTTGCGACCCAATTCCGAAGAGTTCGCAGATCTTGTCGAGCTTAGAGAACTCGTCGGCGTAAATATTCGCAGCTGGAGCGTTGGGGTATTTTATGCAGCTGCCACTTGAAGTTCTCAGCTTATTTTGTTGTTTATTCAATAATTCCTGCAAGTAGGTTGATGGAATTTTTCTTATTCCAATATTTTATCAGTGTCAGACTGGGCAGCAAGACAACAGGGCACTGCGCGGTTACAATAACATCGAAATACAGAAAGATTAGTAGTTCAATTGGTTAGAACCACGGACCGGTAATCTGAAGATGAAGGGTTCGACTCCCGCTCGGAGGGAATTTTTTTTTCGGATTTCTAAACTCGTCTGCATCCCGATAAACAATATTCCCTTCTCATTTATATATGAGTAGAGCTTGGAATTACCATCCCAAAATTATACCACACTTGATATTTCATATTATGAACGCTCATCAAACTAAAAGGTTCTAAATCTCTGGATTAATCAGCATCCTTCATCTTCATTATCCATGAATTTTAATTATTCACCTTCATCATCCTCTCCCCACGCATTACAGCTATTTTGCTGACAACATGTGAGGTCCACAATCTAATCATCATACTCCTCTATCAATTTAAATTTCGCCGACCTAAGCCCCACACTATATTTCACAGGATAAACAACAATAAAGGTCCTAGAGACCCTTAGTTTGTCGAATGTGATAATAAGGCCGCCAAATCTACGTAGTCAGAGATTCGAACGTTTGCTTGTGCCGAGAGGGTTCGCAAAGATAACAAACTCCAGAAGCCGAAGTCAGATCTCCTGAATAACAATTCACTGTTCTGAAGGGCCAATCAAGAGTTGGCGTTTCGATTCGTCTCTATCAACTTTCAATATTGCGAAACGCTTGTAGGATAAAGAAATGGAGGAGGAATTCATTGATTGAACAAAAGATGCTCGAGGAGTACTCCAGTTCTGTTACCAAGGCAAATAGGGGATTATTTTTCTTGAAAAGCGCAGGGTAGCATTTCTAAAGATAATTTCGATTGAACGTTCGTAAGAGTGGCAGGATACATTGAAAAACCTTTGCAGAAGATTATTTTATGTGAGAGAATCTCGAAGAACTCGTTATTCACCTGAATATTCTTTCATCTCGGGATAATAGACTGAGTATTCCATACGTTTACATTCCGAATCTCTGATGATTATTCAAGAGTGAATACATTTTATCTTCATATTGAATTACATGTCTCGTTTTTACAAAACGTTTCTTTGAGAATTTATTTTGAGATTATCTGTTTATTGATAAGAATTCAGCCTTCATTTTTCTCATGTCATTTTGATTTGCGAATTTTACTCAGATACTCATGTTCATATGGGCACATATTTCCCACCAATATTCACTAAGCACGCTCAAAGTTATTTGAAGCCAATAAACAAATGTTTCTATACTCCATTCACTTTTATAAAGTATCCCCGTTGGCCATGATTTAGGTTTATCAAATTGTTTTACTTAAGAAGTTTTTCACTTAAAACTAACGCAGGTTGGTACTCGTGAAATGTCAAATAATTCTCAGAGACGTTGACAATGCTCATTTCTATTTACTCTTTTTTAACTTTGTAAATGAAGATATTGAATTCCGGAAAAAGTATCATATATACTGATAGCCCAGTGGTCAAGGCCCCCGCCCGGAAAGTAGGGAGACGCAGGTTCGATTCCTGCACAGTGTGTGACTTTTTCCGGAATTTCAAAAAAATATTCAATTGTCTGCATGCCGTTATTTCTTTCCTCAATTTATTAATATTATTAATCGAGTATAAATAATGCATGTAGTTTGGAGAGTAAATTCTCTGATTGTCATCATTTCAGTTTTGTTGATGAGAGCAATATGACTTCCCTGTGTTAACCTTTTTATAACCGACTCCTTCACCATTCTGCGTCGATGACCAGAACCAGGTTGTAAGAATCCAAATACTACGCGTTTAAATGCCAAGGCATCAAAGGCAACACACTTAACAATGCCTTATTTTGAATTAAATATCGACTTTGAGTTAATTTTCATGAAGAAAATAAATCGTAGATATTGTATTACGAGTGTGTACTTGTTTCCTCATTAGAAGCCATAAGTATTGCGGTTAGAACCTATCAAAGGCAACTCGTACGTTCACATCAAGAATACTTTCATTTGAAATAGTCCACATTTGCACCCTCCGCAATGAATCCTCAGAAATACCCCGACCATTTATTTATCCCTTATCATCCTAAACACAAACATAATGACCATCCCTGCTCTATTCAGGACATTGTGGAATTAAATTCATGTCTCCAGATGCGTCTGATAGATACACGGTCCGCACTGATTGATATAGGATGATTTCGTTATGCCGGTCCAGATTATGTCCACGTCAGGCGTCCTGAGTGAACGATTAAAGCAGGACACCGCACACATACTTTCCGTGATGTTGCAGTATATAAAACTCGGGCTGCATTTTAATTCCTACGGTGGATGGCCGCAGAAGCGGAGGATATTTTAATCTGGACGAATGAAGGACGTGAGGAGATTTATTGTTTCGAATAAAGGAACCCCGCCGTTTTTGTTTATGGCCATCCGGCTCGTTAAGTGGGGAAAATATTCCTAAATGAGAATGTTCGAATATGAGATAATACCTCTAATCCTATTCAACAGTGGCGGGTAAGGACAGCGATCCTTCTCTAAGGGCCGGTTTTATAAATCCGCCGTCGAATGTCGATTTCCGTATTATAAACATCCAACCTCGGGTTCAACCCTGGATTGACTCAACCTTTGAATATAGCTCCGTTTGAGATTTGAACCGAGGATTGAAACGTTTGACGTTTATAGATGGCCAACAACAAACCTCACTTTATGTTAAAAACAAAACAAAACATTTTGTTGTGGCACATTGAAGTTGCTTGTAATGAAAATATTATATGATATTATATTGATAGAATGCCTGATATTAATCACAGTCTTCTGTAGGTTTGCTATGTATTAATAATTCATATGTGGTGTTTGGAAAAATATTGCTAAATTCAAACTGAATTTTTTTGCCTTATCTCCGAGGGATAGAACTGCCAGGTTCCTGTGTGAATATAATATAGAAAATGATTCTAGTTATGATTATAATGAAATAACTGCAAGGCATTCAAAAGATAGTAACGATAGTGAATAAGAAAGATACCAATCAAATGATTTCACATTTCCTTTCGACCACTTCGAAGATGGCACGAAGAAGAGATTTTGGTCAAATAAAAAAACTATTTTATCAGGTGGATGAAATTACTCTGAATATGCTGAATCTTTTCAGAGTTGTTAACATTTTCGAAGATTTTTGTGGTATACATAAATCAACACAAGAAAAAAGTCAGAAAGTTGTGAAATGTCTAGAACTTTGGACATTATCAAAAAGTATTCTAGTGCTTATTTTATCATTCTATCAAAATGCTAAGCAATCAACAGGAATAGCAACTAACAAGGAAAAGGTTGTATTGACTGACCAAATTTCGGTGTATTAGAACCATGTTGCTGGAGCGCACTCACGTTCTAGAAGGATTTCTTGATTATTATTACATAGTACAGGTGCATGCTTATTTTAATGGGTTGTGAAAATGCTGAATGCTATAGATGTGAAAAGGATTACTTTTCTTCAATTTTCCAAGTTGCTAAGCTTATAAATTTGGTAATTCTCATTATAGAAAATTTTCAATATACCTACTCTAAAGAAATGATTGATGACACCGATCCCATCTCGCAGATCAATGGATGATCAATTATTCAATGAAGCTCACATATGAATTATGAATTCAATTTAAAGACTCTCTGGCATGTAAAAGAACATTTTCCATTCTTTTATTCAGGATCTGATTACATTTGAAAACAACTATTACCTATTTTTGTGACTTGCGGAGTCCTGCATAATATTGATGGACTGATTCTATTCATGACTCTCAACCTGAATAAAGCGAAAGTTAATAATAAATGCTATCTTTAAATTTAATGTTTATTTCATGTACTCAATCAAACAAGATCAAGAATGATTTGTTCCTATCCTAAATATAACTACATCCTTGTACGACTAAATGTTAATGCAATTTCATTGGATGTTTTGCATTGTCCTAGCTTTTATTTGGTTACTTGGCATGAGAGTTTGAGATAAGACTTTTCAGAATATCAAAATAGTACAAACTTTGATCATTCGAGTCAAATAAGTTGACAAAAGTGATAAAGACTAGATCGTATTTGGCAACAGCTTCGAGTGGAAAAAAATCGTACGAAGTCTGTCCTCATTTCATAAATTAAAAATTTCTTCATTACATAATTTGTTTTGATGTAGGAAATTAGATTTCTCTGAATTATCTTCCGTGACCGTCACAAAACACGGGAATATTCGAATTAGCTTTTTGTTTTATCTTTATTAGACTACGATTATTGAATTTATCCTAACATGGTATGAAAAAAACGTGCCAAAATACTTCGAGAAATAAGATTCAGGCTAGCCAACCCAAAAAAAGCGATCTCAATCCGAGGTTGTTCAACCGAGGCTGCAAAGACGTTTATAGTACCGAACTTTTTTCAACCGAGGGTTGACTTTCAATCCTCGTTTGAGTAACCTCGGATTGAACGTGCCCTTTATAAAACCGGCCCTAAGATGCTCTAATTATAAAACCTCAATATGTACCTTCGAATACGAATAGTGAGTTTCTTAACAGAGAACTCAAGCTCCCGGAAAATTTCACATTGAGTCAATATTTCTTGTGGTTCTTCTTCTAGATTCCACAGCCCGATCCTGCAAATAATAAGCCAATGTTTGAATTTGGCATTATCCATCAACTTCCAAATCCCCGTCTGTGCGACGAAAATCTACTTGAGTTTCAAACTTCATTTCTATTCAAAATATTAGCTTGACTTCCAAGATCACGTTCTGAAGAAGTTTCCTAATGTCTTTTTCCTAAGGCCATCTGGCAAACACACCCCAGAAGTGGATTGGAAGCTCTCAAATGCAGTGGTTCCACTGATAGGTTCTGCCAGATGGAATTATTTCGAGAGGAATATTCGAAATATCAGGGTGTATCAATCAGAAGTTTCAAATCTCATGGGAAGGAAGGAAATTGCCTAGCTTCGGAAGGAACTGTTCATCTCATACATAATGACAATATAGACAAGATAAAAGGTAATCATCTCCCAGAATGACTCTTAGAACTTAGTTGCCAACTTCATACCAACTTCGAAATCTGAATTTGTTTAAGATTTCACGAGGGAGTTTTCAGAATATCTTCGGTTTATTATTTCTCTAATAGATGCAAGAATTCAATGATATTTCGTTTGATTTTCTATAAAATGCCCAACATTTCGTTAATCCTTTAATTAATACGTCAATCGTCAATCGTTTAATACCCGAATTCAAACTAGATTTTCAATAGAAATATTCGTCAGCTATTTCGAAGGTACCATCTCAATTTCAGATGATTCAACTGAGATATAATTGTCCGCTACCCTTGTTCCCTAATTTCAGCAATATGACCGTTTCTGGCAACGTCTCTACCGAAAGGTCTATGAAATATTCAAAGATGAGTATTGTTTCGAAAACGAAATAGGTTGCTCTTGAAAAGTTATAGAACATAACATAACAGTTTCATATCTATTTAACATATTCAAGATCACATTTTATCTCTACAAAATGCTACATAACCTTCATATTATATTGGTTTTCAGTTCAATGTATCCATCTTACTCATATTTTCACGAATTTAATGGCCAATAAAAGGCCTGACGAGCCGTAAAACGTTGCACAGGTTGACATTGTGGACGGTTGGTGATATAAAAATCCTCTGAGAGGTCCTTTTGAAAGGAAAAGTCTGTATTCCCCATCTTCATATTGCCATCGTTAAATTTTTCATGGGCCAATGCTCTCTAGATAAATTAATGCATACATGTTTTGATTAGAAAATGTCCTAATATAAATGTTGCAATAACTTTGTAATTTTTCGAAAAATTTAATTTGAAACATATTTTTTTTCGCTTTTGCAACCGGCTATATAGGTTCCGCCAATCTTCAGCGTTGTGCTGATTCCAAAAAAAAAACTGGTATATTTCATTTTATTTTATCTTTCATGTCACCACTAATTGGCCTCCATATGTATATCGTATTGAATGGAATATGTTGTATGTTGAAAATAACGCTAGACTATAAAGCTTCTTTATATTCGTTCAGGCCATAACTGCAAACAAGAATTAATTTGATATCAGGAGCCATTTCCAGAATCCCAGAGGGAATGCTAAATGTGTAGTTCAAAAACAAATCTCGTGTCATATATCAATGAGCAATTCAAAAAACGACTTTGTTTTTCCACATACGACAGGATATTTCACTCAGAAGTATCTTTTTCCGCACCAACGCCTTTCTGTTGTTTCTTTCATGAAACTTTCATGACGATAAATCATCACGGCGACTAGGAGAGCATGTGGAAAAATGCTCCTAAACCATAAAATCCGGAGCTGACTGACTCCGGCAGTCTCTGTGCCAACTTTGGAGGCCAGTGAATCACGTTGGTAGATGAACCTTCCTTTTCGACTCTCACTACACGAGAAATTGCGAAAAACGGGACCGCAGGAATGTCGCGTGTTTGTTAAAACGAATTTAAATCGCTTTTCCGGATGTCGAGAAGGAATATTCGCTGCATTGTTTGCCAAAATGGATATTCTACATTCCTTGTGGAGCTCATCTTTCGAAGCAATTTTGGTAGGGAAATGAACTGGGAGTGTATCGAACTTTGGAGGATGGTAATAAATTTTTTAAGAAAACCTTCAGGCACAGGCGTTTCATATCGTCTGATTTATTTCATCCAATGTTTGGTTCCGATTACTCGGGGATTTCTGAGAAAATTCAGTGTAGTTAACATATCGGCAGTGGAACTGCACTTTTTCCGTCTCCGCTTTGAGACCGTACTTTCAAACAATGAAGTACCTACCCTAAAACCGATCCCGAGTCAATTGAGAACGTTTCCGTTTAAGGCTTCTCCAGCTACTCTTCACTTCCGCTATTCCCCGAATAGCACTTTTTCTGTCTCCGCTTTGAGACCGTACTTCCAAACACTGAAATACCCTAAAACCGATCCCGACTCAACTGAGAAACTTCCCGTTTGAGGCTTCTCCAGCTACTACCTCTTTTTCGTTTTCCAGAGCAAAAAATTTGAATTCCGAAAGGGTGATATAATTCATATGAAATTTTTGGTTAGTTGCAATGTTGCAAGTCCCACGATCTTAGCCTCGAATTTTTCGCTGTAATCTGCACTTAGGGACCAAACAGTTCGTGGAACGATTTTCTTATACCGTCTGAGTATCATGAGAAAACTCGACCCAAAAATCAATAATTTCAATCGTTATCGTCTCGCCAACATCCTGTGCCATACCGATAAGCAACTAAGTAATTTCCGGAGCCATGAATATAAAATAGAAATAGAAATAGAATATAGAAATAGAAGTCATTATTGGTTAACCGAAATACTTCAATTGATTAAAGGCGAGCGGTTTGTTTGAATTCGAAACTTCATTGCGCGTACTTGCGGACAAACTGGTTAGGGCTGATGAATATCTGTTTTCGGGCTGGAGAATTGAATAGCAATTGGCTGTGCCGTTTCTGGCTTCGCTCGATTCTTGAGAGCTTTAGGCCACAGAGTCGAAGCGAATCGGTTAACCACTGAGGTCAGGATCTTTTTCGTTATCGACGAAGTCCATACGCAGTATCAACTTTATGGTATTAAGTATAAATAAAAATAGGAATAGAAAAGCAATCCATGAGTGGAGAAAAGGTAGGAAACGAGACAAAAATAGCCTGTAGACAAAGTATCATCAAAAGAAGGAAATGAAAGAAAAGAAGTTCTCGAGGAATCCTTCCAATTCGTAATTTAATTTTCGCGTCTTGCTTCAATGTTTCAATAAATGGAATTTGAAATATATTCATTGTGTTTTTTGTTGATGAAAATTTTTATTATGTCAAAATCTCGTAGATTTTCTGTTACAAATATCTGCAGAAAATGATCTACTCCTTTGGAATAGAATAAAACACACCACATACGAATAGAAATAATTAAGAAATATTGAATAGTTATCATTCATTCCTTCTGCTGGTACAAACATAATTTGGACCTCAGAGCAGGCACGTAGCCAGGATTTTGTTTCGGGGGGGGCCCACAACTTTCGGGGGGGGGGCCACAATAAGTAAACATTGCAAATTTTGTCAAATATACAGGCATTTTCTGATTTTTTTGATATTTCGGGGGGGGCCCGGGCCCCCGGGCTCCCCCCCTCGCTACGTGCCTGCCTCAGAGGGTGCTACAATACCTCTAAAACTCAACAGCAACCAGCCTAATCTCACTTCGTACAGAACAAGTAAACATTTTGTGTAATCGATGAAATGAATTGAAACAAACCTTAGCGGAAATTCGTTGTGGGGTTCAGGTAAATTGAAAAGAGTTCACAAACAGTTAACCCACCCTTCACCATGAAATCAATGGAATCGAGTCCCTGCCAACAAATTCCTATTGAACTGAGAGCTGGGAGAATTTTCGTCGGAAATATCTTAGACCTGCTTGCCTGAAGTTTCTCAAACCGACCGCGTGTAATGGAATGTGAGAAAACTATTGAAATTGTTCGGTTTTCTTCCCATTGTTCCTTTGATCTGGGGGAAGTTGTTCTGATGTAACTTTTGGGTGTTGAGGGATAAGGGTAGCGATCGGATTCGGAAGTCTTTTTGTTTCGAATTTCCGGCTGTTTCTCTATTCTTTGCAGTTTGTGGAACTTTTCTATCAGACTCTCTTTCACAGGACTCAGCAAATACGTTCGTAGAAAAAATTATGTGGAGAAAGGGAGATAAGGATTATTTTCATCAGCATATCGCATTTTAGCATAGAAATTTTAAAAATATTAAAATTGAATTATAAAGAATATACCTACATAAAAGAGAATACAAATAAATGAAATTATATTACATATTACCATTGAGTTTAAATATAATAAATATTTAAACTCAATGATATTACTATTTTACGAAGTGAATTTTCAGTCGAATGAATGAAACATAATTTTATCTAGTCTAGCTTAAATAACCAGATGAAATTCATAACACAATAGAAGTGAAACCTAATATTCAATAAATCTTTTCAATGTTGACTTTGTTGTGTTCACTGCTTAATTGAATGTTCTCATAAAATTTTTATACGATTTCAAATAAACACACAGTGTTCAATCACTCATGGAATAAACAACGGAACGTGTAAATATATCGATTTCCTCAGCAGATGAACCATACCCGTTTCATTTCTTCAACGTGATGACGCGAATGAAAAGTCAATGACCCTCATTTTCCAGGATTTTGTACAAAACCTATCAATACTCTCGAGAGGCTCTTTAGAAGAGAAGCTGCGTTGGGCATTCACATTGTACGACATCAATGGCGATGGCTACATTACACGAGAGGAAATGACTGACATCGTTAATGCTGTCTACGACCTCATGGGAAAAGTGTCCGAGCCATGCGTTGACGACAATACCGTAAAAGAGAAAGTGGATAGGATATTTCAGGTAAGAGAAAATATTGTTTTTTTCATTTGATAATAATGAATGTCTGGTGTTAATTATACGTACCCTTGGAGAGAAGAGTGGACTGATGTACCCATTATACTCCAAATAAAAATTGAAGAAAAGTGTATGTATATTCCATTCTCTTTCATAAAGTACCTTTACCGGTTGGCCATAATTTAGGTTCATCAAGTTTTTTACTTAAAACTGACTCAAGTTGGTATACTCGTGAAATGTCAAATAATTCTCAGTGACGTTGCCAATGCTAATTTCTATTTATTCTTTTTAACTCTGTAAATGGAGTTAGGTATTCTAAGGTTTAACTGTGACACAGGTTTCGTAGTACTACTAAATTTTCATATTGGAGTATTTCAAATTGTGCAAAAAATTATTTAAATGTCTTCGGTAGGCTTATTTCTTGAGTATTTGGAAAAGTGGGGAATTCCATAGCTCCGTCTGTTCGTTTAAAAGTTTTTCTGTTGGGTTATTCGAGTACTCTTATTTTTTTCCGAATGAACTATCACAAAGTAACGAACTATTCTGTCCATTATTTTTCAGTAAAATTTCAACACTCGATTCTTGATTTCCGTAAAAAAAGCATGAAGAAAAACATAAATGTTCATTTTTTACCTCAGCAACATACTTTGGATTCGATTAAGTTTATTTAATCATTATTTTCATGAGATTCATTGTCTCCTTCGTGAAGAATGGAAAATAAATCAGCTGATATATGCGACCCTATTTCCTAATGTTACATTAATGACACGTGTAGGTTTATTGATCCTGGAAAGCGCACAGTAATTTCTAAATTGTTTCCTCAGCAATATTCTATTGCAACCATTACATTTCATTATCAGTACATGTCCTTTGAATATGAATCAAGAGTTTTTCGTAGATCTTTACTGACATAGATAAAACCGGGTCCTATTCTTGCCAGCAGCACATAAACGGGGCAATGATGGCTGTGTCATATTTTTAAAAACTGTTTCCAGGCGAAAGTCGTTAGCTCCAGTAACGAGGGGAGCCTAGTCTCTATATAATTTATTGGTGCTAGAACTGGCAAAGAGGCACAATGTAGATAACATCCAATTTTATGTTCCTTGGGAAAAGCCGTCTGAGCTGCTATTTATGATGTGAAAATTCCTATTTGAAGCCACATATAGAATAGTCCTTTTGGAGCATTTTATGGGATAGTGTCATTGTCATTATTCATTGATCGATCGTCGTTAGAATGACAATAAGGGTGTAAATTACCAAACCAAAATGTTCGTATCACGTCAAAAGAAATTAATTTAGAGGAAATTATTTTGCAGGGAAAACTACAGGCTGCGGCAACTAGTTCTCCCCCATTTGAAGCGGCTGTTAAAAAAATACGAAAAAAGATATTGAAAAATTTCTTTCCCGCATTTGAAGATGTTTTTCACCTGTTTTCAAATTATTTTTCAGAAAATGGACAAGAATAAAGATGGCGTAGTTACGTTAGACGAATTCCTGGAGTGCTGTCAATCAGACGCCGACATCTCCTCGTCCATGGCCGTCTTCGATTCCTCGATATGACGGTCCCCCGTCGGCGTTCGACCTCCTCCATCGTGGACATGAGCAACGAATGTCGACGGACATGTCCAATCCATTCTGACCAACGTAAAATATTTGACATACTGGTGATAAGAGAAGAATGTTAAACGAAAATGCTACATATAAATTGCTTCTGATAGTGATACGATGTGGAAATGAGTGGGTACAAATTAATTAAATGAAAATAACGTATTTAAACGAATTCTTTATGCTGCGACATCGTGCTGTTGAACTGATCTTATGATATGAAACAAGGACATTTTGAAAATGGTTACACTCCTCATTATGCGAATTGAAACTACCTTAATGTTTTCACCTTTCAGTATGACTAGTCAATCTACTATATTTCGACATATGTTTTGTAATTTGATAAGTCGTTGGTTAATGAGTAATTCAAAAGATTTTCCTATTGTCGAATTCAGCTAAACCAAGATGTCCCTTCAGCTAACATGCTTCCGTTCTTGACAAAACCTGGAAGGAAGGTGAAATGACCTTCTCCTTAGTCTTCCAAAAAACAGAAGATAATACTCTAAAATAAAACAGAAACATTTATTAATTTCCAATGGGATTTATTCTATCTACTAAACAGGCGTCCACATAATTTTAGTGATTTGTTTACGATACTTTAAAATATACGAAATAACAGATGACAAATGAACCAAAAGGCATATTCTAACTAGTACATTGATTGATCGATAATTCAACTCGTGAAATAGATGTGAAAAAATGTCACACATAATTCTGAGTAGGCTCTTATGCCTTTCAGGAATTGAAGGATGTGAAAACCTAAAACCTACTCAATTGTAATGCTTAATGATGAAATGAAATTTAAATATCTCAAAATTTGTTTTGTAGGTAATTGTACGAAAAATTGTAAATTATTGTATGGATTCATTATATCCATGTGTTTCAGCTGATCATAAATTGATATCTATATTCTTGGCACTTGGCTATCCTGAATAATTCACAGCAAAGTCGAGTCAACTAACTGAATGTCAGAAATATATAAACAAAGTGAATCAACAGTGCCCATCCGTCGATAGGTATCTCTTGAAAATTTTTGGCTAAGGAAATGATCCTTGAAATTGCAAAAGATAAGTATTTCGTAATAAGAATTCCATGCGGATTCAGAATTCCTTGGGAATCCAGAATTCCATGGAGATTCAAGATACTAATAAGAATTATAATTCCATGAAGATTGAGAATTCCATGGAGATTCAGAATTCAATGGAGGTTCAGAATACTATGGAGATTCAGAAGTCTTTGGAGATTCAGAAGTCTCTGGAGATTCAGAATTTCATGGAGATTCAGAATTCCATGGAGATTCAGAATACCATCGAGATTCAGAATCTCCTTGGAGATTCCTAATTCCATGGAGATTCAGAAGTCTTTGGAGATTCAGAATTTCATAGAGATTCAAAATTGCATAGATATTCAGAATTCCAAGGAGATTAAGAATTCCATTGGTATTCAGATTGCTATGGATATTCAGAATACCATGGAGATTCATATTAAGTATAATCTGTTTCGGCGTCTCTCGGAAAATATCATACTTATGGAAGTATCCGGCTTGACTGTCTTTAGATATTTCACCTCCTTCAGCAAAAAGATATAGTGAATCCATACTGAGTTTCAAGAGGATGTTCTTATAGAGAGTTACACCAATTTCGAATTTGAGTTCATAGACCTCCATCACGTATCTTTGAGTATTGGATGTGTGGCAAATTTGATGACCAACAATTCTTTCAACTGTATTGTAATTACCTTTGATCGAAAAAAATATTGTTGCAGATATTATAGACATATCTCAGTGTGTAAAACAGCTAAATGTTATAAATATAAGACTGTGGGAAGAATTTTTCATGTATAGATATGTCTGTTAGATACCAGGATACCTAATATTTTATTATATCAGATTATTGATGATTCTATCGATAACAATAGGAATATCATTAATTGTAGCTTTTTTAATGTATTGAACATTTTTAAAATCGAGCATAAACTGTAAGGTGCTATGTACCAAAGATAAGACAAATACAGTCGAGAAATAGAATGAATGTTATATATTTCAATGTTAGAACAAATTATGATTATAGAGATGGAAATAGCAAATAAGAGATGTTATCAAATTAAATAAATTATGTGCCAAATAAGAAGCAGACTTGATAACATGATTCTGGAATATGTTGAAAGGAAAGGAAAGCTTTGAATAAATTCACAGAGATAAATTCAAAATATAATTTTTATTTTTACAATGAATATAATCGAAAACAAAGGCTCTTGTTACTGATATAGGTACTTGATATTAGCAAATGAGTGCGATATACTTCAAAGACCCTAAAACGTTTTTTTTTTCAAATTTTTTTTTACATTTTATCGAATATTTCAAGAACGGCCAATATTCCAGGTAGCCATGCCACGTCAGTGCTAATTCTCCATCACTGTGTTCCTTGTGGCAATGTCACAGCCTGATGATGACACTTTCTGACGTAATTATTACGTCAAAATTTGAGAAAATATTGAAAAAGAACGGAAATTAGTAAGTTAACACCTGAACAATATCCGAGTACTTGCTCAAATCATGGGATGAGTGTCAGAGCTATAGATATCAAGAAAAATAAACCATTATAAAATTTTCACATCTGAAATTATATGTCATTGCTTAACATTATAAGTTACTTAAGTTTAATTCAAATATTAATGTTATTTAATTGAATAGAGAGAACGAAGAAGTACCAACAGGCAGTTGGCCCCCAAAGCCAAAACTCTCGGCATCAGAGTTGAGTAATTTGAGCAGTACCTACAATAAAAATATGAAACAACTTCATTTTATCAAGGCAAATAATCCGTAAGAAAATATTCAGAATCTGTAAACGAAGCGTTTTCGAGCAGGATTTTTTTACATAAAACACCTCGGCAATCACCCATGATGCAACTACCTATTAACAAAACATTTTACACCCGAGAAGCCACAGCAGGTAGGTACTCTTGTAGTTTTGTGATTACTTCACTGGTGGATACATTTTATTTTTCTCGTTCTGCATGTTCGTCATATCCCTCAGAGTAGTTTTATTTCCATCGAATATATCTCTAGCTGGCCTATTCGAACCAGGTAGTCCCCTAATCAGTTCTACCTTTCCATGTCTGTATTTGCTGTATAAATAATATTCAATACATAAAACCACAATCGCAAGACCGATGCCAACTAAAATAACGATGAAGACACCACCAATGTTGGCTACACTGATTCCGTCTGAAGGATCCTCAGGTTTTGGGCACTCGACTGCTTCTGGGTTGTTATCCCACCATTTCAAACGCAGTTCTTCGAGTTTGCGTTGGTTGATCAGTTGCAATAGACTGAAAGGAAGGAATAAGAAGATTTTCAGTGAATTTATTTCGAGAAACTTATTAATTTCGAATTAAATAATGAACCCTCAGGTAATTTAATTTATGGAGTGATACTAGAAGAGAAAAGATATTTGCCCGTCGAAGATTTGGAAAACTATCGGAGATATGCTTGCTGTCACAAATTATTGTGGTTTTGATTTCCGATAATTTGTATGCTGCACCATACTCACGCTGTGTTAAGTTTGTCCTTCAAAGGCGATCCTTGTTGTAACGCCAGAGCGTAAGGTTTCCTTGAGAATTCTTCACCAACAGACACTAAATCGCAGGTTATAAGTTGGTAGTATTTTATGTCCGTAGCATCTCCGATGAAGGCAAATCCGTCAGTTGCTGATTTCGACATCCTCACTTTAGCGATAGCTTCATCGATAGAGGACGGAAAACCAGTTTCTTGCATCGCTTGCCAGATCTTGGTATATCTGTCACTCACTGGATAGTCCCATACAGCTAGTTTCGACCTTTCAATTTCACTCAAGCTGTCGTTCAAACTCATGTCTTTCCATATTCTACAGGATAAATGAGATTATCAAGTATCTTTGTGAATTCACTTGCTTCAATTATATATAACCTTCCGTTATGTCATCGATGCTAATGAGAAGAATATAGATCGGTATGGAGACGAATTTCGAATCCGAAAAAAGTTTTCACTTCGAACGGGAGTTGAACCACGCATCTTCAGATTATCGGTCCAAGGTTCCAACCAATTGAACTATCGAAGCTACTAATCTTTCCTGATTATAGTGTTGCCGCGCAGATAGTCCAATTGGTTGGAACCTCAGAAGGTCGAATAATAATAAGCGATCAAATTGAGTGTATCCATGTGCATAATAAGTATGACTTTTGATAGTATTCGTGAATAGGTAGGTATCTACCACTCACTCATAAAACTTCTCCTCAATAGCAGCCATCCTCTTGAAATAAACCATAGTCGCTGATCCATTAACAGGCGCATAATTCACTTTATACTGCTTCGACAGATCATCTAAAGATTCTATGGGTGTCTCCAACCTAGATACTGTAAGAAACGCGGCCAAGTTCGCTGTATATGAAGCAATTATTATGAAGCCAAAAAGCCACCATGTTGCTGCCACCAATCGACCAGACAGATTTTTGGGTGCTTCCCCACCTCCTTGAGGAGTCAACGACGTCATACAGAACCATAAACTCTCCCTCAAGCTGAATATTCGTTTTTCTTCATCATCTTTGTATTTTTCCATGTTATTCTGATAGCTGTAGGGGCTATATCGGTCGAAGATCCACAGTAAAAGACTGTAAAAAAAATTAAATAGAGTGCTATGTCAAATAAATGTGAATAGTTGAATCTTTAACAAAAATGTCAGGAGTGAAGGTAGGAAACAAGAGAAAAAGTTTAGAAGGCACCACTTTTCATTACGTATTCTTATTCTTGGGATAGCTGATTCGCTATTCTGTTAACACACAGTGCCGGACTAGAGACCAGGGGCCACTACAGGCAATTTTTCTAAAGGGACAAGTAGTATAGCTATGAGAGTTCTGGCTCAATTAGAATATTAAAATTGCAATTTGAACCATTGTTTGTTGGGAGTTATCTCTGGCATGTTGTCTCATTAAGATTCCAAACTTCCAGTTTGTCTCTTCCCAACAACCAATGGTTCAAATGCCAATTTTAATGTTACATTAAATATTGAAAGTTTGGAATCTTAATGTGACAATTGTGATAATGAGGTATGAAGTAAATTGACATGCCAGAGATAAATCCCAACAAACAATGGTCCAAATTCCAATTTTAATATTACATTAAATATTGAAAGTTTGGAATCATAATGTGACTTCATACCTCATTATCACTTATCATATTGTTGTGAAAGTTTGGAATCTTAATGTGACAACATGCCAGAGATAACTCCCAAGAAACAATGGTTCAAATTCAAATTTTAATATTTTAATATTCAAATTGAGCCAGAACTCTTATAGCTATACTACTGGGACACATTTCTGCTGTTCGGAGGTACCACTCGGGCATTTGCCTGGTTGCTCTGGATACTGTAGAATCAAAGTGCTCATGATCAATTTTGGAACATGCGAAAACCTGAAGTTACCTACCTAGTTATGAAATATGCAGCTAAAATGCAAATCCAAACTTCATCTTCCAGAACGCTCAAAAATTTGAAAAGAGAAGGGGGAACATACGAAGATTTCATCATTATGGAGTAACCTACAAGGTCGTAGTAAGGTACAGTGAAGTCAATTACACTTTCTCTTTCCGCCATTATGGAAACTGAACCCAAGCCGATATCAGCCTTCTTGCTCATTATATCGCTAACCATTCCGTTCCATCTTCCTTTTTCATCCATCTGACCGAAAGTATTACCTGAAGCTATTTGTATTACATAATCGAAACCAATGAGTTTAGCTATCATATCCATCATGTCCACGCAGTAACCGTTGTAGCCCTTAGGATGATTAGGATCTTTGAAAATGAAGGGTTTTTGCTGGAAAATATCATTCAATAAACAAATTATTGAAGGCAGAACAAAAAATCCGATTGATAAAACATTCAACTGAAAAGGGAAAACTAGACTTATACTCAAATGATATAATTTTGTGTTCAAATAATGTTTTTAATATCGATACGTGAATGCTAAATTGAATTGCAGGCGGAAACAAACTGATATCTACCTATTTTATTTTCCACAATATGTTTCGTACTTTTCATTTATCCCCGCCTGCAATACAATATAACATTTTTATGCTCAGTTAAGTATAGCGATAAAAAACAAAGCGAAGTGCATCCTATATATTACACAATACTATATTGATTGAGTACAGTTCTTGTTTTTTTATTTTCAGTTAAATTTTTGTGCAGTCGGGATTTTTGTTTTTCCTTTAATAATTTGTTCATTTCTATCTTTTTAGTTTCATTAATGAACGAGTTGATCAGTGGTGATAAAAAATTAGATCTATAATGTAAAGCAAGGCAACAAAATAGGAATTTCAAAGTTCATCATGTACTCAGCATCGGATATTCTTATCAAATTATAACTCACTTCTACCACAACTACTCTATATATTTGCGCAGAGGTGAAATCATCCATCAGTTCGGGTTTTGATAAAGTTAAATTGCTGTCTAAGCCAGCATCCCAAGTCCCAATGGATACAAGACTTTTGACCTTATTCTTACTGAAGGTCGCTACAAACAACTCCATAAAGAATTGAATTGAGCTCCTTCCATTGGAGATTATCACGAAAGGTCCATAGGTTGGGCTTACGCTGTTCAGCTGTAAATAATGGGGAAGCTGTTCATTCATAAATACAGTTTGTACCAAAGAAAAGGATATTTGTCAAATTAGAGACTTTGAAAGCTGTCGATCTATGTAGAGCTGTTTGCACCGAAAAGAAATTTCTAAAAAAGCTGTAGCATCCCGAGTTGAACTCGTGTTATTCTTTCAAAGCAACATTCACCAGTGCTACCCAAAACCAATTTAATGTTTGGTAAACATAAGTACAAAAAATTCCTGGTCACTTCATATTTCGATCACTCACAAACCAAAGTTTATTGTTTCATTAGTAAAAGTATGATAAAACAAATTAGAGAATAAGACATTAACACTTTTGTATTATCACGAGATATATAAAATATTT
Organism: Adalia bipunctata; assembly: GCA_910592335.1. Classification (NCBI taxonomy): domain Eukaryota; kingdom Metazoa; phylum Arthropoda; class Insecta; order Coleoptera; family Coccinellidae; genus Adalia; species Adalia bipunctata. The sequence goes on along the minus strand of OU342955.1, from coordinate 9,471,446 downwards.
CGTTTTGTGTAGATAACTACTAAGGAAAAATATAATACCTTTTTGAAAGCTCCAACGAGATCTAAGTCTGTACGAATCGGATTATTGGTTCCATTGAAATCATCACAGCTCATGTAATCTTTCATGCTTTCTGGCCATTGCTTTGTTCGAAGCATTGTGCTGAAAACAACAAATGTTCAGTAATATTGTAAAGATACCTCTCTTGATGGGTAGCTTCAAGGGCGCTACACTTTTCCTGCAAAAAAAACATAAGAGCGCCAGTTACAAATGGTTACAAAGTTATAAAACATTAACAGAACGCTTTCCTATTACCAGGGTCACTTATGACAGTGAAGAAGGTTTCTATTTGAGTCCAAGAAGTTAGCAATTAGAAGGATATATTTGTTAAATAAAAACACCAATGTAATTTGAACCTTTAATATACTGACTTCAAATTCTGTTTGCACATCACCCGGATTATAGGTTTCTCAGGAGAATTGTCCGTAATTGGGGGTGACACGTCAAGTATCCGAAGCTTTCACGACTTAATTGCTCTACATTTAAAACCAGATTATTGTAATCACTTACCCTATGGCCAAAAAAGAGTATAGAGCTAAATCGAAATAAAACGCTGCATTTATCAAAGGAGCACTAGTTAGCTTATATTTTTCCTTGATCTGATCCAGTCTTTTCTCGAAACTCGGCTCTATTGCAGGTTTCACGAAAAGAACTGTGCCCTCGGAACAATCACAAGTTATGTTTCCCTCCTCGGCAGTAATCACATGCCAAGCGTATGTTTTACTCAGCAGGGAATTTTTTGAGGCTAACGTTAAAACGTCCTTGATTGTATCCAAACTGCCAAGTATGAAATAATTGAGAAGATCCATCTTCGACAGCTTCTGTATCTGAAGTTCTAACTTATCTCTGTCGATAGCAGTGATGATATTGCGAGTTGCAATGTTCTGTAGCAAAGTTTTATATTTATGTCCCATCACTAGAAACATTGAAACAAACTGTAGCGGTGTATTAAAATTACGTACAGGCTTGGGATGGAGTAAGGAACCAAGTTGATATCTTCAAAACGAAAAAGACAATATTTATGTGACTTAGCAGGCAAACACAATGGCGCCTAAGGGATCTGATGCCACATTTTTGGTTACTATACTGTACCATTGATCTTGCACCGCCGGGCGCCGATATGGTACCGTCTTGAAAGATCTAGTTCCGCGTCTCTAATGGCAATAACTACCTCCGTCTTAACTCTCTACGCTGCTCTTAACGTTAATTCTCGGTTCCGCCCCAATTTGAATTTGAGAAAAGAGGTGTTACTTCTTGTATGACTAAAGGCAATGAAACAAGCAAGTGCCGAGAGCATCTTTAAGCATCATAAATTATCCTGGTGGCCCGAGTCCACCTAAGGATGAAAAGCTACAAAGAAACACTTGAGCCTAAATTGGTCCATTTATTTTATTCTAAGAAATGGTACAACTGCCAAATCCCATATTGCACTTATGGATTCTTTTCAATAATAAGATAAATGTTTCACATCCGGGACTCGATAGCTCACACATTGACGTCATCAAATACTAGTGTCACGCTTATCTTGGGTACAATATAAAGTGATCCACACACATAATTCTGAAATGGCAGAGATATTTAACAACTATGTACAATTGAAAGGAATGAAATCCTACATTTATTTCATTAAATTTCGCTTCGATAAGAATTGATATATGAGTCCTTTCTTCTCTCCAAGATAGCTACGTATAATTGACATTGCCCGTGATCTATTTGTAAGACAAGGTTCTTCATATACTTGCATTATTAAAAAAATTTAACTCTAACGTATTAGACTCTAACTCTAACGTATTAGAAATTTTACCTTTCAAGTGTCGGAATAGAAAAATAATAAGTTTGTAAATCACATTTAATGACAATTCAAAAAGTTTGCTCACCGAAATAAGAGTCGTACATGATGGCCGCGTTTGTAATATTTTGCCTTTCCACTATATCCCTTATTATTTGAGGAATTATATCAGTGGGAGGGTTTATCTGAATGAGATATTTCCCTTCGTTCTCATTTATGTTCCTCCATTTTATAAGATCTCTTTCTTGTCCATAAGAACTGGTTATTGTGGGCAGACCAAGAGCTGCTGTTACTGATTTCACAGCTTCAGATGACAATCCTGATATTGTTGTATCCAGTACCAAGTGAGGAGGTTTGGAATTTTGAACCATATCCTCGTATGTTTTACAAACTGCAATTCAGGGCTTTTTCAAATTCAGATTCATACAAACATTGAAGAGACAAAATAAAATCTTTCATACATGACTTACTTGACGCTAAAAGATCAACTGCATCTGTTCGATTGCATGAAACCGTGGTTAAATCTACTTCTACTCCCAGATCAGCGTCATCCTTGATATAAGAGAGTGCTATTTGTACTCCTTCATTAGCAATACTGTTTCCATTCTCATTTACGTACACTGAAAAGTATTTATTATCGCTGAAAGTACAAGCCACTGAAATGTACTAAAAGGCTGTGCCAAAATTAACGCAAAATTGAAATTTGCCGCCATTCGTGCTTGAAAATACAACATTTTGACTAGGGTTAGTGAAAATGGTTTGATTATTGGAAATTATCCCGAAAATAATGGGAATTAGATTGCCGCAGTTCCATAAATATCCCTATCCTATGTATTTTATGAGGAATGCTTTTTTTTTCTTTTTTTTGACTTATCTTATGCATATCTATTTGTATGTCTTATGGGATTAATAAAGGTTATTATTATTATTATTAAAATGTGAATAAAAAAATATTATGTTCAAGTCATTATAGTCAGACACTTCCGATATCAATCTCTTGAATCTGATGGTATGCACTATAATTTTAAGTACAAATAATTCGCCCGCTAGTTCTGCTTCATGCAAGGCTATCTAGATGGACAATTGCAAGAAACTCATCAATCATCACAGTCATACAAATGGAGTCATTAATCATGAAAATGGATATTGATTCACTGATGGTGTTTACATAAGAAGAGTCTCCATATACAGATTGTTTCCCCGAGAAAGAATAATGAAGCAAACCTTATTCAGTGTTTCTGTAAAATCTGAAAATTTCAATATCACAGTTTGGCGAAACCCTAGAAATTGAATAATGAAAATCAATATCTATTTATTGCTACTAGTATACCTACTAGAGTCTATTGATTTTGGTGGTCGTAATTTCATCTCTTATATTTATTAGAATCTTTCTCGTGTCTATTTCACTCATTCCATTTTTAGTGGGGAAGTTTCCTTAGCAACACTCGTTTCTCATCGATAAAACATGGAAACGGGCAAAACTAACAAGTTGGTTTTTCAGCGACAAAATTTTTGACGTTTCTCAAATGACATTTTTCCAAAATCACTAGCCTGACGGCTCGTGATTTTGATACACATATCATTTGCGAAATTTCCGAAAAGCAACAAACTTTCATTTTACAATCGAGAAATTTTACCGGCAAAATTTCATCTGTAGTGGTATTATATATGACTATTTCCCTCGTCTTAATTTCCACCAATCAGAAACGCGCAATTTTGAATCACAAATGGTTTCTAGATGGAAAAACTGTATGGCAGCAGCTGTCAGCAGTTTTTTCGGGTTTACCCGCGGCAAAACTTGACAGTTGTTGTCAACGAAAATCAATAAGACATACATAATGCATCCAGAATAATCTGTTACTCAGGAAATAGTCTTGTCAAATACCATTCGTGCATCTAATTTTTCCTGTGAAAAAAATCGAAAAAACACAGTGCAAAGTAATATTTTCTAACAAAAAGCATTCGTGCAGGTGCAAAAATGCTCGTCTTCGACTCGGATTTTTGTTGCCACCAGAGCACTCATGCTTCTTGTTAAAATATTACTTAGCAACGTGTTTTTTCGATTTTTTTCGGAAAAATTGGATGCACTTATGATATTACTTATGAAAAAAATACTATTCGCATGGGAAATATTTTCATTGCCTTTTCGTCCAAAGGCTGAGTTTCCCTTATGTATAAATTTAAAATCGAAACTTCATGAGTTTACTCGAAGGTGAAATGTCACTTTGAACAACATTCTTGGAAATTATACTCTCTTCTGGAAAATCTACGATTAAGCGCCACCCATCATACTGAGGATGAGCTTGTGGTCAACTTCGGATACATTTTCTGCACAGATGTTCATTGTTATGCGTCACAACTCCTGCTGTATCCAGTGAGCCAATTTAGGGCATAGTCACTAGTCAGGGATGAAGCTTGAAGCTTCAGAATTGTAATTGTTTCATTAGTGGGTGTTTCATTGACTTCTGACAATAAGTCCCCTTACTTACTTTCCCTAGCGTAAATTTGAAATCTATTCTTTAAGGGTTACCCGAATCTGTGAATGCCGTTCTAATCATTCTGGAAAATCAGAGGGAATTGCCATCAGGTGTTATATGTGCGACACAAATTTTAAAACTATAGCTCGATATAAGTGCTCAAAGAAACAGACAGCATTGAACACAGGAATCGCTTATAGAATCGGAAACAATTTATGTCATTATGAGTAAGAACACATTGAAAGAGGTTGCTATGAGACATTTTTTCGTCATCGCAATACTTTCTCTGGTGAGCTCTGGTCATGAGAGAGTAAACATTTTGAAATCAATGCAATAATTTTAATGAGAGAAATGGATTAGCAGAGATCTAATTCAGAAGTGAATCGTCGGAACGTGCGCGGCTACCGCAGGAGAACAATGACAGACCGGTTTCTGGCTTGTTAGCCGTCATCAGTGCCACATAGCCCAAACTACGATAGCAACGATTTACTTCTGAATTAGATCTCTGCTAGTCCATTTCTCTCATTTATTGTATGTTCCTAGTGGACAAAAATCTCCAAAAGACCCACTAGGTTATAAATCTTACATTTCCAAGTCTTTCTGTGAAATAGCAGAAACGATGTATTCACAACAAAAAACTAGTCTTACTTCAACTTACAAACATTAATTTTCTGAGTATCTTGTGTCCTAGAAGATGAAATAATCCAAAATAACACCAACAGAATTTCCATGTTTCAAACGTGCTGATTAGAATCGATCTTTTTTTCAACGTGTCGTTTCAGATCAGGAACTATCACCCATCCCGTCACGATATGAAAGTCAGTCTAAATATGCGATAAAACGAATTGTTGCTAAGCAATAAGCCATAAACGGTAAATGTACACCTCATTTCATAAATGAATTCCGTCCTTTTCGACATGGAACATTATTGTAATGGATTTCAACCCCTCAATTATTAATGCCTTTACACTTCCATAACGAGACGAGGCGTTCTATGTTTTGTCCGCGTATTGTTATCGGAAAATGAGGACATTTGAGGGCACCTGGCGATATAAAAAGTCGTCGGAATTCGATAATGACTACTTCCACTTTGAGGCACTTTGACGACATGTCGTACCTTCATTTAAAAAGTTTTCGATTCATGGAAAAATATGATCACCAACTCAATCCTTATGTGGAAGTTGAAGGGTTTTTATTATTGTTTTCAATAGGGTATTTTTATTTAATATATTCTTTTTTTTAATGGTATTATAATGAATAGAGAACAATACGTTCGCGTTCCATTTAATAACGGTTAGGGCAGACCGGTGACTTCCGAAGCTAGTCCGGTGAATATTGGGGTACCTATCAGGGGTCAATATTGGGCCCAATTATTTTCATCATGTATGTAAACGTCCTTGGGTAAAAAATACCCTTTAGGAGATTCGACGGGAGAGCGGCTTCCCACCAATCAAGGAGTAATATTATTTTGAAGAAAGAAGAGATGGTTATAATTTTGAAGGTACGTTCTGTCGCACTAGATGTAGAACTTAGGTAGTGTTTATTTATTCTTCTGAGAGAAGAGTGGTAAATGGAACATTTAAATAAGCGAAGCATACTCAAAATTATATGACATTTCTCCTTCTCACAGTTAATCTAGAAGATAAAGAAAGTATATCCTTAAAAAACACGTCAGTAACACGTTGTTCGCTGTTAACTTCACTCCCGGTCTTCCTATATCGCGAGATTATCGACGAGACGTAGTCTAAAATACTTCAATTAATTCTTGAACCTTTAACTTCACTACGCTATTCCCCGAATAGCACTTTTTCCGTCTCCGCTTTGGAACCGTACTTCCTAACTCTGATGTAGGTACCTCCTAAATTTTTCTACAACCGAACCCGAGTCAACTGAGAACCTTTCCGTTTTAGAATCCTCCAGCTACTGTGACTTCTTCGATTTCAAATGCAATTCAAGATTTTCTTTTCCCACCTCTGGAATCCGAGAAGGGTGTCGTAATCGTATGAAATTTTCGGTTAGTTGCAATGTTGAAATTCCCACGATATAGCTCTGAAGTTTACGCTTCCTTTGCATCCAGGCCACCCAGGTCGTGAGACTTATCCCTGACACCGTCTCGATATACAATTTATTTTTGATTTCTCGCTTGTGTTTCATGGGGAAACTTGACCCGAAAATCAACAGCTCTATTGCTTATCTTCTCGCATACCTACATCCGGCCTGTTTCTCACGTACTGTGAGAATTTGATCATTACATTCCGTGAATATGGGTGTCCGAAATTATTAACAACCAATTCACCAAATTTCTATAATACCATATCCAAGACCATGGACATAGATGCATAGAAACTCAGGGGTAACGACTCCTAACTAAAAATTGTAACCAAGAATTGTAGACCAAATCGGCACCTTGAATTGCAAATCTGGTCCTAGTTCCGGAATTATCCGCAATATTTCACGTTCGTGGCGCTATTTTTGTGTGATATGTTATGTCAATTTTTCGTTGGATGACAACATAACCAAAAAGTACTCTTTGACATAACCTGTCTGTGACATAACCTGTCTGTGACATAACCTGTCTGTGACATAACCTGTCTGTGACATAACCAAAGACCTTTTGACATAACCTTCAAATAAAAAAATAACAAAGCTTAACAGAATGACAATTTTGTATGCCGAAATCGCTATAACATTTTCTTTTCACAAATTATGAATAAAGCACCCAAAGATTTCTTTGAAAATCACCACTTATGTTAAACAGTCTTTTGGTTGTAAGATCATTACACTCTCCCTAACTGTTTGCAAATCTGGATGAAATTAACGAAAATATGATTTCGGCAGCGAATTCGGAGGTATATTTCTGTTTCAACTGATGGTTCCTTCAACATTAGTTAACATACTGAATATGATTTATAGGAATTCGTCCCCAATGGACGGCAAGTAGTCGAAGACCACCCAGGACCATACAAAAAATTGATATTAGGAGATTATTTTGAAGACCAAGCAAATTTCAAATTTGAGAAAGATGTGTGTGAAATGTACAGAAAGGTGCGGTACTATACTTGAGGCAATTTGTTGTTGATGACCATATATCATTCATACTTAGGTTTTCTGAGAATCCCATATTTTTGCCCTTGATCGTCATCATAATGATTGTCCCAAATTTGGTGTTTTTCATTGCTCGATCTACATTTAACACTCATGGATAAGTACATAAAACTTATTCAGAGATTGCTTTGGTATTGCGTATTTATGTTAATTATAGAATAAGTGCAATGATAAAAAGGGTGTAAAATAAAAGAAATATTTCATGATGGTTCTTTATTTCATGTGATGTTTCAGTTTTCACTGAAAATGTATATTATAATTATATAATGTAAATTACAGGGTACTCTATGTGAAGATTTTAGTAGTGAACTTCCATTTGATTATACACCGGAATCGGTATGTTGCCATAGAAAAATACATTTTTATTCTGTTTCTTTGTGACTTGCTGAAAATGCTACTATTAAATAAATTTATTTTCAGAGGGACAGACAAACCGTTGATACTAAAATACTAGATATGTTAGCCATGATATCATTAGCTGATAAATCCAGTAGTGAACATGAGTCTTGGATGTTCAGAAAACCTTCGAATTTTACTGATACATCTGTGTTGGAAAAAATGCCATCTAATATCCTAAGGAATAATTTTCAACCAAATGTTTCTAAGTCTCTGTATGGTGATTCATTAAGCTGGAGAATGACTCTTTCACATAGATCAAAGTTGAAAAATAGATTTTCTACTGGTAGTGAAAATTTATCAAGCAGTTCAAAGTTTAGCCCTTCCTTAAATGAAAAATCACAAACTGCCGAGAGTCCTTTCAGAAATAAATCTACTAAATGGAGTACAAAACTCAAAGCTGGCTGTGTAGAGGATGAACTGTATGTTAAAGGAAAAACTGTTGTTTGGTCTAGAAGTATTGTGAACACATATGGTTCTCTATCAGAACCTTTGAAGAAAGTTATTTGTTCATATACCTGTGAAGACAAAATATTATGCACTCTTTGGTGTACTTTTCGTTGTGAAAGACCCACCTATAACACTGCATTCGATGTAATGAATCCTCAAAACAAAAGTATAGAAGTACCTTGTATTTGTATTGTTAGTAATCAGACAATAAAAGTGTTTGCCGAATCTGGTGAAGACTTTGAGATAGCCGTTCCGTTTCCTATAGATACAGTTTGGAGTGCTGACTTTGGGATAATTATTTGTAGAAAAGTTACTGATGGTGAGTCATTTATTCCATTTTTCTAGTTAGTAATTACTTTGTATTTAGAGTGAAGACTTGCTATATGAAGTGACCAATTATTGAGTACATTAATTTTTTTTCTGCGAGTTGTTTGATTGATAATAATTAAATTTCAGTTGTAATAAATTTTACTTGTTTATGAATCAAAATGAATATTAATTCATATTGGATAGCTTAAAAATTTGTTTACCTCCACATTTTTATTTTAATTATAAGATAATCATTAAATATGGTCATAATATTTGTGTGTTCCAAAGAGGAAATCCAAATTTTTGTTCAAGGTGATTCCAAAGACGTACCTATTGGGGCCAAGTCAATATTGTATTCTCTTGCACATCCTTTGGATGATATTTACCCTATTGTAATGAGTAAAGGTTCCTATTCTCAAATATTAAGCAATCCTAAGATAAGGGTGATCTACACCAGTGAATCACCAAGTTTGTGTGTTTTGTATGATAGCGAAACTAAACAACACATTGTATATAGAATAAGAAAATGTAGGCCCGAAGAAAAAGACTTTTATGAAAAGAGTCTAGGATTTAATTCTTCCTCAACTGTCAACAATTCTATGAAGGTAATTTTTATATACTTTTAATCCAATTCAATATTAAAGCATTGCATTTTAGTTAAAAAATCGTTTATCCATGTGGGATAATGCTGGAGCAAATATTCCAAATATACTGACTTCTGTAGCAAGGATAAATAGTTTCACAAATCTCACAAATTCTAAAACGCATAGTCAATTAGGTGGGATGAGGTAATCATGCACTCTAGCTTTTGACAATAATTAAAAATTACATGAGTTTAATATTTTCTTCAAATTGTGTTCATCCTCTTTTTAGTCGATCTACATTTGGATCAACAGCTATAAGTTATGACTCAAATCAACCTTCCAATACTTATAATCTCGATAAAGCTATCAGTTTGGATATGTCTAGGTCTTTAATGCCTATAAAACAGTATCCTGCAATATGTTTAGAGCATATATGGAATGAACACTCAACAGCTGGGTAAGTAATAACATTCTGTAGGAAATGAATATTCATTACATGGCATAAAATATATCCCTCTCAACACCCATTATATATGACAAGCCGAAGAATCGAATTTATTTTACTTCCATTTATACAGGTACTATTTTTTATGCAAACATGACTGACATCTGAGGGTACTATTTCGCACCATTTGATATTAAGTGTCTCCTCTCCTTTATTCTATCATTTTTTATTTTATATACTTATTCCCTGTTTATTTATGGTGTTGATATTTTCTCAAATAATACTGATATAAGGGAGATATTTGACCCAATTCTTATTTGTATCCTTTAATCAATATGCAAGTCTTATTCTCCTAATTTTTACAGCCCGACATGCTCAACAAATTTCTTCAGGTAATTAATTTCATAGGTTGAGGTAAAAGACTTCTTTTTCTGCCTTGATTAACATCAGTAGTGCTGAGAGATTAGTATAACAATTTAAATATTTTTATGAAGATTCGCCAGACTTTCGAGAAGAGAAAGAACAGCTTAAACTTTATCAACTTGCTATAGTTTTAGTAGAACTTATTATTCATGTTTATTGAAATATTTATTCGTTTTTTCGTCGATCCTGTTGTGTGAATACTTTAGGGACTTTCCTCCAACTTCTCCATGATGGTCTCAACAGAAGATTATTATTTGATTCTTTATATTATTATTATAATGAAACATGATACTTCATTTTTCCACAAAAACCTTTGAAAAATAGTGTTACGATTCCAAAGCCTTCTTGATCATGTTTTTTAACGACAATTATTTTATTCAATATTTGATACAGAAGAAAGAATTTCAAAAAATACTGATAATGGATGTATAATGAGCAGATTTAAAATCCATGTGAAACAATGATTTAAGTATAAAATTCACAGGATAATTCAGACAAAAACGGCGTTTGAACTTTTGATCTTTCATTATTGAAAATATTCTATAAGCTAACAGGAAACAGCAATAAATCCATTTGTGTAGTATAGAAGACTTTCAAACTAACACATAAATTCTCTTCAATTTTCCAATTCTGGTGATTGTAGATCATACTATGACAATAGCTTTTTAGACATTGCCAATAATTAAAATACATTTTTAGGGATTCTGAAAATGTACCAGCTTCAAAAGTTTTTGTGTGTGATGATTTAGCTGGACAAAGTTACTTTTGCTATGTATCTCAAATGAGGTTATTTATGGTAAAAGCTGACTTTTCAAATTTCACCACTTTTTCATTTGGATCGTCAACTAGCATAAGTGCAAAAGATGCCGTTCCTATACCTGTATGTACAATAGTTTTGTTTTGTCACCATAATGAATATTTACATGTTTGCAGCATTTGCATATGTTAGCCATTTTGGAACACACAGGCAATGTCAGTTTATACTCTGGTATGACTTTAGTTGGGAAGTTACATCTCGATGGCACCCTGGTGAAACATACTCCTACTCCTTACCTTCGAAGATTTCAAAGAAATCTAAATTCGACTTTCCCAAGGTAAATGAAGAATCTGATACAGGACAATATGTAGTCAAAGTGACTATATGTACCAAACAAATAGTCAATATAAATATCGTCGACCTTTTCAACTCAAATTGTATTTCTTGGTTTTAATCTTGCTCGAAATATTTTCGATCCAACTCTTTTCTCCCAGACCATAATTTTTCACATTATTTGAAGGAGAAGCAGTTTGCTGCCACATTGTGTCCAGGCTGATCCAGAATTTGATGAACAGCTTTTTTCCCCAGTGCTGCCATCTGAACGACAGAATATTTTCCAAGTATCTATGCCATCTCAAGGTTAGACTCCTTTTGAAGGAAATTCATTGATTATATATTTAAAAGGGGACAAAAAGATTCAACAGTATTTTTTTGCAGATACTGTTTCAGTTGTTGGTCTCAGAGATCCTTTGGAAAACCGTATCACATTGATATACTCAGATAAAACATTTTATAGAGTTAAACTACCACTTCTTGCCACGTCCCCATTAGTAGAGCACTGTCTCAATGCTCTAAGACAATGTCTTCAGAGAGATGCGGTTATGACCCTTTTCACAAGATGGTATGCCAACAGAAATGGTTTGGGGACACAAGATTGTACAGATAAGCAAGAGTGGGAGATGTTTACATCTTTAATATTCGGTGAGTTTACTAGATTTAGAAGAACGTCGTTTTCATGTGTTCTATTTTCTTGGATGGAAAATATTCAATGAAGTGCTGCTTTATTTAGTGTTTGATTGTGCTATGACTTTTTTCGTATGTTGGTCTGAGATAAAAGTCGTTTCCAGTAAGGAAGAAAAAAATGGAAGTTGAAAAGGTGTTCAAAATTGAAGCACGGAGCTTAATTAAATTAGTGTTGATCAATTAAACTTATTTTCGTTGGACCTAGTTTCAAAATTATCTTTCAATGTAAATGTTGAAAGCAATTGCCATATTTTCATTTTAGAGCTGCTTGGCTATGAAGAAGAGGATCAGAGCGACACATCGAAAGATGATCCCCAAACACCTTCTACAGCTGCCAAAAAAGCAAGGCCATCATTTGATGGAACTGATGACGACTGGCATCAGTTAATCAATTCCAAATATAATAAAGTGAATGCAAAACCTCTCAGCTCATTACTCAGATTCCATGACAATGATCAACCTGAATTCTTCAATAATTCTCCAGAACAAATTAGAATTAACACGAATTCCGTTCTTTTTCCATACATAAAGTTGATTCACTTCTCACTACACCTTATGTATGAAGATTTCAAATTGGACAAATTGCTTACAAGTTTGCTGAGACCTTTGGCAATTTTTTTGAATCAAATAAGCAATGATATGAACATGTTTGAGTTTTCTCTGCATTACTGGAAAGATTTTCCTGAATGGTGTACAATCGGACCAGGGAACAGGAGATTTCTGAATGAAAGTAGGCATTTTAATGTGCATAATGTTGGTTATGATGGGGTCCTAAATGTGATGGAGTATTTAGATTATATTATGAAAGGCTACACTGTCACTGACTTCCCTTATTTGAAGTATGTGAATGAGAGGTCCAGAGATATTATTCAGGTAAATAATTATTAATCATTAAAACTGAAGATACACATTGAAGTATTGCGGTTATATATTTTCAGTCTATAATTTTTGCAGCTCAGTAGCATCCTGGCTAGTAATATACTCAACATTAGTAAACCAGCAAATTTGATAAAACCATTGAATGAAAACAGTAGTGATATACCTTTTAACAACGCCACATGTAACTCTCTGGAAGAGGTAATTTTGTTAATGACCCAAATGGATATAACCACCGATATTTTGAACAGCCTTCCATTTGGGTTATACCTTTTTTTCTACGATGCTTTGTGGAAATGTAGAGAAAATCCACCAGCAGATTGGCCTACTGAAGCTTATTTGCTGATACAAAGAGAAGACTTAGCATACATTTCAAAAGTATCCGATAAGGTTGGAAAACAATTTCAAATTTGTCTTATACTGATCTAGCGATTTTCAGGTTGGGAAAGAGCCTACTTTAATCAACTCGATAGTTTCTTCAGTAGGGATGAATATTCCCAGTGTTCCTGAATTGTCAGCAAAGGATGGAATGGATGATATTGACACTGACATCACTGACCTTATTTTTCCAGATGATATGAGAATAGAAGAAACAAAAAATATGCTTCAAAGTTCTAGACCTGTGGAGATCGCTATTGTTCAGAGGCCTGATATATCTGATCATGATTTCATTGAGGAACAAGAGAAACATCTTTTTGCAGTTTGCACCAGAACCATGGCACTCCCCGTAGGACGGTAAGAAAACTCGGCACATTTGCATGCAAAATTTCAGCAGAAAAAGTAAAGTGGCAGTAAGCCCTTCACTCAAAATCTGCCCAACTATTGAGATGTACAACTTGGGAAATTAATTTTATCTTTATATTTTAGGGGAATGTTTTCTCTTCAAACTACAGCTCCTGTAATGATCCGACCAGTTTATACCCCTCCCCTATGTTTAAATGGTAGAGGAGCTCCTAGAGGAACCACTATCGAACTGTCTCATATTGATGCGCCATCTAATATGAATTTGTGGCCTCTTTTTCATAATGGTGTGGCTACAGGTATAGCTATTTCTTCCAATTCCAATGTTATTGATAGTTATTGGATAGTTTTCAACAAACCAAAAACGGCCGACAAAGATATGGAATATGGCGGATTTTTACTGGCTATGGGTTTACATGGACATTTGAAACGTTTAGATGTCTGGAACATTTATCAACACTTGAGCAAAAAGCATGAAATGATTACTGTTGGTCTTCTTTTAGGTGAGTTTTTTTACAGACTCGGAAAAGTTTAATTTTGTAGTGAATCCAAAATTGCTCATCAAGAAATGATCTGATCCTAGATGAATCTTGTTCATTTATTTTTCCCACGTCATCAATCAAGAAATGCATTCTTATTTCAAGGTTTTGCATGTGCGCATAGAGGTACTTGCCACATTGCCGTTACTAAAATGCTTAGTATCCACCTTGAGGCACTTCTACCTCCCACTTCGATGGAATTGGACCTGACACATGCCCCACAAGTCACCTCTCTACTTGGTATAGGTCTCCTATACCAAGGAACAGCTCACTCGCATATGGCAGAAGTCCTTCTGTCGGAAATCGGTAGACCTCCTGGTCCGGAAATGGAAAATAGCACAGACAGGGAATCTTATGCTCTGGCAGCAGGATTGGGTCTTGGGCTAGTTATGCTACAGAGGGGCGGTAAATCAGGCTCGCAGGATATGAATATTTCCGATATGTTGCATTACTATATGACAGGAGGGATGAAGAGACCATTCACAGGTAAAAATCTAATAATGCAAGGTCTTTCTCAACCTCACCCAAAATTATTTGGTGAACCACTCAATATATTTTCATGAAATCTGAAATATTTTCATGTTGAAATGAAAATAAAGGTCTTGAAAATATCTCTAGCAGTTCTCCAAATAATTTTGGGCGAGTTTAGGAAAGAATGACCCTGTATACAGGCTTGGAATACCATCAGTCATCGCTAAGTAATTTTATATTCTTTTAATTTTATTCTGAAGAAGTTTTTTGGGTGTCTTCATTTACAGATTTTTTTATGATGGTTATAACCTCTAATACTACCAAATCGAAATGGACATTGAAATAAAAAAATTTGTAATTAGCTCAATATTTCCCTGAATGTTATTACTTCAGAATGTGGAACTATATTCCTGCTTTTAATGAAGTTCACCTACAAATTCTCGCCAAACTTTTTCAGGCGCTCAGAAAGATAAGTATAAGGTTCCTTCCTTCCAAATAAAAGAAGGAGCGTCTGTCAACTTGGACGTGACTGCTCCAGGTGCTACTCTGTGCCTCGGTCTCATGTATATGGGATCCATGAATAAAACTATAGCTGATTGGATGTCACCACCGGAAACACAATATTTACTGGATTTCATAAGACCCGATTTCCTCATGTTGAGGATCATTTCCAGATCGTTGATTTTATGGGACGATATAAGACCTATGAAAGAATGGATTGAAAATCAAGTTCCCAAAAATATTAGACCATACTGCATGGTACAGCCTTCATCAACATGTGGAGAGGTTGATTATGAAGCTATGAAGTGAGTGTCTCCAATAATAAGATTTCAAAATGGTATTGATTTTACTTTTACAGCCAAGCATATTGTAATATTATAGCGGGAGCTTGTTTTTCAATGGGATTAAGATACGCTGGAACTGCTAATGAGGACGCTTTCAAGGCATTACTCCATTTTTGTCATATGTTCGTTTCCTTAACAGGAAAGTCTATTTCAGAGTTAGCAGGAAAAACAACTATCGAAACGTGTCTTAATGTAATGCTGTTATCAATTTCAATGGTAAGTTGTTGAAAAAAGTAAAGCAAGAGAATGCGTCATCGGAATTGATTCTTGTAGGTGATGGCAGGAACTGGAAATTTAGATGTTATGAAGCTTATTCGACATCTGAGAAAGAGAGTTGGGGTATCTAGCAGTGCTATTGTCACTTATGGATCTCATTTAGCCATCCACATGGCTCTGGGATTACTGTTTCTAGGTGGGGGAAAGTTCACTCTATCTAATTCACCTTCAAGTGTTGCAGCTTTGATTTGTGCGTTCTACCCAAAATTTCCTACACATAGTAACGATAACAGGTAGGATACATATTACTAAATGTAATGAATGCACCCATAAGTATCTGATGGTACTGGTATGAATTACGTAAATTACTATCGATGTATTATTATTATTCCTAGGTATCACCTTCAAGCATTCAGACACTTGTATGTTTTGGCTGTGGAATCAAGACTGATTATACCTAGGGACCTTTCAACAGGAAAAAGTTGTTATGCAAATCTAAAGATTTTACAAATGGATGGAAAATCTTTGAACATGAAGGCTCCTGCAACCTTACCGAATTTAAATAATATTCTCGAAGTATTAGTCGATGATGAGAGATATTGGAAAATTGTGTTCAAGAAAGATCTCAACTGGAAAACCTTAGAGTATGCTCTTAAATTTAGGTTGCTGATTCGTAATCTAATACATCATTTTTCAGAGATATAGTATCGTCTGATGGTATTGTAGAAGTGAAACAAAGAGCTGGTTGTCAGAGTTATCTCCAAGATAAACTTGGCCAACGCACTCGATTCACAAGATTGCTAAGTCAGACTAAAATGAATCCCTGGAATCCATCTCCTCATACGATAAAGAATTTCACATCCAACGAGGGATTGAAACTTTTCTGCTCAAACTTTTTGGAACCCAACGACTGTGCCCCAGCAGAGGAAGATATCAAAAATTTACTGACCAAGGTTACTTATGAGGCTGCAGTTAAAGATAAGCTCCTACTGATACCGGCGTATACATCAATTATGAAGGTATGTTTTCTTTCAGATATGGTGAACTTGTTACAACTTCCTACTTCATTTCAGATGATGCTGAAATCCTCAAGTATGCCTAATAGTTTTCAATTATGGCAGTATAGATTAATCATGGCAAATTTCGAATCTTCCGTTAAGTTTGATGTTCTTCCAAAACATTTTGTGAATGCAATGAAGGAAGAAGTGGAGTTGAAATTGGAACATTGGGGTTCCGGAATGACATCTGAGCTTCAAAAATATCTAGATGGAAGATTAGATGAATTACAACATCCATGTCTCTCGAAAAGTGTTTCAGCCTTCACAACTTTATTCGATGTGCCTCATAATATTATAAATTCGTCGGGTGAGGCAGGTCCTTAGTCTATACACTGGCTATTTCAGATTGAATCTCCTATATCAGTTCGAAGATCGCGAAAAGAGAATTGAAATTGCATGGATTGCAATGTTTCTGATATTTCATTTTCATAATATTGTAAATACTTTGATGATATTTTTAATAAAATAATTTACATTGATGTTTCTCCTGTAAAATACCTCTTCCCTGACGATCTTCAAGTAATCTTATGAAGCTGGATCATGGCAGCAATCGCTTCAGTTGAATTATTAAGACCAGCAAAACATTGCCCTGAATGAGTAGGTACAAAGCAGATGAAATTCAATTATATTTTTTTGTTGGGTATGTAGGGAGAAAAAGAAATAACACTGATAATCAGAGGCTTTTTGTTCTTTTAAAATTGTTTTTAGGCGTTAAACCACAACTCCTCGAATTGTTTTACAAGTAAATAGCTACAGATGAAAAGTTCACTTATAAATCGAAAATAAATCCAAAGAGGACAAAACTAAAAAAATCTAAGCATAACCAAGATGCATAAGGCAAAGACCTGTCAAATATTTTTTGAGGTTAGTGCTGGTGGTCAAACAATGAGAATTCAGCTTTGTTCATGTAGACATTAAAACCGTTTATTTGCTTGAAAAGTTGTTTCATGTGGTCATTTTTTTGATATTTCTAGTCAATCTCACTCTAAGGAATATAAGACCAGTGAAAATTATTTAAATTAAGTGCATTTTTTTGATGAAAATGCCAAAGTTGGGCGTGCAAGTCGTTCAGGATATTCTGGAATAGTTTGGAACACCTAGTGTGTGTAACTTGGTGTATTATCCACATATGAAGCGACTTACCAGGAAACGAAAGCAAATTTGGTCAGAATCAGAAGTCATCAATACTTGATAAAATAAGATAAGAAACTGAAGTGAATATTTCTTTGTAGACACTGAAATAAGCAGTATTCATCAGTTCATGTTAAATGTAAAACTGATGAATATTTAAATTTGTATCAAACAAAAGGATAAAGAAGTTACAAGTTGCAGTGCCCTGATAAAAAAATTCTTCTCAATACTTCTTCTACAATCTCTGCGGGCTGCCAATACTGAAAGTTGTGATCATATGATTTGAGTAAAATTTTCTTAGTGTTTTTGATATTATAAATCATAACTTGACGTTTAACTAAATAAAAATGACAAGTGACAAATAAAACTCAATTACGAATTCGGTATGTTTCTAAACGATCGCTAGACAATTTTTGTCCGAATTATGACCAAAAATAAACATAAATCCTCCTTGTATCTTTTCAGGCCCTTCCCACTGCTCTGCGTATCATGGAAAAATTACCCAGAAAGAAAATAAACAATATGGAAATGTAATTTTATTCATTCAAATACGAACATGTATAGAAAATTCTGAAGCACCTATCACTATAAATTCGACAACGAAAATTACAAAATTAACAATTATAAATGTAAAAAATCGGTCCATATCGGTAATAACCATTAGAATCAGTTCACATTGTGATTCAAAATTTTTAAAAGATTTACTCACTGGGGACCATCAAAGAATGATTTTGAATTCACATTCAGAGATGGACATAGGCCCTGTTCGGATTGGATAAAACATGAAGGTTTCAAAATGAAAATCCACCATTGGGCGGTAGATTTGTCGGAATAGTTGAAATATTGAGCATGCCGTCAACTGTGGTCGTTGGTTTACAGTCGAAGGTTTCATCCTCTTCAGAGAAGAAGTTCTCGATAATACCGTAGGCCTTCTCAAGAACTTTCTCATTTTCATGGGCTTGCAAACTCTCTATACTGTCCAGACCGCCGCACTCTTCAATCATAATAGCAATTTCGTTCACTTGTCCTACTTTAGAGGCAGCAGTGAGGATGTTTGCAATTCCGTCCAAAATGACAAGGACAGTCTTCGAATCTTTGGCATTCAAAAGATTACACATTGGTCTTATTACCCCCATTCCTACTAAAGCCACTAATTGCTCCGTAGTACCTCCACTTGTGAAGTTTGTTACGGCCCATGCAGCCTCCTTTTGTGATTTGAAGTCGCCCTGAAAAAATTAAACATTAAAACTTCGTTAAATGTGGAACTGAAGAAACTCACAATTTGTAAGATTCTGATAAGATACGGCATAATTCCAGAATTCAAAACTTGTTCCAGTTGTTGAGGGTTTCCAGCTGTTATGTTGGAGACAGTCCAAGCAGCTTCTTTAACAATGTTGAGTTTGGGGTGTTGAAGTAAACGAGGCATGAATTTCAATAAACCTGCAGCTAGTACAGTGTCAGTCTGAAAAGTAAAGTTAAAATTCGACGTGAAATCAAAACGCAGATTGGCAGCTTCCACATAAAACAGACTCATGTGAAAAATTCAATTTTTAGCCTGTAAATTTCACATCAAAATGCAAGTTACCTGAGTGTCATTGCCAGTGACAATATTTCCCACAGTTCTCAGTGACGGAGTTAAAACTGTATTTTCTTCGCATCCCAAAAGTTCCACCAAAGTTTCAATCATGCCAGTGTCCAGCACTGCTTGGATCTTATCGTTAGTGCCGTCTGTCAAGTAACTGAGAGCCCAGCAAGCATCGGCTAGGACGTCCTTATCCTTATAGTGCAATAATTTCGCTAATGTTGGTAGAGCGTGTTTAACAATTTCGAAATTTGGTGGGGGGTTTTTGTTGCGGCATAGATTTGAGAGGGCCCAAACTATGTTTCTCAACAAAGAAATCGGTATGTTTGGTGAATAATGAGAGATAAGTCGAAGAAGATCTGTTAATACATCACACTGAAGGACTAAATCTCTGGTGAGGGGACCATCACCAGCAATATTACCTGTGGAATTAAGAGACAATAGTATCTAGACTAATCACAACCAATATCAATAGAAGATCACAAAAAATACAAATTTCGAATGAAACATACCGATAGCCCAAACAGCTTGTTCAACTATATCCAACCTAGGAGACATCAAGAGCATCTTCAGTTTAGTCAAGGCTCCTTCCTGAACAACCTGAGCTGTTTGTTCTGGGGTACCTGACGCAATGTTGGTCAAAGCCCAACAAGCTTCAAACTGAAGTGCAGGACTGCGATAAACACACAATGTTAAAAATATGATCCATTATAGTTTAAAAATGACTTACTTGTGCGATTTTTCCAGAAAGTCAACACATTTTGGTACAACACCTAATCTGATCATATGGTCAATCGGTGGGTTCCTTTCTCTGCTTAGAATCTTCCTGCAAGCCATTGTTGCATTAAGCTGAATGTTTTCATCAGGACTCATCATTCCTACAAACACAATTCTTTGAGTACTAAGTCTTTGTAGTTAAGGAGGATGTACATACCGAATAGGATTTCTTCAGTTGACATTGTAACTGGAGAATTGGAAACGGCATTACTATCAGAAGGAGATGTTACATCTTCATCTTCAATTGCGATATTTCTTCTCTTTAATAACTGTTCTTCCTTTTTAGCTTTCCTCAATTCAACAGTTTGTCCAATACGTCTAAGGCGCATTTCCTATGGGTAATTGAATGTTAAAAAAATGTATATATTCCAAAAGAAAATTGAAACAAACCTCGGAATTCTTTCCCTTATTTTTGTAAGATCTGATTCTATCATCCGCCATGGTAAAGGAAACTTAATAATCTGCCGTCTAAATTAAAACGAATAAAAGCAGAGGTTATCTGAAAAACAGACAGAATCAAAACGTGAGGATTTCAAAATATAAAATCTATGAATAAGCTTAATTTGAAACACAATGTACAACAACTCACGTGTAATTAAATAACAATTTACTAACAGGAACAGGCAACAGCAACGATTTCCGTTAACAATGAAGTCTCCTTGACAAAGATAAGTTTTTGTCTCGCTTTTTCAAATATGACGGAAGTTTTTAATGAATTCCCCGCCAAAGTATTTTATATTCTTCTTAGCTATTCTTCTTTTTACTAAATCGCGCACTGTAATACAAATTCAATAAAAGTTAGGCAAGATACATTGAAAGTAGGGTAATGTGGTTTGCCGCTATTTTATTTCAAGGCGAAAACCTTCGACTATACCCGATAGACATCGCATTCCCATGTTGAATCATGATTTGTTGTGGCTCCCACATTGGGTCATTACAATGAGTGGAACAAAGATAAAAAATCGGATCTCTTTGTTCAGCCACGTTTTCTGGCAACACCGCATGAATCCTTTGCTTTGGATGACCATGGGCGATTTTAAATCATTTCTGCCGCTACATTTATTGTTATTCAGAATAAATCTTCCTTTCAATATAATTTTATTGAAAATATTCAACAAATGTGGAGAATGATGAATTTTTCAGTGATCATTACTCTAAAGCTTTGAAAATAACTTCAAATAATTTCAACTCTACAAAAATATTTAAAACTGGATTGACTCGGGTTTCACTCGATGGAAATTCCTTTTTATAGGAATCAAATGACAGCGATCTGCGAAACAATTGTAATAAATAAACTAATCGGAGTTCAACACTCGACAATTCAAAGTTGCTAAGAGAAAGAGGCGGAAAGATTGTAAGTACCTACATTTTGCGACAAGTTCGAACTTGTTTCAGCGTACTTGTTTTGTTGAAGGAAAAAGCAGAAGAGTTCGCGTCTACTCTAAGCATAAAAGAATTTTGCGGCAAATTTCAGAAAGACAAATGAAATGATGAGGTTGTGTTCGAAAAAGTTTGTCGGGAAAGTGGAAGTGTAGGTAGGTACTTATGGATGATGAAGATCAATAGATCCATTAGTTGTTGTAATATTATTTGCAAAAAAACGGTAAATTTTAAAAAAAAATGAGATAGACGATAGATCGTTTCTGAGTCCCTTTTTTTCAGGGATGTAGACTCTTAAGCTGAATAATCCAATAAATGAAAATTAATTAATGCAATACGTTTCCTATTTTGAAGGCTAACGACTCTTAAATAGCATTTGGCCTTAGGGATCGAGTGGCACATCCTTTTGAAAGTAATTTTTGGAGTTTTTCAACATGGTGGTGATCGCAATATAGTGGTTTATTGCACCTCTTCAGCTCTTCTGAAAAGCTCTGTTAAAATCTGACTTAGCTCTCATGAAGATTTGCCCGGTCAAACAGACAGACACGCAAAAATAAATTCTATGCTTTTACACGCTTCTTGCTTGGAACGAGTAGAAAAAGTAGGAGAATCAGGTTTTCGCAAATTTAGTGCAGGTAAAGACGTTCAGAAGATCGATATTTTGGAAATCACCAATAGCCCAATATCACGCAAGCACAACGTTGTAGAGGTCAAGGCTGTTGCTTCGCCCAGGGTGACGCCCTGCCCCCTTACCCCGATTCCCTGTAAAGGCCCGATCTGCGCTTTTCCTGAAATAACCCCTCTATGCTCTTTTTTCTCTGCGAATGCTCCCTTGACGTCAGCCCAGTTGGTCCTGCGTCAAATGGCGATCAATGGCTATGACGTCAACTACGACGGTCATGGTTACGTTGGATGCCATTCCTGGAGGAGCTCTGGCAAACTGGTGAATGGAGCGTGCGAAGCTTCAACAAGTAACGGTGAAATTGTTAGGGAAGGTGGGGTATTGCAGGAATTAATAATCTGATAGCGTCCACATTCTGATCCCTGAAAAGTTTTGTTCCGTCAAGGGAATATGAATGCTATACCTAGTTAATGCACTCGTTTTCACACCACCCTGTGCTCGACTACTTGAACGCGAGGGAATATGAACGCGATAGTAAATGCACTCATTTTCATACCATCCTTTAAAATGAGTGCTTGGCTACTTGAACGAATTCCGCCCAGGGAATATGAACGCGATAGTAAAGGCACTCATAAATGCATCATAGGCTCCGATCAACATCAAATGCAAGAACGATCCCCGTTTAAGCTATATTGAAAGAACAATAATACCCATATTCTATATTATTGTCCTTATCGCATTGAAAATCTCATCTGAATGGCCAAATCAGAGAACCAAACGTAATTAAATCCTGAGAGTTTCAAGTCATTGATCTAATGGGTATTTATATCGCACATTACGAAATGAGGTTTTTAATCCACAAAGCAAATATCGATAATATCAACCTCTTAATGCGCTATTCTGCATACTAATCGATGCATACATGCGTTTTCCATCTCTGAATTATTATGTTAATTCGTTCCGAATGTGCCTCATTCTTGCGAGAGAAATCTGGTAGGGAAATGTTTCTTATTAACACTGATTCCATCGTGAATTTAGCTGTAAATACCATTGAGTAATGCAACTAGTTTCTTGTTCTACGGGTAATTGATATGTACCTACTTCGTTTTGTCAATCCATATGCAAATAGCGATAGTTGAATTGAAATCAATGAATTAACGCAGTTATTTCTTCATGGTTATGAATGAAGTGATGCAGAAACAGGCTGTTTCAAAACAGCCATAATATACCATATGGTCTGAAAATTGATTGGGTACACTTTGCTTTGTCAAGGTCAGTCGTTCGATATCTTGTTATAGACAACCAACGGAAAAATAAATCTTTTTCTGTCTCCTAAATAAAGGGAAGGGTGGATTGAGGACATCGTATTTGCAAAAGTGCTTATGTATTCTTTAGTATCATTGCTAATTAATACCGGTTATGCTCGTATGACCCATACCTACTTAAGCTAAGACTATAAGAACTTGGCGGCGAATAATTCAGAGGACCAATGGTATAGCATGCGTATTATATTCCTACTATATTCATTGTGCGTTCGATTGAAAATCGATCTCATTCGCAGTAGGACGACGGAAAATGAACAGTCGGTCACAACTAAAAACTTTCTGTCTTTCAATACATCGTTCGAAAGAGCAACTAACAAAGGGCATTCGAACAACTCTTTCATTTGAATCCTTTTTTCGCTCCCGAAGTTAAGGTTCATCTTATAATAAAGAAGTTACAACCTTCCAATATCAGTATTTATTAGAGTTCTGGTATATCAGTTGCATGAGTACCAAGACCAAGGTATAGGTATTATTTACATCATCGGAAAGATCGGACTAAACGAGCGTGTTCACTGAAGTGGTTGAATAACAGATTCGGTCTATTAGATTAACAAATTGAGCGTACCAGTATTCGCTATTAACCTTTGGCTAAGTAATAACTCATTATTGAATCTTGTTATCAAAGTTGATGTCCTCATCCGATGGATTGTGAAGTTGTCAATTGTCTTTGTTCAGTTCTGCTGGACCAGAATTCATATTGGAAGCTTGAATAATTCAAGAGACATGATTTGACTTTCGTAACAAAAAATGG
Organism: Adalia bipunctata; assembly: GCA_910592335.1. Taxonomy (NCBI): domain Eukaryota; kingdom Metazoa; phylum Arthropoda; class Insecta; order Coleoptera; family Coccinellidae; genus Adalia; species Adalia bipunctata. The sequence continues at coordinate 9,447,317 of OU342955.1, read as the reverse complement.
TCGTTTGTCTCAGTCTTCAGTCTGTGAACTGTCCAGAAGAGAAAAGATGAAGAAAAAATGTATCTATCCTTTATGAAAAAAATGGATGGGAATTTTATTTCGAACTAAGATACTCAACAGAATTATTGATAATCAAACAAGAACCAAATACTCAATAGGAAGAAGTACCATCAGGGAGCCAAAAACAAGAATGTACATAATTGTACAATGTTATATTTGTTTTACTATTCCAATGGATGTAAAAGAGAAAAACCAAGCCAACAGTGAAATAGGAATCAAGAAACTTCATAGTTATTTCAAGAAACAACAAGTGCAAAGACTGCAAAAAAATAAATCACCCACCAGAAAAATGCCATCAGTCTCCTCGTACAGTACCTATTTATAGTGGATATTGATAGCACCTCATATTTCATTTCTGGAATGGAAGTACTGCGAGAAACAAGAACAGAAGGGGGAAACAGATTGATGAGGCCAAAAAAGGGCAAGTGTAACAGCAAATTAAGTATAAAACTATGAGTCAGAGAGGAAGAGGAGGCAATCAAGAGATAAATAAGAATCGAAAATTGAACAAAAATATAGAACGGAAAAGGATGAAGTAAATTAGTAAGAAAACGATATGAACACGAAATCGAAGGAGAGAAAACCAAAGAAACATAAAGAGAAAAGGAGAAGGATGGAACAAGAGACGAAGATAGAGAAAGAAGCTCAAGAAAAAATTAAGAAGCTCAAGAAAAAGGTAATAAGCTCAAGAAAAAGGTAAGAAGCTCAAGAAAAAAGAACTTGAGAAAATGAGGAAAGTAGAAGAAAACAAATCGACTTGGATGAAATGAAAAGGGAGGTTAAACATGAACATTACCAATCAGAAACGTCGAAGTTCGATACATTAATCTCATAGATCACTAATGGATGATGAAATCGTCGTGATTGCGGAAATAAAAGCAAAATTTATTTAGTACAACATTGATAATTAATAATTATTAAGATTCCCCTCCATATATGAATTGACCTATCCCATACTTATGGAATACATGGCTGGATTTTTTATGTGGCCCCCTGTATGTGTTGTTTAGTACCTACTTATTTTTCGATCTTTCGTTTATGATATACGGCTTCAACCATATATCATTAGTTGTCAATGAGTTACTGCTTGATTTAAGATATATGAGCATATTGTGCAATCAAATGACTCATTGTCAAGAAGCATCTTAGAATTACATCATAATAATAATTCATGAATATAAACACATAACTTAATTAATAGTTCGATATTTTTGTACCTATATTTGAGTCGTACAGAATCGAAATCAGAAATTAAAGTCGTTTTCGTAGATCATTCAATAGATTGCCGATATGTTCCTATAGTAAGGAAGCTTTCAATTAACTATTAATACTAGGTATTATTGTATACATTCCTATGTATCATGTGAAAATGAAAAAAGAACCGACCGTTTAGGCGAGGGTTTTACATACTGAGGTCGATGAACACTATTTTGACACAGATGCATACAATTTTGATACCTGACTAGGTTTTTTGCAAAAAGCATTTCTGAAAAAGGAAAAAAAAAGTTTAACTCGCAATATACCTATTCTACAATAATAATTGTGGAAACTGAAATCTGCTGTTTTTCTATCAATCATTTATGACTTATTAAAAAAAATGCTCCGGTTCAAATAATGCATTATTTCAATGTCAGCAGGCGTTAAAGTGCAATTTAAAGTCCGACATAATCAAGTAGAATTAATTTCTAAGAATGTCTCAAATAAACCTTATAACTCTACATAGTCGTAGTTCAGTGCAACTAAAGTTTTTCTGATATACAAAAGCTAATTCACTTCAAATAAGAGATAAGAGTCCGAAGATTTGCTGGCAAACTTGCTGACGAACACTGGTTTCTAGTGGAGCTCATTTGTAAGTTTGCATGAAAAAAAAATCATAAATGTCGTAAGCGTTTAAACAAATTTGTGTGAAACTTATATTAAGAGTACAAATCATTGGCTGTCTCCATATAACAATACCAACATGATTGGAGGCGTCTGCTTTTCTCTTCGCGAATTGATTTTTTTTATTCCTGCAATATTTTGGCTCGAAGAAACCTGTTCGAAAGTAGGCATGTTGTAGACGCGAATAAGTGAATGAGGAATTATTTTTATGGCTTCAATTGACATAAAACATGAATGGCGCCTCATGCGCCATAGATACATCAAATATTTGAAAGAGGAAAAGAAACGGTTGGATGCTGAGGAAGCACTTGAATATATTGTCTTGGAGTTCACGGTCCTTTGTTATTTACTTTGGCAGTGGCGTGTTGACGAAAGATGAGAAATAATTCACGCAATACCTAGAATTTGATTTATTCAACACTAGGAAGCTCTGAAGATATAGAGATGAAAATATTGAAATCACATTTCGAAAACCTATGATCTGAAAGTTCCCAAATAATAAGTTTCATTTCAATTATTGAAAGAATTCAACCAAAATACCGAAAAATTCCATGTAGGCAACAGAACTGCATACATATGGCATAGGATTTATTATAATATGATGCCATTGTTGTCGGTTAGTACCTATATTTATACATGAGTTCTGATAATACAATCCTCTTGAAATTTTGAAGAGTAATTCAGGTCGATATCTCAACTATGTAAAATGAACAATATCTTTTTTCCCAACTGCAGAAATTTGGTCCTCTTGAAACTAACAATGAGTTGGTGTGTGCATCATAGAAAAGATGAAGCAGGGAAATTATGATTAGAAAATCAAATTATCCTTTCCTGTGTACCTCCTACGCCACTGCTTTTTCCTATAATACAAGTCCAAGCCTCCGCTACCCGCATCTATCCTTTTTTAGAAAATTTCAACGTACGTACAGTTTGCCATTCACACGGTTTAAAGCTCACCGTTTATGTGAAGATTTATCCAAATTTGGTAAAGCGGTAATTATTTCTGTTTGGTTTCTATATAGTTCCGAGCTATTTGAATATAATGACGGTAGGTACCTTACCTACCATTTATTTCTATTATGTATGCGAGTTAACGAAACTTGTTGAAGTCCATATTTACCAGCTGATGTTTCGACTATGGGTAAAATGATTGTGTTGCTGTAATTTGATGGGAATTATTTCTTCTGTGCATGAGTTCAATGCGGTTACGAAAAGTTCATGGTCTTCATTTTTCCTAAAAACATCTGTTCGATAACTTAATTTTTCAGTTTTATCGGCTCTAAATTTGTTGTTTTGGAATTTCACAGCGCTGAAAATTTTCTTGCCAAAAATTTATTTTCTCGAAAATTTTTCTTCCGGTTATATTCAATAGTTAGGTACTTTTAATTTAATAATTGTTGATATTTTTCATCGTTCATCTCTTTATGTTTCATAAGCTCCGTTTTTTTCGAAATAAGTCAATTGCACTCATTTTTTAAAGTTTCGCACAACTTGTCTATGGAACTATTCCATCTTTCCTCTTTTTTTCTATTTGAAACATCTTTTCACGAATTTGTAGCCTATTTACACACAACGGTATTTGATAGACGTAGTGATTCTGTATAGCCAATATTTATGACTTAGAAGATATTAATTATACGTACGCCTGGGCACCCGCAGAAATTTTTCTCAGGGGGGGGGGCAAAATAATCCATTTTTCCTTGCCCTTTGGATTAAAAAAGTAATATTGAGGGAGTTGTACTGAAAAATGATAAGGCCATCAAAATCTCAGGGGGGGGGCATGATCTCAAATTCAATTAAACCAATATCAATAGTTCCTATATATTTGTCTTGGTCGAGTGTTCCAAATCGCAGAAGGTCAAGAAGGTCACTCAACCTAGTGAAAAATATACGAGCAACTATCGAAAGTTTTATTGATTGCTCCATGCAAATACATTTCGACCAGAATGGATGTGTGTTGAAGCCAATCCATCACTCATAAATCGAAAAATGCCTCATTAGTTCGATTCTCGAGTATCTGGTTTCATAATCATCATCAATATTGAATATCGAAGAAACATCTCATGCAGACCCAACAATTTATAAGTACGAATGATGCAAGAGGGATAAATAACGTACCGTCCAGATCTAAAGGTACTCAATCATTGCCAATTTTTCCCTGGAGAAGAATCATCCGAACTGCTTTGAATGCTGATGAGAAGACGGATTTAACCTAGTAAGGAACGCATGGAAAGTTATCTCGAGATCTTGTGTAGAAAGTACCAGCGAGATTCGCATAAACTGTCGTCTTCAGACAATGTGACAAGTCCTGACTACTTGCGGAACGTCCATCATGACGTCACCGATGGTCGTGTCCTGAATAAATTTATTGGAAAAGTGTGTAAGTTTATGTAAGACAAGTTATTGTTCGATATAAACGGATGATAATTATATTAAGTGGAAATGCTCCTTCGCATACAGATGCGCGATCGGCACATTTGATATTAAACGTGAATGGGTCGCTTGTGAAGAGTTATTCCGACAGATAGGATCTTTCAGATTCCGTATTTTTTCATGTTGTCTCCGTTTCGATCGATCACTTATTACGAAAAGTGTATTATTTAGACATTACCCTCATCGTTCTTCTATTTCAACTGCAATATATTTGATAAAAAATCTTTGTTTGTTATAAGTTCCTCTAGGGTTGAATTCAATCAAACACAGATTTCTGAATAATATTTCTTCCACCAAAATAAGATCCTAATTCAATTTTCCTGAAGATTAGTTTGTAAACACTTATAACTTGTTTATATTTTCCTCGATATCTCAAAATTATCTCATACAAAATTGTTTTTTCACTAAACAGAGCATTTGAGAAGACGATGCCAGATTGTATTGATTTTCTCTTTGAACAAGGAAGCAGTACGTCCCCTATCGGTAACGGATGAACTAACGCAAGGGCACTAGTTTTGTTTACTTGTCGAAAATGGCGTTTATCCGTTCCTCTTTGGAAATGCCGAACGAGTTGGTCTGATATTCGCCGATATAGCGCTACGATCTTAATTTCAGTCGCCTATAACGGTGCGCCGGGTGCGCCACTTCGCTATGCGAGGTAACCAGCGCGCAAGACCGTTGTTCCACAGACCAAACAGTTGGTCTGTGAATGTTGAACGAAGCATGCGTATAGCGTCGTGATGGACTAAGATTTGTCGATTTGTTCATTTACAGAGAAGAATGCAAACAGGTGATGTGAAGACTTTCAATGAAAGTGAATATGTGATAATAACCGTGTAGTGTCGAGTTTATAAAATTCCAAGAGAATATTGTTTTGATAGAAATATCGCCACAGATCATGTAGTGCTGCGTAAAATTTCATTATGCATTAATTTTTTATTTATATAGATCCGCCTTGAAAGGGCACAATTTCCTGAGCGAAATTGAGTCACTCTAGTCAGCCTGGACCTCTCCAAACCCTTTCTCCTCGACTATCAATTCATCATAAACCGAAAAGAGTACGTTGCGCCATTATGGTGGTCTAGGTGGTGTTTTGCCCATTGCCGACGGGTAGCTCTATGTCCAGATGAAAGCCGAGGTACTCTTAAAGGTCTTCCTGCCCTTAAATGTGAGGAATGCAACCGTCTACTTATGGTACTGGTTGAGACTACCGGTCTGTAGGTCCTCAAAAAATGCCTTCGAAGCGCTGTTACACATACCGTTCGATTCCTTCCAGTAAAATTTGCGATATAATGGTCTTCACTCGCAGATGTTACTCTGAATCGACCAGGCACCGGTCTCCGGACAACGTTGCCGGTTTCCAGGAAAAGGGCCACTATGCGCCTTGCTGAAGTCCGTGGAATATTCAAACGTTGCGTAATCTGGTAGTTCGTCAGAACTCCTTGATGTAGAGGGCCACTATTCTTGCCCGGTCAAACTGAGAGGTTGGATGTCCAGGCAATCCATCAGGCATATTCTCAATATTACAACTGTTTTTATCCGCTGAAACCTGATTAACTTCGAGTACACCTGTATTCTCCCGAACAAGAAATATTTTTTGATGGTTTATTGTTTTCACCTAAGTGATGAGATAGTGAAGTTTCCACATACAAAAGATTGTCCAGTATCTGAGAGGGGTTCAAGGAAGTTGAGTCCTTGTTCCTCCTATAATTCTCTTATATACAAGACATTCTTTGCGCAGGCTTGCAATGGTGAACAGACCCGTCAGTTTCTGATGAGCCTATTCTCATCATATGCTTCCTGAAACGACAATATCCTATGAGGAAGCCAGTGAGGTGCCTATTCTTATTCTTACTGAGATCCAAATAATCCTTGGTTCCAAAATCCCGAAGGAACTTTTTGGAAGGATCAATTCCTGGCACCTCTGGCTTGGTTAATTCTCTTTTGCTCTACCCGATGTGCTCTTCAAAGTTTAGTGGAGAACTGAATTTTAGCACTTGGTGAAATGGTTGGAATTGACCTGGCATCTATCGTCCACTGAACTAAAAAATACTCCTTCTAGATATTTCTACCCAACTGAACAGAATTCCAACAGTGGTCTCATTATCAGCGAACTGAAAGCCATCATTCAAATGATTCAATTGTACCTATCCGTTAACGCTCCGTTTATGCAGAACAATAAACGATGCTTATCATCTCGTCTGAAAAATGATCCGGAGAGCTAGGTCCGCATCATACCGTCTTCCTATAGGTGGCTAAATGAAATCATTTATGGATGCTCACGCTCATTTCTGCTCAATAAATCCGAACTTATCACTCGGACGATCCGTTGGCAGCAGCGGCCGCGGCACCGGAGTCGTGACATCCTGCAGCATCCATTGACAGCTAGCTCACTTTCAAGGAATCGTGACCTGCTGGGAATTATTAGATTAGCCACCTCGAGAAGAAATTATACTTGTATTATTACCGTTTTTCACCGCAACTTAATAATTCAGCCCTGTCCGGGGCGGATTCTTTGAACCCCAGTTCTAGCAGGTCAACCGGCTCTTCTGTGGCTCGCCGACTTAGAGCGACGAAGCTTTATTTTGAAAATTTAATATTACAGCAAGTCATTTACTACAAATTAATATATCTTATTCTTTCTACTACCTACTGGTTTCTTTTACAGTTGAATAATCTTACTTCGAAGGAGGATCTACCGAAAAGGTGAATCTACCTAAAAGGCGAATCTACCTAAATTGCGAATCTACCTCAAAAGCTAATCTACCGAATATATTGATCTGCTGGCCCATACTAGTTCTTCCTAAAATGGGAATCTGTCGAAAAAGTTGGTATAGAAGAATCATGAAATCTCTGTGAAGCTGCGATACAGTGAGAAAATTTGCACACGGTCGAAAAGAGGAATAATCGATTGATACGTTGATGAAATTTTGATTCTGTAGGCGATGTGGAAATTTTTTCAAAAAATTCGCGAGAATCGCGAAAAAATCGGAGAAAAAGGGCAGTTTTGAATTCGATAAAATTTTTTTCACAGATATCCTGGCCGTGATGTGAATACACAGATCAAAAGAGGAAAGCTCAATGCAAAATAGCTTTGTATTCATATTTTCCATAATTTTTCCATTTCTTCAGGAAAATTGGTCAAACTTTGACATTTCGCATATAAAATCACCCGATTTGCAGAGATCTACCGATAAAGCTAACTACTTGATAGGTAGATCTAGGGGCTTCACTACCTATTCTACTAATCGTAAAAGCGCTCCGTTGCCTTCTGTTGAGATCTTTGGATCCCAATCTGCTGAAGGTAGCAAGTAGTACCAACAAGAGAGTAAAGAGCAAGACTTGCGACCGATTCCTGATCTTTTCGAACCATTCTTCCAACATTGTACCTCAAACGATGGGGAAAGTATTGGTTAAAAACGGGGAATACCCTACTTCTGCAATGCAGCATGCTTACAGGGCGGAGAGATCAGCGGATACTGCTCTAATAAGCTGACCGAGGTCATTCAAAGTACCCTGAATAGCAAAGAAATCCCAATCTGCAACTGAGACAATACATTTGTCGGTCGGAGTTGCTCTTGAGCTATTCCATAGGCTAAACAAGCTTGGCTTCGAATGGATAGGCTATGCTGATGACAAAAAATTGAGAGTATGAGAGTTAATTCTGGAGCACCTTGTGGTATTTAGTACCTTGAAGCGCAGCAGAATGATCGAGCAATGGTGGGACTAAATATTATCCCAACGCACAGTAATCCATGCTATGACGATAACAACAATATTGCCATTAAGATTCATTATTATTATCGAAACACCGATAAGCCTAGAGATGTTGAAGTTATTGAAAGATGAAATCTTGTGAAATCTCATCTTCAAACCAAAGTCTTCTCTGCGTATCTCGGAGGCTGGACAATCAATCGATAATTCTGTCCTCTGCCTACTCAGTTTCTTTTCCAAATCATCCGTTAATTGACTTAATCGCGACTACCAAATCTACTTGGCTGATCTGGCCGGCTAATGAATACCATCGCCATCAACAAAGCTGAAATCAAGTTCCGGTCTGTTCCCTTATTAGACTCAGTCGTTTTCATTGATTTTATAATAATGGGTTGCGCCGCAATCTCGAGATTTATATTTGTCTAACAACGCCTCTCTGAAATCAGCCCACTTCCACCATATGTCTTTTCTTGGCGCAATCTTTTCCTCTCTTTCTTCAACTACCCACCTGATTTAATAAAGTTACTGAATATGCTCGGGCACACCTTAACCTTTAGCCAAATAGGACAACCGCTATGGTGGAAATTAAAAGCGAGATAAGTAATCTCGCCATGCTTTTTGAGTTTATGAAATCATATCTTATTGTTATAAGAATGGCTTATATTACAATATCTCCAATTCTCTTTTGTATAAATTCTTGCTATTGTGTCTCAACCTAGATGCCTCATAACAAGTCGGATTTCCCCAGATCACAAAAAAAGTGGAAAAGTGAAACATTGAACATGAAATACTAAAAACATTTTTATTATCACAACTGATCAAGCAGTGAAAAAAGAAAAGCTTGGAAATATTTGATAGGTACCACTAGTGTCAAAGATGCCGAAGAACATTAGAATCATTGAAAAATAGAGGAAAGAAATAACGGCAATGCAGACAATTGAATATTTTTGAAATTCCGGAAAAAGTCACACACCTTTTTCCGGAATTTCAAAAATATTCAATTGTCTGCATTGCCGTTATTTCTTTCCTCAATTATATTTACAGACGTTAAACCATTCTCATTGAAAAATAGTTTATTGGACAAATAAAAATGAATTATTTATTGTAGAAAAATGAATAAATCCAACAAATACTATTAAAACATGATATGAAATTTTACGAATCCATCTCTTGCAGAATATCAATTATATTGTTGTTAACGGCATTATAAGGAATGACCCTCCAAATGATTTTCATTGGACAAAAACATGACCACCAAGCTTCCAATGATCTGAAAACACGAATAAAACATTCAATGATATTAACTACCATTACCCGATACGATAGGAAAATTAGAACGTATTCAACAACGACAAAAAAAAAACAGGAAAAATTCTATTTGTTGGAACAATGAAGCTAGTGGAAAAAATTAAATTTCAAAGTGGATTCCTCAAAAACGTGCCTTTTTAGTTCCTGTCTTTTCATTGTATTTAACTTATCTCTTTCAGGGCCCCCGCTACCATGTGTGCAAAGTGTGCAATGCACACGGGCGCCATCCTTTCAGGGGCGCCAAAATCCTGGGTCAAAAATCGCAAAAATATTTGCAAAAAAAAATAAACAAAAATTAATGCTAAAATATAAAAATGCACAATTACGCTTTCCTCGGACTGGACGTCCAACGCCGCATCCACGCCGTCAATCTCGTTTATACGAATTTATCCAACCAATGTAGTTGTTCTCATTACCTGATCTGATGATACTGACCCATTAAATATTTTACAATATATATTTAAAAACAATTTAATCTCGACCCTTTCAAACCTAAGCATTTCACTAAGAATTCTTCTGACATTGCCTATAAATATCAATTTTAGCGATGTAATTGATGAATTTGCAACAGCCAAGTCTAGGAAAATATCGCTACTATAATAGCTATTTTTTTTATTTTTCTACTGTACCTAGCTTTCATTTTTGATTTTAAGAGGAAGTAAACTAGGTATTTTTTAAAAATGTACCTACATATTTTTTAAAATACCTAAGTATAAGTAGAAAGTGATACTTTTATATGAATATTTATGTATACATTAGCCAATATTTCTGTTTTTTGCTCCTTAAAAATACATATGTGATTTTTAGTTTTGGGTTATTTTATAGTATTCATCAACAGTGTCTGTACCCTACTAGTCAAAGAAATACTTCAAAGTGGTTGTGAACAAGAATTTATTTTGAGTTATTTATTTCGTTATGATTTTATTCTGTTTGTTTGTTCTGTTGTGTTTCGTTTGTTTTATATTTTAGTCTACAAAGAGATATCTAGTTTTTGACTTCTAAAGTTCAGTTTTTCGATGCATTTCAAGCACCTAGCTACCTACCCAAATAATAAATAAAAAAATCCAAAATGCCTCAAGGGGCGCCAAAATTCTTTTTTGTACACAGGCGCCAATAGCCCTTACGGGGGCCCTGATCTCTTTTACTTTGAGAGAAAGCTATTTTTGGAGTATCTTTTTCTTTTCGTTTTCTGCCATGCACGATTTTTCTATTTTACCTTAATTTTTCCTTTCTCCTCATGAAGAGAAAAAGATTCAACAATTGTTATCGAAACGAAAATTAAAGAAGCGAATGTATGTTTGGGATTGGATAATATATCACAAAGAAAACATTATATTGTACGAATAAGAGGAATTTTTAGGGTAATTTAGTGGTATTTTTGTTTGAGTACCTTCAAATTCATTTGCTCCTGTGACTATTCAACAATGAAATTGCTGAAATATCACTTTTACCGAAGAAGAATTAAAAAATGATTCAAACATATTTCTCCTTCTGTTGAAACTTTTATCAGGTGGAGTACAGTTTATCCAGAACCAAAATCTAAAATTCGAGAAAACGACTCATTAATAAAATCACTTGCTCAATTTTACTACTTTTATGACCTCACTGTATCCTGAATTAGTTCCATGTTGCATGTTGATAGGTATATTCTAGAATCTAGATCATAAGAAGGGAAGTCTTCTTCCAAAGTAAGAAGTGTGAGTAGGAACATTTTATAGTTCTCCTATTAATGAATAACGATGAAGAAAACGGGAGTTAGAATATATAATTTTTCGATTTGTCGCTGCAAATGTGAATGGAACCTTGAAAGAATTAACAGATGAGCCCACACGAACAGTGTGAATCATTTGGTTCATATAGATTTCTCCATAAGAAATTCTTTTTACCGTATAGTACTGCTTCCTTTTTGTATTGTCCGTTATAACGTTATGATTAAAAAGATTAGAGTTGTTATTTCGGCTTCAATTTATTTTAAAAAACTTATTGTTAAGATTGTCACCATTATCTACTAGATTCCTTAACATGAAATCTGTATATACCTACACTTCCATTGACATGACCCATCAATATCAACACGAAACTCTAGTACTGAAAAATGACCCAGATTTACCTTCGTGGCATGAATAAATTCATCGGTCATCTTGACATTGTCCCAAACCACGCGGTGAACACCATCAAGAATTAATTCACTTAACAGTGCTCCCGAAAAAACTCTGTTTCACGTTACAAAAGGTCCTTATCTCACCCATCAGTTTTAAGGCTGACCGTCTGATCCAAAATAAATAATTAATTATAAAGACGTTCGCTTGAAAACAGGTTGTGGCGGGCTGATAAAAAGTCCCAGTTATTACGGTGGTATAATAGCTACCTAATTGATCAGAGTACCTGAAATGTTTGAAATATTAATGACGCTCCATCGATCATGTGGTGAAATGAAGAAGGCATCGATGCGTTTATCAAATGCAGTAAGGTATTCCGAGAACACTGATGGGAATATTCAGTCCAGTTTCATTCATTTGAATTATATAAAGATAGACATATCTTCGTATTCTCAGTATTTACAGGGTGAATTTTAAGGTGAGGCTTTTCTTTTGACAGATGGTAGAACTCATCAAAATAAGTCATTTTACCAAAAAATTTTTTTATGAAATGTGCCTCTGTTTCGAGAAAATGAAACTAGAATATTTTTTAGTTTCTAGGCGAATCTGAGAATTCCTCAGTCCGAACCTGCTTCCTTGCCTGCTCCTCCGTAGATATCAACATCACTTGTTTTTTGCCTTCTTATCTAACAATTTTATAAAAATTCTAGTGCCTAGAACAGATCATTTTGCCATATGCCGCTTTTTTATAAATTTTTCAAATTGAAAATTTCATATAGGGAATTTTCGGTAAAATGACTTATTTTGATGAGTTCTATCACCTGTCAAAAGAAAAGCCTCACCCTCAAATACACTCTGTATAGTTGAAGAAAATGTTGTGGTTGTTTAGGGCTGGGAGATTTGTAATGGAAACGCCTCAAGTATAACTATCAATATTAATAAAGTGATACAAATATACCTACTGATATGAGAAAGAGGTTTGGGAATGATTGTGAATCGCATTATTATTATTAGCTTACCTCCTATATAGAAGCAATCATGCCCATCTACACTATACAGGGTGGCCATTTGAAAACGAAACAGACGAGATTACAGACGAAATAAATTTTTTCGATAGAAATGCTCGGACAGGTCGATTTCTGTTTCGAGGGGGACAACTTAAGATGTAGGTTATGGACGTATAGCGCTTCAACCCTTGCTACTACAACCCTCACCCCCAATTTTTGAATAGGAAAGATGTGGTGAGTGATACCTCATTTGAAAGGTATTTTTATACTGATTTCAGCACAGTAATTGTTTTTTCATTTTATGCATTAGTTCTCGAAATATTCTTAACTAAGTATTTGAAAATGAAGTGGTGTTTTCATGGCACTTGCCACTTGTGGTGTTTTTTTTGTGAAAAATCGACATTTTGAGCTTCAAAACAACCATGACTGTGGCTTCCTTCCTCCAATCCACTGACTGATCTACTTTAATTTGAAAAGTCTTATTTCTTAGATCAATACTTCAATCGTTCTGATACCGTACAGTTGGAGAATGATTTCAGTGAATAAAACAGCTAGTCGAACATCTGACCCTAGTAGCATTAACACGTACGGTATGACTTCATTTGCCCAGTGGTAGATGTTTTGCAATTTCGAATACAAGTACGGAAATTTTGGTGTTTCGGAAGCACGAAATGTCAATTATTCGCAAAAAATTAATTTAAGTGATAAAATTAACTAACGCATGAATATTTCGAAACCTTATGCATAAAATGAAAAAACAATTACTGTGCTGAAATCAGTATAAAAATACCTTTGAATTGAGGTATCACTCACCCCATCTTCCCTATTCAAAAATTGGGGGTGGGGGTTGTAGTAGCAAGGGTTGAAGCGCTATACGTCCGTAACCTACATCTTAAGTTGTCCCCCTCGAAACAGAAATCGACCTGTCCGAGCATTTCTATCGAAAAAATTTATTTCGTCTGTAATCTCGTCTGTTTCGTTTTCAAATGGCCACCCTGTATAAGAAAACAAAAGAAGAAAATAATATGAACGAAAGAAAAATAGTCTATCATTTCCAACTATGGACCCATCATTGTTGGTCGAGGAGTTCAGAAATCAATTCATAAATGCTGCCCAAATATGAAGGCAACCACTGGTTTGCATTGTAGGTACCTCAGAAGAGAGATGTCAAAAATCTTCCTACATGTTTGAAGTGACAACATCTTAGATTCTATCAATTGTTAAAGGTCTCAAAGCTACAAAATCTGCTGGTGTCTCCATGACTCTAATAAAAAAGTCAATCCACCTTCTTGTTGAGTAATAATGAACAAATGCTTTTCAGAAGGAATCTGTCCTGATCAGCTTAAGCTGTCCATAGTTAAGCCCATTTTCAAAAAAGGAGATCCAGAGGACATAAACAATTTCCGTCCTATCAGCCTTCTTCCATCTTTAGCCAAAATTTATGAAAAAATTATATCCAATAGACTACTCCACTTCTTCAAGAAATTGAATGACATCACAAAAGCCCAGTATCGTTTTATTGAACACAAAAGTACCAATACAGCTTTTTTTGAATTAACACAGGAAATTTTAGATTCAATTGAGATGTGGAGACCTTTCAATGGGAGTGTTCTTGGATCTATCAAAAGCCTTTGATATGAACCATAACATCTTATTCAAGAAACTGAAATTCTCTGGCATCAGAGACATACAACTTGGACTCATAAGGAGCCAGAGCTTTAGGTTGATTCTTGTAAGAAGTTTTCGGATCGATTTCGTTTTTGAAATTATGTTCTGTTACCTCAAAGCGTGTGAAATTGTAGACAAATGGGTCAAAAATTCAAGATTTCTAAGCCTCATCTAATTGTACAGATGGAAGGTTCTAATTAAAAAATAAATATGTCTCATTTGGCGAAATTATTTTGGCAAACGTCGAATACAACAAACTCTTTGTATCCAGTCAAGTTGAATACGTTTCAAGGACGAAAATTCGCCTGTAATTCACCATGGTTCCCTCGAACAAAAGTGTTTTTATACACTGACTCCATCAGCACTTCTAACGCATTTTTTCAACGAGCCTTCCATCAAACCTGTCCGATTGAAATAATTCGTCGATACCGATCGTCTTTGACGCTGCGGGCCATATCATTATTTTGACCAGTCGAATATATTATTAGGCTTAGCCAAATAAATTACTTTTCCACGTTATAAATATGCATGAATAGGTAATTTCGATTCATTCATAAGTTTGTGTTGTGTAACCTTCGAAGAAAACGTTTAGACATTCGGATTCAACCTTCAATTTTCTCTCCACTAAATAATCTGACACCTGTAATTTACCGCCCATGTAAGCGCTATGCAGTCAAGAATCACTTAATCGTGATAGGAATTAAGTGTGAGTTTGTTTTGAAATGTTGTTTCCTGATGGACACCATCTGGTCGTTGACTTGGCTTTGGCACGGGTGTTGATTTGTCCAGATTTTTGGTATGGGCAGGGTTGGCAAATTCTTAAAGGGAATGTTAGGTGCCAAATTTTGGTAACGAAAGAACTTGAGAGGTTCCCGAGATAATTGAGAAGTGATAACATCTGTCTATTTTTCGGGTAGCGATAAGAAGTTTATGAAGGAAAAGCACGTGAGTTTACTATGGTATTAATTTCGATGATTTTCTACAGGTTATGCACACATCATACTCCCTAATAATCTCTAAAAATCTCTTAAATTTCACAATTGTTTATGAATTTTCAAATCCCCGTCTGTATATTTGGCAGTTTGCACTATAAAAAAGATAAAGATCTCTCTGAATGATAATATCTATCTACGTTTGTTTTCATATTATGAATCATTTTTTTGTGAAAAAATAAGCTGTAAATTTAACAGAAGTTTCTGTTATTTCATGAAGAATTAAATAAATTCACAATAAACACCAGTCCTCTTGCTTGATATAAAGTGTCGTTATCAATTTGATTCAAGAAGTTCCACATCCAACTACAATGTTAGTTATAAAATACATATATCCTGAAAATTTTTTCATGAATTCAGTTGATTTATTGTATAAAATCAATAAAATCCTTTCATATGGTCGAAATTCAACATTTATCAGCTTCATTAATTCAGTCAGTATGCCATAAAACACGAAATATAACAGTAAACTCCCAATGGACCTAAGGTCCTTACGATAATAATAATAATAACAATGACGAATAAAAACGATGCACAATGATAGGGGACGCCCCCATCTTTTCTCCGAGATCGGAATCTCGATAAGGAAAGGAGATTTATGACAGATATATAATGGTAAATAAATAAACACAGTTTGCAGCGGGGATAAGCCAGATCTCAAGGTGTGATACACACATTTTCTTTGAGAGATCTCGTATAGTAAACGAAGATGTTCACTCATACTA
This sequence comes from Adalia bipunctata, assembly GCA_910592335.1. NCBI lineage: Eukaryota > Metazoa > Arthropoda > Insecta > Coleoptera > Coccinellidae > Adalia > Adalia bipunctata. The sequence continues at coordinate 9,431,430 of OU342955.1, read as the reverse complement.
ATATGATGAAAATATGTCAATAATCACTAAAATGAATTCGATTTGTGAGTAAATATATCTCTCAAGCCAGCATCAACCGCGAATACTATTCTTTCAGTGTTCACTTTGTGGAATATTTCTCCATGTTCATTTATGTTTTTCGTGGAAGTTTTTCATCACTCTCTTTAGCAAAGCGGTTTCAGTTTGGATGATTTCCTCCTTGATTCCCTTTTTTGTGTCGAGAATAAGGATCTCAAACATCACTCTAAGACCCTAGATGACTTGAAAAAGGCAATCAAGCAGGAATTGCATATAACAATTTCCTGGCCTGGTGTAAATTGAAAAATGTAGAAGGGTACTTCAGTGAACCTGGTTTCCTGGCATACTTAGAAGAAAAATCAAAAATATTGAGTTCATCAACTTTGTGGAGCAAATTTTCCCGGATGTTAGTAAATATTTTGAGGTAATAGCATATTTAAAACGGAAAAGTGAAGAATATCTTCCCAAATAATCGAAAATTCTCACTCGTGAACAAGTTGAAAAGTTTATAAATGAGGCACCAGATGAGAAATACTTGATGGTTAAGGTTGCCAGGGCCCCCGCTACCATGTGTGCAAAGTGTGCAATGCACACGGGCGCCATCCTTTCAGGGGCGCCAAAATCCTGGGTCAAAAATCGCAAAAATATTTGCAAAAAAAAATAAACAAAAATTAATGCTAAAATATAAAAATGCACAATTACGCTTTCCTCGGACTGGACGTCCAACGCCGCATCCACGCCGTCAATCTCGTTTATACGAATTTATCCAACCAATGTAGTTGTTCTCATTACCTGATCTGATGATACTGACCCATTAAATATTTTACAATATATATTTAAAAACAATTTAATCTCGACCCTTGTTGGGGATCAAGATTGGCTGTTCGTCGACAGCTTTTTGTTCCCGCTCTTGGTGGACTGTATAACTTTAACTTGTCACTTGTAAAACAGGGTGAAACACACTATTACTTCAATTTTTTAATAATGTATTTTTCAAACTTCAATTAACTACTATAAACTTAGAAATTAAGGGTTACAATCTTAGCAATACTGCCGTCTCGGCGTCTGTGGCGAGAATGAGAATGACAATGCGCGTCGTCAACACATGCGCGCTGGAATTCGCCTAACAGGCGTTGCCACTTTTACTAAAAGGCCTAAGAAATAGGAAATAGTACTTAACAAACCGCCGGCCTTGAAATACTATTTCAACAGAAGCATATAAAAAATAAATCAAATTCTTAAAATACAAAGATTACAAGTCTCATTTAAATTTGTAAGGCATCATTTACAGGAAGAACACACAAATTTCGCACTGAGCGTTTTACTATAGTTCCGTCACTGAAACGCACCGAAGCAACTCGTGCGATCTGATCTGAGCCCGGATAAAGCTCCACTACTCTGGCTGTACGCCAAAACAACACAGGTAAGTCATTATCTTTAACTAAAACTAACGTGTCTTTTTTTAGATGCTGCAAATAATTGCCTTTCCACTTCAGCCTGGTTTGAAGCTCACCAATATACTCCTTGGTCCACTTTTTCCAGAAAAGTTGAACCATCTTTTGGCGAAGCTCATAACACTTCAAACGATTGTCTGAAGTGCATTCATAATTGTTCTCTGGCAAACTAGTGAGAGATCGTCCTATAAGGAAATGACCAGGACACAAGGGACTAAAATCTTCAGGATCAGAGGATAAGGGGGTAAGTGGTCTAGAGTTCAATATGGCTTCTATTTGATATATTACAGTACAAAAATCTTCAAAATGTAAGTGATTAGTACCGACAACCCGCTTCAAATGATGTTTGACTGCTTTAACGCCAGCCTCCCATATCCCTCCAAAGTTCGGACTCTTAGGCGGAATGAACTTCCATTTGATTTTTTCGTTCAAAAAATATTTTTCTATAAACTCTTTATTATTTTTCATGAAGTTAAAGATTTCATTTTTTGCTCCTACAAATTGAGTTCCGTTATCGGAGAAAATAACAAACGGCTTTCCTCTGCGCGCTATGAATCTTTTAAAACATGAAATGAAGGCATTTGTTGAAAGCTCCGTTATTACCTCTAAATGAATGGCCTTCGTAGACATGCAAACAAAAACACAAATCCAACCTTTAGTCATCTTTGGCTGTCTTGTTTTGCGATCTCTCAACAGAAAAGGACCAGCATAATCACAACCAACATTGAAAAATGGGAACGATTGTTGAAGCCGCTCGTTTGGCAAATCGCCCATTAAGCACTGTAACGTTTTGGGTTTAGCCTTAAAGCATACTAAACAATCACGAGTTAATTTTCTTGCCAAATTTCTACCAGCTAAAGGCCAGTACTTTTCGCGCACTGAATATAGCAGTTGCTGTGGCCCGCAATGTAAGAGCCTATTATGTTCGTGTTTCATAATCAGTTTGGTTAGTGAATGACCTTTCGGCAGTATAATAGGATGCGTCTTGTCGAAAGACATAGAACCCTTCAATATTCTACCGCCAACCCTAAGTATTCCCTTATCGTCTAAGAAAGGATTTAAATTCGCGATTGAACTTTGTGAACACACAGAACTATTTTTCTTCAAGTCCTTTATTTCTTGCGCAAATTCGGTATGTTGGGCTTGAATTATGACCCTATGCAGCGCCTCTATCCACTCCTTTAATTCAATATTCCCGGTAGTCTTAATTTCAGGTTCACGCGTGTTGCGAATAAATCTAAAAATGTAAACAATCACGTTTATGAGTTTTGTGAAACTGGAAAACCTTTTAAATATATCGAATCCTTGACTTCCGCTTATTGACAAAGATACTACCCTTTGCTCTGGTATCACCTCAAGCCTTACATCTTCGCATTTAGCCGAAGGAAAACCTTCCGGCTCGCCCTTCAACCAGGACGGTCCTTCAAACCAAAAATTATCCCTATTCATATTTTCTATGGTTTGACCTCGTGTGATTAAATCAGCGGGATTATCCTTTGTTCCCACGTGGTGCCAGTCCGCTACACTAGAGTAATTTTGAATTACAGAAACTCGGTTGGCCACGAATACTTTCCATCTCTCTGGTGAACCTTGAATCCAATGGTATGTCACCAAGGAGTCAGTCCAAAAATATAAAGCCGAAAAATTTAAGTCTATCGCTCTTTTGACTATATTAGCCACCTTTACGCCTAACACAGCCGCACAAAGTTCCAAACGGGGCAATGTAATTTGTTTTATTGGTGCTACCTTACTTTTTGCTAATAGTAACCTACTTGAAAATTCATTTTTATTCCTGCTAACGATATAGCTACATGCGCCGTAGCCCTTTTCTGAGGCGTCTACGAAAGTATGTAATGAGAAATGACTGGAAGAACTGATAATAACTTGTCTTGGAATAGACAAAGTTTGTAAATTTCTCAAATCTCCTAAAAAATCATCCCAATTTTTTTGCATGCCCAACGGTACAGGTTCATCCCATTCTAATTTTTCCTTCCACAAATTTTGAAGTAAAAATTTAGCCCTAATAGTGAAAGGAGCCAACATCCCCAAAGGATCAAAGATTTGCCCTATTATAGATAAAATAATTCGTTTAGTGAAAACTCTCCCTTCATGCTGAATTCCGCTGGCACTGAATTGAAACGTATCCTTTTTCGAATTCCATAAAATTCCTAAAGTTTTATTATTTTCATTTTCTCCCAAATTCAAAACACTTGACTCAATGTCAGAATTCACATCGAAATGTTCGAGAACCTCATCGTCATTAGTAAGCCACTTACGTAATTCGAAACCTGCGCCCTTAAGAGCATTAGAAACATTACGCTGTAAGTCTATTAATTCTTGCTTGTCATTGGCACCATCCAAATAGTCATCTACATAGAAGCTCTTCGCTATTGAACTACTAGCCTTCTGATTTAATTTCTCATTGTCATATGCAACCTGTCTTAATACTCGCGTAGCTAGAAATGCCGAAGCCGCCATACCATATGTAACCGTTAATAATTCATAACATTTTATTTCATCGACTTCCGAGAAACGCCAAAAAATTCTTTGAAAATTGGTTTCTTCAGGACAGATCCAAATTTGCCGATACATCTTGGAAATATCCGCGGTCATGACATATTTAGGTATTCTAAATCTTAATAAAATGTCAATTAGTTCACTCTGTACCACAGAGCCTGAATACTGAATATCATTTAATGAGACTCCTTCACTTGTTTTTGCAGAAAAATCAAAGACTACTCTACAGGGGGTAGTTATACTGGTATCTTTTAAAACAGCATGATGCGGAACATAATAAGATTCCCGATTAGAAAGTTCATCAATACTACATCTAAGCTCTCTCATATGACCCAATCTGACATATTCACTCATGAAATGATCATACTGCCTTTTCAGGTTTTCATTTTTACTTAAACGCCTTTCTAAATTAATAAATCGATTTAATGCATTATCTTTAGAATGACCTAATTTCTTTGCATTTTCCTTGAATGGAATGCTTACTATGAATCTTCCATCCCCATGCCTTCTATAATTTTCCTTGAAATGACGCTCACAAAAATTTTCTTTCATGTCCTGTGGTAAACATTCTTCGATTTTCCAAAATTTAACTAAGTTTTCATTGATATCATCAACGCTTAAACACGCAGAAACCTTCCTAGAATTACTACAGTAATTGTTTAATTCGCCGCCTATAACCCATCCAAGTTTTGTTTTTTGCAATACAAGACCTTTTTGCAGCCTTATCTGCTCCATAAGAATAAGATCGTAAAATAAACTTACCCCTACCAATAAGTCTATTTCCTGGCTTTCATTAAATTTACTATCTGCTAGCTCAATGTTATTTGGTATCTTAATCAAATTAGAATCAAAAGTCCTATGAGGTAAAGACTCTGTTATTTTAGGTAGAATTAAACACGATATTTCCCTAATATAATTCTCATCTACCCTTGAAAAAATCTCTAAATTTACCTTATGTCTTGAGACGGAGGTTGCGCTATTACCTACGCCACTAATTCTAAAATTGACCGGTATCTTCTTTAAATTCAAAATGTTTGCTATTCTTTCCGTAATGAAGTTACTTTGAGAACCAGGATCTAATAAAACTCTGATAGGCATGCACTTCCCATGCTTATTTTTCACATTTACTACTGCTGTCGATAATATCGATAATTTACAAATATCGCTACCGCCGGCCCTAGCACAGTTAACAGAGTTTAAACTATGCGTGCTGTAACCTTCGCTCACTTCGCGACGTTGCTCCTTGTCTGAAATATCCGCTAAAACGCCTGAGATCACCTTTTCTTCAGCCGCGTCTGCTACGCTCTCGTTTTCTGCTGCGTGCGCCGCAACTGATGCTCCTGTTGTATCTACTTCGCCCGAGTCTTCGCGATGCAATAAAGAATTATGGAATTTGTCACAAATTCGACAACCGCCTTTTCCGCATTTCTTACTCTCATGCTTCCCAAAACAATTATAGCATAATTTTTTATTTCTAATTACGGTTTTTCTCTCGCTAACCTTCAATTTCAAGAATTCAGGGCATTTAAATATTGAATGCGCACCTTTACAATGATAACATGCAAAATTAGAATTGGAACTGGTCACAAAGGAATTTGTTTTTCTTTGTTTGACGCTATCTTTTTGAGAATTTTCTGCCCTTTCATTCTTGAATCCTAATTTTTCTAACATTTCGCATTTATTTTTCAGAAAGGTGTAAATTTCATCTACAGTTGGGAGCTCATCCTCGATTTGGAAGCCTTCCCAATCTCTCCTTGTGCGCGGATCGAATTTAGATGCCAACAAAAATATGATCAACGTGTCCCATTTGTCAGTGGGCTGCCCTAAGCTGTTGAGGGATCTCAAAACTCTAGTAAAAATGTCGAATAAAACTCTTAATTCACTTGCATTTTCTCTTTGCATGCCTTTAGCATTAAATAACATCGAAACATAATTTTCTACTATGATTCTTTTGTTTTCATATCGATCCTTTAAAATACTTAATGCGACTTTATAATTACTGCTTACTAAGGGAATTGATTCTATCATGCTTGCAGCTTCTCCTGTTAAGCAGGATTTTAAATAGTAAAATTTTTGCACACAATCTAAGGATTCATTTTTCTCTACTAGGGAATGAAACATATCTCGAAACTCTAGCCATTTGTCAATGGAGCCACTAAAAACCGGTAGTTTTAAAATTGGTAATCTTGCTGTATTACTTGGAATGAATTGCTCATTAATACTGCCTACACTTCTAACGGAGTTTGAATTTTCATTGGCCTTAATGCCTTCTCGGAATCTTTCAATTGCAATTTTCGCTACTGAAGTCACATTAAAATACTTTAATTCAAATTCTGATCGCTCCGGGTCCTCTACGTCTTCATTTTCTTCATTTGATTCCCTTGAACTGTACTCGATCAATTCAATTTCTGCTTGATAAGTATTAAATTCATCAAATGAAGTCTCTAACCTATTTTTTCGAATCTCTAATTCTGATACTTGTTTTTCATTCAAACTATCTAAATTCAGATCGTTCACATATTTAATGAACCTAGTTAATGCAGACTTGCATTGCGCCCTTTTAAACCTCAATTGCTTTAATTCGTCCATATTGAACCCTAGATAAGGATGACAAACAACAAAGGAAAAAGATCGAATCAACTCACAGTTTGTTGTTTGTTTACTTCTTACGCCGCCGTGTCAAGCGTCGTCTTTGTCCTCTTGCTCGCTGTGTCTGGATCTGCGCAGCCGCCTTACTTTAGCCTCGCTCCGCGCCGGTCTCGACTCCTTCGTCCGCTCGTCGTTCTCTTTCCTGCAGAACGATCCAAAATGTCCGCCTCTTCTGCTACCAAATGCCTGGAATGTCTTGAAAATCGTCTTCAAAACTTCCTCTTCTTCTGACTAGTCCGTCTCGTCGTACGGCTTCTTCTTCTCAATATTTTAGCTGTCCAAGGTGCTTGTTCACTAATACGGCTCGATTGGACCAAAATTGTTGGGGATCAAGATTGGCTGTTCGTCGACAGCTTTTTGTTCCCGCTCTTGGTGGACTGTATAACTTTAACTTGTCACTTGTAAAACAGGGTGAAACACACTATTACTTCAATTTTTTAATAATGTATTTTTCAAACTTCAATTAACTACTATAAACTTAGAAATTAAGGGTTACAATCTTAGCAATACTGCCGTCTCGGCGTCTGTGGCGAGAATGAGAATGACAATGCGCGTCGTCAACACATGCGCGCTGGAATTCGCCTAACAGGCGTTGCCACTTTTACTAAAAGGCCTAAGAAATAGGAAATAGTACTTAACAACCCTTTCAAACCTAAGCATTTCACTAAGAATTCTTCTGACATTGCCTATAAATATCAATTTTAGCGATGTAATTGATGAATTTGCAACAGCCAAGTCTAGGAAAATATCGCTACTATAATAGCTATTTTTTTTATTTTTCTACTGTACCTAGCTTTCATTTTTGATTTTAAGAGGAAGTAAACTAGGTATTTTTTAAAAATGTACCTACATATTTTTTAAAATACCTAAGTATAAGTAGAAAGTGATACTTTTATATGAATATTTATGTATACATTAGCCAATATTTCTGTTTTTTGCTCCTTAAAAATACATATGTGATTTTTAGTTTTGGGTTATTTTATAGTATTCATCAACAGTGTCTGTACCCTACTAGTCAAAGAAATACTTCAAAGTGGTTGTGAACAAGAATTTATTTTGAGTTATTTATTTCGTTATGATTTTATTCTGTTTGTTTGTTCTGTTGTGTTTCGTTTGTTTTATATTTTAGTCTACAAAGAGATATCTAGTTTTTGACTTCTAAAGTTCAGTTTTTCGATGCATTTCAAGCACCTAGCTACCTACCCAAATAATAAATAAAAAAATCCAAAATGCCTCAAGGGGCGCCAAAATTCTTTTTTGTACACAGGCGCCAATAGCCCTTACGGGGGCCCTGAAGGTTGCAACTATTTTCGGATTATTTGGAGCCTGTCGGCGTGAAGAATTGTGCAATTTATCAGTGGCAGACATTGAAATAACAAATACTTAAATCATTGGTTATACAACTTCCAAACACAAAAACGAAAGTCAGTCGTTCTTTCAGTATTATTGGGAATGAGGTACCTATGTTGACTATTTTCATAAGTATACTTTGCACTGCGCCCTTCTGTCATCAAACATCTTTGTTTTTTCCTGAAATATATGAATAATAAATGCACTGCGAATCCAGTTGGTATCAATACATTTGGGAAAATTTCATCTTTTGTTGCCTAATTCCTCAAACTGCCAGAACCAAAGCAATATACAGAACAAGATCCTCCGCTTCATTGCTAGCAGAATCAGGAGCAAATATTACGGATATAAAAAAAGATGGCTGATGGAAGTCTACGACGGTAGCCGAGGGCTATGTTGATCTTTCCATTGCATATAGAAATGTAATTGCTGAAAAAATTCTCCCAACCTCAACAGATTTTGGATCATCATCATCCAATATTGTACTTCCGGTTTCTACAAGTACTGATGGTGCTGAGGATTCTAATAATGTGTTGCGAAGCTCCCTAACGTCACAGGATATTGATGTTAGTAATTGTTCTAGTCTTACGATTAATATTAATGTTCATAAGTGATGATTGTTAAATATTGATAATGAAAATTTGCAATTGTTGAATTTTTTTCATCTGATTTCATCATAAGAAAATGGAGTGCTAAAAATATTTTCAACACTAATGTTAAAAATATTTTTAACATGCTTCCACGTAAACAATCAATTTTAACATTGTATGCTGTCATTAAAAGTGCCACTTTTAATGGCAGTTGTACGAAAAAGAGTTTTTTCGATATCTGGTTTCGAATTTTTTCAACAGCTCCTTAAAATGCGGGAGAACTAGTTGTCGCACTATTTTTAATGTTGCTATGTTCATTATACGTTACCCGAATTTAGTAACGTAATTTTTGAAACGAAAATTCAACCGTTCAACTCTTTAATACTGCTACCATTATAAAACGTGTCCTTATCGTTTATTGCTACTTGAACTGCTCATTTCAAAAGCTAATGAAGTCACTGAACAAGTATTCAACCCTTACTGCGCAGGTACCGTGAAAGTCTATGAGTGTGGATGAAACATTTGTACCTTTCTGCGAAGCCTTTGTCACGGCACAAGAGACCGACACGAAACGGGGAAGGCCACGAAGCGCGAACTTGACACCAAGAAGTCATCCACACGCGGCATTGGCCGATTTTCTTGCCATGAGTGTAGAGCGGGCTCTACAGCTATGTTAACGGAAGCTGCGCAGGATGCCAGGAATGAAGAAGAATACTCATTCCTCATCTCTGAATCAGCCACCTGTGGGTCCTCTCGTCGAGAATCCTATGTCCACTGAGGTGGAAAAACTACCTACGTTATTCTCACGAAGCTAATCGTATAATTTTGGCTCCAACTCCAACTTATTAAGATTCAAATGCAGTGTGTTCATTTAGTGCAGATAAATGGGCGATCTGAATGAATGCGGGGTTGAGGGATTACCGTGTGGGCAAGTCTGGTAGCCGAGATGCCCAGAAATTGGAGTTGCCATGTTGCGGGTACCTTACAGATGGGCGCATGGCCGGCACGAGCACGGGACTTTCCTAAGGACGACCACGCATCCACATGATCGCTTCCACAGCGCGAAACAAAATAATACAACCATCAGGGTCGGATCCACAGTGCTTATTCAATTCGTCGTATTTTCAGTTTAGTGTTTGGATGGTAACAACTCCATTCGGTTCTCTTAGATGAAATATACCTATTACTCTCTTTCCTTCCAAAATGTTCCAAAGATCAGGTTATAAGGATGGCAAGAGAATGACATTAACATCTTCAAATCTGCCCAGGGAACCTCTCGAAACATGAGCACGAACAACACTTGAAATACACTGCGCAAAAAAATTAACGCACATTCTGAAAATCTCAATTTTAATGAAAGTTAACTATAAATTGACTTCATAACTTATTTTTTATGTTTTCTCGGGAAGGTTTTGAACGAAACAAGACACATTAAATGGAAGAAAAATTCAGGATTTCACCGAATCTTATGTGGAAGAAGAGAAATGAACAATTTTCAAAATACTGAAATGCTGATAAGTGATTTAATACTTGGTATTTCCACCCCTTGCGTTCATTACAGCTCGGCAACGACGGTTCATACTCAAAATGAGTGATCTTAAAATGTTCTGATCTAATCCTTTCCAGATTTCTCCGAGTTGGATTTCCTAAGTCATTAAGAGTAGCTGGATGATTTTCTCAGCCTTCTATTGAGGTTGTCCCAAACCTGCTCAATCGGATTGAGATCTGGACCTCTTGCTGGCCACTCCATTCGAGAGACTTCAACCTCTTCAAGGTACTCCTGAACGATGCGCGCACGATGGGGTCTGGCCTTATCGTCCGTAAAAATGAAATTTTCACCAATGTATGGGGCAAATGGCACTGCATGCTCTTCAAAAATGTTCCTTATATACTTATCAGCATTCATAGCTCCATTATCAACGACCACTAGGTCTGTGCGAGCAGTCAAAGATATTCCACTCCATACCTTAATCGATCCTCCTCCGAAACCAGTAGTAATCAAGAAATTGCACTGAGCATATCTTTCATGTGGACGTCTGTATACAAGGGAACGTCGATCACAATGGTAGAGGCAGAATCTAGACTCATCTGTGAAGAGAACTCTTTCCCAATCGGTCTCTTCCCAATGGATATGCTCTCTCGCAAAATCCAAACGGGCCCTTCGATGGGCTGGGGTAAGAGCTAGGCCTTTTGCCGCGACACGAGGCCTTAAATCAAATTCTCTGAGGCGATTTCTTATTGTCTGAGTGCTAATTTGCACCTCATGAGTTTGCTCAAGCTTATTTTGAAGGAGGCGAGCGTTTGCAAACCGTTGTCTCAACGAAGAAACTCTCAAGTAACGTTCTTGAATGGCAGTTGTTACCCGTGGTCTACCCTGGTCTTCGGACATTCATACCTGTTTCCCTGAATCGCTGCAACATTCTGGACACACTTGTATTGGAAACTCCGAACCTTTCTGCAATTCTTGTGTATGTCCACTCTTCTTCTCGCAAAACTACCACTTGGGCGCTTGGGTCAAATTGCGTGTTTCGCGTTGCATAGCGATCGAGTGTAGAAAATCAAACGAAAGAAAAACTATTGATCATTAGAATTGATCGAGAACAACTGATTTTAGAATGGAGCCTATACATTCAAAATCTGATAATATCATCTTTTTTTATTCCTGCTGGGAGAAAACATCTGTATTGAAGAAAAACGTTGAAAGTGGATAACATATGCATGCATAATTCTGATAAAAATAATTATCATTGAGAACACCTTCAGTTGTAGAATAAATTTGAGATTTCCATAATGTGCGTTAATTTTTTTGCGCAGTGTATTTTGGTGGGACAAATATGGCTTTCCAATTGCCAATATAATCGGACAATACTGAGTGTTTTTTATAGGAAATATCGTGTTTGTACCATTTTCATTCCAAAGGGTGAGTACTGGAGTATTTCTTAAATGTATCAACGCAATTTCAATCGAGAAATATGCTTTGCATCAATTCCAGAGGATCGTTTAAGGGACGTATTTAGCCAGATTTTTTTTCAAATGGCTATATCTTTTTAACAGAGCCGAATTCGGAAGAATGGAAAATGAAAAAAAGGTTTCTTTTGGGCTCAAGAATCTTCAGTTAAAATATATGTTCAAGTCAAAGACTCACCTTGTATAGATTACAGAAATTAATGTTGTGGCTATTTTCGATAACAAATATCTCCAAAGCTTCCGAGAAGAATCCGTCCCTGTCCCCTCATCAAGTTCCCCAGAGGAATCGTCCAATTCTGAGACGAGATTTAAAAATAGCGGCGGTCTCATCACGATCGGTCGCGCCGCGCCGCTGACCGTGCGCCGCCTGGCATCTAGAGGGCCGAGGGCTCGCGCCAGGCCAACTGCGATCGGATCGTGCCATCAAATTACAACGGAACGGACGGTCTAAATGTTGTCGAGTCATTTGCGGACCAATATCTATTATTATTTTTCAATGAACACCGTATAATGGGCATTTAGTGTTCACCTCGTTTGTTATTATCTATCACTGCCTTTTATTATCCGATGTAGCCCCCCTGTAGTCTCGCACACCTGTAAACTTATAGAGAGTGGCCGCGAGGCTAAATCCAAGGAAGCTCGGGTAGTGTGGTCTCCACATTATGCGAATTTGATTCAATAACTGTGTTCAGGATCGGTTGGGAGCCGAGAGTCCGGAGTTGCAGGTGGTTGGTCTCAAAAATCGATTATTGATGCTGACAATGGAGTTTCTCCTGTTCTGCACCATATGGAGATGAGGTCGCTGAACTTGGGTCCTTGCGATCAGCTGAAGGGTGTTCGATGATGTTGACAGTATTCGCACGAAATATTTCGCTTTGGCAGTAAAGGGAATATTTAAAATTTAATTTGCTAGCTTCATTATCTGTTCTTCGTTATAACCTTGTGATCGGTTTCATGCCACGGTTATTGAAGAGGATCTTTGATGGTATACAGTGTTCTCTTCATGACATTTGAATATCCGATGAGTTTGTATAACGTCTACACCAGATAATTTAACTAGATGCATAATCTCCCCTCAGGATGGTCATAAAACTTTCAAGAATTTTTCTAAATTTTGAGCTATCCAAGATGTACTTCATGAAACGCTTTGGATTATAAGATATTTTTGGGTTATCAATGAAAATATGAACAAGTTATGGATCTTTACAGACTTAGCCTGAGGAAAATTGAGAAAGAGAAAGATTGGGAGGTAGAACTTTTAACTTTCAATTGATGATATAATCGATAAAACTCAAGTGTCTCTCCAATTATTCAAGAGTTATCTGACGAAAAATGATGAAAATGTTGAGCATATTCGGCGATACACTAGAAATTAAGATGGGAATACCACAAGGAACTGTGCTTGGTCCAATTCTATTTATTTTATATCTAAATTCACTAATAGAAAGAGTGGAGTCGAAGATTCAATTTTATCTAATGCTGCTGAAACGTATTTGATGATTAAGGGTAACAGTTGGCCTGCGGAGAGAGATGGAAAAAAAAACAAAATAAAATTCAGACATCTATTTTACATCCCTGAAAGAGATTATACGTGGTGGCCACTTTTTTAATGGGATTGTACTGGTAACTTTTAAACCATAACAATTATATATATAGTTATAGTTATAATGAAAAGGGGTTACAGTTCACTGCGACCTTAAGGTCTATTGTGTCCCCTATCAGAGCTAATAGTATAACAGTTAGAAGGTCGGTCAAATGGAGAAAAAGTTGCATTCATAAAAGCATTGTCAAGCAGTTCAAACAAATCGAGATTATCAGAGCCGGTTATTGAGATATCTTAATAAACGTAAATTTTGTCATTTTGATTTTTCTTTTTTTTCCCACTTCATTTCAAATATTATCAAAAACTGTTTCAGGAATTTTTTTATTCGACAGTAAACTATACTCAAATTGACATAATCAGATTTCGTATTCAACGTGAATATGAATAAGTATGCGACTTTTTGGTACAAAATAAATAAATACGTGTTTCTGGGATTTTGTGAAATTCACCCTCAAAGGATATAATAGGGGATGGAAGTTCATAGAAAATTATTACTGAAATTACCCGTTTCTCGTTGAAATGTATAGTAGATTTGAAAGATTTTAGATGGCGAGGAAGGTATTATTTATGCGACATAATTTTATTTTTATTTCCATCAATAAGAATTAGTTATAATGAAAAGACATCTATTTATGGAACTGAAAAAAATACCACTTATGTGCATCGAAGTCACTTAGGCTACCTGTATCATCAAAAATGATAATCTTATGGTGATGAATATCACAGATTACCAATACTTCCACATCTTCAAAAATTTTTGATCAGGAAATAAAGGTAATATTTGATGATTTGTTGAACTGAGCGATCTAAATTGAGTTTATATCTGAGGAAAATTGAAGAAACTGACGTATTTTCTCGCATGAATTTCAAATTTCAACTTGTTTTCGATTCTATTCTCCACCACTTCGATTGGAACTAGAATCTGAAACCTGAAATATTTCTCGTTATTAATTTCATAGATTGTTGAATTATGACAAGTTATCGCTTGATCTCCTTAGTTTTATGTCCCCATATCCTTATGGAGAAAGTAGCAAGTTGTCCAACAAAGATTAAAATTCACACTTACGGTCATTAGCTCAGACCATTGGCGCCGTGAACTTTCCCATAAATTATTCATAATAATGTATGCAATAAAGATGTTTTGAAAATTCATAAGATGTTCAATAACGCCATCGAAGATTGCCCATCTATGCAGATGAACCGCAAGGAAATGATCGCTACATAGTTCAAAATGATATATATTCTAGTCAGAGTACGTTTTAAACTCAAATATGTCTTGTACTTTTTGAGTGTGACTGATGGGAAAAGGAATGAAATTTCAATAATTCATGAAAAACTAGTTGGATATCAAGTTACTACATTGTATAAAAGTTCATTATAATCTACTTTATTCAAACTGCTAAAGCACTTGAACATAATGACAGATCCAGATACAGTAACTGTCATATCCTTATCAAATAACCCTTCATTAACAATAATTAAGGATCTGCATAAAAATACATCTGGAAAGAGCTCATGATCATATTCCTTCAAATTGATGATCATTGTAAAAAAATTTAAACTATTTTGTCTGCTAAATCCATAATATATAAACTACATTAATTTTCTCAATATTCACCGATACAAACAAAATGAATCCAACTATTTAGGTTACAGTAGCAAATCAAATCAAATCAAATTTATTCTACAAATTATTACAAACAAATGGTAATAATAATAGTCATATAATAGAATACCAAAACGAAAAAAGTAACAAGAAATATCTAATCAAATTGTGAATTTTCACTACCCGAAATCATCTAACATAAATTCCTCAATCGAGTAGTAACATTTAGACGTCAAAAGAATCCTCAGACGTTTTCTGAAACCGTTCGTCCGTTTTATTTCTTCTGGAAGTTTATTATATAATTTGATTGCTAAGTAATTAGTAGCTTTCTGAGTTCTCCTTATTCTGTGGTACGGCATACTCATATCTTGTCTGTAAATGCAACCTGAGAAAACAGCATTATAGACTCTGTCACACGTCTAATGTCCAGTCTTAGGTGAGATCTACCCCTCAGCTCTGACAAATTTTTTCTTTATTAGAGGAGTTTCTTTCATTTGCCTTTCATCTTGTGTTTCCTGGTTTTTCTACGTTTGCTTTGCGGGAAGCATTTATTCTCTTCAGATTTCACTGTTTTCTATTTTTTTTCATTCTTTCTTCTCTTCATGGTCTTCGCTAAATTTATTTCATTGTCTGTTCGTCTCACTGATGTAATCCTCAGTATGTCCCGCAGTTGTTCATTCTTGTGTCCTTTTATCTTCCAGTTTCTGTCTGTTTTGTTTGATTTGATTATGCTTAGTTTGTTCTCCAATGAGAGTTTGCTCTTTACTTTCAACATTCAATTGGAAGGTGATTACTATATATCTGTTTTTTCTTCTGTTCACATCCATTTGTTGTATTTAACTTCTTCCTTTCATTCTATCTTCTGGTCGTTTATGATCACTTTTCCTTCTCCTTTTTCACCCTTGTTGCTCCGAAGGAGTTGGCCATTGTTTCACTCAGCAGTACCATGAATCGACCTAATAGGAATTTGAAATAATGAGGAATAAATTAAAATTCTTCTATAATCCGAATGAAGCAAACAGAGAATGACTTTGATCAATAAACTTTGAATATATGAATATAGCTGACCATCTCTATGTACAACCAATTCGCCGCCCATGTCCATGGTGTTTTTACCATTTATGCTTCCAGATTAATCACGGAAGCAAAACAAGAGTTATCGCATGTGCATACGACTTATACGATTCAATTTTATTGTTTTCAATTCTACACTCGATTGAGCATATTGCACTTTCGGAAATAGGATCAGAAAAACCATAAACTATTCTCCAGGAACAATGACATATTTATTTAATTAAGATTAGAATAATAAAAACTGAATAAGAACAATGGACGATAATTAATTTTCCCGCTGTGAATAACATAATTTTTTTTCTTTCCTGATTAATTCATGGAGAAAATCCGAACGGTCCATTGAAATTTGTGATTGCATTGATTTTAACGGAAATATTCGGGTTTGCTATGAACCACCACAATCAGATCACTCAGATTTCGCACTGACCGAATTTCTAATCGTGCTTTTTGATTCGAGGGAGTGGGCTTGGGTAAAAGATGAATTTTGATCGTAGTTTAGAGAATTATAGATATTGGCAAAAAATCCGATTATTTCAAGCAGTTCCCGAAAAATTACGATATTGAAAAATTCAAATTCAACTCGAAAATATTCAACAGGCAGTACTTTATTGATTGATGAATATTCCATGTAAAAATTAGGATTTCAGTGACCAAAATAATCAAGCTTATTTGCTAAAAAAGAACCAGTAACGAAAACGAATTGTGGCGAATTATTTTCGAACAAAGATATCACAATGAGTGGATTGATCTACGATCTACTAATTTCACACACCCTTCATAATTTTCTGATGAATTTCGATGAAACACGTTTATACCGGTAGTTCACTGCCTTTTCTATTTTAAAATCATTCTAATTGACGTTTTCAATCAATTTGAACCATTTGAACTGATTTCTGAAGATTATTTCATTTTTTGATCAAGTATTGAC
The DNA here is from genome assembly GCA_910592335.1 of Adalia bipunctata. Taxonomy (NCBI): domain Eukaryota; kingdom Metazoa; phylum Arthropoda; class Insecta; order Coleoptera; family Coccinellidae; genus Adalia; species Adalia bipunctata. The sequence goes on along the minus strand of OU342955.1, from coordinate 9,414,674 downwards.
AATCAAATACATACTTATACTTATACTAACTAATAGTTCTAACTTCAGCTGAACAGTTCCGTCAAAACAGGATTGATTTTGAACTAGGAAAATCATGAACACCTGTGTCTGTTTCGTATTAGGAACAGGAGGTTTTGAATGAATAGAATTGAGATTAATCTGAACCGTGAAACGCAATAAATTCAGTTTGATGCCTCGTCGCCCTCGTCCACTTCTCCGAGAGAAGTGTTTCCATATCACTCTGAAAGTATTAGTAGCAGAAATGTTATGCATTCCAGCCCATTGTTATTTTTGCAGAGATCCAAGAATGGCGTTCGCATTCCATCCGGCGAGATATATCGACCACTGACCACCGGTTGGAGTTGAAAGTTGAGCCCCCAGCGTCCAGCGATTCATGCCAGTTCACATGCGACAATAAAACGTAGAGTTTAAAGGATTGATACGTGCTCCAGAATCGCAATCTTGCAATAAAACACTTCATGAACGTGTCTTAATGGCAGTTGAACTCAATTACGTCTTTTTTCCGGTCGTCTGGTGCGCAGAGAAGAGGTCCCTATCAACATCGACGTTGTTTTGATTGCTCGGATTTCGTTAACCCATTGAAGAACTGGAGAATTCACATTCATTGTTTTTCTCATTATTACGAAGAAAGACCGTTTAGAATGCGTTATTATTCGTTGATCCGTTCTTTTCAAAAATCGGCGAGCATCATGTGGTTTCTTCCTCCGATTCAAATAGTCTTCAAATTTGGTCTGCAGACTCGCTCATTCGATACAAGAGGTGCTTGAAGCTTTAGTGCCCTGTCACCAGTCCCACAAAACACCGAAGCCCTATACTAGTTTCCTTGGATAAGGCGGTGAGAACTCTTCAAATCTTTTCGCTTCTTCCAGTCATGGAGATCTTCTCCAGAGGAGTGTTGCGTTTTGCACCACTCCAGCTGCTGTAACGGAAGTCCCCAAAAGGTTTCGGGTCCAACTGATTTAACCTTTGATGCACTTTTTGCAAGTGCATCACTCTTTCCAATACCCTCAATGCCACAGTGCCCTAGCCTAGCACCCATAAGAAAGTCACTTTGTGGCCTCTAGCCAGTTGCTTTATGGTATTGCGGATGTCCCAGGTGAGCACTTAGCACTGTTTTTTTGCTCTAGAAGAGGTGAATCTTACATCAGACACCCAGTCTTTCTGGGTAGTGTCGGATTCTTACCGACTAAACACCTCTCCTGCGGTTGGTTTCTGTTATTTTCTCTTTCGCATTATTTATGCTGAGTGTTTGTGTTCACCCCTCAATTGGATATCTCTCACTAAGTGTGGAGTTCTATATCTTCATTTTCGTAATTGGTCTCTAGGTCTTTTGCGGTTAATTCTCGCTGTTTTTTCATCTTCAGCGGGGTCATAGTCAACTAACCTTCTAAGGTCGTCATTTGGATGTTCACTAGCTCTTTCATAGGCGTTTGCAGCCTTTCGTTTGATGAATGTAGTAATGGACTCCCATTTTATGTCTTTTCGGATTTGTTCATTTCTAACAAACCAGGGAGCGTCCAATGCCCATCTCAGAAATTTGTTTTCTGTACTTTGTATCCTCTCTATATGGGTTCTCGCTGCATAGCCCCATGCTGTTGATCCCTATGTTAGCTGCGGTCCGGCCACTGCTGTTATGATCCTCAATTTCGGGTTTCTGTTCATTTGGCTTCTTTTGCCTTTTTTCGGGTATAGTATTTTCATTGCTACATTCGTTTTATCCACTGCATACTTTATGTGCTGTTTCCATGTTAGTCCTTTGTCTAGTATTACTCTTAGGAGTCCTAGGTATTTAGCTTCATTCTGCCATTCTAATGCATTATCGTCTTTGGATATCTTCGATTCCATCTCCAATCTTCTCTTTTGAAGGAGTATTGCTTTGTGGCCTAAATCCAGTTGCTTTATGGTTTTGCGGCAGTTCCAGGTGACCACTGATGAGCACTGGTAGTTAAATTCCAGAGCTCTTAGAGCTGATTGACTGGCTGTTGCGATATGTATACAAGCCCCTTTCAGGCTTCTTCTGAAATACTCTGGGCACACGTACAGACGATTAATATTTCCGCCTGTCAAACAACAGAGAGTTCTTGCCCTATTGTTACGGAAAGTCTCAGCCCAGGACCATATAATCCTATGCAGAGTTTGATCCATCAGTGTACCATATGGATAACTTTTTGTCTATTTGATTAACGTAGTCCACCTCACTTTGCCAGTCACGTATAACCGTTTCAAAGGGTGTTTCCAAATCAAAAGTTGTTGGCATTATGTCAGAGGGTTCTGCCAAGAGGTTTAGGATCATTATATGTCCTATACAGTTACCGACTAGGAATTTGCTGTTTGTAGGACTCCTAGAACTGCTGTGGGAGTCGTATTGCCGACTGCGGTTGCACCCACACAAGCAAGCCGTTGTCTGCAGACGATTGCGTTCTTCTGATTTGTCCATCATACTACGCATTGGTGAATTTGGGGCGTACTATAGCAATGCAGGATCAAGGAACCCTGTCCGGTTTTAACCCCCAAGTGTTTCCAAAGAGCCTCCTCTATGCCCACATGACCCTTGTGGCCTTGGAGAGAATTTTGTCGATGTGTTGTTTCCTGTTGAGTTCGCTATCTAGTGTGACACCCAGTTATTTGACCTCTTTGGAAAAAATCAGAATCTGACCTTTTAATGATGGCGCTCCGAGATTAAGATTCCTTCTTTTAGTGAATGGAGTATGGGCGATCTTCGAGGTAGTGACATAGGGCCATTTCTATAGGGTCACTTACTGTGCCTTCATGCTTGCCTTTTGTTATCACTAGATTATCAGCATAAGCCTCAGTTGTTAAGACCAGCACTGCACATGGATTCGTGTAGGGTGTTATCAAAGGCTATGTGCTCTGCTTGATTATTACCCTTTGCCATATCTCATGAGGGTGCTAGGCATTGAAAGCAATCGTCTAGACTTATTTGGCCTATTTATTGAATATCTGATGTTTGTCATTTATTCGTTTAGTGCTTTAGCTCAGGTTCTCCCAATTTTGGGATTAATCCATGCTATATTTAGTGCAGTTTTGGGAGTAGATACCGGCTTTGTCCTCTTCAGCTGTTTTGGAGCATTCATATGCCATTTGGTTTGTTTTTGTGAGTTCCAATTCTCCCAGTGGTGCCCTAAAGGTATAATTAAGCTGAAGCTGAGGTGATCATATGCCATTTTTACGTATTAACTAAGTACAGTCGACAGTAAAAAGATTATGCGGATACGTGTGTGTTCTTAAAATTATAAATTCCCGATATTTTCGAACTGACTTTTACATAACCGATAAACGAAGCTGGAACAAATTAAAAGTTAATTTAGCTGCGCAGCAATCATCCAGTGCCTTCAATTACGGAACGCTGAACAGATCGTTAATACCAGAAAATCGAACATCTGGATTTATAGATTACCATTAATTCCAAGTCTCCCTCGGGACCTTCTGAATACGTCACTGTAAGTTGGAGGAGTGGCAGGCGTACATAGCCCAGCGATAACCAGTTCCTAATCGTCCGAAGAGCGACGTGCATAATGCGACAGGCGTTCGCCCGAGGTGTTCGACGTGCCACAACAATCCATTGCGTACGGACCTTCTTCTTCTTCCCCGGCTAGCCTAGCTTGGCGACATCGAGGAGTCTTTGCCCTCGGGCCCAAACTCTCACAGAACAGCCACACACGTCGCGTGTTCTTACTCTTCACTCTACATACATCTGCATTTATAATACATTTTTTCGATACGATGCAGATCGCGAATGTGGTAGTGAAGCTGCGGAATCATGTCGAGCTGGTGCGAGGTGGTAGGCTGTCAGTCGAAAAGTCACTTCGTATGCCTGGTTGTGACTGATTATTGCTACCGTGTTACTGATTCTTGGCAATTAGAGGTTGCTGGAATTATGCATCCTGTGGAGTTTCTTGTGAAGGCTCATCGAGTGTTAATGAAACCCTGAAAAATTTCAGGTTGGACTTCCTTTCTCCAAGTATATACTTCTTCTGGGAAATCACCTCTCACAATCTGAATGAATAAATACAGGGTGTATCTGAATAACACCGAAAAGATGGAAGGGCTGATTCTTTGTTAGAAATAAAGGGTAGTTTGTTATATAAATGTTGGGGCAAAGTCAAACGTCAGGGAGATATCGCGATTCAACCCTTTATAATATAGAAAAGAAGGGCAAAAACTAGTTCGATGCGTTTGTAAGACTCAAACTTCAAACTTGTCAGTTATTTTTCGTATATTTGAAGAAAAGTGCCTAAAAATGCGTTCAATGAAAAATGAAACAAAGCAAAATGATAACTATTCAGAGACTATAAGTCAGTCTCGGTTTCCAAAACAATAATGACAATTAAAGCTTATTCAAATTTCTAGTGGATGAAAAAGAACCAAGAGAATGTCGTGATTTAACATAACTCAAAATAGGATAATTCCTCCCATACAAATAAATATGAATAAATTTTCGGTTTTTGGTATCAAATGTGGTAACTACCTACTACTTTGACCAATTCAGGAGAAGATACAAGGATAGAATACAATAATTTCATTGGTCTTTCTGGACATTAAATAAATGGTTAAGACAAGTTATACAACGAATAAGCGAATTAGTGAAAAATTTGAACAAAATGAGAAAAACAGTAAAAAAAAATAATGAACTTAAAAAAACGAATCATTAAGTAAACTATAGCCGATCCATGCCTCTCAGTTTTGCTTATTTATGCTGAATCTAGCATTCTGGAAGTGCTGCAGTTATCTTTGTTCATCTGGACAGCGAAAGAAGTTCTGGTCTGGATCTTTTCATTCCCAGATGTCGCAGAGAGTGGAATATATCTCGAGAGTGACTACTGGAAATAATTAATGAGGACCAATGTTTCATCTTGTTCTTGTCGAAGTTGAGCTAGGTTGCTCTGACGATGGTCATAACAAGACCAAAACCATGCGTCTACTCTACCTCGGCAAGAACAGAACTTTGGTCCGGAGTCAAAAATTCGATTCGTTTAATCCAAAACGGAAAAAGAAAATCAGAATAAAATGGAATTTACGTACATTTTCAAATGTTCGGATCTCTTTCACATGTCCAAAGGTCAAATGTAGGTAACGACAACCATCCCAATCTTCATTAATCACTCAGGAATGTCTTCTCCACTCTTTAACAGCAGACCTTTTAAGAATTTTTAATTGTTTCATTACCATTGATACTTCATTAATTCCCTTTTCTTTTCCCTACAAGGGACAAATGGTCTGATCGAAAAAACATAAAATTTGATACATTTATTCGAGCTTAAGTGGACGAAGCGTGGGAACATCGAAACTGTCATTAATTCACCTTCGTTCCATACATTCTGAATTCTCCTCAGATTGAAATATCACTATACGCGCGCAAGAATCAAAATCTCTAGGGGCACGTTTCTTCTCGTATCAAAACCGATTTTAAAAACTGGTTCCACTCTTTTATGCATCTCTTCAACAGTCCAACATGGGAATATTAGAACCTCAACCAGGTCCGTATTATCATTAAGGAGAACCTTCACATCGCCATCGAAAAAGAAATTGAAATTGTTTATCAACATTTTGAAGCACTTCAGGTTATTTGATCAAAGGATCAATTATAACAAAATGAATATTAGAAGCTAGAAGTGCTTCAAAATGCAGATAAAAACTTCCCTTAAATAAACAGAATTTAATGAAAACATGGTGATGTCTTGACAATTTCATATTACGGGAAATGATGAGTTTTAAGTTCTGAATGAACAAAACCCTTATTCTCGCTTCCAATTTCAAACCCAAGGTGTAGTTCTGCCCCATTGATATAAGAAATTTCATTCACGTTCGAGAAGGTATTCTGAAAATTCCCCAGCAAGTTTTCATCAACATCTGCATCATGCAATTCCCAAATTGGAAGTTTCCTCCAATATCTAATTTGAATCCGCCTCCCACACACCTAGTTTTTCATCCCAAATGATGAAAATCGCATTTGAAACTCCCGGATAAGTATTAGAGCATAGGAGAGGACCGTGTATTTCATTTTGCTTTTATTTTCGACGGATGAAAAATAAGTGAGCTCAAAGATCGTTCCAAGTTCTTAGAGAACAGGATTCGAACTAGAAACTTTTTTTTTTCACTTTTATGATTATGACGGAAAAAACAGGTCCAGTTCGATCGAAATATTCTCGGTATTTCTCAAGCTTTCTAGACAGCTGATGATGTTTTGAGTTGATATTTTCGAGTATCTTCACTGTGCATACTATTTTTCCATAATTTTGCCCCTAAAAGATATAATGCTTCACAAGAGTTGGGAAAAAATTATCGAAAGAATTGATTTTCAACAATTTTTTAAATATAGAAAATCTTAATATTTTCTCACTTTACTAACTCATTTTTTTGTCTATTTTCAGTTTCCCAGGTACAGGTGAAAATTTATTTTCAGAATTTGTAGTACAAACTCAGTTCCCTCGAGAAATTCGAAAAATAGAATTCAGTAAAAAGTATGGCCTCTTCGAATATCAACCAGAGCCTTACAAAGCCTGTGCAGCATGGAAAACGGAATAATATCGTCAATGACTTGCTCTTTGTGAATCTGCGCATTCATGGAAGCACCCACCAACAATAATTCTGATTTCGAATCTAGGTCGATTGTAAGAACGTAAAACAGTAACTGAACAAAATTCAAAATTCTTAGAAGACGCAAACGACAAGAACTTGCCTGAAATTGTGAAAAAGATCAAACGAAGAACAAAAAAACTAAGATAAAAGAGAGTTAACGTTTTATTTTTTATAAATAAATATTTGGAGGACAAGATTCGGCCACTTTTGAAACGGTCATAAAATTTCTGAACTCCTCAGCTTTTGTAGAGCAGTATATTCAGATTTATCGTTTATATTTGATGATAAAGAAAAGGATTGCAGTGTAAACTGGAACTACGTATTTTTCGTTTCTGAAAATTTTAGTTCTTCCTAGACAAGAAATTTGTGGACCCCGCACTTTTACTACGGGAAATGGCGTTCCGTCAAATTTTCTAAAATTTGGTATAATGTAGTACTCGACATACTGATCAAAAGTGTCCATGGCCCCAACTCAATCCTATGACTAGTTTTTGAGATACAGGTCGTTGAAGTTGAGAATTACTCACTTTTACTACGCCCGTATCTCGGAACATAATCGAATGAACTTCAATTTTTCTCAAGAAACATTTCATTACATCCCCAAGGAGCAAGCATATAGAGGAATATGACCGAAAATCGTTACGAATACAGGGTTATCCATAATTGAATGCATGCCCGATATGGAAAGTAGGTATAAAATATGTCAGTTCCAGAGCGAGAACGTTCGCAAAATGAACTATTACACTAGATATGTTGTTGTTACATCGAAAAAGTCTGAAATACTCAGAATTTATACTGGGTGATCCATTATCATAGAAACTATTCTCAAGGAAGGTTAAATGGACACCCTGCATTTATGGGTTGATTCAAGGTGTTTGTTTAATTTTTCCAGAACATATCATCATGGACTTCAAAGAATACAGGGTGATTCAGTTATGAAATAAACTGCGAACCTCACGAAAATACCCAAAAACAACCTTTTTTTCATCACCCTCTATTTCAATATTAACTCCGTTGAGGAGGGAGTTTTCTTTCACCACTGTACTTGATATAAAAACATCATTACGACTGAGAGTTTTTATCCACTTCCTATGACCAGATTTTTTTTATGTAATATGAAAATTATTTATTTATGTTATTCTATTCTTATTCCAGCTAAAAATCTGGTCATAGGAAGTGGATAAAAACTCTCAGCCGTGTTGATGTTTTTATATCGAGTACAGTGGTGAAAGAAAACTCCCACCTCCTCGGATTTAATCTTGAGATAGAGGGTGATGAAAAAAAGAGGTGGTTTTTGGGTATTTTCGTGAGGTTCAAAGTTCATTTCATGACTGAATCACCCTGTATTCTTTGAAGTCCATGATGATATGTTCTAAAAACATTAAACAAACACCTCGAATCAACCCATAAATACAGGATGTCCATTTAACCTTCCTTGAGAATAGTTTCTATAATAATGGATCACCCAGTATAAATTCTGGGTATTTCAGACTTTTTCGATGTAACAACAACATATCTAGTGTAATAGTTCATTTTGCGAACGTTCTCGCTCTGGAACTGACATACTTATTTTATACTTTCAAAATCGGGCATGCATTCAATTATGGATAACCCTGTATTCGTAACGATTTTCGGCCATATTCCTCTATATGCTTGCTCCTTGGGGATGTAATGAAATGTTTCTTGAGAAAAATTGAAGTTCATTCGATTATGTTCCGAGATACGGGCGTAGTAAAAGTGGGTAATTCTCAACTTCAACGCCCTGTATCTCAAAAACTAGTCATAGGATTGAGTTGGGGCCATGGACACTTTTGATCAGTATCTCGAGTACTACATTATACCAAAATTTTAGAAAATTTGACGGAACGCCATTTCCCATAGTAAAAGTGCGGGGTCCTTTGTATGCCACATGTTTCATACTCCCATTAGATAGATAGATAGATAGATAGATATCTTTATTTGCAATCAACATTACAAATGGTGTCAGTATAAAAAAAATAAACAAGTTAAATATTGAACACACAAAACACAATTAAAATAGATACAAAGAAGAAGCATCCCCTTTCATTGACTACCGGATCCCAATGGTCTAGAAAAACGCTGGCAAGCTCAGATGATTACAAAATCATCTGTAATTGCTTACGCATACAAAATAGGGAGCTATAAAAAGCGTATCATAACTATTTTAAATGACCTGACCAACATCAGGACCGCGAGGAAAATAATCAGTTATGGTAATATGAATAACACATCTGTGAAAAGTCCCATTCCTACGAATCAGCGTAATCTGTGACAATGGGTGATTATTCATGCAACGAGTGGCGTTTTTCTCGATAAAGAATGGCGGATAGAGTGCAAAAAATTAATCTGCATGGCCGCTGCTATATGCAATCGATACTTATAGCATATTATACAGGGTTAATTCTTTACGTCAGTCCACTTTTCGCAACAACATCCATGCAAAATTGATTTTTCTTTACTTTAGTCATAATTCGACTATTACAGTTTTTATTGAATTATTGTTTATTATTCAATCTTAGGAAACTGAAGTTTTCATTGATCCATAAAAATGGAAGGAACTTGTCTTATTACGAAAGTAATAAAAAATATAAGAAAATACCTACTAGAACAAAAAAAAATAATAAAAATGAGACCAAATAAATGGGATAAAGTTTCATTTCGTACTCAAAATAAGCCCAGGAAATGTTTTGAAAGATAAAAATAATAGAATAATTTAAACAATCTGAGGAAAGGACCATTCTGAATGACTGATTACGTTCAGATTAAATACGAGAATCAGATTATCGTTATCCTCCAAAAACACGAGTTCTTCTGGTGGAATACTCGGCATTAAATCATACAATAATGGGCAATGTATGGAAATTTGAAAAGTTTCATTCATTCTTACGAATTTACAAATTTGCGTAGGCGATTCAAGAGGTAGCACGCATTCCATCCGATTTTCATTCATAACGAATGCCGAGAACGGTTAACAATGTACTACTTCGAATTGGCCTCGAAAAAGAATTTTACGTTTCGTATAAATATAAAGGAATCTCGGTTATTCGTTATTCTATGTTCCTCAAAATATGACGATTCCACAAAATTAACGAGAGTTAAAAAGATTTGCCGGCAATATTAAAAATAGGTTTTCCAAAATTGCCTGTGAAAATGTCTTCAACAAATAGTAGATACACTGCGCAAAAAAATTAACGCACATTCTGAAAATCTCAATTTTAATGAAAGTTACCTCTACATTGACTTTATAACTTATTTTTTATGTTCTCTTGAGAAGGTTTGAACGAAACAAGACACATTAAATGGAATAAAAATTCAGGATTTCACCGAATCTTATGTGAAAGAAGAGAAATGAACAATTTTCAAAATACTGAAATGCTGATAAGTGATTTAATACTTGGTATTTCCACCCCTTGCGTTAATTACAGCTCGGCAACGACAGTTTATACTTAAAATGAGTGATCTTAAAATGTTCTGATCTAATCTTTCCCAGATTTCTCCGAGTTGGATTCCTAAGCCATTAAGAGTAGCTGAGTGATTTTCTGAACTCCTCAGCCTTCTATTTAGGTTGTCCCAAACCTGCTCAATCGGATTGAGATCTGGACTTCTTGCTGGCCATTCCATTCGAGAGACTTCAACCTCTTCAAGGTCCTCCTGAACGATGCGCGCACGATGGGGTCTGGCATTATCGTCCATAAAAATGAAATTTTAACCAATGTATGGGGCAAATGGCACTACATGCTCTTCAAGAATGTTCCTTATATACTTATCAGCATTCATAGCTTCATTATCAACGACCACTAGGTCTGTGCGAGCAGTCAAAGATATTCCACCCCATACCATAATCGATCCTCCCCCAAAACCAGTAGTATTCAGGAAATTGCACTGAGCATATCTCTCATGTGGACGTCTGTATACCTACAAGGGAACGTCGATCACAATGGTGGAGGCAGAATCTAGACTAATCTGTGAAGAGAACTCTTTCCCAATCGGCCTCTTTCCAATGGATATGCTCTCTCGCAAAATCCAAACGTGCCCTCCGATGGGCTGGGGTAAGAGCTGGGCCTCTTGCCGCGACACGAGGCCTTAAATCATATTTTCTGAGGCGATTTCTTATTGTCTGAGTGCTAATTTGCACCTCATGAGTTTGCTCAAGCTGATTTTGAAGGAGGCGAGCGGTTGCAAACCGTTGTCTCAACGAAGAAACTGTCAAGTAACGTTCTTGAATGGCAGTTGTTACCCGTGGTCTACCCTGTCCTGGTCTTCGGACATTCATACCTGTCTCCCTGAATCGCTGCAACATTCTGGACACTTTTGTATGGGAAACTCCAAACCTTTCTGCAATTCTTGTGTATGTCCACCCTTCTTCTCGCAAAACTACCGCTTGGGCACATTCCTCTTGGGTCAAATTGCGTGTTTCGCGTTGCATAGCGATCGAGTGTCGAAAGAAAAACTATTGATCACTAGAATTGATCGAGAACAACTGATTTTAGAATGGAGCCAATACATTCAAAATCTGATAATATCATCTTTTTTATTCCTGCAGGGAGAAAACATCTGTATTGAAGAAAAACGTTGAAAGTGGGTAACATATGCATGCATAATTCTGATAAAAATAGTTATCATTGAGAACACCTTCAGTTGTAAAATAAATTTGAGATTTCCATAATGTGCGTTAATTTTTTTGCGCAGTGTATATCTAAATATAAGTGATGTTAACTTCATAAAACTATCTCGCCAGTCCTCTAGAAGAAGAAAATGCGATTCACAACCGAAAAATCTCAATCCTCCTCATGTATTTGAGTGGTATCAAGGCTGATTTGGAACTTTTTTGTGAAACAAATCTAACGATGAGGTTTTTGATTAATGTATGGAATGTTTCATTAGGAAACACCTACATTTGTTCACCTGACGGTCTGAGATAGTCCAGACCTTTTCGGATGGCGAGGTCTGCAATAAAACTTTGGAGAGACACGACCTATATGTCAAAGCCCTTTCCATTAGTTTGGGAATACTGAGAAGGGTGGCTAATAAGATGTATTTCCCGCCAAAACCAGATGTTTGGCATAATTGATATAAGTTTTACCTTTTCACGCTTACTACGCGGAAAAATGTAACTTTGCGCAAGCAACTACATGTGAAAAGGAAGCAATCATGGAAATGAGTCCAATAATTCGGGAGAGAATAAAAATCTATTATTCATTCCAGAATAAAGGCTGAATCTTTCTCCAGATGGGTATCGGTGATGATCAAACAAACGTACTTCAACAAATGGAACTTAGAGGTCTATTTATGACTCCAGTGAATGAATTACGACGGTGAACCTGGCTGACATTTTAATTATTACTTAATGGCATTACGTTCCTCTCAATTAAGAAGCTGACAAAGGTCAGATATTCGTTGTTCATCTCACCATCTTCGGGTCTTGCTCTATTAATTAAATTATCCCATTCTGTTCGTTTTGAGGGTTTTTTCTCCATATATATAATCACCAACTTTGTCTTTATATTTGTTCATTTCAGTTGTAATTTTCAAACCAATTGTGGGAAATAATGAATAGTAGAATATTATAGAAGTTATAGAAGATTTTAATTCACTGTATAAAAATGGGTCACTAAAAGCACTGACGTAAAATCAGGAGATTTAGAACGCTGGTTCATCCACCTTGTAAGTAGGTCCACCTGGCACCTTGTAGGTAGATTCGCATTTGCTAGTTCAAGACACCAACTGAAAAAAAAACAGCAGTTGGCATAGAAATCGAATTGTTTTCGATAATTCACTAGAATTTTATATGATTTAGTTGCACAATGTGGATAATGTTGCCTGAATATGTAATTTCCAATCTGACCAAAAAATTCCATCTCGATATTTGCAGTTTTGAAAAGGACCCCGCACTTTTTCTATGGGAAATGGCGTTCCGGGTGATTCAGTCATGAAATGAACTTTGAACCTCACGAAAATACCCAAAAACCACCTCTTTTTTTCATCATCCTCTATTTCAAGATTAAATCCGATGAGGTGGGAGTTTTCTTTCACCATTGTACTTGATACAAAAGCATCAATACGGCTGAGAGTTTTTATCCACTTCCTATGACCAGATTTTTAGCTGGAATAAGAATAGAATAACATAAATAAATAATTTTCATATTACATAAAAAGAAATCTGGTCATAGGAGTGGATAAAAACTCTCAGCCGTATTGATATTTTTATATCAAGTACAATGGTGAAAGAAAACTCCCACCTCATCGGATTTAATCTGGAAATAGAGGGTGATGAAAAAAATAGGTGGTTTTTGGGTATTTTCATGAGGTTCAAAGTTCATTTCATGACTGAATCACCCTGTATTCTTTGAAGTCCATGATGATATGTTCTGAAAAAAATCAAACAAACACCTTAAATCAACCCAAAAATACAGGGTGTCCATTTAACCTTCCTTGAGAACAGTTTCCATAATAATGGATCCACCCAGTATAAATTCTGGGTATTTCGGACTTTTTCGATGTAACAACAACATATCTAGTGTAATAGTTCATTTTGCGAACGTTCTCGCTCTGGAACTGACATATTTTATTCTTTCCATAACGGGCATGCATTCAATTATGGATAACCCTGTATTCGTAACGATTTTCGGTCATTTTCCTCTATATGGTTGCTCCCAGGGGATGGAATGAAATGTTTTTTGAGAAAAATTGAAGTTCATTCGATTCTGTTCCGAGATACGGGCGTAGTAAAAGTGGGTAATTCTCAATTTCAACGCCCTGTATCTTAAAAACTAGTCTTAGGATTGAGTTGGAGCCATGGACACTTTTGATCAGTATGTCGAGTACTACATTATACCAAAATTTTAAAAAATTTGACGGAACCCCATTTCTCATAGAAAAAGTGCGGAGTCCTTTCAGAAAAAGAAAATTTCGTGTTCTTCAGACGGAACTCCTGTGTGATTTTTCCCCAATAACGTCTCAAATTTCCAAAAATACAAACATCGTAACGTGTTCAAAAATCTCAATAGAAAAATACTTCTTCATATTCATGTAGATCCATGGGTTGTTGAGAGCACTAAACGCTAAGATAATACTATGTATATCAAACGGTTCTGATAATATCAGAAATATCAAACGACAACTTCCTCATGAACATTTTCATTAATTAATTTATCGGTGCAATAAAGACTAAGAACTACATTAAAATCTTTTATCACAGTTGTTAATCTGAGAAAAGTAATCATTACGGCAGCATAGGTGAGCAATTTAAACGGCTGCTATATCTATATCATAATTAGAATTGATTCCGAAGTTTTTCGATTAAATGAAAGCTGTTATAGCTTTGCATGACTGAATATCTGGGATATGTGTTGTAGAGAAAACTAAATGATGTATGATTCTCCTCTGGACATGTTATTGATGAAAGGACAAAACCTATTGGTTCATACGAGTTCAAAATTCCGTCCACTTGAGTAACAGTAGGTTAAGGTGCATATTGTCGCATTTTTTTTATGTTGTGGTTTTCACGAAAAGGAATATAATGTAATGTTCAGAGAACATCGTGAGAACCAAGGGCAAGCAGGTAGGAATTAATTGGTGTTCTTCTTGAATTTCTGGAGGTTATATGCCTCGGGGAACACCTCCCTAGGCAATGTGTTCCAAAGCCTCGCTGTTCGTTGGATGAACGAGTCTTTGAAGAGAGATTTTCTGCAGGTCTCCAAAGTTACCACGAAGGGGTGTGAAGACTTAACTTGACGGGTTAGTCTGGAAGAGACTGCCACAGGGGGAACGATTGAACGATTGCTGATAATTCAGAAGAGCATCGCCCATGGAAATATCTATAAAATAGAGACAGATCGCCCACTTTTCTACGGTGTTCCAGAGAAGTGAGCGAGCTTGTAAGCGAGGCATAACCGACGAGACGAATTGCCCTTTTTTGTACGGAATCCAAGAGTTTTAGGGTGTGTTTAGGTGCAGCACTCCAAATATGGGAACAGTATTCCAGGACAGGTCGAATCTGTGCCTTATAGATCATAAGCAGCTGACCTGAGGTGAAATATCTCCTGGCACGAAACAGAAAACCAAGTTTTTGGGATGCACTTTCAGCAATGGATCTCACGTGATTCTCCCAGGAAAGGTTACTGCCGACAGTAAAGCCAAGCATCGAAATGGATGACTTCAATGGTATAGTCAGTCCCGACAATTTTATGCTGGGCACAGTAAGATCGGCTTTTCTAGAGAAAATCAACGTATAATGATTAAACTGGAATTTTAGCGGTCCTGGCATATCAAACCTAAGATTTTTTCTGCTCAAAATTTCTCAATAACATATATTTGCGGAAATGGTAACGCGCAAAAAGAAGAAAATGTATTCTCATTCCCTTTAATTCCTGGTGGACAAAATAGACCGACTATCTTCCATTAATTCAAGACACGAATTGACTTCTCATCCAATTTTATTCATCGAAGAAGGCGTAGGTATACACATATACCGCAGGTAGAATATCCTTCCTTATTATTATTTCATTGGCGATTTTATGGAACATTTTTTTCATCATCCAAAAATGTACGGCTTCCCGAAATGGAAAATCTTGTTTTTCCTACCGGTTTAAAAATTTTGCAAAGGTGGTTATAGGTTCCTTAACCTGAAGATTGTAAAAAACAATTTTTAGAGCTATCCTTATTTGATCTCTAAGTAGGTGGTGACGGTTCAATGTCCAGTTATATTCTGTATCATCGCGAAATAAGTTCATAGTCTCCAATACATGTTTCCACATAAATAATTTTCGAATTGAATTTTGGATGAAATAATTCAAAATACTTACAACGAACTTAAAAAAAATAAACTAATGTCACTGATATACAGGGTTTCCAAAGTTAAACCTTCCAGTAGCTGCACCTGTGTTTAAGAAGTTGTCGAAATTTTGTTGTTGTTTGTACGAGAGCACAAAAGCTCCTACTTTTATTTCAAATAGCTCTGTAAGTCGTTTGATAAGTAAAACTGATTTGAAACACTTATGCACTTTTGAATACATGTTGAATAAAAATAAATATAATATAAAATCAAATTAGAGAGAAAGGCCAATATTTTAAGCAACAGCTGTTTTGGGAAAAAACCTTCTCTTGTGTGAAGTTAATAAAAATGTGAAACTGATCTGATTTCTGTAGAAGCTACAACTTCCAATCAATATTTTACCATTATCATAGATATCAAAGGTAGTATTATCTCAATAAGATGTCGAAATCTAATTAAACCCGATAATGATGTGGATAATTATCAAACTCTATACTGAAAAAATCTGCTCGACTGATACCACGACCCGAGCTGTCTTCTGAATATCAATGTTTTCAGAATTGGGTGTTAAATAAGGTTTCAGTAATTATACCTCTAGATTAAATCTGTAAGGGGATCACCGGAATTCTTGAGTCTCGACCGGATTTCTTATTTATTCACACTATAAAATTAAATGGGGAATATATAATTCATTAGCTGGGTTTTTTATTCCAGCGTGAAGACACTGATCACGAAGACTGATCAAATAGTTTTTATCTGACAGGTAGATCTGATTTTATGACCCTGTTAACTAGATGCAAGTGAAAAAAGTATATTCAGTTTTTAGTTTTCTCCTTTTATGTGAAACATCTATCCAGTTCACTGATATGATGTGAAGAGATGACATTGCTGGAGATATGCAGATTCAGTTAACAGTTAGTGACTCAACTGTACATTCATGTTGAGTAGTTCATATATTCACAGCTTTAATCGATTTTCAGAAACTAAAAATCATATGATCACAATGAGTACCAAGTTGTTTTTAGTTAGATGCGCTATCGAATGCAAATTTCATATTCTGCCAATTTATCTCCAAAGATTAACCTTTGATTAAAAAAAAACGGTCACCTGTAAGCCAAATTTAGATAAAGCATGCCTGTTTCAATGAAATTCCAAAATTGTGTAACTCACTGTATTCCATGCGATCCAAACAAAACATAAATACAATTTACTCGACTTGGAAATATTCATTAACGAGAGAAAACAACAATTTATAAATATCGTTTTTCAAACTGAATTTCACAAAAGGTGTTCAAAGTGACCCACCCCATGAGCTTACATTAAATTACATTCAATGCTAGAAATACAGGGAGTTATACCATTTGGGAATCTCAATGAAACAGGCATGTTTTTCTTCATTTGGCACTCAGGTAATATTATTTTCACACCACGTTAGGTTAAACTTAGAAAAACAAAACAAAACATGAAATTTGAGCTAGATCTTTTCAAGAAAAAATCTATGCATACGCCCCAAAAGTCATAGTTTACATTCGATGGTGCATCTATCTAGGAATACTATCCAAAAAACAGACTGAAAAAATTCCTCCAGTTGCAGTTTTGCCACCAAAAACAGTGACAAATGGTGTATTTTTTCAGAATTTTCGAAAATGCTGAAAATCTTTAAGACCACTAAACATAAAACATATTTTCATGAACCCCATGTACCATATAATCCATTCATTACGCCGAACCTTGTATATGCAAGGGCGTCGCTAGCCTTTGAGCTAAGGGGGGGAGGGGCAAAAAAAAACTGATTCACGTATTTTATGCTATTATTTCATAAGTTTTCAAGGGATTTTTTAGCTCCAGGGGGCAGCTGCCCCTCCCTGGCGACGCCCTTGTGTATATGAGATAAAATATTTTACAATAAAAAATAAAAAAATAATAAGATTTAAAAGAAATTGAAATAGACTAAAAATTGCTTTTTCGTAAAATTTTCTGTGGAATAAATCGAAAAATTGTGCATATACTCGTATTATTTAGTTGACTGAAAAAAAACCATATAAATAAATGTATCAAATTAGTGAAAAACACATATGCATTATCTGCCATTGTAAATTGAATGGAGCTTTTTAACTCAGATGAATGAGTTACATAACCTGTACAAATAAGGAAAACTCGGACGACCTTTTCATTCATAATTTCATTTTGTATACGCATATTATTAGCTGAAAGATTTGAACCTACTTTCACAACGAATTGCGCTTACTGCAGCTGGGTAATAAAATTATGCAGGTCCGGGTTCACCCTATATGCTTATTGTTCAAGTGATTCGTGAAAGTGAAAATTTGGCAATCAATTAAAAGTTATGTCAAGATTAGCTGCAATAAATAAGAACTTGATGGGGTCGATTGCATTTGATGATTTGTTAATTGGTTATTGATTGCGAAACCTTTATATAAGGAGTCCATAAACTCGGCAATGTTTTTTGAATTGTTCACATGTTTGTAATTACCTACTTTTAATCAATATATTTTTCAAAATAAAGAGTATCCATTAGATATTTATAATATTATGGTAAGAAAATTGGCCTCAGAAGCCACGAAATACACAATTTCTTATTTTAATTTTTTTGGTCGTATCTTTTTTTTGCGCCTTATCATTTAGTTTTTTTCATAGCCTACCTACTGACAATTTTTAATCTTTTCAAAATCAACTTGAATTTGGGAATGTTTTAAATGGGTTGATATTTACTAGATTTTTTGCAATAGTATGCTAATTGGTCATTCCAATTTCAGATAATATCAAATGACATTTATACAGGTGTAAATGAACAATTTATCAATATTGTGAAATAAGCTAATAAGTGTCATGTCAGTTCGCCATTTTAGTCAACTCAGCTGGGTGTTTAAACAAAAATTGATGAAATTGATTATCAGGTCTTGTAATCTAAATTCAGTTTTATTTTTTGTGAAATTTAAATAATTACCATTCTGAAAATGATTAATTTTCAATTTCAATTTGAAAATCAGTCTTTCAACTCATGATTCTGTATATCGAATATTTTTTTCTGATGATTTGAATATGCATTCAGTATTTTATCTGATGAATTGGGAAATCGAAATAAGGGTAGTCTCATCCATATTTTGCAGTCCTTTATCTTCATCTCCCAATCAGGCATAAATTGACGAATTTTCTAGAGAAATAGAAGGCAATTCTTCAGTCTTCACATTCGCTGAGTTCACCTCTCGAACGACAACGTGATGTAGACTCTTGTGTGCGTGGTTGTAGAAGGCGCCAACAAAACTTGATGTACCAATATGGAGTTTGCTATCACCTGTAAATAAAGACTTGTTTTCTTATTTATTAGTGGTTTATTATGAGCGGCAGGCCTGCTGTCCTGATTTTTTGCGTGTAGGAGGCGTTGGATTGTGTCGTTTTACTTCGTGGCAGGCAGGAAATACATATTTCGAAATCGGTGTCTTTCATTCATTCATAGATTGGATTTGTACAACACTCGTAGTGACGAAAGACTTGTCGTTTCATTATTTAATGCAATTTTGTTCTGATGTTCATTAAGTATGCGATTTTCATCTTCAGAATGGAGAGACCATAATTGCCAAAGGCAAGAAGAAGAAAAAACTTGGTCACCGAATCACCAACATCAATGATACCAGTCTTCGTATGGAGTAGCAAATTTCAGGTAAAACGTCTTGACATAATGGGAATTTGCTTTCATCGCTCATCATCATTCACTGAAGCCCAGTCCCTCAAATTCAATATTTTCGAGTGATAATTTGAACACTGCTAAAGGGTTTTCGAAAAAGGGGTGTTACTTTGTATAGCCCGCTATTTCGGTAGATGCCACATTTGGAGCTGTCATTGTTGGACATTTGACAAGTAAAAACTACGCCGTTAATAAAAATGGAACGATACACGCTCCAACAACGCATTGGAATTAATAAAAATCCACTTTGAAAATGATGATAAAGGCAGAGACGGTTCGTAAAAGTCGAACATTTTTGAGTCGTCGTGAAGCATAAATATTTGGGTCTTCAGGCTTATAAAGTTCCTCGTAAAGTTCAGTTAAAACAAGAACTCAAGCCGGCCGATCATCAACAATGTCGTGTCTTGCGGATTAGGTGCTTGAAATGCATGAAAATAATCCGGAATTCCATCAAAGAATCATCTTGAGTGATGAAGTTCATTTCCACCTCGGTGGCTTCGTCAACAAGCAAAATTGTCGCATTTGGGGCTAGAAAAACCCAAGAGTGACTGTTGAAAATCCTCTCTATTCTCAACGTGTGACTGTTTGGTGTGGTTTATAGTCCGACGGAGCCATTGGACCCTACTTTTTCGAGAATGAGGCTGGAGCAACAGTTACGGTGAATAGATCGCGCTATACAGGGTCTTTCACGAGGAACCTCACCCATATTTATACGGGAAACTACTGAACGTATTTTCATGAAATTCAGCACTTATAAGTATTTCACGATGCTGATGAAATCTAAAATATTTTCAAGGCATGAGCACCTCCGGTTTTTCCGGAAATGACGTCAACTTCCGTTTCTCAAATCAGAACACCATTTTTTTATTGCAGAAATAGATTCCTTAGAAAATTTCAAGTTATTTTGATGTAACATTTTTCAGTTTTGGTTGGAAAATTCTCTCGGAGCGGGAAAATTCGAAAAAAAAAATCGAAAATAGAACTCCGCTGAAACAAGAATAACTTCGAGGTTTTTGGATGGAAAATTTTCATTTTTGGGATTTTTCAAGATGTAAGATTGATGTATCAACTTTGAAAATCGAAATCGCGATTCATGATACAGGGGGTGAAAAAATCGCTTTCAAAGTTAGGGATGACAAAATCGTGAAAAATCAATTTTTTCAAATTAGAACCCCATTTTTTTATGGCAGATATTGAATCTACGTTAAAAAATAATGTGAGTGTATGCATCACACCCTTGCCCTAAAATGGATATTTTCTGAGTTAATATCCACTTTAGGGCAAGGGTGTGATGCATACACTCACATTATTTTTTAACGTAGATTCAATATCTGCCATAAAAATGGGGTTCTAATTTGAAAAAATTGATTTTTCACGATTTTGTCATCCCTAACTTTGAAAGCGATTTTTTCACCCCCTGTATGATGAATCGCGATTTCGATTTTTAAAGTGGATACATCAATCTTACATCTTGAAAAATCCCAAAAATGAAAATTTTCCATTCAAAAACCTCGAAGTTATTCTTGTTTCAGCGGAGCTCTATTTTCGATTTTTTTTCGAATTTTCCCGCTCAGAGAGAATTTTCCAACCAAAACTATAAAATGTTACATCAAAATAACTTGAAATTTTCTAAGGAATCTATTTCTGCAATAAAAAAATGGTGTTCTAATTTGAAAAACGGAAGTTGACGTCATTTCCGGAAAAACCGGAGGTGCTCATGCCTTGAAAATATTTTAGATTTCATCAGCATCGTGAAATACTTATAAGTGCTGAATTTCATGAAAATACGTTCAGTAGTTTCCCGTATAAATATGGGTGAGGTTCCTCGTGAAAGACCCTGTAGAGAGATGATTAATGATTCTTTATGGCCGGAATTGGATGGTATTGATCTGGACAACGTTTACTTTCAACAAGACGGCGCTACGTGCCACACAAGCAACGAAACCATGGATCTTTTACGAGAAAAGTTTCCGGACCGTGTTATCTCTTGAAGAGGCCCCCGACATCTTATGATTTAACACCTTGCAACTTCTTCCTTATTTGTGGCCATGTGAAAAAAAAGGTCTAATGTCAACTAGATATTTTTCAACATATTCCGGAATGGAACTGTGACAGCCCATTTCAAGATTTTTGATGGGTTTGCTATCCTACCTACACCTACAAATTTGCAATCTTCTAATGAAAATGTTTTTTTGCCATTCTTCATGTGGCAGATCCGAAATATAAGAGGGATAAACATATCGGAAACCTTCATCGTAGGTCTTAAGCATCTCTTACCTATTTCTCATTCATTCCCAATTGAAATGGCAATATTTCAAATTGGAATTTCCATCCAAATTAAATATTATATTATGTCAAAGAGCTCAGTAGATATAATGAATGCATGGGTCAACCCTTTTTTCTACATTTGGTGAAGATTGATCACCATAATATGCCATATGGTCACATATAAACCGCGAAGAAGAATTGAACGTAATGCTCTTAGGTCCATTCTTCGTGCTCTGCGTTTCAGATGACATGAATATATAAATGGATCGCAGCGAAGGAGAGGAATATAAAAGAAACTATTTAGAAAACAAGCTTTTACGGCCAGAAGATAAGGGCTTGGCCAAGGTGGGGCACTCGCTACACCACGTAATAAAGACGCTTTAGTTACAGACACACGCTATGTTGAAGAGGTTGTATCGCCTCTAACTTTATGCTCTAATCGTCATTCAACGATGATCGCTATGGTCATTATCATTTAGGTATGCTCATTTTCATGGATTTTTGCAGAAGTGGTTGAGATTTTCTGAGCTTTCGATGGCTGTGTATTGGCGATTCTACAAAGTTCAGAATAAATCCAGTCTTAATGAAATATTTAATTAGAAAACGTTGTGACACTGACATCTAACAGGGAACGCAGAATATCTCAATGAAATTGTGAAAATTATGAGTTAGGTACTGTTATGATTCCTTTATATGATACGCATAAAATGAATTTAGAATCAAACAAATCAATTGGAAAATATTTCAATTTGGATATGCCCGGTATTTCTATCTCAATTGAGGTTCCAAATTAAACTGAAAAATTTAAATTTATATCAAATTTGATAATAATGTTAACTTCCTTATTCAAATACAAAACAAAATAAACAACTTATTCTATCCCTTAAATAAAATTAAACTCACTTATATCTATCTTAATTGTCCTTTCACTATATTCCTGTTTTCTAGTATCAATCTTCTTAGTACTCGTTATATTTTTTCCCAATTTCTTTCTTGACTTCCTTTATTTTCCCCAATTTCTCTTCTGACTTTTCTTTCTGATTCTTCCTAATTTTTCTTCTTGACTTTTCTTTCGGATTTCTCCTAATTTAACTTCTTGACTTTTTATTCTCATTTCTCAATTCAATTCTCTTTTTTCCCTCTCCCTGGTTTTCATCCTTCAAAACATCTTCCACATTCTTGATTTTTTAAATTTAATCCTAACGATTCACAGGATCTATTTTCTATGTAGATACTTCAAATGATGTTTCTAAATCTTTCAATTTTAATTTGGCCTCAATAGATCGGAATGAATTTTGAAATTTGAAATGATATTTCGAACCATAACAGTACCTATTCCTTGAGTTTCTGAACCTCCATTCGAAGTACATTATCCTCTTGTGGTGAAGATTATTCTAATTTGAAAATTGATTCAAGAATAATTTCATTAGTGTGTGAATATAAGTTGCACCAATATTGTTTCCATTGGTACAATGAACTTTTCTCATTTATCAAGAAATAAAATTCCTGCTCGCGAACTGAGTTATTATTTCGTCGTCGAGATTTGAAAATATAACTTTTACAACGAAAACAAACTCGTTAAAAGTTTCAGAACATTCAATTTCATAACATTTTTACGAGTTGGTTCTGATAACAGAAGTGAATTTTCTCAAGGTAAGTGTGAATGCTAATTTCATTGAAATTATGATTCCGTTTTTTCCTTCGGAAAAGAATTATCAAAAAATAATCGCTTATGGACCAAATTAAATTAGAATTAAATAGAATTTGAAAAATTTTTTCAATTAAAAAAGGCAGTATCTCAAAAATAATATTGCCACATTGATAGCAAATGATATCTATAAGTACAAGAAAAAAATTAAAATGAAATATGGCCTTAATACGTACCTGAATTTCTAAACAAAGGTCCTTATTCTAATTTTTCTAAATTGTTTTCAATTCATTATTAAATTGATTTGACCAGAATAAATTC
Organism: Adalia bipunctata; assembly: GCA_910592335.1. Lineage (NCBI taxonomy): Eukaryota > Metazoa > Arthropoda > Insecta > Coleoptera > Coccinellidae > Adalia > Adalia bipunctata. The sequence continues at coordinate 9,391,316 of OU342955.1, read as the reverse complement.
ACTTGTTTACTGCAAAAGTAATGTTATCGCTCCATTCAAATTAGTATTAGGGGGCTAACCTAAAACCTTCTACCTGCACGATCTGGCCAAGGCCAAAGCCGAAATATTATTTATAATCCAGCCGTGTTTTTCCTGAAAAATGCGATGGGTAAAAATAAAAAGCCGGTCGATTCACTTAGCAAATTATTTATTTTCAGATCGGAGTTGTGTGATTCAACGGAGATGAGCACAATTATAATTTCATATTTTATACTTCAAACATCAATTGCAGTTATAATTGCTTGAAACAAAATTTTTTCCACATGAACATATAAATAAACATGATTTTCAATTTGTGATAATAATTTACAACATGTATTTTAAATATCACATTTACAATAAACAGCCTCAATAGTCGAATTGAAATTTTAACAGCTTTCTTGCTTGATAAAGGTAACATCTAATTTCTCCAAGGATATAAAAATAGATCATTTCAGTGCAGTTTCAGGAGAAGGATAAAGTGGGATTTCTGTCAGGGTAAGGGTAACAATTATGTCAAGATGGATGGGGTAATTTATCAACAATTATTTGAACCTCACGTTACATTATATACAACAATTGTTAAAGTTAAAATATACAATATATACAAACTTTGCAATCAATATGAAATTAGGCCTATGGCAATCCATCGTTAGATGTTTAGATTTGTGACCAAGAAGAAGTCACATAGAAAGCTTCATTTTCATAAATAACATTCTAAAGGTAGAAAAGACAGTCATTATACCTCTCAGTGCTTAATAGAAAAAAGTGCACTCCTGTCGGTTCCGAAGTTTCAACATAGGAACGATAAAATCTCAAATATAGAATATATAGAAATCAGAAAATTCACAAGTCAATCACAGAAATCTTTTAAGTTGTATCTTATAACAACAGAAAAACAAAAATGAACTCATAAGTGGATTGTCATTTTTTATTATTGAAGAATGAGTTATTGTTCCAATTCAAATTATGATGATTTAAGTATTAACCATACTTTCCAATTTGTTAACTACTCTCTTTTCCTAGCTACTAATTAACCAAGTTTTCTCGTAATTTTGTTTCTAAATAAGTTCCAGTTATGCAAGACACTTCTTAAGGCATTTTTGATAAATTTGAAACTTTAATGATATTCTCAGTATTCCACTCAACAGGAGATTCATTGATTCAACAATAAACTCTAAATGACACTCATCATGTGCGTATAAGACTTCTCACTTGATTCATATTGACTTTATAATCTGCAACAGTGAATATGAGATACTCGATCGAAATATATCTCTTGTTTCTTCTTCTTCTAGTAAGTTCGTTAACAGGTTTTGCATCGACTGCCGAAGCTTATGGCACTGAATACCAGCTATCTATATTCACTGTCAATTGCATACAATTAAACACATATATATTAACAAATAAATAAATTACAATTTTCACAATAATCAACAATTTTCAATTTGAAAAACCTAGTACGGAATGTGTAAAAACAGTTTTAAACAGTGTTATTTGGCAACAACAATAATAATATGTGCTTACTAAATACCTATTATTAATAATTAAAGCCTTTGTTAAATTGTTTTCTTAAAAGTAAAAAGACATCGAGGACCTATGCTACCAAAATTTCACTTCCATTGAAAATATCAAATTTCTGTTTTAACTGGGATTTTTATCTGTCGGGTAACATAGGCTGTTGGCTCGATGTGTTAGGTGGGTTATATTTTTAAAATATAGATAATGTTATCTTTCGCATTCTATGCAAAAGGTCCTCGATCTTCAGATAATGGCACTCGTATCATAAGATCCATCCGAAATTTCTGGTTCATTAGTGAATTGAGCCTTTGAATATTGACATTCCGTTTTCATTTCAGAATGAAGGATCCGGGTCAACGACCAAATGTTTATGTTTTGGGATGGACTTCTAGTGCATACACAAACACAATTATTGTGGACAACATTCATAACAGAGATCATACGATTACTCAGGTGGCAACAGCAATTTGTGCATTCAATTGTCGTCGGCCTGTTCTATCCTCACGTAGATAATCTGAGCAGCATTTGCAACTAAATCACAGTCATCTTGAATAAACAAAATACAATCGCCGGCTGTGAGCTCGGCTGTAGGTTCCTCTCAGAGCGTCGTTGTGACAACAGGTAGTTGCATACCGTCCTCGCTGGTGATGGTGTGACTTGCGTGAAGGTGATGCTGTTGATGTGGATGCAAGTGGTGGGATTGAGGTGCTTGCTGCTGTGGAGCCGGGCTGCTGGAGGAGTTTCCAGACATCTTGCTCTCCTTCTTCAGCCTGTGCTTCAGGTGGACTTTAGCGTGCCTCTTCTTCTCGTCACTACGCGCAAACTTCCTACCGCAAACATCACAAGAGAAAGGCTTTTCGCCCGTATGAGTCCTGATGTGCGTCGTCAAGTGATCTGATCGCGAGAAAGATCGCATGCAAATCCGACATTGGAACGGTTTCTGTCCAGTATGTATCCGGATATGCCGAGTCAACTCGTCGGATCGCGAGAATCGTCTATCACAATTTTCTACCGGACATGCGTAAGGTCTCTCGTGAACCGGAGTCTTACTCGGACGATTCGGGTACTTCCTAGGTTTCACCGGAACCAGCTTGAGAGGTACTTGACTCTGCTGATACACTTGCGATAAAATTTCGTGTCCTTTGCTAGTACTCGGATTGTACTCGGCTAATTGAACGCCGTAACCCGGACCCGTATGTTGCTGTTGCGATTGTCCTAAATCACCAGAGCAACCTGACGAAAAAGGTTCTTGTTTTGGAACTAAACCACTTGGTCCCGGAACTATTAATGCACTTGAGCCCTGAGGACTTCCGAAGTCTTGCGTCTCCCATTGGTATTTCACGGAACTGGCCACTAGAGGTTGTCCAACTCTCGAATGCACCAAATCCTGTTGCTGCATATCTAGTTGGAGTCCAACAGAAGAGCAACTCGGGTAGGATGGAGGCTGCTTAAGTGTCATATTACTTCCGCAATCCATACTCAGTATAAGTTGCTCAGCAGATCTCTCTTCATAGTGCGGATGAACTGGACTTGGGGTAGCGGAGTACTGGTGTTGTGGAGACTGGGAGTTACCCAACAAACCAAACATACCAGAATATATCGACTTCTCGCCACTAGATAACAACCAAGGATTCACAGTGTTTGGGGAGTGCGCCATACTCTGGTTCGAAAGTTCACCCATGGACTGCATTTGTAAATTTCCGGGCAAATTCGGACTGGGAGCAGAAGAGTAGATTTGTCTGTGGGACATTTTACCACCAACGGTGTTGTTGTTATTGGAATGCGTGGGATACATGCTGAGGGAACTATGATTTGTACTTTCGTCTTTCAAGGCTGGACTCAGGGCACTTTCTTGAGGAGTACTTCTTTCCCCCAAATGACTGGAGGCTGGGGAGTGATGGGGACTGACGTGTTGTTGATGTTGATGCTGCTGCTCTTGGGATGATTGCTCGATTGAGATTTCTTCTGGGTCTAAGGTACCTGAAAAGAAATGTCATGATTAGATCAGTTTGTATTCCTCTGGTTTACAATAATGCGTTGGGCTTTTATCAATATTGACGGTCCCTATAGTATCGTGACACCATTGATAAGTTTGAGTAACAAAGAAATTGTTTAGAATTGTAATCATGTAACGAATGATTTCCTTAAACATGAGTGTAATTTATTGATTCCATGAGAGAGGGAGAATATCAATGTTATTGCTACTCTGCATTCGTAAAATTTACATGCCAAATATCTTTCAAGAAATACGTTTGGTCTCCATTTCTATTACCTAAAGTAATCCCAAACTATATTTTGGATGCTTCTATTTCACTTGAAATTGAAATTTAAGTATAATAAGTACCTATGTACGAGGATATATTGAAAAATTCTTAGCCTACTATAGAACCAAACAAAATTTTAATGTCACAATATTTTATTACTCAACATATTCTCCTCCTAATTGAATTCATTTATTACAGCGAACCTGCAACGTCTATAGACCTTCAAAAAAAATGTTTCTTCTTGCTCTGCAAACCAGTCCTCCACTGCTTTTATTACCTCCTCGTTGGAAGAAAATTAACGACCTTTTCAACTTTTTTCAGTTGAGGAAAGAGATGATAGTCGGACGGAGCCAAATCTGGTGAATAAGGTGGGTGTTATAGTAATTCTAACCCTAAATCACGAATTGTTTGCATGGCAACATGAGATTTGTGTACTGGGGCATTGTCCTGTAAAAACAAAACACCTTTGGATAGCTTTCCGCGTCTTTTCTCTTTATTTTTTTTCCCGTAGAGTGGTCAGTAATGTCGAATAGTAATCTCCAGTTATTGTTCCACTCTTATCCAAAACATCAATCATGATTACTCCATGGCAATCCCAAAAAACTGAAGCAAGAACTTTTCCAGCAGATTTTTGGACACGAAACTTCTTAGGTCCTGGAGAACCAGATCGTCGCCATTCCATCGATTGTTGCTTTGTTTCTGGATCGTAGAAATGTAACCAAGAGTCATCCATAGAAACAATTTGGTTTAAGAAGTCTACATCGTTTTCAAATCGAGCACAGATCGAACGCGATGCTTCTACCCTTGCACGATTTTGGTCAACATCCAAACATTTGGGGATCCATTTTGCAGAATTTTTTCTTATGTCCAAATTGACGTGAACTATATGATAACGCGTTCATATGAAATCTTCAGTACTTCAGATGTCCGTTTTAGCCCAATTCGACGGTTTGATAAAATCATGTCATGAACTGTATCGATATTTTCGGGGACTGACACAGAAACTAGCTTTCCCGATCGGTCATCATCTTTGATGGAAAATTTACCACTTTTGAAGCTTGCAGTCCAATTTTTCACGGTTGCATGCGAGGGACATTGATCACCAAGGGTATTAAGCATATCTTCGTAAATCTGCTTACCTCTTGACCCTTTTAAATACAGGTACTTGATGAAGGCTCGATACTCCAATTTTCCAATTTTTACAATTTTCGTGGACTTTTTGTTTTTAAATTTATTACGTAACTCTGGTTTACTTTTTGACGTCGAACTCTACATTGACACTTCTAATAAGTTATTGTTCGTTGATATGGTATCGCAATATTCTGTTTATGTATGGAACTGGTCTAGGCTAACTAGATATCAATACATCCTCGTATGTTCAGGTCAAATGGGACTTTTTGATGTCGAAGATCATGCGTTTGATCGGAGATCATGCTTATGTTGTCAAAACCAGTAAATTCAAGATGGTGACTACAAAATTTGTAGTCCGCTATGATTCGAAATCAGTGATTGAAGAGTTTTCAGGGAATATTAGATAATTATTTATTCGTCATAATTATGAACCCAAGATGGCAGCTTCGAGATGGCCGACGAATTAGTGATCTCATTCTATGAAAATCTAGAGATATAGTAAGTGACATCTGTGATGCTTCCACAAAAGGTTTGCCACTTAATATCAATAGACGAAAGATAGAGATTATATTTGTTGATAGTGGTGAAGTTAAGTCAGAATAGATGTCAAAAAGGAAAATTTTCAAGGAAACTTAATGATGAACAGCAAAATTCATAATGTAGGAAAAGAGCTCAAATATCTAGTCTTCATGCAGCATTGTTTGGGATCGAGATTCTACATCGAAAAAAACCGACAAATGGCGAATGAACCAAAACAACATGAATTTCAAAACAACGGCAAGAATCAGTAGTCTTCCTTCTGATAGTTGACCCAGTTCTTCCATGTCTAAAATTAACAAAACGTTTGTCTCTCGTGTTGCATTAACCACCGTTTCAATCGATATGTATTAGCGGAACCAGACCATTCCATCCTATAAATAGAAGATATCGATTTGGCCAGGGCTGCAGGACTATCCAATGTCAAGTTAACGAAGGTAAAGGGAAAGGTTATGTGCGGAGAAGCACGAAGCAGTGTAGGCGCAGAAAATATGAATGGTCCCTGCTGCCATGAATGAACTGGGCTGAAATCGATTTGTTTGATGCTACCGCTCTCTCTGTCGACCGATAGAGGCAGATAAGGGATCGGGAACTGGCATTCTATCGACATACTCCAAGCATGGGCCATATCGATTGAAATTTGTTCATTTTGTGATTCTGCAGGTCTCTCTGATTGATTATCCCAGGAACTGATGAACTTTTAATCTTTGCAGTTTTATAATCTTGTGGAGATGGATTTTTGAAAATAAAGAGTGCGAAATCATGCTGAATATGTATCAAGGAAGGCTTCAGTTCATGTCAGAGTTCAGTGGGAACACCCAGAATTAGTAATCTGGTGATGGATTTGCAACAAGAGCAAAGAAATGGAAAATTATTGTTTGGGATGGAGTTTTGATGGCAGAACTGACTTATTAGTACCTCCAAGAACCATGACGTCTCAGCCATATGTTGATGAAGAAAAGCAGGAACTGATGCACACGGTGGTCCCGCTTTGTATCGAGAGGGTACAAGCATGAATTTTTGAAATTCAAATACTGTATTTTTGGTATTCTGAATACATCATTTCTTCAAAATCTTATTACATATTTGAATCTCAAAAACTCTATACATCATATACCTATTTTAAAAGGAAATTGGGTTATTTGGAAGAGATGATTCAAATTAATTCTTCACTTTTGACCAGTGGTTCATTCGAAATTGAACATTTCAAGAAAATAGAAAAAAAAAGAGAAAGATACAGTATGAGCTCCATCTTTTCGAACCTTTCGAACACATGATGCAGGACTGATTGGTTGAATCCTTCATTTCACCTATTTCTTTTACATGTGAAAATTATTTCTACAACTTCCCCAGGAAAAAGGCTAGTTTCAGACATGCATTCAAAATGATTCAAATATTTATTATATCATAAGATTAACTTTTCGGGTCTCGCATATTTTATTACACGACAAAATAAACTTACGGCCTCGAAAACTTCCGAAGGATAAAAAAATTTGCAGAAATCAGTGGATTAAACTTTAAAATTATATCCCCAATCGGATCGTGTTAGGGGTAGGTCACGGTTCAACTAGACTGATTTGGCAATATTCCCCTTCAACTACTTTATGAGATTTGGCGCCGTCTGACCCAGTTGGGGTGGCATTGAGTGTTGCATAAGAGAAAGAAATTACACTTGTTGATCCAGATTGATTTTTTTTGGTTTTAAATGATAGTGACTATTATTATTATATTGTTGTTACTAATACCTAGTTTTTAAACACTGGTGACCACAAATTTGTTGTTTTAAAAATTCAAACCAGGAAAGTATTTTTTCGCTATAATAATATACAGCTTGTTACATTAATTTCAGGACAGCCTGTATAACGAAAATTTTAATTAGTCATGCGAACCAGCTCTCACAATTTCACTTGAATGAGCTTAGTTTAAAATAAGACACGACCAAGAATAACTCGAACATATGTGACATTAAATGAAGCAAGATCTTTAATATTCGGACCAGGAAAAGTCGAATTCATTACGAAATTTATGTGGTTATTAAGGTACCGCAATGAGTATAAAACGAGGATCGTAAACAATGAAATATGATGGTAAAATAGAAACGTTGAAGAGACAAGTATACTAGTTTGGAATGAAAAGCAGTAAAATTCCAAACTGAATGCTAAGCATTAGGCTCAACTGCAATACATACATGGCATATAGGATCCACTAGGTCCTCACATAAAAAAAATCAAGCTCAATGTATTAATACGAGTAAGTTTCGAAAAAATTCCAGAATCAAACAAAACCAAACTACCCCAAAACCTGAGGCATTGTTATCAGTCTATAATTTTTGATCCAATAAAATAAAAGTTTCATCAGAAAAAATCCTCAAATCTTTAGTTGAAACGAAAAATTACTACTCGATAATAATCTGCACATACGGAATATTCATTTTAACAATTAACCTGTTCTTTTTCTCAGAAAACTCGGAAAATAGAATAGAATAGAATAATTTAATGTCATCAAGGTAAGTTTACATGACTTGTCACAAAGTATATTTACACATATGTAAAAACAAATTAGTAAAATTCACACAAAACATGAATGATATTTACAGAACACTGAAATTATACTCTAGTGATGGACAATCCATATGTCAATATATTCGACCACAATTCAATTCATTTCGAAATTTGGAGATCTCAAAGAAACGCTTTATCCACCATATCAGTTATTGGTTGAATAAACGCGTAAAATTTCACAATAGTTCCCCAGAAATAACAATTCAATACTTAGTTGGGAAATTTACGACGAATTTATAGCCAATTAAACAGTTAGACCTCGTTTCGCAGCTGCCGTATTTTGAAAATGAGATAAGTTGGCAACTATGAAGGATCACAATAGTTGTTCTTGGTACATACATCCTTGTTGAAAATGAAGGGTAGTCTGTTGTATAAATGTTGGGTCAGAAGTCAAACGTTAGGGAGATATCGCGATTCAAAGATGGCGGAAAAATGGAATTTGAGGAAAAACTTGAGCAACGACTTGGATATAATTAAATTCGGATACCCTGGTTTGGTTAGGAACTTTTTCATCTCCTGTATTTTTCTAGCGAAATGTACTGTTTTGAAATAAAAAAAATAAGTGTCGGGAAAGGGCAATTTATTTTAGAACTGATTCACATTTTATTCTTTTATTTCAAAACGCCTACATTTGTGAGAAAAATACAAGAAAAGAAAAAGTTTTTAAACAAATCAGGCTATCCGAATTTAATTCCATCCAATTCGTTGCGTAAGTTTTTCTTTAAATTTAGTCAACAAAATTGATAGGGGTAGTCTACTTCAACCCCCACCACTCATTCTAATAATATGACAAAATATCCAGAAAGTGTGTTTTCATAAGAGTAATACTTCCAGAAGATATCATCATTGTATCGCTTTTCATTTTCGAGATACAGAATAAAAACATCATTTTTCCGCCATCTTTTTCTGCGAAATCTCTTTTGACCCAACATTTATACAACAAACTTCCCTTTATTTTCAACAAGGAATTACCCTTTGAAATCTTCCGCATCAATTCATGAACACCATGTATTTCTTTTTTACAGGGTGTATATGAAAAGTTGCGAAAAAATTTAGTGGGTGATTCCTTGCCAACAATAGAGTGGATCTTTCATATGAACTTTTTTTTTTCAAGTCCCCCCTGCTTAGTTGCAGCCACCTTAAGATGGCTCCCGAGAAACATTTTATGCCAGTAAAAAGGGACTCAAAAAGGAAGAGTTTACATAAAAGACCCACCTCATTTCTTGACAAGGAATCACCCCCTAAATTTTTTCGCAACTATTCATATACACCTGTATATTTCATACTGAAATCATTATATTAAGTCTTCTAACAGAATAAATCACTGTTTTAAGAGCATCGTTGACAGAATTCTCTTTCGAATACATCTCGAACAAGTCCTAAAACAATCCTGCCTCTTTTCAGCAGGACGCCAAACCGAAAACAAGACACAAGACACAAGGCTCGAATAATAACTTTATTCATATAGCCTCGTTCATACCGGCTACAATACCTATCCGACGGAATGCGGTCTTCTATATTTACTCTGGCGGACTCGCGCCAGCCTCGTCACCAGGAGTCCAGGACTCTCTGGTGGATATTCCGTGGAATAAACTTCTCTTGCAATTGTAGAAGGCGCACTCCAACATAACATGGGTCACCTAAGATTCAGAATGTTCCTGCTTTAATAATAGCAGTTGCGTCATGCTGTTATGTCTATAGTTCCGAGCAATATGCTTGGTGGACCATAAAAATTGTTTTCGGCTGTTACTGGAGCAACATTCGGGGAAGAGCACAATGAGAATGCTGCGTCTGGCATGATGCCTGGAAGCATTCGCGATTTGCATGTGTTTATCTCGGGAAGGAAAGGTATTTTGTTTGGGTTGCAGGAGGCATTGGGTGCTTGATGCCTTGTTCTGAGTCATATGGCAGGTAATAGTGCAAGGTGAGGTCCTTTGTCTTCGTATTGAGGTATAGATTCAGCATGGTAATTAGCCAGAATTATGCCAGTATTCCACGGAATGAGTCAGATATGGGTGCATAAAAATAGGACTGAAATGTTATTTTTTATGGATGGAAAATTTTAATTTAGAATCTGTTTTCACAGATGAATTGCAGATTTTATGTGGAGTCCTCAACATTTAGTTAACGAAAGATGACAAAGATTTTAAGACTTATTAATTTATTTGAGTTAATATAAGACCTCATCAAGATTGGTATCTTCATTCGTTTATTATTAAAGATTTATTGATTTTATTGGTGGTTCTTTGTGTCATACGTAAAACATATTACTTGAAAAAAACTTAATACATGAATAAAGTGATTGATTAATAATTAATTAACTAACTGTGTTTCTTGAAGTCAAAAGAAATTTTTTTTCTTTATCTATTTTTCCGAATGTGGCGTTGTTGAAAAGATGTAGCCATTTTTCAGAGATTCCATCATTATTAAATCTTTCCGCTAATTTTTATTTCATTTTGTTCAATTATGTCTGACATCAAAAATCAATATTTGTTCCTCCAAAATAGATCTCTGCTTTGATTTTCTTCGCAGTTTGTATGCATTAATAAATTGTTTATATTTTCTCGATCATCCGAAAAGAAGCGAACGATTTTCATTTTTGTATATTTGCTAATTTATAATTCAGAATAACAATACATTTTTTATGTATCGGTGTGATTTTTATGGCAAACTTTATGTTAGAATGGTAAGACCCTATTCATTTTCAGTCTATTTATGACTGTTCGTAATGATAACGTCAAAGATTCTCGATATAAACTGCTCCAAGAAAGTCAGGGATATACCTTGAATTTTCCCTTAATCAATTGTATGTTTTATTGACATTTTTTTTCGAATATATTAAACATGAAACAGGCATGCATGTATTTATCTCAGATCTTGCCTCGTATCCTTAATATTCTTCTTACTTCTTGTTGCAAATATAAATATCATCACTTACAATCTTGGAGCAGTTAATTTTTTGCTCAGTCATATGCAAAAATCTTAATGCATTACCGAGTGCATTACTAATTTTCGAAAGCCTCGGATCTACTAGAACTCAAAATCAAAAATTTTGGTTTTTTGAAAATAATATATGTACAAGAAATTATTTTTTGCAAATAAGTGCCAATTGCATTTCAACTCTGCTATTGGAGTTGGAATCCCCATTTTGACAGCCGTCATGTTATGAACTTAACGTTTTGAAAAGCAGTATCAATAATAATAATAACTAAGCATTATTGCTGTAGTATCTTGTGGTTTAGAGGTATAAAATAGAAATAACAACAACGAATAGTGTGGCAGCAACAATTTACTCCTTATTTTATAGAAAATTCAAATTCTTCAGTAGTTTTTTATTATATTTAAATTAAACATGAATGAGATTCGAAACAATTTGGAATATCTTATATCTTATGTCATATTGATCTTTTCTTGCTCCTTTTTCAGAAATTCATTTAAATTAACAAATATACATACGGATATTTGGGTTAATCTTTTGTGGTTTCTTTTTGTTGTGTCTATCGAATAACTGAGTATGAAGTTTTTAGAAATGTTTTCTTATTGCTGAAACTGTTCTGTAGTGTTATCGTTTTGTTTATGCTATCATATTCTTTGGTAGTTTTGAATGTTTTTACATATCTAAATGCTTCTCTCATTTTCCAGAATTGTGCGTAGTCTCAATCATAGACAAGTATCTGCAAATATTATCTCAGCAAAGAAAGGTCCTTTTATAACAGAAGTGAAGAATTTTATAACAGATTCTTGATATGTCTGCCGATATCTGTGAATTGGTTGAAGAAGGTAGCAATTTGAGTATCAGCAGTATAATTAGTGGCTTCTCTTCATTATTTTGTTCTTAATTTCACCTTCTTGCTGAGTCTAGAGCAAGGCAGATGCAGCTAAGCTTTTAAGTCGTTTCGCGTAAACTGAGTGTTCCTAACTCTTAATTGGTGCTGGTTTCTGCTCAGCAATCTTTCTGTTTTTGCGAATGTAGGATTGAATGCAGAATCAAGGATTGTTTGAAGTTGACGCCTAGACAAATTTCGCGACACGAAAGTATTTATAGCTCCAAACGGTGGTGTGTCAAAACAATCGTTATCAAAGGTTGCGTAAGGTCATCGTGTACGAGCATCAGCAGGGAAATCCTCCGCGTTTAAGCGTCCACCCCCGCCGTTCTATCAATAGCCCAATGCCAAACACCTGTTGGCAACCACTTTGCGTGGTCCAGGACCTACCTGTTATCGGTGGAGGTTCCAGGACAGTGGAGGGACCGAAGAAAGAGGGTATGTCCCCCGAAGTGGTGACAGGGGTGTTGAGGTCGCCCGTCTGCGCTTCCGCCGTTGGCGACGCGTCCTCTTCGGGCGCTGTCGTCGAGCACACGGACGCCGACGCCGGACTACCGGCGCCGTCTCCGGCCGTCGTCTTGTAGAGGCACGTGTCGAAGCTCAGCACGTTAAAGTGATGAGCGACGGCCGCCGAAGCCGCAGCCTCCGTCAGCAAGTACGCGTGATGATGAGGGTGATGATGGTGGTGATGGTGCTGGACTTGCAGCGTTTCCAAGCCGTCCATGATCATTTTTGCCGACGCCGCTGGGCTCGAGGCAGCGTCGGGACGCACTTCACTATCTCTACCCTCTTTACCACTCGTCTCGAAGCGAGTTCACCTCCCAATCACTCGATGCACCGCGATTACCGCGCACAACTCGCGCGACTCTTCTTTTTCTTTCAAACTGTGCTCCTCGACACAGAAACCGCTAGCGTTGACGTTTCTCTGTGAACTGAGTCGTGGGTTCAGAGCAACTTTACTTTTATGAATGGAGCATCTGTTCCATATTTGGAAGTCGCAATCTGAGTGCCGACCAATCGGATTTGGAGGTTGTGTTTCCCCTCCATTCGCTCCCCACCAGGCGCGCGATCGAATTGTGACGTCGATGTGACGTAACAAGGCGCTGCTTCTGCTGTACGCTCGACAGAGTTGCCGCGTGCGCGCGGTTATCCGATGAGAAGGGACCATTACATCAAAGGCACCCGAGCTATGTCAACTTTTTTCTCGATTTTTTTATTCACATTACGAATGATCATTTTACCCTATTTGCTGAAAATTTAACTGATAATTCATCGTTTTTGCCATTCAACTGCATACGGCGGATCTATGTCTATATTTCTTCACCTAAATTAATTGGATTCATTCAAACGATTATAATGTATATTTTTTTCGAATATTGCAACTAAAAAAGAAAAAAATATGATTTGAATTTTATTTTTAACATTTAAAATTCCTAAAATAAAAACAATGTAGGTAATCGCCAAAATTTCAATTGCAGTAACAAAATTATTTATGGAATACCTAATAGGAAATATAATTTCAAAAATATTGTGATATATATATCTACCTACATATCGATCTTCACCTTACCTATTGTCTGAGTAACGAAATATAATGGTAGGTAAGTATTAAAAATAAAGTAGTAGCAGTAAAGTCAAGTATGTAGTATTAGTGTGAACTTTCAAGCTATGTTTTCTGCTGGTTTCAGCCGACAGATTGCTGATTTTTATGTACGTTTAACAGAGTGTCGTCTAAAAATACTGATCAATATTGCCAAACAATTTCTGTCGGCAGATGTTTCTGCCAGGCTCTTTTGAGTTTGCAGCAAATTATGTTTACTTACAGTCCGCTTCTTCATTTTTATGTATATACTCAGGAAATTATTTCAATACTTCAAGTGTGAACGAGATTTTATTCTTCCACAATAGCAATATCAGAGCTAAAATATTCGAAAAGTATGGAAATGAATTCCCCAAATATTATATTTTAAATTGACACATGACGGATTACCTGAAAAAAAAATAATTTCTGCGTATTACCTGTTTTTGCTGTTTGTTTCAAGTATGGTGGACCTATTTGATATTATTGTTTGTATTTTATTTTATTATTGCTATGATTGTAAAATGTATTGTTTGTATTGTATTTCATTGTTCCATACTTCGAATGTTGTTTTTTTGCACTTACGCGCTTTTTGTAAATAGCCTTGTCGAATAAAGAATCTATCTATCCATCTATATCATTCCCCTGTATATTAGCAGATACGGATTTATTTTGAATTTTTGTATATAGATGCAATTTTGATAGACAAGAAAAAATATACGAATACCATAGTTCTCCTGATCTCATAATTATTACTCCCATTTTCATTATCAATTTCAATTTTATAAAATCATTAGATTTATTTTATTGGTTTGTCCGATACTTTGTAGACTGTCGAAAAGATGAGCAAAGGTTATTAATATTTCTCTCTGTACAATACTCTCATACTAATGAGCTTCCCAGCTTGCTTCATAAGATTATTCTTGAAAACTGTTTAGCTTATGCGGGGATACATTGATCTAGCATATCAACAAAGAACCTTTTAAATTAAATGAGTAAACATACTCTTTGTTTGGCGAAAAGGGCCAACAAATTGGTCAAGATAAAGGTGATTTCAAATAGATTTGTCTTCATTTCAGTTATTTCAAAATGTAAATTTTGAATATCAGCCGAAATGAACGTTAGTTTCGAAGATATTGATTTTTTTCGTATTTAATTGAGCTCAACCTAATCGTATAAAAATATATTTACGTCCCAGAAATCGAAAATTACAGACATTTAGGCCAAATGGTACCTAGTGTTTTGCTTCATAGGCAAAGCTTGTGAAAATAAAGAAATAATGGTCAATCAATTTTCCATTGAACATTAAAAAAATTGATTCAAAGTTCTATTCAGCAGTGATTGATTCGAAGAGAAATCTTGAAATTTGAGCATGGTAAGATTCAAAAATCTTTTTCTAGTTCTACCTGCATTATTCATTATGAAATACCTGATCTAATTCATAGAGAGCGAATAAAACTTGACTCAAATAATAGGTCTGTATATATTATAACGCTCAAATCCACAGATTATGTGGAGGATAAATTACGAAGGCTACAATTAAATCTCTTTCTGTCATGCCGACATTGTTCCTATTAGGAATAACCACTCGGGTACCACCTACCATCCGGCAACGTCGCAACATTGAATGGATCTGGATGGTACTCTTCTTGCTCCGCAACACGAATCGGAGCTTTTAGCGCCAAATTTAGCCATTAAAAAGGGCGATAATTGGCTGAAACTTCGTCCATGTATAATTTCGATCACGAGGTATTAGAAAAGTGTGGAAAACTTTTAGTCAAACAACGTTTTCCATTATTTTTAGGTACACGTTATAACATATGTTGTTGCCACAAGACAAGACGCCAGTTTCCACTCTTTCGTATATAAACAAAAATAGACCGAATATATTATACACGTATATAAATCTTTCGGACTAATGGCTATCATTTTGACATCATTCAGGTTTGAGACAATTTGGTTGGACACATGGAAAAATTAATCTTTCTACCGGTCGACTTCGAGGCCTTAAAAAATTCAATAAATAATGGGTTGTTAATGGCGAAGTGGATACTACTTTATCATAAAGTGAGATTTGAAGGCTAATGGTACACGGAAGTTCATTTGATAATATATGCAATCATCTCAGAACAGCGCCGTAGACGATTTGAGAAATGAAATGGGTCACTAAAAGCACTGACGTACCTAAAGTCAGGAGCTTTTGAAGTAGATTCGCTTTATAATTGAAAATTTTTTTATAGCTGTGAAGAAAATATCAGTAGCTGATGCCGATTCAAATTATCTACATGAAAATTAGATATTATCAATTAATAACTCCCTAGTGAATCCAATTATTCTCGTTGCTACCCATTTTATTTTTGATTTTTTGATAATTTCGAATTGGTGCTTAGATAACTATTCGATATAACTTAATAATATTAATTGTTTGAATAACAATGCAATCATAAAATCAGCATAATGGAAATAGTCATGGATTCGTTCCAATTGATAATGCGGATAAAACCTAAATATAATTCACTGCAATAAAATTGTTAAAATAATGTATCGATAAAACCAGCTTTGAATTTATAATTCGAACAAATTTAACTGGATTTGTACTTTCGGACGTAAGTTACCCGATTGTCAGAGGAAGATTAAAAGGATAGAATCGTGAAAATTTTCGAATTTGATTTTTTGGAAAATTTGAATGGAACGCCTGGACGCCAAAAAAATGGTGCTCAGGAAATTTGTATGTTTACTTGTGGCTGATAGTTTTCAACGTCATTCATATAATAAGCTTTTTTCGTAAATATGCCATCTGTTTTTCAAATTTGAAATTGTGGACAATTCAAAAAATGAAACATGACTCCAAAGATTTTGTTTTAATTATGTATATTATTTGCATATTGAATGTTTTCGAAAAATGGTAGAGACATAATTGACTGATAAATTAATGAACGATTGATTATCCGGATTTCTCAAAAATCCTTTCAAGCATTCGAATTGCATTGTGTACTTTGTAATCCGGAATATTTTATCATGAATCAAAAATAGATCGAACAAATATATCCAATTAATTAGCAAATATGCAATTTAAAAGTCACTACATGAGTATCTACCCGTTTACCGGACAAGCTAGCACAATTCATTTATCACTCTATTCCATTGCAACAAGTGCGGAAATTATGTGCAATTTATGTGCTATTTGTTGCCAGGCAAGTCGACACAATTATCAATTATTAATTCATAAACCACTCGATTCCAATAAAAAAGCTAGAATTATGTGCAACTTATTGGTGATTTATATGCGGAGTAAGTTTTTTAAATTCACTCTTCAAGCATTTTTGGATTGTGCGACAAGTCTTATCGAAATCGAGAGATAAATTATTTAGTAATCTATAATTTTTCTGGCTTGATGGAAGCAAACACGGGAATTATGTGCAAAGACAGGTTTTTTCTGCAATCACGAATAATTGATTTCTTGAGAATTGTACAGGCTTGCGGGAGAACTTGATATATTACCAATAACTAAAAAATAAAACATACTCCATTTGTTGATAGTTACCGACAAACACAATGTGGATCAAAAAATTTCACTTTTGCCTACCGAAAATGATGTGTGATTTGCACATAAACCACACATAATTCCAGCATTAGTTCAATTAAAAACGAATGAATTAGTCATTGAGAATTTGTACTAGCTTTTCGGCATAATTTTCAATAAAAAATACTGATTAGTGCTTCTTAAATATTTGCACATAATTAGTTAATAATAACAAATACTTTTTAGCAGCTTGATTTGGGTCTTAAAAAGTAATTATCCTGGTTGAAATCGAACTATCTATCAGAATTTGTACTTATTGTGCTTCAAATTCAACAAAATAGAACTTACTGTTCCAATAAGTGAAAAATCAGGTACAGAAAAACAGTTTGTCTGATCGCGATAAGTTTGTGTATTCAGACGCCCATGTCGATATCAAGTATCATACAAAACTTTGGTATTTAGGAGCGTCGATTTAAAATTAGATATTCGTTCAAGTTTGAGTGGGCCCAGTTCAGCTGATGAGTATTTTTGTCCACTCTTCTTGTACTATTTTTATTTGATACACACGGCTGCTGAAGATGTTTTTCAAAAATAGATTTGTTTTCATTTTGGCATCTATGATGAAGTTTTGACGTAGACAGAAGATAGAAAATTCGATACCCAACGTTTTACGTTTGTGGAATCGCTGAACTCGCATGTTATGGTTGCGGTGAGTCATTCGTTGTTCATCTTCTCTTAATTAGAGATTATGTCAGAGAAATTTGAAAAGTTTACTGGACTTTTTGAGCTATTAGTCCCAACAGAAACATACGTAAATTCCAAGTCACATATAAAAATGAAATTCTTCAATTTTGCTATTTAACTTCAGAAAATTCAACCTGTTCAGCTGAATGTAAATTTCTCTGAAGAAATAATGGAATGAGGTCAATTAATTTTTTTTTCTCAATTCAACTTGAACAGGGTGTTTGGAATTAGCACAATTAGTTAAAACCTTGTGATATCTACTCTCTGATTGATATGGCATTTTTACTAAAAATTCCAAGAAGATAATTAATTGAATTTGACAGTGAAAGTGCCTTGATTCGGAAAACATTTGAATTGTACTATTTTTGGTTGTCCATGCAAAATGAGGAAAGTCAGGAATCAGGATTAATACGTGTCAATGTCATAAATGGTCGACTTCGTTCAAACTGAACTGACTTGATATATCGAAGTCGACGGAAAACTGATTTATTTGGACCCATCATCTTCACTAAGATCAAACGTTGAGTTCGGAAACCTAAAAACGTGAAAGCCAAAGAACCTAGGCAAACCAAACCAGAAGACGAACTAGCCGTCATTCTAGGAAGAATGACGCTCACACTGTGTGCAACGAACTCCACAATTGAACAGAAGATCGCCTTTATAAATGAGCAGGACAAACTGATCAAATTATTTAAACGAAAGTAAATGGATAGTAAGCCGTATAAAATGTTTGAATATTGCGTTCTGGAACGCAGAATCCGTAAATCAGAAAAAACAGGAATTAACCCACTTTTTGGAGGAAAATAAAATAGATATTCTACTGTTAGGTGAAACCTGGTTGAAGCCGACGAAACTACTCAAGATTAGGAACTATGAATCCTACAGAAGTGATAGACAACACGGAAGATGCGGAGGTACAGCTATCTTAGTGAAAAGGGGTATAAGTCACCAGGAACTACCACCAATCACATCTAATAATATAGAAGAAAAAGGTGTGAGTGTAAAAACAAAAGAAGGTGAAATTTACATTTACTCTGTGTATAAGCCTCCAAAGAGCAAATTTGATGAAGCAGATATAACTGCTTTCTTCAAGAGTAACAGACCAACAATAATTGCAGGAGACCTTAATGCGAAACACCCCGACAGGAACAGCATAAAAACCAATTAAAGTGGGATGAAGCTTAGAGGAATAACGGACAAACACAAATTGGTAGTTGTAGGTCCAAAAGATCCCACGCATATTAACAGAGCCACAGGAACGATGGATTTGTTGGATATAGCAATAATGAAAAACGTCTCGATGAACGATCTAGGAGTAATTCTAGATGAAAAACTAAGCTTCAGTAAGCAATTGGAAGAAAACAGGAAAAAGACTAGGCAACTTCACGGGTGTTTATACCCGCTCCTAAATAAAAGCAGCAAACTGTCTCTGGAAAATAAACTGAAGATAATTAAAACAGTGCTTATACCAAGCATAACGTACGCAGGCGTCTCCTGGTACAATGTTGAAAATAATTATAGGAAGAAAGAGCTACAAGGAACATTGAACAGAGTAATAAGGACAGCAATAGGTGCCCCATGGTATATGAGTAATATACAGATCAGAGAAGAACTGAAAATCGAAACTATAGAGGAAATAGTAAACAAACATTCCAAGAAGATGATCGAAGATATGAAAGAGCATGATAACAAGGAAATAAAAGCGATATTGAAGAAACCATACAGAAAGACTGACAAGAGGAAGTACCTCGGGCAGTACCAACTACCGATGAATCCAGAAGCTAACAATAAATGAACGAGAAGTGAACTTCTCAATTAAACACAGTAGAAAAAAGTGGAAAATGAGATGAGAGGCGAATGGAAGCAATTCCGGTCCTCATACAAAAACAAATGATCATAGTTCGGAAACCATGAATGAATTGTGGAACTATGCTCAACATGATGAACTAGTGAAAGTTCTACCATATCGTCCTCTTCCATATTGGAAAACCCTTTAGTTTCCTAAAACATTTTAGAACATCCAGAAATTTCCGATGTTCCCAACCGGCAACAACCCTACCTCACTACGACGAAACGTCAATAGAGACGATTCCATTCCGACAGACACACAGACAGACGTCCCTGAAATTCAGCTCAGGGTTGAAGGGGAATCCGAGTGGTGGGGGCGACGCTCGTGATCGATTTCACGGCCCGAAGTAGTGGGGTAAAATATGAATGAATTTACGTCATTGAGGACTGACCCTGCAAACCCCTTACGATCACCTGCTGCTCACTAACTTCGTTGTAAATCACACCCATTCATGTTCATATTCGGTTAATGGAGTGTAATGATCTGTGGCTTATTAAATATCGGTTCCCTGTTCATATTTGTGGAGCGTGAATCGATATTAAGGCGATGGTACACGATGGAGTTCATTGATAATAGTGTTGGGTAGTACACGTCTCAAAATTGAGTTTGTAAGAGGCGCCTCATTTTTGTACTGAAGCAGTACAGTGTACCACTTCAAATGAGGCGAGGCGTTCATGAGGCGAGGCGTTTATGACGCGATAGCATAGTATAAAGAATTCTTTATACTATGGCGATAGGGAGTCGGGACAAAATATTGTACTACTAAAGATACAGACTGACGACGGGTAGTTGAGGAGAGGTAGGAACGTTGACGTCGGACGTCGACGACGTCGTTGACCGTCTCGATGACTCGTTACACTTCAAATAAGTCGATGCAAAAGGAGGGTAACGTCGACTGAGTTGAAGCAATGAAATGCACAAAAAACGAATTTGGAAAACCCAGAATTTCTGCAATATTGAATTAGGGTAGTTTCCGGATCCGGAGCAAGTTTTCAGATTACAGGCCGAAAAATTTGGGTTGAATTCTTTTTGTGGGACTTCATTATGCCGACGAGGTATATTGGTTATTTATGGCTCATCGCAATTCGCAATTTTAACATTTATGAGGGTCATTTATTGAGTATTACTATTACGGAGATTTTATATATGTATTTAATAATTTTTGCTAATTTGGTTAGAAAGAAACAATTTCGTCCTTTTATAAAGATAATAATAATAATTCGTTCAATTTTTCGTCGAATCGACGATTCATGCTCACAAATTTTTCTTTATCTGTGTCGAACAGAATTCTCAATAATAATTAATAATTATTGTTCAATCGGAAAGATTAACTCTCTAATGTCATGAGATACTAGTAAATAAATAGCAGGTTATAATCGAGAGCTGAGCATTTTGATCCTTCTCTGAAGAATAAATATTCTCTTCATACAATGATTGAAAAAATAAAATTGATTTTCTGTGAGTTGAAAATCAAAGGAAACTCCTACAAAATCCCAGCATATTCGGTAAGAGCCGCCCCATAAAACCAACCGTAATTCCATAACTTATGACATCTGTATCTGTGTATTATGAGTCATGAAACACTTCAGTAGTTCAGGACTCAGGTACAATCAGGTACAACTAGTTAGTCTATGGGTACAACCTCTGTCGATCTTGTCCCGGCGACCAGGACTTCATCCCTTCCCCTCTTTCGGATCCAATTGTCGCGTTCTCCTCGATCGCTTCTTGGGCCTCATCGAGGATTCCAGACTTGGTGGGACATTCGAATTGAAGTGGTACAGTTTATAAAAATGAGCCGCTCTTACATTTCTTCGCCGTGTACGGGACAAGTGAGCCGCCTCTTGTAAGACGTACCCAACACTAATTGATAATTCAGTATTGCTTCTATTTTCGGTATATTCCGTGACGACAACAACGTAGTATATGACTTTTTTAAGGGCATCCTCTAATATATACTTAGGAAGGGGTGAAATACCTGGCCTGACCTCACCAAGAATAAATTGTTTCATCTACCCACTCCGTGAACTTATTTCTATCATTATACGGAATGATTATGGGTTTTGGAAACGAAATGCCAATAGTGGGTATATCAATGGTCAGAACTCGAAATCCATACAGATCTAAAAATAATGAATGGGATGTTGACATCTGAACAAAGAACAAAATCTCTTTTCCCGTAGGTATACATATATTTTTTTGAAAGATAGCAATACAAACTTTTTTCTTGAATCGAACAATAAATACTTATTCCCTTAAAGAAACCAATGAAAAGTCGAGAGAATGGATAAGAGAAATGAGTATTGAACGATTGTTCTGCTTGTTTAGATCGTAGCAGAAAAAAACCCACAAAAAAAAATAGAAGCATCAACTGCATATCTTTTTTTATAGGATGTTTTTTGCAAATGTGCATTTTGGAAAAGTTGCTATAACTTATTCCTTGTCGAACCAATTTTCTTAAAGCTCATTTTTCATGTAGAATTCAATGGTGTTTTTTCCACAAACCTCTATAATAAGATTTAATAAAAAAGAGTGCTGGCTGGCCAGTGTCGAATGCGGTGTAAAATATTCGAGAGAAATGGCATCATTGATACTTAATACACATTCCTTCATTCTTATATCGAAGAGGGCATCCCTAATATTTCAGTTAGAATTCTCCTTTGACGCGTAGTTTGGGAAATAATTGACCTGGAGTCGAAAAATCTCGAAAAATAGGTCATTTTTGGACTTCCGTATTTCCCAGAAAAATTGATTTATACAGATGCTGATTTTTTGCATATAGATTGTTTCTTTGTGAATCAGAAAAACAATTTTTATCCATCAGAGTCATGGAGTTTAAAATTCTTATTTCAAAAATATGCCATACTTGATATTATACTGGAATATCATCTTCGAAAAGAAGTGAGATTATAGTTTCCTTGTGTATTAATATTGATGTGGTGAAGAATAGAATCGAAATGTTTCTTCCAGTTAATGGTAAATGTGAAATTCTGATTCAGATATAGAAATTTCATACAAAAAGTTAAGTTTTGGATATTTTCGAAATGATTACTTCGAGTTCTACTGAAATATGCAAAAATCTCTAGTGTCAGAATCCCATTTGAAAAGAAATATTGTTTTATAAATAAATATTGACGAGCATAATTATAGTAAAATATACCGAGACCACATAAAAAAGTCCACAGAAATTTTTCCACAGGAAAAAAGTTACAGGCCCTTTTCAAAAATGCTCATTTACAAATAGCACAAAACAATGGGAGTGATGGGACATCAGTTTATAATTATCTAGTTTATGAATAGGTTTTTACATTCAAATGTGTTCACTCTGTTCTCTTGATTGAAAATTTTCACGTCCCCCTCAAAAACTCCCCTTACATTCTTGAATGTTGAACTGTAAAGACTTTTGTTTGAGTTTGAGTAAATGATAAATTTCAAATTGCATGATTATTGTTGAAATCAGATTTCAATAATCTTAAGCCGTATTTCCAAAAACGCCAAAACCTTAATTAACACAAACAAAATCATCATGGTGAAATCCAATTTCTGCTCAAATTCACATAGCATAAAGAGTGTCTCTCATCAAGCTTCGTCATGTAAACACCGAAAACAGAACACGATCACGGCAGAGTTGACAAACATTACACAATTTCGTATCGGGTATCTGGAGTAATAACCAGA
Source organism: Adalia bipunctata (assembly GCA_910592335.1). Classification (NCBI taxonomy): domain Eukaryota; kingdom Metazoa; phylum Arthropoda; class Insecta; order Coleoptera; family Coccinellidae; genus Adalia; species Adalia bipunctata. The sequence goes on along the minus strand of OU342955.1, from coordinate 9,368,090 downwards.
AATAACAAGCACATCCCATTTCCTTACAGAGCAACTGAAGGAATACAAGGATGACGTACCAAAGAGCGTTGGCGAAATGTGGGCTCAATCAGGTGTGATGCAAAAGACGTAGAGGACAGGCTTTACAGTTATTCCATTCAGTAGTTCCAAAAATGGCATTTGAAACTAGACGGCAATTCTCATTTCGCATTATATCCTAGAGAGCCAGGCGCCGAAATCACACGTGGGATGGGTTTTAATGATCGAATCCAAGGATTTCAATCTTCTGAAGTATGCATGATTAAGAGATTTACTAATTGAAAAATGAGACTGATGAATTGGCAACTTTTTAATTTTTGCTATTTCCTCATTTCATTAATAGATATTGCTCCACTTTTTACTCGAGGCATGATAGTTCTTGTCGAGATGAGCTTTCACACTTGACACTTGGAATTATTGTTGTCAAAAGTGAAACAGACTTAGGGCCAGTATATTCACCCTCTCTATGAAGTGACTGATAACTAATCGTTCCTCAAATTTAAACTCTACCTGTAACTAAATTCACTTAATAAGGTTATTATAAAGAATTGTGTTACTGGTTGGTGCGTTTTTCTTGCACAAACATGTTTCTGCAGCGTTTCATTCCGAAGAATAGTGTAGAAACTGTAAAAAAAGTTGATGCCACTTGCGCATAGTCATTCGAACTGAGCACCTCAACAATAATAGAATACAACACAACTTTCGAGTGATACTGAAAGTTCAATGTAGGTAGTTGCTTTAAATCGACGGAGTCGACACAATTTATTCTTTATCCATTAATTGTACCTAAGACCTTCTGAAAACAGTGTCATCCAAATTTTAACATTGTGAATAATAACATTGAATGTTGTTTCTTTGATTTACAGGTAAGATCAACATTCTTGTATGTAATTGAATTTTTGTATAAAATAATAAATTCTTTGATTTACAGAGAAACAATTCTTGTATTATTCTGACCTACAAAAGGAACATCGCGAATCCATAATCAATCTAATATAATAATACATTATATGTATAAAAAAATAAATATTCATCAGGTCCAAGGAATTCTTTATAATGTATCTCTAGATTAAAATCTAGGAATACGCTCAAACTTTGATCAAAGTTTTCATGTCATACGTAAGTAAGTCAATTAGTTGACTCACGAGTCTCAAAATGGCTCCAATGAATGTTTTCGTTCACTTTGCTGTTTGTAGTGTAATGTTTGTTTTTCGTTTATCGAAATGTTTACTTTTCTGAATAAAACTGTTCCATAATCGATAGTCAATAGGTACATTGTTTTCGAACTTCTCAATTCAGAATTGTTCCTAGTTAGATCCTACAGAAAGTCTTGCATATTTGAATGAAGCTGATAAAAAACAGTCACTAATTTGATATGCTATGCTCAACAAGCGCAGTGGTAGAATTCATGGTATATGATAGAAAGATTTTCAGTTAATCTTTCTGCCTTTTATGCTACGGCTCTGCAATTTCAATTGAGCTCTGATTTTTCTTGAGAATATGGCGGAAAACTCCACTAAAAATTGGAAGATAGTCAGTATTAGGATATGTGCAGTCAATATGGTTGATATGTCAAAATAAAACCTAAAGTCATCAGTTTTGGATGGCTTCTTTATAATTCCTCTGTCGATGTGTTTGTCACAGATCTATTTCTAAATGACTGTGGATCGAATTTTATGGAATTTTGGTGGCTTCTAAAGTTGGACTGGATTGTTATTTCCAATATATTCACCAATCTTCGTTTCGAAAGAACTATCTACTGCTGTTCAACATAACCTACTGGAATTCCTTAGTTCAACTTTAGTTTCCCGAAGGCAGATTTTGCAGAGAATTCCTGAACATCTTATGATAAAATACATCGCCATCAAGGACGAATGCAAAGATTCATTCAAGTTTGAAAGATGGAGCATGCCAGCACCAGTTATTGGTGTTAGAGAACTGAAAATTGAGCTTTAAAGCTTGAGATATACATCAAGAAGCCACAACAGATCATTAGGTCGCAATGTATCGACTCAAATCATCAATAAGTCTGTTTGGTTTGGGTCGAGCCAGGAGTAGATAATCTACATAAACATGTTTCAAAAAAAAAAATCGTTTGTTGCTTCGACGACATTTATAAGAGAAAAGACGTAAAATCTTTCGGAGGTGATATTCATGCTAACAATGACATAAGTTCTCTGCGAAACTTGGTAGATTCTTGAGAACTAGTTTCTCCACGTGATCGACTATATTTTACTGTAATATTTTCCGGACAATAAAGGTTGTTATAGTTTTGGTGGTAACAAGAACCGAGGTAAATAAGGATTGAAGAGCTACCTGCTGCGGAGGATCCAGCAAACCACATAGCAACCAGATCGTCAACAGTACTGGACGTCGGCAACACCGGCGCATGCTGGTGCTGATGAAGCTGTTGCTGGTGATGATGATGGTGCCCCCCGTATCCACCATGGTAATAGACGCCAGGTGGAGGTGCGTAGCCCGAAGGCTCACCAGCACCTCTACCTCTTCCACCGCTGTCCAAGAGAAGCTGTTGCACCTGCAGAATATCGACAAACTCCTCCACTGCCGAGGAAGATCCCGATCTTCTCGGTTGGGAAGATGGTGAAGGCCAGTGGCGTGACGTTCCTTCACCTGCACCGCTATCCTCGCTTTCCCGATGCATCGTCAACATGGTCAACATCTTGAGAAAAGTAACACCTGGAAAGGAAGGGAGCTCGTTATTGTTGAAGAATTCTTGGTTTTTATGCCTTCATGGAACTTTTAGGTCAGGCAAGATGGTCCATTATTTAGCTTTCTATTCTTCCTCAAGATAGATTCTATACTTTGGCGGAAAAGGGAATAGTCTGTAGCAGTTTGTTCAATAAAAAAATAATGAATTAAAACAATTTTCTTAAAAATCGAACGAAACAAATTAATATACTCATCACAATTATGGTAATAAGACAATATCTCAAAGATAACATTGAAAAAATAATCTATTCAAGAAAAGAACTAGGGTTTATGGAACATACAGTGTATGTGAAGATAAAATTTTGGAACTCCGATAGTAACGATCATTAAAGAAATAATGAAAAAATAAATAGTTTAGTAAGAAATAGTTCAAAAAAGATCGGATGAAATTACAACCATAACAAAAGTTGTCATGGTTCAAAAACTGTTTTTTCAAGATTTTTTTTTAACACAATCTACTTTTATGAAGTATTGGGTAAATTTTATGTAGGTATGTGAGATATTTAACATATTATAATTCTTCATAATATTACTTCAAATCAAGTAATTTGGCCAGATCCGTTGTAATCATCGGAATTCTAATGGATTTTCTGTCAGTTGGTCAATCAATTGGTTGGCATGCTCTTCTTGTTTCTGGTGGTATTTCCTTTAGTGATTTTCTATTTCGATGGTGACGTATGGGATTCTCAAATCAGTATGTATAGTGAGGTTGGAGATGTACCTGGGTGCGTTTACTAATGAACGTAAGATTTTCGATTGAAGTCTCTGAATTATTTGAACATTTGATGTTTTAGTGCTACCCCAGTATTGAATGTCGTATGTCCATATTGGTTTGATAATTGCCTTGTATATAACTATATAAGTCATTTGTTTTGAAGGGATAAATTAGATTTCCTAACTATTAGCCAATAAATTCGATGGATCTTCATATTTATTTGGTTCTCTTAGCTCGAATGTGTTGTTTCCAAGTATGGCGCTGATCTAAATGAATACCGAGATATTTGGCTTTTGTGTCGACTGGTTTTTCCATTTTAATAAGAGGAAATGCGATTCTTTTGGTTATGGAAGTTGCTTGAATTGATTTGGTATCATTAATGTTGAGTTTTCAAGATTTGCGAGGATTTAAAAACATGTTCTGTTGAGTTTTAGGGTAAAGAGGATACCAACAATATGTATGAAGTGACACCTTTGGATGAAGATGATGCTCTGTAAAAGCAGCCACGAAGAATAAGTTTTTCACATTATCTCTGAAATATTTTTAAATACATTAACGAAATTTAGAACAAAAATACTTTTGAATGGTTTTTGAAAATTGGTTCGTAAACTCTCATTATTCTATACGTGCCATTTCATTTGCTTTTTTTCTGGAGACAGTTGATATTTTCCGAAGAATCTGCGGCTGTTCAATACTGTGACAAAGATACACAAGTACCTTATATGACTTGTTTATTACTGGATGACGGAAAGGTACTTGGCTGCCAAGGGATGCAGCTAGTGAGAATGGGTAAAATCAAAGTAGGGGAAATACGTAGAAAACGACATATATGGACATAATGACATAGGCATCATAACTTGAGTTTGGAGGTTTCAAATGCGGAACTGCCTACCAAATCACACGACCCGAGTGGGTTCAATTAACCTCTGAAAACTCGCAGGCGCTACTCTTGTTCATTCGGTCGTTATGAGTGATAACACGAGTTTTTTTTATTGCGCCAAATTTTTGGAAGAAATCGCCATTTTTCACCATTTTTTATTCATTCCTATTGAATTCATTTCAAACTTTACCTTTTTCTCATTGTATTAACGAAGCTTTTTTCATGTTAAATATACTTTTCGCATCAATTCGATATATTTCTAGTTTTATATCGCTTTATGGACAAAATGACATATACAGGGAACGGACAAAATGACATAGGTATTTCAGCTGAATTAACCGTATCTACCGGATAACACCGACACCATTCATCCCAAGCTCCATCAGCAAACAAAGAGCTAGGACTTGTCTTAACATAGTCATAACAAAATATTCATCTTCGGCTTATAAAGGCAATGCATCTTAATAGATTAAGATGCATTGATGATCCTATGTGGAGGTTCCTCCAATCCCTAATGGACGATCCATAAGTGGACAAGGCAAACGTGAGCCGAAGACACGATAAACTTATACTTAGTTTCAACTTCTACACCTAATATGATTGCAATCAAATCAAAAAATGAGCCCATACCTCCCCCAAAGAAAAGGAAACACGTCCCTAGGGCATTATTTGAAGAAGAAAATGTTTCTAGCAACTTTCGAGATGATGAAGACGACTGTCCATCTGTCTAATGTTATGACCTTTTTTCCTGATTCAGATCGGGAAATAACCAGTTTTCTCCAGGATTAGCACTGAAAAAGACTGGTTAGTGGTTACGATGCATGCATTGGTTGCATTGGGCTCACGCATCTTGTGTTGATGTTCCTAGAAGAACCAAGCGTTTCATTGGTGAACTTTGTCAGTAGTTTTGTAACTATAAGTAGAAAAATACAGTTGCCTATTGCCGGTATGTCATTTTGTCCATAGCGGACAAAATGAATTTCGTTTATCCCAATTAATCTAGGAATATTTTAGTTTTTGTTACTTTTATTTCATAAAGGTTGATTAGATTTTGTGAAGAAAGGACCAAAGATCATAGTTGTAGAATATGACATTACTGTGATTCACTACTAACAAGTTATTCCTCTGAAATAAAACCCTATGTCATTTTGTACGTACTTCCCCTACATAATCGAAATGACCAAGGAGCCAAAATGATCCATCGGATGTGGCGGTTAAGGGTAAAGAGGTGTAAACATGCTCACGCTTTGGCTTAGTGTTGAAGTTTGAATTTTTTCACAAAGCATCTATATTTCTCAGGATATCCAGTTGATATTTAGCAAAGATTTCAACCCACAAGAATTGCAAAATTTAAAATGTCAATTGCTCCTGGAAATCGACTGGGTGTTATAACTACTGGTACAATTTTTGTTCTCCACATAATTTTGTTGGAGCAACTGATATTGTCTGAGGAATATGGAAAAAATATCTTTTTTCATTCGAGAATTTTTCCTCTGAACGTCAGGAAAGTTAAAATGCTTCACTGAATTCAGTGAATCATATCACTGAAGCAACTATGAGCAATGAGGAAAAACTTCGAGAAAATTCTATCTTCAACACCCTGTATCTCCAGAACAAAGTGTTTGCGCACCCGTATTATTGGATTTTCTAGATATTCTCCACGAAATCATCATCCCCTGTTGGTATTAGCAATGTTGTAAAAACAATATAATAATTATTCCAACCTCAATATGGAGCAAAATACGCGTCTCTCTCTATTGGGAAATAGGAATTATGGATTGATTCCGTTTCCTCGCAACCGAATGGCAGGAAAAGGCTGCAACAAGTTTTGCGCGCATATCGAAACCGCAAAAGCGAAAGGCCACCATTCTCACCTCAACAACCTGTCGATTGCTGCTCCAACTTTTCCTCTTGCCATACCACAGGGCACCACACAGAACCGAACAGCACAGAAATCAACCACAGATCCGGCTCGGCCCTTTCGAACCCCAACCCCGCCACAAATCACACAAACTTAGGATATCGAGGAACCCGGTGCGCATCCCGGTGCAAAAAGCGGCAACGGCACCTTCGACGCCGGCACTTGAATGAACCAACCAACGCGGCCTGCCGCTATTCAAACGGACCAACATTTGCGGCTCACTTCTCCAAAGGTTTTCGAGCACCACGCCAACACGCGTCCATAGGCCGCCTCCGCGAAAAATCGTCGTCAAAGAACGGTGACGTCACGGTGCGCGTCGTCATGGATCCCCTCGTCAAGGTGGATCTCTACGAAGCTGGGCTCCAGGTCGTGGTTCGTGGTTCTCTGCAAAATCTGAGATTCAGAGCGTGCCGAGGTCCTTGCCACGTTGCCGGTTGTTTATCATTTTCAGAGGGGTGCGTGGGTTGGTATGAATGAAGTCGGACGTTTCTCAAATTGATACGATGCGTTGGTGTTTGATTCATCTCCTTGGAGTTGTATGTAGGGCTGGTTTCACTTTACTACGAAGGGTTTCGGGTTGGAGATGAAGGATACGATGAGATGCTTACTTCAAAGGATATTCTATGAGTCATCTCAAATCCTGATGACATTCTTGACATTTTTTTAAATTGGGTTGTTAGCTTAGGCTTATGCCAATTAGACAAAGTCCATTCATGTCGCAATAAGAGAGGCATTCGAATTTCCTGCTACACTCGGATATGAACAAGAAATGGGAATCATTCATTACATAGTATAAAACAAAGTCGCTTTCGCTCTCTGTGCCTATGTATGCTTAAATCTTCAAAACTAGGCAACGGATTTTGAAACGCTTTTTTTTAATAGATGATGTGATTCAAGAGGAAGGTTTATATGTATGATACATGCATAATATTGTAGAGAAACACTGATGAATTTACAGGTTCCTAATGTGATGTCGTAAATAAACACTTTTTTGCGCTTACATTGCAAACGCTTACTGAACCCCACGAGATAAATCAAAATAATGTACTCGGTATTGTACTCCTAAAAAAGAAAGGTCAACAAAAAAGTCCCTAATGGTATATGTCTATTTCTTAAGGATAACCCACAATAACCATTTTTTATCCTTCACATTTCACGAGAAAAAATGGCAAGGAAGTTATTTTAAGCAATACAGCATTAATCCTTATCCAATTAGGTACCTTAAATACATTGTCCATTCAATGTAGATCAATATGACCCTTTACAGCATGTAATTTGAATGAATATTTCCGAAGAAATTACAGATTTAAAATACAGGGACATAGCGGTGCGGCGTCGGCACTACCGTTGTTTATAAGGATTGCATTGCATCCGTGCAAAGCCGGGGCGGGTCGCTAGTGTGAAATAATGAATTTAGTTGCTGACCAGACTTTACTCATCACTTTCAGGGACTTTCTAAACCGAAACGATCGCCAAAAAGAAATTTTTAGCATATGAATAAATTGAATGGCAAAAAAATGCTTCAAAATAATGTGTCACACGACACTTATTGTCAGTGATGGTTTTGAGGAGTTCCACTCCTCTTGGGAGATTATCATACATGTAAAAATTTGCAATGGAAAAAGGTCCGTCTTCCACCAAATCTCCACTGAAATATTTTATGTGGGGAACTCTGTATAAATTTTATGCACTCTTTCAATCCCAACGAAAGACAGATCAAGAAGATCGTGAATTTGTTATTCATATAATTAATAGAATCTCAATTTATATATTTAATTCCAGGTTGGGGAAATCCTCCAAAATTTTTATTAGAAAAATTCAAAGAGTATAGAACTAATCTATTCGTTTATCCACAATTTGGACCTCTCAACACCAACGACTCAACTATATTCTGGTACGTCAACATTAAATATAGATAAACTGAAAAAACTAGAACAGACAAAGCTAGTTTACAAAATAAAGAATAATTTATTGAGGAAACAAGCTTATTTATCCGTAGTCAAAGAAAAGCATGAATACAATGTAAAAATGATTTTATAAAAAAATATGCAAGAAATGTAAAAAAATGTGCCATGACCTCAAAGAGTTTCTTAAACTTCGGTAATTTCTTTGTATATGAAGAACTGATGTTCCTTTTTTTGTTTGTATTGTTTGTATTTTTGTTCTCGTTAATTTTTTTAATTCAACTGGTATAGATTAAGAGTTATTGATGTTTATGAAAGAAAACAATGTATATGTAGGCTCTGATATCAGATTTTCTGCTGATTAAGGGTCAGAAATAAATAAATAAATATTTCAGGAATTATCGAAACATCATAATAACAATAACAATATCATAATACATTACCTACGGACGAACTACGTTTCAGGAAAGCATCACACGAAAATAAAATTTTCTTTTGAATTGATGTTGAAGTAAATATCCATTTTCAAATGAATGAATAGAATTTTTTCATCAATAACCCATCAAAAATATCTTCGTCCATAGAAAATATTCCAACGATGTATATTAATAATTTTAGTAAATCATAATCAATTGTGCCATCTTAAATTTTTATTCGAATTTATGAATTCATATTAAAAGAATTATGACTTTGGAATTTAATTCCAAATGTAAAATACGATTATGTATCATCATATTATGTTCAAAATAAAATTCCTAAGGAGTGTGTATTTCAAATTGAGTGCTGCCAAAGAATTCCTTCCATCATTTCAAAACTTGTTTCCACTTTTTGCACTATATCCAAGAATAAGTATAATTCAAAATATGAATCCTATAAATAAATTTTTTTTGTTTTCAAGGAACTTTTTCGTTTCACGTGCCCATATGAAAAAAAATCAAAGCACGTACAAGCTCATTTATTGAATCAACCAAATGTGTTTTATTTATTTAACTGTGTTTGTAATTGTATAACTGTGTTTGTACTTTTTGTGTATTTTATTTTTCTCATATGTTTTCCTGTTTTATTTCATATGATGTGTTTCATATTTTTAGATAATGATTTTCAATGTGCAATAAAATACTCTTGCCAAAATATGGTTTACTTTTTGCAATTGATTTTAGATACCAAAATAACATTTTAATCGCACTTCTTATTGATGATATTTTGTGTGATTTCAGAAATTTGCAGAGCATCTCAGTTGAGTGAAATGTTATTCGAATCAGAAATAATTTCCTTGAGAATACTCAGATTTGTTGAAGATCTATTTAATTTCTGTAAAATCATTGAAATCTCTCTAGTCAATATGCTATTACAATTATTATTAAATAATTTTTTCACATTATATGTTCTTTTTATATACTGTTCTCTCAAGACAAAAGAATACGTAATTTTCCAGTTATCTATGGCAATGTATTCAGATTAGAATCTAAATCTATAGCAAAAACAATTTTTTTTAATTGTCGCAAATCTCAGCTCTCCCCTAAATTCGCGAATAAGTTAGAAATTAAGTTAACATGAAGAAATTTTTTTTTATTTGTATCGAAAACATTCTCGAAAATTCCATTCATGCCTTCATGTACAGCCCTGTATAGTAAAGTGATAATAATCGTTAATTGAGTCCGCATTTGGCCCACGCCTTCCATTCCAGACTTTCGCTTTTCCACCCTATCAATGAGAGTATATACAATTTCAACGGATGTTGCCAAATGAATCGATTTTCTCGGAGATTTCCCAGCTGAAATTTTCCTGTAGGCGTTTCAAAAAAGCGCATGTTCCATCTTCATCAATTTGGATTGTATGAAACTGCAATAGTGTGTCTGCGATTCTCAATTAATTACCAGTAATTGCTTATCATCTAAAAATAATTGTTATCTTTCAGCCGTTTCCTCTTTGATACGCTGTAGATATGTGAGAGGATATCAAACTCCAATAAGATGAATCTGGCTTTTGCGTGACATATTATTTTCTTTGTGATAAAATTGGGACAGTATTCGTGGTTAGGAGGTATAATAAAGGGCTTTGCAACAGGAAACTGTTATCAGCAATCTTTTAGAGAATATCTTCGACTGCTGTTTGTTGAAAAAGGCTTCGAATCAGAATCATCGAAACTTTCTTTTCCTTTTCACGTTTTTTTAATCCTTCCAATTAACATGTTTCTCAATCATATCCTCCTAATTTTTGTCAGGGGTTGCTTTGGTCACTAGATAGAGAAGCAGGAACATTGAATTTTGTGAAGATTAGACTTCTATTCGACACAAAGTTGAACAGTTTCGGTTTTTTTTCCTTGGATGAAGGAAAATTGTAGTTAGGGGCCAATTAAAGCTATGAATCTTGTTCCAGTTATTGGTGTATTTTCTACGAACAAAAGTTCTCGTCATCAGACTTCTAACTACCATTGAAAATTCTGGCAACATTTGTATTTCCCGTCATCTGCCTCATCCATCGTTTTTATGTTTGGCACAAAACACACAATTACATCATCTCCAAAACCTATTTCAGACACCCATTAAGGTAGCAAAAATTTCCTCAGATGCCCGATTCTCATTACGTCGAAATGTCGTCATTGGACGAAAACGTAACAAACTTGTGACGATGAGTCAATAACATTTTCATTTCCGATCGGGTTGATCACTGGGAAATAATAGAACAAGTGAAATTAGGCGATGAACCAGCGGACCGAAAATAAAACAGTTATAAAAATAGACCAAAGAATTTAACAAGTGTAGGTTTCAGTCTGGGAGGTGTTTAGAATAAAATTGAAAATTGAATGTTTGTTTACTATGGGTGATTATGGTCAGTGGGAAATTGAGGAAAGTCCATGTGGGAATGCGGAAAACGTGGGAAAGAATCTAAATTGCTTTTTTATATTTGTCCATAATAGGTAGGAGGAAAAGTGAAATAGTGTAGTTACGGAGATTATGCTCTTTTCAACAGGAAATAAATCAAATTGTGAATTATTCTTTAGATATACCAGGTCCTTCTACAGGGTCTTTCACGAGGAACCTCACCCATATTTATACGGAAACTACTGAAGGTATTTTCATGAAATTCAGCACTTATAAGTATTTCACGATGCTGATGAAATCTAAAATATTTTCAAGGCATGAGCACCTCCGGTTTTTCCGGAAATGACGTCAACTTCCGTTTTTCAAATTAGAACACCATTTTTTTATTGCAGAAATAGATTCCTTAGAAAATTTCAAGTTATTTTGATGTAACATTTTTCAGTTTTGGGTGGAAAATTCTCTCTGAGCGGGAAAATTCGAAAAAAAAATCGAAAATAGAGCTCCGCTGAAACAAGAATAACTTCGAGGTTTTTGGATGGAAAATTTTCATTTTTGGGATTTTTCAAGATGTAAGATTGATGTATCCACTTTAAAAATCGAAATCGCGATTCATGATACAGGGGGTGAAAAAATCGCTTTCAAAGTTAGGTATGACAAAATCGTGAAAAATCAATTTTTTCGAATTAGAACCCCATTTTTGGATATTAACTCAGAAAATATCCATTTTAGGGCAAGGGTGTGATGCATACACTCACATTATTTTTTAACGTAGATTCAATATCTGCCATAAAAAAATGGGGTTCTAATTTGAAAAAAATTGATTTTTCACGATTTTGTCATCCCTAACTTTGAAAGCGATTTTTTCACCCCCTGTATCATGAATCGCGATTTCGATTTTTAAAGTGGATACATCAATCTTACATCTTGAAAAATCCCAAAAATGAAAATTTTCTATCCAAAAACCTCGAAGTTATTCTTGTTTCAGCGGAGCTCTATTTTCGATTTTTTTTCGAATTTTCCCGCTCAGAGAGAATTTTCCAACCAAAACTGAAAAATGTTACATCAAAATAACTTGAAATTTTCTAAGGAATCTATTTCTGCAATTAAAAAATGGTGTTCTAATTTGAAAAACGGAGGTGCTCATGCCTTGAAAATATTTTAGATTTCATCAGCATCGTGAAATACTTATAAATGCTGAATTTCATGAAAAAACGTTCAGTAGTTTCCCGTATAAATATGGGTGAGGTCCCTCGTGAAAGACCCTGTATAAAAAATGGTAATTTTGATAGAGATATCTGTAATGATCCTTATTCATACAAATTAATAACATGATTTCTTCGTAATAATCCTTACTAAAAGGACCTTATGGAACCTCAGAGTCGATGGTCATCAATCTAGATTCGAAGAAAATTGGATGGTAACGTGCGGACGAACGAAAAATATTCAAATCCTTTTCTCCACTTGTGTGACCAACATCGACGTCCTCCTCAATGCAAATCTCATAACTCGTTTCTCATGAATACCAGGTAGGTACATATCAATTGCACAGTTTGATTACGACCATAAAGACTTAAATGCGCAGTTATTCCACTCACGCGCTGACATAACAATATAAAATTGACTCTAACAACTAAACGTACTAATGATCTCGGTGGAATTATTATCACACAAATTCTTCCAAAACAATCTCATCTTACTTCCCGGAACTCGAACTTCCAGGCAGGCATTCTGGCAGTTTATAGTTGGAGATACTAGCGAGATAAGGGCCGATGAAAATTCAAATCCTCTCTCATTTAATTCAAGCCACAGCATGACTAATATTCACGGATGAGGGAGTAGTGAGATTTGTCTCAATTTCTAAAAGCTGGAGTTCGAGGTTTTCCTGCCAAAAAGTTCGGACTTTTCAACATTCTTTGCTTATATCTCATAAACTTTCCCAAAAATGTTTATTCTATGCGGAATTAAAGAATATAAAATATACATTAAAATTCACTTATTCAAAATTTATATTTCTTCATTTTTCAATACCACAAAGTTCCTACTGCGGATGGACTTCGTCGTTAACGAAGAACTCGGGAACTCAGTGGTTCTCGATTGTATGGTCATTCTACCTGTTCATAATTCTTCTGCGACTTGTCTAGCAATAGTCATACGGACTTCAGTTGGCCACCCTAACACAATACCTCAGATAATTCTCCACAATTCGAAACCTGTTAGTTTCGTGTCTAATAATCATCTAATCATACATCTCTTCAAGTCAGACCAACCGTAAGTACAATTCCTTCAGTGTTTACTTTGTTGTATTTGTTTCTATATCGTACATTCACATTTTTTTTAACCTAGTGGTGATAAGCATTGGAACAGCAGTCTTTCATTCTCTTCAAGAGAGCTTTTCTATATCTAACAGCAGTCAGCACTACTTCACTTTGGTACTTGGTCTACTAGAATCTGTCCCACAGTAGTTCGAAATACTTCTTCAATATCTTCTACACTTTGCATATGAAAAATCTGAAAGAAATAATTTTTAGTCTCCATAATGAGAGCTTTCATTTGTTCGTCTCCTGAAATTTTCCTCTAATTTTTCTTTGTTTTTGACAATTTCTTTGATAAATCCATATTCGTTATTTTTAGAAGAGCTTTGGATCATGAAACTGCCTTATACAGGTTGTCCCAAGTTCGAGTACCTATTAGACGTTTGTGGAGAACTGAACATATTTGCAGGGACGGGCCGAAGCCAAATTTGGGGGGGGGGATAGCTTCGATATTTGGAATCTGAGATAATGATGAAGTTCGACATTCTCTACTCAGCTAAAATAGTTTTGGAGCCTGAGCATTATACAAGAAGTGAAAATAAACTTGATCAAATTTTTTGTTTCGTTCTTGATATGATTGAGTATTCAATGCTGAATAATTTTCTGTTGAGATCATTTTTTCATTCAGATAGTTTTCAAAATATCGAAAGAAGAACAGGAGAAAAAGTCAAATATTTATAATCAGTTTTATGTTCATTTTCCTTATTTTCTACATCCTGAGCATAATTCGTTCTCATAACGTCAAAGTAGAAGAATGTGGAAAGGTCAAGCATCTTTTGAATTTCATAAATATCATCACAGGGTGTTCCAAATTTTGTGTAGAAAACTGTGATAGAAAATCGGTCATTACTTCCTTTTTTCAAATTAGAACCCTATTTTTTATGATTGCGTGGGATTCTGCCAATAAAAATAATGATTGCACTCTAAGATGCTCTTGCTCTTAAATTCGGTATCCGGTATAAATGGATCGATTTATTATCTATCTGTCAGATAATACAAAAACGGATTTTTACGAAAAAGAATTTAACTATATCAAATAGCAAACAAAACACAACTTAAATTAGCCTACTAAATTAATTCAGGAGACACAACAAATATTTCTATCAACAAATATTTCTATCAACAAATATCCCACAAGAATCTCATCAAAACAATGTCAACAAGTCCATCAAAACATCTATTAATTTCGAATGACATATTATAAGATTGTGGTTATGGAAGAATAGCGTGATCTTTCGGGAGAAATGAAAAGTAGGACTCCATCCCAGATTTTCGATCGACAACAAAGTCCTGAACAAAATCTAATCAGTGCCAACATCAGGTATTCAGTTTGGTTTGACATTTCAACTTGAATTGACTGACGACTGAACAAAGCTTTCAAGTTCTGCAAATTCATTTTGAAAATCATGGTTTTTATCGGGGTAGCAGTCACAACTCCTACGAATTAGTCGAGACTTCCACCATCTTACAAATCATGGTTTTGTTAGAAAAGTAATTGAAAATTGGACCTACCGATTAGATTCTAGGACAGGTGTCAATTTTATGAATTTCTTTGAATTTCAGATTCAACTTATACATTGATTCGTTAAATATCAAATTTTGTCCGAGCCTGAACTGATATCTTTCGGTTTCATTTGGTATAAATGGTATATTACAATTACAGGTTGCATCATCAAACATCAATTGAAAAGGATGAATTCAAATCATGGGTACCAGTCAGTGGAAAGCCTTAACTATTCGCGCTTTATTTATGTGAATAGCCTAGGTATCGCCTTTTCTTGAGTTATATCTGCAGAAGGTATCGCAATTGCCGGAAAGCCATGTCAATTCTTTGAACGTTAGAACATCGTTATTTACCTAGGCTGAATGTTAAGAACATAATCACCGTAGGATATGACCAGATTGAAATGAGGCGATTGTTTTATGGAATCGAAATGTTTCAGAGCGCTCAATGCATTTCCTCCAAGTGAATTCAAGCTTCAGAGCCAACACCATAAGTAAAGTTGCATATAATCTTTATTGCACAATATCCAGTTATTTTATCGACTTGTTCTGGAATTTATTGAGCAGTTGATAATTTTAAGAGCTCGAATCGTATATTATGGACTTAATGGTACAATACCTAGACATGTGGATTCAGTTCCGATGCACTCAACTTGAATATTATCCTTTCTCAACAACATAATAGATTCTAGTGTAGAAAATATGAACATTTGAACTTTAGTTGTGAAAGCTTATTCGAATCTTAAATCTGTAAATCTGAAGGTCAATTTTTTTTTCGTTGATAGCTCTTTTCGTGGAGGAATATATTATAAACATTCCACAGGTTATTGAGATCAGATACCTCCTTTAAAGGTTTTGGACAAAGGTTTTTGTCCTATACTCTTATTGCATCTAGGTCTCTACTGCAGAGGAAAACTTGCAATTTACTGATACAATGCGGTCACTGAGGAATCTTCCGTTGAACGATACGATTTCTGTAGAGCATCACATCTTTACCTCAATTGACTGAAGCTGTGTGATGCCAACAAGTGCAGAACCACCAGTTCAGTCAGTAATTTGGATCAATTAACTTCCATATCTATCCTTAAGACACCCAGCGTTGATTTATATCTCCTCCTCATCCTTTTTTTCACTTTTTACTTTTTTTGTGACAATTTTTTTTCATTGCCATTCTTCTTTCTCTCAATCCATCCTATCCTATTTATTTCGCAAATTGCTGGCGGGAATGTTCAGAATTCGTGACTTTATTTCATATTTATTTTTTCACTTCCTGATCCGGTCGAGAAAAGAGGCCCTCTTACTTATGGGGGTTATAATGAGAAAAGATCCCAGCATTTTTTCATCTATTTTTATTTTTTATGAAAATAAATCAGGTTTTATGTGGAATTGTAGCATGCAAAAGTTTAATTCCCTTTGGATATGTGTCTTTCAAAGCAAATTATCCGCCGGTAGTTGGTGAACCATGCGCATGTGAATTATTTTCCGCTGGTGAATAAAAAATGTGAAAAATGCAGTTCACGCCGACAAGAAGTACGCCACACGAGTTAATCAGCCGGAACGCAGAAGAAGTATGCCTGGATTGCCGTCCAACTGCTACCGCAGCATCCAACAAACGTTCTTTTGTCGGTCGTCCACAATCGTGTCACCACATTATTGTCTGATGCTTTTTCATTCATTACACGAAGTCCATTGACGCGTGTTCCTGACACTTTTTACCGTGGGGGGTAATTGTGACTCCCATCACTTCAGTCTATTATGTCCAATATGTCCATTGGTTTCGCGTTATAAGAAGAGAAGGGTCCCGGCAGCAAGATATCATACATATTTCACGAAATTATTTATTGTTTCGATGTCGTATTGCACTTGATCTTTCCTGCATGAGCATAATCAATGAACAGGTACTATTTATGTAGAATAAACATGATTTTCCATGTAAGTGGAATAGGTGCAGTGTAGGTCAAATTGTTGACACTGTTTGAAAATTATGATACTGTCATAATTTTATGATATAGGGATCGGTATGTTTTAGAGGAACCTTGGTTATCAAAAAATATGATTCCATAAAGATCGTGCACCTCCACATAACTCAATAACTGCATCTTCTCGTATGTTTTTCGATTTCGAGAAAGTTATTGAGAATATCCTACTCAATTTGTTGCCAAAGTTGTGTCAAAAGCTCTGGGAGCCTTTGAAATGTTTCCGGCTGAGGTCTGAAGGCAATAAGGCCTAAGGGTTCTTTGTAATTGGTCCCAAGCGTGCTCGATTGGTTTAAGAGGTCAGGGGATCTTGAAGGTAATGATTATCTGTAGCTGTAATCAACTAGTAGGATCAAGTGGCAGTGCATTATCATACAGAAAAGCTCAACTCATGGAAATTGAAGTTGCAGTCTTGAAGATATTGTCTTGCCAGTCTGCAAGTGCTGAGAGGCTGTCTTCTCGCCTGAAGAGTCGAAAAACAGTCTGCTCCTGACGTTGTAGCACGTGGTCTACCACTTCGGGTACTTTGAAGAACAGTTTCAGCAGCAAATCAAACTTTGGCCAAGATTTAAGAAATTGGCTACTTGGCATGATGAAAATGCGATTTTGAATCGCGAAGAACCGTTTCATCTTATTGAAAATGAAAAAGAGAATGAAGAGACACACATGGATAAGAAATGATTGAACACTAGCCAGAAAGAGAGCACAAACGCCACTTTTTGGCTCTCTAAGGTAAAGGCAAATTTACCTTCAAGAGGGAATTTTTGGAGAGGAAAAAAACTAAAAGAGGAGCACTGTGGAGGAATTTCAGAAATCCAAAAAGTTCCTTTTGATGCCCTCTCTGATACTGGAGTTCATTGGAGCTCTGGAGCTGGACAGCGAGCTGTAGATGGGGGACACAATAGACCTGGAGAGTGGAGGTCGCAGTTGAATGTAACCCCCTCTCAAACTATAGACTACAACCCCACAGTTGTGGAACCATCGAGAATGAACCATCGTAGGTACAGAAATATCAGACCAATTCAATCAGAGATTGGAAGTCCGATTTTGATTCATAACGATATAATGTACGATGGCTAAAACTTATATGGGAAAATCCGTACCTACTACATCTTCATTCCGGAGTGATCGTAACGTCCTTGTACCTGTCTCCATAACTTATTATCACAGCGTCAACGAGAGTTCAAAAACGGCGTACATCTTCGGAAAGCGAAATCACGTCCGATACACATAAATAAGAGAGACAAATCGCCATAAATTATCGGGATGATCGGGCGCAATTTGCTACACAAGAGGAAGCCGCATCGCTTGCTACGGTCCGATATTCAATCCGGAGTAACTTCATGTCCAGGACCTAACGCGTATTTCGAAACGTTTCGATGCCCGAAAACAAGAAACTGAATGGGTCCGGTTTTCACAATTCGTCCAAAAAAATGGTGATATTTTTTTGAAACGAAATGAAAATAGTCTTATGTGATACTCAATAAGCAATAGTTCCACATTATGTAGTTTGACTGTATATGTTACGCTACGGGCAATTTTCATAACCCGGCATTATACACTGTAGGGTGGAGCGATTTTCTCAATTTTATTATCTGATGATGGTATCGGAATGAATGTCTTTTAGGGTGAGTATAGACCAAAAAAAATCTCACTCTTATCGGACTTGATCTTCAGGTTCCTAGGAGGGGGGGGGGAAATTTCTCATTATATCAGTAATTTTTTTAACTTCGAATTTTAATTCTATAACATATTTTTACTATAGTCTTTTAATCTCTTGTGCTATAATTTATCTTATTCTCTTCTGAAAACTCATAAAAAGACCCAATTGCGTCGCCAGGGGGGGCAAGGAGGGGCAGCTGCCCCCCATAGAGCTCAAAAATCCTTTAAAAACTTATGAAATAATAGCGTAATATACGAAAATCAGTTCATTTTTTCTATTCTGATTGTATCTTGCCCCCTCCTAGCTCAATTGCCCCCCCTGGCTGGCGACGCCCTTGAAAAGACCTGTGCCACTCACTGACTTATTTTCAAATTTCTCAGACATTTAAATTTAATAATTTTTAGCGTTTTTCCACCCTCTTACTAGTATAATAATTACTTATCTGGAAAACAACTACATTACTAAGTTTATATATTACTCAATATACATTAATTACGTTAAGTTTGTTATACCTATAGGCTCTAAGTAAGATTGAGAAATTGGTCATAAAATTATGAGGCACTTGTCAATGTCCAATTTTCACTTTGTTCTAGATAGAGTAATCCGAAAGCTCAGTAATAGAAAACACTTTCCTTTTGGCCTTTAGCCAAGCAACGAGCTCGAGAAATTGGTCATTTAAATTATGAGGCACTTGTCAATGTCCAATTTTCAATTTTTTTTTAGATAGAGTAATCCGAAAGCTCAGCAATCTAAAACACGTTCCTTTAGGCCTTTAGCCAAGCAACGAGCTCGAGAAATTGGTCATAAAATTATGAGGCACTTGTCAATGTCAAATTTTCATTTTTTTTTCTAGATAGAGTAATCCGAAAGATCAGCAATCTAAAACACGTTCCTTTAGGCCTTTAGCAAAGCAACGAGCTTGAGAAATTGGTCATAAAATTATGAGGCACTACTTGTCAATGTCCAATTTTCAATTTTTTCTAGATAGAGTAATCCGAAAGCTCAGCAATCTAAAACACGTTCCTTTAGGCCTTTAGCCAAGCAACGAGCTCGAGAAATTGGTCATAAAATTATGAGGCACTTGTCAATGTCCAATTTTCATTTTTTTCTAGATAGAGTAATCCGAAAGCTCAGCAATCTAAAACACGTTCCTTTAGGCCTTTAGCCAAGCAACGAGCTTGAGAAATTGGTCATAAAATTATGAGGCACTTGTCAATGTCCAATTTTCAATTTTTTCTAGATAGAGTAATCCGAAAGCACAGCAATCTAAAACACGTTCCTTTAGGCCTTTAGCCAAGCAACGAACTTGAGAAATTGGTCATAAAATTATGAGGCACTTGTCAATTTCCAATTTTCAATTTTTTCTAGATAGAGTAATCCGAAAGCTCAGCAATCTAAAACACGTTCCTTTAGGCCTTTAGCCAAGCAACGAGCTTGAGAAATTGGTCATGAAATTATGAGGCCTTTGTCAATGTCCAATTTTCAATGTTTTCTAGATAGAGTAATCCGAAAGCTCAGCAATCTAAAACACGTCCTTTTAGGCCTTTAGCCAAGCAACGACCTTGAGAAATTGGTCATAAAATTATGAGGCACTTGTCAATGTCCAATTTTAAATTTTTATAGATAGAGTAATCCAAAAGCTCAGCAATTTGAAACACGTTCCTTTAGGCCTTTAGCCAAGCAACGAGCTTGAGAAATTGGTCATAAAATTATGAGGCACTTGTCAATGTCAAATTTTCAATTGTTTCTAATGTGATGTCGTGAATAAACACATTTTTCTGCACTTACAAGTTACATAGCAAACGCTGACTTAACCCCACGAGATAAATCAAAATAATGTACTCGGTATTGTACTACTAAAAAAGGTCAACAAAAAAGGCTGCGATGGTATATGCCTATCTCTTAAGGATATCCCACAATAACCATTTTTTATCCTTCACATTTCACGGGAAGAAATGGCTTATTTAGGAAGTTATTCTAAGCAATACAGCATTAATCCTTATCCAATTAAGTACCTTAAATACATTGTTCATTCAATATAGATCAATATGGCCCTTTAGAGCTTGTAATTTAAATGAATATTTCCGAAGATGTCACAGATTTAAAATGCAGGGACATAGTGGTGCGGCGCCGGCACTACCGTTGTTTATAAGGATTGCACTGCATCCGTGCGATGCCGGGGCGGGTCGCTACTTGCTAGTTCGATATAAAGAGCCAGAATTTTCAGAATACGCGTAGCGCCGATACCATCGGCCTGGCAAGAGCCGATATTCAATCCGAGAGTGAGTCCACGTCCAGGACATTAGCGCTCGTTCGGTAATAACCTGCATAAATTCCGTACTTATAATAATCTTTCTCGCCCGTACCGCTTGGAATCGCACCAGCTCGGGCGAGAGATGATAGCGATCAAAGAAGAAGAATTGCGGACCCGCGGCTACGACTCGGCGAGATAAATCGGAATTTGTCGATTCTTGATGGGCATGGTCGCCGTGAAGGACTTCGCGGCCGTTTAGACGTTCTAATAGGATTTCATTAGTTGGTCGTAAATCTGAATTTGATATCGGCGGTCAGTTCGGCGCGAGAAAATGGCACGGTGCTCGTTAGGGCGCCTGGGAAAGAGTTGAATTCGGAGTTCGAAGGGATTTTGACCCTGATGAGGCCTTGGTGTTCTTTGTACTGGAAGGGGTTACGGAGCGTTTTGGTTCGATCAGTGAAAAACTTCATAGACGCGAGAAATAACCGTCTTTAATGGTATCCACCCACGAGGAAACCGAACCGAACACAAGCGGCAAAATAATGAAGGGCCATAAAAACCGTCGCGTGCCATTGCAGATGCTATGAGTTCCCATGAAGAACAGCGGAATTTTTGCAGTTGTGTCAGTCACTTCTACGAAAATTTCCGTAGAATTAGGTAGTTCAGAAAGTTCCAACGGCATCTCCGATTTTGATATTATTGCACCTGGTAGTTGAATTCTCATCAGTTTTGCAAAGAGCCAGATATACACTTTTTTATTTTGATAAAAAATTCAATTGCTTCATCTATTTCAATCATCTGACTCTTTGCTTTCTAAAGAAAAAACCTACATAACATTTCGAGAAACCCAGACACAAAATCGAAAAACTGTTTTCCAAAATTCAACTTCATTCTCATAATAAGAAGGGACAGAATAACATATATTAAATTCAATAAAAATGGACCCCTACACTAGACTGATGAAACAAGAACATAATTGATCTGGTTTTTATGGCATAGTCCACTCAGCGAAACAGCAAAGAATTGCAACTACCAGCTTTGGAATAACGCAAAATATCAATGAATATCTTCGTTTCTAATATTTGGAAGCAATATTCAGGGAAATACCATCATAAATTGATTTCATAATATGTACTTCCTTTCAATACCAAAAAAATCGTACGTTTCGTAGGTACTGCGGTCTGAATTCCGTAGAAGTGGCAACGCTGGTAAATTCTAGCAACATAATCCGTCTACTTCTTGTCAAAACCCAAGCGGCACATTTTATTGACCATGATTTATTGCAGATGCGGACACCAAGTGTCCGGTTCGGTTTCCCCGTGGATGGGCACTATAAGGGGACCTGGTACACGTCCGAGCTCGCGAGCTCCCTTTAAAAATTGGGCTTTTTATTTCCATGATATCTCAGTTCGTATGCAGCGTAGACCAACAATTTTTTTTAATTAAAGCTTAATCATTTCTCTAGAATGTGTATTACTCGATTTTCTATTCTTCTTCGTATATTAGGAAAAAAACCTGGTGAGCTGTAATTTCATGAAAATCTGGACAAACGATTTTATTTCAATGATATCTCGTCAATTCTCGGGATAAATGTATGAAATTTTCAGTTCACATGCGAAATAATATTTTCCAGAGACCAGAATGTGTATTGATCATTTTTTTTGTTTATTGCCCCCTCAATTTTCAAATGAATTATAAATTAGGAATTTTATTGGTCATATTTTCAACCAGGTTTTTTTCCTTATAAACGCAAAAAAACGGAAAAGTGAATAAAACACATTCTGCAGAATATCATTCCGCATGTAATCTGAAAATTTCATATATTTATCCCGAAAATTGTCGGAGATATCATGGAAATAAAATCGTTTGTCCAGATTTTCATGAAATTACAGCTCACCAGGTTTTTTTCCTTATATACGAAGAAAACAGAAAAGCTAGTAATACACATAATTAAATTTAAAGATCAGCTCATAGCAGAGGTATGGAGTAAAATATGAAGAAAGTATTGAATGAATCAACCGTAAGAGAATACAATGACACTCAGGATATATCAGAAGCAAGAATCAACACACGAAAACAACTAACTGAAAAATGTCCGAGGGTAACGTACGCTAAACATCCAAAATAATTTAACGCTTAATATTGCCAGTGCATTTCATGGCTCATTGATGTTCAAAACTTCGCCACTAATGATATGATAAAGGTATTTTATTGCTAATAAAACAATCTTTATAACGTATAACCAGTCCCTGAGAGTTTTTAATTACCACTCACGCTATATGGTTCCACAATAAAAAATATATTATTAATATTTTTTTGTGTTTACACCTCATTTATAATATATCCAGATGAAGCAGGAGTTTTCTCCATGAAAGTGGACACATCAAATCGGAGCGAATCGGCAATATACAGCAGGATTTACGATCCCTGCTTGCCATGTTAATACTCCTTTCGAAGTTTCTGGTGTTTAACAGTTCGACCTGATAAAATCAGTTACGAAATTTTGTTTAGGTACCTATTTGGTTCTTCAATTAAGGTGGCATTCGTTGGTGAAAATCAAGGTTGCTATGTTCGAAAAAAAGAAAATTAAGTGATTCCATTTCATCATGAAATCAATGGTACGAAAATCCCGCCTAAACCAATTCTCGCATGTTTTGAATTGGGAATATTTAGTTCGAAATACATTTATTTGAATCCATACTTAGGTTCCAGACATCCACGGTAGATAATCAAGTATTCAATAAGATCACTATATAGAATTATTATTATCTTTGTTATATTATAATTCAAACTTTCTTTCACTTTTTTTCCTTTTTTTACTTTTCTTGTTAGTTTTTTCTCGTTATACCATTACAATTCTTCTTTTTCTCAATATTTCCTTTTTTTATTTTATTTTTCAAAACGTATAGATGCATTTTCATGGCTGAGAATTTTCAGAATCCGTATAGTTATTCTTATTCATACATTATTTTCACAACGAAAAGTTGTATGCATTCAGATTTGACGACGAAAATCTACGAAGATCATCGGAAAGCTGAAAATTTATGATTGCAGCTTTGGACACCTGAGCAAGACTAAGGAATTCCAGGTTGTGCATATTTCCTTGGAAGGCTTGTTAGTTAACTTCTAATTTCTTAGCTTGTTCCTTCTATATAAGTCTGTACCACAAGTCATTATCTCCCTCATTTATGTGGAGGAAAACATGGAATCTCGTTATTTATATCTCGACCGTAGCACAATATCATATCAATAACAATTATCTCGGCCTCTAATCCCATTTTGTGGGACTTAAATGGACGTCACCTGTGATGTATTTACTTAAGCTCCACAGTTATACATCACTGGATCTGAAGTAACAGTATTTTACAGCGAAACATTCGCGAGCTGTGAGCAGGTTGAATGTGAAGGTAGATTAGATGAGTTGCTTACTAGAAAAATTGAACCACTATACACATGTTGCACTTGTCACAGTAGTGGGGATGAATATTCAAGGTTGAAGTTCAAAATAATTATGATTGATTTGGTGCACAGTATTATAGATTTTGAATTTTACAAAATCAAGATGAAATTTAGTCTCCCCAAGGTTAGGTTACGGTTAGGCAAGGTTAGGTTAAGTTAGGTTGGGTGTGGGCTAGTAATAAGAATATCTTATTCTGGTTACATTCGTGATATTTTAGGGATCTTGCATGAATAATTTTCCATTCTTGTAAAATTCGGGATATATTTATTCGTTAAATTGCCAAGCATCGAGATTCTCATTGATATGCCAAGTAAACTTCGAAAAAACTCGTGTGAGAGAAAATATAACTGATTCAAATTTTCTCGAGACAGGTGATGATTGATTTCGAATTAGTTTCTTCACCTCTTCCCAAACAATGCAGGTTGAATGTTAGCAACAATCAACATATCACCTGCCTATATTTCAAATAGAGCATTGTCCGTTCTCTAACCCGAGCTATAGACAAGTCGATATTATAATTTATTAAAAACCGTTCAATCTTCCGCCATAATTTTTGAAACGGTTGGTAATGGTGTTTCCAAATACGGACAAATAACCGTAGCCCCATTAATAGACCCCAAGTGGTGATGAGTTTCAACGGCCGCCGGCTCTTGGTTCTTATTTATAACTCGTGGTCAACTTTCCTCACTTGGCTATTATGTAGAATTACCACAACTGGTCATTATCCTCACTAAAACGTTGAATTTATCGTGGTGTAACTAGAGACGATGAATATTTCGCCTGATATTGCTTTCAAACTAGGAAACATGATATAAATCACAAATTTCGATTTGGTTGTTTCAGAAATTCAAATTGGATTCTGGAAATTGATGTGACGGTCTTCTGGATAGCAATTTCCATTAATTTAAGTCCAAACAGAGCGATCATTTCCATTTTTTCTACAACCTATGCGAGAAGTAATGTTTCAAATATAATACTAATAAAATCTACGTGATTAAGCATTAGGGTGACTTCAATTGAGGCTGTTGAATATCTCCATATGACTCGCAATTCAACTACCCAATAGTTTTGAAAATCTCAGCGGACATTTGTGCCAAAACTATATAAAATAGTAAAATAGAAGATCCTCGAAACGTTGCAAGAGGTTATGGGCCCAGATCATTCTATTTATATAACCAAGTGAATTTCAACTGTCACTAATATGTTTTCATCAATATGCAGACCCTCACAATCATGTCTGAGGCTATCCCATTCTCTGATAACCCCACTATCCATAGATTCAGTCTATTTCATACCACTTGCACTCAAATTGTAAAAATGGTTTCATTACAACGTTTAATCGTTGATAAGTGGTCACTGAGCAGTTACCAGCCTATTAACTACAGATTGACTCTGCACTGGTGAGAATCATTTCCTCTCATTCCATGAATGAATCAGGTGTATGATTTAATCATAATATGGTCGATCAATTTTGTGGTGAGCTATTTATTGACCAGACTGGTGCGCTGATAACTGTGCTTGATGATTTCACTTGCGGTTTGTTTTCCGCTTAGCCCCAGGTTATGTTAACGTGGATTTGCAACTAGGTATCCAATGAAATCGTTCGATCTGAATACTTCTATTATTATGGAGTGGTAGAAGTTGTTTATTCTGTATTGCCATATCAAGATTTATTCGACTGAATGCAATAAACAATGCGGTAAACGATCCATTTAGTTTCAGGAAGAAACAGATAATATAAAAATGCATTTTCACTGAAGATGGAAGAGTAATTGAGACAAGAAGAATTCATTTATAAAAGACAGATTATATATCTCAAATTGCTTATTGCCCTACTTTACGGGCATTATGTGGAAGATGTTTTCTTGATCCTATTTTTGGGTTAATCACTCTCCACAACCTAAATGAACAAATATAAACAATAAAGAAAATCAATATGAGTATAAAGAAGCAAACAATTAGTATACCCAGAAAAGTTACTGCGTTTAAAAAAAAACAAACTTCTCTATTTTTTATATATGCCTGGCTCCCACTATTGAGGATCAAGTATCAAGAATACATTCTATCATTTCATGAAAAATGAGCTTCAAACAATAAATAGAATTAAGGAAAGAAATAACGGTATGCAGACAATTGAATATTTTTTTTTTAATTCCGGAAAAAGTTACACACCGTGCAGGAAACTTTTTCCGGAATTTAAAAAAAAAATATTCAATTGTCTATTCTCATGAATAAATAGAATATATTCTAAATCAAAATCGAATTGGTGCAGTAAAATCAGCAGATGGTTTAACAAATCCAGCAAGAATATCTCTTGATGGATGAGTGATCCATAGAAACCAAAACAACAGACATTCCAGAAACATAGAGAGTAGAGTTGAAGAAACAAAAAGAGTTTTAGTAACAGGAGGTGAGAGCGATGGAGGCAGAGAAACAGAAAGAAGTGGAAATTCAGAAGCAGAACTAAATGGAGTTGCAGAAGCAGAAAGAGCTAGAGCTGAAAGATGAAACAACTTGAGTTAGCGTAAGTAGTTGAATATGTAGCAAGTGCAAAAAAAAGAAATGACGAAACTGATGAAACAGAGAGAGGTCCAGTGAGGATGTATCGTTCTGGTAAAATGGAACATGGAGATCCTTCTTTTAAAACTATTGCTGTACCCTCTGAAGTTTATCTGGAGCAGCTGTTGAAATGCAAAAAATAAACACACGAGGCTGTTTCCCCTAAATAGAAAACTTTTCGAAAACTAAATACAGAGACGTAGAGATCCCCGTAACTCCTTAAAAGTATATGGTCCTTTACTCGTGGTCGTGGTGGTCATTTGGCTGATGCTATTTTCCATTATGAACGGCATACCTTCTTCATGATGAAATAAACATCCGACCATTTATCTACAAAAATGGCATTTTTCTTCGAATGTCAGAAAAACACCTCTTAAGGTCGCCGTTTGAAGCGCGAAGGAAAACTCAACCGATAGAGGCGCCACCGTGCATTTTATGAAATATCTCCATAGAACTTACATTATGTCTGTAAGTTCTATGAATATCTCTCTAATTATGAATGAAATGAACAATGGCGTTCTCTATCCGAAAATCGCTGAACTATGAAATCAGTGAATATGTGGGTAAAGCAGGAACTTTTTCCCGCCATATATTTGAATTTGGCCATTCTCTGCCAATTCCGTATTTCAAGTTGTTTTTCTGAATGAAATTATCTGTAGATTCACTTTTAATCGGAACTATTTTCATGGGTCTTTCGTTTGAAATAAAAAAGAAGCATGAGTTGGCTCATTTTCTTCTATTTTTCAAAGAAAAAAAAATGAACTGTTGAAATGCAATTAATCTCAATTATCTCATTAAGAACTCCAATCCTTTCTGAGTTTACCCACAAAATTTATGTTCTCAAAGTGGAACCATTTTCAAATGCAACTTGAAATAAAAACACACTACATTGAACGCCCACCTCAATGGAAAACCCTTTACATAGAGAAAATCTCGCATCTGTCGTCGAAAGCCAATGCACCACTGTGATACGTGCAATTTGCAATCAAGAATTGTCTGAACTAAACACTTTCAATGTGGCTGGCATGAACGTTGTCCACATTAGGAAAATCTTCACTTTTATAGCTTTCTATATATTAACATCAAAAGAATTCATCTTGACATCTGTACATGCCTTCCGCCTTCTTCTCCTCCAAACAATTAAGCGAACCCGCAAATCTGCGCTATCCCGAAGATGTTTTCTGACTTGAATTACCGAAGAAAGAAAATAACGTAACGTGAACTAGGCATCCTGCTAATAATGCACTTAATACAGATTGTTGTCGCCGCCTAAGGCTGCGTTTCCTGAACCAACGTATAATGAAAGCCGGTCTTTTGAGTTAATGGAATATTCATTCGTTCTCTCTGCATAATTAAACGAATAATAATAATAGATTTTGTTATTATTAGGTATCTGCTAAACGCTATGACCATTTTTGTAGCGATTGTTTTTGTCCTTTTCGTTACGTCATTAGGAATACATAAAAGGATATGAGATCATGCGGTAAAGGGGCCGGTTCTGAAGTTTCTGGGATCGGCCCCTCTTCCATAAAAGGCGATTGGGATACTCCTTTTCAACCCAGAACTGTATTATTATTGTCATGCGGTCCTTGTCCAAAATTTCGCTATCACCTATTGATGTTACAGCTTTTCCACTGCCAAAAAGATGAAAAAACAATGAGAGGTATTATTCTGAATAGCCCGCTATTGCGGTTGAATTCGCTGAATTCAATAAAAACAATCTCAAGTCGCTATCTATCATAGTTTAGATTTTCACCTGTCAAATGAAATTTTTTCAAAAATCGAAATTTCAAACCGTTATAGCTCCCGCTCCTGTGATCCTATCCACTTTTTGTTTGTATATTGTTAATCAGCATTGTCCGAAGTATCTCTGAGCATAATAAAATCGATATCGAAAATCCCAACTTTTTGGGTGAAAAATGCCAAAGGGGTAAGACCCCTCAGAAACACAATATTTGTCATCACCAAGAAATCCCTGGCGTTTCCAAAGTCGTTTTTCGATCTTGAGGATCTACTACCCATTCGAATCATACAGAAAATTCATAAAGCTGATCAGTATCGCCTATACTTTGAGTGCTCTGAGCGTTTGAACAAAACTCGAAAATGAAATATGGAAAAAATAAAACAATACAAATTCGACTGTAACAATATGGACATGTTTGGTATCAAAATATAGGTTTTCGAGGACGCTGAATTCAATAAAAACAAATTCGAGTCGCTATCTATCATAGTTAAGATTTTCACCTGTCAAATGGCATTTTTTCAAAAATCGAAATTTCAAATCGTCATAGCTCCCGCTCCTGTGATCCTATCCACTATTTGTTTGTATATTGTTAATCAGCATTGTCCGAAGTATTTTTGAGCATAATGAAATCGATATCGAAAATCCCAACTTTTTGGGTGAAAAATGCCAAAGGGGTAAGACCCCCCAAAAACACCATATTTGTCATCACCAAGAAATCCCTAGTGAATCCAAAGTCATTTTTCGTACGTGAAGATCTACTACCCATTCGAATCATGCACAGAACCCATAAGACTGACCAGTGTCGCCTATACTTTGAGTGCTCTGAGCGTCTGAACAAAACTCGAAAATGAAGTATGTATGGAAAAAATAAAACAATACAAATTAGACTGTAACAAGGCCTATATGGACATGTTTGGTATCAAAATATAGGTTTTCGAAGACGCTGAATTCAATAAAAACAAATTCGAGTCGCTATCTATCATAGTTTAGAAATTCACCTGTCAAATGGCATTTTTTCAAAAATCGAAATGTCAAATCGTCATAGCTCCCGCTCCAGTGATCCTATCCACTTTTCGTTTGTATATTGTTAATCAGCATTGTCCGAAGTATTATTGAGCATAATGAAATCGATATCGAAAATCCCACCTTTTTGGGTGAAAAATGCCAAAGGGGTAAGACCCCCAAAAACACCATATTTGTCATCACCAAAAAATCCCTGGTGAATCCAAAGTCTTTTTTCGTACGTGAAGATCTACTACCCATTAGAATCATGCACAGAACCCATAAGACTGATCAATGTCGCCTATACTTTGAGTGCTCTGAGCGTCTGAACAAAACTCGAAAATGAAATATGGAAAAAATAAAACAATACAAATTCGACTGTTACCAGGCCTATATGGACATGCTTGGTATCAAAATATAGGTTTTCGAGGACTCTGAATTCAATAAAAACAAATTCGAGTCACTATCTATCATAGTTCAGAATTCAGATTCTCACCTGTCAAACGGCATTTTTTCAAAAATTGAAATTTCAAATCGTCATAGCTCCCGCTCCTGTGATCCTATCCACTTTTCGTTTGTATACTGTTAATCAGCATTGTCCGAAGTATCTCTGAGCATAATAAAAGCGATATCGAAAATCCCAAATTTTTGGGTGAAAAATGCCAAAGGGGTAAGACCCCCTAAAAACACCATATTTGTCATCACCAAGAAATCCCTGTGAATCCAAAGTCGTTTTTCGTACGTGAAGATCTACTACCCATTCGAATCATGCATAGAACCCATAAGACTGACCAGTGTCGCCTATACTTTGAGTGCTCTGAGCGTCTGAACAAAACTCGAAAATGAAATATGGAAAAAATAAAACAATACAAATTAGACTGTAACAAGGCCTATATGGACATGTTTGGTATCAAAATATAGGTTTTCGAGGACGCTGAATTCAATAAAAACAAATTCGAGTCGCTATCTATCATAGTTTAGATTTTCACCTGTCAAATGGCATTTTTTCAAAAATCGAAATTTCAAATCGTCATAGCTCCCGCTCCTGTGATCCTATCCACTATTTATTTGTATATTGTTAATCAGCATTGTCCGAAGTATCCCTGAGCATAATAAAATCGATATCGAAAATCCCAACTTTTTGGGTGAAAAATGCCAAAGGGGTAAGACCCCCCAAAAACACCATAGTTGTCATCACCAAGAAATCCCTGGTGAATCCAAAGTCATTTTTCGTACGTGAAGATCTACTACCCATTCTAATCATGCACAGAACCCATAAGACTGACCAGTGTCGCCTATACTTTGAGTGCTCTGAGCGTCTGAACAAAACTCGAAAATGAAGTATGTATGGAAAAAATAAAACAATACAAATTAGACTGTAACAAGGCCTATATGGACATGTTTGGTATCAAAATATAGGTTTTCGAAGACGCTGAATTCAATAAAAACAAATTCGAGTCGCTATCTATCATAGTTTAGAAATTCACCTGTCAAATGGCATTTTT
Organism: Adalia bipunctata; assembly: GCA_910592335.1. NCBI lineage: Eukaryota > Metazoa > Arthropoda > Insecta > Coleoptera > Coccinellidae > Adalia > Adalia bipunctata. The sequence continues at coordinate 9,337,119 of OU342955.1, read as the reverse complement.
TCAAAAATCGAAATGTCAAATCGTCATAGCTCCCGCTCCAGTGATCCTATCCACTTTTCGTTTGTATATTGTTAATCAGCATTGTCCGAAGTATTTTTGAGCATAATGAAATCGATATCGAAAATTCCACCTTTTTGGGTGAAAAATGCCAAAGGGGTAAGACCCCCAAAAACACCATATTTGTCATCACCAAAAAATCCCTGGTGAATCCAAAGTCTTTTTTCGTACGTGAAGATCTACTACCCATTAGAATCATGCACAGAACCCATAAGACTGATCAATGTCGCCTATACTTTGAGTGCTCTGAGCGTCTGAACAAAACTCGAAAATGAAATATGGAAAAAATAAAACAATACAAATTCGACTGTTACCAGGCCTATATGGACATGCTTGGTATCAAAATATAGGTTTTCGAGGACTCTGAATTCAATAAAAACAAATTCGAGTCACTATCTATCATAGTTCAGAATTCAGATTCTCAGCTGTCAAACGGCATTTTTTCAAAAATTGAAATTTCAAATCGTCATAGCTCCCGCTCCTGTGATCCTATCCACTTTTCGTTTGTATACTGTTAATCAGCATTGTCCGAAGTATCTCTGAGCATAATAAAAGCGATATCGAAAATCCCAAATTTTTGGGTGAAAAATGCCAAAGGGGTAAGACCCCCTAAAAACACCATATTTGTCATCACCAAGAAATCCCTGTGAATCCAAAGTCGTTTTTCGTACGTGAAGATCTACTACCCATTCGAATCATGCATAGAACCCATAAGACTGACCAGTGTCGCCTATACTTTGAGTGCTCTGAGCGTCTGAACAAAACTCGAAAATGAAATATGGAAAAAATAAAACAATACAAATTAGACTGTAACAAGGCCTATATGGACATGTTTGGTATCAAAATATAGGTTTTCGAGGACGCTGAATTCAATAAAAACAAATTCGAGTCGCTATCTATCATAGTTTAGAAATTCACCTGTCAAATGGCATTTTTTCAAAAATTGAAATTTCAAATCGTCATAGCTCCCGCTCCTGTGATCCTATCCTCTTTTCGTTTGTATACTGTTAATCAGCATTGTCCGAAGTATCTCTGAGCATAATAAAATCGATATCGAAAATTCCAAATTTTTGGGTGAAAAATGCCAAAGGGGTATGACCCCCTAAAAACACCATATTTGTCATCACCAAGAAATCCCTGGTGAATCCAAAGTCGTTTTTCGTACGTGAAGATCTACTACCCATTCGAATCATGCATAGAACCCATAAGACTGACCAGTGTCGCCTATACTTTGAGTGCTCTGAGCGTCTGAACAAAACTCGAAAATGAAATATGGAAAAAATAAAACAATACAAATTAGACTGTAACAAGGCCTATATGGACATGTTTGGTATCAAAATATAGGTTTTCGAGGACGCTGAATTCAATAAAAACAAATTCGAGTCGCTATCTATCATAGTTTAGAAATTCACCTGTCAAATGGCATTTTTTCAAAAATCGAAATGTCAAATCGTCATAGCTCCCGCTCCAGTGATCCTATCCACTTTTCGTTTGTATATTGTTAATCAGCATTGTCCGAAGTATTTTTGAGCATAATGAAATCGATATCGAAAATCCCACCTTTTTGGGTGAAAAATGCCAAAGGGGTAAGACCCCCAAAAACACCATATTTGTCATCACCAAAAAATCCCTGGTGAATCCAAAGTCTTTTTTCGTACGTGAAGATCTACTACCCAGTACCCATTAGAATCATGCACAGAACCCATAAGATTGATCAATGTCGCCTATACTTTGAGTGCTCTGAGCGTCTGAACAAAACTCGAAAATGAAATATGGAAAAAATAAAACAATACAAATTCGACTGTTACCAGGCCTATATGGACATGTTTGGTATCAAAATATAGGTTTTCGAGGACGCTGAATTCAATAAAAACAAATTCGAGTCGCTATCTATCATAGTTTAGAAATTCACCTGTCAAATGGCATTTTTTCAAAAATTGAAATTTAAAATCGTCATAGCTCCCGCTCCTGTGATCCTATCCACTTTTCGTTTGTATACTGTTAATCAGCATTGTCCGAAGTATCTCTGAGCATAATAAAATCGATATCGAAAATTCCAAATTTTTGGGTGAAAAATGCCAAAGTGGTAAGACCCCCTAAAAACACCATATTTGTCATCACCAAGAAATCCCTGGTGAATCCAAAGTCGTTTTTCGTACGTGAAGATCTACTACCCATTCGAATCATGCATAGAACCCATAAGACTGACCAGTGTCGCCTATACTTTGAGTGCTCTGAGCGTCTGAACAAAACTCGAAAATGAAATATGGAAAAAATAAAACAATACAAATTAGACTGTAACAAGGCCTATATGGACATGTTTGGTATCAAAATATAGGTTTTCGAGGACGCTGAATTCAATAAAAACAAATTCGAGTCGCTATCTATCATAGTTTAGAAATTCACCTGTCAAATGGCGTTTTTTCAAAAATCGAAATGTCAAATCGTCATAGCTCCCGCTCCAGTGATCCTATCCACTTTTCGTTTGTATATTGTTAATCAGCATTGTCCGAAGTATTTTTGAGCATAATGAAATCGATATCGAAAATCCCACCTTTTTGGGTGAAAAATGCCAAAGGGGTAAGACCCCCAAAAACACCATATTTGTCATCACCAAAAAATCCCTGGTGAATCCAAAGTCTTTTTTCGTACGTGAAGATCTACTACCCATCAGTGGCGGATTTAGGGGGGGGCGAAGGTGGTTTCGCCCCCCCCCTCGGGATTATAATTCGTTCTGTGATAATATAATTTTTGCTGGTTTATCCGAGAATTATTACTGTGTTACTTTGGAATCGCCCCCCCCTCAAAAAATTTCTAGATCCGCCCCTGCTACCCATTAGAATCATGCACAGAACCCATAAGATTGATCAATGTCGCCTATACTTTGAGTGCTCTGAGCGTCTGAACAAAACTCGAAAATGAAATATGGAAAAAATAAAACAATACAAATTCGACTGTTACCAGGCCTATATGGACATGCTTGGTATCAAAATATAGGTTTTCGAGGACGCTGAATTCAATAAAAACAAATTCGAGTCACTATCTATCATAGTTTAGATTCTCACCTGTCAAATGGCATTTTTTCAAAAATTGAAATTTAAAATCGTCATAGCTCCCGCTCCTGTGATCCTATCCACTTTTCGTTTGTATACTGTTAATCAGCATTGTCCGAAGTATCTCTGAGCATAATAAAATCGATATCGAAAATTCCAAATTTTTGGGTGAAAAATGCCAAAGTGGTAAGACCCCCTAAAAACACCATATTTGTCATCACCAAGAAATCCCTGGTGAATCCAAAGTCGTTTTTCGTACGTGAAGATCTACTACCCATTCGAATCATGCACAGAACCCATAAGACTGACCAGTGTCGCCTATACTTTGAGTGCTCTGAGCGTCTGAACAAAACTCGAAAATGAAATATGGAAAAAATAAAACAATACAAATTAGACTGTAACAAGGCCTATATGGACATGTTTGGTATCAAAATATAGGTTTTCGAAGACGCTGAATTCAATAAAAACAAATTCGAGTCGCTATCTATCATAGTTTAGAAATTCACCTGTCAAATGGCATTTTTTCAAAAATCGAAATGTCAAATCGTCATAGCTCCCGCTCCTGTGATCCTATCCACTTTTCGTTTGTATATTGTTAATCAGCATTGTCCGAAGTATTTTTGAGCATAATGAAATCGATATCGAAAATCCCACCTTTTTGGGTGAAAAATGCCAAAGGGGTAAGACCCCCCAAAAACACCATATTTGTCATCACCAAAAAATCCCTGGTGAATCCAAAGTCTTTTTTCGTACGTGAAGATCTACTACCCATTAGAATCATGCACAGAACCCATAAGACTGATCAATGTCGCCTATACTTTGAGTGCTCTGAGCGTCTGAACAAAACTCGAAAATGAAATATGGAAAAAATAAAACAATACAAATTCGACTGTTACCAGGCCTATATGGACATGCTTGGTATCAAAATATAGGTTTTCGAGGACGCTGAATTCAATAAAAACAAATTCGAGTCGCTATCTATCATAGTTTAGATTTTCACCTGTCAAATGGCATTTTTTCAAAAATCAAAGTTTCAAATCGTCATAGATCCCGCATTCCTGATCTTATCCACAATTATTTTATAAATTGTTAATCAGCATTGTCTAGAGTATCTCTGAGCATAATAAAATCGATATCGAAAATCTCAACTTTTTGGGTGAAAAATGCCCCAAGCGCCTAGTGGATGAACCGGTAGGTACTGCTTTCACAAAATTAAGACATACAAACATAAAAAGGTTCTTCGGTTCATGAAAAGCGCTTACTTTTGTGTAGATAATAATAATTCAAAATGCATGTGTTTCATTTTTCAACGAGGCTGGTTCTCTTACATCAGGGAATGATACGAACAAAAAATAAGATCCTGTAAACTATTTCCGGTTTCTGCCAATACCCAAAAGATCAATTCACAGAGTGAAATCTTGAAAAGGTCTCAACAACCTCTTGATTCACAAACATTGTTTTATTTATGATTCACAAACTTCCTGTAGGACCATACTGTGCAGATTGAATTCGAAAATTAATAAAACGTGTAAACAAAACAACACCATGATGAAAATCCGAGTTTCCATGTAAAATGTTCAGTAGGTACATGTCTACATCACAGTGCGAAGACATGGAAATTCATTAAAAAACGGCCATTTTATCATTGCAAATGTTTTTAACTCAAAGTTTCAATATACCTATTTATTCCCCAAAATCATTCTCGATCGATTTCTTGATTCATTGGTTAGAGAGTGAATCCGCCTCGTGAAAGGAAAGACTGAATATCGATCTATTCACGCCGTTTGCAATATCCTAACGCGGAGAGGATAGATCGAATTATCGAACGCTAGGGGAGCAAGTGGAGAGAATGGAATGGACGGATATGTAAAAACCAAACGCAATTTTTGTGTGTACAAGGGTGAGTGATGATCTAGTCCTACTGTCTTGCTCAAACAACCTGTACATTCCAATACTCATCTCCAAATTGAATCGCACCGAGCATTCCGGTAAACTATAATGATCCAGAATTGAATTGCGTACTACACTGCTAACAAACAATTACCTGCGCCTTTCTGAACGCAGCTTCGGTCTTTGATAAAGCGCGTTCCGGATATGCACCATACATAGAATAAAAAGCAATTCCAATTGCAGTAGCAGTATGGTATGTAGATTGTGGATACAAAGAACGATTCCTCTGCCTATATAGAAGAAGGCAACTGGTAACATATGGTAAAAGATAGAACAGAAAGATACATTATTCGGTGTTCGGTCACACACTGTATATCGCACGACACAATGGGACAACCCTAGCAAGAATAGGTGCCTATTAAGGCTCAGCTCGGGCGCTCTCTGAGAGAACTATTGTTCGCCATCGATACAAAACGTAATAAATTAGTTATATTTTTACAGGATCATTTACTTTATAAGATCTAACTCTTTCCATATACAATATGGTAATAAACCAGGACAGGCTAACTAAGACCGGTGCAGATGAATATCGAAATATTTTTCTGTTGGGGGTCGTTTCTATTGTTTCGCTGTTCCTCGTTCTGGTATGTCCTTAACTTCGTGCAATCAAAATTTTTAATTGGTAGAGTTCGTGTTCGTTAGTTCAGTATGTAGTGATGTGCAGATCCAATCCCACATAGTGAGGATGTATTGTGTTCGATGATATTCATTACTATGCCTGCAGAATACACAAATAACTGTAGAGAATCTGCACAAAAAATACCAGAAGTTAAATCAAAAATGAAAAAGCAGGTCTCTAGCTTTTAACTGCTTGTTCATCCACTTTCTAGGTAGATTCACCATATAAGGATAATATCCATATCAAGGGTGCTCCTGACTAATTCACTGAATCCCTGTCCATCGAATTGAATATTTTCTAGTCATTGTAAGAATACTAAAATATCGGAGATTTCAGGAAAATGGCTTGAGATAATAGGAATTATTTTATTTCACCAATATCAATGATATTGTGCTCCTAGGACCTAGTGTGAACCCCTTAAAAAATATATTGGACTCGTATGGATTTCGCCCACGTGTTGCCGGATTGCGTGCTTGAATTTATATACAGAGTGTAACAGCCAAATGGAATAAATTCGATAACGAATAATTGAGGGGGTGTTAGGAAAAACTCTCGGACACGTCGATTTGTAATTTTAAATGCGCATATTTTTCAAGAAAATAAAATTATATAGGGTGTTCCATGCGACCGTGGCCACTACCAGCTTTCTTATTTCAAATGCAACCCCCTGTATAGTATTTATTTTTTGGATTCTCCAGAAAATTCTAGACATAATTCATGTACAATGTCCTATACCTATCTCCAACTTTTTCGGAAATATTAAGTGTTTTCAGATTTTTTACAAAAATTAACATTTTGAATGAAAATTATTTCATTCCACAAATTCGATACATTACACCCAATACTTATTTCCCATTCACCTCTTGATATGAAGAAAGTAAACAAAAACGCCTGAAATGTTGAGTAACGTTAGAAGACAATTCTACACCAGATTAGCATGTTGCCAAGACGTTCGCGGCGAGCATTTTGAACATTTCCTACATTGACATTAATGTTTTTTTTTTGTTTTTTTTTTTAATAATTAAGAAATAATCAGTATTACTCATTAGGTTTCAAGTGTAATGTACCTACCGAATTTATGAAATAAAATAATTTTTATTTAAAACGTTGATTTTTGCAATAAATCTGAAAACACTTAATACTTCCGAATTAGTTAAAGATAGGTATAAGACATTGTGCATGAATTGTCTAGAATTCTCTGAAGAATCCAAAAAATAAATAATATACAGGGGGTTGCATTTGAAATAAGAAAGGTATTGGCCACGGTCACATAGAACACCCTATATAATATTATTTTCTTGAAAAATATGCGCATTCAAAATAACATATCGACGTGTTTATTTACCTTCGCCAGATTCTACCATAAGTTGACATAACTGGAGCGTTTTTATTTTTTTTGGCACACGTCCAGTTTTCCTGAAAAAATTTTGAAGATGAACAATATCGTTATTTCGCCTCAAGGCAGTGAGAATATTCTGAACTAGATAGTAAAGTTACATCGTCCAATGTACGAAAAATAGTGTTTATCAAATTTAAAATTTTCCATGAAACTTAATCTCAATTTGAATCAAGTTACTTTAGGACTCAGGAAGAGCTTTGTATCATTGGACAATACAGCTTCACTAACTAGTTCAGAATATTCTCATTGCCTTGGAGCAAAATAACGATATTGTTCATCTTAAAAAAAATTTCTAGGAGAACTGGACGATCACCAAAAAATATAGAAACGCTTCATTAATGTTAGCTTATGGTAGAATCTGAATCAGTTAGCGAATTTTTGAAAACGTAATGTACAGGGTGTTTTTTAACATACAAATTTAATCTGAAATTATCATAATTCCCACCCTGAATTTTGAAAAAGTGTTGGAATTATTGAAAGTAGACAATCAGGTTGTTCTACACTCAAAATTTCAACAATATTGATCAAGCCATAACAAAGTTTACATGAAAGAAAAATCGGTCAAATCGGACAAATCACCAAACATTGTTTCGAAACTGCCTTGACTAGTGTAAACTTCTCCTGAAATCTGACGGTCTCCTCCGGAATCACCCTGTATATTTTAGACCAATTTGTTAATATCATCCTATTCTGACCATTCGATTAAATGTCAACAGAAATTGCAGAAAATTGATTCTCAACAAACAAATCAGAGTTCTTAACGATGCCATAATTGGCTTCAATACCTCACAGTGACAATAGGTTATCTTTATACCATCTAGTAAATCCCAAGATTTCACACAGAATTAATCAGATAATAGCTAACTTAAGCCAAGATGAAATCATGAAGGTCAATTGATGTGCATGTATGTACATTGCAATTATTCATAATTACTATTCTTAATAAGATGAATAATTGATTTATGAATAATATTACCGTTTGGTTATGCCAATTTTGAAGAAGATGGCAACCATACATGTTGATTTGACAAAAATATACCATGGAAAAATATAAGACCCAAGTATTCTACACCAATTTATCAACTGTGAAAGAAATTGATTGATGTGAATACCCAGGATGGGCATCTTTACGGTGGTGATATGGTTTGATGGGGAAAAATGTATCTCTGGAAAAAAATACTCTGTGAATACTGTGAGAAGTATATCATATATTTAAAAAAAACGTCGATTGGTTCAGACCACCCAGAATAAAACAAATTTCAAATTCCGATTCGTCATCCGTTGAATTGTGAATTGATCTCGAATTAGCATAAAGACATCTGATTGAGTTATAAGCAACACAATTTTCGTGAAACAGACCACCTCTATCGAACATAAAGCATGATATTCCTGTTTTATTACACTCTTGCATCCTCTTTAATAGCTAATTTTCCAAACGGACAGCTCGAAAAAAGCCAACGGCTGCGTGCTTGATAGTTAAGCATTCAAATCAATCCATTTCTATTCATTGTTATCAAAAACAAGTCTGCGACCCGCGGAAAGTACCTGTATATTACGACAAGATGTGGAACGATTGACACTGATGTCTTATCTGAATCCCCAACGGATATATCTATCCGAGAAAATACATAGAGGTGCCAGGAATTATTATTGGGACCATGGCACATGAGGTCCACGATAAAATGCAGATAAAAACTGATTATTCACATCGGAATAGAGTGGACTGGTAATTGAATCTTCGAATAGAGATGTCAAGAAACAGCTTGTGCAGTCATTAATAAACTCTAATTGATCCCCCAGTCGCATCACAAGCGATCTCCTGCTGAATCATTCCTACATGAATTACGAAAGCTCGTTATGTTGAGTTCCCTTCCAGTAGTCAATTCGCTCCATACGTGACAAGTTCGTTAATTTCATGGGGAGAATGGACTGAAAGAACGGCGAGAAGTGCCAGCACAATGCGATGATGAAAGCTGGAAGATAGACCCAATTTTCTTCTTTCTTTAGGTGAAAGCAGGTACTCAAGGTGGAATACATAACTTTGCCATATAATCCAGATGACGAGCGTGGATTAAGTCAATCTTCATAGTTGGATCTCAGTGACTATCCTACACCTTCTGATGCCTCCTATTGCGTCTGCATGAATGAAGATAGCTGTCGTCTTCTTGAGTGGAATGAATTTAAATGTTGTTTGTTTTTGTACTTACCCAATTGGAAATCTTTGCCAATATCTAATTTCATAGTATTTCGTCAATGTCTAATTTTGGTTTGATGTTAGATTTATTCGGAAATGATAAAAAGGAGATTTTGATATTCAAACAGTTGCTTTGAGTTAGTGGCGATTTCACTGAGACCTTAGAATTGTTAGTTAGTTTTGGAACAAGTTGATTTCCTCCAAATAATTGAGATATCTGCAAAGAAAGATAGCTTTTGGTATATCCCATGCACTGGCTGGAAAGAAGAATGAAAAATAGCAGGAGTTAGAGCTTATTGAGCATTACAGGAGTCAGTCCAGACTGGGTCACTCACAAAGGGCTATTCATGGCTCTTCCATAAAAAAAACAAATTCCTAGATAGGTTATTCTAGAAGAGATCTGACGAAAAACTTTGTAGTAAATGGAGGTGTTTAGGTGATTGGCTCATCTGTCACCACAATTGAAAAAAAATACTCAATTTCACCATCTTCAAAACACTATACCAGCCAATGGTCTGGAGTCGTGCCTAGAGCAAACGTAAGGTCCACGAAAAATTACAGAATCTGAGAGTTAAGTTGGATGAAATAAAACTAAAAACTATAAATTGAATTCATTAATTATCTCATTACATAACTCCTCAATTTTTATCTTTATCGCTTACTTGCTAACTCGCTAACTTGATGTGCGAGAACCGACCGAACCATACTGTCAATTGATACAGGTACATTCTACGATTTCCGTATTTTCCCTTTTTCGTGTGATGGATATTTGAAAGAATGAATTCGTGAAATATCTAAGGAGGTTTAGGCACAGGTCGTGTTTGTAAGCCTCAGAACATCTCGTACAACATTTTACCATTCCATTTCTTGAAATTCCTTCGCGATTCTCCGAACAGAAAACAACAGCGAGCAAGTTAATAAATGGATGTCACGGTCTTCGTCAGAAATTATAAGGAACGATGAACGTTTCAGTTCATTTCATGAATTTTAATTTCAACATAGCGTCGTTGCAGCTTTCTTTACGTAGAAAAATACTGGACATTCTCCGATATTTATAATAATTCGTGCTATTAAAACTATTAAACTATTATGAACGCATGATTGAGAAGGAGTACGAACATCCGAATGGTGTAGATTCAATGCCATGCCGCATCTCAAAGCTCTTTCGCCTCCGGGTGGTGTGAATCGATTCGTTTTAGCGTTTGCCAGGTGGATATGATACGGAATGAGTTCCCATGCTTGATGGACATGGAGAAAAATGCCTACTTACTATAATTGCTGGGTGAGTTTTGGAATATTCATTAAGGCATGGAACAAAAGAGTGGATGGGCAATATTGCACGAGGAATTCTTGGTTCATACTTTGATTGTTAGGTCATTCTTTTGAATTACTGTAAAATTTTATGAACAACTTAGAAGATTCACTATGTTGTTCTTTCAAATCAAATTTTTTGAATGATGAGCTTGTGGCACGGAAGAAACAATTTTTTGTATAATGTCCCTTTGGATTACTAACTAACTACTCAAACTGTTCACGCCAAGTGAACGGTTCAAATTAATTATTCCGAATTTTCAAAATTCTGATTCCTTTCAAATTAATTTCTCCATACTGGGGAATTCCCATATGGAGTTGTCATTGCTTAGGTGCGAAAAGAACTCGCGTCAGCTGTGGAGCACATATGTCGTATATTTGTTTCATTTTCATAATTCAAATCGGTTCACTAATTTTCTGTATCGTGAACAATTCTGTTTCCATTGGTTGCTTATTTTCTGCTTCCTTTCGTGAATTCGAAAAATTTCAGTTTTTCTGTGATTCGCAATTTGTAGTGATTTCGATTCAATAGAATTACATTCATTTAAAACTTTCATTTGTGCGAATTAGTGCGAACAAAAAGACTGTTACCAGTGGCGTGGTATATTTTATAATACCACAAGGATAAGTGTGCACAATTTGACATTTTAGCAACGCATTTTCACGTCAGCTTCTTTCCATATTCATTTGTCGAGCTCGATCAATCTTTATATTGGAATAGAATAGGAGTCATCGACAGGATTCTGTTGACTGTTTTGCTGATATATGGTAAGACTATATTTCTTCCGTTATTTTGGGTACATTTATCCTTTCATTTGTGTTGGGTATCAATTAATTTCATATACGTATACAGTCCACTAGCCTTATTTTTATTTTCACTCGGAAGATTATATTTCGAAACTTAAATAATTTAACCACACTTCAGTTGGTTAACTGAAACTCTACCCAACACAAACTACTTTTGATGAAAGTTGCTCTAGTAGGAAAACGATATCCGAAAGAAACGTGCTCTGGTGGAACTCGAATCGAACCAAAGGCCATATTGGTGATTTGGGACAGCTGAAGAACGTGGATGACAAAATGACCAGCACAGACGATGAGACTTTGTTGGGAATGCTAGTAACTCATTTTCTGGACTCTCAAATCATCTATGGTAGCAAACTAAATCATCTCCCCAGGAGGAGATAGCATTCACCCTATAATGCTACAGAGCTTAAAGCCCTTTTCCGTCTGAGCTTCACTCGAGGATTTATGCCTTAATTCTGGTGGGACGTGAGAATGAGTTTCATTCCCAAGGCTGGTAAGCGGCCCGGGACTGGCGCAAAATCCTTTAGCACCATAAGTCTTCCCTCTTCAGAAGGATCAACAAGAGGTTTCTCTTGAAATCTTTCAAAAGCAAGTGGCAGCCAGTAATGTAATCCAAAGTTTTTCATTTTCACTCAAGTAGTCTCAGCTAAGGCATGACTGTGTGACACCTGACGATTTCAAAGGAATTTTAAATCCACAACACAGGGTTACTGAACTTGATCGCTGCATGAATTACTTAAAGTAGAATCAAAAATTTCAATTTGAAATATTTTGTGAGATATTCAAGACCCCTGCCACATAACGATCAACTAAACGATAGTTATATCTGATTCAGTCCTATAGTTACGATTGTCACAGCAACAAAGCCGTGTTGTTCGCCTCTAGGGGTAAATAAAAGGAGAACTAATACTACCATCTATTCATAAATTTTTCCGGCCTGACTGAAATTAATCGAATGCCGTTTGAACGTCGCTGTGGGTCGCTCGTATCTCTCTGATGCCGGCTACCGCTCACTTGACCGTCTTCGTCTCTTTCCTGGTGCTCGGGATGTGGAAAAATGATGCCACCATGTGTTCGGCGATTGCCCAATGAATTACATCAACGTGTTTTGATTTGAATTTATTAATCGCATCCCGAATCGCTTTTTGGTACTTGTGCTTCATTAATTAAAGCTTATGATTTGAATTACGGTGTTCTGAGCATCATTTATAACGGCGGCCATTGTTGTGAGTTAAGAGGAATCATTCGTATTCGTGCTGTCTCTTGTGTGTATAAGATAACTACCATGATATACTTTCACAGTCTGAGAAACTCTTCAACATGTAGATTGATCATGAAAATGGAAAAGTGAATTCCAGCAAATTTTTTGATATTTTCATCAATTTCAGAAGTCTCCTTTACAAACGCGAATTAATTACCAATGCTCATGGTGAAATTAGGAAAAATAAAAAAAATTCAAGTCAGCAAAATTTTATATACCTACCTACTATGAATTAACTTTTTCGAGAAATCCGAATTTCGACTTTTAACCAAAAGTTTTTTTATTATTTCCATATGATGGACTAATGGGCCTGTAGTTTTATTAGCCTATTATGAAGTATTGTTGTTAATGCGTTCAAAAATACTGAAAAATAAAAAGAGGCACATTAAATGAAAACTCCCTAGAGAATATTAGTTCATGCGTTTCATTTATTATTTGTATTCTTTTTGAAGTAGCATTCTTTATAATTCAATGTTAATCTTTTAAATTTCATGTTCATGTAATTTCATTTCATCTTCTTTTGTATGTAACATTTCTGTTTTCAAATGTGATATGACAATGAAAATAAACTGCTCCACATGAGTTAGGGATATTGACTTGAATTGCAAAAAAATATAGTTAAAATAAGATTTTTGTGATGAAAATTTATATTAATATGATTTCAAGTTGCAAATTGATTTTAGCCTGTAGGTCTTCAGCGTATACAGGGTGGTTGAGAAAAATCGAGTAATTTGGTTCCATAAACGGGGCAGAGGCTCTCTCAAATCATTTAAGGATTCTGGGGTAGGTTGATGATTATCTAATCTTCTTTGAAGCATATCACATGCACATGCAAATCGAAGCCGTTGATAAACTGACCTCATTTCAAAATAAGAACATTCATGAAGCATATGCAAAGAACCAAACTTCAGAAAAAAGGCGACCAGATTGACGAAATGTCTCATACTGATTTTTATTGGATCGATTCAAGTTGTTATTGAGTTTTAAATGATTTTACATCGATTTTCTCGAAGATTACATACTTTCGAAAAAGATTGAATACGATATCCCTAACTCTTGTGGAGCAGTATATTTTAGTTATCTCTCTCTCCAAATAATTATGCAAGTTTATAATTGTCAAAAGGTTGTGTTCGTAATATTTACATACTCATAGAAATAAACTTGTTCATGTTGGTAAACAAACGTTTATCATTTAACTAACTAGTGCAGGAAAAAACATTTTTACAGTCCACTCATCCGAAGCAATCCTCTCTCATTCATTTCTATAAGTTGGCTTTCATTCAAAACTAAAAATTTGTTTTTCAAATAGATTTTCTTCAAACATAATTCCTCAACTATCGAGTTACGCATAGAAAGAAATCATGCACCTCTATAAATAATGTTCCTTTCTGCAGTAATCCTTAAGTATGAATGATAAAAACCGTTCAAATGGACCCCACACAGGTTTCCTTCCTCGAGTGCACCAGAACAAAATTATAGGTATTTTTGATAGCTGATCTTGTGGCGAACACGTCACGTAATGGCTATCTACATTAGCACATTAACATTATAATATGCTAGCGTGTTAAATTTCAGATAATAAGTAAGATGCGTTGAAACACGATGAAGATTAATGTGTTGTGTGTTTTTCACGACCTGTACACCTTTCTTGTATGTAGTTTTCTTAAAACAAATTGTTAATTCACAAAGATGCCAGTAGGTAACTGATTTTTCAATTAAAAACTGTGTGAATCCGAAGTTTCAAATAAATCATTCATTTATTTGATGCCTCAAATACAAAAAAATGAAAAAACATGAAATGATTTTGAATCAGACCTGAAAGCTTATTCGATTCAAAATTAACGAAACAGTATTATAAAAAAAGATTGTTTTAAACTTAATAAACATAAAAATTTTGATTTCTCCGGTCAAGACTGAAACTCTGAATCGTTCTCGAATCTGCATTTTTATTTCACCCAACTTTAGGTGCGGATGACAGTAATAATGCTATAAGTACTTCTCGTTAGCATTTTCTTTTATAATTGAAATGTAGTTTAAGTAATCACCCAACTATAAATGTCCCTATTATATGATTAGGGGCTGTTAAGCCTCTCATAAAAACCAGAATTATGGCGATATCAAAGGATGCCTGGAAAAGAATGCCCCGAAGCTGCATATCTTAAGCCTATTTCTAATGGATCTGAGTCTCATCATGACGGAGATCATCCCGGTTCTGATAATAAAATACTAATAACAGCCATGCGAGGCTTCGATAGATTCGATTTATTATTGGAATTTTATTGAAGAGAAATTATCGATGAAGAATTATGCCTTCACACAGGTTGTCGACATGATATTCTTTACCATGGTGTCGATGATTATTTGAGCAGCATCGTCTTTGAATTAATTCATACGTTTCGGCAAGCCTTGTCCTACCGTCGTCAGGCTAGTCTTTCGAAAGTTAAAATCGGTGAAAGTCTTTTTTGACAGTGTCAGTGTCACTGGCTCTTGGACAAATATTTTCTAGTTAAAATTTTAACTTCGTTTTAAACTTTTTGAGAAAATAGCAATTCGCTTTCCCTGATATCAAGGATAGTCTTAACCATTGATAATTCATCATTCACTCAAGCCCAGTCCCTTAAATTCAATATTTTCCCGTTATAATTTGGATACTAACGATATTAACTCGAAAATAATGAAAAAATAGTCCTTTGAACAACTTAATTATGAGAAATTCATCAAATTCTCACTGATTGAATGTTGAAGAAACTTTTTTCTCTATTAAAACTGGAAATAAACTGCTCCACATGTTTAGGGATATTGACTTAAATTGCAAAAAAATATAGTTTAAATAAGATTTTTGTGATGACAATTCATATTAATATGATTTCAAGTTGCAAATTAATTTGAGCTTGTAGGTCTGCAGCATATACAGGGTATTTGAGAAAAATTGAGTCAAATAACGAAATTCTATTCATAGAGAATTCAAGCATTTTAAGACTATCAATACAATGTATGGCCTCCACGGGCATCAATAACAGCTTGACATCTTCTTTGCATACTACACACGAGGTTATTGAACATTTCTTGAGGAATTTGGTTCCATAAACGGGGCAGAAGCTCTCTCAGATCATTTAAGGATTCTGGGGTAGGTTGATGATTATCTAATCTTCTTTGGAGCATATCCCATGCATTTTCTATGCAATTCAAATCTGGTGAGTGCAGAGGTATTGGTAAATGTGGAATACCAAGCTCCTCGCGCGCATTCTCAACTATGGCTGCACCGTGCGGTCTAGAAACGAAAAGTTTCACCAATAGCAACGTGAAAATTTGGCACAACGTTGTCAATGACATGCTCCCTATAGTGTGAGGCGGTCATATTCCTAGGACAAATGTGTAGATCTGTGCGCCCGTTGAAAGATATCCCGTCCCATACCATAACACTACCCCCTCGGAATGGATGGACTTCTTGGACATAGCGACGATTACGGGGTATGCGTGGGATTGTCCATACCCTTTTTCTTTGAGAATCTGAAAATCGTCCATATCTGGATTCATCAGTGAAAAGGACACTACGCCATTGATCGTTCCAATTGATATGTTGCCTTGTCCATTCCAGTCTTGGACGCTTATGGTCACGTGTTAATGGAACTCCTCTTAATGGACGTCTAGAACCTAGATTCACCTCTCTCAAACGTCGTTTGATGGTTTCGATGGAAACTTGGACCCCATCTGCATTTTGAAGAGTATTTCGTAGCATTCTACACGTAGATGTAGGGTTTCTTCTCGCCGAAACGGTGATGAAACGATCCTGAGCAGGTGCTGTTTTTCGTCGCCCACCAAGCCTTGGTCTTTCCAACGCGGAACCTGTCTCCCTGAATCTATTCCAAAGTCGAGATATTACACTTTGGCTGACTTGGAGCCTTTCCGCTACAACAACCTGAGTTAGGCCACCCTGTAGCATTCCGATAGCTCTATTAGCCTCAGCGTTTGTTAATTCACGTCTTGGCATTTTCAGAAAACTCGTTTCAAATCGAAGCTGTTGATAAACTGACTTAATTTCAAAATAAGAACATTCATGAAGCATATGCAAAGAACCAAACTTCAGAAAAAAGGCGACCAGATTGACGAAATGTCTCATACTGATTTTTAATGGATCGATGCAAGTTGTTGAGTTTTAAATGATTTTACAGCGATTTTCTCGAAGATTACATACTTTTAGAAACGATTGAATACGATATCCCTAACTCTTGTGGAGCAGTATATTTCACGTGATATAAACATGGTTGGAAGATTCAGTTAGGCTATTTTCTTGTACGAAAATCAAGAAGATTTTACAAAGTTAAGAAAGAGTAAATAGAAATAAGCATTGCATTAGCAACGAGATCTTATGAACCATATGTTGCAAAAAGTTAAGGATGATCACAGCAATCTCAGGGAAAGAACTTTCTTTAAAATCTTCAAAGATTTTGTTGATTATTGTTTATTTATTCTCAATGAGTTCAGGGTCCCTGCGTCATTGCTATTATTTTCTCAGAAAGAAGTGTACTATTACTTTACGGTAGCGAAAAATAATATCCAATACCCGTCAAGAAGTCATGAACCATTATGCTGAGTACCTACCATAATTTTCTCGGAAGTGGTATTTCACTGAAATTACTCACTAAGAAGTTAGTTCCTGTCAACATCCAAATGATAGAGGGGAATGCCACCCATGAAATATCCCATTCATTTCGGTACCGGCACTAAATCATAATTACATCGTACTGAAACATCAAAGATCGCTAGTAATTACTCCCATTAATAAAAAACGGCTCTATAAAAGTACAACTACCAGCCGTGGTCTTCCTGACGAACGGTTGTAGATGACATAAGCGTGCCAATTTATCTTTATAACATAATAATTCTGATTTATAATGAGACCAGGAGACTTGACGGCTGATCTACTAACTACGATGACTACATGTTTCCCGTTGTTTCGACCAAGATTACTCTTGTGCCAATGGAATGACCATTCCATTGTCTCATTATTCTCTTAAGACGCACTACCAAATTGAATTATTTTATTTTCAACCGCATGTGATATTTCCGTCGAATTTTTACTTCGTCATGATGAAGTTCATCACTTGGTTAATTTCTCCTCGACCACTGTACGTGAACTCTGACTTGGTTCATTTTTATCTTAACTACATCAGATACTGGAGCATTGTGAGACTAGTTAGGTGGATAATTGACCATTGGCGCCGGAGAATGAGGAAATTAGGTAAAACGGTGAGGAACAGCTGACTGCTTTTTATAGATATTCTCTTAACTGTTTCTTGTAGTCCTTATTTGGTTTAAATGGAAATGAATGATTCGTTATCGCTGGGGTTGTACTGGAGGTTTCACAATCACAAGTGTGAAAATATACTGTCATAATAAAGATACTTCTTGAAGAATGATAAGTGATCCATCCTTGGGAGATTCCGGCAAAGTTTTTCTCTTTCGGTTTTGTCCTTCACCATAAACTCCTTCTTGAAGGTGCGTTTCTCTAAATCACAGAAGGGTTCCTGGGCCAGTGAGTGGCGTTTGTGCCCTCTTTCTGGCCAGTGTGTTGGCCTCTTTGTTTCCTACGATTCCCGAATGACCGGGAACCCAGATTAAAAAGTCCTTATTCTTCTTGCCTACCTCATTGAGTTTGCTTCGGCACTCCCAAATCAGCTTTGAGTCAATGACGTACGAGTTCAGTGCTATAATGGCAGCTTGACTATCTGTATGAATAGCTATATCGCACTTCTGATAGTTTCTTTCTAGATTTATATCTAGACATCTTCCGATTGCAAGTTTTTCCGTTTGAAGGACGCCTAACGATTGTGCACACTTGGTACTTGTACCGTAAATCCCAGCGCCAGCTCCTGTAGCGGTTTTAGGACCGTCTGTATACCATTTTATTGTATTTTCTTTGATATTATAGTCGGTGTATTCCCTTTCCCAATCCTCTCTTTTGCTTAGTATTGAACTGAAGTTATTCTCAGTGCTTACTTTCTTGATCATTACATCACAAGGAAGGTTTGCAGATGAGGTGTAGTCATTCAGGGAGGACCAAACTCTCTGATTACTGATTTTATCATTGCCTGTTCCTTCTTTAGATATTCTGAGGATGACCTCATAGGCTACCCTATCAATCACTAGATGTAGAGGTGTGAGATCTGTGATGATCTCAAGCGCCCTAGTTGGGCATGCTCTCATAGCTTTCCTGATGCACACACAGGCAAGCCGTTGTACTTTGTCGAGCATTTTCCTCGTACTTACCTGACCTGCCTTAGCAAACCAGGCTACTGCCCCATATGTGATTAGAGGTCTTTCAATCATGACGTACATCCATCGCAGTATTTTTGGGTTACAACTCCAATTCCTGTCGCATAGATGCCTGCACGTCATCGCCCATCGGAGCTCTTGTAGCTCTGCCAGTAGCATTATCAACATGCTTATTCCACAGAAGTTTGCTATCCAGGGTTATTCCTAGGCATTTTACTTCAGACTCCCACTCCAAGATACTTCCGTTTAAATCTAACGTTTTCATGGCTGGAAGTTTCCTTTTCCGAGTAAACGGAATTATTGTGGTCTTGGTTGGGTTGATGTTCAGCCCCACTGACAAGCACCACTGCTCAATAATTCTAAGGCCCTTCTGCAATAGATCGATGGACTAAGAGGATTGTACATTGGAGACCACGAGAACATAAACGAAGTGTAGAAAGACCACCAAAACGCTGGTTAGATGACATCAAAGCAAAGGTTGGATGATGTTGGCACCAGTTGGTCCAATTTCGAAGAAATTGGAAAATTCAAGGGGAGGACTATATCCAGAAGTGGATGCAAACAGGCTGTTGAAGAAGAAGAAGATCATTCGCATTTTTTCCTACAATTGCATTTTTGCTTTATAGTTTGCTCTTTCGCCTAGCTCATGGTAATTATGAGTTTCCTTCCATTGAATGTCAGCTGAATGGACAACAGCTTGTTGGTCGAACCATTTTTATTCACAATCCGGAGTATTGTCCAAGACTCTAAATACATTGAGGCTAGACTTCACTATTATTTATCTTCAGTTCCTTTTGCGTTTAGAAGAAGAATGAAAATGAACAATGTTATTGTTGCCGAAGCCAAGAGCGGAGAACCTCTCAAGAATACTGGCATATAATAGATCACTACACGAACTTTTTTCGATACATTTTTTCCGTCTGACTATCGTACATCAACAAGGCTCGGGACATTTCGTGGCACGGCCGCTACGACAAAACTCCCCTTAATTGAGATTTATGCGGTTCTCCTCCAGAGAACCATAAATTTATATCCAATCAGAATCTCATTCGGCCTTCTCGCATCATAGGACGAAAGGAGAACGAGGCTAACAAATTGATTTTATTCGCGTCCTGAAAGAAGAAGAACTGACCAGATGGTCGTTTGTGTCGTTCTGGTTGACACTGTTGACAGTATACGAGTAGGGGTATACATTAAGCGCGTTCGGCAATGACATCCGACTGGTCGGATTGATCTGAACCGTTCGTTTATTACATCCAGATTGAGGGGAGTACACATCTGGACCGTTCGGCAAAAAAATCTGATCAATCGGATGTAGATCTTTTTGCTCGCTGTATTTCGACGGAGCAAACGGATTTTTTCAACAGAACAGAAACAGAAATTACTTTTCTGCATTTGTCACTGGATTTTAACTGCATTTATGAGTTTCCTGCTTCGAATATTCTTGAACGGTCTGTTAAAATTTCGTGTCTTATGTTATTTGTTGTGTAGTAATAAATAAAAATGTCGTTTGATAAAAAAATAATGATTCAAAATATTGAATCATTTCAACCATGCAAGGGGTAGAAGTGTTGAGAGCTATAACGAAAGAATTGAAATATAATCCAGACTACCTCTACGGCCGAATAGACCTTTAATCACTAATTTAATATCTGACAAACAGAAAAAACGATCTGAAAGCTCCGTACCGTTCGTTTATTACAGAAAAATCTGACAAATCTGTACAATCTGTGATCACGTGACTAAAAAATCCGTCCGCTCTCGGATGCTAATGCCGAACGCGCTTATTGATAGGATGTATCGGTTCTTTGCGATATATAGCATCAGACCAAGCAAATAACTAAAAGGAACGAACTATGTAAAAGTAATGTTAATAACTTGAACGAATATTATGAGCGATATGCAGAAATATAACATGGTTTTTCTCCGACCGTGGGAAAAGTGACACTATTTTGGCTTATTTTCTATGCGCAGAGCTCAACATTCCAAGAAAGTGGGCAGTTGCTAAGCAATTAGAAAATGACAGTGCGGTAATAGTCTTACCCCACTGCTCTAGCGTGCGGTAATGTTACAAATGGATCATTACAATGAAATGAAACAAAGTATGGTTTTAATTTTTATATTGATAAAGTTTTTATGAAAGAAATAAAAAAAACATCTAATTTATAACGATATTCTTGAATAGAAATTAATTTTTTGTGAAGATTTTTTTTGTTAGAGAAGAGGTGAATCTTTCATCAGACACCCAGTGTTTCTGGGTAGTGTCGGATTCTTACCGACTAAACACCTCTCCTATGGTTGGTTCCGGGCATAAGCCTATTATATACCCTATAATGTGCTGTTTCCACGTTAGTCCTTTGTCTAATATTACTCCTAGGTATTTAGCTTCATTCTTCCATTCAATTTCATTGTCTATGGATATCTTCGATTCCATCTTCAGTCTTCTCTTTTGAAGGAGTATTGCTTGACTCTTTTCTCCATTGATTTGGATTTTCCATCTGTTACACCATTGACTGATATCATCTGCAGCTTCTTGAAGTCTCTTGTGAATTATTTTCGTATTTGTGTGCCTTATTGCTATGCCCGTATCGTCCGCGTATAGAGCAAGCAGGCATCTTGGTTTTCTTGGTATATCATATACCATGTAGGTATATGTTATAGAGTAGCGATCCTAGTATGGATCCTTGGGGAACTCCTGCTTCTAAATATCTGAGTGTGGAATGAACGTCTCCTATTTTCACACAAAAAATCCTATCCCTCAAATAATTTCTTATTATTCTGCATAACTTGGGTGAGTAACCTGCGGTTATCATTTTATATGCTAGTGATCCTTCATGCCATACTGTATCGAAAGCTCTGGTTACATCTAGTAGTAGTAGTCCTGTGTCCTTGTTTATTATGAAATCCTTCTGTGGTGTACTCGGTCATTCTTAGGAGCTGTTGTTCAGTTGAATGTTGTTTTCGGAACCCAAATTGTTCACTCGGTATTGTCGCCAGGGCTTCTGTTTCTTCATTAAGTCGTCTGGCTAAGACTCCACAATTTTTCCTAGGGCTGGGAGCAGGCTTATCGGTTTATAGTTCTTTTGGGAACTTTTTATCTTTACCTGGTTTATTGAAAAATCGACCAATTATTGTTGTTCATATTTACATTTATTGTACAATTTGTAAATTGTACCTACTGGAGGGCAACGAGTATTTATAGACGTTGAAGCTGCATGGCTAATTGTTCAGTTTATTTATTTTCATAAAAATTTCTGCTACAACAATTTTTTTGTTTCCTGGGTAGGTACTTTAAAATGTTTGGAATGAATAATAGATAAGGGTGTTTTGTTATAGGTGAGGTATTAAGGGTAGAAAAATAGAACTCACACCTGTGATTTTTAATAATAAAAAATATTCATCATGATAAAAAATAAAATTAAGAAACACATGAAATTGATTTTTCGCTATAAATCATATTCGAAGTAACATCGATATTCTACTTTCAATGGGCATCCCTGCTTGTTTCAAGGCGTGATCAGAAGATGCGTGGGTTTCGCTCTAGGACCGTGGGCGAAGCTCGCGCGCGACCAAATTTCTATTTTCTGTGCGCGTCCTTCTTGTTCCGATCATGTATTTGATACTGACCTCGTGCCGACGCTACTGACGCGCAGATGGAGGGATAGATAGGTGCTATTGTCAGAAAATTGTTAACCTGTCGACCGCGATGACAGCGAAAGATATGGATGAATGGGCTTTTCACGGTTTCAGTATTTTCAGTGGAGATGGTAAGAACTGGGGTACATTAAACTTGGGTATGTGTTCGTTTTTTATGGAATTCAGACATGAAAAAAGAGGGAGATTCGCCAAATTAGAACAGTATTTTAACCAAGAAGTATTATTTTTCACCAATATAATTCTGGGTTGTGTGGTCAATGGTCAATCGCCTAAGCACATTCTGAAAGAATAAAACGTACGTCTGTAGAATGAGCACTGAACCTTTTCAGTTAAGATGTTTATGTCAATCTGAAGTATTGATTTATGGAAAGAAGTCATGCAATGTTCTGTCTATTATGGCGTTATTATATTTGTATTTGTTGCGGCTGCAGTATTAGGATCCCTTGTAATCAAGTCAGTTCATCAATTTATCTGTACACCAAATTATTGTCACCTCTAATTCTTCGAATAGGTATGCCAATTTTCAAGAATCCAAAGGTATCGATGGTGAAGTCAGACTATTCCAACACCCTTTCATTCAAGCCACGGTCGGAGCTTTTGGGATGTTTATGAATTTGGCTTTGTTCAACGTCTTGTACTACTCTTTCAAATGCAAAAGTGTGAGTTGATTTCTCTCAGAGACTCTGACAAGCAAATTATTATCAGGAGATGAAATCAAAATACGAGAGAGGTAGAAGAGCAGATTTGACAATGATAATGAAGTGAAAACATTTCGAATCTCTCCTGAATGCAATTATTTTATTTTCGTTTTAATATGAACATAGTGTTCCACTCTTTCTCCACAGGAAACACTGCCAGATGAGCACATGTTCACAAGAGGAAACCGGCATTTCAACATTTTCATTTTCCTGGTGCCAGGAATATTTGAAATAATTGCTACTACCAGTCTTGTAGTTGGACTGCTCTTCACCTATGTTTCAAGTTTGGCAATGCTGAGAAGTAAATGAACATACTCTTTCAGTAGGTTTGTCCATTTGGCGTATTTCCGTAATAATCGAAGCATTTATTATATCTTGTTGATAATTTTCAATTATTACTTATGTATGGGCTTAGTTTTTCTGCACTGCTCAATTTGTCAGTGTTTTATTTTCCAATTATTAGTCATCAACTTGGGACTATTTGATCAAAGTCCTAATGATTAGTCCAAGTGGAATTCTGAACGAAAATTGATATCGGAGAACAGATTTTCATTGAACGAATGTAACATGTTACAGTAACTGTTGCCTGAAATTACTTCTTCTTAGAAAAACCCAAATGAGAAAACTTGTAGGTTCCATGATAATATTCACAGCCCTCTTAAGTTACTTCGTTTTTGGACATATCCCACATTGGCGTGAATGCTCAGGCATATTCTTAGTCATACTGGGAATCGTCCTGGTAGGATTAGCAGATTATCAGGATACGAAGGTCGAACAGAAAGATACATTTAGTGTAATTCTTGGAGACGGTCTGGCCGTCATTGGTTCTTTTTTGGCCAGCTGTCAAGTGGTAATGGAGGAAAAGTTTTTGAAGAAATACGATATTCCACCATTACAAGCAGCAGGATATGAAGGTCTGGAGAATTTTGTAT
Source organism: Adalia bipunctata (assembly GCA_910592335.1). NCBI lineage: Eukaryota > Metazoa > Arthropoda > Insecta > Coleoptera > Coccinellidae > Adalia > Adalia bipunctata. Next base: position 9,312,905 of record OU342955.1, on the reverse strand, counting down.
ATAGTCAGTATGAATGTTCAATTAAATTTATATTTCAGGTTTATTCGGTTTCATTATAATGATTTTTATACTTATAATCTTTCACTTTATTCCGGTGGGATATCCAATGGGAATCAATTCAAGAGGGACTCTGGCAGACTTTCCTGATGGATGTGTGCAAATTTATAATAATTGGGAAATAGCAGTTACTTTAGTCAGTAAGTCTACGATCAATAAACTCTGCAACTCCTTCAGATAACTAAAACAGAAAAAACAGTTTCAGACATATCTCATAGTAGGTACATTTATGAAATAAGGGTTCGTTCCTGCGATCGATTGCAATTGTACTCATTTGATCAGTTGACCAAAACACCACTCTTTGATTTCTCATAATCCTGTCACCAAATTACTTAGCTATATTGTTTCTTATTACAGTCAAAGTGTTCACCATGGCATCGTACAACTTCTGTGGCTTGACTGTATCGAAGGAGCTGTCCTCTACCACAAATAAAGTTCTTGATAGCCTTAGGATACTTCCATTGTGGATATGTAGTATTGCTTTTTTTGGTCAGCCATTCTCATACATTCAGGTGAGGAACTATTTCCTTCATACTTCTTTCTTTTAATCAACTGGCATTCCCATCATATTTTCGTTGCTCAGATTAAGTCCGGTGTCTGAAATACGAAAAATAATCAAAATTGAAGGATTTCGTTATTATTTCTGAACGTTGATTGTAAAACGATTGTGTATATAAATGAATTCATGGATACGGATATCTTTGTGGGTTGAGCTTGGTCAATAATCGAAAAGTTGAGAGTTCGAGTCCCCGATTAGGAAAAACTTTTTTCTGACTAGAATATTCTTCACAATTCGTTGATGAATCAAAAATAACAGTGCTGTGATTCGAGAACATATTAACAAGAAGAGGCAACTGATACCCTCATAAAAAGGGTTCCATTCATCTAAGGATATGAATATTATTCGGATAGTTACCAACATAATATGTTTCAGCTCATCGGATTTGTCATTCTAGTGGTTGGACAGGCGCTTTATAATGATATTGGTTGTACTCTTATGGGAAAGAAATGCTGTCCGAAAGGTTTTGTTGAGGAGGAAGAAGATGAACATACTATATCGATGAGGAGAAGGCTTTCAGGAATAGTAGAAGGATGAACCTTGCATCACAATATATTGTCAGTTAATTCTTCACTATTAAATGATTCTCACCTTAAGCAATTTTCGTTTTATTTTAAATATAATAAAGCTGCACAAAGAAGTGCAGCTAAAACCTTTTTCTGACGCGAGAATTCCAAATAAAAAAAAGTAAAAACTATAAATAAAAATTTCAGATTTTCTCACATTGAATTGTTTTATTTAAAATGACACTTTCAATTTCTACAGGATGGACAGAAATGAATTCAACCAATGGTTAGTTATCAGTTAGTCGTTTGGGACCATCCCCGGCTCAAAATTCGAACATTAGTTACAGCACGAAAAAATGATAAAGCCCTAAAAATGAATTCTATAGAATGAGCACTGAATTTTTTCGGATTTTTATGTTTATGTCAATCTGAAGTATTTATTTGGGGAAAGAAGTCATGCAATGTTCCGTCTATTATAGCGTAATTATAATTGTGTTTATTGCTTCTGCGGTGTTCGGATCCCTCGTGGTCAAGTAGGTACATTCATTATCTGCACGCCAAATTAATTTCACCTGTATTTCTTTCAAATAGGTATGCGAATTTTCAAGAAGCCAAAGGTATCGATGGAGAAGTCAGAATATTTCAACACCCTTTCATTCAAGCTATGGTCGGAGCTTTTGGGATGTTCTTGAATTTGGCTCTGTTCAACGTTTTGTACTACTCTTTCAAATGCAAAGATGTGAGTTGATTTTTCTCTCTCAGAAACTTGAGCAGATTTGAGAATGATGATGACATGAAAATATTTCGAAACAATCACTGGGGGATACAATCAATTTTACTTTCGTTTTGATATCGACATTTCGTTCCATTGTTTCCTCTACAGAAAACACTGCCAGAAGAGCATGCGTTCACAAGAGGAAACCGTCATTTCAACATCTTCATTTTCCTGCTGCCAGGAATATTTGAAATAATTGCTACTACCAGTCTTGTAGTCGGACTGCTCTTCACCTACGTTTCAAGTTTGGCAATGCTGAGAAGTAAATGAACATACTCTTTCAGTAGGTTTGTCCATTTGGCGTATCTCCGTAATAATCGAAGCATTTATTATATCTTGTTGATAATTTTCAATTATAACTTATTGGTGGGCTTTTTTCCTGCATTGCCCAATATAAAAGTATTTTATTTTCTAAGTATTTGGATATGTTCTTGAAGAAATCATAATATAGAGAATATCATAAAGGAAAATGATCACAACAGTTGCGCAGTGTTCTAGCATGAAATTTCTACTTCTTCTTGTAATGACCCAAATGAACATAATATTTTAGGTTCAATGATAATATTCACTTCCATATTGAGTTACTTCGTTTTCGGCCATATCCCCCGTTGGCGTGAATGCTCGGGCATATTCTTAGTCATAGTAGGAATCCTCCTGGTAGGATTAGCAGATTACCAGGATACGAAGGTCGAAGAAAAAGATACATTCAGTGTGATTCTGGGAGACAGCATGGCCGTCATTGGTTCTTTTTTGGCCAGCTGTCAAGTGGTGATGGAGGAAAAGTTTTTGAAGAAATACGATATTCCACCACTACAAGCTGCAGGGTATGAAGGTCTGCAGAATTTTGATTCAACTCTGTATGAATGCTCATTCAAATAAATGTTTCAGGATTATTTGGGGTCATTATAATGATTTTTGCACATATAATCTTTTATTTTATTCCGATGGGATATCCAATGGGAATTAATTCGAGAGGAACTCTTGCAGATTTTCCTGATGGATGTGTGCAAATTTATAATAATTGGGAAATAGCAGTTACTTTAGTCAGTAAGTCAACGATCAATGGACTCCTTCAGATCTTTCGAATCTGAACACACTCCTCTTCTTATTCGAGAACAGCTGTGGCACTTGTATCACTTGTGAATGTCAGTTATCCATAGTGATCTTTTCCTAATTACAGTCAAACTGTTCACCATGGCATCGTACAACTTTTGTGGCCTGACTGTATCGAAGGAGCTGTCCTCTACCACAAATAAAGTTCTTGACAGCCTTAGGATACTCCCGTTGTGGGTTTGTAGTCTTGCTTTTTTTGGTCAGCCATTCTCGTACATTCAGGTAAGAAAGGAATTTTTTTAATGCTTATTTTTTCATTCGCTCAGAATACATTCGTATGAGCTTGAAATTCCGATAATCTGCTTCAGCTCATTGGGTTTGTCATACTTATGGTTGGACAAGGTCTTTACAATGATATTGGCTGTACCCGTATGGGAAAGAAATGTTGTCCGAAGTGTTTTGAAGTCGAAGAAGAAGAAGATATACATACTATAAATATGAGGAGGAGGGTTTCACCAATTCTGGAGGGATGAATCTCTCGCCAAATTCGGGAATTTGAATATTTTATCTGTTATTCATAATATAATTGTCATCTTACGACATTTTCGTTTGATTTCCAATACAGCATTTCTATTGAATTGTTTTTAATGAACAAAAAAGGAGATATTTCGCTATAAAAAACTTTTACAGCATAATATCAGCTTATTGAGGGCCGAAAATTTTTTGACAGAAAAAATGTATAACTCAACACAACAAAACATTTATTTATTTATTGAAAGAACAATTAGTGAAAGTGCAATTCGTAAAATTCAACTTAACATTAGATTCGTTGGTGTTCTCTTGTATAGAAGATCTATTTCCACGCATTATATTTATTATCTTGTTGTGGTGTTCTTGATCGAGGTTTAGGTATGGTTTGATAAAATTTTGACTACTATGACCAGTAATCTTCAGCAAATTTTGTTCCTCTACACCACTTTTTGCTAATTGACTGACAGCTGTTGATCTATTTGAATGATTCGTTATCTTTTTGTCTTTGACATTCAAGCCAATTGCTTCGGCAGCATATTTAGTCCATTTATTTATGGTATTCCTTCCAACAGGTACATTATCGTACCATTTGTCAGTTTCATTTTTTTCCAATATCGATTTGGTTTCAAGAATAGTCGTGGTGAGGTAATATTTTCGCCTCGTTTTGATATTAGTTTATGAAAAAGACGTACAGGGCAGCTTTGCCTCTCACTATTGGAAACCAACCATTTACTACTTGTACAACTTTATGAACCACCTTGGCACGTTTTACTGAATACCGGATTGTATTCAATGCGATTTGTTGGAGAACCATCGTTATTCTTCTCGATTCGAAAAAAATTCACCAAACAAGCAACTGCCTCTCCTCCTCGCCACGCTAGTTCTACTGCAGCAATATGATAAAATTAACGCATAAGACCTTCAGGAGTATTTTCATCCCATAGCAATATTATTCTGTTAACTTCAGACAAATTTAACGAAACTGAACTGGATTTACGTTTACTTGGGTCTGCTTGCAATTTTTTTCTGATTGCATCGCGGGCATCTCGGGCTGGTTTAAATATTATTTTATTAAACGGGTCAATCATAATGTTGTAGTCCTTATAATACTTTTCTTGTAAGAGTTTGCTCGAAATATTTCACATTGTCTTTATCGTTGCTCCTTTGAATTCTGTTCCGTCTTTTTTTCTGATATGGACAGCCCAATTTTTGGGTATAAACGCCAATTCTTCCAAGCTTCTGCGTTCATTCAATTCGTATGAACCTTCGTAGTAAAATTCCATAAATATTCCCCAAATATATTTGTGGCTATTGAAAGTATTTCTGGGAATGTTTTCTTTGATAAGCTCATTTATATTTTTAACATTACCAAAACGTGACATTTCTAAATTTGTTTGGAATGATGTTGCAATGGAACTATTATATAATTTTATAAGACTCTATCGTGTTATCATTGGGATTGAAAATTGCATCGTATGTAGTTTTCGATGTAATGTTGACATGATTGGCTGAAATGGTTCCATATGATACAAAATCATAAAATTGGATTTGTTGTTAGAACTGTCAAAAAATTTTCAAATCAGTTATTGGGGATTGTTATTTTCAAAATATTTTTTTTCCCTTTCTTTATTCTGTTACTAATTTGGTGAATGTAAGTAGAACAAAAAATAAATAAATAAATAAGAACAAGAGTCAAGTCATATTCGTAGAGCCGATTGCACCGTATACAAAACTGTAGATTAAATCTTAAACCTCGATGAGTGTCATATGATTATCATAGACACTAATCGAGGTTTTGGATTTAATTTACAGTTTTGTCTACGGAGCAATCGGCCCTTAGATAATAACAATGACAACTGTGTAGTTTTTGAAGAGAAAGAAAGAAGAAGTAGAGAAAAATGGAAAAACAATCTATGACTGAGAGAAGGCAGTGAAAGATATCTCAGAAATATCCTGCAGACAAAGCATAACTGAAAAAAAGACAAATACAAGAAAACAAAAGAAATAAAAGAACACATTTTGAATTTTGAAATTTTTTTGCCACTCGCTTCAATATTTCAACAAACTATTTGAGTTATTCCTCAGCATACTGAATCAAGAAATCCAAAAGGAGGGAAGTTTCTTTAAAATTCCACATGTAACCTTGTGCAAGTGCAATGTTTCTCCTTCAAAGAAGCTATACAATTCATTTCAATAATATTAGCTACATCAAATTGCTATCTAAAATACATAACATCCTAGGGACAATCATCCACAAACAGTGATTCGGTGTAACACACTCCCACATCAGAAGTTACCACCAAGCGTTGCACTAATGGGCAAATTATGTGTTGGGTGTCATAAAAATCAAAAGTCATCCATCTTGCCATCATCAAGAGCCACTTAATCAATTGAGGTCTGTTGTCCTTTCTACACTCGTCCAGGACAGACGGGTAATAGAGTGTAACCGATGCTCGAAAAATCGTCGCTAGGCTTAATGATCAGGTGCTTTCACCTGTCGTCTACCTGGTTACAATACACGGGAAGATTAATGCGATCGAGCCGTTCTGAAGAGGTTAGAGAGTGAAAGACTTGGTTGAGCAGGATATATATGACAGGGAAACATAAATGAATTGATGGCACTTCAACTGTATGATAGTGGTGAGATTCCTGAAGAGATGTGGTCAATTTGGGAATGCCAAAATGTGAATATAATTTCTTGGTGGTCCCATATGGTCGAACCGCTAACTGTTAGATCATAACATTGAACAGAATGGAGTTTTGAATCTGTGATAATGAATAAGAGAAAGAATCATCGGCTTGCAGGCTGTAATAGCGCCGGAAAAAGTTTTCCCCCGAGCAGGAATCGAACCTGTGATTCTTGTTTGCCGGACAAGGGCTCTACCGCTAAGCTATCGGTGGTTTTTGATACCCTTTCAAGAATTCGATATAATTAGGTTCACCTCCTCATGGTGTGAGCTAGGTCAGAGGTTGAGAGCACTGATCCAGAATCATTTGACATAGGACTCCATTTATTCCTCATTCTGAGTAATCGAAATTTTTGCGATTTCCAACCAAGGACGAAAACTTTTTCCGGAGTTTCAAAGAGTTTGTCTCCGCTTAATATTCAAGCATTTGAATAACTTAATTCAGAAAATATGGGATGTTCAATATGAATGTTTTTTACTTTGACCACTTCAAACCTTCCCCACTCAAAAAGTGTGTAATATTCAGAATTATACAGACTGAAATATCATAAATCTTAAATTGGACTTTGACTGTGCAAGTATATTGGTAACTTAGAAATGACAGGAAGATCAGAAAGTGAGAGAGTTGGGGAAATACGTACTAAACGACATAGGTATCATTACTCGAGTTTGGAGGTATCAAATGCGGAACTGCCCACCATATCACACGACCCGAGTGGGTTCTATTCTATTCTACCTCTGAAAGTTCGCAAGCGCTACTCTAGTTCATTCGGTCGTTATGAGTGATAACAGAAATCAATAGGTCACGAGTTTTTTTTCATTGTGCCAAATTTTTACAAGGAATTGCCAGTTTTCACCATTTTTTTTATTCATTCCTATTGAATTCATTTCAAACTTTACCTTTTTCTCATTGTATTCACGAACCTTTTTTGATGTTAAATATACTTTTTGTATTAATTCGATATATTTCTAGTCTTATAACGCTTTATGGACAAAAAGACATACACATTGAACGGACAAAATGAATTGTTTCCATATACCAATTCCTCTGTTCCTCTGATTATAGTATTTCATCCTAATTCTTGTATCAGGTAAACTCTTACGGCGCAAACAGATTATAAAACGTTAATTGTATCAGTACAAGACTCTATTGCGATGATATGTATATCTACTTCAGATACATCAGAGACTTTCAAGAAAAATGACTCGAAATAAAACGAGTTTTATAGAGAAAATCAATGGTTATTTGGTAAGAAGAATCTGTCTACCAGTTCAACCAAGGGGATTCTTGTTGTGACCGAATCCTCACTGAATAATAACCATATTAACAAACTGTCATTTCTCTTTTCTCTAACCCACATCCGTAAACATGTCCTGGCTGTTTTGATCGAAGATTGATCTCACAAAAGCTGAACCTCGTAGATTAATGACGATGTTTTTCAGAGACGGATGTAACACGTCCAACCAACAGACATCATCTTATCTCTGATCATCCGAAAGAGCTGAAATTACACATGCTGATTAATCTCAGCTTCTCTCCCATCTTTCAGGTGTGGCACAAGAATGACAACAAGAAATCGAAGAACCGTTTAGAGAACAGAATGGGCCCATTCAAACGGAAAGTGAATATCATTCCGTGGCGTCGTTATCTGGGCCCGTAGATCACGTACCTATAACTACTGGTTATGATGACGAAACTTATCTTTTATTCACACAAATTGTGTATTATGAATAAAATCAGCCACTCCAGCCAGTGGAATCCCGCAGGGAGATGTGATATTATAGTTTCAATGGCTTGTATTTTGGGGACAGAGATGGATTTTCGTGTTATTTCATGTCACCATGGTCAGACTGACCATAATTGAAGAAGATTCTTCCACGTAATGGGGAATGGATTTGGCAGTGTATCTTTCAGAATAATGATATTGGGGAGGACATGATTGTGAACAATTATGATTGGAAGATGATAAACAATTTCAATAGCCGAATAAAGTATTCTGAAACTAGACCACTTCGAAGCAGAAGATCAACTCTCCTTGTAGCTGTTCGAATCCGGTCTTGGAACAGGTCAAATTCTCTTGATTATCCTGGAGAAGGACCAAAAGAAAAAAGGGAAATATCCGCAGAAACAATATTTCTAGCCGCTTCTTCATTGCGAATGTGATTAGGAGAGTTGTTTTATTAATTGAAGAATCCCAGGAGATATGTAGACTTGTCTGAATCCGAACCTGTTCCTCTCGCTCCTTCAGTCCCATTAGACCAGCTTGCTCGACCGTTAGGCCGATCTCGTGGCTCGTGCTAAGCACAAGCACACAAGAGAGCATCTACTCTCCGGCCCACGCACGACAACATTTTGAATGAAACAATCGTACACCGGAAACCGACCGTAACATAAACGTGAATATCTAATTTGCGCCATTAGTAAAATCGACAATGATTGGCTCAGATTGTTATTTATCGTGACAGCTTTCCAACAATGCTCCTTGCCATTCCGTTCCTTCTCTTCTCGCAATTTTTTCATGTCGATTTTATACCATATGGTTCGGAGTGAGCCGTTTAAAAACCTGTATTTTATCTGCTCCGTCCGGACTGACACTGTCCGGGACGAACGATTTAAATTCCTAGAATTTCAATGGAATAAATAACATAATAATTTCGGAAAGCTTGATTTAGTTAAGCGTTATTTATTTTTCCGTTCCTCGTTTGTGGTTCTATTTTCGATGCAGTGACAGCAGTATCTGTGGTTACTGATCCTTGCCATCGTGGATTAACCGGAAATTTGTGGTTGTGGAAGAGGCCAGGTACACAATTGAAAATGAAATCTTTCCTGGAAATGACCATGCAAGACATCTGTTGTTTGATGTGGTCAACATCTAATGACTATTGGAGACTATGCTTCTATTAGAGAAAGAGATTGGTGTAGGTTTGAGTACGTTAGTAATTGTTCGATGGAAAGTAATATCAGTCACAAGGAACAGTTGTAAACAATTTATTCAATGGCAACGTTTCTGAGCATTTAGCTCCTTCATCAGGCTAAAAACAAAAACCAATTTATAAACAACGGCATGGATCATACAATTGGTGTAGCAATAAAGATAAAAATAGATAAAATTATGTCGCCATACAATAATAAATATGAGATATAAACTAGATGACAAAATAACAATGAATACAAATATAAAGAAAAAACAACATAAACAATTCACGCCAGGTCGGCCAAGGAAACAATAAGATTATAAGAAAAAACGATCTCACCCCATGAATAACGGTTATAATTCATTCGAATACATCGAAATCATCAAATAAATGTTCATACAATAAAATAGCATTCTCAGGATAGCATCAAAACCACATCAAAAAAGACGTATCAGTACAAACAAAAGCATCGGGCAAGACAGACTGCATTAAAACGTGTGAGACATTCAAACACCCGATTCAAAACGAAACACGAACTACCGCTCAATAAAATTATCTACATTAACCTTTTCTTCTTTTAAATTCTTTTCTTTATTTAAAATTTTTGCGTTATTAAAATCAAAGGAGTGGTCATTAATTTTTGCATGCTGTGATAATGCTGTTGCAAAAATCGTAGTGAAGCAACAGCATTATCACATCATGCGAAAATTAATGACCACTCCTTTGATTTTAATAACGCAAAAATTTTAAATAAAGAAAAGAATTGGTTTAAGCGAACATTTAAAGAAATGATTTTTATTAAGAGAATAAAAGATTCTGTGAATACACGCACCGATATTGGTAGTTTGAGTTCGGTGTATTTTAACTTAATTAGTAAGGTTAATGTAGATAATTTTATTGCGCGGTAGTTCGTGTTTCGTTTTGAATCGGGTGTTTGAATGTCTCACACGTTTTAATGCCGTCTGTCTTGCCCGATGCTTTTGTTTGTACTGATACGTCTTTTTTGATGTGGTTTTGATGCTATCCTGAGAATGCTATTTTATTGTATGAACATTTATTTGATGATTTCGATGTATTCGAATGAATTATAACCGTTATTCATGGGGTGAGATCGTTTTTTCTTATAATCTTATTGTTTCCTTGGCCGACCTGGCGTGAATTGTTTATGTTGTTTTTTCTTTATATTTGTATTCATTGTTATTTTGTCATTTAGTTTATATCTCATATTTATTATTGTATGGCGACATCATTTTATCTATTTTTATCTTTATTGCTACACCAATTGTATGATCCATGCCGTTGTTTATAAATTGGTTTTTGTTTTTAGCCTGATGAAGGAGCTAAATGCTCAGAAACGTTGCCATTGAATAAATTGTTTACAACTGTTCCTTGTGACTGATATTCCTTTCCATCGAATTAAATCTTCGGAACGATAATTTTATCTGAAAGTTAGTAATTGTATCTCTATTGCGGAAGCGCACCCATACATTCGGTGTTTGAAGTATTGCAGCATCAATCGGAAAATATGGTTATCGGAACGAGCACTGTTCGGGCTGTAAGGCGGGTAGGGTAGGTCCACCCATTTGAGCTTTTTTGAGTACGTTTTAACGGGCGATGCAACATGCGGCCGAGCATTATAATGCTGCAAAATAACGTTATTCTGTCTTGCCGTCATTTTTAACGCAACATTAACGTATTAATTGTTGTTGGTAGACCTTCCCTGCGATAATGAAAGTACGTACAAAATGACATAGGGTTTTATTTCAGAGGCATAACTTGTTAGTTGTGCATTACAGTGATGTCCTTTCTTTATAAAATCTAATCAACCTTCATGAAATAAAAGTACCAAAAAATGAAATTTTCTTAGATAAATTGGGATGAACGAAATTCATTTTGTCCGCATGCTATGGACCAAATGACATATCGGCAACAGGCAACTGTAGTTTTCTAGTTATAGCTACAAAACTACTGAAAAAGTTCACCAATGAAACGCTTGGCTGTTCTAGGAACATCAGCAAATCTGCCCAATTCAATCAATGCATGCATCGTAACCAGTCTTTTCCAGGGCTAGCCTGGAGCTTCTTTGTACTATTTTTCAAACTAACAGTGACCCCAAAAAAAAAGGTTTTGGAGGAAACCAGGGGAAAGTATCTCGAAAAAAATATCACCCGGTAGGTTTGCAATCTGAATTGTCATAGCATATGGTGTAAACTCTAAATTGTGATATCTATGCCAAATTTCAGTCGAATATCTTGTGACGATTGTGCAGATACTATGAGAAAAAAACACCTTGAAAACGAAACGTTTTCGGAAACATTTTTATGAGCCCTTCTACTCAAAATTATTCATCTAATTTCCCCTCTCCATTTGAACCTCCATTTAAGAAGCACTCTGTATGTGCCAATACTGTTTATTAGTGAGAAAAAAATTCGTGGCTCTTGAAAAATTTGGAAATTTTTTAAATCGTAATTTTTGGCTCTTCCGATTCAAAAGGTTGTCGACATAAATGTCATAAACTTATCTTTCAAATCGAAAAAATTTGGCTTCAATCTTGATTTGAATGTGTTTTATTTCAATTTAAAGTTCTATCAATCTAAAAAAACACTCGATAGGTATATTGCCATTCAAATAAATTTTTCCTTCCGCTAACAAGCTACATCATCTTCTTTATTATCAGTTCATTTCTGCATGCAGTTCAGACAGGCCAGTGTTATTTTTCCTTAATCATCAATCACTTAAATGTTGTCCATCCACTTTTGAAATTTCGAACTACTACTCGCGTAATTGACGCGATCCTTCCTTATCTAATTGGTACGATTTATTCAAAATAATTGGGCTTAATGATTACAGCCATACGAATTATTACAAATTGATTAAACGTCCGATATTTAGCCGGCCAACTACATTTTCATAACAATGAATCGATGCTGGTGGTCCATAATAAAATCATTATCAGATATAAAGAATAAAAACGACTTAAGGGAAATATAATAACCCATTATTATCGGTCATGATATTTTCCCATGCTTGAACATGGGACAATAAGGGTACCTAGGTATGTATACCTACTAACAAACGGGGTTTAACCTCAACGTTTCGCCAATAAAAACATAGTCATTACGCTAATTAAGTTCAAGAAAGTATCGTTCTTGACTGCGTATTATAATATTTTTTATCGGAATTACAGCTTCAGGAACATTGCTTATGTGCATATCGAAATGAGGTATTATGACGAGAAATTAGTTCAATCATAATTTATTCATTATGTATAATCTCGGAAAAAATGTAATCACTTTTTCACTCATCTCAGTTCGATCATGAAATTTTATAATCATTGAATGGATAGGGTCTTCAACTGGTACTGATTTTACATCTGTTGATTTTTCTCACGGATGGAAATATTTGTCTGTCACTTACACCAAAATTCGACTGAAAAAATAGGACACGTTGTTCTGATATCTATGGATGGTGAATCGCAATCTTTTCAATTTTTGTAACGGAATTTTCAAATTTTGTAGTAAAAGAAGATTTTTGTGTGTATCACTATCATCACTTATATTTTCTTCTACCGGCTCCTTTGCCATTTTGTAATCTTTATTCAGTATGTGTTGATATATGTACCTAATGCCCTAATGTAAGTATATTCAAAAGGGAATTGAAGAACGATGCACTAAAATACTGCTGTATTTACCACTGAACTGTTTCTGTACTGAATTTCAGAAAATTTTTCAGAATAATTCCTTCAGATGCCTTCTCAAGATAAACTGAATTTAGTACTTTCCATTGTTGAAGAACGCAACAAGGAAAGTCTCTCGAATTATGAGTACCTAGAGGCAAAATATGAAGTGGCAGAGTTATTATGCTATACTTTATTTGAACAGGGCATATTGAGGGAACTTCTGAAATGAAGTTAGTTCGTTTCGTAAAATTGTTTATGAACGTTTAAGACAAATATACGAGGTGCATATGCATGGTTTAGCCAAAGCGACAGGCACCTGGTCTGAGGTACATTCGAAAGTAAATGAATATTGTGATGAATGATGATTGCCGAGGGCGCTCCTAGAAGTTCACAAGAGATGAGTAGATGAGCGTGTACTGTTGGTGTTGTTTTTCGAAAGGGAACCATTCATCATTTATTTTTCTTTGTCATTCGTATTGATGAATGCAAATTCCTTTGTTGTTCATCGTTCGGTGTGTAAGACTTTCTTGGTTTTCCTATTACCAAAGAGAAACAGAGAGCAAAATACATATATCTGATTAGACTGCGACTAACGTGTTCATACAGTCGTGGGGTGTTTGTGTCAACCTGTATTTTCATCAAGTTTCCGGTTTCTACATGAAAAATATATTTATTCTTTGAAATAGAGCAATACATACTTTTTTCTTAAATCAAACAATATATGGCATAAGGCACGTGTGAAGAAATGGCGACAAGGAACAGATTGTATCAAAGAAAAAAAATCTGTTTCCCACTCCAAATCTAAGTGTTAGCAGAGGGGATGTAAACGGGGTACAATACAATTCTGCGTACTCAGCGTACTCCATTCATTTTTATGATGTATTCGGGTTGGCCATGATTCAGGTTTATCAAGTTTTTTCAATTAAAACCTGCAGGTTGGTAGGTACTCGTTAATTGTCAAATGATTCTCAGAGACATATTGCTGCTAATTTCTATTCTCTCTTTTTCAACTTTATAAATGGAGTTAGTTCTTGGTTTAACTTTGACATAGGATTCGTGGTACTACTACTTTCTCATACTGGAGTATTTCAAGTTGTGAAAAAAGGTTTTTAAATGCCTTCTGAAGGCTTATTTCTTGAGATAAACAAAGAAAGCAGTAGAAAAAATTCACCTGCTAAAAAACCTTTCCACGAAGTCCTAACTCTCTTGCTCTTGGATCGGGAGGATCTTTCGATCAGGTCCGATCTTCTAAGTAATGATTCTTCTGTTCCTCAGGTGTTCCGCTACAGGCCCCTTATGTTTGGGGATCATCGTTCATAGATACTTAAATTAATAAACATGAAGCTTTCTTCGAGAGAAAAAAGATTTTATGTAGGTACAATAAGTGAACACAGAAAAAATGGTACCTACTCCCGGTTGAGGCTGGCTTGAGAGATGTATCTGCTTATCTCTGGCCTCGTGTTTGTGTAGAAAGAATTCACTTTATATTCCCTCTGTTTCCTAAAGGATGAGGAAACCCGTGCCACTGTTGCGGAATCTTGAATAGTGTTACTGTCCGGTCAATCATCAATAACCTAGACAATATTTATGATTTCCAAGGAATTATTTATTATTATCACATTTCTCTCAGATGAGTGGATATTTCGAGAAGAATCTTCTAATTGCTAAAAATCGCGGCATGTGCTGCGTGTTATTGATCTATAATACTAATGTTTCCAATAACTCTTCATTAACCGCACGCATCTGATTTCCTTTCAATAATCTTGATATCGAAATTAAAAAGGCGTTGTTATAAATACCAGCATGATAAAGGAAGATACCAGATTCCTCTCCTATAATCTCCATCGATAGGCTTATATTTCGACATCTTCGTGTTTGATAATCTCGAAAAAACGTGTAACCGCATGCACACTATCATGTGAGTACGTGTCGGAGTCTCACGAAAGAAGGCATAACGCATCAGGCGAGAGATCCAATAAACGATAAATGTCGTAGATAAGTGATCGTCGTGCCGCAAATTCGATCTTTTTGGTATTTAATTAAGGCAATTAAGAGTCTCATATACAACCCTCTTATAGATAACTATCGTCGGGCATCAGTAAATGTCCGTCTGAGAGTCGAGAAATCTCTCGACAAGTGAGAACCTGCTATCTCAGACAATCGATCTTTCGCGCCTCTGATATGGCCTTCGATTAATTGGCCGAAGAGTTAGAGCTGTCCTGTGTGCAACGATTGGAAAGGTATAGAAGAAGAATGTATTATTATTCGAACCGGAAACGAGGGATAGTTCGATAATTTAAGGTGTAAACAATGAGGAGAGGATCGATGGGTAACGCAGATAACGTCTTTTCTTCGATGTTGGAGGTTTTAACAGTGACAATGAACTGCTGTTAAAAAGGTGAAACAATTTTGATAAGAAATTAAGAGTGATTAATATGAGCAGTTTGCACAAGTTCCGAATTTCATAAACTCTAAGAAATATCCAATGCACCTACTTCATGGCTCCCAACGTTGAACGAAACTTAGTTAATATTATTTTCGGATTTGTTCATTCCTAACAAACCAGGGGGCCTCTAATGCCCATTTCAGGAATTTGTTTTCTGTACTTTGTATCCTCTTTATATGGGTTCTCGCTGCATAGCCCCATGCTGTTGATCCATATGTTAGTTGCGGTCTGGCGACTGCTTTTATGATCCTCAATTTCGTGTTTCTGTTCATTTGGCTTCTTCTGCCAATAATCGGGTATAGTATAGAGTGCCCTTGGCTCATTGGTAGAGCATTGGATTAGGACCCGGCAAGTCCGAAGTTCAAGGAAAAAATTTTCTAGTCTCGGTAGGGGCCACCATTCCACTGTTGGGTCAAAAATTTACAGTGCTGTGCCTAAGGTAGCGTAAGGACACAGTAATAAAGCCTACACAGAACACAACTGCTTACTCCGAACTCGGCACAAGTTACAAGCTTCAAAGCTTGTAGTTTCAGAGGGGTCTCCTCAGGAGACCTAGGAGTGATCAGGATAAACAATATCAGATCAGATCAGTCTTTTCATCGCTACATTCGTTTTATCAACTGCATACTTAATGTGCTGTTTCCACGTTAGTCCTTTGTCTAATATTACTCCTAGATATTTAGCTTCATTCTGTCATTTTATTTCATTATTGTCTATGGATATCTTCGATTTCATCTTCAGTCTTCTCTTTTGAAGGAGAATTGCTTGACTCTTTTCTCCATTGATTTTGATTTTCCATCTGTTAACACCATTGACTGATATCGTCTGCATACAAAAAGGATTCTAGCAAAAGTGCTTTCACTGATGTTGTGTTGCTGGTCTCTAAATAATATTTGTGAAATCAGTGGATGAAGACTGAAAATAAATGGGGAAAGCGGTGAAACAAAGAAATTCAAACTAATCCAATGATATATTTTGCATTTTGCCACCCTTCCAAGACAAGGTAGCGAATATACTACTGCTGCATCTTCATCCATCAGATAAGTAAGCAAGGTAGCTTGGCTGGGTTGTAAAACACTCAACACGAAGGCAGATAGCGAATGTCCAGTGGCACGATGTACGGGTTTATGTATACGCGATTCAACGAGTTTCTTCTGTTCGGCGAGGGAGGAGGATTTGTGAGTGTGGTTTGTACTGGACAACTGCTACCTACTTTTTAACACATTGGAAATACATGAATACTGACCACCTGTTCTTTCAAGTCAAATAATGTTTCCCAAATGATGGGTTGTATCTTCTTCCAGTTAGGGCCGAATTCAGCGCTGCGACCAACTAAATGTTCGTCTGGAAATGGAATATATCGAAGGTCTACTGAATCAACCAGGAAATGTACAGAGTAATTTATGTATTCCTGAGTTTTTTCAATGGAACGCGTCGTTTTCGAGTTTTTCCTAATTCTATCCGATAAAATTTGACTAAAAAATCATAAATCTCAAGAAAAATCTGAATGCTTCCCTGGATTTTGAATATCACCAAATCGCAGAAAAGTTATTAACTCTCTGATCGCACTACAACTTAACAATGTTGTCAGAATGTTTATAGACTTTGGCGAGACAAAAATCTCTATGATAGAAAATTGTTTGATGAAGAGATATGTAGTAATAAAATCGCACAAATGTGGGTGATAAAATTGAATTCTAAATGAAATTATACATTTTATACAAACACTTTCTATTGAAAATTCATTGTTGTCATCCTTCAAGAAATTATTAGGAATAAATGTCGATGAAATTCAAAATTCAGATTTCTGATATATGAATGATGAATGTCGATACACACCCCGTATTTAATTGAAATGAATGTAAAATAGACTAAAACTAAGCTCTAAATAATCTGTGGAGATGTTTCTATCTGAAGAATTTCACTGTGATAATTTACTACCAACTAGTAAAAAACTTCTGCGCAAAAAAATATGCCAATTTATACACGTAAATTTTATAAACTCGACGAAACACAGTCACAATATTAATTCACTGAAAGTCTTCGCATAATCATCACGAGATCGAAGAAGAACACCTATAATAGTCAAATCCCACTGTCATTACAGCATAGCTCTAGAATAGATTTCCTCTTAGTTTCTTTACAGTTCGCAGCCCCTCCAACGGTATTTGAGATCACCAATATCCACCGCTGATTATCGCTATACGCCTGAGTCGTGAAATTTTGCGGCGTACATACACATGTTTGTGTATCGTGAACGATACACATGTTTGAGAATCGTGAATGATACACATGTCTGTGTATCGAAAACATCGTTGTGTCGTCCAATGTGTCCAAGGTCTATGACAACACATGACAGCAGGCATTATCGGGTACAGTTGATTGTGATGGATCAGAACATTTTCCATTTTATACATCACTGAATTTCAATTGATGCTTAAAATAGATCCACCATATTTTATCACTTTATTCACAAAACACTGAAAGGCATATGATATTTCGAGTGAAGTTTCGAATAACGTAGAGTATGAACCAGGAAATGATCCATAATCCATATCTGAATATCCAGTAACATATATTCCTTGTATCCTATGATATTATTGAAGATTCCTGCAAAGATATCCCTTATCGAAACCGAAATCTTGACTAGCCTTAACAATGGAAAATACGGCCGAATCGGTTAGGTGGCATTGTGTATTCAACAATATGTCAAGTTCAGCCAAAGTTAACTGTCGTCGATTGTACGCCGTACAAATCGCGACTGTCACATTAGCGCAAATTCTGCTATGCGAATACATCAGCATTTTACGCCGATAGCAGATCTTCTGGTGGAAGGATTTGTTCAGTTGCCCACCAGGGCGTAATATAGTAGCTGCTGAAGACGGAATTTATAGCGGAACGCACATTAGATAAGTGAGAAATGTCTGCAGGTTTGGTTTCATTGTCACATCAGCACTTTTATTGGACAACAACCGTAAGCCAGATTGGGATCTGACCGTAAGAGGTTTAGTATTACGAGGTTTAGGCGTTGGATGTGTTGAAAATGTTCTATATTATCTTTCGATCTTCCTGAATATCTTCCTTTTGGCAATTTTCAGAGATACCCTATTGACTTTACTGTAGCTGAGTTTTTTATTATAATATTATAATTATTTAAACATCGTGGTGAAGTAACAATGCATTACAGTTTCGAAGAACATTACCAAAACAAGAAACCATTCCAAAAGTTTCCTCAAAGAAGCCGAATAACTGATTTCTCGATTTGTAGGCCACTAACGGATCTAGAGAGTGACCTATTTATAAACTAGATTAACAAATACTGTTGGAGTCTCATCTTCTTAGTGTTAGAGGGTGTTTTTTGTATATGTGCATTTGGAAAAGTGGCTGTAAAATTCTGCGTTTCTGTGAAAACATTTCTGTGACACTTCTTTATGTACCATTCAATAGTGTCGGTATGCTTTGATGTCGACCACGAAGGGGGGTCAGGAGCCCCCATGCCCCTTTCCCCTCCTCAAATGAGGCAGTGATGTAGACACACATATACCAAATAGCTACGAGATATATTCCATGATATTCAGATAAATTCTTCTGGTCGACATCCCTAACTATCCTAAGAAGTAACCACAATGGGTAACAATTAACTAACAATGGACAAAAAAGACCATCATTCACATCATCATTGATAGAGAAACAAAAGGTTCGAGAAAAATAAAAATAGGGGGGAAATTAAAAATAGTCTGAGTTTTTCGATGGTTCTCTGCTGCGTCCTTAATGATAGCTCATAGACAATTGATTGCAGGAGACGCCCACTATTGTTTTAGAACCGCCGTAGATTGTCTTCGGTCTCCACATGCCGATAAATAATTGCAGGGACTATCAGACTATCATATCTCTTTCAGAGATTTATTCGCCCCCACCCCCCATCAGGATTGGAGTGGCCACAAGGAACATATCTTTTGGAATACTCGATAAGTGCAATATGGAAACCTCGAAATGCAAATATCTGATGATTTTTGCTCAACGAAACATGTCTGAATTTAATTTACTCTCTTATATCTGAATAGCTTTTTTGCTTCTCAATTGACAGCGTTTTTCAGTTCCAGGCAAGTTCTTATCGTCTGCGTTTCTAAGAATGTTTGATCAGTTGTTGTTTTTCGCTGTATGTACCCGCAGAGAGTCTTTGAGTACTTGTCGAATCATTAAAGTCAGAGGAAGTGCAGACTTGTTGGTGCTTGATGCTACCACGAAAGCGCTGATTCACATAAAGCAAGTCCTTGGCAATATTATTCCTTTGTTTCAAAGGACCCCGCACTTTTACTACGAGAAATGGCGTTCCGTCAAATTTTCTAAAATTTTGGTATAATGTAGTACTCGACCTACTGATCAAAAGTGTCCATAGCGCCAACTCAATCCTATGACTAGTTTTTGAGATACAGGGCGTTGAAGTTGAGAATTACCCACTTTTACTACGCCCGTATCTCAGAACAGAATCGAATGAACTTCAATTTTTCTCAAGAAACATTTCATTACATCCCCAAGAAGCAAGCATATAGAGGAATATGACCGAGAATCGATACGAATACAGGGTTATCCATAATTGAATGCATGCCCGATTTTGAAAGTATAAAATATGTCAGTTCCAGAGCGAGAACGTTCGCAAAATGAACGATTACACTAGATATGTTGTTGTTACATCGAAAAAGTCTGAAATACCCAGAATTTATACTGGGTGATCCATTATTTTAGAAACTATTCTCAAGGAAGGTTAAATGGACACCCTGTATTTATGGGTTGATTCAAGGTGTTTGTTTAATGTTTTTAGAACATATCATCATGGACTTCAAAGAATACAGGGTGATTCAGTCATGAAATGAACTTTGAACCTCACGAAAATACCCAAAAACCACCTCTTTTTTTCATCACCCTCTATCTCAAGATTAAATCCGAGGAGGTGGGAGTTTTCTCTCACCACTATACTTGATATACAAACATCAATACGGCTGAGAGTTTTTATCCACTTCCTATGACCAGATTTTTAGCTGGAATAAGAATAGAATAACATAAATAAATAATTTTCATATTACATAAAAAAAAATCTGGTCATAGGAAGTGGATGAAAACTCTCAGCCGTATTGATGTTTGTATATCAAGTATAGTGGTGAGAGAAAACTTCCACCTCCTCGGATTTAATCTTGAGATAGAGGGTGATGAAAAAAAGAGGTGGTTTTTGGGTATTTTCGTGAGGTTCAAAGTTCATTTCATGACTGAATCACCCTGTATTCTTTGAAGTCCATGATGATATGTTCTAAAAACATTAAACAAACACCTTGAATCAACCCATAAATACAGGGTGTCCATTTAACCTTCCTTGAGAATAGTTTCTATAATAATGGATCACCCAGTATAAATTCTGGGTATTTCAGACTTTTTCGATGTAACAACAACATATCTAGTGTAATAGTTCATTTTGCGAACGTTCTCGCTCTGGAACTGACATATTTCATACTTTCAAAATCGGGCATGCATTCAATTATGGATAACCCTGTATTCGCAACAATTTTCGGTCATATTCCTTTATATGGTTGCTCCCTGGGGATGGAATGAATTGTTTTTTGAGAAAAATTTAAGTTCATTCGATTCTGTTTCGAGATACGCGCGTAGTAAAAGTGGGTAATTCTCAACTTCAACGCCCTGTATCTCAAAAACTAGTCATAGGATTGAGTTGGGGCCATGGACACTTTTGATCAGTATGTCGAGTACTACATTGTACCAAAATTTTAGAAAATTTGACGGAACGCCATTTCCCGTAGTAAAAGTGCGGGGTCCTTTCTTATTTTTAAATGATAATGGTCCACCCTATCGTACGAGAATTGCCGATGTCTTCATGGTCTCCGCATTTGGCCTTGCCACCTCTGTCGCCAGACCTCAATCTCATTGAACGTGCTTGGGATCAGCTAAAAAGAGCTTTGGATAGCCATCATTCCCCTTCACATACACTTCAAGACCTTAAAAGGCTTTTACCGCAACTCTGGGGAGAAACTGATCAAGACTTCTACAATCTAAAAGAGAGTATTCAAAAGTGTTGTCAGGCTGTATACTCCATTCACTTTTATAATGTATACCGGTTGTTTTTTCACTTAAACTGACGCAGGTCGGTATTCGTTATATGTCAGATGATTCTCAGAGACGTTGTCAATGCTGATTTATATTTACTCTTTTTAAAGTTTGTAAATGGACTTCTTTCAAGGTTTAACTGTGAGACAGGTTTCGTCGTACTACAATATTCTCATACTTGAGTATTTCAAGTTGTTCAAAAAGGTATTTAAATGTGTTCTGTAGGCTTATTTCTTGAGAATTGTGAAAAGGGGGGAATTACGTAGGTCCGTTTGTTCGCTTGGGAGTTTTTCAGTTGGGTTATTCGAGTACTTTTATTCTTTTTTCGAATGAACTATCACAAAGTAACGGACTATTCTGTCCATTGTTTTTCAGTAAAATTTCAACACTCGATTATTGATTTCCGTCTAAGAAAATAGCATAACTGAATCTTCCAACCATGTTTTATACGTGAAATATTTCCAGTATTAACAAAAAAAAAGTTTCTTCAACATTCGTCAGTTCTTTGGAATTATTGAATTCACATATTTTCTCAAATTCATTATTTTCCTGAAGTAAATACTCAAACATTTTGATGAATACGTAATTACTACGACTTCACTTCTATGTATAAAGGACAACGTTGCTTAGTTATTTGACAGGAAAATTACTATAACCTAACATTTTCAAAATATACACGGTGAAATGTGTCAGAATTTATGGCCAACCGGGATACATTATAAAAGTTAATGGAGTATAGTTGATATTCGGGGAAGCCATACTCTTTACTGAACTTGATGCCTACCAATAACAGCAGAAACTGCTAATCCTATCCTGAACAATAAAGGAATTATTTATCGATTACATTGATACTTGCATTGCTGGATTCCTTCATGAGCCTTATGTTTATTTTCATTGGACACCTATTGTAAACAGAGATTTATTCAAGATCGAGTGTTAAACATTTTTGGATTTGAGATAGAGATAAGATAAGTTGGATTCGCAAGCAATTGATTTCAGGAATGCAGGGATCTTACTTTTATTCATATTGGGTCATGAATTAAAGTTATACACTTTTGGTTTTGGTCATTACTAATATACTCACTTCGAAGAGAAAATGAAAAGAAAATATCCACTCAAAACTATTAAAGGCCAACATAACAAATATTAAGTCCACACGACTTTTCTGTCTAATTGAAATTGACGCAAATTTTTCTTAGAAATATCCAACTTTTCGATTTCAGTCGATTATGTTGAAATTTTACAGCTGATTGAATAATAAAGATCAAATTACACGTGAAAATTCTTGAAATATAAGACGTTGAAGGTACTTTGATAACTTCTAGTCACCTGAATGCTCTGAAACTCGAGAAAAACTGATTTATAAGTGGAGACCCCAACAGCCGATGAAGCGAGTAACCTTCAGCAAATATCAAAATTATCCTTCCTGTTATTGTTATTTGAAATGAAAACCAGAGAATATCACTAAGGAAGACCTTTCGAGGGCTATCTTCTTTCCAATCTTTACCCTCCCTCTGGAGAAGAACTTGTTTCGATTTTGATCCGTCGTATTTTTGTGCCTGACACATTCAATTCGATGATTTTTATGTTACAATTGGGAGTGCCTGGTTATGCAAATCCCGGCCATATTGTAAGTCAAGACAAAGTCCTGGGCAGTACTACATTTCTTCTCTGGGCCCTGCCAGACAGCCACGTGCTCCATATATGGACCACTGTCTCCCATGATTTAGCAGAAAAGATATTGGGCGCTTGTAAAGCACTCGGCAGATACGGCATTTCGCTCTCTATCTTATCGGCCGTGTCGGTTGACTTTTGTGCCGGCATGTGACATACAGGCTTCGGGAATGCTAAACATGGCAATATTGACGCTTGTTGAACAATGAACATGGAGCGAGTTTAGCTATTTCGTACTGGGGTACAACTTTATTATTGAAGATGAGAATTAAGTTTTCGTTCGTTCGGACAGACCGAACAACAATTATTGTATTGTTTTATGGTCCACCTCTTTGTTAGCTGTATCGGTAAGAATCGGCATCATTGGAAATTGCAAGCTCATTCAAGTGTCGATTGAGATGTCTGCTTTTTCAGTAATTCAATCTTTTGAGTTCTATTCAGAATGTTCATTTCCTGTATTACTCCCCACATACAGTGTGCGTAAAAATTATGGAACAAATTCATTTTCTCAGAAGAAAAATATTTGGCAACAAAATCCTGAAACAGGTCAATTTTTGTTTCACGTTCGTGTCTTAAGTCAGCAGAACACTCTTCGTTTTCATGAAATTATCATATCATTATCCCACTTCCTCTAATGAAGTACTCGGATCAACTCGCCTTTTCTTATTTCAGATCATTTAATTTTTCTCGCTCTCCCTACACAAAGGATTTATTATAATTTTAATTTATTCATTTGCGCCAGCGGCAAATGAGCCAGAATGAGGTAAATCATCCCATGGTCCATGGACTTTACAACCGACACCGAATGTGTTTATAAAAAACGAATTACAAATATAATTACATTTTGATGGAATGCACCTGACTGGATAATCGCGCGCCTTTTGGTCCCGATACCATCGGAATTTTCTGTATCCTATCTCGCTGAAGAACTAAAGCAGCTTATTGGAGAACGATGAAACCCCTCTAGGAATCTTAAATAACTAGATTAGAAGGTAGCCAACCACTTTGTGGTTCGATGTTCCGATTTAACAAAGCGAGGCTGTGAGTGCTTTCGGAAATATAGAGCGGTAGCTGACTCAATTTGGGTCTATTAATCTGTTTCTTGCACATAAATTATTGGAGTTACACTTCGGAATTGATAATAATTAGCTGCAGGGATAACTGTTGTAATGAAGATTGGATTCTTTATGATGTATTGGTCAATATGTGATTGTCTGGTGGGTTTGATAAATGACTATATGTACCTTGGCAGATGGTGAGGAAAAATGGGTCCGTATTCATATTTCGTATTCGGTATTTCCTAGCCGGAGTGGAGCGAGTGGATACGGATATAGAGGATATTCGATCACGTGACTTCGGAGCGAGTGGATAGCCAGGAAGTTGCCGAAAGGTTACAGAGCGGACATACAAGTGGAGTTAGACGTTGCTATGAAATTAAAATAACCTCATTTCTTCACTTTGTATATCTTTCAAAATATTGTACTCTTTTTAGAATTCTAACTTTGGTCCAAGTTTTTGTGGTGAATTTTGGGACTATGAATAAAATATATTATTGATCTTAAGATAATTGTCACCAACAATGAAACAATGAGAAGATTTCTATATTGGGAATCGATCCATACATTCTCAAAGATGATGTTTTGATGGTCAACAGAGATCTCATTTTTTCAAGATCTAGGCCTATATTGACTGTGCTGAAAATATAGAAAACAACTATAGAGAACGCAGAATTTTTTAATCGTTTTTAAAACGTTCAGGGTGTTAATGCAAACTAGATGTAACCAGAGCTTTTGACAGAGTATGGCATGAAGGACTAGCATATAAAATGATAACCGCAGGTTATTCACCCAAGTTATGCAGAATAATAAGAAATTATTTGAAGGATAGGAACTTTTATGTGAGAATAGATGATGTCCATTTCACACTTATATATTTAGAAGCAGGAGTTCCTCAAGGATCCATATAAGGACCGCTACTCTATAACATATAGATACATGATAAAGGTACCAAGAAATCCAAGATATATACGCAGACGATACGGGCATTTCAATTAGGCACCGAAATACAAAAATAATTCACAAAAGACTTCAAGAAGCTGATATATATATGATGCCATCCTACTGAAAATATGTAGTTGAACAGACATATTTTCCAAAAAACGCTTTCTGAATAGTTTGAATGAAGTTTTTGTTGCAGTAAAAAACCTTCTTTTTCCTTCGACATGAACAGAAATCCTCATGCAAGGTTATATTATTCAATAAATCATTCGAAACAAGATAAATACCAAAATGTAAGCGACCAAAGAGATTACCACATTTGAATATCCATGCGATTCTATCTCTCTAAGCTACCTTCACATCTTATCAGATTCACCAATCTTAATTGATTGAAACAATTAAACCTTCCCAAGTAGCTGTTGAGCATCAATGTCAAGTTCTATATGACGCGATGTTTCATGTGTAAAGATAATCTCCAATGGCCTGTAACGACAGGTTCAAAGGTACGTCATTAGGTTCGCCGTCGTAACCATTATAGGCGTCATATCTTTGAAAAAATTTACATATCGCTCATTTACAACTCAAGCTCCGACTGAATCATGTAAATCGCATGAAAACCGTGCGCCCCAAAGGCGCATCGACAAACTCGCTGAACTCACGTACTCTATGAATTTTGTCATAAGGAAGATACGGGAGGTGGTCTTCAGTTTAATATAGTACGGTATATCGAAAAAGTACCGATACTTGATCATTCAGGTCCAAATGCATCGCTTCGGCTCAACGTTTGAGTGCAGCTTACTGAAATAATCCAACTGCTACGTTGCCTAAGCGTCACTCAAGGCGATATATGCGCAACCTTTTCGAAGTTTTTGATAAGAAGGAAGAACCACCGCTTGAGGTTTTGAAGGCCAGATTTAACCTCACAGTCATAAAAATTGTATAACTGATTTTATAACATGCTCCTAACACCATCTTGAGATCCTGAAAACTCATGGACAAGCACCCAGCAGGTCGCCTGATGTATGAATATATGTGTAAAAGTGACATTCACATTTCCTTATTGAAGGAATCTTAGTGAACATGTTTCACTTTTATGACTTTTAGTTGACTTTTTTATGTTCCGTTTTTCCATGTTGTCATATTTAGAATAGAAGATTAATAGCTTTAAATTTTTGATTCCTGTTTTTAGGTAAGATAATTATTTGTCATATTTATTAAATCTTATAAAAATAAACCTGTTTTTAGAGACAGACATCGGTTTACTGCTATTGACTTCAATTTATAAATCTAGAGAAAAACAATCTTATAAATCGGAAATTCAAAGCTATTAATCTTCTATTCTAAATATGACAATATGGTAAAAGTGAAACTCACATTTCCTTATTGAAGGAATCT
The DNA here is from genome assembly GCA_910592335.1 of Adalia bipunctata. Taxonomy (NCBI): domain Eukaryota; kingdom Metazoa; phylum Arthropoda; class Insecta; order Coleoptera; family Coccinellidae; genus Adalia; species Adalia bipunctata. The sequence continues at coordinate 9,286,516 of OU342955.1, read as the reverse complement.
TAGTGAACATGTTTCACTTTTATGACTTTTAGTTGACTTTTTTATTTTCCGTTTTTCCATATTGTCATATTTAGAATAGAAGATTAATAGCTTTAAATTTCCGATTCCTGTTTTTAGGTAAGATAATTATTTGTCATATTTGTTAAATCTTATTAAAATAAACCTGTTTTTAGAGACAGACATCGGTTTACTGCTATTGACTTCAATTTATAAATCTAGAGAAAAACAATCTTATAAATCGGAAATTCAAAGCTATTAATCTTCTATTCTAAATATGACAATATGGTAAAAGTGAAACTCACATTTCCTTATTGAAGGAATCTTAGTGAACATGTTTCACTTTTATGACTTTTAGTTGACTTTTTTATTTTCCGTTTTTCCATATTGTCATATTTGGAATAGAAGATTAATAGCTTTAAATTTCCGATTCCTGTTTTTAGGTAAGATAATTATTTGTCATATTTGTTAAATCTTATTAAAATAAACCTGTTTTTAGAGACAGACATCGGTTTACTGCTATTGACTTCAATTTATAAATCTAGAGAAAAACAATCTCATATAAATCGGAAATTCAAAGCTATTAATCTTCTATTCTAAATATGACAATATGGTAAAAGTGAAACTCACATTTCCTTATTGAAGGAATCTTAGTGAACATGTTTCACTTTTATGACTTTTCGTTGACTTTTTTATTTTCCGTTTTTCCATATTGTCATATTTAGAATAGAAGATTAATAGCTTTAAATTTCCGATTCCTGTTTGTATGTGAGATAATTATTTGTCATGTTTGTTAAATCTTATAAAAATAAACCTGTTTTTAGAGACAGACATCGGTTTACTGCTATTGACTTCAATTTATAAAGCCAGAGAAAAACAATCTCATATATGTTTATTCAAAAACATAATAAATTAAACATGCGAGTCGGTCGGTTGAACATAATGTTCGTCCAACTATTCTATGTGCCCTTTGCGGGATTGTGTTATCCTATAAAAAAATTCATTTGTCGATGTCAATACTTGGTCCCAAGTTTTATGGGTACATGGGAACAACATTGCTGCAGCCTCAAAGTTGAAGCAACTGAGCCAATTATTGTTGGCACATTGGGAGTATGAACATCATCTGTCATTCAGTTTGTTTGCCGAGTTTTGGACGTTTCTCCCGAACATCATGATCGTTTGATGTGTTATATGCATTTCTGTCATAATAATAACTCTTCAACATAACCAACCAAAGGCACACACTAGTCATATTTATACCAAGCATCTTCGCAGTTCTGTTCTGTTAATTATAACTAAGAAATTATGTGATGTAACAACATAAGACCCTATCTCTGTCTCTCATTATCTTGGATATATTTAACGATGATTGAGTGCGAGCTCACATCGATAATATGTCTTTTATCACGCGATCGTAGCTCAGTTTTACTATGGAATATTAATTATTCTGTCTATATTTGGATATAACCAAGAACCGGCCTCGAAACGGTTTTTCTCCTTTCTATCAGTCAGGCGGATTGACAGAACTGTTTCTACTCGAGATAGGAATCCATTTCACAAACCTGTTCATATTGAAATTGTACCAAATAATACTAGGAAATAAAATTTAAATGCCAAACAGCTATGCCTTTTTGGTATTTTCATAATTCAACACATTTTGAGAATTGTCTGATTTAGATATCTTCAACAAATACGACATCTTAGCATGATGACAAAGATTTGATGGCTGATGGAGTTGAAGATATAGAGGATGATTGTGATATTAATATTATTAATACTCTGTTACTGTTACGTTTTGTTTTGAACGTGCTCTTATGTCATGTAGGTACCTATTGTTGTCTTTTCTAACAGATAATTTAGCTCTGTATAGTGGTTAAACTTTTATGATTTCATTTGGGGAAAATCGGATAAAATTTTCATAGACTCTAGAGTTATTTTGAGTTTGTATAATTTTCTTTTTCTTTTCCATCATTATACATTATGTTTTTGTGTAGCTATTTTTTTCTTCCTTTGTATATCACTTCCAACATTTTATTTTAATCCCTTAGCAACTAATTGAAAGGCATCAATTTATGCGCAAACCACACAACGAACGTGATATTACAGAAATACACACAATGGTGGAGTAATTATGTTGTTAGAAGTGATAAATATCAATTTCACAGTTGATGATATTCATCTGACAAAATAATTCCAGGTTTACTTCGTACAAATCGCTCTAATGGATAGCTTTGCCCATTTTGATGATTCTTTAACTACACGGTGGGTCAGGAGAAGAATTGTTGCGGAGTCATTAAGGAAGGGCCGGTCACAATGTTATTATTAGTTGAGTACAATTTTACACTGTCGGAGGGAACACGTGTATTGAAGGGTTCGACACCATGGAGATATTGAATGTTGAACATCGGTAGTTACAACAAAGAATAAATCGTGTTTAGTCATTGTCGTTGTGTTTGAGTGTTTTCCTGGCAGGTTATTAGGATGGGATGATGATTGGATGGAATTGATATAAATTATGAAGGTGTTGAGGACTGCACAATATCTCCGAAGAAAGTCAGAGTGTTAATCATTAGACTGCACAGTCTACGTCATTTTAAAAGATAATTTTGAGGCCTTTCTTTCCAAGAAGAAATGTTTTATCTGTTTTATCTGCATATTTTCAGGTTTTCCAATTTTTGGAAAACTGAAATAATTCTGACTTGCAAAAATGGTTTTTTCCAAGCTTCATTGTGAAAAACCACCCATACATACAATGCTCAAAGTATTCTACGTGGAAACACTCAACAATCTGGTCAGAATCAACCATAACGCAAGTTCTTTTCGGATCGCCGATTGAACACCCCTCTCCTTAGTTATTGACCATTATCTTACGTGCGCTGTGTCAGAGCATTTCGGTATAAGTAGCTATCTACATCAACCTTAAATTTCGGAGATACCGGCCCTTCTGGTGATATCTCAGAAAGAAATATTTTTATTGCCACGAATGCCTGGAGAAACACAACCAACTTACGCCAAGCATCTCGTACAAAGATGTAATCTCTCTTTTATTTAGATGCCAAAGTTTTTTGACCAGCGGTCATTCATTATATTCGGTAATAAATATTACTTTTTTGTCATAAATTTCGTTCGGATATATTCGGGGAATGGTGTTGATAGGATGTTGATTTTAATCTGCACTATACAGAGTTGTATTCGTTGAGTTTCATTTGAAATTAAGATATGTAGGTGGAAGATTGTTATGTGATATTCAGAAAATGATTTTCATTTGCTAAACATATTTATTGTTAAGCAAATAACGGAAATAGACGATTCAAAAAGCTCGCATACCGAGATTGTTCAACTTTTTTGTTGCTAAGTTGAGACAACTGTCATCTGTACTCACGCCGACCTCGGACGTCATCGATGCTACATTTTGACAGATCATGTATAATAAATTTAATAAAAATCTCAGTCCAAACATCTTCGAAAATTGAACAAATTATCAATGAACTTTGCCGAAAGAAATAGTGAGCTATCCTTAGCAGAAACAATATTTTCACATTGAATGAATTTTTTTCAGAAGAACAAACATATTCTATATCACTTCCACAATTCATACGAATCTACTGACACCATATATGTTAAAATCCATCAAGCAGTTCAGGCTGCAAAAAAAATAGATATAATGGGAGAATTTTTGAAAGCTTTAGGAATTTTTTTCACTGTTCACCAAACTTGCCTCTCAAATTATTCTGAGAAAAAGAAATTGAATGAAAATAGTTTGAGGTTTTCATGGCAATATTCATAACAATTTCTACCAAAGTGAGCCAGTATTCGCAGCATTCCAAAGTGTTCATTCACCAGATTCTGAATCCGGATCTGAAGGCATAAGGTAAAGGTAGTATAGGGGATACCAGGAATCTTAAGAAATATGCTAACTACAATTCTAAGACCAAAGATAGCAAGAAACAACGTGAGCACTAAATCAATCACATGCTGGCTAAACCGATACAGATATGTAAGGAGATATTCTATGTACTGGTTTACGAGTAGGTATATCACATTGGTATATATCATCTAGCAGGAGGTGTTAACAAAACCGTTAAGATCGGAGAAGAAGGTTTTTTCAGGGACTACATTTTTTAAGAATTGATTTATTCACCTGGATAGGAAAGAATTCGGTTCAGCCTTGAGTTCGAATGACATTCTCAATCCATTTCCGTATGCTTCACATAAACGCAACGTGAATGGTTCTCCAATAAGAGGTGTTATTTTGACATTCAAAGACAAATGTCATTTTTTAGATAAATTATCGGATGTTCATTTCACAGTAACTGTTGCACCAGCCATGCGACAATTTCGCTTGTTGATTGCATAACCCAAAATATTTCAAGTTTTGATCTTTTGTATTCTTAATATGTGTGTTGAATATCTATGGTTACAGTTTCTCTTTATTGTGAGTATAATTTCTGATATTTCATTATTAATCAGTCCGAAATTGAAATATTCATTTCCCACTAAAATTCTCTCGATCATCCTCATTATCTCTTGATTATAAAACCGCTCCATAACAAATACATCAACAATTATAGTGTTAAAGTAAATCCTAATTAAGATTGCTATCAGTGCACACGCTATCGATATACTTATTCCCATGTCCCGACACTTTCTTATATATTACACCCTATAAAAAAATCCTCTTCTAATCATCTCGTATCGAATCACATAAAAACAAAAACAAGAATCAATTGATTCGACGATAAATAATGTTTGGTACACCTGAATAATGGGAGCTATAAATGAGTTGCATCTTCGCGAGGCGATCATTTGTTTGTTCATCAGAGTTGGCCCTGCGGCAGAAGAAACGCTCCATAATTCACCGTCACCGCTCTTCTTGTCATGGCGCGGCTCGCTTGCCAGTATTTTAATTATTAATTCGAGTACGAAGACCTGCATCTTTAAATGCAATCAAATATAAAGAGCGGCGGTCCACTGAAAGAGGGATCGACAACGCAGGTTGCCAGGTCGTCTGCGCTTGCGGTTACGGACGGCCTTCTGATCTTCACCACCTGAATGCTATTGATTTTTTGTCCATACGGACTGTGGAATAACTCATTATTTCCTTCTGATATACTCAATTAGTATAAAGAATACTATTTATCAATAATTCCATTCCATTTTAATGTGAAAAGTTATGGAAAGTTGGATCCATTTCAATAGGATTTTTGGTCAATGCTTTGAAATACAGAGGCAACAATTCAGTTTGCCTTTCTACACTTCTATAGTTATATAAAGGGGTTTCCCTAGGGTTGCTTAAGGTGTCTATGGTGACCTTTAGGCTTATGGGGACCTTTGATTTTTTTTTGTTCTAGAAGAGGTGAATCTCACATCGAACACCCAGTCTTTCTGGGTAGTGTCGGATTCTTACCGACTAAACACCTCTCCTGCGGTTGGTTCCGGGCATAAGCCTATAAACCTTCCATCATCTTATCTGCTATTTTCTCTTTCGCATTCTTTTATGCTGAGTGGTCATCCTTCAATTGGATACCTCTCACTGAGTGTGGAGTTTTATATCTTCATTTTCGCAATTGGTCTCTAGGTCTTTTGCGTTAAATTCTCGCTGTTTTTCATCTTCAGCGGGGTCATAGTCAACTAACCATCTAAGGTCGTCATTTGGATGTTCACTAGCTCTTTCATAGGCTTTTGCAGCTTTTCGTTTGATGAATGTAGTAATGGACTCCCATTTTATGTCTTTTCGGATTTGTTCATTCCTAACAAACCATGGGGCATCTAATGCCCATCTCAGAAATTTGTTATCTGCACTTTGTATCCTCTTTATATGGGTTCTCGCTGCATATCCCCATGCTGTTGATCCTTATGTTAGCTGCGGTCTGGCGACTGCTTTTATGATTCTCAATTTCGTGATGATGAACATGAACGTGATGATGAAATGAACAAAACTGTTCATTTGACTTCTTCTGCCTATAATCGGGTATAATCTTTTCATTGCTACATTTGTTTTATCCACTGCATACTTAATGTGCTGTTTCCACGTTAATCCTTTGTCTAATATTACTCCTAGCTATTTAGCTTCATTCTTCCATTCAATTTCATTATTGTCTATGGATATCTTCGATTCCATCTTCTGTCTTCTCTTTTGAAGGAGTATTGCTTGCTCTTTTCTCCATTGATTTTGATTTTCCATCTGTTACACCATTGACTGATATCATCTGCAGCTTCTTGAAGTCTTTTGTGAAATATTTTTGTATTTCTGTGCCTAATTGCTATGCCAGTATCGTCCGCGTATAGAGCAAGCAGGCATCTTGGATTTCTTGGTATATCATGTATGTATATGTTATAGAGTAGCGGTCCCACTATGGATCCTTGGGGAACTCCTGCTTCTAAATATCTGAGTGTGGAATGAACATCACCTATTTTCACACAAAAGTTCCCATCCCTCAAATAATTTCTTATTATTCTGTATAACTTGGGTGAATAACCTGCGGTTATCATTTTATATGCTAGTCCTTCATGCCATACTGTATCGAAAGCTCTGGTTACATCTAGTAGTAGTAGTCCTGTGTCCTTGTTTATTATGAAATCCTTCTGTGATGTACTCGGTCATTCTTAGGAGCTGTTGTTCAGTTGAATGTTGTTTTCGGAACCCAAATTGTTCACTCGGTATCGTCGCCAGGGCTTCTGTTTCTTCATTAAGTCGTCTGGCTAAGACTCTCTCCACAATTTTTCCTAGGGCTGGAACAGTCTTATAGGTCTATAGTTCTGTGGGAACTTTTTGTCTTTACCTGGTTTCTTTAAAACAATCACTTCGGCAGATTTCCATCTTTTTGGAAAGTGCTCTGTTCTCATCACGCCATTTGCTATATGCTAGTGAGAGCTGCCGTTCCTTTCTTTGACATTTTCCTCAGCATGAGGGTTGATGGGGATGGCACAGGGTGCAACAAAAAATCCTTCAAAAATGCATAAAAATTCGGTAAAAGTGAAACAAAAATCGACCTGTTTCAAGATTTTGTTGCCAAATATTTTTCTCCTGAGAAAATGAATTTGTTCCATTATTTTGACGCGCACTGTATACCATATCCAGCATATCCTAGATCTCTTCTTCTCCAAGCAAAATCTCAGAAATTCAATTCAATGGAAAGAGCGCCGGTTATAACGCATGAAATAACTCATACGAAGCGTATTATCATAATTCATCAATACATCATTCCCAACACCATTCCAATAGGAAAATAGAGGAGGCGATTTATAACTTCGACACAATCTCGAAACATAACAATTTCTGTTGAAAAGATAAGCCTTATTCGGTGCAAGAAATACGTACACTGCCTGCAGCGTCTAATTACTTGCGCTACAAGTTCAAAACAAATGGTCGGTGAAAATGTGTCAGTCAATAATCCGCTACAATCTCCGTGTGACAGGCAGACAGACAAGAAATCAGCTAGGAACTGGACGAGAGAGTCATTACATACGATATAATTATTGGTCTGCACTATGTGCCCATCTAGAGGTTACTATAGCACGTGTGCTATAAATCTTCTGGTGACTTATTGAATGCATACGGATATGTATATGAATCCATAGGCGCAGTCACTGGACAGAGGATATTTCGAGCTTTATAGTATGATTGAAGTTATCACATACATAAGTATTTCTGAATTTTTTGGTGACTGAAAACAGCTTTGATTTATTTCTAACCTGGCTGTCCCTTTATGATCCCGATTGACCATGAAATTTTGACACATTTCACCGTGTATATTTTGAAAATGTAAGGTTATAATCATTTTTCTGTCAGAGTAATAAGCAACGTTGTCCTTTTTATATAGAGGTCGAAGTAATAACGTATTTATCAAAATGTTTATTTACTTTGGGAAAATGATGAATTTGAGAAAATATTAAGTGAATTCAAATTCCAAAGACCTGTTGAAGAAACTTTTTTCTCTGTTATTACTGGAAATATTTCACGCATATACCTAAACATGGTTGAAAGATTCAGTTAGGCTATTTTCTTGTACGGAAATAAAGAATCGAGTGTTGAAATTTTAGAGGAAAGTCACCAAATATGAAATAGTATCCTAATATGAAATACCTTCATTTCTCCAAGACTATAAGTAATAAACGGAACATTCGACCATCTTCTGTTTCATTCGGTCTACTAACAATCGCACTCACACCATCCAGTCAGTTGCGCAAACGCTTAACGTGTGGCAGGCGTGTTTTGTTTTGTTGTCGCGAAGAAAATTTTAAAAGGTAAGTAGTAAATGAGTATTACCAGCTGTTATGTTTGTATACATAAGTGTTATACTATTCAGTATGTCGGTATTATGTTTATTTCACCATTTTGTGAGTTTTTGTCATTAAAATATTGTGAATCGAAAAAATATTTAGAAGCGTTTGAACTAGTATAAAAATCCAAATATGGACAGTCGTTGGTGTCTAATTATGGAATATGCTTGATGTGTGGGCTCTGGGCACAATGATTGTGCTGGTCCAGAGTTTGATACTTGGATCTGTGACTTTTGCAAGTAATTATGTAACTTCTTTCATTTATCACAATATGTTATATTCATTTAATTGATCTCAAAGATAATAATGTCCATTTTTGTTATTGTTATGTTGATTTAAGCTCATATTCCATATATGGGTTCCTATTCCGTATTTGGTTACTCATTTGTGATTTTGTTTTTTGTGTTAGATTTTAATTGGATAACTAGTATATTTGATTAGAGGCTGCTTATTACTACATATGAATGTATGACTGATTAATATAAACATTAAACTGATTAAATTAATATGAAGTTTTTTCTTTATATCTCAAAAACAAAATGGTATTTCATATTTGGTGACTTTCTTCTACTGAAAAATAATGGACAAAAAAATCCGTTACTTTGAGATATAATAGTTCATTCGAAAAAAGAATAAAAGTACTCGAATAACCCGACAGAAAAACTTATAAACGAACAGTGGAATTCCTCACATTTCAACATTCTAAAGGAATAAGCCTGCAGCAGACATATAAATACCTTTTTGCACAACTTGAAATACTCCAGTATGAAAATGTAGGAGTACAGCAAAATCTGTGTCGCAGTAAAATTTTAAAAGTATTAATTCCATATACATACAAAGTTAGAAAAGAGTAAATAGAAATTAGCATTGTCAACGTCTCTGAAAATCATTTGACATTTAACGACTACTAACCTGCGTCAGTTTTAAGTAAAAATACTTGATAAACCTTAATCATGGCCAACCGGGATACATTATAGAAGTGAATGGAGTATATCAAGTCGAAAGAAATCCTGAATTCAAGCCTATGCATAGGGGTTTATTTTACAATTGATCTTTTTCTAAGAGGTTATGTGAGTGAAATGAGAAAGGGTCTCAAAAAATTATCACTGAATAAAGAAAATGATATGATAAGAATGTTCATAATACTTTATATACCACATGCATTTCTTGTTCTATTTTCAGACCGGGGATATTGAATTCATAATGAATTCTTTATGCGTAAACTGTGAATGTTTAAGTGTGACGATGGAAATAGACTCTCCTGAGTATCTGACCACCGTGACTTAGTCGGTTCTCGGTTCAGCTAGTGGGGACTGCGAAAGGCGATGAAAGAAGATGGTTTTCGGAACAAACTTCAAAACGGTCCAAAAGGGTTATATCCTCATGGGTCCAATATCCAATATTTTACTGATTTGCGCAATTACCAATCTAAATTGGTATTTGATATCTAGTCCTATCAATAACTCGAAAAACAACGTAATTTGAAACAACGGAAGTTTTCATTGTTTGTTCCATGAATTGATTCTTCTGAAGACCAATTCATTGGAAAACTGTTTGAAAGCAACATCGTCTGAACCATGTGCGCTACTGAAGATAATCATATTCTATTCCGCTTCATCTTCAACCGGTCAAATATCTCCAGTCAGTAATTTACGCCGTTCACTTTTTGTCAGAGATATAAGTCCTTTGGCGCCAACCATGTCTTGTAACACCATCTCAATAAATAATATAACTCAAATAAAAATGATGGTCGTTGTTATAAACTGTTGCCCAACCCAGTCAACGAACAATATATTTCTATATGGAATATGTATAGAACAACATGGAGCGGGCTAAAGGTGAAACCCATCGGACAGATATTATACGTTTGAGATATGGAATTTCCTTGCTAGATTTTGGCAATTAATCAACTTGATCGTCGACGGAGTGCCGACAGCGTTAATTGATACCTTCCAGGATATATTTACATCAATAAAAACGTTCTTCGTTGAAATATCAGCGTATAATTGAAAAATGAGGAGATAAAAAACAGCCAAGAGCTATAGCGTTCTCATGTCCGAAACATCTAGGCTTATACAAGGATTTTGAAAAGTTCTACCTTTCTACCTTGATATGTAGTAATACATTTCTTTCAGGTTTCTAAGTACCTACTTATGCCAAACATAATTTTTGTATACTGTCTTATTTTCTGAAATAAAATTGAATCTTAGTCAGTTTTGTTTTCTCCTATCTATCTATCTATTTATCTATGTATCTAACTATCTATCCATCAATCTATCTGTGAATGAAAGAATATAGATCCTTGCTGATTCGTTAGGATACAAATTAAGGTATACTTGGGAATTCAGCACAAATAAAATATACTCTTTTTCCTTCAGCTCGAGTTCTTAAAAACCCACCATTACATCTATATGTCAAGGGAAATTTTGTTAAAATTGATCTTTGAAATCAATGGAGGTTGTAGATTTTTCAACTCAACTCCTGTAAGTAATATTTTGGTTGTTATAACGAATAAAGAGTGATTCAAAGAACGTTTCGTTTTATTCTGGTTGAAATTCCTTATTTCTTAATGTATATCAATGTATCTATCGATCTATCTATTTATCTATCTGATTTAATACCTGGTATCCTAATAACTTAGCAAGGATCAAGGAACGAAATGCATCTGATATACATTTTCTTGTCAATAATATACTTCCGGTTTAGCCATAAATCCAATCAACTTCTTTAATTCTTTAATTAGTTAGTTCAAAGAGGTTTTCAGAATGTGCACTTTGTCATTGCTCATTTATTTTGAGACGATGGTACCTGATGAAAGTTGTACATGAACAAATCTGCAATGGTGACCTCCTCACGTGAGGGGGTTGAATATCTGTGTACCTATCTATCTACCTAAATAAAGCCACTTGATCCAAAGATATTCTATGACTTGACCATCATATGTTCGGTGATTCAAGAGCAACGACATTTTAAACGAACGAAATGGTCGTTGTTTGTGTGAGAATGATGATTATTTATATCTACAAAATGATGTAAAACTATTATCAAATAGCTTTAAACAATTAGAAATAGAACTCCTAAATGTGAACCTTTGGAAGAAATCAAATCGTTCCACCCCTAATTCATGAACCGGTTTCACATGTAGTATGTGTGTAGAATGGGCTTCAATAAGACTCAGTCTAACACATTATCCATAATAATTGATCGTATCGTCGGACGAAGGAGAGTATAAATCAAACCTCGAGATTATCAATCATCAAAATGATCACTTTTGCGTTAAAGTTAATGACCTGTTGTCCTGTTCACATTTTTCACACCTTGCTGACGAAACCCGGTATCAGTATGCTATAAAGTGATACATAATTTTTTAAACATCAACTGGTATGGAATTAATAAAATAGCTATGAGCGAAATGATTTATGACCCAATAATAAGCTACAAATCTCAATCCACATCCTTTAATGTCGAGCCATACAATCAACACAGCCCGATATCCACAAAGGCTCCTCAGCATATGAATAGCCTATAACGTTCCCATGTTTCAAACGGAACAATATCCACACATGAATCGGCTGTGAAGTGAAGCGTGAAAGAGAACACAAGAATGGTACATCGAGAAAATTCATATTGGAAAAATTTGGAGATTCCTTTAACCTGAACAGAATTTGAATAAACGAATACTCTCTGTCAGTCTTTTCATTTCAAATTAGAACTTGATATTTGGGGGAAAAATAAAAAAGAAAAATAGGAACTAGCCAAGAAAATAAAACAATGAAAATTGGCATGAGTTATAAATAACTTGTGATTCCTGTTCCTGGCAACATCTTGCCCAACGAGGAATTGTATTTTTCACCACAATTCCTCTAACAAGTTCCAAAGTTGGTCATATTCATGGCTAGAAGAGGTAAAATTAAAGACAGATGGGCTCGGTTTGAACAGCGACTCTTAGTATTAATCTTATTATATACCTTAAGATGTAACATAGGAGAGTATAAAAAGATGCATGCACATGATGCAACTCTACTAAACGAGATAATTAGAAACTTATGTAAATTGCGAGTCACTGGCTTATATGAGCCTATTAGTATGAGAATATTGCTAGGAAGTGCAGTCTACAAATACTATTATTATGTATGTACCTATTTTTCTCCGTCATTTGTGATTTATTCACAGGAAGAATCTCTCCATTGACGTTCATCGCTATAGATAAAATTAAGAACACATGGTTCAATGTATTGGAATATTTTTTTGATAGAACAAAATCGAAAGAGGATTTCTGTGATGAGGTAGACAAAATCACATGATCTCAATTTTCTCAGTTGAGATCCCAAGTTTGATATCTTCTTGATATGCAGTCTGATATATCTTACGGATAATTTTAGCAGCAGCTAAGAAAAGTAATCGTATATATTCTGCACTGAGTCTTGTAGTTAGTTGTACTCCTCATGACTTTGTTCAAAGTGCTTTGAAGTTCTTTCTTCTTATAAGTTTCTTGGTTACTTTTCCACATAATATCTTATAGGTAGGTTGTAGGAATAATTATTGATTTAATTATGCTGATACTTTGTTCCCCAAAGAAAGTTTGCTCTTTATATTCAGTATCGGTCAAAGACGACTGCCATATATCTGTTTCTTCTTTTTTCTGCTTTTCGTCTGCAATAATTCCTAGGTGTGTGACTTTTTCCTTTCATTCTATCCCTTGGTCGTTTACCATCAATTTTCCTTCTCTTTTTTTCCACTTGTTGCTCAGAAGACGATGGCCATTGTTTTATTCGCGTTGATTTTGATTTTCCATTTATTGAAGTAGTTCATTAATCCTGTTGCTGTCCTCCTGATGGCTGATTGTTATGGATTTTCTGTTTGTATTTGAGTCGTCAGCAAATTGTGCCAGTTTGCACGTCTCCGTTTCTGGCATATCGGCCATGAATATGTTGAAGAAGAGTGGCCCAAGGACGAAACCTTGTGGTAAGCCAGCTTTGATTCCTCCTGTTGATGATGCCTCGCATTTTAACCTGAGATTCTCTATCTTCCAAGTATGATTTATCCAGCCCTCTGACCTTGCTTTTCAAAAGATAACGTCACAAGTGTGCATAGCTTCCAAAAAGTTCTTGAAGTCATTCATTTAATGCGCATCGAATATCCCACGCCACTGTTTTCCAGAAATGTCATCACCACATATGGCGTCACATCTTTTCCGTAAATTTTCACATCCGCTGCCGAAGAAATGTCTCACTATTGTTCCCCGGCAATTACTTTAATGCTCGCTGGACGCCAGCTTTATGACTGGATAATTTAACTCATTATACAATTAGCGACAAGTTGATGAAGATTTAAAGGACTATAGGTTCTATTACGCTCACTGTTATTTGTAATTGGGAACAGGTACTATCGACTTATTGTCCTTTGTTTCGAGATAAGTGCACCTGTTCTTTAAGGAAATCGTGCATTAAAATCAACTTTGTTGATTAATATTCCTTTTGCTACTGATTACCTATGTGAAAATACTGAACAATTGATATTTTGAAACATTTTGATACCATACAATCTTACGAAATGGGAAAAAATCGTATATTCAAAGCATGAGAACAACTTATCGAGTCTGTTTGTAGAAACGAGTCATAATTCAAATGCAAAAGCATCACAGCTTTCACAATCTATCTTAAAAAGATGAAAGTGGTCATTTCCGGTTGAATTATATCAGGAATTATTCTAATCAATGGTATTCGAGTTTTAAATGCATTACATTAAATTTCTGGAATTTATTGTTGTGTGTAAAAAATTATTATTATAAAGGGGTGATATTAACTATGTTCTTTTTGGTAAAACTGATTTTGACAGCGCACGCATGTTTCGTGCTTTGTGTCACTGTCAGACATCTTCAGTTTGGTCCATAATTCAATTATGAATAGTCTAACAAACGAACAACGCTTGCAAATCATTGAATTTTATTATTTATTAGTGTTTTTTTTTCAATTTTTTATAGCTCTTGAAAAATCACCCTACATTATGTGGACGAGACATAATACGTCATTCAATCCTGCATAAAAAATTCTTAAATTGATTAGCTAGAGTAGGTAAATAGTCATGGAGTGAAACATTGCAGGAGATGGAGGGGGGAGAGTAAGCGCTGAAATAATTATACTTCTATTACTTTCAAAATGGAATAGATTTCTATTGGTGTGAAGAGGAATCCATTTCAAATCAACCGTCAATAACAATACATCGGCGTGACCAGTTCGGTTGTAAAATTCCTGCGGTAGTTTGATATAATGATACAATTAGTAACATTCAATAAGCCATTTTATGCTTTTTATAGCTAATAGGTATGCACTGGCACGTGCATGCTTTAAACTTGTAGTTTACAGTAGGTTGAAAAGCCGCTTTGATGTTAAACTATGTAAAGACATCGCGTGATTCCAAACGGAAACCGCTAGGTACTACTAAACTTTTACGACATTCGTCGAAAAGAGTGATTGATAATACGGCTCGAAAAAATTTACGTTCCTCCTTTTTTAAATCGTTGAGATACCGGCATTAATCAAGCAGCTTGTATCGCTTTAACCCATAGCGGATCCGCCAATGGTAACAGAGGGAAATGTAATACAGAAGTAGCTCATTACGAGATTTTAACATCAATTAATAATAATGAATTATAATGCGTGTAGCTTGATTCTATCTCTTTCTATCTAGAGGCTGCAACGTCGGGATATACTAATGAATTTATTTATTTATGAATGTATAAATAGAAGGAGAAACGAGATTAATCAATATCAAAAAAACAAGCCGGGATGGTTATCGAAATGAATAACTAAAGTGATCTCTTGGAAGGAAGGCTTGACCGGAGTGCAGGTGATTTAAGTCCGAATACCAATGACCAAAGATATGGACCGATATTTCACCTCCACCATGTTTTCTCCACCCAATTTAGGTTCTTCGAGTGATATTTGTACCAAATACAATGTACCAAAGAGTAATAAAATAATTCTTAGAACTTTTTGATACAAATTCACGGAGACAATAATAATCTTTATGTTCGACTGCTTCATAAACACTTGATTCATGAATTCGTTTAGCGTCCATAATTGACTACCTTATTGGACACCACTTTATTGGACACCACTTTATTGGACACCATTTTATTGGACTCAACTGTCACAGTCTTCTCTCGATTTTGCAATTCTCTTCGTTTCACAACACTTGTTATAGGCTGCATACAAATTTTCATAAGCTCTTTTAGTGGGTAGGCGAGATTCTTTGGCACTTGCGGCTAAATTATTTACGCTTTCCTCTCCCGAACTATACATTTTTGGGATTATTATGACGTTTGTCACAGAATTAACGAAGTAAACAACGAATATATTAATTGCCATTTCAGAAAATGAAATGTCTGCATTGCACTCAAACATAAAGCTTTGTATGCAACTCGTACATAATTAGGCTTATGGACTTGCCGAAATTATTATAAACTTTGGACTCGTCCATAAAGACCTAATTTATGTACTTGTTACATAAATAGCTATTATCTAGATACTGAATTTGATCTGTAATATGTAGTCTCTATAAACCAATAGTGTGAGGTAATAATAACTCACAGTCACATCTATAACTCACTCTAATATAAAAAGGAAAATGAATAAAAAAGTCGGGTCAATGGGGAACTCTATTTCAGACATCAAGGTAACGTTCTCGCCATCCATTTCTACATTTTCTTAAGTCGGAATATCCAAAAATTGCACTTGGAAAACGTGAATTTTTGACGTTTTCTACGGGATTCGATATCGATTCGATTTTAGACCACAGAAATTGCTAATTCGAATATTTCTGAAGAAGTCGAAGATAAAGTATAGTGTTCAATTCGCAGTAATGGTCATAACACACTTGTTGAATTAGACCCCTCGCCTGACGGCTCGGGCTGCAAAATTCATCTGCGTGTGTTATGACTTACATTACCGCTCATAGAACAATAAACTATTATTAAGCATAGCTAGTTCAGAAAAATAATATATGGGCTTCTCTTAAAATAAAATAAATTTAATTTCATTCGGTCTCTAAACAATGGCATCTGTCGAAGATGAAAAATATCCGACGGTAGATCAGGATACCTATAAAATCAAATTTATGCCAAGTGCACGAAGCCGAGTAGCATAACTTACCATAGGTTAATTGGAACTAACCATGCACGTTCTTATTAACTGGCTGTCGATGATACAAGAGATCGAAATAAATTATACCAGGCGTATCTTGGAAGTCCTGATGTGAGCTGAAGAGCCCCTTCCTACTGTGTTAAGTATCCATTCCGATGGAAATGGTAATTCCAGGGCTCTATAGATCATTTCTCGAAAACTCCAAGGTCTTCAATTCACCATTAAACTTTTACGAAGGTATCCAAGATAATTAGGTACCGATTTGAAGGAAATGGAAGGGAAAATCAGAGAGATTTAGTTGGAAACTGGTTGAGGCTCCATCAGAAAATCGAATTCCAGAAAAATATAGATAATTCAGAACTTTTATTCCTTGTGAAATAATAATAATAATAGATATTCATTCTCATGAACACTTACAATACATATGTACACGTCAAAGAAAATTATATCTACTTCATTAAAAAAAAATTGTAATTTTTTTCAACAATAAGAGTACGTTCGGCATAGGATCCAACGATGCAAGAAACTATTTCAATTGGATTATTTGATCGTGTAACGGTATTATTTTGGAAGGAACTTAACAGGTGTTTTTTTGAGTGATACCTAGTACCTACTTTAAATTGAAATGAAACACATTCAAATTCAATTTTTTTTTATTCCAAAAATCCAAACCCGCCCTTCGATGGGCTGGGGTAAGAGCTGGGCCTCTTGCCGCGACACGAGGCCTTAAATCATATTCTCTGAGGCGATTTCTTATTGTCTTAGTACTAATTTGCACCTCATGAGTTTGCTCAAGCTGATTTTGAAGGAGGCGAGCGGTTGCAAACCGTTGTCTCAACGAAGAAACTCTCAAGTAACGTTCTTGAATGGCAGTTGTTACCCGTGGTCTACCCTGTCCTGGTCTTAGGACATTCATACCTGTCTCCCTGAATCGCTGCAACATTCTGGACACACTTGTATGAGAAACTCCAAACCTTTCTGCAATTCTTGTGTATGTCCACCCTTCTTCTCGCAAAACTACCGCTTGGGCACATTCCTCTTGGGTCAAATTGCGTGTTCGCGTTGCATAGCGATCGAGTGTAGAAAAACTATTGATCACTAGAATTGATCGAGAACAACGTTGAAAGTGGATAAAATATGCATGCATAATTCTCATAAAAATAATTATCATTGAGAACACCTTCAGTTGTAGAATAAATTTGAGATTTCCATAATGTGCGTTAATTTTTTTGCGCAGTGTAGTTGAAGCATCGATAGGTCTTTCGAACGAATCCAAAAATTTGATGATATTCCATACGTTTTTTATTGAGATTCAGAGGTGGGAAACACTTAATGAAAGACCGTTTAGTTCCTTCAAGTTTTTGTACAGCGTAATACAGAAAGCCCCAAATCCTTGCAACGGGTAGCTCTTTCGCGAATGATAAATAAGCCAAGTTTCATTAATAACTGGCCTGTCACATTGCATTTTTAATTAACAAAAGCCTCTTATGAAACGAGCACGTCGATTCTACACCCGATCAATATAAATTAAACCAAGCGTATCTGGGCAGTTATGATCCAGCAAGACGAGCGGACCTGCCGCTGTGTGCGTTCGTTATTATTGCAGAAGGCGGGGCTCCGGCTACTGGACTTATGCCCAAGATTTCACAGTAGATTACCAATTACTTGTTAGCCGCTAATCATTCTTGAACACTTTGCGTAGACTGTCTTAATCCAATTAGGCAGAGGATGAAGGACTGGTTGCATTTTGTTTTCGTTAAAAACTGTATAGTGGGCAACAGAATTGTTCGGGATTTAGTCCATTTCGCTTACTTACGCCATAAATCCACTGAAGTATTAGAATTTCAGCGTTTGAAGTTCAAAAATTGTTAATTCGAAAAGATTTTCAGAATCCATGAAATAAATTTTGTTCGTGGTTTTTTTTAAATCATCTCGAGGAATAGAAGTATTCTTCAATTATCTCAATAAAAGTTTTGTTTCTCGAGATAATTGGATAATTTTAAATTCAATCGGACGGATTGAAGTTGAAAACCAGACTTAGAAAGATTCCGTTACTTAGGATATAACTAGACTCTGTTCAAATGTAAGAAGGAGCAGTAACAACATGTTTGTCGCAGCGGTAGGAGGGCCTTCGTATAGTTTCTTTTCGTCCAGAGTCGAATCGAGGAGATTTCCCACAATCGTTCAGTTTTAACTGAACTTAAATTCCATTTTTTCAATAATTTATAGACGTTGTTCTTTTGAAATTTGGCAAACTGTCGCCATCATTCACGATTTCTAGTACCTACTTTTAAAATCGTTGGGATTTCATTCCGGAAAAAAAAACCGTGAACAATTCTTCTGATAAAGTTCATATCGAAATCGTCAACCGAATCGATTATTTTTAACGACTGGGCCTTAGGTGGCGTCAATGTTTTATTCTCTTCATATTCTCTGAGAATTCTGAATACAGCTGAATCACTCACGCCTGAGGATTTTAAAACAATTCCTACTAAGTCTCCTTCCGATAAATTAGGATGTTCTTCCAATTCTTTGCGAAAAATTTTCAAAATTATCTCTTTCTCTTCAGCAGAGAAATGCGACCTTTTGGACCTTTTTGGTGGTGGTCCCCACATATCACCCTCAGATGCAGTATTTATTTCCGAATTCGACATTGTTCTATAAACACTATATACACTTTGTCAAAAGATTTTCCAACACAATACACTTTTCACAACAAAATCTATTAACACTTTGAACAGCTAGACCTTCACAGTAGCTCTAGGTATTTTAACTAGTCTTTTCAATTGAAAACTTCGATATTTATGCAAATCAAGATGGCTTTAACCCATTAAGGAAAAGGACCCAAATCTGGTGTTTCCCGGAATTACCTTGTCGGAACCTTGAGCAGCCGACAAAGAGTTTCGTACAAAATAATATAAAATTTTGGACCGAAACTAAATATATTTCGGATATTACAAGTAAATGACCATTATAAATTTGAACAGAGATCTTTTACGAGTCTTGTCAATTGAAAACTTCGATATTTATGCAAATCAAGATCGCTTCCACTCATTAGGGAAAATGACCCAAATCTGGTGTTTCCCGAAATTACTTTGTCGGAATCTTGCAAGATTCCGAACCAAATCTCTAAAATAGTAGAGCCCCTAGATCTACCTATTCAGTAGTTATTCTGTCAATATTTGATTAATCTTCCTGAAGAAATGGGAAAAATATGGAAAATATCATTACCAAGCTATATACATATATATTGCATTGACCTTTTTTCTTTTGATCCGATTAACATCACCGCCAGGATATCTGTGAAAAAAGCTTTATCGAGTTTGAAATTGCCTTTTCTGCCGGATTTTTTAGCGATTTTCGCGAATTTAAAAAAAATACTTCTACATCTCCTAGAGAATCGCAATTTCACCCACGTATGAATCGATTATTCGTCTTTCCGGCCGATTTTAAGATTCTTCTGGACCAAATTTTTCACCTCGGGTCGGTCCACAGAGTTTTACCATTTTATTATGGTATAGAATAGAATGAATGAACAAATACTGGTCAAACGAACGAAAGCGTTGAAAGCTGAGCATTTTCCTTTTTCTCCTTCATGAATATCATCATTGTATAAGAAGTGATCTCTATACAATGATATTAGGGGACGAATGGGACGATATACTTGTGCCTTTCATTTTTACAAGTTCACGCCCTCAATTTTTCACTTAAAAGCTTGATTTTTTTTTAAATTGAAGTTGAAGGATGTCTTGAGGGCATTCCAATTACTTCTCTTTGATAAAATTATTTTTCCGCATGAAAAAATCGGCTACGGCACCGATTCTCCATTCAAAATGTGCCTTTCATTTTTCCAAATTCACGCCCTCAAGTTTCCACCTAAAAGCTTGATTTTTTCTTTAAATTGAAGTTGAAGGAGGTCTTGAAGGCTCTCCAATTTCTTCTCTCTGGAAAATAATTTTTTCGCATGAAAAAATTGGGTTGAATTTGGGAGTCTATAAAAATTGACTTCATAATCGTTTTTCGGCGGTTCTTCATCGATTTTTTTTAGAAAATTCATTGAAGTGCCCTCGACAAATCAATTTTCTATATTTTAAAAATAATTTCATTTGGATAGGCGCGTAATTAATACAATAAATTATGGAAATACTGAAAAGACTTCCAGAAAGTGTGAAATCGCAGAGAACTGTCTGAGATTCCAGGAGAAAAAAAAATCAAGCATTCAGGTGGAAAATTGAGGGCGTGAACATGGAAAAATGAAAGGCACTTTTGAATGAAGAATCGATGCCGTCGGCCAAAGTATAACGGCCCCTTAACATCGTAACAAAGTGGCGAAGGATCCAGTTCTCATTAAAATGATCATTTTCTTTATCCTATTTTTTTACTAATTCAGAAAGGAATTTATAAGTGGAGGAACAGTTATATACATATTGATTCAAGAAAAAAATTATTTTTTGACTACAATTCATATACAGGGTGTTTCCGAATGGATGCGAAAGATTTCACAGGTGATTCCTTGTTCAAAATAAAGGCTAGTTCTTTTACATAAATGTTGGGTCGAAATTCAAACTTTAAGGAAATATCGCGGTTCAAAGATGGCGGAAAAATTAAATTTAAAGGAAAACTTACGCAACGACTTGGTTAGAATTAAATTCGGATAACCTGATTTGGTTAGAAACTTTTTCATCTACTGTATTTTTATCGTAAATTGTACCGTTTTGAAATAAAAAAATAAAATGTAAATCATTACGTGTCGGGAAAGTTTATTTTTTCATTTAACTGGTTAACATTTTATTTTTTATTACAAAACGGTACATTTTACGACAAAAATACAGGAGATGAAAAAGTTTCTAACCAAATAAGGCTATCCGAATTAAATTCTATCCAAGTCTTGACGTAAGTTTTTCTTTAAATTTAGTTAACAAAAATGATAGGGGTAGTCTACTCCGACCCCCTCCACTCATTCTAAAAATATGAAAAATATCAAAAAAGTGTGTTCTCGTTATAGTAATACTTCCATAAAATATCATTCTATCGCTTTTCGTTTTCAAGATACAAAATAAAAGCATTATTTTTCTGCCATCTTTGAACCACGATATCTCCCTAACCTTTGACTCCTGACCCAAAATTTATATACCAAGCTACCCTTTATTTTGAATAAAGAATCACCCTTTAAAATCTGTCGCATCAATTCACAAACACGCTGTATAACTCAGGCAACTATCGCAACAGTTATTTATTTTGCTACAGCAAATTATGATAATAATAAAAGTGAATAATTATCGAGGATTTGTTTAGATTCTTTCATAGTGTACGACCAACAAAATTCCAATAACAACAGGTTTTTTCGAAAAAACATACAGAGTGTAACAGCCAAATGGAATAATATTCGATAACAAATAAATGAGGGGGTGTTAGGAAAAACGCTCGGACACGTCGATTTGAAATTTTAAATGCGCATTTTTTTCAAGAAAATAAAATTAAATAGGGTGTTCCATGCGACCGTGGCCAATACCAACTTTCTTATTTCAAATTCAACCCCATGTATATTATTTATTTTTTGGATTCTTCAGAAAATTCTAAACATGATTCATGTACAATGTCCTATACCTATCTTCAACTTTATCGGAAATATTGAGTATTTTCATATTTTTTACAAAAATTAACATTTTGAATGAAAATTATTTTATTTCACAAATTCGATACATTACACTTGATGCTTATTTCCCATTTACCTCTTGATATGAAGAAAGTAAGCAAAAACGCCTGAAATGTTGAGTAACGTTAGAAGACAATTCTACACCAGATTAGCATGTTGCCAAGACGTTCGCGGCGAGCATTTTGAACATTTCCTACATTGACATTGATGTTTTTTTGTTTTTTTTTTAATAATTAAGAAATAATCAGTATTACTTATTAGGTTTGAGTGTAATGTACCGAATTTGTTAAATAAAATAATTTTTATTTAAAACGTTGATTTTTGCAATAAATCTGAAAACACTTAATACTTCCGAAATAGTTAAAGATAGGTATAGGACATGAATTGTGTCTAGAATTCTCTGAAGAAATAAATAATATACAGGGGGTTGCATTTGAAACAAGGAAGTTGGTATTGGCCACGGTCACATGGAACACCCTATATAATATTATTTTCTTGAAAAATATGCGCATTTAAAATTACAAATCGACGTGTCCGAGCGTTTTTCCCAACACACCCTCATTTATTCGTTATCGAATTTATTCCATTTGACTGTCACACTCTGTATGAAAAATGATACTGAAAAAGCAATGCTCGTTACAATATTTCTTGCCTTGGTATTACGTCCATATTAATTCTATTCCTTACAATAAAACGATTTCTTTTTAAAATCTTAACAATTTTCTGATAGAATCTTAAAACTTTTCATAATATTCTACCTTTCATGCCATTTAGAGTTTCGAGAATCAAGGATGTCCTGATTTTGCGAACAGGAAATCATTATTCCTTCAATAAACGCGATCAAGTCAACTGCTGATGTCCGAATAATCACTCAGAGTCAGATTCCATTTTTCCAGGTAACAATATCTCAGGAAAAACGAATCAGATGTTGGAACAGTTTATTACAGGAATTATATAAATTTACTGGTCATTTTATTGCTGGGAGCGGCTGGGCAATAAATAAAATCGGCGAAGTCCGGCTGCTGCTCCGACGTTGGATCTGTTGGTAGTCCAGCACTCCACCCGCTATAAATCCACCTTATTTATGTTTCCATATCATGAACGATGTCGCAGTCTCACCTTTTTATATCGACGATAAATATAAAACACATTTTTATAGGTACTGAAAGAATCCCAAATTGTATCTACATCTCCGAGTGTATGATGGGTCATATTTATTTGTTACGCGAAAAAATATTAAAAAAGTTATAATTCATATCTTCATATTTTTACGGTGAATATTTTTCAAACCATATTTATTTATACTTACATTATACTCAGAAAGTGTTACTTCATATTCTGAAATCAATCAAAATGAAACGAAGTACATGAGATTTCTATAACTTTTTTTTAACTTATGCATCCGAAGCATTCGAGCTCGTGAACCAGCTGCCTTTTTTTATGAAGCCACTACACATCCAACTTCCTCTCGATCGGTTTTAAAATAAATCGATCGAATATTTTAGTATTTAATCGTTTTCGAACCGAACAGAACCATCGATGGACATTTATTGATACCTCGACCTGTTCGAAATGGAATGGTTGGCAGCATGATGGTGTGAGTTTGGACATCATTATGGATAAAGTGAACGAAGTGCTTTTTTGAATAACTCCATCGGAAATACTGGAAATTAATGTCTTCTCATGGACGTGATTTGGGTTTTGAGAAAAAGCTCGTGGTAATTAAGAATTTCGAATGATTTACAGGGTACTGACTTCGTTGTGCCTGGGACTAGAGGTTGCTATTCAACGAAGAAGTGGAGATGATTATATTCGAAAAAGTAACGTGAAAATTCGTATGGGATAAAGAAATTCTTCGAAATGTTTCTCCTGAAAAAAAATTTGCGTTGAAATCATTTTGTTTCCATCGCGATATAATTAACATTTCAAAAATATGTGAGTATATAAAATAATTCCTTTTTTAATTTTGTCTTTATGAGAATTGCCAAAAGTATCTGCAAAACCTTTGCTGAAAAGGAATGAATATAGATACCAAGCTGAAAATAAGGTTAAAAACTCTATCATGATGATAATTTCTCATTCATTGTCTTTGATACACAAAGTGTAACAGCCAAATGGAATAAATTCGATAACGAATAAATGAGGGGGTGTTAGGAAAAACGCTCGGACACGTCGATTTGTAATTTTAAATTCGCATATTTTTCAAGAAAATAAAATTATATAGGATGTTCCATGCGACCGTGGCCAATACCAACTTTCTTATTTCAAATGCAACCCCCTGTATATTATTTATTTTTGGATTCTTCAGAAAATTCTAGACATAATTCATGTACAATGTCCTATACCTATCTTCAACTTTTTCGGGAATATTAAGTGTTTTCAAACTTTTTTTAATTTTTTACAATTTTACATTAGACTTCTTTTTGTGGGGATATGTCAAAAGTATTATATACATGTATGAAACGAAACCCTTAAACTTAGGTCTTAGACGACCTAAAAAACCGAATCACGCTTACGATTAGATCAGTCACGCCTGAAATGTTGAGTAACGTTAGAAGACAATTCTACACCAGATTAGCATGTTGCCCAGACGTTCGCGGCGAGCATTTTGAACATTTCCTACATTGACATTAATGGTTTTTTTTTTAATAATTAAGAAATAATCAGTATTACTTATTAGGTTTTAAGTGTAATGTACAGAATTTGTGAAATAAAATAATTTTTATTTAAAACGTTGATTTTTGCAATAAATCTGAAAACACTTAATACTTCCGAAATTGTTAAAGATAGGTATAAGACATTGTGCATAAATTGTGTCTAGAATTCTCTGAAGCATCCAAAAAATAAATAATATACAGGGGTTTGCATTTGAAATAAGAAAGTTGGTATTGGCCACGGTCACGTGGAACACCCTATATAATATTATTTTCTTGAATAATATGCGCATTTAAAATTACAAATCGACGTGTCCGAGCGTTTTCCCAACACGTCCTCATTTATTCGTTATCGAATTTATTCCATTTGGCTATTACACAGTACACTCTATATGTATGTATATTCAATCTGGATTGGCATTTCCAAACTCTGGTCCAATATCCTCGATAATTATCTGAATATCCCCCAAAAAGTTTTCTTAGTCCGTATCGTACTTCAAAGTATCATTTGGTAATTTAAAATAAAATCACAGTTACAGAACGTAAAACCATTGGTTTCAGGACTTAGCACAATAAATGCGGCCACTAACGCCACCTATCAATTCACAAAGGCACCAACGAATGCCGATATATTCGCCTTCTAGAATAATTAACCTCTGTTCACGCTGTATCTAACTATTTGGTGCTCAAACCTCCCTATAGGTTAATAAACACATATTTTCCATGGATGATTAAAAATGGATCATTTCAAATGAATATTGAATATTTTTGATGGTTTTGAAATCTGTTTCAATTGATTATTTATAAAAAATGCTGTTTCTGAAACTAACAACTAAATGTCCAATATTCTTAATTATGATAATTTATTCGAATTTTACAGAAACAGTATTAATTTGCAGATCAGGGTGTGTCGAAAAATAATACATCATTTTTTCGAGCGAATAGAATAAACTACACCATGTTAGAGTGAATGGAAAATATATTGAGAGTGAGAGTAGCCTCCATGTTTAACCTCATGTTCTAATCACATTTTGATGTCAATACCATACACATGTATATCATCATTTTAAGTAGACCAAATTTAAATAAAATACTTGAAAAACTGTACATACTAATGTATCAAGATTTTTATAAAAAAATGTCCCTGTAAACAGTAGAAGTGGCAACGTCGCATTGCCAAAAATAATTGTTGAATTGAGACTGTTCAAATGAGTTCTTCATCAAATTTTCAGAATGGTCCATCGCTTGATTCACAAGAAAACTACCAATAAGTAAACATACACCTGACTTATACACTATTGCATTTTTGAAAATAGTTTTACAGCCATTCAAACAATTCATTTCGCTAAAATATGCAAATATATTGAAAGAACAATGTCTCAGCTTCTTATTCTGCGAATATTTCTCAAAAACTAGGTCTTCATCTGACACAAATGCGTGATTTATAGTTTGTTATTGTGGAGACCCCAACAGTGCGTTAGGAAAGAAACCTATCAGATAATTCCATCGCAATCAAAGACATATGAGAAAAAAAGATTTGATGGTTACAATTATGATGAGCGATTGAAAAATAAACTCTTCATCAGATTTTTGGTATCCTTGATAAATTGAAGTCAATATAATTATATTTCAGTTTTGATAATCCTATATTGGATTTGTCATCAACAGAAGAATTAGAACAATTTTGCTAGTCACTAATTTCCAAGTATTACTATACAAGCATTGATAATCAATGGCCAAATTATTCCAATTCGACGTGAATATCATTAGAAACAGCATATTTAACTCAGTTTTCTATTGAATTAAAAAAATTCGTATTTTCGCTTTATAGTACTGGCAATGACAAATTGACTTGTAGGTCCATATTTTTCGTGAGGAATTCTTCCTCAATCAAGATATCCATATGAAAATCGCGAGACAACGGGTTGTGCCCCACCCTAGACCCCTGAAAAAGATGTATGGTCGGAAAGTGACACATTATTCCCGATTATAGCCTAATATTTCATAATCGTATCGGTATAAATTTAGTGATAACTCCTTTATTTATTCACCTGAGGACGTGCAAGATGTATGTAATATATACTTTACTACCGTGACTGCGATAACTGAGCTGCTGATGCCGTGGATAACGATTTAAGTTTTAATTTATATCGATCCCAGTCACTGTACCCGTTGACTGGGCACCTATCTTGAAGACGAATACTTTGCGCGATCTGACGTTGATTTGTACAGGCTGTTTGCGGAAATAGAAGTTGATTCCTTCAAAAAACTTGTCGTTTACTTTGACAGTCGCCTATAGAAAATTAGATGTAGGGGAAGTAGGTACGTATTAAATGACAGGGTTTTATTTCAGAGGCATAACTTGTTAGAAGTGAATTACAGTAATGACATATTCTACACCTATTATCTTTGGTCGTTTCTTAATAAAATCTTTTTTTTTATGTTGTGGTTTTCACGAAAAGAAATCTCCTGTAATGTTCAGAGAACATCGTGAGAACCAAGGGCAAGCAGGTAGGAATTGATGTTTTTCTTGAATTTCTGGAGGTTATATGCCTCGAAGAACACCTCCCTAGGCAATGTTTTCCAAAGCCTCGCTGTTCGTTGGATGAACGAGTCTTTGAAGAGAGATGTTCTGCAGGACTCCAAAGTTACCACGAAGGGGTGTGAAGACTTAACTTGTCGGGTTAGTCTGGAAGAGACTGCCAGAGGGGAAACGATTGCTGATAATTCAGAAGAGCATCGCCCATGGAAATATCTATAAAATAGAGACAGATCGCCCAGTTTTCTACGGTGTTCCAGAGAAGTGAGCGGGCTTGTAAGCGAGGCATCACCGACGAGACGAATTGCCCTTTTTTGTACAGAATCCAAGAGTTTTAGGGGGTGTTTAGGTGCAGCACTCCAAATATGGGAACAGTATTCCAGGACAGGTCGAATCTGTGCCTTATAGATCATAAGCAGCTGACCTGAGGTGAAATAGCTCCTCGCACGAAACAGAAAACCAAGTTTTTGGGAGGCACATTTAGCAAAGGATCTCACGTGATTCTTCCAGGAAAGGTTACTGCCGACAGTAATGCCAAGCATCGAAATGGATGACTTCAATGGTATGGTCACTCCCGACATATTATGCTGGGCACAGTAAGATCGGCTTTTCTAGAGGAAAGACATGCTTGTATTTTGTTTGCGTTGAATTCTACCAAGTTATTAGATCCCCATTCAAGAATTGTTGCCAAGTCCATATTTATGTTGTTAACATTTCTTCCTCGTTCGTTTCTGATTTGGCGGGCTGGTATTGGAGCCCTAGAAGAAAAGGCGGTATGGAGGATACTATCATCCGCGAAGCTGTGCACTGGACACGAAGTTGCTTCCAGCAAATCGTTGATGTGAAGTAGAAATAGTGTTGGAGCCAGAATTGATCCCTGCGGAACACCAGCATTTATGGGTGTCTTTGAGTGCTCTGAGCGTCTGAACAAAACTCGAAACTGAAAAATCGAAAAATATAAAACCGAATAATTCGTTACTTATAAGGCCTACATGGACGATTTTGGTATCAAAATGTAGGTTTTCGAGGTCGCTCCATTCAATAAAAGATATTCCAGAGCCCTAACTAGCATAGTTTAGATTTTGACCTGTCAAATGGCATTTTTCGAAAAATTGCAAATTTCAAACTCCCATATCTTCCGTTCCTATCATCTCCGCCAAAAATCATTTATATCATATGGATCAGCATACCTCAATGTATCACTGTGCAAAATATGAGCGATTTGAAAAATCTCAAATTTTGGGTGAAAAATGCCAAAGGGGTAAGACCCACCAAAAACACCATATTTGTCATCACCAAGAAATCCCTGGCGAATCCAAAGTCGTTTTTCGAACGTGAAGATCTACTACCCATTCGAATCATGCAGAATACCCATAAGACTGATCAGTATCGCCTATACTTTGAGTGCTCTGAGCGTCTGAACAAAACTCGAAACTGAAAAATCGAAAAATATAAAACCGAATAATTCGTTACTTATAAGGCCTACATGGACGATTTTGGTATCAAAATGTAGGTTTTCGAGGTCGCTCCATTCAATAAAAGATATTCCAGAGCCCTAACTAGCATAGTTTAGATTTTGACCTGTCAAATGGCATTTTTCGAAAAATTGCAAATTTCAAACTCCCATATCTTCCGTTCCTATCATCTCCGCCAAAAATCATTTATATCATATGGATCAGCATACCTCAATGTATCACTGTGCAAAATATGAGCGATTTGAAAAATCTCAAATTTTGGGTGAAAAATGCCAAAGGGGTAAACCCACCAAAAACACCATATTTGTCATCACCAAGGAATCCCTGGCGAATCCAAAGTCGTTTTTCGAACGTGAAGATCTACTACCCATTCGAATCATGCAGAATACCCATTAGACTGATCAGTATCGCCTATACTTTGAGTGCTCTGAGCGTCTGAACAAAACTCGAAACTGAAAAATCGAAAAATATAAAACCGAATAATTCGTTACTTATGAGGCCTACATGGACGATTTTGGTATCAAAATGTTGGTTTTCGAGGTCGCTCCATTCAATAAAAGATATTCCAGAGCCCTAACTAGCATAGTTTAGATTTTGACCTGTCAAATGGCATTTTTCGAAAAATTGCACATTTCAAACTCTCATATCTTCCGATCCTATCATCTCCGCCATAAATCATTTATATCATATGGATCAGCATACCTCAATGTATCACTGTGCAAAATATGAGCGATTTGAAAAATCTCAAATTTTGGGTGAAAAATGCCAAAGGGGTAAGACCCACCAAAAACACCATATTTGTCATCACCAAGGAATCCCTGGCGAATCCAAAGTCGTTTTTCGAACGTGAAGATCTACTAGCCATTCGAATCATGCAGAATACCCATTAGACTGATCAGTATCGCCTATACTTTGAGTGCTCTGAGCGTCTGAACAAAACTCGAAACTGAAAAATCGAAAAATATAAAACCGAATAATTCGTTACTTATGAGGCCTACATGGACGATTTTGGTATCAAAATGTAGGTTTTCGAGGTCGCTCCATTCAATAAAAGATATTCCAGAGCCCTAACTAGCACAGTTTAGATTTTGACCTGTCAAATGGCATTTTTCGAAAAATTGCAAATTTCAAACTCTCATATCTTCCTTTCCTATCATTTCCGCCAAAAATCATTTATATCATATGGATCAGCATACCTCAATGTATCACTGTGCAAAATATGAGCGATTTGAAAAATCTCAAATTTTGGGTGAAAAATGCCAAAGGGGTAAGACCTCCCTAAAACACCATATTTGTCATCACCAAGGAATCCCTGGCGAATCCAAAGTCGTTTTTCGAACGTGAAGATCTACTACCCATTCGAATCATGCAGAATACCCATTAGACTGATCAGTATCGCCTATACTTTGAGTGCTCTGAGCGTCTGAACAAAACTCGAAACTGAAATATCGAAAAATATAAAACCGAATAATTCGGTACTTATGAGGCCTACATGAACGATTTTGGTATCAAAATGTAGGTTTTCGAGGTCGCTCCATTCAATAAAAGATAATCCACAGCCCTAACTAGCATAGTTTAGATTTTGACCTGTCAAATGGCATTTTTCGAAAAATTGCAAATTTCAAACTCTCATATCTTCCGATCCTATCATCTCCGCCAAAAATCATTTATATCATATGGATCAGCATACCTCAATGTATCACTGTGCAAAATATGAGCGATTTGAAAAATCTCAAATTTTGGGTGAAAAAAGCCAAAGGGGTAAGACCCACCAAAAACACCATATTTGTCATCACCAAGGAATCCCTGGCGAATCCAAAGTCGTTTTTCGAACGTGAAGATCTACTACCCATTCGAATCATGCAGAATACCCATTAGACTCATCAGTATCGCCTATACTTTGAGTGCTCTGAGCGTCTGAACAAAACTCGAAAATGAAAAATCGAAAAATATAAAACCGAATAATTCGTTACTTATGATGGCTACATGGACGATTTTGGTATCAAAATGTAGGTTTTCGAGGTCGCTCCATTCAATAAAAGATATTCCACAGCCCTAACTAGCATAGTTTAGATTTTAACCTGTCAAATGGCATTTTTCGAAAAATTGCAAATTTCAAACTCTCATATCTTCCGATCCTATCATCTCCGCCATAAATCATTTATATCATATGGATCAGCATACCTCAATGTATCACTGTGCAAAATATGAGCGATTTGAAAAATCTCAAATTTTGGGTGAAAAATGCCAAAGGGGTAAGACCCACCAAAAACACCATATTTGTCATCACCAAGGAATCCCTGGCGAATCCAAAGTCGTTTTTCGAACGTGAAGATCTACTAGCCATTCGAATCATGCAGAATACCCATTAGACTGATCAGTATCGCCTATACTTTGAGTGCTCTGAGCGTCTGAACAAAACTCGAAACTGAAAAATCGAAAAATATAAAACCGAATAATTCGTTACTTATGAGGCCTACATGGACGATTTTGGTATCAAAATGTAGGTTTTCGAGGTCGCTCCATTCAATAAAAGATATTCCAGAGCCCTAACTAGCACAGTTTAGATTTTGACCTGTCAAATGGCATTTTTCGAAAAATTGCAAATTTCAAACTCTCATATCTTCCTTTCCTATCATTTCCGCCAAAAATCATTTATATCATATGGATCAGCATACCTCAATGTATCACTGTGCAAAATATGAGCGATTTGAAAAATCTCAAATTTTGGGTGAAAAATGCCAAAGGGGTAAGACCTCCCTAAAACACCATATTTGTCATCACCAAGGAATCCCTGGCGAATCCAAAGTCGTTTTTCGAACGTGAAGATCTACTACGCATTCGAATCATGCAGAATACCCATTAGACTGATCAGTATCGCCTATACTTTGAGTGCTCTGAGCGTCTGAACAAAACTCGAAACTGAAATATCGAAAAATATAAAACCGAATAATTCGGTACTTATGAGGCCTACATGAACGATTTTGGTATCAAAATGTAGGTTTTCGAGGTCGCTCCATTCAATAAAAGATATTCCACAGCCCTAACTAGCATAGTTTAGATTTTGACCTGTCAAATGGCATTTTTCGAAAAATTGCAAATTTCAAACTCTCATATCTTCCAATCCTATCATCTCCGCCAAAAATCATTTATATCATATGGATCAGCATACCTCAATGTATCACTGTGCAAAATATGAGCGATTTGAAAAATCTCAAATTTTGGGTGAAAAAAGCCAAAGGGGTAAGACCCACCAAAAACACCATATTTGTCATCACCAAGGAATCCCTGGCGAATCCAAAGTCGTTTTTCGAACGTGAAGATCTACTACCCATTCGAATCATGCAGAATACCCATTAGACTGATCAGTGTCGCCTGTACTTTGAGTGCTCTGAGCGTCTGAACAAAACTCGAAACTGAAAAATCGAAAAATATAAAACCGAATAATTCGTTACTTATGAGGCCTACATGGACGATTTTGGTATCAAAATGTAGGTTTTCGAGGTCGCTCCATTCAATAAAAGATATTCCAGAGCCCTAACTAGCATAGTTTAGATTTTGACCTGTCAAATGGCATTTTTCGAAAAATTGCAAATTTCAAATTCTCATATCTTCCGTTCCTATCATCTCCGCCAAAAATCATTTATATCATATGGATCAGCATACCTCAATGTATCACTGTGCAAAATATGAGCGATTTGAAAAATTTCAAATTTTGGGTGAAAAATGCCAACGGGGTAAGTAAGACCCACCAAAAACACCATATTTGTCATCACCAAGGAATCCCTGGCGAATCCAAAGTCGTTTTTCGAACGTGAAGATCTACTACCCATTCGAATCATGCAGAATACCCATTAGACTCATCAGTATCGCCTATACTTTGAGTGCTCTGAGCGTCTGAACAAAACTCGAAAATGAAAAATCGAAAAATATAAAACCGAATAATTCGTTACTTATGATGGCTACATGGACGATTTTGGTATCAAAATGTAGGTTTTCGAGGTCGCTCCATTCAATAAAAAATATTCCAGAGCCCTAACTGGCATAGTTCAGATTTTGACCTGTCAAATAGCATTTTTCGAAAAATTGCCAATTTCAAACTCTCATATCTTTCGTTCCTTTCATCTCCGCCAAAAGTAATTTATATTATGTTAATCAGCATACCTCAATGTATCACTGTGCAAAATATGAGCGATTTGAAAAATCTCAAATTTTGGGTGAAAAATGCCAAAGGGGTGAGACCCACCAAAAACACCATATTTGACATCACCAAGGAATCCCTGGCGAATCCAAAGTCGTTTTTCGAACGTGAAGATCTACTACCCATTCGAATCATGCAGAATACCCATTAGACTGATCAGTATCGCCTATACTTTGAGTGCTCTGAGCGTCTGAACAAAACTCGAAAATGAAAAATCGAAAAATATAAAACCGAATAATTCGTTACTTATGATGGCTACATGGACGATTTTGGTATCAAAATGTAGGTTTTCGAGGTCGCTCCATTCAATAAAAGATATTCCAGAGCCCTAACTGGCATAGTTTAGATTTTGACCTGTCAAATGGCATTTTTCGAAAAATTGCCAATTTCAAACTCTCATATCTTTCGTTCCTTTCATCTCCGCCAAAAGTAATTTATATTATGTTGATCAGCATACCTCAATGTATCACTGTGCAAAATATGAGCGATTTGAAAAATCACAAATTTTGGGTGAAAAATACCAAAGGGGTAAGACCTCCCAAAAACCAAGGAATCCCTGGTGAATCCAAAGTCGTTTTTCGAACGTGAAGATCTACTACCCATTCGAATCATGCAGAATACCCATAAGACTGATCAGTATCGCCTATTCTTTGACTGGGTAGAGAGTCAGATGAAACTCCATCGACCACTACATGGAGAGATCTGTTTGAGAGAAAACTAGCTAGCAGAGAACATAGCTTTGGGGGCACGCCATAAGATGGAAGCTTGGCGAGGAGTCCCTGGTGCCAGACTCGATCGAATGCCTTGAAGATATCCAGTGCTACGGCTAGGGTTTCACCATATTTCTCGATAGATAGCTGCCATATATGTGAGACGTAAGCGAGCAAGTCACCAGTGGATCTCTGATGACGGAAACCATATTGTCTATCGTTGATAATTCCTGAGTGTTCCAGATGTTTCCTGAGCTCGAAGTTGATGGCTTTTTCCATGACCTTTGAAATAATAGATAACAGAGCGATAGGTCTGTTGATGGAGCCTGGAATGAATGGTCTCGGTGCTGTCCAGTAGTTAATTCAGCTGAAAATTTTGTCCATAAAGCGTTATAAAACTATAAATATATCAAATTAATACAAAAGGTATATTTAACATAAAGAAAAGAAAGCTTCGTGAATACAATGATAAATAAGTAAAGTTTGAAATGAATGCGAAGTAAATGAAAAAAATGGTGAAAACCAGTCATTTCTTCTAAAAACTTGGCGCAATGAAAAAAACTTGGACCTATCGATTTCAGTTATCACTCATAAAGACCGAATGAACTAGAGTATCACTTGCGAGTTTTCAGAGGTTAATAGAACCCACTCGGGTCATGTGATATGGTAGGCAGTTCCGCATTTGATACTTCCAAACTCAAGTTATGATTCCTATGTCATTCTGTACATATTTCCCCTACCAGCAGTAAGTGCTGGTCGATTTGGACATCTCCAAAATGTCATCAACCAAGCAATACTCCGAATCTTTCATTTATAACCATTTTCACACAATAAAGTCAATTAACTCAATATTGATGGCCATAAAAAATTGCAAGAAATTCTAAAGCAGTTCCACCAGAACTTCCTCTCCTGACAGTGAGAGAGTCAGACTAGCCATCCTGAATACAGGCCTGGTCCTCCGCCTGAAAAAATCTCAGCTTGTACAACATGAAATAGTGAAAACCACAGACACACCTAGAACAGACCATTGTGCATCCATCATCCATCTCTTCAGATCTAGTGCCATCCGTTGCTGGCTAGCCCTAAGCCGCTGAA
Organism: Adalia bipunctata; assembly: GCA_910592335.1. Classification (NCBI taxonomy): domain Eukaryota; kingdom Metazoa; phylum Arthropoda; class Insecta; order Coleoptera; family Coccinellidae; genus Adalia; species Adalia bipunctata. Next base: position 9,251,762 of record OU342955.1, on the reverse strand, counting down.
CGTGGGGCACCCACGTAGCCCCGACCCCTGACAGTTGTAGCACCACGCCCGGCTGACCCTGCTCGATCATACGTTACCCAAGCTCTCTTTGCACGAGTTTACTTAATCATCCATTCATAGGAACATGTGTTATTCATTCATTAGTTTTATTCTTACTCCCACTACGAAACACTACGGGCAGACAATTTGTTTCCGATCAGAATGGATATTGGTCGTTAAGGATCTCCAGTGAATGGGATGGCTTCTGTCTAGGTCGCGGTAGAAGGCATATTTCATCCCAGATGGATGCATGGTTGTCAGAACTAGAACTAGAGGATTCAGAAACAACAGGAATCCAACCGAAATCAAAGATATCAACACAATAATAGCAACAGATCTAATATGAAAAGTAATGAAAACAAATATTATCAAAGGAATAAATCTGGAAATCACAGAAAATCCTCGACCATTCTGACATAGCAATATTGAAAAATATCAGACCTTAAAAGGGTAATAAATCACGAGACAATCGGACAATCGGAGATCAATGAGCTAGAAAAGGAAAGATACTTCGAGGATCAACAACATTAAAATTAGCAATCACCAACAAGAAAAAAAAGGATATCTTCACAACACATCTAAAAGAACAATTCAAAACTGACCCAGCAAAGGGCACAATTCGAAGAAAAAAACATACAAATAAAAGACAACGAATCACCGATTCATGAGGGTTGTCAACATAAAGAACAGAAGAGAAGTGAAGAAATCGGTGCTCACTGAAAGTCAAAGGAGAAGTTTCAGAAAAAAAGAAGGCACTCTACAAGGATCAATACTATACTCTGTTCAAATGTAAGAAAGAGCAATAATAACATGTTTGACGCATCGGTAGGAGGGCCTTCGTAAAGTTTCTTTCCGCCAGAGTCGAATCGAGGAGATTTCACACAATCGTTCAGTTTTAACTGTACTTGAATTCCATTTTTTTCAATAATTTATAGAACGTTGTTCTTGTCTAAATTTGGCATTCACGATTTCTAGTACTTTATAAATCGTTGGGATTTCATTCCGAAAAAAACCGTGGAATTACCTTGTCGGAAACTTGAGCAGCCGATAAAGAGTTTCGTACAAAATAATATAAAATTTTGGACCGAAACTAAATATATTTCGGATATTACAAGTAAATGACCATCATAAATTTGAACAGAGATCTTTTACGAGTCTTGTCAATTGAAAACTTCGATATTTATGCAAATCAAGATGGCTTTCACCCATTAGGGAAAAGGACCCAAATCTGGTGTTTTCCGGAATTACTTCGTCGGAATCCTACAAGATTCCGACCCAAATCTCTTAAACTCTGGTGTTTCCTGGAATTACCTTGCCGCAATCTCGAGCATCCGAAAAAGAAGTTATTTAGTAGATAATAATATAAAAACAAAACAAAATAAAAAATAGGGTACGTCGGATATAAAACGTTTATTACAGTTGCAAATCATAACAGAAATTTTGCACTAGAGTTTCTGAGGAAAAAAGTTCTAATGTGGGAATTGCTCACTTAAATTTTTGAATCATTTCTATCCAGTACCATCTACAGTCCGTCCGAGTACGAAACTGGCAATCTTTTAGGGCGTTAAAAGGGAGCGTAGTTTATGACCGTTTGACGAATAGGAGCTTTATTGTGCGCAAAGCAGACGATTCTGTTTGTTTACAAAGCTCCTTCTTATATTTGAACGGACTATAGGACAATAATGCAGATGATACAGCAATTTAATGAGTTCCGAACCAATTTCGAGAAACATACTTTTCAGGAGACACTCCCACAGCCACTTAACTTGGCTGGACAAATGGAGCATCTAAACTCATCCAGAAAAAAAGCAGAGTAATAATATATAGAGTTAGAATGTAGAAAACACATTCCATGGACAAGAAACAAGGCTAACTTAAAGTCACACTGAACAACAACCCAAACATCAACGAACACATTAGGAATATCAACCCCAAGGCAAGGAGATCAAGAACTTCAATTACCCACTGATCAACAGAAATAGCAAACTAAAGTCTAAACAACATAAGCAATTTGAAGATTTACACCACAATAATTCAACCGATTATAACAAACGGAACACCTACCTGGAAAAAGACATCAAGGAACAAATAAGAAAACTGGGGACGATTCGAAACAAATCGAGTAGACAAGCACCATGGTACCACATGTACGAACAATTTCAATGGTGAAAGAATACATGAGGAACTCAGTGAAAAGGTAGGGAAAAAATTAAATTTAATGAAATAAATGGAGACAGAATTTAACAGAAAGAAATAAAGAATAAGCAGATGATCCAAGATGGCAGAAATCGAAGGAAAACCTCGGACTGCGAAATCAAGAGCGCGGTCAAGCCATGGTTGGACAAGTAGATTCATCCTTCAATAATCTATGTATATCATTCAAAATCATATCGATGAGATAAATCGAAATCAAGATAACGAAGAAATTCTTTCGAAAAGTGAGTTTCTCTAGAAATCTCAGAAGAGGCATTACGATTTCCTAATTGCTCAATATATCTTCCTATTTCCATCATACAAAGCTGATTCATCGGCGAAACTCGATGATCTGTATCACCATCTCCTTTACTGCCACCGTTCGCTGAGGTTTAACTGTAATAAATCGTTGATATGGATAGGCACGCCGCTGAGCATATATTTTAGGCCAGTTTTATCTTTGCGGAGAGCGTGCCGCGCCTTAGCTTCATCTCTAGTCTGGGCTATTATAGTAAACTTTAATCGACCAAGGCTTGTGTTTTTATTAATGAACCCACAGATCACACCTGAGCCAGGCTGAATCACTCATCGGAGTAAACTAGTGGGATGTCAATGACTGATACTTAATCGATGCGGTTTTCAAGGATAGGAAGTACCATTATTCTTTCCAAACTCTATCCGCCCCTTTTTCTTCACTTCAAATGCAGACTACTTCAGTTGGTTTTAAGTTTATAAGAACCGTTGACATGTCTGGATACCACATTTCTTCAATTCTCAATAATAAAAAGAATCTGATATCTATCCGGCTCGAAGGACCAATGTTAATTATGGAAATAGCTGTAGATCAGTTCCATCATGAGAAAATCAAGACATGTGAATGAAATATAGCGCAAAGTAAAACACATGGTATTTGGTATTTCACTTCAGTTGCTTCTCAGTTTATGTGAAATCCTGTCGAACAAAATTGGCTTGTTTAAGGAAAAAGACATCCTCAATATCATATCTCAAATGCAAATCGATTGTTAAGATATTGAGTGACGTATTTTCGTCATATCCAAATCAAAATTTTCGAAATTCGCAAAAAGCAAGAAACATAATCTGTGACATTCAATACTCTTTGAAAGCACCAAAGGTTTAAAAAAATACTTTTTGGTAGATCTAGAACCACCAAATCCACCAATTTTGTGTAAATGGACATTATTTCGAAAGGCTTTTTGGCAGGTCCTTAATGGACATCAATCCAATTTTAGATTGTCCTCTTGATTTGTTTTAAATGCAGATCTCACAGCATCCACATATTCTCTTCATGTTTCGTGTCAAATTCTTCGCTGTGAAAAATTGTGTAATTTTGCTTTGCATTTGAGAAATTCCTATGTGGCAGTAATCTTCATGTAAATTTTTTATAAGTTGCATACTGAAATCTTCTGATAAAATAATTTTTCTCGTTTTTTAACTTCTTATAGTATATTAGGTGTTTCAATATCAGTTTTTCTTTCTTTTTTTGTAAATTTTCATTTTTCTGTTGGTTCGTCAGAATATCTCTCAGTTTTATGAGGTTTACAATTTTCAACTGTTCATCTTCATTTGCATGGGGTTCTTATACTGGGTTTCTACTTAAACAGTCAGCTTCTAGATTATATTTTACTGGAGAGTATTTTATTTCGAAATCATATTGCGATAAGTAGTAAGTCAAATCGCCCAAGTCCGTTCTAGCATTTAAGTTCATTTTCTCCAAAGGTTTGTGATCTGAAAGAACCGTAAAAGATCGTCTGATGGTATTTCACTTTTTCACTTCAGTTGCTTCTTAGTTTATGTGAAATCCTGTCGAACAAAATTGGCTTGTTTGAAGAAAAAGAAATTCTCAATATCATATCCCAAATGCAAATCGATTATTAAGATATTGAGTGACGTTTTGCTATATTTTCGTCATATCCAAATCGAAATTTTCGAAATTCGCAAAAAGCAAGAAACATTACATCTGACATTAAATACTCTTCGAAAGCACCAAATGTTTAAAAAACTTCCGACAGAACAATAGCCAAAGCAATGAAAATTCAAAAAATATAAATATAAAAGGCAGTGATGTAGTTTCAGTTTGAAGAAACAAAGTAAAACATAAAAATAACTAGTTATCATAAAAAATATGGGAATGAATTTTAATAGAAACTTTTCAGGAATTTGGACAATACTTTATTTTCTCAAATACTATTCAATGTGCCGACGTTTCGGAGGCGGGTTCCTCCTTCTTCAGGGCTAAAAGACAAAAGGACACTTAACAAAACAATAACAGAGACTAAAACTAACCTTAAGAATATTAAGTTTTTTGAGAAAATAATAAAGAGGAATAATCTCTCATAAATACAGACTAAAACATTCAAAATAACATATATCTACTATATCGTCGTTGGAAATAAATTATATTTCTGATGGATCGATGAACCAATGTTAGGTAATCGTGGAGAGAGCTTCTATTGAAGAGTTTAGGGGACTGTAAGATATCGAAACTTTCATGAATCATGAAGAAAAGCTTCTTGATCTTCTCGAAAACCTTTTTTGACTGCATGATGGCGCTATCAGTGCTATCACGTGCACGGATCGAATTGGAATGTCAATAACTGTAGTAATTCTTCAGAAATAATGTTCGCAATGAAGTGCGTATGGGAAAATAATTTCTGATCATTGATCTTCAAAACCCATTAATTTTAATAGTTTTGATGCTTTCAGCTTTCGTAAATTTAATCTCAAAACATTAACTCTTTCAAAAAATTTGGACAGTAGGTATTCATCTATGACCAACAGGCCAAAACGGTAAAAAACCAGTAATTATCTCGTCTCCGATCTACGTGACCGTTCAGATTAAGAAGCCAGATACAACGTTGACATTACCGAGACATAAAACGGTGAGCGTAAAGTGGAAAATGCGTCTTGCGATTGCAATCGCACTCAGATGTCATTTCATTCAACATTGTCTTTAACTGAGAAGAATGCCATTCACAATTCTCCGAGCACGTTCCTAGATACCCTTCCACTGATTATTTCTTTTGCTTCATTCATGTGTTTCTTCCTTGCCATATAGAGTGTCTTTATTACGTAAGCCACGCGGATGGCCTGAGGTCATAGCGGCTACCGACTTGAGAAGTGCCAGTTGCGTAAGATGAGTTGGAGCACTTTGGTTCAGAAAGTGTAGTACTTACTTGCATTCATATCAAATCATTCAGTTTTTTACAAAAGTATTCAAGATGGAAATACCGTTGAATGTCAAAATATAGTTGATATACTTTCATTAGTTAAAGTATTACAATAGCTGACAAGAATTAGTTGAATAGAATATTAACGACTATCAGATTATAACTCATTTTTTTATGAGAGCTCTAAAATAGAATATACAGATTGGTTGCAAAATTGCAAAAGGTATTTATCGTCAAATAAACTGCTCCACATGAGTTAGGGATATTGACTTAAATTGCGAAAAAAATATAGTTAAAATAAGATTTTTGTGATGAAAATTCATATTGATATGATTTCAAGTAGCAAATTGATTTTAGCCTGTAGGTCTGCACTCTGCATCTGCAGCGTACACAGGGTGGTTGAGAAAAATCGAGTAAAATAACGATGTTCTATTCCCAGAGAATTCAAGCATTTTAAGACTATCAATAAAATGTATGGCCTCCACTGGCATCAATAACAGCTCAGCTTGACATCTTCTTTGCACACTACACACGAGGTTGTTGAACATTTCTCGAGGAATTTGGTTTCATAAACGAGGCAGAAGCTCTCTCAGATCATTTAAGGATTCTGGGGTAGGTTGATGATTATCTAATCTTCTTTGGAGCATATCCCATGCATGTTCAAGGGCGGATTTACGGGGGGGGTACTGGGGGTAACTACCCCCCCCCATGAGTATCGAAGACCTTAGAAAAATGTGGTGCACATAAAATATTTCATACATTATGTACCTGATTCAATGGTTTTCAATCGTTATTACCCCCCCATGATCGTTATTACCCCTCCCATGAAAAACAGCTATATCCGCCCTTGTGCATTTTCTATGCAATTCGAATCTGGTGAGTGCGGAGGTATTGGTAAATGTGTAATACCAAGCTCCTCGCGCGCATTCTCAACTATGGCTGCATTGAAAAGTTTCACCAAAAGCAGCGTGAAAATTTGGCACAACATTGTCAATGACATGCTAGTGTAAGGCGGTCATATTCGCAGGACAAATGTGTAGATCTGTGCGCCCGTTGAAATATATTCCGGCCCATACCATAACACTACCCTCTCGGAATGGATGGACTTCTTGGACATAGCGACGATTACGGAGTATGCGTGGGATTGTCCATACCCATATTCTTCGAGAATATGAAAATCGTCCATATCTGGATTCATCAGTGAAAAGGACACTACTCCATTGATCGTTCCAATTTATATGTTGCCTTGCCCATTCCAGTCTTTGACGCTTATGGTTACGTGTTAATGGAACTCCTCTTAGGGCCGGTATTATAAAAGTCGAATCGAGGATTCAACCGTGCGCCAACTACCAGATAGTGAGGTATTTGGTTGTTGGCGCACGGTTGAATCCTCGGTTCAACTTTTATAATACCGGTCCTTAATGGACGTCTAGAACCTAGATTCACCTCTCTCAAACGTCGTCTACTCGTCTGATGTTTTCGATGGAAACTTGGACCCCATCTGCATTTTGGAGAGTATTCCGTAGCATTCTACACGTAGATGTAAGGTTTCTTCTCACCGAAACGGTGATGAAACGATCCTGAGCAGGTGTTGTTTTTCGTCGCCCACCAAGCCTTGGTATTTCCAACACGGAACCTGTCTCTCTGAACCTATTCCAAAGTCGAGATATCACACTTTGGCTGACTTGAAGTCTTTCCGCTACAACAACCTGAGTTAGGCCATCCTGTAGCATTCCGATAGCCCTATTAGCCTCAGCGTTTGTTAATTTACGTCTTGGCATTTTCAGAAAACTCGTTTCAAATCGAAACCGTTGATAAACTGACTTCATTTCAAAATAAGAACATTCATGAAGCATAATATGCAAAGAACCAAACTTCAGAAAAAAGGCGACCAGATTGACGAAATGTCTCATACTGATTTTTATTGGATCGATTCAAGTTGTAATTGAGTTTTAAATGATTTTACAGCGATTTTCCCGAAGATTACATACTTTTGAAAACGATTGAACAAGATATCTCTAACTCTTGTGGAGCAGTAGGTATATTAGGTACTTCATAAATGGACAAAGCCAAAGTTCCAAATACCTACTTCGTCATACATCGAATTTACAGACAGTTGAAAATTTGTATCAGCTTCCTTTCAACGGTAGATGCGTACCTATATAGAGAGCTAGAATAGTGATTTTTAACTTAAGCCAAGTAACTATATTACACTTTATGACGTATAGGGGTTCGCTTAGTTCGCGAGTTAATATGCCGCCCGCCCTGAAGCGCCACTTCGTAGAGATATAAGTGAATATACTAGTCCTATTGCGCAGGAATTGAGGACAAAATTTAATGAGAGGCCATCGAATTGTTCCTGAGGATGTTGTGACCTCAGCGCCTCAGCCACAAGCGTTGTAGAATCAGGTCCTGGAAAACCCGATGATATGCGGCCTAAGGATAATTTGGTGGAGGAAGATTATCGTTGGGATGACAACTGTAAACTGTTATTTTGGCGTGGACGGTATGATCCGTGTATGACAACTCCTTTTAATAGTACCAATGTTAACTTTTCCAAACCAAGCTATAATGTATACCAAACAATTTTGTCGCTTTAGTTTCTTGGGAGCCGATGTGGCAGTCCCAGACTGCATTTTCCATTACGAGTTTAATCATTTTCTTAATGTAATATCTCATTCTTGGATGAAATATTCAGTGATATGAATTATTTCATCTTGAAATTCATATCAAAAATCCAATTTCACGATGCCCACTCGCTCTCGAAGGAATCAATCTTCTAATCGTCGCAGCCAATATTCGATATACCTACAACCTTTCATTGACAAAATCTGAAAACAGGGTCGTACGCCTGGAAATTACGCAAGTTCATTCATCAAATACAACGATAATGAACGATTTGAATTTTTAATGACAGGCCAGACATTTTTTATTTCCGCGCCATATGTTACGGCCGGCCATAATAAAATTCTGAATTGCAATCTGAAATTAAGGTCGACCCGTGGGTTTCATGAATGAAAGGAAGAAATGGGAGGGGGCCAAAATGAGTAGGACGCAGCTTGGAGGTGTGGTGAGGAAAAAACGAAATCCATTGCAAGTTTGAGAAGAAGTCGACACAATGAATTGTGAAATGGCGTGTACTTACAATGAGAGGGACTTCACACCAAGATTTCTTCGATGGACTTGTCAATAAAACATTCATTTCGAAAAAAATAGTCGACGATATACCTACCTAGTTATAATGGTTTTCATTTTTTTAATAACATCAACAATTATTAGATATCTACATGGGTTTTACCAATATATTCTCTGTAAGTCTGATTTTCGACTATACATCAGAATCATTCTTTTTTAAATCAGCCATGTGATTAAAATTTTTTTTGTCACTTCTGGTTAGACTGGAATATTATTAGAATTTTTCGAATGCATTAATACAGAACAAACATCCTGTGTGTCGCATCTTCATTCGATATTTATTTTTTTGTTTTCGTTTTTGTGGTACTCTATTTTCTCCCTTTTTTATCTAAGTACATTTTATTCTTCTAAACTTTATGCTTTTTATTTTACTATTCGTCTGTTCAATTTTCTTCATTGCTCTATCAGTCTTCATTTTCCTGTCTCTGCTTCCAAAGGTTCATGGTTGTGTAATAAACCTTTTAATTTGAGATGACGCTAATGAAGGAATGTAGGTACGTATTACTACCATAGCACGTATTTCTTTGGACCATTTATACCATCGAGAAGGACAGTCAAATGAGCGAACCCTCGCTCTCTAAAATCTGCATATCGATTTTACCGATAGCGATCAGATAAAGATTGCTGATTCCGATAAATCCGAAGAACCAGAACTTGAGTCTGATCGTAGCCTTAAAAGTCGACAATGAATTGTGAAATGCTGAATACAAATAATGAAAAAGAGTTTCAGAGAGAAGAATCGAGTGGGCCGGAGTCAATACGTTGGTACAACCCAGCCAGAATGACAAGTGTTATGGGCACATTGACGGTTACTGCTTTGCCTATGGTAGGTTGTTCGTTGTCTAGTCGAGTATCTCTTTCATAACTTATAGGCTGGTTATTTCGCACCTTTATCCACTGACCAACTCGGAAAAATTTGTTTTCGATAAATGCAGAAAAGCTAAGAGTAAAGGATCGGACTAGCTCAAAACGGCGGTACAATAGGTAGGTACGGATATTCCGTACTATTTTTCGTTGAAACCACAGAAATTTGCTTGATTGGGCAGTTACTTGGTTGAAATTATTAATAATTTCTTAAATTAACACCTGTCTGGACTGCCCCAAAATTTATTTTGGTAGAACATGTAGAAATTTGGTATTCGCGCGTCTATCTGATCATAAGAGAAGTTTCGATACATCTATACTATAAGAAAAACTCACACTGTGTTTCTATATTTCACAGAAGGAAAACACAGCGAGAAGCTATAAAGATCACGCATTCTTCGAACTATTCGAGTTCCGGTCCGAGTTCGTGCATATCAGGGTCAATTTTCATTTTACTCTGATATAGATAAGTGAATGATCGACTGATGATTTCTTAAACTTACTAGGTGGATTAACGATCGAGAGCTCAGAAACTTCTGACTACGGCAGGGCTTTTAATGGCCCATTTTATAGACCGGTTTCTAATGATTGTACTTTCCTATGAAACTTTCGATTGCTACAATTTTTAGCTTTCATTTCATATTTCGAAAAAATTTATTTCATCATTGTATTAGTCATCCCCATTAATATTTCAAATACCATTACATGATAGCTCCTCTCGACCTCTCCAGAAAATTATCACATTTATTATTTATTAGCTTTATTATATGAAAAGAAGACTTCTAGGGGCCGATTTATATACATTCAATGACACAGTTTACTGATAAAAATATATATTTCCTTTTCAGTTCAAGATTACAGAAATTGGTCTGTTATAACAAAAAGTTACAGGTAAATATGATCAGCCCTCAATTCTGACAGTTTATGGATTACAAGAACCTCCCCAGTAAGCCTAATCGATTTTCTTAATCAATTAGCCGCTCCATCCTTTAGTACGAATATACTTTCACATCTGTAGTTAATCAATTAGAGGAATTACATTTCATATTCTCTGTAGTCAGAATTCCACATATTTTAAGTAACACTTTAACATTTTGCATATCGGAATATTTCAAACAAAACATATTTGATAAAATAACATTCATTATTCGACATAGAAATTCCCATTATTATTTTGTTCATACAGTATTAAAAATCCAATTACTTTTCAAATAATTGATAAGAGATTTTGAAGAGTATTATCCTTTATACAAACATCATAATTCAACCCAACATCATCCTCCAAAAATTCAGAAGTATTAAGCATTATCTTAGTATCGTCAAGTCTATCGAACCCCCTTTCATAATAAAAAGAGGAGTAACAATCAAGTTTCTGCTGAACTTTTTTCCCAGATTGGAATGTAATAACTCCTTCATATCTATTTGGATCCATACAACATTTCATAGAATGTAGACGAATGCTAATGAATCCACTTGGAAGCTTACGCAGCCAAAATAAAAAAACATTTCCATGTGCCACAATAACATGCGGGAAGTCTTTAGTAACCTGAATTGATCTGAAATTTTCAATTAGATATTGCTGTTTATATCCTTTTCGCACAAACTTTGTATGTTTCAAAATGCAATGGTCCATGATACTTTCCGATGAACCTCTCCATTCACAACCAGAGAAATGATGGATAGGGCATATTATTGGACTGCACTTTGGTGTTTCCTCGAGGTCCTGAACAAATATGGAATATCAAATTAATGTAAGAAAGCTCCACACATGAATAAATATGTTTACTCACATAATAATTCGACGACATATCGGATTTTTATTCAAACGCAAATGTTTTGAAAGGGTTTTACGTTTGTTATTTTCTCAAAGACAGTAAACAATTCCTGATACAAATATATAGCAATCTACATTCAAAGCTCAAAACGATTTTTCAAATAAATAATAAAATAACCAATAACCTTATTTTTGTTAATTCACGTTGACTTGACTCGGTGCAAGAATGCGCAGGACCAAGGTAGTCTATGCGCAGGACGAATAGACTTAACAAAAGTACTTTTGTCCATGGCGCAGGACAAAATTTTGAATTACTGGCTAGGTCTCGAAAGCGCATGCACTGACGTTTTCGATATAAAGCCATGAAATGAATTATGACAACGCCGTAATGAATTTCTCGAGTGTTAAATGTTACGTCTTTGGTTATTATTATTTCAGCCTTAATTTCACCAGAGTCTTTAATTTTCCTGTGGTGAATAATTTATTCTGCTAAAAACTAAGTAGTTGCTGTCCTGGACACGTTGAAAGTCCAATTACTAGACTATTCCAGTCGATTTGAATGAAAGTTGCAAGATTGGACGTACGAAATCACAAATGAAATCTTTACGTGAATGAAAAATATTGGTTAGAAAATCAGTACATCGTCATTTGTCATCTTCAAGTATTCATTCCTCATCTTGCGACCAACTTACCCAATGTAGGAAAGCATAAATAATAATAATACTGTCGGTACATGTCAATGTAGGATGTCAAGGAACGTTGTATTGATAAAGGGTAAGAATTCAACAGTTTTCGAAAGTATTGAATGTTTCGATATGTCCCTATATGACTTGAAGGAAATTCGGCTGATTTCATGTATGAGTATTTTCAACAGGAGGTAGAACATCAAAGTTTTCTATGGAAATATACCTGATAATTGTCAACTTTCAAATCACACTTTCAGAAAAAATTCGCAATTGTATATTAATATGTATTGTATATTTAAACACTTTATTGATTATAATATATAACTAAAAAATAAAAGCAAAACATTTTCATTACATAATAATCATTAAATTTCTAAGGTGAAAAATTTTCTTATGATGCACAGATTTTGCACATTTAAAGCTACTCTCTAAGTCGTAGAAAAGCAGTAAAACATTAATCTCTTAAATCTATGTTTAGTGTGTATTTGAGATTTGGGGCAATCCAAATTCATCAACAGGTATGCCATCCTGCAAAAAAAAATATTTATTTCTCTATAACATTCAACGTTGATTAAGAGACACGAGTACAATGTACCCAATTGAAATAAAGAATATTTAATTACACGAACTACTTGAGCTTCCACCATTTTTTTCTCATAGAAACTTCAAATTTTGAAGAAAGTTGCTTTGCAAGGTATTCTCCCAATATATTCCTTGAAATTGATTTTTGAACTCTTTAGATCTACCACATTACTAGCCCTGTCTTCATGAATCAGTAAGTAAACGAATTTCATACAATTTATTTAGTTAAAGTCATCAACAATTATTCAAAAGTCCTCATAACTCAACTTAAATTTTACCTTATTTTTGTTAGTTTCAGCTTCAGGTTTAGTACTTGGAGCTTCTGGTGCATTCAATACATTATCTAAGTAACTACTATCATCATCCAAGGCCATTTCATCTCCCAAAGCTTCGAGTTCAGCATTCAATTCATCTTCATCTAATTCAGGAGTGTTGTAACTTCTTCCTAGGGCCTCTTGAACTTCATTTGCTTGTTCCAACATATCAGCTAATTCATCTTGTACATCCTAAATACCACAACGTTAACAGTGAATTTGAAATTATCGAATAAAATACCTCAATATCATCAATGTTGATCTTTTTGAATTCCTTCTTCATTGAATTCATACCATCTCTCATAGCGACAACAGTAGTGTGTGTATCTTTTATTGCTTGGTTGGCATAGTTTGCTTGTTCCATGTTAAACGACTGTCCTCTCAAGTTATCAAGCTGTTGTTCATACATTTTCTTCTGTTTCAATATTCTCAGAGCCTTTGCTTTGACTGCATTTTTTCCAGGACCTTCTCGCATTTTAGACATTTGATCTCTAAATTTTCTCAAATCATTCTCGAGGACTTGAATTTTCTTCTCTACTGATTCTGCCCGAGCATCAACCTACAAGGCATTATTGAATATAAAGGAAAACCTGGAACTTTTCAACTTACTCCTTTTATGCAATCATCAATACTTGGGCCAGGTTCTTTTGGTTTTGCTTTTCCGAATAATCTATTCATTTTGAGGTTCCGATGGAGTAGGTTTCAGAGACAAAATACCATAAAAATATTTCTTATCGACTGTTCGGGAATAACAGAGGTTGAGTGTTAGTTGCAAATAATATTAACTGGAAAGGCTAATTTTTAGAGAGCTTATAAAAAACTTTGTTTTCTGTTTTCAATGTTTTTTGGATCAATGTCATTAATTAATGACAAATGTCATACTACAAATCAATCTTTGTCAAAATACCAAATATAGGTTGACAACTAATTGGACGGGTTCCGTCAAAGAAGTCTCTCAATAATTCTAAGTATGATTGGATTAATTGAACAATCTTGAAAAAAAATTCAGCTTAATATCAACGCCGAACAAAGCATATATTCGCTTTTAGTAAAATTGTTAATTTTAACAGTTGACAGACAAAATTTGTAAACTGTTAAGAAAAAGATTAGACGTAAGCAGACATAGAGCCGCAACTCCCTATTCAATGGAAATCGGCTATTCCACCAAAGTTTAATGATTTTCGACAAAAACCCGGGCTTTTCACTTAAAATTTATTTGAAACGTGTAGTTAACGGTTCGAATTATGTTCCTGAGTTAAATCTTTGATTTTTTGTCGATATTTCCACTCATGATTTTCCATTTGAAAGTGGAGTCAACGACATTACGCATATTCGTATGAACCCGTGAGGTTGGATCAATGTTTGGTTTGTCTTTCAGTGGCCAATTAATTCAAGGTTCAGCTGAGAGAACTTGGAACTGCATAAGTCAGGTTGTAAATTTGGTGTGGTACAAAGTAAATAATTACAGGCAACCAATAGTAAGTTTTGATAGGTACTTAGAGAAAGTTATTAGATATTTTCAGAATAGCGTAATTGAAAGCGTTTCCTCCTAGTTTGGTCATAATTGGCGCCATCGAATGCATCATGGCTGCCGTGTAAACTGAAAATTGGTTTACATATTGACAATGAGATCACTTGAATAAACGTAGTTGCATCGACTTTCTTAGAGCTAACTTAACAAGTAAGCTTTGATTGATTAGAATGAGTGAAAAGTCATTTATGTCAATAAAATTTAATGGTAACATAAGGGCTCCGTTGTTTGTCATACCCTTCAATACATTTTTCAAATAATATAATTGTATCTAAGTTCGTTGTATCATAATTCCTATTCCCCATTTAGAGTCTCCCCAAACAAAAGTCAAAGATGTCTGTTATTCTGGAGTATCTCTTCTATTATGATAACCTGCTACTTATTGTACATATCCAGAATGTTCCTATGGAATGTTTAATAATTGAGTATAATTTGTAGATGCCAAGATCAAGGAGGAAACATCATTCCAGATCTAGATCACGATCTCATTCTCATGATAAAGATCGAGATGCTAAAAGGAGAAAGATTGAACAGTATGACAGCCCGAACCAAAAGAGATCAGTGAGGTAAGTAATTGATTTTAACTTATGTATGCATCAATACTCATTGCTTTGAATTGAGGTTAAGGTGTAGTTCCATCATTTTATATTCTTGAATTTACCAGAATCATTTAATCGCTTTATAAGCTCAATATTAACTAAGTTTTTGATTTGACCCATAAATGACTCTTTCTTCCCTTTGATTTCTTCCAACTCATTGTTACATACATTAGTTAGTTTCATATTCAAACAACCAACTTTGTTTACAGTTATAATTTATTGCATCCATTGACTTAGATTCTGAGTAAATGATTGTGTCTAATAAAATTCTGTGTATTTCAATTAATTTAAGTGGAAATCATAGAATATTCTGTCTATGATTGACACATGATTTGTCAATCATTACCATATTTATCATAATCATTTAATTGCTATAAGCTCAAAATTAACTCAGTTTTTGATTCGACCCATAAATGATTTTCTTCCCCTTGATTTCTTCCAACTCATGTTTAAACCACAACCAACTATGTTTACAGTTATAATTTATTGCATCCATTGACTTAGATTCTAAGTCAATGATTGCATTTAACAAAATTCTGTGTATTTGAATTAATTCAAGTGGAAATCATGAAATATTCTGTCTATGATTGACACATTATTTATCAATTACTACATAAGAAGATTATGATTCTGTCACTGATGAACAAAATTTTAACTGCGATTGTAATTTATTACCTTTTTGATGATTACTATATAAGATATTACATTTTCCATTATTCACAGGTGTAGTGAGATGGTTATTTCAGTCATTTATCATTGGCTATGAAACAGAATATAGTTGACTGATAAGACTTGAATAGGCATAAGATTAATAGGTGGTCATTTGGTTCTGAGAGACCAATTGGATTTTTTGTAATGGATCATATTAGGAAATCTTTTTTTTGCAAAGCAGGAGATGTGCCCTTTAGTCTGTAGGGATCCAATTAACCTTCCCATCAGAGCTAGTTTTAATTGCTTTAATGCTCTTGGGGTTGATAAGTGTGCTGGTGTTTCAGATGCTGGTTCATATAACCTACAAATATTAGATTCTCCTTTACTTCCGTTGACACCATATTGCTATTCGTAACATGTGATTTGTAGGGCAATTCATCTGATTTTGGCTACAAAAAACTGATATTATTGATCAGTATACTGTAAATCCACTAGCATTTGAAAAAACGACTTATGATGTAAAGGATTCTCATGAACCTTTTGCGGATTATTTTCAAACCAGAATTGACTAAATAGCTGTTGACTATTGCCACTTATAAAATTTCGGGCTTCATGAATATTTTCCATAGAAGACTTCTTGATTTAATATTTTGGCAGTTACATAAATTGACGAAAAATATATAAATGTAGAAAAACTAACTATAATTCACTTTTGATTCCAAATAAATGAGCTTTACAGATTTTGCAATTGATAATTGATTTGATATTTTGGCAGTTACATAAATTGACGAAAAATATATAAATGTAGAAAAACTAACTATAATTCACTTTTGATTCCAAATAAATGAGCTTTACAGATTTTGCAATTGATAAACAATCCGACTATACATTTCGAAACATGTGGAAAGAGTTTAGTGGTGAAACAGTAAAGCCATTGAAAAATAAAGGAAGAAACATGAAAATGATATAATAAATACATCATGCACAAGATTATCCTCAGATGACGTTCTCACCTAGTTAGGATTTCTTTATTGAAATAGAGGGGGAGAGAGAAAGAGAGAAGTTTATTTACGGCCATCAACCTGAGGTCCTTCAGCCTTTTTTGAGATATATTAAGGAATTTGTTCAGGTTATGGAAAGTCATTAACTCTGAAAGAATAAAAAGAAAAAAATCTTTATTCGATAAACTGTCTTTTATAATAATGTATAATTATTAATTTGCTGTGTGTAGAATACATACAGCTGTTTACTTTGAAGGTGGGCCACTGAAAATATTGCCGTCATAAGACTAATTAGTTGTAACTTTTAGAAACACTAAGAAGGGTTGACCCATTTTCAATTGTGTTCCATAAGACATATATAATCTGTAATTTTTTCAGTGATTGACAATCTGAAAAATAATATCTTGATTCTTGAAAGTGTTCTGTTTACGGGACGGGCCACCATGCCATGCCATGCCGTATGCTGTGTCATTTACTTAGCAGTTGTATTCTCTCGTACCATCTGGGAGCATTAGTAACCACACCTTTAAGGATGACTAGTTCAATGTCTGTTACTCTTCCCTTGTCTCTCGTATGAATAACAATGAAAGTCCAATAACCGAGATTTAGCGTGATTTTCCGCCTGCATGACGACCTTGCAACAGCCGCCTTAAGACCGCGTGCATCTCGAGGTTTCGGGAGGAATAGCCCGCGTGGGCATCCGGGTACAGACGTGTGTGTGTGACTCTGAGGATAGCTATTTGACTGGAAAATGTCATTGTTTGGGTTTTGAGTTAGTGACCTTTAGTCTTGGAGGACGACAACCCCGTTAGGAAAAACCGAAACGGGAAGAAAGGTCGCGAAATTGGTAATGTTTAATTATAGCTTTCTGCTCAAGACCTCTCATTTGGTCAATAAGGGATAGGTTAGATATTACTAGGATGATGTCACTGAACATTACTCTTTCATTTTATTGAGTTGATATTCATATTCAAAATCATGAATGAATCAACAACAATATTTGGTACATTGCCAGTGTGAATAAACATAAACGTTCCTTAGGAGCTAAAATTCTTTTATTCGAAATAAATTAAGATAACAATAATTTTATGCCTTCCAAGAATATTTTCTTAGAATTCTTATCGTCCGGCTCGGAATTAACTTTATTATTTCTCCGGAATGCATACCAAATCAGTTCTGAACTGAATTGAATCAGGTAATCGATTAGATATCGGTAGTCTTTTATTTCACCCAAGTTGAATAATTTGTTATCCACAGTACCGGTAGACATTCGGTAGATTCATAGACTTATCAAAATGGGATAATGTGTCTATGGGTAGATTATATCAAGACCGGAAAACAAATCGATTCGGTTTTCACGTAGATGGTGTCGAAAATGATATCGCTGAAGATGACAATCTTTCCAATGTCTGTATTCCAATGAAATTTCTCTATTATCCCTCCCCGAGCTTGACCGAACGCTTGAGCGTTACCAAAGAAGGTAATCGCAACGTTCTCGTTATGCAATTTATCTGCATTGTTTGCGAGTATGTGCCAACAAAGTGGGTAATATCACACTGCTAACGATTGTGTGTGAAGTTCAAACAAGGAAACAACCTAATTTACAAACGATATTGTAATTTGCAATTTCTCATCTCCCACATTCGTGGGGGCCAAACTAACAGTCAAATTTCGTCCCATGGCGACGTTTGATTGACACTCCGGCCGTTAAGAATGCGAAAGCGATTTTGAAATTTCTTTTAACGGTTCTTTCGATCCCACACTGCTTTCCGAAAGAAATTTCGGACATGCTGCCGGTAAATCTGATTCAGTAAATACATATGTATATGTTTTGTAATCTGGAAAATTTATGCCTTCAGTTTTCATACGAAATTTGTCACGAAACCCACGTGGTCCAGCCGTTAATAGGTAGATTTTCTTTGGCTCCTCCGCTCCTAAATCTTACGCGTATTTTTAAACTCGTAAGATGATCCACCTTGATCTAATTTATAGCTTGAAACTGTTGGGAAATCGGGATCTTTCTGGAATCGATCTTGCTCTTGATTTGTGAAAGGTTAATTTAGTGGGACGTATTGTATTCCTCATACTCTTAGGTTTCTATGGAACCTCACGGTAGCCCTGAGTTGGGTATTGATATGGTTTTCATAGTTGGAATTTTCGAGAAATGTTTAGTTATTAATTATCTTTTTTATCTCTGGTTGAGTCCGCTAAAATAGTCTGAACTAATTGAGATTTCGGAATTGATGATCAATTGCTTGTTTGTAGCCTCTAATCAAATTCATTATTTCCATCGTAATATATTTTTTATTTGTAGTACTTCATGTGTAATCAAATGATCAACAATAACATCAAATATATAATGCAATCTAAAATGCTGCAGAATGTTGATGAAAACATTTAATAAGAATCAAATGAAAATAGGCAAATTATTAACTATCCAAGATAGTTTAATCTGTTCCTAAATTAACCTCGTTAATCGTTTGCCTGTAATTTGACACCTATTCTTTTCTTTGAGGCTGTTTTATTCTAACTAGGTGTAGTTTGCAGCATTAGACTAGTGTTCAAACTTATCTCCACGTTTCACATTGCCATTTATCTGAACTTCGACCAGTGGCGTATATAGGGGGGGGCCCAGGGGGCCCGGGCCCCCCCCGAAATCTAATAATATTCATCTAACCTAATCTAACCATTGGATCATTTGATGGTGTAAGCATCTCGGGCCCCCCCCCGAAAATATTTTCTATATACGCTACTGACTTCGACAATAAAATGTGTAGTACCGTTTGTTTCACTGTGTTAATTATTTATGCAGATTATATCTACATATCTGAAGGAATTCCAAAGCAGTTATTCGTTCGTTATTATCCCGTTTTTTTATCATAGCAAATCAATGAAAATTTTCAATAAGGTCGTGTTTGTATAAATTTCCGAATAGTGTGTCATCTACCATGCGGAAAATTTGTAACAACGAAGTTGTTATGCTATTGGTGCTTTATATCGTAAAGGATGGACGCTTTCCTATTGGTCACTTTGTAATGAGTAGTAAACTAATGTTTTGTTAACGAGTTGCATGTTTTTCTCAATAATTTGTCCGCATGCTCCTCCACCTCAATAACTCTTATTATACTCGATCTTCTCATTTGAATTTTATATTAGCTGGATAATAACTTAAAGTCACCAATTGACTTGTTTAATAACATAAGTGTCAAGGTGACATTTTTCTCTTAACGCTTAAGGGGTTGTTATACTTTGGCCGACGGCTACGGAACCGATTCTCCATTCAAAAAGTGCCTTTCATTTTTCCAAGTTCACGGCTTCACGCCCTCAATTTTTTACCTTAGAGCTTGATTTTCTTTTAAATTGAAGTTGAAGGATGTCTTGAGGGCACTCCAATTTCTTCTCTTCGATAAAATTATTTTTTCGCATGAAAAAATCGCCTACGGCACCGATTCTCCATTCAAAAAGTGCCTTTGA
Source organism: Adalia bipunctata (assembly GCA_910592335.1). Classification (NCBI taxonomy): domain Eukaryota; kingdom Metazoa; phylum Arthropoda; class Insecta; order Coleoptera; family Coccinellidae; genus Adalia; species Adalia bipunctata. The sequence goes on along the minus strand of OU342955.1, from coordinate 9,231,671 downwards.
TTTTTCCAAGTTTACGCCCTCAATATTTCACCTAAAAGCATGATTTTTTCTTTAAATTGAAGTTGAAGGATGTCTTGAGGGCACTCCAATTTCTTCTCTTTGAAAAAAATATTTTTTCGCGTGAAGAAATCGGGTTGAATTTGAGAGTCTATGAAAATTGACTTCAGAATCGTTTTTCGGAGGTTGTTCATAAGTTTTTTTGGAAAAATCATTGGAGTGCCCTCGACAAATCAATTTTCTATATTTATATATTTGGATAGGCGCTTCAATAATGCAAAAAATTATGGAAATACTGAAAAGACTTCCAGAAAGTGTGAAATCGCAGAGAACTGTCTGAAATTCCAGGAGAATTTGAAAAAAAATCAAGCTTTCAGATGGAAAATTGAAGGCGTGAACTTGGAAAAATGAAAGGCACTTTTTGAATGGAAAATCGGTGCCGTCGGCCAGAGTATAACGGCCCCTTAACGCTTAAGAATTACCTAGGGTATGGTAAGCAAGTGCCATCAAGAGTTTTTTCGCTGGATTTTATTCTCTTGGCTGATTTAGATGAAAAGTTATGACGGAAAAATATTCAATGTGAATTGGAGGTTGACGCTACACTATTTTAGAGTATGGAAAATTAATGGGTTTTGAGGCAGAGGCTGTCTTGGTCAGCTCAGATTGCTGCCTTTGACGAAATTCACAAGAAAAAACTGTTCAACCACTTTCTCTTCCAGACTACCACACTTGACTGAATCCACGTTTTACTTTTCTTCTTTTTTTTTTCTTCAAACTGTGCAACTGGCATTCGGTTTGCGTGAATGTCATGCTCCCATCGGGTTGCGGTATCTTAAAGTCGTCGTCGTTTGGCCTCCAGCACCAGCTCGTCGGGTACGGTGTTAACTTTACTTTCAGTACCGCTTTAACCTTTACGCGGGTCGCGGTTCGAAATTCGGGAATCGCGCGATATAGGAAGAAGGTAAAGACGTCGATCGCGCTTTGCTAATTCACGGCGTAGCGATTTTGTCGTGAAAGCTTTTCCTGGTGTTATGTGGTGACAGTGAAAATCTTTTCATTAGGCTATTCTGTGATTTTATATAGTTTTTTCAACGAAGATCAGGTTTAAACATTATTTAAGGGTAATTCAGATTGTGAAAGAAAAAACGATGAAACGTAATTTTACTTGTCGAAAGTAAAATCTGGGTCTGAATTTTTTTTTTCGATCCGCTAGGGGTAAAGAGCTATGAAGCTAAAAAGAATCATTCAACTTCTTCATTCCTGAAGAAAGGTCGAAAAAAATGAAATTTCGCGATTGAAAGTTCTCGAGATATAAAGCATCAAAGGTTTTCCACCGTTTTTAAAATGGCGACTGAACGCAATGGAGAGGGAGAACAAATAGTAGTTTAAAATCTTCTATGAAAAGTCCTTTTTCCAACTGTTAGAGTGTCTTGAAATTTGGATCAGCAGTTCCGAAGATCAGCCCGAATGAACAGAAAGACAAAAAAAACTAAAATTATAGACAGGCGCTCCTATTCTATTTGCATAGATTTGAATCGAAGATACCAGTCTCAATCTGAATGAAATTTTCGGTTTTTTCATTATTAATTGGTCCAATGAATGCTTGCAATTTTCAAAATGTTGAACAATATTTTTTCAAGGCGCTCAGTTCGTCTTATCTAGTGACCATAATACTGATATTAGTAATAAATTCAGAAAGATATTCCGAAAATTTATCCAATTTGTGTGATTATGTTCATTGAAATTCTTCACCTATAACAATTCTGGGATCTGAAACTTTTGTTACTCCGGATCAGATAATGCAGTCATTTTTCTTGAGTAATCATAATGAGGAAGGAATTTCATGATCTCTCAACATTAACTATGGAAGCGATTCTAATTTGGCCACAAATTTCAATTGCACGTGCTTTAAGAAACTTTTTTTTTAACGCACAGTGTTACTATGTTTGGCGCAAAAATCATTGTATATACACAAATCTCGCCTAGACTTATAAGACCATATGTGACCCAGATTATGGTCCAACCTATGCATCCATTCGAATAATTAAACTTTAAACCTATATGAATGAATTAATTCAGCCATTAACTGATACTCTAAAAGGCGCTAATTGAGTCTGCGACATTGGCGGCAATGAGACATAAAAAGTCAATCGTTTGTGCGAACTACCATCTGAAAGTTTGACTCATTGTTCAGCAACCGGTGTTTTCTTCAAACATGTTATATATCGCATGTAATTATAGTTGTTAACGTTACAACAACAAGCTTTGAATTGAAATACTTTTTCGGTGCATTGATGAATTATCGAAAATTGTTAAAGGGTCTTTAAAATTGGATGTTGACTCTTTTTTTGGACAAGTATTCAGAAAAAAATTAAATTTGAGTGCAGCGAGAAATAAAGTTTTGAATCAAGTCCTATGATACAGTTTTCTCTTCACCATCAGTTGGTAGCATTATTATATCAAAGCGGAATTGTGTGAGAAACAGAAAATTATCAGAGTAGAAAGAAATCAAATGAAAATTCGCTGAAAAGTTAAAAATTATACCCCAGTCAGCTTAAAACAAATATTAGACCACTAATTTATTCGCTGACATATCTGAGATGTATTTGGATATATGAATTACATAATTGGATTTATTCCCGATACTTTTTACGCAGAATGTAATCATGTGAAAATTTATAGTTAACGATCGAAATTAAACAGTCGGAAGTGAACTTTGCAGGTCACACCTCAACATTAAAACGGACATGATGAAAATCAGCTCTGCGATCTTTCGTTGCAAGACCATTAGCTCGAAGTGGACGGCTTTGAAAAAGAGATGGCTGTGACCTTGTTCCGAAAAAATAGAGGTTGCCAGCGTGCAATGATGTCTATGTATTTTATTCCAAATACAGTCATTTCAGGGCTTTAAAGACAGTCGATTAATAAGCCTGTCGCATGGGACATTTTACATATCTGTTACATGTGTTATTAACCCAGATTTCGATCGTGTGGATGTCGGAATATTGCTGTTATCGATACTCTTAATTGCGGACCATTCTTGAAGGAAAGGTATCCGTTAATTTACCTCTTTAGCGCGAAAGGGTATGAGGGAATATATTTTATTTTTATTGGTGGCTTATCTGAGGCTTACTGAGACAGTCTCATTTCGATATTCCTTTAGAAGATAACTCTTTTAATTCTTAGCAGATTTCCATCTCGTTGTTGTCACCAATTAACCAAAAATGCTTCCATCTGAAATCTCCTTCAAATTTTCTGAAGTGAAGAAAAAGGCTTGTTGGATACCTACACTTGAACTAGAAATGTGAAATAACTTACTCAAGTTTTGTGTTGTGCGATAAGATTTTGTGTTTGGACTCAAAAATGACTTACGCTATTCAGTACGATTACAATATGCGGTCGAGATTATCGACGCAGGAAAGCTTCCTGCAGAATTTCAACCGTATGAGGCTCGAAGCCTCCAGGGAACAGCCCGTACTTTATGTTACAATGGCCACTTGGATACCCAAATGCAATGTCTACCATCATATTATTGAGTATGTATTCGTTGCGGCCAATATAAATATTACTATACTTCTGAACGTGAACTAATTTGTATTTATTTCATTTTATGAACATTCATTTCTTATAAAACTATCTGGAGCAGGAAGAAAATGACGGGAGTTCTATATGATTGCTAAGATTCGTAGGTTCGCTTATAAAATTTGACAAATTATGAATAGGTTCAAAACACAAACCGACAGTATCTCGCTCATTAGCACTAAATTGCACTTCTCATTTTTCGGCAGAGGGTCTTTCCTAATTGTGTTAGTGCATGTTATAGTTTTAATAATTTCCTGTGGGTTATCATTTCCTCTTAAGACCGAAATAGATTTAGTTTGTTGAAAAGACAAACACAGGTAGGTACGTGAAGTAATGTAAATATTTGAGTGAAATACAATTTTCCTTAAATTTCGTTCTGTTTTAGTATTTATTTTGGTCTCTAGATGGAGCTGATGACTTGCAGGCGTGGTTGGGTATTTCATCTATATCGGAGTCTTTTTTGCAGCCCTCCGATCGACCCAAAAGAAGAACAAGTGTCACATCTGCAAGAACATCCTGAAACTGACGACAAAAAATGCGTCGATACTTCGGCGGCTGATATGGATCAGGAGTCTGATTCAAGTAGTGTTATGGTTCTTTCTGATTTAGACGAGGGTTCAGAAAAAGCACAAGAAACTGATGATGCACAAATCCCAGGCACAAGCGCAACTCCTAGTAATAAAACGGCTAAAATTTTAACCACTCCTAGTAGTAAACCAGCAGAAATATTTGCAACCCCTAGTAGTAAATATAGCGCTGAGGGTACTGAAAAGGATTCTGATACATCAAAAACCAGTGAAGAGAATTTAACAACTCCTAGTAGTAAACCAGCAGAAATATTTGCAACCCCTAGTAGTAAAAATAGCGCTGAAGGTTCTAAAAAGGATTCTGATACATCAAAAATCAGTGAAGAGAATTTAACAACTCCAGTTTCGACCAGCGTTAAAAAATTATTTCCAGAAAAAACGCCTAATAGGAAGCTTACTCCGAAACAATTGAAAAAGAGACTAGAATCTGAAAAGAAACGTATATTGAAAGAAAAAGAGAAAGAAGAACGTGAAAAGCAACGGCAGTTAGAAAAAGAACAAAAAGAAGCTGAAAAACAAAAGAAGAAAGAGCAAAAACAGAAAGAAATCGAGCTTAAACTAAAAGAAATCGAACAAAAACGCAAAGAGAAGGAAGAGAAAGAAGAACAAAAGAAGCAAGAAAAGGAGTTGAAATTAAAACAGAAAGAGGAAGAGAAAATGCGTAGACAGCAAGAAATAGATGACAAGAATAAAGAAAAACTGAAGGAGGAAGAGAAAAAACAAAAAGCAGCAGCCGCATTCGTCAGCTTCTTTGTACCAAAAAAAGTTGATTGCTCGGAAGACAAGAAAACAGAAGAAACATCATCGATTTTCATGCCATTCGAGGTTAAATGTGACATGAAATTGCCACCTCTCAGGAGAGAGCCCCTAACCACTGAGGAAAAACAATACTTAGACGAATTATTAAGGAATAATAATACAGACAGTTCATATCTAAAAGATTTGTCATCGTCCAAAAAAAGAAGTTGTCAAAGGACTTGGATTTACAGGGACATTGACGATGATGTCATTGTAGTTGAGGATGAAGTATTATTGGGAGAAAAAATTTGTGAAGAAAAATCGAAATCGGAAAGAATGCGAGTGAAATTACTGCAATTCCACGAGAATCAAAGACCAGCTTACTATGGAACGTGGAGGAAGAAATCTAAAAATATCAAAAGCAGAAGGCCTTGGGGTAAAGAAGATATATTTGATTACGAAGTGGACTCGGATGATGATTGGGAAGAAGAAGAACAAGGAGAGAACTTGGAAGTGGTATCAGATGAAGAAAAAGAGAACGAGCCTGAAAATGAAGATTACGAAGTAGATAATGAGTTCTTCGTTCCTCACGGCCACCTTAGTGACGACGAGGTTGACGATGAGGAACACACCAAACTCTCTCCTGAATCACAAAAACAAAAATTGAAGTTGCTGAAAGATGCTTTCGATCAAGATATAAAATCAAAAACACAAAAGATTAAACCTAGGTCTATTGGCTGCATATGGTACAATAAATATGGCAACAACATTGATGAAGCTATAGTTAGGTACCTCAACCCCCTCAATATAATAATCAGTGCCAGAATCGAGATAAAAAAGAGAGGAGTGAATGATACGAATATGCCGAAAAAGAAGAAAACACCAAAGCCTCTACCTGAAAATCTCATGGGTATTTTAGCGAAACTTGTGCATGGAAACTTGAAGAAACGTGAGAAGTTGGCAATCGAATTTCTGGATTATATTCAGACAAATAACATGGGGATCGAACTGTCTAAAACCAACGTTGCTAAACAAATATCCAATATTGCTAAATGGACTTGGAATGTTGAGAAGAAAGCTTTTCATTGGATAATCAATGAGGAGGTTGCTGACAAATATAATATTGATTATGTGCTTCCCGTCGTACAAATCGCTGTTGACAGCAAGTGAATGAGTGAAAATTTGTTTCTATGTTAGTTTTTGAGGAATGACTATTGTTATGCACAATACGCCATTATTATGTTGATTTATTCTAGATTCTGGTCGATTTCCAGTTATTATGTAATATTTCATGATGTGCCTTATACTTGTGCCTATTGCCTTAATAATGCCTGTGTTTGCTGGTTGCTGAGACAACATTTCGATAAGAATCACAATGTTTATTTCTTAGTAGATCTGTTTCTATTTGAAGAAAAAATGTGTAAATATTTTTATTACTGAAAATCACATTTATTACGATATAAATTATGAGCATTTCATAAAAAGTATTTATTTATTCAAACCCAGTCTAGTTCTTTACATCATTTTGATCATTTAAACTTTTGCTTTGTTAGTTTTCGATAACTTAGGACCAGGTTGTATGGATGACATGCAAAATTAACAAATTGAGAAAGTATTAATTCTGTAGAATAGCCTTTAGCTCTACTAACACTTCATTGATCTAATTAGTAAATTGAGTAAGACGAACCTACGAGTCATTTTGTATGTTAAATTCAGTAGATTCAATTCAAAGATGATTCATAACTCTGGAACCTGACAATTTCAAAATGTCAAATCCAAACTTAAGATAATGTTAGTGTGAAAACGAATTAGTTCATATTCAGGAAGATTATTTCAGTCATGTTATTAGGTATTGAATTCACAATTCCGCTTGTTTTCGCCAAAAATAGTCTACAATATTTTGCGAATTGTAAAAATCTGGAACATCTAGTCCGCAATTCTTAGCAATGAGTCGAAAATTTGAAATGGGCTAATCTTTTCTCTTAATCCATGTAGTTTTCATTGTAGCAGCCAGAGAGCACATAGGTCGAGGCAGTACGAGAGAGGTTCGAGCGCAGAGCGAAGATACAAACGTAGTCATCGCAGGTCACCCACGTCAAAAAAGCGTCATCGCCACCGCCACGAGAGGTCTTCTTCTCGTAAGAATCGCAGCAGAAGATCACGCACCTCCGAACAGGTCAGTATATTTATCTATGTTGGGCTCAATGAGTTACGAGAGTACGGTAAGAGCATTCATTGATTGATGATGAATTTGAATTGATTCGTGAAAGGAAGTTACTGCCACAGCGATACCTTCGAGTTTGGCATTAGAGGGTACTCAAATTTGAAAAATAAGCGCTTGTATTTATTTTCAATAATTTGGGTACGATGATATATTGTCGAACAAGTAGTTCTGAAGAGTTTTTTTTTCATAGAGAATCAATAACCAAAAGTCAACGACAGGTTTTGTTGACATAAGAATTCGTCATAAAAAGTATGACGTAATTGGGTCTGACCCCTCACGAAAGAGTTCATAGGGAAAATGCAAAATCGGAAGAATATTTTCAACAGCTCAGCGAGTTTGATAAGGGGCGAATAGTGGGCTTGCATGAGGCTGGTTTGCCCTTCGGAGTAGTAGCTCCGTGGTGAAAGACGAGATATCCAATATTTTATGGGCGCATCACACTCTTGAAATGGTAGTAGTAGAGGATATTGCTTATGACAGCAGGACACCTTTGGTGTTCATCTACCAATAATTTAGATTACGCTGTAGCCATTTTTGTTATATGATTTTCATCATCTTGACTTTCTTGTTTACGTTCATCTGGGAATATGAAAACTGTCATTACATGAGTGAAATTTATAGTCAAATGATGAAATAATTCGGCACATCTTGTCAAAAAGGTTCTTACAATTAAGCAATCCAAATCACGTGGTTATTCCACCACTGTTAACCTCAAAATGTATCTGACAGGTCGCTGGTTTGCAATAAATATGAGGAATTTTATTATTTTATGAGTGAACTAGTGAGTTTTTATGATTTATAATATCCAAAAATATCCTGAAGCATCACAGAATTCACAGAGGAAGAAAATCATACGATCACAACTTTATACTCAGCATTGGGAGTCCGCAGAGATTGTAGAGGAGGAATCATGCGAAATTCTTTGTGATAAGTCTACTAATAATTATTTCCTTCCTACTATTAAAAAAAAAACCTTTCAAGGTTTGATTCTCAATCGTTCAGTTCACATGTCCTGAAAAGAATCTCGATCATAACAGCAGGCTATTGCCCAACATTTCTTCCTTCGGCCGTGTATCTCTCGTAATTCTCGAATAACAATTGATTGACTCACTCAACTTGGCTATATGCTGTGGTGAATCAGGATATTTCTAAATTTAGAACGTTAGTGGACGTTTTTCTGCTCAAAATGTAGATACCCGTTGTGTGAACCCGCTATTTTTAAAGTACACACAACACTGTAACCCTCATCTAGATCGCGATAGAACGTCTCGGACTTCCTCTAAATAAACGTCAGATCTGGCGATTTGTCCGAAATAATTTTCATATTACGAATTGTAGAGTTTCAGAAATAGACCGTTTCCGCCCAAGCAATCATTTGCGAATAGAAACCATTCGAGAAATTTTGATTAATATCGTCGTCAACTTTATGGTCGATTGTTCTGCTCTCGTAAAATTGGCAGCTCGCGCTACATTTTAGGAGTCAATCATCAAACAACCGTTTGTAAAATTGGGACTCGTCCATTTCTTTCTGTTGTTTTCGCCTCTTTTTCGGTCACTAACTATGGGTAAAAACAGCAAATATGTACTTGCAATTCCGAAGATTACCTTATTTTCATGAAATTCTTATCATAGTGGATTCATTCCACGCTAACACTCATCTATACTAATATTATAAAGAGGAAAGATTTGTGTTTTTGTTTGTTTGATACGAATAGGCTCAAGAACTACTGGACCGATTTCAGAAATCATTTCACCATTAGAAAGCTACATTATCCCTGAGTGATATAGGCTATACTTTTCACCCGAAAAAAATAAGGATACCTACTATAACTCCAATAATAACAAAAAAATCAGTCATAATCAGCTATTTTCACGTGCGCTGCAAAAACCGTAAGACTTACGTGGATATAATGTATGACGGAAATGTACCCCTTAAATAGTTCTACAAAAAAGTCTGCGATAGCATATATCTATCTCTCAAGATTGACTTGCTATTATGGTAATCAGATGTTTTCCAAAATTATGTACTATTTGGGAGTGCGTTTTTGGAATAGGTTATTGATCCTCATCCAACTTATTACGTTATTTATCCCCAGTATTTCATTTAGAACGAAATTGCCCTTAGATCATGCAATTACAACGAGTACATCAAAAGTTATGGCAGGTTGAAGTGATGAAGATGAAACCGCACCACCGGACCTAAATGCGTCTCCGTCCTAGCATAGCCGATCTGAATACAAAGCCTGGAACATGAATTTTGGCAACCATGCCGGGGGTCCGACCTTGAAACGCTTCCCTTGTTCACAAGAAAGAGCTAGGCTCAGGTTATCTAAGTAGGGTTATCAGATACGCCCACATACTACAAACTTCGCACCCTATTATCAATTAATTTTTCGCTTCGGGATTAATTAGGAAAAAATTTAAAAATCAAGTTTTATTAGTCGCGTTTCTTTATCAACCTTCTTCCGATTGTATTATGCGTTTGTGCATTGTGCAATTAGTTCTCGCTGCCGCCTAGTCCATTCAGGAAGAAAATGACGCATTCCGACTATATTTAAAACACTATCTCTCAAAATTATAAGAAACACTGTAAATATTTATGAAATAGCTCCCGTTGTTCATATTGAGAACAGTCTAATCAGTTTCGCGCTTATCGTGCGACTCCTTTGTCGCTATGGTCTTCCCTTGCAGCTGAAACTCGACAGGTCGAGATGAAATTCGCGCAATTTGAGGCCGACGTCAAGCGGGCCGGTGTGAAGTATCGTTTAGCGAGTTTCGTACGAAAGTTCCTCAAACTACTCAAGGTGGGTGTTTTCTGTTCAAGTGAGCGGTAATTGTACACAGTGCTCTGTGAGGTTATCAAGGGAAGGAGCCGATACGTCTGGACGTTTTGGCAGATAGGGTTCAGTTGTTTTCTCTCATTTTATCACATCACTTTCGATAGTTGTAAACAGATCTCGGTTAATTCCGAATGGAAGAATTCATGGATAAGATTTCTTGTTTTCCAAACAGTTTGAAGAAGTCAAGGGCATTGGTACTCCTGTATTGAAATGAAGTTCAAAATTATAATCGCAATTTTCAATGAAACATTGCTTTCGAGCATGAAAAAACTTTCAAAAGGGGTAAAACATAAACAAAAGAAACTTGATGGGATTTTACTTCCGAATTTCTCTTGGGTTGCAATTAGGGTTGCTAACCGTCCTTTATTTCATAGGACAGTCCTTTATTCTGAAACCATGTCCTTTGTCCTTTTGGAAGGTGTCAGAGGACTTTGCAGTCTTTTTTGCTAAGCCTTTTCCTGTCCACAATTCTCGAGTCGTTGATGTCCCTTATTTCAATAGGTCAGAGTTGGCAACCCTAGTTGCAATTGACCTTCTAGGTCAGATTATTCTGATATATTAAAATTTAGGGTTGAAATCTTGAAACCCATAAGAATTCCTCTCAAAATATTTTGAATATCTGGACCGTTTCCCGAAAAAAAGTAACAAGCAACTTTGTAAGATTTTTTGCGTATTCTCTTCAATTTTATACAATATAAATGGGGTTCACGTCAATATCGTCGAGATATAGAAATTTTTCACGATGAATAATTTATTATAGGTACCATAAATTTCTAAAAATAATGAATTTAGATAACCTTGAGAGATCAGGTCTCAATCGACCTTTGGATGACTTCTATAGTCTATATTGCACTTTAGAAATTGAATGCTACACTAGGGTTTCTATGTATCTATATTTTTTGGAATAATTACTGGTGATCATACACATTCTCTTCAAGATGTCTGAAATGGTATCGAAAATTCTGGATATCAATAAAAGGACTCATTGAACAAAGAAAAAACTTTGATTTGAATACTCAAAGCTTTCACAAGAATCGTTCTGAATTATAATTTTTATGACATTGCAGTTACAAGTGCCTGAATTGGGCAATTTCTTATCTGTTCAAACCGCTTCCTGTATTATCAGTGTGTGTATGCTCTAAGCAAGCACAACCTGATTCACATGATCTCAGAGGTAGCAAAAAGAAAGAAGTGCGGAAAGGATAAAGAACGATTGAAAGGACTGAACGAGAATAAATTCGCTATCACAAAAACGCCTATATCTCTTGAACCAATTGAGAAAAAATCAAAATTTGATCATAGTTAGCTTTGTTATGAACGTCAGAAACATGTGGAACATTAACGGTATCAAGAGTTGTTACGCGCTTCAACGAAGATCTCACAAATAACCGCAAGGAAGGAACCGGGAGGAAAAAGGGGTTTCATAGACCAAAAAAAGTGAAGAACGGCATCAGCCTTTTTCAGGACGGAAAGTGGCCCAAATAGTGGGTTGTTCGCAGTCAACCGTTCAGAAAATCAAGTCGAGTTGTGGGCTTAGAACATACAAAGTGCAGAAAGTACCAAACAGGAACGCTGTGAAGAATCAAGAAGCGAAATAGAGAGCAAAGAAATTAAAAAAAGATTTCTTGAAAAATTTTTCCTGTTGCGTGGTGGACGACGACCTATGTCTTGGCTGATTTCTCGCAACTTCTTGGTCAGGAATTTTATACTGCAGATTCTCGTGGAAATGTTGACGAACAATTTCCCGTGAAGAAACAAGCAAAGTTTCCTTAAAAATTCTTGGTTTGGGAAGCAATTTTCACTTGTGGGAAAAGGAGCAGATTTTTCGTTGGCCAAGGCTCTGTTGACTCGAAGATATACATCGAGGAATGCTTGAAGAAGCGACTTTAACCATTTTCACGTGAGCACGATGTGTCAACAATCTTTTGGGCAGATTTAGCTTCATGCCACTAGCAAGGCCACCAAATAATGGTAGGAAGCTAATGAGGTGGTTTTTGTCCCCAAAGAGGCCAATCCACCAAATTGCCCAGAACTCAGGCCAATCGAAAGATATTGGGCCCTGGTAAAAAGAGAATTGAAGAAGACTAAGAAATCAACGAAGAATTAGCGGAATTCAAGCAGAAGTGAATACAGCATCCCAGAAAGTGACTGAGAACACTATAAGAAGTATGAAGGGAAGAATTCCAGAAAAAATCCATGAATTTTGTAAAAAATAGTTTTGGTTTTTTTATTGTAAAAACAGTTTTCATTAGAATTAGAAGATGATTCGAAAATGAGTTTGCTTTTCGAAATCGGTCGAGTGGTTCAAAAGATATAAGCGTTTTTGTGATAGCGAATTTATTCTCGTTCAGTCTTTAATTGACTCGATAAAAATGGCAGAAACAAGCAGTAACCGTCATTTCATTCATTAGAAATATTTCGGATAGAATAGTGTTGTTGCAACAGGCCCCCCCAGTCGTGTAACTTAAGCGCCGTTTCTAATCGCGACGCACACTTGACCGCATTTTATTTTTGAAATTGGCGCGACCGATCGACTCGAAAAACCGTCGGTATTCACCCACCTTATTTTAACACCGCGCGCGGCATATATCCTAACGTAGAGGGAGAGAGTTATGAGAACGCTAGACTCGCGAGCTCTTTAAAATCGGATATTTTTAGTACGTTAGTATTTGGCAGGCTCATGTAGCGTTTGGTCGATTTTTCGATTGATAATTGCGTCGACGTGTCGTGTGTGCGCCCTTAACCAGTATCCTTCTTTACGCGCCCTCAACGGCTATGTCGAGCCCCGATGTCCGGTCCTGACTTTGCGTCCTTCCGTTCGTACCGTCCTTCGGACGGCAGATTTCGCGACTACGCCGGCCAGAAGTCGTGGACCCCGCGTTCTAATAATAATAACGGCTTTAGCGATTTTCGAACGAATGCGAATAATAGCCGTACAGATGACTTCATGGCGAGCAATTCCCATCTGACGAACAGCAATCCGTCAGCAGCTGCAAGAAGGACGCGTTACTCGCGCTCCTCCACGACCAGTGTCGCTCAGCTTCTAAGTGAATCGTGCACCAGTTTGTTGCAAAAGTTGACCACACGTGTGCGCGGTCCCTCAGCCTCTACGGAATCTTCCGCCCATAATGACGCCAAGAACAACAACTACTCGCATAATCCGTTTTTCGGAGGCCACCCCCTTACCACCAGCAAGAGCACCACGGTGGTACCGAATTTCGGTCATACCAGAACTCGATTGGAGGATAAATATTCCTCGGTGCTCGACAAGATCTACAGCACCAAGAAAAGGTATTCGGAGAAGCCGGACGGACCGGTGAGCGGTAGGACGTTGAGCAAGAGCTCGACCACTGCCAACGTGTTGCTGTCCGAGAAGGCCTACCCTTACGTCAGCAAAGTGCAAAGGGAGAAAACCCCGTACCGCGGAGAATCCCGCAATTCCAATTATAACAACCAGAGGCGACAGCAGCAGTATCCGGAGCCGCAGTATTCGTATTTGGATCGAGATTCGGCTTATCGCGTACGTCACAGATCGAACCATTCCGAACTCAGGCCGAGAAAGTCGTCAAAACCGCACCGCAGCGGTTTGAGCGAAGCCAGCGAACGAAAAAATTCGAACGCCAGTTCGTCCTCCAACTATAAGTTGTGTCCGGTGGAGATCCCTCTGACCGGGGAAAAACCCGCACCTGTGCACGCGGCCAGACCGATCAAGGTCGAGGAGAGCGCTCAAACTCGCGATGGCTGCTCTTCCGGGGTGTTGTCGGAAAGGGAGGCCAAGAGAAAAGAGATACAGAGTTTGATCAAGAAGTATTCGGCGTTAGATGAGTTTTATAACCGTCTGGAGCCGCCGCCCACCGCTTCGTCTGCGGCCCAGAAGAAAAACTCGCTGGGTCCGGCTTCCGTACAGGGTACCACGACCACCGCCGCCACGTCGGTGGCGCAGAAATATTACCATCATAAGTTGTCGACGTCGGTCGTAAGTAGCGTGGTTCAAGTGTGTGGTTTTTTCATCTCCCACGCCCGGTTTCCGTCACTAACAAAGAGTGCCGCTTACGACTTAACCATCGTTATCATTGTGTAAGTCTGGACACGTCGTCATCCATTGATATTTTATTGATTTTAAATTCAGCAACGCGGTTTGGTTGAAACGAAAATCGAATAAGACTAGTTCAAGGGAAGATATCCAAAGTTTTCCCCGAAGTTGCTTCAACAAGCAAAACGAAAGCAGTAGAGAAATAACGAAAATTACGAATAAATATCACATATTGTAATACACACAACCAAACGAATTTTAATTAAAAAAAAGTCGCTGAAAAGTGAAGAGCAGTTTTCTCAAAACAAGTTTATTACAAAAATAATATAAATTATTAAAAGATTATTTTTATAATAAAACAGAAAATTAAAAGTGTAAATTTCTCTAAAAATAATTTTTATGTAACTGAGAATTGAACAACAAATAAAACGATTTTAACAAATCAATAATCAGTATTACCACCCCTGGCATTGATACAAGCTTGAATTCGACGAGGCATGCTTTCTATTAAGTTGTTAATTTCTTCTTCTGTAACATTTGCACATTCCTCTAAAGCCGCTTGTATAAGTTGCTCTGCGTTACCAGGATTATTTTGACGAGCTCTAATTTTTCACTTGATCCTATCCCACAAGTGCTCGATAGGATTAAGGTCCGGTGAACAAGAAGGCCACTCTAAAACAGATACATCTTCTGTTTCGAAAAATTTTTTTGCAACTCTGCTGGTATGTGGAGGTGCATTATCCTGCATAAATAGGAAATAATCTCCAAAAGCATCGCGAGAGCCTCACTACAGGTTGTGTAGCACTAGATCAACATACCTAGGCCCTGTCAGAGATTGTCTAATGGGAATTAAAGGATTTTTCTCACCAAACATAATTCCGCCCCAAAACATTACACTACCTCCTTTGTATTTAGGGATCGGTCTTGCAGCTTGTAGCCTAGCTTGCCTCCCTCTACCTCTTAAAATGCGAACACGGCGGTCGTCTGATCGTAGGCCAATTCTGGTCTCATCCGAAAATAAGACATTTTTCCAATCTTCAATAGTCCAATTTTCATGCTCTAAACACCAATTAAAACGGTCAACTTTATTTTGCCTTGATAGTTCTGGAACTCTTAACGCTCTTCTCTTGAATAATTCCCGAGCGCGAAGTCTTTTTCTGATCGTTTCGACAGAAACACTAACACCTGTAGCTTGCAAAAATTGCCTTTGAAGCTCTGAATGAGATACTGCGGGATTTCTTCTTGCTGTTTGGGCTAAAAAGCGATCCTGCCTTTCTGTAGTTACTCTTCCACGACTTCTTCTCGGCCTATTCTTTAGGGTTCCTAACTCCAGAAACCTTGCATAGGTTTTTGAAACAACCCCTTGTGTAACCCCCACCGTTCTTGCAATCTGTCTTTGTGACATACCTTGTTCTGCCATAGTAATAATTCTTCCTCTCTGGACTTCCGATAACCCCACATAAGGCATTTTTTTTAAAACTTCGCAGAAAAAAACAAAATATAAATTCACTGCGACGTTCGAACGAAATGGTAAAATCGACACTGCAAAGCCAAATCTTATCAAATGCTTATGAACCTAACTGTTTTTGTGAGTAAACACATGCACTTTTTATTTGCTTCTAACGAAAAAGATATCAAAATAATATTTCATCTTAATACTGGGTGATTCCATATAAGTTTGGTTGTGTGTACACAACTGAACCACCCTTAATCAAGGCATCTCTCTGTCCACTCAAGTTGCATAATGATTCATTGAGTGCTTTAGGAATTTAAAGTGAAATGAAGACTGGAAATTAGGCAATCTAACGTGATATCAAATATTTTTTGAGGTTAGCGCTGGTGGTCAAATAATGGGAATTCACAATAAAACCGATTAGAGTCTTGGAAAATTGTTTCTCTATTTCAGTATCGTAATGAGTTCATTACAGTTCTAAAAACAGTGCTGTAATGAACTCATTACAGCACTGTTTTAAGTTATATTTTTCGTTTCGTGGTTGTTAACAATGACTTCCGATCCTATCAATTTTCAACACACGTCAATTTGGAAATGTCAATTTTCGTAACAGTCACCAACTGCCAAGATACAATACAAAAGTCACTAGGATGTATAATCTGCATTTTTGATTGAACTGACCATATTCATTAGCTATCGGCATGGGCGCCCGCAGAAATCCGCAAAAATTTTTCTCAGGGGGGGCCAAATAAAGATTAGAGAGCAATATTGAGGGTGTTGTGCTGTAAAACAATGAGGCCATCAAAATCTCAGGGGGGGCCATGGCCCCCCCTGGCCCCCCCCTGCGGGCGCCCATGGCTATCGGTGGCAGCTTTTTGAGCATCTTTGGGTTGGTACCAATCTGTCATCAATGTTCAATGTCAAACCTCATTAATGTCAATTGTCTTCGATTTCAATTATTGTTTACAATTTTTGAAGTTTTGAACGTGCTTTTTATTTGTAATTTTGATAGAGCAAACACAGTTTTTGGTACAAATGGATGCTAAAAAGGTGTAAGTACATTTTGTGTACACCTAAATTTTATAAAGAATATATTGAAACCTCGATGTTAATGAATTGGCGGGCTTATTCCAAATCAGTAATGACATATTATTATTGCTGCCAACCCAAAAACGCTCGAAAAGTTGCCACCGATAGCTTATGAATATGGTCAATTTCAACAGTATTTCACGAAATTTGACTGAAATAGAGAAAATATCGTCTAATACTCGTTGCAGAATGCAATTCCAACACTCATGCGTTCGTATTGGAATAGGAGTCCATTCTGCATCTAGTTTTAGAATATACCTACTATTATGTAGACATTTTTCGATATTTCTAGTCCTTACTCTTAGAAATCATTCAAATTAAGTGCATTTTTATTAAAACATGCCGCACATTCAGAGGATTTTCTGAAATATTTTGCAACCTGTTGTATTAGCCACATATTGAGTGACCTACCAGGAAAAGAAGTCGTCAAGACTTGACTAAATCAAAGATAAGAAACAAGAGTGAATATTTCTTCGTTGATACTGCAATAAGCAGTATTCAGTTCGTGTTAAATGTAAAACTGGTGAAGATTTAAACTTGAATCATATAAAAGGATAAAGAAGATACAGGTTGCATTGCTCTGATGAATATTTCTTCTCCAATACTTCTACAATATCTGCGGGCTCCCTGAAAACTTATCTTCCAATAAGTATAGGACGTTATAAAATGAAAACAAATACACAACGGGATAAACACCTGAAACCGTTTCCGCAACATTCTGTCAACGTTCTTTCATTCTTGGAAAAAAATTACTTTCTGGTTTTATTGGCCAACATGTACATAAATGACTATTCGTCGACTCATCCTGTGCCTATTACTTAGGGCCCCTTTCGAAAAACTATTGTCCTGACTATCCCAGGGAAGCTTGACCCGGCTTTAAGCTCTTTCAGGTATACATCATCAAGTATTCAAATCTTCCTGTCTGTTGCCACAATTCAGTCTACCCGACTTCCTCAAAATTTAAAGTTAAGCTTTTGACATTTTGATTTTCAGTGTCATAAAACCATAAAACTGGCAGACAGCGGATAACAATCTGAGAGTGCACTTCGAATACCTGCAGTATTCAAAACAATCCCTGTTGAGCATCTTCGATTCCATTCGTGTAAGCTGTGTAATAGATACACCAATAACTGTTTGTTGGGAGTTCCTATGTTGCCCAGGAATGACCAAAAACTGACAACAAACTCTTTTGACGTAGACAGTGGGAAAACCTTTAAATCCTTTTATTATGCACAATAAAACTTTCTGGGAATTTTTTTCTTTCCTTAGAATTGCAATACCTGACAGTAATGACAGCTACAGGTAAACTTCCCCTCTACCCCCACTTAATCTTTTTCGTTTTGAGGTTTGGGGTAGTTTGCAATCGTACTTCACTACTTCAGTTGTATGATCAGTTCAAGAAGTGTTCGGTTCAGTGTCAAGTTGTGTGAGAGTGGTGGAAGTTTTTTCCAAGTCTTTTTGCGAGAATATGGCTCCTGCCAAATCTAAAGTGCAATCTTCGGGATATGGAAAGGAAAATCTCGTTCCGGTTCCAACTAAAAAGAAAATTGATGGAGCTTCTAAATTGCCTTTGGTTTCCTCAGGTAAACTATCTCAAAATAATGGTAGGACTTCTCGTGTCTCAGAAACGGTGAAATCTAAACGGTTTGACAATACCGTTTCTGGAATTGTTCCTGCAGTGCAGAAGAAAAACATTTCCTCTCCCTTTAAAAATTTTTCTTCCGTAAAACCCACTGCTGAATCTACTCCGAAGGTTCCTAAAGCCTTGAATAAGCCACAAGATAAGGCGTATCTTCCTCTTAAATGCCACATTACATCACCACTAGCCGTTCGAAAGAACGTGCCATTACAAGGGCAAAAACCAGTCAAAAGTCTTGATAAAACCAAAACTTCTTCGAGTCTTCCAAAGACGATGAATCGATCATATCGAAAAGTTGATATTTCATCAGTAAAAAAAGTGGAAGATACAATTTCGAACAGACCACCCTACAATATTCGTGGACGAAAATGTAAGGAAAATAAGGAGATGTGTTGTGAAAATCCTATGCAGACCTCTGAAAATGGAAAACATCCATCAGGTCCAAGTCAATCATCAAATCTATGTACGTCTGAGGGAGTTAATTCCAACTCAGATTCGGGTTTTTGTTCGAGGAATGCTTCTGGACTGAAAACTCCCATTTCAAGTGTCCTCTCAAATATCAGTAGTGAAAATACTGAAATTTCCTCTGGAAATGCCCTCGAAAATGAAATAGCACCTGATACAAGTGACATCCGGAATGCTCCTGGACTGAAAATTCCCATTTCAAGTATCCTCTCAAATATCAGTAGTGAAAATACTGAAATTTCCTCTGGAAATGCCCTCGAAAATAAAATAGCACCTGAAACAAGTGACATCCTTCATTCTATTTCCAACCCAGTTTCTTACATTTTTTCAAAGAATCACAATTCTTTGGAAAGTGTCGAAGATACTGAAAAACCCACAACTGTCTATGTTGAATTTCAAATATTGTTCCTTCTGTTACTTTCTTTCTATGCCCCAGTTCTTGCGGTTACGTTATTCTTAGTTTTGATACTAACAATGATCAAAAAAGCACTTCGCGATTGTCCTAGAAGTCTGAAAACTGAGGATCTAGGGACAAATGAAATACCACAGGTGCTCGATGGAGAAGATTGTCTACCATTATGCCTTCGTCTACGCTGCAAACTTCCCTCTGAAAAAAACTCGATTGGGTCGAAACCTGACTTATCTCAAACAACGGCGTTGAAAAGTGCGAAGAAACCGTCAAAACCCGTCATACGCAAAATAAACTCATTGAAGGAATCTACCCTTTATAGGCGTATTTTCGATTGGATCGATGGATGGAAATTTCAAAGGCTCGATCGTTGGCGTAAGTAAACCTGAGATCGCTAATAGCGATATTTATAAATGCAATTTCGACTCGTTAGGGTAATTGTTTAGTTGTGTGTTAGGTAGTGAAGATAACTGAGATATGTTTCTTCTATTTTGTTTCGTAAAGTTTATATTTGATTTATTTTTTTCTGGAATTATTGGTTCAAATATTTTGGCTGGAGAACTTTTCAATTTTCTATTTATTCCTGGAGAATTCTCTGAATTGCCGCATCGAATGCATTCTACACATTCTACGAAATAACTCCAAGAAAAATTGCAATTGTTGAAAATTTTCAGCAACAAAAATATAATCAATTGAGTGTTGAAAGCACTGACATGGAGTCAGCGGATTTTGAGCACTCTTTTATCCATATTTTGGTAAGATTGGCATTCCCAATTTCTAGAAATCATTCGAAAAAAATAATTTTTGACGATTGACAGAGAAAGAAATTCTCAATCATGGAGTAGAACTAGAAACGCTTACTTACGGGTCTACATCCCTGAAAAAAGGGACTCAGAAACGATTAATTATTTTTTCTGATTTATGAAGGGATGTATGAGTGTATAAAGATAAAAATAATAAAAAATATTTTATAAGTATTAAATGGATGAAAAGGATATTCCCCATCATTTTTGGTTATTTTGTTACATTTCCACCATCGAACGAACAAATATTTTTGTGTTTTTTCATTTCAGTATCGAAGTCCATCATTTAGTTAATCAAACGTCTATCTCATTTTTTTTAGAATTTCTCTTTTTTTTGTAAATAATATTACAACAATGTGTTGTTTTCGCGAAATTTATCTCCTTGAATTTTTCTATTCGATATGATAAATATCCATTTTTATCAAAGACATTCATTAAGGTTTGTTTCAGACGTCGTGAAAATTAATTGTTTCTTACAATTGTGGATTCTAAGATGGAATTGAATTTCTTTTAAATGACACACCCCGCAGGTATCTCCTCCCAAATAGTAAAGGAAAATTAGAGTGTTATACAGCCAGTGTGAGATCTAGTTCAGTGTTTCTTGTTATATTCCCCCAACATTCGTTCTATTAAGCTGAATAATCCAATAAATAAAAATTAATGCACTGCACTGCAATCTGGCGGTATACGTTTCTTATTTTGAAGGCTAAGGACTCTTAACATACCTTTCATCATTTATAGGAATGACAGGGTTTTGTTCTAATATTTATATCTAAATTCGCCTAAGAGTGTTGATTTGTATTGATATCAGTTAAATCTACTTTGGTAATATGTGTCCGTTACTTGATAATTAAAATTTGTTATGAGGCGTTATCGTCGAAGTCTTGAACAGATGGGTGATCTGTGCGCTATATTCGATTTTCGTTCCAATCTCACTGTTGTAGTCAGAAAAACTATTAGAATTATTGGATTTTTTTAAATCTTAGTGTTTATTTGATTTTACACCGATGAAAAAGTATATATCTCAATTTCCAATGTTCTGCTGATAAAGATCCTGTGAATTTACATTTTATTTGCTATAAAGAAATATTAGAAATCGAGTGCTTTCGACAAATTTGCTAGGCAATGCACAAACTCGACAGAAAAAGGTATATTCGGGGAGGGCAGTAACTTCCAAGGAATTATTTATATGATGCAAGTGCTTAATGAACCCTTTAGATGCAACCATTATCCTTATCCCTCATATATACCTTGAACTGTTATTTTTGGTGCATACATTGTGTACCATTAAAGAGAATGATTGTTGATTTGGCAATCCGTTTGCCCTTTCCTCTGTCTGCTTATCGGGCCACACACATCTCCATTGTATTGGCATTGGAATGATGACTCTTGGATGATATCTACCTGATGATGATGATGACGTTGATGACTATGTGCTTTCCTTCCTGTCGATTGTTGAACCATCGAATGATGAACGTCCTGTCGGCACTGTGCGTAACCTGACCAACCGCAACCCCCTCAACCTGTTGGAACTTGCGATTGCAGAGCTCACGAGCACCCTCTATTGAAGATGACGAGGAAGGTCACCTCATTTACAGAACGGGAGACATCCTACAAGAACGATGTTCGTGAATACTACACTTTGTTAATTAGAAATTGGATAAGTCTTTCACAAATCCCATATACATCCCTTCCAGTTATAATATAATACATACCTCTCTTTTCAGCAGGGGACTAATGTAGATAGTTAAATGCCCCGCTCCAAATTTTTGAAACGAAAATAATTATTGGTTCCTATGTATTCATTACGGAAAACTTAAACGAGTAGGCCCTATATTTATTGTTAGAAAAGTTGATTAATAAATTGTTCAAAATTAAATTTGCATGCCCTCGAGTTGAAATTGTTTTCTAATTATTGAAACTGAAGCAATTGAACCTTGAAAAATTCGTAGTTCTTGTGCTCTATTCATTATATTTACTCAATTGCTTCAGTCTATAATTTCTTTCAGGCTAACATTTTTGTTTTATCGTTTTTCAGACAAGGTTCTTGGAACACTAGGAGAAGGCACCTTTGGCAAAGTTGTCAAAGTGAAAGATGTTGATAGGTAATGCATTTTTAACCAGTTTTGTTCAATAGTACTTTTTCATTTCATAAATTAGCGAATACATGAGTGGTTTTTGATTCATTTACTTGACACAACTTTGCTGTTTTAGGGATCATTATATTGCCTTGAAGATTATAAAGAATGTGGAGAAGTACAGAGAAGCAGCTAAATTGGAAATCAATGTACTAGAAGAACTGGCTGATAAGGACCCTGATGGTGTGCAGTAAGTCAACGTTTTTTCAATCTGTTTCCACATATATAGGTTGTCCTCAAAACACTTGATTACAACGATCTTGTAATTTTTATTGCTTAAACTCTGAAAATAGAAATGAATAACAAATCTTGACAAACCAGATGCTCGGGAAATATTAATAGAATATTATCGAAACTAAATTATTGTTGCCAGGTAGGAAAATTCAATTGAATTGACAACTGGTAAAATCTATCTGAGTTGCACTAATTTCGTCATTTCGTCAGTCAATTAAATAATTGACTGAGATTGATGATCTTCAGAGTCATATCAAGAAAGAACAGATTTTAGAAGAATTGAAACAATTCGAAAGAATATTGAAAATGTATATTTTATTTACAGTTTATGCGTTAAAATGTTGGATTGGTTCAACTTCCATGGACACATGTGTATAGCCTTTGAGATGTTAGGGCTGAGTGTTTTTGATTTTTTGGTGAGTACACAATAAGATCCTCCGTTGCCTTGAACTCCTTAATAATACATTTTACACAACTTGCTATTTATATAGTAGGCTACTTAGCTATTTTTAGCCCTAGATATTGTGATTCTTGGCCAGCTGCTTGTATATGAAATTATGAAAATGTTTGTTTTGTCGTTTGTATTAATGAGAAGCTCTCTTTTTGTTGCAGAAGGATAACAATTATCAGCCATACCCCTTAGAACAGGTTCGGCATATCGGCTACCAATTGTGTTTCTCAGTGAAGTTTTTACATGACAACAAATTGACCCACACCGATCTCAAACCAGAAAATATATTGTTTGTGGATTCAGATTATGAAGTATCATTTAATAACAAAAAGGTGAGTTGGCAGCATTATATGTCAGACATAAATTTTCGCTCATATTTCAATTTTTCGTGATGAAATGAGTTAAGTCCTTTTGAGGCACAAAAATGTATGAAAGTATTGCTTAAACACAAAAGAAGAATAAGTTTCACATGTTGAATATAAAGATCCGCATAAATTATAAAGTATGTACATCAGAGTTTCTCTTATTTTTTTTCAGATCAGACAAGACGATAAGGTATTGATTTTGGCTCTATTTTAACTCAATAGTTCATATTTGAATTCTTACATTCTTCTTACTTAAAAGTCTCTTGAATGGAGGTGTCTCAATGATAATGCAATCTTATGTGTTTCTTTTTCTTTCAGAAGCGACAAGTGAAAAAGGTTTTGAGTACAGATGTCAGATTAATTGACTTTGGAAGTGCAACATTTGATCATGAACATCACAGTACTATAGTTTCCACTCGTCATTACAGAGCGCCTGAAGTGATATTAGGTAAAAAAATCTATTTATTTATGTGAGTTATTGGTGCTAATGATACAATTTTTTCAGAGTTAGGATGGGCCCAGCCCTGTGATGTGTGGTCAATTGGCTGCATTTTGTTCGAATTGTATCTTGGGATTACATTATTCCAAACACATGATAATAGAGAGCATCTGGCGATGATGCAACGTATTTTAGGCGAAATTCCAGTGAGGTGAGGATATTTTGAATTCTCCATTATATTCATCAATTCTAAATTAATTTTTTCCTTACAGAATGGCGAGAACGACAAAGACTAAGTATTTCTACAAAGGTAAACTAGAATGGGATGAAAAGAGCTCAGCAGGTCGATATGTTAGGGACAATTGCAAACCTCTTCTGGTAAGTCTGTGATTCTGAATATTCTTATGATTTTTTTCTACTCATGCGATAAAAATTCTCGGACTGCCTATATACCAATCAATTGATGCCAGATCTATACATTGAAAGCAAATGAGTTTTTTTCCGAAAAGATCCAATGCTCCATTACTGTTTTCAGAAATCCTCTTCACATTTTATACTTTTTACTTGGTTTAAGCTCCTTCCAGGCTGCATGCAATATTTTAAAATTTTCTTGATTTTCGGCGAAATAATGTTGTAAATTCTATAACACCAACTGATTTTTGTTTTCAGAGATACAAACAGAATGATGACCCTGAACACAATCATTTATTTGATTTAATATTCAAAATGTTGGAATATGAACCATCCCAAAGGATAACCCTAAGACAAGCGTTATCCCATCCATTTTTCGACAAAATCCCCCCACATCAAAGACTTGAGGAACAAGGATCTGGAGAAAGGCATGGGAGTCTGACGAGATAGACTTAATTTTTTTCAACTTTTTGAAGCTGTCCAAAGTTCACAAGTCGTCTGAAGTCATTATTTATTGTTAAGAATTCAAAAGCAGTTGATTTCAATGTATACAAAATGTGATTTAATTTGAAAAGGTAGAAACCACCTGCCTCAATTTTGTACTTATTCAGTAAATAATTTTGGAAAAATTTGCTAGAATATGAAATGATTGTATATATTATATTCCATATCTTTTACAAGTGTAACTAGTTAATGAAAGATCTATTGAATTAAGGTTTGATTGATTTCTTGATATTTTAATTAGGAAGTATTCATTGAATCGAACTTTTGAATCACCGATGTATATAACGTTGAAACAATAAATTTTAGTTTGTAAACCTGTGTTTTGCTACAAATGAAACAAATTTTCTCCCAGAAATTTTTACGAGGACAATTATTTATTTTGATCATATTACATACATTCTAACAAATAAATTAATTTTCGAGAAATACAGAAAATCACAATGAATGAAGATAATCAATATAAACATTATCTTAATTTCCAGTCCAATTCGACAACTAAATCGTATTAAAAGCTAGATATAAAAAACTAAAAGATTTCTGATGTTCAAAAGACAACCATTTCAAAAACATTTTCCATCATTAAAATACAAAAGGGGAACCTGAATTAAACTTACAAATCGGTAATTTTCAACTTGCGACTACAATCAATATAAAATAAATATTCATTATGGACATCAGTCTTGGTAAAAATAAATTTACAAGGTAACTCATAGCTCTGTAGTTTCGTGGGCTGACTTGGAATTTACCGAATTTAAGGAACCTGAACAGGATGGTTTATCAAGAGTTTCGTTGGACACCTCAATAATGGTTCTTTCTTCCATGCTTTTTGTGATTGGCTTCTGTTCATTAACATACTGGAAAAACTGGCTTCTAAGGAGTGCTGTCTGCGAGGAGAACTTCTTAGATGGCTTCTCTTCTGTTGGGGTAATGTCGATGTAGATGCTATCATTACTCACTGTATCATGTAAACGATCGAGTCTTAAAATGTTTTTCGATTTTGATCGATAACTGCAACTGCTTCCGATACTAAGTTTCTCCGCTTGGGAAGCTTTGTAACTCACGTTATCGTCAAATCGCACTCTTTCGGATACGCCATCATCGTTTGTGTTATAACTACATGAATCGCTTCCACTCGCCTGAGAAATAAATGATATTATTCAAACAGCTAATAGAAGAATGCTCTATAATGATGATGAGATGGTTTTGTCCGATTATGTCTGCAACTGAAAAGCCCATGTTTCTTTCACCAAAATACCTTTTTCGATAAGTTTTTAACACAAATAATTTGTTCATATTTTCCTCAATAACAGAAAATATCTTATTGACAAAGGTTTTTCATTCAATTAATGATTCATCAAGCTATTTTATATTCAAAACAATACTCTTATTTCATATATCTTTTGATATAAACGTTGCTATATTCCTGAAATCAGGGAAGTTTATTTCTCGGTGGAATAGTTCTACCGCGCGAATGTAATATCTTTTACCATCACCGGGAATTCTAGACAAAAACATCAGGGATAAATCGAGAAATTGTCTAGTAACAGAAGCAGGCATCTGTAGACGCAAATCTCTCATCCAAGAATGCTTCAGTTTGATTAGCAAGCAGTGAATGACGCAACTGATCGATATGGCGGGAAATTATTCGAGAATATTTGAGTCAAAGACTCTTCCTTTAGCGCAGAAACAGTGATTGGAATAGCTCATTTATTGATGGTCAAAATGGGAAATGCTTTGGGTATCAAGACTCTTAAGAGATTTGTTCCAGACAAACTACTTTGAAATCTTACCTTATAATTAAAAATGGACCCAGCTAAAGCTCTCATCGACGCCCCCGCTTCGTCGAAACTGGCATTACCAGATTCGGCGGATAAACTGGTGATGCTGTATCTTTGCGTGGAATTCATATCAGCTTGCACCTCAAGTCGATGTCCAGCCACGCTTCCGGCTAAAGCTACGGTACTGGCGGATTCTCTGTCTGGTTCTCGCAGGATGTGACTGTCGCTGGCCAAGGATAAACTCGCTTCTCCTATCGACGGATTGGGAATTTTCGTATTTACGCTAACGGCATCCATGGAGTTTCTGTCGACATTGTTGCAAACGATAACATCGTTGTCGTCTGTTGTCGATCCTCCTCCGCATCCCCCTGAACGACAGAGGGATACCGGGACCACTCCGTAAACGTAGAAGAGCAGGATGGGCACGCCTATACCAACCGCTAAACCAGCGAGTATGGGTGATATTACAACCTGGAAAAAATATTTCAATTTTAATTCGTATAATTTCCTAATGATTGTTTCTACTACAAATAATACATTCATGTACGAACTATCTTTTGACAATTAGTATGTTATAGACTATAGTCCGTTCAAATATAAGAAGGAGCTTTGTAAACAAACAAAATCGTGTAGTTTGCGCACAATAAAGCTCCTATTGGTTAAACAATTTTAACGACGCTCCCTTCGACCGCCCTAGCAGACTGCCAGGATCGTACTCGGACTGTGGATGGTACTGGATAGAAATGATTCCATAATTTGAGTCAGCAATTTCCACATTAGAACTTTTTTCCTCAGAACCTCGAGTGCAAAATTTCTATTATTATTTGCAACTGTCATAAACATTTTATATCCGACGTACCCTATTTTAGTTTTGTTTTTATATTATTATCTACTAAATAATTTCTTTTTCGGATGCTCGAGATTGCGGCAAGGTAATTCCAGGAAACACCTGAGTTTTAGAGATTAGGGTCGGAATTTTAAGATTCCGACAAATTCCGGGAAACACCAGATTTGGGTCCTTTTCCCTAATGGGTGAAAGCCATCTTGATTTGCATAAATATCGAAGTTTTCAATTGACAAGACTCGAAAAAGATCTCAGTTCAAATTTATAATGGTCATTTACTTGTATATCCGAAATATATTTAGTACCGGTCCATAATTTTATATTATTTTGTACGAAAATCTTTGTCGGCTGCTCAAGATTCCGACAAGGTAATTCCGGGAAACACCTGGTTTAGGTCCTTTCCCTTAATGGATTAAAGCCATCTTGATTTACATAAATATCGAAGTTTTCAATTGACAAGACCAGTTAAAATACCTAGAGCTACTGTGAAGGTCTAGCTGTTGAAAGTGTTTATAGATTCTGTTGTGAAAAGTGTATTGTGTTGGAAAATCTTTTGACAAAGTGTATATAGTGTTTATAGAACAATGTCGAATTCGAAAACGGATACTGCATCTGAGGGTGATATGTGGGGACCACCACGAAAAAGGTCCAAAGGGTCGCATTTCTCTGCTGAAGAGAAAAAGATAATTTTGAACATTTCACGAAAAGAATTGGAAGAACATCCTGATTTATCGAAAAGAGACTTAGTAGGAATTGTTTCAAAATCCTCAGAGGTGAGTGATTCAACTGTATTCAGAATTCTCAGAGAATATGAAGAGAATAAAACATTGACGCCACCTAAGAGGAGAGCCCAGTCGTTAAAAATAATCGATTCGGTTGACGATTTCGATATGAACCTTATCAGAAGAATTGTCCACGGTTTTTTTTTCCGGAATGAAATCCCAACGATCTCTAAAGTTCTAGAAATCGTGAATGATGACGACAGTTTGCCAAATTTCAAAAGAACAACATTCTATAAATTATTGAAAAAAATGGAATTCAAGTTCAGTTAAAACTGAACGATTGCGTGAAATCTCCTCGATTCGACTCTGGACGGAAAGAATCTTTACGAAGGCCCTCCTACCGCTGCGCGAAAGATGTTATTATTGCTCCTTCTTAAATTTGAACAGAGTATAGTAGAGCCCCTACATCTACCTAATATTAAGTAGTTATCTTTATCGGTAGATCTCTGGGATTCGGATGATTTTTTAGAAGAGATGTCAAAGTATAAAAAAAGTCAATTATATTTATCTGTCGAAAATTTTACGGTTTCTGGGGCAAATCATCATTGATTACCAATTTTTTTTCAAAGAACCCAGAATATCTGCAGCAATTTTCATAGTGAAATATTGACGAAAGAAAAAAACCTGAATCGCTCGTTACCTGTCGACATAATTATTCAACAACCCCTCCGCAATATTAGCATACCCACAAAGAAACCTTATTCACACCCATCAACATTTAACCCTCGCCCCGAATTTTCTGCCCCCGTGCCTTCGCGCCGCCGAAGGGTGCCGGCAAGGCCACGCCCGTGCTCGCTTCACCCTAAAGGCAGGTCGCGCCCCTCGGATTCCTCTGACCGATTCCGACGTCGACAACAACCCCAACTTATTACTCAATTAAAGGGATGATCCCTCCAAAAACATTCCAGCAAAAAAATCAATGATGGAATGTAGCGGACCGTTGCTCCTGGTGAGATAGATAGATTAGATGACAAATTTAAGTGAAAGGTATAAAATTATATCTACTATTTTAGTATTTTATTATGTATTTACATATTTTGCTTGCATCCGCTATAATGAAGTTTTTAATGTACGCAAACAATGAATGTTTCCGATTTTTTCATTTGGAGGACTCGTATGATGCATGAGTAAGAGTTAAATGACTCCTAAAAAACATTGCAATATAATGAACATTCAAACCAATTAATTCATTTCGAATTACATAAAACAAGAATTTTATTGATCTCTTCAGAACTGTTCAAAACAAAGAAAAAAAAGAAATTGATACTTCTGATATATTCCCAATATTTAATAAAAAAGAGGAATGAAAAGTTTTTGTTCTCATAAATTGCTGCATCATATGAGTTATAAACTACCTATTTACAGGAGCAATTTTTCAAACCGCAACATTTGTTTTATCTAGCTGGATTAACGAGCACTCAAAAGCTCCCATTCGTTTCAATGTCAATATCAATTGATAATGAAAAAACTTCTATAATAAAAAATACAAAATACAATATGAATTTAATTTTCTTCAATATGACCATTTAATAAAATAAATTGAAAAGCATCAATAACCAGCATCGCCAATTTTTCCATTTGAATAATCACCCCATCCTACTATCCACATTCTCCGTGAAATCATGGAAGTGGCAAAAATTTATCAGTTCCCCTCAAATATCGCAAACATTGCCACGCGAAAAGATGAGGACAAACAAAAGTAAAAAAAAACGATCTCGACTGATGGGGATCATGGGATAGATGAAGCCGTTACCGTGAAAGTATACGAGAAGATTCGCTCGCCTGTTTGTTCCTGCTGAGAATACGCAGCCTACAGAGGGAAATTTGTATCAGACTGGCGGCGAGACGACGCGCAGGACGCAGGAAAGGGCGTCCATCGAGCGCGTACTACAAACGTGATACCGAACCGGGACCGTGCAACGGCATAGATGCCGTTGTTTCATGAAAATCTGCTTTTCGAACAGGATATTTGGGAATAAAGACAATTATTATTATTGAATGTCGTAAATAGTGAGATACGAAATGGCGAATGCGACGGGGTCAAGCAGCACCAAAGGAGGAATAGTACTTCCTGCGGTCTTTCATTTCTGGCATCAAATTATTTGGTTCTGCTCCACCTCACCTCATCTGGGTTATATCACTATGCATGTCATCATGACATGATTTTTGGCCTTTTTTATATTATACATTGTGACTTTCGATGAACCTTTTTTTGAGTTTTGCTATTAGTGTCTGCCTATATACACTGCGCAAAAAAATTAACGCAGATTATGGAAATCTCAAATTTATTCTACAACTGAAGGTGTTCTCAATGATAATTATTTTTATCAGAATTATGCATGCATATGTTTCCACTTTCAACGTTTTTCTTCAATACAGATGTTTTCTCCCAGCAGGAATAAACAAAGATGATATTATCAGATTTTGAATGTATTAGCTCCATTCTAAAATCAGTTGTTCTCGATCAATTCTAGTGATCAATAGTTTTTCTTTCGTTTGATTTTCTACACTCGATCGCTATGCAACGCGAAACACGCAATTTGACCCAAGAGGAATGTGCCCAAGCGGTAGTTTTGCGAGAAGAAGGGTGGACATACACAAGAATTGCAGAAAGGTTTGGAGTTTCCCATACAAGTGTGTCCAGAATGTTGCAGCGATTCAGGGAGACAGGTATGGCTGTCCGAAGACCAGGACAGGGTAGACCACGGGTAACAACTGCCATTCAAGAACGTTACTTGAGAGTTTCTTCGTTGAGACAACGGTTTGCAACCGCTCGCCACCTTCAAAATCAGCTTGAGCAAACTCATGAGGTGCAAATTAGCACTCGGACAATAAGAAATCGCCTCAGAGAATATGATTTAAGGCCTCGTGTCGCGGCAAGAGGCCCAGCTCTTACCCCAGCCCATCGAAGGGCGCGTTTGGATTTTACGAGAGAGCATATCCATTGGGAAG
This sequence comes from Adalia bipunctata, assembly GCA_910592335.1. Lineage (NCBI taxonomy): Eukaryota > Metazoa > Arthropoda > Insecta > Coleoptera > Coccinellidae > Adalia > Adalia bipunctata. The sequence goes on along the minus strand of OU342955.1, from coordinate 9,200,914 downwards.
AGGCCGATTGGGAAAGAGTTCTCTTCACAGATGAGTCTAGATTCTGCCTCTACCATTGTGATCGACGTTCCCTTGTATACAGACGTCCACATGAAAGATATGCTCAGAGCAATTTCCTGAATACCACTGGTTCCGGGGGAGGATCGATTATGGTATGGGGTGGAATATCTTTGACTGCTCGCACAGACCTAGTGGTCGTTGATAATGGAGCTATGAATGCTGATAAGTATATAAGGAACATTCTTGAAGAGCATGTAGTGCCATTTGCCCCATACATTGGTGAAAATTTCATTTTTATGGACGATAATGCCAGACCCCATCGTGCGCGCATCGTTCAGGAGTACCTTGAAGAGGTTGAAGTCTCTCGAATAGAATAGCCAGCAAGAAGTCCAGATCTCAATCCGATTGAGCAGGTTTGGGACAACCTCAATAGAAGGCTGACAAGTTCAGAAAATCATCCAGCTACTCTTAATGACTTAGGAATCCAACTCGGAGAAATCTGGGAAGGATTAGATCAGAACATTTTAAGATCACTCATTTTGATTATGAACCGTCGTTGCCGAGCTGTAATTAACGCAAGGGGTGGAAATACCAAGTATTAAATCACTTATCAGCATTTCAATATTTTGAAAATTGTTAATTTCTCGTCTTTCACATAGGATTCGATGAAATCCTGAATTTTTCTTCCATTCAATTTGTCTTGTTTCGTTCAAAACCTTCCCGAGAGAACATAAAAAATAAGTTATAAAGTCAACTTCAACGGCGAATATGCAACATTTTCTCGATCTCATTTTGGTATAGTGTGCTGTGGATAATTTCTGTGATAAAAGGACACATCTTGTAACTTATTCCAGGATAAAAAATCATGAAATAACGTCCTTAGAGAATCGAACCGATAGACTACAGAGTTTTTCTTTCCAACGATTTCCAGGTGCTTAGAAAAAAAGCTCACTAATGAGCCTCCCGGAAAAGAAATACTTATCTATATGAAGCTTTGTGATTCCGGAATTCAAGAAACGATAACAGCGACTCCGAAAGGATAATCAACGTCCGGGAATCGCTCACCGTTCGGCCCGGCAACATCGCGGCCATCAGAGAAAGAGGACCGAGCACTTTATTCGATGATAGCGGCGAAGCGCGCCCGTAGCAGGAACACGAGCTCAGTGTGACGCATCCAGACGCTAACGCACGTTACCTCCACGCCCAACAACACGCCAACCACCCGATCCTGCCCAAATGACATCCTAATACCGACAGCAGGAAAACCCTTTCGAGATGTCCGAGAGCGAAGAGGAGGCGACCAGCGAGTCCGACTGGCCGGTGTCGGCCGAATGGCTGCAGAACATCCTCAAGAACCATCACAAGGACCTGGAGGACCCGGCCATCACCATCATCGCTTTCAGCGTGAAACCCGGATGCGATCCCAGTGAAAGTGTTCTCAGCCACATAGTGGCCGTTTCCGTGCAGTATTGTATCAAGAATGACGGATCTTCGGACACGCACAGTCTCAGGCTCATCATCAAGATGCTGCCGCAGGACCCTTTCAGCAGGTTCTTCGTCACGGAGGCCCAGTTCGATCTCAGGGAGATCAAGTTTTATACCGAAGTGAGTAGATTTATGTCTAGGTGAGGGGATGCTACACCCCAATTTCAATCTACATGAGATAGTAAGAATCTCGAAAATGATGAATATCAAGCTTTCGCAGTTAATTTTTCAACCCACAATCGTTGAATGAAGTATAATTTTAATCTTTCAATGAACTCCACAATGAAATTCAAGTAAACTTGGTAATTGTAGCGAAATATTCTTTTTCTCTTCCATAATTTATCATTATTCCTAAAAGAGAATACTTTATTAGGGACAATTAGGAAAAAACTGATTATTAAAATAGACTTATTTTTATAGTAAAACAATTTTTGGGCTTTGTTGGGTGCATATGAATTCTGGTTAAATATGTAGTTTCTACCAAGCAATCTCTCATAGTCAAAACACCAGTACTGGAGAAAATTTGAAAGTTTTTTTTCTTCTTTTACCAATTTTTACCAGAACATTGAATTAACGAATTAACCAACTGTTTCAGCTAATCCTCAAATTTTTTAATATTTCTGTTGATGATGAATGAGTCCAAAAAATTTGATGGATGTTTTCCGGTCGAAAAATAGGCTAGGTCTTTTATATGAAAAAAATTGACCAACCCCCTGTTAACACACAGCCCCTAAACATATTTACCAGGAAACTTTCGTATTCGTATACCAAATTAACGATTTGTGAGAAGAAAAAAATTATCAACTCATGCACTCGATAATAAATAATTTTTTCTCTCAGAAATCGTCAATTTCACCAGAAAATTATAGTAGACCTCATTTGTTTAGAAATAACCAAGCATTCTACCCCGTAAAATCATAGGAAACACCACCAAAATACTTATTGAGTGTCCTGATCGCTTAACTTCATTTTTGATCTCGGGAGGTTGATCTGATATCTCAATTTTTCGGAAAAGAATCATCCCTTGACGTGTTCGCACTTATTTATTCACACGATATATACATCGATTGATTAAAATGATTTTTGTGTCAATCGCAGTTCTGTTGTATGTAAATTGTCAGCAGCCGGCAAAAGGAAAAAAACTCTCACCTCAACATGTCCAATGTACGTGCTCATTGAGTATTTAGAGTATTTTCAAACCTCATGGTGTTCACTTAAAATTTAGAATTCGAGTCGTGAGTTGGTGTTAATGAGCTGTGAACTGAAATGGTTTGTTTGACAGGAAATGATTCAAATTTCCGTGTTTTAATGATATTCAATTACTCGTGCACAATTGGTAACTAGTACAAATTGGAAAAAAGCATTCATTCGATTTAATGTTCGCCAGTATTTCCGTGACAAATTGGACGTAACATTTCGGAGAGGACCGAGAGAATTGAGTATTTCCAATAGCTGTTCCGATCCCTAAACCATAATTGGTGACCTCATTAGCTTTTTATTCGTTACAGTATACGTAAGAGACGACGATAACGGTTTCAACCTTGGTATCATTAGAAGAATGAATTCAATCTTCTCTTGTTGTATACAAACAGTCAAGGCACTTGTTTTCTGATGATAGGAAGTGATGAAAGCAGACACAGTTTCGACGAAATGTTCGAAACAACGTGTAACAATTGTTTCCAATTACTCAATAAAAACCTGTCAACAAATTAATCATACTCGATTTGCCACCGATATACGTGACAAATATACATTTTCAAGCACTCAATGAAAATTACTTGAACGTATTTTCGACGAAATATACCGTCTTGATCAGGAAGCAATATTTTGTATCCGCCAGTCAATTATATTGAGATTTACGTATCTAAAATTATTGATTTTCTTCAGGTGGTGCCAGATCTGGAGAAATTCAAGGACGCCCAACTGGCCGATACCGAAGGTTCCGCAATCAAGATACCCATCCCCAAGTGTTACTACGGACACTATTTCGCAGGAACCAACGATCCCGATCCCAGCCCTCCAGAATCCGTCCTGGTCCTGGAGAACATCAAGTGTAACGGCTATGTGAGCTCGGATTTCTCCAGAGGCCTCACACTCAAACAGACAAAGGCGGCCGTCCAAGCAATCGCGCAAATTCACGCCCTGTCTCTCTCCTTCAAGGTGCTGGAGGCGAAGAGTCTAACAGATAAGTACTCCTTTCTCTTTCAAACGACAAGAGCCTCGGACTCCTACCAGCAGCTCATCGAGAGGGGTCTGCCGCAACTATCTCAGTTCTTGGAGACGAGACCGGGATTAGCGGATATCCTGGCGGCTTTGAACGAGCTGAGACCCCACACCAAGAACATCATCGAGAGTTTGCTGACTCCCAAAGAGCCATTGGCGTTGATAACGCACACGGATTTCTGGTGCAACAACCTAATGTTCAAAGAGGATGACACCAACTGCCAATGCTCCATCCTCGACTGGCAGATGGTGACGTACAGCAGGGCCACCAACGACCTCGCTCTACTTCTCATCAGCTCAGTGCCCGCAGAACTCAGAAGGCTTCACACCAGCAAACTTTTGGACATCTACTGGGAAATCCTGGTCAGCACATGCCGACGCTTGGGATTGGACGTGGAAACAAGTCTGGAGTACAACAGAGAACAACTGGAGGAAGACTATAAACGTTCGCAACTTTTGGCTTTGTTACTGTGCATAGGTAGTGTAGATTTAGCTTTGGGTAACGCACAAATGGAAGAGAGACTGATTGAACTGTTGCAAGACCTACATAAAGATGGTCTGCTGAGTGCTGAAGTTATTGGTCTGGAAAAGTGATGTGTGACGCGAATGTGCTGAGATTTTCCGATTTAGTTCTAATATTTTAGAGTGATGAGGATTAACAGAAGCTTCTTAATTGAAATACTCGCCAAAAAATCCCATATAATGATGAAATTTATAGTTCAGGATGAATTTATATAGTATATATACATAATGAAGGAGTACTAATAAAGTTATTTCCAGGAATGAATATGATTTTATTTATCCAAAGTGGAAACTTGAAAACTCATACTGATCATGTTATAGAACTTGCCGAAATTAAAGCAAACCAAAATATTAAAATGACAAGAAATATTATGTCTTCATAATTTTCAGAAAAAATCATTCTGTTTATGTCGTACTTTGAAGGATAATTCGGCAAAAATCTCTCAATTTGACCTGATCTAGTGGCATAAAGTGAATAGTTAAATATGTCAATTATCTATACAATAATGATATAAATTGTCTTTTTTTTCAATCCATGACGATTCCAATTATTATTTAATTCGTTGAAATGATATAATCTTTGAACAATCAATAAAACAAAGCGAGCAACCAATTTGAATTCATAAAAATATTCAGAGAATAATAAAATTTAAATCAATAAATAAACCAATGATGTATCGTCAAAAAGCAGTATATTCACACGATGATGTACAATGTTTTATCATGTATGTCCTCGAAAGATGTAAACATGCTTTTCGAATTGGTCCAAAGGGTGATTGAAAAAAATGGAAACTAAAAAGCAGTGAAGCAAGAGGAATTCAAATAGATAAAAATCAACTCAACTACTCCATTTATTAGTTTTATTCCAGCTGTAGATTATGGACGGATTCAATTGCTGTTTATTGGTTGAATTATTATTGTTAAATCTTGTTATTAAGCAAAATTTCCCATGAATAATTCTAGACTTTGAAGTATCGCGATGATTTCCTTATCTTCGGAATTTCGCGTGTCGAAAAGAATAAAACAATTTTTCACTTAACGACTTAACTCCCTATTTTTCGCTATTCGCAAGACGAGGTTGGTTGTTTTTCGTAAGTTTTGATAAGCTGAGGCTTTCTCATAAGATAAATCTCGACCCGAATAGGACTTTACGGAGGATTTGAGGGACGTGTCGAAGAAAAGTGTGCTGTATATCGATCCTGCTGGTCCTTGAGATTTATAGGTCAACCTGAAAAGTTCGCGAAAAGTGTTTAGCCTGCACATTTACGTATTGAAAAGTTCGAGAGGTCGGAAAACGGTTTTGTAGTTTCCAGAACGAATGTACAGGGGTGGTACAATTCAAATATGTAATATGAAATGGACTCACATTTCCTTTACGCTTCCATATGTTGAGTAAATGGAAAGAAATATTCAACGGAATAATAATTTATTTCGGATATTAAACAAAAACGAGAATATATACAACAGTGCAATGCAAATCTGTTATATGAATGAAATACAGAAAAATAACAGATTCGATTTTTTTGCACTCTGAACCGCAGAGTACATATTAGTAAATTTATCGATGATGAATATATTTTTCTTGTTTCGGAATTAAATGTGAAATAATCTTTAATTAACCAAGTAGAAAACTCATTTTATCAGGAGTATGGAAGAGAGAGAATTCAAGGTGCTTTCACGAGTCAGTTACTTCAATAAAAACAGCATCCATTGAAAGTTAAATATCAAAGCGGAAATGAATATAGCTCCTTTCTGGTCACAAACTGCTCAACCAAAACATAAATTCACGATTCCGATTACTCTTTTTTACAATTCAGGATAACCTCAAACCACAGGCATACATGATTAATACCTACCCTAAAATTATCGATAAGAGAATGTTGAATTTATGGATATTCAACAACGACTGCGAGATGTTTGTTCGTTCACAGTTTCTTTCAATGAGGTAACGATATACGATTTAGATGACAACATCCCAATATCTCTGTAACTTGAACTGGAAAAAGTAGATGAACCAGCACTCAAAAGCTCCAATTTTATTTCAACAATTGCCTGTAGCGGAGAAATTTCCAGAAAAATTAAATTTTCATATTCATGTTTTCTTCATCGAATTTTAACGTCTTCTGTGGGCAATGCTTAGTATATAAGCCTAAGGTACATCAAAACTATAAAGTAATGTAGCCCTGTGATTCCTCAGTATTCTATTCCGCAATGATTGTATTCTTTTCGGGCTCAAAATTCACAATTACATTTGGGCAAAACAATAATGTGCTTTTAAAGGAACAAGCGGAGAAAAATGTTGCCTATTCGTAGGTACCTACCTGTGTTGAAGCAACACAAATCTTGTACGAATCTACCAATTTATCTGAAGGAAATTCAATGCTTGATGTAGGAGTATATGATCAAATGTATATGTTGATTATGAATAAATTATTTTTCAATTCACAAAAAGAATATATCCCAAGAATACTATGCATTCAAAAGCGAGAATTTTTCGAATGGAAAAACTAGGAAAGCTTCCACCTGTATGACCGAAGAGAATTTCGAAAAACGCGACAAAAAAAGTGGTGTCCCTGTACACCACTTTTTTTACGACAAATTATACTCAATCGTGAAGATTTTAGAGAAAACACAAAAATTCGTAAGAAAGGCGACCTATTTTGATGCATACAAAACCTCCTGGAAAAGCATTCCTTACAAAAGGTGGCAAACCTTGATGAATTTTGAATGGGGAGCATCATTTGAGAAGTTTTGAAATTCTCAACACGAAAATATAAATTTTGCAACTTTTCGGAAAAAAATATTGTAAAATCGATATTTTCGGGAGAAGAATTCCGAAACCTACAAGAGATGTTTCACATGCCCTATAAAGGAATTCAACAAAGGTTTCCACCTTTGTGAAGGAAGCTTTTTCAGGGGGTGTCAATTTCATCTAAATTTCCTGTAATTCGACATTTACATCTTTTTGCTTCATATTACAATATATGTATACGAACTTACCGAAGCTAAAACTCCTCCTACAATGGCAGCATTTCTTTTATGCTTGTTGGCATTCTTATACCTGGTGTACATTTTTCTACCAATCCAGACAGGAATGCCTGGAAAAAATGGTTCCCAGTAAATATACGACAGGAATACGGCAGGATTTCATATTCATATTCCATATTTTAAAAGAATATCATTTAAAAATTGTCCTTCAACGTTTCGTTTTGAAGAATCTGGGCGTTTAAATTCAAAACAAAATTATTTTCATAATTTCCCCACCTTTAGGAATATTTTTCGAAATTAAGTATTAGATGCTACGAAACTACTCAGTATTTCAAGGCTCACCATCCGTGAAATCAGCAAGATTTACAAACATAAAATTAAATCAAAAAATACTGAAATCAATATTGACAAGGCCATGGATGTGTCTGAAACATCATCAATCGCTTTTTTTCTCGCCCGTTTTCCAGAAAAGATGCGGGTATAAGTAAACTTACCAATTATCATTGCAGGAACAGTGATTCCAGCTACTAGCGCAATACCAACAGGAGCTCCAACCAACGTACCTAGCTGCCAGAGAATTTTCTTCTTTCTGGACCATGGTTTCTTTCCCCAGAAGGTGCAACCTGAAGGACTAAAAAACGGTTTAAATAAACAAACGGAATTGTTGCAGTTGATAGCAACATTCATTTGGCATTATTCTGGTCACATTATTTTCCCCTCAATATCTAGACTACAAATTCATTTTCAGGCCAAGTTAAGTATAAAAATAAAGGGCATTCTTCACTACTACCTTAGGTCAGCACCCGCAAAATCTCTTTGTGGAAATCCGTAGTTTTTGCACAATCTCGTTATTTTTTTTATTTATTTATTTTACTTCCACAACTATAAAGAACAATCTTGTAAAATACGCCGATGCAAGGTGAATCGTGGTATTCAAAATCTGTAAACGGCATCTGGAAGTAAGAGAGGTGAAAAAAAATACTAAAAACTTTTTTACAAAATTTGAATATGACAGTTTCCTTAAGTCGGCGCATTTTCAAGAGGAGTCCTTAAATTGTTCATGATTGTATAAAAACTACAAACCATATTAAGCACAGTTAAACTACATGATATTATCTAAAGCCGGACTCCCACTACTCGTGTATTTGGCAAATATTTGCCACTTGCCTATATTTGGCATATAGTGGGAATGGTTCACTCGGCCAATATTTGTACAATTATTTGTGGTGGGAGCGCTGTTTGTGGTGGGAGCGCTCATACTGGGTGATCCATTATTATAGAAACTATTCACAATGAAGGTTAAGTGGACACCCTGTATTTTTGGGTTGATTTGAGGTGTTTGTTTGATTTTTCCAGAACATATTATCATTGACTTCAAAGAATACAGGGTGATTCAGCCATGAAATAAACTGTGAACCTCACGAAAATACCCAAAAACAACCTTTTTTTTCATCACCCTCTATTTCAATATTAACTCCGTTGAGGAGGGAGTTTACTTTCACCACTGTACTTGATATAAAAACATCAATACGGCTGAGAGTTCTTTTTTCGTGAGGTTCACATTTTATTTCATGACTGAATCACCCTGTATTCTTTGAAGTCCATGATAATATGTTCTGGAAAAATCAAACAAACATCTCAAATCAACCCAAAAATACAGGGATCCACTAAACCTTCATTGTGAATAGTTTCTATATTAATGGATCACCCAGTATGAATTCTGGATATTTCAGGTTTTTTCGATGTAACAACAACATATCTTGTGAAATAGTTCATTTTGCGAACGTTTCCGCTCTGGAACTGACATAGTTTATACTTTCAAAATCAGGCATGCATTCAATTATGGATAACCCTGTATTCGTAACGATTTTCGGTCATATTCCTCCATGTGGTTGCTCCCTGGGGATGGAATGAAATGTTTTTTGAGAAAAATTGAAAATCATTCGATTCTGTTTCGAGATACGCGCGTGGTAAAAGTGGGTAATTCTCAACTTCAACGCCCTGTATCTCAAAAACTAGTCATAGAATTGAGTTGGGACCATGGACCATTTTGATCAGTAGGTCGAGTACTACATTATACCAAAAAATTAGAACATTTGACGGAACGACATATGCCATAAGAAAAGTGCGAGGTCCTTTGTGAGTTTTTTGGAAAATGGAATCATTTTCGAGGTTTTCTCCTATTTTATTTCCAGAACCTCTTTCCAATGGCTACTAGAAGGTACCAATGACAAATCAACCTATTTCGTAAGAAATCCATTGGATTTGATGAGGAACATTTATTACCTTAAATAATGCAAATCACTAATTTCCTTCATGCACAGCCAACAGAATTCTGCGCCACATACAGCGCACATCATATGATTACATGAACCATCGTCCATTTTCACGATTAATACTTCACATCTCGGACAGGGTTTAATATCTTCTTCTGAAACAAGAATTTCTTCATAAAAAGCTGATTTCTTCATATTTTCAGCAGTAGAGAAAGATTCTAAAGCACCACACTCATACTGAGGTTATCCACAAGTGTTGATCCGTACTTACTATATTGAGAGTCTGTACTATAGGCAATAGAAGAAGACCGGATATTGGGAGATCTCTGAGCACGTGCAGCATCGCATGTCTGATTGGGATGCCATTCGGCCTTGCAGTGATAGCAGAAAAACGAATCGCATCCTGGTCTTTCACATCTCAGTTTCGGACAACTCGCGCATTCACTAGCTATCACAGCAAATCTGCAACAAATGGAAGGTGTGAAAGATGTTCGAGAACACATTGTAGATCCATGCATTTTCGAATATAAGGTTAGGATATTTACCCGCAGTCTGGAGCAGGACACCATCTAGTATCTGCATCAACTGCTAAAACTCTTCTAACCATGAAGTCTTCATATTTGTCCATCATGGCAGGGTCGTCGAGGATCGTTTTAATTTCTGGAAAAAATAAAGACGTTCTTATTCAACTATTGTCCATTAGAAACTCATTGTTGGGCGAACAATGAAAAGGTAGCATATTAATATTTGAGAGATTTGGTCGTAGTGCAACGACTCTGCCACTAAGACCAAAATGATTATTTGAGGCTCATAATCATGCTATTCCTTTTGGCGACATATGATTCTGATGGTGATATTCACCACCTTCTGAATAAAGAGCTGACACCAGATGAATAATTTTATTTCTGGCAGTTCGTCTCCAGCTCTTTCATTACGAAATAGCTACTCACCGTTTGGGTGAATGGGTTCCGGACATTCATGACAAGTGATATTGACTCGTGATTCGGAGATCTCCACCCTAAGATATTGTTTTAGGCAGTGGAGGCATGCACGGTGGCCACAACTCGCCACTTCGAAAAATTCTTCGGGTCCTAGTTCAGCGAAGCATAAAGGGCATTCAAGAGAAGCTGGTAGAGCCTCAGCACTCTGAAAAAGAGAAAGAGCTGTTAGAAACTTCTGGTAACAAACTTTACGTTGAGTTAACATTGTTAAAATTGTGAACGCCAAGAAAGCCTGAGTTTCACATTCACAAATTCTCATCTAAGAAATAATGTTAACAGACGAAATGTTTCTCATCATTTGTGATAGAAATTGATAAAATAATACTTGTTGAATAAATTTTTACCCGTTCTGAGTTATATTGAGAGGTCGAGAAACCATACGATCTGAATTATTAGTTTGTTTTTTATGGTATGAAGAACGAGAAAATTTTCTCATTTAGAATAATAATTGGACCATGATAAAAGATGGAAAATAGCCAATTATACATTGTTTGAAAAATTCATGTTCTTCCATCGTTAACATTCACCTTCATTATTGAAACATACGACGAATTTTGTATTGCAAAATTTCCAATTATTTTTCTGAAATGGCAAAGTAGAACAAGCAGTTTTGAAATGAGCGTAACGAAAACTGAGTAGATTGAAAGTGGAATGAATGAAATAGAGAGATGAAAAAATTGAACTTATTTCTTCTTCGGTTCATTCTACTCAAGGCTATTCTTCCTATGCCGATGCCGGCTTCTGAACCAAGATTCGTAATTGAATTAATAAAATCAGCTCCAATATTATCCTAGAATATGGAGAATGCATTCAGTTCTAATTTATATAGACTCACTTTTGTACTGCCTGTATACACTGAAGATCTGCTAACTGCCTGATGAATCTCCACATTTTGGGGAAGACCACATTCCACATCTCTGGAAGAGGTTCCTTGGCGAATTTCGTTTTCCTTTTCTGTATGAAATATTAACAAATTCATTAATTCACTTGGGAAGCAACTATGTATGTCAATGTTCAACAACCAAAATTCTCTCTTAGACCAAAAATGATTAAAGCCACAACATATTATTAATTGCCTACATTCTTTCCAGTGGTTGGATTTTTTAGATATTTTGATCAATTATTTGAATAACCCTATGAGACATGTATACAAAAATTGTAATGGAATAATTTTTACTGGGTATTCTTTTTTCCATGTCATTCAGTAAATTCTAATAATTTTTAACAAAAATGTTTGAGTGACGAGACCAAACAGTGACTGGAATGTTAGAGAATTGTTAGAAAACTGAGCCAAGTTTTTGAACTTTTTTTTGTTCATCAGTAACTTGTTCTGGACGCACAAGAACGTTTGCAGATGCAGGAGAAACTGAATAATTGGTAAATCTCACCGTGGCTTCTGGATGGTTTGGGAGGAGAACCGTTAGCTGGATTTCGTCTTCGATTCAATAAGGGACTGGAGTAGATGAGTTGACGGATTGACCATCGTCCTGGGAATCTCTTCTTACGCTGACCTGCACCGCACGATGCAGCATCTTTATCTAGTGAGTTTTTCATTTCGATGTCGAGACTTTTCTGTTTTCTGTGTTACGTTAATAGGGACATGCCTCGAGAAACCTGGAATAAAAAAAATCATCAATGCTTGGGAAATTGACTTTGCAATTATTGGTAGATATTCTACAGCGACTGCAGATCAGAAGATAAAGAATGGGAATCGTAAACAATAATTCGTTTATTTCTTCGTTTCAATGTACTGTACAGATGAAAAAGTCATTTCAGATTATAACTCAATCGTAAAACTCTGTTGAGTTACAACAATTCTTATTTAAAAGCAATGGTCCAACTTTTTTCTCAAATAAATCAATATGTAAAATAATAAAATCCCGGAAGGATATATTTTCATATAAAAATCCGAAATGTATGTGTGAGGGCTGTGTGAATGACCTGATGATCTTTTTTAACCAGAACAGAAGAAAATATGTCTCTTCATTTTTCAGAGTAAACCCTTCAATGTTATTTAATATTTTATCTACCCCTTAAATTATGCGTACTTAGTTCACCTGAAGAAAATAAAGGTTTGTTCCCCTTTCAATGTAGTACATTATAGGTATTTCTCTTATTATTCCCACACCTCTTTGGAGAACAAAAAAACCTGGAAAACTACTAAAACAAAATATTCCTCACCAAATTCCAAACACAAATAAGGTTATTTATCGAATTTTGTTTTCGAATATTTATCTGAAAGAACATCAATAATACAACTCAACATAACCTTCAGAAGGTTTATGAAGAACGGCCATTTCTATTTATGATTTGACCTAGGCACAGCCAAATATTATCTGGAAATGTAAAAATCTACACTTATCAATTTTTATCTCATCATTGACCTTCACGGAGAGCCACTTCCGCATATATCTTTTATCGGGATATTATGTAAATAAACCTAATATCTTCAAAAACTTGCAAATTTTAACCAAAACCCTGAAAATTATAAATAAACAGTACGATAAGCTAAACCAGTTGTGAACTAGGAATACCAATTTAGTTGCTATTAAAATTGGGAATAATGAGAAACCATCAATACTTCAAAAAGTACATAAGCCATCCAAAACCTTCAAAATACTGATTAACAAAGCAAACAAAAAAATAATAATCCGGCATACCACGAGAAAAGAATAATATAAAAAATATTTCTGCCAAAATGAACAAACTTATCACTTCAATTTAATAACGGAGTGTTATTTTCGAGAAACACAAACACATAGAAAGTGAATAAAAATCAAGGTTACAAAATGAATTGAGATATTATAGTACCGATATAAACACCATAATATTTACCTTGCAGTATCACACTGTGTTCACAACAATAACATTATTTTCTCATAACATAATTACCCAGATCTTTCATGGCTCAAATCGATTATTTCACGATCCATTACTTCATTGATGAAAATTACGAAGTAATTTGAAATAATAAATAATCATCCATTCATCCAGTATGCGAATAACACACCGGACGATTTAGAAGTCGAGCAAATATAAATGCAATAATATTGAAAATCGCAATCGAACAAGATTACAAAATTTAAAAATTCATAATCTTTATTTCATCAATTCTATAACTTTCAATTGGTTCTTTGTTAAGCACTTTGCGACTCCGACAATAACTATTAAATCGTAAAGCGATGCAATTAAAAACCAACTAATTAGCAATTAGTTGCTCAATGTAAATCACATGTTAAATTGATGCAGATGATTATTGTCGTATTACTCATTATGGAACAATCCAAGTCGTCTTGAAATAATCGCAATTATAAAATATTGTAACTCGCTTGTTTGCTTCGAAAATATTTTCAGTATGGTATCAAGATGTTTGCAGAGGGATAATTGCGATCAAATATGGTGTTTTCAAGTTAATCTTTCTCATTTCCACGGCTCATTTGTAAAAAATGTACTTCAACTTTATATTCATAGATTGAAACAATGCGACAAAAAGCTGTAAATTTATAATAAAATTTCAGAAGGTGCTCCCAAGATACCTTAAAAAATTATTCGTTATTTTCGTGAAGAGCCCTTATCTTATGTTTTTTTATCGCCCTAGATTCTGAGGGATTGTGAAGTTAAATCCGATCCGCAACTCGTTAAGCGGTGGTCTTTCCTCCCCTTAAATAAGGTTGCCCTTAAATCGCATTGAGTGGCGCTTAGGCAACAGTGCAGTCGAATTATTTCAGGAAGCTGCAGATAACGTTAAGCCAAAGCGGTGCAGTTGGCCTTTTATGAACCATCTCATGCATATTCTCTATTCAAAACGATGAAAATTGACTATATTTGGCATTCATAAGATGAAACATTACAAGGTTGTTAAAATGAACTACAGCCAAGGAGCAGTAGCGGATTAACCGGTACGCTTAGTACGCTGCAGCGTACTATGGAAATTCAGTCTGTAAGTGTGAAAAAAATAGTCAGACTGTACTATATTTTATAAGAAGCCAGAGGCAACTTGCGAATTATGAATTATTACATTCACACGAGACGCAATTGAATAACAAGAGCCTCAGAGCAAAACTCAGATGTTGGAAAAAACACACAATCCGAGATTCAGCGTACTGTCCCTAATTATCTTGTCTGCCTACAATAAATTCCGTCAAGGGTGGCGGCCGAATTCCAATATTCACAATTTCATCATGATTCAATAAATTTGACAGCATTTCCAAAATCTAAGAATGTGCTATAGAACGGCCGACCAGATGTGGATTCGTTTAGGGTTGCAAAGTGAAAAATGCTTGTGCAGAAGTTCTTAGGTCTGCATATTTTTTTCTCACATTCATTTCACAAGATTCGAAAAGTGTTTACAGTGACGGGCGAGTATCGTGTAACGTGTAAGATTCAAATATTGTGAAAAACTGAGAAGTGTTGGTGAATTGAACTATTTCTGTTTGTGTTTTATTTTAGATCCTTGTGCTCTCATTGAACGATATAATTGATATAGAAGGTGAGATTCACAGTGCAGTTTCATATGCTAGAAATAACATTCTTTCAATTTTTCGGCAATTCGGCATAAACATAATTCGAGCGATGATGAGGCAGACCGGTCAAATTCATTTTCGATATATTATGTAAGGCATACGACATAATATTGGTTCAATACCTACCGGGAAAAGGAAATACAAAATACGATTTACAGAAATTATTTGATTCAACCTGTACCTACGTGTTTGTACGACGAAATGACAAACAAAACAAATAATTTCGTTTCTCAAATATGGATGTATATTTAGATATTTATCAATTTAATTGTTGCAACTTTTTCTTGACTTCCGATCATCTTCGATAGACTCATTCACTATGTTCAATAATATGTTCATATTGTACCATTGTTTTGTTGTATCAATTAGGTAATAATTTTTTATATATTAGCTCATCGGTTCGGATTTTATACTTCGATAGAGCGAAGTCAATGAATTTCTGTGTTAGTCCTCACAGAATATAAAATAAAATTCAACATTTTCTTATCATTACAGTTGCTAGTTGCATATGTAATATTGACGTGACACCATGTCTGACAGACGTTATATGAGCGGCTACCAAAAACGAAAGCTCAAGGAAAGTAAAGAGCAGAGTAAAGCTAAGCATCCAAAATTGACAGAATTTTTTGCTCATTTTCCAAACTGTCATTGATAAAAATAAATATAAAACTGTTATGACAGAAAATAGACTACAGTTTTTAGGAATACTTTCTATTCTCTATTCTCGATTATGATTCTGCGATAAAAGAAGTTGCTGATATTAAAATAAGAAAGAATCAATTTTTTAAGTGGAATTTTATGTTGTAGGTAACTGATTTACAGCTTTACGATACTTGCATCTTTTGTGATGATTTTATTTATTCCTTAGAATCCCGATGCCGCAATAAAAAATTTGCAGATATGATATTCTAGAGATATATTCTGTATTTGAATTTTGGTGATAATTTTCTCTTTTTTTAAGATTTTTATTCATCTTTTATATTTTGTTTTGATATACATACCTTGTATTTTATTAATTAACTTTATGTTTAGTTTTTAAAGAAGTGTTTTAATTAAAAAATTCTTTTGAAAAAAATCGAAAATGCTTCAGAGGGGGCCTCAAAAGTTTTGAAGTCGTGAATCCGCCACTGCCAAGGAGGAAAAAATCGAAATAGTTCCGATTTAAGAATTATACTAATCTTTGAATGATAATACCGATATTATGCACCCAAAGTTAAAGAACTTCAAAATTGGGGCTCATTCGTACGAATGCAAACTGTACGAGTCACCACAACCCATAAATCTTGTCTACATGCATAGTACCATAGATATACTATCGAGTATGCAATTTGCATACGCCTGAATACAATACGAACTTGCTTCGGCGGTTTACCACCTCCGTAACAAGGAAATAATGGAGACAAATTACGATTCAATTCGACTAATTAAAATTTTACAATTGAAACAGTTGTAAAGTCTTAATACGATCGTTCTGTTTGCCGAAACTGAATCATTCATTAGTGCTGGCTCGCCGACCCAGCGTCTCGGTAGGCACGTCAACGTCATACTGAGCGAAGCTCGGATACCGTTCTTCGCAGATTCAGATTTGTACGGTTAATGGCTCTGGGTTAATGTTTGATAAATTTGCTTTTAATTCGTCGAACTTAGCGGCGAAAACAAACTGTAAGACGAATTCCATTCATAATCATAATAATCATCTTCGTTCTACTGTCAATCACGTCATGAGAATATGCCATGTGTCTACTCGAACTTTACACTGGAATGTAGTCCAAGATCTCAGATTTCGCCGGATCTTCGTGATTTCAAGGCAAAGCGACAGTTTCTCCACTGATATATTGAATTCAAGTGTCTATAACCGTCAAATAACTCAAACTTTTCGAATTTGTTGACTTATTCGCAAGTAAAGGGTTTTTTGTGCAACTGCCATTAAAAGTGACACTTTTAATGACAGCGAACAATGTTAAAATTGATTGTTTACGTGGAAGCGTGTATTTTTAACATTAGTGTTAAAAATATTTTTAGCACTCCATTTTCTTATGATGAAATCAGATGAAAAAAATTCAGCAATTGCAAATTTTTATTATCAATATTTAACAATCATTACTTATGAACATTAATATTAATCGTAAAACTAGAACGATTACTAACATTAATGCCCTGTGACGTTAGGGAGCTTCGCAACACATTATTAGAATCCTCAGCACCATCAGTACCTACTTGTAGAAACCGGAAGTACAATATTGGATGATGAATATCCAAAATCTGTTGAGGTTGGGAGAATTTTTTCAGCAATGACATTTCCATATGCAATGGAATGATCAACATAGCCCTCGGCTACCGTCGTAGACTTCCATCCACCATGTTTTTTTATATCCGTAATATTTGCTCCTGATTCTGCTAGCAATGAAGCGGAGGATCTTCGAAAACAGTGTCCTGTATATTGCTTTGGTTCTGGCAGTTTGAGGAATTCGGCAACAATAGATGGAATTTTCCCAAATGTATTGATACCAACTGGATTGGCAGTGCATCTATTATTCATGTATTTCAGGAAAAAACGACGATGTTTTGTTTGATGACAGAAGGGCGCAGTGCGAAGTACTTATGAAAATAGTCAACATACTTCCCAATAATACTGAAAGAACGACTGACTTTCGTTTTTGTGATTGGAAGTTGTATAACCAATTATTTATTTGTTATTTCGATGTCTTCCACTGATAAATTACACAATTCTTCACGCCGACAGGCTCCAAATAATCCGAAAATAGTTGCAACCTTAACCATCAAGTATTTCTCATCTGGTGCCTCATTTATAAACTTTTTCACTCACAAAATAAAACGTCACTTTTAACATTCATATGTTAATGATTTCAGGAATAGGTTGGATCTTCTCGGACAAGTTAGATTAGTACCTATGCTAGGATTTTAGTTTTGCTGTATTTCAGTTTAAATTTAATACTAATTATTTTTTGCTTATTTTACTTTTGTGGGTACTCATAGAAATTTTGTGTTCATTTTCAATATTGTATGCTGAGTCTTATAGGTTTTACCTCGACTCTTTTCTTTCAATAAATAAATAAATAAATATCATAAATAACTATTCCAATAAGGTGTTACTTTGAATAGCCCGCTATTTTGGTAGATGTCACTTTTGAAGCTGTCATTCTTTGACATTTGACAAGTAGAAACAACGCAAGGAAATTAAACAACTTGTTTAAATTCCTTGGAAACATTTTTGGGTCGTCTTGAAGCACCTCGTCGAATCGCAATACAGAAATTGGTTGAATAATTTGTGCTGTTGGGACGAGTTAGTGATGTGAAGAATAAAACCCTTGCACATCGCTCAAGAACAGCCGAGAATATTGCTGCTGTTGATATTGTTGCTGGTGATGCATAGTACATAGTACTAGAGGAAAATAAATATCCTACAGATTTCTGTAAACGGATAGCTAACAAAATGGACCAGACTGTCCCGGCAGATTATAGTACCTTGAGTAGCTACTACGTGGCGCCACTTTACGGCCAAAAATTTCAGCTTCAATTCGTTCAAGGGCGTTGTTTCTCTAGGTATATTTAAACTCAATGATTTAATTCAGTTTGGACTTTGCTCCAACAAGCATCTTGAGATGTGGGTGTACTGCATACACCACTCTAACATAACATTCTGAATATTTCCCGGCCAAAAAAATTCTTATTCTGAAAGGAAACAATTTGCGACCCCTGAGTGCAAAACAGATGAGACTTAATTTATTCTTCTGATATGCTAGACTGCACTTTTCCTGAACCAGAGAGACCGAGGAGAGCAGATATCTCGAGGTTCTTGTTACTCTCAACGAGAACCCAATCCAGCCATTACGGTTTATCGATAATTGGTTGGACCTGGAGTGTTTACCGATAATCAATTGCACCTATAAGTTAGTAATCTCTACATTATTGGCCGCAATATCAGTTATAGTAACGTGAGGACCTGTCAGTTCAGACTTTAATTGAAAGTTATCACGGACGCATTGCAGAATGTGAGTTTGGATCACAGCCATTTACCCCAATCGATACTCAGTCTGGACAACACATTCACAAATAACACTGGCTCAAGGTGAAGAAACGAGAATTGTTAATTTGTTGAGTGGTGAGCATTCCCCAATGCATTGTATTCAGCAATATTTTCCGTGTATGCATAAAGAAGGATATAGGGTGTAGTTACTCATATTTGTGTGAACAGAAACTATAAAGCCGACATTTGACGATATTTTTTCAATTTAAGACTCTTTTTTATTAGATTTAGTTAGTAAAATTAGTTTCCTGTTTTGAATATTGTCACGATATGTGTGATTGATTTCCACACGATGAATTCAATAGGGAATTTTTTTCTGTTATAATTCTTGCCAAAAATTTCTCATTATTTATCGTTCTCAGGAAATAAATAAAGATAATGTGAAGAAACCTTCAAATATCGTGATGACCTCACCGAAATATAACTTAACACTATACATACCATAACACAAATTATCCAAATTTTGCATTATCTTATCGCAGCCAGTCATTTTCATAACGCAAACAAATATAATTAGTTAATAGTTTCAACTATTCAAGAACCCAAAATAGTTCGATATTTAATTCAATTGGCTACATGCCAGACTGTGTAGTTGGCATTTCACATCTTTGCCGGTACAAAGATTGTAACATACAGGTGGAGTATTTGCCTTTGATTTATAGGAGTTAACAGAATGGGGAATTCCAGATAATATGATAAAGTCCTCTGTTCAAACATAGGATATGCTTCGCAGAGTGCGCAAAATTTGTATTCATTATTTCATTATGAGTTTTTCGAGTCGAAACAAATGGCCCGCTTGTGTATTCAGATTTTGCGGTTTTTAAACTTGGTACACAACGTGTGGCAACTTTAGACCAAAAATTGTAGTTCTGTATGTTAGTTTTGATTGTATTCATTGTTTAAGTTCCGGGAAAATCCGATAGTGGCGCTATTTTTCATGTGAAATAGGTTATGTTTTCAGAGAAACTTGTTTAGGAAGTCCATATTTGCATGACAACGATTTTCTCTAAGTCGAAGATAAAACTTCATTTCCTAAAGCTTTTACTGAAACTATCCGTCAAATATCTATTGAGACCCGAAATGCTATGGATGCAATTTATTCTTAATAAAATTCTTCAAAAAAGGCGATTGATTTTCGCAATATTAATATACCTTGCAACCTATTCGTGATCGTTCTGTTAAAATTACTTTGAAGACGCAGTGCAGTTTCTTGTAACTACTCACGATTCAACTTTACCAATCTTTACCGATATCAATACTCAACCAAACGAAATTTGAATTAGGGAATGATTAACTTCCCTGATTCGATCATACAGGTCAATGCAGTCATGAGATATCTAATAATATGGCTATTCCAAAGATCTACTTTCACTTTCTGATATATACAAGTGACTTAGGTAACTCCACCAGCAAGTTGTTAATGTTTCTTTCAGGTTCTGTGCAACTAGGCGTGATAAATGAATTAACATATTTACATAATGCTCAAAACTGCGTGTTGATATGCGAGCAATGCTTTGCATTTCCGTGATAAGAATTTTAAATTCATACAGCACCTCATTGCGTGAAAATCCTAACACAGCACATCGAAGCAAATTTAAAACAGAGCAGGAAGTTTCTTGAACACATTTCCATAATTCTACAAATAGAGGTTTTCTCCATATATTTTAATCATATTGTAATGAAGTTAAACTTCCAGAAAAAAACATATCATTCGGTACACAAGTTGACGTTTCAAAGCACTCAGAAACTTTGTTGTTTACACTGCAGATAAATGAGAGAAACCGAAAAAAAATTATGACACGCATATAGTAGATAATAAACTTGCATCCATATCTCATTTATACTCCTAATACGACATGAAAAATATATTTGAATTTGTTGACAATTCTATCAATGCATTTCGATTAGTAAAAAATTAGCTCACTTTGAAATCTATTCACGAAATGAGACCAAAAATCCAAATCATACGAAGTTCAAACCAAAAAATTTCCTTGTATTTTTTTAGAATAAAGGAAATCATTAACCCATGAAGGTTTCCAAGATTTAAACCTAGCATGTCTTGTATACAAATAAACAGACAATTGTTGCTAATTCATTAAAAAAAACCTACCAGCTACAAAACTTGTGAATTATTCACGTACTGTCGAAGTAGATGTAGAAGTAAAAACCTTCGACATTCAGAACAGAAATGGCAAGAACCTTGAATGCGTAACAAACTGCGAAGTTATAATTGGCTGTCCACCCGCATTGAAAAATTATTACCAGAAGAATAACGAGACAAAGAAAGACCATGCAAGACAATCCAGAGTTCAAGCGGAGCATATTTCCAATTCCTTTGTTTGCACGATCTCTCAACTAAACTTATGAATGAATAATACATGATTCATGTCCTTACGCCTTCCTGTGATTATCGTGATAAACTTATCAAATCACAAAATATTAGCTGTTTAGAAGACAACGAGGTCTAGTTCATGAGCACCCGAGCAAGTTGTTAAAATCGTCATCTCCAATTCAATGTCTGGATATACTTAATCAAATCTTCCTAAGAAAAATCCATTTCAATCATAAGTGTCACGGCCGAAGGTGTCAAACTGTATATTGAACGGCTTTGTAGGCGTCCCCTCGTAAACAGTGGTAGTTTAATTTTGCACGCTCATTCTTTAGGATGTTTGCGTTAAATAGAAGATAAGAGATCAGGCTTTTGAGTTGAAAAGCATGAAATATGAATAGAGTAATTAGATAGCAAGGGTTAAAAAACTTCATCAGTACAGTTATCGCGTAGTAATTTAGAACAACGTTGAAATTATAAAGAGTACAATGCTTTCACAGATGAGCAAAGCGAAGACATGAGTTAATTTCATAGAAACTTCAAACTTCACTTATCCATCCTGATCGAATATCTTTTATATCCGTAACCAGTCGCTTCGCTGCGGATAGGAAAGACCAAACGCGGTAAATGTGGCACCCTGTATAACCGCTTCCATTCATTCTGATCGCTACAATACTTTAAAAGTTGAAAAAAATAAAAAATTTGGATGATTTCCAAAATGCCATGTCTGATGGATCAAGTGTCTGACTTATTGGCATTTATTTCGGAGAATGTAATAACTTGAAAACGATATTCACATCGAGTTTACGAGGAGGACATCAATTTAGATTGGCTCCACTCTCTTCCAAATCGCAACTATTCTAAGAATATTGATTACTCACTCAATCTCACTAACTTCGCAAAATGTTGAGATAGAAAGTATCGTTGACTCAGCCTGACCGTGACAACAGCCATATTAAACAATGCTACAATAACAAACAAAGCCCAATATGTTTATCGTTCACACAACCGCAACGCATTTCTATTTTTAAATAGTCAGTTTCGAAACTGTCATAATTAAAAAATTATTCCACTTTCGTGATCACCAGCAGAAAATTCGCAGAAATTACTTAAACGCGAATGTATCAATAAATAAATAGGCTACAAGCGAAGCATAAAAACTCGTCAGCTTGCGGTTTGTTTGAGCTTGTAAATCTGCAAATCAACCATGATTTCAAACAGGCTGAACTTCCAAATTACCTTTCGATTATAAATGTGAAAAGTCGAGCTTAAACTCGGGCAATGTCAGTATCGACCAACTGGGACAAGAATAAATGGAGGATGACATTTTGGTTGAAAAGGATACGATACTAACTTGAAATTCAGGAACAAGAATAGCATTTACTGCTATTTTTATATCGATAGTGGATCATAAAATTTCATAATGTACTTTTTCTTTGTTAGCCTCGAGCATCTAATGAATTCTTTTGAAATATCCAATTGAACTTTTCAAAAACATCCATGACTGTTTGTTTTGATGTAAGAGTCCTGATATATGTGACAGAAAACTATGGTTGTATTTATCTTAGTGTCTGAATAGAAATTTTAATTCTCCAAAATTGTTGGAAATATACCTGATTGTGCTGTGAAAATGGATTGATTTATTCGAAAAATTGTAAGTAGGTACACTCATATGTACTGAAGTTTCCAACTTTTGTGCCTGAAAAATAATTCCTAGAAAATACACTAATTCAACTCCTGCCGAACTTTTGATCACTTTTCAATTGTATCTTTTACCAGGACTTCATTTGTCAATAGAAAAGCTTCTCATTTGAAGAAGAGAATTTCATATGAACACAGAGCCTTAAACTAAGGATTCGTTTCCCTATTTTTGATGACACCTGCCTCCCTGTGACTGTTGACATAATTTTTGATGAAAAGTGGGTCCCCTCACCGCACACCTGAGATGGACTGAAAAGTCAGTTTGTAAAGAAAGATTCTGCTTCTGTCGGGGTTATGGCATCAGATCAGAAAACACATCTAGATTCTTCATAATTCAACATGATCTCACAGGTTGTCATGAGAAAACTCCCCAATTAAAACGAACCGCGAGAAATCCATTTCAAAACACTTAACGAGCTAGAAGTATCAAAATCATAGTCATCATACCGTTCACCGTGAAATGAAAATAATGGTGTGCAAGAGTTATGATGGAAATAAAGATACCTACTCGCCGAGTTCCATTCGTGAAAAGGTAATTACGAAATTCCTTACTCACAACTAGGAAGTAATAATGATGTGGTTTCATTCAAAATGCGCTGGGATTTTGTATATTTGCTGATAACATGTATAACGTAATATTTAAAAATCTGCCCACATTCAAACTCAAAACGGTTGAGTTCCAATACTGTCGCTCCTAAAATTATTGAATATGTAAGAAAAAGAAAGGGCTAAATTAATTTGGGTTGAAAAAGTGAATTCTTACAATCTTACAAAAACAACTTTACTGAGGGCCGGCTTCTGAATTGTGGGTTACCTATGATGACCCTTACATATGATATCCATGGTAACCCCTATAGGATTACCTATAGTGTCTATGGTGACCCCTACATAATGATATGTCTAGGCTTACCAATAGTTTCTATGGTGACTCTATACACAGACGCTATAGGTAATCCCTGGGTAACCCTTAGTGAGAGAACCTTCTCTGCACTCACTGAACATACACATACAGAGGGATATACCATATACCTTCAACTTCCAAAATGCTTCCATCTTGAACAAAGAATCACATCTTTACAGAAGGAACATTAGTGAGATGATGCATATTAGAAAGTTCAAATAGTTAATTTGTGATGTTGAAAATTTGAGCTACTTGATGTAACCTGAATCTGATTTGACTATCATAGTAAAGTATTTAAGTAATGTCGATAATTGAGACCACCTAATGGGACGATTTCTGTTGTCGTGCCCGTTCATGAGTTTTATTAATTTTAATTTGTGTTTTCCCTGCTTCACTTGCTGCAGTATTCGAGATATCTGAAGTAACAGCGTCACTGTCAATGTCTTGCGTCAATTACGTCTTATGATGTTGACTACTCTTTGCTCTTCTATATTAGATTTTAATTCGTCGACAAAGAATAAATTGTTTTAGATTTGCTCAGCTAGTAGCTGTTGACTGATTCTGTCGATATGAATTGTTTGTAGGCGCATTTTATTATCTTTATTCATCTTCGTAGTAAAGGTGAATTTTATAGTTTTTTGTTAGTATGTTTCATTTGATGAGTATCGAATGTTTTTAGCCTTGAAAGAGACAACCTTGTCACAGAAACGTTGATTGAAAAAAATATTCAGGAGAAATAAAGTCTGATTTCTGATATTTGATTTATCACTTCTCTGTATATTTGTTCTGGCTGTCAATAAATCCAGGTATACCAAAACAAAATCTTCGAACATATTACATTCTTATTTTCACATTTGTTTGTCTGAGGAAACTTGAGTCGAATCGTCGATAATTTCATTAAAATATGTTTAATCTGACTCCGAATAATAATCCAACGTGTTATTCTCAGAAAGCCTTAACCGTCACAGAGTCAACATAAATTGATACTTCGCTACGTGAGGAAATGAATGCGTCTCGATTTACACAGTGTCTCATACCCATACTGGGTCTTTTATGGCTCTTGAAAGGTCATATTCATTGATATTCGATGTGCAAAATGGCTGCTAATAGCAAAATTGAATATATTAAAACGCTCATTATCAATGAAATTAGGTACAAATAAAACTAACGATTGGAAGTGTTTATAATATGGCTGAATGAGGTCACGTTGACTCACTGAAATTAGTATTAGTAAACGGACATCGATATTTCTGGTGTAAATTATTTTTTATTCAAGAATTTCAGATCCCCTTCCATTTTACTACAAAATTAGAAAGTCCAGGGCTCTCTAGCCGTTCTTTTTAGTTGAATCCGGCCGTGAAAGCCTTCATCATTATGCTATTTCTTTTTGCATATTATGTCAACACGTTATTATGTTTTACAATTCGCTGAATTCATCCGAGTTTGTATTTTATAATATCTTTTATATTTCTAATCTATAACTGCATTTTTTTAAGTTTCTTCATATCTGATTCATCAATGTTTTACAGGGTGGCGAGGAGATTGACGTCAAAAAGAAAAAAACAAGTCCCTCGTGTCATGGGCTATTCGAATCACCCCCATGTATGTTATGCGATTTTTCACAGTTTTCGAGTTATGAATTTTTTTATGAACTTTGAGAATTTTCGACTTGACCATCTTAAAAAAGATATTAAGAAAAAGTACAAGACTTCTCTGGGAAATTCTTCTGTAACTTAATCTCCATGAATTGTACTTTTATACATAAAATAACCAGATTCGTAATTTTGATAAAAATTATGGAAATGTTGGTCTCAATTGAAAAAGTTACGTGAATTGGATTATGATCTGAATTTTCAAATCGAAATTAAAAATGTAAAAAGGCTAATTCAAGATTTCTTAGTATGCTTAAAAACTGCGCTAAACAGTCAGCTTTTAGAATCATAGATAAAAAATGGTACTTAACACTCTACTTTTGCTAGAATTAGCCTTCAAAGTCATCGAGGTGGAAAAAATCAAAGAACCAGACATTTACTACAATCCACAATTCCACCGCACTGTTATGTTCTTTGAATTTGAAAATGAGAACACGGAAAACCAGAAAATAATGTAAGTTCGAGAAAATTGTTTTTATATACGTACTGTGTTTCACGTAATTTTAAATCACACTATGTGTTTGTGAAATTTTGTATTGTTCGTTCCAGAACCCTGAAGATGGTCTAAATATAGACCTGTCGGCATTTTATTGAGTTGGTTTTCTTTAAATCCTACTAGACCTTTAAACCCATAATCAATTTAATTAATAAACAGAGGTAATCAGCTACATATTCATTTACTACAAAATTATTATTTGCCATTTCAAGATTTTTCTGATCAAGTTATGATAGAAAATGCTGAAAATTAATGAAAATGTAAATAAATTTCTTTTTATCTACATTATGATGTGTGATTTATTGACATACCTTTTTTTTATCTAGAACTTTTCTTGACAAACATCTAAAGCTAATTTTCATTAATTTTCATCATTTTCTATCGTTACTTGATCAGAAAAATCTTGAAATGGTTTTGTCTACTGTTTTTTCTTACTTCTTTGAAAATAAATAATTTAATATGTATTTTGATATTCATTACTTCAATTGCACTTCCGACCTATGCAGAAAATGAACTTTAATCGTTATATTTTTTTTCTCATTGGCATTCAATTACTTACTAGGGTAATGCGCTCATTCAAATAAAAATCCAATCTGAATTGCGTCACTGGGTTTTTGTATAAAGTTCTATCTATCTATCTTTCTATATATCTATCTATCTATGGACTATTAAGATTTGTAAATGTCAAAAAGGTATATTTTTTCATATTTTTAAGAAAACCAAGTTCAATTTCATATATTTCTTTATTTACAAAAAGTAATTTCAATCTCAAAATAATACAATGACACGATACAAAAATTTGTCGACGCCTTTGATACCACTCAAACTTGCTGCATCATGATAAATAACCTACAAAACTCAATTCACAGGAAAGCATTATAACATAAAACTTACACTAATAACAATAAAAAACAAACACACGACGGTTGCCCAAAACCATTCGGATCTCAATTTTCGGGTCAATTAAAGATACCGGTTCCAGATTTGAGGATGCGATTACCTCTGTACGGTTACAAAACGATTCGGTAATCGGACGAGTGAAGAAATCGTTTTGGGGGCCGCGAACGGTTAAGACTCGAATGTCGGGACACGGAGCTGGTCTTCACGAGGATTAATAGCGAAGAAAAAGGGGTCAAGGCTCTGAAATTGCAGCGACAATTACGTTGTTCGATATAGGTAGGTTAGTGATGATAAAAGTGAAATTACAGCGAGTTATTTCGATACAAAAGGATTTTTTATCGCGTGACATCTTCATTACGTTTTATTGGCCACTATTCAACCATAAATTTAATTTCATTAAACTTTCCGCTTATGATTCCATCTGTGTTATCTTCGAAAAATTATTCCTGGGTGCTATAATGAGAAATATAATACCAAATTGATATTAATAGTTAATCAGTTATTTATTACATAAATTGTCAGTTGGTTAAATTATGAGGTTCGAAATAAGCATAATACCAAGGTTTGCGGATATATTATCATAGTGCTCTGACTTAATTTTCACTTTTAAAATTATTAAAGATCAAAACGTAAGCAGGATAGCCATGGATCAAAACGCTTATTTCATCATTATAACTTTATAATATTGATTTTTCATATTATTTGTTGTTTAGGGCCGATGAGAACACAATATAAACCATAACTGAAAACACATGTGCGTAATATACTCTATGAATTTTGAATAACATTGTTGAAAAAACTTCAAATTATGTTTTCTTGAACTTTATTATTTATATTACCGCTTAAATATAACCGGTGCTGAAGGCCAGTTCACGTAAACAGGTATCACAGGTACCTACTTCTTCACAAACATGAAGATGTATCAATTTACAAACACGTCAGGGTTATAGGAAGGAATAAAAATGATATCTTCCGGATGTCATTTATTGAATCCTTCAAGAATCACAACAAGATCCGTGAGAACGAGGCAAAAGCACCACAGCGCTCAAGCCATTGACACCAAAAGATTCTTCGACAAATTAGATAACGAGATTCAACAATATATACTATTTTCAGTTTTTTATTCATTAATGAAAATATCAATTCCGGAATATTTAAGAGAAAAAGTTATGTAGTTCTGAAACTAAGGAAATTCAATGATGTGAAAGACTGAAAACGGTATAGTGCCTAAATTCTGGTTTTTGTGATGAGGAATATGATCTTTCTAATGCAAATATTCTCAATTTCTGATGCACTTCTGTAAACACTGGATGTGAAGGCAAACTATCCTCTATATAAATAAAAATACTATAAATAAACGTGCCCTTTTCTAGAACAAAAAAACAGTATTCTCCATAAAAAATTACTATTTCCACATGAATCCATTGCGTTAAGAATATAAGTGAAAATGAATAAATGGGAAACTCATTACTGAAAATGTTAATAAAATACGAATTAACCCATTCGTTCCATAAATAACGATCACATCAATTAAAATTCCGAATTTATTCCAACCGAATCCACGAAAATAAATTAATGTTGAGACGAACAATAAATCGTTCGAAAAACTTGAAAAGGGGGAATCTGAATTGCTGATCAATGGATTTACACTTGAAAGTTAATACATTCCAAAACGAAAAAATTCATTTCGATGTCGAAACAAAAATGTTTATTTATGCAGGCTGGTTTCGAGCATGAATAAGATGAAATTATTTTTCCATTAAATCATTGAACTAGAATTATTCCGTGATTCTTTTTCAAATGATTGTCCTCTTGTATGAAGATTTACATGATATCGAATAAGGTTATCAAGTGGGAGGGAAAAATTTGAATATTCTTTATGAGCAGATTCTACAGCTGATGTTAATGTTTTGAATTCGAATCTTCAAAACCAAAATTTTCAAAAATATTTCAAATCGGAAGAAGGCATATAAAATTTTGCATATTGCAAAAATTATAAAATCAAACTTTTAATCGAAGAAGCTATTTTAACAAACTTGACAATATAACAAATAGTTGTGAATAAAGATACCTGTTTCTCCACCATTAAGGTTAATCAAATTTCTAAATAAACACAAATCGAAACACTAATTAAATCACGTGAACATATGCTTCATTCCAATTTGTCTTGTCAAGTCCACGGTTCTACTCGTCGAACGATCGATATCACCCGAAAAAGAGTCTTCACAGACAACTTATCTGAGGATCTTTATTATATTCGTAAACTATACAGGGTCTTTCACGAGGAACCTCACCCATATTTATACGGGAAACTACTGAACGTATTTTCATGAAATTCAGCACTTATAAGTATTTCACGATGCTGATGAAATCTAAAATATTTTCAAGGCATGAGCACCTCCGGTTTTTCCGGAAATGACGTCAACTTCCGTTTTTCAAATTAGAACACCATTTTTTTATTGCAGAAATAGATTCCTTAGAAAATTTCAAGTTATTTTGATGTAACATTTTTCAGTTTTGGTTGGAAAATTCTCTCTGAGCGGGAAAATTCGAAAAAAAAATCGAAAATAGAGCTCCGCTGAAACAAGAATAACTTGTTTTTGGATGGAAAATTTTCATTTTTGGGATTTTTCAAGATGTAAGATTGATGTATCCACTTTAAAAATCGAAATCGCGATTCATGATACAGGGGGTGAAAAAATCGCTTTCAAAGTTAGGGATGACAAAATCGTGAAAAATCAATTTTTTCGAATTAGAACCCCATTTTTTTATGGCAGATATTGAATCTACGTTAAAAAATAATGTGAGTGTATGCATCACACCCTTGCCCTAAAATGGATATTTTCTGAGTTAATATCCACATCATATCTAATGTATTATAAAAAATGCAAATAATTTTAAGTTGATTAATTTTTCGAAAGATGAATTTCTGAGTTTCTTCAATGAAAAATTTCAAGTTTCCCTTGGAGAAAAAGTCCCTTATTTTCACAGAATAAATTAATGTGTTTGACATCAAACCTCAACATAAAAAATTATTTGAAGATTCAATTGAGATAATTCATCCAAAAATTGTTTTAGGCAGGTACAGGGATATTTATTATTAATGGTTCGGTCATCAGATAGGTGAAGAATAAAATCAAAATATGAGATCAAGATTTTCAAAATATCAAAAAACTGATTCTGATGTCATGAAAAATTTTCGGTTGTCAGCAGAACTCGCCCAAAATAATGTTCGAAAGTTTGGACACATATTTTCCAAAATATTTTTTAACACTGTTGTTTTTGAACGTTCTTCAGAACCAAACTGAACCGACTTACTCTTTTATGGAATAATCGATAATCCTAGAGAATATAATCCTTGAACACTCCTCAGAGCAAAGCGTGTCACTTTCTTGGTAAACAATCACAAAAACTCTCTTTCTGTCCAGCAACCATTAATAAGGCGAGAAGGTGTATCGACAAAATTTTCTCGAAAATTTTGAACTGCGGTTCACAACTATACGCAAAATAATGCTAAAAATCACGTAAACTTCAGACCTACTTCGACTGACGACTACACCTCTCCTCGACGCTCGACCGAACGTACTGAGTGTGCAAGTAAAATCGCCGTATCGTGAATTTCCAAGTTTACATTTTCAATGATATCTCATATCGCACTCCTACCAGGTGACGGAGCTCGAGTTTGCGTGAGACCGGACAGATAACGAACACACCGGCCAGCCTGGATCTGATAGCGGATAGCCCATAGTGGGAAACGTTTTCAATGAAAGCCGAAAGACAAAGCGGCATCCACAAAGTACAAGACGCAACGTCCGTTGACCATTCATTCATATCGGAAGCTTTGAAAGCTGAAAGGCTGGTGGTTATTCAGAGATCAATTCGCATGAGCATTCACAATTCGAGCCACACAATGGCATTTTTATTCAGTTTTTGCATAAGTTTTCGCTAGATACCTACTCTACACGACAACATTTCTGTAAACAGGGCCGGCATTCAGGATGAAATGCGAAAGCACTCAAAATGTATATTCATTATGCCACCTCTATAAGTAACCATCGTCATAGAAAAGCTAAACGGAAAATATTGACGCTTGTTTCATGATGGGGCGTCTTAGTACATAGTAATCATAGTTCTATATTATACTAAAACGGTAACTCTGTGGTATTTATCTATTCTACCATAGATCACCTTCCTGAATATCAGGAATCGACTCACCTCAAATGTCAGTCTTTGAACTGTGATTAATGTTCCGTTCTTCAGCTTCATACAGATATGGATAATGTAATTGGAAACACTGGGGTCTTCTAGTCCAGTTGAACAGTGGAAGAATCGAAACCTCAGTGCGATTCGATATCGAATAAGCGGCTGGTTCGCTGGTCTAGTTTTATGGTAGTTTGTAGTGGGGATGCCAGAGCGCAACGATCTAGGAAGAGCAGCAGAGATCCAGGCATCCCCACTTCGATCGAAAATGCCATTAAACTAGACCAGCCGCTTATTCGATATCGAATCGAATTGAGGTTTCGATTCTTCCACTGTTCAACTGGACTAGAAGACTGCTCGAATTTTGTACTGAAACCCCAGGGTTTCCAACTACATTATCCATATCTGTATATATGTGGTAGTTCAGCGTAGTTCGGATTCATTAATGGATAAATTGAAAATAAACTCCAACATAAGTAAGGTTACTTATTTTCTCTATGGGTTAATTAAATTTGAATCTATACATATTATGATTTGATCCTTGAAAATAAAACTGAAACATCTAGATGGGTCTGCCAAACTCCTGGAGAACTATTGCGCGTGTGCGTTAGGAAATATTGTGATTTAGGTTTATTTTTGATATTTTCCAGAAGGGTGGACCAGTAACAATAAATTTTCCAAAGAAAAAATGCGTATAAAATTTAGAATTTCGAGAATTAATTTGTTATGTGGCGTAAGGTAAACTTATCAGGATCCCTGAGGAATTTAATGTTTTTTAGAATTCAGTTTTATATCCCACATTCGTGGAATTTTATTATTACATATCTCTACATCAAACGTTTTCCCATCATAGTGATTTTAGTTCTTACTTGAAGTGCGATCAGAATGTTAATAATTTTTCTGCGATTCGGTGATATCTTAAATCCAGGGAAACATTTTATCCGATAAAATTAACATAACGAAAGTTTAATTTTCTGAAATGATTGTTTCTTTCGAAAATATGAACCGTCCTCTTTTTCAAGTAGATTCATAGTAATTTTGCATGGATTTATGAGTCGTCTACGCTGTAACTCTTGTACCAGAAGTTATATTGATTGACGAATATGCACCATGAATAGAGTGAACACTCAACCAATTCAGTTTATTTGAAATAACGGTTTCGAGGATAACATTCAAAAATCGTTTTGCGTTCAAAACAACTTTCCCTATAGAAGTCAAACGAATTCATAAATCTCAATAATGAATTATTTGATTGAAATCTGAATAAAATTTTCGAACGTACTAAGAGTCAATTCCAAAATATCATAAATGTACACTGAAAACAATTGAAAAAACTTACTGCAATGTCTGTTTAAGTCGTCATATTCCTATGGTGGAATTCTGGTTCTGGTTTTGAATGATACCGTCTTGTCTGTAAGAAGGAAATATTTTATTGTGATTCAATTTATAAAAAATACACAGCAGAATCAAAGCAATAGAAGATTGCACCACAAGGTATGAAAGAACGCCATTTTTTTACACCTTGACGTTCTGTTTGCATTATGCGGTCGAAACATTCTTATACTCAAAAAATCGAAAAATATTGATTGTATATCGGCATCGAATATACAACATTTTCAAGTTTTCAATTGACATAGCATCAAAATTTCAAGTAAAAGTTAAAAATAAAACAAAATGTCCCAGGAATCATATCAGAAACAAAAAAATCAGAACAAGCCATAAAAGGCACTAAATAATGATCTTATTATTTACTGAAACCCATGAGAATCGGACAGAAACATAGAAAGTACAAGTGAAAAATACACGATCTCCATTTCAAAACATCTTCACAGCAAGACCGACGCTGCATTTGTAACCAGCTTTCTAATACTGGAGTTTGATGCGACACATTGAAAATTCTTCATTTTATATGCATTTCTATAGAGACTTCTCGGCTTTCGCCTTTCGAAACGTGAAGAATTATAATGAAAATGAATAAGTTCAATCACGAAATTGGCAATTAGCTGTGTTACGAAACATATAGGTATGTACAAGTTAAAGAAATCGAGAGTGTTTTGATCCAATTGAAATTCCTCATGTGGCGTTGTGATTATGTTGTACCTAGACTTGTAAAGTGTGACGAGCTTCGAAATCGCATTGATATAATGAAAATGAGAGTGTGGGAAGTAGAAATGGAAAAAATATAATGGTATCACAAGCAAATGCCTCTTCTGATTTTTATAGTTCTCTCAAAATTTTCGGAATTGAACCATTCAAATTATGAGTTCTGTCGATCGGACAATCCATTCAGCTATTGAGATCATAAAAACAAATTTTAATTATATAATTGGATAACAAATTATCACCTCGTTCGATTTTTATACCATTTTTTAAATAAAATTTAAAGATTCAATTATTCAAAAACCGATTCCCGCACTTTTATTGTAATTTCAAAATTCTCGTGTGTCAATTCTTCGAAGTTCGATTTGTATACTCTCACCACACGACAATCATCTTCAGCTAATAAATGATATCATGAATAGGAGTGTTAGGAAATGGAACAAATATATTTTGGAATAACAAGCCAAGATCTCGTTTTGTTTTTTTATATCTACCCAAATTCTTATTATGATAATGGAAAGTACAATAGGTTGAAGGAATTTTAATTCATTACACATATTATTTTGCGAAAATCTAATCTCATGCTAGATACATGTGTAACCGGTGAAGAAATAAGGTACCTAATTAAATTAAATTAAACTAGTTTGGGCCCAGCGATCTACCTTTTAAGTAGATTCACCTTGTTAGTAGATCTCCCTTTGAAGACAGATTCGCATTTTGAAAAATCAAAAGCAAAAACGCAACCTCCAAACGGTCATCTATGCGTCGAGTTAAAATTTGATTGCCGTTGTCAAGAACCCTAACCTATATGTAACTTCACCCTTGACGTCTCGAAATGTCGAAAAAATCCAACCTTCAAACGGTCATTTGTGCTTCGCTCAAACTTTGACTGCCGTTGTCAAGAACCCTAACCTATATGTAATGTGACGTCTCGAAATGTCGAAAAAATCCAACCTCCAAACGGTCATCTATGCGTCGCGTCAAACTTTGACTGCCGTTGTCAAGAACCCTAACCTCTATGTAACTTCACCCTTGACGTCTCGAAATGTCGAAAAAATCCAACCTTCAAACGGTCATTTGTGCTTCGCTCAAACTTTGACTGCCGTTGTCAAGAACCCTAACCTATATGTAATGTGACGTCTCGAAATGTCGAAAAAATCCAACCTCCAAACGGTCATCTATGCGTCGCGTCAAACTTTGACTGCCGTTGTCAAGAACCCTAACCTCTATGTAACTTCACCCTTGACGTCTCGAAATGTCGAAAAAATCCAACCTTCAAACGGTCATTTGTGCTTCGCTCAAACTTTGACTGCCGTTGTCAAGAACCCTAACCTCTATGTAACTTCACCCTTGACGTCTCGAAATGTCGAAAAAATCCAACCTTCAAACGGTCATTTGTGCTTCGCTCAAACTTTGACTGCCGTTGTCAAGAACCCTAACCTATATGTAATGTGACGTCTCGAAATGTCGAAAAAATCCAACCTCCAAACGGTCATCTATGCGTCGCGTCAAACTTTGACTGCCGTTGTCAAGAACCCTAACCTATATGTAACTTCACCCTTGACGTCTCGAAATGTCGAAAAAATCCAACCTTCAAACGGTCATCTGTGCTTCGCTCAAACTTTGACTGCCGTTGTCAAGAACCCTAACCTATATGTAATGTGACGTCTCGAAATGTCGAAAAAATCCAACCTCGAAACGGTAATCTGTGCGTCGCGTCAAACTTTGAATGCCGTTGTCAAGAACCCTAACCTAATTCTAACGTCGAAAGTCATCGCAATAACTGAAACTCTCTGGTTTTATCGATATTTTCTGGTCGAGTCGGAAATTTTTACCATTTTCACGAAATGTCGAAACTTTTCGAATTTATTTCGGAGACCCGGAAGAACGTGTCGAAAAACCCTTTGCGTACCTGTGGTAACGGGGATATGGGTCTTTGTTTAAAAAAATCTCCGAACGTCCAGGTGCCTCCGGAAAAAAGCCTTATTTGCATGAAATTCGCTATTTAAGGGCGAATTTTACCGTTTTTCGCGAATTTTTTTAAAATACTTCCCGGGGTCCTAGAAAAAATCCGAAAACACCCACGCGTGCTCCCGTTCTTCAACTTTCCGACGCCCTCCTCCCCTCGCCCGTAGGCCGTCGCACTCGACGGCCCTCGCGCCTTCGGCGCTCGCCTTTCGACAAAAAAAACCTCTTAAATTCTCTGGTCCTTATTATCTTAATATATATCCGACAATGCTATCCTCAGATACGTATATCCATATGAAAGAAAACATGCAGTTCATATTTATCTCTACTCGTCAAATAACAATATTCATTCCTTTATGAAAGAATTCAAACAGAATAATCAAGAGGAATAACTTTTATCGCGGTTTATCATTTTTATAAAGCTATCAACTTCACTTCATTATGTCCATCTTCAGTTAGTTATTAGTGATAATAAAATATTCATCTTCTTTGTGTTGTGATTTTTCGAAACGAAAATCTTATTTATTGAAATAAAATGAATAATTATTCATTAGTAGGTCCTCCACTTATTTCAATTTCATACTGTTTGTATTTCGCATATCGTTTTTCTTATTGATGCTGTGTAAAATATTTGACAACAATCATTCAAAAATTGAATAATTCCATCAAATATTATATGTGTCCCATTATTTAAATGAAAAAATATATTGATAAATGAATTCTGTGCTACGGTTATGATTAATCAAAATACCTAGTCACTCCAAGCATAAAAAAATTGGACGAATATTTTCCCGTTGTCATTGATAAATGTTCATCTCCGTACAACAAACCACAGGTCATTAGGAATAATGAGAAAATAACTGTTTATTCACAAAGTAGCATAATTAGGTATACCGATGTTTATCTGAGTTCAAACATCTTTGATGTCTCGAATAGAGTTAGTAGACCATTGGGATCACTTTTTATTTGGAGAGAAGCATTGTTGTGTACGATGAATTCACATGGTCCTGTTATTGTAATGGTAAGGACTCAGCTATGGGGATAAAACGTTGGAATAAGATACTTCTTTTCTTACTTGCAAACCAACAATGGACTTCTATGACATTTGCTGGTAATACAGACATTTTAGTTATAGTCATTCCACTCCACCCATCAATTTGATCAGAAAAGGTTCATCGGTCGCATACTTTAGGAGAAAATTAAAATATGTATTTTTGGGGATTTGCTTGACCTGAAATGAAGGTTAAATAGTCTCTAATTAGTCTAATTACTGGGTATTGGTATAGCAATACCACTGATTGAAGTACATATTAAATAAATATAAAATGATATTCAATAAATCATTTTATAATCAAATTGAATCAAAGCTAATGCATAATATATTGAAGTCTTCAGTGCAGCATGCTCCCCGATTGCTATATTTAAGAGATGCATCAGAGAGCAACCTGATTGTTAGGTTGGGTATTTTTTTATATATTTTATAAATTTTCTGTAGTTTCATCTTTAAAAATAGTTTATTGGATGAGGGTTATCTTTTTTCTTGTTATTTTCTGGGTAGTGGGTACATTGGAAATTGATTATAATATACTTATCTTACTAGTGTTTGGTGGATTGGAAGAATGGCTCTGAGTCAAACTCTTACCATTTGTATAAATTATTTTTTATGCAATAAATATTATTATTATAATGTGATGGCTATACTTATATCGATAACGACAACTCAAACAGTTTAATAACGTATATCAACGCTTGAACCAAATCAAAATGTCTGAAATCTATTAAAACAAAACATAACTTATCGGCGAAGTTTTTTGTGGAACATTAAACATATCATTTCGTGTTTGTTTTCATTAATTTGTACGGGGTCCTTATAAATGATTGTAACATCATAGTGGCAGTTACACTAAAGTGGCTTTTATATTGAAGCTCGTCTTAAACGTATAGAAACAGTGATTCACATTCTCGTGAGTGACCCTATGGTGTATTTTCCGATTAATCATGATACATTCATAAGCCACCAGCTACGGGAACTTTACTGATGAAGATAACAGTAAAAAATCGAGGCCACCATCGTTCAACAAGTGTCCTATTAGACTCCATTATTCCGAAAGATGTAGAAGCGAAAAAGTGGTCCAATGAAGACAAAGAAGTCTGATTTCAACAAATTTACATGGGTACATTCAACATTGTATTATTTGTGTGATTTCATCCGTCCGAGTACCTACTCGTGTGCAAATGCGTGGGCCGACTACTTTTGCACTCTCCTTCCTATTCTATTTCGAATCGTGGGCGATCCTATAAAAGTTAATTAACAATTTCGAACTCAGCTCAGATTGAATAGAAATCACCTGTCACTTGGGCCATTCAATTCCTCGCATTGATTACTGCCAAATTCATTTTCATTAGCCGAAGGTCGGCGTTTTATAGATTGATCGGTGCCGATTCGAACCGAATTATTCAGAATCGAGGTCAACAGGCCTAATCAAAATCAACAATTCCTGAATATCAAGCGCAAAAAATTTAATGGCGAATGCTATTTCAAGATACTGTGCGCATTCCTTATATCGAATCATAACTGTCCTAAAAACTCCTCATAACCGCTAGTCTACTATTTTTTATGTACATACATATACATATATAAAGTTTAATAAATCGGAATAAATGAAATTTCGACAACAGGTTTTTTTATTTATTTTCCTGTAATTTTTTATTCTTATGTATTTCATTCTATATATGTATATTATCACTTTTTATCATTACCATCGTTCTAAAAATAATTTCAGTAAAACAAATGCTTCGGAGTGCCGTATAAATCAATATTCATCGAAAATTCAGCAGAAAATGGAAGTCTACAGGTAGATACATCTATTTTTGGACACCGTCTACCTCAAGGCTTTTTGCGTATGTCTGATGATATTCAACGATTTTTATAACATGAATATAGAATAGTCGTAACACTACATTCCGATCATGTGTATACGATACTAAACGTGGTCTCATTTAAATGAGCGATGGCGAATAAACATGTTATGACCTTTGAATAAGAAGTGGATTGTTGGGCACCAAGATCCTATTTTGATAATATTCGAATTGATGACATCATATTAGTATCAGAATATCAGATCCGCAAATAACATAGTGATAAATAAAAATAATTGGAACCCTCCTTTGAATAACTTTAAATAAAAATTAATATAAATTTCGACGCATTTTTATGTAAATTTTTATTTATTCGTTTTTTTATTTATAATTATTTTTAGAACCTAACCCCATACCGATATAGTTATACCGGCTATTCACATGCCTAAAACAAAACGGGGCTAATCTACGAGCTGATTTGGAAAATTCCCAACTATAACCTATAAAATGATCCATTATATTCAAAAAGCCTTTATTTTTTCAACCTAAAAAAAGTATTAATAATTATAAGACAAATCCGATATCAAGTTGTGAATTCTTTCAAGCGAACTCAGTCATAATCGGCAGAATGAAAGGAACACAAAACGATTCAACAATTTTTATTAAAGAAACAAAAAGGAAACATGCAACACAGTTAGTAGTCAGAATATAATGCAGATGCACAGGATAAAGAAGAGCAGGTAGGTATGATGGAGTCAGAGGAATAGGCTAGGCAGTAAGGCTGGAGAATAGAGAGTGCTTTCAGTCTTGAAACTCAGGTGTTTACAGGACCAAGCCACTCAATCGTGTCGTTTACTTCTTCACGAAAAATTCACATACCTGAAATCAAACACAAACATCGTAAAAATAACGGGCACACAAATTGATCATGATCAAACCTCACGTTAATTAATGAACCGATACAGAATCATTGGGCGACTTTATGAATGTTCTAAATTGGAGGTATAAGGTGTCGAATTACGCCCCAATTTAGGACTTGATTGGGCGTAATGCATCATGTTTAATTAGGCGTGCTTTTCAATACAGCATTATGAGGCAATGAGGCAGGTAATATTAAGTACTACCTAACGAATAATTGGATACGTGCTACATAGATTTCTTCAAATGTTTACTGAAGGAGATGATTGATGATAACTAGGTATAACCTTGATACGAGATTAGGACTTATTTTAAATATTGTTTCAATTGCGAACAGTGGTTAAGTAATTTATTCTGAAAAATTAGTACGATCCTGCGGTAGAGTTTTATAAATCGCCTTATGAAATTTGCTGACCTCTTTGGCATCCATGCCTCTGCGACTGTAGGGGTCTGAATGTGCATTTGTTGGAATCAGACCAAAGAATTATAGCCATATATGTATAATTTTGAATATATACATACATACATCAATTATTATTTAGCAGATCATTCGAATTATTCTTCTGAATAGGTGTACATATATACAAAACTAAAATGCAATGATTATATACTGGCACACCCCCATGAGAGGGCAAGGGGCTGACATTCTGAAAAAAATTAGCAGAACTACCTATTAACAGTCTAAAAATTACATATTTTTGCTTATTAAATAAACTCTTCATGTTTATTCAGAATATTTGAAGGCTTAAGGTTGGGTTTCTTTTGTTAACCTCAAGGCACAAAGTTCTTCCATGCAAGATTGAAGAAACTGGTAGATTCGGACCAAATATTTCTGAGAATCGCAAAATAAATAGAGAGGCAACCTAATTATTATTTCTGATAAATCCTTGCAAAAAAAATATTTCCGAGTAGGTACATAAATGTACACCTGAAATACAATAAATATGATCTCTTCATGATAAATGTTCAGCAAATTATCAATGTTTAAATACGTACATTACTGAAACCAGGCAGTGGTAGAGAAGAGATGACGCCCATTTTATTCGCATTCTTATTAATAATTTGGAAGCTTATGGTTGTTTGTATGTATAAAATTAAATAAATTTCAAATAACCTCCATGCTCAATTTCTTACAAATTAATGAATATTTCGAATAAATGCCTGAGATGAACCAATTCGATACCTGGAGGAATCAAGATTCCGGTTGCAAACTGCAACATTCTTATATCTCTGGCTCAGTTGGGTAAAAGATACGAATTTCTACCACTCCCAAAACAGTTATTGAAAATGTGAAAAGCTTACCTTGGTCTCAAAGTTTGATGAAACTGCTGTCTGGAAATCGAAGAAACGATCTCTCGTCCTCAAGAAAGTTTTAATGGGACAGATGTTTACCGATAGCACCAAATGTTATTGAAACCGTTAAACACATGAAACTCAACAATTACTGAATTATATTAACAGCAAACACTGTGCCTGAATTGATGGCCTGCGTAAGAACAATAACAACAAAATTAGCTTCATCTATCGTTCACAATACAACAAATAGACGACTATTTGTCTCTCCCTAGTATAAATTAAAGCTAATGCATGCATCAACACCGTAAAGTCGTAAACTTCAAACTGAGCTTATGTCAAAATTGACAACTTCCATATGGACCATATGTTAACTGTCATTATATGTCGGTGAATAACACGGTATTAAATTTTTCACTTTTTGGGTTGGGAGACATGGGGGTTTCCCATACTTAAAAATTGTTAACTGAAACACATAAGAACTTTATAATTTTGTTCTTTTCGTATGTAACAAAAAAAAATAAGGAAAAGATGAGTTCATTATAAGTACCGTAAACAGATACAACAATAAGTGTCGGGATATAACATATATTGTTTATCCTGATTGGTTGTGCAAATCTTTGTTGCCAATGAAAAAAAAATTTGATTCATAAAATATATTAGTAAACATTTCTTTTAGATACATTAAAATCAAGGGTTCCTCACGAGCTCTTTTTGTTCAGTCAAGGCTCTGGAGTCATGGAGGAAAACAACAAAATGAACCCCCTAGAAACAAATTAAAATATTAGTACCCATTATTACGTCTGGAATAAAAGTAACAAGTTCACCTGTTGCATTGCTGCTCTGACGAAACCTGCATTTGCAGATACTGTGACAGCTCGTATTCGATCTCCAAACCTAAATACTTTCAGAGATCGTTCTGTTACTTGTCCCCCGATTTTGATTTCTTTGTCTGGAGTGTACTGAATATTTCTTAATATATTATTCACTTGGTGATCACCTGTATCCTCTACAGATGCATCATCAGGTAATACTATTACTCTTTTCATTAATTCCTCTGCTCTAATTTTTTCTCCAGGACCTCCAATAGTATTTATAATTTCATCAAAACTATTTTTTGCTGTTTGACAACAGTATAAAGTTTTTCCTATGAAAATAAATAGAAACATAAGGCTAAAAATTTGTTTATATAAAATATAAACTCATCTATGAAATATTATACCTTCAAAAAATTGGTCTAAAATAGGCTTCTGAGGATTTTGTAACTCACATTTTGCGACTTGTTTCAGAATGGGTATATCAAATTTGAATAATCCTGCACTACCATTAGTTACTGAACTACAGTAAGCCAGCATTGCAGATATATCCAAATTAATTTTTTTAAATTCATCAACATTTTCAGTAGAAAGGCTAGTGCAGTTAATATTCACACTTTCTTCAGAGGAATCATCATCTGAATACACTTCAGGACAAAAAGAATCATCTTCAACTCTTTCTCCTTCAACTATTACACCACATAATTCAATAGCAGCTGCTAAGTTTTCTCCAACTCCATTTGCAAAAGAAAACACCACCTACGAAAAATGCGCTATGTAAATGGGTGTTGCAATATGTGAAAACTTACAGTTGGTGTTTGAAAAAGATGAGGGAATTGTTTCGAAACAGCAATGAAGTCCCTTGCTTTATCTATTACACTTCGACTTCCATAAGATGTGTCCCCCATTGAGATTTGACTGAGGGATTTGGGATTCCGGGCCACTACTTTTATCCATTTCAATCCATTATCACAAACTATATCAACTGTAACATTCCTTGTAGAATTAGATTTAAATAATTTCATCACAGAAACGTTGTCTTTTGTTTTATCCAAGACGTTTAATACTGCTGTAAAATGTGATAAATTTGAACACTGCAGATGCTCCTTTTTGAATGTTTTGTTTTCTAGAATCTGAAACAATCAACGAAATGGAAATCAGTTGTGAAACTGGTGAAAGACATACCTTTTCAAGGAACTTTATTTCTTGCTTAAGGTTCCTTTGAAGTTTGGGCATGCCTTCCAGTTTTTTGTATTTCATTGTCCTCTCTAGCAAATTTTCTCCGAATGCTATCTTTTGTGCGAGTAAATCAGCTAAATTCATTTCCATCTTTTTATTGCAATTTTGTGAAATTCAAATCTGAAGTGAGTCTGAAAAATTTAAAGGTTATTTATATGTCAGTTCACAGCTGGGAATTTCCATTCCAGTAGTGCTGTGACCAAAGATACACCCCATCAGGCATCAGCTAGAAGAACTAGCATAGTATAAGCACAGTATAGACACTGTGAGCATTGTTCAAAGAATGGTATGATAGTAGCATTCGTTTTAGCTTTTTTTGGGATATGTGATCAATCAACGATATAAGCACATACCAAACCAACCAAGTTAGTCTGTGCTATAAGTTAGTAGTAGCATTGTTTAAAGACTTTAAACAATGGTAGTAGTATAGTGTGAGAATGAGCTTATACCACAGTTTGAAATTGAAGTAGATCCTCCTTATAACATTGTTTAAGGAGAAATAATGCTCATTCTGTGCTTGTAGCAAAGTAAAATAATTTTTTTAGTATCTTGTATCAAAGCCTCATATAGGAGAATGTAAGTGATCATACCAAGTAACAGTAGAAAAGTTTAAGGAATAAAGAAAAGCAATGCTAGTACCTAGGTTTTTAAACCTGTATAATTAGTCTCCCTGAAGGAGAACCTTTTTTTTAAGACTGTCGATTTTAAGTTGGTATTGATAAAATAAAGAAGTACCTATCTAAATGGAACATTTTATAACAATTACATTTGTTATTATTGTTCAATTCAAAATTAATCCAAACCCTTTGATTCAACGAATACCAGTAGACCTCATCCTCAATAACATTTGCACATTGAAGAAAACACTATTTAGTTTTATCTACGACAGTGAAGAGACAAGAAAATTTCTATTGTCTCAGAAGAGTGCGATATATGTCCCTTATCGCACTTATTTTGCGGCAGTAAATGAACTCATTACTGCACGCATCTTCACTGCCATAGCACTGCAATCTCATCAGTTGGGGAATCCTACAATCCTAGCCTGTTTCGCAGAATCTGATTGTGGTGAAAATAACGTGT
Source organism: Adalia bipunctata (assembly GCA_910592335.1). Taxonomy (NCBI): domain Eukaryota; kingdom Metazoa; phylum Arthropoda; class Insecta; order Coleoptera; family Coccinellidae; genus Adalia; species Adalia bipunctata. Next base: position 9,157,397 of record OU342955.1, on the reverse strand, counting down.
CTGGACCTCTTTAGATGAAATGGGTGGAATGGAATTTCAAAAATGTGCGATGCATCGTGTACCATCTGGCGGTGAATTTTATCTCTAATTTTGTCGGTGGTTGGGTAGTTAGTTGAGTTGCTTCTACGCTTTTCTATTTATTTTTGCCTTTCTTTTTCTAAAACCGACAAAATGTTTATCAAAAAGTAAATAAAACTATAAATTGAAGTGGCCAAATACCTTCCATTGGATATTTTCCTGCTTGGTGACTGTCTAGTAAGTAATTATTCCTTCTACCACTAGGCTTGCTATGTGAAAGTTATCAAAGCAATAAAACATTGATAATTGTAGTATAAGTGATATTTCGCAAATGATACAATTACCAACAAAGATCCTAAAGTATCAACGGAATATTTTTCATGTAACACCTTCTTATTTTTGTCACTGAGGTTATTGCTTCCAGAAATTGATTGAATATCTTTCAAATTAGATCATCAGCAAGCTTGTACTGATAACATTCTTGGTTATTTATTGAAGATACCACGGAAATTTCTGCATAAGTTGGGTTCAATTTTATTGATGTGTTAGAAATATTATTATTGAGTTCGTATAAACCATTTGATGATATTCTGCCTTTTGCCATTGTTGATAAACCTTCAGATTCGTCACTGTCAAAGTTCAAGTGGTAATTTTGTAGATTCCACAATTACCTACTAGTCATAAACTAATTGATTGGCCTTCATTTCCTCTTTACAAGATTTTGAATTCACCCAACCATTGTTTTCAGATATACTACTCCACACAACTAGAAATGAGTTCGAATTTACAACCCAACAGTAGATTTAGATCCTATATGCCAAACAATAACCAGGGTAATTTTCACCAAACCCTAAGTGGGAGTGAAACCGATGTGTCCACTTCTAATGAAAACCTTTCGAATGAGGAGAAGTATGTTATTAGACATACAGCACGACAGGAACCCCAGGGACAAGAAAATTTGCAAGATTCAAATAGAAGTTCATTAAGGGATAGTCTCCCTTCAAATAGAAGTTCTTTAGATGTTTCATCTTCTTCCTACAATACTTTAATTATACATAGTGCTGGGGACGAACCTTGGACAGGTGAGTTTTACACTTTGAATTTCATTGTTGTATGTTTCTCATATTGCTGTTAATTGTGTAGCCCATTTATTGTTCATGTCCTAAACTTCAGCTGTCAAAGTTTATCTTATATTTTTGATAACAGATGGCTCTTTGTGATTGTATAGCACCTGTATATGTATATAACTGGATATATTTTATATTGTTCTGTAAAAATTACAGCACCTCAAACTTGTGAAATGGTCAAAATTTTTGTAATAATATGTTTGTATTTAGTGTATATCCTAGTATGCTATTATATTGCAAGTTATAGAAGCATTATGGTGTAATGATTCCTTTGATCGTTCCATTATAAGATTGTTGCAATCAATTCTATTTTAGGTCGAAATTCTGGGACTGCGGATATCAACCTAAACTACCATCAGTCATCTAGTTTATATAGTGAATCGAAGCTATCTCCTGTCCAAAAGAGAGGCTCAGTGTCTCCATCTCCATCATTGGCAAACAATGGAAACTCTGTCAGAAATAGTCTGGAAGCAAACACTATCAACACATTTGAGTCGGGAATGCAGGGTATAACAGATCTTCCTGATGATTACCTTGGACAATCTTCTTTGCTGAAGCAATTAGCAAAAGAAGTCAAGGTCCCATCGACTCAGATACCTAAACCAGATAGCCTAGATATCTTGCAATTGCAAATGGGAACATTGGATCTTAATAACTTACCAGCCCCACCAGAGTATCCAAAATGGTCACAACAGTCCCCTATACATGCAGCTGTTAATAAAACGAACAAAGTGAACGAAAAAGCCACTCTTTCAAAATCCCAACCCGACTTATCTGTGATCAATGAAAATTGTGGTATTAATCAATTCCGAAGAGGCACTTCAGCTCCTAGGCCTCCCACTAAAGGAAGAGAAGACCATGATGAAAGTGGCGAACAAATTTGCCCTTCTGCTGAGATGGTCGATTTGCTTATCAAAGAAAACAGTGCCTTGAAACTAGAACTGAATAAATATTGGCAACGAATTGCCAAGACTGAAAAGGTGAGTGAGAAATTGAGTCAATAAATACGATTTTAATAATTTTTTTTCAGTTGGAACAAGAAGTTCTGAAGATTCACAGAGCTCATGAAGAATTGGTTCAATCTTGTGAGAGGAGAGAGAGACTTGAGAGGGCAGCTAGAACCAAATTACAAAGCGATTCCAGAAGATTACAAGAAATCAACAGGGCCTTGAGAGAACAAGTTGATTTGTTATCCAGTCAAATGTTATCCAGAGCGTCGAATCTGGATGTTAATGGACCTGAAAGTTTGAGGAGAGAATTGAGCAAACGTGAAGTATTGATTGCACAGTTGATAACTCAAAGTGAGTAAAAAACACCAAAACAACGAAAATAGCACTGAAGAAATTACAGAAGAAAAACATTCAAATTAAGCGATACTTAAATGAAATACTTGTAAATGTTTATTTTATTTTCAGACAAAGAATTGGTTGCTGCGAAAGAGAGACAAGAAATAGAACTAGCAGCCCAAAGAGCCACATTACAAGAACAGAGAACACACATTGCCATATTAGACACAGCTTTGACTAATGCACAGGGAAATGTTGTTCGACTTGAAGAAGAGGTACGAAGAAATTACAAATTTTCATTCGGTTCAATTTTATCTGGCAAAAATTATATTAAAGGTATAATATATAAGATTTTTTCTTTATGACTACATTTTAATTTTCAGAATCGTAAAAAACAGGTTTACGTAGAAAGGGTAGCTCAACTACAGAGAGCTCTCTCATCCTTGCAATCTGCAAGTGATAGAAGAGAGCAAACCGAGCGAAAATTGAGGCTGCAACTGGAGAAGGAATTGCAGAGAGCAAAAGCTGGACAGTCAGGTGAAGAAATGAAATCTGGATGGGATTCCCCGAGTAATCCAGAAAGCGAGTCTATTTCTGAACTGAAAAGACGTCTGAGGGAAAAAGACGAGAAGATAATGCGAATTGAGGGCGACTGTTCCAAATGGGAACAGAGATATCTTGAGGAGAGTGCCCTGAGACAAGCGGCTATTGATGCTGCCAGCATTCCGAAGTAAGTTTCAGCACGAAAATGTCTGATTTCGAAGTAACATTATTGTTTTCTTACAAAAGGGATGCCAAGATCGCAGCTCTAGAAAAAACGAGTCAAGAAACTGAAAAAATCATAGCGGAAGCCAGAAATGAAAAAATTCGCCATATGGACGAAGTGCATGCTGCCCAGAAAAAGGTCGCAGATCTTGAATCAAGGTGAGTTTAGTTTTGAGTTGATGTGATGGAATTTTTTCGAATACATTTTTTTGCAGGTTGAAAAACCTTGAATCTAAACTGGCAGAAAAGGATGCAATGATTCGAGTTCTTCAAAAGCATACATATGATAAGGATGTATCTAGTATGCTTGGCAGATCCCCGCACCATACACCCCGAGGGAGCTTGGCCGGTACAGATATTGATCATGTTTTGGGGTCCACAGTTTCTAGAGAAGAGCTTGGTGAGTATTCAATCTTGTATTAAAATAAGCCACAGAACGTGATGCAAATTGTTGAGCACGATACTTCAACAATTGGGGAATGGAAATGTCAAAGGACTCTTCTTTTCCAGTGAGCAGTGTTTTAACAAGCACTACTGGATTTGGTTCCGGAAACTCTTATGCTAGTAGCGACTCCTCATACCATATGCCCTCCTATAAGTTCGAAACGAACAAGAGTTTCGACCAAACTAAAAAGTCCTTGGATAATCAACTTAAGGAGATAGATAGCCAGTTAGATTCTCAACTTCTTAGTAAGGTAGGTGAAAAGGAGACTTTCTATTAGATGTAATCTGTTGGATGAGAATTGCTGAGAAATATTGGAAAAGGTCAATCGTGAGTCTGAGAGTGATATAGATTTTGAGTGAGTTTTAGTTTTCTTTGAGACTGATTGGTATGTTATCGTCATATTTGATTAATACTGGATTATCCTAGGTGTAGTTTAGCAATATTTTAAGTTATTAGAATAGATGCCATTTGTTATCAATATCAGCATCAAAGTCATCATATAATCGTTAAAATTTGGGGCTTATTCATTATTAGTTTGAATTTTTTTCATGCAAGACAATTGATTTCCGCAGTTTCATTCATGCTAGGGTGGATTATTCATTAATAACCATCATTGACATCTTTACACTTATTTTGAAATATATTTCATGCAGTTCCTTTGAAACGAGATTTTTAGTTCTTTTAATTGTAACTACTTCCATTTTCTGGCTGGCTTTGATTATCAACAGCCAGTGTTGTATTTATTGAAATTTGCATGTTTTTGTCTTTATATTGAAGGCATGCTTTGTTGAATAAATTATTTAATTAATGAGTGTATGGTGTTTCTGAATTTGGCCTAAATGACCTGCTTTCCCAGTCCATTAATCTCTTTGCTAATCAACATATATGAAAAACGGTAATTTTCAGAGGACTTCCATTATCAATAAAAAGAAATAGGTTGGGTCAAAATTCTCGTAGGAGCGAAACAGTTTTGGTGAAACTAGTTCTATTTCGTAGTTCTCTTTTTAAATGAGGTAAGGTTAGAACACAGTGCAGCCAACCAATTGAATGTTTTCTTTTGGCACGTTATGATATCTTGATCATATTGGATTAATCGGCTTGCGTTGGACAGATTCCATTTCACTTGCCTCAGAAATTTGGGTTATGCGGTGGATTGAAAGATATCAACAATAGTGATGTCATGCTAAACTTGCTCTTGTACAAAATTGCGGCATGTCACCATATGCTACTTTATGGAATCTGGATGTTTCGAGAAAAAATTTTTAAATAAAGGTTAGAGTAGTAAAATGGAATTGGAATGATCCATCTTTGAACTTACTCAACCTCGATTAATGAAATTCAGTGTATGGATTCTACTTTGGGGTCTATTTCTTTCTCTAACTGAATTGAAATATTTCCCACAACAAGAAATTTTCCGGAAGGCCGTTATTAATTAATTTATGTACAGTTTTTCATTTTTCGAAAATTTTCATTGGATTCAATCTTGATTTACGCACTCGTCACGAAGAAATGATACCAGGTGTTACAACCTTCGAAGGTTTTACTTCAGTTGCCCTAACCTGACCCAATCCTCACCCTTTCCTGCATGGCTGCCGGGTGGCTTGCCGTGATACTAACAAATTTCACGCAGGTCCCGGATATGTCCCAACTGTGTCTTTTCTATTATCCATTTCAGCGGGGTCTTTGCTGTTTTCCAGGATTCACTAATCCAGTCACTGCGCAGAGAAAAGGAAAAATACCCAAACCACTACTGGCAGGTATAGGTTCAAAAAATGGCACCCTGTATGAATCGGAATCGTTCCTTCTAACACCATCGAGGCACGAGTCCGGCGAGATGCTCCTGTTGGAGAAACAGGGCCGGACAAGCCAACAGCAACGCATGCAAGACGGCGTAGATAATAATTCGGCGGCATCGAAAAGTCCATCTCCCGCGCCGCACTGTCCTGCGCCCAGTTCATTGCCAAGGCCACCAAGGACTTCGCAGAGGAGTGGCCTTCCCAGAAGACTGGGAGATTATAACAGATTGCCCGATAATGAGATGCAACGTAAGAAGTCTGACGGCGGGGATTCCTTAAGTTCAAATGGTAGTAGTCTTCGACACTCGCCTGCCAGATCTTTAATACCGCCACCTAGAAAATTAGGCGAGTATGGTAGATTGGTGGAAAGTGGGGGCTCCAGCAGTTCACTAAGAAAACCAGCGGTTAGGGTAAGAAGCGGCAGCTCTGTGAGAGAAAGAGATTCAACTTCAACGATGAGTGACAACTCGGCAACTTCTTTGCCGCCACCTTCCAAAATTGGCATGTATGGCGCTCCCCAACTTAGAAGAGGATCTTCTCTTGGACGCGAAAGCAAGACTTCGTCAACTAACTCAACCAACAGTAAATACCGTATACAGTTCTGAAAATTTCAAAGATGTTTCGATACAGATTCGTTTTTAGTCTCGAGTACCGGTACAACAGTTTGGAATAAGGCCAAAGAATTTTAATAATTTACTTTCTTGATAAAATAGTTTTATTTATGTGTTATGTGTTTGCAGTTTGTTTTTATCAGTGATACTGAAATAATTGAAAAAAAATCAAGTCATATTTATAGGGTCAAATCGTTGAAAGATCATTCATAAATTTGAAAAAATGCTACGTTTTTGGTTATTGTCCATACGAAAACTGTGAAATGGTTTGAATTTTAATATTAAGTGCGAATTTTACTGATGAAGGAGGATGATAAGGAGAAAAATATGTTAAGTACAGGAAAAAACTGCCACACTTCTGAAAAAACTTCAGCAGTTTCATAATAAAGAATTATCACAACTATTGGAAAAATTCCTGAACAACCTCATCATGGGATGAATTTGAAGTTGCTATTCAGAAATTGTTTTAAATATTACTTAAATTTGTGTTCCAGTTATAATCTCGTTTCTTTATCATGAAACAAAGTGCTCTGATTAGATAGTAGATATATTCATTAGCAACATTGATCTGTTCAATTCGAATATTGTTTTGGAAAATTGACTTTTTTGATACTTTAATGACAATAAACGCTAAAACTTTCTCATTCTAAAGGAAAATTTATGTATCACACATTGAAGGATTTGCCTGAATAAATTTAATATATTGAAATGAATAATCTTTTCTTTGCATAAACCAATTCCCAATTTCCTCAAATTTAATGTCATCTACAGAAAATAGAAGCCTAATTTGTGAATGAAAGATAACCAGGTGATTATTCTCAGCAATTATTAAGAAGCTCTGATCATAGATGCATTGGTGGATTCCATATATCCAATAAAACGCCTGCTATTCAGAATCGCAGGGTGAATCTGAATTGAGTTGTACGCATGCGTCAAATCGAAATTGAAAAATTTACGGCAACATAAAGGTTATGTATATTCTGATGGATGACAAGAAAAAAGATATCGCCCAAATCTCGATTCTCAAAGCCAGGCACGTAGCCAGGATTTTCTTTCGGGGGGGGCCACAATAAGTAAACATTGCAAATTTTGTCAAATATAAGGGCCTCTCGCCCCCTCGCTACGTGCCTGCTCAAAGCCCAGCTTCAATTTCCTCCATTGGCTGATTATATTGGTATTATTAGATACATATATGATGAATTCTCATGAAAATTTTACTGAATCAAAAATTCGATCTTTAAAATCGTTAGAAATATTACACATTCCACTTTTGAACGTTTCAAGAGAGAAGCTCTCATTTGTATGTGCGTCCTAAGGGCATCATTAAAATCGAAATATTCATTATTTTTGTAATGAACCACTGGTCAGTAGGCGTCAATTAATGGCAAGAAGCGCCATCTATCGTAGTTGCTAGGAGTTATTATACTGAATATACTGCTCTCTCTCGTGAAATGTTTTGATGGTAGTTGAGATCTCCATTGAAAGATGTCAATATGATCTTGAAATTCGGAATTCTAGTACTTAATCGATACTCAAAAAGAATTACATTTTGAATTGCAGTTAATAATCGCTCTTGTATCAAAATTTCATTAGTTATAAGTTGAATTTCTTAGCATTTGCAAAATTTAAACCAGTCTTATTTTATCTATGATTCTGTTTTTAGGAGTCTCGAGCAACAGTCCTTTTCAGCAACAGTCTGCATCTATAAAGAAATAGTCTTATTGGTGAGAAAAATCTCAATAACCTAAAAAAAACAAATAATTCCTAGGATTCTTTGGAATTTAATATTTAATGAAAGAGATCAGTTAATCCAAATCTGTCCTGTCAGTTGCTGATTCATCTACCTACTAAATTTTTGAAATATTCCATAAATTTCGAAGGCATACGACATAACTTCTCTAAACTCTACCGAATAATATTCTCATCAAATCTTGAAACCACGAAATCCGTCTTGTTTTGGAGCAAAGTTTGTTGGTGAAAGTGTGCCAAGGTGCATAATCATGCGAATAATTGCTATCAGTGGCGTAACTCTTGGGTATACAAGAATTTAGAAGATTAACTCACTTGGCGTGCCTATGTTGTATGCGAATTTTCAGAATAAACAGGAGTTTTCGAAAGAAACGTTCGGTGGTTCCTTTTGAGAATTTCTATCTCGATAAGAAGAGTAACATTTGAACGTACCTCTCGAGAAAAGACCTAGTTCCTATAGTTGGGAATGTCGGTTGATCTTTGATTCATATCGAATATTGCGATACATTTAAAAAAAGAATGGAAATAAAAGATATTGAGAGAATTGAGAGTTGGCAAAGTACAAGGAAAAGAGTTGGTTGAAAATATTATATGGAAACATAGGAATAAAAAATTGTATACAGTATAACAATAGAACTAAAGTGACAGAATGGGCAAAATTGTTAGCCCAAAATATCTTGAATCTAAAATCTCACTTCTGCTATGTTCAGAGCTAGATTTGGCAGGGAGTAGATGAGGAGGATATAAGAGATAACGTTGGATCTCTTAAGGATAGGTTATGATAAATTATTTGATGATAAATGGAGCTTGCGAACGCCAATTATTCTGCAATGAACGATATTGCTTTGGTTGGCGTTTAGGAGGATAAATTAATCTGTGTCGAAGTTATGTTCAGGCCATTCCGTGCAACTGAAAACAGGAGATGAAACGGAATTCGGACGATACCGAATTTGAACAAAAAAAACTCTTGACAAAATTGAGAGAACTTTTTTAGAAATTTGGATCTTTTCACACATAATACCTACCTGTTTCCAATGTGTTTTTACACATAGCTCATATCCGTTTCTATATGCGATTCCTGTGTTGAATGCTGTCTGTTTCTATGAGGACTTAGCCTCCTAAAACTAATGCTACCTGCATTCGGGTGGTCTTATAAGTTACATACACATATAAATCCCCATAAACACTCACAACAAGTTTACATGTCATGGATAACGTACGTAGAGAATACAGCTTCTTCTCATGGATTTTTTTAGAAAATCTCATAAATACTCTATATTCTTTACGAGATTTCATGCGGTATTTTCGGTAGGGAAATCTCTGAAATCACTAGGCTTATTTCGACTTTCTTATCTCCCCAAACTTCCATTCTGTATTGAACATTGGAAAACTTTTAGTGCTCCTTCGGAAAAACTATAGATCTTGGAAAATTTTCAGTAGACCATGGCGTTTCAATTATGATAACAATTGATGAGTCGATTTGGAAGGAGATATGATACGGATTTTTTATCCTCTTGACAAATAACAACGAATATTTTTCTCAGGAATAAAACCCTAATGCATGACGTCCCATTTCAACCCGCATATAAACGATGGCGGTACTAAAACGAAGCTTTTTGAATGAAGGAGTGAATAATGATGCTAACGATGAATACAATGGTCGGCTCTCTAGTCATTTATTCCATTGTCCTGCATGTTTCCACCGATTCTTAAGGCTCATACGCAATTTCAGATTGATAAAGCTTGTTATCGGACCCCCTAAAAACGTTACTGAATGTGAATATATAATATACATAATATAATGTGTATAAAGAGTGAGGGAAAATGAAAGAACACACTTAGCTATTTTTAAGAAAAATGCTGTAACATTTTTATTGTAAATAACGCAACTTTTCATGTATAATTGAGGAGATTGTTATGCACCCTCTACGGATTGATGATGTTTGAAGACTTCGACCCAGTAGCGGATTAACCGGTACGCTTAGTACGCTGCAGCGTACGGCCCCGAGGTCCATAGGGGCCCCGAGGTCCATAGGAGCCCCGGCGATCGAATTGATTTTTTTTTCTAGAATGGAAATTCAGTCTGTGAGTGTGAAAAAAATAGTCAGACTGTTCTATATTTTATAAGAAGCTCAGAGGCAACTTGCGAATTATAAATTATTACATTCACACGAGACGCAATTGAATAACAAGAGCCTCAGAGCAAAACTCAGATGTTGGAAAAAACACACCATCCGAGATTCAGCGTACTGTCCCTAATTATCTTGTCTGCCTGCAATAAATTCAGTCAAGGGGGGCGGCCGAATTCCAATATTTACAATTACATCATAATTCAATAAATTTGTCGGCATTTCCTCTAAAATCTAGGAATGTGCTACAGAACGGCCGACCAGATGTTGATTCGTTTAGGGTACTACTGAAGTCTACTAATCTCTGAGAACACATCAGAACTGAACATCTCATCTTCTGATGATTAGGTTTCTTGGCAGTTCCCGATTCAGCCCTCGATAATTTTACAAATTAGCGCTGATTTAATCATGCCGTAGTCGGCGTAACATAACAGGTCTCGATGGATCTTCCAGGTCAAGGATCCCAATCGCGCCCCAAATCCTTAATAGGACCGCGAAAATTCTGAAGTTCGGCAAGATCGTGCCCAAGTTAGCCAGTAAATCTCTCTCGGCTTCATTTCCCTTCGGGCAATTCTTTTCGTTAGATTCATTCACTTTCACTTAGCCATAGAAGCGGATCGGAAAGACGACCTTCACAAACACCGTTTTTCAGCCGGATAAAGAAAAGAAATTAAGTCGACGCTGAGCAACATAATTAACTTGGGCTAATGATCGAGAGAGATTTTAATTGCAAACGGTAGAATACGTTATGCTGTTCCATGAAAAGAACGCGTTCGTGAGGCTTACGTAAGTTTCGCGATGGATCTTCAACAAGTGACTTTTGGATGCTAGCTGACAGGCGTAAATCATTCAATCATTACTCCGGAACGAAGAGGAAACAAATACTCGGCGCTTTTTTCACTTTCCAGGCAATTAAATAGCGATTTGAGCAGAAAAACAACCGATAAGGGTTACGAGTTACATGATCCATTCAATCAGCCCAATTTTTGACCAATAACTTATAAACCCCATAAAAAGTTATGAAGAGGCATTAAATCTCGTTGAAGAGGAGGATAATTATCAAGACAAAGATCCACAAACAAAACAACCCCCTTAGACCTATTATTTCACACATACAGACACACAAACTCTATTGTATAACCTATCATCAGTTCTTTCGAAAATTATAAACAAAAATCAATTTTAGACGAATGATTCTTTCGAATTGAAGAAAAATTGAGTTACACTATATACATAAATTATATAAAAATAAATTATTTTCAGTAAAGACATAAAAGAACAAAATTGGCACCTCATAGAAGAACACACAGACTTACCAAAGAGAGAATTTATATAGAAGCTGTAAAGCTCACATTAGGCTACTTTCAATATGAAGACCAATTTCACCAGCAAATTAATGGAGTAGCTATTTCTAGTACAATTGATAATGGATCATCTTGAAAAAAATATTTTATTCAATAAATTCCACATATGATATCATTTTACAAGAGGTAAGTAGACGTTTCTTCATTTATAAAATCAGAAAATCACATTGAAAAGATAATGGATGAACAATATTCATAGTAAACTAAAATTCACCTTAGCACCTGAAATAGATAAATTAACTTTTCAGACATCATACTGTCATTAGAGAATTTAACTGATTAAAAACCGAAATGCTCAGAAAAACCATAAACTCAGACAAAATTCTCGATTTTAATTCCGTACATAGCAACAAACAGAACTAGCTATTAATATCATAGATCGAGCAAATCAAACTTACTTCACCAACTTATAGACCGATCGTTCTAAATCAAGTGACATCCTCACCAATAAAAAAAAATTATCCATGCAAACTGATAAAAAGATTAACGAATCAACGTACTCGTAAATTTCACAACACAATAAATAGTATAAAAACTGCACACAAGCCATTCATACGAATACCAAAAAATCGAAATTCATATAAATTTCGAAGAAATAAAAATATTAAAAAAAGAAAAAATAAAAAAAACAGAGAATTCCTGGAAATGATTCACATTAAACAAGTCCAAATTAGGTCATCGATAGAACTGATATGTAAGGACAAAATTTATTCAGAGCACTCGTACAAAAAAAAACAGAATACAAAATCGAGAATAAGAAAAGAACACTAATTTCTGTAAGAGGCCACAAACAAAGCATAAATAGAGTTAATGAATCCCTATCTATCTTGCAAAACCTGAAAGCATTCCAAATGCAAAATGAAATTCGTTCTGAAGAAATTCGAATATCTGTTAACAACTGTAACCTATTCATCAAGTTTGAAATTCATCAACAATTTTCTTATCTATGCAGGCTAAAGTTATAGATGCCAATTAGCAGGTAACTAATAAATATCTTCCTATTTACACCATGAACTGAGTATTTATTTTGAAGCATTAATTTTATAAAGGTGGAAGAAGCTATATAACATCTCAAACATCTGGTTGATATAAAATAAATATAGAATCCTGAGAAGTGGCCTCATTGAATGTGTACTCATTCAGCTCCGAGGATGAATCACCGTTCGAATTATGAAAAATATAATATTACGGATTTTCAATGCTTCCAAATGAAATATCTCCCTTCGAATCAAACAATCGAGAAGCAAACAGTAGATATAAAACCAGAAATCAATTAATATCTGGGTTGTACTCCTCAAATAGATAAACCAATTAGGAAAACTGAATTGATTCTTCTTTGAGTACAGAGTATGTTTTTAGATCATTCAAAGATTTAGCTGAAACAAGGAAATCGTTTCGGATTATATGACTTGACTTTGACTTTTCAATTTTGAATTAGCTAATCTCCTAAACAAAGTACAAGATGACGGTGAAATATCATAAAATACTTCATCCCACTCCCAACGTCAAGTTTTCGTAACTTTATCCATTATATTCCATTCATGAATACCTGGAAGGAAATATGGCTCAGATTTTTCGTCGTCTCCATACCTATTAAGCTTCTAATTAGTTTTCAATCTCCCGATCTAAGTAGAACATTAGACGCTCACGAATCCCGATCTTGTCATTCCATAACCATGATTCAAACGTTTATTGCTTAGTTCGATGTTGGGCAGGCGAGTCAGGTCGTTGTCAGGTTTGCTTTGGCCTCACGTGAGCTGGGGGGGCCGAAATTGTGTACTGTAACACGAAGTCGTAGCGGAGGCGGAAGGAGTATTATTATTGGGTAGGCGAGAGATCAATTCATGCTTTGTGAAGTGATGAAAGCATATTTTTCATGGGGAAATAAAGCACAAATCAATTAAATCTTTTACGACCTAATCTATGGCATTTCGCATTATTGATTTTTCTGCTAAAAATTTGACACCAATCTTGACAAAAACTGACGATATTTCTATACTTGATACATTGAAACTTTTACAACTAAATTCTTCCATAAAGAGCGAAGTGCTATTAAGGACTGAACGAGAATAAATTCGCTATCACAAAAACGCCTATATCTCTTGAACCAATTGAGAAAAAATCAAAATTTGATCATAGTTAGCTTTATTATGAACGTCAGAAACATGTGGAACATTTTCTTCATAGATTCTTCGAAATAATAAAAAATGAAGTTTCAAAAGAATCGCAAAAGAGGCTCGCGTTCGTCCGGAAACGGTATAAAGAGTTGTTAAGCGCTTCAACGATGATCTTACAATTAACCGCAAGGAAGGAACCGGCAGGAAAAAGGGGTTTCATAGCCCAAAAAAAGTGAAGAAAGCCATCAGCCTTTTTCAGAAGAATCCTAACCTTTCAGGACGGAAAGTGGCCCAAATAGTGTGTTGTTCGCAGTCAACCGTTCAGAAAATCAAGTCGAGTTGTGGGCTTAGAACATACAAAGTGCAGAAAGTGCCAGACAGGAACGCTGTGAAGAATCAAGAAGCGAAATCGAGAGCAAAGAAATTAAAAAAAGATTTCTTGAAAATTTTTTCCTGTTGCGTGATGAACGACGAAACCTATGTCTTCTTGGCTGATTTCTCGCAACTTCCTGGTCAGAAATTTTATACTGCAGATTCTCGTGGAAATGTTGACGAACAATTTCGAGTGAAGAAACAAGCAAAGTTTCCTAAAAAATTCCTGATTTGGCAAGCAATTTGCAATTGTGGGAAAAGGAGCAAATTTTTCGTTGGCCAAGGCTCTCTTGACTCGAAGATATACATCGAGGAATGCTTGAAGAAGCGACTTTTACCATTTTTACGTGAGCACGATGTGTCAACAATCTTTTGGCCAGATTTAGCTTCATGCCACTACAGCAAGGCCACCAAGGAATGGTACGAAGCTAATGAGGTGGTTTTTGTCCCCAAAGAGGCCAATCCACCAAATTGCCCAAAACTCAGGCCAATCGAAAGATATTGGGCCCTGGTAAAAAGAGAATTGAAGAAGACTAAGAAATCAACGAAAACATTAGCGGAATTCAAGCAAAAGTGGAAGACAGCATCCCAGAAAGTGACTGAGAACACTATAAGAAGCATGATGGGAAGAATTCCAGAAAAAATCCATGAATTTTGTAAAAAATAGTTTTGGTTTTTTTATTGTAAAAACAGTTTTCATTAGAATTAGAAGATGATTCGAAAATGAGTTTGATTTTCGAAATCGGTCCAGTGGTTCAAAAGATATAAGCGTTTTTGTGGTAGGTAGCGAATTCATTCTCGTTCAGTCCTTACATATAACGAACCTGCTAGAAGGTTCTTCTATGTGATAACTGAATACGTGATCTTATAAGCTGATTGGCAGACTTATATAACGTTACGTGGTCTTTACAGTAAATTCTCGATATCAATCAATCGCAAAATGAATCCTTTTTAATGAAGTATTTCTTCTATAGAACTGATATATTCAACCTACCATATAGTATTCAATCGATTTACTAATATAATCGTGGTGATGAGCCCAATTCCATTTCAGCTGGGCTCTGGGCTACTCGAGTCATTACAGTTACTAATTTTTTTATTCTTTACTTATTTATTTTACTCTTATCCCAGAAGAGATGTCCACAGGACAATCTGATGACAAAAAGCTTTTGAAACATACCACATTCACTTAAAGAGAACCAGGTTCATGGTCACGCATAAGCTTATATGGACTGAGATTGTTTTTTGACTGGGACATTGTACAGTGTGTGAGTGACTATGGCTTACCTTCAATTCGAAGACTAGTGGAGCAGGTCTTTTCGAAGTGTGGTTTTTGAATGCGACGCTGATATGCTCAGTACGAACATGATGCTTCAAAAAGTTCCTTCCAATCGTCACATCACTGAAAAGTATCCCTCGTAATATACAACTTAGATCCGCAGTTAGTCTGTGCTTGTAACTTAACATTGTTTCAGCGATAAAATATAGCTGATATTAGCTAGAGTGTTTCATTGAGTTACTTTCGTTGAAATGTTCCACTCTAAAACCAGCGTATATTGATCAAATTGCGGAACCCACTCGAAAATTTAATGAAGAATTATGCTTGTGACTTGACTGAATTTTCCAGCGCAAATTCTGTTTGTTGAAAACTGTATCATCTGAAATTCTCATACATGACCCACTAAGACTAAACGCAAGCAAAATTCAGCCGTGCTTGTAAACAGAGGCCGTCATTCCAATTTATGCAGTTCCTAGAAATGCGCGGTCTCGAAATTGCTTTACATTATGACAGAAACGGCAGTTTCCATGAAAACTTATTTTCACTTATAAGCATTTTCATTGACATGTACAAACATTGCTTCAATATAAATAACAGAATACCTAGTCTATCCATTCTTCGATGTGAAGAAGTCAGGAAGTATAATTTTAAATATACCTTATTATCAAGGCCTAAATTACTTCCTATAAAGTATAAGGACACTTGAAAATTAAATTAAACCTATGATCCTCGAGATCCACTTGTTTGGTATAAAGGAGAAATATTTTCTTGTGGATAGGCAAGCACCTCTACCTGACGCCTTTCAATTAATTTTTTTATCGACTCACTCACATCTAATCACAGTCTAATCGCCAGGCTTCCTCACAGCGTCAGACTCGTTTAATTTTAACTAGATCCAGGTATGAGAAAATGAGCTTAGGATAAGGATGTAGCTGATTCATTTAAATGGCTTTATCAGTGATGGTATTGCAAAGATCATAAATTTCCCAAGTTCTCAAGTAGCCGCTGAGAAATACTATACTTATTTCGATTAGATTTTGAATTGTTCTTTGAAAAAAAAATTCTGACGTTTACATTGTTATCGTTATACTGTGCCGAATCAACAGATTAGCTACACTCTCTGCTTTCCAGTCCTTTTTATTGAAATGGTTGACTTGTCCGCAACTTTTGGAATAAATTAAATATAACTGACGATCAAAGGATACAAACTTACTTCGCTCAAACAGGAATCCGATGTCTCATGTCAAAATATCGTTTTTCAAATATGGTTCTACTGATATTGAATTTCAGTGGAATATTAGACTCACCGGATGATTTCAGCCGGTTGATAGATTAACATCAAAACAAGAGAAATTCAGCGTTCCACATTCATTCGATAGCTAGCAGATTCAAAACATTAATCTCCGTTTATTCAATACGTGACGCGATGTTATCTGCATCTCTTTCAACTCCCATTCTCACGAATTACTTCGCTGTGCTTTTATTTGGCAAACTCCAGTGTATTGTGCGTCCATTTTTGTAGCCACAATATACTCGCAGATGAAGTTTTCAGTTTTCTTGACATATTATTCTCGTGCATTTTTCAACGAATTACCTAATTATAATTTAATGAGTTTCAGTGACCGACAGAGATATTGGCAGCTGGTGTAGATGTACGCTCAAGAATTTTAGCTTTTAGCCATCCTTAGTCCTAAGATGAATCCACTCTTATGATATGCCTAATAGTATATCAGCAAGATCCCAATAGGTAGTATACTAAACAGGACAAGTAA
Organism: Adalia bipunctata; assembly: GCA_910592335.1. Lineage (NCBI taxonomy): Eukaryota > Metazoa > Arthropoda > Insecta > Coleoptera > Coccinellidae > Adalia > Adalia bipunctata. Next base: position 9,140,567 of record OU342955.1, on the reverse strand, counting down.
CCCACTTCATTGGCTTGTGGGAAAGTTGACATCAACAAAATTGAAAGCATGGCTAGATAAATTGAAGTTTTTGATGTTAGAATCTTACACCAGACCACAATGTTAGTGAATCCCGGATCAGATCCGCTGGCTGACAAACGAAATGGAGGTTGGAAAACCAGTACAGGTACATGAGATGTTGATTAGTAGTTGAGACATAAAAAAGTTTTCAAAACGCTGTTTTCTGCTCCCATGCAGTCAAAACAAGGGTCGTCTGCTGGAATGTAACAGGAAAATGAAGACTAAGCTCCAATGTTACCTTGAATACTAAGTATTAGTTTTTTATTTGTGAAATGATTGCGTTGTTGCACTTATTAGGGAGTTTGTGGTATCAATCTACCTGGTGCCCATTATACCTGTGTTGTCATGGGTGAATGGTGACTCTTTTAAGTAGCGTTGATAGATTGAAAGTAGAAAGTGCTCTGCAGGGAACATTATCAGGTTTGAGGCTCTAGGCTCAAGCAATCGGATTTTTAAACTTATTGATACGATGTCACCATCTGGGATCATATCAGATGAAGCGGCTGGGGATAGTGTATGTCCAATGAATTATGTTGGCAGAATGTGCCCGAAAATCCACAGTTCACCTTCACTCGTCACGCCATACATTTTCGTATCTGGTGCCCATTATACCTGTGTTGTCATGGGTGAATGGTGACTCTTTTAAGTAGCGTTGATAGATTGAAAGTAGAAAGTGCTCTGCAGGCAACATTATCAGGTTTGAGGCTCTAGGCTCAAGCAATCGGATTCTTTAAGTTATTGATACGATGTCACCATCTGGGATCATATTAGATGAAGCGGCTGGGGATAGTGAATGTCCAATGAATTGTGTTGGTAGAATGTGCCCGAAAATCGACAGTTCACCTTCACTCGTCACGCCATACATTTTCGTATCTGGTGCCCATTATACCTGGGTTGTCATGGGTGAATGGTGACTCTTTTAAGTAGCGTTGATAGATTGAAAGTAGAAAGTGCTCTGCAGGCAACATTATCAGGTTTGAGGCTCTAGGCTCAAGCAATCGGATTTTTCAACTTATTGATACGATGTCACCATCTGGGATCATATTAGATGAAGCGGCTGGGGATAGTGTATGTCCAATGAATTATGTTGGCAGAATGTGCCCGAAAATCCACAGTTCACCTTCACTCGTCACGCCATACATTTTCGTATCTGGTGCCCATTATACCTGTGTTGTCATGGGTGAATGGTGACTCTTTCAAGTAGCGTTGATAGATTGAAAGTAGAAAGTGCTCTGCAGGCAACATTATCAGGTTTGAGGCTCTAGGCTCAAGCAATCGGATTCTTTAAGTTATTGATACGATGTCACCATCTGGGATCATATTAGGTGAAGCGGCTGGGGATAGTGAATGTCCAATGAATTGTGTTGGCAGAATGTGCCCGAAAATCGACAGTTCACCTTCACTCGTCACGCCATACATTTTCGTATCATTCAGTCAGCATTCCGGGATTTATAGCAACGCCGTGTCGCGCTGAGTCTGGCAAGTGGCAATCGCATCTTGCACTTGTCTCCCTCATAACCTGCATACACCCAGACGTGCAAACTGTCATCTGTCAAAACGATTTTCGGGCGTGCCAGTTACAGTCCACCGTCTTCTGTTCTTCAGCCTTTCAACGACAAAGTGGTTTTACCGTAGCGCTTCGTCCTCGTCCCCCGCCACCAGGACCCGATGAGGCGATCGTTTTCCCACTCGGCTCGCGCCATCATTTGAGTTTTAGAGAGTGAGGAGAGTGTGTCGCACTTTTCCGAACGAAAACCGCGCCTGTGTGCTTTCCACTCCGCCTGGAAAATCAGAAGAGGACGCGATTCCTCGCCTGCTTCCTACCTGTGTTTTTCGATCGCGTCTTGCGATCAGTGATTGCGTAAGTGAGTGGTCAGTGGCTCCTGCGTAGCTTTTTGCCGTTCTGGAGCACGGAGCAAGTGATTCCGTTGTGCGGTTCGCTGGAATGTTTACACTGCGATAAACCCAAGTGTTTGTGTGACTTATTTTTATTTCGTTTCTTTACCAACATTGCTGCCACGTAGCCGATCGGGTGGGCTATTTTGGGTTCCGCACGTTCCACTATTGTAGCCCGTTAGAAACGTCCGCGACTGTGGAATTCCGGACCTGCTGCAAGGTCCGCAGTTGCAGCGTTGGTTTTCTCGATTTCCAACCCGCGATTCGGTTGTGATTAGTGATTCAGATTGATTCGGTCAAGTGATTGGGTTTGAGTGCCATTTTCGGATTATTTCCTGCCATTCATCCTGCTGCTCATCACTTGAAATTGGTACGTAGCACTAGAATGTTCGATCAGTGGAGTTTCAGCTCATTGGCTTGATTCGCCGTGAAACCCTTCAAACTGCGTAATAAAAATTGCGTTTCCCATTGGTTCATCCAAAATTTTGGCCTGAAAGGTGGCAAATCCAACGAACATAGTTCCCAACCTGAATTTTGCAAAAAAAGAAATGCTTTCGCTTCAATTTTCTGAAGTGAGAAAGGAGAAGAAGATAGCTTCAGTTCCTACGGTTTCAACTCAGTTTCTAACGACCATAAAATTTCTCTCGTATTCGCTGGGCACGAGAGGGACATCTGACACCATCCCCCAAGAATATCTCCTCGGCGCTATTCGTTTAAAATAGAAATACCAGGAAACACCAAGGCATTTTGCAGAATTCAATTTCTGCTCATAAATTTGAAGACGCCATCTTAAATACCTAACCTACGTTGTTTTGCTTGGAAACATCGATACGCTATGTGAACTGATATTTCAGAATCTTCAAATGTCTCAATACTGTGTTATTCGAACATGCAAGCAGGAACTGTCAAGCTGCTAAAAACGTCTGTTGCTTTTGAAACCGCTGATAAACTTTAGGACTGGTCCAATTGGTTCATGCAGAGAAATATTTCAAGATGAGTTCTACAAAATTGTTTCGCACTCAAATATATGATATCTGTGCTAACCGAAAGCTTATATCCACCTTCAGTTAGAATAGGATCTTTAAAGACATGAAAAACTCATGGTATAATTTTCCACCAAGATATTGGGCATATTACACTTGGTCTAGTTTCTAGAAGATACTTTATCTCCACTTATATAAAAATAATAATTCTGAGCATGCTGGTGACAGCATCTTGCAAAAACTACAGCATGTATTTCCACCGAGATTTCCACACTATTCTCAATGTTTGGAAGCTCAATTGTCTCAACTAAACTTAATAGGAGGTGATTATACACGTAATAATTCATTGAAGCTATAAATTGGTGGAATAAATCTCGAAGATAAATCGTTCATTACCAACATACGCAAAATGTTATTGAATCAATATTTCTCGCCAAATCCACCGTTACAAAATATTTGCGCTTGTGTGTTGTTTCGAACTTAACACAAACAAATCGTTTCATCTCTCAATTGGTAGAGCTAAGGATAAATTGTTCAAATAGGCTGTTAAATTGTACACCAGCCTAATAAGTAGAATATTTTCAAAGGAAATTGGTTCCTGAGTATACATGAATTTTCGATAGTATCGATTAATTTTCGATAGCTTACAGACCCAATTTCCCCAAATTTCATAACTTATAGTTGCATTTTATTAATCATTCATCTTCAGTGTTCGTGTCCTATTCTATTACCCTTACTACAAATTTATTAATTTTAATATGAATAATCGCCTGAAATATTCATTCACGCATTTATTTCGAATTATCAGATCATTCAGCTTTGAAACAATGAAAAGTTGAATATCAGCCTATTATTCTTCCATCGTTTCGTAATAAATCGAAATGCGAGCACATGATTCGAATAAGCTGTATTGTTTTCGGAGTACGACCATTATCGATTGGTCTTGTTGGCAATCACTCTTTCATTCGAGGAATATTTTAACTGCTAAAACTCCGCCGGCATGTAACGAACTTCGATGATACAGGTTAACTAAGTGATATCGACCGAATTTTATTTGTAATTCGGCTTTTTTGGTGAATAGGCTTTCTATTCTCCACGTAATTGATCCTATTTGATCGTGTTGAACAATATATTATTACACATTACCTAACCATTTCCCTCTTTAATTTTTCGTTTTCAAAGAACTGCAAAAGGTCCGCTAAACTCATGAGAAACTAGTTTAATAAACAAAACAGCCTATAATCTACTGTTTTTAACCGTTTTGACAGAATAAATAGTTTATGAGAAATTCACTTTTATGGTTATCTAGCATTAACTCATTTATACAATCGTTTATCGAGTTCAATACCAATCGCGCGAAATGGAATGTTTTCGTATTGCAAAACAGTTTTATCGATCATATATCCAGTTATAAAGAGATTCTCATTAATGATTACAATGAATTCGAACCAAATGTTGAAATATGAAAGGTACTTTTGGAATTGGTAATATTCGATATAGCTATTTCTCCAAGTTCAGCGTGAAAAGTTCTGTTTCATTATCACTATTGATTGATAATGATAAAGATAAACCAATGAGCGACAGAAAGAAGTTCAACAAAAACATACTGTTCTATTTCAGGCACAATCCAGTTCTGCCACGCTCTTAACGAATCCGCTGAACAAGCTTAACGGCTGGATTTTTGCCGTCGCAGACATTGACTCGATTCATGATTTATAATATTTACAAATCATTACGTAAGATATCAAAGCTCCGCGATAACAGATTTACCAATGGACTTACTTATAATGAACGAGAGAAAGTTAGAAGACTGACCTGTTTGAGTAACGCAGTGCAAGAGCCAAGGAAACCTTCAGGTCAGTATATCTTGCCGTAAAAAGGATAAGAATCCTACTTTGTTGGAGCGGTAAAGTAACGAGATACTTTGGAATACAGGCAAATAGAATTTACAGCGATTGTATGTAATCTCATCAGTGGGATCTTAGAGATCCTGACAGTTGTGATCGTATTGATGTCTGTTTAGTTGACTGGTATTTCTACTAAGTCTTCCAGATTCCAGAATGTTTGTTTAGTTATATTCTATTGCGAAATTTAGTTGAAAAGATTTTTCTTGGGATTGATGCCATGGTTCCGTAGGAGCAATGTAGAAGGATAAATGGATTCTTCTCATGTCTGAAGATCAAATAAATGGAGAGGTCAACGTTTTTCCACGTCAGAAGAAGCGTTGTTTCATTTAAATCACAGGAGGTACCCCCATCGAAATGGAAGAAGTGCATCGATTATTTTCTCAAACTTATATGCAAAAGTGTATATTGATCTTAATTTGTATCATTTTGAACAATAAAGCAATAGTATGCGATAATAAATATTGGTTTTTATTTTCCATCGCAAAACTTGAGTAGCAAGCGTCCTATTTAGTACCTATTCGGGTTTTCTTGTAAAAAAACCTTCTGATGTTGTAACCTACGTGATCCTGCTTTAACTCCCTGCTTTATTTGTATGTAATTTATCGAAGATGAGAAGGCCCGTATTACAATGGGGGTGTGAATGTGAAGCGCCCCTCAATGCGAGGGTGGAATATAATTAATATCTCGAGGGATACGTCTGCTTCGAATATTTGTCACATAGTATAAATAACAATTGAAATTGGCAACGACTTCAGCACCTGGGGTCTAGTGCACCAAACTATTTGCATTTTTAAACTTCTTATTTTCCTTTTACGAGAGTCTTTAGCCTTCAAAATAAGAAACGTATACCGCCAGATGGCATTAATTTTTATTTATTGGATTATTCAGCTCGATAGAACAAATGTTGAGGCGCAGGGCATACAACAAGAAATCGTACCCTGAACTACTAACTAGGTCTCACACTGGCTGTATAATACTCTCCCTTTCCTTCACCAGTCATCTGGGAGGAGATACCTGCGGAGCGTGTAATTTAAAAGAAATTCAATTCCATGTTAGAATCCACAATTGTAAGAAACAATTAATTTTTACTAATCGACGCATAAAACAAACCTTAATAAATTGTCGTTGATAAAAATGGATATTTATAATTTCGAATAGAAAAATTCAACGAAATAAATTTCGCGAAAACAACACATTGTTGTAATATTATTTACAAAAAAACGGTAAATTCTGAAAGAAAAATGAGATAGACTTTAGATTAACTAAATGAAAGACTTCAATACTGAAATGAAAAAACACAAAAATATTTGTTCGTTTTGATGGTGGAAATGTTACAAAATAACCAAAAATGATGGGGAATATCCTTTTCATTCATTCAATACTCGGGAACTGATCAAGTAGGGTGTAGGTACAAAAGATCAATCAGGTTGCAGTTCTATAGCTAATCGACTTCATCATGAAATTATATTTCTTCAAAATTTGTTTCTTTCATTTTTCTGACAGAAAAACTGGGTTTGATGAAAATAAGAAGGAACCTTCGTGTATATCATTAGGTTTAATTGCACGTAAACATAATTGCTGGACGATGACCCCGATAACTGTGGGTCAGATAATTTATTTCTGTTCTCGCGCAACGGTGGATTGTTGGCCCATTTAACGGAGAATATGCTGAACCGCCTGAAAGTGTATCGACATGTTTGTTGCGGTGAAGAGCTTGGCCATGTTATCGTCTGCAATAACCGAGGAGACTTCCTTTCTAGGAAGTGCTTTTAGTTGAACGTTAAGAACGAATCGAATAAAAAAGGATGGCTTCCTGAATGCACATTATTATAACTTTAGCATATATCTCAAAATTGGGAGTGGGATTATAATCTAATGTTATATTTATTCAAAAATTCAGTTTAGAATTATTTCTGTTGTTAGCTTTTTGACTTGCAAATGAGGATACTGATAAATCCTACAAACTAGTCGTCATTTAATTTCTTGAAACTGTGGATTTGTCTTGACATTAGTTCTCAAGAGTGCACCGAGACATAATTGTGAAGAAAAATGTATGTCTTTTTGCATTTCAAAAGACGTATTGAACAAACAACTCGATTGGAAAGCTTGCATAAACTCTGCTATCTTTAATGCGTTTACACAATGCCAGTTGGAAGGCCAGTTGCTTGAAGCTAGTGGACTTGCGCCAATTGTTGGCATCTGTGAAGACAACTGGCTCTCAGTGACCTTTCAGTCCAATGATGAAAAGTTGGTCCAGTGTACTGACTTGGGGAATAGGTTTCGGACAAGTCAACTGGTTCCTGCTAGCCGCGTTTACACGATGGCAGTTGTAGGGCCAGTTGCTTGAAGCCAATGGAATGACGCCAATAATTGGCATCGTGTGAAAACAACTGGCATCCAGTGACCTTCCAGTCCAATGATAAAAAGTCGACCTAGTGCACTAACTTGGGGAATAGGTTTCGGACAAATCAACTGGTTCCTTCTAGCCGCGTTTACACGATGGCAGTTGGAAGGCCAGTTGCTTGAAGCCAGTGGACTGACCCAATAACTGGCATCGGGTGAACATAACTGGCATCCAGTGACCTCCCAGTCCAACGATTAAAATCAGGCAGTGCACTGACTTGAGAAATAGGTTGCAGACCAGTTAACTGAAGCCAGCCAGTGAGCCAGTCGCTTTTACAGGGTGCCAGTTATTTGAAGCCAGTGAATTGGCATCAATAACTGGCATTGTATGAGCACTACTAGCGTCCAGAGGCATTTCAGTTATTCATGGCTGAAATACGTCGAATTATTTTTTTTTATGCGGATTGGTTCAAGCCGAACTTTATGTACGTGATATTTACCATATAACCGTTTGCCTTCCGTTACTTTCGGCGACTGAGTATCGTCGAATCTGTTTCGCCGCGAGACTGACAATAGCGATATCGCGATGAGTGGTTATCCTATTGGGCGGAGTAGAATTCAATGAGACCTCTGGCGGAAAAAAATTGTAATTGAAGCAACGAGTAAAATAATTCGTATTGCATTGTTTTTATTCTGTTTTTTGTCTTCATTGCAGATCAAGTTTGTTTTTTTTGTACCTTTTTGAAGTTCTATACTTTGAATTGTCGCTGCATAATCGAAACTGTTCTGTATTTGGTTGCACTAGCCGTGAATGGAAAAATCCCGATTTATCTTTCCATAAATTTCCTCCCATGGTAAATATTGAAAATGCGTTTGGAGTTCTGGAAAATATATCTCAAAAGGCTTGGGCAATGAAACTAAAAATGGGGAAACCAGTTATAGATAGTATGTCCGTGTGTTCCTTACATTTTAAAAGGGAAGACTAGTCAAGGTTAGTACCAAGTGTGTAATACATAGTTATAAGTTAATAGTGGATGGTATAGGTTTATTTTCTGAAGGTGAACAATATATAAATGAGTAACATATTCTTCAGGTCTTAGTAAAAAAAAGTATCTTCTTTTAAGTGCAGTACCTTCCTTAAAACTACCACAGTCAAGCCACGAAGTATGTTCCAGAAAACGAAGAGAAAATAAGTCGGTATTAAAAATTTCAAATGATACTCAATACGAACGTACCTTCCCTGCAACTTTTGTAGATATGACTATATCAAAAATGAAATTAAAACACGAAATCAGACCTAAAACTAAACAGTTAATTGAACGCTTGTTGTACTTTTCACAAACATCAACCATACCTATTACTCAAAAAATAAAAATATTGGGAGCCAAAATTTAGATTAACAACACAAAGCACTAAAGCACAATCAAAGAAATACCAAAAGTTTTACAAAACACACACTGAAAATAACTAAAACAGCAAAATAAAACCACTTCAATATCAAAGGGCTCATACGACATCTGATTTATTTTACTCGTTGCTAAGATGACATTGACATTTCAGAGCGCCACCTATCGAATTCTACTTTTCCCAATTATTGGACTCGTATGCCAGTGCCACGAACGAGCAATATCGTCGCCAATTCCCAACGGTGCGGAGAGAAAAGGAGCCATTGCCCCGACAGTGAAACGCACGCACAGTTGCCCCACTTACGGCGCGATCGCTTCGCGAGCTTCAGTGGCGTTTTCTTCGGTTCTTTCTTTACTTCTCCTTATTCTTATACCATTTCGCCTAATTTATTTCGGCCTAAATTTTTAAACGGTCTGTAAATAAGTTTGCGACTTTTCGAGAGCTTATTTTAGCTTCTGTCCTGTCTCACTTATCGATTCGCATGTTGAGGAATTAGCGAGGTTTTCGAAACGCCATCACTGTTATATTAATTAATTTTTTTTATATTTTTGCTTTATCTTTTCTGCAATTGCATAGCCGCAAATTTGTCTAGACTGTAATATTCTGGGGTAGGAGTTTTTACGGGATTTTTAGAACCGTCGGTGAACCAGAAAGATCACAGTGAAAGAAAACCAACAGAAAAACTTTATGCTATTTCGAGATCGATTTGTTTGAATTGATTTGCTTACATTTTGTACATGAGCAAACTCAACAGGTTGCTGATTAACATACCTGTTTCCTAAATGATATTCTCTCGATTGACCACATCTATCTGAAGCTACAAGGTACAGCTTTGTCCAAATCTAGGTTATAATATGGATTTATGCCTCAATCTACAAAGCTTTAACATCTCGATTGTTGATCGACGAAATATATTTAGGAGAATGTAATGGACGGTTTATATCAATATGATACTGAGGAAATGAAATATAAGAATGGGCACTAAAAACACTGACTCCTGGGTGTTATCACGTGCACGGAAATAAATACCAGTCTTCATATCTAGCAATGATTTTCGGATAATCCATAAGTGAAATGTGGCCTATCCAAAGAAGATTTTACCGTTGTGTGATGGATTTTACTTTTGAATTGTTTTTATTTCTTTTTGAGCAAAATTAAATTACTGCAAATCGGTTATTTTCTAGTTTAGGGCCCTCTCGATTTTTCGATTTTTTAATTTTTTTTCGTGAAAAACAAGTGATTTGGTATGATTTACTACTAGTTTCAATGCTGGCAAACAAGTAATTTTGCTGTTTTTCAACGGGACTTGGAGTGAATAGGGGTGCTGGGTGGGTGAGATTTTCAGAAATTTTCTCAAAAAAACTGACAATTCACGAAAAGAATTAGTCTTGAATAGTCTTAAAAGATCAACATTTTCAAAAATGTCAAGGTAATTGACCTATTCTTTCAAGGACATGACCTAGAAAAGAATTCAAAATCAATTGAAAAATGTACAATTTCATTGGCGCTGAATCAATGAAGATTTTAAATTTTCTCGAGGCTATAGTTTCTGAAAATTTCAAAAATAATTTATTTTTTCGAAAGTCTCCGAAAGTATCCGTTGATGAAAATATGTCGACTAGGAAGCATATTTTCATTAAATCTAGATGCGATTGCTCCAAAAACGTACCTTGAAAGACAATGACTGAAAAATCACATTTTCGGTATCCTCTTTTCTGTCTATTGTAACCGCAACTTGGAACACACACATTCAAATCTTCCTCTTCTTCCACACTTAAAGAAATTCTGACAAGGTGAATGAATATCTCGAATGAATTTCACATTTTTAACTGTTGAATTATTTTTTTGATATCCCTAGCAACGATTACCTAGGCTCGTGATTTGGACGGGGAAAATTTTGTTTGAATAAAATACAGCGTACGATGCTTGATGCCACGTTCAATCAATGCATTTTATTGCATTCTCTTGGTAGTTCTAAATTAAATTCCCTGGTAAGATGGCAGCATTAATCCTAGAAATTTTCATTCATTGAACATTGTGGCCCTTGGATGTGTATAGTAGTATTTAGGCCACCTAGTGACAGTTGTATGGGATACTTTTGTCTTCAGCGCAGAATAAGTCTACAATGGTGGCATCCTCGTAATTTTCGAACATTCTTTTGGCATTTAATCATAACACGGTGCGAAGACTGAACGTTAAAGTTCAATCAAACTGAGCTAACCTCTTTCCACTAATTTTGTTGCTTGGTTCCCAAGTTCCTGTGCGCTCGACTGCACGGAAATTCTCGTCGGAATTCCCCCTGATACCCTCTTCGCGGAACCTTCGCAGCAACAAAACAATGACCTTTGATTCTTCTCCCCAATACAGTCGGCGAACGGACTGAAGAGCTTTCACCTGTCCGTAATGCGGACGCAGAGCAGGTAGGCCGTGGTCTAACAATGTGTGTATCTCGCAACAGTTTACCGCAGGTTATTCTGCGAAAGTGACATATTGATCGAGGATTCAGGTTGAATTTCTGTCGGGATTCAGCACACAAGCGGAGTCGGTATTCACCACCCCACTGCAAATTGACTATGTGATTTGGGCGTTCTGCAATGGGGGATCGCTGTTCTGTCGGATTCGCCTTCAATTCGATATGACGTTTGCCGCAGACTTGACAACATCGGAATCGAATGAAAAAATCGTTTCAGATTCATGTGAAGGTGAATGTGCAATATGTTTCATACATATTATCGGGGGTATAAGGTTGGCGAATGAAACACTGATTTTGAAAATGAATTTCAACAATTTGTAAACGTTGTTGTGGCGTGAGTCTTTCCACTTTTCATGATAATTTTTCAATGCCTACTGAACAGAAATGTCAACGCAACATGGCTTCAGTTCACGAATTTTCTTGATCTTGTAAGACACCATCCACACTCTCGCGTATACTCCATTCACAATTATAAAATCACAACTCTGGCCTTGGAAATTTGACACATTCCACTCTGTATCGAAGTTATGACGTTTTTCAAAATATTTTTATGTTCCAAGTCAACACTATGTTGCCCTTACATTCTTAGCGTATTTCTCAGAATGTATACCTATTTCATTTTGGAGAACACAACAGAAAATTGCGAACAATTTTCTACAAATAAAGAAGTTTTTGGATTTATGATTGTAAAGATTTATCGATGTCCTTTGTTTTCATCATGATATTGTATGTGATATGATTGTGAGGGTGCATAACATTTCTATTTCTAATATTTCTTTATTTGCAAATACATAACAGTTTTATTCATTTTGTTTACAGAGAAACTAATAATTTCAATGCAATAGTAACTGAGTTTTGGTTATAAATTAATAAGCAAGAATGTCAATTCCTGAAAGCTTTATAGATATACATTTCATTTATTTGATCTTATGAACAAGGAGTAAAATATTCTAACTGTATAGTAATTTATTAGTTTACGAAATATTCATACATTACTACCATAGTAGGTTTGTACAAATAAAATGGAATAGGTCAATCATATGCTTCACATTTATCATTGACCTGTTCTAAAATAAGACACAAACTCCTGGAATATGGAAAAAAACCGATGTATTCTGGTTCAATATAGCCTATTTCTACTTTCGGCAAGGATTGATAGGAATGAAAGCTCCAGTGACACATTTCAATTCATCGGAATCTGAATTCAACCACCGTTGAATGCAATATGTTCATATTTTTCCTTTTTTTTGCTTCTTCGACGTGTTATTTTTCTGAAACGATCAACAATAATCATTTAGAGACCGATGATGGCCATCGAAAATCGAATCGTGCAATTCTATTCTGCAAGTTTTTTCCTCATAATTCCTCGAAAATCCTACCTGAACCATATTTTCCGGTCGTATAAGGAAGCCTTTTTTGTCCATTTACACATCCCAAATAAATGTTGAGCACCAAAAACGATACCGAAACTAACCAAACTTCTGGGGGACCGGAATTTCGTTTGAAATCTTTCTAAACGGCCAGATACCTGAAAAACTTCGTTATCAAGTGTAAAAAGGTCGATTAGTACTTACCTTCGCTTTATTCATGCTTATGAATGGATTGTTGGTCCAATTCAAATTTGCCGTTCGTACTCACGCCAAAAGTCGTGAAAGGAAAAAATGACACTTGCACGAAATTTCTCATATCGACGGGAAACTTCTTCTGGACGACGAAGAACGGAAAAATAGGCGATTTCCTATCGATATTTCGCCCCAAAATCGCCGATCGATTCGAACTAACAAAATGTGGAATATCGTTGATATTTTACTTTGATGTAAACAAATAAACTGGCAACGTCTTTTGGTCATTAACGATATTTTCTGTACGCGCACAGACTTTTCATCAGGTGCACCAACTCCTGAAAACGAAACCATGACCTGATGATGATTAAATAAAAGTGAATGGAGTATATGTTCGCGCTATGAGTGTAGACAACTATATTAGATATATTATTTTATTTTATTAATTCTTGAAATGGGTATAAATGTTTTTTCTTTTGGGACATCGATATGGATAAGCCATTGTGGCTGTATGCTATATATTGGTAGACCTGCTCGCCTTCCTTACACTACACCCCTACAAATACCTATATGTTCTCAACAATGTTCACTGAGTAATCATTAGGACCAAATGAAACGATTCTTGAGGAACAAATTTCTTGTGGAAATTCGGCTTACCTAATCGATACGTTTCATGTAGAGACTTGAGGGTGTAGCAGGTAGTCTTTCTAGGAACATAAATAACTTATATCGTTCGTAAACTGTCAGTTGACACAGGGGCAGCAGTCTGTATATCGTAAAGAAGGGATGCATTGTGTTTTCGGGGTTCTCCGAATACAAAAGAATCCTGGTTGAAATCGAAAGTGAAGAATGAATATGCTCACTTCAATAATAGGGGACAAATCAATATGAATAATTGAGTCTTTTTTTGTAGGTACCGTATGCGTATGGATATGGAATATCCGTTTCATTTACCTGATAATTTATAATTTATGCTATTGAATCGATTTTATGTTGATAATTCATTTTGAACATATCAATGATGATGCAATTCACTCAAAAATTAATTCCGGACAAGAGAAATATTTAAATTTGAAAAATATCCAAATTGAATTGGATCAATGAATAGGTTATTGGATTCAATTATTTACAGTTTAAGGTTTTATATTACTTTAATGAAGCTGATAATGTTGATTGTCGATATCGTTGCTTTGGTACTAGATAAAGTTAGGTTTTGAGGTTGAAAATTTCGCAGAAAATTATTTTGCGTTTAATACAATTGGGGCTAATGAAATTGTTCAATCTATACATTCGGAATGTGTGAAAATTATAGTTAAATCTGGTCGATTACAACAGTATTCACAGATCTGGTTATCAGCGCACTGTTTTCATATTTTTTCTGAGTGATGCTCCGGTATATTTGTTGTATGTATCACAATGATAAATGGAAATAATACAGTTTATTTTTAATCTGGAACGAGAAATTTTATTACTTTGATTTACTAGGTTATCAGTTGTGTTCAACAAATTTGGAATAATGGTACTTCCTTATAGGATATGTCTTTTATTGAATTAACGTTATGTTTTCGTATTGGCTGAATGAGTACAAGAACCGTAACTCGAATTGATTCATTGAGAAATTCTCAATGCTGTGTTAGGACCTCAGATTGACTAAAACAATAAAAGAAAAAAATATGATCAGTGCTTCCATAATTCTTTCATTTTGGAAGTTATCGTGTTTACATGCGGGCGGACTGAATTAAATTTGATCACGTATGCGTCATCAGTGGGACCAACCTAATATTTCATGAGCACTTTCGGCTCAGAATTCGAGAATGACAGACATTTGTGCGGAATGATAACGCTCTCGTTCCTATGGACAAGCGTCTGCACCTATTTCGCTATAAATCGGCGATTTTCCGTCGTAAAAAGTATGCTGCTGTATCGCCCATTCATAATGCCATGTCATAAATTCCTGTTTTCCCGAACGATACGTAAAAGTTTTACCAGCAGGGTCAACAAAGTGAGGAACGTGCTGAACGTAATGTGGTATAGGGGTGGTTAAAAATGCAGCATCATATCGATTGCGTCAACTTTGGCCACCCCGTTTGAGGCACCTCATTCCCAGCTCCATATACCAGAGGCTTCGGGGGATTTTACTTTGGTCTTCCCTTAGTCGAATACACCTTACACTTTTTTTCTTGAAGTCAATATAATTCAGTAGGAATTGAAAATATTATGAGAGTCATAAGCGAGAAAAGATATTTATAGCTCTAGCAAATGGCTAACGACTTTCGTCTTTCTGCCAGTATAATATACATTGTTATATACATACATTATTTTTCTTGAAAAGGTAACATAATAATCGGGTCTATCTTCATTTTTTCATACAGAGAACATTTGGTGGATTTTCTGGATGGCGTATTTTGCTCAATTCTTCTTTCTGCCATTTTCATCATAAATCGTGTTTGCCGCCAAATTTTACCACGCATGCGTAGAGCTAAAACCGAAAGATTGGTTATCTGGAGGCCAACTATAAACAATAAAAAACCAGAGTCTCTGAACAAACTGTAAACATTATGTGAAGTTCTGAATACATTCAGTGAATTATTGTTCTAATGTGATCATTATGTGAAGTGAATTAATATAATCTTAACCGTGTCGAGTTTATAAAATTCCAAGAGGATATTGTTTAGATAGAAACATCGACACAGATTATAAGGTATCATTTTATTTTTAATTAATTTCAATTTTATAAGTAGTTTGTATCGATATTCATCATTCATATCCGAATTTTGTATTTCATCGAAATTTAACTTCAATATGGACCGGTACCTATGAATTTTCAATAGAAACTGTGCGTGTTAAATCCTCCTTGGTATTCAATTTTATCTCCCACATTTGTGGGATTTTATTATTGAAATATCTCGACAAAGTTGATAAATATTGTGACAACATTTTAAACTCGTTTAAAGACCAGAGAAGGAATAATATTCGATGATATTTAATTCAGAGACGCATTCAGATTATTCTTGATTTTTTCGTCAAATTTCTCCGGGTAAAATTGGAAATAACTCGAAAACGATGCGTTTTATTAAAAATAAAATAAGAATACTTTTAGTTTCTTAAATAATTGATTCTTTCGAAAATATGAACCGTTTATCTTTTTAAAGTGGTTTTATAGTGTTTTAGCGTGTGTTCGGTGTGTTGATGAGTCGACTACCCTGTAACTTTTATACTAGTAGAAATATTGAATAGGTATCGATTGAGGAATATGCACCATGAATAGAGTAAAAACTCAACCAAAATTCAGTTCATTCGAAGTAACGGTTCCGAATATATAAACAGAAAAGTGTTTTTTTCATGAATTTTCGACATCCTGTATCTTCGAAACCAAACCGAATTTTGAAAAATGGTATAGGAAAAAAGTGTTTCGTTTGATGAGAGGAATCTACAGTTAAAATATATGTACAAGTCAAAGACTCACCCTGTATAAGCTGTCCATATTCTGATATCGCTCTGCATATAGTTTGGTAGATTCTTAAGAGTTATAATAAAACGAAAAAATATGAAATCATTGTCAGTATCGTGCCAGTTGTCTCTCCCCCAAAAAACTTCTCCGGATTTTCCTTGTTTTTAAACGACAGGTCGAGCCAAGAATTAAAAAACAATAATTCCGGGGTGTGTTCCGGAATTAGACTTGGGAAGGCTCCGTACCCAATTTTTCGCGACTTGGTCCGCCTCGTTGAGCTGTGTTTGCGCCGGTCATGTTATTAGGTTTTATCTTCACTCCGCTCATTTCCTGTTCGCTTCTGGGTTACGTCTCAGTTGAGAAATAATTGTTGGGGTATCTTTCCTGCCTCCATATTCTGCGGTGAAAGCCGTTTTTTGTTGATCAATGGAGTCCAGACAGATTGTGATAAAAAGTTTTATTTGATAAGAGTGGGAAATAAGTGCTGAGGATTCGAATGTAAATTGAAATAAATTGTTATGATGGCAGGATGAGAGAATAGATAGCAATTTGCCAATTTTAGGATGTGGAAGAAACTACGACCCAAAACTATTGATACAACACGCAGTGTTGCAGTAGCGATGTCAGCTGAATCGATTCAATGCGATACATCTTCTGTTGCGCGTTGCAATGGAGACAACTGCGTGTTCAGGTTATAGAAGCTATAATAAAATGACCTCAGGAAATATCCAGAAAGACAACTTCCGATTTTTTATGAAAATTATAAGTGTTGCTTATGAATCTATTTTTTTATTCGGCAAGTGCCTATCTATAAATGCTGATGACGATGACAGTAATCATAGAAATATTCTTATTTACAATCCAGCGAGTGTTAGGTAGTTTTAATATTGCTTTCAAATATTCAACCATTTTCCAGACAAAAACATGATGAAGTTGTTTTTTGCATAAGAAAAATCTTGAAACCAAGTTCAAGCAGGTGGCTAGTGTGTCGATTTGCACATGATAAAAGTGGAAAAACGATTTGGTCCACATTCGTTTTACGACCGAGACACATTAATTTAACGACTGAACGATGTTTCTTAGAAATTGGGCTCCATAAAACCAGTGCCAGTCTTTCCGATCTTTCAGATATAATCCCGCAATAAAGAAGGATTTCAACGTTAAGTTTGAGGGGTTTGCAGTGATTTCAAAAAGTCATTTTCGGAAATTTTGGTCAACATGAATTAAATCAGACAATGAACAAATTAACTAACTTAAGCCAAAACATTTAACTAACTGAAAACGAGTCCCTTATGTCGAGGCCACACCGAGCGCTATGCTATGGACGCTACGTATGTTTTGTTCGGACATAGCGGACATAGCGTACCAGTGTCGGTGTGGCCGGGTACATTTAAAATACCGATGGCTATATTTGAGATGCATCGCGAACATAGCGAACATAGCGTACGTAGCGCTCGGTGTGGCCGCGACATAACTCAGTCAATGAAAATATTTTTGTTAATATTGATTTGTTTGTTCTTTCTATCCTCGATACATAAATAGCATTACAGTACTAAAAACTGACTCGCTCCTTCGTCGCTCGAATTTCGCATTCGTATTAGAATAGGAGCCCATTCTGCAACTAGTTTTAGAATATACTATTGTGATTTCTTTATCCTATGACCAAGCGGATGAGCAATAAATAATGGATCGTTGATTTTCTTCATTATTTTTTTGAGAGAAATACAGAATATACGTGGATGTATTGATATCTAGTTTAGCCTAGACCAGTTCCATGCATAAAAAAAATATTGCGATACCATATCAACATCATCAAGTTCATCAAGTATTTAAAAGGGTTAAGAGGTAAGCAGATTTACGAAGATATGCTTAATACCCTTGGTGAAGCCGTGAAAAATTGGACTGCAAGCTTCAAAAGAGGTAAATTTTCCATTGAAGATGATGACCGATCGGGAAGACCAGTTTCTGTGTCAGTACCCGAAAATATTGATGCAGTTCAGGACCTGATTTCATCAGACCGTCGAATTGGGCTATAACGGATATCTGAAGCACTGAAGATTTCATAAGGACGCGTTCATCATATAGTTCACGTCAATTTGGACAGGAGAAAAATTTCTGCAAAATGGATCCCCAAATATTTGAATGTTGACCAAAAGCGTGCAAGGGTAGAAGCATCGCGTTCGATCTGTGCTCGATTTGAAAACGATGTAGACTTCTTAAACCGAATTGTTACCTACTATGGATCAGACTTGGGTACATTTCTACGATTCAGAAACAAAGCAACAATCGATGGAATGGCGATACTCTGGTTCTCCAAGACCTAAGAAATTTCGTGTCAAAAAATCTGCTGGAAAAATTCTTGCTTCAGTTTGTTGAGATTGCCATGGAGTAATCATGATTGATTTTTTGGATAAGGGTAGAACAATAACTGGAGATTATTATTCAACATTACTGACCAATCTACGGAAAAAAATTAAAGAGGAAAGACGCGGAAAGCTATCCAAAGGTATTTTGTTTTTATAGGACAACGCCGTTTACACGAATCTCATGTTGCCATGCAAAAAATTCGTGATTCAAGGTTAGAATAACTAGAACACCCCCCATATCATCTCTTTCCTCAACTGAAAAAAAGTTTAAAAGGTCGTTAATTTTCTTACAACGAGGAGGCAATAAAAGCTGTGGAGGACTGGTTTGCAGAGCAAGAAGAAACATTTTCTTGAAAGGTCTAGAGACGTTGCAGGTTCGCTGTAATAAATATATTCAATTAAGAGGAGAATATGTTGAGTAATAAAATATTTTGTTTGGTTCTATAGTAGGCTGAGAATTTTTCAATATATCCTCGTATACTCCTCAGTGACTGGTCGTCACTAATCAATCTGTCCAATGTGGTGTTACGTTTCAAAGGTGAAATCTACCGACTGTAAATCTAGATGACAATCAAACGCGGTATCTGCACCATCATCCCCTAAATAATGGTGCCACACGCCGGTAATGGTCCTGCGTATGGGGAACCTTTGCGCTAAATTGCTTCGTTAGATGTTTGCAGACTTGCTGACGGCAGTATAAACATCGGAACCTACACAGAATTCGGTCATAATGAGACATAGGGCAGATTTCAGCTGGGTCTCAGCTAATTAATAGGACGTTGCTGTTATTCATTTAACCCAGGGGTACAACAAGAATGTCAGAAGGATAACGCATTTACGAAACTATAATTCGCAGGAAAGCCGATTCACAAACAAGTAATTTTGAGAGTTAATCTGCGGAAATTTGGATAAACTGTTATTGAGATTTGTTGTTCGTTTCCCCGCTTCTCACTCATGTCACTTTCATCTTATTTTTCGTTTATGATTCTTTGAAGTCGATGAATAATGGTGGAAATAAGATAAGCAAAAAAATACCGAGAAAACAATACATATGTTGGAAACAAAATGTTCATTCGATAATGCCGATAACGAAATTGAAAATCTAAGAGAATTAACTAACCAAATTATAGGAGCTGACTGGCATTATTAAAAAAAAACAGGAAAAGATTTAAGGAATTTCAAAGTAATAAGATGATATATAAAAGCCTTAAAATTACTAAGAAAACAATATAAACACAGCCTGAAGTAGTTTTCAATCGACTATTTCCCTCGTCTCAATTTCCACCAATCAGAAACGCGCAATTTTGAATCACAAATGGTTTCTAAATGGAAAAACTGTATGGCAGCAGCTGTCAGCAGTTTTTTCGGGTTTACCCGCGGCAAAACTTGACAGTTGTTGTCAACGAAAATTAATAATACATACATGATGCATCCAGAATAATCTATTACTCATGAAATAGTCTTATCAAATACCATTCGTGCATCTAATTTTTCCTGGGAAAAAAATCAAAAAAACACAGTGCAAAGTAATATTTTTCAACAAAAAGCATTCGTGCAGATGCAAAAATCCTCGTCTTCGACTCGGATTTTTGTTGCCACCTGCACTCATGCTTCTTGTTAAAATATTACTTAGCAACGTGTTTTTTCGATTTTTTTCGGAAAAATTGGATGCACTTATGATAAAACAATCAAACATTTCGAAATTATTCCAATTTGTTTCCATGTCTTCCAAAAGATTTTTTCGAGTTTCTATCTTTCACTGTCAGAATGTCAATTTTATTTCGTTGATAAATGATAACTTCCTGAAATATAACATTGGGAATGAAAACTTGGCGGCGTTCGTTTAAAGAACATCTAAAAAACACATTTTTCTTGATTTCCACCTGCGAAACATCTTTTAAATAGGAAAAATCAGTCAAAGTTCTGACCCTTTCTGAGTGACGTGAAACTTTTCTCATCGGCTCTGATATCGCCGAAACTGGGCCAGAATCTGAAAAATATCGTTATAATCCGTCTCGAAACACCTCATTTGATCCATCCACTACGATATTCTCTCAAATAATAGGATTTTCAACGAATTCCTCGCGTACCCCTGTAACCTCGAAATGTAAACATTCACCAAGCACTGGAAAATCGTCCTGACGGTCCGAACCTTTGCTAAAAAGTATAAACATACGTTAATATTTAATATTCGACAATAAACTCACCTGAAAAAACCGATTAAATACCAAAATTCTGCATTTTAAAATTTCAAGTTCGAGTCCGACGATGGAACGTCATTTGACCTCGAGGCGGCCGCATCGATTCTGTGAAAAAATCTGTCACCATCGGAGTCTGAAAAAATTCCCGCGGAACGTCAAACTTTGCAGACTCGATTTTCATTAGATCCGTTCTTCGTCTTTCCGTAGCAGTTTTCAAAATTCCCCCAGGTGCCCCAGAAAAAAGCCTTTTTCTCCAGAATTTCGCCCTTTTTGCGTATTTCGGCGTTTTTCGCACTTTTCGCGATTTTTTTTTAAATACTTCTCGGGGTCGTAGAGACTCGAGGGGGGCACAAAAAATCGCGTCGTCCTTTCGACTTTTCGTCTCTGTATCCATCAACAAGTTCCATATTTATTCACGAAATCTCTTTCACTGAATGCACATAATCGAATCGCACATTCACGAACGAAACGCGATTGAAAGCATTCTTGGATTCAATCTCGCTAAGCTTGTCTCGGCTTATGAATGTGTGATTGAATTGTTGTTCTGATAGCAACATCAGCCTAATGTCGGATGAGAATAAACGATAATCAGTAATTCACTAGTATAATAATTAGTTTAGAGTGGCGTTATAATTGAGTCTAGCTGATAAGATCGTTCGCTTGGATGTATCCTACTGGTATGAGGAATTCTGTTTCGCGATTTGATCGTATTGTTCCATTATTTTTGTTCCTCTTGTTCGATTGCTTTCAATTCAATTAATCGATGATATCTGAAGATTGAGTTTATTGGGATATGTTTTCTGTGAAGGAATGTCCAATCTGTAACAGGCATTGAATGTGGGTATTTGAACTTCTTCATTTCGACTTGTTCGAACTGTTTTATCATACAGTTTTTTCCAATTAGTGTGTTGTAGTCAAGTACACAAAAATATGAAGAAATGCACGTGAGTTATAGCGTTGTTTTGGTACAGACATGATTATTCATTATGGAATGAAAAACATTACTAGAAATGTGATTAACTTCGATATGGTTTGTTTTATCTCCGATGTAAGACTTGTCAATAGTGCACTCAGCCCTTATTCGTAAATTTGCGACGTCTGGAGCTATTTTTTTGTTGAGAAAGCACCAATCGAAACTTTTCTTCTCGTTCGACTCATATTTAATATTTATCATGCCATCTTCCCAAAAAACGTAATAAGTTCCTTTTTTCTCAAAAGCGAAAGTCGATATATAGCATATACAAAACTTTTACTCCCAAGATTATGCGAATTGAATTTCGCATCGAGAACTCAAGTTTTTCGTCGGAATGGGACTACCTTAATATCTCGTTCACAAAGAAACGCGTACCACCAACCTCGTTATTATATTTCGAAACTTGTGAATTTGGACAAAGCGAATCGGAGAATATAAGGTTCAATGCAATTTTTGATATTGCTTCCAAGGATAGGGATGTACATTATCTGGAATATCGACACGATATAGGCCATATCGATGATTTTGAAAGGATATGGATGGTTTGCAAGGTATAATCTCGGAATTCACTGTCATCCATAGGTGAATTCGTAGAAAATACATCATTTTCTCAGGCTTAGTCCTCCCAGTTTCTCATTTTTGAAAGATATTTTGAATAGTCAAATCTGGCTCATACGAAAGTATCAGGTTACATATTATCTGTCACCATATACACTTGAGTGTGGAGTAGACTTCAACCAAATAACGAATAAATATCGAACCCAATTTATGATCTTTTATTTTCAAACGTACGATAACAACGTCATTTCTAGACTGACAGGATCACAGAGAAGTTCTATTTCTCCGCCTAGGCGGAGAAATAGTTGCTATGGCTTACTTTTCCCGCCGGCGGCAGGAAAAGTGTTGTTATGCAAGGGGCTAATTTTGTAAGACAACCGTAACTATTACAAATGTTACATTTTTCACTCAATTATAACGATCGTAAATGTCAATATTATTCAGATTTCCAGGAATTTCAAGATGTTTGAAAATAAAATAACATATTTCATTCGAAGGAGAAGTGACTTTTCATGGCTCGCTTTCAATTACCCGCCTCACTACGTTCGGCGGGCAAACTCAAGCTCGTCATGAAAAGTTACACTTCTCCTCCTTATAAAATAATATACTATTATTTAGTTTCACCTATCCCGGTGTCTGTCTGTCTGTCTGTTATCAAATCTTGCAAGTTGAATATGACACACTTCTAATCGTCCGATTGATTTGAAATTTGGCAGGTGTACATAATTATGGTGACGATGCATCATGAAATATTTGTTATAGAAAAAATCCTAATGGCGGATGAGTTTTTATAATTATACGATCCGATTTCATTCAAAAGTAGTTTTTGGTTTCGACAATGATGATTCTTCTGTCAAAATTGGAAAATTCAAGATGGCGGACGAGTTTTTGAATTATGATTTGATTCTACTCAAAATTGGTATCTGGGGGTTTTCAGGGTCGGAAATTACGATTCTTCGAAACTGAGGAATTCAAAATGGTGGATAAGTGTTGTTTTTATAAAAGCTTGTGTTTTTCTCATCATATAGCTTGTAATTCTGTAAGGCCTATGCTTGGACGCCATGTGGTGTTTTGTTCAATATTTCAATCCGAAGCTTTAATTGCACCAGGCATTAAATGCAGTGTTCGTGAATTGCTGCCGAATAGTTAACGAAATACGAATTATTCACAACGAAAAATACATTCTGCTGTCGAGCCGGAAGCTTGACGCTTCGTATCGAATTTCATACATTCATCGCCCAAATCAACAGTGATGGTTATCATTCCGATGTTAATCCATATCGACGTATCCAGGCATTCCTGAAATTCGTCATCCCTTGCCACGAACAGCGGGCAGATTGGAGTCGTTTCACACCCGATTTCACGACTCGTACTTTTTGTGTTATCCTCTCACGGCTCCGACCTTGATGGCATTTATCAGCACGCTGGCATTGCCATTATTATGATGGTATTTCATTACATACAACGCTGGTGGGGTTTGCAAATCGATCAAATTACACAGTTTTTATAGGATTATTCGTATTGTACAGGGTAAACAGATGTTTTTAGATAGTTCTCGTACGACATGAAGATGCAAGCATCACGAACTGATTTTTTTTTACCTCAGTTCGAGTTGGAGTTGCTTTGACCTTCGGAAGTGATCTACCGTTTTGGGAGTATGATGTGAAAACTATGCTCTATGCCATGAGTTAACGAAAAACTCAACTCGCATGACGGCAACATCACAATACAGAAACCTAGTTGGTTCTTACCATCTTCAATTTTTTCTGTGCAGATGGGAATTTATCGAGACCTTGGTGTGAATGAACCTCTCGCAGTAGACTTTGGCAAAATTCTTGAAAACTCGAAAGATTACATCCAATTCTCCGAGGAGAGCAACCTTATATTCTTTGCTTTCAGCCAAAATTTACACCATAGGTATCGAAAACTTATTATAATATGCTCATTTTCGCAATTGGTCTCTAGGTCTTTTGCGGTAAATTGTAGCTGTTTTCTCATCTTCAGCGGGGTCATAGTCAACTAACCTTCTTAGGTCGTCATTTGGATGTTCACTAGCTCTTTCATAGGCTTTATTCGCAGCTTTTCGTTTGATGAATGTAGTAATGGACTCCCATTTTATGTCTTTTTGGATTTGTTCATTCCTAACAAACCAGGGGGCGTCTAATGCCCATCTCAGAAATTTGTTTTCTGTACTTTGTATCCTCTTTATATGGGTTCTCGCTGCATATCCTCATGCTGTTGATCCATATGCGTCTGACGACTGCTTTTATGATCCTCAATTTCGTGTTTCTGTTCATTTGGCTTCTTCTGCCTATAATCGGGTATAATTTTTTCATTGCTACATTCGTTTTATCCACTGCATACTTAATGTGCTGTTTCCACGTTAGTCCTTTGTCTAATATTACTCCTAGGTCCTAGGTATTTAGCTTCATTCTTCCATTTAATTTCATTATTGTCTATGGATATCTTCGTTTCCATCTTCAGTCTTCTCTTTTAAAGGAGTATTGCTTGACTCTTTTCTCCATTGATTTTGATTTTCCATTTGTTACACCATTGACTGATATCATCTGCAGCTTCTTGAAGTCTTTTGTGAATTATTTTTGTTTTTCTGTGCCTAATTGCTATGCCCTTATCGTCCGCGTATAGAGCAAGCAGGCATCTTGGATTTCTTGGTATATCATGTATGTATATGTTGCAGCGTAGCGGTCCTAGTATGGATCCTTGGGGAACTCCTGCTTTTAAATATCTGAGTGTGGAATGAACATAATTTCTTACTATTCTGCATAACTTGGAAGAATAACCTTCGGTTATCATTTTATATGCTAGTCCTTCATGCCATACTCTATCAAAAGCTCTGGTTACATCTAGGACCAACAGGTTAAACATTTGATGCACTCTTCGCAAGTTCATCAGCCTTCTCATTACCCTCAATGCTACAGTACTCTTGTACCCATAAGAGAGTCACTGCCTCTGGCCAATTGCTTTATGATATTGCGGCAAACCAAAACCTAACTTAACACGTGGAATGAAATAGCAGTACACCAAATCGTAACGTAGTGTCAGTGGTACCTGCCTCAAAGAGGTCGATATGAAAAGCTCAATAGAAGAAGCCCTTGATTGATTTAAACGCACTAGCTGCGTCAACCTTCATCAAATCCATGAGAGTTAAGACTTAAACACCTTTGTCATTACAGATATATCGGGTTATGTCATAACTGGAGATATTTCTTTGAGCCCACAGTCATAAGGAACATGGGCGTATAATGAACTACCTCTCTCCCTTCAAGAGCCTTCGCTTTAATGAGATTTTCATCTAGCCAAGTGCTAAAAGATTCATCCTCTGGTTCTAAATCTCCTAACTCGAGTTCTTGTCGTTACATCAGTTAACACCACGTTAATCGTTCCTAACCTCGAAACGCATTGTTGCAGCAACGAATGTGCAGCGTATCGTGAACTGACTGTCGTGCATATGTTGTATCATCTGCAATATACATAAGCATAAATAAATCTCGAAGCACAGTTAACTATTTCCGATGCTATTTCAGCCCGTTATGAAATACATACCTATGATGGAAAGTAGCGAGTCAGAAGAAAATAGAAAGCGAGTTTATTATTAGCGAGATGCTGAATCCGCTCGGATCATTTCTCCACCACTCCAACGTTTTATTCGCTCTCCAGTTAATTCCGAACCTTCCTCGAAGAAGCGTCGCTGTCTGAGGTCATTTGCGTTATAATTCAAATCTTACGTTTTTTCTTGAGACAAGCTTGCGGACATTCGAGCTTGTCTTCATTTTGAAAACGGAGTGAACTAGGTAACAGCTGCGGTCTGCAATTAACGTCAAGTCCTCAGTCTACGTTCTCAAGGTTGTCTCGTTTGTTTATGATTGTGAAATAATACTGTTGGTGTTGGAATATCAGTTTAGTGATAACAGAGTCGAGGAAATTGCTCGAGTGACCTTACACGTTCTATTGTATAATTTTCTTGGATAAATGAAACCATCTGACTGCAACTCAGACTGATTCAATCGTAAGTTGAGTACCTATATTTTCAATACAGTCGACGTAGATCTCGAATAGAGCAACTATCCAAGCGTTAAGTCTGAAATAAGATTCATTTCCCAAACCAATAAATGGACAGAGTCTCGTTTTGTACAGATATATGTCTTACAAACCTTAGGCCAACCTGCAGCTTGTTCTTCTTGCAGTTTCCTCAGTAGTCCACGTGGAAGTCCTTTCGAAGCCAATATTTTAAGAGAGAACATGAAGAAGAAACCAACAGGTGGTTGGTCCCTCAAAGCATAACCATTCGGCTTAGATTTAAGTCAGAACTATAGATCAGTTATCAATTATCCTGACCTGAGCAAAAATATGCAACACTACGTCCTGACAGGTCACTGCCGCCTCAGAAAGCTCCTTATGAAAATGGGTTTAGTAGATTCTGTGAAAAGGAGGAAAAACTTTTGATCACCCGATTACAAGATGCCCCGTCATTGCAAAGCAACGCAGAAATGCTATGGACAAGAACGCTGTAGAAGCCAGGATGTAACTTCCTTGAAGCCATCCAAGGAATTCGAGTTCATTAGAATTAGGAGAGTGAGCTGTCTTCTGATGAAGCTGAGTAGCAACGGTTTTATCTATGAGACCATTAGAAGCAAGAAGAAGAATTTCATATAAGGAATTCATCTTCTTCTATTCAATTTGATAATCATCTGGCTATTGTCGACACTTATATGGGTCAACTTTTGTGCATTGAAGCAGCATTCATAATCAAACACACTAAACGTATTCGCATAATTTATCATGACTTCGTGTGACAGATTAATATTCTCCACATCCTGTTCAGTCGCTAGCATTCCGTTTCTCGTCACCACTGTCATCAGGAATCAAATTAACATCACTTGCAGTCCGCGGATTGATGTCATTATAATCATCCTTCGTTGCACCCTCGCTTTAACACTTTTAATTGATCAGGGATGTTTTCAATTGGTCAATATCTTTATAGTGTTCAGTTAAAATATTAGAAATTCGGTTTGTTATTGTCAAATACCCATAGAATGGTCACATGAGTTCGCAGAAGCATTCAGGGAAGGGTTGCTCGAACTGGATATATCTTTGAAATTAAATAAAATGGAAAATATTAGCGATAAACGCTGTGATACTACACCTCACCATTACACCCCGTAGATTTAAAAACCTAGTGTCACAAAATGGCACTATAAAAGTATATCGGTTGCTCCAGACACATGAAATGTGCAATAAATTTCTGGACTTTACGTTGCCAAGTTTATATTACCGAACATTGGACAAAAAATTCATATTGCTTGCAAGTATTTAATGACCTTGCATTTTCAAAGAGTAAATATACCAGTTGTAATTAACCTTGTCCTAAAACCTATTGGGGGCAACGCTTCGCATTTCATGCAGTTCTCCATTTGATCCGAGCCATATGCAGAAAGCATAGTCATATTTTCGGTTCGATTCTGTCATTACTCAGCACGACTTCAATTAAATATAGATGATAGTATTCGGAATAGAACAGCACATATTTTCAGCTTCAATTTCGAATGGGACAAGGGAATCCCAGATGATGATGTATTTCAGTCGGTCTCTTCCTTGATATTAATTATAATTGATTTGGAATTTAAATTTTATTCGTAACTCTTGTTCTTTATTCAACTCGCTTTTTTTATGATATGGTGTTTCCATGTCAATTTGTTTCAGAAATGAAGTCCATGGTATTTGACGGTGCTCGTTCGTGGTATGGGGATGTTAATGAGTTTAACTTGGGGTTATACTTCTTTCCGAAGAGATAATGTAACCTGATGTGACTATAATCAATTTACTTTTATTCTCCATCTTTTCAATCACAGTAAAGTATGTTCAGATGATTTTAAATATGAGTCGAAGCCACTAGTAGATCTGAGTGACAGGAAAGAATTGCGGTGTCATCCGCAATGGTCTCCCTAGTAGTATCCTCCATCAGAAGTGAATCTGATGTGTACAGTACATACAGTAGTGGACCCACGACACTAGCCTGAGGAACTCCTGCTTTTATTTGTTATTCTTTGTTCTGTTATTGTTGGAGAATGTCGAATATTTTCATGAAGTTAAAGACAACTGCTTCTATAAGTGGGACTATTTTTGGCATTCTTCATTATTTATTATATTATAATAAGGAATTATTTAATATCGATTAACGGATTCGCTATAATATGGCACATTATTGTAAGAGTTTTTTTGTTTCAGATTGAATGGGATTTTCCACTCGGTGCAATTTCCAACCTATGGCTGAATAAGGTGAGATCAAGATGGAAATGATTTGATAAGGCTTTATTGATAGATTACAGTGCTACAGCCGAGAAAGTTATCTTTGATAATCCCAGAAAGAGATAAGGGGGACACCATTAATGGGAGCTACTCCGATATTACGTCATTTCCGGTTATGAAGTTTAAAGTTTCCTGGTGCTATGTTGTATCGATCAAACTAACGAAGATTGTGAGTTTCGAAGCATTGAGCGAAACTGTTTTTATTCGATGAAATATGGAAAACGCTAAGAAAATCTTTGATCGTGGCAGTCATGTTTTAGAAGAACTTCAATAATTATTAATATTATATATTAAGGTATAATCGTAATATAATGGAAGTATTTCACCGAACAATTTTTTTATTGAACTAATAGATGAATATTGTTGAACATTTATATTTATTCGATGAATGAAAAATACTGTACTGTATTATATTCTGTATTTGGTCGCTCTCAAAAAAAAATAATGAAGAAAATCAACGGTCCATTATTTATTGCTCATCCTCTTGCTCGTAGGATATAGAAATCACAAAGATCATTCAAATCTGAAGAATTAGAATTATAAAAGGAGAAATCAGTAAACATTTGTCGATGCAAGTCATGATTATTATCAATCAATTCAAACGTCGGTAAACTAGAATGTCGTCTGAATCAAATAAGTCCAAAGTATGTTTATTGTGATCCAATTTCTAGATAGAAAGATAACCCAGTTCTATTAACTCCAGAGAGTCCCGAGCTCGGCAAAATCCAGATTTTATCAGCAGTAACGACTGATTATCATTATCATCAACGGCTTTTACCGTGCATCGAGGTCATTTACGCCTCTTTAATTCATTCTCGCCGATCCAAAATGCATTTCATTTGCACGGCCGAGGTTTTACGTTGGCCGTTTTTATCGCCACAATAAATATGTCCGTGTCAAAACAACCTCAATCTGAACTTCAAACCAGATTGTTCACGTTTGAGAAAGGATCAGTGAACTCTGGCGGGCGCTAAACCGGACGTCATGTGTCCACCACAACGAAACAAGGAATTAAATTTCGTCAGTGTCGAAGAAGGGTCTCCATGCAATAATTGCCAAGACGTCGATTAGCGCTGGTTAGGTTTGTCGATGAAATTTACAATTTCAATGATAATCGCTATGTATTCCACACCAAAATTCACGAAATAGGTTGGGTTAGGTTATGTATCTTGTAGGTTGAAATGGGGCAAAACGTCTTGGTTAGATAGTCTTCTTACAAGAGTCAACAGAATACACAGTCCCAGCTCATTAATTATTTATATGAATGATAAAATAAGAATTAATAATCTAAGGTTTTTACTGAATATGCTGTATATCCATGTTACAGGCCTACAGGGCTCCTTGTATTTGAAAATAATGGGATGGAAGTAGGTACATATCTTGAAATTATATCTGTTGAAAGAACAAAGAAAAAAATCGAGAAAGGAGCAGTAAAAATATACTTCACCTGCCAAAAAAAAACCCTTTCACAAAGTTATATGTAATTCTCTTTTCAATCGGAGGGATCTTTCGACCAGATCCGATCTTCCAACTGATGATTCTTGTGTTCTTCAGGTGTTAGAGGAACGCTACAGGTCCCTTATGTGATGGGATCATCTCCCATAGATTTCAAGTACCTATTTTGATCGAAAAATGAAAAACATTGTGGGAACAATTTCAAAAAACCTTTGACAAGTACCTACCAGAATTCAATTTTGTATAATTTCGTATACCTACCTACTCCATTCACTTTAATAATGTATCCCGGTGGGCCATGATTTAAGTTTATGAAGTTTTTTTTATTTAAAATTGACGCAGGTTGGTACTTGTGAAATGTCAAATAGTATACTCTTTTCTAACTTTGTAAATACAGTTAGTTCTTTTAAGTTTTAACTGCAACACAGGTTTCGTAGTAATACTTCATTTTCATACTGGAATATTTCAAGTCGTGCAAAAAGGTATTCAAATGTCTGTAGGCTTATTTCTTGAGAATTTTGAAAAGTGGGGAATTCCACTGTTTGTTTATAAGTTTTTCTGTCGGGTTATTCGAGTACTTTTATCCTTTTTTCGAATGAACTATCACAAAGTAACGGACTATTCTGTCCTTTATCTTTCAGTAAAATTTCAACACTCGATTCTCGATTTCCGTACAAGAAAATAATATAACTGAATCTTCCAACAATGTTTAGATACATTAAATAATTCCAGTATTAACAGACAGAAAAGTTACTTCAACATTCGTTGGAAATATTGAATTCACATTATATTTTCCCAAAGTTAATAAACATTTTGATAAATACGTAATTACTACGACCTCTATGTAGAAAGGACACCGTTGCTTATTCATCTGATAGGAAAATGACTATAACCTAACATTTTCAAAATATACACGGTGAAATGTGTCAGAATTTCATGGCCAACCGGGATACTTTATAAAAGTGAATGGAGTATATATTATCTTGTACAACTGAAGATGGGTAGTCCATTTATGATCTTCCATTATGATTTCATGGAATTCGAACGTAATCCTCATCATAGCATACCATTGTAAAAGCATCATTTCAAATATCGGCATCATTTCAAGGACACATCCAGTATATTTTTTTTCCTGATTTTTCAAATTGAAAATAGCGGATTGCTAATTTGCTTCGAGTTCTACGAAAAAATTGTTTTGAATGCATCTTAGGTATGACCGAATTCTTCCATGCACTCAGTGATACCACCCAGTATATCAAATTACATGTAATTCGACTTGACACAACTTTCTTCGACCCAGTTACATTTTTATCGTTCATTCGTACTAGTGTATGCGAATGCGACGTATAGAAGTTTTATAAAGCTCGATTTCAAATTCCAATCGAGTTCTTCGTAAATTACTATTATTGCCGATGGCTTGAAAATGAAAGTGGCAGACTTTGAAACGCTCTATTGATTGTTGATGCGGTAGTTAATGGTCGACCCCTGAATAATAGAAATATTTGTATTGGCATTCGAGTAGCTTTGAAAATGGAAATGAAACAACATGCATAAATGAGAATACATTTATTCTTTTACAGGATGGAATATACCCATTTAGAAATGAAGAGTACAACAGTATTATGTGTAAATTTTTTCGAGAATATGTGTATGAAGATGACATTTGTGTAACGGAGCAAAAATGAAACCTTTCTAACGTTGTCGATCCTATCGGATTCAATCCACATAATTCTATACCTATAATTTGATCCTTGAAATTAAAAGTGAAACATCTAAAGGGCTGTGCCTAGGGTCAGTGAGACTTGTGAGCATGTGCGATAACGGAGAGTGGGAACATAGGGGCATCGTGGCGATCAGCGGATGCAGATTTGTTATTTGTCTCTGTTTGTATTGAGTCACATACGGTATCCATGGATACAGAATTACATGTCCCTTCTCTTCTCCCTAGGCATGCGTATAGCGATGCCTGACCCTGGATTTAAGGGGAACGATTGCCACACTTTTGTATAATTCTATGATTCAATCTTGTCTGTAGATGAAGCTGGCCCTTACACTTGCTATTGTTTCTTCGTCAATATGTAGCACTCTATGAATATCTGTTTTCAGATCTTCCATACGATCTCTTATTCCTTCGAAAAAAAATAACCCTCACAGATATTTCATTGTTTTGGAGAAAACTGTTTATTTTGCCACGAAGTTTATGTAGAAATCATGCTTTATTCAGGGAGAGGTTGAAATGAATAAATGTTCTTTCTGAATAAAATGAATTTCGTTTCTGTAAATCATTATTTTCCAAGTTTTCCGTCCAACCAAAGGAACAACGGAAAACATTTGTCCCAACTTTCTAAATGAATGATGAATTTTCTCAACAGTTCTCAACGTGTAGATCGATACCGCAAAGAATACCCACTTTCTGGTCTCAGTGTTCCATTCAGGCCATTCGAAGAGATGGTCGGTGAAATTTTTGGAACGCCATTGATTCTGATTGAAGCGCTCGGAAAAGGTCATGGGTGAGCACTCGGCTTTTTCGAGAGGAATTCACTTAATAGACGTTCTGCTGTTGTGCGAGGTGTTGCAGAAGAGACCTTGCATTAATTCTTCGGAGGCCGCTTCTTGATGAGATCCGAAGGGATTTTGAAGTAGTTGCGGTAACGAAGTTCCGGACTTGTTTTTGAAGTATTGAAGGTCAATTGGAAGCCGATTCGGGATTAGTTGGGAACTTGGGAGATGATTGTGAGGGTCAGGACTTCGGTCGGCTGGACAAACTATTTTCAGCTAAAACTAAACGCAGTGAAAGATCTTGAAGCAGAACAAGGGAATGAATCATTTCGACCAATACGCGCTCAATCATGCCCATGAATAAAATTGTTTCTTCGAATTTCAATCTGATCCCCGCATGTCTGTCTGAACTTCAAACGGATTTGACTTCTAAACAACCGTGATTTTATTCTCAGATGTCCTCCGTACTGATGCCGCTATGACTTCTGAAGTTTGTCGATTGAATCTGCAAATATACATTTCAACCGTGAAACGCGGACCGAAAAAAATAGGAGAGTGCATCCCATTGGCAAACATTCAGTTTCAGCGCACAATTAGAAAACAATCATCTTGGAAATTGCCTCGACTAAAAACCTTGACATCGTACTGGGATTTTGCCAACTTTTGTGACGCAGAACAGACATGTTACTGAACTGTTGTCCTCACTGAAATTTCGTTTCAAACCTTTGTCTAGTCAAATTTAGTTTCCTTTGAAATATGTTCCAATGACAAGAGGATAACGGGTATTTTGCCCATCAGGCAGGATATGAGATAAATTGATATATGCCTCGGCTCAATTTGCTACCACAGTGAACCCTAATTCTGCGCAGGTAGCATTGCAGGACATAATCGCCTTTTTGTTCTTGCTATTCGCCGAATCGAATCGTTGAAAAGCCCGTAATAAATTTCACTTTCCGCACTATACCAGAACACCAATCAGACGCAAAGCTTTGGAGAATATTGACAGATTCGAATGCTCTCAAGAACTTGACCTTTTTGTGACTTTTCAAAGTAGGTAGAACGATAACTCAAGTTTAATACATCTTCATCTTGACGTAATTAGAGAATCATTTGATGTAGTCACCTAGAGATAAAGCAAATGCTGAAATTTGATGTTGCTCAATCAAATATTCCAAAATGTTTTCTCAAGAATAGGATAAGTAATATTTCTGAAATGGTTCAAGCATACCTACTTTCTCGGAGAAACTTCAGACCCCAAAATATGCTAATAATGCAATTCTCACTGCCGTTCTAACTTTTATGGATACAAAAAGAAATACGAGAATCCTTTCTATTTCAAATCATAAAACTCACAACCATTTGCCTCCACGTATGCAGTATCTTGATGTTAAAGAATTAGTAGTAGTTTAGACTTTACTAGTATGGGCCAGCAGATCTACCTTTTAAGTAGTTATCCTCATCGGTAGGCCTCCGGTCGCGGAATTTGAGCGCAGTTGTCAGATTGTGTTCCGGGCTTTCTCTATAGAGGGCTGTGGCCAAACTCTGACAGCTTACAGCTACAATGTCAAATAGTTCTCTGTGATCTCTGCAGATCGGGCGATTTTATAGGTGAAATGTCAAACTTTGATCAGTTTTCCTGAAGAAATGGGAAAATTATGGAAAATATGAATACCAAGCTATTTTGCATTGACTTTTCCTCTTTCGATCCGTATATTTACATCACGGTCAGGATATCTGTGAAAAAAGTTTTATCGAGTTTAAAATAGCCCTTTTCGTCGGATTTTTTCGCGATTTTCGCGAATTTTTTTAGAATACTTCTACTTCGCCTAGAGAATCGAAATTTCACCCACGTAAGAATCGATTATTCCTCTTTCCGACCATATAAAAATTTCCTCACCGTATCGCAGCTTTGCTGCGATTTTAAGATTCTCTCGGGCCGGTCCACCCAGTTACCGTTTTAGTATAATATAGAATTATCACAGAGTTATTAAACTGTTAATGATTATTTCTGCGATAGTTTTTGATGTTTATTTGTATGACCTGTAGGGGAAATACGTACAAACTGCCATAGGCATCATAACTTGAGTTTGGAGGTATCAAATGCGGAACTGCCTACCATATCACACGACCCGAGTGGGTTCTATTAACCTCTGAAAACTCGCAAGCGCTACTCTAGTTCACTCTGCCATTATGAGTGATAACAGAAATCAATAGGTCAAGAGTTTTTTTCATTGCGCTAAATTTTTAGAAGAAATGGCCAGTTTTCACCATTTTTCATTTATATTGCATTCATTTCAAACTTTACTCATTTGTCATTGTATTCACGAAGCTTTTTTTATGTTAAATAACTATTTTGTATCAGTTAGATATATTTCTAGTTTTATAACGCTTTATGGACGAAATGACATATACAGTGAACTGACAAAATGATATAGGTATTTCAGCTGAATTAACCGGACAACACCGAGACCATTCATCAAAGAGCCAGAACTTGTCTTGACATATCTATTCATAACAAAATATTCATCTGCGGCTAATAAAGGCAATGCATCTTTACCTACTCTTGCTGATCCTATGAGGAGATTCCTCGAATCCCTTAAGGACGATTCATAAGTGGACAAGGCAAACGCGAGCCGAAGACGCGATAAATGTACTAAGTTTAAACTTCTACAGTTAATATGATTGCAATCAAATCAAAAAATGAGCCCATACCTCCTCAAAAGAAAAGGATACAAGTCCCTAGGGCATTATTCAAAGAAGACAATGAAGAAGAAAATGTTCCTAGCAATTTTCGAGGTGATGAAGACGACTGTCAATCTGACTATTGTTATGACCTTTTTTCCCGATTTACTTACTAGCATTCAAAAGCTCCTGACTTTTATTGGCCCATTCATGCTCCTTTTGAGCGTCATGAAAATGAAAGTAGTTTAGATCAAACAAATATCGTCAGGTCCGTATTAAAAAGGATTATCAAGATAATGAATCGATTTACTTTCATCGAATGAATACGAATATTTCATCCGCAAAAACAAGAGAATCACGTTCGGCCGTGATCGCATTCTGGGTCGCGGCCAACTCGGGAACCGACGAGAAGGTGTTAATTAAATTCGCTGGAGTCTCCTCCCACGGTTTAAAAATAAACGCGTTTTTGCATGTGCCATATTTTGATGGACGGCCTCCAATGCTCGGGGATTGTCAAAATGAGATATGCACACATGATAATATTTGAATTACACTTATATGATCGAAATGTGATAAACGGATATCCTTAACATGTTTTATATTCATTCCCAGTACGCAGTCAAACACATACTTAACAATACGTGGCCAGAGATAAGTAGTTTTCATCTTCCTGAAGCCATTTACCTGTATTCCATCTCCACGACATCTCCGAACGCTTTCTCAATTCCCACCAAAAAATTGGATTGATTAGAGTTGATCCAGATGGCGATGAATTGTTTTATCCCCAGCTGTCAAATTGACTTGCAAAATCCAATTCAACAACATCGAAAAATTCGCGATTACGATCGTGAACCGTGCAAGGATTTACCGTTCGTTAAACCATTTTGTACTCGATGATGATGATCGAGATATCCCGAGTCTAACAAATTCTCATCTCACGATTTTCAACAGACGATCTGACATCATCCCAAATAGTTTATGATCTATGCAGCCATGAAATATTCGATCATCAACGGACTGTAGGTATATCAAGGATAGGCGTTCTAAAAATAGAACTCAGTGGTGGCAAACATTACGAGCTCGTTTATGCATTCGAACAATCGCATTATTATGGCTGCTAATTTATGTTTCTTTCAGCCAATATTCATCTGATTGTAGATTTTAGTTTTTCGTGTTTACTGGAGATTTGGGAATTATTGTGTCCCATATTTTCCACACAATTTCATTGATTTTAAATATGAACTTAATGAATCAAAATGATTCAGTTAATCAAGTCGGTCTAAAATGATGCATAACAATAGAAATGATAATATTTTATTTCCGTAAATAGATGAAGTGTTTTTACATGCATACTTTGGTGATAGATGCGATAAGAATATTGGCAACACCCATAATTGTCATTCTGATAATCTCATACCTATTCAAAACAAAATATTCATGGTATCTTTCTGAATATGAAGGTTGTTTCAAATTGCGCGGTTTTTCTTTAAAATAAATAAAACATATAATTCGCAATCATTCTCAGAAACTTTTATTGGTAATTGAAGTATCTGCCAAATGGCCTCCTCTTGATGCAGCTCTAGAGACATCCACTCTTCGTTAAAATTTTCAATGATATGTTGACTTAATTAAGGCTCTATCTCACTAATGACACGAATGATATCATCCTTTAGTTCAGGAATCAATTGTGGATCATTCTTATAGACCTGGCTTTTCACATAACTCCAAAGAAAATAGTCCAACGGTGTCAAATAACTGAGATTATTCGTCCAGGAAATTTTTGTCTCAATAAATCAATTGTATCATTTGCAAAGTGAGGTGTAGCGCCATCCAAATGTCCTCTAGATGAATATTCATTAATTCAGGCCACAAAAATTCGATTATCATCCGACGGTATCGATTGTGTGAGCGTCGTCTAATGGACATTTCAGGGTCTTCAGCAACACTTTTACGAACCAAATCAATATTTTCTTGTGAACAACCGCTACGACTGTATTTTTCGCTTTTTTGGTCTTCCACCGAACCGGTCTCTTGAAATTTTTTAATAATTCGACCAATAGTGCTTTCAGATGGACGATTATGTGAACCATAAAATTCACGTGATTTTCTAAAGACACTTTTCACAGAACTGACTCTCATAAAATAATCCAACAATTTGGACGCGTTGTTGTATCGTTTACGAAGCCATTTTTATAAATGTTATAGATCACACTTCTTAAATGTCAAAATACCCAGACGAATTCAGTGCGCCATCTTTATTTTATTTATTCTTAAAAGAAAACAGCGCAATTTGAAACACCCTTCATTACTCATCATCTGAAGAATTTGAATATGCGGTGATTGATCGTCATCTTCCATTCATCAAACAATTGATAAATCATTACTAATAATGGCAAGAATTGATTCTGAACGTATCTGTTCAATAGAGATCAATACGAATCCCAATACCCATTGCCAATCTACCTGAAACGTTTCTGCGTGAAAACCACGAACCAATTCGAAATTAACAGCCCATGGAATTCTGCTTCTGCGGAAGGGATCCAGTAAAACGTTGGTCAGAGTGTAGCCAAGTACAACGCTCCACTTATGAGCAGATTAGCAATTCAATAACGTCGGAATATCAACGACACGAAGTAATTTATTCAATTATAGCGAACTCTAATGGCTATTATGTCTGTGTCGATTGCTGATAGTAGGGAAGGTTCTCACAGATATGTGTAGGAAGTGATCACGTTTTATTATTATTATGTCAGCAACCCAGCCGGGACGCCGTACGTATGTCCGCTTGCGTCAGCAGCTTCAGGAACGACCAATGTACGACCTAGGTACCGCCAAGAAATATTCACTGTATTGAACGTGAAGTGAATATTTGGATATTTTAATTAACCTTCTACTCAGTGAGCCAGAGCTCGATCAGTTTGGGCATTTTCGAAGTATATGCCCTCAAAAATCCCATTCGTATTAGCATTCAGAATAGCTTGCTCTGATCCCACTCTATGTTTCTTGTTTTTTGAAATACAGAATAAAATATTTTTTGATATAGTCAACTGAAAATAAGACCTCTGTCTTGCCACTTCTAGAAAACATCGTCATGAGGAGTTCAGAAATTCGCCCCGCGGCCATCGGCCGCCGCTCGAGCCGACCCCTCGGCTCCCGTTTTCCGAAAACTCTAAACCCTCTCACTTTCTATGAACGAACACTGAAGATTTTTCATCTGTGTTTGAAAACTTTGAACGTTCATCAAACAGCAGTATCCATGGTAAAGTCGAAACCATTTGCGTCTCTCTGGATCTTAAGAATGTGGAAGCCGTTTTCAGAATAGCATGCTCTGATCCCACTCTATGTTTCTTGTTTTTTTCAAATACAGGATGAAATATTTTTCGATTCAGTAAAATGAGAATAAGACATCCGTATTGCCACTTCTAGAAAACATCGTCATGGTAAGTTGAGAAAGTCGCCCCGCGGCCACCGGCCGCCGGTCGTGGCGGCCCCTCGGCTCCCGTTTTCCGAAAACTCTAAACCCTATCACTTTCTATGAACGATCATGGCATTTTTTCACCATTTCAATATATAAAGACTAGTATTTCCGTAGTTTCACCAATGCTCATATTGAAAGCATTCGTTTGAAAACTTTATGAAAAAATATAATATTTATTTTATCATATATTGTATATGACTGTCCTGAGATTTGATCTCATTTGATCTTCATCTAAACTCTACGTCTATGATGAAACAATAACTCTTTTATCTGTGTTTGAATACATTGACCTTTCATCAAACTGCAGTATTCATGTTATAGTTATAGTTCTGTTTTTTTAAATATTTTTCGATATAGTGAAATGAAAATAAGTCCTCCGTCTTGCCACTTCTAGAAAACATGAGAAGCTGGTCCCTCCGCAGTCCCGGCTCCTGGCCGCCCCCTGGCCCCCCTTTTCCGAGAAATCTAAACACTCTCACTTTGCATGAAAGATCATGGAATTTTTTCATCATTTCAAATTTCAGACTAGTATGGGCCCGGCGATCTACCTTGTTGGTAGATCCACCTTGTTGGTAGATCGCTTTCAGAAGATAGATTCGCATTTTGAAATATCGAAAAAAAACGCAACCTCAAAACGGTCATTTGTGCGTCGCGTCAAACTTTGACTACCGTTCTCAAGAACCCTAACCTAATGTAACTTCACCCAGAATTACTCTGGGAGGGACGGGGGAAAATTGTCCAATTCTTTCTTGAATGCTGAAAAAAACCGTTATTTTGAAAAACCGTAGCAACTGTTGAGGCTGTTTTTGAAGGAAGCTTAAAACATGTGGCCTGCGGCCTCGACTGAGCAGCTCCCTTCGGGAGCTGCCTGAAAAATAGTTTGAAATTATGTGAAATTCTCATTCTCCTTAAAATACGTAATATCTCATAAATTTTGCCAGAAATCAATACAATTCAGAATGAGAATCTTGCCAATAACATTCCATTCTTGTACTCACTTTGAATTCTGTTCATTTATCTACGTTTTAAAACACTTCTCTCTCGATTCCTTCACTATCAATGCCACGTTAAAATTGCAGCCAAATTTCCTTTAAAACGGCCGAAATCGGTCAACATTTCTGCTGGAATGAGAAAAGGCCATCGTCGATAATCAGTCAATAACTCACCTCAAAATCGAAGATTTATTCGAAAAAATCCAAATTTCAACCTGTTGATTAGTGTGGAAAAAAATTCGTTCAAAATTTCACACAAACCTGGAAAAATCTGGAAAATCAAGCCTGAAATGGTCAGCAGCGGACGTCATCTCTGACAAAATGTTCAAATAGCCCCAAAAACCTGTGCGCTGTACTCTCTATCATCAGAAACGCTCAACATGGCCATTTTCATAAATTATTAATTTACCCATCTCAGGATAGTTGACTCTTCGATTTTCATACTCAGACAACACAAGACGAAGAGAGCAACAGGGAATGAGAAACGAGAAGGCCGTATAAAAACAAAGTTCGGCGAACTGAAACGACCATGCTGGAGGGTCGGAATTGATTTTCGCATTCCGAAATAGAGATGCAGACTCCAGAACGCCTTCCCCTGGTGGAGAATAACCGATACTCGAAATCTGCCCGCTTGCTGACAACAATCGCCTCATTTGCTTCTTTCAGTCTTCCTGGGTCACAGATTCCTCTTCTCGACGTGCCCGTTTCATCGTCACCATTGTACCTGCGGATGGGAAATTGCAGAAAAACGTCGTTCTATCGGCTTCGAAAGGCAGAAGAGACAACGAATTATTCGCATTGTTGTTCTGAAACGTTTGCACCTATTTCACTACAAGTAATCGGGATGTTTTCAAATGAATGAATGAATCCCTTTCGATAGGATTGTTTTGGTATTGGTGTGTTTAAAATTGTATGTTTTAATGGCGGAAAGAGGAATAAAGGCATTGTCCCACGTAAACGAAATGTTTCCGTGGAATTGGTTGCTTCTTGTAGAAAAAGCCCTTTTTTATTTCGTACTCAATTCGCTAGAAGTGGAATGTATCGAAGCATAAGAAAATAGAGCTGAAATAAAGCTTTTCTGTGATATTTCCTTTTCTTTCCGTATATCGACGTTTTTAACCGTCCCCAATCTACCTGACTGCCGATCAATGCTCCATTCCTCCTCAGCTCCTATTCCGCATCGACAACATGAAAATTTGTATAAATTATTCATCATCTTCACGTCGGGCTCGAACTCGAACCATGCGGAAGGCAATTCGGCAGATTCCTGCAGCGTGGTGATCCAACAAGGCCTAAATAGGAAGAAGCGATTACTAGGAATTAAGTTCCGTGTATTCGGCCGGATCCCGTGAAAAAATAATGAGAAAAGCCGAAACGTCGACGGCAACTGACATCGATTCGTAGTTTCTTCCCGGAAAATATCAATTATCCTGCCCTTCGGTTTACGCTTCCAGGAATCTTCTGATGCGGGAATTCCTTTGAATATTGGAGGCTTTTGGGTACTATTGCTTTTTGGGGCATGAGTGTAGGAATGACTGTAGGAAATTCCTACACTGGGGACACACAGATTTAATTCATTAATATTCACATATTTGTAGAGATTCTCTTGAAGATACCTGATCTTTATAGGCCCCTTAAGGCTATGAAAATGTGAATGAATATATTGACTTCATTCTTCTTCTAGTGCGGGTGAAAATATGACAAATAAATAATTCAATGTTTGAAATTGATATAATGAATTCCTGAAGCCACAACCAATCCAACAAAGAGCTCAAATGAACCTGAGTAGATCGATAAACTTGAAGTTACATAAAACCTTCCAACTGTTTCCTCGCAAAATGAATGCTAGAGAACTTTCTGATCTATCACGACAATTTATATCACTCTTTACAATGTCACGCAAGCATTATCGGATGCCCTGTTGAAGTCGAATTTGCTACGAAGTGTTCAATTTCAAATATTTATCGAATTGGAGAACCCATTTCGACCATTATGAACACGTAACACATTTTTTCTTGAATAACACTATTGAGTAACAAAATTTCCAAGTAGTAACTTCGTATTTTTATATCATTTTATCTATTGAAAAATGTAGTGTTTTGCTCATTCGAATTTAATTAATTATATTTGAGACAGTCTTTCATATTATACGCTGCCAAAGGTGAAAACGCAATACAATAAAGAAAGAAAAATTAAAAATGAAAAAATTATAAAAGAAGATGTATTATAAAATATTGCTTGAATAGATAACTTATGTTTATAATAAGTAAAAATGTATTTTTAAATTAGCATTGAATAAATACTGATGACAAAAAAGGCATATTAGTGCGAAAAAGTAACATAGTAACTCATTGACTTTCAATTTCGCGTTTTGATAGTTTGCATTCAATTTCTGTCCAATTATGCGTGAATACGAAAGCGTGTTATCAGTGCATTCTCCGAAAGCTCCATCTGACCGTATTCCGAAATAAACCTGGCATAAATAATAAAGTGAAAACGTTCGTATCCGAGGTTACTCGTAATAACCAGCAAACATGCTATACAAGATAAAAATAAATGTCAACTCGGCCGACTGCCGAAACAACATCCATACGGAACGATCCTGCTGGTCGA
The DNA here is from genome assembly GCA_910592335.1 of Adalia bipunctata. Classification (NCBI taxonomy): domain Eukaryota; kingdom Metazoa; phylum Arthropoda; class Insecta; order Coleoptera; family Coccinellidae; genus Adalia; species Adalia bipunctata. The sequence goes on along the minus strand of OU342955.1, from coordinate 9,098,341 downwards.
TACGAAACGAAAGTAGTTTATCACACTAAAAATAGTGCTTCATAGGGTTCAGTGATCCACAGAAACAGGCAATTTAAAAAACCGTTACCAGTGGCTATCAATAAAGATTAGAGGCTGTGCGACCAGCGGAAAATACCGAGTATGGCATGAATAATCTCCCTTTTCATGACTTGTAATTCGTAATTGGCGCTGACTATTATTGTTTTCGACCTTGAACGTGAACGGCTATTTTTTATTAATCGAGCTGTGCTCTTTGTTCTCACTGAACTCATAATTTCATCGATCTTCTGCTTTAATTGAGATAAGACTCTATTCTATAACTATAGCAGTGTCATCAGCATACGAAGCAGATCAACCTTAGTTTCGGTATTTGTCATAATACACACAACCAAACTTATATGGAATCACACTGTTATTTGGAAAAAACGAATTTTAATTAAAAAAAAGTCGCTGAAAAGTGAAGAGCAGTTTTCCCAAAACAAGTTTATCACAAAAATAATATAAATTATTAAAAGATTATTTTTATAATAGAACAGAAAATTAAAAGTGTAAATTTCTCTGAAAATAATTTTTATGTAACTGAGAATTGAACAACAAATAAAACGATTTTAACAAATCAATAATCAGTATTACCACCCTTGGCATTGATACAAGCTTGAATTCGACGAGGAATGCTTTCTATTAAGTTGTTAATTTCTTCTTCTGTAACATTTGCCCATTCCTCTAAAGCCGCTTGTATAAGTTGCTCTGCGTTACCAGGATTATTTTGACGAGCTCTGATTTTTCTTTTGATCCTATCCCACAAGTGCTCGATAGGATTAAGGTCCGGTGAACAAGAAGGCCACTCTAAAACACCTTCTGTTTCGAAAATTTTTTTTGCAACTCTGCTGGAATGTGGAGGTGCATTATCCTGTATAAATAGGAAATAATCTCCAAAAGCACCTCGCCAGAGCCTCACTCCAGGATGTAGCACTAGATCAACATACCTTAAATTAAAGGAGTTTTTTCACCAAACATAATTCCGCCCCAAAACATTACAGTACCTCCTTTATATTAAGGGATTGGTCTTGCAGCTTGGAGCCTCTACCTCTTAAAATGCGAACATGCCGGTCGTCTGATCGTAGGCCAATTCTGGTCTCATCCGAAAATAAGACATTTTTCCAATCTTCAATAGTCCAATTTTCATGCTCTAAACACCAATTAAAACGGTCAACTTTATTTTGCCTTGATAGTTCTGGAACTCTTAACGCTCTTCTCTTGAATAATTCCCGATCGCGAAATCTTTTTCTGATAGTTTCGACAGAAACACTAACACCTGTAGCTTGCAAAAATTGCCTTTGAAGCTCTGAATGAGATACTGCGGGATTTCTTCTTACTGTTTGGGCTAAAAAGCGATCCTGCCTTTCTGTAGTTACTCTTCCACGACTTCTTCTCGGCCTATTCTTTAGGGTTCCTAACTCCAGAAACCTTGCATAGGTTTTTGAAACAACCCCTTGTGTAACCCCCACCGTTCTTGCAATCTGTCTTTGTGACATACCTTGTTCTGCCATAGTAATAATTCTTCCTCTCTGGACTTCCAATAACCCCACATAAGGCAATTTTTTAAAACTTCGCAAAAAAACAAAATATAAATTCAATGCGACGTTCGAACGAAATGGTGAAATCGACACTGCAAAGCCGAATCTTATCAAGTTCTTATGAACCTAACTGTTTTTGTGAGTAAACACATGCAATTTTTATTTGCTTCTAACGAAAAAGATATCAAAATAATATTTCATCTTAATACTGGGTGATTCCATATAAGTTTGGTTGTGTGTATATTTTCTTATTGCTAACTTTCACATTGGCGAAAGGTTCTCAATCAAATATTTGAGGAAGAACTTCGAAACTACGAAGCCATTCGGCTATTTCGTTCTTCTTTTTTATGGGATGGTATGATATTCATTGGACCCAACCTCGGACCCAACTCATATGTAAACCAACCCGTTCCATAAATGAATCGGACTCAAACATTTGGTATTTTTAGTATAGTAGTTTAAAAAAATAGTGGAAAAAAATGTGGAAAATGCATGAAAAAAAAATCATACGAAAACATTGCGCGAAATAAACGGTACCCAATAACATTTTTTTGTGGTTCCACCCCAATTAGTTCAGTATTTTCGTCGTAGCTGACCTCGAATAAAAAACGAATGAGGGCTTCTGCCATCAAACACCAGTTTATGCGGCGTTCGTGTGGTGTGCTTTTACAAGCAAGTGTTGCCAACAGTGGGCAAATCGAAACTGCATCGAATTACACACTACACTCTTCTCGTCTCTTTGTTGGCTTCAACTAAATTAGATTAGTAGGTGTCTGGGCGTGCAAGAGGAAATTGAGCATTGAATTATTTCGATCCAATTTTCAGGTGATTCGCTTCGCCTTCAATTTCCGCCTAGATCTGCCTGATGAAAGATGCGAAGGAAATGCTCCTTTGTTTCAGTAACTTATGATTTTCCAGAGAGCGAGGTTCATCCTTTCAGTTTGTGTCCTAGAAAATGAGAATTTATCAGTTTGTATGCTACAGCTTTCTAGTTTTTCGTAGGGTGAAGAATTAATTGCTAAGGGTTGTACCAATGATTTATTGAAACTGAAGCTTTCACAACTTCAACAAAACTACACAGGAGAAGAATAAGAACTGAATAGTCTGCTCCGAGAAGTTACAGCTTTCATCAACTGCTCGGAATTCCTTCATCCTCTTTTATGTCATAACACAAAATCAATATCGTGCCTCTGTAACGGAGAAGAAGACCTAAACTCCAGTGGTCAACTGCTCTGTGCTCTGAACTCCTATCTGTTCATACAAGTACTCATTGGCGGGTTATGTTTAGGTGTCCTCTTCTAATTATTTTCAGTAGGCAACTTCTTTCGATATCTACAAGGTTTTGTTGCATTCTCCAAGTTAAAGTCTCAATATTTTAGGAGCGGTTTGTAAATCTCAGAGATTGTACATGCTGTGTATAATTTAATGCCTTGACTTTGGAATAAGGGAGTTCTCAAGTGGCTAGCTCTATTTACCGATGTTTACTTTGTTTCTACATCTTGACATTCCTCGTGGTTAATGTTCAAGAAGATGCTTGACGAGTTGATATCAAGAAACTGTCATATCATTGTTAGAGTTTGTGGAAGCTAATAACTAATTTCCATATACACACAACCAAACTTATATGGAATCACCCTGTTATTTGGAAAAAACGAATTTTAATTGAAAAAAAGTCGCTGAAAAGTGAAGAGCAGTTTTCCCAAAACAAGTTTATTACAAAAATAATATAAATTATTAAAAGATTATTTTTATAATAGAACAAAAAATTGAAAGTGTAAATTTTCTCTAAAAATAATTTTTATGTAACTGAGAATTGAACAACAAATAAAACGATTTTAACAAATCAATAATCAGTATCACCACCCCTGGCATTGATACGAGCTTGAATTCGACGAGGCATGCTTTCTATTAAGTTGTTAATTTCTGTAATATTTGCCCATTCCTCTAAAGCCGCTTGTATAAGTTGCTCTGCGTTACCAGGATTATTTTGACGAGCTCTAATTTTTCTTTTGATCCTATCCCACAAGTGCTCGATAGGATTAAGGTCCGGTGAACAAGAAGGCCACTCTAAAACAGTCACACCTTCTGTTTCGAAAATTTTTTTGCAACTCTGCTGGTATGTGGAGGTGCATTATCCTGCATAAATAGGAAATAATCTCCAAAAGCACCTCGCCAGAGCCTCACTACAGGTTGTAGCACTAGATCAACATACCTAGGCCCTGTCAGAGATTGTCTAATGGGAATTAAAGGAGTTTTCTCACCAAACATAATTCCGCCCCAAAACATTACACTACCTCCTTTGTATTTAGGGATCGGTCTTGCAGCTTGGAGCCTAGCTTGCCTCCCTCTACCTCTTAAAATGCGAACACGCCTGTCGTCTGATCGTAGGCCAATTCTGGTCTCATCCGAAAATAGGACATTTTTCCAATCTTCAATAGTCCAACTTTCATGCTCTGAACACCAATTAAAACGGTCAACTTTATTTTGCCTTGATAGTTCTGGAACTCTTAACGCTCTTCTTTTGAATAATTCCCGAGCGCGAAGTCTTTTTCTGGTAGTTTCGACAGAAACACTAACACCTGTAGTTTGCAAAAATTGCCTTTGAAGCTCTGAATGAGATATTGCGGGATTTCTTCTTGCTGTTTGGGCTGAAAAGCGATCCTGCCTTTCTGTAGTTACTCTTCCACGACTTCTTCTCGGCCTATTCTTAAGGGTTCCTAACTCCAGAAACCTTGCATAGGTTTTTGAAACAACCCCTTGTGTAACCCCCACCGTTCTTGCAATCTGTCTTTGTGACATACCTTGTTCTGCCATAGTAATAATTCTTCCTCTCTGGACTTCCGATAGCCTCACATAAGGCATTTTTTTCAAAACTTCGCAAAAAAACAAAATATAAATTCACTGCGACGTTCGAACGAAATGGTAAAATCGACACTGCAAAGCCAAATCTCATCAAGTGCTTATGAACCTAACTGTTTTTGTGAGTAAACACATGCAATTTTTGTTTGCTTCTAACGAAAAAGATATCAAAATAATATTTCATCTTAATACTGGGTGATTCCATATAAGTTTGGTTGTGTGTATATCAGAACCATAACAGCAGAGCAGTGAATGTGTCTCAATGTCAGTTGATAGTTTTCCGAATCCTGAAGCAACAAGACCTAATTCCCACCTGTGATTTTGTTCATTGTTTTCCGCTTCCCATCATTTTATAGCAGGGATCGCTCATCATTCACAAAAAAAGCGATATTAATCTTGCCTCGCTGATGTTACAACCTAATCAATCAGTTCCGTTCTGTTCGAAACAGCGTTATATACCGGAATCGATAACGAATATCGAAATCCTGTTGATGTATCGGTCTCATTCTCGACGAATTTGTAACTGAACTAGGAACGAGCAGGGAGTCCATTTGATACAAATAATAGTTATTTTGATAGTAAACTGGGTTTTCTATTGTGAATTATAATGAGCATACCGATCTGGTCAAAAATTCTCGGAACATTGGAAATGCATAGGAAAGAGTTTCCTAATTGGCCAGTCTATTTTCCAAGCTATAAGGAAGGTCAATGAGGATAAGTCGATCATTGTATTCCTAGCAGACAAAAACAGTTCAACAGGGGTCTTGGAATCATCAGAATATGATGATAAGAGGGGGGAGTTACTGGAACCATCCAAATATAAAAAAAACTTTCTACGTTGAAGAAAGCGCTTTCTTGATAATCAAATTAGCGTTGAGGAACGTTGGCTTTTATTTGATGTAAAAGAAATACAATAAAGAAAATAAACATAGTCCAACGCGTTATGGGTATCCAATATCCATATTTATCCACGATGCGTAAAGGTGTTTTTTTTTTTCGGGCATTGAGTAAAACGCAATACCCTGAACGCGTTGTGGGTAAATTAGATAATCCACAATGCGAATTCAATTTTAACGCGCTTTCATTCTGCGTTGTGGGCAATTCATTTTACCCACGACGGGTTGTGGGAATTGCACTTTACCCAGAAAGCGATGAGCCAGAATTTGTCGTCGAAGTCAGTGTGCTATAGGTAGAGTAGGTACTGACAGGAGTGGCAGGTACGAGAATCTAGTATTACGAGGAGCGTGAATAGATTACGCACTTTGTGAATTCTTAAGTTTGATTGAAGTGCGTGTTTTCGAAATTATATCGAAATGAAAACCTAATTTGAACAAAAACTAAGTCAATTTATGCTAGAAAAAAAAGACAGGTCGTTGTTATTGTTATTATCGGACGAACGTTATTTGGAGTTAGTAAATGAAACCAAAGTGGCACTACAAAGAAAACGGGATGGGCTTGAATTATCATCCAAAAAATATATCGAAGATTGAAAAGATATGATTTATTAACAGTTGGCCAAAAAGATAAACTTGTTTACAAGGGAAGTTCAGGAATCCAATTTGGCTTTATAAAATGCAATTGTTTGAATGGATGTCAAACTGAGGCGTGTGCATGTGTGAAGTACTTGTAAAAATAAATAATACCTATTTGGTTTTAGTTCTAATAAGTTGTTAATATATCGTTTTGTTTTATCTATATGAACTTTCAATATAAGGTTTTTTGTAATCATTGTTTTACTTGAAAGGATTTTGGGTAAAGCGAAATGGACAGATAGCTTTTTCTCTTTCGTGTCCAATTTTTCAATGAGTTATCAGTATTAGGTACATCATACATTTCATTTGCTGCACATTAAATATCTAGGCCAGATTGGTTTGCTAAACGTTCTATGTTAACAAGTTTATCCTTTTCTTCACCAATTAATCTACTATATTTTTTGAATGATTATTCAAGTCCATCCCGTTTTCTTTATAGTGTCACTTTGGTTTCATACATAATATCATAATGACCTTCGTCTGGTAATAATAACGACCTGTTCACTTAATTTTTGTTCGAATTCAGCTTTCATATTGAAATATTTTCGAAAACACGCACTAAAACCAAAACACAGTCAAACCAGTTTCATGAAATCACAAGGTATCCAGGCACTGTGGTAAGTAATCTCTTCATGCTATACTCGTAATACTCGCTACTCGTACACACTACTCGCTACCTACAGCAGGCTGACTTCTACGACAAATTCTGGTTCATCGCTTTCTGGGTAAAGTGCAATGCCCAGAACGCGACGTGGGTAGAATGAATTGTCCACAACGCAGAATGAAAGAGCGCTAAAATTGGATTCGCATTTACCCACAACGCGTTCTGGGTATTCCGCTTTACTCAGTGCTCGAAAAAAAACATCTATTCGCATCGTGGGTAAATTTGGATACCCATAACGCGTTGTGAGCAAAAATTTCGGACAGTGGCCGATTTCGGCTATTGCGAATAACATATAGATATTTTACATTGTCTTCACGCATTGATATTGAAGCTTCAAATTGAAAAAGTGCATCACTCTGAATTGATGATCAATATGGTTTAATCTATTGTGCTAATTTATTCCATCAGATCTGAACATGCATTAATTCCCTGCATAATTTAATCGGTCGTTTGTTAGCTGCGCGTTTGTTCCAATTTTGTGCCGATGGCTCTCTTGTTTATTCCATTCCCGATTCCCGCGGGTTTTTCAAATTGGATTGAAAAACATGGCACGTTCGATTTGATTTCCGGTGCTCATAGCGTTAGCCTAATATTGTGAAATTCGTACTTTCACGGGGAGAAAAGGAGAGTGACGGGCTCTATTTCAGGCCTTCCGAATGGAATGAATTCTGTTTTCATCGTTTCAGCTAGTTCGTATTCGAGGTCAAGTTGAATAGCTCGTCGTTTTTGCAGCGACGTTGAAGTGGGTTAAGGTTATTGTTCGGATATTTTGAAATATCACGATGCAGCCTCGCTTTTTATCGTACTATAGGGGGACTTATTGAAGAACGGCAGTTCTTGTTCGAAATTTTCTGAATTATTCCAGCTTTTCATCAAATATTAACTATTACGTCATTATTATCTCATAGAATGACATTTTCTGGTACAGTGAAATCAATGAAATTTGAGATTTATTTTCACTTTTGAATCAATGAAAAACTGAAGTTGTTGATGGTTGATGATTAAGTCCCCTAAAAAATTTTTCTCCAGGTTGGTGATAACTACATCGAAAACCACATGTTTATAAGTAAAAAGCAGGCCTTCGTCGCTGAACTATCCTTCAAGAATAAAAAACTAAATTCGTTCCGTGCATGTGATACTACCCAGACTCGTTCCAGAAATCAAATTACGAGTTACAAGCGAAGAGAGAGTATTTCAAATGGAAACCAACATTACGAGGTTCAGCAGTATCGCCAGTATCCAATAAACATATCCCCTCAGCAAGTCGCATTGGTGTGATATCAATTTCATCACATTTCCTCTCCAGACGTCTTGTAATCAACGCTGGCAGCTCGCATGTCGAATCTGTTCTGAATGCGATAATATCTACGATTGCATCTGCTCCGGCCACCGACTAATAATAACCTTCGTTCACCGTCCTTCTGACCCACTGCATTTCATCATCGATTGTATTTGCACAACCCTAAATTGTTCTGACATTCCCTGGATATCCTATCGGCACGTGCATTTAGCGCAACCGGGTTCTGCAGCGAATAAATCCGAAGATATCGCTGTTTATTGGACGTGGGAAGATTGGGATAAAGAGTGTTAACTGCGGATGGAATGCTGACATTGAATGATGTAGTTTGTTCGTTTTTATCTACTCGCAGTTCTGGAGCGGATAGCGAATACTGGGTATTCGTACTACACTGCGCAAAAAATTAACGCACATTCTGAAAATCTCAATTTTAATGAAAGTTAACTCTACGTTGACTTTATAACTTATTTTTTATGTTCTCTCGGGAAGGTTTTGAACGAAACAAGACACATAAAATGGAAGAAAAATACAGGATTTCAACAAATCTTATGTGAAAGAAGAGAAATGAACAATTTTCAAAATACTGAAATGCTGATAAGTGATTTAATACTTGGTATTTCCACCTCTTGCGTTAATTACAGCTCGGCAACGACGGTTCATACTCAAAATGAGTGATCTCAAAATGTTCTGATCTAATCCTTCCCAGATTTCTCCGAGTTGGATTCCTAAGTCATTAAGAGTAGCTGGATGATTTTCTGAACTTCTCAGCCTTCTATTGAGGTTGTCCCAAACCTGCTCAATCGGATTGAGATCTGGACTTCTTGCTGGCCATTCCATTCGAGAGACTTCAACCTCTTCAAGGTACTCCTGAACGATGCGCGCACGATGGGGTCTGGCATTATCGTCCATAAAAATGAAATTTTCACCAATGTATGGGGCAAATGGCACTACATGCTCTTCAAGAATGTTCCTTATATACCTACTTATCAGCATTCATAGCTCCATTATCAACAACCACTAGGTCTGTGCGAGCAGTCAAAGATATTCCACCCTATACCATAATCGATCCTCCCCCGAAACCAGTATAGTATTCAGGAAATTGCACTGAGCATATTTTTCATGTGGACGTCTGTATACAAGGGAACGTCGATCACAATGGTAGAGGCAGAATCTAGACTCATCTGTGAAGAGAACTCTTTCCCAATCGGCCTCTGCCCAATGGATATGCTCCCTCGCAAAATCCAAACGCGCCCTTCGATGGGCTGGGGTAAGAGCTGGGCCTCTTGCCGCGACACGAGGCCTTAAATCATATTCTCTGAGGCGATGTCTTATTGTCTGAGTGCTAATTTGCACCTCATGAGTTTGCTCAAGCTGATTTTGAAGGAGGCGAGCGGTTGCAAACCGTTGTCTCAACGAAGAAACTCCCAAGTAACGTTCTTGAATGGCAGTTGTTCCCCGTGGTCTACCCTGTCCTGGTCTTCGGACATTCATACCTGTCTGCCTGAATCGCTGCAACATTCTGGACACACTTGTATGGGAAACTCCAAACCTTTCTGCAATTCTTGTGTATGTCCACCCTTCTTCTCGCAAAACTACCGCTTGGGCACATTCCTCTTGGGTCAAATTGCGTGTTTCGCGTTGCATATAGCGATCGAGTGTAGAAAATCACACGAAAGAAAAACTATTGATCAATAGAAGTGATCGAGAACAACTGATTTTAGAATGGAGCCAATACATTCAAAATCTGATAATATCATCTTTTTTTATTTCTGCTGGGAGAAAACATCTGTATTGAAGAAAAACGTTGAAAGTGGATAACATATGCATTATGCATGCATAATTCTGATAAAAATAATTATAATTGAGAACACCTTCAGTTGTAGAATAAATTTGAGATTTCCATAATGTGCGTTAATTTTTTTGCGCAGTTATGAAGTAATTCTTCGATGAATTATTTTGTCTGTATCATTAATTTTAATAGACAGCATCTAGTCCTCTTCAACAAGAACAGAACTTTTTCGGACTCCACTGAGCATTTGTATGGCAAGGACAAAGGTGGCTTTGCTTGATATTAAATTTAACTGACCTAGTTAAACATCGGGTCATCTTTATATCTACTTGATAACTACCGAGATAAATAATGGAGAATAAAGAATATACTCGAATTATTTACAGATAGTAAATAAATTTGACGAACGGTTAGTTATAAGACACTTCCTAGACAGACAGTCGATGGGCTTCAACCGTCATTTATTAAAAATTATGCCAGTAATTGCTCCTGTTAACGCACTTATCAATTCTAATCGAGTTTCTTCCGGAAGCCAAAGCCACGAAATCGTTTCCGCTCGATTCTTGCTAGGGTACCTGCCTGGTCAGTCGGAGAATTCATTTCCTGTCCACACACACTCGACGAACTAGCTGCGAGCAGTCTTTACATCGGCGTATCTTCGGATGATCTTGTTGAAGATTAAAAGACCAGTAGGTGGGTCAGTGACTCACGTGTTATTCCTTTCCTGCTTCGGCATCGGAAGAAACGAAGGTTTAATTGCTGTAACGGAGTTGATACTTAGACGTGATTTTCGTTTTACGCCAATTAGATTCTCATGCGTTAATTTTCTGATCAGGCTCTCGAAGTTTGTTCAGTCGAAGCTTTGATACGAATTTTCGCGAAGAAGAGAAATAAGCTCTCATACTCCATTCACCTTGTATAAAGTATCCCGGTTATGATTTAGGTTTATCAAGTTTTTTTCACTTAAAACCGACGCAGGTTGGTACTCGTGAAATGTATAAATAATTCGCAGAGGCGCTGCCAATGCTTATTTCTATTCACTCTTTTTTAAATTTTTAAGTGAAGTTAATTCTTTTAAGGGGCCGTTATACTCTGGCCGACGGCACCGATTCTCCATTCAACAAGTGCCTTCTATTTTTACTAGTTCACGCCCTCGATTTTCCACCTGAAAGCTTGATTTTTTTTAATTCTCCTGGAATTTCAGACTATTCTCTGCAATTCCACACTTTCTGGAAGTCTTTTCAGTATTTCCATATATCGAATTGGTTTTTTTTTCAAATTTAGAGAATTGATTTGTCGAGGGCACTCCAATGAATTTTATTAAAAAAAATTGATGAACAACCACCGAATAACGATTGTTGGGTAGAGTTTCAGTTAACCAACTGAAGTGTGGTTCAATATTATTCAAGTTTAATTTTTCGAAATATAATCTTCCGAATGAAAATAAAAATAAGGCTAGTGGATTGTATATGTATATGAAATTAATTGAAACCCAACACAAATGAAAGGGTAAATGTCCCCAAAATAACAGAAGAAACATAGTCTTAGGTACCTATATCAGCAGAACAGTCAACAGGATCCCGTCGACGACTCCTATCCCAATGTAAAGATTGATCGAGCTCGACAAACGAACATGGAACGAAGCTGACGTGAAAATCCGTTGGTAAAAATGTCAAATTGTGCACACTTATCCTTGTGGTATTGTAAAATAACCAAGCCACTGGTCTTTTTGTTCGAAATAATTCGCACAAATGAAAGTTTTAAATGAATGTGATTCGATTGAATCGAAATCACTACAAACTGCGAATCACAGGAAAAACTGATATTTTCCGAATTCACGAAAGGAAGCAGAAAATTAGCAATTATCGGTAGCAGAATTTTTCACGATCAAATCAATCAGTGAACTAACGAATTATGAAAATGAAACAGATGAGCGACATATGCTTCGTTCCACAGCTGACGAGTTCTTCTTGTACATAAAGGATAATCCATATGGGAATTCCCCAGTATGGAGAAATCAATTTAAAGGAAATCAGAATTTTGAAAATTCGGTAAAACTTATTTGAACCGTTCACTTGGCGTGAACAACGATTATGAAGTCAATTTTCATAGACTCTCAAATTCAACCCGATTTTTTCATGCAAAAAAATCATTTTTTCAGTGAGAAGAAATTGGAGTGTCTCAGAACAAAATTGAGGGTGTAAACTTGAAAAAATGAAAGGCACTTTTCCAATGGAGAATCGGTGCCGTAGCCGAAAAAATAATTTTATCGAAGAGAAGAGATTGGAGTGCTCTCAAGACATCCTTCAACTTCAATTTAAAAAAACAAGCTTTTAGGTGAAAAATTGAGGGCGTGAACTTGGAAAAATGAAAGGCACTTTCTGAATGGAGAATCGGTGAAGTAGCCGTCGGCCAGAGTATAACGGCCCCTTAAAGTTCAACTATGAAACAGGTTTCGTAGTATCTACTACTACATTTTCATACTGGAGTATTTCAAGTTGTGCAAAAAAATGGTCAAATATCTTCTGTAGGCTTATTTCTTGAGAATTTTGAAAAGTGGGGAATTCCATAGGACCGTCTGTTCGTTTAGAAGTTTTTCTGTCGGGTCATTCGAAAGCCTTCATTCTTTTTTCGATTGAGCTATCACAAGTAACGGACTATTCTGTTCATTATTTTTCAGTAAAATTTCACCATTCGATTCTTGATTTCCGTACAAGAAAATAGCATAACCGAATCTTCCAACCATGTTTATATACGAGAAATAATTCCAGCATTAACAGAGTGAAAAGTTTCTTCAACATTCGCCAGGTCTTTCAATTATTGAATTCACAAAATATTTTCTCAAATTCATTATTTTCCCAAAGTATGTAAATAATCAATTCGATGTATCCGTAATTACTATGTATAGAAAGGACAACGTTGCGTTTTTATCTGACAGGAAAATGACTATAACCTAACATTTTCAAAATATACACGGTGAAATGTATATCATGGCCAACAGGATGGATACATTATAAAAGTGAATGGAGTATACTTTTCGATCTTAGTAACAATTAATTCAGCGTACCGAAGAAAATTCCAATAACCCAAAACGATCAGTGGATGAGATAACGGATCGAAGGCTTGCACCGTATTGCATAAATCCTTTTTGCAGACGATACCATAACGACTTTGCGTGCTTCAACTTCAGCATCAACCGGTTCCTTTTTACGGCTCGGCATTCATATTGAATTTTAATGCGAAATTAATCGCCCGTCTTAATGTGGAGTTATTGCTCATTTTTATTTATCAACATGTCGCATTCCTCAGTTCAGTTTGCGCCGCGGTACTCTGGAATAACTCGTTATCTGTACTTATCGGATATTTCGGATTGCTCGAAATAATCCAATGGATTAGTTCGCGGAAAACAGTTTTTAATCGTTGCTTTGTTGGACAGAGAAATGCTTATAATCTGTTATCCCACGTAGAAAATCTCCATCAGATCTTCATATTCATACTGACACCTCTATACTCTGTTCAAATCTAAGAAGGAGCAATAATAACATCTTTCGCGCAGAGGTAGGAGGGCCTTCGTGAAGTTTCTTTCCATCCAGAGTCGAATCGAGAAGAATTCACACAATCGTTCAGTTTTAAGTGAACTTGAATTCCATTTTTTTCAATAATTTATAGAACGTTGTTCTTTTGAAATTTGGCAAACTGTCGTCATCATTCACGATTTCTAGTACTTTAGAAATCATTGGGATTTCATTCCGAAAAAAAAAACCGTGGACAATTCTTCTGATAATGTTCATATCGAAATCGTCAACCGAATCGATTATTTTTAACGACTGGGCTCTACTCTTAGGTGGCGTCAATGTTTTATTCTCTTCATATTCTCTGAGAATTCTGAATACAGCTGAATCACTCACCCCTGAGGATTTTGAAACAATTCCTACTAAGTCTCTTTTCGATAAATCAGGATGTTCTTCCAATTCTCTTCGTAAAATGTTCAAAATTATCTCTTTCTCTTCAGCAGAGAAATGCGACCTTTTGGACCTTTTTCGTGGTGGTCCCCACATATCACCCTCAGATGCAGTATCCGTTTCCGAATTCGACATTGTTCTATAAACACTATATACACAAAATTGAGCTGAAACTAAAAGAAATCCTACACAACACCACAAACTTTGAAAACCTGTTGAAATATCTTAAGGTAACTCAACTGTACACCCAGATTTGAAATTCTTTATAATATTGTCACATATTGTTTTTGATTAGACTGTAACCGTGTCAATGACCTCTGCAGTCGAGACACACAAATCAAATAAAAAAAAACTATATACACTTGTTACGTTCGGTTTTGAACATTAATTCATTATTCCTTTATTTAATTGTTATTTTAATTAATTGCTTGACCCCGTATAATACGTCAATATTATAACCCGAATTTTTGGAAGCGAGCGAACGTGAATAAAACACGTAAATTCGAAGAAATATGTTTGGTCTGTTTTTCTCGTGGTAATCTGGCCGAGCGAATGCTAGAAAACCAGTTTCTGGATGATAGATAATTTGTTGGAAAATTGAATCTGCAATATAAGAATTTTCTTCGAAAGTTACGTTTTGGTTTTGGGTAGTTAGTGAAAATAACTTCGTTGGAAGTAACCTTTTGAATAAGGATTTGAGAAAATTCTCATCTAAGTGTTTCGAATATTGAAGCCCCATATATTTGGATCTACTGCAGTGATTCTTCAACATCTTAATCTATCACCACCTTGATTGGTAATCCCCTGCAACAACCAGAGGGTGTATCCTGTATTCTTGCGACCACTTTGAAGCCTGAAGCCGGTGAAGATATTTTTCCTGCGAAGAGCCTAACGAGATCACTTTTTCATTCGTCTGACGCCGCCGTGACGTCGATCGTCGTTGGGGACATTCTCGTCCGACTATTCAACGCTATAGGAGATCAGGTCGTACAAAGTTTATTTGAATTTTTAATATCATCATTTCTATTCAGTAAGAACTCTTGTTTTGAGAATAAGCTCAGAATAAATTCGTGTTATCATAGAGATTCCAAAGTGGACATTACTTTGTTGGAATCGGTTCAGTTCGAGAATATCTCATTTAAGTATAAAGATAATTTGGTGAATTTATAAACTTCATATTATTGATACATATTGTCGAGTTGTTGGAACGAGAGCAAATGCAGTGAATTTTGGATCATTTATGAATTGAAAATTTATTCTGGAATACTGTTCTTCGTTTTACTAACACTGCTTACATTTTACTATATTGTTGAGATGTTGCTGAACTTTTGAATTGTGGGATTGTTGATTTCTTATTGATGAATAATAAATATATACGAGGGTCAGCGAATTTTTCTTTTACCTTCTCAGCCCATTTGGCTTAGATTTTCGTGATTTGGTTTGAGCCGAGTAGAGTGAGTTCTTTTTTATAAATTACGTGGCGCCCATAATTTTTTTTTTCCCTTGATTGAGATTAAAACTATCATTACAATTTTAGAATTAAATTCGAACCACCCCACGCCGCTGAGCTGCCGGCACCCTTAAATTCACTTAACGTTGGTGTTTCAAATTGTACGTTACACACTTTGTCAAAAGATTTTCCAACACAATACACTTTTCACAACAAAATCTATAAACACATTGAACAGCTAGACCTTCACTGTATCTAGTCTATTGAAAATTTCGATATTTATGCAAATCGAGATGGCTTTAACCCATTAAGGGAAAAAACCCAAACCTGGTGTTTCCCGGAATTACCTTGTCGGAATCTTGAGCAGCCGACAAAGAGTTTCGTACAAAATATTATAAAATTATGGACCAAAACTAAATATATTTCGGATATTACAAGTAAATGACCATTATAAATTTGAACAGAGATCTTTTTCGAGTCTTGTCAATTGAAAACTTCGATATTTATGCAAATCAAGATGGCTTTCACCCATTAGGGAAAAGGACCCAAATCTGGTGTTTCCCGGAATTGATTTGTCGGAATCTTGCAAGATTCCGACCTGAATCTCTAAAGCACTGGTGTTTCCTGGAATTACCTTGCCGCAATCTCGAGCATCCGAAAAAAAAATTATTTAGTAGATAATAATAATATAAAAACAAAACAAAATAAAAAAATAGGGTACGTCGGATATAAAATGTTTATGACAGTTGCAAATCATAACAGAAATTTTGCACTAGAGTTTCTGAGGAAAAAAGTTCTAATGTGTGAATTGCTGTCTCAAATTATTGAATCATTTTTATCCAGTACCATCCACTGTCCGTTCCGAGTACGATCCTGGCAGTCTCTTAGGGCGGTCGAAGGGAGCGTTGTGATGATGGTTTAACCAATAGGAGCTTTATTGTGCGCAAACCAGACGATTTTGTTTGTTTACAAAGCTCCTTCTTATATTTGAACGGACTATAGGTTTCGTTTAAATCCCTCGAAAACCTAGATTAGGACTCCATTCAAAAGTTAAAAAAGAGTAAATATACATTAGCATTGGCAACGTCTTTGAGGTTTATTTGACATCTCACGAGAAGCAACCTGCGTCAGTTTTACTTTTAAGTGAAAAAACTTGGTAAACCTAAATCATGGCCAACTGGGATACATTATAAAAGTGAATGGAGTATACTGCATTTTGATCATTCCCGTATAAACTTTGTAGGCATGAAATTTGGAGATCGACTTGCGGGACTAATGATTATTATTGTTTATCATCTTTTCAAGTCTTTTGGGGTCGGGGTTAGAGTTTTATTTTCGCATTTGAATCCCCATCTCACACCCCATGTTGAGAAGATGGCATTTCCATCTTGTTGAACATATACTTTCATATCAATTCGCTGGCACGAAAAAAATGTTCAAGCATCCCATTCAAAGTATCCTTTTATCCTCTCCAAACCGGATACTTCCTGACACAAGAATTTTTTGCTCGCTCAGCTCAGCCCATCATCATCCAATCTGGGAATTCGTTGCGTGGGTCAACGCCACGATATTTCCTTCTCTACAGCCGGCTCCGGCTACGAGAATCAGAATGCTTCGAACTGCGGAGGGACCCCGAGAAGATGAAGATGAGGAGGAAGGGGAGGGACGTAGCAACTTCTCGTTCCACTTGTGCTTGTGCCCAGAGCCTTGCATCGGTTTCGATTCTGACCTCAATATTGCGCAGTATTGAATCGTTATTGAGGAATTTCTTATAGACAGACTGAAGATATGGCTACTTATTGGTTTTTCCACTTCTCCCTCCTATTCCAGCATCCCATCACCAAGTTTTAGGTAGAGGAAGTATATTATATGTCAAGGAAGAATGATGGACGTTGGTTTTTTACGTGAACTTGTGTGAAAAGTTCAATTGATAGTGGAGTTTTGACCTAGGTTTCGATATTCTTCGATATCATGTGTGAGAATATAACTCAAGGACCGGAACTAGCGGAAGCCATAAGGATAAACTATCACATGATGACATCTAGCGGAGAATCAGACCCAACAATTCTCTTTATTTATTATTAGCTTTCGATTTTTACTGAGTTTCTTCCAAAACGTTCCATAAATTACAACATTACTTATAATGAGAATATCCCCAAGTTTTTTATTATTAGTATGCGCTAAATGTGCATCTTAAGCTTCAAAACCCGCCACCACGTTTGTTAATTATGCGTAGAGCTCTCTTGGAGAGAAGAATGAACTATAGTGGAAATACGTACAAAACGACATATATGGACAAAATGACATAGGCATCATAATTTGAGTTTGGAGGTATCAAATGCGGAACTGCCTACCAAAATGCCCGAGTTTTTTTTATTGTGCCAAATTTTTGGAAGAAATGGCCAGTTTTCACCATTTTTTTTTCATTTGTATTGCATTCATTTCAGACTTTACTTATTTGTCATTGTATTCACGAAGCTTTTTTTGTGTTAAATATACTTTTTGTATCAATTCGATATATTTCTAGTTTTATAACGCTTTATGGACAAAATGACATATACAGTGAACGGACTAAATGACATAGGTATTTCAGCTGAATTAACCGTATCTATCGGACAACACCAGGACCATTCATCTCAGGCTCCATGAGCAAACAAAGAGCCAGGACTTGTCTTAACATATTCATAACAAAATATTCATCTGCGGCTAATAAAGGCAATGCATCTTAATAGATTAAGATGCATTGATGATCCTATGAGGAGGTTCCTCCAATCCCGACGATTCATAAGTGCAAACATGAGCCGAAGACATGATAAACGTATACTTAGTTTCAACTTCTACACCTAATATTATTGCAATCAAATCAAAAAAAAATGAGCCCATACCTCCTCCAAAGAAAAGGAAACACGTCCGTCCCCAGGGCATTATTTGAAGAAGACAATGAAGAAGAAAATGTTTCTAGCAACTTTCGAGATGATGAAGACGATTGTCCAACTGTCTATTGTTATGACCTTTCTTCCCGATTTAGATCGGGAGAAAACCAGTCTTCTCCAGGATTAGCACTGGAAAAGACTGGTTACGATGCATGCATTGGTTGCATTGGGCTCACGCATCTTGTGCTGCTGTTCCTAGAAGAACCAAGCGTTTCATTGGTGAACTTTGTCAGTAATTTTGTGACTATAAGTAGGAAAATACAGTTGCCTATTGCCGGTATGTCATTTTGTCCATAGCATGTGAACAAAATGAATTTCGTTTATCCCAATTTATCTGAGAATATTTTATTTTTTGATACTTTCATTTCATAAAGGTTGATTAGATTTTGTGGAGAAAGGACCAAAGATCATAGTTGTAGAATATGACATTACTGTGATTCACTACTACCAAGTTATGCCTCTGAAATAAAACCCTATGTAATTTTGTACGTACTTCCCCTACCAATTCTCTATGAACTCAAAAAGATTGCCTTGGATGTAAATAAAGAAGTATAAGGGATTCGGTATTTAGGCTAATGGTTTCTACTTCAAATGCGATTTATTGCGCTACAGTTTCGGATCATCTATGGATCCTTCTTCAGGCTGAAAAATATTACAATTTTTGAAGAAGTTACAAGGAGGTTGAGAAACAGACACAACTCACCGAGATAAATCAATTAAAGCTAAAATATACATGATCTATAAAACATCATACAAATAACGGTAATTATACATCGATTTTTTTAGAGTACAATCTAAAAAACCTTTAAAACTTTTAAAAACGTATTCTTCTCCTTTCTTCAAGCAACACATGATACAATAAGGTGACATACAAGCAAGATAAAATTCTGAATGTCGATTTAAAAGGCCATAGAGATAAAAACAAATAAATGTGATTGAAATTATAAATCACTAGTCAAGAGTAGATATAGATAAAAGAATTGTTCACCAACAACCAATGAAAAACAGAAGAGAGAGGTGAAACACTCATTTTCGAATATTGAGAATTGTACAGGTATTAAAATAGTAGATGAGTCCTTCGTATAAGAGCAAGAAATAAGAATGCACTGAAAATAAAATTACAACATAACCTACAGAACACTGGATTTAATTTTGCATCTATTTATTATATTACTATATATAGAGCTTAAATTATCAAGATCCGATCTAAAATTGACACAGTTGGTTGATTTCCTGATGTAAAACATTTCAGCGAAAAGCCTTTTTTTTGTAATTACTTTCTCTGTGGAGGAAATCTATGTCGTTCAAATCAAAATTGAAAGAATGTCCTGTTTCGAGGCAATGCTCAACTTATGCTGTTTTTTGATTAGATATTATCTTACATTACTCAACTGGTAAGATGTTGTTAGGTCGTGCCAATATAGCATTTCTCACAATAGCAACATTTAATTCTGTAAACGATGTTTGATTGAAACTTTTTTGGAATCTTGTCTTTGAGACAACTAAACACTAGGTTATTTAATGTGTTGTTGGAATAACCAATTATTTTTACATTCTCCTTATTTAGGCAGAACGTAGCTGGGCAGATACCCCGGGAACAGACATAAGTTTAATAAAAAACTTCATGTTTGCTTGCTCAGTGGGTACGATCACTACGATCTCTCTCAAAGGGTCAGGAGTCTAAGAATTCAATATCCTGTTGATTAAGCGCGCAGGATAACCATTTTTCTTCAAATCATCCACTAAATTCATGAAATTTTTTTGTCTAAATTCGACACTGCAAAATCAGTTCGCGCTTAGCGAACTGAAATAGAGCGGCGAACTGATGTCGAGACCCGTGGTAATTCGAAGAGAGTACTGGTCGAGTACTGGCTAACTGAATTGTCGAACCACAGATTCGAAGTGAGTGTGTGAACCACACATGTGCGAATCTTCTTCGTTACCGACTGATTCCATTCGCAGTATACTCTTTGAGGTATCAAATATGGATATCCGCCAGTGATTAGAATCTTTTTTTTAGATTACATAAAGACATCAACTTCATTACGAAAGTTTAATGGCATGAGAATTAAATTATTCAGATGCTCCAATCTCATCATACTGACATAGTAGTAGTCGTCCTCAATATTGAAAACCGTCACTCCCATCTATCATCGATCTGCCCTCAACAGCGAAAATTCCGCGAATCCCCTACTATTCCCTCCAATATTCGCAAACCAACTCTGGATAACCCTTTGAAGTCGCCGATCCGTGTAACGTTGCCCCCCTTATCTCTTCCATTTTACGAGAAGTAATGAAGTCGCCAGTTAATCTCTAGCACACTAGAATCCGAGCGACTATGGTAATAAATTGAATGGACGCGAAGAAGTTCCCGCTACAAGTTATCATTTGTCTGAACTGAACTGTTGATGATGAGAAACCTACATTATCCGTTGGATATCCGGGAAGCGTGAAGCTCGTAAACTACCCATAAACAATTCCGACACTTTTAAATTCGCATAATCGATCCAGCTGCTTCGAGGAGTTCGAAAGGCGGGTTTGTCGGCGGATTCTTGGTTTGAGTTGGGTGCTGAATTGTGAAAATCATTTCATTCCACCTCATGAGCGATCTTTACTCACAGTGCGAACCACAGCAAGAATTCTTGGCGTGAATTGTCCTTTAAATTTTGTGACGGCTTTAATCCAATACTGAAAGGACCCAAACTTGGTGTTTCCCGGAATTACCTTGTCGGAATCTTGAGCAGCCGACAAAGAGTTTCGTACAAAATAATATAAAATTATGGACCGAAACTATGAAACTAAATATATTTCGGATATTACAAGTAAATTACCATCATAAATTTAAACAGAGATCTTTTTCGAGTCTTGTCAATTAAAAACTTCGATATTTATGCAAATCAAGATGGCTTTCACCCATTAGGGAAAAGGTCCCAAATCTGGTGTTTCCCGGAATTACTTTGTCGGAATCTTACAAGATTCCGACCCAAATCTCTAAAACTCTGGTGTTTCCTGGAATTACCTTGCCGCAATCTCGAGCATCCGAAAAAGAAATTATTTAGTAGATAATAATATAAAAACAAAACAAAATAAAAAATAGGGTACGTCGGATATAAAATGTTTATGACAGTTGCAAATCATAACAGAAATTTTGCACTAGAGTTTCTCAGGAAAAAAGTTCTAATGTGGGAATTGCTGACTCAAATTATTGAATCATTTCTATCCAGTACCATCCACAGTCCGAGTACGATCCTGGCAGTCTCTTAGGGCGGTCGAAGGGAGCGTCGTTATGATGGTTTGACCAATAGGAGCTTTATTGTGCGCAAACCAGACGATTCTGTTAGTTTACAAAGCTCCTTCTTATATTTGAACGGACTATAGTATAACTAGCTCTAGAGCTCTCATGAGTTCCAAGTTAGTTTTTTGATGGTAGTCTTCCTTCATTGCAACTTTATCAAAGAAAACTTTCGAATTTTTAGAATCCGTACAATTAATTAATGAAATACTGATGTTTGATATTATTTCTTCGATTGTTCTTATATTTTTTTTCATTACAGGTGAGATGAAAATGAATACCACACGCCGTTGATTAATTCACCTCAGTAAGTACTATTTAAATTTCTGTTACAATCGAAAGTTTTGATCTGAGAACGAGTCTTTGACTTCTACATATATTTCGGCAGTAGGTTCAAG
Organism: Adalia bipunctata; assembly: GCA_910592335.1. Taxonomy (NCBI): domain Eukaryota; kingdom Metazoa; phylum Arthropoda; class Insecta; order Coleoptera; family Coccinellidae; genus Adalia; species Adalia bipunctata. The sequence goes on along the minus strand of OU342955.1, from coordinate 9,076,588 downwards.
GTAATCTTTTTTTAAGAATTCGGTTTATAAATATGCCTTCTCCTCTCTCAATAGTGGGAGCCAAGTAATTTCATTTCAAGTAATGGTATGAATATCTTTATCAAAATCAATCCATGTTTGATTTCTATGAGAGAATCTCATGGCATCTGTCACAAACTCAATCTGCCAGAAGTTTGGATGTTTTTACTGCTTAGTTTTGGGAACAGAAATGGATTTAGTCATATTCTATTGTTTTCCTTTATTCTTTTATTCAGTTGCTCGATAGTCGAATTTCATCAAAAAATACGAAAAGTTAGTAACAAGTTTGTTGTATATTTTGGAAACTCAGTAACTAATTGAGTATTCCCTAAATGTATAAACTCAATTTCTATCGAGAAATATGAACTTTGCATCAATTCCAGAAGATCATTTCAGAGGCTTAGTCAGCCCAATTTTTTTTTTCAAATGGCTATATGTTTTTAACAGAGCCGAATTCGGAAAAATGGAAAAGGAAAAAAAGGTTTCTTTTGACCTCAAGAATCTTCAGTTAACATATATGTACAAGTCAAAGACTCACCCTGTATATGCCGGAAATTATTTTTAAAACATGAATGTCCAAAAATTATCTTTCAAATAAAAAAAAACATGGTTTTAATCTTAATTCAAATGTGTTTTATTTCAATTTAAAGTTCTATCGAGAAAAAACACCCGATACTTTCATTCTCATCGAATGAAGTTCCAAGCACGCGTCGTTCATCTATCACGGTGTTTCGAAATCTCTTCAAGGCATCTGTCACAACTCCGAAACCCAAGACCTTCCGCACTAATTGCCGAAGCGCGAAGAGTCAACAGTGAACTCATTCACGAAATCTTTTCATTCATTCGAAACGAACGGAGAGTCCTATGTGCACATAACTTCTCTCACTTCCGACGGCAATTCCCAACAATAATTATTCATAACGAAGTCGACGGGAAGACGCTGTTCCAGCGGAGCCTGGGTCTTTCGAGATACTTTCCGAAAGTGACGAGATATTTTTCAGTTCGTAACTCTCAATTAACCGAAGTTGAAATCTTTCGAATAGGTGTTCACACTGTCAGTGGTGATTCTCGCGAACTCTCATTCTAATGAAGATATTTCTTGAAGGCGGTTATTCACGGGTAAAGGGGAAAGAGTTCGAATGTTTTCTTCGGCCCTTTTTATTTGTAAGATCTTATTTCAGACCATTTTTTTTTGTTCTAGAAGAGGTGAATCTTACATCAGACACCCAGTCTTTCTGGGTAGTGTCGGATTCTTACCGACTAAACACCTCTCCTAAAAACCTTTCATCATCTTATCTGTTATTTTCTCTTTCGCATTCTTTTATGCTGAGTGTTTGTGTTCATCCTTCAATTGGATATCTCTCACTGAGTGTGGAGTTTTATATCTTCATTTTTGCAATTGGTCTCTAGGTCTTTTGCGGTAAATTCTCGCTGTTTTTTCATCTTCAGCGGGGTCATAGTCAACTAACCTTCTAAGGTCGTCATTTGGATGTTCACTAGCTCTTTCATAGGCTTTGGAGCTTTTCGTTTGATGAATGTAGTAATGGACTCCCATTTTATGTCTTTTCGGATTTGTTAGGAAACAAACCAGGGGGCCGCGAAAGCCTTAACAAATTCATTAAACCAGGAGGCGTCTAATGCCCATCTCAGAAATTTGTTTTTTGTACTTTGTATCCTCTTTAAATGGGTTCTCGCTGCATATCTCCATGCTGTTGATCAATATGTTAGCTGAGGTCTGCCGACTGCTTTTATGATCGTCAATTTCTTGTTTCTGTTCATTTTGCTTCTTCTGTCTATAATCGGGTATAATCTTTTTATTGCTATATTCGTTTTATCCACTGCATACTTAATGTGCTCCTTCCACGTTAGTCCTTTGTCTAATACTACTCCTAGGTATTTAGCTTCATTCTTCCATTCAATTTCATTTTTGTCTATGGATATCTTCGATTCCATCTTCAGTCTTCTCTTTTGAAGGGGTATTGCTTGACTCTTTTCTCCATTGATTTTGATTTTCCATCTGTTACACCATTGACTGATATCATCTGCAGCTTCTTGAAGTCTTTTGTGAATTATTTTTGTATTTCTGTCCCTAATTGCTATGCCCGTATCGTCCGCGTATAGAGCAAGCAGGCACCTTGGATTTCTTGGTTTATCATGTATGTATGTTATAGAGTAGGGGTCCTAGTATGGATCCTTGGGGAACTCCTGCTTCTGAATATCTGAGTGTGGAATTTCAGTCCATAAGTTCCTTTTCGAACGAAATAATTCCTATAAATTACTCACACCAAATTATATTGATTGAGTATTGGTCTTCTATTCAGTTGAATGTTTTTCAGTCGGGATTTTGTTTTTCTTTTAATATTTTGTTCATTCAAACATGCGCAAAGTTTTTCTTCGCATATCGGCGCCGTTAGGATAAGGTTTCATCCATGCGCAGACAAGTAAAACTCTTCGCGCCAAATTCGTGTCGTAGCACAAGCTTGACTTTCCGACAGTCTTAAGGAGATTACAAAGAATTTGCTGCACATAAAAGTCAGTCAATATTAATCGTAACCAGTGTGACTCATAAATGCATAAATCAGCATCGACACAAAAGTTCAAGGACAACGTTAAACAGATCTTGGCAGATTTCAAAGCGAGTGCTACTGTAGTTGTTTACTTTCAGCTTTATATCAACCCTGAACTCGCAAGCATTGGGAAATAATTGGATACAAATAGATTTGGAGCAGCGTTGAACTTTGAGTTATATCGAACTAGGAGAAAACAAACATATCAAAGTAATCCTAGACCCTAGAGTTTCGTAGCATTCTCCGTTGTGTATCGTTTTATGTTAATGCTCGATTAATTTCACGTTTTGGGCATCGAAATTCGGATATTCTACACATTGGTTATCCTATTAGTATCAAGGGAAGATTTTGGTTCTTTCTCTACAGATTGTATTTGGTGGGGCTTATTCTATTGATTCTGTTGAAGAATTTATATTTTTCGAATATCAGGCATTTTTCCCTACCACATTAGCAACCTTGCATTTCTTCCTCCTATAGTCCACATGAGTAGTAGACATAAATGGTTCATCACATGAGAACGTATCTGCTGATTCAATTCACTTCCATAGAATCAATTATTCAAATGAATGAAACTGGAAAAAAGACTACAACGTGTTATTTACTGATAGTTGCTAATTGTACGATGAAAACAATATGTTACATTAATTACTGGTTGTTTTTCATTGTAGTCTATAAATATCTTAGGAATTAGAAGATATATCATCATTACCAACAGCTATTGTTGGCAATATCAATTGCCATATAAAATATCCTTTCGGTCCTTTCAACCTTCCCCTTCAGAAAATCACTCTGCTGTAAAGGAGGGCATTCTCTTCTCAGCGTAATTAAAAGTCGCAATATCGCAGTCTTCCCTATTTCTCGGCCGAGAAATACTGACGTATCCAATCATCACTGTGGATAGTCATCAGACAATAAAGGTTCCTCACCTCTAGGAAGATAGAAGATACTCTTCTGATTTTTGAGTTCACGTTTGAATGAACAGAAAATAAATAAATCAAATTTTCAGCGCTGGAAACTATTTTTAGGTATGTGTTTTCACAGAATCGAATAAAAATCTGGTTTATTTCTTCCTCATAGTCGCATCAAGGTTAAATGCACCTTGTTCATGTGAAACTTCCCAGTTGAAATTTATTGTTCTGAGAAAAATCCGATTCAAAGAAATAAAGGAGAGGAACTGTAACTAGCGAATATAAAATTTATATCGAAAGGGCATTTACTCGTTTCTATTAAAGATGGAATAGGTATCCCTTTTTGATTTGAGGGAGTGTGCTTGGGTGAATGATGAATTTTAATCGTAGTTTAGAGAATTATGATTATGAATATTGGCAAGAGGAAATTTTGATTGATTCAAGCAATTCAGATATTGAGAAATTCAAATTCAACTCGAAAATAATTAACAGGGAAAACTTAGCTTTACAAAATGATGAATATGTACACATAAGAATCATTAATTTCAGTGAAATCATTATCCTGCTTTCTCAAGCCAATTGCCTGAAAACTCAGACTTTGCACTCTTCTAATTTTTACTCGAGACTTTTTGATTTGAGGGAGTGGACTTGGGTGAATGATGCATTTTGATCGTAGTGTAGAGAATTTTGAATGTTGACAAAAGAAAATTGATCATTTCATGCAGTTTCCTAAAAAATTACAATTTGTATTCACTGGAAATTTGTCAAGGATGTCAGTTGCGATTAAGTATTGTTAGAAAAATAATATTTCTAAATGAAAAAGGATCTTCCTTCAATAATTCTCCAAATGTCAACATTTGGCGACCGTGACATGACTCCTTATGTCACTGAGTACACATCTAACATTTATATGGTCAACTGACAATGAACATTTTTGTGTGGAGTTTTCGAATGAGAAATCAGAAGTTAGCAATTCTTCAATCCATCCAGATAAAATGAAATGAAACGTTCCCAGTTCTGAAAAGCCCCCGTTGTCAAAATATTATCCTCCGACGGAAGCAACACAAATAAAAATAGTGGCCTGCAGGCTCGAAGAATCGTTGGACGTCCAAACGGCGAAAAGCAACTTTTTGGTTCGCCAAGTGGAACACGACACTGCCAGGACCGGGCAAATCGTCGGAACTTTCACCTCGTTAACGGTTCGCTCGCCGATAACTCATTAAAAAAGAAGCAGTGCCCCCCTCTCGGCGGCAGCAAACAGGATTGTGCTCTCGTAAAAGTAGTTCAATTTCACGTGAATGAACTTAGGTACATTACTTCAATATGCGCCGCGTTGGGATCGCATTATTATTTATATCGATCTAGGTCGCCGCACGCAACGGAGGATGGAGTGACCGCCGACAAGCCGAAGGCGCCTTTGGGATCCCACACTGCTCGCGATTGAGATATCCCGAGTTTGTTATTCGTGCAAAATCAAGAAGGCTTGGCTTTTGAACTTGTTCTAGTTGATCTCAATTGGTTGGGTTCTCTTTTGACGCACCAGAGCAATAAACCACTTTTTATCTCAATATGGTTTCAAGATTTCAAAAAGTCGGCGTAAATGGAAACTTTAGAATCAAGTATACTCATGATTAGCAGCCCTTTCTCGGCTCTTATTTCTGACATTTGCGACTTTTCTTTCTTGGCTTTCGAACTTGTTTTAGTTGCTCTGCATTGGTTGAGTTGTTCTTTGACGCACCAGAGCAATAAACCATTTTTCATCTCAATATGTTTTCGTTTTCAAAAAGTCGGCGTAAATGGAAACTTTAGAATCCAGTATTCTCATGATTAGCAGCCCTTTCTCGGCTCCTATTTTTGACATTATTTGCGACTTTTCTTTCTTAAACATACTCAAGGAATCTCCCCTTTTTGTTTGTACGTTCAATTTAGGAACGCCCTGCATAAGTTCCATGAATGTTCAAACTAACCATAATATCCATGAAATTTTTCAAAAAAAATGGTGCGTGGTCTCTTAATTTCAAACTGGGTTGTTGAAATATACATATACAGCAAAACCAAATCTCTATTTCTCACAGAACGAAAAATCATAAATTGGGATTCATTCTTTATTTGGTTGAAGTCTACTCCACACTGAAGTGTGGTGACAGATTTACTTCTTATCCCATATGTAACCTGATACTTTCGTATAGGCGTATTTCGTATTAGGAATTTGGAACAGAAATGATTCCTTTTAAGCAGTTAGTTATTCAGTTCTTTTCATCGAGTATAGATCGATCTCCTCATTATTAAATTGAATAAATCGATTATTCAGTAATCTGTGTTTGATTGAAATCAACCCTTAAGGAAATTATAACTATCGTATCGTATTTTACCACTTTCGGACCATCCTGTGGAGTCAAGAATAATTAAAGCTTATGCGCTGAGTTCTGTCGATTCCGTCAAAATTTGAATCATTCTCCCAGGTCAAAATTTCCAAGAGTTATCGACCGATCGGGCACTATTGACTCACCCTGTATCATCTTCAGCCTATACTCCATTCTCTTTTATAATTTCACCGTGCTAAGCAACTAACTAAGCAACATTGTCTTCTCCACATACAGGTCGTAGTAATCACGTATTTATCGACATGTTCATTTACTTTGGGGAAATAACGAATTTGAGAAAATACTACGTGAATTCAATAATTCCAAAGACTAAATACTCCGTAAATACTGGAAATTATTTCACATATTATATAAACATGGTTGAAAGATTCAGTTATGCTATTTTCTTGTACGTAAATCAAGAATCGAGTGTTGAAATTTTGCTCAAAAATAATGGACAGAATAGTCCGTTACTTCGTGATAGATCGTTCGAAAAAAAAAATAAATAAAAAATAAAAGTACTAGAATAACCTAACACAAAAACTATTAATGAATGATGAATAATTAATTTAGACATTAGTATCATCAATATCGGTGAAAAATGTATGTCTACGACCTAATTTATCCCCTCTCATCATGCAAGAGGTTAGATATATCACAAGCAGACTAATACTGCCAACTGCAGAATTTAGATCAGCAAAAATACCCTCCACTAAGTTGGCTCCCTCCACTTTACAATATTTCTGCTCCCTCTCGTTGCCTACATTGAATATTCTCAATTATGGAAACCTTGAACGCTTTCGAAACAACCCCTTATTCAACCCCAAACCATCCTTTGTCGTAGTGATAATTCATCCCCTCCGTAATTCTAATTTCTCTCAAAAGAGCATTTATTCAAGAGAGCTTGACACATAAATGCACAGATTGCGGCACAACTGTGCTGAATATGGAATTCTATACAATTTTAATATCACAGAATGGCTGAAATTCATAAACTCTTCGATTATCCATACAAATTAACAATGTTGTCAGAATGTTTATTAACTTTGTCAAAACTAAAATGTCAATGGAATACAAAATTCGGATAGTAATGATGAATTGAATCTCCCATACAAACCACTATTGAATTGAAATTAATGCAAAATTAATACTTAACACTACATGATCTGTGGCGATGTTTCTATCTAAAAAATATCGTCTTGGAATTTTATAAACTCGACACTACACGGTTATTATCACATTAATCCACTTCCACTGAAATTTTTTTTCCATCACCGTTTGCATTCTTCTCTGTACTATGTGAATAAACGGATCGACCTTTGACTAAAGTCTAAAAAAATCGACAAATCTCAGTCCATCACCCCGCTTTACGCATGCTCCGTTCAACAACCACAGACCAACTGTTCGGTCTGTGGAACAACGGTTTGTCTTGAGTCACGTTATAGGCGACTGACATTAAGATCGTTGCGCTCTATCGGCGAGAATCAGAACATTTCCAAAGAGGCACGACAAGACGCCATCAGCCAAAAGTAAACAAAACTAGTTCCTTTTCCGTTAGTTCGTACGGTAAACATAGGGGACGTACTGCTTCCTCGTGAGAAGATACACACAATCTGGCATCGTCTTCTCAAAGGTTCTATGATAGCTCTTTCATAGAATATGGTTAGATGGGTTAGGTTAGGTCATTGACCTCCAATCCAACACCGGCAATCCACCAAGTGATTCGAAGTCATTTTACCAGATCAACATTAAAGCCAACTGCCACAACAATATTAAATTCTCGACAACTGTAAGAACCTCGCACAACTCATTCACTCCATGAACAGGACCCAAATCTGTAACGTCTTCATATTATCTTTTCACATCATCTCGACCCTTTATCAATCATCCCTTGTTTGGTAGACACACAATCCCCTACTACACGAGGTCCGCAAGAAAATACCGTTTCTCGTCGCCCCCAAAAGCGCCATTATTGAAAACGTAGCATCAGTCTTCGCGGCACGGCCGTTGCCATGGCTACCCTATCCAAACCCATCAAGCTACAACATATCCAGTGCTCTCGGAGGCGAGAAAGGAACCGCGCCGATTTTCGGGCGAGGGTGTGAGAATGGCCGATAAAAATCTACGTTTTAATGAATTCGACGTACAAATTTGGTGTTTGGGCCCCCTTCCACTCTCGGTCGTCGAGTTCGGAGCGTTAATATCATTTTTCCTTGTTAAGGGCTTGGCGAGAATCGATCATGACGTCGTTACATTCTCCCTTCCAGGTTGGATGCTCAATGTTTGAATTTCTCCCTTAAATTGGTGTTGATTACTTTTTTTTCTTACCCAATTAGGTACGTAGGTATGTGGAATTCAATATGGATCGAAAAAAATTCCTGCATCTTTTTACTGCTTTTTACCGAGTTTTTATTTTATTTCATCAATTTTCACAAGGGTCATTCTCAAACAGCAATAACTCTCAAATTATGTGATATACAGAATAGATGTGGGTGTCGTTTTGTAGCTGATATCCTTGCGTATTGGTTCATTGAAAAAATAATACTTCAATGTGCTAGTTTTTGTACTATTGAGGATTTACTTGAAAATTCAGTAAATTTTTTAAGTAAAATTTTTTTTTGACATTTTTGAGTTGAATGTTTTTATATTGTTCTACTTTAAAAGTATTGTCTTTCAAAAAACATTTTTTCACATCTGTAGGACCTTTATGTCCAAAGAAATCGATATCATTCGAAAGGGTCAACTAAAATGAAAAAATTAATTTGAAATGGCGGCTATTATTCCAAAAATAGGGGGGTAAACCCCAATGTGGGTGTTTTTGTCGATAAAATTACGTATATTTGATGCCCTCAAATTATCGCTAAGTCATGCCCAAACACACTGTATAGATCAAGTCAAGGGCGTAGCCAGGGGGGGGGTTTTGGGGGTTCAAACCCCCCCCGAAATGTTTTCAGTGTTCAATACTTGCTATAGAAAGCGACCCTCACAATTCCCGGCACTTACAAAGTCAATTGCCAAAATTTCAAAACCCCCCCCGAAATTAATTCCTGGCTACGTCCTTGAGATCAACACAAGGTAATCAGAGAAACTGGGGGCGCAGCTCACCTGTTCGGAAATATTACAGCATCAGTCGAGCATGAAAGAGCCCAATTCACCGTATAATCCATATCCACGAGATAATTCCGTTCTACAGTTTCAAGATACCAGAAGAAAAAACGTGAAACTCACAATGGGTCAAGTTTCAGCGAGAATGTGGGGACAAGTCTCGTGTCAGAGCTCAGATAGCGTTTATAAATACTCTCATTCTCAAAACGAGTTTTGTGCGTCGGCCATTGTGGGACTCCCAGGCCCGTATCTCAAATTGCTTTATAACCACAACGAACATAAAATCTGACCTTTCCGAGTAAATCACCCGTTGAGACGAAACTGTTTCCACTTCTGATTCCGATAGGCTCATTTAGAAATAACAACTCCTCATTTGTTTTATTTTTCTTCACTCTTAGGGTTTCGTGTTGTTTTTATATCCCTCATTATAATTTTTATTAATTCTTTTCCCATTTATGTTTTACTTATGTATTCAGTGATTGTTATTTTTGTGTGTGTGATTAATTCTGATATCTTTAATAATTCAACTTCCGCTCTATTTATAGGTTTAACAGAATTATGGGGCAGATAGCACTATTGGAAATATAGACAAAGTTTCTTCGAACATGGGTCTTTCCTCCCTAGAAGAATCTACCCTTTTAGTTTCGCTGAAGATCCTTAAATCCCTCTTTCTTTCATGACTTGATTTTGATTAACCATATTTCTTTAAATAATGGAGTTACCAGAGTACTAAAATTTTATTTGAAAAAAGAGAGCATCGACTTCATGGGATATTAGTCTCAACCGAATAATATTTTTCTAACTATACAGAGTGAGTCCTTGACTTGTACATATAATTTAACTGTAGATTCTCGTGCCCAAAAGAATCATTTTTTTCCCAACGAGTTAATACATTTAGAAAATACTCGAGTACTAACCTTATGGAAATAAAAATGTTACAAACCACTTCGTTTTGTCCGATTATATCTGCAATTAAAAAGCCATATTTGTCCCACCAAAATTAGTTACTTCTTCGAATTTTCTAAAGATTACTTTGTGAACACTAATAACTTGTTCATATTTTCCTCCTTATCTCAAAAATATCTTGTAAAATAAGGTTTTTCATTCAATTTGTGATTGATCAAACTATATCAACCTACTTTGTATTCAAAACAATGAACTTCTATGAATATTTCACAGAGCTTCAGAGAAGACGTTGCCAGCTTGTTGATTTTTCGGATAACATTGTATAAATATCTATAAATTCTACCATTGATCGCCTTCCTCAATATCAGGAATCGACCCATCTCAAACGCCAGTCTTTGATCTGTGATTTCCCTTCTCTGTTCACGACGCATACGTATAACGACAACCGGCGCTGAATATTGGCGATTTCAACTATACCATTGGAGGAATCTTTTCTAATGCTATGCTGTCATGAAAGGGAAAAGTTTTATTTTATTTTTATTTTATATTCACTTTACATACACCAGAGTTACATGTGAAGGTTTTAAACTTAAACATGATTATATAATCTAAATATGAGATCTATAAGGAAGCAACAAAAACAATAAAATAAGAATTGATATAAGCAAAAAAAAAATGATTATTATAGGTGTTTTTCTTCGATCTCTTAATGATTAGGTGGAGAATTTCAGTAAATTAATGAAATATTAACCGTGTAGTCTTATGAAATTTATGTGCATCAATTGGCATATTTTTTTTTTGCAGAAGTTTTTCACTAGTTGGTACTTCCATTGTTCCTGTTAGGATTCTTGCAAATTATCACAAAGGAAATTGATAGAAACATCGCCACCGATTATTTGGTGCTAAGTATCATTTCATTTTGATTTTAATTCAATGCGTGGTTTCTATCGACATTCATCATTCATATATCTGTATTTCATTTATTTTTAATATTTTCCTGAAGGAATGACCGGTAACAATAAATTTTGAATAGGAATAGTACATAAATTAGGTCTTTATGGACGAGACCAAAAGTTCATTTGGGCAAGTCCATAAGCCTAATTATGTACGAGTTGCATACAAAGGTTTATGTTTGACTGCAATGCAGAAATTTCATTTTCTGAAATGGCAATTCATATATTCGTCGCTTTATTTCAAGAAAACATTAAGTGTGCTTTTGCTTTTCTTACCTTAGTAACCACCAGCGACCTTAGCAACCTCACTGAACAAAGTTGTTAACTTCATTAATTCTGTGACAAACGTCATAATAATCAAAAAAATGGATAGTGCGGGAAAGGAAAGCGTATAGAAAATTTAGCCGCAAGCACCAAAGAATCTCTTTTACCCACTAAAAGTGCTTATGAAAATTTGTATGCGGCCTATAACAAGTGGTATGAAACGAAGAAAATTGCAAAATCGAGAGAAGACTGTGACAGTTGAGTCCAATAAAGTAGTCATTTATGGACGCTAAACGAATTCATGAATCAAGTGTTTATGAAGCAGTCGAATATAAAATGTATAATTTCCTGCTCCTTAGAATTAAATTTTATCCTCCATATTCGTGGGATTTTATTATTACATGTCATCAAACAATTTTCCATCATGGAAGTGTCCCTCCTACGGCCCCTGTATCGCTCAAGGGCCGTTTCGTCGAATCTATTTTTGACAATTTAGGCCACGTCCCTAACTATACTACTCTGTCAAGAAAGTACCGGGAATTTTCAATTAAAACAACATTTTTACATTTAATCGTCAAAATTTATTGGGTCGCCTTCAAAATAGGCTCCATTTGCTCCAATACATCTATGCCAACGGCACTTCCAATTATCGAAACATTTTTTATAGGCGCTTTCCGGGATGGACTTTAGCTCTCGCGCCGAATTTTGTTTTATGGCTTCAATCGACTCAAAACGGGTGCCACGAAGGGGCAATTTTAGTTTTGGGAAAAGGAAAAAGTCGCAGGGAGCCAAATCCGGCGAATACGGTGGTTGCTGAAGCACGTTTGTTGAGTTATGTATATGTATATAGTTCCGAACGAAAAGTTTAAAATACGTTCAGTAGGTATATCGAATGGAATGATTATTCTGAACAAGACGGACTTTAGAAAGGCATTCTTCGAATTTCCTCAAAATCGTGCCAATTAACGAATTAACGTTTCGGATATTTAACTCCAAAATACGCCCACTTCAGCCAACACCTCTGCGTTTCTAATTGACTTCAGCTTCGCTGAGCATAAATATTTATTTTCTCGCAGAAGGGATCCTTGGAAAGATTTTCTCGTCGAATCGGAGCCAAAACCTGACATGGAAAAATTGCAAGAACCCTTATTTCCGTGCTGGTACGAGGAACGTAGTCGGCAACTAGCTAATAAAACCATCTTAACTCGAGGATGGGGTGCATAGGTAATGAATCGTGAATCACTAAATGCCGGCTTACACGGGGTATTCAACTTTCTTAATAACAGAAGTTTGTTAGAAACAGCATGGGATATGAAACGACTGAAACGAGTATTTTTCTCATCGCGGACTCTGAAGTCTGGTACACTTGAAATTAATCACTACCTTTTTGAAGCATTCCGTGTTTTGAAGATGATTGTACTTTCAAGAATCTTTAAAATTTACATTTCCTTTTGTATGCTGCAAAATTCAATATCTTCTGGATTTAGTTATGGCATATATTCTGGATGCTAATGAAAATCAGATATGTTTGCAATTGGTATACAGCTCTCCAGCCAAATATTCCCTTAAGTTTGAGATTCAGGAGTGGGACATCTTTTGATTACAAATTCGTGGGTGTACAATCATCTCCTATCATGGGCACCCGCAGAAATTCTTTCTCAGGGGGGGCAAAATAAAAATTATTGAAATATTGAGGCTGTTGTGCTGAAAAACGATAAGGCGATAAGGCCATCAAAATCTCAGGGGGTGCCATCAGCTAAAGCTGAGACCGCAGGACCGATAAGGAAAAATAAAAATCATAATTATGGAACCTGTCTGTTCCAAATATCTATCATACATCGTAAGACTGAAATGGAGAAAGAGGAAACAAAAACCAATAAATGACCTGCTTCCATCAACGCCGCCGCATTCCTCTCTATTCGCTAGCCTTCTAGGATCTATTTCATAAACAACGAAACATAATACAAAAAGATAATCCGTAAATAAACCTCGTAAAATAGAGTCGTGGCGGTCAGCTTGAAATCGCTTCGACTTCACGACATGCTTCGCTGAAGTTTTTCCGATTATTTCTCAGATAGAAATCTGACGATTTATTTCCAAGTTTTCTGAACCGGAATTGCGGACATATGAAATGTTTTTATATCATTTTTTAGGCCGTCTGTTTTCTTGCTGAACTTTTCTTCATTTTTCTTTGTCTGAATTTTTATTGTTTCTCTTCATTTCAATTTATATGTTTCATTATTTAATTTTTATTTTGAAAGTTACCTGTACATTCTGGGATGCGTTAGCCAATGTTCATAAAAAAACACAAACCGATTGATAATTTTTACCTTCCTGTAGTGTAGTTCATCCTCAGCCTTCTGGGTGTTAGCAGAGGAAATTCAAACGGAGCACCATCATCAGCTAGAAAAAACCTTTCCCTCTGCTCTTTGATCGGGGAGATCTTTCGACCTGTTCCGATCTTCCTAGCGATGATCCTTCTGTTCTTCAGGTGTTCGAAGAATGCTGTTATTTTATTATCACCCGAAGATTTTAAGTAGTTATTTTTATAGGAGCAAAAAAGCTGGAATAATTTCAAAAAACTTCTAACCATTCAGTCTGAAAATGCTTCCAGTTTGATCATAATTTCTCATAATGCGCACGAAACGTGGGTTCAATAAATTATATCAATTCGTAATCAGTCTTGTTCATACTATGGGCTTCAACTAGTGTGTATTTTAACATAATAAGCTAAACAATATTGAGCACATAAGCCATAGGTATCCCATTTTGAATATATAATGTATCATGTAACAATTAAGCCTGATGACATCGTATTTATTTGGGATAATAAATAGAGATTCAGTATAGATATATCGTATTATCATAAAAAAGCCAATAGGTACCTTATCATAAACTCACACTAAATAAGTTTCTTCGCTGCAACTTGTATCTGATTATTATTGATACAAGTAATGGAGAAGATAATTATAACGTTCAACTTCTTGTACCACAATAAGATAACGTTAATTGAATACCTCTGGAGCCTTGTGTCTTCAGGCAGCTAACTGGGTACTTGCCAAAATTCTCTAACATTTGAAGTAAGAGTGAAATCGAGTTTGAATGAGTTTCGTAACAACTCTCACTTGAGAACAATAACAGTTTCATTGAAGGATTCAAAAGGAGTGAAATTTAATTATGGGGTAGGAAATTCTTGCAACTGATCTTTAGGTTCGGATAGGACTTTGATGTAAATTTTGGAAAGAAAAGTTTATTCGTTAACATCATAAGATTAATAATAAAAATTATCGTGTGTAGCAAAATTACAGAATTATCTGTTACTATAATTCAGAACATCGTGTCAGTTAATGAGGTATATTTCCTATATTTATTCATTAAATTTTTCATGAAAGAAAAAAACTTCCAGAAAATAAATTATTTGTGCATTGATAAGATTGATGTTTTTCATGTTTCATTGAAATGTTATATTATTAACCTTCTTTATTATGATTTTTCCATACATATCGATTAAAATTGAGCTCCAACCAATTTCCAGTTTTGGAAATATTCAAAAGATAATTGCCGTGTTTCAGAAAACCTGTCTCACTAAAGACACTTCAAGCAGTCATTTTTTTAGGTTTTCCTCGAGGATCTGTCGAATAAAAAATGACGAGGGTTGATTTGATCCCCTTATGATGGTAGAGGGTAGAAAAATAGTGTATCTCACCCTCTATGAGCCTGTATGGATTCAGAGAATGTTATACTTCTATAATGTGATAAGGGTGATTCTTCAGAATCGGAATGTGAGGGTGCATCACAAGGTGAATTTGAAATAGATCTAGCTGAATCTTTTGTTACATAACTTTTTCACTGGTTATTTTAAGACCCTTTTCTATGAAATCCATGCGCTAACGGCAAGAAATTAAGATTTTGTTCATCTATAAATCTGTGTTGCCGATTTTATGCATGTTTTATGGTATGCAAGAATCAACAAACCGAAGTGGATAATCGCGAATCAATTTTTTGCAGCAAAAAATTGCACTTAATAATTATTCCCAATAATTTCCTTCGTTTTTAAAATGGGTTCTTTGAAAAATTGAGAAAACAACTGAATGATTTACTTTACTCATCATCATCAAATACCTACCTACAAGTATTTGTAATGAATTGCTAAAATCAATTGAATAAATTGAATTAACTAAAATTATTCAAATCAAGTGAACCAATTAAATAATAAAATAAATTTGATTAAATCAATATGATTGAATTAATTTAATTAATTAAATCAATATGATTAAATTAATTTAATTAATTGAATCAATACGATTAAATTAATTTAATTAATTAAATCGATATGATTAAATTAATTTAATTAATTTTAATCACTAAGATGGAATTAATTCAATTAATTAAATTTATTCAATTGAATCAATATAATTAATTATATCGATTAAATAATTTACTAAATACATTAAATTAATAATATAGATTAAATAAATCAAAATAGATCACATCATTTCTTTTTCATTGCCAAGAGATTAGTGGATGTTAATGTATATGCATATTCACAAACTGATGAATTGATGTTAATCTGAAAAACGTATTATGCAATTGTCATCCAATCAAATTTCAATTGTGGCGTTTGTATCGACCAGCAGGTCAAGAGTACTTGTGACTATTGGTTCAAAGAGACGTTGAATATTTCCCCCAGTATTCTTCTTGTGAACATATCCCAACAACGATATCTAATAACCCAATTATATTTTCATCACGAAACCCCAAAGATACTCCCGAAAAGTTTTCTCCTCATCGTTGCGCCATTTCCTATCTTATTCTATTTATTTCTCGGTTCGCCTAACTGTACACAACTCGCTTTACGTGTGTTTTTCCTTGGATTTTAGGTCAGAATTGGTAGTAAGCTTATTCCCCGTGAGGACTCCTATGAATATGAAATGAGCCTGAAATTATTTCTATTCAGCTCGGTGAGGGTCACACGGAAAAGCCGGTCATTCGGTATGTGCCGCATTACGTTGCCTCATTACTTTTCGGGAATAAAGTGCCGTTTTGTATTGGAGTTTTCAATTAAATTTTGCGTTTAGATGTGTTGGCTAGATCTCCGCATGGAAATGGTGGATATATTGAGCTTGCGGGCCACTTCAACTTGTTATTCATGTTGATATTACGTGATGCTGTATTTTAGAACGAACCCGTATACGACAGGTCCAAATTGAATAGATATTGGTATAAATTCCTAGCTTCCTATCGCATTCTTTCGAAATTTGTATGATCGAATTTTTCAGATCAGTTAAGCATAAAACGTCTTTACAATAAACCATGAAATTTATTCAATAAATTTCCATATGACGGGATTCTCATTGAAAGTGATACATTAGTTATTATTATTATCAAATCAAATTACACAATTGAGGTACATTGTGACCTATAAACTCTTACTTAAAAATAATCAAGAAAACAACTGTAAAAAATAGAAACAAGTGAAATAAGTGAAATAAACGAAAGGCGAAACGCAAGGGCATTCAGAAATCAAACGATAGAAACACTGAATTAATATAATGCTACATGAATGATAAGATCAAAATATATCACAGTTGAAACAATAATGAAAGAGTAAAAAAAGCAAGCCGAATAATTTATGCGGTTCAATTCAGTCTCCAGGTGTCATTGAATTTTTTGTTCAGCAAATCGGTTGTTATGATGGCTGTATGGCAGGAGGCACCATCATGTTGGAAACACAATCCTCAAAATTATTTTAACTAACAGCAGGAAAAAACATTCGGAACTGTTCTTTATCGATTGACGTGTAATCGAGGAAAGTGAATTTTCAATTAGGCATAATAATTTCAAGGCACATCGTATTCGCTGGAGATACTGAATCATTCGAAGCACGATCTTATCGAATAATTACGAATTTCTTTCTTTTTCAGGTGAGAGTGACTTCAGTTCGAACACAAAAACGTCAAAATCTACATAATTATCCGTAAGTAGATTAGATATTGCGGAAATACATCTTGAAATATCAAAGCATTGAAAATAGAGGCGAAATTTTCATCTACCTGTAAACTGTATAATATTTCTCAATAAAAAAGGAATATTTCCTGAATGATTCTCCGAATTTCCACATTTGGCGACCGTGACAGGACTTCATAGAGAATTTGACCCCATTGAAGAAGGGAAGAAGTTTGTTCTGAAAAACTTTGCAGGGAGTTGTGAATTTCGAAAGGGTTCCAATCCAGCTCAATATGGACTAACATTCCCTAAATTAATTGTAAACTAATAATTACTCAAAACGCAGTTTGGTTATACGAAACATTAAACTGCCCATATAATATAATAAAGGGGTGTTATATGATTTCAACATTATGTAAGCCCTAAAATAGGATATCCACACGTCGTTAACACGGTCTTATGTGGACCTGATCGCTATATCGATCTCCACATCAACGACACTCCTCTAATAAATTTCTAGGAATTTCCCAAATCGTTAGACCCTCTCGGGTGTCGAATTTCGTATGAGAGGCTCAATTTCTGACGATGAGCCAAACTCATAATGCACGTGTAACGACTATGGCATTTCAAAACTGTTGGGGTTCATGAAACTCATAAAAGAATGTCGAACATAACGGTGTTTATCGCCGAAAATACACCTTGAATTTTAATGGCGTATTTATGAGATTCGCTTTTTCGGCAGCTCGGTTGGTATTTGAATGGATTTGATTCGTCATTGAGGCAATATCGGAAAACAAACTCAAATTCTTGACTGACGGTGTTACTATTTGTATTGAATTGTTCAAAAATGTAGTTACAACTTCGAAAACCGTATAATTTAAGGATAATAATCACTGGGAACAAATTTATACATATTGTCAAGAAATTCTGTTTGCTGCTAAGTTGGCACATCTTTCCTCACTAGGGACTGTTATGATTTCTAATATGAGCCTTTTTATTCCGAATAAAATGAATTTTGGAATCTAACAAATTAATTAAAAAAATTCAAATTTTTCTATGCCCGGTTAAACTCTATCTCTCAATTGAGGATCCAACTTAAAATGAAAAAAATTGATACATTTCAATATTTTATATTAATTTCTTATTCAAATTCACATAAACAACTTATTCTAATTCTATAATGAAATTTAACTCACTTATATCTTCGACAATTGTCCGTACACTATAATCCTGTTTTCAAGCCCAAACTCTGAAATGCTCCGTAGTTTTCATTCCACCATATTCTCTTCATACAGAGTGTAACAGCCAAATGGAATAAATTCGATAACGAATAAATGAGGGGGTCATATTTGTCAATAAAATAAAATAATATAGTTCCATGTGACCGTGGCCAATAACAACTTTCTTATTTCAAATGCAACCCCCTGTATATTATTTATTTTTTGGATTCTTCAGAAAATTTCAGACATAATTCATGTACAATGTCCTATACCTATCTTTAACTTTTTCGGAAATATTAAGTGTTTTCAGATTTTTTACAAAAGTTAACATTTTAAATGAAAATTATTTTATTTCACAAATTCGATACATTACACTCAATACTTATTTCTCATTTACCTCTTGATAAGAAGAAAGTAAGCAAAAACGCCTGAAATGTTGAGTAACGTTAGAAGACAATTCTACACCAGATTAGCATGTTGCCAAGACGTTCGCGGCGAGCATTTTGAACATTTCCTACATTGACATAAATGTTTTTTTTTGTTGTTTTTTAAATAATTAAGAAATAATCAGTATTACCCATCAGGTTTCAAATGTAATGTACCGAATTTGTGAAATAAAATAATTTTTATTTAAAACGTTGATTTTTGTAATAAATCTGAAAATACTTAATACTTCCGAAATAGTTAAAGATAGGTATAGGACATTGTGCATGAATTGTGCCTAGAATTCTTTGAAGAATCCAGAAAATAAATAATATACAGTTGCATTTAAAATTACAAATCGACGTGTCCGAGCGTTTTTCCCAACACGCCCTCATTTATTCGCTATCGAATTTATTCCATTTGGCTGTTACACTCTGTATATCTTGTCTTCTAATATCAATCTTCTCTCTTCATACTTCTAAACTTAGTACTCGGATTATGTTCTTTCAAGTTGGTTTTTTAGGCACCTTTAACAGCTCATACTCCATATAACGTTGTAATGATCATTCAAATGCTTTTTTTGACTTTAAACTATCTCATTTGATTTTACTTTTCCTTTTTTTCCCAATTTATTTCTCTAATTGAAACACCCTTTATTATCATGAAAATTATCTTGAAAGTTATGAAATATATATGCAGAAACGTTCTATTTACTAACTCACTTTGATATTTCATTGTTTTAGAAAGGTTTTCATTCATCGATTCCACTTCGAAGGTCATGTTGGAATTTCTATTTTAATATAACTGACGTATCAAAGCGAGTTGACAGCCACGCACACGAAGCGAATCTGACATTCGGCAATAAATTTCCGTCGGGGTTGTATTGGAGATTCCGCAGTCCTTTTTCCTCCGGAAAGGAGCTATATTTTCTCAGAGATCAAGTGATTTATTTTCCACGTCGACTTTGAATCTGGAGCGGGTCATTCATCCGAAACCGTATCCGCTACCCGAAATTAGGTTTGAGATCTTTCATCCTCGCCCAAACTTATCCGAATTCAGATCACACCAACAGCCGAATTTATTTCAAGTTCGGTACTCAACGCAAAAGTTGCCGGAAGTTTTTCCCCGATTATTACGATATTCGGGGTGTGCTTCCTATCGATTATTCCTGGAGCTGTGCAATATCCGTTATCCGGGACGGGAATTTACGATACCTCCGTCCTCGACGGTTTCTCCGGTAAAAAGGAAGGAATGCTGAATGTTTCCGATGTTACGGCGAGGAAAAGTGAAAACATGCGCGGATACGAGAGAGGCACGACAAATAAAAGAGGATGATCGAATTAGGGCCCAATTAGAGCTTTAGGATTTTTAAAATGTAGACAACACTGTTACCTGTGGCGAATAAACAATTTCACAGTTTCGTAGATTACAAAATTTGGGGCTTAGAAAATCAGTTTTTCTTCGAAAACGAAGAAGTTTATGCAGTAACGGAGAATGGCTAACGTTATCGTGCTATGATAACACAGTTTCTTGAGCCTCATTTGAAAGCTATTGACCTTGACGACATGGGGTTTCAGCAGGAAGGTGCCACATGTTATACCTCCCGTGAAACATTGACGATCTTGCACGAGTTTGCTCCTGGTCGTGTCATTATCCGATTTGGTTGCCAGAATTAGCCTCAACGCTCGATTTAACGCCTTTAGACTTCTGGCTGTGGGGTTACCTGAAGTTACCAGCTTATGCCAATAAGCCTGCAACCTGGAAGCATGGAAAGTCGAAATAAGACGCTGTATCTATATGGAATACCACCACATGTATTCAATTTTGTAAATTATTGAAATTTCCTGTTTTTTTTTGTTCTAGAAGAGGTGAATCTTACATTAGACACCCAGTCTTTCTGGGTAGTGTCGGATTCTTACCGACTCAACACCTCTCCTGCGGTTGGTTCCGGGCAGGAGCCTATAAACCTTTCATCATCTTATCTGTTATTTTCTCTTTCGCATTCTTTTATGCTGAGTGTTTGTGTACATCCTTCAATTGGATATCTCTTACTAAGTGTGGAGTTCTATATCTTCATTTTCGCAATTGGTCTCTAGGTCTTTTGCGGTAAATTCTCGCTGTTTTTTCATCTTCAGCGGGGTCATAGTCAACTAACCTTCTAAGGTCGTCATTTGGATGTTCACTAGCTCTTTCATAGGCTTTTGCAGCTTTTCGTTTGATGAATGTAGAAATGGACTCCCATTTTATGTCTGTTCGGATTTGTTCATTCCTAACAAACCAGGGGGCGTCTAATGCCCATCTCTGGAATTTGTTTTCTGCACTTTGTATCCTCTTTATATGGGTTCTCGCTGCATATCCCCATGCTGTTGATCCATATGTTAGCTGCGCTCTGGCGACTGCTTTTATGATTCTCTATTTCGTGTTTTTGTTCATTTGACTTCTTCGGCCTATAATCGGGTATAATCTTTTCATTGCTACATTCGTTTTATCCACTGCATACTTAATGTGCTGTTTCCACGTTAGTCTTTTGTCTAATATTACTCCTAGGTATTTAGCTTCATTCTTCCATTCAATTTCATTATTGTCTATGGATATTTTCGATTCCATCTTCAGTCTTTTCTTTTCATTTGAAGGAGTATTGCTTGACTCTTTTCTCCATTGATTTCGATTTTCCATCTGTTACACCATTGATTGATATCATCTGCAGCTTCTTGAAGTCTTTTGTGAATTATTTTTGTATTTCTGTGCCTAATTGCTATGCCCGTATCGTTCGCGTATAGAGCAAGCAGGCATCTTGGATTTCTTGGTATATCATGTATG
Source organism: Adalia bipunctata (assembly GCA_910592335.1). NCBI lineage: Eukaryota > Metazoa > Arthropoda > Insecta > Coleoptera > Coccinellidae > Adalia > Adalia bipunctata. The sequence goes on along the minus strand of OU342955.1, from coordinate 9,055,095 downwards.
TATGTTATAGAGTAGCGGTCCTAGTATGGATCCTTGGGGAACTCCTGCTTCTGAATATCTGAGTGTGGAATGAACATCACCTATTTTCACACAAAAGTTTCTATCCCTCAAATAATTTCTTGTTATTCCGCATAACTTGGGTGAATAACCTGCGGTTATCATTTTATATGCTAGTCCCTCATGCCATACTCTATCAAAAGCTCTGGTTACATCTAGTAGTAGTAGTCCTGTGGCTTGTTTATTCTGGAATCCTTCTGTGATATACTCAGTCATTCTTAGGAGCTGTTGTTCAGTTGAATGTTGTTTCCGGAATCCAAATTGTTCACTCGGTATCGTCGCCAGGGCTTCTGTTTCTCTCTCCACAATTTTTCCTAGAAAATTTTCTGTAAAAAAAAATGATAGCCCTAAAAGGCAACGGATCACGGGAAATTATGGAGGCATCATCAGCCAAGTGAACAAACAACTCGCAATGTGACATTTGACGTTCTGATACCATTCTTGAGAGTGTTTCCATCGGGTCCAATCGTTCAAGCGATGATCCTTCCGTTTTCAAGTTTTCGAAGAACAACAGTTGAGTTGAACTTAAAAATACTTCTGAAAGATTCCCTCACCCGAAAATCTTTCTTTACATTTCTGCATCTGAATCTCCTCATTCTTATCCGTATTGAAGTTATCGGTTCCCCACATCTGAAAACCGTCCAACAACGGTCGTAAGACGCCCGACTGTAGACTTCATTCAGTTTCGGATTCCGCTTTGAGACGCCTCCGGATTGGCCTCTCATGAAAGGCAGTGATTATGGATTTTCATCCCGCTGGAAAATATGTTCTATATTTATCGACGGGGGACGATCCGAACTGACAAGTCGGAATTTTACGATTCCGCGAAAGGGATGAGTTTTTCTGAATTTGGAGGATTCTAATTCGAAGAAATGACAATTTTGAATACTTAGAATAGTCGACAATTTTTTTAAATCTTGTATCATCTTTTCGTATATTGAAGTCGTTACCATACATCTCAGCAAGTTACTTACCCGATCGGTTCTGTATTTTTTGAAATATTGAGAAATTAAGGTTTCAAAAATTGATAACTTGTTGAAAAATCATCCCTATCTCCGTTTTGGTTAGGTCGTGATCTCATGACCACCCCTAGGCATGCGGTACTGGCATACATGGAATATTACGATTCCGAACTGGGAGCGAGCGTTTTCAAAGAGAAGCTATATATTGCGGTTGTAAGTCGTTACGCTATAAGAACACATGTCTTTGAATGAGCCGTTATTTACAGATGCTGTATGGGTTAATAGGACGCTGAGTATGAAGACGCCCGCTAGTCTGGTTAATCGCGACACAGCTGCTATTCGACTCGTTTAGTTTATTAGTTTGTTTAGTGATGTCGAATTCCGAGATTACTATTTATTAAATCACGGGCCAATATAGTTTAAATGAGCCAAGACTGAACGGATTATTCATTATCCTCTGTATTGATGTCTGTTCAAATGTAAGAAGGAGCAATAATAACATGTTTGGCGCAGCGGTAGGAGGGCCTTCGTAAAGTTTCTTTCCATCTAGAGTCGAATCGAGGAGATTTTACACAATCGTTCAGTTTTAACTGAACTTGAATTCCATTTTTTTCAATAATTTATAGAACGTTGTTCTTTTGAAATTTGGCAAACTGTCGTCATCATTCACGATTTCTAGAACTTTAGAAATCGTTGGGATCTCATTCCGGAAAAAAAAACTTTGGACAATTCTTCTGATAAGGTTCATATCGAAATCGTCAACCGAATCGATTATTTTTAACGACTGGGCTCTCCTCTTAGGTGGCGTCAATGTTTTATTCTCTTCACATTCTCTGAGAATTCTGAATACAGCTGAATCACTCACCCCTGAGGACTTTGAGACAATTCCTACTCAGTCTCTTTTCGATAAATCAGGATGTTCTTCCAATTCTTTTCGAAAAATGTTCAAAATTATCTCTTTCTCTTCAGCAGGGAAATGCGACCTTTTGGACCTTTTTCGTGGTGGTCCTCACATTCACCCTCAGATGCAGTATCCGTTTCCGAATTCGACATTGTTCTATAAACTTTGTCAAAAGATTTTCCAACATAATACACTTTTCAGAACAAAATCTATAAACACTTTGAACAGCTAGAGGCTAGACCTTCACAGTAGCTCTAGGTATTTTAACTGGTCTTGTCAATTGAAAACTTCGATATTCATGCAAATCAAGATGGCTTCAATCCATTAAGGGAAAGAACCCAAACCGGGTGTTTCCCGGAATTACCTTGTCGGAATCTTGAGCAGCCGACAAAGAGTTTCGTACAAAATTAATATAAAATTATAGACCGAAACTAAATATATTTCGGATATTACAAGTGAATGACCATTATAAATTTGAACAGATATCTTTTTCGAGTCTTGTCCATTGAAAACTTCGATATTTATGCAAATCAAGATGGTTTTCACCCATTAGGGAAAAGGACCCAAATCTGGTGTTTCCCGGAATTACTTTGTCGGAATCTTGCAAGATTCCGACCCAAATCTCTAAAACTCCGGTGTTTCCTGGAATTACCTTGCCGCAATCTCGAGCATCCGAAAAAGAAATTATTCAGTAGATAATAATATAAAAACAAACAAAAATAAAAAAATAGGGTACGTCGGATATAAAATGTTTATGACAGTTGCAAATCATAACAGAAATTTTGCACTAGAGTTTCTGAGGAAAAAAGTTCTGATGTGGGAATTGCTGACTCAAATTATTGAATCATTTCTATCCACTACCATTCATAGTCCATTACGATTCTGGCAGTCTTTTAGAGCGTTAAAAGGGAGCGTCGTTCTGACGGTTTGGCCAATAGGAGCTTTATTGTGCGCAAACCAAACGATTCTGTTTGTTTAAAAAGCTCCTTCTTATATTTGAACGGACTACAGTAGCAGAAATACTCATGAATCTTGAAAAATCCCGAAAACCTTTTTTGGTTCGAATGGTTTGCAACAGCCACAGTACGAGAGGTACCAGAATCGCAAACGGGAATCCTGGCATTTCATCTTAGTTATAAACCCTCACCAACTTGCATACAAAATTTCTGAATTTTATGGAGGGTTGCTTACGAACTCATTGTGCCATAGTTCCGAAGATAAAAGACCCTGTTAGACGATTGCAAAGCAAAGGAATTCATATTCTCATTTTCCTTCATATTTGATACCACAAAGTTGATACTGCGAATGGACTTCGTCTGTAACGAAGAAGATCTGCACATCAGTGGTTTACCCACTCTTATCGTCTATCGACTCTATGGTCTACAGTTCACCAATCGAGGCAGCCAGTTCCCGACCAGAAATCTCTCCTCTTTCCGCTACGACCAAAATGAGGGTCGTGCGAAAATTGATTTCCTTCCCCATGAATTCTGAAATGAAATCCTGACTTGACAGACCAGAGTACAGCGCAACGTCTGAGAGATTGCGGAATTGGCGACGAGGATTTACGGCGCGCAGAAAACAAACCTGCGGGCAATCGCCGTATTTTCATCTCGGTTCGCGTCCGTTAAACGCGAAAAACGTGAGGGCGCACGTCACATTTTCATGCGAAGGGATTAAAAATCGGAATGACCTTCCAAGGCTGCTTTATCAACGAATGCACAGGATTCCGGGCGTATCTAGACTCGCCGAACGCGGAGAGCGCCAGTTTCGCGCTATTGCGAAGGTCGATGACATCGCGAAACGCAAACAAACGATCGACTGTCTGGCGACCGTAGACGTTGCGGTGCCCTGGGGCATATGATACGTCATTAAAAAGGGGCCCTCCGAATCGGGATACAGCGTTGGTCAAATTGAGAATCTGGCCTGTTCGCTTCCGTTCTGATAATGTTCTAGTTTTTCGTTATCGACATGCGATTTTAAATCAGTCACTTCAAAATCAACTTCCAATGCTTCAGACTCTTTGGAATCAACTACCAATTCTTCTGGTTTCATTTTCGTTTTTGACAGGAATCCCGTCGACTCTGTGGTCTGAAGTTCTCAAGGAGATGTAGCCGACAGGGATACCCTTCTCTTCTTGTCTCGCCATTTCCCTCGTGATCAGTTCGCCTGTCTTCATTCAGCACGGCCATCAGTTCGCTACCCTATTACAGTTCGCTGAGCCCGAACCTACTTCACGCGCCAGAACACGTTAATTTCGTATCCTCAAAGCGAATTCGTTCCGTGAAAAAACCTTGAGAACCATTTTTCACTTTGTGGTATATTATTCTCTCTCATGCAAGCATTTATTTCGAGTCTGCGAAAATTTATTAATAACTCAAGTTGAAATAAAGGTTGTTTCAAATTGTGCGGTTTTTTTTTTAGAATAAAGGCCGATTTCTCCGTAGACAAAACTGTAGATTAAATCCAAAACCTCGATTAGCGTCTATGATAATTATATGACACTAATCGAGGTTTTGGATTTAATCTACAGTTTTGTCTACGGTGCAATCGGCCCTAAATAAAACAAATAATTTGCATTCATTTTCAAAAACTCTTTATTCGTAATTGGAGTATCAGTTCTGGCATTCAAGTACGAAAAATATTATCTGCCAAATGACCTCTCCTTGCAGCTCTACAGACGTCCACTCTTTTGTTGAAATTTTCAATGACATTTTGACATAATTGAGGCTCTATCTCACTAATGACACGAATAATTTGATCCTTTAGCTAAGGAATCGGTTGTGGATTATTCTTATAGACCTGACTTTTCACATAACCCCAAAGAAAATAGTCCTCATCGGAAAACAAGATTTTTTGAGAAAAATCAGCTGGTTGTTCATTCATGAAATTGACGTTTTAAATGATCTAATGGCTTTAGTTCCTGTTTTATTCGAACCTTATATAATCAACGCAAATTGAAACACGGAAACACCCTTTATATTCTTATGCCAAAACATCAAATTTTCACGGTACATTCTAGCTTTTCACATTCACATTTCTCATGTTCAAGATAAAGTTATAACAAATGAATAATAAATAGAAAATTTGAAAGAAAAAATATAAACCTCGAAAGATTTCAACTCCAATATATTTTTTCGGCAACCGTCCGGAATGTACCCACTTCCCGGACGCTTTTTTTTTCTTTGAGAAAGTAGCATTTTCCGGAAAGTACGTACTTTCCGGACTAGGAAAAAATCGTCGTTGTTGTCATTGTTATGATCATCACAATAGCAACGAAATAATGGATGACAGTTCTGTTTTGATTAATTCAAATAAGAATCAAAATGTATAATAAAGAAATGAGTCGTTCCATTGATTTGTAATTCTACACGGTTGCCAAAGAACTATATTGTACGCAACACGTCCGAAAATAGTTTTTTTGGTCTCAAAGACTTCCAGGCCTCGCCTCCAACTCGTCCTAGAATTCTGTCTATTCGTCCAAAAAAACACTATTTTCCGGACTTGTTACGTAAATTACTATTCCATCCTTTTCCACCGATATTTTATATATTCATAAAAAAAAAGTACATCAAAAATTTTCTCATGACTGCGTATATGTATGCTGCAGAAAAATCGGTCAGATATGTCTTGGTAAAAAATAGTCAGCAACTCAACTGAAGGTTGTGAAAAGGACACTAAACCCGGAACTATAGTTGCCTAGCGGCCCGGGCCTGTAGTTGCCTAAGGGCCCGCGCCAGCATTTTCCGAGGGGCCCCGACCTGTGGTTGCCTAGCGGCCGGACCTATAGTTGCCTAGAGGCCTGGACCTGTAGTTGTAGTTGCCTAGAGGCTCGAACCTGCAGTTGCCTAGCGGCCCGGACCTATAGTTGCCTAAAGGCCTGGACCTGTAGTTGCCTAGAGGAGAGGCCCGAACCTGCGGTTGCCTAGGGGCCCAGACCCAACGTTGCCTAGAGACCAGACCATAGTGGCCCAGGGCACAGAAAAACCTGTGACGGGACCTGAATATATGCAAGACGCGAACTTCGTTAATATAAAAACTAATTGGTCGTGATAGCGACCTCAGGACCATCACGATGAGATGAAAATAGGATTAATTCGCGGAATGATGATGCGAAAAAGCACTCACCTCGAGCTTCGCTCATTAGCTCGATGGATTCTAAAGTTTATCCGGATTTTTCCCCGAAACCTCACGTGGCTAACCCCCATCTTGACCCTCGGTTCCGAGGATGCGATAACGCTGTTTATACGTGAAGTTCATCGATCGATCGCTCTCTTCCCGTCGCCGTTTCCGGGATCAACGATGGCGTTCCCCACCTTTCAATTTTAATTAAAGGTTCATTTGTTAACCCGCCTATTTCGCTCGTCCGATTCGTAAAGGGATCGAGTCGGCCGTGTGTTTTCGTTCGCCGCCGTTGAATCTCTGCACAATGCAGAATTAACATCTGACCCCATTTCAATTTATAACCGGGAATTTCGCAACTATAAGTTTCGGTTTCGGTAATGGATGGTCAGGTTCGGTTGGTGATTTTTGGGGAATTCAGGAATTGCATGGTATTCATTAGGCCCGAATTACACGCCTAACCGAAGCAACTGTTCATTAAGGATTCTGTAGGCACATTATTCAACGATCTCACTTAATGTGCTTGAAGTATCGCATACTCCATGTATGCGTATATCTTTCTTCAAGCACAGCCTTCGATAGAGAAAGCCCGGATCACAACCTGACAACGAATTTCCTTTGATGGGACCTATAAACAGACCACATACCTAATGCCCTACTTCGTCAATAAATCGAATAAATAATGTTTGCAAAAGTTCCAATCATCTCAATATTCATGCAATAGTGTTCGAATAGAAGCTTGCTTTTATATTTGTTATTCGATTTATCGTTCAGCAAGAACCACGAGGAGGTTTAGGGCCATCCCTTGCCATTAAAATGTTTAAATGAAATAATTTGAAATTATTCATCCACTTCTAAAAATAACCTCAAATAAAATTCCTCAAATAAACAATTTAGGTACTCTGAAAAATAACATAAATTCCCACGATAACTCTGAAATGAATAATAATTGAATAAAAGTTTTGAAATATTAATATTTCACTTCAAAGTACCTAATTTTCTAACCATGATAGAAAATGCATTCTTCAATACCTATTTATCTAGTATCAAAGAGGAAGTCTTTGCTAGTATCAACTCACCAGATTTCAAAGTACTCCAGAGAACAAAACGATAATTCGGACACTATCACAACACAATATCACAAATCGAAAAACACAATTCGCGCGAGTTTTCCACGTTTCACCCTAATATTATTACACCTGCACTAACACGGAAGCACTACGATGAACAGACATGAAACTAAATTCGCAACAAGTGTCCTATGGACCCCGCGCGGTGTTGCCAGGAATCATGTTCCAGGCTTTCTGTATAGGGAGACCACAGAGTCTAGGAGAGTGGGTTAACCACTGAGCTCTGGGTCCATTTGCAGAATGAACTTTGTGGTATCATGTGTAAAAAAAAATATCTGAATTTGAGACACGTAGCCTTGGTCAAGTTCGCGGCAAGACTTCTCGGCTCTTTAGTGAGAGAAATGGACTGTATGATTTTATCATACGAAAATTAAAGAAAAATTCGCCATAAAATGTCCTGTTTACCAATGAGTTGTTCACTGAATCTATAAATTATTCAATCTCATTGAAGTCACGAGAATTTCGACTGTCAGATTTATACAGGGGGGGAAGAGTATAATAGAATTCCTCAGGGTAATCACCCGTCAAAGCCATCTGAAATTTAACTTCTATGGCGTCGAAGCAGAACCAACAGCGGCATGAATTTTGCGAGAACAATCCTTGGAAAATGATCAGAAAGCAGTCCACGTGTATACAGCTCGCAGAAAAGCGAGGAAAACAGATGGAAAACTATTATGTTAATTAACATACTGTTCTTTCGTATTTTCCTTTGATCAACGCTTCGCTCTTTGTTATAAAAGCAATTAAGCTTGCGATTCCAGCTTTTCAGCTGGTTTGAAGAACCCGTTAACGATGTTTTGTCGAGAGACACTTCGGTACACCTATGACCTGAATTCGGAGAGACTTTATAGAGGTAATATGCCTCGAACATTAAGGAAATGAAGTTGCAATTTGTATTTTTGCAGATTTCCTCGCTACAGCTCATAAAAGTCTATTACCAAGCACTCGATGTAACGATCTGGGTGTAGAAAATTCGATATTTACTTCAGTTAGCGAATTTTCTTAATTTTTCTTGCAAAAAAAGACACAAATCATTTGCCACTATAAATATTGACAAATGAAATGTGAATACGAACTAGGTCACCCTACCAGACCGAATGGTCCAACGTCAACTGAGAATCGCACCGACTGCAGTTTCGTCCTATTAGGACTCATCAGGGTGGAATGTTTCATTTGTCAATATTTATAGTGGCAAATGATTTGTGTCTTCTCAGCTCAAGGTTTTTTACTATTTCATTAATTTTTCTTCATTGATCCTTGTCGAAGTTCATAGGTCTTGTTGATGCTTGTAAGAGAGCAAGGAGAAGGCGAACTGATGGCGCTGTGTATGGCCTGTTGGGTAGAGTTTCAGTTAACCAACTGAAGTGTGGTTCAATATTATTTAAGTTCAAATTTTCGAAATATAATCTTCCGAATGAAAATAAAAATAAGGCTAGTGGACTGTATATGTACCTATATGAAATTAATTATTATTATTATTTGAACTGGGGTCGTTTTGGCTCGTTAAGCCTTCCGAGAACTGCGACCGTGTAGATCTTTTGTTCCCTACCCTACTCATTCATGGAAACCCAAGGAGGTCGTCAATAGTGTTGATAAAATTGGCAACCTCCCTAGGAGCCTTGGCCGTGACCTCATGGGTATCCAGGACCGGTTTCCCCATATGAATGGTTCTTAGTTCAGCCAGCTCTGGACACTTGCATACCATGTGTTCAGCTGTTTCCGCTTCTGATCCACATAGCCTGCAAATCTCATCTGCTGACTTTCCCATGCGGTACAAATGGTGTTTGTACCGACAGTGTCCCGTCAGCAGTCCTACCATCACCCGAAGCTCAGCTCGTGATAGCTTCAAGAGTTTCCTGGTATAGGTAGGTGATATCGTCACGAATTTCTTGGCCTGAATAAGTCCAGGAGCGTTTGTCCAGTAGGTTATCCTGTTTTTCAGCTCCCATTGCTGGACCGCTGCCTTGTATTGGTCTTTTCCGAGCCCACAGAACGGCTCAGGTCCAACAGGTATTTGCCTTGATGCAATTTTTGCCAGTTTGTCGGCTTTTTCATTTCCTTCAACGCCATAGTGCCCTGGTGCCCACAATAGAGTCACTTTATTGCCTCTTGCCAGTTGCTTTATGGTGTTACGGCATTCCCAGGTCAACAGAGACCCCTGGCAGTTTGATTCCAGGGATCTCAGTGAGGCCTGACTGTCCGTGATGATGTAGACATGCGCTCCCTTGAGGTTCATCTTGAGACACTCTTGAGCGCATACATAAACAGCCATTATCTCGGTCTGTAGGATAGAGGGCTCGCCTCCCAGGGCTTTAGAGATCCTCAATTTAGGTCCATATACCCCAATCAAGGGCGGTCATAAGGAGGGGGCCATGGGGGCCATGGCCCCCCCCAAAGGTGGCAATGCACTTAGAATAAATTCTGCGTTTTCTGATTGAATTGGAATTGATGACTGATATTATGTAATTGTACAAAATGGCCCCCCCCAGAATCAAGATATATGACCGCCCTTGACCCCAATGCCAGTACCCTTCTCTGTTTTAGATCCGTCGGTGAACCATATGGATGACTTTTTGTCCAGACGATTTACGAAACTTATTGCCCTAGGACGGTCGGTTATGACCGTTTCAAAGGGCGTTTCAAAATCGTAGATGGTTGGCATAACATCCGATGGTTTTGCCAGGAGATTTGAATCAAATTGATTCAAGATCCCCATATGTCCAACCCAGTTACCGGGTAGTAGCTTTCCGTTAAGGGAGATTCTTATAGCTTCCAGCAGGCTACATTTCCTCACATGTAGGTGTAAGGGAGGCAAATCAAGAATGACCTCAAGCGCTGCTGTAGGAGCTGTACGCATAGCTCCTGTTACCCCAATACAGGCTAGCCTTTGCAGTTTCTGCAGACGACTGCGTGTGGTAACCTCTTCGGTTTTTGTCCACCATGCTAGAGACGCATAGGTGACAATAGGGCGTACTATCGCTGTGTATAACCACAGTACCATTTTCGGTTTCATGCCCCATGTCTTTCCAAAGAGTCTTTTGCAGGCCCACATGGCCGCCGTGGCTCTGGAAAGAGTCTTATCTATGTGTTTCCTCCAGTTGAGTTTGCTGTCCAGGATAACACCTAGATATTTACACTCACTAGAGAAGTTCAGAGTCTGGCCATTTAGGACCGGAGCCCTGAGGTTGAGATTTCTTCTTCTAGTGAACGGAATCAGTGTGGTTTTCGAGGGATTGACAGTTAGCCCTTCTTCCTCACTCCACTTTTCGATGATACTGAGAGCAAGCTGCATTCGGCTGCTTAATGAGCCTTCATGCTTGCCTCTCACTGTCACCACTATGTCGTCGGCGTACGCCTGGACGTTAAAACCACCCGCTGTGAGCTTCTCCAGGAGACCGTCCATGACCAGGCTCCACAGCAAGGGTGACAACACCCCTCCTTGAGGACATCCCCTGCATGTTAGCACGGTCACTTCAGTATCCCCCAGATAGGCTGTGACAGTTCGTCCTTTCAACATAGCTGATATCCACTTAACAGTGGAAGGTTCTACCCCTTTCCGTTTAGCTGCATTGCATATGGAAACATGTAGGGTGTTATCAAAGGCCCCTCCAATATCTCCAAACATTGCAAGTAAAATCTCCTTTGCATTGAGGGTGCCTTCCACCTCTCTAAGGAGCTGATGAAGGGCGTCTACGGTAGATCTGCCCGCCCTGTAGGCAAACTGCATCTTGTGGAGCTTAATATTTCCCCTTATGCTGTTGTCTATTATTTTCTCCATAGTCTTCAGGAGAAAGGAGGTGAGGCAAATGAAATTAATTGAAACCCAACACAAATGAAAGGATAAATGTACCCGAAATAACAGGAGAAATATAGTCTTACCTATATCAGCAAAACAGTCAGAATCCTGTCGATGACTCCTATTCCAATGTAAAGATTGATCGAGCTCGACAAACGAATATGGACTGAAGCTGACGTGAAAATCCGTTGCTAAAAATGTCAAATTGTGTACACTTATCCTTGTGGTATTATAAAATAACCTCGCCACTGGTAACAGTTATTTTGTTCGAAATAATTCGCAAAAATGAAAGTTTTAAATGAATGTAATTCGATTGAATCGAAATCACTACAAACTGCAAATCACAGGAAAAACTGAAATTTTCCGAATTCACGAAAAGGAAGCAGAAAATTAGCAATTAACGGAAGCAGAATTATTCACGATCAAGTAAATCAGTGAACTCATATGAATTATGAAAATGAAACAAATATGTAACATATATGATGCTATCCACAGCTGACGCGAGTTCTTTTCGAACCTACATAAGGACAACTCCATATGGGAATTCCCCAGTATGGAGAAATTAATTTAAAAGTAATGAGAATTTTGAAAATTCAGAATAATTAATTTGAACCGTTCACTTGGCGAGTAGTGAAAGTGTGATAAGGGGGTAGAATCCTTGGTGCCAGGTGGTTCTGGGTGCCTCATTTTAGAACTTCAGACCACAGATTCGAAGAAAGTGGGTATTCGGTTGAATATTATATATTGAAACATCATCTGTTCTCCAGTACAATCTGAATCTATCCCAGATAAGCAACGTGCTCAACATCCTAACCTAACTCGTTCAATAGAGCTAAATTTATGATTGGGCACTTCCAATAGCTGACAATCTCGCAGATAGCCATCGTTCGATGTTGCGCTTATCGAATTGAAATCACGATTTTTTCGATTGTCCTCGCGAAGGAAAACGGTTTCACGCTCCAAAGGTCCCGGTATCGATCACGATTCGAGAAACAAATTGTCCGGTCCCGTGTGATAGATACTGGCAATTACGCAAGATGGATACCGCTTGTTACTCCAAGAAAATGGGACGCCCCTTCGTTACCCTCCACTCGTCAGGGCACCAATCATTCTCCTTTTTCCGGACCTGCCGTATTTCCGGGTTATCAGGTTGCGAAGTTTGTTTTAAACGCCTGGGAAACGGAAGTACATCATTCCGATTGATTTTCAACAGATTTTCGTGCTGGGCGTCAAGAAGATATGACCTCTTTTTGGGTCTGGCAAGGATAATTTGAATGACTCTCTATAACAAAGGACTCATCGAGGAAGTTAAAAAACTGACGGAATTGACAACTCTTTCTCCACCTTGAACTGGATAGCAATGGACACAGAGTCGAAGAGAGTGGGTTAACCACTGAAGTACGGATCTTCTTCGTTACCAACGAAGTCCATTCGCAGTATCAACTGTGTATCAAGTAGAGAAAAGTAACCAAATAAGGAATACCATTTTGTTTTTGGGATATAAAAAAAACTTCATATTAATCATATTATTAGTTATCACATTAAAATCTAACACAAAAAACAAAATCACAAATGAGTAACCAAATATGGAAGAGGTACCCATATTTGGAATATAAGCATAAATCAACATAATAATAACAAAAATAGACATTAATATCCTTGAGATCAATTAAATGAATATAACATATTGTGATAAATGAAAGAAGTTTCATAATTACTTGCAAAAGTCACAGATCCAAGTATCAAACTCTAGACCAGCACAATCATAATCAATGTGCCCAGAGCCCATAGATCAAGCATATTCCATAATTAGACACCGACGACTGTCCATATTTGGATTTTTATACTAGTTCAAACTCTTCTAAATATTTTTTCAAGTCACAATATTTTAATGACAAAAGATCACAAAATGGTGAAATAAATATAAAAACGATATACTGAATAGTATAACACTCATGTATACAAACATAACAGCTGGAAATACTCATTTATTACTTACCTTTAAAATTTTCTTCACGACAACAAAACAAAACACGCCTGCCACTCGTTAAGCGTTCGCGCAACTGACTCGATGGTGTGAGTGCGATAGTTAGTAGACCGAATGAAACAGAAGATGGTCGAGTGTTGAGTTTAATACTTATAGTCTTGGAAAAATGAAGGTGTTCCATACTATGATACTATTTGAAATTTGGTGACTTTCCTCTATGAATAAAAATAAAAATTTCAAATCTCAACACATCGTTTCTTCAAAAAAGACGCAATTTCCTTCCAACAGACTGGAGGCAGAAACAATTTCCTTTATTGAAGGTAACTTTTCTGGGCTCGTTGATCCTCCCTCAATTTTATTAATTTTGTTTTTGAATATAAAACCAGGAGACTTGAAGGCTTGTCTTTCATGATTTATCAACTGAAGTTATTAAGATTCACGAATAAATTAAATCCACATCGCAGTTACAGATTACGTGAATTCAAAGTTATTCATTCTATTCAGTAAGTTCCCATCTAGGATTAGTCTGGGTTAGGCAACCCAATGGAGCGTGATATATATAGATTAAACCGAATGTTCCATGTCGTTGTATAAAGTCGTCACGGATATGCATGATTTCAATGAATGAATCAAATTCCGCTGCTCATTATCGGCGTTTGTGATTGGCATTTTGAGTTCCTATAGAACCATAACTATTTCTCCTCTAATCACAGTAATACTTTTTTTGATTGCTTATGTTTGAGCAATTTAGTATGACTGAACGTAATGGTCAATGGATTTCATTCGAGTATGTCGAATAATACGAAAATGGAATGCTTTGATCCTCATGCATGTAGGTATACATGAGGATTGAGGGTTCACCTGATAAACAGAATTGCTGAAATAGGTTCCATCCATTCATTCATCATTGATAATTTGGGTGTTTCCAAACGGTCGTTTCCTGGTTTATTATCACTTATAATAAACTTGTGAAATCGATCTAGACAGAATATTCTACGTTTTAAATAGCAAATCCTACAAATCGACCAATTTCAATGTAACTATAAGAACTGGATCAATGGCATTTGAAATACCTCTGGCTCTTGTTATCTTAATTATCCTGTTAGCCTTTCGAATTAATGAGTGGTTCTGAGATCACATCAGATGTAACAAGATTGTAATGCAGCTTCAGTAGGACAAACGGTCATAAGTTTCGAAATATGATTCGAAGGGCAAAATGGCATCATAATGATGCTGAAAATTATGATTGACTGATAATTTCGAGGATCTCATTAAAAGTCACATACGCCAGAAAATGAATTTGCTGGATTGCTTTGAATTAACAAAAACCACTACACCCTAATTTCAGTTTTTTGTACCCTGTTATATTTTATTCTTTCCTGTAACCCATAAACTCATGCCAACGTTGATGAGTTTGTTATCAATCTGTGTTGTTGCTTCCAGATTGAACTCCTAAATACAAAATGTATTGAAACAATTTGAATGCCCTTGCAATCAAGGGCAACTAACTATTCCTTACTCAGTAGTTAGGAATTTTTGGCCACCAGATAATTAAATGCCTTCAGATTTTTGAAGAACCTTTTTCGATTGATGAACGGTAAATACGATACTCGGGCGCCAGTTTAAAAGGATAGAATTCTCTTAATTGGGTTTCTAACAGGATTTCTTAAAACATGAATCAAGGAAAAACTGGAAAAATGTGTGAAGTGTCCTCTCTTAATTTTCCAACGCATTACTCAAATTAACGAAAAGAGCATACAGGATTAAAGATTTTGTATCTCGGTAAATAAAGAAATTGCAGGAAATGCGGTCACAATTTGTGGTAACTCCAAAGGCGTGATAGGCGCTTAAACCTTTCTTGGGCCTGGTAGCTGTATGATGGTACACTGATTAAACATGGTAATCACTCCTGTGTATTATATTTTTAACGCATGACATTTTCTTCTTGCGTAATTCGGTATGAAATTTCAAATTAATTGGACACGGAATCATTATCTTTTATATTCTCTCAATTATCTCAGGACGTTGCATTAAATGCGAACTGAATGAATGAAATGAGGAGATCTCGAATATTTCATAAGTTACAGGGGGACCCTAGCGAGACAGTCACAGCGGAAAGCGGAACCCTTACGACAATATCCATTAGGTTTCAAGGAATCCCGTTCATTTGCATACTTCTTGAGTATACTCCACGTGTTTGTAGCCGGAGAAGTATCCGTTGGTTTTTATAGTATCAAGGATAAGAGAAAATCACCCACGTTTACCTCAGAGATGGGGTAATACCTGTAAATATCTCTCTTCAGTTTCATGGTTCCTATAGTATCATCAGATTGTTCGACTATTCATATTCAAATTGAAGTCTGTTGCGATGGCATATTTCTAATTGTCAGACGTAGGGGTGGAAATAACCCCAACGAAGTGAAGCTTTATATTTAAAAATAAACAGGGCGTTACAAAAATGCATAAGGGGTAAGACCCCCTAAAAACACCATATTTGCCATCAACACGAATTCCCTGGAAGATCTAATGGTGATATTCAGTCGATAATGTCTTCAACCTATTCGATTCGAATCTTCCAGAATACTCAATTTGGTGATCCCTAGCACCCATAGTCTGAGTGCTCTGAGCTTCGAACAAAACTCGAAAATGAAATAACGAAAAATTTAAAACGAAATAATTCATTAGTTATGAGGGCTACATGGACGATTTTGGTATCAAAATGTAGGTTTTCGAGGTCGCTCTATTCGATTAGAGACTTTCCAGATACCTAACTATTATGGTTTAGATTTTCACCTGTCAAGTGGCATTTTTTTAAAAAAATCGAAATTTCAAATCCTCATAGCTCCCGTTTCTTTGGTCGCATCCACATGAGGGTTATATATTGTTAATCAGCATTGTCCAAAGTTTCTCTATAAACAATAAAATTGATTTCGAAAATCCCAAATTTTTGGGACAAAAATGCATAAGGGGTAAGACCCCCTAAAAACACCATATTTGCCATCGACACGAATTCTCTGGAAAATCTAACAATGTTATTCAATCGATAATGTCTTCAACCCATTCGAATCTTCCAGAATACTCAATTTGGTGATCCATATCACCCATACTCTGAGTGCTCTGAGCTTCAGAACGAAACTCGAAAATGAAATATCGAAAAACTCAAAACGAAATAATTCGTTAGTTATGAGGACTACATGGACGATTTTGGTATCAAAATGTAGGTTTTCGAGGTCGCTCTATTATTCGATTAGAGACTTTCCAGATACCTATCTATTATGGTTTAGATTTTCACCTGTCAAGTGGCATTTTTTTAAAAAAATCGAAATTTCAAATCCTCATAGCTCCCGTTTCTTTGGTCGCATCCACATGAGGGTTATATATTGTTAATCAGCATTGTCCAAAGTTTCTCTATAAACAATAAAATTGATTTCGAAAATCCCAAATTTTTGGGTCAAAAATGCATAAGGGGTAAGACCCCCTAAAAACACCATATTTGCCATCAACACGAATTCCCTGGAAAATCTAACAATGTTATTCAATCGATAATGTCTTCAACCCATTCGAATCTTCCAGAGTACTCAATTTGGTGATCCATATCACCCATACTCTGAGTGCTCTGAGCTTCAGAACGAAACTCGAAAATGAAATATCGAAAAACTCAAAACGATATAATTCGTTCGTTATGAGGGCTACATGGACGATTTTGGTATCAAAATGTAGGTTTTCGAGGTCGCTCTATTCGATTAGAGACTTTCCAGAGACCTAACTATTACGGTTTAGATTTTCACCTGTCAAGTGGCATTTTTAAAAAAAAATCGAAATTTCAAATCCTCATAGCTCCCGTTTCTTTGGTCGCATCCACATGAGGGTTATATATTGTTAATCAGCATTGTCCAAAGTATCTCTATAAACAATAAAATTGATTTCGAAAATCCCAAATTTTTGGGTCAAAAATGCATAAGGGGTAAGACCCCCTGAAAACACCATATTTGCCATCAACACGAATTCCCTGGAAAAACTAACAATGTTATTCAATCGATAATGTCTTCAACCCATTCGAATCTTCCAGAATACTCAATTTGGTGATCCATATCACCCATACTCTGAGTGCTCTGAGCTTCAGAACGAAACTCGAAAATGAAATATCGAAAAACTCAAAACGAAATAATTCGTTAGTTATGAGGACTACATGGACGATTTTGGTATCAAAATGTAGGTTTTCGAGGTCGCTCTATTCGATTAGAGACTTTCCAGAGACCTAACTATCATGGTTTAGATTTTCACCTGTCAAATGGCATTTTTTCAAAAAAATCGAAATTTCAAATCCTCATAGCTCCCGTTTCTTTGGTCGCATCCACATGAGGGTTATATATTGTTATTCAGCATTGTCCAAAGTATCTCTATAAACAATAAAATTGATTTCGAAAATCCCAAATTTTTGGGTCAAAAATGCATAAGGGGTAAGACCCCCTAAAAACACCATATTTGCCATCAACACGAATTCCCTGGAAAATCTAACAATGTTATTCAATCGATAATGTCTTCAACCCATTCGAATCTTCCAGAGTACTCAATTTGGTGATCCATATCACCCATACTCTGAGTGCTCTGAGCTTCAGAACGAAACTCGAAAATGAAATATCGAAAAACTCAAAACGATATAATTCGTTCGTTATGAGGGCTACATGGACGATTTTGGTATCAAAATGTAGGTTTTCGAGGTCGCTCTATTCGATTAGAGACTTTCCAGAGACCTAACTATTACGGTTTAGATTTTCACCTGTCAAGTGGCATTTTTAAAAAAAAATCGAAATTTCAAATCCTCATAGCTCCCGTTTCTTTGGTCGCATCCACATGAGGGTTATATATTGTTAATCAGCATTGTCCAAAGTATCTCTATAAACAATAAAATTGATTTCGAAAATCCCAAATTTTTGGGTCAAAAATGCATAAGGGGTAAGACCCCCTGAAAACACCATATTTGCCATCAACACGAATTCCCTGGAAAAACTAACAATGTTATTCAATCGATAATGTCTTCAACCCATTCGAATCTTCCAGAATACTCAATTTGGTGATCCATATCACCCATACTCTGAGTGCTCTGAGCTTCAGAACGAAACTCGAAAATGAAATATCGAAAAACTCAAAACGAAATAATTCGTTAGTTATGAGGACTACATGGACGATTTTGGTATCAAAATGTAGGTTTTCGAGGTCGCTCTATTCGATTAGAGACTTTCCAGAGACCTAACTATCATGGTTTAGATTTTCACCTGTCAAATGGCATTTTTTCAAAAAAATCGAAATTTCAAATCCTCATAGCTCCCGTTTCTTTGGTCGCATCCACATGAGGGTTATATATTGTTATTCAGCATTGTCCAAAGTATCTCTATAAACAATAAAATTGATTTCGAAAATCCCAAATTTTTGGGTCAAAAATGCATAAGGGGTAAGACCCCCTAAAAACACCATATTTGCCATCAACACGAATTCCCTGGAAAATCTAACAATCTTATTCAATCAATAATGTCTTCAACCCATTCGAATCTTCCAGAATACTCAATTTGGTGATCCATATCACCCATACTCTGGGTGCTCTGAGCTTCAGAACGAAACTCGAGAATGAAATATCGAAAAACTTGAAACGAAATAATTCGTTAGTTATGAGGGCTACATGGACGATTTTGGTATCAAAATGTAGGTTTTCGAGGTCGCTCTATTCGATTAGAGACTTTCCAGAGACCTAACTATTATGGTTTAGATTTTCACCTGTCAAGTGGCATTTTTTTTAAAAAATCGAAATTTCAAATCCTCATAGCTCCCATTTCGTTGGTCGCATCCACATGAGGGTTATATATTGTTAATCAGCATTGTCCAAAGTATCTCTATGAACTATAAAATTGATTTCGAAAATCCCAAATTTTTGGGTCAAAAATGCATAAGGGGTAAGACCCCCTAAAAACACCATATTTGCCATCAACACGAATTCCCTGGAAAATCTAACAATGTTATTCAATCAATAATGTCTTCAACCCATTCGAATCTTCCAGAATACTCAATTTGGTGATCCATATCACCCATACTCTGATGGGTGCTCTGAGCTTCAGAACGAAACTCGAGAATGAAATATCGAAAAACTTGAAACGAAATAATTCGTTAGTTATGAGGGCTACATGGACGATTTTGGTATCAAAATGTAGGTTTTCGAGGTCGCTCTATTCGATTAGGGACTTTCCAGATACCTAACAATTATGGTTTAGATTTTCACCTGTCAAGTGACATTTAAAAAAAAAAATCGAAATTTCAAATCCTCATAGCTCCCGTTTCTTTGGTCGCATCCACATGAGGGTTATATATTGTTAATCAGCATTGTCCAAAGTTTCTCTATAAACAATAAAATTGATTTCGAAAATCCCAAATTTTTGGGTCAAAAATGCATAAGGGGTAAGACCCCCTAAAAACACCATATTTGCCATCAACACGAATTCCCTGGAAAATCTAACAATGTTATTCAATCGATAATGTCTTCAACCCATTCGAATCTTCCAGAATACTCAATTTGGTGATCCATATCACCCATACTCTGAGTGCTCTGAGCTTCAGAACGAAACTCGAAAATGAAATATCGAAAAACTCAAAACGAAATAATTCGTTAGTTATGAGGACTACATGGACGATTTTGGTATCAAAATGTAGGTTTTCGAGGTCGCTCTATTCGATTAGAGACTTCCCAGAGACCTAACTATTACGGTTTAGATTTTCACCTGTCAAATGGCATTTTTTGAAAAAAATCGAAATTTCAAATCCTCATAGCTCCCGTTTCTTTGGTCGCATCCACATGAGGGTTATATATTGTTATTCAGCATTGTCCAAAGTATCTCTATAAACAATAAAATTGATTTCGAAAATCCCAAATTTTTGGGTCAAAAATGCATAAGGGGTAAGGCCCCCTAAAACACCATATTTGCCATCAACACGAATTCCCTGGAAAATCTTACAATGTTATTCAATCGATAATGTCTTCAACCCATTCGAATCTTCCAGAATACTCAATTTGGTGATCCATATCACCCATACTCTGGGTGCTCTGAGCTTCAGAACGAAACTCAAGAATGAAATATCGAAAAACTTGAAACGAAATAATTCGTTAGTTATGAGGGCTACATGGACGATTTTGGTATCAAAATGTAGGTTTTCGAGGTCGCTCTATTCGATTAGAGACGTTCCAGAGACCTAACTATCACGGTTTAGATTTTCACCTGTCAAATGGCATTTTTTCAAAAAATCGAAATTTCAAATCGTCATAGCTCCCGTTTCTTTGGTCGCATCTACATGAGGATTATATATTGTTAATCAGCATTGTCCAAAGTATCTCTATGAACAATAAAATTGATTTCGAAAATCCCAAATTTTTGGGTCAAAAATGCATAAGGGGTAAGACCCCCTAAAAACACCATATTTGCCATCAACACGAATTCCCTGGAAAATCTAACAATGTTATTCAATCGATAATGTCTTCAACCCATTCGAATCTTCCAGAATACTCAATTTGGTGATCCATATCACCCATACCCTGAGTGCTCTGAGCTTCAGAACGAAACTCGAAAATGAAATATCGAAAAACTCAAAACGAAATAATTCGTTAGTTATGAGGGCTACATGGACGATTTTGGTATCAAAATGTAGGTTTTCGAGGTCGCTCTATTCGATTACAGACTTTCCAGAGACCTTACTATTACGGTTTAGATTTTCACCTGTCAAATGGCATTTTTTCAAAAAAATCGAAATTTCAAATCGTCATAGCTCCCGTTTCTTTGGTCGCATCCACATGAGGGTTATATATTGTTAATCAGCATTGTCCAAAGTATCTCTATGAACAATAAAATTGATTTCGAAAATCCCAAATTTTTGGGTCAAAAATGCATAAGGGGTAAGACCCCCTGAAAACACCATATTTGCCATCAACACGAATTCCCTGGAAAAACTAACAATGTTATTCAATCGATAATGTCTTCAACCCATTCGAATCTTCCAGAATACTCAATTTGGTGATCCATATCACCCATACTCTGGGTGCTCTGAGCTTCAGAACGAAACTCAAGAATGAAATATCGAAAAACTTGAAACGAAATAATTCGTTAGTTATGAGGGCTACATGGACGATTTTGGTATCAAAATGTAGGTTTTCGAGGTCGCTCTATTCGATTAGAGACTTTACAGAGACCTAACTATTACGGTTTAGATTTTCACCTGTCAAATGGCATTTTTTCAAAAAAATCGAAATTTCAAATCGTCATAGCTCCCGTTTCTTTGGTCGCATCCACATGAGGGTTATATATTGTTAATCAGCATTGTCCAAAGTATCTCTATAAACAATAAAATTGATTTCGAAAATCCCAAATTTTTGGGTCAAAAATGCATAAGGGGTAAGACCCCCTAAAAACACCATATTTGCCATCAACACGAATTCCCTGGAAAATCTAACAATGTTATTCAATCGATAATGTCTTCAACCCATTCGAATCTTCCAGAATACTCAATTTGGTGATCCATATCACCCATACTCCGAGTGCTCTGAGCTTCAGAACGAAACTCGAGAATGAAATATCGAAAAACTTAAAACGAAATAATTCGTTAGTTATGAGGGCTACATTGACGATTTTGGTATCAAAATGTAGGTTTTCGAGGTCGCTCTATTCGATTAGAGACTTTCCAGAGACCTAACTATTATGGTTTAGATTTTCACCTGTCAAGTGGCATTTTTTCAAAAAAATCGAAATTTCAAATCGTCATAGCTCCCGTTTCTTTATTCGCATCCACATGAGGGTTATATATTGTTAATCAGCATTGTCCAAAGTATCTCTATAAATAATAAAATTGATTTCGAAAATCCCAAATTTTTGGGTCAAAAATGCATAAGGGGTAAGACCCCCTAAAAACACCATATTTGCCATCAACACGAATTCCCTGGAAAATCTAACAATGTTATTCAATCGATAATGTCTTCAACCCATTCGAATCTTCCAGAATACTCAATTTGGTGATCCATATCACCCATACTCTGAGTGCTCTGAGCTTCAGAACGAAACTCGAAAATGAAATAACGAAAAACTTAAAACGAAATAATTCGATAGTTATGAGGGCTACATGGACGATTTTGGTATCAAAATGTAGGTTTTCGAGGTCGCTCTATTCGATTAGAGACTTTCCAGAGACCTTACTATTATGGTTTAGATTTTCACCTGTCAAGTGGCATTTTTTCAAAAAAATGGAAATTTCAAATCCTCATAGCTCCCATTTCGTTGGTCGCATCCACATGAGGGTTATATATTGTTAATCAGCATTGTCCAAAGTATCTCTATGAACTATAAAATTGATTTCGAAAATCCCAAATTTTTGGGTCAAAAATGCATAAGGGGTAAGACCCCCTAAAAACACCATATTTGCCATCAACACGAATTCCCTGGAAAATCTAACAATGTTATTCAATCGATAATGTCTTCAACCCATTCGAATCTTCCAGAATACCCAATTTGGTGATCCATATCACCCATACTCTGAGTGCTCTGAGCTTACGAAACTCGAAAATGAAATATCGAAAAACTCAAAACGAAATAATTCGTTAGTTATGAGGGCTACATGGACGATTTTGGTATCAAAATGTAGGTTTTCGAGGTCGGTCTATTCGATTAGAGACTTCCCAGAGACCTAACTATTATGGTTTAGATTTTCACCTGTCAAGTGGCATTTTTTCAAAAAAATCGAAATTTCAAATCCTCATAGCTCCCGTTTCTTTGGTCGCATCCACATGAGGGTTATATATTGTCAATCATCATTGTCCAAAGTATCTCTATAAACAATAAAATTGATTTCGAAAATCCCAAATTTTTGGGTCAAAAATGCATAAGGGGTACGACCCCCTAAAATCACCATATTTGCCATCAACACGAATTCCCTGGAAAATCTTACAATGTTATTCAATCGATAATGTCTTTAACCCATTCGAATCTTCCAGAATACTCAATTTGGTGATCCATATCACCCATACTCTGAGTGCTCTGAGCTTCAGAACGAAACTGGAGAATGAAATATCGAAAAACTTAAAACGAAATAATTCGTTAGTTATGAGGGCTACATGGACGATTTTGGTATCAAAATGTAGGTTTTCGAGGTCGCTCTATTCGATAAGAGACTTTTCAGAGCCCTAACTATTACGGTTTAGATTTTCAGCTGTCAAATGGCATTTTTTCAAAAAAATCGAAATTTCAAATCGTCATAGCTCCCGTTTCTACGGTCGCATCCACATGAGGGTTGTATATTGTTAATCAGCATTGTCCAAAGTATCTCTATAAACAATAAAATTGATTTCGAAAATCCCAAATTTTTGGGCAAAAATGCATAAGGGGTAATACCCTCTAAAATCGCCATATTTGTCATCAACACGAATTTCCTGGAAAATCTAACAGTGTTATTCAATCGATAACGTCTTCAATCCATACTTTGAGTGGTCTGAGTTCATTGAAAATATAAAGGGCATTCCATTTGAAAAATCATCCGTTTGTTGAAATCTGGAAGGGAACACCGTATATTGGAAAATAATTTCTCGAGATACAGAAATAGAAGTACAAGAGCTTGTTTCACAATGAAAAAAATATGAAAAAACATTTCTTTATTCATTTATTTATTTCTCCTCACTTCATATATATCCCATATTTTATATCGTCTTATTAATATTGAATACATTACTCACACAAAATTATATTGATTAATCATGTCTTGTTTTTTCTTTTCAGTTAATTTTTTCGCAGTCGGGTTGTTCGTATTTTTAGTTGTCCTAATGTTGTAAATGATTTCTTAAGGAGTGTGCTTTTAATTCTTTTCCTACCGAGCATGCACATGTGCAATCATAAAAAACGACTGAAATATACTCTAATATTCTCCAAATCGGATAAAAAGGACGAGTGAAAGAAACCTGATCGAAAGTTAATTTTTCCCCCGAAAGCACCTAATCCGGAACTCGTGCAGATATTCCCTCATCGAAAAATATTCCCATTCACCTCGAAATAATTCTCGAGGTATGAAAGATATCGCTCTTGAATACCTTCATTGCTCCACCAAACCAGCAGTCCATTGTGAATTTCTAATCTGCAAACGGAAAGCCAGAACGAAAAGTTCGCTAAGAGAGAAGACATTTATACAGAAATCAGTTGCCGGTTCCGTCTCAACTTTTAATGACTCCGCAGTTTTTGTTCCGGAGTACATCTTTTTCCGAAATTGCTCCAGTTTAACATTTCCATTGCTTCGTTTTCCAATGAAGAGGGTCCGTTTGTTGTTGTTGGTGACGGTTTTCGCCGAGAACTATCCGAAAGCCCGAAAAACAAGGGTTGCGAGGAACCCTGGATGTAATTATTTCCGTCTGTTATTTAATCATTCGCCCGAGATGGATTTGACGTCCAGAAATCGCCGAACAAGAGTTGGTGCGAGTTTGGCCTTCCCAGATTTGAATTTAATAGAGTTGAAGAAAAATTAGGGGCTGGAATGATGGAGTTAGGTTTCGGAGTTTGAATTTGGGTCTTTATGACGCAGATGGTTCGGTAGCGAGATTTTGTCTCTCGGGAGACCAGAAACCAGGTCCTTGTGGAGTACCACAGGGATCTCATCTTTGACCGTCAGCTATTTAAGATTAATTTGATGATTTTCTGTGGATACTCTTCAGATTATGTGAAGTACACCATTCCTCGTTATAAACTATTGAGAATTTGATTGGCTACAGTTCTTAAGCTAGTGAAATTCTTCAGGGCCTTTATTTCATTATTTTCTTTGGGCGTCTTTCAGAAGGCACGTTTAGAAGGCCCAGGTTTTTGCAAAATCATATACTACATCAATTATTCATAGAAAAAAAAATTATTAATTCATATTTATTTTTACAGTCAAAAAATAATGTTTTTCTCCAACCATAAAAAAATTTTTGACATTTTTGTACTATTTTCAGGTGCAAAAGCAATCAATTCCCTTACCGTACACAAATTTGCTCGTTGCTTAGCAACACTTTTAATCCTAGGATTAAAAACGCTAGTTTTAATCCTAATTGCATTCTCTAATTGAAATTTGAAGTCTACTGACGTCTACTTGACAATCAATATTCACCAACAATACCAGATATTTGACTTGGTTGGAGAAAAAATAGTATTATATCATACGGACTAAAAGTGCCTATTTTTACTCGCAATTTTGCATAAATATTGCTCGTAAAAAAAATATGCATTTTTGAACCTTATAATATGATATACCTACTATTTTTGTAAGCTCGAAAATGGATAATTGATTCGAGAATAACTTGAAAATGACTTACAGATATAGATTAACTATTCCCAACAAAGAATATGTTTTTTATTCTTTCTAAGCTTATTATAATTTTAGACAAGCGCTTCTTGAAAATCTTGTCAAAGGGTCTGTAATTTCAATAAGGTCCACAAATAAACCGTGTTTTTCTTTGTAACGTTAGTCAATGACATACAGAGTGAGTGTAACAGCCAAATGGAATAAATTCGATAACGAATAAATGAGGGGGTGTTAGGAAAAACGCTCGGACACGTCGATTTGTAATTTTAAATGCGCATATTTTTCAAGAAAATAAAATTATATAGGGTGTTCCATGCGATCGTGGCCAATACCAACTTCCTTATTTCAAATGCAACCCCCTGTATATTATTTATTTTTGGATTCTTCAGAAAATTATAGACACAATGTCCTATACCTATCTTCAACTTTTTCGGAAATATTAAGTGTTTTCAGATTTTTTACAAAAATTAACATTTTGAATGAAAATTATTTTATTCCACAAATTCGATACCTTACACTCAATACTTATTTCCCATTTACCTCTTGATATGAAGAAAGTAAGCAAAAACGCCTGAAATGTTGAGTAACGTTAGAAGACAATTCTACACCACTTTAGCATGTTGCCAAGACGTTCGCGGCGAGCATTTTGAACATTTCCTACATTGACATTAATTTTTTCTGTGTTTTTCGTTAATAATTAAGAAATGATCCGTATTACTCATTAGGTTTTAAGTGTAATGTACCGAATTTGTGAAATAAAATAATTTTTATTTGAAACGTTGATTTTTGCAATAAATCTGAAAACACTTAATACTTCCGGAATAGTTAAAGATAGGTATAGGACATTGTGCATGAATTGTGTCTAGAATTCTTTGAAGAATCCAAAAAATAAATAATATACAGGGGGTTGCATTTGGAATAAGAAAGTTGGTATTGACCAAGGTCACATGGAACACCTTATATAAAATCATTTTCTTGAAAAATATGCACATTTAAAATTACAAATCGACGTGTCCGAGCGTTTTCCCCAACACGCCCTCATTTATTCGTTATCGAATTTATTCCATTTGGCTGTTACAGTCTGTATATTTTTCCACACATTGGTACTCAATCCTTTTTTATTTACTTTGATGAACTTATCTGAATAAAAAACCAATCTCGTTCGAATTGCTTTGTATGGACTATTAGATAGTGTTTGTAAATGTCAAAAAAACATTTTTTTGCCATATTTTTAAGGAAACAAGTATAATTTCATATGATTTTTTATTCACAAAAATCAATTTACATCTCAGAATAATGAAATAAATCATTCTCTTGCACGATTTCAGTATAAGCAGTATTTCGGCAGCTATTTCAAAGCGGGTTTATAGGTACAGCAAATGAGTTAACAATAAGAGTAGAATAAGAATGGTTTATACAGATGATTCGGAATTAAATTAGAAATTAGAATTGACCCATCAAATCGCAGATGTTTCGACAGAAAAAAGGCGATTTCGGACATGCGTATTATCAGTTTACGAATAAAATAAGATGAAATAACTAAAAGAGATCTTCTGTTCTTATTTCATCTTTTTTCTTATTGTAACGGTTTCATGGATATTCGCATGTTCATCTTCCTTATTCTTCTCTTATTTGTTGTCTAAAACCGCCTTTAGATATTCAACGAAACCGAAATTCCGTACAATAAAGTGCATTATCGTATCTAATTACCATAATGACGTAATGGACCATTTCCTGGACTGAAATCTAGCAGCGCAAAGCCTACTTTACGATTTGGTATGAAACCAAACATATTTACCCGATTCGTTCTAAGGTTCCTTCGAATAACCTAGAATTCAGATTTCCTCCCTTATTCAAAAGGTAAACTGCGCATAAAATATTTTAACCCGATTACACAGCTTTATTATTGGACATAAAGAAACGAAACGAGGAAATCCAAGGGAACATTTCAATCAAGTCACCGACACTGCTTCTGATTTAAATCCGCTGAATTATTAACATATTCATGGAAGTATTGTTAAGCAGCGATTACGAATCCAGAACGTCTTCGGCATAATAACACCGTTATCTGAATGTAATTGCTATTCTTGTGTTTCACCGTCATTACGATGTCGGGAGAAGGAATTTTATTAATAACTGTGCAACCTTGCACGAAGTTGTAGCATTGGAAAATATGTAAATGCAACTGATGGTATTGTGTTTGTTTCCAGACATTTAGCGACTTTGATGATTTGTGAATGTCAAGATTTGAAATATGTTTAATTGAGATGTCAAATATGACATTGGTGACATTGGAGCTTTTCGCAAAAGTACATTCTTGATACTACAATACCTCATTGCTCATTTATTCCTTCTTGGGGACACATGGGTTTACAGATGCAAGTAAACTCGACATTCCATTGATGATGAATTTTTCCATTCTGCATTTCAGGGTATACAGAGCGTAACAGCCAAATGGAATGAAATCGATAACGAATAAATGAAGGGGTCTCAGGGAAAACGCTCGGACACGTCGATTTGTAATTTCAAATGCGCATATTTTTCAAGAAAATAAAATTATATAGGGTGTTCTATGCGACCGTGGCCAATACCAACTTTTTTATTTCAAATGCAACCCCCTGTATATTATCCATTTTTTGGATTCTTCAGAAAATTCTAGATATAATTCATGTACAATGTCCTATACCTACCTTCAACTTTTTGGGAAATATTAAGTGTTTTCAGATTTTTTACAAAAATTAACATTTTAAATAAAAATTATTTTATTTCACAAATTCGATACATTACCCTCAATATTTATTTCCCATTCACCTCTTGATATGAAGAAAGTAAGCAAAAACCATTACTGAGAAGAAATTAAAGAAAAAACAAAAACAGATTTGTTTATTCTCATAGCCTTAGTCAGAAGACAATTCTTCACCAGATTAGCATGTTGCCAAGACGTTCGCGGCGAGCATTTTGAACATTTCCTACATTGACATTAATGTTTTTTTTTTTTAATAATCAAGAAATAATCAGTATTACTTACAAGGTTTCAAGTGCAATGTACCGAATTCGTGAAATAAAATAATTTTTATTTAAAACGTTGATTTTTGCAATAAATCTGAAAACACTTAATACAATCCGAAATAGTTAAAGATAGGTATAGGACATTGTGCATGAATTGTGTCTATTTTTTATAGAATTCTCTGAAGAATCCAAAAAATAAATAATATACAGGGGGTTGCATTTGAAATGAGAAAGTTGGTATTGGCCACGGTCACATGGAACACCCTATGTAATAGTATTTTCTTGAAAAATATGCGCATTTAGAATTACAAATCGACATGTCCGAGCGTTTTTCCCAACACGCCCTCATTTATTCGTTATCGAATTTATTCCATTTGGCTGTTACACTCTGTATAAAATAATCCATACGAATAAATATGAATTCAAATTGTTCATAAGGATATTGCACCATAAATATTCGAACACGTAAACAATCAAACTCACATTCACTGCAGAGTGCAGATAACAAAAATTAGGGTTCTCTGAATAACAGCAAGGTGAATGGACATTCCTCTACCTACTATAAGCCCAAATTTCGACCTTCCGATTCCGAAGTATGACAGTATTCTAAAAGCATCCCTAGAGAGAGGTACTCCGACCCTCTTGGACGCTTGGACCCTTCGAAAGTTTTAAATAAATCGAGAAATAGGTACCTACCGCGTGTGTGTTATCGTTTAGTTTCGAATTTCGAAGTGAAATTAGTTAATAAGCAGTTTTTCGATATTGTGTGGATGCGAAATGTTTTAGATAAAAAGAATGGGGTTTTCAGTGTGCTCAAATAAGGAATTTATATCAATGTGAGTTTCTACTATTCCTATTTTTCGATCATAATGATTGATAATTTATATCCGACTGAGTTTTAACAATTAATTCATTAGTTGGAAAATAAGAAATCCTTACTGCTTGAAATTCTATCAAATCAGATAATATATTATCATGTTTCCTTTGTGATATTATATTTGTCACGTGTTTTTTGTTTATTCGTCATGTTGAAATAAGAGGTTAGAAAATAAGGACAAACCTATACCTAATTATTTTTTTTCACGTGAATGAATATAAGAATAAACAATATCTGTTCAGAAAAATCTTGCATCCCATATATTGTGAGTATCAAATAAATAGGCATATTCTTCTGAAAATTGAAAGAGAGAATTCTACAAGATCTCACTTTAGTCTATAATGATAATAATATCTAACCTTACTATAATAATCTTCGAATACCGAGACTAAATTATTATTTAGGCGTTCTAAATGTCTTTCTAATGCCAGTCGTAAAGATAATGTCAACAAACGTATTCCATTCCTTTATTAAAATTTAAACTACGTGGAAATTATACACTAGGTAGGTAGGTGCAATAAAACATATTATTGTTATTTCCGTTTGAATTTAATAGGTAACTTAAGTTTTACTAATTTCGGTATTTTCAGAGTCCGATATCTATTATAGGAATATCCATTCATTAATATCTTGCCGAAATATCGTACAATTCATTCGATTGGTTATCCGATTTGTGTACCTGCATGTTTATATTTCGTCACAGATAACAAATATTATGTAACATACCACGATATCAGCAATTTATCGTTTAATGATAGGTCGAGAACTTTGTTGACATACATTCTCACATGTAGTGACCTACATTGACTCTTTAAGTTCGAAAGCTTAATTTCATGTTTGATTCATTTACACATTCGACCAGCTCGAGCTATAAACAAAAGAGGAGAAAAATATTGATTTAATGTCACCTTTGGAAAACGTTGTATCATCGTACAAAAGAAGCAGCAACATTAAATTTATCTTCGATTGTTTGGGCATTCCCTTGTTGAAAATTCATCTCATTTTGTGAAACATAATAATAAATGACACTAGAATATTTCCACTATTTATTTGAAACTTATACATACATATACCATGATTTCATCAGGTTGAGTTTACAAAACTAAAACTGACTATTTAGGCTTACTTACAAAATAGAATTTAGTGGGGGAATGAATTTTCGTGAACTGAGAACAGTATCTTGACAAATATATGAATTAACAAGAAACATTTAAAAAAGAAAAGCAATTGATAAACATTGAAAAGGTTGGATCTTTTCGATCATTGAGTATGATTTGTTAATTTCAAGTGTTTTTAATGAATTGAATATGAAGGTTTTATTTTCTCTCTGTGAAATATCAAAACTATGACTTTCTTCTATTAAATGGTTAGCAGATGTTGAGTCCCTTCTTTTTATTCTGGTAACTTATTTCATTTTCTCTTATTCTTATTGTTTTCAATGTCCTTCCTGTCGGTCCCATCATTGTTTCAGTCTTTGAACAATGGTCTCATATATACTTCGGGACAAGTAAAACAGGTTGACATTCCTGATCTATTATTTTTGTGGATTTTATTTTCATTATTTTTGATAATTTTATTGTTGTAATATTTTCCTATTTCTTCACTTTTTTCGCCTATATTATGTAATGAAATGATTTTTTTCTGTTTATCGATTTTTGTGTATTCTTACGTGAGTGCTTTATTTAATTCAATTTCATTCAGTAAATTATCATTAACATTTGTATTATAACCATTATTTTCTGGAATTAATTGAATATATAATAATAA
The DNA here is from genome assembly GCA_910592335.1 of Adalia bipunctata. Taxonomy (NCBI): domain Eukaryota; kingdom Metazoa; phylum Arthropoda; class Insecta; order Coleoptera; family Coccinellidae; genus Adalia; species Adalia bipunctata. The sequence continues at coordinate 9,024,145 of OU342955.1, read as the reverse complement.
ATTACGCTTGAAAGTTTAGACTTATTTATTTGAAACTCACAACGATCGTTTTGTCATTACCATGCATCATCATCAGGTGGAGTTAACAGAACTGATAATAACCAGGGACATATTCCTAATTGAGTATCTTCCAGCTCAAAACGAATAACCAAAGTCGTTACGTAGTCGAGCATAAAAAATTCGAATCCCGCTACTCCTAAACCGTAAAGCACCGGGACCTAAACTCGTCCGACCTTCATTAATGTAAACCATCCCTTTGTTTCAGGATGTTCCAGAGATTAGACCTATCAGCGCCAACTATGCGCTGGCTTCCTTGTACGGCAGGATAATCGATAATTCGTTAGTAAGGTGAGTGGCCTCATTCAATTAATTAATTTTTCGTTGTGCGGCCTCGCTTGGATCATGTACCTTCTCAGGTTTTAAGTATAATTGAGATTAAAGTGCAATCTGTTGAAAAATTCATGTTTGAAGGATAAGAATGATACGCGAAATGGGAGAAAAGGATTAAACTGCGCTAAATACTTTATTTGAATAAAGAGAGTCTCATCACTATCGTTGTAGAATATATTTCCGAAATATTCTAAAAGAAATCTCGCAAGATCTCATTCCATAACTTGAATATCAATAAGACTGGATCGCAAAATGATTAAAGGTAAAAGAAAAGAAGTCTTGAACCGCGCTCACGAAGACACATGTTGACTTGGCGCAGAATTAGGTTACTGTAGGTCAAAGAGCAAGAGCCCACTCGATTCCGCCGAGGCGCAATGCCGGCAAATGTAATTTATTCCGAAATGTTTCAGTAGTTTGACGTTATATCATTTCTCCTTAGGAAACGAATTTCCGCACTCAAACCCTGAAACGAATTCAACGACTTCAATGGAAATTTGTACTTCGCCGAATTCGTCATTCCATTTCTCTTTCAATATGAAAATTTACGCATAACATCTGTTGATATCGATGGGAACGAGGTAAATTACACTGAATTGGTTTAATGGCATTGGGCATGCGTACTACTTTCTCAGTTCACGCATGTCATTTGAAAGAGCGGTTTGTGATAGTTCCTATCGTTAAGGGGACGATATACTCTGGTCTCTGGCCGACGGCCACGGCTACGGCACCGATTCTCCATTCAAAAAGTGCCTTTCATTTTTCCAAGTTTACCCCCTCAATTTTTCACTTGAAAGCTTGATTTTTTTTCGAATTGAAGTTGAAGGATGTCTTGAGAGCACTCCAATTTCTTCCCTTTGAAAAAATTATTTTTTCGCATGAAAAAATCGGCTACGGCACCGATTCTCCATTCAAAAAGTGCCTTTCATTTTTCCAAGTTTACGCCCTCAATTTTTCACCTAAAAGCTTGATTTTTTTTTTGAATTGAAGTTGAAGGATGTCTTGAGGGTACTCCAGTTTCTTCTCTTTCGAAAAATTATTTTTGCGCATGAAAAAATCGGGTTGAATTTGGGAGTCTATGAAAATTGACTGCATAATCGTTTTTCGGCGGTTGTTTAAAAAAATCCATTTGGATAGGGGCTGAAATAATGCAAAAAATGATGGAAATACTAAATACTGAAAATACTTCCAGAAAGTGTGAAATCGCATAAAACTGTCTGAAATTCCAGGGGAACAAAAGAAATCAAGCTTTCAGGTGGAAAAATGAGGGCGTGAACTCGGAAAAATTAAAAGCACTTTTTGAATTTGCAATATTAATTGCAATGGATTCCCGAGTATTTATATCAGTAGTTGATGCTTTTTGGAAATTCTTGTAATTCATTGGGAAAATTTAAAAATTCCTTCCACGACTTGTAACATAATGATCGTCTTTATGATCCTCATTACATAAATAACTATAAGGGTCGGCAAGTTTATGAATGGTGTTCAAGCTCATAGATATATCGGGCCACACTAATCCGATTGTACCTATTCAACGAACTCTTGTTCTAAAGGTGACACTACAGGTTACATATTTTGTGAACACCGTTCCCGTTCCTTGTCCGTTTAAAAGGTTGTATTAATTTGAATGTGAGTTATGTTATGTCGTCAAATGGCATGCCATTCCACTTCCAAGATGAAATTGAAGTTTGTTTAATAGTTCTTTGATCGAATTTGCATTTTTTTTTAATTTAATATACGGGATCAACCCCATTACATTTCGAATTCGAGTTTGAAACTTTCAATGTTGGAAATTGTATAGATTCCAATTCGAAGATCTGCGAAATCTACGATGCAACTGACGAGAGCATGAATTTTCTCCTCATTCTTCTCCGTATAAAAAACGACTTGTGTGAACGACCTTCGCGTATACCCACATTATTTATCGGAGTGTTTCCTCCGTTTACATATTGTTATTATCATTGCCCGTTTGTTTATTCACGGTCTCGGAACGATGTAATAACCTTCTTCGCGGTCGGTTATCGATCTTCTGGGTTTCGATTGATAGAAACCTCGTCGAAAATGAATTAGTGATCTTATCGCCACGCTGACGGATTCCCCTAGCCTTCCATAGCGGTTAAGAAGATAAGTCGCAGTGTAAACAAGTGTGTAATTAGTCAATCAAATGAGGACCTATTGTTACGTCGCTGATTTTGCATAGCGGTTCGTTTCGTAGCGATTAACAGCAGAAGAAAGCTGATGAAAGTTATTTTGCTATTTCATTGAGGTTCTTGAACTCCCTTCAATATATGATACTATTAAGTTAGTACTCGTGTATTTCGAAAGGTGTACTGTGAGGGTAATTCGAAGATAGATGGCTGACATTCTTTATTTTTTCGCAAAAAAAGAATATCGCTCTATATGTTTTTTAATCTTTCTTTATTTTATTTTGGTATAAATCGAAATGTTTCGTTCGAAAGAAATGAGATATTCTATTTATTAACAAGTTGGTGTGACTGTTAATTGACATTTGAATCTCACGTTTCGATTTTTGAAATCATTTATAATTACGCATTGAATTCGTGAATTATGTTTGAAGAAATTGATTACACATCCAGAATTACGAACAATTGGGAATAATGTTGCGAATAAATCAATACCTCAAAAATCCTAATCCATCTATAAAAAAGAATACGAAAAACTTGTGAAGTGGTCTGAAGAGAATTCGGTTGTTTGAATTTCGGATAATGTTTTGTTAGCGTATGAATTAGGACATATAAATGTTGTACATTATGGTGAACTTATTCAATATAACGAAGTATGGCTCAGAAATGGATAAATAAAACATTTCCAACGAAAACTAAGAAGAAAACTAGCTATAGAACTACGTATAACCTCAATTTCTAAACGGAAACTTTGGGTTTTTTTGCAAAAACTAAGAGGTTTGCCGACTTCTCGTTATCATTTTCGTAATCTGGGACCCAAACTTAGTGTGTACAATTTTTTTCACTTTTCCAATACGATTCTTTCAGTTCTAAATAAATACCATGAAATTGGGTAGGATCGGAAGCCAGTGCTGACAACTACAAAAGGAAAAATATAACTGAAAACAATGCTGTATTGAGTTCAGTACTGTTTTTAGTACTGTAATGACCTCATTACAATACTGAAATAGAGAAACACATTTAAATTAAGATTGGAGCCAATTTGTTTTATTTGAAAGATAATTTTATGACATTTCTGTTTTAAAAATAATTTCCGGCATAATATGACCACCACGACTAGCTCTGAGAAATCGCAGACCAATTTTGGACCACTTTTTCGAGTAATTCAGGCCCCATTTCGGCAATAACACGAGTTATGTCGACTTCTGACCCGGGTCGATATACTCCGAAGAAAAAATTTTCGATCGGACTTAGAAAAATTTCGAACAAGATGAAAATTTGGACTTTCGCGAAAAGAATCAGAAAATCTAAACTGTTCGACTCTGATAAATGAAAATTTGTTTTTTCGATTCAAAAAGGATCAATCTATATGCAAAAAAATCAGCATCTGTATAATTCAATTTTTCTGGGAAATACGGCAGTCCAAAAATGACCTATTTTTCGCGATTTTTCGACTCCAGGTCAATTATTTCCCAAACTACGCGTCAAAGCCAAACCTAAGTGACTTCTCTCATTTCCACCCTTAGATGAACTGCTAGTTTATACTCTTTTTGAACCTATGTATTATCTCCGCAAGGCTTGTTCGTAATATTACCTCTCACGCCACTTATCCTGGAACAACTCTGTTCTTTTAATGGAAAGTTCATGCTCAATATTATCAACTTTGATATAATAGATATCGAATAAAGTTGGCATATTTTAAGTGTCAACTAGGTGTAGGAGCGTTCGAAAACAATTAGACCAGGTATTTAAATCGTGAAAAGCGGAGGCTATATTGTGTTTAGACAGATTTTGTGAAATATCCTGGCACTGGCGCCTTCGCCAATTTGCAAATACGACTACTTCCGAATACTCGTTCGCGTAGGTCAGGAAATCGATGTCAATTCGATTCATTCCTCGAGGGAATCGCTCAGATTAACCCAATCTACATGTTCATCGGATGAACCTCCCGAAATACCGTCTTGTTGCTCATTAGCGCTCGCACAAAACAAAATTCCCCGGGTCTCCGGATCCAATGAAATAAAACCCCACAACTTCAGAACATGTCAGTCAAACTTCCGGTAAGTGGGTTCCCAGAGGCGTCGACCGAAATTTAGAACTCCGCTGTTTACAAACCTCCGTACGACTTGAAAGTCATTATGGATTATATCTCTCTATTACAGAACTAGTGGGATCCATCTTAATCACCATAAGTTACGCCTTCACATCGAGCTTCTCCGGTTATTATATCTCCGATTTCGAGGTAATTGAGTCATCGGTCGTAGGTAAAACAACATGGTAGAGTTGCCGGAAGCTTTTGCATTCGAAATTCTAAAATTGATCGTGACGGATTTTAAACAAATCGAAAATGTTCCAGAAAACAGTTGTTTTTTAGGGGCCCTATAGCTATTGGTAAGGGGCCTAAAAATTGCTGGAAAAAGGCCCTATAATTGTTCGATAGAGGTTTTATCATTATTGAAAAGGGGCCTGACAATTGTTGGAAAGGGACCCTGTAATTGTTGAAAAGAGGCCCTATATTTGTTGAAAAGGGTTCTATAATTGTTGAAAAGGGGCCATACAATTGTCAGAAAGCAATACTTTAATTGTTGGAAAAAAGCCTTACGAATGTTGAAAAGGGGTTCTATAATTTTTGGAAAAAGGGGCCCTATAATTGTTAGACAAAGTTAGAAAAAGTGTTGGTAAGGGGCCTAAGAATTGCTGGAAAGGGGCCCTGAGATTGTTGGATCGGAGTTCTATAATTATTGGAATGCGGCCCTACATTTATAAGAAAAAAGCCCTTTAATTGTTGGAAATGGGCCCTTTAATTGTTGAAAAAGGTCTCAAAACTGTTGGGAAGGAAATCTTTGATTGTTGGAAAAAGAGGCTCTGTAATTGGTGAAAATGGGCCCTATATATGTTGAAAACGGGTTCTATAATTGTTGAAAAGGGGCCATACAATTGTCGGAAAGGAATACTTCAATTGTTGAAAAAAGCCTCACAATTTTTCGAAAGGGGCCCTATAATTGTTGGAAAAAGGGGCCTCATATTTGTTGGAAAGGGGCTCTATAATTATTGTTGAAAAGGGGCCTTACAATCTTTGGAAAGGAATCCTTTGATGGTTGGAAAGTGACCTCATAATTGTTGGTATGGGAACATATAATTGTTGAAAAGGGACCCAATAATTGTGGAGAAGGGGCTTTATAGTTATTGAAAAGAGGACCTGTATGCTCATTCAGTTTGAGTATTATTTGGAATTGTGAATATTTGGAGCGACTGGCAAATTGTGAATAAGAAACAAAATCGATTAATTTAAAACCGAATCTGAACAATTCGAAGACTTTGGTCCTTTGATGTGAAAGCTATTTAAACCGGTCTTATTCAAAATCATTGATAGATATTGTGTTGAAAGTAGATTTTTATGACCAGCTGGAGAGTCTACATTCGAAAAACAGCGAGATCTAAAATATGCAAAGTTTTCCATCTCCAAAGTGCAATTTTTCTAATGTGATTCTGTAGCCTTCTCGCGTGCCCGTTCGTTTTCTACAGGTTCACGTTAACAAGGAGGAAAAAAGGTTCAAGAGGCGGAATAATTGGATTCTAAATAAAATGAAACAGCGTGGCCTTTTCCCCGTAGACGTATAAATAACCGGATGTTCCCGGTTACCTGTGAATTCGAATCGAAACTCTTGATGTATGGCCAACTTCATATTATATTGCTTCACGATGCGACAGAAACTTCTGTTACTTCGTACAAGAGCGCGTTGAAGTATCTCTCCCGAAAAATTTATCGCGCTTACATTTCAAAGGTTGAAGAATGTGATATTTCTGGATGGAGATTATTTCAAGAATAATGAATAATGAATCATCAAATATTTAGTACTTTTGATGAATATTATTTATGTTTTATATTTACAGACGTGCAATGAAATTGGGGTTTCATGGAATGATAAAGAACTTTTTATTCTTGTGTTTAGTCAATGAATTTTTCAGAAAAAACAACATTGAATTCATAATTTGCCATCGAATAATAATTATTCCTATAGGTAGCCAATTTATTCAAACACCTTTATAGCGGATGAATCTGTCTTATCGATCGATTAATTCATGTGGGAAGCGAGATTAAATTGATCATCTTTTTATTGTTTATTTATAACTGAACATCGTTGAGTTTATTAAAGAGTGAAAATTATTAATGCATCATGACACGTTTAAAATGAAACATAAAGTTGCTCGTTGACGCACATTGACTATTCTGTAGTTTGTGCATGTCCAGATTCTTTTTAATTAATTTTTCAATTAAATGTGATCGACTTCGATTTATAATATTGATTAATGTTTGTTTCGATCATGCTTTAATTGAGATTAGAAAGAATCTCTTTCAAAACACTATGTCATATAAACAGGAGACAACCCTGCAATTAGTTGTTGACAAATTGCTCGGTGCCATCCATTGTCTAGAACTTCCAAGAGTTCCAAGTTGTGCTACATTTTTAATCGTAAACAACTCACAAGCTTTGAAATGAAGGTGAAAATGTCTGAAGCAAGCTACCATTTTCTGTCAGGGCATTTTCTTTTGCAAATTTGTATCCTGTCTTTATCTTTGAGGATTATGAAACACTCCTGTTTGGTATTAAAGTAACTGGAATTCAACATATCGGTCAGCAAAACTTATAACCAAAACCAAGAAATATTTGGGATTTTTTTTTAGTTCTATAGGCTTTGCCTTAACTCTTTATGAAACAAATAAATAAGAATAAATAAATATGTAAAGTTAAGAACAAGTAATGTATATGAAGAATACCTTTTTCTGAGAAATGTGTACGTACGTTATGTGGAATTCGTGAGAAATTAATCAATTGGTCATTGAGATAAAAATATCTGGGAAGAAAGACCTCAGTCGATAGCCCTTTGGTTGAACCAATAAAATTTTTTATTGTTAATAGAAACATCTTGCGAGTCCGGAATTCTTGCATATTTATCAAGTTTGTTGAGTAGATTAGGAGAAAATTGACATTGAATTGTTGGAAAAAGGCCCCATAATTGTTGGAAATGGGCCCTATAATTGTTGGAAAAAGGCCTCACAATTGTTGGAAAGGGGCCCTTTAATTGTTGGAAAGGGGCCCTCTAATTGTTGGAAAAAAGTTCCCTGTAATTGTTGAAAAAGGGCCCTATAATTTTCGTAAAAGGTGGCCCTATAATTGTTGGAAAGGGGTCCTATAATTGTTGGAAAAAGGCTTCACAATTGTTGGAAAGGGGCCCTTCAATTGTTGGAAAGGGGCCCTCTAATTGTTGGAAAAAAACGCCCTGTGATTGTTGGACAGATGCCCTATATTTGTTGAAAAGGAATCCTTTGATTGTTGGAAAAAAGCCTCACAATTGTTGAAAAAGGCCCTATAATTTTCGTAAAAGGTGGCCCTATAATTGTTGGAAAGGGGTTCTATAATTGTTGAAAAGAAGCGGAAAGGAATCATTTAATTGTTGGAAAGGGGCTGTATGATTTTAGGATAGGGATGCTATCATTATTGGAGAGAGGCCTCCCCAGTTGTTGGAAAAAGGCCCTATAATTGGTGGAAATGGGAAGAATAAATAAATATGTGAAGTTAAGAACAAGTAATTTATATGAAGGATTATTTTTTCTGGGGAATGTGTAGGTACGTAATGTGGAATTCGTGGAAATTAATCAATTTGTCATTGAAATAAAAATATCTTGCGAGTCCGGAATTGATAGTGGTGGATTAGGTCAACCAATTAATCACAGGGAAAATCGAAGAAGGTCGTCCAAAGCGACAAGACTCGACAAGAGGGTCGGATCATCAATTAGGTCTCTACAAGACGAGAATCGTTTTGAGAATGAGAGCAAACCTAGATCGTTTTCCTGAGAAAAATGTCCTGATTCAGTTCCTGTTGAATCTGTCATATAGAATGTATTCCAGATTTTAGAAAATTTGAAATACTACATAAGGCATTCCTATTAAGTTTGTTGAGTAGATTAGAAGAAAATTGACATTGAATTGGCAATTAAGAATTTCAGATTACAAATTGCATCATACAGAAACGAAACCCGCCGTGTTAATCGTAATGCAATGACGCTAATGCGTGTGTGTCATGTAAAGCTAGAAGAAGGTAAGAAGGTAGATAAGTGAAAGTGAGATACCTGGAGGAGGCGTACTACAGAGCGTTAAAACAGTTCAACAAGACTCTTCTGCTACTACGCGTAGAACAGTTAATCAATGGTTTGGCAAAAATAGACCTGTTCGAGAAATGAATTCCAAAGAGTTCGATGGTTTTTCCCAGCCTCAAATAGGCCTCACAGTGGAATAATCATTCTACGAATAAACTGAATTTCCAGCGAATAATGACGCTGAGGTACCTGATTCCTCGACGCCAGCAAAGCGTCAGGATTTATTGCTCGAATGGAAGTTTCGTTCGATGAACTTCAATTTATCACGCAATATTTTTGATGAGCATTGTTGGTAAACAAACTTGTTTTACGAAATCCCTGGTTATCAGCTCATTTTGGGAATGGTGTGAATTCAATTTGAATTTTGATCTCGAAACATTGAAAGATATTTGATTTGGAAAACAATGTTATTATATGACGAAATTGTTGAGCAATATTTGTTGCTGTCATTTCTGAAAACTCACGCATCTTCTGCAAATGAGCTAGGAATCAAAAACAGACAAGAAACCTTTAAATTTTCAAGGAAAAAAGGAGAGACGTAGGTATGAAAACAAAATTAGGTGGGATGAGTCCTTGATTTCATGATCAGGAAGTTTATCTTTATTTTAGTGCGGGAATTGGTCACTTACATTAGCACGTAGAAGTGTTGAAACATGCTTCCCTTCTATCCATAACTAGCTGGCCCGGAGAACTTTGTTACGCCTAAATGATTACCATCGCCATCTAGTGGCGATAATATCAAATATAGTACCTTCAAGACTACGCTACAGTGTCTAGATAAGAGCCATTAACCGTAGCGACACCTAGTGGCCTTATTCAAAAGGAGGAAAAGCATTTCCTATATAAACAAATTTTTCATCGAATTTTTCAGAGTTTTAATGTATTTTATAATAACCAGGCCGTTGACGAATCCATAAATGAAGTTTCATAACAAACAATACATTCGATCTCGAGTTATAAATAATGTAACCAACAACTTTGTTTCATATATATAGATAATTCGTTCCTCAGTATCTGGATGTAGAAGCCGAAATTAAAATAGAATTAAAGTGAATCTAAGTTTAAACTCAATGGTTAAACCCAATTTCATTGATGTTATTTCCATTTCCACCCGATACGGAACCAACTACCCATCAAAGTATCCATTCCTTGTGGCGGATAAACGAAGATGATTCGGACAATATCAGCTCCAATTCGACCGAAATCGCCGTACCCCCCTCGGTATTGTATTTTATTGATTTTCCCGGAATAGAGACGAACGTAATTTTGTTTGTTCCCATCTTTCGGTTCTCTTCATTCTCTAGCGTGTGCATTTCACTCCCCAGATCTCTCTGTTCCCCTAGTCCTCCGAAATGGCAATTTGATGAACGAAATTCCTCATTAGTCATTTAGGAAAGGAGGTTCTTGAAATTTTATCTGTTTGCCGGATTGATGGGGGATTTATGAGTTTGACTGTCAAATTATCATCGCGATTATTATGAGGATTGTTTGTGCTTGGAAATCCGCTAGGATATCCATCAAAGTCATATCCTTTATGGTTCTTTGAATTGGCACGACAAGGAGTGATTGTTTCGAATTGTACGAGGATTTATTGATATCTAGTTAGCCTAGACCAGTACCATGCATAAAAAAAATATTGCGATACCATATCAACGAACAATAACTTATTAAAAGCGTCAGTGTAGAGTTCGACATCAAAAAAGTAAACCCGAGTTACGCAATAAATAAAAAAATGTCCACTGTAATTGTAAAAATCGAAAAATTGGAGTATCGAACCATCATCAAGTACCTGTATTTAAAAGGGTTAAGAGGTAAGCAGATTTACGAAGATATGCTTAAAACCCTTGGTGATCAATGTCCTTCGTATGCGACCGTGAAAAATTGGACTGCAAGCTTCAAATGAGGTAAATTTTCCATTGAAGATGATGACCGATCGGGAAGGCCAGTTTCTGTGTCAGTTCCCGAAAATATCGATGCAGTTCATGACATGATTTTATCAGAACGTCGAATTGGGCTAAAACGGATATCTGAAGCACTGTAGATTTCATACGAACGAGTTCATCATATAGTTCAGGTCAATTTGGACATGAGAAAAATTTCTGCAAAATGGATCCCCAAATGTTTGAATGTTGACCAAAAGCGTGCAAGGGTAGAAGCATCGTGTTCGATCTGTGCTCGATTTGAAAGCGATGCGGACTTCTTAAACCAAATTTTATTATATTATATTATATTTATTATATATTATGGATGAGACTTGGGTACATTTCTACGATCCAGAAACAAAGCAACAATCGATGGAATGGCGACACTCTGGTTCTCCAAGACCTAAGAAGTTTCGTGTCCAAAAATCTGCTGGAAAAGTTCTTGCTTCAATTTTTTGGGATTGCCATGGAGAAATCTTGATTGATTTTTTGGATAAGGGTAGAACAATAACTGGAGATTACTATTCGACATTACTGACCACTCTACGGAAAAAAATTAAAGAGAAAAGACGCGGAAAGCTATCCAAAGGTGTTTTGTTTTTACAGGACAACGCCCCAGTACACAAATCTCATGTTGCCATGCAAAAAATTCGTGATTTAGGGTTAGAATTACTATAACACCCCCCTTATTCACCAGATTTGGCTCCGTCCGACTATCATCTCTTTCCTCAACTGAAAAAAAAGCGTAAAAGGTCGTCAATTTTCTTCCAACGAGGAGGGAATAAAAGCTGTGGAGGACTGGTTTGCAGAGCAAGATGAAACATTTTTTTGAAAGGTTTAGAGACGTCGCAGGTTCGCTGTGATAAATGTTTTCAATTAAGAGGAGAATATGTTGCGTAATAAAATACTTTGACATTGAAAAATTGTTTGGTTCCATAGTAGGCTAAGAATTTTTCAATATATCCTCGTACTTCTAATGAGATGCTACCTCGTACCGCTAGTGTTTGTGGAGGATAGGGTAAATAGAGTAATCTTCTTCTCATGAAGTTGAAAAATCGGGAGATCAAGGGGGCCAAGGAAACAAAACTTCATGTATTTTGATCTCAGCAGATACCATTTTTTTCGAAAATATTGAGTTCTTTTTGTTGGGAGATCAATTTCCAACTTTCCTCCATTCGTTAACGTTTCGCCTTAGCTCCATCGTCAAATTCGTAAACCGCTTTTAAGATTCCCGGACTATACCCGGATTATCCGAATTCGGTCCATTACGAACGAAACAGGCGAGAGAAAGGTGCCTGGAGAGAAAACGATCCGTCTACAATTCCATTTATAACAAAAATGAGAATCACATCACTTTTGGTCCGTTATGATCCTGGCGAATTGAAACGAATAATTCATCAGTCATTCACCTAACCATTCATCATCCTTTAATCTGCGATAAAACACTATTTAATTTTGTTTTCGGATTGTAATTCGGCCGTTCGTCGCAGTTCCGTTTGAAATGGTGTCCGGAATACAGGTTAATGAATTGTCAATATTTTTCGTATGATACAGTTTGCGCTCGAGCTTTTGTGGAGTTTGCGTTATCACGTGGAGTTTGCTCTTGTGTTTTTGTTCGCCGCCTGGAGTTCAGAGTTTCTTATTGCGGAAGCTTTTGTTTAATCGACTGCTGGCGTTTTCTTAATGTCGCAACTTCTGTTGGGATTCACTCCGTTTTCTTGCTTACCTGTATGATTTTATGGCTTATTCTCACCAGACTTGTGGTTAAGTCAAGAGGTTGACTTGAGATATGGCAACACTGATAAAATATGACTTTGTCAATGTCATATGACATGACATTTTGTCATATGACTTAACATTTTGTCATATGACATGACATTTTGTCATATGACTTCGTAAAGTTTGGCATTTTTAATGGTGAAAGTACTCATAGCACATCCTGTGCTCATAGCGAGTGCTATGTCTTATGTCTTGTCTACAGTTAGTTGAAACATCCATCTCTTTCATACTCACGTTTAACTGTTTATTAATTTTCAATTTATTGTAATTCTTTTCATTTATAAGTTAAGCATGTAGTCAGTGCTTCACTTTACTTGTACCTGCAGTATGCATCCAGATATTATTCCATTATTTTTTCATTGAGTACCAAAAATAGACAAGTCCCTAGAATAATATCAGTTCAACCGAGTATAGCGCGATTTAATAATATGGCATTCATCGAATATTTCCTATAAATCACAAATATTTATTGCGTTTATTATAGTTGTTGTTGTTATGAATACCAATGAAACCTCTAAATGTCATTACAGCGAAGAATAAATAAAAGAAATATTTTGAATATATTGCATTGATTCAGTAGGCTCTTCATATTCTTCGTTTATTGAAACGAATTATGAAATTACCACATTATAATTTTCATCGAATAATTCAATAAACATATTTGTTCGATTTGCTGTGGTTGAACTCTCCAACCAAAATTATATCCAGAATTCGAATTAGTGTTATTTAACATTATCTGCTCCTATCCTGTATTGAAACAATAATTACTGTGCGCTATTAATGCTAAATCAATTAGTGAAGGAGTAATTATTGATGATGCAGATGAGGTACTATTTGTGGTGGTTTCATAAGAAGGGCATGAAACCTGTCATTAGATGCGATTATCCTTTCTTTCCGTTCTGAACGAGCAGTAATTTCATATTCCAATCTTTCGCTGATGTAGGTACTAGTTAATTATCAACATATATGACTTGGTGTCGTCTTCACAAAGTTAAAATAAACATTTATGTTGTACCAGAAGGGACATCCATGAATCACTCAAGTCTGAGAAATGAAAGAGCACGTGCTAGTTATTCACATTGGGCTGAATATCCAATCGTGAAACTTAAGGGTTGTGGTGCCAATATCGACTGTTTGAATGGTATACCTACGTGAAAGTTAGAAGTTGTTTAGAAATCGATACCTTACGCAAGGGTGTCTTCCAAGAAAAAATTAGCACTAACCTTCTTGCATCTATGTTCAAGCATTAATAGGAAATTGAGCACTAATAGGAGTCATTAAAGGTCGATATTGTAGACAAACTAACTTGTTATTTCGACGTCGACGAAAAATATAAATTAATGCATTAATGGACCTATCGGTTGCTCCAGTTTTCTGAGGCGTAATTGTGCAAATAACAGCTGAAAGGTCAGTGGTCTTCAACCACTGATCCACTGCCACAAAGTGGTCATCAACCAGAATCTTGTTACCAAGCGCGAGAAGTTTTAAGTTTCGGGATAATTTAGTGATTTACTATACACACAACCAAACTTATATGGAATCACCCAGTATTAAGATGAAATATTATTTTGATATCTTTTCCGTTAGAAGCAAATAAAAAGTGCATGTGTTTACTCACAAAAACAGTTAGGTTCATAAGCACTTGATAAGATTTGGCTTTGCAGTGTCGATTTTACCATTTCGTTCGAACGTCGCAGTGAATTTATATTTTGTTTTTTTGCGAAGTTTTAAAAAAAATGCCTTATGTGGGGTTATCGGAAGTCCAGAGAGGAAGAATTATTACTATGGCAGAACAAGGTATGTCACAAAGACAGATTGCAAGAACGGTGGGGGTTACACAAGGGGTTGTTTCAAAAACCTATGCAAGGTTTCTGGAGTTAGGAACCCTAAAGAATAGGCCGAGAAGAAGTCGTGGAAGAGTAACTACAGAAAGGCAGGATCGCTTTTTAGCCCAAACAGCAAGAAGAAATCCCGCAGTATCTCATTCAGAGCTTCAAAGGCAATTTTTGCAAGCTACAGGTGTTAGTGTTTCTGTCGAAACTATCAGAAAAAGACTTCGCGCTCGGGAATTATTCAAGAGAAGAGCGTTAAGAGTTCCAGAACTATCAAGGCAAAATAAAATTGACCGTTTTAATTGGTGTTTAGAGCATGAAAATTGGACTATTGAAGATTGGAAAAATGTCTTATTTTCGGATGAGACCAGAATTAGCCTACGATCAGACGACCGGCGTGTTCGCATTTTAAGAGGTAGAGGGCTAGGCTCCAAGCTGCAAGACCGATCCCTAAATACAAAGGAGGTACTGTAATGTTTTGGGGCGGAATTATGTTTGGTGAGAAAACTCCTTTAATTCCCATTAGACAATCTCTGACAGGGCCTAGGTATGTTGATCTAGTGCTACAACCTGTAGTGAGGCTCTGGCGAGGTGCTTTTGGAGATTATTTCCTATTTATGCAGGATAATGCACCTCCACATACCAGCAGAGTTGCAAAAAAAATTTTTCGAAACAGAAGGTGTTTTAGAGTGGCCTTCTTGTTCACCGGACCTTAATCCTATCGAGCACTTGTGGGATAGGATCAAAAGAAAAATTAGAGCTCGTCAAAATAATCCTGGTAACGCAGAGCAACTTATACAAGCGCCTTTAGAGGAATGGGCAAATGTTACAGAAGAAGAAATTAACAACTTAATAGAAAGCATGCCTCGTCGAATTCAAGCTTGTATCAATGCCAGGGGTGGTAATACTGATTATTGATTTGTTAAAATCGTTTTATTTGTTGTTCAATTCACAGTTACATAAAAATTATTTTTAGAGAAATTCAAACTTTCAATTTTTTGTTCTATTATAAAAATAATCTTTTGATAATTTATATTATTTTTGTAATAAACTTGTTTTGGGAAAACTGCTCTTCACTTTTCAGCGACTTTTTTTTAATTAAAATTCGTTTTTTCCAAATAACAGGGTGATTCCATATAAGTTCGATTAAGATATTAGGTAATTGTTTCGTTTCACTATAGGGCGGTTCAAATGTAAATTGTGGACACTACAAGAATTCGAAAACTATCTGGGTATTCTAGAGGTGAAATCTAATAATTTTATTCCATTTGTTCGAGTAAAAACGACCAACCTAAAGACCGTTTTCTGAAATTCTTTTCAGAGTTTTTTCTTCGGAGTATATCGACCCGGGTCATTTTATTCACTGATTCGGACAAGTAGACTACGAATCTGTAATAAGAATGATGTGTGGGATTTGTGGGTACTAGGACGATTTTCTCTGGTGTTAACACAAAACTACAGTTTTCCTGACGTTTCGCTCTTTATTAGAGCTTCTTCATCATATAATATTTGGGGACGCTACTATATCTACATTGTAATAAGAATTCTCCTTTGACGCGTAGTTTGGGAAATAATCGATCTGGAGTCGAAAAATAGGTCATTTTTGGACTGCCGTATTTCCCAGAAAAATTGATTTATACAGATGCTGATTTTTTGCATATAGATTGATCCTTTGTGAATCAAAAAAACCAATTTTCATCCATCAGAGTCGAACAGTTAAGATTTTCTGTTGTTCTGAATTTTTGACAATGTGTTCAATAAGCTTATTGGTCTATAATTTACAATTTCATTCCTTTTACCAGATTTAAAAATATGGAAGCTTGTTTTAAGGAAAATTCATCATGAAATCGACCACTATAAATGCCCATTTCTTAAGCAGGAAATCGATTCCAGAGCCGATAAATAACGTAGTTGGGTAGATGTGTTGTGTCCTCCGCGGGCCCCCGACGACCTTAGTCTACCACTGTCGTTCCCGTCTTCTTCTTCATCCGAACCTTCTGGACCTCCGGATTCGACCATCGAAAAACGCGTTTCGCCATAATCTGTTATGCAAATAGATTCCGTTAATGACATTATCCCGGCGTGCGACAAAGCGTCACCGAGTAATTGGATACTCCGATCATTCCGGAGCCTGCCGGGTCGCGCGGGGTATTTATATCTTCTAGTATTCGAATCTGGAACGCAAAGATCAAGTTCGCGTTGCTCCCGGAATCTGGGTCATCTGTAGACGACGAGAACGTTCCGCGATCCGTCAACGGTCCGTTACCAAGCCGTCGATTCGGTTTCGCGAACGTTTTTGTTCGCACTTTTGCAATTATGGAATCCGATTTGGAAGACTACCGCGCCGCGTTCTCGAATCATACCTAAAGTCTCTCCCCATTGCGCGATCGTAGTTCTAAAGGGTGTTTCAATCTGGGCGGTTTTTCTTTAAAATAAATAAAACACATAATTTGCATTCATTTTCAAAAACTTTTTATTGGTAATTGAAGTATCAGTTTTGACATTTATGTACGAAAAAAATGAATTGCCAAATGGCCTCCTCTTGCAGAGCTCTACAGAGCTCTTTTGTTCAAATGTTCAATGACATTTTGACATAATTTCTTCCTTTAGTTCAGAAATCAATTGTGGATTATTCTTATAGACCTGGCTTTTTACATAACCCCAAAGAAAAAAGTCCAACGGTGTTAAATCACATGATCTTGGTGGCCAATTGACATCACCGTTTCTGGAGATTATTCGTCCAGGAAATTCTTCTCTAAAAAAATCAATTGTGTCATTTGCAAACGGAGGCGCATCCTGCTGAAATCAAATGTGTTCTAGATCAATATTCATTAATTCAGGCCACAAAAATTCGATTATTAGGTATCCGACGGTATAGATCAAGATTGACAGTTACAGCTTCACCAGCAGCATTTTCAAAGAAGTAAGGTCCAATTATACCATCTAACCATAATTGGCATAATTCACACCAAACAGTGATTCGTTGAGGATGCGTAGGTTTCTCATGAATAATTCGTGGATTTTCCTCACCCCAGATACGACGATTTTGTTTATTAACATAGCCACCAAGTTCAAAATGTGCCTCATCTCAAAAAATCAGCTGGTTGTTCATTGATGAAATTGACAAATGAACGAAGTTTTAAATGATCTAATGGCTTTAGTTCCTGTTTTATTTGAACCTATATGCCTTCAGAGCTAAATCCTTGTGTAAAATACGCCATGTTGTGGACCCACTTAGCCCAACTTTTTGTGAATGTTGTCTAATGGACATTCCAGCAACACTTTAACGAATCCGGAATCAAATCAATATTTTCTTGTGAACGACCGCTACGACTGTATTTTTCACTTTTTTAGTATTCCACCGAACCGGTCTCATGAAATTTTTTAATAATTCGACCAATGCTTTCAGATGGACGATTATGTAAACCATAAAATTCCCGTAATTTTCTGAAAACACTTTTCACAGAACGCTGATCTTCATGCAATAATTCAACAGTTTGAACGCGTTGTTTTATGGGGTATGAAGCCATCTTTATAAATGTCATACATCACACTTCTCAAATGCTAGAATACCCAGACGAATTCAGTGCGCCATCTATATTTTATTTATTCTTAAAAAACGCGTACATAATTTGAAACACCCTACAGCTTGAATGTTCACAATATCGCCAGAACTTGTGAAATACCACCAAGATCCGATACCATGCCATAAATGTCCCTATGGAAAAATAGAACCGGAGATCCCAGAAATATCCATCAGTCTTCTTTTTCGATTTGGCGAACTTCATCGAACAGAATATTTATTAATCGGTTCCTTATGTTCGAAAGAACTATTGCCGCATTGTTTTCCTCGAAACCGATATTTATAGGTGATTATGGTCGCATCGCAACGAAAGCCATTTGGACTCTGAAAAAAACGATACTTATAATATTTGACAGTTAGGCTCCTTTTGCCTCAACTTCGACGAACGCGATAGTTATGGGTGTTTTTTGTTGTACATCATTTCATTGAACGAATTCCGCTTAGAGAATATGAACGCGAATCTTAATGCACTCGTATCCACACCACCCTGTAGGTAGTGGGCGAGTGGGCCTAATTCACTTTATGCCGAAATACGCCAAATTTGTTTCCAATAAACCGTTGATTGAGTTAAGTCAATAGTTAATGCACTCGTTTCCACAATACCCTCTGTAGGTAGAGTGCTCGGCGCGTTTTGTTTTTAGGTGTATCCCCAGTAGGCCTGCTCCACTTTATGTCGAAATGCGTCGAATTTATTTCTAATGATCTTTCAATTAATAAATTATATAGATATCAAAGTATCGTGGAAAGGAAAAGTTTCAATTTAGTTCTAGCCTACCATTTTTCTCAAAGCCAAAAGATACGTACAGCATATTATGTGGAGTAACAAGAATCTTTGACATAAAAGCCCCTATGGCCGAAATGAAATCGGAGATCCAGAAAGAAATATCATTTTTCGATTTGACGAACTCCGACGAACAGAAAATTTCTTTTTAGGTTTCTGCATTTATTGGCGCATACTTGTTCCGAATCTAGTGGCGCTAAATTTATTGGCGTATGCGTATACCTACTATTTCCGTATTTATTGGCGCATACTGTTTCCGTATTATTTAGTTGAACAAATTCCGGCAAGGGAATATGAACAACGATAGTTGATGCACTCGTTTAAACACCATCCTCAGGCCACAGCTTGTATTAAATAAATTAACTACCTACCTGTCACTGAAATTGGCGGTAGCATTTATGGGTAGATGAAGGTAATTTTTGTTTAACAATATTTGAATTTATTCTGTTCTCATTTCTGTTTGGAATATGGTTTTCCTAAATCTCACAGAATGATAATATAGAATAAGAAAACATGTTTTCCGAAACCTCTTCATTTGTTTTAGCATTTACCACTTCTAGCATGTAAACGTATCAGTATTACTGCTGCTTCGCCCTTCTGATTCGGTGTCAATTTCTCACCAGGCAATTAGGTTGAGAACGACCAGTTCGTCATCACTATAGCATAAATAAATTGGAAGATTGATAAGTGTGGGCAATTCATAATTGCAGAAAAGAAGATAAGGTCCTTTATCCCACAACCTTTGTATTTTCACTATCTGGAGCCTTAAAACCCAATAAGATGCAGGTTTTAGCCCACACTCTCGATTCTTTCAATCACATCATTGAGAAACGTCGAGCTTCATCGCAGTGTATGTACTCCTTTATGATTCACTCGATTCGCTCTTTCGCAATTATGAAATCCGGTTAAAAGGCACGTCTTGGTTTATGCCCATAATTACGAGACTCGAATAAGAATTATTCGAAAGATGCACCGACAATGATCCATTTATGCTGCCAAATAAAAGATTGCAGCCACAAAAGATACCGATAACAATTCTGAATTCATAAAAAGAAAATATGCAATTATAGAACAATATCCAAGAGCCACCAAACTTACGCCACCATACAAAAATTTTACATTTTGTTAACGACGCATTCTTTTGAAAAAGTTCTAAACCTCATGATGTCTGAGAGAATTGGTTTTCAACTATATTGCAAACATCATTCAATGGCACAGTAAATTTTTTTTGAATCCTTTCTTTCTCTTTACAGATTCAAATAAAGCAGGGTTAACCTGCAGGTCATGGATGTCACCTTCACGAACGTCTTGGAGGGAGCGAGGCAGTATTTCCAGGGGCTTCCCATAAACGCCAGCTCCGTGAATCCTGCGTATCAAAACCCGTCTGACACCCAAGAACGGAACAGCAATGAAGTTAAACGAAACCAAGAATTCCAACAATCGCCCAAACCTTATTGGATGGGTCAAACTGAACAACACTGTCTTCCCTCTCGAGAACCAACGCCAAACCAGAGGCCTCCTTCCTACAATTCGGAATCATCGAGGCCTTCATCGCATCCCCTCTATATCAACACGTCTCAAGAACAGAGGACGCCAAATTACCCCTCCAATTATCAGGAACAATCTTCGTCCTACCCGATGCACATGATGAATCAACAGCAGTTTCAGCAACATCAACAATACTCTCATCAGCAACACAGTCATTTACAACCGCATAGTCCGAGGACCCAACCGCCGAAACAACAGTACAACCATAATCAGCAGATCCATTATCAACAGGCGCAACATCAAAGCGGTCAACAGCCTGGTGTTGGAGATTTCCAGTTCACAAAGCCTCATCACAGAGACGCTCCTTCAAACACTCCAAACTATCCTCCACATATCCTGCAGAATTCTGCATATCATCACCAAACAACGAGTCCTCACAGTTCGCTATTATCGTCTTCGCCAAAGCTATCCCGTAAATCGGAACAAAATAAAACTCCCCTCCATTCTTCGAATTACACCCCACAAACACCGTCAACTCAGTCGACAACAGATTATGCCAACTATCAACAAAATAGAACTTTCTATCCCGAAACCTCCTATGTTAACCCCCAAACCTCATCTGAAAGCAAAAACTATACAACGCCTCAAGGCTATCCTTATCAGCAAACTTCCCAAATCAGTAATCCGAGTTATTATAAAAACGTGTATCAACCTCCTTCAAGTACCGCATCAGCATACAGTTCTACCAGTACTTCGGTGCGTTCATCGAAACCAGATCCGCAAAACCCAGCCTTCAATAATCAGTCTTCAAGGACACATAATCTTCCACCCATAGCTCAGTTGTCTGCGAGTTACTTCAAGAGTGTGCGCGATAGTCACAAGCTAAGCAGTGGAAGGAGTCAATCGAATTCTTCGAGTGCTGCTACCACAAAAAATACTAATTCGCAAAGTCCAATACCTGCGAATCCGAATTACAAGGCGGAGTATCAGTACCAACATAGATCTGTTAATCAACAATACGTACCTTCCTCGTCAGCAGTTACAACAACATCGTCTTCTTCATTTAATAACGTAACTTCTCGAAGCAGTGGTACTTACTCTGTCCAGTCTCTAACTTCGGATAACCAGTTTTCGAAGCAACCCCAGAATGTCCAAAATTCTAATTATAATAGTGGTGCCCAGCAGAACAGGTCATTTAGCGAAATGTTAAGTGATGACCAAAGGAGGAATTCAACAGGAAATAAACAAAAAAGGGAGTCACCCCTGGATCTGTCTGTCAAAACTGTACGGACCCCAGCTGATTCAACTTTGGATGATCATGAAAACGATAGATACCTAGCTGCAAGTCGCGTTCCTCCCATTTCTGCTCATTTCCCGTCATTCGATCCTTACGCTACTTCTTACCAAAGGGGCTCAACTGCTCAAAGAGTACCACCATCAAATGCTGCTAAGCTTGACTATATCCCGAATTACGGTATGCTGGGGAACGCGCAGCCAAATTACAGACCGGATCAAAGAGCTGGGACATCTTTTCCGAATGTTCCCAAAAATCAAAGAGCCCCGAACGATAGACGGAGCAGTTCTGCCTCTCAACAAAATAAAGACTCCATTGTTTCTACGCCAAATGCGATTAATTCGTTTCCGCAATTAGCAACGCCAACTCTAGGACACGGTATGAAAACTTCTGCGGTTTACCCTACCCATGTTTTGGATACCCAGAGGAAGAGACCGGCAGATACAGCGCCTTCTATCGATCCTAAAATGCCTAAAACTGAGTCGTGGAGACAAACAATCGATCGACAAATAGAGCAAAAATTATCAACGTACAAACAAGATAAAGAAGAGCAAAAATCTAAAGAGTTGTATATGAATACCACAAAGGAATCTCTTATACATAATGGCAACACCAATACGTTTAGATCTAAAGATGTCTATACTAATAATTATAGTAACCCACAATACCATGCAGCAGTGCCCGCGCAACAGTCTTTCAACGGTAGCCAATTCAATTCATATCCGAATCATAGTCAAACATACGTACCATCTCCAGCCAGTCAATTCAATAATACGGCGAACTATGGTTCCCATCAGCAGAATATATATTCTTCGAAGGAACTGATTCGTTCAAATTCAAATTCTTCTTTGTCATCCGTGAAATCAGGTTCTGGAGGGGCTGCCGATAAACGGGTGTTGACACTGTTGAGGAACAGTATAGAAACTAAGGGGGCCAAAGAGGCCCAACGGAAATACGGACAAGACCAGCTGACTAAATATATTCAACAACCTCATCATCGGACAGATATACAACAACCCTCTACCCAAGTAACGGCGCCATTGCAACCTAGGCTAGCTTTCATGGGACGACAGAATGTTTCACCATTCACGCCTAACAGTTTACCTGAAGGTAACAATACCACTCCCTTATTCAACAAACTACACGTTCCTAGAGCAATAGACTCGATAAACTTCGATATGAATAAAAGCATTGTGGACGTAGGTAGTAAGCAATTAGAAGCTGTGATAAACGACCAGAACAATCCGAACAATGATCTAGATGGTCTCGCTGCCTTTTTAGCAGCTAGAATCAGAACCAAAGCCGAACTGAAACAAGTTAGTCCTAATCAACAGGCGACCAATAACGGCAATAACATTGTTCAAAATGTTGAAAATCAAATACGTGCTACCCTCAAACAAGACAGCTCTCCCACATTTAATTCAAGTGGATCCTCTAGTGGTACCAGTATTCCTAAATTGTCGAAAGAGTATCAAGTGTCACAACAGCCAAGAAAAAGGTTATTCAGTAGATCGGAAGATGACAATGGCCATGCATCTACCAAGGACATGCCAGCTAGGGACAAATCTGGATTGAGAAGCTCTTCTGAGACTTCAGTATTCGACTTTCCTGACTCGGGTTCAGACGGAGAAATGCCTGTGTTAGAAATGCAGAGTCTAAATGCTATGAGAAAAGATAGAAAGTTGTCGTTGAAACAGACATCTTGTTCGGAATCTAAAGACATCAAGCCTGAAGTTAGCCAAAGGCCCTTGACTCCTGAAGATGATATCTTCCTCTCAGCATGCGATACTTTCATGGATCAACTTAAAGCCGGTGTTGGTAAGAAACGTGGAAGGAGGAAAAAGCCTTTCGAGCCTGATGTTCTTGCGAAACTTGAAACCTTCACTAAGGAGAATCCTATCGAGAGCGAAATCAAAGTTAAAGAAGAAAAACCGGATGAGAATATAGAACCAGCAAGTGATATCGAGAACAAAAGCACTCATCTTTCCACGTTCAATTTATCAATATCGAGAGATAGGGTGGAATCCCCTACTTTGTCGTCACAAATTGTAGAAGAACTCAGTCTGTCCGTAGTGAAGAAAGAAGCTCCTGAGGAATTCGAAGAACAAGATAAACATATCCCTGAAGAAATCGATAAGATACAAGACGGTGATCTCAGTGACAGTGATAGTGAAACGATTAAACAATTATCGAATAAGTTGAAAAACAAGCGTGGCGAGTCTGAAAACAAAAACCTCACAACCGAGCTTCAGGTCCTTGTGAGTAAACCAACTAAAAAACCACCTTTCGGCGACGGATCCGCATTTTATCCAGGCTGGGAAGAAGAGGTTTATAATTACAAAAAATCTCTGAGAATGCCACCTAGTTTGATACAAGTGAGGCCCCCATCCTCTCTGAGAATATCTACTTCTCTCCCAGATTTAGACCCTTGCCATAGCCCTGCATCTTCAACGATGCCAGAAAGAGATGAAGATTGCAAAAATATTTATAACAAGGTGAAATCTGAACCCTTCGATAGCGACATCGAATCAAATTCTAGTTTCAATCTATTCAATTCCAAAAATAACTACGATTCTGAAGGAGGCTCATCTATCAGGAGTTTACCAACTCCTGTTAAGGATTCAATTGTCGATAAATTGTTACAAAAATGTGGTAAGAAGAAGAAGAGAAAATACAAGAAAAAGGAGGAGCAAGGACCAAAAATTATACCAAAGGCAGAAAATCCAGTGGAACTACTGCCGACTCCAAGTTTAGAAATCAAACTTAACAATAAGAAGGAACCAGTTATAAAGACTGAGGATCCAATATTGGGTTTCAGAAAATCAACAATCGAAAACTTCAAAGACGCTTTTCTAAATAGAGCTGGTAACATCGTAGGAATGAATGAACAATTTTCCACTGTTATATTGAAATCCAGGACCCGAAAGGAAACACGAGTGATGAAGCAAAGAGCTACAATCAAAGAGGTATTTGGTGAAGATAGACCAGCTTCGGCCCCTCCTTTAAGTTGTATAAACGTTGATCTCAGTGACATAAAGAAAGAATTGAAGGAACCAGCCAAAGACGAAGAAGAATCGTTGAAGAAATTGAAATACAGACCTTTGCATTCACTGAAGAATAAATTGTTAGGGCGAGGTAAAGCCAAAACTAATCTTCTGAAATCAATAGCTGATAAGAAATTCAGATCGGAGATATTAGAAGAATTATCGGTGGAAAAACAGACGAAGAACGAATCGCGGGATCAATCACCATCGGTGCTAAGCGAAGATTTAGATAGTAAATCAGAGACAGTGTCTCTCGACGGTGAAGAAAACACGATATCAGTGAAGAAACGCGGAAAGATGAATAAGATAAGAAGAAAATGTAGTTCTGGATTCGACTACATACGTAAAAAGAAGAAACAAGTCAAGAAAGAGGTGGATCAGAACGAACCTACCCCAAAGAAGAAGAAGCGTGAACAAGTGCTGAAAGCTTCACCAGAGTCGGAATCCGATATTCAGAAGGAAATAAAGAGTTGGGTACTGAACAAAGGGGTTGGAGAGACTCATCTTCATCGATCTGCCCGCCTTGGCTATACGGTAAGCTACTGTCATCATTCATTGATCTTCACCAAATCATATTTTGCGTGAATTGAAAACGATTGTAAGCACTAAACCTATTTCAATCTTGATGGGTTTTGAACCTTTGCACCAAGCTAATCCGTGCCGGTAATGGTATAATTCACTTATTTGCGATTAGTTAGAAACATTTTCAAGCCGTTGTAGCATTTAGCTGTCAGAAAATAATTACTTTTTGCTTTGAAAGTAAGTGGACCAGTGGAGATCCATATCAAAAGTAAACCGATAGGTTTACTTTTACATGACAAATGGGTTATGTGGCACTGATGACGGCATAACAAGCCAGAAACCGGTCGGTCTCTACTCTGCTCCGATGGCAGCACGATCCTAGCGGTTTACTTTTGAATTATATCGTCCACTTACTTTCATTATTATATTTTACTAACGAAAATAAACCTTTTTTTCATCGAATTGAAAACAATAACATTATCCATAACAAATCTGCCCTTTTCAATGTCGATCAATACAGTTTACACATATTTTTTCAGGATGTAACTGCATACTGTTTGGAAAAAATGGAATGTGCGCCGTCTCCTAAGGACAACGCAGGATATACACCATTGCACGAAGCGTGCTCTAGAGGACACCTTGATATTGCTAGATTACTGTTGATGTATGGAGCTAACGTTAGCGAATCCGCAAAAGGTGGAATAAGGTTGGTATAATTATTTCATGAGTAATTTGGATAGAATGAAGAATTTCAATGATTATCGCTGTAGTGACTCAATAAATTTCAAATTGTTCCGTAAATTGGTCTTTATACGGTATTAATTAGTGTTCGAGTAAATGGCACATTTCGGCAATAATCGCCAGACTGATATCTTAGGGACTCTCTTTTCTGTTAAATTATCCAAGGTGTGAAGCCGAGAGAGGAGTCGATATTTTTATCGGAAACTCTTCTGGTACCTTACTATTACTCAGGAGTCACACGTATTATTAATTTACTTATTACCACATTCTGTTCGTTATTGAATTTGTTAGTCTTATAACTTAATCTATTGAGAGAAATAATTTCGTGTTTGTTATAGACCACTTCATGAAGCCGTCGAAAATGGCTTCGTAGAAATTATAAGACTGTTACTTTCCTATGGTGCTGACTCAAAACTGGCAACTTACGCTGGATTGACTCCATTATCATTGGCATCCGATGAAACTACGAAAACGTTCCTTTTACACTATATGGATGATTTGGAGGGAAAATCAATTATTCCATGGCCTTTCAGTGGACCAGCTGCATGTTTCGGTAAGGAAATTCAGTGAAGACTTAAGTGTTATATAAAATAATAAAAATAAGTTTTCATAAATATATCTATTTTCAGATTCCAAAGACATGGGGTGCGAAATATTCAGCTCCCCACCACACCCAGAGCCCTTATCAGAAGAAGAAGATATAGTTTTCGAAGAATCTGAATTTCTTCTACCCAATTTGTACACCTTACAGGGTGAAACTCAGGGAGATCGCTGGATATTACTTCAAGATCTATCCAATCTTCTGAAGATCAAATCGCGGGATGCTCTCTTGAAACAAATATGCCCCACACCACCACCTGGATCGTCAGCGAACCACAAGAGCATCGTTAGGGAACTGAAAACTTCTGATTTTTTGGAACAAGCGCATTGTTGTCAGTTCTTAAACGCTAGTGAGAAAATAAATTTGCGTGCTTCAAAGGTTGCGTTAGTTAAATTTACTGACAAAATTAGGGAACTTTTGAAAATTGAGGAAGTTGTAATTACTTCAAGGTGACCACTTGAAAATAAACTTTCCTTTGAATAAGTGTTGACGTGATATTACATCTTATATATATAATTATTTTTTTATTACTTATATAGTTTCGTTATCCAATTATTTTATTTGATTTATGTATGGTGCTTCATCTACAATAATTTACTTAAAATTATTACCAATTTGTAATATTTTGTTTATGTTTGTATGAAATTTAAATTAAAGTTTATTTATTTTATTTAGAATTTTAGGAAAAAAAAATCCTGGGTTACCATGCTTAATTAGGTACTTTGTGGAAATTAAACCTACATCAAACTGAAAATTGAGTAACTGAGTTGTGCAATTATTTTGAGGATGCGTAAATAGCTTTCATTGTATAAAATAAGTGAATCAAAGTATTTTAGACAGTTGGATGAAACAAAGATACTCATTTGAACTAAGTATTATATTATTATTTGATCAATCATGTATCATTGACTCAGGGAAGATATTATTTGAAATGTGTTTACCATTAGTTCAAATATATCTGTTAGTATATGGTAAATATAGAAGAATATTACAGCTTCAGTAATTTCGCGGAATTTACATGAAGAAAATTTATAAGGCAGCTTCATCATTGTATTTATTTAATTCATCATCATTCAATGAGATATCGGAGTATTTTTAAATCAATCAAAAAAAACGTAATTTTTTCTTATTTGAGGTTCCATAATTTCTTTGTATAGATTTTTGTGAATATAAAAAATTGTATAGACAGCCTCTATTATGAGACTGAAGCTGATTTTCCCTGTACATTTTAGGTAATATGACATAATATATCTTCTACTATGTGCTGAAAGCAAGTTTTAAGTTGTGCTTATTAAATCTAATTGGGATGATTGTACAGAAAACGAGTTATCTGTGATGCGCAATGGTGGCAAAGTGCAATGCTTTTTTTACAGAATGTAATGAACATATTGTGATTTGCCAAGTTGTCCTAGATGTGTGAATTTAGGAATTACTTTTATTTACAATGTTTTTTAACATTTTTAAATGTTTTCTGTTCTACGAAACTTGTGAATAAAAATCATCAAATCAAAAGTCTCACCTTATTTACACCCATATCACCTGATAAGAATTGTGAAAACATAAAATTATGTGACATGCATGTGTCTGACGAGACAGACACATGAGAATATGATTGTCAACAGAGCATTTTATTGACATGAATAATTTTTCATCTCCCTGTATGCAACATGATTTTGATTGGCTGGTAGTTTGTTGAGTGTTCAAATTACCACCGAAACATATGTGTATTTTGACATCATACACATATGTGTGGTAATAGCACAGACTGTCTAATGGTAATATTAATAAGTGAAAGACTGTTCAGACCAAAAGTTTGGAGCTGTTTGATATTGCCGACATTGGTTAATTACCCAAGGGATTATTAATATTCAGCCCTCAGTTGGTCTTTGTCAAGGTTTCCTCTAATGGTTGAAAATCTTTTCACTCAAACAATGTGTGCAGCATTAATTTTATTCATTACATCATAATTATTAAAAATACAACAAAATGGTAATATGTGTAAAACAGAATACATATAATTTTGCAATTGTTCTCTAATTTTTGCAAGATATAATCTTGGCTCAGTGATATGGAGCTTCAAGGACGTGACTTGTTGTCACTACCAATTGATACTTTCATTGATTCAAATTTGAATGAACATTATCCATATGCTTTTTAAGATTCACTTTCTGACTTCCTGCATAATCACATTGGTCACATTTGTACTGTTTTAAATTCAAATGAATATTATCAATATGCTTTTGGAGATTTACTTTCTGACTTGCAGAATACTTGCAAGATGGACACTTAAATTGCTTCAAATTCAAATGAACATTATCTATATGCTTCTTGACATTCACTTTCTGACTTGAAGCATAAGCACATTGGTCACACAAGTATTGCTTCAAATGCAAATGAACATTATCAATATGCTTTCTGAGATTTCCTTTCTGGCTTGCAGTATAATCGCACTGAGGACACTTGAAATGTTTCAAATTCAAATGGACATCATCTATATGTTTTTTGAGGTTTACTTTCTGACTTGAAGCATAACCACAATGGGGGCAAATGTGTTCCTTCAAATTCAAATGAAGATTATCTACATGTTTTTTGAGATTCGCTTTCTGACTTGCAGCATAATCGCAATGATCACATTTATATTGCTTCAAATTCAGGTGAACACTTTCTATATGTTTTTTGACATTCACTTTCTGACTTGTAGCATAATCGCACTGGTGACATTTGTATTGTTTCCAATTCAAATGAGCATTATGAATATGTTTTTCGAGATTCACTTTCTGACTTGCCGAGTAAACACATTGGTCACAATGGTATTTCTTTGTATGAAGAGAATCCATGTCGCAGATATTTTTCTCTACGAGCGTAATTTAATTCCAATAACGCAACTCAGGCCAGTTGGTTTCTCTAGTTATAAGTTGATCCAATTTTTTGCTCCAAGCCTTTTAATCAAATTATTTAAGAAAATAGCCATTCTTGGTCAATGTGTTGATTTCTACTTCCATAGAATACCCCATTAAACCAGAACTCAAGCAAAAACTCTGGGTAAGACTGAATCAGCTCATATATTTTGTACACAACTTCCATATCTCTACACTAATGTGGGGAGACATTTCTCTTGCCATGATGATTATTTGTTTAAAACGAATCTGTATTCTTTCTTTCAAATGAATTTTTTACTCACAATTCACCAATAATTATTACCACAGCGAATAGCACATTGACCTAGAATTCTACATCAATGGAATAGCATTATCAATGTTATTATTACTATAGACTAGACAGTTTGACACGTAGGCTACGTTTGACACGTTATTATTAGAGAGTTGAAGTGCGCACGATACGTAAGGCTTTACGTAGACGTTAACGTACGAAATATAACGTTTACGTCTGGTTTACGGATTGAGTGAAATTTGAGTTGAAGTGAATGCGTGGTTGATGAACGTTAACGTTATGTCAACCGTTAACAAACCTAACCTATAAATTTGAGTGTATCTTGTTTTCTGTCATCAAAATAATAAAATTTTAGAATTCGATTTGTTGAAATTCTACTGAAAATAGAAGCTACATTTTATGGTAAGCACGTCGTTATACATGTTCAATTAGGCTCTATTTCAGAAAATTTAATTCCAGATGGAATGTATTCTTGATGCAGCGCAACTTGGGGATTCAGATTTCGAGGATGATATGGATGAGGCAATCTTGTTATATATATTTAACAATGATCCTGTTGGGAATCGAGCAGTGCTTTATGGACGATTTACTCTGGACAATGTATCCAATACCGAAGCAAAAAATTGGTTTCGCTTTGAAAAATGTCACATTCCTCGCCTTGCAATTGCATTAGGCCTTCCGGGAACTATAACGACGGAAAACAACATTACATTGTAATAGTAGGTTCTTTTTATAGGTTCGATAACAATGTTTTAACATCCTTATTATTTTCTAGGTGTGGATGGTTGATGCATACTCTTAAGAAGGTTTGCATATCCTTATCGCCTCATAGATTTGAAATGTTTATTTGTTTATGGTTACAAAAGTATCTCCAGCATTATTAACACTGTCATGATGGTCATATGCAATAATAAAAGCCATTTATTGGAAAACCTTGGAAATGTGCCATGGTTGAACGAAGCCAAGTTGAGAGCATATTCAGAGGTATGTGATATACTTATAAAAATGATGTGTAGGTCCTTTAGATCATTTACAGGTGCTTGTGAATTCACATTCTAAAAATACATTAATTTTAAACGAAACGATGTATAAAAAACATTAAATAAAACAAACAGAAAACCTGAATGTGTTATGAACCGAAAAATAGCCATATAGCATTAATTTCAAGCTAAGACCCATTTTATTTCTATAAATTATTTTAGCAAATTATAAATTATTAATTATACAAAAAATTTCAGTTTATAAATTTATATATTATATAATTTGATACTCTGATCACTTTCAGGCAATAATGGAAAAAGGTGCTCCCATGAACAATTGTTGGGGCTTCATAGATGGCACTATCAGACCGATTTGTAGGCCAACAGATAATCAAGACGAGTATTACTCCGGTTACAAAAAAGTTCATTGTGTGGAATACCAATTAGTTTTATGCCCTGATGGAATTATCATTAGTCTAAAAGGTGCTTATCCTGGTCGCTGACATGATGCAGGAATGCTAAGGGAGTCAAGACTTTATGAAGAACTTCTCCAGTATACAATATTTGGCAATTAGAAGTATGTCATTTATGGAGACAAAGGCTATGGCTTGAGGGAATTACTATTGAGGCCATATACGGAACAAGAAATAGTAGGACACCCAGACCGTCAAATTTTTAATACAACCATGAGTAGTTTGAGAATTGCTGTAGAATGGGGATTCCAAAAAATAGTACAGGAATTTGCTTTTGTGGATTTTAAGAAGAATCAGAAGCTTTTACTGCAGGAAATTGGCACCATGTACAAAACATGCATGATTTTCACTAATTGCCATACCTGCTTATATGGAAGCCAGACCGGTACATGCCAACATTGAACCTCCACAGCTGGAACATTATTTAGGGAATTGAATGTTCTGATGATACTTATATACCTAATAAAAAAAGTTCAACCTACTAGAAGAGTTTTTTTTGTCTTTACATATTGAATAAATAAAACTAATCTGGAATGAAACAGAAACAAATATTTAGTAACTTCTTTATTAATTTTTCAACTGAATGTAATCTAATAAAAAATATTTATTAAAAAAGAAGTGAAAGTCCTAGTACACATCACGACTATTAATGGGCATTTCTCCACTAACTGGAAAATTGCTGTCCCAAGCTAATTTTTTGTTATAAATCCGGATATATTCCAGTTTTTTGTATCAATAAGGATCTAGTATTAGGCATTAGTGGGATACCACACCTTATTCATCAATTCAATAATGTAGTTTTTGAAAAGTTGAACCCCAAATACCTCAAGACACAGTCCCCTGTATGTCCCTTTCCCAGAATCACACATTTTGTTGCCGATATCTATCTATTTGCTATTTATAACCAAACAAAAAATATCCAATTAACTAAAAGAAAAGAGTAGGCATTTTGCTACATCACAATTATTTTTTTACATTGGAATTTTAAACAAAATATCTATGTGCGAAGGCTGTCCTCAAATTCTTGAAACAGTCCCCTGTTCAATTTGGAAATTCGCGCCAAAGTGAAATCACGTTTTCGCACGAAACAGTAGGATCATGAAACGGAACATAATCGGTTTGAAGTTAGTGCAGTTGTGGAGCGAAATGGGCAACCGCCTTTTTTTTAGTGCTACTTCTGCCTTTGCTGGTGAACCACGCGTCTTGGGCATTAGCGAAAACAGTCCACTGGTAAGCGTTCTTTTTACTATTATAACTGTTTTGATAACGAAAGTTTGTTTATAATAATTGATTATATAGTATTTAGTCACAGACATGATTCATTAATGAGTTATATTGAAATAATGTTGTTTCAGTAAATATTAACGTAAAAATGACAGTCCCCTGGCCAACATTCCCCTGTCTTTTCATAAGACAGGGGACTGTTTGTACCTCAGGGGACTGTTTGCTTCGTTTCTGTCATGCCGAACTGCGCTTCTATTCACTAACAGTATCGGCTTTTCCGTAGGTATTATCTTAAAATGCCCCCCAAAAAGAATCCACCCAAAACTAAAGCGGAAATATAAGAGCAGAAACGTATAGCTGAACGTTTAAGGTATCAAAGGCTGAAAAATGACCCTCAAAAATAAAGAAGAAATGAAAGAAAAAGAAAGGCGGAAATATCAAAGGAAAAAAGAAAAAGGCACAAGAAAATTAGTTAAAGATATGAAGCGTCGTGAGCATAATGCCGTAAAAAAGACACGGAAAGAGCATTGTGCCAAGTATCGTGCAAAAAAAAGCCATGAAAGACATAACGAATAATTTTATAAGGGAAAATACACCTGATACAGACGATGCTGCAGATGAACGTCCGGCATCTTCAAGACTAACAGAAAGTGCAATAGTTGCAGCAAGAAATAATAAGGCAAGAAAGAAACGCGAAAAGATACTGAAAGAAAAGGATTTGAAGATCCAGGAATACAAACGGAAAATGGAAAAATATAAAAAAAGGCTACAGCGGTTGGGAAAAAAAGCTAACGACATTAAAAATGATGAAACACCTAACACAAAACTAACAAGAATGTGTGATTCTCCAGTAACTCGCAAAGATGTCGTTAAAAAGGCGCTTTTCGGGGAAGTATTAAATAAACTCTAGTTCCTTCAAAAGTATAAATATTTCAAAGTATTATATAAATATAAGATATTTGTTGTAGTTATAATGTTTCCATGTTTATTTTTTTATTTTCCGTTTTTATAAATTCTGTTGAAATAAGAAGTTTATTTTGTTGATGTAACCTAAACTTTATTAAAGTCGATATAACAGGTAAAATTTGTTTTAATACTGTTGATTAATTCAAAAGAGAACCTTTTATTTTGAAAACGACTAGGAAAAATGAAGTATCTGATCACTGTTATAATTAAAGTAATCTTTTATCTATTAAAACAATCCCCTGTGAGCTAACAACAGTCCCCTGTCATGGTTTTGCACAAAATCGTCAATAATTCATAAACCAAGAGAAAATTAAATGGGCTTCTTCGAAATGTATATTTAATTTACTATTGCCCATCATTTTATTCACAAATAATTTCAATATTTAATAAAATTTGTTGAGGACAGTCTTGTATGGACGAATTTCCAAATATCGGAGAATCACCCTAATATGAGATCAATTATAATCACTGTAGTATTACCACAAACATTATAATCACAGAAGCGTTTCAGTCATTTCTTAAATATAAAATAAACAAAAAACAAATCTGAAATAAAAACAAATATGTAGTAGTTTCTTCATGCATTTTCCAACTGAATGTAATCTAATAACAAATATATATTAAAAAAATCAAAGGTCCTAGTACACATCAGGACTATTAATATGAGATAAATTATAATCCCAGTAGTATTACCACTAACATTATAATCACAGTTAGTAGCATTTCAGTCATTTCTAAAATATAAAATGAATTAAAAAACTTTTCTGAAATGAAACAAAAACAAATATTCAGTAACTTCTTTATGAATTTTCCAACTGAATGTAATCTAATAACGAATATATTTTAAAAAAAAGTGAAAGTCCTAGTATCACTACCATTAATCTGATTATAATTATAATCACAGAAGCGTTTCAGTCATTTCTTAAATATAAAATAAATAAAAAAACTAATCTGAAATGGAACAAATATTTAGCAACTTCTTCATGAATTTTCCAGGTTATGGATGGATATCTACTTCGAATTCAAAATTCGGCCATTCGGAACTTATCGGTATCATTCGTTTTACGTACGTTCCTTTTTAACGTATCCGTGAGAGAACGTTTGGTTACGTAGACCCGTAAACTCATTTTCTACGTTAACGTAAAAACCTGACGAATGCGCGTGCGTAGATGTCAATTATTACGTTAACGTTTACGTTCATGGCAGCACTTCAACTCTCTATTACCATAGGTAAACTTGTCAGTTGTATCTGCTTATTACCTTTTTTCTACTTTTTCCTTTTTCTATGTTTCTGATGTTACCATGAACAAGATGACAACCATGATCTATGAACTAACCTACTTTTAAAATTTGAAAGCACAGTTGTCAACATCAATATTTATAATAAAATAAGAATAAGTATAAAATTTTAGAGAATCAGATAGAAATACACCTGGGAGTGCATTTCGTCAGAATAATCAGATCACGAAACAGATATTGAGATTGTTTTGTTTGTCTCTTATGATGTTCGAGACTTTCTTTTTACCCAAATTGAGATAACATTGAAATCATTTGATTGGTTTGTATTTAATTAGATTCATAAGGTATATTGTTCATTACAATCATTAATTTTTTTTAGCATTTAAATTTCTGGAAAATATGGCTCCTCTACCACTAGAAGGCTTGCAGACTCCTGTTGCTAATAGTATGGCACAAGGAGGTCTAAATGGGCCTCAGGAAGGGAATCGAGGTGGCATGATATCTTTGGCAATGCTCATTGATTTCATTGTACAACGAACTTACAATGAATTGACAATATTAGCTGAATTGTAAGTAATAAGTGATTTATTTAGCAGACTATATTTATATTCCCCATCTCATTATCAATTGACAGATTACCAAGGAAAACAGATATGGAAAGAAAAATTGAAATATATAATTTCTCTACTAGAACTAGGCAATTATTTGTCAGACTCTTAGCACTGGTGAAGTGGGCAAGCAGTGCTTCAAAAGTTGAAAAATCAGCTGTGAGAATCAAGCATTTAATCCTTATAATATTGAATGAATGAACTGTTTATTTTGTAGCATATCATGGCTTTTCTTGAGAAACAATCATCACTTTTTGTGGAGACGGCTGATATGCTTGCTCGAATGGCAAGAGAAACATTAGTTCAGGCACGACTGCCTAATTTTCATATCCCAGCAGCTGTGGAAGTTCTCACAACAGGAACTTATGGTAGACTACCTGCATGTATTAGAGAAAAGATTGTTCCTCCTGATCCTATTACTACTGTAGAAAAACGAACCACACTTCAAAGGCTAAATCAAGTTATTCAACACAGACTTGTCACTGGGAATTTACTGCCACAAATGAAAAATTTGAAGGTATGTAATATCTAAATATTTGCATAATTTCGAATCAACGTTTCACCAACAGTTAACTTCTTCATCAATCCAAAAGTATAGGTATCACATGAAGTATTTTACAGATTGAAAATGGTCGTGTAACTTTCCATGTACAAAATGAATTTGAAGTTTCGCTCACTGTGATGGGAGATAATCCTAATATTCCTTGGAGATTGTTAGAAATTGACATTTTAGTAGCTGATAAGGAAACAGGGGATGGGAAAGCCCTTGTGCATTCTCTCCAAGTGCAATACATACATCAATTAATACAGACCAGATTAGCAGATAATACTCAGCCTTTAACAGAGGTTTATAATTGTCTGCACTATTTTTGTCAATCTTTGCAACTAGAAGTTTTATATTCCCAAACACTTCGTCTAATGAGAGATAGGTTAGACGATAACATACATGTTGACGAATATGGTCCAGGACGATGTTTAACTGTATCCTATTGGAGGTGAGCAATCCATTCATTCTACAATAGTATCCTCATGTTATGATCCAAATAATTTTTTTTAATGAATTTAGTCCAGTTTTTTGTGTCTAGATTTTGAGTTTTTCTTGTATAATATAAATATGCCAACAAAGCTATAATTTTTCCAACTAAAGATGTCAGTTTGTAGTTTTTTCAATTCAGATTACTTGTAATTCGGATTAGCCTGACATCAAAGCTCATTGATTTGCAGAGAATTAACAACGAGAGGCAGAGAACAGATAAATAAAGACATGAGATCTGAATTGGGTTATAGATTGTCTGTTCAAGTTGACAGCCATGATCCTGCTCGTCCGTTGACAGTGGTTCATGTGCCTTCGCTGGGAAATAAAGTGAGTTTCGGCCACAAAGATGTAGTTGAGGTTGAGGTATTTCAACAATATATATTTTTTAGGAATGTGAAATAACTGACAGAGCCATCAGAACAGAAATTCTATCAATGGAAAGGTTACTTGTACATACCATTTATGTAAGGACCAAGAGCCGTTTAAATGATATCAAGCTAGAACTTCAAGGAATGCTCAAGGATGTTGAGTGTGAGGTTTATGAATAACTAAGTTTATTAGTGATGATTGATACCATAAATAAAAAATTGATTAATATATTTCCCAATGTTACAGGCTGTTTACAAGGATCTCCCGCAATATTATCAGTTGCTATTCTTCAACCTTGCTTGAGAGCTGAGCAATTATTGATTACAGTCGATACTCATACAGGAATTTTACAATGTCATGTACCGCAATATGAACCACCTATTATCAATGAATTAAACAATGCTCTGAATGGGGACCATACAAAATTGCCACATCTGATATCTGAACTGAGGTGAGTGATCGTTTTAATAAATATTTTGGCCCCTTTAATCGAATTTTTAATTTAAAAGGTACTGGATTACTCAAAGGCGTTGTGAAAAAACGTTGCAACATTTACCAGCTACGGCTCATGAAAAATTACCACTTTTACACAAACCTGATCATCCTATAACGAAAATAAGCAGACACAGGATGTATATACGATTTTATAAACATACCAATGTAGTTTTGGTGAGTTATATTCTCTGTTATATTATACAATTTGTTTCCTACCAACCATTTCTTTTCAGATAGTGGAGCTTAAAGAAAGAGAAAATAGTCCTTGCGAGATGGACTTCTCTTTTTATATGATCATGGTGAAGCATTCGAATGTTGACGATAATCCTGTAGATGAAAGTATTGAATCGGAAATACCTAAAATGTATTTGAAGGTTCAAACATTGATCGAGTTTGACGCATTTGTTGTCACACATGGTCCTTTCACAAACGTAGACAGTAAGTATTTGTTTTGGATTATAACCTTCGATAATGAACCTATGGAATTGGACACAAAATATTTCGATCTCAATACACAAGATTACTATTGAGTGAAATTTTTCTTGGTATATCGATTTTTTTCAGTTTTTTACCGTTCATTTTTCAGTTGGTATCGACATTGACCAAGCAGAACCTGGTACCTTGAAAAGAAAAATCTCCAATAGCAAAACAGATCCGTCCATTAGGAGAGCCAAGCAACCTGCCTACTTCATCGCTGAATTGGCTCACGTAGTAGCCTTGTGTGATGAAAGACTTCCGTTTGTGGCACTGGCCACTGAATTAACAAAAAAAAATATTTTCCATCAAGGAGTTCAAGTGGAAGCCAACGCAACCGATTTGGTATTGAAACTCATACAGTTGCCACCTCCGACCCCTGAAATTGGGCAATCTCAAGCTTGGAGAGCATTGCTGAAGCACCTCTTGTCGGTCTCCATCAGGGTACTTAGCAAAGGGGTGATGAAAAGTTGGGTGGTCGAATTTGTGTTTCATTTAACACCTCTTGCTAGTACACATCCTAAAGAACAAGGTAGGTCCTGTTTGTTCCATGCTAATCTGCAGATTCACAAGCTTTCGCGTCTCTTCTTAATAATGGAAGTAATGTTCTTTTGTGCATAATTCTGTGTAAACCTACCAAACTTTATTATGTCCTATTAAAATGAATATTCACGCGAGCCATATGGAAATATTTAATTTATAAAAGAGCCCCAGCTATTTCAATTCAACTTATATAAATTCAACAATTCCAGGATCTAGGAGACCAGTATACTTCCAGTACGAAATGTCTTCGAGCAATGCATCTGCAAGTGTCGAGTCCCTCTTGAATGATTGGGCGCAAATTGCACATTTATACACTTTAGTTTATGATCTGAGCGAATACTTGAAAGTTGACAAATACAGCTTTTTCAATAATTTATTTAGTGTAAAATCGTACAGTTACAATAAATTGGTATTGTGTTATGGGCCGGATAAGGGTGCTATGGTATCAATAAATTGGAACAATAATCATAAATTATTTAAACTTGCTTTTGGTGCCATGAATAATGCGCTCAATGCTCATTCACTCATCAAGGAACATTTGGAAGCTTATTTAAACGAACAACGCAACTTGGCACAGGTAGTTCAGCTGCTTCATGAAACATATGAACCACTCATATCTATCAGCAAATTGCCATCCCTGCCTCAATTGGGCATTCATAACAATGTGAGTATATAGTTATGTAAACTTTTAAGTTGGTTAGTTTCTAAAGGCTTACAAATCTACAACTTGATGTTACATCACAGCAATCCTCTTTTTCACTCAGTTTGTTTTTTTTCCCCAACTCTAATATGATATCGTTTTCGGTTGTATAATTTATTTTGATTCAACAACAATTTTTACAAAATATTTCTTTTGAATTCGAGATTGGTGGTTATAGTTCAGGTTTCAAGTGAAATAAACTCTTTTTAGAGACCGCAAGTACCTGTTCAGACATTCAATATAATCCCACAATCGTGCACTCTCATAAGGATATCATACCAAGGAATGTATTGCCTAGAGTTGAGAATCAGAGGCTCAGGATTGATTTCTTTGAGGGATGGTGCATACAGTCGTTTCGATAGGTCGAATGTAGTGGATGTCTTCTCTCCTACGCCTGGTCTCAAAGCATTTCTATCGAAATATGTGGACGAAAGTGCAGTCTTTCGTAGAAGATCTCAATCCGAGGATGATAATCCACCGTCGCCAATATCGATGGAGGTAGAAGGAGGCGGTTTCCTAGGCGGTAAGTTTTTGTGTTGCGGTGGAGTTGACTCAAGGCAGCACATGAAGCTTGATCGTAATAGGAATTCCAATTCCTCAAACTGATTTCGAGAATTTTTATTGGCAGGTCATCATAGAGGTCCGCAGTCCCCTGCAGGAACTAGAGAACCAGGACTCCGCTTCCATCCACCTCTTACTCCTCCCTCAGGTTCTAATCCGCATACTCCCGCGAGTCCTTTAACCAGCATGAATCAGGCAACTTCTCATACGAGTTTCGGAAATAGTCCCGCCACTTCTTTCAGTTTAGCATCTCCAACTAACATAAACCCTAGTCCTATGCCACACCCAAGTCCAGGTTCAGGATTCGTGGCCAATTCTCCCCAGCTGGCCAGCCCTGGTGGACTCTTGTCTAATTCCTCTCCAGGACCTGTTTCCACAAACTTACCAGGACACTCTCCAGTCAGCAGCTTTATGCAAACAGGTGAGAAAAAAAGATAGCATTTATTTTAAGACCAGCTTCATTTTTGACTTGAAATTATACTGCTCCACAAGAGTTAGAGATATCGTATTCGATCGTTTTTAAAAGTATGTAATCTTCGAGAAAATCGCTGTAAAATCATTTAAAACTCAATAACAACTTGAATCGATCCAATAAAAATCAGTATGAGACATTTCGTCAATCTGGGGCCCAATTCTCAAATGTCTATCAAAAATGTAGAACGCGAGAATATGTCGAGTGCAAATGGCTACTGACTTTCGAATTAGCTATTCTCGGGAACTACTCGACATTGGAAAATCACTCGACATATTATGTCGAGTAAGTATATTTGGCAACTCTGCATTGGGAATCAAAGAAGAAGATTACGTTCATTGAAGTTTAAAAAATCTAAAGAATATTTCACTGCAATCGAGGTTCGAGTCGTTCGAGATGGAAACTGCAAAGAAATCATATTGATCGGCAAAACAAAAATCAAAATTAATTCAGATACAGCAAAATGAAATAGATCTTATTGCCGGTAAATACGTGTTTTTATGTTACCATTTCTTCTAGAGTTAGTGCAGACATAAGAGATATAGGGTATAACTATTAAATTTCCAGATAATCGAAATCTCTTTACAAACATGTTATCATTTAATGTCCTGAAGCACTCATATTAACGATGGGTATGCCTAACAAATTCTGCAGCTTCTTCATTATCCTCCAGTTTTTGAATGGCTTGTAGAATTTCTACTTCTTCGTCCATCATTTTCAAAAGGATTCGCGAACGTACAATGAACACAAAGTTTATTTTATTCGATGAAAATGACAATGTCGAAAGTGAATTAGTAAACGAACACACAGGAAGAACTAACATATATATTCTTTTCAAAGAGATTAATACATACTTTTTCCTTAAATCAAACAATATATGGCATAAGGCACGTGTGAAGAAAATGCGACAAGGAACAGATTGTTTAAAAGAAATCTGTTTCCTGCTCCAAACCTAACTGTTAGCAGAGGGAATGTACACTAGATACCATACAATTCTGCATATGATACACGAGAACAGATAAAAACTTCTGAAAAAGCTCTGTCTCCCCGTGTATGTGTAACTGGTGATACTGAATTTGTTAAAAAAATTTGCTTATATCCATGTTAGAGCTTGTTGTTCTTGAAAACTAGCCTTTTCATCGAGCTGGATGCAAGTATCTTGAAATTATATCTGTAACAAGAACAAAGGAGAAACACCGAGAAAGAAGCAGTAAAAAAATACTTCACCTGCTCAAAAAACTTTTCACGAATCCTAACACTCTCTTGGATCGGGAGGATCTTTTGATCAGGTCCGATCTTCCAAGTAATGATTCTTCTGTTCTTCAGGTGTTCGAAGAACGCTACAGGTCCCTTATGTCGGGGGATCATCTCCCATAGATTCAAAGTCGGTGTTTTTATGGGAAAATTAACAAAAAAGCAAGAGCAAATTGAAATAACTTCTGACACTTCATTCTCATTTCTGACAATTAGGATGATAAAAGCAATGTCGAGTGGCTCCTACCCACTCGTCTTCTTGTCTATCGAAATTTGTCTAATGCGACATTTGAGAATACCAATTTTTGATTTCATTCGACAATATGGCGATGTCGCATGCGACATTGACCCAATAGACATTTGAGAATCGGGCCCCTGGTCGCCTTTTTTCTGAAGTTTGGTTCTTTGCATATGCTTCATGAATATTCTTATTTTGAAATGAAGTCAGTTTATCAACGGCTTCGATTTGAAACGAGTTTTCTGAAAATGCCAAGACGTAAATTAACAAATGCCGAGGCTAAAAGGGGTATCGGAATGCTTAAGGGTGGCCTAATTCAGGTTGTTGTAGCGGAAAGGCTCCAAGTCAGCCAAAGTGTAATATCTCGACTTTGGAATAGGTTCAGGGAGACAGGTTCCGTGTTGGAAAGACCAAGGCTTGGTGGGCGACGACAAACAGCACCTGCTCAGGATCGTTTCATCACCGTTTCGGTGAGAAGAAACCCTACATCTACGTGTAGAATGCTACGGAATACTGTTCAAAATGCAGATGGGGTCCAAGTTTTCATCGAAACCATCAGACAACGTTTGAGAGAGGTGAATCTAGGTTCTAGACGTCCATTAAGAGGAGTTCCATTAACACGTGACCATAAGCGTCACAGACTGGAATGGGCAAGGCAACATATCAATTGGAACAATCAATGGCGTAGTGTCCTTTTCACTGATGAATCCAGATATGGATGATTTTCAGATTCTCGAAGAATAAGGGTATATAGACAATCCCACGCATACCCCGTAATCGTCGCTATGTCCAAGAAGTCCATCCATTCCGAGGGGGTAGTGTTATGGTATGGGTCGGGATATGTTTCAACGGGCGCACAGATCTACACATTTGTCCTGGGAATATGACCTCCTTACACTATAGGGAGCATGTCATTGACAATGTTGTGCCCAATTTTCACGCTGCTATTGGTGAAACTTTTCAATTTCTAGACGATAACGCTAGACCGCACCGTGAAGCCATAGTTGAGAATGCGCGCGAGGAGCTTGGTATTCCACATTTACAAATACCTCCACACTCACCAGATTTGAATTGCATAGAACATGCATGAAGATTAGATAATCATCAACCTACCCCAGAATCCTTAAATGGTCTGAGAGAGCTCCTGCCCCGTTTATGGAACCAAATTCCTCAAGAAATGTTCAACAACCTCGTGTGTAGTATGCAAAGAAGATGTCAAGCTGTTATAGATGCCCGTGGAGGCCATACCTTCTGTTGATAGTCTTAAAATGCTTGAATTCTCTGGGAATAAAATTTCGTTATTTTACCCGATTTTTCTTAACCACCCTGTATACTCTTCAGAACTATAGGCTAAAATTAATTTGCAACTTGAAATCATATTTATATGAATTTTCATGACAAAAATCTTATTTTAACTAAATTTTTTTGCAATTTAAGTCAATATCTCTAACTTATGTGGAGGAGTTTATTCAAATTGATTTCAGGTTTGTATGAGCTCAAATTTTTCTTATTTTAATATTTCAGGTCACACTGATGGGAGTCCTTATCCAGCTGCCCAGAGTATGACTTCTCCCGCAGCTTCTACTTGGCCTGGTTCACCAAATATGCCCCCGCGACCTTCACCAGCGCGGCCTGGACAGTCTCCTGTTGGCCATCCCGTGATGCACAGTCCACAATCCGAGCTCAGAACAGGCAGTCATCTGTCCAGGGTTCTGCCTCAACGGTCTTGGGCCGGTGCTGTACCAACTCTCTTAACACATGAAGCTTTGGAGAACTTATGCTGTCCAACAACTCATCCCCAAGGGTACCCTGGACCGGAGCTGTCGCCGCTAGAGAGGTTCTTGGGTTGTGTATACATGAGGAGACAACTGCAGAGGTTTATCCAAAATGAGAATTATGTAAGATGCTGATTATATCTCCTTGAACATTTCTAAATGTCTTGAACTATTTTTCAGCTTCATCTTATACCATCCACGGAAGTTGGAGTCATTCATTTCAGAGTATCTGATACCTTCCAATGTAGGATAGGATTGAATCCTCAACATCTTCAGAGCTTGCATATCAAAATCACGCCTTTACCAGAACACAAAGATATATGGTCTGCTGAAGAAATTCAGACTTTGGAGAAATTCTTCGACGCACACGCTACTGTCCCCCCGTATAAACCAAACTCAGTATTCACCTTCTGTTTGATGTTGAATGTTCCTGTCAATGTACTTAAGGACTTTATTCAGATCATGAAGCTCCAATTCATGCCTATTCCCCCACAAGGAATCAAGT
Organism: Adalia bipunctata; assembly: GCA_910592335.1. NCBI lineage: Eukaryota > Metazoa > Arthropoda > Insecta > Coleoptera > Coccinellidae > Adalia > Adalia bipunctata. Next base: position 8,980,784 of record OU342955.1, on the reverse strand, counting down.
GGTCTGTGCAATGGATACTGAGAATACCTCCATCAGCTACGCCCCTGGTTCCTACTGGTCATTCTAGTGTTATTGTCTACAAAAATAAAATCTTGTTTTTCGTGAGTACTTTTTGTAATTTACTAATAACAAGGTCTAACAAAGGAATTATTGGAAAATACCTCTGGTATTCATAGTTTCATGTTGAAAATTGAATGCTTCTTCAAATTTATTATACATTGAATTATTGATTATAATGTTTGAACTTTTATTTTCCTTTCAGCTCCAAATCACCCGAATAGGCATTCAGTATCCAAATAATATGGAACCACCATCCCTGGTACTTCCTTTCATTTATGATATTAGCTCTAATATCACACAGTTGGCTGATAAAAACGCTGCAAGTGTACCTGGAGTGGTAGTCGCCAGTCAGCTTCTGAAACAATTCATGCAGTTCCAAAACAATATGACAGAATGTTCAATTTTCCCAGCCATCAGAGAATTGCTCTTCAATTTGGTTTTGCCAACAGACCCGCAGCAACCAAACACAGTGGTGCCACAACAAATGCAATCTCCTGCTATGCAGATGGGACAAGTTGGTCAACCTGGTTATCCCGTTAATATGCCTATGGGAATGATGGGTTAGATTTAATTTTTTTAGACAATATCAGATAATATGTACGTATAAAGTGTAATATTTAAAGAAATACATTTATTATTCTGAATTGTTTTTTTACTTGTCCAAACCTTTTTCCTACTTGTTATTACTGAAAAATTGATCCAGATTAGGCATGTGTCGTTCGTCGAATTTTGAGGAACCGGATCGGTATCGTTCGTTCACTGTGAAGAACCGGTTCTAAAAACCCGTTCAAGAAGAACTGTTCGCCCTTCCTTCGTTCAATCGTTCTATCGATCGAACGAGGCCCGTAGAGACGTAGAGAGAGAGTTAGAGATAGAGTCAGATAGACTACACCCGTATCGTATTGATCGACAGGGCAGATCTGTTTACTTTTCCGGTATCAGATTCCGTAGATAATCGGGGCTATTCACTAAGCAAAGTTGTTATGGATAGCAACTGTAAATCCCATGTAATAAGCATGGGATAACGACGATTTACAGTTGCTATCCATAACAACTTTGCTTAGTGAATAGCCCCGATTATCACCTGACCATTTTTACCAAACAAAACAAAATTTATCTAAGGGGGTGCAATTTCCGATTTCCGAAGGACATCTCCGTTCATTGTCAATTCTTCCATAAAAACCAGGTGCCGAATATTCAGTTCAAGAATGCAAGAAACAAGTAGATATGAGTAGGCATTTTCTTATTATCATCTGTTGTTTTGGGTAAATCCGAATTCCCATACCAAACTCGTCTTCTTTTCGAAGACCGCCTGAACTTCTGTTCAAGAATCCACAAAAATGACACGAGCCATAAATCATCTCTTTCGGTTCCAGCTGTTTATTACTTTATGGTAGCTAGACCCGACCGACAGTACCGAGACCTAGTACCGACACCGACACCCGACGTCGGGAGATCGATAAGACCGAACGAATGAGGCATCAACCATTTGGCATTGAATCATCGAAACCGTTCGAAAGAACGGGTTATTTTTTTAGAGAGGAACCGAACGAACGATTGGCTTTTGAGACCCGGTTTTTTTAACCCGTTCGTTCGAGAACGACACATCCCTAATCCAGATGGTGTCGTTTGTCACACGTCGTATTTACTGACTGTGATAATGTAGATCAAGTAGCTCTCCAGTGTAGAGCTGTTGGGGTGAGTTATAAGGGATGTTAGGTAGGGCGTTAAGCAATCTAAAGGTCGATCTCCCGAAAGTTGTTTGATCTAAGGGATTGTACGTTAACTTGAACCAACAATATTGAACAAACGGAAACAAAAATTATTGTAAATCACTATTTACAACTATAAAAGATCAAAAATAAGATTAAATAGAATTTTTTTCAACTAACCAATAATAAAGGAACACTCACTTTTTACTCTCATTGCGGGATTGAATCTATGCTAATGCCCAAATGGTGAAAACTCAAAGCGTAGAGAATCTTTTGCACTAATTGAATAACAAAAAAAAATAAATTATCAAAAGTGAGGTAAGTACACTTGAAACCACGTTGGACAACTGAACTAAGTCGAAGACTGCTGATTAAACATTTCTCCTTTCGACAAATCGTAGCGTTTTTAATTATTTTTTTAATTTTATATCCTAATTTCCGAAGTTGAACTGAATCGAGTAATTTGAATTCACTTTCCGTCATCAGGGATTTTATTGGCTACAAAATTCACTGAAGTTTGCTGCAATTTCCTAATGGAAGTCTTATCCTTTTTAAAAAATTCATTCAATTCTTATTTGAGCCTGAATACATGGAAGCAGTGTAAACTCAGAATCTTTATCCTAATAGATCTACCACCTACCTGACATAGAGTGAATGAACTGATTTTTGTGAGAAATCAAGTAATTCCAGTTCTACCTTATTGACAAATTAAATTGACAAGACTTGATAATCAACTGTAATACTAACTAGGAGCATAGAATGAATGGAGGAAAGGCTTCATACGCTCGACAGATCATTTTGAACTTCCAATTTCGGCGGAGGTTAGAGTTTCGTGTGACGCCCGATAGATAACGCTGTGATCGCTCATAGGGCTATATGTCACATATGTCTTGTTCTGTGGCGCTACAGTTGCAAAGAATATTATGTGGTTGTCATTTTTATTGATACATTTTCATGACCAACACCAAAGTGATTGAATAATAAAACTTTTTGTAGTTTTTGTTGTTGACTGAAAGGACTCAAGGAGGTCGAAACAAATTGTATTGAATTCGATTATTGTTCTATTATGTTCCATATAATTATTGAATGAAAACACAAGGTAAACAGTTTGAATTTTTATTGACAAGTATCAAAACATATTGAACAATTTTGATATTATTTTAGCTCCAACTTGTTTGTACGAATGCAAAGATCATTAAGCAATAAAATATATCTATATACAGAAATTTATTTAGAAACATATTCATTAATTCAAAATAACACCAAATATTAATCATAACAATTGAAATTGAAATATCGATTATGACGTTAAATTCAGATGTGTGAAATTATCGGGTTTAATAATCATAGGCTCGATGTTCACCTCTTTATTGTCTGTCCAAGCTTTCGGTCACTAACGTAACCATCTTCAGGGAACTAAAATATGTTAACTAAAATGATGTGCTTAAAACGACATAAAATAACTTACACAAATTTGAGGTTATGCCTCGCTACTAGTAATATCAAAAGGTGGCCGAAAGTGTTACAAGCATTTAAAGAACAATTTTTTACATAACAGAAGCGACAAACCAACGTAGAAAAGCAGTATTGTCCGTTCATTCAGAATCTTTTTCTCGTGAATAAATCCCATAAAATAAGCAGCAATAAATGTGTTGTATTCGGCGATTATTTAATCTGGCATTGTGGTATGAAAGGCGCATGCGTCAACCCGGGCTAATGTCAGGCGAACTGGATCTATTGTTCTTTTTCTTGAGCTGATGTACTATGTTTGAATAAATAGGATTCAACTTGTAGGAATCCGTGATTAAATTTAGATTGTTATCATGGCAATGTATCTCCAACATCTCAAGAAAGGTTCTTTTGAATCTATTGTTCTGGATGTGGGCTATCATAGGTTCATCGAATTTCATTGTGTGACCAGTGTCATGTACGTGTTGCGAGAGACCGCAAGTAGGTTTCAGCTGCCTGCAGTCTCTCCTGTGTTCGTTCAGACGTGTGTTAACTCTCCTGCCCGTCTGGCCTATGTAGTATCCCCCGCAGTCGCTACACTGTACCCTGTATACCACGTTCGTTCTCTTCTGGAGCTCAATCCTATCTTTGACATTCGTGAACACTGTGTTACCTATCGTCCGTGGGAGCTTTTTTGATATCATCAATTTGCAATTTTCGCTCTGATGTTTTCTCAGTAAATTGCAGATATTATAAGTTAAACTTTCATATAATGGTAAGGAGCAGTGAAAGACCCTTACTGAGTCTTCCAGTGTTGTATCTCCGTTCTGTTGTTGGATACTATCTGACGGTTCAATCCTGAGGGGTGTGCTGAACAGCAATCTGTTGATCAGTTTTTCGGGGTATGAGTTGTTCACTAACAAAGTTTTTAATTTCTTCAAATTAGGTGTAATAAGTTGTGGGCTAACTAATTTTATTATTCTATTCCTCAACCCCATCACCAGTGAGGAATAGAATAATAAAATTAGTTAGCCCACAACTTATTACACCTAATTTGAAGAAATTAAAAACTTTGTTAGTGAACAACTCATACCCCGAAAAACTGATCAACAGATTGCTGTTCAGCACACCCCTCAGGATTGAACCGTCAGATAGTATCCAACAACAGAACGGAGATACAACACTGGAAGACTCAGTAAGGGTCTTTCACTGCTCCTTACCATTATATGAAAGTTTAACTTATAATATCTGCAATTTACTGAGAAAACATCAGAGCGAAAATTGCAAATTGATGATATCAAAAAAGCTCCCACGGACGATAGGTAACACAGTGTTCACGAATGTCAAAGATAGGATTGAGCTCCAGAAGAGAACGAACGTGGTATACAGGGTACAGTGTAGCGACTGCGGGGGATACTACATAGGCCAGACGGGCAGGAGAGTTAACACACGTCTGAACGAACACAGGAGAGACTGCAGGCAGCTGAAACCTACTTGCGGTCTCTCGCAACACGTACATGACACTGGTCACACAATGAAATTCGATGAACCTATGATAGCCCACATCCAGAACAATAGATTCAAAAGAACCTTTCTTGAGATGTTGGAGATACATTGCCATGATAACAATCTAAATTTAATCACGGATTCCTACAAGTTGAATCCTATTTATTCAAACATAGTACATCAGCTCAAGAAAAAGAACAATAGATCCAGTTCGCCTGACATTAGCCCGGGTTGACGCATGCGCCTTTCATACCACAATGCCAGATTAAATAATCGCCGAATACAACACATTTATTGCTGCTTATTTTATGGGATTTATTCACGAGAAAAAGATTCTGAATGAACGGACAATACTGCTTTTCTACGTTGGTTTGTCGCTTCTGTTATGTAAAAAATTGTTCTTTAAATGCTTGTAACACTTTCGGCCACCTTTTGATATTACTAGTAGCGAGGCATAACCTCAAATTTGTGTAAGTTATTTTATGTCGTTTTAAGCACTGGTGATGGGGTTGAGGAATAGAATAATAAAATTAGTTAGCCCACAACTTATTACACCTAATTTGAAGAAATTAAAAACTTTGTTAGTGAACAACTCATACCCCGAAAAACTGATCAACAGATTGCTGTTCAGCACACCCCTCAGGATTGAACCGTCAGATAGTATCCAACAACAGAACGGAGATACAACACTGGAAGACTCAGTAAGGGTCTTTCACTGCTCCTTACCATTATATGAAAGTTTAACTTATAATATCTGCAATTTACTGAGAAAACATCAGAGCGAAAATTGCAAATTGATGATATCAAAAAAGCTCCCACGGACGATAGGTAACACAGTGTTCACGAATGTCAAAGATAGGATTGAGCTCCAGAAGAGAACGAACGTGGTATACAGGGTACAGTGTAGCGACTGCGGGGGATACTACATAGGCCAGACGGGCAGGAGAGTTAACACACGTCTGAACGAACACAGGAGAGACTGCAGGCAGCTGAAACCTACTTGCGGTCTCTCGCAACACGTACATGACACTGGTCACACAATGAAATTCGATGAACCTATGATAGCCCACATCCAGAACAATAGATTCAAAAGAACCTTTCTTGAGATGTTGGAGATACATTGCCATGATAACAATCTAAATTTAATCACGGATTCCTACAAGTTGAATCCTATTTATTCAAACATAGTACATCAGCTCAAGAAAAAGAACAATAGATCCAGTTCGCCTGACATTAGCCCGGGTTGACGCATGCGCCTTTCATACCACAATGCCAGATTAAATAATCGCCGAATACAACACATTTATTGCTGCTTATTTTATGGGATTTATTCACGAGAAAAAGATTCTGAATGAACGGACAATACTGCTTTTCTACGTTGGTTTGTCGCTTCTGTTATGTAAAAAATTGTTCTTTAAATGCTTGTAACACTTTCGGCCACCTTTTGATATTACTAGTAGCGAGGCATAACCTCAAATTTGTGTAAGTTATTTTATGTCGTTTTAAGCACATCATTTTAGTTAACATATTTTAGTTCCCTGAAGATGGTTACGTTAGTGACCGAAAGCTTGGACAGACAATAAAGAGGTGAACATCGAGCCTATGATTATTAAACCCGATAATTTCACACATCTAATCATAACAATATTGTTGACATATCACCGCTTTCTAATCAACTATTTATGCTCAATTATATGGAAAGTCTATGATCGGAAATAAATTTGTCAAAACGAATTTTATTTTAAATATCGGTTTAGCCATGTTGGAGCCACGACAGACGTTGGCGCCATCTCGTGACCTTGCGGCGAACTGACAAGTGCGGACGTTTTTGGCAGTTCATTTTTGTAGCGAGCCTTCCCTCCATTCATTCTATGCTCCTAGATACTAAGTTCGTTCTTCAATATTCAATTAAATATACCTACGAGAATACGTTAGGCAGTGAATTAATATCTAACAACATCCTCAGTCGTAACCGCAAGTTCTGAAATTATGTTTTAACACAACCCAGCTGATACAGAATTCGCTAGTAGTGGAAGTTGATAATACAAGATTGATACACACTTTCTTCTGTTTATTATGAGCGCACAATAAAAAGTTGCATGACATGAAGCGAACTGTAAGTCCTAATATTTTTTCTATCATATTTTTTCTCTTATTCACTTATATGTTCGTTTATAAACGAACAAGTTTACCTATAGGTATACTCAGTTCATTAAATTTGAGAGAAAGTATTATTATATTATATCTACCTTTCTACCTAGATCCTAGCTCAGACAATGTAATTAATAATTCATGGGGTATCTTTTACTTGATGATGATCTCACTTTTTTGCGATTACAATAAATCAATAGCAACACAAATTTTTAGATAATTTGCATATTTTATGTGTTGGTGAGTTCTCTCCAGTACATAAACGTAAGCTCAATAAAACTATCTGAGGCTGAATTGAAGAATTTTTTTGATAATGAGTACGACCAAAATGAAACGTATTGGTGTACGAAATTGCAAGAAGCCAATTGGGAATTTGAGTCAGATTTGGAAAATAGTGAAGCTGAGGAAACCCTGGTAAGTAAACAAGAGATTGATAAGTACCTATTTCAAATACTGTTAGAAAAAGTATTTGACAAAATATTTCCAACGACAATTTCGGAAATTATTTCATTCTGCAATGTATAGGTGAATGTGATACTAAAAGCTGCAGAGTACAACAAAAAAATATGGAAGCTGTATTTTAAAGATATCACAGTAGACGAATATCGAGATCCAGATTTGAAGAGGAAAATAATGTTGGCCAAAATGTTGGGAAAGTCTGTCTTGAATAATGATAAGCTTGCAGAGGTAGGAAATGATGTTTCATTTTGTTTTTTACGCCCTTGAATAAAACTGAAAATGATTATTGAATGAAAAATTACCCATTTCTCAATCATTTACTATTTAGGAAGGCAATCAACTACTTTTGAAGAATTAAGCATTGCAAAATTATCATTTCTTGAGGTATTATTCATCCAATATTATAAAGGAATGTTTTTTTTTTATAGAAATTGACATTTATTTCATGTTGATGGCTTGTTCCAATTTCAAAGTACACCTAATTGTTATACTTATTATCATCAAATTATATATTCATTCGATATAATCTCAACGAACCGAAGTATGTATACTAAAAATAAGTCCATAATTCAACAAAAACAATGTTGTTTCCTGCTTTTGATCCCAATTATTTGATCAGAGTATCAGTAGCGTAACCCAAGAATATTCTTCCAAATTATTGACTTAACTGGGATTGATGAATCTTCGAAATTCGCATTTGCATTTTGTCACAGGTCTCCTTACAAATCTTAATGACTTTCAGAGGCAGAACGTTTTTCGCAAAATTGAAGCTAATGAAAAATTTTCTGGCTCTCATATCGGCCACAATAAGGATTTAAATGGGGCTTATCACATAATGTTATGAGATCCACACTTTACATTCACTAATGATTTTTTTCAGTTAACGAATATAACAAATAATATGGTGGAAATTTACAGCACTGCTAAAATTTGCCCATACAGAAATAAAAACTGCGATATATCAACCCAGGGTTTAAACTTGGATCCAGGTACGATTTTATTCAATTGAATACTCGAGAAATTGACGATGAGCTCAATATACCCTTGATTTACAGATATGAATTCATTATTTTCATCATCGAGGGATTACAAGGAACTGACATACGCTTGGGAGGCTTGGAGAGATCAGACGGGGGCTAAAATGAGACAGCTTTTCGAAAGATATGTGAATCTGTCTAATGAAGCATCGGTCCTCAACGGTAATTTGTAAAAACTATATTTTTTGTGAACTATAAATAAAAAAATAATGATTGCTTTCGCGATACTAAACAGGTGATGTAGAGCTGCCATGTTTTTTAACAATGAGAAAGTAGAAGATTAACAAGAGTTGCGTTTGTTAGGGATGTTTTTTCAAGGGGGGTGTCAACTGAATCAAAATTTGTAGCCTTAAGTTCACGGTTTCTTGCTCTTTCTCCAAAATCATTAAGTTTTCCTATAAATTGAAAAAAAAATCCATTTCCTGGCAGAAAGAGACAGAAGGAGAAGGTAATTTTCAATAAAACACTACTCAAATCTCAAAGTGTTCTTTCTCTTCTTGTAGTGGTAGCAAATAAATGTGTACTTTCAGGGTACCATGACAACAGCGAAGAATGGTTAGTACTTTTCGAATCACCAGACTTCATAAAGTTGGTCGACGACTTGTGGTACCAAGTCGAACCACTTTACACCGAGCTGCACAAGTTCGTGGCACGTAAACTGAAAGATCGATACGGCGACGTTTTGGACATCTCCGACGGTTTGCTACCGGCTCACATTCTTGGCAATATGTGGGCGCAAGAATGGAATAACATCGAAGATATTGTCAAACCATTTCCGGCAGCCAGAGGTCAGAATGTGACGGACGCGCTTATAAGGAAAGGGTTCAACGCTAAGAAGATGTTCGAAACTTCCGATGACTTTTACAAGTCGCTTGGTCTTCTGCCCAACGATATGAGCTACAATACGGCTAGAGGAGCGATCATTGAGAAGCCTAAGGATGAACGGCAGATCGTGTGCCATGCTAGCGCTTGGGATTTCTGCGACAGGAAGAATTTTAGGTTGACAGCTAGAGTTGTGAGACGTTTTTATGTTCTTTTTCGGCTTCGTTTACACGAGTTGTGGTCTACCTCTGCAGTCCCGTTATTATTACCAAAGCTGACTAATGAAACTTATATCATGAACCGGTAAAAAATACCCCCTTAGCGATTACGGAAGAGCGGCTTTCCACCATTCAAGGGTGGTATTACTTAAAGAAAAGAAAAGATGTTATTTAAAATTTTGAGGTTCTTTCTCCAGAAGGGAGAAAGTGCGTGGGATCGGCCCAACGCACTAGGGTCGGGACTTAGTGTTCAAAAATATGATAAATGAAACTTTTGGATTAAATTTGAGACGTATATTAGGACCAAAGCAAACTTAACAATTTTACACTCGTTACGTATATTTCAACGATCTAAATTATCGAAAATATTCGGATATTTCTTAAATCAAATGCAATTGATCACACCTAATCAAATTATTACATCAACTTTAAATCACAAAAGAAAATCTGATCATTGAAATCAAATCAAGCATCAGTGTGAATTCCAATTATAAAAGTAAAATCGAGTTATCGAAAATTACAGGGTTTGTCAAGATAACCCCAAAAATCATAAGCATGGGATGATCTCAAAATAATACAATTTGGACTTTCTAACACTCAAAAGAGATCTAAAAAAAAAAAACAATTCTCTTAAAATTCCAAATACTCAAGAGAGATCTCAAAACTTAAACTTTCAGATAAATAAGGGAAATCTCAAAAATAATTCCCACATAAACTTTCAGATAAACAAGGGAAAACTCAAAAATTATTTCCATATAAACTTTCAAATACCTACTTAAGGGTGACTACAAAAAAAAAATATTACGCTTTTAAGAAAAAATACAACTTGTGGTAGATTTCAGGACTCTGGACTCTAGATATATATAGGCTTGCATGCAGCTTCCTACCAATACTCAAAATAAGCTTAGCATAAACAAAAGTATCTGACCTTTTTCCTGTACCAAAAATCCTAAGGATGACGAATCTTTCCTGAAACCGACAAAAGAAACACAAAAACACATCACCCACTCGCTTTCGCAGATTAATCTCACTCCCGGTTATACCGGCGATACGCGATCTAAAATAATTCTAAGTAATTTCAGAGATCTTATAATTTCGACTTAACACTCTTCTGTCCCCGTTTGAGACTGACCTTTTCCAAAATGAAACCAAAACCTATGAGTTACCCTAGCACCGTCTTCCGAATAACTCCGAAACTAAATTAATTCTGAAACCTCCATTAAAACCGTACCAAAAGCATATCAAACGAGTCAACTGAGAATCTTCCCGTTTAAGACTCATGCAGTTACTCCTCAACTTCCGAATCAACCTTAATTTTTTTCGTCTCCACTTTGAGACCGTACTTCTAATCACTGAACCTACCCTGAAACCGTACTACCCTAAGTTTCCGAACCATATTCGCGAGCACCGGCATCCTTTCCGTTTTAGGTTTCACCAGTCACTGCCTTTTTCATCTCTCGAGTAAATTGAAGATTTCCCGTCTTCGTTTCCTCTAAAAACCAATCAAATTAAAGGTTTTCCTTCGTCGATGTTTCAAAACCAATCAAATCAAAACTTCTTCCATCTTCGTCTTTACAAACCAATCGAATCAAAGATTTTTTCTGCTTCCTACCTCTCGTAGGAGGTAGGGCCTTCTTGAGATTATGCAGTTTCCCATGGAACGGTTTGGGAAATGCTGCGTTGCAAATCCCACGTTTTCTCTTATCGTTTTAGGTCCCCGGAGAAACTTGAACCGTAAATCAACTATTTCAATCGTTAACGTTTCGCCAGACCTCTTGTGTGGGCTTGATAAACGATTCAATAATTTTCTGGTACAGGGATATCAAATTTCAGAAGTCTACACCGATCAGTCAAATTATTACGCTTTTCTTTCTATTCAGGGTAAAATAAAGGGTGTTGAGAATACCGGTTGAATATTGCAGGAAAGAAAACGTTCAAGTCCCAATTTTCAAGACATATCCGTTTTATCATTTCAAAATGATCTCCCCTATTAGGTCCAAACCCTCACCTTTTACTGGTATGTTGCGGTGAAGTCTACTGAACATAGAAATGCTCTTTGTTCAGGTTTTATTCTTCTTGTTCTCTTCCAGAATAAAAATGTGCACTAACGTTAACGCCGAAGACTTCATCACCATCCACCACGAAATGGGCCACATCCAGTATTTCCTCCAGTATAAAGACCAGCCGGTCATCTACCGTGAAGGCGCCAATCCTGGTTTTCACGAGGCGATCGGAGATACCATCGCGCTCTCGGTCGACACCCCCAAGCATCTTCACAAGATCGGACTTCTCGACGAGTACAAAGACGATTACGAAACCTCTATAAACGCCTTGATGTCCATGGCTCTCTCCAAAGTAGCCTTTTTACCGTACGGCTTGCTCCTGGATAAATGGCGTTGGGACGTTTTCAAAGGAAAGGTTTCGGTGGACAGCTGGAATTCGCACTATTGGAAGTATCGGAAGCAGTACCAGAGGTTGAGACCTCCGGTTGAGAGGTCTGAGGAAGATTTCGATCCTGGTGCCAAGTTTCATGTGGCTGGGGACGTGCAGTATATTTCGTGAGTATTCGTTGCTGATTTCTTTGATTATTTAGGAACTGTTGAACAATGAGATCTTTAGTTACCTACCAAAATGATTGCGTGACTTGGCAAAATGCAAAAAGTGCTAACCGCTCAGCTTCCGCTATCACTTATGCGGCCCAAAACCGACGAAAATTCGACAGTTTTCGAGAACTCCTCCTGGAAGAAATCTCTTGAATATACAAACACTCATCATAAATTGTTTTCACTTCAGCCTTTATGGACGAAAGAATATAAAGGATATTGAAGTTGAATATGCAGCTTGAAGCCATATACCTACCTTTGATTCATTCTCCACAAAATATTTCCGAAAAACCTTTTGTGGTATCCTTCAACGCTTATATCTTTTGAACCACTGGACCGATTTCGAAAATCAAACTAATTTTCAAATCATCCTCAATTCTAATGAAAACTGTTTTTACAATAAAAAAACCAAAACTATTTTTTACAAAATTCATGGATTTTCTCTAGAATTCTTCCCATCATGGTTCTTATAGTGTTCTCAGTCACTTTATGGGATGCTGTCTTCCACCTTTGCTTGAATTCCGCTAATGTTTTCGTTGATTTCTTAGTCTTCTTCAATTCTCTTTTACCAGGGCCCAATATCTTTCGATTGGCCTGAGTTCTGGGCAATTTGGTGGATTGGCCTCTTTGGGGACAAAAACCACCTCATTAGCTTCGTACCATTCCTTGGTGGCCTTGCTAGTTGCTGTAGTGGCATAAAGCTAAATCTGGCCAAAAGATTGTTGACATATCGTGCTCACGTAAGAATGGTAAAAGTCGCTTCTTCAAGCATTCCTCGATGTATATCTTCGAGTCAACCGAGCCTTGGCCAACGAAAAATTTTTCCCTTTTCCCACAAGTGCAAATTGCTTGCCAAATCGGGACTTTTTAGGAAACTTTGCTTGTTTTTTCACGCGAAATTGTTCGTCAACATTTCCACGCGAATCTGCAGTATGAAATTCCTGACCAGGAAGTTCCGAGAAATCAGCCAAAACATAGGTTTCGCCGTCCATCAGGCAACAGGAAAAATTTTAAAAGAAATCTTTTTTTTATTTCTTTGCTCTTGATTTCGCTTTTCGATTCTTCACAGCGTTCCTGTCTGGCACTTTCTGCACTTTGTATGTTCTAAGCCCACAACTCGACTTGATTTCCTGAACGGTTGACTGCGAACAACCCTTTTGGGCTGATGGCTTTCTTCACTTTTTTGGGCTATTAAACCCCTTTTTTCTCCCGGTTCCTTCCTTACGGTTAATTGTAGGATCTTCGTTGAAGCGCTTAACAACTCTTAAAACTTTTTCCGGACGAACGCGAGCCATTCTTTTGAAGCTCCATTTTTGATTATTTTGAAAAAGTTTCACTATAAATTCTCGTGTGTTCACTTCGCTGACATTTTGCGACAGAGAATTGGAATTTCACAACAAAGCTAACTATGATCAAATTTTGATTTTTTCTCAATTGGTTCAAGAGATATAGGAGTTTTTGCGATAGCGAATTTATACTCGTTCAGTCCTTAATTTAAGTCGTTTCCATACATCCATTGATGTATAACATATTTCAGATATTTCATAGCGCATATTGCGCAGTTCCAGTTTTACAAGAGTTTATGTATAGCTGCTGGCGAATATGATCCGAATACTAAAGCTCAAGAGCTACACAAATGCGATTTCTACCAGTCAAAGGCTGCTGGCGATAGGCTAAGGTAACTTATTTGCGTTTTTATTGTTCTTGTTGTCAAGTTTGTATTTCCATTTATTCTAATAAAATAAAAAATTTTCAATTTCTAGAGCTGGATTGTCGTTGGGTACCAGTAAACATTGGAGTGTAGCCATGAAAGCAATAACAGGCCAAGAAAAAATGGATGCTGGTCCACTTCTAGAATATTTCGAACCTTTATATCAATACTTGAAACAATATAATCTAGCGCACAATTCAACGATTTGATATTTATATATTTACATTTATATGTATTTTTAGCTTTTATTTTCCAAACTATATGAATAAACGTAATACAAAACGATGAAGTTTCATTAACCTGTTGGTGAAAAAAAAAAAACTCTTGTATTCACTTGCTAAAATTCGTTTTATTCCCTTTCATTTTTACAAAGATAACCGACAACTACTAGAGCGATAACCACGAAATGAACTAGCCATACAGAAATTTATCTTATAGGGGGAATACTGCCACTAACTGTACTTCTTTTCTCGTTTTGCGTCTTCTGTTTTTGTACCATTTCTCTCCCCTCCGTATATGGAATCTTTCCAGCTCTCTGAGGAATCAATGGCAGAGATGGACAATCCAAGCACTTGCAGTAATTATGAATCTGTTTCTTCAGTTTTTTGTTTTCGTTCTGTAGGTATATTCGTTCTTCGTTTAAAGTGTACCTGCAACATTATTCGACTGATAAACCGAATGATATTTTACCATTTTTTCAACAATTTTTTTTCTAAATGACTCAAATTTACTTCATTACTTAAAATCGACTTCAAATTATTAATTTTATTTTTATGGAAAACGAGAGAAAATCGAATTAAATTTTACAATAGGTGATCAAAGTGGCCACCATATGAGCTCTTCTAATATGCTTTAAGAGTCTTCAGCCTTCAAAATAAGAAACGTAGGTACACCGCCAGATGGCAGTGCAGTGCATTAATTTTCATTTATTGAATTATTCAGCCCCATAGAACAAATGTTGGGGCACAGGGAATATAACAAGAAATCCTACACTGAACTACATCTAACACTAGCTGTATAATACTCTAATTTTCCTTTACCAGTCATCTGGGAGGTGATACCTGCGGGGCGTGTCATTTAAAAGAAATTCAATTTCATCTTAGAATCCAAAATTGTAAGAAACAATTAATTTTCACTAATCGACGGCTAAAACAAACCTTAATAAATTGTCGTTGATAAAAATGGATATTTATCATTTCGAATAGAAAAATTCAAGGAAATAAATTTCGCGAAAACAACACATTGTTGTAATATTATTCACAAAAAAACGGTAAATTCTAAAAGAAAAATGAGGTAGACGTTTGATTAACTAAATGATGGACTTCGATACTGAAATGAAAAAAACCACAAAAATATTTGTTCGTTTTGACGGTGGAAATGTTACAAAATAACCAAAAATGATGGGGAATATCCTTTTCATTCATTCAATACTATATTTTTTCTATTATTTTTATCATACATCCCTTCATCAATCAGAAAAAATAAATCGTTTCTGAGACCCTTTTTCTTCAGGGATGTAGAATGTAGACCCTTGAACCTTCTAATGAATGATCGCTTCATTCAATGGACTATGTTTCATGTTCAAGAGCGTATCCTCAGACATATTATGAATCGTTATCGAAATTAATACATTCGATTTCTACCTATATGCTTCAGCTTCTGCCAACCTCTGCCAGAACAGCTTCATCTGAGGAGGAGAGCCTCTATTTTCGAAATCTAAGCCGTAAAAACGAATAGGATACGGAAGAATTTTTTCACGGGATGTTTCGTATCTGTGGATTCCCTTAACAACCCTCATCATGCTCTCCCCTTTCCTCAGATCACCGTTCAACGCCTCGAAAACCTTCGCGAATTCAACAGTCATCATGGCACGTTTCAAAGAATCATTATCTTTGTCTTGCATCAGCTTATTCCTCAGGGCGAACTGCAGTTCGTGTAGAGAATCCCTTTCTCCCTCCAGGTATTTGAGTTTCTTTCCTATGGTGCGGACCAATTCTTTGAATTTCGCCGCTAAACGTTTCGCGACAACTTGTAGCTTCATCAGTTTCTTCAGCTCGTTCTGGACGGTCTTATTCGTTGCGTCGTCGACCTCTTTTATGATGTCGTGGTGTTTCTTGTTCTCGTGTATGCGTGTCAAGTAATCATCCTGGGTGAATTTGATGCGGTCCCATAAATCTTCCAGTTTTAGCTCCAGTATGAAAGATAACTGTTGAATTTCGCTGATATGTTTGCTGCTTTCTTCGTTTAGTCTGGCAAAGTATTCCGTTTTGGCCGATTTGTCCCAACGCTTGCTTATCACCTCCAGACCGAACTTCATCACTTTGAGGTAGCTTTCGGCGATGTCTGTTTCGTACATTTGGTTTTCCCAGTCGTTCAGGGATTTTTGGATCATATTCATCAACTAAAAAATGTCAAATATCAGATCCAACCTCTAACAAGGATGAAGCACGAGTATATTCTTTTTGATGCTTACATGTTCATTATTTTCAGCATGAATCTCTTGTAGATTGTGAGCGAGTTTCTGCATAAGTCTCTGTATGCTTTCTTGATTTCTATGAAGGTTCAGTTTATAGGTATCCTCATGGCTTCGAATCTCGTCCATAATTAGAGAAATAATGAAGTCCTTGGTGTCCATTATTTTTTCGAAATGATTCCAGCAATTGACCACTTCTTCACGTAACTTCGGTACAGCGATTTTAACACATATTTGCTTCCATTCCTTTTCCGCTCTTGTTAAATTGTATTTACTATAATTTACCTCCCGTCTCAGTTCTGCCCTTAGGATTTGTTTCGAGTTATCTTGCTTAGAGCTGCCCTTCTTCTTCGGCATTTTTGAACTACGTTCATTACTCAACCGACCTAATTATCGACAAAATTTACGGAGGAAAAAATATTGGAGTTCTTTGAAACTACATTTGTTGAAGAACCAACTAGTTTTGACGTAAACTTGACAAAATATCAAATCTCGTAAACTATACTGACCCCATAGAACTTATAGTTACTACAAGTTCTATAACTTACACTCAAATATAAAAAATAATTCTATTTTTCCCATGAGTTCTGCAATTCCTAATGCATTGAATATGAAGAAAAATACCTATAAGCTTGAAGATGATGTAGATCAATAACGAATAATATTTTCAAAAAATTCGATCGATAATGCCCTGATGAACATACTACAAAAAATGTATATTATACAGGGTGAGTTTTTGACTTGTACATATATTTCAACTGTAGATTCCCTAGGCCAAAAAAATCAATTTTTCATTTTCGATTTTTCCGAATTTACCTCTGTTAAAAAGATAAAGCCATTTGAAAAAAAAATTGGGCCAAATAGGTGCCTGATACGATTCTCTGCGAAGACCTCAAACTTCATATTTTTCGATTGAATTTGAGTTGACACATTTAGGGAATACTCAAGTACTTCGAATTAGAACGTTGAAAACACGATATTTCTCAACAAAAACATTTAGTTTTATCCGATTATATCTGCCATTAAAAAGCCACATTTCTCCCATCAAAATAAGTTCCTTCTTCGATTTTTCTGAAGATTAGTTTGTGAACAATAATAACTTGCGTCCATATTTTCCTCGATATCCCAAAAATATCTTATAAAGAATGTTTTTCAATCAATTCATCAGAGTTTATTTAATAAACCTAACCTAACCCATTTTGTATTCATTCTATGAATATTTCACAGAAAGTTTCATGTGTATTTTGCCTCCTTCACCAATATTCCTGAAACTACGCAAGACACAGCGTAAAATCTATGAACGATGCATACGTATTGCGGCCACCATCTTCAAACAAAAATGGAGGAAATATTTTCTAGAGCTATATGTTGTTAGAAAAGTGGAAAGTGATTATTTTAGGTATTTTTCTTCGATCTCGTGATGAATATGTGAAGACTTTCAGTGAATGAATGTAATATTAATCGTGTAGTGTCGAGTTAATAAAATTTCAAGAGGATATTGTTCAGTTAGAAATATCGCCACAGATTATTCAGTGCTGAGTTTTATTTTATTTTTCATTAATTTCAACTTGATGCGTGGTTTGTATCGACATTCATCATTCATATATCTGAATTTTGTATTTCATCGACATTTATTTTCAATTTTATCCCCCACATTCGTGGGATTTTATTATTACATATCTCTTCATCAAACGTTTTTCCATCATTTAGATTTTAGTCACGACAAAGTTGATGATAATTATTCTGACAACATTGTTAAATTGTTTAGAGACCAGAAAAGTAATAATATTCGATGATTTTAATCCAGGGAAGCATCCAGATTATTCTTGAAATCATGATTTTTTTCCTCAATTTTTATCGTATACAATTAGGAATAACTCGAAAACGACGCGTTTTATTAAAAAAACATAAAAATACATTTGTTTTCTAAAATCATTGATTTTTTCGAAAATATGAACCGTTCATCTTCTTCAAGTGGTTTCATGGTATTTTTGCGTGTATTTCTGAGTCGGCTACGCTGAAACTTTCACACCAGGTGAATTATTGAATCAGTTCTGATTGAGGAATATGCACCAAGAATATTGAAATTTATTCACCTATTATCTGTGTTAAATTTAAGTTAATTAGTTACTACGCATCTGTTGTTATTTCTTTATTATATCGTATTTTCAAGCTCCGAATCAATTACTTCCTTACCTTTTAGCGTCAGCTGAAGCAACTCTATTCCAAAAGAGGCAAAGTTCCTTTCGTAGGTCTCTGTGCCTGGAATCGTTATGTTTATCTATAACTTCTATCTCCTCTCGATATGGTAATACCTTTTCGTCCACAGTCTCGTATTTACGGCAAGCACTAAGACACTTCAACATAATGGAACCCTTTCTCGCTATTTTTTCCAATTCTTCGAAGCTGTCGTTGGAGCTGACCGTCAACACTCTTCGTTTGAAAGTGTCGTTGTTCTTGTCGAAAAACAGATTCTCTCGAAATATCAGAAAGCACTGGTGCAAAAAATCTCTCTCCTTGGTCAGTTCATCCAATTTTAGTTCATTCGTACTCAGTAATCGTTTGTATTTTTTCAACAGGCACCGGATGAGCTTTTCCAATTTGTTCCTCTTCTTATTGTTGGCGACAATGTCTTTCTGAAGAAGTTCGAAACGGTCCAGAGAATCCGCCCCTGCTTTCTGCTTTTTTCGGATGGATGCGAAATAGTCAGAAGTGAACTCTTTCGTTTTCAAGTGCAAATTTTCGAACTTGTCGCTCAAAGAATAGTTTATGTCTCCTATCAGTACCTTGTATCTGGTAGTTTTTTCGTTTAGTATCGAGAAGTTTTTCGTGATCGTTTCATATTCCTCTACTTTTTTGAGGCAGTTCATCTGGTATTTCATTGTTTCGAGATATTCTTCATTCATGGATGATCGTGTTTTGTTCTGGTCGTAATCTACTACCCAATGGGCTATCAATGTGTTCACCTGAAAGTTGAAGAAGAAAATGGGCTTTCATGGTCGGATTCAAGGAAATGTAACATTTTTCCAATAAAACATTAATTATTATTTACTTGATTCCCAAGCTCATTGTAAATCCATTTGTAACCTCTGTGGAAGTAGGTTATCATATATTCAATCAAGTGGTTGTGATTTCTCAGCGTCATCCAGTAGCGAAGATTTTCGTCCTCTATACAGTCCAAGTACATTGAAATCTCTATTTCCTTATAATCTAAGAACTTATTGAAATGATGCCAAGCGACAAGAACTTCCGTCTTCAGATGTTCGCAGCTAATTTCATTAACCATTTTTGACCATTTTCTCGTCTGCTTATCCAGATTGGATTGTCCATAGTCTGTTTCTCTCTTCAAGAAATCCCTTTTGATTTGAGCTTCTTGCTCCTGCTTGATTTTCTTCGCTTCTTCTTTACTAACTTTCCCTTTCTTCATTTTGTGTTTCCAGTTGGAGAAATGAAAAAACGACAAGGAATACCACAAAAATCAATACACAATATATTATACAAAAATAACGCAATTGAAAAAAAATTGACACAAATACTCCAATCAAAAGTCGCTTTGACATTAGATGCTAAAATAAACTCACAGACAACAGAAACAGTTCTGTTATCTGTGAATACTGAATAAACTGCTCCACAAGAGTTAGGGATATCGTATTCAATGGTTTTTAAAAGTATGTAATCTTCGAGAAAATCGCTGTAAAATCATTTAAAACTCAATAACAACTTGAATCGATCCAACAGAAATCAGTATGAGACATTTCGTCAATATGGTCGCCTTTATTCTGAAGTTTGGTTCTTTGCAAAGCCAAAAGCCAAAGTGTGATATCTCGACTCTGGAATAGGTTCAGGAAGACAGGTTCCGTGTTGGAAAGACCATGGCTTGGTGGGCGACGAAAAACGACACCTGCTCAGAATCGTTTCATCACCGTTTCGGCGAGAAGAAACCCTACACCTACGTGTAGAATGCTACGAAATACTCTTCAAAATGCAGATGGGGTCCAAGTTTCCATCGAAACCATCAGACGACGTTTGAGAGAGGTGAATCTAGGTTCTAGACGTCCATTAAGAGGAGTTCCATGAACACGTGACCATAACCGTCAAAGACTGGAATAGGCAAGGCAACATATCAGTTGGTCCTGGGAATATGACCGCCTTACACCATAGGGAGCATGTCATTGACAATGTTGTGCCAAATTTTCACTCTGCTATTGGTGAAACTTTTCAATTTCTAGACGATAACGCTAGACCGCACCGTGCAGCAATAGTTGAGAATGCACGCGAGGAGCTTGGTATTCCACATTTACCAATAGCTCCGCACTCACCAGATTTGAATTGCATAGAACATGCATGGGATATGCTCCAAAGAAGATTAGATAATCATCAACCTACCCCAAAATCCTTAAATGATCTGAGAGAGCTTCTGCCCCGTTTATGGAACCAAATTCCTCAAGAAATGCTCAACAACCTCGTGTGTAGTATGCAAAGAAGAAGTCAAGCTGTTATTGATGCCCATAGAGGCCATACATTGTATTGATAGTGTTAAAATGCTTGAATTCTCTGGGCATAAAATTTCGTTATTTTACTCGATTTTTCTTAACCACCCTGTATACGCTGCAGACCTACAGGCTAAAATTAATTTGCAACTTGATATCATATTAATATGAATTTTTATCACAAAAATCTTATTTTAACTAACTCATGGGGAGCAGTTTAGATGCATCTATATGCTAAATAAACTTCAATAATTTGATGTCCTTTTATCTTCCATAGTCCAATTATAATATACTTGTTTCTTTGTATATTTAAACTCAACTTCTTTAAATATTTCATTTTATTATTACAATCGAATAATAGGTGTAAAACTTAAATATAATTGTAAAACTTAGATTAGTCTATGTGGTTCTGTGATAAGAAATTGATTGATTATTGACGATTCTTTTCGTCTCGTAACTTATATTTTCTCATCAGAGTAACACCATCTGTGAAAGGAATAGGTCCTTCTCGTCGGCAAATTGGGGGTAGTTTGGGACAACTAAGGCAAAAACATATATCCCTTATTTTTCTTCGTAGTAAATCATTTTCTGCCAATAGTGAATACCGTTCTTCCGCAAGAGCAGTTCTGAAAAAATAATTATAATTTCCTATCTGCAAAATTTTTTACTCTGAATGAGAATGACTTCGTTCGGATCAGTTCGATTAAATAATTATTTGAGATGAGTTGTACAAGTCTTAGTTTACGCGTATGGAAGGCTGTACAACGTACATTGATGTTGGAGTAGTTACCTTGAACAATCAACTTTCCCAATTCTTTGCCAAAATAGGTACATTTTTTTCTCAGGGACATTTTCCAATGTCTGGCGATATACTGGAAAGGGACGACATTTTTCATCTGATGTTTCCAGTTTTTTAGTAGACCTCATTAGTCGGATCATGTTTTCTCCACCTTTTAGAAATCTACTCATGCTATTATAAGCGTCATAAAATTGCGCGATGAAGAATTCCTGTTTTGACTTATCAAGCCTGAGATCATCTGTCAGCTTCATCTTCATTATCAAAAACGCTCTTTGGAAGAATTTTTTGTCACCTTCTAGGTTTGATAACTCGTTATGACCAATATCACCCTCTTTTTTCTTTAGTTTTCTTATCAGTTCATTCAGACCTTGAAGTTTGTTTGTTTCGTTTGCTATAATTTCTTGGGCTTTGTCGTCTGCAACTTTGAAAACATCGTAGTCGAGCCTTCGCTTTTTCGTTTTCTTGATGAATTTTTCTATCACCTCATTCGTATTCTTTATCATCGAATTGAAGATTAACGTTAATCTTTCTGTCAATTCTGCAGTCGCCCCATGATTATCGTAGGTCTCGTATTCCACTTTCGAGCAAAGTTCAGCTCTCAAAGTTCTTTCTCTCTCTTTATCTTTCATTTCCATTCCATATACCATTGCCTTCAAGTGATTTATGCTTGCGCCACTATTTTTATACATGTTCCAAAGGCAGATGTGATTTTCTTTCCTCAGTGATTGATACTGCAAAAAGAATTATTCAAAGGGGCTTAATTACGCCACACCCTGTATGTACAGTGCATCACCCGATCGAAATACCTTTTATCCACGACTATCGAAAAAATCTGTTTCATCAAGCATTGTGATATTCATATATCAATAGAAAACACAAATTCTTCTGAGCAAAAAATTCTATTCAAAATTATACAATAGTGGTGGACAAAGATGAATATTCTACTCGCATAAAATAGCTCTTATTCACTTGGGATGATTTACCAAACTCAATTTCGTCTCGTCTGGTAAATCTCATCCGTGTGAATAATATGCTCGTTGTTGGTATACTATTTAACTATTTAATTGGAAAACCGTGTGTATTTCAACCAAAACCTTCCCAATCGACACGTTAGAAGCATTCAAAGCATGTTCATTCATCTCTTTCTTGATATTTCCTTATAAAAATTTTCAGTGTATACAAATTGCTTATCTTACATCAGAAATGAAATTTTCATGTAGTTCTTTCAGTTGTCCATGAAAGATGCCAACTATCCGATCTACTTTTGTAACATGCGTAATTATCCCCTTCATATATTGGTCCTCAACCTGACGCATCTCATCCATGAGACACGAAATCATGAAATCTTTCATATCCATAAGACGTTCAAACGTCTGCCATATGTATTCCATCCTTTCTTTATGATAAGGTAAAGAAATCTCAGTGAGCATTCTGATCCAATTTTGCTCGTGTTTTTTGTAGGTGTACAATCCATATTTCAGTTCTCTTGCTAAATGTTCTTTGAGTAAGGTGCATCTTTTCTCCAGAAGCTTTTCTTTCCGTTTGAGCTTTTTCTGTTTTAACTTTTGCTTTTTAGTTAATTTCACCTCTTTTTTGGGCTCTTCTACAGGAGTAACCTTTTCCTGAGATTGTTTTCGTAAAAACAACATTTTGATTTTTGACTTCTTCGACTTTGAATATATGCCAAGTGACAGCGTATGATGACAAGATAGAAGTAAAGAAACCCTTCTATGCATCTAGATGGCAAGTAATGGGCGTTCGAAAAATTATGGTCTGGTGTGCTATGGAGAAATTAAGACTTGATTTTTCTCTGGTTAAAAGTAGAGACCATACGCTTTCCAGATTTGAAGTAGGTAATTGAACTCTACCCACGTCAAATCTATGAACCATATGTAACAAGCTAAGCAATACAGAACAGTAATTTCTGCACAGCATTCTAGACTACCATTTTTCTGAAGGCTCGTTTTTTTTTAGTTTGTATGTATTTGAATATTTTAATTCGATCTACAGTATGAGTACTTGGAAATTACATGTGAAAATTGAAATCTAATAAATGATATACTATCAGAAGTGGAGGTTACGAAATGTGTCTGTGTCGATCATGAAAAATTGACAATGATGGTAATGAAGATGAAAAAACACATATGAATAGTGTGAATCTGAAATTATAACATCAAATTGGTAATGACCACGTTCGACTTGAGAATAAACAACTTAAAAACAAATCTGCAAAATTTAATTGGCTTATACACTCAACTTGAGAATTAATATTACCAAATTGGAACATAACAATGGTTATACTTTTATTTTTATATAACAATTTAGTAGGTGTCGGAAAGATAATATTATTATTCTTCACGATGGGAAACAGAAAGCCGAAAAGTTCTTGTAAGAAGTAGAGTTAGGCTTATAATTCATAGTGCAATTGTTGATGTTGATATGTTTACAAATCTCCTTTGATGTGGAGCAAAGAAATACGAAATAGTTATTTAATCAACTAGTTTATTAATGACAGCGATTAATGGTCGAAATATTCTAACCGAGATTAGAACGCGTGAGCGGAGCGATATGGAACGTGTGGACTTTCTCCAGGTTGAAGTGAAGTCTTTTTTTTATTTTGAATGGAGTTTTCAATATACCCTTCTGCGGCAGAAGTTGATTTCCAACCAAGCTCGATAGTGCTTCGACTGAATATTTTATGTTCGGTTGCCATGACAATCATGCATTAAAATAAGAAATCATGCATTAAAATAGGTCATTAATGGACGACTTCGAGTGCGTTAAAATGAGCTTTTATTCTATGGTCGACGGAAAATAAGAATTTCCACCGGTTTTTCGATAACCCATTTTCGTTGAAATAATTTACACATTAGTAATAATTTGAACATTATGTCTTAATTTTTTCTTTCCTTGAATCCACTGTTGTAATCATAGAATAAGTACTTCCTGTTGTTATTAAATAATTGTTCATTCCAACTGAATCCATGGGAAACGTATGCATCTCGTTATATGAGATAAAATATCCGAATATAGAAAACAAAGATGATTTATGGAATATGTATGTCTATTTCGACAAATTTCTGTTTCTTAATTATTTGCCCATTTTTACTTCTTTTCATTTCGTTTATTATCAGTGTTTTCGTACAAAAACCGTTTCTCAAAGTTTAACAGTAGAACTGACTCTTCTGAGCCCAACTGTTTTCTTTCTGTAGGATTTCAATTATTACATAGACATCAAACTCAAGAAGCGAAAGGCTCGAAATAATGAATGGAAGATTATTTCACAGAAAACTAGCAGTCTTCACATTAGCCTCCCGCAAAATCTGGCAAAAATAAAACATAATAGAAAAGAATATAAAACAAACTACAAGATTTTCTTCTCTATTGTTATTAAATTTATTATTGAAATCTTTTTATAATCCGACTGTCGTCAATTCTTTTGGTGTTTCATATGTTTAAAATTAAATTTCATATAGAATATGTTCGGTTACCAAAATTATCATTACTTGCAGTTTCTTGAATTTTCGATTGATAATTTTAAATGATTCTCGTATCTTGTGTTCAACAATGCAGAATAACTCCCATATCGAAGTTTTCCGATAAAATATATCGTAGTAAGCGATAGCTTAATAATATTCCTGAAATGTTGTGTAGTTCCCGAAAGAATCTCTTAGAAAATGTACAATTGTTGTTCTGTTCATGCGGTACATTGAAATAATAGCGGAGAATGAGGAAACAGCCTCATGAGGCAGGTGACCTAACGGCATTATGAGTATTCCTATGGTTGAATTTGCTTAGTTCTTATGGTAAGCCTCCTTATTGATTCTGTGTTGGTTATGTGGTACTTGATAATCGTTGGTGAGGCCGAATATGAATAATAGGAGCATTGGATAGAATTTAAATTATGATATTTATCCCTCAGATAATGTTGGGCGATCATAGTGGTTTATTTTGGAAGGTAGGATTCATTTATGAGCAGACTAGTATGAATGATAGTGGCAGTTGATCGGTGAGTCCCAATATCCGAAGTATGAGCTATTTTCGATGTTTTAATGTCTTCAATGTAATTTCTCTATGGAAAACTGAATGAACAGAATCAATTCAAATGGTATTAGAAACTGGGTAATTTGATTCAATGATGACGATTGATTCAAAATAATTTGATACAGTGTTCTCATACTTAACAATAGGAGCATTATAATCGGAGAAAAGATTAATGAAAAAATGCAAAATCGAAATTTGAGAATAATGTTTAGATAAACCTACGTTAGATATAGCACGTTGATTCAGAAAATTTCAATCTTTCATCATTGTCGTTTGAATTTTCAAGAATCAATTCCGATTTAGAATCTTGCATATAATAAGGTACATAGTGAATATCTTGAGATTATTTTCGATTTTGTGAACTGAGATTTTGATTATTAAATCGGAATATTTTGGTTCTGACTATGTCCTAATCTGATTTGGCTCTATTTAGTCTATAGATTATTCATCAAGGGATATATTAATGGAGCTAATAGATATATACCTAATATAATAAAAAAGTATGGCATCATAATCCAATCCAAATATGGGGAATGAAATCATGATACCCTTTAAAAAAAAACATTCAAATATTACGAAAATGTGAGCACCCAAGAAATTGCTGCTGGTTTCAATATATTGGTTAGTTATATGTTTAATATACAATTCGAACCTCGAAAAATATTCGAAAACTTGTGGATTGTTAACGTCCATATTGCTACATGAATGAAAATATTTGGTATGTTTCTGCTCCCTAGCATTTTGGGAGAGTAATTCCCATTTGATGACTATGAATCTGAAGAAACCTAAAAACTTTTGAGACCCTCAAGTAGGTTCGGATCTCACATTTTCCAAGGACCCGATACATCGATTTTCCAATTTTCTCTCAAGGTGGGAGTATAAGGAAATCTATTTCTATTCATTTCCTGAGATATCAGAAACGGTGCAACCATAATAATTGATAATTCTTATTATATTTCGAATTCGCATAAATGAAATGTGGAAAAATGAGATGTAAAGTTTTGTGGGATACTTTCATGAGGGTTTCATTTTGGCAGTATTGTACAAAAAACGATCCAGATTCGTTAGATTGTTATTGAATCTCCATAATTCTTGACGATCAGGCTTAGAATCATGAAAGATTGAAACAAATGATTGAAAATTAAAAGATAGTGAATAGTTTTTATAGGAACCTACATTGAAATATGAATAATAAGTTACAAAATCTTTCAACCAAAGCTCT
Organism: Adalia bipunctata; assembly: GCA_910592335.1. Taxonomy (NCBI): domain Eukaryota; kingdom Metazoa; phylum Arthropoda; class Insecta; order Coleoptera; family Coccinellidae; genus Adalia; species Adalia bipunctata. Next base: position 8,954,028 of record OU342955.1, on the reverse strand, counting down.
AGATGGAATAATATTATCCATGTTCGTGAAATCATTCAGCAGAGAAATTACAACCTTAGTAATAAATACTCGAAATTAAAGCTGTTCATGACATGGATAATTGCGGTGAGGTACCATCTATTGGTGGGGTCAATCTGATGAACCACGCACACGCTGGGTACTTCCTTAGAAGCGCGAATAATATTGGAGTACTTACCTGTGTTTTGAGTGCTCTCTAGTGAACTAGGTATGCAGTACTTGTATTGCAAACCACTGTTGACTTTTTGATTGGTTTGCTATAAGGGGTGAGTTCACTTTGGAATTGTTTTTTCGAATTTGTAATTCAATTAATAAATACTGGTTGTTTCCAATATTTTCAATTTTTTTATTATATTATTAGTAACTGAGTTGGGGTTGTAATATTTCAATCGCTGAATTATTTTTTGTTCATTTTACGTGAACATTTATTGAATAGGAACAATACATTTCATACATGAATAGGTTTTTATTGATTCCATAAAGATAATTATTTTGAGGTTCTTTCTGTTCGACAGAATTTATGGATATGCAAAAGGGTTTCTAATTCATTTTTCGACTGAAACAACTTTTTTTGCTTAAAATAAATTTTTATGAATATGTATATTAATCTTGATGGAAATATCTATTGTTGTCCTATAAAAATCTAGGGGGCTTCGATTGAATGTTATGGTAGTTATTTGGGGTTTTTGATTCAGTACCTATTTCTCATCAATTTTGTCATTCTAGCATATCATTTTAACAGCCCCAATCTCTGTCAAAGATAGTAAACATTTCAATTGAAGTATTTTGAATATACCCATTGATTACGGTTTGCTAATTGTGCGATACATAAATGAATGGAATATTTGAATCTTATCTTCGAATGGACAATGACATATAAATTTTCATTGCGAAAAATCACAAACAGAATTATCGTTCAGTCCACTTTGAGCTGAATTGTGTATCTCATTTGCAACCTAGAGCTTCATGTATCCCTTAAAAACTCATGAAATAATAGCATAATAAACGAAAATCAGTCCATTATTTCTATTCTGATTTTTTTTGCCCCCCTAGCTCAATTGCCCCTTCCCCTTCCTAGCTCAAAGGCTGGGGACGCTCTTGGTCATTTGTGCTCTTTACTGATATGATACAAACAAAGAATTATCCTCGCCTTTCTGATGAGGTTTTTCAATTTGTACGCTCATTGTCATTTCTCATTAATTAGTATGTGTTCATGCAATTCTTTATTCAAAGGTTGATGCATTTTATTTCTCGTTCGAGTCCTCCGCTTCTTCATCAGAAAAAAAGATGAAGAATGATTATATTTGTAATCAACACGCGCTGTGATCATTAAGCAGAACTCGATGATTTATCTACAATGAGAATGAATCTTAAAAATGAGTTACTGATGTGTTACTCATTTTCCAGTTCAAGACATCCATTGAAAAAAATCCACTGAGATTTAGAAGGATGAAAATTTTTTAGAATAGAGGAATTTTATTGTCTGAGGATCAATTCACAGCCTTGGGTATAGTTTACCGAGCATATTCGAATGAGATAGACTGATAGAGGATGAGACTACAATAAGTAGGTATAGCTTATGATCGTACATGAAATTGATGAATATTTCGAAATAAAAAAATAGCAATGACATTATGTGAAATGGTTAAATGTCTTCTTCTAACTGTCAACTTCTGTATTTTGTCCCACCCATAACATTAGAAATCTGCTTTTCTCTATAGTCTTCTTCAAGTGTATATCCTCAAAGTAGAGTCGGAGGTGATTGATAACTAGAACAGACGGATAAATAGAAGAAACAAATGTGATAAAATTTCTTTTACTCGTCCATGTGTGGTGAAGACTCGAGTTATCTATCTCGGCTAGTTGACATTCGTATTCTTGTTTGTCTTATTAATTTCTGCGATACGACCAACTTACCCAGTTTATACGGACATATCCCATCATGTGTACTTTGTCTTGGTCAACAAGAGCTGAACTTTCTCGATACAGAACCGAGTTCAGTTTTTTTTGTGTTCACGGAAAGGAGATCGGTGATGATGACAAGTAGAGAAATATACAGAGTCTCCCTATGAATCGGATGTTCGTCAGAAAATTCTTGCCATCGTGAAATTTATGAAAAACCTTTCGCCGTTATACCTACACCTCGAAAAACATAGGTTCATGTTTTGTTGACACAATTGATTCACAACTATGAAGTTTCAGGCACCGATTGATACGAATCTCAGCATTCATTAATACTGCTCCACAGGAGTTAGGGATATCGTATTTAATCGTTTTTAAAAGTATGGAATCTTCGAGAAAATCGCTGTAAAATCATTTAAAACTCAATAACAACTTGAATCGATCCAATAAAAATCCGTATAAGACGTAAATTAACAAACGCTGAGGCTAATAGGGCTATCGGAATGCCACAGGGTGGCCTAACTCAGGTTGTTGTAGCGGAAAGGCTCCAAGTCAGCCAAAGTGTGATATCTCGACTTTGGAATAGGTTCAGGGAGACAGGTTCCATGTTGAAAAGACCAAGGCTTGGTGGGCGACGAAAAACAACAACTGCTCAGGATCGTTTCATCACCGTTTCGTCGAGAAGAAACCCTATATCTACGTGTAGAATGCTACGGAATACTCTTCAAAATGCAGATGGGGTCCAAGTTTTCATCGAAACCATCAGACGACGTTTTAGAGAGGTGAATCTAGGTTCTAGACGTCCATTAAGAGGAGTTCCATTAACACGTGACCATAAGCGTCAAAGACTGGAATGGACAAGGCAACATATCAATTGGAACGATCAATGGCGTATGTCCTTTTCACTGATGGATCCAGATATGAACTTATTTCCGAAGAATAAGGGTATGGACAATCCCGCGCATATCCCGTAATCGTCGCTATGTCCAAGGAGTCCATCCATTCCGAGGGGGTAGTGTTATGGTTTGGGCCGGGATATGTTTCAACGGGCACACAGATCTACACATTTGTCCTGGGAATAGGACCGCCTTACACTATAGGAAGCATGTCATTGACAATGTTGTGCCAAATTTTCATGCTGCAATTGGTGAAACTTTTCAATTTCTAGACGATAACGCTAGACCGCTCCGTGCAGCCATAGTTGAGAATGCGCGCGAGGAGCTTGGTATTCCACATTTATCAATACCTCCGTACTCTCCAGATTTGAATTGCATAGAACATGCATGGGATATGGTCCAAATAAGATGGGATAATCATCAACCTACCCCAGAATCCTTAAATGATCTGAGAGAGCTTCTGCCCCGTTTATGGAACCAAATTCCTCAAGAAATGTTCAACAACCTCGTGTGTAGTATGCAAAGAAGATGTCAAGCTGTTACTGATGCCCGTGGATGCCATACATTGTATTGATAGTCTTAAAATGCTTGAATTCTCTGGGAATAAAATTTCGTTTTTTTAGGTACTCGATTTTTCTCAACCAACCTGTATACGCTGCAGACCTACAGGCTAAAATTAATTTGCAACTTGAAATCATACCAATATGAATTTTTATCACAAAAATCTTATTTTAACTATATTTTTATGAAATTTAAGTCAATATCCCGAACTCATGTGGGGCAGTTCATTTCGGATTCTGTTTAAACGCACGAGGCTTAATTCGGAATAGGCTGATTTATGCTTGTTTGGTTAGGTTGGATCAGATTAAGTTAGAACAGTGAAATTTCAATCAGTTTCAATTATCATTGATTAGGAATCGGTCGACATGGGTTTCTATAAGAATTTTCCTTTATTTATAGTCTTGATGGGAATTGTGTAGGCCCCTCACGAGGACTTTTTCCGGGACTTTCCTGTAGCCAGCATCGCACGAATGCTCGGAAAGAGTCCCCGTGTAAGGCCGAACGAGACTACCCTTCGGCGTTTGAGGTAGGTGTGGAATGTGGATGCCTGAAGAGTCGGGCGTCCAGGTCGGCTTCCAGAATGCTCGAAAGTGTGAGTGGCCCGCATTGGACTCATGCGTGAAATTTTTACAACATTACAAATATTAACATTCTATCTGAAACAATAAATGATATTGTCGTATTCAGCTCCATTCATCTAAGAATTTCTAGAATCCATTTCAATTATATACCAGTTCTGAACTCGACTTATACCAAAATGAACGATAATACCACTCATAACTGTTCGCTGAATTTGCATATGAAACTGGTTGAACTGACATCTCGCGTTTTTTCAGTTAGACCCAATAGAATGACCTGTGGATGACTTGGACTCGCTGAAATATTGATCGAGTACAATAACCGGCAGATAAATAGTAATTGTTTGCTTCTGTTTGGTCAGTTTTGCAATTTTTACTCAATGAGCATAAAAACAATTGTTCCATTCTATTTTTTTCCTTGCCCACGATAATAATCGGAATATTGCGTAATCTCTTTTCGATATCGATTGTTCGTGATTTAACTATCAGAATGGCGAATTTGTTGAGTTCTCCGTTTGTTTAAAATAATTTTTTTTCGGTGGACTGTTAAATAGTCACGATCAATTAAAGTTACGATACGCTTGATTGGTGATATTAATTATTACTGCAACTTTTTTGAAGTGTGATTTCTACTGTATTGATGATTTATTCTGTTTGATGGTTTATTCAGCCTTAATCCATTTTGACCGTACTCTGGATATCGCTGAATTATGGTAACCTAGTTGAGGTAATTCTATGGTTTTGATGAATTCAACCGATACGGAAAAAATTTTGCTCCAAAAAAGACAAGGAATCGGAACTGTTTCAAAAGTTTCCATTTTTAACTCCAAACTCTCAAGTATAAGAAATCTGAATGTTTGCTCACTTATTTAACGCATTATTTTACCCATTTCTTCATCAATTTCACAGTTCCAGGTGAAAATTTATTTTTGTATCAAAAGTAAGAACTCGGTCCACTGAAAAATTAAAGAAATAAATCAGCAGATCAAATTTGTCAGTAAATAGGACCATTCCTCTTGTGCAGTATTGGTAGATCTTATGCGTCCATTTCTTGGTCTTTTTTTTGGTATTGCATTGTTAAGTTTGGAATAGTCTGATAGAATGAATTATTATCAATTATAATAGTGATTTGTTTCATATACAGAGTGTAGGTAACAGCCAAATCGAATAAATTCGATAACGAATAAATGAAGGGTTGTTAGGAAAAACGCTCCCACACGTCGATTTGTAATTTTAAATGCGCATATTTTTCAAGAAAATAAAATTATATAGGGCGTTCCATGCGACCGTGGCCGATACCAACTTTCTTGATTCAAATGCAACCCCGTGTATATTATTTATTTTTTGGATTCTTCAGAAAATTCTAGACATAATTCATGTACAATGTCCTATACCTATCTTCAACTTTTTCGGAAATATTAAGTGTTTTAAGATTTTTTACAAAAATTAACATTTTAAATCAAAATTATTTTATTTCACAAATTCGATACATTACACTCAATACTTATTTCCCATTTACCTCTTGATATGAAGAAAGTAAGCGAAAACCATTACTGAGAAGATATGTTGAGTAACGTTAGAAGACAATTCTACACCAGATTAGCATGTTGCCAAGACGTTCGCGGCGAGCATTTTGAACATTGACATTAATGTTTTTTTTTGTTTTTTAGAATAATCAAGAAATGATCAGTATTACTTGTTAGGTTTCAGAGTGTAATGTACCGAATTTGTGAAATAAAATAATTTTTATTTAAAACGTTGATTTTTGCAATAAATCTGAAAACACTTAATACTTCTGAAATAGTTAAGGATAGGTATAGGACATTGTGCATGAATTGTGTCTAGAATTCTCTGAAAAATCCAAATAATATACAGGAGGTTGCATTCGAAATAAAAAAGTTGGTATTGGCCACGGTCACATTACACCCTATATAATATTATTTTCTTGAAAAATATGCGCATTTAAAATTACAAATCGACGTGTCCGAGCGTTTTTCCCAACACGCCCTCATTTATTCGTTATCGAATTTATTCCATTTGGCTGTTACACTCTGTATATTCATTGAGTAGTTTTGTTTATAATTCTTCAGCTTTTCTAATAATTAATAACATGCAGGAAAAGTATTCTGTTCTCTAAGATTTTTCATTAGGAGGCACATTATGTTTAGAAGTAGATGCGAATGGGTAGTGCATTCTCTTTACAACTCATTCGGATAATTATTTAAAGTATCAATTAAAATCACATCGAATAAGTCGCAAGAAAGACAAACCGTATGCATTTCCAATTAAGGTTGCTTCAAGAAGCTCCAGAAAATGTCAAGGTATTTTCTATTCTACGTGAAAAGTAATAACTTAAACACGTAGGTACTATCTCAGTATCTATCCTTCAAGGAATGTTAGCTACTCCATACATTCATTACTTCTTTTGAAAGCCACCATTTAGTGTTACTATAATACCATCTTTTACAACAGAAATTGCTTAATAACAATCACAATGATGGCTTCAATGAAGGATATGTGCAATATCCATATCTCATATACGTTTAAGAGGAATTAATAGAATATTATAACTGCACAATTATCTACAAACCTTCCATTATAAACATTGAATATAGTGATAATAGTTATTGGTTAGAACCATAAGTTCCATATGATATCCTTAGAGATAAGTGCCTGCATTGAATTATATCTTGCCATGCAGATGCAGATAATAACAGGAAGAACTGAGCCTCTGGGTAGAAATAATCGAAAATGTAATGGCAATAAAATGATGGATGCATTGTGCACTTACTCCTTAGCATTCACGATGAATTCTCTCAATTTAACGGCTGAGAAATTCGAAAACCATTTCTAAGATTTTCACTTCAAATGAGTCAGAGACTAAATAAAAAATATACCTCATTTTTGTTATAGACACTCGCACCAAACAACATGGCTATTATGGCTGAATCACCACAAGAAGAAGATGAAGGTATGGAAACCAAAAAATCAGAAGCAGCAAAGGATAAGGAAGTAAACCAACAAAAAACAGAATCTTTTGCGACAAAGTGGAAGAAAAAATACCGGCTCATCATAGATAACATAACGGTAGAACCTATGCTAGCCCTCTACATAATACCTAGTGTTTTTGCAAGCTTGGCCACACAAAACCTTAGTTTGGAAAAAGCTTGCAGAGTCAATCTAAACTATCCCACATACGTTTGCGACGCATTGAGTGCGAGAAATACAGCCAACTATACAAGAGAAGAGAAAGCAGTACAAGAATTGGTAGCTTCGATGTCCGTTTGGAAAACAATGCTTCAAAGTGCCCTGCCAGCATTCTTGATCATGTTCATTGGTTCATGGAGTGACAGATGGGGTAGGAGAAAACCGTGTATGCTGCTCCCTATAGTTGGAGAATTTTCGACAGTCTTGGGACTACTTTTCTGTGCCTATTTCTTCTACGAGCTTCCCATGGAAGTTTGTGGTCTTGTGGAAGGACTCTTCCCGGCTTTAACCGGTGGTTGGTTCACCATGTTCATGGGTGTATTCAGTTATATGGGAGACGTGACGACAGTTGAGAAGCGGACATTAAGAATAGGAATAGTGAATGTTATCTGTTCTCTCGGTATACCAATAGGACTGGCACTAAGTGGTGTGATGTATAAAAAAATTGGGTTTTATGGAGTGTTTTCTTCTTCGGCCGTCATGTATGTTATAGCTCTGTATTATGGCATCACCTCAATAAAAGAGAAGGAGAAAGTGAATACTCCAGTTCTAGATGACAAGCCTTTCGCCTTCTTGAGGGATTTCTTCGATGTGAAACATATCTATTATACATTCGAGGTGGCCTTCAAAAGAGGAGAGAATAAGAGAAGGAAGAAGGTTATCCTCCTCATGCTGGTTGTTATGGTTGTGATCGGTCCAATGCATGGTAAGTCCCTTATGGTTTGAATGTGATGACTGCAGAGATTCATAGTTTGATTGTGATTTTCCTCCTTCATTGCTTCCTCAAAATATATCCTGAGTTCGCTCCCAACGTATTTTCATGGATTCAAAAGATGAGGTTTCAGAGAGATCATATTTGGCATATAACAGATTTTCAAGCGACGCACAGATTTTTTTTGAGGTTGCGTTTTTTTTATCTATACCTACTTTAAAATGCGTATCTATCTGCAAAGGGTGATCTACCCACAAGGCGAATTTACTTAAAATGTAGATCGCCGGTCCCAAACTATTATAACATAATGAAAAATTTTACAATAATTATGGTGCCCGAAGAATGTATATTGATTCATTTTTCATCATCTTCTTGAAAGTTATCAACTAAGATCGTTTACAAAAGTCGGCATTAACATTAACTCGTTTCACAGTCGCGTGAATAAGTGCCGTCATAATATATTCGTTTTCTATAACCTTGTTGATTTCTTGATAGATTGTTTTCTCTTTGTGACAACCTTAAAAGTTTTGTGTTTGTGTTCCTTGTTTGTAAATAAATTATGTTTTATTTGCTTGTTTTCAAATATATAAATGCATTTTAATTTCTAGAGCATTCGAAATTATGTTCATTTTCTTGTTTCCACTATACAGGGTCTTTCACGAGGAACCTCACCCATATTTATACGGGAAACTACTGAACGTATTTTCATGAAATTCAGCACTTATAAGTATTTCACGATGCTGATGAAATCTAAAATATTTTCAAGGCATGAGCACCTTCGGTTTTTCCGGAAATGACGTCAACTTCCTTTTTCAAATTAGAACACCATTTTTTTATTGCAGAAATAGATTCCTTAGAAAATTTCAAGTTATTTTGATGTAACATTTTTCAGTTTTGGTTGGAAAATTCTCTCTGAGCGGGAAAATTCGAAAAAAAAAATCGAAAATAGAGCTCCGCTGAAACAAGAATAACTTCGAGGTTTTCGGATGGAAAATTTTAATTTTTGGGATTTTTCAAGATGTAAGATTGATGTATCCACTTTAGAAATCGAAATCGCGATTCATGATACAGGGGGTGAAAAAATCGCTTTCAAAGTTAGGGATGTCAAAATCGTGAAAAATCAATTTTTTCAAATTAGAACCCCATTTTTTTATGGCAGATATTGAATCTATGTTAAAAAATAATGTGAGTGTATGCATCACACCTTGCCCTAAAGTGGATATTAACTCAGAAAATATCCATTTTAGGGCAAGGGTGTGATGCATACACTCACATTATTTCTTAACGTAGATTCAATATCTGCCATAAAAAAATGTGGTTCTAATTTGAAAAAATTGATTTTTCACGATTTTGTCATCCCTAACTTTGAAAGCGATTTTTTCACCCCCTGTATCATGAATCGCAATTTCGATTTTTAAAGTGGATACATCAATCTTACATCTTGAAAAATCCCAAAAATGAAAATTTTCCATCTAAAAACCTCGAAGTTATTCTTGTTTCAGCGGAGCTCTATTTTCGATTTTTTTTTCGAATTTTCCCGCTCAGAGAGAATTTTCCAACCACAACTGAAAAATGTTACATCAAAATAACTTGAAATTTTCTAAGGAATCTATTTCTGCAATAAAAAAATGGTGTTCTAATTTGAAAAACGGAAGTTGACGTCATTTCCGGAAAAACCGGAGGTGCTCATGCCTTGAAAATATTTTAGATTTCATCAGCATCGTGAAATACTTATAAGTGCTGAATTTCATGAAAATACGTTTAGTAGTTTCCCGTATAAATATGGGTGAGGTTCCTCGTGAAAGACCCTGTATGTAGTATTCATATTCTATTCAGAATAGATAAATGGCCAAATTTTCGTTAATCAAATGCGATATTTTCAATATTCCAATGACTGTGACTTTTCGAATTTTCGGAACACATTGTTGATCTATTCATTAAAACGATTCAGTACCTCCCAACCTTTTTAGCTTCTGGTTGATTGACCAATTAACATAATCACTGTAATTCATCCGGATGTGCAATGCTCCTCTATTTATCTTCGTGACCTGTTGCTGAATTTGACATTGACAAATTGTATCACATTGTTCTGAACCTTGACCATGTGTATTTTATACACCCATAATTTTTTTTGAGAATCAGTTGGACTTCGAAATCTGCCATAGCTATACTCAAAATTTAAACGCGATACGTCAATTCCACACTACTTGTATTTCAAGGCTTGAAGTATCAGCGAACATACACTATTCACTGGCAAAGAAAAAATTCATACTCATGGAAAATTCAGCTGGTGGACTGTTTTATGTGGATCACCTTGTATAGGACCCTCAATGCAGTATTTTCCACAATATACAATATAAGGTTGAATGTGCATCAGAATTGATGAAAGCATTGAAAAACCAAACGAACTTCAGTTATAATATTCATCAATTTTCTTCGAGAAAAAGTGTGTAATGTACAACCAAGAATCAATAAGCAACAAACACTCATTCCAACATAACTTTTAATTGTTTCGGATGTTACGATTGAAAGCATGAAGAATAATGGTGCCATCGTTTGTTTTTTATGTGAATTTGAAAGGTTTTGTTGAAACCTCTTTACTCTTTCACCAAATATTTTAGAAAATGAAATCTTGTTCTCATAGCCTTGCGTGCACGATTTCTTGGGTCATTCTGTATAAATTCGAGGCACTTCTTCGTTGTCTCATAAGATGACACAAAAAAAATTCGATGAACTATATATAAATCGATTAGAAATATTGAGCAACTGGTAAAGCAAGTGAAAATTCACGAAGCAATTTTGTACTCATTCACTTCATGCTTTTGGCACAAAGAAGAAGCAGCCTTGAATTCTTTTAATCCGCCAAGAACAAGAAATAATTATCTATGGAAGTACAGTCAATTATGTCAGCGTGATCAATGGACTATTAAAATTGTTATGCAATCTATATTAAATTCACCGTTCATGATCAAGAGGAATGTACCCAGTTTTATTGAGGAACTTATCAATTTACTGACAAGATTTTTATTTCGTTCGATATAAAAAAATAGGAAGGATCTTGATATTTTCTCTTCAATTGAAAAAAAATAACATTTTTATTGAAAATGACACAATTATCTCTTCTGTCGCCAATTAGACCATAAAAAATTTAATGCACAAGTATAATTCGACTTCGGAATTATCAATCTGGAATTTTTCAATGAAATGTAAGAAAACTTTTTTCCTGACTTATGGTTTTCTCTTAGGTGAAATGGCTGTGACTTACCTATTCACCAGGTACCGATTCAATTGGGATGAAGTAGACTACAGTATTTTTTCGACGTACTGCATGTTGACAAATCTAATCGGTGAGTTATTTGAAAATGTAACGGAAAGTCATAATTAATATCCTTTAATTTTTCAGGAACTTCAGTTTCTGTGGGTGTTTTCAGTCATATGATGAAAATTGACGACGCTATAGTAGGAATATATTCCTCTATCAGTAAAATTTTATCCAGTTTCGTATACGGATTCGCTAAAACATCATTCGTATTCTATTTAGGTGAGTACTTAATGAGTGATTGAAATTTGATAAAAAAATTGAAAAAAGGAATAACGTGAACAAAGGAAATGATAACGCTCATGTATATAGGAACTAGGAGCACGTGCACAAAAACTATTATTGAATAAAAGTCGGGTCATCATTATACAGGATGTCTACTTGAAAATAAAATCAAAATCATATTTTGATTACGCTCATTTTGTTGTCGATCTGCGAAATGTAATTCTTTATAATTGTGCATGATCTTCTCAAAAACTGCTAATTGTGAATGATACCTAATTTGATTTTTCAACAGGAGCGATTGTAGAGATACTGAACGGAACTTCATTTATAGCAATGAGATCTATCGCTTCAAAACTTGTTTCATCGGAAGAATTGGGTGAGTTCCATTCATAAATTAGTTTTGGTGTCCCCTAAGTCAATTTATTTCGATTTATTATTATTCAATTATTGTTTTCTACCACAGGTAAAGTAAACTCACTTTTCGGAGCATGTGAGGCACTCATGCCTCTTATATATGGCCCTATGTATAGTGGAACCTATGCTGCAACTCTGAATATAATGCCAGGATTGTTCTTCATATTAGGTGGCATTCTGACAATTCCAGCTGTTATTATATTCGGGTGAGTGGAAAAATATCCGCAAATATCCGTTATTCGATTGGTGGTATGCAAAAGCTATAACAAATGGTATTATATCTCTAAGAAAGATAACCCTGAATTTGAATGACATGTGAGTTCGAAATATATTAGTACCTATCTACGTAATGGCAAAAATTTCAATTATCGTTTGAAAGAATGTTTGGATATACATAATTAAGTATGTGCTCACTCAGTTGATTCCTAAAGGTGATGAGTCTGTACACTTAGTGGTTACTGGAGCTGATCTTGAGATCGAAAATCATTCGAAATATTTATATTGGAACTCTTCCGATTTTTCAGCTGGATGTACGTTCAGAATAGAAAATATGCGACAGCCAGAGAAACCGCACAGTCAGAGAAGAAAGACGCTGAAAACGCCAATCAAGAAGAATCCGTTCTCAAAGATGTGATACTGAATGCAGCAGCCACAAAAATTCAAATCGGATCTCCCATTTTGGACGCGAATCGACAAAATATGCCTGAAGAAAAAGAGGGTGTGATTAATCCTGCCTTCGAAGCAGAAAAGCAGTGAGAGCATGGAATGTGATAAAAATGTGATATGAAATAGAATATAAGTGTTAGGTTTACCGCAAGTCCATGAAGGATCGGTTTTATTTCTACTTTCTGTTTTATAGAAAAATTGTTCCATGGATTGATATCCAAGAAAATTTTCCTCATTGATAATCTCTACGTAATTCAAGATTTACGTCCTTCAACAGTATTGATATCATATTTTGAGTGTACTTATCTCCTATCCTATTTCCTATTAGTTTTAATCGTTCATGAACTTCATTCATTACAAGTTTTTATTTCACTAGTTGTAATATAGTTTTGTTGTATTTTGAATCTTTAATGAATGAGAATTTTAATAGTGACTACTGAGATTCAAAAAATTTATATATTTATCGTTTTCATTTTTCAATTTATCGTCTACTTTAATGAAAAGATGTTTAACAATAAACGTTATATTTATGAAATCATTTTTGCTGTTTCATTTGATAAACAAAATATAGAAATAATTCGTTATTGAACTATCGTTACTTTGTCTTTGTTTCTATATGGAGAACTATTTAAGTTATCGTTCAAACCTTTTTCTGCAATGAGAATAATAATACAATCATGATAAAGTGGGGTCCATAGACCAGTTCAAACAATACAAAACATCACAGGCGATTGTCGAATGAATGAAGAAAGGGGAAACAATAGTTATTGGTGCTACTAACTGAAAAAATCATTGTTTTTGATTCCTTATTCGAAAAGAAATAATATTAACCGCTACCAAAACTTCTGATTGTGATTTATAAATCCTCGAATTCTGATATCTCATAATGGAATTATTGTTGTCAGAAATTAAATTTATTCTACATCGTTCACATCTTTGTGTAGTGTGGTTTGCCTGATTTTACCTCATAAGGCGTGGAATAATACCAAAAGATACATAAATAATGCGTTAAAAGGTGTGCCACAAGCATAGAATTATAAATAGAATAGCCCCGATTCGGGGCTATTCACTAAAGAAAGTTGTTATGGATAGCAACTGTAAATCGTCGATATCCCATGTAATAAGCATGGGATTTTGCTTAGTGAATAGCCCCGAATGTGTCCACAAGGAACTTCACATGCTCCTACCGTATATAGGGTGCACCGTTAGCATCCTCTTCATTACCAATTACCAATATACAGGGTGATTTATCAACTTTATTTAAGGTTATAAGAGCTAATTACTTGGCAAATTTATTCACCCAAATTCTTCACATTTCATTGCGATGCTCCAAGGAAATCAAAAGAGGTGGAAATTTTATTAAAATTAATTATGTGGAAACTTGTATTGAGGAAATTTCATTATACAATCAGTGCGATGTTTTATTGAATTTATGTTTCAAGAAATTCAAAATATTCATATTTCCATATGTGACAAATTTGCTGTTTCTCAACAAATACAAGAGTGTGTGATCAATCAAATGTTCCAACATTTCGAGCACCTTTATTTTTGCGCACTAGTTCGAAATAATGATATTATTCGTTCTTATAATTTGGGACTGAATTATTCATAAGATTGCAGTCAAAATACATTTTTTCAATTCAGAATTATTTGCGCATCAATTCTATTACGTTATTTTAACCATAGAAATACCAACGAGTTTTAACTAAACTCCTCTTCATTGATTTTATGAGAGTCCACTGCATACATTTCCTGAGTTTTGACGAAGGAGAATTCGACTTAAGTCGTCGATTCTTCAATGATGTCACAAAATACAGAGGAAGTTTGATTAAATATTCCTCCGGTGATCATTTCACCGCATCCGGAAACATAACATATATTTATTTATATTGAAGGCTCTTCAATTTCTCCTGATTCATTTGCATGAAATGGTCTTTAAAATTCAAATTAGAAAAGAAACTTTTGGGAAGACGATGTTTATTGTAGAAAATCATTTCACCTATGGATCATAGGACCAGAGCAGGTCAGATTGAGATTAAGTATAATTTCATGACTCAAATTATATGGTACTCTTTATTTCGGCAGGTCTCTAATATGATACCGAGCGTTGCAATTTTATTGAAAAAAGGTTGATGTTTCAAAGGAACAAGTTGGACAACCCTGTATAAATTGGATGTAATTCAAGGTGAATGGTATACACTAACCTTTGCATCAATTTTTGAAAATCAGTATATGGAACTCAAACTGTTTAATGCACCGAAATTGACACGAAAAGTTTTATTTTAGACAAGATGGCCGAACATATAGTGAATGCAAGCTTTCTTCAATATAGGTTTGCAAAAATTATTTGGTGATACTGTTTGACTGCATCCTTGGTAATAAACGACATTTATTCATTATTCATTGATTCTTTCAAGATTTTATGGAATATGTTAGTACCTCATTTACATAAATCGTCCATCACTATAAATCGATGTTTTTCTCTACTATTGATAAAGCCTTTCGTTTCAAGTGTTCAATTGTTCAAGTTGGAAACAAGAGGAATTCCCCTCACTGCTGATTAATAATTGTGTGAGTCTTGAATTTCAGATCATTCTTTCCAAGCCGTTTTAACATTAATAATAATGATGAAGGAATTAATTGAAAAAATATATTCTGAATAATCAAGCTCGTACCTATTCATTCAAAAAGAAGGAGATATTCAGCTCAATCATGCATTTTGTGAGACAAGAACTTCACAAACCGCGACATATAAATAATGGAAAGAATAGGCCCCAAAATTAAACCTCGCCATACTCCCCTATTTATTTTAAGGAATGATGACATTTAGCCGTCAAGAAAAACCGTTCTGCAAGAAAAAAGCTGAATTTCTGCTCACCTTAAGTTCGCGAATTCTTGGAATATCCTGTATTGGGCCTAATGATGCAAGAAATATACTGAGAGTAAGAAATTTATATATGACAATCTTAATCATTGTCACGAGTGAAGATATTCGCCATAATTCATTTTGTAATAGGTGTTGTTAGTGCAGTTAAAGTTATCTCTCTATTTGGTTACAACGATTTGTCTGAGAGATAATATGTAGAGCAGATTGATTCGATTGTGACATATTTAATTCTATGTAAATCAACTTGTTTAAAGGTGAAAAGGCTAATTGAAATTTGGAAGTTTTGTCGGGGAACTGTGAAGAAGCAGGTCAGGTTTTGTGAGTAGGTAGTTGGGCTCAGGAGAGCAAGGAGAGCAATTCTCAACGAGGCTTCTCATTCATCAGGAAATGATACGACAAAAACACCTATTAAATTATTTCAGGTTTCAGGCAATAGCCAAAATATCCTATTCGATCTACAAAAACGTGTTTAGCAAAGCAAGACCATAAATTACTAGATAAAATTCCGTATCTATTTTCACTCAGAGTTTATCCCCAAAATAATAATTTTGAGGAAAAGCAATTAAAAATACTTAATTGCTTTCTGGGACTATGGTTTGAAGAATTTATCTGTTGCCTCCAACTTATGAAAAGATAAAAAGGATATCGATCGAATTACGGCGCTTGCAGTAACGTGAATCGGAGAAGACGGAGATGATAGATCGAAATATCGAACGCTAACGGAGTAAGGGCGGATTTTATAAAGGGCAACCGAGGATTCAACCGTTGCGTCAACAACCAAATTCCTTACTATCTGGTAGTTGGCGCACGGTTCAACTGTCGGTTCGCCTTTTATAAAACCGGCCCTGAGTGGGGACAATTATTCAGGTGACGGATATGTAATGATCGAACGCAACTATTCGCACTGTATTAATTTCAAGCGATAATTCTCAATGGCAATTATGGAACTTTGAAATGTTCCATTTCTGTGTGTACCTACAAGTAATAACCATCATTATTTTTTAAAAATAATTACAATATTCACAAGTAATAACTTCTTTAAAAACATAATTGAGGACAGAATAACCAGATGTATCGATTGGAGCTCAGTGGAGGAAATTTCCAAGTCTTCCAATTGAGTTTTTATATCTCCTCATTCTGACGGTCAATATTTTTCAGCGCCAATTTTCATACGAAGGAATTGGATGTATGGAACGGAATAATACAGGAAGAATTCATAAAATATGAAAGTATTATTGAGATTTTTTCGAGAAATCGGAATGAATCTACGAACAGCCATAAAAAATAGTGACCTAAGTAGTTGGACATCTTATGGGCACTAAAGAATTCAATTAAAACAAATTTTGACCGCTGTCAAAAACAAATTAAGAGCAGCTCTCAAAGCAATCGGCCATGATCCTGGATATGCTATTTCAGAAATATTAGGAATTTTTTTCTCATGACTCGCTAGCATTTTATATATGTAGTTCTATTCGAGTGTTCTGGACCAAATTTTTACACTCTGCTTGAATACGTCATTCTCTAACCATTCATTTAGATCGAATCTGTAATTTTTATTGTTTTGAAATTATCAGGAAACAAAATTTCGAACTTCCATATGTACCTACCTCTGATCGAATTTTGCCCATTAACGAACTTGATATTCAAGTATCAGAAAATTTTCTCTGAAAATAGATAGAAAGATTGAAAATTCTGTAAAAACAGTGTTTATTCACACTTTTTCAAACGAGAAAACGTCATTAATTGGTTGTTCGAAGGTTGAGCATCTCATATATAGATATATATGAAGTCCCATTAGGTGAAATTCATTTGATAAGTGAAATAATCAACATGTCTCTGAAATTTTGCTTGAGTTTCATCCTGATTTTTGTTTCGATCGAAAGTAGAATACTTCGTAAGTGGAAATAATTTGAATAAATCGATACTGTAACCTGTCTTCACATCCTTGAATTCAATTAAATCAAAGTAATCTTTCATTACACATATTTTTTGATGTTGAACAATATTTGTTTTGCTATATCGGAAATTCAATTATCGTGTAGGTACTCAATCAAAGCTAATTTCGAAAGGAAAATCGTATAGAATTTGTTCTAATTGTTGACAATTACTTTTGAAAGAAACACTTTTTCATTCATTCACTTCAGTTTGCTAACTTTCCAAATATTAGACTGCTGGGAGTTTATAATTAAGTCTAGGCCTTCAATAACATATTTTTGTCGTTGTTTGACAATCAGTTGAACAGTTGGGTAAATAAATTTTTGTTTTTATTTTTTTTTAATAAGTGGTCTTAAATCCTCACTGGGAAGCATTAGTTGGCCAGTATAATAATGCAGAGGTGACTTCAAAATGAAAAGGGAAATATAATATAAAATCGTGAAAACAACATACTTTTTATAAAACAAAATTACAAGATAGTCTTTAGCATCTATCTTGTTTGATCTTCAACGCAATATCAGCACAATTTGTGCAGGGCTCGAATAGGTGTAACGATTCTTATCAAACCACTTTAGACATAATATGCACACCAACTTATTCTTTTTGGTGCTGCAGTATCCACATAGAATAGAGAATCTCTCTTCTCGTCAAAATGAAAATACAATAACAGTTTTTTTAAATAATTATAAATTTAATTGACTTATTTGAACGAAGAATTTTTCAAAAATGGTATTTTCGATGTTTTACAGCAAAGTATATCTCGAAATGTTCTCTAAAGAATCCAGAGGAGTTCACAAAATGTGCAGTGGAAAAGGGTAATGCAGCGTTCCAAAAATTTGTTCACGGTGAGTTCATACACTTATTTCTGAGATTTCTGACATATTTTGTAGAAAAAACCTGGCTTGCCAATGATGAATGATGAAGAGCTTTAGCAAAATTACCAATTTTTCTTCTTCTTTGGAAAGTGTGAAAGAGAGAAACTCAATATGTTACAATATCAATTTCTTCTATCCATAACCATATTCAACATAATGGTCAATTTATTTTCTTCATATTTTGGGCTCTTGTGCGGTGCACGCCAGCTCACAGCGGGCCTGGGCCCGTATTCTTGACAGATGATCTTACGTTTTCTGTGGATTACGTCCACATTACGTTCAGTTACGTTCATTGTGAATCGATCGACCATAAGGGTGTTCTTCACTGATGCTGCTATTCCTATCATAGACTTATTATCCTGAATCTTGATAAGTCTATGATTCCTATATATAGGAATGTCGTAAAGCGCGAAGGTGACACCAAGATACCATCCACACTCACGTTCGATATTCGCGCCATGAGTGTAGAGCCACAAGTCCATTAATTCCACACAAATATCAATTTTCAGGCGACAAGGAGTATAAAATACCAAACTTGGAGCCTTTGAAAATATCTTCACTGGAACTAAACGACTCTGGATTGAAATTGAAAATTTTGAATGTAACAGCAATAGGAATAAAGAATTCGAAAGTGGTGTCAGTCAGGTGAGTATCCATCCAAAAGATTAAAAACTTTATAATAATTGTTCCTTCAGGTACGATCAGAAAACGAAAAAGTTTCACATGTTCGCAGTCTTAGATAAACTAACAATTCAAGGACATTACGTAACTGAAGGAAAGATTCTTGTGCTGCCAATTGACGGCGAGGGTGATGGAAAATTAGAATTTCGTGAGTATGCCACCACTGAGAACTATGCTTATCGAAAAATGGATTTACAATAAGAAAACAAAAATAAATTACAAATCATAATAGAAACTATTTTCGAGCACAACTTTTGGCATTATCAGCTCAAATTTGCATCCATGTTTATTTGAAGAAATTGATGGTAGAAATTCGGACTGAATTTATTTATTATTGTGAAATTTTCTACAAAATTAAGCCGACGTTTTGGAGTAAGTCACTCGTTTTTCAAGGCCCAAAGTTTCTGAAAATAATCTCTAGAATTATTTTCCGAAGTTCTTTCACGAAGTATTGCCAATAATTTTTTAAGATTGGATTGGAATTTTGTACTGAATTCGAAATTCAATTGATGTTTCCGCAGTTCAAATACGAATTATTCAATAATTGCTGAATGGTATAATGAAATATAATGGTAGATAATCAAATATATCTACAAAACTTGTAGATGATTTTTTTCCAGTGAACAGCCAATAAAACAAATCGCCGTTTATTGTTAATCTGTAAGTTTTATCTGCATGTATCATTAATTGGCAAATTACTCTACAAACACTAATCTCACTTATTTCTGTCATGTTTTTGAGGAGGATTTGTTTTGAGTTCATCATAAAAATAGTTGCTAAATGAAATGAATGAATAGCGAAAATCTTGGATCAATTTGAAGAGTCAATATGATATTTCTGGAATTTGATTGAACTCTTTCAGTTTCGTATTGAAGCACTGATCGAAATGAACAAAGCTTTCAGAATTTCAATGGTCGAGACTGAATCAATCATATCTGAAATAAGTCGACAGATTTCCTAGATCATAAGATTCATCTTGTCCAGAACAATCCTTTGAAATAAAATCTGTTGACAGATAAATATCTAACAGAACTTGAGTCAGAGTCAGGAAATTTTGTGTTTGATGCGTCTTCAAAAAATCGATTTAAAAACAACTCTAATTTTCAGTAAACGGCAACTACAGTTATACTTTCGATTTTGAACCAGTAAAAAAGAATGGCAAGGAAGTGATAAAAGTACAAAACCTTATCTTGAACACGCAGTTTGGTGGCGCCACTTTCGAGTTAAGCAATCTCTTCAATGGAAACGAACAGTTAGGTAAGGAAATGAGCATACTTTTCAATTCACAGGCTGTCCCATCAATTGAACGACCAATTCACCCGTTTAGATATAGAAAGAAGTACTTTCAACAATATATTCGTAAGATACGTATCAAAACTATCAAATGAAAATTTTCTTCTAAACATGGAGCCCCTCATAGTTTATAAAAATTAATCGTTAGAGAACGGACATATATTAAAAAGCTTTTGATGGAATGATCAAGTACCTTGTATAGTTCCTTTCAAACATTGGAACATTTTCATGATTTCATTTATTTTACAGGAAAGGAAATGAACAAATTTTTGAACGAGAACTGGAGTGAAGTGGTCAAGGAGTTCGACGTATTGATTGTGTCTCCGATAAAAGAAGTTGTGTTCAATATTTTCAGTGCGATATTGAATGATTTGACCTATGATGAGGTTTTCAGTGATGTCTGAAACAATATTGTATTTCTTCTTCCAAAAGATGCATGAATAAATCTTCCAGTACTTCATAACAAATTGCTAGTCAGATCTTATCATCTAGTTTGACTGTATGCCGTATCAAATATAATGTTATATTTTGGTAACTAAGAAAAGCTAATTAAAAAAGATCCAATCCAGAAGAAGTTTCAATATATTATATTTACTCGTTTTCATCTGCAAAAAATTAATTCAATATCCACAGGTAACATCTGATTACAACATAATAACTGGATTAAAAATTAAATGAACCCACACATATGAATAAATATTCATCCGAATGAACAATAACAGCATTTCTCTCCCAAAAATATTCGAAGCTTTCTCTTAAACTTCTTGTCATCAAAACAATAACAGGTGAAAGAAAAGAAGAATATTATATGTAGTAACATTTAAATTATGTAATAATACGAAAAAACGTGATGAAGTACCCATATAATCGAAGTTGACGGAAAATTGAATATACTTATTTTTAACGGTATGAAGAAAAATTTTTTTTATAATGTAACTACTCGATGCAAATCATTTCGAAATTTTCAATATCTCACCAATTCTATTTTCTCAACTTCTAGTTGTTGTTCGCTTAAAGATGTGGAAGACAGAATAGATCACAAGTGAATGCAAAAAGAATAGATCTCAGTATGTAGGTAGTACTCTGATTCCGCCAAATTTCTAACTATCGCATATTCTAACAAAAATACGGGTAGGTTATTTTTACAAATGAAAAAAATAAGAGTAGGGGCACATTTAGTGATTTTGTAAGTGAAATTATAGGTGGCTTATTGATATCACATACATGTAATATTTTTTCTCAATTTCAATTTCAAATTTTACAAAATGTTTGAATGTGTTGAAATTTTTGACAGAACGGTATTGCTGTGATGAATAGGTATCATTCCAGAATTCTTTCAAGCTTCCATTCCTCCATTGACCCAGGACCCATGAAAACGAAGTTGACGGAAAATTGATTAAGTATGAGGAAAATTGGAAACAATAATTTCTTGGATATTGTAGGTACATATCTAGGCACAATCTTAGCAGAGTTTCTGATATATTATATATGATTTCTGTGACATTCACAATGGACTACCGATTCTCCATAAATACTATTGAATTTCATATAGCGATACGAAGACCAGACCCCACTTAAATTGGGTTTGCAGCAATGGAAATTCCACTTTCTCGTTGACTTCAATTGAGGCAGTAAACAAAATTTTGACCACAAATTAACGAATTTAACTAAAATGCCAAAAACGAAAAACTTATTGCAATTAAGTATGTTCAAGGATGTGAGCACGATATGAATTCTTAATTTAATTTATGAAAACACAATTCGGTATCAACCTTAACTACAACTTGGTATAGGAAATGAGGAAGTTGATTGAAAGTCAAGGATCTCAAAGTATTCGAGTTATCCATACTCAAACTCAATCATTATTGAAAGGATTTCTCTTGAATTGGGTACAAATTTAAATCAACGCTCTAATTCATCGTTTCACCTTTTTTTTTGAAAAACTACGACAAAAATGAGTGGAAATGGTAGTCACTTCGCTATGGGGGGAGTATCTACAGCATCATCCAATTTCTTCACATTCTTCCACGAATTTCAAGTGCTAAACTCTATACCCAGTCTTCTTCAAATCAACTGAAAACATCAATTCAATTCTAGAACATCTCAAAGGTCTACCTGAAAAAAAGGGAGCCAGAAACGATTCATTTTTCCTGATTGATGAAGGGATGTATGAGTGTATAAAGATAAAAATAATAAAAAAATATGTTATAAGTATTAAATGAAAGAAAGGATATTCCCCATCATTTTTGGTTATTTTGTAACATTTCCACCATCAAAACGAACAAATATTTTTGTGTTTTTTCGTTTCAGGTAATCGAATGTCTATCTCATTTCTTTTTAGAATTCACCTTTTTTTGTAAATAATATTACAACAATGTGTTGTTTTCGCTAAATTCGTTTCCTTGAATTTTTCTATTCGAAATGATAAATATCCATTTGTATCAACGACAATTCATTAAGGTTTTTTTTAGCCCTCGATTAGTAATGCCCTAAATATCTTATATGTTTTGTGATATAAGACATGATCTATTCCCAGAAGGTTCTTGCTTAACCATAAGTAAAATGCCTGAGCGTCCCTCATCTTCATTAACCAGTTCTGAAGCGAAAATTATGCCGATGACGCCAGTGAAGAGCAAACCAGCTTCTTCCAGAACTATATCATCATAAATTTCCCAGAATATTATCGTTATCGATGATACCCTAGACAGTTTCATGGAAAAAAAACGAGTTTTTTATAGAGACAATCAAATATTGCGAATCCCAATTATCAGGCATAACTAAACAATCAGTCTCTATCAAGATAGAGTCCAAGAATTTTAAATGATCAAGATGGATTAGTTCACCTTTTGCAACCTTGAAAAAATGAATTCATTTCCATGCAAAAATCAAGTTTGGCAGTAGGAAATATTTCGGGTCTTCTCATCAATATATTTTTTGTGCACTTTATTCAGTGGTCTGGAAGTGGTTTGAAGGTTCATTTTCCGGAACTTATAAAATCTAGCTTTGTTCCAAAATTTAACAGTTGCTCCTCAGACTTAATAGAAGTGATCATGTTGTTCAAATCATTCGTGGTTTTGGGTGTTGTTTTAGTTGTCTCGAAAATCGAAAGTAAAACCCTTCGTGAGTACCTACCTATTTTTCACACAAAAATTATTTCATTTATGAAAATCTAAGTTACAAGAAATAGAATATGGAAACTTGAAAATATAATATTTCCTCATAACTTCATGAATAATAAATATGATTTTTCTGTTTCTCTATCTCTTCCTCATTCACATTTTTCTACAGATTATTTTTTTGAGAATTTGAGTTTATTCTATTCAGCTTATTCATTACGAATCTTTTAATATACATAGTCCGATTATATGAATGAGTTTTCAATATGACATCAGAACATATAGAAATTGCTGAAAGGTCTGGCAATGCCAATCTATTCCTGAATGATAGACAATAGATCTCTTAGGGTCTAGAAGAGCTCAAATATGTAGCTAAACTAAACTCTAATCACTATCTTATGGTCCTCAATTGAATAGTTAGATAATATTGATGTAATCAAAAGCCCCAGTAGCTTTGCGGTGATAATAAAACTATAAAAATTTCAATTTAATCAAAATAAAATTCCTAAAATGAAACGAATTAGACCAGCTCTAACAAAATGAATTTCTTTACTCATTTCTGAAGGAAAATTCTATTCTTATGCAATATATTTCAATTCATGAAAATCACTTTATCATGTAACTACTGAAAGAGGGGGATGTGCATAATCTGACCCAAATCCACAAAATACAGTTGTCAAAAATTGTTTTTACAATACATAATAGATAAACTATAATGCAGGATTTAAGAGGTTTGAAATTCGATTGGAATAATTGCAGCGTAGCTATATAATTTATATCGCGGTGACTTGAAAAAACAACATGCTCTCTTCTATTTGAAAGCAGAGACATTGATTTCACTTACATTACAATGAAAATTACAGTGAATTATGATTTTTTTCATGCAGTTTTATTTGAAATTGATCGTATTAAACGCTATTTTTCTAGTAAAAACTTCTAACGTTAAAAATTCTTTTTTCATCAATTCATTCGAAATTTTGATCTGATCGATATCAGATCAAAATTTCGTTCTTTACGGAAGTATTAATTGACGTCATTATTCCAGCTAAATATATCCAGAAATGTTCCTTGAGTGACCCAGAGAAATTCTCCAAATGCGCTCTAGCAGTCGCGGAAAAAGCTTTACCAAACTTGCTTGCAGGTAAGGAATTCAATCATTATACTCTGCAGGAATGTAGACTGAATAATATGAGTAGGTACAATTGTACAAATCTGATTTCAAACAGGAACAACACTATTGATTTTTAGAAAACAGCTTGATCAATTTTATGACCGTGGGAAGCTTCCATTTAATCATATTCTAATTATTTAACAGGAGATAAGGACCACAAAATAAGAAAACTGAATCCACTAAAAATTCCTCTTCTTCAATTGGATGCCAATGGTCTCAACTTGACACTCACAAACCAATTGATAACAGGAGTCGAAACAGTCAAATTCAACGCTATCAAGTAAGATTATTATTAAAGAACATGATTACTGGAGTATACACCATTTTGATTTCCAATTGTTTAATTAAATTTTAAATGTAATTGAATATATGTACTTCTTGATCGAGTTTTGCGAATTTTTCAGGTATGATAAAATTTCAGGAAAAATGACTGTTGGTATGGACTTTGAAAGAATCAAATTGGACGGACAATATTCAATCAATGGAAAGATTTTAGTACTTCCAGTCGTTGGAAATGGGGACGGAGTAATAGAATTCAGTGAGTAATAACTAGTTACAAAGGTTGCTACTCAAGTGTTGAGATACAACAGCACTTCTTTCAATATAATCAATCTGACATGGTCATTTTTTTATTTCGTTGTAGAACAGATTTTTTAAAAACCTTATTTTTTACAGAACAGTGCCATTTTGTATTAACTTTCGACTTGAAACCAGGAAAGGACGGAAAACTTAAAGTGGAAAATGAAAATCTAGATACTGAATTCGGAGGTGCTTCATTTCATATGGACAATTTGTTCAATGGGGAAAAAAGATTAGGTGGGTACCTATATGCCAAATAATTTTTTGCATTCATCCTATAAGCTTTACATTTCATAGAATATTAACGGGAATTTTGTGGCTTTATTCCAGGTGACGAAGTGAACAAATTCTTGAACGAAAACTGGAAGGAAGTCATAACTGAATTCCAAGAATTGGTCAGGAGTCCTATGATCGCAGTTCTGAAATCTGTTGCCGTTGGAATACTGGACGGTTTGACACTATCTGAAGCATTCGACGTTTAATATGAATTATGAAGTTCCTCAATAGAATATACCTCTGAGGCCGGGTTTCACCAACGATTTTAATCTCGTTTAAGGCATTAAACGATAATTTTCTGTGGTTTTTCAGTCAAAAATCAATCGTTAATCTCAGTTATCTCGTTAAACCAGATTAAAATGTTTGGTGAAACCGGGCCTGAAATAAATAAAAAAGTTCAGTTTTTTCCAGTGTTTCATTATTTTAAACGCTCTCGCTGTCTGTCCCTATGTATGCTTAAATTTTCAAAACTACGCAACGGATTTTTTAACAGATGAAGTGATTCAAGAGGAAGGTTTATACAGAATGTAACAGCCAAATGGAATAAATTCGATAACGAATAAATGAGTGAGTGTTAGGAAAAACGCTCGGACACGTCGATTTGTGATTTTGAATGCGCATATTTTTCAAGAAAATAAAATTATATCGGGTGTTCCATGCCTACTTTCTTATTTCAAAGGCAACCCCCTGTATATTATTTATTTTCTGGATTCTTCAGATAATTCTAGACATAATTCATGTACAATGTCCTATACCTATCTTCAACTTTTTCGGAAATATTAAGTGTTTTCAGATTTTTTACAAAAATCAACATTTTAAATGAAAATTATTTTATTTCACAAATTCGATACGTTACACTCAATACTTATTTCCCATTTACCTCTTGGTATGAAGAAAGTAAGCAAAAACCATTACTGAGAAGAAATGTTGAGTAACGTAAGAAGAGAATTCTACACCAGATTAGCATGTTGCCAAGACGTTCGCGGCGAGCATTTTGAACATTTCCTACGTTGAAATTAATGTTTTTTTTTAATAATTAAGAAATAATCAATATTACTTATTAGGTTTCAAGTGTTATGTACCGAATTTGTGAAATAAAATAATTTTTATTTAAAACGTTGATTTTTGCAATAAATCTGAAAACACTCAATACTTTCGAAATAGTTAAAGATGGGTATAGGACATTGTGCAAGAATTGTGTCTAGAATTCTCTGAATAATCCAAAAAATGAAAAATATACAGGGGGTTGCATTTGAAATAAGAAAGTTGGTATTGGCCACGGTCACATGGAACACCCTATATAATATTATTTTCTTGAAAAATATGAGCATTTAAAATGACAAATCGACGTGTCCGAGCGTTTTTCCCAACACGCCCTCATTTATTCGTTATCGAATTCATTCCATTTGGCTGTTACACTGTGTATAATCAAAAATGCCCGATGGATATTCATTGTTGTCATTTAGGATTGTGGCAAAACCGCATTCTTTCGGATTCTGGTGAAAAGTTCAAAATATCAAGACAAGCAAGATTTCAAAATGGTTTCCAAACCGGATAAATAGCACCTTAGACATTAATTTCGTTTTATCTCCAACCACTATCAATTCATCGAATTATGGTGTTTGCTCAACGTTTGCGACCGTATCGAATATCCAAACAGTTTGCATTCTCTAAAACAATCGTTGCCTTACAGAATGCTGTTCAATATATGTCTAGTGAAGAAATTTCACCATCGGCTAGCGGTGAAATTGAGCAATATCGATCGAGATAATAATATTTATTTATCGGGGTCTTTTCTTGACTTTAATTGATCGAATTTGAAAAGTGGGTGGAACAATAAGTTACAATGTAGACCGAATTTGAAGGTTGCAGGATATAAAATTGGCAAAACGAATATTAGGTTACCGTTTCGTTTATATGAAGTAATAAAAATATTCAGGTTCTATAACTTACGTCAATCTGAATTAAACTGGTACTGTTCCACTGCTATTGAATCTGACGATTATTCGTGTTGCTCTTATTTCAGTTTCACTTTTAATTTTTGCGATTATTCGAAATGACAAATGAGGCACAAGAAACTGCGTTATCATGCAGGACGCATTGATCTACCGTAAGTAATACTCCATTAATTGAATTCTTACTCCCATCTATCAGCTTTCGATCTGTCAGGTCATAATCATGTGACATTAGGTCTGTCACACATGTCACACCTTTCATTTCAATAATAATAATATAATAACAATAAATGATGTCGAAAATATCGATTTTTTTGTCATTTTACTGAAGTTTACAAATTGAGAGCATTACTGTATACTGTATCGCATGAGATCATTCAAAGACCATTCTATTCATTCGGAAAATCCGGTTACCAATCTACTTCCTCTTCCTTTTTACTATATTACTATTACTAAAGAAAAAAATCGTCCGTCAAGTAACAATAGACCATTGTTGTCCTTTATGTGAGTTTTAATGTCAGAATGACTCAATAAAGAACGGAATATATGGAAATTTCAGATCTGATTTTTCGATAGTCTATATTTTGGCGTTCACGATACATTCGGCATACCATGACCTTGAAATTACAAAATAAGAAAATAGAAAGTAAAAAACATGTCGATTATCTTTCCCTATCATCGAGACTAGATCAAGGTCTGCCAACACACCTAGGCTACTAATGAGTATTTATGTAAATACGAGAAAAGCATGAATCAAAATACGTCTGCGTTTTATGATGCTTCATTCATTCTTGGATCAATCATTAATTCAATAGGTGTTGTAAGCACGTCACTTTAAGGATGTTTCTTAATGGAATTCAATTACTCATTTTCTCGGCTTTGAGTTTACGACATACTACGAATGGATTATATTCAAATATTGATTTGCAACCTTCTTTTAATTGATTGCATGTTTAGGGATAAATATATTCATCTGCAAAAATATAATGATTTGTTTTAGATTTACCCCCATAATATTTAGTGTTCTCCTGCCATAATTCATTTGATGTATATGGGATAATATATTTTGTCACGTTTTGTAAAAATTTTTATTTGAACTTGGAAGCAAACTCTGCTAGCAGAAATGAACGGAAATCAATGTGTTCAGAATTCATACTTTTATTTTCATTCATATTTGATACCACAAAGTTCATCTCACAAGCCAGCATCAACTGTGAGTATGACTCTTTCAGTGTTTACTTTGTGGTATATTGTTCAGTCAACATACATTAATTTCTTCAATTTTTGCTTATTTTATTTATTTCCGTTGCTTTGCATTCTTTATACAAGAAATATGCATCTGATGTACAACAAAGTTTTTTCGTAACATTTTGTTGTAGGGTGTATTGTACTCTAAAGTAAATGACAATTGGGTAAAATAATCATTCTCGTCTCAATAAAATAATCGGCACCTTCACCATTTTGTACAATGTGAAATTATGGAGCATTTGAAACGACAAAAATTCTGTAAGGTTGTGAACTTATGCCAGGATTTCCTGGCGTTTCTCATTCAGGAGACATTGAATCATATAGAGTGTCCCAATTAAAAGGATGAATGCCAAATTGGAGGCAAACGATGCAGTTTTGGAAGAAAACGCTAAAACACATTCGGTGAATTTTGAAATTGGAAGACAAAGCGTGTGATATCATTTGAAATCAGTCTGACAGGTTGTTTCATGTGCAGAAAAAAATGTTAAAGAGTTTTTCGCATATTTCAAGCCATCAAATTAAATTGTGGGTCACTTTCAAGATGAGGGACAATGTCAGCAAAAATGCTGCTCTTTCAAATCCAGATGGAATCAGAATATGTTAAATCAAAAAATTTGTCAGCTTCATCAAAGACTAAAATTGAGAGAACTGTGTCGTCTGACATTCCACATTATTCTGAATAGATACTCATCCCTCAGGTATACCATTTCGATATTGTGAAGTCGAAGATAACTAAATTACCAAGATAAGTATCGAAGGTGTTCTGGCCGAAACTAATAATTATCTTTGTCCTTCTACCTACAAGATACAATCTCAGTTTGCTCATTGCATCGAAAATTCTTGATTGATTTTACAATATCCCTATAAATCAGCCGACTCAATTTACGTACACCTTCCTCAATATGCTATTATTCCCAGTTTCAAAACCCATCAGTTTCGATTCATAAAAGCTCCGCAAATGAACCAAATTATGCAACGATCATTTCGAAGAAAATTACAAGGACCACCCAGAATTCGCACATTTCAACTGTCCGCTCACGGTATCAAAATATGAATTGTTCGGAATACGAGTTATTACCGGGCCTAGTAAACAATCCTCTCCATAATGCGAACATTATGTAATGATGGCCGTAATCTTCTAATTACGTTCTATTGCTCTATGGACCAAATAGGTATCGGCGCAAAATACCAACAATGGCAAGATTCCGGAGAGAAAGTACGCAGCCCGGCATCATGTGATGTACTTGCTAGTCATGTGATGGACTAGTAAGCGGCCTTAGCATAATTTCCATGCTGTCGTCGGTGTCGTCATTATGATCTCGATAGGGTAAGGCGAAATTAGGTGTACGAAGGTATATCGTCCGTCGACCAATTCTCTGAATCTGAATCTGGTCTCCGAATAAAACGATTAAATATTCACAAAATTTAATTAGATACAGAATATTTTGGGAGAGGCATATCAGAATTAGGTTTCGAAAAATACTTCACCACCATGAAAGGATAAAGAGTTTTTTTAAGATCCTTCTCCCTAAGTTAATTCAAAGGACAGATAAGAAATACTTCAATATGATATTGTCTTGATAGTTGTATTTCTTTGTGGGTACGATTATATATTTATTTGATTGTGACTGTTAAACAGAATTAATTTTTGTAACTAAGTGGATGCTGTATTGGACTTTAGTGTGTTTGTATCCCATTTTTGCTAAACAAAATAATTGCATGTTACGAATGTTTCGAACTGTAATTGATGCAGGTTTTCTCTGAGGACTGCAGAGAGAATTAGAAAATTTGATGTTATGTTTAACAACTTTGAAAGTTTTCAGTGGTAATAGATTCGAAGCAAAAGAAAAGGACCAAGACATGTTAACAGACAAGATTGGTATCGTGAAAATACCATTTAATTACCAACTGTTGCTCTTGAGATTTAACGACGTTTCTTTCCCAATTGGATATGGCAGTTCATTCTCCATGAAATGAATATGGGCTGTATCGAATTTGGTTGCATAATTTCAGCATTCAACCGAATGGCATATACTCGTAATAAATGAGGAGCATGATCGTGACTCTATCTCAAAACCCCCCCTGACCACGCCAAGATAAGATTTAAACCTTAGTGTTCTAGCGAAACCGATTTGTTATACATTTCATTCAATGTGCATGTGTAGGTTGTGCAACGATCTTTCAAATATTGCTTTGCGAATTCCAAAATAGAGACAGCAGGTCATAAATTAAACAAATGAAAAACTGTAAATGGTAACACAGTTTATCATTCTGTCTAGATAGGCAAGCGAAATGTAATTTATGTAATTCCTCTGTACATTTCGTACATTTTACGGTATACTTTGATGGTAAAGCTTATTCGTTGTGATAATGCGTAAGAATAGTGAACATTACGGTTTTTCTATGTTTTCAAAGAATAAATTGAGAAATTAACATTAGGAGTTACATGATATCACCTAGAATTCACGCATAAATGACTTTTAATGCAGTTTGTTCCAGTATTTCAGAAAATCGTAAAAGTTGAAGTATAAAAAGTGATTTATGCTGTTGCTAATTTAACGATTTTCATTCACAGAATGAGTTGATAATAAGGTAAATGTCGAATCCGATCACAAAGGGGAAAGTCACAATCGGTGAAAATTTTCATTTTCTGAAACTTTTTCTTCACTTTCGATAGACAGAGATAAGAAGGAATCATTCGTTGTAAAATCGTATTATCGACCGCTGGAAAAAAGAATAACGAATCAAAGGAATATGTATGCGTAACAAGAGAGTAATAAATGAATCTTGAATTAAATTATTCCATTGGAACATTTGGAACAAGAATGAAGTTTAAATGATATATTAACTGTGATGAAATATGAAGTCATCAGAAACATCCACATTGTAATCTGAACCGAAAATTATATTGTAAAATGGATAATACCTATGTGAATGATTGTCAATTTTTTCGGGGTTCTTATTTCTACTCACGGAAGTTATGTAACGAACCATGCAGTAGAAGTGAGGACGTAAAACATAACATAGTGTTTGTTAAATCATTCCTGTCATCCATTTGAAGACTATAACATCAGCAGACAATGCACTCATATGTTCACACATGGTGATATAATACCTTTCAAAATTATATCCATGTTCGTATTATGTGATAATGTAATGAACAAATTTAATAAACTATTAGCCACATAAATTCAGATTTCTGCCTTCCATTGTCCATCCAACTTTCTCGTTCGTGGTATATGTAGGGAATCTTCAGTGGTCATGATTTCTTTTTATCTTAATTCAAACTTCTTTTTTTCTGAACTACAATCATGCAAAACATGATAATCGAGATGTCATAATGTTGAATGAAATTTAATTATTATTATAATCAATAATGGACCAACAACATTTATCTGGTGATGAGGCTTGCAAGATATATTTAATTACTACAAGAAACATATACTTATACTGAAAAAATAAATGATAAAATACAAAAAAACAAATTATTCAAAAATGACAACGAAATATATGTGACATCTTCAGGACATTTATTTCATCTCCGTAATGACCGTAATAATCATAAATTATAAATGGGGTTTTAAGTGAATTGGCTCATCAAACGATGGAAGGGAATAGGATCGACTTTGAAAGGTATTTCGATTTTCGGCTATTGGGTGGGGTGAGTAGATGTATGGGGTCAACTTTGGTACTTCAAATGAGAAAATTTGAAGCCTTTGGGTGTATTAATCCGAACACGCCATCTTGATCCGATATTGCAGTTGCACCTTCAATCATTGAGTTGACTTGCATTACCCGCATCATTGGGTTTCTGTGTACACGGTGTACACACCAAAATTTTGTCAAAAACGTAAATGATCACGAATCTGCTGGATTCTCGATGATTCCGTCACTTTCACACGCAAGATCTATCGGAACACTCTTACTTTTCCATTTTTATTTATTACGATGTCCAATTACCCCAGTTTCGTAACAGACAAATTTGGAGCTGAAGGCCCTGACCGACACGGTTTGCAAGAAAACATGATTAGGAGGGGTACAAACCTCCTCTTCTTCTTGGATACCAGCGATTTTGATCGAGTGACAGTCAATGAATTGCCTTTGCCCGCCTAACCCACATTAGCAGCCTTGCTGCAAGAATCATTCCACCGCGTGTGTGTGTTAACGTACCAAGGCTCACGAAGAGTACCGTTCTGTGTGGGTGTTTGTGGTGTTGGTAGCTGCGTTGCATAATCGGCTGTGCACTTGGCTGCCGCAAGGACGATTTTCCGGCCACCAGATGAAGTTCCTAATGTAAGATTTTTTCAGAAAAAAATTAATTTTGTTGGATACTCTGCGTTTTGCGTGACACCACGTCGTTTATTGACCTTCAGTACCATTGAGATAAGGTTCAAGAAGTAAAACTCATTTAAATTATTAAAGTTTGAGTTTCCAAGCCTTGACGTATTACTCTTGGCAATTCCCAAAAAAATTATTGGAATCAGCAATTAAGTTTTTGCTGATTTTATGATATCGAAGTTAAATGCTCCTTCAAATTTTAGGGGAGTTATAATTCATAACAACAAGTAGAATGCTCCCTAAAATTCAAAGGAGAATTCAACTTCAATATGAAATAGGTATCATGCTGTATGTCGATTTCTTTTTTTGAAGGTCTATCGTCTATCGTAGTCCCATGCACCAATGATTTCTAACAATTTCCCAGGTGTAAATATCTACCACTTATACAAATCAACATATTTGTAATACAATAAAACATTATTCTTCGAAATATCACAAGAAATTCATATTCACGGAACTAGTGCCATATATATCATTAATTGTATTATTTATACAGAATTATAATTCATGAATGCGAGTAAAAGGGCAAAAACGCTTACCCAAATAAGACCGTATTGTCATTGCCTTATGAAATAAGACTTATAAGGAAAGCGTGACTGATAACAATAACAATTACGATAATTTCTTACCAGTTACCTACATTTCCTTGGTTTATTGTGTGTTGACACATGAAAGGCGCATAAACGAATTCGGAAATTCTGAATAGGATTCCGGATAAACAATCTAATAAATTATATGGTGATTCATTGAGTGAACCATTAAAGGAGCGTGCAATAATTTTTTTTCGATCGAAGTACGGCTCTACCTTCTAACTTAATAGAAAATATGTTTCGATATGGTCATTTATTATTATTATTGAATTTCACTAATACATCTTATTGTGAAATACTTGATGATATACTACAACGAGTAGTTTGGAGAAAATATGTGGAATTTAATGGAGTAGAATATCGTACATCCTACATTATCACAATATTTGTATACAGAATGTAACAGCCAAATGGAATAAATTCGATAACGAATAAATGAGGAGGTGTTAGGAAAAACGCTCGGACATGACGATTTGTAATTTTAAATGCGCATATTTTTCAAGAAAATAAAATTATATAGGGTGTTCCATGCGACCGTGGCCAATACCAACTTTCTTCTTTCAAATGCAACCCCCTGTATATTATTTATTTTTCGAATTGTTCAGAAAATTTTAGACATAATTCATGTACAATGTCCTATACCCATCTTCAACTTTTTCGGAAATATCAAGGGTTTTCAGATTTTTTACAAAAATAAACATTTTAAATGAAATTTATTTTATTCCACAAATTCGATACATTACACTCAATACTTATTTCTCATTCACCTCTTGATATGAAGAAAATAAGCAAAAACCATTACTGAGAAGAAATGTTGAGTAACGTTAGAAGACAATTCTACACCAGATTAGCATGTTGCCAAGACGTTCGCGGCGAGCATTTTGAACATTTCCTACATTGATAATAATGTTTTTTTGTTTTTTTTAATAATTAAGAAATAATCAGCATTACTTATTAGGTTTCAAGTGTTATGTACCGAATTTGTGAAATAAAATAATTTTCATTCAAAACGTTGATTTTTGCAATGAATCTGAAAACACTTAATACTTCCGAAATAGTTAAAGATAGGTATAGGACATTGTGCATGAATTGTGTCTAGAATTCTCTGAAGAATCCAAAAAAGTTGGTATTGGCCACGGTCACATGGAACACCCTATATAATTTTATTTTCTTGAAGAATATGCGCATTTAAAATTATAAATCGACGTGTCCGAGCGTTTTTTCCAACACGCCCTCATTTATTCGTTATCGAATTCATTCCATTTGGCTGTTACACTCTGTATGTATGAGTTAATTTCGAACGATTTCCTTTCTACACAACGAAACTGAAATTTCACTAGAAAATAAGGACGAGAATTAAAATTATCGTTGAAATCAAGTTATTAGCTTCTGTTTCGATGTGAAAACAGTATCACTCTCGTATTTCTTAATGCTGCATTCAATCCCTAAGACATTTTGCTCACCCCTTATAAATTTAAAGGTCAATAATTACTTGATGTAATGAAAATAATCTCCTACCTCTGATTGATATGTGACGTAATTCAAATTTTTCTGCGGTTCTACATGAATATGAATTTTTCTACAATTATCAAAAGCTCACTATATCACTACGATACATGTGTATGTATGTGAGGTACGTGTATGTATGTAGGATCAAGTCCTCAAAATTATTTTCAGGTGGTTCTGACAACCTCAATGCTCAATGAATATTGAGATGTATTCAAAGAACCTACAGTTCTCATTTCCTAATATCGTTCAAGTCAAACTTATTCTGAAGAATTGCAGAAACTCTGACGAGAACAAGATGAAGGTGTATGATATCATTTCGTAATTATCGCTGCATATTTGCTCAATATGCATTTATAGTGCATGACAAAAAGCCCGAATAGTGATGTTTTTTTCATATCGCATACGTAATTGGTTCGGATAGCATGCTCATAATTCATCGCAAAAATATACAGGGTGTTTCAAAACAAGTCCGAAAAATTTAAGGGGGTGATTCCTTGTTAAGAAAAGGGTAGTTTGTTATATGAATGTTGGGTCGAAGGTCAAACGGAAGGGAGATATGACGGTTCGAAGATGGCGGAAAAATGATGTTTTCATTTTGTATCTCAAAAACGAAAAGCCATAGAATGATGATATTTTGTGGAAGTGTTAGCATTATGAAATTTTGAATTTTGTAAATTTTCGAGACAGTATTGGCTGTTTCTTTAAAAACTTTCTTTCTTCCCTCACAATGGTTTCAAGAAT
Organism: Adalia bipunctata; assembly: GCA_910592335.1. NCBI lineage: Eukaryota > Metazoa > Arthropoda > Insecta > Coleoptera > Coccinellidae > Adalia > Adalia bipunctata. The sequence goes on along the minus strand of OU342955.1, from coordinate 8,918,336 downwards.
TGTAGCAAATATTTTGCTCGATTTTGGCAAGGAAATAGAATTGGTCTCCATGGAACAAAAGGTTTGTGTATTTTTGGAAGTATTTTCATGTGGTGGTTCACTATAATACGGTTTGAGAAGTTCATACTTTAAAATATACTTCGTATTTCCATTTTCAGACTGTCCACTAAACTAGATATTAATACGGTTGTCAACCTCTGAATATGAAATGAGAGGATGTCTACCTTCTACCTTCACTTTTTCAACTGCGCAACCTTACACCCGCGCTCATTCCAAAATCTGAAGCTCATATAGAAAGTATCCTCATCATTTCTTTTCGACAAAAATGTGAAAGTACTTATTTATGATCAACTTGTATTCTATCTGCTCACAGATTCATTCTTATCAGACTTGAATCCGAAATTAGCCCATTTGCATTTTTGACGGAGTCCGCATCATCAAACAACATATTTCTTCGGCGTGTTCCGGGTAAGGATTCATATACCCCGAAGTTTGTTTATATTTATTCGATTCCCAGAAATGACTTCGTGTGGATTGATTAGACGAGTCGAATTGTCAGTCTTTAATGAACGATGTTCTTAATTTACGGTAGAAAGTTTTTTATTTGTTACACGTGAGCATTTCGGCCGAAGGCTCGTCAATATGAATAATGAATTGAGTTTCTTGGAAACAAATTTGGCATTCTTCTGAATGATCTGGTTTCACTTCCATATGTCCTAACCATTCGTTGAGCGCATCAAACACTCGAAATGACATAAAGACTTGTTTTTTAACTACATAGAGTAGATGCTTTTCGTGTTCATTTCTATTCGAAGGATATCTCTACCTGGAAACTGTACAATTTTTCTGTTGAGATAAGATCGATTACTATTCTGTTATGAACTATTTTCCCTGTCACATATAGGTACATATAAGTATTCAATGTGAATCCAGTGAAAGAAAGAGAGGGAATGAACCTCAGAGGTAACCGCATCTCTTTCTTACTCACTCGTGTTTCTGTGTAACAGATAAATTGAAGGTTTATCTCCAATTAGTCGTATAACAGATCTGTTTCCTGAAAATGCTATTAGAAACATAGCTTAATTTTTTTCACGATGAATTCTTACACTTTCTACTTAAGCCAAGTATACTGAATATTAGTTTGACTCATTAGTGCTTTGAGAAGGTGATTAAATGAAATATGTCAGAGCTTATCTTCTAGATGAATTATTTCATTAGTTCCTTCCTTGAAAAGCCAATGGAATTATTTCAGTTCCTTTTGGTTCTTATAGGATTCTTTAACACGGTAGAATACAGAAAAAAATCTATTTCTATAATTGAAAAGCAATCAAAAAATTCTGTCGATTTTCCTAGAAAACTCAATATTTTTTCGATGTAAATTGTTTTTCCACACAGTATGTCAATGATTCGTTTGGAAAAAACGCGTTACCAAGCATGCCATAATGACATTCTTATTTATTACCATTTGAACGACATAAGAAAAACAAGCTGGTAGACATAATAATTGACTTTGATTATCTTATTATCCACTTTGTTCTGTATTCGCTCCGATACATGTGAATTGTTCCCAATCATGGAGACATCAACACTCAACCAAGCGCAAATCAACAAGTGGTACCTGTTATCAAAATAAAAACGACTGGTTAATTTAGAATATTTGACCTCATTTTTCCACAATGTTTTCCCAGAGTTCACGAATGTTCGGATAATATTCTCTTCAACCTATTGTGAGTAAACTTTCATTTGATGTATCTTAATTCTCGTCCATATTTCACTCAATTGAAAATAAATTCGATGAAACTGGAAAATATCATATACCTACATATGATATTCAGTTCTAGACTCACCGAAAATATGACGAACGTAAAAATGATCAAAACGGATAAAATTCGACAACTTATTGACCAATTGACCAAGTTTCAAATTCGAAATCTACCAGCTTCTCATCAAAGCCCAATAGGTAGGTACTTTAATTGAAGCACCCAGTATAACAATCATTTTTTTTGTCCTTAATGTGAGCATTTACACTTAAAATCGATTTTTCAAGGAGAATTCATCAGCTATGGAAGTTTATCTGTTCATAGCGATCATTAATAATGGAGATCCCAACAGCCGATTAAGCGCGAAAATTTCATCAACATGAGATTTTTCTTACTGAAGGCTGGTTTATCAGTTGCGGGTTACTCTAGGATGTCTATGGTGATCCTAAGGGACACCATAGATAGTATAGATAACTTTATGGGAACTTTTTTCATGAGTTATTTCTCATACCTTATCACTTCTTTTCTTACAACAAGCTGTGACATTAGGAGTTTACACCAGACTTTATCAATTTCAAGTACACTCGTGACCAAAAATATAATTCTTTGAATTGCATGTGAGTTTTATAGTCCATCCAGTTGTAGAGTTATGTATGATCTCCTCTCCAACAAAAATAATCGGTCACGTTATTTGAAACACCCAGTATAACAACCATTTTTTGTGCTTAACGTGAGTCTTTACGCATGAAATGGATTTTTCAGAGAAAATTCATCAGCTACGTCAGTTTATCTGGTCATAGCGATCATTTATAATGGAGATACCAACAGCCGATTAAGCGCTTAAATTTCATCAACATATGATTTTTCTTACTTAAGGCCGATCTCAATTGCGAGTTGCTCAAGGATGTCTATGGTGACCCTTAGGTCTATCATAGACACCATAGGCAACCCTCGGAGAACTTTTTTCATAAGTTCTTCCTTATATGCCTTATTTCATTACGTACAACAAGCTGTGATATTATGGGTCTACACCAGACGCGAAAGACAGCCAGACGTAATCATCTGAATCCGTCTCAGTGCGACTTGCCTATCCCGACGTATTCGAAACATCCTTGAGAAAAAAAATAGACCGATCGTATTACAACATGAGGTAAAAGTAAACCGCACGCTGGTCAACAGTCTTGCCTTTATAAATCAAAATGCAAGCGGTAAAAATGCACGCAAAGACCAGCTTCTCGAGCAGTCACGCATTATCGGCAATAATCAGTACTGAATATCTCAATTAATTATGGAATCGATCAATTAGCATGGAGATTCTAGAACCGTAAATGGTTCGAAATGAAATAGGTATTTACCTTAATTTACTGCTAGGTGCCGTCAAGGATGGAGCTCGAGCAATTATCGTAATGTTCAAATTTGTGGTAACTAATTCTGGAAAAATTTAAAAAGTGTAACTCAGGCAATTTAGACAGCAAACGGATTAAGTTACCATATGTTCATAGGAATATTATTGACTGATAACTAGATCAGTTGTTGTCAATCAATCGTGTACGATAAAAATCGGCTTGTTCGATTCGCAAACAGAATCCTACAAGTTGATGAATCGATATAATTGACAAGCAAGTCCATTGAAACAACAAGAAATATTGTCAATATTTGAGTCAAAAGTCTTAGATCTTTGTTCAGCTTTTCATCTAAGATAATTCATGGGTATTTAACTTCTTACTTCCATTCTATCTTTTGGTGCTTTATCATCACTTCTCCTTTTTTACTTTTGTTCGTCCGAAAGAGGATGGCTATTGTTTTATTACGTTGATGTTGATTTAGATTTTCCATTTCTTGAAGTAATTCATATTCCTGTTCATGTATCAATTTGCACTTCTTCATTTCTGGTATATCTGCCATGAATACGTTGAACAAGAGTAGCCCAAGGACGGAACCTTACGGTACGCCTGCTATGATTCCTCTTGTTGAGGATGTCGTGTCTCTATTTTATCCTAAAATTCTCTATCTTCCAAGTTTGATTTTGTAACTTTTTTTTCAATTTTCCAGGAAATTTCATTTGTTTGATTTTGTATAACAGTCCCCGATGCCAAATTTTGTCAAAGGCTTTCCTATATCGATAAACGTTTGCTTGAATTGATATCCGAAAGTTTACCAAGTTTCAAGTAACCTGATAATGTACAGGTGCACGTCATAATTCTGATGAAAAATCAAGAACTATCTTTTACTTCATTAATGCGAGCACACAGAATCGATCAGCAATTTATGACGAGCATGCGGTAGTAAATAGCATCATTAACCTGCCTCAAAATGGAACGACTTTTCACGGTAACTATTCAGGTCGAAATTGCCCAAGTTCCCATGAAACACATCCAGGATTTCAGATTGCATGGATGCGATTAAGATCACATGATACGATTAACCAATATTGATACACGAGGATTATTAGAAGCGCGGAAGAAGAAACCGAACGTCGAATTTGCAATAACATATTACGCAATCGATCAGTTTCTCCTACACTTCGGTTGAATGGCTCCTGGCCATTTCCTCGACCTCAGAAGCATCCATTCGCCGAAGACTCGAAAAGAAGATGAGTTGATGATGTCACTGTGTTATGTGCTGGTGAACGTGAAAAATTTGTGCATCTCATTTACTGTATAGAGATTCGATACGTGAAAATTATAGTCATGTGAATAGCCAACATAAATATCGAGTAGTTTGACCTACAAGAAATTTATGGGTATGTTCGAGATGGACGAAACAGGGAAAGGCATGCGGTTCTCAAGTGGAATATTTCATTTACTCATTTGATTGAAATCAATTACTACATCAAAATGTGAAAAATCCAAATTTGCCTACCACAGGGCTGCAAAATTGAAATAGAAATTCAAAAATAATGATAAATAATATCAGCCGTTAAAATAAACTATATTATTGTACAGGGTTATTGTTTATTTTTTACTCAATAGCTATCTCAGTTGATATTGGTCGTACAAAAACGTTTAAATGGGCAAATTTGTAGTATTTTTTAAATTTCAATGGGCATTCAGAATTCAGTAATTAGAAGTGCATAAAAGCATCGTAAACCAAAAATTTTTATGAGAACAATTATTTTTCAAATGGTACACCCTGTATTCCATTTTCCTAAACGGTATTTATTATTATTTGTTGCGTCAAAAAATGAGCTGTCTCCTTTAAAAAGGTTGTAGATATGGATAAAATGATTTTTACCATATGGGATCGATCACTTGTACTGCGATTTATGGGTCATCTTTTAAAAAGGTTCTGAACCCAAGAATTTAGGTCAAGTTTGGAAAATTCATCTGGTTTTTTGAGACAATAACTATGTCCTGTGAACCTTCATGCAGTTTCTCAGCATAAGCTCATAAAACTGAATATATGGTGACACATTTATTGCAGAACAAGTTGCATTAGGGAACACATGCAAAAGATCGAAATACCCCAAGTCCAAAGCTTCTCTCATTGGTCTGTAGATTCAAGAAATGGGTTGTTTTTCCCACTATAGTCAAAAATGGCAAATGAGAGCACTATGTTGGCTCAGCGAGGCATTTTTCGATTCTGACACCTAATCAATTGTTGATCATTCCCTCTTTTACTCAGAGGAAATGAACCTCCCCTATTTTCTAGCTTGTCTTCAAAAACCCTATGTTATAGAGAGAAACCATCAGTTGTTAAGCGTTATTCGTCAGTACTTAGTCGTTAAATGTTATCCAGTACTTTGTCAGTTGTTAATCAATTTTCGTTAGTGAATATGTTAGTAAATCGCTAGTAAACCATTCATATACATATTCATAGATTACAACTGATCATTTTGATCCCTTGCTATACATTTTCATATAGAAGGTACATTTCATAAATATATACCTACATATTACTTGTATAATTATTTTGTGCTTTTTATCTCTTCAGAAAACCAACTGCCCTAAATTAGGCCTATTAGAATATCCTTTCTAAGAGGACCCAGAGAACACGCGCAGGATATGCCTCGTCATCAGCAGCCCATCATAAGTAATTCACACCTCTCTATAAAAGGATAATAGCCGTTACGAACGTGTATACAACAGAACCGATTGAAATTCACCTGATTATCTACCACCATAAATGGTGAACCACAAAAATGTCGCTTCGATCAATTTATGGAATAAGTGAACTACATATCGAGTTCTAACAATTCCCCGAAGTGATTCTTAGCGAGAACGAGCATCGAAAGTTGGGGATCTGAGATAAAAGAGCTGAAATGGACAATTTGTCCGATGTTACTTTCACGCGATGAGAAAGTAACGATCCTGTTGTAGTCTCCTTGATTAAAAGATGAAATAGGTGTGATAAATAATTAATTTCATAAAGGCTCAGCAGCTATCTGATTCAATATTAATATTTTTGCGATGGTCAATATGCTGGTTACATGCTGGAAGCGAGAAAAGCGAAAGGCATTGACTTTTTTGGAAAACTCAGCCAATATCTTCCATTCAGTATAACTTCAAATGTAAACCTTCTTCATATACAAAACAATGAAACAAACTGTTCCCATCAGACTTCAACACAAAGGAGAAGAATCAGCTCTTCAACAGAAGTCAATTGGGTCTTGAGATATTCACTGAAGAATACAACTGAAGTGTAATACCTTTAATCAGAAAATCGGTGAGATTTCCATCCGTAGGTGTGTTCCTGTATTGAAGTCAAAGCAATTATTCATTATCTACGATGCAATCAAGTATACGTTGACATAATGATACCCTCTACGAGAATGATACGAAAATGTCAATATCACGAAAATGACAGACGTTATACTTCACCTTATGTGACTTTCGAAAAAGTATTTCGTGAAATGTCAAGGATTGGGTATTCTCAGAAATTTCGTTGGCGGCGAATTTGGAGAGGAAGTCTTCAATGCTAACTGATATTTTTTCAACACTGGAATCGCCACAATGGTAAATGTTGTAGTTGAAAAGTTGTCAAGGTGATTGCAACGATTTTTTACATCCGTCTTGAGCATTATGCACCAGAAATTTGGCAACCAATCGATGGATTAATGATTGCTGCCATTTTTTTTAAAACATCCTGTAACTACAGATCTGACGTGATGAAGTCGTTATTGGTTTTCAGTGAAGGGAGATTTGTAATTTTCATTAAAATGCAAAAAATAGCGTAATAAAAATTCTTTATTTTCTCTACAATCGTTCAATCCAAAGACAATTGTACTTGTAATCGAATTGAGTTCAGTTACATTCTTCCTATCTTTCTCCTAATCTCACCATCTGTAGGTGCGCTACGCATACATATGACCCCTTCAAGTTTGGAATAGACAGTAATTAATGAACGAAATGACCTGCATTTTTTCACCTACGGACAGAAAAATGTGACCATTTCTCAACCCAAATAGTTTTCAAACTGTCCACTCGAACTGCTACTTCATAACAGCGGATCCATAAATAGTCACCATAGAACCCATTAATTGAACATGTTGAGGAATTAAAACAGTACATACTTCTTCGAACCATATGGAGAAATGTTAATCATGGGTCATTTAATTTTAAGGCGAAGGTGTGATTCGTCAATTGATACTTGAACGCCTGTACTACAAACAGCGCTTAATGTTTGTAGAAGGCAGGAATGTTTTGACTGTAGTTAAGTTTGTGCACTCAAGCTTGACTGTATGCGTAACTTTATGACTCGGTTACGAAAATGCCCAGGGTGATTAAATTACCTGAGAAGGAGGGCATAATGAAAGGGTTATCTAATTACACATGCCAGGAAGTTCTTTTGGATTTGGAGAACTTTCCCCGGGTGACCGATTGTTTTGTTTAGAGTGAATCTTCAAGACATAATCTTGCAATTCTTTATTAGTTTGAAGAACTTGAAGCATGTCTGTCTGAACTCTGTCTGGTAGTATGCACATTTCCATACACGTATATTGCTAGTATTTGTAGGTACATATATTGCATGAGTTTATAACAAAACAGCACATGATGGTTGATTGAATAGCAATGAGATTTATTCAATCGAAAATTGGTTGGAAACTATATGGCTCTGTTCAATGTGCTCCAGTTCACTCAACCATGAGGCATTTCAATTGAGTGAATATTTATGATAACTCGAGAACGATCTATCTAATTGTCTCGAGAACTAGAATGAAACATAAACAATGATTTTGAATTACCATATAATGTAAATTATGTGCATTGGATTATTGGAATGGTGAAAATTCGAGAGAAAATCAACCAGAAAATCAGCATTGAATAGGAAAACATTCGTGTAGCATTCCCATAAGAATTGGAACTTTATGAAAATAAACACATGATCACTGAAATGGTGGAAAACGACTCAATCCAAGAAATGGAGAAAGGAATCTCCAGTTATTCTCGTTTTGGGGTATAATTCTTGACATTTCTTCACGTGGTATGAACGCCGGCACTTCTTCTTTTGTTCTAGCTTCTTAGGATATCGTTTTGTTGGGATATTAAAATTGAAAACCTCGAAAACGGTTTGCTGAGACCATGGCTTTTCGAAACTTTTTGGTTCGACATATTTCAAAATATCACCTCCTGAATTCATGATATGTATCTCATTTAGAGAAAATATCAAATAAAAAACTCACTTTCGTTTCTCGTCCCACTCAAGGATAATAGCTGAGACGTTTTATGCAATATTGGGCATGGGCATGGTAATTCATCAAATGGCATTTAAATACCTCAAATGCATACGCACCTTGTTTTCAAGGGTACAGAAAACCAGCTTAGGCGGTACGAATCACATGATCTGCAGTCTTGGTAAAATAAAGAACCCGTTGAATTATTCTGTTGTAACGAGGGAATGGCGGATATTTGTCAAATTTAATGAGATAACCGACTTTCGCGAAAAAAATCAATAGTAATCTTTATGTGGGATATGAAAGAAGTGGACCAATTTATGCCTTCCTCTACGATCTACAAGAATAAAACAGCTGTTCATGCAGCTGAAATTCTGATGTAGGTCTCAATTTTGCTCATGAATTAATTATTTGATTCAAAAAAGGTATATCTCTGCATATATTATTGGGAGACTATCTCACTAATGAGCATTTTTAATGGCATTTTTCTACTGTCCATTCTGTATCAGGTACATTACCTACAGAAAATCAATGTTTGATCGTTGATAGAATCGAATTTCCAGAAAGAAATTACACTGTGACCCATCAATATAATCTTTTATGCTTATTTTTCATTAACCAAAAAAAACCCGGATGATCATGATCATGTCAGTCTATTACAAAATGAATTAGTCCAATAACTATTATTATTTGTTTCGTTACCAATAAAACAAGTGTCGTTCCTTAATGCTTTATGTTTATACCGTTTAAACATATTTATACATAGTCAAAGTATATATTTACAGAATTATACCAGCCATTCGAATGATTATCGTTGAGCCATTAACTGAATACGATAATATCTGCAGTGGATTATTCACCTTGATGTTTGACATTGCTAGTGCAAAATGAGCAACCATTTCCTGAAACAAAGCGGATATTAGATACCTATATTATTTACTTCAATGAAATATACATTGTGAAAAATAGCAGATAGCATCAAAGATATATCGAGCATTTGAGTTCTCGTTCGTCCACCTTATAGGTAGATTCGCATTCAAGAATATAAATGAAGAATTTTTTCGTACAAAAAAATTGACAGCTGTTCTTTCATGATGAGGTTGCGGTGATACATACTTTGCCTCAGGCTCCAAAATTGCCTAGAAATATGAGCACAGTAATCGAATCGTATTCTTTTTTTTGTGAACTGAGGAAACTTTAATCGTTCTCATCGAAAATTGTGGCAACAAAATATTGAGACACATACTCTCATATATCACCCAGCACAAAAAGTCATTTTTATAGAATGAAATTTTCACATTATAAGGTCGAAATTCCAGATTTATTGGTACAAAATGATTTTATCATTATTTTGTCACCAATAAATCTGCCACTTATCATTCAGGCGATTCATCAATTGGTATATCTAATAATTAATAAATTCTTATCGATCTCTCTCAACAAATAAATAAGATGGTCTTCTTGGAGACTGATACGAAAAGGCTGTGAAAGTGAATAATAATTATGGGTTCCATTGGCCAGATGAAGGTATCATGACACTTTAATTTCATGAATTATAAACCTAACCTGTGTATTAATTTCCAAAAAGAACTCGAACATTATTTTTATTACCATTCATGTAGGCCACATATGTTCACCTTCAATGAAGAAATTGGGTAATTACTTTTGAATTTCATCTGAGACTATCTCGTTGATAATAAAAATGGAAATGCTTGTTTTTTTTTCACTTTTCATTGGTGGCTTTATGAAAACGAGTGCAGTAGGTTATGAGTGGCCTTGTTATCGCTGAACTAAAATAATATTCGGAATTAGGACGACTTAAAAAGTGACTTATTCTTGAAAGTCATTATTTGTGGTGGTGATTATTTCTCGAAATTATGAACAACCTAAAAAAAATAAATTTTTTGCCAGTTTGTCCTCCAGATGCATAGATCTCTCATAGACAACGTCTAACCAAAAACACACCAATTTCAAAGTCGTCTATCGGAGACATAAGCTTTACGATTCTCGTAGCTACTATTAGGCGCATGCGTACAACTCTATTCTCAACAAAGGCTCTCAGCATAAAAGGCGTACGCGTATTGGACTTGTGGATATCATTAGACTTAGACAGGAACAGCCTGAAGGCACTGCTATTATTAGGAAGATCAAAAAACACGAATAAATTTAATGGTTGACTGTGAAACTAACCGCGAACCCAATTCACATGCCTACCGCGATTTTTTGAATTCATTAATTTTGATTGACTCCATAAAGGCAAATCATGTCTTCTGCTTCCAACTTCCGAACCGGTGCATTTCTATTCTCGGTCATAAAAAGAGCTATTTTTATGTGCACAAGTTATGCCAGATATCTTGGAAGAATCGAATGGAAAGCAATCATAATTTACCCTAGAGAAAACAGAACTAGATCTTATCGAGGTCAATCTGATAAGTCTCCGATTCGAGAGTTACCTATAAAGGCATAAAGGTGATATGTTCAAACGAGTAGGATCGATGAACTGCATTCGAAAATCTGTAATTATGCACGGAAGTAGTTCAGTTCAATCCAGTGCAGTTCTATCCACCAAAAGATGACAACACCATCTTTGTCATCAGAAAATATTACTTATAAGTCTAAGTATATGAGCAGTCGATGACCGATTAACAAATCAAATAAAAAAAGATGATATTATTAGATTTTGAATGTATTGGCTCCATTTTAAAATCAGTTGTTCTCGATCAATTCTAGTGATCAATAGTTTTTCCTCCGTTTGATTTCCTACACTCGATCGCTATGCAACGCGAAACACGCAATTTGACCCAAGAGGAATGTGCCCAAGCAGATGTTTTGCGAGAAGAAGGGTGGACATACACAAGAATTGCAGAAAGGTTTGGAGTTTCCCATATAAGTGTGTCCAGAATGTTGCAGCGATTCAGGGAGACAGGTATGAATGTCCGAAGACCAGGACAGGGTAGACCACGGGTAACAAGAACGTTACTTGAGAGTTTCTTCGTTGAGACAACGGTTTGCAACCGCTCGCCTCCTTCAAAATCAGCTTGAGCAAACTCATGAGGTGCAAATTAGCACTCAGACATTAAGAAATCGCCTCAGAGAATATGATTCAAGGCCTCGTGTCGCGGCAAGAGGCCCAGCTCTTACCCCAGTCCATCGAAGGGCGCGTTTGGATTTTGCGAGAGAGCATATCCATTGGGAAGAGGCCGATTGGGAAAGAGTTCTCTTCACAGATGAGTCTAGATTCTGCCTCTACCATTGTGATCGACGTTTCCTTGTATACAGACGTCCACATGAAAGATATGCTCAGTGCAATTTCCTGAATACTACTGGTTTCGGGGGAGGATCGATTATTGTATGGGGTGGAATATCTTTGACTGCTCGCACAGACATAGTGGTCGTTGATAATGGAGCTATGATTGCTGATAAGTATATAAGGAACATTCTTGAAGAGCATGTAGTGCCATTTGCCCCATACATTGGTGAAAATTTCATTTTTATGGACGATAATGCCAGACCTCATCGTGCGCGCATTGTTCAGGAGTACCTTGAAGACGTTGAAGTCTCTCGAATAGAATGGCTAGCAAGAAGTCCAGATCTCAATCTGATTGAGCAGGTTTGGGACAACCTCAATAGAAGGCTGAGAAGTTCAGAAAATCATCCAGCTACTCTAAATGACTTAGGAATCCAACTCGGAGAAATCTGGGAAGGATTAGATCAGAACATTTTAAGATCACTCATTTTAAGTATGAACTGTCGTTGCCGAGCTGCAATTAACGCAAGGGGTGGAAATACCAAGTATTAAATCACTTATCAGCATTTCAGTATTTTGAAAATTGTTCATTTCTCTTCTTTCACATAAGATTCGATGATTTTCTGAATTTTTCTTCCATTTAATTTGTATTGTTTCGTTCAAAACCTTCCCGAGAGAACATAAAAAATAAGTTATGAAGTCAATGTAGAGGTAACTTTCAATAAAATTGAGATTTTCAGAATGTGCGTTAATTTTTTTACGCAGTGTATATCAAAAAAGTCCTTCCAGCAATTCAGCCGGTATCTCACGAATAAATGCTTCAATGTTGTCTTCCAATGTGTTAATCGCAAAGCTCCACAGAAAATAGTCCAAAGACGTTGAATCGCACGATTCACCGGTCCCAATCGTGAAATAATTTGTTCACCGAACTTGTCTCTCAATTGGTTCATTCTTTCGCTGGCATGTGGCACCGTCTTGTTGAAATCACATATCTTGCAAGTCAAGCACTTTCAATTTCAATTTCCTTTATTGAGGTATATCGAATAATATTCTTACAATGATCATCGCTATATGATCCAAAATACGTTTAGTATTTCAAGAAATAGAGATAACGCATATCAACTAAAGTGTTCTCAAACGATCTAGAAAAATATTGAGTTGTTCTTTGTTGCCCCAATCTCTGGTAGCAAGAATTCTAACAATTACATCATTTCGAAATGATGACCTTCCTTTCTTTCGCGATATCCTACTGGATAATGAATTGCATTCGGCTGAAACTGTTCCAGTGGAAAAAAACGACATGTGATAAGAATTATTGATCATGTATCGGAAGAATATTACACAAGCTTCAATTTAGGGACTTCTTTGTCAAGACACACCTTAGTTTTACAGTTAATAATCACCGATGCCCTGGGCAATGTCAAGATCACAAGGACGCCCTCCTGCCTTAATCCAGTTAGCTCAAAAAGATCGATAGCTCATAAGCTTGCAATAATTAATTGCTCTCAATTTCAATTGCCCCATAGGTATTTGATTTTCCAGTATTCTTTCGCGAAGGTTGTCTTCGACGTGTCGTAATATTACATAAGATCGATACTTGGTACAAAAACATTCTATAAATCTATCATTAGATGTCTTTGAATGGGAATTTGCATCGCATGACAAGATAAGATCTATAGTTCGCATTAATCGATGGATGAAAGTAATGTTATAAAAAATTGAGTAAGCTTTTGCTTCATTGTAAACTGTTATTAACTGTAAATCAGATCAATTCATGACATTTTTGTTTGCATCATGATATATTATTGAAAGTACTTCGGACGGTTCGTCTTTGTTTTAAATCACTCTACTCAATCTTTTGCATTAGCAAGTTTTTGTTTTCATTTCTACACTTCCAGAAACTAAATGAAGAAACTCAAACTCAATTCTACTCCATAGAAGTACTAAATTCGAATTGGTGAAAATGCTATCGCCAATTAAAGTGATTTTAACGTTGAGAAAAAACTAGCTTTCAATTCAAGTTTCATAAATAAAAGAAGGATCTTATACACTTACTATACTACTTACAGTGTTTTCTATTTCACTCTGAACAAATTTTTTCGCACCAAGCGACCACATTTGGATGTTATTTGCTTGAAGATCTTTGTACTCTTTTGTAAAAAGGAGTCTGGGGTTCGTGCCGAAATAAGAAGTTAGGTGTTATTAAATTAACTGAATCGTTTCCTGAAGGTTACGATGTTGAAATAAAAGAAGATCTGATAAAACTGTAGACTATATCAAGGCGTATTGGGCAGTTGATTGAAAGAAGAATCAAAATCAATGGAGAAAAGAGTCATGCTCGAAAGAGAAGACTGAAGATGGAATCGAAGATATCCATAGACGATAATGAAATAGAATGGCAGAATGAAGATTGAAGCTAAATACCTAGGAGTAATATTAGACAAAGGACTAACGTGGAAACAGCACATTAAGTATGCAGTGGATAAAACGAATGTATCAATGAAAAGACTATACGCGATTATAGACAGAAGAAGCCAAATGAACAGAAACACGAAATTGAGGATCATGAAAGCACTCGCCGGACCGCAGCTAACATATGGATCAACAGCATGGGGCTATACAGCGAGAACCCATATTAAGAGGATACAAAGTAGAGAAAACAAATTTCTGAGATGGGCATCAGACACCCCCTGATTTGTTAGGAATGAGCAAATCCGAAAAGACATAAAATGGGAGTCCATTACTACATTCATCAAACGAAAAGCTGCAAAAGCCTATGAAAGAGCTAGTGAACATCCAAATGACTACCTTAGAAGGTTATTTGTCTATGACCCCGCAGAAGATGAAAAAACAGCGAGAATTTACAGTAAAAGACCTAGAAACCAATTGCGAAAATGAAGATATAGAACTCCACACTTAGAGAGAGATATCCAATTGAAGGATGAACACAAACACTAAGCATAAAGAATTCGAAATGATCGATAAATTTATTCTCATTTTCCCATTTTGTCTCATCCTGCATGAAGCAAAGAGTAACAAATAAAGATTTTCTAATTTCTATCAAATATATTGCAGTTGAAATAGAGGAAAATTTTTATCTCATTTCCAGAACATAGATTGTTTATTTCTTGAGAAACCTAGGAGGGCCAAGACTTTTGACGTTGTGTGTATGTGCTATCGTCATTGTCTTCTACTACCAGCCATAGGATCCTGGTTACCTATTGCAAGAGTTTTCAATAGTCTACGGCTCTTTCTTCACAGGTTTAGAATGTTCTACCTCTATTGGACGATCATACGAACAAAGGCTCTCATTCAAAGCACTCCCAGACAAAGTTGACACACTAATCCCTGCTATTTCCATTCCTTCTCTGGGATCAATCATTGACAATCAATAATTAGCATCCTCCACTGAACATTAAAGTGAACGAATTCATACTCGACGTTCGAAAGGCTCGTCAGGAAGTTGAAACGAGGAAACTTGTAATCAGAGTAAATTAAAGAACTCGAGTTCACAGAAGATTACGCCTCTTATTTCGCTAGGGAAAACACTCTCTCAATCTCTTCATCTGTCGGACGTTTTGCAACGCCACAATTCTCTCTTCGATTTCGCACAAAGGTACCTTTCGCAAGGCGGTGCCTTACACATCGGGTTCGGAAAAATGGAACGTCCAAAAGTTACAAGTTAACATTTCAATTCGGTTATGAGCCAATAGTGGGCAAAACGTACAGATGTAAATGAAGTGGTTATTGATGTTTATCTCATGAATGGCCACTTGAAACGCTCTCACAACTTGTCCGAAATTTCTTGGGTATCCACAAATATTGCGTAAATATGGATTAAATGGAACGTTTGGTTCTAAAACAATGTGTGGTAATTTGCGTTATGAACAATGAATGTTTTCTTCCGGATACTTTGAAACGTATGAATTCTGTAATTCTATTTAAGAGTTCTTAATTCCCATAAGTTTTCTTTCCCAAGTGTACCCTACTGAGTTTTTCCTCTAAATCTTCAATACCTTTGCATTGAAATGAAGATCAAACCCAAAGAAAAATAATGTATTTTATTTCTTACGAAAAAAATGTTTTTGAAGGGATTTTATTTCTTTTTGATAGATTTCCCATTTTTTTCTTCATTGTCTACTGAACATTTGTAATCGATTTAAAATAAACTTGAACTTTGGATTATTGTTCAGAATTGGAAGTCAATGCAAGATAAACCCGTAGACAGCTCATGTAATATGGATGAAGTCTAGGTATGAGAGAGGTTACGCTATAGGAATTCTATTATTAACCTTTTTTTTCCTAGAAGAGGTGAATCTTACATCAGACACCCAGTCTTTCTGCGTAGTGTCGGATTCTTACCGACTAAACAACTCTCCTGCGGTTGGTTCTGGACATAAGCCTATAAACCTTCCATCATCTTATCTGTTATTTTCTCTTTCGCATTCTTTTATTCTGAGTGTTTGTGTTCATCCTTCAATTGGATATCTCTCACTAAGTGTGAAGTTCTATATCTTCATTTTCGCAATTGGTCTCTAGGTCTTTTGCGGTAAATACTCGCTGTTTTTTCATCATCAGCGGGGTCATAGTCAACTAACCTTCTAAGGTCGTCATTTAGATGTTCACTAGTTCTTTCATAGGCTTTTGCAGCTTTTCGTTTGATGAATGTAGTAATGGACTCCCATTTTATGTCTTTTCGGATTTGTTCATTCCTAACAAACCAGAGGAAGTATAATGGCCATCTCAGAACTTTGTTTTCTGTACTTTGTATCCTCTTTATGTGGGTTCTTGCTGCATATCCCCATGCTGTTGGTCCATATGTAAGCTACGGTCTGGCGACTGCTTTTATGATCCTCAATTTCGTGTTTCTATTCATTTGGCTTCTTCTGCCTATAATCGGGTATAATCTTTTCATTGTTATCTATGGATATCTTCCATTCCATCTTCAGTCTTCCCTTTTGAAGGAGTATTGCTTGACTCTTTTCTCCATTGATTTTGATTTTCCATCTGTTACACCATTGACTGATATCATCTGCAGCTTCTTGAAGACTTTTGTGAATTACCTATTTTTGTATTCCTGTGTCTAATTGCTTTGCCCGTATCGTCCGCGTATAGAGCAAAAAGGCATCTTGGATTTCTTGGTATATCATGAAATTCAGTATCTTATCTCGATCCCAAACTACCCTGAAAATTTTGACTCTCTAGTTTTTTCTGTTCGATAGTTATCGTCTTTAGACAGAGTACCTACATCTCCAAAATTCCTTCAAGATACTTCAATTCATAAATAATAGACGCAAGGAGATAATGAATTTATTGAACTCAATCATCTCATAATAGATCGAAAACTGATTTAAGTGAGCTCTATTTAGAAACCATCAACTTCTTTATTGCTATAATAATAAACCTGCACCCACATAAGGTACAAGTTTTAATGGGTAGGTGTTATTTTCTTCTATCCGGTTGACTACCTCGACTCGAAGTTTACAAATACCTACTTTTATTACATCACCGACCTGAGAAACAAACAGTTAATGACAGAAGAAAATTGCAAATATTATAGATCAAGGTCGAACTGTTAATTAATATCGATAATAGTTAACGGGCTAGAAAGAAATCGGAAGCGGGTATCACAATAGCCGTCTGTGGGAGTATGAATAAGATACATTCTGGATAGTTTTTGAATTAACTTCAGAAAGGGGAGGTTGTGAAAAAAATCGATAATTTGAAGTTTCAATTTAGGTTGAGTACTAATTTGAATTTGCCTAATTTTTGGAGCATGAATATGGAAAGAACCATACTTAGTGGCCAGATTTGTGTATTCGAATAGCCTTTCAAAATTGAGAAAATAAAAGGACTTATAGCCTCAGCAAATGATATTTTTCAAGAGTAGGTCCATATTGCTCAACCATAACCAAATTCTTGCATGAGAATTTTCGAAAATAATTCAAATATTTCTTTAACAACAGATTAGATTGACTTGAATATTCCAGGCAAATTTCAAAAGCTTCATCAGATCTCCTCATCTGGACAAATTACATCTCATATGTATATATAGTTCTTTATTTTTTTTCAATATTTCGCTTGAATTCTTCCTGATTTTATAACACTGGCATAAGGAACTTCTTATCATTGGAGTAGGTTGAACTATAGATTAACAAACGCTATATATTCTATAAATAAATTAAAGTGTAAAATGATAATATTTCCTAATCTATTATACTTGTTAATGATGCGGAATGGACAGGTTAAGAAGAATTTACCTTCACTTTCCTACGTTGTTGAATCCGCAGACTAGACAGAGCAATTAAGTACTGTTATCTACGCCAAGATGTTCGAATAAAGATAAATCATGTCTGATTCTTTCAGTCCGAAGCTTAGAATACAGAGAATGGAAGATCGTCCACGGAGTGATTGGATTTCCTAACATTTTGAACGTCTATTTGATTCAAATTTCGAAGCTTCCTTATTGGATTCCGCATTCAAAAGATAGCGGATCAGGAAGGTGTGAACATTAACCGAACGATGGTCCCACAAATTGCTCATTTGCGGTCTGAAACCATGGCCACCATATCCACATAATTTGCATCCGATATATTATAGAGTTTAATGTAGTATGCTATGTTATACTCAACTTAAAACAACGCAGAATGAAACATTAAGTCTTCTCTAAGTTTAGAGTGATATGTAACAAATATTAAACTGAATTCCACTCAACTTCCGTATATTTACACAAGGAGAATCGTAATTTAGGCTTCACAAATTCCCATAACGACATTTTTTTTTTGTTCTAAAAGATGTGAATCTTACATCAGAAACCCAGTCTTTCTGGGTAGTGTCGGATTCTTACCGACTAAACATCTCTCCATCGGTTGGTTCCGGGCATAAGCCTAAACATGTGGCGGGATATAGAAGTACTCGCACTCAGGCGTGGTGAGTACTTCTATATCCCGCCACATGTTTTGATCCCGCGTCGTTCCCGCTACCGCTCCCGCTCCCGCAGTACCGCGTTGGTGTGGGGGATCCTTAAACCTTCCATCATCTTATATGTTATTTTCTCTTTCGCATTCTTTATGCTGAGTGTTTGTTTTCATCCTTCAATTGGATATCTCTCACTAAGTGTGAAGTTCTATATCTTCATCTTCACAATTGGTCTCTAGGTCTTTTGCGGTAAATTCTCGCTGTTTTTTCATCTTCAGCGGGGTCATATAGTCAACTAACCTTCTAAGGTCGTCATTTAGATGTTCACTAGCTCTTTCATAGGCTTTTGCAGCTTTTCGTTTGATGAATGTAGTAATGGACTCCCATTTTATGTCTTTTCGGATTTGTTCATTCCTAACAAACCAGGAAATATATTTTTTTTTTGACAATTCAATAAAAAGTATATTTTTTATTTCAGGGGCGTAGGGCCGCCCACGTTTGGGAAGATGGCGATACCGTTTCTCTTCGTATTCATGGGAGCAGTAACAGCAATTCAGTTCGATGCCCCTCTAGAATTTGGAGTGGGGGCAGGAGCAGAATGTGCTCTACTTGTGAAAGGAGCAGGAAGAAGCAGTCAGTTTGATTATTCTTTGAATTTATTGAGAGGAACTCCTCAGTAAGTTGCACATCAATTCTTGAATTTAGTATGAACCTCGAAAACATTCTTTTCCGAATACTAAGTATCAAATAAACTTTCATTTTATTACAGAAATTTCAACAATGGTGGAACATGCATCACCTATGATGCAGTTAATGCTGCTTATTTGGATGCAAGAAAAAGGATAAGTATGTATTCCTACTGTAACTATATTCTAGTTTTTCACTTTATTGAATTTTGGAAAATTGAACCAAAAATAATAATAATGAATTATGGTGCTTTATGATTTCTGACCACTTTTCAATGAAAAAAACATTAAAAATGATACTACATTAGGTTTTGATGAAGTTATGTGTATTTGGGTAAACTAATAAAATCACCCTCTCAACAGGAGTTGCACAGCCTCATGGTAAATGGAAACCTGAAGATGTTGCTACAGTAGGAGAACTCTTACTTGATATCTCCATCAATCTTGCAAGAACGTGAGTCAACAAAGTACATACTCAGTCTGACTGGTTTTATACAATGCAATAAAAAACAAACTGAGTTAATGACTATAATTTGAAGCATTGAAAAAGTATTCATAATTGAAATGATTCCAGTGGATATAAATAATTTGTGAAAAATCATATTTTTTTCTTCAGATACGGCCTCACATATGAAGAAATTGAAAAGGGTTTACCCTTGATCGATACCTCCAAAACATTAATCAGAGAAGTGTGCCCACCGTATTTGTCAAATGTAGAATGTAGAGCTGGTAAATATAGGCGACTAGATGGTTTGTGTACCAACTTAGAGCATCCCACTTGGGGCTCAATTAACACTCCATTCACGAGGTAAGTTCTTCTTTCTTCAGCACTGAACTAACACATTTCATCCTGTTCTATCGTTCTTACTATATTCAACAATTCATTATGAAATTGAAACTACCTAGTTTTTTTATTTTTTAGGTTGTTGGGGCCTCTTTTCGCTGATGGTATGAACGCTCCCCGTATATCTGTGATGGGACATGATTTACCTCCTTCAAGAGTTGTATCGAGAACCATGCACCCTGATGACGGTTTCCACGATCACGCCGGAACAGTTATGATAATTGCTTGGGGTCAATTCATGGATCACGATTACACACTGACTGGCACACCTTTAGGTCAGTAGCAATATTGAATGATATTTCCTAATTACTCCTAATTCGTATTCGGATATTGAGATTCATGCACTCTAGGTTAACTGCAAAATGCAGACATATTGGTTGTGATGAAATGGCTAGTCAATACATTCTATGACGTTCTCTTATTCATAAACAGGATGTCATAACTTCAGTTATAGCATTGAGTTTGAATATGCCTAGAAGAACAACCTCATTGAGCGAATTGAAGCGCAGTTGTGTTTCAGAGAATTTGAATTTTTAACCCTCGACCCTCGTATCTGGTGTAAGTAGCTGAACTATAAAGCCCTATTTCCTTCGCAGGTTGGGCACGTATATGCGTGATTTATTTATTATTGTAATTCAAATGATCTACATGATCTCCCTTTCACACCGTTTGTAACGAAGATCTCTGCTCTGCCATAAAACAACAATCAATCAATAATTTTCATGTTTTGAATAAATTAGAACAAGCAGTGAATAATCCCAGATTCTCTAAAAGCTGTCTTCATTGAGTCTTCTCTATTATTCATACCAATAAAAACGACTCTCCAAAGAACGATATCTATCTTTATCAATGGACATGTTCCACAATTTCTTCAGTGAAAGTACTGCGCAAAAAAATTAACGCACATTCTGAAAATCTCAATTTTAATGAAAGTTAACTCTACATTGACTTTATTACTTATTTTTTATGTTCTCTCGGAAAGGTTTTGAACGAAACAAGACACATTAAATGGAAGAAAAATTCAGGATTTCACCGAATCTTATGTGAAAGAAGAGAAATGAGTGATGAGTGATTTAATACTTGGTATTTCCACCCCTTGCGTTAATTACAGCTCGGCAACGACGGTTCATACTCAAAATGAGTGATCTTAAAATGTTCTGATCTAATCCTTCCCAGATTTCTCCGAGTTGGATTCCTAAGTCATTAAGAGGATCTCTGGATGATTTTCTGAACTTCTCAGCCTTCTATTGAGGTTGTCCCAAACCTGCTCAATCGGATTGAGATCTGGACATCTTGCTGGCCATTCCATTCGAGAGACTTCAACCTCTTCAAGGTACTCCTGAACGATGCGCGCACGATAGGGTCTGGCATTATCGTCCATAAATTTTCACCAATGTATGGGGCAAATGGCACTACATGCTCTTCAAGAATGTTCCTTATATACTTATCAGCATTCATAGCTCCATCATCAACGACCACTAGGTCTGAGCGAGCAGTCAAAGATATTCCACCCCATACCATAATCGATCCTCCCCCGAAACCAGTTGTATTCAGGAAATTTCACTGAGCATATCTTTCATGTGGACGTCTGTATACAAGGGAACGTCGATCCGAATGGTAGAGGCAGAATCTAGACTCATCTGTGAAGAGAACTCTTTCCCAATCGGCCTCTTCCCAATGGATATGCTCTCTCGCAAAATCCAAACGCGCCCTTCGATGGGCTGCTGGGGTAAGAGCTGGGCCTCTTGCCGCGACACGTGGCCTCAACTCATTTTCTCTGAGGCGATTTCTTATTGTCTGAGTGCTAATTTGCACCACATGAGTTTGCTCAAGCTGATTTTGAAGGAGGCGAGCGGTTGCAAACCGTTGTCACAACGAAGAAACTCTCAAGTAACGTTCTTGAATGGCAGTTGTTACCAGTGGTCTACCCTGTCCTGGTCTTAGGACATTCATACCTGTCTCCCTGAATCGCTGCAACATTCTGGACACACTTGTATAGGAAACTCCAAACCTTTCTGCAATTCTTGTGTATGTCCACCCTCCTTCTCGCAAAACTACCGCTTGGGTCAAATTGCGTGTTTCGCGTTGCATAGCGATCGAGTGTAGAAAATCAAACGAAAGAAAAACTATTGATCACTAGAATTGATCGAGAACAACTGATTTTAGAATGGAGCCATATATTCAAAATCTGATAATATCATCTTTTTTTATTCCTGCTGGGAGAAAACATCTGTATTGAAGAAAAACGTTGAAAGTGGATAACATATGCATGCATAATTCTGATAAAAATAATTATCACTGAGAACATCTTCAGTTGTAGAATAAATTTGAGATTTCCATAATGTGCGTTAATTTTTTTGCGCAGTGTATTCACAAATTAAATAAAGGGTTTCTTCATTTCAAATATGATCGGAACTCCTCTAATTATATCAGGTTGTTGTCGGGATTTTGGTTCAACTTATACTATATGGGTCTTAATTTTTCTTTAATTGACAGATCCAAGAAATAGAAACGATCCAGAAGAATGTTGCAACCGACCACCACACCTGAAGCATCCCTACTGTAATGAAATAAGAATTCCAGAAGATGACTACTTCTACAGGCTATGGGGTGTGAAATGTTTAGATTTTGTGAGAGCTTTCCCTGCTGCCCGACCTGGATGTAGACTAGGTAAGTGATATTCATCTCGATCATTTCACAATATCCGAATTTAATTTCAACTTGCGACATTCTCAAACTCTTCAAATCAGCTCTATTTATGATTCTCACTAAAACAGTAACATTTCAAAAATCTCTCAGTATACCTTGAAGGAATAAGGTGACCTTAGCTCACAACCAACTTCAAAATTTTGGCTTGTTCTAACTTTATCTTTCAAATGTGAGTCTGAACTGAATACTCAGACAGCCACTTGAAAGTTGTCAATACCTTAGAAGGGGTTTAAAATCCTCATTCACATTTCAGTTTCACATGAGATGCCTATTCAGGATAGCAAGCCTGCCAATTATTGTAAATTGTTGCACATGTTCCAGCACTTTATTACTTAATCTTGTCTTCTCACTGAATATCATGGATTATAAATTGTTGCTTTAGGTTCTAGGGTACCCTTCAATACACTCACAGGAGTTCTTGATGCTAATACTGTCTACGGAAAAACTGACTTCGAAGCCAGGTAGAATAACGAAATATTCTTCACGTGAACTCGTAACATTAACAACTACTTTCCTTAGGAAACTTCGTGAAGGATTTGGTGGTTTGTTAAGGATGAATCCAGCTTTCAGAGAATACGGTTTACATGATCTACTACCGCTCAAATTAGACATACCAGATGAAGGTTGTACCAGACCCAACAGTTCCATGTTCTGTTTTGAAGCAGGTATAAATAAAGACAAAATTCAAATAGGAGGAAAATATAAAAGTTCATTTCAAATTACAGGAGAAATTCGTGTCAATGAGCAGTTGGTTCTGACTTGTATGCACACACTGATGGCCAGGGAACACAATAGATTAGCTAAAGGTCTTGCTCAAGTGAATCCTCATTGGGATGATGAAACTCTCTACCAGGTAAGACCATCAATAACCTAACTCTGTTTCATCTTTTTCCAACTGATGATACTTTCAGGAAGCGAGAAGGATAAACATTGCAATCATTCAGCACATTACCTACAATGAGTTCCTTCCTATTTTACTTGGAAAAGATGTTATGCAGAAATTTGGGCTACTTCTTCAGAAAGATGTGAGTCTTGATTTAATTCGAGTGGAAAATAGAAAGAATATATCGAGAGTTAGATGATTTATGTACTGCATTCAATAATGGATGTTTTTTCTTACTTATTGCAGGGATACTGGGATGGTTATGATTCCAATGTTAATCCTAACGTGATTGACGCATTTGCAGCTGCTGCTTATAGGTTTGGGCATTCACTTTTACCAACAGCTGTGGAAAGATGGAGCAAAGCTCATAAGTTCATTGGTAAGGGATACATTCAGCCAATCGACCCCATCATATAATCTTTTTATGGATTGTTAACGAGCGATCCTTTATCGAAACTCACCCCACATTCTGATATTATAGCTTCCAAGCGTCTCTCGGATCTCATTCGTAGACCTTTCGATCTCTACCGTCCTGGAATTTTCGATGAATACATAATGGGTCTTATGAACCAAGTAGCGCAAGCTATGGACGACTCAATCACTCAAGAAGTAACCAACCACTTATTCAAAAAAGTAGGGGCAAGGTTCGGTATGGATTTGGTCAGCTTGAACATGCAAAGAGGTAGAGAATTCGGTCTACCCGGATACATGGAGTTCAGGAAGTTCTGCGGACTTCCAGGAGCAGAAACTTTCGATGATCTGTTCGGATCTATGCCGAATGAGACAGTTAGAAAATACACCTCTATTTTTGCGTGAGTTGATTTCATATCAATACAAGCACATCACAATCAATTTTCTTATTTTTTTCATATTTCACGACATTTTTTTTCATTTTCAGGCATCCAAGTGACGTAGATTTGTGGTCTGGTGGAGTTTCAGAAAGACCTCTTCCTGGAAGCATGTTGGGACCCACGTTCGCTTGTATTATCGCTACTCAATTCAGTTACTCAAGAAGAGGAGATCGTTTCTGGTAATTATCTCTTGATCATGATAAAATAAGTCCATTCTCAATCAATACTATTTTCCCACTAGCGCTTCGAAATGATTTCTTTTCACGTTTTCAAATAAGCCCTTCCATAAATGAGTATTATCTCGGAAATACATAATTCTGTTCATTTTTTATTCAATCAGCGATATAACTAGCATAAGCTGTAAAAAGTTTGTCTTAGGAAGGTACAAAACTCAAGAAATTCTACTTCATACGGTTCAAATGATGATATTGAACTCTATTCAGTTGCCTTCATAATTAATTTTCCGTCAACTTCATTTTCATAGGTCCCTGATCGCCACTAGGAAATTAATTGTAAAAAACACTCAATCTTGATATTGTTTATTGTTACAAGGAAATTCAGATCACAAGCAATAAATAATAATAAGTTGACGTTGTTGAAGATCTTGTAATGAGCATATTTGATTCACAAATTAAATCGCGAAGGGATGAATCGATGATTGAATTATCATTTGCATTTCACATATCGGCTGCATACGAGCGATTTCAAATTCGTCTCCCACCAATAGAATCAATCGCTCGACAGAGTCAACCGTTGGGGGCGTGGTTTTCCCAATTCACGTTATCGTCTGTCCGTCGATTTTGCTCTCGGAATTCGACTAATGATTAATGAATATCATTTTCATGTGGAAATTAGTTTCCCAAAGGAAGATATCGCAAATTCCGAAAAGATTGTGCCTTAGGTATGTAAAATATCTTGAAAATTTTGCTTCGTACAGTTAAAAATGAGACCATCTTGAATTCTTGAACTCAATTCGTTTATAGTACAATTTTCCGTCAACTTCGTTTTGATGGGTCACTGGACTATAAGGAAATAGATCATAAAATGATAGATACGTCTTCACTCTTCCGTATGTATGTAGGCAAGGGAGATAAAAGCATTATAATGGTTCTTAACAGAAATGGCTTTTGCTCGTTGAATATTTATTCCTATTATATCGCTGTCGTAGACAAAATAACATTAAATATCGAAGCAATGGGATATTATTTGGGAGGCTTCAAATAAGACTAAGACTTTTTGCAGGTATGAACTTCCAAATCAACCATCATCCTTCACACCTGAACAGCTACACGAATTAAGGAAAGCGCGTCTAGCTCGTATCATTTGCGATAACACAGATTTGATAGACAGCATACAGCTTTACCCAATGGTACTGCCAGATCATGAAATGTAAGTATTATAAAAGAACTATATTAATTTTTCCACATTCCTTTTGAATTATCACACGACTCAAGCCGTATCACTTCATATAAGGCACTACCAGATTTCACTCCTGCACATTATTATTAACTGACTGTTCACTAGAGAACGATGTTTGTCACATACAGAAACTGTGGAGTGGGTTCAACTAAGCCGCACAACACAAAAACGCACAATTTTTTTATGAATATTGCGATTTGATTTATCATTATGAAAGTTCATGGTGTTGAGGCACAATTTCTGAATCCAATTAACATGTGGCATTCTCATTCCAGCAATCCTCGAGTACCATGTAGAAGTGGAGTCATTCCAAGTATCGATCTGACCAAGTGGGCCGAATTCCCAAGTGGTGACCATCTCGGAAACAGCTTTTTCGATCCATTAGTAGGAAAATAAATGAATCAGTCAATCATTCTTAGGTATTAAGTTGTACAGATGCCATTATTTTGTATTATCCTTCGCCAACTTTCATGGATGCCAAATTTACCCTGGATAGATGAATACAGTGTGTTGAAAGAAATTTGTAATTTATAAAGTGGCTCCCACTCTTCTCCAATTACGTTCGAAATGTATATTTATATTAGGGAATATGTGTAATCATAACTCTTTGTTCTCATTGAATTTAGTCTTCAATACTTTTTACTTGTGAATATTATTTATTAACTGCCAAATAAGCATGTCCCCATGTATGTATGTATAGACTAAGGTACGAATTAGTTTTTTATTGTGCATAAAAAATAAAACAATATAAAAAAACTACAAATAAATAGTAGTTTGATTTACAACCTAACATAACGAATAATTACGTGAACAGATCTTAATTATACTCAACACAACAATTCTATATAACATTTTCAGCATAAAAACTTATTCAGAATAGTAATTCAAATGTTATTTATCCTATTCCTCCATCGTTGTAGTTTCTGGTATTGTATGAATAATAACTTTTCTGGAAGCATCATAAATGAAATGATTGGTTTCAAATATGGAACTCTTGTAGAATGGTTTCAAATCAAGGATGCCAATTTGTTTAGCCTGAAAAAATAATACTGGTATCACTTCAAAATCATTTGAGAATTAAGTTATTACAAAATGAAACAATTACATTACGATTTTCAAGTAACATGATATACTCAAAGCTCACCTTATCCATGAGATCTCTCTCATTTATCTCTATAACCAGAGCATCTGATTCGTTTGTTGCCTCGATGAAAGTCAACTGATCATGTGCCAATTGCCTCAAAATATAGAAAAGCAATTCACTGTGATCTTTCTTGAACATGAGGAATCGTTGGAATACTTGCTTCATAGATTTCATTACACTATATTTCTGAGTTTCAATGAAGCTCTCCAACATCATTCTTACAGCCATATTCAGGTCATCTTCTTGAACATAATCTCGAAGATGCATTCTAGCATGTGCTTCCGACATACGGATCATACTTTCTATGTGACGGGCTGTGATGGGCAAACTGCCAGTTGCCTGAAAAAATTTCGAATTATAATGTCAACAAAGGAAAGAAGGGAATATAAAGACATTTAAAACAACAAAACAATTTTTCAATACAGAGGAAATTCAAAAGCAATCTTGTTAAATGATTCCTGATAATTACCATTGATTCTTGTCGGAGCTGGGTATAAATTGTGGCCAATTTCTCAGTATCAAGCTTCTGTAATTTGGGACGAACGTTTTCTTTCGAATATACTATGTACTTCTTCAACATGTCCTGCGGTATAGTCAAATCATCATCTTCTTCAGGTATGTCTATTACTTCTCCCTTTTTTGAAGGGTGATGTTTGATGTGAGAGTTAACTACAAATCTTTACAATTTCAATTTGAGTATACTCAATTCGGAGGGAATGAATTACCTTGCAAGATGCTGATCCTGAATGGGGTCTACCTCGTCTCTGACTACACATAAAATATCAAAACGGGATAGAATGGGATCGGACAAGTTCACATTTTCAGAGAAAGTCATACTAGGGTCATACCGACCTCCAGTTGGATTGGCTGCCGCTATTACAGAACACCTAGCCTGTAGACTTGTTACAATACCAGCCTTACTTATAGAAATAGATTGTTGTTCCATGGCTTCATGAATAGATGTCCGATCCTGATCATTCATCTAAAAAACGCATGAATCAAGACATTTCCCCACTAATTTTCATTTTAGTTAAAAAAAAATTGATTATTTACAATAAAATTTGTCGTTATTAAGTTCAAGCTATCTACCTTATCAAATTCATCAATTAAACATATTCCTTGATCAGCAAGAACTAGAGCACCAGCTTCGAGAGTCCACTCTTTGCTGGCTGGATTTTTTCGAACGTAAGCTGTCAAACCAACAGCACTTGCACCCTGACCTGTTGTAAAGACTGCTCTTGGTGCAATTTTTTCAGCAAATTTCAGAAATTGAGATTTTGCAGTACCAGGATCACCGCAAATAAGAACATTTATATCCCCTCTGAGCTTATGTTTTTCTCCTGGATTCTTTCTCTCACCACCGAACAAAGACAAGGCAAGCGCCCTCTTGATATAATCATGACCGAAAATAGATGGCGCAATTGATGCAACAATTCTATCGGCAATCCTGTGATCCTTGCTCATTTGGATGATTGCGTTAACATCGTCATCAGTCAAAGACTGAACAATTTGCTTGCAATCCTTTACTACCAAATGGTTCGCAAAAATTACTGTTGAGAATACAGGAAATCCATTATCTGTGTTCAATGAATTATCAAAACTGTTTGTATAGATTCCAGTTATGTCTACTTCATCGCCAGGTTTACATCTGTCACACAAATCGGCTAATAGAATGCAGTCTTTCGATCGAGGAACCCTGCCGGCAGGTATTCTACCAGGAGACTCTTGCAAGGTAATTTTCTGGTAATTTCTGTATACTGTTTGCTCCATATTCACCTGAAAGAAGAATTATTATATTCAATTGTTCGACAAACTTTAGAGACTAGAAATAGTTTTCGTTTTCAGAAATCTTGTTGTTTGAACATTTTTTATTCCCACTCACAGTGAAAGGTCCTTGACTATGACACTCTGGACAAGCTCCAGGTGTAACCTCACTTTGCTGTGATTGAACAAAAGGACCCAGTACAAATCCACACTTGTTACAATCAAACTGAACTACAGACAGTTGAGGTAAGACCCCCGTTGTAGCAGTTACAACACCAATTGTTCTCACCAATTGATTAAGATGTAGTTTCCTAAAAAATAATTTGCCAGGATTGGTAAAATACATCTGTATATCGAACAAGCTCACCTGAATGTTCTAATTTCTTCAATTAGTGGCAAATCAGAAATTCTCACATGGATTTCTTTCGTTACACGATCGTAACTAGGGTACATGGAAAGCACTATTTCCTTAGCTACTTCATCGAAAATTTCCAACATTTGGAATGGAGCTTCTGGAAGGAAATACGCAAGCACATGTTCTTTATGTGCTAAATGTGAGAACTCAATGGTGAAACTGCACTAAAAGTCAAAAATGGATATATTAAAAAAATATATGAAATGAATATTTTCAATAATTCACCTGGTTATTTTCACACATCCTCCTGATTTTCTCTTTGAAGATATACTGTTTTTTCGAATTGACAAAAGTTCTTAGGAAATTCTTGAATCTGTTGGCTATTTCAGTTCTTGGACCAACCATTACCACCCACTCTTTAGTGCTGTATCCTTTTGTATCTTCCAAATTTTCAATAGACTCTATCATTTCTGTATCAGTATCTTCTACGGCTTTCTCAGCCATTCTCCTCTTTCTTCTTGGATCCTGAAAATAATTTCAGTTAAACTAGGCTGTTTCTGTTACTTAAGAACTCGAATTACTTCATCTTCATCACTTTCATCATAAAATAATTCTCGGTCATCCCTTCTCAAGATTCCCATTTCCCGATCTCTTCTTCTTAGTTCTTCCTCGGCAGCTAGACGATCAGATATGGATATATTGTCATAATCGTCTTCATCTAAAATTCGTCTATCATAGCGATCCAAATGTGGCAATGGACGGTAATCGCTGAAAGAAAAAAAATACTAAAATAACATAAAATAGTAGAATTTATTGATGAAGGCTTTCACGGCTGGATGCAACTTTAAATCTAGAGTATTCGTTTAGGAGAAATATTCCTATTGGACCACGGCAAGAAAACACGGAATACTCTAGATTTGAAGGAGTAGAATTTCCACATACTTTTCCATATTATCTCCAAAAAGATCCTCTCCATCATCTTCCTCCATTATATCTTGATCCATATTTCCAAATATATCAGCCTCATCTTCAAAGGGAGGTAAATCTTGGGCAGGTGAAGACATATTAGAGCGTACAGATTGGGGATTATCTGAGGGAGAATTCATATCAGGCTGCAAGGAAAAAATAATACATAAATATTCTTATTGTTGAATCAAGTGAGTCCAAGAATAGTTTAGAATTTCTTACACTTTGAGACATTTTGAATGTTTGTTATGTTCCAATTTATTGTTATAGCAAATTTTCCAGTATTTATATTATTTACTAAAAAAATTAACGAATACAACACTTCTAAATGAACAAAAATAATCAAACTTTTCTCATTCAATTAATTTGGCGGGAAATCTGATCAATTCATTCATAGAATCAAAAGAATCAGCTTTCTTCTTTGAATGAACCTAGTGGCTGGAGGAGTTGTGACTTCATCTTAAACAAAATCAGAAGTGTTGTACAAAAATCAACATAAAATGTCTTTTTTGAAAATACGGGATCCACGAGAATTTTGAGAAAAGCCTAAATACTCAATTTCCAACGAGCATTTAGCATATTATCAAAGAGGAATGTTCCTCTTTGATTTGTCGTCCAATTAACCTGAAAAGCAGCTTTTGAGCTTTGTCAAAAAAAATTCTTCTGCGGACTGGCAATTTGGCATTGAATCGTAATAAAAATTTACAGATGGATAAATGAATAATTAATGTTTTTTTCTTTTTTGACATTTTTGGCAATGAACTTTGGAAGTAACACTGAATAATTCTGAAATAAAAACTGAATACTCTGCTATTTGTTATTTAGGAATAAGTTGCTTGCGTTTCAGGCGAAATTTTCATTATAATTCTGTTCTTGAACAAATTTGATCCTACATATTGAAATTGTTTCTTACTAGGTGCATCGGTATACATCAGCTATGAGTTCCCCATTGACTCCATTTGTACATTGGGCTCAAAATGATACAAATATTTTTCTTAAAGTTGAGCTGAATGATTCCCAGGTATGTAGGAAATCGAATTCAATGTTGTTGAAAAATTGAATGGGGAAGGCAAAAGAACCGTAATCTGAATCACATAATGAAGAACCTAGAAAAGAATGTATAACAAAACAGATTTACATCACAGTCTTCGATATGAAATAAATATTCTTCGATTGTTTTAAATAGTGCACAGTAACAAATTATAAGCCATTACAACAAATAAGGCACTAAACTCATATAAGCACCCAATTTGAAATTACATCTATCAATCAAAATAAGTAACATTACATTTACATATTATATCAATGTAAAAAACAGGTGACATCCAGTAATAATATATTTTGTAGGATGTCAGTGTTGAATTTGAAAAAAATTCTTTGGACTTTTCTTGTCAAGGCAATGGGGCCCAAGGCAATAATAAATATTGTTTCCATTTAGATTTTTATGATGAATTAAACAAAAATGTGAGTGCTACCTTCCACTGATGTGATCAATCAAAATTCACTGCATTCCAATTTATAGGGGAGTAAATATAAAATAACAGGCAAAAACATAACATTTGATATTGTGAAGCAGAATAAAGAATGGTGGCCTCGCTTAATTTCTCAACCTCAAAAGCCACAATGGCTAAAAATTGATTTTGATCGTTGGCAATCACCAGATGATTTGAGTGAAAATGAACAAGTTGGGGACATATTTAAAAACCACCCAGATATTTTTGAAAAACTCCAAAAGGAAGAATATGGATATGCAAAAGGTGTAGTATGAGTTTTTTCTTTTATTCATATTATTTTTATGAGTAATACATAAATGAATTTTCAATGCTCAAATTTCATATTCGTTTTTTTGTTCGAATTTAAATTGTTGGTTTATTATCAAACATATATTTGTTGAATCACATCACATTCTCACCTTGGAACGCCTTGTCATGTCATGCTATCTTTTAATTGGAATTACATTCTTTAAAGGATACAAAATGATACCAGAAATTGCTTAATACAACTTAACTATCATAATGGACTAATGATCATTTCATCGATCATTACTGTGCCACAAAGTGGTGTAGAGATTTACTATTTAAAACACAGTTGAATATTTGTATCAATTTAAAATTACTGGTGTATTTGAATACTACCTTAATGAAATCATTTAAAAAAACTTCCGACATATCTGAAAACAAGGATGGTAAGATAAAAAGATTATTTGATTCTTAAAAAACTAACAGCCAGTTCAACTTAACCCTTAAATCCATTTTAAATTTCAGAGAATGCACGAAAAGTTTATCTTACATTCTACAATTTCTTCATGTACCTGGGATTCCTTTACATTTGGATCGTTTTGACTATGAAATTTTTAAAAGATGGTCAAGACTTCTTTCCAAAGGCTTATGAAAGTGTTGGCACTGCATTTTGCATTATGCAAACCTTGCAATGTATTGAAATCATTCATCCAATGGTGGGCCTCATGAAAGGAGGTGTACTAATGCCATTGATTCAAATTGCTGGAAGGGCTTTTGTTCTGTTCCTAATGGTTGGTAAAGAGCCAAAAGTTCAAACTGAACCAGTCATATTTATTTTGTTCTTGGCATGGTCATCTATTGAACTAATAAGGTAATAATTTCAATGATAATCCCTTTAGAAATTGATGTTTAGCTATGTGAAGAATTTTTAATTGGTTGGTCCAGTAATTTAATCTAGTTGAGATCTCTGAGGGCTTTCTGGGAAGGAGGAATCTGGAGAGAGCCTTTTATTTGCGCATAATATGCGTAAAATCTGAGCAACATTTGAACTTTACTATTTTCAGGTACCCATACTATATGAGTCAACTCTTCAAAGTCAATAATAAACTGTTCACATGGCTGAGATACAATGCATGGATAATACTTTATCCTGTTGGAATGATTAGTGAAGTCATAATTAATTACAAGAACTTGGCATTAATGACTGAAACTAATAAATGGTCAATTGAAATGCCAAACCCTTTGAATTTCACTTTCAGTTCTGTATACTTCCTTAGATTTTACCTGCTAGTTCTCACAATTCCTGCATCTACCCTTTTATTGAAGCATATGTACAGAGCAAGACGAAAGAAATTTGGGGGCGGTAAATTGAATAAGCAACTGTAGGCTGAATGCAATCTAGTTGAAAACATATTCCAATAATATTCTGCAAATTAATTCCATAATTCCAATAAATCCAATACGATAGATTTTGAAAGAATATTTTGTATTTTGTTGTTTAAATCTTTGAATTTTGTATTGTTGAAGACATTAATATTATCTGTTATTGTTGAATTTTGTTGTCCTTTCAGTTTTTAAATTGTGATTTGATGAGCAATAAATAGTTTTTTGACTAAAAAAATGAGTTTGATTTGATACATTTTTCTGATCACCTTTCAGGCAAGTAACGGAATGGCGCATAATGTGGCACAAAAAGGGGTGGGCAACTCCCTTCTTTGGGCCAGAGCTATTTTGCGGATCCCAGTCAGTTAATTCAACTTGATAGGGCGCCAGTAACAACGGGTTACAGAAGTTTGTAACTCATTCTATGGGATCACCCACTTTATGCCAATAAAACAGTGAAATTGAAAAGAAACTGTTGCAATAAATCCTAAATTTTTCAGAGCACATATTGAAATTTACTACAATGAATTGAATTATTTTTTTATAGCTAGGGGTTTATTTTCTGAGAATTTAACGGAAATTCACAGCAATAGGTTGCATATTATCTTTTGGTGCATTTTGGAGAAAAAAACGAAAAAAAAAAATAAAACATTTATTGAAACAAAAAATTATACAAAATAGATTAATATTTCGACTAACTATACAGATAATTTCATAGAAATCACTCCACAAGCATGAAATATATACTGGAATCTTTCTTATTAATTATAAAATAATACTGCAAAGATGAATTCTTAGTCTATGATTTCATTAAGCTATTATTGATGGACACAAATAGAAGTGTTAGAATTATAAATATATTCATAAAAACAACTAAAAATAACATAAGGAAATGTAATATACCTCATCGTAAATTTGTTCAACCTGCAAACAGTTTATAATACTATCGAATCTACCTCGTATATTTTTATCGAATAGGTATTTAAATGTGAGTCCTTTTTTACAGCTCCATTTTAAAACTTAATTCATGGGACCTGCCCGTTCGATCAATATAAAATCCTTTGGTTATAGAAAAACTACTTTGATTCAGAACAATATGTGTCGTACTTTTTCTCTAGACATAATTTCATCTATTAATTAATTAAAAATTATATTGGAAAATAATACCATTATCCAATCATTTGGTCGATGAGAGCGATCTTTGTTTGAGGTACTTCAGAAAGGTTTAAGTATTCAATTCGTATTAATAAATGAAAGACATTCATCTTAAGAATAGAAAGTTAATACAGAAGTTTGATTTCCTCTAACCAACAATATTGGAGGCATATCTTTTGTTAGCATTTCTAGCCAAGCCAGATATAATGGAGCTGATACAATATTCTTCCTTGGTATTGGAAGAGTCATTACCACCAAATTGGCTTCAGAAGAATGTTCCAATAATAATTCCCTCAAACGCATTTGGCGATTAGTTTTATCTTTAACTGCCAACAGCTCAGATTCTGATATTCCACCTGTAAGAAAGAAATCTGATGAAATTGGGCCCTTTCGCATAAGAATAAACAAAAAATCTATGATCTGACTAATGAATGAGCATCTTTGATATAAATTGTGTGATCGCGTGGCTGGGTACAAATAGACAAGAAACTCACATCCATCCTGTTGATCCGAGTTCTTCCTGAATTCTGAAATCAACGACTCAAAGTATTGCTGCGTTTTCTCCATTGGTTTGTTTGTTATATCCGGTACTACCAAGAGATCGGAATAATCTATTCTAAATTTGGCCAAGAGACTTGCCATGTTTCGATGTTCAAGTTCAAGCTCGTCCCGTTTGTTGGCTAAAGCAAACACTCTCAGCTTACAGTGATTCCAATTCTGCCTTGTACTCAGAATATATGGAAGCAGCAATGTCAAACCTGCAATCAATAAGCTTGTGGTAATTTTCATGGTCTTCGATTCAATAAGCAATTTAAATGAGTTTCATTATTTCGCACCTCCATCATCGTACAACCACCATACATCTATAGTTCCCCCACGTCTCTGTCTCCTTCTGAACTGGAATATCCTACCGATTTTTGACCTTTGCTGCTCGACTTCTTCACCCAGAGTCTCACTTATAGAACCAGCTATAGACTTGTTCATTCTTTTCTTCGAATTTTCTTCAATCGCCGAAGGATCAGTGTTCACTTGATTTCTCCGCGATACCGGCGTTGCAGGTACGGACACATCGCTGTAACTGCTAGCTGAAAGCAGAAGGGGGTGAGTGGAACAACAAACCATGGGCTTTGAAACCAACCTTGTGATAACTGACTGTACGATCGATTTCTAGAAATTGATTCGTTACTTTTATTGGGTTCTTCGGAAGCGTTTCGACTAATCTCCAACCCTTGTTGGAGTCTCAGTATTCCAACTCCATAGTGAAGGTCGAAGGCGTTACTGCAATTAAAAATTTCGAACTTTATTTCAAATCTATAAATATAAAACAGAGTTGTTGGTTACACCATTTATAACTCGAGATCGGATGGACTGTTTGTTATGAAACTTCATTTATGGATTCGTCTACGGCCTGGCTATTATAAAATACATTAAAACTCTGAAAAATTCGATGAAAAATTTGCTTATGTAGGAAATGCTTTTCCTCCTTTTGAATAAGGCCGCTAGGTGTCGCTACGGTTTGCTTATGTAGGAAATGCTTTCTCTCCTTTTGAATAAGGCCACTAGGTGTCGCTACGGTTAATGGTTCTTAACTAGACACTGTAGCGTAGTCGTGAAGGTACTATATTTGATATTATCGCCACTAGATGGCGATGTATACAATTATTGTGCAATTTGCATAGAACTTATAATAACATGGAAGGCTATCATCAGATCAAAGAGCGGGTAAAGATCTCAAGTTGGCGGAACAGTGAATTTTTACCGGAATGTCAAGTAAATCGGGTTGTGACGATCAGCATCAATCGTGAGTTGTCCATTTTCATCTATTCTCTATATTTCTGAAATGTTTTTGATTTATGTTTGGGTAATAAATATATTTGCGGAAATAACTGAATTCAAAATTGCCCATAATTAGTAATTGACATATTATTTTTGTATTTCTGTTTTGTGTGACAGCTCATATCCATGGAAAAGATGACAGTTGACAGATGACGTTTGACAGATGACATTCGACAGATGACATTTGACAGAGCTTTTATTATGCCTAATTTATCTCCTGCTTGAAAAAATAGCAATTGTAAGTTTATACAACTTTAACGGTGGGTTTCACAAAGCATATCACCGGTGATCTGAGCTTGATCTAGAATCAACTCGATTTGACAGTTCAGAAATCTAACCAAGCCGTTGATCTCCGATCACTGGTGATAACGATTTGTGAAATCCACCGTAAGTTTAGGTATCATTTAGGCGAAACAAAGTTCGCCGGGCCAGCTAGTAGCCATATAAATTAATGTCGTCAACTTACTGAAGTACTTCGAAGTATTGCTGAAGTGAATCTAGACTACAGGTTTGCCAATCCACTTTGTGCCCCATAAGCAGGATATTGGGCCTCAACTTTCCTATTCCACATGATTTTAAGAGCGCCGTACTTCCTTGTTCGAAGTTCATACCATCAACTTGCACATAGAAAGATCTCAACTTATGCGCTCTCAACCAGCTAGAAGCTTTATAATATAAAACGTTCCTTACTCTTTGATGCAAAGGTTCCTGGAAATTATTTGATTAACTTCCTGATTAAACGAAGTCAAGAAAATCTCACTTCTGTTATATGGCCGCAAACCAACATCGATAAGTTTTTCGTTAGCAGATGTGCAAAATCGACCAAGGCTGGTCTAGCGCTAGGCATGCCTGATAACACTAGAATTTGGGGCCTATAATTCTTCACATGTTCTTCTACTGAGTTCAGTTGCTGCACTGCCTGTAGAGCAGTTTTATACATTTGTGCCTGAGTAGTCGAGCCCCAGTTCACGTCTGAAATAAAAAGAGTTACGATACCTCACCTGAGATCCCTGAAATGAAACGCATATTTCAAGGTATGTTGATGAAAATTGGTTTACCTGGTTTTCTATACGATACCACGAGGTACAGAGCTAATACTGTTGCTAAGGTTAGCAGTGCAGTCCACCAGGATATCAAAAACATTACCATTACGCACAATATCGATCCCAGGAGACTCAACCACATATTGTAGTACTAAAACAATCTAAATTTCAGCCATTTATTACTTTCATTGCATCGATGTTCTTCATACTCGGAAGGTAGGCCTCCATCCTACTGGTTTTGCCAAAGATGCGTGAAACGTTGAGAAGTTTATGAGCGTATAGGCTGCCAAGAAGAAATTGGAGATGAGGGGGGCTATTAAATTGAGTTCTCCTGAAACCAATCAATGATAAAATTGAGAGACGCGATTATACAGCGAGATCATCAGTATGACTAGCAATATTAACTATTCACACTCTTTCTTTACCTCCTTTCTGATATTTCATGAATAATTTGATGGCCTACCTACCTATTAAGATGAAGGCAACTGCGATTATGAAAGTGAGTACGTAGCCTCTGAGTGGTTCACCGTTTTGACCATAGCCTTTGGCGAACCATTCAATCTTAGGATACAGTTTGTCTTTGCAAAGCGCTTGAAACACTTTTGGTGCGGACACCAGTGATGCCAGAGCCGAAGACAGGGTTGCTGCGAAACATCCAGCATAGATGATGGGCCCTATCCATGATACTAGTTCTACTACCTTCAAGAAAACATGGTGATCAGTTTTCCTATTTACTATACCAGTTTCGTTATTCTTGAACTTCCTCAAACCTATGTCATTACCTGGAAGCTGTTGTGAAGTCCATATTTACACCCTCCTGGTGCGCAAATAGGCCTACTACCATTGATGTAATCCTCAACGTTTCCTGTTGCATCTCTCATGACTGTGAATCCAGCCACGAGAGCCATGATCATGTAGGTCAGTGAAGTGATAACAATTGAGAGTAATGTACCCTTTGGTATAGATGACTGAGGATCCTGAAGATAAACCAAGTTAGCAAACTAGCTTTTGACTGAGCGATATACAAGGTGGTCGCTACATACAATCGAATAGTTTCGTCATTATGAGTTTCTCCGGAAAACGTCGAGACAATTTTGCTCTTGCTCGTATCTTCGGCAGTCGAATTAATTAAAAGGCCAAGGTCTAAAAGTACGCGTGCCATCTCTTGCTTATATAAATCTAGACTTCCGTTAGCACTACTCAATGTTACTCACCTTCAAGTCCCCCGATATGTTGGCACCTGCTAGAATGCCTGTAGCAGCTGGGAAGAATACGGAAAACACGCTGAAGAAGTCATGCTTAACACCTTCTGAATAGCGATAGTCGGAATGAAAATTCTCTTTCAAAACATCGACTGAAAAAATTTAACTTATTTTATAGAATCGCTTGTATAGAAAGAGGACTCACCGTTATAACCCACAAAACCTTTGGCCTTCGATTGTTCATTTTGGGGTCCTAGAAAACTTCCGATGAAGAAGTCGATAATAGCGACAAGAAGAATAACCAATAGTCCAACTTGAGCCTGAATAAATGATAATGAATAATTCACAAAAAAATATTATATCCAGAAATATCTTTCCACGAAAATATGCTCTGATTGAAAATTAATATATCAAGGAAATGCCTTGAAAGTGATGATATTTTATATTTAATTTAGCCAAGATGTATTCATCGACACTATTTATAGAAGCACTTTAATAATATACCCTTGACATCCCTTTTATACTGCATCATATTCATTGCTTTGTACACGAGTGGCAAATATTGCAAAATTTTGTTGTATGCTTTCACCTTGCTGAAAAGTAATTACTGCCAATGGCCATAATGTTTGATGAGTAACAGATGAGCTTCAAATCATTCTGACTCTGATGGATATTCCAGACGTATAAAAAAAATCCCGTTTACTCATAACGAGTTCGCCTGAACGAAAATTTGCATTCCTTCTGGTATAAACACCTATAGCTTTTGTGGTACAAGATGATTGATGCTCAAGGCCATTGTAGACGATTCAGATTAATATTTTTCATTTAGTTATTGAAGCTCACATTTTTTACTTCCGGGTTCTTCTTATAACGAAGAGGTAAATTTCAAATCCACTAGGACTAGACTCAACGCTATAGTATTCGAATATAAGGATAAACAATAATCCCTAGAAAATTTTTGATATCCAAATATTAATTGGTATTTACCTTAGCTTCCCACTCCATACCAACAACAACGATCACTGTCAGAACTACAACCGTGATACATCCGATGATTCTGACATCTTGGATTCCTCCGTCCACTATGGACAACTGAAACTGTGCAAGAAGATCGTTGAGGGATTCGCAGAAACCTACAACGTACATGGCACACGCTACCGCGTTGGCCAAGGAGAATATCAACCCAATGGATCCTCCAAATTCTGGTCCCAAACTCCTTGAAATCATGTAGTACGTTCCACCTATGGAAAATAAGAAAAAGATTTCCGTTTAGGATTAATTCTCGAAAATATACAAAGATACAAGCTTGTATGAGCATCACTGAAGCTGTGGGAACGTGCTCAACTAGGGAACTCTGGATAATCAAAAATCTAGCACCTCTCCATCCAGTGATAGATTGATTAGCCCATGGGGGTCTTCTCAGAATATTCAAGGAATGTAATGAGACAATCAATCGGAGAGCCTGGTCCTCTCTATAATCAAGTATACCTAATCAGCATCTTCCTAGTCACAAAATGATTAGGAAGATGAGCATCAAAAAAGGCTTCACTAAACTTCAGATAATCACAAATCTCACACCTCTCCATCTAGTGATAGATAGATTAGCCCATAAGGACCTTCTCAGAATATTCAAGGAATGTACTTAATGAGAATATCAATCGGAAAGCCTGGTCCTCCCTAATCAAGCACCTTCCCAGTCACGAAATTATTAGAAAGATGAGCATCAAAAAAGGCTTCACTACGAAGCTTAGTTGTATGGCAGAGAGGGAACCTACACTTCCAAAAGAAATGCCATTAAATAGCATACAAATGTTCCCTGGTCACTCGATCGGTATCAAAGGAAATGAGGAAACCAATACACTTGCCAGAAAAGGAGCACGATCGCCCTATATCGGTCCAGAACCTTTCTGTAGTATGGGAAAATGCACCTGAAAGAAAAAATTTCAGAAGAAGGAGGAAACAGAAAGACTGGTGGCATCTTCCATGATTGAACAGTCACTGACGCCTCAGGAAGTTCCTAATGAGAATAGAGAAAACAGATGAGTGCAGATTCTGTGGGTAGAAGGAGGAAAATCTGGATCACCTGGCCATTACAAGCCAAAGGCTTTGAACACAAAAGACCTCATGGTGGCAGTGTAGGTACTGTAACCCCTTTATACGATTTACAAACTGAGTTTGGTATTTGTGAGAATGCTACTGAGTTTATGTTAACCACAGTTTCTTTCAGCGTTCCTATCTCAATATATCTCTTTCTAGATGCTGTAAAAGCATAAAACACTTTAAATACTGAGAAACAACGCATGATGCTTCCAGGAATCATCCAGCAAAAGTGCCAGCTCGCTATTTCCTCTCATATTAATTGTGTTTTATTTTTCAAGATAATATGATAGTTCGCATTATAAGCACGTAAGGAAATCAACTTGTACCTAATTAACAGATTCTGATGTATTCCAATTTGTAGATTTGTCAGTCATTTCATCTTGTTGTGATCAATATTTCGGTAGGACATTAATATTCAAACAGACTGTGAGATCGGAAAATATAATTTTAGATATATGAGAAATCTCACCTCCTTTTATAACGCCGTTAGTACTGATTGCCGACATGGATACAGCTGTGATCGAAGTCACCGCCGTTGCTGTTAGTATCAACAGCATGGATTCTCCTGAAAATGAAAGAAAAAAATATTAAATTCACATAAAAGCGAGTATCTTCTATCCTATTTGCTTTGAGCAAATAATACCATCATCAAAAGGAGTATCGTAAAGGCAACGAATAATAACGAGGATAATAAAATAGTCCAACCGAGTGGCTTTGTTTTCCCAAAGCAAAGGGTATGAAGCTTTCAACTCACCTACTCCAGATTGAGCGACTACCCATGTCAATCGCAAAAATAACATCACCCCCCATATGTTGAGGAGACATCGTACCAACACTCCTTTTATCCATCCAAATTTTAACTGTCCTTCGCTTAGAGTGTGTTTTCCGTTAAGGGTACCATGAGTTTGGTTCTGAAAATTAAGATAATTATAAGATGAGGACATTTTTCATGTCAATAACGATCATGAAAAGTGTTACAATAACAAACCGCATTTTTAATAAGGGAAACTACATACTGAGCGATCAATGATTACTGACATTTGCAGATTTCAAAATAAGTTGACTCAAATAATAAGACCAATATGTCTTAGAGTTTTTGAATGCAGCCCAAAACTACAGTTTCTTATGATTTGTTTTCTATTCTTCTTCGAAATAAGAAAAAAATGATGCGAAACCCACTCCCAATAGAATTCAACACGATTTTTTTTCTATTGTATAAATCATTGGTTTCTTCATAAAGTATGTACATCAAGGATTTGTGAAGATTTTAAAAGTTTAACAAATACATTATTATAATAAGAATATAAAAATTACATGGCCATAAGAGAACTAATACACATACATAAAAAATTATATGGGAATCCTCGTTTTCGTTGCCTTTGTAATATTATACATATCAATCATGTTTGAACTGATATTAACATAAATTTTCAACAAGATCTGGAATAATTTGTTTGAAGAGTAGTTTTATTGCAACTTATTGTGTTAGACTACATATACTTCATTGGGGTTGCTGAAAAAGTTTAAAGTTATTGAGAAACCATTGGAGGATTTGAAGCAACCGCATTTTTAGGCAAATAATGTGTATTTGCATGAATTTTACATTGAATGAAAAATGCGCTCCCTCACAATATGGCCATATAGAGAATTATTCGATTGATTATGTCACTTTTAAGCGACTTCGCATATGACTTTAAATTAAAGTTCGTTGACGAAGTACATCATATTGTTGATCCGCATCAATTATCAAAACGCTTGAATTCCAAGACTACAATTTGCTGAAGATGATTTAAATTTAAACAATCCAGATTCACTATGATGATTTATTCAAATTTTATGATGGAGATGAATGGAGTAATAAGTATGAATAATAATTTTGTCTTCGAGGTTTTCGAGTTCTTGTTTCTTAAAAATTCTTGTGAATTTATAAGAAACATCTCTTTGAACT
Source organism: Adalia bipunctata (assembly GCA_910592335.1). NCBI lineage: Eukaryota > Metazoa > Arthropoda > Insecta > Coleoptera > Coccinellidae > Adalia > Adalia bipunctata. Next base: position 8,875,771 of record OU342955.1, on the reverse strand, counting down.
TGTGCGATAAGAGCTTTTCATGAGTTGAAGTTCTGTATACGGAAATTGTACGCATTAGTTCACAGCCCACTAGACCTCGGATTTTTTGGACGCTCCTTATTATTTTATCGTATTTCCATATTGATAATATGCTGTATCTACAATTCTCAGGAAGCTTCAGGATTGCAAGAGTTATCTGCAAATTCTAGTATCCAAATTAACTAGGAAGTGATAGATACACATTATTTTGTTTTCGTTTTGTAGTCGAAAATCGGAAAATTTTATTCGGATTACAAGAAATGAACATGAATCATGCTTTTTCAATGTGTGCTACCATTGATATTAAGTATTTAAGTAACGTCATAGAGGTCAAATTCTAATCTTGAATGTTCTCAGGTTTCATAATTAAGGTTAACTCATCAATAAAGTCTCATCGAAAAGATAATTAGAGTTGATCGCGAAACATGCGAGTAGGTGTTCTACTATACGTAAATAATCAGCAGAGTATTTTCCGGTTTGAATAACTGTTTTCGAAATTATGTTATTTGTTTAGCCTTTTCTTAACAATCCATATATATCCAATGTTTATGGTCTCATACATAATTTTCCATTCAATTTTCGAAATCCAGCTGAGTTTTAATTATTTTGATCGATTCCAAAAAAAATTCGGCAAATAATAGACGAACATTTTATTTAAGGCCAATGAAATAATTTTCACGATCATTTATTGTCCTGGGAACCTTCAAGAATATGATGGGCTTTCTTTATAGTTTTATTCGCAGCCTCAATCATTTATATCTTGGATTTTTGATGATTTATGACAATTTGAGTGGGCTTTCTCTAATACACCTGACCAATTATTAACTAATAAACTTCAAGTCATTCATTGCTCCATTCGCACCGAATGAATATTAAAGGGGACCGCCATGTATGTCTGTGTCAATAAACTTTTTTCGATAAACAATAGCATCACTTCCAATTGTGATACGTCGAAATACAATATCCGATTCAATTTTGCACAGTACATACCTCAACTGGTATTCGTAACAGACAGTTTAAGCTAATAATTGGGTACCTTTTGTTTGGGGATTTGAACACCGGCCTATTTCCTCTGTTTATTTAAAGGTGAATTAATTGCCTAACAGAGAACCTATTGAATGAAAAATTGTTACTGAAATGAGATACATATCGATAAGCATTTGCACATCAAAGCAAACATAAAGGCCCTCTTTGCCAATTTTTTCGATAATGCCATTCTATTTTGCACTTGTATATAAGCCGTATTATTGATTGATAAAAACTCTGTAGCACATTTTAATTTTCATACTAACCTCAATAAGTCATAAACAAATCAAAAAATGAAAAGCAATACAAAACTCGAAACAAAATATTGCAACAAATGAGTAACAACATGAAAAAATATGAAATATAAGGAGAAATAGAGGAATTGCGCATTCAAAAATAGAATCTATCCAAACGTAGCATAAAGAAATAACATAAAAATCTTATAACTCGAGCAATAAGGTAACATTATAAAAAATAGATTCCTATCTGTTTCCTAAATAGATAAACATAAACAAGGAAATAGAAAACAGATGTCAAACTATAGGCCTATCTCCCTAATAAGTACACTCAGCAAGTTGATAGAAAAATGTATAAAACATAAGATCATGGTGTACTTAGAGAAGCATACAATCCTATCAGGGAACCAATATGCATTCAAAAAAGGGACAGGTACTGATGATATACTGTGTAGCGTGACTGAACATATTATGACAGGCCTAAATGCTGGTGATAAGGTGATAGGGATATTTCTGGATTTGGCCAAAGCGTTTGACACTGTGGCGCACCCAATTCTCTTGAGGAGACTACATGATGTTGGAATTAGAGGGATGGCGAATAAACTGTTTGAGTCTTACCTGACCGGCAGAACACATAGTGTCCGAATAGGTGACATAAGGAGTGGTTCCTTGGGGATGGCGAGCGGCGTGCCGCAAGGTACGGTGCTTGGTCCCTTATTATTTATAATATATGTGAATGAGATGCTGTCACTGTTGGACGAAGGTGGAGTCTACTGTTTTGCAGATGATACGACAATTATCGTTAGAGATAAAACATGGCAGGAGGTTACACTGAGAGCAGAGAGAGCATTACACATTTTGAGGACATGGCTTGAACAGAGTTTGCTTTCTCTCAACATCGAAAAGACCCATTTTATGGCCTTTAGTCTAACAAAGAGATGTAGTCCAACCTTAAAACATCTGAGGATACATGATGGCGATTGTGATGTGACAAATTGCAAATGTACACGGACCATTGCTAGAAAGGATTCACTAAAATACTTGGGTATATTTATTGACGAAACCCTGACATGGAAGGCGCACATCAGTTATGTAACAAACAAGTGCAGAAAACTCATATATAAATTTCGAGAGTTAAGACACGTTTTGAGATGGGAAACACTGAAGAGGGTTTATTTGGCATTGGTTGAGTCAGTAATTGCATATGGGGAGGTGCCTGTAAAACAAATTTGGAGAAGCTTTTCATTGCACAGAAATTTATTATAAAAGTTATGCTGTTCAAGGAAAAGAGATTTCCAACTGAACTTTTATTCCAGGAAAGCCAATTGTTGACCTTGGAACAGCTATATGTAAAATTTGTTGTAAGATATATGACGGTTAAGCCTTATTACAGAACCCCTGTTATGTCAAATACCAGGGGTTCACTCAGATGTGATCTATCAAAACCATATAGAAAGTTCTCACTTACACAGAGACATATTTGCTTTGTTGGTCCTGGTCTTTATAATGCCTTGCCTGTTCAGTTGAGGAGAACATACAGAAAGGTCAAGGATCAGATAAGGGAATGGATCATGCAGGGGGGATACATTGAACATTTATAGTGTTTATTTTATTATTTTATTTTTTACCATAAAGACTGCCAAAGAGGATAGAATTTTGTTTAAGTTTGTTGTTGTTTTTTTGTATTTTTTATATTTCATTTTGCCCTTCATAACCTAGAGTAAAATGTTTATTTAATGAAGGAGATGTGCACACACAGGCCTCAAAGCCAATTGTGCAGTCTCTGCATGTTAGCTTAGGTGTAAAGTTGAATATATTTTGAAAATATCAATGTAAATGTAACCTGGCTAATAATAAATTATTATTATTATTATTCTTCATCATCGGTTTCCCGGTCTCAGCTTAAGCTGGTATTATTTCTATGAACCAGTGAAAAAACAATTCAGTTCCTCCCACTAGTTCAGGAATTTCCGCACGATGTGACAGGTTTGCAAAGCTACAGCCTGTTGTGCATATCCCGCGATCCTCTGGGATATTTCGATCTTTTGAAGATTTTTCTTAAATGATTTGGACATGACTCCTTCAGCCGAAATCACCAATGGTATAATAGTGACTTTCGACAATTGCCACATATTCTTCAGTTCCATTGCCAAGTTCTCGTACTTCGTTATTTTTTCCGACTCCGTTCTTCCGATGTTATGAGTCAATGGTACTGCCACATCAATTATCACCCCATACTTCTGATCCTTCTCAATGAATACAAGGTCCGGTCTATTGTAGTCCACTGATCTATCTGTTGTTATGGGTCTGTCCCAATAGAGAACCGCTGCGTCCGTTTCCAACACTGCTGCAGGTTGATACTTATAATATGGCGGACAAGTATCCAGAAAACCATGTCTAAGAGCCAACTGCTGGTGAACAATTTTTGCCACTTGGTTGTGTCGGCCCAGATATGCGTTGTCGGCAAGAACTCGACAACCTGCGATTATATGTTCGATAGACTCGCCAAAGGCACCGCACTTCCTGCATTTGTCCTCCACGTTCAGCTTCAAACAGTGCTTCTCATAGTTGCGAGTTCTTATAACTCGGTCCTGGATAGCCATCAGGAACCCCTCAGTTTCAGGATACAATTGTCCCGCATTCAACCACGACAAAGAAGCTAATTTATCGACATTTTCCCCCTCAAGGTGTTTGGGAAATCTGCCGTGCAGAGCTTGCTCCCGCCATGTACTTATATCTTCGCTTCTCGTGGTGATATCGAATGTCAGTTCTCTGTGTTGTAGGTTCAGAGGTGTGTATCCCTTATCCTCTGTTGTCACCAGTTTCATCAGGCTATCTTCAGACTCGAGCAGTCGCTGCCTCAAGTTTTTCTCCTGGGTTCTGCAGAGTTTGTAGATGTTCAACAGACCTCGTCCGCCATCTCTCCTGGGTAGATAGAGCCTTTTCACCGATGCATTGGTGTGCAGACATCGGAACTTTGTCATTAGGCGACGGGTGAGTCGGTCCAACTCATTCAGATCAGCATCTGACCACTTCAAGACTCCGAAAGTGTAGGTCAGAGCTGGCGTAGCCCAAGAGTTTAAGGCATCGATCTGATTTTTAGCAGACAGTTTGGTGTTGAGCACTTTGGTTACCCTGTTTTTATATTTTGCAGTGAACTCGGCCTTCAAACGGGTGTGATCAATCCGTTGGTTTTGAGGAATACCCAGATACTTGTAGGTCTCTTCTGGCAACATACTGTGGATGTCCTGAAATTGTTCCTGAGTGTTCTCCATTTTACCCTTTCTGATGTTGACTATGGCGCATTTATCGAGACCGAAAGACATGCCAATGTCTGTGCTGAAGGAGCGCACTATATCTATCAGCGAGTGAAGTTGTTTTTGGTTCTCGCCGAATAGTTTCAGATCATCCATATACAGTAAATGGGTAAGTTTTATTATTATGATCGTGGACTTATTCACTATCTCGGCACCCGGCCGGACAAATTTACCTTTCCCAGATATAATAATCAAAGGGAATAGGCTCGATCACGATACACTTGACAAAAATTTACGAACAATTCTACAGGTATTGAGAATAACAGCTTTTTGCATTTCAATGTAGCTGTTTACATTTAATTCTAATTATTATTCTTCGTCATCGGTCTCCCGGTCTCAGCTCGAGCTGGTATTACTTCTATGAACCAGTGAAAAAACATTTCAGTTCCTCCCACTAGTTCAGGAATTTCCGCACGATGTGACAGGTTTGCAGAACTACAGCCTGCTGTGCATATCCCGCGATCCTCTGGGATATTTCGATCTTTTGAAGATTTTTCTTAAATGATTTGGACATGACTCCCTCAGCCGAAATCACCAATGGTATAATAGTGACTTTCGACAGTTGCCACATATTCTTCAGTTCCATTGCCAGGTTCTCGTACTTCGTTATTTTCTCCGATTCCGTTCTTCCGATGTTATGAGTCAATGGTACTGCCACATCAATTATCACCCCATATTTCTGATCCTTCTCGATGAATACAAGGTCCGGTCTATTGTAGTCCACTGATCTATCTGTTGTTATGGGTCTGTCCCAATAGAGAACCGCTGTGTCCGTTTCCAACACTGCTGCAGGTTGATACTTATAATATGGCGGACAAGTATCCAAAAAACCGTGTCTAAGAGCCAACTGCTGGTGAACAATTTTTGCCACTTGGTTGTGTCGGCCCAGGTATGCGTTGTCGGCAAGAACTCGACAACCTGCGATTATATGTTCAATAGACTCGCCAACCGCGCCGCACTTTCTGCATTTGTCCTCCACGTTCAGCTTCAAACAGTGCTTCTCATAGTTGCGAGTTCTTATAACTCGGTCTTGGATAGCCGTCAGGAATCCCTCAGTTTCCGGATACAATTGTCCCGCATTCAACCACGCCAAAGAAGCTAATTTATCGACATTTTCCCCCTCAAGGTGTTTGGGAAATCTGCCGTGCAGAGCTTGCTCCCGCCATGTACTTATATCTTCGCTTCTCGTGGTGATATCGAATGTCAGTTCTCTGTGTTGTAGGTTCAGAGGTGTGTATCCCTTATCCTCTGTTGTCACCAATTTCATCAGGCTATCTTCAGACTCGAGCAGTCGCTGCCTCAAGTTTTTCTCCTGGGTTCTGCAGAGTTTGTAGATGTTCAACAGACCTCGTCCGCCATCTCTCCTGGGTAGATAGAGCCTTTTCACCGATGCATTGGTGTGCAGACATCGGAACTTCGTCATTAGGCGACGGGTGAGTCGGTCCAACTCATTCAGATCAGCATCTGACCACTTCAAGACTCCGAAAGTGTAGGTCAGAGCTGGCGTAGCCCAAGAGTTTAAGGCATCGATCTGGTTTTTAGCAGACAGCTTGGTGTTGAGCACTTTGGTTACCCTGTTTTTATATTTTGCAGTGAACTCAGCCTTCAAACGGGTGTGATCAATCCGTTGGTTTTGAGGAATACCCAGATACTTGTAGGTCTCTTCTGGCAACATACTGTGGATGTCCTGAAATTGTTCCTGAGTGTTCTCCATTTTACCCTTTCTGATGTTGACTATGGCGCATTTATCGAGACCGAAAGACATGTCAATGTCTGTGCTGAAGGAGCGCACTATATCTATCAGCGAGTGAAGTTGTTTTTGGTTCTCGCCGAATAGTTTCAGGTCATCTATATACAATAAGTGGGATAGTTTTCGCGGATTCCTCATTGCTGGTCTATACCCTATGTTGGTGTTTTTCAAAAGAGTAGACAGAGGGTTCAGTGCCATACAAAACCACATCGGTGACAGGGCATCTCCCTGAAATATCCCCCTCGATATTTTTACGGTTCCAGCATTGATGTTGTTTATAAGAATATTAGTTCTCCATGTACTCATAAGATGTTGGAGAACGGCTTGTATTTTCGGGCAGATCTTATAAATCTCGAGCACTTTCACAAGCCAATCGTGGGGCACCGTATCAAAGGCCTTCTGGTAGTCGATATAACAAAGACTTAGATTTCTCCTTCTCGCTTGGGCTTGCTTTAACACTACAGCGTCTATAGTGAGTTGATGTTTGCATCCTGCAGATCCTCGAGAGCAGCCTTTCTGTTCTTCTTCCAGAATATTATTGGCTTCACAATGACGATATATCGCATTATTTACAAGCGACGTGAACAGCTTGTACACCACTGACAAACACGTTATTGGTCTGTAGTTTTCTGGATTGTTGAGGTCTCCTTTTTTGTGGAGCATGTAGGTATTGCCTTGAGTGAGGAAAGCTGGAATTTTTAAGGGGTCTTCCAGCGCCTCCGAAAAACATCTAGCCAGACTTGGGAAACATGCTGGAAACTGTTTAACCCAGAAGTTTTGAAGTCGATCGGGTCCTGGCGCTTTCCAGTTACTAGTGTTTTTGATAATGTTGGAAATATCCTCGACAGTGACAATATCAGTCCTCATTTCAACGATTTCGGATGCATGCTGTTCAATGTCCCTCAGCCAGCTAGTATTTCTCCGAAGTTGACCACTCTCCGACCATAGAGAACTCCAATATTGCCGAAATTCTTCATTATTGACGTCAGCTTGCTGATCGGAGGAGATTTCGGAGGGCTTTTCAAGACTTCTGAAGAACTTCTTTCTGTCTCTCGCATATTCAGCGTTTTGTTGTTTTCGCTTTGTTAACTCGTTGTATCTTCGTAGTCGTGCACCTTTCGCTTTAGCTTGTTGTCTTAGGCGATCTTTTAGGTCAACCACCAACTCTCTATGTCGTATAGATTCCAGGTCCAGCCCTGCGGATGTGGCTATTTTCCGCACTTTGTTTAATACTTTACGCGATTTATTATTCCTCAGGAACTCATCCAAGACATCAACTTTCCCTCGAAGTTTATCGACGTCCTGCGTTAATCTTTTTTTCCAGGCCGGAGTTTCATTTTTAACTTTCTGTTCACTGGTTCTGGGGATGTAGATCTTTTGCCCATTTTGTCCGATTACTGTGATGGCAGCACAGTACAGAGATAAGTGGACTTGTTCCAACGTCCATTGAGTGCTGAGATGTTCTGCCAATATTTCGTTGAGCCATTCGATGTTATTCTTGGCCGTAGAGTTGAACTTCAATTTTGGAAGGATGGGGCGGTTGAGCGGATCAGTAGTTTCGTACTGCGCCAGGTTACCAAAGAAGGTGTCATATAGTTGGCGATATTGGGGGCACTCTTGGTGAGCAGTTCGGGTGACAGGAACTCTTGCCGTTTCTGCTGGTGTCTCTAGGGGCTCGCTAGGTTCTTCATTATGATTTCCGACAATCTGATCTTGATTGATTGTGTAGCCCATTTCTCTTTTGATCTCATCCAGTTCCTGTCTTGTCAAGTAGCCTTTTCGTATTATAACATTTTTACGATCAGCAATGTTTCCTTCTGTTAACTGAAGTTCTGGATGTCTCTTGGTGAACTCGGTGTAGAGGGAGTATCTCCATCCAGGAAGTGGTTTGTCATCGCAATTGTTCACGTAATAAAAAGCTCGCATTACTTCAATATTCATTTCGCGGCTCCACTTGATACGTGCGTTGCGAGCTCCCCTGCGGGCAGTCCTCCTCACGGTGGTCGAGCCATCAGGTGGAGTGGCATTTGGATCTTCTGCCATGTTTTGGGATTCCACTTCCCGATGTTCGGGTGGAGCTGTATTTTGTTGAATGACAGGGGCCCGCTTCCTCAGCACCCTGCCACCGACGGATCGCATGCTGTCATGTCCAGCGTCGGCTCCGGACATGCCCTGGCGCTCCCCAGGCAGCGACTCATTTCCGAGGCTTAGTGAAGGCTCCATTTTCATGGGTTTGCCACCATTTACCCTTGGTGGCCCAGGTAACTCGGGCCGTGGGGACGTCACCCCCCATGTAGCGTGGCATAAACCACTCCACACCCGTGCGGTTTGCATTTCAATGTAGCTGTTTACATTTAATTCTAATTATTATTATTATTATTATTATTATTATTATATGGAACTCTGTGCCTCTGCTGCTGGATCCTGTATAATATATCAATGTATCAATTTAGAAATTGATTGATTTAAATTCAGTAAAACGCAGTTTTCTGCTTGATTGTATCAAAAAGACGAAAATTGGTGATGAAGTCATACTATCTATTTAGAATAATTCATTTTTTTTTTCATTTAAAGTTTATTGTGCTTCGATATCGCAGATCATTAGCACAACGGGACAATTACATCTTCTTTATATTTACAGTGTAAGTCAAAAATTTTATGTATGAAATCTGAAATAAAATTAAATGGTACATTTCCATAAACGTAATTCCGAAGTTCATCACAGCAAAAGTATTATCGTAAAAATAATATGAATTCCCTCACTTTATTTGTCAACGTCGCATTGTGTAATTCGTCCAGTGTAGGTCTGTTCGCTGCTTGGAGAGACATTATATTCCTGTAGTTTTCCATTCTTGGTAATGCCTCCCTGGTCAAATGTCTGAAATAAATTTATATTAGATGATAGGTGCGTAAAAATAGTAAGGAGTTATATGAATCAGTCTTCACTGAAATTGCAGTAGTTTGCTGAAGAACCAACTAAGAACATTTCAAAGAATCTGAGTTAATTAACATATCCATTTAATTGATCGCAAGGCTTTCCGTGATTCCGTTACAGAAATATTGGTTGCACAACAAAAATATTCAGGGAGATTAAGAATTGATAATCATTATTACTTCTGCATATAAAGTGATTATCCAAGTCAATGGCATTCAAATTGTATGCAGTTGTTATCGTTTTTTCACGAATCATGCAATTTTCTTACAACATCGTATAATCGTGAATAATTCAAATCATAACCGATTAAGAATTTTTACAATTATCGTCTCATGTTTTAAAAATGATTCCTTTCGTATCGCAATTCATAAATGTACGTTGATAAAAGGAATTTTTAAACACACTCAATATACATATTCCTAGAAAGATATATCAACGAAATAGTTCACAATCCTATTCGAATACATGCAGGGTCTCGTAATATGGAGTGTCAATGATAAAACTATTTTTTCTGTGGGAAAGTTGATATTGGAGCTACCAAACGAAGAGTCCGAACAAAAATCTTCGTTGGAAATGAACTATAAGAATTATTACAACCCAATTATCAATTATCATCAACCACATATGTTTCGAAATACAATGGCATATTATTATAGATCTCTTCAAAATTGCCCATTCGAAGCACATTTTCATAAGCTCTCACGTAAGGATACAGCACGAGGTAACTTCTTTATTGCATTTCAATTTGATTAGTTTGCAATTGACGATTGTGGTAATCCGGTTAGTATCACAATAGGATCGTTTCAATTCCAATCAATTCGTCATTGAATTTTCATATGAGACTTCGAAATTCACGTAGTAGTGAGAAAGCAAAGAAAATCGATTAGCCATTGAATTATCAACTAAAATATTGTGATGAAAAACAACTGGACCACAAATATTTGTGGCTATTTGTTCTATACAATTTTCTGGATATGACTGAGAAATATCTATGCTTGGATGGGACGCATAATTACTCATAATAAATGATTCAATTAATCACTCAATCAATTTATGAATCGATTTCACCCAATATGTTGTTACTCATAATGGTTTACGTTTAATTTTGGAAAATAATGGTGCTGTTTAATGGTTCATGCACATAAACATTATGCACTAAAATTTAGGCTTTAGTGGCAGATTGTTATTTCTATATTTACGGGACATTACTCAATTATGATCATCAAAATAAAACAAAATTGTTAGTCCGATTACAGGAGGACTCATCAGAATAAAACCAATCTATAAATATGTTACACGATGAAGAGAAAGAATCATCAATTCGAGATTTGTTCCAATTTCATTAGTAATAAATAAAATGGAATTCAGCGTCCAAACCGAAAATCGACAAAATGAGAGATTCAATTGACATTATGAAAGGAACGTGTTTATAGTTTATACAGAGTGTAACTGCCAAATGGAATGAATTCGATAACGAATAAATGAGGGCGTGTTGGGAAAAACGCTCGGACACGTCGATTTGTAATTTTAAATGCGCATATTTTTCAAGAAAATAATATTATATAGGGTGTTCCATGTGACCGTGGCCAACACCAACTTTCTTATTTCGAATGCAACCCCCTGTATTTAGTTTTTGGATTCTTCAGAGAATTCTAGACACTTTAACTATTTCGGAAGTATCCAGATCAGTTTTCAGATTTATTGCAAAAATCAACGTTTTAAATAAAAATTATTTTATTTCACAAATTCGGTACATTACACTTAAAACCTAATAAGTAATACTGATTATTTCTTAATTATCAAAAAAAAAACAAAAAAAAAATTAATGTTGAACTTATTGTCATGCAAACAGACAACGTGTTACTAAGGCTATGAGAATAAACAAATCTGTTTTTGTTTTTTTTAATTTCTTCTCAGTAATGGTTTTTGCTAACTTCCTTTATATCAAGAGGTGAATGGGAAATAAGTATTAAGTTTAATGTATCGAATTTGTGAAATAAAATAATTTTCATTTAAAATGTTAATTTTTGTGAAAAATCTGAAAACACTTAATATTTCCGAAAAAGTTGAAGATAGGTATAGGACATTGTACATGAATTATGTCTAGAATTTTCTGAGGAATCCAAAAAATAAATAATATACAGGGGATTGCATTTGAAATAAGAAAGTTGGTTTTGGCCACGGTCGCATGGAACACCCTATATAATTTTATTTTCTTGAAAAATATGCCGCTTTAAAATTACAAATCGACGTGTCCGAGCGTTTTTCCTCACCCCCTCATTTATTCGTTATCGAATTTATTCCTTTTGGCTGTTACACTCTCGTCATTACATTTTCTACTTCATTTTGCTGCAACTGACGCACGTTTCAATTCAACCGTATTATTCGATCGAGAAATTACGCGAACCTTTCGAATCTTCCATGTTAGCCATTTCACCCGAAGATATCAAAAATACTTTGAGTAGCCTGGGCTCCTGAACAAAAGTCGAAAACGAAAAATCGAAAAACATAAAACCGAATAACTCGTTACTTATGAGGGATACATGGGTGGTTTTGGTATCGAAATGTAGGTTTTCGAGGCCGGTCTATTCGAAGAAAGATGATTCAGAGCTCTAACTATCATAGTTTAGATTTTCACCGGTCAAATGGCATTTTTTGAAAAATTGCAAATTTCAAACTCTCATATCTTCCGTTCCAATCATCTCCGACAAAAGTTATTTCTATTATCTTGATCAGCATACCTCAATGTATCACTGTGCAAAATATGAGCGATTTGAAAAATCTCAAATTTTTGGTGAAAAATGCCAAAGGGGTAAGACCCTCTGAAAACACCATATTTGTCAATAAAATAAATATCCGTGTCAATTCAACCGTATTATTCGATCGAGAAATTATGCGAACCTTTCGAATCTTTCATATAAGCCATTCTGAATTGTCAGCAATCGTTCCCCCTCTGGCAGTCTCTTCCAGACTAACCCGTCAAGTTAAGTCTTCACATCCCTTCGTGGTAACTTTGGAGACCTGCAGAACATCTCTCTTCAAGGACTCGTTCATCCAACGAACAGCGAGGCTTTGGAACACATTGCCTAGGGAGGTGTTCCCCGAGGCATATAACCTCCAGAAATTCAAGAAGAACACCAATTCCTACCTGCTTGCCCTTGGTTCTCACGATGTTCTCTGAACATTACAGGATATTCCTTTTCGTGAAAATCACAACATTAAAAAAAAAAAAAAAAACCCGAAGATATCAAAAATACTTTGAGTAGCCTGGGCTCCTGAACAAAAGTCGAAAACGAAAAATCGAAAAACATAAAACCGAATAACCCGTTACTTATGAGGGCTACATGGGTGGTTTTGGTATCAAAATGTAGGTTTTCGAGGTCGGTCTATTCAATGAAAGATGATTCAGAGCTCTAACTATCATAGTTTAGATTTTCACCGGTCAAATGGCATTTTTTGAAAAATTGCAATTTTCAAACTCTCATATCTTCCGTTCCAATCATCTCCGACAGAAGTTATTTATATAATCTTGATCAGCATACCTCAATGTATCACTGTGCAAAATATGAGCGATTTGAAAAATCTCAAATTTTTGGTGAAAAATGCCAAAGGGGTAAGACCCTCTGAAAACACCATATTTGTCAATAAAATAAATATCCGTGTCAATTCAAGCGTATTATTCGATCGAGAAATTATGCGAACCTTTCGAATCTTCCATATAAGCCATTCCACCCGAAGATATCAAAAATACTTTGAGTAGCCTGGGCTCCTGAACAAAAGTCGAAAACGAAAAATCGAAAAACATAAAACCGAATAACTCGTTACTTATGAGGGCTACATGGGTGGTTTTGGTATCAAAATGTAGGTTTTCGAGGTCGGTCTATTCAATGAAAGATGATTCAGAGCTCTAACTATCATTGTTTGGATTTTCACCGGTCAAATGGCATTTTTTGAAAAATTGCAAATTTCAAACTCTCATATCTTCCGTTCCAATCATCTCCGACAAAAGTTATTTATATTATCTTGATCAGCATACCTCAATGTATCACTGTGCAAAATATGGGCGATTTGAAAAATCTCTAATTTTTGGTGAAAAATGCCAAAGGGGTAAGACCCTCTGAAAACACCATATCTGTCAATAAAATAAATATCCGTGTCAATTCAACCGTATTATTCGATAGAGAAATTATGCGAACCTTTCGAATCTTTCATATGAGCCATTCCACTCGAAGATATCAAAAATACTTTGAGTAGCCTGGGCTCCTGAACAAAAGTCGAAAACGAAAAATCGAAAAACATAAAACCGAATAACTCGTTACTTATGAGGGCTACATGGGTGGTTTTGGTAGATATCAAAATGTAGGTTTTCGAGGTCGGTCTATTCAATGAAAGATGATTCAGAGCTCCAACTATCATAGTTTAGATTTTCACCGGTCAAATGGCATTTTTTGTAAAATTGCAAATTTCAAACTCTCATATCTTCCGTTCCAAGCATCTCCGACAAAAGTTATTTATATTATCTTGATCAGCATACCTCAATGTATCACTGTGCAGAATATGAGCGATTTGAAAAATCTCAAATTTTTGGTGAAAAATGCCAAAGGGGTAAGACCCTCTGAAAACACCATGTTTGTCAATAAAATAAATATCCGTGTCAATTCAACCGTATTATTCGATCGAGAAATTATGCGAACCTTTCGAATCTTCGATATAAGCCATTCCACCCGAAGATATCAAAAATACTTTGAGTAGCCTGGGCTCCTGAACAAAAGTCGAAAACGAAAAATCGAAAAACATAAAACCGAATAACTCGTTACTTATGAGGGCTACATGGGTGGTTTTGGTATCAAAATGTAGGTTTTCGAGGTCGGTCTATTCAATGAAAGATGATTCAGAGCTCTAACTATCATAGTTTAGATTTTCACCTGTCAAATGGCATTTTTTGAAAAATTGCAAATTTCAAACTCTCATATCTTCCGTTCCAATCATCTCCGACAAAAGTTATTTATATTATCTTGATCAGCATACCTCAATGTATCACTGTGAAAAATATGGGCGATTTGAAAAATCTCAAATTTTTGGTGAAAAATGCCAAAGGGGTAAGACCCTCTGAAAACACCATATTTGTCAATAAAATAAATATCCGTGTCAATTCAACCGTATTATTCGATCGAGAAATTATGCGAACCTTTCGAATCTTCCATATAAGCCATTCCACCCGAAGATATCAAAAATACTTTGAGTAGCCTGGGCTCCTGAACAAAAGTCGAAAACGAAAAATCGAAAAACATAAAACCGAATAACTCGTTACTTATGAGGGCTACATGGGTGGTTTTGGTATCAAAATGTAGGTTTTCGAGGTCGGTCTATTCAATGAAAGATGATTCAGAGCTATAACTATCATAGTTTAGATTTTCACCGGTCAAATGGCATTTTTTGAAAAATTGCAAATTTCAAACTCTCATATCTTCCGTTCCAATCATCTCCGACAAAAGTTATTTATATTATCTTGATCAGCATACCTCAATGTATCACTGTGCAAAATATGAGCGATTTGAAAAATCTCAAATTTTTGGTGAAAAATGCCAAAGGGGTAAGACCCTCTGAAAACACCATATTTGTCAATAAAATAAATATCCGTGTCAATTCAACCGTATTATTCGATCGAGAAATTATGCGAACCTTTCGAATCTTCCATATAAGCCATTCCACCCGAAGATATCAAAAATACTTTGAGTAGCCTGGGCTCCTGAACAAAAGTCGAAAACGAAAAATCGAAAAACATAAAACCGAATAACTCGTTACTTATGAGGGCTACATGGGTGGTTTTGGTATCAAAATGTAGGTTTTCGAGGTCGGTCTATTCAATGAAAGATGATTCAGAGCTCTAACTATCATAGTTTAGATTTTCACCGGTCAAATGGCATTTTTTGAAAAATTGCAAATTTCAAACTCTCATATCTTCCGTTCCAATCATCTCCGACAAAAGTTATTTATATTATCTTGATCAGCATACCTCAATGTATCACTGTGAAAAATATGGGCGATTTGAAAAATCTCAAATTTTTGGTGAAAAATGCCAAAGGGGTAAGACCCTCTGAAAACACCATATCTGTCAATAAAATAAATATCCGTGTCAATTCAACCGTATTATTCGATAGAGAAATTATGCGAACCTTTCGAATCTTTCATATGAGCCATTCCACTCGAAGATATCAAAAATACTTTGAGTAGCCTGGGCTCCTGAACAAAAGTCGAAAACGAAAAATCGAAAAACATAAAACCGAATAACTCGTTACTTATGAGGGCTACATGGGTGGTTTTGGTAGATATCAAAATGTAGGTTTTCGAGGTCGGTCTATTCGAAGAAAGATGATTCAGAGCTCTAACTATCATAGTTTGGATTTTCACCGGTCAAATGGCATTTTTTGAAAAATTGCAAATTTCAAACTCTCATATCTTCCGTTCCAAGCATCTCCGACAAAAGTTATTTATATTATCTTGATCAGCATACCTCAATGTATCACTGTGCAAAATATGGGCGATTTGAAAAATCTCTAATTTTTGGTGAAAAATGCCAAAGGGGTAAGACCCTCTGAAAACACCATGTTTGTCAATAAAATAAATATCCGTGTCAATTCAACCGTATTATTCGATCGAGAAATTATGCGAACCTTTCGAATCTTCGATATAAGCCATTCCACCCGAAGATATCAAAAATACTTTGAGTAGCCTGGGCTCCTGAACAAAAGTCGAAAACGAAAAATCGAAAAACATAAAACCGAATAACTCGTTACTTATGAGGGCTACATGGGTGGTTTTGGTATCAAAATGTAGGTTTTCGAGGTTGGTCCATTCAATGAAAGATGATTCAGAGCTCTAACTATCATAGTTTGGATTTTCACCGGTCAAATGGCATTTTTTGAAAAATTGCAAATTTCAAACTTTCATATCTTCCGTTGCAATCATCTCCGACAAAAGTTATTTATATTATCTTGATCAGCATGCCTCAATGTATCACTGTGCAAAATATGAGCGATATGAAAAATCTCAAATTTTTGGTGAAAAATGCCAAAGGGGTAAGACCCTCTGAAAACACCATATTTGTCAATAAAATAAATATCCGTGTCAATTCAAGCGTATTATTCGATCGAGAAATTATGCGAACCTTACGAATCTTCCATATATGTAAGCCATTCCACCCGAAGATATCAAAAATACTTTGAGTAGCCTGGGCTCCTGAACAAAAGTCGAAAACGAAAAATCGAAAAACATAAAACCGAATAACTCGTTACTTATGAGGGCTACATGGGTGGTTTTGGTATCAAAATGTAGTTTTTCGAGGTCGGTCTATTCAATGAAAGATGATTCAGAGCTCTAACTATCATAGTTTAGATTTTCACCGGTTAAATGGCATTTTTTGAAAAATTGCAAATTTCAAACTCTCATATCTTCCGTTCCAATCATCTCCGACAAAAGTTATTTATATTGTCTTGGTCTATTGTCGACTCTTTGTCTCCATATTTCCATGAACCAAATTGATTTGAAAATGCTGACCAAAGCCTGTCGGATTAAAGTATTAAACCAAGAAAAGGGTAACTAATTACTAATTCTCGAATTATACTTCTAGCTCGGATTTTTATGAAATTGTCCACTGTGTTGATTTCCCTAGGTGTGCTGACCTTAATTCAGAGAAACTAGGTACAAAAAGTGAACAAAGCTCAAAAGTCCATAAATATTCTGATATTTTACCTGAAACTTTTAGCATATTCGGAATTCAGTCTAGTCCTATCGCTGACGGAATGTATGTCGTCGTCATTATCATCGTAATCAGAGTTCGTTTGCTCTCCATTTATTTCAATCCTTACGTCCGAGCCATTATTCCTGTTGTGGCTTTCATTCCTCACACGGTTCACCTGAAAACGAGTCCTCTTTTCTGATTCAGGATGCAAATAGGACAGTTCGACATCTTTTCTGGTACCCTCGTCTTCTCTATCGATGTTTGGCACTGACATATTCTGAAATCAGGTGACAGAAACATATCATAGACTGACAAGTCTCATTTTCGAAGGGTGTTTGTGAGCTCATGAAACACAGTATGTTCAGATATTCACAATGACATTTTAATTTGCTATATAGGTACGCAACAAGTGATAAGACTATAGCATTTTTTCAATATAGATATTCAAAAATGGTTGAAAAAATGTGAAGGATACAGGATCCCTTGGTAGGTATTTGTTATCATTAAGGATTCATATAGAAAAAAGACACGAGAAGAGCTCACATGATAAGAACATATCGAAAAGGAGACAACAAAGAAATTGCAATTTATAGGTACTTCTTGTTCATAACAAAACTATTTTTTATTTATTTATGAGTAGATACTCTCAGTTGAGGTTTCCAGAGGTTTTATCCATATAAAGCAAATAACGAAAATTTATCATGAAGACAGACATTTTGGAAAAACCACACACCTAGGGCAATTTCATCAAAACAGTTCGAATGTTTTTAGATTTTCTTCAATTGTAATTGTTTTACTGATTTTGTCGTATTTTTCTCTCATTTCTACTACCTCCCCAAAACTTTTTTTCAATTTCTCAACGCTGATATTCGTTCAATTCATTTTTATTTTTAAATCTTTACATCATTAATAGTTCTCCAAAATAAAATGCTGCAATATTTCTCTCCTTGAAACGATAGTCAAAAATCACATAAATACTTAATTCTTTGTTTCCTGAGATGAATGTTGCGGAAAATACCTTACTATAAATACCTCCAAATTGATAATTAACCAGAAGTATCTCAGGTATACATATACAGGGTGTATTTTAAGGTGAGGCTTTTCTTTTGACAGATGGTAGAACTCATAAAAATAAGTCATTTTACCAAAAATTTTCTATATGAAATATGCCCCTGTTTCAAGAAAATGGAACTAGAATAGTTTCTAGGTGAATCTGAAAATTCCTCAGTCCGAACCTGCTCCTCCGTAGACATCAACATCTCTTGTTTTTTGTCTTCTTATCTAACAAATTTGCAAAAAAAATTCTAGTGCGTAGAACATTTTGCCATATGCCGCTTTTTTAAAATTGTACATTTCATATAAGAAATTTTCGGTAAAATGACTTATTTTGATGAATTTTATCACCTGTCAAAAGAAAAGCCTCATCTTAAAATACACCCTGTAGAGTCACAATATGATTCCCTTATATTCATGTATTATGCTTATCTCCTAATCAATATTATACCGGAATGATATGACCGTTATTACTTGGTAGAAATTATTCATCATAATATAATCAGTTAATCACATATATAATTAGTTATACCTATCTATGTGCAGAATATGTTCTTTTTTATTGCATTGTTATGATGAAATATGTCAGACATAAAGGCCACAAATACTGAAATACTGCCACCGCCGCCGTTAAAAATGCCTAATGGCATTAATTCACGCATTTTGTCAGCTAAATTTCAACTTAATCTCGAATTGATTTTCTATATTCGGTAACAAGATTCAAGTTGACGATTAAGTGATTTACTGAATTTCGCTTAGAAAATCACTTAATCGTCGACTTGCTATTCTCAAATATATCGTATATACGAGAAAATCAATTCAATATTGAGATAAAATTTAGTTGACTCAATGCGTTTAAACATGCCATTAGTATATGGTTGCTTAACACTGGCTCAAAGTGATTATCAATTTATTTTCGAGTCCATATTCATTTTCTGCATCTAAAATAGTGAAAAATGATGCATGTTGCATTTCCATGATGAGGAGATGTATAGCATTTACTTTTTCTAATGGGAAAATTGACTGATTTTGAAAGTCTACTTTTAAAGCTAACAATCGATAGAAAATCTCGCGCGAAATATAAGTGTAAGTTGATTTTTTTAAGATAGTGTTGACTGTTGATATTTTCTAAATGAGATTGTATCATTCAATATGGTTGCTTACAATGTAGTGATTTTGTATGTATACCAAATTTGGTTTAAATATAGTTAATTGGTTGACGAAAAATCCAGTGAACCACTTTGTTTATTGCGCCTACATATGAAAGAAGATAATGACAAAATCTTGATAATCCGGTATCTGGAATATTTGCGAATATTGCAATTATTGCTGATCATCAGATTCTCAGACTTTAGTTAGTCAAAAAGAATTAAGATGATGTAATTGTAAGTTTATACTGTTTATAATAGAGAGTGAGACGAGAAGTATGCTTGTCGTCAAATTTCAGTCAAAATCAACATAGTTGAAATATATTCTCCAATCTCCAGTTGTGAAACGTGAGAATTCTTAATCGAATCATAGAATCTGCTCATTGTTTCCGAAAGTAGATTTCAAGGAATAGAGGCGAAATTTCCAAGGGCGTCCCCAGCCTTTGAGCTAGGGCAAAAAAATCAGAATAGAAATAATGAACTGATTTTCGTATATTATGCTATCATTTTATGAGATTCTAAGGAATTTTTGAGCTCTAGGGCAGCTGCCCTCCCCTGCACCTCCTTGGGGACTTCCATGGAAATTTCTATTCACCTATATAGTACGTACTTGGTTTAAACTTTCCCTGCCAATTTATAAGTTAGGGAAAAAAATATGTAGGTACCTACTGCACCGATGAATCTTATATTTGAAACATCGCACATAAAGGAGTATTAGCACGATTGAACAACATTTTTCACAAAATTTCCTCGAATTCTAAGAATAATTTTCGCAATTATTCTATTGGTTATCTTGGTTTCAAGTTTTTATGGCATATGTGATCGTAATAAGTTAGTATTTCACAAAACATCGTTAAATTTTTTTATGTAGGTAGCAATTAATACCGAAAAATATCGAACCGGGTATTTCCACCGCAGCCAATCAATTATACCACCATTAATTTAAACAAAACATGTTCTTGCCTGCCAAATTTTGAAATATGCAATTCGTTTCGATTTATTTCTTCAATATTGTCGAGAATAGGAACAATTGAATAGTGTAGCTGATAAGGAAAGAGGTAAAAAAACTCAATCAAAAACATTCACATATCAATATTATTTTTATTGAGCGTGAATATCCAGAAAATAATTCGATATAATAAGGGTATGAAAATACAAAATATTTAGAATTTTAAACCTAATTCTGAAATGTATAATAAGAAGAGGTAAAGAGCTTCTGCGCGCTCACCGATTTGATTACCGAATCCGACCAACGCATCTTAGCTTTCCCGCATTTCTTTCGACACGATGAAAACATTTCACATATTCCATTGATTTTTTTCCAAAATTTTTCATTCTCAAAATTTTGATCGTCAAACAAAATTTGGTATGCAAGTCGTTTTCATACAGAATTGCAGCAATATCGGATAAGCAGTTTCTGAAATATGTATTATTGGCAAAATAAAGTTTCAAAAATTAATAACTCCAAACAATTGAACTCATATTGATGGGATATATTGTCATCAATAGAATTAATGATTAGTACTCGACCTATTCACAAGCAATTTGGACTCATCTTTACGGTTACTTTACAACAGCAGTTTCATTAAAGGCTCTATAGGTAAGTAGTGTACCTATTCTTTCATATCACTGTGAATGTAATAACTATTACCTATCTGAAAAAACGCAGAAGTAGTCAAATATCATGAAGGGCAGGTTCAAATTCCCAACTGTTGCTATTTACCGTTCCCCCCTTTTTCGATATTGATCTGTATTAGGATCCCATGCGTATAATTCAAACGCTTTTCATCCGATGTAATTTGTAATCTCCATATTAATCTTTATGACTGTGTGGCTAAAAGCTTGCGTTGCCGGGTATATACTAGGATGAAGATGAGATTGTAGTCTACTGTACAAATGATAACGTCAAACTGCGCGTTTGTAAAAATTTACTTGAGGAGAAGACCAATTAAATTTTCAGATTCTCGAAATAAAAGATTGATACCGATTTTGATACAAATGTTTACAAGTTTACAATAGTTATTTTGCCGGCAAAATTTCATCTCTTGTGGTATTATTATGATAAAACGTCACGGTGGCTGGTAATCTGCCTTCGTAGCAGAAGCATATATAGAAGATAGTTTGAATTATAAAATTGAGATCTCTAAAAAAAATATTGAATTGTTCATCTACATCCAAAAAAATATCTGATAACAATGTGGAATCAACTCTTCACGAAGACGAAATATCTAACGTTGCTGATCAGCAGCAACCTGGAACGTCTTCGGGAATTTATATTGGAAGTACCTAATTGTTCACACTTCACTATCAATTATTGTTCCAATAAATGAAAATGTTTTTTGTAAGTAACAATTGATAGGGAAGTTCGAACAATTACTTCTAAAACATATTCCTGAAGATGTACCATGTTGTTTCTAATCAAAAACGTTAGATATTACTTGAAGATTTGATTCGAGAATTATTAATCATCAATAATTGACTCTGTGAGAAATAAATATTTCAAAAAGTAATATTTCATGTTTATTGTGTGAATTATTTTTCTTCTTTTTTTCACCTTTAAAAATAGACTTTTCTCCATTTCTGTAGATATCGTAATGAGCTCATTACAGTACTAAAAACAGTGCTGTAATGAACTCATTACAGCATTGTTTTCAGTTATATTTTTCGTTTTTTGGTTGTCAGCACTGGCTTCTGATCCAAACGATTTTCAACACACGTCAATTTGGAAATGTCAATTTCGTAACAGTCACCAACTACCAAAATACAATACAAAAGTCACTAGGATGTATAATCTGAATTTTTCATTTAATTTCAACGAAATTTTACTGAAATAGAGAAAATATCGTCTAATACCTACTCGTTGCAGAATGCAATTCCAACACTCATGCGTTCGAAAACTCGCTCCTTCGTCGCTCGTTTTCGAATTTCGCATTCGTATTGGAATAGGAGCCCATTCTGCAACTAGTTTTAAAATATACTATTTTTCACGGTTAAAAAAAAGTAATCATTTACGCATCCATAGTGATGAAGAAAAGTTGAGCTTTTTGACAGTTGTACAAAAAATAATTCGATGAACAAATTCTAAAAATAATCTAGATTTTATTGCTTTTTTCGAATAGTTTTAGTTATAAAAACGATAATTCTCAGAAAGTACACTCAATAAAACAGAATGGCTATCTCCCGCCGGTATAACAAAAATTGCAAAATAAAAGGAAAATTAATGGAAAATTATTTCCGTCAGAACGGTAAAACTTTGACAACATTTTCAAATAGCTACGACGGACATTTTCAACAGATTTATGGGTGTCATACAATGTTTGTTTTGAAACAGTAAAAATTTCGTCGACTATTTCCCTCGTCTGATTTCCACCAATCAGAAACGCGCAATTTTGAATCACAAATGGTTTCTAGATGGAAAAACTGTATGGCAGCAGCTTTCAGCACTTTTTTCGGGTTTACCCGCGGCAAAACTTGACAGTTGTTGTCAACGAAAATTAATAATACATACATAATGCATATCCAGAATAATCTGTTACTCATGAAATAGTCTTGTCAAATACCATTCGAGCATCTGATTTTTGCTGTGAAAAAAATCGAAAAAACACAATGCAAAGTAATATTTTTTTTAACAAAAATAAGCAGTCGTGCAGGTGCAAAAATCCTCGTCTTCGACTCGGATTTTTGTTGCCACCAGCATGATTCTTGTTAAAATATTACTTAGCAACGTGTTTTTTCGATTTTTATCGGAAAAATTTGATGCTATCTTATGATATTACTCACGAAAAATGCCCTAATTCAAATCCACAATGACGTGAAACAAAATTGTTTTGTTTCAATTGAATCAATGAAAATACCGGCAACAAAACCTATTTCCTTAGTGACTTTTCACCACAATTTTTTAAATTTCGGTTTTTGATTTTCGAAGATTAATGTGCACCGGTATATTTTTATATGCTGAAAATGTTGATATTTGCAAGAAAATGGGAACTTGGGAAAATTCAAATCAGAGAAACTTACTCAATTCAAAACACGTGGAATTGTATACAAACAAACAATGAATGAACAGTTTATAAACACTTCATTTCAAAATATAGACGTATCGAGACCGGGATCATAACATAAGCCGGGAATTTTGTCGCCGAATTCACGAAGCCGGCGAACGAACTGACGCGGCCAAAGGTTCCGTACCGCAAGCTGAATGAACTTGCGAAAGCCGTGCGCTTGCCAACGATAACGAACGGACAGCGGACGGGAATGGAATTCAGTTTCAGTTCAGTCCAAAAGAAAAGTTTACACGGCCGTTAATGAATGAACATCATGTTCTGAACATCCGATATTCCACCATGTTGCGTTGCCGGATTCACGACCCAAGCAAAGATATCATGCATAGACCCAAGGGCGGAGCAAGCTGAGGATGGAAGTGTAACTGGTTTGTTCGAAATCTTCGAATGTCTCGCACGAATTTCAACATCCCTCCATTCGAACTGGATTATTTTGAATATCGATGGCATGCGCGTAGAATGGTGGCAAGGGGATGCGATTATCCCCCTCGAAGTAGACGCAAATATCAAGAAGCTGGAATCAAGGAGAATATTTGGCATAGCGCAAATAAACTGCTCCACATGAGGATGAGTTAGGGATATTGACTTAAATTGCAACAAAATATAGTTAAAATAAGATTTTTGTGATGAAAATTCATATGAATATGATTTCAAGTTGCAAATTAATTTTAGCCTGTAGGTCTGCAGCGTATACAGGGTGGTTAAGAAAAATCGAGTAAAATAACGAAATTTTATTCCCAGAGAATTCAAGCATTTTAAGACTATCAATACAATGTATGGCCTCCACGGGCATCAATAACAGCTTGACATCTTCTTTGCATACTACACACGAGGTTGTTGAACATTTCTTGAGGAATTTGGTTCCATAAACGGGGCAGAAGCTCTCAGATCACTTAAGGATTCTGGGGTAGGTTGATGATTATCTAATCTTCATTGGAGCATATCCCATGTATGTTCTATGCAATTCAAATCTGGTGAGTGCGGAGGTATAGGTAAATGTGGAATACCAAGCTCCTCTCAACTATGGCTGCACGGTGCGGTCTAGCGTTATCGTCTGGAAGTTGAAAAGTTTCACCAATAGCAGCGTGAAAATTTGGCACAACATTGTCAATGACATGCTCCCTATAGTGTAAGGCGGTCATATTCCCAGGACAAATGTGTAGATCTGTGCGCCCGTTGAAACATATCCCGGCCCATTATATAACACTACCCCTTCGGAATGGATGGACTTCTTGGACATATCGACGATTACAGGGTATGCGTGGGATTGTCCATACCCTTATTCTTCGAGAATCTGAAAATCGTCCATATCTGGATTCATCAGTGAAAAGGACACTACGCCATTGATCGTTCCAATTGATATGTTGCCTTGCCCATTCCAGTCTTTGACGCTTATGGTCACGTGTTAATGGAACTCCTCTATGGACGTCTAGAACCTAGATTCACCTGTCTCAAACGTCGTCTGATGGGTTCGATGGAAACTTGGACCCCATCTGCATTTTGAAGAGTATTCCGTAGCATTCTACACGTAGATGTAGGATTTGTTCTCGCCGAAACGGTGATGAAACGATCCTGAGCAGGTGTTGTTTTTCGTCGCCCACCAAGCCTTGGTCTTTCCAACACGGAACCTGTCTCCCTGAACCTATTCCAAAGTCGATATATCACACTTTGGCTGACTTGGAGCCTTTCCGCTACAACAACCTGAGTTAGGCCACCCTGTAGCATTCCGATAGCCCTATTAGCCCCAGCGTTTGTTAATTTACGTCTTGGCATTTTCAGAAAACTCGTTTCAAATCGAAGCCGTTGATAAACTGACATCATTTCAAAATATGAACATTCATGAAGCATATGCAAAGAACCAAACTTCAGAAAAAAGGCGACCAGATTGACGAAATGTCTCATACTGATTTTTATTGGATCGATTCAAGTTGTTATTGAGTTTTAAATGATTTTACAGCGATTTTCTCGAAGATTACATACTTTCAAAAACGATTGAATACGATATCCCTAACTCTTGTGGAGCAGTAGGTATATTTGCCCG
The DNA here is from genome assembly GCA_910592335.1 of Adalia bipunctata. Classification (NCBI taxonomy): domain Eukaryota; kingdom Metazoa; phylum Arthropoda; class Insecta; order Coleoptera; family Coccinellidae; genus Adalia; species Adalia bipunctata. The sequence goes on along the minus strand of OU342955.1, from coordinate 8,850,445 downwards.
CATCGAAAATTCATCGACGCCCATGATCATATAGGGATACGTGACTATTTTCAGGGCCATTATAGGCAAAAGACTACAGACCAGGAAACCAGATACCTTACACTTACATCAATCTGTTCCCCGCTGACAATCTGAGTATAAACAGTTAAGAAATGTTAAACTATAATAGGGTATGATACAAGATCACACATGAAAACCTCAGCAAAAACTGTTTCTCCCCTTATAAGTGTAGATATTATGAATTTGTGTAATGCATAAGCTGTAATTCATATTGAATGTTTTTTTTTCTTAGGGCTGACAACGCATTTTTCATTAACTTGAAACGAAACAATAAGACAGAAAGATAAAACAGAGAAAGAAGCGGCAACTATATAATATATTCATTTTCAAATTGCTTTGATGGTACCGACACCTCTCGAAAGTCAAATTCAGAATGGATATCCCCAAAACCGTCCGAAACTTCAAATACGTACTGAACAATAATTGATCAAATGGTTGATAGTTTGCTCAACTTCATCACACTCACATCTAGGGCTATCAATAGTATCAATGGAATTTCATTTAAATATCGTTCTATATTACAACGACCACGTCCTGTTCTTAGACGATTCAAGAGACATAGGTACATTGTTTAATTTTATATGCATGTACTGCATCACATTCCCTTTTCTATTCAATTTTCAAGGAGAAGGGAAGTGTTCAAAAGGGTGAAACTATATATGATGATAACCGAGAAGGCCTCAAGACATTGGAAATATTATTCACCCAGGCTCATAAGACTACCAATTTAAAGTAAAATTTTTTCTTTTACTTCTATAAATACCCTGGGATTTTCTAAACTGGATACGCCTATGGCTTACCTTACTGGATTCCCCCTTCACGTGCCAAGGAAGGAAACGTTTCCCTTTAATCTGAGTCATCTCATTTCCTCAGAGAGAGAGAAAAATTTGTTTTCCAAATGTTATGTTTATTATCTTTCGATAAGCCCGATATGCATATATAGAGGATAACTCACCTCTTCTATATAAATAACTCAGATTCATTAGGTGAATAAATACAAACAGATAATCTGAGTGGGTTGGAACTTGGAACTTCCCGGAAAAGTAATATCACAATTGGATAAACAGTAAGTGAAAAATAACGCACAAAATTTACGTCTTCGGTATTTACTACATATTTTGAAAAATGCCAAAACTGGTCGATTTTTATTTTAAATTTCACATAAAAATTCAGGGTTGCTTTTTCAAAAAACTCGTAGAAGCCGCATGACAAACTCTTCAATTATAAATGAAAAATTACGTAATGTGAAATGAAAATTGGCCTTTTCGAGCATTTTTCCACTAAGAAGTAGGTATATACCCACGGATACTCTACTGTTAGAGTATCCGTGGCATATACCGAATAATTTACTTTTGAGTGTTGCTTTTTACTGATTCTGTATATGTAGGAAATGTAGGAATACCATAGCTGGTTCATGATTTTATTAAAAAAATAATCAGTATTACAGTCAACAATATTTATTTTCCTTTGGTTAAAAAGAAAACTAGAATAGATTGACCCCAGATATTCAAATATCGCTTAATTCTACTTATCAAGTAGGGGAAATGTGCCCAAGATGATCCCCTTAAGCAAGAATTGACGTAATTCCTTAGTTTTTTCGAGAAGCGTAAAAATGAAAATGGAGACTTCTCCTAGAAGTATCCATCTTTCTATTTTCTTACACTATATAGTCAGCCGCAAAAGATTTTGTCAAATATTCTCGATTTTCCAAAACCGTACAAAAGGATCATCTTATACACCCCGGTGTTTAAGATGATCCCTGTGGTATTGGTAAGATGATCCCAGGGATCATCTTATCCCTTTTTTTAATAACTCCCATATTTTAAAGAATGAAATCTGTAAAAACAAATATCTGCAGAGATTATAATAGTAATTTACGTAACAAGTCCGGAAAAAAGGGGTTTTTTTGGACGAATAGACAAGATTCTAGGACGAGCCGGAGGCGAGTACTGGAAGTCTGTGAGTCCAAAAAAACTATTTCCGGGCGTGTTGCGTACAATATTCTTTCGCCAACCGTGTAGAACTACAAATCAATGGGACGACACATTTCTTTATTATACATTTTGATTCTTATTTGAATTAATCAAAACAGAACTGTCATCCGTTATTTCGTTGCTATTATGATGATCATGACAACGACAACAACAACGTGATTTTTTCCGGCCTAGTCCGGAAAGTACGTACTTCCCGGTCGGTTGCTGAAAAAATAGTTTTATTGAGGTATGAAATGAAATATACACTATCAACTGAATAAATAACTGAAAATCATTATGTAGATAAAAAATATCATTTTTAACTATATCAAGAGCATCGGAACACCCGCCTCGAGAGGTTTATCTTATATATTTATACGAGGCATTATTCTTGACTCAAAAACCTGTAAAAATATATAGGTAGGTATACTTTTTTGGCGACTATTAAACCCTTAAGTGGGTTTGTAGTATTTAAAAAATGAAGGTGTAAGATGATCCCCAGGGATCATCTTGTGCACGAATTAGGGGATCATCTTGACCCAAGTTCTTCTTTTCCGTTCAATATTCGCTATTCTAACCTATACGAATGTCATGGTCTTCAAATAGAAAAATAATCAAAAACAAAAACATAAGGAAGCCACAAACATAAAAATCATTGTTGTGACCCATTCACAATAACAGTAGCATAATCTTAAAGTTAACCTCATCTTAGATAAAGCGGTCACAATTTATATTTTTCACTGTGAATGTCGACTGTTCGCTTGTACCGAAGTAAGAATAAGAATGAGGCGGGAGGGTGTTAAGGACTACGTATTGGCGTATAATGCAACCAGATGGCATTTTTCATAAGCTTGTAATCGAAAGGGATCATCTTACCCTATGGGATCAACTCGTGCACATTTCCCCTAGGTAGATAGATTCATTCAGTTTGAAAAAAATTAGTCGCCTACTCCTATTATTTGAAAAATGAATATAATGGCGATGCAAATTTCGCAAAGAGAATTCAAAACCAATTTTCCTATATATGGAAAAGCTACCATTAGAGAATAATTCAGAGCATTGAACTCTACAGACAAACTTGTTCATGATCAATGGTTACTAGGGAGGGTTGTTCTACCCTTGATAAAGAAACGACCTTACCCTTGAAATCAGGGGCGCATCAATTTCCTGCAAGCGAAGTGCATTAAAATCAATATTCGTCACCCTCTTCAAATAGTTCAAATGTAATCTTTTCTTATTTTGGTCCAAAGCTTTTTCTATATGCTTTATACATTTCTCATCCATTGATAGGGGTTTTCCAAAATAAAATAAAAATAAGTTCTGTATTTCCAAATGTAAATTCTAATAGAAATAGGTATATATCACCAAGGAAATATCTTTCTTAAAAAAAGAAAAAGCGATAAAAAAAGAACAATGTATAAACATGTTGAGGATACAGGAAATCCTATTGAAAATATTCAAATATGGTAACAAGTAACAATCATATTCCCCAAAATCTGCTTGTATTCTAATGAATGAACTATGAACTCCACCAAGCATTGCTCCATCAGGACGCTTTCGTCTTTGTGAGCCTGTTTTTCATATCATCTGCAGTTGTAGGACAATCTCTGAAAACCCTTTCCTTGATAGTTAACACCCAAAGAAAAATATATACAGAAATAAAGTCTGAGCATGACGCGAGCAAAGGAATCTATCTCCACTGCCTATCTAATAACTATTTGAAAAAAGTTTTTCTCCATGTCATAAACGAATAAAAAATGTTAAGAGTAAACAAGTACCTTATTCGATCTTGTGTCCAACCTAAATTAACTTTGAATCAAAGCCAATTAACCTGTGGACTGAAAAAATAAATTAAGGTGACGAGTTTTAATTTTTGCATGAATCATTTCGGAACACCTTTATGCTGTATAAAGTTATTAAAACTGTAGGTTGAACGAAAGTATCAACAGAATTATGATGACTCGCTTAAAAAAGTGATAGCCATATGAGTCAATGGAGCTGATGTCACTATCAATTGTTTAACATTATATTAATAGAACTGAATTTAATTCGATTGAGCATTCAAGATGTTCGAATTTGAATACTTGAAGTAAATAAAGAACATTGGAATAGTTACAGCCAATGAATATGATTGTTACGTTAGAATGTGCGGGATATTGAATAATGCAAATATATTCGTTCGTTTACTAATACGGTTCCTTTTTGCTTGTGCATATTATGATTTATGGATTTTTAATAAAGCATGATTATATCAGGAGAGTTATTACCTCTTTTAATTTTTGGTACTAGCACATCCACCATTCTGTACCTTTTTAACTGGACCAAAGAAACTTTATTACCTGACCCAGAAGGCCAGAAACCCAAAGTATAGATAATAGGCAATGACTGAACAATGAAAATATGGTGGATGACCTTTTATCAAAATTTTTAGTTGAAAATTGATATGATTACACAATTCAAAACTGTTGACAAATGTGAATTCTTAAAATTGTATGCGATTTTCTCTGGAACTTTAAGACTCACATGGAGTATAGGAGGGGCCATAACTTATTGCTGAATTGAATTTTAGGAAATGAATCTCTACTGGAAGCATACCGACAATTTTTTTTTATCGAACAACCATATTATCAATTTTGTTTTGAAAATGAGCAGGCCCAGGTTATAATTATCACATAACTTGAAGAAATAAATACACTGGAGATGTATATAAAATTATATTTTCAAATGAATGACAAAATATTTATCAACATGATATGATCTAGAAATTTACATGAATTTCTGTTATCCTAGAAGTAATTTGAACAGTATTGTTATTATATTCAGAAGGATCAATGGAACTGCAAAAAACAGAATGTAATGAATATATGTTTCGCTATCCTAAAAAATAATTTACTCACTTCTGGCAACAGTCCTTATCGAATGTACTAAATTTAATATTTGAGCCTTTACACCTGGTTTTTCACCAAAACCGTGTACACCAGGACTTTTAGAACTCCATCCAACTAAAATCAGATTATTAGCAATAGGTACATTGGGTTCGATAAATAATTCTCAGGATTTTGTTATGTATTTGCTGAAGAGGAAACAAATAATACGATTCAAGCTCTAGAATGGTAATTATTGGAGGATCATTCAAGATTTCAAATCGAAAATTTGTCTGACGAGGATTCCACGTCATAAACACTTACTTTTAACTAGAAAACGTTCTTCGTTTAAGATACAAATGGCATTGAGAACAAGTAAAGTTGCATCAAATAGAGTCCACAAAGTAAATGCCATCTTTTTCAACTTTAAACTTAAAATTCATGAATTATTTTCATAAAATTGCCATAATATGAGCACTGACATAACCTCAATCAATGTTTTGACAAGTAGGGTTAGTTCAAATTCAATAGGTAACTGTAAAGCTTCCCTGTTTTGAGTCAAGTTACTATGAAACTTATAGATGTCAGCACATATTCCACTTCATCAATAATTCATTGCTTTATTTATTTATGGAGTATTTCTCTATATATATGAATAATGTTTGCTTAACATAGATAAACCTGACCAAGCTTTCTTATCCAAGGTTTCCTTATGCGAATTCTCAAAAAAAAAATACTCAAGAGAGATATGACGACCCTTGAATAAAAAAATTCTCTTTACCTGCTTGATTTGGAGTACCCAAATGCATAATGCTTTTTTGAAAACGAATTTCAGAATTTTTTTTTTATTTTAATTGCAAATTAGTGAGGATAATCCCCGCTGAGCGAGGTGGCCACCCTTTCAAAAATCTTGAATGGCAAAAGGGGTTGACCGAGAGACACATCATTTCGAAGGTTTTACAATTTTTTTTATGGTTACCTACGCTAATACGTATACAGGGTGTTTCACCATAAACTGGACAAACATATATAGCCGTGTAGTTGACACCGAGAAAGTCATTTTTGCCTTATAACATATACCCCGTTTTCGACGCTTAAGTGATACAGGGTGTTTTGTCAACTTTGAGCAATATTCTGTGAACTGTGGTAAGTTATACGTGATATTTAAAATAACGGTTTCTGGTCACATCTTAGTTTGTATTTTTTAGGGCTCAATTCAATTATGTTGTGGAATTAAAAAAAAATTTCAAAATGGCGGAAAAAGTTGGAATTTTTTTCTTGGTTGCCAATTTGGAAAGCATAATCTCAACGTACTCGATTTTCAAAGATTTTCCGTGAAAAAATTCTTTCCAAATTCGAATTCAACTTTTTTTTTTAGGTACATGTCTTCAGTAAAAAAAAAATTTCGCCCGAAATTTTTGGAATTTTTCATGGTCGAACTATCTTTAATTCTGAATACTTGGATGAAAACAGAATGAAAAAATATCTATTGGTTTTTTTTTTGTAGCCTTCCGAAGATTACGCTCTGTGTAAATTCTTAATTTTTATTTGAGAAACTAAAGGCCGTACGAAGGTCAAAATTGAGCTGATGGGCTGCCAGAATCACTCGGATAAAAAAATGAAATTATAAACCAAAAATTTTTTTTTTAAACTTTGGTAGGAATCGAACTCTACGAGTATGAATTGGATTAATTCTAATCCTATAAATCTCCAAAGCAATACGTATTAATCGAGAGTGTATAGAGTTCGAATCTTACCAAAGTTTTCTGGAAAAAATAGAAAAAAAAAATTTTGTTTCATTCTTTTTATTTTTTCGAAATTTTTTTTTGGTTTATAAATTCATATTTCTATCTGGGTCATTCTAGCAGCCCAGCAGCAAAATTTTGGCCTTCGTACGGCCTCCAGTTTTCCAAATAAAAATTATGAAAGTACTCCGAGCGTAATCTTTGGAAGGCTACAAAAATAAAACCAATTGATATTTTTTTATTTTGTTTTCAGCCAAGTATATTCAGAATTGAAAATAGTTCAACAATAAAGACTTCCAAAAATTTTGGTCGAAATTTTTTTTCACTGAAAACAGTGAAAACATGTAAAAAAAGTTGAGTTCGAATTTTGAAAAAAATGTTTCACGGACAATCTTAGAAAATCGAGTAGGTTGAGATAATGCTTTTCAAATTGGCAACCTAGAAAAAAAATTCCAACTTTGCAGGTTTTCCGCCATTTTGGATTTTTTTTTTCAAAATTCTACACCACAATTCAATTGAGTCCTCAAAAATACTAAGATGTGACCAGAAACCGTTATTTCAAATATCACGCATAACTCTTCATATAACCGTTCACAAAAAATTGCTCAAAGTAGACATTAAACACCCTGTAGCTCGCTTATGCGTCGAAAACGGGGTATATGTCATAAGGCAAAAATGACTTTCTCGGTATCATCTACACGGCTATATATGTTTGTCCAGTTTATGGAGAATACCTTTTTTTTTATTCATGACATTTGTATTCAATGCATAACTGTTATGAGTGTTATGAAATTTTTCTGATCGAAAAAAGTGGATTTGGTCAATGTTTGCGAAACAGATGCACTTAATTCTTCCAGCCTTGTGTAAAATCTGAATCGAAAACCTACTTACCCACATAAATCATTCAAGATGTGGAATGATCTCCAATTAACTTTTGAAATTCCTTCAACGTTTGTCAATGTTTTCATGACGATATTGTGAAATTGGTACAGAAGATCCACATCCTGAATTTATTTCTGGATCGAATGCATTCAAGACAGTAGAGCGTGACGCGGCATCTTTGATCTTGCTTTGTTCCGGTTTGCTGGGTAGATCAAGAAACATCAATTAGATACCCGCGAAGAGTTGTCAGCGATTACCTCACGAAAATCGGCACTTTCCAATCACGAACAGAGCAGATTTTCCGATTTTTCTTTCTGAAAGTTTTGACATTCGCAGATTGGCTTGATGAATGAAGAAGAAGAAGAAGCATCATTGAAGCCTTCTTGTGCGCCTTTTAATCCTCCAATATTTCAACAATCTCGTATATACGAGGATATATTGAAGAATTCTTAGCCTACTATAGAACCAAAAAAAATTTCAATGTCAAAATATTTTATTACTCAACATATTCTCCTCTTAATTGAATACATTTATTACAGCGAACCTATACAACGTCTCTAGACCTTTCAAAAAAAATTTTTCTTCTTGCTCTACAAACCAGTCCTCCACAGCTTTTATTACCTGCTCGTTGGAAGAAGATTTACGACTTTTTTTCAGATGAGGAAAGAGATGATAGTCGGACGGAGCCAAATCTGGTGAATAAGGGGGGTGTTTTAGTAAGTCCAACCCTAAATCATAAATTTTTTGCATGGCAATATGAGATTTGTGTACTGGGGCGTTGTCCTGTAAAAACAAAACACCTTTGGATAGCTTTCCGCGTCTTTTCTCTTTAATTTTTTCCCGTAGAGTGGTCAGTAATGTCGAATAGTAATCTCCAGTTATTGTTCTACCCTTATCCAAAAAATCAATCATGATTACTCCATGACAATCCCAAAAAACTGAAGCAATGAAGCATGTCCAAACTGACGTGAACTATACTATATGATGAACGCGTTCGTATGAAATCTTCAGTGCTTCAGATATCCGTTTCAGCCCAATTCGACGGTCTGATAAAATGATGTCATGAACTGCATCGATATTTTCGGGGACTGACACAGAAACTGGCCTTCCCGTTCGGTCATCATTTTCAATGGAAAATTTACCTCTTTTGAAGCTGGCAGTCCAATTTTTCACCGTCGCATACGAAGGACATTGATCACCAAGAGTATTAAGCATATCTTCGTAAATCTGCTTACCTCTTAACCCTTTTAAATACAGGTACTTGATGATGGCTCGATACTCCAATTTTTCCATTTTTACAATTTCGGTGGACTTCACACTGTTTAAGGATGAAGAATTAATGTTAATATAAGAAATAGGATAAAGTAAGGAGCCAAGAAAATACAGGGTGTACGGTGAACATTTTCAACAATTGTTATACTTCGGTTATAAGAAATGTTACACGTAATTTTTAGTGATAAATGGTTGTTTTTTGAAAGTTTATTTCGTTCTTTATCTTCGTAAAAAGCGCCTTTTCAAAAATTAACAATGGATGAAATATGAATTATCCTTAAAAAAGTCCATGGAATGACCTCTGTATATAAATTAGGTATGATTTATGGGATCGACTGAAGCGATATCGATTAGGAGAAATCTAAATTGTAATTGTCTCTGCAAACTGTAGCCTCCAGTGTAGTTGGTCATAGATAATGGCGAGAACGGTGCACCATACTAGAGATGATCACTTTCTCGATTTTGTATTCGCATAAAAGCAACAGTTATTTAGACATGACTTATCGCTTTGTTTATGCGTGAGTTTTCGAAATTATTGAATGTCATAAATTATTTGGAAATTATTCACCTACAGAAGTTATACTCGAAAATTTGGTATGGTGGTCACTAGGTATTGCTTTCCCTGCACTTCCCCAGAAAATGAATACTTTAAATTCACCAAAACATTTCGAAATCCTGAAACGCTGTGTGGTTAAATCGTGAAATAGTTATATCCAAATATTGGGGTAGGTAGAAGTAAAGATGCATCTATGTAGAAGTTATGAAATATACTGCTCCACAAGAGTTAGGGATATCGTATTCAATCGTTTTTGAAAGTATCTTCGAGAAAATCGCTGTAAAATCATTTAAAACTCAATAACAACTTGAATCGATCCAATAAAAATCAGTATGAGACATTTCGTTAATCTGGTCGCCTTTTTTCTGAAGTTTGGTTCTTTGCATATGCTTCATGAATGTTCTTATTTTGAAATGAAGTCAGGTTATCAACGGCTTCGATTTGAAACGAGTTTTCTGAAAATGCCAAGACGTAAATTAACAAACGCTGAGGCTAATAGGGCTATCGGAATGCTACAGTGTGGCCTAACTCAGGTTGTTGTAGCGGAAAGGCTCCAAGTCAGCCAAAGGGTGATATCTCGACTTTGGAATAGGTTCAGGGAGACAGGTTTCGTGTTGCGAAGACCAAGGCTTGGTGGGCGACGAAAAACAACACCTGCTCAGGATCGTTTCATCACCGTTTCGGCGAGAAGAAACCCTACATCTACGTGTAGAATGCTGCGGAATACTCTTCAAAATGCAGAGTGGGTCCAAGTTTCCATCGAAACCATCAGACGACGTTTGAGAGAGGTGATTCTAGGTTCTAGACGTCCATTAAGAGGAGTTCCATTAACACGTGACCATAAGCGTCAAAGACTGGAATGGGCAAGGCAACATATCAATTGGAACGATCAATGGCGTAGTGTCCTTTTCACTGATGAATCCAGATATGGACGATTTTCAGATTCTCGAAGAATAAGGGTATGGACAATCCCACGCATACCCCGTAATCGTCGCCATGTCCAAGAAGTCCATCCATTCCGAGGGGGTAGAGTTATGGTATGGGCCGGGATATGTTACAACGGGCGCACAGATCTACACATTTGTCCTGGGAATATGACCGCCTCACACTATAGGGAGCATGCCATTGACATTGACAATGTTTGTGCCAAAATTTCATTGGTGAAACTTTTCAATTTCTAGACGATAACGCTAGACCGCACCGTGCAGCCATAGTTGAGAGGAGCTTGATATTCCACATTTACCAATACCTCCGCACTCACCAGATTTGAATTGCATAGAACATGCATGGGATATGCTTCAAAGAAGATTAGATAATCATCAACCTACCCCAGAATCCTTAAATGATCTGAGATAGCTTCTGCCCCGTTTATGGCACCAAATTCCTCAAGAAATGTTCAACAACCTCGTGTGTAGTATGCAAAGAAGATGTCAAGCTGTTATTGATGCCCGTGGAGGCCATACATTGTATTGATAGTCTTAAAATGCTTGAATTCTCTGGGAATAAAATTTCGTTATTTTACTCGATTTTCTTAACCACCCTGTATACGCTGCAGACCTACAGGCTAAAATTAATTTGCAACTTGAAATCATATTCATATGAATTTTCATCACAAAAATCTTATTTTAACTATATTTTTTCGCAATTTACGTCAATATCCCTAACTCATGTGGAGCAGTTTAGATAACTTCTGAGCACTACTGGCACCAAATGTCACTATTCTAAAGTAGTATTCTCCCAATTTTTACTTCGTTTGAGTCAAGTCGATCTCAATTCAATGAACATCTTAATGAATATGAGCAATAAATGTAAAAATATGTTTATTGCTTCTGTTGATATAGAAGCAGAAGATTTGTGGAACACAAAGAGTGTCTGCAACAAGATGCCTATCGTATTCAATCGATGATCATTAATCCTATTCGCATTGAACAGTAATAAATCATTCCATACAAAACGTGGGTGCCAATACGAACATCAAATATACGAGTACAGTAGTCATGATTCATGAACAAGCATACCTGTGATGGTGTGATGAAATTCCATTGTATAAATATCGTCCATAGTTGTGACACCCATAAAAATGTTGACACTGAAGAAGTCGTCAGAACGTTGTGAAGTAATTCTTTCAAACAGACCTGGTACACGGAAATGTGGGTACATCACGGAAGGTAATTATAGATTATGTCACCCTATGATGGTACTGATTTATTGCCTCACAGGCTCACACGTGTGACAGAGATGTGTGAGGCAAATAAGCAATTATGAACTGATCTCTATTTTCCAGATGTGAAAATGGTTCCAAATATTTTCATGGTTTTATTCTCTACGAAATGTGTATAACTTAACAATTGTTTTTCTGAGGAATTGAGGCAAAATTTCAATGGCACTCTTGGATAAGATTGGACAAGAGTTGGTATTAATTAGAACCAGGTTTTTAAGAATATCGTGAACCTATTCTTCGTGCATTCCCATTGAAAAACTTATGATGATCAGAAGATCAGAAGAGGTCACCACACGAAATCGTCTACACACACTACGTCTTGCTTGTGAAACTGAGATATAAATCAACAGTATATCCAAAAGTTTCTGCTCTTGGGACCCACTAGCTTTTGATACTTCTTCGTATCACCTCTTCATGGAAATGGTTTCGAGACCATCTCCTTACGGACCATTGAAGGTATTATTCCTTGTGTTCGAATGAAGTGTTTTAATTCTCTGTTTCCACCTCATTATTTTCCATTCCATATTTACTTATCTGAATTATCACGATGCTGAATTACTACGACATAACATAATACTCATCCATTCAGATTTATAATGTATCCCGGTTGTCCATGATTTAGGTTTATCAGGTTTTTTTTATTTAAAACTGCCGCAGGTTGGTACCTACTCGTGAAATGTCAAATAATTCTCGGTGACTTTGCCAATGCTAATTTCTCTTTACTCTTTTTTAACTTCGTAAATGGAGTTAGTTCTTTTAAGGTTTAACTGTGACACATGTTTCGTAGTACTACAACATTTTCATACTGGAGTATTTCAAGTTGTGCAAAAAGGTATTTAAATGCCTTCTGTAGGCTTATTTCTTGAGAATTTTGAAAAGTGGGGAATTCCATAGGTCCGTCTGTTCTGTTCGTTTAAAAGTTTTTCTGTTGGGTTATTAGTGTAGGTACTTTCAATTTTTCTCGAATGAACTATCACAAAGTAACGGACTATTCTGTCCATTATTTCTCAGTAAAATTTCAACACTCGATTCTTGATTTCCGTACAAGAAAATAGCCTAACTGAATCTTCCTACTTTGTTATTGTTTATATACGTGAAATATTTCCAGTATATAAGCAAAGATAAAAGTTTCTTCAACATTCGCCAGGTCTTTGGAATTATCGAATTCACATAATATTTTCTCAAATTCAGTATTTTCCCAAAGTAAATAAACATTTTGATCAATACGTAATTATTATGACTTCTATGTAGGAAGGAAAACGTTGCTTATATAGTTATCTCACAGAAAAATGACTATAACCTAACATTTTCAAAATATACACGGTGAAATGTGTCAGAATTTTATGGCCAACCGGGATACATCATAAAAGTGAATGGAGTATATCGTTCTGGCAACTTGAAGAAAATTACAAGTCATTCCAAAAATAGAATGTCTTTAAGTTTAAGAGACCCTTTAAGTTACAGAGTAGGTTTTGTCCTTTTTATCGCCCCTCTGAAATGGATCTCTTCGCTGGAATGTTAGAAATACACTAAAAAATTTGAGGTTAATGATGATCGAATATAAAATTTGATATATTAATGTGACCGAATTCCTAATAGACTTGAATAAGAATAATAAGATTGCGGTAGCTGGTGGATTCTGGTGGAAACTTACAAGACGCAGGAGTTAGAAATACGGAAGAATACAGAGTTAGAATTTGGATTTACAAAAAGAGAACGTATTCAGAAACGCGAAAAAAGATGTCGTTAGCAAATCGATCTCTTGAAAATGCACAAGAAGGCAGAATTAGAAGAAGTATTCGAGGAAAAAGGAATCTTGTGAGCAGAGGTCGAGTTAAACGATTGATTCAGGACAAAATCGGATCTTTCATATGCAGATGCAACTGGGATGCTGCGAATCCTTCTGTTCTCTTTCCCTACCCATAAACAAAGTCATTTTCTGATACTGTCCATGCCGGAAGCATCTTCGACCCACTTCACGGTTCCTTTCTCCTCTTGCGACTTTGCACTCTGCTGACCGATAAATAGAAATCCCGTAATTGGAGAATCGTCTACGTGCGAGCTTTGTTACGCTTTACACGAATGTAAAAGTGAACTCTGCTCCAAGGAAGCTTATGATTTTCAAATGGTTCCATTCGACTATTAGCTATTCCTCAGATCCTTCGAGGAAAGTTGCAATCTGGCCATAATCGTTTCGTGGCGGCGTTTCCTTGATCGTCTTGTTAATGCATTATGTATCACGTTGTTGGGATTACAAGATTCGGACGTGTGTGGATTTTTGAGGGACGGAGAGATGGACAGCTGGTGAACGTTCTGAATGAAAAAATTAAGCCCGCAGAATTTTGCAGGGATTATTCGGTGTATTGTGGGACTGCTGGGCTGAACACCCCGACACATGATGTGCAAGTGCCCAGATCTTGCCTACCTCTTACCTCAGGGTCCTCAGGAACTTACACCTAGGCAAGCCGACTCTTGATCCTCACAATGTGACTGATAAAGCTCCTAGGCCCTAGGGGGATCATACGATTTATGAGGTTGGTAGATGATCTCCTCGGAAATTGATTCAGTAGGCGTAGGGTATAAGCACGAAAGTTCGCAGGATCTCTAAAGCCCTAGGAAAGTGAACCCTCTATTTTACAGACCGAGATACTGGCTGTTTGAGTATGCGCCCAGGTCTTAAAATTAACCTCAAAAAGGCGCATATCTTAATCCCCACGGACAGCCAGGCCACGCAGAGGTCCCTGGAATCACAGTGCCAGGGAGTGTCGTAACACCATAAAGACATGCACTGACCAGAGGCAATAAAATGACTCTACTGTGGGTGCAGGGCATCTTGTTGTTGAAGAGAATGAACAAGCTGACGAGCTTGCAAAAAAAGAATCAAGTTTACCACCAGCTGGATCTGAGCCTTTCTGTGGGCTTGGAAATGACCAATATACGGTCCAACAACAGTAATTGGACAACAGAATAACCCTGTGGAGAAACACTCCTGGCTGGAGCTACTCAGTCCAAAAAATTCGTGATGATTTCGCCGACCTATACCAGTAAGCTCCTAAAGTAGTTACTAGCTCAGCTTCGGGTGTTGGTAGGTCTGCTGACAGGCACTGTCGGTACAAATATCATTTGTGCCTTATGGGAAAGTCAGCAGATGAGATTTGTAGGCTCTGTGGATCAGAAGCAGAAATAGCTGAACACATGGTATGCAAGTGTCAAGAGATGGCTGGCCCAAGAACCATTTATATGGGGAAACCGATCCTGGATACCCATGAGGTAACAGCCAAGGCTCCTTAGGATGTTGTCGATCTTATCAACACCATCGACGATCTCCTTAGGTTTCAAAGAACATATTCTCCTCTTAATTGAAGACATTTATTACAGCGAACCTGCAACGACCTTTCCAAAACATTTTTTCTTCTTGCTCTGCAAACTAGTCCTACACAGCTTTTATTACCTCCTCGTTGGAAGAAAATTTACGATCTTTTAAACTTTTTTTCAGTTGGAGAAAGAGATGATAGTCGGACGGAGCCAAATCTGGTGAATAAGGGTAGTGTTCTAGTAATTCTAACCCTAGTTCACGAAGTTTTTGCATTGTCCTGCGTTGTCCTGTAAAACAAAACATCTTCGGATAGCTTTCCGCGTCTTTTCTCTTTAACTTTTTCCCGTAGAGTGGTCAGTAATGTCGAATAGTAATCTCCAGTTATTGTTCTATCCTTATCTAAAAAATCCATCATGATTACTCCATGGTAATTCCAAAAAACTGAAGCAAGAACTTTTCCAGCAGATTTTTGGACACGAAACTCCTTAGGTCTTCGAGAACTCTTTTAAGAAGTCTACATCGTTTTCAAATCGAGCACAGATCGAACGCGATGCTTCTACCCTTGCACGCTTTTGGCTAACATTCAAACATTTAGGGATCCATTTTGCAGAAATTTTTCTCATGTCCAAATTGACGTGAACTATATGATGAACGCGTTCTTATGAAATATTTAGTGCTTCAGATATCCGTTTTAGCCCAATTCGACGGTCTGATAAAATCATGTCATGAATTGCATCGATATTTTCGGGGACTGACACTGAAATGAAACTGATGGCCTTCCCTATCGGTCATCATCTTCAATGGAAAATTTACCTCTTTTGAAGCTTGCAGTCCAATTTTTCACGGTCGCATACGAAGGACATTGATCACCAAGAGTATTAAGCATATCTTCGTAAATCTGCTTACCTCTGAACCCTTTTAAATACATGGCTCGATACTCCAATGTTTCGATTTTTACAATTGCGGTGGACATCTTTTTTTTTCAATTTATTGCGTAACTCTGGTTTACTTTTTTGACGTTGAACTCTACACTGACACTTCTAATAAGTTATTGTTCGTAGATATGGTATCGCAATATTTTGTTTATGCATGGAACTGGTCGAGGCTAACTAGATATCAATACATCCTCGTACGTGGAGTATTTTCGCTTTTTCGGTTTCGTTCGAATTTCAATAATTACAGTGGTGAACAAAAAAACTAGAAACATGCTCATTGACTGAAACCATTTAATGGAGATTCATAAGTTCATCAAAGGAAAATATTCCTCGTAATTGTTCAGTATTCAGCTTGGCACCTCACAATTCGACACTTCGTCCAGAGATAACATCGACGAACAAAATGTGTAATTACATACGAAGAAAGGCTTAATTACGAGAGGAAATAATTCGTATCTGAATTATTTATGTGTCGTACATGAGCGGGAAGCGAAGAAAGATGCCGAAAGAACACCTCAAGCGAACTCGATTAACCTCATTAAATACCGGAATGCAACGAACGGATCGTACAGAGATTCTTCTTCCTTTACCTCGAAAGTGAAATTACTTCTTATTTGGGGTTCGTTTATCTCTCATTCCTCTGTTGAAAGTTATAGCCCATCCTGATTGATTCTCACTTGATGAAGGAACTGGATGTTATTTATTACCTCCATAATACCTCCATAAATATATATGGATTCATGAGAATCCAAAAGTTACATAAATGAATCAACATCTTAGGATTATGTACTGAGAAAAACATCAATTTTACTCGAAGGTTGGATGTTTCCGAATTATACAATACCTATTATTTTCCTCTAGATTTTGCCCACAATGTACTTCAGTTGCAGGCACATAGCTCCCAATAAATAAAATTGCAAATTTTTTCAAAATAACAATGTTGTCAGACCGATAAAGAAAGTTTCGAGGGAGCCCGGGCCCCCGCCCTCCCTATTCATTTGATATCTGAAGAATTATGTTGATGTACTGGAATTATCCAAACAAAAGGGCATAATTTCCACAAATTTATTCTGTTTGAATTCAATTCCTTTTTTCTCCTCAAGCTTTGATGCCACTGGTTATTTTGAAATAATAACAAAATTTTTAGATTACTTGTTGAAATCATTACACCGGATAGTAGGTCTTATGGTATGGAGTGCTATTGCACATGCAAGTAGGTCACCTTTGGTCTTGATTCGAGGTAACATGACAGCGCTGCGTTACCTTCAAGAAATAGTAGAGCCATGTCTTCCCCCTTACCTTAACCAGCTCTAGAATCCAATGTTTCTGCAAGATAATGCTCGACCTCATGTTTCCAGAGTCATCTACTGTTGATTTCGAAACACCCTTTGTTTCGGTCATCGGTGATAGGCGAAGTACAGTGGACTACGTAATCAAATAGACAAAAAGTCCCCATATGGTCCACTGATGGATCAAAATCTGCCGACAGATCAGACATGGGAGTGTATGGTCTCAAAGTGAGACTTTCCATTCCAATAGAGCAAGACCTCTTCGTTTTACAGGCGGAAATAATGGCTATATCTGCGCGTGAGTCCAAGAGTGTTTGAAAAGAAGCATCAGAAGACCGCTCATAAATATGACAATAAAAAGAGTCCATTTCTCTCATAAATATGACAACAGACAGTCAATCAGCACTAAGAGCTCTGGAATCTAATAGCCAGTGCCATGGGCGTAGATAGGGGGGGGCCTGGGGGGGCACGGCCCCCCCCAGAATCCACGGTGCCCCCTCCTTACTGAAAAACACATTTGTTTTACCTTGCTCGTTTTCCACTGTGCCCCCTCAGGCCCCCCCCAGGAAAAAAGGCTAGCTACGCCCATGGCCAGTGCCCAGTGCTCATCTGATGGGGATACCGCAATACCATAAAGCAACTGGCGAGAGGCGACAAAGAGACTCTCTTATGGGTGCCAGTGTACTCTGAGCGATGGGAGATAACATGACATTCCTCTGGAGAAGATCGTGATATGCAAGTGTTCGGATCTTGCCTGCCTCAGAGACCTACACCTACGCAATCCGACTCTTGATCTTCACGATGTGATTCCGAAAGCGGCGAAAGCTCCAAGTGAGATCATTTGATGGTAGATGATCTGCTCGTGAATTGATGATGAAGGGTATAGGGACAAAAGATCAATCAGGCTGCAGCAACATGTAGGTAATGATAAAATAATAATAAATATGTTAAGTGTGTGTAGACCTTCAACACGTTGTTGACAATTGAGCTAGACTGGAGTGAAAATGCAAGCAACCTCAACGTTTCAACAGTTTTTGATATTGATGTGAAAAACCCGCAAATACCTAGGTTCAATTTCTCCACCCCGCATGCCTAAATACTGATACCTTCTATTTGGTATCAATCTGCTCCTGTTAAGTGCTACAAATACGAAAATAGTGGTATATTTTAGACCCAATGGGAGAATGAAAGACAGAATACGGTGACAAATGTATTTTTTTACAAAATATAACCTACGAAAAGCTTTATACAAAAATAAAATGATTGAAATGCATCATGCATCGTGACCCGTGTAATGGATGAAGATGTTATTCTTAACTGACTTCAGTTCTGTAGCTCCTAGAGCTTAGTAGGGGGCTCCATAGGAACCAGATGGTCTTGAGGGTCCGCTTGGGTATCCTGAGAAACCAGGAGCTTGGGAGATTTGGTTGTATTGGGCTACCTGGATGGCTTGTTTGATTCCTTCAAGGTCGATGCCGACTACTCTGGCATTGTAACTTGGGACACCGTATGAAGAGGATGGCACTCCGTATTGAGAAGATGGGGGGGCTCCGTAAGAACCGCTGATTCCTCCTTGACTGCCACCTCCGACAGATTGTGTGTTCTGTTCTTCTTTGAGAAGGATCTGTCTGACTTGTTCCAATAAAGCTGGGTCTACTGAGGCTCCTTCGCTAGTTTGGTATCCGGAGGATACGGCAGTGTAGCCGCCGCCACCTCCGCTGAGGCCGCCTCCTAGACCACCCCCGAATCCACCGCCACCGGAAGGCCTGTTGTAATTGTAGCCAGATGGGGGCTCAGCTACTACTACAGCCGCCAAGGCGAAAGCTAGGGCCTGAAAGAAAAAATTGATCAAGCCTACACTCACCACAATATAAAACTTCAGTCCACAGAAATTACAGCACTCAGTGATGAAAAGAAATTTCAGAAAAGACCAAATAAAATAATTTTAATGTTTGATAATTTAAATTCATAATTGACTTGGCAGTCCACGTAAATTAATATTGGCGATTTATGCAAATGGAACTAATCTCTATAGCAGTGTTCATGTAGTTTCAACTCTGAATTTAATTGACAATCATCATCTACCAATTACGTAACTCGTGAAGAAATTCAACAGCATTCCGTGAATTCAAATAATTTGGTTTCGTTAACTTACTGACCAATGCCCATATCTTAGGCAATATCTTAGAAAGTACCATCTTGAGTATTATTTCTCAAGTAGATATTCTTAATCATCGGCGGGATTTTCTTTATTGCCAACTGCGATTGCCAGATTAGTTACATAAGAAGTAAATTAGGGTAATGAAGGAGTAAAAACATATATATTACTTGCCATATCACGCATATTTCTCAGAATCGTGAAAGAACTTGACATTATTCGTTGAAATTCGTTTTATATCTGAATTTTATGTCTTCATTCCCAAATAATCCGATGAGATTCTAATTGCGGAAAGAATGCTGCATAATTTGATCGATTTGTTCTAATTACTCCAATTCCTTAATTGGGGAAAAGATTCTGGAAAATCCCGAAACTATCAAAATTCAATTAATTCAACGTGTAATTAAAAAGTAACGAATCATTAATATCGAAATTTAGGAAGCTCATTTGTTGAAACGTTTAGTGGGATTAAATATTAAAGCGCCAAGCTGATGCATCACCACACACATGTTTGAGGATTCAATATTTACTGACAAAATATTGATATCCCTTACTACAGACAAATATTTGTTTCTTTGTGGAACTTAAAGCTTATACGATCGCGATAAATATTCCTTATTTGATCTTATTTTCCTAATGCAAACAAAATTTGGAATTTGCAGTGAACCAGTTAGTAACTTTCATTACTGTTACCGAACAATGTGCCCATGGTTGTTTTATGAAACATAAGTGTTGGGTTGGTGCAGATGATGATCACCCTCAAGTTATCTTACAAAATAACATAATTATCACTCCTCAGGTTACCTAATTAGAACTTCCTAGTTGTAATAGAAGAGAAAGTGTTTGTTTTACGGATTTTCAGCATTGTTTGTTGAACAGTAGAGAAAATTGTCTTGAGTGCATAACAAAACTACCGTTTCGTCGTTGCGAAATAGAGGATGGTGCAAATATGTAGTGATTCAGGTGAAATTTTCAACCTCCAGTTATGAATCTTTGGGAAATGGATTTGAGATTGAGATTTTTGAAAGAGAGGGCGGTAATTTTGCTTTATTTTTCGAAAATGACCACTATTAAGGATTTGAATCAAACGTTTCGAGTCGACATGACATAACAACGGAAAACAAACAGACATTTCAGCAGATTTTCATCAGGGTTCTTCCACCTTTTTAGTGCTTTTCTTTTATCCATCAATCTTTCATTTCATGAATCCATTGTAACTGCCGATTTTTGTGGTTCGGAAAAAAAAACAAAAATGTAATACTTCGTGTGTTCGTCTTAGAGCTATTTGTGATTTTTTATGAGCTTCTTAAGCCTGAGAAATATATGCCGAAAAAATGAATATTGCGATGATCAAATATTTTATTTTCTTCTGAACTCAAAAAAACGCATTCGACCATTTTTTCTGTTACCAACCAGTTGAAAGAAATAATATAAACTCTAAATATTGAACTTGATCTTGGTTGAACGGTTATGAAGGTGAATAAAATTGTAATAGCACACAATGGCACGGGTTTTATGACACGACTTGGCCTTAAACTTTCTTGAGTCAATCACCGCCCACGAAATGATGTTGAGAATGCAACAAGAGTGAAGAAATTGAGTTCAAGCAAGGGTGGAGATATTTTCCATAAAAAATAAAAAAAAAGCATTTTTTTAATCATACGGAGAATTTCAGCTTCTAAAAATAAGTTTTGACGCAAATAATTATTCTGAATATTTGAAGAAGTGTTAAATGGGGTTTTGAAATGTGCTGCATTAAGAATTGTTAGCATTTTTTGCATTCACAATTTTATTGTTTGAAATAGATTTTTGTAACTCGTAAAACTAATGAAACGCCTTTTCTGGTGTTGGAAAAAAGCGTCAAATCAAAATCCCAGCAAATACAATTTTATGAAAGATTTGAAACTGATCAAAATTTGAAAATATAAAATGTTCCCTTGCTTCATTCCTAAATTCTCGTTAAATGCACACAACCTAATAATAGACAACCTTCATTTGAAAAATAGATTTTTTTGAAGAATCATTGAAAACGGAATTTGAAAATTCGTAAATTTCTGACAGATAAAAAAAAGTGTCCAATTTTCGGAAAACGTTTTTTGTACCGCCGTTATTCAATAGTTTGGTGTTCTTCGATTTGCGAATCACAGGCCGTTGAAAAATCACTGAAGGAAAGCACCAAAAAGGGGAATAGTCCAGTAAGCGATGACACTGTTAAAACTCGCGATAAGCACAAAACACCCTGTAGATATTTTTGATCACCACTTACCACGGAAAATCTGTACATGATGCTTGTGTTGACTGGTCAGATGGGTGACTGTGCCTTCTGACAGATGATCGGAGAGTTTTATAGTAATGAAGGAGGGTGGGAATATTCTTCTTCAGAGGATGATGATGGCATCTTTACTTTCACACATATAGCTCTGTATTCCGACTATATTCGCTCGAAGGCAATGAGTTACCGAATTTCGACAACGATCGGAAATAAGGTCACTTTGAAGAATGGCTTTTTCATTAGAATAAAAAGTGACGGTCAAGAGTGTTACTTGCAGCGAGACGTTGATGCCACTCTAATGCTGGGAATATGGCACACATAAATCGTACTATGATCGATGGGTTAGATGTTTTCTATAGATAGCCGATAACCCATTCTTAATTATAGGCATAATCACCAATGATGAAAATGAAAAAAATTACGGACACTAGTTTTATTCCTCAATTTTTTGAATGAATTTTCATTTCTGTTTTTTGAAGTGATCATGGTCGTTTAGCCCAAAAAAGTAGGGTTAAGAGCTAATAGAATTCCGGCAGAAGAGGATCCCATAAATCATTTTTCTTCAGAAATTTGTGGAACTCTACATTCTGGATTTTTTTTTTTAATATTCAAGGTAATCCCAGTCCTCTTAGCCACTACCCTCACTACATATTCTAGGTAACTTCTATGAATTCATCCAAATTGCTTTGAAATCTCCTAAACATTCGGAAAAAACACCGTTTAGTCGTGTAGTTCGTTTTTCTTGGATACGTGTTCGTCATTTGGTCACGAACGGTATATATCTTCGAAAATTAGAGTAAACCAGGCTTTCTACCCAGTTCGGAGAGGTCAATCGTGGGGTACAACCTCCTAACACAACCGCAGGTGTAGGCGAATCTTTAGGTTTTGTTAATCCTCATTCTTGTAATGTTTCTTGTGAGATCATTCACGCGACAGAATTATCATGAAATTTGTTAGATAATTGGTCGATAAATTCGCGGATTGTATGGGATGGCAGTTGATTCTTGAAGATCCGTTATTCTGACATATTCATTTTGGAATATCTGGAGTGGATGTAGGTGACAAATGGCAGGAGCCCTGTATGTAGGTAATGAGGAGCCAGATCATTGCTTTGCTTTATAGATGAGGTTTGTTATCTTTGTTCAAATTACTGTTTATGCGTTTTCTTTTTGCTGCGAGACCTCGAATATAACAGTTTTTTATATGAACATTAAAGTTTCTTTCAAACTATGGAAGAATTTTTCATTCTTAACCTTGTTGTTGTTTTATTATCATTACTTCCGTTGGATAGATCTCACTCAAGTAACTAATGTTTATTTCTTAGGTTACTAGTAGAAAAAGTATATTTAATATTGCCTTCTGAAACTACAAAAGCATGATTGCGAATTTTTGTATGGCGATGACGCGGGTCGATAAACTAAAAAAAAAATGTTTTCGATCGGACTTAAAAATCGATCGAAAATCGTAGTTTGGGAAATAATCGACTCTGAGTCGAAAAATCGCGAAAAATAGGTCATTTTTGGACTGCCGTATTTCCCAGAAAAATTATTTATACAGATGCTGATTTTTTTGCATAGAGATTGATCCTTTGTGAATAAAAAAAAAAACGATTTTCATCCATCAGAGTCGAACAGTTTAGATTTTCTGATTCTTTTCGCGAAGGTCCAAATTTTCCGGTTTTTCATCGTTCTTAAATCAAAAACTGTTTTCCCCACGGAAAAACAGATTGGATTTTTTTCAATTTACGTCCTCGAATTAGTAAAGGGTGTGAGTTTGAAGTCGATCGGAGCCGAAATTTTTTTTTGAAAAATCGAAATTTTTCCATACCCTTTGTATAGGATTTTTCGCAATAATTCGAATCTCGTCTATCGATACGACATTTTCACCATTTATTATTTAGATGCCGTAAATTAAGAAAATCCAAACAGATTTTCTCTGAGACTAATTGTTTTTCGAATATGGTTGAAGAAAAATCGGAAAAATTGGACCTTCGCGAAAAAATCAGAAAAATCCAAACCCTTCGTCTCAAGTATATAAAAAATACACCATGTTATTCTTAAAGAACCAAAGTACAACCAAAAAAATCAGCTCCTCTCAATTCCAATTTTTTCAGAAGTTACGTCATTCCAAAGTCGACCAATTTTTAGCCAATTTTCCACTCAAGGTCGAATATTTCCCGAACCAAAAATTTCTCGGAAAAACTTACGCGCATCGTTATCTAGTACCTATACATTACTAGTTAATTTTCCGATTATAAAAATTTTTTTGTAGGAGCCTTCAGTAATGCCATCTGATTCTGATGAATAGAAAGAGTTGAATGACATGGTGAATAATTTGGTATGAATAATAAACAAATAATTGGATATCAAGTTTTCATACGATGTTTGAATTATACTGACTTAAATCAACATAGATCATTCGAAGGGAGAAGAGAAAATTTCATCAGAAAACCAATAACAAAACATTTTATCGACAGTATTATGTTTTGTTGATCTCATTGCATTCTTGTCACTTGTCAGATTGAGTTGATTTATTGGAAGAAACCAAACCCAATTCTATAGCATCCTTGCGATTCTTGTACAAATACGAGGATTACCAGAAAATAGAAATACACTACCCAGAGAAAACTATTAATAATTTCTCAACATCTAGTTCTAGTTCTCACAGCTCATATTTCAACAGAAAGGAAATAATGAAATATATGTATGGATTAAAAAACGTTGTAATGCTCTCTACCTTGAACATGGGTGCCCGCAGCAATTTATTCCTGGAGGGTTCTCAAAAAATGATTATATAAAAAAACTTTCGATTCTTGACCCATTTTCTTGGGAATTAAAAATTTTTCGAAATCTAAAGGTACCAACACCCCTTGCGCGGGCCCATGACCTTGAAAGTTGGGTCCTTTCGAAGATAACTTTTACTTCAAGGAATACAAAACAATAAAACCGGAAGAGATTTTGATACCACAATTATTTTTTATTGTTTTGATACAAATTAATTAATTTAAATTATGATAGCTTCGTTTACACCCATACAGCGTTTTCAAATGATTTGCATTCCTGCTGGTATGACCTGAAAATGAGATGTAAACCTTTCGCTCCACAAAAAGAAACAGCCAGTCGAAATTTTCGTTGAAAAGTTGAAAAAGACCATAAATAATCAATTACCGACCCATAACCCACTTTAAAAGCTCGATTAAACACCAAAAATCTGCATTTGTCATAAAAAGATGACAAAATAATCCAATGAATTCAATTTTTTTTTTAAGAAATTTTCCCGCAATCAATCAAGGTATACATTCTCGTATCATCAAGATCGCTGTTTTATTCGCTATGTTTCATGACTAACAATGGTTATAGAAATAGTCCATAAGTGCTGAAAAAGTTAAAGCTATCATAAACTACATCTGCATCACAAGACGAAAAATTCCCACTGTGAAAGAAATGGGTTTGAGACATTCATCCACAAGATGATGTGAAAAATGAATAAATCATGAACTGTTATTTCAGTCTGATTAACAATTAGTATTGCACAAGTTGGGTCAGGATAATCCGATGAAAATTTCAATTATAAAAATGGGGAATTGTGCAAAGAATATCATTCCGGTGAGAAAAATAAGAATGAACTTGTTTTTTTCGCTCTTTGCTCATATGACTCCCACTTGAAAGCGAAGATTTATTGTTTCGAGAAAGGAAAACTGATCGTGACACAGAATCATGATATTAGGTAGGCTTTTGTAGGCTATTCTCCTGGTCGAATACCTGAATAACTGTATAACACTAGCCAACAAAGAGTGTGATTAAGTTATAAACTAATTATGGGATAAGAACCGTACTGTGAGAAAAAAGCTACAAATTTTACCTTTGGATTCTTTATTCTTTACCATACTTTAATTTTAATAGTAACTCTGTGGACCGAACTGAGGGAAACTGTTGAAAAGCGATACAGTGAGGCAATTTTATACGGTCGAGAAGAGGAATAATCGATTTAACGTGGATAGAATTTTGATTTTCCAGGCGATTTAGAAGTATTTTTAAAAGATTCTCGAAAATTGCGAAGAAATCCGGCAGAAACGGCAATTTTAAACTCGATAAACTTTTTTCACAGATATCCTGGCCGTGATGTGAATTAATACACGGAGATATGCAAAATAGCTTGTTATTCATATTTGCCATTTCTTCAGGAAAATTGATAAAACTTTGACATTCGGCTTAAAAAATCATCATATTCGCAGAGATCTACCGATAAGGATAGGTAGATCTAGGGGCTCTAATTTACTCTGTTCAAATGTAAGAAGGAGCAATGTTTGGCGCAGCGGTAAGAGGGCCTTCGTAAAGTTTCTTTCCGTCCAGAGTCGAATCGAGGAGATTTCACACAATCGTTCAGTTTTAACTGAACTTGAATTCCTTTTTTTTTCAATAATTTATAGAACGTTGTTATTTTGAAATTTGGCGAACTGTCGTCATCATTCACGATTTCTAGAACTTCAGAAATCGTTGGGATTTCATTCCGAAAAAAAAACAGTGGACAATTCTCCTGAAAAGGTTCATATCGAAATCGTCAACCGAATCGATAATTTTTAACGACTAGGCTCTCCTCTTAGGTGGCGTCAATGTTTTATTCTATTCATATTCTCTGAGAAGTCTGAATCACTCACCCCTGAGGATTTTGAAACAATTCCTACTAAGTTTCTTTTCAATAAATCAGGATTTTCTTCCAATTCTCTTCGAAAAATGTTCAAAATTATCTCTTCTTCTTCAGCAGAGAAATACGACCTTTTGGACTTTTTTCGTGGGGGTCCCCACATATCACCCTCAGATGCAGTATCCGTTTCCGAATTCGACATTGTTCTATAAACACTATGTACACTTTGTCAAAAGATTTTCCAACACAAAACACTATTCACAACAAAATCTATAAACACTTTGAACTGCTAGACCTTCACAGTAGCTCTAGGACCTAGGTATTTATCTAGTCTTGTCAATCGAAAAATTCGATATTTATGCAAATCGAGATGGCTTTAACCCATTAAGGGAAAGGACCCAAACCTGGTGTTTCCCGGAATAACCTTGTCGGAACCTTGAGCAGCCGACAAAGAGTTTCGTACAAAATAATATAATATTTTGGACCGAAACTAAATATATTTCGGATATTACAAGTGAATAACCATTATGAATTTGAACAGAGATCTTTTACGAGTCTTGTCAATCGAAAACTTCGATATTTATGCAAATCAAGATGGCTTTCACCCATTAGGGAAAAGGACCCAAATCTGGTGTTTCCCGGAATTAATTGGTCGGAATCCTGCAAGATTCCGACCCAAATCTCTAAAACTCTGGTGTTTCCTGGAATTACCTTGCCGCAATCTCGAGCATCCAAAAAAGAAATTATTCAGTAGATAATAATATAAAAAAAACAAAATAAAAAAATAGAGTACGCCGGATATAAAATGTTTATGACAGTTGCAAATCATAACACAAATTTTGCACTAGAGTTTCTGAGGAAAATAGTTCTAATGTGGGAATTGCTGACTCAAATTATTGAATCATTTCTATCCAGTACCATCTACAGTCCGTTCCGAGTACAATCTTTTAGGGCGTTAAAAGGGAGCGTGGTTATGAACGTTTGATGAATAGGAGCTTTATTGTGCGCCAACCAGACGATTCTGTTCGTTTACAAAGCTCCTTCTTATACAGGGTGTAACTGAATAAGTGTAAAACATTTAAGGAGGTGATTCCTCATCGAAAAAAAGATAGGATCTTTCATATAAAGAAACTTCATTGGAGCATCCCTTGTTAAGATACAGCCCCTTAAAGGGGGTACATAAAATTTGTATAACAATTTTTTTCACAAGCACTGAAAAAGTTACAATATTGAAATTAACCTGACCTTTTGTACTACCAAAAAGACACTTAGCCAGTAATTTATTTGGTTTACCCCATGGTTGTAAGGGGTGAAAAACGCAACCCCTAAAATTTATTTCCAATGTAACTTTTTGTCTTATTATTTGTTTACCATTTAAAAATTTATTTCCGATAGCCTGTTTCATTCTAAACAAAAAATGTCTCTTGGGTTTTTTGCCCAAAATAAACCAGTAAGCAGCAAAACATTATTTTACGAACATCTACAGAGATACATCGTCATAAATGCGAACTGGATTTATTGTTATTTTGTAGTTAGTACCTTACAACCATGGGTTAAACCAAATAAATTACTGGCTAAATGTCTTTTTGGTAGTACAAAACGTCAGGTTAATTTCAATATTGTAACTTTTTCAGTGCTTGTGAAAAAAATTGTTATACAAATTTTATGTACCCCCTTTAAGGGGCTGTATCTTAACAAGGGATGCTCCAATGAAGTTTCTTTATATGAAAGATCCTATCTTTTTTTCGATGAGGAATCACCTCCTTAAATGTTTTACACTTATTCAGTTACACCCTGTATTTGAACGGACTATAGTTCCAGACTAAATCAATTGTAGGTACTGCATTGGCATGACTTAGTACCAGTAGTCAGAGCGATTATTTCCATTGAAAGGTTTGAATAAATGAATAATAGAAGTATGATGACCGATGAATGAAATGCTAATTAATGTATTGACATTTTGAAGCTCGATAACTTTTACTACCGGAACATCTGATACTTGAAAGGAAATCTATTATTATTTACTGGCAAATAGATGCATTAAACTTTCTCGCACATCACATACCTCGTGTTGTATTTATTTAAAGGTTCTGAATATCACACAATTATATCGAGGATTTCTGGATTTGTAACTGTCTCGTTTCATTTCAACATATAGGTACGGTTTGTTTCACTCTGAGTGGCGACAATTCGGTATTCCTAAAAAATTTTTCGCACATCCTAGTACCTGTTTTATTTAGAGATTGGCTTTTTTCAAAGCCGACTAATATTAAATGAGACCAAAAACGACTAAAACATAGTAGACACATATTCAACCCCAATTGTTCACAATAAAAAAGTTTTCGATTCACACATTGTAGAAGTATAATTTAATTTCTAAAAAAATCAACAAGGACGATCCTGAACGCTTTATGCTTGTTTTGGGAATTCTTGCTGTTGTTTCGAAATCGTAATCTTCCTGTATTTGTTAAAAAATGTATATTCTTCAAATAACATTGGGAATATGAGTTCTCAGGAATAATGTGTAATTCAAGGTCACTTCGAGGTGAATTTGAATATTGAAGCAACCGCAAGATAAAATTGTGAAATATTCTGAATATATTCAAGATTTTAGAAAAGGAGATCTTCATCTATGGGAAACCGATGATAGTGAGCTCAACTTTGGCCAATGATTGTGAATCATTATAATTGGTGTTACATAAAATTTAACGGCCTTTTTTTCTAACAGAACAATTTGAGGAAAACTAAGATATTTTTTCTGAAGACAGAAGTGTGTTATTACCACCCTATAGATATGTCATATATAGACATGCATCGGCTGTTTTTTTTCAGTGATAGAACTTTAAATTGAAGTAAAAAACATTCAAATTTAGATTGAAGCGTCTATTGTTTGTGGTTTCTCAGCATTAACCAATGACTTGACAGAACCCAAAGAAAATAATCCATTGGAGTTATGTCGCATGATCTTGGAGGCCAATTTATTGGACCATCTCTCGAAATAATGTTATCGCCAAATCTGTAACGAGCACCATTCACTGTAACATTAGCTCCATTGCTAGTAGTGGAGGACAAATGCCGGAAATTATTATGAAAATATAAATTTCATGAAATTATCTTCCAAATGAAAAAAAATTGGCTTCAATCGTAATTTAAATGAGTTTTATTTCGATTTAAAGTTCTATCACCCGATAGTTCTGAAGATATCCGGCTCAAAATATCTTCTCGAAGCGTTCCTCTTATGGGTATATGATTTTTTGTATGTGTTATTTTTGATGAGCATATTCAAGATCTGCGTACAAAATTTTCGAATGACTTTTCCACAATTATCATTGTAGAATTTAGACAAATCTTATTGTCTAAGGTCCAAATCAAATCTACAAAATACACAACTCGTGATATTATGCCTCCTAATTTGGACAAATCATAGACACCATCATGAGAAACAATTTTGTTCCAAAATCATGTCGCCGAGTTGCCAATTAATTGAACATTAAATTCATCTCATTTGGATTGCAAATAAGACAGTGATTGCATAGACATAGATGATCGCAGTGGAATTAATTTATAAAATTACAATATCGGTAGGTACTGTTACACAAGGAGCCGTCTACTCTATTGGGAGAAAGAGGTGAAATGAGAATGTGTTTATTAATCCACCTACATTTTTATGTCTTCCGCACTATGACCCACTATTTTTGGTCCAGCCGAGGCGGTGATTGGACTATACTGAGCATATACCGTATTAACTTTAATGCAATGCTAACTTTTAATCAAATACAGTTAGATGCTAAATATCTTGTTTGTTCTCGTTTGCATACAGTCAGAATCTGAATTTTCACCCACCGGGTTAATCACTTGAAGATATATTTATAAATTGATGAAGGTATTAAGTACTTGATTATCTTGCAATGCTAACCTTGTTTTATTCACTGTTACAACGTATCGGGTACGAGCCATTTTTCAATCTCTCCGAGTTTCAATCCAATTTTTGTTCTTATCAGTCTCTTCACTCATAGGCAGGAATTTTTCTCAGGGGGGGCCAAATAAAGATTAGAAAGAAATATTGAGGGTGTTGTGCTGAAAAACAATGAGGCCATCAAAATCTCAAGGGGGCATGCCCCCCCTGCCCCTTCCCCTGCGGGCACCCACTTATCTTTATATTTATAAATTTATGTTAGTTTGAATATTCTGAAACGATGTTTCAAAAAGTAGAAGAGCTTTTCATGATTTTTAGTTTATCATTATTGAGATTTTACCGAATAACTCATTATAGGTACCTACTATTATTAATTTGAATATTCTCCAAAGTAGATATAATTGAATTTTGGGGTTTTTGTAATAGGAATAGGAGCATTGTTCTGTCTTTAAATACGATCCAAAAACTTTCCATCTTAAAATTATTTATGTTGGAATTCGATCAATTCAGCTTCAATGGATTTTCCCGAGAAATAATATTTTAGAATTTCAGGAATTACCTGATGATGAATAAAAAAAGTTTTCCCAATGAAAATGACAACTTGGCATCCTCCTTATGAATAAATTAAAGGTCGAAAATAATTCCAGCCTCTATGACTGATAATTTTTTTTCTTTCAAAAACCATTTTACAAATGGTCCTATTTGTTTAGAATGGATCAAACTATCCAATCAATATTATTTTTTTTTATAGTAAAATATACAATAGGAAAAAAGATGCGAAACAAGGTTTAGGGGTGGCTCGTATAGAATGTCTGCTCAGTTTTATTTTGTTAGTTTTGGTTTTTGCAGAAAAAAATCAAAAACTGTTTTTCGGGCACTTTACGGAGTTATAACTATGCAGGGGGCTCAAAAAATAAAAGTTTATGTGAAAGACCTATTTTTTGACCATTTTTTTCGCAAATGCCTATACAACCTGTAGTTGTCCCAATAATAAATCTATGCAGGAAAAATATTTATTGATTAACTCAAAATTCACGCCCAAAATCTATAGATTCTCGGGTCAATTGCTATTTCATATAACTTGAGGAACCAGAATGGAGAAGCATGGGATCCCGAATTAAGAAATAAGTCCTGCATGGGGACAATGAGAGTTTCAAGGTTAGCACATCAAAAAATCATCATATAGACTTTTGAGCCTATAAATACTTTTGAATTTTGACATTTTCGGTAATAAAAAGGGGGCACAGCTCATAATGTCCCCTCCTGTTGGCGCCCATTGCCAGATATGAGAGTCTTCTCTGCTATGCTTTTGGATATAGAAGAGGGCATTCGCCTTCGATATTATTCATAAGATTAAATTCATTAGCGATCTATATTATTTGATAAACATGTGAATAAATCTTTCGGCATACGCTAGCCTTAGCTACTAAAGTCTGTAATGATTTCTCAATATTTATCTTCTATAATTTTGAAATTTAATTATTTCACTATATTGGTTCATTTTTTTTAGATTCTTATTTATCTCTTCGATTTTCAACATACTTAGATGATGTAGCGAAAAACTTATTTGGAAAGTTTGGCCAGCGTTGAAACGGAATCAGAATTTCGTTACTTTTTTCTTCTTCCTGACAGCTTCCATTTTCTGAGTTTCATTCATAATTTCACCGACATTATTTATTGCATACGTACAGATTCATTTTCAAAATGGCCGAAATCCTATTTCAAAAAACACTATTTCTTCATTATTACTTACTTAACAGTAAAATAACATACTTGTTGTTACGCAAGACTCATTTTCTCCTATGTTGTTTATTCACATGAGTGCGATGTTCCCACTGGAAACAATGAACGATTTTGTTCAATGCAAAACTGTACTTTTACAATTTCACGCACATTTGCCCATTATTACCGAAGTTTCCGATATGGGCATGAACTCTTCATGTTTTCCTTAGAGAAGAATCCAACCGTATAAATTGATTAAATTTTAATTTCCATACTGGAGGAAATAAAAACGCAAATTATGATAATGCTATTCATCGATGCTTGACACATAGAAAGAGATATCATTTAAAATTCTGAAGGCGCCACCAATTGGTTTTGTTTTGATGCCATCATTTTTTTTTAGAGTGATGGAATTTTCGATAGGGATAACTGATTTGACAGAAGGTAGAACTGGTAGAAACCTTGTTTTTTTGACATTCCTGTTCAGTAGGTAAGCATTAACAAATTGTCATGGAAATACTCACGGCGTAACAAAGTTTTGAAAGTGTTGAAATTTATTTTCAAAATCAGTGTTCTATTCGCCAAACTTCGTGAAATTTATTGTTCACATAATCGTTCATCAGAGCAGCTTATTCTTCGAACTATCGATAGATTTCGGACAACATTTTCTCCACTCGGTGCAACAACAAGACAAAGAACTGTACGTAAAGAAAAAGATATCGCTGCTGTAAGTGATAGTGTTAATGAAGATCCAGATTTGTCTATTCGTCGACGTTCACAACAAGTTAAAAATACTCGTTACACAAGCCGATATTATACATAAATCGCTGTGGAAAGATGTC
The DNA here is from genome assembly GCA_910592335.1 of Adalia bipunctata. Lineage (NCBI taxonomy): Eukaryota > Metazoa > Arthropoda > Insecta > Coleoptera > Coccinellidae > Adalia > Adalia bipunctata. The sequence continues at coordinate 8,817,778 of OU342955.1, read as the reverse complement.
AGACTCATAGGTATATGAGAGAAAACGACAATATCAAAGAATCACCTTGTACACCTTTCCCCTATGTGGGATGGAGGCTGTAGACGGCTCCATCTAATCAGAATCACGTCAATTTCCGCATTTAATATCAAAATATAAAGAGGACAAATAAATTCGAATCAAACTCGCGAGTAGATGTAACTTTCTCGATTTTACTTACTTGTTTCTTCCGATTCACATGCATTTAACATTTTTACTCAATTCAAATCCACATATCCATACCAATATATAGCAGACTGTTGAATATCAACACACGATTAGCTGCAAATTTCGTAGATCCACAAACTATCAGAAACAAGAAGAATTTCGTATCATTATATCCAAATGACAAAATAAATAATATCCTTTTGGTTGACTTTAGATGTCGCAATAACCATCTACCTCGAAAGGGCTCGTTATGAATAGCAAGTAAATCACCGATACATACTGGACATATTTTCTCATGTATATTTTATGGTAGATTTTAAAGTTAGAGGCGAACTTTTGCAGTTCAATATTGGCAATAACATGCAGTGACCCCGTTTTAGAAATGCGTTTAAAATGTTTGCGTTAAATGAATAGTGAATTGACGATAGATCCATATAGCGCAATATCATTTTTACAACCAGGTAATAAAATTAATACGGCACTTTATATACAATACTATTGTTAGATTTTTCAGCGTACCTCACTTCGTGATGAAATAAACACCATGAATGATCTGTTTGGAATTTATAAGTGAAATAGCCGATTTGTTCAAAAATATCCCTTTTAGTTCGTGAACTGAGTCACTTTATTGTAGCCAAAATTTAGAAAAGTGTACCCATTTCGTTACGATAACATTAATTTTGAGTCGATTATGTTTTCAATTAAGAAACCATAAATTTTCCTCCATAATGATTCTCTTCTTTGATTTTCCACAAGGTATGTGATTTCAGTTCTTGTTTATGTCGATGTCAGTTTTGAATTGCCCCCTCAATTTTTAAATGAATTATAAAGTAGAAACTTTATTGGTCATATTTTCAACCAGGTTTTTTCCTAATAATACGCAGACAAAAGAAAAAGCGAATAATACACATTCCGCAAAATATTATTCCGCATGTATACTGAAAATTTCATACATTTATCCTAAAAATTGATGGAGATATCATGGGAATAAAATCGTTTGTCCAGATTCTCATGAAATTACAGCTCACCATTTTTTTTCTTAATATACGAAGAAAAACAGAAGAGCGAGTGAAACACATATTCTAGAGAAATTATTGAGCTTTAATTCAAAAAAAAATTGTTGGTCTACGCCGCATACGAACTGAGATATCATGGAAATAAAAAGCCCCCCTAAAACTCGAAATTTTCAAAAGGTACTGGCTTTCAATATAAAAAGCACACCCCATAAATGAAACTTAAGTTTCAATTAAGAAACCATTTCGAAGATGATTGCTGTAACTGTAATTCGTGGAATTGGAGAATCGTAAACTGCAGATGTAAAAAGTGAGAGCAATATATAATTCATTCTCTGTTGGCCAATATTATTTCCACTAGAAATTGAAGTTGCCACAGAGGAGAAAAATTAGGTAAATATATAATTATGAGTTGGATATTGATTAAAACTTCCACAGATAACCATCCATAATTATGGCGAAATATGTATATTATTTCGAATATTCGTCTCAATGAAGAATGCGATATTCTTCTTTACCAAAGAGCTCAATCATGTGTCTCAAGGCGAGCTGCTAAAAGCGGGCGTAAAGGACTTGCAACGTACACGTGCGCTAGTTTTGAGGGGGCATAAGTATAATTGATGTTACTTTCACAGAAATCTTGTAGTAACAAAAAAAATGTAGACTCACCTTCTTGCTGAATGTTAAGTTGTTTGGTATTGGTGAAGCAGCAAGGGGTCAGTAGTGTTAATAGTATTTTTTGGAATTGGCGACATTTATCATGAGAAATGACATCATGAGAGAGAAATGCAAATGAGATATGGGTCATAGTTGCTCTAAAACAAAAGTACCTACTGTAAATCAAAGACAATTGAGATTTAAAGAGTCTTAGTGTCATAATGGATGAGAAATTGTGTAGTGCATACCTACACCTACACCAATAATATATTGTTAACTTTTCCTCATATCATTTACATTAAGGACATCTTTTATGATCAACCGGTTATGCATAAGGAGTGAGATAAGAAATTGAAAATCATAAATCTCTCTTCAAGCTAAAAAAACTCCCCTTTGTTGCATAATACGATGCCTAGTAAATATTTAATGATATATTTTTCCGAAAATCGCTAGGAAATTTTGACAATGATGTTTCCTTACAGTTGTCAGTGTTCTACATAAGCATATTCGTATTTTTCTTTAGATTTCTTCGGCAATAATTCTAATGAAGCAGTATTCACTGCCTCAACCAGCTCTGGAGGAGTTCCGGAAATGGAAAATTCATCATCATTTATCATTCTCACTGTTTTGGCTTCGAAAAGACCAGCAATTAAATAAATAATCGTCAAGTTTGACAATTCAGCATTAATACGTGTCCATTGTAACGCAACCAATTCCATTCCGGATTTCAAAGCTCCATTTATTTATGAAAGGAATAATTCGCGATTTTTTTTCAAAATTGATTAAAATCTGTCGAATTTTAAACGTTTTGCGGAAAAATAGTATGTTAACCTCGTAGGAAAAGCCACATTCCTGGACTCTGTGTTAGCAATCTTCACAATCGTCCAGGAATGTAAGGCTTTTCCTACCCGGTAAACAATGTACTAATACACGGTGTATTTTAAGGTGAGGCTTTTCTTTCGACAGATGGAAGAACTCATCAAAATAAGTCATTTTACCAACAATTTTTTATATGAATTATGCCCCTGTTTCGATAAAATGATACTAGAATAATTTCTAGTTTCTAGGTGAATCTGAAAATTCCTCAGTCCGAACCTGCTCCCTCGACTGCTCCTCCGTAGATATAAACATCTCCTATCTAACAAATTTGCAAAAAATTCTAGTGCGTAGAATAGATCATTTTGCCATATGCCGGTAAAATGACTTATTTGATGAGTTCTATTTCTATCACCTGTCAAGAGAAAAGCCTCACCTTGAAATACACCCTGTATTATGAATTTTTTTCAAAAAAAGTTCAATTATTGATTCTTTTCAAAAGTTCTAGGTATGTAACCGAAGTTAATGAAAATACGCTGTACAAGATAGGTATTCAGGAATTGTATTTGTAGACGACCTCATATTTTTTCTTTATTTTCATTAAATTCTGAATTTGCGCTGTGATCAAACTAACGAAATGTAAATTTTCACAGAGAAACATGAGGCACCATGGTCTCCAAAAATTCACCAAAAATTATTAGAAATCATAGACCACTGCGAAAGGTAAAAGCGAGTGAAGGGAACGTTTTATGCTGAAGAGTTCAAAGGTCAAGGGTCAATCGATTGTATATCCATTTCAGGAGGTACGAGAGTTGAGGAAAGTGACTGATGGTACGAGATATCCATCCGAGAATTCGCCTATTCAATTGCGATTCAATGTTCATTTCCACATTCCAATGATTCACTACGTAAGATGGACTATGGTGATTTTAACCTAGCATCTTTTATCCTGTAGCTTTCCACATTGTTCAAGATTGCACTGGCATATGTTATGCCATGTAGTACCTATCACTGTCTTGATTATTTTTACTTACCATGTGATAGTCTCGTTTTCTTCCAGCTATTTGTGCAAAATTATTTTTTCGTCCAGTACAACTTCAAGATATTTAGCTTCTTTTCTCTATTCAACCTTTGGATCATCTATCATTATACTTCCTTCTCCTGTTGTGAACCTTTCGGTTGAACCGAAATGTATAATGTACAGCAACTGTTTTCTTCTGGTTCATTTTTATTCCCCATTTCTTGAAATAATCCATAGTCCTGTCGATATCATGCATTTTGTAGGACTCTAGTCGCGAGCTTCCTCACTCTATTGGAGTAGGAGAAGTGGCCCTCAGACCGATCCTTGTGGTACGCCACTACAATTTTCCTAGTCAGCGTCTATTTTCTCTATGGAAACTTCCTTTTTATATATCAATTCTGTGCCAAATCTTGTCGAAAGCCTTTTCTATATCTAAAAAACGGTTACAATTATTGTAGACAGGGTTATTTTCTCTTATATTTCCCCTGTTATTCTAGTCAGTTGACAAGCTGTAGAATAGCCTTTTCTGAAACCAAACTGATGATAGGGTTTTATTTGGTTGGATTCTTCAAATTTATATAGTACTAGCGACCCGCCCCGGCTTCGCACTGATGCAATGGCAATCCTTATAAACAACGGTAGTGACGGCCCGCACCGCTAAGTCCCTGCATTTTGAATCTGTAATATCTTCGGAAATATTCATTTAAATTACATTCTGTAAAGGGCCATATTGAGGTATATTGAATGGACAATGTATTTAAGGTACTCGATTGGATGAGGATTGATGCTGTATTGCTTAAAATATAACTTCCTAAATAAACCATTTTTTCCCGTAAAATGTGAAGGATAAAAAATGGTTATTGTGGGTTATCCTTGAGAGATAGACATATACCTTCGCTGACTTTTTTGTTGACCTTTTTTAGGAGTACAATACCGAGTAAATTATTTCGATTTATCTCGTGGGGTTCAGTCAGCGTTTGCAATGTAAGCGCAAAAAAATGTGTTTATTTACGACATCACATTAGAAACCTGTAAATTCATAGGTGTTTCTTTACAATATTATGCATGTATCATACATATAAACCTTCCTCTTGAATCACTTTATCTATTAAAAAAGGGTTCCAAAATCCGTTGCGTATTTTTGAAGATTTAAGCATACATAGGGACAGACAGCGAAAGCGACTTTGCCAAAACCATAAGGAGCATTTTCCTATATTACCGTAAGAATAACATGGGTGATACGCGAATTCGTGCCTTATTACATGGACCAAAACTATAGGTAAAAATGGTTATTTACGACATCACATTAGAAATCTGTAAATTAATCAGTGTTTCTCTACAATATTATGCAAGTATCATACATATAAACCTTCCCCTTGAATCACTTTATCTATTAAAAAAAAGCGTTTCAAAATCCGTTGCGTATTTTTGAAGATTTAAGCATACATAGGGACAGACAGCGAAAGCGACTTTGCCAAAACCATAAAGATCATTTTCCTATATTACCCTAAGAATAACATGAGTGATACGCGAATTCGTGCCTTATTAGGTATATGGACCAAAACTATAAAAATGGTTATTTACGACATCACATTAGAAACCTGTAAATTAATCAGTGTTTCTCTGCAAGTCTACAATATTATGCAAGTATCAGACATATAAACCTTCCCCTTGAATCACTTTATCTATTAAAAAAAAGCGTTTCAAAATCCGTTGCGTAGTTTTGAAGATTTAAGCATACATAGGGACATACAGACAGACAGCGAAATCGACTTTGCTTTATACTATGTAATGATTTTACCGAGGGCCGAAAGTAGACTAATCGATCTGTAATTTGTTGTTTCTTTTATTACTTTTCTTTTTTCCATATCAATTATCGAATATTTGGGAAGAATTCTGGTCTTTTCAAAATTAGGACTAAGATTCAGAAACTTCGAATTTAAATTACCGCAAATATTTCGTCGTGATGGCAGTACCAGGCAATAAAGAAAGAATTGCAGTACCTAATGCAACGTAGTGATATTCTCCTAACGCCAAATCACATCTGATGACCTTTCTTCTCGTCAAAGGAGACTTCCCGTATTTCTGTTGGGAGTGGATAATCAACATCGCACTCCGTCTCCTCTAAAAAGAACGGTCAGTTGAGATATTCTCGGTTTTAAGCACTTTCTCCTGTATATAATAGCAGCAGACCTGCAATCATGGGGTTTCAGATGATCACTGCGGTCTCAGTAGGTCACCATTTTCGTTATTTCCTCGGGACAACTTTCATGCAGCACCAGTACCATCTCACGTATCGTTATATAATTAATTAACCGACCTTGATCTCATGTTTTACCGCAATTAACTGGTCCGGTATGTAAAAGTTTGTACTAGCCCAGGAGACGCCCTGAAAATTACCATTTTTCGGATAACGTGCGGAATAAGTCCAGACAGTATACTTTCTGTGTACAATAAAAAGACCTATGTGGAAACATTATCCCATATAATAAAATATCGCCTTCGTTTATGTTGAAAGAGCGCTCAAAAAGGGTTGATAAAAATCTAAACAACCTCAGAACCAAGTTCTACCCAGTTCTGGTTAGGAAAAAAACCCAACAACCCTTCATCCCTCGTAGAGGATCATGGCAAACTCCTCAGTTATATACGAAAAGTTCATTAATTTAAAAGGATAGTGAACCCGATTTTATCGACTACAAAAGTGCTGAAACTTAGTTGGAGCAGATGAAGTTGTTATTGTATGCTTCATTGATTGCTTAATTGCAGATAATTCTTCACTTATTAAGTTACTAATCGTTGGAAGTTTGAATTTTGTTAAGTGTTCTGGTGTAGTGAACATACATCAACTAACACGCATTTTCAGAAGCATACCTTGTATGTGTAAAAACACATTCGTTACTGGTAATGTTCAATTAAATATGTCGAGAAATATGTTTGCTGCACTATTCTTGGTGACATGATGCCACAGACGAGTGTAGGGATGTTACAGGGGGCTTCAGAAATGTGGGAAGCTTCACGATTTCGCGGGACATCTTTAATTGCACAGGGCCATGCTAATCTTCTCTGTATCTTTCCAATTTTATTATATGTAGGTACCGCCAAAGCGATCGTAGGGGAGCGTATAGGGTAATGGGAGCCTACTAAGGGAAAACTTTCATAAAACACATATTTATTAACCTTCTTATGATTTTCGATAAGGAACTCTTAGAACAATAATACAGGTATGTTTTAATCACGGTTAGAATAAATCACAGTCATGGATTAGGGTAGAATAACGATTTTGCGAAAAAAGTCAATCGCTCTCATAACCCGACACGTTGGAGTAATGGGGGCTCATTTCACGCTCACATGGGAAATGGGAGCCATAATATCAATTATTGCGCAAAGTTGAACTAAACACACTTTGAATGTGATTTTTATTAGTAACTACAAGCTATCCATTATAACAAAAATAAAATAATATACTCTTTAAGAAAAACGAGAAAAATAAAAACAAAATTATTGAAAAAGGACATATGACCGCAGATCCTACGGATCCAAACAAAAGGAACAAATATAAGAAGCTGGACTATCACTTCCGGAACATTCCTCATGAGCCCATTTTCCACAATTTCTGCATCGGTACCAGATCTCCCCACTTTTTGAGTGAGAGTCATCCTTGGCTCCCATTTTCCGCTGACTACCATTTTGAAAAGTAATAATATAAATAATGTAACTCTAATTTCAATCGCAAATGAACAAATAGCTTTAATTAGTGAATGAATCTACGGATTTAATTAATATAAACATAATGTGACAAGTACGGCCCTGTGCGCTACGGCTCGATCGAGAAGTTTCTGGAAACGCGTGGCGTCATAGCGGCCGAGAATGTTTCGCGAAGTTTCTAGACGGGTCCGGACTTAGCGAGAAACAATCGGCGTTATGCATATAAGGGGCCCATCGACGACGAGAGATTCATTCAGTTAGACACGAGCGACCAGTGAAAATAAATACATAGTGCCAAATAAATCAGTAGAGATAAATTGTACAGACTTTTGTTAGAATAAGTTCATTAGTTATTAATTATTAGTGTTATAAGTGGTGTAAATAAATAGTTTATTGAACTCGGACGTTTTACTAACGAAGAAAACGTTACATTGGTGTCAGGTGTGGGGTGGATTTGAATGCCGATAACCAGATCGCAAAAACAGAAAATGGACCAGGCGAGTATGGAATTTTTCAAGCAAGCCTTTGAACAAATGAGCTTGAAAATGGATAAAATGGAAAATAAGGCGGAAGAGAATTCCCGAGAAATGAGCTTGAAAATGGATGAAATGGAAAATAAGGTGGTGAGTCAAATTGCAAGTACATTGGACGAGAGAATGGAATCCATCAAGGAAGTAATAATAGATGAAGTGAATGAAAAATTCGATAAGGTTGACGAAAAATTTGAGGAAATCAATGGAAAATTTGATAAAGTTGATGAAAAATTCGACGAAGTAGTTGATAAGGTTGACGGAAAAATTGAAGAAGTAGTTGATAAGGTTGACGAAAAATTTGAAGAAGTCAATGAAAAATTTGAGGAAATATCAGGAATAGTTGAACAGCATGCCAAGTTGATAGAATCCCTGAGAAGAATGTCGAATAGGAAAGAAACTCAAGCTTCACCATCCTATAGCTTCGTGAAATCTGAAAACAACACAGAAAGTAGTAAAATGAAAATCAAGCCACCTACATTTGATGGAAAAGTTCCTTGGTCGACATATCAAAAACAATTTGAAGCTGCTGCGTTGGCAAACAGTTGGAACGACAACGAAAAAGCCACAGCATTAATAATAGCTCTACGAGGAGATGCACTTAACATTCTGCAGACGATACCGGAGAGTCAACAGGCCTGTTATGAAGTTTTAACATCCAAACTTCAAATGAGATATGGCGATGCTCACCTACAGCAAGTTTACCATGCTCAAATAAAGAACCGGGTGCAGAAAACAGGAGAAAATCTCCAGGAATTCGAGGCCGATGTTGCCAGATTGGTGAGGCTGGCTTATCCATCTGCTCCAGACAGCTTCCTTGAACAGCTATCAATCCAGACGTTCGTCGACGGTATCAAGGACAGCGAAGTTCAACAAGCCTTGAGACTTGCCCGGCCTAAAACCATCGACGATGCTTTAGCTCATGCTTTAGAATTCGAGGCAGCGAAACAGGCGTCGCATAGAGGACAATTTCGTGTGAGACAAGTCGAAGAAATAGACCGACCGGTTGAGGAAATCATCCGAGAAGAAGTTAGCAGGTTATTGAATGCCAAGAAAAAGGATGTTGTGTGCTGGTATTGCAACAAAAGTGGGCATTTCAAGCGAAATTGCCCAAGGATCGAAAAAGAGCCACAGCAGGGAAACTAAAAAGGGTCGGTGATAAGGGGCATAAATCGACCCAGGCTAAAAATGCCCCTGAAGTGATAATCCGGGGAATCATGTCCACAGATTTAACAAGCATATTTGTTCCCGGAAAGATAAACGATCGAAGCGTGAAAATACTGGTGGACACAGGATCGACTAGAACCATTGTGCGTCCGGAAATAGCCGAAGGATTGAAGAGTCGTCCAGCTATGATCAAACTCCGAACTGCGTCTGGACAAGAAATACCGACTTATGGATCAGTCATCTCCACCATTGAATTGGGTAGCAAGGTAGTCAAGCATGAAGTTCTTGTAGCCGAAATTACAGAAGAAGTTATCCTGGGATTGGACCTTGTGAAGAAACTTGGATGCCAACTGGATATGAAGAAAGATGTTCTTCGGCTGGGTATTGAAGAGATTCCGTTCAATGATGTGGATGACAGGACATATAAGATCCGACTGACCGAGGACATCACGTTGCCAGGACGGACTGAAGGCATAGTGACTGGTGAATGTGAGAATATTACAAGAAATGGCTGCGTTAGAATGATCGAACCCTCAGACGATGGGATACTAGCCAAAGGACTATTACTAGGGAAGACATTGGTGAGGTTGAGAGACAGCATTCCCATCCGATTACTAAATGTGAACATGTTTCCAGTCACCCTGAAGAAGAACACCCTGCTTGGACATGGGGTACCAGTGTACCATATTTCTGGTGGGATGGGTACTGCAGAAGTTCCGCAGACACAGAAGAATACCGAAGAGCTGGTCGCCCTTCTCACTTCAAAATGTCAAGACCTTAACCAGTGTCAATTGGCCGAAGTCAGAAAATTGATTCAGTCCTTCTCTGACGTCTTTGCCACTAGCGAAAGAACAGGAAAGACCGATGTTGTGCAGCATAAAATCAATACAGGTGATGCACAACCCGTCAGACAACACCCCAGACGTCTTCCGCTGGCAAAGAGAGAAGAAGCCGAACGGATCATTGAAGATATGGCGAGAGAAGGTGTCATTGAACCATCCAATAGTCCCTGGACATCACCTGTAGTGCTGGTAAAGAAGAAGGATGGGTCCACCAGGTTCTGTGTGGATTATAGACAGCTCAACCAAGTTACGAAAAAGGATAGCTATCCCTTACCAAGAATTGATGACACACTGGATACACTCTCGGGATCTCGTTGGTTCTCTACCTTGGATTTGAAGAGTGGGTATTGGCAAGTTGGTTTGGATCCAAAAGACAAAGAGAAAACTGCCTTTAGTATTGGAACGGGCCTGTGGCAATTTAAGGTTATGCCTTTTGGATTATGCAATGCTCCGGCCACATTTGAGCGTTTAATGGAAACTATATTAAGAGGACTCTCCTGGAAGACTTGCCTGGTGTATTTAGATGACGTGATAGTTGTGGGAAAAACATTCCAAGATCACCTGCACAACCTATCCGAGGTCTTCCAGAGACTACGTGGGGCCAATTTGAAGCTAAGTCCCAAGAAATGCCATCTATTTCGAGCAGAGGTGAAATATTTAGGACACGTAGTTTCTCGGAGGGGTGTGAAAGTTGACCCAGACAAGATCAAGGCGGTACAGGATTGGCCCATACCGAGAGACAAGACTGAGTTACGAAGTTTCCTAGGCTTGTGCACTTACTACAGAAGATTTGTGCCTGGATTCGCCAACGTTGCCAAACCACTGACAAAATTAACGGAAGATGGGCAGGAGTACATTTGGTCCGATGATTGCGCTGAAGCCTTTGATCGATTGAAAAAGGCTCTGGTCACAGCTCCAGTCTTGAGTTACGCAAGAACTGAAGGAAAATTTGTGCTCGATACCGATGCTAGTAATATGGCCATTGGAGGCGTTCTATCGCAAGTTCAGGATGGACAAGAACGAGTCATCGGTTATTTCAGCAAGGTACTGTCGAAGCCAGAAAGAAATTACTGCGTGACCAGAAGAGAACTCTTAGCAGTAATCAAGGCCGTAGAACATTTCTACAAATACTTGTATGGTAGAAAATTCCTGCTAAGAACGGACCATGCTGCTTTGAAATGGCTCCTGAATTTTAAGAACCCAGAAGGACAAGTGGCCAGATGGATCGAGAGGCTGCAAGAATATGACTTCGACACTGAGCACAGAGCTGGGGCTACACATCGAAACGCGGATGCGTTGTCAAGAAGACCTTGCCCCCAAAATTGTAGCCACTGCTCTCGTGTTGAAGATAAGGCCAATTTGATGCGGACCACAGTGATCGAAGATGACTGGCTACCCCCAGAAATTCGACGAGCACAGGAGGAAGATCCAGATCTGAGAGTAATCCTAAGTTGGAAGGAGAGTGGCAGACGACCTATATGGGAAGAAGTATCCAGACTGAGCCAAAATGTCAAGTCGTATTGGGCTCAATGGGAAACGTTGAAGATTGATGAAGGTCTTCTGAAACGTTGTTGGGAAAATGAAGATGGATCTCAGCAGAGGCTTCAGTTAATTGTGCCCAAAAGTAGGGTAACGGACATTTTGACCAGACTACATAATGGAACTTCGGGTGGCCATTTTGGGATAACTAAGACTCTGGAGAAGGTTAGGCAGCGATTTTATTGGATCAACTGTAAGAACGACGTCAAAGATTGGTGTAGAAAATGTAAAGTTTGTGCTGCGGCCAACGGACCCTACGGTAAAGGAAAGGCACCAATGAAGCAATATAACGTCGGATCCCCCATGGAACGAGTAGCTATCGACATCGCAGGCCCTTTTCCAGAAACAGGCAATGGAAACAAGTACATTTTGGTAGCGATGGACTACTTCACCAAATGGGTGGAAGCGTACGGTATTCCTAACCAAGAGGCAAGTACGGTAGCTGACAAATTGGTGAAAGAGTTCTTCTGCAGATTTGGAATCCCCCTTGAGCTGCATTGTGATCAAGGCCGAAACTTTGAGTCGAAGTTATTCCAGGAAGTTTGCAAAACATTGGGGATACGTAAGACCAGAACTACACCTCTGCATCCTCAGTCAGACGGCATGGTGGAACGAATGAACCGGACTATGGGAAAACACTTGGCCAAAGTTGTCTCTGACCATCAAAGGGACTGGGATGAATACTTGCATTTATTCACGATGGCCTATAGATCTTCGGTTCAAGAATCTACCAAGGAGACTCCATCCAATATAATGTTTGGCCGAGAAATAAGATTACCTTGCGACCTCGAGTTTGGGTGTAAGCCTGGAGAAGATGTAGCTGGGGAGGACTACGCCAGTAATCTCAGAAGCAAGCTAGACTACATCCATGATAAGGTGCGTAATCAAATGCAGCAAGCAAGTGACCGGATGAAAATGCGCTATGACATCAAGGCCATTGAAGGTGGGTTTACCGCAGGAGATCTGGTATGGTTGTATAACCCACAAAGAAGAAAAGGTTTTTCACCGAAGCTGCAGAGACATTGGGAAGGACCGTACGAAGTAATGAAAAGAATAAATGACGTAGTTTACCGAATACGGAAGCCTCCCAGAGGAAAACCGAAAGTCGTCCATTTCAACCGATTGGCTCCGTACGCATCCACGCAAGATGAAGAAGAAGTACGCCTCGTCGAGGCTTCGGCTAAGGAAAAAGGCGAATTCCAAAAATTCATGAACACCTATGGGGGAACACGCATCGCAAGGTTTGGCGTCACGCAGGAAGTTCATCGGGACCTGTTCACAGTCCCCGAGGAATACTCGCTTGCTCATTGTGTAGCAGCCGATCTACGTATGAGTAAGGGAATAGCAAGAGTATTCAAAAACAAATTTGGTCGGCAAGAGGAACTAATGGGACAGCAGCCCAGAATCGGGAAATGTTTGCGATTAAAGTCCGGAGGTCGGTTTATTTACTATTTGGTTACCAAGCAGCATTCTTTCCAGAAGCCCACCTACCAGAACTTATGGACCTCGCTGCATGGCTTGAAAGAAGACCTTCAGCGTTCCGGTGTTAGGAAACTAGCAGTTCCCAAGCTTGGTTGTGGACTGGATCTACTGAATTGGAGGGTAGTACGAAGCATGCTTGAAGTAATTTTCCAGACGGCAGGTATACAGATCCTAGTATGCAGTTTCTACCCAAATCGTGTCGAGCTCCCCGGCAAAACTATAGAATGCTATTTCCATCAAAGGGGCTACTGTAGAGAAGGAGCCGACTGCAGATTTCGCCACGGCCCTCTGAAGAATCCATGCGATCTGTTCTGGGACAGAACAGGCTTAAGGAGGGGACAGTGTGACAAGTACGGCCCTGTGCGCTACGGCTCGATCGAGAAGTTTCTGGAAACGCGTGGCGTCATAGCGGCCGAGAATGTTTCGCGAAGTTTCTAGACGGGTCCGGACTTATAGCGAGAAACAATCGGCGTTATGCATATAAGGGGCCCATCGACGACGAGAGATTCATTCAGTTAGACACGAGCGACCAGTGAAAATAAATACATAGTGCCAAATAAATCAGTAGAGATAAATTGTACAGACTTTTGTTAGAATAAGTTCATTAGTTATTAATTATTAGTGTTATAAGTGGTGTAAATAAATAGTTTATTGAACTCGGACGTTTTACTAACGAAGAAAACGTTACAATAATAAAATGAGAATAAAATTTCATGCTTTCCTTGGCGGTGGGAATCCACAGTTTTTTATAAGCGCGGAGCGAATAACAAACAATTGTCCCCCCAGACTGAACGCTGGACACTAAGGGCTCGTACAGCTCAGGCGAAGTTTCTCTAAGGTTGGCGAAGGGGTCCATGTGTTTACAATCACTTGAATTTGCCTACATTCCGTTAAATCACCATAGCTCCCATTTCCCGACCGCTCCCATTACCCCGCGCTCCCCTACAAATCAAGATTTGATCTCATAGTGTATCATGACGTGTGTACTCATTCAAGGGGACAGAGCAATAGCAACAATTCGTTCTCTAATGAGAACGAAAGTAAAGGCTTAAATATTTAATCAAATTCACACGCCATTTGTGATACGTTCCCATCATTTCAGAATGAAATGTTCTCACATCGAGCAGACGCTTTAATTGACAAAAAGAGGCAGATATTCAAAGGAGAGTAGGTTTTTTCGCAGGATCTCTTCGTTCAATCACGTGCTTCCGGTTCCGTCATGTTTGGAGTCGGCTGGTGAAAGGATTGTTGACTGATGTTGTTATTATGTCGCATTTGAGGTATAACTCAACAGATGACTTATGTCGTCTATAGTTAAGCTATGTGTCTTCTGCAGCATCAATTTATATTGATTTTCTAGTGGGTATACGATATTCAACAAAAAAAGTTTGTTTTCTCTGCTACCCCACTATTCGAGGCCATAGTGAACTTGATCATATCGATCTTCAGCTTCACCACACTGAATGCACACAACAAAGCTTCAATGGAATCACTATATTTCACATAAATATTATTCATTGAAACAAATCATTTGCACACAGTGAAGGCGCTAAAAGGAATTAGGCCCCCTCGAGAAGCTTATTTATCAAATTAATAGTTTGCATTCGAAAATGGACAGTGAAAGGCAATAACTGTGCAAAAAGATATTCCCACCACTCCCCGCCCTCAACAACGCCCTTGGATTAAACATAAATCCTATAGTGTAGCCGGATTTTTCAAAAAGAAAAATCAAAATTCATTCAAATGTGATGTGGTTAATTCCAGATGAGAAACAATAACAATACATATTTTGTTAGACGTTGCGTTGTTAGTCTCCCCTTGATTCATAAAATATTCAATTCTCACTGCTCTCAGAATAATAAATTTGAATTATTTTCTGGTACCCCTACTGAGTAGGTACTCTTATTTATATTACATAATATATCCAATTTTTGAACTAATAAAACCAGCATCACACGGCATTGGTTCTGTCTGGGGATAACCTGAGGGATTTGGAATCTGTGATAAAGATTTAAAAAGTTACTCGGATTGGCTGTGTTATAATTGACTGACTTTGAATTAAGATAAAACTGTTTGTATAATAATGAAACAAAAAAATAAAAAAGTCTGTTCAGTTCAGAAAACTCCAAGTTTTACTCTGTAAATAGAGTTTTTTATTTCAAACTCAATTTTAACTACAATAAAATTGAATATTTACCTGTAAATAGAGAAACGACAATAAAAGTTCAATCTTCCCACCAATTAGCTGCTATTTGGAGTTTAAATTTAATTAATTTACAAATATTTGAAATCTATTAAATTCTAATTCTGACGTAAGTCAGTAACGGTTTCCACGGTCACTAATATCATGGATTGTTAGATCGATCCAAATATATTTTAGAATAGCCGTCATTTTACATTATTTTTTTTATTTTAGTCGACCCTTTCAAATGATATCGATTTATTTGGACGTAAAGGTCCTACAGATGTGAAAAAAAATGTTTATCAAAAGATAATAATACCACCTTTTATTAAAGTAGAACAATATGAAAACATTTGACTCAAAATTACATAAAAAAAATTCACTAAAAACTAGCACATTGAAGTGTAATTTTTTTTCAATGAACTACTACGCAAGTTGAAATATTCCAGCTCTTTGTCACCGATCTTCACTCTTTCAGCGTTTTGTGGAGTACACATAATCTTAGTTTTAGCAAAGTTAATTCTCAGGCCAAGAGCTCTATATGCCCAGTTGAACGTCCCCAAAGCTTCCTGGAGCCTATTGACGAAGTCTGAAGTAAGGCAGCAGTCATCTGCATACTGAGGGTCGGTAAGGAACTTCGTTCTTGTTCTCGCTTTCAGCCATTTCATGTTGAATAGCCCACCTTATCTTACTTCCAACCCCCTCGCGAGTAATTTACCGTCTACAGTCATGGACAGGGCCGCCATAAAGGTGTTAAACAGAACAGGTACCCAGATCCAGAAGCACCCCTGTCGAACGTCGGAATTGGTCTGGACGGCGTCAGTGGTTTCACGATTGTAGGGAACACTGGCCATGTTATTCTGGTGGAGGTTTCTGCAGAGAATCAGAAATTTTCCGGGCACGCCAAACCGCTCCATGATAGTCCATAATGCCTGTCTTGAATTCATCAAATGAGTCTGACATGAACTGAATGGAATTCCTGATTTGCAGCATTTCCTGCTGTAGTGTCGTCTTAAATGGTGTAAGAATATCGTTCAATGTCTGCTCTATGAAAGTTTCAATACTCCTTTCATTCATTTCCTGGTCGTTTTCTCTATTTTTGTCGTATATAAACCTCACTACCTGAACATGGTCTGCAGCAATCGACCTCATTTTGCTTGTGAGGCACAGCTGGGATGAAAGCTAGATCTGCAGTTTTCACAATTTATTTAAAATTTTACTTTCTTTTTGCAATGTCTTTATAGAATTTCCTGACTTTTTTGGAGCTCTCCTGCTCCTGAAATCATACCGTCTTCAGCCATAACCTAAAAATATGTATATTGCTCTTTTTTTGTCCAAATTCGGTCACACGCTATGTCTTAGCAATGGGAAAAATCAGATCCATCCATGGCCCCATCATGGGTGTTTTCATGGGGTTTTTTTGGGCGAGAGAACATTTTTGAATAACCGAACTGAAAAATACACTTCGAACTTTCCCCGGCCATCTGTCGTGCAATTCCCGAAGTTTCTGTTGCGCGGCTATGAATTCTACCTCTGTGATAGTTACGTTCGGAATCGATCCACCAGGGGGCTCTACCTACATGATATAGACAACCCTTCACTTCAAAGAGCATTCCCAAATTGAATAAAAGGGCACGATTTCGTGCGTTTAATAAATGATTGATGGATTAACACAATTGGACTTGGACTTCTTCCTTAGAAAACCAATGTCCACGAATCATGGAGTGTGCCTGAGAACTCAGGTCCTTTTGATTGTCAATGAGAACATTGTTCTCAAAATCATTAGGACCTTAAAAAAAAAAATTACCCATGCTGACCATACACGTTACCATTCGCGCAGCCATGCTTGCGCAGGATACCTCTCCGGTCTCCGGTAGATCGTAACGTGTATGACATGACTAGGTAATTGACATATAAGGTGGATTCGTCAGACAAACGTAGTGCACTTTTATAATAACAACAATAAATGTAAAGTAATCCGTAGCTTGTAGATTCGATATTATGCGCAATATGCCGGGCAGGCCGGAGACCATCCAAAATTAATTAAATACTGTGGCTGGTGAAAATATTCTTGCGGTCTCCGATCGCGACCCCTTTCGGGAGAAATGAAAAGTAGGACACCATCTCAGATTTTCGACCAATCGACAACGACCTGATTGAGATCGTGTCCTACTTCCGTAATAATCCGCAAATATTTTTCGGTTGTGGCGCTGTGCGGCAATAGAAAATAGCTCGACACCTTTCAAAAGTGATATTTTTTGATCGATCGAAAGTCTGCATGATCGGGTCCTATTTCGATTTCTCGTGGCTTTTTTGGGAAAAAAAGCTCGACCAATTGGCCGAGCCATTTGGAGAAATGAAGAGGGTAGGACGAATTAGTAGTGCCGCCAACGGTGATCATTTATTCCATTCGGATCTAGGTGTCCAACTAGATAGAATTTAATTCGTTGTTGCCAGACGAGATCAAAAATTCGTGTGAAATTAATTGGCGAAAATATATCGACCCCCGACCGGCACTAATTAATTAAAAGCTTCTTGTCGTTTTAATCTGAGACTTTTCATTTCTCCATATAAATCGGCCAATCGGTCGAGCTTTCTTTGGGGAAAGCCACGAGAAATCGAAATAGGACCCGATCATGCAGACTTTCTTGTCATCGATCGAAAATATGTGAGGATCTTCACTTGAAAGGGGTCGAGCTATTTTCTATTGCCGCACAGCGCCACAACCGAAAAATATTTGCGGATTATTACGGAAGTAGGACACGATCTCAATCAGGTCGTTGTCGATTGGTCGAAAATCTGAGATGGTGTCCTACTTTTCATTTCTCCCGAAAGGGGTCGCGGTCAGAGAGACCGCAAGAATTTTTCACCGCCTACACAGGTGTGTATTTTTATTAATTTTAGATACGTCCAGCCTCCCAGTAGCGTACTTTCTCGAAGAGCGCATTTTGAGGCGATGATGATTTTCAGATAGAGGGTCCCACCCTGTATATTTGCGGTTTTATTCGGGGTGTAAAAAATTATGTTCAATTTGTTCGTTTGCACCGAATTTATAACCGGTAGCAAGTCAATTATACTGTATATACAGTATGCTTGCACAAGTCAAACGGAGCGTAGGAATAAACTGCACAGGCATCCATGGTCGACCATGGCCAGCGTTAGGGCTCTCACAGACACAGCGGTTTCCGCCGCTTCGGCGGCCGAGAAAATCGCCTAGTCGGCTGAGTTTGCTTCTGTGGAACGAGTCGGCTTGGGCGGCGGTGTGTGGTTTCATAGCGCAAAAGCACAGGCCAATTCCGCCGACTCGGCGATTTTCTCGGCCGCCGACTCGGCGGAAACCGCTGTGTCTGTGAGAGCCCTTACTGGAAGAGAACTTTTTTTTTTATGGTCCTAATGATTTGGAAACAATAAAGATTGTTCTCCTTTTAATCACTAAGGACCAGGGGTCACTCCTTATGACCAACGGACTTTAAATTCCATTGAATAGAACACTATTCAAGGAAATGAGTCCCGTTTTGACATTACGCCAATGTATCATGTAAACACTCACAGTAGGAAATCGTGCCCTTTTATTCAATTTGGGAACGCACTTTGAAATGTTATGTTTGTCTATATCATGTAGGTGGCCACACCTAGTGGATAGATTCCGAACTTAACTATCAAAGAGGTAGAATTCATAGCCGCTCAACTGAAACTTCGGGAATTGCACGGCAGATGGCCGGGGAAGTTCGAAGTGTATTTTTCAGTTCGGTTATTCAAAAATGTTCTCTCGCCAAAAAATCCCATGAAAACACCCATGGGGCCATGGATAAATCTGATTTTTCCCACTGCTAAGACATAGCTTGTGACCAAATTTGGACAAAAAAAGAGCAATGTATATTATATACCTATATCCTATTTTTAGGTACGATTTCAGGAGGGCCCCAAAAATGTCAGGAAAATCAATACAGACATTGAAAAAAGAAGATAAAATTCCAAATAAATTGTGAAAACTGCAGATCTAGCTGTGCTTCACAAGCAAAATAAGGTCTTTGGCTGCAGACCATGTTCAGGAAGTGAGGTTTATATACGACAAAAATAGAGAAAACGACCAGGAAATGAATGAAAGGAGTATTAAAACTTTCATAGAGCAGATATTGAACGATATTCTTACACCATTCAAGACGACACTACAGGAGGAAATGCTGCAAATCAAGAATTCCATCCAGTTCATGTCAGACTCATTCGATGAATTCAAGACCAAAATTGAGGAAGATATACAGAAAACACAGTAACTTAAAGTTGAAAATGACAAATTGAAGGCAAAGCTCCTTGAGAACAGAAGGAATGAGATGGAACAAAAAATTAGATGAATAACATAGTTGTTGTAGGAATACCTAAATAAACATCATAAATTGAAAAAGTACCCACAATTACAAAGAAAATACTGCAGGTGTTGAAGCTGGAACAAGAGATCGTTAGTAGCTACAGAATTGGAAAACACGATAGTGCCCCTATTCATCAGAATAGGAATTTGAAGGAGCAAACAAAAACATCTTCTTGAATGACGAACTTACCACACACAATCGGTGGCTTTCTGTGGAAATGCAAATGTGAAAATCTAACTCAGGAGGATCTTCTAAGGTTGAATAACCAAACATAATCTGGGAATACTCGTGGGACAATGGGTGTTGTACAGATCCTTCTGGAAAAACAATATAGAATGGGATTCAAAGGTGTATTACAACCTTCTGAAATCATACTCGGAAAATAGAATTTCGTATGTAGGGATGGATGGCTGTCAAAGTGAGCCGGTTGTAATGAATACGGGTGTAGCTCAGGGATCAGGGCCCAATTCAATTTCTCTTATACAGGGTGGCCAAGAGATTGACGTCAAAAAGAAAAAAACAGGTCCCTCGTGTCATGGGCTATTCGAATCACCCCCATGTATGTTATGCGATTTTTCACGGTTTTAGAGTTATGAATTTCTTTATGAACTTTGAGAATTTTCGACTCGACCATCTTAAAAAAGATATTGAAAAAAAGTACAAGACTTCTCTGTGAAATTTTTTTGTAACTCAATCTCCATGAATTGTACTTTTATACATAAAATAACCAGATTCGTTCCTTTGGTAAAAATTATGGAAATGTTGGTCTCAAGTGAAAAAGTTACGTGAATTGGATTATGATCTGAATTTTCGAATCAAAATTGAAAGTGTAGAAAGGCTAATTCACGGTTTCTTAGTATGCTTAAAAACTTGGTCAACCAATCAAGGGGCCCCCACGCTCATCTGACCTTAATCCCGTCGATTTTTTCGTTTGGTTAATTTAAGAGAAGCCGAACGTGTCCTAAGAAAGAACAGTGCAGGTTTTATGCGATTAAAAGAAAATTTTCTAAGAAGGTGTAGAAAGTGTGTTGAGACTGGAGGTGGCCACTTTGAAAACCTACTGGAAATTTTATAAGTAAATTTCTTTTTATTTACATTATGTGTGATTTATTGCCATACCATTTTCTTTTTTTTATCTAGAACTTTTCTTGACCAACATCTAAAGCTAATTTTCATCATTTTCTATCATAACTTGATCAGAAAAATCTTAAAATGGCAAAAAATAATTTTGTAGTGAATAGTTCTTTGATTTTTTCCACCTCGATGACTTTGAAGGCTAATTCTAGCAAAAGTAGAGTGTTAAGTACCATTTTTTATCAATCATTCTAAAAGCTGACTGTCGAGCGCAGTTTTCAAGCATACTAAGAAGCCTATTTACATTTTTAATTTTGATTCGAAAATTCAGATCATAATCCAATTCACGTAACTTTTTCACTTGAGACCAACATTTCCATAATTTTTATCAAAGTTACGAACCTGGTTATTTTATGTATGAAAGTACAAGTCATGGAGATTAAGTTACAAAATAATTTCACAGAGAATTCTTGTCCTTTTTTTTAATATCTTTTTTAAGATGGTCGAGTCGAAAATTCTCAAAGTTCATAAAAAAATTCATAACTCGAAAACCGTGAAAAAGCGCATAACATATATGGGGGTGATTTGAATAGCCCATGACACGAGGGTCCTGTTTTTTCTTTTTGACGTCAATCCCTTGGCCACCCTGTATGTCCACAGTTTGAAATTTGCAAACCTGAGATCAAGATATTTCCAGTTTGTCGATGACACGGCATTGGTTCTGTCTGGGGATAACCTGAGGGATTTGGAATCTGTGATGATGATTTAAAAAGTTACTCGGATTGGCTGTGTTATAATTGACTGACTTTGAATTAAGATGAAACTGTTTGTATAATAATGAAACAAAAAAATAAAAAGTCTGTGATATAGATATGATAAAATGTTAAGTTGGTAGTTCAGAAAACTCCCAAGTGTTACTCTGTAAATAGAGTTTTTTATTTCAAACTCAATTTTAACTACAATAAAATTGAATATTTACCTGTAAATAGAGAAACGACAATAAAAGTTCAATCTTCCCACCAATTAGCTGCTATTTAGAGTTTAAATTTAATTAATTTACAAATATTTGAAATATATCAAATTCTAATTTTGACGTAAGTCAGTAACAGTTTCCACGGTCACTAATATCATGGATTGTTAGATCGATCCAAATATATTTCAGAATAGCCGCCATTTTACATTATTTTTTTTAT
Source organism: Adalia bipunctata (assembly GCA_910592335.1). Lineage (NCBI taxonomy): Eukaryota > Metazoa > Arthropoda > Insecta > Coleoptera > Coccinellidae > Adalia > Adalia bipunctata. The sequence continues at coordinate 8,796,004 of OU342955.1, read as the reverse complement.
TTTAGTCGACCCTTTCGAATGATATCGATTTATTTGGACGTAAAGATCCTACAGATGTGAAAAAAAATGTTTATCAAAAGATACTATTACCACCTTTTATTAAAGTAGAACAATAAACAAAAACATTTAACTCAAAATGACATAAAGAAAATTTACTAAAAACTAGCACATTGAAGTGTAATTTTTTTTCAATGAACTACCACACAAGTTGAAATATTCCAGCACTTCGTCACCGATCTTCACTCTCTCAGTGTTTGGTGGAGTAGGTACACATAATCTTAGTTTTAGCAAGGTTAATTATCAGGCCAAGAGCTCTATATGCCCAGTTGAACGTCCCCAAAGCTTCCAGGAGGCTATTGACGAAGTCTGAAATAAGGCAGAAGTCATCTGCATACTGAGGGTTGGTAAGGAACTTCGTTCTTGTTCTCGCTTTCAGCCATTTCATGTTGAATAGCCCACCCTATCTTACTTCCAACACCCTCGCGAGTAATTTACTGTCTACAGTCATGGACAGGGCCGCCATAAAGGTGTTAAACAGAACAGGTACCCAGAAGCAGCCCTGTCGGAATTGGTCTGGACGGCGTCAGTGGTTTCACGATTGTAGGGAACACTGGCCATGTTATTCTGGTAGAGGTTTCTGCAGAGAATCAGAAATTTTCCGGGCACGCCAAACCGCTACATGATAGTCTATAATGCCTGTCTTGAATTCATCGAATGAGTCTGACATGAACTGAATGGAATTCCTGATTTGCAGCATTTCCTGCTGTAGTGTCGTCTTAAATGGTGTAAGAATATCGTTCAATGTCTGCTCTATGAAAGTTTCAATACTCCTTTCATTCATTTCCTGGTCGTTTTCTCTATTTTTGTCGTATATAAACCTCACTACCTGAACATGGTCTGCAGCAATCGACCTCATTTTGCTTGTGAGGCACAGCTGGGATGAAAGCTAGATCTGCAGTTTTCACAATTTATTTAAAATTTCACTTTCTTTTTGCAATGTCTGCATAGAATTTCCTGACTTTTTTGGAGCTCTCCTGCTCCTGAAATCATACCGTCTTCAGCCATAACCTAAAAATATGTATATTGCTCTTTTTTTGTCCAAATTCGGTCACACGCTATGTCTTAGCAATGGGAAAAATTAGATCCATCCATGGCCCCATGGGTGTTTTCATGGGATTTTTTGGCGAGAGAACATTTTTGAATAACCGAACTGAAAAATACACTTCGAACTTCCCCGGCCATCTGCCGTGCAATTCCCGAAGTTTCAGTTGAGCGGCTATGAATTCTACCTCTTTGATAGTTAAGTTCGGAATCTATCCACTAGGTGTGGCCACCTACATGATATAGACAAACATAACATTTCAAAGTGCGTTCCCAAATTGAATAAAAGGGCACGATTTCCTACTGTGAGTGCTTACATGATACATTGGCGTAATGTCAAAACGGGACTCATTTCCTTGAATAGTGTTCTATTCAATGGAATTTAAAGTCCGTTGGTCATAAGGAGTGACCCCTGGTCCTTAGTGATTAAAAGGAGAACAATCTTTATTGTTTCCAAATCATTAGGACCATAAAAAAAAAAGTTCTTTTCCAGTAACGCTGGCCATGGACGACCATGGATGCCTGTGCAGTTTATTCCTACGCTCCGTTTGACCTGTGCAAGCATACTGTATATACAGTATAATTGACTTGCTACCGGTTATAAATTCGGTGCAAACAAACAAATTGAACATAATTTTTTACACCCCGAATAAAACCGCAAATATACAGGGTGGGACCCTCTATCTGAAAATCATCATCGCCTCAAAATGCGCTCTTCGAGAAAGTACGCTACTGGGAGGCTGGACGTATCTAAAATTAATAAAAATACACACCTGTGTAGGCGGTGAAAAATTCTTGCGGTCTCTCTGACCGCGACCCCTTTCGGGAGAAATGAAAAGTAGGACACCATCTCAGATTTTCGACCAATCGACAACGACCTGATTGAGATCGTGTCCTACTTCCGTAATAATCCGCAAATATTTTTCGGTTGTGGCGCTGTGCGGCAATAGAAAATAGCTCGACCCCTTTCAAAGTGAAGATCCTCACATATTTTCGATCGATGACAAGAAAGTCTGCATGATCGGGTCCTATTTCGATTTCTCGTGGCTTTCCCCAAAGAAAGCTCGACCGATTGGCCGATTTATATGGAGAAATGAAAAGTCTCAGATTAAAACGACAAGAAGCTTTTAATTAATTAGTGCCGGTCGGGGGTCGATATATTTTCGCCAATTAATTTCACACGAATTTTTGATCTCGTCTGGCAACAACGAATTAAATTCTATCTAGTTGGACACCTAGATCCGAATGGAATAAATGATCTGGTGTTGGCGGCACTACTAATTCGATTTTAAGCTTTGTCGTTTTTTTTTTGAGACGGGGTGTCCTACCCTCTTCATTTCTCCAAATGGCTCGGCCAATTGGTCGAGCTTTTTTTCCCAAAAAAGCCACGAGAAATCGAAATAGGACCCGATCATGCAGACTTTCTTGATCGATCAAAAAATATCACTTTTGAAAGGTGTCGAGCTATTTTCTATTGCCGCACAGCGCCACAACCGAAAAATATTTGCGGATTATTACGGAAGTAGGACACGATCTCAATCAGGTCGTTGTCGATTGGTCGAAAATCTGAGATGGTGTCCTACTTTTCATTTCTCCCGAAAGGGGTCGCGATCAGAGACCGCAAGAATATTTTCACCAGCCTACAGGTGTGTATTTAATTAATTGTGGATGGTCTCCGGCCTGCCCGGCATATTGCGCATAATATCGAATCTACAAGCTACGGATTATTTTACATTTATTGTTGTTATTATAAAAGTGCACTACGTTTGTCTGACGAGTCCACCTTATATGTCAATTACCTAGTCATGTCATACACGTTACGATCTACCGGAGACCGGAGAGGTATCCTGCGCAAGCATGGCTGCGCGAATGGTAACGTGTATGGTCAGCATGGGTAATTTTTTTTTTTAAGGTCCTAATGATTTTGAGAACAATGTTCTCATTGACAATCAAAAGGACCTGAGTTCTCAGGCACACTCCATGATTCGTGGACATTGGTTTTCTAAGGAAGAAGTCCAAGTCCAATTGTGTTAATCCATCAATCATTTATTAAACGCACGAAATCGTGCCCTTTTATTCAATTTGGGAATGCTCTTTGAAGTGAAGGGTTGTCTATATCATGTAGGTAGAGCCCCCTGGTGGATCGATTCCGAACGTAACTATCACAGAGGTAGAATTCATAGCCGCGCAACAGAAACTTCGGGAATTGCACGACAGATGGCCGGGGAAAGTTCGAAGTGTATTTTTCAGTTCGGTTATTCAAAAATGTTCTCTCGCCCAAAAAAACCCCATGAAAACACCCATGATGGGGCCATGGATGGATCTGATTTTTCCCATTGCTAAGACATAGCGTGTGACCGAATTTGGACAAAAAAAGAGCAATATACATATTTTTAGGTTATGGCTGAAGACGGTATGATTTCAGGAGCAGGAGAGCTCCAAAAAAGTCAGGAAATTCTATAAAGACATTGCAAAAAGAAAGTAAAATTTTAAATAAATTGTGAAAACTGCAGATCTAGCTTTCATCCCAGCTGTGCCTCACAAGCAAAATGAGGTCGATTGCTGCAGACCATGTTCAGGTAGTGAGGTTTATATACGACAAAAATAGAGAAAACGACCAGGAAATGAATGAAAGGAGTATTGAAACTTTCATAGAGCAGACATTGAACGATATTCTTACACCATTTAAGACGACACTACAGCAGGAAATGCTGCAAATCAGGAATTCCATTCAGTTCATGTCAGACTCATTTGATGAATTCAAGACAGGCATTATGGACTATCATGGAGCGGTTTGGCGTGCCCGGAAAATTTCTGATTCTCTGCAGAAACCTCCACCAGAATAACATGGCCAGTGTTCCCTACAATCGTGAAACCACTGACGCAGTCCAGACCAATTCCGACGTTCGACAGGGGTGCTTCTGGATCTGGGTACCTGTTCTGTTTAACACCTTTATGGCGGCCCTGTCCATGACTGTAGACGGTAAATTACTCGCGAGGGGGTTGGAAGTAAGATAAGGTGGGCTATTCAACATGAAATGGCTGAAAGCGAGAACAAGAACGAAGTTCCTTACCGACCCTCAGTATGCAGATGACTGCTGCCTTACTTCAGACTTCGTCAATAGGCTCCAGGAAGCTTTGGGGACGTTCAACTGGGCATATAGAGCTCTTGGCCTGAGAATTAACTTTGCTAAAACTAAGATTATGTGTACTCCACAAAACGCTGAAAGAGTGAAGATCGGTGACAAAGAGCTGGAATATTTCAACTTGCGTAGTAGTTCATTGAAAAAAAATTACACTTCAATGTGCTAGTTTTTAGTGAATTTTTTTTATGTAATTTTGAGTCCAATGTTTTCATATTGTTCTACTTTAATAAAAGGTGGTATTATTATCTTTTGATAAACATTTTTTTTCACATCTGTAGGACCTTTACGTCCAAATAAATCGATATACTGGTATACTAGAGAAATCGTGCCCATTTAATTTGGATACGCTTTTGAAATTGAATGAATGTGTGATCCAACTAGAATTCATCCATGATGGGAGATTTAATTCACCATATAGTCCTCAATTTTTCTATTGTCCTTAATATGAGCACACTGCCAGGGCCGGACTGGGCAGGCGGAGTACCGGGGAATTCCCCGGTGGGCCCCCTTATATGTGGGTTGTGGGGGCCCTTGTCTAAAACGGTGCTACTTATTACTGAAACATATAATGCTCACATTTTGAACTTGGTAGTCACAGATGCTGTTCAGGTAAATTCTGTAATTAAAACCTACTTTGGGAGTTTTGGGACAGTCAATCGTGTTAGTGTTTTTTTTGTCGGAATCTAACAAAAGAATGGCGGTGTGGGATGAGAATTCTAAATGTAGATAATAAAAGGTTAACAAAAATATATGACACCCGATGATGGAGTAAGGGTCTGGCTGTGCAAAAATTGCTCGGAATTGAACGAGGTGAATTTTATAAGGACGAACTATATTCAACTTTGTTGACTGTTCTGGAAAAAATTCAAACTTCTGGTAAATTTGATTCCAAGACTATATCAGAAGCTTCAGCTTTTCAGAATTACTTTTGCAAGTAAGATGCTGTTTTATTGTCCTTTACAATGAGCCAGTGTTTTTCATACCTTACATCAACAGCATCCAAATACCTTCAAACCTATAGAATTGATCTAGTTCAATCATACAATATGGTTATGCATGCCAAGAGTGGTATTGAAGGTTTATTTGAAAACTTTGGCCAAATAAAAAGCCAAACAGACAAATTCATATATTTTATTAACAAAAAATTGGAAGAAGAAGGACATGACATTGATATTGAGAAAAATTTCAGTTCAAAAAGGCAATAAAATGTCAGGGGAATTGATGGATGACCCTATTTTTGATAATGCTTGTAAAAGGTTTGAAGTGGAAACTTATAAAACTATTATAAATCAAATTTCTCGAAGTAGGTATCTCAGATAGGTTTGCTAATAATGAAACACATTATAAAAACTTTCGATTGTTCGACCCAAAATATTTTTCTCGAAATCGGGAAGATTTATTAACATTTACGGAGGCTTTCACCAGGATTTCTGAATTTTTAAATGTTGATAAACAGACCTGATCTCAGAATTGAGCTCATTTTCTGCAATATTTTCAGAAATGATAATAGACCCAAATATGAATTTCCAAAATATGTATACCTATCTGTTAATTCTCGACGTCTAGGGTAACTAAGCTGCTGTTATTTAGTATCGAAAAAAAAAAAATAACATGAATTCGTCGGCATATTTCAATATTTATGTTGTTTATAAGTATATATATTAACGTTATCATGTACGCAGGTAAAATGCAGAATTCGTTCCATCATTGCTCAGGAAACCCTTGGAGCACTAGTGTTAATGATACAGTGATAAATAAAAATTTTAAGCATGAAAAATGTTTTTAAAAACATGCTTTAGCCAAAGAATGTGTCCCGACTGATTTTTAGAGAGTGACTATGTTTTTGTCTTGTTTTTTTTAGAGTGCTTGTATTAAATTATATAATTCAAATTTAAATTATATAATTCAAATGTGTTTTATTTTTGTACTTTTGACAAACGTTAGATTTGCCAACCTTCCGGGATTGGCCGGGATTTTTCCAGAATTTAATATGTTGAATTTGGGGTTGGGGATCATTCTGAAATTGGCGAAAACAAATTTCTAGTGTCCAATGTTCGAACTCGAGTATGGTGCACAAGCCCCTTAAAATTTTTTCCCGGTGGGCCCCCACCATAACAGTCCGGCCCTGCCAGCATCAACAGCTTGCGCAAATCAGTGAAAGGATTGTTAAATCATTGTGAACATACTTCTTAATTTCAATTTAGGTAATTATTCATTTACGCGTCGTATCAACTAACGAACTGTTTGCTCCACTGGACAATGCTGTTTAATTTGCGATCTGCTCGGTAATTCATCTATAGCTCATTCATAGCAATCAGTAAAAACCGAGGTAAAGACATTTCATCTTCTTATGCCTAACTTCATAATTGAAAGGTGAGGGGGTCCATTCACATTTGACGAGCAGAGACATGCAAGTCAAGCAGTCAGCAGTCATAGTATGTCTTTAATAAACGTCTTGTGCGCAGTGGCGGATCCAGCTCTCGAGAAAGGGGGGGGGGGTCACGGTCAGGTGGATAACATACCCGCCAATTGATTTTTTTTATCAAACACACAAGATTTGAGGGTTCGTCCGGTCCAGGGGGGGGTCATGACCCCCCCTCTGGATCCGCGCTTGCTTGTGCGATTGGTTCTTTGCGGTACCGGTAATATTGAGCCTGACAATAGCATCAGTAACTGTTTTGCCATTAAATGATATGTCGAAAAATTAAAATAGATCATGGAATCTAGTCTTTCCATATAAAAAAATATTTCCATATCTCAACAATTTTATTTTTGATTAATAAATATTTATTTTCTTTGAAAACGGTTGCTGCAAGGTGCCTTGTGAGCCGTCCTTGAGCTTAATATCGGTTATTGTTTTTGTATATTTATCCCCATTTCCTTTTACATTCAGAATAAGGAACTCATATTTTCCAAGCAATTGTTCAAAAAACGCAAATAGATAAAATGAATAAATTGAAAATCGAATCATGAATGAATGGCTGTCAGGAGGGAACCCCTTTTCTTTTCAGTGGCCTGTGATTTTCAAGATCATTCATTTCCATCGGGTACTGGCGCAGATACAGGGGGAGTCCATGGGGGCCATAGCCTCCCCGTGTTATTATTGATGTGTACTGACATCTCATTTATGTTTTGTGGAATATCCAATTGTCAAAGCAAAGCGTTTTTGCTTCTGGGGATCCAAATAACTATTATACCTCGTTCATTTTTATCCCTTGAAATGATAGTGGTTTTCTCGTGGGATCGGCCACCCAAAGAACAGGAAAGGTTTCTATATTTCGAGGAGCAGTACCTCTATATCCAGGGAGGTCTTGGCCCAATTATAATTGGTGGCCAAAAGAAACCCGATGAAAACGTTTGATTTGTTGTCTTATGACCATGTCGGAGCGAAAACGACATTCAAAACGGTTCTTTCTCGCATTTTGGGATGTTTTGCTTTAATGAAAAACCCAGCTGAAGGCAGAACGAGAGTTTTTCATTCAATCGATTCATTTTTGGGAATGGAATTTGATTCTTAATTCACATTATGTGGAGGACGAAAAATCGAACAGATATTCTTCTAAAATTTCATCGGTTTTGGCAGACTATTGGAAACGGAATGTTTCGTAGTTCAGATAATTCAGAATTAGGAATCAAACTAAAATTCTAAAATCATCCTAGAATGAAGATTGATTGGTCGGATGAGAAATAATAACAATAAGTTATTTATTTGGAAACTTTTATTTGTTGTGTTACATGCATATACATTTCGGCGTCCCCTTTATATCACTGAACGCATATGCTATAACATGGGATGGAAGATTTGAAATCAAAGATGAATACTCTTAAAACAATTATATTAAGTATAATAAAATAAATTGGAAGTTCAATATTGACTTGTCAGTATCACATTGAGTATAAGTTATTAATACACATTACTTTTCTTACATAAAACTACATGGAAACCAGGCTGTAACATGAGGAGTGAAACATTTGGAAACTCAAAGAAGAAATACCCAAAAAAATTTCATTTTGTAAAACAAAATTAATAGAATGCAAGATATGGACTTGTAGGTATCACATGAGGTATACACGCTATAGATTAACATCACTTAATTCATAAAAAATATCACAATATTATAATGAGTTTTCAGTCTAAGTTCAAAATTACTGCGTTCTCTCTTGATCTGCATTCGACTAGTTCAGGGATCAGAGGCCATATTCTGAAAAAAATAATCTTGTTTTTGTGTTTTTTAGGATACAAATAGCAGAAGATTTCAGGTTTTCGATCCATGAAATTAGCAAAGATAATATCTCAGTGGATCATAGTATATATATGGATTCCACCATAAAATTAACTTCAATTCTTCTTGAATCGAATCCCAGACGCAAGCAGAGGTGTAGCAACAGATTTGAAATGAATATACTCACCATCCAGTCATCTCAATTTAGGATATCTTCAGATTCAACAAGATCTCGGTGATGGTACATAAACATTCTCATCATTGAATCTGGGGTATATTGTAGATTGGCACCGTAGTGTTCAGACAAATAGTAGCTCTTATTCATGTTCCTCTTAAATTCTTGAAACACCCCCAATTTAATGAAAAACAATGATGTATAATTATCCAAATCTAAGTATTCCAATCTGATTATATCTGGTGTGAGATGATCCACATAGAAGGAGTACACTCGATTATGGCTTATTGCTGTTTCTAATAATCTTCCACGAATGAAATCTGGTAATGTCGTCGTTTCTATTGGCCTAAATACATTGTCGGCATGATTATATAGGAGTTCAACCAAATTTTTTCCTGAAAAAAAAAAGGTTGAAAATATTATCATAACTAATATTTGAGATGAAATAATTGAGTCTTTTTACATGGATCAAAAAAAATTTTGCAATCCACTCCAACCTAACCTACCTTTCAGAAATAAATTCCCTCTATACGAGAATACTGATAAGTCATGAGATTCTTTCATATCTACCCTCTCCGAGATTCGCACTCTATACCATTCAGCTCTTTCATTTAAATAGAAATAGCCACACTTCATATTACAGTCCAGAATGAATAAACGACCTCCGTGATCACAATATTTGGAGGGTACATACTCGCATGGAAGCATAATTGGCATTGGTTCCCATGTTCCTGCAACCAAATATTCGTATGATCCAAACTAATAAATATGTACCTATATAAAAATGTTAAATTATGGCATACTTTCAATAAAACATATAGTGATGTACACTGCGCAAAAAAATCAACGCACATTCTGAAAATCTCGATTTAAATGAAAGTTAACTCTACATCGACTTTATAACTTATTTTTTATGTTCTCTCGGGAAGATTTTGAACGAAACAAGACACATTGAATGGAAGAAAAATTCAGGATTTCACCTAATCTTATGTGAAAGAAGAGAGATGAACAATTTTCAAATTACTGAAATGCTGATAAGTGATTTAATAGTTGGTATTTCCACCCCTTGCGTTAATTACAGCTCGGCAACAACGGTTTATACTCAAAATGAGTGATATTAAAATGTTCTGATCTAATCCTTCCCAGATTTCTCCGAGTTGGATTCCTAAGTCATTAAGAGTAGCTGGATGATTTCCTGAACTTCTCAGCCTTCTATTGAGGTTTTCCCAAACCATCTCGGCCATTCCATTCGAGAGACTTCAACCTCTTCAAGGTACTCCTGAACGATGCGCGCACGATGGGATCTGGCATTATCGTCCATAAAAATGAAATTTTCACCAATGTATGGGGCAAATGGCACTACATGCTCTTCAAGAATGTTCCTTATATACTTATCAGCATTCATAGCTCCATTATCAACGACCACTAGGTCTGTGCGAGCAGTCAAAGATATTCCACCCCATACCATAATCGATCCTCCCCCGAAACCAGTAGTATTCAGGAAATTGCACTGAGCATATCTTTCATGTGGATGTCTGTATACAAGGGAACGTCGATCACAATGGAAGAGGCAGAATCTAGACTCATCTGTGAAGAGAACTCTTTCCCAATCGGCCTCTTCCCAATGGATATGCTCTCTCGCAAAATCCAAACGCGCCCTTCGATGGGCTGGGGTAAGAGCTGGGCCTCTTGCCGCGACACGAGGCCTTATATCATATTCTCTCAGGCGATTTCTTATTGTCTGAGTGCTTATCTGCACCTCATGAGTTTGCTCAGGCGGATTTTGAAGGAGGCGAGCAGTTGCAAACCGTTGTCTCAACGAAAACTCTCAAGTAACGTTCTTGAATGGCAGTTGTTACCTGTGGTCTACCCTGTCCTGATCTACGGACATTCATACCTGTCTCCCTGAATCGCTGCAACATTCTGGACACACTTGTATGGGAAACTCCAAACCTTTCTGCAATTCTTATGTATGTCCACCCTTCTTGCTTGGGCACATTCCTCTTGAGTCTTGGGTCAAATTGCGTGTTTCGCGTTGCATAGCGATCGAGTGTAGAAAATCAAACGAAAGAAAAACTATTGATCACTAGAATTCATCGAGAACAACTGATTTTAGAATGGAGCCAATACATTCAAAATCTGATAATATCATCTTTTTTTATTCCTGCTGGGAGAAAACATCTGTATTGAAGAAAAACGTTGAAAATCATTGAGAACGCCTTCAGTTGTAGAATAAATTTGAGATTTCCATAATGTGCATTAAATTTTTTGCACAGTGTATTTACAAAATATTTTCTAAGCAAAAGGTATCGTTCCCTGTGTTGCAATTTCACATCAATATGAGATAAAGATTCAATTAGTATATTCTAAATAAAATTTACAAACCTGTTTTGAAATTGAAGCAATACATATTATTTGCTTTAACTCTATGTGGTCCTGTACCTCCTATAATGTACAGAATATCCCCAATCAAGCAAGAATTGAAATGTCTTCGCTTGAAAGGTAAACTGAAAGAAAATTGATGAAATATTCGTTTCCATTTTCTCAAGATTGGCGAATAAAGTTATTTGGAATAATTAGTCCAAGCTAAAGCGAAATATATATGTCTGAAAAAGTTAAACTTTTCCTCACCAATATTTTGTTTTGGTCAATTTTTGTTCATCCAAACTGAATTCAAAAATATCTTGATTCCATACTCCTGTTCCCATAAAAAACTCTCCACCAAAAATCAAAATCTTCGTTCCATAAACTTGAATCCCATACCCGACTAAATTCTGGACTTTGCTAGGTATTGTAGCAACTTTCTTCAAAAATGGGTCTTTATATCTATCTAAAATTTCGTGACGAATCGATATATCAATCCAAATTTTAATCATAAAAATATGACGTGAGTGTATTGCAGGCGGAAACAAATCAAAATTCGAAGCATATATATCAGTTTATCCCCGCCTGCAATACATTAGAGAATTCATGCCATATTTATATTGAATTTTACTGTGTCAAACCGAGCATCTTCGAAAATGCAACATATAAACGATAAACTTTCCAGACAGAAAACTGGATATTGTGAGCCATCCTTAAGAGATTAAGTCCTTCTGTCATAGACTTCATATTAGATCTTTTGGAGACATACCAAATTGTGGTGCATCATTTTCAATTATACGGAATGCATATCGCACTTCCACTCAAATACCAAACAGTATTTTCCCACTGAATAAAGTTTCTTAAATATTAAATGTTATTGTCCTCCTGAGATGGCGACACCAGTGGTGTACTTCGGATATTAGATCTTTGCTAGTCCATTTCTCTCATTTATTAAATGTTATGTCATACGTTAAAATCCATTAAACAATTTGTTGAGTAGAGTGAAAAAGAATTAGATATAAATATATACATGGACTCGATAAACATCACCCTCCTAGTACAGTTGAATAAAAACTGCTTACTACGATAAACTGGCTTTCATTGCTTTCATTGCAAAATAAGAAGAAGCAAAAAAAGTATCGCATTCTCAAATAGAGCAATCAAAAGATTCTATAAATTCATTCAAACTTTTCATAGGTTACAGTTCCTACCCCTCTCTATTTGTCCAGTGATGTGTAGGTATCAGAATGTGATTTACTTCGCATTGGTAACAATTGTTAGTAATAAATACATCAAAAAACAGCATGGGCATCACTGGGAAGGAAAGAGTTATCCCTATAGAGTTTGGCAAAAAACAAGACAATTCCCTCATCCAAAACATCAGTTATGACAACTGTAGAAGACGCTCACACTTTATTTAGTTTTTAGAACACAAAAAAAAGGGTTTATGGTAAATCTGATCACTTATCACACCCTTTCAAGAAAATACCTCTCCAATGTTACTTGAAAGTTAATTTTCAATTTTCTATGTAGATAAATTAATATTCTATAATACAATAATGCTTACCCTGATAAAAAATTTCAACTTTCTGTTTCATATTCAAGACACAAAGATATTTAGGTAGATATCTCCCTTTACGAGTAAGCCATGATTCAGCTACCAGAGAAAAATTATTTACATGTACCATTCTTCTATTGATCTTGTAATACATAACATATCCCAGAATATTCACAATATCTGGATATTTCATTATTTCATGATGGTTTTGCATTTCTGCCAGTTCTGGTAATGTTATATCATTAAAATTTATAACAGATCCTAAAATTTCTTGAAAAGATATACTATGGACACTTTGATTATTTGAATGAAACCAGTCTAAAAGAGCATTGAATACATCGATTTCACGTTCACATTGTAAATTGATATGGCCTAAATAATGAACAAGTTCAGAAAACGTTAAAGCATTTATTGTACGTAGATCACGCTGAGCATTAAATTCAGTTAAACTCATGCTCTTGGCTTTCCATATCAAAGGAACTAAAAAAACCATTTTCAGATTCATCCATATTTGTAGGCAGTTGCTTTTTGAAAGGGATATTATAGTTCTTTTAGCTAACACATCTTTCAGATCATCGAACAGAAACATGTCACTGATTATTAAAACTTTACAAATGTTCGTTATATTAGGAAGATATGCTTTGTCTGACAATAATCGAATCAATTCTTCCATTGCGTTTCCGTCAACTTCCTAAAAACAAAAAATGTCTTTGACTTAACTGAATTGGTCTAATAAATGTTTTACAGTTTATATTGCTAAGTACAATTGTGATCCTAGAATCGATGGAAATGGTCAATAGGCATTTTCAACTTCATAATGTTTCCAAAACATTTAACTTCATTATGCCTATGATCAAAATAGAGGATAACGTCCCTAGGACATACAATCCCTCATTCATTATGTGAACGTTTCGTACCTCCGACTACGTTTACAAAAATATTACCTTTAGTGTGATTGTTCTTTCGTGTGTTTCTTTATAATTGCGACTAAACATAACATTGAAATAATCACTATGTAACTTAAGTGTTTTTTTGGAACAAACAATTTTCCGATCTTGAACCAAGATAGTTACTGTATCCTGAGGATCAGGAAATGCCCTTTCGGACATAGTTACAAAGTACTTTTTAGGATTGAAATAAAAAGAAGCTTTTCACGAAAAATCTCGTCATACAAGAAAAACACAACAAAATATGAACTCAATCATTCAAGTCGGGACATTTGGAATCGCAACACGGCAACAGTAAACAAGAATCTAACCTCACTCCCAACGGCCTGTCAAATTTTTTTGAGGTTATTTGATGGTCGAATCAAAGAGTAGAAACTCTTTGGTCGAATTGTCTGTGATAAAACCAAATAAAACCACAGAAGTGTCTGAGATAAACATCCAGATTGGAGATTAATTAAGAATGAGAATTAAGCCAATTTAATGTAGACTTTAATTAATTGCATTTTAAATTTAATGATCAGAAGCCGCAGGAATTTACTCATGCATTGGTGGAAACCTTAAAATCTCTACTATAAATGTGAGGAAAAATGTTCACACCGGGTAGCACTGAAGAAGCTCTGCATATTTTGGAGACAACAATCTCTACACTGAGGTGAAATTCGCATTGAATGTCGAACGAAAAATAATGAAGTTGTACATTTTCAGGACGAGATTCGATATAAAATTAACAACGCGCCATTTCCTCACTAAATACCCTGAAAGGATACGACAGTTTCATCTGAGCTATGAAGCTTGCGAAGGTGATCCTACTTTTGAAGAAGTCAGGAGGAAACATTACATGAGAAGCTTCTATTATAATACTATAATAAATATAGCTGTCATGATGAATGATCTAGAATCTGCTGAACAATTTATCAGGATAGGAGCTCCCACAAATAACCCAGATAGAAAAATGAGAACTCCTTTGGAAATTGCAATTATGCGTGAAAACTTTGATATGTGTGCAATGCTACTATCATACAATTCAACCAGGATGCACTCCAGATTTTCTTCCCATTTCATATACTCCATGTTCGCTACAAGTAATAAGGAAATTCAATCGTTACTTTTTAATTATGAGGCAGATGTTAATATTTCTTTCTTAGGTGCAAGTCTTCTTTGTATAGCAATAAAAAAGTGTCAGTTTCTAATTCCTCAGCTCTTGGAACGTGGTGCTGATGTAAACCAAAATGATACTTTAGGATTTATATTGAAGAACCCTATACAAGTTGAATACTTCAAATTAATTTGGGATAGAATTGATTATGAAGATTGGCAAGGGCAACATATTGATACAATTTTATTTCTTTTATTTGCCAATGTTGATATGCACAGAGATTTATGGAAAGGGTATATGCGTACAATTATTGAAGATTCTAGAATAAGTTACATTCTATACCAAGATAATAGTCTTGTTATTGCAAATCTTGTCGAAGGATTTGTACGTAGAGGTTTCGATGAATCACATTTCTATGATTTGATTTGTATTTTATTGACATGTAATTGTCATGTCAGTTTTTTGGATGTGCATAAAGTATATGATTTACTAGGAAGAAACTCTGATACCTATAAAATATTGGCTCACATGCAAATACCAGATCATTTCAAAAATGTTGATATAAGCTTCAGCAGAGTCCACTTTTGTTTCAATAAACCAGTGAGTTCGCTATTGGAAAATTTCTTTTACAACATGAGAGCATTTTCTATGAGAACGTCTTTTAAGGATATAGCAAGATTTTTCACAGTTTCAGAAGACATTAGACCATATTTAATAAAAAATTTTCCACCTCATTCGTTACATATTACGTTGAATAAATGTAAAGGGGCGGTTCCATCCCTGCTTGAATTAGCTAGAAATTCATCGAGGGATTATATTCGTAAAAGGTACCAAATAAAGTGCAGTAGCCAATATCAAAGTGTTGTAAGACATATGATTTTACCTAAGAAATTGAAAGGGATACTTCTTTTTGAAATCCCAATGTATTATGATGTATAGACTGATAATTCTGAAATTTTACCTTATGAATAGGAGAGAAGACTGCATAATTACTTACATGATAAGTAAAAAGTATCTTAAGTGTTATTGATTAAAACTGTCATGTTTTTTACAATTTTTTTTGTTCCAAATGCAAATTTTTTTATATTGTTAAGACATATTCCTATATATTTGTACTTTCATAAAAATTCCATTTTATGAGTACTGTTATTCAATCTTCTTTCTACTCCTCTCATTTTTGAACCATGTAAGTACAAGTTGAACAAGTTATTAGAAATATAAATAATTTCTGATATATAATAACAACTTGAATTTTTGGAAAGATAGATAATATTATTCTATTATCCTGTTCAAAATCAATTCCACTGCATGCTGAATATTTCCTCCAGCTACCTGAAGAGCTCTGAAATTGAGTAAATCATTGTAAAGGCCTATTTCATGCATCTGATGAAGCTGAGATGATAAACCAGATGGACCATTCCCAAACTGTTGTTCACCTTCGTCATCAAAAACATCCATTAGTACATCTTCAAAAATACTACTTTGGAAAAGATGATCACTGACTTCTTCATTGGATGTTAAATTTCTGCCATTATCATTGCTATTATTTTGGAAGAGAAATGCCAATTCTGGAATACTTCTAGTATCAAATGTGGAAACATTCGGTTGATTGTAATCTATTTCTATATCATCAGTTTCAGAGTAATCTTCATCGGTAAGATGAACCGCTGCACGCAGTCGTCCATTGATGTTCTTAACTACGTTGTGAATCAGATAATCAACCGACATTAGCAATGATGGATGCTTAGTTAGCTGGGTTTTGAGAACACTCGGTTTCAGAATTGATTCAAAAAGAAAGATGTCTTTAATTAAGGACAACGCAACCAAATCTTCTGAGAGTTGAGGAATGGCGTTCACAAGCTCAGTTATAGTTTCTGGCTTGATGAGACTCTGCAATTATTGAAGAATTAATGCAGGAAGCTCAGAAAGGAAAAGCTTCAGTACCAAAAGGAGTTCTTTAAATCCAGGTTTCTTATAAACCTCATTGTATTTTTCGAACATCTTCTGCGAGTCTTTGGTTGGGTATTTCTGAATGTTGTCGAGCGTATCTTCATTTTTTATCAAAAAAACGAATGATTGCGTGTCTTTCACATAGAAGCTGATCTTCTCCATATTTTCCAGGATCAAACCACAATAAATGAGATCTGGGACAATTAAAATTAATTGATATTCGAAAATAATCCGAACAGGAAAAGTCGATAAATTTGCAATGAAAGGGGACAGAATGCACATTGTCGGGAAGTCAATTTCTCAATCATACAAATTGTGACCGCCTATGGAGGCAGGGTGTCATTGTGCGTTAATTTGAATTAAGAATTTCATAATTTCCCCCATTTTTAGTTGGCGCCTTAATTTGTGCCGGAAATGGTCTCCAACGGTGAGGTTCGACTCGCTGATGGCGAAACCGTGGTCAAATTAAATTCTGTACTTTCTGACGATAATTCTCTAACGAAAAATTTACAAAAGTAGTTGAGTGTCAATATTTTTGTGTTGTTGGAATAAGCATATAATCGCTCCTAATTTTCACGTACTTTTTCCATGCAATATTATACAGTCATATAAATATTACAGTAAAGAAAGTAGAAGTGACCCTCTATCAAGCTGGTATCATAAGCTACCAGCTTTGATCTTGAACATAAATAGAAGATTTAAGGGTCCTTTATAGCACAGACCAACTTTATAGATATCGTACACCTAGACTAACTTACGGCATGCGAAACACTTTTCTCACCTAGTTTTTCTAAATTATTCAATTGGAGTATATCCATTATTTTTAGCTTTGCAGAAATGACCAAGTCATTTTGTTTCAAATTAGATATTTTGAAAATATGTAGTTTCGTAGAGTTCCACCATCCGACATTCAAACTGCTCATTTCAGAGATGATAAAATAGTTGATATTGTTAGATTTTCAACTTTGATGGAAGGATTTTCGTAAGAAAAAAATTATTTTGAAAAATCCTTCAAAATGAAAATTTTGAGCAAAACGAGTTCTTCTTCTTTACCGATAAAGACCTCACATCTATGTCCTCAACACTTTTCATGAAAAAGTACACAGAATTTTTGGCGGGAATAATTTTAATTTGATGTTTTGTTATTATTTTGAAGGTTAGGCAACTTGAAATTGATTACATACAAAGACCTTATAAATATAAATCATTTTGTAAGATGAAATGTACAATTCCTGAAATCTCCTGGCATAACAGGGAACCAGTTCTCAGCGTGGATTTACATCCAGATATAAACTCATTCTACAAGTTAGCAACTGGTGGTGGAGATTCTCATGTTTTGATATGGCAAGTAAATATAGAAGAAAATGGGGCACTCAAACAGGAAGTAATATCTGATTTAAAGAGACATCAAAGATCAGTGAACGTGGTCAGGTGGTCTCCTTCTGGAGCATATTTGGCTTCTGGGGATGATGATGCCAATATTATTATTTGGCAAATGAAAACGGATAATATTCCTTCGTTAGATGATGAAAGCAGTGACAAAGAAGTATGGAATGTCTTCAAAATTTTGAGGGGACACAAGGAAGATATATATGATCTATGCTGGTCACCTAATAGCCTCAAATTGTTAACAGGTTCAATAGACAATACAGCCATATTATGGGATATGCAGAAAGGCAAAAGTGACCAAATTATGACGGATCATAAAGGATTTGTTCAGGGGGTAGCATGGGATCCAAAAAATCAATATATTGCAACAATTAGTACTGATAGAGTTTGTAGGATATTCGATACTAATGGCAAACATATCAAAGCAAGAATATCCAAAGGCACATTACCAGTAACCCCAGAACATAATCTATTTGAGAAAGAAGTGAAATATTTTCACGATGATACATTTAAATCATTTTTTAGAAGATTGTCATTTTCACCAGATGGTTCAATATTAATTGTGCCATCAGGACACATTCTCCCTGATGATGGCAAACCTATCAATTGCTCTTATATTTTTGCAGTTGAGACAAATATTCCTGCAGCTATTTTACCTGTTGTTAAACAAAGTAGCACAGTGGTTAAATGTTGCCCAATGTACTTTGAATTAAGAGAAGAGGGACCAGAACCTTATATTAATTTGCCTTATAGAATTCTTTTTGCTATAGGAACTGATCATGATATAATTTTATACGATACCCAACAAAAAGCACCTTTTGCTAGGTTCAATAACATTCACTATACAAGACTGACAGATTTAACATGGTCAAGTGATGGATTGCTTCTGATAGCATCGTCAACAGATGGATTTTGTACTTTAATAACATTTGAACCTGAGGAATTAGGAGCTCAGTATGTTAAGGAGGAAAGTGAAATAGAAGATAGTACCTTAAATTCATCAGTATTAGAGGAGAAAGTGAATAGCGTAAATGTTCCAGAAATGCAGACACCTAAAGTGAAAGAAGTTTCTGATAAATCAACAGTCAAAATTCTTACTCCAAGACGTATCAAACGACAGTCAGTTCCTGAAAAAAATACATCTATTTTATCATTTTTCAAAAAAACTTCAAATGATTCAAATAAAGAACATAAGAAGGAAGAAGAAGAAATACCTAATCAAAAAGAAATTGTCACAGTCTCTGAGACGATGGAAATAGAAGCACCAGTTTCCAAAAAAATTAAAATAGTTACTGATGAAAAAACTGAGAGTGAATCCAACAATGAATCTGGAGGGAAAGAGAACTCTGAGCAGAATTCAAGTAAAAGCAGTTCAAATGGACCTCCATATGTTATCTTAGAAAGAATGGATTCAAATATTGTTAAGAAACCTAGACGTATAACTCCTAGTCGTGTGTCATAAAATACTAGAACATTTCCTTTTTATTTATTATGTTCAGTGTGAAATTATTGGAAGATCAAATGAAATAGAAAAGGAGTGAATGATTTGAAAGTGAGGATGATACTCCACTACATATAGTAAAGCTCTTTTCATTCAATACAGTGTTTGATAAAAATTGAAGTAATATTATTTTCTCGATTATTTTGTTAGAATATTCGATTTCCAATATTACTGTACATTTCAATATATTTTTTTATCAAGTTTTGTTTTGTGAATATGAAAAAATAAATACATATTTTATTATACAGAGTAAGCCTTTGCAAATGTATTATAAATATAATATTTAACTATTTCTTTATTTCATTGGAAGATGGAGCATACTTTGTGAGCTTATTCATCCTGAATGTGAAGAAATGTGACAATAAAAAATGTTGGAGTACTACACTGAGAATCAAATGCTGTATAACAATGTAATCCTTGAAGACATTTCTGATTAAAGTGGAGTAGGCCTCCTGGGGATACCACTTAAAAACAAAACGCGCCGAACACTCTACCTACAGGGTGGTGTGGAAAGGAGTGCATATACTATCGTGTCGTGGTCATTTTATCAAAGAGGAACATCATATCTCATATTCCTTCGAATTTCGATTGAAGCAAGGGCGTAGCCAGGAATTAGTTTCGGGGGGGTTTTAAAATTTTAAATTTGTAAGTGCCGGTCGTTCGTGTGTTGATGTGACGAATAGTCTTTGGTGTTGTCTCTCACAGGTCTGTGGAAATTCTGTGTGTTTCCGAGTGTTTCTCACATAATTCTATGGTTTCCCCACATGTTTTTCACAGATCATGTAATAAAAGAATAGATAGGTGTTTTCGTTTAAAAATTTGAACGTTGTGAATAATCAAGATATGAGAATGGAAAATTCGAAAATGAAATGTATTTCTTGCATAGAAAAATTCTGGAAATCACCAATATTAGCAACCGATGTAGCATTCTTGGTATGATTCGTGCCTTTTGTCCTCTCTTTTTAAAACATTGAGATATTTCAGGAATTGTGTACTTCTATTGAGGCACTAATGAAAAACATATCAAGGCTTATAAAAATTACTTCTTCACAAGAGAACAACAATAATAAAGTTTCAATTATATTCAATTTCAACCAAACAATAAGTTCTTTACAATTCATGTCCAAAATAAGATCAGAAGAACTTCGTACCAATTCAGTTTTAGAGGTGAGAATAAAGATCAGAACTAGTATTTCTTCTCGAATATTCATCATATGTATATTTTCAATTGTTGCTTTCTATAGGAATGTAGAAAAGTTGCCTGCATTAGAATAAAATTTTGTTTAGCAATGGTCGACAAGGCTGTTTCTGGAAATGATATATACATAAATAAATTTGGTCAATTTTTGAGATGGATGGATGATGCTTTAGACCAAATCAATATGATTGATGTGAACATTGAAAAACCTTTAGTTCTGACAAGATTTAGAAATACTAAGAGTATATATGAAGATATCTTAGCTCATGCTATGTCTATCTCACAGATATGTTTAGATGAAGATAGGAAAATAGTTAATGGAAGTTGTCGAACAGTAAGTGCTATAAATGTTTTTGAAGAAAATAGTCTGTCATTCACCCCTTTGAAATCTCAATGTAAAATGTTTCCTTTTTTTAACTATGCAGGTTTTAAATGTTCTTCACGACTTAGAAAATGAACTGACAGAAAGTAAACCAAACAAAGCTATGGTTTCCCTTTTTGTTGAAGATGTTAGTAACAAGTTATGTGCACTAGAAAGAAAAGTTGATATAGCTGTGCTTAGACTAAGCCTCTTTGTATTTGCAAGATATTGTTGCTCTCTTGAAATACTCCATGAATTTTGTGAGACTAATTGTAAAAAACACTATAATCGAAAAGACCTTGATAATTTGATATCTGATTTTGACTTGCATGTGGACAGGATATTCCAAATAGGATTATTTGCAGTGTTTTGCTCATCAAATGTTAAAAGTGAGACGACTTTATTGTTGGTAATAGATCAAAGGTGAGAAATATATTTTTAAGGTGGAACCAATATTCAAAATTGTATGGCTAGTTTGGAATTCTTAGAACCAGAAATAGTTCCTGCTATGAGGATGATTCTTAAAGATTGCTCTGAAGTTCGAAGAGCATCTGCTCTAGTTTATAAAAATTACTGGATAAGTGAAGCCAATAAACTTAAAACTTTAGTTTATGAAATCATTGACCCTTCTGCATTTTGCAAAGTGAGTGTAGACTATAGATATTAATACAGTCGAACTTTGATAATTCGAACCATGATCTGCCAAAAAAAAAAAATTTGAGTTATCAAGACTTCAAGTTATTGAAAAACAATAATCTTCAATCTTGGTGCTGTTGCCAACCAATTTGATTCGAGTTATCAAGAATTCGATTTATCAAAGTTTGACTGTAATATTTTTGTGCTTGAACTATTATTGATTCAGGTTATTTATGATGAAATCACATTCAAACTGGAGAAAATTACTGAAGAATATGACGGAAAGAAAGATTTCAGTAAATCTGTCTTTGTCGATATTTTTAATATTGGTAAAGTACTTAATGAATTCTTGCTGACTGTTGTGAGGATTGAAGCTATTTTAGATGCAGAATTTAAAGATGGGGTCAGAAAATGCAATACAAGTATGTTTTAGATCTATCAACCCAAGTAGAATATTTGGATTTTCTTTTTTTAGTAATTTCAGAGATAAAAGTAGGCATTGATTTTCTGGATGATAACAATGTTGTGACAAACATTAGATTATTGAAAAGGTGTAGAATATTGCAATCAGAAGTGAAAAAATTGTTGTTGATCTTGAAAAAAGATGAAGTAATACATGATGACGGTATTGTTTTAAAAAAAATTATAAAATGTGTTTTATAATTCTATTTTTTAGAAAATAATGACATGAAAAGATTTGGTTCCATCCCATCAGATCAAAAAGAGAACATGATATTCAATGAAATAATGTACAGAGGAAAGGAAATTCTGGAAAATAGGAGTATAATGTATAGAACGCCAAAAAAGTGTTATATAACTCATCATTCACAAGAAAGTACGGAAGTTGTTCATTTCAAAGTATAATTTTTGAGCGCTAGTTCCATATCATTTTAAGCCAAAAATGGTCTTGATAGACCAGGTTTGGCTTACTAACCAAGAATCCATGGTCAAAATTTATTCTGTTTGTCCAGCTGTAATCACATTTATTCCCAAATGGACAAAATGGGAACCTGAAATTTTCAGGGTTTGTTCGAAACTTGGTAATGGGCAGGGACGGATTCCATAATCCCTGAATTGACTTTTTTTCCTGATAATTGATAATGACATATTCAAACTGAGTGCAAAATTTTGTCCGGGTCGCTCAGAACCATATGGAATTTAAGTGAATTGTTGAAAAAAATTTACAATATTTCTGTGATAACAGATCTGCAACCATGCTTGACAGCTATTTGAATACGAATCAACCTATAGGGTAGATGAACAAGCGCTCAAAAGCCCCTGACTTTACATGAACCATTACCTAATTTAATATTGTTCCCTGTTTTACAGATAGTTCAAAATCTCTGGAATTCTGTAGGAAAAATCTTAGTGTTCCCAAAGTACACTATTCTTTTCAATCATTAGAGAAACACTCTCTCACACATTCAATGAATTTTGAGAATATATTCATGAACTTGAGTGAACTGACATCGTCGGTGCAGGAATTAAATTAAAGTGTTGAAACTATCATGAAAGTAAAATGAGAAGTATTATGTAATTTGTTACGTTTTATATTCATCGAATATATGAAAACTTTGCCCCCAATGGATGTTAAGAAATGGATATCAAATGGTATGGAAAATAAAGAGTATCTTAAATTTTTGTCTTTAATTTGTGTGAAAAGTATCAGTATTGATGTTAATTCTATAAATTGTAAGAAAATAGAGAATGATCATAGCAATTGAGTATTATTGAATTTTTATTTTTCATCACAGGTAATAAAAGTGATGTTTTTCCCACAACAACATGAGTTTGCTTTTTCCAGCCAATATGATAATTTGTTTTATAATGATTTTCCATTTTTTGCTTCATTCTTGTTTTATAAACAGGAATTTCAAAAACACTTTCATAAGGGACAAATCTGTTATGACGTTGCATTTCAATTTTTTTTCGAGATTTTATTAACTGTTTTTTCATATTTATGAAGTCCATACCTATATCCTCTGGAATAGACAAAATGTTATATCAAAAATTAAGTCACATACTGAAGGAAATATCAATTTACCTGAATTGACTGATGGCTGAGGTTTGCACAGGAGAATACTAAAATTTTCATGTTTTGAAAACTGCTCAAAGTCCCTTACGTATATATCATTTTTAAAAAGAATATAGTAGGTTTCCTGAAAATTAAATTCAACTTATATGACAATAGTTATTGAATAATCAATCTTCAAAAATGTTAATTCATTATATTACCATTATGGTGTAACCATGTAATTGCCAATCGTAAGACAGTTTGTTATGTGTGTGAGAAATAGCTCCAAAACTATCATTCAGCGATCCTTTTCCTTCATTTTCCTTGATATTCAATTGGGTGAAGAAAAATTCTAAATTCACCATGAAAATTTCAACTATAGCATCAATTCCTAATGCGTTCATCAACATTAGAAGAGGTAATAAATATTCAAGTTCTGGAAGTTTTTGTTTTAATTTTGTCATAACGAACTCCCTAAGTGGATATCTGCCACATAAAATAGCCAGAACCCAACACATGGGTTTAAGTACGTTCAGGTTTGTATGAGATTTTAAAAGCCTCTGAAGAATAAGTCTCACTAATAATTTCAACTGAAAGAAAAATATATATTAGAGCTGTCATCTGGCAGATATCGTGTTACATCATCAACCTCACAGTTTGTAATCAGAATCAGAATAAAAATTGTAGGAAGACTCATGATGTTTATTGATCCGAATGAATATTAACTTGCCTGATGTTCATCAGCTCCGGTATTTCCAAGAGGACTCATTTCTAACATTTCGATTAGATCTAATGCATAAAATGTTAGAGAATCATATGTTACATCCTTTGAGAGAAGTTCATATCCAAATTTATAGAACCAGTTGATTATAGGACCAATGTTGGGGTTGGAGCTTATGTTTTGAAGAGCCATCTTTCTCACTTCGATGTCATTACTGACAACTGCTTCAGATATAATTTTGAAATAGTTTCTGAGAGGAAAATCTGGTTCTTTGGACTCAGGAAGCCAATTTTTTTGTACCACAGGATCTAAAGGCTGATAATATGCTACTTCTTCTTCTGTCTCCTCTATTAAATTTACTGTAGGGTCCTAAAATTATGGTTCATATATGAATTATTCCTTGGACCCAGAATAAATCTAAAAATTTTTTGATAAAAAGTAACAATTTAACATTACATCTAAGAAAACATAATCAGGAATTTGAACCCAAGTAGGATCTGACTGTGCTCCATATATTTTGTCTAGTTGTAAGTCAGCCAATGTTTCCTCAATATCTTCACTATTTATTCCAGTTCTGTTAGATACGAATGCTCTATTAGCTGCTTGCTGCAATAAGGACTTTTAGTTCCGTTGTATGATTTAATAATACAATTGGAACATACATGTATGATATACCTCAACTTATAGTTTAGATCTTCAGCTAATGTTTCACAAGATTCATCTGTAAGTAGGTCTGGGACCATTATATGTTCAGCAGCTGCTTTAATATTTTCAACAGAAAGTCCAGCATACCTTTTTGAATGATCCTCCTAAAAAGATTCAATTTTTTTCATGAGTAGGTACCGGTAGGTACTGTACATGAATAAAAGCGAGAAGGAAATCAAACTTTTGCGGAAACTTACTCTAATTGGTGAGTTTTTCTCACTTATAACTGCATTATTTGTTTCTTGATTTCCTGCAAACACTTTGCGCTTGTCTCTTTCCTTTGAGACTCTTTTAACTTTCGAAGAAGTAGCTCTCATTGACTGGGACATATTTAATGCATCAATGTTAGCTTGATATATTATATGAAATTGATTATTTTCGAATCATCACTTGAAGGCGTATATCATTAAGGAATAAGTTAGATAGTTGAAAGAAAGCTTAAAATTGTTGTTTTTTTGGATAGAAGATAGATGACTGCGCCACTGCGGCAGTCTTCTCGTTATGTAATTAAGTATTTCAAGAGAACAATAAGTATCTAATAATGGAGATACACTGATACGTTCTTACTGTTTTAAATTCAAAATATTTATTGTTTGTTTATGTCCCTCAGCTGGGTAACCTAGGTTTGAAAGGACACAAGATCTACAGACAAAGCGAAAGAACTACAGTTCAATCAACTTTGTAGATGAATTAACTACTGCCACGATGCACTAGTGTATCACAGATCAACAGTGTATCGTAGCAGTAGTTGATACACTAGTGACTAGTGTATCGTTCAGGTAGGTTCCTTCCTTTACCTCCCTGGTATCGTTGATAGGATCGGAGCTTTCAACCAGAGACAACCTGTATACAGGGTGTATTTTAAGGTGAGGCTTTTCTTTTGACAGGTGATAGAAATGTTTGCAAATTTCTTAGATAAGAAGACAAAAAACAAGATGGAATGAAAGAAAATTGGTCAACTTTAGAGAGTTACTGCAACCAGAATAATGACTGTAGCCATACGTTGATTCTTTTAAATATAGATTGATCCTTTAATGATAGAAAACCACAATTATTTCTCACCTATCGCGAACAGTTTAGATTTTATGATTTTTTCCGTGAAGGTACAACATTTGGAAATTTCAATCCATCATAACTTGAAAAATAATTTTTTGGAAAATGTCTCTAGGTACATATTCGTAAACCACGCCGCCGAATTAGTAAAGAGTATCAATTTCATTTTAATCCGAACAAGAATATTTTTTTCGAAACATTAAATTTTTCAAGATTCTTGGCAAGATTATAACTCATCTTATCGCCTCGAAATTTGAAACATTATAACTAATTCGAGAGCGTAAATAACGAATATGTGATCAATTTTCTACCATGACCAGTATTTGAGGAAATAAATCATTTTCTAGTATCACGCACCTCACCGCTCGATATAAAATTGAGGTTCATGATTTTAACTCTACACCTCTAACTATTACGATTTGTGTTGGGTTCTGCATAACGAAAAAAATCAGAAGTGGATTTATATATATTTATTAAAGACAAAATATTACAATAAACTATATAGGTAATAAAAGTACCTCGTTCTTATACATAGGTAGGTATAATTTTTACAATAATATTTTAAAATCAATAGAATTTCATTAAAATCTAGAGTAGGTAATTTGTTATAATAAAAATTATCTATATTTACAGAATCTGAACTTAATATTTGACAGTATCACCAATATTACAATATGTTTAATTTTTGCAACTATTATGTACATATATTTAACAAAATTTTTTATTACTGCATAGTAGGAATATTCAAACAACGCGTAAATATTTGTGTTAAGAAACCAATACCTAAACAAATGCAACCATTCAACATCCATTTAACAATCAAGTAAGACAATATATAACTATTTTCAATGAGCTAACGTGAATAGGTTTTTTTGATATTGACAGATATCACATATTTTGGACGAACAGACAATTTTTTGCTACCTGGATTGAACTTGTTCCATTCATATCATTAATATGAGGGGGATATTTTGTGCTTAAGTTTTCCTGAATTTAGATTTAACATAGAATCTACACATTAATGTAACATCGCTGAGTTGAAACCTGGGAATTTTCTATATTGATTTGCCCACTGAGTTTAGATTATCTTTAAAGACACATTTGACTTTAGGTACAACGTTTTACATTCATTACATTAATTCGTTACAATTTGGAAAATTAAACTTACAATCACAGAATGTTAAAACAAAATTTACAGTGAATAAAACTAGTTTGTTTCATGACAAATACATTAATGATAAGACAACCTCAAAGAATGGCAGTGAAAAGAAAATTTACGCAAAAAATTATTCATATTTATTCAAATGTGAGCTGCTTTCAGAATATTTATCCGTTTACAAAATGAAATTTTTTCATCATGAAACAGCTAATTTTTCAAAATTCGAATTTACGAAATAAATACTATACAGAATGTACACTTAAAAATATAGTTTACAAGAAAACATATGACCCAGTTATATAAGTACGATATTTTGAAACAATTCAAAAATGAAAAATGAATGGAGATGTAATATTTTCATTCATTAACTGTGTACATCTGAGATCAAAGCCAAGATTTGTTGCCTGAAAACTGAAAGAATGTAGAGAGTAGAGAGCTTGAGTGATGAATATTTTTGCTCGTTTTTCATCAAAACCTTACCAATTTAATGCAGGCACAATCCAGTCTCATAACCATTTAAAAGCACCTCAAACTACTAGGACCGCAAGAAATTATTGTTTCTGTTACTGGATACATTAGAAAATATTCAGAAAATGTCTGGTAATTTGGAAAGATCTTCATCTTTCATTATATGATTAATAATAATGGGCCCTAGTAACAACAAATCACATTTTCCAAAGGATCCTAATCCTTTCCGTATTTATCCAGATTTCTATATAAAATACCTTCAAAATCCTTCTATAATCATTAATCATACTTTTTCATCGGTTTTGAACAAAAGTTTTGATTCATTCCACTTTTGAGCAATCATGATAAAATATTTCATAATATAGTTAACTCTCGGATAAAAATTTGTTTGAATAACATTTTAAAGATATTCGAAAAAGTCAATATATATTTAAGTTTCAAATATTCAAAGAAATGCTAATGCAGCTGCCTTTCTAATGAATGCACAACAGATTTTTCTCACGCATAGATATTGAAGTGAGTGTAATTCGGTTTCATATGCAGAGATGAAATATTACTATCAATACAGCTCTGATGCAGTGCTGACAAATGGGGGTTTTTAATTTATTCAGCAATCTCATGAAAAATAGCCTCAATTTTTTTCTACCTAAACAATTTCCTGATAAATCATCTCAGTCTAAAGTACTACCAAAATACCTTTCCTTCTTATCACAATTCGTTCCTTTAAAATTTTCATACTTTTCACTATAAAAAATACTATCTCACTATCTTTATGCTCCGAGCTCCTTCAGATTAAATTCAGGTTAAATTTCGAAAATTTTCAATTTAGAAAATCTAAAATTGACATCTCATTGGACCGGCTATCGAAATATTTTAATTAAATTTAATATTCTCCAACACTTTCGAAATGTAATAAAAACTTGTTACTTCATATTCTAATTATTCTATTCATATCATCACGTTCATCATTTTTTATAATGTTTTAAATTGAAAGTTGTTCAGGTATGGACGAAATATTTTCATGGATATCAACGCAAAGTGATGCATCTTGTTCTGAAATCTCGTGTGGATGTTTTCTTATATAGAATTATAATTTTTTTTTGTGAAATCTACATTCGGTTCTGGGTTTCAGAGTTTTTTTATGTGAATACATGATTATTAATCTAACTAACAGGACAATGAGAATATATGGGCAAGTACAAAATGGAAAAACTTTGGCAGGTAAAAATCCACAACCGCTAGAATAAAACTTCACAGTCACAATCAGAATGTTGTCTTCATTTTCTTCATAAAAATTCACCACTTTCAACACACCATGAGATCGTCCATAGTCGGTAGAATTGTACGAGGTACTATAACCCTATTCGTTGTAAAAAATTTTATATTCAATAGGTCAAGTCCTCGGCGTATTCCTTTGAGTCATATGTACAGGGATAAAAATTCATGTTTCCACACTTTTTACTTAATAAATTAAATTATTTGTTGTACTATTAAAGCATTGGTGCGCCCAATTCAATTTGATCACACGCCCGTACAGTCTATTTCTACAATATCTTTGGGCACCTCAACAAATTGATAGACTAACCGTTGACCATCCACTTTAGCTAGGATACCTCTCTGGTAATAGTACCTCAGGGCTCGACCCATTGTCTCGTAGTTCATGTCTGGCTTGTTTTTGTGCATTCCCCATAACCTGGATACTGCTTTCGAATCCACCAACTTAAAAACACCCTTTTCTCTATTCGTCCATTTGATGTATCTTGGACAATACTCTCGATCTTGCAGCAGTTTCAGCAGGAACTCCCACAGATACGTAGTGGAACCTTCTCGGCTTTTCCTTTTGACAGATCCAGGTTCTCCTATTCTTTGTTTTTTGATTTTCTTTATTTTTCTTGGTGGAAAACCAAGCATGTAGGAATCGTCGTAGACGCTTGATGATGCAGCTTGTATTACTGATGTTGGGATGGAGTGCCTCATGGTTGGTGATGGGGGTGATGGTGTTGTGAAGGGTGATTGTATACTATTGTGGTGATGCATGTGTTGGGTCTGCTGTACGTGGTGATGTTGGAGAAGGTAGCTGTTGTAGTTTTCTGGTACTGAAACAAAAAGGAAAGCCAATTAGTACTTTGATCGAAGCAAGAATTATGTTTTGCAACCACATGGTGCTATATTAAAGCTTCAACTACTTTTATTTTATTTTTCACGAACTCAAGCATTAATATGGTTGAATATTAATTTGACTCTGTAAAATTTCTTTGGAGCAAAGTTTGTTACATGAGTGCTTCAGGCATTTATGCACTCAATTTGAATAAGTGAGTACTCATATTGTTTTTCACAATTTCTGCAGGAGTTATTCAAGAAAATACTAAATTCAGTAGATTAGAAATTCTCCTAGAATTCAGAAAGCCCTATCACTCTGAATGACTGCTCCCTCGAAAACGATTTGGAGAACGTGATGCAAATTTCCAGAGAATCCTCGAGGTAATGGCGTAATTCCGCCATGGCGCTCTTCGCAAGTCTGGCAGCAAGGCGAGGGGGGCAGAAGGAAGCGAGAACGTTGACCAGGAAACGGCGATCTGTCGGTAACCTTCAACCGAGCCTGTCCTTGCAGGAGCAAGAATAGATGCAGATATTCGCGGTGCATTCACGTTCTTCGAGACTGCGAGAGAACCAATGCGCTATTATTCGCTCGCAAGATCGAGATCGATCAGCCTAATCGGATGAGATGAATGGGGCACGATTGTTTTAATGGTATCAATTAGACCAGTCGCATTCGCAAGTCTTTCTTGCTTGCAACTTGCAACTAACAGTCTGTCTGGCCGTTCGGTTGGATGCATGGTCTTCGATCGGGTCGGTATCGACTTCCGGCGAAGAAAGATCATTTCTGCAGGCATTTTTCGATATCTTGTGTTTCAGAGCCTTCGTCTAAACCAGTTTTCTTCTATTATCAAAGAAATTTTACTTCACAAGAATGCTTCAGCTCGACCTAGCTAATACCAAAATATAATCTTGGGATGTACCTAAATAACTTCCCTGAAAACTCAGATTTTGCATTGTTCTAATTTTTACTCGAGACTTTTTCATCTGAGGGATGGGCTTGGGTGAATGATGAATTTCCATCGTAGTTTAGAGAATCATAGACAACGGCAAAAGAAAATTCCGATTATTTAAGGCAGTTCCCCAAAAATTCGACTTTTCCAAACCGGTATTTTTTGGTGAAAAATGTTCATATTGAAATTGAAGAAGGATAAAACATCATAACCGAGGACAATATTGAATAATTAACAAAAGATTAAAACAAAGCGTCCAAGCATTAATTCCCTGTGCCAGAATCCATCGTTACCATATGTTGCAAAAATGGAATAAATAATAACATATTCAAATAGTGGCAACGGAATTGTTTTAACTCAAGTTGGGAAGTTCTGTTGAAAGTAGAACTTTAGTTACCTGATTCACACCTTTTTCCGGAATTTTCGAATGAGAGCAGGGTTATTAGGACCTATTATGACTCTGATACAGTATTGAGCGGAAATAAAACATTATATTCACTTTCTAGTGACGGAGTTGGTGGGAGCAGTGGAAGGAAGTCTGAATTGAAAACATAAAAACTGAATCTCCCAAGGGAAATGGCCTGAATGCAATACCAAAGAATAACATATACATAAACTATATATCATATTATACAGTGCGCCTCACAATTATGGAACAAAGTCATTTTCTGAGAAGAAAATTATTTGGCAACAAAATCCTGAAACAGGTCAATTTTTGTTTCACTTTTATCAAATTTTTATGCATCTTTGAAGGATTTTTGTTGCACCCTGTGCCATCACCATCAACCCTCTAAATTTTTTGAATACGGAAAGTGTGTCATGTGGAACTTTTGGCAAGGTTTTACCGTTACAGTTTTGTTCATAAACAACTTTCAACCCCTACGAACCCTTCAATGAAGAAAAAAATGGAGTGAACTAAGTAATTTTTCAAAAAAAAATTTTTTTCTCGAATATTTCTGCACGCCTGTAAAGTAGATACAAAGACCTTGTCAAGTACCACATGATCCACTTTCCCTATTCAAAAAATTCAAACGGTTGATGGGGATGGCACAGGGTGCAACAAAAATCCTTCAAAAATGCATAAAAATTTGGTAAAAGTGAAACAAAAACTGACCTGTTTCAGGATTTTGTTGCCAAATATTTTTATTCTGAGAAAATGAATTTGTTCCATAATTTTGACGCGCACTGTATAAATATATAACAAGCTTGGACCAATACTACCAGAGGGGCTACTTCAATTGAGACAAACATACCTATTGTTTATTTAAGGACTAAAAATTAGCAGTTTTTCGATAATATCGATAAACTGCTTTTCGTTTCTCGTCTTTTCTTATAAAAAAAGTAGGAGAGCAATAGGTTGTGATTCAGCTGCAATTGACATTTGATCATCGTACCATAAGCTTCGAAGAGCTGCTTTGATCCTAATCCAAAGCTGTTTTAACAGCCTGGAATGAACAGTTAAAGACTCTTGATCTGCTTAAAATCAGTATCTTTTTTTCGGTCCTACAGTTATCAACCAGTTTTTACTATATTATCCGCCTGTTACTGTTACCAACCAGAGGCCAAAAGTGCACCCTTCGAATCCACAATTTTGGATGCCGGGCCCTTGTGCCTCACGCTCACGCCTCTGTCGATTTCGCAAAGTAGTTTCCTTCTCTTTGTGTGCAAATCACACCGACTCATCTTTTTTTGGATGGGCCACTCGCTTTCTTATACGGACCCGCTTTGGAGATCAACAAACCCATGACATTGTCACGCTTTTGGTTCAGGTAATTCCTTGTCTGGGCCCGTCTTGGTGCAGACCACCTCCCCCCTCTAATAATTCGAATCTTTTGTCTGGCCAAAATTGTCACCGAGCATTCATATTGTGTATGCATATGATGGACTTGAAAGAGGATAGGTGTGTTTGTTTTTGGTTAGGTTTCAATAAAGAGGAAGATCGCATAATGATTTGATTGGACATAATGAAGGGGAGTTTCTACCAAAAGATGAAAGTAGTTTTGCAATTTTTGAGATTTCTTGCAGATGTATATGAGTGGCTGTTCCATACAATTCTCCACAGTGCGGATACATGGAGAAAAAGCCAGAGGAGGGACAGATCTGGGGAGGGTAAAAATGTTGCTAGATTTTGTCAGCAACCTTTATAGAGGAAATTCTTCCATAACTGAAGGCAAACCATTTGGGATAGTCGTCGCTTAGACTTCTCCAGAAACTGACGTCGATTTCATAAAGCCTGGACAGTTTTTATCGCAAACTAGATCCATTCGATGTATCCAAGAATCGATGTTGAAAGTACAACAACCTGTTGCACCTGAGCACTGCAGCCTCTTTCACTGAACCGATACCAAAAGCAAAAGGTGAATTGAATCTGATACAGCATTCTAGAAACTCAATACTCCATAAAAAGAGAACAACAACGACTCCAATCCCTAACGGATAGCTGTAATGGGCGAGGCAAAAAATCTAATAAATGATAATTAATAAAGCCATATCAATAACTTTATAAATCACATTTTTCAAGCCCCAAGTGAAGAAGAGAAAAACAATTGCATGCAATCAGCAATTTCCGGTCGCCAACGTTACGAAAACAAAAAAAGAAGCGCATATAAGATGGCAAGTGCAAGTAGTGAAGGTCACAGGACGGGCGCATGTGCAATAGTTATAATTATATCATTGCAAGTGCTGGAGAGTGGGCCGCGTCTGGAGGGGCGGGAGGCTTTGGGGTGACCGTCCGGACCAAGGTCTGATCAGGGGCGTACTGCAGGAGGAATCGCAAATCACGACCTGCACCGTAACGTTAGTCACTTACGAGGAGAAATGGAGAAATTTCCTACTTTCCTTATCAATCTGAATGAATAATTATTCGAAACGGTCTTGTAATTATTAGAAATTACCCATATTTCAATTTGTCGTTGAATCATGATGGAGCAGTTGGCGTCCGTTAGCTCAGGAGTGTTGGGATTTTGAATATATGAAAGAAGAGTGTTAGATTAGTCTTCGAGTTTCCATTTTTGGCTGCACTTGAGCCTTATGTCTTCCCAGTAGAGTATGAAACATGGATTGCACCTGCTCTTAAGCTGAAGACAGTTTTCGCTATGAGTAGGAAGATGGACAATGCTTGCAGTACTGGAGATCATCTTCAGAATGGATGTTCTTCGACGTACACAGAACACAACTGATTCTCCTAACTCGCACAAGCTACGAGCTTCGGGAGACCTAGGAGTTATCAGCATAATCATGTATAAATATAGTTAATTCTTCCTACTTCTTGATAGAAACAATAATAGCAAAAACGAATGAACGAATAGTGAAGAGATACTCAAAAGAAGGATACCCTCCTGAAGAACCATAACGAATATGGAATGTCATATGATTTTGTCGAAAAACCTAGATATTCAGCCAAACATGCCAAGTTATGGTTCAATTGAAAAAAAAAAAAAACAACGCGCCTTTATTATGAAGCAGTCTAGCGAAAACGACGATTCAAAGATGAATCGATAGGATCAATACAAAGTATCACGGAAAGATAAGATAATGAGAAAAAAGAAGACGTATAAACACAGGCATCGCAAAGTCATTTAGCCAACGGAAACAAACTCCCAGTCTTCGATAAAAGCGAATTTCGAATTTCCGGTTCGACGCGAATAAATGAACCTCGTCTACGATTCCCATCGAATGGGTTTATTTTTATATTTGACTTGGCGCTTTCACTTCCTCAATTTCAAGTGTATTCAAATCGCTAGGCGCAAACATCATTTCATAGGTCTCTAAGCGATTAGACACTTCACGGTCGTTGGATATGTGATACACCTGATGAGAAAATATTTTCGATGGTACAGAGATGGAGAAATGCTGGCGTATTCAGATCAGGTGCGAATATGGCGTCCCAGAGTGATAATTTCATTCCATCGGATTAATATTAACTTAACAAAAAATTAAAAAATGGGAACTCAGTGTAAAATAGTCACCATAACACTAAAACGGTATGCTTTCCGATAAAACAGAAAGTGTGAATCATGTTTTGAAGCCATTGGAAAAATCATTTTTCAAATTTCCTATTTTGTTTGAAAGCCATGCTGACACATTTTCTCAATAAGCAGACATACAATTTGATGAGCATAAACACAAATATGTGAATGATGGAGGGCGAGCTGTAGGAGGCGTGATGATGACAGCTCTGATAGGGGGCACAATAGACCTTAAGGTCGCAGTGAACTGTAACCCCTTTTCACTGTAACTATAACTATATGTGAATGATGAGTATAGATTAATTTAGAACAGATAAATGTTTTTATTTCAAATGAATGATTAAACGTCAATAAGGATTTTAGTTGGAAATATTCTGATGGTTGATCCTGGGTTTGAATTAAAGTGATTTAAAGTAAAGGGTGTTTCAAATTGCGTGTTTTTTTTTGAAATAAATAAAATATAAAAGGCGCACCGAATTCGTCTGGGTATCTTGACATTTAAGAAGTGTGATGTATGACATTTATAAAAATGGCTTCGTACACGATACAACCAACGCGTTCAAATTGTTGAATTATTTTATGAAAATCAGCGTTCTGTGAAAAGTGTTTTTAGGAAATTACGTGAATTTCATGGTACACATAATCGTCCATCTGAAAGCACTATTGGTCGAATTATTAAAAAATTTGAAGATGTCGATTCGGTGGAAGACCAAAAAAGTGAAAAATACAGTCGCAGTCTGTAGAGCTGCAAGAGGAGGCCATTTGGCAGTTATTATTTTTCGTACATACCTTAATGTCATAACTGATACTTCAATTACCAATAAAAAGTTTTTGAAAATGAATGCAAATTATGTGTTTTATTTATTCTAAAAAAACACCCTTTAGAAGTCCATCTCTCAAAGTGCAGAAATGCTGTATATATTGGAAAGTACCTAACTTCAACATTAACATAAGAACTCACGTCGTTAAGATGATGCTGAAATGAGCAACTTCAAAAGATTATGGATCATTAAAATGAAGTAGTTATAAAAGTTAATCGAGATAAAGTTCTCGGTAAAATAATAAGACTGCATTATTACGAAAACACTGAGATGAGATTGGCTATGGATATTCTGTTATGCGAATTTCATAATCAAAATACATCCTTTTTTAAATACTATAAATTAAAATTATGGGATTCCATTTCAGATTAGGGCTTTATGTGACTCAGGTAACGAGTTTATTCGATTTCTCTGGGGATATTTTACCGAATCAAAGCACAAGAACATCTTAGATAAACGTTATGATTTTCATGAACAATCACAAGTGTTACTCGAAGAATTATTTTCCGAAGAGGCTCTTTTCTGGCTGAACGGTTTGGTCAACAGACATTGTCGTTTTTTGGGGTGGTGATTATCCGAAAGAGATATCGTGAAGCCTTATTTGCACCCAAAGAAATACACTGTTTAATTAGTTGTATTTTTTTTGGGTGTTTTGATTTTAGTTCTGGGAAGTTTGGTGAAAGGATGTGGCAACCCCGCTTCGAATTCAGTTCTACGCCAACCGCGTTCGAGACGGAATGCAATCCTATTTCCTGAAGCATTTAATTGCTTTTTTCCTGTAACTCAACGCTGGCTGTTGACCAAACCAGAAAAGAGGAGATATAGCAGAGCGGCCGCTGCATGCGGACACCGGATCAGTTATTTCACTATGCCCATGTAGAGTGGAAGAAGAAGAATAGATGATGGGAAGAGAGTATGTAACTGCAGCAGCCGGGATGACCTTCAGTTTGCGGAAAGTCGCAAATAGAGTCGATGAACCAGTGACCGCGAGCCACGTTACGGAGATGCTGCCATTAGCCTCCATTGCAGCAGGACTGTAACGCTGGCCACGATTATGTTTAGCGTTTTTTTCTTCACAGATACTTGGAAGCGACAGACAATATAGGTTGTCGCAACAGGAAATGTTCTTTGTGCGACCTACCACATACCGGGCTGATAGCAGTAATCACGTCTCGTATCTGGGCCAGCCAGTCTAGCCAAATTAAACGAAAAGAGTTACAGTGTGTTGGTGAATAATTGCGAAAGATTTCCATGAGTTTTCTTCAAGCAGGAAGTTCAACCCAATCGTTTTTTTCCGTAGATGTTAAGGGAGAATTTCAAGAAAAGTATATTAATGTTGTATCGGGTCATCGGGTGTTTTTCTATCTCTAAATTGAAATAAAACACATTCAAATCAAAGATTGAAGCCAATTTTTTTATTTGGAAGATAATTTTATGACATTTATGTTTTAAAAATAATTTCTCTATTTGAGTATCGTAATGCGTTCATTACAGTACTAAAAACAGTGCTGTAATGAACTCATTACAGCACTGTTTTCATTTATATTTTTCGTTTCGTGGTTGTCAGCACTCCGATACTATCAATTTTCAACTCACGTCAATTTGGGAATGCCAATTTCGTAACAGTTACCAACTGCCAAGATACAACACAAAAGTCACTAGGATGTATAATCTGAATTTCAACAGTATTTCACGAAATTTGATTGAAATAGAGAAATATCGTCTAATACTCGTTGCAGAATGCAATTTCAACACTCATGCGTTCGAAAACTCGCTCCTTCGTCGTTCGTTTTCGAATTTCGCATACGTGTTGAAATAGGAGCCCATTCTGCAACTAGTTTTAGAATATACTATTCCAGCATATGTCTAGTTTTCTATTTCAACATTCACGTCCCATAAGATCCATCCACCAATACAATGTCTCAAAAAAGCATACACTTCAAACAATATAAAATAGTTTCAATATTTGAATTTTGATAGGTCATATTCTTGCAGTTGACGATCATTAAAAATTCTGGAGTTATTCGGGTGATGTTTTAGCGTGATATAACTTGAAATTCAAATAAAACACATTCAAATTAAGATTGAAGCCAAATTTTCCTTTTATTCCATAGATAATTTTATGTGAAAGCCACCTGGATTCCTGATTCATCATCACATTAGGGTAAGTGCATTTTCATTTATAGGATTGTTCAATTTCAATATCATTGTCATAATCATCTGAAATTGGTTGCAATAATCATCTGCGATCATTTACATTGTGAAAATCGCTAAAAACACTTTTGAATCTAGAGATGAACTGTAAACTACTGTAAATTTATTGAATGACATATGACAGACAACTCCTCTTGAGTTTAGAAGATACTTGTGCTAACTAAGCAACAAAAAATCCAAAATTCCTCCAAGCAAGCAGGATTTTTAAACAATCAATTCCCAGTTCTTCCTTGACAATATGCGCTAAGAGTTCATTTTTGTCAACAATAAATCTTAACAGCTATTGACCGCTACCGTCGATGCCGTCAAACAATTAAAGAAAATCATCTAAAGGAACATTTTTGAAGTTGAAAAACTCATTCGCATTTTTTTTAAAACACCTGATAAGTGACAAAGAGAAGAAGGGATTCATAGCTCATCGATCCTGAAACATCCTCTATTTTCCAGATCGTCCCATGTTTATTTCCCAACACACATCAAAGCATCGTAGAAACTGTTCAATTCAAACGGAAACAAATACTACACGTGCTCTACCACTAATTGCCAGTAGCACAATATTGCAGTGACAAGTCGACAATCAATCTGGATTCCTAATGTAATTATACACCCGTTGATCAACAAACCAGATCCGACAACGGCCTGGAAACTGCTGAACTACAAAAAGCTAACTGACCTATCCTAGAAAACATTACCAACGCACGGTGATGCGTCAACTTGCTCGATAGCGAGTCTAGGAACTAGACCAATAGCAGTAGTAGTAGTAGTATTCCATTTGTTTCCTATTCGCCTATTCCCCTACTTGTCTAGGAAGGCCGAAGCTACTGTTAGATAAGATTACGACGCTAGATTCCATTGTTTGACACTGAATTAGCCGTTTTTGGATATGATGTGCATTGAAGTTGACGGAATTTTGATTTTTCTCCATCGACATCGTAACGAATTTGCTCGGCTTGATCTGTACAAAATGATCAGTATTGAAGTTGACGGAATTTTGATTTTTCTCCATCGACATTGTAACGAATTTGCTCGGCTTGATCTGTACAAAATGATCAGCATGGCAGTTGACGGAATGAGAATTTCGATCATTTGACGTCGCAACCAATTTGCTGAGTTGAATCTGTACGAATAATAAAGTATTTGATAAATAATTTAGTCCCAGAAGCATCCTCAACATAACCGCTATTTTCCGATTTTTGGAACGAACTGATGAATCCGCAAAGATTTCTTTGCTCTTCAGTTAACTTGCTATAACTCGCCGTTTTTGATATTGATGAGTCGTGAAATTTATAGAATATTAATTCAGTTCCCGTACGAAAATGGCTACACATATTGATGAGTGTTATTGAAGTTGACGGAATTTTGATTTTTTTCCTACTGGCATCTGAAAAGACTCGGGTATTCGAATTAGAGTTGGTTTCGTCATAGCATTACCCTTAATTTAACGACTTATTGCACGATTTTTGAAATAATCTGTGGAGTGATTTAATTGTTTGATCTTGTGCAGTTACTTTGGCGTCAGCTAAGTCATTCAGGACCGTGAACTTTAGGAATAAATAGGAGGCTCAATCAATAATCATGTTTTTGTTTATCTTGGCTGTTTTTCGAACTTAATCTTGGTGAAAATAGAATTAAGATTGATCCCAAATCAAATATCTCCCCAATGATAATGCAATGAAATGGTACGACGATAACCTTACAAAATAACGACTGCAACACTGATCTCGGACACCTAAATAAAGTTTGCACCACTGACTGATACATTCAAATTAAATAAACATTAAGATAATGAGCGTTTATTTGAGTGTATGCTTATTTATTTATTACTGGAACAGGAAAATTTGGGATTCGACCTCTGCAGTTTTGTTGTTTTAAAGATTTAGTAGAATGAACTGCAGGGTTCTTGACATTGATTCTACTGACGTGGGAGCAAATATTTGACGTAGTTTGCGGGATTCAAGGCTGAATCTCGTGTCGATGCAATTCGGATTTTAGGAACAAAAATTTGAAGTAACATCATCATTTTCTCTCCCAATTCATGTTGTCTTCTATTCGACACTTTTATTCAAGTGAAGTTTTGATTGGAATGAGAGAAATTACGATTGAACATAAACGGTTGAATTTAATGATTATTTTCATAATTAGTTTTGTTCAGTCGAGACGAAACAAGTAAGTGGTTGGAATGATTAAAAAAATCTAGAATGCAACAGCGGTGTCAATGACACGGATATTGTACCTACGTGTAAAACGTTCTTTAAATGACCTCCATTTATCGAAAAAACGATAAAATTCTGCGTTAATAATTGTAGAGCGTCAAGAGGAAATTGATTGATTATTTCGCAATGGATCAAGATGGCATCATGAAGTTAAACATTTTTTATCTATGTTTTCACAATGCAGTTGAAAACAGCTCGAAAGATTGCCATTAATTGCATTATTGATGTGATTTCTGTAAGGTATATTCGTTATGGCAAGGAATCCAATATCTCCACCTAATCTTCTTTTTTAAATATAGATATGAAAGTGATGCCAGCTGCGAAATGAAAATATGCGGTGCAAATATAAAAATGTTATATTTGAACGAATATTTGGCAAGCTCGATTGATTCTATTCAGGCAGGTCAGAAATTGCAATAAATTTCTAAACAGAACAAACAAAGATAAATTCATGACTTCGAATATAAGAAATCTGGTCGTCAGGGGCTCGACTCATGAGTTTAAATGCTTGATCTTTGACTTCCAATAAATATTAAGGAGTTTTTTCGTAACCGAAATTTGAAATTTTAATCAATCCAATAGCTGGCTTCATTAAAACAACTACGTATTTAGATTTTGAATAGTCCCTGACCTTACTCAAAGTCACAACGAAAGCACGAAAATAAACGTAGCAAGTTGTTATGATCCGAAATTTTTGTCTCTAAGCGAGTTTATTTATCCAATTATATTATTTGACGGTGACGGTCAGCTTTTTGGAAATGGATAACGAATTGTAACTTATAATTGTCAATAATTATTTAGTCAATAATTCGGGAACTCGTTTAAGAAAATCTATCAACAGACTTCTCAAGTGCAATTTTTTTCGCAGATAGATAAATCACGGATCTTATTCTTATCACACTATTTCTTTAACTTACCAAACTGCCGCACATTCTTTCTTAACCTCACCCAAAATTATACGGGTGATATTATCATGAAATTTATTTTCTTACAAAAGAAAAATTGGTGAGTTTTAGGTTATAGGACACTTTACAGTAGCAATGATTTTATATCATATTTTCATTATGAAAAAAAAATCTGCCTGCCGTTAATTCTTTCTCTAATCTTGATTGAATTTGTTTAATTTTTACATGACCTACACTGTACTCAAAAAAAGAAATGCTTTAATTGGAAGTCATTCTCAAATATGCCGAGCGTTGTCGTTTCGATATGTACAGAACAAATTAACATCATAACTCAATCGATAATCAGGAAGAGACTGATGGCATTCACTGAGATAGACTGTGTAATCAATTGTCAGATGTGCTGGTCTAGTAAATAAACCATAAATAGCACTGACGCAGCATGGGGCCCCCTAAGTTTCGAGTTGGCCTAGGTTATTGCTAACTATATTTATCTAGTACATGTAACTTCTCGAATTACACCTCACAAACAACATGCTTTGAATTTTTAGAATACCACAGTATTGTGAAAAAGAAGCGCCAATTCAATTATGATCTACCTAAACGGTTATATAATTAATATCATAGAGAATTTTTTAAGAGATTGAGATCAATCGGGAAGTTCTGGAGTTTATTTTAAGAAAATCTGGTGGAATGATGTAGTGAAGATGAGAGTTTTGGCTTGGTGCCAAGGTATTTCTTACCAAGCGGCGATGAAAATGAGAAAACTTGCTTTCTCCATTTTTATAACCTTCCTCATTATCTCTGAGATAACAGGCATTCGATTCTGAATCGAAATAGGGCAGACTCGTTAACATCTTGACGTGAATAAAATTAATGGAATACTCATAGATATCAGGAAAATACGTAGAAACTTATTTGAAAGGGAAGAATACTTATGAAAATATTATATCAGGTTAGGAACCAAGTACAGAAACCCTTCAGAATACGAAAAAATTTAGAAAATTCTTGGACCATTGAGAGTGAATTGCCCTACAAAATACTCGGAAAAAGTTTAGGTAAGGATAGGTATTATTGAATCCCTTCTTAATTCAAAAATGAAAAGGATATTCTGAGATATTTCAGGGTGAAACACTCATGAAAAGGTAATGTTTCGATAGGTTAGTTAATGAGTAGTAAATTTATTTCATTCGATGCGATGTGCATTATGTAAAGATGCTATTCATTTTTCCGTAAACGTATCGAAATGATCCATCATTTCAATATGTTCCCCATTAATTCTTTTTATGATTATGTATATCTAAAAGCATGATGCACAATAAAATTCAATAAGACTTAATTATTTTTATCAGACAAAGAAAAAGTGCCTGTTGTCTTGAATGAAAACAGCTGAAGAAAAACTTAAAAGGAAAAAATAAAGAACTTTTGTTCAAAAGAAATAAGCAGGTAACGGCTTCAAGCTCAAATCAAGAAAAATGAAAAATGAGGTCGAATGACTACTTTCACTTACTTGTGGTAAATGATGGGTAGAAAGTTTGGTGTATATTTCCGGGCGGTCTTTGAGCGTGGTGATGGGGTGAAGGAGTCCAAGATAGGGGATGTCGGCTGAGGAAGTTTCCCACAGGGGAGTGCAGGGAAGGTTGGAGCCTCGATTTCAATTCGTCCGTCGATGTATGACCGCTGGAGGAGCTGTCCACATCCGATACACCGGAATCTGCTGGACTAGGCGGAAGAGACCCTGAAATGTTTTGGCAGAATTTCAGAACATACACTGATACATTTTCGTCTTTATTAATAAAAAGTATCTGTGAAGATGTATTGAAAAAAACATATCTTGTGCGGGTTCTTGATCTATATTCAAATGCACATATAAATTATAATTTTTTTCATTTTATTTTGTATTTTCTTCTTAACTTTGTTTCTGTTTTAATTTGAAACATTATTAGAGCTTCAGATTGTGCATTTTCCTTATATTTCCACGAATTGGATATTCTTTCCTAGTAAAAAATTCGGATCTCATTATATTGCAATAATAAATTAATTTAAATACACAAATAAACTTGATGCTTCGAAAAACATAAAATAAATATGTTTTTGTGGTTCATACAAATTGTATTGGAAAAAATATTATGCGGGTATGTTCAAATGTGGATATCCATTGCTATTTTTTCCATTTTATTCGTTATAGTTTTCTTATGTTTATTTCCGTTTGTATTCTATTTTTATTTCAAACATTATTAGAGCCTCTTTTTTCATTTTATTCGTTATATTTTTCTTATATTTATTTCCGTATGTATTACATTTTTATTTCAAACTTTATTAGAGCTTCAAGATCGGGCATTTTTCTCATAGTTCCACGATTTGATATTCTCCGAGTCAGACAATTCAGATCTCATTAATAAATTAATTTAAATACACAAATGAACATGATGCTTCAAAAAACATAAAATAAATCTGATTTTTTGTGGTTCATCCAGATTGTACTAAAAAAAAATTATACGGATGCTTAGTCTTTATTCAAATGTAGATATTCATTGTTATTTTTTCCATTTTATTTTTTATATATTTTTCTTATGTATGTTTCTCTTCGTATACTATTTTTATTTAAAACATTATTAGAGCTTCAGCTTTGTGCATTTTTTTTATATTTCCACGGTTTGATATTCGTGATAATAAATAAATTCAAATACACAGATAAAGTTGATGCTACGAAAATCATATAATAAATCTGTTTTTGTGATTCTTACTGACTGTATTTTCGTTCTGGGAGGAATATCTCAAGTCAACACTCATCATCGATTAAAATGAGTTTCACTACTCGTTCAAATGCATTTATTGTTATCAATTTTTATTCATTTAATTGCGGAAGTTAGATATTAATTATCATCACATGTTATTCGAATGACTTGAGCCAAAACTTCATTGCAAATATGAGCAAATGATTTAAAATAATTATCCAGAACTTTTTATATTTTCATTCTGGGAGATGAAGTAAGTCATCCAGAAAAAGCACTTTAGCCAGAAAATCGGTTGATGGCTTCAAATTCTTCTCAACAGAATGATTCGATCACAGTTTCGCATACTATTTTTAAAAAGAAGTAAACAGCTGTATTCATGTTATTAAATCCATATAAAAGAGTTTTTTTGGTCAGGAACAAGAAGCTTTCCAAGACGATCATATTAACAAAACGGATAATTAATGAATCAGTTAGAATGGTCACTCCAAACTCGTCCTTCCATGGGAAACGTTGCACACAAAAATTCTGATTAATTGCAATCCATTGTCCACCTCTCCGATTCGAAGGAAAGGGATGAGCCAACTCTTCGAATTTCCTAAGAAATCGACATCATGAGCCCATTAGTCATGCATGCCTAACTACCCTCATGCGGCAGTAAATAAACACACACCCTATACCGAATTTCGTGAGCAACCCGTTCCTTTGTTACCCTCTAACCTGTTTTTAAATCCGCGAGTCCATGCCTAAATGTCCGGTCTGACCTGTCGACCTCGCCGCCCATTAATCATATCTATTATACAGGATGGGGTCATCCATGGGTCCATCCTTGGTCCCCCAATTTATTCCTGGACGCGCGTTTCTACCTGTGGAGCCCCTTTAGGGTGAGAACTGATCTGGTCGACTCGGAAGATTGCCGATTATGTCGTTACCTACGTTGACCGTTGGTTACTTCGATCGCAAGTTGCTGGCGTATTAAAAGAGGTACTACGTGAGAACTTTGGTCATCGTACTGACTGGACTGTCGTTCTCGGATTGTTCCCAATTTGCATAAGCATTCACCGCTGAAGATGTTTTGATTTATTTTGTGTTCGTGTCCTTGCAAGGGTTTTGTTTTTTAACGACAAAATATGCCCGCCTTTCTTCTATACTTCTGGTGTAACGGAAGCCCGGATGGAATATTCGGTTTCCTTGACCATCCACCCCTTCTGGAATTTTTTGGAGGGTGCAACTACGAGCTAGAAAGGCTAATACACCACCCATATTTTTGGCAAACCGGCTTTTCATATCGAAACTAGTGGGACTGTAGTTCTACCATCATTTAAAAATTG
Source organism: Adalia bipunctata (assembly GCA_910592335.1). Taxonomy (NCBI): domain Eukaryota; kingdom Metazoa; phylum Arthropoda; class Insecta; order Coleoptera; family Coccinellidae; genus Adalia; species Adalia bipunctata. Next base: position 8,751,005 of record OU342955.1, on the reverse strand, counting down.
TAATTTTTTAGAGATTTTCTACCTATACAATCTTTGGTGTCTCACACTTTGAAGGTGTTCATTTTAACTGGCTCCCAAATTGTAATTTTTTGGAAATAATACTTCCATTTATTTGGCAATTCCTGGACGCATTTAGAAAACAAGAAAAATTTTGTTGTATAATTATTATCCGATGCATCAGACAACTAAAATACGCAGATATAAATTTTCTCCCGTAAAATCATACGAAATAAGTGTATTTTTTGTGATATATGCACTCCTTCGTCATTCTAATGGATCAATTAATTTTGAATTCTATTACCGAAAATAGAACCATTCAGAAATATCCCTAGACAAAACATAAATATGAGGAAGTCAAACACTACCCAAAGACAAAACGAAGGGGTATATATTTCAAGAAGGCAACAAGGAAGTATCTTCCACGCTAGGTCGTCCCATATCTGTTTACATCTTTCCATTCGAATACCTCTACTCTATGCATTTAGGATCTGTTTTGTACCTCAGGATCATAATCCCTTAACACTCATTGTTCGCTCCTTGTAAACGCATTCATCCCAAAATTTCGGTCCGTTTTTTGCATCCGTATAGGTTACATTGTTGTGATCCGCTTGTACAGATTCTGTCCCTTATCAGGTGTTAGATCCATTGTGGAAGTTGGTTGTAATTATATTGTCGAGATGGTTGACCATCTTACCCTGAGGTGCAACACCTTTTCTTAATGCGATAAGCCCATTTACATACCGACTTCCTTTAATCCTTCGTGAGATTATAGTTGAGGCGAAGAAACATCCCGATAACATGAAGTAGAATAAAATAGTATAAATTTTGTGATATATCAAAATTATCATATGATGAAGCTCATTTTCGAAAATGAGGTTTAAATAAATAAGAATTGAATAATTATTATAAAGGGCGTTTCAATAAGAGCTAATGATTCTAATTGCGCGCAATGTTTGACAGTCATAATGTCACAGATTGAAATTTGACAGATGGGATTTAGTAAACATGGAGTATTCCGCAGTTTGATTGTGTTTCTTCATTTCATTCACTTGTAAATCCTCAACAAGAGAGTATACTCATTCTAGCATAGATGACTGGTGAAAAATGTAAAGAAGCCAAAATATTTGTGTGGATGCGTAAGAAAATACTCATTAAAAAAATTCACCGTGGAAGTGTTGGAGTGAGTCCGCAACTTATTAAAATAAGTTGCTGTTTTAATTGCAAATTTACATAAGACATGATAAATATCCGAACCCGATAAAAAGTTAGGCATTGACCTCTTTTCACGCTAGAGGAGTGGTAGCATTGTAACGAATGCAACAACTGAACATATCCGTTTTATTCGAAAAAGCCAGAGTTCGTGATTTCAAAGAACTCACAAGGATCGTTGTTTCGTTGTAACGCGAAATTGAACTGATGTTGATGGAAAAAACTAGGACGAGATTTATCCTGAAATTGAATTTCAATCGGCTGCACAGAGTATTTCTCGTGTTCTGGTGTTCTGCAACTTGAAAAAATTGTTTTCTTGCGACACCTAGTTATCTCTTACAAATAGGTCATTTGAAACGACTTTATGGAGAGTTCAATAAATATCCGCATCTTTGAATAAAAGATGAGCAAACAGAGGGTATTTATCGATCTAGATAACAGTTACAACGAAAGGTTACAATAAGGAGTTATTTTGCAACGAACGAAGAACAAATAACTGAAGAATTCATCGAATGTTTTGACTTCTAACAGATGCATAAGTGTATTTTATTCAAAATTAGTAACACCAACTTGTACTTTTTCTCGAATTCGAAGTTTTCGTTGAATTGATTTCAACTAACCGTTCCTATAAGGGGTGTTCACTCTTCGACGTAGGTCCAGTTTCAACAAAAATTGATGGAAATATCCGGTTACGAATTTTTGCGTGTCGACCCCTCGGTAACGTAAACCCAGGCATTTTTAAGTGGATTAAAGCGCTAAAAAGACAATACCGCATTTTTGGACGAGGTAGTCGTCGGTAAAAATTGCATAACAAAGGGAAATTGACAAAAATTCCATTAAAAGGAAACTCGTCTTGTACCCGGGTCCATTTGAGTGACCACTCGGACCCTTTATAGATTGTAATTTTTCAGCTAGTGGTCACTGGTCAGCGAACGTCCGGTTTCAGGCACTGACCCCAGGAATAGAATTTTCAACCCCATGAGATATCCTTGTGGGAAAATCATAGGTCCGTTAGACTAGTCGTCGTGGATTACCAGTTCTTGTCTATTTTTAAACGAGACCTGTTTGGTAATTCGATTCCTGCTAAACAGGGATACCAGACTTGGGATGAGGAAAATAATAATTGGATTCTCCGTACAGCGAAAATGAACGCGACAAGATTAAACCCTTGAAAAACTCGGGTTTTCCTTAAACGGCAGGCTATTTCTTCGTTAATAATGTACCGTTTTCGCTATGTCTGCTTTCGATTCAATTCGAAAAGGATTGATTTAATTCTATCGAACAATGATTGATGAATTATTAATTGCAAGCATGGAGAGGAAATGCGAGTTATTGCATTCCATAAAGTGTACAACGGAGTCAATTTCAATGCTCTCGAAGATTTCTTCTTCCGTATTTTGGAAGGATATTAACAAAATTTTCAATTCTTTCGCTAGAAACATATTGACAGTACTGAGGGGAAATTTCCTTATTATCTCGAAAATGATTAATCTTAAACACATGCAATCTAACATAGGTCTCTAATATTTGTTCCTCTCTATGTTGAGGAAGATTTGAAAAAAAAGAGGTTTCGAGGTGATAAAATTCATTTCCCTCTACTACTTGAAGAGACCCTAAATTGTATGTATAACTTTACAATTTTCATTCATTTGTACTCTTGTTTCGAAATAGAAGGACATTGCGCTTGTGAAATAAAAGAAAAATAGCACTAAGAATCTCCCTTGGATCTGAGGTTAATTTGAGAAAAAAATTCCCATTGAGTCTGTTGTTTCAACTTTTCATTTAGATCTTTTAAGGGTACGTTATGCTCTGGCCGACGGCTACGCCACCGATTCTCCATTCAAAAAGTGCCTTTCATTTTTCCAAGTTCACGCCCTCAATTTTTCACCTGAAAGCTCGATTTTTTTTGAATTGAAGTTGAAGGATGTCTTGAGGGGACTCCAATTTCTTCTCTTTGGAAAAATAATTTTTTCTCATGAAAAAATCGGCTACGGCACCGATTCTCCATTCAAAAAGTGCCTTTCATTTTTCCAAGTTTAATCAATTTTTTACCTAAAAGCTTGATTTTTTTCTTATAATTGAAGTTAAAGGATGTCTTGAGGGCACTCCAATTTTTTTTCTTTGATGAAATTATTTTTTCGCATGAAAAAATCGGCTATGGTACCGATTCCCCATTCAAAAAGTGCCTTTAATTTTTCCAAGTTTACGCCCTCAATTTTCCACCTAAAGGCTTTATTTTTTTTAATGAAGTTAAAGGATGTTTTGAGGGTACTCCAATTTTTTCTCTTCGAAAAAATTATTTTTTCGCATAAAAAAATTATTTTTTCGCATAAAAAAATCGGGTTGAATTTGGGAGTCTATGAAAATTGACTTCATAATCGTTTTTCGGCGGTCGTTCATCAATTCTTTTTAGAAAATTCATTGGAGTGCTCTCGACAAATCAATTTTCTATATTTTAAAAGAAATTTCCTTTGGATAGGCGATTAAATGATGGAAAAAATGATGGAAATACTGAAATGACTTCCAGAAAGTGTGAAATCGCAGAGACCTGTCTGAAATTTCAGGAGAATTAAAAAAGAAAATCAAGCTTTCAGGTGGAAAAATGAAAGGCACTTTTTGAACGGAGAATCAGTGCCATCGGCCAGAGTATAACGGCCCCTTAAAACGAGTAAAAGGCCACGTTACTTATTTATTGCGTCCAGGCACGTAGCGAGGGGGGGGGCCCCCCCCCCGAAATATCAAAAAATGCCTGTATATATCAAAAAATGCCTGTATATTTGACAAAATTTGCAATGTTTACCTATTGTGGGCCCCCCCCGAAATTGTGGGCCCCCCCCGAAATTGTGGGCCCCCCCCGAAAGGAAATCCTGGCTACGTGCCTGATTGCGTCAATAACAACCAAATAAGTATCAATAATATGTCTCGCAAAATATTGAATGAATTATTTATAACTGATAACAAAATAAACAATTCAAACTTCTTAGCTTATGCGAAAAAACTGGCTGATAGTGATTCACGTGATGCTTTATATTCCAAAATATTCCTGGAATACCACAAGACTCTATTTTCACCGATGCAAATAATATTGTCCAGTCCTTCATAAATATTCATTGAAATATAATAAATATGGATACTAATTCGATCTCTGTAATTAAATTACCATTTGCGAAGAGAATGAATCGAAGATTTATTAATTTATTATATTCGAGCCTGTCAAGAATAGAACAGTACATGTTTTTGAGCTATCTAAAAGGTGTTTTGATAAAAGCGCAAGATTTCAGTGTTCTATAAAACATGTTTTTTTGTAGCAAAGTATTGAAATATTTATTGAATCAGAAAATAAACATTTGGGAGTTATGTATGAAACAAAAAACTTTTTTTTGACGATCACGATACGTTATTCTACCGTGTTATTCTACATGTTTACACATTTCCATCTGTCAACTTTCGATCTGTCATAATCATGTGACATTATGACTGTCAAACATGGCGCGCAATTCGAATCTTGCGCTCTTATTGCGACATTTCGTCACAATATCTATGTCTGAGTTCTATCACTTTTTCTTTTATATTGAAAAAGAAATTGGAAGTATATTTTTTCAGTAAATTACGAATTGGAAGTTGAGTGGCTTCAGAATAGATTAAGAAAATGGTTTCAACGAGGACAGAAGGAGAATGTATCGGTTTGATTTCAGGTGTCCGATCCTGTGTCCTTTTGTGCTAGGACAAAGACCCAATCTGGCGACGTCATCTTTCAGCAGTTCCAGTAAAGTGACCTAATGCAAATCCGGACCCCAAGCTGTCGATTTTCAGAAAAATACATAAGGGTGGCGACTGAATGGACCCGGACGAGTCTCGGTATTTTGTCTCAAAGGGTTGAGGGTTGACGCAAATATTCGCAAAAGTACCTACATAAGGTTGTGTGTTACGTCGGGACAGCTGTATAACTTAATGCGATTGTTGGTCCGAGACTGGCATACAGTGTTGACGAAAATATTCGGTTGCTGAACACACATTCTCGATATGACAGATTGCATCGGATTATGCATTTGCGAAGAGTGAACAAACACGTGCTGCCTCAAAGGCTTACAATTCAAGTTTGTATGCACGATGGAGTGTCTTATTTGGATGTCACCGCAGTTGTGGTCCGCCATCTGCTGTTTTCGAGCGAAGATGGAAATTATGATTGATAGATGTAGCCGAATCAATCTGCAGATATTTGGGGGTGGTTTCATGCAAGAATTACGTGGGTGTGACGTTTTGCATCTGGACGTTTGGAAAATATCACATTTTAATCATAAACTACGCTTTTCGATTCTGAACTGACTCGTTCATAAATGAATTGGTCAATCAATTTCATTTTATGAAACATTTTTGAATCATGACTCGAAAGGAAATAATTTTTTGTTAATACTAAATGGTGTTGTTGTCGAATGTGATGTTATAAAAATATCACAAGAATTGACATATTGCAATATCTTGGCGGATTCTTAGGCGTTGCAAGATATAAATTGTGGGTCAACGGTATAGGAAATATACTGATTTAAAATTGAGAGCCCACATTCGTCTTGAAATTCCGAAAGAAACTTAACATTTGTTTCAACTCTTCAAATGGGTCAACAGTAGGAAAATATTTTTAAAACCTGTCCCAAATGAAATTGATCAACCTATTAGCCTTTGATGTTTGAGTGGACGCAGATGTGGTCCAATTTATTCCAAATCTTTCTCGATTGCATAATTTCCTCATGTCGTAGCTTCTTGAAATATTTCGGAGATAACATAGTTACCTCTGATTGAAATTGTATATCCAAAATAATATCATTAAAAAATTTTAATGATCTGTGTTGCACTATGTTAGAATTCATGGAGAAATTATTTACGTTTGATTTCTGGTTCGAAATTTGGATAAATTTCTATATTCTATATAGCTGGAAGCACTGTAAACGTACCATTATTGGGAGGATATCCAGCCTTTCTCCTTTGATAATCGCATATAACTGGGTGTTGAAGATCGGTTCTTCTCGAAAGAAGTTGATGAAGATAATTGTTCTGTTCCTTGTCAACTGAAAAATAAGAGAAAATTTTAAATTTTTGAGTCACTGAATAATTGCTTGAATTATGGAATCGTTAATTATTGATCAAGCAGACAATGACGTGAAATAAAAAATGTTGGATGAATATTTAACAGTTTAATAAAACTTAAATGGTAATCGATGTGATTATCTCGGGATTTATGTCTAATATTTCTAAAAAGGACTGAATCCTAACAAGATAATCAACAGTTTCCATTAACGATCGAGAAAACGCCAGAAAAGGTTGGTTCCAATTCGAAAGGCCAAATGAGTGCTTATATAACTTAATGCATGTTGTTGCTCATCACCTACATAAGTAGGTACGTATGTTTGATAATTACTCTCTCAGTTTTGTCTGGAATCAATTCCCACGTTCTATTTTTCGGAACGATGAATGTTATTCGATATTTAGTGAGATTATGATTTGGCATCAGTTCGTTAAAAGTTCCCCATACTAATGGTGGTCTCGTTAACATGCGTATAATTGGGTATTTATTCGTATTTTAACAATCGATAGGAAGCAGAGACTAATCCAGCAGAAATGAGCCCTTATATAGATCATTGAATTTTGTTGTTGTATGCATGCCCACTTTCAAATATGAATGATTCAGAAAATATAAATGTGACCTCAGTAAAATTTTGATATTTTGCTAAATATTCTCAATTGAATTGACTTTGTGAGACTTGACAATTGACATTCAGAAATATCAAATATCTGAAATATCGATATTCATCACTGATATTTCTTGATTGATATTATTATCCGCACAAACTGAAAAACGTATTGTCAATTGTTTCTGGTTAGAATGTCGAAGAGATTGGTGATTCCGACTCTGCTGTTCATCGAACATTTGTTCTACGAAGTTGTGGAGCAAATTTAGGTCAAGGGAACTTTCCCTTCCGGCCGATCAACGATATCAGTCTTTATTTTTTATTTTTCCGATATTGCAGGTGATTACGAAGTGGGTAAACAAGTAGACTGGGGATCGATAAAGAAAGTTGTGTGCTTATTATTGCTCACCCTTAAACTTGCGATGCGGAGGGAGATAGAACGTATTTCTCATTATGAATTTAAAAGAGAGAAATCAATTGAGAATGAGACAGAAGATAAGAAATCTCCATTGACAACGCATCGTTGTTTTTGTCTGAAGCTGTTATTGAATTTTCTACCAGTACCGTATCTCAGAAATCTGCAGATTCATAAATTGACAGACCAACCCTATACTGAGGGTTGAAAATTAGCACAATTTTGCCGAAATTCTTGAGGAGCTTATTTCAAAAATAGGAATTGTTGTCCTAAGGCAGACTAGAAAATTGTTTATGATGGTAAGATCAAGAACGACAACGGATTATTGAAGAAAAAACATTTTTGAATACAATGTTTTATCTATGGAAGAGGGGGCTGTCTCAAGTAGAATTTTGAAAACTTGTTCAAAAAATATTGATTTTATTGTTTTCAAAGTTGTTTGAAATCATAGGCACGACCACAACTAGATTGGAAAAAAAATTGATGTATCCATTATTGATTGTAGTAGGTGATATAACACTCTTAATGATTATGTTTCTTCAACCGGTGATTCTGACCTCATTTTGTGTGGAACAAGGAAACGCTCGTCTAGGAGAATTCGATAACTTTGGGTTTCTACACTATTGGATCAAATTGAGCAACAACTTATTTTTAATTTTCCGAGAATCCCAATAAATATTATTTGCCAAGTGACCCCTTTAATCTAATTATAAAATTTTTCAAAATTCGATACGACGTTCTTCAAAACCAAGCTACGACAGCTGGTCATGTCAGGAGTACTGTAACAATTTCCGACAACAGTTTTTGATGTTTCTTCCTTGAAATCGAAGGAATAAATTAATGATGTTGACATTTAGTAATGTTTCGTCTCACGCGTAGCCGCTATTTAGGTTAATGGAAACACCATCATTGTTTCCTGCAACCAAAAAATGATACTTCTTTTGTTCATTGTCGGACCCGATTGCGCAAGTACGCTTCGAACAACTGAAATTGAGGTAGATGCGGTAGATTGTCGAACAATAAATTTTTTATTTGTGAGAACGGAAGATGCTTGTTTGCAAAATGTCGCCATTTGAGCAATGGGAGATTAGGAAAGCAAATGCCAAGAGATAAACTTGTTTGCACTGCATTATGCACGAGTTTTTAACCAGACTGGATCTCTGCAGAAATTTCGAAATCGAACAGACAGGCTGTGATGGGTTGCGTGAGGAGAATGAAATCTGCTTCGAAAGATCAACTCGTTGGTGTTTTTCCGTAAATCCGTAGAGAATTTCACGAAAATATATTATGTTGGCAGGACGTACATTTTTTATCATTCAGAATCAAATGAAAGTACATAAGCATTATTTGTTCGAAGATTTGAGGAGAATATATCTGTCACTTTTGATTGCAGAAACGGCACATTGATTTTTTATCACAAGTGAATACGTTAAAATGTCTAGATACATTTTTTGTAGAAAATTGAAAAAAAAAAAAAAATTCGTACTGGTTGATTGATGAGGTATTATTATAACAGAATTTTTAAAATGAAGCGTGTGAGGGCCTATGTTGATGAAGATTTTTCTTCTTGAAACAAGTTATTCTATAGACTGAAAAAAATTTCGGTGGGACAAAGTGAGTCAGTGGTTTTTTCTCGGGCAGCCCCCGTACGAACACGTATGTTTTCCGTTGAATCGAATGCGCCAGGTACTTAGCATTTATTTTACTACACTCATATACTTGCCGGCCTTAACCCACTTAGTGCGTTGCTTTAAGACTCACTTACGTAATAGCCGGTTCACAAATACCAACTTCCTTTAAAAGGACTCGTTTTTAGGTCTCATTACAAAATTGATTTGGCCAAATCACCGTCAGTTCCTACTGAATATGTCGACGAAATAAGGACAGGTTTTCAGAAACGGGCCGAAGCAAAAAAGGAGCGGTGGAAGAAATACTCGAAATATTTCATTCATAATGTTTTTCAAAAATTGGGCGAAAAATCTTGTTCCAAGACGTTTCAAAATGGTACCAGTAATTTACTGTATATGTTGAAAGGATATAATATCAGTTGTCAGTAGAAATCTGAAATTCTCTCATAACTGAATTTAATTTATTCAAGATAGAAATGCCAATATAACAGGTGATTTTTTTAACTATTTTCTTTTTGGCAACACTGATATCGACCTACCAAAACGCAGAATTCTTGGTGAATGGGCTCTTGAAAAGTTGGCGGAAGATCTACTTTTTTATCGAAAAATTGTGTTCAACGACGCAGCTCATTTTGTCTCAAGTTATACGTAAATAAGCCGAATTGTCGATTTTGGAGTGAAGATCAGACAGAAACATTACAAGATCTACCAATGCATCAAGAAAAGTTACACCCTTTAATCAATGAAGCTCAAATGGACTTATAAATGTACCCACCTATCTAATTGACCTCGAAATACGTAAAAAAAATCAACCATTTCTATAATAAATGAGCGGTTGGTGAAAAATCCCACCAATGACCAAATCATCGTCAGCAACAAAAGGTCTATCCAGTTCTGTCAAAAAAACGCAACTACCCTTCACCCCTCGTAGAAGGACAAGCTGTTTAAGTTGAATATGTCGGAGACCTATATAAGTTGGTATTCTAACGTTGTCTACACCTGTGAATATCGTAGAAATTGATACCTACTCAATACTGAGAGTTCCTCATTCAAAATGAACGAAAAGTGATTGAAATTGCTGTAAACGTTCTTATAATCACCGAGAGTTGTTGATTGATCGCACAAAGTGTAATTACCGCAATTCTTACAGTTTACACACAGAAACTACGATAAGTACTTAAATATTAACAGTCTGTCATTACGTAATTCACGTTCACATACTCGAGTGATTTATTAAACGTTCATTATCGATATGTCCCAATTACTTTCGACAAAACTAGGATGGTGCTTTTTTACAGTCGACTGTTCAAATTGCTCCAATTCTGCGAAATGCCAGATTGTCTATCAAAGCGTATCTCCGCATAATCGTCCCCAATACAATGTTTGCATTCGTGATATGTCTGATTGGTTTGGCATTTCCGCAATTCTGTTATGTTGTCGATAAGGATGACTCATTTCCGAAAGATCGTTTCGGAGTTGGGGGATTTTGATGTGATCTTTCATAATTAATAAATCTTTATATTATATAAAACGAAGATGTTGGTTACACCATTTATAACTCCAGATCGGATGGACTGTTTGTTATGAAACTTCATTTATGGAATCGTCTACAGTTTGGTTATTGTAAAATACAATAAAACTCCGAAAAATTCGATGAAAATTTTACTTATGCAGGAAATGCTTTTCCTTCTTTTGAATAATGCCACTAGGTGTCGCTACGGTTAATGGCTCTTATTACAATGAATAGATAAGAAACAGTGGCGACAATAGACTGTCCTATTTTTGATTGGTTGTCGCCGTCACGTGGGATTTTCCGCCATGTTGCATCTAAAGTTTTGTTGATTTCTATGTGTTTACTGGTAATAAATAAAATTTCACAAAATTATCGCGTTTGAAGACGGTTGGACAGAATTGATTTTGGCCATGAATTTTTCATCAGTGAGACCAATCATAATCGTTCCAGAAATTGAAATTTGAAACTCCACAATAGCAGATTTTGGGCAAAATGATGCGATGTCGAACAAGGTCACAGATTGGTGCATGCGCCAGTCAAATTTCCGTCTTATTTAATTGCTTTCTCGAAGTATAGGAGTCAACTTTCTGATATTTTTCAAAAATAGAGAGTATCATACGGAAGAGAAAAAGTGTGTGGCCAATGGAATCGTAATTGAATCAATCTTATTGACATAAATTTGTATAATAATTTAATTCGAAACAGTCAAAGTGAGTTTTGAGAATTTAAACCGCCACACAACAAATGTTGTGGTACTACCTAGCTATCCGATATGTTCCATGATTTTCTAGCTTTTCAATGAATCTGTACGTTGCACTCCACTTATTGATTCCTTTTTCACCTTGTCTCTTTTTTCTAAATACACCACTGTTCTTACAATCGTAAAATTGTTTTTATTCTTTTTAATTTAATAGCAGTTCATTCGTTAACCTCATTTCATAATTCCGGTCATGTAATTCCTTCAACAACAACAAATCAAAACAGAGACGACAGATCGGGTACTGTCAAGGTACTCTACTTATTCAAAGGTCGCAACGTACGAGAACAATTATCGACATACTCTGCAATATTTCATTCACAGTTTCACTGAATAAATGCATTAATGAAATTATAAGCATACTCCCACAGAAGTACCGGCCAGGAACCAGCAATTGGTGTGTTATCAAAGCGAAGTGATGTTTATGAAGAAAGTTAACTGTTTCTCTTATTTTTCCAGTGACCGCATTGGAAATCTCTAAAGAATTGCGGGCCAATAAACCATTCCTAATTGAAAGATTTGCAAACGTTCTATGATGATAAAAATATTGTTTATTGTGGGGAATTTGATGGAAGAATGAACGGAAAGATGCGAATTAGATCTTGAAATGGAAATCGTTGCATTTTTAACGCATTCTGATGAAGAATTAAAAAAGTCGTTAGAGAATTAGTTGAAAGATTTTTTATGGAATATTTTCAATGTCAACAACTTCTGTAGAGTTTATTAAACGACTGGTTTCGACCAATAACGTGCTTTATTCCAACAATTTAACGAATTTATATTAAATGGTGTGCTTGGATTGATTTTTGTTTGGGTACTTTCGAGTAGAAGAAGCGATATCTCAGAGTGTTTACTCGAAGAGAAAAAGGTGTGAACTTCATTCTGGTGACACAATGGATTAACCCGCGCCTTTTTCGTGATATTTTCGAAACATCATTTCCGATTTCTATCCACGGGTTACCTAACATGATGGTGATGTGGGCCACCAATTTTCGGTACGACCCATGTTTCGAAACTACACGTTATTCACACATATCACACGCAGACGCTTCGGATCGGTTTCGACACACATACAGGCCGGTCAACCTGAATATCGCCGAGCCCGCCCATGTGTTTGACGCGGGTAAAAAAAATCAATTGTTTTGTAACCAGGCCCAAAACGCTGTCTGTTGCAAATTCCATAATTGCGCACTTAGCGGATTCACGCACGGTACGAAATGAAAGCGAAAGCTGTCGTTGCTTTTGAGTCCGTCGCAGTGACTGCGTTTATGCACAACCGCTACGGATCAGCCTGTAGGAGGCTCCAACTTTATGAACTTCACACACAGATCTGACGAAGGGAATGAATGCCGCGAAGAATTTTATCAGGTTCATAGAAAAAATAATCATTAATAAATTAATGGTGAACAGTGTGACCAAGTGGGAACGAAATTTTTAATTTTTTTTTGCAAATTTGTCATGTTAAATTTCAAAATTGAGGGTTGTTGCAATTCAAAAGATTCACCCTCATAATTTTTGCTTCGAAGAAGATGAAATCAATGAAGTGTCATTCACTACATGAAATCCCTAATTTGGAAGAAAAATCGTTCAAGGAATTTCATCTTTTGAGGAGTTAATAGAAAGTATGGAATTTATTTCCTACTAGGCTGAAGGACCTAAGGTCGATGGCCATTCGCGTGTACATATATGTATATATATATGGCAATAAAAGACGGTTACTACTACTACTATTTCCTACTGCTCTATCTAAATATCATTCAAATTAAATTTGTTTTCATCATCGATATTTTTGTGTAAAAGTCAATTACAATGAAACGAATTTATAGAAATATTTTCAAAGTTTCCAGTCCACTTGAAAAAAATATTTTATCATGATCCGTAATAATGAGAAATTCTTTTCCATTTTAGGTTCGAAAAGTTAGTTACCTTTGTGTTCCTTTTTTTAAGAACGCAAAGAAGTTAAAAAGAATTCTAGATACAGAGGGTGTTTCAATAAGAGTGCAAGAATTCAGTGTTCAATAAAACATGGTTTTCTGAAGCAAAGTATTGAAATAATCATTAATTTATAAAATTTACATTTGGAAATCATGCATGAAACAGAATATTTTGTAAATGGTGGCCAAACTTTTGCTGGCTTGAATACATTTGTTGGTATTTCATTGATACAGCGTCTAATTTTGGTTTTCCATGCTTCGATGGTTTCAGGCTTATTGGCATAAGCTTGTGACTTCAGATAACCCCACAGCCAGAAGTGTAAAGGCGCTCAAGATTTTCTGTTTGGAGGCCCATTCTGGTCACCAAATCGGTAAATGACAGGACCAGGAGCAAACTCGTGCCAGATCGTCAATGTTTCACGGGCGGTGTGTCATATGGCACCGTCCTGCTGACACCACATGTCGTCAAGATCATCAATAGCTTTCAAATGAGGCACAAAAAACTGTGTTATCAAAGCACGATAACGTGCGTCATTCACCGTAATAATAATTTTTGACGATCAGAACGCGTTGATGCGTGTTATGCTCCATGTTTACTAACTCCTATCTATCAACTTCCGATCTGTCAAATATGGCGCGCAATTCAAATCTTGCACTCTTATTAAAACACCTTTTAATTTTTCGAAGTTGATCTCAAGTTTCGATGCCGCCAAGAAAGTTTTGCTTTTGTACAAGCGTTCACAAACCCTGTTTATCAAAATAGCACTATTACTACACAGTTGTGTTGGCGCCTATTCTAAGAATGAGCTGGCACAGTCACTACTTGTGATTTAATCAAATTTACATTAATAATATACAGACTATTTTTATGTTTTTCTAGAAATCCAGTCAAAACATGCTATTAAAATTTAAGTACACAAGTTTTAATGGAGTCAATTTCTCTTGTTTCTATTCAATGTTATCAAGATTTATTTTCAAATATTTGGATCACAAAGAAACACTTCTTGTTTTCTTATGATGTATCGGTCAGTTTTGTCATTCGAGCTTTCAGAAACACGATCAATTTCTGAAGCAACAACGTATTCAAAATTTCTGCACGAATCCTGGACTTTCCACATGCTGCAATAGGAGCGTGCGTAAACGCAATCGCATGCATTAATCGCCAATTTTTATGTCATTGCCATCAGCAATGTTCGCAAGATTCTGCGTCCCATCTTGGGCAGGCGTTCGTTGAATATTCATCACATCGGTGCAAAAAAAAAAACAGAACGGTAAATTCTCGGTAACATTAAATCGATTTAAATGCCGAAAACATAAAATCCTTGGTCTCAATTGAGCAAAAAGAAGCGACACGGCACGGTTGCACGCCACACCATACGTGATCGACCTGCTAATAGGACGATTGAATCATTGCAAATTGCAATTTTGCGAATTAGGAATGCAACAGTGTCAGATTAGGGGTTGGAGGAATTCCATGAAAAAGAAGGCATGTTGTTGTCAGCCACTGCAGTCGAAACACCTGGAAGTAGAGGAATAAGGATTCTTTTCTTACTTGAATGAAGACGCAAATTACCCATAGAAACTTGGAAAATATGGATACGATAGCTACGTGAACTTTTTTAATGAATTGATTAATGGTCTATAAGCTAGATCTGTCATTTTAATAATTACTAGTTGGCCCGGCGAACTTAGTTTCGCCTAAATGATACCTACTCACGGTGGATTTCACAAATCGTAATTACCATCGCCATCCAGTGGCGATTATATCAATTATAGTACCTTCACGACTACGCTACAGTGTCTAGATAAGAGCCATTAACCGTAGCGGCATCTAGTGGCCTTATAAAAGAGGAAAAGCATTTCCTACATAAACAAATTTTTCATCGAATTTTTCAGAGTTTTAATTTATTTTATAATAACCAGGCCGTAGACGAATCCATAAATGAAGTTTCATAACAAACAGTCCATCCCATCTCGAGTTATAAATGGTGTAACCAACAACTTTGTTCTATATATATAGATTTTCAAATTTTGTATGAAACGGGAAAATTCTGCCAACGAGTGAAGTTTTTTTCAAGAAGGTGAACCACCCCTTCTGGAATTTTGGCCATAAAAGCGTGGAAGCCGGCGACTAGACCAATTTAATTAATTCATCGGATAGAAACATTCCTTCCATTAATTTGGAGCAATTCCCCTCAGACATAAATCCATTTACGGTCCAAAATACCCAATTTAATACGGTCCTTTAAGCTCGGCAGACGAAGGAACCGCAAAAAAAACTTCCACCCCATCCTCCTTGATGGAGTTCGACGGGACTTTGCGAAGTTTCAGCTTCGTAAAGTGTCGGTGTTGCGTTTTATGCGTTCAGTCCTTTAACTGCGTTTTTAGTGCGATGTAGGATTCCGACCTAGCGCAGTGAGGCCCGGTCGATACGGCTAGACAGCCGCCCTTAGCCGGTCAACGTCGCCGCGTTAAGCGGGTCAAATGTCCCTTTCCAGCGCTTTCGCGTTCACTTATCTGCATATCCTTTAATTTATCAGAAAAAATATCGATTGCTGGAAATACCGCATGACAAGGTTGTCTGGTTGGCTCAGAAGTAAAGAGAGCTCAGTAAAGAGTTGAATTGATCATTTATTCAGCGATGTTTGAGGTAGTAGATGCCCCTAAATACTTGTCAGATAGATGCTTCACGACATTTATGTCGCATTTTGCGATTTGATCCATAATGATTTAGAAAAACTTCGTGTTTAGTCTATTTTCATCGGAAATATTCCGGCGGGAATCTTGACCCGAATAATGATTCTTACGCGAATCGAATAAATATTTCCATAATTCCGATAAATCCTCCATTGCAATTTCAGCAAAATATATTAATCACTCAAATCTGACCCAACTATCCGACATTTTTGCATACGCACTATATAAACAAATATCTAGCGCACGTCCGTCTCAAATTGAGGTCGACATATTGCAACGAATAAAATGCATCTGCGATCCTTGATATTTTTAAATAAGGATTCCTGCATCGCCGAATCGAAAAATAAGCCTGCGGATGACCCACTTATTCAGCCGATTTTTCCGCTTCTCCTAACCGATAAATAGTCGTCACCGTTGTCTGTTGGGGCGGTGAATTATTTTTGTTTACTTCCACCGATCATCTTCTAAGAATTCTCCTATTATTCAGGTCAGTCTTTGGGAATTTAGGTTGATCGGAAATTTTTGATTCTCAGCAAAACTCGGACAAAGTTCTCGGATTATCTGGTCTTGTTATCAGGCGTTTAATGAAGGTCAAGATCAAGAGGAATCCTCATAATGACAACGAAGCATTGCCAGCATTATTCACCTTATATTGCAATCGATTTATCTAATCTATGAAAAATGCGAAACCAAAATTAAAAAATTAAAGATATTTTCATCTAAACTGAAATGAAATATCATTCACTCAGCTGCCCCGAGAAATAAAAATACTGAGTGAATTATAAAATGAAACTCCAGACAAAGAGAAACGGATAATAATTGGTATCTAAAAGGATTCACTTGTTTTTTTGTAGTAGAGTACCACAGTAAATGCTGATAATAAAAACACATAACAGAGAATCATTTTAAGCTCCCTCATTTTTGTAACCAGAACAATGAATGAGTAGATAAAAATAAATTTGATTTCTTCATAATTTTTATGAATGAATTTGTTATGGCTTCATACCTCTGGTTAGAAGTTTGTTTATGTTTGTTTTGCACTGGAAAATCAATTCTGAATTGCTCTGAATCGAAACTACTTCGTATGTGTATAGAAGAACAGCTGACAAACGTTAAAGAATAACATGTTAAATATTCGATGAGTCGATGTTGAGAAACTACATGAAGTATAGTAAATAAAATTAAATTCAAAACAAATACTTTTGTCTGTTGCAAAAACAAACAAAAACGATAAACTGACAGAATGTGACACCGTCAACAAACTAAATGACATATGATGATCGAAAAGTCTTTCGATTAGCACTTCAAACGGGATTATGAGATGATTGATTTCTGCTGAATTCTAGATTCGGACTTGGAAGCTCGGTTTTGGAATTATTCAGTGATTCAAATTTGATTCTAGGTCTTCCTAGTATTCGCTCCAAAACTCAATGACAAATTCCCATTCGACGTGCAGGTATCCGTTGAATATTTTGAAACAATTTATTTATTTAGAGGTTACATCGAGACTTGAGAAACAGACAGATAGTTGCGACACTGTTTGTTTGGAAATAGAAATTTCCTATTGAACGCATGGGAAAATATTTTTCGTCTAGTATCCTATTACGTTGTTGTCATTTTTATCGTTCAGTTCTACTGAACTTCATCAAGAATTAGATAATTCCTAATTTCTGTTGCGATAAGTTTGTTTAACATTTTAGCGGTATATGATGATTTTGCGTTTGTTGTGCTGGATGAAGAGATAACATTTTGTTTCCTAAAGGGAAATTTGCGTAACAAATTATGAGGCTGATGTCAATGACTGATTTATCTACTCCCTATGATTATTA
Organism: Adalia bipunctata; assembly: GCA_910592335.1. Classification (NCBI taxonomy): domain Eukaryota; kingdom Metazoa; phylum Arthropoda; class Insecta; order Coleoptera; family Coccinellidae; genus Adalia; species Adalia bipunctata. Next base: position 8,733,339 of record OU342955.1, on the reverse strand, counting down.
TTCAATAGATACATACTGAATTTCGAAATACGCCAATCAGTAACGTAGGTGAGGAAGACTTTTCGAAATAATTTTTCATATTACTTCCTACAAAATCCATTCATGTTAATGAACTGAAAACTGAGCAACTGTTTCTGAACAACTGCTCATTTGATATTGATTATTTTGGTGTTTTTTTCTCTTTTGTTTTGTGTTTCGATAGTTTTCTTGAAATATCAATAACACTGATTTTAGTTTCATTTTCGAAACGAAAGAATTAACTGAAAATGAATAACAAATTGGGTTTTTCAATAATCAAAGAATAATTGCTCTTGAGATAATGAGCAATCGAATGAATTAACAAATTTCGAAAGACAAATAGGCGGTATAAGGGCCCCCGCAGACTGCAGACTTTTTATCGGCCGATAGTTTGGTCGGCTTCTTAATCAGTATGGAGAGGAATCGCTGTAGTGTGCGCACATGCATTCCTCTCCATACTGATTAAGAAGCCGACCAAACTATCGGCCGATTAAAAAGTCTGCAGTCTGCGGGGGCCCTAAAAGTTGCAAATGTGAGACTAAGGCCATTGTCGTTAAGAAGCCCAGAAGCTCTTCGTTCAAAAGCGGCGAAAATGTTATATAATGAGGATGGCTGAATGTTGATGTTCCTATTCCTCGAAGACATTAAGAATGCAAGTGGGTCAAAGTATGTGAAATACTTGTTGTTTTCTGTGTAATTCACTGACCTCCATAGGAAGAACCGTGCGACGTTGCCAAAATGGATTTTTAGTGAAAGTGACAAGCGCCCAAGGTTGTATTCATCATGGTTTCCGTCTACTCGCGACGATACATTGTTTCATTATATCATTTAGCACTTATTTCCGGTCATCACAAATGCGAAATTCCAACGGACGCAAGTTGCGAAAAAAATTGACCAGAAAAGGAGGAAGGCTTGTGTTTCGGGAATTAGTCACCCAGATTTCGGTACTGTGGGAGCTCGTGGCAGATAATCTGGGGAAACTGAACAAATAAATGCGTTTGCGTCATTATACTCGGAAGATTTCTGTGAAAATGATATCATAGCTGCATTTGATGGAATTTCATAACATTATAGCAAGATGACTTCAACGTTGATATTGATATGTTCTCGATTTTCGCATCAAGTTAATTGTGACTTGTTGATTTCCTTTGGGCACGATTCTCAAAGTTCCATTTCTTTATGTTTTGTTAGGATGTTTCCAAGGAGTTCACGTGAAGTATAGTAATTTCTCGCTTTCATTGAGAGAGCCAAAAAAAAATTTCCATTGTGTGTAGAAAAGTAAAACTCTTTAGAAATGTCATCGGTTATTCGACAAATCAAAAAGAAGATAATTGAATCGAAAACACATGAGCCAGAAACAACAACACTTAACATTTATCAAGAGTTATGTCAATCTCCATCTTCAACAGATTGTTTGATTTGGTCTTATTAGATTTAATTAAAATTTATTTTATTCAATTTAAAATTATTGACCAAATCTTTATTATTTATTTTTGTTATATTATGTGAAGTTCGGAAGAATTTTTTCAAACAGGTGCTTTTTCTGTACTCAAATGCTCAACCGAACTACGTGTCACATCTTCAGTCTATCTGTTATTCCGTGTGGAAAAGTAACACTTCGAGAATTTGATGGGAAATACTTATTTCGCATAGTCTGTGAATGACTGATATTACAGTTGCTTGGATTTCATTCTGAATGTCATTAAATCATAAACGCATCAGGAATATAAGTTGAGCTTACATATTTCTCCTCGTAGCTCGGGTAACTTACCTGAAACAAAAATGAAATATAGAAAATATTGAAATTTGAAGAAAATAGCAAGAAAAGTGAATCAATATCGTATTTCATTCTATGGCCTTCAATCATCAATGTCATCATCATTAATTTCATGTGCATATGTCTAATTCTAGGCATATTGGGACCTCCCAGATATAAAAATCCATCAGATCAGTTCATACGGATAACAAAAATGTCGATATATCGCAAGCAGCGCCCTCACTGTCACTTTCAACATGCGGCAAGGACGTTCACGTCACGTGGCCGCATCGATCGCGTGACGTAACGTGCCGACGCGACGCGTAATTTCAGACGTCCCGGTTTTAGGGTTCGAGGTCCAGCTAAAGAATGCGAAAGTGAAAACAATGCGCAAATATCAGACGAGGCTTTTTGCCAAATCGTCGATTTTCATCGAAATCAATCACAACTTTGCCGGCGGGTTCTATACAGCAAAAAGCGATCATTTTTCAATGAAATTTATCGATAATTGCTTCCGAGAAGACTGGAACGCTTGCGACCAATCAATTTTGGAGTCTTCCGGCAGTTGAAAGACTCCATTTTTGAAATATGAGTTTCAATTTCGAAAGAGCAGAACCTTTTAAAAGTTTTTTCTTGTATTTCGGTAATACAGTTACATCTGAATACCTTTAAAAAGGCTATTTTTTCTTTCCGCCTTGCTTAGTATATCTCTTTTCAAAAATAATTATTCATGTTGCCGTGTTGTAATTTAATATTGTGTACTGCTGGAGGCTGAATATTGGTGGTAAGAATCTCAGTGGGTAATTCAATTGGAAAAGCATTTTCACCCTTAAAACAGTTTCAAGTTCAGTTTCCATGATTTTCTGTAAGATAGCAAAAATATTTCACAAAATAAAAATATTAAACATTTCTAATTAAAGATGAAAATTATACGCCCCAAAATACAACCTAAATGATCTTCTTGTACCGAAGTTATACCTAAGTAAATGATAAAGAAATAACGCAGGCTTTTAAATTAAAAAAAGGAATCAAAAAATCTGAAAAATTGAAGCATAAATGAATATCGATAAATAGACTACATCTTGTAGAAAGATTGTACCAATAAGCAGATTTTAGAAGCATAAGAAATTTATATTAAAATATCAACCAAAGTGAAAAAAGAAATATATCAGAAAATAAAAAACATTTATATAATAAAATCACTTTTCTGTATTTTAAAACATTGGCAATGATATCCGACATATGTTGGTGATATTAAAGTTAGAATAAATGCTTAGTGCCATCGAAATTTTTCATTCGATTCGTTTTATTTCCAATGATGATTGCTCTACCACAATAAAATTTAAAAAAGGAACCTAACTGGATCGTTTTCAGGAGAAATTTTATGCGGGACGTTTCTACACAGGACAATTTCGCATGCTTGTAAGTTACTGAACCTGTGCGATCAATATATCGATAAAATTCGATACGGGTTGAAGAGAAATGTTCACTAATGTTTGCAATAAAGCAAATTTTTAGTTTATTGCGATAGTTTGCCATTATCACTGAGGAAGAACCTTGAAACTGAAGAATTTATTACGGTCCGCCGAATGAAGAAGTCAACGAGAATCCTTTCCATAAGAATCCTTTCGTTATTGATGTCACTTCGGAAGAAACATTATTTTACTAGGGGTTCAATATTTCCTGTATTACTCCCGACTTTATAACGGGTTACAACCGATATACCGTAATATCTGCAAAAACTGTTATCCCTTCGACTTATTCCGAGGGCGTTTGGCCTTGACAAACACCGTTATTCCAGAACTCTGGGATTTTGTGAACCGAAAGGGATGATTGTAAAAGCAGCTACTGATCATAAAAATTCAAATAAAAATTTAAGTACGTCTGCAGAGATTTATGAAGGAGTATTAACAGATGTGGCACACTTAATTTTTAACTCTCCTGAATCTTTCGAATACAGATAATTTACGTATCCTGAAAACAACCAGAATGTTCAACATCATCGGGGATCATGCTTTTATGGGGGGTCCAAAAGCCTATTTTATGTGTTTCCTTTTTAGAAGACTGAAAACAGATTATGCTGAAGGCAGATTAGATGTTAAATGCACAATATACTATTTCAAGTATTGTGAATGCAAAATGCTGTCCTACGCCACTGAAAAATTGCGAGGAAGTTGTTTTGGACCGATTTAATATTGAACAATACCCGGTAATGGAGCCTGAATGTACATATTATAATTACAAAATTCCTATCTCTGTCTTCTGTATGACCTTGCTGACGTCATGCGGAAATGATGGCAGTACATTATTCCGCGTCTTTAAAATAAACCTCGCACAACTTGTTGATGTTGGCAAGAAGTTTGGCGATGCTGACTTTCAACATACTTTCCTCTTTCACTCGTGGGATATGTTTTTCGTCAGTGGAAATTTCTTCGAATTGAATTAATTGACATGCTTTCAGTTTGATTTTCGTTTGGCTGATGATGATTGCTTCTGATCGCATTACCTAAAGATTTTCGAAATTCTTCATCAGTATTTCGGCGAAAATCGGTATATTTATGCTCTTCTGATGATACAAGGTCACCTTATATGTTATCACAGAAGCGGTTATTTAAATAATTAACATTATTCGGCACTCGTTACTTGATATAATATGCCGATCGTAAAATGTTATGTAATGTTCTCGAAACCAACGATCATTTATTGCATATTTTTCGCATAAAGAGCTTCATTGTAGGCGCTGAAATAAACCGCACTTTAATAATTGATTCCACTTCTCGACAATCTTTCGAGTCAACCGTTTGATTCACAAACTTTTTAACCTTCTGATAGTTTGGGTGTTGTAACTCTCGATTACAAGAATGGAACCAGAATTCTAACTTCAACCTTTCGAAGAATTCCAATCGTGAATTCGGATATAACGACCTGATTCGAATGCGAAATCACACAAAGGGTGGGTAACTTCCGTGAAGGGTTCCCGAGAGGTACATGGCCCTTGGTCATCCAGCGTAAAAGGCGAAGAAAAATAATGTTTACGTATGCTACTAAGGAAGTACCCACAGCACACAATATCCGGAAATGCCTGTCTGTCATGACACACTACTAAATGGGACTCAATTGTAGTGGTTTCCTTCATAGGGCAACGTATAAAAAGTACCTACGAAGCTGAATGTGGGCGACCTTGCATGTAATGTCCTAACAGGAAGAATATTAGACATCAGAATGGAGCACGAAATTATTTAAACTGACAAATGGACAGAGGTGAATCAGATTTTTTATCAGTTATCAACATACTCATCTATATCTTATATCCATTTCTACTAATTAAATGAAATGATATACATATTGAATTATTTAAATAGGATTTTCTTAGTGTAACAAGTTTTTTCATTAAGATTTGTTCCTTAGAATTAAACAACGTTTTAAAAATATCATCAAATTTTTCGACAAATTTTTTCACGTTTACAAGCTTCATGAAGCTTAAAATGTAACTGAAAAATTACGAAAAAATATGTAGATACTGCATATCGAAAAGCGAATGCCACAAGAAATTTGTTTACGGCTCAGAATTCACTGTTGACACAAACAATACCTTTGTGACAAGATGCAATCATGTAGAGTGCAACAAATAGGATTTAATTTTGCATAAATATTTCCACGATCGAATATAAAAAAAGCAAACTTATGCACACGATGTTTAACTAAATTTAGTGTGGACAATACTGGATTTTTCGGAGTACGATCCTGCATGCCGCTACCAGTTAACAACTGTTGAATTGAGCACATACTAACAGATACAATGAGTACAATTGACTGGGGTTAGAGGAAGATGAGCTGACATAAACAAGATGGAATAGAGAATATCTTCCGATTGTCTGTCCACAATGGATGGAATTCAATGAAGAGGATAAGAAATTAGGGTACAATTGACATCTCCAGCTACTGCTGATGGTATTATAATGATTCGAAATAAAGAATTATCGTGATGTTTAATGGTTGTATAATTTTAGTTTTTATCATATCTTTTTGTAACTGTATATTTCGGTATTTTTAGAAACTGTTCACACTCAACAACAAATCATTATGAATTCACTTCCTGTGTTGATAATTCAAGAGGTCGTTCAATTAATGAGCACCTGAAAAGTTCGAGATTACGATGAGTGAAGCCAGATTTGTTCTTTCATATTTTGTCCCAAACAAAGACCTCGGTTGGTTCTCATTCCACCTGTTCAACAATTCATAAAGGTTCAAGACCGTATCCTCTAGAGACATTCAAGTGAAGGAACATGATAGATTTGGGGTGAATCAAAAAGCAGGTAGACGACGAAGGTAAAAAGAACGACGGAATCGATTGGATTGACCTTGACACAGAGAGAGGGTGGCGGCTTCACAATAAGGGTTGATTCTCTTTTTATATCCCACAGCTGGGATAGTCCATTTTCTCAATTTCTTTTCTCTTTATCCTAAGCATCTTCGCTTGCTGCCGCAAGTCTACTTCCTGGTGTTTTTATATATCTTTCGGGGCTTTTATCGACTGTAATATCGGAGTAGAAGATGATCTTCTTCATTTTTCAAATATTTCACCATTCATATTTGATTCAATCATTCGTCGTCACAGAAAAATTTTTCCTGCCCGTATTTTTCTGTAGACGACGTTAATATCAATAATATTTTGGGTGATATAATTTTCGCTGATGTTAATTGAAGAATATAGTAACTATCTGTAATTGTCTTGATGGGTTATCAAATAGGAGTTATATCTTCTTGGATAGAAATAAAAACAAAACGATATAAGATATCGATGTGTTATATTTTTCAATTCAGAGATAGATTCCTGACACTTTTATCGAAAATTGATTATCGGTGAATGACCGCTCAATTCACGAAAATTCCATTGCAAAGTGAGGCAAGGTTTCCCAACAAACATTTGGTATGAACATTCCACTTCTTGTCATCATTGAAGTGACAACAACATTTAAAACTATTCTTTCTATCACCCCTTTTACCTATTCAAATTTAGGGGCTGTTCTGTACACGTCTAGAGGACCGTCTTGTCCTCCGTCGAACTAAAATCGACCTGACCTTGCATTTTTCGAAATTTTTCATTGAAACACTCAAGAGGCAATTTTCACTCGTCCATGAGCGAGTCACGTGAATTAAAAGAGTTCCTTAGAATTTCATTAAGTTTTTCGTGAGAATAAAGCATTATATGAATACGAGAATTTAATCCTTACATTATATCTCTGAAAAAAGACTAAAAAGAATTGAATGTCCTAAAATCAATTCATTAATTTGATAGCACTTTGTTTTCATTTGAACAATCTGTGGAGTCATGAATATTAGGCCATACGTAAAATATATCCTTACATAATTCATGAGAGGAAATTTTTCCAAGACTGCACTATCTTGTCTAGAAAGTAGGACAATCTGTCCTATGTACTAACACATTTCGTCCAGAATGAGGTTACAGAAGCTGCTCATGCCCTGATAGATATGAATCCAAATATCAATGACCCCATAGGGCCATAGCTGACCACCGAATAACGCCCGTAACCTGTTGCGTCTGAAGAATATTCTTCAGAACGTAACGGTACACAAAAATGGGTCAATGTGCAAGTGCATCTCGACCATTACTCTCCATTCAATTTGATGCAGTTGCGACTAGGTGAAATGAGAAATTAATTTCACTAGCTGTGGAATCGTCGACTGGAAACGCTTGTGAGAGAATCCGAGGAAGAAAGTTGTTTGTTACGCCTAGACTCGGTTTCACATTTTAAAACCATACCGAGTCTCGTAGTAAATGTATTGATTCGCAAAGATGGAAATCTCGGAAACTATACGGATTTGATTTTCTCATAATTTACTTAATACATCATGTGATCGGCTATTATTCACGTGGTAACTTGAGGAACGTTTTCAATTCTGCGATTAGTTTGATTAGTGAAAGAGATCGACTCGATCATGATGATTAGGATGAGGAGAATCTTTTCCGATGCTGAACAACTCTAAGAATTCCGAAAAAGAGACAAAAACTGTTCAAAATTATGATCAGAAACTAAGATTTCAATCCATTAGTCATAAATCTTGTAATACATAAATACACGTTGAAGCTATCACTGAAATGTAATGCTACTTATCAAAAAAGCACCCATCACGAGACCCATCATTCCTTCAAATGATTTGAGAATTAAAATGGGAATCGACATTGATTAACTTCTAATAAAAAATTAGATCGTGAAGTGGACAAGTCAATTCGGCGTTGATGTCCCCGCCACTGCCAAAGAGAACCTCTCTGGCTGTCGTAAGCACGTGACAGATTACTATTAAGGACTGAACGAGAATAAATTCGCTATCACAAAAACGCCTATATCTCTTGAACCAATTGAGAAAGAATCAAAATTTGGTCATAGTTAGCTTTGTTATGAACGTCAGAAACATGTGGAACATTTACTTCATAGATATTCCAATTCTCTGTCGCAAACATGTCAAGCGAAGTGAAAACACGAGAATTTATAGTGAAACTTTTTCAAAATAATAAAAAATGGAGCTTCAAAAGAATCGCAAAAGGGGCTCGCGTTCGTCCGGAAACGGTATCAAGAGTTGTTAAGCGCTTCAACGAAGATCTTACAATAAACCGCAAGGTAGGAACCGGGAGAAAAAAGGGGTTTCATAGCCCAAAAAAAGTGAAGAAAGCCATCAGCCTTTTCCAGAAGAATCCTAACCTTTCAGGACGGAAAGTGGCCCAAATAGTGGGTTGTTCGAAGTCAACCGTTCAGAAAATCAAGTCGAGTTGTGGGCTTAGAACATACAAAGTGCAGAAAGTGCCAGACAGGAACGCTGTGAAGAATCAAGAAACGAAATCAAGAGCAAAGAAAATAAAAAAAGATTTCTTGAAACATTTTTCCTGTTGCATGATGGACGACGAAACCTATATGTCTTGGCTTATTTTTCGCAACTTCCTGGTCAGGAATTTCATACTGCAGATTCTCGTGGAAATGTTGACGAACAATTTCGCGTGAAGAAACAAGCAAAGTTTCCTAAAAAATTCCTGGTTTGGCAAGCAATTTGCACTTGTGGTAAAAGGAGCAAATTTTTCGTTGGCCAAGGCTCTGTTGACTCGAAGATATACATCGGGGAATACTTGAAGAAGCGACTTTTACCATTTTTACGTGAGCAATGTGTCAACAATCTTTTGGCCAGATCTAGCTTCATGCCACTACAGCAAGGCCACCAAGGAATGGTACGAAGCTAATGAGGTGGTTTTTGTCCCCAAAGAGGCCAATCCACCAAATTGCCCAGAACTCAGGCCAATCGAAAGATATTGGGCCCTGGTAAAAAGAGAATTGAAGAAGACTAAGAAATCAACGAAAACATTAGCGGAATTCAAGCAGAAGTGGAAGACAGCATCCCAGAAAGTGACTGAGAACACTATAAGAAGCATGATGGGAAGAATTCCAGAAAAAATCCATGAATTTTGTAAAAAATAGTTTTGGTTTTTTTATTGTAAAAGCAGTTTTTATAAGAATTAGAATATGATTCGAAAATGAGTTCAAAAGATATAAGCGTTTTTGTGATAGCGAATTTATTCTCGTTCAGTCCTTATTACGCTCTGGAAAACCTCTAACAACCCGAATAATTTGAATTAAATAATAAATCGCGTCTAAATTTGCACCATTTTCAACTTTTTGTTAGTGCCGCATAATTTCTGTCGACTAGGCATTTAAGGAAAGTTGATCCCTTTATCCTGCTTCATAACATTAGGGTGAGTAAGTGCATTTTCATTAATTGGATTGTTCAATATCAATAATAATCTGCAATCAATTACTAATAAATATCTAGACGTATCAAAAGCATTACAGAATATAAAATAAAAACGTATACCTGTTGTGAATATCGTACACATGAAACTAATAAAAAATGAGCTCTTTAAAACCACCCTCACACTCACAAGGATGTATCCAACAAAAAATTATAGGTTTTAAATCCCCCTGTGGCCCTTAATATGTATTCATGGCTTCGAAACAAGCCAACAAGCATCCCAATCAATTCCGGGTCCCGTCGTCTATCAATCATGGTAACAGTAAAGATGCACCACACTATTGACCCACTTCCAAGTGGGTACCGTTATCAAATTTTCTAGGGTTTCATCGAGTACCATCAGGTAGGATAGAAATCTTTTTATACCTGCGGAAGGGAATCCAATCGACACCGAATCAAGACGTGGGCGTTGAATAAAGCACCATAAAGGACCCTTCCGCTTTCGGAATTTTTTGCGTGTGTATTAGAAAAGGCGGAATGGAGTTATTTGATCCCTCGCGAAATTAGTGAACAACTGTTCTTTTCCGAGCGAAATACAACCCGAAATATTTACGGAACCTTTGGTAGAAGCCAGGCATTTATTGGGTGCTCCTAACAGTAAAATAGAAAAAAATCGATTGACAATATTCGAGATGGGGGCGGAATCAGGTAACAACGACGTACAGTTATGTTGGACACAATGTATTTCCTTCTTTTTTGTTGAATGTACCGTTACCATTTTCGGATTCCCAGGAATTCACAAATTAATTATTATAACTCTCATTATAAAACATTTTGTATTTTTCTCTCCCTGGTTAGTTAAGTTAGTTTATTCGAAATCATAAACTATACAGAGTGTAACATCCAAATGGAATAAATTCGATAACGAATAAATGAGGGCGTGTTGAGAAAAACGCTCGGACACGTCGATTTGTAATTTTAAATGCGCATATTTTTCAAGAAAATAATATTATATACTTTCTCATTTCAAATGAAACCCCCTGTATATTATTAATTTTTTGGATTCTTCAGAGAATTCTAGACACAATTCATGCACAATGTCCTATACCTATCTTTAACTATTTCGGAAGTATTAAGTGTTTTCAGATTTATTGCAAAAATCAACGTTTTAAATAAAAATTATTTTATTTCACAAATTGGGTACATTACACTTGAAACCTAATGAGTAATACTAATTATTTCTTAATTATTAAAAAAAAACAAAAAAAACATTAATGTCAATGTAGGAAATGTTCAAAATGCTCGCCGCGAACGTTTTGGCAACATGCTAATCGGTTTTTGTTTTTTTTAATTTCTTCTCAGTTATGGTTTTTGCTTACTTTCTTCATATCAAGAGGTAAATGGGAAATAAGTATTGAGTGTAATGTATCGAATTTGTGAAATAAAATAATTTTCATTTAAAATGTTAATTTTTGTAAAAAATCTGAAAACATGTCTAGAATTTTCTGAAGAATCCAAAAAATAAATAATATACAGGGGGTTGTATTTGAAAAAAGAAAGTTGGTATTGGCCACGGTCGCATGGAACACCCTATATAATTTTATTTTCTTGAAAAATATGCGCATTTAAAATTACAAATCGGCGTGTTCGAGCGTTTTTCCTAACACCCCCTCATTTATTCGTTATCGAATTTATTCCATTTGGCTGTTACACTCTGTATGTATTTCGACTGCTGTGTTGAGTTTGTATATCTTCCTGATTCCATATAGGTAAAGTACCGATTCTGGAGAAGATGATGAGATAATTTAAACATTTTAACGTAATGTCTTAACTGTTTTTGTGACCTCTCCCAAAAGTTTAATGATGAGTAATGTCGGTTTCAGGATAAATAAATCCTTCACTGTCATTTACTGTTGCTGAAATAAATCCCAAATATTTATGGACATGAATTTCCTCAATGTAACTATCGAGCACGCACGACACCGGTATTGTTTCAAAATAATCCGAAACATTCCCGCAAAAATAAAGATAAACTCATCAATGAAAGTTTACAAAAACTTCATAACCGACATTGAAATCGAATACTTCAACTTCAGGTATATTTATAAATAATTAATCAGAAATGTTTAATAATTTGTCGGAGAGATAAAATAACTACCTATTCAGGTTAAGGTCACGGCTAGTTCTTTGGACGTGCGAAAGCTAAGCAATTCGCAATAGTTTAGTGGAGGAAAAACGAGTTGTGGACATCAAGGTGGACTCGGAGCAAGGTAAAATCCATTCGGTTTCTAAACAAATCCATCCGTGCAATTCGTATAAGAACAACTGTTATCTTCGGTATGACGTTTGTTTTCACCTTCTCGACATTTATATCTTTAATTATGCAAACAGAATTCTGAGCGTGCATTTCTCTCATTGACAGATTAAAAGTATTGCTAATTGTCAAAATATAAACGTGAAGTGAGCACAATATGATATTCATATGATGGAATTTGTTAGAAAATGAAACTATGAGCATCTTCAACTTAATACTTAACTCTTAATATTCTTCTTCAGTTTCTTCTTTTTTTGTGAATTTTTCTGTTCAAATGAAGATTCTTTCATTTTCTCAATTCAATTTGTTGATTCAGCTTCTTTCTTGGTCTTTTCTTCCCCTTGTGTCCCTTTCTGTTCCTGTTGCAAATGTTTTACGAATTTAACGCTGTTCAATTTGATATCATTTCTAGATACTATCTCAGTCGTTACTTTTAATCAATTCCACAACAGTTCTTGTCTGAATACATATCTGATGTCTTTGGGTTTTACCTTGTGTATCATTTTCGACATTCTCTAAAACTAATATACATCTTTTTTCACTGTCAAACTTGTTTTTGTTCAGAATTATTTTGGAAACTGGGAAAACCTCACAACTTTTATAACTACATACATGTTGAATATTTGCACCTTAATAGTCATTATCGAGTTCTGGATAAGTTGTAGACAACAATTAAGTGAAAAAAAGAAAATGTATACAAAACACGAAATATCAAATGCAGTAATTTTGAAACAATATGTAGGTACCGGATCATAGACAAGCGAAAATTCGAAAAAAATGAATATAGATGTGTGTAACTTTGAGAATAGGGCGATTGGTTGTGTAATGCTTGTCCCAAATTCTTGTGTTTCGATATTTCCTGAACTCGATGTAAATTTGGCAAGTAGGTGAATCCAATTGGAACCGCATTATCGGGCATGGACATCTACCATTATTCTGTTGAAAATGTAAATTCGACACTGACTCAGGGATCACGTGGTTTCGCAATTAACGGAAACCGACCGCAACAATCGAAAAGGAAAAAATTAGTTTCGTCGGTTTTACACCTCTTTGGTAAATAGGTTATTGACATAATTGTAAACAATCGGTGCGAAGGTTGTACTCGACAACAAAACCATTGAATTCCCAATACCAGTCGACGAATGGTAGTTTGCTGATAATGCAGATATACCTGTAAAGTGGTTAGTGGCGAACAGCGCGCTAATCATATGCGGGTGTCTGACCTGCTCAGGGCCAGCTAGCTGCTTCAGGAGTTGGTTGTCACATCCGCTTATTAAAGATTGTCTGTCTTGGCAGGGAATTTTATTGCGGCCAGTTTCCTCTACTTGATTGATAAGAATTATTGGAATAACATATTCATTACACCCTATCGGGTTTAATGCCTCCTCTTCCTCCGGAATGTGTCATTTACGATTGCCATGCCTGAGTAGAAGCTACTAATTTACGATGGTAATAATGATCTCTTCGCAGATCTTCTTCACCTCAGATACTGGTCTGACGCTCGCGAAAAAGATTATCGAATTCCGTCGAATATAGAATATGAAAGGGGTTCCTCAAGGTTCTAAGTTTGGGCCCTTTCATTCAAGAAGAAAAGTGTGAGATGTTTTTCTATTGCTATAAAGTTTGAGTGTTATTGTTTTTGAGACGGAACAGGAAAGGGAAGGTGAATTATTATCACCTAGTTATTTGGCACCTATTACGATAATTTGAAAGCAATTGCTTCGGCAACTGAGACCGTAGTTCAAGCAGATAACTCGATTTCGACTGAGTCATATCACTTTCTCCGTTATTCCTAGATTTAAGATATAGTGGTTGTCATCATCGTCGATTGAGTAGACAGATGCGATCAAATTTTAATATAAACATTGATATCAGTTACACGAACAGGTACATATTTATTCTCATCTCGTGGAGCGGATAAATGATTAAAATGATGAAAACATCGATGATGCATGTAAATAATGAAAGCAACTTCCGGCATCTCGAAGCAGGAAACCGGCAAACTTGAGCGAAATGAAAGCACACTTTCCTAATTCTGCTCTTCATGCTCATGTTGTAAACTGTGTCAGCTCGGGTATATGCAAGAGATTAACATTACATTAAAAATCGAGGAGGAAGTGTGCCTGTCGCGAATGTGTTTCAGCAAGAACAGCTAGTTTCCTCTCCACTTGATTTATTGTCAATATTTCAAATGAGTTTATACATTCGCGTGTCCTTTTAGCTGGACTGGATAAGAAATTTTAAACCTTTACTTTCAAGTGGCACATTCGAAGTGATAATTGATTTTTTTATGTTCTGAATTGAAGAAAGAAATATATTGCACTCTGTGTTGATGTTGGTTTATTTGCGCAGCGAAATCAATTAGAGATGAGGTTAGATTGTGATTCCTAATGAGTACAGGAAATTGGTTATGATTCACTTAGGAAGAGCGGGCTATGCTGGTTATGTAGGTTCACTTACATCTTTTAATCAAGTTCTTCTTGTAGGGTTTGCAGTCAGCGTCAGCATCAGCATCAGCGTCTGCGTCAGCGTCAACATCAACATCAGCTTCAACATCAGCATCATCATCGGGTACCATCTGCAACTTATCCTCATCGCTTTCGGTACCAGAATCGCGAGGGCTACTTCTACCCTCGCTTCTACCACCATTAATTGTTAAATCAAGAGGCGAATCCTCCTCAAGATTGGTGCAAATAAAGTCCTCGTACTCCTCTTTTATCACAATTTTGTTTTTCAGAGAAGACAAAATTTCAGATGGTTCTGACATTCTGATAACTTGGGAAAATAGCATCATCGTGAAATAGTTAGTAGTCCTCAAAAAAACATAGTCCGAGTCACTTGAACACTGAAAAAATTTCGTGTAATCCTTCAGCACTTCACTGACACTTCGACGAGGAGCGCTCAGTGGCGCGACAGGGGAAAGATAGCTTCACTCGACTTGATCGACAAAGCGTGGACTGTAGACTAGTAGTGGAGTCCTCGCCATAACCCACTGACTCAGATTTGACGCTCGCGCAGCGTCGGCACGGCTCGGTATCCTCTTACTTTCGTTTATTTGATAAAGTTGCGCACGCCAAGGGGTTGGGTTAGGTTATGAACACGACGTCGTCTTCGAAGTCCGTGTATGTAGACGATACCGTCGTCGCAAATCTGCGAGCACGAGGTGGATCCTCCTAATGCTAATCTAATGGTGGACTGTAAACAATCCTCTTCCGCGTGGGTGCCGCTGCTTCATTGCGGTGGCGGTGTTCTGTTACATTGATAATGATGATAGAGGATTCAATGGGGCTTCCAGCCAGATACATTTATTTAACCTTCAAATTTGATCTTGAATCTGGAATAGTCATGTTTTATGTTGTTCTCATCCATTTATGGGTTTATCCAGGCTGGAGCAAGACGGGAGTAGCTGCCCTCACCTTTTCAACGTGAAGATTATTTCAAATGAAATTATAACAAACACTCGCAATAACAATATCCTTTATTTGTTGCTTTGAGTTGGATACTCCTTTGTATCCATTACTTGATGGTTGAATGATCGAGCAAGGGTGATTTTTAAAAGATGTGCTCCCTTGAAAGTAATCGCCTAAAACACCTACGGAAGAAATCATCCCTTTGAGTTGTTAGAAGATTCATAATAATGAATTAAGAAGGAGGACATATTGGAGAATTTTAATTTCACAGAAAATGAACAAAATGCAGAAGTCAATAAGCATTTTCGGGCAAGGGTGGATATAGCTCTTTTTCATGGGGGAGAGTAATATGATTGAAAACCATTAAATCAGGTACACAACATCCTCAAATAAACTTTGAAACGTAATTTTTTCTTAGGTCTTCTATACTCATGGGGAGGGGTAATTACCCCCAATACCCCCCGTAAATCCGCCCTTGTTTACGGTTAAATAATTGAAGATTTTTCAATAATGCTATTCTAGCAAATTAAATAATTTAGTCAATATCATCTTCAAAGTTTTAATCAGTATCCGAATTACATATTATAATTGATTGAATTTTTTGATTCATAATAAGTATTTATTAGTGCATCGAATTGATAGGATTTTTTTATTCAATTTGGATTTTTAATTCAAATGAGTCTTTTTTAATTAAATCTTATTAAAAAAACTCAATTACTTTTTCATGAAATCATTTTGTACAATGATTCATTATGCTCAAATATAATCGAAATTAAGCATTTTCGGAATTGAGTATCGCCTTTAAAGTTGAAATACATATTATAATTCATTGAATTTTTTCATTCAGAATAAGTGCATCGAATTGATCGGATTTTTTAATTCAATTTGGATTAGTTCAAATGAGAATCTTTATTTGAATAAGTTTTTTATATAGAATCGAATCTTATTTTAAAATTTCGAATTTTTTCCATGAAATCATTCTGTTCATTGCTTCATTAAGGGTCTACGTCCCTGAAAAAAAAAGGGAGTCAGAAACGATTTATTTTTTCTGATTGATGAAGGGGGATGTATGAGTGTATAAAGAGCAGAATATTAAAAAAAATATTTTATAAGTATGTATTGAATGAATGAAAAGGATATTCCCCATCATTTTTGGTTATTTTGTAACATTTCCACCATCAAAATTCAAAACGAACAAATATTTTTGTGTTTTTCATTTCAGTATTGTCGATCATTTGGTTAATCAAATGTCTATCTTATTTTTCTTTCACAATTTCCCGTTTTTTTGTAAATAGTATTACAACAATGTGTTGTTATCGCGAAATTTATTTCCTTGAATTTTTCTATTCGAAATGATAAATATCCATTTTAATCAAATACAATTTATTAAGGTCTGTTTTAGCCGTCGATTAGTGAAAATTAATTGTTTCTTACAATTGTGGATTCTAACATGGAATTGAATTTCTTTTAAATCACACGCCCCGCAGGTATCTCCTCCCAGATGACTGGTGAAGGAAAGAGGGAGTATTATACAGCCAGTGTGAGATCTAGTTCAGGGTAGGATTTCTTGTTATATTCCCTGCGTCCCAACATTTGTTCTATTGAGCTGAATAATCCAATAAATAAAAATTAATGCACTGCACTGGCATCTGGTACAGTTTTCCTATTTTGAAGGCTAAAGACTCTTAAGCTCAAAATATAATCGAAAATTGAACTTTCTTATAAGTGAGGCAACTCTGAAATAATTTTGTTGCCAATATAAACTCTGAATAACTCATTTCGAATAAAGACGAATAGGAATAGAATTTCAATTGAATAGAGAATAATGCACCTATATAATCAACATTTTTAAAGATTAATATCACGAAAAACGAATAAAAATATTTATAATTATTTTTGTATTCCGATAAAACCTCTTCCAAGTATAATTTGAACTATTTTTCTACTCACATTTCAAGCGATTCTTTATTTCAATCCTCCGATTCAATGCACGATTTGAATCCGGTATAATTTGACATCGAAACCCTGGTATGGGCTCCCACAGAGGGGGCTATTGAAATTGATTTTTTTGAGAAAAATTCGTTTCGTAGGGAGGTTATTTGCTTTCTAGTAATTTATATTGCAGTTTTTGAATATTCTCTGATTTTTAAATGCATCCTAGTACTTCTTATCTATTAATTTTTTTGGCGACATCATAATTTTTGTCAAAAACAAAAAATACACAATTTAACAATAAATATCTTATTAAGTTGCATTATTAATTTCTCATTCTGTAACTGAATCTCAAAATGGTAAAATAAAGTTTCGCTATAAGAACGCATGCACCCTACGAGCTCCCTGAAACTAATAGCTCGGAAACGGATCATAAAGATGGTACAAAAAGAGGGGTGTGTTCAGGTAGAATAAGAGTTTACTCTGATTTGTAAGAGATCCTATGGGAGGAGCGTTTCTATATGATGTGATTTATTCCTTCATTTGAGGGATGTCTTTCCTCGTCCTGTTTCTTCCGTTAGATCCAGCTTTTCAACTGATGTAGGAACTTTTGATGATTGTAGAAGTAGAAGATACCAAAAATATTCACAAACAACCTTTATCAAGAGATGGTGATTTTTACTGTGCACATAAAATCTGTATTGCTATCTCAAAACTAATCAGTTCCAATGAAATTCTAAAACATTGATTAAGATTCAATAATGATAAAAATGAATTGATGTGATCAATTCGAGAAGTGGTTATGCAATTTACGATGGATGCAAAAGTTAATTATCCGATTATTCGTTTAATTAATGAGGTTGGTCAGTACAGGTTAATTTCCAGTATTTTTTCAAGTTCTCTGATACATTTTATGTTTTCATCAGCCCTTTTTTTATATTTGGGAATCAAATGGTTAAATGTACTGAATTTGAATGTTTCCTTTTATTCATGTATTTCGAGGTCAATGAGATACACTTTAGATGCAAGAAAAGAGGAACGCTGCAATTGTTTGTGATTCACCTCAAAATATATGAAAAATTCGAACTCAATAAAAAGTTCCGTAATTCTGATAAAAATTAACAAATTCTTGCGTTTATTCAACAAACAGTAAATACTGAATAATGAAATTGTGTGTGTTACTTTTAAATCACTCTATATACTGTGAAGCTGGATTTTAGAACGAATTGTCCAAAAGAACAGTTGTTCGTCATGGTGTCAACAAAGGTATAGTTCTTAGTGTACACCATTTCCAGTTGTAATTCAGAATTGATCAATTGAAATTCAGAAAATATCATTTATATCTCAGTTAAGTCAAGTTTATATCAGAAAATATCAAATGAAATTCAGATTACAGTCAACTTAATTTCAGAAACGTTCATTTGACATTCCGTCACATTTATTTCAAGAGCCGTCATTTCTAATTCAGATTGGTAAAATTTATTTCAGAAAACATCAAATGCAATTCAGACTGGTCTATTTAATTTCAGAAAAGATAATTTGAAATTCAGTTTAAGTCGTCATATTTATTTCAGTAATAGTCAATTGTATTTCAGAAAAATCAATTTCAATTCCGAAGGGCATCAAAATGAATAAACTAAATTGTTTTGTGAAACATTTAACTCTTTACGAAAAAATGAAAAGTTCTGAATTAAGAATGATTCTTTCTGAAAGGCATATGATTATATCTGAATTACAATGGACGGTTTCTGAATCCTTCTTTCTGAATGACAAGGAAAGGTTTCTGAAAATACATAAGATTTAATCTGAATTACAATCGGTAGTTCCTTAAATGAATGTACCTAACCATTCTGAATTTCAAATGATCATTTCTGAAATCAAATGGACTAAACTGAAATACAATAATTGACGGTTGCTGCATGAAACTAATGAGAAATATAATTGTTGGTTTCTGAATAATACTTGGGAAAGCATCGACATTTTCAATTTTGTGACGGGGGTAGATTCCGAAGAACATTTACATAATGAGCATTCTATGACTATACTTATTGGTTTAGTCAACGGTTAAATGTTGGTCAAAACGCATTTCCTAATCTTTGAACGAAAAACATCACAATATTATTCAAAAGGATACGAGAAAAACAAAGTAGTTGAAGAATAAAACTGTTTCAAAGTGAGAAGTGTACGTTTTGAATTGAGGCATATAAACGACAAAATAATTGACCTATCAAGAAGTGGAGATATACTGTTTCGATCCTCATGGTCCATTTAACTGACAATGAAATGAATCACGGACCAGAATCACAAACCATAACGACCGAATAGCGCTGTGAACTTGACTCTAATTCTAATTTCTAGTTTATAAACAATCCAACTAGACTATTGGATCATTTATCAGCTTCCTTGTTGCTGACTGAGAGGATAAGGTTGAATATGTACTTTAATCTGCACTTGCATCACGAGCAAGTAATTACTGTTATTATTATGCTCAATGGATCGTATTTTGTGAGCGACTGATATTGAGCTGGCCATTTTTTACTCCGACTTATCTTATCTGCTCTTTCTGAAATACTCCAAAACAACAGCGAAACTTTCGAAAAATGTTTAGCGATATCTTGATCAATCTTCAGAGTAAGGCGCCACAACGTGAACTTTCAACTTTCAGGTCGGAAAGAATAAAATGATGACCTTGCATGAGCTGAGGTACCTATAAGGTTTCCCCCTTTGCAAACCCTTCACGGTTCGATAAACCCTCGGAAATTAGAAACGAAATTGTACCCTTTAGTTTTTTTACTGACCATCAACTACCTCTTTCTTCGTGATGAAGTTTTGGCCAGATTTTTCATTGTTTCTATTCATTCGAAGTAGAAAATAGCATTTTGTAGATCAAAAAAGGTCACTCAAATATATACCTAGATAACTTACTGTAACTTTGCATTTTTTTGATCTCCTCCATCCACTCACCTGAAAATAAAAAGAATGTTAAAGAATTGAAAATTTGCGACACATTTAAGGTTATAAAGTATCTTAAATTTCAGAGAGCGTTATACATTTTTTATGCTTCGGGAAACTCCTTCTGTAAAGTGGTCCTAGAAAATGTGAAAGGGGAGGATATAAAACATCTTCACGATATTCGGACAATCCAATATGGATTTGTCATCATTTTCAGAATCTTACATACCTTTCTAAATTTATTTTTTATGAAAACATCATTCGAATCTCTGTGGTCAAATTTGGCTATTAAAATTTCAGGTTGTATTCAACAGGATCTATATTGCCATTCAATTTCAGTTATGCTTTCACCTATAACTGGGCAGTTTTTATATTTTGTCATATTTGATTCATACATTTGGATTTTTTTTAATTCTTTTGCAGATTCTGTGAGTTTTTAAATTTTCACCTATATCTTGACAGTTTTAATACTTTTTCATATTTAATTCATATTTTTAGATATTTTTTTAAATTGTTCCAGGTTTTTTTAATTTATTTAGATTTTTGCTGATTTTTTCGAAGATTCATTCAGTTTTAGATTTTTTTTCATATTCTATCATATTTTTCAGTTCCTTTTGAATATTTTCTTGACCTTCCGAATATTGTTTCAGATTTCTCTAGAATCTATTCCTGTGGTTTTACATTGAAATAAACTATAATCTACTGATACATTTCTACTTTCGAAAGAAAAGATTTGTAATAATTATATGTGAATGAAATCCGTCAAATACTGCATAACTTATCGAGTTGAAATATGGTCGAATGAATACGTTTGAGTGTGATAAACAAATTTCATTGAAAAAATTTACTGAGAAAAAATCTAAATTTTTACCCAATCAAATTGGCTGAATTTCCTCATGTACCTACATCAGCACATGGATCAAAGAGAAATTTAGCTTGATGTCTTTATAAATCGAAGATTTTGCTTTCATCATTCTCAATGAAAAGAATAGTCCAAACAGAATTGTCCAAAGTGTAATTTTTTTGCCCCATCCGTATTCGAAATGACGTGGCTGAAAAGGGGCAAATAAACTACAAATAGTAGAATGAAAAGCATATAAATAAACTCTGCAATTTGGCCGACCTTACGGCTCGTGCTACATAATTTACTTTCAGTTTCACGTTTAATGATGCCGCATTTGAAAATCGTTTGCAGGCTCAATTCGCCATATAAATAGAACTTGACATTGAATTCTACCTGGGAAAACTACGAATATCAGATTGAACTATCGCACTAGTTACCTCATCTCATCCATTTTCTGATAAGATACGCCTTTTTATTTTTTTTGCTGTATAACTATAATCTTTCGTTGAGAGATGAGGGCCTTGGACGAGACCTTCTCACTGATCGATATCGAGCTGCATCAACTCATAGATTCATTTAATTAGGGAAAGTGCAACACATTTTTTCATACCTACAAGCTCAATATCCTTAAGTTTTGAGATATTCCTATCATTAAAAAAAAATGTTATTTCGACCTACATATGAATTCAAGATAAATAATAAAAATCACTGATTTCAAAATATCTATCAATTCGTTATATAAAATTAATTAGAAACAATATGACACAAACATACTCCTGAGGTTATAGAAAAAATTGCGGGTTTCATCCAAAAACAGCAAAATGATTTATTTGTTAGTATTTTTAATTGCATCTGTTATCCTAATTTTTGATTTGGAAAATGATATTTAATCCATGAAATTGTCAGAATTCCAAATTAATGAATACAAAATATAAATTCACTTTGAAGTTGCATTTGTAAATATAAAATTTAGTGACCATAATATTTTCAAAATATTTGATTCAAATCTAAATAGGAGCAAATCGATGTTTAGGTATTATCAACCCCATACATAATTTGACCTTCTGCTTCATATATTATCAATGCTGCAATAAAGAGGATGAAATTATATTAAACTACACTTATGAATATTTAATAATAACGTATAAAACGTATCAGAGAAAAAAACCCCAAAATAGAATTGCAATAATTGTTTTGAATTTGATGAGGTATGTATGAAATAATGGAAAATTTTCCTGATGTGTCGATAGTTTTCAATTGGGAAAAAACTAATTATTATAAGCGTGAGCTGTTTCATATCCCATCAATAAAATTTGATTGCTAGTACACCACGACATATATTAACAAAAATAAGTAACAAAAATCTATGAAATTACATTACAAAGAATGACCCCCTGTACAGTAGAACATTTTCAGAAGCATCATATGAGTTTGAATGCTTAGAAATTTGTCATCACATGTTTTGAAAGATTGTTAAAATTCAGTGTAATGAAATAAAATTCATCAAATTTCTTACAACAAAGAAAACCTAGGTAACTAATATTACATGTGTATTAAAATATTTCATACAGAACATTTTAAAGAAAAAGAATCCAGACCCAAGCTATTGGTATGCCTTATGTATTATTTTAATATCAATATCAATTCGTAATTCATTTGTTCCATTTATATGACGACGATATTTCCGAAACATAATCGACTATCGAATGATAATAATTCGGTTAATTTTATCAATGCATTGTTCCCTAATAAATCTTATTGAAACAAACCAAGGTAAACATTAGAGTTATGTTACGAAAAATTTCATCGATTCGTAGAAAAGGCATATCTCTCCATATAATCCATTTTGAAAAAATTGTGATGTAACTACCGATAAGATTTTGTTGATAAGCAATTAACAGTATAATACTTGAAATGAGTGATTCAATTTTCTTATTCTAGTTAGAATGTTTTAAAGATTTTTTTATGTAAATCAGAAGAAAAATATCTGAACTAATCTAATTATTCGTGGTAGTGTAATACGTATATACCTGATTGTTAAACACGTGATACTAGTCCCTGCAAACATTTTTTCTTCTTATCATTTTGCCCAAATAAATATTCGATCGATTATCGATTCAAAATTTGGTATGAAGCCCCAAATTGATGACTTTAGAGAAATAGATAAAATGATGTACGAAAAACATTGTTAGCAGTGCCCTGAAAACAGGTCTTGTAAGAGTAGGTTAGGTTAGGAAAGAGGTTCAGTCAATCGGAAGTCATATCTTTCGATGATTAACATTGATAAAACCATTCTAAATGGGTTTTCAGGCTCAGCTGTAATATGAAATATTTGGACAGTGGTTTTAGCATTCCATTATACGTAAACTCTAATTTACGGTTGTGTGAATCTCAATCCCAAAAGAGGAAACTCTAAATCCTGGTAGTACCAGAACCAGATAAGAAACTCTCATATTATGCTTACCTATCGTGGTGTCAAATATTTACCATCAAATTAATGAATCTAGGGCACGTGGGGCAAATAGAATTTTCACCTAAATTTTAGTCGATGAAATAGGAGATTTGTTTATGGTTCCCATAAGGTACATGTCTGATAAGTTGATGAATTTTCCTTCCTTGAGATTGACAAAAATCACAAAGATGTTTTCTATTTTTAGCTCTTTTTCATTATGAACACATCAAACTGATTGGAATTTTCATGAAAGTGAATAATGATAATTTCTTGCTGTGATATTTCTGCGATTCATGTCGATGTACCTTCAGATAGATCATGGTATTTGTCAGAATCTTTTTATACAGACCTACTGAAGGAAATTATAAGCTGACAGTCGCCTCGATTAGCCCCTTAGTGTAGTCTCCCTGTTTTGAGTTATTATCAGTCTTCATAGTCAAGAAAGGGATTAATGATGTCATGATGGCAAATGATGAAAGTCAATGCCAATTCCCACTGATTGAAAAAAAATTAAATAGGTAAGTTGACGTTTTTTTTTAATGAATTAGAAATTGAAAATCATTGACTTCCGAAATATTACATTGAAATTGCATATATAGGGAGGCACAATTTTATTTTTTCATTAACAGTTTCCTCGCTATGTCTAGAAAAACGAGTATAAATTGTACTGAAAATTTTGTAGAGATTATTTCTTTTGAAATTAATTTTCCGAAATTTCCTCTACTTCATTATTGAAATAAATTTTATTTTTATTTACACGGAATAAACGGATGAGCCGTTTTCTATAATCGTATCTGCCTGAATTCAAAATGTTATATTTCGTTAATTGGGAATCCAGTGCCGTCTATTTTCACTCTGCATCCTTATTCAAGGACAATGTTACATACTTTCATCTTGTATTCTTGTAATGAAGGTTTACCAACACCTACAATATCGCATTATCCCTGGTAACTTGTGCTAGCGTATGCTGGGTTTTTGCCAAACAACATTTCCGCTAAGAATCAAGCGTGAAATATTCAAGCACAAGAATATAAATAAAATTGCTCAGGCATCCATTTTGCGGGAAAGTATAAGGAAAACAGACAGAAATATATCCCCATAATGTCACGTAGTCGTATATCCTGATTATGTTTTAAATGGTATACGATGTTCGGCGTGCTGAAGTTTTGTTGATTTTGTTTTTGGCTAGCGTATATACAGGGATCGTTCGATAATTAATCTATATCCTCGAATATTTGCATATAAATCACGCATATTATTATTTTGATATAGGAACATTTTAGGAAGCGATTGAATTCACTTGCAGTCATCATTTAGAAGTTACTTTTAAGGTTTCTGGTTATAACCTTTTCCTCAACCACTATAGTGTATAAGTATTTAGTATATAAGAAAGAGCTCTGTAAACAAACAAAACCGCCCTAAGAGACTGCCAGGATCGAACTCGGAGTGTGGACATGGGCGCCCGCAAAAATTTTTCTCAGGGGGGGCCAAAATTTTTCTCAGGGATGGGAAAATAAAAATTATTGAAATATTGAGGGTGTTCAGCTGAAAAACGATAAGGCCGTACAAATCTCAGGGGGGGCCATCTGAGGGTGATATGTGGGGACCACCACGAAAAAGGTCCAAAAGCTCGCATTTCTCTGCTGAAGAGAAAGAGATAATTTTGAACATTTTTCGAAAAGAATTGGAAGAACATCCTGGTTTATCGAAAAGAGACTTAGTAGGAATTGTTTTGAAATTCTCAGAGGTGAGTGATTCAGCTGTATTCAGAATTCTCAGAGAATATGAAGAGAATAAAACATTGACGCCACCTAAGACGAGAGCCCAGTCGTTAAAAATAATCGATTCCGTTGACGATTTCGATATGAACCTTATCAGAAGAATTGTCCACGGTTTTTTTTTCGGAATGAAATCCCAACGATTTCTGAAGTTCTAGAAATCGTGAATGATGACGACAGTTTGCCAAATTTCAAAAGAACAACGTTCTATAAATTATTGAAAAAAAAGGAATTCAAGTTCAGTTAAAACTGAACGATTGTGTGAAATCTCCTCGATTCGACTCTGGACGGAAATAAACTTTACGAAGGCCCTCCTGCAGCTGCGCGAAACGTGTTATTATTGCTCCTTCTTAGATTTGAACAGAGTATAGACTGTTTCAAAGTGCAACAGTGACACCGAAGTCTGGATATTTCCTATACAAATGTATGATTTATATGAACAATCACTACCACATACAAATATACGGAAGACACAGCAAGAACAAGAAGAATCAACTAGAGAAATTCAATTATTATAGATATAAGTGAGTGTAAATTTTATTATAGAGATTGATTAAGTTGTTTTGAATGTGAATTAGGGTATTTTGGAAGTTGAAATAGATATTAAATATTAATTTATATCTAAATTTTTCAATTTTGATTTGGACCCTCAATTGAGAGAGAGAGAGAGTATACCGGGCATACAAAATTAAAAATTTCTCATTAATTTATCAGATTTCAAAATTTATTTCTATTCCTTATATAAAGGCACATATCAGGAATCATAACAGTACCTACTTTATTCTCATTTATGTGAATCTTTGCACTCCCTTTTTAAAAAATACTAAATGATCCCATCATATATGTTTTTGCGTGAGTAGGTATATTTGCAATTTGGTTTTGTTTGGTTTTGATGATTGTAATATAATTAAACTTCGAATTGCTGTATTTTCTGTTTTTCCATTACAAATTACGAACTCATTATGTTCTATAATTGGAACAATAATCAAAGAAATGCTGCTAACTTTCATATACAATCGTTTCGCACATTGGACCTTTTCGAAGTGCCCTCTTAGACGCTGTGACACGTTCAAAAATAATTTCCTATTAATACCATTTGCCGAAACTTCGAGTCGTCCGAAAATACCACCAAGAGCGTAGCAAAAATAGATCGGCAACAGGAAAAAGAAACGGAGTTGCCAACCTCATATTCCCGTTCCGTCTAATTCGTAACGAACATCCGTTTGTCCAAACTTTGACATCTTGGTGGGAGCACGGAATCCTGCATTGCGTTCTGTTTGGATACGTCGTTTGGTTTCGCAGGAAGCCTATTGTGGTTTCTGTTCCTTATTGAAATTACGGAAATATGAATGAACACATTGAATTTTTTTTTTTTATTTATTTATTCTCAAACCAACACAAATATAAATTGTAGTTAAAGGAGAGAGACAAAGAAAAAGAAAAAAAAAATATATATAAAGTTAACAATCTGAACAAACTTAAAAAAAATAGTTCACTAATCACTGCTGTGAGAGGAAGTAAGTTTTTTTAATTTCTTTGGTATTGATTACATCAAACAGGTCGATGCTACATACTTGCAAGAACAAGTTGCTCTGCTCCATCATTTTTCTGAATGGAGAGCAATCAGCATTATCAATGTAAAACATTTTTTGGGTTAGCATCCGCAAGTTCATTTTAGGAACTGATATCTTAATAAAATTTATTAAGTGTAGACCCCTATATTTCAAGTCATTGACAATAAAGTATACAAAGAGTACACTTTGTAATGATCTGCGGCTTTGCAAGGATACAATATTGAAATCTTTGAGCATGCTTCTGTATGAAATCATAAATGGATATTGATATCGATATATTGACTCAGTGATTCATTGAAGGAGAATCCATTTTCTGGGCCTAATATGAAGGCTCTGAGTCGTTTAGCCTCCTCTTCTAGGGGATAGTGACACTGTTTGACCCTCTGTTTTTTGGTACCTACAGACCCTAGTAGAGCTATTGAACCCACCCGCTTGTATACTACAGAAGTACACCATGACCGCTGATATCTAGGGCTTCTGGTGATTCTGATTCGAGGCTGCACCGCAGGTCTGAACCTAATAGACTGATAAATCTGAACTTTAGTTGGGAAGTGGTGAAAGGGAGTGAATGTGAACGAAAATTCACTCATTCCTTTTGGTGTGAAGAAGAAGGTAGACAAACTTAAAGCACCTATCCTCTTGGTTGAATATTTGTGGAGAGACCTTAAGTCGTAAACTGAATTGGATTTCATACCTGTAAGAAATTGTCAATAGAGACAGATTGATAATTATGGCAAGCATTAGACTAAACATAGGGCCGCAATCGCTTTGGCGATTTGGATGTACGTCATGATTGTAAGACCTAGAGTCACATATGGGGCAGTAGCCTGGTTTGCTAAGGCAATTCAAGCAAGTACGAGGAAAATGCTCGACAAAGTAGAAAGGCTTGCCTGTGTGTGCATCACGGGAGCTATGAGAACGTGCCCAACCAGGGCGCTTGAGATCATCACAGACCTCACACCTCTACATCTAGTGATTGATAGGGTAGCCCATGAGGCCATCCTCAGAGTATCTAAAGAAGAAGCAGGCAATGATAGAGTCAGGTTTCCGAGAGCTTGGTCCTCTCTGAATGACTACACCTCATCTGCAAACCTTCCTAGTGATGTAATGATCAAGAAAGTAAGCACTGAAAAGAACTTCAGTACAGTGCTAAGCAAAAGAGAGGATTGGGAAAGGGAATACACCAACTATAATCTGTAAGAAAATACAATAAAATGGTATACAGACGGTTCCAAAACCGCTACAGGAGCTGGCGCTGGGATTCACGGAACAAGTACCTACCAAGTGTGCAATATCGTTAGGCTCCTGTGCAAGCGTCCTTCAAACGGAAATACTTGCAATCGGAAGATGTCTAGATATAAATCTAGAAAGAAACTATCAGAAGTGCGATATAGCTATTCATACAGATAGTCAAGCTGCTATTAGAGCACTGAGCTCCTACGTCATTGACTCAAAGCTGATTTGGGAGTGCCGAAACAAACTCAATGAGGTAGGCAAGAAGAATAAGGTCTTTTTAATCTGGGTTCCCGGTCATTCGGGAATCGTAGGAAACGAAGAGGCCAATACACTTGCCAGAAAGAGCGCACAAACGCCACTCACAGGCCCAGAACCCTTCTGTGGTATAGGAAAATGCACCTATAAAAGGAGTTTATGCTGAAGAAGAAAACCGAAAGAGAAAAACTCTGGCGGAATCTCCCAGGGACGGATCACTCCAAAAAGTTCCTCCATAACTTTGAAACTGCTAGATCCAAAAAATATCTGGATCTCAGTAAAAACCAACTTTACTTACTCACTGGCTTTCTCACAGGACATTGTCGCCTGAAGAAGCATCTGTTGACTTTATTCATGATTTTTCATCTTGTGGAAATGCTCCATGATTTGAGCTTCAGTTGAGAATCGACGCAAGGCTTTTATTTGTTTTCGTTTTTCTTCACAACTTTTGGGATGCTTTCATATTTGCGTCAAAACGGTTTATGAGAACGGAGAAACTTTACACATATAATAAGTAGTACTACAAGTCGCTTATGCCGATATCCACTAACTTATTTACTCATGAATTACGAATGTCGTGGGTAAACAGGAAAAGATTTCATTATGAGGAAGAAAGGCAGAATATCAACACTTACGTGTTTACAGCACGTGTTTAATGATTGATAGTGCTGTCGTTTTATCTGCCTGGAATCAGCGTTTTGTAATGAATCCTCTTTAGATATTCGATAATGTTGGTTTGATAACTAGTTTAATACACCCACGTTAGTAACTGAGTAAATGGAAGTTCGCTAAAAATAGGAGCGAATCTACACGAGAACAGAACTACAAACGATAAGATGTTTCATAATGAATCTTCTCCCGGAAAGTCACGATGATATTGGCTTTCATTATAATAATATACGAAAATTCAGGTCGAAAACTCACATTCATACAACAGAAGCTTCAATTTTAGTTGTTTCTGAAAATGCGTGATCGTAATGATGCATCATTTGGAATTCTTTATTATACGGAGTTGGCAGATTTATATCGGGTGTTTTTTTAGAGTGATAGAACTTTCGATGGGGACAACAATGATTTGACTTTGAAGGTAGAAGCCATGTTGTTTTGACATTTCTGGTCAGTAAGCATTGACAAATTATCATGGAAAGACTCACGCCGCAACAACGTTTACAAATTGTTGATATTTATTTTGAAAATCAGTGTTCTATTCTATATTCGCCAACTTATAGAGCACTTCGTGAAATTTATGGTTAAAATGATCGTCCATCAGAGCAGCTTATTCGTCGAACTATAGATAGATTTCGGACAAAATTTTCTCTACTCGATGCAACAACATCAACAAGACAAAGAACTGTACGTACAGAAGAAAATATCGCTGCTGAAAGTAGTAGTGTTGATGAAGATGAAGATTTGTCTATTCGTCGACGTTCACAACAGGTTGGTCTCTGTGCAACCATAACATGAAAAATTTTGCGTGAAGATCGTGGTCTGCACCCATACAAGATCCAACTGGTTCAAGAACTAAAGCCACTTGACTATAATAATTGATTTATTGAAAAAAAGATTTGGCGATAATATTATTTCGCGAAATGGATTATTTTTTTTTGGGTTATGTCAAGTCATTGGTTTATGCTGATAAACCAGAAACAATAGACGCTTTGGAAGATAACATAACTCGTGTTATAGCTGAAATAAAGACTAAATTACTCTAAAAAGTGGTCCAAAATTGGTCTGATCGAATGCGGTTCCTCAGAGCTTCCTCAGAGCTAGTCGTGGCGGACAAATTTTTTTCAAAACATAAATGTCATAAAATTATTTTTCAAATAAAAAAAATTAGGCTTTAATCTCCATTTAAATGTGTTTTATTTCAATTTGAAGTTCTATCACTCGATATAATTCCAAGATTTTTAATGATCTTCAACTGCTAGAATATGACCTATCAAAATTCAAATATTGAAACTATTTCATAGTATGAAGTGTATGCTTTTTTGGGACATTGTATTGGTGGACGCATCTGATAGGACGTGAATGTTGAAATTGAAATTTTGTCAAAAATGCCGAGGCAGTGATTATTTATATTGATATTTGAAAAAATGGAAAACATTCCTGTCACAATTTCCAGATACTGCCAAACCACAGGTCATTAAGACCAAGAATGATAGAATCTACAATAGGACGAGGTACAGCGCCTGTAATATTTTTTGCATCTGTATTTTTCTTGACCACCACTGAAACAACAAACCTACTTATGTTGTAATCTTTTTTTTTTGAAATTCCACCTTGGAGTCAATCACACAAATGAAGAAACGCGATAAATCAGCTCGGCCGTGAATGCTGTTTCTTACACTTTTGCTTACAATTCGACAAGGTTGTTCTCGAACGAATCTCGTGAAAATTATTCAATAACAACTGGTAAATACGGAGAAGTATTCCTTCGTAGCGCTCGTCATCATTAAAATGATTTATCATGTAAACATGACATCGGAAATGATTGAAAGTACATTGAACCATTGTTAATCATTGACAGGAAGTGGTAACAATATCATAAATAGAAAAAATCGTGCGATCCATATTGTATCGCGGACCATTCAATGGTTGTTCATAAAAAGGACAGCTCAAATTGGAACAAAAACAGAAGTAGGAAGTGAATACTGTATGTGTCAGCGATCAAAAATGGAAACAAGGGAGGAACTCGATAGAAGTTGTATTTCATCGTTATTTATTAAATGGTTTATACAGGGTGATTCCAAGGGAGACCGTCAGATTTTAGGAGAAGTTTACACTAGTCAAGGCAGTTTCGAAACAATGTTTGTTTTATGGTTGGGGGCCTTTATTGAGAGTCTACAGGGTGATTTGACCGATTTTTCTTCTATTCATAACTTTGGTATGGCTTGATCAATATTGATGAAATTCTCAGTGTAGAACAATATGATTGTCTTCTTTCAATATTTCCAATACTTTTTCAAGGAAACAGGGTGGGAATTATGACAAGTTCAGTAGTTCAGATTAATTTTGCATAAGTTTACATTACTGGAAGGTTTTTATTTTTTTTGGCACACGTACAGTTTTCCTAGAAAAAAATTTTGACGAAGAACAATATCGTTATTTTGCTCTAAGGCAGTTCTTCACTATCCAGTTCAGAATATCCTCGATGCCTTGGAGTGAAATAACGATATTGATCATCATTTTTCTGCAAATTTTGACATTCCTAACAAAATTTGTCAAAGAAAAAATCAAGATTTCCCAACTGTTAGGAAATATTCATTTCCTTACTGTAAGGAAATAATATTTCCCTACAGTTGTCAGTGTTCTACATAAGTATATTCGTACTCTTCTCTAGATTTCTTCGGCAATAATTCTAATGAAGCAGTATTCACTGCCTCAACCATCACTTATCATTTCACACTGTTTTGTCTTCGAAAAGACCAGCAATCAGCAATTAAATTAATATTCGTAAATTTTGACCATTCAGCATTAATACGTGTCCATAGAAACGCAACCAACTCCATTCCGAATTTCAAAGCTCCATTTATTTATGAATGAAATAATTCGCGATTTTTTCCCAAATTGATTAAAATATTTCGAATTTCAAACGATTTGCGGAAAAATAGTATGTTTACCTCGTAGGAAGAGCCACATTCCTGGACTCTGTGTTCTCGGCTTACGCCTCGACTCAGCAATCTTCACAATCGTCCAGGAATGTACCTAAGGCTTCTCCTACCCGGTAAACAATGTACTATTTCTAGTAAAACTGGACATGTGCCAAAAAAAAATAAAAACGCTCCAGTAACGTAAACTCAAGGTAGAATCTGAAACAGGTAGCGAATTCTCGAAAACGGTATGTACAGGGTGATTTTTCAACCTGCAAATTCAATCTGAACTTATCATAATTCCCACCCTGTATTGCTGAAAAAATGTTGGAACTATTGAAAGTAGACAATCATATTTCGAAACTTCCTTGTCTTGTCTAAACTTCTCCTAAAATTTGACGGTTTCCTCCGGAATCACCTTCTATAATTACACAATAGCATACAGTGGATTCACTTATGTTATTATATTAATTAATTACTTATCCTTCGAATGCAGTGGCTTCATTTACTTTTCTTGTATGAATTTTCCTATACAAAAAACACATTATCTACAACAGACTGAGACATATGTGTTGATCAGAGAATATTTTTTATCGATTATTTCACTCCACGAATTATTTATTGAAATTGCCTCTATAGAACTTCCATCCTTGAGAACATGCAGATCGCTATCAATGCTATTCCTTTTCTGAAACGTGAACGTATGGGACCAGCACTGGCATTATACAATGTTACTTCGACGGAGATTAACTGAGATATTAATAAATTCGCACTCCCATCCACAATAACATAAATTTATCACACGTATCTCAGCATGTTCATTTGACTTTGAATACCGAACACTTGGCACGTGTCATGATCGAGAATTATGATGTTATTACCAATTTTCTGTGATATCCATATTTTTACTTTTTGCTTTATCAAGAAGCAACGAGATATTCAGTTTATTTTGCCTGTCCCCATATATATATATTCTTTTGAAAGAGAGAATTACATACTGTTTTCTTAAATCAAACAATACATGGCATAAGGCACGTGTGAAGAAATGGCGACAAGGAACAGATTATATAAAAGAATAAAATCATTAATAATGATTCATTGAATTATATTGATGGGTATATTGAATAATGCTCAACAAATGCTTTACGAAGAAGTTCCCAAAGTTTCTAGTGAGATGCTTCTTCCTATTCATTGAAACCATCCAAACACTTTGGATGTAATCAAGTGATAACACTCATCTACTTCGTGAGTAGATCCATCTTGTTAATATTCACCAGTTACAAAAATCGAAAAAAATTGACAGAAGTCAAAAATAGTCTGACAACAGATGTCAAAAAAATCGTCTACGATCCCTGATTTATTGCAACAGAAATATTGGGAAATGTGGCCATCGTTTAAGCAGAACGAGCGCTTGAAAATAATCTGATATTGTCTGTCGAAGAGGAAACTAGCTTGAAAACTTCAAAAAGTTCAAAATGTTTTGAAAACGTTACCCGCCGCATTCGCCAATTTGCAACTATTATTGAAATAAATGGGCGCTTATTATTGACTTCGTATTTGACGAATCTCAACAGAATTGAGTTTGAGGGATAGGACTGTCGAATAATAGATGATAATCCAGAAGCTCTATACGGGGACGATACGGGAATAGCAGATAAGTACAGAAATACAAAAAAAAATTCACAAAAGACTTCAAGAAGCTGCAGATGATATAAGTCAATGGTGTAACAGATGAAAAATCAAAATCAATGGACAAAAGACTCAGGACATTTTCCTTTGAAAGAGAAGGCTGAAGATTGAATCGAAGATATCTATAGACGAAAATGAAATAGAATGGCAGAATGAAACTTAATACCTAAAAGGAATATTAGACAAAAAAATAATGTGGAAACAGCACATTAAGAATTCAGTGGATAAAACGAATTTAGCAATGAACAAACTATACCCGATTGTAGGCAGAAAAAGCCAAATGAACAGAACCACGAAGTTGAGGATCATAATAGCAGTCGCCAAACCACAGCTAACATGGAACAACAGCATGGGAAAATGAAGCCAGAACAAAGAGGATACAATGCACATAGAACAAAATTTTGAGATGGGCATTGAACGCCACTGGTTTGTTAGGAATGAAAAATAAAATTGTAGTCAAAAATTACAATCATCAAACGAAAATCTGAAAAAGCTTTTGAGAGAGCTAGTGAACATTCAAATGATGACCTAAGAATATTAGTGGATTATGACCCCGCTGAAGATGCAAAAACGGGGAGAATTCGCCGCAAAATACCCAGAGACCAATTGCGAAAATGAAGAAATAGAACAAACATAGAGATATCCAATTGAAGGATAATAAAAATTCAGCATTAACAATGCGAAAGAGCAAAAATACAAATGGATAGATGGAAGTTTTATAGGCAGATGCTTGAAACCAATAAAAAAACAGTGAAAAAATAAAATTGAACAAGGTGAAAGCCACTTAAAACTGTTGCCATGATGTCATAAAATAATGAAAATAACTGTCACTAGTATGCGGGCATAAACTCAGTTAGATCTTCACTCAAGAACGTGCTGGGGCACATGAGAAAGTTCCTGATAGCTTGGCTTTATCTTCAATTGTTTTGGGTTACAATTATTGTTGATTGAAATTTGTGAATTATGATAATTTTACGATTTTCAAACAACACGAAGAGAATCCGGAACGATTGACTCTCAGAGGCTTCACTCTGGAGCATCACAGATGTCAATGTCAAAATCAACAAGGAAATTTACCCATTTATATTACCAGAAAGTCAATTTTTGTGAGGAAACAGTTTGTTGTCTTGATCCTTTTTTGGAAAAAATTGCAGTGTTTTCATATGAGGCATTTGCTCTGTTAAGAGGTACAATAGACCTTAAGGTCGCTGTGGACTGTAACCCTTTTTCAGTATAAATTATATGAGGCCTTCGTTTGGAAAATTCGAAAGGCGTTGATTTGTTCCCATCGCTGGTGTCATTGGAAGAAGGCAAGGCACTTCAATAGGTACCCTAATTCCCTAGTTGTGTAAATGGTGTACTTTTCATATGAAGGCATTAAAACTGAATATTTCCGAATATTCTAGCCAAGGCATTAATTGGAATCTGATACTAAAATCCCGTCTTTTGAGGGCAACAAACGCCGACCAATGACCAGTCCGCATCGCGTTTCCCATCCATTTTATAATTACCACCGGCCATTAATTCATTATGGAAGAATGTCCAAAACCCACTGTTTACGTGATACCCAAAACCAGACTCGTGAAATTTACCGACCCCACCGACGACCGTTCTTCGCGAACCTCGCTCTATTATGGCGATTCGTCCGAAGATGCAACGGCCGGGCGGCGCGAGGGGGGCGGCAAGCGGGAAGTGCAAGTGCAGCGAACGGATTCAAGGCTGAACGGCATACCGATGCCGCTGCGAGCTCCGACTACGACGTTTCGCTACGAACGTTGCCTACGTTCTCTGCCTGGTTTTAACCTAAAAACCCACTTGCCGCATTTTCACTCGCTCGCAGTTATCGCACACGCATGCACTCGCGTACTATATAAATTATCTGCAACGAAAGGAAAAGTTGTCGTATTTTTATCTGTTTTGACCTCGATGGAAATTCATTCATGATAGCTGATGAGCAGTGTGAACGGTCAGGGGATCGGCCGTCGGTGCTGATGCAACTCGAAGGACCAATGATACAAACGGTGAGAAATCATGGCTGAATTAAGGTTTTCGGAATTAAAATAGGGTATTGCATACTGCAAATTCGCATAAAATATCATTATGTGGCCGTGGAGACGAATAACAGGAGTTTGAACAGGGAGGAGGAAACGAAAAACATATTATTACATCCGTAATGGAAACAAGAGTAGAAATCAACATCTTGGAAGGAAAAACGATCAGAACGCAGTCGAGATGACGACTCAGCTAGTTCTTCTTCCAACTATTTGGCTACGACAGCTTGTCTACTTCCTAAAGCTCTAAAATCTGATATTATATATATCGAGTGTTTTTCTAGGGTGATAAAATTTTCGATAGGGATACCTTCAACAGAAGGTAGAAGCAATGTTGCCATGAATATAGCGTTATAGGGTTATAGTTATAGTAAAAAAGGGGTTACAGTCCACTGCGACCTTAAGGTCTATTGTGCCACCTGACCTTTCGAAAGACGCTTGTACAGGAGCCTTACGATAGTGCACACTTGGTACTTGTCCCGTATATCACAGCGCCAGCTCCTGTAGCGGTGTTAGAACCATCTGAATACCATTTCATTGTATTTTCTCTGAGATTGTAGTTGGTGTATTCCCTTTCCCAATCCTCTCTTTTACTTAACATCGTACTGAAGTTCTTCTCAGTGCTTACTTTCTTGATCATTACATCACTAGGAAGGTTTGCAGATGAGGTGTAGTCATTCAGAGAGGACCAAGCTCTCTGAAACCTGACTCTCTCATTGCCTGCTCCTTCTTTAGATACTCTGAGGATGGCCTCATGGGCTACCCTATCAATCACTAGATGTAGAGGTGTGAGGTGTGTGATGATCTCAAGCGCCCTGGTTGGGAACGTTCTCATAGCGCCCGTGATGCACACACAGGCAAGCCTTTGTACTTTGTCGAGCATTTTCCTCGTACTTACCTGACTTGTCTTAGCGAATCAGGCTACATATGTTACTATAGGTCTTACAATCATGACGTACATCCATCGCAGTATTTTTGGGTTACAGCCCCAA
Organism: Adalia bipunctata; assembly: GCA_910592335.1. Lineage (NCBI taxonomy): Eukaryota > Metazoa > Arthropoda > Insecta > Coleoptera > Coccinellidae > Adalia > Adalia bipunctata. The sequence continues at coordinate 8,696,738 of OU342955.1, read as the reverse complement.
TTCCGGCCGCATAGACGCCTGCATGCCATCAGAGCTCTTGTAGCTCTGCCAGTAGCATTATCAACATGCTTTTTCCACAGAAGTTCGCTATCTAGTGTTATTCCTAGGTATTTGACTTCAGACCCCCACTCCAAGATATTTCCGTTTAATACTAACGTTTTCATGACTAGAAGTTTCCTCTTCCGAGTGAACGGAATCAATGTGGTCTTGGTTGGGTTGATGTTCAGCCCTACTGACAAGAACCACTGCTCAATAATTCTAAGGCCCTTCTGCAATAGGTCGTAGAGAGTGCCTTCGAATTGGCCTCTAATTGTCAGAACTATGTCGTCTGCATAGCCTACACATTCGAAGCCAAGCTTCGTTAGCCTGTGTAGAAGTTCATCCACTACCAGGAGTTATAGGGTTACTGGAGTAGCATCTCCAGTTCGGAGCGGTCATTTGTCGGGGTACAACCTCCGACCGAGAAACATCTGAGGATGCCTTTCGCAGTTGAAGGTGAAACGTTAGGTGAAATTCCTATTGGAAGTTGAGTCCAGCCGTGAAAGCCTTCATCAGTATAAAAAATTAATATGTTTATGACCAAATGGACGGACCAGAAGAATCAAATTCGACCAAGAATTCTTCAGAAGTGAGATCATTTGCGGCCCAAAATTCGACAATTATTAAGGATAAGCTTGCGAAAAAAACTCGAGAATACAATTGAAAGCAAGCAACATAAAACAATCTCCACAGTCAAGGAGAATAACGACTGTTTAAAATTCACGGTGCTCTCTCGTGAGTTATGGCATAATCCTTATCGATTTTCCAAGATTGAATTCAATAATGCCCGTTAATGCAGTTCCACCCAAACACACGGAGAATATAAATTCCACTAGCGAGACTCGAATATCAAGGCCTCCTGCAATCTGCGGACGCATCTAACCGCGACAAGCGGCCCGGAAAGCGATTCTTAAATCCTGCTGGAGCAGACGGCTGCAACGCATAATTACTTTATAATTTGCGTCTCGTTTGAGATGCACATCCTATTCTTGGATTGCTCAGAGCAGAGACTACGGCAAAAAACCTCGAATGCGTGATAAACTTTTGCGTTCTGTGGATTGCGACAGGAAATTTGAAACAAGATAAAAATGCCATGAGATTTTTCAGTATTACATCTGACTGAATGATATATTGGTATTAGCTGAAAGAGGTCAAAGAAAAACTCTATAATTGTTAATATAACAAAAACTTAATTTTCATTATTGAAAGCATTTTCATAACTTTTCGATTTATCCTAAAATTATTCTGAATTGATGCTTAAATTTTTAACTTTTGAGGTATTACAACTCCCATATCGTGAATGATTGACCTATTGATTCCATACATCCTGTATATCAGCATTGATTATTCAACTAGATATAACCCACATAAAATCATCGACAATATTCCTGTATAATGTTGTTATAACCGCAGAATGTATTGAACTTGTTTTTCTTCTTGTTTAACGAAGAATTTCATTCACAATATCAACTTCTCTAATATTTTTTCAATCTTGTTTACGCATTTTAAATAGGTCGAAAACATTAACTGGCGTTTCCACTTTTCTGGAAAGCGGAGGTCCTAAAATAATTCACACAGGGCGACAAACAGGGTTACAATTATTTTATATGTGTAGAATGTATTTATTGGAATTTTTTGGGTTTTATATGACTTGCCTTAACTATTTTTTTAATAAAAAAATTAATGAATAAATCAATAATAAATAATACCATACGCGCCAGAGAGTCGAAAATTGTATACAATGAGAAAGAGTTGGTATTTAAGGGTTTAAAGGCCAGAGGACAGATATGCAAATAAGAGGTAATTTTTTTATATTAACTTGACGATGCCGTCAAGTAAATAAAAAAAATTAGGTAAAATGGTATTCAGTCGGGATAACCGTAAACCACAGAGTGAATTGACAGGTGAATAACTGGTCTTTCTTGTTTACAGGAGAATTGCGTTCACATTAGAAACTTCGTGGTAGAATTCTAAACAAATTTAATTTTTGAATTTAGGAAAATCAACGAACAACGAAGTGTTTTCCAAACCTATCGATAAAAGATGAAATGGTTTTCTGTGATAGGAATAAAAAAATCGAAATAGTGAAAAATGAAAAAGAAAATCTTCATAATCTTTATAGACTTTTACAGTAACTAGTTTAACTAATGTACATTTTTCGATCCCGAAGTTTAATATCCTCACAATTTTCATTCTAAACTGTCTGAATAATAAGGTTTGGAAATTTTATGACGATACATGTCGTACCTGTGATCTTCAAATGGGTCCAGATTTCAAGCTACCAAAAATACTTTCGGTCCCTACTTCTTTATTTGTTGTGAAAATATCAGTTTTTCGAAAATGACTTAGGTCTAATGTCGACGAGTACCAAGTATATGATTTCCGCTGAATGATCTTATTGACTTGACTTTAATCGATTCAGTTAACTGGTTCACGCCATCTGCAAACATCAATACTGCCCTTTTTTCAACCTTCCCATTTGTTTCGAACAATTCAGCCTTCATCTGATAACCCTGGATTCAATCAAGACGGAACACCGTGCGCATTCCGCTTTTTTTCAGATTTCCTGTGAGCTTCTGCTTCAGCCTATCTCGTAAATCGGATTAATATATACGCCACCTGACTCACACTTACATGCGGCTCATTTTTAATATGTCTAATGATAGCTGCGCACTCACAGAACCCCGCAGAACCCGTTTTGCGGAGGAAGCACCTTACCTGAAACAAGCTATTATAAAAAAACCTTTTTTTAGACAAGCTTTTATAATAACAACACTAATCCGCCATTTTGAAGCCGCCATCTTGAATTCCTCAATTTTGAAGAATCGTGATTTCCGACCCAGAAAACCCCCAGATACCAATTTTCAAGATAATCGGATCATAATTACAAAACTCGTCCACCATATTGTAGCCGCCATTTTGAATTTTTCAATTTCGACAGAAGAATCATCATTGTCGAACCCAAAAACCCCCAGATACTAATTTTGAATGGAATCGGATGATAATTACAAAACTCATCCGCCATTTTGGAGCCGCCATTTTGTTTTTTTCTATAAAAAATATTTCATGATGCATTGTCACCAGAATTATGTACACCTGCCAAATTTCAACTCAATCGGACCATTAGAAGTGTGTCATATTTAACTTGCAAGATTTGATTACAGACAGACACCGGGACAGGTGAAACTAAATAAAAGCTTGTAAAAAGAAAAATCAGTTAGTCATTTATTCTTGTCTTGCATATTGATGATGAAATTGAGGATTCACTGAGGGCGCGTGAAATATGTACGAGGGTATCCCAAAAACGATTTGATATTCATAAGAGATATACAGGGTGTTTCTGATTTGATGCGAAAGATTTCAAAAGGTGATTCCTTGTTCAAAATAAAGGGTACTTTGTTATATAAATGTTGGGTCAAAAGTCAAAGGTTAGGGGGATATCGCGGTTCAAAGATGTTCAAATTATGGTTTTTATTTTTTATCTTAAAAACGAAAAGCGATAGAACGATGATATTTAATGGAGGTACATAAATGCTATTTTGCATGTCTATATCATCTAAATCTTGAGTAGCCTATGCTCGAAAACAAAAATTGAAAATGAATTATGGAAAAACAAAATTATGAATAATTCTTAACTTAGGAGGGCTATATAGTTGATTTTGGTATCAAAATGTAGGTTTTCGAGGTCGCTCCATTCAATAAGGAATGTTTCAGAGCTCTATCTATCATAGTTTAGATTTCAACCTGTCAAATGGCATTTTTTCCAAAACTCGAAATTTCAAACGATAATATCTCCTCTTCCTCTGATGGCCGCCACTATTTATTCATATTGGGTTGATCAGCATAGGTCAAAGTGTCTCTGTGCAAAATATGAGCGATTTGAAAAATTCAAAATTTTGGGTGAAAAATGACCAAGGGGTATGACCCCCAAAAAACGGCCTAAAGTCAATACCAAATAAATATGGGGGATCCTAGTGGTACGATTGTTCGAAGAAGTCGTTCGAACCATTCGAATCTACAATAAATGCTATTTTGCGGGTCTAAATCCTCTAAATCTTGAGTGGCCTGTGCTCTCAAACAAAACTGGAAAATGAATTATGGAAAAACAAAATTATGAATAATTATTGGCTCAGAAGGGCTACATGGTTGATTTTGGTATCAAATTGTAGGTTTTCGGGGTCGCTCCATTCAATAAAGAATGTTTCAGAGCTCTATCTATCATGGTTTAGATTTTCACCTGTCAAATGGCATTTTTTCCAAAAATCGAAATTTCAAACGATCATATCTCCCCTTCCTGTGATCGCCGCCACTATTTATTTATATTAGGTTGATCAGCATAGGTCAAAGTATCTCTGTGCAAAATATGAGCGATTTGAAAAATTCAAAATTTTGTGTGAAAAATGACCAAGGGGTATGACCCCCACAAAACGGCCTAAAGTCAATACCAAATAAATATGGGGGATCCTAGCGGTACGATTGTTCGAAGAAGTCGTTCGAACCATTCGAATCTACAATAAATGCTATTTTGCGAGTCTACATCATCTAAATCTTGAGTGGCCTGTGCTCTTAAACAAAACTTGAAAATGAATTATGGAAAAACAAAATTATGAATAATTCTTGACTAAGAAGGACTATATAGTAGATTTTGGTATCAAAATGTAGGTTTTTGGGGTCGCTCCATTCAATAAGGAATGTTTCAGAGCTCTATCTATCATAGTTTAGATTTTCACCTGTCAAATGGCATTTTTCCAAAAATCGAAATTTCAAACGATCATATCTCCCCTTCCTGTGATCGCCGCCACTATTTATTTATATTAGGTTGATCAGCACAGGTCAAAGTATCTCTGTGCAAAATATGAGCGATTCTAAAAATTGAAAATTTTGGGTGAAAAATGTACAAGGGGTATGACCCCCAAAAAACGCCTTGAACCCAATACCAATTAAATAAGGGGGATCCTATAGCGGTACGATTGTTCGAAGAAGTCGTTCGAACCATTCGAATCTACAATAAATGCTATTTTGCGGGTCTACATCATCTAAATCTTGAGTGGCCTGTGCTCTCAAACAAGACTGGAAAATGAATTATGGAAAAACAAAATTATGAATAATTCTTGACTTAGAAGGGCTATATAGTTTATTTTGGTATCAAAATGTTGGTTTTCGGGGTCGCTCCATTCAATAAAGAATGTTTCAGAGCTCTATCTATCATGGTTTAGATTTTCACCTGTCAAATGGCATTTTTTCCAAAAATCGAAATTTCAAACGATCATATATCCTCTTGCTCTGATGGCCGCCACTATTTATCCATATTAGGTTGATCAGCATAGGTCAAAGTATCTCTGTGCAAAATATGAGCGATTTGAAAAATTCAAAATTTTGTGTGAAAAATGACCAAGGGGTATGACCCCCAAAAAACGCCCTAAACTCTATACCAAATAAATATGGGGGATCCTAGCGGAACGATTGTTCGAAGAAGTCGTTCGAACCATTCGAATCTACAATAAATGCTATTTTGCGGGTCTACATCATCTAAATCTTGAGTGGCCTGTGCTCTCAAACAAAACTGGAAAATGAATTATGGAAAAACAAAATTATGAATAATTCTTGACTTAGAAGGGCTATATAGTTTATTTTGGTATCAAAATGTTGGTTTTCGGGGTCGCTCCATTCAATAAAGAATGTTTCAGAGCTCTATCTATCATGGTTTAGATTTTCACCTGTCAAATGGCATTTTTTCCAAAAATCGAAATTTCAAACGATCATATATCCTCTTGCTCTGATGGCCGCCACTATTTATCCATATTAGGTTGATCAGCATAGGTCAAAGTATCTCTGTGCAAAATATGAGCGATTTGAAAAATTCAAAATTTTGTGTGAAAAATGACCAAGGGGTATGACCCCCAAAAAACGCCCTAAACTCTATACCAAATAAATATGGGGGATCCTAGCGGTACGATTGTTCGAAGAAGTCGTTCGAACCATTCGAATCTACAATAAATGCTATTTTGCGAGTCTACATCATCTAAATCTTGAGTGGCCTGTGCTCTTAAACAAAACTTGAAAATGAATTATGGAAAAACAAAATTATGAATAATTCTTGACTAAGGAAGAAGGGCTATATAGTTGATTTTGGTATCAAAATGTAGGTTTTTGGGGTCGCTCCATTCAATAAGGAATGTTTCAGAGCTCTATCTATCACAGTTTAGATTTTCACCTGTCAAATGGCATTTTTCCAAAAATCGAAATTTCAAACGATCATATCTCCCCTTGCTGTGATCGCCGCCACTATTTGTTTATATTAGGTTGATCAGCACAGGTCAAAGTTTCTCTGTGCAAAATATGAGCGATTTGAAAAATTCAAAATTTTGGGCGAAAAATGACCAAGGGGTATGACCCCCAAAAAACGCCCTAAACTCTATACCAAATAAATATGGGGGATCCTAGCGGTACGATTGTTCGAAGAAGTCGTTCGAACCATTCGAATCTACAATAAATGCTATTTTGCGGGTCTACATCATCTAAATCTTGAGTGGCCTGTGCTCTCAAACAAAACTGGAAAATGAATTATGGAAAAACAAAATTATGAATAATTCTTGACTTAGAAGGGCTATATAGTTTATTTTGGTATCAAAATGTTGGTTTTCGGGGTCGCTCCATTCAATAAAGAATGTTTCAGAGCTCTATCTATCATGGTTTAGATTTTCACCTGTCAAATGGCATTTTTTCCAAAAATCGAAATTTCGAATAATCATATCTCCCCTTTCCCAGATCCGCGCCATTTTTTCTTCATATTAGGTTGATCAGCATAGGTCAAAGTATCTCTGTGCCAAATATGAGCATGTTTTTAGTATTTATCTCGTAAAATGTACCGTTTTGAAATGAGAAAATAGAATATCATTCAGTTCTAAAATGAATAGCCCTTTGCCCTTTCCGGTCACGTAATGATTCACATTTTCATTTCATAGCGGTACATTTTACGGAAAAAATACAGGAGATGAAGAAGTTTCTAACCAAAACAGGCTATCCGAAGTCGATTCTATCCAAGTTGTTGCATATATTTTTCATTAAATTTCATTATTCCGCCATCTTTGAACTGCGATATCTCCTCAACTTTCGACTTTTGACCCAACATTTATATAACAAACTACCCCTTATTTCGAACAAGAAATCACCCTTCGAAATCTTTCGCATCAATTCAGAAACACCCTGTTTACAGTGTGTCTGGCTTAATTATTAGCTAGTTATTTCGGGTGAAACAAAACTTATGTCTACCGAAGAACTTCACAACCTAAGCAATACGGAAAAATACGAATAAAAATTGAAACAAATTCTTCAAATATGCTACCAAGAATTAACCAATATTCTAGAATATTCAGTTAATTTTTCATATTTTATTGAGTGTACGTCATTGAAAATGTTATTTTTTCTCCATACGATAAACCTACTTTAAATTTGTTCATTGTAATATTTTCTGATTTCTAGTTTCAAACTCTTAGCGGCCAAATTCAAATTAGTTAAAACAAGAAATACTCAAATGTTGATGCACCGAAAGTGTTTTGAATCTGAAAGCAAAGTTTTCTGAAACAGAATTCTCATACTTTTGAGTATTTAAAGAATTTTCAAAAGGAGAATTTCACAGGTATGAAAATCCTAATAAAATTTCATATTTCTCTGCATAACAGGATGTTTTGTATGAACTTAGAAAATAGTCGAATTATCATTGAACAACATGATCAAAGTGTAAATGATAAAACTTGAAAAAATTCAATACAGACTCAAAAATGGGTTCGATAAGAAAGTTGAATGGAGGTCAATATTAAGTCAGGTCAAGTACAGGAAATCTTACACGATTGGTTATGCTCAATCATTGACTAAAAATATCAGTGTTGGCTTGAAACGAGATAATATCATTATTTTGTTTGGCCAATTTTTCAATCAATTCTGAATAGTGATTACGACAGGTGGATATTCGCATCTTCTGGTCACAAACATTCCGCAATAAAAATTCATCTGTATTTCCTCATGAATCATTCTTTTGTATTGTTCAGATAATACCAGGCGTATTTCACGGAATCTCTGACCACAGTACGTGTTGATGGAGCTTAGGAAGTTATTATTCTTCGAGATCTTAGCAATGATTAAATGAATTTCGCCATACATCCTTTATAGGAAAAAAAAGACTAACATGTTTACATATTCAATGCTGAAAAATTGAATGCATGATATGTTTGTTATACGGTTGAAAAAGCATGCTGTCTTCATTCCATAATTTGATAGGGGCTTAAATAGTCTTTAAAGGACAGGGAATGATTGAATAAAGAATAATAGCGAAATGATTTTTCTTCTCGGCAAAACTTCCTCGTACGTTTGAAAAAAATCGATTTGAAAATAATATCCCTTCATTTGATTGAGACATAAACAGTCCTTTTAAAGAGCAGATGATGATAAAATAGGGAAAATTATAGAACATTCAGAAACAGTGAAATGATCCCCTATCGATTACTGGTGAATCCTATTCTTAGATTTTTTCCGTCCAGAAAATACTCGACAAGGTACAAAGGCTTGCCTGTGCTTGCATCACTAGAGCTCTGAGAACGTTCCCGACTAGAGCACTTGAGGTCATCACAGATTTCACTCATCTACATCTAGTGATCAATAGGGTAGCCCATGAGGTATACTCAGAATATCTAGGGAAGATACAGGTAATGAGAGAATTAAAAGTCAGAGAGTCTGGTCCTCTCTGAACAAGAACAAACCCTAAGAAAACCTACCTAGTGATGTTATGATTTAAAAGCCAGCACCAAATTCAGCGTTGAAAGGCAGTAGGAGTTCAGAGCTATAGAAAATGAAAACAGCACTTGTTTTAATAGATTGCACCGTTTTGTCCGAAAGCTGTTCCAATTTTTATCTGCAACTTTCCTGAATCATTTTTCTATGAGAATGAACTTCAATCTAAATTTAACATTCAATATTCTCATAGTTATTACGTGAAGAATTACAGTGGCAGAACTTTTTCGTTGAAAATGAAGGAATGATCGAATTACACGCCACTGGTGCCCCCTCCCAAGATCAGAAATAATTTCATTGATTTGTTCTTAGAGAAGAGGGCAGGCATGTGGCTGTTCGAATACAATCTTTTCTCATGGAAGCTATTGCAAAAGATTATTTTTTCTTGTGAATTTCCGTACCTTGAATAGATGATCTTGAAAAAAATTACTCTCTCTGATCGTCCACATATCTTTTGGAAAATTATCGATTCAGATAAACCTAATTGAAATAATTAATAATATTTAGTGAATTATCACTTAGGAAAAGGTATTTCCCCTAAGATTCATAAGAGAAAGACATCAGATTTCTGAAATTCCTAATAATACCCTGCCACTGCTTCCTCCTCATGTTTTTGTCGATATGGGAAAAGGGATAGAAAGCCGTCATTATTCGTCTCGAAGTCACGAGAAAAAAACCAAAAACCAAAACTGGTTCGGGCAAAGGCGATACTAACTCAAGATGTTTTGTGCAAAGTTCGAATTCAAGGCCAGGGGTCTCTGTTGGCGTTGACCTCACATTGATTGAGGGGGTAAGGGGACATGGATCTTTCTAGAGAATATATCTCAACCCATCCGCCGGAATACTCGTGTATAACGGAAGAAGTCGCGATCTTGGTACTTCTAAAGAACGTGATGAGAATCTTTGCACACTCGCGTTGAGTATTAAGAATGAGCGAAGAAAGGTAATAGAAATTAAGATATCAAGAATTGAATAATTTCCTCATTAGCGGATACAGGAGAATAGCATTCCAATCATCAGAAGTGCCAACAAAAATAATTAAAATTTTTACAGTAGATTCCATGGTTTTGATCATTTTTTTGAATTCCTTCAGTTATCTGTGCAGATTCAAATCAAATTGTCTGTTGCCATGACATTCTGACTTTGAGCCTTCCTTGTGTCAAGTTTAGATAGATATACAGGGTCTTTCACGAGGAACCTCACCCATATTTATACGGGAGACTACTGAACGTATTTTCATGAAATTCAGCACTTATAAGTATTTCACGATGCTGATGAAATCTAAAATATTTTCAATGCATGAGCACCTCCGGTTTTTACGGAAATGACGTTAACTTCCGTTTTTCAAATTAGAACACCATTTTTTTATTGCAGAAATAGATTCCTTAGAAAATTTCAAGTTATTTTGATGTAACATTTTTCAGTTTTGGTTGGAAAATTCTCTCTGAGCGGGAAAATTCGAAAAAAAAATCGAAAATAGAGCTCCGCTGAAACAAGAATAACTTCGAGGTTTTGGATGGAAAATTTTCATTTTTGGGATTTTTCAAGATGTAAGATTGATGTATCCACTTTAGAAATCGAAATCGCGATTCATGATACAGGGGGTGAAAAAATCGCTTTCAAAGTTAGGGATGACAAAATCGTGAAAAATCAATTTTTTCAAATTAGAACCCCATTTTTTTATGGCAGATATTGAATCTACGTTAAAAAATAATGTGAGTGTATGCATCACACCCTTGCCCTAAAATGGATATTTTCTGAGTTAATATCCACTTTAGGACAAGGGTGTGATGCATACACTCACATTATTTTTTAACATAGATTCAATATCTGCCATAAAAAAATGGGGTTCTAATTTGAAAAAATTGATTTCTCACCATTTTGTCATCCCTAACTTTGAAAGCGATTTTTTCACCCCCTGTATCATGAATCGCGATTTCGATTTTTAAAGTCTTACATCTTGAAAAATCCCAAAAATGAAAATTTTCAATCCAAAAACCTCGAAGTTATTCTTGTTTCAGCGGAGCTCTATTTTCGATTTTTTTTTCGAATTTTCCCGCTCAGAGAGAATTTTCCAACCAAAACTGAAAAATGTTACATCAAAATAACTTGAAATTTTCTAAGGAATCTATTTCTGCAATAAAAAAATGGTGTTCTAATTTGAAAAACGGAAGTTGACGTCATTTCCGGAAAAACCGGAGGTGCCCATGCCTTGAAAATATTTCAAATTTCATCAGAATCGTGAAATACTTATAAGTGCTGAATTTCATGAAAATACGTTCAGTAGTTTCCCGTATAAATATGGGTGAGGTTCCTCGTGAAAGACCCTGTAGTTATAGTGAAAAGGGTTCACAGTTCACTGCGACCTTAAGGTCTATCTATTGTGCCCCCTAACAGAGCTGTTAAGTTCAGATATAACTCGAAATATGATTAAGAAGAGCTGTCATTGGAGCCAGGGCCAGGCTATGCATTTTTTTCAATGCATCGTTATGTGGTATTTTCTGAGAGAAACTCATTTTCATCGTGGTGTTCTGAGATTTGTGCTACGGGTGATAATGAGGTGTGAAGTTAGGAATAATAACAGAAATTTGTGCTGCCAGTATAAGAAGTATTTCGTGCGAAAATTTACGAACTGAATGCATCCCGTGCTTGCATTATTAAACGGAATGCATCACGAGATGATTTGAAGAAAAGGAAAACTTTCCCATAAGAACTATACTTACACTTTTTCCTCGCAACTTTCTGCTATATCCACTCTATTAAACATAGCGACTAATAATGTGCCTCTTTATAAGATCATTTAATTTCGATTTCGTTCTCATCAATGGCAGTGGGAATATATCGAAAAATTCTGTCGCTGTCTGAATTCACATAAAACTTTCGATATAATATGCATTTAATATTAGTTGAAGATTTATTATGCTTAGAAAAAATTAAGCTTACTTTTCAAAAGACGTTCTCTATTGTCGATTCATTCCTTAAGACATTTTACAATTTTATTTATCGGGTGTTTTTTTTAGAGTGATAAAATTTTCGATATAGTACGAGAGATGACGACCAAAACCATGTTTCATAGCGGTCCGGCTAAAACCGTGTGAAATCGATAGATTAGATGACCCTAGAGCCGACTGGTAAGTAGTAATACTCAGAAGTGTAGCATCTTCGCGGGGGGGCATTTCTGCTGTGTAAAAAAAATGGTCGACGGTCGTATAACGGCCCGTCTGATATTGAAAATGTACATAGATTTTGTTATTTTATCAATAAAATTTGTGTTTTCAGACATTTTGTGCGTAGCGTTTGACCTGAGTGTCTTTTCAAAAATGTCAAAAATCTGACCTAAGTGACTCATAGCGGCTCGGTTCATTTTTGTTTTGAATCATTCGTCTGGATGCCCAAAATACAAAAATACGGTTTTCAGACATTTTGAGTGTCGCCTATAACGAAAAAATGTGCTGGAGTCGCCCGGCAAAAACTCCGGCTGGCGGCTACACTAGGAGAAAGACATATGCGATCTTATCGCAAAGAAAAGAGATGAACCCAGTGTGAAGTCAACTTGTCAAAATCATATTGAAGATGTAAACCAATATTAATGTGACCACAGGCTTGCTTTGCCCACAAGCTCTGACCACAAGGAGTTGATGCGTTGAATATAATTCATGTAAAACTAATTTCTGAATTAAAGTCATATATTTTTTTATATATTTCATTTGGAATATATCTATTTGGTGTTAGTGACTATAATCGAAAGAATTCCTGTGAAGTATTTCGGAAATTTCTCAAATTTTTTCACGGACTTGAATCAGGAATATATTAGAAATGATTTGAGTTGAACGTTGAACTAATTCATAATATCTAAATAAATATAATGCATATATTTTTGCTGAATAATTAATGTTTCATTGGCCACAAACTACAAAAGTACGTATTATCAATCATTTCATTCTTCCGAATTTTCAATTAGTAAATTTGGTAGCTACCTCAATTTCATGTTCAGTGCTAGTATTTCCATAGGATTGCGGCTCTTCAGCATTGATTTCTTGTGCTTGAGGAAAGAAACTTGAATTCAGAAACACATTAGATAAATGTTTGATAAATATGTGTACCCCTGAGGTAAATTTACTTCACGTTCATGCAACCGGGCTAAGTACTGCAAATTGAAAAGTTGTCTGATTAGTTAAATGCTACATTCAATTTGTCTGATATCATTTTTTTCACATCTAGGGAACGTATTCAATCATTGACGACGAATTTCAGACAGGTCGCTATGAGTCACTTAGGTCAGATTTCTTGACATTTTCCAAATGCTATAAAAATGTAAGGCGACATGTTTTTTGTCTGAAAATTGATCTTTCCACATCAATTGACACGGCTTAACCTATAAAAATCATTTTCAGACGGGCCGCTGTAAGTTTTTTTTCCTTTTCATTTTTTACCTTTTTTTATTGGTCTCCTGGGTACGCGCTACAATCTTGGTGTCTGAAAACTGTGTTATTGGTATCTCAGGGCTATTATCTAACTACATTCCGGAAATCAGACGGGCCGCTATGAGTCACCCATGTTGTTTTTTTGACATTTTTGAAAATGCGCTCAGATCATACGCTACGCGCAAAATGTCTGAAAATCGCATTTTTGGGTACAGGGTCATATAATCTATCGATTCCGTGCGGTTTTAGCCGAGCCGCTAAGAGTCAAAAATCTTGGTCGCCATCTCTCGTACTAATAGGGATAACTCTGATTTGACAGAAGGTAGAAGCCATGTTGTTTCGACATTTCTGTCCAGTATTTGAATTTTCTTGTTATTACTGTACCAGTAATTTGATCAAAATGGAAGTACCTACCATACATTGTCATCTGAAAGATTCCCAACATTGTTTCGATAAGCTTATCAAATAATTTTCAATATTCACAAATCCCGCATTAAATAGTTATTTATTGAAATATAGCTAGACGCCACAAGCTCCTTGGGCTGTATCGAAGATAGTATTTCCCCTGATAAATGATAGTAGTTTAGAATATCAATTAAAAAAGTACAATGGTATCCGTGCCGTGGGATAGTTGATATGGGAGACCGTTCCCGCAATTAGAATGAATAAAAGGAAGTGAGGTCTATCTTGGGCCACCATTGTCTTCCTTGTCTACACGTTCATACAAAGAAGCGAAATACCCTGGATCTAAGGAAACCATATACCGGAAAATATTTCCCCCTTCAATTACTAACTTCCTGTCCAATACTGCATATCTCATTATGCTCAAGGGAACCCTTTGGGAAGATTTTATTAACTTTCAACTAATTGTTTATTTATCGACCCACGTTGTCTCGTCGACAAGGAATGCAGACTGAGATTCAAATCGGAATTATGGAAAAAGATTATATTTAATTTTTTCATGAAATGTTCAACTTAAAATTTCTTCGAATTGAAAAGAAATTTTCATATGAAAACTGAAGAATAGGATTTTTTTCGACAACGACGACGAATTACGAATAAATTGACATTACCAATGGTCGCACTATGGGTATTGGTGAAACTACGTGTCCACTAGTAGGTACTGCTTATGAAGTATAAACTATTTTGAGTGTTCTCCCTTGGAAAAGAAAGAATTATAAGATGAATTAAATCATCAACCCAAAAGAAGCTCGAGCATTTCCATGGGCGCCCGCAGAAACCTGCATAAATTTTTCTCAGGGGGGCCAAAGGGGGCCAGGGGGGCCATGGCCCCCCTGCAGGCGTCCATGAGCATTTCCATCGTAAAACGAGGAAGTTCGAGAGAACAATTTGAAGTATATTTCCAGTCGTTCGAAAAAAAAAATTTCTGGCGTGCAATGAAATACTGAGTATACTCAGGCATCATCAATCATAAGAGTAGTGTCAGATCATATTACATTCTACCAATATTACTCCGCCTATTGTTCCATTGAATTTGTAGGATTGCTTCTGAACTGAGTTTTAGTTCTCGACTGGGTCTGTCAGTCGTACATCAAGCATCTATCAGCATGACAAGCATTGATTGGAGCAATTAATCTCTTACCGAACCCATGATATTGCAACATCCTCTGTATATAGGTAGGCATATTCAGATTCTTGAAGGTATTCTTCCAGTGAGTAGATCTGTGAAGCGTCCTAGCAATTGATCATGTATTTTTGCCCCATCGTTTGATATTTCAGTAAAAATATTTTTTTCTTCAAAATAAGTGTATTTGATAGGCAAAATGAACGACGAAGGATTTACGATAGAAAATTCTATAAAAAGTTAAATTATGTGCCAATTGTGCTAAGAGCCCCATTTTTTTATGTGCTCAAGTCAATAAATAATTTAGTCACTCGATTTCAATGGGACAAATGCTGGAATTATGTGCAAATTATGTGCGGATTCAGCACATATTCCAGAGCATATTTGTCATTTTGTACGAATTAGGTGCAAATTATGCTTAGTCTTATTAACTATGTAAATTATTCACTCGATTCAAATGGGACAAATGCTGGAATTATGTGCCAATTATGAGCGGACTCAGCACATATTCCAGAGGACTTTTTCTTTTGTACGCATAATGTGCTCGGAGCCTTTTTATTTTTGTACCCAAGTCTAATTAAGTACCTAGTTTATTCACTCGATTTCAATGGGAAAAAGCTGGAATTATGTGTAAATTGATGCCAATTCAGCTTAATTCTGCACTTTTTCATATGTTTGTTTTTCATCCGATTCCAATTAAATAAATTCTGGAATTATGTGGTGATTTATGTGCGCAGTCAGGATTTCTGCACTTTCAAATATTTTTTTATAGATAATTGTGATCTGTATTTGAGATTGAAATGACTGGTTGTGAGTTATCTGCATATGGTCTAGGTTGAAGTTAAGTTTTTTAAATTTTATTTACTAACAAGAAGAGTAGAGATATAAGCTATAAACTCAAAAAGATAATAGAAAAAGAGACCAACTATCGCTTCAATAAACGAAATCAAAAAAACAATTTCGGGTAGATTGCTTTTATGTTGATGGATTATAAGGATATTATTTTATGATATAAAAAATTGTTGAAGACTGCAGAAAAAATCTGATTCAGCACACAAATCACAAATAATTTGCACATTATTCCAGGTTTCCTTTCATTGAAATCGAGTGGTGAATGAAGCAGATATTGAGAATTGTGCTAACATTTCCGGAAAATAAGACACAAAATCTATATTGGTGAGTGCACAAAAAGGGAAAAAATCTCGATTCCTTTGTTCTTATTAACAGTTCTTTCTAGCTAAAATAATATGACAATTCATCCTCTCTCCCCGTAAAGTAGTTTGACTACTCAAGTGGGTATTTCCGCCACTCCATACTCTCTACAATAAACTGAAATGTTTGGTTATATGAAAATTCCACATTATCAAGATACGAAGCTCTTCTAGTGCTTACTTTGAGATTACTTTCTCGAACATCAGAGATCATTACACCGATCCAGGTTTATCCAAATATATCCGTCTATTTGCGACATATACTCGTATATCAGACAACTTCCTCGACAACTTCCTCGACAACTTTTCGTTTTAGTCATGCAAAGGTCAATGCATATTAACACAAGAGGAAGCAGGGTAATGAGAATGGTTTTGGTTATGAGCAACTTAATGATAAGATTCGCCAATTTTAACGACCCTGACTTCCTTCACTGATAAATGGACGTTATTGATGTCATATTTCGTGTTCCTCAAGCATTTGATGCGGAACATTTTTTGACACCGATTAATGTCACAGTATCTAAGGTTCGAATCTTTTTTATGCCCATTTCAAGATTGGTTCAATATTCTGCAGAAATTATGTGTAAGTAAATTTCAGCTCTTTCACATAATGAGTTCCTCAGGAAGTTTATCAGATCATAGGGATGAATCTATAATGCGCCAGGTGTCAATTGTATCATTCAATTTTCGTTCGTATGGTGAATTCACTTCACGAAAAGTGAGCTCAAGCTAAAACAAAAATAAACACTTCCCTATTTCCATTGATATTCCAACAAGTCTCCAAGGAAACTTGTTAGAAAAACGAAGTTTTAATTATTTCAGCTGTCCATCTCGTTCGAATACAACTACCATCATTCATTTCTGACACTGCTCAATGTTTTTCCGAGGACATCACACTATTTTTATTCACGCCAGGAGAAATAGACCATGACTACTACTAGTAGATGCTTAATTGGGTGATTAAACGACTTTTGTAGACCGTGCTATGAAATTTCTGAGACGAAATTTTTTACCTTGAATATTATCAATGGACTCAGACTAATCTACTGAGATTAGTTCATGGATCATTCAATTAAATTCGGACCGTCTCCGATTTTGAGTTTATAATCCTTGCACAAATATATCTATGTTCCCCTATTTCCAAACGTGGAACAACTGGCATTAGGAAAAACGTAAATTGGAAAATAGCCGTTCATAATAGTCAATTTGATGAGTCCTATGAGCAGAGCCGGGACGAATGTAATTACCAGCTGAGGGTGTCTATGAATCGAAAAAATGTTAACCGTAGAAAAGTGTACCATACAAGTGTATTATCTGCAATGTGGAGAACTTTGAAGTGTTTTGAAAATTGAATGAATATTCCAAACAATTGTTCAGTATCTTTCAGATACCATTCGTGCTATACTTGTGGAACGAT
This sequence comes from Adalia bipunctata, assembly GCA_910592335.1. Taxonomy (NCBI): domain Eukaryota; kingdom Metazoa; phylum Arthropoda; class Insecta; order Coleoptera; family Coccinellidae; genus Adalia; species Adalia bipunctata. The sequence continues at coordinate 8,679,275 of OU342955.1, read as the reverse complement.
AGAATCACCCGCAAAAAATTCTGCAGAACATCCAAGTCCAATTATATTTCCATTCGATTACACCGAATCATTTTCGACGTGCAAAAAGAGAAATATTCTCGTTTGAAAAGTTTGATAGCACTGACCCAACTCACTATAGAAAATGGTGGGAACGATCGTGACGTCAAGACGCGACAGACGTCACCTAGGCAACAGACGCCTCGCCCTTCAGACAATGTGGATGCTATTTATCGCACGAAGAAGTGACGGTTTTTTGATCGATTGTTTGTTTCGTGAAAATGGAAACATGCTTCCGATGAATCCATTATTAAATCAGAAATTTCTGGGAAAATGCTGTAAACTTTTCCGTCTGCAGAGCTGTTTTATTACCCAGGCCGCACAAAAAGATCCCAGATATAGCTCTAGGACTCTTTTCAAGGAAATTGGGACGCCTTTTGTTACTTATTTGCGGGGTTGTTGAGAGCTCTACGTCGTCTCCAAATGTCCGCCACCAGATTATTTCCATCAGCGAAGTCTTCGCGATATTCTACATGGAAATTCTCAAACAAGTCACACTGAGAGTTCTGTGCGAAATTCGCATAAACCTCTTTTCATAAGCTGCTTCTGTTAATGAGAATTACATGCTGTAATCGCAGGGAGCTCTTCTGGTTTGATCTTGGGGAGCTTGCAGAGTTGCAAGAATCCGATATTCTTATTAAAATTCTGCAGAGGTGACTTTTTGATATATATTTATGAGTTCTAATTAAGGGTTCAATTTAATATAATGAGCTTTATTTATTATATCAAAAAATTGTCAAAAGACGTTTGAGTAACTATTTCAAGGGCATCTCCACTTGATAATTTGTTGTTATTTCACTTGATTTCTCTTTCTTTTCTATTTTTTCTTAGAAAAAGTAAAATAAATATAAAAGCAATATGTAATGTAATTTGTAGAATTAATTTTTTTTGTATGTTTTTGTTCTTCAATATATTTATTTTTGTTAACTGATAAGTTACCTGTGAACATTGTTTTGGGTATTAGTTTACCTGTGTATGTTCCATTGTGAATGAATAAATAAATAAATATTCTACATTCAGCACTCAATTAGTTCTGAGATTACACTTCAAATTCTTGAGACGTGATCTTTTTTGTCTGCTCATCTATGAAAATGCGAATGGCAAACTTCTATAAAATATGTATTTTCTTTATTTATCTTAATTATGTTAGACTTAAAAATAAATGAATAAAATTGTAAAAAATATGAATATGAATATTGTTAAGAAAATAAAGGTAATATAAGATGAATTTGGAAGAAAATGATATATTTCTTTCTATTCTTTTGAAAGTATTCTGTTGATTTTCCAAAGCAGCACAAGTCCTTATGAAAAATTTCAATATCACAAAAATATCATCTGATTCCAACATTTTTAAGATCCACTTTTCGATAAGAGCTATTTAATATTTTAACAAAGCAAAACTGAAATGGCTGTGGTAACACACAAAAAAAATGGATTGCATTTTCCTGAGAAAGTAAACCAGTACCTATAAAATTTCACTAACTTAAACGTGGAAGGTATCCCAAGATGATTTTTCAAAATCTGGTCACAGATTTTCCAGTCGAAATCAAGAAACTACTATTTTTGATTTTTGATAGGAGACCCCTCTCTTTCGGAGTTACGACCCCTAAAAAAGTCTTTCCTTTTTATCTCATGATAATACGAAAATCACTGAATTTGGTACATAGGGATTTTATGACGTGTGAAATCTCATAGTGGTCCCTTTTTTGGGGATGGATCAGAACTCTGTATCTGTTATAATAATCATAATTCGAAATAAAAAACTAGATGATTTCACTTGGATGCCAAGACTTTCGAGTACCAATGATTATTGTTAACAAATTATAAACAGTCCATATCACCTAAATCATTCAATTAATCAATTCATGTTCAAGAGTATGGAAATATTTTGCTACACCCATCAGCCACATCAGAAGTGCAATAAAACGGAATGTTCTCGAATGTAAATAAAAAAATGTCTACATTCGCCATTATCATTAGTTCTCCTAATTTATAAACATATGACGCGTACATGAACGTTCAAGGCAAAAAGTATTATTTCGACCCAAATAAATGAAAAAAACGAACGACACAAAACATAAATAATTAATTGTATACAGGTATACAGGCACTAAAGGCGAGTATGGATGTATTTGTCAGTCCAGACCGCCTTGACATGCTTATTTCAACTCTTTGAAATCAGAAATCCGGTTGCAGTCGCTTCGTACAGCTACCAGATACTGATTTGAGGCTTGCAGTGACTGACAATTCGGTAAAAGTTATGTCATGCTTGTCCTCGCAGAAAAATGTAAACAAAGTAACAGATGCCAAAGCTTTACCGATACTGATCTCATTTCTCACCAGCGCGGTTCGAGTTTTCGCCAGGTTTGTGATCGTTTTTGCACATACAGGGTGGCCCACATAAAACAGAGCAGCCATATATTACCGCAAGATTGAGTTTTTCCGAAAAACGAAGAAACATCATCCCCCTAAGTGGTGGGCAACCCCATAAAGAATCAAGATTGGCCGCAAAATTATCGTTCTATGTGATCCATCCTGATGACTAATAATAATTAGCAGTGAATATCCTGTATGACCCAGGAATGGAGAAAATTTTTTTTTTATCGCATTGGGTATAAATAACCTTCCACTAAATCTTAAACGATTTTTTTTCTCTTCAATATTATTATGGATTCGGACCCCTAAATTTGATGGATCGGATAGATTTGAAAGTTTCATAAACATATTTTGATCATATTTTGGATGAGAAAAATTCATTCTCAGTTTCTTTTGAGGTTATAAAGTTTTTATCTTATGTTGCCTGAGTGGAAATGATCAGTGTGCAATATTAATAATTTATGGAGGGCAATAGTATTCAGTATCATGACATTCATTTCAAAAGTCTAATCGATGTAATGTAATGAGATATGATGTAACTGAACCATATTGTTGCACGATCGTTGGTGTTGAGTATTTAATTGAAGTCTAGACGAATATCAGACAATAAACGAGAGCAGGGGCGTCGATAATTTTTTTTGGGAGGGGTTTGTTAATGTATTGATTAATAAAAGACATCTGCTTGATGATTAATGAGATGAGCGATCAGGTTTACTTCACCTAAAAAATTTTCTTGGTGGGTTGTTACTCCTAGTACCTCCCCTACGAACGCCATTGGCACTTATGAAATAGTTATATTATCCATTTTTCTTGAGTTGAATATACAATGGATATTTTCAAGATGAATTTTCTCGGTTTAATAAACATTTAGTTTAATAATAATAATAAATACTTAATTGAGTATAAAAACATTTTTTTATAGTATACCTTTATAATAATTGAAAAAGATTTCTTCTAACAACAAAAAATATTCGTTGGTACTGTTATGAGAGCTTTCATTTGATGTGACACTTGGTACAAAAATTTTCTCTCCAAATAACTAGATTCACTTTTTTGAATTATGCGTGTTTGGTCACAAAATAGAATTTTGCATTTAGATAAGTAATTAGTCATCTTCATTAGCGAAGCATACAAAAATGTATGTACACACGTCAAAGATTGAATAATTTAAGACGAACATCATAATAACATAAATGACTAGCAGTCGATTAAAACCACATAATTCATAAGACACCATATAATTCCTAAAGCACCACATAATGAGAGAAAAAAAATTATCAGTTCAAATATAAAAATAATAAAAAACTCCCTTACGAATGAATGGTTTCGAAAAAATTGAGGAAATGATTCCTTGTTGAAAAATAGGGTGGGACTTTCATGTAAACTTTACGTTTATTGAGCCCCCCCTGATTAGTTACAGGTTACAGCCCCCTAAAGATGACGCCCGAAAACCAGTTTTTAATTTTTTTCAAATCAATCCAAAAAACTGACAAGAATAAAATTAGGCAGACATTTTATGCAAGCAGAACGGCAAATTTTTGGTGGTGTTCTATGGTTGCAAGGGGTAGAAAAAGCCTCTCGTAAACTTTGTTTCGCTGAAACATTTTTCAATATTCATGTTATACATTAAAAAAAAGTTTGGATAGCTTGATCTACACTGCGCAAAAAAATTAACGCACATTCTGAAAATCTCAATTTTAATGAAAGTTAACTCTACATTGACTTTATAACTTATTTTTAATGTTCTCTCGGGAAGGTTTTGAACGAAACAAGACACATTAAATGGAAGAAAAATTCAGGATTTCACCGAATCTTATGTGAAAGAAGAGAAATGAACAATTTTCAAAATACTGAAATGCTGATAAGTGATTTAATACTTGGTAATTCCACCCCCTGCGTTAATTACAGCTCGGCAACGACGGTTCATACTCAAAATGAGTGATCTTAAAATGTTCTGATCTAATCCTACCCAGATTTCTCCGAGTTGGATTCCTAAGTCATCAAGAGTAGCTGGATGATTTTCTGAACTTCTCAGCCTTCTATTGAGGTTGTCCCAAACCTGCTCAATCGGATTGAGATCTGGACTTCTTGCTGGCCATTCCATTCGAGAGACTTCAACCTCTTCAAGGTACTCCTGAACGATGCGCGCACGATGGGGTCTGGCATTATCGTCCATAAAAATGAAATTTTCACCAATGTATGGGGCAAATGGCACTACGTGCTCTTCAAGAATGTTCCTTATATACTTATCAGCATTCATAGCTCCATTATCAACGACCACTAGGTTTGTGCGAGCAGTCAAAGATATTTCACCCCATACCATAATCGATCCTCCCCCGAAACCAGTAGTATTCAGGAAATTGAACTGAGCATATCTTTCATGTGGACGTCTGTATACAAGGGAACGTCGATCACAATGGTAGAGGCAGAATCTAAACTCATCTGTGAAGAGAACTCTTTCCCAATCGGCCTCTTCCCAATGGATATGCTCTCTCGCAAAATCCAAACGCGCCCTTCGATGGGCTGGGGTAAGAGCTGGGCCTCTTGCCGCGACACGAGGTCTTAAATCATATTCTCTGAGGCGATTTCTTATTGTCTGAGTGCTAATTTGCACCTCATGAGTTTGCTCAAGCTGATTTTGAAGGAGGCGAGCGGTTGCAAACCGTTGTCTCAACGTAACGTTCTTGAATGGAATGGTTGTTACCCGTGGTCTACCCTGTCCTGTCCTGTCCCGGACATTCATACCTGTCTCCCTGAATCGCTGCAACATTCTGGACACACTTGTATGGGAAACTCCAAACCTTTCTGCAATTCTTGTGTATGTCCACACTTCTTCTCGCAAAACTACCGCTTGGGCACATTCCTCTTGGGTCAAATTGCGTGTTGCACAGCGATCGAGTATAGAAAATCAAACGAAAGAAAAACTATTGATCACTAGAATTGATCGAGAACAACTGATTTTAGAATGGAGCCAATACATTCAAAATCTGATAATATCATCTTTTTTTATTCCTGCTGGGAGAAAACATCTGTATTGAAGAAAAACGTTGAAAGTGGATAACATATGCTATATGCATGCATAATTCTGATAAAAATAATTATCATTGAGAACACCTTCAGTTGTAGAATAAATTTGAGATTTCCATAATGTGCGTTAATTTTTTTGCGCAGTGTATTCTTAACAAGTAGGTCTACGGTATTCTCTTGCTAAAGTTAACGGTTTTTGGAAAAATAATACCAACGGATAATACGCCTTCAAATCTTCCTAAATTATGGAAGAATGAGCGATCAGCGCGTTGGTGCTTAAAGTAAAGCCCGCAACGGACGGCGAGCGATAATATAATATATATTATAGCTTTGCATTGACATATGTCATTTTAGTATGGAAAAATATATTTATATTTTCATCCAAGCGATATATTACGATATTTTTCCATACTAAAATGACATATGTCAATGCAAAGCTATAATATATTTTGTACAAGAACACAAAATTTGTTGCCTTTTCTGCAGTTATTTTTAGCTTTTTATCATGAATATCTCTGAAGTAATTTCACAAGGTAATCATATGTAAAATTCGGCTTACTACTCGACTGATGCACAGCATTCTCTTCATCAATGACGAAATATCTACGACTGCAGTTCACACCTTCCGAATAAAAATTCTGTCTCCATATAAAAAAATGTGAAAAATCTACCGAAGGCCAAGAGACCACTGCTCCCAGCGGAGATCGTGATTAAATTAGTTCTACCCATACTGATTCCATCTCGAAATCGATACCAAAGTACTTCTTCATTCTGTTGAACACCTTGACATGTTTGCTGCGCTCTTTTGCAATGTCCTGAATTCGGCTGTCAGCACAGCATTTCGCTTCGAGGGCCTCCGTTAAGAGGAGAAATGTTCCTCCGGATTTGATTGATTATACAGGGTATCCTATCGACGGATGTTGTTGTATGATAATCTGCCGATGCAATACCTGATTTCATAATGCTGATATTGCAATGGAGGAAAACAAGCGTAGACGAAATATCGACAAAGTGTCCTGAACTATTCATTTATGCGGTGAATTCATTCATGGGAGGGCCGTGATGAAATGAATGAATTTTTAATGTGATTATAGATATAGAAATATCTGGAGAGTTCTATCGGCCTTCGAATTGAGGAGATAGTTTGAAGAACATTCTGCAATTTCTTTAAGAAGAAACATTGATTTATTTACTCCTGATCGATAAACATCGCTTCAAAAACGAGAAAAAGTAAAGGATGAACCCTGTATTTCATCAATTAACTTTTTCACGATCTCAATATCCGTAAAAGTAAAAAAAAAGAACGAGGGTCAATGTCAAAAAAGTGAGCTTCCGAATTGTGAACAATTACAGCCACACCTCTAAATCTTTTCATAATCCATGAATTTCACATCCCATTGTCACTTTCAACCAAGAATTACACCCTAATTGGGACTTAGTATTCCGCGAGCAAAACCCTTGATAAATTAATTCATTCACCGTGATCCAGACACTCTAAAACTTCAGCCTACGCTAAGGCAGGTCTACAAACTTGAAAGTTAGGGGAGTAGAGAAATGGAAATTCCCAACAACCTAATCTCATTATCAGAGTTTATCTGGGTAGGCTCTATCCGAACTTTTTTGGGGATTGATTAACTTAGCCTTGGGTTTTTATCGTGGATTCGTATGTTCTGATCGCACCTTTCAGACTGCCAACAAGATTGATAATAGCAGCTGTATCGAATGGAGTGATTTTTCTTCAGTTATTTGTTTTTTATTAGATTGGCAGTAGAGATTGCAAGATAATTTTCAGCTTTTATCGGTATTTTTAGTCGTAACCCCACCACAGACAGATGGAGGGTTAATTTCCTTCGTACTCCGTACAGGTTAGATTCTAGCATTGCAGATGGCAGGTTACCAAGCACTGTGATCAATGAGAATCTCCCCCTTCCTGTTCACGTTGTTTTTGGCTTTTTTCGATAGTCTCCATATCCATCCTTGCATCACAAGTTTCGATTTTGGAAGTGAATTCTATTCTAGCGAATTAATTGTTATATTCATCAATGAAACTAATGAAAGCATGTATTTTTTGATTCAACAGACAATACCGTTCGTGTTCTTCGGATCTTGAGTTAATGCTTCTTTTATTAGTCCCAATGTGAACTTTTGTACAGTCGCAGGGTATCTACAAATAACAGCTTGAGAAAGTAGATCAATATGGTATTCAGCTCTCCTCAAGTCCTGAGCCTTCTTCATGGAAAAGATTTCCGATGATCTGTTATTCAGTGCTGCCCTTTCTACAAGTACTTTAATCACACCCCACTCTTGATTGGAATGTTGGTCTTCTTATGTAATGACATAAGAAGTTCAATTCCCCTGTGTGGTAGGTGTTCTTGGAAACGACTAGGTTGCCATTCAGCTTCCTAGTTACCGAAACATCCAAGACAGGTAGTGTACCATCTTTATCTGCTACATATATAGTGTTAGTGAAAAGGGGTTACAGTCCACTGAGACCTTAAGGTCTCTTGTGCCCCCTAACAGAGCTGTTATCATCGCGCCTCCTACAGCTCGCCCTCCAGTTCCAGAGATTTGATGAAATCCAGTATCTGGGACGGCTTCAAGGAGTATAACTCCCCACTTCTATAAGTTTCTTGTCCAAAGCACTCTTTCCTTTGGCTTGCAATGGCATAGTTTTCCGTAACCAGGTGAATAGGAGTTTCTTCCTCCTCCCCACAGAATCTACACTCATCAGTGTCCGATAAACCCATTCTCAACAGATGCTTCTTCAGGCGACAATGTCCTATGAGAAAGCCAGTGAGTAAGTGAAGTTGGTTTTTACTGAGATCCAGATATTTTTTGGATCTAGCAGTTTCAAAGTTCCGGAGGAACTTTTTGGAGTGATTCATCCCTGGGAGATTCCGCCAGAGTTTTTCTCTTTCCGTTTTCTCCTTCAGCATACACTCCTTCTTAAAGGTGCATTTTCCTACACCACAGAAGGGTTCTGGGCCAGTGTGTGGCGTTTGTGCGCTCTTTCTGGCCAGTGTATTGGCCTCTTCGTTTCCTACGATTCCCGAATGACCGAGAACCCAGATTAAAAAGACCTTATTCTTCTTGCCTACCTCATTGAGTTTGTTTCGGCAGTCCCAAATCAGCTTTGAGTCAATGACGTAGGAGCTCAGTGCTTTAATAGCAGCTTGACTATCTGTATGAATAGCTATATCGCACTTCTGATAGTTTCTTTCTAGATTTATATCTAGACATCTTCCGATGGCAAGTATTTCCGTTTGAAGGACGCTTGTACAATAGCCCAACGATAGTGCACACTTGGTGTTTGTCCCGTAAATGCCAGCGCCAGCTCCTGTAGCGGTTTTAGAACCATCTGTATACCATTTTATTGTATTTTCTTTGAGATTATAGTTGGTGTATTCCCTTTCCCAATCCTTACTTACCGAGGTAAGGAACACCAGAATGTTCAAATCACGATGGTATCATGAACATATTGCAGCCATGAAGCAATTAGCTATCGCAGGATCAAGAGTTTTGCCTTAAGCGACAAATTCCATTTTTCTTTCCATAGGAATTTTTTTATAATTTCGAAAAAGGTGTGAATTGGGTTTAATTTCTTTTTGAACTACCAAGACCTTAAATTAATTGAATCTTACCATACTTGTCCCAAAGCAACATCTCCCAAAGATCTTTACCTGAAACAAAATCTGAAATGAGTGAACTGAATGAAGGAGAGTTGATTAAAAATTATTATTAAACTCTTGGGGCGCCCTTTCTCCTTTCTGATGTTGCGTTGATACTATATACAGAACAAATAAGAGCCGAACTGGATATGTCAGAAACAAATGGCAGCGTGGCAGATTAATTAAAATCCTTTCGAACTGCAAACAAGAGATCCGTTTTCCATTTGGGTTTGTTTACCCCTGTTTCGGCATCGAGAGTTGTCTGGAAACTTCGGGAAATCCGTCTGAGGCCTCAATGGGCGTGTCTTTCTATCCCACGGGATTGGAAAGATTCGAATAGGATAACATTCATTTCTTCAAAGCACGCCTTTACATGATATTCTGCCCGAATATTTTTATTACATATCTCTGTTTCATATTCAATTGCAAGAAGTATGAGTCACTATGGTCTCAAAGAGATAATCAATAATTTTAAAACAAGAAAGGCTCCTGGAAAAGATAATATTACAAATCTAATGCTGAAGAAAATGTTAAAGAAAGGAACGGCAGCTCTCACTAGCATAGCAAATGGCGTGATGAGAACAGAGCACTTTCCAAAAAGACGGAAAACGACCGATAAGCCTGCTCCCAGCCCTAGGAAAAATTTTGGAGAGAGTCTCAGCCAGACGACTTAATGAAGAAACAGAAGCCCTGGCGACGATACCCAATGAACCATTTGGGTTCCGAAAACAACATTCAACTGAACAACAGCTACTGAGAATAACTGAGTATATCACAGAAGGATTTCAGAACAAACAAGCCACAGGACTACTACTACTAGATGTAACCAGAGCTTTTGATAGAGTATGGCATGAAGGACTAGCATATGAAATGATAACCGCAGGTTATTCACCCAAGCTATGCAGAATAATAAGAAATTATTTGAGGGATAGGAACTTTTGTGTGAAAATAGGTGATGTTCATTCCACACTCAGATATTTAGAAGCAGGAGTTCCCCAAGGATCCATACTAGGACCGCTACTCTATAACATACACAATACACATACATGATATACCAAGAAATCCAAGATGCCTGCTTGGTCTATACGCGGACTATACGGACATAGCAATCAGGCACAGAAATACAAAAATAATTCACAAAAGACTTCAAGAAGCTGCAGATGATGTCAGTCAATGGTGTAACAGATGAAAAATCAAAATCAATGGAGAAAAGAGTCAAGCAATACTCCTTCTAAAGAGAAGACTGAAGATGGAATCGAAGATATCCATAGACAATAATGAAATTGAATGGAAGAATGAAGCTAAATACCTAGGTGTAATATTAGACAAAGGACTAACGTGGAAACAGCACATTAAGTATGCAGTGGATAAAACGAATGTAGCAATGAAAAGATTATACCCGATTATAGGCAGAAGAAGCCAAATGAACAGAAACACGAAATTGAGGATCATAAAAGCAGTCGCCAGACCCCAGCTAACATATGGATCAAGAGCATGGGGATATGCAGCGAGAACCCATATAAAGAGGATACAAAGTACAGAAAACAAATTTCTGAGACGGGCATTAGACGCCCCCTGGTTTGTTAGGAATGAACAAATCCGAAAAGTCATCAAATGGGAGTCCATTACTACATTCATCAATCGAAAAGCTGCAAAAGCCTATGAAAGAGCTAGTGAACATCCAAATGACGACCTTAGAAGGTTAGTTGACTATGACTATGAGATGAAAAAACAGCCAGAATTTACCGCAAAAGACCTAGAGACCAATTGCGAAAATGAAGATAAAGAACTCCACACTTAGTGAGAGATATCCAATTGAAGGATGAACACAAACACTCAGCATAAAAGAATGCGAAAGAGAAAATAACAGATAAGATGATGGAAGGTTTATAGGCTTATGCCCGGAACCAACCGCAGGAGAGGTGTTTAGTCGGTAAGAATCCGACACTACCCAGAAAGACTGGGTGTCTGATGTAAGATTCACCTCTTCTAGAACAACAAAAAAATCACTATAGTCAAGTAGTGAGTTCGGTCTCCAGACTCTGCTCTCGGCCTCCAGTCTTAGTCTTCGCGCGAAATGGCACTTTAGACCACAAGTGGCTAAAGCAGTCAGAGCTTTCAAGCAGACTGAAGTCCAAGGGAATGAGTGGAAGCAATGGTGAATTTTTTTTGAATCAACAATTTCAGTTGGATCTTCGACTAATTTTCGTCTGTTGGTTTCAGTGAACCAGTCAGATAGTTTATACGAGTATATTGAGCTGTGCTGTGACTCGCATTGACGATATTTTTCATTTCTGACTTGGAAGCAATGCACCAATATTTCCCTTTCAAAAGGCTCTTATCATTTCTAATATAAATATTGGTGCTGGCTTCTCAGGCACAAGGAACACTTGGAATATACGATTTATTCAGCAGCAACATTTCTGGAATTCTATTTCGTTCTTCAGGCTACCTTTCTTTTTCTTCAAGTAATTAGTCTGTCTATCCATACTCGAAACATACAGTCATACAGAAGCACGATAACCATTTCGTTATCTCCAACAACGCAGCCTACAATCATTACCTCCAGACGTCAGGAACAATTCAACATGTCGGGGGCCAATTGCGTGATCCCAGCCGTCGTCGTGCAGAGAGAGAGGAAAGGCTGACGCGTCGAGGCGCGAATGGAGGGGGAAGTCTACTGCGGCGACCTTGACTCCAACCGAACCTTTCCCAACGCACCCTGGAAATTAGCTTTTCCAGCTTCGACATCCAGGCGGTTATACTTTCGCTCAACCCGACGTTGTCGGGCGGACGATGAAAGTTGGGAGTCTCGGATGGGTAGTTTCATTGAGGATTTGGAGTGAGTGGAATGGACTGGAGGTAATTGTATGAGGGGTGGAATGAGGGTGATTAGCAAACAATGGGTCTTGTAAGGCTTCGCTTCGGTAATGCTTGAATTTGCATCAAAAAAACAGATCCTGTTGATGGAGGTCATATAGAAATATCCTAGACGCTGCATTAGTAACTAAGCTATTCCTCTGTTCTCTCTGTTCCTCTATATTACCATTATGAAGAGACATTCGAAATAGATTCGAAGATTCGAAATAGATTCGAAGATGTATCTAAAGATTAAGAATTTCATGGGATTCAGAATTTGGAAAAGACAATGATGAGGAAAATGCACTGTGCTGTGTCTGTTCTGAATAATATAGATTTTTTTTCTAAGAGCTACTATAATTATCTCAAGGCCATATACGAGATATTCTATCCGAATAAGAATGTAATTCCCAAGACTAAAAAAAAGGAAGGCGATAACAGCTATGTATTCCTGTTACTGAAATGCTTCTAGTTGAATTCATTCAATTGATTTTCTTGCAACAACAAAAAATACAACAAAGGAAAAAAAGACGATAATTCAGAGTTTTCACTGCTGACCATGAGCCAGAAAGAAGATTGACTCAACAATAATCACAATAAAAGACTAAAGAAAATTAAATGAATTAAAAACTATGCAATTAATTTTTGATAGAACACAGGACAAGTGATCTACTGAAGCAACACTTTCTTAGTATGTGAATCACGATAAAAAGTATTTGAGCTCTCATAATTTAAAGTTTTCAAATATCGGAGGTTCATAAATAGTTATGATAAGGACAGAAGCTCTAAACGTGGATATTTGAATATATTTTTTACAACCATCAGGTTTGAAAGATACAGAGATCATTCATACACATACTCAAAATAATGTACCTACATCAATTTGTACTGATCTAAGATTGGATTGATTGAAGGATGATTCTTAAATTTCAACAGAGAATTCTGGAAATTTTGTGGAATTTCACATATAGTTTTAAGAAAAATCAACTGAATTCGTTATTTCCGTATAAAATGTACAAAGGAGAAATTCAGAGGACTCATTCTTTCAAGATGTTCTCCAAGAAGCTGTAGAATTGTTCTATTCCTAATTTCACAGAGTTACAAATGACCAATGTTTATGAAATAGTCCTCTGAAAATGCAGAAAAACTCATTATCATTATTCATTCATGAATTTCAAAATTTTAATTTAGTAATTTGTCTTGGGAAAGATATAAAAATCACGTCAAATTTTCAGGCATTTCAGTTTTTGGAATTTATGAATCTTCGTCCTTTTGTTCCTTGAAATAACCTCAATTTTATCTATCATATAGATTATATACATAATTCATATATTTTAATTAGAAATAAATTAAGGATTCTAATCATTACAAACTGAAAATAGAATCGCCTCTGAACCATAGTTGGATAATTAAAATTTTTATTTCAAAATCAAATTTCAGCTGTGTTGTTCATTTCCGAAACTGAATAACTTTCTTAATTAAAAACGTAACAGCTCCTATCATGCCAGTATAACCTGATGCTACCGACTATTTATACTACCAGATTCTGAACTGTAGAATTATCACGGTTTCTCTAAATTTTCAGACAGAACACAGGGAGAATGCAGATCATGGGAACATCAGTATGGATCTGGCAGCACTGAATTAGTTTGCCAGACAGAACTGATATAGACGCTTTTTATATGGAATTCATTCATGTACTTTGTACTCTCTGATAACTGGTATTCAATATTGGTGTTGCAAGGGATTAGGGAACCCTTCAGAACAGATCCAAGAGAAATACATATTTACTTTCAGCTTCATTAGTGATATATTATCAAGACCAATGATTGCATGAACGGGTTTGAGGCATATTTCAAAAGCTTAATCGGTTCATTGGGAAAATCTTCGACTAATCGACTAATGCACAGTGGTGCATTCACCATTTTGTGACTTGATCACCGGAGTATGTAAATTTTCTAAATACATATTCGAACACAATGTTTCCTAAATATTTTAACACATGAAATGATTGGCTTTTTTGGAGTATTTAACGATACTTTTTGCAGTTGAGCAAGAAATTTGAATTGTCGAATGAGAGCGAAAACAAAGACACATTAATAAATTGATAACTTACAAGCAAAATTTTGCATGTATACTCCATTCACTTTTATAAAGTATCCCGGTTGGCCCAGATTTAGGTTCATCAAGTTTTTCTATCTTAAACTGACGCAGGTTGGCACTCGTGAAATGTCAAATGATTCTCAGAGACGTTGCCAATGCCAATTTCTATTTACTCTTTTTTAACTTGATAATGGAGTTAGTTCTTTTGAGTTTAACTGCGTAATACTACTACATTTTCATACTGGAGTATTTCCAGTTGTGCAAAAAAGGATCTAAATGCCTACTGTAGGCTTATTTCTTGAGAATTTTGGAAAGCGGGGAATTCCATAGGCCCGTCTGTTCGTTTTGAAGTTTTTCTTTCGGGTTATTCGAGTACTTTTATTATTTTTTCGAATGAACTATCATAAATTCATAAAGTAACGGACTATTCTGTCCATTCAACATTCGATTCTTGATTTCCGCACAAGAAAATAGCATAAACGAATCTTCTAACCATGTTAATATACGAGAAATAATTCCAGTGTTAACAGAGAAAAAGGTTTCTTCAACATCCGCCAGGTCTTTGGAATTATTGAATTCGCCTAATATTTTCTCAAATTCATTATTCTCCCAGAGTAAATAAACATTTTGATAAATACGTAATTACCACGACCTCTTTGTAGAAAGGATAACCTTGCGGAGTATAGCTTGAATACCTCATACTTCATTCACATACAAAATTTCATCTCGGTAGAATGCGTTGTTTTGAAATTATCTGAAAATAATTGGAAGCGGAAAATTCGTAAATAAAAGACCAATTTCTGTCGCAGTAACGAGCGAACATTATCGATTTCCTACTCGCCTTCAGCGACCTGGGACCTAACCTAATAATTCCTTCTTGCTCCTCCCGCAACCCCGTTTCCAACGAGGAGACCCTAGAAACCTCTTCCGCTTCCTGGATTTTCCGACACCCGACGTGACCCAGAAAGGCTGAATTTATATTTGCCGACTTCCGGATTTCCTCGAATCGGGTCTGGAGCGAACTTGGCCGGTAATGCCAGATTTCTTTCCCTACGACTGGGAATTCTCGTAGTTTCATTGTTTGAGTAGAGGTCCTTTGGTTGAGAGGGATCTTTTCTCAATTTAAGGCTAAGTTTTTAGCTTTGACGCATATTCAAACAGGTGTGGGAACTATTGGTGTGTAGTGGGGGTTTTGAAGATAAAAATAGGCTTCAAAGGAAACAATTTTCATCAAGATTTTTCTGCATGAAACAATATAAAAAAAATAAAGCGAAAAATAATTATGATACTGTTCTTTATTGGCCGTCGACCGAAGTCCTCATCATATAATAATGATAATAATAACAAAAGAAGATCAATCTGTTCGCAGTTCTATAGCCAATGGATTCCATCATATAATAATAAATAATAATAGGTCTTGAGATTCAGACAGTGAAGATTTACTGCTTAAACTGTTAAAAAATTTAACAGAGAAGAGGGGCAAAGAAAAAGCAGAGGAAAAAAAAACAAAACAAATAGTTAAAATATAAAACAGCTCATGGAAGATGTGGAAATGTTTATCGTTAAACATGGGTAGCTACAGGAATATAAGATAATATTTTCAAACATGCTGAAAATTTGGAAGGATAAAAAAAATCAATCAAGGCTTAAAAAACTACGTGAAAGGGAATTCTCATCCGAATCAATTAACATATACATGGTGTTTGGTAATTCGACGTGAACCTTGGAAAGGGATATACAAGACGTCATTTGCAGTGAATTGCGTCGAGTAAAGCATGGTCCGAAAATCTATGGTTACGAAGATATGGCGATTTCTCAACTTTTTTGAAATTTTCTGCTTCGTTATCGAAAATAATTGATTTTGTGAAAACTACTCCACTCTAAATAGTCAATGAATATTTTTTCAGAGCTGAGGAGATGGTCCTCATTTCCTGCGAAAAAGTATTCACTAAAAATTCAGATAACCCAAGATATACAGGGTCATAAATGGATGCACCTGTTTTCCTCATAAAATCTTGATAAAATAATTGTGAATTACTCGAAAAAAGTATTATTAACTTAGTGTACAAATGTGAGGAAGAACTTCCCTGTTTCATCAGCTTTCCAAAAAGGTACATATTATGTCAATAATTCCTTCATGCAATCAAAAAATATGGCGGGAAAACCAAGCAGACAACAGACTTTTTCGAGTCATTAAGATATCGAACCATGGTCGGCTTACGGCTTACGAATCACGCCGAATGAAATAAAGGATAATAGGATATCTGAATAACTCGAAAAAGTCTGTTGTCTGCTTGGTTTTCCGGCCATATTTTTAGATTGCATGAAGGAATTATTGACATATGTACCTTTTTGGAAAGCTGATGAAACAGGAAAGTTTTTCTTGACATTTGTACACCAAGTTCATAATACTTTTTTTAACTAATTCCCAATTGTTTTATCAAGATGTCATCAGGAAAACAGGTGCATCCATTTATGACCCTGTATATCTCGGGTTATCTGAATTTTTAGTGAATACTTTTTCGCAATAAATGAGGACCATCTCCTCAGCTTTGGAAAAAAATATTCATTGGATATTTAGAGTCGAGTAGTTTTCACAAAATCCATTATTTACGATAACGAAGCTGAAAATTTCGAAAAAGTTGAAAAATCGCCATATCTTCGTAACCATAGATTTTCGGACCATGCTTTACTCGACGCAATTCACTGCAAATGACGTCTAGTATATCCCTTTTCAAGGTTTACGTCAAATTACCAAATACCCTGTATGTTGTATATGTTTTGAATTTGGAGACTCTTTTATTCTTCTTTTCTTTTGCTCTGCCTTTTGAGTTTCGCCTCAGTTTGAGTTTAAAGTTAATTTGGTATTACATGACGTGTTGTTCACTGCTTTTCGCTGTCATTTTTCTTATACTGAAATCTGTGAATCTTGTCCATTTCATTGTGTTGCACACAGTTATTCGTGTTACTTGTTATTATTGTATAGAAGGGTATAACCAGTTTATTTCCTTGAATAAATAAATATTAAAAAAAAATTGCCAAGTGTGAAGAAATATTTGAGAGTAAAAACAAGAGTCAACAACTATTAATTTTTATAAAAACAAGAAATGACAATTGGTCTGATAAAAAACTACCAAGAGAGAAAAATCTCAAAACGTATAATATCAGGAAGAGTTATTCAATTTTAATTATTGACACTTTATAAAAAAGTGTCAGTGCACTTTCGAAACTGGCATCTAAAAAATATATAGGTCAGTTCACTGTCGATCGAAGCTTCAATTCCAACCCCTAAGGACCTCGGGAGACTGGAATGTATACCGCCGTGTGTGAATGAAGACGGATCCGATAATTTCATGCGAAATCGAGAGTGCAAGTATAAAAAGGGAGAGTTTCCATCCGCTCGCTGGTATAAATCGATTCGAGCGTCTGGTCCCTGGAAGCTTTCGGTTTCGATGGTAGTGCTGATGGCTGAAGTTCAAGGAAACTCCAATTCTGGCGGCGGCGAGATCGGACTGTAGGCGACGTTGCCGCTTTCCGGGGGTGTGCTGAGGGTGTTAGGGTTTGGGGGTCGAAAGGGTGGAGAATTGTTTTATGTCGTTTATCGATTTGGTTTTCCAGGAAGTGGGCGAAGTATGGAAATTTTACGAGTTATTGTTTTGCAACATGAAACAAATTGGAACGTAAATGACCATCATAGTGTGAAACTGTCTTAGACAGATAGTATGGAGTTATTCATGACGAAAATATTAAAGTCATGAGCTTTTGCACGCTCTTTCAAATTCGTTTCGTTTCACCGAACTCTAAAGGACCTCGCACTTTTTCTATGGGAAATGGCGTTTCGTCAAATTTTCTGAGATTTTGGTATAATGTAGTACTCGACCTACTGATCAAAAGTGTCCATGACCCCAACTAAATCCTATGACGAGTTTTTGAGATACAGGGCGTTGAAGTTGAGAATTACCCCTTTTTACTACGCCCGTATCTCGGAACAGAATCGAATGAACTTCAATTTTTCTCAAGAAACATTTCATTACATCCCCAAGGAGCAAGCTCATAGAGAAATATGACCGAAAATCGTTACGAATACAGGGTTATCCATAACTGAATGCATGCCCGATTTTGAAAGTATAAAATATGTCAGTTCCAGAGCGAGAACGTTCGCAAAATGAACTATTACACTAGATATGTTGTTGTTACATCAAAAAAGTCTGAAATACCCAAAATTTATACTGGGTGATCCATTATTATAGAAACTATTCTCAAGGAAGGTTAAATGGACACCCTGTATTTATGGGTTGATTCAAGGTGTTTGTTTAATTTTTAAAACATATCATCATGGACTTCAAAGAATCCAGGGTGATTCAGTCATGAAATGAACTTTGAACCTCATGAAAATACCCAAAAACCACCTCTTTTTTTCATCACCCTCTATTTCAATATTAAATCCGATGAGGTGGGAGTTTTCTTTCACCATTGTACTTGATATAAAAGCATCAATACGGCTGAGAGTTTTTATCCACTTCCTATGACCAGATTTTTTTTATGTAATATGAAAATTATTTATTCTATTCTCATTCCAGCTGAAAATCTGGTCATAGGAAGTGGATAAAAACTTTCAGCCGTATTGATGTTTTTATATCAAGTACAATGGTGAAAGAAAACTCCCACCTCATCGGATTTAATCTTGAAATAGAGGGTGATGAAAAAAAGAGGTGGTTTTTTCATTTCATGACTGAATCACCCTGTATTCTTTGAAGTCCATGATGATATGTTTTAAAAAAATTAAACAAACACCTTGAATCAACCCATGAATACAGGGTGTCCATTTAACCTTCCTTGAGAATAGTTTCTATAAAAATGGATCACCCAGTATAAATTCTGGGTATTTCAGACTTTTTCGATGTAACAACAACATATCTAGTGTAATAGTTCATTTTGCGAACGTTCTCGCTCTGGAACTGACATATTTTATACTTTCCATATCGGGCATGCATTCAATTATGGATAATCCTGTATTCGTAACGATTTTCGGTCATATTCTTCTATATGCTTGCTCCTTGGGGATGTAATAAAATGTTTCTTGAGAAAAATTGAAGTTCATTCGATTCTGTTCCTAGATACAGGCGTAGTAAAAGTGGGTAATTCTCAACTTCAACGCCCTGTATTTCAAAAACTAGTCATAGGGTTGAGTTGGGGCCATGGACACTTTTGATCATTAGGTCGAGTACTACATTATACCAAAATTTTAGAAAATTTGAGGGAACGCCATTTCCCATAGAAAAAGTGCGGGGTCCTTTGCAGTTCGGAGCGGTCATTCATCGGGTTACAACCTCGACCGAGAAACCTTTAAGATGTCTACAGCAGTTTTTAGGCGACACGTTAGGTGTAATTCCTATTGGATCAGGACTAGAAAACCCTTAATACTCTGAATTTGAAATTGCCGCGTGTTGTTATTCCTTTGTGGAAGAAAAATATTCCTTTCTTAACATTTCCTAGACTTATGGAATAGTAGCTAATAATGTTCATATTTCCCCTCAAATTGTAACTTTCATAACTTTTCAGGCCAGACAGTGCATAAAAATGTATTTATTCCATTGAATAAATAATTAAAAGAGTTCAAAACACCAGTTGCCCTCAATTAAACTAATTCTATTAAAAACAAACCCCTCTCAACTGTTTCCATAAAACGCAATCCGGATAATTTCGTAACCCTCATCAGTCGAGGCAATTGCCGAATTCTGTTTCATCTTAACTAATTAACAATTTGTTTCCCCAGATTACTAAATAATTCAGGAGGTGGAGAACCTTAATGTTCCCGCAAAATGAATAATTCATCTGCTGGATTATGCTGAATTTACCTCCGAGCCGGCAACGCCGCATGCGCCATTCATGGTTTATCCGGGGATTACCCCTTTTCGGCTTACACTTTCAATGTACTCATGCGAGAGTCATTTGGAGTGGAACTCAGATATTTATGTTCTATCTCAATGAAAACTAGATAATTTTAGATATAGCACAGATTACTTGATTTCGATGTACGAAAATTATTTTGTATGAATGTGAAAAACTGGGCAACACAACACTATAAAATGTGTTAATACAGCATTTGATTGAAAACAACATGGCAGTCTACATGGCAGTATATTACAGTTACCGGTCTCAGCATCAAGAGTTTGTATCACAGTCAGGTAGCGTTTTAAGAGTGAGAGGTCATCGGAAATATGTAGTTCAGTTCAACAGAAAAGTGAAGACTGTATAATATTTAGATATCTTTCAAACAAGGAGGTATACAAATTTTGAAGACAAATTCAAGTACAATTACCAAAGCACTGAGCAAATATAGATTCTTCTTGGTTCATGAAATGAGTTTTTGACTAAGCAATGAACTCAAAATACACTGCACTATGAGATTTAGTATGGTCCAAGCGAAAATTATTGAAACTGCAGATCTACTACAATAAATTGCTTATCCAAAGTATCCTCTCAAAAGAGTGACAAGATATCAGTTGGAGATAATATGAGCTATAAGGAGTATTTGGAAGATTCTAACACACACTAGCCATAACAGTTGTGTTTTGGAGCTGGAGTATGAGTCACCGAAGATATTAAAATGATTCAATAAATTTTCAGAACTTATCTCATGCAAAAATTTTACAACACTAGCAACCACCAGCTGAAACTGAGAGATGATTATAGTTTGGCTGCTACCTAGAAGAATAGAAAATATCCAGTGTATAGACGTAATCAACTACATGGAGTCAAAATATGGGAAACATAGAGGAAAATAAGAGCGGCTGGAGATTGCTGAAGTTCTTGATGAGATATCATGAATGCAGAGAATCAAAAATGAAGAGATGATGAGACCAATGGTAGTGGTAGTGATGTTTTACTGACGAGAAGGGTTTTTACCGAGTAGCCCAACATGGGGAGATGACCAAGGAAGACATGAAAGAAGGTCATATTCAAGGCTACGCACTCGAGAGATTTTGGGAGGATCTGTGATACGAAAGGAAGAAGTGGAGAGCAGCCGAAAAACTAAATGAACTCGATTTTCAAATTTGTGTTGAATGGGTAGCAACAAAAAACCCCACGAGGTCCATAAGTACCTAAGTACCTTCAGTTAATATCAGTGAACCGCTCAACACCGATAATAGTAACGAAAGTAAACATACAATAAGGAGAACTATGAAAATGAGAAAACATATATTGAAGGAAGGCACATTTCTTCATTCAACAAACCAATTGGTTGAGGAGATCCACGGAATTCCATAAGGGTTACTCACCTTTCAAGTCACGGAGGAGATTTGGGGACACGAAATGAAGATATGAAAGAAGGTTGAATACAGAATGATACAAAGTCCAACTGGCATTTAAAGAAAAAGATACACCAGACAGCACTAATCAAACCGATCTTAATAGTTTCATTTCCTGCTATCCGAATCTAAAATTAACACTGGTCAGTCATCAATTTCTAAGAGTTAGTGTTTGTTGTTGAAGACTTTTCCTTCGCTGGATCGACAAGAGATCATGGTTTGAAGAAATAACTGTAAATACTCGGGTTGCCATTCATGTATTGAGAACTTTTCAGCCCTAATTTGGTGTCCAATGATTTCCCCTAATCAAGAACTAATTAGGGTTAAATGCTTAACATCACCCTAAAAAGAAGTTCCGCCTTCAAAAAGTGTTCAAGAGCTTATCATCTACTGAATATACAAGGTGCTTTGGAGGGTGAATTCCCCCCAAAATTTTAGGGATCTCGAAAGCGAATATTTCGGAAAGCAATGAAAAAAGTTTGTAGAATTGATTTATCCTTTCTTTTCTCAATACGTAAAAAGTATCCACGTGAAAGCTGAGGAGATACACAGAAGTGGACCATTGTATATCGACTTGGAGTATGTATGGTCTATAAATTTCATCCAGGTGACACCAAAAAACCTTTCTATTCACCATATAGTAGTCTCAGTCAACAATTTAACGTCAAATCAGCTCACAAGAACTGGAAAACCTACAGATGTATCTTAACCAGAATTTGGAAGAAGTTCAGGAAGAAAATATTAGGATAGGATCAGCTGCCTGAACTGATAACGGAGGTTTCAAGAGAGTTTCTAACTTTTTACAGGGGAACGAGTGAGAGATATCTCGTTGAAGGAAAATAACAGATAAGTTGATGGAAGGTTTAGAGGCTTATGCCCGGAACCAACCGTAGGAGAGGTGTTTAGTCGGTAAGAATACGACACTACCCAGAAAGACTGGGTGTCTGATGTAAGATTCACCTCTTCTAGAACAAAAAAAAAAACAGGGAAACGGCATATGAAGTAGAAGATGCACCAGTCTACCAGACAAGGCGGAGGATTGCAGGAGACAGCAGCTAATATTGGATCCGATCTAGGTGGTTTTATTTCCCGCTCGAACTTTCGTAATGTCTTCAATTTATTTATCCATCCTCGAGAGCTCTGAAAGACTTGAAATATGATATTCAAGAACATCCACTGATGATCCGAGGAAACTTTCAGACAACCTCACAAATTCCATTTCTCGAATGTCAGAACAATTTTCGGCATAAAAACTCCAACCTCCTCCTCATTTTCCTGATTGAAAGGCGAAAGTGAAAGAACCGTCTGGGGTGAAAACGAGATGACTCAACACGCGTGACGCGAAAAACCCCTGCGAGGGGATGTCCTTACCCGCCAGCAGTCATCACGGTTCCCCGCAGCGTCGCTTCCAGACGGTAGACGGGCGAACAGGTGGATCGGCCTCGAACGACCTTGCCTTTTCAGAACATCCAGCCGCCGCCACGTTACTTGGCAACGAGGGCCCGCCGTCGGTCGATAGGCAGAGGTCACCCCGATCCCCGAATTATGATTCAGGGACGGAATTATGATTGGAGGAGACAAAAACCGGATTCGGGTCGTAATGAGGAACGATTGTGATGTGAGCTCAGCAGAGCCGACGTATTGCTGAGCGTCGATTTTGGGAGGAGAATCCCGTTTATTGGGGGGTTGAATGGGATACTGGGCATTACTGAGGCCTGCGGGACTATTTGGATTGGAGTTTCTATGCTGGAGAGTCTTGTGGAGTTAATGGGGTATAGCCCATAGTTCTGCTGTGTCCTAATTTTTGATGGTCATACGGAAACTTCTGTACCAAGAGTGTTCCCAGGATCACTGGCTGAAAGATGGCTTTTTAGGAAATGGTTTTCGGGTTGGAACACATTTTTGGTGGAGATCACTCTCTTTGACAACCAACTATCACAAGTTTAGAGTCATTTTTCATTGCGCCAGATTTTTGGAATAAATGGCCAGTTTTCACCATTTTTTTCATTTACATTGCATTCATTTCGAACTTTACTTATTTGTCATTGTATTCACGAAGGGTATTTATGTTGAATATACTTTTTGTATTAATTCGATATTATTTCTAGTTTTATAACGCTATATAGACAAAATTACATAGGTATTTCAGCTGAATTAACCGTATCTATCGGACAACACCGAGGCCATTCATCCCAGGCTCCATTAGCAAACAAAGAGCCAGGACTTGTCTTAACATATTCATAACAAAATATTCATCTGCGGTAATAAAGGCAATGCATCTTAACCTACTCTTGCTGATCCTATGAGGTTCCTCCAATTCCTAAAGGACGATTCATAAGTGGACAAGGCACACGTGAACCGAAGACTAGATAAACGTACTTAGTTTCAACTTCTACACCTAATATGATTGCAATCAAATCAAAAAATGAGCCCATACCTCCCCAGAGACAAGGAGACAAGTTGCTAGGGCATTATTTAAAGAAGGCAATGAAGAAGAAAATGTTCCTAGCTTTGAATATACCCGTATATAGTCTAAGGTTCCCAGAAACTTTCGAGATGATGAAGACGACTGTCCATCTATTGTTATGACCTTTTATCCCAAATTTGGTTCTTCTCCAGGATTAGCCCTGGAGAAGACTGGTCACGATGCATGCATTGATTGCATTGGGCTAACGCATCTTGTGCTGATGTTCCTCCTAGAAGAACCAAGCGTTTCATTTGCTTTCATCGTTTTGTACCTATAAGTAGAAAACTACAGTTGCCTATTGCCGGTATGTCATTTTATCCATAGCATGCGGATAAAATTAATTTTCGTTTAGCCCAATTCATATAAGAATATTTTATTTTTTGGTAATTTTATTTCATAAAAGTTGATTAGAATTTATAAAGAAAGGACCGATTAGAAGAAAGCCAAAGAGATTTCGACAGCCGATACTAATGGACATCTCCAGAAGCTTTGCCAGGCTGTAAAAAGAAGTGTGCAAAATGAGAACGGAAAAAGCAATAATTAAAATCAATAGAATCATCACAGAAAACGGGAAATTTTTCGTGAGAGAGAAAAAAGAAATGTTAGAAGAGAAAAACATATGATGCCACGAGGCAAGTAGGGACCACTACTGGGACCAATAATTTACAACATCTACACAAGCGATATACCAGAAAACTATATGAAACAACACTGAGATTATGCCCAGACAACAAGTCAATATTAACAGCAAGAGAAAAAAAGGATACACATAAAAGATGTAACAAAATGAGATAAGTATACGAAATATAACAAATGGAGTATAGAGACAAATTAGGACAAGAGCCAAGCTGAAATGAGAAGCGAACAAATGAAGACGAGCAATGAAGAGACAAAATGAAAAGACATAGGTTGAATATTCAGGAATAGCAATGGATAAAAACTTCGATAAACATGTAGACGTAATAGGAAAGGAAACTAGGACAATCATATGATATCTGTATTTACTAAACAACAGAAAAAGCAAACTGGATGTATAACTAAAACTACGAATCATCACCCGTGACAAAACTGAAAAGATCCCAATGCGAGAAATTAAGAGAAGCAATAAGCATCACGATATATCAGAAACGATCAGGAAAGTAATATGGACAACAATAAGCTAGAAAACCGAATAGAGGACGAAAACAAAGACTCAGAACAAAATAAAGGAAGTGGAAATAATACGAAAAGAAAGAAAATATTGCAAATTTAACTTGACTCCGATGATGATACTCTTAATAACACCGTCTACAGCACCACCGCTTCAGGGCCGCATAATGCACAGTCTACTGGCCACCGTTGCCAAGGCGAACACCTAGTGAATGAAAGTTGCTAAACCATTTTCCATCACATAATCAATTGTTCTAAATTGTTATTATTGCTATCAGAAATTTGACGCCCACATGCGTTAACTCACGTCAGAATTTCTGTCGGCATTACGCAATCCAAAGAGTTAGTAGTCGATCAGAATTCTATGTTTGCCTATATCCGGTAATGAAGAACAATTACCTCGGGTTTGGTTAGATATACACAGCCATATTTGTAAGCGTTGACATAGAACGGAGTCATATTTCCTTTGTCAATTGAAAAAGGTCTCATACATATGAAAAATGGGCAGGTTAACAATGTGTCCATTTGGAAGTAGGACCAAATGATCGATGAACCGTTCACGCAATTTATCACGTCATTACGATTAGAATATTTGAGAGGTAATTGTATTTAGATGAGATGTAGAAATAACTGAAACACTGTGAAAATATCAAAATGTTTATAGCTGTGTTGTGTGTTGTAACTCTACGTAGTGTACCTAATATTTTGATATTTGACAAGTTTTTTATGTATTTCAGTACTATGAAGAAGGCCACAAGAGTGGGTCGAAAGTAAACTGATTTCTAGCGAAGAATATAAAAACTGAGATCTAGTTGATTTCAAGAACTATTTTAGGGATAGGAACTCTTGTGTGAAAATAGGTGATGTTCATTCCACAGTCAGATATTTAGAAGCAGGAGTTCCCCAAGGATCCATACTAGGACCGCTATTCTATGACATATACATACATGATTTACCAAGAAATCCAAGATGCCTACTTGCTCTATACGCGGACGATACGGGCATATCAATTAGGCACAGAAATACCAAAATAATTTACAAAAGACTTCAAGAACCTGCAGATGATTTCAGTCAATGGTGTAACAGATGGAAAATCAAAATCAATGGAGAAAAGAGTCAGGCAATACTCCTTGAAAAAGAAGACTGAAGATGGAATCGAAGATATCCATATAGACAAAAATGAAATTGAATGGAAGAATGAAGCTAAATAGTAATATTAGACAAAGGACTAACGTGGAAACAGCACATTAAGTATGCAGTGGATAAAACGAATGTAGCAATGAAAAGATTATACCCGATTATAGGCAGAAGAAGTCAAGTGAACAAAAACACGAAATTGAGGATCATAAAAGCAGTCGCCAGACCGCAGCTAACATATGGATCAACAGCATGGGGATATGCAGCGAGAACCCATTTAAAGAGGATACAAAGTACAGAAAACAAATTTCTGAGATGGGCATTAGACGCCCCCTGGTTTGTTAGGAATGCACAAATCCGAAAAGACATAAAATGGGAGTCCATTACTACATTCATCAAACGATAAGCTGCAAAAGCTTTTGAAAGAGCTAGTGAACATCCAAATGACGACCTTAGAAGGTTAGTTGACTATCACTCCGCTGAAGATGAAAAAACAGCGAGAATTTACCGCAAAAGACCTAGAGACCAATTGCGAAAATGAAGATATAAAACTACACACTCAGTGAGAGATATCCAACTAAAGGATGAACACAAACACTCAGCATAAAAAATGCGAAATAACAGATAAGATGATGGAAGGTTCATAGGCTTATGCCCTGAACCAACCGCAGGAGAGGTGTTTAGTCGGTAAGAATCCGACACTACCCAGAAAGACTTCTAAAAAATTCAAGAACGACAAATCCTTCAGAAGATCTAAATCAAAAGTCAATAAAGTACCACATTTTTAAACTAAAGGTTTTACCATGAACATTGGTGAAACTATGGCCCCACTAGTCAGATCTAAAATCTCACATTTCCTATCAACAAAACGGTATCTTTATGTAATCCAATTGATTGGAGACCTTCAGTGGTGGAACTACATTTATCTATTATTCAATTCGGTTGATATGGATACAGTAGTGTCATTAAACTCATGATAGTTGGCATACAGCTACATATTTAATCCTCGTTATGTACGACCATCGAGAAACGGACAATTTTTGCGCAACAGTTTTATCGGGACTTGGCGATAATAAACGATAAAACAAGTTTTGGTGACATTATGTTGACCTGAATGTATAAACAACGCCTTTACTCTACACCCAAAATATTTCATTCCGCTTGTTCTAGGAAATGTGGTTCTTGTACCTTTGTAGATTGCCGGGTTTATGTAATACTAGGAAGATAGCTTGCTACCTTTCAGTCAGTATGGATAAGACCTAATATGCGAACAGCTCATGTTCACGAGACAGCTTCTATCAATAAACGTAGGCAATGATTTATGTACTTACCTTTAATGCGTGAAATAATATAATTCGCACGTTACGAGAGAATAGAAATACGCCAATCACGAAAACGTTTACTGCTTCAGAATCCAATGAATTGTACCAAAAATGTTGCCGATTTTTCCTTGGAAACTTTCGAAGCAAAAACTTAACTTAGTAACTGCTTTTTTCTAGCTTCCCAAGATCTATGTTTTTGAAGTGATAGTTCATTCTTTAATTTTTCCAAAAAATAAATCGATAACTCAAATTTTTTGGATTTCGCAAGGGCCTTCGATACAGACTTTTGGAGGGTTTGGAATGTTTGTAAATTAGAGAAATTGTAGGTGATTCGTTCAGGTCTTATCTCGTTGGCAGAACCCATTATGTGCAGGCGAATGAGGAGATAAGAGAGTCTCCAAAAGTGATATCTATCTGGTGTACCTCAAGGTACGATATTGGACCTCTACTAATTATGCATACAACTGGATTGTTCCAGTTGCCTGTGGATGCGAATTGTTCTTTCTTTGCAGATGATTATTTGATTCTTCTGGCTGCTGGCACTTGGGATGAGGTTGGGATTGAGGAAAATAATACCTGTGATTGGGGGACTGTGATTGCAACTGGTGTTGAACTAAAAGCATTCGTATAACTCTCAAAAAAATGAAGATACTCGAAAAAGACCATCTTGATTTGCTTGACGAAAGTGCTGCTCATGTTGTAAAATATGTGAAATCGGTTATGAACTCAGGGTATGAGACCAATGGCATATAAAATGGGACACTAATATTGGAGAGGCTGCTCGGAACCTAAGGCCTATGCTGTATGTTTTTAAGACGACTATGGAAGATTCCTAAGCTAAAACATCTCCTTACTCCCTAACATGGTCTTCAGGCGACACTCATGCAGTATGTCATGTCAGGATAGAGAGGGACATTATGAATGTCACAAAGTGTAGCTCCAAGTATTGCAAGTTGCTTTTTTGAAGATACTTGGCAAAAGCAAGCGCACTTCTTCTTTAGGAAATCTTTTCAGGGAAATGCCAATTTTAGATCTTTGAAGAATGTATATTCCAAGATAACGTAGCCTTCAGTATAGAACTAGGGGAAGATTGAACATCAGGATTCAAAATGCATGAAGAATTCTCAGGTCTAAATGATTTTGACTCAAAGATATTTCTATTTTGCTAACGTTGTCTCAAAGATCTGTCTATTTTGCAGCACCAAGCTTGTTTTGCCAAGTCCCTCTTTTTAGCAGAAAATTAAATCAACTTTTGTTTAAGAAGATCAGGAATTTGTCAATTCCGATTGTTGAATAATTACTGTACAAAATTTCAAGATTAACTTTTATTTCAATCGTATATGTAGTTTTCGAAACTTTGGTCAATTGAATTTTGTATCTATCATATATTTTTTCAAATTAATTTTACTGTTATTATTAGTATTTTGTGGTATATGAAGGCATCGGCAATGTTTGTAGAAGAATAATTTTTAATTTGTTCATGTGTAAGTTCATTACCCAGTCCATTTTCGGTACAAATTCTGAAAATTACGATCATTTGGCAAAATGATAAAGCTCTTGTTCCTAGGAACAAGCGTGCAGAAAAATTGTTATTATTATTTTTTTTTTAATAATTCGGCATCGACTGCTTTGGTCATTAGCCGTTCACCACCACCAGACATTTACAACATCCATGACCAACCGGGATTCGAACCCGGTACCTTCAGTACCCCAGCCGGCTATTCAGCCCACTGGACCACCGAGGTAGTCCAGAAAAATTATTCTTATTATTTTTTTAAATTCTCATAGAAAAGGACTTGGAGGAGGATTCAAATCCTAGCACTTCATGTATGGACTTTCCTTTTCCGCAAAGGATATATTCCAGACCTTGATACTCTTCGATGCTAAATTTTAATGAGATAAAAATTAACACAGCGAGATCCCTGTGTAGGTTTCGAAATTTGTTTACCGCATTCCGTTCTCTGGAATAATTCACCCGAATGTAATAACGCAAAGTAACATCAACCCCAATCGTTACACAGGGAAATACCAACCACATTGTTGGGCGTATAAATCACATGCAAAACACACAACTGCTGCCTTCAGCGTATCACGCCCATGAGAGTGACTATGAGTTGTGTGAACTAATGAGTTTCTACCACCTGCCGAGCCTCGTGGGTTTTCTTAGACGAGGAAAGAGAACACTTTCCAATGTGTACACACACAAATATCGATTAGGTCATACTGTACAAATAATGCGCTAATTTAAATATGGAAATGTCAAAAGTGGAAGCGGTATTTCAGTAATGTAATTATTTAGAATTTTGCATACAAAGGCATCAGGTAGAACTAGTTTTGGAGAAATTCTAGGTACGGTGTTGTCGAATAATTAAGTTTGTTATGAAATCGGCCATTCTAGACTCCGCAAAATGTTTCGTTTATTGAATGGAATTTATTAGGGACCCCGCCCTCCAATTTTCAGATCAGGTTTCTATATCCATTGTTGGTCAATTATGATCAGAGATTTGCAAAACTGATACTGGAGAGCTTTCGCCAAACTTATGGGTATAGTAATTTATGTTTCACGTTTATAATTTTTTTGGTTTGTGAAATAATCTACGTTTTTTGTAATTTCGCCGATAGAGGAGAATTGAAAGCTAGTTTTCTTCTTCCATTTGTAATTATTTAACAAATATTGTTTTTTTGTGTTCTACACTGCGCAAAAAAATTAACGCACATTCTGAAAATCTCAATTTAAATGAAAGTTAACTCTACATTGACTTTATAACTTATTTTTTATGTTCTCTCGGGAAGGTTTTGAACGAAAAAAGACACATTAAATGGAAGAAAAATTCAGGATTTGACCGAATCTTATGTGAAAGAAGAGAAATGAACAATTTTCAAAATACTGAAATGCTGATAAGTGATTTAATACTTGGTATTTCCACCCCTTGCGTTAATTACAGCTCGGCAACGACGGTTCATACTCAAAATTCATTAAACAAAAATATGCCATTCGTATCATATGCGATCTAAGTAATAGGGAAAGCTGTAGAAGTCATTTCAAACAAGAAAAAATACTTACACTTACCTGTCTGTATATACTCACCTGTACTTTATACGTACACAACAACAAAGACAACATAATACGAAATGGGGAATACCATGGCTACAGAACTAGAAATGCAGGAAAATTCTCAACACCATATCACAGGTTGTCAGCAGCTCAACTCAGTATCAACATTCAAATTTATAATAAGATACCTGAGGCTTTCAAAAAAATGAGTAAACAAAAGTTGAAGAAGGAGATGAAAAAAATCCTACATGAAAAGTGCTACTACACAATGGAAGAATTTTGGTCTGGTCATTTTGAATAGTGTGTCCATATGTGATGGTTGTGTTATACTAGGTACCTCAATGTTAACTTATTAATCTTACGTGATGTTTGTGATTTAAATATACTTTTATTCACTGATAAATTTGTACGTCCATATATATATAATGTTTGTGATATACCTTAAATGTTTTGTAACCTGCTTGTTGACAGTGCTAATGCCTTTTAATATTGATTTGATGACTCCCCATGTAATATTTTGATGGGTCAAAATTATTCACATATGTTTGTTATAAAAAAATTTGTATTTTGTGAATAAAGATTATTATTATTATTAAAATGAGTGATCTTAAAATGTTCTGATCTAATCCTTCCCAAATTTCTCCGAGTTGGATTCCTAAGTCATTAAGAGTAGCTGGATGATTTTCTGAACTTCTCAGCCTTCTATTGTGGTTGTCCCAAACCTGCTCAATCGGATTGAGATCTGGACTTCTTGCTGGCCATTCCATTCGAGAGACTTCAACCTCTTCAAGGTACTCCTGAACGATGCGCGCACGATGGGGTCTGGCATTATCGTCCATAAAAATGAAATTTTCACCAATGTATGGAGCAAATGGCACTACATGCTCTTCAAGAATGTTCCTTATATACTTATCAGCATTCATAGCTCCATTATCAACGACCACTAGGTCTGCGCGAGCAGTTAAAGATATTCCACCCCATACCATAATCGATCCTCCCCCGAAACCAGTAGTATTCAGGAAATTGAACTGAGCATATCTTTCATGTGGACGTCTGTATACAAGGGCACATCGATCACAATGGTAGAGGCAGAATCTAGACTCATCTGTGAAGAGAACTCTTTCCCAATCGGCCTCTTCCCAATGGATATGCTCTCTCGCAAAATCCAAACGCGCCCTTCGATGGGCTGGGGTAAGAGCTGGGCCTCTTGCCGCGACACGAGGCCTTAAATCATATTCTCTGAGGCGATTTCTTATTGTCTGAGTGCTAATTTGCACCTCATGAGTTTGCTCAAGCTGATTTTGAAGGAGGCGAGCGGTTGCAAACCGTTGTCTCAACGAAGAAACTCTCAAGTAACGTTCTTGAATGGCAGTTGTTACCCGTGGTCTACCCTGTCCTGGTCTTCGGACATTCATACCTGTCTCTCTGAATCGCTGCAACATTCTGGACACACTTGTATGGGAAACTCCAAACCTTTCTGCAATTCTTGTGTATGTCCACCCTTCTTCTCGCAAAACTACCGCTTGGGCACATTCCTCTTAGGTCAAATTGCGTGTTTCGCGTTGCATAGCATAGCGTAGAAAATCAAACGAAAGAAAAACTATTGATCACTAGAATTGATCGAGAACAACTGATTTTAGAATGGAGCCAATACATTCAAAATCTGATAATATCATCTTTTTTTATTCCTGCTGGGAGAAAACATCTGTTTTGAAGAAAAACGTTGGAAGTGGATAACATATGCATGCATAATTCTGATAAAAATAATTATCATTGAGAACACCTTCAGTTGTAGAATAAATTTGAGATTTCCATAATGTGCGTTATTTTTTTTGCGAAGTGTATAATTTTGTTGAATTGAGTTGTGAAAGCGTATCAGTTTTCGAATAGGTATATTGTGATTATTTAAGCATCCTAAAAAAAATTAAATCAATTGAAAATTCCATTATTTTGTGAGAAGAAATGGAATCAAAATTTCTTGACATACTTGACAAGGATAAATATTGATGATTCAGTAAGGCCCAAAGCTCGACTGAAAAATTGAACGATTCATAATATTTTTAGGTTGAAATTGTTTTATGTGAATAAAGATTTTTATGAAATTATACGCCGTTTTCTTACAAAGATGAAAGAACGTACTTTTTTCATATTCACGAATTTTAATAGTAGGTAAATACAATACCTATTGACGAAAATGAAATTGTTTATTTATTTAAATGAATGCATTACCGTAGTTAAAAAGTAATGCCAATGAGCAAGAAAATATATAAATGAATGAGTTACATTACGAAAAAAACACGGTTTATTTGTGGACCTTATTGACAATATGGGTATCCAACATCATTTATAAAAAGATCTTTTTCAACTGAATAATAAAGTAATTAAAAGTTCTATGTTTTCCTACAAACAATTGATAAAAAAAATCATTGGCTCAACTATATGATTATGATTCTGCAAACGGTCGATACATAATTTTCCTTATTCTGCACGTTGAATAGTATTATCAAAACACCAACTTTTTAGGGATTTCTCTTGAAAAATGAAGCTGTATTGAAAAATAGATTTTTATAAGTTGTCGTCTAATAAGAAAGCTTTCCAGCCTTAAAAATATAATAAAATGGGAGACTTGCATTCCGGTCAAAAGAAGTCAGAGTGCCGGTGTCACCTGTGTTTTGAAACTGAGATATCCTAAACACATATGGACAGGGCCTTTATCTTCAATCATGTGCTTGGTCTAGTTCAAGTATCAGGATAGAATTTCATGCCTGAGAAACGCACCATTTGAGGTGCTACCGACCGAAGCGCCACCGTGTGAACTACAAAAGGGCCATAAATCAGGGCGGAACCGTTTGGTATTCTTTCCTTAATTGACTACCGTTTGATGATAGGAATTTTTGAACAGGCGAACTGCTGGAGAACATTTGGTTCTCGACACCTTAGAAAGATCGCGAAATACGTTCTCATGATTCGGAATTTATGAGATTTTGTTCACACCCAGCTTTGGAGACGAGAAAGTGTGTTTCCGTCTTTGAATATTAATAGATTGCCAATAAATTAACTCAAGTGCAGTACTGACCGAGACGTCGACTAGTGTACACGTACCGAGAGTTAAGCTTGTGTGTAAACCAGTTCAGTGCGCCGTACGCCACGTTGATGCGCATCATACAAGTTAGTGCTTGTAAAAGGTTTTTGTTTTCTCGCGCGTTGAGTCCAGGTCCGAAAGGATCGTTGGTTCCGTGCGTCAGTGATTTACGGACTTTTAGTGAAGTTAAAAAAGGAGTGAAGTGCCTATCACGAATTGAAACATGAAACATGAGTGAATATTCGGATAACGATGAATCCTTCATGGAAATGGAGGATAGATACTCGTCCTCTGAAGAAGAGAGTGATGAATTGAAGGAACTCGTCAAGCTCCGAAAGGAGAATGACGAGCTCAAAGCCAATCTAGCGGCCCTGACAACCTGCATGGCAAATTTGACCAGCGAGATGAAACTCTTGAGAGAAGAACTCTCCAAAACGAAGTCCCCAAATCAACAGGTAAGAAGTTATTCGCAGGTTTTGACTTCTGAACCAGGAACATCGGCCCAAACCAATCCCAATACAGTTATCCCTCTCAAAAAGATAACCTCAATAATTGAGGATAGCAATAAAGTCCCCAAACCTCAAGGAGCTCCTCCAGCCAAGCGTGCCAGAAAAGAGAGTACGTCCTCAATTGAGAACAACTCAAAAAAGACAACGGTGACACCTCAGTCACCTGCTACAGAGAAAATTCCCCCAGTGACAATGATGGGAACGTCAGACTGGACGGAAATGTCCAAAGCTCTCTACAGCAAGAAAATAAATTATAACCGGGCAACGGTTGTTAAAGACGGCATCAAAATTATTGCCTCGTCTGCAGAAGATTTCAGGAAATTAACAAAATTCCTCGATCAACAAGGTAAGGAATATTTTACTTACCAAATGGAAGAAGAAAAGAGAGTATACGCCGTCATAAGGTACTTGCCACTTGACGCGGATATTGACGTGATTAAAAATGATCTAGGACTACAAGGCATCAAAGATGCTGAAGTAACGAGAATGACGTCGAACAAAACGAAAAAGGCAATGCCTCTCTACCTTGTGAAAACTCAACACAAGGAAATATTTCAAGTGAAAAAACTATATAGCCTCTGTATAGAAATTGAACCAAAAAAGAAGCCTGAAGGCCCAGGACAGTGCCATCGCTGCCAGAGATATGGACATGCACAAAATAAGTGCACATTTCCGTGGAGATGCGTAAAATGTTTAGGGGCACATTGCACAAAAGAATGTGCATTGACGCAAAAAGAAGGTGAAAGGAACGCGGCATGCGTTTTATGTAACCAAAGTGGACATCCCGCCAGTTATAAAGGCTGCAGCGCATATAAAAATCTTACGAAGAAGAAAACACCGACAAAAAAAGAAGCCCCCCCCAAGAAAATCGCTGAAAAAATAGAGACTGTTGTTACTGTTGAAAAACCACAGGTACAAAAAACAAAGAACTCGTCCACAAAACCAATTGAAACCAGAAGGGAAGACCCTAAAGATGAACTTGACAAACTCACTGAGAAAATATTCAGCAGAATAATGCAGAAATTTGAAAAAGAATTCGAGAAGAAATTTCAAAACTTATTTGGAAATAAATAATTTATGAACATGCAATCACAGCTAGAAAATCTGAAGATAGTTTCCTGGAATATTAACGGAATCAGAGCCCGTAAATCAGATATTGAACAATTGTTAGAAGAAAGACATCCTGATATTATGGCGCTTCAGGAAACTAAATTAACTCCTAAAGATAAAATATCCTTCGAAAACTACGAAATATACAGAAGAGACAGAAATGAAAGAAGAGGTGGAGGGGTTGCTATTCTCGTTAAAAGGGACGTGAACCATTACCTGAATGCGGTTGTGAATCACGAGAACAATGACGCAACTATAGAGGCACTATCGATCACAGTAAAGATAAGAAGAGAAAGCATTAAGGTATTCTCTGTATATAAACCACCGCAAATAAATCTGCCAGAGGAAGAGATGAAGATTTTATTAGGGGGTCATTTTCCAAGAATAATACTTGGAGATCTCAACTGTAAATCTCAACAATGGAATTCTAAAATAGAGAATGCAAATGGCAAGAAATTGAAAGAATATGCCGAAAAGGAAGATGCCATAATCATGGGACCGGAAATACCGACATATTTACCTAGTGGCAATGGAACCCCTGATGTGCTAGACATAGTTATAATGAAAAATATAAAACAAGATTTTGCTCTTGAAACGATAGACGATGGAACATCTGATCACAACCCGATAGAGTTCATTTTAGGACATGGACCTAGAAATGAAGTGACTCAAACACGAGAACATACCGATTGGGACGAATATAAGAATAAACTCCAAGAAAATATCACGAGTATTCCACAAATTAACACTCCTGATGAACTAGATCAATCAGTCATTGCTTTGGAGAGTGCGATTATGAAATCCTATGAAGAGAGCACGGTTAGAAAAACTAAACCTACTCCCAAACATCCCTATGGCGATACTCCAAAAGAGGTGAAAGAACTGATTAAAGTCAACCGAAGACTAAGAAAGAAGTACAGGATGTATAAAACAGATAATGATAAAAACAGACTAAACAGACATAGTCAAATACTTAAAAATGCACTAAGGGAGCTCAGAACGAATAGATGGAATAAGAAAATAAGTGAACTCAACACAGAAGACCACTCTGCATGGAAAATGCAAAAAAATTTACGTAATGAAAAAACTCAAATTCCACCACTGCATGGAATGCATGGAATGGCATATTCAAAAAGCGATAAAGCTAACGCTCTTGCCGATACTATAGAAAGGGAGTCAAGAATAAACTATTGTGAAGAAGACGATGAGGACCTAGAAGAATTAATAGAAGATAATGAAGAAGAAATGAAAGAATCACCACCGGATGACAAAATCCCTCACCCAACATCTCCGGCAGAAATCAAAGAGATAATCAATAATTTGAAAACAAGAAAGGCTCCTGGAAAAGATAAAATTACAAATCTCATGCTGAAGAAAATGTCAAAGAAAGGAACGGCAGCTCTCACTAGCATAGCAAATGGCGTGATGAGAACAGAGCACTTTCCGAAAAGATGGAAATCTGCCGAAGTGATTGTTTTCAATAAACCAGGTAAAGACAAAAAGTTCCCACAGAACTATAGACCGATAAGCCTGCTCCCAGCCCTAGGAAAAATTGTGGAGAGAGTCTTAGCCAGACGACTTAATGAAGAAACAGAGGCCCTGCAGACGATACCGAGTGAACAATTTGGGTTCCGAAAACAACATTCAACTGAACAACAGCTCCTAAGAATAACCGAGTATATCACAGAAGGATTTCAGAATAAACAAGCCACAGGACTATTATTAATAGATGTAACCAGAGCTTTCGATAGAGTATGGCATGAAGGACTAGCATATAAAATGAAAACCGCAGGTTATTCACCCAAGTTATGCAGAATAATAAGAAATTATTTGAGGGATAGGAACTTTTGTGTGAAAATAGGTGATGTTCATTCCACACTCAGATATTTGGAAGCAGGAGTTCCCCAAGGATCCATACTAGGACCGCTACTCTATAACATATACATACATGATATACCAAGAAATCCAAGATGCCTGCTTGCTCTATACGCGGACGATACGGGCATAGCAATTAGGCACAGAAATACAAAAATAATTCACAAAAGACTTCAAGAAGCTGCAGACGATATCAGTCAATGGTGTAACAGATGGAAAATCAAAATCAATGGAGAAAAGAGTCAAGCAATACTCCTTCAAAAGAGAAAACTGAAGATGGATTCGAAAATATCCATAGACGATAATGAAATAGAATGGCAGAATGAAGCTAAATATCTAGGAGTAATATTAGACAAGGGACTTACGTGGAAACAACACATTAAGTGTGCAGTGGATAAAACGAATGTAGCAATGAAAAGACTATATCCGATTATAGGCAGAAGAAGCCAAATGAACAGAAACACGAAATTGAGGATCATAAAAGCAGTCGCCAGACCACAGCTAACTTATGGATCAACAGCATGGGGAGATGCAGCGAGAACCCATATAAAGAGGATACAAAGTACAGAAAACAAATTTCTGAGATGGGCATTAGACGCCCCCTGGTTTGTTAGGAATGAACAGATACAAAAAGACATAAAATGGGAGTCCATTACTACATTCATCAAACGAAAAGCTGCAAAAGCCTATGAAAGAGCTAGTGAACATCCAAATGACGACCTTAGAAGGTTAGTTGACTATGACCCCGCTGAAGATGAAAAAACAGCTAGAATTTACCGCAAAAGACCTAGAGACCAATTGCGAAAATGAAGATATAGAACTCCACACTTAGTAAGAGATATCCAATTGAAGGATGTACACAAACACTCAGCATAAAAGAATGCGAAAGAGAAAATAACAGATAAGATGATGGAAGGTTTATAGGCTTATGCCCGGAACCAACCGCAGGAGAGGTGTTTAGTCGGTAAGAATCCGACACTACCCAGAAAGACTGGGTGTCTGATGTAAGATTCACCTCTTCTAGAACAAAAAAAAAAAAAACTCAAGTGCTTTGATTTGTGAAAAGTAGGAAAAGTTCAGCGGAATTTTTTCACTTGAATTTTTATAACGCCTACAGAGAAAAATAGAAAATTCGGAATTTCCAATCTTGTTCGAAAGATTTAACAAAGGACCCCGCACTTTTTCTATGGGAAATGGCGTTCCGTCAAATTTTCTAAAATTTTGGTATAATGTAGTACTTGACCTACTGATCAAAATTGTCCATGGCCCCAACTCAATCCTATGACTAGTTTTTGAGATACAGGGCGTTGAAGTTGAGAATTACCCACTTTTACTACGCCCGTATCTCGGAACAGAATCGAATGAACTTCAATTTTTCTCAAGAAACATTTCATTCCATCCCCAGGGAGCAACCATATGGAGGAATATGACCGAAAATCGTTACGAATACAGGGTTATTCATAATTGAATGCATGCCCGATTTTGAAAATATAAAATATCTCAGTTCCTGAGCGAAAACGTTCGCAAAAGGGGTGATTCAGTCATGAAATGAACTTTGAACCTCACGATAATACCCAAAAACCACCTCTTTTTTTCATCACCCTCTATTTCAAGGTTAAATCCGATAAGGTGGGAGTTTTCTTTCACCATTGTACTTGATATAAAAACATCAATACGGCTGAGAGTTTTTATCCACTTCCTATGACCAGATTTTTAGCTGGAATAAGAATAGAATAACATAAATAATTTTCATATTACATAAAAAAAAATCTGGTCATAGGAAATGGATAAAAACTCTCAGCCGTATTGATGTTTTTATATCAAGTACAATGGTGAAAGAAAACTCCCACCTCATCGGATTTAATCTTGAAATAGAGGGTGATGAAAAAAAGAGGAGGTTTTTGGGTATTTTCGTGAGGTTCAAAGTTCATTTCATGACTGAATCACCCTGTATTCTTCGAAGTGCATGATGATATGTTCTAAAAAAATTAAACAAACACTTTTAATCAACCCATAAATACAGGGTGTCCATTTAACCTTCCTTGAGAATAGTTTCTATAATAATGGATCACCCAGTATAAATTCTGGGTATTTCCGACTTTTTCGATGTAACAACAACATATCTAGTGTAATAGTTCATTTTGCGAACGTTCTCGCTCTGGAACTGACATATTTTATACTTACAAAAGGTGCGTTCGAGTTGACGGTCAAAATGCTCCGAGCGCACTCCACGTTTACTTTAGAGTTTTATTTCTCAAAAATAAATTCGAATTTCTGTCACAATACAATTCTTCCGTTAGGTTAGGTTAGCAAGCTTTGACTTCACCGTGTTCGATTTGACAAAAGTGCTTGGGAGCTCCTCTTTCTACTCTGTTCACTATTCTACTCGCTCCGCCGATCGTCAACTCAAACGCACCTGAAATCGGGCATGCATTCAATTATGGATAACCCTGTATTCGTAACGATTTTGGGTCATATTCCTCCATATGGTTGCTCCCTGGGGATGTAATGAAATGTTTCTTGAGAAAAATTGAAGTTCATTCGATTCTGTTCCGAGATACGGGCGTATAGTGAAAGTGGGTAATTCTCAACTTCAAAGCCCTGTATCTCAAAAACTAGTCATAGGATTGAGTTCGCGCTATTATACGGACACTTTTGATCAGTAGGACATTATACCAAAATTTTAGAAAATTTGACGGAACGCCATTTCCCATAGAAAAAGTGCGAGGTCCTTTGGAATTTCCAATCATCTTCGAAAGATTCAACAAATTTTTATGGTGTAATGGTAACAGGTCCTTCCAATACTCAGATAATCAAAGAAAAAATTCAATAATAAATCTCAATTATTCATTCCTCTGTGAACAATTATATCTTGTGCGTCGGGGAACGTTGAAAATTTCATCTTTCGAAGTCGACAACTAAGTATGAGAAAGGCTGTAAGGTGAATGGAGCTTTCGCTTATCCGTACTTCTAGGACATCCAGTATATTTCATTCAATCACTCGAATATTCGAAATACCACAAATTGATTACATAGTTGCGGTCAGATCATAAAGCAACTAGAAGATACTTTCTTCGATATCGATATGATCTCTTGCCATACATCTGTAGGTACTCACAATACCCTCACCATGATTCATATTGGCTTTTATTGTTATGCCATAGACATAAACTGCGGTGCAGTAAATTAATATATCAGACCTGAGAGTGCTGAAAATATCTTAGCCAATTCGTCAATCATACAGTCCATTAAATCATCTCAGACAATCTGTGGGTAATGAAATCATGACCCCAGGACCTAATATCCACAGTCTGGTGATCACGGCTGCCAAGGATAATAATACGGTACGTTGCAAAACGAATATTCAAGAAGTCGATTCAGTTATTGGTTACACCCATTTATGGGGCTTACATTTCTCCTCATTAGAATGGAACTGAAATGTGTGTGCACATTGTTTTATCTGACGGGTTTATGGCTCTACCGTTGCTATCTGTTGATTTATTCAATTGGACCCATAAGAATGAAGGAATGACTTTTTCAGGATCGAAACTTTTTGAATTCTACATCCCCATCATTTCCAAATTTGGAAAGTCCTATTTTATAGATATTTCCATGGGCGATGCTCTTATGAATTATCAGCAATCGTTCCCCCTCTGGCAGTCTCTTCCAGACTAACCCGTCAAGTTAAGTCTTCACACCCCTTCGTGATAACTTTGGAGACCTGCAGAACATCTCTCTTCAAAGACTCGTTCATCCAACGAACAGCGAGG
This sequence comes from Adalia bipunctata, assembly GCA_910592335.1. Classification (NCBI taxonomy): domain Eukaryota; kingdom Metazoa; phylum Arthropoda; class Insecta; order Coleoptera; family Coccinellidae; genus Adalia; species Adalia bipunctata. The sequence goes on along the minus strand of OU342955.1, from coordinate 8,638,396 downwards.
CTTTGGAACACATTGCCTAGGGAGGTGTTCCCCGAGGCATATAACCTCCAGAAATTCAAGAAGAACACCAATTCCTACCTGCTTGCCCTTGGTTCTCACGATGTTCTCTGAACATTACAGGATATTCCTTTTCGTGAAAATCACAACATTAAAAAAAAAAAAAAAATTTGTGTTAGATTCAAAGAACAAATATGTGAAAAAATGTCAACATGGTTAAAGGTTAGCTACCCATTTGATTTGATGAAGAGTGATGAACACACACTTTTGAAGATTTTATAATTTCATTATTGGATATTTATAAATACAGAATTTATAATCACGAAAAAAAAAATAGTTAATGCTTTTCGATAAATCTCAAAAGTTGGGAACATAAAAATAACAATGCTGCTATCTTTTAATCACCCTTCATATCAGTAAAAGACCCCTCAGTGTCAAAAATAGATTCAGCATTCCCATCCATTAGAACTTCTAATAGTTTGTGAAATTCCTAACATTATTGGTATTTCTTATTTATCTTAGAAGTATATAGTATGATAATAAATCTCTTATTTTCGTTAAACTGGTGCTTTGTTGATCGTAAAATGTGTTTAAATGTCCAAAGTGGAAATATATTATATTTTAACGAAGAATAAGTGAGCTGGAATTCCATTGTCGAAAGAAAACTAGATTTTAGGAAATTTATCCTTGAAATGAAGCTGGGACGGATATTTTAATGGGGTGATATACAAAAATTGTTCTTTGTGATAACATTTGTTTCATTTATACCAAAAATCTATTTTGTTCAATTTTATACAGGTCTTCATTGGAAAACCCGGTATAAATGTTATTGAAACGACAATTCCTTCAGGTATTATAGCCATCAGCTTGTTATCAACTTCTCTCTCATTATTATCCTTGGCAGCTATGGCTACTCGACCATACACTCGCGTGAGTATGTTGTTCAACACGAGGAATCAAAGGAATACAATCAGATTGTTGCGTTCCATGAGAAAACGTTACGGTCATTGATCATTGAATTGATGCTATTTCCTTTTCTACTTAGTGAATATTTTCACATTAGAATTGGTCTTTGCTTATTCCGATTGTTCTTTTCGGAAGTCGATTCGTTATTAAATTCCGGATTTGATTTAGACTATTTGTCAGAAAGGTTTAGTTTTGAAAATCAAGGAGATAGTATGAATCTTTGATTTCATTTCAATGAAGTCGTTATCCAAAAAGTCTTTTTCCCCTATGTCTTTCTTCAAACTTTACAAGCATATAGTCAATTTGATGAAGTCGTTGTACAAACTTGACTTTGCCAAACATATGCTTCAGGGTATGAAAGAAAGAAAGATCGGAGAGAATTTTCATAAAAATGTCCAAATGTGTTTATTTTTTCGCACAGCATGGGTGACATTAACAGAAAGGAGCATCTACTGCCTTAAGTTTCAAAATATCAACCAGCCTTATAAGGTCTCGAAGAAGCGAGTACAATTCCAAACAAAAATGCTAATCAACGTAAAACTCCAAATAGAACCTTTCAAAACAAATGTCAGAGATGACTTGAGCAATGTAAACCTATTCTAGAATCGAAACCGTTGGTAATATATCTCATAGGAAATTAACACAAAGTGGGTATGTGAATTACGCAATTCACGGCATCTACGATGACTTTTTTCTGGGAACGTAACCTGCATAACGCACCAACAGATGTGGACTGCAAATCTATGCCACAGCTACCAATCTTATCAGTGAAACAAGCATACATCGCGGTGGGCAAACCAAATAACGATGTCAGCCCTACCTAAGAATTAGAAAATTGAAAAAATTCAACTACATTGCAATACCCGATCTAGGCTAAGTTGATTTTGAGTTTATGCGACACACTACACAGTACAATCCTGTTTGAATTGTATAATTCAATGATATTTATTAGTTATGGAAATCTGGTTTTTATTACCCAGCAGTGACGTGTATTAGAGTTGGAGGACAAAGTGCCGAAGAAGTGGAGCAAAGGATTTTTTCGATTCCTGCTAAACCGCAGCAATTGAATAACATTTTTTCTGTATTTTTCAATTCGGAGAATAACCATTATTGATTCGATCACTCATTGAGTAAAAAACGTTAGATGAAGATAAAAAACACATATTCAGAAAAACGTACAGAATCAAGGTCACTGGAAATAATTTTCCAATAATTGTCTCTTCAACAATCCCATCAAAAATCATCACACGTTTAATCAACCCTCTTAGGGGGATGGCAAGACCCTCAAAAATCTTAAATAGTTGTTCCGCACATGCGTTTGAAAATTATATTACAAAAAAAATATATAAGAAACTGCCGATTTCAATAGTGCCAACAGTCTGAAGTGTGGAAGTCCCATTAACACCAATTGGCTGCAGTTTTTCACATGCATAAGATTGGAAAGACAGGTGACTCTCAAGTGCTTCAAACATTTCGAGAATCTAACATCTCCATTGAAGCGCTTTGAACTTTTCGATAGATACACAAGTGGAGCACGTTTTTGCAATAACGAGCCATTAGAGAAGGTAGTTAATAGTTATGCACGTGTGAACGTCCAGAGTGACTGTTTGGGATGTGTCGTAAGTGGTTGAGAAAAGGTTCAGATGATGGTTCCTTATTAGCTCCGAGTGTGAAGAAATGTAGGTGTAAATTTTTTCGTTTGGTCAATGTTTAAATGGCAATAGAAAATATTCAACTTCATTTTATGTTTATTCGTTGAGCTATCTGTTTAATTGTGTATTCTATGTATTCAGATCTGTTTGACTTCCATTCTGATTCAAAAAATGGTATTAAGTTGAGGGACTTGAAGGTTATCTATGGGATTTCAATTTTTTGCAACCGATTCAGGAACTATCCACAGAGTCGAAATGATCTGGATGTTGTCAATTAGTCTCTTTCGTAAGCTTACTATTTTGATTCAATTGTTTTTCAGTTTAAGATGAAGTTTTTCGAGGTGAATAATAACTTCGTGGTTTTTTATTTGGCGTGTGGATTTGTAATAGGAGAGATAACTTGGAAGTAATAAAATGAATATCCTTTTAAAATTAGGACTTGTACATTTTCTTTTCCGTAATAATTCACCGGTATTTTCAACACCCTTCATTTTATTCGGGAAATCTCCCGAGAGAACGCGCAATAATTTAATTGATCGATTTAAACTTCTGAAATTTAATAGCGTTGTGTTAGAAAAATTATTGGATCGTTTATCAAACCCACACAGGATCTCTGTCGAGACGTTAACGACCGAAATTGTTGATTTTCAGTTTAAGTTTATTTAGAGAACTAAATGATAAATTATAATTGTCCCACGAATTTGGTTGCAATTACTGCACACGATGACAGAGATAAAATTCAACGCAGGCATTGTTGAGAATTGTCACGTAGCATTTCCCAAGGTGGGAAGCAGAAAAAAATCTTTAATTTGATTGGTTCATAAAAACAAAGATGGAAGAAGTTTTGGTTTGATTGGTTTTGAAGTACTGACGAAAGAAAAACCTTTAATTTAATTGGTTTCTAAAAGGAACAAAGAATAAGGTAGCCGGGGAAGTTTCGGACGAAAGTGAGTTCAGTTATTCGGGAGACGAGAACGGCAGTTGCTGGTTAAACCTTAACGGGATAGGTTGCCAGGGCTCGCGAATATGGTTCGGGTACTAGGGTAGTACGGTTTCAGTTTAGGTACTTGAGTGTTAAGAAGTACGGTTTCAAAGTGGAAACGAAAATAATTAATGTTGATTTTTTGAAGTCGAGGAGTAACTGCAGAAGTCTTAAACGGGAAGATTCTGAGTTGACTCATTTAATATGTGTTTGATTGTTTGATATGGTTTTAAGGAAGGTTTAAGAATTAATTTAGTTTCGTAGTTATTCGGAAGACGGCGATTGGATAACTCGTTGAATTTTTGGTTCCTTTAAAAAGTTTTGATAAGTCAGTCTCAAGCTGGGACATATATAAGAAGTGTTAAGTCGAAGTCAGTAAAGTTTCTAAATTATTTGGAATTATTTAGTTCGCGTATCGTCGGTATATTCGGGAGTGAAAGTCATTTTGGCGAAAACGTGTGGGTGTTGTGTTTCGCACATAATCTGTCTGTTTCAGGAAAGAAGCATCGTCGTAGAACATCCTCCTAGGTTCATCATTCTTGGTATTATTGGTACCGGAAAAAGGTCAGATAAATTGTTTATGCTTAGCTATTTTTGAGGATTGGTAGAAAAGCCGCATGCCCGCCCAAAATATAATTATAGTCCAGAGTCCTGAAATCTTCTAAAAGTCATAGTTTCATAATTTTTTGTATCCTAGTTAAAGCGTATTATTATTTTTGTAATCACCCTTAAGTAGTTGAAGGTCTAAGTGGAGTTTTCTGTTGAGAAAACTCAGGTTCATTTGAAAGATCACGTGGAAACTATTGTTGAGTTTCCCCTTGTAAAATTAAAGTTTAAGAAGGATTATTTTCCGTCATATCATTTGGGTATAGAAAATTTACCTTATACTGTAAATTCTTTCGAGATTGTTCATGATCATTATTTCTGGGGTCATTTTGACAAACCCTTTTCATTTTTGTTGATTTGAATTCATTTTTATATGATTTGGAATTCACACTGATGTTGATTTAATTTCAATGAATAGATCTGCCTTTGTAATTTAAAGTTAATGTAACAGTATTATTTGATAGAAATAAATTGCCTTCAATTTAAACATAACAGCATCCGAATATTTTGATACTTTGAATCATTTGATTTGAGAAACATATAACTAACCAGTGTAAATTTGTTTGGGTTTGATTTGAATTTAATATACGTCTTAAATTTAATCTAAAAGGTTTCATTTACCATCCCTCTCCCTAGAAAATAATTTTAAACACTAAGACCCGACCCAAGTGCGTTGGGCCGATCCCACACTTTCTTCCGTCGGAAGAAAGAACTTCAAAATTTTAATTAACATCTTTTAATTTTCTTTAAGTAATAACACCCTTGATTGGTGGAAAGCCGCTCTTCTGTCCAATCACGAAGAGGGTGCTTTTTACAGATTTCTTGACGCAGTGCAGATATTTAAATATTTTTTGGAGCTTCTGCAGGAAGCCTCATTGCGAATTCGTAATCCAATGTTATAATTTGCATTCGGATCTGTTTCAACCTTGCCACCGTTTCCCGAATTCTAGGAATACCCGTGATTAAAATTTTAGACTCTGATTTGTTGCACAATCCGAAAGGTCAATAAATTCGTAATAAACGTCCGCTTAGGTGCGAGGTAATCCTACAACATGTCCTGAAGTTAAAAACAAAGTGAAAACACGAACCGCATTCAAAACGATCAGAATGATTCGTCGTAGTTGAAGCTACTCGAAAATTTGGGACGAGGTTAACACCAGCTTGTGTAACATCTGATCGCAACGTAACTTACGAACTAGGATATTGGGCAGATTTTTGCGGGATTAAGCCGAGTACACACGAGGTTTTACGCGGTTTTAGATGCAGAACAGAGATGTCATGTCCGAATGGCACTTATGTTCTTTTCCAGATCTCACTTAAGTGCAAAAGTGATCTGATGAAGTAGGTATCTTAACCGAAGAGCGAGTCGAAGAGTTATTCCTTCAGGAAATATGAAAATACTGCATTTCCTCTTCTGTTTTTTTCTGGATAAGTGCAAAATCTTAATCACAAATTATATGTTCAAAATATGAGAATCAAAAAAAAAAATTAGGATCATAAAAGCAGTCGCCAGACCACAGCTAACATATGGATCAACAACATGGGGCTATGCAGTGAGAACCCATACAGAGTGTAACAGCCAAATGGAATAAATTCGATAACGAATAAATGAGGGGGTGTTAGGAAAAACGCTCGGACACGTCGATTTGTAATTTTAAATGCGCATATTTTTCAAGAAAATAAAATTATATAGGGTGTTCCATGCGACCGTGGCTAATACCAACTTTCTTATTTCAAATGCAACCCCCTGTATATTATTTATTTTTTGGATTCTTCAGAAAATTCTAGACATAATTCATGTACAATTCATGCACCTATCTTCAACTTTTTCGAAAATATTAAGTGTTTTCAGATTTTTTACAAAAATTAACATTTTTAATGAAAATTATTCTATTTCACAAATTCGATACATTACACTCAATACTTATTTCCCATTTACCTCTTGATATGAAGAAAGTAGGCAAAAACCATTACTGAGAAGAAATGTTGAGTAACGTTAGAAGACAATTCTACACATTTGGTGTAGAATTGTCTTCTAACGTTACTCAACATTTCAACAATTTAGCATGTTGCCAAGACGTTCGCGGCGAGCATCTTGAACATTTCCTACATTGACATTAATGTTTTTTTTTGTTTTTTCTTAATAATAAAAAAATAATCAGTATTACTCATCAGATTTCAAGTGTAATATTGTGCCGAATTTGTGAAATGATTTTTGCAATAAATCTGAGAACACTTAATACTTCCGAAATAGTTAAAGATAGGTATAGGACATTGTGCATGAATTGTGTCCAGAATTCTCTGAAGAATCCAAAAAATAAATAATATACAGGGGGTTGTATTTGAAATAAGAAAGTTGGTATTGGCCACGGTTACATGGAACACCCTATATAATATAATATGCGCATTTAAAATTACAAATCGACGTGTCCGAGCGTTTTTTCCAACACGCCCTCGTTCACTCGTTATCGAATTTATTCCATTTGGAATATATAAAGAGCACTGGAAACAAAATTTTGAAAATGGCATCAGAAGTCCCCTAGTTTGTTAGGAAATAGGAATGAACAAATTCAAAAACCCTAGATAAAACCAAATCCATAGGCACGATAACCAGCCGAAACACAAACATCAGAATAAAACACAAACATCAAAATAAAGCACAAACTTCTACACCATGTTATTTTGTAACGATTGTACCTATATTTAACCCACCATCACTAAACCAACACCTAAAAAATTAAAAACACCCGAAATTTGCAAATCAATAATATAAGAGTCCACCGACTCCATATTGTAAATGATATTCGAAAAAATATTATCAATTATATGTATAAGCGTCAGCACAGCATCATCTCAGTATTCAAAGCAAAGTATATTGTTACGTGTACAACAGGCTTTAGTATCTCTGCAACGATCTATCAATTAGAAAAATCGTGAAGAGGAAAATATCAGTGGGTTGGCCGGAGGTAGGAAATAGAATTTTGGTAAAGATGATGTTGCAACCAATTTGGCAATAACCGACCATTTATAACACGTAACATTTAGTTAAGGAGGACACACTTCGTACAAAATAGGAGAGTTGTTGGGATTTCGGAGTGATTTGCATGAGTGATTACCTGTCTATGGGATAAGTCCTAGATTTTTCGTCGTTATTACTCGAGTTTGACTGCGTTGTAACCGTGGGCGGTACATACCTGTAACAAAGAGAATGATATGAAATTGTGTAGATTATAGGGTACCTCCTATCATGGTCCATAGACAAACAGAAAAAATTTGCATACGTAAAATTTCTCTTACTATTACAAATATGAAATTATTTGGAACTATACAATGTATGCTCCATGGTACTAATTATAAAGGTGTTGTTTTACCAAGTGAAAAATTAAAATGAGATTACTTCGAATCATTATCTGATGCCTGAAAATAATTTTGATCATTAGCCTGGTCCATATCTCGAAATCGTTTTTTGTTTTTTTTTATTGCAACTTTGGTTATAACGTTTGTTTTCATTTGTTCCGATTGGATCTTTAAAACATTTTTTTTTTGTGGTCATTTTGCGCTTAGAGTCTTCAGTTGTTTTTTGGTTAGCACGTTGAAATTTTCGAGTTTTAATCTGGTAGCTTATTTCAATTTAACATTGAATTTCATTGCTTAGGTACTTGAATATTTTCTGATGCTCATATCAATCAAATCGAATTCATTCACTACACAGAAGGTAACAATTTAGTGTCAAATATAAAGCCAAAATGGGAACAATAAGAAACACATTGATTCATACGTTTGAATTCGCTACTTCACTGGAACCCTTCTTATTTATTGGATACAATGATTTTTTATTCTCGCAATCTTGAATTATCGAAAATATCATCGAAATCAACAATCTTAAAAACATTAAACTCCAAAAATTCATTTTTATTTTTTGTCAGGATTTCAAATTTCCGTCAACTTCATTTTATCTTTTTAGAAATGTATTAAGTTCATTCGAAATTCTTGAAATAGGTGAATGTTGTTTTGGAGAGAATCATCTTTATATTACGGATTTGTGGCCCAAGGATAAACGATCATCCCCCTAAGTAGGGTAGCAACCCTCTCTAGAATCTTAAGTTTTAATAGGAGTCGAGTGACACATCATTTTGAAGGTTTTGATACTTTCTTCATGAATACTATTGAAAATTTCTTTTTGGCATTCGTTTAGTTGTGATAACCTCATTCCTGAGAATTCGAAGGTTGAAACTGTTTATCATTTGGTTCTAGACACATATCATTACTAAAATTGGGATATCCTTAGATCATAGTACATAAAGTACTACAGAAATATTACAAGCATCAACTCAATATTTTAACACCTCCAATTCTACAGAAATGGAACACACCTTTGGCCTCTGATTACACAAGGCAAGTGTTACTTCCACTTGGGTGATCCACCCAGCATAGAATTTTTTCCAAATACTCCTCAGCGGGGCCAGACTACTCATTTTTTCATCCGACATTTCATCCCCTAGGAATCCCACAGCAACACCGAAACATCTGAATCCGAAAAGGGCGTGAAACAATTTTTAATAATTTGACTGTTGGAAAAAAGGTCACATATGGGACACAATCGCCACGTTTCTGTATTTATATATCCTCCTAGAGACCAGTTAGTAAACATTTCCTTTCGGAAACATAAAAATGCCCTTAAAAAACTGTCACATACGACACTCGACCCGGCATCCGTGACTTTTTGACTGACGGTGATGCAACCTCATGTTTGACATAATTGGAGGGTGGCAGACAACGCGCGTCGGCTTTTTGGCAAAGAAATAGTGAAAGATCGGAGTGGTTGCACTAATAGGGCGATAATGCAGCTCGACCGGGACCCTGGAACAAGGATCGAAATTCCTGTTTACTCCCCTGGGGGAAGTTGAAGAGGAATGTGAATTTTTTTAGGTGGATGTCTGCCGAAAGAATTTGACGCCTTGCCGTGCTCGGTGATCTGCAATTGAGCAACAACTTGAAAAATTACTGTCTCGAGGCCGCATGTACGAATGGATAGAAAAATGCAATGGCAAAATGAATTGTTATTTTAATTTTGTATATCCGCTTATTCACTGAATTAAGGGTAAAATTCAGGTTCGAAAAAATTAAATGAGTAGAGATATTGAAATGAAAAAAAAGTTAAAGATAGAAATATGGCTACCAACTAGGATTGCCATTTTTCTCAGGTTGTAAAGAATTATATAAAGGTGGAGTGATGAAAATGGATAACATAAAATAATTTTCAGTATCAGTGAATAGAAAAGTTTCTTTCATATAAACAGAAATCAATGTTTTATAGTGAAGGTATATAATATGTATCAACAAGCTTCTACCATTTCTATATCAATACATATAATGGTATTTTATTTTTCATGTTACATGACTTCTTATTTGTAGTTTGTCCCGAGGTTTTTCTATCACGGAATTTTGTTTATACAAATGAACACACACAATAAAACAGGTGTGACCAAAGGTTCAAGAGGAGCTTCAAATAAAATAGAAAATCTAAGTGTTTTCAACCGACATTATTTCATATTCTTCGGAGTAGCTCCTTTTTAATATTTCACAATTATGCGTACTTTCCTTGGATTCTCTCTGATATTCGATCGACTCAATACTAAAAAAAATGTGTCCCCCCATCTTATTCTTTAATATACATTCCAGAAAACATCTTCCTTTCTTGCAAGGAAATATTCCAATATAATTTTACTCAAATTAAAAATATATGGCGCGCATTCTCGATACACTCAATTACCCGGCAATTAGAAATTGAAAGATCAATGTTTGTAGCCGTATCAGCAGTAATATCGATAATTCTAACTCATTAATTATAAGGCGCTCAATGAAGAGAGAAAAATTTTCCCGCCATGCAGGTTTCACTCGTATGCGTGCAGTTATTAATTGCATATTTCAGTCCTCATTAAAGGAATATCTGCAGTTTCGTCTAGCCTCATCGGTATAACTTTAAATTACTTACTGGGTCTTTTTATAGCAGCAGTATTCGACGATAAGAATTGTACATTTGAACAAATAAACTCTTTCATATGACAGATCAATCCACTGTGACATGTGGATGTGAAAACTATCAGACATACTCGTAAAATGATAATACAGACAATTATAAATATTTTTTATAATCCAATTTGAATGAAAAAAGACTACAAAGAAGATCGATCAATTACCTATTCGGCAATCAAGGCTATGAAAAATGGAAACATTTAAATGGATATCTATAATAAATATTTCAGTACAAGATAATAAGAATAACAAAAATCATAATAGACCATTCATGGATCCATTTCTCAAACTAATCTGTACTTATTATCTTAACAAACTTTGATTTAATTGTAACGTCTAACGAAACATCCGGTGTTTCGCACTTGACACAAAATATTTTATTGGTTGCGCTTAATCAAAGGAGTGTTTCTCAATTCACCTTGTTAACTCTACCGAATAAGTCTAATCGAACTGAATGTTCATAATTCTTTGAAATATTAGATTGAAAATGGTTGTCACTTCATGGGAAACTTCTGTTTGGAAATCATTTTTTAATCACAAACTCCATTTATGAGAAACTTCTGCATTGCAACACGATTCTTGAAAAACTAATTTTTGTCATTCGCTTGTTTGTATTCGATATATGTATTCATTTCAGTAAATTGCAGAGTACATACAAACATACAAAGTTGATATTTTCCGAAAAACGCCAGGTAAATTTCAACTTTTGATTGCAAATTCGTGTACGATCAACTTCCTCGAAAATATTAAGTGAAATTATTTTTATGAATTTGCGCATTTTTATATCATTCCGTCTTCGCAACCTGAATTATCGAAAATATCATCGAAATCAACAAGCCGAAATACATAAAACTCCAAAAATTCACCGAAACAGTTATGTTGAACTTTTTATTTTTTGGCAGGAAATCAAATTTCCGTCAACTTCATTCTTTCCCAATAGAAATGCATCAAGTTTTCACGAAAACTTCGAGACATGTCAATTTTTATTAGGAGAAAAATGTCTTCAGATTACAAATTCGTGGCCCGTGCGTGTACGATCATCCCCTAAGTAGGGTAGCAACCCTCAGAAGAATCTTAAATGGTAATAAGAGTCGAGTGACACATCATTTTGAAGGTTCTGCAATTCTTTTTATGAATATGCTGTAAGATTTCTATTTTGCGTTTGTTTCGTTGTGAAAAACTCATTGGAAGTGATGGCTGAAGTGCATTAAGTGGTTAAGTTTCCCAACGAAGTTGTATCATTTGCTTTTAAGAAGTCATTAAATTCTTATTAACTCCTTCACATTCACCGTTCTTGCAGTTGATAAGTTCCTTGATATTGTTAATTTTTTGAACACACCTGAAGTGAAACTAAATCTTTATAAAAACATTGAATAAGAATTTATTGATTTATAGGATACATTGAATAAAAAGGAAAACACTGATTCAGTTCCGAATGAAAATTATTATGTTCCTATATTTTGTTATAAACATATTTTCATGTATTATTTTTCGTTGTAACGGTCTTCGTATACTCCTTAACTGAAGCCGGTTCTCATTGACCGTATAAAAAAGAACCATTCTGAATCTTGCACCAAATGATGTTTTTCCATCAAATTCTCCGCATTTAGACCGTAATCATCTTTGCATTAGCGCAAGATTCGCAAGAATGGCAGAATGGATTCCGTAAATGCGAGTACCTTCACTATCATCAAGCAGAATTGTTATCGCACATTCGTAAACACACAGTTAACATTTGTTAATTACTTTACGTGACGACAGTAATTGCGACGATGAGGGTGTTGCAAAATCAGGTCAGTTGCATCTGCCACCGTTTACCATTTGGAAGTCGTTAGAAATCATAAGCCACTTACTCTCGTTGGTTTCCAGCTCGACAAAGAGATTCTTGCCGGCTCTGAAATACCTCCAGTGAGCATCAGTACGCAGAGTTGGACCTGAGAAATTCAGATCACAACACAAGAATTTCCCAGCTTTTTTCTAATATCACAAGTTATCTGATTCCGTTCGCATTGAATCTTCTTCAGAACATTGTGTCGTAAAGAACACCCGAATTGTCGAAAATAAGTAGGATAGCAACCCTCTCTAGAACCACAAATGGAAATATATGCCGAGTGCCACATCATTTTGAAGGTTTTGCAATCCTCTTCATGAATATCGTGAAAAAATTCGTTTTGACAAACTATATTTCAGTTTATTTCTTGAACAAATCTGCCGAGTTAAAATATTACGTATCAAAGTCATGAATATTTGCCTTTATTCATTGCTTGGTAGGTTCAAGAACGTAATAACTTCATGCACTTTGAACTGAATGCAGAGAAAGCCATAAAGTCGCTACAGAGCTCTAACACAATTATGTTAACCTGATTCTGATAGATGCCTATTGATTTTAGTGAATTGTAAAATGATTGGCAATGGATGAAACTGTTCAATTCATCTGATTGTTCATTAGACACAATGATTCCTATTCTATTGACAGGTGGTACATACGGAAATGTTTATTTAATTTCATTCTCTAAACCTGAATTGACGCAAATATCATCGATATCAACAACCTGAAAAACATTAAACTCCAAAAATTCACTGATAGGGTTATGTGGTGCTTTTTAATTTTTGGCAGGATTTCAAATTTCCGTCAACTTCAGTCTATCCCTATCGAAATGCATTGAGTTTTCGGGAAAACGTAGAAATATGTGTATTTTTATTTAGAGAGGGACCGATATCTTAAGATTACGAATTGTGGCCCGTGGATGTACGATCATTTCCTTAGTAGGGTAGCAACCCTCTCTAGAATCTTAAATGGCTACACTAGTCGAGTGACACAACATTTTGAAGAATTTGTAAATTTCTTTATGAATATGGTAAAAATTTCTCTTTAATTCCCTATATTTCAATTTTTTTCTGAAACAAATCTGTCTCTAAAAAAGTCCTTTTTCAGTTGAAATGATGGCAAAATATTAGGTATCAAGGTCATGAATGATTGGCTTCATTCATCACTTCGAAGGTCAAAGAACGTGATGATTTCCTGCGTTTTGAGTTAACTGTGGAAACCAGTCATAAAGGCACTAGTGAGATCTAACAAAATTATGTCAACCTGATTCTGATAAAGCAGCGAGATGTCAATTCATTTTAGTGAGTTGTAAAATGATTGGCAATGGATTAAATTCTTAAATTCATCTAATTATTCATTAGAAACAATGATGAAGGTGCGCATACGAAAATTTTTATTTAATTCTATTCTCGCAACCTGAATTGACAAATACATCATAGGCATCAACAACCTGAAAAACACCAAACTTTGAAAATTCACTGAGAGAGAGTAATGTAATATTTTTTTATTTTTTGTCAGGATTTCAAATTTTCGTCAACTTCAGTCTATCCCTATCGAAATGCATTGAGTTTTCGGGAAAACGTAGAAATATGTGTATTTTTATTTAGAGAGGGACCGATATCTTAAGATTACGAATTGTGGCCCGTGGATGTACGATCATTTCCTTAGTAGGGTAGCAACCCTCTCTAGAATCTTAAATGGCTACACTAGTCGAGTGACACAACATTTTGAAGAATTTGTAAATTTCTTTATGAATATGGTAAAAATTTCTCTTTAATTCCCTATATTTCAATTTTTTTCTGAAACAAATCTGTCTCTAAAAAAGTCCTTTTTCAGTTGAAATGATGGCAAAATATTAGGTATCAAGGTCATGAATGATTGGCTTCATTCATCACTTCGAAGGTCAAAGAACGTGATGATTTCCTGCGTTTTGAGTTAACTGTGGAAACCAGTCATAAAGGCACTAGTGAGATCTAACAAAATTATGTCAACCTGATTCTGATAAAGCAGCGAGATGTCAATTCATTTTAGTGAGTTGTAAAATGATTGGCAATGGATTAAATTCTTAAATTCATCTAATTATTCATTAGAAACAATGATGAAGGTGCGCATACGAAAATTTTTATTTAATTCTATTCTCGCAACCTGAATTGACAAATACATCATAGGCATCAACAACCTGAAAAACACCAAACTTTGAAAATTCACTGAGAGAGAGTAATGTAATATTTTTTTATTTTTTGTCAGGATTTCAAATTTTCGTCAACTTCAGTCTATCCCTATTGAAATGCATTGAGTTTTCACGAAAACTTAGAGATATATCAAGTTTTATTCAGACCAGAACATCTTTAGATTACAAATTCGTGGCCCCTGGATGTACGATCATCCCCTAAGTAGCGTAGCAACCCTCTCTAGAATCTTTAATGGTAATTCTAGCCGATATTTTAGTTAAAGGGTTTTGCAAACTATATTTTAGTTAATTTGTGGAACAAATCTGTCAAGTTGAAATATTAGGTATCAAGGTCATGACTATTTGGCTTTATTCAGTGCTTGGTTTGGTAGGTTCAAGAACGAAATGACTTCCTGGACTTTGAATAAAATGTAGAGAAAGCTATAAAGTCACTACAGAGCTGTAACAGAAATATGTTAACCTGAGTATAGAGCTGTCAATTCATTTCAATGACATTGGCAATGGATAAAATGTTTAAATCATCTAATTATGTATAAGTCTCAATAATTTTCATTCTATTGACAGGGGATACATACGAACATTTCTATACCAACCTGAATGGTCGAAAATATCATCGACATCAAGAGCTTGAGAGACATAAAACTCAAAAAATTCCCCGAGAGATTCATGTTATACTTTTTATTTTCTGGCATGATTTCAAATTTCCGTCAACTTCATTCTATCCCTATAGAAATGCATTGAGTTTCCACGAAAACATCGAGATATGTAAATTTTTATTTGGAGAGGGACATCTTCAGATTACGAATTCGTGGCCCGTGGATGTACGATCATCCCCTTAGTAGGGTAGCAACCCCCTGTAAAATCTTGAATGGCAATACTAGTCGAGTGATACATCATTTTGAAGGTTTTGCAATTCTCTTTATGAATATGGTGAAAACTTTCTTTTTGTCGTTCGTTTTGTTGTAAAAAACTCATTGGAAGAGATGAATGAAGTGAATTTGAATGGGAAAGTTTCCGAACGAATCCTAAGAATTTGAAGGTTTGAGTTGTTGATCAATTGCTTCTAGGGATTCTGCAGCATTTCCTTTGGTGGTTTTCTGCCTGGATCCGGTCCTGGTCGGAAAACCCGTCAGCGACCACATCTTTATGTGGTCGGTCGCAGTGAGCCACGGCCGACTAGGATTTCCCTTTCTCCGCTTCCTTATGCAGAAAAGTGAAACTGACGCAACGCGAGCGCTATCCGCGAATATAGCCATGACCCGCTTCTATGCCACAGAGAGCGAGAACTGGAGGTCTTTACGCTTCTCCGTTCGAAAGTGATTTCCCTGCGAATTTTCTGAACTGTTAGAGAATGTAGTCGTCTCTAGAGACGGTGTTGCGGTTCTTGCGGCGGAAAAATAGGGACATCCAGTTTTTGTGTCGATTCCGAGTACCAGGCGTGCCACGGATTCTGAATGAGTTGAGTGTGATCGTTTTTCTATTTCCGGGCTCACACAAATTCATTTGTGTCCAAAAATACCTTGTTTTATTTAATTCGTAGAGCTGAATGAATTCCCAATCTTCAGTTTTAAATGTAGAGAGAGAGGAATGAGAAAAGCCATTAAATATTAAACGAAACAAAAATCTACAGACGTCTCTGAGAAAGAAAAGAATCATCATCGGATTCAGCAGAAGGGCTCAACTTGGAAACTACTCAAGTGGAAAATCCAAAATTTCTTTACTGAACCCAGCAGCCTGAAGATCTGTGGCGGCTCAATGTCCACATCCTGCGCCCATCAGAGGCCATCCACTCAAAACGATCCAAATAACTTTTTTTTTTGTTCTAGAAGAGGTGAATCTTACATCAGACACCCAGTCTTTCTGGGTAGTGTCGGATTCTTGCCGACTAAGACTAAACACCTCTCCTGCGGTTGGTTCCGGGCATAAGCCTATAAACCTTCCATCATCTTATCTGTTATTTTCTCTTTCGCATTCTTTTATGCTGAGTGTTTGTGTTCATCCTTCAATTGGATATCTCTCACTAAGTGTGGAGTTTTATATCTTCATTTTTGCAATTGGTCTCTAGGTCTTTTGCGGTAAATTCTCGCTGTTTTTCATCTTCAGCGGGGTCATGGTCAACTAACCTTCTAAGGTCGTCATTTGGATGTTCACTAGCTCTTTCATAGGCTTTGGAGCTTTTCGTTTGATGAATGTAGTAATGGACTCCCATTTTATGTCTTTTCGGATTTGTTAGGAAACAAACCAGGGGGCGTCTAATGCCCATCTCAGAAATTTGTTTTCTGTACTTTGTATCCTCTTTATATGGGTTCTCGCTGCATATCCCCATTCTGTTGATCCATATGTTAGCTGCGGTCTGGCGACTGCTTTTATGATCCTCAATTTCGTGTTTTTGTTCATTTGACTTCTTCTGCCTATAATCGGGTATAATCTTTTCATTGCTACATTCGTTTTATCCACTGCATACTTAATGTGCTGTTTCCACGTTAGTCCTTTGTCTAATATTACTCCTAGGTATTTAGCTTCATTCTTCCATTCAATTTCATTCTTGTCTATGGATATCTTCGATTCCATCTTCAGTCTTCTCTTTTGAAGGAGTATTGCTTGACTCTTTTCTCCATTGATTTTGATTTTCCATCTGTTACACCATTGACTGATATCATCTGCATCTTCTTGAAGTATTTTGTGAATTATTTTTGTATTTCTGTGCCTAATTGCTATGCCCCTATCGTCCGCGTATAGAGCAAGCAGGCATCTTGGATTTCTTGGTATATCATGTTATGTATATGTTATAGAGTAGCGGTCCTAGTATGGATCCTTGGGGAACTCCTGCTTCTAAATATCTGACTGTGGAATGAACATCACCTATTTTCACACAAAAGTTCCTATCCCTCAAATAATTTCTTATTATTCTGCATAACTTGGGTGAATAATCAGCGGTTATCATTTTATATACTAGTCCTTCATGCCATACTATATCAAAAGCTCTGGTTACATCTAGTAGTAGTAGTCCTGTGGCTTTTTTGTTCTGAAATCCTTCTGTGATATACTCGGTCATTCTTAGGAGCTTTTGTTCAGTTGAATGTTGTTTTCGGAACCCAAATTGTTCACTCGGTATCGTCGCCAGGGCTTCTGTTTCTTCATTAAGTCATCTGGCTAAGACTCTCTCCACAATTTTTTCTAGGGCTGGGAGCAGGGGATCCAAAGTACCGCGATCCCATCGGCCTTAAGACGACCCATGGCTTTCAACAAGGTACCCTCCTTCGCTACGAGCAACTTTACGCCATATTTGTCTACGGTGATCTGGCCAAACAGACTGAATAAATGACAGCCAATTCGTCAAATCTAGCTTCAAAAATAAGGCCGCTATAAACAGTCAAATTTCGGAAGTACCTATTGGAAGACCCTTTTTGGAGATATTGGAAATATTCATGGAACAACTTTGAGCACTACCGTTCGAATAACTTCTTCGAAACGATCTCAGTAGTGGAAAGCCCATAATGGTTGCACGACACTAATCATAAAAGGCGTCTCTTCATTCGTCTCGACCTATTACACGTCATTAGGCTGAAATATAAAGATGGTTACCCCAAATAAGTTTATTTCCTAAATTAGGAAAGTGAAACTGCTCAATGAGCTAAAAAGCCATGACCTGCTTCTTCCACCGCAAAATAATTTCCATCACATCATCCTAAGAACTTCGTTTGTAGCTTCAGTTACAGTGGTTCTATTGACAATTTTCCTCGCTCTCTGTTATATTCAAAAAATTGTGAATTTTTCTTCACCGCTACTATGTCTGATGAATGTATTATAAAGTTATTATAATCAATTATAGGGACCCCTCGACCGTTAAACAACCCACTATCGTTCTAGTTTGTAAGTCCTCTTTTTATATGCCTTGTTCCGTATAAAAATTAGAAACGCTAGTTTCGTAGGTGTTGAAGCAGAAAATTTGTCGAATAATCATGGGTTAAGTGGTAATTACCCATTCCAACTATTATGATTCAGTGTTCGAATACGAAATGGGAAATGCCGTGACTTATTGTCAGTTAACAGTGACTTCTATTTCTCTATCAAGAGAGTGTATTGTGATATTTGCGTGGTTTCGGTGTGATCAAACAACTCCAACTGCCGGTTGAACTTAGTAGCAGATACAGTTCCAATTCAAATAACCCCCATCTCATCTGGTAGTCAGATAATTGTCTATAAAACGTCTATTGAGCCTCCCTATTCGAATGTGGGTAAAAAGTAGATAGGTCGAGAAGAAGATAGTAGGGAAAGTTGTGGAGAGAGTTTTAGCCAGACGGCTTAGAAGGAACAGGAGCTCTGACATGATAACAAGTGAACAATTTGAATCAGAAAACTGCATTCAACTAATCAACTGAACAACAGCTCCTAAGAATGACCGAGTATATCACAGAATAAACAAGCCACAGGACTAGTACTTCTAGAGTCTTTTATAGAGTATGGCATGAAGGACTAGCATATTATAGAATGATAACCAATGGTTATTCACCCAAGCTATGCGGAATAATAGCCAATTATTTGAGAGGTTGGAACTTATTTGTTAAAATAAATTATGTGCATTCCACACTAAGATATTTAGAAACAGGAGTTCTTTAAGCATCCATACTAGGACCGATACTCTATGATTATGATACATACATGTGTAGGTGTAGGTTAATCTTACATCAGACACCCAGTCTTTCTGGGTAGTGTCGGATTCTTACCGACTAAACACCTCTCCTGTGGTTGGTTTCGGGCATTAGCCTGTAAACCTTCCATCATGATCATCTTATCTTTTATTTTCTCTTTCGCATTCTTTTATGCTGAGTGTTTGTGTTCATCCTTCAATTGGATATCTCTCACTAAGTGTGGAGTTTTATATCTTCATTTTGGCAATTGGTATCTAAGTCTTTTGCGGTAAATTCTCGCTGTTTTTTCATCTTCAGCGGGGTCATAGTCAACTAACCTTCTAAGGTCGTCATTTGGATGTTCACTAGCTCTTTCATAAGCTTTTGCAGCTTTTGGTTTGATGAATGTAGTAATGGACTCCCATTTTATATCTTTTCGGATTTGTTCATTCCTAACAAATCAGGGGGGCGTCTAATGCCCATCTCAGAAATTTGTTTTCTGTACTTTGTATCCTCTTTACATGGGTTCTTGCTGCATATCCCCATGCTGTTGATCCATATGTTAGCTGCGTTCTGGCGACTGCTTTTATGATCTTCAATTTCGTGTTTCTGTTCATTTGGTTTTATCCACTGCATACTTTATGTGCTGTTTCCACGTTAGTCCTTTGTCTAATATTACTCCTAGGTATTTAGCTTCATTCTTCCATTCAATTTCATTATTGTCTATGGATATCTTCGATACCATCTTCAGTCTTCTCTTTTGAAGGAGTATTGCTTGACTCTTTTCTCCATTGATTTTGATTTTCCATCTGTTACACCATTGACTGATATCATCTGCAGCTTCTTGAAGTCTTTTGTGAATTAGTTTTGTATTTCTGTGCCTTATTGCTATGCCAGAAAATATACAGATAAATAGATGGTAGGTTTATACGCAAATGCCCGGAACCAACCACAAGAAAGGTGTTTAGTCAGAAAAAATCTGACACTATCCAGAAAGACTGGGTGTCTGATGTCTTCTATAACAAAAAGGAGTTTCATGGATGGCGTTGTTGTTGTGCAGCAACCATCTGTGAATGCTCATAAGTCTTGTTATCCAGTTATTTTAAGGATCTTGCTCCAATAAAGTGCAGAGCTAAACGTAGTATATGGTCATGCACTAGCAAGTTTACGTTTTCTCTCAAATTCGCCTGCTGGTCCAGAAATTAGTTCTGGTTCTGTGTATGTATATCCAGATCTCTTTTGTTTCGGCGTTTTGGGAAAGACAACCCTGTAGTCTGACTCCTGGAAAGAGGGAAGGTGGAATTGATTCTCAGAAATCGGATCCCTGATGACCTTTAAATTATAAACCCCCACACAAAAGAGAATATTGTAGTTATGAGTTCTTTTCCGCAAATTCAAGGGAATTTCCCGAGTTCATCAGCCTCTCCTAGCACTTGTCACGCCAACTCGAAACCTCATGTTCGTGAACTGGCCCGACGTCTCTATACCCGGTCCCGAAATCTGAATTGCGAGCTCACCCATTTCATAAATCAGAACAGGCAAAAAAGACGCAAGGCACCTATATGGCGGAAAAGAAATGCCCGGCATATTTTAGTCGGGGCTTGCGTGATTTTATTCCACAAATTGGAAAACTTGCCGAGATAACATCTCGTTTCGTGACTGCTGCCAGAAAGTTGAACGGAATGAGTTCAGTTCGGGAACATAATAATTTAACGTAGACATTGGTTCTTTCGGTGCTATTCAAACGACCACGGAGAAATTTTTCGCGATCGAAATCAGTTTATGTTGGAACAGGTGGCTAATTTTTTCTGACACTCCGTGGAGTTGTAATTAAATGCAAGGTGAATAAGTAATCGTCTTGCTCGACGTATTTGCTTATTCCAGAGATTGGATTGTGAACGTTGATCCATTATTGCGAAACAAACACGAAAGTGGTACTTTCAAGTTATTCAAAATACTTGAAAATCAGCATTTGAATCTTTTTCGCGTTATCATTTTCGTGCTCGCAACGTGTAGGTAACATCCACCAGTTTAATGCCTTCTGTACGATATCATCTGACGATATAAATAGCAAAAGGTGATTTACACTAGCCCTTCAACTTTTCAATGCCAATAAATACAGAGCTTCGAATGAAGAGCGCATACTATGTACGAGGATATATTGAAAAATTCTTAGCCTACTATAGAACCAAAGAAAATTTCAATGTCAAAATTTTTATTACTCAACATAATATTCTCCTCTTAATTGAATACATTTATTACAGCGAACCTGCAACGTCTCTAGACCTTTAAAAAAAAAATTTTCGTCTTGCTCTGCAAACCAGTTCTCCACAACTTTTGTTTCTTTCTCGTTGGAAGAAAATTTACGACCTTCAAACTTTTTTTCAGTTGAGGAAAGAGAAGTTAGTCATACGGAGCCAAATCTGGTGAATAAGGGGGGTGTTCTAGTAATTCTAACCCTAAATCACGAATTTTTTGCATGGAAACATGAGATTTGTGTACAGGGGCGTTGTCCTGTAAAAACAAAACACCTTTGGATAGCTTTCCGCGTCTTTTCTCTTTAATTTTTTCCCGTAGAGCGGTCGGTAATGTCGAATAGTAATCCCCAGTTATTGTTCTACCCTTATCCAAAAAATCAATCATGATTACTCCATGGCAATCCCAAAAAAACTGAAACAAGAACTTTTCCACAGATTTTAGGACACGAAACTTCTTAGATCTTGGAGAACCACAGTCTCGCCATTCCATCGATTGTTGCTTTGTTTCTGGATCGTAGAAATGTACCTAAGTCTCATCCATAGTAAAAATTCGGTTTGAGATGTCTACATCGTTTTCAAATCCAGCACAGATCGAACGCGATGCTTCTACCCTTGCTCCATTTTGCAGCAATTTTTCTCATGTCCCAATTGACGTGAACTATATGATGAACGCGTTCGTATGAAATCTTCAATGCTTCAGATATCCGTTTTAGCCTAATTCGACGGTCTGATGAAATCATGTCATGAATTGCATCGACTGACACAGAAACTGGCCTTTCCGATCGGTCATCATCCTCAATGAAAAATTTACCTCTTTTGAAGCTTGCAGTCCAATTTTTCACGGTCGCATACGAAGGACATTGATCATCAAGGGTATTAAGCATATCTTCGTAAATCTGCTTACCTCACAGGTACTTGATGATTGCTCGATACCACAATTTTTTGATTTTTACAATTTCGGTGGACATCTTTTTTTTTTAATTTATTGCGTAACTCTGGTTAACTTTTTTGACGTCGAACTCTACACTGACACTTCTAATAAGTTATTGTTCGTTGATATGGTATCGCAATATTTTGTTTATGCATGGAATTGATCTAGGCTAACTAGATATCAATACATCCTCGTATCCGATTATCCATTCTCAAACATCATCAAGTTGCACTGGCGGATCCAGACAGTTTTTCATGGAGAAGCCATGAATTTTTTCAGGGGGGGCCATTAATAGATCGAATTTTTTACCAACGTTATACGACTACTTCTAAAAGGATTATTGTCAATTTCGAGGTACTCATTGTTGTAATGTTGTAATTCAAATTTTCGGACTTGGTGCTGGATATTTGAAAACTTTTCGTATTCAATATTTCCATTAATTTCATACTAAACGTTCTAGTTGTCTAGCATTAAAATTTCAACGTTTTTTCTGATACTATTCCTTCCACCCACGAAACGAGGGGCTCTGTGAACTATTCAAAATCATAGCGTTTCCGTCAACTAACCCTACCCTTTCAGATGCAATAACATCATCTTCCTCATTAATTACTATAACGCAGTAGTGGTTGAGTTCATCTTTATGAGGATAGTGTGGGTTCAACGAAAATATTTAATTATAATAGTCGTCTTAATAGAGTCTTAACTAGAAACACATGTTGTTGCTGCCCTTACAACCGTACAATTTCACCCCTAGATGATGATACAACTGGAAGCTGAATTCCAGACACCTAGTTGGGGAATGAATTCTCTTTCAGATTTTTATGGGAATGTTAAATTTAAACTGACTTTTAAGGGGTGTCATTAGAATTATGTAAACAATTTTATTATCACTTCGGAAGATCGTTAAATGGTGATTAACCTCCGACAATTTTATTTTTAAACCAGACTGTATTCGGGAATTTATGTAAATTTTTACTATGAGATTATGTAGTACATTGGGTAATTACAGAAGGAATTATTCCATTTAATTCTCGTTCTCGATTCATTTGAATTGCAGTTCTCTAGAAGAAAATAATCCAATTGCTTGGAATTATACGAGAAATAAATTAAAACTTCGAAAAGTGTTCGAACGACGCTCTTAAAAACACGAAAAGAGTTTTCGTGTGCAAGGCGAGCATAGGGAGGAAATGGTCGCGAAAAAGGGAAAATGCTGAAAGTACCTGATGTGTCAATTGTAATTGAATTCGGTCGGTTTTCGCAAATATTATTCAAAATTGAAGGTAACTTAGAAGCAAATCAATTCTTTTCTTTAACAAATGAAGAGTACCTATATTCATTATTTGTGGTGAAGGTCAGCAATTCCTTTTATCCTACTACAATTACCTTCGAAAAAAAGATTCGAAATAGATAAAATTCTCGAAATATCATTAAACAATTACATAGTTCAAAATATATACAGGGTGTTAGGTAAATATGCAACAAAAATTCACCCTAGTTGCACTTGTACGATTTAAATGCAGTCGATAGAGCGATTTATTTGAACTAGAAAATTTCCTACAAACCAAATTCCGTCAATGTTTTCGAAGATACCTAGCATTAGATCTTCAAACAATCAAGCCATACTACTAGACTAGAATCCAGAATCCTTTGAATATGAAAAATCCAATGATTTTTTCGGTAAAAGAAAGAAATTGTTCACTAGTTCCTCATTCTGATACATTTCGATGGATTTATCTTCATCTCGTCTTTGAAACGCTGAATGGCAAGATCTTAAGATTTAAGCTCGTATCAAATTACCTTTCTCAACTTTCGGTGTCAGTAGCGCCAGCTCTGGTCGGCTTCCTCCATCATGTAAGTGCAGATTGTGGTCGTTAGGCGTCGACAGCTTCTCGGCGAGTATCGGATTCGCTGCGGCGATTGTAAATTTCAACGAACGCATTTCTAAAGTTACCGCACTCTTGTGGTGCCCGTTTGAACTACTGACTACATCCTCGGAACAGGAGTTTGGAATATTGTTGTTCTCTTCTTGCTACAAATAAAACAAAAATGGTGGATGAGCTAGTGAGCATTCAACCCAGAATTGGTGGATGCGCTGAATGTGGAAACTCACTGAATGTGAATTCTCAAGATTTTATCAAAATCAATTATCAAAGTGGAAATACGTCTAAAAAACATAGATCAGAGAGAAAAGGAAATCAGGAGTATTTGGGTAGGAGTTATACTTATTGGTGGATGCGCTTGATTAGAATAGATAGTGAGTGTGAGAGTTCACAATGACCGACCTACGCAATAGTGTGAAGCTTGAGATTTACTGGCGCATAAAATGTTAAGACTTGGTTGATTCGTCAGTTATCATTTGGAAAAGTGAATGAATAGATCGCTTAGTCTTCCGATGGAAGGATTCTTATCGACTGTTTAGATTTAGAGACTGTTTATTCGAGATTGTGTTCTTCCTCTTCACATATTCTGAATACAGATCTCATCCAGTCTCCACTGGCAAATCAATCAGCCAAAGTTTAAAATCCTCACGGAAGAATAAAGAAGATGCTACACTATTAATTTACTTGTGAAATAACGAGTTTTCCGAAAGTTCATTCTTGAATGTCTTCTTAGATACAAATGCCATTGGTCGTAAATAAATACCACCACTCTTTCCATACACTTCCTACCTATGCAAGTCCATGATGTTTTCAGATTTAGGATGTGTCTTATGACACTGGATGAGTTTCAAATATATGTCTGGAGGAAGAATACAACCCTGCAAATAGTCTTTAATTTGTGAATTCATGAACCTATTGAGAATGCAACTTTTTAATTTAGTTCCAATTTCCTCCAGGTATACCCCATTTTAGAAAAACTATGGCGGACTAAGGACTTTCTTGAAATGATCTGAAACTCTCAAAACAATTTTGAGAAGCTGAAAAAACATTTGGATAATCCTTTGCTCTATAACTTTCTTGATTTTGCGAAATCCCAAGGAAGCAGGCCATGGTCTCCATTCTGACTTCTCTTGCTGTTGCCTGTTGCCCATGAACGAAGAATAGTTAACATTTTCATTGAAAATAATAATAACAAACTCCAGTTTTCACAAACTTTCGTGAATTTTGTGGAAATTTAAATGAATTCACACTAAGTAAAGACTGAATCAATTCAATATCATCATTGAGTATTCAACTACTTGAAGTTCCAAAAACATTATCGAAGTAAAGCTTCAAAAACTGTAGTGTAGAAAGTTATGATTATTTCACTTGTGAAACATAATAATTGATACTTCACTTAACTTTAAGATATTTACAGTACATAGTTACAAATTTCAACAGAGATATAGGACGTTTGATAACTACAAAAGGGTATGAGCTATAGGCTACAAATGATAGTCTTTTGGAGTCAGGGAAAAAAGCATTCTACTAATTTAACAATATACTATGATATCTTCTCAAAATTATGTTTATTTATGTAGTACCTTTCCTAAAATTTAATCTACTTTCGATAGCTTTCCAATCACAAAATTTTCAGTTGGAGATTTTTCCTAATCGATAATAATATGTGCTTGTACCTTCAATATCAGGATTTTCATCCAAAGCTACTTATTGTAAAACTATCAGTATTGATAAGTAGATACTTGACAGTTCTGAGATTTTACCGTTGGTAGGTACAAAATTGCTTCAACCTTTTTAGAATATATTGAAGAAATCGTTATAATCTATGACCATAAAAAAGTCTTAAGACTCTTAAGCTCTATAGTTTTTCACAGCATGTAAACCTAAGGCTTCTTACTATGACGTAGGTTACTCTATACTGAATATGTTTGGATTAAGGATAGAGAAGGTTGTCATGGAAATCAATATGAGGACGGTAATACAAATACGCAGCAATAAAATATTTCTTTATTCAATGAGACCAAATACTCACCTTGATGTAAGGCGTATTGTTGAATTCGTTGAGGAGGCTATCGATTTCAATGGCAGCAGTGTCCGAAAGATGCTTCAAGATATCTTCGTCATTCATTTGGCCCTCTGAAGCAGACGGAACTAGAGAACTCAGATCCGACTGCGACAATTCTCCAAGCGCTCCACCACCTCCACCTCCTTGAGCAGTGTTTTGTTGTCCGATTGCCACAGAAGCATCCTAAAATAAGTAATTTTCTTTAGCTTAATCTTAACTGAAAGCACAATTTGAGAATTAGAGAAGAATATTCTGCATTTTCGTACACAAGAAATGCAGTAAATACTTTTATCATTATTTCTTCACATAACTTATGCGGAAAACTATTTGAAAATAATCAGTAGTGCTTGGATAACGAACTGGAAGTCTTCGTAACGATCCTTCGAGTGAACTTCAAGCTGGGGTACTTTGGGTTGCCTGATGACATCCTCTCTTTCATTCATTCTAAGCTTACCAACCTTAGGCAGTAAGTTCTAATACACAAAGTTATGCTGAAGTCTCTCGGCCTACCACAAGGTTCATTTCTAGGGCCATTCCTATTATTGTACGATATACAGACGGTTTACTCAATTTATACAATCGATAGAGGAAATTATTTCAAGAAGAAAATTTTATATGTGAATATTACAATAAACGCTTCGTTTAAAAGAACACGGGTGTTGAAATCTTCAGAAAATGATTGTTCATTCTTCGTAATACCCCAATTGTGAAGATATTCGAAAAAAATTGATATGCAACATACTTATATTGTGTGGTGGAATATTCAGTGACAACATCACGGCTTTGGAACAACAAATTTTTTAATATGGTCCTCTCCAAAATGAAACTTTGCATTTTTGCCACAATGATCAACTCAACCTCTACCAATTGTCTCGAAAAAAGTTGTTTTTATTTTGTATCTTAAAAACGAAAAGCGATAGAATGATGATATTTTATGAAAGTATTGCCATTATGAAAACACACTTTATTGAAATTTTTTCATATTTTTAGAATGAGTGGAGGGAGTTGAAGTGGACCCCTAACATTTTTGTTAAATAAATTTAAAGATAAACTTACGCAACGACTTGGATAGAATTAAATTCGGATTGCCTGATTTGGTTAGAAACTTTTTATCTCCTGTATTCTTCTCTTGAAATGTACCGTTCCGGAATGAAAAAATAAAATATAAATCTCTTCTAAAATATTTTGCCCTTTTCCGACACATTCATATAACAAACTACCCTTTATGCCGAACAAGGACTCACCCTTTGAAATCTTTCGCATCAATTCAGAAACACCCTGTATAACAAGATTTATAAAAAAAAAGAAAAATGTAGCAACGGTAATACTCCTGAGCCGTAGCGGCTGGAGATATTTTCGATTATAAATTTATCCATTAGGCGGATGTTGAGTTGACAGGGTTTTTTTTTCGAAAACCTCGGATTTTAGCAAGAAATTACAGAAGATTCTATTTGTTAGGAATAGATCAAGCTATCCAAAATTCTTTTATTGTGAAATAGGTATGAATATGGAAAAAAGTTTCTTGCGAAACAAGGTTTCGTGGTGGCTTTTTCTACCCCTTACAATCATAGAGAAAAACAACCAAAAATTTTCTTGAGTGCGTTCTCGCTCGCATAAAATGTGTGCTCAATTTTATTCCCGTCAGTTTTTTTGTGAGAAAAAAATTAAAAAATGTTTTTCGGGCGCTATATTCAGGGGGCTGTAACTAAGAAGGTGTGGGTCAAACAAGGAATGTTTATATGAAAGACTCATCCTATTTTCTGACAAGGAATCACCTGCAACTATTCATGTACACTCTGTATGAATATTGTATACCGGTGCAAAATGGCGAATGCGCAAATCCGAAATTAAAATTGACACAACGCTCTTAAGTTTCACTGCCCCTTTATGCACTCTTTAGAATTCAGAATATTTTCAGCCCTCATTATATTACGTCGTAGTTCACCGAAGATTCCAAATCACCAACTGTAAATCACCCTAAAACCCCTTGATTACATTTCTAATCAAACCTTCAAACTTATCCAAAGGAGAATTTACCTGTAAGCACGAGGAAAGGTCTACCATCTTGCCGTCATGGTCGGAACTCCAGAGTAGGTCGTTGTCTATGAATGGCATTGCCAATGAAATGGGCGACTGCGCCCCCAGCACGTTCGTCCCCGCCACGGTGGGGCCGGGGGACTCCTGGTGCAAAGATCTGTGCGGCGCTCTCGCTGGAGGGCGAGATTTTAGCCGATGTCCAGGGGATGGTTGAGACTGAGGATTTTCACAAGAAATCTGCGGAAAAAACATATTTCATCATGACGATTTTTTTCGATTTTGTGTGATGATGCGATCCGTGGAAACAGAAGCTTATCATCAAAGAAAATTTTATGGTTATTTGAGAATCATTTCTGGATAAATGGAAAATTATGAATTAATTCATCTTGATATTGAGTTTCATTCAGTTTCAGTCATGTTTTCCTGAATTTTTATCGGTATACACCAAATTTATCCTTCATAATGTATTAGAAATAAGGAAATATTCACTGAAAGAAAGGAATATGAAGATTTTTATTGATATTTCCTTGGTTTGATAATGGAAAATTTATGAATCATCTAACCAATTTTTATTTCAGCTCGATTTAACCCATATATGAGAATGCTTCCCTTAACCATTGAAAGTTATCGACACTAAATGGCGGAGGTGCAGGGAACCATTTCAACTAATTGGATGCAACTCAAATTCAACGTAAAAGATTCTCGTCTTGTCTTTAAATTGAAATCAATGAATCATAATACATACAGGCTGGTCCAGATCGTAACCAAGAAATTTTTACCAAGTATTCTACATCAAAAATAAGCCCTAGTTTGTCATATAAACATATGTCGAGAAATGTTTCCTCTCCGAGATACGGGGTGCTAAAATTATATATTATATTTTTATTAATATCTTTTCCACTGCTTGAAATATTCCTATGAAATATGAGACATGGGTTTTGAGCATCAAGGAGCACTTTTTGCATATTATCATTTCTTTTCTTTTCCACCAGTGGCGTCTGTACTGCAGTGAGACTGAATATTTTCAGTTAAAAAAATGATACGCCACTGGTTTTTCCGACAATAAAAATTATGATTTGAATCCTTATTTCATAAGAAGTAAATTTGATCTCCTGACTTTCTGCTGTGCGAGGCACCGTTTCTGGTTAAAAAATGAAACATATTCTCATGCATGAAGAAATCGCCAAAATTTTATATAGCAATAAAAAGCTTACTACGCTTTTGTAGCAATTTTCTAAGATTAGATAAATTCAACACACACCCAACACCTATTTTTAGGGTAGAATACTATTTATTAAAAAACTTAAATGGTATCCAATTACTCGTTTCAATACAAGCATAACCATAAAAAACTGGCGATTTCTTCATGCATGAGAATGTGTTTCAATTTTTTAACCGGAAACGGTGCCTCGCACAGCAAAAAGTCAAGTGACCGAATTTGCTTCTAATTAAATAAGGATTCAAATAGTAATTTTTAATATTGAAAAAACCAGTGGCGTATTATTTTTTATCTGAGAATATTCCGTCTCGCTGCAGTACGGATGCCACTGGTGGAATAAAAAAAAATGATATTATGCAAAAAGTGCTCCTTAGCGCTCAAAACCTTTGTGTCAAATTTCATGAGAATATTCTAATCAGTGTGAAAGTTAGTAATAAAAAACATTTTTTTTTCTATAATTTTAACACCCTGTATGTTTATATGACAAACTAGGGCTTATTTTTGATTTCTTGGTTACGATCTGGACCACCCTTTTTAAGTTTGACGAATTCTGTTAATGGATTTATTGATTGATTCTGATGAGAAATATATCTCGTGCATACTTCGATGAAATTTGTTTGATTCCTAGAATCCAGAAAATGATACTTTGATCCAGTTTTAATGAACGTCATGTTTGAAATATGATTAATGGCACAGTTTTCGCCCAAACGAATGTCTAGCTTTAGGAGCACAACATCTAGAAAAGGAATAAAGTCGTTATAAAATAATGAATTATCGCCACTCAAAATGCCTGATTCGAAAAAAATTTGGCGGAAATTGAGCGTGTAGTTGTAGATACATTCTTTTCATCTCGAATCAAGAATTGCTCAAGGTTTTAAAATGATT
This sequence comes from Adalia bipunctata, assembly GCA_910592335.1. Classification (NCBI taxonomy): domain Eukaryota; kingdom Metazoa; phylum Arthropoda; class Insecta; order Coleoptera; family Coccinellidae; genus Adalia; species Adalia bipunctata. The sequence continues at coordinate 8,608,232 of OU342955.1, read as the reverse complement.
ACGAGTGGTTTTAAGGAGTAAAATATCATCTGGGCCGATTTTTATATTTTAAACGTTTGATACAAATAATAAGAAAACTTCAAACACCATAGAGATACTATACTCACCTCGATATATTATGATGAATTTGTGTCTCTTTCCACAACATGAATTTCGAATAACTTCAAGCCTGAAAATGAAAAAAGGATGAAAAGGATTTTTAAACGTTTTGTGACCTACTCCGTGGACAAAGAGCTCCTTAACGTTTTTATATTCTAAAAATTAACTCAGTAATAATGACCCATATTTATTCGATCGGCATTACGTTTTGTACACAGCAGAATAATAAAAAAAAACAAAACAATTTTTGCCCAACATTAAAAATTTTCAGAATCATTGATATCAACCAAATAAATAAAATTGAAGCGGCAATAACAAGTTAGTAAATGCTTTTGCACTGTTGTTCAAATTTGCATGACTTGATCTTCCGAGGGCACTATGCTTAAGATTTTTTGAGTAGGTACCAAGGTACCGCATTCGGCGCATTCAATTTATATCTTTGATGTAAAGGGTGTTTCAAATTTCTTAAGATTGAATAAAATATACCTAGATGACGCACTGAATTCATCTGGGTATTTTGACATTTGAGATTTGTGATGTATGACATTTATAAAAATGGCGTCGCACACGATACAACAACGGGTTCAAATTGTTAAATTATTTTATGAAAATCAGCGTTCTGTGTTTTTAGTTTCAAATGGTTAATGGTTTACACAATCGTCCATCTGAGAGCACTATTGGTCTAATTATTAAAAAATTTCAAGAAAACGGTTCGGTAGAGGACGAAAAAGATGAAAAATACAGTCGTAGGGGTGGTTCTCAAGAAAATATTGACTTGGTTCGTGAAAGTGTTGCTGAAGACCCTGAAATGTCCATTAGACGACGTTCACAACAAGTTGGACTTCGTGGGTCCTCAACATAACGTATTGTACACAAGTTACACAGTTATGGACTATTTTCATTTTTCTTTGTTCGTTCAATCACACCTCCTCCATGAAGATTCCAAAGCTTACGAAATTTTAACTCGACTTCTAGTTCTTGAAATATTGGGAAAACAAAATTTCAAAAATCGATAATTCCTAAACTATCGGGTGGATTTTGTCCATTTAAAAACTGACTGGCGCATTAAGACTATAAACGTAGCCTGAAATTTTCAAAGGTCTTTTCTTTTGGCACTTATCGGGATTACGACCGGTCTGACAGAATAATTGAATTTGACCATGAATTCATCACAGTCCAAACTAATCGTTTGAGAACATTCTGGCTAAAAATTCGAATATTATTAATGACATTTGAGCAAAATATTGTCGCTCCCGTTCCTATGAAAAAAGCGCCAAATGACAAATACCTATTGCAACAAATATTCTTGCAATCCTCGTAAATAAAAGTGCACATTGTTTATCGACAGCAATTGTCCATTGGAACTTTCTCCGTTGAAGGCGAACGTACTCTTAATTAATAAAATACCGAGTGAAAGTGATGTATACTATAATTATGAGAGAGAATAAATCCTTCCTGGTCAGAAAGAGTCAGGCAAAGAATAATAATGGTACTATTATGCTACCATTAAATTTGTAGTGGTTGTGATGAATAGAGAGCTTCGCAACTGTAACGGTCCAACTGTGGGATCAACTCTAGCGGCTAATTGTTCCTTATTGAAATCTTGAGTGCCATTACGGATGAAAATACGAGTTATTGAGACATGCACTGCGGAAGATATGAAACTAAAAGGCGTGGTTGAGTTTTTTACTTATTTTACGATAGATATGAATAGTGATTTTATATTTTTCACATAATTTATGAGCTGATATTCTTGATAAGTACATAGGGTTTATTACTTGAAATGAACCATTCAGGTTCATAAATCGAGAAGAATGGGATTAACGTTAAAGTTTTTGATCTGAATAGGGTGCTTTGAAGTTAAATTGTCGTTACAGCACTCATTTATTATGTTGTTAAAATTGTTGTTGTTATGTGTTGGTACTTTTCTATACAATCTCATACTCACATTTCACGATGTAAATAGAAACTTGTCCCACTAAATCCTGAAAAGTACCTATATTGTTCGAAACTGGAAGTATAATTGAACCATACGCATATTTCTATACAAAAAAGATGGTGGAGTGAGAAAGTATATACGGTGTTCCCGATTCGCGTACCATTTATTTTTAAAGGTGAAACAAGAACTACTCCTGAAGGAAGTGATCAAGTGAGAGACTTCTACTATAGGGATTTACAGATCTTAGACCTCTTTCTTCAATTCTGAGAACATTTAGTGAAAGAAACTGCAAATAAGGCACGTAGTAACATTTCAGATATACAATAATACGAACGACAGGGACAGACGTATCATTCGGAAGTTTACTTTCCCAGAGACCTATGAAAACGAAGTTGACGGAAAATTGATTATGAGCAAAATTAGATTCATAACCGAATTGTGTTGAATATTCTCATCCTCAATCGTATGGAGGATTAACAACAATTTCTTAGGCATAATATTTTCAGAAATTTCGATATCTCACTAATAATTTCGGTATATTCATCCACCTCTGCTAGTTGTTGATCGCAGAGTAGATTGAGAGTGGATAATTATGTTTCTACGAGACAAAAACTTTGTATGGCTCCTTTATTATTTCATGAAGTCATTGAAACTCTTCTGATAGGTCTAGTATTAAGTGGATAATAAATTGTAGCAATGATATTTTTACCGACTTGATTCGAAGAAGCGCATGGAACGATTTAGTTGCAAATGGAAAATTAGTAGAGGTTACTTGGTATATAATGTCCGAATTTTTGATAGAACAATACAACACAGCTATGATTGGCGAATACAATATATTTCCTATTCACAATAATGCGAAAGACACATAGATATATTGCATTTCCTTACGAGCCAGGACCTATCGAAAGGAAGTAGACGGAAATTTGATTATGTGGAACAAATGTTCCACATACTCAAATGAGTAGGAGCGAGCGAGTTCGATATACTCATTTACCTGTAATATTACAGGTTTCTGTTCATATGAAAGAATCCAGATTTCTTCATTATTTTATAAAGAAATCTGTATACGGATAGTTGCGTACGCCTCCAGAAGATGGCGCCAGCAACCAATCGAAACAAATGACGATCGTCCAATGGGAGAGCTTCCCGCCTAACCACGTGCTGTCAGATGTAACCAAACTTCTAAATCTTCTCACATCAAGTAGGGTTATGTTTACCGAGATGTCGGACGAAAATAATAAAGAAAAAACGAATAGTGATGGGGCACAGGAGGGTTCAGAAGTTAAAGAAGAGTATGATCCTCGGTTGGACTTCTACAGCGAACAGTTTGATCCATTGTATGCATTGTCGAAAGAGAAAAAAAAAGTACCTGTATATAGTGTGAAATGGTTTGATAATCTGAGTGCGTATACGCGTGCAAAACAAAAGGAAAACGAACCTGAATCGGCGCAGACAAAAGACATCGCTAAAGCGGGAACTTCAAAAGCAACGGAAAATGAACCACCACAGAGAAGGTTTCTTCCTCATCAGAGTAAGTTCGAGTTAATTGTGATATTTGAGGTTAGGTTTCTGAAGGAAACCGATAACAAGAATGAAACACTTTGACGAATGGAAATCGTCACATGGGAGTTCTTCGAAATACGTTGATTTGTTTTTGTTTAGATTAGGTTCAGGGTTTAAGTTAGATCTGGTTCGGTTAGGTTGGGTTAGGTTAGGTTATGTTTAGTAAGTTTTTTCAGAATCGGTAAGGTTATGTTATGTTGGTTAGGGCGGTTAGGTTAGAACAGTTTGGTTTTAGTAAGAATCAATATTCGAAGTTTGCTTCAAACTTTGACAAATAATCTGCATTAGAACGAAATGCTTTTATAATAGATTATTATAGATTTCCACCAAGAAATAATAAATAGGCACCCATGTAACGAGTTTTCAAAAAAATACGCAGAAGACTGCTTTCGGTGTCCACTCTGAGTTTGGATGCTCCAGACTGATCAATATTGACTGTATTAACTACGAGGCGGCAAAATGAATGTACTAGTGGTTTATTGTTTTCAAAGTATATTGTGGATAGACTATATAAGACAACTTCCTTCACCATCCGACTCTCACTGTGGCAAGATATCTTTGCTGTTATTACCTTTTCGACACACTCAATCGCAACATTCAGATACGCATCTCAGAACTTCATGACTTCATCTGCAGGTGCCAAACATTTTTTTGCACCGCATTATACCGTATACCGAATCGAAGAAGTCTTCCTATGGAACTCATACACCTGCATTATTCCAGTGTCAAAGATTTCTTCGTTTCGCGTCTCTAACAAACATAAATCACCCTCGAATGGTACAAGTTACCGATGGGAATAAACGATGATTTGATTGATGATTCCTTCGAATGCAATCCTGAATGAATACGAACATGATGCTCACTGTTGTGGAACTGATACCTAGCTCTTCGGAATCATCCACATTCGATCGCCTATGTTTATTTTATTCCTCTGCAGTCTACAAGATCAATGAAGGAATATGCAACCATTGGCATGCGATGAGAGTTTTGGTAGTAGACTAGACATCATTTTTATTAGTTCCTTCTTTTTTAATATAATACACTCTTCTTTCAATTCTCAATGAACTTATGTTGCTGTTCAAAATATGCACTCTTGGCATCATTGACCACAATATGAAAATTTCTACCTAGGTAACAGGTTTTTGAGCTGAGACCACCTGTTCAGTTCAATTTCGGCAGGATAAATTCATTTCAAGCAATTTTCTACTCACAATGGATTTACGACCAAAAATCGAATAGATTTCATCATCTACAAACACAGTACATATACACTGCGCAAAAAAATTAACGCACATTATGGAAATCTCAATGATAATTATTTTTATCAGAATTATGCATGCATATGTTATCCACTTTCAACGTTTTTCTTCATCAATACAGATGTTTTCTCCCAGCAGGAATAAAAAAAAGATGATATTATCAGATTTTGAATGAATTGGCTCAATTCTAAAATCAGTTGTTCTCGATCAATTCTAGTGATCAATAGTTTTTCTTTCGTTTGATTTTCTACACTCGATGGCTATGCAACGCGAAACACGCAATTTGACCCAAGAGGAATGTGCCCAAGCGGTAGTTTTGCGAGAAGAAGGGTGGACATACACAAGAATTGCAGAAAGGTTCGGAGTTTCCCATACAAGTGTGTCCAGAATGTTGCAGCGATTCAACGAGACAGGTATGAATGTTCGAGGACCAGGACAGGGTAGACCACTGGTAACAACTGATGCCATTCAAGAACGTTACTTGAGAGTTTCTTCGTTGAGACAACCGCTCGCCTCCTTCAAAATCAGCTTGAGCAAACTCATGAGGTGCAAATTAGAACTCAGACAATAAGAAATCGCCTCAGAGAATATGATTTAAGGCCTCGTGTCGCGGCAAGAGGCCCAGCTCTTACCCCAGCCCATCGAAGGGCGCGTTTGGATTTTGCGAGAGAGCATATCAATTGGGAAGAGGCCGATTGGGAAAGAGTTCTATTCACAGATGAGTCTAGATTTTGCCTCTAGCATTGTGATCGACGTTCCCTTGTATACAGACGTCCATATGGAAGATATGCTCAGTCTCGTGCTCAGTGCAATTTCCTGAATACTACTGGTTTCGGGGGAGGATCGATTATGGTATGGGGTGGAATATCTTTGACTGCTCGCACAGACCTAGTGGTCGTTGATAATGGAGCTATGAATGCTGATAAGTATATAAGGAACATTCTTGAAGAGCATGTAGTGCCATTTGCCCCATACATTGGTGAAAATTTCATTTTGCCTGACCCCATCGTGCGCGCATTGTTCAGGAGTACCTTGAAGAGGTTGAAGTCTCTCGAATGGAATGGCCAGCAAGAAGTCCAGATCTCAATCCGATTGAGCAGGTTTGGGACAACCTCAATAGAAGGCTGAGAAGTTCAGAAAATCATCCAGCTACTCTTAATGACTTAGGAATCCAACTCGGAGAAATCTAGGAAGGATTAGATCAGAACGTTTTGAGATCAATCATTTTGAGTAGGAACCGTCGTTGCCGAGCTGTAATTAACGCAAGGGGTGGAAATACCAAGTATTAAATCACTTATCAACATTTCAGTATTTTGAAAATTGTTCATTTCTCTTCTTCCACATAAGATTTTGTGGAATCCTGAATTTTTCTTTGATTCAATGTGTCTTGTTTCGTTCAAAACCTTCCCGAGAGAACATAAAAAATAAGTTATAAAGTCAATGTAGAGTTAACTTCCATTGAAATTGAGATTTTCAGAATGTACGTTAATTTTTTTGCGCAGTGTATTTCTCATCGCGAAGTGTAATGAAAAATGTTGTGATTATAGTATAGAAAACTTATCATTAGCTAAAAAAATCTCGAAACGTGTGAGTACACTTGTTTAAGTTTCATGTCATGCGATTTGTAGCACAAAAATGCTTCAAGAAACTCTTTCTATTTGATTTTTAATGCTCCTTGGGTTGAGAACGTTGACACGAACATGTCCGAAATAGTACCCCTCATCAGAGTAAACACCTACGATACCTTGAAGGTACAATATACCTGCAAGTGCGATCAAAAACCGCATCTGTTATACCGCCTGTGACCAGGTCACGACCGTGTCAAAAACTAATAGACGAACGTTTGTTTTCAAACATTTTCATCAGTTAAAATAAAACAATCTCTCGCGACGTTCCAACTGCATACGCGAGCAGTTCGTTCACCCGATACGAATTATAGCAGTTTCTATTGCGTCGAGCGGACGCGATTAGAAGCAGCTCTATCTGCACACTATCACTGTAATTTCACTTTCCAACTCTATCGAGTTGGTGCTAATGATGCGATCGAAAGGAAAATCTGCTGTACGCCGAGTGCATTCCAGTCCTTCAGGTGGTGATTGAATTGACGAAATTATTTTAAAAGTTACCCTGTACGTAAAGTGAGCGGAGAAACAATTAAACCCGGCATCATTCTCACTGTTGGGTCAAACATTAACAGAACTGTGCCTAAGGTGGCTTAAGGACACAGTAACAAAGCCTACACAGAACACAACTGCTTACTCCGAACTCGGCACAAGTTACAAGCTTCGAAGCTCGGTAGTTTCAGAGGGGTCTCCTCAGGAGACCTAGGAGTAATCAGGATAAAAAATATCATATCATGATCTTCTGTCGTTTTCATCATAAATTAGCCGTGTTGAAAATGAAAATGAGAGAAGAAATTGCTTATTCGTCCTTTTCATTCGGTGAGTACCATTGATGAATATAATTTTGTCATATTTCTTCATCAAAATAATATGCTCTTCTGAGCAGTTTACAGATTCAATAAATTATCAGTAACAATAACTATTTTTGAGTCAATTCCTTAATTAGTTCCCTGCATACAGTATTCAGCGTTGATCAAAATTTCCTTTTCCTTTTTGTTTCCAAGAAAACATAAGTTCTGGCAATTCCATATGATGTTAGCAGATTCTTCTTTTCTCTAGATTTCTTTGGCAATAATTCTAATGAAGCAGTATTTACTGCCTCAAAGAGCTCAAAAGGTTTCAGATTCGTTCAATGATTATGGTTCACATTAAACTTAATAATCAATCAAAACCAAAAACCAAGCAACCGATATAAGACCTTTAGGTCGGAAGCAGCTCTGAAGGGGGGGGGGGCAATAGACCTTGAGGTCGCAATGAAATGTAATAACCCCCTTACCAAACTTTATATATTTTCGAACATAATTATAGCTACAACAATCTTCACAAAGAATCATATGAAAAGAAGAATATTTAAAACGATTTCTGGCACACTTCTATGAAAATCATTAGAATAAATATCTTCTGAACTATAAAAATCGTATTACATATAGAGGAGTTCACCAAATAAGTCCCAAAGTTTTTAGGAGGATTTCCATTTCTAGAATTAAAGTAGGTTCTTCATGTGAACAAAAGTTCCTACACGCTTTCAATGATGAGGAAAAAAATTACACTCTTTCAAAAGATTACAAAATTAAAAAATATTCATAGGTAGCCTTTTTATTAATTCATAGAATCCCATTCTGAAGAGTTGGTCTAATATATATTTTATTTATTTTTATATATTTTTGTGTGGAACCCTTATTGTTTATTCAGGGCTTGGCATGTTTCGGCCCCTATGGTATTTTCAAAAGCCAATTGAATCTAAAAATTGATATAATAACCTAAAATCAGTTAGTTACCTGGAAGACGTTAAGAACAAATTTGGTAATTTAAACATCTACCTGAACAGCTAAACCAAATTGAATCCACTTTAGTAATTGAAACAGATAAATATATAAAAGCTGAAACTAAATTAAAATTTTAACTGGAAAAACTCAGTAATTGTTGTTTATTGGTAGAATATGGCCACAAAGTGCTCACACACTTCAGCACATTCTAAAAAAAGAATAAAAAAACTCTCATTTTTTAAAGCGTGTAAGATTTCTTGTTCACATGAAAGACTAAACTTCAGATCAATATGAAGTATCTTAGTTTTAGCTTTGGTCGTCAACTGATGGCCCATCATGTCTTTCGACAACAGAAGAGAACACAAAAATAAGAATTTTTGGGGTACTTTAGTTAGTGCTTCCATAAAGAACAGAACAGTGCCTAAATTTTTTGCTGCATCTATTTCAATTCTTATTAATCAGGGACTGATTTTTTTCTCTGTTCTCTGTATTAATTGCTACACGATGCTGTGTTGTTACTCTTCAAGAAAGAAAAACGACCATTGAATCCAATCATTATGCCCTCAATCTCTTCTTTATCTGCCCATAATGTTCAACTCATAAAAAAGATTGGAAGATTGACTTCTCCATTAACTAATCTAAAATAATTCACTACCAACACTCCCAAATAAGAACTACATACTTAATATACAGCGATCGAATGTGAAAAGCCACCGAGTTCACTCCCGCGCACTGCACATGGGAGAGGTTCATTCAGTTTTTGGCCTAAGCGTATAAATAGAGAGTTATGTAACGAAGTTGAATCGCAAGAAGGCCGGAGAGGATGAACGGCCCCGGCTAGTGCCAAGTCTGCCACTCGGGGCCAATGCACCCGCTCGGCGATCTCGGTATCGCAGGAATTACTTCGATCCGAGACTGTGACTACACTCCGTTCACACGCTTTTTTCTTCATATCCTTTTAATTTTTTATTGTTTATGAATTTCTCGAACGGAATTCACAATAGGGATAAAAAAATCCTGTTATAATAAATATAAAAATATGGAATATACAAGGTGTCGGGTAAACATGCAAAATTGAAGAGGTTATTCCTCGGACGATTTCAAGGATATTTTATCCTCTGATTATTTTTGAAAAAGCCATTTGTTGCGAAGATAAAGGACAAATCAAATTCTCAACAAATAAAAACTCATTACTAAACATCACATATAACATTCCTCAACTTATAAGAATTGTTGAAAATAGCTGCCTCCAGACAGGCACGTAGCCAGGATTCTCTTTCGGGGGGGCCCACAATACTTTCCGGGGGGGGGGGGGCACAATAGGTAAACATTGCAAATTTTGTCAAATATACAGGCATTTTTTGATATTTCGGGGGGGGGGCGGGGGCCCGGGCTACGTGCCTGCCTCCAGCTCGGAAGCATCCATCCAATCCTCTTTTCATAGACTGCCGAAATCTTCCAAAAACACCAGGGTCGTTTCTTATCGATTTATACCTAGCAATTATCTGATCTCTTAAGTTGTCCACATCTTTCACTGATGTTTTAAAGGCCCCATAAGAAATGGGGAGCAGGAGTTCCTCAAGGATCCATATTAGGACCGCTACTCTATAACATATACATACACGTTATACCAAGAAATCCAAGATGCTTGCTTGCTCTATACGCGGACGATACGGGCATAGCAATTAGGCACAGATATGCATAAATAATTCACAAAAGACTTCAAGAAGCTGCAGACGATATCAGTCAATGGTGTAACAGATGGAAAATCGAAATCAATGAAGAAAGGAGTCAAGCAATACGCCTTCAAAAGAGGAGACTGAAGATAGAATCGAAAATATCCATAGACGATGATGAAATAGAATTGCAGAATGAAGCTAAATACCTAGGAGTAATATTAGACGAAGGATTTACGTGGAAACAGCACATTAAATATACAGTGGCTAAAACGAATGTAGCAATGAAAAGATTTTACCCGATTATAGGCAGAAGAAGCCAAATGAACAGAAACACGAAATTGAGGATCATAAAAGCAGTCGCCAGACCGCAGCTAACATATGGATCAACAGCATGGGGATATGCAGCGAGAACCCATATAAAGAGGATACAAAGTACAGAAAACAAATTTCTGAGATGGGCATTGGACGCCCCCTGGTTTGTTAGGAATGAACAAATCCGAAAAGACATAAAATGGGAGTCCATTACTACATTCATCAAACGAAAAGCTGCAAAAGCTTATGAAAGAGCTAGTGAACATCCAACTGACGACCTTAGAAGGTTAGTTGACTATGACCCCGCTGAAGATGAAAAAACAGCGAGAATTTACCGCAGAAGACCTAGGGACCAATTGCGAAAATGAAGATATAGAACTCCACACGTAGTAAGAGATATCCAATTAAAGGAAGAACACAAACACTCAGCATAAAGAATGCGAAAGAGAAAATAACAGTAAGAAGATGCAAGGTTTATAGGCTTATGCCGGGAACCAACCGCAGAACTGGTGTTTAGTTGGTAAGAATCCGACACTACCCAAAAAGACTGGGTGTCTGATGTAAGATTCACCTCTTCCATAACAAAAAAAAAGTTCGGAGATCGAGCAGGCCATACGTGAGGTCCACCTCGACCAATCCAGCTATCTCCGTATGTTGCTGTTGAAAACTCCCGAGCAACTACACTTAAATGAGCTGGTGCACCATCATTGACTGTCTTGTAGCTAAGAGATGCATCAGGGAGGGCATGCTTTCTGTATGTTGGTTTATGTAATTTATATTATTTTTCTGTATTTTCATGTTTCAATAAAGATTATTGGATAAGAGTTTTTTCTTGGTTTTATTGAAACTTAACGACTATGTTCGTTCGACCAAATCTAAAAATCTATATTCATAACGAAAAATAAATAGATCTTAACATGCGCATCATTAACTTATTACATATATGTAACTGAATCCGGCGTTGCCTGTGTTAACACTTCGCGGCTTGTCAACAAAGAAAACACCTATAACGTTGAGCAACCAGCCGATAAAAATCATCACAACACTCTTAAATATGTACATATTCTAAATATCTTCAACGAGCTGAAAAGCAACAGTCAACTACCGTCATGGACTCCGATGGTTGGAGGCGGATCAGTTGTCAAATTTGAATCTGAACTTTGGTACTATTTTAATGTAATCAGCATGTTCGGATTCGATGATTCGTTTGAGAGTCGCAAATTCGTATTGATTGTTTTCACTCGTACAGTTTATTTTGGGACTTAACTTAGAGCGTGGGGCAATTACTGATTGTGATTGGAGCGAGGTCAATAGTATTTTCTTTGGTTATTGATCCCCCTCAATTGCTTGCCCGAATCTGGTACTTGATAAAGAAAATATGCCCAACTTCCCAATTATAATAAATGATTCAGTTAACTTGCTATTACATTTGGATTTTATCAAACAATTCTTCGTATCTAAAAAGGATGAAACTGGTGGATGTAGCAGAAATGAATGAGAAAATCAACATCAACTGTTTCAATAATCGAATCTTCCAATAATCAAATTCCTCATTATTGTAATAAGGAGTAGTTAAGTTGATTATACTGTTATGTAATGTTCCCCCTACATCTAATGCTGGTTAGACTCTCCTCTTAAGTAGCGCTTTCACGCGAATCCTATAGTAATTTAATGATGTGACCAAATTAGCATAATACCAGATCAACCATAATTTCTTGCTCTTGTTCTTTCACGGATGATTAGCATTCTCGAACTCATAGTCGTTCATTTAGGTCCTTCTACCCCCGTATATTGCATTAAACCGATAATATCGTCTGGTGTTCATCGCCCAAGCACCTAATGCATTGCTTTACATAATTTATGATATAATGCAAGAATGATCCGTTATAGCAAGACAATTTCACGAACAATTTCTTGTACACGTACTGAGTTGCGGTAACAAGGCGTACTTAGCGAAGCAAGAAGGTCAATGTCATGTTGGTCGATGGACAGTATTGAGAAGGCATTGGTACATGCAATATTGATGAATGAATTGATGAAGAGACTACTTTTTCTCTTGACTTTGATTTTTTTTCTGTTTATGTCCAAGCATAACTCTGAGGCTCTTGATTTTTTATTGACTGAGAAACTAAGTTCAAAGAAGAGCCACAATGCTCATGAAGAAAAAAGCACCCTGTTCCAACAAGACCAAACATGTTCGGATCGTTGAGGAAAGGTAAAATTCCGCCGAATCATTTAATAGTACTAGATGTACAAGTTTCGATCAGATAGTACCGAGAAATTGTTATTTGAATGGATCGCTGTTGACAGATTCGGATATTTTGTTGTTGTAGAGTTGGTAGACCCTCAACTGACCCCTACGTCAAATTTGGGCGGGATCGGATCACTATTGCTTTTTTGGGAGCTGATTACATCAGAAAAGTTTTTGTGTTTTGTTGCATATTGGAACGGATGGTTTTGTTTGTTTTGAATTTTATGTTGCAGAAAGTTTTGGTATCATGCTCTATCAAAAACCAAAGCATACGAGTGGCATAAAGAGTTCAAAAGTGTTCATGAGGAAAGCGTAGATCTGCACCGTTCTAGGCTTGTTTCGATATCTACCAAAGTAAACCTCGAAATGGTGAAGGAAATGGTGCTTGAAAATCGCCATCTCTAAGATAGATAGTGTACCTATCGTTTCGGATTGATGTTATTTTGAAGGAGATAAAATAAATTCATAAATTTCCCAATACTTTGTAAACATTTATTCAATGTAGCATTGGTATTTGATGAAGCCCATCCATCGTTCATGATTAATGATTTTTGGATTTCACTTATTGATTTTATAGAGTGACTATTGGCCGCCATATTAAAATTAAGTTGGATCGAAAATATATATGTATTTCACCAAATCAAAGATTTTCAAACAAAAAAATATTAATCTTTCGAAACGAAAATTAAATCTACATGATTAATTGCTTTGAAATCTCGAGAATTCGATAACTTTTCGAAAATTGTGTATATAACATCATTTATTATTAAATTAAATATTGAGAGAAACTTTTTGATGAAACCGACAGAGCAGATATGGGAAAACTATTTCGCCCATAGTTATATTCATTGCCAGTTTGTGCAGTGAAATTTTGAGGATTTTCCATGAAAATATTATCCGTGTGAGAATAATAAGCATTTGATTTTGTATGGAATCGTAAGGGGTAAAAATACAATTTAAGAGAAATCCAATCCAAATATTTTATCCGATCATTAGCAAAATTCACAAGAATTTTCGAATGATCCGTTACGAATTAAAATCTTCTTTTTATTTATCTTCTCTTCGGTCTACTTATTGCAGTGTTGGAATTCTCTTAGATACGAGTCTTATTATAAGTTTATTTCCATGGTTAAGGCAAGATGAAAATAAACTGCTCGTCAAGTTGAGGAATCAATTTCTGTTTTCTCATAAAAAACACTCAAGATGTTTTTGCCCCGAATATCTACTGGGTACTAAGGGAATGGACTATATACTAAAATAATTAGATTTCAAATATTGGCTTTATACAGTTAATTCGTTTTTTATTCGTATAGTAATGCGTACCTATAGAGAACTATTGAACAATGCTGTGTTGCTCCATTTTGTTCACAAATTACTTGAAAATGATAATGTATAATGATAATGAACGCCTTATTTTTTATTCTAATAATATGTCTTTGTGTTTTCAGTGCCAGTGCAGACTGTCCGTAAGCTGAAAACGAACATCTTTACCAGAATGGAAAAAATAAAGGGACCTCTTCAAATGCTGAAGAAGTGCGTGGACGAACACTTGAGGATTAAGGTACCAGAACATCTTTTTCATTTCTCAAAATTCTCCTTTATCTTCAACTAACTCAGTTTTTCTTCTACGCGGAAGTGAGTATTCACTAAATTACAAACTTTATCAAAGGTGATTGAGTATATACATTTTCTAATTCCTTATCACAGATCTATGTGTCTTTAAATTAAATATTTGATCAGAATGAGATTAGATCATGAAATATGCGGGTTCGAAGAATCTTGTCTCCATCTTATTGCATAACCGTGTATGGAATGAAGAAAGAAGAAAGGATTATGTTTCGCTTGTATGTTCGATCATGCATTCGATAACTATTAAATATCTGAATTAACGAACTAATCCAATGTCATGTTGAGAGTGGAATAAGAAAAAAAGAGACAAAGTTCTCCTGTTAAAATAATCAATTCTAAATTGAATATGTACATCAGTTCGAAGTCCAGAAGTGAATACTAAATAGGATATCAGTACTCTGGAAATTTGAATAATTCTCGAATCGAATTTACCTTTATGTGTATCTGACGCATATTGTGACCAAATAAGTAATTTAATGATAACTTCCTTATTTTCGTACGTGAAATCAACGGCATGCTACTGTGTGAAGTGAAGTTTATTTATTTATTATGGAAAACTGCTGGGAATTCATAAATTCCAGAACGCGTTTGGCTAAATTTTTTCCTGTTGGTTTCACGCCTTCAGTCGTGACGTGGTGGCTGACTTCTTTGCATTCACATCAGGCAAGCATTGCCTGTTGGTTGAAAATTAAGAAAATATCCTTTTTCGAAAGTGCAGGTCTCAGATTGGTTAGAATTTAGGTTTCGCTCGAGATGAGATCTTGAGTTGTGAAAATAGAGGGTTTAGGTTTTCAAACTTGGTTATTTTCTTGTATTTTCTAATCGATGGTGGTGTTTTCTGGCGAGTGTAGTAGACGCCTTGTTTCCTTGTCATTCTTGTCTGGTTCATTGCGTTTTGGACTGCACTCCCATATCATCTTCCAACTGATGACATGAGAGCTCGCTGTTCTGATAGCAGTTTCACTGTCGGAATGGATCGCTATGAAATCAGTGATGATCTACACCGCCCTAATAGCTCCAGTGATGCACACACTGGCTTGTCTTTGTATATTATCGAGGGGTCTCCTGGTGATGTTTTCACTGGCTTTGGCTTGTCATACTATTGCCTCTTAAGATATTGTGGGTTTCATAATAAAGATGTACATCGCAGTCTTTTACGGCAACAGCTTCAAAGAGTATGAATACGACCTCAAAAAAATGACCAAAGCATGGTAGGCATTTCTCAAAGCGAATAACTATCGACTAAGGCACATCTGAAAACCACAAATGCCAAACGTATGATACACGAACACAGATAAAAAACTCTGCTTCCCCGTATATGTGTGATGTTGGATTTGTTTGAAGAATATACAGATATCCATGTTGCAGGGCTTCTTGTGCTTAACTAAACTTCCTCATCGAACTGGATCGAAGTATCTTAAAATCTTATCTGACACAAGAACGATGAAAAAGATACCACAACGAACATGTAGAAATACTTCACCTACTAAAAGAACCATTCATAAAGATCAACGTGGGGATCTTTCGATCAGCTCCGATCTCCTAAGCTTAGGAGCATTCTCTCCCATAGATTTTAGTGGTTATTTTAAAGAAAAAATCAGCAAAAATCAGTAGCAATTTCAAACAACTTCTGACTCCTATCTAATGTTCACAACTTGAGTACACTTTGTATCCGAAAAAGGTACATGGGAACTAGTCGTTGTCACCTTCCTTGATCTTTCAAGTGATGAAATCAAGCTGTCATAATTTAATTCGAAGTCAGCTAGGTCTGTATTTTCTTAAAGCTCGTAATCTTCAAGTGAATATCGATTTCCTGAAATACTTCTCGAGCGAGATAACATCATCAATTCAAAAACGCGGAGTGCAGACAACAATTTTCTATGACCAATTAAAGAGCCGTCAATGGCAACTGGTATCAATAGTCATCACGGATGGCCTCTGTATATCATTACCAATGTTGCTCAACAAGGAAAACGATGGCAAAAGGTTAGTGGAATTTCTTGCTAGTTGCGTACAATAGCGCGCGGGTATCTGTCGAAAAGAGTTGTTTCGGTCTCGGTCACTACTCCTTTGGTCGACTGGGTATCATGGTCAACGCCATGGCCAAATTCGATCCGTTTACTTCGCTTTAACATTCAACATTTTGTTTTGTATTCACTGAACACGTATCGAACTAACCTTTCTATAATATAACCAATGAAAACCTGCAGATTCAACATTGAAATAAGGTCGGTTGTGCTTTATTTTCATTAATTGCTCTCGGTGGAGGTGTTCAAAAATGGGATTGGCAATGTGTGTGAACATGAAGAAAAAAATCATTTTGTTATGGACATTTATCACGAGTTGGGTTGTATTTCTTTTCCTTCTATTCACTTAAAACTGACGCGGTTTGGTACTCGTGAAATGTCAAATAATTCTTACAGACGAAGCCAATGCTAATTTCTATTTACACTCTTTTTAACTTTGTAAATGAAGTTCTTTAAAGGTTTCATTGTGACGCCGATTTTGTAGTACCCACTACTACATTTTCATATTAAAGTATCTCAAGTTGTGCAAAAAGGTATTTCAATGTTTTCTGTAGGCTCATTTCTTGAGAATTTTGAAAAGTGGGGAATTCCATAGGTCCGTCTGTTTTTCAGAAGTTTTTTTATTGGGGTATTCGTGTACTTTTATTCTTTTTTTGAATGAACTATCACAAAGTAACGGACTATTCTGTCCATTATTTTTCTGTTAAATTTCAACACACAATTCTTGATTTCCGTACAAGAAAATAGCATAACTGAATCTTACAACCATGTGAAATATTTCCAGTATTAACAGAGAAAAATGTTTCTTCAACATTCGCCAAGTCTTTCGAATTATTTAATTCACATAATATTTTCTCAAATTCATTATTTTCTCAAAGTAAATAAACATTTCGATAAATGCGTAAATACAACGACCTCTATGTAGAAAGGACAACACTGACAGGAAAATTACTATAACTTAACATTTTCGAAATATACACGGTGAAATGTGTCTGAATGTCATGGCCAACCGGGATACATTATAAAATAAATGGAGTATATGCTGAGATTGATGTTCAAATTCTTGAATTCTTGAAAATTCAATAGCCTTCAATGAGGATAAACGTTGCTCTCTGCTTTTGTAGATTTTGTATCTTATCACAATTATTTCTTCATTTTATGATGAAAAACTTCAATCCTCATTAAAAGAGGTTTTTTTCTTCGAAAACTAAAAGATTAACTCGAATCGGCAGAACAGGAAGTTAGGTTCGGAGTAGGAAGAATTTTTTTTTTTTTGGAGTTACTTCAAAGAAAGGGTCTTTTTAGATACAAAAACTGTCATTATGTCTACTTTGAAATTCCGTTTTACCTTTAAGTTTGGTTGTGGGACCTACATCGTCAACAGAATAGATGATTTCATTGCTTTCTGCAAATTAGAATCAAGCACTACGTGGAAATAATTTTCCAAAATACTTCACCTCCACCCTGCACTCTAAGCTCCCCCAGGATTCTATTTCCTTGCTTTTGTGGCCTTCAAGGCTTCATACGTTCATCTTACTGTGGGCCATTAGGACAAGGTCGACAATACTGTAAACTGGCAGCAGATGAATCAACGGATATTCATTTGCGAAGGAAGAACGTTTCGAATTCCCGATCAATTTATTCCAAATGCTATTTGGAGAATCACGTCGACTTTTGACTCTGTCTATTATGATATCATCGACATGCGGATTTTGCAGAAAGTGAATTTATTCAAGTGCATTCGGGAAATTTTTTTTATCGCATATGAGAATTTGATGATGTCTGAAGAATAGTTATCGCTAATTACTTCATTAAGACTCTAAATAATTGGTGAAAGATGTAGATTAAGCAAAAGGTCTATGTTAAATGACTTGAAATTGATGATTACTTCAATTTTTTCAACGAATATCATGACGATATCTGAACCACCTTCAGAATGTAAAAATTACTGTACATTTAGAGTTTAATTTCCGAAAGCTTTTGGCTCATAGAAACAGAAACGTGAAAGACCATACTTGGTTGAAAATGCAATAAATTGTACTTTCTGGATTATTCTCTATGAAAAATTACAAGATTGTATCAACAATTGTTTCGGTTGAAAAAAGAAACAGAAAATGTAATGATAAGTTTTTTTTCATATCAGAGAAAATGAGAAATTTGATTGACCATTAAATTATAAAAAAAATCTTCATGATCTATATATATATTTTGGAAAGATTGATACAAAGAGGAGAACACATTCAAAGTTCTGGCTGAAGCTTCAACTGCGTATTAACACGTTGAGTGCCATGTGAGACCACATAGGTATCACACTTTTTTGGGAGCGGCGAGCCGCGTGAGACCACTCTGGTCTCACGACCAACAACACGTACTTCTCCAGTGGTCTCACGTTTACAGGTGGAAAGTGATGTATAGAGTAGAGCATGGCCTGCTACGACGAATTTTGTGTTTGGCCTGCGATATGATGCATTATGTTATTAGGTATGTAGGAGGGTTTGAGTTTTTTTATGTAGTGAATATTCTGTTAACAATCAGTCTCAAAAGTACATAAAAAATGAGAAAATTGATGTTCCATAAATTAATTTCATTCAATTGAACACCTGAGAAGATGAATATTCAACAAAAAAATCGTGGCCACGGGGTCAGTTTTTTCAGAAATAATGGTGGCACTCAACGTGTTAATTCTTGTCGTACAGAATATAGGTACACTGCGCAAAAAAATTAACGCACATTATGGAAATCTCAAATTTATTCTACAACTGAAGGTGTTCTCAATGATAATTATTTTTATCAGAATTATGCATGCATATGTTATCCACTTTCAACGTTTTTCTTCAATACAGATGTTCTCGATCAATTCTAGTGATCAATATTTTTTTTCTCATTCGATTTTCTACACTCGATCGCAATGCAACGCAAAACACGCAATTTGACCCAAGGGGAATGTGCCCAAGCGGTAGTTTGCGAGAAGAAAGGTGGACATACACAAGAATTGCAGAAAGGTTTGGAGTTTCCCATACAAGTGTGTCCAGAATGTTGCAGCGATTCAGGGAGACAGGTATGAATGTCTGAAGACCAGGACAGGGTAGACCACGGGTAACAACTGCCATTCAAGAACGTTACTTGAGAGTTTCTTCGTTGGGACAACGGTTTGCAACCGCTCGCCTCCTTCAAAATCAGCTTGAGCAAACTAATTAGGTGCAAATTAGCACTCAGACAATAAGAAATCGCCTCAGAGAATATGATTTAAGGCCTCGTGTCGCGGCAAGAGGTCCAGCTCTTACCCCAGCCCATCGAAGGGCGCGATTGGATTTTGCGAGAGAGCATATCTATTGGGAAGACGCAGATTGGGAAAGAGTTCTCTTCACAGATGAGTCTAGATTCTGCCTCTTCCATTGTGATCGACGTTCCCTTGTATACAGACGTCCACATGAAAGATACGCTCAGTGCAATTGCCTGAATACTACTGGTTTCGGGGGAGGATCGATTATGGTATGGGGTGGAATATATTTGACTGCTCGCACAGACCTAGTGGTCGCTGATAATGGAGCTATGAATACTGATAAGTATATAAGAACATTCTTGAAGAGCAAGTAGTGCCATTTGCCCCATACATTGGTGAAAATTCCATTTTTATGGACGATAATGCCAGACCCCATCGTGCGCGAATCGTTCAGGAGTACCTTGAAGAGGTTGAAGTCTCTCGAATGGAATGGCCAGCAAGGATCTCAATCCGATTGAGCAGGTTTGGGACAACCTCAATAGAAGGCTGAGAAGTTCAGAAAATCATACAGCTACTCTTAATGACTTAGGAATCCAACTCGGAGAAATCTGGGAGGATTAGATCAGAACATTTTGAGATCACTCATTTTGAGTATGAACCGTCGTTGCCGAGCTGTAATTAACGCAAGGGGTGGAAATACTAAGTATTAAATCACTTATCAGCATTTCAGTATTTTGAAAATTTTCAGAATGTGCGTTAATTTTTTTGCGCAGTGTAGTAGTTGTATCGAATTGATTGTTCTCTGTTAACTCGTCGTCAAAATCTTCTTCAGGTAAATTCCTGTTCTATATGTTACAAGTGTTGAGATTTGAAATTGCAAGTAATGAAGTGGATGGACTTTTAAAAAATTATAGCATTTGTATAACCATGAATTTTTCTCAGCTAATTCAGGTAACTACGATTTTGGCTCGCCCATCCCCCTTACCTGCTTATCTACCTATGAATTAAACATGAACATAGATTGGTCCTTGACGATATTATCGCACATGTGGGTCGTATGGTTTTCGACAATGGTCTGGGTTGAATTCATGTCTGGTTCCCCGAAATGTGGGCCAAGACTTTCTTCAGCACCTATCGCGTCTATGGAATTCGTCAGTGAAACTGCGAAACCTCTAACCTTGCTACTACTTCTTCCTGATACTGCTGCAGACGCAATTTGCATAACGTATTAATTAATCTGTTCGTAATACAGCTGCCCCATTTTCGCTGTGACATGGTTGCGTAAATATAGAACATATTCGTCACGTCGCAGTGTTCAACAGACGGATAAAAGTTCTTCTCTGGCGGGACGACATCTGTTATGAATATTCCGATTGTTTCAAACCGAATAAGGCTGAATTAAGTTTTGGGACTGCCATAAAGGTCATTTATTGGGTCTGTGACAACATTTCGCATAGTACCTTGATAAAGATTACTAGTTTTTATCTAGACGTAAGACGAACAAAATATTCGGATATTTGTTAATCTTTTTATTTGTTTCCCATTTGTAAACGTCAGTTTCCAAAAACACAATATTAATCAAGAAAGTTTATTTTATCAAGTCACTAACTTGTAAAACTGACAGTTAACTTGCAAAATTTTTACAAGTTAGAAGTATTATTTACATTTGAAAATTTTGTTTTATCGTCATATATGTTGAAAATTTTGGTACAATTGTTATTTCCAGTAACACAGAATTTTGATGATGAAAGAGTTGATACTGATGATGATGAACCATCTGTTGACTCAGAAACTGCTGAACTCGAGGACTGCAGAACATTTGTACTCTCCTTACTACCAAATAATTTGCTAGACATTTCGATTTTTTTGTTGACCGAATCATCAACATAACTCATCGCAATTTCGGTGCTCTTCCATCCTGCTGCACGCTTTAGTGCTAAAATATCTCCACCCGAATCCGTAACCATAGTGGCTCCAGTTCTGCGAAAAGAGTGGCCGGTGTATAACTCTGGGTCTTTTAAACCTAAATATTTCGCTATTTGCTTTGGGACACCACCAATAGTGTGCTGGCCAGCATTAAAGGAAATGCACTTTCCATGTCGGTATGTCAAAAAAAGTCTTAGGCTTTCTGTTCCAGGAGGCCGAAGATTTACATATTTTCTGTATAACATGCATGGCTTGAAGCATCGGTTATGGTGAATCTTCTTGTTGTTAAATTTTTTGTTTGCCGCAATGTCACAATAACGTATTTTCCCATATCTTCTACATCATTCATGTTTAAGGAGAGAATTTCGTCTCATCGACAACATCCAAAAATCCCAAATATTGTTACAATTTTCGCCAGCAACCACTGGTCATCAGGAGCATGTGAAAGAAATTGTTCAGCCTCTTCTTTACTTAATACCTTGGCCTTTTTTGGCGTATAACGCTCATTTTTTCGTTTCAGAAACGCTAATACCTTTTGAAATCTGCAAATGACAACTAAACGTCATATTTTTCAAGGAAAACAAACCTGCGAACAGGGGCATTTTCTTTCATTTCCAAGCAGCTTTTCAGCATAGACCATTTTGCCCATAAAGTATTAGGGCTGAATCTAGCTGATAGTTGATTCAAGTAGACCAACAAAACATCTTCAGTTACCCCAATCACACTATGCCTCAATAATTTCTTTTGGTACATTCATTTTCGCTTTCGCCGAAACAAATGTAAAGAAAAATAAACAGACATGTTCATGGCAACGCTTCCATAGCTTACGACATTTGCGACAAATAATTGAGATTTTTTTGGAATTTATCTAACCTTTTTACAAATGAGAAACAAATAAAATATAAAACAATACACGCAAGGTAACGGGTTTTACTGGCTCAAGGAGGTAACTGACTCGCCTGCGGCTCGTCAGTTATATCCTCCATTCGCCAGTAAAAACCCTCTTACCTTGCTAGGAAATTATCGACACTGTACTAACATTTGCTTAATTTCTATATAACATAATCTTCTGAAACTTTTCTTTAACATTTTTCTTCGACTTTGACATGAATAACCGGAAAATGTTTCAGGATAGGTATCCTTTCAGTGAGACCAATTTACTGAAAAAATTATCAAACGTTACCAATTATTACATCGCCTATGTAAAACGAAGTGAAATACATTGAATAAGTTTTTATTTTATATGTATAGAGCGGATCGGACTGAATCTAATATTGTACAATTCAATCGTTGGAATAAATAATAATTAACTTTTTGTCATTGGTTTTTTTCGAAAATCGACTGATTTCTTGTGACGCTTCATATTTTATTCGCGATGTTTGCGATTATGATAAACGAAATACGTTATCTATAAGGAAAATTAATAGTTATATTATTGCCAGGAAGTTGGAGGTTTTTCGGATGAAAAGACAAATATTGTCTGATTTATTCAGCGTATACATGGATTCCACATTCTTTCTCACAGAAATGTCCTTCGTATTCTCCAGTTTATCTTTGAGGAAATTATGTTGAGTTCATCTTATTTCATTGAAAGATGTTGTATCCCTTTTTATAATTCACAATGTTGGCTATTTAAAAAATGTTTAACTCATGCTTTTTGTTGATAATTCATTCGAATATAACATTGTTGCTCCGTTTTTGATTCCCTTTCATTAACATTGTGTTTGTTTCAGGATTCTTGTGTTTGAAATAATAACTGTGGTCATTCTGCTTCTTCGAGCCCTATATTGATGCTTTGAAAAAAGATCTATTCTGTGTCATACTATCTTAATCGATTGGCACACCTTTTGTATTGTTGATACTTTGGGGGAGTGAATGACATCGTATTATAATTTTCTTGCCACCAGTGCCCAAACGAGGAATATGAGAAGCTAAAATATCCATTAGGAGCATTTTTAACGTTAATATGTTCCGGATCTCAAAACCCATGATCATGTCGATCACATGCTTATGATTTTTGAGTTCCGGAACTAACGAAAGATTTTATTCCTTTAATAGTCATCCACTCCTCTGAACTTTTCGTTTATACGTAGTACGACTCTACCTAGAATGTTGAAATATTGTTACGTTGTCGGCTTTTTACACTTCACCTTCAAATTTTGGACCTTCTGTGTGACATTCCAGTTCGCTTGATGTCTCGAGGTGAACCGCTGCAAGAATAAACCGATATGATTATCGCGTTATACCCACATAATACCTGTATTACACACATAGTCATCGTCTAGATAATATATAGAAGACAGAATCGTATTAGCCTAAAACGCGTGGTCATTGTTGAGACTCACATAAGTCGAGTCAATGCATTTGAAGATCGACCAATATCTTGGAAATTTAGGTTATGGAATCACTCTGCATTCCTTCATCTCTATACGATTATTCTTAAGACTCCCTGTCGATTTCAATTTGGCAGGATTGATAAATTAAATTACAGGACACAACGTGCCATTTGAGCATGCTGGGGAGTTTCCATACCTCTGCTTCCTTGGAAACCAAGTATGACATATTGTTCCCCTTGCCTCACGAAAATTCAAAGAGAACTGAGCATAGCATAGGTAAATGGTTTTCATGAAGGTTTCCTGTCAATATAAAGATGGCAGGATGGATTCAAAAAGTATCAATTCATGAGAACCAAGAACAGCATAGATACAGTTATTATGGAAGTTTACTGTCAAAATGGCAGGATCGATGCAAAAATAATTGCCAAACGAGAAAGATCTTGATCAGTAAGAAGGTGCCCTCATATGTTCCAATTTTGCGCCCTTATTTCGTATTGCCCTGTATATAAAGTGATGAAATGATGACGAACATAATAAAATCAGAGGTAATTCTCCTATTGTGATCGCGAAGGCAAAAAAAAGAAACTCCGATCCGTCTCTGAAGAGAAGATTGATAATAAATATAAAAACACCACAAATATCGCGCGCTGGTACTTTCATGGGCCTCGGTTCTGCGAGGTTCCCCCGAGGTCGGAAGCAAGGTTACCACGCCTTGCTAACACGACGGTCATCAAGTGCGCCAAGGTGAGGATAGGATATTCTCTACCGTTTTCAAGAATACTACGACTTCTGCATCGATTTCACTAATGGTTTTTATCTTTTCTATTCCTGGAACTGGTGAATTATTGATTCGAAACGGAATGAATTGAGAATTGATTTATTGTATCGACATTTAGACCATATTAATTTGTTTTGATAATAATATAATTATAATTCATAAGAGACGGTATCTTTGATTCAATCGAGAGGATATTTTCATCGGTTTCAAGACGAAGTTTTGGAATTTCGGAAAAGTTTTCACTTCTTGCGGGAATCGAACCCGCGTCTTCATATTTGGGGTCTAATGTTCTCACCATTGAAGTACCGAAGCTACTTTCCGGAATTCAATGTTTGTGCTAATTCTGCCTTCATTAACAGGCAAAAAAATAAGACTTTACATTTGTTCTTCACCTTTTTAAATTTCAAATTGAGACCGAACAGAATCAGGAGATCCAACACATTCAAATTGATAATGATCCATTTCATTTGAAACAAATTGGTGTTTCATCAGCTGGTTACAAAATTTAAGAAAAGCTCCTGACTTCGAGGTATGTATTTTCGAAAGATACAGAGTGTAACAGCCAAATGGAATAAATTCGATAACGAATAAATGAGGGCGTGTTGGGAAAACCGCTCGGACACGTCGATTTGTAATTTTAAATGCGCATATTTTTCAAGAAAATAATATTATATAGGGTGTTCCATGTGACCGTGGCCAATACCAACTTTCTTATTTCAAATGCAACCCCCTGTTTATTATTTATTTTTTGGATTCTTGAGAGAATTCTAGACACAATTCATGCACAATGTCCTATACCTATCTTTAACTATTTCGAAAGTATTAAGTGTTTTCAGATTTATTGCAAAAATCAACGTTTTAAATAAAAATTATTTTATTTCACAAATTCGGTACATTACACTTGAAACCTAATAAGAAATACTGATTATTTCTTAATTATTAAAAAAAAAAAACAAAAAAAAAACATTGATCTATTGTTGATTTATTTGGGTGTGAAGGATCAATTCAAACAAGAAACACTTTTTTGCTTCTAAGCCGACGTTTCGCTTATATTTAAAAGCATCTTCAGGGCACTATAAATATACAAAAAAACAGGTTGTTATCAATTATGTTCATGAAAGTAGGAAATCAACGTTACATTGATAGATATGCCTTCTACCACAGTGTATAAATGCATAAGTAGGCAGAATTTGAAAGAATAAATAGATACATATAGGTTAAAAACGAACAAATATGAAAATCACGATGTACAGGGTGGGCAAAATTGGTGCTACATGAACTAAAACTTTTTAACCCGAGGAGATAGAGAAAAATGAATGGCACCTTATAGTCCTCTTTTTACGAGAAACTGATAATGCCATCAACTGCATTCCTCTATCTTCTTTTGTTTCCGAGTTATAGGCCAAAATTGAAATTTGGGCGATTTCAACTTTGGTTATTATCTCCGTTTCTGTTTATGCTAGGATGTTGAAATAAAAACATTATACAGGCACTTTTCTGATAGCAATCCAGTGGCGTACTCTGATTTTTTATAAAAGGTTCATTTGCTGAGTTATAACATAAAGTTGTGTTTTTTCTTATGGAAACAGTAGTTTGAAATGACTTAGAAAGAATCGCCATTTTTTTCCCGTTTCAGAAATGTATCATATGTTATACATAGCCCTCAGATTCGTTAAGATATAATGAAAAATATAGTTTGTATATGGAATTCGAATTATTGAGTAGGCTGAACCATAGAATTATGTGTCTCTACGCATGGTGTTATTATTAATTCACGTTTGAATACTTGTATGGTGCGGTCTTTGTTTGAAACAACTGTCAGTTATTAAAATTTGAAGTCATCGTTGGCGGCATTATGGAGATATTTCAAAATTACGAAAAATATGATATGTTGAAATGTTTCATTTTAGCGAATGAGAATAGTGGGGCAACAAGTGATTCAACTGTGAAATAATAATTACACCATGTGTAGAGACACATAATTCTATGATTCAGCCTACTCAATAATTCGAATTCCATAAACAAACCATATTTTTCATAATATCTTAACAAATCTGAGGGCGATGTATAACATATGATACATTTCTGAAACGGGAAAGAAATGGCGATTCTTTCTAAGTCATTTCAAACTACTGTTTCCATAATAAAAAACACAACTTTATGTTATAACTCAGCAAATGAACCTTTTATAAAAAATCAGAGTACGCCACTGGATTGCTATCAGAAAAGTGCCTGTATAATGTTTTTATTTCAACATCCTAGCATAAACAGAAACGGAGATAATAACCAAAGTTGAAATCGCCCAAATTTCAATTTTGGCCTATAACTCGGAAACAAAAGAAGATAGAGGAATGCAGTTGATGGCATTATCAGTTTCTCGTAAAAAGAGGACTATAAGGTGCCATTCATTTTTCTCTATCTCCTCGGGTTAAAAAGTTTTAGTTCATGTAGCACCAATTTTGCCCACCCTGTACACGAATATTTAACAGTCAGTGCGATGTTTAGGCATTTGTTAAAAACAGGCAGACAAAAATAGGTACATACCAAAGCTATAAGGTTTCTTTTGGTCTATAATTTTCATTTCATAGGGCCCCACACAGGTAAACAATTACAAATCGGAATACGAAACATCTATGTCCAATATTCAAATCGTTTTATTGATAAGGTCAGACAATGTGATGCGACTTTTTTTTCTTTAGATTACGTGAAAATCAAATTATTTCAGTTTTTGAATGAGATTAAGATATATGACGTTTAGATTTTCGATATCCGTCCTTTTGTTAATTGAATTGGAGTTTTTCTTTATTTCAATCATTTCACTCAATAGTCTTTTCTTGTATTTATGTTGTTCGTCTAATATCTCAAAACCGTCGAAATTAAAGTTATGTCCTGATTGTATGCAATGTTCTACTAGAGCAGAAGAACATTAATGTCAATGTCGGAAATGTTCAAAATGCTCGCCGCGAACGTCTTGGCAACATGCTAATCTGGTGTAGAATTGTCTTCTAACGTTACTCAACATTTCAGGCGTGACTGATCTAATCGCAAGCGTGATTCGGTTTTTTAGGTCGTCTAAGTTTAAGGGTTTCGTTTCGTATACAATACTTTTGACATATCCCCACAAAAAGAAGTCTAATGTAAAATTGTAAAAAATCTGAAAACACTTAATATTTCCGAAAAAGTTGAAAATAGGTATAGGACATTATACATGAATTTTGTCTAGAATTTTCTGGAGAATCCAAAAAATAAATAATATACAGGGGGTTGCATTTGAAATTAGAAAGTTGGTATTGGCCACAGTCGCATGGAACACCCTATATAATTTCATTTTCTTGAAAAATATGCGCATTTAAAATTACAAATCGACATGTCCGAGCGTTTTTCCTAACACCCCCTCATTTATTCGTTATCGAATTTATTCCATTTGGCTGTTACACTCTGTATGTAATATGCCAAATCATATCGAAGATTTCGCAGATTTCCATACTTTTACGATGCAATCACATTCCATTCTATATGGGAGTTCATACAAGTTCAAAACTTACACAGCAGACATAATCAATTACAGAATCAACGTACCATAAGCGTTACCAGTCCGTTGTGATAGCGTAATATCATTTTACCCGATTTCACTTTTCCGTGAAAATAAAGTAATTCCGCTGGATGAAAGTGAAAAATCGGAAGAGCCGACGATCTAATAAATGCATCGTTACAGCGAAGTGACTTTTTATACGAGCGTTAGAAGAGAGAAAACTGATTGCTTACACTGGCCACATTCACTTTCATAGAGTGAAAGTTTACGTCAGCTGCTTGCTTTTATAAAACTGAGTGCATTGATATCTTGGTACCATCTGTTGTGGCATGGAATACAAGGTACTAATTCTTGATATGGTGATTCGTTGAAAATTTCACATTTGCATTTTGGTAATGTAATATTCTGAGGGAATTTGGTGTTTTGAACAGAGTTGACATTGCAAAACAGAGATGTGCGGAAACCACTTATTAGATTTTGTTCAAGATTTTCTTGTCGATCGGAAATTTGACATTTCGACCTACTTTCAATTCTCTCGAAAGATGTCGCGCTATTTTTCCATAACCTCAATCTTCAATGAGATTCAAAATAACAATAAATTGGTTTGTTTGAATTCGAATGATTTCTAGAGGTATTTTGGGACAATGGGTTCATCAGATCATTCAAGTAAAGACTATTATTATGGAGAACGTTAAGAAAGAAGATTGAAGTATTGGAAGTTGATCTATTAACTTTCCCGAATTGTAGACGGGTATCATTTATTTTTTTCAAAAAATGACACATTCTGGTAATTAACTTTTTTGTTTGGGTATTATAATTTTTTATTTTGAACTTGGTCTTCCCTTTTGGGTATAGATTACTACCTTCATATTGTATTATTGACTGTGACATCATAAAGTTAACGAAATATAGTTAGTGAATATGTGAACCAGTGATATCACTTCGTCTGTATGGAAAATTTCAGTTGTAAAATGCATGTTGTTTCAGCCAATGTACATTTTGATGATAATAAATTAGTTTATATAGAAACAGTTCGTGATAAAACGTAGAAGAATAAAGTCCTTAGTGGCTCAAGTGTTAGCAAAGAGAAACTCATTTTTCATCAAAATTAGGTGATTCATAAAAGAGGAAAAAATCCCCAAAAATTTAACCCACTTCTCACAAACAGGAACTAGAACAAAAAACCACAATTATTTCGCTTCAATTTCATTTAATTGTTTGAAATGTGAATTTTCTTGGACCCCGCACACTTACTTAGGAAAAGCGGGTCCAGTGAATTTTCCCCATTTTTACATATTATATTTATATCAACCTTGAGAACAATATATCAGATTTTCACGAAGGTCTTACATCCGGTTTGGTCTATAGGGCGTTCCAAAATTGCAGCTACGGAAAAATGAATCTTTAAATTTCGATGATAATTCTTCTAATTTTCAGAATTTCATCATGATGCCTTGGGTTCTGAATAACAAGATATCACAGATATCCAAACACCGCCCACCACGTTAATTTTCATTATACAGGCTGTTCCATGATGCTATATAAGTAACTGAATGTAACTTTGTTAGTGACTTTGGGACCACCCTGAGTTTTTCAAAATATGATACCTCTGTAGGAAGTTTCATTAATGTACAAAGAACAGTTGCAAAATTATTCAGGTTTAAATTCGGATTTCATACAATTTTCCTTTAAAACTTATCTGTAGTTGAGATTGCTGTCAAGAAATATAGGTTTTCATTCAGTATAATTATTATGATAGGTATTGACGGTCGGTCCAAAGGTGTTTTTGTTCAGCAATGTACAGGATGGACATAATTCGGTGTCACTAATCTCCTCATTTCGCTATCTCAAAATCTGTTTATATAGAAAAACAGTATTATCATTCCAGGTTTCCAGGTTGTTGTATCTTTGAGCACTCTAAGGATGCATATTTTTTAAAATATTATACCATAAAAGTATGTCGACTTTTGTGAAAAATTTCACTCGTGTATAAATAATTAGAAGATTGTTGCCAAATCATTCAGGTTTTAGTTCAATATACACCATTACTTGAAATAATAATTATCAACAATTTACATAAAAATGTATTAGCACAAAATATGAAATCTATTAATTCCAATCTTAAAATAGGGTTATTAACACGACTGATTAAACAATTGAAAGATTTAACAGTTGAAAGACTGAAGATTTTTGCTTTATATTTGTTACACCACTATATAATCTAGGACAGTTACTAAAAAAATCATGAAATAATCACTCCTGCATTCAAGATAGAATTCAAGAGTTGAGTAGAGGGGTACTTAATATTTCGCATATGTCGTATCCAAGAAACGAGAGTACGCTTGTTATGTGAGAACATGTCCCCAGGGTTCTGGCTCCAGTAATGGTGTATATTGAACTAAAACCTGAATGATTTGGCAACAATCTTTCAATTATTTATACACGAGTGAAATTTTTCTCAAAGGTCGACATACTTTTATGGTATAATATTCAAAAAAATATGCATCCTTAGAGTGCTCAAAGATACAACAACCTGGAAAGATAATACTGTTTTTCTATATAAACAGATTTTGAGATAGCGAAATGAGGAGATTAGTGACACCGAATTATGTCCATCCTGTACATTACTGAATAAAAACACCTTTGGACCGACCGTCAATACCTATCATAATAATTATACTGGATGAAAACCTATATTCCTTGACAGCAATCTCAACTACAGATAAGTTTTAAAGGAAAATTGTATGAAATCCGAATTTAAACCTGAATAATTTTGCAACTGTTCTTTGATGTACATCAATGAAACTTCCTACAGAGGTGGACATACATCATGGTATCATATTTTGAAAAACTCAGGGTGGTCCCAAAGTCACTAACAAAGTTACATTCAGTTACTTATATAGCTTCATGGAACAGCCTGTATAACGAAACTTAACGTGGTGGGCGGTGTTTGGATATCTGTGATATCTTGTTATTCAGAACCCAAGGCATCATGATGAAATTCTGAAAAATTAGAAGAATTATCATCAAAATTTAAAAATTCATTTTTCCGTAGCTGCAATTTTGGAACGCCCTATAGAACAAACCGGATGTAAGACCTTCGTGAAAATCTGATATATTGCTCTTAAGGTTGATAGAAATATAATATGTAAAAATGGGGAAAATTCACTGGACCCGCTCTTCCTAAGTAAGTGTGCGGGGTCCTTTCCAAAAAGTGACTGACAAGTTTGAATCTATTTTGTTGAGGCAGTAACTATTTGTTTGCCTTTCTAAACTTGGATATATACATTTTCTTCATCGATTTATCATTCAATTTGTCTAGACTGTAAAAGGTTATTCGTACAATGATCGCATTCGCCATTTTGTAACTTTTTTTTTCCTCTCTTTTTTTTTCTTGGTGATTTGAAAATTTGGTGAACTTCTGGAGAAAAACTTGAATTTTTCTAATATTTTTCTTCGTCTCTACTATTGATCATTTGTTCTGTTAGTATCAAATTGATGCTGAAGAGGCTATGGTATTTTTGCACAAAAAGATTGCTATATTTCATTAAACTCACTACTTCATTAAGATTTTCTTTGAAATATTGAGTTATAATAATCATAAAATGATAATTATTATTCTTCCGACATACTGAAAAGAAATTCAACAATTGAACAAATTATTTCCCCGATTACAAAACGTTACATTACATTCGATGTATTTATGGAGATACAAGATGAAGCAACTGCTGCCAAAGGTCAAGGTTAATGTCGAAAACGATTCGCAAACTGTGCGTCTACGCAGAATGATGACGTGAATTATTAACCTTGGCTCTCGAAGAATTGACAGTGACCGACTTCGGTCCTCTGTTCAAGAGAACCCACGTTTCGTGATGAAATTCGGATAAGTTTATATTTGTTGATGCTGCTCTGCTTCTTCGGAAGAATTCCTCGTGGAAATGATAACTATCCAATATTCAGATAGAAATACTGATTCGTGCACGCAAAAACTGATAGAATTATTCCAAACATAAAGAATGAAAAAATAAAGATGAAAATGTGATCCTTTCATTGTAGGGATCACAAAAGTGATGAATGACTGGAATATTTTTCCAATCGAAATATACAGGGTGTATCTGAATAACACCGAAAAAATGGAAGGGGTGATTCTTTGAGGAAAATTGAAGAGGGTATTTGGTATAAAATTTTTTGAAAAACCTCCCCCTCCGAAGATAAAAAAAAATGTTTTTCTTTTTCATTTTCCCTGTATATTAAGCTAAGGACACGAAACTTGGTAATTATCATTTGTCAATGAAATTACTCATGTTGGAATTTTTTCAACCCTTGAAGTATGCTCAGAAAAGGTTGATATTTTTTCTCACAGCTTTTTTTCTGGTGAAAATTTTCCTTTTGAAAAAACATGGCTGGAAAGTCCCGTTCATATACCTACTAACTTTTTTATCTCTACAAGTTTTTTCTAAAACTCAAGAATTTGCGAGAAAAACATAAAAGTATTGCAAACTCATGTTAAATAGTATTTTATTGAACAACAGCCAACCAAATTATCATGATTCTACTTTAAAATGAAATGAATGAATTGAAATGACAAAAAAAAATTATCAAATATCTACAATACAATATATATATATATATATATTCTTTTGAAAGAGAGAATTACATACTGTTTTTTTTAAATCAAACAATAATACTTCATCACAATGAAGTGTCAGAAGTTTTTTGAATTTGCTCTTACTTTTTTGCTGATTTTTCGCTAAAAACAACCATTCTAATCTATGGGAGATGATCCCCCAACATAAGGGGCCTGTAGCGTTCCTCGAACACCTGAAGAACAGAAGAATCATCACTTGGAAGATCGGACCTGATCGAAAGATCCTCCCGATCCATAAGAGAGTTAGGACTTTGTGAAAAGGTTTTTTAGCAGATGAAGTAATTTTTTTTTACTGCTTCTTTCTCGTTTTTCTTCTTTTTTTCCTGTTACAGATATAATTTCAAGACATTTGCATCCAGTTCAATGAAAAGGCAATTTTCAAGCACAAGGAGCTCTGTAACATGGATAGCAGCATATTTTTCGAACAAATTCAGTATCACCACACATACACGGGGAGACAGAGTTTTTTCAGAGGTTTTTATCTGTTCTCGTGTATCATACTCAGAATTGTATGGCACCCCGTTTACATTCCCTCTGCTAACACTTAGATTTGGAGCGGGAAACAGATTTTATTCTTTTATATAATCTGTTCCTTGTCGCCATTTCTTCACACGTGCCATATGCCATGTACAATATGTACAATTATAATAAATGTTGGAAATGCCCTTCCTTCAGCTTCAATACAAGCATTTACTCTACGGAGGGGTGTAACTTTTCCGGAGGAAGGTTTTTCAGAAAATTTTATACCAAATACCCACTTTAATTTTCTGCAAACAATCATCCCTTTCATTTTTTCGGTGTTATTCAGATAAACCCTGTATAACGCGCATTCGCCATTTCGTAACAAATTGAGAAAAGTCGTTCCAAGTAAAAATTCATCACGAATTATTGAAGCATAAATCATGTGATCGCTGTTAGAATTGCGTCACTTATTTATCTGTTTTTCGTATGCAACCTTGCGCTGACCCAATTCTCGTTCCCGAAAATCTCTTCAGGCTAATAATGTTTTGCGACGAAAACAGGTTTGGCTTGCCCTTCGTGATGGAGTTTTCAGATCTCATTGGTATGCTAGAAACTATTTCTATACGTCCTTTGGATGTGAGATATTAGGAGGTTGTAAACATACATTGAGTTTCAGATGTTGATGACCATGTGACACAAACAGAATAGGTGATTTTTCATTGTGATAAGAATAGAATGATTTTTCGGTTTGCCGAAAGTGCTATTTCTACGGTCCGAAAATATGTCACTGCGTTTGAACAATTAATTTATTCGATATCTTGAATGTCGCACATCTAAGTTCTCTTCACGATCTGTCAATTCATATTGCCTATCGGCTTTTGTACGCCACACGTATTTTTTTTGGTTGATTACTTATTTCTTCAACAATATAACGTAATTACATCTTTCTTGATTTCTTTCTCGAAGATTGTTCCTTAAAACGAAAGATTATGATGAAAATCCATATTGATCAGACTGTGCTTTCACATTCAAGAATACAAATTTCCATTTATCTCATATGAACTCGACAATGTTTGTACGAGGTATATTTATCAACCAGCAAAAATATATTGCTTTTGTTGTTTTCTCTTCCTCCTCGTGCTGGAAAGAAAGCGAGTTATGTCGGTAGAACCAAAGGTTTTCAACTTTGCGCTGTATCCATAAAAGCTTTGTAACTGGGAGCAACGACCTTCACATGGAGAAACATGAAACTGATGTCTTTATCCAAGAATAGTATTCATGGCTGCAAACTAGAAACAAGAATATCAGTTTCCGAGAAAATAGTTCCAGATATTTCAGAGGCTAAACCTGCTGTCCATTCATCGCCAATTGTCTCATATCGAAGATTCAAAGAAGATAGATGTTTTTATGGAATTATAAATATAAGTTCACCACTATAGGGCAACGGTGAATAATTCCCCAAATAAATTTTTATTTGTTTGCCGATTGTTTGACCAGAATTGAAAAAGCACTGAGAATAGGTTTGTTGTTGTGAATTCTAGTTGGTTGAATTGTTTTTTTCTCTCTCTTGCTTTTAAAATGTAATATTATGTAATCTATCTCTATCTCTGTGGCTTACATCCCAGGGTTGGTTCTTGCCGTTTTTTATGTTATGGTTTAGTTTAACCCTTGTATACTTCATTTGGGATTTTCTCTGTATGTGTCTTCCACTGAATAAAAAAATAACCGTAGTTTGATATTCATCAATGCCCATGTCCTAGGCTTAAATCTTCGACGAATATTTATTTAGATTTAGAATTTTTCATTGGAAAATATTTGTAATGGTAATAACAACATACAGGCTGGTCCACTCTGTACTAGCATGACTTCGAAACTTCATAGAGAAAGTATTTTAAGATAAAAATTTGATATCAATATAAATCTATGAATTTTTGAACTCGTTTATTTTTTATAATACTCTGGAGATACTGGAACAAAATCCAGAATTCACAACGGATTGTTTGCTGAACTGTTCAGATATAATAACAATCCATATAAAATTAGCACAAAAATCAGTGAAACTGTATTAATTGTACAGAATTTATTGGAAAAAAATTGTCGCAGCTTTCTTTCCTATTGTATTGATTGTCGAAAAGTGAAAGAATACAATTTTTCGTGCTCTCTGTTTTTTATATGGGGTGGCTTTGCTATTTTCATATTGAATAAGCGAAGCCTGAGAACGACACAATTTTTTTTCTTCGACGCCAAATTCTCGACCATTAATGGAATAGGTTTCATTGATTTTCTCTAGCTCTACTAACTTTTTAGGGGTGAAATATAAAAACCCCAATCTAACCACTGCCGGAGTTGTCTGCTTTCATTGCCATAAAGTTTGAAAAACTACTGATACACTCTTGTCTCAAATCGAATTTCACATTCATATCCTACAAAAAAGGTCTTTCGACATCTTTTCTTATTTCCCTTCTTGCAAGACAAATTTGTATTTTTGTATTGGATAGGGATCATAATTTTGGTTGAAAATATTGCTCGAAAAACTCTGCATAATTCAAAAAGTGGGATCAAATTGAAGTAAGTGTACAAAATAAAAACCATTTTTTAACACACTTAATTCACTAGCATCTTGGACATATGTTTCAAAAATGTTAGATGTTAGACGAATTTTCTGTAGGAGATAAATGACTCATTTCGTCAAGAGTATATTGTTTGTGGACAGGGCTGTATTATCAGTTATGTTTCAAATTATATGGTCTGACGAACAAAAACAAATTTCATGATAACAACGTTGAGGTAACGTGCAAAAATACAACAAACTCGAAAATATTAGACAGACAAATATATAGCAAATCTTCCCCATGAAATATTTCAAAAATAGACCTAATATAAGCCAGTACATAAACTATCTAGACATCAATGCTTGCGCGTCTATTTCTAATCCCGTAAAATCCGAACCGGGAATAGTCCTGGATCGGACATTTCGACCGAGCTGTTATCTCTGGCTCGAGCGCGCTGTAGAGCGTTGATGCTCTGGACCTGGACATTCACGCTAGACTTGGGACAGCTTCGCGATCGCTGCTGGTGCATTGACCCTTTTGGTTTCGATTATGTGTGGAGTGCATAGCCCCGCATGCTAGAAATAATTACTATCGCTAGGCGATTTTCCACATTCTTGCCTATAAACTCACGCTTCGGGATCACATTAGAATCTAAGTCAATCACGAAAAAACGCGAATTTATCCCATTGTTGGAACTATCTTAGAATGGACAGTTGCTAGATAGGCTCAGTAACTGAATAACTCCGAAACCATTTGATCGATTTCGTTCTTGAACGAACTCAACCGGTATATTTGAATCTCAAATGTGGCTAAATAGGGCGATTAGTTTGTTGGAGATTTTTTTGAATAATAGTTTCAATGGAAACCTCTATTTATATATTTTAGAAAATAATGCCTGCGTTTAATAAATGATGAGGTGATTATTTAACACAAGGCAGAAAAAGTCACGACATTTTTTGTTCTGAATAAATCACGATAAAAGCCACTGTACCTAGGCCATCTTTCACCCTTAGTTCTTTTTCTTATAACTCAGAAAAATATCACTCGCAGATAAAGAATTATATTTAAAGATAAAGTAAACATAATTCACTCGAAATTGGGCGTGTATCAGAGTTTTTCCCATCTTTCCACCATACGGAGCCGACCTTAAGGGCTTATCCAATGTAAAACCCAAAAAGTGATGCGTTCCACTCTGTACTGATACCATCTTCAATATGAATTTCAGATTCTTTGCCGAGACAAAAAGCACTGCATTTGCATTTGAATAAAGACCACTACCAGTGTACCATTATACCAAACCACTTACCCTTGCTATACCAAGCTGCATACAAATCTTAATATTGCCAGATCGAATAAAAAATTGTCACCGTCAGCATAGAAGAAGAAATTAATTCAACTGACTGCTATATTAGGCAAATATAGTTAGTACTATAAATATCAAAGGACTTAGAACACTCCCCTGAGGAACACCCTATTTCAACGTTCATTTTCATAGTCAATAAACATTGCAAAACGATTCATTGCTCCCAAAAAAGCAGAATGATATCCTGACAACGAAAAGTTAGTTGATCTGCTTTGATTCTCTCGTTCTATCAAATTTAAAATCCAATTTTTCGAAATATTCCGAATTCTTATAATTTTTTTTGTAGGTATTCACCAGAAATGCCGTCACCATTAGAGGATATTGCATAGGATATGTTACGGCATTCGATAAGCATTGGAATTTGGCACTCAAAGATATCACAGAAGTATGGACTAGACGTAAAAGAAGGAAGACTACAGCTCTCGGTGAGTCAAACGGAAACAAATTTCCACAAATTAACTTGTGTTCACCTTATGGATTTGTTCAATGTAATTGTTCAGTCGTACACACGAAAGCTTGCAAACATCATTTTTATCTATAGTCAAATGTTACCTACTATGCAATCAACATTTTTCTGCAATTTTTATTGAGAGGCAATATGTTAAGTTGAAGTAATTAAATTTTTTCGCCGATATTCAGTTGCAGATGAGAAGGAGTCCTACCAGACCTTACAAACTGTGCAACCACCTCCAATAAAAATATTGAAAGTCACCAGTAAACAAGAAGTTTGCTCAAGGAAAGTGGATCAATTCATTATGAGAGGAGAGCATGTTGTATCGATATGTATACTGGATCCTCCGAAACAATAATTTTACAATATTCAATTTTATTTGTATTTTTCAATCATTTTAATTTTACAATTTATTTGTTTCCGAATGTTATCTGATGTGCATATAGCTGTGATGTTTCTATTATTCTATTAAAATAAATTTCTGGTTTGAATTATTATTGGTGGTTTTGTTTTATGATAATGATCGTAACCGCAAATTCATTTGATCCATGCAATTCCCACATCCATTTTTCGACTCACTGACGATGAAACTGTGGTCCATTTTCATTATTTCCGACCGACCATTCTCGAAAACGATAAGTCTCCGGAAAAACCCAGACACTTGAAAATTTCAGGGTCTGATCGAGGACCCTGGATGGAAAATGACGTATTCAAGCTACACGAGAAGTTTTTGTCTAGATCGCCTAACCAGAATCAGTTATTGTAGTTTCACTTGATAATTATTTCACAGCCAAAGATGAGAAATCTCTGAGATAACAAATAAAAACTTTTATTACTACTAATATGTTTATAACAATAGTTTGACCACATTTTCAATTTTCTTCAAAACATTCATCATGGGAATTTTACAAATTTAGTTCAGCCGAAAAAGTATGTCGAATTTTTATACATCAGAGTGATTATAGAAAAGGTTGATTATGTGATAATGACATTTGAGTGTGCTTTTGATTGAAGTTTTGGCAATATGAATTTGATTGATTAGTTTTGTTTGGCAAATTAAAAATCATTTAAGATCCTAGAATCATCAGTTGGCGTCGAAACTATGTGGAACACCGCAAAAATGTCATAAGCTCAACTTTCCAATTCAATAATTATGTTTCAATTATTCGGTGCTAAACTGTTTCGTATTGAGTTATCGTTAAATGTTTTACATTTTTTCACGCAAACAACTGTTCACCTTCGTTTCAGAGACCTTCGAAAAATTTAATATCGAATCAATTAGAATATAATTTATTTGAAATATTGGTTGAATGTAGAAGGAAGTCTATTCGAATTAAAAATCAATATTTCACCTTCGAATTTGATCTGACAATAATGAAGTGGAATATCAGCACTATTTTGAAATAGTATTCTGAGTTATTGATTGAGTATTTTAATTTTTTCGAACAATGTGATGACCTTTTATGCCGGCAAATATTTCTTTAGAGCAAGGTCCTTTTTTAGTTATTTCAATTTCTGTTAAAGTTTGATTAGATAAGTAGAGCTTGAGGTCATCTCAGATGATTTATTGTTGTACTATTGTGGATGGGGCAATTAAGGACATTGAGTACTCGGAAACAAATCTTTTTCTACTTGTATAGCCTTTAGCAATTTTACGATGCAGTTTAAAGCAACTCATTTCATAGTTTACCAATATTTTTCGTATATTTATGCACATTTGATTTTTTCTATTCGATATTTTTATTCAATTTCATAAAGATGACATTAAAAAGACAATTTAAAAATATGAAATTTTGTATAAAACCAGTTCATACAGAAACAAAATAATGATCTTGTTTTGAAGATGAGGTCGTTGCTCAATCTTTGCGTTATTCAATTGAATATTTACATAGTTGACTAGACAATTTGAGAAATATTGAGTGTATGAAAGCTCAATCCATCAAAATTTGTGATTCTTCACTGATCAGCATGCCTTGAAAAATGTAGCAGAAGTTAACTAATTTGTTCCTAATTTTATTGTGATAAGTATAACTGCTTTATATTGGCACATTCGTCTTGTTGGCTCTGAAAGTATATTTCAATTTCAAACATTTCATTTGATGACGGAATTTCTAGAATATTCCTGGATAATCAAAATTTCAGAGGTTCCATAAATCTCGTCGTGTATATTCAGCTATATTATAACAGAATAAATCACATCTATAAAAATGTTTCAACTATAAATAGACCGATATTGTTTTGTAGTAGTATGAGTAAATAGCATTGGATTTGACTTGTTAACCATGCTCATTCAAGATTCGCCTTGGATTTATGACACATCACTCTCCTATTTTTCGAACCACAAGGTCCTTTCAATATTATCAACTTTTCAGTCTCCTTCCGCCTGTGTGCAAGTCGTTTCATGGATAATATGATCGAAATAATGAAAAATGACTTAGTTAAATTATTGGAGGTTGAGAAAGATATACTCATAATTGGATTTTCTGCATAAATGGAGAAAACCCAATGAGTTCCGCGATAAGAAACGGATACGAGCCTTGGCATTTCATTGATTTCTGAAAAAAAGTAAGGAATCTTTGACGGTAGTGTTTTATCTTTGCTCAACAAAATGGATCGCTTGAATGGTTTTGGAAAAGGTCATAGTTGGATGTTCTGCAGGAGAACCTAACGGAATCCACTAATCTTTCTTCTAAATTCGCAAGAATTTTGACCACATGCCGAATGAAGTTTATAGAGAAAAGTGTAATTTATGGAGTATAGTTCAATTCGCCTCAGTCTTTTTGCTCATTTCGAATTTCGCTCTATTATTCCCGGTAACCATAATATTCAATGGTAGAAATGGGTGTAGGTAACGTTTGTGGTCATACACATCGGTAGCTTAGAGGAAGAGTATCTAACCCGTCCGGCAATCCAGGGAGCCGTAGGCTCGATTCCTGCACGGTGTGTAACTTTTTCCGGAATTTCAAAAATTTGTCGGCTTGTCCTTAATTCTTTCTCTCATCAAAAATATAAGTTTATTAAAAAAAATGCTAAATGGTTGCAAACCGTTGTCCCTTTGTTAATAAGGACGAAAGGTGCTTCAGGACCCTCATTTGGTTTTCCAAGCGACATAAAAATATTTGTTTTAAATGTGGATTTCTATTAATCTTATTCATTATTAACTTACAGTAAAAAACTTGTGTCCGATGTCTGAATTTATTTGTATTTTATAATGTTAACTTTCAAGATAGGATACTCTCAGGATGGAAAACTACAATACTATTTTCACCTCAAGATTCAATCTTCCTTTAATTATGAACAAATTTGATACACGAAGAACAATAGCATTTTAGAAACTTCCATCAAAAGCACAAAATAGGAATTTGGGTTAACACTTCTTCAGCACTTTCGATTAACAGTTAGTTACACATAACTTTTACTCTTCGCTGATGATAGTGGTTTGTTATTAAATTTTGGAACATCAGCGAACTTTCTACTAGCCGGTCTATCTGGGACTTGAATTCGTCCGGTGCATGTTAGTGGCCCACAAAAATGATAGTTAACAGACCATGAAACACAATAATATCAAGTTGATGTCTGAAATTTGGTAGTTTCCTTCAGCTTTCGCTGTTAGAATTCGGAGAAAGTGAAATTGGTGTAATTTGAATAGTTCTCGCTTTCCGTCTCGATGAATCGATTTTTAGGATGAGCAGATTTAATGGGATCGATCTTGTC
Organism: Adalia bipunctata; assembly: GCA_910592335.1. Taxonomy (NCBI): domain Eukaryota; kingdom Metazoa; phylum Arthropoda; class Insecta; order Coleoptera; family Coccinellidae; genus Adalia; species Adalia bipunctata. The sequence continues at coordinate 8,567,098 of OU342955.1, read as the reverse complement.
ACGCTTTTACGTGGTTTGAACACCGATCACGAGAAAATTTGGGAAAAATCAGTTTTTTCATATCCTCAATTTTTACCTACTTAATTAAGATTTCAATGGAAATTCGGTGTTTCTGTTTGTTGTCTCAGAAATCATAACCTTCTTTCATTTTTTTTATTCTAAATTTTTTTGCAAAAAAATTTCGACAAACGTTTGAGTTTGTTCATAACCGAAATCAATAATGAAAAGTATACATAACACAAACTTACATTTGTTTCATAGGCCGGGAAAGACGTGATAAATGTTAATCCAAAAATAGGGAAACACTGAAAAAGAAACACTTAACACACGCTCACGCAACACTTTTGTCAACCCACTTCACCGTCAAGGATAGTTCGAAATAAAATGGGAATAGAGTTATCAACATAAAATGTAATCAAAACACAACTAGGTCAATCGAAAAAAATCCTTTTCGCTTCTTGGCAAACGTATGCGGAGATAAGTCAGGTCCGTTCCTCACGCACAAAGTTAAATCCACAAATAATGGGGAGTTTGGCCTATATAACTTAACACATGAGATCCTAACTCAAATGACAGAACGCACATGATTCAGTTTGGCACTGAAGTGTCTTAAGTCACTTAAGAATAAAAATGGACACAGGTCACTGCAGTTTTGGGCGCTTAGAGCGCTTGCAATTTCGAAAGTCCGCGAACTTGAGGTACCGGTGATTTTGGCGCGACCATTCAAAGAGATAGCGTAGTAAACATTTCGGCAAGAGTACTCGCGATGCAATTAAGGATATGTTTACTGAAAATAACGGTGAATTTCAGAGTTGGCGCTGCTGGAGCAGAAGAGAGAGAGGGCCTGCGCGAATGGAAGACCTCGCGAACTCACGGTGCCTAAGCGCACTAAGCTTAGCCTGCTGATATTCGCGCTGCTTAGGCTAAGTCACTTCTAAGCAGGACGGTGCGCTCGGGTGTTAGCGATTTAGACCGAACGCAAGGTTGCCGAAGTCGCGCTTAACCATAGAAATCGGCCTTTGTTTACGGGCTCTGCTCTCTGGTTCGATGTTAACAACATTTTCAACTTGACTATTGAACTGTAGGTCGCGGCGGAGGAGAATGTGGATGTTACGTACTAACACGGAATTCATGATTGTTGTTGCATTTTACTTGCACTTTTATGAACTTTCGCAATTTTAATTGTACTGTGAACGATATGAGCGCATCTAATGGGACTTTTATTTAAGTGGGGTCATTTTGCGGTTTGCTTGCACTACGAAGGCCAATGAAATGTATTCAGTTAGCCATTTGGTTCGATATTGTCAAGAATGATCCTCTGGAAATCAACAGAAACATACAAATCTACATTCAATATGTGGCACTCTGGAAAGAAAAAATGTGTACCTATTCAAAGACTTCTCAGAGAAAATATGCTGAGAATCTCTACTGTCTACTGAAAACTTGTATTAACAACTCTTCCTTGTCTCGAGATTCATGCAATACAGGATATATAAATGGTTGCCAAAAAATAGGGGGTGTATTTCATACAAACTTTTAGTTTTTGAGTAAACCCCCGCTTAGTCCCTAAAGATGGCGCCCGAGAAACATTTTTTAATGCTTTCCCTGAAAACTGACAAGCTTAAAATTGTTGGAAACAATAGAGTTACTGTAGAGTGTAGAAGATGAGAATAATAATTGATTCTCACTGCGCAAAAAAATTAACGCACATTATGGAAATCTCAAATTTATTCTACAACTGAAGGTGTTCTCAATGATAATTATTTTTATCAGAATTATGCATGCATACTTATGTTATCCACTTTCAACGTTTTTCTTCCATACAGATGTTTTCTCCCTGCAGGAATAAAAAAAGATGATATTATCAGATTATGAATGTATTGGCTCCATTTTAAAATCAGTTGTTCTCGATTCTAGTGATCAATAGTTTTTCTTTCGTTTGATTTTCTACACTCGATCGCTATGCAACGCGAAACACGCAATTTGACCCAAGAGGAATATGCCCAAGCCAAGCGGTAGTTTTGCGAGAAGAAGGGTGGACATACACAAGAATTGCAGAAAAAATTGGAGTTTCCCATACAAGTGTGTCCAGAATGTTGCAGCGATTCAGGGAGACAGGTATCAATGTCCGAAGATCAGGACAGGGTAGGCCACAGGTAACAACTGCCATTCAAGAACGTTACTTGAGAGTTTCTTCGTTGAGACAACGGTTTGCAACCGTTCGCCTCCTTCAAAATCAGCTTGAGCAAACTCATGAAGTGCGAATTAGCCCTCAGACAATAAGAAATCGCCTCAGAGAATACGATTTAAGGCCTCGTGTCGCGGCAAGAAGCCCAGCTCTTACTCCAGCCCATCGAAGGGCGCCTTTGGATTTTGCGAGAAAGCATATCCATTGGGAAGAGGCCGATTGGGAAAGAGTTCTCTTCACAGATGAGTCTAGATTCTGCCTCTACCATTGTGATCGACGTTCCCTTGTAGGTATACAGACGTCCACATGAAAGATATGCTCAGTGCAATTTATGAATACTACTGGTTTCGGGGGAGGATCGATTATGATATGGGGTGGAATATCTTTGACTGCTCGCACAGACCTAGCGGTCGTTGATAATGGAGCTTTGAATGCTGATAAGTATATAAGGAACATTCTTGAAGAGCATGTAGTGCCATTTGCCCCATACATTGGTGAAAATTTCATTTTTATGGACGATAATGCCAGACCCCATCGTGCGCGCATCGTTCAGGAGTACCTTGAAGAGGTTGAAGTCTCTCGAATGGAATGGCCAGCAAGAAGTCCAGATCTCAATCCGATTGAGCAGTTTTGGGACAACCTCAATAGAAGGCTGAGAAGTTCAGAAAATCATCCAGCTACTCTTAATGACTTAGGAATCCAACTCGGAGAAATCTGGGAAGGATTAGATCAGAACATTTTAAGATCACTCATTTCGAGTATGAACCGTCGTTGCCCAGCTGTAATTAACGAAAGGGGTGGAAATACCGAGTATTAAATCACTTATCAGCATTTCAGTATTTTGAAAATTGTTCATTTCTCTTCTTTACATAAGGTTCGGTGAAATCCTGTATTTTTCTTCCATTTAATGTGTCTTGTTTCGTTCAAAACCTTCCCGAGAGAATATAAAAAATAAGTTATAAAGTCAATGTAGAGTTAACTTTCCTTAAAATTGAGATTTTCAGAATGTTCGTTAATTTTTTTGCGCAGTGTATAAAGAACCATTCTGCTATAATCAAACCGAAACTATTATAAAATAAATCAATGTTTTACAGGCAATTGACCTAAGTCATTCAGCCCAAAACTATTACATTTTCATTCAAATACCTACGTAAATTATGGAGTTCGTTTATAAATACAAAGCGTTCGAGAATTCAAGCCAAAAATGAAACAGTTGAATAGCATCTTCAACTCCTGAGATAACCTCTTGAGCACCTGACGTAGGTATCGCTCATTGAATAAAATTGAACATATCTAATGGTCATCGCCGAACAATTTCAGAATAACAGTAACAGGGGAATGACTACGACAAATGAGCTCTAAAATCCTAGTAGACAGCCATAAAACTATTTGTAGTATGTTATTTATTGTGTGGAACATCTAGAACATTTCATTTTTATTTAAATTACAGTTTGGACCTCGACTGAAAATTTGCGTACAATATTTTTTGTGAGGTCATTGTGCTCTCCTGCGTTAGGAAAACGTATGGAATTGCAGTTTTACTTTCAGTTTAAGCATTAAGGGAACTGATCAAGTGTTGAGCTTAGAAATGACGTATGTGGATCATCATTTACGATGTTCCCGCCTTTCTCTGGATCCAGTAAAAAAGGTTTTTGCCACTTAAGTAGAAAGATTTAATGAATTCGCAGGTGTAATTTTGAAATCGATCTTGAATGAACAGAAAAAATTAAAAAAGTTTATAACTGAATAGAATGAGTTTCCAAAGCATTTGATTCGTCGCTCATTCCACTGATTCGAATAAAAACGATTTCCTGAATTTGATTTTCTTCGAATTCGAATTAGTCGATCAATTAAGCGTAGGAGCTAATTATTTATAATTGATGGAGAACCACGCACATTGAGTCGCTGGAAGAAGAAAACCTGATAACACCTGTCGCAATACGGATTAGACTCTATTGTTCCTTTCTGCATTGTTTGCCTCATTTGTTATGAAACAACGTAAATCTGTTTATCGCAAAAACTTCTAACTCTAATAGGCACATATTACAATAAGGCAGGTGTCAGACTCGATAATTCATTTATCTTAAACCGGCTAAATGCGAAAAACACGACTAATTGAACGGGGCAACAAAGGAGTCTTTCCTAAATTCGGTTTAAAGGATTAACGCTTAATGGCTCAGCGTTGATAAAAATCTCTTCAATGGTGCGAATATTGGTCCAATTCTTTGATGAATGGGGTGACGTAGTTTCTTTTCTTCTGAAAATTCACTGTCATTCGAAGTGGTATTTCTATAAATTAATTTTACACTTTATGCTTAGGTTACGATTTTTTTATGTAACCAAAAAGTTTCGAAAATATGGTTCAGCGATGGAAGAATGAGATATTTTTATACAGAGTGTAACAGCCAAATGGAATAAATTCGATAACGAATAAATGAAGGCGTGTTGGGAAAAACGCTCGGACACGTCGATTTGTAATTTTAAATGCGCATATTTTTCAAGAAAATAATATAATATAGGGTGTTCCATGTGACCGTGGCCAATACCAACTTTCTTATTTCAAATGCAACTCCCTGTATATTATTTATTTTTTGGATTCTTCAGAGAATTCTAGACACAACTCATGCACAATGTCCTATACCTATCTTTAACTATTTCGAAAGTATTAAGTGTTTTCAGATTTATTGCAAAAATCAACGTTTTGAATAGAAATTATTTTATTTCACAAATTCGATACATTACACTTAATACCTTATAAGTAATACTGATTATTTCTTAATCATTAAAAAAAAACAAAAAATCCACTGGTCACTTATTGTCATGCAAACAGACAACGTGTTACTAAGGCTATGAGAATAAAAAAATCTGTTTTTGTTTTTTTCAATTTCTTCTCAGTAATGGTTTTTGCTTACTTTCTTCATATCAAGAGGTAAATGGGAAAAAAGTATTGAGTGTAATGTATCGAATTTGTGAAATAAAATAATTTTCATTTGAAATGTTGATTTTTGTGAAAAATCTGAAAACACTTAATATTTCCGAAAAAGTTGAAGATAGGTATAGGACATGAATTATGTCTAGAATTTTCTGAAGAATCAAAAAAATAAATAATATTGCATTTGAAATAAGAAAGTTGGTATTGGCCACGGTCGCATAGAACACCCTATATAATTTGATTTTCTTGAAAAATATGCGCATTTAAAATTACAAATCGACATGAGCGAGCGTTTTTCTTAACACCCTCTCATTTATTCGTTATCGAATTTATTCCATTTGGCTGTTACACTCTGTATATATCCCGCATAGATATCTTTTGAATACATCTGTTTGAATCGTTCAGAAGTTGAGTGTTTGGCATTTTATCACAAAATTTATTATTTTTCGAAGAAAAATGAACATAAGATGAATAATTTTTATTATTGGGGAATTCAATATTCGCATAATAAATTTGGTTCATTTATTCTCAATTCCAAGTGAAAAATGATGCCTTCTAATTGTTGGGCACAAGAACTGGAATATGTTTTATTGAAATCATGCATTATCTTGTGGTGTATCATATATACTTTATTAAGGATTGAATTCAATATAATGAGCCTTTATTTACATTATATTATTCTATATACTTTTTTTTTTCATCTTATCATTTTTTGCTCTGACATGTCTCAAAAAACATATGTTTTCGAAGCATCTGCAATTCGAACTGAACTATGTTATAATCCCCAAAGAATTGAAGTACATGGAATATTGAGATCAAAGAAATTGCAACCTACTGAAATTATACATTTCCCACCAAATCAGCAGCCCACAATTCTAAATTCATCATATCAACTCTTAATGACTGAGTTATATATGGATCCACGATTCACTCATGAGTGTATCGTATATGAGTGAATCGTACATGAGTGTATCGTGTACGAGTGTATCGTGTATGAGTGTATCCAATTATAAACATAGGAATTTAGAGGTGATAAATAGGGAGCCATGAGTAACAGAACAAATGAATTTATTTTTCCAACCACAGCTGTTGAAAACTCAAAAACCGTGGTACTTTTAATGAATATTCAAATTTCTAATTTTCTGATCAATTTTGATGACCAATTGAGTAGGAAAATGGTAGGTGAGAGTCCCTATCTCCTTCCATCATAGTTTCCATGGAACAATTTCACAATCAGGCAACAATTAATTATTATTCGTCACGTTTATTCTCTATGTAATACACAAAATGAAATATTCCATATATTGCTGAGGTGAGAGGATTAATCGTATCATAAGCGACAATAGAAAGCGCAACTTCCACCCTTATTGAAAGATTATAGCAATAATATATATGATCTAATAGCTGTCGTGAGTGATTGGAGCATTAGAATTCGATGTTTGGTGCGAACTCGTGACTTTCGTCAGATATTTATGATTGTTGGTAGCTGTTTATTCGAAATTGCTCACTTACCGAACGCTGAAGGCAAATTTATTGTGTTTTGAACAGTATTAATCCGAAGATGCCTGATAATTTCTCAAAGCTGCGAAGTTGAAGGAAGTTCATTTTTCAGCAGATGAATAAGCACTATACTTCATTACAAGATGGGTCATTCTCGATTTTCTGAGTGATCCATTGCAGGCCCGCCGTAAGCGGGTGTGCAAGGCGTGCCCGGCACAAGGGCGGCACGTCCAGGGGGGCGGCAAATCCAGTGAAATTGAATTTTTTTTTGGAGGGGACAAACAACGTGGTAAGCGGGGGGGGGGGGGGGGGAGAAAAAAAAAGGGGGGGGGGGTTGTCCAACTCCAACTGCTTTAAAATTTTGCCAACTGTCATAGAAACATAGAAATTTTGCCATATGCGATCGAAACTTTGCCAACTGCTTTGAAATTTCTCCAACTCCGTTCAACATTGGGGGCGGCAAGGTCTCCCCATCCCCCTTAGAGAGACTTTTTCTTTGAAGGATCAGGAGGACAGGCGGCCAACATCGATAATTTCCGTATATCCACGGAATTCAGTGAATTCACTGCAGTGTTTCTTTCAGGTATATTTCCGGGAGGGGCACTGCCGCCCCCCGAAGTTCCGCAGGTGCCCCCCTGCGATAGAAATAACAATAATATAATATATATATAACAATAATTCAATAGGTTTTTTATTTTTTTCCCACCATAATGGGGGAACCCCTTCTAGAGAAGACTCAGCATATTTAGCGCAGGGGAGTATTTACGGGGGGGTACTGGGGGTAATTAACACATCCCCAGGAAAGAGTTTTTCACACTAAATCTTCGAATGGAAACGATCTAACCCCCCCCCCCGAATTGCTCTCTGGATACGCCCCTGATGTAGCGCCCTATTGGGGGCGGCATAACAGTATTTGCACGCGGGCGCTCAGACAGCTAGCGGCGGGCCTGATCCATTGTATTACCACAGATTTGAAAAATTCCTTTTTCTCTCACTTCATTTTTAATTTAATCGAAAACATGCTCACGCGAATATATCAAATCACCATAATTCGTAACAAAATGATGGTTCGAAGAATGACTCAACTGAAAAAGTTCAACAAACTACTTAAAATTGAGGGAGATACCAGGAGGTCGTGGATATACTCTAATTAAATAATTAGTTAATTTCGCTAAAAACAATATTTTACAATCTGTTTTTATATTCCGATAAGAAACAGTTTGAATTCGGCAAAACAGGGAAAGACAAAGCCCGTTACTCTCATCGAAAAGATAAAAATTCTTATGACAATTGAGACACCATATAACAACAAACTAATGAATTTTCTATTCGAACAGGGCAACGTATGAGGTCAAAAGAATATAAAAAATATGTTAGATATCTAAACACTCTCACAAAACGTGAGAATATTAATTGAATGTTGAAACATGTCATTATTCGATGAAACATTCGCACTTGAAGTTTTTAAAACAAAGCGAAAGCCTTGCTCTGAACAGAGTTCATGATAGTAATTGTGGTATTAATTGAGAACGGTTTTAAAATGAACGAAAAGTTTTGAACTTTGACACCGATAGTGGGTCAGTTCTTACGCACATCCAAAAATTAATTAAGCAGAGGTTCCGAAGAAACCGTTTATATTAATGAAAACCATCGAAAATACTCAAACTAATAAAGAGAAGAGATTTTGAACATAACACCCCTTTTCACAAACGGTTTTTTCTCATTTGTGAAAAATTGATTCTTGACAGCAGCTGTTACAGCTGTTTGAAGTGGAGAAGAATAAGATATTTTTATATACATCCCTCAAAGATGTCTTTGGGACATATTTGTATGAATCGTTGAAGTTGAGTATTCAGCATATTTCATTTCAGTCTTATCGATATGCGAGTTCCTTATTCTCTGGACAATTTTTAAGTTTTGAGGATGCTTTATTGATGATTTGATTATGAATTATTTGCGCTCTTTTTGACGCTCCAGATTGCTGATAATTTTTCACTCAACAGATTTTTTTTCAGGGAAAACACATAACTGTGATATGTTTCAGTATTTCAGGAATGAAAATGATACCAACAATAAGATGTAGATTTTCATTGAAAGGATCTTGAGAACGTTATTGCCAATAATGTAAAATGATCATTGTGTCAGTCCTTCGTCTGAAGAGTTGAAGAATATAAGAATCTTTATGTAATATCAAAATCATGCGAATATTTTGCGCTGGTAAAAACGCATATGAACTTTATTGAGATTCAATTCGATATAACGAGCCTTAATTCACATTATATTTTTCCATATTCATATTTTTTACCATCGTATCTCTTTTTCCTCGGATAACAATAGGTATGTCAGCGAGTACCTACTGGAACAACATTTCAAGTTTCTCTACAAAATTTACAAAATGCAAATGTTAGAAAAAACTTGCATAAGATTAGTACTTTCTGAATGCATCCAAATTATGTTCAACACTAATCGTGGAAAACAAAAAATGCAAATAACCTCAAGAAAATGACGATTATATAGGGTGAATTGGACAGAAAATGATTTATTTTTTGAAGTTCCTATGAATTTCCAAAGCAGCACATGTTTTGAAAGATCTTACATTTTCTGAATTAGAAATCATCAGAAACAAACAGAACTGATATGAGAAGTGGTTTAATTTATGTTTGAATAATTTCCTCAACTTTCTAAAATCAAACGCTGAAGGTGCTTCCAAAATCAAGGTCACCAAAACACAGATTCGTCCCTGACGGCAACGTGCTACCAGCCAAATAATAACAAAGTCCAAGGAAAGGAGTGTATTCGAAAGCAAGGTGAAAGGTCATGATCAAGCGATGCCCGACTATAAGCTCATAAATATTCAGATGCAAATTTTTCAGATGCGCTCGGATACCACCGGCTGCTCTTACCGGAGCTTGGAGCTTAGTTTGACGTCTAGTCTCTTATGCGATATAGGCAAAATGAAAGGGAGAAAGTTGAGAATTGACCCAATATACGCCCGAATCATGATTGTAGACGCGTGTCGATCTGCTCTTTGTTCGACAATAGATCGTGATGGCGTCTGCAGGCAAGAAAGAAAGGTTCGATATAAAATTAACAGATGTTTAAGCGGTCTTCATCTGCAGCCAAGTAGAGATGATTATTGACGGGTTATCATCACTTTATCAGCTCTGCAAAGAAGTTTCGCTATTGCTACTGATGTCTCTTAGTTTACGAGAAGATACACGTATGCCCGTATGCACCGACTATCACAAAGCCAAGCTTAGTGTTTAAGCTCAGCTTAACTATCGGATAAACACGAGTAAGCTCAGCTTAAACACTCCATCCATCGAAGGATGTTCCGCGAGTGCGGACTTCTCCGTTTGATACAGTCGACCGTTCGTTGTCTTCGATCTGTGTATCAATGCTCCTTTCAGTAGTCCCAATGTAAACTTTTCCGCAGTCGCAAGGTATTCTATAAACCCCAGCTTTCGGGAGTGGATCAGTGAACAACAAAGAAGAATGGACCATTCAAAATCGTGTCAGATTATGTTGGGCCCAAATAATTTAGATTGTTTTTTGCCTTTTCGAGTTTTTCTATCCGAAAGCCAAGCAACGTTGGGCAGATTCCGTTCCTGAAGGGCCATAGCATTGGTAGGCATAGAAAATTACCAAATGATATTTTCGAGTGTTCGATAAGAAATCATGAAATGATAGAGAGTATACAATATGTAAAAATATGGCCTGGACCGTTTCCTGGAATTAACCAAAAATATTTTACGTGCTTATCTATGCATGCCATCAAATTATCTAATTGATGCTTTTCTGGTTCGTAAGGAGCATCTACGATTCATCGTAAAAGGCTATGTGTAATAAGAAAAATTACATCAATATCAACTAAGCATCACTATTATGATTTCATATTACGTAGGCTACAATAGCACATGTCTATATTTGTTCTTCCTCACTGTACAACTAAACGTTCCGTTAGATTACAAGAATCCGCAGAAACGAATCTTATTATTAGCCATCATTATGCAGCCCTACTTCGGCGTAGAAAGTGAAGAAAGTGAACGACGTTCTTTGCTACGCTTAGCGCACTTTCCCTTTCGAGGCAACCGAATAAAAATAACCAAACTAATACAAATTCTGTATATTTCTTTGAATAACTTATTTATATGAAGTGGATCGAAATTTTCCATGACAGGAAATAAGAGATGAATTTGTTAACTCATTTAAAGATGTTTCAAATGTTATGGATATCGCAAAAATTTAAATTCGTCTTTGAAGATTTTTTTCACTCTTTGTTGATTATTTCTTTCATTTATTGAAAGCAAAATTCAATAATGCATTTAGAATTTTTTGGGTTTGTGCCACAACTAAATACCATTTTTAATCTTGCAAAATGTTGCGGAATCGCCGAAAGAGGAAATAAATGGATCAAGTTTGGAATCGCTTTTGCACAAATGTTGCTGATTTTTTCGATAGTTTTCTTTTCGATAATTCTTTCACGTAATATTCGACTTTGATAATGAAATATAACCCAATTTACGTGGTGCTTAGGATGCACATATTTCTATTTATATTGAAGATTTTCGAGGAACCCACAGTTTCCAGATAGGTGACAAGGCCAGCAATGCAATTCAAACGAATAATCTCGTTAAAGCTGTATGATTTACGAGTATAGACAACTTATCACTTCTTTTTCTATACAACTTCACAATTTCCTGTGAACTATTTTCAGGACGACAAACCATAATATGTCAACTCATTTAGAATAACTAGAGCTTTCGTAGTATTTTTAATACTTTAATTTGAATCACGATGCATGCAGTTGTAACGCGACAATTAAATTTATGTGAGAAGTAGAGAATGTTTAACGTATCCTTCAAGGTTTGGTTGAAAATATGTTGACAAGGAAATTCCTGTCGAAGACGAGAAGTATTTTCATGACTCTCTTCTATTCGAATCTGACAAAACAACCAATGTTGAACAGAGAGTTGGAATATTTTCGAAGCAGTTGAAATATTTTCGAAGCAGTTGGAAAAATTTCGAAGTAGCAGGAAAAGTTTCGAAGAAGTTGGCCCGTCCCTGTGATTACTTTTCCGCTGAGGTTTTTGGAAAGGGACAGTGCGGTTTTTTATTGGGACAGACCAATATCAATAGAAAGAGCTGTGAACTAAATTCGATTTTGAAAACAAGAAAGGCCCCTGGAAAAGATAAAATTACAAATCTCATGCTGAAGAAAATGTCGAAGGAAGGAACAGCACCTCACACTAGCATAGCAAACGGTGTGATGAGAACAGAGTACTTTCCAAAAAGGTGGAAAACTGCCGAAGTGATTGTTTTCAATAAACCAGGTAAAGACAAAACGTTTCCACAGAACTATAGACCGATAAGCCTGCTCCCAGCCCTAGGAAAAATTGTGGAGGAAGTCATAGCCAGACGACTTAATGAAGAACCAGAAGCCCTAGTTACGTTACCAAGTAAACAATTTGGATTCCGAAAACAAAATTCAACTGAATAACAGCTCCTAAGAATGACCGAGTATATCACAGAAGGATTTCAGAATAAAGAAGCCACAGGACTACTACTGCTAGGTGTAACCAGAGCTTTTGATAGAGTATGGCATGAAGGACTAGCATATAAAATGAGAACCGCAGGTTATTCACCCAAGATATGAAGAATAATAAGAAATTATTTGGGGGATAGGAATTTTGTGTGAAAAAAGATGATGTTCATTCCACACTCAGATATTTAGAAGCAGGAGTTCCTCAAGGATCGATACTACGACCTAGGAGTCATATTAGAAAAAGGACTAACGTGGAAACAGCACATAAAGTTTGCAGTGGATAAAACGAATGTAGCAATGGAAAGACTATACCTGATTATGAGCAGAAGAAGCCAAATGAACAGAAACACGAAATTGAGGATCATAAAAGCAATCGCCAGACCGCAGCTAACATATGGATCAACAGCATGGGGCTATGCTGCGAGAACCCATATAAAGAGGATACAAAGTACAAAAAACAAATTCCTGAGATGAGCATTAGACGTCCCCTGGTTTTTTAGGTATAAACAAATCCGAAAAGACATAAAATGGGAGTCCATTACTACATTCATCAAACGAAAAGCTGCAAAAGCCTATGAAAGAGCTAGTGAACATCCAAACGACGACCTTAGAGGTTTAATTGACTATAACCCCGCTGAAGATGAAAAAACAGCGCAAAAAAACTAGAGACCAATTGCGACGATGAAGATATAGAACTCCAGACTTAGTGAGAGATATCCAATTGAAGGATGAACACAAACACACAGCATCAAGAATGCGAAACAGAAAATACAGATAAGATGATGGAAGGTTTATAGGCTTATGCCTGGAACCAACGGCAGGAGAGGTGTTTAGTCGGTAAGAATCCGACACTACCCAGAAAGACTGGGTGTCGTCTGATGTACGATTCACCTCTTCTAGAACAAAAAAAAACAAATTCCACCGGATTTAGTATCCATTGAGAAGGACCATAAGCGTGGAGAAATTATGGATGTGGCAGTACCATTGTTTAGTGCTCTTGCTGTGACCATTTTTATTTTTAATCTTTTGATATTCAACTGCCAACTCCAAGTATTACTCAGAAGTCTTTCATTCGATCTGGCAAATGGTGAAACACTTTTCCATTTGATTTGAGGTAATAAGGAGAAGGTTTTACTGTTCTTCCAGAGAGGATACACCTAAGTTACTCCTACATAGCTGTCATTTTCCCAAATTCTATTTTTCTATCAGCAATCCGTATGCGGAATTCCTAACATTAAAGGATTCCTGTCTAACTCTTGCTTCGTTATGAATCCCATCGATACAATTTTCTAACCCATTCTAAGGTCAAAGTTGCAAAAATGAGTGGGCTGATCTTGCGTCAAGTTCAATGACATCTAAACTGCATCGAACCACCCTGTCATCCCACCGAGACCAAGCCTCCCATGATATCGCCATGAGAATGTGCCCATTGCCTCCCGTAAAAATTGAAGAAGAAACGCCCGCGCGAACAAGGCTCGCGTACACATAGAAATCGAACAATGATCATTTCCACGCGTATCTCACGCGTGCCGAACAATGGGAAACGGGAATTCCGTCCGAAAAGATATGGTTTTTATTTCCCTGGAATCATTCAAGGAGGGGAATATCGACATATTCTACTCCATTCACTTTTATAATGTATCCCGGTTGGAGATGATTTAGGTTCATAGAGTTTTTTTACTTTGAACTGACGCAGGTTGGTATTCGTTGAATATCAAATTAATGATTCTCAGAGACGTTGCCAATGATAATTTCTATTAACTCTTTCCCAACTTTGTAAATGGAGTTAGTTCTTGAAGGTTTAACTGTGACACCGGTTTCGTAGTACTAATACATTTTCATACTGGAGTATTTCAAGTTGTGCTAAAATTAGGTTTAAGGTTTAGCTGGGAAGGCAGTCAAAAAAACAAAGAGGACTCTTTTTTCTTTGAGCTCGAGCTTTCGGAATATGTTTATTCCTTCATCAGGAGCAGCTACAACAAAAACAGAAATACTTATTTTTTGAGAAGCCATGAACCATAAAACTTACAAGTTGAGGTTTAGTTATGGTAAAAAGTATTTGAATGGCTTATTTCTTGAGAATTGTGGAAAGTGGGACTGAATCTTCCAGCCATGTTTATATACATAAAATATTTACAGTATTAACAGAGAAATAAGTTTCTTCATGTTTAAAAGAAATATTACTTAAATTCCACATGAAATTTTTGGCGAACCAATAGTAAAATCGAATTTTCCTTTTCATAACGCTTCTTCCTTTGAAAAAAATAATCGACCTATCCTTGAAAAAAAAATTTATTGAAAAACGCCAGACATATTTCTGATTTATCTTCTAATCTTTCCTCATCTTGTGCAATGTTTCGTTACACTTCATCAGATTTGATTTGAGTTAGGAAGAACTAAATTTTTGATCCAAGCAATTCATGAGCGAAACAATGAATAATTTCCCTTTCATTATCCCAATCAATTTCTAAAAAATTTCAAAAACACCCGAAAGTGAAATGTGCGACGTCCAACATACTCTGACCATGGTAATTCTTGTCAATGGAACGTTCAAATGTAGGTGACCCACTTTTCGGCGTGCTCTTCGTCGTGAATACGCCACCATACTTCGGACTGCAGGTCAATGTTGATTATAATACATAACTTTCAAAATCGTGTGTGATCTTCCTTCTCGTATCTCTTCAACGCGTCGAGGTAACCTTGACTGAGACCACTAAGACCAGCCGAATATAATTGTGGCACACTTTCGTTTTTGGCGAGATATGCATGAATGAGGTATGTGCGTAGAATTTGGTTGGTTTGAGAATTCAAGGTCCAAGGCCACTCTTACCGCATTTAAGTTTCTAATTATTGTTTGCCCAATCGATGGTAAATAGCCTGAGGGTTCGGTTAGAAAGTGGGAGTCAGATTGTGCTAGTTCTGACGAAGCAGTGCTACCAAGAGTGATAACTTCCTGCGGTAGATGACAGAACAGAAAGATGTTACATCCCACCGTGATTGGAGATTATATTTACCATCCTACGATTCTTTCCACTTCACGAAGATTTATAATCCATGAAGTATAACGTTTTTCAATTGATAAGCTCTCCATCTTACTTCAGAACGTTCTGCCAAAAGAAGAAAGGTATTTTCAAAGGGGGATAAGCACAATATACTGAAAAAGTCTTTTCAGGAAGGTCCCACAATTTATCAATAATTGTGGTTATGTATACAGGGTCTTTCACGAGGAACCTCACCCATATTTATACGGGAAACTACTGAACGTATTTTCATGAAATTCAGCACTTATAAGTATTTCACGATGCTGATGAAATCTAAAATATTTTCAAGGCATGAGCACCTCCTGTTTTTCCGGAAATGACGTCAACTTCCGTTTTTCATTTTAGAACACCATTTTTTTATTGCAGAAATAGATTCCTTAGAAAATTTCAAGTTATTTTGATGTAACATTTTTCAGTTTTGGTTGGAAAATTCTCTCTGAGCGGAAAAATTCGAAAAAAAAATCGAAAATAGAGCTCCGCTGAAACAAGAATAACTTCGAGGTTTTTGGATGGAAAATTTTCATTTTTGGGATTTTTCAAGATGTAAGATTGATGTATCCTCTTTAAAATCGAAATCGCGATTCATGATACAGGGGGTGAAAAAATCGCTTTCAAAGTTAGGGATGACAAAATCGTGAAAAACCAATTTTTTCAAATTAGAACCCCATTTTTTTATGGCAAATATTGAATCTACATTAAAAAATAATGTGAGTGTATGCATCACACCCTTGCCCTAAAGTGGATATTAACTCAGAAAATATCCATTTTAGGGCAAGGGAGTAATGCATACACTCACATTATTTTTTAACGTAGATTCAATATCTGCCATAAAAAAAATGGGGTTCTAATTTGAAAAAATTGGTTTTTCACGATTTTGTCATCCCTAACTTTGAAAGCGATTTTTTCACCCCCTGTATCATGAATCGCGATTTCGATTTCTAAAGTGGATAGATCAATCTTACATCTTGAAAAATCCCAAAAATGAAAATTTTCCATCCAAAAACCTCGAAGTTATTCTCGTTTCAGCAGAGCTCTATTTTCGATTTTTTTTTTCGAATTTTCCCGCTCAGAGAGAATTTTCCAACCAAAACCGAAAAATGTTACATCAAAATAACTTGAAATTTTCTAAGGAATCTATTGCTGCAATAAAAAAATGGTGTTCTAATTTGAAAAACGGAAGTTGACGTCATTTCCGGAAAAACCGGAGGTGCTCATGCCTTGAAAATATTTTAGATTTCATCAGCATCGTGAAATACTTATAAGTGCTGAATTTCATGAAAATACGTTCAGTAGTTTCCCGTATAAATATGGGTGAGGTTCCTCGTGAAAGACCCTGTATTTGTACCCTCTTATTGTTACGTCCAAAAATATATTCTAAATCTAATACATGAATATTAATCAAATCACTCTGATTATTTTGATTCCATCCCAATGGAGATTTTCCCCTTTCATTATATTCATTTCCATCATAGTTCGCGCAGTTTAATGAATTTACTCTTATCTCATGTACCATAATTATGTGAAAACAAGACACCTAGAATTATCTCCAATGTGAGAGTTACATAGGTCACCAAAGGCGTCAATAATTTCGTTAAATTGACCCAATTCTTCTCGGGAATCTTCCAAGTATAGTGATTGTTGACATAATACATCCTTGAAAGTGTTGTGATGTTTCTTCTTAGTATTACTGGCTCGTATATGAATTGGTATATTCAATTTTATCTGCTGATTTTGTTTTGGCGATGGTATTCATGGACAAGTACTGAATGTTTTACGTCTGAACAGAGATATTGCCATGTAATCCCAATTGCATGATTTCTTCCGATGATTTGAAAACATTTTGATATAATTGCTGTTGCCTCATCAATATTTGTTGATTCGAGAGATTCATAAAAAAAATATCCTCCGAATAGAATATGTAGAAAATTCAAAATTTTTACAGCACTATTCCAAGTGCTGTAAAAATTTTGGAATTTCATTGAGTTTCGTTGTCATGCAAATCAAACAAACTATTTAGTTTAAAAATGACATTCACCTCGATTATTCAGTCTTATCAGATTATTCCCAAATTAAATTACGCAAACTACTAGATTGATTAATACGCGTCATTCTGTTCGGTTTTCATTGCATATCGAATCATTCTGTACAAATAGAATACAACAAATTTATCAGATCATATCTAGGACTTTTTCAGGCAATTCACTTCCTGATTGTCTGAACAAGGTGAACTTTTCAGATAAGATGTATGACTTCATAAAGAGACAATACTAATGCAATCCAATGACTATTTTTGTGTAGTTTCATAGCGTCTCTTATCGACTTAATTTTATATTCAAGGGCAATTTCATTTTTCTTGATTTCTCTCCCCAACTATATTTATTTAGTTACTTTAATCTTCGCAGCATTGAGAGATGCTTGAATTCAATGTTTTACAGTCATATCAAGTATTCTCATTTTATAATCACTATTGTATTAGCCGCCAATTTTATGACTTAGGAATCTTTTTAAAATCGACATGAAAAGCTGAAATTCATTCCTCTCAGTTCTCTCCTTCAATAATTGAAATATTTTTTCGGTGGGAAAGTTGAAGAAAACATTGAACAATATTCTAGTAAAAACAAAACTAAAAAGATGTGATGTGAAAGGGCAAAAATTAAAAATATCTAGAAAAGGGTAACAAATTCATCTTGAATTTTTTCAAAATAGATTTTTTTTTCGTTTGCTCCAAAAATAAATGAAGTAACTACCCACGGGAATACAATGGATAACAGAATGCATTATAACATCATAGGAACCCTGAACATTTTAGTGTCGATATGAAAGTGTGAACTCCTTGAGGAATGACTATGTGTAAATAAAATGTTTATATAATATGAATAAGATTTATAGCTTCAATACGGCAAAATAAAAATTGGCGTCTGTGGAATAAAATTCTGGGTCAATAACGTTGAAGAATCTGAATATTTATCTTTTCGATAGTTGTACATCTGCCAGAAAAAACTTGTGAACCAATGCTTATTTTTGTGGATGTCAACAACCTTTTTATTTTTACTTGGTCTATGACGAATTTCGTGTACCTAGAGAGGTCATTACAAACTTGAAATAGACTCAACCATACAACGATATCCGAGAATAGAGCTGTTCTAGTTTGACGCAACATGTTCAGGAATGTCTTTTATGTTCAATCCAGATTTTCTCAGGTATTCGCTGAAATAACTGAATAATATTTCGCTTGTAACAACTATAAAATTCAGTTTTTCAGGGGGGGCATGAATTATTTCAGGAGGGGCCATAAATGGATAGAAATTTTTTACCAACATTATAGGAGTTAAATACTTAAAATGAAATTTTTTTATTGAAAATATTTGGGATTTTTGTCAATTTGGATGTCCAAGGGGGGGCCATGCCCCCCCCCCTCCTGTATCCGCCAGTGATATTTTTTTATAGAATAGGTGAATCTTACATCAGACACCCAGTCTTTCTGGGTAGTGTCGGATTCTTACCGACTAAACAACTCTCCTGCGGTTGGTTCCGGGCATAAGCCTATAAACCTTCCATCATCTTATCTGTTATTTTCTCTTTCGCATTCTTTTATGCTGAGTGCTTGTGTTCATCCTTCAATTGGATATCTCTCACTAATTGTGGAGTTTTATATCTTCATTTTCGCAATTGGTCTCTAGGTCTTTTGCGGTAAATTCTCGCTGTTTTTTCATCTTCAGGGTCATATTTGTGAATTTGTAAATTTTATTTTTTTCTCTAATTGATTGCTGTATTCTAAATAAGATTTTTTTGTTGTATGATGAGAATATTGATATTTTTTGTTATTGGTTGCTCATGATTTTTAATTTTGTTATTTAAATTGAGGCCCTAGCAGAGTCCGGGTTACTGGAACTCTGATAATGAGGCCTTTTGTTGTCCCATATTGTGTGACTTTACAATAAATGGATTTATTATTATTATTATAGTCAACTAACCTTCTAAGGTCGTCATTTGGATGTTCACTAGCTCTTTCATAAGCTTTTGCAGCTTTTCGTTCGATGAATGTAGTAATGGACTCCCATTTTATGTCTTTTCGGATTTGTTCATTCCTAATTCCTAACAAACCAGGGGGCGTCTAATGCCCATCTCAGAAATTTGTTTTCTGTACTCTGTATCCTCTTTATATGGGTTCTCGCTGCATATCCCCATGCTGTTGATCCATATGTTAGCTGCGGTCTGGCGACTGCTTTTATGATCCTCAATTTCGTGTTTTTGTTCATTTGACTTCTTTTGCCTATAATCGGGTATAATCTTTTCATTGCTACATTCGTTTTATCCACTGCATACTTAATGTGCTGTTTCCACGTTAGTCCCTTGTCTAATATTACTCCTAGGTATTTAGCTTCATTCTTCCATTCAATTTCATTATTGTCTATGGATATCTTCGATTCCATCTTCAGTCTCCTCTTTTGAAGGAGTATTGATTGACTCTTTTCTCCATTAATTTTAATTTTCCATCTGTTACACCATTGACTGATATCATCTGCAGCTTCTTGAAGTCTTTTGTGAATTATTTTTGTATTTCTGTGCCTAATTGCTATGCCCGTATCGTCTGCGTATAGAGCAAGCAGGCATCTTGGATTTCTTGGTATATCATGTATGTATATGTTATAGAGTAGCGATCCTAGTATGGATCCTTGAGGAACTCCTGCTTCTAAATATCGGAGTGTGGAATGAACATCACCTATTTTCACACAAAAGTTCCTATCTCTCAAATAATTTCTTATTATTCTGCATAACTTGGGTGAATAACCTGAGGTTACCATTTTATATGCTAGTGATTTGAGGAAGTATCACTATTTATAATCTTTAAAAATTTCAGCTGCAATGGGATGTTCTAATACAGGTGGTCTACTTTATTCTATAGTACAACTTTTACACCTTACTGAAAATAATCATTGTGGCAGATTTTTTTCAGTAAGATTCAGCCGACTATTCCTTGGAACTACTCCTTTTCAAAGCTTATTTTATCCATCAAGTCTTGAACAAGGAAGTTCCTCCTTGTTCAAATTGATTAGGGCAGCTTATCTGTAGAAATTTCATGCAACTATTTTTGCCATCCAACATCTAAAATCAGCAGAAATTTTGGGAAACATATCCAATTCATGAACACTCGCCGAATTCACATCCTCGAAGTTACTCTAATTATAGAATCGAAATCATCAGCCGAAATGTAATTTCTCAAATTCAATCACCATCATACCAAGATAGAAGTCGTTGAGAAAATCAGTAGCAATGTTTATTGTACTTTATACGAGGCCTATATGATCATAGCGGGTCGACGAACTTATATCAATTTTTGATTAATCCGAGTCGTTCAACTCTGCGAAACAATCAATAAATCGAACGGTATTCCTAATATATTTTTATTTTTGCGTGAATATCTGCGTATTGAATGAATTAGCCAAGACGTGGCTTCTAGATTGATTAATGTTCGTAGCAACAGGGCTGTATCCGGTGAAATTTCATCGAATTGAAGAGGGGGAATAATGATCAGTAAAGTTGTGTGTACTAATTAGATCTAACTAAATAGCTGAAAACGTCCCTGGAGGTATAATCCACCCTAAGTGAAATCCTCTTGTCTTTGGTAGTCAATTATATTCACCTAGACCAAGAATATTGATTGAATGATTGACGCATGATGCGTAAACAAACTAGTGATTTAAGAATGACGCTGTAGACATACAACTCTGAGGATCTGACCGCCGTGACTTAGTAGGTTCAAATGGTGAAGAATAAGAAGTGGGTATATACAACTCTATCGTAGTTTAGGAAACGGCGGAATCGAAAACAATTCTGTACGACTCAGATGCTGGGGATTTTCTCCTCGATTTCCTCTTTCAAGTCATCAAATCAAGGGTTCTAGGTTTGAATACCTCATTCGTGAGGTCTACTTCAAATTAGGAAGAACAATTTCTGCTTCATTTCTCATTTGATGTTGATGAAGAGAAAAAGATGCAGGTAGCCCAAATCAAGACAAAGTTTTTGAAGAATACTTGCGAATTCCAGAATCGATCGGTATCGCAGCAACCTTAACCATAAAAATCACGTCGCCATAATTACGAAAAATTATTACTCCAGTCGGTAATTCCGTAAACATCATCGAGGGCATAATTACTACCATTTCTCACTTCCTCGCTCTCCTCAGTTCATCAAAGCGTTCAACTTGCACGTAATATGGACCTTTTGGTAGGTCAGTTCAAGCACCGAGGGTGCCAAGAGAGAGATGCCCGAGTCAACGACCGGCACTCGTTCAGAGAACGCCGCGGTCGCCACGGAGATGTAGGTGTTTGGCCAGATATTTTATTTCAAGAGCTCGCTCATTTCTTGAGGGGAAAATTTCTCTCGGTGGAGATTGCGAATGGATAGGTCTGACTGATACGAATTATACTCACTTTCTTCGGATTTTTCGAACTGTCGATGATATGCCAGCTGGCAACTGATACAGTTCGACAGATATTTAATTCGAAATTTTTTCTCTTGATAGTTTAAAAACTGCAGATTCAATCGGGATGAAATTTAACATTGAGATGGAGAATGACATATGGTCCAGATCACTCAACCAAAACCATATAAAATGATAATTACTTATTGACAAAGGAATAGTTTCCGATATCTCTATACAGAGTGTAACAGCCAAATGGAATAAATTTGATAACGAATAAATGAGGGGTGTTAGGAAAAATGCTCGGACACGTCGATTTGTAATTTTAAATGCGCATATTTTTCAAGAAAATAAAATTATATAGGGTCTTCCATGCGACCGTGGCCAATATCAACTTTCTCATTTCAAATGCAACCCCCCTGTATATTATTTATTTTTTGGATTCTTCAGAAAATTCTAGACATAATTCATGTACAATGTCCTATACCTATCTTCAACTTTTTCGGAAATATTAAATGTTTTCAGATTCTTTACAAAAATTAACAACTACGTGCCACACAAGCAATGAAACCGTTGATCTTTTACAGAAAAAGTTTCCTCACCGTGTCACAATTGGCCACAGAGATCTTGTGATTTAACACCATTCGTCTTCGATCATTTATAAAAAAAATGGCATTTTTTATGAAAACATTGACTTAAATATTTGGAAATAGGATTAGATTTCTTCCGTTCGTCGAAAAGAGAAAGCGTAGGAGTGAGTTGAAAGAAATGATGCGGTCAAACTTTGACATCCGCTCATCATTTATGCTCATGAACATATTTTTAGACATCGGCCACAATATAAAACTATTTACATCGTATGTCAGATACTCGGCCTGGTGGAAATTAGAAGTAAAACAATAACATTGCGGCCACTGAACTCTGGCGGTATGATCTTTATTTAAATAGTCTAGACCTGGCAAGATGGTCTCACAAGTAAATGTTACTAGGCAAGGATGATGCCAATTTCTGCCTCAAATTGAAATTCCTAGACAATTAGTTCTATTCGTTTGACTCTACAATACGTGCATTGTTCAACGTTTCTTTCTAGAACGTTGAACTAGGATTTTCCTTTGAGGTTCCTAGATAATAAGGTTCCTAGATAATAAGCAACATGAGAACTCAATCTTTGATTTTATTACGATATCGAATGGGAGATGTGCTTTCAAGAAGTCAGTGGGGAGGTGTAGCATATTTCACTCAAATCGAAATAGTTTTTAGACCTTGTAGTACTGAAGTTCCGAAAGAACTCTTGGAATGATTCAGCCGTGGTTGATTCCACTAGACTCAGAGTGTTTTTCCCAAACTCTTTCTTGTAGGTGAATTTTTCATACCACACAGAGGTTCTAGGCCAATAAGAGGTATTCGTGCGTGAAGAGTTAGCTCGATAAAAGGAAAAACGATGCAGGATTTTGGGACAGTTTTCTATGGTTGAAAAAAACCAATCCAATCCACGCCATTCACTAAAATATCCGCTAAATGAAAGCTGTGGGTTTAGAGTAATAATCACAGTTGAGATAGGCTTTGAAAGCGAAGGATGATTCTGAAAGTTGATACGACAATAATTTTCATGCTATCGGAAAATTGTTTGAGAGGAAAACGACCGGAAAACACGAGTGAATATTACGAAACAGTGGTGGGAATGTCGATAAAACAAATATTTCTTCGCAGCGTTATTCCACAAACTTTCATTCTCATTTGCCATGAAAAGCCGCGATCATTGAACTTTACTCTCCATTTTTCACCTCGTTGAGCTGCAATTCATCCGAAGAATCATTCGTCAGGCGATATGTAAGATATTACATACTTGATGATTCGCTTATACCGTAACTATTAGCTCTTTGCTTATGCTATACTTTATCAAAATATTTTTGCTGTTGATATAAATTTTTTCCAATGATTTCTCTTGCTTCAATCATATTTTTCTTGATTTTTTGATGCTTCTCTTCACCTGAACTCAGCATTATTAGAAGATATTGTCAAAATATCCTTGATTCATGTTACGGGAAGGTGAATTTGACTTGAGGATTCATTAAAGTTCAGGTTTTCAATCTTATCTGATTGGATTTTCAAAAATTTCCCATAAAATGTGTTATTTCTTTTCTCGACATCAAAGAATATTGAACTGAGTCATCGTCAGTCAAAGCTAGTACCTGTAAGAGGTATGGAATTCTTCTTCCCCCTTTTTTTACCTCAGCATTGATTGTCCACAATCTTCTTGCTGCTGTGGCTCGATTTTCCATCTCTTCCTCCTCATCCAAGAGCAGAACCAAGAATTGAGATATGGTTTCCTACAAAGCGGCACCGTCATGTAGCGGACTTGATATTACCGCTACAAATATGACGGCAACGCTATCATATGTGATGTTCTTTTAGAAACAAAAAGGTACAATATGAACGCTATGTGAAGGTACAAAACCATCCGTACAAAACCATCCGAGCATGGCTTTCATCAGTGGCGCCAAAACTGAATCAAAAGAGATTAATTGAATGCGTTCAAGGCCTATTCCATTTCTTGATCAGGAATGGGAATAAGACATAGTGGACGTTCAAAAATCGGCTGACTTGAGCATTCCCTGCATAGGCAGCAGTGAATACAACATGTAGGTTGGAAAAAAGAAGATGAAAATGTATGAACTTTTGACAGTTAATTCAAAAAAAGAAAGAATTGGCCAGTCAAAGCAAAAAAGTTTCAAGCCTGCAAGTCCTATTATGGCTATTCTAAAAAGTTATGAACGTTATTGAAAAAAAATGCATTAAAAGACTTGCTACCTCAACTTATAGGTAACAAGCACGAAACGATTATACAAATATTTTGTATACAAGTATGAATCTACCTTCTACATGAAAATTTGTAGAAAGGGGGAATTATGATTACTAAAACAAAAACTTTTCTTTACTGACTGCTTGTCTCTCTAACACATGTTTCTAAAGACAAGCTCGAAAATAAGGAAGGTTCATTTCCTACGAATAAAAGTGGGAAAGATCAACAATTGATTGGATGTCAGAATCGAACAACGCCTCGCTAAGCCAACAAAGTGCTCTCATTTGCCATTTTGACTTTAGTGGGGAAAACAACTCAATTTCATAAATCTAGAACAATGAGGGCGCTTCGAAGATTTGCTACTCTCTCCTGACATGTACCTATTTCCCAGATGTAACTTGAAACGCCATGAATTCACCACATGTTTAATTTTATGAGCCTTTACTGCAAACTAAATGAAGGTTCATCCGACATGGTTCTCTTCACCAAAGAACCGGATGAATCTCCTAAACTTTACCTTAATTCTTGGGTTTGAGAAACCTTTTAATAGGAACATAATTGGCTGAAAAAGGGTATTTTTGAACAAAGAACGAAAATTGTAGCAATGAAACATATGGGAATATTGCCATTTGCAATAAGTCGAGGCAGTGATGTGAACTTGCTGTAGTATGTGGTCTTCAAGAGATACTTGACGCATTCGTCAATTTCCAAATAGAATATCCATCCGTACCGCGTGCTTTTCTATGTAATTGCAACGATTGCGAGTGTATTCACCCTGAGAAGAAAGTAAAGAGTCACGTGATCGTTTTACTTTCTACCGTTCGCCCGCTGCGAAACAATGTCCATTGCCCTTTGTCGCGTAGCTGCTTCGTGGACCGAGAGCGATTAGAAATTGCAGCTCGTCCATCTCCCCAGCAATAATAATTATAACGATTAAGCGGAGATGCGAATTTTCTTGTTGATGAATGGTATTCTTCATCGAATCTGAAAGTACATTATGGTGTACTTGGGTTAATGAGTGTGTTTTCGATGATGAGTGATTGATTTCCGCCTCTGGGAAGGGAGGTGGGGGTGTCTTCATTTCCGTATACTTGAAAAAGAACAAAGGAACATATACTATAACTTACCTATACAGGGTCTTTCACGAGGAACCTCACCCATATTTATACGGGAAACTACTGAACGTATTTTCATGAAATTCAGCACTTATGAGTATTTCACGATGCTGATGAAATCTAAAATATTTTCAAGGCATGAGCACCTCCGGTTTTTCCGGAAATGACGTCAACTTCCGTTTTTCAAATTAGAACACTATTTTTTTATTCCAGAAATAGATTCCTTAGAAAATTTCAAGTTATTTTGATGTAACATTTTTCAGTTTTGGTTGGAAAATTCTCTCTGAGCGGGAAAATTCGAAAAAAAAAATCGAAAATAGAGCTCCGCTGAAACAAGAATAACTTCGAGGTTTTTGGATGGAAAATTTTCATTTTTGGGATTTTTCAAGATGTAAGATTGATTTATCCACTTTAAGAATCGAAATCGCGATTCATGATACAGGGGGTGAAAAAATCGCTTTCAAAGTTAGGGATGACAAAATCGTGAAAAATCAATTTTTCAAATTAGAACCCCATTTTTTTATGGCAGATATTGAATCTACGTTAAAAAATAATGTGAGTGTATGCATCAACCCTTGCCCTAAAATGGATATTTTCTGAGTTAATATCCACTTTAGGGCACTCACATTATTTTTTAACGTAGATTCAATCTGCCATAAAAAAATGGGGTTCTAATTTGAAAAAATTGATTTTTCACGATTTTGTCATCCCTAACTTTGAAAGCGATTTTTTCACCCACTGTATCATGAATCGCGATTTTCAAAGTGGATACATCAATCTTACATCTTGAAAAATCCCAAAAATGAAAATTTTCCATCTAAAAACCTCGAAGTTATTCTTGTTTCAGCGGAGCTCTATTTTCGATTTTTTTTTCGAATTTTCCCGCTCAGAGAGAATTTTCCAACCAAAACTGAAAAATGTTACATCAAAATAACTTGAAATTTTCTGAGGAATCTAATAAAAAAATGGTGTTCTAATTTGAAAAACGGAAGTTGACGTCATTTCCGGAAAAACCGGAGGTGCTCATGCCTTGAAAATATTTTAGATTTCATCAGCATCGTGAAATACTTATAAGTGCTGAATTTCATGAAAATACGTTCAGTAGTTTCCCGTATAAATATGGGTGAGGTTCCTCGTGAAAGACCCTGTATTATTCGAAACTTTTATAGTTAATATAAGCTGAAACGTACCAGCAATTGGAATCTAACAATGCGATGTGGAGGACATTATGCTAGTTGATTCCATTTCAAAATTTGCTTTCAAGACTAGATCCGAAGCGATGATTAAGTGTTCATTCGAAATTACAGCCTCTCAGAGGATTGTACCAAACCCTGTCTTGGAAGGTGAGAGCTTTTTTTCATGGGGGGGGGGGTAACAACGATTGAAAATCACAATGTATGAAATATTGCGTAAGTTTTTCTAAGGACTACTCATAGGCGGAGGTAATTACGTTTCTTTTGTCGCATTCCACATGAGGGTTGTATATTGTTAATCAGCATTGTCCAAAGTATCTCTATAAATAATAAAATCGATTTGGGTGAAAAATGCATTAGGGGTATGACCCCCTAAAAAACCCATATTTGCCATCAACACGAATTTCCTGGAAAATCTAATAGTTTTATTCGATCGATAATGTCTTCAACCCATTCAAATCTCCCAGAATACTCAATTTGGTGATCCCTATCACTCATACTCTGATTGCTCTGAGCTTCAGAACCAAACTCGAAAATGAAATATCGAAAAAATTCAAACGAAATAATTCATTAGTTATGAGGGCTACATGGACGATATTGGTATGAAAATGTAGGTTTTAGAGGTCGCTCTATTCAATAAAAGACTTTCCCGAGCCCTTACTATTATGGTTTAGATTTTTGACCTGCGAAATGTATTTTTCGAAAAATTTGAAATTTAAAATCGTTATAGCTCTCGTTTCTTTTGTCGCATCCAGATGAGGGTTGTAAATTGTTAAGCAGCATTGTCCAAAGTATCTCTATAAACAATAAAATCGATTTCGAAAATCCCAAATTTTTGGGTGAAAACTGCATAAGTGGTATGACCCCCTAAAACCCCATATTTGCCATCAACACGAATTTACTGGAAAATCTAATAGTGTTATTCAATCGATAATGTCTTCAAACCATTCGAATCTTCAGAATACTCAATTTGGTGATCCCTATCATCCATACTTTGAGTGCTCTGAGCAAGGGCGAATATAGCTTTGTTTCATGGGGGGAGTAATTACGATTGAAAATCAGGTACACAATGTATCAATGTATGAAATATTTTATGTGCACCACATTGCGTGACTTTTTCTAAGGACTTCGATACTCATGGGGGAGTATTAATCGTTTAATCTGCACAGTGCAGAATAATTGCAGTTTTCCCTTCGCGAGGGAATATCTAGATTCGTGAGGCTAGCCTCAGAGTCAACGTAACATGTGGCGTTTAGGCGCGAGGTCTTCTCGTCTGCCGTTCGTTCTCTATGATGTAGGATAACGCGCTAGACAATAAGGACGAGCGAGGCCAGCCTCTGCTGTTTACTGAAGCATTTTATTCCTATACATATAATGAAAGGGCAATTACGATATAAATGCGTATGGATGCAGATAATAAAAGAAATTTGAAATGATTAAGTAAATAATTAATAAAATATGATACATATTTATATGTACGTGTAATTTTCGACGTTTATTGGTGAGGCACTGCCTCACCTGCCTCATAAGACAAGCCGCCACTGACGTAATGTGCCCGTAATGAAAGTAGTAATAGTACTCTGATGCTTCACCATAACGAATAGTGTTCCCAACGTTGTGCCTCTATATTCCTACAATCTCAATCTGTCTATTTTCGTCCCTGTTACAATCACGTCGACGTCATTATCACCACAAGAGAAATTTCAATGGGGAAGTGAATGTGAAAACTCGAAAGAGAACACGAATCGCGGGTATTCTTGGCGGATTGACTGCAGCGAGGTGAAGAACCTGTGTGGTCGCTTCAAGTTTACGGCATGCACTCTCCGTGAAATGGGTCAACTTCAATATAACTCCACTCTTTTGGAATCTGAGAGCAGCTCCGACTAACTCAGTGAAGGGCCATAGTTTCTGTCGCGAAAATATGCATTGTTGCTGACACCACTCTATTTGTGGTAGGTTTATTCAAAAGGATAGATACTTATTCTCCGATAAAATCAGACAATCACGTTTTCTTCCCTTTGTGCTGGAGTTGGCGCCTCAGCTTTTAAGAATATCGGAATGTGTTTCACTTCCTTTTCTGTTTTTATTCATCTTTGATTTTCAATGTGACGTTTCACTATTTGGGTGCCCTTACATTCTTAATTTTTGAATACAGACTTGTATTTTTTTGAGAATTCGAGTTTTTCTTTCATACCGATATCAGATATGCATGATTTCAAATAAGTGGAGAGGGTATTGCACCTGATGAAAGAAGTACATTAATAAAATCAACATTACAAATGTTATAAAGAGTTTTTCGGGATGTGAGTACTGGCAATTTTGTAAGAATATTTTAATATGAAATAGGGGAAGTATGTACAAAATGACATAGGGTTTTATTTCAGAGGCATAACTTGTTAGTAGTGAATCAAAGTAAAGTCAGATTCTACACCTATGATCTTTGGTGCTTTCTTTATGAAATCTAATCAACCTTAATGAAATAAGAGTACCAAAAAATGAAATATTCTTAGATTCATTGGGATAAACGAAATTCATTTTGTCCGCATGCTATGGACAAAATGACATACGGCAACAGGCAACTGTAGTTTTCTACTTATAGTTACAAAAAACTACTGACAAAGTTCACCAATGAAACGCTTCGTTCTTCTAGGAACATTAGCACAAGATGCGTGAGCCCAATGCGACAAATACTTGCATCGTTACCATTCTTTTCCAGGGCTAATCCTGGAGAAGACTGGTTTTTTTCCCGATCTGAATCGGGAAAAAGATTCATAACAATAGACAGATGGACAGTCGTCTTCATCATCTCGAAAGTTGCTAGGAACATTTTCTTCTTTGTTGCCTTCTTTAAATAATGCCCTAGGGACTTGTCTCCTTTTCTTTGGAGGAGGTATGGGCTCATTTGTTGATTTGATTGCAATCATTTTAGGTGTAGAAGTTGAAACTAAGTACGTTAAGCGAGTCTTCGGTTCACGTTTGCCTTGTCCACTTATGAATCGTCCTTTAGAAATTGGAGGAACATCCTCATAGAATCAGCAAGAGTAGGTTAAGATGTATTGCCTTTATTAGCCGCAGATGATATTTTGTTATGAATATGTTAAGACAAGTCCTGGCTCTTTGTTTGGTGATGGAGCTTGGGATGAATGGTCTCGGTGTTGTCCGGTAGATACGGTTAATTCAGCTGAAATACCTATGTCATTTTGTCCGTTTTGTATTTCTCCTAGATGAACTGTTGGCACATGCGGAATCATGAAATCGCAGCATCTCTATCATGACACGATGACATCATTGAAGGTCTCATCATTGCCCATCCGACGATTATTCTACTACCCTTGAACAAGCTGTGTCAAATGTCAGCGATAAATCAGTGCTCAAAACAAATATGCATGCACTTTTTGCATCGTTGAATGCTCAAATCGCTTGGTATTTCGCAATTCATCCAGCTGTGAGATAACGCATCAAGTCGATAAAATGCATTCGCGTATCGAACCGATGCGATAACTGCAATTAAATTGCGTCTATAAATTCCCGACGCACACGTTGTGCGGTGAATTAAAGTCAACTTGTTGCCAGTGACGGATTATGAGAGTTTGGAATGGAAGCGAACCAAACGAAAAAAAAAGCAATCAAATGACATGATGTTGAAGTACAAAGTGATACGAAATGTGGGGCACATGTCCATTGATTATGAATGTAGCTTTTTCTCAAGTTTCTACAGCTTGACCCTTCACGTAATTCCATATGGTTCTATTTGTACAGCATTCTTTATTCAAGCCAGGAAGGCAATGCTTGATAAAGATTCACCAGTTGATTGTGAAAACGAAAAACACTTGCGAAGTGCTCAGACATAACACAATGTTCCATTAATTGAAAGTTCAACTATTTTCAACTATAATAACTCAAAATGGAACGAAATTCGTTGAATGATTACTTCAAAATTCAAACTGAAACTTCGTAGCGAAGATATTGTGTTCACAATGGCTGATCCCACACTGCTCTCCTCATAAGCATCCCAATAAGAATATTTCACTCGCAGCGGCCTCTTTGTGAATTACAGCTCATAGGGTGTTGCATAAAAAGATGCATTAACAGTGGGGCTCCTTCCATCTTTCCGACCTGATCTGTGAGTAATTTCATGAAGCAACATCTCTGCAAATATTCCTTTGTGTGCTCATTTTCTGTTGGACCAGGGCGGTCAGAATCGATAGGAATTAAACTATTCACGAAGACATCTTTAAACTTGTTTATAATGAATGTACATATAGGAAACACATCAACAAAAATCTGAAAATAAACTGTCTTAAGTTTTATCCCTGCGAAACGCCAAGCTTGTATGCTTCGACAGAAGATCCTGCTGCACCCTACAAAAAAATCGGAGCAACGAGAAGGGATTGAACTCTCTACTCTGAAACCTACGTCATTGTTGGACTCCGCCCATTAATCTGATGATTCCTATGAACGGAGCTGGGACGAAACTTAAACCCATCCCGATTCATTCCATTAGCAACGAGCTATAGACTTAATAGTCGTTGAATTAATTCTGTAACTATATAACGCTCTGATATCAGTGTGAATTTATCTGAAATTCGTAAACTTGAACTTGAAATTTCGCATTATTTCACAAAATCGTTACGTTCCACGCACCTGCCGAAATTTAATTGGGCAACGAAATGTGGGTCGAACGCATCCGCATCTGCGTTCAGAAGAGCCATCCATTCGTAGCCTAATAGTTGTGTTTTGTGAAAGTTGATTAATTTCATTAATTTCGCCATTGTCGATTCTCGAATTCTAGAAATGGGTAGTTTAAGAATATCTTGAATCTTCTACATTTGAACTGAATTATTCAGTATAGAAAGGGATTTACCCATGCAGGAGTTTCTATGAATTATATAATTTTAGTATATTGAGGTAATTGAAAGCGAGCCATGAAAAGTCACTTCCCCTTCGAACTTCTGGTTTCTGTTTTTATACTTAATGCTTTATTGACAAAATGACATATACAGAGAACAGACAAAATGACATAGGTATTTCAGCTGAATTAACCGTATCTACCGGACAATCCCGAGACCATTCATCCCAGGCACCATCAGCAAACAAAGAGCCAGGACTTGTCTTAAAATATTCATAACAAAATGTTCATATGCGGTTAATAAAGGCAATGCATCTTAACCTACTCTTGCTGATCCTATGAGGAGGTTCCTCCAATTCCTTAAGGATGATTCATAAGTGGACAAGGCAAAAATGAACCGAAGACTCGATAAAGGTACTCTGTTTCAACTTCTACACCTAATAAGATTGCAATCAAATCAAAAAATAAGCCCGTACCTCCTCCAAAGAAAAGGAGACAAGACATTATTTAAAGAAGACAATGTTCCTAGCAACTTTCAAGATGATGAAGACGACTGTCCATCTGTCTATTGTTATGACCCTTTTTCCCGATTTAGATCGGGAAAAAACCAGTCTTCTCCAGAATTAGCCCTGGAAAATACTGGTTACGTTACGACGCATGCATTGGGCTCACGCATCTTGTGCTGATGTTCCTGGAAGAACCAAGCGTTTCATTGGTGAACTTTGTCAGTAGTTTTGCAACTATAAGTAGAAAACTACAGTTGCCTGTTGCCGTATGTCATTTTGTCCATAGCATGCGGACGAAATGAATTTCGTTTATCTCAATTAATTTGAGAATATTTAATTTTTTTGTACTTTTATTTCATTGAGAAGGTTTGATTTTATAAAGAAAGGACCAAATATCATAGGTGAAGAATGTGACATTCCTGTATTTCACTACTAACAAGTCATTTTGTACGTACTTCTCCTACTTCACTTTCGTGTCCAACTTCTTATGATAAGGTTTAGTCTGTTTCCATACCTATAATTGTACAATTATCGAGAGACAAATAAGAATCCCATAAATCTGACGCCAGGCTCCGATTCGAGAGCTCGAGTGCAGTTAAACATTTATTCCATGATGGCGGCTCCAATCTCAAATCAATATCGAGTCGTCCATCATGAAAGTCTTCATTTCTTAGACTGCAGCGTCTCATAAAGCTCATTAAACACGCACCATCGCCTGGAAGAAGACGATCTTGGTGACATCCAGCTGCATAGACGCCCCAACGATGCATCGAAGAAAATGAAACGGAACAGAGTTCGCGGAGAGAGCTTTCTCGCGAACTGCCAATGTCCGGTCAATGGCCGTGCGCCAGCCGAGTGCATTGTGTGCTAGCCTCCGCCATCCTTCCTCTTAGACAATTAGTCATAACATTTACCATAAAGCAGAGCGTAGATGCGGAGGAAATCTGCAGATTTTTAATGGAAGACGTTTAGTTGCCAATTTTCCGATCATAAGATTTCTGAGGAGATTTAAGGGATATTATATTTCACGGCACTGAGTTTCTCAAGAAGATTTGTGTTTGTTCAACTGATTGGTAGTGTGGTGTATTCCATTTCAACATGGATGTTCTGTCTTGTCTTCTTCGCATCTCTCTGGTATTGACCTGCCTGTCTCTGAATGTTATTGACCTGTCTGTCTCTGAATGTTACCCCAGTTATTTCTCTGAAAACTGTTCACCTTTGTTCCTTCGGAATGTATATTTGCTTCCCTATCTCGGCATATATTTTGATACATACACTGCGCAGAAAAATTAACGCACATTATGGAAATCTCAAATATATTCTACAACGGAAGGTGTTCTCAATGATTATTATTTTTATCAGAATTATGCATGCATATGTTATCCACTTTCAACGTTTTTCTTCAATACAGATATTTTCTCCCAGCAGAAATAAAAAAAGATGAAATTATCAGATTTTGAATGTATTGGCTCCATTCTATAATCAGTTGTTCTTGATCAATTCTAGTGATCAATAGTTTTTCTTTCGTTTGATTTTCTACACTCGATCGCTATGCAACGCGAAACACGCAATTTGACCCAAGAGGAAAGTGCCCAAGCGGTAGTTTTGCGAGAAGAAGGGTGGACATACACAAGAATTGCAGAAAGGTTTGGAGTTTCCCAATCAAGTGTGTCCAGAATGTTGCAGCGATTCAGGGAGACAGGTATGAATGTCCGAAGACCAGGACAGGGTAGACCACGGGTAACAATTGCCATTCAACAACGTTACTCGAGAGTTTCTTCGTTGAGACAACGGTTTGCAACCGCTCGCCTCCTTCAAAATCAGCTCGAGCAAACTCATGAGGTGCAAATTAACACTCAGACAATAAGAAATCGCCTCAGAGAATATGATTTAAGGCCTCGTGTCGCGGCAAAAGGCCCAGCTCTTACCCCAGCCCATCGAAGGGCGCGTTTGGATTTTGGGAGAGAGCATATCCATTGGGAAGAGGCCGATTGGGAAAGAGTTCTCTTCACAGGTGAGTCTAGATTCTGATCGACGAGATTGTGATCGACGTTCCCTTGTATACAGACGTCCACATGAAAGGTATGCTCAGTGCAATTTCCTGAATACTACTGGTTTCGGGGGAGGATCGATTATGGTATGGGGTGGAATATCTTTGACTGCTCGCACAGACCTAGTGGTCGTTGATGATGGAGCTGTGAATGCTGATAAGTATACATATAAGGAACATTCTTGAAGAGCATGTAGTGCCATTTACCCCATACATTGGTGAAAATTTCATTTTTATGGACGATGATGCCAGACCCCATCGTGCGCGCATCGTTCAGGAGTACCTTGACGAGGTTGAAGTTTCTCGAATGGAATGGCCAGCAAGAAGTCCAGATCTTTGGAATTTCAAAGGGGGTGTTTTTTATACATTCGTGGACCCATATAGTATCTCCCACCAATTTTTGATCCGTTAAATACTCATCTATGTGAAACAATGGTTGAAAGATACTCTGCTCAATTAAGGTTCGAGGTCCAACTCCATCAGCATCCTCTGTTAGTACACTACCTCTTTATATCTTCGGCCATAATGCCGGACCATCGAGCCAGCCCTTTAGCTTACGACTTCAATCTTTGCGGATTATCTGTTAGATAATATCTCATCTAGACGTGCCGCTGCGCCTTGCCTGGTATGATGCTGGATTACATGAAGATCGCTATATCCGAGGAATGCATTTGGTTCAGCTTTGACGTGATACATACCACTCATTACGCTCCCATGGTGGTCGAAAAAGATTGTAAGGTGAATGTTGTCAAAGTAACTCGCTGCTGAAGAATGTAGTTTCCACCATTTTCATATTTTAACATTTGTGAGTCGCAGGAGTTTCCGAACTGATCAGTAGGCTCTGTTTGAATTAAGGCTGTAGATCTGGTATGTTCAGTTTAGGTCTCAGTTTGATGTTTGTAGAGGAGGTTGCGAAAATAGAAGATTCCGTTGAATGGAGATTATTCCTGAATTATAGAAACGATTGCTGTCTCTTCTCAAATCTTCAAATGCAATTTCTACCCCAAAATATTGAATTTCAATAATTATTCTCAAAAATGTGAAAACGAAACATGAAATTTCAATTTTTCTGGAATTTAAATTCATTTGCATTTTTTCTGTCATGAGAATCATCTCTAAAATTCTTCGAATCAAGAAATGATAAAAAAAACGATCAGAATGGCATTTATTACGATATTGAACATACTGCAATGAAATCAAAATTAAAATAAGATACCAAATTTTATGAATATATTCCTAACTATGAAAACACCTATAATAATGAATTAATTAAGCATATTTATGTGTCCTGTGGTCGTGAATAATCGGTATTGTGAAAATATCTCTGCTGATAGGTCCCTACAGATGGAACAATCAAATATTTTTTTCTCGTCAAAACTCAACAGTTATCCCAAATTTATTCACTTATAATAATTCAATATAGCCACAAGGTTAATGAGCCTGAAGCAAATTAAACTGAGGTCGACTTGCCACTACCAACCACTTAGTAGTTTCAGTGATTAATAATTGTCTGTAGCACCTTGAAATATGTTACAGTTTTACCTTCTGCGAATTGTCAAATTCGAATTGTGCGTACCTATATCTCATTTCGACCTTTTCTTGATTTTCTGCCACTCCTGCTTGAAGTTCAATTGTATTTATGACTTGAATAATTTCAATGAG
Organism: Adalia bipunctata; assembly: GCA_910592335.1. Lineage (NCBI taxonomy): Eukaryota > Metazoa > Arthropoda > Insecta > Coleoptera > Coccinellidae > Adalia > Adalia bipunctata. The sequence goes on along the minus strand of OU342955.1, from coordinate 8,531,290 downwards.
GATTGTATGGTCCCTATCAAGAAATTTTATCCATTGATCCAGTCAGAATTGTCAGAGCCAAACGGTCAATCGAACCAAATTTCGTATTATTTTATCTATTTTTCGAAGAAAAATTGTGAATAACTCGAAACATGGTTGTTATAGCATTCAGCTGAAAGGATTGAGATCAATACGGAAACAAACAGGCATCGAAGAATATAACAAATGGCTGAATATGTCATTCTCCACAACTTACCAACTAAGCAACTTGTGCGCACGTAGTATTTATTGGTTTTTATTACCACGCTCATTAATCAGTATTCCATAACCGTTTCACCGTGAAATGGTTCTCAATGCCTTATGAAGTTTTATTTTTGTAAAGAACGACTTTGCCATGCTTTATGTCTCACCTTCACGGTCGTGTGTTTTATGGATGCCTGACGTGTAGATAATCGTGTGCAAGAAGATTTCGAGTAATTCAGATTCTAATCCATACCACACCAAATAATTGATTTCAAATAAATAAAAAATTATTACCTATTATTCTCATCAAATAATAAATAAACTGAACGAGAAATACAGTTGTTTGGAAATTAAACTGGCGCCCACGTTGGGCGCCAATTTAATGTGTGCCCTGCTTACAGAAATGGTATTTTCCCTCTTCAGAGATTAGTGAAGTGACGGTGGGTAGCATATTGAAGTTTACCAGGAACCTATAACAGTTCTACACGAGGTCACAAAAGAAAAGGTGAAAATATTTCCACCAAACTGTGACTAGTTTTTCACATCATTAACACCAAATCAGCAGGCCTCCAAAGGATACTTGAAACCATAGTGTATACTCACTTTTATACAGTATCCCGATTGGCCATGACATTCTGACAAATTTTCTTGGAGCTGCCAAGAATCTCAATTTTGGAAGAAAGGATATCTCTGGGCTCTAACCCAAAGATTTGTGTTGGAAGTGGACCTAAGCCCAAATTGGGATAATAGCCCAAATCTGGAAATTTCCTTAAGAGAGTTGATGAAAAATATGTAAGCTCTTGTCGACAAGCATCCAAGTTGAGGGGCATTTCTTGCTGAATAACAAGATACAGAAATATCAAATTTTTGATATATTCTTTCAGAAGAGATCTTTTGGAGAAGAAAGTGCTACCTGAGTTAATCTTTGTAAAAATGTGGTACGCGATGAATGAAGAGTGTCCAACCGTCAAACGGTTGATATCCATCTTGTAAATAATGGGCATTACCGAGCACTGCTCCAGTATTCTTCGCTAAGACCTCATCTACTGGTGTGAAAATGAAATTGAAATAGTTGAGAAGAAGGTGAACGAACCTCGCTTAGGTACATTTCCGCGTGCGCAGCGGCGGCAGCCACGAAAAGCCCAGTCCGACGGCGGGGAGATGAGCCTCGGGTGGAGGCTTTCCCGTCGAAGACGGCGTCGTACGTTCACACTGTATAATCATTAATTATGAGAGCAAAAATCGAATTAAGAAGTTTTACTGCATTTTGTCCGTTACAGAGACAGCCAGAAGTTATCACGGTATCTAACATGCTGCGCTTGGAAAGTTATCGCCTTCTAGAATGGATATTAACTCTGTGGTAGACACTGTTGGATAAGTTCAGTTCAGCTTATTCTCTGTGGATGTGTGTGATCTGGAAACTTCAACTCTCTCTTACTTCAAAGTTAGAGTATTCCGGGCTTTCAGGCCGTGGTCCAAATTTTCCACTAAAGTTTCGCCTACAATTGGGGTAGGCATCTTTTGAGGTATATTGGTCGGAGGTTGTAACCCGACTGATTGACTGCTCTGAATTGGTGATGTTACCGGATCTATCAGTTGTTTCAAACTAATCAAATAAAGACCAGAGCCTATGATTGTTCCATGGGGAGATTTTTTCGAAAGTATTGGAGAGGAAGATTTATATTTCTTCGAGGAATTGTTTGAATAATGGGTTGATTTGACTGTTGTGTTTTCCGATAGATCTTCATGAATGATAAAGATTTCAAAATTCTTCCATTCATTTTTCGATCTCAAAACGCTTTCTCCTTCTGAATTTTTAGTTGATCTGCTGAAACTAAGAAATCCTGGGAATTCCAGATCCTCTATCGCTCTGAATGGGAGATAAGTTTTGGTAGCAGTGTATCCTCGAGAGCGCTGATAATAATCACTGTCTAGAAATAGAAGAAATCAACTACTACCAAGAGACTGACCTAGTAAGTATCATTTTGTACAAAAGGCTAAATAATTCATACATTTCATGCTGTCCAACGAACGGACGTTTATATTGTTCCCTGCAGTTTGTTGCTGGCAATCTCGGTCTCAATAATACCGTTACAATTTTTAAATGTTGCAAACCAGTTCGAGTTCCATATTGTCGAGTGTTGTTGAACCCACCTAAGAAAGCCTTTTCCACATTGGTGTTAAATGGGTCTATTTCTGAATTGGCAATAGATGAATCGAGTAATTTGCCGATAGACGAAATGGTCGTAAATATTCTATGGAAGAATGAATTATTAGTTAGGTCGATTAGTGATTTATGTTCTCGGTACAAGCAGATAATCACATAATGGCTAGTTAAATCTTGATTATTTAATTGCAAAGAGGAATGAGCTTTCAGAAAATTCAGATGCGACTATAGATTTGAAAATACGAATGATGAGAAGTATTGCTTCAAGGACTATGCAGATGGCGTGTTCATGAGGAATTTTCACGCGAAATAGAAGTTGAAAAAATTCAGAGATTTTGTGACCGTTTCAAAAGTTTCTGTCCAACAAACGTTCATTTGGAAATCGCATGTTCACTCTCTTTATATCTGAATAGTCTTTGTGGTCCTCGTTTGATAACTTTTTCAGTTTCAGTCGAGTTCTTGTCGTTTGTATTTCTAAGAACTTTGGATCAGTTGTTGTTTTACCTTCTCACTACATACTTTGATCAAAATCTGAAAAATTGTTTCGAAATAATGTCTAGACGTGGACTTAGTGCGAATGAAACCAATAGAGCTATTGGTATAATCAAGGCAGGACTGGATATCGAGAATCTGTCTTTGAGAACTTGTCGAATCATGCAACAGCGGCTTTTGAACGCTGCTGGTGTTTTGATATCTATTGAAACAATTCGTTAAAGGATTCCAGGCGTTTATCTACATTTCCGACGACTTTTGAGATCGGTTCAACTCAAAATCATAGGCGACTTCTATTGGAATGGGCGTTCCAAACTTTTGAGGAGCGAATACATGAATGGTTTCCAACAAGAAAAAAATTATTCATCACAGGTATACTCACCCAGTCACACTTAGTAACATATTTGAGGTATTTCCAATTTCCATGGAGTATATTCCAAAATCAGAGGATACATCACAATTCACTACAAACACGATTTCTACACTCCACAGGTAATTTGCATTCCATGCCGACTTCACCGGTAAGGTAAGGTTAAGAGCTGCAATTAGCGTCTAACTTTGGCAGCTGTTTCAGAAAACAAATAAAACGCGTAACCACGTGCTCTTCAGCGCCGCTTTCACTGCGTGAGGGAGCACTGCCCTCCCGTGCGTAAGAATGTCGGAAAACAACGCCTTCTAGGATATCCGCGCCGTTTGGGGACAATATCCTCTTTACCCATCGAAGGACAGCTGATTTTCCGTATCAGGGTCCTCCGATAATTTTCCAGCCACAAGAAATCACATCCATCGGATCCAGTCCTTTTTCATTTGATGAATGATCATTCATTATCAATTTCAATTCAGCACGGTCTTTGTGTCACTCATTTAATCCCCAGTTGGAGGAAGGATGTGAACGACTAGGAGAAAGGTCGAAGGTGTCCTAGATAGACCCTATTACTGTGTCTCAGGTTCTCTTACTTCTCCTACATTGTGGAGAACGATGACCGAATCCTTCAAGTTGATACCTTTCTGAGCTAAGACTGACTAGCAGATCTATTCTCGAAGAATAGAACTGAATAACTAACTTACTAAAAGGAATCGTTTCTATTTCCTTATCCATAATAGGTAATATGCTGATACCAAAGTATCAGGTTACATAAGAGTTAAATCTGTCACCATATACACTTAAGTGTGGCGTAGACATAAACCGAATAACGAATTAATATTGAACTTCATTTATGATATTTCCTTCTATGGGAAAAGAGAGATTTGGTTTTTCTATGTATATTTCAACACTTCATTTTTCTTCTTCATTTTTATTTTTCATTTCCTAAATTTACTTTTGTATAATCGAGTATAGACTTGAGGCTATATGTACTATATCTCGGTCTTTTATTCTTTTTTCTGATCTGAATTTAATACTTTAGATATCTAGTAGGTACCTATATAACTGTTACTGGAGAAAGCAATCCTTTTTCCATACGTCTATACTACTTTTATGACGGTCTGAAACACCTTTGCGGCCAATTATACTGTATGAAAGCTGTAGTACTGAAGCATTTTTAGGTGAAAAAACGATATTTCTTATGAGCCGGTAAAGGATAACTCTCAATTTAGGGTTTCAGGATTACCTCCTTTGTTTGGAAGAGTTTTCGAAGTCAGTTTACTCATTTGGAATCATTTCGTCAGAGTCATAATTTCCTGGTTGCTTAGTTTTTCGGGTTTTTCCACGTATCATCTTGAAACACAGCGAAGGTTTCATCTGTAAATCCCACAATCTCTCCTTTGTTATTCACTTCGAAGAAGCTGTTGGAGTACCTATAAATTGAAAAATAGGGGCCCGAGCACGGTACCCTGTGGTACACCAAATACTACTATTTTCATTTTGGTGTATTTTCCGTTGTGAGTCAAAATTTTAATTCCATTCGATGAATAGTTTTGTCCACTTCTATCCAATAAAGAGTTCCTAATCCCTGTGTTTCATTAAACATTATGACATCCATAAATCACTTGTGATTTATGAACTTTGGATTTACGGTTTATCAAACTTCAATTTGACAACCGCAGAATAAATCGAAATAAAACTCAAATTCTTTTGAAAAGAGGATATTATTGAATGTCATTTCAATTTGACAAGACAATTCGTTCGTAGAAATGAATATTAGGTATTTCAAAACGAAATATTCGACAGTCGTGGACAAAGATCAGCCTACTCGCATATTATGGCTATTATTCACTTGGATGATTCACGAAACTCCACTTCGTCTGGTCTGGTGAACCTCATCCTCGTTAATGAAAGCCACCAAAATATGCCTGTTGAATAATATACTATTTTCTACGAATATCGAATAAAATGATCATATTCCCTCTGTTCCATAGAGAATTATGACATTTATAAATTACTTGTAGTTTTTCCCGCTTAACTGAACGAAGAAAAAATCTTTCCCTTTTTCGTCAAGGAAATTTAACACAACAATCATTTGATGAGTCATTTTCAGGAAACCTTCATTCCAAATATTTTTCAACTCCCATAAAACATGAGATTAGATCGACATCGTCAATTTAATAGAGGACAAAACTTAATTGCTTCATTGTCATTGAAATTCACGATCAGGAGTTATTAAATATTCATTTCTAAACTCCTTGATACATATTTCAGAAACTGATATTCGACGCCCTTAAAGAACGAAATTTATTCAGACGATATATCGTTCGAAAAACGAATATAAAAAGAGCTCGGAGCAATTGAATGCTACACTGAGTGAATACTCACAATATACTTGACCCAGTAATCTTGGCTTATAAAGTATACAACTGGGTCAATGTTGGGTACAATGTTATGTTGAAAATGTCAATAAATGAAAGTGCGTTTATATATTCGTCTGAAAAAGCAGTCTCCTATCGCATGAATGATAGCGAGGGAAATAGAGTTTGAAAAATTAATATTTGAACTTGGTCGTATCTCAAAAGTAATTCTTTCAAATGGTGTAGTAGAATGAACGCTCGAAAAAGCACACCACTGATTTTTTCTAGTAGTAAAAGATTTTCAAATGTACCATTAATTACAACGAGAACGGCATTGTGAGTATTGCATAACGGACATTTATTTCGTGAAGGAAACAATTGATTTCTTTTCCTCTTCGTCTATTAATTTATTCATTATTATGATTTCTTATTATTATCAACTCGTTATTTGGCTCTGTTTTTATTGAAAAATAACGCTCCATGGAATTGTTTTATTTTCATATAAATTGATGAGTTGATTCTATGAAATAGTTTTGATAATAATTTTCAGAAAATGAATCCTTATTTGATCGCTGAATCTGTGTATTAGTTCAAAAAGCAAAAGTGCTCTTTTTTATTTTTTTGATTAGTCTGTGAGTGTTTACGGTTCTCTTAAATTATTATTTGTTCGGAGTTTTAAGCACTCTTTACCATAAGAGATATTACTTATTTATTCATTCCTTACCAATAACACAATGAAAAAAGCTCCTTGTTATATTTTTGTTCAAAAAAGTACAAAATAAAAAGAAACAAAAGACCAATATTCGAATATTTATTCAAACCCACTTTCATGAATCTAAACGTATTATTGGACAGGCAGATTGAAAGATGGGGATTATTCTATTTCATAACAGCAAAAACATTCAACAATCCATTAACTACATTAGCACACCCTGCGATGGTGGATTAGCTTGTATACCTATATTCACAACTAGCGGCCCGCCCCGGCTTCGCACAGATGCAATGCAATCCTTATGAACAACGGTAGTGCCGGCGCCGCACCGCTATGTCCCTGCATTTTAAATCTGTAATATCTTCGGAAATATTCATTTAACTTACATGCTGTAAATGGCCATATTGATCTATGTATATTGAATGGACAATGTATTTAAGGTACTCAATTAGATAAGGATTGATGCTGTATTGCTTAAAATAACTTCCTAAATAAGCCATTTTTTCCCGTAAAATGTAAAGGATAAAAAAATGGTTATTGTGGGTTATCCTTGAGAGATAGACATATACCATCGCGGACTTTTTTGTTGACTTTTTTTAGGAGTACAATACCAAGTAGGTACTTTATTTTGATTTATCTCGTGGGATTCAGTCAGCGTTTGCAATGTAAGCGCAAGAAAGTTTGTTTATTTACGACATCACATTAGAAACCTGTAAATTCATCAATGTTTCTCTACAATATTATGCATGTATCATACAGAGTGTAACAGGCAAATGGAATAAATTCGATAACGATTAAATGAGGAGGTGTTAGGAAAAACGCTCGGACACGTCGATTTGTAATTTCAAATGCGCATATTTTTCAAGAAAATAAAATTATATAGGGTGTTCCATGCGACCGTGGCCAATACCAACTTTCTTATTTCAAATGCAACCCCCTGTATATTATTTATTTTTTGGATTCGTCAGAAAATTCTAGACATAATTCATGCACAATGTCCCATACCTATCTTCAACTTTTTCGGAAATATTAAGTTAATAATAACAATAAGACGTTCGCGGCGAGCATTTTGAACATTTCCTACATTGATATAATGTTTTTTTTGTTTTTTTTTTTCAAAAATTAAGAAATGATCAGTATTACTTATTAGGTTTTAAGTGTAATATACCGTGAAATAAAAATAATTTTTATTCAAAACGTTGATTTTTGCAATAAATCTGAAAACACTCAATACTTCCGAAATAGTTAAGGATAGGTATAGGACATTGTGCATGAATTGTGTTCAGAATTCTCTGAAGAATCCAAAAAATAAATAATATACAGGAGGTTGCATTTGAAATAAAAAAGTTGGTATTGGCCACGGTCACATGGGACACCCTATATAATATTATTTTATTGAAAATTATGCGCATTTAAAATTACAAATCGACGTGTCCGAGCGTTTTTCCCAACACGCTCTCATTTATTCGTTATCGAATTTATTCCATTTGGCTGTTACACTCTGTATCAACCTTCCTCTTGAATCACTTCATCTATTAAAAAAAAAGTGTTTCAAAATCCGTTGCGTAATTTTGAAGATTTAAGCATACATAGGGACAGACAGTGAAAGCTACTTTGTTTTATACCTACTATGTAATGCTGATGAGATGTATATAAACAAAATACTCAAAATTTCCAATTTTATGTAGATATAATTCTGTTCTTTATGGTTTTCTTATGTGATGAAGGTAGAATGAAGTTTTTGATAGTTCTATATGCATTTAGTTTTTCGTTTTTTTTTTAATTTAATTCATTTCAGGTGTGATTTTCCCTTAGTGTATCCATATATACTATGTAGGTACCTTGCACTAAGGTGAATCTATAATTCGACTTAATATAGTTGATCCTCAATTGAATTTTTTTATTGTGTTTCAAAACAAGTTTTTGAAGTTGACTTATGTTTAGTTCGTAAAAATCGTTTCATTTTCTCTGAAAAATTTTTGTGCAGATTTATGCGAAAATTCAGTGAATCTCAGGTACAAATTTTCGTTCACATTTTGTTTCGGGATGATGAATGTATTGGAACCTGACGAAGGTTTTCTCGACGATTTGATGTGAATGGAATTATGAAATTTCAATTGTATTCATCTGGTTCAAGGATAGATAATACCATTCAATTCTTAATCAATCGACTTCGGAACCTTGAACTAATTATAACTAATATCCTCGAAAACAAGAAATTTTTTTTGAAATATACTTTAATTCTTCATCTGATTTCCATATATAGGTACATATAAATATTTTTATATGGAAGGTACATAGGATACTTTAGGTTGTAAGACAAAATAAACATTAGAGGAGGGTCTAACAATAATGTAACACGTTTGGTCCTACCACTTTGTCCGAATTTCCTATTCGATTTTTCTTATCAACTCTATTCACGACTCACTTGAGAAATGGATCATTACAATTTAATAAACGATAGGAAATTTCTTCCGTCCATCTGAACGATCGACTCGAAATCATAAAGTATGTTTGATGTAACTTGAAGGAATCTATCTATACGAAGTGAATTCTAATATGACCGAGTAGAAATTTGTATGAGATGAGATGAATCAAAGGAAACATCGTATAGATGGCGGTATAGGTATCTTGGCCATATAATAAATTGGTTACATAATAAAACAGTCTCGTTTTTATTTGTAAAATGCTCGTAACATAATAATGAACATGGTCGAAATTATAAAAAAATCCAATAGGGCACCTAATTGTTGGAAAATATAATTCTTTCCTTGATTGAGTAGGTACATACATAACCTTTCATGATACACGACAAATCCTTCTTCTTTGATATTCGTAAACAAGTTCATTGTATTTTGAGTCAACCATCGTTGAAAGTTGTAAACAATCAGAAGTCGAAATCTGGACTATTTTCCACACCAAGTAAATCAGAGTCACCACTTAGAACGCTGAAAATATTGAATATTTCAGTTAATGACCAATGCATGAATGTATGCCACTTCAACATTCACACTTCGATATCAATAAATCGGAGAGTGAATGATGAATGAGTCCATCTAATTTTTTTGCCTTCCTCATTATTTCTTGTATATCTTTACTCATTTCACGAAAATTTCAATATTCGCTTCATATCCTGAAATTTTGGAGAATATCTGACATTTTGAAATGCTCTTTTTCATCTCAAATTATCAGAAAAAGAGGAACAATTCCTTCTTCTTATGATGAATTCTGCCTGTTCCGTATGGTCATCAGGTTTGGTTATCGAATTCAGGTATATAATGTTTCGACTGTTATTTCTCTAGCTTTCATTTTTCTCGAATATCATTATTCTAAGATGCAAACTTTTGAAAATTGCTCGGAAAGATTCACATTTCTCACCTGTGTCTATCATCCTCCACTTCTTTGATGTAATTCTCGGAACTGAAAACAGGGTTAGATCCTTCAATGGCATTCCTATTGGTTGTTGGAGCTGTCACCCCTGCTCTATTGAGTCCCGAATCTTGCGATCCAAACTTTGTTGTTGATAGATTATTTATTCTTCTAGTAAGTCTGAAAAACGAAATGAATTATTAACATTCTTTGACGAACTCAAACATTTTCTGAAGACTACAAAACTTACGCTCTATTTCTGATAAAGAAAATAATTGTGATAAGTGTAAGAAGGGCTCCTAGGACGATAATCGTCACAATCATCCAAATTTTCAGGTAATCATCTGCAACTTTGACCTCGGTCTCATCGGAAAAGTAATACAGGTGTACTTCGAACACTTCCAAGGCTTTGGTAAGGGTGGAGTATTTGTTAGGATCGGTCACATTGCTGAAATGATAAAACGCAGTTCAATAAATTATTCAGATTGGATCATTTATTGTTGTACGTTCTTATAATCAATTAATTTATTCATCTAAAGGGTATGCATATGGCAGCAGAGCCTTGACGGTCATTACAAGATTTTTGCTTTCATACATAATTCCCAAATGTATATCTCCTGAATCAATAAATATAGTGCTCCACAAGAGTTAGGGATATCGTATTTAATCGTTTTTAAAAGTATGTAATCTTCGAGAAAATCGCTGTAAAATCATTTAAAACTCAATAACAACTTGAATCGATCCAATAAAAATCAGTATGAGGCATTTCGTCAATCTGGTCGCCTTTTTTCTGGAGTTTGGTTATTTGCATATGCTTCATGAATGTTCTTATTTTGAAATGAAGTCAGTTGATCAACGGCTTCGATTTGAAACGAGACGTAAATTAACAAACGCTGAGGCTAATAGGGCTATCGCAATGCTACAGGGTGGCCTAACTCAGGTTGTTGTAGCGGAAAGGCTCCAAGTCAGCCAGAGTGTGATATTTCGACTTTGGCATAGGTTGAGGGAGACAGGTTCCGTGTTGGAAAGACCAAGGCTTAGTGGGCGACGAAAAACAACACCTGCTCAGGATCGTTTCATCACCGTTTCGATGAGAAGAAACCCTACATCTACGTCTAGAATGCTACGGAATACTCTTCAAAATGCAGATGGGGTCCAAGTTTCCATCGAAACCATCAGACGACGTTTGAGAAAGGTGAATCTAGGTTCTAGACGTCCATTAAGAGGTGTTCCATTAACACATGACCATAAGCGTCAAAGACTGGAATGGGCAAGGCAACATTGGAACGATCAATGGCGTAGGGTACTTTTCACTGATGAATCCAGATATGGACGATTTTCAGTTTCTCGAAGTATAAGGGTATGGACAATCCCACGCATACCCCGTAATCGTCGCTATGTCCAAGAAGTCCATCCATTCCGAGGGGGTAATGTTATGGTATGGGCCGGGATATGTTTCAGCGGGCGCACAGATCTACACATTTGTCTTGGGAATATGACCGCCACACACTATAGGGATCATGTCATTGACAATGTTGTGCCAAATTTTCACGCTGCTATTGGTGAAACTTTTCAATTTCCTGACGATAACGCTAGACCGCCTGACCGCACCGTGCAGCCATAGATGAGAATGCGCGCAAGGAGCTTGGTATTCCACATTTACCAATACCCCCGCACTCACCAGATTTGAATTGCATAGAACATGCATGGGATATGCTCCAAAGAAGATTAGGTAATCATCAACCTACCCCAGAATCCTTAAATGATCTGAGAGAGCTTCTGCCCCGTTTATGAAATCAAATTCGTCAAGAAATGTTCAACAACCTCGTGTGTGGTATGCAAAGAAGATGTCAAGCTGTTATTGATGCCCGTGTAGGCCATACATTGTATTGATAGTCTTACGGTGGGTTTCACAAAGCGTAATCACCGGTGATCCGAGCTTGATCTAGAATCAACTCGATTTGACAGTTCAAAAATCCGAGAATCAAGCCGTTGATCTCGGATCACCGGTGATTACGCTTTGTGAAACCCACGGTTAAAATGCTTGAATTCTCTGGGAATAATATTTCGTTATTTTACTCGATTTTTCTTAACCTACAGGCTTACATTAATTTGCAACTTGAAATCATATTAATATAAATTTTCATCACGAAAATCTTATTTTAACTATATTTTTTTGCAATTTGAGTCAATATCCCTATTTATTGTGGAGCAGTTTATTTCAATACTTTGCTACAGAAAACCATGTTTTATTGAACAATGACATTTTGCGCTCTTATTGAAACACCCTGCATATAAGAAAAGTTGCACTTTTAGGATCGAGTTTAGCATGCTTGAATCTAATTCTGAAATAACAAAAATAAAAGTATTAAATAAAACCCTCCCTTTCGTTATTCATTGTTCGTCCTGCAAAGCAACAAAAAATACTAGAATTTCGTTACATTCGTACATTATACAAATAACTCATTCAGAACGAAGTTTTCTGATTAACCCCCATTAATAGGTTCAATGAGGATTTTTCCTCGTAAAACTATCTACATATAAGGATGCCTCCTTCAAGCCATGGGATAGCAAGACGATATCACAAGTTCCAGCCAGTGAACACTCACTTGCTGAATTTACAACTCAGTAGCTAATCTGTCATTATCATATATCTAATAACAATATCAATAGGGCGTATACCGCTGCTATTCAGTCACTACGTGCTTACCTTGCCCTGAAGGACAACAATAATGTATTGAACTTGAATCAAACTCATTGTCCATTTTTGCTTCTGAGCGAGGAAACTGCCGTAGATCATTGAAACCACTCGCAATAGTTAACCAGGAATATCTGGCTGGTTGCAGAAGATAATGGATAGGTGAAAATTTGCAAATCTGGTGACTACTGATCAGTGTCATAGTTACAAATTGGTGAAGGATTCGGTTTCTCCGAATACAAACAAAAGTGTGTTTCGGAACGAATTAAGTTTTTCACTGCATATTTGCAGTATACCATCGAAAAAAGGACTGAACTCTGTGATGGAAATGAGGGCTGAAAAATGTTCTTCAAACTATAGACCGCAACAAGAAATTGGTACTGCAAACCCATGTTTCGAGTTTGCAACGTTGTTTCACTAATTCATATCTTGTATGATGGAAAACTGTTGAAATGTCTGTATAAATAGCGAGCAGTAAAGAAAGAATGTTATCAATTTCGACTCACCCTAAAATTTCCTCTGCAAGCACAGGCTCTAACTTTTTGTTTATAAAATAGAAATGTGCTGTTGTATTATGCCAATCGGCGTCGTAACTAAGATCTGCAAGATAACATTTGTATCCATACTCTTCGAAAGCTTCATCAATCGTAGATGTGACCTTTAAATGAAAAAATCTAGAAGCTACACAAAATTAGAGAATGAAATTGAATGATGGTGAACTTATTGGCAGAATATTCCGCTCAAAGAATGACATGGTAGTATCACATGAAATGCAATATGAACTGCCATGTAGGCAACAGTACCCTTTTGCCGCTTTTGAAATTTGATTGTTCAAATACTAATCGTCCCACTATCAATGGAAATTTCTGTTTGTCCACGGCTATCGAATAAAGTGATTCATCAAACTTCAATCTGAACATATCAATAGAAATCTTGAAATCCTTTGAGCAGAGAATTCTATATCGAATGTCATTTCAATTCGTAACGACAATTCGTTCGTAGAAATAAAAATAATATCACAAAGAATTATTCAAGAGTCGCGGACAAAGATGAATATTCTACTCCCATATTGAGGCTATTATTCACTTTGAAAAACTGGACTTTGTCTCGTCTGTTAAACTTCATCCTCGTGAATAATAGTAACTATAACATGCTAGTTGAATAATATACTATTTCGATGAAACTTACATTATCCATTTCTTGATTCACATACCAGTCTGGGTTCATGAAAGTGAATTTCACCAACATGTCGCTACTGATGACGTTAATTTGTACAGTTGTAGTCAGATTGTTCCCTGAACAGAAATCAAAATTATCATGAGCGAAAAAACTAGAAAAGCTTTTGAGCGTTCGTGCACCCACCTTGTAGGCAGATTCGCATTTGCCAATTCAATCATACTCATAATAATCAAGAAACTATTCGAAAAAAATTTCATAGCTTCGAAAAAATTGAGACCAGCTGATTTATGATCCCGAAAACTGATAATTATTAAATTGAACTCAATAATCATGTCTTTGCAGTTGTTAATCAGAATTTTATCTACTTGAATACCAAACAGGATAGTCTCAGAGAAAAACCAAGAAGCCCAGAGGAAAACTATCGATAAAAAAGATTCTGGTAAAATATGGGAGAATTGGTTCCAGACATTTTTACTTTGGTCGAGGAAAATATTCTGATTAATAATTAAGGTAAAGTGGAGTAAGTGCAATCATAGGCTAAGTGCAATCAGGAATATCAGAAAATACGCAACCTTTATTGACTATGGGCACAAGAAATGGTATATTCTACCGAAGGTTAACAGTTAAAAACCCTGTGCAGCATCTGTAAAGTTCAGGACCGAAACGATCTTCGCGCTGTACGTATCGGTCCGAAATCAAGTGGGACGTAATTTTTTAGCTTGTGTGTAAATTGACAATTTTTCAGGGTAAATATCTGTTTTGCCTTTTTTGGCCGGTTATGTATGATGTATTGTTAATATATGTAATGGGACTATTCAGTTCTACTTTGTATTTTAGGTATTGAAAATATGATTACACTTACCCCACGAAAATTGTTAGTAGGGAAAGTGCAATCATAACTTGATGAGAAAGAGGAGTAAACTCATTAAAATCGAATTATTATGTATTCCCTGATGAAGACGACCTGTCAGTTGTGCACCAAGATCAAATAATAAAGGTATTACGGTTACCTTCAACTGAAAAAAGAGGCCCTTATCATTTTAAAGAATGATATTGAACAAAATGCAAAAACAATGTTATTAGAGACGTATTTGATTTGTTATTACATTATTCCGTTTGACTTAATAAAGAAAATATAAAATTTTTATGGTTTTTTATCACCTCTTAATCGATTGCACTCAACCCAAGATCTTATAAATAGAGTTAAACGTTAAAAATGTTGCCTGATTGCACTTTCCCGTTTTCATGGGTAAATTGGAATCACTCAACTACAAAAATGAAAATTGATTTTAAATGTATTTTCAAAGTGAAATGAAATATAATTTGTGATTTTGGGTATACTGTAATATCGTATTTTGTATACAAGCATAATATAAAGTTAAAGCGATAACGAATTTTTATTAATTTTGAGGTATAAGAATCACTTTTTTGTGATTGCACTTGCCCCACTTTACCTTATATAATTTTTTAAATTTGAGACGGAATCATCTCTGAAAACTGAAATATGTTGCAAGGCATTTTTTCTTGTTCGTATTATTTTCCAGTGCTTAACTTCGTTGAGGACTGAAACTCCACAGTATCGAGTACAATATCCTCCCATGACCGGGACTAGTGAGACCCTGGTATTATCACTGTGTAGTTAAAATAACTCTGAAGAATTTTATAGTAAAAAATATATGAGGATTGAGATGGAAAATAATACACACACCATTTGTCGATAACCATCACCTAAACCTAGTATGAAATAATTTATTCACGCCTTCTAAAAATCAATCAGAAAATTCCTCCATTCTCTGGGCGAGGATTTTTTTATTTCAAACCAGTAGAGGTAGGTTCCACTGATTTTGTTGGATGATACTAAAAGGTTAGCAACCTCTGGCTTTATAGTATTGATTTCTGATCCCAATGAGTCCTAAAAAGCACGAAACCATGGTCGCTCAGTTCCTGACAATGAGGAAACCAACGGGTTCATTGATGGATGAAGTTTAGTGTCTATTTCAATTAATCGGCATTCTTACTGTGATTGTCGCTATCTGCTTGATCCTGGACCATCACAAGGAAGCTACAATATCCAGACATATCCGATGTAACAGTGAATTGATTAGTTATTGTTCCATCTAGTTTTCCTATCATGAAAGGAACTTCAGGTGCTTTCAATTTTTCTGAACATTCGAATTGATCTAATGAGAATTCGAGTGTTTGCAGCGTAGGATCGGCATCAGTGGCCTGAAAAATTCTTCTTTATTCTTTATTGAATTTCGTTAGATACTGAACTGCAGCAGATGTGAAAGAATGTCAAGAAATTTTTTTGTCGTAAATAAATTGATCATTCAAGAAAAATGTAGAATTTAACTTAGGAAAGGGTTGTATAAGTCAATTTACGAATTTCCTGTCAGTGAAACCCTACAAATCAGGAAAATGTGTATGTGTTGAGTAGCAAGGGAAATAAAAATGAGAAAGTTTTTACTTACATTCACTGTAATAATTTTGGTGTCTTTACTGTAAGTTCTCAAAAATGCTGCAGTAAATTTACTTGGATGGAAGACGGGTTCATGATCGTTCATATCTTCGACCTGTAAAATTTATTATAAATATATTCTATTGTAATTATACAGATTGAACACATTCAGAATGCAAGATGGGGAAATCATGTAGCATTCGCACCACATCAGTAAGCACTGCTACTTTTTATATGAATCGCTTGGTCCAGTCCATAGGAAAGTTGGATTCTTCCTGATGCTGGTGAACCAAGGAAAAATTAAACATAAGTTATTTTGTGAATTTCACGTTTTATTCCATTCACAAAATCATTGATCTGTGGGCGCAATAGTGTATATCGTGACATTTAAATAATTTCATTGTTTTACTCGTACCTATGCTTTCTGGTAATCAGATTTCTCTACGAAAATTAATGGAGAGTTCAAATATACTTCATACACAGTTAACGATAACAAATGGCAGGGACTTACGTTTATTGTCAAATGCAGAACATTCGTCTCATTTCCTATTACACTAGGTGTAAAATTTTTATTATTAGCTACTATTAGGACCTCGTACTCTTTCTGCTCTTCATAATCGAGTTCTGACAACAAGGTCAAAAACAAACGTCCGTCAATCACATCACAGATGAAGATATCCGAGTATCCGACAAGAAAATAGTATGGTTTCAAGTCTGATATACTAGGATAATAAGCGAAGTTATCTAAATTTACTGAACCGATGAAATTTTCTTTTATCAGGATGGAGTCTTGAGTTTTGTTGAATATTGGTTGATCTGAAAAGCTGAAGAATGTTATATCCACTGTTGTTTCGACGAATGTTAAAGCTTCTCCAGTCTTCATATCTTCCTTCACTGAGGCTTTTATATTAACCTGAAAATAAAACTTACGTCAACGATTAAGCAGTTGAGTGTTAAATGCGAGTAAGAAGTGCCAATGTTCAATTGAGATATTAAGAGCCAGTTTATATTTTCTCTGTAATGTAACTCTTCCCGAGTGTTTTGTTCGCCCTCAACACTATCATTGAAATATGTTAACCAATCACCCGCAATTGCACTTGCAAGTGTCAACCAGCCAGCCACTAAGTGATTTTTAACGAAAGCAGTTAAAAGTCACATTTCATCGAAAATTCACAATGAAAATAATTTTGGGGATAGAATACATATTTACTCCATTCACAATTATAAAATCACAACTCTGGCCTTGGAAATTTGACACATTCCACTCTTTATCGAAGTTATGACGTTTTTCAAAATATTTTTATGTTCCAAGTCAACACTATGTTGCCCTTTATACATTCCTAGCTTATTTCTCAGAATGTGAATGAATTGGAAAAGATGTGATGGACGAAAATAATTAACGTTTATATGAATTGATAGAAAGGATTCCTTTTCTAGTTATTTGCATGAAAAGTACAAGAGATCACTGTTGAAATATATTATTTTTCGCAATGGAAAAAAATTGCATTGCTTTCATATAATTTTCATATGCATGCTTGTGAAGATTTAATGTTTATTATCCTCTTGAACTGAAAGTTCAAGACTTGACGACATTTTATTTATTTGATCTTATGAACAAGGAGTAAAATATTCTGATTGTATAGTAATTTATTAGATTAACAAATATTCATACATTACTACCACAGTGTCCACAGTGGGTTTGTACAAATAAAATGCATGGAATTGGTCAAACATATGCTTCACATTTATCATTCACCTGTTATAAAATAAGACACAAACTCCTGGAATATGGAAAAAACCGATGTATTCTGGTTCAATATAGCGTATTTCTACTTTCGGCAAAAAAATGAAAACTCCAGTGACACATTTCAATTAATCGGAATCTGAATTCACCTATTGTGGAATGCAATATAGTCATATTTCTTCTTTTTTTTAGCTTTTTCGACGTGTTTTTTTCTGAAACGTGAAAACGATCAACAATAATCATTTAGAGACCGATGATGGCCATCCAGAACCCGTTTACTTACGAAAATCGTGCAATTTCATTCTGCAAGTTCTTTCCTCATAATTCCTCGAAAATCCTACCTGAACCATATTTTCCGGTCGCTTTCGTTAGAAGATCGTATAAGGAAGCCTTTTTTGTCCATTTACACATTCCAAATAAATTTTGAACACCAAAAACGATACCGAAACTAACCAAACCTCTGGGGGACCGGAATTTCGTTTGAAATCTTTCAAAACGGCCAGATACTTAAAAAAAACTTCGTTATCAAGTGTAAAAAGGTCGAATAGTACTTACTTTCGCTTTATTTATGCTTATAAATCGATTTTTAGTCGAATTCAAATTTTCCGTTCGTACTCACGCCAAAACTCGTGAAAGGAAAAAATGACACTTGCACGAAACTTCTTCTGGACGACGAAGAACGGAAAAATAGGCGATTTCCTATCGATATTTCGCCCCGAAATCGCCGACCGATTCGAACCAACAAAATGTGGAAAATCTTTGATACTATTACTTTGATGTAAACAGAAAAACTGGCATCGTCGTTTTGTCATTAACGATATTTCATGTACGCGCATAGAATTTTCATCAGGTGCACCAACTCCTGAAAACGAAACCATGACCTCATATGTGATTAAATATAAGTGAATGGAGTAGGTATAGAAAGAATTTTATTTAAAAAAAAAACTTGTATAACTTACTGACTGTGGTTGGTTAGCCTCAGTATCAGAAGGTTTCCTTATTAACTGCAAGGTCCCTTCCCAACTATTTTCGGAAGCCTGAACTATCCTGAACATTTCTGCTGGTCCTCCTTTAAGAAGAATTGTTGATTTAAAATATGTTACGAAAATTAGCAACAAATTTTATCACTTGTATTGAGGATATGGTCCATTCATTCAGACACATTTTGAATTTCAAAGAGAGTGTTTTGGAGTTTTTCATGGAAACTATAATTATGTTGGGGAAAACTTGTTTAGCCCCCATTTCCTCATGACCGAACGTATGAAAATGATAAATTCTATCAACATTAGGTGCTTTAGTATGTGCAAGGGGACTCTCTACGAGGCAAAAATGTTTTAGAACTTTCGTTTCCTACGAGAACTTGTCCATAAAGTTTTACCAAGTTATGTAACTAGATTAAAGATTATCCAATTATTACCATTTTCGTCTGTTATAGTGAAGGTGACATCCCATTTATGATCTTGTAGGTCATTTACATTGAAATTGTTCAATGTATTCCCATCCGCCAGAATGATTTCCGACTTGATGTTGGTTAAATCCTAAACAAAAAGTTTTCATTTACTTATATCAAGAATTAACAAAGATATATGATTGAAATTCAAGTTATTACCTTATCTATTGTGATTTTTGTATGATCTTCTTTTGGAAATTCAAAAACTGGTTGTTTAAAGTTGAATTTTTCTACCTTCAATGTTATGTCGTTATTAATAAATTTTTTGGGATTACCCTCGTCACTAGTCTGAAAGAAACGCATTTGAAAATTTCCTGACCAATCGGTTTTGGCCACTGTAATTCATGTACCTGGACGGTCAGATTGGAGCTCCCCCAATATCCCTTCAGAGGCTTGATTAGTTTCAAAGTTGCTTTTTTGGCAGAGGTTTTCTCGATAATGAAGAAGTTAGTGTCTAGTTTATTTTTATTTCTTGTTTCTAGGGGTAGCACACTTATTAGGGAGAAAAAGACATTTGAGTTCGGACCTTCTTGATCTGGATCGTACGCAATAATTTCTCCAATTGTTTCATCCTGTAAAGTATGATACTAAGGCCGAGTTTCAGCAAACATTTTAATCTGTTTTAAGGAGATAACTGAGATTACCGATTGATTTTTGACTGGAAAACCACAGAAAATTATCGTTTACTGCCTTAAACGAGATTAAAATCGTTGGTGAAACCCGGCCTAATTGAACTTCCTATACGTGATGATTTCAAGAGATAGAAGTAAAGATTATTATACACTCGTACAAACCGTCAAATAGGTACACACAAACACACACATACTCACACAAACAAATACACACATACACACACAAACAAACACACACGCAAACACACGAACACATACTCACACAAACAAACACAAAAACGCACACAAATATTTTAAACACTTTCGCATCTAGTGGTTATGCTAGAACCTGATTTTGTAGGAACTTTAACTCGAAATCTTTCACGATTACAATACTTTATTTCATGAATTCCTATTTCGCTAGAAAGTGAAGAAGCTGTTAACCAAACCTTATCTAAATTTTCCAGGCATTCGAAAGAACTTGTTGTTATGATTGGTATGTGATTGTCTAAATCTTTGAGGTTCACTGTCAAGTCGAAATGATCCTTCAACTGAAGAGTACCTGAAAGTAATCATAGACATTCCATTCCTTCAGTAAATTTGATTGAGATAATAAAAATCAAGATATATGTATGTAAAAACCTTTTGGATTATCAAATGCTAAAATAGGTAATACGAAATTGGCTGGTCCCACATCTCTGTTCAGTTCAGCTCCATTCCTTAGCAAAACAGTGATACTTCCATCTTCACTGATGTCGAATCTATTCGAAGCATCCATTGTAATATTTGTATCAAACTTGAAAATCACTTTATTGAAGGGATCTGCAATAATATTTCACTTTCATTGATATGATGTATAATTATTATACATGACTATATGCATCAGGTCATTTTTGAAATCTTAAATCAAACTTGAATTCGTTAAAAAAAGGATATACCGAAGAAATGAACAAATTACTGAAAAAAATTCTTTAATATAAATACGTCTAGAATGCTGTAATGAATTGCAGGCAGGGACAAACCCATTTCAATTTTCACAATAAGTTTCATTTGTCCCCGCCTGCAATACATTATAGAATCACGACACATCTCACCATCTCTGTCTGCATCCTTCGAATCCAATTTAGTCAGCACTGTGCCCTGTTTTGATAATTCTTCTATCTCTACTACTTCTTTAGTCCATACAATTTTTGGATACTGGTCATTAATGTCCTCAATATAAATGGATATCTACAATAACGAATTGTTGATCAAATAAAATGTTGTCCAATATTGGATAATTCCTAAAGAAAATAAAATAAGAAATGACGATCAATAGGATTGATGAGTGCTGAAGAAGATGAAGGATAGATATAAATATCAACAAATGGCACTTCTGACGCGAACTTGTCGTTCTGAGCGTCTGAACAAAACTCGAAACTGAAAAATCGAAAAATATAAAATTGAATAATTCGTTACTTATGAGGGCTACATGGACGATTTTGGTATCAAAATGTAGGTTTTCGAGGACGCTCCATTCGATAAAAGATATTCCAGAGCCCTAACTAGCATAGTTTAGATTTTCACCTGTCAAATGGCATTTTTCGAAAAATTGCAAATTTCAAACTCTCATATCTTCCGTTCCTATCATCTCCGCCAAAAATTATTTATATCACATGGATCAGCATACCTCAATGTATCACTGTGCAAAATATGAGCGATTTGAAAAATCTCAAATTTTTGGTGAAAAATGCCAAAGGGGTAAGACCCCCCAAAAACACCATATTTGTCATCACCAAGGAATCCCTGGCGAATCCGAAGTCGTTTTTCGAACGTGAAGATCTACTACCCATTCGAATCATGCAAAATACCCATTAGACTGATCAGTATCGCCTATACTTTGAGTGCTCTGAGCGTCTGAACAAAACTCGAAACTGAAAAATCGAAAAATATAAAACCCAATAATTCGTTACTTATGAGGGCTACATGGACGATTTTGGTATCAAAATGTAGGTTTTCGAGGTCGCTCCATTCAATAAAAGATATTCCAGAGCCCTAACTAGCATAGTTTAGATTTTCACCTGTCAAATGGCATTTTTCGAAAAATTGCAAATTTCAAACTCTCATATCTTCCGTTCCTATCATCTCCGCCAAAAATTATTTATATCACATGGATCAGCATACCTCAATGTATCAGTGTGCAAAATATGAGCGATTTGAAAAATCTCAAATTTTTGGTGAAAAATGCCAAAAACCCCCAAAAACACCATATTTGTCATCACCAAGGAATCCCTGGCGAATCCAAAGTCGTTTTTCGAACGTGAAGATCTACTACCCATTCGAATCATGCGGAATACCCAATAGACTGATCAGTATCGCCTATACTTTGAGTGCTCTGAGCGTCTGAACAAAACTCGAAACTGAAAAATCGAAAAATATAAAACCGAATAATTCGTTACTTATGAGGGCTACATGGACGATTTTGGTATCAAAATGTAGGTTTTCGAGGACGCTCCATTCAATAAAAGATATTCCAGAGCCCTAACTAGCATAGTTTAGATTTTCACCTGTCAAATGGCATTTTTCGAAAAATTGCAAATTTCAAACTCTCATATCTTCCGTTCGTATCATCTCCTCCAAAAATAATTTATATCACATGGATCAGCATACCTCAATGTATCACTGTGCAAAATATGAGCGATTTGAAAAATCTCAAATTTTTGGTGAAAAATGCCAAAGGGGTAAGACCCCCCAAATACACCATATTTGTCATCACCAAGGAATCCCTGGCGAATCCAAAGTCGTTCTTCGAACGTGAAGATCTACTACCCATACGAATCATGCAGAATACCCATTAGACTGATCAGTATCGCCTATACTTTGAGTGCTCTGAGCGTCTGAACAAAACTCGAAACTGAAAAATCGAAAAATATAAAACCGAATAATTCGTTACTTATGAGGGCTACATGGACGATTTTGGTATCAAAATGTAGGTTTTCGAGGACGCTCCATTCGATAAAAGATATTCCAGAGCCCTAACTAGCATAGTTTAGATTTTCACCTGTCAAATGGCATTTGTCGAAATATTGCAAATTTCAAACTCTCATATCTTCCGTTCCTATCATCTCCGCCAAAAATTATTTATATCACATGGATCAGCATACCTCAATGTATCACTGTGCGAAATATGAGCGATTTGAAAAATCTCAAATTTTTGGTGAAAAATGCCAAAGGGGTAAGACCCCCCAAAAACACCATATTTGTCATCACCAAGGAATCCCTGGCGAATCCAAAGTCGTTTTTCGAACGTGAAAATCTACTACCCATTCGAATCATGCAGAATACCCATTAGACTGATCAGTATCGCCTATACTTTGAGTGCTCTGAGCGTCTGAACAAAACTCGAAACTGAAAAATCGAAAAATATAAAACCGAATAATTCGTTACTTATGAGGGCTACATGGACGATTTTGGTATCAAAATGTAGGTTTTCGAGGACGCTCCATTCGATAAAAGATATTCCAGAGCCCTAACTAGCATAGTTTAGATTTTCACCTGTCAAATGGCATTTTTCGAAAAATTGCAAATTTCAAACTCTCATATCTTCCGTTCCTATCATCTCCGCCAAAAATTATTTATATCACATAGATCAGCATACCTCAATGTATCACTGTGCAAAATATGAGCGATTTGAAAAATCTCAAATTTTTGGTGAAAAATGCCAAAGGGGTAAGACCCCCCAAAAACACCATATTTGTCATCACCAAGGAATCCCTGGCGAATCCAAAGTCGTTTTTCGAACGTGAAGATCTACTACCCATTCGAATCATGCAGAATACCCATTAGACTGATCAGTATCGCCTATACTTTGAGTGCTCTGAGCGTCTGAACAAAACTCGAAACTGAAAAATCGAAAAATATAAAACCGAATAATTCGTTACTTATGAGGGCTACATGGACGATTTTGGTATCAAAATGTAGGTTTTCGAGGACGCTCCATTCGATAAAAGATATTCCAGAGCCCTAACTAGCATAGTTTAGATTTTCACCTGTCAAATGGCATTTTTCGAAAAATTGCAAATTTCAAACTCTCATATCTTCCGTTCCTATCATCTCCGCCAAAAATTATTTATATCACATGGATCAGCATACCTCAATGTATCACTGTGCAAAATATGAGCTATTTGAAAAATCTCAAAATTTTGGTGAAAAATGCCAAAGGGGTAAGACCCCCCAAAAACACCATATTTGTCATCACCAAGGAATCCCTGGCGAATCCAAAGTCGTTTTTCGAACGTGAAGATCTACTACCCATTGGAATCATGCAAAATACCCATTAGACTGATCAGTATCGCCTATACTTTGAGTGCTCTGAGCGTCTGAACAAAACTCGAAACTGAAAAATCGAAAAATATAAAACCGAATAATTCGTTACTTATGAGGCCCAGGAAACACAGACTTCTCCGCGAGCTCTCTGAGAGGTTACAATGCGACTTTTATGCGAGCTCCTACCGCGAGGTTCCAGAGATCTCTATGTGAGGTTCCTAAGCGGAGTTCCCAGTGTTGTACCCATGCGATATCTTGGAGACCTCGATATGCGATATCTTTGAGAGCTCTCCCATGCGATATCTCTGAGAGGTTACAATGCGACTTTTATGCGAGATCCTACCGCGAGGTCCCAGAGATCTCTATGTGAGGTTACTAAGCGAAATTCCCACTGATGTGCCCATGCGATATCTTGGAGACCTCGTCATGCGATATCTAGGAGACCTCGCCATGTGATATCTTTGAGAGCTCACCATGCGATTGACATGGTTAATCTTTTTTGCGAGATCGTCAAGATTTAACGAAACAAACCAGAACAAAAAATTCTCACTGCGGGCTTCAAAAGTTGTCCTTAATATTACATACGTAATTTGGAAATAATTTCAAAAAGATCTTGTATTCAACAAGAACAAGTCGTTAGTTGTTCCGCAATTATGTACCTATGAAAGATGAATTGTAAATTATCGAATGAGGCGAGTTCCTGTAGTGATTGGACATACAATGGGAGAATTTGAACTATTTATTGCATGTTCCTAAACTCTTAAGTTATCCAAATGAAAACACAACAAAAAATGTATATCAACAGAATTATCCCGCATCCCTTACTTCGAACAGAGGAGATAATCAACTATTGATTATACGAACTATTCAGTGGCGTAACCAGACATTTGTCTTGGGGGGATATGAAACAAATAATAAATTTTTTATTGCAAAACAAGAATAAATCTTAATCAGAAAGTTTGGTTTGCTATCATAAAACAAAGTCAGGTCGCCTTGGTCTTCTTGCTAGATCATCAATAATTTCATTTCCGGAAATATGCAACTCCCTGTGTTGGTATAGACATATCATGGCTAGCGCATTCCAGCAGCCGAATTTGTCGATTTTGTTTCGCCCGATCCAAGTGTCAGCATATGTATTATATGATTACGCAGGCCGACAAAGGGATCTCCAGCCGAAAACGTCTCCATAAGATTTATTAACTCGCTTGTTTTGATGTGCCGCCAATCTGTACGATAGTTGCATGCGCCGGCATGCGGCACTCGGAAGGCACACATGTCTTCAATTTTTTACACGGTATGAGGGAAATATAGAGCTCAACTGAATCGGGAACTTGAACCCAATTGATTTTAGTATTAAGGGTCATAGTCGCGGATCATGGACATCGTCCATTTCGGTTGGTGTATTCTGGATTACGGAAAATAACGTTGTCTATTCGTTTTCTCAATTCCCGCTTCCCGTATTTTCAGACCATGTCCATATCTTGTATGTGTAGGATGCTCTCATTGTTCTGATTTACTGTTGAGCTAAGAGAAGTTAAGTGTACCTGTGCTGTACAAGGTTCGCTTTTGTTTACAATTTCGAAGAGGATATTTGTACTCGAAGGTAAGTGTTATTTTTATTAAATTCTTGTGTTTCAACCCACCACTCACCAGTTAGGATATATTTATATATCATTTTTGCCGCTTTAGGTCCTTCTGGGTAATTCAACCACTGGCAATAACAGAAGTGATTAATTTACATTTATCTACTTTCTACTAATAACAGATCTTCTGATATCACCCAAAATAAGTCATTCATTCTCAATGGTAATTGCTTGAATAAATATTATGAAAGAAACTTCGCAAGTCTGCAGAGGATGATATGTTGTTTGCTGAAATATACATATAAATGGGCATATAAAATTTTTGTTGTTGAAATTCTATTCAATTTGTGCTCCAGAAAAACTTGTTACATTTTTCATTCGCGTTGATGAATGAATAAACAACTGACCTTACAAAAGTGCATTACTATACATGTCATTTTCATTCTTCCAGATGTAATGAAGCAGACATGGAAAACAACTGATATGAGAAGGAATTCGAAGTTTTTTCACAAAACTGGCTACGCCAATGTTGCCAAAGGAAAAAGAGGGAAGAAGAAAGAAACCGGATGATTTGAAATATTTTTTTATTTTTCTGTTCGTTATTAATAAAGATTATAGGAGTTATTCGATTGTTTTAGTATACCTTCTGTTGCTGCCGAAAATAATAAATAACTTACAACACTGTTTGTTGTGTAGGTCAACTCAATAATATACAGATTTTCATCATATAGTAATATAAAGTCATACGCGAATATACAGATTTTTATCATATAAATATAACTCACTTCATTTATTAATTATACAAATCTAGTATGATACACTGAAAGTACCATGATCGATCATTTCCTGTAGAAAGGTACACCTGTTCTATTTGCACCTTTCTACAAGAAATGATCGATCATCGTACTTTCAGTGTATCATACCAGATTTGTATAATTAAAAAATGGAGTAAGTATTATTTATATGATAAAAATCTGTATATTAGCGACCTGTTTAGGAACTTCTTATACTTCTCGCAATGTGACCTATTTGAGAATATCTTAAAGATCTCGCAATGTGACCTATTTGGGAATATCTTATACATCTCGCAATGCGACATGCATAGGAACATCTTATACATGTCGCATTGTGACCAATTTGAGAATATCTTATAGATCTCGCAATGCGAGCTCGCATAGATCTCACTAAAGGAGGCTAATGCGAAATTCTCAAAGTCCTCGCCGCGGGAGGTGTATGCGAACTCCTAGTGTGACTTGTTTGAGAATATCCACGTAGGACATCGCCAAGAGCTCTATGGGAGATCTCTTGTGGCGGACATTTGGAGCAGATATAGTGCTCTCCGCGACCTCTCAAAGATGTCACAAAAGGCGTCACAACTTCCTAAAAAGAAGTCTCAGGGATGTCTATGGGATATCTTTGTGTTGCCTGGGGGGCTACATGGACGATTTTGGTATCAAAATGTAGGTTTTCGAGGACGCTCCATTCGATAAAAGATATTCCAGAGCCCTAACTAGCATAGTTTAGATTTTCACCTGTCAAATGGCATTTTTCGAAAAATTGCAAATTTCAAACTCTCATATCTTCCGTTCCTATCATCTCCGCCAAAAATTATTTATATCACATAGATCAGCATACCTCAATGTATCACTGTGCAAAATATGAGCGATTTGAAAAATCTCAAATTTTTGGTGAAAAATGCCAAAGGGGTAAGACCCCCCAAAAACACCATATTTGTCATCACCAAGGAATCCCTGGCGAATCCAAAGTCGTTTTTCGAACGTGAAGATCTACTACCCATTCGAATCATGCAGAATACCCATTAGACTGATCAGTATCGCCTATACTTTGAGTGCTCTGAGCGTCTGAACAAAACTCGAAACTGAAAAATCGAAAAATATAAAACCGAATAATTCGTTACTTATGAGGGCTACATGGACGATTTTGGTATCAAAATGTAGGTTTTCGAGGACGCTCCATTCGATAAAAGATATTCCAGAGCCCTAACTAGCATAGTTTAGATTTTCACCTGTCAAATGGCATTTTTCGAAAAATTGCAAATTTCAAACTCTCATATCTTCCGTTCCTATCATCTCCGCCAAAAATTATTTATATCACATGGATCAGCATACCTCAATGTATCACTGTGCAAAATATGAGCTATTTGAAAAATCTCAAAATTTTGGTGAAAAATGCCAAAGGGGTAAGACCCCCCAAAAACACCATATTTGTCATCACCAAGGAATCCCTGGCGAATCCAAAGTCGTTTTTCGAACGTGAAGATCTACTACCCATTGGAATCATGCAAAATACCCATTAGACTGATCAGTATCGCCTATACTTTGAGTGCTCTGAGCGTCTGAACAAAACTCGAAACTGAAAAATCGAAAAATATAAAACCGAATAATTCGTTACTTATGAGGGCTACATGGACGATTTTGGTATCAAAATGTAGGTTTTCGAGGACGCTCCATTCGATAAAAGATATTCCAGAGCCCTAACTAGCATAGTTTAGATTTTCACCTGTCAAATGGCATTTTTCGAAAAATTGCAAATTTCAAACTCTCATATCTTCCGTTCCTATCATCTCCGCCAAAAATAATTTATATCACATGGATCAGCATACCTCAATGTATCACTGTGCAAAATATGAGCGATTTGAAAAATCTCAAATTTTTGGTGAAAAATGCCAAAGGGGTAAGACCCCCCAAAAACACCATATTTGTCATCACCAAGGAATCCCTGGCGAACCCAAAGTCGTTTTTCGAACGTGAAGATCTACTACCCATTCGAATCATGCAGAATACCCATTAGACTGATCAGTATCGCCTATACTTTGAGTGCTCTGAGCGTCTGAACAAAACTCGAAACTGAAAAATCGAAAAATATAAAACCGAATAATTCGTTACTTATGAGGGCTACATGGACGATTTTGGTATCAAAATGTAGGTTTTCGAGGACGCTCCATTCGATAAAAGATATTCCAGAGCCCTAACTAGCATAGTTTAGATTTTCACCTGTCAAATGGCATTTTTCGAAAAATTGCAAATTTCAAACTCTCATATCTTTCGTTTCTATCATCTCCGCCAAAAATTATTTATATCACATGGATCAGCATACCTCAATGTATCACTGTGCGAAATATGAGCGATTTGAAAAATCTCAAATTTTTGGTGAAAAATGCCAAAGGGGTAAGACCCCCCAAAAACACCATATTTGTCATCACCAAGGAATCCCTGGCGAATCCAAAGTCGTTTTTCGAACGTGAAGATCTACTACCCATTCGAATCATGCAAAATACCCATTAGACTGATCAGTATCGCCTATACTTTGAGTGCTCTGAGCGTCTGAACAAAACTCGAAACTGAAAAATCGAAAAATATAAAACCCAATAATTCGTTACTTTTGAGGGCTACATGGACGATGTTGGTATCAAAATGTAGGTTTTCGAGGTCGCTCCATTCAATAAAAGATATTCCAGAGCCCTAACTAGCATAGTTTAGATTTTCACCTGTCAAATGGCATTTTTCGAAAAATTGCAAATTTCAAACTCTCATATCTTCCGTTCCTATCATCTCCGCCAAAAATAATTTATATCACATGGATCAGCATACCTCAATGTATCACTGTGCAAAATATGAGCGATTTGAAAAATCTCAAATTTTTGGTGAAAAATGCCAAAGGGGTAAGACCCCCCAAAAACACCATATTTGTCATCACCAAGGAATCCCTGGCGAATCCAAAGTCGTTTTTCGAACGTGAAGATCTACTACCCATTTGAATCATGCAAAATACGCATTAGACTGATCAGTATCGCCTATACTTTGAGTGCTCTGAGCGTCTGAACAAAACTCGAAACTGAAAAATCGAAAAATATAAAACCGAATAATTCGTTACTTATGAGGCCCAGGAAACACAGACTTCTCCGCGAGCTCTCTGAGAGGTTACAATGCGACTTTTATGCGAGCTCCTACCGCGAGGTTCCAGAGATCTCTATGTGAGGTTCCTAAGCGGAGTTCCCAGTGTTGTACCCATGCGATATCTTGGAGACCTCGATATGCGATATCTTTGAGAGCTCTCCCATGCGATATCTCTGAGAGGTTACAATGCGACTTTTATGCGAGATCCTACCGCGAGGTCCCAGAGATCTCTATGTGAGGTTACTAAGCGAAATTCCCACTGATGTGCCCATGCGATATCTTGGAGACCTCGTCATGCGATATCTAGGAGACCTCGCCATGTGATATCTTTGAGAGCTCACCATGCGATTGACATGGTTAATCTTTTTTGCGAGATCGTCAAGATTTAACGAAACAAACCAGAACAAAAAATTCTCACTGCGGGCTTCAAAAGTTGTCCTTAATATTACATACGTAATTTGGAAATAATTTCAAAAAGATCTTGTATTCAACAAGAACAAGTCGTTAGTTGTTCCGCAATTATGTACCTATGAAAGATGAATTGTAAATTATCGAATGAGGCGAGTTCCTGTAGTGATTGGACATACAATGGGAGAATTTGAACTATTTATTGCATGTTCCTAAACTCTTAAGTTATCCAAATGAAAACACAACAAAAAATGTATATCAACAGAATTATCCCGCATCCCTTACTTCGAACAGAGGAGATAATCAACTATTGATTATACGAACTATTCAGTGGCGTAACCAGACATTTGTCTTGGGGGGATATGAAACAAATAATAAATTTTTTATTGCAAAACAAGAATAAATCTTAATCAGAAAGTTTGGTTTGCTATCATAAAACAAAGTCAGGTCGCCTTGGTCTTCTTGCTAGATCATCAATAATTTCATTTCCGGAAATATGCAACTCCCTGTGTTGGTATAGACATATCATGGCTAGCGCATTCCAGCAGCCGAATTTGTCGATTTTGTTTCGCCCGATCCAAGTGTCAGCATATGTATTATATGATTACGCAGGCCGACAAAGGGATCTCCAGCCGAAAACGTCTCCATAAGATTTATTAACTCGCTTGTTTTGATGTGCCGCCAATCTGTACGATAGTTGCATGCGCCGGCATGCGGCACTCGGAAGGCACACATGTCTTCAATTTTTTACACGGTATGAGGGAAATATAGAGCTCAACTGAATCGGGAACTTGAACCCAATTGATTTTAGTATTAAGGGTCATAGTCGCGGATCATGGACATCGTCCATTTCGGTTGGTGTATTCTGGATTACGGAAAATAACGTTGTCTATTCGTTTTCTCAATTCCCGCTTCCCGTATTTTCAGACCATGTCCATATCTTGTATGTGTAGGATGCTCTCATTGTTCTGATTTACTGTTGAGCTAAGAGAAGTTAAGTGTACCTGTGCTGTACAAGGTTCGCTTTTGTTTACAATTTCGAAGAGGATATTTGTACTCGAAGGTAAGTGTTATTTTTATTAAATTCTTGTGTTTCAACCCACCACTCACCAGTTAGGATATATTTATATATCATTTTTGCCGCTTTAGGTCCTTCTGGGTAATTCAACCACTGGCAATAACAGAAGTGATTAATTTACATTTATCTACTTTCTACTAATAACAGATCTTCTGATATCACCCAAAATAAGTCATTCATTCTCAATGGTAATTGCTTGAATAAATATTATGAAAGAAACTTCGCAAGTCTGCAGAGGATGATATGTTGTTTGCTGAAATATACATATAAATGGGCATATAAAATTTTTGTTGTTGAAATTCTATTCAATTTGTGCTCCAGAAAAACTTGTTACATTTTTCATTCGCGTTGATGAATGAATAAACAACTGACCTTACAAAAGTGCATTACTATACATGTCATTTTCATTCTTCCAGATGTAATGAAGCAGACATGGAAAACAACTGATATGAGAAGGAATTCGAAGTTTTTTCACAAAACTGGCTACGCCAATGTTGCCAAAGGAAAAAGAGGGAAGAAGAAAGAAACCGGATGATTTGAAATATTTTTTTATTTTTCTGTTCGTTATTAATAAAGATTATAGGAGTTATTCGATTGTTTTAGTATACCTTCTGTTGCTGCCGAAAATAATAAATAACTTACAACACTGTTTGTTGTGTAGGTCAACTCAATAATATACAGATTTTCATCATATAGTAATATAAAGTCATACGCGAATATACAGATTTTTATCATATAAATATAACTCACTTCATTTATTAATTATACAAATCTAGTATGATACACTGAAAGTACCATGATCGATCATTTCCTGTAGAAAGGTACACCTGTTCTATTTGCACCTTTCTACAAGAAATGATCGATCATCGTACTTTCAGTGTATCATACCAGATTTGTATAATTAAAAAATGGAGTAAGTATTATTTATATGATAAAAATCTGTATATTAGCGACCTGTTTAGGAACTTCTTATACTTCTCGCAATGTGACCTATTTGAGAATATCTTAAAGATCTCGCAATGTGACCTATTTGGGAATATCTTATACATCTCGCAATGCGACATGCATAGGAACATCTTATACATGTCGCATTGTGACCAATTTGAGAATATCTTATAGATCTCGCAATGCGAGCTCGCATAGATCTCACTAAAGGAGGCTAATGCGAAATTCTCAAAGTCCTCGCCGCGGGAGGTGTATGCGAACTCCTAGTGTGACTTGTTTGAGAATATCCACGTAGGACATCGCCAAGAGCTCTATGGGAGATCTCTTGTGGCGGACATTTGGAGCAGATATAGTGCTCTCCGCGACCTCTCAAAGATGTCACAAAAGGCGTCACAACTTCCTAAAAAGAAGTCTCAGGGATGTCTATGGGATATCTTTGTGTTGCCTGGGGGGCTACATGGACGATTTTGGTATCAAAATGTAGGTTTTCGAGGACGCTCCATTCGATAAAAGATATTCCAGAGCCCTAACTAGCATAGTTTAGATTTTCACCTGTCAAATGGCATTTTTCGAAAAATTGCAAATTTCAAACTCTCATATCTTCCGTTCCTATCATCTCCGCCAAAAATTATTTATATCACATAGATCAGCATACCTCAATGTATCACTGTGCAAAATATGAGCGATTTGAAAAATCTCAAATTTTTGGTGAAAAATGCCAAAGGGGTAAGACCCCCCAAAAACACCATATTTGTCATCACCAAGGAATCCCTGGCGAATCCAAAGTCGTTTTTCGAACGTGAAGATCTACTACCCATTCGAATCATGCAGAATACCCATTAGACTGATCAGTATCGCCTATACTTTGAGTGCTCTGAGCGTCTGAACAAAACTCGAAACTGAAAAATCGAAAAATATAAAACCGAATAATTCGTTACTTATGAGGGCTACATGGACGATTTTGGTATCAAAATGTAGGTTTTCGAGGACGCTCCATTCGATAAAAGATATTCCAGAGCCCTAACTAGCATAGTTTAGATTTTCACCTGTCAAATGGCATTTTTCGAAAAATTGCAAATTTCAAACTCTCATATCTTCCGTTCCTATCATCTCCGCCAAAAATTATTTATATCACATGGATCAGCATACCTCAATGTATCACTGTGCAAAATATGAGCTATTTGAAAAATCTCAAAATTTTGGTGAAAAATGCCAAAGGGGTAAGACCCCCCAAAAACACCATATTTGTCATCACCAAGGAATCCCTGGCGAATCCAAAGTCGTTTTTCGAACGTGAAGATC
This sequence comes from Adalia bipunctata, assembly GCA_910592335.1. NCBI lineage: Eukaryota > Metazoa > Arthropoda > Insecta > Coleoptera > Coccinellidae > Adalia > Adalia bipunctata. The sequence continues at coordinate 8,497,926 of OU342955.1, read as the reverse complement.
TACTACCCATTGGAATCATGCAAAATACCCATTAGACTGATCAGTATCGCCTATACTTTGAGTGCTCTGAGCGTCTGAACAAAACTCGAAACTGAAAAATCGAAAAATATAAAACCGAATAATTCGTTACTTATGAGGGCTACATGGACGATTTTGGTATCAAAATGTAGGTTTTCGAGGACGCTCCATTCGATAAAAGATATTCCAGAGCCCTAACTAGCATAGTTTAGATTTTCACCTGTCAAATGGCATTTTTCGAAAAATTGCAAATTTCAAACTCTCATATCTTCCGTTCCTATCATCTCCGCCAAAAATAATTTATATCACATGGATCAGCATACCTCAATGTATCACTGTGCAAAATATGAGCGATTTGAAAAATCTCAAATTTTTGGTGAAAAATGCCAAAGGGGTAAGACCCCCCAAAAACACCATATTTGTCATCACCAAGGAATCCCTGGCGAACCCAAAGTCGTTTTTCGAACGTGAAGATCTACTACCCATTCGAATCATGCAGAATACCCATTAGACTGATCAGTATCGCCTATACTTTGAGTGCTCTGAGCGTCTGAACAAAACTCGAAACTGAAAAATCGAAAAATATAAAACCGAATAATTCGTTACTTATGAGGGCTACATGGACGATTTTGGTATCAAAATGTAGGTTTTCGAGGACGCTCCATTCGATAAAAGATATTCCAGAGCCCTAACTAGCATAGTTTAGATTTTCACCTGTCAAATGGCATTTTTCGAAAAATTGCAAATTTCAAACTCTCATATCTTTCGTTTCTATCATCTCCGCCAAAAATTATTTATATCACATGGATCAGCATACCTCAATGTATCACTGTGCGAAATATGAGCGATTTGAAAAATCTCAAATTTTTGGTGAAAAATGCCAAAGGGGTAAGACCCCCCAAAAACACCATATTTGTCATCACCAAGGAATCCCTGGCGAATCCAAAGTCGTTTTTCGAACGTGAAGATCTACTACCCATTCGAATCATGCAAAATACCCATTAGACTGATCAGTATCGCCTATACTTTGAGTGCTCTGAGCGTCTGAACAAAACTCGAAACTGAAAAATCGAAAAATATAAAACCCAATAATTCGTTACTTTTGAGGGCTACATGGACGATGTTGGTATCAAAATGTAGGTTTTCGAGGTCGCTCCATTCAATAAAAGATATTCCAGAGCCCTAACTAGCATAGTTTAGATTTTCACCTGTCAAATGGCATTTTTCGAAAAATTGCAAATTTCAAACTCTCATATCTTCCGTTCCTATCATCTCCGCCAAAAATAATTTATATCACATGGATCAGCATACCTCAATGTATCACTGTGCAAAATATGAGCGATTTGAAAAATCTCAAATTTTTGGTGAAAAATGCCAAAGGGGTAAGACCCCCCAAAAACACCATATTTGTCATCACCAAGGAATCCCTGGCGAATCCAAAGTCGTTTTTCGAACGTGAAGATCTACTACCCATTTGAATCATGCAAAATACGCATTAGACTGATCAGTATCGCCTATACTTTGAGTGCTCTGAGCGTCTGAACAAAACTCGAAACTGAAAAATCGAAAAATATAAAACCGAATAATTCGTTAGTTATGAGGGCTACATGGACGATTTTGGTATCAAAATGTAGGTTTTTGAGGACGCTCCATTCGATAAAAGATATTCCAGAGCCCTAACTAGCATAGTTTAGATTTTCACCTGTCAAATGGCATTTTTCGAAAAATTGCAAATTTCAAACTCTCATATCTTCCGTTCCTATCATCTCCGCCAAAAATAATTTATATCACATGGATCAGCATACCTCAATGTATCACTGTGCAAAATATGAGCGATTTGAAAAATCTCAAATTTTTGGTGAAAAATGCCAAAGGGGTAAGACCCCCAAAAACACCATATTTGTCATCACCAAGGAATCCCTGGCGAATCCAAAGTCGTTTTTCGAACGTGAAGATCTACTACCCATTTGAATCATGCAAAATACGCATTAGACTGATCAGTATCGCCTATACTTTGAGTGCTCTGAGCGTCTGAACAAAACTCGAAACTGAAAAATCGAAAAATATAAAACCCAATAATTCGTTACTTATGAGGGCTACATGGACGATTTTGGTATCAAAATGTAGGTTTTCGAGGTCGCTCCATTCAATAAAAGATATTCCAGAGCCCTAACTAGCATAGTTTAGATTTTCACCTGTCAAATGGCAGTTTTCGAAAAATTGCAAATTTCAAACTCTCATATCTTCCGTTCCTATCATCTCCGCCAAAAATTATTTATATCACATGGATCAGCATACCTCAATGTATCACTGTGCAAAATATGAGCGATTTGAAAAATCTCAAATTTTTGGTGAAAAATGCCAAAGGGCATAAAAGTGTTTTTTTGTGAAAAATCGACATTTTGAGCTTCAAAACAACCATGACTGTGGCTTCCTTCCTCCAATCCACTGACATAGAAATCTTTAATCAAGATGTCGAACAAACAAAGCGTATTGCGAAGGAGCTCAATCTTGCTGAAACTCAATCTAAATTATCTTCGATATAATTTGCAGTATTTCCAATAACATGCGCTAACACTTGATCGATAGAAATCTCCAAAAAGTCCAAATACGTTGTTTTGAAGCTCAAAATGTCGATTTTTCACAAAAAAACACTACAAGTGCCATGAAAACACCACTTCATTTTCAAATACTTAGTTAAGAATATTTCGAGAACTAATGCATAAAATGAAAAAACAATTACTGTGCTGAAATCAGTATAAGAATACCTTTCAAATGAGGTATCACTCACCCCATCTTCCCTATTCAAAAATTGGGGGTGAGGGTTGTAGTAGCAAGGGTTGAAGCGCTATGCGTCCGTAACCTACATCTTAAGTTGTCCCCCTCGAAACAGAAATCGACCTGTCCGAGCATTTCTATCGAAAAAATTTATTTCGTTTGTAATCTCGTCTGTTTCGTTTTCAAATGGCCACCCTGTATAAGGTGGTTGAATATATTTATCTTCGAGATATTTCTGCTCTTCGAGAACCTTTTTTTGTACATACAACTTTGAATTTTCAGTGGATTTATAAAAACTGTCTAATTTTTTATTTGTAATTGTAATAATGATATCTTCAGCAGTTCTCCGTATCATGTTGGGTAAAGTTAAGAAAAAATTTGTGTTTTTCCAGATCATAGTTCATAGGTTATGGTTTTCAAAGTTTCTTCATATTGTTTGACATTTGTTGAAGAAGTCTTTATCTTGCCTAACTATTGGTTTTTTTCTCAGTTGAATGCGCGAATCTAACTTCAAAGGAGAATCTGCCGCAAAGGTGAATCTATCTAAAAGGCGAATCTACCTAAAAGGTGAATCTACCTAAAAGGCGAATCTACCTGAAAGGCGAATCTACCTAAAAGGTGAATCTACCTAAACGGTTAATCTACCGAATATATTGATCTGCTGGCCCATACTAGTAATTGTAATAATAATATCTTCAGTAGATCTAAGTATAATGTTGGGTGAGGTTAAGAAATAATGACCCTGTAGAGAAGCAAACTAGGAAGGACTAGCAATGTAATCTCACTGTTCTTATGTTTCACACTTCCTGATGTTCATTGACGTTAGGCTCTAAGGCAAGGTAGTGCAAACATAATTTGCTTCTAAGCCGGCCGAATAAGAAACCTTTTTTTTCTGGACACGTCTTGTAGATGCGCTGTTTTCATTGTATTTTATTCTAACCTTTGTAGTATTATCGTGTTCGGGATCAGGATCATGTACTGTGACGTCAAAATATATGTACTTTCTTGGAGGTATATCATCATCTATCTCGACTCCGTCTTTGACAGTAAGTTCTCCAGTGGCTTCATTTATATCAACCCAATCGGTATCAGTATCGTGTGGCCTAAAAATTAAGTTCCTTTAATGATAAACAATTTTGAAACATTTAAGAAGAACTTGTGTTCACAAACTGGTTCCAGTGCAATATCACTCAGGTTTATTACATAAAGATAAACTGATTTTTGTGCGTGAAACAAGGACGTTTCATCGTGATGATAAAACAAACATTTTCGAATTTATTTCTTGGTGTTTTCGCGCTTATTCACCATACCATGCATGAATATTAAAGCAAATTCATTCGGTTGATTTTTTCTTGTTGTACACTTCACCCCTATTTGATTTTGATGAAACTATATTTATAGATATTCTTAATAATACTCACTTGATGGTGAAAGTCAAATCGGTGCCAATATCTTCGTCTACAGCGGATATAACGCCAATTTTTGTTTTGGTTTTTGTTCCATCTGTCACTGTCAAATCTTGCAATGACGAATCTATAAATCTTGGAACGTTATCATTAAGATCCACGATATTGATCAGAACAGTGCCTGAAACGTGGAAAAGAAAATGAAAGAATATTATTAAACTGTCAAAAAAATCATACAAAATATTGAGATTAACTTTGTGTTGGAATAACACAATGAAATTATCTGACAAATCTAGAGAGCTGCTAAAGCTGAATTTTGATCAGATATAAGATTCATATATTCATCGAAACTAAAGATTATATTGATGTCAAGTTATTCAACAGTATTCTTATAGATATAACAAATAATGATAACATAAGTCGTATATGCTTTTTTTATTATGATTTGAAAATTCACTTGAATTGGGGGTATATTATCATAGGTACCTTTAGTACTATTATCTCCTATTTCAGTGTTTTTGTCTGTTGCTTTCAGACCGATTACTATTGCATCAAATATCTCGAAGTCTGGACTACACTTGTCATTTATTGAGATGGAGGCTTCTAGTTTTTGTTTCATTGTTGATTTAGACTTAACAGAAAAACACCTACAAGAAAAAAAATTATCAACTCTAACTTTCGGTTTCTCAAGTATACTTTTCCGCTGAAGCCTTTCAGACATTTTGAGTCTAAAAGCTCTCGTTCATAGTCAAATTATTTATGAATTGGGTATTTTCTTTTGAAGTACTTATTATTCAAGTCAGCTGCCTCTAGCCACATTCTTCGTAAATGAAAATGTCGAACTTGGAAAGCCAAGTGAGAAGAGAACTAGTCACGAAATAATACCTTACACATCAATGCATTCTTTGACAAAACCGACAATTCAGAGAAAACTCACTGATAGACTTCTGGATCCAGTGATAACATTCTTGAATTTTTAGTAACATAAGTTCCTTTCCAATCTATTTCTATATTTAATTGGGGATTAGTGTCAGGATCTGTAACGACTATAGATACACCTTCAATTTCAGTTTCTGGTTTTGAGTTTTCGGGTACTTTCGCCATTCTGTCGTCCTGCAAAAACGGTTTTCAAATTCAAGATTGTTAATCTATTGTATACCTATATAGCAATCGTTAAACGATTTAGTTCAAAACATCCTATCGTTTCGTAACTCTCTCATGTTTCTGAACATCCCAATGTGTGTTGAAATTTTCTTCTTATACGTTGTAATCATCCAGATTTTGGAATAACTTTGAAATTTCACCAACATATTATCAAACATCAAAATCTGCCCCTGTTAAATTAATTGTCTGCTGCAAATTCTTACCGTTGAAATTGTGATTTTCATGACTGGTGGTTCATCATCAATATCCGTTATATCGATTGTTATTGTTTTGGAGGTAACGTGTATTTTTCCATTATCTGAAGCTTTTACAGCAATCACTACTTGTTGTTGAACTTCATAGTCGAAGGTGTTATCATTTATCGTTGTGATGATCCCTTCTTTACTGATGTCCAGTTTCTGGTTCCAAATTCCAACTATTTCGTACCTGGAAATGAAGGAGTTCTGTGAAGTACTCCATGGCTCATTTGGAAAAACTAACAAACTAATAACCAACAATTTGAAGCAATGGTTCGAAAATTTTTGTGGTGATTGAATAATGACAACTGAGCTCTAGTCACATGCATTATTGATTCAATTGAATATTGTGGAATGTGAAGATATCTCACTGTTTCTTCAAATTAAAAATTTTGAAGAAGAAATTGTTGACAATCGCACAATCTATCATTGCAATATTATACTCACGAAACTATATCACCCGCATCTTTGTCTACGGCAGTAGCGTTGAATACAATTTGACCGGCCTCTATATTTTCAGGAATATCTACGGTCTCTTCCTCATTCACAAAAATTGGAGGTTCATCATTTATGTCCTTGAGGTTTATGGTGATCAATTTCGAATCTGTGTGTGTTTTGTCGGCTTTTTCGATCGCCAAAATCTGAAAAATCATCGAAGGTATTCATCGAATTCTTCTCGAATATCTTATATTAATAGAAATATTATTGGAGTTCGATTGTATCGAATTTATGATGAAAAACACAAGAAAAACAGAAATACAGAGAAAGATTCAAAAAACGTTATGTGATTGACCCAAACATGCCGTTGTCATAAAATAAAATAACAAAGTTAAAATGAGATTACAATTGAATTGAAAAATGTAATAACTAATAATGAACCCACAATAATGAAAAAACCCAAAAAGGTCAATTCTATGCCTATGAAATATGAAAAAAAATTTGATGCCAGTTATAAAAAATCGGAATATAAAAGAATTTCGATGACATTGAAAACAGAAAGTCAGTAGATGTTAGATATGACTTTTCATTATTAATTTCGTTTTTTCCAAATCATATTTTGAAAAAAAGTTTCGATTTTAAGATCTCTTAAGTGGGTGTTGAATGAAAAAAATCCAGTCACTCAGTTTTTCTGTTTCTTGATTTTGAGGAAGAAATGAATTTTTGTCATTGAATGTGATGAGTTCAGTCGCAAATTTCAAATATTCGTATTCGTGCATTAATATATAGATAACGATTTGATCCAAGTGAAAAGAGGGCAGAAATATTCATCCTTTTGAGGTGATCGATATAGGAATATACCTAATGAAAATAGTTAAATTGAACCCACATTGAACTTTATCACTTTCCAGTCTTCATCTTCATAGTCAAGCAGGCTTGAATCTATAACAGTAAGGGAGAAACTTGCTTTCTGGTAACCTGTATCGGGTATCATTTCGAAAGCTTGGATGTAGTTGACTTCACCATTTCCTGCATCCATCTTGATCGTAAAAGTTCCATTATCACTCTGAAAAATATCAAGTCAGAACAGCAATGTATAAAAAGTAGAAACAACGCATAACAGAACTTTTACGACGTCTTATCAGGGGCTTCAGATTGTGCAGATAATAACGAGTACATCACGCATTCTATAAGAGTATCAAAAGAATTTTCAGCATCATCCGAACCATTCACGCCTCAAAATGCCGCTCGCCCTGAAGTGACGCCTCAGCAAGATGAGAAGATAGGAGTGAACAGACATTTTATCTGACCGAGAGGAAGAATGTAAATGATAGCAGAACAATAAGTATCAAACAGACCACAATGATGTCAAAGTAGAAGACAAAAAAGTCGGAGATGTTATAGAGGAAATAGTAGGAAAGATATTGGGAAAAATCCAAAGACCAATATGAAGGTATTGCTTGAGGATGTAATGAAGTAGATTTCGGATAAAGTGATTCTGGAATTATTTCCGATTCTCCAAAAAATTCTGATGATGTTCGAGAACTTGAAAAGCATTATTTGAATTGAAAAATTGCGTTTTTGCTGACGGAAAGGAGTTTTTGTTATCACATGAATATCAGTCACGTCTCTGATGAAAAAAAGGTAACTGGGTTAGGCAAGGGTGAAGAAAAAGATGAATTGCGGGGATGGTGGTCTTCTGGAAAATGACAGCAGGATAACTTGTCCAAAACACAGAAATGTAGAGAAATAAATTCATTTCGAACTTGTATTGTACAATAATTCACAGCAGGGCTAGCATACCTACAATATTCAGTGGAGGCGAAATTAAATGATTTATATCCTAGATGAATGAAGCTGGAAGCACTAAAAACAAAGGCTGCATGAATGAGATTTTGATATATTTTTATTTAAAGTATTGAATGTATTACCAAATCCATATCTTCCACTGAAAATTTAGTTATGATGCCTTTGAAACCTTCGTCTACTGATACAATTGAATCTTTCATAGTGATGACTGGCCATTCATCATCCTGATCGAGGATGAAGAATGTTATATCTAGTGGTGTTGCAGTATTATCGTCTTCCTCAATTGCTTCTATCGTCAATGCTATGGTGTCACCTGTCTTTTCTCTATCCACATTTTTAACTTCAATTACTCCACCAGTTTTTGAGATAGTTATATCGCATTCGAATTTAGCACATCCATTTTTTGTTATTTTATATGAAATCGCGCTGTCAATTCCAACATCGCCATCTACAGCTGTTACTTGGAATTGCTGAAAAAAAACAGCATATCCAACACTTAACAGTTTTCACCTCATCAAATCCAATCGATAGAAAAACTTGGGGTGATTGACATCTGATGTTACAATAAGTTCATTGGAAGCTGTTTATGAGAGAAGAGAATTAGGAGATATTAAAAATATAAAGTTGAAATGTTTTCATGGAGAATTGATCATTTCGTTAATATTCGAATTCTCATGTTAAATTCATCAGAAGTTTCTCAGATATAATGATGTTAAATTGTTTCCCATTTTTCAGAACGGCTTACTGTTGAACATGTTTTCTGTCTCTCTAAATTCATTTTATCTTTATATTTTTGGGTCTCAAAACCTCACCAAAATTATGAGATAGTTGAAGGGGGTTGAAAAACAGTGGATGCATCAATCAACCTTCTTCACTTCATTTAATTAACACATATATTACTTTCATATCGGGTGGTCCTTTGAACTAGAAGGAATTATTAATTGTACAAACCTGATCCTCGTTTTCTTCGAATTGTTCGGTGGTGATCATTTTGGTGAATTTGGGAGGTTGATCTGGTTGATCTCCTACATCAATTGCAACTTGCACTTCCCCCGACTCAATCTCTTCCTGTAGAAATATATTCATTCCGAAGTTGAAGAAATTAACAAAAATAAATCAGTCTTACCTGAGCTTCGACCACTAAGACATACGAGTATCTAGTTTCATAATCCAGGGTGACATCATTTTGAAGGTAGATTACCACATTTGCTGAAGTATCAGTTGGTTTTGGTTGTGGATAGAAATCTACCCCAAATATTGTTGAATTCTGAAAAAAATCAAGTATCGAATATGATTGGAATACGGCATACTCTGTCTTAGCATTTGTCCCATCATTTAGCCTTAAATATTCACATTTTACGTCAGAAGTCCTATATCACCAGATTTTATGGGCGAATGCCAGAGTCAGTCCAGTCCTTGAGCTTTAAAGTCATCAATATAGTAAAAAAGTTGCTAGTTGAGGGTTGTTTTTATTCAGTTTATGGATTATAATTCTCTATATTTTTGACTTTTCTTTTGTTATGTGTTCTTGTTTCGAATTTATTTTTTGTTTATCTTATTTACTGTCGAAACTTGTGTTTCTTCACTTGAATTTTAGTCAAAAACAATTCAGGTGAATTAATAATTAAAAATATTTATTTGAATGGAATATAAAAACCTTTTTAGTATGATTCTGCTCGAGAAACACTTGAAGATATAATGTTTTGAAGTAATTTCATTCTGAGATATACATCGCTATTTTTCGGAAACATAGAAAAATCAATATGTTCAGCATAAAATATTTTGTCTAATATAAACAGAGAAATAAAGTAGGGTTCTTACTTCTCACACTTATCTCTTATATTGAATAACCTTCAAGTTTTATTTCGAAAGTGAACATTAAAATTGCATGAATTTAACATAAGTTTACTTACTCCTTCCTTCATGGTCAACTTCGCTTTGTCCATCATGCCATCTAAATCTGTCATCGCCAAAGAACAATTAGAATTTTCCAAGACATAGACAGTGTTCTCCTGAAAAAAGTAAATGTCGATTTCCAAATTTACTCAAATGTAATGAACAACTAGAAATTCCAGGAACAGAAAACTTTTCTCATCTTGTGAAGAATTCACTCTTTTCATAATAATTCTTCCGAAGAATATGGGTAAAAAAAACAGAATCATTTGGATGAATGGATTCCTAAACATGGTGAGAATAGTTGGCACAGAAGTTTCTCGTTTGGAGAATTTCCCGAACTTCCACCCCTGGGAGTATAATGGAGAAATGGTTCTATGCAAATCAGTCAATTTTGAAGAAAATTTCATAAATATTGGTACTCCACCTTCCTGTTGAAACTTGAGTATGCTGGTTTCAGGATTTCTTCGAATATCACCCCCAAAGAGAAAAAATCATATGGAGAGTACTTATGAGTGACCACCAATGCCGAACTCAGAGTTTTGGAACTGAATAGCAGCGTTAAAACCTTTTGTGGCAAAATATCAATTTTTGAATCGAATCGAAGAGAATTGGTATTTGGAGTTTCAATTCGAAGTAAGGAAACATGTGCGCCGCAGGATTTTTGAGAATTTTCAACATTTCCTAAATATATTCGTTTGTCTTCTGATGTTTTTGTTGGTTTGTTTCTGTTTTTATGAGCTTATGCTTATTTATTGTTCCTGGTAAGTACTTGATTTTATTAATGTGTTGTTTTCTGTTCAATATTTCCAATGTTCTCGTTGGTTTGAATTTTGATAGTTTTTGTTTCTTCCGTTCGCTTTGTTTGTTTTTTTTTCTTGTTAGTTGTTTTTAGATTTTGTTCGTATTGGATTTTGCTTTTGTCGATTCATTTGTGACCGTTTGTATAGATTTGTTTTGTTGTCTATGCTTTTTGAATTATGATAGACGTTGTTTTCAATCTCACAAATGTTGTTTTTCAAATTTTTGAGTGATTTTTCTTCTTTTCACTTTCGTAAGTTCTGTAGTCGACTAGTATTCATTTTCTCCTTCGGCTTTTATTTTTTGTTTTTTCTTTTAATTTTATTTCTGTTCGGTTTGGTGTTTGTCTTTGTTTGTTTCTGATTGTTTCATCCATTCGTCCTCCTGGTTTGATTTTGGATTTGTTCTTCGTTCGTTCGTTCTTCCTATTCGTTTATCAATGCTGCGTTATTTCAAGTGGGAGTGTTGTGGGGTAATGATATATTAGAAAATCATAAATTTCTCACCTCGAATTTGCAATTATTTGAACCTAGATGGAACTGCGGTGCATTATCATCCAAATTATTTACATTAACTTGAAAGGTGATGGAGTGTCCTCCTGAATTCAAGGTATTCTTAGTTTCACGGCAGGTACTCTTCTCGTAGTCGAGCAGCTGCGTTAGAATGCATTGTGTTCCCTGCACTTTGGCACCATATACCAAATCCGAGCATTCCTTATCTATTTCCAGTCTCAATTCTCCAGATACTAAAATTAATTCAATAAATGGATATTGTGTCAACATTGAATTAATTTCATTTCTATGATACCCTTTAGCTAGCCAGGTCTGTTCAGGTAAAGCATAGGTATGTGGGGCTTAGCACTTACCTCCTTCTATGTTGAACAACACCTTGTTTTCTAAATTTTCATCGAGTGTCAGAATATAATATCCATCTTTCACTTTATCAAATGCGATCTCTTTGTCCCCTGGAGATAATGTGAACCCATTTGCGGAAGTTATTGCTCCCAATGATATAAGGACCAGGAAATACTCAATTCTGGGCATTTTGTACCTATATGTGAATACAGATTCTATATAAGACTGTCAAAAAAACCAGCTGTCAAAGTAATCTTCCATGATCCTCTTCATGTTATAACAAAAATATTGGTAATAATTTGACAATAATTCATTAGCATTTTATATGGTTCTGGTTGAGCGACCCCCATATAATTCTGCATGTGGCTTGAATACGTAAATATCCATCCAAATGCAGAATTTCATCTAGATCGAATCTGTAGTTTTGAAATTAGCAGGAAAAAAAATTCAAATGGCTTTATTTATTGAACCCCATGCGCATATTGATATGGAGAATTATGTGTTGCAGTCACACGAATGCCCATACCTAATTTATTTCCTCGTTGTTTCTACTTTGAAGCTCTAATATCGATTTTCAATTCGATGAATCCCACACCACTCTCGTGGGTGGTCGGTTCATGTCGAGTATTGCAATGGGCAGGCAACCATGCAATTTGAACAATTGGAAGGATCAGAACCGGATATTCAGATATCAACATATCTTGGAAGAAAATACACAGCTTTTTACGAAAAATTGAACTACAAAAATTATTTAGTATTCGTGACACAAAAAAATAAACATATTGCTACATATACTGGGTGATTTAGGTAGTTACATTGTTGATTTCCTGACGGAAGCAAACAGGGTCCTCGTTGAAATATTCAGAATTAGGCTAAATTAGAACATAAATTGCTCGACAATATCCTGCTTACCTAACTTTCGACATATTTTTTGCACACTTTTGCATCAAAAATTGATACACGACTGAGTTATCATGGTAGAATCATATCAAAAGATAAGCCGCGAGTATTTTAATACCCATACCTGTATCTTTCCGAGCGAATAATATAATGATCGAATTGTGATAAAAAATATTCAGGAGAAACCAATTGTTATTATTTTTATTTACTCCACTGATATAGTTTATTCCATTGATTCAGGTATTTCATCATAGGATGACTTTAGATGGCTATAATACAGGTGTCCTATTTTCGACACATTTGAATTGTATCTGTATTTTTTCTGACGATAGAAAGATGCAGTTTTCACCAAAATTCAGTACTTTTCAGTGTGGCTCAAGATCTTAAAAGGGTCTACGTCCCTGAAAAAAAGGGAGTCAGAAACGATTTTTTTTTGATTGGAGAAGGGATGTATGAGTGTATAGAGATAAAAATATTTCATAAGTATTGAACGAATGAAAAGGATATTCCCCACCATTTTTGGTTATTTTATAACATTTGCACCATCAGAACGAAAAAATATTTTTGTGTTTTTTCATTTCAATATTGAAGTCTATCATTTAGTCAATCAAACGTCTATCTCATCTTCTTTTCAGAATTTACGTCTTTTTTGTAATTAATATTACAACAATGTGTTGTTTTCGCGAAATTTATTTCCTCGAATTTTTCTATTCGAAATGATAAATATCCATTTTTCTCAAAGTCAATTTATTAAGGTTTGTTTAGCCGTCGACTAGTGAAAATTAATTGTTTCTTACAATTGTGGATTCTAACATTTAATTGAATTTCTTTTAAATGACACGCCCCGCAGGTATCTCCTCCCAGATGACTGGTGAAGGAAAAAGAGAGTATAATACAGCCAGTGTGAGATCTAGTTCAGGGTAGGATTTCTTGTTGTATTCCCTGAGCGCCAACATTTGTTCTATTAAGCTGAATAATCCAATAAATGAAAACTAATGCACTGCACTGCCATCTGGCGGTATACGTTTCCTATTTTGAAGGCTAAAGACTCTTAAACATACAAGAGTCACATTTAAATGTAAACTCTCTGCACCTGAGAAGATAGAACTTATAACATTTTCTTATCGAGTTTGTTGTCTTATTTGTTTTCGTTTTCGATTATCAAAACCTAGGACAAAGACAAAATTTGAGACCTTTCCCCCATAAGCACAAAAGTACTTTGAGATGTCAAAGTACACTGTCTTCAGATCGAAGTGCACTGATTATTTATCCGAGTTATGAAGGGTCTAGACTCTAGAGACAATGTTTGTGTTTCTTAATGGTATGCCGTATGCTTGGTATCCTGCAAAAATGATTTTTGGCTTATGGAAAATTTCAAAAGAATAGAAATTCTGAAGATAGTAGTCCTCGCAAAAAATGAGTCATCCTTTCTATATCACTTGATATGCATTCCTAGATCATTCCAAAAAAAGCTTATCAGAGCTTTGCAGACCCTGTAGTCATAACTTGATCATTCTCAATTTGCCTAGAAACATAAACAAACACAAACTTCGAGAGAACAGACCAAATTGCAAACCGTTTTTTCTTGCCGCACTCACAACAAGAATGATTCAATGCTCAAAATAATCTTTCTCAGGTTGAAGAGGGCATCACTTATCTGAAGTCATAGGTCTGTTAAGTTTGATATTCGAACAAAGTACAGTGAGTGGAGTGGACGTTCTGTTCTACTGTATGAAAGTAAGTCGAATTTTTCATAATATATTCTAAGACAAAAAGTGTATATTCATCAACAATCATTTTCATACGAAAAATTGTTGCTCCAGTTCTTATATTGAATTTTACTAAGAGTATTCCGACTCAGAGGAGACATATAGAGCCCTTTCACTATCAAGGGTACTGAAATTGTCGAAAAAATATTTCCTAAAGCTGAATACAGACTATTCTGACGTGACGTGATTCCACGTCACGTCAGGACCGTGCAGTGCTCACATTGGCCTAATATGAAGTAATAAAAATGCATCACATCGTTCTGTGCGTTCACGTCAATATTAGGCCAATGTGAGCACTGCACGGTCCTGACGTGACGTGGAATCACGTCACGTCAGAATAGTCTGTATTCAACTTTAGGTTGGGAAATTTGGATGCAAATTTCATGCACATTTCCACTTTGAATAATGTCAATTTATAATTGAAATTTGACGCGTTTCGGAATCTTCTATAAATATGGTCTCTAACCGGAATAATTGATAATTTTGATGTTATATATTTACAATAATAAATTCAAATCATTCTCTTTCGAATAGTCGTTGTGAATTTTTGAAATCACATCAAAAAATATCAATGCACAACCTTGAATTGCAGCATGTAGGGTTTTTTTCTAACAATAATTTCGGAAAAGTTTAACGTCATAAGTCTACTTCAACTGATGAGACGCTCGGCGAAAAGAGGTTTAAAATGATAAAAGGCCCTTTTTGAGTAGATACTCTCCTTATTTTCGGTTGATATCGATCGTTTGAAGTGCAACAGTAAGTAATACATTTTTCCACGAAAACAGTTATCTCTGATCACTGATCAGGTAAGTACATTGAATTAGTTTAACCTATGTAATCAGCAACTGATTAGATTGTACACTGACATAGAGCAGTATTACTTATAATAGATGTAAATTTAATCTGGCAAAATGTAGGTTTAATTATAAATTTATGAATAATTTCTGGAAAACTAATAAAACTATAGAAATAACTCCCGAAGAAACGATAGCATAACCTTCTTTATATATACAGAGGGTTCATAACCGATCACAACAATGATCCTTGCGAAATCGCCAATACTGAGCGCATATGATGAAATTATTTTTGACTTTCTGATTTTGAAATTTCCCACTTGCCCTAAGTTATCCGTATCACTTTTGAATGTTTTTTTTTTGAGAAAGTAGCATTTACCGGCCGACGTTGTTGTTAATTGTTATTGTTATGATCATCACAATAGCAACGAAATAACGGATTACATTTCTGAATTATTTAATTCAAATAAGAATACAAATGCTTATGCATTCATTATTGAAGAGATGTGTCGTCTCATTGATTTGTGATTCTACACGGTTGCCGAAAAAATATTGTACGCAACACGCCCGAAATAGTTATTTTCCTATCAAGGGCGGAAAGTACTTTCCGCTCAAGATAGGAACAATATTTTTTCCACAACCATATTATGAAATGAAAAAAAAACTTCTACACAACTCGAATATTCGTTTTGACACATTAATTAAGGAGTTTGGGATTCTATGCGGAAAATCATAGACCTTGACATAGAAATAAATACACAGATCCATGTATGCCAGTCATAATTTCTGAAGGATGTCAAGTTCTCTTTGAAAATGCAATAATTTTCAAACGGAAATCTGCATTAAGAATTAGTTTGACATGGATGAAACTGCATAATTTGAAATATTTAACTAAACATATAAGTAAGAGATTTCATGTTAAAGGTATTATTATACCCAAATTCAACACATATTTACTTTCCCGCACTAGTGCGGAAAAGTGACACTTTCCGAATCGAAAACAATGCGAGAAAGTAGTTAGTTGGGCCCGGTTGTAAAAAAATAGTTTTTTTGGACTCGCAGACTTCCAGGCTCGTCCTAGAATTTTGTCTATTCGTCCAAAAAAAACCCTATTTACCGGACTTCTTACGTAAATTCCTATTGTTACACAATATTTCCCAAATCAAAAGTTTCTTGAAACATACACATAATTTTTTAAATAAAAAGGAAATGATGCACAAACTACGATTTTTCAAAATTTTATTTCTAGTAGAGTATCCATAATATAGATATTATTCCAATGCATGACGCTTCTTTCTTTTATTCTTGCCTTCCGTGTCTTGCTTCTTTTTATCTCCCTTATCTTCCTCATCAGATGATCCAAATATATAGCCCATGAGTGTCTTCCATAACTTTTTGAACTCTGATATGATACCCTTGAATGTTTCATCTAGAGATTGTTTCGGGGAAGACCAAAGATCGGACCATGATCTGTACAAAAAATTAAGCTATAACATTTTCAGAAATATGTCCTCAGAATGGTCTTTCTACATAAATTCATAGATATTTGACCAATTATGGGTCTGACGGCAGAATAATGTTCGAATATTTCCCAGAGTTCCAAAATTTAAAATTGAAAACTTTCAGCATTTTTGAAAGTGCTAAAAATAGCATTGAATATGGACGAATGCTTATATATAATTCCTATAATTTCGAAAGAATTGTTTTCAAGAATTCAAACCTTGCAAAAACTGCAAACTCAGAACTAAAAATCCCATGAAAGCATACATTTCCACTACCGAGCATTTATGGAAGAGCACAAAATTTTCTAAATCATTCGAAAATGATTATTTCACTCTGTTTGGAAGAAAACATTATTTCGTCAGTAAATGTGGTCCCCAATGTAAACAGAAACCCCTCATTCTATATTCGAATTTACAAATATTCCTTCGACAAGAAATAACGAGAAATTTTCTTGTATTTATAAAATAACTGAACTTACATGCTCGTTACACAGTTTGCTATTTTTCCGAAGACATCGCCTAGTTTAGTACTAACGCTGGATAAATAATTTGTAACATTATTGAATATACCAATGACATCAACCATTTTTCACAGTGACACAGTTGAAACTTGATACTTTTTTGGAATAAATATTTTTTGGAACCCACCAGAAAGAAAATATCTTATCAATATGATTGGTAAAATCTCGTTGATTGCTCTAATTTGGCAAATGATATTTCAGGCTACTTCGTGATTAATTGGAGAAGATTAAGTACCTACCTTTTCTATCTCAACATGTAAAAATATAAGAATCGAATGAAAAAAATGTCAATTAATCTAAATTGATCCATAATTCTAATATTGTGTATTGTAGAACAAAAAACATAATCAATCATAGAAGAATAAGGTTAGCCAGGGGCTTTCTTCCACCTTTTCTTCAGGAGAAAATGAAAAAGTAGGGTTCAATTGGGTAGAACTCGCATGAAGAGGGTTCTACCTATGGAAATCTGAAGAGTGAGGGATTTTACCAATGTTTTCTTGTGATCTATGAAAAGATATCTACATTCAAAAAAATCTTGGGCTCAGTAGCTTCGGAATTTTAGAAAAAATATTTGTTGCTTCCTCAATGAGAGCTTCCATATGATATACCACATGATACATATAAAAATTTCTTTTGAAAATTAGAAATCCTTACTTTAGATTGGGTCAATGTGTTCCAATTGTAGGACTAACAAATTTTCGCAGATTTCCTAGAAAATCTCTAGAACTATGCATCTTCCTCTATTCAAAAACGGCTTCTCTCACTTTTCGAAAATTATTAAATTCATTGAAACTTTCATTCTCTTTTATACAAAAAATATCATTAATTCTTGATCAATGAAATGTACTGGATTTTTTTCATTATAGCAGTCTGTTTCTGAGCTTTCATCAAATCTCTCTAGCATTGCAAACTGTAATTTCTTCCTCTACTCAAAAACGGTTTCTCTCACTTTTCAAAAATCATTCAATTCATTGAGTTCATTGAAACTTTCATTCTCTCTTAGAGGGTTTTACAATCAGATATTCTGGTTCTTTACTATTCCACAGCCTTATATTTAGTTGCCCCTTGAAAAAAAAATTCCTATTAAGAAACTACGTTCGGAAAGCTTTTCTCTGTAATTTCTTCCTCTACTCAAAAACGGTTTCTCTCACTTTTCAAAAATCATTCAGTTCATTGGGTTCATTGAAATTTTCATTCTCTCTTAGAGGGTTTTTACAATCAAATATTCTGGTCCTTGACTATTCCACAGCCTTATATTTAGTTCCCCCTTAGAAAAAAAAATTCTATTAAGAAACTACGTTCAGAAAGCTTTTCTCTGAATAATCGGCTTCTAGAACTTTTGCTTATCAAAAATAACATATAACATTAGGGAACACAATCCTGAATTCAGTTCAATTAGTTTTCAATAAAAATGTAAATTATAAACAATTTTGATTATTTCGTTTATGAATGTTTTATGCAACACAGTATTTTTGTTGCACTGAGCATGATTGCATATCTCGACCTCGCCTCGATCTTCAAATTTTTTGCAACAACTATCCACTTTTTGCGCATAACTATTTGAACGTCATAAAAAAATTATTGCATAGTGATCATATTTTTCAAACGTTATCTCGTTATCCATATCAATGACGTGAATTATTTCATCTAATCGACCCGAATACTTCAATTTATATTATATCTAATTCATATAAAATCTCTCGATTTAAATATTTGAACTACGTCAACGACAATCGATCTAAGATATTCTGCATTCTTTGAGAATAAACAATGTTGATCAAAAAACGAATCAGAAATATCCATGGGCGCAGTGTCAACGAAATTCTGTTGAATTCAATGTTTATTCATATTGGTTTGGAATTTTTTCGGTAATAACAAATTCGAATTACTATTTTTTTCTTGTTAGAATTTCTTGATTTGAATATAATTCAGTCTATTATCTCCGGAAATCTCGAAATAAAATTTTTATTCCGTGATGTATTCTGTATTTCAAACTTTCTCAAAAATCGCCCTGGCAGACCCCAGTGGCGTGACTGGCTGCATGGCTGACCAGCCCAAAGTCGAAAAAAATTTGCTCAAATTGAGGCGAATTATTCATAGGAAAAGTTAAAAGGCATATATCACATTATCATATTTATTCAATTTCGATTCAATTCATAATTTCCATATGTCAAATTCAAAAGATGCTTCATTGCAGTACCCTTTTATAGTGTAGGCTGAGCCGGTGGTGCAGCAAATATATTCTGAAAATCTTCTAATCCTTTGTTGAATTGTTCTTCCACTTTCTTCGAGTTTTCCTGCATATCTTTTTCAAGTTGTTCTGCAGGATCTGGGGGCTGGGCAAATATATCGGCAAAATCTCTGAAAAATGTTCGAAAATACGATACACTGTGAAATTGGCAACATGTTCTATACTCACATTTTTATTTTACTGAAACATTCAAGGAGTTTGTTGATTATTGATAATACCACATAATAAAAATTTATATAACTATTTATTTGGTCGCCAATCCAGCCGAAAAGATCGAACATTATGTTTAGAATGAATTTCAATGGAAATAATGTTGATTTAAAAAATTGCCTCTTTTTGTATAATATTTTATCGGTTGGTGGTAGTACAATAACATCATTTGATTGTATGAATTATATTATCCGTTTATCATGATATTAGTATCTTGTTGATAAATTATTGTTATGTTGGTTAGAAAACCAGAGAAAGATATTTCTACACAGATTTCTCTGGTTCTAGATGTTTTGGTATCTCTGAGATCAATTATGCACATCTTAAATGAGTACATACAAATTTTCAATTTTTTAATGGGACATAATCCTCAACCCTTTCATAAAAATGAAATACATATTTAAAACATCTGCTTTCAATATGTGCAATTTTGAGTTGGGTAAAAGAATGATCAGGATTTACTTCTTCTCGAAACAAAACATTTCGTTCAAATATTCGCTATAAAATATAAAAAAAAATTAAAATCAATAGAACAATATTTTCTCCGTATAATATTGATTGTTACTTCCCAGCAGTATTGGAGTATTTGTCTTGAAGTAAATGCATAATTTGCTGAAGATTATTGAAAAATTTCAAACAATTAACTGAATTATTCTCCAGAGTGAGAGGAGTTGATAAATCTTAGGGATTACTCGACATTTGAGAATCTGCTTCTACTTGGATAGAATACATCGTATATTTGCGCAAAAAATTTTCGAAGCATTCCTTACTAAACGTTCTATACGTGTTGTATTCTTTCAGTTTGTGCACATCAAGAATATAGCATTAATTCCTGTTAAAAATTATTTCGCTTTATTGTAATAATAACAATAATAACAATTGGTTTCAATACTTTCAATACAATTCATGTTATTGTATGTCTGTGTCAATGTTGGACAAATATTTCTTAAGAGATGTCAGAATTTTTGAATTCATTCATAAAATAAATACAAAGGAATCTTTCACCGAATATATGAAAATTTATGAGATAGAGATCAGAAAAATCTGTAATTCGAAAGATCCTATAGTGATCCCAATGATAAGCAATAAATACATAATTTGGGAATTAGCGAACACTAATTTATTGTTAGCCAATTCTTCACTGGAATGTAATTGAACACTCTAGTAGGTATATACAAAAAATTATCATCAGGGAGTTAATGCATCATATGTGAATATTCCCCAAAATTATTCAAAAAGGAAATTCAAAGATACATTCAAAACATAAATATTTTTATAAAATTAGATTCCTGACGTATTTGCATTTGAAATACTTATAATTCCTTCAATTAAATCATCAGTTAATTAGTTGACGAATATGTCATTATCTGAATGAAAATGAAGGTATTGTCCGCCAATTTTCATTGATCTTTGATAATTAACCGATCGTACGCAATTCTGACAACATATCATCATAATTAAGTTTGTTATCATTCTCCTTCATGAAACTCACAATCACATATTAATCAGCATCAGCATTTTCTTCGAGAAAAGAGATTGTTATTGTTGCACATCTCAATAAACAAATAAACTTATCCAGTACTCTGTTTCAACTTTTACCTGCGGTAAACGAATAAATTTCTCGAAGAGATTCAATATTCTTCCAAACTTTGAATATGGGTGAAGATTCAAAGCCTAAGAAACTTACAGACGACGTTGAGAATTTGTTCGATTTGATCAAAGAAGGTGCTTCATATCTTTTACATATGTAAGTAAAAAAATTATGTGGTATTTACCAAGACTCAATCATTCTTTGGATATTTTCAGCTACCTTTATTTCATCTCAAAAAGTTTTCCTTTGGAGTTTTTAGAGAATTTGTTTGATCATCACAAAAACAGCAGTTCTTATGACTATTCCAAAGAAGGAAAAACTTATATTTATCGCTTGTTCAATGCGATATTCGAGATTGAAAAACAAATAGTTGCCATGTAAGTGAATACTCATCTTTTCTATTCTTTGCTCTGAAAGATATCTTAATGTAATTTTGGTTACTTCGATTGAAAATAATAAAATTTGACCAATAATTCATTCAGAAACTTCATAAAGACAGCAATTGCTTTGTATGACCTCCTCCTTTATTCATATAAAAAATGTGAGGTTTATAGAGAACCAAAAGAAATAGAATATTTTCAGCACGCTGTCATTTTCATATTCTATAAAAGAAGCTTTTGATTAAAATTAGGGAATGTGAGATGGGGCTTTCGAACTACAGATTCGGTAGCTAATTATCTGATGATTTCTTTATTTTGTAGGACGTTCCACTACGTTTATAGCTACATACCAGTACCATTCATCAAAAATATATATGAAAATTTCTGTGTCAACAACAATCTTGAATGCACCGATGTGAAATTGAAAAACTGTAAAAAGGCGCTCATAAATTCCTCAAAACTGTCGAAGAAAAAGCGGGACGAATCGAAGAATAATGACGAGGATGATGACCCTGTGAGCAGACCATTCCCTTCAATTTCCCGAAATCCGACTCCGAAACCTGGGAACACAGTAAGCGTACCACTGGGTATTTTAGTGAATTCACCACAGAAAAACTCAAATCGAAATTTAACTACTCAGGAATATTCATCTGTCAGGCCCTCGGACAATTTCAATAAAACATCACCAATATATACTTCAGCTCCTTCATTGAGCTCAGGTGAAACGATGCAACTATCGAGTTCCATCAGAAAACCCTCCATTCTGACTTCTTCACCTGGTTCTACAAACAATTCAAAGGAAACACTAAAAAAAATTTCGTCTGAAAATGATTCTCCCTCAATAACTCATGCAGCCAAGAATTCAATAGCGACAACAAATGAATCAAAATCTTCAATACAAAATAGGATCGATCGTATCAGAATTACTGCTGATTCCCTTTCTACAGCTCCTTCTGTCCCTACATTTGAGAATCCTTTTGAGGGCTCACGTGCCCGTATCCTGTCTTCCTCAGAACCTCATAACACCTTCCTAAAACCTTCTCAAATTCCAATTAAGATCAATCGCCCAAATTTGGGGTCAACTGTTACTCCCTCATCTGGAATTGAAGAAAAATCTTCAACACCTTCAGTTGAATCATCAATGGTAATATCATCTGAATCTTCATCAGTACTTTCATCCAGTAACCCATCTCCTTCTTCGACTTTTGCAAAAACTGAGAACGGAAAGAATTCGAATACGAATAACGCAGAAAATCATAGATTTATTCAAAATACATTTTCAATAGCTCCTAGCAGTGTTAACAATAACAAATCACCGAATTCAATTCCAAAGGATATAAAAGTTCCTTCGGACGAAACCTCAAAATCTTCGGATCCAAATGCAAACTCAAGCACTCTGGTCAACGCTGTTTTGCTACCATCCACTAAATCCAGCGGTCCCATATCCTCGCCACAGAAACCGGTTGATGTATCAGAAGAACTTGACACTGCTCAAGCGTTATCAAGTTCATCAGCTAGAAATTCAATCTCTTCAACTGCTTCGAGAACTAAGATCGATGCAAATACAAATTTTTCTTTAGAAATGAGTGAGTCCTTAAAACCTTCAACAATTACTGGTAAGACAGATATTGAAATATCGTTATCTAAATACCTCCCAGCATCTGTTCATGAAAACGTTCTTGATTCAGAGAAGACTAAATCAATAAATCAATCCTCATCAGTTTCAGAATCATCAGCCAAGAACAAGATCAATTTATCTGAAGAAATCCCAGAATCTGCCCAAAACTCGAAAATTTTTCAACTTCCATCTTTCCCAGCCCAAAATAAAATGCCTCTTTCTGAAAAACAGGCTGAAGTAAATCAAAAACATTCAGTTTCGATAGCTAAAGTCGCAGCAAATCCGGATCCTTCCGTAGATCTTGCCAGACTTTTCGATCCAACTGTTACTAGAAATATTTCCAAAGCACCACATAACAAAGCACAAACGGATATTGGACCTTTTGTTCCTGAATTGATTTCTGGTCCCTCGGCTTCTGAATCAACCCCTCTATCATCTGGGGTTGAAGCTGATCAGAGTCCTTTATTGGATATTTCCAAAATCTTCAACCCTTCTTCCGCCCCTGGAGATATTTCCGAAGCACCTAATGAAAAATCGACAAAAAAAGCGGACAGTGATCCTATTCCTCCAACTACTCCTTCAACAGTTACAGAGGGTCTGGTGACAGAAATTCCGAATCCCTTCTCAGATCTTGAGAAACTATTTGATACATCCTCCACTACCAGTGTAGAAGATAACGAAACAGTATTTCCTGATCTTTTTGCACCTTCTAGTAAGATTCCTGAATCACCAAAGAATAAAACAATTAATGAATCTGGTACTTATACACCCAAATTGGTTTCTAGTCCTTCTATCAAATCTGATAAGAAGATCTCTTCTACCACTGTTGGTACAACAGATATTGGATCTTCAATGCCAAAGCCATCTACATCGTCATCTAATCATAGTAAGGTCGCCGATCCACAAACGAAGGAATCAACGGACCAATCTTCTTTAGTTTCTCAAGCATCATTGAAAAACGAACTCAATCCATCTGAAGGATTATCGGAATCTTCTGCTCAAAATGAAATATCGAACCTTCTTCATCTACCATCGACTCCAGCCTTGCCTCTTTCTAACAAACAGGCTGTGGTATCCCAAAAACAGAACATCAACGAAGGAGATTTAGTTGCATCGCCTGGCGTTTCAACTAAATCTACAGTTTCGAAAACAAAGGTCTCGGAGAATCCTGATCCTTTCTCAGATCTTGCCAAACTGTTCGATCCATCTCCAGCTATTCCAAGAAATATCTTCGAATCATCTGATGAGAAAGCAAAAACTAATACTGGACTATTTATTCCTCAATCGAATTCTAATCCTGAATCTACTCATTCATCTATGCTTTCATCTGGGACAAAAGCTAATTCTTTATCGGATATTTCAAAAATTTTCAACCCTTCTTTAGTTCCTGGAGATATTTTCGAATCACCAAACAAAAAGGCCTCCCCTAGTTCTTCAAATACTCCTTCAAAAGTAAGGAAAGATGGGGTAGAAGAAATTCCGAATCCCTTCTCCGATATTGCAAAACTGTTTAATACATCTCCCCTTACCAGTGGAAAAGATAACGAAACAGTATTTCCTGATTTGTTTGCACCCGATACAGCTTCTAGTAAGATTCCGAAGAATGAAACAAATAATAAATCTGCTACTCATACTAACAAATTGGTTTCTGTTTCTTCTAATAAATCCGATGAGAAAATTGAAGCAAACATGAATCCTTCCCCAGATGTGGACAAACACTTCAGCTCTTCTACCAGTATTGGTAAAACGAATATTGGATCTTTGATGCCAAAACCATCAACATCACTTATTCATAGTAATGTTGCCGATTCACAAACGGAAAAAGTTTTCCAAGCGTCATTGAGAAACGAGCTCAATCCATCTGAAGGATTATCGGAATCTTCTACTAAAAATGAAAACTCAAACATTCCTCATCTACCATCTACTCCAGCCTTGCCTCTTTTCAAGAAACAGGCTGAGTTATCCCAAAAACAAAACATCAACGACAGGGATTTAAATCCTTCGCCTGGCCACTCTGAATCTTCAACAGTTTCGAAAACTAAGGTCTCGAATCCTGATCCCTTCGCCAAACTGTTCGATCCTTCTCCAACTGTTCCAAGAAATATTTTCGAATCATCAGATGACAAAGCAAAAACGCATTCTGGCCTGTTTAATCCTCAATCTAGTCCACCAGATACTGATGCAACCCTTCTTCCATCTGAGATAACAGCTAATCCTTTATTGGATATTTTCAACCCTTCTCCAGCCTCTGGAGATATTTTCGAATCGTCTAACAGAAAACCGACAAAAAAAGCTGATCCAATTTCATCCAAATCAGTCCCAGATACTTCTCCTATCTCTCCAGCTACTCCTTCGAAAGGTATGGGAGGAGAAATACCGAATCCCTTCTCAGACCTTGCCAAACTGTTTGACCCTTCTCCTACTTCAAATGAGACAAACAATGGAACATTATTTCCTGAGCTATTTCCAACAGATCCTATTGAGGTTCTCGAATCACCGAAAGAAAAAACAAAGAATGAAAAAGCAATTAATCCCTTCGAATTGAATTCTGGTTCTTCGAATGAAACTAAAATCGAGAAAAATCTAGATCCTTTCTCAGATATTGCAGAACTATTCAACCCTTCACAGTCAACAAATAATCAATCATTAATTTCTGATCCATTCGCACCCAACACCACTTCTTCAAATGATAGGTCCTCATTGTTGATTCCAAAGCAAACACTTCCTTCTCCTCTTTTTCCTGGTACTTATCCTCCAACTTTGCTCAATATATTCCAACCTTCCAATACGAAGACAACAGAAAAGGTTAATAGCAGTTTTATTTCAAGGATTCATATTCCTTTTTTTCAAATTTATGTTAAATAATCACTACAAAATTCCCTAACCCCTAAATTTGCAGTGAATTTCCAGAAAACTAGATGATGACATGCTGCATTTTTCAGAACGGAGAGTCAGTAGCGCCAGTACCTAAAAATATTTTTCCGACTGTGGACTTGGGAACTTCATTGGATAGGACAATTGAGCAGAACAACAAAGCTTTCGAAAAGAACATGCAAGATTTTGGACAATCTATATCTAACGTATTTTCTGGCGGACTTAACGCACCAAAACCTGGTCAGAATACCATCTGAGAGTTTTGGATTCAATAAATTTTATGTTTTAGAGTTGAAATACGATTTAATTTGAAATAAATCTTGGAATGAAAAGACAATTTTCTTTCTTCACCCATAGTAGGCTATATGATCTGAAAATAGATCATGGATGAATGGCGTTCTTCTCCTGACTTCACTTCTGTGCCTCTAGTGTCCTTCTTTCATTGGAAATTTCGAAATAAATTATGATTCAATATTTCAACTTTGTCTTTATTCATTTCTTTACTATCTATTTATATATAATAGCATCAAGTTTGTTTGATTGACATCAATTTTTACTGTACTGTTGATTTTTTTGTGAAATTTCTTATTTTGTTCGACTAAAATGTTAAATATGTTTTGCTCCTGTTGTTTTTGAGTTTTGACATTGCATCATAGCCTGTGATCACCATAAAGTCATCGTGCTTCAAGAAGACGTTCACATCGAAATCCAAATTCAACACAATTTTATTATAATGCAATGGTTTACTATTTTAGTGAACAATGAACGATGTTATCCAATCGGGAAGTCAATAACCTTTTTCAAAATATATGGGCATAACCAAAGTGGCCCATTTTCTCTTCTTTGCGCTGAAATACGAGAAAATATTTTAAATTTGCTTCGATGTGCTGTGCTTAGATTTTCAATACGGCGTTTCGTTCACCCTCAACACTGTTCTTTAATACTGACTTGTATTTTTTATTTTTTTGAGGACTTCTTATCTCACCAAGTTCAAATAAGGATCTCATTTGATATCATTTTCTTCAATTCTGCACATAAATAACATCATCGAGATCGGAATAATGAGAATACAAAAAATTAATTTACGTGCAGAAATGCAGAAAAAAAAAGATCAGATAAGAAAAAATAAAGTGAAGGGTAGCCAGACTAATCCGAGTTATTCATTATGTTAAGCTGATCTTTCTTTCTAGTGCCTTCCTCTCATGGGAGTTCGGCTCCATTTTGCCTCGAAAACATGGAGTCATACAACAGAATTCTTAGCATTCCTATAGTCAACAGCGGGCTCAATATCGCTGAAAATATGTATGGACGAATCAAGGTAAGGAAATCATTTTTGTTTTGAAATCACTGGAACTAATATCCAATTTCTTCAGAGAACCAACAATATGCTTTCTTGGACTTTGGATCAGGCTGAAGACACCATTAAGGCAGTTACCCACAATCCAGCCATTGGATTGCTCGAAATGCCTTTGAACACAATCGACAGAGCCATCTGTAAAAGTTTAGATATTGTCGAAAGTAGAATACCGTCCATAAATCTGCCCCCAAAAATGGTGAGTAAACATAAATCCATTCAATGATCCTAAAACGTTATTCAAAGTCCTTTTTCGGATTTGGTTGAATCCGTAACATTAAAAGTCAAAGAAGAAAGAATTATACTTCATCAGTCAAAATCTCTATAGCGATATGGTAAAGTCACCTCCAAACTTCCAAACACACTCATTTGAAAAACCTCTGTCCTCACGGAATGCTGAATTACACATCATCATTCCATCAGTTTCTCAATTTTGATTTCAGATTTACTCGAATACAAAAGACTATCTATCTGATGTCAGCACAAAAATTGTGAAACCTGTTCTCAAAAGGGCTGACTCTGTGAAACAAATTGGAAACACAGTCTTAACCAGCAAATACACTGAATATGCAGCTGACAAACTTGACGATGCACTGGATGTTGCTGATGCATATATCGAAAAATACTTCCCTGATCAAGAAGACGCAAAGCTGAATCAAGGTAACCATGAGTTCCTCCGGATATACACAAATGTTGAATATATCATTTTTGTGACAAAAAATGCATAATACCTTTTCACTTTGGTCAATATTCTATAGTGAGGCTTTTCTCAGATATTTCACCTAAGGCATCAAACAGTCGAGCTCTCCATACCATAAAACATGTGGATAGGGTTTCCAAAAAATTAAAAAGAAGACTGACCAAGAGAACTCTCGAGCATGCCAAAATTATCAAGGAGCAAGGCTCTGAAGCTATCCACGTCTTGATCTATGTTGCAGAACTAGTGAGTTGCCCTCTCTAGTATCATCTCTGATTTCAAATCAAAACATTGAATTTTCTAGATTTTAACAGATCCCAAGTTGGCCCTTCAGAAGGGCAAGGAGCTATGGGCCGAACTCAGTAAAAATGAGCCTGAAAACCAGGCACGACCAGGAAATGTTGAAGAGTTATTCGTTCTGGTCGTCAGAGAATCTGCACGTTGTCTCGTACACTTGATCAATTATTCCAGCGCAGAAATTACAAGGTTGCCTAGATTGATTGTCAAGACCATTGAAGGATCCAAATCTGTTATTATAAGGAACAGCTATGCTCTTGCCCAGGTAAATGAATATGTATCATAGAATTCGTTAATAGTGGGTCAACATTGACGTCGGTATGCTGCCATGATTTTGTTCTTGAAATTATATGTGTAAGATCAACCGCCGCCATATTATACGTACCAACAGTACCAACAATTGGCGACGAGGAAGAAAAAATTTAAATATGAAACATCGTATTTATCGATACAAAAAATTCAAACCCGAATGATATCATCTTGTATGTAGATTTATAGCAGTGAAGAAAGAATTCATTTGTCGGATTCAGATGAGGCTTATAGTGATTGGAAAACTTAATCATTTTTCGAGAAACCATTTTTCCTAATTCCAAGGAAATCGGTGAAATGTATCAATTGTTGCATCTGCAGAAATATTTGAAAATGTTGCCACTGTACTACATGACAAGTGAGTTATGTTGGATTTTGAAATTTAAGTCAATAGTATTCCTTATTATATTGATCAATATATCGAATATAACTACATCGAATAGAATTCTCTATTTGCAAAAGTTTGATTCGAAATAATTCAGGCTAACAGTATTACGATAAGTATGGTCAGATATGTATATTCATTATCAGACACAGATAGGCTTGTAATATCTACCATTTTTGAAAATGCCATTTAATTTCCAAAACCTCTCTTTTCATTCAATAAAAATAACAGAAAATCTTACGCAATTTACTTGTTTAGAGTTTCCCTTTGGAAGAAGTGGAAAAATTTGTATCGGATGCGATGAAATTCATACGTCAGGAAATCAAATCTTTCACCTATCAAGTACTGGTGAGTATTCATACTCATATTGTTTATATCCGTTCTTTGCAATAAACAAAATGAAATCAATCAATAAAATAGCAAAACGATTACTCGAAACAACATAGACAACAATACACAAAAAAACTAAAGGTATTTCCAGGTGAAAAACATGAAAAAAATGAGAAGAAAGTTACGAGAATAAAAGAAAATACTATTTCTGAATGGTATATAAGTTTTCATAAACGATATCAAGAAAACACTGCTTCGAATTTCGCTTTTCCATGAAAAAAACATAGAATTTTAACGAATATTGCTTTTCAATAATGTACTACTTCATCACATTCCACTTGCAAACGGTAAAATATTAGCAGAAAAAGAATCTTAGTACATCAAGAATTGGATAATTTCATTGACTCATTTTCAGGAACAAGCACGCCAACCTGAAGCGATAGCACCCTCTCAACCAATAACCATTGCTCTGGAAGTTCCCAAAATCGAGATCAACTCTAAAGCAGCTAACAGCAAAGCAAATAGCAACTTCAACAATCAACTCCGTCAACGACATCCGAATGAACACCATGGTCACCATGGACATGCTCAGCCTGGCCACCAGACTCACACTCAACACGGCAACCATGGCAGCCAAGGAATAAAGAAGAATGGCGCTCAGTCTCCTTCTCGTAAGCGAGAAAATGCCGAATCGAAGGAGATTTGAGAAAATGTGTGGTTATTGATAGTTTTATATACTTACTCGTAATTTCAAAAATATATATATGAATATATAGTATACTTTTTTCAAAATAAATATTTCTGAACCATATGCATCCGATGTTTATTTGATCCTTTTCGACCTTCAATTTGACAGTTACACAGCTCTAACAATTTAATTCTTTATATTATTAATTCGAAAAATCCATCGACTTTTTGAATTATTCAATATGAGCCATGAGGTGCATGGCATCTTTCACAAACTTAATCTGCTAGAAGTTTGAATATTGTTTCTCTCAATAGTTTTGAAAACTGAGACCGATTGCGTCACCGAAACGTTGACTTATAGAAGTAACAGTATTCATTATTATTGTTTTGCTTTATTTTTTATTTCTTCATTCAATTTTGCCATTTGGCCAAAAATTATGAAAAGTTATTGAATTATTCGATTCTGCTTCGGATCGAATTCCTTCAGAGAATGTTTTCCACGGTCACAAATTTTTATCATATTATGCACTATCGAATACATACTGATTAATGCTTCTTAATTTTAACTGATAAACTACTCAGGAATCAGATCAGATTATTCATAATGGTACATCTTTTGAAATAGGCAAATGCTGATTAAGAATAATGTATCGGACAATAGCAGTTTCCCGATAGTTTAAGAATTGTGGAGACGTATTTTCCATATTTGTTATAATGGTTTTGGCATTCCTTGCATACAAATTTGTTGAAGCAGGACTTCTGCTTAAAAATATAACTGTTTTAACTTTGCAGTGGTGAGTATCCTTGGTTTCAGAGAATTCCTAATTAAATCAGTAAATCTTCGATAAATATTCTTCTGTTTAGTTGATCATATCATGCTTTTCTTAAAATATTTACTTCTATTTCGTTCAAGGAAAGTTTTTTCTACAAGGCTTCTATAATAATTTAATTTTCTATAATCATTTGACTTCTTCATATATGAGCAGATTTTGTGTTCATGTATTGAAAAAAATACTCTGAACATACAGAAATATGTCCTCTTAAAATCCAATAGTAAATTTGCCATATTTTCAGTCAAATATATATTCTATACAGACTCTTCCCACTTCCGTTTCTGATGTCTGCTTACGACATATTAGAGGAAGTGTTGTACTTGGACTCTAAAGAAAAAAGGGAAAAGAGTGATGATGATGATGACGAGGACGATGAAGACAGTGCAGAAGATTAAAGGAAACATGGAGTTGAAACAAGTTCTTTCCTCATAATAAGTGTTCAACTAATTTAACTTTTCCGGGTTTGACCAAAATGAAAATGATGTCAATATAGTATTTTCTTCTTTCGGCTTTATTAATTACTTATTGTTATGATTTCCACATATTCATTAGCCTTCGGCAAATGTATATAACACAAATTTTTCTTCACATTATAGGTTGTTGCTTAAGTAAAAATTCTTTAACATGCAAACTGAAATTATTGATAACATAAAGTACTAATTTGAACACATAGGAAGCTATGTTTATTTGAAACACGTTTGTGTACCTAATATTTGAATATTTACTTGAATATTATTGATAGTCTTTATTCAGCTGAATGAGGAAATGGATGATATGTTCTATGCTTTGAAGCACATTGATTATTTTCATCATATCAGATAATCTTCGAGTTGAAATTGTTAACAACCTTTCTGTAGCGAAGAAATGAAACACCAAAGCGAAGTTAACCTAAGAAAGTAAATTGCATTTAATTCATAAAGCGCCGAAAGGTTGTCCCTCTTCAACATTTTCAATTCGAAAAGAAATCTAATTTTTAAATATATTCAGTACTGCACAGCATTATAACAAAGCAATAAAAAGCTTCGAGAAAATTATAAATCAGAAGTCCGATTCTCCATAATATTGTGTTCCTGGTGGGGGCTTGTATCCTGGATATGTTGAATTTAAGGCGTGTTGTGCGAAGAAACCTGTATAGTCTTTTCGAACTTTCCTAGGTCTGCATACTGGTCCTTTTGCTAGTTCCATTCGCAGCCTATTCTCCTCCTCCGTCTGCTTTTTCACAGACTCTGGGGGCCATTTCGTGTCCCCCCTGAGGCACTTACCACCTGCAGAAATAAAGCACATAATGCAAAGACCCTCCTTGAATCCACCACTTCTAATTGAGATTATCAAACTGAGAAAAATGTTTGACCTTTATTGACGAGTACCCAGAACTTCAATATTTGGCCAACTTAGGCACAGCCCAACAGTGACTGGTGGGCTACTACCGCCTGAGTAGAGAATTTATTCCCTGGCCTCGGGATTGAACTCGGACTTTCTGGGTCGGAGACCACTGAGCTAGGGGCTATCATATAATACTCACCCTTTAAAGTCGCCGTGGCTGGTTGTGATGTGAAGACTGGCGGAGGAGCTTGACTTACTGGTGCTTGTGGTCGGAGGGTGATGGTTGACGGTGGGGATTCTTTCACCTTATTTGGTATATGGCAAGGTGTTAGGGCTCTCTATAATAAAAGCAATGAATCAATGTTTCATAATCAAAGTGTTCTCCGAATGTTATCAATGGGGCATGGATATGTCTTCAGATATAAGAGTAATGTGTTTTGTACATGCTGTAGAACCCAACATCCCACTTCACTCAAAAAAGATAAACTTCAAAAATCATTTTCTAAGCGCTGATTTATTTACAGGCAATCATAAAAACTTGACAAACATTTCAACATTCCGTTAATACACTGCGCAAAAAATTAACGCACATTCTGAAAATCTCAATTTCAATGAATGTTGACTTTATAGCTTATTTTTTATGTTCTCTCGGAAAGGTTTTGAACGAAACAAGACACATTAAATGGAAGAAAAATTCAGGATTTCACCAAATCTTATGTGAAAGAAGAGAAATGAACAATTTTCAAAATACTGGAATGCTAATAAGTGATTTGATACTTGGTATTTCCACCCCTTGCGTTAATTACAGCTCGGCAATGACGGTTCATACTCAAAATGAGTGATCCTAAAATGTTCTGATCTAATCCTTCCCAGATTCCTCCGAGTTGGATTCCTAAGTCATTAAGAGTAGCTGGATGATTTTCTGAACTTCTCAGCCTTCTATTGAGGTTGTCCCAAACCTGCTCAATCGGATTGAGATCTGGACTTCTTGCTGGCCATTCCATTCGAGAGACTTCAACCTCTTCAAGGTACTCCTGAACGATGCGCGCACGATGAGTCTGGCATTATCGTCCATAAAAATGAAATTTTCCCCAATGTATGGGGCAAATGGCACTACATGCTCTTCAAGAATGTTCCTTATATACTTATCAGCATTCATAGCTCCATTATCAACGACCACTAGGTCTGTGCGAGCAGTCAAAGATATTCCGCCCCAAACCATAATCGATCCTCCCCGAAACCAGTAGTATTCAGGAAATTGCACTGAGCATATCTTCCATGTGGACGTCTGTATACAAGGGAACGTCGATCACAATCGGCCTGGATATGCTCTCTCGCAAAATTCAAAAGAGCCCTTCGATGGGCTGGGGTAAGAGCTGGGTCTCTTGCCGCTACAAAAGGCCTTAAATCATATTCTCTGAGGCGATTTCTTATTGTCTGAGTGCTAATTTGCACCTCATGAGTTTGCTCAAGCTGATTTTGAAGGAGGCGAGCGGTTGCAAACCGTTGTCTCAACGAAGAAACTCTCAAGTAACGTTCTTGAATGACAGTTGTTACCCGTGGTCTACCCTGTCCTGGTCTTCGGGCATTCATACCTGTCTCCCTGAATCGCTGCAACATTTGGACACACTTGTTTGGGAAACTCCAAACCTTTCTGCAATTCTTGTGTATGTCCTTCTCGCAAAACTACCGCTTAGGCACATTCCTCTTGGGTCAAATTGCGTGTTTCGCGTTGCATAGCGATCGAGTGTAGAAAATCAAACGAAAGAAAAACTATTGATCAATAGAATTGATCGAGAACAACTGATTTTAGAATTGAGCCAATACATTGAAAATCTGATAATATCATCTCTTTTTATTCCTGCTGGGAGAAAACATCTGTATTGAAGAAAAACGTTGAAAGTGGATAACATATGCATGCGTAATTCTGGTAAAAATAATTATCAGTGAGAACACCTTCAGTTGTAGAATAAATTCGAGATTTCCATAAGGTGCGTTAATTTTTTTGCGCAGTGTATCTTCCTTCATGCAAAAATATACAAAAACAAAGGCTTGGCAGAACGAACTGAGTGGTTTCAAGAAAAATGATCTGGTCGTGGTGAAGGGAATAAAAATACATCTGGTCTGTGAATAGTATTGAAGAAGTTTCCCAAATTGGATTGTAGCGTTACTTTTAGGTATTCAATTATTTGGACTTTACTTAGGAGTAAGTCAGTAATTATGTGGACGAATGTGCATTCCTTCTCCTTTTTTATTGCATGGATAGAAAACAAGGTTTCATTTCAATAGTACAAGGTGTTTCTTGAAGGGACGATATGATTTTAAACTTCAGCATCGAAATATTAAAAATGTTAATGTCATTCATGCTCATCAAAGTTTGAGACTTACTCCTGGCAGAAATGAAGCTTCAATAACCTTTGGGTACCATCCAGAAATTCCCTCCAAACTCGTGATTTCAAACCCTAATGTTTTCTCAGGAATTTTCAGGATGAAGGATTCAACATATGGTGGAAGCAATTCAAACAATGTTTATGAAACACATTACCACTACCAACTTTAAAAATGAATACGAGCTCTATTACATTGTTCCTAATTGTTTGAAGAAGTAATTCATTTGATAACTTTGTTTCGCAGCTAAATCAATTAAGTTTCACGGGTTATACTCCAACTCTGATGTTGATAATAATAATAAACCAGTAAGTTCATTCTGTCGGACTCGGTAATTTTCCGTGTTGTCGTACCTGCGGTGAGCTCAGTTTTGTACAAGGCGAATATCTCTGGACAGGACTCGAATATGTTGGCACAAGTATAGGAGAACCTTTAGGACTAAGAGGAAGATGTACAGGAGCCCAACTCTTCGGAGTGGGGCTTTGTCCGTAGCCTCTAGGGCTATGTTGCAAAATGGGAGATCTTGGCGACTGTTGACCCGAAAATGGGTCACAAGAAATTTGCAAAGGTTGTAGCACAGGACGATTAGTCCCTCTTGTTGAGGTTACTTTTGGCTCAGATGGTTGAAGGTTAACCGGTGCAATGGAAGGAGGTTGTTGGGCCTAGCATTATACAGAGTATTAAAATATATTTCTAACGTTTTGACGAGTGCATGAACAATGTTGTCCACTAAACGATGACATATTATTTAAGAAATTATTTCGACTTTTACCAAAGCTTTCCATTCAATAATACTCTGAACTATGAGGAAATCACAATTTTGTGCTCGATTTTGTAAAACTTATAATACATTCTGTAGGTGATGGTTTGTATGAGGCTGACGAGGAAAGTGAGAAAATTGAATCGTGCGTTCATGCAGATTCGAATATGAATCTTGGTGAATAATAAAAATTCGAAATTCTTTAGAATTGTCCTAACTGAAATTGTAATGAACTGAAATTTTCTGTTCGAAAATGAAATAGATATTTTACCTGTGTCTGAACTCCTTCTTCGTCTTCGTTCTCAACTGGGGGCCAGGCAATTCGTTTCGTTCCTTCAGTGAAAAACAAACATCATTATTCTGCTGGTTTCAAAATATAAAAGTTCTAGACAGGAAAAATTCCAAAACGACAATACCACCTCACAGAAAATATCGTTATCGATTTATTCAGGAAGTATACCGTAGCTTATGCACTAATGATCTTGGAATTAAATACATTTAAATTTATAGATTTCTAAAAGTGTTTATTTGTACTGCACCATATTATTTTGATTCTATCTGAAATGATGCCAAGACTTCTCGTAAATAGCCTCAAGTATTTTGCATTGCCACTGCTTGAGGAATATGGATTCATTTCATGATAAATAATGTGAAACTTGAACTATTAATTCAATATTGAAAAATATTGTTATATTTTCTGGGATCTTTTATGCGAGTACCTGGTCTCATAAAAAGTTGGATGTGATTTCAAATCGAAGTGAAGAAATTTTGCACAAGGATATTTTTTATCGTCATATAAATCCCTCATATGATATATCGATTATAATATTTTAATAATAACTTTCATTGTCTTAACCGTTCAATATATGTACTTATATTTCTTTTCAAACCTCAATTGATCTTGTTACTGGATTGTGGAGGGATTGTTGGAACAAATTCATCAATTGAGTTTTCAAATGATACATCGCTATACCATGTTGAAGATGTTGAGAAATTTTTGTGACACTCTGTATTACTCTTTATTATTCAATTGTATTAGTAGATTTTCGTTGAACCTAGAACGTATTGATAGTCATTTATAGAATTTGTTTTCAAATGAGACACCTCATATCTTTTAGTATATTTCAGTGAAGCATGAGATTCTCATTACAAAACTACACCACACAGATATTTTGCTGAGGTCATATTTGAAACGTCTTTTACCATGGATTTTGCCATGAAAATTCACACGATATGAGCTTGTAAATAAGATTTTCTATTCAAAAGAATAAAATTTTGCCCACTGTACAATATTCCAAATCTTTATTCCTCATTGAGTGTTAATGCAAAATATTCGCCAAAAACCTTAGGTCATGTTCTCCGATATCGCAAAGCTTATTCCACAAGAAAAATCTCGATTTCACGGACAGCGTTCATTTATGTTCCCCCAGGTCATTTTCGCGAATAAATATTTCACACATAAATAAAGTAATAACAGAAAAATCTGACCTTTGAAAGAAATAAAAAAAATTACCCATTCGTCTCGAATATTACCTTGAATATTCAATAAAAATCACGAAAAACAGTTTGACGATGTGATGCAAAACAAAACATTCCACAAAAATAACATAATGTGAGTTCACAATTTCACATGTAGGAAAAAATCACTCAAAAAAAACGGGACGTGCCATCACTTACAGATCATAGCGTCCACCCACAACACATGTTAGAACAAATTTCAAAATCCAGAATCCGCTATTCTAAACAATGGTCTTCACTAGACCGCTAGGTCGGCCTATTCTAGTCGAGAAGATAGGCCGGGAGGGGATCAGAAGTGTCCCACTTATAATCGTACACTTATTTCAAATACCTGAGATGACGACATCTTTGAACGCTGATCTAAATCGACGTTTTCGTTCGTTTTCGGGTGGAGGCCATTTTGGTTGCCTTCGTTGGGGCTTATTATAGTTCTCAATATCACCTGAGAAAGATACCGATCAGCAACTACATAAATTCGCCTAGTGGCACTCTATTTCTGATCTCTTTTCATGCTGATTTAAGTGTTTGAAGAGCTCGCTGAATATACGTCACTACTAAATTCGAATGCCAACAAACGCGATTTGGGTAGGTAAAAATGTCACATTAGTATAGATGTCGAAACAATGTGTACCTTTCATGAAAAAATGTCATCACTCGTAAGTATTTTTAAATATGTTAATTTACTCCTGGATTCTGTGAAAACGATCTGCTTCTATTGCCAAGAAAATCTTTCAAATGGCAAAACGTTTCGCTGGAAATATGTAGTGGTTTTGTGATTAAATTTTTAAGATTTCCTACCTTCTCTTTTCATGGATCCACTGTGGTGTCGTTTTTCTTCTTCGATCATTCTGAGGACTGCAGAATTATGTAGATTTGCTGGTTTGCCTACATTTGGATTGTAGAAATTCACACTGGGAACAAAAATTACCAGTATCTTAAGAAAGTAACAATGTGATTGAGAATTAATTTAAACATCTACTAATATTTGGAACAGATAGGTCAATCTAACAAATCGATTGTAAGATATTGTATTTGCCACAAAATGAAAGAGAAAACTTAAATTGGTAGCAGAAATTACTACTAAACAAACAATGTGTTATATGCTCAAGCTTCATATTTATCTCAATCATAAGAGACAGGGAAAGACAATTCCAGCTCTACCACTTGACAGAACTTCGCTGTGTGTCCTTCAGGCAACAGCAAGTGCTGAAAAGTGCCACTTTCCGCACTTGTTCAAAAAGTACCTAACTATTTCGAAGGGGTTATCATGAGATACATTGTTTCCATAACGTTGAATTCAAAATTACTGATTTCTTATTACTGAGTGGATAGACATTCTAGTACACATTCATATGCAGAATTGAACACCTGATGGGACAGAAGCCAAATGTGTGAAATATATAATTCTCGAAAAGAATGAGACTGCCAACATGCAGAGTTATTTTTGATTTCGTCTAGAACTTAGATAGAACATAAGTTCTCATCCTTGCAACAATGAATGCTTAATTATGTGAAAAGGATTAATATTTGGCATGAAGTCTTCCACATTGATCATGAGAATTAATGTTCGCTTCTCTTTGATTTATCAAACCTTGACAGTTATTCTGTTATGCATTTATTCTGCATATAATACAATTTTGTATATGACACAATTCGAGTAAAAAGATTTCACTCACCCTACTCCACCATTCGTTAAAACTTGAATATCCCTATCCAGAACTTCTTGAATATTCTGCTGTGAATAAAGTCCTATAGGTGAATTGAACTGTTTGTTCACTAATTTAGGTTGATGAGCCATCTTGAAAATTTGTTGTCCTCTACTGGATCCCTATTTTTCGATCAATACCCCAATTCTGCAAAGAAGAATAGTTCTCAGTCTGTTTCGTGTCATTCTTTCTGCATATCTTTTTTTCTTATTTTATTTTCAATTATTTATGCCAATCGCAATCAATATTTGTTGGGGAACTTCATGTCTACACAAAACATTCATTTCAAAACCTCATAAAGTCACTAAAACTTTAGTCGTTCTCACTCAGTTACTTCGAAGGAATCTTCACATTCAATTCACTACTCAAGTATTGTCTTCTGTGGGAAATTATTGAGAGAGATTACAAAATGACGAAGGTGCTAGGATGTCGACTTCTGAAATAGAAGGCTGAGTTTTATCTTTATCATTCTTTCACACCTTATGCGACAAAAAAATTGAAATAATACAAAAAGCCTCAACCATGAGAAAAAAATCTTAGAAACTATTGGCTTGCTTTTTTGTTCATTTTTATTTTAATGATGTCCATGTCAGTATTGACAGAAGGTATACATAAAAAAGTAATAACACCTTCTCCAAGGATTCAGAATTACACATTATGAAAATGAGATAGGTCTCATACAACATTCCCTGGCTGATTATAAAAAAAATTGCATTTTCTTTGAAATCTCCATCTTTCTTATCGAATCATCATTTCAAGTATTCCTGATGCTCATTTCTTTCATCAGTTTCAAAATACATAGTTTTATTTTAAGCATTTTGTCGCTATGAATAAAAAAAATTGCAGCAATAAATAAGGACGGCATGTTTCTTTTGCAGTTAGTGATATACAAAATAAATGTGGATTCGCGAATTAGAAACATATGCTAGATATTTCACGGTCACTATGCCTGGCTGGTAATAATAACTTTATATCAACCTAGAGATAGATACAAAATTTGAATATTGAATGTATACGTATGTGATGAAATGTGTGTTACATGTAATTCTGACGCTGAGAACGCCTACACAATAAACTCAGGTCTGATAAGCGTGGCTCCTTGTGAAATAGAGCAAAGTCACGCAGCACGCTATATGAATCTATACATGGCTTCCAGTGTATCAAAACAAATATATTTTGTTTGTTTCTTACATAATGAAACTTTCAACTCATACAATGATTTTTTTCTTTGGCAGTTGTTGAATAATCTCTCAGAATCTCAGCAACAGCTAAAGATTGTATGTAGACAATCGGGGCTATTCACTAAGCAAAGTTGTTATGGATAGCAACTTTGCTTAGTGAATAGCCCCGTATATTATCTGCCACTGTCAAACCAAATTTGCGAACTTAAGCAATGACTTCATGAAAAAATGCTGCAAACAAGGTCTTTATTCGCCATCTTCTTCATGCAGATGGTCCAAGCGTAAAATATAAATAGTAAATAGTAGAAGGTATATTCGGATATAAATGTGATGAGCATTTCAGGAATGCTTCGTCACTATTTCTCTAATAATTATGATACTTCCCTCATCGTCTCATCATATTTCATAGTCCGACTCCCACATTTCTGTTTCAAGAATATTTCCAGAGGCAGCAAGGTATTTGCAATTGATTTATCTCCAATCTCTCTTCTAAATTTCAACAGTCTAATGCAGATGTACATTTCAAGATCGTAAATCATCGAACCGAAATAAACCAACATCAACATGGACTCATAAAATTGATTTATTGGATCATTGATCTAGTACACAAGTACAAATAGTTATAAGTGCATTGGTTCTTTCACCCTGGAGAGACTTTGTCAGAAAAATCAAAATTTTATAATGTTCTGTAGTTTTCCTTTATTTTTATTGAATCACTAGAAAACCAGCAAAGATTACTCTGTCACAAATACATTAAAAAAAAACCGGCATAGACAGGAGACAAAACTGCGAAGAAGCGATATACGAATGACTGATTTTGCCCATCAAATGAAATTATTGCAACTTATGAAAGTTTGCGACAATTTTTTGTCGGAAAAAAGTAAATCCGAAAATCCAAAGATCCAAAGAGGTTGTTGTTTAATTTATTCCTCAGAGTAAATATAGATCTCCTCGTACTCAAAGTAGATTTCGAATACGAGATTATACCAGATGCGAGAACTTAAAAGTGACTCATAAATCTTGGATAGGTTTCCTACTATCGAACTACAAAAGTAATTGGCATTTTTCGTGCAATCGATACGGCTAAATAAAAAACTAGGAAGTACATGTGTCGTGACACACTGTGTTTAGTACATGCTCAAATGTTTCGTATGAGTAATCAGAAAGAAAGGTGCCAAGTTGATTCTCATAGCAAGTATCTATTTTGGGCGGCATCTTGTTTATGTTTTGTGGTAGATATGGATTCGGGTAATTCTAACCTGTTATACTTCTGCAAATAACAATAATTTTTATGACGTTATGCCGAGGATTTTATTGGCTGTTTTCGCACAGCATCATTTTTTGTAGCTACCGGAATGAATAACGATGACAATTAATTTTTCCCCCATTGATTCATCTGCTGAATTCCTGAGAAAACAGAGTTCGATGATTTCGTTGCTGTGTTATCCTGAGAAAACGACTAATTTCCACTGATTCTGAATTTTCCCACGAATTATTAGGAGATATCCTGAAAGCTTGGCTTTTGTGACCCCAAGATATTTGTGAACTGGTATTTTTGACAAAATGCTTGTACCCTACCTAAACAGCTCATGTAAATTTTCGAAGATTGAATCCACATAAACAAATCCTGCTGTGTAGTACCTTTATATGAACAGCTTTTGTTTATTCATCACTAGACAATATTTCCAGGACTGTTCACGAATCATTTGAGAAATGATCAATTTGGAAAACATAATATGGTTCCAACAAAACTTATAAAAACCAAACTGAAAATTAAAACGAACTAGCATCAATGAAGACAGAACTGGATGGATGTCATCGAAAGCTTATAATATAGATTCATCTCTCTATAGAATCAGCCTACTTATGAAATCTGAAGCTAGACACCATATTTGTCTGAATTTTTGTAGAAATAAGATGTGAGTCTTAATAGGACGCATTCTTTCGAATGGTTATTCCCAAATTCTTTCGTGTCCAATTCCAATAATAATTTTCCAGATGTGGATAATATCCAAAACACTCACAATTCCAGACAGTTCGTCGCACCCAAAAAAATTCTTCGA
Organism: Adalia bipunctata; assembly: GCA_910592335.1. Taxonomy (NCBI): domain Eukaryota; kingdom Metazoa; phylum Arthropoda; class Insecta; order Coleoptera; family Coccinellidae; genus Adalia; species Adalia bipunctata. The sequence continues at coordinate 8,456,288 of OU342955.1, read as the reverse complement.
ATCACTCCTTGTCCAAAATTAGAAAGTCATGAGATATTTTGGCACATCAGGTAAGCGAAAATTAGGCTTGCTATGTTTTCATAATTAACTGCTTGTTCGATTTTTTCAGGTAATCTGCCAAACACTCAATGACTCTGCCATTTCAAACATCTGGATGTGAATTTCAATACCACACATTCTTGGTTGCTAGCTTTTATCTTCATTGAGCAGGAAATAATTTTCGCCTATATCACTCGGTGTATGAATTCAAATCTATTGAGCCATCATAATATTTCTGTGTGATTTTGATTCTTGTCAAATATCTTCATTTACATTCATTAGTTTGATGAAATACATCAATGAAATGTTTTGTGAATTCTTTATCGAATAAATATTATTATTATTATTAATATAATAGTTCTATTAAAAAGTTGTACTTACGTTCAACTGTTTTGCTATTTTATTCATAGAACTTCTGATATGAAAATAGATTACGGTATTGAAAAAACAGTAAATCAATTGTAGGTTCACTTTTTATATAGAACAAAAATGGGAATTCATTATTCAAAAAATTACTGCCTTTACAAAAGACCACAAACTAGTCACTGAATTCTCGTAGTTTTGAAAAATTTGCCTTTCAAGCAATTAACTGAAAACAAAGCAATCATAATTAATAATTGTATTTTGTATTCGTATTATATTTGGTATTTAGATGTTTCTTCTGTTTGAGAAGTTTTTAAATGTGTGGATATTTGTTTGGGCATATGCCAGTTTGTGTTCCAATGTTCACTAAATAAATAAATAGGACATGTATGATCATTTATTTTTACTATTCTGATTAGTTTTCAAATCACAAAAAGTTAAAAGTTGAAGTCTCTTTTGCACTACTTTCCGGGGTAAACTATAATTTTGCCCTTACCCAATTGTATACATTTTCTCTATTGATTCGTTGATTTAGGTTGTGAAAGGTGATTCTCCCAAAAAAAGTATGAGGAAAAGATATTCATTTTAAATTATATGATAATTGTTACAAATTAGATACTGATATCTGATTTAGTTGTTTCTCATTCGATCCAACAGAATTAACATTTTTTCAACTTTTACCTACAATGATCATATATTTTTCATCGATTCACTGAAAACAGCACATTCTTCAAAATAAAGGTCAAATAAATTTATGGAAGGCAGGTGCTGTTATATATAGCTGTCTAAAACTGTTTTTCAAGGTTTGTTGGACAATCTGAAATATTTGCATTTGGTATAAATCACCTGTCTAGTTTCGTAATGCTAACTAAATTGTGAATGGAATGATACAAGGAGAACATTCAGCCTAATGAGAATAATTTCAACAGCAAAATCATTGAATCCGTAGCTATTTTGACAAAAATACGACATTTACAGACAATAAATATGTTCATTGCAAACGAAGCGCTTCTGAAGAGTGTGGATCAGATTTCAATCTGCAACATCTATATATGACTACTTCTTGACACTTTGGTTTGATCATATTATATTAGCTGTAACAACTTCTGCAGAAATTTTCATGAAAGCTTTTCGGCTGAACAAAAAATTGTTTGTTTTTGCGAAATTGAATTTATTAGTAAGGAAAATTTTTATAACCACTTTTTTATTCATGTGAAAAGACATATCAAACTTCAAATGAAGGCATCTCTAGAAAATTTGATAATTTGAGGAAGAAAATATCTAGTTTATTTTCAGAATACACCTCATACTACCACACTGTACTGTGTTATTAATTTATTATTAGACAATATCAAATAAGATTCTCCAATATCCGAAATAATGAAAAAAAATAGTTTAGCGCAATTATTTTGAATAAAAAAAAGCACTGGACGTATGGCATTCTGTTCAAGTTGAAGCTCTATTGTCCATTTAACATATAAAAGAAGACGAAAAGAATTTTTAGTGACTCACCCAAATATTCTTTTATGAATCATTGTATCGAGCGATTAAAACTTTGTTTCCTGAAATTATGGGAAATAAAAACTCACCTGAGCAATTCGTTACCGTTTTTCACGATCGCAGAAATAAACTGACATTGCCATCTCGACGCCAGCTGCGTCGTTGGCACCACGTGGGCGTTGGAGGATTTAGAACACTTACTTCAGAAAAATGCTATCCTATGAGTAAACCGTTATTGATATGTTGCATGTGAATTAGTAGGATATGTTTATTGAACATAACCTAGGAGGTTTTCATCGCCTTCCCAGTGTTCCTAAGCGATAAGTGTGGATTTGTAGGTTTCGGTGTTCACTGTTGGTAATACTGATCTAGATAGTGAAGGAAAATAGAAAGCGTTCGAAACATTCTTTGTTGATACAGGTCTCTTGAATTTTCATTAATGGGTTTTGGACCAATGTTCGAGCCAGAGAGAAAATCAAAGTTGATTATGTAGATAATTTACCCACTGGTTAGTGCAACTAAACATCTTGTTTCAAGAATCACTATGTCTCCCTTATTTGTACCACTATTTGAAAACCAAATGGTTAACATTCGAACCTACAGCTACCCGTTCGCCACATCAAATCTTTACTCGAGAATAAACTAATATAAATGCATTAATTCGATCCGTGTACGTGGTATTACCGAGGAGTCCGTTAAGCTTTTGATTTAATCTTATTTCGAAAAATTCAATCTGAAATTGTGTGAATGTGGAAAAAACACAACAAATTGATTTTTAAGTACGTTTATTCGGCTGATATGGAAAAAATATTGATTTTCGCAATACATAAATAACTGTTGTTATTCTATTGGACGGTTAAACTACAAATAATTACATACTAGACAACGAATCGAGTATTCGACATAAAATCAGTGAATTGCGCTTCAAACCAACTGAATACAACACATGTCAAATCGATTCGAAATACAATAATTTAGCTGAGATCGTTATGACAACCTATCAATAGTGAAGTTAGCATGAAGAACGTGGAACTAATCTTTATATTCGGCTGTTAGATCTTCAAGTATCCTCTCGATTTCTTCCTGGTATTTTGTCTGCCATTGTAAGTTCAACTGTACTGTTTCAACAGCCTGTTTTATACTCTGGTTAATCTCGCTCAGTTTGTCTTCGTTCGTTTCAAGGAAATTTTGGAACTGAAAATAGTTTTCATGAAATAAACGATTTCGTATTATAAGAACGCAATTTTATGAAGAGCCTATATTCACCTCTCTATAATCGTCTGGCTTAGTCATATATTTGGCCAATGGTTTCAAGTATCTGTTGAAAATGTTTGAGTCGCCTTCATTGCTGAAAAACAATTGATATTAAAGCTTTCTACAAAGTGGAGTATTCGAAAAGCTTAGTGCTATAATTTTTATTAGTGAAACGATAATTTTCGAAAAGCTACAAGTTTTTGAACAATAGCAAGGCACACACGAAAGGGAAATCTGTCAGATCTGATCCGCAGTCCAGATTTGTTACAGTTCTGGACTGCGGATGGGATCGTTACCGCCGATCTGGTCTGTCGCGGATCATATATCTCAATGATCTCGACAGACCAGATCGGCGGGAGCGATCCCATCTGCAGTCCAGAACTGTAACAAATCTGGACTGCGGATCAGATCTCACAGATTTCCCTTTCGTGTGTGCCTAGCTTATGATTCAGAATTTTTATAACGATCTAGTGAACGACAGCACCTTAAATTCTTCATTTGAAAATTGAGATTGAATACACCTAGAGGAAAAACGTCGTTGAACGAATTGAAGCCACTTTCAGTTGTAGTTCCTGTCCCTCGCATCTGGCGGTGAGTAGATGAATTATAAAGCACGAATTTATTTATTTAATATTGTGATTCAAATGATCTACATGATCTCCTTTTCACGACGTTTGTAACGAAGATATATAATTTGGACGAATCCGTTCCTGCCTATGATTCATAGTACTAAAGGGAAATAAATATCCTATAGATTTCTGTAAATGAATAGCTTACAAAATGAACAAGACTGTCCCCGTAGATTATAGTTCCTTCAGTAGGTACTATGTGCCGCCACTTTTCGGCCAAAAATTTTAGCTTCATTTCGTTCAAGGGCGTTGTTTTTCTAGGTATTTTTAAACCCAATGATTGAACGATAAGGATAGTTCAAAATTTCTTTGATTTACTTACTAATCGTAAATGGCGTTGAACTTGGAATACAGGAAGTTCTTGGCCACCTCGAACCCACGACTATTTGTTAGAACCGAAACGAATACAGTCGAGGTGTCTTGTCGTTTGACGCCAGAGTTTTCTTGTATGGTCTTCTCCAAGTAACGTTTCAGCAAATAAGTGTTCCTTGTGCATCCCAGAGCTCTCATCAGCAGGGTCTTCTCGCTAGCCAGGTTTGCTTTCTTGTATTGTTCCCACAGGAAGTTCCACTCCTTTTCCCCTCCTTCTTTCACGCCATAACAGTACACCAGTCGTCGAAGGTCCTTTGGAATTCTGATTCAAAGAAATGAGTATTTTATTTGAAATATGATCTGCTATAGAATTTAAGACTTTTTCAAGATCGAAGTCTATTTTCAATAGCTTTGTACCGTGGTGAGGATGTTTCACCTCCATAATAATAATAACCAAAAAAATTTTAAAATTCAATTAAAATAAATAAGAGAGAAGGTATGTCATGATATCCATTTTCCAAATATTAATTCACCTTTACCTCTAAACAAGATCCTGAAGATACGAATGGATATTTTATAATAAATACAAAATTTATAGTTGAAAATATAACCAAACAGATAATGAACCTGACTAAAATGAATTGAGAAATTAGATCAATGCAATAAAAGTAACATCTCGAATTGAAATACATGATAAAATAGTGCTTTAAAGATTTAAGAAAATTTTTCAGAAAATAGAATTGAATGAAAATAGTGTAGTTTTTCTAATTTTCTTCATAATATTTCGTATACTGTAACTTACGGATTTTCCTTTTCTGGGTTGCTCTGGTACTGGGCAAAGAGTTGCTTGGCTTCGTGCAGACATTTTGCATTACCATACATACAAGATTTTCTGATCACCATCTCTTGGTAACTAATTGTGTCTAGCCTCTCACTAACTGTGCTTATTTTCATGCCAAACTTCTCGAATTGTGGATGGAGCAGATGCCTCATGTATTTCTGATAGTGAAGGAGATAGCGATTATTGAAAATGTTCACGTATATAGCAATTAGAGTTTTTATGAACGTTTTTTACCTTAAACAGGCTATGTGATGGGTACTGCAGTGTTTGTATATCCAGAACATTGAGATTCTCTACAGCAGTCATCCAAGGAGAGTACTCCGTTTCATTCTGCAGATATCCCAGAATATCGAAGAATAGTTGATATTTGATGAGTCCCACCCAAGCGAATTCAGAAGCATCGTCTAGTATCTGAACTCTATTGAGGACAGGGATGTTCTTGTAGTCTTCACTTTTCAAAGTGTTGGACAGTAGGTTCCAATTTTGTTCGTCGTAGTTTATTTTGTACAGAGCTAATACGATAAAAAAGATACATGAAGATAATAGAAAAATCACATTATCACATTAGAATAGTTGACTATAGCGGAACAACAATTTATAATTTTGTTGCATTAAGCCTATCGTTGTGTTCGAGGAGTGCAGATAATGTTTCACAACAAACATTTATGACTGCAAAACTTATATAGAGTGAGTAAAATGTAATGCAAAAAAAATATCTTTGGTATTTTCAATTTTGTACTTGGTTGGATTAGATTTGACGTTTCTGTTTTGTGTGTTTATTTTCATTATTCTAAGTTTGTCATAAATTTGTTTTTTTTTTCGTTTCTGCCCCCTCTTTGTTAATCTCATTTGAATCTTTATTGCGGTTTATTTTTGTCCATTTCGTCCAGCTTTTGTTCGTTTTTATTTGTTTTTTTGGATTGTTGTTTCGTTCACTCAATAGTTGTTCTCTGTTCATGAATGTTGCCAATACGAAAATTGATACCTCCAAGGTTTTTCAAAATAACAGAATAATTTCCATGACATTCCGTGCAATACAAAAATGAACCATAAATTAGGCTCAATATTTACCAAATATATATTGCAATACTCACAAGCAAGCTGTAGATTCAGCAGAAGCCAACTGTCCGATGGCAGACCAGTAATGGTGGTTTCTTTCAGTGGGCAAGTCATCCATGTTTTTGGTGTTGTTTTATTCACATCCAACTCATTTTCAGTGGTATAACTCACTGGTATCCACCAACAGGTTTGGGCCGATGCATTTCTGGATCGTATGGTGTCCCTGAAGAATCTCTCCTGGAAATTAAAAAAGCATGGAATTTTCGATAAAACTCAAACTTATGATTTGAAATGGTCGCTCCCTTGCTTCACGAACCTGCATCAGAGTTGCCGTACCATCGGTGTAATTTCTGGTAACTGTAACAACTGGATATCCAGTTTGAAGGGTCCAGGAATCCATGATTGTGTTGACTGTCATATCGGAAGATAACGCCTTGTTTTTGTGAGCTGCTGTTGTCAAGCTTTTCCAAAGATCGTCTTGGTCTGCGTTGCTAAATTTGTGGTTTTTGAGGAAATTGTTGACGCCTTGTTTCAGGGACTCCTCGCCCAGAAACAGACCCATCATTCGGATGAGGAACGAGCCTTTCTCGTAGGAAACGGTGTCGAATATTTCTGATATCAGATCTGGGTTGTCGATTTTTACGGAAACCTGTGAAGAGACAATTCATTTTTTCAGTTGGTTTTTATCAAATACCTACCTTTTATAAATGATTCATTGGGAAATGTCGAGAAAATTAAATATTTATAAGTGAAGATTCAATTTTTTGGAATAATATCTTTCAGGTGAGACCTTCATCTGTATAATTTTCAGAAAAATTCTTGATAAGCCAAAAACTGTTAGCAATTTGCAAAATCGTATCAATCGAATATCTTTGAGGACTTACAGGGTGAGAGGACTTCAGAGCATCGATGTAAAACACGCTGACAGCTCCGTCAACAATGCTCTCTTCCAGAGAATTCCACTCTGGATAAAGATGATCAACGGCCAGAGCGGCCATATATGTGGCAAAACCCTCGTTCAGCCACAGGTCGGTCCACCACTTCATGGTGACCAAATTGCCGAACCACTGGTGGGCAAGTTCGTGAGCGATGACGCTAGCAACCCTGTGCCGGCTCTGCGTTGTCGAACTGTCCTTGTCGTAAAGAAGGGCAGTTTCCCTGTAAGTTATGAGACCCCAGTTTTCCATGGCTCCTGCGCTGAAATCCGGAATGGCGACCATGTCCTGTTTCGGAAGCGGATACGGCAGATCGTAGAATTCTTCGTAGAAGGCCAAGGCTCTGGGCCCAACGCTGTTGGCGAATTCCACCTGAAAAAACATGGAATAAGGACATGGGGACTCTTTGTTAGGAAATTTCGATTTTTAAGGAGAGGCTCTTCCATGTTTCGTACATAAGGAAATGTGTTCTTCCCAAAATTTTGCTCTTTGTATACAGGGTGTTTGGTAATTTGACGTGAACCTTAAAAGGGGATATACTTGACGTCATTTGGAGTGAATTGCGTCGAGTGAAGCATGGTCCGAAAATCTATGGTTACGAAGATATCGCGATATTTCAACTTTTTTGAAATTTTCTGCTTCGTTATCGAGAATAATCAATTTTGCGAAAACTACTCGACTTTAAATATTCAATGAATATTTTTTTCAAAGCTGAGGAGATGGTCCTCATTTCTTGTGAAAAAGTATTTCCTAAAAATTCAGATAACCCGAGATATACAGGGTCATAAATGGATGTACCTGTTTTCCTCATAAAATCTTGATAAAACAATTGAGAATTACTCGAAACAAGTATTATGAACCTGGTGTACAAATGTAAGGAAAAACTTCTCTGTTTCATCAGCTTTCCAAAAAGGTACATATGTCAATAATTCCTTCATTCAATCTAAAAATATGGCCGGAAAACCAAGCAGACAACAGAATTTTTCGAGTCATTCAGATATCCTATTATCGTTTATTTCACTCGGCGTGATTCGTAAGCCGTAAGCGGGCCATGGTTCGATATCTAAATGATTCGAAAAAGTCTGTTGTCTGCTTGGTTTTCCGGCCATATTTTTTGATTGCATGAAGGAATTATTGACATATGTACCTTTTTGGAAAGCTGATGAAACAGGGAAGTTTTTCCCTACATTTTTACACCAAGTTCATAATACTTTTTCCGAGTAATTCTAATTGTTTTATCAAGATTTTATGAGGAAAACAGGTGCAGCCATTTATGACCCTGTATATCTCGGGTTATCTGAATTTTTAGTGAATACTTTTTTGCAAGAAATAAGGACCATCTCCTCAGCTTTGAAAAAAATATTAATTGACTATTTAGGGTCGAGTAGTTTTTACAAAATCAATTATTTTCGATGACGAAGCAGAAAATTTCAAAAAAGTTGAAAAATCGCCATATCTTCGTAACCATAGATTTTTGGACCATGCTTTACTCGACGCAATTCACTGCAAATGACGTCTAGTATATTCCTTTCCAAGTTTCACGTCGAATTACCAAACATCCTGTATAAGACTCATGGAGATTCCAACATAACAAATGTTTCATTCTATTTCCACATTGCTCTGTGAGGAAACCAACGATCATATTACCTGATCTAGCGCGTCCTTCCTAGCCCAAATATTGAAAGTAACATTATTCCCTAGATCCTTCAATGGAGATTTCACATGACCAAAGTCGGATACCATGAAGGCGACCAGATAGGTTGACATAGGAACCGACTTCTGGTAAACATCCCAGTACCATCCAGACATACCTTTACTGAAAAACAAAGAGGATTTTGTTCTTCGAACATGAAAGTATTTGAAGATTCAAACTCACATTGGTTTTGTTTCTTCAATTGGCATATTGCTCAAAGACGTGTATCCATCCTTCCTACCCAGACTAATTTTGAATGTTGCCTTCATCAAAGGCTCATCGAAGCAAGGAAAAGCTTTTCTAGCATAGGTAGGCTCGAACTGTGTTACAGATAACCATCTCTTCTGCCCGTCCTTGGTCTCGTAGTGACTTCTGTAATATCCGCTCAAACTATTGCTGAGCTTTGCTTCAAATTTGATGCTGATCAGATACTGATGACCTTCTTCCAGGGGAGTTTTGGTGCGAATTATCAACCATTCTTTTTCTTCATCTTCCTCGATGGTAGCCAATTTTACTTCCTGGTTACTTGCAGTGTCCTTGATCGATATGCCACCTTCGTCTATCGTTAAGTTTTTGACGTGAAGATGTATTTGATCTGTGGTACTTACGCATTTGGTCTGGAAATAAAAATAATTCTTCCAAGATTGAATCAAGATTGAAAATTAAAGTCATCATCAAAATAAAACTTTTGTTTCGAAAATTGGAAAATTTTGCTGTTGAAAAGCTGATTTTGTGGAACTGCAAACTCTTCTCATTTGCATGTAATGTGCAATCCATTCAGTAACAAGTGTTTTGATATAAGACAATGGAATTTTTCCCTCACCTCAATTTCAACATGTCCATTGAACTTGAAAGCATCATCAAAGACTGTAATGATGTTCAGTGTGTAATGCTGTGGGATAACATTTGTTGGCAATCTGTAGGTGTCATTTTCTGAAGACTGCGCCAGTCCCAGTACCACGCAAAGTAGGAGAAATAACTTGAGATTCATCTGAAAAAAAAAATTTCTGACGTGAAAAAAGTTTTGACTCAGGATGACGACTGTCATAGAGAAAATATGAGACATTTTGAAATATCCGTTTGTGAAAATATGTTATCACTGGTGTTTATAAACATCAGCTGTATTTTGCATATCATGAGGAAAAATTCCTATAGGTAGCCTTCACTCTATCCTCAGGCAAATGAGTGGAATACCTTTTGAGGATTCATGCGAATACTTGTATAAGTTCATGTATGAACAATTAGTGTATAATGAACAAAATAATGATAACGTTCTGATTCTAAGAACCATGCATATTTTTATCTGTTGAGGTATTTCATTTAAATAATTTATATACTTATTTTATTTTCAGTACGTGAAGATTTTTCATAATTTTGAACAGTTTCATTTTATTCTTTCAAGGATAATGTAAGCATTAGCCCATAAAAACCATTCCAAAACAGCAGAAGCTTGATTCTTAAACGAGATCGTTTTATTCTTCATTAGTTCATTATATCTCGCCCTCCAACCTCTCGAGATATTCGCTGCCAAAAAATTCAAAAAATTGATGATACGATAATTTTGCATTTCTGCTTGAATTAGTCTCTTTGATATGTGCAAAATATAGTTTCAATGTTTCAAGTTTCATCAAGAATTACGAGTAGACGAAAGAATATATTCATTTATTCCGATCGCATTTTTCAAATGTGAACAATTTCAGTGATTTTGCTGTGACTGTATTGAATAGACTATTCCACTCACTTTAAAAACTGACCAATCACAGTCCAAAGACAGCTCGTATTATCGCGATAATACCACAGAATACTTGTGATAATACCAACTGTCTCTGAATTTTGATTGAAGCTCGTATTATCGCGATAATACCACAGAATACATGTGATAATACCAACTGTCTCTGAATTTTGATTGGCCTGACAGCTTCGGTGTTTTCAACGATTCAACCAATAGAACTATAAGTTCTATGATGTGATGGAACTATGGAAACGGTTTGACAACTAATAAATATAAATTGTAGACGTCAACATGAGTCGCTTCGGTGAGATTTCGAACGAAGATATCAACCAAAATATCGATATAAATATACCAAGAAATACAAAAAAATCAAAATCTTATATATGGAGACAATTCATGACATTCTGCGGGGAACGAAACTACAAGCTAGATGCAGATAATACTAATGAAAAACTAGCGTTCATTTTGAAGGACTGGGCATTCAATATGAGACGAATTGATGGCACTGATTACAAACAGAGTGTAATCAAAACTATATGGAATACCACTGCAAAATTGGTGCAGGAAAAATATTTCGAGGAATACCAGAGAATTCTGGATCCTTTTAGAGATATAATGTTCAATGAGGCGAGAGCGGCTCGTGATAGTAAAAGAAAGATTTTACAAGTTCAACCCGAAAAACGGAAGATTAGTTCTGTAGCTCTGACTTCCGACGAACATAAAAATATGTGTTTGCAATGGGATGAGGACACGCCGGAGGGACTTCAAAAAAAGTTTTATCATATAGCTGCAGTTGAACTAGCTTGGAGAGGAAACGAAGCAGCTTTCGCCATGTTGCATTTTTTCAAAGAAGAATTGGACAACAAAGGCTATTTGACGAATAGGCTTGCATATAACCCTATATTCTCCAAAACTCGCCAAGGTGGAGATAAAAACTGTGCAGATACTAAATGGCTGGCCCAAAATTTAAAAAATCCTGAATTGTGTCCTGTGAGATTATACCGAAAACTAATATCGAAAAGGGGTGTTATCGCTAATGACAGGCTTTTTCTCACTGTTAATGGCAAGTGGAATAAATATAATGGTAGTAACTGGTATAAAAATTGTCCGATCGGCATTAATAAAATATCGCAATGGACAAGACTGTCTGCAGAAAAGATAGGATTGGACACTAAAAAAGTAAAAATAACAAATCACTCTAATCGTGCCACTGCAGTAAGTCAGTTACTAAAATCTGGCGTAAGTGAACAAGAAACCATGAAAATCACTGGACATGGAAATTCGAACTCAATGAAACCGTATATACAGCTGAGTACCGAACATCATCAAAATATAGTGAATACTTTCAGAAATACTCCAACTACATCAAGCAACAACCATCCACCTAATGCTGCTAGTACTATTCAAAATTTTTACAATTGCACAATTTATAATAATTATAGTCGAGAATAAGGTATTTTGTTCGTATTTATGAAAATTGTTTATTGTTAAGCATATCGCATAATAATTGTTACAAATTATTTCAGTTTGTGATACCTTCTTGGAATAAATTCATTATTATTGCATGTTTTTCAATGCTTCCTCTCGAATGTGAAGTTTCTGACCTTTCATTTTGTTCGTGAAATAGTCTTATAAAATATCACACGAGATTGAATTTACCTCATAAGTCTATCTCTTATTTCCAAACTCAAATGAGTTGCTTTAAGGAAACACCACTCGTCCTTCGGACTCGTGATGTTTCCAAGCAACTCATTTTCGTTTGAAAATAAATCGATAGACTTATCACGGAAATTCAATCTCTTGTGATATTACTACTGAAAACACAACGTCAATCAGTTCGCTCATTAAAATTCGAAGAGTGATCCTAACATTAATACGAATTGTCCTTTTGGATACTCGCAAGGAATTTTCGACGTAACCTTGGTACAATGTGATGACAGTTCGACACAGGGTCGTAGTAATATGAAAAGTAGAGTTCATCTTGTAATTTTCATTATGAGTTCTAAGTCTTTCATGCAAGAAAATACATTTTATGAGTAATTCGATTTTATACCATCAAACAAAATCAATTCTTTCAGTTATTTCCCATTAATAGATTCCACCCTCACGTTGTTTGATATTTCCATTGCAATTTATGGAATCATTTGGGAAAATTATTACCTATGAGGACAGAGGCGGATTTATCTGGGTAGAAAAAGTAAATAATGGATATTGGCATCTCTCCAGTTTAAAATTTAATGTCGTTCCATGACTCCTTGTTTGTGATAAGTTAAATTATCAGGCAATACTTGGATAGAAGAATTCTCAACAGAAATTGTCGATAGAGGAGCGGTCAAATTGGAACGAAAGACTTGTTTTTTCACAGTAGATAATTTATCTCATAAACCTACCTGTTTAGTTTGACTCAGAATGGTCCCTCTATAGTCTATACAGATATGTGTGTCTACGCAATAATTGATGTAATCTAGTTTGAATTGAAGCATTTAGGATATAGCACATAATTCCAGAGCTTGTATAGAAATCGATAAATGAATAATTTAGTTATTGAGCTACCACAATTACAAGTTCATTTTTTTGCATCGGATAATAAATTACTTGAATAATTTCCAATAACAAGGATCAAACGGCTGTTTCGCAGAAAATTTTGTATATGTATACAAAGTTATAGGTGAATTCTGTTCATTCGTTAAGTTGTCCAATACTTGAATAATTTCAACTTGATTATAAAATATAATGTAAGTGCGTAATATTGAAAATAATTAGATATATTATTCAAGATATAATTTCGAAATTCCAAGCTTTCTACTATTAGTGCTATTATCCATCATAATAGTCTTACGATATCTTGGTACTGAATCACTTTATCCAATTGGACAGTTAGAAAAAGTATCTCATAGAAAAAAGCTAATTATTGGCCACTAAAAAAATTACTTTAAAATTATGTTCACATGGAAAAACATCATTTTACCAAATTTTCGGAAAATGTATATTTCTGTACTCAAATTACATATTATTTCAATTGAGTGGTATAGCGTATATATTTCTGTTTTAATATATTATTGCTCATGTGGATGTTTTCATCATCACATTCGAAATATTCAATTAAAAAAAATTATTTCATCCTTCTATTTCATCGATTCTTTCACAATAAAAATTTTTTTTATTTTTTCTCATCATTATTCGAAATGAGTTATTCAGACATTATATACTGACAACACAATTATTCAAAAATTGTATCCCGATATTTTTTGCGAACTTTTGATTATATTTTGAGCTCCATAAAGCACAGTGAACAATTTAATTTTGGAAAAAAATTTTGATTACCCCCTTATTGCAAATAAATAACATTTGATTAGATTTTTCGAAAAATCCCGAAGTTTTTTCAGAATCTTGCATAGTTATCAATTCTTGGCGATGTGATTTTTCAAAAAAGAACCTATTTCCTGAAAAACTTTCAATATTTTTGTCTGATCTCATATTGAATTTTTCAGAATATTAATTTTTTTTATTCATGTGCATGTAATATAATTGGATTTCGTTTTTTCAGTGAATTACCTGTTTCAAAATATCATCCTTTATGATTTGCTTCATAATGATATCGAATAATTGAATTTTTATTTTGACAGACAAATCAAATTCACTTCATAAAATTATTTCACAATCAAAATATCATAACAAACTTTCTTGCTCACTAAAAACTTAACTGTCGAAACAAGAGTTCACTATTGATCTTACTAAAGACCAAAAATCTCAAACAATATTTTTCAATAATCCAGTATTTCTAATTCCAAACGAATGCAGCAAGATAAAATCAATGAAAAATAAGTTTCTCACCTTCAGAGGGCTCAATTATTTCTACACTTTTCATCCCAAAATGAAAACAAAAAATAAACATGGTAACAATTAACAAAAATTCCAATATTTTCAATGGAATATTTAATAATATACCTAATCATAATGAATTGACGATCTAGTATGCCAAAAATTCTAATTCTACAAAATCAGAACTGTTTATTGCTTCACGAAAGACAATATAAATAAACAAGTACTTAGGTAACTGAAATCGGAATGAAAGTTCATCGTACTCTGAGATAATTGCATCAACTCACCTAAACCTATTTTCCAAAATATTTACGATACTTAGGATGGTGCAAATCTGTATAAATTAATAGGCCAATAACTTGCGACACGTTAGGACCGCGAAGTTCACAGGTTCGAACTGTAAAAGTATTCGACCAACAGAGAAAACTTTATTAAAGTAAAGCGCCCCTCTCTTCCCAAACCTTTCGAGCAGTCCTGTCTTTGACAGAATATATTGATTTAATTCCGATAAGTACCCTTCATTCCCGGCGAAAAAAGCTCGCATTATTCGCTTGATCGGCCAGGTAATTTCTTTTCATTACTAAATGGATTTCAAATCCATCGAACCTTCTTAAATTGGCTAGGTGGGACTTGGCACAGAAGCGTACTCTTCGATATTCGCATCTCGCATACAGGACAGGTTCAACAATTTTTACCCAATCGAAAATCCTGCTCTCAAAAACTCGTTCTTTTCAAATTGACTATAATATAGATTTTAAGCTTCTTTTTATTTCAATTTGATAGCATAGGTACACTATTAAAGTGATGATTCAAAGAGGTAATTTCATCAAAAGCAATTGATCTATCTGAATTATGTTCGTTTCATTTATTTCCAAACTATCTTTATCTTTCATGCACACTTTCCCTGTATATCAAACAATTGAACTTTCGATGGACAAAGAAAATGAAATCAAAGCAGATCAAAATTAAAATATTATTGAAAAATCGAAAATTTAGTTATGCAGAGAGATGAACTGACCATTCGATAAAATCATAATTAGTACACAGCTGCTGGCATACATTGATACCTATTTGATTTTTTTTCGTATTGTGTTGAAAAGAATTTGAAAAAAAAATGGTCCAAATACGTACCTGATACCATTCTCTTGTATGAATGCTAAGTTCATATTTCTCGATTGAAAATGACTTAATACATAATACATTTAGGGAATACTCACCTTATAAAAATACTTCAAACACGATATTTCTCAGCAAAACACCTAGTTTTGTTCGATTATATTTGCAATCAAAAGGCCTAATTTTTTCCATCAAAATAAGTACCTTCTTCGATTTTCCTAAAGATTACTTTGTAAACACTAATAATTCGTTCATGTTTTCCTCATTGTCTCAAAAATATCTTGCAAAAAAGGTTTTTCATTCAATTTGTGATAAATCAAGCAATATCAACCTCTATTGTAGTCAAAACAATAATCTTCAATGAATATTTCACAGAGCTTTCGAGAAGACGTTGCTAGTATGTTAATTTTTTGAATAGCATGGTATAAATATCATGGGCGCTCGCAGAAATTTTTCTCAGGGGGGGCCAACATTTTTCTCATGGGGGGCAAAATAAAAATTATTGAAATATTGAGGGTGTTAAGCTTACAAATGTTAAGGTCATACAAATCTCAGGGGGGGGCCATGGCCATGTATGTAATTGACATTTATTTCTTATATTTTTGCGAAGGACCAGTACCAATAAATTTTCAATGGAAACTGGTGTGTATAAAATGTATTTCTTGTAGTGCGATCAGAGAGCTAATAATTTTTCTTCGATTCGGTAATATTTGGAATCTGGGGATCCAACGAGATTATTTTTTATTTTTCGTCTAATTTTAACGAATAAAATTAGAAATAACTTGAAAACGACGAGTTTCATTGAAAAAAAAACATAGAAATACTTTAATTTTCTAAAAGGATGGATTCTTTCGAAAACATGGACCGTTTATATTTTTCAAGTACGTTTTAGTATTTTTGTGTGGATTTTTGGGTCGACTTCGCTGATAATGTCATACCAGGGAAAATATTGAATATGTGATGATTGAGGAATATGCATCATAAGAAAGTAAACACACCAAAATTCAGTTCATTCCGAAGATGCGAAAGAAAAGTATTTTTTGATATAAATTTATATATTGTAATATTTTCCTGTAATTGGGTAATTTAACGTGTTGGAAATAGAAGTTTATTATTTTTATTAATTATTGTCCAAATGGTGTTCAGTTCCCCATTGAGAAATAATAAATTAATAAACGAAGCACCATGTTCCGTATTTATAGGTGCGCCACAAAATTTGAATGGTTCATTTGAATGGGCCATTCTAATATTCGAGGCATTGTATTGTGAATAATATATTGAATAGCCATAGATGAAATTCGATATCTCCATATTATGTACGATTATATTGGCGAGAACTCCCGTTATCGATTTAACGTTTCAGCAGTACCGGACCCCTAAGGAACAAGTTGCCTTAAGGTCAGTCTCTTCGTTCTTCGCTTTAAGCTCTCCAGTTTGATGAGGCATGTTTGACTGGGGTCTTCAACCTCAATCAGAGGGTACTAACTCCTGAAATTCATTTCGTCGAACGTAATATAACCATGTCAATTCATTCTCGATTAACTCCATCTGCTTTACATACAATGTCAGTAATAATCATATGGTTGCTGTTTTGATATTCAGAATGTAATCCCGATGAAATCTTCAATATTTTCAAAATTCTCTTCACAACTTTTCCGCTCTGTTTGTGTTTCTTATAGAAATGTGTACATATATATTGTTGTCATCCCCTAAACAAAGACTTCATTGTTCAATTATTAATGTTTAGCTCAGCATTTCTCGAAATCATATATAAGAAGCAGCGTAACGCCATCAGTTCAGTTCATTCTCTTTCTTCGAGCAGTCCAATCAGTCCATTTTCTTTCTTCGATCAATTTATCTCGCTCGCTCAATATTTATATTCTGTGCTCGATTAATAAATCAATCTTAAATAATTCAAGTCTTTCTATAACTGAAATAAGTGCGAATCAGTGTCTTTAAGTACCAATAAGTACTTCAACCCAAAATAAGTGCGAATCAGTGTCTTTAAGTACCAATAAGTACTTCAACCCAAAATAAGTGCTACAAAAGGTGTTACGGAGCTTTGCCTTCATAAGAATAAAGCTGCCCTGGTGACAGCGGAATTTGCCGAATTCCCCTATTGTTGTGTAATCCACAAGGAATACAACACAAAAATTGGTGACAGCGTTGTGGGATATATCTGAGTGGATACCAAAAATTGGCTACATCCACTTGAGCACAGCTCTTTGCAGAAGATATCGACGCCAAGCCGCTCATCGCCTGTGTAACTGGATAAAATTTCCACCGGACCAGAGGGTGTCTACACACAGGACCTAACTAAATCCGTCGAAGAAACACAAGAATCCTAAATCCGTCGAATAAAATCAAGAATCCTAAATCCGTCGAAGAAACTCAAGAATCCTAAATCCATCGAAGAAACTCGAGCAACCTATTTTCATCAAAGAAATTCTACAGCTGAAAGGAATACCTAAAAACAGTAAGTCAATCTATCTTTCCTCAGGTACTTGTTCATATTAAGGGAAATCAATAATTCTTATATAATGTCTATCCCAGAAAACAATCCTATTCATGATGATATCTCTGAAGATGAAGATAATTCACTTCCTACTACTGTTTTATTCAAATTCATAAAACCTTTTTCAGGAGAAAGAAATGAACTCAATACTTTCCTCACGAATACAAACTCTGCTTTTTCTCTAGCTTCACCGAATCAAATGAATAGCTTATTATTGTATGTGGTATCGCAACTTTCGAATAATGTTGTTAATGAAATCGAATTGTCAGAAGTAACATCCTGGACTCAATTAAAACATATTCTCAAACAATTTTATGGTCAATCTAAGCATCTCGTTCAAGCTCACGAAGAATTGGAAACAATCAGGCAAAATCCGAATGAGACTATAACAGATTTTTTCAAAAGACTCGAAAAGGCAAAAAACGAATGTATTCAGTCAGAAATTCTAAATTGTAAAAATCCAGATGAACTTCCAGGTTTGAAACGTGCGATACAACAAACTGCTCTTAGAAGATTCATAATTCACTCCAAATCAGAAATAAGTCAAATGATGAGAGCAAGAAATATTGGTGATCTGAATGAAGCTTATTCCATTGCAATACAAGAGGAAAAAATTATTAATTATACTAAATCTAAATCCCTTAATTCAAATAATCGCAACTCAAATTCATATAATCGCACAAATGCTCATAATTCTTTTCATAAAAACTCTAATTATCAAAGTAATTTCCCGAGAAATTCTAACTATCAAAACACTTTTCAAAGAAATCCTAACCAACACAATAATTTTCAAAGAAATTCTAATCATCAAAATACTTTTCAACGAAATCCTAATAATTTCAATTCTGCGAATAGACCATCGACTTCAAATCAAAATCATCCCTTCAAGAATCAACTAAATCCAAATGCTCAATCATTCAAGTTCTGCAATTATTGTAAAAAACCTGGACACATATTAATTGAATGCAGAAAAAGAGAATTCAATAATTCTAAAGTGAACCATTTAAACGAGAACAGGTCGGCCCTGATGAATGCACAGGATCCCGACCTATCAATTCAAGAAGCATTCACTTTGGATCAAAATTTTTCATAAGCAATGTGAAAGCCATTCCTTCTAACGAACTCCAAACTTTATCCTTCAAGTTAAAAAATTCGCCAAAGAAATTTGTAACTTTTCTCATTGATACAGGAGCTGCCTGTTCAATAATTAAACATACTGCTCTAATTCCAAATCAGACTTCTTTAAATATAAATGATATTGTTCTATTAAATGGAATTAATCCTAATGCTCCTATCAAAACACTTGGTACAACAAAAGTCGACTTAAATCTATCGCAACTCAATATTTCTCACAAGGTCAACGTTATAAACGCAGATAAAATACAGTCCCAATACGATGGACTTCTTGGAAATAATTTCTTCAAAGAGAACAATGCAATCATTAATTATTCAGACGGAGCTGTAGTTATAAATGGTCAGAAGATACCTTTCAATAATATAATCTCGCAAGATGAAATTAAAATCCCTGCACGTTGCGAAATTCTAGTCGAAATAAATATACTGAACAACTTAAATCAAGGCTTAGTTGAAAGGGTTTCTCCTTACAAAAATATCATAATTCCAAATTCTTTAGTGATAAACAGAAATTCCAAAGCAATTGTGCCTATTCTCAATCTAAATTATGAAGAAGTAACGATTGACAGACCTTCCGTCGAAATAATTGAGATATTTACAGAAAAATCTATCAATCACAATTATTCAATTCCTTATTCGAAACATAAAACTTTTCAAAGATCTAAAATTTTAGAGGAAAATCTTCGTCTAGAACACTTGAATTCCGAAGAAAAATCATCTATACTAGAAATTTGTCAGAACTATTCCAATTTATTTTATTTACCAGGAGACAATTTAACGAGTACTCCTACAATGAAACATAATATTCCAACGAATTCAGAAAATCCAATTTCTTCCAAAATTTATCGTTTACCTAAAATCCATGAAAAGGAAGCAGATGCCCAAATTAAGAAAATGTTGGATCAATATATTATTCGTCCTTCGAATTCCCCATGGAATTCTCCCATATGGATAGTACCTAAAAAGAGAGACGCATCAGGAAAACAAAAATGGAGACTTGTATGCGACTTTCGAAAATTGAATGAAATAACAATTGGTGATAGTTATCCACTTCCAAACATCGAGAACATTCTTGACCAACTAGGCAATGCGATTTATTTTACTACTTTAGACCTTGCATCAGGATTTTATCAAGTTGAATTAGAAGAAAAAGATAAATTCAAAACAGCTATTGCTACTCCTTCAGGACTCTATGAATTCAATCGAATGCCTATGGGACTTAAGAATAGCCCAAGTCGATTAGCAAGATTAATGAATATCGTTCTATCAGGTCTTCAAGGAACCAAATGTTTTTGCTATCTGGATGATATTGTTGTATACGGTTCATCTCTAGAAGATCATAATTCAAAATTAAAAGATGTTTTTCGTCAACTTCAAACTCATAAATTACAACTACAACCAGATAAATGTGAATTCTTATGTCGAGAAATAACTTATTTAGGTCATCACATTTCAGAAAATGGAGTTAAACCAGATCCAAAGAAAATTGAAGTCATTAAAGATATTTCAGTACCTAAAAATCCTAAACAAATTAAATCATTTCTTGGTCTAATCGGGTATTACCGAAAATTTATTGAAAACTTTTCAGATCTCGCTAAACCTTTACATAATTTACTAAAGAAAAATCAAAAATTTGAATGGACAAAAAAGTGCCAGGAATCCTTCGATCATTTTAAAGAACTTCTCACAAAAGCACCAATCTTAAAATTTCCCAATTTTTCAGAAACGTTCATTTTAACAACTGATGCTTCAAATGAGGCTATTGGGGCAATATTATCTCAAGGACCTATCGGAAAAGATCTTCCTATCAGCTATTACTCAAAAACATTAACAAAATGCGAACGAAATTATTCAACTACTGAAAAAGAACTCTTGGCTATTGTAGAAGCTTGTAAACATTATCGACCCTATCTTTACGGGCAGAAATTCATTATATGCACTGATCATAAACCTCTTGTTTGGCTTAAAAATTGTAAAGAACCTTCCAGCAGATTAGTAAGATGGAGACTAAAATTAATGGACTATGATTACGAAATCGTTTATAAAAAAGGAAAATCTAACCAAAATGCCGATGCTCTTAGCAGAATGATTCCTGAAGAACTATCTTTTGAAAATTTTGAAAATCTCAATAATTCTGAAAATATAAAAGCTCATAACATAACAGAAAAGGATGGTGATTTATTCGAAGCACCTGAGTATTATTCCTTAGTACACTGCGTTTCTCAAGACTTCCACATGAACAAAGGAATCGCACTGCAATTTAAACATAAATTTGGCCAAGTAGAAGAATTAAAAATCCAAAATAAATCAATAGGAGAAGTCGCCTCAATTAAGAATGGAAATCGTACAATTTATTATTTAATCACCAAAACTCATTTTTATGATAAACCTACATACGATACAGTATTCCAAAGTCTAATAAATCTTAAAAAATTATGTCAACAAAATAAGGAAAGAAACTTAGCTTTTCCTCGCATTGCATGCGGCCTAGATAAACTGTATTGGCCCAAAATCTTTGATATGATTAAACACATTTTCCATGATTCCGGTATCAATATAACTATCTATCATATACCAAGAAATACTCCTCAAAAATTAATCCATGTCATAGAAGAAGAATTAACATTTGAAAATTTCAAAGGATTTCATCAAAGAGAAGTCAAAATTCCAATTCCTAAAATCACGAATACTCCTATATCAAAAATAAAAAACTTTGTTATTCCAATGTCTTGCGACCGCGCTAATTCAAATAAATTTCTCAACTATATAAAAGCTAACTCCCTAGATTTACCTGAAAATAATAAAGTTTCCGACATTATCGTCAAAAAATTACCTCAACAATCACTTTATATTCTATTCCTAAAAGAATTTTACGACGAATCAGTAACTTATGAGGACCTATTCAAAACTCTTTTCAATTTAAGACTTTTATTCAACTTCAATGAAATAAAGAAATTTTCTATTCCTAATATAGCCTTGCTTGAAAACAATCCGATCATACGTGAAGACACATTTTTCAGTCTTTTATACTTTTTGTTCAGAGACTTTGAATATGAAATTTTATCGAACGAACGTATCGATATTGATGATGAGGACTCAATAAAACAAATTCTATATGAAAATCATGATTCACCTTTAGCAGGACACCAAGGATTTGAACGAACGTACGAGAAAATCAAACAAAGATATTTTTGGAATAATATGAAAGATCAAATTCGTAATTATATTAAGAAATGTCAAATTTGCCAAAAGTCTAAGACCGATTTCAAACATAACAAAAGCCCAATGGTTATCACAACCACTTCAACTAAATTCTGTGAACAAATTGCCTTAGATATCGTAGGACCTTTACCTACTACAAAAAATGGAAATCGTTTTATATTAACCCTTCAAGACGATCTTACTAAATTCATTCAAGCTTATGCTCTCAATTCTCATACTGCTGAAGTAGTTTCAATTCATTTTCTCAAGTTCTGTACACAATTCGGATTTCCGACAAGCATTCTTACAGATCAAGGTGTTGAATTCACCTCTAATATTTTCAAGGAAATTAATAAGTTGATGTCTGTTAAACATAAGCAATCTTCTCCCTATCATCCACAAACTCAAGGATCATTAGAAAGAACACATTTAACTCTTAAAGATTACTTCAAATGTTACGCAAATAAAGATGCTAATAACTGGGATGAATTTCTGAATTTTGCAACCTTTAGTTATAATACGTCAATTCAAAAATCAACTCAAAGAACTCCGTATGAACTTGTTTTCGGTCAAAGAGCACGAATTCCTTCTCAATTCAAACATCCACATACTCTTGCTAATTATTCAGATCTTGCAAATGATATAACAAATAAACTCAAAATATTAAGGGAAAATGCACGCGAAAATCTCATCAAGTCAAAACACAAATCAAAAGAATTCTTTGATAAAACTCATAATCGTACCTATGTATTCAACGAAGGAGACCTTGTCCTTCTATATGATTGTCAAGCCAAAGCGAAAAATAAGAAATTGGCTCCGAATTATAAAGGTCCATATAAAATAGAGCAAATTCATAATAATAATACTGCAACTCTTAGAATCAGTCCTTCGAAGCTTAAAACTTATCATTTTAATCAATTAAAGCCTTATATTCTTTCAGATAGTCAGAATGGAGAAAATAACGGTTCTCCTCCTGTCATTCACATTCCTAGTCCTACTCAAGGCTCATCAAACCAATTATAATATAACTCCTATAAACTCTTCTTCCGGACTTCTTTATCATAACCTAGGAAAAGCACAAATATCTAATGAGAAACATGTCATATTATCATATCATAATCTAACTCGTATAAAGTATCATGTCGAGCATATATTAAACTTTTATACTGCATCTGTCAACATATGTAACGGCGCAATGATCGAACATATGTCTAATAATTGTATTAATCAATTAAATTACGTCAAAACAAAAATCAGAACTATAAATGAGTTATACAGAATTATTTCTCACCAAATAAGTTCAAAACGAACTAAAAGAGGTCTTATTAATGGAATCGGAACAGCTGTTAAATGGTTGATCGGTACACCCGACGCTAATGACGCTGAATTCTACTCAGACTCTATTAATGAATTAATAAATAATCAAAAACAAACTAAAGTTCTTATGCAGCAGCAAGTTACTATTCTCTCTTCTACAATTTCTAACTTCAACAATTCGTTTCATAAAATGAATGAAAATATCGAAGTCTTAAATAAAAACTTGAAAGAATTGAATCAGTACTCAGAAAATCTTGATGGTATGATTCATGTATATCAGGTGGAATCACAGATCTCAGATCATCTAATATTATTAATCGAAATGACTGATGAAATTTTAAATACTTTGGAAAATTATGTAAACGACATCTCATTAATACAACATGGCATTGTGAATTATAGAATCTTACCTCCAGAATCTCTTTATCAAGAATTATTAAAAATATCCTCTAAATTCACCTTACCTATTTCTCCAAGTATCGAGTCAACTTATTATTATTATAAGATTATGAAATTGACTTCATTCATCAAAGATAATATTCTGATTATTGCCTTTGAAATACCCCTTACTTCTTTCCAAAGTTTCGATCTTTATCAATTGTTATCATTACCTAATCCTCATTTCGAAAACAATACATTGTTTTCATACATCGAACCTTCAAAACCCTACCTATTGATTTCACCTATGAGAACAAGTTATTTGATGTTGGATGAATTGTCAAACTGTTTGGAGTATCATCCTCAAGAATGGATTTGTAAAAGTATGCCTACGATGAGGAAAGCTGACAATTCATGTGAAGTACAACTGCTGACCAAGATGACCGACCAGATTCCTAAATCCTGCAAGAAAAGAAGTATCATTGCTGAAGCTGAAATATGGCACGAACTCGATGAGAACCAATGGCTCTTCTCATTATCCAGTCCTACTCCAATTTCCATAATATGTGGAGAAGAATCTCTGAAGCAAGAAATCTTAAAACAGATGGGTATCCTTAAACTTAATTCAAACTGCAGAGCTTTCACTGATCTAATCAGTCTAGAAACTGGTTCAGTATTAATGTATTCTAATTCCAGTTATGAAATTCCTACTTCAAGTATCGTTGAAGATGAGTGTTGCATCAAGCTACGAAAGAACCTCTCACTTCATGCCATCCATATGGAACCAATCAAGTTCACGCACATCAACCTCCATGAATTGAAGTATGCCCAGCACAAGTTGAGTGAATTCGATGAACAGCTCCAACAACAACTGAACAAGCCATTCATCATCCAGCATTCTTCATGGGTCACGACAGCACTGTCCGTTGTGTGTGGTACCATCCTACTGACCATCCTGTACAACCTCTTCAGATGGTGTGGTTTCATTAAACTACTTAGAAGACTCTTCTGCTGTACCAAGGAACCCAGAGCAATTGAAGCAAGTCCATGCTTCCAAATATTCAACCAATGCCATAGGAGACCAATCCAGCAGCCAGTCCAAGTATTCTACGATGCCGAACTTCACAGCCTACATGGTCCAAGCAATTCTCTCAATCCACAGTCGAACCAAGAAGATTCATCCAGCACAGGGTCCCAAAACCAAAGAAAAACACGAAGAAACTCCGTCAGAATCAATCCTAATTAATCTTTTCAATTTTAGTAATTTGTGAAAATTAAATGCTTATTGTAACTTGTACAGTAATTCAAATCATTCAGCTGCATAGTTTTATATAATGGTATAAATTCATTCTTTTACTCTCAAATTCCTGAATCTTCAAGAACCTCTTTAAATCGAATAATATTTACACCTGTATCTCTCTAGTTATCTCAATTTATTTTTATCTTATGATTTATCCTATATCTTAACATTTTCAATTATTATAAGTCAATATTCTATGTCCTAACTCATATTAAGCAAATAATATCCTTTTAATTGGATAATCATAATTAATCAACTTTCGACTATTCAATAATTAATATTTCAATTCATCAATATTATAATTCTGTTAATTTCAAGTCAGTAAAACTGCTAATGAAATTCATTCAATCTTGACTCACATATTTTATACATTTTGATATTCTCAATTCTGAATCATTGTGAGGTGTAATTCTGCTTCTTTATTATTCTAAAAAGATTTTTGCTTTTTTCAAAAACCATCAAAAATCTTATTTTACGGGGGAGGTGTTGTCATCCCCTAAACAAAGACTTCATTGTTCAATTATTAATGTTTAGCTCAGCATTTCTCGAAATCATATATAAGAAGCAGCGTAACGCCATCAGTTCAGTTCATTCTCTTTCTTCGAGCAGTCCAATCAGTCCATTTTCTTTCTTCGATCAATTTATCTCGCTCGCTCAATATTTATATTCTGTGCTCGATTAATAAATCAATCTTAAATAATTCAAGTCTTTCTATAACTGAAATAAGTGCGAATCAGTGTCTTTAAGTACCAATAAGTACTTCAACCCAAAATAAGTGCGAATCAGTGTCTTTAAGTACCAATAAGTACTTCAACCCAAAATAAGTGCTACAAAAGGTGTTACGGAGCTTTGCCTTCATAAGAATAAAGCTGCCCTGGTGACAGCGGAATTTGCCGAATTCCCCTATTGTTGTGTAATCCACAAGGAATACAACAATATACTTTAAGTCTATCGGATATGATATGAACTAAATATGTTTATAAATTATCTAGGTACCTACATTCTATAATCTATAGGTATCGGTTTCCTGTTTAATAATCTTTCGGACATGATAACTAAGTCTTCGAAATTTTTAGAAGATAGGTCATAAGACATACTGAGTGAAATATAATTCGAAGGAATTAGTTTAAATTAATCAACCAAAATTATGGGATAACTCATACAGGGGTCCCTCGAGTAACTTTACATACTCCCAAGGGCGGATATAACTGCTTTTTCATGGGGGGGGGGGTAATAACGATTGAAAATCATTAAATCAGGTACACAATGTATGAAAACTTTATGTGCAAGACATTGACTAACTTTTCCTCAGGTCTTCGATACTCATGGGGGGGGTAATTACCTGCTCTACCCCCTCGTAAATCCGCCCTTGCTACTCCTTTAAATGGCGACAATTCATAATATAGTTGGAATATTCCTACGTTAGCACTTTTATTCACTCAAATTTTTGTCAGAGTTTTGCAATGATCAAAAGAATTCCGGAGAAGTTATTGAATTCGATTATTTTTATTTCAATATGAAGAACTGGTAATGAGGAAATTTCATAATGAATCTATTGCAATAATTTCCATTGAATTTCAAATAAACATTCTTTTTTCATTTCATTTTCAGAATTTGAAAATTTCACGTATGCTATCATCTGATCATCATAAAAACGTTGAAAAATTTGCGGAAACAAATCTCATTCTCGTGATCATAAAGATTTAATATCAATTTTCACTGGTGCAGGCGAAATTAAAGTATCCGGCTACGCTGCTAGAAATTTGAAATTCAGTATAAATCTTCTATAATAAACCTCAATAACTTCTGAAAGAATCCCACGAATTTGAACAACCATTTCAGAAAAATAAGTGAAAGGAATCTCTTTCAGTTTCTGATAGATCACCCTGTATAGTGGCAAGGTAGAAGAGACATATATAGGTGTCCATTTCGTTAAACTAAAAATAGATATATAGAAGTATGTTAAGTTCCTCCTGTACCTATTTTGAGTAATTTCGAATATTTCAAGGCTCTATTCTACCTATTAAAAATATCATCAATAAACTGAAAATTACAGAATCTAGCCGTAAGGATATTTCGAAGCATCGTAAGAAATTCAAGAAGGATAATGGACGATGGCAGCAGACCAAATTAACAACAAGATAAAATATTATCGAAATAATTGACAATCGATAAGAATGAATTATTCAATTCTCAGACCATTCAAATGGCCTATCGCACTGTTCTTTGGTCATTGATTTGAAGGTCTTCAATAGGCTGATGCGTAGATAAGTTCATCACATTCTCAATCGAAATAAAAAGTGGATTCGAATGTCACAAATTCTATTTTAGATGAAGAGCTACCTCATAATTTTCTTTAATTTAGAAACAATTATATTCAAACTCAAAATTAGATTTTTTCAATCTTAATTATAAATCATTGTCTTACATTGCTTTCAAGCACCAGATCAATGATCGCTGAATATTCAGCATTCAGTAAATTCATTGAGTACGCTCCTGGCTCGTATCAATTCTATAAGATCACTAATAAATATGTATGGATAAATTTCGCCATATTAAAACCGATATACTCACCTCGTTTCGTTCTCATTAGAAGAATTTTTTCTCCGCAATTCCACCACTAACAATCTAGGTTTATTGTACCAATTTCATGCGAATTATCATGAAATTGTTGCGACATTTTTAGGTCCTGCAAAAGCAATGAAACGAAGGTTGTTCATCGATAATTACTCAACACCCTCTTAATTTCTCTATTCTATAATAATGATATCTTTGAATAGTTTCTCAACCGATTTATAATGAACTATTTCTTCTCCAACTTGGGGGATGACTTTCACCGAAAAAACTGAATAATAACATCGAAAACAAAGTGTGTGAAACGAGTCATAAGGAAAAAAACGAAAATAAAAAATGAATTCATTTCTAAAACTATCAGTCTAATTTTTTATTTCATTGCACAAAACACTGATAATAAAATAAAATAACAAAAAGTCAAAATATACAAGAATCAATTTCGAAAATACAAAAAAATAAATCTGCCTTTGTACTGAATAAGTTTAAATATATCATTAGTTAAATTATTAATCCCCATATTATATTATGCTAGATGTTGGAAGAAACAAAAATTCAGTTATACTTATAGATAATATTTCAATAAACGAATGTACATCATATTTACAATTTTCAGCAAAAGTCATTTCACATAAGTTCTACTTGCATAATTTAGATCTATCCATTTATTAGGAATAAATAAGTGTGCCAATAATCATCTGAGTAAACGAATTTTCGAAGAAATTGCAATTAATTGACAAGTATTCATGATGATGACAAAAGAATCGCATCATTAAATCAAATTGGTCAAGAAAATAATTGAAAATGATATGTAGAATTTTGGTCAAAAACTGCGATCATAAAAGGAATTTGGTCCGATATTCGAGAATATATCAATAACAAAATTACTGCCATGAATAAAAAAAAATTATTGGCAATACTCATACCAACGGTGATGGTGAATCAGTTAATATTTTGGAAGCATTAGTAAAATATCTAAGGATTTGACATTAAATTGTAACCTTCAAATAAATTCAAGTACAAAATTCATCTACGTCCTCTACTTTACATTCAATAAACTTATTGGCATCTAATTTGTCTATCATTTAGAATGAATTATTGGCAATAAGAACTTATAAAATTCATGTGAACCTACAACCCCGCATGAAGTTAAAAAAGACCTCTAGGAACTTGGACCCATGTTGATGATAATATAATAGGATATTAAACGTACTAAAAATACGTGAGGATTCATAAAAAACACAGCATTGAAATGAATTCGATCGATTTTTATTTAAGGAATTGAATCACACACAAAAGGCAACCACATAACATATATTTTTGTTAAAGAGTGATGACAAGTAGAGTTCGTACAGATATATTTGGTAACATTTTCCACAAAATTCATTAACTAATAATGACATACGAAAACATAAAAGGAATGTTTGGAAATGTGAATCCTAAACAACTCTCCACTGAGAAATATACTAACAAATACTAAAATTTGGGGAGATCAGTCCATACTAATTTGTACAAAATCTACTTATATCACTGTTAGTAATATACATCATTAAATATGTTAAAATCACCTATAATTAAAAGTTTATCACAGTCTCAGAGTTCTTTAATAATAATTAAAGTCATTATGTGGATGCTTGTGTATTGGTGTATTAGGACAATATAAGAATTGTGATTTTTAGATAACAAAACACCTTACAAAAAAAATCTGCGCACATGTTGAGCCGATGGTTGCTTTAGGTTCACTGAATTCTTATAGCAGATAATACTCAAAGCATATGCACATCAATATGCAAAATGACCAGCGAGAGGTCATTCTAGAAGTACTAGATTGTTTGGTTCCAAGTTCTATACTATAATAATTTATTTAATAATACTATTCTAAACTGGCCGTAAGGTATGAATTTTATTCCATTGGCAAGTAATATTTCATTACATAGCCAACTGTAAGCAACGAAGGGAGATTATGAAATAAATATTTCAAAAACAGAAATTCCAATTTGGAAGATAATGTAGAGATTCATACACCAACGAAATAAAATTCACGACTTCGTTTGGGAAGTATTTACAAATAATACAAAGGAAATAATTTGATTTAGACCTTTTGTTTAGCAAATAAAATGTTTTATCACACATTTTCACTCACTTGTCCATCACAAAAATGTGATTGTGAGCCCAGGAACTTGTCTTACTCGAACAATGCGAGTATATCATCGCTTGTTGTTGATGTGTTGGCTGCCCCTGAACTGCTACCGCTGGATGGCGGTGTGTTCAAATCAGGTGGGTCCAAATAGGACAAAATCTCCATGGGATCCACACTTTCAGGAAGCAACTGAAAAAAAAATTGAAGTCAGCTTCACACGACTAAACACGAGAAACAACACATTGCAGATACAATCAAATTGATACTCACATTCAAAGCTTCCTGACCAGTACCTTCACCATCGATCACTGCAGCAGGGTCGAAGTTTAAATCAGAAGGAATATCGGCAACACTGTTTTCATTGTTGTTTCCGTTAGTGCTCGTATTTGAACTTGTACTATTGTTGTGCATTTCTGAGGATGGTGGAACACTTGGAGGTCCATTACCGCCACCGGGTGTGTGAGCACTGGGTGTTCCGCCTGGCGTATGAGGTGTGTGAGGTGTATGGGGCGTATGAGGTGTATGAGGCATCTGAAAAAATTAAATGAGTTTCCATTCAAATCCACCTACTGATGCTAAAAAGGGATTTATAGATGTTCTAGTTTTCAGACATACAGATACCTAATCTGAAAATCAATAATTACCTGATCACTCAGACTCTTCTCCATTGCATTCAGCTGATCAAGGGAGTTCACAGATTCGCTCAAATGAGACAGGGGTCCTCCCCCATTAGAGAAATCATTGTTTGAGCCGTTTGGCGTCGAGTTGTAGTCATACTGACTATTTCTACTATTATTGTAAGATGGCGGACCATTCATCATGGACCCACTGGCAATGGTGTTCATGTCTGGAGGTAGATAGGGAGACATAGCCTGGGTCATATCCCAGTTGTTGGTGGTAGGAAGTGTCATGCTACCAGGAGACATTGCTTTACTAAGTTTTTTGGCTCCACAGGAGTCGTTATCCTCTTCAACCTGTAAGAAAATATCAATTTTAATGTTCTGGTATTTTTCAATCCTATTCCTCTTTGATTCACTGCTGAAAGACAACTCGAAATGGTAGATGAGAATATCGATGTTTCTTTATAAAATACAATCAGTTACCTTTATTCCAGGTGGTTTTGCAGGCTTCCAGTTGGCCGAACTGTCGATAGTAACCTCATCAACTTCAGAATTATTCAAAGTGTTGAGTATACCCCACATGTACTGATCCACTTCAAGGCCTTCCAGTTGTGCTGGTTTGCTGAAAAGAAGGAAGAAAATTTAAATTTCATTCAGAAACGAAAGCGTCCACTTTATTTTGAATTTTAATGGAAATATTTCTTACTTGCAAACAGGACATCTCCAAGAACCCCTTTCGCAGTTTAGCTGTAGGTAGGACTCCAAATCGAAACATTGAATGTGTTTACACTCATGTCCTCTAGCTGGTAGTGTTATCCTTTTGAAGGTTATAGGACATTTCAGAGATACTTTAAGAGCAGTTTGTTCTATAGAATCCCTATCCCTATCGACGTTCGGACCACCAGAACTTGTATTGCTGAAATTCCTCTTGATTTTGGCCGTGCAATGATCGGCAGTGAGTAGCCTTTTTCGAAGTAGGCCTTGTAAAACGGACCGCACGCTTGGTCTGTGGACTAGTTGTAGAACGAACAGATGGGACTAAAAAGAAAGAAAGATATTGAGATTTCAAACTTTCACGGAATATTTTGGTGAATCTTGTACCGATAGTTTTCATATTCACGTAGGATTTTATTGCCGATTAAGTATACAGTTTATAATATTTCTTAATTTTTCGTTTCCTGTGTGGGATGCTTTAATTGGTCCCAAGAAATAGATCATTTTTCTATCCTATCGACGTGATAAAGTCGATATTTGTTACAAGATATCGGCGAGATTTCGACTAAAATTATCTCTTTTAAAGATTTGACAGAATTCTGCTAGTACCAAGGATAATTTCCGAAGTTTCTGGTGCTTAATGAAATCGTTTTAGCACCTATTAGATGAGTATTGAAAAAAGTGTTTGTTTCAAGTCGATATACATAATTTTCTTTGAAAGTGTGCTTATATCAAACGATTTTATTTCGAAATAAACTAAAAAACTCATTATCTCGTTAAACTTTCATTACATTAGCTCATAATACAACTGCAACTGCGATCATTAAAGGGTAAAAAACGCTTCCCAGATCAATGATATATAATCAAATATAGTTAGAGTTGCGGATTTTATTAAATGATGTACATAATTCAATCGATTGGAATTTTTTCTTATAAGAAAAAGAAACAATAATTTATCTGTGTTGAGCAAGATTTTGACATGTGAGAAACGTATTTCGCCTTCAACGGGGAATTCTTTTGTTTGATTCGGGCAGATTGTAAAAGGTAGGTTGCCATTATAGTCCGAAATCGCTCCCTGCCCTGAAAAATCGACTTCCGTTGAGAGATCATTTAAAAGAATAATATCTTGCCGGATATTACCTGAAATAACCGTTAGGTTCCTGGACTTTATGAACTATGAACGCTTGGAAGTTCGTTCAGTCCAAATCTAGCAATCTACTACGATTTTCGACGGATAAAACTATTTATCGATACGGCACTCATAAAAATTATATTGATTCAATTTTAACTCAACTCAATATACCTATTCTTGTAATGTGATGGGTGAAACTACATACGAAAGAAGTTTTTTCCATATTCTATTTTTTTCTTCATTTATTATATTCAATACGAATTTCGAAAATCAAATAGTTCTGAAGGCGAAATGAAGATTTGAATATATATCGTAAGGTACTCACACAACAACAGGCCGATACGGTTATTTGAACTGTGTTCCTTCCAG
This sequence comes from Adalia bipunctata, assembly GCA_910592335.1. Classification (NCBI taxonomy): domain Eukaryota; kingdom Metazoa; phylum Arthropoda; class Insecta; order Coleoptera; family Coccinellidae; genus Adalia; species Adalia bipunctata. The sequence goes on along the minus strand of OU342955.1, from coordinate 8,423,602 downwards.
GCTGACAAACATCCTTTAGGTACAGGGGTTTATGTGAAGTTTTGTGCTCTCCCCGATCAATCAATAGAGGAGTCGCATTGACAGATACTTGGACAGATGCTGGCCAATTGGTGTTCATCAGCCTATCTTCGTGATGGAAACATTTCAGCTGTAGTTCTAAATCCGATCTCCACATCAGAGTTTGGTGTACAGTCGGCTTAAGTTGGAAAACATGATTGCTTACGGCAAGATTGTGCTCGAGTCGGAATGGCGTCAAAATGATGCCGTCCCTTACAGGGAATGTCAACCTCAACTCATCCTCTTCTGCAAAAAATCATTACTTCAAATAACATTCATACGTATTTTTCACTTTCGACCGCAATCAACAAAATAGTAAAAAATAATTTGAGTGTATGAAAAAGTGTCTGATTATTTCAATTTTATGAACTTGGCGTGCAGGATTAAACTTCTTCTCTTTGACTATGTACTTACTGAGTGACGTGGCTTGTGGTTTGAGGTCATTGAAGGTGGGTTTTACGTCTGGATTCGGACTAATATAAGGTGGCATACTGCTTGCAGGAGTCAACGGAGGTGTAGGGTTGCCAGGAATCGGACTATGCTGGTAGTTCATGTTGTTCCTCATCGAAACGTCTTGCTGGAATTGATTGGTTGAACCGTATTGTGCAGTAGGAGTTCCATTCATATATTGTCCGGAATTATTTGTGGGGAATTGATTCATGGAGCCATTGAAATATTGACTCTGATTTGTGTAGGGTGGGGTCGTTTGTCTCAGGGGGATATTCCTAGCAGAAGCCATGCTGCCAGGGCCCATGTTTCCCATGCTTCCTGGTCCCATGCTTCCAGATACCATGCTTCCAGGCCCCATACTTCCAGGATTCATACTACCAGGACCCATCGAGTTAGGTCCCATCGAATTGGGCCCCATAGAATTAGGCCCCATCGAGTTAGGCCCCATAGAATTAGGCCCCATCGAGTTAGGCCCCATAGAGTTGGGTCCCATTGAGCCGGGGTTCATTGAACCGGGGCCCATTGAACCGGGACCCATCGAGCCTGGTCCCATACTGCCCATTCCCATGTTGCCAGGACCGAAGTTACTGGAAGGCCCAAGGGACTGTTGGGTAGGATATTGATTGAAGCTGGGTTGTCTGGTTGGGTAGTTCGGATATTGGCCATTTTGGCCATAGGAAGGGTTCATGGCGGGGGAGCAACCGTTTTTGGGGTAGCATTGCTGCCTCTGTTGGTTGATCATGGCGGGGGTGGGGTAAGGTGTCATTCTTCTTGGGTACATGGAATTCGTGGTTGGACCAGGTCCAGGGCTTTGCATACCCATTTTGGTTACCATATTACCTGTAAGAACAAAATGTTAGAACTGTTACAACGTTTCTTGGTACTGTAGTACTCGAGGCTGGATAATTACCCATCATATTATGTTGCATGTTGCCCATGGGCATAGAAGACATGTTGTTCATGTGGTTCATATTGTTCATGCCACCCATCTGCATCATTCTCTGTTGGTAACCTTGTTGGTATTGCTGGTTGCTAAACTGGTTGTTGTCCTGGAATGCCACCACGCTGGCAGTAGCCGTGGCAGTGGCGGTGGCTGCTGCAACCATTGCAGCGGTGGAAAGGGCGCTTCCGCTGGTATAACCACCGTCAGCACCGTTCATGCCACCATTGACGCCATAATTACCGAGTCTGAAAAGAATTGCAACAATCAAAATCGGATACTATGATCTTTTTAATCATCATATTGCATCATTTCAGTTTATCGCTTTTTGATATTGGTGTCGGCTCATCCTTTGAAATTCAAACATGAGAAGAACCGCGTTAGAGATTTCTGAGATGCGATAATAGTTCCATTCATCATTCGCGAAGATAAAATATACCTAGCTTCAATTAAGTAGTTCTTGAACAATTTTCTATTCAACTAATCAAAACGTTATCGAAATAAATGAGTATAACGGAAGAAGTTTACTGGCGAAGTTAAGTATCTCCAAAGACTTTTAATTGGTCATAGTAGTATAGTAAAAGAACCAATAGAAAATATCAGTCGCCGAAAATCACTGTTTTTATGAACAACAGTGATTTATTGAATATCGTGCTCATTCCAGACAACTGTCAATTATTTCCGGAATAAAGAAGAAAAAATTGAAACCAAATATCTGCTAATTGTTTAGTTAAATTGTTTCAGTGTTTCAAATGTCTTTAGAAGGCTTATAGTAGTAGCATGAAAGCCAAATGGAATAAATTCGATAACGAATAAATGAGGGGGTGTTAGGAAAAACGCTCGGACACGTTGATTTTTAATTTTAAATGCGCATATTTTTCAAGAAAATAAAATTATATAGGGTGTTTCATGCGACCGTGGCCAATACCAACTTTCTTATTTCAAATGCAACCCCCTGTATATTATTTATTCTTTGGATTCTTCAGAGAATTCTAGACATAATTCATGTAAAATGTTCTATACCTATCTTCAACTTTTTCGGAAATATTAAGTTAATAATAATAATAAGACGTTCGCGGCGAGCATTTTGAACAGTTCCTACATTGACATTAATGTTTTTTTTGTGTTTTTTTAATGATTAAGAAATAATCAGTATGACTTGTTAGGTTTCAAGTGTAATGTACCGAATTTGTGAAATAAAATAATTTTTATTTAAAACGTTGATTTTTGCAATAAATCTGAAAACACTTAATACTTCCGAAAAAGTTCAAAGATAGGTATAGAACATTGTGCATGAATTGTGTCAACAATTCTCTGAAGAATCCAAAAAATAAATAATATACAGGGGGTTGCATTTGAAATAAGAAAGTTGATATTGGCCACGGTCACATGGAACACCCTATATAATATTATTTGCTTGAGAAATATGCGCATTTAAAATTACAAATCGACGTGTCCCAGCGTTTTTTCTAACACGCCCCCATTTATTCGTTATCGAATTTATTCCATTTGGCTGTTACACTCTGTATGCTGTAGTTTCCCATAAAAAAATCAAATGGGCTATGAATGTACACACAAAAATTATAATATAGATAAAGATGAAAAAGATTTAAGAAATATTGGGATTCAAAATTGCGTTCATTGCAAAAATATAATTCAGAAAACAAATGAAAATAATGAAATAATTTGACCTTGTTTGTCAAAAACGTTCTCAGAAGTTAAAAATTTACTGTCAATACACAGTTATCTCAATAATGAGCCTATTTTGACCAGAACAACATTTTATTCGACCACCATGTAGAGAATACATCGGCGTTTAGGCCATATTAAAAGTTCAACATCGAAGTATTTTTAACGATCGTTTTAGCAGGCCTTTTCAGACGACAAAGGCCGACATCAAAGTACGTTCACATCTCGCGTAACTGGCAAATATTGTATTGTTTAATATATTCAACTCGGGAAAAAATATGGGGTTCAGATCAGTAAAAAAGCTCCAGTGTTAAAATACAGGCGTATGGTGCGTCAATGGGGGTAAGCCAGTGCCCTAACAATGAACAGTTAGAAGGGCGATGTCGCAGGACCCAGGAGGGGAGCATAGTAGTAGGCTGATGTGACAAACAAAACACTGACGAAGTGAGACGATACAGCGAAACGCTATTCACAACGTAGTCGGAAATCGAAGGGGAAAAGGATATATGGGAAAATCAGATGTAGGCAGCTACAGAGCCCCTGAAAGATGTTATCCCATGCATATATTCCTCCGAAACAGGCAGCGTATTTAGGGACCAAACTCCGAGATCGATTTGGCTAAAAACATCGACCTGAGTGCCCCAAACAATAATCCCATATTTCAGAAGGGAATAGGAATTTAGACGATAGATAAGAAGTCATCATCGATAGCAGCAAGAATTTACCGATCAGAAAAATTATGGGAAAGAAGAATTTTTAATTTAGATCAATAGTCTTAACAAAATTAGATGAAAATGAAAAAACGACTATATATATATATTGGAAAATGAGGGTTTTCCAACGAGTTCAGCTGAAATAAGTCGCAATATTCTGCAATCTTATCATATTTCCGTATATGTTTGTTCTGCAAACATGGCAAGGTTCCGAATACTTCGAAACGATGGTATCGAAGTTAAAATTTTATCAGAGATAACGAATTGGGTTAGTGGTATCAGCGAATATGCATCATCACCGTAAAAATAAAATAAACGTAGCATCTGGTGAAATATTTTTTATGTAGAGAATGATTACTATAAAGCTTTCAACACTTGATCAATGATTATTGTATTTAAGGGATTCTCATTATGCTCTTTTGTTCACAAAAAAATTAGGACAAAATTCTAGCATAGTCGACCGGCTTCAATTCACTTTTTTATTTTATATGTTATAGTTTACTGAGTTTATAGATTTTTTTTTCAACTCTACTCCTCTGTGTAATAATAATAATAATTCTCATGGATCACTTCTTGAATTTACAGGTATATATTTTTTTCATTTCTATTGTGGGGATTTGTCAAGCTGAATTTAAATCGTTTGAATTATTTTCTGTCTATTTTTTAATCGCTTTCATTCATGATATTTCACCCCTTCTTTTTGGTGAACCGTTGATCTGATAAGTTATTGCCGTAGGATATGGCGTCTAAGAATTAATTCACTCGTCACTCCACGTTTACTTCTCTATTTTATTAGCCCTCAGGACCTTGAATGAATTTGAGGAGAATATAGGTAGCAGTCTGTTGCAATTTGTTGACAGAAAATGTCTAATCATTATGAGTACCTTTATTGGAATGAATCTTTCTCACATGACGATTTTTCTCTAAAAAATTGTTGTGTTCATTTTCTATTTATTGTTATTATCATCGATGAGCATAGTCAAGATGGAAACCAGAAGAATATCGAATCTCGACAATATTCCGCATTTTCAGAGGGGGAGCTTTCAAAAATCGATCGAAAATAGTGGCTGAACCTATGATAGTTTGGCGACCGCTGCTGATGCCAACACTTTGGGAACGTCTGCTCGACCCTCCGGTATCGCTGAACGTTAAGCACAAAGCTCCCGTTATATTGACAGTCCCTGAAACCACCCCCTGCTGTTCCCCTTCACCCCTCTCGCCATAGATTGACTGGGTCACCATTGTTACGTATAAACCACCCTAATTGGACACATATTTGATTGAATACCTGGGGTAGTTTTCTAATAAGTACCTACTTTTCGCCTTCAACGAATATTTTCGAGCGTCCGTTCGAACAAGTTTCGGTGCCTTTTCTGTCTTAAGCCAACCCTTGATTGGTCTGAAATCGGCATAGTTGCCATATGCAACTAACAAGAAATTCGAACTTTCAGGGGCCGCAATATGGTCAATGACTCCCTTCTCGAACCTTCCCAAAGATGTGAATGGACGGTTTATGAAATTTTGCGGTTATAGAATGTCCTTTTCGGTTTGTCTCTTTTCATCAACTTAATCCCTTCTCGTATTTTATTTGTTCACCTTATTCTCAACAAAGACTTCACTTTTTCTGAACACATGAATTCTTCACCGTATCATAGTTATTTCTTCCTTTTCAATATTTCAAAAACCCATACACCCTATGTTCTTGTATTTCAACATTTAATTTACTAATAAAACTCAGTTTCACGAATAATACTTTGTTCATTTTTATAACCCAATGATTTTGTATTTTCGAGAACTGGGAGAAAAGTAGACATCTAAAGCTTCTCTAAAAATACCAGGTAGTATACTCCATTCGCTTTTATAAAGTTGGCCATGATTTAGGTTTATCAAGTTTTTATACTCAAAACTGACGCAGGTTGGTACTCGTGAAATGTCAAACAATTCTCAGAGACGTTGCCAATTCTATTTACTCCTTTTTAACTTTGTGAATGGAGTTAGTTCTTTTAAGGTTCAACAGTGACACAGGTTTCGTAGTACAGCTACATTTTCATACTGGAGTATTTCAAGTTGTGCAAAAAGGTATTTAAATGTCTTCTGTAGGTTTGTTTCTTGAGAATTTTGCAAAGTGGGGAATTCCATAGGTCCGTCTATTCGTTCAGAAGTTTTTCTACCGGGTGATTCGAGAACTTCCATTATTTTTTCGAATGAACTACCGCGAAGTTACGGATTTCTGTACAAGAAAATAGCATAGATTATTGAATTCATTTTCTCAAATTCATTATTTGCCCAATGTAAATAAACATTTTGTTTAATACGTAATTACTACGATCTTTATGTAGAGAAGACAACGTTGCGTATTTATCTGACACGAAAATGACTATAACCTAACATTTTTAAAATATACACGGTGAAATGTAGCAGAATGTCATGACAAACCGGTATACATTATAAAAGTGAATGGAGTATATGTGATTCTCATTTCAGACACTATGCTTATCGCGGTGTTCAAGGATAAATTTATTCCACTTTATTTTCATTGGGAAACATGGGTTGATTTTTGCGCGGCAAGAGTTTGTGGAAGGAGTATCGTTTTACTATTTGGGTATTTGATTATCCATCATGAATATATGCATCTGATATATTTTGTCCAAGACGACTATCTAGAATAGGTTCAAGTCATTCAGACACACATCTGTATAATTTTGTGAGTTTGCCATTTCTTTTTTAGTTTGCACCTTGTGAAATTTTATTTTCTTTTCAAAGTTTTTAATAATTCTAGAGTTCCAGTTCCAGTAATTGTGAATATTATCTATGGTCAATGAATGATGTTTTCATTTTATTCCTTCCGTATATATTTCATCAGGCTCCGAATGTGCTCTAGATAATATCAGATTCTGTATTTGACCATTGATGGTGTTGCCAATCTCTTTTATATTTTTTGTCATTTAGATTCATGATTCATCCAATAATATCATTCTGTTATTTCTTATATCTTCTTGAGAGATAAATTATTTGTTTTCTATTTGGTATATTGAAGTAATTATTCATATTTTAGTTAATAATCCGTTGACACTCAGGTATCGAGTTGTTTTAGTTGTTAGTTTGTCAGCTTCAGGGGGGTGTTAGTGGAGCTTTGTCAAGGATGACGCCAGTTGATGGGACAACCCCTGTGGTTCGAATTTCGTGCGGCGTGGCAGCTCCGAAGTTCGCACCGAAACTAAATACCGATCGTGCCATCCTACAGACAGAGCGATTCGCGCATTCAAAACTCACCCCGACCCAGCTTGTCGATATCCTTGCTGGTAGCTAGTGTGTTGAGATTGTTTGAGGGTATTTCCGTAAGGAGCGTTTCCTGCAGGTGTCGGGCCACCCGAGAAGACACCGTGGGGGCCCGACTGCGTCGACGATGTAACTTCCCACACTGTGGTCACGACTGACAACTGCTGCTGGGCGGTGGCGCCACCAGGCGACCAGTCCCTGAAACAACACACACGTTTTACCTCATCGGCAGATCACTCCACGTGGTGGACTAGGGCTGTCAAAGAAACTCATCTACATCTTCAACAATTCACTATAATCAACAAGACATCTACTACATTCTCCTAATACTACTACAAATCGAACTACTTAGTCAACTGAACTACAACATAAAACAGCGCACAACCAAGGATTATGGATATAGAATTAATTCTTCACTTCTCCCACACTTTTAACTGCTCAAGTTCAACTGTCTTTGAATGTTGTAAAATATTCACTTTATCTTTAAGAATTTCAAAACTTGTCTCAGAAACTGAGTTACTTCCGTCTTTTTATCACTTCCTGAGTTTCGATAACTTAATCTTGTTGAATTCATTGACATTTATGTTATCGAAATTTTATCGGCAAGGTGGGATTCAAGTTTCGTTTAATCCTGTCCAATCAATTTCCTTCTTAGCACCTAATCATCAACAACAGTCTTGTTATCATAGTTTACGGAATACACCACATATCCCACACCAGATTATTGTTGTTAACCTTATCATTGCAATGTTTGTTGAACTATGCAAGGAATTAAGTTCTCTCTCGTACGAAAAATTACTGTAAGTAGGTGTGAAAGTTTATCCTGTGGATATAAACGCGCCTATAATTTTTTACCTTCACACAAATTAAACGAGTAGATATGAAAAATCAGGATCAGAAGAAAATTTCGATTCAGAATATCAACTGAAATCTCGAATAGTTATTTTTATTTATTTATTCATTAATACCTCCAGAATAGCAACAAGAAATTTTTTGAATAGAAACTACCTAGATTTAATACGATTTAAAATTTATTCAATTCGACAATGTAATTTCCAACTGTTTTTTTAAGTTCATAATTATTTATTTAAATTAAATTCATTAAGATTAATATAAAAACGTAAATTATTGTGGTGCAGCACCTAACGTTATAAAGAAAACGAAATTAATTAACATATAAACAAAATTATTTAGTTTTGAGTTATCTGACTGAACTTTTGGAAAAACTTTTCGTAGGGAGGTTCCTTGAATGAAGGGAGTCATTTCCAGGAAAATATAATTAATTATTGATAATTTTAACAAGAAATATTCAAGAACTGCCAAATTTTGTCGCTATCGAAACCGAATGTAGTAGATACATTATTCGAATTAAATTTTTACACAAATCCTGAATACAAACTTCTCTAAATTGATATAAACGCTTCAGTAAATAAATAAGCATCGATCAAGCCTCATGCAGACGTAGGTGTGGATATGTGGTGTTCAAAAACAAAACGATGAACATTAACGCCGCTTTTGAATTAAGAAAAATCACTTCAACCAACATATATCACATAAACACTCCGGTGCTCCGAGTTCCTCTTTTGTATCCAAAAAAACTGTGGTTTGAATTTTGGTCCTTCGAACTGTCACTCTAATTTTAATCCAGATTTGATAAACTGTTTTGCCAACAATTCGTTTTCAAATTTTCGCGAACCAAATTTTTTCTGTCACTATCACAATGTCACTGGGATCCCAAAATTTTAGTCAAAAATATCAAATTCACTATCCATAATCCTCTGGTTGTATAGCACTTTCACAATTAATCCAATAGGGAAGCTGTAAAAAAATCTTAAAAATGAGGAAATTAATTAATTATATACCTATAGGTATATCCCAGCATTTGAAGGTAAACATAAAGAAAGTCAGTATTTAAATCAGTTTACACGATCATAGCAAGCTGAGCACTAATCCGAAATATCATTAGCCTTGCATCGGCATCGAGGCGCGACGTTCGACTGTCTACTTTGCTGTGGGAGAAACAACGGCACGTAGTCAGCCATGGAGAGGGGCTCAGGAGAAGTTGACCCGAGCTGATTCTCCTCCATTCCATGCGGCCACAATATCGGTTATAGCGGGCGACGTTGCCAGTTTTACGCGACCGATACTGTGGGTGGATGTATTGTTGTCTCTCTCTCCACGCAACTTATTTAGAAGATCACGTCGAACAATTCATTGAGCAACATCATGTTTGACGCTATCACACATACCTGATGTTCATTCTACGCGTACGAACGATCTCATACTAAATCTATATGGCATCCTGTAAAAGATCACCCAAATCGAATGATGAACAATACCTCTCTTCGTTTCAACCGCAACATAACTCACATAACGAGTTTATATTTCTACGTTGAATACCCAGACGTTATACTTAATTCTTTAATCTTTACACTCGAGCGTTCTCAAGCGGTGTCCACAATGAATCACTGATCGAGACCCATTATGCAGATCACAGAGTCTAAACAATTTATAGAAGCTAAATTTCTCGTTTACAAACAGATTAAACATTCACCTCATAATCCGAAGATATAACTCTAAGTATTATCTTATCATATGATTTAACTCAGGAAATCAATAACTCATTATTCAGTTAAAACTCGATAGGTGTTACTTTAGTTGTTTTCTGATAAATTGAAAAAAATCAAAATATCAATCCTTGGTCAAAAATAAGACGAATCTTTCCTATCAACTTATGTCCTAAAACCTCGCCCTGCCAAGTTAAATCGTTTTGAAGAAAGGGGTTGAAATTTGTTTTTATTCAATATCTCCGTTTTGAAAAAAGATACATGGATTAAATTCAGAATACATAATGTACCAATATTGAGATATATTAAAATGATTTTTTTCATCCCCCACAGTATTGCCATGGGCTAAAAGCAGCAACCCCCCCTGAATTTTCAATTATAAATTTTCAAGGAAGTAAGATTTGTTCCTCCCAAAATAAAGCTCTTGGTTTAAAATTTGGAGATATCTTGAAAATCTTTTGTAAAAATTTCTACATAATTATTGAAATTGATATTCGGAATTCTGAAAATGAAATGAGAAACCTAAGAAATTCAATTGTCGACTCAAAATATGAGAAAACTCTCATATTATGAACTTATACTCTAAAACCCTCTCCTCTCAAGTTATATCGTTTCGAGGAGATGGGTTGGAAATCATTTTTATTCTATATCTCAATTTTGAAAAAGGATAAGGGAATTAAATTTGGAATCCATAATATACCAACATTGAGATTTATTAAAATGATTTTTCCACCCCGCACAGTGTTACCATGTGCTTAAATTAGCAAACCCACTCAGATTTCTATAATAAATTTTCAATTAAGTAACATTAGTTCACCAAAAAAATGTAGCCATCGAAGTATAATGTGAAGACGTTTCCATATTATCCCCAAAATTATTTTTAAAAATTTTCACATAAATTGACATTGATATTTGAAATCAGTTATATTTGCCATTCGTAAATAAAAATATTCCGATCAAATAAAGGTAATTTCTAGGCCGTCGAAATTTGTAGCAGTGTCCATCAATCTACATTGTATACAGAGAACAAAGCCAAAGGATCAATTTAAATTAAATTTCTCAATTATGATTATCCGAAAATAATCATTATTCTAAATATCTGGTATCATCTAGTATTTTCGAACTGAGTAACGAGTTGAATATTTTATTTTCACATCCGTTTGGCCCTCGTATTGTTAGATTGATTCTGGAGATGCAGAACGTCAATCCTTGACTGAAAATATGAAAAAATTTTCCTATGAACCTAAAACCATCCACTCTCAAGTTATATCGTTTTGAAAAAAGGGGTTGAAAATCCTTTTTATTCATTAAATCAATTTTCAAAGGAGATACATGATTTAAATTCGAAATCTATAATGTATCAACATTGGGATTTATTTATGATTTTTTCCATCCCCTACAGTGTTGCCATGTGCTGAAATTAACAACCCCACTTGGATTTCTATTATAAATTTGCAATTGAAGAAAGGGGTTGAAAATCATTTTTATTCAATAACTCAATTTTGAAAGGGGATACGTTCAGGAAATACGGAATCCATAATGTACTAACATTGACATTTATTGAAATGATTTTTTCCATCCATTCTGTCAAAGTTTGCTTTTTTATTCTAATTTTATTCCAGAATTCCTTTTAAACTAAAAACGAGGAGGAATAGTTTGCCAACATTTTTGGATCATTCCAACCCTTAAAATATATGCCGAATTGAGAGAGAGATCTTGCAAAAGCAACAATTCTATCAGCAACAGACTATACCTGAAAAGAGAAGAAGCTATTTCAACGAAAGTTGATTACCAAAATTTCTGATAATCTTATCGTTTTTGAGTTGTGTCGTGTATTCAATAATAACAATAATTGTCTGCGTTATTTTATGACAATCGTAAGCCTTCACTAGGAGGAATATTGAGAACAATTCGGCAATGAAATATGTTTGAGAAACTTGAATGTAAAAGATCATAAAAATTTATTTGCTTGGCGCTCAATGGATTCCAGCACAGCAATCTTTGCTTTTGCTGAGTATAAGATTGAGTTTATATCAGTCGATATATTCGTATCGAATATCCTGAACTTAGGAATCTAATGTGCAAAAGGATGTCAAGGCTAAAAACGTAACAATACCGAATTATTGATAAACAAAAGACCGAATCAATGATAAATAAATAGGTTCGTTCACTATCCATCTTATGTTAATTTTGGATTCACATAATCGCGAAACGAAATTTCTGTTTGGTGAATGAACTGACCGTAAAACATTTCGCCTCATGAATTAGCATTATAATCAGAAATATATTTCGAGTGACACTTCCCTCGATATTACCTATATTATGGAAATATAGATAAGGAATTACATTTCTGCTTCGAAATACTTATTTTGACTAGCTTTCTAGCTATCACATTCAACAATTCTTTCAGTTGCTTTAGTTTCCTTCTCCGCTATCATTTAAATAAATATGAAGATTTCAACCCAATTTTTTTGATGTTGATGCATACGAAAAATACTCGATGTAATAGTTGAAAGATAAATATGAAAATTTTTTAGCTTATTTATTCGCATTCATATTTTCAGCAATATTTTTATTATTCCTTCCTAAAACCTAACTTCAAAGTTATCTATACTTTTCTTCCCATCATAGATGTTCGTTCTTTTACAATCCATCGCAGCATCATAGCAGTTCTTTCACCAGTTTTGAATTTATATAATTCCTTATCTAATATGCTGTACTTATAATATACAGTTAAGTTAATCAAAAATATGAATCTTGTCTGTCTGAATACTTTTAAATATAATTCACAAGGAATTTTTTAATTGAATTTTTTATCCTACGAGAAACTGTCTAATATGGTTTCAACATGCCATGCATCTATACAATAGCTGTTATTTATGATATGAGTGTTGAAATTGACATTTTATTTTGTGAGTGAAGAAGTTTCAATTTCACGAACAAAATAAAATCACTTTTGAAACAAATACCATACAATGTTTTTTGTACAACTGCCCTATTTTGGTAATGAAATGGGCGAATTGGCAATGAGAATAAACTTCAAAATGCATTTTAATATTCAAATAATCAAAAGGTTGTTGTGAATGGCAAACGTTGCCAACGTTATGATCACTAACAAATGAGAAAACACGCTGTCATTTGAATTTCGTTTCTGTCCAATCTCGTCTTGGGTTTTTAACTGCTTAATATGTTTGTCGAGAGTCCAATTATTAATAAAAGTGACGATTTGGTTGTTCCTGTGGATATTGAAGAGTCTGCAAGAAGAGCAAATCTTGAACTCCTACCTAAAGAATCTGTTCAGCAGTACGATATTGCATATTAATAATTTCCCGGCCTGGTGTAAATTGAAAAATTTTGAAGGGAACTTCAGTGAACCAGTTTTCCTGGCATACTTAGAAGAAAAATCAAAAATATGGAGTTCATCAACTTTTTTTTTTTTCAATGATAAAGTTAGTAAATATTTTAAGGTAATAGCATATTTAAAACGGAAAAAGGAAGGATATCGTCCCAAAATTCGAAAATTCTCACTCTTGAACAAGTTGAGAGGTTTATAAATGAGGCACCAGATGAGAAATACTTGATGGTTAAGGTTGCAACTGTTTTCGGATTATTTGGAGCCTGTCGGCGTGAAGAATTGTGTAATTTATCAGTGGAAGACATCGAAATAACAAATAAATCGTTGGTTATACAACTTCCAAACACAAAAACGAAAGTCAGTCGTTCTTTCAGTATTATTGGGAAGTATCTTGACTATTTTTATAAGTACTTTGCACTGCGCCCTTCTGTCATCAAACATCGTCGTTTTTTCCTGAAATACATGAATAATAAATGCACTGCCAATTCAGTTGGTATCAATACATTTGGGAAAATTCCATATATTGTTGCCGAATTCCTCAAACTGCCAGAACCAAAGCAATATACAGGACACTGTTTTCGAAGATCCTCCGCTTCATTGCAAGCAGAAACAGGAGCAAATATTACGGATATAAAAAAACATGGTGGATGGAAGTCTACGACGGTAGCCGAGGGCTATGTTGATCATTCCATTGCATATAGAAATGTTATTGCTGAAAAAATTCTCCCAACCTCAACAGATATTGGATCATCATCATCCAATATTGTACTTCCGGTTTCTACAAGTACTGATGGTGCTGAGGATTCTAATAATGTGTTGCGAAGCTCCCTAACGTCACAGGGCATTTTACCTAATGTTAGTAATTGTTCTAGTTTTAACACATGGGCTGAAAAGTCCCGGGCCTAACAGAGAAAACACGGTTTTTTTGGTTCAAAATTAGCTTTATTCATCAACGTAATCTCCATCAAGAGCAACGCAATCATTCCAGCGCCGTTCTAACATTTCAATACCACTTTTGTAGAACGATTTATCTTTTGCCTCAAAATAGGCCTCAGTTTCAGCGATAACCTCTTCATTCGTGCGAAATTTCTTACCGGCGAGCAGTTTTTTCAGGTCTGTGAACAGCCAGTAGTCGCTGGGAGCCAAATCTGGCGAATACGGTGGATGTAGGAGCAATTCGAAGTCCAATTCATGTAGTTTTGCCATTGTTTTGATTGACTTGTGACACGGTGCGTTGTCTTGATGAAACAAAATTTTTTTCTTTGCCATATGCGGTCGTTTCTTTGCAATTTCGGCCTTCAAACGCTCCAATAACGCTATATAATATTCACTGTTGATGGTATTTCCTTTCTCAAGATAGTCGATGAATATTACACCACGCACATCCCAAAATACTGAGGCCATAACCTTTCCAGCCGATTGTTGTGCTTTCGGGCGCTTTGGACGGGGTTCACCAGTTGCTGTCCACTCAGATGACGATCGTTTTGATTCCGGAGTGAAGTGATGGATCCATGTTTCATCCATTGTCACATATCGACGCAAAAATTCCGGTTTGTTACGTTCAAACATGGCCAAACACTGCTCAGAAGCATCAACACGTTCTTGTTTTTGGTCAACAGTGAGCAAACGCGGCACCCACTTTGAACAGAGCTTTCTCATATTCAAATGCTCATGCAATATAAAGCCAACACGTTCTTTTGATATCTTTACGATGTCAGCTAACTCACGCAACTTCACTTTTCGATCATTCAAAACGATTTTGTGGATTTTTTTTATGTTTTCTGGTGTTACCGCCTCATTTGGACGTCCACTGCGTTCTGCATCATCGGTGTCTCTACGACCACGTTTGAAGTCAGCAAACCAACGTTTTATTGTTGTTTCTGATGGAGCGGAGTCCCCATAACACTTTTCAAGCCATTGCTTCGCTTGAACGGTATTTTTTCCCATCAAGAAGCAGTGTAAAATTAAAACACGAAATTGTTTTTGATCCATTATTTTGAAAATGAAAATGGAAAAAAACTCTTAGCACAATAACTCACAAACTAATGAATAGAATGTCATGAAATTTTAACAGCTATCTTTTGAAGGTTAGTATTAACTGAAAAAAAGGTGACTGCAATAAAACTAGCGCCATCTATGTGTTAGGCCCGGGACTTTTCAGCCCATGTGATACGATTAAAATTAATGTTCATAAGTAATGATTGTTAAATATTGATAATAAAAATTTGCAATTGCTGAATTTTTTCCATCTGATTTCATCAAGAAAATGGAGTGCTAAAAATATTTTTAACACTAATGTTGAAAATATTTTTAACACGCTTCCACGTAAAGTAAACAATCAATTTTAACATTGTTTGCTGTCATTAAAAGTGTCACTTTTAAAGGCAGTTGTACATAAAATAATTTTCATGTTTCAAATCTGCCAATCTGTGAAACCACAAAATAATATTCCATCGAAATAAGAATAACAGAATAGATTCTAGATGTTGTAAAATTCCTCCTACTACGGCTCTGCTCATTTCGGATCATATCGGCATACACAAACTAATACTAAACATAATATATCCATAGCATCAACGTGATTGTCAACAACGCGCCGAACTGGCACAATAGTGGAAATTGGTTGGGTTTCGAAGAAAGTCGGATCTGTTCGTGTGCACTCGTACTGTGTTCAATTACTTACCACATCTAATTATCGGCTGAACGGCAAACGTACGTTCATAATCTGCCAGAGTTTCGATCTCGAAATCTCGAAACCAGCCGAGTGCCATCACAACGGTCGCATCTTTCTTTCTCTAGAACAATACGTAGCAGGCGTTATTGGCGGGCGGTATGTTCAGTATTCAGGTATTGCCATCGCTGCCACCACGAGCTTCGTTCAGTTTACGTAAACTGGTTATCATTGAAACAGGCAGTAATCATGCGTTAAAACGTTCTACTCAGCAGTGCTTAGCAGCGCAAATGTCATTTCGACGTGCGTCCGCTTCTCGCATTCCTCTAGCTGTCATTATCAAATATCGAAATAAATAGATCTATCTAACTGTCTTCTTTCTTTCTTTATTTTTTTCATGCTTTCTTTCTTTCTCTCTTTGTTTTTTTCTCTTTCTTTTTTTCTTGTTTTGTCAATTCGAGACAACGTTTAATATCTATACTCTGTTCAAATGTAAGAAGGACATAACATGTTTGGCGCATCGGTAGGAGGGACTTCGTAAAGTTTCTTTCCGTCCAGAGTCGAATCGAGGAGATTTCACATAAAACGTTGTTCTTTTGAAATTTGGCAAACTGTCGTCATCATTCACGATTTCTAGAAATTGAAATCGTTGGGATTTCATTCCGGAAAAAAAAACCGTGGACAATTCTTCTGATAAGGTTCATATCGAAATCGTCAACCGAATCGATTATTTTTAACAACTGGGCTCTCCTCTTAGGTGGCGTCAATTTTTTATTCTCTTCATATTCTGAATACAGCTGAATCACTCACCCCTGAGGATTTTGAAACAATTCCTACTAAGTCTCTTTTCGATAAATCAGGATGTTCTTCCAATTCTTTTCGAGAAATGTTCAAAATTATCTCTTTCTCTTCAGCAGAGAAATGCGACCTTTTGGACCTTTTTCGTGGTGGTCCCCACATATCACCTTCAGATGCAGTATCCGTTTCCGAATTTGACATTGTTCTATGAACACTATATACACTTTCCTACACTTTTTGACTTTTAACAACAAAATCTATAAACACTTTGAACAGCTAGACCTTCACAGTAGCTCTAGGTATTTTTACTGGTCTTGTCAATTGAAAACTTCGATATTTATGCAAATCAAGATGGCTTTAATCCATTAAGGGAAAGGACCCAAACCTGGTGTTTCCCAGAATTACCTTGTCGGAATCTTGAGCAGTTGACAAAGAGTTTCGTACAAAATAATATAAAATTATGGACCGAAACTAAATATATTTCGGATATTACAAGTAAATGACCATTATAAATTTGAACAGAGATCTTTTTCGAGTCTTGTCAATCAAAAACTTCGATATTTATGCAAATCGAAATGGCTTTCACCCATTAGGGAAAAGGGCCCAAATCTGGTGTTTCCCGGAATTACTTTGTCGGAATCTTGCAAGATTCCGACCCAAATCTCTAAAACTCTGGTGTTTCCTGGAATTACCTTGCCGCAATCTCGAGCATCCGAAAAAGAAATTATTTAGTAGATAATAATATAAAAACAAAACAAAATAAAAAAATAGGGTACGTCGGATATAAAATGTTTATGACCGTTGCAAATCATAACAGAAATTTTGCACTTGAGTTTCTGAGGAAAAAAGTTCTAATGTGGGAATTGCTGACTCAAATTATTGAATCATTTCTATCCAGTACCATTCACAGTCCTTTCCGAGTACGATCCTGGCAGTCTCTTAGGGCGTTGAAAGGGAGCGTGGTTATGACGGTTTGACCAATAGGAGCTTTATTGTGCGCAAACCAGACGATTCTGTTTGTTTACAAAGCTCCTTCTTATATTTGAACGGACTATAGGATAATTTCTTTCAACTAGGGGTATAGACTTCAGGCAATTATCAAAATTTGCCTTCGAAGGTAGAAGTTGTCTTTCAGAACTAACCCAGACGATGAATTATTTATTGTTCGCAATAACACGTGTCGGTTACTTCAGGTAAACATAATTACTACAATTGCCTTCCTCATCCTCAAGGCACAAAGTTCAAAATTCGGATTCGAATTATACCACAAATAAAATGCATGTGCTCTTGTCAGCCTCAATGACGCTGACGTATCAAGGTTGGCCATGAATATAATAATAAAATTTGTTATTTGTCATTGTTAGTTCGCACGTTTAGTATTAATGCAGATTTCCTTCGTTTTATTCGAAATTATGCAATGACTGTGATGAAATAACATCCAATAATTATTAGCATCGATGGACTACTTAATGATTTGGATATTGATTAGTAAATGTAGGTTATCAGACGAATTTGCGAAACTTGACGATTGCATTCGGACCACTGGAATTTTTGTAACTCATCACTTCCGCGAACTCAATTCAGCCAAAGACTTATTCTCGTACAGAAATGGAAAAATTGTATTGAAAATCAATTCGATATCAAGCCAATAATGCATTATAAAAAACATGAAGAAAAAACAGATTTTATGAAACATTTCAAAAAGTATTTTAAAATCTTTGTTACTAGATATTAATCCTCTCTGTTCACAAATCACTGAAGTATAAAAACAACGAAGTACAATCTCGTACACAATTTATCAAAACCCCATTGCAACAGTACCTACGCTTCCTTATTTCTCAATTGATTTTTTCAAAACACTCAATGTGTCCATGACTTGAATACACTGCAAAAGTTTTGTTTACGAAACCATTTGAACTTCACCTCATTTTTATTTCGCTAATATCTGCGAACGGTTGCAGAATAGGTACGATTGTTTATTAACAATTATATAACCTTGATTGAGCGAATGCGACAGGAAGTCACCGAAAAAGTTTACTCATAATCGTGTTCAGATTGAGTGTATTGAAAAAAATTGAATAGATACTCATTTTCATTCCTAGCCCAATAGTGATTTTTTATAGCACCTCTTTTTATGGAATTATCATGAGTATTATAGACCGAAATAGCATATATCAGAGGACATTGACAATAATGAATGAAAATCAAAGCAGAAAAAAAAATAGCACAATATTGGATGAACATGGCCTATTAGGAATTGGGGTAACTTGGACGAAAAATATTCAAAATATAAAATTTTTAATTAGAAACATTTAATAAAAAACACTTGGAAATAAGTTCGAGAAAATTATTAAATGATTCTGAGCCATTAATGGCTGCTCAGATATTTCTATCTTCAAATGAATCGAACTCATTTATGCCTAAAATGAACACCAAGGCTCGACAGATCCGTGAAATTGTGAGAATTTAAACTACCTGAAAGTGCGTCCATTTCTGTTCTCAAAAAAAGGGGACAAGTATGGTCTGAGGAACTGTCCTTGAGATTCCTCAAAAAAATTTATCGTCTCTATGTGTATTGATAACGACAAATACCACGATTTGCGTTTCTATTTTTTTTAACCAATGTAATCATTTTTTTTTAAGAATTTGGATTAATTGTTGTATATGTATATTGTAACACATCGCTGTCTTCTATTCTATATGCTGCTCAAATATTTCCGTTTTACAATGATCCTCTATAAAGTGTACCTATCTCTATATTTCGAACTGTATGAAGATCTATATTTCGAACTGTATGAAGAATCACCAAATTCCTCGTATTCAAAAGTGTTTGACTCCAAGAATAAGATGCCAATCCATTCACTCAACGAAACTGGTTTCAAAAACTGAAAACGTGCAGAAGTTGTGAAGCATTGTGTTGTGACACGAGAAGACGAATTCTAATAATTGAGTTTTATGACAGGGTAAGACCTTTATGTTCCTCGAGTAATGATATTTTGAAACCAAAACCTACACCCCAAAAAGGTTAACAATAACTTTCGACACAGCTGTTGACGTGAAAAATTTCTGGAGCCGATTCTTATTTATTGCATTTTAACTGGGGTTTGACTTTGTGTACCAACATAGAAACCGTTCAGCAAACACTAAATGCAGTCACAAATGTGGTAGTTTGAAGAGTTAGGACTAGTCGAATACCGATTCTTTCTTGAAAATTTTACCTGGATCATAACTTGTTCATTCTATGAGATTTTAGCACAGTATTTGAGCTGAAATAATTAATGTCGAAGAGTATATTTTTATTTTTTTTTGCTATAGATATCTACATTGTTTTTTCGATTATTATCCTATATTCTTATTTTATTCTGGAAATCAGCAACTGCCTAAACTCATTGTTTTATGTACAGTGACTACTAAGCATCTTTTTCTTCTTTTTCTGGCTTATATACCGATTAGAAGAATAGATAGTGAAATGAACCTATTTCAGAGCACGAAACAAATACAGCAATTAAATTGAGGCATAAGTGAACGTCTGTAATATACGATGTTGAATACTGTTCACACTCCGTAACTATTGAAACCAATAATTTGTGAATTATTGTTCTACTTTCAAACAAAATTGTTTCAAGGAAAAGTGTGTCAACGATATATCATTGCGGATTCAAAGTCTATTGTATCGGATATGCAGGAGTATAAGGCCATCACAAAAATGGATGTTCAAAATAATGTTTCGAATGAGAATTTCAAGGAAATTTTGCATAGAAAAAGTATGCCTAAAATACAGATTATAGTGAGATTGGAGAATGCAAATACTTCAATACTTTGTTGGTTATGGTCAGCAAAAATCCCAAATAGTGAATGAAAATTTTTATCAATATACAAAAAAAAACATTTGCATTCAACAAACTATAATATGAAGATATTGAAAGCAAAATTTGATTGAATTTAATATATTCCTATCATAACTTAACATAGCAAATCAGTAAAATTTTAAAAAAGAATCTAAGGTGGAAAACTTTCACAGCTGCCAAAAAATTTACAGCAGTTCTCGAATAAATTGAGGCCGGATCTGTTACTGAAGAAATATTGAGACTCGTTTTGAAATAATTTCCTAGAATTGTATATGACATTCCTTGTATCTACATAAATAGACTATTGCGCAATAAATCATTGAGATGACAGATGTACCAGATAATCTGAGGAAAAATTTGAAATGGAAATACGAAATTACGTCTTTTATTACCACAAAACAATAAAACGCCTACAAAATCTGTATTAAAATCCATATATTAGTATGTGAGAATAAGTGGGCTAATAAAAACACGGTAGAAGGATTTTTGGATCAAAAATTTTGATGTTACAGAATTATCCTTTCAAGGACTATAGAAAGAAACTCCAGGTAGAATTGAATCAATCAATCACTGTCTGTACCTAGTGGACTGTAGAGTGCAGACATATATGGAAATATGGCGTATTTTGTATCAAACGAATGAGTAAAAACCATTTCAAATTCCAGCGAATTAAAGATTTGTATCAATTGATTTCTTTCTGTTTCGAGTTTTTTCATTTCTCGAATTGAAAGTTGGATAGGAGCGCTCAAATAAAGCCGATGACGACATGTAAATAATGTGGTTTTCCAAATGTGGTTCTAGAGGTTTTTTGTATTTTCTTCAATTGAGAAAGTTATTATCTTTTTCAACTGGGTAACTCTCTTGTGGACATTGGAAAAACAGGGAGGATCCACTGGCGCTATATATTCAATTAAATTAATATATATTTAAAGTCAAATTAAATAAATCAATAAAATTATATAATATCATGGAATTATAGTTGTCACTCATTGAATTTCCGAAAGAAATACGAAAATATAAAGGACCCCACACTTTTCTTATGGCAAATGGCGTTCCGTCAAATGTTCTAATTTTTTGGTATAATGTAGTACTTGACCTACTGAACAAAAGTGTCCATGACGCCAACTCAATCCTATGACTAGTTTTTGAGATACAGGGCGTTGAAGTTGAGAATTACCCACTTTTACTACGCGCGTATCTCGAAACAGAATCGAATGAAGTTCAATTTTTCTCAAGAAACATTTCATTCCGTCCCCAGGGAGCAACCATATAGAGGAATATGACCGAAAATCGTTACGAATACAGGGTTATCCATAATTGAATGAATGCCCGATTTTGAAAGTATAAAATGTGTCAGTTCCAGAGCGAAAACGATCGAAAAATAAACTATTTCACTAGATCCTATGTTGTTGTTACATCGAAAAAACCTGAAATACCCAGAATTCATACTGGGTGATCCATTATTATAGAAACTATTCACAATGAAGGTTAAGTGGACACCCTGTATTTTTGGGTTGATTTAAGGTGTTTGTTTGATTTTTTCAGAACATATCATCATGGACTTCAAAGAATACAGGGTGATTCAGTCATGAAATAAACTGTGAACCTCACGAAAATACCCAAAAACCACCTTTTTTTTCATCACCCTCTATTTCAAGACTAACTCCGTTGAGGTGGGAGTTTTCTTTCACCACTGAACTTGATATGGAAACATCAATACGGCTGAGAGTTTTTATCCACTTCCTATGACCAGATTTTTTTTATGTAATATGAAAATTATTTATTTATGTTATTCTATTCTTATTCCAGCAAAAAATCTGGTCATAGGAAGAGGATAAAAACTCTCAGCCATATTGATGTTTTTATATCAAGTACAGTGGTGAAAGAAAACTCCCACCTCATTGGAGTTAATCTTGAAATAGAGGGCGATGAAAAAAAAAGGTGGTTTTTGGGTATTTTCGTGAGGTTCACTGTTTATTTCATGACTGAATCACCCTGTATTCTTTGAAGTCCATGATGATATGTTCTGAAAAAATCAAACAAACACCTTAAATCAACCCAAAAATACAGGGTGTCCACTTAACCTTCATTGTGAATAGTTTCTATAATAATGGATCACCCAGTATGAATTCTGGGTATTTCAGGTTTTTTCGATGTAACAACAACATATCTAGTGAAATAGTTCATTTTGCGAACGTTCTCGCTCTGGAACTGACATATTTTATACTTTCAAAATCGGGCATGCATTCAATTATGGATAACCCTGTATTCGTAACGATTTTCGGTCATATTCCTCTATATGGTTGCTCCCTGGGGATGGAATGAAATGTTTCTTGAGAAAAATTGAACTTCATCCGATTCTGTTTCGAGATACGCGCGTAGTAAAAGTGGGTAATTCTCAACTTCAACGCCCTGTATCTCAAAAACTAGTCATAGGATTGAGTTGAGGCCATGGACACTTTTGATCAGTAGGTAGAGTACTACATTATACCAAAAAATTAGAACATTTGACGGAACGCCATTTGCCATAAGAAAAGTGCGGGGTCCTTTCTTGTTTTGATTCTATATCAAAACTTCAACTCAAGCATTCCATTTGGAATCCATCACGACGACACCTCATTGGTTCGAACGAAAATAATATAGACTGGCCGTTTGAAATTCCACATTAGAATGGTCATACTTTCGATCAGGAGGTCCTCCTCTATAATTAACCTCAACAATTCACCGGTAAAAGAAGATCTCTCCATCTTCGGTCGGGTTCAAGGTAGGACCGACGTCTTTGAGGAATCAGTGCGGAGATGTCGAAGTGACACGATTGTCTGGACCCGTTATGAGAAACAGAATTGCGATGCCGTTAAGAGAGAAGCCATCGAACTACATTGCTCTGCCATGCCCGTGTCATGCTGAATTTATTCATATACACTCAATTATTGTAATGCCACAATTGCCGGCCGAAAGTTGGTAAATGCCGGTCCAGTGGCACATGAAAAATGGATTGTTTTTACGCTCTGGCTTCCTTGCAAGATGTTCAACCCGGAGATCGGACGGTTAGCTCAAAGAGCTCACACAGAAAGTTCACTAAACTGATATTATAGAGAAGAGGTTGAAATTACCACTTTTTTATTGAAAAAATTACAACCTCATGAGGTGAATTGAAACAATTGAATATTTATAAATAATAAAGTCATAAACTCCCTGTCGAAGTTATTGTCAAATAAACCAGGTGAAGACAAAAAGATTAATTAAAACTATAGACCAACATCTCCTAGGTCTAGGGAAAAAAGTGTGGAGAGTCTCAGCCCGTGGACTTATGAACAAACATGAAACAGTTGCCCTGCGTCGATACCATGAGAACAATTTAGATTCAGAAAGCATTCAATTGAATATTTCCATAATGTGCGTTAATTTTTTTGCGCAGTGTAGATCATGCAAACGTCAAATCGAACATTTCTACCTCGATACACACTATGGATTTATAACTACAGATTTCTCACGAAGAATTATAGAATTTCCTAATGCCTTCTTATCCTCAAACGATTCACACAAGGTGAGTTGTCATGGAACTACACATCAATATGATTTTCTACGCACCTCCGTGCAAAAATGTACAAACCTATCTAAATAAATCGAAAATTTTCAGATATAAAGATATAAATATCCCTGTATTGGAAGACTTTCAAACATTTCAATCGCGCTGTTCTTTTTTTAACGATCATTTCGTCAATAGCTGTTCGTTTCGTACTCCTGTATGATTGAATTTAGATACATGAAGTAAACATTGGATCCTAATAGTAAATTAATAATAACATGTTCGAATGTGGCAACATTTAAGAGCATCCATAAATCGTACAGTCCACTAATAAATTGATACGTTATGTCGAACTCCTTTGATTGTTTTTAGGAAAATTTATCAAGGTATATTCAGCTCCTTTGAATATTTTAATGAATATCTGGTCTTAAAAATAGGTTGTTTACCAATTATAAACCGGAATTATCCTTTGTTAACGTAATTTCATAATGATCAAAGTTATCGGCATTATTTGTAGAATGTAATATCTGATATACCGAGCTCTTATCTCCTCCTAAGGAATTGGTAGTTATATGCAATTTTTTACTAGAATAAAATTATCGGAATGGATAGTTCAATATCTCAGAAGTTCGATAGGTGAAAGCGATATCGAAGAAAATATCAACTTCAGAAGCGCAAAAATCCGATCCCAATCTGAACTATTGCATACATAAAATGACTGTGAAATTGGACAGATATATTATTATACAGACAGGGCTGCCCTCATAAAATAGTCGAGCTGAATATTCATATATTCTATACATCCATTGTTCATATATCGGGTGTTTTTTCAGAGTGATAGAACTTTAAATTTAAATAAAACACATTTGAGTTAAGATTGAAGCCAATTTTTTATTTGGAACACCTCATTGGCTTCTTCACAGTAAATTGTCGCCCCAGAAAGCATAGGATGAGAATGGGCTTATCAGAAACTGACGAGTGCTAATTCAGTGAGGAAGAGGAGTACACTCCTGTTCACCTGGTTACAGAATGCCTCGACATTGTGAGGCTGTGCAAACAATGTCTTGGACAAGAGAATTATGAGGATTTAGCCTCCTTGAAGCCCTCCCAGATACTGGAGTGCATTGGAGCTCTTGAGCTGTAGACAGCGCAGTTGTGAAATCAGTTGTGATAAGGGGAACAATAAACCTTGAGATCTTAGTGGAATGTAACCTGGTTTTTGGTGGTTACGGCTCTCGGTCAAGCTATAGTTGATCCAGGACTGTAGACCACAGAGCAATAGGGCCACTGAGCTTTAGCATCTTCTACACAGTTGTAGAATTCCAGTCATGGTAAAGATTTTGTGGTATTACACGAGAAATAAAGTGACCAAACTCTGCTGTACTCCACCTTGTAATCGTTTCTCGGAATCCAGTAAGATCCCTGACACCCACGTAGCTTTCCAGCTCTGAATATGAAATGCAGTGCCAGGAAGGCGATTCAGTTTATCTCCATTTGATTTTGATTATTCGAGACGTACCTACAATCTAAATTTCCACTGCTTGGATTTCTAATATTACACCTACCAACATCGCTCGCTTTCGTTACTTGAACGTGATTATTTTCAATGAAAGTGAGCTATTTTCATAGTTATAAAGTCGTAGTTAGGTAACTCATTATGTAATTATATGTTACAAGACTTGTCATGACTTAACTTGGAGATAGGTAGGCATGGATATAATAGTTCAGTTTCGTTATTGGCTCAGCCAATCCAACTAAAAGATATCTACTCTAAATATTTGGAATATTTTCCATATTCTGAATCATAATGGGACATAGTAGCATGCTCGTCTATTTCATTGACTAAATGCGTCGTTAATGGAGTACTATCGCATTGATTTTTCGGTTGCTGGTCAGAAAGGGTTTATCGTTGAAATTTATGAGGACATATCACTTTATCTGAGTAATGTATTAGAATTTCTGGGAACAATTTGATTCTGTCACAGACATGCTTAGGTCCCTTTACCTATCCGAAAATATCGCTCTTCTTGAACAACTGGAATCTTTTATCCTTGATGACCGATTTCATCCAACCAAATCCATTCCGCAGTCTTTGAAGCGGTCAACGATTTCTCATCGGCAAAAAGGAGAGCTGCAATTTTTCTGGTGCAACAGAAACATATCTCTACGTATAATGAATGCATAATTCTCTTTGCAGTTCATCAAAGAGAATGCTTTCCATTTACAGATGACATACCTACCTCGTGCTACAATTTCACCTGTTCTTGCGTTCCGGTTCGATTTCTAGTAATTTCTCTCATTTATTCAGAAAGATTACGTTCGACGGCCATTGTTTCTGTTACAAAGAAATCTAATCAATGTTACAAACGAATATTCTTGCGAATTGTTTTCGGCGTTGTTTAGTGCGATTTCGTGGGTCGAAACATTGCAGGTTGTTGTCATTGTTTCACAATCGGAATAATAGGTGTACCTTAAAATTTCGTGATACATTCGCGAAGAATTCTAGATTTCAGCGTAATACTTCCTGTTGGTTATAACAATGGTGTAAATGCGGATTAAATCGAATATTCACGTCCTTGTGTCAATTCTCAAAGAACTCAAGAAAAAAGATGATTTTCTGAGAAGTTATATTTCACTTGAAAAAGATGAACGATTCATATTTTTGAAAGATTCAATCATTTTACAAAATAATAGTATTTTTATACAAAAAAAACCGTCATTTTCGAGTTATTCCTAATTGTATACGGTAGGTTTTTAGGAAAAAATCATGAATTTCAAGAATAATCGGTATGCTTTCCTGAATTTTAAATAGCTTCGAATATCAGAAAAATTAATCGCATTAGGAGTAAATGTTGTCAGAATGACAGAATGTTTATCAACTTTGTCGAGACTAAAATTTAAATGATGAAACAAAAATTATGTAGAGAAATGTAACACCATTGAACACCAAGGAGCATGAAATTATACATTTAATACGCACAGTCTCTCTATTAAAAATTTATTGTAACCGGTCCATATTAAAAATAACGATAAATGTAATACAAAATTTAGATATATGAATGATGAATGTCGATACAAACTACGTATTAGATTGAAATTAATGAAAAATAAAATGATACTCAGCACTAAATAATCTGTGGAGATGTTTCTCTCTGAACAATATCCTCTTGGAATTTTATAAACTCTACACTACACGGTTAATATTACATTAATTCACTGAAAGTCTTCACATAATCATCACGAAATCGAAGAAAAACACCTAAAATGATCATTTTTATAACCACAACAAGCTCTAAAAAAGATTTCCTCCATATTTGTTTACAAGTCGCTATACGCATGCGTCGTTTACACACACTTACCTTCGAGATGGGTCGATTCATAGATCTTACGGTTCCTCGCAAGATCCAAAAATAAAGCCATCTACATCCGAAAAATCAACAATCTGGCATCGTCTTCTAGTCTTCTCAAAAGCTATGTTGGTTTTATAGTTTTGAATGCAAAATTGGTTAGGTTAGGCTGATTAATCATGAATTGAGTGAAAACCATTCTTTATAAGATATTTTTGGGACATCCAGGAAAATATGAACAAGTTATTAGTGTTTACAAAATGAAAAAATCGAAGAAAGAACTCATTCTGCTGGGAGAAATATGGCTTCTTGATTGCAGATATATTAATCGGAAAGAACTAAGTGTTTTTGATAAGGAATATCGTTTTTTAACATTTTTATTCAAATAAGGATAATACTTGAATATTCCCTAAATGTATTAACTCGATTTCATTCGAGAAATATGAACTTTAAGATTTTTGCAGAGAATCGTATCAGGCACGTATTCGGCTCGATTTTTTTTCAAATGGCTATATCTTTTTAACAGAGCCAAATTCGGAAAATTGGAAAATGAAAAAACGATTTCTTTTGGCCTCAAGAATCCACTGTTAAAATATGTGTACACGTCAAAGACTCACCCTGTATAACGCTGAAGGACTTCGGTCGATGGCCAATAAAGAACGGTTATTATTATTATCTATATAAAAGCACACAGTTTAAAGGAAAACTATTATTAATTGCTATAATTTATGAATTCGCCATATGAATCAACGAAGATACAAACTCGATTGCATTGACCAAATATTGGAAATACTGCATGATGGTACAAATTGAGCAGGGAGATTAGTAAAGTTTCAAATGAGTTCGAAGATCTTTGAAAAACACTGCAATATCTTAAATTTGTATGAACCGAATGAAAAATATTTGGATAATTCGTATGAATAGAAGAATTATTATATGTCCATTGATTTGAGTTGAAATCAAACTCGACATTCAGGATTAAAATGAAATATTCACTTTAATGGAGTATAATATACAGTATTGAATTTTTTTTATCAGAATATGATCGTACTCAATTAAGGCAGATTTGAAAACTTCAAAATGAAATTTAAAAATATCGCATACTAAAAAATTGAGAGAATTGAAATGGGCGATGTATAATATGTGTACAGTATTTTCAGGTTAGCTATGATTTTTCGGATTCTTAAATGGAATTTACTTTATAACTGACGAAGTTAGCATTTGCAGGCAATTAGAGCGCAATGATATATCAATACGCCTCGCATTATTTGGATGAGCTACCGGCCACTAGAGGGAATTTTCTTCTCGCTAATAGTCACGCAGGCGCAGAATTATTTAAATGTAACTAAATTGAATGAAAGTTCTCATATGATTTTCTGAGGAGGTTTCAGTTTCCGCCATTATTGTTCACTCCGTTTTTTTGTCCTTATTCTACTGTTCACAATATCTTGAATTTTTTCATTTCAAAAATGGAATTATTGTAAAAACAGAATTCTCCTGACAGTTTTATTGATCATACTTCCCCAATTTCTCCATGGTCACTCATCAAAATTGTTGTTTATGTATTTGTTTCCAAATTATCCACTTTCCGACCCATTTTTGACGACGTGGCCGTTGATACTCATCGAGTTATTCCAGAATTGATTTGAATAATAGAATGACGCTACATAAAAATTGGAATATCATCATCTACAGAAATAATCTCTCTGAACATCTCGGCTAGATCATAACCAACAACGTATATATTGCTCAGAAAAGGAGCGCCGTAAATACCTCACATTTCAAAACACATATTCCTCACCTTCGACAGTATTGGGTCAAACAGTCAGACAAAGCCATCAGTTGACTCTAATCTATAGAAATATCGACAGATAGAACAACATTAAGATGTCCCACATTCTAAACGACAATGGAATAGAAACAAATTCTAATTCAAGCGTGTAATTTGATTGTGCTGCTTTTGAACTTGGAAGCAGGTAATTATAGAAGGTTAGGAATCAAGGCCCGATGGTATTTCGTGGGATTTCTCACCATTTTTTCTATTTGTTCAAAGGAATCACATGTTTTCAGTATGAGAAATTGTAGCACTGTTCGTATTGGCATTCTAGGGAAATATTCCCATAAGAATCTGCCATTGTTCGAATGTTATAGGTTCCTGTCGACGAATGCACTATTCATCTCACGTCAATCGGTTTTCGAGCAATGAGGAAGAGAAGAAGCAGAATTAAAACTCGAAATCCTTAAGGTTTCACAGATAGTTGCCATTTAAATATGATTCTTTCTCTTTTTTCTCATACAGAGTGTAATAGCCAAATGGAATAAATTCGATAACGAATAAATGATGGGGTGTTAGGAAAAACGCTCGGACACGTCGATTTGTAATTTTAAATGCGCATATTTTTCAAGAAAATAAAAGTATATAGGCTGTTCCATGCGACCGTGGCCAATACCAACTTTCTTATTTCAAATGCAACCCCCTGTATATTATTTTTTGGATTCTTCAGAAAATTCTAGACACAATTCATGCACAATGTCCTATACCTATCTTTAACTATTTCGGAAGTATTAAGTGTTTTCAGATTTATTGCAAAAATCAACGTTTTAAATAAAAATTATTTTATTTCACAAACTCGCTACATTACACTTAAAACCTAATGAGTAATACTGGTTTTTTCTTAATTATTAAAAAAAAACAAAAAAAACATTAATGTCAATGTAGGAAATGTTCAAAATGCTCGCCGCGAACGTCTTGGCAACATGCTAATCTGGTGTAGAATTGTCTTCTAACGTTACTCAACATTTCAGGCGTGACTGATCTAATCGCAAGCGTGTTTCGGTTTTTTAGGTCGTCTAAGTTTAAGGGTTTCGTTTCGTATACAATACTTTTGACATATCCCCACAAAAAGAAGTCTAATGTAAAATTGTAAAAAATTGTAAAAAATCTGAAAACACTTAATATTTCCGAAAAAGTTGAAGATAGGTATGGGACATTGTACATGAATTATTTCTAGAATTTTCTGAAGAATCCAAAAAATAAATAATATACAGGGAGTTGCATTTGAAATAAGAAATATTCAATTAATTTTGATTTTGGTTTTTCATTGTATGTGTAATATAATGCCGAATTGAGTATCAAATCAAGTAAGATTTTTTTTAGTTGACCTCCTATGACAGATCAATTAAATTTGATTGCTCTCTTGAAATCGGCGCTATTGAGGTCCACCGTTCACTCTCACCTAGTTCAATCATATCAATTTCAAAAAAGGATATTCTTCATCCAGCGTAACAGAGTTCAATGCGAGATGAAGTTAATAAAAAAACGGTAAGATATCACTCTATTTGTCCCACTTTCATTTCGAATTATTACAGTTACGGTTATGGAGCCAACTCCATGATCATGCAAACATCTGAAAGTTCGATCAAATTGAGGTTCTTCTGTGTTATGCTAAGAGAATATTTGTGTGCAAGATGAAATATTGAAAATTTCAGTGCTCAGTTTCAGAACACATGAATCATAGAATTCCAAATTTATTTCGGAAACAATTCACACTTTCCGAATTTATTTGATTATATATGTTTTTTGTCATAATCAAGAACCTTCTCTTAGTGAGCAAGTAAATCCAAACTTTTCGAGATGGTGAAGAGGTAATTCTTTCTTCAACTAGCCCAAAATTATACGGAGAACTACTCAGGACATTTTAGGAAATTCATTTTAGGGATGTCAACCGCGATACCAAGAAACTCTTAAATATTTCCATGTTCAAAGATGATTATTTTCAAAAATGTCAGAACGATATGTGTGTTTAGCATTTTATGATTATTTCTTGTATCGTTCAGTAATAATTTGTATAATTTTTTTATTGAAATCTCAAAATCTTGAAAAGAAAACACAGAATTAATCATTTTCAGTGCTTTGTTTATTTGGCAGTTTGTTCTAGATTGTTGTACCTAAATGATGATCAATGTCTCGATTTATTTTCTAATTATAAAACATAATTTATTTTTCTCAAATATCTTGATTAAGATGCATACTTTGCATATTTCTGCGCCAAGTGGCCTATAGGGAGCTTTGATATTGCTTGTGAATTTTGATAATTTCCGATGATTTGTTGTAAAATATTCATTGGTTTTTTGATATTGTTTATGTTTTATTGTAGAACTTTTAAGCAACATATGGATCACTTTCGATTACTAAAATTTATTGTGGACAAGTATGTTTATAATTAATTTCAAGAATTGTGAATTTTCATATTATTAATTATATTACACTTTCAAAATTTTCCCCCTGACCGAGAAAATCTGAATCAGGTTCTATCCTCTCCGTGAAATTGAGGGGAAGACACCATATTATGTCGTTAGGTAGGTACCAACGTTTGTTCCTCATTCCGAAAATAATTACAATAATTATCAGTCCATCATTATCATTACACTCACCGTTCCATTACAGGTTTGTTTTCGGACCCTGTTACCGATTATTCAATGAATTCTATTGGTGTTAATCTACTTCTAACTATTTCCCCCGATGAACTTATCAACCATGTATTTTAATTCAATTCTGATTTGAATTCCACTCAATTTGCTTTCGTTATTTGAGATTACATGATCCTTTGCACGATTTGTAGATACATTTCAGGCCTTCAGGGGGTATATGAATATTTGCGAATAGTTGTTTCCTTGTCAAAAAATAGGGTGGATCTTTCATACAAATTTCTTTTTGTGCCCCCCCTTTTGCTTAGTACAGCCCCCTTAATTTAGCTCCCGAAAAACAGTTTTTAATTTTGACTCTATGGAAAATCATTAATATGGTAGAACAACCATGGCTCCCATAATGTTCATGAAAGCTGCAGCAAGATTGGTCGGCTGAACGAAAACACCTTCAAGGGTGTTCAGAAACAGATTGCACAGGGTCAGTGCGATAGTATAATACGTACTCTCATAACACGTCACGCATGTGCAATAATATTTAGATTCGGTTTCCAGATTCAAAAAGTTGTCGTACCGGTCTAGTATTTGTATCGCTGCTAACAACCAATCCCGCGCGGCGCCGTAAATCAATTGTCACTATTATAAATCGATGTTCAACTGTTGACTTACACAGCTAATGCGACCAAAGTACCTACACACATTCCCAGGGATACGTTTACCTTCGCTCGTGTGTGTATGCAAGGCAGTCGAGTGCATCTAGCAGTAAAATTGAAATACTTCTTCACTATAAATATAATTCCTTTCTATATGTTCCATTTTGTATGGGAAGTAAAACCGAAGAGGAGATACGATCTGACAGGCTGACGAGTGGGCCCATCATAGGAGCAGAGTTGGATTCTATAATTCCATATCTATTACGAAAGAACAGGCCAGAATTCTTTGTGGAATCCAAACCTATCCTATTAATTTCTGTCTCTACGCTTTCTATTAAAAAAACGTTCATTCGTCTTCTATTTCTATGAATGAAAGCTTAAAAACAAAGGAAACATTTTCCACTGACATCACTAATATTCTCATCAGTGACCCTCTTTGATATTACGATATTATAATATATATCAGTTTGGCTTATATCGTTCCTAATATTAATACTGGAGGAGGTTCTCAGTTACAAGGAACACTCATATATACAGGGTGCGGCACGGAGGATGGATGGTTTTAAAAAAATAATAAAAGCGTTAATTTTCACTCAAAAACACATTTATTGACGGAATCAGATTCTCAAGGAAATAGCATTTGAGACAGTCAAGTGTGGAAAATCACATCAGGCATGTGGTGGCCGAAATCGGTGATGCAGTGCTGGAGGCGCTCAATGGCTTGTCGAACGCGTTCAACATTTTCAGGCGTTCGAACTGTTCGCACAGGTCCTCTTGGTCTTCTGTTGATCAGTTCACCACGTCTGCGAAGTGATTCAACCCAACGAAGGATGGTGTTTCGAGAGGGAATAGCTCTATTCCGATGAATGTGGAAATGGCGACGAAACTCACGCTGCACGAACGTGACTGACTCATTATTTCGGACGAAACTATCATAGGCGAAAACACGATGCTCCACCGTCCAAGGCTCCATGACGACAACTTGTAAATAAAAAATAAATGCTAGGAACACACGAGTCTAACGGCACCTTCCCCACTTCTCTCGTCCTCAGTGGGGGAAAGTTATGCCCATCTGAAAAACGTCCGCCCTCCGTGCCGCACCTTGTATACAGTTTATTCAACTAGCAACGTTTCGAGAATTATATTCTCTTCTTCAGGCTTATGAACAACATTAATATAATAATTCATTTGAATATTGATTCAAAATCGTGGTTGTTAGTCTCAAAATAGTCTCCATATCTCGGGGCCTTATTATTTGACGTATTGGATTGGCAGGTTCATCGGTTGAAATGAACCGATGAACCTGCCAATCCAATACGTCAAATAATAAGGTCCAAGGGGGGGTCATATTTCCCTGCCTAAATATCGAAAGACAATAAAGTTAAGAGTCCCGATTTTGAAAATATATTGAACTGATTCCGATTGCTGCAGGAAAATTCCTTGAACATTGTCAATTACCAACTCGAATCGAGAAATGTTCGAGTGGAGTATGGGAGTAACGACCTCTTTCAGCTCTCTTTATTTCAAAACGATTAAAAATATTCCGGATAAACTTGGAATCCACAATTTCATGACGTCTTTCTGGGCGAGATAAATTCATCAGTGCGTAATTGAGTGGAGGTTGGATGTACCGCCACAAGCCGTTGTTGCTCCGTTTTTTCCCCTTGTCAACTATTAATAGGGACACATCCATTCCAACATCCGAATCAAGACGCCTTCGACGTCGCCTGTCTGCTCCGCGATTAACGAACTAAGGGTGGCGGGAATTCCAGAATATTCCCCATCTATACGAACATATTTAGAAGCACTAGAAGAACGGATACTGAGACCCAAACAATACTTGTGAAATCGATAGTGTGGGTGCCCCATGAAATTCTATTTAATTGAATACAATTCTTTGTTTGGTGATTTAATATTTAAATATGACTGAAATCGATGTTTGGCTGACATTGAATGTTGTAGTGGCTCCTCTATTCGATTTATGCGAATGTTCTCAAAGTCAAGCATCACAGCTAATCTCACATCCTCACATAGTGCAATAATTTCACATGAAACAAGGGATTTTTTTTCGTGTTCTTCGTAACCAATTATTTGTTAATTTTTTATTCTTGGTATACTGTGTATTCAAATTTTTAAACAAATGATCATTGGTTATCGATCTGTAACGATTCAAAGAGATAATCAATAACCTGAAAACAAGAAAGGCTCCTGGAAAAGATAAAATTAAAAATATCATGCTGAAGAAAATGTCGAAGAAAGGAACGGCAGCTCTCACTAGCATAGCAAATGGCGTGATGGGAACAGAGCACTTTCCAAAAAGATGAAAATCTGCCGAAGTGATTGTTTTCCATAAACCAGGTGAAGACAAAAAGTTCCCACAGAACTATAGACCGATTAGCCTGCTCCAAGCCCTAGGAAAATTGTGGAGAGAGTCTTAGCCAGACGACTTAATGAAGAAACAGAAGCCCTGGCGACGATACCGAGTGAACAATTTGGGTTCCTAAAACAACATTCAACTGAACAACAGCTCCTAAGAATGACTGAGTATATCACAGAAGGATTTCAGAATAAACAAGCCACAGGACTACTACTACTAGATATAACCAGAGCTTTTGATAGAGTATGGCATGAAGGACTAGCATATAAAATGATAATCGCTACTCTATAACATATACATACATGATATACCAAGAAATCCAATATGCCTGCTTGCTCTATACGCGGACGATACGGGCATAGCAATTAGGCACAGAAATACAAAAATAATTCACAAAAGACTTCAAGAAGCTGCAGAAGATATCAGTCAATGGTGTAACAAATGGAAAATCAAAATCAATGGAGAAAAGAGTCAAGCAATACTCCTTCAAAAGAGAAGACTGAAGATGGAATCGAAGATATCCATAGAAAATAATGAAATTGAATGGAAGAATGGAGCTAAATACCTAGGAGTAATATTAGACTAACGTGGAAACAGCACATTTAAGTATGTAGTGGATAAAACGAATGTAGCAATGCAAAGATTATATCCGATTAAAGGCAGAAGGAGTCAAATGAACAAAAACACCGCAGCTAACATATGGATTAACAGCATGGGCATATGCAGCGAGAACCCATATAAAGAGGATACCTACAAAGTATAGAAAATCAATTTCTGAGATGGGCATTAGACGCCCCCTAGTTTGTTAGGAATGAACAAATCCGAAAAGACATAAAATGGGAGTCCATTACTACATTCATCAAACGAAAAGTTGCAAAAGCCTATGAATGAGCTAGTGAACATCCAAATGACGACCTTAGAAGGTTAGTTGACTATGACCCCGCTGAAGATGAAAAAACAGCGAGAATTTACCGGGAAAAACCTAGAGACCAATTGCGAAAATGAAGATATAAAATTCCAAACTTAGTGAGAGATATCCAATTGAAGATTGAACACAAACACTCAGCATAAAAGAATGCTAAAGAGAAAATAACAGATTAGATAATAGAAGGTTTATAGGCTTATGCCCGGAACCAAACACAGTAGAGGTGTTTAGTCGGTAAGAATCCGACACAACCCAGAAAGACTGGGTGTCTGATGTAAGATTTACCTCTTCTAGAACAAAAAAAAATCTGTAACGATTCACTGTGACGTTAGCTCAAGTATCGCTTTCAAAGAAATATGGACCGATGATGCCTCCAACGTGTAAAGCACATCCATTTTTTCAGGATGCAATGGAATCTGCTGAACTTCTTGAGGATTGTTTCCACTCCACATACGGACGGAAATTTTGCTTGTTTACGTAGCAGTTCAATCAGAAATGAGCATCATCACAAAATACAATTCTTCGATAAAAAAGTGGATCAACTCCAAGCTGTTCTAGAGCCCAATTAGCAAAAAAACGACGCTTATTATGGTAAAGCTGCTTTAACTCTTGAACCAGTTGGATCTTGTATGGGTGTAGACCAAGACCTTCACGTGAAATTTCCCATGTGGTGGATGCACAGAATCCAACTTGTTGAGAACGTCGACCAATAGACAAGTCTGCATCTTCATTAACTCATCAGCGATATTTTCTTCTGTTCGTACAGTTCTCGTCTTGTTGTTGTTGTTGCATCTAGTAGGGGAAATGTTGTCGGAAATCTATCTGTAGTTCGACGAATAAGCTGCTCTGATGGACGATTATTTTAACCACAAATTTGCTCAAAAAGTTGGGCGAATAGGGCATAGTACATTGGTTTTGAAAATAAATTTCAACAATTTGTAAACGTTGTTGCGGCGTGAGTCTTTCCATGATAATATGTCGGTGCTTACTGAACAGAAATGTCGAAACAACATGGTTTCTACATTCGGTCGAATGACAGTTATCCCTATCGAAAATTCTATCACTTCAAAAAAAAAACACCCGATA
Source organism: Adalia bipunctata (assembly GCA_910592335.1). Taxonomy (NCBI): domain Eukaryota; kingdom Metazoa; phylum Arthropoda; class Insecta; order Coleoptera; family Coccinellidae; genus Adalia; species Adalia bipunctata. The sequence continues at coordinate 8,386,893 of OU342955.1, read as the reverse complement.
TGTATTGTAACCGATATGGAGAATTTATTCCATTTGGCATTTCCTCAATGTATGATGGAATAAACTACGGCAGTACGGACCTGTCCTATTGTCCCAGTTTCAGACCCACTGGGCGTAGGGTCGGTTGAAACGAACTAGTGGAAGGGAGAGCGAACAAATTGGATAGAATGGATCGCGATCGCGCTCGCGCAAAATCGCATTCAGTATTGACTTGCCCTTTAGTTGGTTATGTTGCGCTTCGTGTAAATATTATTTCGCAAGAAGAAAATTAATGTTTGTACTAACTTCAGTTCTTTTGAATAATAATCGCATATAATAATCGTTTAATACCATGTTATCCCAAGTTTTCTTTCCAGATGCCGAAAAACCGTGAAGGGGAGACTACTGAAGGAACTGATGACATCGCAATGCCCAAAAGCGAAAACGGAGAAGAAAAAGCTGGTACTTCTTCGAAAAAAGCTGCCGCTAAATATTCCGACGACCATGTTTCATTTTTTTTGAGGTACATAAAAAAGAAAGAGACAAAAGAGGATACCTCTTATAATAACGAGATTTTATCGGCCGACCAAGAAAAAGAGCTAGCAAAATATCTTTGGAGTTGTACTGATACTCATTTCGGAGTTTCCCTGAGGGAATTATTGAAAAAAATTTCGTTTGAGTACCTCACGAAGAAAAATTGGACTCGTCACCCTTCCTGGGAAGGCAAAGGGAGTGTTGGCGAAGATTGGTTTCACGCATTCTTGATTAGGGAGCAGAACTCAGCATCCCGCTTTCGAACTGAATGCCTATCTCATAAATTAGATAGTCGTCTATCCCGTACAGCTCCATTCACAAACTTACAGGACATTATGAAACGCTTCAACATCACGGAAACACATATTTTTAATGTCAATGAGGTCAGAATCACCCCTATTAAAAATCCACTTGTGATTGGAGCTGAATCTGGTTTTGTCACCACGGTTTTCACGGCGAGTGCTACTGGTGAGGTGATTCTTCCTTATTTCATCTTTCCTGCTAGGCATTCTCAGGACGTATCAATAGGAAGAGCTGATTCAAATGATGCTACTGTGGAAAATGACGCGAACGGATCTGACAGGGAAGAATCTTTCCTTGAATTCTTGAAATATTTCACAGATGAAGTTGAAGTTTCAGTATCCGATAAAATATTGCTGGTTTTAGATGACTATTCATCCCATATAAAAATGAGTACATTGGATTTCTGTAGAGAAAATGGTATATTGCTACTATCGTCGTCAAAGCAGCAAGCTTTGCGCAGATTTGTATTGCCAGCCTTCAGAAAATCATTCAAACAAGCTTGTTGTTCATGGACGCTGAAGAATACAGGAAGACAGATGGCGCTTCAGGATATTCCAGAAATTGTAGCAAATGTGATGCCACTTTCTTTCACAAAGACGAATATTCGGAGAGGCTTCCTTGAAACTGGTGTTGACCCAGTTGAAAATTTTGCAGCATCCAATGATTCTTGTGACAATGAACCAACCTCTCGTCCAGTTGGTAAACTATTAGAAGAAGGAACTGATCTGGACGATCCAAAGGATAAAGCGAGGGAACTCATAGTGTTCGATGATGATAGAATATATGTAAGTATACCTACTGCAATAACGATTAACCAAATTCATTCAAAATTTTCGAATGTAGTATAAAAGAAAAGAATAGTGATAAAATATTCGTTGGATTGATCGATTATACTGGGTGTGTTTTCTTCAAATAATACTAGTTTCCGTTCATCAGAAAAACAAAATACTTGTCAGATCTGTAGAGACATCGTCACAGTGTTTTTTCGTAGTACATTGTGGCTAATCTTTTTTTGCTTTCCATTTTGATGCATCGTTTTCCTGATATTTTATTGCTGTTACCATTCCGATTTCTTTGTCCTGCCTGATTTATCCTGATTTTGCTGACACATCTGAAGATATCACAAAAAAAAAACACTGGAAGAATCGTACTTACGGTTTATGCTGACTTGAGAGATATATCTGCTGGGGTCGTATATGTCTTTTTTTCTCACAGAACGAATTCACTTCACGGAAACTTTTTGGCGTCGAAAAAAATGTAGGAGATGTTCACCTGTCTGGTGACAGAGAGAATGGTCCAATAAGCATATCACATATTTAAGAAAAATCTTTGCCTTTTCTTGTGCATGTGGCTTCATCCATGAACAAAAAATAAGATACCCTTGGATAATGGTAGGCAGGGCTATTGATAGAAGAATGTGGATTCCGCAGATCGCATTCGGTATTGACTTCGATTTTGTATTGATTTCGATTTGCTTCATTTGGAATATTGTAGTAGACAAATCAGTACTACCTCTAGCTTCTTCGTAAAATATTCGGGTGCAATCATTATTTACAACCATATCATTCCAGATTCCGAGAAAACGAAGGAAGACCACTAGAGGAACTTATGACATCTCATTGTACAAAGGCGCCTACGAAGAAGTGAAAGCTGGTACTTCCTTGAGAAATGCTGCCCTTAAGTATTCCATCAACCATGTGTCACTTTCGCGGTACATAAAAAAGAGAGACGCAAGAGGGGATGGTTCCGAAGAGGAAATCTACATGGGTTATAACACTGATAAAAAGATTTTATCCCTTTCACAAGAAAGTGAACTAACAAAATATCTTTGGAGTTGTACTGATACTCATTTTGGAGGTTCCCTGAGGGAATTATTGAAAAAAATTTCGTTCGAGTACATCACGAAGAAAAAATGGTCTCGTCATCCTACCTGGGAAAGTAGAAGGATTGTTGGCGACGATTGGTTTCGCTCCTTCTTGATAAGGGAGCAACATGTAGCATCCCGCTTGCGAATTGAATGTCTATCCCATAAACTACACGGCCGTCCATCTGTTCCATCCGCACACACAAATTTACGGATCATTATGAGTCACTTCAACATCACACAGAAAAATATTTTCAATGTCAATGAGATGAGACTCTTCCCTTTACGAAATCCACTCGCAAGAGGAGCTGATTCTAGTTTTGTCACTGCTGTTTTCACGGCAAATGCTTGTGGTGACGTGATTCCTCCCTATTACCTCTTTCCTGCTGAGCATTTCCAGGTGGTTTCAATCAGAAGAGCTGAGTCAAATGATGCAAGTATAGGTAGTGACGGAAACGGTTCTATGGGAGAAAAATCTCTTCTTGAGTTTCTGAAATATTTCACAGATAAAGTAGAAGTTTCAAGACCAGATAAAATACTGCTGGTTGTGGATGATTATACATCCCATATAAATATGAATTCATTGGATTTCTGCAGAGAAAACGGCATAGTGCTACTATCGTCATCAAAGAAGCAACCTTTGCGCAGATCTGTGTTGCCAACCTTCAAAAAATCATTCGAAACAGCTTGTGATTCATGGACGTTGCAGAATGGTGGAAGACACTTGACGCTTGAGGATATACCAAAGATTGTAGCAGATGTGATGCCACAAGCTTTCACAGAGGCGAACATTCTAAGAGGATTCCTTGAAACGTGTGTTTACCCAGTTGAAAACTCCACAGCAGTCAACGATTCTCGTGATCATCACAACGAAAATGAACTGCACGATCAAAAGGATGTATCAAGTGATGTGAGTAGTTCCTTGTAATATCTCGGTATATCAATGTTTTCATGCGATATCCTCGTGGACCAGATGATTATTTTCCCTTCCACAGGGCGTTCAAAACAACGTTAAACCTGGGATCAGTAGACATCGAGTTTTAGATATATGTGATTGTGTTTTGATTCTTACGGTAATGAAACTTCGCATTGGCTTGTATGAGCTTTCTTTCTGTTACCTCTGCAACATGCTTTCTCTTGTAACTCATCAATTTTCTTTCACATCAATTGATTTATTGCATATTGAGAACAAGGAAGGCACTCTCCTATTTGTCCTTTACATAATTGAACCAATCTCTTATTATTGCATGGCTATCTCTAGTTCTAAATAATTTTTCTATTTTACTTCCGATAAAAAGGAATTGATGTATTCATCCATTCCAAATAAAGGAAGAACGATTATGAAATTCTCTTCTTCTTGATAAGCAGGACATTCACGAGTAATATGAGTACCGGAAAATTGTAATTTGAATACACCGCTATTAATGGATCCTTTATTCCGGTATTTGGGATGAGGCTCATGTTTCTACCTGAATCTTTTTGCATCCCCCATCGAAACTGATCGATGTTTGGCGAAAATTTGGATAGGATTCGTGGTAGTTTTCTTTGTGTGAAATGAACAGGGTGGAGAACAGTACGGATCCCTGGGGGACCCCTCATGCTGGCGTCCACCGAGCAGGAAAGTCTTAGCCACTGGCTAAGTTTGGTCAGGAGAACGTAGGAAGATGACTTACTCAGTAATGCAAGGATGTTTGTTCAGAGCTGAGGGGCATAGCCGAGTTCATATCCAGTGGACGTGGACCTGAGTTTTTGAAGCCCATATTGTCACCCTTGAATTATCACCTAATTTAGCCCTCGAAATCACGAACTAGAAAAAAAAAGCATGAACCTTTCTTGAATCAAAACAAAATGAGAGTTCAATCTCCTGTGGCAGACTGTATTGAGATGTCTCCCTAAAATATTCTATTTTTTGTGCGGTGAGGTTCACTTCGTTTGTTTGCGAGTGAACGCGGTAAATTCGGAGAGGCTGAGTCTACATAAAATGTAATTTTAGATTGAGTTTCCTGTGAAATTTATTCGTATACAATTCAACCTCGGTAAAGGAGGTCTATTTAAAATGGCATTTGATAAATTTTTGATGTAAACAGACGAGAATATTTCAGTAAGTATTTCTTGATTGGTGCACCACTGGAGATATTTTTAGGTCAACGCCGTTTGCGTTCCTGTCGCTACTTAATTTTATACATCATGAACCTCGATTGTTGTAGTCGAGCCGAAGTAACGCCATCTTCCTTCGATTTGCGGATATTCTTAAGGAGTGAGCGACGTGGAGACTATTTCAGGAGAAGTGATGAATAGCATTCTATTCCGGTTGGTTTCTTGTTTACAAATTATTATTAAAATGGATTTATAGCGCTAAGATATATTTTGAACTCGCATGTTTGACTCGGGAGTCAAGACTCAACTGAGTTCAACCAAATTAAACGTGCTCATTTGTTGAGTGATCGCAACATCAATGATGACAAGTCGTCAACTTTATGACTGAGATTCACGCTTTTACTAGGTTCAGATATGATCTGAAAATTTCAGGAAGATAACATTCTTCACAAATTTAATTCAGTTTGATATTCCAAAAAGTTTGGAACGAATTCAAAGAAAAAAACTTCCGGAGAAAAACCTAGGAATAATTACAAGAATTTTACAAAACTTCATTCATAAATTTACATTTTGTAACCAAAAATCACAAATTTTTGAGATATGGATGTACAATAAAAATAACAAATTGAATGTAAATACCAATGATTATTACTGTAAATACTTTTCACAGTTTTTAATTGGTGCTTAGGATGATTTGGTCATTGATGAGGTTTTTATCAACTCTCTCATTATTAAAGGTATGAAATAGTTGAAATTATTGAATTCCAATTTTCGTTTTTTTCACAAACTATACCAAAAATATTTCCCAACTTTGTTGCGAAAACAAAATGATGTTCTCAATCTTATACCATGAACAAATTACTGAATGATAAGTTCCCTTAACTATTGAGTAGCAAAAATGAAAGTTAACAGTTATTATCGAGAATACACAACACACCCTAACCCTACCACCCTTTATGCTAACACATCTGTCTCTAGGTATATTCGGATTGGGAAGCCCTCCACTCTGGTGCACGTGTAATCAATTTTTCTATTATTTTCTGCGGTGCAACACAACAGATTTTTCATGCAAGTTTATCAATGAACAGTAGCCAGTGCTCCGAAGTCATGATTCAGTCTATTTTCATCCGAGTTTCATTGCAACGATTTAAGCCGGCAATGCAGGTGTTGAACCCTCATTCTATAATAAAAGATTGGCTCAATTTCATTCCGCTCGAAAATATCTTGACGGAAAATTCAGGGTTTTTACTTTGGATTCGAAAAAAGAAAATAGACTCCAACCGCGTGATGAGAGATCCAAGTATTCTGTTTCGAAATTGGCTATATCTGAGGAACATTTTTGAATGCATTTTCGCGCGCTTTCATTTTACCCCAAATATCCGGCAGTACTCTTTTATGTGGGTCACCCTGTATATGGCGATATTACTGAATTGTACTACTGCATTTTTGCAAATAAACTGTTTATTTTTTAAATGTTTTGAAAATACATACACGGAAACAGTGTTCAATGAATTTATTTCTAACTGGATAAAATGAAGTTGACGGAAATTTGAAATCCGGCCGAAAAATAAAGAGTGTTAAAAAATTGTCATTACTGCGTTTTTGGAGTTTGATGTTTCTCTGGTTGTTGATTCCGACGATGAATTCGACAATTTATATTGAGGAACGTAACTATATACCTATTATTATATAAAAATATTGACAAAATAAATGTATGTTTCTTAGATAGTTTTTCTTTAAAGCTCATAGGTACTTGAGGAAATATCACGATGGTGACGCGATGCACGGTTTTATGTGGGCCACTTTGTGTAGTGTTCGTTATTCATATTTCCTATTGGAATAAATTTATATAGGGTGTCTCATCGAAAAGGAAATAGAGGTATTTTTAGTAAAAAACTCGTGATTTTGGAAAATCGCACAATTTCATTTGGCTCGAAAATATCTTCTCGGAAAATTCAGGGTTTTTTGCTTTGGATTTAAAAGAAAAAAAACTCCAACCGCGTGAGGAAGAACAAGTTCAGAAATTGGCAATATCGGGATGAAGTTTTATTTTCGCGTGCAGCTTCCTTTTGTTATATTCAGTCATTTGAACTATCTCCGGTCAAATTTTAGTCATTTTGTCGTGTAGATAAGGACAAAATTCATTGTAACAGAGGCTTGTACGATAGTGAAGGGTTCCTTTTTATGGGTTTTAGGAAACCTTAAATATCATTTTCATGAGTTCTCGGATCAAAATGAGCAGTGTTTAACGGAAAATCAATGATCCCAGTATACCGCGAACTATTTCGACTCTCACTTCGATACGTTCGGCATCGATTATGAAATGTTTACATTTTGTATCTGGGAGAAAGACGGATATTTTTATTGAATTTTCGGCGTCTGATCTAGACAGCGGAATGCCAAATTTAACGCCCAACCCGCCTCACCCTTCCTCATCGACTCGAAATAGCTACCTAAAAGAGGGCACTAGCCAAGAATAGTACTCATGTAGTTTCATCGCACAGTTCAATTTTGGATATCAGTGCCGTAGCTATTGATAATCTTCTCGTGACTCAACCCGCGCTATTGAATATTTGTGGGGGAAATATTGAGGTCAATATGGAGGTTGTATGTACCTTCTGCCGTTCCGCAACACCCCGATGACGTAATTGAAAGTGGTGTCTCATGGTTTATCCATAGGGGAATGATTCTGATAGGGTTATTCGAAAAATTGGAAATACCTAATAAATTTCGTTCATTCATATTCATGACAAAGATGATATAAAAGCTGATTTCTATAATTATTTTCTCTTCGCCATTGGTTGAAAATAAGAAGAAAATAAGAACCAGAGAATTGGGATGTCGAAAATCCGAGCAATTTGAGAATTTGTTAGATATTTACGTTATCTTCGGGACAAATTTTCCCGGCACTGTCCCGGCTCCACTTTTCTATGTGAGTCACCCTGTGTATATTACGGAATCGTCCCAGCATTTCGCAAATAAACTGAATATTTCTCGAAATAAGCTATATTTTATTATGAAAATATATACGCGGAAAACATATATTTCTATGTGGATTAAATGAAGTTGACGGAAATTTGAAATCATGCCGGAAAACAATAATTATTGAATAATTGCCATAACTGAGTTTTTGGAGTTTGATGTTTCTCAGGTTATTGATTTGGATGATGAACTCGACAACTCATGTTGTGAAACGGAACTTTATAAAAAATTTTCGAAAAATAAATGTTTGTTTCTTAGGTGTGTAATGCTCGTTCTTCTAATTTCTTATTTATATAGAGTGTTATATCGAATGGGAAAAATGAGGTTTACTAGATAAACTTAGGACTGATATCGGATTCAGGTCACAGTATTCTTTGCTGTTCAATACAATAAGTAATACAAATAATATGGAGTAGAATTTTGGAAAGGAAAATTCTTATGACTGTGACCGCAATAAATACATAATCTCGATTTTCGCAGAAAATGTCATCTTACCAAAAGTCTCCCTTGTCAAAGGAAAGAAGGAAATTCTGCTAATTTCTTTACGTAATAAACATTTCGAAATGATATATCGAAAAAAACGACTTCGGAAATATCTTCACTCATCGTTCTAGAAGCCTATGATGATGTTTCCAGTTTTTGACAGGCCGGAACGAGTCCATTCAGGAAAGTATCTCCTATTTGCAAAGCATACAACCAAAACACTACGATAGTGACGTATAATGGCTTGACGGACGCAGATGTAATGCGTGGATAATTAGCAACAACGCTAAAACATCTCACGTAAGTAATTAACGGTAACGAGCAGGAGATAACGAAATACTTGACGGCAAATACTTTATCGCTTGTCAAACTTATCCACAACGGTGTTCTTTATGCAAAGTGAACGAACCAAAACAAAATAGCGCGTATTACTTTGAGACCAGAATTATTCGAATCAAGTGTTACTTTGAAGCAATAGAAGCTCAATTATTTATTTTCAAAATGCTGCTACAAACCTGAGAAATCATCATCATTAACTGAATAAAGTATGGAAAATAATATGAAAATAACAGATATTCATCTCATTTCGTTTTATTTCAAATTCTCAATCGAACACTGAAGAATATCTTTCCATTATAGGTATAAAAACTGAATATGAATCCTCAAAATATTAATTATTCAATTAGGAACTCTAAATTCACTGTATCTCTGAATTTCTCTGTTGAGAATGGTGATGAAGTTTGAAATGAAACTTCCTTCTGATGTCATCCATGTTCTTCATCTTCGGATAATATATTTTGGTGTTGGAAATGACATAAAGCATGTGCTGACTTGTCTGATGAATTCAAACACCGTTGGTGATTTTCAATCCGTGTATGAAAGCTCCTTTTAGTCGTCCCGATCTTACGTGGAAACAACACATTAAGTATGCAGTGGATAAAACGAATGTAGCAATGAAAAGACTATATCCGATTATAGGCAGAAGAAGCCAAATGAACAGAAACGCGAAATTGAGGATCATAAAAGCAGTCGCCAGACCGCAGCTAACATATGGATCAACAGCATGGGGATATGCAGCGAGAACCCATATAAAGAGGATACAAATTTCTGAGATGGGCATTAGACGCCCCCTGGTTTGTTAGGAATGAACAGATACAAAAAGACATAAAATGGGAGTCCATTACTACATTCATCAAACGAAAAGCTGCAAAAGCCTATGAAAGAGCTAGTGAACATCCAAATGACGACCTTAGAAGGTTAGTTGACTATGATGACCCCGCTGAAGATGAAAAAACAGCTAGAATTTACCGCAAAAGACCTAGAGACCAATTGCGAAAATGAAGATATAGAACTCCACACTTAGTAAGAGATATCCAATTGAAGGATGTACACAAACACTCAGCATAAAAGAATGCGAAAGAGAAAATAACAGATAAGATGATGGAAGGTTTATAGGCTTATGCCCGGACCAACCGCAGGAGAGGTGTTTGTCGGTAAGAATCCGACACTACCCAGAAAGACTGGGTGTCTGATGTAAGATTCACCTCTTCTAGAACAAAAAAAAAAAAAAAAGTCGTCCCGATGTGAACTTTTTGTAGTAAAAGTGACAGAGCCTTGAAATTATAGTTTTGCGATTCTTTTCTCCCTGACTACCAAGTTTATAGTTTGGACATAGGGTCCAAACTTGAATATCCCTTTGAGGCAACAGATTTGATAACGTATCTCAAGGTAGTAAATTGGTACTTTCCATACCTATAATCGTTCGTCACATCCTAAGTAGTGAATCGTGGCTCCACCAATTCGAATTAACATCTAGATCTCATAAAGCCTTCAATCTATTTCCTATTTCTTCCGTAAACAGGTAGACCTGCATGGAAATAGTTCAAGGTAGACATGGTAATTCGACGATTCTGATTATATTTTATCGATAGACAACGTTTGTTTGGGTGCTCTAATATTTCACTATTTTCCTAAAAAAGAGGAATCTGACGAGGATACGGTTGGACTGATGCGGATAACATTAGACGCAAAATTTGAAATGTCCTTGTATTCACCTTCAGCGACTTCCTATTCATTGTTTTCTTGATCGGGCTTTGGAATGGTCATCAATATTCGATTCATGCGAGGTTTCGTGCTACATTTAAACATCATTTTCGTCATACGCCATGGTTGCTTTTAATCCATACATTTTGCGACAGTTTTGTTCATAACACAACACCATGTCCTTTCTGTTTGTCAGTAGGTATGTATATGATTCCTCTGTCTATGAATTCTTAATCTTTTCATTCAAAAATCCTTCTAATAATGTGTTCTACGTTCAGTTGGGCTCGTGCTGCCTCAACTTGTTCGAGCGCGATAATTATGGTGGATTCTTGTTATTTTTTAATTGAATGAATAGAAAGTCATAAGCCCTAGTCGAGCCTCTGAAAAGAGCAAGTACTATTAATTCGCTACATACAGTGCGCAGAAAAATTAACGAACATTATGGAAATCCCAAATTAATTGTACAACTGAAGGTGTTCTCAATGATAATTATTTTTATCTGAATTATGCAGGCATATGTTATCCACTTTCAACGTTTTTCTTCAATACAGATGTTTTCTCCCAGCAGGAATAAAAAAAAAAGGATATTATCAGATTTTGAATGTATTGGCTCCATTCTAAAATCAGTTGTTCTCGATCAATTCTAGTGATCAATAGTTTTTCTTTCGTTTGATTTTCTACACTGGATCGCTATGCAAAGCGAAACACGAAATTTGACCCAAGAGGAATGTGCCCAAGCGGTAGTTTTGCGAGAAGAAGGGTGAACATACACAAGAATTGCATAAAGGTTTGGAGTTTCCCATACAAGTGTGTCCAGAATGTTGCAGCGATTCAGGGAGACAGGTTTGAATGTCCGAAGACCAGGACAGGGTAGACCACGGGTAACAACTGCCATTCAAAAACGTTACTTTAGAGTTCCTTCGTTGAGACAACGGTTTGCAACCGCTCGCCTCCTTTAAAATCAGCTTGAGCAAACTCATGAGGTGCAAATTACCACTCAGACAATAAGAAATCGCCTCAGAGAATATGATTTAAGGCCTCGTATAGCGGCAAGAGGCCCAGCTCTTACCCCAGCCCATCGAAGGGTGCGTTTGGATTTTGCGAGAGAGCATATCCATTGGGAAAAGGCCGATTGGGAAAGAGTTCTCTTCACAGATGAGTCTAGATTCTGCCTCTACCATTATGATCGACGTTCCCTTGTATACAGACGTCCACATGAAAGATATGCTCAGTGCAATTTACTGAATACTACTTTTTCGGGGGAGGATCGATTATGGTATGGGGTGGAATATCTTTGTTTGCTCGCACAGACCTAGTGGTCGTTGATAATGGAGCTATGAATGCTGATAAGTATATAAGAAACATTCTTGAAGAGCATGTAGTGCCATTTGCCCCATACATTGGTGAAAATTTCATTTTTATGGACGATAATGCCAGACCCCATCGTGCGCGCATCGTTCAAGAGTACCTTGAAGAGGTTGAAGTCTCTCGAATGGAATGGCCAGCAAGAAGTCCAGATCTCAATCCGATTGAGCAGGTTTGGGACAACCTCAATAGAAGGCTGAGAAGTTCAGGAAATCATCCAGCTACTCTTAATGACTTAGGAATCCAACTCGGAGAAATCTGGGAAGGATTAGATCAGAACATTTTAAGATCACTCATTTTGAGTATGAACCGTCGTTGCCGAGCTGTAATTAACGCAAGGGGTGGAAATACCAAGTATTAAATCACTTATCAGCATTTCAGTATTTTGAAAATTATTCATTTCTCTTCTTTCACATAAGATTCGGTGAAATCCTGAATTTTTCTTCCATTTAATGTGTCTTGTTTCGTTCAAAACCTTCCCGAGAGAACATAAAAAATAAGTCAATGTTGAGTTAACTTTCATTGAAATTGAGATTTTCAGAATGTGCGTAAATTTTTTTGTGCAGTGTATTAGGCTTGAACATGGCTCTCTGTTTGGATCGCCTTTGTAGTGAGCCATGTTGAGATTTCGAGAAAAGGTGGTCTTCGTCAAAAAAGCTTATGATTTTGCTGAACCAAAAACTGTAATTCAAACGAATCTCATGGTTATCAAAAACTTTAATGAGGAAACAGTGAAATTTTATAGCGCATTGTTTAATCCCAAAACTTTCCGTTTCGGTACTTGAAAATACTATAAAATGGGCAATATTGAACAATACGATAAGGAAAGCCATTTCGAAATAGAAACGAATTTTTTTTAGCCAATAATTTGATTCGAGAATCAAAAGTACTTTTTGAATTGAAGTTGAATTTCCATATCGACAAAAAAGTTATCTTTCACGCTAATAAAATATGATGGTCAATGATATGTTGACTACCATTGAATACGTGGCACTCAAAATTATGTATATCTGGAGTATGAAAGTCGTGACTCGCAGTAGATTGTAACATTTTTGGTCTGAAGCTGGCGTATTTTCTGGTGAACATATCAACCAAAGGAACACCTGTACAATTTACGCATTCATAAATAGTGAATGACGGAGTTTCTCATAGTTCTATGCGAATGAAATTATGGCAAAGGATAGAGAAAACTCAATATCGTTCCATGTTGCGTGATATCACTAGAGGGTGTCATGCTATTCACGATTAAAAATTAAACGTAATCAATGATATTCAAGGCGAATATTGAAACCAATGGAAACCGTAAATAAACTTGAGTGGGAAGAAATTGTTCAACTTCTAGGTAGTACAGTTTCGAGTCTAATATGTAGAATCAATGAAGGAAATTTAAACTTCCTTTCGTCACAATTGTTCAGGTTGATGACATATTTCATTGGTTGCAGGTGTTTCTTTCAAATATTCCGTTTAAGCTGCCACTTTGCTTCGAAGGAATACAAAATTCACACAAGAATTATGCGATTGTTTTGTGGTATAGTTCAAGAACATTGTCGGTCTCCACTGAACAGATATTCGGTCTTTGTCACATGTTTAGACTTCATCATTGTTGCCAAGGTTATTCAGGCGATTTAGAAGGTGTTCACAAGTTTTATCGTTATTTTTCTTCTTGATTTCTGAATGTTTTTCTATACCTCAATAACTTCTGAGAAAATTCAATGGCAAGTTTTTGAAATCCCTTATGTTTGTCTATAAATACCTAAATAAAGAAGAAGATGAGAAACGTATGGCACTTTTCAGTACGAAAACCTATCGGAATTTCCACGAATGCAGAGGAAAACTGCAACATCCATGTCGATTTCATATCAGTGAAACTTTTCGCAACACATACAACTTTCGAATGCTTTCAATTCATCCGATCTATACACATCGGCGCGCCATAGTAGCAATCTAGAAAATTAAAACAGACCACCGAAAAAGATAAACCGGAAAAGTTCGAAGCTGTATTCACCTGAAGCTGATTAAAACATCGAAATCGATGAACGTAACAAAAATCATATCAGCATGACGAAACCAAACGGTCGTCCGTCCGTGTTGCCAACCTGGAAACGCGGGTCTCTAGATCAGTCTGAAAATTTGCGCTCGTTACGCCTGCAGCCATAAAAAGAATGAAATATTTCACATCGAGTTGTGGCACTGCGAAACACCGGCGTCGCAGGGTGAGGGCAGCACGCGCATGCTCTGAAATTAATTTTCGGCACATGAAATTGTATTTAAAAAAAGATCTGCATCGTTCGCTGATGCTATACAGTGTCTCTCCAGAAATTCCACCTTTTCGTACGCATCCAGATCCTTAGTACATTTTGTAAGATGGGATTCGTCTATGATGACAAGTGAACCTCCATCTTAAGTTGGTTATTTGATTAGATTGAGATTCAGGGCTACTTGGCCTTTCAGTAACAGAATTTGCGATCAACAGTGAAACTCAAAAAGCAGAAACTATTCTATTACAACTAATCAGCACCTGCTTTTTTTAGTTCTAGAAGAGGTGAATCTTACATCTGACACCCAGTCTTTCTGGGTAATGTCTGATTCTTACCGACTAAACACCTCTCCTGCGGTTGGTTCCGGGCATAGGCCTATAAACCTTCCATCATCTTATCTGTCATTTTCTCTTTCGCATTTTTGTATGCTTAGTGTTTGTGTTCATCCTTCAATTGGATATCTCTCACTAAGTGTGGTGATTTATATCTTCATTTTCGCAATTGGTCCTAGGTCTTTTGCGGTAAATTCTCGCTGTTTTTTCATCTTCAGCGGGGTCATAGTCAACTAACCTTCTAAGGTCGTCATTTGGATGTTCACTAGCTCTTTCATAGGCTTTTGCAGCTTTTCGTTTGATGAATGTAGTAAAATGGACTACCATTTTATGTCTTTTCGGATTTGTTCATTCCTAACAAACCAGGGGGCGTCTAATGCCCATCTCAGAAATTTGTTTTTTGTTCTCGCTGCATATCCCCATGCTTTTGATCCATATGTTATCTGCGGTCTGGCGACTCCTTTTATGATCCTCAATTTCGTGTTTCTGTTCATTTGGCTTCTTCTGATGCCTATTATCGGGTATAGTCTTTTCATTGCTACATTAGTTTTATTCACTGCATACTTAATGTGCTGTTTCCACGTTAGTCCTTTGTCTAATATTACTCCTAGGTATTCAGCTCATTCTTCCATTCAATTTCATTATTGTCTATGGATATCTTCGATTCCATCTTCAGTCTTCTCTTCTGAAGGAGTATTGCTTGACTCTTTTATCCATTGATTTTGATTTTCCATCTGTAACACCATTGACTGATATCATCTGCAGCTTCTTGAAGTCTTTTGTGAAATATTTTTGTATTTCTGTGCCTAATTGCTATGCACGTAACGTCCGCGTATAGAGCAAGCAGGCATCTTGGATTTCTTGATATATCATGTACGTAGGTAAGTATATGTTATAGAGTAGCGGTCCTAGTATGGATCCTTGGGGGACTCCTGCTTCTAAATATCTGAGTGTGGAATGAACATCACCTATTTTCACACAAAAGTACCTATCCCTCAAATAATTTCTAATTATTCTGCATAATTTGGGTGAATAACCTGCGGTTATCATTTTATATGCTAATCCCTCATGCCATACTCTATCAAAAGCTCTGGTTACACCCAGTAGTAGTAGTCCTGTTGCTTGTTTATTCTGAAATCCTTCTGTGATATACTCAGTCATTCTTAGGAGCTGTTGTTCAGTTGAATGTTGTTTTCGGAATCCAAATAGTTCACTCGGTATCGTCGCTAGGGCTTCTGTTTCTTCATTAAGTCGTCTGGCTAAGACTCTCTCCCAAATTTTTTCCTAGGGCTGGGAGCAAGCTTATCGGTCTATAGTTCTGTAGGAACTTTTTGTCTTTACATTGTTTATTGAAAACAATCACTTCGGCAGATTTCCATCTTTCTCGAAAGTGCTCTGTTCTCATCACGCCATTTGCTATGCTAGTGATACTGCCGTTCCTTTCTTTGACATTTTCTTCAGCATGAGATTTGTAACTTTATCTTCTCCAGGAGCTTTTCTTGTTTTCAAGTTATTGATTATCTCTTTGAACGAGTGACGCCAAGTAGATTCCGTGGACTAACCAAGCGTCCCCTGAACACCCTCTATTAGGTCTTTCTTATCGGACGATTCAAATTAAACGAAGATCAAATCCGCTGTAGACGTTGCCGGAGTAGCCATAAGATATCCCACAGTTGACAATTTCGAGCGCAAGGTGTTGCCAATTTAAAAGAAATAATGAATAACCAACAAAGTAAATAAGCTGAAGACAGTTATAATTTGATGTGACCAACTCGAGAGCTTCGTGTTCACAACACTCGTTGAGTTTGTGGTACCAAAAAGCAGCTACCAGTAGGTAAGGCTTCGATTATCAAAATCCCTCTCTGGCAGAAGACATTTATCAAGTTCCACTTCGAACTGAAGCGGAATACTCTTTGACCTCTTTCGAAAGTTCTTCAATCTCTATGAGGTATGTCATAAGTAGAGATGTTTTTTTTTTCAAAATAGGCAGTAAAGCTCGCCGCCTATGTCGCGATGGCTGATCTTGAAAACGGAGGAGCGCTACTGCCGCGGAACGCTAACAAGTACGTGTGGCGTGCAAAAACAAAAGCGAGTACAGGTTTCGCGACCCTGATGGGGACTCGCATTCCTACTCGGTGCACTATTGTAAACTTCGCCATTAGATTCTCTATCTATTTAGATTTGCACTTGGGTGGAAGGTCGATATACTCGTATAAACATTCTTGCCGCCGTTTTACGAAGGAAGAGACAAAAACGACGAACGGTAGCATTGGGCTCAATTGGTGTGCGAACAAGACGAAATATGACCGGTTATTCGTCCAATTGAGGTTAATCAATTTATTAATTGAAGGTTCTCCACATTTGGAAGACAAATTAGTTATATCAGGCAGGGTCGTCGGATGTTTGTTTTGCTTTTAATGATGGTGTTGAATTTCGTATCAACTTTTTTCGATTATGATTCGAGATTCTTCATGATTTGTCGGGATTTGTTTGCCTGGAGTGGAACCGTAAAAAGTTCGCTAATTGCGATAATCAACAAAGTTAAACTCGTTGGGAACCAGTTAAGACCGATCTTCATCCAATGTAATACTCGTATCATATTCGTTTGATTCGTTATATTCTTTTCAAACATGCTCGAGTATAATTCTGTAAAAAACTGTTGCTGACTCCCTATCATTTCAGGGTTTTTCCAACCCTGGCGTTCTGAACTCTATACTCTGTTCGAATGTAAGAAGGAGCAATAACAACATGTTTGGCGCAGCTGTAGGAGGGCCTTCGTATAGTTTCTTTCCGTCCAGAGTCGAATCGAGGAGATTTCACACAATCGTTCAGTTTTAACTGAACTTGAATTCCATTTTTTTCAATAATTTATAGAACTTTGTTCTTTTTGAAATTTGGCAAACTGTCGTCATCATTCACGATTTCTAGTACTTTAGAAATCGTTGGGATTTCAAAAAACCGTGGACAATTCTTCTGATAAGGTTCATATCGAAATCGTCAACCGAATCGATTATTTTTAACGATTGGGCTCTCCTCTTAGGTGGCGTCAATTTTTATTCTCTTCATATTCTCTGAGAATTCTGAATACAGCTGAATCACTCACCCCTGGAAAATTGAAACAATTTCTACTAAGTCTCTTTTCGATAAATCAGGATGTTCTTCTAATTCTTTTCGAAAAATGTTCAAAATTATCTCTTTCTCTTCAGCAAAGAAATGCGGCTTTTTGGACCTTTTTCGTAGTGGTCCCCACATATCACCCTCATATGCAGTATCCGTTTCTGAATTCGACATTGTTCTATAAACACTATATACACTTTGTCAAAAGATTTTTTAACACAATACACTTTTCACAACAAAATCTATAAACACTTTGAACAGCTAGACCTTCACAGTAGCTCTAGGTATTTTAACTAGTCTAGTCAATTGAAAACTTCGATACTTATGAAAATCAAGATGGCTTCAACCCATTAAGGGAAAGGACCCAAATCTGGTGTTTCCCGGAATTACCTTGTCGGAATCTTGAGCAGCCGACAAAGAGTTTCGTAGAAAATAATATAAAATTTTGGACCGAAACTGAATATATTTCGGTTATTACAAGTAAATGACCATTATAAATTTGAACAGAGATCTTACGAGTCTTGTCAATTGAAAACTTCGATATTTATGCAAATCAAGATGGCTTTCACCCATTAGGGAAAAGAACCCAAATCTGGTGTTTCCCGGAATTACTTTGTCGGAATCCTGCAAGATTCCGACCCAAAACTCTGGTGTTTCCTGGAATTACCTTGCCGCAATCTCGAGCATCCGAAAAAGAAATTATTCAGTAGATAAAAATATAAAAACAAAACAAAATAAAAAAATAGGGTACGTCGGATATAAAATGTTATTGATAGTTGCAAATCATAACAGAAATTTTGCACTAGAGTTTCTGAGGGAAAAATTTCTAATGTGGGAATTGCCGACTCAAATTATTGAATCATTTCTATCCAGTACCATCCACAGTCCGTTCCGAGTAGGATCCTGGCAGTCTCTTTGGGCGGTCGAAGAGAGCGTTGTTATCACCGTTTGACCAATAGGAGCTTTATTGTGCGCAAACCAGACGATTCTGTCTTATATTTGAACGGACTATAGTATGCGCCATCCATCGTTTACAGACCGAGCTGTTTACGTATGCGCCCAGAAGTGTCTTGAAATGAACGTAAAAGGGGCGCATATTTTCATCACCACAGACAGCTGTGGTCCCTGGAATCACACTGCCAGGGATATCTGCTTACCTGGGAGTGCCCTAACATCATAAAGCAACTGGTCAGAGGCAATAAAGTGGCTCTACTATTTGTGCCAGGGCGTTGTAGTGTTGAAGGAAATGAAAAAGCCGATGAGATTGCGAAAAGTGCATCAAGGTTTACTACTGCACCTGAGCCTTTCTGTTGGTTTGCAAAAGACCCATATAAGGCAGTGGTCCCACAATGGGAGTTGGACAACAGAATAACCTTCTGGAGAAACACTCCTGGACTTACTCAGTCTAAGAAATTCGAGATGATTTCACCGACCTATACCAGTAAGCTCCTAAAGGTGCTGAGCTTCGGGTGGTAGTTCTGCTGACGGTGCACTACAAATGTCGTATGGGAAAGTCAGCAGATGAGATTTGTAGGCTCTTTGGATCAGAAGCAGAAACAGCTGAACACAGGGTATGCAAGTGTCCAGAGCTGGCTGGCCTAACAACCATATGGAGAAACCGGTCCTGGATACCCACTAGCTATCTAGATAACAGAAAAGGCTCCTAAGGATGTTGTCGGTTTTATCAACACCATCGACGACCTGCTTCGGTTTCAATGAATTTGTAGGGAATAGAACGAAGGATCCATGTGGTCGCAGTTCCCAGAAGGGTAACCGAGCCATAAAGACCCCGGTTCAAAATAATAATAATGCGTCATCCAGACCTACAAGCTCAATCACACGCTTGCCTACACAAGCCAGTTCACCAACAGTTGTTGTGGTATTCAAATAAGTTTTCACTACCTCAGTTTTGTGTAGTCGAATTGAGGAGTTGTAACTCCATTTACTATACTAATTCACTCCACCTACTACTAAAGAAACAGCTGGATACTGTGGACAGTTTCAAACTTGACTCTGGGCCATTGTGATTACAAAAGCCAAAGTAGTACCTGCAACCTCAGGTACTGGACACACTGGGTTGGAATGTTACTGGACGCCAGTGGTGTTCGAACGATACCAGTTACAGAAAAAGCCAAATGAACAGAAACACGAAATTGAGGATCATAAAAGCAGTCGCCAGACCGCAGCTTACATATGGATCAACAGCATGGGGATATGCAGCGAGAATCCATATAAAGAGGATACAAAGTACAGAAAACAAATTTCTGAGATGGGCATTAGAGGCCCCCTGGTTTGTTAGGAATGAACAAATACAAAAAGACATAAAATGGGAGTGCATCACTACATTCATCAAACGAAAAGCTGCAAAAGCCTATGAAAGAGCTAGTGAACATCCAAATGACGACCTCAGAAGGTTAGTTGACTATGACCCCGCTGAAGATGAAAAAACAGCTAGAATTTACCGCAAAAGACCTAGAGACCAATTGCGAAAATAAAGATATAGAACTCCACACTTAGTAAGAGATATCCAATTGAAGGATGTTCACAAACACTCAGCATAAAAGAATGCGAAAGAGAAAATAACAGATAAGATGATGGAAGGTTTATAGGCTTATGCCCGGAACCAACCGCAGTAGAGGTGTTTAGTCGGTAAGAATCCGACTCTACCCAGAAAGACTGGGTGTCTGATGTAAGATTCACCTTTTCTAGAACAAAAAAAAAAGTTACTGGCGCCAGTCCACTGGCTTCACGAAACTGGCCCTCCAACTGGTATCGTGTAAAGCGTCTTATAATAGGAATGTGTATGGAAACAAACAAACAAAATCATATGAACTTTATTAAGGATTCAATTCCATATCTTCATTTACATTATATTATTCCAATTTCATGTAATTTTTTCCATTCTATCTTCTTTTTCTCTGATATCTCTACCAGTACTGGGAATATACTTCAAATTCTTAATTCTTCATCTTTTTTTTCTGCTTGATTCATCTTCAAAAATGCAAATAAAGTTGCAAAAATGCAAATAAAGTTAGAA
Organism: Adalia bipunctata; assembly: GCA_910592335.1. Classification (NCBI taxonomy): domain Eukaryota; kingdom Metazoa; phylum Arthropoda; class Insecta; order Coleoptera; family Coccinellidae; genus Adalia; species Adalia bipunctata. The sequence goes on along the minus strand of OU342955.1, from coordinate 8,366,499 downwards.
AAAACCTCCACTTTTTGTGTCTATCCGAATCATGGTAGTCTTCTAACAGAATGAAAAAAAAAAATTGTAAAAAACAAATAATCTCAAAATTCTCCAGAAAATATTGATGATATAAGATGCAATTGAAATGAAATATAATATGTAATTCATTTTTGTTGAAACAATTCTGTTTAATTTCCTAAGCAGCAAATTTCTCATGAAAATATTACAGTATCACATAAAAGTTTACATGAATATTGCAAATCAACTTTTCTCTGAGATTACTTTGGTATTTATTTTAATAATTGAAAAAATCAGTGCTGTAATGGTTGTAAAAAAATAAACCAATAAAAAATTTGACTTACATATATACAGGTTCTTATGTAATATCTGACATAATTTCTTATTCACTCATTAGAGATCCTCAGGAAATTACGGTATATCTTTACAATATCGAGCTCCATGCCATAATTCTTTTCAACCGATGAAGCTGCAGCTATACTGCCCGCAATCCGAATCATACGAACACGAACCGAAGACGGCCGGAATGGAGGAATACAATGAGCATTCCCCCACCCTCTTTCGAACAGATATCGAACTTTCCGCGCGAACTGGTTCGCTCCGTTTTAGTTTCACCGTCTAAGTTGAACAGAAAGCGGACAGCTGGGCGAAGCGGCGTAGCGATTGGGTAAGCAGCTACCTGCGAATTGGTTGTTAGTATTCAGTTCGCGTTGAAAATGGTTATTGACAACGAAAGACTTATAAATCTTATACGGGAGTACACGTTCCTTTATGATTCGCGTCGTCTTGCTTACAAGGACCCAATGAAGAAAGCAGAGGCGTGGAGACTAATTGCTGAAAAGTTGGACGAAAACGGTAAGTTCTATTTCAATTCAGAATAGATTAATCAGAATTTTGCAATTAAACTGCTCCACATGAGTTAGGGATATTGAATTAAATTGCAAAAAAATATAGTTAAAATAAGATTTTTGTGATGAACATATTAATATGATTTCAAGTTGCAAATTAATTTTAGCCTGTAGGTCTGCAGCGTATACAGGGTGGTTAAGAAAGATCGAGTGAAATAACGAAATTTCATTCCCAGAGAATTCAAGCATTTTGAGACTATCAATATAATGTATGGCCTCCACGGGCATCAATAACAGCTTGACATCTTCTTTGCATACTACACACGAGGTTGTTAAACATTTCTGGGGGAACTTGGTTCCATAAACGGGGCAGAAACCCTCTCAGATCATTTATGGATTCTGGGGTAGGTTGATGATTATCTAATCTTTTTTGGAGCATATCCCATGCATGTTCTATGCAATTCAAATCTGGTGAGTGCGGAGGTATTGGTAAATGTGGAATACCAAGCTCCTCGCGCTCATTCTCAACTATGGCTGCACGGTGCGGTCTAGTGTTATCGTCTAGAAATCGAAAAGTTTCACCAATAGCAGCGTGAAAATTTGGTACAACAAATGACATGCTCCCTATAGTGTGAGGCGGTCATATTCCCAGGACAAATGTGTAGATCTGTGCGTAGTTGAAACATATCCCAGCCCATACCATACATAACACTACCCCCTTGGAATGGATGGACTTCTTGGACATAGCGACGATTACGGGGTATGCGTGGGATTGTCCATACCGTTATTCTTCGAGAATCTGAAAATCGTCCATATCTGGATTCATCAGTGAAAAGGACACTACGCCATTGATCGTTCCAATTAATATGTTGCCTTGCCCATTCCAGTCTTTGACGCTCATGATCATACGTGTTAATGGAACTCCTCTTAATGGACGTCTAGAACCTAGATTCACCTCTCTCAAACGAAGTCTGATGGTTTCGACGGAAACTTGAACCCTATCTGCATTTTGAAGAGTATTCCGTAGCATTCTAGACGTAGATGTAGGGTGTTGTTTTTCGTCGCCCACCAAGCCTTGGTCTTTCCAACACGGAACCTGTCTTCCTGAACGTATTCCGAAGTCGAGATATCACACTTTGGCTGATTTGGAGTCTTTCCGCTACAACAACCTGAGTTAGGCTACCCTGTAGCATTTCGATAGCCCTATTAGCCTCAGCTTTTGTTAATTCACGTCTTGGAATTTTCAGAAAAGTCGTTTCAAATCGAAGCCGTTGATAAACTGACTTCATTTCAAAATAAGAACTTCAGAAAAAAGGCGACCAGATTGACGAAATGTCTCATACTGATTTTTATTGGATCGATTCAAGTTGTTATTGAGTTTTAAATGATTTTACAGCGATTGTCTCGAAGATTAGATACTTTCAAAAACGATTGAATACGATATCCCTAACTCTTGTGGAGCAGTATACTTGAGGAAATTGACATTACTGATATTTTTCATTTCGTAGATCTTTGTTTGTTTATCGACAAAACCGTTTATATTTTTGATCCGTGTATGATAGCAGCTTCAAGTAGTCCCAACGTGAATTTTCAACACAGTCTCAAGCTCAAGGTAAACTATAAAACCCAGCTCGAGAAGGAGTATCAATTTGGTATTTGCCACTCCTTGAGCCTTTTCCATGTTATAGTGTTGATTTATAGACTGTTTCGACACTATGTCCGTCAGAAGTTTGCCAGTTTTGCTTGTGACGGACCTAATGACAGGTAAAATGTTTGTATACCTCCAACTTCCGGTGGTCTGTTTTTCTTCATTGTTCGGTTTAGTCTCCAGGCTTGGTATCTGAGTCATGCCCATTGGAAATAAACGCTTGTCGTAAATGTGCCAATCGTCAGGCTCACAAATTCTTCGAGCTTGTGTTTTAATCACAAAACGTTTCTTTCGAAATGTGACTGGACTCCCTATGTGGGCATCTGTCTGTGTGAGTTGGTTTTCTATAAACCTTGTGTCTTAGTTTGCCATTAGGCTTCCTAGTAACCAAAGGAACCACGAATGACGAAAGTGCCCATCTCTCTCTTCTTCCACGATGACCTTAATATTTGGGTAGCAGGCACCCAAACAGGTGTTTCAGGAAGACATTGACGTGTTTCTCACATTGACTCCAATTGACGAAGGAATGATTCACATGTCACAGCCATTTGGATGGCTTTTTGAGGCTGTTTCAGTAGTACTCTATTCGAATTTCTCCATGTAGAAATTGGCACTCTTGCCCATAGCGACTCCATCTAGTGGTTGACAAAAGTGACAGTTCCACCGGAAATGGCGCGATGATTTAGAATATTGAAAGTGATGAGTATACACTTGTGTTTGTTACAGTTGATGCAGTGAAACTGAAATGGAAGAACTTGAGGGATACATATGTGAAGTACCTCAGGTCGTCGAAAGGAAGAACGGGTGGGGCCTGGAAGTTGAGGAATTGGCCCTGGGCTCGACATATGGAGTTTGTAGAAGACACCATTTGCCTACGTCCCGCGGTTTCGAATACGCCTAAGCCCCTTGAAATAGAAGATAATTCCCAAGAGAATGAGGACACCAAAGAAACGATTTTGGTGGCCATTGAATCGGATACTGTGGTCTCTGATGGTAACAATGATGACCAAGTGGCACCTCCTCCAATGAAAACCAGGCCACATAAAGTGGTCAGAGGTTATGTTAACAAGACTCGGAGGTTTGCCCGGAATAAACCGAACAAAAAACCTAGAATGGAGCTCGATCGTATTGACCACCTGTTCCAGAGCTACGCGGAGACCTTTAAAAAATTGTCTCCCAGAACACAAGTCCATGTGAAAATGGAACTGGCCCAATTGTTTTATCGCGCTGAACTTCGAGATATGGACACATCATCTCTACAGGCAAGTAATATTGTAGACAAGTCGCAGCAGTTCATGTAGAGAGAAGAATTTTCACTTCCAGAGTAGAGACTCTGCAAACTACGAAGTGTTACTTCCGATAACACCTCTCTGATGAATTATCTCAACATTGAGTTACCAAAGCAAATATCTCATTATACTTACTTAAAATTAATTTGTTTAAAGATGAACTGATCACGTTGAAAGTCCAATTACTGAGTCCGTCAAATGTTGAATATTTCAATCGATTTGAACAAAAGTTTTGAGGTTTGGGGTCATGGTTCTTACGGTCCTTTGAATTGAAAAAACTATGCTAAAATGGAAAATAGGGCTTGAACCTCAATACCTCGTCATCTTCTGGTTATCATCCTTTTGGCGACTATTAAATATTTATGTTGGGAATGTATAAAATTTAAGTTTCATCGGATATCTTGGTTCAAGGAATTCAACAGTTTTCCGAAAGTTGTATAGACCAGAGTGCCATTATTTCAGGATTTAATAACTGGTAGGATATTCAATAGGATAAAATATTTATGGTAGTGTTGAATAGAAAGACCAAATACTTGGAGTAAGTTATTTCGCTTTATAACTTCGAAAGGAGTTTCACCCACATGTATAATTTGTTGAATAAAGATCTCTTGAATAAATTCCACCGTTTTTTCGAACTTTTGTCGATATAATCAACAACCAACTGAGAAATCCAGTGACAACATTATGAAGACATCTGTGACTGACACCACAAAAATGAGTAAAGAAAAAAATGTTTGTATGAAATTGAATATATCAGAAAATGCCACACGTGTTGAATAATTAGTATGAAAAACTCGATCAAGATATAGGAAAACGAAAGAAAAAAGGATAAATACGTTCAATTGCTCGTTCACAATTAATTACATTGATTCACGGTCGAATTACATTTAGAGGAGTAAAAAGAATAGGAATTGGAAGGATCGAAGATTAATAGATCAGGGAGAATTGGACGAATAAAAATATTTTTTCCGTTCATTCTAACATTATTTTCCACACAATTACCAAAAAAAATAAGTTAGGGAAAATTGTCGTTTTTGCGATTTGTGCGAACCACTCGGGACGTTGGCATTCATTCCACGTTATATAAAGAGATTCTTGGATCCAATTTCGGCTTGACCTTTTCGTGCAAGTACATAATTGAGGCACATGAATTAATTTCGGTCATATTTTCGGATCAATGAGAACAAAGCCTGCTGAGGGTATGTAATCAGATATTCTCCTTTTGCCAGTCCATTTTTCTTTTAAACTGATATTGATGTGTTGGCGTTGAAACAAATTTCCTGACACCTACTAGGAAGTGTTGAACGATTTATCTTTTTTTAATAATTACAAAAAATTACGAAAAACGACAACAGATGTAACATTAAAAAACAAGTCAATCAGATAAATTGTCACCAAAAGAATAGTAACATTTCTCTGCTAGACTTTCTGTGATTGGGAATCTAAGAGAATTCTTCATTTTTCATGTTCATTCTTTTTGATATCATAGTTCCACGCAAATATTAGGGATGCCTTGTTGCTATCTTTCCATAGCAGTGTAGACTGTAGAAATCCACGACTTAAAAAATGTAAATAGTCCCATTTAATTGAGCATATATTATACATAATACCTTGCCACTATTCCAACCCATTCGTGTGCAGTGAATGAGAATAACCTTCACTATACGTTCATACTTAAGGTGAAGGAAAATAACCAAAGGTATCGCTTTACTATTGTTTCAGTCCACCGTTTCCTGTGATTTTTCAACTCTTAGAGGATATTGTAACTGGCAAAATCATACCATGAAATGAAAGACATGATAATTATATAGGTGTAGACGGAATATTTTATCAGTGGGAATTCAAGTAGAGCATTTTACTCCATATTGTTGGTTTAGCTTTATTCTTCTATTTCTTATCAGTGTCTAGATCTATTGTCTTCGAGAATATTTCTCAGGGCGGCCTCTATAAGTCTAGGGCAATGTCTTGTTCCCGATGTTATTAACGACATACTTTTAAAACTACATAAGAAAACGTTTTGATGGGCGTTTTGAACAACAATTCGATCACTCATTATGATTATAGCATATTGCAGATGGATGGATGGATGACACTTATAACTTATTATTATTTGCTGATATCTGGATATGAGGAATAAAACTGTAATACTGATAAAACTGGAAAAATTCATTTGATACTTTTCTAGCCTACTGAAATCGATAGTTCTTTCTACTATTTTGTAGTATTTAGAAATGAAGATCTATTCTATTCTATTCTATATTGCTTATGACCACAAAAAAATCGATGCCGTGAAATCAGTCGGGAAAATGCTAAAAAAAACTTTCTATGATTTTTTTAAATTTTGATGGCAATACACTGATCTTATTCTGCATTTTTTGAACTAATCATATCTGTTTTAAATTAAAAGTAGCTCGGAATTCTTACGTCATACTTTTGCGCCCTGTAGACATTTCACGCCCAGCATATTTAAAATCGCTGAATCATAAGAATGTGAACAATGAAACTGCGAATGTTAGGTAATGAAATAATCGATGAATAATTTGAAATTGTTGTTCTACAAAAGTCAATACATTCTTGGAACTTTCTATTGGAACTGCAGCTATCGATGTGTTTTCTACAAGAACCCATTAACAATTCAAACACACCCTAATGAGACGACGACAGAGCGGTTAATTGATCCACAGAGGTGTTCAAAATAAACACAGTAAGCCATGAATAATAGACGGTATGCATCGGTCGCAACTCTGAGAATGCATATCCGGTCTAGCAACCAGAGCAGTCACGGCTAGCCCGGTCAACTATAGAGGTTATCATTCTTTTGGTGCTCACTTCGACACAACCTACTCCTATTTACATGTGAATAGACTTGGACGGTCCGTTCGTTCGTACACTTTCAGCACAGGTCGGTTTTCTATGATTTAGTGATCGTTCGATATCCTTTGTTTGTCGTCCTCACTCTGGCATTCCTTCTGAGACGCCTCAGGTCATAAAACGAATGATATATCCTTCAGAGACTTGGAGAAGGACCGAGAAATTCAACGGATTTCAGACTTTAATTCCATAGTTTCCCGTAATCATTTGTTCTCGTCATATAGACAGAGTCCTTGGAGAGGTGGCTAGATATGTATCTGGAACAACTTTCATGTATTTTTTTATACAGAACCTTCAGAACCAAAAAAAACAATTTTTTTTTACAATTTTCATCCTCCAACAAAAATGAGTGGATTTCTATCGAATAACTATCCACCAAAAGTTAATTCTGTCTGGCCAATTATCAATAAACTAGTAATGTAAAAACACCACCATGTAAATCAAATGTTGTCTCATTCATACCATTTCGTCCAATTGCAACAGTAACTCGAGTTTCATATTGACCAGGCTGTAGAGCCACCGAGAATTTGGGTTTCCTAACAAATTGAAAGCAAACACGAACGAAAAGAGAAGAAAATTATCACAAACAAACAAAACCAACAAATATCACCGAAACAAACAGAAAAACATGCGTTAATATACAATTTCTCGATTAATTTTATCGAATGGATTTTGAGGAATGCTTTAGATCGTTAAAAGACTGAATCTCTAAAAATATAAACAGGATATCTCGAAATTGATACAACAAAATTTGGTCATATTACGTTTAAGTACTTATATCTCAAGACAAAAAAATTTTGTTTACGAGAATAATAGGATTATTCGAGAATGTGACTTTAATTTTTTTAAGCTTATATCAAAATATCCTTCGTGAATGTTAGTATTCTTCTGTATATTCCTACGGCTCTTTTATAATATGTATTTCCACTGTTGTGAAAAGTTCCATTCCATTTTCCTTTATCAGACAACCTTGACGATTTTTTTGCACAATATCATATTGTAATACCTATTGATAAATAAAGAATTATTCGAACATATTTTATCTCACTTTCAGTAGGAACCTTCCTATTTCGATAAGAATGAAATCGCTCAGCAATATCGTTTTATTGGTACTTAAAGACACGGGCGTACTTAAACATTTTTATATCTAATTATTCGTTTTCAATCTTTGCAATGATTATTAACACGAACGTTTTATTTCATTTAATAGTGCAAAATTTTCCTTGCTCAAAATATCTTGGTTGAATTTCAACTAATTGTATCAGTCTTATCTTTGAGGACACTTTTATTATTTAGAAAAGAAATATTCGATTCGAAGAATATTTTTCACAAGAGAAGGACACAATGTGCTATTTATTCTTTAATCGTTTTGAATTCTATTTTATTCTGACCAATTATCACAGTATGCTCAATTTTTCGTTCCAGGGATGGAATTCAGATGGTGTGAAAATAGAAGAAACAGAATTTCAAGAACAGCATTTTGGCTTTGATGGAGCATCTCCTTCGATCCCGATTGTCAAAATTGAAGAATCAGATGCTGATACGGGTGCTTGTGACTCATTCGGCAAGTATGTTGCTACAGAGCTCCGAAATTTGCCATTAATCGAACGTTTGGAACTACAAGAAGAAATTCGTGAACGAATAAAAGTAGCTAAAAGTTCTACAACAATAGAGTAATATTTGTTAATGTTGTTAATGATTTTCCTGGAGAATTTTAATGACGATGTTATTTATTTTTGATTGAATGTATTATAAAAAATGAATATAACATGTTTTTTTAAGTATAAGTTTGAATCATTATCTCCTCCATCATTTTCGAATTGCTTTCTCAAGAAGTGAATGTAAAATATAATAAAAATGAAAATAAAGATGCAAAAATAATAATAATGAAAATGAAAGATATAATCACCCGGATAAACTATCATATTGAAATATCTGAAAAAAGAGAAGGCAATATGTGTTTCAGTCGGCATGAAAATGTCCCGTTGGAAATATATATACAAGGGTTGATAGAGCTCTTTTTCATGGGGGGGTTATACAATTGAAAACCATTAAATCAGGTACACAAAATCCTCCAATAATCTTTGGAACGTAATTTTGTTTGAGGTCTTCGATAGTCATGGGGGGTAATTACCCCCATTACCCTTCCCGTAAATCTGCCCGTGAATATGTATATGGGTAAGTATCATTCTATGGACAAAAAATACAAAATTTTTTTTCCGAAAAGATATTTTGTGCCCAAGAAGTACCAATTTTTCACCAGTTAACAATCTTTTAGGGGAAAATCTTGTCGAATATTACTAGAAACACCAGGATGTTGTTTTTTGAAATTTCAAGAAAGTATTATGCAGATTATAAAATTTCAACTCAAGTGAATACACACAAAGCAGCTCCTATTCTGTCTCAGGGTACTTTCATTTCGAGGATTATATTATCTACTATAGTTCATTCAGTTTTCATGAGCCACTTGCTTACTGAACACAAAGAACATGCTGATGATGACGGTGCAAGCCTTACTGCTTGGAATTAAGTAAGGACGAACCTGTATATAAATGTAAATGTACATACGAAACCGGAATGATATGGAACTATAATAGTAACTCACAGGTCAAGATACATATTTATACTTGTTATGGTTCCACGTTTTCACCCAGCGACTGAAGAGAAGCAGCGTAGAATAATCCAATCTCTTCACGTAGGAGGCATTCCTCAACAGTGTTCTACCACTTTATTCTTCAGAGCATGACCGTTTAAGTTGATCGGTCCTTTGATCACCTATTTGGTGATGATATTCGATATGTTCATATCGTCTTCAATCAAATCGCTACGGACGACATTTTGAAAAATATATCAAATCTGTCGATGTTAGTTAGGAGTGTTAGGACCCTAAATACCTCATGAGACCATCGAAACCTATAAGCACAAAAAAAAAACAACATGAACAGGATGGAAGAGACTCTCATTGTTCATACAGCATGAATGCCTACCATCTGCAATACTAGAGTTGCACTTTCCCGAAGCAAGAGGGGGTGGACAACGCCGGGGGCGGAGCTACGGCTATATGAATGCAGTGCTTTTGATCAATTCGGCTGGAAATCCCTGAATTTTTCAATTATTATTAAATTGTCTACAGTCTACAGGGATATACAATATTCTCTTCTCCGATACAGCGTAGGAGTTTAACAAGCTATAACAAAAAAATAATTTTTTTAAACAAGCTTTTATAATAACAACACTCATCCGCCATTTTGAAACCGCTATCTTGAATTCCTCAATTTAGAAAAATCGTAATTTCCTACCCGGAAAACCCCCAGATACCAATTTTGAATAGAATCGGATCATAATTACAAAACTCGTCCGCCATATTGTAGCCGCCATCTTGAATTTTTCAATTTTGACGGAAGAATCATCATTGTCGAACCCAAAAACTCCCAGATACTAATTTTGAATGGAATCGGATGATAATTACAAAACTCATCCGCCATTTTGGAGCCGCCATTTTGTTTTTTTCTATAAAAAATATTTCATGATGCATTGTCACCAGAATTATGTACACCTGCCAAATTTCAAATCAATCGGACGATTAGAAGTGTGTCAAATTCAACTTGCAAGATTTGATTACAGACAGACAGACACCGGGACAGGTGAAACTAAATAAAAGCTTGTAAACAAGCTATAATAAAAAAATCATTTTTTAAGACAAGCTTTTATAATAACAACACTCATCCGCCATTTTGAATTCCTCAATTTTGAAAAATCGTAATTTCCGACCCAGAAAACCCCCAGATACCAATTTTGAATAGAATCGGATCATAATTACAAAACTCGTCCGCCATATTGTAGCCGCCATCTTGAATTTTTCAATTTTGACGGAAGAATCATCATTGTCGAACCCAAAAACCCCCAGATAATAATTTTGAATGGAATCGGATGATAATTACAAAACTCATCCGCCATTTTGGAGCCGCCATTTTGTTTTTTTTCTATAAAAAATATTTCATGTTGCATTGTCACCAGAATTATGTACACCTGCCAAATTTCAAATCAATCCGACGATTAGAAGTGTGTCATATTCAACTTGTAAGATTTGATTACAGACAGACAGACACCGGGACAGGTGAAACTAAATAAAAGCTTTTAAAAAGAAATATCTCACGAACAATGAGGCTTGAGTGAAAACTCCGATGATATTTTTGGTTTAAAATTATGCGTAATGTCATACCAGCTTCCCAATGTAAAGTTGGCTTTACTGGAGATACATGGAAGCAGATCCAAGTTCAAAACTGTTTCAAGTATGACCACATGACGGTACTTTAAAAATGTGGAAATTAAAGAAAGAAAGCTGCAATTAAAATAGTGAGCGAGTTGATAAATTCGCAGCCTTTATTCAATAGACTGAATCGAGTGTTATAAAAGAGAGAAATATTGTTTAGTCGCTGAATTTATCGCGAAGTCGATTTAATCGTTGAATGACACGTGCAATCATATACTTACCTCTACCTAATTTTCTCCACATATCCAAAATGTGCAAAATTACAATAATGCTCCTAGTGTAGGTCGTATTTAATTGCGGTTTTTTAATGATAAACCATAATTTTTTAATACTTTATTGTTCCCTGATTATAGTTCCATCGATTATACTTCCAATGCTCACAAAACGACAGGTCTAATTATTACGAAAAATAATGTGTTTGTGGGAACTCAAGGCCATCGTTAATAGATCCATGATTTCGGTAGCACAGATTTGACGTGAATAAAAAAATTAACTGAGGCATGTGTTTCAAATTATTTATTGAAGTAGGCATACCCGTGAAACTCGTCATTTTTACTGCAGAAATTTTATACAGGGTGACCAAGAGATTGACGTCAAAAAGAAAAAAACAGGTCCCTCGTGTCATGGGCTATTCGAATCACCCCCATGTATGTTATGCGAATTTTCACGGTTTTCGAATTTTTTTATGAACTTTGCGAATTTTCGACTTGACCATCTTAAAAGAGATATTAATAAAAAGGTACAAGACTTCTCTGTGAAATTCTTTTTGTAACTTAATCTGCATGAATTGTACTTTTATACATAAATAACCAGATTCGTAACTTTGATAAAAATTAGGGAAATGTTGGTCTCAAGTGAAAAAGTTATGTGAATTGGATTATGATCTGAATTTTCGAATCAAAATTAAAAATGTAAAAAGGCTAATTCACGATTTCTTAATATGCTTAAAAACTGCGCTCAACAGTCAGCTTTTAGAATCATTGATAAAAAATGGTACTTAACACTCTACTTTTGCTAGAATTAGCCTTCAAAGTGATGGAGGTGGAAAAAATCAAAGAACTAGACATTTACTACAGAATTATTCTTTGCCATTTTAAGATTTTTCTGATCAAGTTATGATAGAAAATGCTGAAAATTAATGAAAACTAGCTTCAGATGTTGGTCAAGAAGAGTTCTAGATCAAAAAAAGGAATCGGTATGGCAATAAATCACACATAATAATGTAAATAAAAAGAAATTTATGGGTGATCCGAATAGCCCATGACACGAGAGACCTGTTTTTTCCTTTTTGACGTCAATCTCTTGGTCACCCTGTATATGAAGCCTTCAAGTCGCTGATAAAAGGTGGTTCCAGATGAACTACATTTTCTTTCTGGCCTTATGGTTATTTTGTATTTTGCCTAATACATATTTCTTATAATTTACCACCAAGCTACTTTGCTTATCTATACATGACATCTGCGGTCTCTTGCCACAAAAGGCAGAAAAGAGATCTTGATATTTGTAGGGAGTAGTGAAAAAAAGGTTCTTCAAACCTAGCAAAATATTTAGCGTGAATTAGGTAACGAATAATATGATAACCTAATGAACGATTAATTAAATATAGCTAACCTATATTCGATCTATGTGCAAAGCAATTGTTCGAGGTGATTTCTTAATTTATGTTTGATATCTGGGTCAATGTCGACAGTAACATGAAAATGGGAACAACGTCTAATACAGAGATATTGATTCGTTTCACTTACGTTTTACTACAAATTCTACGTTGAAGATAAGGGATATGTATTAGTTTTTAGGTCATCACATAAAGTATGGGTGGACTTCGGGTATTTTCGTGAGCCCGAGGAGTAAAACCGAATAGGTATTTTATTCATTCTTACAGCTGGTTTCAAAAGGAACAAATCGCTCAATATTATTACGATTTTCACAAGAATAAGGAAAATATGGCTGTTCGAAATTTGTTTTCCTGATTTGCGAAATTCTATCAAGTACGCGTACTCAGACTTTTTTTTAACCGGTCTCTTCGATTGAAATCTACATTTACAATATGGATGAACAAAAGTTCTTGACCCCAAGTTGGTGTTCATGATTTTCTGGACGATTAATTCAATGATCTTAAAAATATTTGTTGTTTAGGTTATGACCAGAAAAGAACTGAAATTGAGTAGAATAAACCATGTTCCCAGTTTATACAGCAATCGTAAATTATTTTCTTGTTGAAAACGCATGGCTCCTAGGCTTTAGTCTAGCCACCGCAAATGAACATAAGGCCATAATACCATTACTTCAATAAATTTTCCCCGTCATAATAAAATTAACTTAATATGGATCAACTTTTATAATCAGATAGTTACGATTCATAAAAGTCTCAGCTTTATTAACATTCATTGAATGGAGGTGTAACGATGATCTTAATCAATTCCAAAATGTTGATGGGTGACCACTTCTTGGGTATTAAATATGCTCTCGGCGTGTTTTATAGGATTTTGTAGCATGCAGCACACTTTTCATTCGGGTGATGTAACTATCGATTTCGGGATCGTAAAGATAACACTGACGGTATTGACCTAACAATACATTTTTCGGAAATAAAATTCGGAATTATTACGCATAAGGACATGTTCAACATATTCCGTCTACGTTGTTTGATGTAAGAAAAACCAATTTTGAAGTCATAACGATATCCGAATTGGGTAATGATTGGAGAATTATGCAGAATTATTCTAGGAAAAAATAATAACTTGTTGGCGATGGGCATAGTTGGGAAATAGTGTACTAAGTACAAGCCATACAGTGAGTTCCTATAGTCATCGGATTTTCTAAGAAGTCCTTCGGTGTTTCCACTCCGATATTCGTCAAAAAGTGATTCATTATCTGTTCCCTTCATCATGAAGTTTATGAAGTATATTTTACTTCTTTTTGAGTATTGACTGCCATATTCAAAATTTACTTATCACTAATTGACACGTGCATAAAAATTCATCATCATTATTATTATCAAAAATATGATATGATATTTTGTTTCAGATGCTTTGATTTACAATCCTCCCTTCTGTTTAAGAACACCCTTTGGACAGATGTTATCTATTGAAAGATTTCTCAACCCCATTTAGGTCAAGTTTGGGCGGTTCATCTGTTTTTTTTTTGAGACAATAACCAGGTCTGGTGAACCTTCATTCAGTTTCTCAGTATTAGCTCATGAAACTAAATATATGGTGACATTTTTATTGAAGAACAAGTTGCATATTTTTTCATTGGTCTGTAGATTCAAGGAATGGGTTGTTTTTCCCACTATAGTCAAAAATGGCCAATGAGATCAATTCGTTGGCTTAGCGAGGCGTTTTTCTATTTTGACACCCAATTAATTGTGGATCTTTTCCTCTTTTATTCAGAGGAAATGAACCTCCCTTAATTTCCAGCTTGTCTTTGAAACCCTATGTTACAGAGACAAGCAATCAGTAAAGTAATTCGTAATTAGACACTCAGTTGTAAATTACAACAACACTTTTCTCCCTTGCTATACATTTTCATATAGAAAGTAGAGTGTATAATCGTCGGTGAATTATCAGTAAAGAGCCAGTAGAGTAATCGTACAGGTATGATTCAGTTGTAATTCAAAATCGTCGGTAATCAATCAGTTGTAAATCACAACAACACCTTGCTATACATTTTCATATAGAAGGTAGAGTTTATAATCATAGGTCAATTATCAGTAATCAATCAGTAAAGTTAAGAACCAGTAATCAGTAAAAATTATCACCTTTTGTAAATCACCACAACACTTTGCTCCCTCGCTATATTTTTTAATATAGAAGGAACATTTCATAATTCTTCCTTGCTATACAATTTTCATATAGAAGTTCGAGTTTATAATTGTATGCATATTACTTGTATAATCGTTTCGTGCTTGTTATCTAAGATGAGGTAACAAGAAAAATACAGTTTGTTGTTTTTCGAGAGTGCGTCTTTATCATCAAGATTAACGAGGATCACCAGCATCTTACCAACTAGAAGCAGTGCAAGAAGACCATCATCCTGGTAAAACAATCAGGGTATAAAAATAAAACAGAATAACTTTAGTAAACTAATCAAGGTAGGAAACAGTTTCAATTACAAATATACAATCATAAAACACCACTCATAATAAATTAGGGAAGAGAGAGTATTGATATATTCATATCAAAACTGAGGCCAGAATGAAACTCTCAACATCAGCTCAACTACTGAAACAAGTACCAGCTCATCTACTTATAGTATCTTTGTAAACCTGTGTTTCAATTAAGAATTTTCTTTATTTTTTTAGTTGATATGTGATCCTATCCTTTATTTTATTCATGATGTTTTATATTTCTAGATAATTTATGTAAGGCTTGTAAAAATAATGAAATATCATGTGTCAGAAATTTTGAGATCAGTATCATTTGCTCTCAAGTCTAGTACCTGCTCATGCAATGGATTCTATCGAGAGGTTTGAACAAGGAATATATCCATTCTTCTCTTCACGATGTGGCCCACGCTGTACAGCAATTACCGAAATGAAATGTGTACCGTAACTCTTACCTAATTTATGATTCACCGTGAATCGATAAAACAATAAGCAGTCTCGAACCGAACTACGTTAGGCGTTGCATAATTTCACAAAGAGGTGAGCTCTTCCGCCTTTCGCGATAGATTTTTCCAATTGTCCTAACAGACCGTATTATAATTTCTTTATATTAGTGTCGTTGCACACTAAAGATTTCGTTCTCCCGTATCCATTACATAAACATTATATACTTTCATTTCAATACGCTGATAATTCATTGAGCGTCTGATCTCGTTCGGAATCGAGAAGAAATGATTTGTAATAGTCAGTGAACATGCGTCTTGAGGAAGTGGGTATGATGGTTTGCAATGCGGAAAAAATCGAGCATTTGGTTCGAACGTTCACGCTTATAATGAGATATGACCAGAAATGGTATTTACAGCTATGACTTTCTAAGGAGGAACTGTTGTTTGACGATAATGAAGAGATGGTGAAAGGTTTGATGAAATAAAAGCAAGTTGACGGAAAACAGATTTTCCATGAAATTTTATCATAACTATGGGCAGTTTATGTTCTGTGATTGAGAACAATGCTCAGCGTGTATTATATGAATGTAATTATTTTTCAGTCAACCGAAAAAAAACAAATGTGGATGATCCCACTAAGAAAAAATCGATATAAAAAGTTATTGAATCATAGTCTATAAGCCATGATTTTCAAAATGATCCTGGGAAGCAGGAGTACCTCAAGGATCCATACTAGGACTGCTAATCTATAATATACATGACACACCAACAAATCTAAGAAGCCTGCTTGCTCTATACGCAGACGATACGGGCATAGCAATTAGGCACAGAAAGACAAAAATAATTCACAGAAAACTTCAAGAAGCTGCAGATGATATAAGTCAATGGTGTACCAGATGGAAAATCATACTCAATGGAAAAAAGAGCCAAGCCATTCTCATTCAAAAAAAAAGACTGAAGATGGAATCGAAGATATCCATAGACGATAATGAAATAGGATGGTAGAATGAAATTAAATACCTAGAAGTAATATTAGACAAAGGACTAACGTAGAAACAGCACATCAAGTATGCAGTGGATAAAACGAATGTAGCAATGAATCGACTATTCCCGATTATAGGCAGAAGATGCCAAATGAATAGAAACACGAAGCTGAAGAATATAAAAGCAGTCGCCAGAACGCAGTTAACAAATGGATCAACAGCATTGGGTCTATGCTGCCAGAACCCATAGAAGAGAATACAAAACACAGAAAACCAATTTTGAGATTGGCATTACACGCTTCCTGGTTTGTTAAGAATGTATAAATCCAAAAGGACATAGTGAAAAGGGGTTACAGTTCACTGCGACCTTAAGGTCTATTGAAAAGGACATAAAATGGCAGCCACTTACTGCATTCAAATGACGACCTCAAAAGGTTAGTTGATTATGACCCCTCTGAAGATGCAAAAACAGCCAGGATTTATCGCAAAAGACCCAGAGACCATTTACGAAAATGAAGAAGTAAAACTTTAGACAAAGAGAGAGAGATATCCAATTGAAGGATAATCATAAACATTCAGCATAAACAATGCGGAAGAGAAAATATACCGATGAATAGATTTAAGGTTTATAGGAAAACGCCAGGAACCAAACACAGGAGAGGTGTTGAGTCGCTAAGAATCCGACACTGCCCAGAAAGACTGAGTGTCTTCTAAAACCAAAAAAGACCACAGTGCGGATTGGAAAGTGAGTCACTGGTCCTACTTCTTTTTAAACAGAAGCGATTTAGTCACAGTATCAACTCTGTGGTATATAATATACATTGCAATTCCGATCGAAGAGAATTGGTGACCGAATAGACCCTTCCGGGACCCCCTCGATACGCCACTAGCACACTGTCGTCTACTGACCTCGACCGATGGTCACCAAGGCCTCTAAAAACGGAGTCTTCATCTAACACAACTGATTGATTAGGTTTATACTTCATAAGCGGCACGTACGTGAATCCACTTCTTGATAGAATATTATTCTTTTCCGATGAAGTAGTTTATAATAGCGGTTTACTCAGAAGAACAGCGTTCGACCAAGAACAAGAGGAAGCTCCGCCATTTTGTTACTTGAACGCTCGCAGGAATAAGATGCTCTCATTGGAAATATGAGTTACAGCGATTGGTTCATTCAAGGACTTTGATGCTGTAGTCCATTCGGACAATATTATTAGCCTTCGGAGTGTACTGGAATTTAATCCATGATCAGTTCTATTGAAAAACATACTACCCATTTAATCCAGATATCTCACAATCAAAGATCTTAACCTGAACCAGTATTCATGAAGTTCCTGCATACATATTTCAGATCCACTACCAGATCCACCATGACACCAACTCCATGATTGCAATTCTCCGAAATTTTACGGAGACCATACCCCGCTCTGGTCCTGAAGAATTCCAATGGAATCGTCGAAATTAGTCTGCCCGATCAATCCTGACTAATTGGTTTAACTAACATATTCAATTTTGTGCGAACTCTTGCGGGGAAAGAATGAAGCGATGAGTTGTGCGTTTTGTTTTGCTTGGCCTCTGGCCGGCGAGTCAGCGAACTCTGTGAGAACGCAACTCATACCACGAAGAACAGTGAGATACCTCACGAGAGTCGGACGGCATGCAGCAACGAGCCATCTCATCGATAAAAATTCAACCTTCAGAATGTCACGGTTGCGGTAGACTCTAATAGATTCAGAGCTGGTGAACGATTTGTTCCAAGTGATTTATACCTATGAGAATTTTTCACATACAAATCATACACTGGATGGATACCTATGCTACTAGATCGCTTTTTGTCGGCGTTATTGCTCTTCCAATTGAATGCGTGTGGTTTCCTGGTTTTTATTCCTTCAAATGAAGGTAATCGAAAGAAATGTATAGATCTATGATTGGTCGAGTAGGTGAAGTGCTGGATTGAGCGCTCTAGGGGCCGAAGCCTGTGTTTGTACTTTCCAGCTTTGTGGTAATCGCAGGGAAAAAATCAGATGAAGCCAAATACCTACGGACCACGAGCAGACCATTGACCTTAATTTCTCATTGGAATGACCTTCCTTGGACACATGTGCTTTAAATCCTCCATCGATATCCGGAAAGTACAGGGTGTTGGCTCGTCTTATTGGAACCAAGCATGATTGTGGTCAAGAGATCATTGCTATTCAAGATTGGCTTCAGGAAGTTTTGCAACACTTCAATTTATCAACAGTGAATCATTATGCCCCCTTATGGGGGCACTCTGATGCTAGAAATTTGACCTGTTTTCTGAGCCTGTGAGGTAAAAATGTGCCAAGATGATGAAAGTTGCTGGAAGGTTGGTAGAAGTTGCTGTCTGTTGCTCGCAAGATTTTCAAGGTTCCTTGATGTTCATGGAAAAAACTGAGCAATTCGATATGCTCAGATAATCAACATAATACCATTAATTGGTACACAGATGGTTCAAGAACAGGCGCAGAAGTATTCGGGCCCTGCACCAAATACTCACTTTCGTTGGGCTCCTCTTTGAGCATCTTTCAGGCATGCAATTGCAATTGGAAGATGTCTGGAGCTGAACTTAAGAAAAACTACAGGGATGTGACAGTCAAGCTGCCATCAAAGCTGTTCTCATGCAAGCAGTCTGAAGATGTCATCTGTTTGAAGGTGTCACCAGTTTGAAGATGTCATCAGTTTGAAGATGTCATTAGATGTCAAGACTATTAAGAATCGTGGGGCACATTCGATGAATAAACAGCATAGTCCGATACAGCGAATCCAGTTCATTTCATCGCAAAACTGAGTTTTTCCCACATACCTCCAGCGAGATCACTCGTTGCCGCAATCTAGGTATTTTCAGATGGCACCAGTTTCAGAAAACGATCGACTGGCAAGCTCTGAGCTTTTAGGCGGGAGCGACAAGGAAGTAAGAACAAAAGCAGATACGAGACACTGCAAAGCCGAGCCAGGCGATCGAATACAAGAGCGAGAAAAGAATGGAAGAATGTTTTCCGCTGGATATTCAGTTGACAGGACTGGATCAGATAATTAGTCTCGGGGTTGATTTTCGTTCTTAGGTGGCAGGTAATAGAACAATCTCATTTTTCAGGGAAGGATTTCAGGATGTTAGATCGATTCTTTGGAATGAGAGATTATTGTAACATCTGTCCAGGGGTACGGTGAAGATTGGCGGACTGACGAAGGTGGACGCTGTATATATCATTTCACAAGGCACGACCGTTAATTTGGGGAGTCTTTGACTTGTACATATATTTTGATAGTAGATTCCACTTATCAAACGAAACGCTTTTTTCCTATACCATTTTTCAAAATTCGGTTTCGTTTGAATCATACAGGGTGTCGAAAATCCATGAAATTAACACTTTTCTATCCGCATCTCCGGAACCGATATTTCAACTGAGCGGAATTTTGGTTGAATGTGTACTCTATTCATGGTGCATATTCCTCAATCGAAACTTATTCAATATTTCTCCTGGTATGAAAGTTACAGCGTAGCCGAATCATAAATACCATAAAACCACTTGAAAACGAAAATCGTTTCATATTTTCGAAAGAATCAATCATTTTAAAAATAAAAGTATTCTTATATTTTTCAATGAAACGCTTCATTTTTGATTTATTCCCAATTTTACCTCATAAAGTTTGACGAAAATATCAAAAATCATAGGAATAATCTGGATGCTTCCCTGGATTTTCAATATCAGAATGGCTCAAATTTATAAACTCTCTAATCTATACAAGTTAACAATGTTGTCAGAATGTTTATCAAATTTGTCAAGACTAAAATCTCCATGATAGAAAAACGTTTGATGTAGAGATATGTAATAATAAAATCCCACGAATGTAGGAGATAAAATTGAATTCTAAGAAGAATGAAATAATACATTTTATACGCAAAGTTTCTATTAAGAATTTATATTTACCGGACCATATCAAAAATAAATGTCAATGACATACAAAATTCGGAAATTAATGATGAAAATCGATATAAACCACGTATTAAATTGAAATTAATGAAAAATAAAATACTTAGCACTAAATAATCTGTGGCGATGTTTCTATCTCTAAAAGTCTAAACAATATCCTCTTGGAATTTCATAAACTCGACACTACACGGTTATTATTACATCAATTCACTGAAAGTCTTTATATAATCATCACGAGATCGAAGAAAAACACCTAAAATGATCACTTTTCCCTTTTAACAACATAGCTCTAGCCGTTCATGGGACTGACGTTTGGGACACAGAATAATAGGTTTGAGATGGGTCGATTCATAGATCTTTCGGTTTGTCTTGCGCGCCGGCTACCTCGCATTGCGAAGTAGGGCACCGTTATACAATTGTTCAAAGAGAAAATTAACAATCTGGCATCATCTTCTCAAAAACTCTGTGAAATATCATAGAAGATGGGTTAGGTTAGGCCATTGACCTAGAATCCTATGACCTAGGTTAATGGAGTTAGGTTATTGAAAAAACAATTTTTTATGAGATATTTTTGAGATACCGAGGAAAATATGAACAAGTTATTAGTGTTTACAAACTTATCTTCAGGAAAGTCGGAGAAGGAACTTATTTTGGTGGGAAAAATATGGCTTTGCATTTGCAGAAATAATCGGACAAAACTAAATGTTTTTGTTAAGAAATGTCGTGTTTGTAACATTCTTATTCAAGGAAGGTTAGTACTTGAGTATTTCCTAAATGTATCAACTCACTTTCAATCGGGAAATATGAACTTTGCATCAATTCCAGGGAATCGTATTAGGCACGTATTTGACCCATTTTTTTAAATGGCTATATCTTTTAAACAGAGCCGAATTCGGATAAATGGAAAATGAAAAAATGTTTCTTTGGCTTCAAGAAGACACAGTTAAAATATATGTACCAGTCAAAGACTCATGTTCAAAATTCATATTTTTTATTTTGTTATACCACAAAGTTTTCTACTGGAATGGGCTTTCCCGGTCGGTTGCAAAGAAGAACAGGTCTATGACTCTACCCACTTCTTCTGTGGTTCACCGAAAAACCCGGAATCTTCTCTTTTTCTACCTGCTCAAGAGTTCAGTAAGAATTCACCCGCTGCCAAGTCGCAACCGAGTTACGCCAATACTCTAGTTTTCTTCCCAAGTCGGACCTCTTACATTCGTACCTAAAA
Organism: Adalia bipunctata; assembly: GCA_910592335.1. Classification (NCBI taxonomy): domain Eukaryota; kingdom Metazoa; phylum Arthropoda; class Insecta; order Coleoptera; family Coccinellidae; genus Adalia; species Adalia bipunctata. The sequence continues at coordinate 8,344,852 of OU342955.1, read as the reverse complement.
CTCCAAAAAGTGTACAAGTGAGATAAGGACTCTACGCGGTACAACACCTACGAAAGCACCAAGTGTACTAGTGAGATAAGGACTCTACGCGGTACAACACCTACGAAAGCAAACAGAAGCAGATACGTAACTTTAAATCTGAACAATCGTAAGTACCATTTCCTACAGTGTTTACTTTGTGGTATTTATTTCTATTTCATACATCCATTTTATTTCTTTAATTCTCGTGGTGATAAGATTGGTACAAGCAGTCCATTCTTCTCTCCAAGAGAGCTCCTTTATTTTATTCAACTCACTCTGTGTAGAGTTCTCTTGGAGAGAAGAATGTAGTGATATGTAAGTATGAAATGGAAAAAGATACCACAAAGTAAACAATGCAAGAAAAGTCCTCACAGTTGAAGCTGGCGTCAGGGATATATCTGCTGGCTTCGTGTATGTGATTCCGGAAATTAAAAGAAAATGAGAAAGGCCATGTTTTTTCCGATTTAGGACAGAAACAGAGGAAAAACTGCTGTCCTTAGGACTCACTTTTTCTCTGTTCACTTTTTTCGTTGAAATTATCACTTCAGAACGCATATTTATTCCATAAATTTGAAAAAGTTACCAGACACACCATCTCATAAATTCGAACCCGACCCTCTGACTCTCACCACCACCATTATATCATCGAGGAATCCCCAAAATAAGTACTAGAAGTTGACATTGACATACAAGAATAACACATAGGACCCATCTCGCAGTTACATAAATAGAAACTTATAAACAAGATACCTAAGAAATTAGGGGTCTCCGAAATTCTGGCAAATACGCAGACTCATCCTGAAACGATCACACTTCCGTTTCCGCAATCCACAGCAGCGCCATTAAATAACCTCTGGTTCACGGTGCGTAACCTGATTGAGCCATAGGCGGATAATCCGAACAGCCTCTTCGGGTGGTACGATGCTTATCTCAACCCTCAGCTATACGCTCTTCATTTTTATCAGCTAGCGGCACAATGAGAGTTGAAGGGGATACGCTGCTGCGAATGAGGATAGTAAATAAATTAATTACTAAGTTGGTTACGGCTAAGCTTTTGGACATTTCTCGATGGAAGTAACTTTATGTGATGGTTCAAGTAGCTGTGACTGAATTTCCAATCCAGTTAAAAAATACTGCTTTCCCAGAAATATTAATTTCTCTTCAGTTAAATGTCCATATTTGGATTTTTTGCAAAGTCAGGACAAAAAGGGATGAATTTTATTATTTTTGCCACGATCTAAGTGTTTTTGACTTATAATTTTTTACCAACTGATGATGCCTCTCGGCAAATGAAATACTTTTTTTCTATACCATCTTCCAAATTTTGCTCCGTTCGAAAAAGTTTTTGTTTTTGTCATTATCCAAGATCAATGAATGAAATTCGTTTGATAATAGGATATTTCTTGGTTTTCAAGGTAAAGATGAAAAAAATATTAATTTTTACGAATTCAGTTCGAGGAAAATTGTAAAACAAATAAACACTGCGCAAAAAAATTAACGCACATTCTGAAAATCTCAATTTCAATGAAAGTTAACTCTACATTGACTTTATAACTTATTTTTCATGTTCTCTCGGGAAGGTTTTGAACGAAACAAGAAGAAAAATTCAGGATATCACCGTATCTTATGTGAAAGAAGAGAAATGAACAATTTTCAAACTACTGAAATGCTGATAAGTGATTTAAAACTTGGTATTTCCACCCCTTGTGTTAATTACAGCTCGGCAACGACGGTTCATACTCAAAATGAGTGATCTTAAAATGTTCTGATCTAATCCTTCCCAGTTTTTTTCGAATTGGATTCCTAAGTCATTAAGAGTAGCTGGATGATTTTCTGAACTTCTCAGCCTTCTATTGAGGTTGTCCCAAACCTGCTCAATCGGATTGAGATCTGGACTTCTTGCTGGCCCTTCCATTCGAGAGACTTCCATAAAAATGAAATTTTCACCAAGGTATGGGGCAAATGGCACTACATGCTCTTCAAGAATGTTCCTTATATACTTATATACAGCATTCATAGCTCCATTATCAACGACCACAAGGTCTGTGCGCGCAGTCAAAGATATTCCACCCCATACCATAATCGATCCTCCCCCGAAACCAGTAGTATTCAGGAAATTGCACTGAGCATATCTTTCATATGGACGTCTGTATACAAGGGAACGTCGATCACAATGGTAGAGGCAGAACCTAGACTCATCTGTGAAGAGAACTCTTCCCCAATCTTTCTCTTCCCAATGGATATGCTCTCTCGCAAAATCCAAACGCGCCCTTCGATGGGCTGAGGTAAGATCTGGGCCTCTTGCCGCGACACGAGGCCTCAAATCATATTCTCTGAGGCGATTTCTTATTGTCCGAGTGCTAATTTGCACCTCATGAGTTTGCTCAAGCTAATTGTGAAGGAGGCGAGCGGTTGCAAACCGTTGTCCCAACCAAGAAACTCTCAAGTAACGTTCTTGAATGGCAGTTGTTACCCGTGGTCTACCTGTTGCATAGCGATCGAGTGTAGAAAATCAAACGAAAGAAAAACTATTGATCACTAGAATTGATCGAGAACAACTGATTTTAGAATGGAGTCAATACATTCAAAATCTGATAATATCATCTTTTTTTATTCCTGCAGAGAGAAAACATCTGTATTGAAGAAAAACGTTGCATGCATAATTCTGATAAAAATAATTATCATTGGAACACCTTCAGTTGTATTTCCGAGAAGGCAATTACTTTTTAGTTGCATTAAATCGGACGAAATTTTGTATTCCTTATGAAAAATATGAGTTCCCAAGCTGATTCCATCAGATTCTCATTTTCATGAATTTCTTCGAATACTCTAATCTGGTGAATTTTTGGTCAATCGGGATATTTTGAATTCGATTTTACAGTTATCTATTTATACCTTTTTTAAGTTTAATACAGAAGCGAACTAATACTTGCATGATCGTAGTTATATGTATTCAATATGGGTTGATTTCAAATCAGATAATTTAGTTGTTTTCAAGTTTTTTTCAATATATTTTTCAAATCAACCACTCTCTTCGTTATGTTAAATTTTTCTTGAAATATTGTGTTCAAGACGTAGTGAATAAACACTTCGAAATGAAAATATGCATTTTTTTACATGCTCTACATGTCCATAGCTACTAATGGACCTGTTCGTAGGTAAATCAACCCACTTTTTATTTGTGCCTTGGAAAATTGAATGAATTTCAATTAGAATTCGAGGTTTGAAAAATACAGTCACTTTCTTGAAATTTTGAAAATATTTAATGCTTGCAAAAACATTTTTCATGCAGGAAGAAAAATCGAAATGGGAATTTAATCTTCAGATACAACATTCCCTTTACCACATTTTAATTTCCTTCCAAAACTTTGAACCTAGAATTCTTGTCTTTCATTAATTTTTAATAATCACAAAAACTTCGTTAAATATAGTTTTTCTCGAAATTTCATTTTCAAAATTCTTGAAGAATGCATACTTCGAATTTGGAGTCATCCTGAACATAATTTTCAGAGAATACCGATCGAAGAATTCGGCCTTCAAGGTTATATTAGCAAAAGAATTATATCAACTGATCAATTTTCATAACCGCCGAATTAACATCAGAGCAACCGCGAAACAATCTCTTCCAGCCCAAGAATCCACCCGCATAGACATTTAATTGTCTGAATTAAACATGATCTTAACAAAAGCGCATCGCCTCCCAAGTTCCAGCAGCAGCGCCTTGATTGATTCAATCCGCTCCGATCGGCCCGATCCCCTTTCCCATCACAACAGACGAACAGACAGAAAAGACAAAACCGAACCGTTGAACAGTTGAAATCGACCCCGCCGCCTGCGCCTGCGACCGCATTCCAACCAGTGTTGCCAGCAACAAACAGTTTACGCATTCATTTAACAAAAGTAATCAGATCTCCGCCTGCAAGAAACGATCTCGGAAGAGTTCGTTTTGGTTAAACGATGAAGGATTATATCGTCGCTATTCCGAACGAGGTATTAAGCTCAACACTTTTCTCGCCCGTTTCCGGTATTTGCCTCTTTACTAGTGCGATGAGCGTCTTATTATCCTAAGACAATCTTTCCATCCCCCTAGCTCTTTCCAGTGGATACCCACATTGCAGCAACCACAGCTACTGACGGATTTCGCTGTTGAGGTCAAAGCAATGTTGGTGGAAAATAGAAAATTCCGTAATAATTCTGCTTCCTGATCAGCGACAGTAGGAATGATTCCTTCAACTGTATATCCGTGACGATTTTCCACTTTTCCAGACACTTTTTCCCTTTTACTCCTATCTCGAACTATTGATGGAAAATTTCTGATGCCGCGGGTAAGACCGCCTGTTGGCGCAGCGCCAAGCATCCGGTCGGTCGCCACGCGTTCGGCACTCTACGACTATCTTCGCACTCGCTTCAGCGATCCCCATTCTCACGCCGCGATAGGGTCGCTAATGTATTGACGTGGTGACCCTTGTTTGTGGTGTATGCCATATTGTTTTTCAGTTCAGAATCCATTGCCAGGGTTTTAGTTGGAATAAAATAAATTACTATACCAATTAAAAATGAGTGACATACAGCCTCTTGCGAAACAAGCAAAGTTTCTCTTTCACACGAGTCGAGAGTAAGTTTTAATATTTTCAAGTATTTTTATAATTACACTGTAGTGTGTGCGTAAACTATTTCTCTCCAAACGCATGAATTCGATTCAAAAAATATGGCTATCTATGAAATAATGAAAGAAATGTATCGAATTTACTGAAATACACATTAATTTGAATTTTATTTTTGTGATAATTGTCATTGATTTTTTAATTATGAAGGTGTTAAACTCTCTTTCATTACTCTTTTCAATTCTCTTGTTGTTGAACTCAGACACCCAGTCTTTCTGGGTAGTGTCGGATTCTTATACCGACTAAACACCATTCCTGCGGTTGGTTCTAGGCATAAGCCTATAAACCTTCCATCTTCTCATCTGTTATTTTCTCTTTCGCATTCTTTATGCTCAGTGTTTGGGTTCATCCTTTAATTGAATATCTCTCTCTAAGTGTGGAGTTCTATATCTTCATTTTCGCAATTGGTGTCTTAGTCTTTTGCGGTAAATTCTCGCTTTTTTTCATCTTCAGCGGGGTCATAGTCAACTAACCTTCTAAGGTCGTCATTTGGATGATCACTAGCCCTTATACATAGGCTTTTGCATCTTTTCGTTTGATGAATATAGTAATGGACTCCCATTTTATGTCTTTTTGTAATCATCGAATTGATTCAGAACTGATATTTATTATTCAGAGTTATAATTTGAAATTAAAAAAAAAATTTAAATAACTAAGTATCGAAGTAATATCCTAAAGAACCGAATAATCATAAGAATGGTCACAATCCCAAAATATTATTGTTGAAACTAGACTAACCAAGATCCAATCTCAAAGCATACCATAAATGTTATGAATGTAGAATATATTCACCTTAGTTTTCACTAAAACCTCAATATTTTCAGAGTATATGAAAGAAAAAGAGAATGTCAGCGAAGATACAGGGAGCAGAACAGAGAGAAACTGAGAATGCTTGAGGCCGAAAGAAGAAGAAGGAGAAAAATACAAAATATACAACCCAATGTAGAATCATCTACCTCTCACATCAACAGAAAAGAATCAAATAAAGAAAAAATATCAGATGCGGATTCACAAATTCCATCTGGTTTGGAAGGAACACAAACATCGTGCGTCCAAGAAAATGAGCAGTTTATATTTCAATTAACATCAAACAAATAATTCATCATCTGCTTTTTTCATCACTTTTTCACATCACTCAATTTTCAGAGCAAAAGAAATGAACCCCATTGATAGAAGAAGAGAAAATAAACGAAGATACAGGGAGAGGAACAGAGAAATACTGAGGCAGCGTGAAGCGGAAAGAAGGCAACGTTTACGAAATAACAGAGTTATAGCAGAATCATCTACCTCTTCGCACAGAGACTTTGAAGATATAATTAGTGAAGCAATAATAGATGATGAAATAAGAACAAATTCTTCAACAGAAGCATATTTGGAAGAAACGCAGAATCTACTCTTTGAAATACCTGACCGGTACTAATTCTATTTTTATGGCATGCACATTAAGTATTATATTATTGAATAGTGCGCGCTTGTCAAATTTAGTACTGTTCGTTCGCCTAACCATGAACACGATAATTTTCGAATTGAACGATAGAATTTTCAGAGTACGCTCGAATACCAAAGGCCTCGGTTAGGTTCGAAAATGGGCAAAATCAGCCCAGTAGTTTCAGAGTTAAACTTTTTGAAATTGAATTTTTCCAAAATGTCGAACACTACCCCACTTAAGGCTGTACATCACCTTGTTTGTGCCTATACTTTTTCAATGCTAATTGATATCGAGGATAACTCATGAACAGTTTATCGGATTTCATTCAAATTTTGAGGGAGCATTAACATGAGCATTCCCTAGATACGACTTTTAGAAGTTTTTTGATATGATCAATAATTTTTCGCTAATTACACTTTGAAAATTGAAAAACTATTCAGAAGCAAATATCTCCTCAAGGAAATATTTTATCGAAAAAAAAATTTAGATAGGAAAACGGTATTTCATTGAACTTTGAAATGGTCAAAAATTTTTTCTTTCAATTTTCTCAATTTTTCGAGTTATTCTCGTTCTTGTATTTGAATAATTGTATTTGACACGCCTCTCAATGGTTGAAACCTCTTAACTGCAGATGGGCCAATAGAATCTTATCCTTCATTTACGACCCCAGGTATGATTGACACTTTTATGACCTTCCATATAAGTAAGGTTATACCGGTTGACAAACGCGCAAACGTCAAACTGCGATACTAGCGCCCCACTACTATTTCACCAGCAGAAGAGCGAACTAACACGAGTGCATTTCGAAGTAGGGAGTTGGAAGGGGTTGGAGTCGGGAGTGCGACTACTGGTTAGTGTCTATACTGTCCTAATACATAATTTCATTCCGCACCTATGGCGAATAGGCGAACTGCTCCATCAAGAGTGACAAAAAAAACCAGAAAATCAAGAATGATAAGAAAACTTCTGAAGACAAGGTAAGTTCAGTTCATGAAAGTATATAAGTTTTCCAGTATTCCGCTGTTCGGAAATATTTCAGTCAAGGTCAAGAATGTGTTTTTCGCGATTTTCAGCCAACAGGCAAGTTTAATCATGGAATTACTCGAGACAAAATTGCAGAACATATACCTAATTATCTATAAAATATGTATCAACTTTTTTTTCCTAAGAGCCACCGTTTTTGAGATATAACGTTTCAAAAAGTTATTAAAGTTGTAATCGTCATAATATGCATTTTGGGCCATGAGTTTATCCATCATACTATACTTATTTTTCAATGTACCCCCAGATAGCTCGATACACAATTTTGAGTCACCTTGTATACGTGGCCAAATCATGCATATTATGACGATTACAACTTTCATTATTTTTTAAACCGTTATATCTCAAAAACGGTGACTCTTAGAAACAAAATATTGATACACATTTTATAGATAATTATATGTTCTACAATTTTTGTCTGGAGTAATTTTAACATAAAACTTGCCGTTTTGCAGAAAATCATGAAAAACGCATTTTTTGGCCTTTGACCTTAAATAAAATTTTTCCATACAGGGAAACTTTCATATATCATTCATAATTATGTTTTGTACAATTTCACCAACTTTCAGCTTGTAGGGAATTTATACAACTTCACCCTTGTTATTTGGTCTCAATTGACCGGTCTAAATAGAATGTATTTACCATTCTCTTCGAAAACCCACGAAATATCCGTTTCGATCGTACTATACTGTGATCGTACCGACCGACGACAGTACCTAGAAAGTTTATTAGGGGATTAGGGGTCATAAATACCGTACAGACCGTCCGATTCCCTACAATGGGCGTGCCTGTTTTCAGTTCCTTGAAATTCTCACTTGGTGCCATCTAGCGGAGTTCGAGTTTCGATACAAGGTGGTGTACAGCCTTAAGGGTGGACAGTATTTTCATTCGCCCTATGCTTCTCAATGCCAATTTTAGAACATTCTAACTCAAAATTGGCTCGATTGGTACATTTCAATTTCATAGAGTAGACTCGAATGGGAATTATCAATGGATCTGTGTTGGATTTTTGGAAAAATATCTTCAGAATCTCCTGAAATTTGAATTTGAAATCGAGAAATTTTATAAATGATCATATCTCCCAACTCCGAAGTTTTCGGGAAAAAATCAATGCACAGAAACATTCTAATTTCAAAGAAGTTTTCTTAAATATAAATTAAATTTTTTTTTCAAATGATATCGAGTGTAGAGCGTTCTAAAGTTTCGAAGTTCTTAAAATTCACGCCTCCCATCTAGCACCGCCTCTAAATATCGGAAAAACCAATGAAAACGTACATCTTCAATTTAATTTTGATTTATGGCTTTCAAAAGGGCAATATTTCACTCAAAGAAGTTTTTATGATGGTTTTTATGATAGGGTAATGATGCCAACGATTGTCGGTACATTTGATCTGCATCTTGATTTCGATACCACAGGAAATTTGTCAGACAGTTTTTATGACCCTAAAAATTTCACTGGGTTCTTAGCTGAATATGCTCAACAATCGTATACCTGAACGATAGATACAGATTGAAATTTGTCGTCAGGTGACAAGGCGGGTTACAAACCCATTACCTAGGGATGACGATTTCGTCATTTAGCAACAATAGTAGGGAAGTTTACAACCTTTAATATTCAGTTTCCAAATTTCACTTGTTGATGCATAATCCTTCCAAAGATAAGAGGGGGGGAGGGACTTTTGAGAAGCACTATATATTCCAATTATGTGAAGAAAGAACTCATAGCTTAGTATATTTCCACCTGAATAACCTCTTGTTCTGACGGAAGGTTATATATAAGGGTACTTATTAAATATTAATAATATTTACATAATTTCATTTCGTGCAACTATGGTTAAGTATCGCTCAAGAGTTCACAAAAGATCGGCTAGGTCGAAATTCATGAAAAAGTTAAAAATTGCAAGGTATGTCTATCACATAAATTCACCTATACTTTTAATTCTCTCATAACTAACTTGAAAGATCTTTGGCTAATCTGGAGAATCTACGAAAAGTGTTATCCATTAATTGATTTCCATTTCAGACAGAACGCTTTAGCCAAACAAGAAGGTAATAGTGAATTGCTCGAGTCTACAGAAGGTGCTAGAAATGAGTAAGTAATCCATTAGATAAAATCATCATAGTGAACAAAATTCAGATAGTATACTTTTTAGGGATGCAATATGCGACATTTCGTACTGAACTATGAAATGTCGCTACTATTTTGGACAAGCGCGCAAAAGTTTTTAGAATTTTCATGATATGTTGTGATGATTTCAGGAATTTCGGAGGTCAAGCAAACGAAAATGAAGCACAAATATCGAATAACTACAGTGAATTTGGAGGGTTTGAAGAAGACTTAAAGAAACCACCTGTACATGCAAAAATATTTAATACAATAACTGTAAGTATACAATCATACTCCATATTGAAGTAATTTTTAAAAGTTTGAAGGATGTTTAGTATACATAGCCACATAATACAGAGGAGTAGAATATTTCCATATGAGTATTTCCAGAGAATGTCATCTTTAATTTTGAGGCGATTATTCTGCTCATAAATCCTTATGTCTGTTCGTATGTGATACAAAAAGTTAGGATTGCCATTTCAAAAAACCTTCACTACCCCCCACCCCTCGTAGAGACTGCATGATAACTAATGAATTATAAATGAAACTGAATTATAAATGGAAATTTAAACTATCAATTGAACTGTACAAGGGTTTTTTTTACAAAATTATAAACACCAAAGATATGAATTTTGTGCGTTACTTTTTACTCACTCTGTATATTTAGTTGACAAATTTCGGAAACATGAGTATCTTCTTCGAATCAACAATCACACAAAAAATTCCTACAACATAATATCAAGGTTCAATGGAATTTTTATTATTCCACATTTATTTCCTTGAATGAACAATATCCTCATGGATTTCACGTATTTCCACATTTGCATTGTAGAAGCAGATATTTTTCAGAGGTGAACGAAATTTAAGGTAGCATAGACCTAATGAACGCATAAAGTACATTATGGAACAGTCTAGAACAGCAGAAAATGAATGTAATGCACGTACACGAAAAAAGCAGAGTGCGTGAGTCGAGATTTCAAATTTCCGTCGACTTCGATTTGTAATGACAACTTCATTTCGCCAAAAATGAAACTTAGTTGCAGGACAACCTTAACCTCAATTAGGGTGAAATGTCATCTCTATTTCTTTGAGTGAACAATCTTCACATTCAATTTTTGGATTTGCACATTCGCATTGTGGGAGCAGAATGTTTTCAGAGATAATTGAAATTTGAAGGAGCATAGATCTATTCAACGTATAAAGTACTTTCAAGAAGAGAAACGTGGGGCAATTCGAAATTTTTCTTCGAATTAGTTAGTAACCTATTTTTGCTGAATGTAACCAAGTATTACATCTCGTACTGTTTGATTAATTTAGATTCGACTGAATCCGATTAATATTCGGACCAATTTTCATTCAAAGTCTCTAGGTGAGTCTATCGGATTACTGATAGTAACTTCCGGTATTTTGTTTCATTAAACCCTAGGCGGATGTAGCACAACAGCAATACGGGAGGATATAATCGATTGTTCGTCAATCCAGAAAACTAATAGTATTAGTTATCGATCGCATTCGGGTCGGTAGAACATTCTGTCCAATCCTGACCTCGCATATACCGATAGTGATGGGATCTCATTATCGCCCTTGAGGTTTGTTGTCACAAATTGAACTAACAGCGTTATCAGTGAATTATTAATGAATATATGAAGCACAACGGAATGATGAAGTTTTGTGGAATTGTTTCGGTTGACTCGAGGTGATCAAGTATTCAACCAATTATATCATGTTTTTATCGGCTTCCCAAAGAAAATATTAATAATAATAATAATAATCTTTATTTCAAAGTATGCACAGACAAGTCCTTACATAACATGAATAGTGTCAAGAAAAAATATAAATAATCAACATAATATTAAATACTCTATTGATCAAGTTATTGCTACTAGAGCTCAAACATACCTACTTTCGAATACAGTAAATCAGTATGAATTTTTGTTTCCTATCGGGATATTGGGCAGCATGAGTTCGACTTCCTTAAAAAACAGGTTCTGTGGCACTGCCCTTACATGAAAATCATATCAACCATCCTATTTTTTCCCCAAACGCTTTAGATTGCCCTTTTCGCAGGCATGAGTTGGCAGCTTCGAATCAAATATGCATAATTAATGAAACACCACATATTTGTTTAGTCGGAAATTCATGCTATTGGAATGGTGCACAATTTAACTTCGAGAGGAATAATTCGAGAAATTATCTCTTATGTCATCGGCAAGAAAAAGAAATGCAACAGGGTATCAGATCATAGGGTATTAGACACCCCCAATTCATCTCAATTTGAACTCAAGATAGATATGAAATTATCCTATTCCCAACAAAATAATTGAGGAAACAGAAACAGATTTTTCACTCTGGTTTCTATGAAACCTTCGAGAAACGTACAAGAAAGCTGCACCCACATCCGCGGCTGCCGAAGAATGCAAGATTTCCCTTTCTATTCCAAGAGCAGTAATTTTCCCGCAATTTTTCGAACTATGTAAGGAAAACAAGGTATTCGAACAAGGAAAACATTTATCAATTTCTCTAGGAAGTCCGTGTTGCAGATTGCGGATGGGCAGCAAGCTATTCGTTTGATGCGCCAGGAACTGCTAACTTTGTCAAGTAAACGCGATATATCGTCGGTGGGAGTGAGACAGCGCAGCTCCATGTTGAACCGCGTATTCTGATAAGGCCGAGTTAATGTTTCAACAACTTCGCTCCTTTTGAAATTACTCTATCGAAACTGATTACTGTTTATACACCTAGAGAATGAACCAACCGGTTCGGTTCCACCGTTGTATACAGTGCCCGCCAAAAAGTTTGCACCATGTTGCATATTTCGATTCGCGATTTTGTGCTTCATTTAGCTTTATCTCATTCATTAAACGATGAATGTTTATCTGATAAGGTACACGTATTGATTAAATCTAGGAGCATCACGAAGCGCCAGATCTCAAATAGCGCCGTCAAAATAATACCCGGTATACGACAGATAATTCCAAAAAGGAATTTTCGCATTGGAAACCCAAGATTACAATTGGAGTAAAGTTTCATTGAGACATAGATGAGACGCCAATAGAGTCAGCTACTCAGCTACATACTTAAAGTCACAGCTATTCTTATGGATCAATTCTTGTCCTCTTTAACTACTAAATGACTCAGCTAGTCAATGCTGCTCAATGATATGAATGATAGAGAGAGGACTCCTCACCTGCCTACTACTGGATGTAACCAGAGCTTTTGATAAAGTATAGCATATAAAATGATAACCGCAGGTTATTCACCCAAGTTATGCAGAATAACAAGAAAATATTTGAGGGATAGGAACTTTTGTGTGAAAACAGGTGACGTTCATTCCACACTCAGATTATTTAGAAGCAGGAGTTCCCCAAGGATCCATACTAGGACCGCTACTCTATAACATATACATACATGATATACCAAGAAATCCAAGATGCCTCCTTGCTCTATACGTGGACGATACGGGCATAGCAATTAGGCACAGAAATACAAAAATAATTCACAAAAGACTTCAAGAAGCTGCAGATGATATCAGTCAATGGAGTAACAGATGGAAAATCAAAATCAATGGAGAAAAGAGTCAAGCAATACTCCTTCGAAAGAGAATACTGCAGTTGGAAACGAAGATATCCATAGACAATAATGAAATTGAAAGGAAGAATGAAGCTGAAACCCTAGGAGTAATAGTAGATAAAGGACTAACGTGGAAAAAGCACATTAAGTATGCAGTGGATAAAACGAATGTAGCAATGAAAAGACTATACCCGATTATAGGCAGAAGAAGCCAAATGAACAGAAACACGAAATTGAGGATCATAAAAGCAATCGCTAGACCGCAGCTAATATATGGATCAACAGAAGGAGGCTATGCAGCGAGAACCCATATTAAAAGGATACAAAGTACAGAAACCAATTTTTTGAGATGGGCATTAGACGCCCCCTGGTTTGTTAGGAATGAACAAATCTGAAAAGACATGAAATGGCAGTCCATTCCACATTCATCGAACGAAAAGCTGCAAAAGCCTATGAAGGAGCTAGTGAACATCCAAATGACAACCTCAGAAGGTTAGTTGACTATGACCACGCTGAAGAAGAAGAAGATGAAGAAGAAGAAGAAGAAGAAAAAACAGAGACCACAAATTTCAAGAATATTATTCAATATAAATTTTCCTTTTGGTGCAAAACTTTTGGCGATCGCTGTATTGTTATTGTGGCATTCACCGCGATAGTTGGAGCAATTATCCTCGATCTCTTCTATAATTCTCATGAATTATAGTTTCAATATTTGCTCTCGGAATTTAGCCGACCAAGCACACTGTCCATCTTTTTAAACTGGGTACCGCAAGCCTACTCTAAATTTCCTTTAATGGATTTTTGAGTAATTTTTATGTGAACGAAGTCGATGTATAATGTATAAAGTTTGTATTGCAGTAGCCTCAGATAGATTCATCTACGACTGCTGAAAATGAGTTATCGTTAACAACAAAAATCACTCTAAAAATCCATTCAAAGAAATTGAGCATTAACTTTTTTTGCAATGAAGTTTGAATACGAAGAAAGCAAATTACACACTTCCTCCTAGCAAATCGATCAGAAATCATCGGAATTTTAAAGGCTTTCAGCGGTCAAAAAAACTTCAAATTGATTTATTGAACTATAAAATGTGAATCGTACATGAATAAATACCTTCAGGAGTAACAAATAAAAATAATAAAATGTATTACAATGCAAATATAAATAAATAAGGCGTGGATTAGATTAAAAATATATTAATGCATAAATCTCTCGCATCTGGAACAGTTTCCTGGAGTTCACATATCCTCAGTAGGAATGCCTGTGGTTTATTTCATTCCTCCGCTATTCTCTCCAAGTTACAATCTTGTTGTTGCTTTAAATCTAGCTGGCTCCGGTGCAATAGGCCTTGTTCAGCTCCATATTAGAAGAGTACAAAAAGGATAATACAATGGTTCTTTAGAATGAATGGACCTTGTTATATCACTGTTTATCGTTCCCATAGTTGACGGACATGGTTTGGTTTATTTCTTTTCTTCGGTAGCTTCAAATACAACTATAATTAAACAGAAGCAGCGGTGTGGTTTTGTGAGAGCTGGCTTATGATATTGTTGAAAACTTCAGTGAAGTAGAATCTCAGCTTGGCAGGTATTAATTTTGAAGAAATTTTTTAATAAGGCAGATAAAGAGTCGGCAATCTTTCGGAGTTTCATTACCCTGATGATGTGTGTAACGCCTATTTTTTTATCATCAAGCGGTTATACTGCATCCATAAAATCATATTGAAAGTAAGCACCTTTTTTATCGCGATCAACAGGTTGAATCTTTGAAGTGAGTGTATTTACCAGGTAGGGTAGGTATTAACAACTTGCTCACATAGCAAAATGCTAATCATATGCCTGCCTAAGATCGATTTTGGTTATGAATGAATTAATGTTTAGCTGCATTGGAATAAATAATTTTCGTAGCACGCAAGTTTGGACTCTGAAGAATTATAGAGCAATACGAAGAAATATTGTTCAAAATCGCCTTTCTTCTAAAAATCTGAAAACACTTAACATTTCCGAAAAAGTTTAAGATAGGTATAGGACATTGTACATGAATTATGTCTAGAATTTTCTGAAGAATCCAAAAAATAAATAATATACAGGGGGTTGCATTTGAAATAAGAAAGTTGCTATTGGCCACGGTCGCATGGAACACCCTATATAATTTTATTTTCTTGAAAAATATGCGCATTTAGAATTAAGAATCGACCTGTCCAAGCGTTTTTCCTAATACCTCCTCATTTATTCGTTATCGAATTTATTCCATTTGGCTGTTACACTCTGTATGTATTATAGAGTAGCGGTCCTAGTATGGATCCTTGAAGAACTCCTGCTTCTAAATATCTGAGTGTGAAATGAACATCATATCATGTATATTCACACAAAAGTTACTATCCCTCAAATAATTTCTTATTATTCTGAATAGTTTGGGTGATTAACCTGTGGTTATCATTTTATATGCTAGTCCTTTATGCCATACTCTATCAAAAGCTCTGGTTACATCTAGAAGTAGTAGTCCTGTAGCTTGTTTATTCTGAAATCCTTCTGTTATATACTCGGTCATTCTTAGGATATGTTGTTCAGTTAAATGCTGTTTTCTGAATACAAATTGTTCACTTGGTATAGTCGCCAGGGCTTCTGTTTCTTCATTAAATCGTCTGGTTAAGACTCCCTCCACAATTTTTCCTAGGCCAGGGCTGGGAGTAGGCTTATTGGTCTATAGTTCTGAGGGAACTTTTTGCCTATGTCTGGTTTCTTTAAAACAATCACTTCGGCAGTTTTCCATCTTTTCTGAGAGTGCTCTGTTCTCATCACTCCATTTGCTATGCAACTGAGAGCTGCTGTTCCTTTCTTTAACATTTACTCCAGCATGAGATTTGTAAATTTAATATTTTCCAGAAGCCTCCTTTATTTCGAAATTGTTGATGATTATCTCTTTGATTTCTGCCGGAGATGTTGGGTGAGGGATTTTGTCATCCGGTGGTGCTTCTTTTATTTCTTCTTCATTATCTTCAAAATTATTATTCTTGGTCCTCATCGTCATCTTCACAATAATTCATTCCTGACTCCCTTTCTATAGTATCGGCAAGAGCGTTAGATTTATTGCTTTCTGAATTACTCAACTTAAAGTTGAAGCAATGTCTCATTATAACCGCAATTTTTGAAGCGTCAAAGATATTCTTGTAGTGTACGTTTTCAGGAAGCGCTCGCCAATTCCTTCCTCCATCATTGCCGACCAGAATAATTTCAGTCGTCTTCTTCGACATTATGAATTCCATCATGACGGTATCAATAAACGGTAGGCGCTGCGTGAGTTATCCGAGCTGGTTTAGGTCAATCCACACATCTCGGGTTCACTTCTCTGACAGCTAACGGACACTCAGCCAGTCTGAGCTCACGAAATCTTTTGTATCTCCATGAGAAATCTCTATTTGCGTTCGTTCTTCATAACAATATTCCGTTTATGGCCATTTTTCTGAATGCTTTCATCGCTTTCCTTTCATCCTTCCATACGTATACTAATTATGCTGACCTGCTACGATATTTAAAGAATCTGTGTTCAACAAGTAGATGAATTATGTAATTCGCTACTGATAAGAAGTTGAAACGTGTTCAACGCCCAAAACAAGGTGTCACTTCGATAAATAATTGCCTACTTAAGACCGAGCGATTAAGAAGTGTTTATGAATTGATTATGATACCGAGAATTCCCGTCAAGACTGCTGAGAGTAAAGATTGCTTGGGATCTATCCTGCACAATTACACTCCAAACTCCAACTACTGACACGGAGATACTGAAAGATGCCAAAACGTCTCTTTCTCTATTCGAAGTTAGGCATTTTTCTCATAACATACTATAATAGAGCATTCGAGTTCCAGCAACAATTTCTTCTTCAAATATACAAGTATACATCGTCGAAACTCTTGGCTCCTCTAGGTTTCTCAAGGAATAAACAACCTTTTCTCTGGAAATGGGATGAATATTTGTCGCTGTTTCGATGGCAAGTTTTAAGTGATAAGATAGTGAAGATTCCTCACACAAAAAAGTATTTAACTCCTATAATGTTAGTAAAAAATTTCTATCCATATAGAAACAGGTGGATTGGACTAAAATACATAGTTCAGATTTCTTTTTATACTCATCGGATTTTTATGACAATTTTGATTTTTTCGATGAATCGTTCACAATTTTTTTCTCGAAATCGTTAGCAGATACGACAAGACTACAGGAGACCATAAAGTTTAGTATAACAACAATGCTTCTTTTAACAACTAACAGTGGTTCACAAAAAAAAAGTTCTGGAGGAAAACAAGGGGCAGTATTCCAGAAGAATATCATCCTGTAGATTTGCAATCGAAATTAGAATGTCACATGGTGAGAACTATTTCAATTTGTATGCCTAATTCCAGTAGATTTGTGAAATTCAGATACTATTGAAAAAAATTTAAAAATTTAAAACTTCAAGTCATGGCCCCCTTCCTTGGACCTCGTTTTTTTTTGTTCTAGAAGAGGAATCTTACATCAGACACCCAGTCTTTCTGGGTACTGTCGGATTCTTACCGACTAAACACCTTTCCTGTGGTTGGTTCCGGGCATAAGCCTATAAACCTTATCATCTTATCTGTTATTTTCTCTTTCGCATTCTTTTATGCTGAGTGTTTGTGTTCATCCTTCAATTGGATATCTCTCTCTAAGTGTGGAGTTCTATATCTCCATTTTCGCAATTGGTCTCTAGGTCTTTTGCGGTAAATTCTCGCTGTTTTTTCATCTTCAGCGGGGTCATAGTCAACTAACCTTCTAAGGTCGTCATTTGGATGTTCACTAGCTTTTTCATAGGCTTTTGCAGCTTTTTGTTTGATGAATGTAGTAATGGACTCCGATTTTATGTCTGTTCGGATTTGTTCAATCCTAACAAACCAGGGGGCGTCTAATGCCCATCTCAGAAATTTATTTTCTGTACTTTATATTCTCTTTATAAGGGTTCTCGAAGCATATCCCCATGCTGTTGATCCACATGTTAGCTGCGGTCTACGACTGCTTTTATGATCTTCAACTTCATGTTTCTGTTCATTTAGCTTCTTCTGCGTATAATCGGGTATAATCTTTTCATTGCTACATTCGTTTTATCCACTGCATACTTAATGTGCTGTTTCCACGTTAGTCCTTTGTCTAATATAAACTCCTATAGATATTTAGCTTCATTCTTCTATTCAATTTCAGTATTGTCTATGGATATCTTCGATTTCATCTTCAGTCTTCTCTTTTGAAGGAGTATTGCTTGACTCTTTTCTCCATTGATTTTGATTTTACATCTGTTACACCATTGACTGATATCATCTGCAGCTTCTTGAGTCTTCTGTCAATTATTTTTGTATTTCTGTGCCTAATTGCTATGCCCGTATCGTCCGCGTATAGAGCAATTAGGCACCTTGGATTTCTTGGTATATCATGTATGTATATGTTATAGAGTAGCGGTCCTAGTATGGATCCTTGGGGAACTCCTGCTTCTAAATATCTGAGTGTGGAATGAACATCACCTATTTTCACACAAAAGTTCCTATCCCTCAAATAATTCATTATTATTCTGCATAACTTGGGTGAATAACCTGCGGTTATCATTTTTTATGCTAGTCCTTCATGCCATACTCTATCAAATGCTCTGGTTACATGTAGAAGTAGTCCTGTGGCTTGTTTATTCTGAAGTCCTTCTGTGATATACTCTGTCATTCTTAGGAGCTGTTGTTCAGTTGAATGTTGTTTTCGGAACCCAAATTGTTCACTCGGTATCGTCGCCAGGGCTTCTGTTTCTTCATTAAGTCGTCTGGCTAAGACTCTCTGCACAATTTTTCCTAGGGCTGAGAGCAGGCTTATCGATCTATAGTTCTATGGGAACTTTTTGTCTTTACCTGGTTTATTGAAAACAATCACTCTTGGACCTCGAAATGGACAAAAACCCCTTTATTAGTAGTCCTATAAACGTTGGTAAATAATTTCTATCTATTGAAAAAATTCCTGAAAGACTATCTGGATCCGCCAATGGGTCAAGACTTTTGACAATGTGCGGAAATGCGAATAGAAAAGTCAGTCGACTTATACTGCGGTCCATCATGGCAGAAAACTAGCCAAAACGGCACTGTTCTGGCCGTTCGGGGGCATTGCACAGATGTGGTTGTCGGCCTGTGCGACGTCTCACCGAGTGCGGCCGATCTGTTTTTTCAGGCAGTCGTTTGTCGGCCGGCATATCGAGACTGATGGCTGATTATAGGCTACCACACATCACCTGCTTTAGACCGCATATTTACATTGATGCTCCTCATCGGGGCTGATTCGTACGGACCTTTTACTTCTTTTTGATTCCTTTTGTGCATAATGTCCCGGGACGCCGTCTGAAATGACCGCTTCAGTTCAGGTTTTCTTATAACGTCTGAAATGATTTCTTTTCTTGGTATTTCGGAGCATCGTCGAAAACAATCCCGGTTGATATAAAATAAGCTCACAGATATACTGAGACGTTCGATGCTAAATGTCAGGGTTTACGAGGAAAACGGTTCATTTCCTGATGATATTGAGGATATCACAACAATAATTCACGAGTTTTCATTCGTCCAAATTAATGAACTACAACAATTTTCAACGAATATCCAATTAATTAACGGATTGGCTCATAAGCGTTCAATTTAAGTGCAGTTCAAGGATGTATGGAAGTAAATGAATTAACAAAAAGCTTCTAGGAATTCAAATAATTAGATCGTCAATTTTTCAGATTCTTTATCAAATATTTATTTCCGACCTTCATGGAAAATTTGCACATTCAGAGTGGAATGTTTGGATGGAACAGTGCTGTATTTAGCATTCGCAAAATATACAAATGATACAGGGTGTTTCTGAATTGGAGGTACAAACAAAAAGGGGAGATTCCTTGAGTAATTTCAAGAAAAAAAAATTCATAAACATCGGACCTCAAACGTTTCGTTTTCGAGAAACAGGCTATTGAAGTTTACGTTTTTTTTTTCTCATAGTATCCGCACTTCACAAGATTCAACTGAAATTTGGCATATGTACCCAAGTTCAAGTGTCTATTATACGTTTTTGGAGAACTGGACATATTTGAAATCTGAAAATTGAGATTATGATATTGTTTGAAATTCTCTACTGAGCTGAAATATTTTTGGAGCCTGAGTAGGTACTACCGGTTACAAAAGGAGTGAAAATAATAAATAAATTTATTCAAAATATTTTTTTTTCGGTTCTGATATGATTGAGTATTCAATCCTAAATACATTTCTGTTAAAACCATTGTATTCATTCAAATTGTTCTCAAAATATCGAAAAAATTTTTATTATGTATTATGTGTTTTTTTTTTATTGTCAACATCCTGAGCAAAGTAGAAGAATGTGGAAAGTTCATGCATTTTTTGAATTCAATAAATATCATCACAGGGTGTTTCAAATTTTGTGTCGAAAACTGAGATCGAAAATTGGCCATAACTTCGGTTTTTCAAATTGGAACCCCATTTTTTCTGATTGGGTTGGATTCTTCTACTTTGACGTTATGAGAACTGTTTACGCTCAGGATGTTGAGAATAAGAAAAATGAACATAATACTGACTATAAATATTTGACTTTTTTCCGGTTTTTTTTCGATAATTTGAAAACTATTTTAATGAATACAATGGTTTCAATAGAAATGTATTCAGCATTGTATACCCACTCAATCATATCAGAAACGAAAAATTTGTTGAGCAAATTTAATTTCACTCTTGTATAACTTGTAGTAGGGACTCAGGCTCCAAAAATATCTTAGCTCAGTAGAGAATTTCGAACAATATCATAATACCAATTTTCAGATTTCAAATATGTCCAGTTCTACAGAAACGTCCAATAGGCACTCGAACTTGGGACACCTGTATATCATAATTTAGAACATCAAATAAGCTCAAGATGAGGAATTCTTATTAAAAATGTCTTGAAGAATGTTCCTTATCATTGGTTTCATTTATGAACAAACGCAACAAAATGCAAAACTTAAAAGCACGGTCCTGTTCTTGTTGCCACAGCTTTGTTCTCTTTCTTCATAATTCTCCTTTTATATATTTCGTCAAACTGCATTCAATAAAATCAAAACATCCCAATCTTTCAGATATTTTACCTGAGGAAGGTGAAACACGTCCCGAATTTGAAGAAGCAATCGACATAAATACCGTCTTGGTCAACTATTAGAGGGAGTTGGGTACATATTTGTGAGTTATTTTGCCCAACTTGCAGTGATGAAAATAAAACTTGGAGTTTGAATGAATGAAAGTGCTTATTGCACAATCTTCATTGAGTAATTGAGAGTTATTTCGAAGTTCCCGATTATAAAGACAGATAAATATCCATGAACAATACTAATAGATATGAATAAATCGTAAGAGCAGCTGTTTTTATTTTCATTATCAAATGCGGTACATATTTCACATTTTAAAAGTTCAAGCGTTGTGGTGGCAAAAATATATGAAAGTCTGAGTACCAACCATTCACGAAAATACGTCTTTCAGACAGATTTCAAAATGGTACAATTCATCTTCCCAACTTATATAGGTACAATACAACGTTATTGCTTTATTACAGAAGCTATTAACTCGACGGAAATACAAAACACCTAAAATCGAATAATTTCTTCTCTTAAACATTTATAAGGAAAAACTGATATAATACTGATAAAATTTCATTTGATATTTGTATATTCACATATTACATTGAATGACTTGTTCAGCATCGCATGTGTGTTCACGTTGTGTCTATGTTTCATGATCAGAGAAGTTGACAATTTTTTTCGCATAAAATAACCACATATGGTTTACATATTTAATGAAGAATATTTTACTCAGGAAAAACCGAAAGATTTATGCTTTTTGTCGCCACGGTATAAAGAAACGCGGCAGAAATCAATATTTGGCGAAAAAAATCGCCATGAAATATAGTTTTTTGTATTTTATTTTAAGCGCAGAATACTTCTACTATGAGACATGAGTAGTTTCACGCTCACAAATTCATTATGTGACCCTTGAAACATCATCACCGGCTATGACTGCCTTACGTTATTCCAAATCGATAACGCGCAGGCCCGTTATATGAACACTAGCCCGACTAGCCGGCTGGAAAACCAAGCGGTTGCAATCGCTAGTCTAGTAGTAAGCTAGTTGGAGAGCGGAGAGCGTGTACTTAGTTCCGCAGAAAGTCGCCCGATATAACCGAAAGAAATATGGATAATCCATCTAGACTACCTAGATGGACCACAAGTCGAACGATAAGGTTCCTCCAACTATTAAAATCAGAAGAAGCACTCTGGAACCCGAAACATGTTGATTATGCAAGGAACAAAGTAAAAGAAAAAGGTTACAAGAAGTTGTTAAAAGATTCGATCGATATTGGTTTGATGGAAAAGAATACAGATATGAGGTTGCTTCGTAGTAAGATCAAAAGTCTGAAGGATGTACTTCGTCAGGAGGTTATTAAAATAGAGGCGAGTAGGCTGGTAGCGAAAAAACCTGAAGATATATATCAGCCTAAACTGGCATGGTTCGAGGATGCCAGATTCCTGAATTCCTCCGCGGGGACTAAACCATTCTATTTGACTGCATCGGTGAGTTTATCATTCATTTCAGAAAAAAAATTATACATTTAAACAGTATAAACACTCTGAGTGACCAATTTTTGAATCAACGGTATGGGTAATAATGCTCCTATTTCTAAAATGTAAAATGTGATATTTCCTCAGACTATACTGTTTCTGAATTGATGCCAAAGAATTCAAAGGGTGATTCCGTGTTCAAAATGAAGGGTACTTTGTTATATAAATGTTGGGTCAAAAGTCAAACGTTAGGGAGATATCGCGGTTCAAAGATGGCGGGAAAAGGAAATTTAAAGAAAAACTTGCACAACGACTTGGATAGAATTAAATTCGGATAGCTTGGTTTGGTTAGACACTTTTTCATCTCTTGTATTTTTCTCGTAAAATGTACCGTTTTGAATGGCAATTTATTTCGAAACCTATTTACATTTTATTTTTTCATTTCAAAACGGTACATTTTACGAGAAAAATACAGGAGATGAAAAAGTTTCTAATCAAACCAGGCTATCCTAGTTTAATTCTATCCAAGTCGTTGCGTAAGTTTTTCTTTAAATTCTGTCAACAAAAATTATAGGGGTAGTCTACTTCTACCGCCTCCACTCATTCTAAAAATATGAAGAAATATCATGAAAGTGTGTTTTCATAATAGTTATACTTCCATAAAATATCATCATGTTATCGCTTTCGTTTTTAAGAAACAAAATAAAAACATAATTTTTCCGCCATCTTTGAACCGCGATATCTCCCTAACGTTTGACTTTTAACCCAACGTTTATATAACAAACTACATTTTATTTTGAACAATAAATAACCTTTTGAAATATTTCGCATCAATTCAGAAACACCCTGTATGAGAAGAGACCCGTTTATTTACATTAAAATCTGTCGGATCTGAAACTTAGAGCTGGTCGATTTTGTACCTCAAACAGGTCCACTGATATCGTTTGCTATATTTTCATGTTGCCAAACTGAGCAGGCGGTAGGTTTCTCTTACAACTTATTGTAATACATACACAAAAACCATTTATCTCATTTACAATGCAAACTTGATATAACATCTTGTAGGAAGAGGACTGAAAAATTTATTATTCTGCACATTTGTGAAATATTTTCAATAAAATTTTATTGAAAGGAAGATTTATTCTGAATAACCATAAAAGCCGCGAAAGTGATTTGAAATCGTACGCTTATGCCCATCCAAAGCAAACATTTCATGCGTTGTTGCCACATTAAAAGGTTGAACAAAGAGATCCGATATTTTATTTTCGTTCCACTCATCGTGAGGACTTTCAATGTGGGAGCCAAAACAAATCTACATTTTGCAAGGGAATGCTCTGTCTCTCTGATATTATGTCTATGGGTGTTAGCCATAACGCTAAAACGAATGTTTTCATTTCAGGCACCCACAGCACAAGAAAAAGAACATGATGGAGACATACCAGAAATCAAAATCGAGATTGAAGAGCATGATGTTCTTTCAGAGCAATTTCAAGAAAACTCAACTGGCGATTCATCAAATGCAGATTCCTTAGGAACACTAGTTAAATCTGAACCTGAGGACGAACCAATGCTTGAGTTGGGATTTCTAGAAGGCCAAGGTCATACAGCAAACGAAGCCCAGGACATAGAGAGTGATGCCTGCTCCTTCTTTGGTAAATACGTTGCTGCGGAATTACGAAGTCTACCATGGACAACCAGGATGGTAGTCCAACAAGATATCCAAAGCTGTATAGCTGCAGCAGTTATTCGAAATGCAAATGCATCTGGTAATTCTCATTCAACGAAAGTTAACGATGCAGGTCTCCCTCACTCCTGAGCTGTTTTATCTCTCGATTGTTCGAGATATAATGTATATTGTTATGAAATTTAATTTGACAATGTGTTAAAGTTACATCTAGATAATGAATAAAGTGTTTTTTAAGAGTTCTTGCTTATTCTTCTGATATAAGCCTGGCACTAGAAAAATTGCTAGACAAAGCAACATTTTTAGCGACAAAACGGAATCATACGTTCTAAACATAGCATAGCCCATCTTTGTCTAAGGTTGGCCACAAACCATAAATAATTTCATAAAAAGATTTTCAACCATATTAGTTGGATATTTTTCCATTAACCCAACAAGCCTGCCGAAAGAGTCCTTATATTTAGTCGCAATTAAGGAAAATATTGATGTTTTTGTATTCTTTATTCCGTGAATTGCACTCGGATATATCTAATAATATCAATATTGCTCATACTACTGCTATTCGCAGTCACAAAGTGAAGCTAATAAAGAAATAGGTGTTCACAACGATTCAGTTACAGAAGTTGAAGAAAGCAGATTAAGGCGATTGAAAATATCACATGAAATTGTTAGGTTATGATCGAATGATGACGATAGATGCATGCCTATATACATGAAATTATAAATGAAATTTTTATTCTTAATATTACTGCTCATGCGCAGATTTGTGTTCTTATCAAAGCCCAGCTTCAATATTTATTGGCTCATTGACAATATTCGAATTATTAGATAATTAATGGTTTCATCAGATAAAATAATCATTCAACCGAGAATCATTGAAATCAAATTGTTGGAAACGGTCGTCTCCAAATGACAGATAGAAGGTGAACGAAGAATGAAGAATCATCCAGTGCAAATTAATAGATTCACATCACTTTCCACAAGTGAAATCGATCAGCTGATGTCTCTATCGGATAAGAACGAAATGATTGCTAAGTCGTGAATGACATTGTATAATATCAACTCAATGACGTAAAAGGAACAACGAGCACGAAAGACATCGCTGACTGATCAATTCTGAGAAATCTGGCAAAGTGCAATCCGAACAGCAAACAACCTCTCAACATAGACCTCGGTGGAGACGAACTCCGTTGAAAAAAAAGAACTCATTCCAAAATCCCATCACGCTTTGAATGATCGTTTCACTTTCATAAGTGGAGACTCACATATGGTCATCTTTAGGAGTCGAAGATCACATAAAAAGTGATTTGCGACAACCTTACAAGGTTTGACATCTCGGCTGGTACACGTGAGTACATTCAAGGCCAGTTTTAGATAGAAGAGTGGGTGAGTAGTCGAGGTGGTCATTTTATACCTACAGAAATAGCTTGGATTACTGCAAATATGTGGATTACGTTCAGGTAGATATTGCAGAATTGTTTATGGAAATCGCGAAATTCGACGAAGAGGTTTGGGATACTAAAACAGAGTATACTCCTCCATATTTCATTCAAGGAGTGGAAGAGTACTGCATTTTAAGGTGATGAAATGCCCTCGGAATATTAATTTGGTCTCCGTTGCTGATAATAAGCAACAAAATTTCCCACCGAATTTACTTACATAGAATAGATTCATTTCATCCTTATCGTACAACTGTCGGAGTTCATTTGGTAAAAAGAAAAATGCATCGATAATTCACAATAGAACAGAATAGGAGACGCGTAAAAATAAATTTGAATTATTTCAACGAATGACATGAGAGAAGAACTTGTGAAGCATTGAAAAATCGTTCTTCATCATTTCAAGTATTATCTAAATACTCACTTTCATCTCTCATGAATCCTCAATATTGTGATGGGGGAAAGCAACAAACTTTAAGTGAAGTAAGTCCATCATCAATGAAGACCTTAGTTTTTCTTCATGAAATAACCTAGTATAAAAACTCCTGTTCTCGGCCAATTCTACTCGCCATTTACTTTTATTTCACTTCAAAAAGTATATGTTACCATTGAGGGTGCGGTATATTACCCCTTCTTTCGACCCCGTTTGATGGCCGCAACCCATTTCATGCGATGTGCGATTTTCGTTTCCTTCATCCGTCAGTTGCGTGCGGAGAAGCAGCATGGTAGGTGTAAACAAAAAGAAGAAACTTGGAAAAACCTACTAAGTGATGTTGGGATCGATACATTGAAAAGCAGAAGGGGCATGGGTGAACTAATCACAGCATGACATTACTTAGATTCTTTTTTCTCAGACTATATCTGAATATATTCGGAAAATTCTTCAGTATTCTGCAAGGGTTGATCGCGAAGTAGAAAAGTCATCACCAGTTGAATCATGATTTTTCTTAAATTTGGTTCTCATTTATTCCTACCTCATTTCATCGACACTTTCGGAAAATAATGAGGGGGTAATTACCCCCCCATGAGTATCGAAATCCTGAGACCAAGTTACGCAATGTGGGGCACATAAAATATTTCATACATTGTGTACCTGAGTTTCGATCGTTATTACCCCCCTCATACAGCAGGAATTGGGGCTGTAACCCAAAAATACTGCGATGGATGTACGTCATGATTGTAAGACCTATAGTCACATATGGGGCAGTAGCTAAGGCAAGTCAGGCAAGTACGAGGAAAATGCTCGACAAAGTACAAAGGCTTGCCTGTGTGTGCATCACGGGAGCTATGAGAACGTGCCCAACCAGGGCGCTTGAGATCATCACAGACCTCACACCTCTACATCTAGTGATTGATAGGGTAGCCCATGAGGCCATCCTCAGAGTATCCAAAGAAAGAGCAGGCAATGAGAGAGTCAGGTTTCAGAAAGCTTGGTCCTCTCTAAATGACTACACCCCATCTGCAAACCTTCCTGGTGATGTAATGATCAAGAAAGTAAGCACTGAGAAAAACTTCAGTACAATGCTAAGCAAAAGAGAGGATTGGGAAAGGGAATACACCAACTATAATCTCAAAGAAAATACAATAAAATGGTATACAGATGGTTCCAAAACCGCTACAGGAGCTGTCGCTGGGATTTACGGGTCAAGTACCAAGTGTGCACTAGCGTTAGGCTCCTGTACAAGCGTCCTTCAAACGGAAATACTCGCAATCGGAAGATGTATAAATTATAAATCTAGAAAGAAACTATCAGAAGTGCGATATAGCTATTCATACAGATAGTCAAGCTGTTTTAAAGCACTGAGCTCCTACGTCATTGACTCAAAGCTGATTTGGGAGTGCCGAAACAAACTCAATGAGGTAGGGAAGAAGAATAAGGTCTTTTTAATCTGGGTTCCCGGTCATTCGGGAATCGTAGGAAACGAAGAGGCCAATACACTGGCCATAAAGAGCGCACAAACGCCACTCACTGGCTAAGAAGGAGTTTATGCTGAAGGAGAGAACCGAAAGAGAAAAACTCTGGCGGAATCTCCCAGGTTCACTCCAAAAAGTTCCTCCGAAACTTTGAAACTGCTAGATCCAAAAAATATCTGGATCTCAGTAAAACCAACTTCACTTACTCACTGGCTTTCTCACAGCACAGGACATTGTCGCTTAAAGAAGCATCTGTTGAGAATGGGTTTATCGGACACTGATGAGTGTAGATTCTGTGGGGAGGAGGAAGAAACTCCTATTCACCTAGTTACGGAATGCTATGCCATTGCAAGCCAAAGGAACGAGTGCTTTGGACAAGAAACTTGTAGAAGTGGGGAGTTATCCTCATTGAAGCCGTCCCAGATACTGGATTTCATCAAATCTCTGGAACTAGAGGGCGAGCTGTAGGAGGCGCGATGATAACAGCTCTGATAGGGGGCACAATAGACCTTAAGGTCGCAGTGAACTGTAACCCCTTTTCACTATAACTATAACCCCCCTCATGAAAAAGAGCTTTATCCGCCCTTGGTATTGAGGAAGATGAAAAAGCGGATGAACTCGCGAAAAAAGCATGAATGGTTAAACCTGTGGCACCCAAACCTAAGGTCTTGCAAAAGACCATTATACAAGGCAGCAATCCAGCAATTGCAGTTGCGAAACATGACACTCCTTTGGGGAAAAACTCCAGGACCCACACAAACGTGGATGCTTGAAATTTCTGCCGCCTTGCACGAAGAAAATTTATTTGGTCTATTGTGACAGCTGACGGAGCCCTATCGGTGCAAATATCTCTTGTGTCGAGTGTGCGAGTCAGCAGATGAAATTTGCAGACTTTCTGAATAGGAGAAGGAAACTGCTGAACATGTAGCAGTTGTATGGACAAGGCTGCTTTGGGCTATTTCTGGCATTTCAATGAATGATTGGGATTATTACAAGAGTTTTTCGAACATGTTGTTTTATCCTTGCCCACTGTTGCCTTATGTCCATTATTTCAATAAGATTTCAAGGTCGATCCAAAGATTCTAAAGTATACTCCAAAGATAATCGAGAAAGCATGCCGTTAATCCTGCAGTAAAATGAGCATGAGCAGCAAAACACCGGCAGCTTCGTCACGTAATACAGAAATAATGGATCTGTTGAACGCTAATTAAATCTGAGTGCCACCCCTGCGTTTATTCGCATGATCCCTAACCCGTCCCTCCGTGAACTCCAGTTCCTGAAACCGGAACATTGTTGTGTAAAACAGTCCGGGCTGGCCAGGTTGCCAGATCTTCGAAACGGAGACGAAGTGCTGATGTCGAAGGCGAGGGAAAAGGAGCCAGCAATCGGTGGCTCGTCCCTGGTGACAAATGAAACTCGGGCAAGATGGTAAGTAGGTACCCGAGACCCGACTCGTATAGGAAAGATTATCGCGGGTTGCGGAATGTGAACCGATTCCTCTGTATTGCGCTCGAGGACTGCTGCGTGCGATCATCATTTTCCGAAGTCACTATTGAATATTTACAGAGGCGCTACTGGCTTCGCTTTTGGGCGGGAAGGATTTGGAGGATTCGCGCGCATTTTCGTCCCCTCGAAGTCGTATTTTCAAGTGGGTAGCCCGAATTTACATGTATAGTGGGCGTTCACTGATTTTCACACTTTCCCGCGTATTTGAGGAAAACTCAGAAGTTTGTGTATGAAAATTCAAAAAAGAAGCTAAATATCTTGGGCGGAAAACTAATCTTCCACAAACAACTTTGGGACAACAAGAAAAGAAGAAAACGAGAAAAGTACACCCAGTCTTCAATACGAAGAAAAAATCGGCTTCGGGAAATGGTAAAAATATTCAAGACTCTGATAATACCATGCATAATATATCCCTAGTTATGATAATTCGTTCTGTGGAAAATTAGAGATTTGGTATTGCTATGTATATTTCAACGGAAACTTTCGCTGAAATAACAGAGAAATAATCTCAGAAGTTGATTAATAAAATGAAGGAAAGAAGATATTGAAAGCTTACTGAAAATTCCTGTCAGAATGAATTCTCGCGAAGAATATGCAAAATCAACTGCTCCACATGAGTTAGGGATATTGACTCAAATCGCAAAAAAATATAGTTAAAATAAGATTTTTGTGATGAAAATTCATAGTAATATGATTGCAACTTGCACATTAATTTTAGCCTGAAAAATCGAGTAAAATAACGAAATTTTGTTCCCAGAGTATTCAAGAATTTAAAGGCTATCAATACAATGTATGGCCTCCACGGGTATCAATAACAGCTTGACATCTTCTTTGCATACTACACACGAGGTTGTTGAACATTTATTGAGGAATTTGGTTCCATAAACGGGGCAGAAACTCTCTCAGATCATTTAAGGATTCTGGGGTAGGTTGATGATTATCTAATCTAAATTGGAGCATATCCCATGCATGTTCTATGCAATTCAAATCTGGTGAGTGCGGAGGTATTGGTAAATGCGTAATACCAAGCTCCTCGCGCGCATTCTCAACTATGGAGGCACGGTGCGGTATAGCGTTATCGTCTAGAAATTGAAAAGTTTCACCAATAGCAGCGTGAAAATTTGGCACAATATTGTCAATGACATGCTCCCTATAGTGTGAGGCGGTCATATTCCTGAGACCAATGTGTACATCTGTGCGCCCGTTGAAACATATCCCGGCTCATACCATAACAACACCCTCGGAATGGATGGACTTCTTGGACATAGCGACGATGCGTTGGATCGTCCATACCCTTATTCTTCGAGAATCTGAAAATCGTCTATATCTGGATTCAGCAGTGAAAAGGACACTACGCCATTGATCGTTCCAATTGATATGTTGCATTGCCCATTCTAGTCTTTGACGCTTATGGTCCCGTGTTAATGGAACTCCTCTTAATGGAAGTCTAGAACTTAGATTCACCTCTTTCAAACGTCGTCTAGTGGTTTCGATGGAAACTTGGACCCCATCTGCATTTTGAAGAGTATTCCGTAGCATTCTAGACGTAGATGTTGGGTTTCTTCTCATCGAAACGGTGATGAAACGATCCTGAGAAGGTGTTGTTTTTCGTCGCCCACCAAGCCATGGTCTTTCAAACACGGAACCTGTCTCCCTGAACCTATTCCAAAGTCGAGATATCACACTTTGGCTGACTTGGCTTTCCGTTACAACAACCTGAGTTAGGTCACCCTGTAGCATTCCGATAGCCTTATTAGCCTCAGCGTTTGTTAATTTACGTCTTGGCATTTTCAGAAAACTCGTTTCAAATCGAAGCCGTTGATAAATTGACTTCATTCCAAAATGAGAACATTCATGAAGCATATGCAAAGAACCAAACTTCAGAAAAAAGGCTACCAGATTGACGAAATGTCTCATACTGATTTTTATTGGATCGATTCAAGTTGTTATTGAGTTTTAAATGATTTCACAGCGATTTTCTCGAAGATTACATACTTTTGAAAACGATTGAATACAATATCCCTTACTCTTGTGGAGCAGTTTATTTAAAATCAAGTAAGGAACAAGAGAGAAAAACAATAGAAAATATAGAAGAAATGAGATGATAGGTGAAAGGTGAAAGGAAGAATCTCAAAGATTCTACAGGGATCGAATTATTAGAATATGATGGCAGAAATTCAGTTCGGAGTTACGGATTAAGAAATAATGAAATAAATAAAAAAAAGAAATTAAGGATACCATAAAAATTATTGAATATTCTTTAGAATTATTCATCGAATAGAACTCAAATTGTGAAAATCAATGAAAAATAAAGCCAAGAAAATTTAATTATTGTTGGAGTGTCACAGGTTAACGTGCTGGAGCTTTTCTTTTTTAATTTATATATAAACAGCCTCGGAGTGAATAACAACGGATGACACTGTTGTTCTGTTTCAAGATGATGCATAAGGAAATTCATCAATGGAAATATTTTGCACGACCTCTTCACGCATTTTCCCTTCTCTCTTCGATTCTGGCGTGTTCTGATACTCAAACCAATGGACCAATAATAGTAAATCAATTGAACCATCCTTCATCGCTGACATGCGAGTTCTTAGAACCACCGTGCATAAAGACGTCGTAACCTCCTCGAAGTTATGATGAAGAAATCAACATCTTCCTCCCACTTCGCGAGCAGTAAACTAGCGTCGTCTACGAGATGAAATTCGCAGCAGAGACTGAATATCCCCTTTGTCTCGGTGTTTACTCCTATTTACTGAAAGAATTGTATATAATCATCCGGAGCGTTCGGTATTTGAGGCACGTAAATATAGGAGTCAACGAGCGCGCCCAAGCGACCGCTGGAAAAAGATAACGACTCTGAATGTATCTCCCTTCCGCGCCAGACATTTACACCTACGATCGTCTCTTTCCATCAAATATGTCCATGGCTGGAAACGAGATGGGAATGCATGGCTTTCTAAAGGGCTCCATTCACTAGCCGTGATGCCAGAAGTTCCGGGTATATCTGTACTTTGAGGATATTTTTCTGGCATCATACAGTGAGCTAGACCTGCCCAGAATCGTTAAACCGATAATGTTTTGATGCAATTATCCTTCATACCAAATCTCCCAATTTAATCGTCAATAGCACATGGTCCATCTATGTGCATCGAGGTACATTTCCGAAATCCGCAATGTGTCCGAAGATTTGTGGAACACATGTATCTACGAATTACAGAGGGACCGAATCTTTGCTTAGTTTCAGGCTACAGCTGAAAACTAAGTGAACAATGATAAGAGCTCAAAAAATGTTCAACAACATATCGCATTTTTCGAATTTACGGTGCTGGGGTTGTCACGCAGAGGAATGAAATGAATTAGGATGGTTTTTATGTTAAAAATTTCACCTCTTGAGAACAAAATTGACAGATCTGAGCGATTTTCCAAAATCTTTAGCTGATTGCTAGAGAAAACCACTATTTTATTTTCGATGGGACACCCTGTATAGTATATATATTTGCAAATGAAAAATTGGAAGAACTAACAGCACACAAAGTGGCCCTCATAATACAGTCCAATTGAATATTTCCGATTTTTTACGAAAAACTATCTAAGAAACAAACCTTTATTTATCGAAATTTTTTTATAATTTCATTCTCACAACATGAATGATCGAATTCATCATCGGAATCAACATCCCTACAATCATATAAGACTCCAAATATGCAATTATAACAATCATGTAAAACTTCAAATTTTTCGGCAGGATTTCAAATTTCCGTCAACTTCATTTAATCGACATTAAAATAAATGCATTGAACACATCTTTCGTCTATACTTCATATCATTTTCAGTTCATCAGCGAAAGGCTATCGCAGTTCTGTAATATAAAACATTACAATACAATTATACTTTGCCACGAAGAGGAATGAAATGATATCATGATGGATTTTATGTAAAAATGTCCCTCTTGAGAACAAAATTGACAGGTCCGAGCGATTTTTCAAAATCTTTAATGCATGACTAGAAAATATCACTACTTTCTTTTCGATGTGACACCCTGTATGAAGATGTTCAAATGAAAAATCAGAAGAACGAAAACTTCAAAAAGTAGCCCACATAGAACAGTCAAACCCGATATTTCCGTAAGTATGGGTTTTTACGAAAAACTATCCAAGAAACGAATATTTATTTTTCAGAAAGTTTTATATAATTCCGTTCCTATACAATGGATGGTCAAATTCATCATCGAAGTCAACAACCTGAGAAACATAAAACTTCGAAAGAGCAGTTTGGACATTCATGTGTTACTTTTTATTTTCGGCAGGAGTTCAAATTTCCGTCAACTTCATTTAATCGACATTAAAATGAATTCATTGAACTTTGTCTTTTGTGCATATATTCAAAAAATATTCAGTTCATTAGCGAAATGCTATCACAATACTGTAATATAAAATATCACATTGCAATTATACTTTCTGTAAATTTAACATTCTTCTTGAAAGCATATTGTTGTCATAATTTTCACCTGGGAAATTCACAATCTACGTGATCTTATATTGTGATTTTAATCTCCATAGGAATTTAAAAATGTGCATGTAATATTTTTGGCTCATAATAAATTACAATTGTTTTACCCCAATAAGTCCGGTTGATACCATGGCAAAATCACTCTGAAATATCGACATTTCTACCAGACGAAAGTATAACCTCTCGTGCAATATCACGAAATCCAAGAATGTATGCCATAACAGTTTTATTAGCATTTATCGTAATATTTGCTCGTTAAACTAAATACTCAACACCTTTCGATACCATCGAAACACCGTCGAGATAAAATGGCTGAAATTAACTTATGTGATATGATATTGAAATAATATGGACGTTAATCCAGAAATTATCTGAGGCCAACCGAGGAGCGATTTAACCGTAAACCATCTCCGCTAAATTTCAAATTACCTCCGAACGGATTCGTTGGATTAATTTTTGATCATCGTCGTAAGTAAATGTGGTGGTTATTGAGCGTGACCTCATAGTAATCACCTTCATTATCTTCTCGTCGTGTCGTCCCGAATTCCAGGTGCTATTGAACGTTTTTCGTAACACTTTGAGGTTCCGATTGCCATTCCCGATAACAGGGTCCGATTCTCCTTTCTATTGTAAGGCGACGTTTTGAAAATGTTCTCATGAGAGTGGTAGCCACTATACCAACAGCTTTATTGATATACAGGGTGGCCCACCCCAGACGCAGTTCTCATTTTGAGGCAGTGAATGAAGACATTTTGAAAATTTTTTTTTCGTGAAATGTAAAGGACAATCAGATGCACAATTTGAAATTGTTTTCACATATACAGGGTGTTCGATAACAAAGATATAGACCATAGTTACACTTTTTTAAATGGAATACCCTATATATGAATTCAAAAATTGAATGGCAAGCTCAAAAAATGATGAGTTTATAAAAACCATTTTATGCCTTAAAAGAACCATTGTGGAGAAAATGGCGAAAAATCGAAAAAAAGGAGTATTTTTAATTTGCAATTAATGAATAAACCCTTCAAGCCAACGAGGCAGACAATGTTTTTTCGTGTAGACTTATTGGCCACCCTTATGCAGAAGAAAACAATTCAACTCTGGAATATACTGAGTGATCATAATTAATGTTCAAACATTATCTACAAATAATGGTCAAAAACTTTCTTATTTCAAATGGCACACCCAGTATTTCTGTACCTTGTTGAACGTAAATATTAATATCGAAAAAATCTTCATTAGGTTTCCCTATACCTAAACCTAATAGTTTTCAAGTAATTTTCGATTTTTAATTCAACCAGTTAACCTACTATTAAGATTAGCGATATTCATAGAAATACTATGGGAATATTTGTGGGGAAATGATCACAATATTGTTTGAAATCTGAAAAACTCATATGAAGATCTCAATAATGGTGTTGCGGTCACGCAAGGTTGATTATTCCTTTATAAATGATTATGTACTGTTTTTCTGAATATCAATTCTTTTTTCAATTATTTTCAAATTAATTTTTTTATTTAGTTAGGGTTGGGGTTAAAGGCTTGACTCCACTTGAGATCTTTTCAACAGCGTATGTGTTGAGCTTAACATGGAATATTTTTGGTGGGATAACGTTTGTCACAAAATTATTCATATAATATAACATGCGGTATCACCAAGTCAGATAAATACACCTAGTAACTAGTTCTCTGTTCATGGCAGGTATGTACGCCTACAGTAGAGCTTCAACATTTCAAGACCGCGCTATCATTTCTTGCGTGAAATATCCATGGTACCGTGCAAGAGATAAGATTCGTGTTATAAATTTACATCATCCGACAAAGCACTTCATCGCTAGCCATTTATTCAACCTAAACATCTAACAGTAAAAACGACAAATACGTTAGTCTTTAACAAATAGGATGTAGTAACCGAATAACAATGCATTCTGTAATGAGACGGTGAGAGAAAGTATGAATGGTGAAAGGTGGGGGGAAGGAGGTCAGAGAACGTTATAGTTGTTGCTCAGAACACCATGGACTTAGTTTATAATTAAGTGACTTACATCTGAATATTGTTTTTCGTTCGTATTATAGGGGCAAACTCGAGAAGTTATTAGAATGTCACTTTCGAATTGAGTGACAATTTCTTCTCGTTTATTGAAACGACATGAGATCATTTCTTCCTCATACGTTTGGTGATGCTAATTTGGTGAATACGAAAAGTTTCTGTTGGCGATATCAACATGAACTGAAATTACGAGCATTTCAACCTTGTTCATACTTCGTTTAAAGTTTGAACTAATAAGATAGAGAGGATAGATAGATCTACTGCCAAGACATAACTTCTTCATAAGGACGGCTGTGGCCATGGTGTTAGAGGCTTAAATTTCCAAAACAGGATACGTTTGTATCGAATAATAGAACTTAATCTTCAATAAAGCTTCTGTGTTTATATCTGTTTATTAACTTTTACTCGATCATGATGTTATTATTATTATATTTTTTATGAAGAAATATTATCATCATGTAATATCCCCTTGCTGAACTATCTTCCAAAGTTACCAATACCTTGTTCTTGTATTTAAATTTTTATCCCGATATTACCTATCAGCAGTGGGGGTTTTGTGAAAAATAACATATTAAATACCAGCAATGTGATAATTCATTTTCTCAACATCAGGAAAAAGTTCCCTGTTGTTTAGTAAATATCATTTCGATCCGATTGAGATGAGCTTTCATAGTAACTTGCGCACGGAAATAATTATTTTTTTTTATTTCCAAACGTATGATAACAACGTCATTTTTCGACTGACAGGATCATCGAAAAGTTCTATTTCTCCGCCTAGAAGGAGAAATAGTTTTTATGAATGACTTTTCCGTCCGGCAACAGGAAAAGTCTTGCTATGCAAAAGATGAATTTTGCCGTAAATGTTCCATTGTTCACTCAATCATAACGATCGTAAATGTCAATCCAAAAGTGGATATTCAGATTTTCATGAATTTCAAAACGTTTGAAAATAATAGTATTAGTAAGTATTCTAAAACCAGTTGCAGATTGGGCTCCTATCAATTACAACACGTATGAGAAATTCTAAAACGAGCAACGAAGGAGCGAGTTTTCGAACGCATGAGTGTTGGAATTGCCTTCGGCAACGAGTATTAGACGATATTTTCTCTATTTCAGTCAAGTTTTGTGAAAAACTGTCGAAATTAAATGAAAAATTCAGATTATACATCTCAGTGACTTTTGTATTGTATCTTATCAGTTGATGTGACTGTTAATTGACATTTGAATTTCGCGTTTCGAATTTTGAAATAATTTATAATTACGCATTGAATTCCTGAATTGTGTTTGAAGAAATCGATTAAACACCTCCAGAATTTAGAAAAATTGCGCATAATGATGCTAATAAATTAATGCTCAAAAATCTCAATCCATATATGAAAAGAAATACGAAAAACTTGTGAAGTGGTCTGAAGAGAATTCGGTTATTTGAATTTCAGATAATGTTCTTTAGCGTATTTTGAATAACGTATTTATGAATCAGGACATATAAATGTTCTACATTATGGTGAACTTATTCAATGTAACGCAGTATGGCTCAGAAATCGAAAAATAAAATATTTCCAACGAGTATTGATTCAGGAAATAGAAGAAAACTAGCTATAGAACTAGGTATAACCTCAACTTCCAAATGGAAACTTTTTTTGCAAAAACTAAGAGAATTGTCGACTTCTGGTTATCAGTTTCGTAATCTGGGACCCAGACTTGATCAGTACAAATTTTTTCACTTTTCTAATACGATTCTTTCAGTTCTAAATAAATACCATGAAATTGGATAGGATCGAAAGCCAGTGCTGAAAACCACAAAACGAAAAATATATCTGAAAACAATGCTGTAATGAGCTCATTACAGTACAGTTTTTAGTACTGTAATGAACTCATTACGATACTGAAATGAAGAAAATAACATTTCTCATTCGGAAGAGAAGTGACTTTTCATGGCGATGAAAAGTGACACTTCTCCTCCTTATGAGATGTGTATCTCAGTGAATTCCTTAGCCCTCTATGTGAAATAGAAATTCAGATGAATATTTATGGAGAATAAGCTTATGGAAATGAAGAACTATTCAAAAAATAATTCAGAGTGATGGCTGAAGTTAGGAGCTTTGGCGCCCTTTTTCAAATTAGTAGCCAGAATAGTCGGGCAGAATGGAATTTGACCTCTGATTTTTCATGCGAGTCTTGCCAAAACGTTTCAGACAATTTCCGGCCCAGAATTTGACTATTACAGAGATTCGGACAAAATGATAACGCTCTCGTTCCTAGAAACAACAGCACTGAAATCATTGAAATGGAGGCTGTGTATCTTGCTTCTGATTTGTTTCATGAGTACGTATAAACTCAGTCAATCTCATAATTGGTTCCTATTGCCCAGCTGAAAACACGTGCTTCAAGAAATGAATCCAACCAGAGAAGCCCTTGGTATATATTACACAATTAGAGAAACTATCACTTCATTTCAACAGTGAAATGTCATACTTTCCAAGTCAGTCAATGCTCAGTTGTTACGAAACCGGAGGAATTCGAAGCAGGCAATTAGGTCTCATCCATAAAACTCATGGTTTCTATTCGAGTTCCTTATGAGGCGTTTTAGCCCTTCACTTTAATGATGAATAACAAGCCATGAAACAATTGATTGTTTTCTTGATCATTCATTTGGTGTATTCATTAAATGTCTGAATACGGACACATCTAAATTCCAATTCGGTTGCTGAAAAAATCTGAAACTTGCATCGAACCATTAGTTAATTCTTCCCCGATGAATGAACTCTGTTTACCTCGAGAAGGTCCATAATTTCAATCAAGTTCTAAACCGATGAATTCGAAGAATGCCTGGTCCATACATCATTCTGTTCGACTATTGAATAATTGGTTCCCCTAAGTTGAAATCGAAGTCCTAAGGAGTGATAAGACCCATTAAAATAATAAATAATCTTCATCTACTCCAGTTCACGTCCTCACACACTAAGCGTGGTAATTAAAATTGTTTTATTAAGAGACGAGTTGATAATCTCACCAGATAAACTAGGTAGGTCCCATACCTAATCGGTAATCATTGATCACACTGATAGATTATCGTATAACTTGATTTATTACTGACTGTAGGCAGTATCACAATGTAGCAGTAGTTCTTCTTATATTCTATGAGTGTATAAGGTGGGTGATATTGCTCCGAGCTAGAGAGTACAGTGAGAAAAAGTTTATACAGCAGATGAGAGAATCATTATAAAGTTTCATGAAATAGCAGATTGACGAAAGACTGATTGAGACATTCAGTTGAAAATGGCACTTAGACTGACCAAGTTCTTCTTGAAAACCTCATTAAATCACTCTCCTTTCGGAAGTTGATGAACCTTCATTTAATCCATCCATTGAAATATAAATAGTTAATCTATGTGAGGAACACTGATTCTGAGAAATAATTCAAGGTTAGCTCTTCACCATATCCAGAATAGTCAATATTAGTTGATTTCTCAAATAAATATTACCAACATTTTTGAAACGAGCTGAAGCAATCTACTGATTTTCAATATTTAATTATATTATTTGAAAATTTAGTTTAGTTATTGCACTCGTTTTTACACCCTCATGTAGGTAGAGTGCTCGGCGCGTTTTGTTTTTAAGTGGTATCCCCAGAAGGCCTACTCCACTTTATGTAGAAATACGAATACTCGTTTCGAGTAATATTAGACAAAGGACTAACATGGAAACAGCACATTAAGAATGCAGTTGATAAAACGAATGTAGCAAAGAAAAGACTATACCCGATTATAGGCAGAAGAAGCCAAATGAACAGAAACACGAAATTGAGGATCATAAAAGCAGTCGCCAGACCGCAGCTAACATATGGATCAACAGCATGGGGATATGCAGCGAGAACCCATATAAAGAGGATACAAAGTACAGAAAACAAATTTCTGAGATGGGCACAAGACGCCCCCTGGTTTGTTAGGAATTAACAAATCCGAAAAGACATAAAATGGGAGTCCATTACCACATTCATCAAACGAAAAGCTGATGCAAAAGCCTATGAAAGAGCTAGTGAACAGCCAAATGACGACCTTAGAAGGTTAGTTGACTATGACCCCGCTGAAGATGGAAAAACAGCGAGAATTTGTCGCAAAAGACCTAGAGACCAATTGCGAAAATGAAGATATAAAACTCTACACTTAGTGAGAGATATCCAATTGAAGGATGGACACAAACACTCATAAAAGAATGCGAAAGAGAAAATAACAGATAAGATGATGGAAGGTTTATAGGCTTATGCCCGGAACCAACCGCAGGAGAGGTGTTTAGTCGGTTAGAATCCGACACTACCCAGAAAGACTGGGTGTCTGATGTAAGATTCACCTCTTCAAGAACAAAAAAAAATTGCACGCGGCCGATCAAACAGCTAGCGGCGGGCCTGGGCGAAAAATAGATTACAATTGTTTCACTTTACACCAATCAGTTCAGTTGATAACATGGTGGCATACCATTCAAATTCATTCAGCCTCGATGATCCACAACTGAAATGACTACTGAGTACTGAAACCAATTTTGAGCATTTAGCAACGGATTATAGGTAACTGGATTCTAACAAGTTTTAACCACAATAAATAGTAATTGCATGCTTCTTGTCTATGTCATAAAATTTGCAATATATTATTCTATTACTTATGATGAGTTTACCGTCATTTCCAAGTCTAAGTGACTCCTGGGGACTGAATAGATAACGGTCAGCAGCAGATTGAATCAACATTTTTCTACGCCGTAAAATTTGTTTATGATTGTGCAGTTGTATTTTTTGTGGAGCCTAAAGTCTAGAGAAAGTAATTTTATGGAGAAGTTTTCATGCACCCCTGAAAAGGAATGAATCTCCCTTCTTCCTAATCCACTCCATCCAATTTTCGTAACCTTGACCCAATATCTGTCATATCATCTCTATGATAGAATCAGATGGTAAACAATGAAATGGACCATTAAATACCAGACTGACTGCGCATTGCTGGAGTGAACACCCACCGGATTGTTAGCGAAAGATCAAAGATGAATTCACAAAATGTTCGCCACCGAAACAGCTTCGGGTGGACGCCATCCGCATTGTGTTTCCTTCCAGTCGGCCTTGTTGGTCCTTCTCTCTCTAACCAAAGGGGTAGCGAGTTGAAGTGGAAAGGATGAGGAGTTGGGAGAAGCGCATCTCAGTCAAAGGTAGTTTTGTATTCCAACAATTGCTCCTCTGGCTTACTTTTGAGTTTGATAGGAGCAGGGGTGGGCTTTCGGAATTTAATTGCAGATGAAAATTGCGTGCACAAAAAGACAAAATAACTGATATGATAGCTTGTGAATCTGATCTGTGATTTAACCTCGTCTTTGTGCAAAACTCCAGATGAAAAACGTTCAGATGATGCCGCAAATCAATGTTTCATCCATTAAGAAATTGAGAAAAACATTGTTTAAGTTTCATTCATATGGTAGTCGATTTGCATATGAGTTGGGTATAATGATAGTTAATTATATTCATCATTTACTCAAGCTAAGTGCTTTCAGTTTTATATTTTTGGTGCATAATTTGAATACGATAATATCGGTTTCTTGGGAAAACTTCTTGAAAAACTCGATTTCGACTTCCGATATTCTTCAGTTGTACCCCCAAATTCAGTAAGTCAAATTAAATTAGGTCCGGCCCTCCGAGCGTAATATCGTTTAAAACATTCATTTCCTTCGGATTAAGCAAAACTTAAGAAACATTTTGGTATTCACACATTCTGTCGATGGTGACTAGGATGAACTTCATTTGGCTTAAATTTCGAGTTTCAATATTTTTTGGGTTGAATAGGCCAGAGTAATATCTATGCAACGAAGGTTATCAAGTCATAAAGAGTCTCCCATGTTCAAAACAACGCATTGTCAAGACAGGTACCCACTTATAACTTGGACTTTATTGTTGTTGTACGAACAACTTCGAAATATGTAAATAACAATAATAAAGTTGCCTGTCTTAGATTATACTTAGACCTCACGCATGCTGAAGTCACATATTTTAATTTATTATTGAAACCTATGTACTCCTTTCTTATTCTTCACTAGACACTGGATATTGTATTTGTGCAAATTTGCATTCTTCGGCAATTTCTCTCGCCTTCTTTTCGTAATAATTGGGACCGGTAGGTTATACTTCATTCACATTTACAGGTTAATTATTTCATTCATCCAGAGTACACATTTGAAGTATTCCATGTATCTAAATAGAACTGAAATTATGGAATGAAACATTCTGAATCTAATGGTGCAATGAAAGCGATTTTCAATTTTTTCGAATTGTGACACTATTTGAACGAAGGTGCGACATATAGTAAGTGCTTTAATGTATTGCAGGCAGGGATAAACCGACTCCGACATACATATTTTTTTAAATATGTTTCTGAAGATTTCTGCATATTCACGTATCTACTGCTGGTAGAAAGTGCTTCACATCTGTTGATCTGTTAGAAACTCGTACATAATTCGGAAAATGTCCACATTATCTTCATATCCCAAATAATTTCACACCTACGCACTGCACGAATACCCCAATGTAATTGGGTATATCCATATATTAAATTGTATGGTAGAGCAAGCAATCTGGTAATGATAAACGCCCATCCTCGTAGGCGTAGGCCAATCTGATGGGTATTTCGTTGGCGTAGGTAATAGATATTTCCTCATTATTAAATAACAACAGATTGTTAGCCAAAAACTGCAAATGGGTTGTTCAGCTCATTTAATATAAAGTGGAAATAGGGTCCTTAAATATCAACACCCGAAAGAATAAAGATGTATAAAAATAAAATGCATAAAAAAATCAATATACAGAGTGTAACAGCCAAATGGAATAAATTCGATAACGAATAAATGCGGGGGTGTTAGGAAAAACGCTTGGACACGTCGATTTGTAATTTCAAATGCGCATATTTTTCAAGAAAATGAAATTATATAGGGTGTTCCATGCGACCGTGGCCAATACCAACTTTCTTATCTCAAATGCAACCCCTTGTATATTATTTAGTTTTTCGATTCTTCAGAAAACTCTAGACATAATTCATGTACAATGTGGTATACCTATCTTCAACTTTTTCGGAAATATTGAGTGTTTTCAGATTACAATTAACATTTTAAATAAAAATTATTTCATTTCACGAATTCGATACATTACACTCAATACTTATTTCCCATTTACCTCTTGATATGAAGAAAGTGAGCAAAAACCGTTACTGAGAAGAAATTAAAAAAACAAAAACAGATTTGTTTATTCTCATAGCCTTAGTAACACGTTGTCTGTTTGCATGACAATGAGTGATCAGTGTAAGTGCTATTTTTGTTTTTTTTTTAATAATTAAGAAATAATCAGTATTACTTATTTTTTTTACGTCCGTCCCTTTATGGGCACCGAGAGGGTCCGCTTTCTTATTATTATTTAAAACGTTGATTTTTGCAATGAATCTGAAAATACTTAATACTTCCGAAATGGTTAAAGATAGGTATAGGACATTGTGCATGAATTGTGTCTAGAATGTTCTGAAGAATCCAAGAAATGAATAATATATGGGGGGTTGCATTTGAAATAAGAAAGTTGGTATTGGCCACGATCACATGGAACACCCTATATAATATTATTTTCTTGAAAAATATGCGCATTCAAAATTACAAATCGACGTGTCCGAGCGTTTTTTTCCAACACGCCCTCATTTATTCGTAATCGAATTTATTCCATTTGGCTGTTACACTCTGTATAAAGGTTTGCGGTAGGTGATTGCCTTCATACCCCTGAATTCAGGAATCAGAAATAGAAGAATAGAAGGGAGGAACTTCTCTTGCAGAAGTTACGCACCTAATACCCAGAAAGGTAGATAAAGTAATCTAGTAATTGATAAAGAGCCCCTTCAAGTAGGCGTGGACGGTTACCTAACCCCATATTCGTTTGTTAACGGAGGCAGGACTGTATAAACTTTGTATCAAGTCCCAAAGTCCTGCTGCCTGGCTAAACGCCACAGGCCGTATTGATCTCCAGCAAGGTTATGTCCTTTTGACACCACGCTGCGTGCAGCCTTCCTTGTTTCACCACCGCCATCAGGGGCGGCGTTGGCCTTCGCGACAAGGAGAGATGCGCTTTCTTCCGTACAGTCTTCTTTGATTGACCCCAGAAGCGTCTTCGGATATAATTACAGTATTGCGGCAGTTCAAATATGGTGAACGAATGTACATGATAATGAATTCCAGGCCGTCCAAACATCGTTTATCAGAATGACGCCAACACAGATACGGATGACATGGTGCCTGTCATCTTACCTGCTCGTGAGTTAACCGGAAAAATATGAGTTATGGAGATCCTGCTGATAACATCTCTTCTGTGAGAGTTCTTTGGATTTCGACACATTTTCGTGATCGCTTTCTCCCCGACCAACTTCAACCGTTGTTGATTTTGAATAAAACTACG
The DNA here is from genome assembly GCA_910592335.1 of Adalia bipunctata. NCBI lineage: Eukaryota > Metazoa > Arthropoda > Insecta > Coleoptera > Coccinellidae > Adalia > Adalia bipunctata. Next base: position 8,300,856 of record OU342955.1, on the reverse strand, counting down.
TGTATCAAAAATAAAACTCACTGAGCTTTCTCTACATTCATTTGTTATTGTGAGAAGACACTTTACTCAATCGTTCGTATCCTCAAATATTTTTCCAGGCTTTGTGATTAAATCAGACAATCCTAAGACCTGTTAAATAGTTTTTGAGGTTAACATTGGTGGTCAAATGATTGATATTCAGCTTGTCGACGTTTATTTGCTCAGAAAATTGTTTCATGGGGATAATGTTAGTCAACTTTCAGGAATATCAAACTACTCGAAATGACCAAAAATAAGTTAATTTTATTCGAAAAGAGTCGCAAATGTGTACCAAAGTCGGCTGTGCAATTCCGAATTCGTTCATTATTTTGGAACCCACAATGTGAGTAACTCGGTGTGTTATCCAGTCATATCCACATATAATAATAATGATGAAAGCCTTTATTATTCTGTTGAAATAGGAATTCATAATCTACCCAAAATCATGTGCCTATTAGGCAATTCAAACCACGTGTTTTTTCCACCAACTAACCTCAAAAAATATTTGACAGGTTGCTGGCTTGGAGTATATATGAGGAATTTAATTATCTTGGGCATTTCATGAGTGAACAAGTGAGTTTTTATCATTTGAAATATCAAAAAATATCCTGAAGCAACTGACGAAGAAAATTCCACTCAATCATATGATCACAACTTTTAGTATTGGGAGCCCGAAGAGATTGAAGAGAAAGTATTGGAGAAGAAATATTCATCAGAGCACTGTACCTGTAACTTCTTCATCCTTTTAAATTATATAAATTCAAATATTCATCAGTTTTACAAGAACTGAATACTGCTTATTTCAGTATCTACGAAGAAATATTCACTTTACTTTCTTATCGTCGATATTGTCAAGTATCGATGACTGCTGACCAAATTTCTCTTTGTTTCCTTACACTTAATATGTGTATAATACACCAAGTTACACACACTGAGTGTTCCAAAATATTCAAGAAAATCCTCTCAATTTGAACGACTTTCACATCCAACTTTATCACACATTTATGGCATTTTTTATTGAAAATGCACTTAATTTAAATAATTTTCACTGGTCTGATATTCCTAAGAGTAAGATTGACTAGAAATACCAGAAAAATTTCCACATAAAACAATCTTTCAAGCAAATAAACGGTTTTAATGACTTCATCATCAAAGCTGGATTCCCATTGTTTGACCACCAACTTCATCTACAATCTTTACGCTTAAATTAGTTATCATCATTTGAATGAGTATTAAAATGTATTTTTTATAATTCTGAGCGTAAGAGTTTTAACTCAGTGTTTAATATACAGAGCTCTCTTGGAGAGAAAAATAACAATAATTATCAAAGAGGAAATTGAAGAAAGAAAATTAAGTAAGTATGCGATGAAAAATTATACCGCAAAGAGAACACTGAGAGAATGTTACTACTCACTGTTGATGCTAGATTGAGAGATATATCTGCTGGCCTCATGTATGTGTCGTAAGAAATACATTCTTTTCTCAATCGAATTCACTTGATGAAAAAACAAGTGGTTTTTAACTGAGGTTTTGAGGTTGCGGAATAACTAGGCTGGCGAATGTGCTCGCGCTTGGCGAACAGAATAGCTTTGGCCATTCGCGGTCTCAAATTTGTGGTATTCAGTATGATTTGACATGAAAATACGTGTTCTGTACACTCAGCATATGATCATTTAAATTCTTCATATTCACCACTGACCAATGATTACTAGTGACATAAACACATGGTTTGGATTGCCTCATTCTGTACCACCAATTCTTTACTAAATACTCTCATACTTGTTTGCACCAGTCGAAATACTTTGCTAAATGTTTACGATGAAGTTTTTTACAGAATTTCGAAAAGTAGTAAGTGGATTATAGTTGAGGAGATGAACTTTCTCAAAATTTCATTCGGGTATTCTCGACAAAAATCCTATTTCACGATAAGTCAAGAAATTAAACTGGAAAAACGAGAACTCAAGAATAATAGTGAAACAAACAATTCTTTTGACCCCGTAAAACCAAATAACTGACTGATCATCTATTATTCGACTATAAGGCTTGGTTTTATTTCAATAGCACCTTCATTAGCTGTCAAGTTTCATTAATAAGATTTCACGTAATATCTTGGGTTTTATGGACATAAGCTATTGAGGTGTTAAGTGGGACACAATATATACTAGTATTTTGCTGTTATCGTAAACTGCCTTCTCTATATGTTCAATCTACGATTTTACGTAGAATGATATCGTCTCATGCCGAGGCTTCAACTTTATGATAGGATGGTCCGCTTAGTACTAGCAGAACTTTAACAATTAATTGATTAACTCACTTCAAGAAGAAAAATCCATATGGACATTAATACCCAGAAACGGTTCGTTTCAGGACTTAACGTTGTTTTCGGTTCTATTATTTTCTAGATTGTGGAGTTATGTCGTGATGTCACTTATGAGTTTTTGTGAGATTGTGGTCTGTTTCAGAGAAGCCACGAAGAAAGTTAAAACCTCACTAAGTAATTTTGAATGATTAAAAATATACAATTCGACTTTGAAGGTTGGACATCCGACTAAAATCGTCTCCAGCCTACGAATTCGAAGCGTTTTCCCTGCTTGCATTCCGTCGTGACCTACGCTAATACTCTTAGCGCAAAACCGTCTTTTTCCATTTGTAATAACCATAATTTGCTTATTCCCGCTTCGATCGCCATGTTTGTATCTCTTGCCTTACCCCACGATCCATATACAACGAAGAATCATACTCGTTGATTGTGGAGAATGATTTATTATAAAGCTCTCTTGGAAGCCAATGAACCGGACGATCAGATTTTAGCGCGCGTTAAGCTAGATGTTATCCAATATTTAATATTCCGAACGCGCTTCTTCTCTCTCTTTCTGATCGCTCAACGGCAGCCAAGACAGAAGAACATAAATATGTGGCTTGTTGTTCCAGCGGCCTGACTGTGTGGTTTATTTCTTTCGAGAGCTTGGTGGAATCTTAAGGGTCGGAGTACACTTGATGGGAACATTCATCATATTCGAATGTTTTTAACTTGAGTCGGGTTATGGCGACGTCAGAGGTGGAATACGTTTGGCTCAGATAGGGGTTGAACGAGGGATGAAATTTTTCAGGATTGGCTGTCACCAAAAAAATTATCTCTCTTTGACTGCGCTTTCAACGGGGATTGTTTGCATTTTCTGTTATATTCTTCCTCACTAGATTAATCGTTGTTAATACATCCCCTCTGTGAGATTCAGCTCCTGTTGTGTTGAGTGCATTTAGGTTTCTTGGACTACCAAGGTAGTGATTCACATTTTCATCGAGCGCCTTTTTTTTTGTTCTAGAAGAGGTGAATCTTACATCAGACACCTAGTCTTTCCGGGTAGTGTCGGATTCTTACCGACTAAACACCTCTCCTGCGGTTGGTTCCGGGCATAAGCCTATAATCCTTCCATCATCTTATCTGTTATTTTCTCTTTCGCATTCTTTTATGCTGTGTGTTTGTGTTCATCCTTCAATTGGATATCTCTCACTAAGTGTAGTTCTATATCTTCATCTTCGCAATAGGTCTCTAGGTCTTTTGCGGTAAAATCTCGCTGTTTTTTCATCTTCAGCGGGGTCATAGTCAACTAACCTTCTAAGGTCGTCTTTTGGAAGTTCACTAGCTCTTTTATAGGCTTTTGCACAAACCAGGGGGCGTCTAATGCCCATCTCAGAAATTTGTTTTCTGTACTTTGTATCCTCTTTATATGGGTTCTCGCTGCATAGCCCCATGTTGTTGATCCATCTGTTAGCTGCGGTCTGGCGACTGCTTTCATGATCCTCCATTTCGTGTTTCTGTTCATTTGGCTTCTTCTGCCTATAATCGGGTATAGTCTTTTCATTGCTACATTCGTTTTATCCACTGCATACTAAATGTGCTGTTTCCAAGTTAGTCCTTTGTCTAATATTACTCCTAGGTATTCAGCTTCATTCTTCCATTCAATTTCATTATTGTCTATGATGAATATCTTCGATTCCATCTTCAGTCTTCTCTTTTAAAGGAGTATGCTTGACTCTTTTCTCCATTGATTTTTATTTTCCATCTGTTACACCATTGACTGATATCATCTGCAGCTTCTTGAAGTTTTTTGTGAATTATTTTTGTTTTTCTGTGCCTAATTGCTATGCCCGTATCGTCCAAGTATATAGCAAGCAGGCATCTTGAATTTCTTGGTATATCATGTATGTATATGTAATAAATCAGTAGGAAATATTCGGAAAATAGTGGTCTCATTGTTCCCGAATGGGATTTACTCTGAAATAAAATGGGTAGTAGCTGGCGACCTTTATGTCTTTGTAGAGCTCTGGAGAATCTTACAATTCCGAAGGAGATAGTGAATAGGTATTGCTTTCCCACTTATGAAATACCTCAGGCTTATTATTAGAGGTTATTAACTGTTCGGAATATTTGTAGTTGACAAGGAGTTATTCTTCGCAGTTTATTGATTCTCTTTATCGGTTCATTCCACTACGTAGGATTCTCTTTTGAGCGTTCAGAGCAATAAAAGATGCCAATTCATTACAGGTGCAAAGAACTACGAGATAAACGGCAGAGTTTTGAAACCGGATAGTATAGGAAGTTAACCCTACTTCTGAAATTGTTATATTTCGAAGTTACGAGAAAATCTTTTTCTATATATTAATGATAGGTAAATGAGAACTTGAAATGGTACGAGGATGTATTGATAGACCTAGACCTAGCCTAGACCAGTTCTATGCATAAACAAAATATTGCGATAACATATCAACGAACAATAACTTATTAGAAGTGTCAATGTAGAGTTCGACGTCAAAAAAGTAAAGCAGAGTTAGGCAATAAATTTAAAAAGAAAGTTGGCCACCGAAATTGTAAAAATCGAAAAATTGGAGTATCGAGCCATCATCAAGTACCTGTATTTAAAAGTGATAAGAGGTAAGCAGATTTACGAAGATATGCTTAATACCCTTGGTGATCAATGTCCTTCCTATGCGACCGTGAAAAATTGGACTGCAAGCTTCAAAAGAGGTAAATTTTCCATTGAAGATGATGACCGATCGGAAAGGCCAGTTTCTGAGTCAGTCCCCGGAAATATCGATGCAGTTGATGACATGATTTTATCAGACCGTCGAATTGGGCTAAAACGGATATCTGAAGCACTGAAGATTTCATACGAACGCGTTCATCATATAGTTCACGTCACTTTGGACATGAGAAAAATGTCTGCAAAATGGATCCCCAAATGTTTGAATGTTGACCAAAAGCGTGCAAGGGTAGAAGAATCGCGTTCGATCTGTGCTCGATTTGAAAACGATGTAGACTTCTTAAACCGAATTGTTACTATGGATGAGACTTGGGTACTTTTCTACAATCTAGAAACAAAGCAAAAACCGATGGAATGTCGACACTCTGGTTTTCCAAGACCTAAGAAGTTTCGTGTCCAAAAATTTGCTGGAAAAGTTCTTGCTTCAGTTTTTTGGGATTGCCATAGAGTGATCATGATTGATTTTTAGGATAAGGGTAGAACAATAACTGTAGATTACTATTCGACATAACTGACCACTCTACGGGAAAAAAATTAAAGAGAAAAGACGCGGAAAGCTATCCAAAAGTATTTTGTTTTCACATGACAACGCCCCAGTACACAAATCTCATAATGCAATGCAAAAAATTCGTGATTTAGGGTTAGAATTACTAGAACACCATCCTTATTAACCAAATTTGGCTCCGCACGACTATCATCTCTTTCCTCAACTGAAAAAAAGTTTAAAAGGTCGTAAATTTTCTTCCAACGAGGAGGTAATAAAAGCTATAGAGGACTGGTTTGCAGAGCAGGAAGAAACATTTTTTTTAAAGGTCTAGAGACGTTGCATGTTCGCTGTAATAAATGTATTCAATTAAGAGGAGGACATATTGAGTAATTAAAAAGTTTTACATTGAAATTTTGTTTGGTTCTATAGTAGGCTAAGGATTTTTCAATATATCCTCGTATATGTTTGAAATCGAATTAAATTTCCTGTCTTTCAATTTCCTACCTTTCTACTTTCGGGCATCTCACCATCTCCGTTTGTGTCGAAGTATGTAGGTATATTTCCATTTTGTTGAAGAAAATCAATAAATATCACGCACTTTACCCTTCATTATTTGTATTTTAAAATTGTATGTCCCAAGCAAGTAGAATTCGTATTCTTACAATTTGGTGAAGGCGCAGGTCAAACATTGCATAGACGTCACGAAATTATTAATTGAAGATGTCCCAATCAATTTTTCTTTCTTTCTCGGAATTATTGATTGATCTTATATTGAACTTATTGTTCACCTACAGAAACCCGCATTATAAACTGCTCCACATGATTTAGGGATATTGACTTAAATTGCAAAAAAGTAGAGTTAAAATCAGATTTTTGTGATGAGAATTCATATTAATATGATTTCAAGTTGCAAATTAATTTTAGCCTGTAGGTAAGCAGCGTATACAGGGTGGTTAAGAAAAATCGAGTAAAATAACGAAATTTTATTCCCAGAAAATTCAAGCATTTTAAGACTATCAATACAATTTGGTTGATGATTATCTAATCTTCTTTGGAGCATATCCCATGCATGTTCTAGGCCAGTGTTTTTCAACCTGTGAGTGCGATTGTTCGAAGAAGTCGTTCGAACAATTCGAATCTACAATAACTGCTATTTTGCAGGTCTAAAACATCTTAATCTTGAGTGGCCTGTGCTCGAAAACAAAACTTGAAAATGAAATTTGGAAAAACAAAATCATGAATAATTCTTGACTCAGAAGGGCTACATGGTTGATTTTGGTATCAAAATGTAGGTTTTCGGGGTCGCTCCGTTCAATAAACAATGTTTCAGAGCTCTATCCATCATACTTTAGATTTTGACCTGTCAAATGGCATTTTTTCAAAAAAATCGAAATTTCAAACCATCATAGCTCTCCTTCCTTTGATCGCCGCCACTATTTATTCATATTATGTTGATCAGCATAGGTCACAGTATTTCTGCGCAAAATATGAGCGATTTGAAAAATTTAAAATTTTGGACGAAAAATGACTAAGGGGTATGACCTCCTAAAAACGCCGTAAACTCAATACCAAAAATATCTGGGTGGATTCAACGGTGCGATTGTCCGAAGAAGTCGTTCGAAAAATTCGAATCTACAATAAATGCTATTTTGCAGGTCTAAAACATCTAAATCTTGAGTGGCCTGTGCTCGAAAACAAAAGTTGAAAATGAAATTTGGAAAAACAAAATCATGAATAATTCTTGACTCAGAAGGGCTACATGGCTGATTTTGGTATCAAAATGTAGGTTTTCGGGTTCGCTCCGTTCAATAAACAATGTTTCAGAGCTCTATCCATCATAGTTTAGATTTTGACCTGTCAAATGGCAATTTTTCAAAAAAATCGAAATTTCAAACCGTCATAGCTCTCCTTCCTTTGATCGACGCCACTATTTATTCATACTATGTTGATCAGCATAGGTCACAGTATTTCTTCGCAAAATATGAGCGATTTGAAAAATTCAAAATTTTGGACGAAAAATGACTAAGGGGTATGACCTCCTAAAAATGCCGTAAACTCAATACCAAAAAAATCTGGGTGGATCTAACGGTGCGATTGTTCGAAGAAGTCGTTCGAACAATTCGAATCTACAATAAATGCTATTTTGCAGGTCTAAAACATCTAAATCTTGAGTGGCCTGTGCTCGAAAACAAAACGTGAAAACGAAATTTGGAAAAACAAAATCATGAATAATTATTGACTCAGAAGGGCTACATGGTTGATTTTGGTATCAAAATATAGGTTTTCGGGGTCGCTCCGTTCAATAAACAATGTTTCAGAGCTCTATCCATCATAGTTTAGATTTTGACCTGTCAAATGGCATTTTTTCAAAAAAATCGAAATTTCAAACCATCATAGCTCTCCTTCCTTTGATCGCCGCCACTATTTATTCATATTATGTTGATCAGCATAGGTCACAGTATTTCTGCGCAAAATATGAGCGATTTGAAAAATTCAAAATTTTGGACGAAAAATGACTAAGGGGTATGACCTCCTAAAAACGCCGTTAACTCAATACCAAAAATATCTGGGTGGATCTAACGGTGCGATTGTTCGAAGAAGTCGTTCGAACAATTCGAATCTACAATAACTGCTATTTTGCAGGTCTAAAACATCAAAATCTTGAGTGGCCTGTGCTCGAAAACAAAACTTGAAAATGAAATTTGGAAAAACAAAATCATGAATAATTCTTGACTCAGAAGGGCTACATGGTTGATTTTGGTATCAAAATGTAGGTTTTCGGGGTCGCTCCGTTCAATAAACAATGTTTCAGAGCTCTATCCATCATACTTTAGATTTTGACCTGTCAAATGGCATTTTTTCAAAAAAATCGAAATTTCAAACCATCATAGCTCTCCTTCCTTTGATCGCCGCCACTATTTATTCATATTATGTTGATCAGCATAGGTCACAGTATTTCTGCGCAAAATATGAGCGATTTGAAAAATTCAAAATTTTGGACGAAAAATGACTAAGGGGTATGACCTCCTAAAAACGCCGTAAACTCAATACCAAAAATATCTGGGTGGATTCAACGGTGCGATTGTTCGAAGAAGTCGTTCGAAAAATTCGAATCTACAATAAATGCTATTTTGCAGGTCTAAAACATCTAAATCTTGAGTGGCCTGTGCTCGAAAACAAAAGTTGAAAATGAAATTTGGAAAAACAAAATCATGAATAATTCTTGACTCAGAAGGGCTACATGGCTGATTTTGGTATCAAAATGTAGGTTTTCGGGGTCGCTCCGTTCAATAAACAATGTTTCAGAGCTCTATCCATCATAGTTTAGATTTTAACCTGTCAAATGGCAATTTTTCAAAAAAATCGAAATTTCAAACATTCATAGCTCTCCTTCCTTTGATCGCCGCCACTATTTATTCATACTATGTTGATCAGCATAGGTCACAGTATTTCTGCGCAAAATATGAGCGATTTGAAAAATTCAAAATTTTGGACGAAAAATGACTAAGGGGTATGACCTCCTAAAAATGCCGTAAACTCAATACCAAAAAAATCTGGGTGGATCTAAATGTGCGATTGTTCGAAGAAATCGTTCGAACAATTCGAATGTACAATAAATGCTATTTTGCAGGTCTAAAACATCTAAATCTTGAGTGGCCTGTGCTCGAAAACAAAACGTGAAAACGAAATTTGGAAAAACAAAATCATGAATAATTATTGACTCAGAAGGGCTACATGGTTGATTTTGGTATCAAAATATAGGTTTTCGGGGTCGCTCCGTTCAATAAACAATGTTTCAGAGCTCTATCCATCATAGTTTAGATTTTGACCTGTCAAATGGCATTTTTTCAAAAAAATCGAAATTTCAAACCATCATAGCTCTCCTTCCTTTGATCGCCGCCACTATTTATTCATATTATGTTGATCAGCATAGGTCACAGTATTTCTGCGCAAAATATGAGCGATTTGAAAAATTCAAAATTTTGGACGAAAAATGACTAAGGGGTATGACCTCCTAAAAACGCCGTTAACTCAATACCAAAAATATCTGGGTGGATTCAACGGTGCGATTGTCCGAAGAAGTCGTTCGAAAAATTCGAATCTACAATAAATGCTATTTTGCAGGTCTAAAACATCTAAATCTTGAGTGGCCTGTGCTCGAAAACAAAACGTGAAAACGAAATTTGGAAAAACAAAATCATGAATAATTATTGACTCAGAAGGGCTACATGGTTGATTTTGGTATCAAAATATAGGTTTTCGGGGTCGCTCCGTTCAATAAACAATGTTTCAGAGCTCTATCCATCATAGTTTAGATTTTGACCTGTCAAATGGCATTTTTTCAAAAAAATCGAAATTTCAAACCATCATAGCTCTCCTTCCTTTGATCGCCGCCACTATTTATTCATATTATGTTGATCAGCATAGGTCACAGTATTTCTGCGCAAAATATGAGCGATTTGAAAAATTCAAAATTTTGGACGAAAAATGACTAAGGGGTATGACCTCCTAAAAACGCCGTTAACTCAATACCAAAAATATCTGGGTGGATCTAACGGTGCGATTGTTCGAAGAAGTCGTTCGAACAATTCGAATCTACAATAACTGCTATTTTGCAGGTCTAAAACATCAAAATCTTGAGTGGCCTGTGCTCGAAAACAAAACTTGAAAATGAAATTTGGAAAAACAAAATCATGAATAATTCTTGACTCAGAAGGGCTACATGGTTGATTTTGGTATCAAAATGTAGGTTTTCGGGGTCGCTCCGTTCAATAAACAATGTTTCAGAGCTCTATCCATCATACTTTAGATTTTGACCTGTCAAATGGCATTTTTTCAAAAAAATCGAAATTTTAAACCATCATAGCTCTCCTTCCTTTGATCGCCGCCACTATTTATTCATATTGTTACGATATCCTCGTCGTACCAAATAGCCGACGCCAGCTGAGTTCCTGGAAAGTGCAACGCGACAGTGCGAGAGTGCTGATTCGGATTCTTCCAGAATCCGAGGTGCCGAGTGAAAATAGACACTTCTTAGATTAGTTCCATTTTAGTCTTTAAGATTGATAGAACTCCGTTCTACTCTGTTAATTGTATAATCATTCATTCGTAACGATTGTGATTTATAATTGAAAGAATAAATTCTTTTTAAAAACAGACTTTGTAGACCGAAAAACATAACTGGCGCTGCGAACAGGATATCGCAACGGGGTTTTAGTTCGAAAAGAAAAAAACTGAAATTAGTGTCCATAGTGAATACGAACTGTGACCGGATCGTGTTCTAGGAACTCCCGTTGAGTTTTAACTCTTAGTGCGATATCTCAAAAAACCAAGAACCAAACGGATTAAGTTATCCAACCTGCACTTCAACCCAGAAGGAAGGACGACCCACTCTAGGATGCAAATCTTGGTGTAAGTCCTATTTTCCCAACATCATTTCCAATAGTTTAATCATTTCTAGTTTCGATGACAGATTCATCCACACAATTAGAGGTAATTGCTGAAGACATCGAAATTTTAGAGTCTTTAAACACAAATAATATTCAAGACCGATTATTGAGAAATAACCGATTTCGACCTTATCCCAGTAGAGTTTTGAACGTCGAAATGAACCAAAGCTCTTCTAACACACCTGTATCCGACACTATGTCTCGACAAGACATGCAATTATTATTAAATTCCATTCCGGAATTTTCACCAGGAAAAAATTTGTCAATTTTTCTAAACGAAGTAGATAATTTAATCTCACATTTACATGGCAGATTAACTGCGGATTTAGAATTTTGCTTAAATTTTTCTATTCGCTCGAAAATTCTGAATGAAGCAAGAGACTTCATCTCATTTCAAAATGCGACGGACTGGCCCTCCATAAGACGTGCTCTTTTACAGAGATACGGCGATCAAAGAAATGAAGAATTATTAATTGCGGCAATCTCTCAATGCGTCCAAAGGAGAGACGAAAATTATTTAGACTATTATTGCCGAATTTCGAAAACTTTGAGTGACCTTTTACAACACCTCACTTTGAATATCCAAGACAAAAATCTGCTAGATTATAAGAAATACGAAGCAGAAAAATTATCATTGAAAACATTTCAAGTAGGATTACTAGAACCCTACAGATCTTACATAAGTAATTTTGAGCTCAATAACTTAGAAGAATGCATCAATAAATGTAAATTCTATGACAACAGAAAACATGAATGGGAATATTCCGAGTTTCTTCGTAAATCCCAAGAAACTAAGAAAACTTTCACACAACCTCATTTCAAACCAATTCAAAATTACAATAATCATCCGAATAGATTCTCAAATAACCATTTTAATCAAAATCGACCAAATATTGTTTTTCCCAATAATCAACCTGTAAGAAATAATCAGAAATATTTCACTAACCAGCAAGTTTTCGGTACTAAACCAGGTTCAAGTATCAATAGATCGAATCCAGAACCGACACCAATGTCAATTTCAACTCGAAATACAAAACCAACACCTATGTCAATTTCTACCAGAAATTCGAAATTTCCTCAAAATCAATTATTCAACGTACAATCCAAACTTGATGAGGAGATTGACCACGAATTTGAAAGTTGCGAAACCGAATATCCTGAAGAAAATTCCATCTATTTTCCTGAAGAATGCGAGAATAACTATGAAACAGAAAATTTTCAAGAACTTCCTCCAGAAAACCTAGGAACATAGACCTCAACTCATTGAGAATCAAACCAAAATTACCTTACATTTACCTTCCAAAACTAAATTTAAAAATTTTAATAGATTCAGGCGCAACAAATTCTGTCATTAATGAAAAACCTGCTTTCGAGAAGTTTTTCCAATTTTTATACAAAGAAAAATTCAGTGTGTCAGGATTAGGCACTACAATTAACGCAGAAAATAACCTCAATATTCCACTTTTGCACGAATTAGGAATTCTTGATAATATTCATCTACATGTTATCGACTGGCATACAAGTTTTGATGCTTTATTAGGAACATCTGATCTACAAAAACTAGGAGCAAAAATTGATTACCAAACTCATACTTTAGAAATCAATAACTTGAAAATACCTTTTACTCTCGAATATTCCTCTACTAAAATCAAACCACGTAAACTTACAGCAAGGTATTCCGTGAAAGTACCTGTTACTATAGAAAATGGTGATGTTTTATTACCCGAAATAAACTTTCAACAATTTTCTACCCCTAATTGCATTGCACACGCAAAAAATGGATTTTGTCTCATACCGATTGCCCAGCCAATCGAAAATGATGTAGAAATCAATTTTTCAGAAAGAATACCTGTTAAATCTCTCTTCGAAACTGAAATATCCACTCCTCCGTTAGAAACTCAAAATTTTAAACTAGCGAAAAATATCAGAACAACCCACATGAATTCCGAGGAGAAAAGAGAAATTTTAAAGCTTTGTAGTAAATTCAAAAACATCTTTTATAATGAAAACTGCGATCTTTCATTCAGTAATACAGTCAAACATAAAATTAGAACAAAAGATGAGGAACCTGTTTACGTCAAATCCTTCAGACACCCTCATCACATGAAAAAAATTATCCAAACACAGATTTCGAAACTACTTGATGATAACATCATACGTCCATCGATTTCACCCTACAGTGCCCCAGTGTGGATTGTAGACAAGAAAAAAGATGCGTCCGGTGAAAAGAAATATCGAATGGTTATAGATTACCGACGTCTCAATGAAAAAACTGTCGAAGATAAATACCCTCTTCCACGTATCGAAGAAATTTTGGACAACCTTGGAAAAAGTTGCTATTTTTCAACAATTGACATGGCGAAAGCATTTCACCAAATAGAAATGGATCCTGAATCCATCGAGAAAACTGCTTTTACAGTCAACAACGGTCATTATGAATACCTTCGTATGCCCTACGGTTTGAAAAACGGCCCAAGCACATTTCAACGTGTTATGGACGACGTACTTAAAAAATATCTCCACATATTCTGTTTTGTGTATATGGATGACATTGTCATTTTTTCTAAATCATTACAAGAACATGTTTACCATTTGAAACTGATATTCGAAAAAATCAGAGAATACAATCTAAAAATTGAACTCGATAAATGCGAATTCCTAAGTAAAAACGTAGAATTTTTGGGACATGTCATAACCCCAGAAGGAGTATCTCCTAATCCATCAAAATTGAAAACTATAGAAAACTACCCCTTACCACGTACAGTGAAAGAAATAAAATCATTTCTAGGCTTGGTAGGTTATTACCGCAGATTCATACAAAATTTTGCACATATTGTTTCACCCTTCACAAAATGTTTGAAAAAAGGCGCAAAAGTAAAGCCTGATGATCCTGATTATGTACACGCATTTCAATTATGTAAAGAGTTACTAACAAATGCCCCAATTTTAGTGTACCCAGATTTCGAAAAACCATTCATACTTACTACCGATGCTTCAAATATAGCCATTGGAAGCGTTCTTTCACAATCAAATCGCCCGGTAGCTTACTATTCGAGAACTCTAAATTCAGCAGAAAAGAATTATTCGACTATCGAAAAGGAATTACTAGCAATCCTAGATTCCACTAAACATTTCAGACCATACCTTTTTGGACAAAATTTTACGATCGAAACCGATCATAATCCCCTTGTATGGCTTTATAAAATAAAAGAACCAAATTCCCGACTTATACGTTGGAAATTGAAATTAGAAGAATTCGATTTTAAAATAGTTTACACCAAAGGCAAAGAAAACAAAGTCGCTGATGCTCTTTCTCGAGTAGAGATTAATAACCGAGAAAATGAATCTTTATTATCAGAAGAAGATTTAAATATAGAACTTTCTTCAATTTTACCAAATGTAAATGAACTCCCTGTACTAGGCGACGAAGAAGTAGAAAATATTTTGAATTCCCAAAATACTATTCAGAATAACGAAAACCAGAACTTGAACGAAGACGATGATTCGAATGCTACAATTCATTCTACTCAAGAAGATAACGGAAAAGTCATTCCTATCACTGAAACATCCGTGAATATCTACCCAAATAGAATAATTTTGAATTTTGGCGAACAGTACAATCTGAAGTTCACTAAGCCCTTCGGAAAAAACACATACAACGTATCAATACGACAGCACTGTATTGAAAATGATTTTTCAACTCTTTTCAAAGAAATTTTCAGACCAAATGAATCATACGGAATTTATTTTAGAGACAACAAATTACGTCTACCCTTCGTAAGATTCTGCAAAAAATCATTCAATTATTCAGTGAAACTTTTCATAAGTAATAATTTTCTATTAGATGTAATTCCAGAAGAAAACCAAAAAGAAATCATTTCAGAATATCATGACAAAAATCATAATGGTATTTCAGAAACACATAACTATCTATCCAAACGGTACTATTGGCCGAAAATGAAGAACAAAATAACTGAAATTATAAATAAATGCGAATTATGTCTCCAGGCGAAATACGAGAGACACCCCTATAAACTGAAATTTTCAGGACCTCTCTTGGCGAAAAGACCTTTTGAAGTAATTCATGTAGACACATTTTCTTTTCAAAATTCCAAGTTTTTGACGATAATCGATCTATTTTCCAAATATGCTCAGTCATATCTTGTTAAAGACGGTACGGCATTAACAATCCTTAATAAACTACGTCATTATTTTTCACATCATAATATTCCTCAGAAAATTGTATGTGATGAAGGAAGAGAATTTCATAATAAAACTTTCACTGAGTATTGCAAATTGAACAAAATTGATCTACACTTCACCACCGTGAATAATCCAAGTTCAAATTCTCCTATAGAGAGATTCCATTCGACAATCATAGAAAAATTACGAATTTTAAAATTGAAAAATCCTAACGAAAATCCATCCAATCTCATGATTACTGCAACATTAATCTATAACCAGTCAATTCATTCAGCAACTGGTTATTCACCCTTTCATTTACTTTACGGTCCTTATGACAAATTGCCAGAATTTGATCTAAACATGACTGTTTACGAACAGTATAATGAGAAAAGGAAACAGGAAATCTTACCATTTTTCGATCACATCTACGAACGCAATAAAGAAAAGGCACAGAAAAAACTGAATAGATTAAATGAAAATCGAAACGATCCTCCAAATTTAGAACAGAAAGAAGTTTATGTAGAAAGGAATAGACCTAGAAAAACAGACCCTCCTTTCGAAAAAGTCACTGTTGAACAACAACAACAAAATAAGATTTGTGGTTTAACTCAAAAATCTAGAGAAACCACAGCTCACATTAAAAAAGTGAAAAAACTAAGAAAAAACGTTTGTTCTTTTCAGGATACCAATAATCCTCCTGATACAGACCCGAACCAACCAGGCCCTTCAGGTCTACAAAATAACCAATAATGGATACTTCGAAGAACCTTTAGGCCTCGCAAAAATCCTTGATCATTATCATAATTTTCTCTTTTTCATAAACATAACCACTTTGCAAGATAATTATGATCAACTAAATTCTAACTTCAATGCTCTTCAGAAAAACCGCACTATAGATGAATTATCTCACAGAATTTATCTTCAATTGAAAACCAATTTAGTTCAAATTGAACAGATTCTACATAAATTCATTAACAGAAAAGTTAGAAGAGGTTTGGCAAATTTCATCGGTAAAGGAATCAAATTTATTACCGGAAATTTAGATGATGACGATTTGAAAACTATCAATGAGAACTTAGAAAGTCTCCATAACTATCAAAATTCTGAAATTGAAACAATAAATAAAATTACTTCGTTTGCTAATCATCTGACACAAAGGTATGCAGAAGATTTATCCTTACTAAATGACAATATTGTACACACTAAATCAATTTTTCAAAAAATCAAATCAACTGAAGAATTTAGAACTACAATCGAGTATGAAATACTTCAATCAGAAGAACTATTGAACACTCTTTTAATGCTTGAAAGAACCATTAGTTTCGCAATGAAAGAAATACCAAATTTAGAACTCATTAAAGTCGAAGAACTTAACTTGATTGGAACCTATCTTGAGAAAATTTATAAATCACAGCAATTATCTCCAATTGATCATGTGCATCTTTACAAAATCATTGAATTTGCAAAGATATCTGTCATAGGAACGGATGAAACTATTACATTCCTCCTTAAAATTCCTATTCTTAAACTTTTTACTTCAAACTATTCCCGAGTGTACCCTTTACCTAATCACCAAGATATTGCTGTTGTACCTCCAAAGAAGTACTTGATTAAAATCAAGAATGAAGAATACTGGACAAACGAAGCCTGTTCCTCCACATTAGGCAATACCATTGTTTTATGCCTTCAACCACCAACCAAGGAAGTATGCACCCTGTCATCACCAGATCGCTGCCAAACAGTCTACATTGAAAATGACTACAAGATCATCCACATTCTGAAGAATAAAGAACTCCTCACCCTGTTCAAGCATACGCAGACGATACTAGAGGACTGCCATGGTATAGTAGTCAAGAAATCTATCCAAGGAATAAACCTGCTGAATTCCGACTGCAAGATCATCATCGAGAATTCAATATTCGATAATACAATTCCAATTTTTGAAATTAAGTCACGAAATATTTCAAAAATTACTCTCAATTACAACCATCAAGTGAAACTTCAATTGCAACACTTGGTAGAACCAACCTCAATCCTCCAGGAAGCCGAGAAACTTCAGGACCAGCCCCTGTATCTACATGCAGTATCCCAAATTTCCCACTTATCAACAAGCGCAATTTTGCTTTGTCTCATAGTTGCAGGAATAATCATAATTATGAAACATAGGGCAAGAATTTCCGAGCTAATCTACAGTCCACGGAAAATCATACATGTAGAAATGGAAGACATCCTCCAAGGCCATCCACCAGATAACAGAGACGTTATCTCTTAAGGGGGGAAGTGTTACGATATCCTCGTCGTACCAAATAGCCGACGCCAGCTGAGTTCCTGGAAAGTGCAACGCGACAGTGCGAGAGTGCTGATTCGGATTCTTCCAGAATCCGAGGTGCCGAGTGAAAATAGACACTTCTTAGATTAGTTCCATTTTAGTCTTTAAGATTGATAGAACTCCGTTCTACTCTGTTAATTGTATAATCATTCATTCGTAACGATTGTGATTTATAATTGAAAGAATAAATTCTTTTTAAAAACAGACTTTGTAGACCGAAAAACATAACTATATTATGTTGATCAGCATAGGTCACAGTATTTCTGCGCAAAATATGAGCGATTTGAAAAATTCAAAATTTTGGACGAAAAATGACTAAGGGGTATGACCTCCTAAAAACGCCGTAAACTCAATACCAAAAATATCTGGGTGGATTCAACGGTGCGATTGTTCGAAGAAGTCGTTCGAAAAATTCGAATCTACAATAAATGCTATTTTGCAGGTCTAAAACATCTAAATCTTGAGTGGCCTGTGCTCGAAAACAAAAGTTGAAAATGAAATTTGGAAAAACAAAATCATGAATAATTCTTGACTCAGAAGGGCTACATGGCTGATTTTGGTATCAAAATGTAGGTTTTCGGGGTCGCTCCGTTCAATAAACAATGTTTCAGAGCTCTATCCATCATAGTTTAGATTTTAACCTGTCAAATGGCAATTTTTCAAAAAAATCGAAATTTCAAACATTCATAGCTCTCCTTCCTTTGATCGCCGCCACTATTTATTCATACTATGTTGATCAGCATAGGTCACAGTATTTCTGCGCAAAATATGAGCGATTTGAAAAATTCAAAATTTTGGACGAAAAATGACTAAGGGGTATGACCTCCTAAAAATGCCGTAAACTCAATACCAAAAAAATCTGGGTGGATCTAAATGTGCGATTGTTCGAAGAAATCGTTCGAACAATTCGAATGTACAATAAATGCTATTTTGCAGGTCTAAAACATCTAAATCTTGAGTGGCCTGTGCTCGAAAACAAAACGTGAAAACGAAATTTGGAAAAACAAAATCATGAATAATTATTGACTCAGAAGGGCTACATGGTTGATTTTGGTATCAAAATATAGGTTTTCGGGGTCGCTCCGTTCAATAAACAATGTTTCAGAGCTCTATCCATCATAGTTTAGATTTTGACCTGTCAAATGGCATTTTTTCAAAAAAATCGAAATTTCAAACCATCATAGCTCTCCTTCCTTTGATCGCCGCCACTATTTATTCATATTATGTTGATCAGCATAGGTCACAGTATTTCTGCGCAAAATATGAGCGATTTGAAAAATTCAAAATTTTGGACGAAAAATGACTAAGGGGTATGACCTCCTAAAAACGCCGTAAACTCAATACCAAAAATATCTGGGTGGATCTAACGGTGCGATTGTTCGAAGAAGTCGTTCGAACAATTCGAATCTACAATAATTCTATTTTGCAGGTCTAAAACATCTAAATCTTGAGTGGCCTGTGCTCGAAAACAAAACTTGAAAATGAAATTTGGAAAAACAAAATCATGAATAATTCTTGACTCAGAAGGGCTACATGGTTGATTTTGGTATCAAAATGTAGGTTTTTGGGGTCGCTCCGTTCAATAAACAATGTTTCAGAGCTCTATCCATCATACTTTAGATTTTGACCTGTCAAATGGCATTTTTTCAAAAAAATCGAAATTTCAAACCATCATAGCTCTCCTTCCTTTGATCGCCGCCACTATTTATTCATATTATGTTGATCAGAATAGGTCACAGTATTTCTGCGTAAAATATGAGCGATTTGAAAAATTCAAAATTTTGGACGAAAAATGACTAAGGGGTATGACCTCCTAAAAACGCCGTAAACTCAATACCAAAAATATCTGGGTGGATTCAACGGTGCGATTGTTCGAAGAAGTCGTTCGAAAAATTCGAATCTACAATAAATGCTATTTTGCAGGTCTAAAACATCTAAATCTTGAGTGGCCTGTGCTCGAAAACAAAACTTGAAAATGAAATTTGGAAAAACAAAATCATGAATAATTATTGACTCAGAAGGGCTACATGGTTGATTTTGTTATCAAAATATAGGTTTTCGGGGTCGCTCCGTTCAATAAACAATGTTTCAGAGCTCTATCCATCATAGTTTAGATTTTGACCTGTCAAATGGCATTTTTTCAAAAAAATCGAAATTTCAAACCGTCATAGCTGTCCTTCCTTTGATCGCCCCCACTATTTATTCATACTATGTTGATCAGCATAGGTCACAGTATTTCTGCGCAAAATATGAGCGATTTGAAAAATTCAAAATTTTGGACGAAAAATGACTAAGGGGTATGACCTCCTAAAAACGCCGTAAACTCAATACCAAAAATATCTGGGTGGATATAACGGTGCGATTGTTCGAAGAAGTCGTTCGAACAATTCGAATCTACAATAAATGCTATTTTGCAGGTCTAAAACATCTAAATCTTGAGTGGCCTGTGCTCGAAAACAAAACTTGAAAATGAAATTCGGAAAAACAAAATCATGAATAATTCTTGACTCAGAAGGGCTACATGGTTGATTTCGGTATCAAAATGTAGGTTTTTGGGGTCGCTCCGTGCAATAAACAATGTTTCAGAGCTCTATACATCATGGTTTAGATTTTGACCTGTCAAATGGCATTTTTTCAAAAAAATCGAAATTTCAAACCATCATAGCTCTCCTTCCTTTGATCGCCGCCACTATTTATTCATATTATGTTGATCAGAATAGGTCACAGTATTTCTGCGTAAAATATGAGCGATTTGAAAAATTCAAAATTTTGGACGAAAAATGACTAAGGGGTATGACCTCCTAAAAACGCCGTAAACTCAATACCAAAAATATCTGGGTGGATTCAACGGTGCGATTGTTCGAAGAAGTCGTTCGAAAAATTCGAATCTACAATAAATGCTATTTTGCAGGTCTAAAACATCTAAATCTTGAGTGGCCTGTGCTCGAAAACAAAACTTGAAAATGAAATTTGGAAAAACAAAATCATGAATAATTATTGACTCAGAAGGGCTACATGGTTGATTTTGGTATCAAAATATAGGTTTTCGGGGTCGCTCCGTTCAATAAACAATGTTTCAGAGCTCTATCCATCATAGTTTAGATTTTGACCTGTCAAATGGCATTTTTTCAAAAAAATCGAAATTTCAAACCGTCATAGCTCTCCTTCCTTTGATCGCCCCCACTATTTATTCATACTATGTTGATCAGCATAGGTCACAGTATTTCTGCGCAAAATATGAGCGATTTGAAAAATTCAAAATTTTGGACGAAAAATGACTAAGGGGTATGACCTCCTAAAAACGCCGAAAACTCAATACCAAAAATATCTGGGTGGATCTAACGGTGCGATTGTTCGAAAAAGTCGTTCGAACAATTCGAATCTACAATAAATGCTATTTTGCAGGTCTAAAACATCTAAATCTTGAGTGGCCTGTGCTCGAAAACAAAACTTGAAAATGAAATTTGGAGAACCAAAATCATGAATAATTCTTGACTCAGAAGGGCTACACGGTTGATTTTGGTATCAAAATGTAGGTTTTCGGGGTCGCTCCGTTCAATAAACAATGTTTCAGAGCTCTATACATCATAGTTTAGATTTTGACCTGTCAAATGGCATTTTTTCAAAAAAATCGAAATTTCAAACCATCATAGCTCTCCTTCCTTTGATCGCCGCCACTTTTTATTCATATTATGTTGATCAGCATAGGTCACAGTATTTCTGCGCAAAATATGAGCGATTCGAAGAATTCAAAATTTTGGACGAAAAATGACTAAGGGGTATGACCTCCTAAAAACGCCGTAAACTCGATACCAAAAATATCTGGATGGATCTAACGGTGCGATTGTTCGAAAAAGTCGTTCGAACAATTCGAATCTACAATAAATGCTATTTTGCAGGTCTAAAACATCTAAATCTTGAGTGGCCTGTGCTCGAAAACAAAACTTGAAAATGAAATTTGGAAAACCAAAATCATAAATAATTCTTGACTCAGAAGGGCTACATGGTTGATTTTGGTATCAAAATGTAGGTTTTCGGGGTCGCTCCGTTCAATAAACAATGTTTCAGAGCTCTATCCATCATAGTTTAGATTTTGACCTGTCAAATGGCATTTTTTCAAAAAAATCGAAATTTCAAACCATCATAGCTCTCCTTCCTTTGATCGCCGCCACTTTTTATTCATATTATGTTGATCAGCATAGGTCACAGTTTTTCTGCGCAAAATTTGAGCGATTTGAAGAATTCAAAATTTTGGACGAAAAATGACTAAGGGGTATGACCTCCTAAAAACGCCGAAAACTCAATACCAAAAATATCTGGGTGGATCTAACGGTGCGATTGTTCGAAAAAGTCGTTCGAACAATTCGAATCTACAATAAATGCTAAAATTGCAGGTCTAAAACATCTAAATCTTGAGTGGCCTGTGCTCGAAAACAAAACTTGAAAATGAAATTTGGAAAAACAAAATCATGAATAATTCTTGACTCAGAAGGGCTACACGGTTGATTTTGGTATCAAAATGTAGGTTTTCGGGGTCGCTCCGTTCAATAAACAATGTTTCAGAGCTCTATCCATCATAGTTTAGATTTTGACCTGTCAAATAGCATTTTTTCAAAAAAATCGAAATTTCGAACCATCATAGCTCTCCTTCCTTTGATCGCCGCCACTTTTTATTCATATTATGTTGATCAGCATAGGTCACAGTATACCTGCGCAAAATATGAGCGATTTGAAAAATTCAAAGTTTTGGACGAAAAATGACTAAGGGGTATGACCTCCTAAAAACGCCGAAAACTCAATACCAAAAATATCTGGGTGGATCTAACGGTGCGATTGTTCGAAAAAGTCGTTCGAACAATTCGAATCTACAATAAATGCTTTTTTGCAGGTCTAAAACATCTAAATCTTGAGTGGCCTGTGCTCGAAAACAAAACTTGAAAATGAAATTTGGAAAAACAAAATCATGAATAATTCTTGACTCAGAAGGGCTACATGGTTGATTTTGGTATCAAAATGTAGGTTTTCGGGGTCGCTCTGTTCAATAAACAATGTATTAGAGCTCTATCCATCATACTTTAGATTTTGACCTGTCAAATGGCATTTTTTCAAAAAAATCGAAATTTCAAACCATCATAGCTCTCCTTCCTTTGATCGCCGCCACTATTTATTCATATTATGTTGATCAGCATAGGTCACAGTATTTCTGCGCAAAATATGAGCGATTTGAAAAATTCAAAATTTTGGACGAAAAATGACTAAGGGGTATGACCTCCTAAAAACGTCGTAAACTCAATACCAAAAATATCTGGGAGGATCTAACGATGCGATTGTTCGAAGAAGTCGTTCGAACAATTCGAATCTACAATAAATGCTATTTTGCAGGTCTAAAACATCTAAATCTTGAGTGGCCTGTGTTCGAAAACAAAAATTGAAAATGAAATTTGGAAAAACAAAATCATGAATAATTCTTGACTCAGAAGGGCTACACGGTTGATTTTGGTATCAAAATGTAGGTTTTCGGGGTCGCTCCGTTCAATAAACAATGTTTCAGAGATCTATCCATCATAGTTACGATTTTGACCTGTCAAATGGCATTTTTTCAAAAAAATCGAAATTTCAAACCATCATAGCTCTTCTTCCTTTGTTCGCCGCCACTATTTATTCATATTATGTTGATCAGCATAGGTCACAGTATTTCTGCGCGAAATATGAGCGATTTGAAAAATTCCAAATATTGGACGAAAAATGACTAAGGGGTATGACCTCCTAAAAACGCCGTAAACTCGATACCAAAAATATCTGGATGGATCTAACGGTGCGATTGTTCGAAAAAGTCGTTCGAACAATTCGAATCTACAATAAATGCTATTTTGCAGGTCTAAAACATCTAAATCTTGAGTGGCCTGTGCTCGAAAACAAAACTTGAAAATGAAATTTGGAGAACCAAAATCATGAATAATTCTTGACTCAGAAGGGCTACACGGTTGATTTTGGTATCAAAATGTAGGTTTTCGGGGTCGCTCCGTTCAATAAACAATGTTTCAGAGCTCTATCCATCATAGTTTAGATTTTGACCTGTCAAATGGCATTTTTTCAAAAAAATCGAAATTTCAAACCATCATAGCTCTCCTTCCTTTGATCGCCGCCACTTTTTATTCATATTATGTTGATCAGCATAGGTCACAGTATTTCTGCGCAAAATATGAGCGATTCGAAGAATTCAAAATTTTGGACGAAAAATGACTAAGGGGTATGACCTCCTAAAAACGCCGAAAACTCAATACCAAAAATATCTGGGTGGATCTAACGGTGCGATTGTTCGAAAAAGTCGTTCGAACAATTCGAATCTACAATAAATGCTATTTTGCAGGTCTAAAACATCTAAATCTTGAGTGGCCTGTGCTCGAAAACAAAACTTGAAAATGAAATTTGGAAAAACAAAATCATGAATAATTCTTGACTCAGAAGGGCTACATGGTTGATTTTGGTATCAAAATGTAGGTTTTCGGGGTCGCTCTGTTCAATAAACAATGTATTAGAGCTCTATCCATCATACTTTAGATTTTGACCTGTCAAATGGCATTTTTTCAAAAAAATCGAAATTTCAAACCATCATAGCTCTCCTTCCTTTGATCGCCGCCACTATTTATTCATATTATGTTGATCAGCATAGGTCACAGTATTTCTGCGCAAAATATGAGCGATTTGAAAAATTCAAAATTTTGGACGAAAAATGACTAAGGGGTATGACCTCCTAAAAACGTCGTAAACTCAATACCAAAAATATCTGGGAGGATCTAACGATGCGATTGTTCGAAGAAGTCGTTCGAACAATTCGAATCTACAATAAATGCTATTTTGCAGGTCTAAAACATCTAAATCTTGAGTGGCCTGTGCTCGAAAACAAAACTTGAAAATGAAATTTGGAAAAACAAAATCATGAATAATTCTTGACTCAGAAGGGCTACACGGTTGATTTTGGTATCAAAATTTAGGTTTTCGGGGTCGCTCCGTTCAATAAACAATGTTTCAGAGATCTATCCATCATAGTTACGATTTTGACCTGTCAAATGGCATTTTTTCAAAAAAATCGAAATTTCAAACCATCATAGCTCTTCTTCCTTTGTTCGCCGCCACTATTTATTCATATTATGTTGATCAGCATAGGTCACATTATTTCTGCGCAAAATATGAGCGATTTGAAAAATTCAAAATTTTGGACGAAAAATGACTAAGGGATATGACCTCCTAAAAACGCCGTAAACTCAATACCAAAAATATCTGGGTGGATCTAACGGTGCGATTGTTCGAAGAAGTCGTTCAAACAATTCGAATCTACAATAAATGCTATTTTGCAGGTCTAAAACATCTGAATCTTGAGTGGCCTGTGCTCGAAAACAAAACTTGAAAATGAAATTCGGAAAAACAAAATCATGAATAATTCTTGACTCAGAAGGGCTACATGGTTGATTTCGGTATCAAAATGTAGGTTTTCGGGGTCGCTCCGTGCAATAAACAATGTTTCAGAGCTCTATACATCATGGTTTAGATTTTGACCTGTCAAATGGCATTTTTTCAAAAAAATCGAAATATCAAACTATCATAGCTCTGTAGGGGGGTCGCCAGAAGTCGGGAGAACTTTAGTAAGAGAAAGTTGTGCTTGTTTCGGATTAATCAATTGACATTATTGTTTTCTCATGGAACACTCTAATTTCTCCGAGATATGATTTTTTTTCATCATTCTTCATAAATAACCCCCCAAATCTCCAAACCTAGGGGCTAACAAACTATGGGGCTTATTGTTTTTCATTTTTTCGTCATTCAAGAAACGCATATTTGAATCTGATCGTGGAACGGTGGAACACTCTCATTTCGTCGAGATATGAAATTATCTTTCAAATAAAAATTTTTTTGACTTCAATCTTTATTTAAATGTGTTTTTATTTCAACTTAAAGTTCTATCACTCTAGAAAAAACACGGGATAAATGAAATAACACTGAGAAAGGAATGAGGGCTCAGTTTCAGTACCAAACGAGTAATTCTCCCATAATTAAACGATGCAAGCAGACCTGGCTCATAATTCTCTAATTCTCGCCCCACTATCGAAGTCAGACGCTTCAGTCAACTTAAGTCACTTAATGAAAACAAATTATACTGGGAGACTCGGTGATAAAAGGGAGACAAAGAGCACCGCCATAAATCGTTTCCCATTTCAAACTCGTATCTGAGACCCACGTGCTGAGATAATTGCAATAATCCCCAACAAGATCCAGAGAAAACGTCTCTATACACAAATCCATTGCGAAGAAGCATATTTATATTTACGTCACGGTTTTTCCACGAAGTCGAGTGGGATGAAACAGGTGACGTAAAGTTGCGGCCGCTTCTGCGACGTCACAATGCGGGGGCGGTCGGAAGGCAGATTGCAGGGTTCGGCAAATCAGATTCGCACCCGCTCTCGGAGGATTGGAGCGGGACAGGAGGAAATCGGAGGCCAGGTTGCCGGCTCTCCTGGAGAGGGTGGTTTCTGGGAAATCGGAAAGGAAAGCTTTCAAGGTTAAGAGGCCGTTATACTCTGGCCGACGGCTACGGCACCGATTCTCCATTCAAAAAGTGCCTTTCATTTTTCCAAGTTTACGCCCTCAATTTTTTACCTAAAAGCTTGATTTTTATTTAATTGAAGTTAAAGCATGTATTGAGGGCACTCCAATTCCTTCTCTTTGATAGAATCATTTTTTCGCATAAAAAAATCGGCTATGGCACCGATTCTCCATTCAAAAAGTGCCTTTCATTTTTCCAAGTTTACGCCCTCAATTTTCCACCTAAAAGCTTGATTTTTTCATTAAATTAAAGTTAAAGGATGTCTTGAGGGCACTCCAATTTTTTCTCTCTGAAAAAATTATTTTTTCGCATGAAAAAATCGGGTTGAATTTGAGAGTCTATGAAAATTCACTTCATAATCGTTTTTCGGCGAACCCAACACGAATGAAAGAATAAATGTATTCAAAAATAACAGTGAAATATAGTCACCTTTATATCAGCAAAACAGGATCCTGTCGGCGATGACTCCTATTCCAATATAAAGATTGCTCGAGCTCGACAAACGAATATGGAATGAAGCTGACGTGAAAATCCGTTGCTAAAAATGTCAAATTGTGCACAATTATCCTCGTGGTATTACAAAATAACCACGCCACTGGTAACAGTCTTTTTGTTCGAAATAATTCGCACAAATGGAAGTATTTAAATGAGAGTATTTCGATTAAATCGAAATCACTAAAACTGTGAAGCACAGGAACAACTGAAATTTTCCGAATTCACGAAAAGAAAGCAGAAAATAAAGAATTAATGGAAGCAGAATTATTCACGAAGTCAATCAGTGAACTGAATGAATTATATGAAAACGAAACAAATATGGGACATATACTGCTGACGAGTTGTCCTTATACATAAAGGATAATCCATATGGGAATTCCCCAGTATGGAGAAATTGATTTAATAATTCGAATTTTGAAAATTTAGAATAATTAATTCGAACCTTTCACTTGGCGTGAACACCAAGTTCAAACTATCGTTAGGCTCCCACTTGAGTGTTTTCCAGGCAGAATTACTGGCAATTGAAAAATGTCTAGACATTAACCTAGGAAGAAACTATCAGAGGTGCGATATAGCCATCCACTCGGATAGTCATGCCGCTATTAAAGCACTGAGCTCCTATGTCATTGACTCAAAGTTGATTTGGGAGTAGCCAATTGATAATATCACTCAAAAAGTATGTCGCCTTTCATGCTGGTAGCCAAACACTAATGCAATAATCTTTTTTTTGTGTGGAGTGTCGTGGAATGAACATCATCTATTTTCACACGAAAGCTTCTATCCCTCAAATAATTTCTTATTATTCTGCATAATTTGGCTGAATAAACTGTGGTTATCATTTTATATGTTAGTCCCTCATGCCATACTCTATCAAAAGCTCCAAGGCCGTAGCTTGAAAAAAATTTCGGGGGGGGGGGGGGGGTCCGTCCGAGGCCGTAGCTAGAAAAAAATTTCGGGGGGGGCCTTGAAAAGCTCTGGTTACATCTAGTAGTAGTAGTCCTGTGGCTTGTTTATTCTGAACTCCTTCTGTGATATACTCGGTCATGCTTGGGAGCTGCCTGTTATTCAATTGAAAGCTGTTTTCTGAATCCGAATTTTTCACTTGGTATCGTCGACAGGGTTTATGTTTCTTCATTAAGTCGTCTGGCGAAGACTCTGTCCACAATTTTTCTAGGGCTGGAAGCCGGCTTATTGATCTATAGTTTTATGGGAACTCTTGTCCTTACCTGGTTTGTTGAAAACTATCACTTCGGCAGTTCTCCATCTTTTTGGAAATTGCTCTGTTCTCCTCACTCCATTTGCTACGCTTGTTAGAGCAGCTGTTCCTTTCTTTGAAATTTTCTTCAGGATGAGAATTGTAATTTTATCTTTTCCAGGAGCCTTTCTTGTTTTCAAATTGAAGATTATCTGATTTCAGCCGGAGATGTTGGGTGAGGGATTTTGCCATCCGGTGGTGCTTCTTTCATTTCTTCTTTATTATCTTCAAGTAATTCTTCTCCGTCCTCATCGTCTTCTTCACAATAATTTATTCTTGACTCTCTCTCTATAATCTATAGTATCAGCAAGAGCGCTAGATTTATCGCTTTTTGGACATTCCACATGCACTAGTGGAATTTGCGTTCTTTCATATGCAATAATCAAAGTATTCGAAGATGGAGAGTCAAAGCTAGTAGCTGATTATAGAGCCTCCTTCTGAAGAACGGATGTTGAATGTTCTTTAGAAAATCGGTCTTAAGAAGCAATTCTGTAGAAACTTTAAATGAATTACCTCGGATAGTCAGTAGTTTATGTAGTGAAATTGCTTTTTAGGGTCTGAGGAATTTTCTTCCTTTGTGTTTTTCTTACTGTCTCCTTCCAGTTCTCCAAGCTCATCTGTCTTCAGCTCCTTTTTTAAATTAAGCACTGATAGATCTGCGCACAATGTGCAGGCAGATAGGAACTCTGTCCTTGGATAATTTTCGAAAATTAAACGAGGCCTCGCGATAAGTTTCCTAACTCAATAGATTATAAGGTATACATTTCCGCATTGATAGTTTCAGAATTTTTGGAGCTCAACAGGTGCGCAAAAGTATCAACCACCATAATGATTGACGTCACAGACTGTCTTCATTGGTGAATCCATCAAATTAACAATTTCACAATAAAGTTTCATTTATTTTCATTCCTTTCGATCTACCTACTCAATCTTATTTATAGACTGATCGACATAGGCTTGTTTGCTCATTCGTGGCAGATTCCGTGGGAAAACCCGGAAAACTGACAACGGGGGAGAAGCAATACGCTGAAAATGAGCGAAAAGCAATGGGCGGCTCTTTGATGAGATTCGGGCGCGATACATTACAGGATCGGATAAAGGATGTTCGTTTGGACCCGAATACGAACAATTAAATTAACTTGGCGCAATCGGAGAACTCCTTGCTTCGGCTTGCAGGTGGATTTCTCCCTATAAATCGTAGTTGAAGGTACAGACGGGAGTAAAGGAACATGCAATGAAAGGAGTGTGGTACGAGCTTCACATTTAATAATCGCAGTACCATTCACAAGGTTGCATTAATCGTTACAAGACATTGAGATTAAATTTGAGTTCTCATTTTTATGTGTTCAAAACTCATCACCAAAAAGAATCCTCTCATGATCCCCCTTCATTTATTTGTGTCCACCAAATCATCATGGAAATGTCAATTGGACAATAAATGATATAATATCGAAAAATCAAAGAACACTTCTATCCAGGTCACTTTCAAATGTCAGTCCATTGAGCGAGCAACGATTGAACCAGTTGATGAAAGCTACATAGACAAAGAATATTTTCTACTCAAATAGTTATCGGTTGCAAAAGAGATCGTTTATAATCTCCAGGCTCATTTAACGAAATAGAAACGGACCTATAGGTCGACGTTATTTCAAACAACGGTATACGTTATAATATTATGCTGATTGTTGGGTAATACGTCAATTGCAATGCCATAACGACGATACTGAAGTGATTGTTTAATCTATTAGACGGCAAAGTCGACGCGTATCCATGCTATTCCAGGGACGGAGTCGATTGCAATCATGGAAATTTCAAAAACTTCAAATCATTCAGGTTGTTGACCCAGAATTCCATCAGAAGGTCAAGTTTAAATGCCTTACTTTTTATGAAAAATTATATAAGCCACCCCTTACAACTCTGTTCAAATGGAAAACGCAAAAACAAAGATATCCAAAAGTACCAGGGAAGTCTGAAAAACACCACCAAAGAAATTTTCAGGCTATATGGAACATGCCCCCCTTTACAACTCTGTTCTTAGGGATTTAACCCTGTTTGCTGCGAAAGATGTACGTCATGATTGTGTGACCAATAATAACTTATGGGGCAGTAGTCTGGTTTGCTAAGGCAGTGAGAATTGTCGACAAGGTACTGAGACCTTTATCGTTTCCATCACTGGAGGACTAGCATATAAAATGATAACCGCAGGTTATTCACCCAAGTTATGCAAAATAATAAGAAATTATTTGAGGGGTAGGAACCTTTGTGAGAAAATAGGGGGTGTTCATTCCACACTCAGATACTTAGAAGCAGGAGTTTCCCAAGGATTCATACTAGGACCACTACTCTATAACATATACATACATGATTTACCAAGAAATCCAAGATGCCTACTTGCCCTATACGCAGACTATACGGGCATAGCAATTAGGCACAGAAATACAAAAATAATTCACAAAAGACTTCAAGAAGCTGCAGATGATATCAGTCAATGGTGTTACAGATGGAAAATCAAAATCAATGGAGAAAAGAGTCAAGCAATACTCCTTCAAAAGAGAAGACTGAAGATGGAATCGAAGATATCAATAGACATCAATGAAATTGAATGGGAGAATTAAGCTAAATACCTAGGAGTAATATTAGACAAAGGACTAACGTGGAAACAGCACAGTAAGTATGCAGTGGATAAAATGAATGTAGCAATGAAAAGATTATGCCCGATTCTAGGCAGAAGAAGCCAAATGAACAGAAACACGAAATTGAGGATCATAAAAGCAGTCGCCAGACCGCAGCTAACATATGGATCAACAGCATGGGGATATGCAGCGAGAATCCATATAAATAGGTTACAAAGTGCAGAAAACAAATTTCTGAGATGGGCATTAGAAGCCTCCTAGTTTGTTAGGAATGAACAAATCCGAAAAGACATAAAATGGGAGTCCATTACTACATTCATCAAACGAAAAGCTGCAAAAGCTTATGAAAGAGCTAGTGAACATCCAAATGACGACCTTAGAAGGTTAGTTGACTATGACCCTGCTGAAGATGAAAAAACCGCGAGAATTTACCGCAAAAGACCTAGAGACCAATTGCGAAAATGAAGATACAAAACTCCACAATTAGTGAGAAATATCCAATTGAAGGATGAACACAAACACTCAGCATAAAAGAATGCGAAAGAGAAAATAACAGATAAGATGATGGAAGGTTTATAGGCTTATGCCCGGAACCAACCGTAGGAGAGGTGTTTAGTAGGTAAGAATCCGACACTATTCAGAAAGACTGGGTGTCTGATGTAAGATTCACCTCTTCTAGAACGAAAAAAAAAATCACTGGAGCTATGAGAACGTGACCGACTAGAGCACTTGAGGTCATCACAGATCTCACTCTTCTACAGCTAGTGATCAATAGGTCGGCCCATGAGGCTATCCTCAGAATAACTAGGGAAGGTACAGGTAGTGCTATGTAAAAAGGAAGAATGGAAAGAGGAATATAGTACCCTCCCAAAATTTCAAAGTAAATACCATTAAATGGTACACATTTAGTTCTAAAACCACAATAGGGGGCCGGCGATGGAGTATAAGGGGCAAAAACCGAGTGAACATATCCGAACCTACGATATGCTGGATCAGTCCCTGTTGCTGCATATCGGTTCACAGTAATTTCGCAATAATCATCGAATATCCAGGAAAGTGAGTGTATGTTAACAAAAATTATCGGCAGGTTACGTAACAATGAACGTATTTTTCAACAAATACTAGATTGAACGATTACCTGAATTACTACATTTTCTATTCAACGGTGAGAATACAACAAGATGAAGTTTCGTCATGGCAGTTGTCACAACGATTAGGGACTACCTGTAGAAGCCTCGGAAGACGCAACGTCTATTGAGAAACTATTTCGACAATTCTTTTCGTATGAGCAAGGGATTCTTGTATGGTACGTAATCTTCACCGACGTTTCCTTCTCATCAACAGTAACAATGAACCCATAAAGGTATCGCTGACAGCATAGTAATAGGTGTACGTTTCGTCCCGGTTCCGTTCATAGGACCCATCTTGGTGTTGGAGTTGTCTTGCTCATAGTAAACGAGATCGTATTAATTATCAACAGAAGGGACGTAGTCTTTTGGACAGACGGAGCTACTCGGGCTCTTAGCGAAAAGAGAACGAAACAATTTGAGGTGTTATTTTGGCATTCAAAGAAAAATACCATTTTTCAGATAACTGATCGGATGCTTATATATTCATAAAAAAAAGGTTTGAAAATGGAGAATAACATCCGTCAAATGACCACGACTACAGGACCATATCCTATTCATGTAATTTTCCATAACCAAATCGCAAAGTGTCCTCGATATCCTCACGAATTTTATCTTCGAGGTCTTGAATCGACGATGGGCTCTCGGTGTAGACCTTCTCTCCCACATGACCCCAAAGGAAGAAGTGGCAACCCTTTGCCTTTCAGGGCTGAGTTGCATGAGATTTTATGGATGCCATTCCCAACTTCAGCCATCGACCAAGTGCGGAAAATTGACAGTTTGAAGCATCAAAATGAGTGACTTTTAGGGTTTTTGGTGGTGGTTAATTTCAGGTATATTCACTTTAATCTCGGAAAGGTTCTGGCGAAGGAGAAATGTCTCAGAGAACACATGCGCCAATAAATTCGAAAACAACTATGCGGCAATAAATGCGGAAAAAGTATGCGCCAAAAACTGAGCAATCAGTATGCGCCGAAGAATAGTTAGCGGTAGCGTTTTCTTTTAGATTTTTCAGGTGGAAGAGAAGGTAGGTCCCAGAGAACCCTTGACCTTGCAGGGCTGAGTTGCATGGGATTTCATGGATGCCATTCCCAACTTCAGCCATCGACCAAGTGCGGAAAATCAACAGTTTGAAGCATCAAAGTGAGTGACTTAGGGTTCTTGGTATTGGTTAATTTCAGGTATATTGACTCTCGAAAAGGTTCTGGCGAAGGAGAAATGTCTCAGAGAACACATGCGCCAATAAATGCAAAAACAACTATGCGGCAATAAATGCGGAAAAGTATGCGCCAAAAACTGAGCAATCAGTAGGCCCCAAAAAATACTAAGCGGTAGCGTTTTTTTTTTCAGATTTTTCAGGTGGAAGAGAAGGTAGGTCCCAGAGAACCCTTGGCCTTTCCGGGCTGAGTTGCATGGAATTTCACGAATGCCATTTCCAAATCCAGCCATCGATGGACCAAGAGCGGAAAAATCCGATTCACTTGACATTCCTGTAAAAATTCAATGTTCCACCAACTTGAGATGTTTACCCGCTTTTTGATCTGATAATAGCCTTCCATGTTATTATAAGTTCTATGCAAATTACACAATAATTGTATACATCGCCATCTAGTGGCAATAATATCAAATATAGTACCTTCACGACTACGCTACAGTGTCTAGATAAGAGCCATTAACCGTAGCGACACCTAGTGGCCTTATTCAAAAGGAGGAAAAGCATTTCCTACACAAGCAAATTTTTCATCGAATTTAGCAGAGTTTTAATGTATTTCATAATAACCAGGGCGTAGACGAATCCATAAATGAAGTTTCATAACAAACAGTCCATCCGATCTCGAGTTATAAATGGTGTAACCAACAACTCTGTTTATATATAAATTTCAATGCGTTGTTGAAGCGTGTATCGTTTCATTGTCATTAATGGCGTAGTTTTTCTTGTCGAAATAGTGGACTATTTGAAATAACACTTCTCATTGCAAAAACCTTCGAATAGAGTATAGGTTCGCCCAGAGGCTATAGAAAAACCATACCAGAACCCTGCTTCAGGAAGTTTCTCCTCCCATTTCATAACATTCTCGTGAAAACCGTTGCAATATAATGTTTTTCGCGTAGATTCTTCTGTCGTTTCCTCATTTTTCACTTAATAAGGTATTGTTCTAATGTCGGGCGTGATTCATCAGAGCATCAGCGAGATTCCGTATAAAAGAAAATAACCGCGCCAACCTCCCTAAAAATTCAATTCAATCCACGAATAGGAAGTTTTACTGACGCGTCATCCAGTTCACGGAAAACTCGGGCAAACGTTGCGGCATCCCGTTCTTTCCCAGTTTCGAGATTGTTTAATCCTGAACGATGCTCAGATGTCGAAGGATCCGTTGTAGTTGCCATGGCTACCCGTATTTCCGACTGGATGCGGTAGCTGAATCACTTTACCGCTTTGGCTCAAAACTCCAATCTTGAAATAAACATAATGGTATCAATGGAGTACGAGACGCTGCTCACAAAGAGCAAGGGACGAGGGGTGAATGGAATCATTATGGATATGATTCATCAGGAATTACAATACGTGGAATTCTTGTCTCCTTCGCATGCCCTTCTGGAGCTCCTGCATTGGGTTCAAGGATTATGTTTCTCTGAATAGCCATTCGAGAAAGACATTTCTTGAGTTCATGGATTCAGACACTAGGAAGTGATGAAATAAAGAATGAACTATGAATACTGAGATTACCCTGAATTTCACGAAATCTCTCGTTACTCTTATCCTACTCTGTAGTGCTGTATTCAATTGAAAGCTTGATTTACCTAAAAAGTCATTTATTCTTTCATATTCACAAATTCCACATGGCAAATGACAAAATTATAAATTTATAATACTAAATCAAAATTTCAGAGGGTGAATATAAATGACAACAGTAAATCAAAGATAATGACTGACTACGAATAACAATCTTCTTGTCTTCTTCTTAAATATAAAACGAAGTCGCTTTCGCTGTCTGTCTCTATGTACCTATGCTTAAATCTTCAAAACTACGCAACAGATTTTGAAACGCTTTTTTTAAATAGATAAAGTAATTCACTTAGGCACGTAGCCAGGATTTTCTTTCGGGGGGGGCCCACAATTTCGGGGGGGGCCCACAATAAGTAAACATTGCAAATTTTGTCAAATATAAAGGCATTTTTTGATATATACAGGCATTTTTTGATATTTCGGGGGGGGCACGGGCCCCCGGGCTCCCCCCCTCGCTACGTGCCTGAGGGGAAGGTTTATATGTATAATACACGCACAACATTTTAGAGAAACACTGATGAATTCACAAGTTTCTAATGTGATGTCGTAAATAAACACTTTTTTGCGCTTACATTGTGAATGCTGAATGAACCCTACGAGATAAATCAAAATAATGTACTCGGTTTTGTACTCCTGAAAAAGGTCAACAAAAAAGTCCGCGATAGTATATGTCTATCTCTTAAGGATAGCCCACAAAAACCATTTTTTATCCTTTACATTTCACGGGAAAAAATGGCTTATTTATCCCCACATAGCGGTGCGGCGCCGGTACTACCGTTGTTTATAATTATTGCATTGCATCCATGCGGTGCCGGGGCGGGTCGCTAGTATTATATAAAGCTTCAATTTAGATCTATACTCCATTCACTTTTATAATGTATCCCTGTTGGCCATGAAATTCTGACACATTTCACCGTGTATATTTTGAAAATGTTAGGTTATAGTCATGTTTCTGTCAGATACATACGCAACGTTGCCCTTTTACATGGAGGTCGTAGTAAATACGTATTTATCAAAATGTTTATTAACTTTGGCAAAAAATGAATTTGAGAAAATATTATGTGAATTCAATGATAACAAAGACCTGGCGAATGTTGAAGAAACTCATTTCACTGTTAATACTGGAAATATTTCACGTATAGAAACATGGTTGAAAGATTTGGTTATGCTTTTTTCTTGTACGGAAATCAAGAATCGAGTGTTGAAATTTTACTGAAGAATAATGGACAGAATAGTCCGTTACTTTGTGATAGTTAATTCGAAAAACACGACAGAAAAACTTCTATACGATCAGGAAT
This sequence comes from Adalia bipunctata, assembly GCA_910592335.1. NCBI lineage: Eukaryota > Metazoa > Arthropoda > Insecta > Coleoptera > Coccinellidae > Adalia > Adalia bipunctata. Next base: position 8,265,147 of record OU342955.1, on the reverse strand, counting down.
TCCCCACTTTTCAAAATTACCAAAAAATAAGCCTAAAGAAGACATTTAAATACCTTCTTGCAAAACTTTGAATACTCCAGTATGAATATTTATTTATTTATTTATTTACTTATCTACAACAAAAAAGACGAATGTAAATAAGTTTTTGACCCATCAAAATTACATGGGGAGTCAGAAAAGCATAATATGTATAGAACAAATTCACATTATAATAACGGTACAAACACACGGTCAATAGAATAAATATACACTGAAACGGACCTCTCAGCCTAGGAAATCATCGAAAAATTCTTGGGTACTGTAGTAGGCCTTCTCCATCAACATATCTCTGAGCCTCCTCCTCAACTGTCTCCTATCGACTATTTTCAGGTTGGAAGGTAGCTTATTAAATAACTTAATAGCTAAGTGGTTCACACTCAATTGAGCAGCCTTCACTCTGTGATATGGGATTTTGAGTTTATCACGGTTTCTGGTTTCATATTCATGATGACAGTTGTTCTTCTCCAGTATTTCTGTATGATCATAGACAAAAAGGATGGAGGCAAGTATAAAAATACACGGCAAAGTAAGTATACCCTCCCATGTAGCTATACTGCGAAACCTGTGTCACAGTTAAACATTAAAAGAACTAACTCCATTCGCAAAGTTAAAAAAGAGTAAATAGAAATTAGCATTGGCAACGTCTCGGAAAATCATTTGACATTTCACGAGTACCAACCTGTGTCAGTTTCAAGTAAAAAAACCTGATGAACCTAAGTCATCATCAACCTGGATACATTATAAAAGTGAATGGAGTATGAACTATAAGCGATTATTGATCAAAGATAGTTCTTTCAAATATTTCCTAAAATAAGGGAAATGGACTAGCAGAGACCTAATTTCCGAAATACACCACAGATGTCGTCATCACAAGAGGACAGGCGGGGCTATTCACTAAGCAAAGTTGTTATGGATAGCAACTGTAAATCGTCGTTATCCCATGTAATAAGCATGGGATAACGACGATTTACAGTTGCTATCCATAACAACTTTGCTTAGTGAATAGCCTCGAATGACACTTGTTTCTGGCTTATTTTATTAGCCTTCATCAGTGCCACATAGCCCTTCCTGCGATAGCAGACAACTGCTTGCGGTAGCAGACAACTGCTGGGAAGGGCTATATTATGGCACTGATGAACGCTAATAAGCCAGAAACTAGTCTGTCATTGTTCTTTTTTGGTGGCGACACTTGTGTTGTATTTCGGAAATTAGATCTCTGCTAGTCCATTTCCCTCAATAATTTTTTTTTGTCCGATGGACGTCTTATTTTCTAAAATGTTGAACTATATACTGGACAATACCGTCCATCCTTATTCTTTCCTCTTGGGAATGGCAACGGGATCATCTTTTGGTAGTTTGTACTGAAAACTGGCGGTTTGATTCCTGATACAATCAAGGACATCGTTCATACGGTTTTGGAAGAACGTGGAGATGAAACAGAGCCTTGAGGAACACCTATCTACGTTCAAACTGAAAATACTTGAACTGACACCGTCTACGACCATTCGATGTTATTCGATCATATATACTTTATTTTTTCTGAAGGGAGACAACCACATCATTTCTGAAGTTCCCATCACTTGCGGTGGTATTTAGTGGACTTCTTTTGATATGATGATTTAAAGAAAACGATAGCATCATCGTGTGCTAGAATGTTTCTGAATTCCCTTTCATGCACTTATTGGAAATCCAGTATCAGAATTATTCCAAACTGATCAGATACGTGTAAATAATAAGGCGCTGATAAAACCCATCCATCCAGATAATATCATATTTTCTCGCTCAACTCACTGTTCCGACAATGGGTTATTTACGTTATCATCGGATTGAATAAGGGGAAAGAGACATCCTCAAGTTTGATCCATTTCCGCAACGTCATTCACTCATTCAGCCATAAAGCAAATCATAAGTGGGGTTGATAGAGCTTGGATGGGGATGTAGCGCTCCTATTCCATCTTGGAACCGAAATGGGGCTACAAATCATCGCACCCCCGGCTCCTCATCATGGGTGACTCGTCAGGCCGATATTTCTATCCAATTTGGCGGTGTGCTGCTTAATCGAATCATTTCTTTGCTCTTCAAGTCATCCGAGTTTCACGTATTTTCAGGTCTCAATAAACACACGTGTAATACACGTTTCTCAATTTTAGTATCGTAATGAGTTCATTAAAGTCATGTTTGTTATTAAGGTTTTTTAAAATTTCGTCAGAATGGTACGCACTACGCATAGCCAGCAAATCCGTGGCGGTAAATTGAAGATATTTTATTTCATAAATAATTCCCAAATGTATATTCTCTAAATCAATAAATATGTCAATACTTTGCTACAGAAAACCATGTTTTATTGAAGACTTGAATCTTGCGCACTCATTGAAACACACCTCATTATTTAATTTTCAGTTAGCTGTTTTTGCAGTCGAGTTTTCTGTTCCTTTTAATAATTTGTTCATTTATTTTTCATATTATACTCCTCAATGTAATTCAATTTGATGAATGTGATAGCATTTATTGAGTAATTCACCATGTGTAAATCCTGAAGTTCATCGTTGTGAATCGAAAAAGGCATTCAAAGAGGTGTATGCAAATTAAAATGCTCGATGAGTGAGGAAATCGGGGAAAATTGGCAAGCGCTTGTATTTTCAGATTCATATCTGTCAGATTCGTAAATCATTGATGAAGTGAGCGGGTATGAAAATGATGTATTATATGAACCTGCGAAATATACACTGAACTCAATGAAATTATAAGCACCCTGTCGTCATACAAGATATGCGATAATCGATTAGAGCATTCATTTATGAATCACCCTCGAAGGGGGGTGCGTTCACTGAGTGTCCTCACTGATTTATAGTGGGGACTTCCTACTCCTCCACCAATCAATCACCCATTTGTTGTAAATTAAAGTATTTCCACCCGATGGACCACGCCAAGATTTGACTACGCATTTCATGTTATTCGATTATCGCGGAATTGATGTTTTAATTTGAATAATTAACTCTTCGAAAAGCAATTTTAGCTCCTATTAAAACCGAGGGACTGCATACTGAAGGGATCAGAGCTGGAATTACCATATGAGATTTTTGCAACAGAGTACCTCGTTGACAACATGCATCATTTTGTGAAAATGTTTAAATACAGGGTGCGGCACGGAGGATGGATGGTTTTAAAAAAATAATAAAAGCGTTAATTTTTACTCAAAAACACATTTATTGACGGAATCAGATTCTCAAGGAAATAGCATTTGAGACAGTCAAGTGTGGAAAATCACATCAGGCATGTGGTGGCCGAAATCGGTGATGCAGTGCTGGAGGCGCTCTTGGAAGTTCGCGTAGACTCTATCCAACATCGCTCTCTCAACTTGGGCAACTTCCACGCGAATAGCCCTTTTCAATTCGTCCAGAGTTCGGGGCTTGGTCTCGTATACTCTAGCCTTGAGGTGTCCCCATAAGAAAAAATCGCATATGGATAAATCTGGGGACCGGGCAGATCGCGACGGACTGCGAAGAATGGCTTGTCGAACGCGTTCAACATTTTCAGGCGTTCGAACTGTTCGCACAGGTCCTCTTGGTCTTCTGTTGATCAGTTCACCACGTCTGCGAAGTGATTCAACCCAACGAAGTATGGTGTTTCGAGAGGGAATAGCTCTATTCCGATGAATGTGGAAATGGCGACGAAACTCACGCTGCACGACCGTGACTGACTCATTATTTCGGACGAAACTATCATAGGCGAAAACACGATGCTCCACCGTCCAAGGCTCCATGACGACAACTGGTAAATACATGCTAGGAACACACGAGTCTAACGGCACCTTCCCCACTTCTCTCGTCCTCAGTGGGGGAAAGTTATGCCCATCTGAAAAACGTCCGCCCTCCGTGCCGCACCTTGTACAAGGAAGAGAATAATGAAAACCTATTAAAAAGATGATTTCGGAAAGAGAGTATCCCTGAATATACATAAGGGATAATTTTAATTATTTCTAGCTCTCAATAAGAAAAGAACAAAATAAGAATGATCTATTTCGAAACGAATATCCGTCACCAGCACAATATCAAATCATGATCATTATTAAAGCAAGATGCCCTCGCTACTTCCGATCTTTCTCCTTTTGCTCTTCATATCTGGTAATACAAGTGTAAAAAATATCTTGAATTTGAAAAAATATTCAAGGCCACCGTACAATTTGGTCGCTTAATACGGTTGGGTATTCAGCCTATAATCATCAGTTAATGGAATATCATTTCAAATTGAAGGTGAAAAAAAATTATTTGTGAATCCACATGTATTTTGCAACAGATTAAAGTTTATGGTCATTTAGACATGACATTATGATTCAATACATTACGATAAGGAAGTTCAAAGAATACCGAAAGGAAGTTGATGTCAAGGAAGCAAGGTCTTGTTCCTCTAATTAGTCTATTCTAAAATATATCCGCGATTGTGCAATGACTCTTGATCTATATCATTAATTCAAAATTGCAAATATATCACATCAATTAATTGTGTGATATGAATTTGTATCTACATAATACGGAAGTTGTTTAAAAATTATTTATTTCGCATATTTAACGTTTAATTCTGTTCCGAAGTCTTCAAATGACGAATGATCAACGTGAAAATTTTCTGAAAAACATTTCCTATGACATGGAATTAAAACTAATTGTTGGAAAACAACTTATGTTGTGAAAATTGTAACAAGAGCAAGATATTTAAACTTGACTATTTCCCTCGTCTTAATTTCCACCAATCAGAAACGGGAAAAACTGTATGGCAGTAGCTGTCAGCAGTTTTTTCGGGTTTACCCTCGGCAAAACTTGACAGTTTTTGTCAACGAAAATTAATAATACATACATAATGCATCCAGAATAATCTGTTACTCATGAAATAGTCTTGTCAAATACCATTCGGGCATCTAATATTTCCAGTGAAAAAAATCGAAAAAACACAATGCAAAGTAATATTTTTTCAACAAAATGCATTCTTGCAGGTGCAACAATCCTCGTCTTCGACTCGGATTTTTGTTGCCACCATCGCTCGTGCTTCTTGTTAAAATATTACTTAGAAACGTGTTTTTTCGATTTTTTTCGGAAAAATTGGATGCCCTAATGATATTACTTACGAATAGAATAAATTGAATTAATTGGATGTTTTACTTTCCCAATAACTTCAGCCAAGGGCAATCAGTTGATAGCATTGGTAAAATATTAAAAATTTAGCTGAGTTACATTTTGAAATATCAGGAAATCCTGAAAAATTGTTGTTTTTCATTTTTTGCATTTAGCTTCATGAAATTGAAGGGCTTTCATTTTTTATTTACTGAATTATATGATGAATGGTTAAACAATTTCTAATTTTAACTAATGAACCTGTAGAATTGTTCAGAGTCCTTCATAATTTTCGAAATGATTTTCTTATTCTGAAAAATGTGCTGAGAAGAACAGTCTCCCTGTTTACTTCGATAATTTATTATAAATGTTCTATTTCAATTTAAACTCTTTAGGTTTAAAAGGATTGCCAAAATTGAATCTATCAACACACATTTTAATGAGTTGAGTGTTAATTATGGGATTGATATCAATATAAAAATTTCATAACAAACTTCTTGGAGTCGAGTTTTGAGGATGCTAAGAAATAAAGAAAATTTTATCGAATTCCAAGAAGAACCAGTGGAACTATGATCAAAGGAAGTCAAACAAAGTTCTACATCAAAATATCTCATCTAGAGCATTCCAGAAATCAAGACAATGACCACACTTCTTCGTGCCTAAATTTCTAATTCATTATTTTCAAACGGCTTTCTTCAATGGACAATGAGCCGCACAGCCATGAACCAATCCTCTAGTACAACTTCATTCTAGAAGATTCCGGATAGGCAAGGGACAAGGTCACATACAAGCCACAAAGAAGGCAACGAATCCGTTTATTAATGCGTGCAGTAGTTATGATCTGGGCGAGGCTTGTTGGGTTCTCATGTCACAACGCACCCCAGGGATACCACTAACAACCCTCAACCGTGGATACCGACACAACGTTTCGAAACTCTCTGTATTATTCACAAATCTGAGTTTACAGAGTGACAAAACAAAGTAGATAGGTAGTCGGTCTTGTTGTCGACACATTTGTTGAATCTTTTTCGGGCATTCATTGAGAATTCGCGTCTGCCCTTGCAAGATTGACAAGAAATGGAAAAGGTGTGGGTAGGTATCTTTTTCTTGAAATCTCTCTTTTGTAGCTTGGATTAAGCCTTGGACATGACAGAACCTCTTTGGTCAAGTTTATCATTCACAGATTCTTATTTTCTCGAAGAATTTTTAAATTTTTTTATAGTGTTTAGTTCCAAATATTTCCTGAAATTTCCCGGTGAATATTCATATTCACGTTGAATGAATATTCCTTCGAATGCACTGGTATCATTTCGATTGCTTCTCAGCTTGCCTCGTGTAGGTAGGTCTTTCGGGGCAACATAAAAGGCATCGTGATCCTGGCAACATATGGTCATAATTTAGAGTTCGCGGTCAGTGTACGGTCACAACAACGGAGGTGGAGGAACCTGTTGTTTAGAAGACAAGACCGACCCGTAAAATTTCGCTTCTTAACAAGACGTGCTCATATCAGATGCAAACACAGAAATGGATTCGTCAGATATGCTCCTAATCTTGTAGATATATGGTCAGGTAAAATTCAGACCCACCTCTTAAATCTGTCTCATTTTTCTGGAAGCAGTTTTTGATGACAAATCGTTATTTTCTTGTCCCAACCCATCGCATCTCAGATATTCAAATGTTGCAACCTTTTGGAGCTTTGAGTTTGAACTGTTGAGGTTAAATTCAATATTCAATGCTGTTTTAAGTAAAAATGCATATAATGTCATATATTGTAAATAAATACATATTTGAATAAACATTACCATTATTTTATCCAAAAAATACTTATTCAAATGCAATGTAAGATATACTACATTTGTGGCCAGGCAATGAAAATTCAAGAAGTCCATGGGGCACAAGATTTTATTGGTGTTGGCGTTATATATAGCGTACACTAGTTTTTGTGTTGAATGGACTGTTTGTGACTTTTCGTTTTATTGTGCATTTTGTTCTTTATCATTTATTATACAACTATATTGAGTATTGACAAGCCATGTTAATTTTTGATGGCACTCCTTCGTTTATATCTGTATACCTTCAATGTATCTGTGATATAAATAAATTAAATGAAAAGTAATGAAAATCACTTATTTGTATGAAACTTGGATTGATACGCATGACGAAATTAGTAGGGGTTAGGTAAATAACTTGGGCCTTCGTTATCTACAAACGCTATCAAGAAAGGGCAAACGTCTAATTAGTTTGAATGCCGGAAATGAATACGGTTGGATTCCTAATTTTTATCAATTTCCACGCTGTGCTGATGCCGCAGCAGATATTGACGCTTCGCTATTTGAAAAATGATTTTCTGGGCAACTGATACCGTGGTACCCAAAATCTATTAATCGAAGAGGAAATAGAGAAAAGTAAATGAACTCGCTTTTGTAGATGTATTTATGTATGTTATCTCACGTTTTTTATCTACTCATGAATTTTTTAGCACCAATTTAATTGTAGTTCTTTTCTTCAGGGTTTTGTTAGGTGTAGCAACCCAATTACATTATTGTATTATATTATTCGATCGGATAATGTACAACTTGAATGTAATGTGACTTTGACTGCTTAGATAAACGGAAGTCAACTCGGAAAAAAAAATCTGAAGATTGAATTGATAATTTAACCTGCTCGACGTTAAGATTTGTTGATCTCTTTTATTCTCTCTTCACAATATCAAGATCCCATATGTATTAGCGGGATCTGTTGTGGTAAAATTCGCTTTTTATAAATTTGGGATGAACTAAATTGGGGTCGTGTGAACATTTTGAGATCGGCAAGGGAAGAGGGTGTGCTGTCAAATCTTTCTCACGTGCATATCACCAGTGGCGCCGGTTTTTCCAAATAGGGTGATTTATTGAATTAAATAATCGATTTCGGAGTATACTCTTTCAATTTAGTTGCTGTGAAATCTGAATCGATTTCTAGGTCTTTTCTCTCGAATGAAAAAAATTGGAGGTGAAGGTTATTAGAAACGATATACAGCATCAAATCATTCGTCTTCATTTCATGAATTGTTCGAATGTTGGTCCAAACCAGAAATTTGAATTATGTTTCCAAACATCGGTGGAAGTGTCTTTTTACAAATTCAATATGACATCAATTAAACTGCAATTGGTAGTGTTTCTACTTGGAATATTCCGAAGATATTAGTCTGTATCAGTAGAAGTGCATTAATTTCTACGTCAATCCTGTCATTCAAAAAGATTAATCATTACTAGAATTGGAAAATTTCAATCACTGCCTTTTTAGCCTTCTTGCTATGATTAAGTTTTTTCCGAAATGTGAACTGGATAATAGCAAATCGAATCAAAAAATGGACTAGCTATTTTTTTTCCAATTCCTTTTAAGAATTACCTAATTAGTTTTACATCTTCAGTTTGAAGACCTAAGCCAATATTTTGAATGAATCTTTTTTGCATATTTGCAATGAAAATATTGAGTTTAAAAAATTAATTCAGATTATTAAGATCAAGGTACCTATGCTTTCTACAAAATCTGGGGAAAAATGTAATTGATTGGTTTATTCCGATCACATCCAGTACCAACATGAATTTGGGTCTGTAAATATATCAATCCTCGACTGCCTGGTTTTACGTTCTGCTACATTTTGTATTAATTATATGACTGTATGATATACGAAAGTTTTCGAACATTCTGTGTTGAAACTCGTTCAAGTATCAGGAAGATTAAACACTCATTAGCCTCTCTTTTCAAACAAAACTTCACGAATTTTTCAATAAAGCGCAAAAAGAATTTCAATAATCAAATAACAAGTTGAGCACGCCTCTGCCTGGTTCCATTGCACCATATTCCGATGTGCCTGATGCCACCCTACTTCTTGGAATTTCGAACGAACCAGTCATTTGGGTAGAGGAACGAGTGCAACAGAAAATATAAGAATCTCCCACAACTTATATTCCATATATTTCAGTCGACTTTTTTGGGCCTGTCAATATTTTCATTGTTGTCTCAGTAGAAAGTGAGCGAACGTTTCATATTAATATGATCGAAATTGTCACCATGAAGACGACCGACATTTCCTTGCATATATGGTGTAACATCACCTTCTCTTGCTGTTTGTATTTTTATTTCCAAACTTTTATGCAATGATTGACCATTTCAGAAGTGAAGCGGTAATAGTGCTCATTTGTGTATAATTTTGTAATCACGTGTAAAGAAATAGTGAATTCGTCTGAGTATATGAGTTTTCCATACCATGGCACCATCTGTCACCACCTCATGGAACTTTCTTCCAATTTAGTTGCATTTCAAGGCAATTTTTATGCTTGAACTACATTTTATCTATACTTTTCATGTGCAATGCTCATTTATCTGATAGATTGGTATATAATTATTATTTCAAATAACGAAAAAAGCTCCTATCTGGAGTTAAGAGCTTTAGCGTGCTCATTTATCCACCTTGTAGGTAGATTCAAATCTTTCAATGCAAGAAGCAGGTTGAAAAAATTTTTGACAGCAGTTATAAAAGTTGACAGCAGCTATCAAAGAATGCCCCGAATTTGTTTTTATAGAAATATTAGGAATTTTTCAGCTCTTGGATGTATTCAATAATATTTTAAACACACAATACACTTAGGACATTATTACTTTGTGATTTATGGATCCTAAAAACTTCTGAAAACTTCTCTCATCAATTTTCATCATGTTTTCAGAGTGGATGCATCCGTGATTGCTAATTTTGAGGATAGAATGCGACTGTTCTCATTTATTCAATTTAATTCAGCCCACACTCTTTGAGACAACTGAGGAGATAACAGAAAACTAATAATGAAACAATCGTGAATAACAATTACAACTCAATGACAATATACGACATTTTACGCTGAAGATACATCATATGGCCAACGGAATTGAAATGAAACATTAAACCAGTTTATTAAGTAGTTGTTTATCTCGACTATAACTAAAAAGTGCTAAAATGTTTTTAGACTACTTACCCGATCAACCGTTTCCGTTATAAACCAGTTTATATTCAAGACAATTTTTTTTACACAACATACAAAGTAAGTATACTCCATTAACTTTTATAAAGTATCTCTCTCGGTTGGCCAAGAATCAGGTTTATCAAGTTTTCTTACATAAAACTGACGCAGGTTGGCACTCGTGAAATATCGGCAATGTCAAAATAATTCTCCGAGACGTTGCCAATGCTAATTTATATTTACTCTTTTTAACTTTGTAAACGGAGTTACCTAGTTCTTTTAAGGTTTAACTGTGATACAGGTTTCGTGGTACTAAATACTACATTTTCATCCTAGAGTATTTCAAGTTGTGCAAAAAGGTATTCAAATGTCTTCTGTAGGCTTATTTCTCGAGAATTTCGAAAATTGGGGAATTCCATAGGACCGTCTGTTCGTTCAGGAAGTTTTTCTGTCGGGTTATTCCTGTACTTTTATTCTTTTTCCGAATGAACTATCACAAAGTAACGAATTATTCTGTTCATTATTTTTCAGTAAAATTTCAATATTCGATTCTTGATTTTCGTACAAGAAAATAGCATAACTGAATCTTCTAATCATGATAATCTACGTGAAATATTTCCAGTATTTACAGAGAAAAAAGTTTCTTCAACATTTGTTGAATTGAATTATTGAATTCACATAATATTTTTTTTGGACTCATTATTTTTCCAAAATGAATAAATATTTTGATAAATACGTATTTACTACTACGTCTCTGTAGGAAGGAAAACTTTGACTAGTTATCTGACAGGAAAACGACTATAACCTAACATTTTCAAAATATACACGGTGAAATATGTCGGAATGTCATTGCCTGATTGCCAACCTGGATATTTATAAAAGTGTATGGAGTATATCTAAATAACGTATCGGTATGGAGAAAATTTCATGATTTAAAATTTTCAAAGGTTAATTAAAAATACGAAAATTATTACTCTGGTTGTATTCCAGATGTCTTTGAGAGCTCCTAATTAGGCAATCCAAACCACGTGTTTTTTCCACCATTGTCAACCTCAAAACGTTTCTGACAGGTCGCTGGCTGCAGTAAATATGAGAAATTTCATTATCGTATGCCTTTCATGGGTGAACAAGTGATTTGAAATATCAAAAAATATCCTGAAACAACACTGACGAAGAAAATTCCACTCAATCATATGATCTTAACTTTTAGTATTAGGAGCCCGAAGATATTGAAGAGAAAGTATTGGAGAAGAAATATTTATCCTTTTTTATATAAATTTAAATATTCATCAGTTTTACATTTTACATGAACTGAATACTGCTTATTTCAGTGTCTACGAAGAAATAATCACTTTAGTTTCTTATCATCGATATTGTCAAGTATTTCTGACTGCTGACCAAATCTCCCTCTGTTTCCTGGTAAGTCACATATGTGTATAATACACCAAGTTACACACACTGAGTGTTCCAAAATATTCAAGAAAATCCTCTCAATTTGAACGACTTGCACATCCAACCTTGGCACACATTTATGGCATTTTTTTATTGAAAATGCACTTTAATTAAATAATTTTCACTGGTCTGATATTCCTAAGAGTAATATTGACTAGAAATATCAAAAAAATTTCCACATAAAACAATTTTTCAAGCTAATAAACGGTTTTAATGTCTACATGATCAAAGCTAGATTCCCATTGTTTGACCACCAGCACTAACCCTAAAAAATATTTGACAGGTCGTTGGATTGCCTAATAAGAATTTCTTGCTTGGGTTATATTCGTGATATCTATGAGAGCACACAAAAATAGTTTCAAATTCTGATCAATTTCGACGCAATGAGAATTTCCGATTCTGTTTATATAAGGGACAACTTTAGGAACTCGTAAATAGAAAAAATTGAGAATCTGGCTCAGTACATAAAAGGATAAAGCAATTTCTCGAGGAGATGTATGTGTTTCCTGTGTATGTTATTATCGTAACAGATTTCGTAATGCATGCTAAAATTCTTTAATTTTTTCTTAATCAACTTTAAAAGTGAGTTTTTAATTATAAATTCACACAATATATGTATAAGAATTTTACTTGGAATGGTGAAGTTTAAAAACCAAAAAGCAAAAAATCTTCGTATTTCACGAATAAATATCACCATTCTTTCATCGAATGCGGGCCAGTTTCTATAGATCCGCTGGTGCATCGTGCATCTGCAATTACCTCCTGATAATTTCTGAAAACTGACAAAGAAAGCCAGGCTCAAGATGTTCCTCGGCGCGGACGTCGGTGGCAAAGTGTTGAGCCCGTGGTGTTAGCAGGTGCGGATCACCTGGAACGGGCGACAACGCGCCCAAGTAGCCAGGTGAGGGCAGCTCGACGCGGTCCGGCCCACATCTGCCAGTCCAGTTGTCTCGTGCCTAGACCATGGATCAGTTTCGACATTTGTTCTCCACCGGAATTCGTTCATTAGGGATGTGTTACTGAGTATTGGGTAATTTGGGTTGAGATATTGACTATTACGTGTTTGAGTTCTACCTCGATGTTCTTTACATCAGTTAAAGTTATTCTAGGGATTTAGGAGCGGGTACATAAGCCCGTGTAGTTTCTCCGTCTTCTTCTTATTCTACCTGTTGTAGTTAAATTTCTCGTCTAATATCACTCCTAGGTACTTTGCTCCTTCTTCGAATCTCGTTTTCTTCTATTATGATGTATGATTCTCCATTTCTTGAAGCGGTTCAAGTCCTCTTGTTTCCTCATTTTCAAGCCTTTCCTTTGCTTGTTCGAATAGTACAGTGCCCCATCGTCTGCGAACGGGACTCACGCGTTGAAAGATGTGGCTGGTCTTCGGACCGCGGTACTCCGATATCGCTTTAGAGCGGTGCCCTCTGCTGAGCACTTGCTCAAGCGCGGGCAGCATGTGTAGATTGCTACACATGATTCTCCCTCAATGGACAGAACAACTGGTCTCGAATCGGTGGACAATGCCAGGAGACCTAAGGGGCTGCATCGGGTGTTTTAGTGGTCCGTCACTGGGATGGACACGTGCCATCTCTAGAGGGAGACGTACGTATCTCGAAGGTCGATCCAAACATCGAATGTAGATAGTTGAATGTTACACACGCTGTGGACAGTGAGTCGCCACAGTTTGAAAGGTATTTTTGGAATACCCTGAGCCATACTGCCACGTCCATATTACCAGCATCAGTCAACATTGTCTCAATATTGAATTTCCCCGTAAGCTCATTTTGCATGTGGTTTGCCAGAAGACTTTTGCCGATGGAATCTGGCAAACCGACGAAGTGCTGTAGTTCTGTCGTACCCCTACATCCCTTGGTCTCTTCGTGGTGTCATATTATCATTAGGTTCAGGACTTTGTAGCTACAATAATGTGCTGAACATATACTGAAGATTTGTACATACGTACAATACACATGTCAGAGAGTTATAGTTATAGTGAAAAGGGGTTACAGTTCACTGCGACCTTAAGGTCTATTGTACCCCTAACAGAGCTGTTATCATCGCGCCTCCTACAGCTCGCCCTCCAGTTCCAGAGATTTGATGAATCTGGGACGGCTTCAAGGAGTATAACTCCCCACTTCTACAAGTTTCTTGTCCAAAGCACTCTTTCCCTTGGCTTGCAATGGCATAGCATTCCGTAACCAGGTGAAAAGGAATTTCTTCCTCCTCCCCACACTCATCAGTGTCCGATAAACCCATTCTCAACAGATGCTTCTTTAGGCGACAATGTCCTGTGAGAAAGCCAGTGAAGTTGGTTTTTACTGAGATCCAGATATTTTTTGGATCTAGCAGTTTCAAAGTTCCGGAGGAACTTTTTGGAGTGATCCTTTCCTGGGAGATTCCTCCAGAGTTTTTCTTTTTCGGTTTTCTCCTTCAGCATAAACTCCTTCTTATAGGTGCATTTTCCTATACCACAGAAGAGTTCTGGGCCAGTGAGTGGCGTTTGTGCACTCTTTCTGGCCAGTGTATTGGCCTTTTCGTTTCCTACGATTCCCGAATGAACGGGAACCCAGATTAAAAAGACCTTATTCTTCTTGCCTACCTCATTGAGTTTGTTTCGGCACTCCCAAATCAGCTTTGAGTCAATGACGTTGGAGCTCAGTGCTTTAATAGCAGCTTGACTATCTGTGTGAATAGCTATATCGCATTTCTGATAGTTTCTTTCTAGATTTATATCTAGACATCTTCCGATTGCAAGTATTTCCGTTTGAAGGACGCTTGTACAGGAGCCTAACGATAGTGCACATTTGGTACTTGACCCGTAAATCCCAGCGCCAGCTCCTGTAGCGGTTTTGGAACCGTCTGTATACCATTTTATTGTATTTTCTTGAGATTATAGTTGGTGTATTCCCTTTCCCAATCCTCTCTTTTGCTTAGCATGTACTGAAGTTTTTCTCAGTGCTTACTTTCTTGATCCTTACATCACTAGGAAGGTTTGCAGATGATGTGTAGTCATTTAGAGAGGACCAAGCTCTCTGAAACCTGACTCTCTCATTGCTTGCTCCTTCTTCAGATACTCTGAGGATGGCCTCATGGGCTACCCTATCAATCACTAGATGTAGAGGTGTGAGGTCTGTGATGATCTCAAGCGCCCTGGTTGGGCACGTTCTCATAGCTCCCGTGATGCACACACAGGCAAGCCTCTGTACTTTGTCGAGCATTTTCCTCGTACTTGCCTGACTTGCCTTAGCAAACCAGGCTACTGCCCCATATGTGACTATAGGTCTTACAATCATGTCAGAGAGTTATTTCAGCTTGTAATTCTTCCACAGTTTCTTGAAATTTCTTGAAATTATAACCAATTTTCAAAGTCTTATAACCTACTCCAAATATCTGATCTGACTGATATTTGAAATAGAGTGGTATTATATTGTCTGCTCTGAAGACAGTCTGCGTCACCCTGCATCTCTTCCTACGGAAAGCATTCATTGACGACAATTACAATGAGACAATAATTCTCATGGTTTCATTTCCAATTGCAGACAGTAATCATGTTCTCATTGTGTTCATTTGTCTTACCGTCGTTGACAACAAAACGTCGTTGATCTGACTCGTTGACCTTAGCTTATTCTATGCAGTGAGGTGACCGATATTTCGAAGTGCTGTTATTTGTCGCTGGTCAATTATGAGCCATATTTATATTATTTAAGCGAATATGAACATATCGAGATGGATAGGAGTGGCTTACTAATAGAATTATTAGATATTTATACGGACCGTAATTGATTTACGATTAGTACAGCGCGAATAGGTATTTATGGTTCGCGCAGGACAGTATCCAGAGGAATGGACTATTTCACGTTGAAAACTCAATAGGTGGATTCAGCCACCATTTTGTATGCCATATTCAAAACTCCTGATTAATCTATTTACGACGTGGATGGAACTTGTTGAGGAACAATTTTTAAGTAAGAGGAAAATGAAACATTCAACTCAAGATGTTCTTCAATATGTCTTATCGCCCATTAGATCAACGAGTGGTCTCGCAGGTGATTGTTGTCGCTTGTGCGCTCAAGTTAACCATACCTTCTTCACTAACGGCATTTCTGGTTCAGAATGAAATCGAGTGCGTGACAATAACTGTTTGTTCAAGAGCGAGAGAGAAAACAACTGGTTCGTGTTTTTCAGAAAGCTTAGGTAGATTTTTGGAGCAAGATTAACTTTCAGGACTGAAGCGGAATTCCAACCTCTGAATCTTTCGATTCTTTTAGTATGATCTCGACAACGAAATCTAATAGAAAATGTTTCATTTCAAGTGGCGACAATTCATTCAATTTTGCAATAATTGTTAGGCCTGAAGCAGATGAAAGTCTTGTCAAGTCATTGGTTTGTTTTTCCTGTCATAATCCCAGAAGATTTTATTTTCAGAAATTATAATAAAATGAAATGATTTCTCAATGATATCCATAAAAAATCTACTTGGCTGGCTTATGGTACCATTTGAAAAGCTCATCCTTACGCATCTAGCTTTGTGCAAATAGATGCATGCAGAAAAGTTTGCACATTTCACACGCTCGTAGAAAAACCGTAATTTACATCAAACAAAGGTAGATTTCATTATGAACATGACAAATGTTGATGTGATACGAATATCTATTATTAAAAAACTAATTATAATAATAATTTCGTTTTTCTCGTGAAACTATTATATCAAAATTGAAAATATCAAAAAAGTGATAACATTTAACATTATGAGGTTGATGAGTTCAGCTGTGCTCCTACATATGAAAGGAAAATCAACTAGTACTTCACCATTGATTCGGTAATTCATCGGAGTCATGGAACAATGATCTGTGGGTGGTATAAACAATAAACAAATGATACGGGTACTGACTCCAAATAATAGAAATCGTGTCAATGGAAATGGGATATTTTTCTAGTATTACAGCATAATATGAGAATCCTATCGAAAAATTTCACGATGCATTATGTGATATTCTTCTTCCTATAAATCTCTAAGTCTTCCTGAGTCTTGTCTATACATGACAATGACAATGGGGGCTGACAAAGTATCACATCAACGGCATTTGTGCACGCTGAGCAGATTTCTAACTCATTAGGATTAGTGGTTCTTGAAGTCAATTTGGCTTAAGTAATCCCTTAGTTTCCAAATCACTTTCGTGGTCTTCTTCAGAGTGATTAATAGTAAAGAATATAAAAACTAAGACGTAGTTGACTTCAAGAACCATTATTCCTAGCAGTATCTAAATCTATAAAGTATCACTGGAACTTATGCCATTTCGAATGATGAATTGACATTTACTCAAGTTCAGTCAATAAAGTTTCTCATTTCTGAGCGCTCGAAAGCTCAGAACCTCAAGAGCTTTCTCATTTATTTCAAAAAAATTTCTATTTCATTTCATTCAGTAAATGCTCAAGCTGAATGAATTTACTTTTTCAGAGTCGAGAATTCAATCGAATCCAAAATTTAGTGATTGTGTAATTCGTGAGGTAATCAGAAGTAAATTCCACATCTATTCATTCTTAGCTATGTTTAAAAAATATTTTCTACAGAAGCGAAGTTCATTGAGGTAAAAAAAAAATTAAATATATTTTTTTTTATTTAACGTTTATTGTGCTTCGATTTCACAGATCATTAGCACTGCGGGTCGGTTACATCTCATATTTTTAAATATTCTTTTTTTGTAATCGATATAATTCATCTTACTCAAAATTCATGAGCTTTCAGGAAATCACTGTACCGTTCTGAAATTAATGTATTTCCGATTCAGATATATATGTTGTGATTCATTCAATGTAAATTTCCACTAGAGTTTGTTTGGCTTGGCAAAATATCTAGCACCTAGATCACGCGTAAAGCCATCACTAATACGCTCGGAATTTCATGGTAGAATCTACAGCTCAGTGAATGATATCATATTAGATTATTTAGACGTAAATATATTACGACACTAAACATTCGCATGCCGGCACAAATACGTAATGTTTTGGAGATGAACAAAGCGCAATAAAAGCAAGGACTCATTACAAATGAGGAAAATACCGAACCAGCAATCAAGGACTACGACGAATTCTAACTTCACGCTACGATAGAAAATCCAAAATAGGTTTAATTCAAAGGTACTTGTCGGAGTTATTGAAATGTTCGGTCAATTGAAGGCTTTGGCAAAAATTGTGTTGTAATTAATCAATTTGGGTAGTAGAGTATTCCCTGAATTTATTTCTCGAAAAACGTCTAGGTATAGGTATCTTTTCAACAGAAGCCGAACTCGAAGGAATGGAAAATGAATGTAAACTCCATTCACTTTTATTTAATCACATAGGAGATCATGGTTTCGTTTTCAGGAGTTGGTGCACCTGATGAAAAGTCTGTGCGCGTACAGAAAATATCCTTAATGACAAAACGACGTTGCCAGTTTCTTTGTTTACATCGAAGTAAAAGTATCAAAGATATTCCACATTTTGTTAGTTCGAATCGATCGGCGATTTTGGGGCGAAATATCGATAGGAAATCGCCTATTTTTCCGTTCTTCGTCGTCCAGAAGAAGTTTCCCGTCGATATGAGAAATTTCGTGCAAATGTCATTTTTTCCGTTCACGACTTTTGGCGTGAGTACGAACGGCAAATTGGAATTGGACCAAAAATCGATTTATAGGCATAAATAAAGCGAAAGTAAATACTAATCGACCTTTTTACACTTGATAACGAAGTTTTTTTTAGGTATCTGGCCGTTTAGAAAGATTTCAAACGAAATTCCGGTCCCCCAGAAGTTTGGTTAGTTTCGGTATCGTTTTGGTGCTCAACATTTATTTGGAATGTGTAAATGGACAAAAAAGGCTTCCTTATACGATCTTCTAACGAAAGCGACCGGAAAATATGGTTCAGGTAGGATTTTCGAGGAATTATGAGGAAAGAACTTGCAGAATGAAATTGCACGATTTTCGTAAGTACCTAAACGAGTTCTGGATGGCCATCATCGGTCTCTAAATGATTATTGTTGATCGTATTCACGTTTCAGAAAAAAACACGTCGAAAAAGCTAAAAAAAAAGAAGAAATATGACTATATTACATTCAACGGTAGATAGGTGAATTCAGATTCCGATGAATTGAAATGTGTCACTGGAGCTTTCATTCCTATCAATTCTTTGCCGAAAGTAGAAATAGGCTATATTGAACCAGGATACATCGGTTCTTTCCATATTCCAGGAATTTGTGTCTTATTTTAGAACAGGTGAATGATAAATGTGAAGCATATGTTTGACCTATTTCCTTTTATTTGTACAAACCTACTGTGGTAGTAATGTATGAATATTTTTTAAACTAATAAATTACTATACAGTAAGAATATTTTACTCCTTGTTCATAAGATCAAATAAATGAAATGTATATCTATAAAGCTTTCAGGAATTGACATTCTTGCTTATTAATTTATAAAAACTCAGTTACTATTGCATTGAAATTATTAGTTTCTCTGTGAACAAATTCGTTAATTTAGTTATTATGTTTATTTTCTTTGTGATGAATGAATAAAACTGTTATTTATTTGAAATAAAGAAATATTAGAAATAGAAATGTTATGCACCCTCACAATCATATCACATACAATATCATGAGGAAAACAAAGCACATCGATAAATCTTTACAATCATAAATCCAAAAACTCCTTTATATGTAGAATATTGTTCACAATTTTCTGTTGTGTTCTTCAAAATGAAATATACATTCTGAGAAATACGCTAAGAATGTAGAAAGGGCAACATAGTGTTGACTTGGAACATAAAAATATTTTGAAAAACATCATAACTTCGATACAGAGTGGAATGTGTCAAATTTCCAATCCCAGACTCCAAAGTTGTGATTTTATAATTGTGAATGGAGTATAGTTATCGCTTCTTCTCAGATATTCTTACTTTTATGGACCTTTCCATCACAGTATCAAAATAGATATGACTTAACTTGTTGAATTTCTCCATCGATCTCCAATCAATGATTTCAGTGCCCTACTCACACTGATCAGTTTCAAATATCCACGTTCAATAAGAACAATACAATAAACGTTTACTCAAAAACTATTCGTCTATTGCTCCGAATGTAAATTAATAATCCTTTTACTAGAATGGCGTCCCCATTATTCTGAACATTGGCAGCACCTACTTTTACTTTTCCTTGTGCAAATTCACCTTGCAGTGTTGGAAAGAACATATTAAATTGCCTTATAAGGGCAATATGATCGCAGAAAACTAACCGCATAGTTCCTCAGAAGAAAAAAGCTTTTGGATATTTAGATCAGCAAATGGAATAAAGGTGTTGTTCCTTTTTCGTCGCATTCATTGCTCCTTGATTTACTGCGTCATTTTATTGAGAGCCGATCGACACAACTTACATAATTACAGATAATGTCTTGAAAATGTGGTAACCCGATTGGGTTACCTAATAAATTCTTCATGAAGTCATCATCTCTGTAGGAACGTGACACTGTATTTCTCTTCGATAAATCAGCAATTTTCTGATAATTGCAAGGTTAGATGCAATCGAGTTTAGAAATATTCATTTAAGTGTGAGTTACCTATACATCGGATGATTCTCCTTGTTAGGTCAACAATGACTCGGAATTGAATCAATTGGGATTTGATGAAATAACATGGCATACAATGGTTTCATTTTGAAAGCTTTTACTTGGAATAATAACTTTAACCATTCATTGTCACTCGACTACTTTTACTTGAAAATAATACATTTTCGCTTAGCTTATCTAAAAGGCTCTGGTTCATATTCCACTATAATTTCAACATTCTCATTATACACTGCGCGTCAAAATCATGAAACAAATTCATTTTCTCAGAAGAACAACATTTGCGAACAAAATCCTGAAACAGGAACAGGTCAATTTTTGTTACTTTTACCAAATTTTTATGCATTTTGAAGGATTTTTGTTGCACCTTGTGCTATCCCCATCGACCCTCTAAATTTTTTGAAAAGGAAAAGTGGGTCATATGGTACGTATCTTCTTCACAGGCGTGCAGAAATTTTCAAGAAAAATTAGTTAGTTCAAAGAGGTGTATGTGCACTGTACTGTAATGGTCGACTTTCATTCGGTGACAAATTTCATCTGATACCATCGTCCCAAAATAAATGAGCCATGACAAAGTGCATATACTGAAAACCTCTTTGAACTAACTAATTTTTCAAAAAAAAAATTGTCTTCAAAATTTCTGCAACCTGTAAAGAAGATACAAAGACCTTGCCAAAAACGTACCACATCACCCACTTTCCTTATTAAAAAAATTTAGAGGGTGAATGGGGATGGCACAGGGTGCAACAAATTTGGCATGAAATTTGGTAAAAGTGAAACAAAAGTTGACCTGATTCAGGACTTTGTTGCCAAATATTTTTCTTCTGAGAAAATGAGTTTGTTCCATGATTTTGACGCGCAATGTATATGAAAATGTATAGCAAGGAATAATTATGAAATGTACCTTCTATATGAAAATGTATAGCAAGGGAGAATCATGATCAGTTGTGATTTACAAAAACTGATTGACGATTTTGATTGAGAACTGACGAATTACTGCTTAACAACTAATGAATGACCGACGATTTTGTTCAACAACTGATTGATTACTGATGATTTTGATTAAAAACTTATTAATTACTCATAATTTAGATAAACAACTGATTAATTACTGATGATTTTGATCAACAACTGATAGCTGGTCTCTGTAACATAAGGTTTTTAAAGACAAGCTGGAAAATAAAGGAGGTTCATTTGCTCTGAGTAAAAGAGGAAAAGATCTACAATTGATTGGGTGTCAGAATCGAACAACGCCTCGCTAAGCCAACAATGCGCTTACATTTGCCATTTTTGAATATAGTGAAAAAAATAATCCATTTCTTGAATCTACAGACCAATGAGAGAAACTTTGGACTTGAGGTACTTCGATGTCTTGCATGTGTTTCCTAATATTGAAACTTGTTCAGCAATAAATGTGTCACCATAGATTCAGTTTCATGAGCATATACTGAGAAGCTGAATGAAGGTTCATAGGACATGGTTATTGTCTCAAAAAAAACAGATTAATTTATTCACAATAGCCCGAATAGCCTCTTCAGTGGGTCGATTAAACTTAATTAAGAAACTAGACACCCGAGAAAGTATTCTGACAATAGAATGCAATAACTCTGAAGTAGATTATTTTGGTTAAGGATGATTATAATGGAATTTCATGAGCGTCGTGGCAAGAGTTCTGATGATCTTAGTACATCACTGTTAGACAGCTAAGGTAGAGGATACTGTGAAACGACTGATACACTAACTCAGGAGTAGTTCTCATTTGAGAAATGATAGTAGCTTGATTAGAAAGTGTCACCTATGCTTATAATATGTTTGTTCTGAATATTCTGATGCTTAATCTTCTTCCAATTGATTGTTGTTAACCTATGTTGAACAACAATATGATTGTCTAGAGGTGGGCATTTACTTTCGTTCAATGTTTCTTGTTACGAAGAAGAACTAAGAATGCTTCGTTTTTCAACTAGTTAGGGATCCAATATCCCTTCGAGTAAGAAAATCAAACCGAATTCTCAACCTCGAACTTATAACCACGAATAGTATGAGATTGATTCCCAGCAAGTGAGCAGGTTTGAAGTTCATTTCTTGGAAATGACTTCCATACTTCGAAACCTTTTGAAATTCCTCTCTGCAAAGGAAACCTGAAGGAGGCTTTGAATCAAGAAACAATAAATATCCTAGATATTTCCAGAGTCTTCTTCATGCGAGAATTCCAAGACGATGTAACAGTCATACAGTGTTACAATTCATGGATTTAACGATATTGTAGGAGTATCGACCAGCTAGTTCACCTCAGAGTTCATCGATAAGTCCGAAGGAATGGCCTAACTGGTATGGAGAACAAGAAGCGCATAAAATACATTAGAATACGCTAATGTGGCAACAGCAATCCCGTAATTGAAGATGGGATTCTTGCGGAGGAACTTCAGGATGTTGACATTGAAGTCGTGACGTTCTCAGATAGTAGGATCGAGTCGGGAAACAACAATGGACAACATTTTTTTTGGATAGAAGATAACGTCTGAGGGCGAATAATTATCAGTGGCCATAACATCAGTTTTGAAAGACGTAACTTATGTCTACAGACAATTCGCTATCTATCATAAATCATGAGTAGAGATCTACTCAGGGATGGAGTGGTAATTGCAAAGTATCGGGTTGATCTTTCAAGTGACAGGACAATGAGATGGAAGCTTCTTTGAGATTTCCAACAACATTTTTGATATTTGTTCTGTATTTCAAGTTATTCCCATTTTTGTAACGATTTTAAGGAGTGTTTTCTTATTTGTGTTGCCTACGTTTCAAATTTCAATTAATTCTCTTTTTTTTTCAATCAGAAGTGTTTGTTAACTTTTAGTTTGAATTTTCTGATTTTTCTCGCGGAGGTCCAATTTTTTCGATTTTCCATCAACCATATTTAAAAACAACAATTAGTCTCAGAGAAGATCTGTTTGGATTTTCTTAATCTACGACATCGAATTAATAAATGGTGAAAATTTGTGAAAAATCCTATACTCAATACGTTTATTTCATCAAAATATCAACAGTACACAGTCAATTAACATAAAAGATGAAAAAACGATTTAATTCAGCACAATAAACATTGCGGAATTCGTCAAAAAAAAATATAAAATATGTATATTACAAACATTTTTTAAACTAACTTGTTAAAACAAAATAACACTTTAAAAACTCGTCTATGGAGTAAAAACAGTTTTCAACTAAAAATTTCTTTACAACAATATTAAATTTTCGGTCATTCATTTTCTTTATGTTATCTGGTAATTTATTGTAAAGTTTAGGACCCCAAGTGTCCACATACATTCTTGTTGATTCGAGCCGATGAAGTGGAATAGTGAAATCATTCTCTCCTCTCGTGTGGTAATCATGAAAAGTCGAATTACGCATAAATTTTTTCTTATTTTCACGAACAAATTTCAGACAACTCAGCATGAAAAGACAAGGAACGGTGAGTATTCTCTCTGATTTGAAGTAATTTCTGCAGCTCACATCTCTTTTTATTTCAGTAAGAGCTCGAATGGCTCTCTTTTGCTGCGAGAATATCTTGTTAGCATCCACCGAGCCACCCCAGAACAAGACCGAGAAGTTGATGACACTATGGAAAAAAGAGAAGTAGGTAAGTCTTGCCGCAGTATGACTAGTATGAGTTATACGTCTCTTTATTTGTCTGATGGCATATATGGCACCATTTAATTTTTTGCTCATAATTTCAAGATGGCATCTCCAATTTAACTTATTGTCCAGGTGCACACCAAGAAACCTGAGTCCTGAAGTGTTTCGGTTCATCTGATCTATTCGAAAAATTAAGTTCTTGTGTTTTTTCCTCATTCAGGAGTAATCTATCTGCCCTGAACCAATTACTGATATTATTCATCGATTCACGTAAATTTTCCTTCATCAGTGATTGCGATCGACCCACCGAGAGAACCGTACTGTCGTCAGCATAGAGAAACACATTCAGAAGGCAAAGGTCGTTGATGAAGATGACAAAGAGCAACGGACCCAAAATTGAGCCCTGAGGCACTCCCAGATGGACAACAGAATCTTCGGACCATTCCCCATTCCACAATACTCTCTGACATCTCTGTGAAAGGTAGGAATCCAACAGGTCCAGCACTCTTCCTCTAATTCCGTGATACTCAAGCTTGGTCTTAAGTATGTGGTGATCCACGACATCAAAGGCCTTCGTCAGGTCACAGCACGTTATCTGACAGGCATCCTGATTGTCAACAGCCCTACTTATGACCTCAAGTACTTCACTTATTGCTGTCTTTACAGATCTCTTTTTCCTGAAACCATGCTGCCTCATCGAGAGCAAATTTTTTTTTCAAAAAAGTCTACAATTCTAGTCTTTATGCAATGTTCAAAGACTTTTGACAAGGCTGGCATTGCTATTGGCCGGTAACCTCCACATTCGTTGTTGCCACCCTTATGCAAGGGTAATATTTTTGCCACTTTCATCTCGTGCGGGAACAAACCTTCGGAGATACACCTACTTATGACAATTTCAAGTGGTGCTGCTATCTCCTTGCCAATCATTTTCAATAGCGACGTACTCAAACCATAAATGTCCTCGGTTGGTTTGTTTTTTAGAGAGCTTATTACGTTTATTATTTCATTCTCCGTAACAGACATGAAAAACAGAGAAGACTCATTGGGGATTTTCTGAAAATCTAAACTGTTCGACTCTGATGGATGAAAATTGGTTTTTTGATTCACAAAGGATCAATCTAAATGCAAAAAAATCAGCATTTTTGATCTTCCATTTGTTTATTTTGTTTTAGTGTGTTTCATTAGTTTGATTAGGATTTTTGAAGTATATTTTGTTCTTCAATTCACAGAATCCCATTCTGGCTGGAGTTGCTGTGTTGCTTAAAGACGATGCCATTGTTGTATTCGATGAACTTGATATATCCGAGGTTTTAATAGATAAAACGACGGTGCCAACATTGGTCCTTGTGTTATTCCCCTGCTTTCGCTCTTCTCTTCCAATGAATCCCTTTTCTTTTCTTTTTCAAGTAGCATTTTATGGACTATGTCATTTTGTCGATGTTTTCTGTTCAATTTCTACGTTTAATAGAATGCCATTTATGAGACCCGTATTTCTTCAAATGAGAGCCAGCCCCTGTTTGCTGCGATTCGCAAATGGATAAGCATATCGGCTCATTCGAATTCAAATGCTTCCAACATAAAGTCAAGATGGGCAAACATCTTTTCTAGAACCAGTTCCCATAATTTTCGCCGCTAATTGAAGGGATGTTTCGGAATTACAAACCGTACGACTGCGAAATAATTCTCACCTCGTTCGCAGATCGGACAGAATCCTTCATTTGTACATTTGATGTAACCTCAGGTAGCCTTGAGACGCATCGGATAGCTAATACCATTATCCAGAACTCGCTCGAAATACCATACTGGTTGACCATTATAAATATGCTTATTTATAAGGTTACTCCGGAGATAATTTTGCATTAATAGGAATAATAGGAGAGCAAGTTCAGTAACGAACCATATTCGATTGCAGTTTAAGCAAGGAAGATAATAGAAGTGGAAGATTGCAGTGGTGATACCTGGCAGAGTGTGCTTTTCAGAATAGATTTACTGTTCGTTTTGAGATATCACTCTGGAGGTTTCGTCGTGACTGGATCTTCTACCGTGATTTTGTTTTACTGTTATTAGTTTATCATACTTGATGGGAATGTAAATTATTTGCAGATTCAGAATATTCAGAATGTAATTTTCTTCACTTGTGCTTCAACTATCTTACTGTTGTAACAAAGCTGTACAACCTTGCCTCACGTTTGTACCTTTGGGTAGAAACCATGAACATCTAATTGCATAAATGCTTCACTCGATTTAGATTCATCACAGAAAATTGAACTCAGTAATCTGAAGGTGAAAATGTGAAATGCTTGGAAAAACAGTTTCATATAAGTTTTGAAGTGCTGCAAGAGGGATTATATGTTTTTTTTGTCTTCAGAAAAATAATTGGGAATTGAAACATGCTTTGGTCAGTGAATTACAGGTTGTTGACTGTATCCTTCATTTTTTTTATAAATTTATTTATTCATTTAGTTGAAACGAAGGTTTTTTTTATTTCTTGACAAAA
Source organism: Adalia bipunctata (assembly GCA_910592335.1). Taxonomy (NCBI): domain Eukaryota; kingdom Metazoa; phylum Arthropoda; class Insecta; order Coleoptera; family Coccinellidae; genus Adalia; species Adalia bipunctata. The sequence goes on along the minus strand of OU342955.1, from coordinate 8,238,854 downwards.
ATTGGCATATTTCATGCAAAAATGTGTACTCGAATACTCTTCTCATAAGTCGTTTCGACCTTACAGTCAACGAGTCAGTCAAGTATAACGTAGTAATAATTATTTGTACAACACATTGCAATTAAAAACAATTACACAGAATTATCAGATACATCCCAATGATGGATATTGAGGCTCTCAATCACTCTCCACCGCTTCGCCCACAATGGGAGCCACTCAGAAAAGCTTTGAGCGGAGCTAGGACGTAAACCCATCCCGATTTCTTCTTGTAGTAACATTATTCAAAACTTTGGTATGGCTTGATCGATATCGATGAAATTTTCAGTGTGAAACAATATGATTGACTACTTCCAATAATTCCAAACCTTTTCAAAAATACAGGGTGAGAATTATGATAATTTCAGATTAAATTTGCAGGTTGAAAAAACATTTCGTTTTCAAAAATTTGTTACTTGCTTCAGATTCTACCATACATTACTGGAACTTTCTCATTTTTTTTCTGCACATGTCCAGTTTTCCTAGAAAAATTTTTCAAAGATGAACAATATCGTTAATTCGATCCAAGGCAGTGAGTATATTCTTGGAGCAAAATAACGATATTGCTGATCTTTAAAAAAATTTTCTAGGAGAACTGGACGTGCCAAAAAAAAATTGAAATTTTGGTAGAATCTGAAGCATTTATTGATATTCATATGAATGAATGCCATGTATATCGTTAGTTTTTGTATTTTCCTTTGTCTTTCAGCAGGTATATCTATCTGTGTATTTCAAAGCATTAGTTGTGAAGCACAAGATACAATAGGTATCAATAATATGAGAAAAAAACAACCGTTTCTATTGCATTAATTCTTTATTGTTCGTTTTTTGGAGATGATTCAATGTTGTATGCAGATGTGTACTCATCGTCAATTTCCTCTTCGATTTTGCCAGTCAGCTGTCGTATGGTCATTCCACACTTTCCTATACCGAGCGGTGAAATATTTTGATGGAGAAGTTCAAATAGCTCTTCAGCTCTCATCAGTTTTTCCTCCTTCACAATAACAGAGCTGTTTTCTTTTGCCATCTTCGTCTTCATTTTTATTTTATTCATACTTCTACGGGCATCAGTCCATTTCTGTTTAGGCACAAAAATACGTCCTTTGTAGTCACCCCAGTTGAACAATATTCCCATGTTTTTAGGAGCTTCAGTGATGAGGTGTAATTCAAGAGTTATCGCGTCATTTTCTATGTAGCCCTTCGAAGTATCAAGTATGTCATCCCACTGTATGTAAAATTTGAATCCGAAGTTATTTCTTTTCGCATTAAAAATGTGCCGTATAGTTTTTCTGTAAGGTTCCCCGTCTGGTCTTACACTGAGCAGTGCTAAATCTCCAATGGCATAACATGACCATTTGTTGGATCTGCTATCGGCGTTACACTGCAGAAAATATCCCAGGTAACGCTTACTCCACCCCAAGTCCTTATCAAGCACAGCTCTCGGCATTATCATGATCCTCCAAGGTATGTTGAGTACGTAGCAAGGTGGTGAAAATCTAGGTCCTTTAGTCTGGCTGAAACTTTGAATTCGAAACCTGAGGGTAGCTTCAGTTGCATCGATGAAGGTTATAGCAAAGTCAGACTTCACCATTTCGATTCGAAGGAGGGCTATTGAACTTGTTCGTGCGGATGTTGGTGAGATTTGATGGAATTGGGGACGATTTTTTTATTTTTGATGTTATTTTTTAGAGATATTCATGACGTATGTCATGTGTTGACTTCGAACACAGATGCATCCTCGAACGCATAGAAACTATGGTGTTGCATCTCTGAATAAAAACAATGCTGCAATCCCAATTTGAATGTGTTTTATTTCACTTCAAATTTCTGTCATTCTGAAATAAACACCCTATCGAATGAAATTCTAAAGGTGAATACAGACTATTCTGACGTGACGTGATTTCACGTCACGTCAGGACCGTGCAGTGCTCACATTGGTCTAATTTGAACGTGAACGCACAGAACGATGTGTTGCATTTTTATGCATTTTTATATCACTCACATTTTTGACGTGGGCCCACATGTAACCACGTCACGTCAGAATAATCTGTATTCACCTTAACTGATTGATAAGAATAAATACACTGACAAATAATAATACATTAATACAATGAACGAGAAAAAGCTCATTGAAATTCGAAATTTATTTTATTTTGGCGGTTAAATACACACAACCAAACTTATATGGAATCACCCAGTATTGAGATGAAATATTATTTTGATATCTTTTTCGTTAGAAGCAAATAAAAAGTGCATGTGTTTACTCACAAAAACAGTTAGGTTCATAAGCACTCGATAAGATTTGGCTTTGCAGATTCGATTTTACCATTTCGTTCGAACGACGCAGTGAATTTATATTTTGTTTTTTTGCGAAGTTTTAAAAAAAATGCCTTATGTGGGGTTATCGGAAGTCCAGAGAGGAAGAATTATTACTATGGCAGAACAAGGTATGTCACAAAGACAGATTGCAAGAACGGTGGGGGTTACACAAGGGGTTGTTTCAAAAACCTATGCAAGGTTTCTGGAGTTAGGAACCCTAAAGAATAGGCCGAGAAGAAGTCGTGGAAGAGTAACTACAGAAAGGCAGGATCGCTTTTTAGCCCAAACAGCAAGAAGAAATCCCGCAGTATCTCATTCAGAGCTTCAAAAGCAATTTTTGCTAGCTACAGGTGTTAGTGTTTCTGTCGAAACTATCAGAAAAAGACTTCGCGCTCGGGAATTATTCAAGAGAAGAGCGTTAAGAGTTCCAGAACTATCAAGGCAAAATAAAATTGACCGTTTTAATTGGTGTTTAGAGCATGAAAATTGGACTATTGAAGATTGGAAAAATGTCTTATTTTCGGATGAGACCAGAATTGGCCTACGATCAGACGAGCGGCGTGTTCGCATTTTAAGAGGTAGAGGGAGGCAAGCTAGGCTCCAAGCTGCAAGACCGATCCCTAAATACAAAGGAGGTACTGTAATGTTTTGGAGCGGAATTATGTTTGGTGAGAAAACTCCTTTAATTCCCATTAGACAATCTCTGACAGGGCCTAGGTATGTTGATCTAGTGCTGCAACCTGTAGTGAGGCTCTGGCGAGGTGCTTTTGGAGATTTTTTCCTATTTATGCAGGATAATGCACCTCCACATACCAGCAGAGTTGCAAAAAATTTTTTCGAAACAGAAGGTGTGACTGTTTTAGAGTGGCCTTCTTGTTCACCGGACCTTAATCCTATCGAGCACTTGTGGGGTAGGATCAAAAGAAAAATTAGAGCTCGTCAAAATAATCCTGGTAACGCAGAGCAACTTATACAAGCGGCTTTAGAGAAATAGGCAAATGTTACAGAAGAAGAAATTAACAACTTAATAGAAAGCATGCCTCGTCGAATTCAAGCTTGTATCAATGCCAGGGGTGGTAATACTGATTATTGATTTGTTAAAATCGTTTTATTTGTTGTTCAATTCTCAGTTAAATAAAAATTATTTTTAGAGAAATTTACACTTTTAATTTTCTGTTCTATTATAAAAATAATCTTTTAGTAATTTATATTATTTTTGTAATAAACTTGTTTTGGGAAAACTGCTCTTCACTTTTCAGCGACTTTTTTTTAATTAAAATTCGTATTTTCCAAATAACAGGGTGATTCCATATAAGTTTGGTTGTGTGTAGATTAATTCTACTCACAACATTAGACGGAAGCTTCTAAGAGCATCGAGAACGTATTCTGCCAATCACTCCTGATTATTTCGAATCTTTTCGATTTAGTTAAGCTGGATTGTTCAATTCTGAATGAAAGTTCTAGAGCGCTCATAACAACGGGTCATCAATGTCGGATATAATTATTGTTTTCAGGTCGAGCTAGATTTATGTTCAAGTAACAAAATAACATGCCTCTTTTCACGACTTGAAAATAACAGTTAAACCATAATGTCGGTTCAAATAAACCTTGACACATTCTCCACCGTTGTCCCTGGCTATCGAGAACTCCTACCGATATCACGAGAAAAAACAAAGGAATACAGTTGCGACAAGCAGAAGTAGTAGCATATTGCACCAAGAAATTATGACTTCTAATAATTGTACCGTTTCAGGACAGTTTGAATCGGAATGTACTTCAATTGTGATCTTGAATATTATTAACTTCACATTCCTACGATTTTCCTAATAAAAACGTAGCATATAGTTCCTGGTCGTGTTTCAAGGAACTAACTTTCAGTACGGATGAAGGATTTTGTCACATTCCAAAGGGGTAATTCGAATAAGAATGATTGATCATTACCATTCTGTTTGTTATTTGAGAAATGTCACTAAATATTCAATAAGGGAGCAATACCTATATTGAATCTACTTTTACAGGAGAGTAAGTAATTTCTTAACTCTTCTTTCTATTAATGTGAAATTTTTGTTTTGAATCTAAATTTGGTTAGTTGTCATTGGTTATTTCGCTTATTGGTGTAAACTGTGAATACTACTTATGGGTATATCCTGTTTGTATTCCTTGTACAATGAAATAAATAAATAAAAAAACTTCTCGATTAGGTCCACGATGCCTGCTTGCTCAATACGCAGACGATACGGGCATAGCAATAAGGCACACTAATACAAAAATAATTTACAAGAGACTTCAAGAATCTGCAGATGATATCAGTCAATGGTGTATTATTATTATTATTATTATTTCAACTGGGGTCGTTTTGGCTCGTTAAGCCTTCCGAGAACTGCGACCGTGTAGATCTTTTGTTCCCTACCCTACTCATTCATGGAAACCCAAGGAGGTCGTCAATAGTGTTGATGAAATTGGCAACCTCCCTAGGAGCCTTGGCCGTGACCTCATGGGTATCCAGGACCGGTTTCCCCATATGAATGGTTCTTAGTCAATGGTGTAACAGATGGAAAAATCAAAATCAATGGAGAAAAGAGTCAAGCAATACTCCTTCAAAAGAGAAGACTGAAGATGGAATCGAAGATATCTATAGACAATAATGAAATTGAATGTAAGAATGAAGCTAAATACCTCGGAGTAATATAAGACAAAGGACTAACGTGGAAACAGCACATTGGGTATGCAGTGGATACAACAAATGTAGCAATGAAAAGACTATACCCAATTATAGGCAGAAGAAGCCAAATGAACAGAAACACGGAATTGAGGATCATGAAAGCAGTCGCCAGACCGCAGCTAACATATGGATCAACAGCATGGGGCTACGCAGCGAGAACCCATATAAAGAGGATACAAAGTACAGAAAAAAAATTTCTGAGATGGGCATTAGACGCTCCCTGGTTTGTTAGGAATGAACAAATCCGAAAAGACATAAAATGGTAGTCCATTACTACATTCATCAAACGAAAAGCTGCAAAAGCCTATGAAAGAGCTAGTGAACATCCAAATGACGACCTTAGAAGGTTAGTTGACTATGACCCCGCTGAAGATGAAAAAACAGCGAGAATTTACCGCAAAAGAACTAGAGACCAATTGCGAAAATGAAGATATAGAACTCCACACTTAGTGAAAGATATCCAATTGAAGGATGAACACAAACACACAGCATAAAAGAAGGCGAAAGAGAAAATAACAGATAAGATGATGGAAGGTTAATAGGCTTATGCCCGGAGAGGTGTTTAGTCGGTAAGAATCCGACACTACCCAGAAAGACTGGGTGTCTGATGTAAGATTCACCTCTTCTAGAACAAAAAAAAACGATTAGGTTTTTGGCTGCTGCCTAAAAGAGACCAAGTCTATGTCATATTCTCTTCGCTTTTATAACTTCATCTCAATATTCATCATTATTGCAGCAACGGTTCAGTTACAATTTCTGGTAATACAAGAGGATCTTGTAACGTGTGAATTTCATGTCACCCTTGGAACTTTCGATTTTGAGTATTCAGAGATATTTGATTTTCAGTTGTACTGGCAATGTTGATGTCTTCCAGCAATACCAGTTCCTCACTTCAGTTGATTTGAAACCATTAGGGTCATACCAGCAGAATAGTTCCCATATATGGTCTCGAAGTGAATGCGCTGATTGTATTGGAGGCAGCATCTAAGAGACTCCTTCATATCCCGCGAAACTTTTTTCGTTACTTAGTTTCTAGCTGTTTCTATTTTATAGATATTTCCATGGGCGATGCTCTTCTGAATTATCAGCAGTCGTTCCCTCTCTGGCAGTCTATTCGAGACTAACTCGTCAAGTTAAGTCTTCACATCCCTTCGGGCTAACTTTGGACCTGCAGAACATCTCTCTTCAAAGACTCGTTCATCCAACGAACAGCGAAGCTTTGGAACACATTGCCTAGGGAGGTGTTCCCCGAGGCATATAACCTCCAGAAATTCAAGAAGAACACCAATTCCTACCTGCTGGCCCTTGGTTCTCACGATGTTCTCTGAACATTACAGGATATTCCTTTTCGTGAAAACCACAACATAAAAAAAGCTGTCACTGGGAACAGTTATTGCTTCGTTAACAGTTTCATGGGTGGATTGATATATTTTATGATTTGGTTCCCTTTTAGTTGAAGTTGAAGGTAATTTTCATCTAAGTCTTCGGATACAGGAAGCCCTCACCATAAAAATGTCTTCTATGCATTCAAGGTCTTCGAAATACTGAAGAAACCTTAGCTCAAGTAGCTCAAGGTACTGCCTAACGATAGTGTACTCTTGGTTCTTGCCCCGTGTAATCCAGCGCTGATTGATACCTTTCGTGGTTTCAGAACCATGGTATTTACTTAGAAATGTTGGAAATGAGTATCTTAAAAATCTTTTAAAAATGAACAAAGGTAATGGATGGTGAACAACATGATGTTGTGTATTACTTTGATTTCAATTATTAATGCTTCTAACACAGAATTGGAAACCTAGAAATTCGAAAAATTCTTTGGAGGTATACTTTGGTATTTTCAACATGCAGAAGTTTTCAGGTGAGGTTAGGAGATTTTCTTCTTGTGTACCTATTTTCAAAGCAAAACATGCTGCAAGTCTCATGAAGATACACTGAACAATACTATTTGCAAGGAGCACCAAATGGGTCAGCTACCCCTCACCAAGCCTTAACCTTAAAATTGCATTCTGTAAAATAAAAATTAGTAACTAATCGTGAGGCACATTCAACCAATACGGCAACACTGCAACTGCAGATAAAGAGTTATTTAAGTTATTCTCCAGAGACTTGACTATTATAAATTTCCGAGGAAAATCTTCGAAGCCTTAGTTGCCTTTTCTCGAGCCGGAAAGTTGTGAAATGTCGGGGAGTTCAACGTGAAATGTTTGTTTTCCAGTTGACGCTGATGATGCGCTGTTGCTTTGTTCCACTCTCTACCGTGGAAATCTTCCATATATCGATCGGTGCCTGGCTGTTGCCCGGCAACCGGAGTCAATCTGGCCTACACAGGGAAAAGAAAGATATTTTTTTATTTATTATTCTCCATTATCCCTGCCGAGTCGGTAATATTCGGATCTCATCGGGAGGGACGACCGTTGACAGACGGGGTGATGATGAAATATGGGACACGTGGTTAGACTTGAAACGACGGCACTCGACTGCAAATCGACGACGCCACGGCGCCCGTATAATGCTGCATTAACATCAGGCAGGCCCTGAAAAAAGGACAGTAGCGCACAAAAATCTACGGGATAGTCGGCATTGAAATTTTGCATTAGTGAAATTGGTTTTTTGGGGTGATGAAGGTGTCTCAGTGAGGAATATACTCCATTCACTTTTATAATGTATTCTGACATATTTTACCGTGGATATTTTGAAAATGTTATGTAATAGTCATTTTCCTGTCAGATAACTAAGCAACGTTGTCCTTTCTACATAGAGGTCGTAGTAATTACGCATTCATCAAAAGTTTATGAACTTCAAGAAATTATTATGTGAATTCATAATTTTAAGATCTGGCGAATGTTGAAGAATCTTTTTTCCCTGGTAATACTGGAAATATTTCACGTATATCAACATGGTTGGAAGTTTCAGTTATGCTTTTTCTTGTTCGGAAATCAAGAATCGAGTGTTGAAATTTTACTGAGAAACAATGGACAGAATGGACCGTTACTTTGTAGTTCATTCGAAAAAAAATAAAAATACTCGAATAACCCGACAAAAAAACGAACAGAATTCTCCACTTTTCAAAATTCTAAAGAAATAAGACATTTAAATGCCTTTTTGCTCAACTTGAAATACTTCAGTATGAAAATGTAGTAGTACCTACTATGAAACACAGTTAAACCTTAAAAGAACTAACTACATTTACACAGTGAAAAAAGAATAAATAGAAATCAGCATTGGCAACATTTATTTGACATTTCACGAGTAGGTACCAACCTGCGTCAGTTTTAAGTAAGAAAACTTGATAAACCTAACCCTTGGCCAACCGGGATACTTTATGAAAGTGAATGAAATATAGATGACTCGTCAATGAATAAAAAATGAAAAACCTCCTATATGAAATATACATAAACCGTTGAACCAAACAAGCCCTAACCAAATAATGCTTCCTCAGTTTCTTAACTGACTTTTCGCTTTTAGGATATAACTGAAATTCTCTCAATATAAATAAACACTCAAGTACACAGAGAGTTCTATGAACAAATCTCTTTCGATGTTTCATATCATGAAAAAAGCAGGGTTAGCAATATCATTATCATTATACTGTTGTATTCTGTAGTGGGATAATCTATACATTCATATCATTTCGAAAATTTCTTGTCTATATGCCTCAATTAAGTTGTCCTTCCTCCTATTAAACCTCCGCAATGAAGAGCTGACTGGCTAAGGAATTTTGTAGGAGTAACTAGCGTAATGCGCATGCTCACCCACAGAGTACTCTGCGTCTGCGGACAAGTTATTGTCTGGTCTGTAAATCCGGATGGCCTGCCATACAGGAGCGTACGGCTTCTGCAAGTCCTTCTTATTGTTGTGAACTTGACAGTAGAACTTTCTTGCTGTTACGAGAACTGCAAAGATTTTCTTTGCAAGACACATACATTCGAGCCAAAAAGCAACCACACCCAGTGAACTATCTAGCTATTTCAGTTTGACGAATTATGGTTTTATTTTTACTCCATAACATTCGAATTTTGTCAGAAAATAACACCAATGCAACTACGACTTATGCCTTTCCCTACATGCTACATTTCATCCTTCAGTCCTATCGAAAGCAATTAGTGTTCTAGAATAACCTGTCCAATGCTTTTTTGGGGAAGCGAGAAGCGACCACTCATGGTCTTGTGAATGGGACGAGCTAATGCATCAGCCAGTACCAGTAGTATCACAAATTAATGCGACCACGGATTTCTGACTGAATGTGGAAGAAGATCCTTCCAAGCCATTTCTACTAGGAAGTGTGCAATGAAAAGATTTCTCAATCCATGATGAATTGGAAGTATATGCTGACCGCAAGCGCATACCTCGGCACATATACTATAAATCGCCATTAGACTTAACTATGTGTATGACTGTTGCTGGTCAAAAAAAAATTAGTTCACAAGCGAGTATCTGATGAATACTTAGCATTCAATATTTACGTTTCTTAATATTTCAATTAATTTTGAAAACTACCCGCAGCATTTGTGCTGCGAATCAAAATGTCATTGACGTTTAGAACAGAAACAATTCTCCGCCATTTTGCGACCTATTGAAATGGGCAAATCAGCTCATGGGTGCTCTTCATAGAAAGTTCCTCGAAAGAATGGTAATAATAATTAAGTTACATTGTTAGACGGTAGGAAGAGTCCTACTCAATTGTATGAAGCTAAATAGCCGTTAATTCAGACAATTTCCATATTGACAGTGCTATTCGAAGTTCCATCCAACAGGAGGATACGTATTTAATGGTGTAATATTGTGATTTGTGCTTGCGATTCAATGGTGACGATGTGACATCCTCAATCTGAATATTCGAACAATAACAGATTCAGAATTCACCACAATACTGTCAATACCTCATCGAATGACATGGTGCCCTCAATTATTCGAAGTGGAGAATTACATCGGAATACCTCATCAAAAAGGTACATTTTTGGATTTATGATGTCGCTATTAACTCCCCAGACAAAAGGATTAAATTATAAACTTTTCCTCGTGAATCCAAAGTGGGCAAAAAAATGTTTCTTGAAGAATCCGCAAACTAAACAGATCATGAGGAATCAAAGCAGGCTTTGAATAATTTTGCGCAGGCATAATGATTATTGACGCTTTTTTTTTGTTCTAGAAGAGGTAAATATCGTGAAAAAACAGACACCGAGTGAGACGTTGACGAGTTCAGATGTGCGGAGAGATTGAGTTTGTGTAAAAACCATTTTAGAGCTGTAACGCAACGTTGATGTGCGCATCCAAGTTAGTGCTTGTAAAAAGTTTTGTGTTTTCGTGCGTTGAGTCCAGGTCCGAAAGGATCGTTGGTTCCGTGCGTGAGTGATTTACGGACTTTTTAGTGACGTTGAAAAAAGGAGCGAAGTGACTATTATCCGAATTTGAACATGGATTAACATTCGGATAACGATGGATCCTTCATGGAATCGGAGGACAGATACACGACCTCTGAGGACGAAAGTGACGAACTGAAGGAACTCGTCAGGCTCCGACGGAAGAATGATGAGCTGAAGGCTAATTTAGCCGCTCTGACAACTTGCATGGCAAATCTAACCAGCGAGTTGAAACTCTTGAGAGAAGAACTCTCCAACACGAAATCCCCAAATCCTCAAGTGAGAAGTTATTCCCAGGTTTTGACTTCTGAACCTGGAACAGCGACCCAAACCAATGAAAAAGCTCTACAGCCTTTGCATAGAAATAGATTATTGACGCGAAGAAAATTCCCTGTAGTGGCCGGTAGCTCTGACCAAACAGTCCGAGGCGTATTGACATAGCGCTCTTCTTGTCTGCAGACGCTGCCTTCGTATAGTTACGGATCACCCAATTTTCGAAAATAGAATAGCAGTTATTATTTAATTTCATACAGAGGTTATCTGAAATGCCGCTAGACGAATTCCTCAAGAAATCAAATATAGCGTTTGCATAATCAACATTATCATGAACATAAATATGTATTGTTCCAGTCTTGTGAAATCATTCAACAGCTACCGAAGAGCACAAAGGACACAGGTGCAGGTGCATCTGGGTGCTCGTTGAATTAAATAAATATGGCTTATCTCTATAACAGCAAATAAGGCAGATGTATAATTAAAAATATCTCTTTCAACCACGTGTCATCAAGTAGTTTACAGGTACGCTTTTTCATAATCCGATTTATATGGCGGAAATGTGAAAGCCAGACACGACGTGTGTTCAATTGCCGCGTTTGTATGAACAAATTATTAAGGCAGGAAGTTATTTGTTCTCTGTGAAGAATACCATTTGGTTATTTTATGTAACACTTTTGGTTGTATGAGTAGCTTTTTCATTCAGTTTTACACGAAGCGTGATGACTTCATTCGTGTTTATGATTATTATTATTATTAACATTTAATTTTTATCATCCTGGTCACAGGTCGCGATCAAATCGCGAATATCTTTGTGTTTTAGTGTTCGGTGAATTCTCATGTAAAAATAGATACTCATACAAATGAAAAACAAGTTTTTTAAAATTTATGGGTGCTGGGTGCATCTCTGAAGGAAAGGGTTTTACCGCTGTAACCAACTCACCTAATTGCATAGGGGGAGATGGTTGATAAAGTTTTTATCACAATGTAAACACCATCGATATAAATTGAGATTCGGAATACTTTCGAAGACAGACTTGTTGCAATAATGGGTCTGAGTCTAAGATCAATATTACTTAAAAATCGATGTGTCACCCAAATATAATCCAAAAATGTTACAGGAATTTTTCATTCGGCAGTAAATTATCCTCAAATTGGCATAATCAGATTTCGAAAAAAATTAGGTTGAGGCTGGCCCAGAGAGTACGAAACGTTGGATACGAAATCTGATTATGTCAATTAGCGGATAATTTACTATCAAATAAGAAATTCTTGTAACATTTTTTGACGATATTTGAAACAAAGTGGGAAAAAAGAAAAATCAAAATGACTCAATATACTTTTCTTATGATATCTCAAAAACCGGCCCTGACAATCTCGATTTGTTCGAACTGCTTGACAATGCTTGTACGAATGCAACTTTTCTTTCATTTGACCGACCTTCTAACTCTTATGGTCTTATGGTTTAAAAGGTACCAATACAATCCCATTAAAAAAGTGGCCACCCCGTATATTCCTGTTCTCACAACCTGAATTTTCCAATCTACCATCGAAATCAACAATCTGAGAAACATCAAACGACCAAAATTCACTCATGACAATTATGTCATGTGGTTTATTTTTGAACAAGAGTTCAAATTTCCATTTTCTGGAAGTCATTTACCTCTATGCACCGATATAATAAAATTTTAAATTTGGTAGATTGAAGTATTCAGGACATATTCTCTCGTTTTTCTGGACAAATTTTTCCCTCCTTATCGAAATTGGAGATGATGGCTCCTATGTAAAAAAAAAGGTCTCCCTCAAGAACAAAAATCCGAGCAATCTTCCAAAATCATGGGTTTTTTACTAAAAATATATTTCCTTTTCGATGTGACACCCTGTATAAAAATATGTATTAGAAATTAGAAAAATGAACACCACACATAGCGGCCCACATATAAAAGTAAGGCCGGATATTTCCTCGAGAGCTTTTCTGAAAAAAAATCGAATAAATTCTCGATTGTATGAACAAATATTTATTTTTCTAAAATTTTCATATGGATTGCCGAATTTATCATCGAAATCAGCAACCTGAGAAACATCAAACTCCAAAAATTCACTTGTGACAATCATGAAATACGTGTCATTTTTGGATAAGAATTCAAATTTCCGTCAACTTTATTCTAAGCACATAGAAATTGGAGTCCATTTTGGATACAGAGTAGATCCTCTAGCCGGAAAATTCTCGAAAGAATAGCTCACTCCACCATGCGCTCTAAGTCTAATTATACGTGAATTAGTGACGAAATAATTCCAGTCTCCTTTCATTATGCAGGCGTATATCATACAACAAGAGAAAATACCACTTCCAAATTAGTTTTTCGGGTTTTTCGTCTCTGTGGCTTCATAAATTCATTGAACTTAGTTTGTTAGCGCAGAGCGGAATGGGAATATTTATTTCACGAGAGATATTCTGCTCCTTTTTTTGTCTTTACCCGAGACAAGAATGCTGCAACTGGAGTGGTGAAGAGGACAAGGATGACCCGACTGGCCGCTCTTGCACATCTTGCATCTCAGTGATTTTAATACTTCGGGTACTCACTTCTTTGTGTCCGGAATTGAACTTCTGCTAATTTGCTCTTCAGAATAAATGGAGCTAAATGTCAAAGAGCCATTCTTGTTTTTACATCATTCTTTGCCTCCTCTTGAGGTCATCTAAGTGTTCAAAAATATAATTTTTTGACTGTGTGTGAAAATCCAGATTTCGATATATAATTTTTCGGATTATAGCCCTGATGTTATGAGAACTGAGCAAAAGTTTAACTAGTGTCCAATGTCCAAACCTTGCGTTCTACTAATGCTTCCATCATTTCAACCAGTAGCTTTCTATTCGTGCTTTCGATTCTTCCACTACGGATAATCCAATTATATCGAAAGAAACATCAATTACTTAATAGATCTCATGTTGCTTATACTCTTCATTTACCGAATGTGGGTATGAGATTAATTTGGTCTAATTGGAAATAATTGCTCGATCGATAATTGAGTTGATTCAAGCTGATGTCAGAGGAGATGTCATAACCGTTCCTATGAAGCATTTCGAACGATTTCATTTCAGAATAACATTTCCACGAGGTGCACTTATTGGAGAACTTTTCGAGAAGAACAGCACAAGATCGCATAATCTTGAAGAAAAAATAAATATAATACACATCTAAGTTTAGGAAAAACTTCAAACAGTTCGAACTGTACTATTTTATTCATTGTTTTCAATCTTGATTTATCGGAGGAAGAATTCCAGATGAAAATTGCTCAAATCCTGTACTTGTAGTTAATATATAACGACAGTTCTTTTCTTATAGGTGTGGGGTTATTAACTCGGGAAAATATATGAAAATAACTAGTCGCAGATGTTCGTTCTTTTAAGGCTGTAGACGATGGCATGTGCTACCTCAACATTAATACCAACACCAGCCTAATGGGTACGACTGGAAATTCCCTGCATCCCTTTCTCAGAATAATATTCCAGTACCAACCATTCGCTCCCTCGCAATGTGATATGTTGTATCTAAAATTAAACAAGGAAGAAAGCTAAATTCGAACTTGCCGGTATTATTAGATGCATCATTTGCCTGTTTTATTACCATTACAAACTAGACGAAGTTCAAAAAGGGGCGCGAACATTTTTAGGTTTACGTTTAAAATAACTCCCGAGCCAATCCAGACATGGAGTAAAATATTCGAATTATGTGATATAATTAACAGCGTCTTCGGACTATTAATGGTGCTGAGATACCGAGAAATTTGTTTCAGAATAGAAATGAACAATAAGTTTTCCTCTGACAGTCGCCAAAGTTAGAATAAGGTTCGAGTTGAAACTGCATACTTCACTCTTCATTTACCAGAAATTACCTAGATAGAACTAAAATTCACTACTCGTTCAGTCTCGTATTTCAAATAATCCAATTTTCAGTCCTATAATATATATTTGGTTATAAAATGGTACAATACGTGTGAGTAGATCTCAGGAGTCGTACTGGCCACTGGGTAAATGAAATGCACCTCTGAACGGCAAAAATGTGGCCCCCATAGAAAATGTCCAAAACCGATTCGAACCTGGAGAAAAAATTGCAGAAAAATTTGCTACTGCAAGTAGGCATGGCTGTTCTTGAGGAATATGCATTGAAAATCGATCGGTATAACGTTATGAGCTAATCATTCATAATCTTCATTCCAAAACAATGCAGCAATTTTTATATAGCATACAAATTTTTTTCTAACACCTTCTTGTGCTCGAATTGTCTGCGATAAAGTTTTTTCAAGTAAAAAATAAATTTAAATCGTTTGCGATCCCAAATGAGATAGGAAAAGTTGAAGTCTTCTATTCTTTTGAGAGTGAATTCAGATTTGTTTAGTGATTTGGATCATAATGATATCCACGTTACCATTGCTTCAAAATTAACCTTTAGTTTAGATTGACAATATTATTTATTTTTATCTGGTGATGATGATGAGTTATTGTACTTGTACTCAATTGTTTTATGTTCTGTATTTTTTTTATGATTACTGTGACCAATTTTTGAATTCATTGTATATTATTTCTTTATCATCTACATATTCAATTCATACTCATTATTTTTCATGATTTAATACATAAATTAATTTATCAATCAGAAAACTTTTTCATCATTATAACCCATAATTCTAGAGGAAACGATAAATGTGGCTCCAAGGAAAATTTTTACAGTCTGACAATTATCATATTTATTCACCAACAAAGATTATTCGTCATAATAATCGAAGACATTTTCGTTCAAAATTACACGATCATGAAACACAACTAATTGAAAAGGCATCACTATTTTGAAAGGAACTCGTCAAGAGAACAACCGAATTTTGAACATTATAGATATCTAGAAGTATCCTTCGTCACCAGTATTTAAATTTTCAACGCTGCTTTTGATTGTATCTGTAGAGCATAATTCACTGCTTCATATTGTCCACAAATCATCAGTAATTATCATGAAATTTAGCATTCATTCATGAAGAATTCAGGTTTCATGCGCATTGCTCTTTATCATTGCGGTGAATTCATTGTTTTAAAAGGTACCTGCAGCCATCTTTGGGTTATATTGCGAAGTTCAAAATAATCGAAACTGAAAGTTGATGCTCTTCGGAGTGTTTTTAATCGCAAATTCATATCAGTTGAACTTGGAACCGTTCCTTTTCAACTTCAAATTGAGGCTTAACACATTCAAATTGGGGATGATCAATTTCAAATTGGTGAAAATTTTAGTTCTTAATTTGATTGTGTAAAGTCCCAATTTGTACTCGAAATCTTCTTAAGTTTGGTCTTTTACATTACCTCGTTGTCTCTTAGTTTCACAACAGAATTATTCTTTGCTCTACAGACCTAAGAGCGTTTTTACAAATATTTTTGCGTTCACAGATATTAAACGTAAAGCTAATTCAGGTTTTCATATGGGAGATGTTTTCAGTTTTACAGGCTGACAAGAAAAGAGGGCTTAACCTTCTTGCTCGGCTTTGAGGTTGGGTCACTCCTCACCTTAGAGTTTTTGTTTAGATTCAAGAGGGTATTATTCAATGATCTTATTCAAGGCATATAGAATGAATACCACAGTGAATGTATCAGTACCGAATTATTGTTCTTACAGGACCTAGTTGTTAGCTTAGGCAACAATTAATACATGTGTAGGCCTCAATAGATGCCTACACATTTCTCCAACACTACCCTTGATTTTTTCTATTCTCTTTCTTTCTGGAGTCATTATCATACTAGAAACAAGTTTTGAAAATATGCAATTAGGTAAATTCGAGAGGAATTGAGGAACTATGTAATGGATTTCAGTAGAAAGTCATATTCTTGTGTCTTTTAATAAAGTCTGAAAGTCTCCCTGGGTAAAGTCATTTGGTTTGTAGGAGGTAGTATATCCCTAAAAAGTGCTTTCAACCTTGGGCATAAAGATCCTAAGGAAATGGAAAACAGCCAGCAGTGGATATCTTGGAGTTGAACAATTCATGATATATCTCATCAAAATCGAACTTAACTATTGTTCTACAAAAACCTATAATCATCGATATTCATGTTTCGTGTCCTTATAATCACAACTAGTGAAGAGAGGGGGTCTTAATGAATCTTACAGACAAAGCAGTTCAAACGATTACCAGGGCAAATCTCAACTATTCAATGTCGCACCTCTTGAGTCATTTCGCTGTCAAAGGTTCAAAAGTAGGCGAGCAGGAGTCAATCGGAAAATTTGCAATTGTAATGGGGCATCGGTAGCCTAGAACCAACAAGAGAGGTAAACATATTAGAAAGTGATTAGAGCCAAAAAGGGAACAGCTGCAAGTGCGAAGCTTGCTGCAGATGCAAATCAAATACGCAGGGTTGTCGGTAATTGTCTCTCGAGAGGGGTGATAAAGCGGTTGTAAAGTTTACCCGTTTAAATGAACTGTGGATGTGGACGCTACGCACGAAGTCATTCCGCAAACCCATGAAGTTTCGGTTCTGGAAATTTCGCTGAGAAAGGAGGACCCTTTAATGGGTTTTTTGGATTTGTTTCAGCGAGAATAACTTTTTAATCTCGCAAGGGGTTGACACTTAACTTTTTCTATCAGGTAATTCTTTATTTGAATGCCGAAATGATGATTCCTCTTAGTAACACTTCCGTTTCAAAATTGTGACTAGCATATAAAATGATAACCGCAGGTTATTCACCCAAGCTATGCAGAATTATAAGAAATTATTTGAGGGATAGGAACTTTTGTGTGAAAAAAGGTGACGTTCATTCCACACTCAGTTATTTAGAAGCAGGATATACCAAGAAATCCAAGATGCCTGCTTGCTCTAAACGCAGACGATACGGGCATAGCAATAAGGCACACAAATACAAAAATTATTCACGAAAGACTTCAAGAAGCTGCAGATGATATCAGTCAATGGTGTAACAGATGGAAAATCAAAATCAATGGAAAAAAGAGTCAAGCAATACTCCTTCAAAGGAGAAGACTAAAAATGGAATCGAAGATATCCATAGATAATAATGAAATTGAATGGAAGAATACGGCTAAGAAGAAGAATATTAGACAAAGGACTAACGTGGAAACAGCACATTAAGTATGCTGTGGATAAAACGAATGTAGCAATGAAAAGACTATACACGATTATAGGCAGAAGAAGCCAAATGAACAGAAACACGAAATTGAGGATCATGAAAGCAGTCGCCAGACCGCAGCTAACATATGGATCAACAGCATGGGGCTATGCAGCGAGAACCCATATAAAGAGGATACAAAGAACAGAAAACAAATTCCTGAGATGGGTATTAGACGCCCCCTGGTTTGTTAGGAATGAACAAATCCGAAAAGACATAAAATGGGAGTCCATTACTACATTCATCAAACGAATAGCTGCAAAAGCCCATGACAGAACTAGTGAACATCCAAATGACGACCTTAGAAGGTTAGTTGACAATGACCCCGCTGAAGATGAAAAACGACGAGAATGTACCGCAAAAGACCTAGAGACCAATTGCGAAAATAAAGATATATAACTCCACACTTAGTGAGAGATATCCAATTGAAGGATGAACACAAACACTCAGCATAACAGAGTGCGAAAGAGAAAATAACAGATAAGAAGATGAAAGGTTTATAGGCTTATGCCCGGAACCAACCGCAGGAGAGGTGTTTAGTCGGTAAGAATCCGACACTACCCAGAAAGACTGGGTGTCTGATGTAAGGTTCACCTCTTCTAGAACAAAAAAAAATGTGTCGCGTCAATGAATGATGAAGATAAAATAGAGCTCAGTGGATTCACACAGAATTATGCACGAAAGAATATCACTTATATACTTAAGAGAAGAGATAAATGTGAAAGATCTGCAGGTTGTAAATACGCAGATCTAGGTGGATGTTAAATTCTGATATAGGATGATATCACTGATGTCTTGATGTAATTTTGTTATTATTATAAGATGGGGTGGCTTGGCTATGAAAAGTCCTCTCAGAGCTGTGACCAGATTGATCTTTTTTTCTTAAACCCTACTTCTCGGTTCTGTGGGGAGGAGGAAGAAACTCCTATTCACCTGGTTGCACTCTATTGCAAATATGATGTCAATGCTGAATCACTCTAAATCATAACTCATTTGTCAACTATACATACCCAATCAGTATCCAATACCCCTTCTAAATTATACCGGAGATTGAAAGTAAAAATCCATCCCCCATCATGTGAATTTCATCCCTTTCCATCCGACAAAAAAGTACCAACCCCTGTGTTTTCTTCCAGGTCCGAGGATCAATTCTCGTGATGATCGACGAATTTTATGGGAACCTCTTCTGTCGCATAACAACAATGGACAATTAAAATATCACCCCCATATTCATCTATAATGCTTGTTGCATGAAAATCGTAGCGGGGGTTCATGTAATACGAAATCATTTCATAGGGGTAAGTGCCACGTGTTCGGTTTATGACGCATTTTCTTCGAAGCTTCAAATTACACTCTACGCTCAAAATATGTATTCACGTTTCGGTTTTGTTGAGGATGCTCCGAGATGTAGTTGGGAAGCAAAATAAGGAAACACTTCTGATGTTCCATTATATTGGTGGTAACAATTGGGTTTTCATATTTGAAGGGGGAGTGATTATGATTTATAGTAGAGGAAATCAGTGTAGTTACAGGGTGATCACAGCGTTTTTGACCATGTTGTGAATCGATCCATTCCGTTTTGAAACAGTGTCGAATCGAAATAACCTCAGTTGCAAGGGGGTTTTTATATACCAAGTCTTTTCAATTGGGTAAAAAACAAAACAAAATACCTTAACTGAAAGAAGGTTGAATCTGAAGTTGAATTAGAGAAGTAGAGAATCCAAGCTTTAGGCAGAGGAACGACACGTTTTGTCATGAAGGACATCCAAGATGTCTGCTTGCTCTATACGCAGACGATACGGACATAGCAATAAGGCACACAAATACAAAAATAATTCACAAGAGACTTCAAGAAGCTGCAGATGATATCAGATGGAAAATCAAAATCAATGGAGAAAAGAGTCAAGCAATACTCCTTCAAAAGAGAAAACTGAAGATGGAATCGAAGATATCCATAGACAATAATGAAATTGAATGGAAGAATACGGCTAAGAAGAAGAATATTAGACAAAGGACTAACGTGGAAACAGCACATTAAGTATGCTGTGGATAAAACGAATGTAGCAATGAAAAGACTATACCCGACTATAGGCAGAAGAAGCCAAATGAACAGAAACACGAAATTGAGGATCATAAAAGCAGTCGCCAGACCGCAGCTAACATATGGATCAACAGCATGGGGCTATGCAGCGAGAACCCATATAAAGAGGATACAAAGTACAGAAAACAAATTCCTGAGATGGGCATTAGACGCCCCCTGGTTCGTTAGGAATGAACAAATCCGAATAGACATAAAATGGGAGTCCATTTCTACATTCATCAAACGAAAAGCTGCAAAAGCCTATGAAAGAGCTAGTGAACATCCAAATGACGACCTTAGGAGGTTAGTTGACTATGACCCCGCTGAAGATGAAAAAACAGCTACAATTTACCGCAAAAGACCTAGAGACCAATTGCGAAAATGAAGATATAGAACTTCACACTAAGTAAGAGATATCCAATTGAAGGATGTACACAAACACTCAGCATAAAAGAATGCGAAAGAGAAAATAACAGATGAGATGATGGAAGGTTTATAGGCTTATGCCCGGAACCAACCGCAGGAGAGGTGTTTAGTCGGTAAGAATCCGACACTACCCAGAAAGACTGGGTGCCTGATGTAAGATTCACCTCTTCTAGAACAAAAAAAAATGGACTTTCGTACTTTCCACCTCTCCACAATTTTCCCAAGGACTGGGAGCACGCTCATTGATATGTAGTTATGAGGAAACTTTTTGTCTTTAGCTGGTTTATTGAAAACAATCACTCCGGCAGTTTTCCATATTTTTTGATAGTGTTTTGTTCTTATCACTTCATTTGCTATCGCTACCTACCTGAGCAGTCAATAATATATAGTACTTCAATATGAATATGACGTGAGTTATTTAATGTATTGCAGGCGGGGACAACCCGATATCTACTTTAATTTCCATAATAAATTTCGTACTATTCATTTGTCCCGCCTGCATTAAATTAAAGCCTTTCTTTTCAATAATTTGATAGGAATTGAGTTCTCCAAATTGAACAATTTTTAAACTCTCAGCTTGAAGACAAATTTAAATTACGGTCCTGTCCCAGGACACCCTTATTTCCCGGATACGGCGGCGGATGACTGTAACACGAAACGGGAGAAGAACACCGGCCACAGTCATCTCTTAAATTCGCCATATTCTGGATTTCCCAAAAGCGCAATCAATCGTGATAACGCCACAATGTAACCGTGCAACGACATAGATACCCAGGAAAAACAAATTATTTATTAACAGAAACTGTTGCGAGAATCTTAGTTTTTCACAAACACAGTGCTCTCTTGCCAGTTTGGGTAGTCTGAGAGCTCGAAGGTAGTGCAATTTCTCACCTTTCTTGGTGCTATGCTTGGATACGATGTGATTCAAGATTCATTGCAATATACTTCAGAAATTGCCCTCTAGTCGGTCATTGTGCTCAGCGTGCCCAAAATAGACAGTGATGACTGTTTTCCTGTTTTTAGCATGTATTCTTTATTTCTGAAGTTATTTTGTTCTACTTGTAGGCCATATTTGATGAAACAGAATTATTGCACTTAATTCTCCTTAAAAGATATGAATTTCTAATGGCACTTTCGAGGATCCACAATGCGGAATCAGTTTTAATTGGTTTTGCAAACTGAGATTACCGTTTCTCAAAAACATTATTAAAGGGCAGAATTTTAAATTCTTTTTTTTTCAATAGAGTGGGAAACTTACAAAACTATAGAGGGTGAGTCCTATTTTTTTTTCAATAAAACGCGTCGTTTTCGAGTTATTTCCAATTTTACCCGGAGAAATTTGACGAAAAAATCATTAATTTCAAGAATAATCTGAATGCGTCTCTGAATTAAATATCTTCGAATATTATTCCTTCTCTGGTCTTTGAACGAGTTTGCAATGTTGTCACAATATTTATCAACTTTGCCGAGACTTAAATTCAAACGATGGAAAACGTTGATGTAGAGATATTTTAATAATAAAATCACATAAATGTGGGAGATAAAATTGAACACCAAGGATGATTTAAGACGCACAGTTTCTATTGAAAATTCATAGTTACCGGTCCATATTGGAGTTAAATGTCGATGAAATACAAAATTCGGATATGAATCTCGATACAAACTACTTATTAAATTGAAATTAATGAAAAATAATTCGATAATCTGTGTTGATGTTTCTATCTAAACGATATCCTCTTGGAATTTTATAAACTCGACACGGTTAAAATTATATTAATTCACTTCACATAATAATCACATTAGAACAATAATTCACTGAATGTATTCAGAACTTCACATAATGTTTACAGTTTGTTCAGAGACTGTTGTTATTATTTATAGTTGGCCTCCAGATAACCAATCCGTCTGTTTTCGCTCTACGCATGCGTGGTGATAAATTTCGCAGCAAAGTCGATTTATGAAGGAAACGGCAGAATTCATAGATATTTATACTATGTTTCGTGAAAAATCCTTAACCTCAATGAAAATATCAGCAAGCTGACAACATCTTCTTGGAATTTCTGTGCAACATTCACAGAATCGATACAAATTAGATAAGGTTAGGTTGTTTAATAATAAATTCTGATGATCTGAATGAAAAGTCTTTCTTCATGAGATTGTTTGGGAATTTCGAGGAAAATATGAACAAGTTATTAGTGTTTACAAACTAATCTGCAGGAAAATCGAAGAAGGAACTTATTTTGGTGGGATAAATGTGGCTTTTTAGTTGCAGATATAATCCGATGAAACTAACTGTTTATCGTGTTTGCAACATTTTCATTCGAATAAGGTTAGTACTTGAGTATTTCCTGAATGTATCAACTCAATTTCTGTCGAGAAATATGAACATTGCATCAATTCCAGAGAATCATATCAGGGACGTAGTCAGCCCATTTTTTTTTAAATGGCTATATCTTTTTAACAGAGCCGAATTCGGAAAAATGGAAAATGAAAAAAAGATTTATTTTGGCCTCATGGATCTACAGTTAAAATGTATGTACAAGACAAAGACTCAACCTTTATTTTCTTGTGAGAATTTCGAAGGAAATTGTTAAACTGTCTTCATTACTGAGAGTGGAGAATTAAACGATCACCCCGCGTTGCACGCTTATGGCATTAATTATTCAGAATGTCCATGTTGCTAGAACAAAGAAATTTAATAAGAAAAATGAATGGACTTGGTAAAAACTGGTTTCAATATCGATTGTCATCCGTTCATTTTCTCAGAAATTGTCGCAAGCAAATCATTTATCTATGAGGACATCGATTCCTAAATGTCGATGGTTTCTGAGAAACGTTTAATTTCAATCGTCAACTCACAAATGTCGAAATGTCCCACATTATGGCGTAGCCGGGCAAACAAATAATACACAATCAATAACGATATCTCGATAGAAAGCTGGTTCAGTTGTCAGCAAATGAAGGGGGGCCATATGTGAGACAAAGCACACATAGGTTTCCCTTACTAATATACTACCCCTGCTAAGTGAATCCCCAATTTCCTAGTTGATTACATGAAGCCAGACAGCTTTGTTCGCCCTTCATTCTTCGATTTTATTCACCACTTGCGATTGTTTTACCCTGTTTGGTTATAGAAGTTGGAAATAATGTCCCCGTTTAATCTTTTTCCTGGTTGTTAACGACTTAAATACAGAGCGATGTTATGGTGTCAGGGCAAGATTTCAAGGTTCTCACTGTAACGGAAATGCGTGAAGCAATTTCACAGGATGTTCAACAGTTGTCATCATCTCATTATTTAATTCCCCAACTAGTTCAGTCAAAGAGACTCAAATTGACTTCGTTCAATTCCTGCTGCTAGAGTAAGACCCTGTCACAATCTTCAGGTACCTCTAATTCTAATTGCTGGGTATACTGTGGCATAGAAATGAGAAGTTTATCAAAGCTAACCTTACTAATCAGTCTTTGCAGAAGATCTCAAAAAAATGTTACTTTTTAGACTCACAAATAGACAAACTTTGAAAATGTTAACCCAAATTTGTTGCTTCAATATTCCCCAACATCCTAATAACTTTTTTTTTCAGAGTGTGCCCTCTTGCCAACCTGTAGGCACGTCTATGGCAACATTGTATTGCTTGGTAAACAGCAGGAGGGTGCGCATAGAGAACCGGAAGGAAACGAGCCGCAAGTGCGCAAACTTTGTTGGCTGTCAGTAAAGTGTGAACTCATGACAACCTCACCTATATTTTATCAGGAAATAGGTGCTGGTAGAATGATGACGACTCGTTCTAATTTATTCACTCCAACGTCCACCGTGACGGCATAACTTTTAAAAGTCAAGAATGAATAAAAGCATGCCATAAAAGTCGAAGAAATATTATTTTAGTTCCCTGTTTTCATCCCGGAGTGGAATTGTTATGTTAGAAGGAAAATCTGTTGAAGGGTGACAATTTTTAGAGACCAGAGTGCTCCTTATCAGTTAATAATTCTATACTAGTGATGACACTATCAAAAAATGACTAAAATATTGATTTTTTTTCAAATTGAATGCGAAATAGATTGACTGTTCCTAGAAAAAAAGTATGACTATGGAACATCAATCAGAGTTCTATTTACTACTTGATCTCGTTGTTTGAGCCCTTTTGGACCTTATTCAGTTACACGATCTCTTTGTCCTAAACGTATGTCAGTTTCTAATGAAAACTAAGATGATTCCCAAATCGTTGTCCCCAAAATGATCATCGAACAACCGTAGAGAACCTTACATAGCACAGATCTTCGGTAGCGAAAGAAAATTTTATCGTTGGTCGCCATCCGGCCCCTGTCGCATCTGGTGCGTGAGAAAATGAGCCCACAACTCCCCGCCCCGTTGATTCAATCGGGGGCCCATCCGTGGGAATGACTAAAGGGTGTATATTTGCCCGCTCAGTCGACTGATTGTGAAGCGTCTTCGAACGAACATTGTTGAGACTTCCTTCTTGCTGCTCATTGAAGCTTTGTACAAAACAGTAGGAGTCACCTACCATTTAATTGGAAGTTGTTTTACTAAACATATGTTACAAGTATGCCACTTTCGGTTGGAACACAAATTAACACATTTGAGCCATTGCGAGGTGGTTCCTATGAGAAAAAATGGATTGTTGCCTGAGTCTACTGTCTACTTGTCTACTGGCCTGTCACGCCAACGATGATATTGTTGACATTGAACGGAAGTTCATGGGGTTAGGACATTTAGGAAGCGTACTTATGGGAACTCTTGATGATTTGGAAATAATCCGAAATATTGAAATGATTATTGAGGTATCGGACAAATGACGCTCAGTATCTACCTAAGGGATACTGCTACATGTACCTTTTGTCGGTGTTGTGCTAATTAGGTGCAAGGTTGCTTCGTTTTGCGTCAAAAAAAGAAAGAGCAATATGAAAATCAGCATTTTGTTATATTCTGGTTCACGCCAAACTATATTTTTCGCCAACATCGTCTTCTTTGTGATTCAGTAACAACCGAGTGCTTTGAATTAACATGACGAAGGCTGCTGTTGAAGCAATTGAACTATCTGGAGCTGCTAGAGCTTCCGAATCAATAGTTCCTGTTGAATCTACACAAAGGCATTTTGAAGTTTTGAAGAACTAATAAGAAACAACTAGGTAATGGTAGTAAATAAGATCTAAGTATCGCTTTTCCTTCAAGAACTTTCAGAATGCATTGTTTTCAATTCGCTCTTGGTGAAGGGTGCTTCATAAATAGTAGGGTGTAGGATATAAGAGATACAGCGAAATTTGTACGTGTGCAGCAGTATTATAATTTTGGTAGGTTTTTATACGTCAACGATTTGCTGGAGGCAACTTCATGTCCAGTGCACTGCTACGCAGATGATAGTATCCTCCATACCACCTTCTCTTCCAGGGCTCCAATAGTCCAATACCAGCACGCCAAATCATGAAGGATCGAGGAAGAATTGTTGATAACATAAATATGGACTCGGCAAAAATGGCCATCCAAATACTAGGTAGAATTCAATGCTAAGAAAACCTAAGGACGTCTTTTATGTAGAAAAAATACCCAATATAAGCTTGTCAGAAGTGTCCATACCTCTGAAGTAATCGAATTTGAAGCTTGGTGTCACTGCTGGCAACAATCTTTTTTGGGAATGTCGAGTGAGATCACTTGCTAAAAGTGAATCCCAGAAACTTGGGTTTATGTTTTGTACCAGAAGCTATTCGATGCCTCGCTTAAAAACTCTCTCACTTCTCTGGGACACCGTAGAAGAACAAGCGATGTGTCTCTATTTTATAGATACTTTCATGGTCGATGCTCTTATTATAATTATCGTCAATCGTCTCTTCTGCTGCAGTACCTTCGAGATCAACCTAGCAAGTACAACACTCTAGCCATAGACAATAATGAAATTGAATGGAAGAATGAAGCTAAATACCTAAGACTCCTAAGAGTAATATTAGACAAAGGAATAACGTGGAAACAGCACATTAAGTATGCAGTGGATAAAACGAATGTAGCCATGAAAAGACTTTACCCGATTATAGGCAGAAGAAGCCAAATGAACAGAAATACGAAATTGAGGATCATAAAAGCAGTCGCTAGACCGCAGCTCACATATGGATCAACAGCATGGGGCTATGCAGCGAGAACCCATATTAAGAGGATACAAAGTACAGAAAACAAATTCCTGAGATGGGCATTAGACTCCCCCTGGTTTGTTAGGAATGAATAAATCCGAAAAGACATGAAATGGGAGTACAAACGAAAAGCTGCCGAAGCCTATGAAAGAGCTATTGAACATCCAAATGACGACCTTAGAAGGTTAGTTGACTATGACCTCGCTGAAGATGAAAAAACAGCGAGAATTTACCGCAAGAGACCTAGAGACCAATTGCAAAGATGAAGATATGGAACTTCACACTTAGTGAGAGATATCCAATTGAGAGATGAACACAAACACACATAAAGAATGCGAAAGAGAAAATACAGATAAGATGATGGAAGGTTTACAGGCTTATGCCCGGAACCAACCGCAGGAGAGGTGTTTAGTCGGTAAGAATCCGACACTACCCAGAACGACTGGGTGTCTGATGTGAGATTCACCTCTTCTAGAACAAGAAAAAAACAAGAAGAACACCAATTCTATCTTCTCATCCTTGGTTCTCACGATGTTCTCTGAACATTACAGAATATTCCTCTAGGGGGAACCAGAGCATAAAAAAGGTACCTAACTTGAAAAACGATTGATTATTCATCAACATGTGTAGAAAGGAAATACATTCTCAGAGAGATTTACCTTACAAGAACCATTTTTTCCTTTAAAATTGAATGAGATCATATTTCATCATTACTGCATTTAAATCGTCTGTTTCAGCCAAGTAATTCATTCTACATGCTCGATCAGCCTTCGGCTTTGGGCTGATACCAAGGAACGAGCTTTCGATTATCATAAAATTATCTCGTCTATCATCAATGTCCTGGAGATATTTCTAGTGAAAATGGACTTCTGCATTGCTACTTTCAAATCTTTGAATCCTCAGTAACTTCTGAGTTAGAATCTCAATAGAAAATTCATGGGTACAGAACAAACCCCTGAAGAACCCCTATGAATATGTATTCAACAGGACGGTCAATGGATCATTGTTGAGACCGAGTTCCCTGAAAGCTGCTTGTTTGGAAAGTGGGTAGAAAGGTTCCATCAAACGTCTAGATCCTGTCAATTTTCACCCTCAGCTCTGTCAGATTGAACTCATTACAATGCAGCTAATCAATTGGCCGCCGTCTGATCTAGCCTTCAGCCCTCATCAAGCCAGGCCGTATCCACTAACCGATCCATGCTGCTCAAAGCTCAGTCCTATTCTTGCTAATAAGTTACAAACAATCAACATTAACTACCAAATTGAACCGATTGGCGGGCCGACAGCGGGGGCGCCTCGGTTATAAGGTGTCACGTGACCTTTAATTAGGAGAGAGGCGGGAAAAGGACAAGAGCTGCCCGGAGGTTGCGGGTAGCAGCCTCGACCCTTGGGACTTCCCGGAGCGGAAAGTGTACGACAATCCTCTCCTCGACCCTGATCGATATCGCCTCTCCGACGTTCCACAATTCACATCTACTTGATATGAAGACGCCGCGACTGCAAATACGACCGAGTCCGCTTTGTGTGAGAGAGCTGAAAAGCTGATCGAATTGAAATTGACTCGGCGCAGCCTTTTGACTGGGATGAGTTTGGTACCGAAAAAAGCATGGGTGGAATCGTTGAGTGAAATTTGAATAGTAGAAAATACTGGTGGAAAATTACATGCAAGATTCCAAATCCGGCCATTCATATTGCAGATTTTGCCGAGCTAAATAGGAATTTGGCTCATAGATATCTCTTTATCTCTTTCTGGTTGGGAATCCATTATTATTAATATGTACATAACAATGGGAGTTCCGGAAGAAACGATACAATTTTTCAAAAACTAAGTTGATAAGTGATATTCTTGGGGTTCACTTTGGGAAGCCTTCAAAATCTAAGACTAAGAAGGTCTATAGTACTATTCATAGTACAACATACCAAGACCTGGATTTATCAAGGTTCGAAGTTCTGCTGTTATTTAGATTGAATTTGAGGAGGGTCGATAAGTTTTTTTTTGTTCTAGAAGAGGTGTCGGATTCTTACCGACTCAACACCTCTCCTGCGATTGGTTCCGGGCATAAGCCTATATTCCATCATCTTATCTGTTATTTTCTCTTTCGTATTCTTTTAGGCTGAGTGTTTGTGTTCAACCTTCTATTGGATATCTCCCTCTAATTGTGGAGTTCTATATCTTCATTTTCGCAATTGGTTTCTAGGTCTTTTGCGGTAAGTTCTCGCTGTTTTTTCATCTTCAGTGGGGTCATAGTCAAATAACCTTCAAAGATCGTCATTTTGATGTTCACTAGCTCTTTCATAGGCTTTTGCAGCTTTTCATTTGATGAATGTAGTGATGGACTCCCATTTTATGTCTTTTTGGATTTGTTCATTCCAGGGGGCGTCTAATGCCCATCTCAAAAATTTGTTTTCTGTACTTTGTATCCTCTTTATATGGGTTCTTGCTGCATATCCCCATGCTGTTGATCCATATGTAAGCTGCGGTCTGGCGACTGCTTTTATGGTCCTCAATTTCGTGTTTCTGTTCATTTGGCTTCTTCTGCCTATAATCGGTTATAGTCTTTTCATTGCTTCATTCGTTTTATTCACTCCATACTTTATGTGCTGTTTCCACGTTAGTCCTTTGTCTAATATTACTCCTAAGTATTTGGCTTCATTCTTCCATTCAATTTCATTATTTCCTATGGATATCTTCGATTCCATCTTCAGTCTTCTCTTTTGAAGGAGTATTGCTTGACTCTTTTCTCCATTGATTTTGATTTTCCATCTGTTACACCATTCACTGATATCATCTGCAGCTTCTTGAAATATTTTGTGAATTATTTTTGTATTTGTGTGCCTTATCGCTATGCTCGTCCGTATCGTCTGCCTTTAGAGCAAGCAGGCATCTTGGATTTCTTGATATATCATGTATATGTTATAGAGTTGCGGTCCTAGTATGGATCCTGCTTCTAAAGCGGCCCCTAGACGGTCAATCATGAATGACAGTCTGACTGAACAATAAGATTGCCAATCCTGCCTTCAATCTTGAAGCCCCTACACATATCATTCAAACTGACAGTCTGATTGAAATGACTTCCGCTCAGTTGAAATTTAAACACCGAATAGTACGGTTCTAATTATTATTAGTATAATGTCTCCGAATAAAAAAAGTGAAGATAAGGCTTGTTTGGCCATTATCCTTGCATTGGGCACCAAGAAGACAATAAAACGTCTTTCACTGTGGCATTTGGCTTTATTTCTTTATATATGTTGAGGAATTTTTCCAATGCAACATTTCTTATATTTATTCATGTAACTGGGATGGGATTTATTCCACAGTTCGGGGAAAGATCCATAAACACTATAACACATAAACTTTGAAGGCAGTTTCAATCGTCAACCCTTTGGGGCAACTCAGCGAAATCCTCGTAAAAGTTTTGCGGGCATTCGTCCTCCATGATTGCATTAATAAGACTGAGGAAAAGAATGATAAGATCACTACACCACCATTCAGACTGTCAATCTCCCCTCCACTCAACGGGATTGAACCTCGGATTTCAAAATATTTGGAAATCCGTCAGTCCATTCGTCATTCCATCAGTATAGACCTTACACCTTCAATCGGAATGTCAATCTTCGCTCTGATTGTCATTCTGAATGATCGTGTAGGGGCCCTATAAGTATCTTAGTGAGGAATGAACCTATTTTCACACAAAAGTTCCTGTCCCTCAAATAATTTCTTATTATTTTGCATAACTTGGGTGAATAACCTGCGGTTATCATTTTATATGCTAGTCCTTCATGCCATACTATATCAAAAGCTCTGGTTACATCCAGTAGTAGTAGTCCTGTGGCTTGTTTATTCTGAAATCCCTCTGTGATATACTCGGTCATTATTAGGAGCTGTTGTTCAGTTGAATGTTGTTTTCGGAATCCAAATTGTTCACTCGGTATCGTCGCCAGGGCTTCTGTTCCATCATTAAGTCGTCTGGCTGAGACTCTCTCCACAATTTTTCCTAGGGCTGGGAGCAGGCTTAGCGGTCTATAGTTCTGTGAGAACTTTTTGTCTTTACCTGGTTCATTTAAAACAGGTCGATAAGTCTAAGCTGAGCCTCGCAAACACCTTGACCTAAACAGCTATTGTGCAACCCCGCGCTGTTTACCAGTAAGGAAGCAAAGCCTCTATGAACTGCACAACCATTCTCGGTGCCACACCCATTACTTGTTGTTGCGGTTTTGAGAAACAGGAGGCAAGATGCTGCACCTTTTCCTGAAGACTGCTGGTCTTACTCAATAGAAAATTATAAGTCGACGCGAATGACAATAATGGATTCCAGCAAATCAATTGGGAATCCTTCGGAGTTTATTGTTATTATATGATGGGGTCAATTGGCTATAGAAAAACTTTTCAAAACTGCTACCATATTGATCTTTTGTTCTTGTACACTACTGAATCATCGCTCGATGTATCAATCAAAGACTGAAACGTGTCCAGGAAAGAAAAGCGTTGGCGTTACTCAACAGTGAACTCTGGTATAAAAACATAAGTTGGGACGATAAAAAGAGAATATAAGTAAGAACTGGGAAAAAGTTGGAGACTACTGTAATGGATCTTTGGCGAAGATCAGCAGGAAGGTCAAGTATGGAAAGAATCGCTAATGAGAGAATTAGGGAGATAATGAACGTCAAACATACAAAAGTGGACGACATCAAAGAAAAACAGCTTAGGTATATGGCTCGGGCATGTGCAGACGATGGCAGATATAAGACTTCCAAAGCACTTGATGGAGTGGAGACCACGAGGGAGAAGAAGACGTGGATGACCTAGGAGGAGTTGGATGAACGGAATAGATGAAGAAATCAGTGAAATAATACTGAAGGGCACAGACTGGAATTATACAGAGAGCAGGCGATCAGGCATCGCAGAACGTTGTAAAATTGATGATAATTCAAATCATATGAAGAACGAAACGACGGTAGATTCACGATTCCTATGACAAGGGGAACTTTTTGAATCGATTGCTGGGAGACCATTTCGATCCGTACCAGATTACCAGCGTCTATCATCGAGTATCGTGGACGAAGGGGTGCGAGACGAAGACAATTAAATCTTGCACCCAGCAAGTCATCGGAAGCCTCTGTTTCCTTTCGCAGAGGCCGTGGCAACGCATCGCCGAACTTAATCTACATAATCACCGTTCCCTTCATTATTCAGTTGCATTCGGCGGAGCGGAGAACAACATAGATTAGTTCAAAGTAATCTTGGGTAGTCTCATGGCGGCAAAGTTGGCCGCTTATAAACTATCGGTGGACGCAGCCATCTTATCCCTGAGTTTCGTCTCCTCTCGTGAATTTCAACTTTGGCAACGGCAGGACTACAACAATCACGGACGTCCCTCGGCAATTAATTTGGAATTTCACAGTATGAAGGAGGGACAGAGCCCATATCGAGGGATGCTCGAAGATCCTCTTGACTCGTCGTGCTTCGAGGAGGAGCCAATGAACTTCTCCAGATCTGCTTGAAATGGAAAAAATCATTATCTTTACTACTGCCGTGGGTTTGCCTGAACTGAAGGACGCATTGACCTCATGTTCTGCATACGGAAAAAATTATATTTAGGTCATTTCTCAATTCAAGTTTCAATGAAAGTGTGATTTTTGAACTAAGGAATATTCCTTTTGCATTCTATTTAGCTCAGAGTTCATTCCAACCAATTTTTGAGGACAAAGTTAGACTTTTCTGGAGCAAATCTGCCTTAAATCTCACTATGTGGAGGGCACCTAATTTTTAATGCTCTAGTGTCTCAGTTTCAAGGATTCAATCTTCAAAATTCAAGGTTCTTTCATAAAGAGCACGTTTCCATGACATTAATTGCTCCGAGTGAAATTATCCCCCTCATCAGTGACATCTTCAGGAGCTTACTGGTATAGGTCGGTGAAATCATCACGAATTTTTTGGACTGAGTAAGTCCAGGAGTGTTTCTCCAGAGGTCTTTTCCCAGCCCACAGAAAGGCTCAGGCCCTCCAGGAGTAAACGTTGATGCACTTTTCGCAAGCTTTCATTTCCTTCAACACCACAACGCCTTGGCACCCATAGTAGAGTTGCTTTATTGCCTCTGGCCAGTTGCTTTATGGTGTTACGACACGCCCAGAGGTTACAATCCAGTTGATCCAATATCCTTATATGCCCAACCCGTTTTCCAGGTAGGAGCTTTCCGTTCAGGGATATTCTCATTACATCCAGCAGGCTGCATTTCAGAGCCATCCTCTTAGGTTTGGGACTCTCAATCGGAAGTTCTTTACGCTTACTCGTTGAGTTCAACAAAGCTGGAAGATCTTCATAGCCTTGTCATCAGTACATTGACAAACGTCAATTCGAATTTGAAAGCAAAAATTAGCTTCACCTTAGCAGTTAGGGTGAAATAAACAATATCTAAGGTGATCTGCTGAATATACCTACATGAAACTATCGAGTGGATATCTTTCATAGGGTCTAGAAACAATAAAAGTATTATCGTGG
The DNA here is from genome assembly GCA_910592335.1 of Adalia bipunctata. Classification (NCBI taxonomy): domain Eukaryota; kingdom Metazoa; phylum Arthropoda; class Insecta; order Coleoptera; family Coccinellidae; genus Adalia; species Adalia bipunctata. The sequence goes on along the minus strand of OU342955.1, from coordinate 8,205,847 downwards.
GAGCTCAGATTCCTTTCCGATAGATTTGAACCCAATTTCGAAACCTGCCTCGTGCGAAATATAAAAATGAGTGGTAATTGAACTATTTACGCTCTGATTTATGGAAGCTACGCATTTATACTTTCATACATCATTCCGAAGCTCATGCTTTCATCAATTTGGCTTGTGTTCACCGCACGTGCATCAACTGAAACGTATCTGCTGGCAAGAAGACGGGATCAAAGTTTTTATTTCCTATATACATCGAAAGGCTGATCTATGAGCTACTAGGAATCCAGAATTATGAAAAGATAACTCAAGCTCTGAATATGATTATATAGAGACAGTTACTCTTCAGAGACGTTCGTTCAAGGAAATTAAATGTATTGAATCGAATTTTTGGAATCAGTTATTTGCCCAATTGTCATTCATAATAGTCTTATGAATTGGAATATCGTGATAGGAAAGAAAGACATGAGAAACGAGTATCTGATGGTACGGATCTGCTCCGCCTAATTTGCGAAAACCGGATTGTCGAACGCAGTGCGGAGACGAGATATGCGCGCTGGCGCCACCTAGCTCTACCACCCTCTACGTTGTTCAATTTCCGTCACCTTCCGTGTTTGTTTCTACTTCCAAATGTGTTTTCTGATACATTTGCACTCCCGATTTGTTGACATCAGAACGTCATGGAGAAAAGAAAATAAATCATTCATTCGACGTCATTTTCTCAAATTTGCGAGCGTGCAGGTTCCTACCTTAACAACAGAGAAAAAACGTTATGGATTTTCGTATTCTTTGAGAACCGATCATGATGAACCATTCCTCGGGTGAAGTTATATATACCTACGAGGATATATTGAGAAATTCTTAGCCTACTATAGAACCAAACAAAATTTCAATGTCAAAATATTTTATTACTCAACATGTTCTCCTCTTCATTGAATATATTTATTACAGCGAACTTGCAACGTCTCTAGACCTTTAAAAAAATGATTCTTCTTGCTCTGCAAACCAGTCCTCCACAGCTTCAATAACCTCCTCGTTGGAAGAGAATTCACGAACTTTTAAACCTTTTTTCAGTTGAGGAAAGAGATGATAGTCGGACGGAGCCAAATCAGGTGAATAAGGGGGGTGTTCTAGTAAATCTAACCCTAAATCACTAATTTTTTGCATGGCAACATGAGATTTGTGTACTGCGGCGTTGTCCTGTAAAAATGAAACACCTTTGGATAGCTTTCAGTGATGTCGAATAGTAATCTCCAGTTATTGTCCTACCCTTATCCAAAAAATTAATCATGAATACTCCATGGCAATCCCAAAAAACAGAAGCAGAGCTTTTCCAGCAGATTTTTGGACACGAAATTTCGTAGGTCTTGGAGAACCAGAGTGTCGCCCTTCCATCCTTGTTGCTTTGTTTCTGGATCGTAGAAATGTACCCAAGTCTCATCCATAGTAACAATTCGGTTTGAGAAGTGTACATGGTTTTCAAATCGAGCACAGATCGAACGCGATGCTTCTACCCTTACACTCTTTTGGCCAACATTCAAATATTTGGGGATCCATTTTGCAGAAATTTTTCTCATGTCCAAATTGACGTGAACTATATGATGACCCTTTTAAATACAGGTACTCGAAACTCGATACTCCAATTTTTCGATTTTTACAATTTCGGTGGACATCTTTAATCTAAATCTATTTTCTGGTTTACTTTTTTGACGTCGAACTCTGCACTGACACTTCTAATAAGTTAATGTTCGTTGATATGGTATTGCAATATTTTGTTTATGCATGGAACTGGTCTAGGCTAACTAGATATCAATACATCCTCATATGATTCAATAGGTTTGATAGTTACTCGAAGCAATTGACAATTTACTCTTGTACCTTCAACATTATCAATTATCTGTCACTTGTCTCCTACGATGGCAGCACGATCCAGTTGTTTACTTTTAAATTAGATCTGAACTAGTCCAATTCTCTCTTTATCAATAAATTATTGGTCTCATCTACAACTCCGGTCTTATTTCTTTCTAGGAAGAGCGTGTCCTGAATTTTGTTTGGGCTTAGCATGTTGTAAAGAATATCACACCTTCCAGGCAGCTTTAAATTATCTTGTGCTCCTTCAGTACAGCTCGTAAGAGAACTGGGAATACTGGAAAAGCATACCATTTTTGGAATTAGTGTTCTGGGAAACTAGGAAGCAGACTCTCTTGTTCTACTTCATTGGCCCCATCGAAGGTTGTGATACTCAGAGGATCTTATGAAAAACTCATGACGTATATTTGAAGGAGGCTTCAGACCATTATAAGATCTGTAGTATAAGCAGTAGTTTGAATCTACTGACTAGTCAACTCAGCGTCAGAATTTTACTTGCTGACCAAATTTTCAGTGACAAGAACATTTCTCCGATGTGCAGAGTCCTTCTGTAACGCATTCATGAACAGATATGAGGTCAGTTGAACAAGGACACTAACCTTGAGCTTACAGTTTGGAACGCTATTGTGTTGGCTGTTATCATATGGTTTTTTTCGCACAAACTTTTTTTCCAAGTTTTCTCATGGATCGTTCATGTGTGCTAACTACTGTTAGTTAATTTTAATGTGTTCTTCACCTCAATTCTTGTTCTTTCCTAATAATAATGATATTTGCTGATAATTCGGAGAGAACTGTTGTGTAGAAGTGTAGAGTGTAGAAAATACATAGCTGAAAATGATAATGAAAGAAGCTTTCTCCTTACAAAATATTACCAGTTATCCAGATTTTCTTTGGGTTCTGGTGTGAATTCCACACTTTTTCGAAGTAAGAACTTTACACTGTTGAAGTTTATTGAATATTTGTGTTGGTAGGATGAAGGAAGGCAATTGAGTCGTTCGTGTAGGAGGCTTTAAGGAGGCTTCTCGACAATATCGTTTGCATCGCAACTGGTCTATTGCGTGGATGACTACAAATGGCACGGTTCAGATGACCACCTGCTTCTCGGGTTATAGAGGTGAATGAAATTTTGTGATCCCCGTCAGCGGTGCGTGAGCCCCGTGTATATGGGATACAGGACAATCTATTGGGGACTTGGCTCGATGGGGGAGATTTATGACTAATAAAGTGGAGAGCCGTCTGCAATAATACAGCCACGGCGTTGGATGATCACGTCGCGATTAGAAGTATTGATTGATTTAGTTATTCGGCAACAGCTTCGTCGGAGATTGTGCAGAGTATGTAGCTTGAGGTGTATGAAGAAGATACTGATCAGTCAAATGAAAAATATTATTTACATTTTTGAGAATATCACATCAAGATGGAGATTATTATTGAGAAGTGATGAATTTGGCATCCTCATTGAACAAGATTCTCCTCACACTGAGCTATTGTGGTAGTCGAGTTTCACTGTGTTGTTTACTTCATCTTCAGGAGTCGGTTTGGCTTTGCAAACCAAACTTGCTTATCTGCATTGCAAGAACCAGAGAGGGAAAGTCTTGTATATGTTTCTGACAACATTCTTCAAATTCATAACAGTAATTGTGCAGCTACAAGCATCAATAATGATATGATTTCCATGATGAAATGAGTATTTGACAGTGGTCACTGATTATCTAGGGAAAAAGATCTCTACAAGCTTTGGATCTTCATTTTATGAATACCAAGAAAAAGTTATAATATTAATTAAGATCTTTTTGAAGAAAAGAGACTAATAATTCTGATCCAGTCCTTCCTTTCAGCATTCGCTGTCGATACAAAAATTTAGAACTTCCTCCTCTACAACTGTCATTCTCCAAAGAGATCTGGATATCTTTTCCAAATGGTGCATCTGAAAATCATCAAGTGTTGCGTGCTTCAATTGGCAAAAACCAAGAGTATTATATTGGATCGAAGTGTTACTGTTGTTTCGGACCTGGTCGTATCATGGGGTAGCAGTTTCATATTTCAATGTGGAGGTTTCTGTATAGAACCTATCAAACCCCATCATGGAGTATGCTAGACAGGTGTGGTGACCATCCCCTAATCGATGAATATCTCATCGAATCAGTGTGATCTTCGACCACGCGACTATCTTAGTCGTATCCTCATGAAAAAGACTCCTCATTTTACGAATTCCGTGCTGTGAATGGTCACTTCGGGGAGAATCTCAAGAACATCAGCAGAGTACGAAAAGTTGATGAGGTCGTAGGTACAAATTGCAGAAGGAATAAACCAAATCTTCACTGGTTTGTTAGAAATGAACAAATCCGAAAAGACATAAAATGGGAGTCCATTACTACATTCATCAAACGAAAGCTGCAAAAGCCTATGAAGGAGCTAGTGAACATCCAAATGAAGACCTTAGAAGGTTAGTTGACTATGACCCCGCTGAAGATGAAAAAACAGCTAGAATTTCTCGCAAAAGACCAAGAGACCAATTGCTAAAATGAAAATATAGAACTCCACACTTAGTATGAAATATCCAATTGAAGGATGTACACAAATACTCAGCATAAAAGAATGCGAAAGAGAAAATAACAGATAAGATGATGGAAGGTTTATAGGCTTATGCCTGGAACCAACCGCAGAAGAGGTGTTTAGTCGGTAAGAATCCGACACTACTCAGAAAGACAGGGTGTCTGATGTAAGATTCACCTCTTCTGTAACAAAAAAAATCTTCACCAAGAGAGATGGTTCTCTTCAACAGATTGTCCGTGGAATCTGCTGCCACCAAATGTTGTGGAGGCTCTCTCGGTGAATACTTTCAAAAATAAGCTGGACCGATGGCTCCCTACGCTGTGATTGGTGATCATTTCATTTATTTTCACCACATGACTATTTCTTCTCAGAATTATTTTGTATTTTTTTGGGTTTACAGTTACAAGCTTACCTCAAAACTCATTTGTATCTGAATAAAAAATCAAAGGAAAATGATTATCACTTTAGTTGTGTACTGAATATTTCCCAAAATGGCTCTGCATAAACAGCCGCAAAATTGTTGAAGAATATCTGAAGAGATAGGAAGAGTGTACCAGGATCAAAGTAAATATCTAGAATCGTCCAAGACTTAGACTATATAGACTGATAGAGTCTAAACTCTAAGGTTTAAGACTATAGGTACTTTTTGGGAACTTGAACAGCGCCATTCGCGGTATAATGATAAAGGGTCTCCAATGGTAAATCCCATGTTAATGCTCTTGTTGTTCGTCACCTCATTCTCATTCAATATTGCCAATCAATCAGTTTCAATGAGCTCAACCGTCATCGAAACCAGTGCATCTAAAAAACGGTAAATCTACCGAATAATAGTGAAATTTGGCAACGCTAACGAATATGGCAAAAGCAACCAAAACTCCAACCCCATTCTGTTTGAATTCATGACATATGGGGCCATCTGTACAACGCGAGGCAAACGAGTCACGTGTGTTAATATCACTTCCCGCCACTTATAAGCCCTTCGCTTTCATACGTACGAAGCCTTTTAACAAGGGATAAAATCGATTTTTCGAGCTTCAGGGTGAATATTGATAACTGTCATAATACGGTGTGATATTCATGGATTATTCGGTTAATATGGATAGCTTAAGGTAGGTACACACATTGTGCCCAAAAATATCTGTTTTGATATTTCAACAACTCTAAACAAAAACAGGTATGGGAAAAGTTTTGAAGGAATAACAAGGTCAATCAATGGTTTTCCTGGTGATGAACTTTCAAATAAGATCTTTGTCGAAAAAATTTAATTGATTTTTTCGCAAATTCTTTTCCTAAACTAAACAATATAATCTACTGAGCATTAGATTTACAGAAAAACAGAATGAAAGTAGAGAACCACAAGCTCCTTCAAACTGTGCCTACCCTATGTAGTCCAATCGTCGAGTGTCCGCTGAGTGCTGATATTGATTAAATGTCACCAACCCCTTCATGTCCGATTTGCTATGTGCTCACGCCACAAGCTTACCCAAATATTTATATCTTCAGCTTGTATGAAACAATTCGGATGTTATTCCTAACCTAAGGGTTAGGTAGTCGTTCTTATTTTGAGTTTTGGCTCGTTACTCTTCAATATATTCATAACCTGGTCGTGAAACAGAACAATCATATGCACAGATCAAGAACGAGGGTGAAATGTAAGAGCATGATTGAATGTATCACCTTGAATACTGGATCAGATAAGGAATTGGCCAATTGCAATATAATAATAATAATGAAAATAAATGATAATATAGAGTTAAATCAATATCTACGATAAAACATAAAAGGACTTCATAGAATGCAGGCAGCTGAAAGCAGACTTTTTTTTGTTCTAGAAAGGGTGAATCTTACAGCAGACACCCAGTCTTTCTGGGTAGTGTCGGATTCTTACCGACTAAACATCTCTCCTGCCGCCTGCGTTTGGTTCTGGGCATTAGCCTATAAACCTTTCATCTTTTTATCTGTTATTTTCTCTTTAGCATTTTTTATGCTGAGTGTTTGTGTTCATCATTCAATTGGGCACATCTCCCTAATTGTGGAGTTCTATATCTTCATTTTCGCAATTGGTCTCTAGGTCTTTTGCGGTAAATTCTCGCTGTTTTTTCATCTTCATCGTGGTCATAGTGAACTAACCTTCTAAGATCGTCATTTGGATGTTCCCTAGCTCTTTCATAGGCTTTTGGAGCTTTTCGTTTGATGAATTTAGTCATGGACTCCCATTTTATGTCTTTTCGGATTTTTTCATTCCTTACAAACCTAGGGGAGTCTAATTGTCTAATGAATATCTCTGAAATTTGTTTTCTGTACTTTGTATCTTCTTCATATGGGTTCTCGCTGCATAGCCCCATGCTGTTGATCCATATGTTAAATGCGGTCTGGCGACTGCTTTTATGATCCTCAATTTCGTGTTTCTGTTCATTTGGCTTCTTCTGCCTATAATCGGGTATAGTCTTTTCATTGCTACATTCGCTTTATCCACTGCATACTTAATGTGCTGTTTCCACGTTAGTTCTTTGTCTAATATTACTTCTAGGTATTTAGCGTCATTCTATTTCATTATCGTCTATGGATATCTTCGATTCCATCTTCAGTCTTCTCTTTTGAAGGAGTATTGCTTGACTCTTTTCTCCATTGATTTTGATTTTCCATCTGTTACGCCATGGACTGATATCATCACCACCAGTGTGGATCCACATTTCACCCATCAGTTCCCCAATATTGCCGATCCTATAATTGACAGATTCATGGCTATTATTCCGCGAAATTTCATCTTATGGGAATTGGATCGATCTATCTAGGAGCACTACATTTCCAGATCTATGAGGTTCTCATCCACTCTATGCAAATGTAATAAACGTAAAAGCCATGAGCTAATCTGGCAATCGGGACATGGCTCGAAATAAACCACACTCGGGTCCGGCGCGTGTTTGTGTTGTTCGGACTGAGATATCCAAAATTAACTAATTAAAATCACGTTGTTTGCGTGAGTGACGGACATTCTCTGTCCGAAATATTGTCATCAGTCGATATCAACTTCGGTCTTGTCCAGCTGAAGGTCCAATGAAGACTAAATGCTAGGAAAAGACATGAAAACAGGACCGGCGTTAGGGGTGAAACCGCGAAGCAGGCGCTACAGGCCTACTCCGACCCTGTTTTTAATTTTTCGCTGAAATCCAAATTATTCGAATTCTTAGTTATTCCCAGATCATTTTTCTACTCAAAACTGACGCAGGTTGGTACTCGTGAAATGTCAAATAATTCTCAGAGGCGTTGCCAAAGCTCATTTCTATTTACTCTTTTTTAACTTAAATAACTATAAATGGAGTTAGTTCTTTTAGGATGTAACTGTGACACATCAGGTATCGTAGTACTACTACAATTTCATACTGGAGTATTTCAAGTTGTGCAAAAAGGTATTTGAATGTCTTCTGTAGGCTTATTCCTTGGGGATTTTGAAAAATGGGGAATTCCATAGGTCCGTCTGTTCGTTTAGAAGTTTTTCTGTCGGGTTATTCGATTACTTTTATTATTTTTTCGAACTTTCACAAAGTAACGGACTATTCTGTCCATTATGTCTCAGTAAAATTTCACCACTCGATTCCTTATTTCCGTACTGGAAAATAGCATAACTGAATCTTCCAACCTTGTTTATATATGTGAAGTATTAACAGAGAAAAAAGTTTCTTCAACATTCGCCAGGTCTTTGGAATTATTGAATTCCCATAATATTTTCTCAAATTCATTATGTTCCCAAAGTAAATAAACACCTTGATAAATACGTAATTACTACGACCTCTATGTAGAAAGGACAACGTTTCTTTGTTATCTGACTATAACCTGACATTTTCAAAATATACACGGTGAGATGTGTCAGAATGTCATGGCTATTCGGGATACATTATAAAAGTGAATGGAGTAGAGGAAAGGGGGGCAATCTACCCCCTTTGCGCTGGTTAAATTTTGTTCTCGTAGCATATGTTGATATCTCTTACCTACGCAAGTATTTCCACAAGTTCTGACAGGTGCGTGTGTTCATTTATCGGTGTTGTGTAGAACCACGTGATATGTAATCTTATTTTACCTAAATTTATCCCTACCTACAGATTGATCTAACTATATGTACCTATTCTACGATTAGTGGCAATACATAATGTGATATGTAGGTTGTTTTGTTTGGCTGTATGAAACTCTGTAGATAAGCCTAATTTTTCTCATGTGTTTTTTATTATTCAACATTGATTAAAATATAAGCTCTGGGGCAAAACCGGAAAATCCACGTGGGGCACAACCAGACGGTACCCATTTATGCCCCAGATGGATATTGACCAATGCATTAATCTTCTAGAAATTTGTTAGAGTGTTTCTTTATAACAGTTTCACAGTTATATGTATGGTGCGCACCTATAATCGGAAGACTAGTCGTCAACATTGGTCTACGGATGACATGGAAAAAGCAATTATGGAAGTTGTTTCTAGAACGATGGAATAGAAAAAAGCAGACAATAATTATAATATTTCTCAATACACTCTTTAAGATAGGGTTGAAAAAAGAATGAATTAAATGTCTTTGGAAAGGGCTAACTGTGAATACGCAGTACCCGGTTTTGCCCCAACGCCCGGGGCAGAACCGTAAAATAGAATATGATTCTTTTTGTTGGTTTTTTCATCTTGTACTGGTTTTTTATAAGTTTAACTCATTTCACTATTTGGCTCATATGCTACGGCATAAACAAGTCAAATGTCAATGAATAAACATGAATAAATAAAAAATTATTGCAGTTTTTTCTTAGCTACCCGGTTTTGCCCCCCTTTCCCATATATTTATCTTGGAACATCGCTCTCAATAATTGTGGCCTTCTTGCATAGAGGGCCAATATTCGAACGGGAGCGCCCTCTATGCCAGAACGCCCCAATATACAATCGAGAGGGCTCCACTACTCAAGCGAGAGTGTTCTCTATGCTAGAGCCGAGAGCGCCCCATTACTCGGGCGAAACCACCCTCAATGCCAGACCGCCCCACTACTCAAGACTGAGTGCTCTCTATGCCAAAGCGCCCCATTACTCGAGCGAAACCGCCATCAATGCCAGAGCGCCCCACTACTCAAGAGTGAGTGCTCTCTATGCTAGAGCGCCTCATTACTCGAGCGAATAATTCATAGTTCATGGGAATATCGATTCTTTTGTAATAAACGCAAACAAATAATTTTTTCTAAATCAAATCGCTATGTGAAATAAGTCAAAGTAATATTTCATCTGGCTCGAAGGATAATAAAATCTTATACGGATATGGATAATGTAGTTGGAAACACTGGGGTCTTCTAGTCCAGTTGAACAGTGGAAGAATCGAAACCTCAGTGCGATTCGATATTGAATAAGCGGCTGGTCTAGTTTTATGGCAGTTTGTAGTGGGGATGCCACTGATGCCAGAGCGCCACGATCTAGGAAGAGCAGCAGAGATCCAGGCATCCCCACTGCGATCGAAACTGCCATTAAACTAGACCAGCCGCTTATTCGATATCGAATCGCACTGATGTTTCGATTCTTCCACTGTTCAACTGGACTAGAAGACTGCTCGAATTTTGTACTGAAACCACAGGGTTTTCAACTACATTATCCATATCTGTATATCATGAAGAAGAATCTATTTATTTCATCTTAAAAGAAACAAGGGAATATATTGGGATAGAAGTAAAAAAACTCGTTTTGTCAATTCCATATGTCTTGAAATTTTCTTTCAGATTTTCCTAGGTGAAACGGATTGAATATTGAGATTCCTAGATAGAGTATCACATAAACAACTCCTACATCTACGATTCCAGCAAGATATATAGCATCACTATTATACCACACATCCCCACCCTCATCTGGTGTTACTTCATTTGTTGAAATTCGGAATCAATACCCGCTTCGTCTGCTTCCGCTGTTGCTCGGTCTGGAAATTGTATAAGATCATGGACAACATAGGGTGGTGACGAATGTCACCCTTATGTTGACCCATGCTATACCGCGATCCATACCAAATAATCAGCGTGGTTCATAGGGTCCTTAGATGCTGAACCATCATTTGACTGGTTGATTTTTCTATTAGATGATAAATCTGGATATAAATTGCTAATTGCTAAATTTACTTCTTCATTGACGTTTGCAGAAATTGCGATTCAGTTCCAAAAACTATGATTATTGTCAAAGTATTATAAGAAATGGAGAATAAGTGAGATTTGGGCAAAATTATTTAGATCTATCCATAAACAAAAATGCAATGCAATTGCAATCCACCAAAACGTTTTTGGAGGAGCTGGGATTTGAACCCAGGACTTTCTGCATGCGAAGCAGACACTCTACCACTGAGTTACACCCCCACTAGCAATTTTAGCAATAAAGAGGCACATAAGATGAACCACTCTTTTTGAAACAATTCTATAATATTTTCTCGAATGGAACCAAATGTGAACCGTTCAGAAATCATTCCTGATCCAGATTATGAAATGAAATTTACAATCTTGAAACTCAAAATAATTTATTTGAAATATCCTGTTTTTATTATTTGATCTAACATGCCTTCGCAAAGAAACTTCCTATAAGTTTAATCATTCTTCTGTGGAATCAAGCGGATTGTATTCGACTAAATTCCGAATGAAACATATCTTTTTGGTGGATGCGCCGGTTTGAGGTCAAAAGATATCCCTCTCACACACCAGATTCCCACATATGAAACATTAATCTCCAACAGATTCATAATAATCAACAAACAGACCATTTCCTATACCCAGCATTTCCTTATTTGGTGGATTCCATACTGCTATCGACCGACTAGGGGAGGGGACAAAATAAGGGTGAGTATTTGGGGGTGCGGAGACTCTGGGGGGTGATTTGTGGGGATGAAGGAGAGGCGCCTTCTTGTTGACCGCCCAGAGCGTTGAGGCGCCACGACTTGTTGGATTCCGACACACTTCTCTCGTTACAGACACCGTATTATTAGTCCAGGTCTACTAATTCAGAAGTTTTAGCGATGAACTTATTTTTCAGATGTGACCTCAAGTATTCGAATCCACGAATGGAAATCGGAATAGGAAAAATCCTTTTATTGAAATGGGGAGCGGGGAAAATTTTGTGTAAAATACGCCATGTTGTGGACCCACAAGTCCAACTTGTGAACGTCCTCTAATGGACATTTGAGGGTCTTCAGCAATACTTTCATGAACCAAATCAATATTTTCTTGTGAACGACCGCTACGACTGTATTTTTCACTTTCATGGTCTTCCACCGAACCGATCTCTTGAGATTTTTTAATAATTCGACCAATAGTGCTTTTAGATGGGCGATTTTGTAAACCATAAAATTCAGGTAATTTTCTAAAAACACTTTTCTCAGAACGCTGATTATAATGAAATAATTCAACAAATTGAACGAGTTGTTGTATCGTGTACGAAGCCGAAGCCATTTAACACACTACTCAAATGTCAAAAAACCCAGAAGAATTCAGTGCGCCATCTTCATTTTTATTATTCTTAAAAAAACCGCTCAATTTGAAAAACCCTTTATAAGTACAAATAAAACTTGTGAGCTGCACCAAAATATTGCCACATTTTGGCAGATATGTATGCACCTACCTTTATTATTTTCTTATCTGTTAGATGTACGAAAACGCCGGAAACTTTGAGGAAAGGTAGTAAATACGAAAAGGGAGAACCCAATTTTCTGCGTGCTCAAAGAAAAGGTGGCGGGGGTAGAGGGTTGCTTGATGTATCGTTATAGTTAGAGGGCGCACCCCATTTGGAAACTCAGATTGTAGTAAAGCCTCATCCAACATCTGCCCTGCCCTTTGCCGAGCGAGGTTCTTCTCTTCCTTGCCTGCCAAACTTTAGGTACTGGTAATAGGTATTCAATTTCCATTGAAGGGAATTCCTTTCATGGAAGGAGACTGGCTCAATACAAGGAAGGTTCTTGATTCAGTGATGCATTGTGAACAGAAATACAGAGCGGATGATGTGATCTGATGTAATTTCATTTCACTGCAGGAATCAAGTATGAGTAGTCATATCCCCATGTATGATTATTTTATTTCTCATTTTCATTTTACCGCCCAGGACTTGGTGGAGTCGATGTGAGAAAAACCAAAAAACGAAATCGAAATCGAAGTTTTTGAACTCGGCAAAATCCTGAGCTATCTAAAGTAGAATTATTTTAGCTATATCTACCTGAAACAAAAAACTCTTCCAGATCCTTGCAATGGGACACCTTATTCATGATGTTTATATTTTATGTTCATTGAAATCTGGCGTATGTACTATCATCCTCTTGAATTGTTTTTGATAGAACGGGAAAAAATTGAAATTCAAGCCCCTTGTAGGTACATATATAAAAATTACAATATGTATTTTAGGAATAAGACTCAAGAATCTACCTCTCCAATTATTAAAATTTTCATAGTATGTACATTAACGTATCACCTTATTATATGAAAGTCAGAATGATCGGTTTTATTAATGATAAATGACTACATAGTGAATGTGACAAAGCCTAGAAAACATGAGGAATAATAACGTAGAATTGATAAGAAATATCCTTCTGAGAATATTTTTGTTTCAGACAAAGCAACAGGTGAGGCATGTATATGAAATAAAAATGTTGGCACATTTCGCATTTTATTTTACATTGGCATATTACAAAAAATGAAATATTGAAGATTGTTTTCAACATCAAAAACGAATGTCAGAAGTGGGATTCGAACCCACGCCCACAGAGTGGACTGCGACCTGAACGCAGCGCCTTAGACCGCTCGGCCATCCTGACTTGGTTGACCCGTTAACACATTCACAAATATCCAAGAGTAGTTGTTGAGTATAATATAATAATTAGATATAAATTATATAAATGTTGAAAGGATATGAGAAATTTCCTGTTGGCATTTTTCAGTGAGTTTGTTTTAAATTACCTGGATAATATTCTTCTTTAGTTTTATTATATTTCATTCTTCATCTTAGAACTTTTTCTATTAGATATGCATAAAACTAATACACTGTATTAACTCTTTAATAAATTATGTTTTTAATAGAAGGGTTTTTTTTAAGAAGGTAGTCGCCTAAATCCCCTCACCTAAAAACCTAAAACTGAAATTGTAGACGCATCTTATTGTTTCAGTTTGAGCGATTGAATGTTGAACATTTCATTTTTTTTTAATTGAGTAAGGACGATTGTTGGAATTCCGGATGTTTTGTAACTATTGTGTAATTACAAGAAAAAATCGAATTATACCTACATCTTTCAACTATGTCGACGTTTCATCAGTCTTTGCTGATTTCTTCAGGACTGCAAACAAAATTTATTTCTAAGTTTCAATTTAGTTCTATGTCCCAACCTTAATTCAACGTAACAGGCATATGAGTTTCCGGATCCCCTTGAATGTTTTTAGTTAATTGATTGTATGACTTCATGAACTTGATTTTCGCTTTTATAGTTTATAACACCTTACTGTAACCTAACTAGGTAAGATTTCAGATACATGATTATAAATTGAAACTTAGAAATAAATTTTGTTTGCAGTCCTGAAGAAATCAGCAAAGACTGATGAAACGTCGACATAGTTGAAAGTACAGAGTTTTTTCTATAAGTCCTCTAACCAATAATTCCCTCTTAATATTAGAATATACGGACATAAGAATAAATCCTATACCTACATCATTTGCAACAAAATTGCGAAAAATACTTCACCATCAGAAATGAAATTCATTTCAATCAGCGTTGGTATTTTATATTAGATTCTCTATCAATTTCCAATAAGCTCACATCATATTGAATAGTCTACTTCTACCCTTCTACCACGAATATGGAGGATACTCTCAAAGCAAAAAGTTTGTATTTCATAATCATTAAGACCATTCAACCAAATTCAGAAGACCAATTTGGAACATGAATTCAATTTCCTTGTTGCAAAAATTTGTTATTCTATCAATGTTTTGAAGATTTCGCTTTTAAATCTCCGTATTCGAACATTTCTCGATAATTTCAGACGCCTGAAATGCAGGCAACACAAGTTACAGTGGTGTATCTGGATTTAGGAAGGCCACACTAATTTCTAATGGTAGCAAAATGACTGATTATGGGGTTCAGAACAAATTTAGGAGAAGAGAATCATTCAAAATTATAAACAGACCAGTATTTTCGAAAAAGCCTAAAGTTTGGGTTGATGACATATATGTATTTTGAATTGGATTTTATAATAATCTGAAGGGGTCTTAGTGAGAGAACACGACGGTTTCATGTGTATCACCCTGTATCAATATTGATAGATAAAATCATGAGGAAAGGAAAATATGTTTTGTTTAGATTGCACTAATCTCACTTTTTGTTGATTGAATTCTTCTTCGTACTCATAGAGATTGCATTAATTTCTCCATTTTCTAGAAATATTTCAATTATTCCTAATATGACCTAGGTACGTGTTGCATACCGAAAGAATATGTATAATCTACCTATGCATCAGAACATTAGTTTAATGATTCACATAGACCGATCTGACATGATCATTATCATTATAGTCAAAATACTATCGATCAATCATACCGGAAATATTTCTTTCAATTCGAACATTTCATGAAAATTCCTTCTTCTTCAATATTTTGCTTATCTGAAATACAGGTTGAAATCTCCCCAAGCTCTCGTTGTATCCTTACAGTGCGCTAGTTCTTCTCCAATGACAGCCTATCATTTTGTCGAAATGTCAACCGAGGGTTTTTTCATATCGTAGGCAAACTTTAGCAGAATTATCATGAAATAATAGTTTTTTAATATCAAGCTTCGATGAAAATTCACGAATAGTTCGATATGTCTGAATTATTCTGATGTTTCCATAAATATAATGGATTTAAATTTAT
Source organism: Adalia bipunctata (assembly GCA_910592335.1). Lineage (NCBI taxonomy): Eukaryota > Metazoa > Arthropoda > Insecta > Coleoptera > Coccinellidae > Adalia > Adalia bipunctata. The sequence goes on along the minus strand of OU342955.1, from coordinate 8,190,562 downwards.
TGATAATAATTCACAATGAGTGTAGGATGTGTAATAAAAAAAATTACAGGGCCTGCTTTGCTCTGAATTGCGCAAATGATCTGTAATACAAATAAAATTGAGAAATGAAAAGTTTTCCACAAAAATTAAATATTTAAAAATATTCATGAGGGTCAATGGGACTTTTGAACAAATTTTCGCCTCCTGCATTGTCCCGGCGTTTTCCGGAAAAAATCATACTTACGGAAATATCCGGTCCTAATACTCTTTTATGTGGGTCACCCTGTTTATGGCGTTATTGTAATAGAATTATTAGAATTCCACAAATCACCTGAATATTTTGTTAAATGTACTAGATCTTATATTGAAAAGATATGCACGGAAAACAATTTCCAATGCAATTCCATGCAGATAAAATGAAGTCGACGGAAATTTGAACTTCTGCCGAAAAATAAACAGTATTATAATAAGTGCATAACTGAATTTTGGGAGTTTGATATTTCTTAGGATGTTGATCTCGATGATGAATCGACAATTCATGTTGTAAGAACGGAATTTTATAATTTTTTTTTAATAAAAGAATTTTTTTAGCTACTATTTTGTAAATAAATTTCACGGAAATAACCGGTTGGGCTGTTTTATGTGGGCCACTTTGTGTGTTGTTCGTTATTTCTTGAACATATTCATACAGAGTGTGACATGGAAAAGGAAATAGAGGTTTTTTCTAGTAGAATATCACGATATTGAAAAAACGTCAATTTTGTTTTTGTGAGGGGACCTTGAATTTTTTTCGTAATCCTACATATGATTAGAAAAAATATATTATTGCATTGCATTCGAAAACACAAAATAGCAGAATTATTGTTGACTGTCAGGGCAAGCTTTATAAATTTCATCGGCCTTTGAGGGTATATAAAAGGAGACGACGAAAGAAGAATCCCGACAAACACTACATTATTTACAAAATATGCGGTACAGTGTGGACATATGTCCACTAGTAGGTCTGATATTTAGATATAGCCTGAAGACGCATATAACTATCATAGATATGTTTATATTTTCACGATTCTATTTTTGATCCTCAATTACCTTTTATCATTTCACACTTCGAACAATTTTGGCATGCATGTATGTTTCTATCACCTCTTCAAAAAATGCAGCAACAATCAGAACCAAGGCCGTAGCTAAAAAAAAATTTCGGGGGGACGGAGGGTGTCCGTTGAACTGAGCTCCAGAAAAATTTCGGGGGGGGTCCGGACCCCATCGGATTCCCCCCCTGGCTACGGCCTTGATCAGAACAGAAGTCGAAGAAACCGTTGAAGGATAATGTTGAAATCAAAAATAGACCTATTATAAAAAACTGAGTAGGTAAATGAATTTCAACAAGGAATACTCTGATGCAGTCTGGATGCAGTCTTGACTTAGAGGCTGTATTTTAGATATCACACAGCTATTAATGATTGTAGAAGTGAACAAATTTTCAACATCGACGTGCAGCTCAAAATTTCTAGAAAATAGTTTCAGTGGTGTTATACAAGCGCATCTAATGTTAAACACTATTTACTACGAGTCATCCAATTTGCTGACATTCGATATGTTATTTAGTCATTACTAGTCTTACATACTTCAATAGTTTCTACTGATATCGTAGTGCATGCGTTGCTCAAAAATCGTTACGTATTTAGGCCGTTCTTAGTTTCTTTCCAGCTCAGTTTTACTATTCGTCAAAACCATAAGTGTCAAATAGATGCTGCTATTTAAAAGCAATTTTTTTGATATTTCAATATTCAACTTTCAATACTCAAAAAAAATATCGTAATGGCCAAAGTTCAACAACTAATCGAAATCTAGAGATATGAATTCAAGGCGGAAATTATGATCCTCTACCTTTTTAACCTTGAATTCAGAACACAATCAGCCATGGGTCCGTGTGTTGACCGTCAGTAGAAAATCTTCATTCTTCAGTGGCTCACCCAAAATGGGTACCAGTTGAAGCAAATTATTGAAGTCGTTCCGATCGTAAAAATGAGCCCACTGGAACCATTAATTCGTTCGAACGATTATAATATACTCACGATAATTTCGTGTTATCAGTACATGCATATTATTGTCAGTGTCAAGAATATATCAAGTGAATAAAAAACTATTTCGTTCAGGTTTAGTTGTACTTGCCAACGCTGACTTGGGATTCATAGACGGTATGACTATTTGTTTATTTATTCCGTTAATCGCTCACTAGTATTTATGTTTGTATTTGGCATCATTTTTGATATTCATCAATATTTGTGAATCCGCACTGAATTGAAGACAAAATTGTTATTTTTTAGAGTGCTATTATTTCAATCGACTGCAAAAAGCAGATAGCGAAAGATTTGCAGATTAATTCATGGTAATTTCGGAACCGAATACTAAATTGTTTTGGGCAACACTGAATAAAGCTTTAACAAATGAAAACATTTCTGAAATTATATGATGAGATGAATATTCAAAACATTCACTTAACTTTTGGACCTACATCCGCATAAGTGTCACAAAAAACATATAATAATAACTTCTTAATTTCCTTTAATCATGTCCGATTAAAATAAATAAATGAAGGTGATTTATGTGGTTATTATGTACTCGACTACACAACAATCTCATCAAAAAACAAGAAAAGGTTACGGAAAAATTAGTATGTAGTTTTTCAAAATGGAACTCCCTGTATTTCATGGCATAATTCTTTCGTTGACAACAAGTGCTTCACACTTATACCTCAATTTTTAAATTTCATCACTGCCTTGCCACATAATTCGTATTTTTAGAATATTTTTGGTGCGTTGGTTTTGATTCATCCAAATTCTTATAGCAACCACTGTGTTCAATCTAGATTCTAGATAAACGAAGTTTTTACAGTAGTTAGCTTAAGGTATCAGCTTTATTATACGGTAAACATCTGGAGTTTTTTTTATACAGAGTGTCTAATATAAATCCACCAGTTTGCTCAAAATAAATATGCGATAACTCGATTTTTTCAAATGGGACATTCTGCTTTTTCTCTTTCACGAAGTTTGTTTTTCAAATGTCTACTTTTTTACAAAGTATGTCCCATAATTAAATGTGGAATAGCCGAGGGAATATCTCAAAAACAAAGCGAGTAAGGTAAAGGTACTCTTTGTAAGAAATGTAGACATTCGAAAAACAAATTTCATGAAAGAAGTGTTCCAGTTGAAAAAATCGAGTTATCGCATGTTTAATTTGAGTAAATCGGTAAATTTATATTTGACACTATGTATGAAAAAAATTCCAGACGTTCACAGAATGATAGTGCTGATACCTTAAGCTAAATACGGTAAAAATTTCGTTCATCTTGATTGAAAACAGCGGTAGTTATAAGAATTTTGATGAATCTCTTAAAAACACTGGAAATATTCTGAAAATACGAATTAGGTGGCAACGCCGTAATGAACTATGGAGAAAGAGGTATGACTGGTATGAGTGTGAAGCTCTTGTTGTCCTCGAAAGAATAATGCCATGAAATACAGGGTGTTCTATTCGAAAAAACTAAATAATTTTTCGTAACATTTTTTAACGCATATGTAGAATTATTTTTAGTTTATAGATTTTGGTCGATCTTACAACCATATCATATAAGTTTTTTTTGACACGATATAGTTTAGGCGCTATTTTAGCCATACTTACTCCTTGCTGACGCAACCTGTACCTATATAATTGAATATCTTAGTCTAGTTCATAGATGAATTGAATGATCAACTCGTATCATAATAAAATTATAATCAATGATCGCCGTAAAACGTAGAAATGTCCTTCTGTTTCAAACTATTGAATATTTGTGTTCCGGATTGAATAAATCTTTGTAGCTTCCTGTCATTGTGATGTTGACCAAAAAGCTTACCTTCATTGAGTTTCTTTACATTCTTACACAGCTTATCTTATTGTAATTTTCATCAGCTCCACTAGAAACTTTCTGTTGTACCTACTGTTTGAAGCCCTTAATGCTTGATACCTATTAGTGAATTAGTTGATGATATTACCGAGCTAAAGTGGAAACTTTTCCGATATTGAATATCCCTAAGTTTGCGCACTGAATATATATTTCAGCTGTACGTTTCATACGATTTTGTTGTGTTTTATGGAATAACATTAAGTGTTTGTATTATGATAACAATAATACATCATTAATTTGCAGGATACAAAATGATTCGTGCTTTTATCCTGCGAGTGGTTCTGTACATATTACTGAAAGTAATTTGGCTCTGCTATATACCGCTGGATATATTGAGGCTTTTATTAGACAGGCGTAGAGTTTGTCCATCAATCACCAATGATCTTCTTCTTCAAACTGCTTCTGAATTGGCTGAAAACATAAGGACAAGAAAGGTGAAGAACCTTCAGTAGAGATCTGATAACTTTCGCAAATCCATTCACATATTTTCTATATCCAAATATCTCAATTAACATTTTTCATCAGATTACTAGCGAAACCATAGTCAGATGCTATATCGAGAGAATAAATGAAGTGAACCCTTTCCTTAATGCCATTATAGATGATAGATTCGAAGATGCCCTAGAAGAATCAAAACAAGTTGAGGAAATTTTGAATACCACTCCAATTGATGAATTGAAGAAAAGATATCCTTTGCTAGGTGTGCCTTTCACAGTAAAAGGTACGAGAGAATTATTTAAATCATATCGTTTATCCCATGAACTATTTCAGGATATTACTTCGATATGGTTAAAGCAAATGATTTAGTAATTGCCAAATTTCTGTAGAAATCTGCATGCAATACAAAATTATTCAGAGCAGAACTCTCATACTCCAAAGAAGCTGAATGCTTATGTTAGGTTTCCTCTATAAAATTATTCTGGTAGTCTGACTCACTCAGAATCAGTATCAAGAAATGTTTCATTTGATACCTGACAGCATATCAAATAATGCCTATCTATTTATTGTTTTCAGGAAGTCTTGCAGTGGAAGGATTGAATCATTCTGCTGGGGTGAAATTAAGACAGAAAGTAGCCTTGAAAAATTCCATCGCCGTACAAAAATTAATTGATGCTGGAGCAATTCCTTTGTTAGTTTCGAATACTCCGGAATTCTGTCTAAACTGGGAAACGACGAACAAACTAATAGGAACAACCAACAACCCTCACGATTTGAGGAAAACAGTTGGTGGTTCCTCAGGAGGTGAGGTAAACGAAGTTTTCACATGTCGCATTCGCTTTTATGTCACTGGTGCGATTCCCTAGCTTTTTAAACCTTAAAGTTTGCTCCCAAACGTACTCCAGTGGCTTTTTACTATTGAAGTGAAGTACTTCCATTTATTTAGGCTGCTTTGCTCAGTGCTGGAGCTTCAGTAATCGGAATTGGCTCGGATGTAGCTGGATCTCTGCGTATTCCTATGCACTATTGTGGTGTATGGGGACACAAACCATCGCCCAGACTCATATCAGTGGAAGGTCATTATCCTAACAGTCCAGAAGAATGCTGGCCGGATGTTTTTCACGTAGGGCCGGTAAGCAGATACGCCTCAGATCTCTCCACCATCTTCGAATTGATGGTAGAACCGGATATGAAGAGTAGATTGAAGGAACCAGTGAGTATTGTTCATAGTTGAAGTAAGATAATCTACGAGCTCGATTGTTACAGATAGATTTGAGGAAATTGAAGGTGTATTATTTGAAGGAAATCAAGAATTCAATTGTATATAGTGCAAGTGAGGAAACGAAGGTAGCAGTAGAGAAAGTCGTGAATTACTTCAATAATTTCACTGAGAAATCTATGTGCAAGGAGGTGAGTTGGGTTTCAGTCGAAGTTTCAACATACAGAGTGTAACAGCCAAATGGAATAAATTCAATAACGAATAAATGAGGGGTTGTTAGGAAAAACGCTCGGACACGTCAATTTGTAATTTTAAATGCGCATATTTTTCAAGAAAATAATATTATATAGGGTGTTCCATGTGACCGTGGCCAATACCAACTTTCTTATTTCAAATGCAACCCCCTGTATTTTATTTATTTTTTGGATTCTTCAGAGAATTCTAGACACAATTCATGCACAATGTCCTATACCTATCTTCAACTATTTCGGAAGTATTAAGTGTTTTCAGATTTATTGCAAAAATCAACGTTTTGAATAAAAATTATTTAATCTCACAAATTCGGTACATCACACTCAAAACCTATTCCCAATTATTAAAAAAAAAAACCAAAAAAAACATTAATGTCAATGTAGGAAATGTTCAAAATGCTCGCTGCGAACGTCTTGGCAACATGCTAATCTGGTCTAGAATTGTCTTCTAACATAACTCAACATTTCATGCGTGACTGATATAATCGCAAGCGTGATTCGGTTTTTGAGGTTCTCTAAGTTTAAGAGTTTCGTTTCGTATACAATACTTTTGACATATCCCCATAAAAAGAATTCTAATGGTGTCAGATCAGGAGATCGTGCTGGCCATTCTATCGATCCGCGCCTCCCTATCCACCGATTTGGAAAAATTTGGTTCAAGTACTGCCGGACATTGATTTGGTTATGAGGCGGTGCTCTATCTTGCTGAAACCATATTATATTGGCAGGAACTTGTGGATTTGCTGGATCAGGATATAAGTTTATCAAAGTTGGTACGACATTATTTTGAAGTAGTTCTAAATATTTTTCTCCATTCAAGTTGCCGTCAATGAAAAAGGGACCTACGATATGATTTCCAACAATTCCTGCCCAAACATTAACATTTTCAGGATATTGCGTTTGTTCTTCTCTCATCCAGTGAGGATTCTCATCAGACCAATAGCGGCAATTTTGACGATTAACATGACCGTGTAGTGTAAATGTACGCTCATCAAAAAACAAAACATTTTCTGATTGGATCACATTGTTATCTAACATTGCCATCATTTGCTCACAAAAATGCGTTCTCCTATCGAAATCGTCTTCTATGAGCTTCAGAGTTGATGCATCTTACTTTCCTTTAATATTCGAAATATTGACGTGTGGAAATATGAACAGCATGAGCATGGCTACTTTTCGAACAGAATTATGTGGGCTTTCTTGAAACTCAAGCATAATATCCAATTTCGTATCATCACTTACTGCATTGGCAGCAATTTTTTTCATTTGTCTTACATGGCCAAGCTCTCGAAACTGCTTTTCTATTTTGCAAATTGTTCCTTGGGATATAGGCGGCAAATTAGGAAATTTTTCGTGAAATAAGCGAGAAACTTCCATTTGTGTCCGTGTGTAATCTCCATAACCAATCATTTGAAGAATGGTTATTTTGTGCATTTCTGTTAAATGAACCATTTTTCTCATATTATTACGTACAGTTATCGAAATTCAAAAGACAATAGCACTTACACTGATCACTTATTGTCATGCAAACAGACAACGTGTTACTAAGGCTATCATAATACCTAAACAAATCTGTTTTTGTTTTTTTTAATTTCTTCTCAGTTACTTTCTTCATATCAAGAGGTAAATGGGAAATAAGTATTGAGTGTAATGTATCGAATTCGTGAAATAAAATAATTTTCATTTTAAATGTCAATTTTTGTAAAAAATCTGAAAAACACTTAATATTTCCGAAAAAGTTGAACATAAGTATAGGACATTGTTCATGAAATATGTCTAGAATTTTCTGAAGAATCCAAAAAATAAATAATATACAGGTGGTTGCATTGGAAATAAGAAAGTTGGTATTGGCCACGGTCGCATGGAACACCCTATATAATCTTAATTTCTTGAAAAATATGCGCATTTAAAATTACAAATCGACGTGTCCGAGCGTTTTTCCTAACACCCCTTAATTTATTCGTTATCGAATTTATTCCATTTGGCTGTTACACTCTGTATACCTCCATGTTTTTTTCTATATCACAAAACTTCTTCTGAGTATATGCTAATATCATTAATCACCTCTTTTAAAATTTCAGATCAGTAACGATGTGCTCAAATTCGCTTCGGAATATTCGTATCTAAGACTGTTACTAGTTGACAACGTTGAAAATTTATTTAAAGGAAAAGGCGAGGGGGCTCATATGGAGCTGCTCCGCTTTCTTTGCTGCCAGTCAGAATCAGTATTCACAACAATTGGATATGGAATCTTGAGGTGGTGGACGTGGGCCTTACCCGAATCCTATAAACAAAAAACCTTTGACGACCTGGATGCTCTGAAGGCGGAGATGTTGGAGTTTTTAGACGACCACAGCGTCTTGATAATGCCCACATTCTCGAAAGAGGCAGGATATCATGGCGATGTCCTTAAGCGATTGTTCGATTATGGATACTGCGGTATTTTTAACGCTCTAGGATTGCCATCAACTGATTGTCCTGTGATGCAGACAGAAGAGAAGATGCCGATAGGGATACAGGTATGGGAACGTCGGAAAGCTTCAGTTTTAGCATTGCAGATGGCAGGCAACTATGCATTAAAAACAATGGTAGTCCTGCTTATAGATTTCGATGGCCTTCATATTTATCCTTGAATAATATATCCTGATGTTAATGTTGATATATCGAATCTCGTCAGACACATTTTTCAATAATATTTATATCATACAGGGTGTTTGGTAATTCGACATGAACCTTGAAAAGAGATATACTAGACGTCATTTGCAGTGAATTGCGTCGAGTAAAACATGGTCCGAAAATCTATGGTTACGAAGATATGGCGATTTTTCAACTTTTTTGAAATGTTCTGCTTCGTTATCGAAAATAATTAATTTTGTGAAAACTACTCGACCCTAAATATTCAATTTTTTTCAAAGCTGAGGAGATGGTCCTCATTTCTTGCGAAAAATTATTCCCTAAAAATTCAGATAACCCGAGATATACAGGGTCATAAATGGCGGCACCTGTTTTCCTCATAAAATATTGATAAAACAATTGAAAATTACTTGAAAAAAGTATTATGAACTTGGTGTACGAATGTCAAGAAAAACTTCTCTATTTCATCATCTTCCCAAAAAGGTACGTATGTCAATAATTCCTTCATGCAATCTAAAAATATGGCCGGAAAACCAAGCAGACAACAGACTTTTTCAAGTCATTCAGATATCCTATTATCCTTCATTTCGCTCGGCGTGATTCGTAAGCCGTAAGCGGGCCGCGTATTGGCATTGTTTACTACGGTGCAACGCATACATGGTGTTGGAACGCGGTAAAGAATGGCTGAACTAATGCTCTCTCTACCCAGACATATCTTACTACGACTCAGCGCAGCGTGGTGTTCAGGCGTAGTAACTATTGTATTATGGATACGATTCGTGAAAATTATGATCATATTCTAAATGATTACATTTTTAAAAAATATGATAATATTCAAGCTCATATAGCCAATTATTGGGATCGAATGGAAGAGTGGGCTTTGGCATATAGAAGTCATTCATTAACACGAGGAAATAATACGAACAATTATGTACATAGAAGCTATTATTCGCATTTTTAAAGACATTGTTCTACAAATATGTAAAGCGTTCAATGCTTTTGCCTTGGTTGCCAATGTTTTCGAGTCCTATCCTATCATCCTATCCGGAACTCAAAGAATGGGATACTCTTTAAAAAAATGTCACATTGTGCTTAGTCTCCGTTGAAAGAATCCACGAGAATGCCTTTTTTGTTTCTTCGGAAACCGATGATAACATGTTTTATACTGCATATGTAGATATTGCATTTTGCGGCTGTGTTTTTGGACAGGGTGGAAGGTATTGTAAGGACCTTTGCGCCATTCAAAATAAGTATGGAATTACTTTCAGGACCTGTATGCGAATAAACGCTAAAGACAGAAAAGAAGTAGCAAAATTAGCTCTAGGAGAAAACATATCCTCAGAACTTTATGACGACATGTCAACTGATGTGGGTATAGAAAATGACTTGCCAATTACTACAAAGCAACAAAGTAATGTTTCTACCCAACAAGATAATTTTTCTGTAGTACCAATAAACACTGTCGAGAATGCCAATGAAACAAATTTAGGAGATGAACGCAGCTGCAGCAGAACTAACAGAAAATTTTGAACGCATTAATAAAATAGCCTGCGAAAATAAATCGGTTGATATGGTTAATGCCATGAAAAAATTTAATCAGACTTCAAACAAAATTGTTACACCATCCGACTCATTAAATTTCATTCTTGCATCAAAAAATATCTCACGAAAAAAGAACATTACTGTTCAGCCAACATCAGTGAGCCAAAGAAAAATTAGACGTGGTTTATCATGCGACGCAAAACGCATTCAAGATCTTTATGCTTATGTTTATGTATTATTTTCTAATAATATTTTTTTTATTTTAGTGTGTTTCAATGAACTATTTTTGGCGATAATATAATATTGTTATCTTTATGAACACGGGTTGCAAAATTGCGAAAGAAAGCAACTTTGAACTTAGTTGAGTTGGAAAGCGGTGAACAATGAGACCCGAGAAGAGACGCGTATCCATAATATTTACAATAGTGACTACGCCTGAACACCCTGCTGCGCTGAGTCGTAGTAAGATATGTCTGAGTAGACAGGGCATTCGGTTCAGCCATTCTTTACCGCGTTCCAACACCATGTATGCGTTGCACCGTAGTAAACAATGCCAATACGCAAGCGGGCCATGGTTCGATATCTAAATGACTCGAAAAAGTCGTTTGTCTGCTTGGTTTTCCGGCCATATTTTTTGATCGCATGAAGGAATTATTGACGTATGTACCTTTTTGGAAGGCTGATGAAACAGGTAAGTTTTTCCCTACATTTGTACACCAAGTTCATAATACTTTTTTCGAGTAATTCTCAATTGTTTTATTAAGATTTTATGGGGAAAACAGGTGCAGCCATTTATGACCTGTATATCTCGGGTTATCTGAATTTTTAGTGAATACTTTTTCGCAAGAAATGAGGACCATCTCCTCAGCTTTGAAAAAAAATATTCATTGACTATTTAGAGTGGATTAGTTTCCACAAAATCAATTATTTTCGATAACGAAGCAGAAAATTTCAAAAAAGTTGAAAAATCGCCATATCTTCGTAACCATAGATTTTCGGACCATGCTTTACTAGACGCAATTCACTGCAAATGACGTCTAGTATATCCCTTCCTAAGGTTCACGTCGAATTACCAAACACCCTGTATATTATTGCGATTTTTAGGTCGTAGGAGCACCATATTGTGATCGTCTTTGCTTAGCAGTTGCCAAAGAAATAGAAACTGCATTTGGTGGTTGGAAACCACCAGTAGATGAACAAATAAAATCGATACACTAGGAATGAGGAAAAAAGGGAGAAATGAAATTGACAAGAATAATATCTAAGGATGCACTGCATAGACGCTGAAGTGCAATTGTATAATATGAATTTTATGAAGGAATTTGTGAACAAAGTATATTTATGATCAGAAAGAATTAATATTTGGAATACAATTATACAAAATTTTTATTGGTCGAGAGTTATCATAAGAAGAGTTGAACTCAGACATATCAATGATCATGTGGAAAAGTCACATAAATCAGATCCAATAAAGCATATAAGTTATATATTGTTCTAATTCATTTCTGTTTGAAAAGAATATAAAATATTCGTCGCCTAATTCTCGTAATTGAATAGTCAAGACCAGATTTCTGATTCTGATACGAATTCTCAAGGCTTTTTTGTGTGAACATCATTCATTATTTTCTCAATAAACCTGATTTATAAAGGACATGAGAATCTACATGGCGCAAACCAGTTCAAGGCCATTTCCAAATTCCTAAGAGGAAGCATTGAAAATTATTTTTATATTCGGAATAAATACAAGTACGCTAGATATAAACATGATCAAATTATCTTAGTATCTTTTCCTTATAACACCATTGCACAGATCTTTGTCGCATATGTAACAACTGCTCAATTTCACAAGACCGTAAAAGAACTTTTTCGCTTCTAGCCTTTCAGCTTCGCACATATTCCCTTTTATTATTTTCTCACATCCTCGGGTAGTTTCATACATCGTTATGTTGAGAACAGTATCTGAAATGAATTAAATGCATGAATGAGGCAGTACTAGGATTTTTCTATATCGATGTCATCTTACATTTGAATTTGTATTCGCTGCATACATAGCCTTGTCTAGACGGGCAATATTCCTTGTCCATGACTCTTCCAAATGAGCATTCATCATCGAATTCAGATAATGATGTAGCATCACACTTGTAGCATTTCAAACCCAGGGCTGCAAGTAGGGAATATTCAATTAATTTAAGTTGAATCAGGTTATGGACCCAGTTTTTTAGGGTTTTCTCTCTCTTGAATGAAAACGCAAATGGGCTTTACAGAATTGTGAAAAATAGTTCCTAGAGTGGTTTCCGCACCAGCAAAATCGCTCTGTGAATTGTTCATACCAGTAACAGTTGAAAAAATACATTTTTTTTGTTTTTTTTTTGGATGTGTTAACAGGTAGGTATTGAAGGCAAAGTTTACAGTCAACTAAACTTCTGTAGAAAAAGGGCACACCTAAAAAGTGAGTTATTGACCGATCGAATCTCTGTATTTTCCACTTGCGAAATTCGGAAAAATTTCGAAAAAGAGAGCGTGTGTGTGTAAACCCTATTTACGTCTTTATTCAGGCGTGGAAAGAGCCCCGCATTTCTATCTATTGCTCATCCTAAAAGCTGAGTTTTGGTTTGACGGTTATGATAAGAATCAACAAATTCAAAACTAAAGAGTTCTTGGTGGTTGACACTTAACTCCATAACTTGGTTCATTCTGATAAGTAGGTAGGTACCTACTAGGTTCGGATGAAGAAATACAAACTTTCAAATCACGCTGTATCAATCTATTTTTTTCATTCAACATAGCATGAAAAAAATATTTGGAGCATAAGGCCCTAATTAGATCAGCAGAATTACTCATAAATTTTCAATTTACATCATCTAAATTATATGTTCGTTTCTTCCCTGCCAGAAGAATAGTCATTTTAATTTTGTCAATAACTACTACAGAAACATCCTATATTTTGTGCAATGTATGAAGTTTCAATATTAGGTTTCGAAACAACGAGCCCAAAAGTTGTATAGCTTCTATTTAATGTCATTCAGTCCTTTATACCTCTTGGGTCAATTCATAAAATGAAGCATTTCTGTAGGCGTTTCGAAGTAGCACTCCGAGGAGCCACAATAAGTTTTATTCACCAAGAAACATTCCAAAAATTGGAGTGTTTTGTTTATATAAGAAGGTCCATTCAGTAGGCTACGTTTTACGTCATGTATTTGTAGTAGGTTGCACAAAGTGTCGACTGATTTTTAACTTGATTCTTCAATCAATGCTTTGTGTGGCACAGCACTCATATATCAGTAAAAACTCATGATAAAAATTATTTAATTCCCAAAGCGGTATTTTTCACTCACCTGTTGATATAAGCAGAATAAGCACAGTTGTACACAAATAGAAATGTTTCATTGTCAGGCGAATAAGTCTTATTCTTCCTCGTTCAAAAACTATCGAAAATCGTTCTAATGCAAGCGCTTGACACCAACTCTTGTAAATAAATATCGGGAGCCAACTTATTTCTCAGATAACGACTTTTGTGTCAAAGGTTGGGTAAACAATTCAATTCTTCTGCTCCCTTGAAATTGATGTGAGAACAGATAAAAAGGCGGCAGATATGGATCTGATACTTAAATTATATAGTACAATGATGAATTCAATTCGAGGAAGTCTGCGTAGAGTGATTATTATGGAATTCCATTTTCCGTATTCCTGTAAACAGTTTATCATTCAGGAAGAATGGAATTTGTTAGAAGTTTTCAATTATTTCGATATTTTCGTAGCTATCTCCGAAACATATCCGAGTTTACTTAATGAATTCCTGATTCTTTATTAACTCAAGTTGACGAATTATTTGTTCTAGTACCTACTACAGATTAACATGAATTCAAATATGACAGAATCCTTACATTATTAAAGATTCTCATTCAATGCTTCTGCATTCTATTTTATAACCTTGAACTGGAATCCACTGTAAAGCCCAGTCAGGTAAGTATTTCTAATGAAAATAACTACAAACCGCAATGTTCTTGTTAGGTAATTATGTTGTTGTTAACATTGACGTATATCGTTTTACACGAATAGCAAAATATTCAATTCAGGTTTCAATAATTTGATCTGCGATAACTTTTCTTCAGAAATAGCTTTTTCGAAGAAAAAAGATAAATCAATTCAAAATAATAATTTCATGCAATAAAAGAACATCATTTTATTTACAAGAAAATTTTCTATATACAACAATGAGGAACTACCTAAAAAGAGGCAGCGTGAAACAATATTCAGTAACTTATTTACAATCTATTCCATATTTTCTCTTGGGAATGAATAAGGAGTATTTCTAACTAAATGTTTGCTTTCTCAAGCCTCAGACGAAGGGTTTACTCCAATGAAGCCCAAATCAGATCGATGCACCTTCAACTCTAAGAAATAAACTTGTTGTATGAATTGGCTGCAACTCAAACTGTCGAGCACAATTGGAACACACCCCTCAAAATTATGAATTGAAATTATATTGGTCCAAAGATCATCAAGAAAGCATTACATGAAAAACTTTGTTGAATGTCGTATTATGAAAAAGTGTTCAACAATGAAGAAAAATATGGAACTTTTCCATTTCAAAAATCGAAATATCCAAACGTTCAATTTGTTGGTTCAAGATCTTAAAACTCATACAAAAATCAATGCAGTTCAAAAAATCCTGAATGTTTCCTACAGAAAACCAAAAATTTTACTACGCTGCCTTTGGATGAACGACAACTGCCTGTTGTGGTGTCTTGAAACATTGGAGAAGAAACGCTGTATAAATAACAAATGCGATGCTGATTGCGAAAAGGGCATACATGAAGATGTTGAGTTCTGGCTGACGAAACCTGTTTTTACGCAACCATTCCAAAACGTCAGCTTCCACATGCAAATCCCCCCTGAAGATGCTTGGGAATCTACGACGGAAATAGACGATGGCTGGAAGATTTGTTACTCCCCATTTGCGAGCGTATCTAGCGTCTGCCATCTTGACAAATGTTATGTCGAAGTTGTCCGTTTCGCTGTCTATGTTTTCTAGTTTTTCCATGATGATTTTGCTTTCTTCAGAGTTAATTTCATCTGAAAGAAAAAATAATATGTAACTAACTATCATATCTTGTTCAATAACTTTGCCAAATAATAAGGATTACTATTAATCTAGAAAAAATTCTTCCATTTGCAATCCAAATATGTTTGTTGACAAAACCATGGACACTTACAGAAGAAAACAGTCACAAATTCGTTTTCCTCCAAAAGTTTCTCCAGCATCTTCTTGTTAACCTCTTCAATTTCATTTTTAATTTCGAACACATCTTGTGACGTTAACCAGTCTAAGATTCTGGTGGCTTGAGTGAGATCCCCATCGTAGACCATTGGAGTTTTCTTTCGGAAGTACATCAAAGCTGGCAATGTGTGCAATCCTTGTTCCGCTGCTGCCTTTGCGCTACATATTTTCACGAAATCGATCCCAAACAAGTCAGCTTCACTATCGATTTCTTCCAAACTTTCCAGGATCTCATCGCATTCTGGGCAATCTTCGTCATCTAAAATAATGAAAACGATGAAAGTCAAAAGAAAAGGCGTTGATTAGTTTAGAATACTCACAGTAGAAGACAGCTAAGAATGGCGATTCGCTCAACAGCCTACCCAACATTCTCTCGTTCACTGATTCAATTTCATCCGCAAGCTCCCTGTTATCATCATCTGTGAGCCATTCCAGAACAGATTCTTCATTTTGGAGGTCACCCTCGAACAACAGTGGGTTACCGTTCCTGAAATATACCAGAGCTGGAAACGTTTTGATCGAGTATCTCTTCGCCAGTTGAGGATCTTGAATTCTGACCATATGGATTCCGTAAACATCGCACTCGTCATCAATTTGTTCCAGATCTTCCAGGATTTGCTCGCAGATATGGCAGTTCTGCTTGTAGAAATAAACAGCCAGGTATTGTGTGTCTTCAACCATTCTTTCTAGCATTGTCCGAGATATGAGCTCTATTCGATCCTCAGTTCTCTGCTGTATGAGCCACTGAAGGACCTCTTCCTCCTCTTGTATGTCTCCCTCAAAAATTCCACCGATGCTATTCTCGAAATACATAAGTACTGGAAATTCGTTAGCTCCGTATTTTTCTGCTATTTTGAGATCCTGCGTTTTCACGAATGTTATCCCGTGTCGCTCGCAATCATCGTCGATATTTTCTAATTCCTCCAGGATAGTCACGCATTGGTCGCAATCATCATGATCTAAAAATGGGAAAAAAATTGTCACAATTCGTACAGGTCTGTGAACATTTTGCAAGAGATTAGTTAACCAGGAAAAGAGTAATCAGTGAAATTGTTTTCTAAAAATGTTCATGAAGACATCAACAAAAAATGGCTCCATTCTTCAGGTATAACTTGTTTTCTTTGGAAATCTTGGGACATAACTTCTTAGGTTTTGATTATATTTCAACCACATGCATGAAGATGGAATGCTTCAAATATGTCAGTGGTATGAGAAAAAAAGCTTACATGTATGAAACTATTTCAAGAAACCAACAAAACAAGATAACTTTGGAGTGGGAAAATGAAAAACATCGTGTGGTATGTGATTTTCATACGTCCTTATTTGAAAATGGTAGTGTGAGGGTACACTCTACAAAAGGGAATCAATATACCGTTTATTCCTTGTACAACTTCATCTGTATTCCTTGTTTTGTTTTTGTGAAGTTTCCGAGAATTCTGCTCTTGCTCACTGCACAAATCGCAAACTGTCTTGTTCCCTGTTAAGGTTAGCAAAGCATAAATTGAAGCATAGCTTTTGAGTGACAACTATACCTTTTGTTTGTATTTGGATTATGCTTTGTTGAATTTGATCGAAATGAAAAAAAAGCATTCATGTATAATTTTCAAATTCAATATTTCGAAAGCTTCTTTTCTTTTTTCAGATTCTTTTTCTAATGATGGAATCGAATGAAAATTTATACGTTTACGTTTCATTGTGTTATTTAAACTGGGTTTCACAAAGCATGGACGGATCGAAGAACCAAGCTATCAAATAAAGACAGTTCCCTTCTGGATTAGCCATTAGCCAATCAATGATCTATGAAACCTAGCATCATTTCGTTTTAAAATAACGATACCTGCACAAACATGTGTGAGTCTCATGATTATGTAAATGAAAGCATGGTTGGGTATAGTTGACAACACGATTCAATTAGAACTGTAAACCAATAATTATGAGCTTTTAGAACATTAATTCGAAGTGATTATTATCTCATCAGAGTTAATTGATAACGATCAAAATTTATTATTCAATATTATCTGATAAAAAATGATGATATTTCTGGTAATGACCAAAACAATAAGAAGAAGAAATATCAGAAATACATATATTTTCGAAGACTCTTTCCTCAGGATGCCTTATTTAGACAGAAACGTCTGCAAATGAAACATAGGTATTCACCCTAAAAAAACCGTTCAGTTTTTATTCTGATTTAATCAATTTCAAATAGTTTTGATCTCCTTTATCGTTTCGATCATTAAAATTGATCAATGCATAAATCTTTACTTACAGAAATAAACTGCAAGAGCATCTGTTTTTTCTATCAATTCTAACAAATCAGATCCTTCAGATGCTTCAATGACATCTCCTGATGGGTCTTTCTGTATCATTAACCACTGTAAGATTTGCTGTTCATCATATAAATCCCCTGCATATATGACAGGATCCTTGGCTCCCAATTTGAAGAACAGAATGGCAGGTAATGCGAATACTCCATGTTCTTTCGCCATTTTCTTGTCATCGATTTTCACAAAATTTATTCCTGCAGCGTCAGCTTCATCATCGATATGCTCGACCTCCAGAAGCACTCTTGAACACTGCTTGCAGTCGTTACTATCTAAATTAACCAGAAGATCATTGAATTATATTATTGAATATAGTACAACAAGAAATTGGATTTCATTCAAAGGTTGAAAGCATGTCTAAAATCAGATGGGAAGAAAGAAGATCTGTGGACCTAACACAGACTCTTTAGGAATCTCTCATCCTTGGTATTTGGCATACTGTCAATTATTCTGAGGATTTCTATCTCTCAATGGCCGTTGATGCAATATATCTTCGAAATTGTCCTCGTTATTTTGGTTTTGAGTTCGAAAAAAGCATAAACAAATGATGGGTACATATTGCTAGGAGACTCACATAAGAAAACAGCCACGTAGTCCGATCTCTGCCGTATCTTTTCAAACATTTTTCCGTTGACCCTTTCAATATGATCGGTTAATTCCATATTTTCTGGATC
Source organism: Adalia bipunctata (assembly GCA_910592335.1). NCBI lineage: Eukaryota > Metazoa > Arthropoda > Insecta > Coleoptera > Coccinellidae > Adalia > Adalia bipunctata. Next base: position 8,172,274 of record OU342955.1, on the reverse strand, counting down.
AGTCAACCAGTCTAACACTTCCTCTTCATCATCTATGTCACCATCGTAGTTCATAGTTTTTCCTTTTTTGAAGTACGTTATACCGGGTGGATTCCTAAAACCATACTTTTTAGCCATCAATCTATCGCGCATCTTGACAATTTTTATTCCATATTCTGCAGCTTCATCGTCAATCAGTTCCATATGACGAAGAATTCTAGGACTGTCGGAATCTTCCTCCTTATCTGAAATTATCGATTTATAAGAAACCCCCGATGAGAACCATAATATTTCGATCATACTCACACCAAACTACTGCCAGGAACTCCTTGGTCTCAATGAGTTTGAACAACTGATCTCTTTCAATCTCTTCTATAGACTCATCATTTTTTTGGTCTGCCATCCATTCCAGGACCTCTGTTTCGTCCAAAAGATTTCCTTGAAAACAGAACGAGATTATAGATTCATTTTGCTTTCCCAGAAAAGTTTCGAAATTATTTTTTTTTGTTTTCGAGTTGAACTGAAGTAAAAGTTTTGGAATGGCTTATTCGTGTGAGAACTTACCAAATATTTTATTTCATACTCAAGCTGACATCTACATGCTGTTCCTAATCAATAATAAGGAAAAAAATATAGAATTCAGAGGGCGTGTATGTTGCAATAAAGACGAAGATAATGGTGTAGAAAACAATTTATTGCCAGTCAAAATACATTTATGTGTAACAATGTTTTCAACATGCATATTTGTGGCAGTATTGTTTTAAGCTGACAGAATGTTACCCCATAAGCAACTATATTGTCTGAAAATGTGAAGAAATTATTTTATGTGAGACAAAAGAATACTAATATAGCACAAATGAAGTAAATTGAATTTAGTTGTCATCAAAAGCGGTTAAGTAGGTAGATTTTTTCAGACAATAAGTTTAAATGCGAAAGATTTACATTGCAAAACATCGTGCAAGTATTGCATGTCCAGTCAGTGGGGATCCTGTTATCATAAGAAACGTCTCTTTCTCAAATTGTTGACGGTTTGAGATAACAATAATGAGTTGAAGTAGATCATTTCTGATGAGTGTGTATGAGATGAGATGTGCATTGATGAGGTCTAATTCCAATTTATAAATAATAAAAATTGAAAGAAACCGCATCATATTTGGTACATATCAACTCAAGAATTGAGCATAAATAATCACTAACAATTTTCTGAAACCACCTTGAAGAAATTTTAACAACTTTCAAAAACAACACATTAAACAATTAGATTTCAACAAAATTTGAACAATAAATCAATATTTACAGAAAAAGAAGAAACTTAACAAAACTTAATTATTAACATTATAGAACTGATGACAGTAAAAAAAAATATTTTCGAATCAGTCAGTTAGCCACTAAGTGCCATCGAAGAAGAAAAGCGATTCGGCATGGATAGAGGAAGTGTTTTGTTGACCGGGTGTTATCACAAGACCTTCATCGCCCAGTTCAAGCATCTTCACCATGGAAATAGGATGGAAAAATTTTTGTTGAATACATTACAGTACCTACCACCACCATATATATTTACCAGTCCCGAATAATCCTTTCTTTGGTTTAGCCTTTCCTTCCTTCTCTGCTGGAGCTGCTTTTCCGGATTTTTCCTTCGGTTTTACTGGGTTTATTTTAGGAAGAGGTGCTGGCGCTTTTGGTGCTTTTTTTACGACGTTCTTAGGCTTAGGTTCTGATCTAACTGGTGCGTTTTGTTTCGAGCCCTTTGAAGAAGCCAATTTTGCCACTTTAGTACCTCCTGTGGGTTTACTGGGACAGCATTGATAGGATTCGTAGGATTTCGTGGGGAAAGCAGTCCTACCTCCCATTCCAATGTAGAAGCATTGGTCCCCTGCAGCAGGAAACATAATGTCAGATATCACTCTGAGTATTAAGGTAAAAAGGTAAAAAATATCGATTGCTAGTTTAGAGCTGTTAGTAAATAGGACGAAACAAGGAGTGAGTCTGACACTATGTCCTGCATGCAGTATGGAAGGAGAACATGCACAGACAAGGTTGCCCACTCCGAAGCTTTACACCGGTCCAGGTCAGATGGTTCGGCGATACATTCCAGAATACGCTTTCTACCAAAGGGGAAACCACCAGTCCATTCCAGACTACGCAGTGAACAGCACAAACTACATAAAGGGTTTGATTCACAACAATGTATTGATGATATGGTGAAAGATAAGGCAGTATAATGAAGATTATGAAGAGATTAAACAATAAATATGAGACAGGTTTCCTGGTATTACTAAATTCTCATACTGGAGTATTTCAAATTGTGCAAAGATGTATTTAAATGTCTTAATTCTGTAGGCTTGTTTCTTGAGAATTTCGAATACTGGGGAATTCCATAGGTCCGTCTTTTCGTTTAGAAATTTTTCTGTCGGGTTATTTGAGTAGGTACTTTCATTCATTTTTAAAAGGAACTATCACAAAGTAAGGGACTATTCTGTCCATTATTTTTCAGTAAAATTTCAACACTCGATTCTTGATTTTGGTAAAATAAAATAGCATAACTGAATCTTCCAACCATGTTCATATCAGTGGCGGATTTAGGGGGGGGGCGAAGGTGGTTTCGCCCCCCCCTCGGGATTAGAATTCGTTCTGTGATAATATAATTTTTGCTGGTTTATCCGAGAATTATTACTGTGTTACTTTGGATTCGCCCCCCCCCCCTCAAAAAATTCCTAGATCCGCTCCTGGTTCATATACGTGAAATATACTGCTCCACAAGAGTTAGGGATATATTATCGTATTCAATCGTTTTTAAAAGTATGTAATCTTCGAGAAAATCGCTGTAAAATCATTTTAAACTCAATAACAACTTGAATCGATCCAATAAAAATCAGTATGAGACATTTCGTCAATCTGGTCGCCTTTTTTCTGAAGTTTGGTTCTTTGCATATGCTTCATGAATGTTCTTATTTTGAAATGAAGTCAGTTTATCAACGGCTTCGATTTGAAACGGATTTTCTGTAAATGCCAAGACGTAAATTAACAAACTCAGAGGCTAATACAGCTGTGGGAGAGAGGTGAATCTAGGTTCTAGACGTCCATTAAGAGTTCCATTAACACGTGACTATAAGCTTCAAAGACTGGAATGGGTAAGGCAACATATCAATTGGAACGATCAATGGCGTAGTGTCCTTTTCACTGATGAAACCAGATATGGACGATTTTCAGATTCTCGAAGACTAAGGGTATGGACAATCCCACGCATACTTCGTAATCGTGGCAATGTCCAAGAAGTCCATCCATTCCGAGGGGGTAGTGTTATGGTATGGGCCGGGATATGTTTCAACGGGCGCACAGATCTGCCTATTTGTCCTGGGAATATGACCGCCCTATACTATAGGGAGCATGTCATTGACAATGTTGTGCCAAATTTTCACGTTGCTTTTGGTGAAACTTTTCAATTTCTAGACGATGAAGATAGACCGCACTGTCCAGACATAGTTGAGAATACACGCGAGGAGCTTGGTATTCCACATTTACCAATACCTCCGCACTCACCAGATTTGAATTGCATAGAACATGCATGGGATATGCTCGAAAGAAGATTAGATAATCATCAACCTACCCCAGAATCCTTAAATGATCTGAGAGAGTTTCTGTCCCGTTTATGGAACCAAATTGCTCAACAACCTCGTATGTATGCAAAGAAAATGTCAAGCTGTTATAGATGCCCGTGGAGACCATACATTGTATTGATAGTCTCAAAATGCTTGAATTTCCTGAGAATAAAATTTCGTCATTTCACTCGATTTTTCTTAACCACCCTGTATACGCTGCAGACCTACAGGCTGAAATTAATTTGCAACTTGAAATCATATTAATATAAATTTTTATCACAAAAATCTTATTTTAACTATATTTTTTCGCGATTCAAGTCAAGTCAATATCCCTAACTCATGTGGAGCAGTTTAATTGTGAATGATTTCTCGATTTGTATCTTAATTTTCATGTGAAAAATGTCATTCTTGGATGCCTATGCAGCTAGTGAACCTTTATTGTATTGAGTTATAAAACGCCTACATGAAATTATGATTGGGTAGACAATAGCACTCTACATTATCTATTGAATTAGTTCCTCCGATGATATTTGTGCTGTTCACTGTATCCACTGGCTTTTCTTGTACCTGAAACGAAGTTAGCCAAATCATCTATACGGTGTATTTCTTCTTCATCTGAATCATCGTTATTGTGAGGATTTCCTCGCTTTTTGCGATATTTATCGTCATTATCATCATCATCATCTTCGTCGTCATCATCATCATCGTCGTCATCATCGTCGTCGTCGTCATCGTCGTCGTCGTCATCGTCATCATCATTATCGCCACCTAAGAAATTACAGCACATGCAACTGTCATGCAACACACACGCCCGCTTTGTGAGCTCCAAGCTTCTCGTCGATTGACATTATGAATTTAATTAAGAAATCAGTATGACATAAAATATGAGAGAAAAATCTTACTTTTCTGTTCAACTAGCCATTCTAGAACTTTCTCCTCATTAGTGAGTTTACCTATAACATGTTCATTCATTTTTAGTGAAGTATAATTATCGGGAAACATTCTTGTGACACGAACCGTTGCGAACATTCAAGATTCTCTTACCATCATACATTATGGGTACCCCCGTTTCGTAGTAGACCAATGCTGGAAAACTGAAAATACCAATTTCGGATGCCAAATTGGAGTCCTTGGACTTGACAAACTGTATTCCTTCCTTGTCTGTATCGTCATCGATATTTTCGAGTTCTTCCAAAACTTCATCGCATTCCTCACAATCGTCACGGATGAAGAGCACAGCTAAATGCTCTACATCGTTTATCAGCACCTATAAACATTTTGAGAAAGGCTTGGAAGAACAAAGATAAAGAAAAACTAAGCTAAGTTTAGAAAAAACGATCTTTCATTTCAAACACCTCCTCCTATACTGCTACTTTCAAGAGCATAGGTACAGAGGGATCGTGGCATCAGCATAGTGTATGTCTCTTATATCTTAATATAGATTTCTCATATTCAGCCAAGGCTCTCTTCAAAGTTATTCTTCCTCACCTGCAAAGTTTTTCTGTCCACACTCTCGATAACATCGGGCTCAGAATCTCTCAATTCTGTTATCCAATCCAGAATAGCTTCTTCGTGCATCAAATCACCAGTATATATTTCCCGGAATCTATTCCTGTAAAAAACGACAGCTGGCAAACTTGGAAGATCATATTCCTTGTCGACTCCTTCATCTGAAATCTTCACAAAATCTATGTCCTTATCCTCGCACTCGTCGTCTATGTTCTCCAGTTCTTGCAGGATTTTTTGAGACTTCTTTTCACCTTCCTTATCTGAAAAACAAAAATATCCCACTCATTCCTTGAAAATCCTTTCGATTTCTTTCTTAAGACTCACAGAAATAGACAACAACGTGTTCATTTTCAGAAAGAATTTTATCGAGCATTTTGGTGTTAACTTCCTCAATACGATCTGGTATTTCCAAGGTATTCTCATCGGTCAACCACGCTAAAACTTCATCCTCATCTTCAACATCTCCAGAATAGATCAGAGGATCCTTATTACGGAAGAACACCAGTTTGGGGAAAGCTTTGATACCGTTCTTCTTGGCGAAGGCCAAATCTTCAGTTGTAACAAATATGATGCCAGTTTCGTCCAATTCATCATCGATATTCTCAAGTTCTTCGAGAATATCATCACATTTCTCTCCTTCTTCGCATTTTCCACTGAAGTAGACCACCACATATTCGTGCTCTTGAATGAGATCCTCTAGAATTTCATCGGTAACTTCTTCAATTGTTGCAGTCTGCTTCTGCTCGATGAGCCATTGCAGAACCTCATTTTCATTCATTAGATCACCTAAAATTATCCAGTTTCACCATTCACATGACATTATTACTGAGGGGCAGAATATACATTATCAAATTATCGAAATTTTCAGATTTTTACCTTCATATATGGAGGGGATTTTGTCTTCGTAATATACGAGAGCTGGAAGATGGTCAATACCTAATTCTTTCGCTTCAGCATCATTGTCTACCCTCACAATGACAATACCTTCGGAGTCCAGCTCATCATCGATATTTTCCAATTCATTTAGAACTCGAATATCTTGTTTGTCGTCTTTATCATCTGAAAATACACGTCAAATTGAATCCAGAAGAAAACAAGTCTAAAATTAGCTTGTACATACAGAATAGAACAGCGAGAAACTTCTTCTTCTCGATAAGAATATCCATCATCTCATCAGTAACTTCTGGAATCTCACTGTGTTTCTTCTGATGAAGCAACCAACCAAGTAATTCATCCTCCTTGAGGAGATCTCCCTCGTAAACATTTGGTATTCCCTTCTCAAAGTAGACCAAACAAGGCAAAGAATCAATGCCGTATTCTTTGGCCTCCTCATCATTGTCGATCTTTACGAAAGCTATTTTGTTTTGATCGCACTCATCATCTATATTTTCTAGTTCAGCCAAGACCTTTTGACTCTTCTTCTGATCTTTATCGTCTAAAATAAAAAAGTAGATTTATTCATTCATGAGTTCAAGGAGGGACCTTGGATATCTTACAGAACAGAACAGCAACATAAGGCTTTTTCTCAAGTATCAAGTCCAACATTTCATCGGTAACATCTTCGATTTGATCGCTCTTGACTTGTTCATCGAACCATTTGAGGACCTTTTCTTCGTCTTCTAAATTACCCTCGTAGAGGGCAGGAATACCATCCTCGAAATAAACAAGCGAAGGTATTTTGTCTATACCGTATTCTTTAGCTTCGTCATCGTTATCAATTTTCACGAAAACAATGCCAAGCTTGTCGCATTCGTCGTCGATATTTTCTAATTCATTCAAAACCTTTTGGGACTTCCTGTCATCATCATCGTCTAGAGAAGAAATAATATTTTTATATCGAAATTAGGGACACCTGAATCCTAACTTATCGCTCGGAAATCAGGTGTTGAGTTAGTGTAGAATTCACTCACAGAAGAGAACAGCTAGGTTTTTCGATTCCTTGATGAGCTTGTCTAACATCTCATCTGTGACATCTTCGATCTCGTCTTTCTCAAGCTGTTCTACAAGCCATTCTAGTATGTCTTCTTCGGCTTCTAGATCACCGTCGTAGACATTGGGTAGGCCTTTTTCGAAGTAAACTATAGATGGCAAAGAATCCAAGCCGTATTCGCTAGCAGCAGATGCATCATCAATTTTAACGAATTGTATGCCATATTTATCACAGTCATCGTCTATGTGCTCCAATTCCTCAAGGGCTTGCATGGATTCTTCATCTCCATGGTCATCTATGAAAGAAATTAAATCGAAAGTTATTTGATTCAAATTGATGAAGATTTAAATAATAATCTTTTAAGGGATGATAGTCTAAAGAAGTTCAATATATATTTAAGTATGCAGATTGTAGGAATGTGATGAAGGTAGGTAATATGGGAATTTCGAATTGGTTACTGCTTCAAATATGTTCAAATCTCTCTGATGATGAGTTACTCACAGAATAGAACTGCAAGATGATCTACACTAGAAATCAGCGTGCCTAAGGTCTTCGCGGTTACATCCTCAATAACATCATCTTCGTCTCCAGTACTCTTATGCTGTACCAACCACTCTAATACATCATCTTCCTTTGTCAGCTCCCCTGTGAAAATTAATGACAATTCTAACAAGACGATTAAACTTTATCTATAGAAAGTATTTCGATTCTGTGACAACTTAATTTATGCACTTATTGTTTTAATTTGGCAAAACAACTTGTTGTAATTTCTCACCTTCATAAATAATTGGTATCTGATGCCTATAGTATACCAGGGCTGGCAGAGATCCCAGGTTGTATTCTTCTGCTAGAGCTTCATCATTTATCTTCACAAAACCGATGCCAAGCTGATCTGCTTCATCGTCAATGTTCTCCAATTCTTGGAGTACTTTAGCGCATTTCTTGCAAGCAGGTTGATCTGGTGTAGAATTTAAATTAGGCATTTTTTATTGGAATCAATTGTTTGGCTTCGTTTCAAGCAGTGAGGGATTCGAAGTGTATTAAGTGGAGATGTTATTTCAGAAAGTGTAATTCACGAAATGGTGCAAACATTTTTATCTTATAAAATATCCAGATCTGAGTCAAGAACTCATTATTCTTATGATATTATCGGTCTTGACATGAAGTTTCTTGTTCCATGCAAAGATTTACACTTACCCTTTTGAGATATCCGAAATTAGCCGCATGGTATAAAAATAAGAATTTATTTGAGATTCGATGTGCATTGAGAAAATACAAGAAATATATGTAATATATTTATCCTTTTAGATTTAATAATTCTTTTTTGATGAGATTTCAGTTTCTCTAACAGAGTTACCTACCCCTACAAAGTTAGTAAGGTCTTTATTTCTAGATTGCTTTCGAAATTCAAATTGTGGAAAATTTATTATTGTAATTATTATATTATTCAATTTAAAAGTAAATGTAAAGAATATAAAACATTTCAATGGTATTCATAATTACTTCATCTGTATTCTTCACAATTGATGTGCAAATAATTTTGATTAATTCGAAAGAGCACTTCGTGATAATGAGAACCAGAAAACAATTTTCTCACGACTGACAAAGATTGTTCGTTAATACTTTCGAACATTTTGCCAAATATTCCTATTCTAATTAAGATGAATTAATCAAGGTGGAACACAATTGTTTAACACTGGGGCCTTATCCAAAAATACTATGAATTTCATCCGCTGAAGTTGGCCAGTGTATGTTTATTTTTAGAATACATTTCTCGAGTCCGATTAACAGATAGCGTTCGACGAAATTTTCATTGAAACATGTTAGAGTTCATTGAAATCGTCTGAATCACTTGATCGTATTCAATGCGAAAATAAAGATTCTAATAAAATCATGAGATGAGGAGAAGGTTGTATTTTACACATAAATCTGATATATTTTCTGTAGGCGTGCTGAAAGCGTTAATCAACAAGATCAAAAAAGAATAGCACATAGAACTCTAGGGTGATCTACTTACTGAGTCCCCCTTTCGAACATGTATTTGCATCAGGACCTGTACACCAATACGAATAAAATACATATAAATTAGTCACATTCTATTCTATGAGCACACTATTATTATTTACATTTTTATCTCTATTGCAGAAAATGGGTACTCACAGAACAGTACGGCAACAAATTCGGTTTCTTCTACTATTTTCTCAAGAATCCTTGAGTTCACTTCTTCTATTCGATCAGGAAGATCCATGGCTTCCAAGCTAGTTAAGAATTCCAGAACGTTCTCCTCGTCCATCAGGTCACCTTAAAAAGAATTCTCCATTTTTTTAGCAATCATTTTAATCATTCATAACGTGAATTGGCTGAGATTCACTCAGTTGGTATAAAAATAATGGATCACTTTCAAGCACTCTATAAAATAATTTGAAATATTTCAAGAATGGAAAACAGCTATCACAATCGTCATCTATTATAAAGGGGAAGTTTCCAACCAACTATAAACCAGCCATCTTAACAAGAAAACGGTTCAAGATCAAAGAGTAGTTGTAGTGAGAAAGGGGTCACAGTACACTGTAACTGTGCCCCCTAACAGAGCTGACCTCACCACACACTTTACAGCTCGCCTCTGGGAAAGTTTCAACGAGGGTAGTTCCTCACCCCTGCTAGTTTCTTGCCCTTCTTTCTTTCCTTTGAGTTGCTATGGCATTTCGTGACTAGATACATAGGAGTTGCTTCCTACTCCGCACAGAATCTACACTCTTCAGAGTCCGATAAGCTCATTCTCACCATATGCTTCCTGAGTTTCAAAGTTCCGAAAGAACATTTCAAAATGATACATTCCCTAGTTGGAAAAGAGATTATCGCTGAAGAAATGACAGTTGACGTTTGCTATTCTGACTTGAAACGGTACTCGACTTTTCACAGTCTGAAATAGTCGATGTCTCATTACAAAAAGAGAGGGTTTATGCTAGCAATTTTGGTGGACTTATTCCAAAACCGATCATTTTTACTCTCGAATCGAAAGTTCCAAGCATGCTATTCTAGGTGGTGTACCCCAGGGTTCAGTTCTGGGCCCATTGCTGTTTTTAATTTTTGTGAGCCTCCTTCTCAGAGATATTGCCACTGATGCGTAAGTTCAGCGTATTGTAACTAGTGTAACTTGTAACTTTTAAGAGGAAAGATATTGAAAGAATAAGAGACAAGACCATAAAGTGGCAGCTGTCTCTGAGCAAGAGGAAATGCGCCATAAAACAGCACAATTTATTCCATAATAATAACTGTTTCGCAGATAGAACAGAGGTTGTCAGCGAAGTTAGCAGAAATGAATCGTCTTAGTTTAGAGTGTTTAGACACTTGACCTACGAAACAAGGCTGAGTGTTATAATCTTCTTATTGCCTTGATAGAAATATTTATTTTTGAGTCCCCAAATTACTCAAATGAAATCTTTATATATAATAATAATACAAGCCGCGCAAAAAAGATGTGCTTAAAGCTTGTAACAAAAGCTCCTTTCAAAAGCATAAAGAGATGGAATGAATTGGACAAAGTATGCAGTCCGTTTACTTTTGTAATAAAACTAGTAATGATACCTAAATAAGGAAACATTTCAACGAAGTGTATTGCTTGCGTTTATATTTACCTTCATAGATGATCGGCGTTTTCTCCCTAAAGTAAGTAAGTGCAGGGAATTTGGTGATGCCATACTGTTTGGCCAGTCGTTTATCGTTGATCTTGACGAAATCAACACCAAAAGAGTCGGTATCGTCGTCGATTTGTTCAAGCTCTTCCAGAACACGGTCGCAAGTGGTACAGCTGCGAGCATCTGAAATTTAACCTATGTTGAGGAGTGTCAGTTATTTTTCATGCGAAACCCCAAAATCAATGGCTTGACAGTAGTCCTTCTGCTAGAACGTCTGCCACCAATATTATTCCTGAGAACTGCGATACCACTGATACCAGCATATCGACTGTTATTTCATTTGTTCCTCTAATTTTGACCAGATCACATGCTAATTCATTAAAATATTCGATGACCATGTGTGCAAAAGACTTTAATTCGTTCCATGTATACGTGATACCTACTATCCATGCAAAAAGACATAAGAACCAAAATAACTTGTGATTACCGCAATTCCTGTTAGTATAACAACGTAGAAATGATCTGATTGAAAAAAATAAGGTTGTGATGGCAGCAAAAAAAACACAAAGCACCGACTCATAAGTATGCTTTGGCAGTGGAAAATTGCGAGATTCCAGATACTCATAACAGTTCTAAAAGGTGAACTAATTGAGTAATTGAAATATAATTCTGTACAGCACATTTTGAAGAACATAGTCTTTTATCAATATGCATGATTTTATTGTTATAGTATTAAATACATAATAACACGTAAAACAAAGCGAGTCGCTCTGGATTGGAGCAAAATAGTTCATGTGTCAGTAGGTAGAAAGTGGGTTTATTTTTATCGGTATTTATTTATAAGCATCCAGTCCTAATGCTCTCGCGGATATCATATGTCTGTGATGCATAAATTCTTAAAAACTCCATCGAGCCACCAAATAATCCGAATCGAAATATCAGCATCCATTCGTATTTTAAATTTCCTTTAGTCAAGGATTACCACCAGAACTATACCCGTTTCGAAATGGACAGAGTTCAACTTTATTTCTTCATCAAAAATTCATTCAACATGTTTCTGATGGTATGTTATATAGAAAAAAAGACATCAGATCTGACAACACATGAAGTCCATTCTGTATGATGCAAGTGTCCAGTATGTAATTAAAACTGGTCAACAACTGTCCTAGTGACCAACTGTCCCCAGAGCAAGGATAATAATAAGAATAATAATATTTATTGATCTCAATCATCAATCAGCTATTTTTGTCCACTGCTGAACATAAGCCTCCCGTAATAGTCTCCATCCCGTTCTGTCCTGTGCTGCGTTCATCCAGTTTGAATGGATACGCTTTATATCATCCGACCAACGTGTGGGTGGTCTTCCTCTGCTGCGGAATGCATCGGCCCTAGGTCTCCACTCTGTCACCCTTTTTGTCCATCTGCCGTCACTAGTCCTGGCCAGATGTCCGGCCCAATTCCATTTTATGTTGGTTATCCTCTCGATAGCGTCGATAACTCCACTTCTCTCCCTTATTTTTGCATTCGGCACCCTATCTCTCAGAGACAGACCCAGCATTGCCCTCTCCATAGATCTCTGTGCAACTCTTATCTTATTTACTGTGCGCCTTGTTAAGGTCAAAGTTTCGGCGCCGTATGTCAGCACGGGCAGAATACACTGATTGAAGACTTTCCTTTTCAGGCAGATCGGAATGTCTGATCTCAAAATATAACTTAATTTGCCGAATGCTGCCCAAGTCAGTCCAATTCTTCTGGACAACTCACAAGATTGGTTGTCTCTACCCAGGCGAATTTCGTGACCTAGATACTTATAAGAGTATACTTGTTCTATTTTGGAGTTGTCGAGAGCCAAATCCGAACTTGTAACGAGGTTAGTCATAAACATGGTTTTGGAAGTGTTGATTTTCAGACCCACCTTCTTTGAGGCCTGCTCCAACTCATGGAGCATCGTTTGTGCATCACCAAGGGAATCCGTCAACAGTACTATATCATCAGCGAAGCGCAGGTGGTTAAGACTTTCGCCGTCAATGTTTATACCAAAGTCATCAATGTTAGCACTCTTGAACATATACTCCAAGAGGGTTGTGAAGAGCTTCGGTGAAATAACATCCCCCTGCCGAACGCCTCGCCCTATCTTGAAGTCTGGAGTATCTTCATGCAACCTGATGCAAGCAGTTGCATTTTTGTACACATTTCTTATTATATCTGTGTAACGACCGTCAATTCTACAGTCAGCCAGAGCCCTGAACATTGCACCATGGTCCACAGTGTCGAAGGCCTTTTCGTAATCAATGAAGACGAGAACTAGTGGTTTGTTGTACTCAACACACTTTTCAATGAGGACTTTGAGTGTATGAAGGTGATCATTCACGCCTTATTGATCTCAATAAGTATATCTATTTATAACAACAGATGAGATAAGTCCTATTCAAAATTTACATTAAATATGAAAAGCTCAAGAAAAATGAAAAAAGAAAAAGATAGTATAAAAATAAGATTTGGCAACTTGAATATAGATGGAAAGACTCAGATTTTACAGTAATCCACAAATTCATCAAGGGAGTACGGCTCACAATCGATGAGATATTTATGTAGGTGTTCTCTGAAGAACTCGATACTGACAGCAAACTGTACGTGCTAAGGCAGAAAGTTGAATAGACGCAGGGCCATATAAAGAGGACCCCTGACAAACCTTGTACTAGAATGAATGGGCAATAGATATTTGAAAACTTTATTCCCATACATCTCAAAACGTCCTAAACAGTTGTCCTCTCGGTCCAAACTTATGTTTTGGAAACAACAATACAGACAGATTGAAGGGAGGTTTATGTTCTCAAAGTAGCTTATCTGCTAAAATGACTTTTATTGATGACCTTGCGAAGTCATTCACCCATATGTCCTGGGCTCACAGCTCAATTTCGTGAAATTCCAATTTAAAAAAACCCAGACTCTTGGAAGTTTTGGGAACTTAGCTTGAGTGATTTTAACTGAGATAAAGTTGAATTAAGTACCTCTTATTCTGAGCAGGTAAATGCATGATAGTGAGTGCTACCAAGCAAATTTGATCGTTGGATTTCCTTATCTTCATAAGAAGCTCAGCATCACAGGAAGTTCTCAGAAGAAGGTTACGTTGGGGATAAAACAGGATCTGGTCCTTTTGAAAGATGAAAAAGAAGTTGCGTCTGTAATGCTGGCCATACACGGAGCGACCGATCCGAGCGTTTTATAGCCTTTTATGACATTTAATGAGCCCCCGACCAATCACAGAGACTCTTTTCGCTCGTGGTCTCATAAAATGTCATAAAACGCTCGGATCGGTCGCTTCGTGTATGGCCAGCATAAGTGTCGTTTTGATATGGTTTGAAGACATCCTAAACCACAAAAGCATATTTTTTCTTCGAATTTCATCAAAAACAATAGTTAATGGAGGAATAATTTCGTTGAAACCCTGAGTACACCTGACTATCCTTGGGGAGTATTTACAAAAAGGGGAAATATTGAGTTGAAACAAAAATTGATTCAATAAATTCAGCATAAATTGTCTTGGAAATGGTACAGAAAAGCTGTACGTCATCAAGTATGGATGTGAAGGGTTCTTCGGTGGATGCATTGGAGATATCGAGGACGTTAAAAGATAATTTGATATTTTAACAGTATAAATATCTGAAAACAAATGGATAATTTTGGTTTTCGGTAAGAAAACAAGAACAAAACAGAAAATTATTTCACCGGTACTCATGTCAATGCTTGAATTTCCACAAAATATTTGTTCTTGAATACAATTCAAAGTGACGAGATTAGAAGCAATATAAAAGTTCATATTTATACTTATAGGACGACTTGGTTTTGAACTTCTTATAGTGACTCGATGATGTTCTGGTAGATAGGATATTCTATTTGAATAATTAACTTTGTGTTCAATAATTTGGTTTTTTTAGTGGGAAATCTGAGTTAGGATAGTTCTTCTAAAGAATAAATTTACTAGGAGTTGAATACTTCGTTCTTGTGTGACAAAGTGTTTCTTGGTAGAGCAGAATTAGGTACTAGCGTCTGTTACCTCGGACCGTAGCTACTTATTTTTATGCCCCAAGAAATTGAGTCGATTGACTCAATTTTAGCGTTGATCTTGAACCACTTTCCGTTGAACCATAAACAATCATGAGCTGTCATAAGCTTTCAAGACGTACGGCTTCGAATGAACACCTCCAGAACAATTTCTGACTAAGTTGAATACGATAAATGTTGCTTCATCTTGACCTATTCTAGGAGATTCATTACGATCAGTGACTCAATTTTGGTTATTTTTAAACAAAGCTCCAGCTTTGTCGTCTGTGTTTATTCAAAATTCTCAGAAAAAAGAAAATCGATGTTACACAATAGCAACCAGTGGACACGGGAGAAGCGAATAACTAGCGGGTGGGCGCTATGAAAAGCTATAAAAAGTCCAGCATGTCGAGTAGGTACAAACAGTGATGCCAAAGCGTCTGCTGACTATAGAATGTTCATAAACAAATTCTATTGTTCAGATGGATTAACATGACCGAGCATGGCATTCATAGGATTCTCAAACTGAAAAGTATCTTCCAGAACAACTATCTCATATTGGAACAGAGTCAAAACCGAAACAGACGTAGGAATTGGAATGCAAAAAACCAAACTTACATGTGAAAATTTACTAAAATGCTGAGTCCACAACAGAATCAATCGATTCAAACTATCAAAATATTTTAGGCATGATATTGCTTGGCAAATAGATAAACATATTACAATAATTTAATAAATATCTCTCCGCTTTTTATCTCTTTGCCAAGAAGCAGAATCACGTAGAAAATATTTCGTTTTTTTAAGGAATTTGAAGTTATAGTTTGGCTGGTATATCTGGCTAAAATATTTTCAGTAAAACTTAAGTATAACAGCAATGCATTTTTGACACTACTAACTAACCTCAGGCATTGCCATTATTTATTTTCATCCTTTATAAAGAGTACTTTTGTATAAGAGAAGCCGCTATGACAAGGTTTGTATGTAAACATTTCTTAGTCGAAAGTTTTTTCTTCGACTGACGTTAAAATTTTTGTATAGGAAATCCATCGAAATTCACTGATATAGATCGCTATTAGGTCGTTCCAACGATTGAGAAATTAACGTCTTTTCATTAAACGTTGCCAAGAATTTGAGGGACAGGTGATAAACGAAAAACAATAATCCAACATGGAGGACAAAAATTTACTTGCGATCAAAAAGGGCCGGACTTTATCGAGCCATTTACTGGGTCGATAGAAAACGATACACTTACGAAGTAGGGGTCAAGAGCTGCGGGGCTATTCACTAAGCAAAGTTGTTATGGATAGCAACTGTAAATCGTCGTTATCCCATGCTTATTACATGGGATAACGACGATTTACAGTTGCTATCCATAACAACTTTGCTTAGTGAATAGCCCCGCTGGTGAGGCTATAAATCCTTATGATACCGAAACCGTTGGAGATATTTCAATCAAATTCAGTGTAGAGTATAACATTATACGTACACATATTATTTGATAATGTGGGCTCTAGGGCAACTAGTACCAGTGTTGTGGGGCTTCACCAACATGAAATTTCAAGAATATCTGATACGACCCTGTCCAAAACTTTTACTTTTGCCTGAATGAGCCCCTTATATTCTACAAGAAAAGCCTCTGGTCTTGAGTCTTTCGATAGTTCAGTTTAGTTTTTCTTTTATATTATACCTGTATTCTTTTTGTTACGTTCTTGATTTCTGATTTTTAGTCAATGAACCTTCATTCAATCTTTGTTTTCCGTACTCAAAGTGATGCAAAATACTCAGACTTAATCTTAAGATGATGAAATGGATTACAAGAAAAGCCTCTGGTCTTGACTCTTTCGATAGTTCAGTTAAGTTTTTCTTTTATATTATACTTGTATTCTTTTTGTTACGTTCTTGATTTCTGATTTTTATTCAATGAACCTTTATTCAATCTTTGTTTTCTGTACTCAAAGTGATGCAAAATACTCAGATTTAATCTTAAGATGATGAAATGGATTACAAGAAAAGCCTCTGGTCTTGAGTCTTTCGATAGTTCAGTTTAGTTTTTCTTTCATATTATACTTGTATTCGTTTTGTTACGTTCTTGATTTCTGATTTTTAGTCAATGAATCTTAATTCAATCTTTGTTTTCAGTACTCAAAGTAATGCAAAATACTCAGATTCAATCTTAAGATGATGAAATGGACAGATCACAAAACTGCAAGTACGTCACACGAAAATACTCAGAGTTTACAGAGTGAAGAACAATGTTTGATTCTAGTTTCGTTTTTCGGCCAAAAATTTTGATGGGTAATAATGAGGAAGTGTCCACACCTGGTATTCTATGCATCTTGACTCAGATTCATCCCAATTTCATATGTATTTCGTATTTTGAAATTTGCACAAAGTTATATATGCAATAATAAATCAATTTTCAACTAAAAGCATGATTTGTTCAATGAAGAAATTTGTCAAGTGAATGAAGCATATAGGAAAAATCAAAAGCGTCTTTTTTGGAGGAAACAGGCTCATTCAGTCAGGGGCACAAATTAAAATGTTATACAGGGTCGTATCTGTGATTTTCGAAAAATTGTGGTAAAACACCACAACTGCTTTGGTTACTTTAGGATCATGATATCTATAAATATGAAAGCATACAATGTGAAGCTTGAAACTAAATGGGATGAAATTCTTCGAGATGATCTCTTCACGTTAGCTTTGATTAAAATGAAAACTTTGATTTAAAAATAATCTTTCAGCATACTATCTACGAAAAGGTGATATCATCTTTATTCAATATGTCCTTATGCACACCTCAGTTTGGAATATTTTGTTATAATAATAATAGTAATCATCTATTGAGCCATCAAGGCATCAATCGATCAATCAATCAATGATCGATATATGGAAAAATTATCAGTTCCATGACACTCGCCCTTCCAAAATGAGAAAAATGCATAATCTTCATGAATCTCTTTCTGATCTTCTTGAGCATGAAATGGTAACTAATCCAAGTATCTGGACAATCTTGGCTTTTCTCTAATGGAGTAAGTCTCATCCCGAAAAAATCGCCACGTGCATCATGCGAAAGGTTAAAATATAAATCTGGCACCACCGCTTCCTGAACACGCCACCAGTCTGGACACTGCGTGGCGGGCCAAATCAGGAGATGGCCAGTCCATCTCCCAGATTGCGACACACTACACTCACTGTCCGAACGCGACGGCACATCTCCGTCTGTGCTTATCCATCGGGAAAAATTGAGGAAAAAGGGCCTCCTCTAGCAGCACAACACGTTACTACTTACACCAGAACACAGCCACGAAATCCTTCTCAGCTAGTACGCGTTCCAGCTGCTTGGCTGTGACCTCTTCGATGACGGACTCCTGGGCCGATGGAGCGCGTTTGGCCGACGCCAACGTCACGACGAGTAGCAGCCACCACCACATGCTGCCGTCCACTAAGTGAGCGTCGTCTCCGTCGCGACGCACCTCGCCCCTCCACCGGGTCTCCACTTGGTTTTGTTTCGTGGGTCAGCTGAAGTAACGGAAACGGTTCACTCCCACGAATCCGGATGATTTTCATCCCGTTTCGAGTTTTGACAAATTGAGGTATTTTTAGGGCGTTGCGGCTGCATAATTCATAATATTTATTCATCTCAACAATTATTCAGAACAAATATATAAACCAACTCTTTCTGAAATCTGTTGGATCCAAAAACGTCGCTACAGGATTGTCGAAAGCCTAATCTGCACATAATTCTCAATATTTCCATCTGCTCTAAGCGAGCTATCCCAAAAAATAACCCCATAAATCAAAGTAGATTGGAAACTAGCGAAGTAGAGAGTTCTCACAACCCCAGCCTCTACCTTGTTCCTGATCATGATAAACATTTAATTAGAGTTCAAAGTCTTCCTCAACTTAGCTGCAAGATGATCCCACTCAAGTGTTTATCCAGAGTAAAACCCAAGAAATCAACAGACTCCTCCATGGAAAGCTTACAGTTACCAAAGTGGAACAAGTCAGGAAAGTCCTTCACAGACTGACTACCATAAAAGAATATATCTTGAGTCTTGATATGATTGCGAACAAGACCATTGTTCTCACTCAGGACTCAATATTCTTTGAAATAACTATGAAATTGCGGAAATCAGCATAAAAAACGGATCTACAATCAACTTAGGGCTGAGGGCTCAATGTAGCGAAGGGAATTCACATATATAATGAAGAGTAAAGGGCCCAGCACACTCCCCTGTGGTACTCCTCTAGTAATAACGCGTTCCTCAGAGGAGTGAACTGTGCCATCTAAAGTAAGAACAGTTCTCTGACGTCGATCGCTAAGGTAGCTCCCAAAAACCTTAAGGAGACATCCCTAACCCCACACATCTCCACCTCAACTAGTAAGGCCTCATGATCAATAGAATCAAAAGCCTTGCGACCAAGGTGTTGTGTTTTTTACTACCATTTCACCTTGGTCTTGCAATTTGTGCGTTTTTTTTCACACTCTCCCATATATCTCTCCGAGCGGAGTTTCATTCTATTTTAGATTGAGCGTATGTTGAAGAATTTAGTTTTGATGTCTGAAGATTAATAATTTCTTACTAGTGTTTTAATTCGTGTGTAATGTTGAAAGTGTTAGTGTCGCTGTTCTGATATTTCCTCGATGTTTTATTTCAGCCCTGAAGAAGATAACAATAAAGGGGATCGAAACGTTGGCAATATACTGAGAATGGTTTATTTACCTGTCCTTTCACTGCGAAAATAGTAACTTTAAGTGTAATTTATACCAATTTTTGCAATAAAAACAAAAAATAACCACACAAAGAGAACTTTCTGCATAAATCCATCTTATTGCTTCGACATTATATTTCGCTGCAGTTAAAATAACATAAGGAGCTTTCATTTTCTGCATAGCCTTATGAACGAAGCATTGTGGTTCCATGTACTGAATTTAATATATTTCATCTACACCAATTCTTATATAGGTACATGAGAATAATGATAACCCAATATTTGTATAATCATAGAGAATAATTTTAAATAAATATAAATTTCGATTTCGAAAAGTTTCAAGGTAAGCCCAAACTTTCCACTGATTTCGGTTAGAGTTTATCAATCTAATCATAAATAGTTTCCATGAAACAGTAGCGTATCATCCAATTTCAATAACAGAAGTTCGAAGTTGTTTGCCAAGAAAATATTGTGTATTTCATTATCCTTTATTACCATTTAATATGAAATAACTCTTTACAATTTCAGACCATTTATATTCATATTTTTCCTGCAAATATTTTTATTCCAATAAACAAAAATCGAACTGAAAATTAGGTTTTTCAACTTTTCTTCAGTTTTCAGGAAGTTGATGTCGTAGCGGTGCGCAAGTGGTCTCGTTTCACAGGCGGGACTATAAAGTATGTCCAGACGTAGCTCAGTGGCCATTAATGAAATTGAATGGAAGAATGAAGCTAAATACCTAGGAGTACCTAATATTAGACAAAGGACTAATGTGGAAACAGCACATTAAGTATACAGTGGATAAAACGAATGTAGCAATGAAAAGATTATACCCGATTATAGGCAGAAGAAGCCAAATGAACAGAAACACGAAATTGAGGATCATAAAAGCAGTCGCCAGACCGCAGCTACCATATGGATCGACAGCATGGGGATATGCAGCGAGAACCCATATAAAGAGGATACAAAGTAAAGAAAACAAATTTCTGAGATGGCCATTAGACGCCCCCTGGTTTGTTAGGAATGAACAAATCCGAAAAGACATAAAATGGGAGTCCATTACTACATTCATCAAACGAAAAGCTGCAAAAGCTTATGAAAGAGCTAGTGAACATCCAAATGACGACCTTAGAAGGTTAGTTGACTATGACCCCACTGAAAATGAAAAAACTGCGAGAATTTACCGCAAAAGACCTAGAGATCACTTGCGAAAATGAAGATATAAAACTGCACACTTAGTGAGAGATATCCAATTGAAGGATGAACACAAACACTCAGCATAAAAGAATGCGAAAGAGAAAATAACAGATAAGATGATGGAAGGTTTATAGGCTTATGCCCGGAACCAAACGCAGGAGAGGTGTTTAGTCGGTAAGAATCCGACACTACCCAGAAAGACTGGGTGTCTGATGTAAGATTCACCTCTGCTAGAACAAAAAATCAGTGGCCATTATGAGTTGGAGCAGTAGAAAGCGTGAGAACAATTTCTGATTCATGCGAAGGGTTTCATATAATTTTCAAAGAAAGAAGTTTCACTGCTGCACCCTCTTAATATCACATCAATAGGTTCTTTGTTGGACTTGTCGAAAATATTCGATTTGCAATAAGTGGTTAATATGTAGAAGAGTTCTAGCCATGTACTCCACTGCCTGGTCTCGTTATTAATCCTCAAAATCCTGAGGATTCGTTTCGCATATTTTATGAACTGTTTGAGAGATTGTTTTTCAAATATTGGATGTATATTATTTCTAATCGTTCCTTTCAAATGTGCTAGTGAAAAGTTTCTCGTGCATTCGGAACAAATCAATTTTGGAAGGTGTTATTAAACATCATACGTGGAAAGCTTGAATGCAAATCGCTTTGAATGTAATAAGGAAATTAATACTGTAACCATATACCACATTTCCTCCGTGTGTTTCACATTACAGAAGGTAAATGATACATGTATAAGGAGATACCTTTCAAGTTTTTTCACCTGGGGTTACACATTTGTGAGAATAGTAGTTTTAGTAGTCTATGAATATGGAAGACAATAACAAGACTGTTGTAATTATTGGTGGTGGTCTCGTGAGTAGTTCATCAAAATTTGAAGAAGTCTGTTACCGATTTTATTCGTGATCATTTTGTAGGTTGGTGCACTATGCGCTTGCTTTTTGGCTAGGAGAGGTTACCAAATTGAAGTTTATGAAGTTCGAGAAGGTGAGATTCATTTATTTTTCGAAACCTGTGAATGAAGTTTATTCAATAAGATTACAGAAATATGTTTCCATTTGAAATTTCATCAAATGAAAATGCTGGGTCTATGAGATGAAGTCAATACAAATTTTAGAACGGTACGGTACATAAAATTTTTTCAGAATACAAATTTATTAACTCGAATGTATCTGAATTCCCCCATTTGTATAAATTTGTTTAGTCTCTAGCGTCCCACAGAATTATCTGAAAAAGAATATACCTCACTCAAAACGGTTTATATCTATTTTTGCAAACAACGAAAAATTCACTTCAACTTGCGGCCATCTGTAGCCAATGGTTAACATCATCAGATATATGGACTCTCATAATAAATCAAAATATTTAGACGATGCACTCTGAGTTTTATTGGTGCACTGAACCGTAAAGCATTCATTGACTTCAGATTTGAGAAAATGCAAACTTCAGCGTGGGCGTTCAATAAACCTGGCTTTATCACACCGTGGAAGACGGGCTCTGAGAGCTGTAGGATTAGAAGAAGAGGTCCTCAAACATGCTATTCCCATGAAAGGTCGTCTTTTACACAATCTACCTGATGAGCTTTCCTCTGTGCTTTACGATGAACATACAAACCAAGTGAGTGAAATGTCGAAATAATTTTCATGTTTCATTTATTAATATGTTTATATTTTTACTCATTTATGATTTCAGTGTATTTATTCTGTCAGTCGTAATCTACTGAATGAAATACTTCTTACTGGTAAGAAGATGAAATATTGAATGTAATATTAGTCTGCTATGAAATATTTGTTTTTAGCTGCTGAAAAGTATGAGAATGTTAAATTACATTTTTCTCATAAACTTCTCGAAGTAAACCTGAAAAAAGGAGTTTATGTTATAAATAAGTGAGTATTTTTGTTGTAATAAGAAATGAGGAAGGTTTTTTTTAATTCTATATTATTTTTAGTTTGACATCAAACGATAACATTGTTCTGAAAGCGGATCTGATCATAGGTGCTGATGGTGCTTACAGCAAAATGAGGTCCCACTTGCAAAAATTACCATTATTTCAGTACTCTCAAACCTATATTGAACATGGATACTTAGAATTGAGTATACCATCAGAAAGAGGTCATCTTATGATTGCTAAGCACCTTCATATCTGGCCACGAGGTAAAGTCTCATTATATCTCTTCTTCGGACTTACCTTTATAATTTCAGGTGAATTTATGATGATCGCGCTACCTAATGAGGATTGTTCATGGACTGTTACACTTTTCATGGCGTTAAAAACTTTCAAGATTTTGGAAAATAAAGAACAACTGCTAAAATTTTTTGAAGCCACATTTCCTGATGCTGTTTCTCTTATCGGAGAAGATGACCTTGTGGAGCAGTTTTTTTCTTCACCTCCGTCGCATTTAATCTCCATCAAATGTTATCCATATCATTATGAAGATCGTGCTCTGATAATTGGTAAGCGAAGTAGAAATATTTCTTTCTAGTTTGTATCCCCAATTTTTTTTCAACAATTAAAATGATATTCATGTTCATTAAATTGAAAAATGCAAATAAGCATGCTCTGTAATCAATCTGTAATGAACAATGAGAACAAGAATATTTTTATATATTTTCAGGTGATGCAGCACATGCAATGGTGCCCTTTTACGGACAGGGTATGAACTGTGGTTTCGAAGATTGCACATTATTGGATCAATTGCTAACTGAGTTTAATGGAAATTTCAAACATGTTCTTGAGAAATTTTCAGAGCGTAGGAAAGAAGATGCGTTTGCTATATGTGACCTGGCGATGTATAATTTCAAAGAAATGAGGGATTTAGTTAATAAACCAAGTTTCAAACTCAGAAAAGCGTTGGATAATTCAATTTATAAATGGTTTCCCAATCTTTGGATACCATTGTACAACAGCGTTACTTTCAGTGACATAAGATATACGGATTGCATGAAGAACAGGGAATGGCAAAACTGGGTGAGTTAATAAATATTCATTTGGCCTGTTTATTTGCTGAAAATTCTAGAAATGTCAAAGGTCAGTTAGGTTAACATCAATTTCGCTGAACTAAAATGTGCAACTTTTCAGATTTTGACAGTTGTCGTCATCTCCTTCTTCGTCTTAGGAGTACTGGTTATGTTTACTTCATGGATCAAGTGAGCATATTTTTACGAGGAAAGATGCCCTCATCAGATGAAGTGTATGAGATTTTCCTCTATTGAAAATAAATTTG
Organism: Adalia bipunctata; assembly: GCA_910592335.1. Taxonomy (NCBI): domain Eukaryota; kingdom Metazoa; phylum Arthropoda; class Insecta; order Coleoptera; family Coccinellidae; genus Adalia; species Adalia bipunctata. The sequence goes on along the minus strand of OU342955.1, from coordinate 8,148,420 downwards.
ATAAAAAGAAATTCTGTAGTACCTACATTTGATTAGTATACTTCCAGATATTCGATACATAAGTCAAATAAAATGTGAAATTGCACAAGAGCAGTGTCCAAATTCGAATGATGTATAAAAAAATAATCTGATCAAGTAAAACTTTGATTTCTTATAATTATTATACCAACTCAATATGAATATTTTCACTATCCTCCAGGTACAAATGCTTATTCTTCTCAAATAATGTAATCAACTCCCTTATGAATAATTTATGGTATACATCAATTTCTTCTGAAGTTGGATACTCTTTCCTCTCTATTTCTATTGGTGTACCCACTGAAAAAAAGAATGAAATTTCTAGAAAAATGACCCACGTTGAAAAACACATCAGAAAAAAACTACAAATCGATTATTTCGAAGCCTAATTTCTTGAAGATTCTCCTTTTCACCATTTTCGGAACGCCCTTTAAAATCAAATTTAATTTCAACTTATGTAAAGCCAATTCCGTCAAAATTTGAGTCTTCAATATAACATAATTGTCAGTGCAAGACGTAAATAAGAATGGTGAATAGCGTATATCTATTCATACTCAATCAATCGATTACAGTTGTTGGACTCAAAGACAGAAAAATCAAACTGAAACTAACCTACTTTTAACAATAGAAATATCGATATACAGGGTGGCCATTTGAAAACGAAACAGACGAGATTACAGACGAAATAAATTTTTTCGATAGAAATGCTCGGACAGGTCGATTTCTGTTTCGAGGGGGACAACTTAAGATGTAGGTTACGGACGCATAGCGCTTCAACCCTTGCTACTACAACCCTCACCCCCAATTTTTGAATAGGGAAGATGGGGTGAGTGATACCTCATTTGAAAGGTATTTTTATACTGATTTCAGCACAGTAATTGTTTTTTCATTTCATGCATTAGTTCTCGAAATATTCTCAACTAAGTATTTGAAAATGAAGTGGTGTTTTCATGGCACTTGTAGTGTTTTTTTTTGTGAAAAATAGACATTTTGAGCTTCAAAACAACCATGACTGTGGCTTCCTTCCTCCAATCCACTGACATAGAAATCTTTAATCAAGATGTCGATTTTTCACAAAAAAACACTACAAGTGCCATGAAAACACCACTTCATTTTCAAATGCTTAGTTAAGAATATTTCGAGAACTAATGCATAAAATGAAAAAACAATTACTGTGCTGAAATCAATATAAAAATACCTTTGAATTGAGGTATCACTCACCCCATCTTCCCTATTCAAAAATTGGGGGTGGGGGTTGTAGCAGCAAGGGTTGAAGCGCTATGCATCCGTAACCTACATCTTAAGTTGTCCCCCTCGAAACAGAAATCGACCTGTCCGAGCATTTCTATCGAAAAAAATTATTTCATCTGAATTCTCGTCTGTTTCGTTTTCAAATGGCCACCCTGTATAATAATGATAACTCAGTTTGAAAATAAATCTAAGGATACCAACCTATGGTGGAATTAACACATAATTTTTATCTCTGAATTCAAAATATCATTTCAAGCAAGAAATGATTTTTACTCACCCAGCATCGTTATAGGTCGTCTATGAGGAACAAAACCCATGGTATGAGGCAGAATACCCCTGCCATAACTCAAAACAGGAGCTAGACCTGTCCATTTCCTAATTGCCTCTTGAAAGTTTTTCATTCTCGTATCAGCACCGCCATATTGATCGAAAAGATCATTTTCCCCAAAACAAAGTACCGGAACCAATGGACTTCCACATTGTATAGCAACTTTCACGAATCCTTTTCTGTTCTTCAGGACAAGTTTGTATTTTCTTGGTTGCGCATAGTAGGATTCTGCAACACCACCTACCACTAATGCTACAGCTTTACCACCATCAGGATCATTCAACAGATACTCAATGGATTCTTTAGATGCTGAGCAGGCTCCCAAACCCAGGAGCAATTCTCGATAGAAAGGCATGTAAAAGTTTTGTTTGAGTGTACATACTTTGACTGTGTGGTACGGAAAATAATCACTGAATTCCCCATAGATATTTCCAAATAAAGCTAATGAAGAAACCGATATTATACCATGAGGAAAACAGCAGAGTAGATAGTTCTTATTTTGCTTCAACTCAACCCAAGGAGATCTGTGGAGTCTGGCAGGAAAATAATTTCGAAAATACTTCCAATAAGCACAACTCCTCATGAAGTCTACCTCACGTCCTCCTCTCTCCTCTATATTTCCATCCATCACAAACATCCATGTTAGATAGAAGATGCAAAGCCACCAGAATTGAGTGAAGAGAAGAATGTATATTGTAAGTAATAAACATAGTGGACCTCCCAATGGTATAACAAGCATGAAGAGTATCGCTGACGCAGTTTGAAGATTTTTTTCTAATGAAACGTTCGTAGACGCGAGTTTTGGAAAAATTTTGCGACTCATTGAACTTGTATAATAGGAAGTATTTTCACAAAATTATGGTCGTATTCGAAATTGACTAATTCATGAAAATTTCTGTATCGCCTGAACGACTACTGAATTATGAAAAATATCGTTAAGTCGAGGAAAGAATTATCTATAATTATTCAAACTTATCATCGTTAGTCTAATGATCTGATATAATTGGAAACGCTCTTTTTGTAAAATGTGGTTGCCTTATTTTAAGATTAGAATAATGAGTTTTTGCGAATAAAATTTGAGAAGATCCCATGACCAAATCAACGATGAATATATTTTCATTCATGACATAGGATTTTTGGATTTCAGTTATAAATTATTTAAAATTTTCACATTTTTTGCATATTCTGTACTTAACAAAACATTCAGTATCATCAGGATTTGACCGAATAACATCTTCAGCTTTTTATCAGTTAAAAATTTCCAGAAAATTTATATGAGATTGTTGTATGAACTGAAGAAAAACTGGCTTCATTCGCGCAGGCTAAAAATGGCGACGCATTCCGTTATCAGGTGGTTCAGAGTTTCCTCCTCCCCACAGAATCTGTAGAGCTCGTTTTCTTCTAGACTCATTCACATTAGGTGTTGAGAAGTCAACTATGTAGAGATATTCTGAGATATTCGCCATCAGACTTAGGATCTGATAGACGGTAATACTGCGGACTTCTCTCGATACTTCTCTAAGGCCCTCTTTCATCAAATCGCATAAGGTGCTCTCAAATCTTCCGCTAACTGTTAGGACTAAATCAGCATAGCCTTTACATCCGAAGCCAAGCTCCGTAAGCCTCTCTAGTAGCTCAACTACTACTAGGCTCCATAAAAGTGAAGATATAACTTCTCCTTGAGGATGTTTGATTGTGTGTCTCAGCTTTTCTCGTTTTCAACATCTCATACATTCATCGAAAAAATCATACATTGTTTTCAAATCATTTTAATCAAACTCTGTTACAAAATCAGAAATATTATTCAATGATCCGATAATGAATATTCGATATTAGCAAGTGTTTCCTATAATATTTCCAAATGAGCCGTTTCATGGTCTTTCAAATAAAATTTTTTCTGACTCTCGAACAGTTCTATAAGCTTCTTCTCGAAGAGTTGATGCAAATTCTCTATTTGTTCCGGTGTCGGATTTTCAGATTTCTGGACATCGATAGGCTCACCAACTGAAAATGGAAAATTGATAAATACATCACAGTGAAAAGCTGTATAAAAGAATAAGCCTACGCATACTATAAAAAATTTTAATTTCCAAAATGTTTTGTGAGATTTCAGAAGGGCAGTTTATACATCAAATAAGAATAAGAAAGCAAAATAAATTAGTTTAAACAGATAATTTGAAATAAGATAAGATATAAAAATTGCTCCATCTAATCGCAGCTTTTTAACAGTTGGCGATTTCTGATATGCGTAGTAACAATTTCCAAATGAAATGATATGAAATAATCTGAAAAGATGAAAGCTGGTTCTCTCCTGTTCCCATACTTATTAGAACCTTATTCATTTTAATTTCCTGTATAAATGCTTTCATCGACATACACGTGTGTTCACCTTTTTCCTATCCTTATTAATTTGCTGTTTAAACCAGCCTTCAATAATTAATTCACATAGACCGAAAATAAACAGCTTTTTCTAAAATTTTCTGTTTAGAAAACAATACACTTTAGAAACAGTATTCAATAGTGGTTTCAGTAATATGAGTATAATTATAATAAGTATAATTTTTCATTTCATTTATTTCACCATAAATGTCGACATTAAAAAATATATGTATATTCAAAACCAAAATAATTTGAAGCTGTATAGATTCTTCAACTCACCAACAACCGTTATTGGGTGTCTCCTTGGGATCAGTCCGAGCAGATCTTTCCTTCCAATTGGAAAAATAACCGGAAATCCAATATTCTTCTTGATAAACTCTCGAAACCTTTGGAAAATGAAATTTTCGCCGAATTCTAATTGCGTGAATAATTCATTTTCGCCAAAGTTATAAACAGGTACTAGAGGAGCGCCCTGTGTTAACGCCATTTTGATAAAACCCTTCCTTTTCTTGAGTACAATCTTGTGAACGCCAGGCTCGGCATAGTATGCTTCATGAGCACCGCCAACCACAACACCTGATATGTTTCCTCCATCTGTTTTTCCCAGGATTGTCTCCAGAGCTTTTTTGGAAGCATTCACACCACCCGCTGAAAGTGTCAATTCTCTCATGAAAGGTAATTTGTAAAACAAAAAACCGATGTGTAGGTAAGTTTTATGTTGTGGAAAGAAACTCTGGAATTCCGTAGAATTTGTGAAAAACGCCAAGGAGGTGCTGGCGCCAAGCACACCATGAGGAAATACGCAAAAGAGGTAATTCCGTTTAGGATCCAATTCTTCGGAAGTTACTCGAGCCACCTTTACTGGGAAATAGTTTTTGACGTAATGCCAGAAGGTCCACGATCTTACCCATTCAGACCTTCTTTTTCCGTTTATTTCAGAATCCTTATCGAACGTTAAATACCAAGCGATATATAAGATGTATATCCACCAAAAGCTAGACCGAAATATGAATACTGGTATCACAAAGAAACTGATTACTTGTATAAACACCAAACATGCCACGGCCAGGGTTTGCAGCACTCTCTGTGGGAAATTACCATTTTTTGCAACGGATGCCATCTGAAACAGAAATTTCATACATTCATTGATTCAGATACGTTCATTATGTCCGTTGACGGAAATATTTTGCCGTACTTTCGAATCTTCAAAACACTGCCTATGAGGGAAAGCTACAACGTCAAGAATTTGAATTGAGAAAAAAGATCATCTTATTTTAAAGGTTATCGAATTCCATTTCCAGAAACCACCTCAATAATATAATGCTCTTCCGAAAGTTGAATGAAAAGAATACCCTGAATGTTGTGAAAACTCGAATCTGAATCATCTCTACTCACCATTCACTTTTGTAATATATCCCGATTGGCCATAATTCAGGTTCATCAAGTTATCTTACTTAAAACTGACATAAATTGGTACTCGTTAAATGTCAAATGATCTCCAGAGACGTTGCCAATGCAAATTTCTATTCATCCTTCCTTAACTTTGTGAATAGAGTTAGTTCTTTTAAGGTTTAACTGTAACTGTGACGAGTTGTGCAAAAATGTATTCAGATGTCTTCTGTAGGCTTATTTCTTGAGAATTTTGAAAAGTGGGGAATCACACTGTACGTTTATGAGTTTTTCTGGCTGGTTATTCGAGTACTTTTATTCTTTTTTCGAATATCGCTAATCATAATAGTAGGTTAACTAGTTGAATTAAAAATCGAAAATTACTTGAAAACTATTAGGTTTAGATTGGGGAACCCAATGAAGATAGTTTCGATATTAATTTTTACGTTCAACAAGGTTCAGAAATAGTGGGTGTGCCATTATTTGTAGTTAATGATTGAATATTAAGTAGGATCACTCAGTATATTTCAGAGTTCTGCATAAGGGTAGCCAATATGTCTACACGAAAAAACATTATCTGTCTCGTTGGCTTGAAGGGTTTATTCATTAATTGCAAATCAAAAATACTCCTTTTTTTCGATTTTTCGCCATTTCCTCTCGAATGGTTCTCCGAAGGTATAAAATGGTCTTTATAAACTCATCATTATTTGAGCTTGCCATTCAATTTTTGAATTCATATACATATAGGGTATTACATTGAAAAAAGTGTAACTATGGTCTATATCTTTGTTATCGAACACCCTGTGAATGTGAAAACAATTTTAAGTTGATTTCTTTTCACATTTCCCGATAAAAAACTTTTCAAAATGTCCCCATTTACTGCCTCAAAATGAGACCGCGTCTGGGGTGGGCAACCCTGTATATTGCAGTTGAAATAGAGGAAAATATTCATCACATTTTCAGAACCTAGATTGTTTATATCAGGAGAAACCTAGGGGGGGCATAAGGCTTCTGACGATGTGTGTAATATTAACAATAGTTTTGCATTATTTTCCTCTCACCTGGTTAACACAATGTGAAAGTAGCAACACTTATATTTGGTATCTGTAGATTCCTGATGCGTCTTGGTCAACAGAACTATTTTTGCGGTCTTATATACCTTTACATTCAATTTCACTTATTAACCTTTTCAAGAACAACACTTACAATTACGTCAACACATTCGGAACCATGAACATTTTCTCCCAAAAGAAATTATTAAATGTAGATATTAGCAGCAAAATATTCTCCTTGAAAATCTTGGTAGGTACCGTGGTTATGGTCAATAAGTATTCAATATTTCGACTACCAGAGATAATCTGCACCGCCTTATTCAAATGTTTTCTTATGAATAGCTGTTTCTTACATCCAATTTTGAGCACAATGAGTTATGTGAGAAATTAACACAAATTATAACGTGAACATTAATTAGTTTAAAATATGAATAGGAAATTATAATGATCTATTATTCTTTGGTGTCGTCAAGTGTCGGACCAAGTCCGGGCTGGCCATGGCACTGGAAAGGGGGGCCGAAAGATGGCCGGAGGGGCCTTAAGGACTGAATATAGTAAGTATCGTTTACTAAGTTAGACCAGAGTGATTTGACAATTTCATCGTTAGCGTTCACATCAATTTGTTTCAAGAAGCTGATCTGTTTTAATTCCGTTAAAAAACGATAGCTAGACATCGGATAAAAAAGAAACAGAAGAGAAATCAAAAAGCACATGTAAGGAGCTTCTGAGGTCTTCTTCATCTACTTTGTAGGCAGATTCGCATTTTCCAGTTGAAGAAACCCATTTAAAGAAGATAATCACTCACTGTTAAAAAACGAAAATGGTTTCGAATTCAATTAGATTATTCTTATAAAAACTATTTTTCATTCATGGAAATGGGCCTCCATAAGCCCTGACGTATCAGGAGTTCATTATTTAGGAATATTCCAAGAAATTTGCCTTCAAACCTCCATTTCATGATGCCCCATTCAGAGAGAGGGATCTCAGATGTGAAAGTTTCCTTTTACAGATGAATGGGATTACTGTGGTCCACTATCTTCAAATCGTTTTAATTAAACTCTGTTATACAAAATCAGAAATATTATTCAATATTCAATATTTACAAGTCTTCTCTATAAAATTCATGATATTTCCAAATGAGCCGTTTCATGGTCTTTCAAATAAGACTTTTTCTGACTCTCGAACAGTTCCATGAGTTTTTTCTGAAATAGCTCATGCAAATTGTCTATTTGTTCTGGCGTCGGATTTTCAGTTTTCTGGACATCGATAGGTGCACCCACTGAAAATGAAGAATTAATAAATACATAAGAGTGAAAAGCTGTTGAAACAGAAGGTGAAACAATAAGCCTACTCATTCTATAAAAATATCCAAAATATTTTTGTAGGATTTGTGAAGGAGAGTTTATCCATCAAATGATAATAATATAGGAATAAAGATAGTTTAAGAATAAGAGCAAAATGAATAACTTTGAACAGATGATTTGGAAAAAGATGAGATACCTATAGGAATCGACCAATCAAATTACAGTTTTTTGACAGTTGGCGAGATGCGTAGTATCAGTATCAATTCACAAATAAAATAAGATGAAATAACCTAACAGAATTAAAGTTGGCTTTCTTCTGTTATTATTATTATTTCTTATTTTCACAATGTTTAGCATAAATCCTTGCATTGAAAGGCGTATCTTCATCATTATTATTCTATTTTTATTTGCTGTGCAAACCCGCCTTTAATAATTAATTTACATAAACCGAAAATAAAAGCTTGTGCTGAAATTTTCAGTCCATAATTTTTTTGTATATATAAAAGACACATTCAAAACACACTTCAACAACAGTTCGAATATAAGTATAGTTTTAATTTTTTTTTTCATTCACCATAATATCAACATTGAAAAAGGTATATTTCAAAACTGAATAATTTGAAGCTGAATAGATTATTCAACTTACCAACAACAGTTATTGGGTGTCTCCTTGGGATGAGTCCGAGCAGATCTTTCCTTCCAATTGGAAAAATAACCGGAAATCCAATACTCTTCTTAATAAACTCTCGGAACTTTTGGAAAATGAAATTTTTGCCGAATTCTAATTGCGTGAATAATTCATTTTCGCCAAAGTTATAAACAGGAACTAGAGGAGCGCCTTGTGTTAACGCCATTTTGATAAAACCTTTCCTTTTCTTGAGTACAATCTTGTGAACGCCAGGCTTGGCATAGTATGCTTCATGTGCACCGCCAACCAGAAGCCCTGATATGTTTCCTCCATCTGTTTTTCCTAGGATTGTCTCCAGAGCTTTTTTGGAAGCATTCACACCACCCGTTGAAAGTGTCACTTCTCTCATTAAAGGTAATTTGTAAAACAAAGAAACGGTGTGTAGGTAAGTTTTATGTTGTGGAAAGAAACTCTGGAATTCCGTATAATTTGTAAAAAAAGCCATGGAGGAGCCGGCACAAAGCACACCATGAGGAAATATGCAAAAGAGGTAATTCCGTTTAGGATCCAATTCTTCGGAACCTACCCGAACCACCTTTACAGGGAAATAGTTTTTGACGTAATGCCAGAAGGTCCACGATCTTACCCATTCAGACCTTCTTTTTCCGTTTATTTCAGAATCTTTATCAAACGTTAAATACCAAGCGATATATGGGATGAATATCCACCAAAAGCTAGACCGAAATATGAATACTGGTATCACAAAGAAACTGATTACTTGTATAAACATCAAACATGCCACGGCCAGGGTTTGCAGCACTCTCTGTGGAATATTACAATTTTTTGCAGGGGATGCCATCTGAAAAAGAAATTTCATTTATTGATTCAGATACGGATTGACGGAAACATTTTGCCGTACTTTCGAATCTTCAAAACACTGCCTATGAGAGAAAGCTACAACGCCAAGAATTCGAATTGAGGAAAAAATCATCTCATTTTGAAGGTTATCGAATTCCATTTCCAGAAACCACCTCAATAATATAATGCTCTTCCGAAAGTTAAATGAAAAGAATCTGTACTTTACTCCATCCACTTTTATAATGTATCCCGGTTGGCCATGATTTAGGTTCATCAAGTGTTTTTCACTAAAAACTGACATAGGTTGGTACTCGTTAAATGTCAAATGATTTCCAGAGACGTTGCCAATGCTAATTTCTATAAAAAAAAAATTTTACTTTGTGAATGGAGTTACTTCTTAGAGTTTAACTGTGACTGTGACGAGTTGTGAAAAAAGGTATCCTAGTGTCTTCTGTAGGCTTATTTCTTGAGAATTTTGAAAAGTGGGGAATCACACTGTTCGTTTATAAGTTTTTCTGTCCGGTTATTCGAGTACTTTTATTCTTTTTTCGAATGAACTATCTTAAATTAACGGACTATTTTGTTTCTTTATTCTTCAGTAAAATTTCAACACTCGATTCTTGATTTCCGTTCAAGAAAATACTAGAACTGAATCTTCCAACCATGTTTATATACGTGAAATATTTCCAGTATAAACGGGGAAAAGAGTTTCTTCAACATTTGCCAGGACTTTGAATTTATGGAATCCACATAATATTTTCTCAAATTCATTATTTTCCCGAGGTGAATAAACATTTCGATGAATACGTAATCATGACCTCTATGTAGAAAGGACAATAACCTAACATTTTCAAGATGTACACGGTGAAATGTGTCAGAATTTCATGGCCAACGGGGATACATTATGGAAGTGAATGGAGTATACATTTATAATTTAAATACTCCAAAATGGCGGGAACCAGCTCGAAGAAATATCAGGACGGAGCACTCTCTTCTTAATTCTGTAGTACCAGTTCCACGCGTTAGATTGGTCGAAGGTATCCTTCAGAATGGCCTGCCCAGTCCCTAGATCAGACGCCTCTTGTTTTTTTTAGGGCTCTGGTAGATATTATAAGATATCCCGCTTATGAGCGCTTTACTATTCTACATAGAATTCACTGGTTTCTGATTTGATGCAAACGATTTCAAAAGGTGATTCCTTGTTCGAAATGGAGGGGAGTTTGTTATAATATATTTGACCTGCTCAAATTTCATCTCGAGTGGTATTCGACATGACTATTTCACGAGAAAATGTGTCTGAAGATGGTCATATTGGGCTTGTATTGCGCTATTTGACAAATAAGTATTCATCATAGATCAACTGAACGTTGTTTGTTTTCTCTATGGTATTCATTCCCGAAGCTATCTATGAATTTGAGAAACGTCAAAAAATTGTCGCTGAAATACCAACTTGTTGGTTTTGCCGATGTGACTGTTTTATCGATGAGAAACGAGTGTTGCTCAGGAAACTTCCTCACTAAAAATGGAATGAGTGGAATAGTCTATCAAATATATTGCAGTTAAAATAGAGAAAAATATTCATTCGATTTCCAGAACATAGATTGCTTATTTATTTCCTTGAGAAACCTAGGAGCCAAGACTTTTGACGATATGTGTAATATTAACAATATATTTTTACATTTTTTTCCTCTCACCTGGTTAACACTATGTAAAAGTAGCAACACTTAAATTTGAGATTAGTAGTTTTCAGATCTGCCTGAGTCGGAATAACTATTTTTGTGGTCTTATTTTGTACCTCAGTTAACCGGTTATGAGAAAAGTGAAACACACATATATACGTGTTTCACTTAAAATACAAGCATTGCTATTCGAAAAAAAATGTATCACCCTTGAAATTCAATTCCTCTTATTAACATTTTTAAGAACAACGCAAATAATTACGTCAACACATTCTAAATCATGAACATTTTTTCCCAAAAAAAAAATTATGAAATGCAGATATTAGCACCAAAATATTCTCCTTGAAAATCTTGGTAGGTACCGTGGATATGGTCAATGACAATATTCAATATTTCGACTACCAGATAAAATCTGCACCACCTCATTCAAATGTTTTTCTATAAATTGTTTTTTTACGTCCAATTTTGAGAACAATGAGTTATATGAGAAAATAACACTAATTTTAACGTGAACATTAATTAGATTAATATATGAATAAGAAATTATAATGATCTATTCTTCGGTGTGGTGAAGTGTCGGAGCAAGTGCGGGATGGCCATGGCGCTGGAAACGGAGCCTTAAGGACTGAATATAGTAAGTATTGTTTACTAAGTTAGACCAGAGTGATTTGACAATTTCATCTTTAGCGTGAACAATTTATTTCAAGAAGCTGATCTGGTTTAATGTTGTTAAAAAATGATAGCTAGACATCAGATACAACAGAAACAGAAGAGAAATCAAAAAGCACATGTAAGTATAGCTTCTGAGGTCTTGTTCATCGACTTTGACAGATTCGCATTTTCCAGTTGAAGGAAACCTTTGAAAAAGGCTAATCACTCACTTTCAAATAACGAGAATTGTTTCGAATTCAATTAGATTATTGTTGTATAAACTATTTTTTATTTGTGGAAATGGACCTCCAGAAGCTCTGACATATCAGGACTTCATGATTAACAAAAACGAACGTCGCGATGACACGTCGAAACATCCTTCTAATAAAAAATCATTAATTCTCCTGAAAATAACAATTCTTCTTCACTTTCTCGATTCTGTCAAACTTGCACTGATAAGCCGTTGCTTTCACTTAATTTTATAACATTCTCAATGACACAAATAGTGTTTGAAATCAAACAATAATGCAAATTAACAATATACTCATTGAGGAAAAACATGTTACAAAAATATATAAATTCATTTCGTAAAGATACATTCAAACAAGTTGAACTCAGATGAAGCTGATCAAGTTACAAAATCATAATTACACTTGTCTTTCATATTTTCTCATATTTATTTTATTTAGCATCGTAGTGAAGGTTGTCTTGATGGTTGGTTTCTTCATGTCACCACTGGAAAGGTTAGCTGATCGGATGTATTTGGTGAGGGATGTCCAGGCTCTCTGATCCCTAATTTTATCATTGCTAGTAAATTTTTTCAATGGTCTTACCTTGGCATATCAGACATTGACCCATAAGTTATTATCAGTTTCGCAAGTCTTACGACTCATCAAGATCTTTGTTCCATTGCAAACAGTTAATTTAATACGATTGTTCCACAGAAGTTCATTATATATACGAATATTCCAGAAATATGACTTAAAAGCTCCACTTTATGATGTCCCATTTAGAGAGATGGATCTCAGATGCGGAAGTTTCCTTTTGCAGAAGAATGGGATTACTGTGGTCTTGGATGGGTTATTGTTTAGCCCCACTGACCAGCAGCATTGCTCATACTTCTTAGGCCCTCTTGCATCAAATCGCATAAAGGGGCTCTCGAAGCTTCCTTTTACTATTAGGACTAGGTCGTCTGCATAGCCTATATACATTCGAAGCCAAGCTCCGTAAGCCTAAGTAGTAGCTCATCCACCACTAGGCACCATAAAAGGGAAGATTTTACTTCTCCTTGAGGTGGTTTGATAGCCCACCTGTGTCTAAGCTATTCTCGTTTTAAATTTCTCACAAAATCATTAAAAAACATACATTATTTTCAAATCGTTTTAATTAAACTCTGTTACAAAATCAGAAATATTATTCAATATTCTGATAGTAAATATTCAATATTGACAAGTATTTTCGCTAAAATTTATAATATTTCCAGATGAGCCGTTTCATGGTCTTCCAAATAAAATTTTTTCTGACTCTCGAACAGCTCTATAAGCTTCTTCTCGAAGAGTTGATGCAAATTCTCAATTTGTTCCGGTGTTGGATTATCAGTTTTCTGGACATCAATAGGCTCGCCCACTGAAAATGGAAAATTGATAAATACATCACAGTGAAAAGCTGTATAAAAGAATGAGCCTACTCTTACTATAAAGAATTTTAATTTCCAAAATGTTTTGTGAGATTTTGAAAGGCGCGTTTATACATCAAATAAGAATAAGATAACAAAATGAATTAGTTTGAACAGATAATTTGAAAGAAGATAAGATATAAAAATTGACCAATCTAATCGCAGCTTTTTAACAGTTGGCGATTTCTGTTATGCGTAGTATCAGTTTCCAAATGAAATGATATGAAATAACCTAAAAAGATGAAAGCTGTCTCTCTCCCGTTCTTATACTTATTAGAATCTTATTTTTTTCAATTTCCTGTATAAATGCTTTCATCGACATACGTATGTTCTTCTTTTTTATTGTATTCTCATTTGCAGTATAAACCAGCCTTTAATAATTAATTCACATAGGCCGAAAAATAAACAGCTTTTGCTAAAATTTTCTGTATCGAAAACAAGACACATTCAAAACAGTATTCAACAACGGTTCCAATATGAGTAGGTATAATTATTAGAAGTATAATTTTTCATTTAATTCAGTTCACCATAAGTGTCGACAAATATATATTCGAAAACTCAATAACTTGAAGCTGTTTAGATTCATCAACTTACCAACAACCGTTATTGGATGTCTCCTTGGAATCAGTCCGAGCAAATCTTTCCTTCCAATTGGAAAAATAACCGGAAATCCAATATTATTCTTAATAAACTCTCGGAACTTTTGGAAAATGAAATTTTCGCCGAATTCTAATTGCGTGAATAATTCATTTTCGCCAAAGTTATAAACAGGAACTAGAGGAGCGCCCTGTGTTAACGCCATTTTAATAAAACCCTTCCTTTTCTTGAGTACAATCTTGTGAACACCAGGCTTGGCATAGTATGCTTCATGAGCACCTCCAACCAGAACCCCTGATATGTTTCCTCCATCTGTTTTTCCCAGGATTGTCTCCAGAGCTTTTTTTGAAGCATTCACGCCACCAAATGATAGTGTCAATTCTCTCATGAACGGTAATTTGTAGAACATAGAAACGGTGTGTACGTAAGTTTTATGTTGTGGAAACAAACTCTGGAATTCCGTAAAATTTGTAAAAAAAGCCATGGAGGTGCCGGCGCAAAGCGCACCATGAGGAAATATGCAAAAGAGGTAATTCCGTTTAGGATCCAATTCTTCGGAAGGTACTCTGACCACCTTCACTGGGAAATAGCTTTTGATGTAATTCCACCATGACCACGATCTTACCCATTCAGACCTCCTTTTTCCGTTTATTTCTGAATCTTTATCAAACGTTAAGTACCAAACGATATATAAGATGTAGATCCAACAAAAGTTTGAACGAAATATGAATACTGGTATCACAAAGAAACTGATTATTTGTATAAACACCAAACATGCCACGGCCAGGGTTTGCAGCACTCTCTGTAGAATATTATCATTTTTTGCAGGGGATGCCATCTGAAACAGAAATGTTATGCATATATTGATTCAGATACGTTCGTTATGTTCGTTGGGGGAAACATTTTGCCCTACTTTTGAGTCTTCCAAACACAACTGCCTAAGAAGGGAAGCTACAACCCCAACAATTTGAATCAAGTGTCACCTCATTTCAAAGGTTTTTGAATTCCGTTTCTAGTAACCACCTTGATGAGGTCACGGCCAAGGCTCCTAGGGAGGTTGCCAAATTCATCAACACTATTGACGACCTCCTTGGGTTTCCATGAATGAGTAGGGTAGGGAACAAAAGATCTACACGGTCGCAGTTCTCGGAAGGCTCAACGAGCCAAAACGACCCCAGTTCAAATAAAAATAAATAATAATAATAACCACCTTGATAAAATAACGCTCATGCATAAGTTAAATGAAAAGAATACCCACAGATGCCTAGAATTTTGTGAAAACAGGGCAAACCACCTGAATCATGACCCACAGCTTCGGTATTACAATTCCGAATCACTGAAATGCTTCAGAATGGTGAGAACCAGCTCGAAGAAAAGGACAGGCTGGAGCACTCTCCTCTCAATTTTGCAGCACCAGTTCCGAGCGTTGGATTGGTCGAAGATGTCCTATGGAATGGTTTGCCCAGTCCCTAAATCTGATGCCTCTTGATTTTTTCTATGTTCTT
Source organism: Adalia bipunctata (assembly GCA_910592335.1). NCBI lineage: Eukaryota > Metazoa > Arthropoda > Insecta > Coleoptera > Coccinellidae > Adalia > Adalia bipunctata. Next base: position 8,133,106 of record OU342955.1, on the reverse strand, counting down.
GTGGATATTATAAGATTGTTCAAGGTTTCGAAATGATTAACTGAATATGCAAAAAAGTATTTATGCATAATTGAATAGAGTTTCACAGGCTTATTTTGGTATGCATTGTTAGTGTTACGTGATTTGTCATTTCCATAACCTACTGAATTATCCAAGTAAACAGTAGGAATTTTTCAGAAAAAACTGCTTATGTGAATTTATCAAAGTCCATATTGGACTATACATTTCGAAAGGATATTTTTTCTTATTTATTGTGAATACACTGTATTTGATATGCGGATTGTTTCGTGTTGATTGCTGACATATACAGGGTGTTTCTGAATTGATTTGGAAGATTTCAAGGGGTGATTCCTTGTTCAAAATAAAGGGTATTTGTTATAACAAATGTTGGGTCAAAAGTCAAACTTTAGGGAGATACCACACAAGAGAACAATATCCAGAGAATGAACTGGCCATCAAACTCGCCGGACATGACTCCAATTTGTTCGAATTTGGAAAAACTGCAATTATTAAAAAAATGAATAATGAATGAATTTAGATTTTTTCCTCTTTTTTTCTATTTCGTCACATCCTGCATAAAGCGAAGAGTAACAAACAAAGATTATATATCAAATATATTGCAGTTGAAATAAAGGAATATTTATCCCATTTCCATAACATAGATAGCTTATTTCTTGAGAACTCTAGGGGGCCAAGGCTTTTGACGATGTGTGTAATATTAACCATAGTTTCACTTTTTTTTCCTCTCACCTGGTTAACAGTCGGTAAAAGTGGCAACACTTGTATTTGAGATAAGTAGTTTTCAGATCTGCCTTAGTCAAAAGAACTATTTTTGCGGTCTCATTTTGTACCGTAGTTAACCGATTATGAAAAAGGTGAAACACACATATCAGTGTTTCACTTACAATACAAGCATGCTAACAGAAACACAAAATACTCCATTGCTATTCGAAAAATTGTAACATACCTTGAAATTCAATTCCTCTTATTAATCTTTTTACGAACAACACAAAAAACTACCTCAACACATTCGAAACCACGAACAGTTTTTCCAAAAAAAAATTATGAAATGTAGATATTAGCAGCAAAATCTTGGTATGCACCGTGTCAAGAAGTATTCAATATTTCGACTACCAGAGGAAATCTGCACCACCTCATTGAAATGTATTCTTATGAATAGTTTTTTACGTCCAATTTTGAGCACAATGAGTTATGTGGGAAACAGAAATTACAACGTTAACATTCATTTGTTTAATATATGAATAAGAAATTATAATGATCTATTTTTTGGTGCCGTAAAGTGTCGTACCAAGTCCGGGCTGGCCATGGCGCTGGAAAGGGGGCAAGAAAAATGGCCGGAGGGGCCTTAAGGACTGAATATAGTAAGTATTGTTCACTAAGTTAGAGCAGAATTATTTTCATCGTTAGCGTTTACAATTTATTTCAAGAAGCTGATCTGTTTCAATGTTGTTAAAAAACGATAGCTAGACATCAGATAGATACAAAAGAAACAGAAGAGAAATCAAAAAGCACATGTAAGTAGCTTTTGAGGTCTTGTTCATCTACTTTGACAGATCCGCATTTTCCAGTTGAAGAAACCCATAGAAAAAGGATAATCACACATTTTCAAATAACGAGGAGGTCCTCGAATTCAATTAGATTGTTGTTGTATAAACTATTTTTCATTTATGGAAATGGGCCTCCAGAAGCCCTGACGAATCAGGAATTCATGATTAACAAAAACGAACGCCGAAACATCCTTCGAATGATAATTCATTCATTCTTCTGATAATAACAATTCTTCCTTACTTTCTCGATTCTGCCAGACTTGCACTGATAAGCCGTTGCTTTCACTTAATTTTATAATATTCTCAATGACACAAATAGTGTTTGAAATCAAAGAATATTGCAAAATAACGATATACTTATTAAAGAAAAACATGTTACACAAATATATAAATTCATTTCGTAAAAATACAAATAATGGAACATTTAAACAATTTGAACTCAGACAATCTCTAAGTGAATATCCTCAGCATCTTTCAGATACGTGCATTTTTGAGTTTCGAAAAGGTTCGTCAAGGCTTCCACAAATTTCTTATGGAGATCATCGATTTGGCTTGGTGTTGGATTTTCAGTCTTTTCAACCGGAATGGGATGGCCCACTGCAAACAGAGAGTTATTTTATAATTGAAGTCGCTACTGCGTTATATTGCTAATCGCAAATCGAGTTTATTAAATTACAAAAACATAATAACACTTCATATTTCCTTATATTTGTCAGAGTGCTTTCAAGGACTTTTTACAATTGAACGAGTAGATTACCTATGAAATGGGCATGCGCCTAGGTTAGTCTATACGTACAATTCACCTCGAGCACTTCTGCGCAGTCGTCTATATACAATATGAAAAATACTCACCAACTACATTCACAGGACGTCGGTGTGGAAGAATTCCAACAGAATACTGAAGGAATCCTCTTCCCAGAATGATCAGTGGAGCTAGTCCTACAATTTTCCTAATTTTTTCCTGAGTTCTCTTGAAGAATGAATCGTCTGATCCTTGTACCTGACTGAAGAGATCGTTTTCACCGAAAGAAAATACTGGTACTAATGGACTACCATTCTGCAGAGCTACTCTCACGAATCCTTTCCTATTTTTTAAGACCAGCTTGAACTGACCAGGCCTGAAAAAACAATAAATGCTTATGGAAAAACCTGAAGTGCTCTTTGTACTCACTTGCAAAAGTATGCTTCAGCTACTCCACCAACCATCAATCCAACAGCGTTTCCCCCTCCTGGTTTACTCAGAAGGTGATTCAGAGACTTGACGGTTGGACTGATGCATCCCAATGATAGTAGAATTTCTCTGAAGAAGGGCGTATGCAGGTGCTGTTCCAGAATAGAAAGCCAAGGTACCAAACCGGGAAAATAGTCCCTAGAAAAAGAAAACAGTGCCCATGTTTTAATACTTCTTATATGTCCGTTCAAAACAATGGATGAATGTCATTCATCTTCATTCTTATGACCGATGAATTGGGCCTTCGTGCAAGGGACCATTCGGTGCTAGATGATGCTGGAGAGGAGTCTTAATATAGGAGAACCAAAGTTTCAGTTTGTTTCTTGTCGATAGCCACAAAAAGGTCTTCATCAGCATCTACCCTTCGGCAAGAACTTAAATTTCTTCGGTCTTCCTCTATGGTAGCTTTTGTTGATGTATTTTATTTAAAACCTTCAATCAGTTATCTCATTTCAAAAGTACTCCAACTAGCTATTATTAACGACAAACTTACAAGTAGTAAAAAAACGAAATATTGAGAAACTTACTCAAATTCTCCCTCTGTTGTGGCAAAAATCGAGAACGCTCCCGCAGGAATAATTCCATGAGGGAAACAACAGAAGAGATAATTCTTATCTGGACTGAACTCAGTCCATGGCAACCTATGCAATCGAATAGGAAAATAATTCCTAAAATATGACCACCACTCCCAGCCTCTGACCCAAGAGATCCTTCTTCCTCCTGATTCACCAGTTCGACGATCTACAACGATCCAAATGATGTACAGAAGGGTGACCCACCATAATCTCGTGAACAGAAGGTAGATGGTGAACAAACCGCAGACCAGTCCTGCGAAGATCAGTGAGAAAATCCATGAGGCTGCACTCAACGTTTCTATCCTCCTTCTGAACGGTATGTTCATAGGAGCGAACTGTATCGGTAGTCCCATCTGCAAGAAGAAGAAATGAGTTGTTTGGGCTAGGCTTGAATGAGTCTATGTCGCATGTGGAAGGCGAAAAGCATTTACAAAAAATTCTTTGCGATTCATGTGACTGAGCAATTCCAATAAAATGAAATTGGATATTCCAATTAAAGCACCCACTACCGGCGACATAATGGCAACCCAGTTTGACGGAATGCTCTGTTGAAGACGAGGTTGTTTGTATGTGGTTCTCTTGAATTTTCTAGAATTTCTTGTGAATCAAATCCCTTTTCCAGCTAGATTATCCGTATATCTCAACATGCCGGCAACATTGATATGCTTCCTAATTCGAATTTGACCTTCTGGTCGATTTGAATTGACCAATAAGATCCAAATAAGTGACACGGTTTGAGTACCTTTCCAAGTCTTGTACTCTTCTGCAATCGTACTGTGAAGTCTGGCTGCTTTTGTTACACTAAATTGTTTAGCCTAAAGGTTGCCACGGACGATGAGTTATATTATTTCATAAATATTACAGAAATGTCGCTTCGAATGAAAATGCACCAAGTTCCTCGAACGAAGCTATAATAAATACAGGGACACAGGGTGATTTAAAAACTTGCCAGGCCTATTAAATTGCTACAAGGATGCTTTCAGAGAAAATGCCGGATCAGGGAATAGAGGGTGAGATTTACCTAAATTGAAAGATCACTTGTCCCTTTACATGAATACTATGGTTTGCAAATTTCTATTGATTCCTTGAAGAAGTTACAGGAGGTGACAATTTGAAAACTGCAAATGATAGTATTCATGTAGTTGTAGAGGGTAAAGTGATCTTTCAATTGAGGTATAGCTCAACCTCTATTCCTTATTGAGAATTTAGGGGTGATAGCTCCTACACCTAGGGTTGTATTTTCATCGATATATTACGTATTTCTTGAAATACGCTTGGGCGAGCGATTGGTGAAACTTCATCTCGCACTATCCTCTTTCATCTCGATGCCCAGAGATGCCATGGCTACGTTCATAAACTTACTCCAGTGAGTAGAGAAGTATGATCACGTGATTTCTGAACGTAAAAACACTGGTAGAGTAAATTTATGAACGCTTCGGAGTAAACTATCCTTACTCTGAGTAAGTTTATGAACGTAGCTCATGAGTTCCTTGTGGTCTCCACAGTAAAAGCATGTCATTCATCATCTTAGACATAGATGTCTGTGTACCTTTTCAGCGTATAAACAAGGAGTTCTTTCTCATCAAATGATGTAAATGTTTTCCTCTGCATCTGCTGATTCAAGATTCTCAATAAGTTTACAGATAACTATCTAAAATGACTTCATTTCTGAATGAATTCTGGACTTTTTGAGATTAGATTACTGAATAATATGATAATGAACTCGTGTAGTTCATTCCACACTTTTTTTGCCAAGGCTCTTTGTTTACTAGAGGTGGTCCTGGAAATTTTTTATTCTGAATTTTAAATACCTATAGAAAAAGCATACCGACAAAAAGCGAATTGAAATTTGCTTCGATATAAACTTTTATCGAAGAGACGTAACAATACACCAGAGAGAAAAATTTCTTTTCCTAATTTCTAAGGAGCATTTGGCATAATGACAAAAAAGCTTGATTACTGAATTATTCGTGAAAAACAAATTTCAGAATACTGCAGATTTCATTGAATAAAAATAAATCGAATATATTTTTTCATTCGTAGAATGGGAGGAAAGATATAAATAGTATTTAGTTAAGTCACAATAATTATTCATACATCCTTGGAAGCCATAATCAATCAGGAAACTGATTTTTTTTATTAAAACAATTGCATTAATCACTAAACACTAGAAGTTACTAATGTACAGAACTACACTTTTTGTTTCCGTGATAACAACTGTTCCATCATTTTCTGCCCATTGAGTACAAAACACTCATGAGTAGATAACGAATAAAATAATCCTTGGATTGAAGTATATATATAAGTATCAGGAAAATATAATGTCTTTCGAATTGTTCCATTTCATACAGCCCAGAGTGAGATTATTCTGCGCTATTAATATGAATTGTGATAAAGCAGAATAGGTATATCTTACCTGAATTCAATTATTTTTCTCTTCTTATGCAACGTTCGTCAAAACATACTTTTTGACGGCAAATTTGATGCTCACGTGGTAACGAAATGTTATTACTGGTAATGAAACAAAAATTGTGGCACTACAGGAATAATCGGTTATTTCTAACGTTCAATCCATATGTGTCAACAAATGTTGAATATTCAATCTTAAGCATCATCGTGACCATGAAGTAGTTGCACCTAATGATACTCAGGTATCCGTCTTTTTTCATGAATTATCTATCTAATAATTTCATGTTCGGGATCAATTACACCAGATTATATTACGTTATATGCAGGGCGGAATATAATTGATATTGATTATTCAATAATTTTCGAAAAAAATATAAACTGTTTTGCGTTAATTGAGCTCAATTTTCATGTACGCCAATGAGGGGAAGTTAAATGGACTTTGACCACTGGATTCACTCTCGATTTAATAAATACTTCAAAATTCTCGAGAGCTGTCTTATCATATCTTATTCATAATTGAAATGACTCGACAAATTACTTCAATGAAAATCAATTGATCTTTTGAAGCCTTGCATTTGCATGCAACATAAATTCGACGAAAACAGTGTAGAATAAGTAAATTGCAGATCCTTACCTTTTCGTCAAATTTTCTCTATTTTCTGAATGAGTAATACATTCTCAGAACCAAAACACAGGAAACTCATTGTCATGGTGACATATCTATCTCAATAGATCATACAGTCTTATCTCAAACCCAAACGTTTAACAATAAAACTTTAAAGCTGCGTCTAGATGTGCGAGCCGAACCTATCGCGAACCGCTCGCGAACCAATGCGACAATTATTTGGACGGCATGTCGAACCTCTATAGAGCCGCTCGCAAACCGTTCGCGCCGATCCATCGATAGTCGGATCCTTTCACGAACCCAACGCGAGCCCAGTGTAAGTTCGTTAATCCGTCGGTATTGGTTCGCGAGCGGATCGCAAGTGTGTACGTGAAATTAACGAACATGACACGAACACTTCGCGAACGGTTCGCGATAGGTTCGGCTCGCACATGTATACGCAGCTTAACGGAACCTCCGAATGAGGTAACGATATTCATACAATCTATTTTTGGTTCAAATAGGGCATGCTCGAGAGGAATCAGATTCATGAAAGCTGATTTGTTCAGCAGCGGAATCAATCAAAATCTTTTCAACTACGATTGTCTTCATAGGGGTTCTAGCTAGTTCTAGAGAAAGATTGAGTACTAACCCCGGATCTTGAAAATCTACTTGAGTAACTACAGACAGAAAGTTCATTGACTGTCGAGTAGTCCCTCTTTCGAGATGTGATAGTTAATTGAGTTAATAGAAGTTGTTGGATGAGGTCAAGTTGGTCAAGCTAAAGATGCTCCAGATCGACAAACTGCGCTCTATCGGACCTGAGATTTCAAATTGACTGGTTGCTACACAAGTCCCAATTTTTGCACTCTGCTCGCTGCTGGGTAGGTTGTTTGATTTCCTAGGAATTTTTGTTGACAATTGCATGATCTACAACTTCTCTGTCAGTAGTATTTTGGTGATGACACCATTCACGAGAAAAATGCAAAAAAATCGATGTCTCTTGAGATTCATTAAATTTTCAACACACATGATATCTGTGAGCACTTCCTGTGAAAACACATGCATGCATTATGGACACATAGTCGTGGTCAAAGGTTATTTCTCTCATTCTTTCGGAGAGAAAGCGTTGAAAAATGTTCGAGATAATCTTCAAAATGATATCAGAACAACTTGAACTAGCTGAAATTATGTAACAAAACACTCAAATATCTTATCTCTTTATTGGTGAACAATATGTACAATATCTGATAACAAACTTATTGAATAAAAATCTGATGATATAATGATTGTTGAAATAGAATAAAGAATAATATCATGTAGGTTTGAATATCAGTAACTTTCAAACTATCTCTAAATGAATTTTTTCGTGATTTTTCAAATAATTTTTCTTCTGAGTTTCGAATAGTTGCGTCAGCTTCACTACAAATTCCTGGTGGAGATTATCGATTTGTTCTTGGGTTGGATTTTCAGTTTTGATTACATCAATTGGTTCTCCCACTGGAAAGTTGGACAATACAAATCATTACATACAGAGTGTAACAGCCAAATGGAATGAATTCGATAACTAATAAATGAGGGGGTGTTAGGAAAAACGCTCGGACACGTCGATTTGTAATTTTAAATGCGCATATTTTTCGAGAAAATAAAATTATATAGGGTGTTCCATGCGACAGTGACCAATACCAACTTTCTTATTTCAAATGCAACCCCCTGTATATTTTTTATTTTTTGGATTCTTCAGAAAATTCTAGACATAATTCATGAACAATGTCCTATACCTATCTTCAACTTTTTCGGGAATATTGAGTGTTTTCAGATTTTTTACAATTTTAAATTAGACTTCTTTTTTTGGGGATATGTCAAAAGTATTGTTTACGAAACGAAACCCATAAACTTAGACGACCTAAAAAACCGAATCACGCTTGCGATTACATCAGTCACGCCTGAAATGTTGAGTAACGTTAGAAGACAATTCTACACCAGATTAGCATGTTGCCAATACGTTCGTGGCGAGCATTTTGAACATTTCCTTCATTGACATTAATGTTTTTTTTTTAATAATTGAGAAATAATCAGTATTACTCATAAGGTTTTAAGTGTAATGTACCGAATTTGTGGAATAAAATAATGTTCATTTGAAACGTTGATTTTTACAATAAATCTGAAAACACTTAATACTGCCGAAATAGTTAAAGAATAGGTATGGACATTGTGCATAAATTGTGTCTAGAATTCTCTGAAGAATCCAAAAAATAAATAATATACAGGGGGTTGCGTTTGAAATGAGAAAGTCGGTATTGGCCACGGTCACATGGAACACCCTCTATAATATTATTTTCTTGAAAAATATGCGCATTTAAAATTGCAAATCGACGTGTCCGAGCGTTTTTCCCAACACGCCCACTTTTTTTCGTTTTCGAATTTATTCCATTTGGCTGTATATCGTTTTATTCTTCAATATGAAGAAGAAAAATAAATAACATTATTTAGCAAGGGAAGGAATAAACAATAACAAGAACAAATGGAGAATGAATAATAGTAAATGAAAAATAGAAAATATCTTCCGAAATCCAAATACTATTTTCATTGAAAAAATGGATAAATAAAACATTTTGAAGTATTAAATATACTGAGAATAGTAACTGGGGAATAAACGACACTGATACTGAGGACATGGTTACATGGCAGTAAATGTGACCAGTGCTTACCTACGACAGTTATCTCCTTGCGTCTAGGAAGGATACCAAAAGTATACTGAAATATTCCTCTCCCAACGGGAACTATCGGTACAAAACCAAGATATTTCTTCACCAACATTTGGATTTTCTTCAATAATGATTCCTCTCCAAAGTCAACTTGCGACAATATATCTGGTTCACCGAATGACATAACAGGAACCAATGGGGATCCATTTCTGAGTGCCACTTTGACGAAACCCTTACGATTCTTGAGAACCAATTTATACTGATGTGGTTTCGTGTAGAAAGCTTCTTGGGCACCACCGATCACGAGGGCAGTCATATTTCCACCTTCAGGTTGCCCAAGCAGATAATTCAGAGAATCTGCGGATGATGATACAATCCCTAAGCTCAGCAAAAGTTCCCTTAGGAGCGGTACCAAAAAATTTGTCTTCAGGGTATGCATGTAAACCCGATGGTTAGGAAATTTTTGGGAAATGTTATTTGCTTCAGTCAATATCGAAGTGAAGGCTCCTGTAGCCATCATGCCGTGAGGAAAACAACAAAGGAGGTAATTCCTTTTTGGATCCAGCTCACCCCAAGGTAACTTCTCCAAATGAATGGGAAAATAACTTGCAATATACCTGAACCATGCCCATCTTCTTACCCATTGAATTGGTCTTCCTCCTCTTTCACAACTATTTCGATCGAAGATCACCCAAGACAGGTATCCCAAATACACCCATCGAAAATATGTTGTGCAAAGAATAAAATAAATAGATATGAGGATGGATGTGGTAGCGCCAAGGGCCAGCAGAATCACGTATGCCACTATAGCTAACGTTTGAAGCCTACGTTCTAGAGGGATGTGGAGAGGGGCAAATTTTATGTCCATCTGAAACATAAAACCTTCTGAGAAACTTCACCAAGATAATGCTTTCAAGAAAGATTGCTCTGATACATTTCGGAAACTGGAAAACTTCATTGTTGTAGTTATCTACTGAATTTGGTTCTTGACCTAACAAAAAAGTACTTTCTGAGTATATAATGACAGCTCATTTCAATTTAAAGCGTTGGTTTTGTAGAAATTGAAATTGCTACTATTTTAAAAAGACAAAGTTCGAAATTCTACTCGCATATTATGATTATTATTCACTTAGATTATGTGGTGAACGTTGAATAATATATCTATTATTTTGTTTAGTGACGAAGTTATTTTTCGATGTTTTCGGAAAGAACAAATTTATTTCCATGTTCATTGTCAATATTTCATTAGAGTAAAAATTGGGGAGAAGTTCTTATTTATATCTATTCACTATAAAGCCTATAAAGTAAACTTGGCAAAATATCTATGAATTTCTTAGGGATACTCGACTATAATTTTAGGTAAGGAAAAATACAGGAATTATAAATTAGAAAAGGAATTAACTTCACTGTATTTACCTGCATGATATAGACATATTCTTAAGTTCGAAATGATATAGAGAATATCTTTCTGTCCCAAATTATCACTTCAGGGCAGTTGGGTGTCAACACCTAGGTATAATTCACTTCAATATATAAAATAGACCTTTGCTTGTATGAATAGATCAATGTACAATCTTCACGATCGACTGGAATATGGAAATAACAAAAACAGATTACGAGTAATATTTAATTCTGAGTCATTTAAGTCGCACATAAAATATCATTCAAGTAGAAACATCAGTAGTGAATTGCTAGAAAACATAAGTTAACCTTGAAATGTACAAATGAGATTTCATTAGTGCTTTCTACTGAAGTGTATAAAATAGAACATTTAATTCGAAACATATGCAAATATGCATATATGTACTATTATCATTATCCATTTGGAATACTCTTGGTTTCGAATTATTAGATTCTTTACTCCGTCATAATTATTGTTTCTTGGTGATTGGCCTTGATTATCAGTAGCTGCCCAAAAATAAATCAGATCTAATTCTCGCTGTGAAATGATACATTTTTTTTGCCTAAACTAGGTAAATTTCATTCAGTCTGAATATGATACAAGAGAATCATTTAGAGCTTTCATTTCAATTTACTTTCATTCAAAGCAAATTCCGTTTTTGATCGTTTGTAATTGTTTTGGCATTCATTAATGAATCTGTATATAGAGATAAATGTGGAAAGGTTGAATGTTTAATCAAAAGAACAATTTTTTGTTGACAAGGAAAATCGACAGTGCATACCAGTCATACCACTCTTTTGAGTATTATGAAACAAAAACAATAATTTTTCACATGAAAGATCCAAGCATAATTCCAAGTGAAATATTCCATCCATTGTTGCACAATCTACATCGATTATGAATAATTAGACATTATGTCGCGCAGTTACTCTTTTGTGATGATTGAAATAAGAATAAATTACTCACTTTGAACTTCTCGCGTAGATTTTTAACAGTCACTCCAGGATTTTGTTCGTTTTCACATCGTTTATCACATTCATGAACTAGTGAACTCAGGTTGATGTAATATTGGGATGATTGAATTTTATCATTCTTTTCAATTTCCTGTCGTAGACACTTATCAGATGTTTATTGCTCATTTGCTATCTCAACGTGGACAATCCTTAGTTGTGTGGACTGTATGATGATAGTTCCATGCTCAGTCATGCTACTTATGATTCATTTTGGATTTCACCAGGAATAAATTTGATATTTTAGGGAAATTTCCATATGAAATTTCAGTCGTAGATTATTCTTTGGAACTCCGAATTTGTGGAAGCGTTGATGAATAACCGATCGGCTTGAAATTTGGAAATATCGAAAAATTTTTATAATCGTGCCATCAACATGCATATTTCGAACAACGTCATTCAGCACTTTTCTGAGAAAAGCCAAATTTTTGGAAGTTTTCCAAATCTGAATTAATCTATACAGCTATTCTACATTGATGGACTCGTGGTATGTGAATGTGTTATTCTCCAAAATTTGAACCATATCGATAGACCTTTGATTTGAAAATAAGAAAGATTGTAATTTCTCACTTAACTCTACTCGTTTTTCCAGATAAAATCAACATTGCGATCTTCTAATGACACCTTTAATAACGATTTTTAGTAACTCATTCCAAATATTTAATCTAATTTTGATAGAATCGTGCTATTAGTTTCGGCGATATTGAATTTTTTCCTGATACTTTTTTTCAGTTGTTTCAGATGAAATTCATACTTTTGAAAGTACAAATTTGATCCAGATTCAGAAGCTAAATTTTTTCTATGATTGCTTTACGAAAAGCATATAGAAATTTCTGTAACTAATAATTACAGAGAAGAAGAAAAGGTCCTTTATCCCACAATCTTTTTTTAATTTTTTTCTGTAATATTTCTGTAACAGCAGATACGGTGTATCATAGTATCTTGACTTTTTTTTCTTAATTTAATTGCTAATTTCATTTTCTAAATTAACTAATGAATTTTTATATTCACATCCTGAAGTTGAGCAATATCTATATACAGCACTATACTATTCCAGAAAAAAATCTATTATTAACAATTAGACCTCCTTTTCTTTTTGATACAGTTTTTAGGGCCTCAAAGAGGAGATTAAACTTCAGATTGAAATAAAATTGAATAATTTAATAACAAAAAATTGAGTATATGAAATCTGTGATATACTCTATAAGTTAGAGGATTGCATAATCGTATGTATACCTATAGTATTTCTCTAAGACATTGTGAAAAACAAAATAATCTATGTAAGAAAACTGAATCGTTGAAAATAAGCTAGTATTGGAATACAAATATCCAGACTTCCAAAATGCTCATTTAACAACATTTGTGAAATTTTTTCGGAGCAATTAAGAATGCAAATTGATTTTATTTCAAACATATAATACACGGTGAAGTTATAGTCTTTGCTCAACATCCACATTATATTGATGCAATCATTTAGCATTGTGTTCATTTCAGATTATTCATGGGGGATTAGAAATGCTGAGTTTGAATGGATTGTACACTTGAATGAAAATAAAATGTATTGCTCCAATAAGGGAAAATCTTCTTGAAGATTCGAATAATTAAAACAATAACCGCCATTTCACAATTCTCATTTTCCTTATTAAATTATATTATTTCCAAATGAGCAGTTTCATGATCCTTTACATAATATTTCTTCTGACTCTCGAACAGTTCTACAAGTTTCTTTTGGAACAGTTGATGCAAATTGTCGATTTGTTCTTGTGTGGGATTTTCAGTCTTCTGGACATCAATAGGCTCGCCCACTGAAAATGTTAGATTCATAAATATTTGTATAGTGAGTACGAAGCTCTTAAACCTAGGATCTGTCGGAACAGGAAAATTATGATAATTCAAAGAAAAATTTGTCAAAACCACAATTTTTTACCATTTAACGTAACATTATATCCATTACGACATTACGTAGACGTGCTCGTCAAGCGATTTTTTCTTCATACACAAACAGTACTGTTGAAAATAAAAGATCCTATACCTAGTAGCCGAGAGTACCTATAGGTACTTATGATGCCATCAATGCCATCAAATTATGTTACTCTTAGGATGAACATAAAAAGGCCGAAACCATAATTAGTATTCAGAAACCGAATAAGTTTGTGAATATTCTTCTTTTGGATACCGCAAAGAAATCTCAACGATGTCAGTTCAATTTGTGAAAGTCGCCAGTTAACATCTAGCATTACCACGAATCAAAATCTTTTTTTCACTCAATTTTTTCAGATACAGATCTAGCTATAACATCAGCAGAAACTCACCAACAACAGTGATTGGACGTCTTTGAGGTAAAATTCCAAATGAATATTGAAATACACCCCTACCTTTCACCAAAAGGAATGCAACACCTGTAAGTTTTTTTAAGGTCCTCTGGATTTTCTTGATTAACGAGCCTTCTTCGAATTCGTACTGAACAAGCAGTTCGTTTTCACCAAAACCAAACAAAGGAATCAGAGGACATCCGTTTTTCAAGGCCACCTTAATAAAACCCTTTCTATTCTTGAGCACAACTTTATAAACACGGGCATTGAAGAAGAATGCTTCTTCAGCGCCTCCCACAGCCAAACAAGTAATATTTCCTCCTGCAGGTTTACCCATCAAGTGATCCAGACATTCTTTCGATGATGGTAGGCATCCCATACCAAATCCAAATTCTCTTAAGAAAGGTAGATGGAAAGTGAATGGTAATGTATGCACGTAAGCAGTGTGATGGGGAAAGTACTCTTGAATATTGCAATAATTCGTCCCAAAAGGAACACTAGCTCCATAGGCTAGGAAGCCATGAGGAAAATAGCAGCATAAGTAATTTCGTTTTGGGTCCAGTTCTTCCGAAGAAGTTTTAACCAGTTTTATTGGAAAATAATCTCTGATGTGTTTCCATATTATCAGGTTCCTTATCCATTGATATCTCCTTTTTGAGCCTGAACGTAGATCTGTATCTATCAGAAAGCACCAGATCAGGTATAAGATACAGAGCCACCATACCCTTGTATGACAAATCAAGTAGTAAGTGAATGCTATGGACCATAATATGCCAAACACCTGATAGTTAATTGATGTAAACATGCATAAAGTCTGAAGTCTTTTTTCTAAGGGTATGCGTAAGGGTGCGAATTGAATGTTGAGGAATTTCATCTGAAATAAAAAAAAATGCATTGCAGTATGTTTTTTCAGCTTGCGAATGCCACACCATCATGTGTCAGGTGATGTTCAGTAGTTTCAATTCATTTCAAAGCCAAAATGAAAATTTTGCAACAATTTCGATTTTCCCAAAAATTTGTCCTCATTATTTCTTGCTCATTTTTCATCATCTTAACAAATTATATAACAATAATAATTGTAATTGTATTAATATATGAGTGAATATTGATTATTGCACTAACTTAAGGGATTGAACTATTTACATATTATGCCCTTCTACACTCGTGTCCTTGTTTTTGGAGTAAACAATGTTTGTATACATTTTTATAGTTTGTTTATGTTGTTGAAGATCAAAAACCCAGATAATATTTCTTCACAAAGAGATGATCTTAAAGCAGCTTCCCCATCTTTACTGAATTCCTCATATATATACTGGTATACCAAATTGAAAACTGAGATAGAGTTAATGATGCCTATTCACTTCTAGTATACGGATAAATTATGTTTGATCACACAGTTTCATAGAGATGCATTCAGGGTGTCTCAATTAAAAGTGTCCACTCTCAATAACTCAACAACGAATCAGAATTTGTGAAAACTCTCAGACAGGTCGATTTTTGATGTATACATGAAATTCAGGAAATATGTTCGTTACTGTAAAAGTTAGCAGTCAATCTCATTAAATTGTTTTGAGGAAATTTCGAAATAATTAAATTATTTGTCGAGAAAAAAATTTCTTTTTGTGTGGCATTGTCGAAAACAATGTAACTTATTCACAAGAATTCTATACCATCATTTTTCAATCTCATGAAATATTCATAAAACAGTTCCATGATGGGAAGAACTATTTCGATAAAATGAATTCGTGTACAAACCTAAAGGTGAAGTGAATAAGCATGATGTCAATTTAAAATCTTTGTCATTCTGTTCAGAAGGAGGTCATTTTTTGTGAGAGAAATCAAGTTTTTTTTTCACCCTTTTTTTTTGGGTGTGTCATTTCAACTTTCACAACCAAACAAATCAATGAATATAAAGTGTGTTCCTCATTAAGTGATGGGAAAAAATTTTGCGATTTTTTTAACATTAACAGTAACCATAACATATCCATGGGGATATCAGAGAAAAAGATAATTCTTATTCGCTTTTCACTTCGACATATTTTTCATAATTATAGGAAATTCTTTGCAATATTTCCACCATGTCCAGTTCTCAAGCCAGTTTGATCTCCTTCTCGAGATTTTTCATAGTTTCGTATAGAAGAAAAATAAGTGAGCTAATAGCTATCACCGTTGAAAACAACTAGGGAGTTATCAGAGGAAACAACATTGAAGCGACAGGTAAATTTGAGAAAACTCACTTTGATTCTTTCCAAATTTCAAATCATAAAGTATGATTCATTAATTATTCGCTCTTCGTGATCGGTGTATCTTTGATATACACAGAAGGTTAAGAAATTGTATACCGCATTCGACAATAATATTCACTATCCCCGAAATTTTCGGAACCATTAGAAAACAATATACAAAAACTACTAGGTACTTCAAGGAATTTTTCATTTATATTCAGCATAAAGAGCACTTCAATACTTCAGCTGGCAATTATTTCAGATAATAAATTTTTATACCTCATCATTTATACCGAAATCCAAATACTTATTCAACAAAGTATACATAAAGCACAAATAAAATAATTGCATTGTAATGTAATATGGGTCAGAAAGTAATAGAAAGATTTTTTATTTCGAAAAATGAGGAATGCAAATCTATGAGAACATAATTCGATAATAAGGCAACCAACAGAATTATAAAACTTTTCTCTCTATTTCCACTATTGATTCTTGAGGGGGTCGCCCCCCCGCTTAGGAGATGGAATCAAATTTTATGATTTTTTTTTCTGATAAAACTCATAGTACCAGAATTATTACGCTGGACTTTTTTATGTGGTACACCCTGTATGGTAACGTTCTTGAAAAAATATATGTATCTAACACCCCAAAAATTCATTCAAAATTGAGATAAAGTTTCTGTTGAGTCAAACTCACCAACAACAGTGACAGGATTCCTTTGAGGTAGAATACCGAAAGAATGTTGAAACAGTCCTCGTCCCTTCAGCAAAACGATGGTGAAACCAGTAATTTTTTTAATGACATTTCGAAATCTGTCGAAAAAACTATTTTCTTCAACTTCCCACTGCGAATATAGGTCGGTCTCACCAAAACAGTAGACTGGCACAAGCGGCGAACCATTCTTCAATGCAATTCTAACAAAACCCTTCCGTTTTTTTAACACTAGTTTGTTTAATCCAGGTTTACAATAATATGCTTCCATTGCGCCACCAACTACTATTCCAGAAACGTTGCCTCCATCTTCATTGGACTGAACACAATTGATGGATTTTTCTGTAACCGGTAAAGCTCCCAGCCACATCACAATTTCTCGCAGAAATGGCATTTTGAAAAGCAGAGATATTGTGTGAGCATGTGGTGTATGATGAGGAAAGAATTCTTGAAATCCTGCAGCATTTGTTGCTAAAGATATGAAAATACCTGTTGCTAGCATTCCATGGGGAAAACAACAAAAGACGTAATTACGTTTGGGGTCCAGCTCACACAAAGGTAGCTTAACCATCTTCAGAGGAAAATAATCTCTAGCGTAGATCCAACATGACCAGTTTCTAACCCACTCCCATCTTCTTCCTCCTTTTTCTGGTATATTCCAATCTATTATTATGCACCAAGCGAAATAGAGAATACATATCCACCATAATCTGGTATGCGCCACCATGTAATAGGATACAAAAGGAATAAAAATCAAACTTAATGTTTGTATTGATAGCATGATCATAACCCCCAGTGTTTGGAGAAGACCTTCCATTTGCCTCTTCATAGCGGCAAATTCAACTTCGAGAAAATCCTTTCGAAATATTTCATAAAGCTTGAATTAAATTTCGAATTTCACAGAGATATAAAAATATACAACTAACACACACAAGATATGAACTAACAGAAGACTAGGATGTAGTGAACATTCCTAAAATTTCCTAAAATTCAACTGATCTATCTGACCTATTATATGCCACCAATAGTATATAAAAGATAATTATTCTTAAGTCATTATTCATTTTCCATTGAGTTTCGAAAGTTCATCTATCTGATAAGTTGAAAATGAGAAAGAGTTCATATTGCTCTCATTGGCATACACTATAATACGAGAAGCGTATCGTTCATAAAATTAAAATCGATAAGAAACAAAACAAAAATTCTGAACAATTTGTTAATCTGAGTTCAGAAATAGGTCAAAACTGAATTATTCACTGATACATTCGGAATTACCTCAGAGCAAGACTTGTTGATCATTGATTCAAGAATTGTTTTGTGCGAAACGGAAGCAGATTGTAGAGATATGTGGTTTTTCCTGGGGAAACCGGTGAAAAGCAATCGGAATTGAGGTAAAGCTGTACCTTAGAGTCGGTCGTCAAGTATCGTTACAGCCGCTTTGTAGACTTTCAAAAACCGCATCAAAAAATAACAAGAAGATTGTGATTTTTCACTTAGATACTACCTAAGTTCAGAATTTTTCCGATTCCATAATAAAAATTTCATTTCAGTTAAGTGTATGAAGGAAGAGCTTTAACCAAACACAACAATACATCGAAAACGCCAATGAAAATTAAGTTATTAGACAACTTTTGAAACGAATAGGTTCTACAACTTACCAACAACCGTTATGGGGTGTCTCTTTGGGACCAGCCCAAGCAGATCTTTCCTCCCAATGGGATAAATGATTGAAAATCCTAATTTTTTCCTTATGAACTCTCGGAATTTTTGATACATGGAATTGTCGTCGAATACTGCTTGAGTGAATAATTCATTTTCACCGAAGCTATAAACAGGAACTAGAGGAGCGCCTTGTGTCAAAGCGATTTTGACGAATCCCCTTCTTTTCCTGAGTACAATCTTGTGAACTCCAGGCATGGAATAGTAAGCTTCTTGAGCCCCTCCGATCACAATTCCTGATATGTTTCCTCCATCCTCCTTTCCCAGAATTGTCTCCAGAGATTTCTTCGAAGCAGCGACTCCACCCACTGTCAGTGCAAGTTCTCTCACAAAAGGTAATTTGTAAAAGGCAGAAATGGTATGCATGTAACTTTTATGCTTAGGAAATAAAGTCTGGAATTCCGTAGCATTTGAACATAACGTTAGATAGGTACTGGAGGCCAGTAAACCATGAGGAAAATAGCAAAAGAAATAGTTACGTTTAGGATCTAATTCTCCCCAAGGAAGCTTAATAACTTTCATTGGATAATAGTTTTTGGCGTAATACCACCATGACAAAGATGTAACCCAGTCGGATTTTCTTCTTCCGTTTATTTCTGCATCTTTATCTATTGTTAAATACCAAGTAATATATGTGACACATATCCACCAGTAGCTAGTCCAAAATGTTATGTAGCAAATGAGTACCGGTACCAAAAGGAAAGTGATTACTTGTGTGAACACCATAGCTGCCACGGCCGCAGTCTGCAGCGTTCTTTGGATAAAACTATCATTTGTTGCAGGGGATGCCATCTGAAACAGAAAATTATCGTGTTTGAAAAAATATACCATCGAAAAACCTTAGTTCCAATTTTATAGGTCAGAGAACACGAATAGCTATTTATGTAACAAGTAAATAAATTAGGTCTTTATGGACGAGTCCAGAAGGCCATCAATAATTTGGACAAGTCCATATAAGCCTAATTATGTACGAGTTGCATACAAAGTTTTATGTTTGACTGCAATGCAGAAATTTCATTTTCTGAAATGAAGAAAAACTTGATTATGTAGGCTCCCAAAATAAGAAAGAATTTTTCATTATTTATTTTCGTATTTTTTTTAAAGATGCTTCAAATGTGGGGGAACTAGTTGCCGCGCCCTGTATTTTTCTGTTTTTTTTAGTGCCTAGCTATAGCATAGGTCTACCTAGACCGTGGAATATGTATCATTCTGAAACTTTCCTCTTCCATATAGTCCATAGCTTACTTTACGATAACAAATACCTATAAGATATTATGCATGACACTGTGCCCAGTCCGCCAAGGTTAATTATTAATTTGAAGAGTTGTGAGGTCATAATTCCAACTCTAACCTTACCCAACGCAATGTCCTGATCTAAATCCTATATAGAGCACATATTGAACAATCCAATCACCAAACGATGGATTCGGTCAAAAAAACCAACACCCAAAGGGGATATCAAAACATCTCCAATTCCGTTATATTCTGAATTATCTTAAATAACCCGAAGCCCAGATGGAAAATAACTACATACCCCTAAACGAATACAGAGAAACATTCTCAAGATATAATGCATCTTACCTTGAAATTTTAAACTCTTCAAATCACAGGAAGATACAAACTGACCGTGAAATGAAAAAAATAAGAATTCATCACATATTTTCGAAGTTCTACTTTCGCTATCATGAAAATACAATTAAACCACAATTAGAATTATGATATTATACGAATATGACTTTCAACTTCTTTTTATTTCATATTTTATATTCGTTCGTGACTTGTTCGAAGAAATGGATAAGATTGTTTTGGTTCTATTCAAATAAGTACCATTTGAATTGAGCACTTTTAGTTCTGGAAATATTCTTAGAAGTGAACATTGCGGGGAAAAATAATGACATGAATCGTACCAGGAATATTTTTTAAATAATATTATTATACGGAAGGAAAAATTAGTGGGATTAATTTCCTTCATATATTTTCATTAAGCATTTAATTGACTCGACTTTGAAATGACCCAATGAGCCATAACCATATTTGCCATGATATTACTTATGATGATGAAATTTATGTAGGCATTTTTTGAGGTTTCCGTTAGAATTCATAAAGTAGTAACGCAAAGAACTATTCCAAAACCCTTGAAGGCTTGAAGATAAATTATTGTGAGAATCTATAGAATATATCTACAGGGTTGTCCAATTGAAAAATTCAGGTCATGAGTTTTTTCCGGAAAAAGCCGAAAGAAACAGTTCACTTTATTTGGAGGGCGACATTTTTCGATAGCAAATGTGTGGAGGTAAGAGCATCCCTCTAAAGTCTAAACAGTGGTTGTACCCACTGATGGAAAATACTTGATCAAAGTCAATTAACTTTAGAAGGAAAAGAGGTACCTATAAAGAGTAGGCAGTTTCAGGACTTTCAGGGCAGGTCTAAGGTCTTAAAAAACTGAGTTCTAGACAAAATTCGCCCAATTGATTTGATCAGTTTACTAGATTGATTTAGGCATTGTTTAAACAATGCTTCAGGTTGAGTCTGAGTGGGGCATATTATAGTTTAAGTTTATAACCACTTTTCATTCAATGTTGACAAATCGATATCTCCTAAACTATGAATGTTTGAGAACACCATCGATCGATTTCTCATGAAAAAATGTATAGTTATCTAGGAAAAAATTATGAGAAAAATTCCAGATGGTGTCAAATGTGATTTTTACCCAGTCGATATTGAATCAAATGGGCCAATACAGCCCTGTTCAATCTTAGCTCTTAGCTCACCTTCATATTATGCGTAGCTTTAACGTGGAATGTCGAGCACAATGTGAGACGTAAACAAACAATGCACTTTGAAAAGTAGGTACTCCTATGTTGTTAAATTGATTTGGGCATGGAGTTTGGTTAAATAAATATTGTAAAGTACCGATCAATCGACTATACTGGAGTCGCCTGAATTAACATTCAATAATGCTCGTTCACAAATCGGTTAGAAAGCAATATCAGCTGCAGAGCTAACCTTTAAATCATTATCTGCATTTTCGATAGGAAAATATCATCCAATGAAATTTTTATCTTTATTGTTTATAATGATATAATAAAAAAGGTGTCATGTATGTCACTCATTGAATTTGATAATTTAATTCATTTTTTTTTTATTTTTCGGACTTACATTTTTTCAAATCACAGAAAAAATTTTTTTGTTGAACCGGAAAATATTATTATTGAATTTCGTTGTTGGTAAGGAATAGAGAAGTAACTAAAAAAAATTGACTAAAAACTTCGTACTTCTAACCTAACTTACTGAGATCTTAAGCAACCCGAAATGAAGTTTATAATTCTTATAGCAAAAAGTAGGAAGATATCCTGATCTTTTTCTCATCGAAGTAATCATTTAAGGTAGTTGCTCTCCTCTCAACAGGAATTTAATATGAAATGGCAGTGAATATTAATTAAAATATGTATAAATAAGTTTTGTATGAAGGAAAATTTTCAGTAACATTTGAATCTTAATGAAAGTTTCTTCAGCCCAGGGAGTTAAGAAAAAAAATATTGCAAAGGAAAAACCAGTTTTTTATTAATTTTGACGCAAAAATGTATAATTTTTAATACAAATACAAACCTAAATACACAAATTTACATGGATTGTATAAAAATTAATATTATTAATAATGTGAAATATAAATAAGGTTCTAACATTCATAAATACAACTGCAAGATTTTGTAGCCTCAATAATCTCAAATAATTTCCTGCATTTTACTCTTAATAAAATATACGATGAATGAATTGAAGTATGATACATGTTCAATAAGATGTAATTTTACAGTATGAGTTGAATATGAAAAAAACAATAAAAACATATCCATACCATAATTTTGTAATAAATGAGTGTTCATTAACAAAAACTCATTCTGGATGTGAATTTGTTTCCAATACAACATTTTCTGAACCAGCTTCTGACATATTATTTTCAACATTTGCATTATCATTATCTTCAGAGGCAGATCTTTCACATGTTTCTGCCTTCTCAAACAAGCGCTTAAGTTGCTCCAAGGTCACTTTATTTCTATCCCATTTATCTGCATCCTTGCTTGTTGCAGTAAGAATACTTTCCTCTATCGTATTTTTGATGCATAACTTATGAACAAATGTTTGCCTGAAAATTAGAAATGATATACCTACTCATCATCAACCAGGATTAAGAGATTCATACTTTGTTTGTCCTATACGATGCACTCTTCCAACTGCCTGAAGCTCTTCTCCGGGGTTCAGAAGAGGTTCCATTAGGATAACATGAGTAGCTTCTATGAGATTAAGACCTTTGCCTCCTAAATTTATCGGCAGTAAAAGGGCAGTGATCTTTTCCTTCTCGTCCTATAATATAACAAAATTGATTACTGAAGGTCTCGCAAACCTCTTTCAATTCCTCTCGCAAGATGTCGCATTGGAAATCTTCAAATTTTAAGTTACAGTGATTAAATCAGCATGGGAAATTGATTAATGTGTATGAATAATTATATCATGAAAAAACTCATTTACTGCACTATTTAAAAATAACGAATATTCGAGACTACTTCAATATTAGAAGAATAATTGATTCTCTTCTGTGCCCTTCGAGAAATGAGATCTATGTCAAATTGACAAGTGTTCAAGAGAGGTTAAGGTTAATAATTAAATGGGGGCGGTATCTTTTACAATTCATATTTGATAATTTTGAGGATACGAAGGGAGCCATGACCAGTAAAGAGCAGATACCAAAGATTTTAATTCATAAGTTCAGGTATATTTTCGCATGAAACGTTAATTGAAAATGTGCCATTTCCTATGCTCCAATTTTTGTATTATTTCCAGCTAATTGAGGGAAAGTGAACGAAAACCACTACTACAAGTAAAGGACAATAGTATTGGATTCATACAACTTTCATAAATAAATTAAAAATGACTGACTCGAATAAGGAGATGGTGTATACCAAAAAATTGCGAAATTCTATTGTTAAATCTGAAATTGAAGCGAAAAAGTTATTTGGAGAAGTGCTAGTGAATAGGGATAAAGTTGAGAGAACACGAAACGCTCTGAGCATCCTCACTAGATTTAAATTTTTATTTTGCCTGCCTTCGACAATAGTAAAAAACATACAAAAAGCGGAATACGATGTAGTAATAAATGATTATATGAGAGTTAGGAATTTATTTGAAAGATCCGAAGTACCAATTTTTCAAGCTGCACTTGCTGAAATTAACCTACATATAGAGGCACTCATCCAAAAACTGCACATAGAGCTTCAGACAATGCCAATCAGTGTGGAGCAACAAAAACGAATAATAAGGTACTTGATGAATTTAGATTGCCCCTTTGATCCTGCCTGGGATGCTATCAAGAGTAGATCGGATTATATCAGTGAAACCTTTAAATCTGTTTACACATTTTATAAAAGCTTAGATAAGGGAGAAAATGGACAAAAAGTTAAAATTAATAATATGAAAAGCAAGTATATGCAGCAACCTGATCCAGTGCCTATGAACATTACTTTTGCAGAAGAAATGTGCACAACCATAACAGATAACTTTCCTGATTTATGGAAAATTAGCCAGGCTTATTTCAATCAAGAGCTTCAAACAACAATCGATACTTCCAAAACCGAAGATATTAAAAATATCGTCCTGTCATTAATGCAGGCGTTTTGTAAAACTATTAGATCAGCAATAATACCACACACGTTAGAAGCTGCAGAACGAAATAATTTAGGGAACTGGTCTAACCCAGACCTAAGAGACATGGCTCTCTATCTACCTGAACTACTTAGATCAGTCCGATCAACATATGCCACCCTAATCAAATTAGATTTGCCGAGAGATGCCTTAGCTATAATTTCTGTTCTTCTGCTAGATTTGAGAATTTACTGTATGGTTGTATTGTTCAAACAAACAATAAATCACATTAAATTGTTGGATGAAGATTGGAATTTGCTTTATAATAAGAAGAAAAATGGTATCACAAATCTTCCTGTTAAGTTTGAACAGATAGTACAAGATGTTATTCAAGTTGTCAAAGAATCTGTTTTATCCAATGAAAAAGGCGATAGTTCTCTACTGAAAAATCCCACAGCACTGAAGGAACTCCACAAACAAGTTGAAAATGTTCTATCTGCTTTTTATAATTTACTTCAGGAATTATCATCGAGCGGGAATTACAGTGACGATGAGGAGGATTCTTCTACTGTATCCCAGCTGATTGGCACACCCATAAACATGTATAAATATGAGACGAATTCAAAAAATTACTCTCCTCCTTGGGAACACAAGCTACTTATCACCATGTCAAATTGTAGGTTCACCAGAAATGTAGTTTTGGACAATATATACAAAGCTTTCGTGAGTAGTGGATACCCACAACCAGATGAACCTGTTCAAAATACCAAATCTAAATTAGAAAATTTGGAAAAACTGATTTTAGAAAAATACTTGGAGCAAAAAAGTGACCCAATTGTTGGAACTGTCGAACCGTCTATGTATTTGGGACGATTCGACTGGGATTTGAAATTTCCCTCAAATGATATTCAAGAATATGTCAAAGAGTGCATTAATAACCTTATCCAGGTTCATGCTGAAGTGAACAGTGTGTCGCCAATATTAGTAGATATGATTCTTCCACAAATAGTACAAACCATAGCTGAAGAAATATACCGATTGATGTCTTGTGTGAGAAAATTTAGTATTCCTGGAAAACAACAGGCTAGAATAGATATCATAGCCTTGAGAGAATTTTTCTCTCATTACTGTAGTGAAAATGCAAAAGCTCATTTCCACAATGCACTCGATTTAATTCCAAAATTGAGTGAGGATGAAGAGCAAATAGTTCAAGAAGTTTTGAGACAGGTTTGGCCAAGAATGAAAATTCAAATGGTATGTCTGAACGCCATCAAAAATGGGCCTGGAAAAGGAACAACCGATTCGATTTAGTGTAGTATAAAAAATTTGTTATTAGAAATTGTAATTTATGAAATGTGTAAAATTATGTAAATATTTAGGAGTAATTGAAGATGAATATTTTGTAATCATTATAAAGTTCCAATTGGAAATATAAGTATGTGTTGCTAATTAGGTATATTCCTTTGTCTTAATTCATGAAAATTTTGATAGGTACTCTTCCTTGATATCTTATAGATCAAGTCTGTAGTGCTTGAAGAGGATGTTGAACTGATTCTCACTAGATTATGAAAAGCTTTAATTTCTAAATTGTTTGAATGGCCTTATTTTCTTTTTGCCACCAAAAACTTACCTATTTCACTGAAAAAATTTGCTTAAACAGATGAAGAAATTTTGTTGTTATCCAGATATCTTTCGGACAATCGTTATCATTTATTTAACTTGCAATGTATCCAGGTCAAATCCTGCAAGTGAATTCTGACACACTTTCAGTTGTCCGATTTTTTTTACCTTCAACTTGCTCTAAGCTGGTTCATATCACTGAGTGAATTCTTTAGATGCACAATAAATACTTACTTTGAAGTGTTCAATGCGTTCCTCCAGCTTGAAAGGGAGTAATATTTCATTTTTTATGTCATTTGTCGTCAGAGCCTCTTTCATGGACTTCAAAACAGTCAGCCACGATGAAAACACCAACACTTTAACATCTTCATCTTCTTCTCTCAGATCCAAGATAAGTTTGATAACAGCTTCAATTTTGGTTGAGAAATTTCCTTTTATGTTGAAATTCGAAGTTTCACTTTTCACTGTTGCCGATCTCGTGTACGAAATATCTTCAATAACTATTGATTGACGGCAAAAACAACAAGTTATCTTCGAACCCCCTCCATTCTGTTGGAAGAACGAGATGAGCATGATGGATGAGAAAGATTTTATTCCGTATTACCTTTTGAATTAAGTTGTGCAAACATTCCATGCAGTAATTGTGACCACAGGGCAAAATGCCCCAGTGTTGGTCCAGAGTATTCGTGCATATTGGACAAGAATCGGGACTGCTTCCTTCATATTGCTGTTTTTTCAACGTTTTCAGATAACTTCTTACCCCTAAATTTTTTTCTAATTTATCTGAAGAAGTTCTTGCATCTGATTTCAATATCATCATATGATAATCGAGCTATGGAAAAGAGGAATCAAATATTTATTTATAGAAACAACGATTACTCACTTCATGTTCATTCAACATGTACAGAGTGTCCAGCTTATTCTCTACTATATAAGAGAGTCTTTTCAGTGCATTGTCTTTGGAATCCTTCTTTTTTTTGCTTGGATCTTCTAGCCTCAATTTTATTTTGCACATATTTAATTCATCTTGGGCAGCCACTTGTTGATAAATATGAGTCCAGAGTTTTCTCGTTTCCTGAAACAACACTTTCGTTCACTTCATTCCACTTTAAGGGACGCTTGTGTGTGTTGGATAACAGTAGCAGGCAGCTTTTATGCAAACATAAATCAGCTTATTATCTTACCTTGAATTCCTTCTTTAAATTATCTAACAAATTCAAATAAATTTCACCGTCCTTCAAAAGTTCACTTGCCGCATTCTTGACTTTTAGAAGATTATACAAAGCTGAAAAAGCAAAAAAATAAATTCATTAACGCTGCCTGATGGCTGAGATGAGTGACTTTGCGAATGAAATCAATTGATTCAATGAAATTGGCAAAAATTACATTTCAGTATAATTTCTTGTGATGTTGATTTCCAGGTGCCCTGTAGAGACATGTCTTCAAAAGTAACTGTTCTTTTCGTCATTTGGAAGATTTTAGATTCATACTTTTTTATGAAATCTTCAGCTGTGCAAAGTGGACACTTCTTTTTTTTCCCGGTTTGCTTCTCCTCAGGCCGTAAATGACAATCTGTTGCCTTTTCAACCAGCTTTTGGTCGATGATTATTTTATATTCTTCATTTTCTTTATAGGTGAAAAGGCTGATAAAAATAGAGATGAATTTTTCGATATCAAAGTCATAATGTATATAGACTCACCTATTAATCGTTTTTGCTAGTTCTTCTCTATAGTCAGCAACTTCATCATTCCAAGTCGCCACAAAATAAAAGATTCTCTGGTGAGAACCTAAGCTGCAATTAATAATACAAGAGTCAAGAACAAAGTGTTGCGAATCGAAATGCGATATAGAAGGTGTTGTTCTAGGCAATGTCACTAAAATCAATTTTTTTTGGATCTGAAATGAAAGCTGAAGCCAAAATCAATGAATAAGCGAAAAAAAAAGAATGGTGAAAGGAGCCCAGAATAGGTCAGATAAAGATTTATAATTCACCTCAAATCATCCTGCATATATTTCAATAAAAGAGAAAAAGTAATTTTCATAGACAACTATTTACTTACTCGATTGGACACTTGATGTGGGCAGTATCGTGATTAGTTTGTATTCTATTTCTCAGTTCGTCACTCAGATCTTCTATCAGAACCCAGTCGAAACCGTCTGAGAACCACTGTCCCTCTTTGAGTGTGAATTGGTCCTCTAATTTTAAAATGGCAGATTGGGTATTAGCGGATTCTTGATATGCCGCCAGAGTCTGAAAAATAAGAGCATATCCAATGGACTATTCCACATATTTTTTCCTCGTTTCATTCATTCAGATCTTTAAAAACATTTGAGAGCTATCAAGGAAAAGTGAAACAAAACGATTTTGAAACAATTTCAAACTCATAAACACCAATATATAAAGATTTTTAGACAGCACCGAACAAAAATAACTCCAACTATCAACTCACATTATGGATGAACTTTTGAATATACTTCTGTTCCAAAATTCTGCAATCTTCTCTCAACGAAGCATCGTGCAATGTTGGAGGTATCCCTGAATTAACATCGAGCAAATCGGCAAGATTGTGCATGGTATGTATCAGTTGCAGCTTATCAACACTCAAATTATTCTCTGTTTTTTCTTCTGAGAATCTTGCAGATAATTGCATCACCTTGCGGTATTCTTCAGCTGCTTGTACTGGATTTTGCATAAGCAAATAAATACCAGCAAGACCTGAGAAAGTGAAAGCAATTCATTCTGTAACTGAATTAATGAATGTGAGATATTTACCGTTCAATGAGGAAACCAAGACTCTTAATAGTTCTTCACTCTCATTTGTATTTTTGAGAATCAACGCTTCCAGCAATTCTTTCATAGTGGAGACTTGCTTTTTAGTTGCTAAATATTTTCCACGTTCTGCATTGGGATGAGTACAAACCTGTCTCAACGATAAGAGTGGAACCATAATCTATAATAGCGAGTAGAATTAGGTCGATTGCGAGTTAAAAGTATAGTTTTACCTTTTTCAGAAGGCTCTTATCCAATTTAACCAAAGGGATATTTGTGTCGATGTTCTTCAATATTGCAATGAATGCTTCACTACATAATTCATGTTCTTTATTATAGAAAAACTTTTCAACAGCCGAGAATTCTAAGAAATGTTCTTTTATAATTTGTTTAGGTAGACCGATCTGAAATAATACAAATAGATATTTTCCTGATTGTCAGTGCATGAAAGTTGAATATTTTTCATTCAACTATCAATCCAAAAATATCACATTCATCTACCTGATCAATAACTTCGGCTTTTGTAGTCCTCCACATAACTTTCGAGAGAAATGAGCAAAGGGGTTCTACATTTCCATTAAAATATGGCGTATATAATACATTTTTCCATGTATCGGGTTCATTGTATGGTTCAATTTGCAAGTAATCCACCATTCCGAATAGATCTGAAATAAGCCAAAATTGGAACTCAAAGACGATTTCAGATTTTTATTTACCTTTTATGTCTTTAGAAATTGGCGTTCCAGTCACTGCCCACCGAAACTGGGCAGTAAGTTTTTTAGCCATTTCAGAAACAATTCTTCCGGGTGTTTCAACAGTTTGTGCTTCATCTAAGCATAATCTCCACCACTTGATTCTAGACAGGGGGCTGCCTTGGAAATCATACTTTCTTTTTCGTCTGAGTTCACATATCTATGGGTCGCAAAAAGTTGTTAGTTTCAAACCAACCTAATTTATTCATTAGAAAAAATTAAGCTTTCTCTAACAACCTATACAAATTATTAAAACTTGATTTTCCAAACAAATCTCATTCTTCAATATAAAATTTTCCAACGTTAAAACTTGTTGATCGGAAGTATTTGTTAGATTTACCTAATTTTACTTAATTTCTGTTTTTATTGGACTTATTTTTTCTTCGAATTAATTCTTACCTCTCTCTTTTCTGTGAGTCTAAATTCTGCTTGTAAGACACTGTAGGTTGTTATAACTATATCAAAATGTTTAAAATATGTTGGATATACCGGAGTTTTATGAGAACCTTCATAAACTAAAACTCTCAGTTTTTTATCAATATGCATTTTGATTTCATTACACCATTGCGTTCTTAAAGAAATAGGAGTCACAATTAAGGTTGCACCTGACTCTACCAGTGGGTGATCTAGCCAACAAGATGGACAACGAAATTTTCCAAATCGTTTTTCATAGCCTAAACAATCTTTATGCTGAAATTTTCCACAATCAACACACATTTCTTGTCCACTTCTATAAGTTTCACCACAGATGCAATTTATTTTTATTTCTGGTTTTTTACGCTTATGGTTAACTTCACTTAAAGCACTGTTATACCAAAGTTGCAAAGCAACCCAATTTTGAGATTTGTTTTTCGTTGATTTCACCCAATCTGCAGGTACTTGAATGTCTTTTGCCTGATATTCGACTTTCTTATCTTCTTTAGATGTTAATTTAGTCCTTTTTCCATGAGATTTCTTTTTGGTTTGTTTTTTGAAAACTGGTACATCAGCATTATCACAATCAGATAGTTCTTCAGAATCCTCACTTTCAACTAGAAATTCTGGATTGTCTTCATCACATTTTTTGTCAGAACTGTAAGGATTATTAAGAATAAGTGCTAGAAATTCTACAGTTTTCCCCAAGCCCATCTCCTCGGCCAAAATCCCTCCTTTACTATTACACGAAACACAAGGTTTTATTGGAGTGATATGTCCCGAAAATTTGTCATAATAAAGTTCCTTGCTTGAAGCAATCTTCAGTGGTAAATAAAGCGGATGAACAGTTTCTGAAATGATAACATTGCAATATTTCGAACTTCGAAAACTGAAATAATTGTTTCACCTTGATCTGCCTCAATATTTCTTTCTTTATGTATCATCCACTTAACAGCATTTATCTGGTAAGGTCTCAATATCGGTTTTAACGAGGAGTGTTGAACATCACTACAATCGAACGTTTCAGGATTACTTCTTTGAGAAGATAATAATTTATAGAGCTGATCAATCTCTTGAACCCCATATAGCTTTTCCTCTGATTCATCATCTTCAAAAACTATCATAGGACATTCTGAAAAAATTTCCCTATTAGTTTTCCTAAATTTATTCACGGAATTCATAAAAATATTTTCAAAACGAAGTATAAGTTCTTACCTTTTGCAGACAAACTAATTTTGTGAGTAATTTCAAATACTGTCTTTAAAGCATTTCCTATTTTGGTATTGAATTTCAAAAGTGGCAGTTCTCTGAAATATACATTTATGAAAAGATCTTGCCCTTCCAGCAGAAACTGAAAACTGAACACGTTGGCAGTGAAAATTTCTGGAAGAATATCTGCATTAAATATGGAACATTCACAGAGCTACTAATACCTCACCTTTCAGTAATTGAGTATCAATGATAAGGGTAACGATAACAGAAACTTCATCAAACTCTAAATGTATTCTATCAACTTCATCGGAAACACAAAGAAAGGTTACTTTACACTTCAACCATTTTTCTGGTGGATAAGTTAAAGTTGTACCTAACAGAATTTTACCAATTAATAAATCTTCTTTGCAGTTAGTATTGAGTGTTGTTGATTTCACAGCAACAGATCTTGACTTCCTTTTTTTTGGAGCAGTAGGAATGCCACTATTTCGTTTTACAGCTTGAGCTTTTCTTCTTGCCATGATTTATTTAAAATGATGTCAGTGATAATATTTCATGTTCTTGTAAAATGATTATAAACATAAAGATATGATATAGAAGTTTTCACATTAATTGTGAAATATTACATTAAAATTTTTTCATAAGTACCGACAAGTTTAAAGAAACACCAAAACGTCCAAAACAATAATACAAGGTTATGTCAAAGTATCTTTGGTTATGTTTATTAAAGCCAGAGAAACTTGTAACATCGATGACTGACAAACCACTGAAGTAGTTTTTGGTAATAAATGCAAGGCGGGAAATTTGCATTTCTGTTACTTTACTATTTATTTGTGTCGTGTTCTCGTCCATGTTATTTAATTGAATAGGCAATTGGTCCAAGGTCCAATTCCCTAAGACACCCTATTCAGTTAGGTACTATTTATCTTCGATTCTATTTTTTACATTGAAGATTGAATTTCATTCTTGCAAGCCAAATATTCGCGTAATTGAACCGAGACTTGTTTCAAAGAATAATGAAAAATTGGTGAATTTCCAGAAGTGTGCAAAGTGACCGATCGCAACAAATATTTCAGAATTATTGAATATCAATGAATAAATATCAGAAGTGGGATCATACATTGCCTCAATAAGATTATAAACCTTGCATTATTAATAGGAAACATGAATTTTTTCATTGATTTCCCAAGAGTTCCAGAAAGGTTTTCACTTCCTTTGGAAAATTTCAACACATGATACTGAAATAAGATTGTTTTGAAAAAAATTGGCGCATTCCGGCATAAAGTGGATTAGGCCTACTGGGGGATAGCACTCAAAAACAAAACGCGCCGATTACTCTACCCATAGGGTGGTTTGGATACGCGTTCAAATTCCCTTGGCGTAATTAGTTTAACTGAGTAATGCGAGTACCTATTTGGTCAGTTATCATGGATAGTAGTTATCAGTAATCCCCCTTTTTTTCAACTTTCTGATATCACAATTTTGAGTGGACAGAAAAATATGATATCAGAGCAACAACATGTAAGTCTTTAAGCTGATTGTGAACTATCGATACAAAAAGAATGTTTCATTATAATTTATTTAATGAAGAAACATTATTCTGTATAAATTGATTTTAACGTCTGTGAGAATAATTAGGGAAAGATTTTAACGGCATGCAGACATGACGAATCACGAATCAGTGCTCCCCCCACCTAGGAACCCCACTCACGCTACATACGAGGTGAACCGTATGATATTGAATTCCGGGAAAGGTATCATACACACTGGTAGCTCAGAGGCCAGAGCATCCGCCCGGCAAGTGGAAGACGCGGGTTCGATTCCCGCTCGGTGTGTAACCTTTTCCGGAATTTCAAAAAATTTGTCTGCATGCCGTTAAAATCTTTCCCTAATTATTCTGTATTTGGAGAAGTAAAGATGTGAGGTATTAAGAACAAAATATTAAAAAATATACAATGTTTTATTATTTTCATTAAAAATATATTTACAAGATTATCTCTGATAAATTTTATGAGTATTAATTTCAATTTTTCGGAGGTGTCCATCCACCAAAACATTTCTCCAGTTCTTTTGCAACGGCAAGGCATAGTCGGTCCTGATTTGGTCCCGCAATAACCTGTACAAATATGTATATCAGATTAATTTTTGTAAATATCTTCAAATGGGCCTTTCGGCTAATAGACCAATATATACTTCGAGAATATATTCATTTTGTTTACCTGCAAACCGTAAGGTACCCCTTCTGAAGTTAGACCACAAGGCACGTTGGTTGCTGGAAGACCCAGAGTGTTGAAAGGCAGGAGGTATGCATTAGACGTTACTTCAAACATAACAGCCGCATGTTTTGGGGCCACTTTGTGAAATGTTGGATACAGTAGAACTGCGTCATCTCGTAGCTCTAGCTGAAATCATATAAATTTTTGGAACAAGACAATTTTGAGAATGATTCAAAATTAATTATTCATTTAATTCTTCAATTTTTGTCCTTTACTTAGGGTATGAGTTTGGGAATAATGTCAGATCAGTTATAATTTGTATCTTGATGCTGTGAAACAAATCTTACTGCTATTTTTCTCCTGATTTCATTACTAGTTTCGAAATGTTTCTTGCTAGACATTGCTTTGCCAAATTCCATTTGTAACAAGCTCAAAGCAACTTGATAAGTAACTTCAGACTGTCCGAGAAGAGCTTTCATAAATTCCACGTAATATCCCTGTTTTCTCTGAAAAAATAATCAAATTTTATACACCTGATGAGAGAAATGAATAGTCTTACCCCTTTGAAAGGATCTGGACATCCTTCTAAATTCAAGTTAGTCATGAGGGCGACGGATACTTCCAGAATATTACCAAATTCTTTTTCGAATGGACAAGAATGAATTATACTTGATCTCGAGGATTTTTCCAAAAAATTCACACTTTTCGTTATGGCATTTTGAATTTCACTTTGTACAGGAGGAATAGTTATAGATTTTGGAGCTTCTTTCATGTAAAAAATCCTCAATTTACTCATGTCGATCTAGAAATAATACGGAAGTATAAATAAATAGGGCTGAAGGAATTGGTCAATTGTCCATTGATATCAGTTTCTATTATCATTATTATTATATTTGAATAGGCTTTTTCAAATGCTCGATTAGGTTCGAGCTCATGAAACATCTGGAACACTGAGCAATTATCAACGATAGACAATATGGTTTCCGTCATCAGAGATCCACTGGTGACTTGCTCGCTTACGTCTCACAGCTATCTACCGAGAAATATGGTGAAACCCTAGCCGTAGCACTGGATATCTCCAAGGCATTCGATCGAGTCTAGCATCAGGGACTCCTCGCCAAGCTTCCATCTTATGGCGTTCCCCCAAAGCTATGTTTTCTGTTAGCTAGTTTTCTCTCGAACAGATCTCTCCATGTAGGGGTCGATGGAGTTTCATCTGACTCTCTACCCATAAATGCTGGTGTTCCGCAGGGATCAATTCTGGCTCCAACACTATTTCTACTTCACATCAACGATTTGCTGGAAGCAACTTCGTGTCCAGTGCACAGCTTCGCGGATGATAGTACCCTCCATACCGCCTTTTCTTCTAGGGCTCCAATACCAGCCCGCCAAATCAAAAACGAACGAGGAAGAAATGTTAACAACATAAATATGGACTTGGCAACAATTCTTGAATGGGGATCTAATAACTTGGTAGAATTCAACGCAAACAAAACACAAGCATGTCTTTTCTCTAGAAAAGCTGATCTTACTGTGCCCAGCATAAAATTGTCGGAAGTAACCATACCGTTGAAGTCATCCATTTCGATGCTTGGCATTACTGTCCACAGTAACCTTTCCTGGGAGAATCACGTGAGATCCATTGCTAAAAGTGCATCCCAAAAACTTGGTTTTCTGTTTCGTGCCAGGAGCTATTTCACCTCAGGTCAGCTGCTTGTGATCTAAAAGGCACAGATTCCACCTTTCCTGGAATACTGTTCCCATAAAATGAGTGCTGCACCTAAACAGACCCTAAAACTCTTGGATTTCGTACAAAAAAGGGCAATTCGTCTCGTCGGTGATGCCTCGCTTACAAGCTCGCTCACTTCTCTGGAACACCGTAGAAAAGTGGGCGATCTGTCTCTATTTTATAGATATTTCCATGGTCGATGCTCTTCTGAATTATCAGCAATCGTTCCCCCTCTGGCAGTCTCTTCCAGACTTCACACTCCTTCGTGGTGACTTTGGAGACCTACAGAACATCTCTCTTCAAAGACTCGTTCATCCAACGAACAGCGAGGCTTTGGAACACATTGCCTAGGGAGGTGTTCCCCGAGGCATATAACCTCCAGAAATTCAAGAAGAACACCAATTCCTACCTGCTTGCCCTTGGTTCTCACGATGTTCTCTGAACATTACAGGATATTCCTTTTCGTGAAAACCACAACATAAAAAAAAGGTTCATTTCGATGGAATTTAGCCTAGTGGTCACTTTATTATTAGGCCTGATCACCTATACTTACGCTTTCATGAAGTCTTAAGTCAATAGCTTGTTTTCCACATAATACTGTCATTAGCAGTTTCAGATCTTCTGCATACCGTGTTAGAGGTCCTATCGATAAATAATCATAAAACTTTTTATCGGTTACAAACGGAAAGTGTCCTCGTATTGGAACAACCCCTGAAAATAAAATGATTTATGTATATTTGAAAAGTGAAAGCAGAACATGCGAATTTCTTGTCCGATATTTACTAGGAGTTGGTTTGTGTCCAAATACTCCACAACATAATGCTGGAAATCTGATTGATCCAGCAAGGTCTGATCCTATTCCAACAAGGGAGGCTGCAGATCCTAGCAAGGCAGCCTGAAATAAATTGTGCAGGTTGGTCCACTTTTTACTAGCAACACTCTCACACACACACAGTCGACAGACACATAAATATCTCGAAAACTAATTGAAAAATGATAAGAATTCAAAAATGTAATGATACCGGGTTCCACTTGAAAAGAGTCAATACCACTTCTGGTTAAATTGGAAGTGACACATCGTATTAAGGATATTTAAGAAAAATGCTTAGATAATTCATAAAGTCTGCCACATTCTATGAGAAGTTATTGAAAATATTATTTCGTTCGATAATTATTATGGATGGCACTAGAACAAAATTGTCTTTCAGAATGGAGTTGAGGTATTGTTTACGTTACCTATAGTTGAACTGTTTGGTTTCATACCATATATTATTTTGATTTAATGTACTTATTGTCAGTTTTATGAATGAATAAACTATTGTAAATTTCGACAAATAACTTTTCACTGGTGATTGAAATTGAAATGATGATTTAATGATTTTCTTATTAAAGTATTAATTTTATGTGATGTTTTCTTATTTCATACACCTCACAAAGAAATTCATTTGAATTTATAAAACTTAACGTCAGTTTAAGGCGCAATTCCAAGCTTTATTTGGCTGTAAGAGTGGAAAAATAATCGAGAGTAAGTATCAAAAGAGTTTTTGAATGATCTAAGCAATATATCACACCACGTCCTTCAGTTTGAATATACAGCTCAACAGTTTTAATGGGGCACAAAATCATAAATATTATAAATACAAATTTAGAGAGTTTTTGGTGAGGAATTCGATAAATTTTCAATGTCGATAATTCCAAAGATAATCTGATGAATCTCTTTATTAAATTATGGATCTCTACAAAATCAGCGTCTAAAATAAAAGGTTAAATTTAAAAAAAGCTCATGGGTCCAACAAAATATCCTGAAACTAAACATAGTTTATGAGAGTGAAACCATAAGACTCACCTCACCACCTGATGACGCACCAGAGTTTCTTGACAAATCATAGGGATTACACGTTGT
Organism: Adalia bipunctata; assembly: GCA_910592335.1. Lineage (NCBI taxonomy): Eukaryota > Metazoa > Arthropoda > Insecta > Coleoptera > Coccinellidae > Adalia > Adalia bipunctata. The sequence continues at coordinate 8,096,378 of OU342955.1, read as the reverse complement.
TCCAGTAATATTGTTGTTACAATAAAATCCCAAACAGAACTCTGGTGTATTTGATACCAATAATGGGATAGCTCCGGCCATTTTGAGGCGAGCAACAGCATCTCCATCATTTTCAGCCTTTATTCCTCTTCTGGAAACAGCCCCACCTGCTAAGCTCAATCCTTTGGAGAATAAAATAGGTCACTTAGAGCATAAATGTGGACTCAGGAGTTTTTGAGCACTCGTTCATCCAAAATGTTTGAAAGAATCCCATTTTCAAGTTCAAAGAATCGAATGGAAAAATGTTTGGATGAATTTTATAGGAGCATCAAAGAAATCGGGAGTTATTACAGAAATACCTATTGAAATTTTTTCAGTAGAATTTTGAATTTCATATGGTTCTGATGGTAACGTCATCTGGCTATAATACCCAAGGGCGCCATTTTAATGAAAAGAATTCACTAGTACATAATTTCAGGTGAATAATTTTGATTTAATGCAAATAAAGATGTTTTTATAAATAAATAAACTAGTGTGAATTTCGAAAAATGACTTTCCACTAATGATTATACAGAGTGTAACAGCCAAATGAAATAAATTCGATAACGAATTAATGAGGGGGTGTTGGAAAAAACGCTCGGACACGTCGATTTGTAATTTTAAATGCGCATATTTTTCAAGAACATAAAATTATATAGGGTGTTCCATGCGACCGTGGCCAATACCAACTTTTTTATTTCAAATGCAACCCCCTGTATATTATTTGTTTTTTGGATTCTTCAGAAAATTCTAGACATAATTCATGTACAATGTCCTATACCTATCTTCAACTTTTTCGGAAATATTGAGTATTTTCAGATTTTTTACAAAAATTAACATTTTCAATGAAACTTATTTTATTTCACAAATTCGATACATTACACTCAATACTCATTTTCTATTTACCTCTTGATATGAAGAAAGTAAGCAAAAATAAATAACAATTTTTATTTAAAACGTTGATTTTTGCAATAAATCTGAAAACACTTAATATTTCCGAAATAATTAAAGATATGTATAGGACATTGTGCATGGATTGGGTCTAGAATTCTCTGGAGAATCCAAAAAATAGATAATATACAGGGGGTTGCATTTGAAATAGGAAAGTTGGTGTTGGCCTCGGTCACATGGAACACCCTATATAATATTATTTTCTTGAAAAATATGCGCATTTAAAATTACAAATCGACGTGTCCGAGCGTTTTTCCCAATTTCCCTCATTTATTCGTTATCGAATTTATTCCATTTGGCTTTTACACTCTGTATGTAATACGATTGACATTCGATAATTTGTCTCAATAAACTATCAATTTTATATGATGTTTTCTGATTTCATACACCTCCGACCAGGGACGGGCCGAAGCCAAATTTTTGGGGGGGGATAGCTTCGAAAATTTTCCAACTGTGCATTAAAGGATTAGAAAACCAACGGTTGAGGGGGGAGTGGTATTTTGGATTGCGTGTCAATGTTTTTTTTCCCGAGAGCATTAAAAATATTTAGAAAATTTTTTAGTGTAGTTTTAAATTCTGCATTACTAGATTAACACACTCCACACTCTACAGGATTATACAGCATCTGTTATCATTATTTTGTATGTTTCGATCTTTAAGTTCAATTCCGAAGAAAAATAAATGATTTATTCAAGTGAACTGAAAAAAATCCACATACTACACACTTCACTTTGAATCTTTTTCGGTCCATTTTTGCATAGGGACCGTTATACTTCGGCCGACGGCAATACGGCACCGATTCTCCATTCAAAAAGTGCCTTTCATTTTTCCAAGTTCACGCCCTCAATTTTTCACCAAAAAGCTTGATTTTTTTTAAATTGAAGATGAAGGATGTCTTGAGGGCACTCCAATTTCTTCTCTTCGATAAAATTATTTTTTCGCATGAAGAAATCGGCTACGGCACCGATTCTCAATTCAAAAAGTGCCTTTCATTCTTCCAAGTTCACGCCCTCAATTTTTCACCTAAAAGCTTGATTTTTTTTTAAATTGAAGTTGAAGTATGTATGAGGGCACTCCAATTTCTTCTTTTTGATAAAATTATTTTTTCGCATGAAAAAATCGGCTACGGCACCGATTCTCCATTTAAAAAGTGCCTTTCATTTTTCCAAGTTTACGTCCTAAATTTTTAAGCTAAAAGCTTGATTTTTTTCTTCAAATTAAAGTTAAAGGATGCCTTGAGGGCACTCCGATTTCTTCTCTTTGAGAAAACATTTTTTCGCATGAAAAAATCGGGTTGAATTTGAGAGTCTATGAAAATTGACTTCATAATCGTTTTTCGGCGGTTGTTCATCCATTTTTTTTAGAAAATTCATTGGAGTGCCCTCGACAAATCAATTTTCTATATTTAAAAAAAAATCCATTTGGATATACGCTCAATTAATGCAAAAAATTATGGAAATACTGAAAAGACTTCCAGAAACTGTGAAATCGCAGAGAACTGTCTGAAGTTCCAGGAGAATTAAAAAAAAATCAAGCTTTCAGGTGGAGATTTTAGGACGTGAAAAATGAAAATGGAAAAATGAAAGGCACTTTTTGAATGGAGAATCGGTGCCGTCGGCCAAAGTATAACGGCCCCTTAACAGATTTACGTGTTGAACGGAGATTTGATAGAATAATTAAGAATGAGAAAAAATACTGCCTACTGCCCTACCGAGAGAAATAGCGCAAATTGGTACCAGATGGACACAGTCGATGCGGCCAAACTGAGAAATTCACAACTACCTGCTGAGGGATAACGTAAAAGATGAAAAATTGTTCATATTTTCAAACACTTGGAAGCAATTCGGAATAAATACCATTTATTGCTGGTTATACACATTGCACATTGGGCCAAATCTGCCAAATACTCTAAATTTACTCTAACAAGAATTTGTACAATTGTCGCTATTCTCTGCATGCTTTTGTCCGGCTAAACGTGGGCTTAGTTCTACCGGTTTAATAAACATTAATTTAAAACTTCATTTAAAAAAAGTCAAATTCATTCACATTTTAAGAAAACTTTTGTAGAAATATGTATTCCAACTCCATTGAAATCTCTCCAACACTCCAACTGCTTCAAAATTTTCCCAACTGCTTCGGAATTTTCCCAACTTCTTCGAAACTCTTTCAACTGCTTCGAAAATTTTTCAACAGGTTCGAAAATATTCCAACTGCTTTTAAAATTTGCCAACTCTGTTCAACATTGGGGACTCTTGTAGAAATATGTATTCCAACTCAATTGAAATCTTTCCAACTGCTTCAAAATTTTCCCAACTGCTTCGGAATTTTCCCAACTTCTTCGAAACTTTTCCAACTGCTTCGAAAATTTTTCAACAGCTTCGAAAATACTCCAACTGCTTTTAAAATTTGCCAACTCTGTTCAACATTGAGGACTTTTATAGAGATATGTATTCCAACTCAATTGAAATCTTTCCAACTGCTTCAAAATTTTCCCAACTGCTTCCTAATTTTCCCAACTTCTTCGAAAATTTTTCAACAGCTACGAAAATATTCCAACTGCTTTTAAAATTTGCCAACTCTGTTCAACATTGGGGACTTTTGTAGAAATATGTATTCCAACTCAATTGAAATCTTTCCAACTGCTTCAAAATTCTCCCAACTGCTTCGAAATTTTTCCAACCGCTTCGAAAATTTTTCAACAGCTTCGAAAATATTCCAACTGCTTTTAAAATTTGCCAACTCTGTTCAACATTGGGGGGGGATCGTCCCCCCCCATCCCCCCCCTTAGGCCCGTCCCTGCCTCCGACCTCAGAAAGAAATTCAATTCAATTTATAAAACCGCACAATTTCAGACATCTTCGGCTGGAAAAGTGCGAATAAAATCAGAAGAAATAATTTAGTAGACTTTCATTCTGAAGAAAAAGTTAGTTCTATTTTGAATGAGAAATTCTAAGGTAAGTATACTTTCCCCTGGCTGGAAAAGTATGAAGAGATCAAAGGGAAAATGATCAAGTAGTGCTTCCTTCAAAGGAAAAAGTTAGTACCATTTTGAAAGAGAAAATCTACGGTACGTAAATAAAATTCAACTTTATCTAGCTTAGAAATTCAGGCGACTGTAGTGTTTTGAATTCAGTTTATTATATTTGGAAGTAGAATGTTGAAGGACGTTTTTATAGTTAAAATTACGCAATTAAAATAAAAACACGCAGAATTTCCATTATAACAGGAAAACTAAATTTCGAACTGCCACATTTACTAAAGGGACTGCTCCCGAAATCGATATATTCGTCACCTTCATTCTGGAAATGTTGGAAAATAATTCAATTGAACAATGGGTTATCAGCTTTTTGAAATCCCTACTGAAAGATACTCTTGAGTGCTCTAAATGCACCAGAACATTACGCCATATTCGTGATTCTAATACTTGAGGAATGCACATTGCTCGCATGCAATTACATTTTTCACTGGAATTCACCTGACACACTGCAACTTTCTTTGACTGTAACTGGAACACCTAATAATGGTTTGATCTTTTGCAATTCTTCTTCAGTTAGTGATGTCGTCCTCAGATAATCTGCAACGTTTTTCGCTTCTTTTAGTGCATCATCGAATCTATCTTGAACTACAGCATTTATCAGAGGGTTCACTTCTTTAATCCTCTTTATGTAGGCATGTATTACATCTTCACTGGAAACCTATGAAACACCAATGAATCAATGATAATTATTATCATCAAGGAGAATCATTATTATTTATTTATTCAACTTCTTTTTTGGGGTTGTTTATACTGGCCAAATGTAATGATTATTTTCCGATGGAACTTTGGATCACCTTTTTAACGTTTTCATATTTGTTGCTAGATTGGCAAAAACATTTTATTTTTACATGATTAATTGAATGATGCAGTCTAACCTTTGATCACTATAACTTATTTGGTTGATGAATTTAACGTTTCAAGAATAAGCGGTGATTTTGATTTTGCACTTTGCATTTCGAACGGAAATGATTTTCAACCGCTGTCGAGAAGAAAATGTCTCATGTTTTACATCAATGAGAGAGATAAAGATTTATGAAAAAAATTTTATCGTCGTGCCATTGAAAGATCAGTAAAATTTTACTAACTAGAATCATACCAATTTGACGAAAACTTTTTTAATTTATTATGAATCGTAACTGAATTTTCGATATAGCTTTTGATGGCTGAAAGGCTCTCTAAAGTTTTACATTTCATTCGAAAACTGAAAAATCGAACTTCAAACTTTTTTCTATATTGCCTGTTTAGAAATAATATAGAGAGCAACAGATAGAAATAGGTTTTCCTCATCCTCAGGGCAATATAGAATTTTAAAGCAAAATCTCCGAAGAAACCAATAACCATTGTTGAGAAATATTTTCGAAGTAACATTGAGAACCATTTAAGGTCCGCTGTCAGATATAATTGTACAAAATCCTTCTATTGTAATTGAAAACTGTCCACTTACTTTTTTCTTCCTGATAAGCTCAGCAAGCGTCGTAGCACTTATCATCAATAAGTCATCTTTGGGAGGAGGAACACTCTTCTTTTCACCCCCTTGAAAAAGGGATATGAAACAGTTTTGCAGAAAACTGTATATTCTAAACCACACCAGTATGCAGTTCAATACGAAACCCATTACTGTTGCCGGTAGAACCTCCAAAATAGAACTTTGGAAGCTACGAAACTTGTTAGTTAAGAATCGCGAGCTGCTGCAAAAAAGGTGAAATAATGAGTTGCGAGCATGGAAACGATATTGTCGATGATTCTCATTAAACTGGATGGAACTAGGAAGTGACCGTCGAACTGAACAGACTGAATTTCAATTTTGGGTAGAAAATTAAATCACTTTATATGCGAATAATTCTTCATTTTGAAAAAACCTTTTAATGAATTCGTAAAGAAAAAATTTTTGATAAATTCCTATGCGAATGTAAATTAAAAATTTTCATGCCATTTTATAATGCTTTTTTGAAGTGACTATGATGCTTGTTAGTTTACCTCCGAAATGAACATTTTTGTGGCATTTTCAGGTTTTTTGCTTTTGAATATAACTTTGAGATAAATTCACTAGAAATTGTTTAGAAAAAATTAGGTAAGAAATCTGAGAAGGAAAGCTTTGATATAATCGATCAATTTTTTTCTGTTTCATATTTGTGTGTGAATGAATAAAATGTCAAAAATATGAACGCTCACATTTAGGTTGAATAAATACGATTACGAGCAATGATAAGATACCATTTTCGCTGTCATATAAGTATTCTTTAATGAGACATCTCATAATAATAAAACTGATGGTTCAAAATGAGGAAGCGAAAGCGTTAAAAAAAATTTATTTCAATGGGACACCCAAAACTTGTAGAATAAAGGCGTCGACTCTGATTATTTCTTCCGCGTGTTTATTAATTAATTCCAGTGAACTTGAAATATATTTTTATCGAGTTTCCTCGTTGAGTGGCTTGCAATAATTGATGTTGAGTGTTTTCATGCTTTTAATAGCCCAATTAAATATTGTAGAGGTATAACGTAAACAGGTAAGGAATGACGTAAATGTCAAATTTGGGAAAAAAATCTGACTAATAACGGGTAAGTGATCTAGATTACACTGAGCTGAGATACAAATCTTTTTTCACTTGAATTATATATATGTTATGAATAAGAATAAAAATAATTGAGGGAATTCGAACCAAAATTTTTGGCTCGACCAATATTATCGAACTAAACAACTTTAGTAACCTGAGAGAATGAGATTCTAATGCAAATCCTAACCGACTAGTATGGGCCAGCAGATCTAACTTTCAAGTAGTTTCCTCATCGGTAGAACTCGGGTGATTTTATAGGCGAAATGTCAAAGTTTGATCAATTTTCCTGAAGAAATGGGGAAATTATGGAAAATATGAATACCAAGCTATTTTGAATTGACTTTTCCTCTTTCGATCCGTATATTTACATCACGGCCAGGATATTTGTGAAGAAAGTTTTATCGATTTTGAGATGGCCCTTTTTTCGGATTTTCCCGCGGAATATAGGTACACACATTGTGAAAGAATGATAAAGCCTTCGTTGAAGTAGAATGAGCGCTTGAAAAGCACGACAATGACAGGATTCATTCACAAGAAAGCAAAATTCATTGAATAGAAATTCGTTAAAACATTCATGCAAACTATTCGCTTTAATATTTTATTCATATATAAGTTTTCAAAAAAAATTTTCGAATTGGATAGTATTATTTTACAGCCATCTAGTTTTCATGCTATTTAAAGACTTTCATGCCATGAGTCTATGGGAGTGTTTACTGGACAGCTGCGAAAAAGCGAAAAGTTATTGATCAAAATGTAGGTTTTTTCAGTTATGGCTTGTAGAGTATATCATCGCTGTGTTGAATGTTTAGCTTTACAAGAGATCTGATAACTTTCCAAAAGTAAATGTTCAAAGCAATAAAATCAGTTGTAATCACTAAAACATTCAATAAATAATTCACATTATGGGTGGAAATATCTGCACTACGATTATACTAAGAGAATAAGATCAACATACCTATCAAATAAAAATTTAATATGTTCAGGCAAACAAGTCACTCAATACACTAGAGGTGCTTCGGCAAATATGTGGCCGATAAGTGCATTATTACAAGATTATAATCGATATTTGATTGTTCTACGAAATCTCGAAAAATTTCAAATAACGATGAGATGGAAGTTCATAGCATATCTACAGTCACATATATTCAACGTTATCAGTTTCAAATTTTTATCACAAGTCCGTTTTGGATGATGTTCTATTATGTATCGTCATTGAAGCTTCTATTAGGTTCTATTTCTTTCATCTGAGCTAGCTCGTTACGATAGATGATTATAAGAGGCTGGTGCTCGTGATGTTCAATTCCAAAAATCGAAAATTTGAAGTGCACTACCAGAAACTTTGGTGGAAATGAAACCACACGAATAAGCTCAAGTATGAATACAACCCAAAATAGTGAAAAAAAATCGGAGAACATTATAGAAACAAGGCAACTAAGCCACATTTACGTTCTCTAATGTGGTATCCAAACACCTAGGAAAAATATAAAACTGCAACATCACGTAACACCCAGAGAATTGAAAAAGGATCAGGGGACCTCTATAGATATTATCGATGGGATATTTATGCAGTTATTTACGCTATTCTCATCGTCTACAGCATTCATAAAAATCTATTATCACGTAAAATAGCCCAAACAACTACAACAACAACAAATTATTATCATCCATGAATAAATATCCCAAAATATTCAAACATTGGCGCACATGCTGTGACTAGTCTTGAGTGTTTCTTTTCATACTGGCGTATCGTGAACTGAAGCCAAGAAAACACGTTTCGAAAAGACACTATTGAAAAGATCACGTTTATCTTCAATTTGGATATTCTATTCTGTCCAAATGAGAACGACACCATGGTTTAGTGATTTCCTATCGATATGGACATCTTTTGGGAAGGAGGCGAGAGACAGGGTTTTATTCTTAGTGTATTTGTCGGTGATAATATTTTATTTTCGAGACATTGGCGCGCAAAGAACTCTGAACAAAGTTTTTTGAAAAAGTAAACTTTTGAACGACTCACTGATGGAATTTTTTCCAATATTACTTGTACCTACCTGCATTCTTATATTTCATATTTCTCGTAGTTTTGACAGCAGATTATTAGTCTTTTTCTATATATTCATTCAATTCCTTCAAAATCAATGCTAGTTATTTCATCTCGCCATATCCATATCTGACATTGCAAATATGCATATTATATGCGTCCTTTTGTATATTCAATGCAAACGACAACTCCAAAAGTTGGGCGATGAACATCCTGTACATATTATTCTATCAGACGAACACAGTTTGCACGCGACTTCGCTCCACTAGACACGTTTGACGTTACCAACCGCCGGATTCTTCTTGTGCGAATATCCCGATGAAATTCCTCCAGAAACCTGGATGGAACAGGAGCGACGGCGCCTGAATTATCGATTGGCCCTATGTTTTCGGATAAACAACAGTTCCTCTGTGGAGGCAGAAGATTCTTGATCTCTCTCCCAGCTACATCTCATCTTCCTCTCTAAAAATTCGGAGATTTCGAAAATGTTTTGATTTGATTCTTCGCGTGAAGCAATTTCGTGATTTGATTAACAATGACGACTAATGCTGAGAATAGTAGATACACTGACGATAGCTTAGCTGATTTAGCAATCCCAATTCCTATACAAGTATACCTGTGGAAAAAAGTAAGGTATGTTTTCAAACAGCGAACACTGGAAGATTGAAGGATTTTTTTATTGATATGAAAAGTATTCAGAATATTCTTATCCAATACAGATTTGGGGAGGACTTTTACCTCAATGATTTTTCATGTGTTTGAATTAATTGAATCACAATGATCTTGAAAACTGTCGATTTCTTTGGATTCAAAAAAACCATTTCAAGAATTAAGAAAATGAGGCATTTAGATTAAAAATAATCACACTTGTATTCACCCTCAACCAAAAGTATGAAATAATATTCGAATATTTTTCTTTATTTTTCAAAATGCGAATCTATCTTCAAAGGTAGATCTACCAACAAGGTGAATCTACTCAAAAGGTAGATCGCCGGGCCCAAACTAGTTGATACATAACTCCTAAGAATCGTATTGACATATTTTTGCCTTTCAGTCCTTTCATCAAACAAAGGCTGGGAAAATTTCATGAAGCATCATGCATGGTAAGTTTTAAACAATTTGTACCAAAAACAACTTTCCTCTGTAAAAATTGGTTCTTGATTAATAATTTTCCTACTTAATTCAGATCTGTCAACAAGGTGCTACTACAACCATTCACCATGTAAGTATTGCTCTTGAATTATCTCTTGTGTGCGAAAACGATCAATTTTTTTAATGATTTGTTCCCTTCTCCACAGGAGGTGAAGGAATCTTGCAAGGTAAGAATAATATCTGAAATCTCAATTTCTAATTAAAAGCATCTGCTCTGTTGAATTCTATACATTACCAACACCTGATTGATCCTTGTCTTGTATTTTCTGGATAAAAGTCGTTACATTGAGTGGATATATCTACAGTTTGGTAATGTTGTTGTTATCAAATATCAATTCTTCTTCGAATGCGAAATATCTTTCTTTACCTTCTCTAGGTGTATGAGAAAGTTCTCGTTCAAAACTTGCAATCAGGATTGCAAGTTGATCTTGCCGAAGTAATTCGTTCTATTCCAAGATGGCGTTTGATTCAAGCATCTCTACCTCATGTCATGCACAGTGTAGCTTCTCTTCTGCATGGAAGGTGAATAGTTATGCTCTCCAGTTAACAAATTTTGAAACGAATGATTTTCAGAATAAAAGACGGAAATATTCAAGGCTTAGGAACATCAGAAACAACCTTGATGTACACACTGCATTGGATTATCTTAGATGCTGCTGAAGAATGCGCTGATAGTGATTATGATAAAGGAATAATCCATCCTTCTCCTTTCTACTATTTGTTCTCCATTCCCACTATAACAGTAAGATATTTTTCACTGTTGTAGAAAGTAAATTTAATGTTTATTCAATTTTAGCTATTCGTCTATCTGTTTGCCCCAATTTGCCATAACTTCAAGGAGTCGGATTTCAACAGTTTCCGCCTTGAGAATGGTTTGAAAATATGGCAACCTATGTGGGAGTTTCGACACCCAGAGGGTATATGCTTCTCTTCACAATGCAAACCAAAGCCGAAGAACTTCAGTAATAAGTACTGGCATCATAAAGTTCACTTTGGCGATGTATTCCAGGGACGCTGTGAGTTGGATAGCTAATTATTTTCACCCATTTTTCATCTTGAGAACCTATTAGTTTTTCTGACTTTGGGTTCTGTCAGTTTTTGCGTTGATGATCATTTTAATGTCTCTAGATTCCACTCAAGTTTTAGTGTTTATAGGTGGCTCACCAATTCAATGATTCTATTTGCAAGAAATAATAAAAACTGCATACCCAGCAGTACAATGCATTATATTTTGTTGTTCTCCAAAAACATGAATATTTTTCAGCGAAGACAATGCAGGCAGAGACTGTACATGAGAGTCCTGTTCAAGAATCCTGCACAACTACTTCTGAACCTCCAACACCAACGACCGTTACAGTTACTGCTACTTTCACAAAAATTTCAGATGACGAGGTAACTTGAATTAAGTTTTATTATAATGACAATGATGAAAAATACGAGAATCAAAACGGATGATCAAAAATTATCAGCATAATCGATCATTACTTGATGTAATTTGAGTATATCATTTCAAATAATTCAAATGAGTATGATAATGTTTTAGGCTTGGATTCCATCTCCTAAAGACACAGTATTTCCGGAAACAATCCCTGAAGAAAGTTCGAGTGCAGAGGAAGAACACGTCGTCATATTTAGATTACCACCTCTGTATGAAACTGATGGTTTCTTGAGAGATCCATCAATATATACGGTAAGAACAAGTTGAGGAGAGTTAGAGAGATAAATAGAATAATCAGTGAGAAGCTGTGTGATGAATCCACAAAGGTGAAACTTCCCTTTAACAGAAAAGTTAATTTATTTATTGAAAGATGCATTAACAGCCATGGCAAAGGTTATGAAAATGATCATTATTTTCAGGCTGAGGCTAGTTTGTTTCAACTTGCCATGAAGAGAAACAGTTTCAGTAAGAGTTCTGTCAAATCAGAGACAGGCTCGGATAAGGATGTGAAAATAACACAGCAAGGAACAGGGTGAGCCAGTATTTTACAGTCAGAAAGTATTCATGACGAAACTAGTCCAGTTATCTTGAACTTGCGAGGAGAACGGTTCCTTCTATAATTGAAAAACATTTCGTGTAGTGTTATGAATGTCTTGCAAATGCTCTATTCATGATCTCTATTAGGTTTGTACCGGAGACTGATCCTGTTCAAGAAAGAGAGTATCCTGAAGATAAGCCACATACTTTAGATGAAGCAATGGGGGAATCTCAAGACTCACAAAGGAATTTTTCCGGATATCCCAGCGTTGATATTTGTGCTGCTACATTTTTGGACGTCGCTGTTCTAAGATGCTTATTCATCACTTTATGGCAAGAGGAAGGCATCTACTGGGCCTTGCATTTTATGTATAATAGGTAGTTTTTTCTCATCGTATTATAATCTCAATAAACTAATATTCGTTATTCACATAAATGTTCTGCCTTTATCTTTCCGACAACTCATTCATGAACAGAATCCTCCAAAGTTCACTCTATCCATTTGATACTCAGATTACGAGATATAAGCGAAGCCACTTGTGGTCAGCAGCAACCAAGAAGAAGAAGCAATTCTTTACCGATACCGAAAATAGAGGTGTCTTTATACCAAGGATCAGATTCGAGAAAATCGGACAGCAACAAAGATTTCATTGAAGTTCCAGAGGTGAAAGATGTTTCACTTTTGGCAGGTATGATGGATAATTGGCTTGAAATAACTTCACTGAAAAATATTCTAATTGAAGAGTCTCCATATGTATTTGGGAAACAAAGATCAGAAGAATCCATTCATAGGAGAGCTAGCGAGAAGATAAAGAAGAAAATGAAGATTGCGGATCTGAGAGCCTTTGTGGAAACTAAATTGCTTTCTAAATCTGATAAAGCTCTGGAAAAAATTGGACAAGAGGATCCTCAAACACTTGCACAAATGGTCAGTATCCATGATATGAAATTGGGTCTCATGCATTTGGAAATTGATTATTAAATTATTTGATTGAATTTTCGAAGGAATACCATAGGAGCTTGGATACAGGCGATGAAAATTTGACCAGGCCATGTTCATCAGTAAGAATATCTTTTGAACCTACAAACCTAGTTAAAGGGAAAAGCATGCCAAGTTTGAGGTAAGATAGTTTCCACCTCCATTTCCATTTGAACTTCCATCTTCCTCTTGAAATTCATAACTGTCACCATCAGAATTAATTATTTCTCAAAAAAAATGTCACTCGAATCATAATTGATGTGTTGAGGTGCTCATTCAATTATTTTCACCATTTATGTTTGGGTCATCCTCATTTTCATCAATAATTTAATTTTTGAATATCCCGAAATCGTTTTCTGCAATGTCTATGATAAACCTAAAGCACCCTTCTCAAATTTCATTGGTTTAGGCGATAATATGGTTATGGTAGGTATGTAGATTAATGCTAAGCATATCATAGGGTAGCAATGAAATTGGAATAGCAGACACAATGAAGTGGCTTTTTCGTTCTTTTTTTGCATTCTAATATTAAGCCATCTATGGATAGGATGTATTTTCATTTTCAGAGTAAATGGTCGAAAATATATTGAATGAGCCCATCCCTACCGAATAGATTCAAATTTCTACAGATTCTTCTTCGACGTATACCTATATTCCTTTTCTTATGATCTATTCTATCTTTCTTAGCTGTTTAATAGATGAATTATGTGCAGCAGGGTAAGTTTGGACATTGAATCTGGTACATTTCACATTGGCCTTTTGAATGCTAGTACAAAACATGATCAAATTCGTTGCGATTCTGTTCTGAAAACTATTCGATTGCGTTGAATGTGCACAATGCGAATTGTAAAATTCATCGATGAGTAATGGGAATTTTACCCCACTGCAGTACTGCGCACTGAAGTTTCTTTTGACAACTATAGCTAGTGTAGGTATATTTTGAAGCATTTTGTCGAGGGGACTCTGTAACGTGTAACCAGAGAAGAACCAGGCTCATGAAAGCGTGTGTAGCATTCTACACACGCCACCCAAAAGCGATGCCAAGGTACCGCAGTCCAATTGGCTTTAAGTCGAGACTTGCTCATAATGACGAGTACTATGAGCGAAGCTGGGACGAAAGGTTGACCCCATCTCGATACACAACCTATGGAAACACGCTATAAAGCTATTAACTCAACTTCAGTAAGATCTATTGAATTCGAAAAGATTGATTGAAATCGGTTAGTAAATCGAGTCGAGATAAATGAACTCTTGCTATACAAAATAAAAGACTAAAGGGTGAAAGGATAGTGAGCCATAATGTATCTCGATGATAACAGTTGTAAAGGGTCGTTTATACTGGCCCGTAACTTATGCCCTTAAAATTTGTTCTCTTTAAGGGAATAAGTTAAAGTTCGAGTATAAACCATAGCATGAAATTTCTATCTTTCAACTCTTAGGGTAAGGGAAAAGTTTAAGTTACGGGCCAGTATAAACGACCCGAAAGGGTGAAAAATTCCGAACTTTCACCGCTTCCAATAATGAAAAAAACTAATGATGATAAATTAGATTATTTCTGCTTCTTGTTCTTCTTCAGCAGCTATCACAATTCGTGATTATTTTTTATATACTGGCTATATCCATCGTTCAACTCATGGCTGATATAATAAATAAAAATAAAACCTTTCCAGGGTGCCTAAAAAATAGACATTAAAAAGGTCAACGTGAAATGAAATAGTTCCAGCTTCGTAGATAGGAGATCTCAAATGAGAGCTTTTTGTATTGTTACTATTGTCCAGTGAAAAGCTATTAGGTATAAATTTGAGTAAATATAGGCAATAGAATGTCAGGCTTTCGATGTCGTGACTGAAACTGAATTGGTTAATTTATTACCGAAAACTTGATAATGATGTTAATGGGTTCATTTAGGATATTTTGAGACCGATTAGAAGTTCTGTAGACATAAAAGCATCAGGAAATATTTTAGCTTCTGTCTGCATACTGCATTCTCTTTGAATTATGACCGAAAATAATGGTTGATATGGTTTTAAGATTTCATTTTCTTTAGATATATCGGAGAGATTCATTGGGACCGCCAGAAAAATAGTAAATATGGAAGTCATCATTCACAGCCTATTGCAAACCCTATTATCACAGTCACCGAGCACACTCCTGTACCTTCTCCTGATTATTTAAGAAGACAGGTAATTGCTCATTGAGTTAACACACTGAAATATAACATCTTTATAAAGATTGATACCATCTAAAAAAAACTGCGATTGATTAAGTTTTATCCAAAGAAAATTTGAAAATTTCTTTATCAAACATGTTTCTGAACCAATTGATTTATTCGCATCTCTTGATTATTTAAGAAGACAGGTAATTGCTCATTGAGTTAACACACTGAAATATAACATCTTGGTGAAGATTGATACCATCTAAAAAAGAACTGCGATTGATCAAAAGTTTTATCCAAAGAGAATTTGGAAACTTCTTTATCAAACATATTTCTGAACCAATTGATTTATTCACATGAACAATCTTGATTGTGAAGGGATCTATGGACAGTCAGTTAGATGCGGCAAGTTTGACTGGTGGAAAAATTGGGCACTGGCATGAGAGAAAATCAAGTTTGACTAGATCCCAAACGGATTCCAATATAACGTACGCTGGAGAAGAGATTCCGGAAGCACCTGGATCTGCATGTTATATCACAAAAGATGGCGATATTGACTTGGACGTTGTCCTGAAGGTATTTTTAAGATTGCGAAAACAATATTCAGGATATCACAAAAATGCTTTTCAGGCTGTACATGCAACTTCTATGAGGGAAACAAAGTTCTGCACTTTAAGAGTACTGGAAGTCATATTGAATCTGGTAGAGCTTCTTATGGATATGGGTGTACTGAAGCAATTTCTACGAGATGAGGCGATGGGAAATCAGTCTTCCACAGACACTACAGACCGAAGTCCAAGAAAGCCAAACAAAGGTACTCAAAATAAAAATTCGAACGGTCCTGAACCTGAAAAAAGTGCCAAACCAATGACATCCCACAGACTCATAATGAACACTATCACTAGGTAGGTTCCTTGGATCAATAATATGATGACTGAAAAAACCAACGGGTATCTTCCTTTTCGTATATTTGATTTTTATTTGTAGAATATATAAACATCTAGGATGCCCTCATGGCTGCGCAGACGGACAAAGAGGACCTGCGGCAGAATTTTTGCGCACCCAATGTCAAAATATCCTTTCGAAACTGAATAGAGCTAGTGGAAAAGAGTTCAAAGGGTTCTTGAAAGATTTCATCAAGAATCATACATTATCAGACTTGCTGGAGTTCTTCCATGCCTACGTTGGATTCTGCATTGATCCAAGTTCCCTTTTATCACCTCTCAGTAAGTTCCTTCACTATTCTAAGAATTTCATGAGAAGAAAAATCTACTGACTGGTCTCATCTGATGATTACGATTCTTTTGAAGGTGTTGGGGGCTCTGGCATAAGAGGCGTAGAAGGAGAAGTTATTTCTCATACCTTCAAACCATTAGTAACGAGGTTCGTTGAGTTTTCGAAAGAAATGAAAATGCCTGAAAATTTGGTGCGTTCATGATGTTAATAAAGGGAGTTTCAGACTTGATAATTTTATTTTCAGAGTTTCCACTGTGAAATTAGACAACTTATGATTTATGTTAAAGAGGGACATGCTAGCGTATTCAGAAAAGTGGTACTCAGTGCATTATTCGATACAGCAGATAGACCTAATAAGAAAGAAAACAAGAATGTCCAAACAACCAGAGTAATAAGGTACTGCCATCCGAAGATTTCTGATTCTTAACTTATTATATCCTCATATATTTCAAGGCATATGCATCATTCCGAAGTAGAAGAACCACCTGAACCTACATCCGAAACTGTAAACTACGGTATGGATGATAAAAACGCAAGGAAGCTCTTGTTTAAAAAGAGGAGTACATCTTCTACCTGTGCGGTAACTATATTTTATATTAAAGGTCGATGTTCCCATTAGATTAACGAAATGTTCTTCTATTTACGATAGAATCTATTGATTCAGAGCCTGTTGGAAACTGAAACAGAAGAATCATTTCGGACCAGTCAAAGTCCATTGGGAAATTTGAGAAGAAAACATCATACGAGCATATTGACACCACGTCAAAGCGAAAGAGCATTGGGGATAGTTGAGGCTCCATCAACAACAAAACCGAAATCAATGAGTAAAATAGGTGAGGCTTGATTATCTCGTGCAATCTATAATCCAATTTGAAATTTCAGTTAATTGGTTCAAGAAGAGTGGGCAAAGCTCCACGGATAGTATTGATAACTATGAGAATGGAGATAATTTCAATGATTCTACAAGCTATACAAAACCAGCGAAGTTCTCAGCTAAATCGTCATCCAGAGGGTAAAAAATGTTGTAGATCTCTATGTTCATTCTACATTAATATCTTTCAGAAATGTTGGTCAGACACTACAGAAAGCGAAACGAAGAGTGGAAGATAAGTTCAGTAAATTCGTTCTGAAGAAAGGGAAGAAAAAAGATGGCAGCATGGAGGAACCATCGGGAATATGTCAGTATCATTACCTACAGATCATGTACCAAATTCTGAATGATATTTTCCACAGATTTGAGTAGAAAAAATTCTTTCGATATGGGGGAATCGTCTAGAGAATCCGAATTCATAGTTTTGAAGGAGAGAAAGTTAATCTCAACTGCTGCAGTTCTGAATGGGACCATGAGGTTCGCATTCTTGTTAGAGACATGTCCTCCTGGTTCAGTACCCGATGCTAATCTTCTTGCATCTGTCTTAGATCTGGTCAGTAATACTCAATCAATTTAATCACGAATTCATTGTATGTATTTTTATAGCCACGATCAGCGAACGTAGCGAGAGCTGCATTTTTGATGGAATGCTCATATTTTGTCCATTGCTGCAACAAGGGGCAATGGCCAGCATGGATGAAACTAAACTACTCTATATTCAGACCATCAGGTCCATTACCGACAAGAGGTCCTCCAACAGGTGTTCGCAGGTCGCATATCCTTCAGAGATCCGCCGGTAAAATGTTCCAGCAATGGGCAGAGGTGAATGCAAGGATTTTTCTTTCCTGAAATCTTTTTAATTTCGGTTTACAGATGCTTGGACAACGTTTGGAGAATATGATTAAAGAAGACAAAAATTATGAGATGCAAATTGCAGCGATGGTTGCTGATGAGCAAAAGCAGAAAGAGCTTCTCACTCAAGATGAGGAGGAAGACTTCTTGGATGAAGGTGAGGAGGAAATGATTTCGAAAATAGTAAACATTCATTCGATCTATTTCAGCAAGCATTTATAGTTATGGTTCAGGATGCTCAGTGTCCATTAGACTTCTAACTTGCATACTGCTGAATGAAATCACAGCATTCCTCAGAGAAACATATCAAACCATACCCAAATCATCTAGAATGACAGGAAAAGAAAAACCTACTCCATGGGAACGACTTTATAGCAGAGAAGCAAATAGAAGGTGGAGTATGGCCCTTTCTTCTATGGGTCATTCTCAAACTTCTGCACAAAGTTTACAATCGATAACTGGAGATCGGGATTCAGGTGAGTTATGAAGCCAGTGAAAGTTTTTTTAAAAAATGATTCTTCATAGGTCAAACGGAAAGAAAAATAAGTTTTGTTCTGCATGAACCCGATAACGAATCAGAAGGAAGCAGCAACACCACAGTAACCATGCAAGTAAGTTTCCAAAACAATTATTTTCAAAAATGGACTAACGTTATTCATCGAGGGCGAAGATGGCAAAAGGGTTGCTCAGCCTTCAAGACCTTACCTACTCAGGAGAGGAACTGCAGCTCAGGGTGGAGGATCTTTCAAGAGAAGAAGTCTGAAGCTGAGGAGAGGAACAAAGGAAGGAAAAGAGATGGAGACTGATGTTCGTATTCCCGAAGGGCCCTCAGTAAAGAGAACGGATTCAATACAGTCCAAAAGAAAGGTTAGTTCAATTTCCGATAGAAGTGATACATCCGAACCTGGCATAGCAGGAGAAGCGAGTGGAGAAGAATCACCAGGAGTACTGAGTGATGATCAACCTCCAGAAAGTCCAACTGATAGCAACGACACTGATGATACCAACAAACATATGCCATGGCTAAAAGTAAGTATCCATACTACAGTTTTCTTGATATAGATCGTGAAAATATGTCATCTCTTTCAGACAATGGTTCAAGTTATGAATTCGTTTTATTATTTCTGTCCTCATCAGAACTTTTGTCACCCTTATTGTTATAGAAGAGTGATGAGGTCTTGTTCGCGACTAGTAAGAGCCGTAAGGAAAGTATATGGTGAGGAATTCGGTATTCTTGAGGATAGAATGTGTATGGATAATGATAATAAGAAAAAGAGTAAGAAGGAAAAAAATCACAACAGAAAAATATCTGACCAAACCAGCTCACAAGTGTCTCCTATACGGCGTAAGGATAGTGTTGGAAAAAAAGATAGGTAAATCGGTTTATTTTATGTATGAGAACATTAATGAATATTTCCAATTTTTCACTTCAGAATCGATAAAAACGTGGATTACAAATTTTCATCGAAAGATTCAACAAAAGATACTCCAGTATCTGCTAGTGGTAGTGACACTGCAGAAACTGATTCGTCGAAAAAACAAAGTGATAGTTCAGTGGAACCTCCACCTATCTTGAAATATTTGAAGACTCACGTAAGTGTAAACTATGCATATCCACATCACCAAATTTTCATACTCATTTTTCCTAGGTGAAGGATGCTTTCCACGCCCCTCTTTCTACTCTCATCAAAGGCGCAGTTATCCTTCCCGAAGAACAACTCATTGGGATAATCCCAATAGCATGGGAACTCCTCCTTGAAAATAATCAAGAAGTGGCAGCTTGCGCATCTTCCTTATTTATTTTAGCCGCTGTGAAAGCACCTCATCAGGTTTCTGAGATAATGCAACATAATTTATCGCATACAGACACAAAAACCAGGATAAATGCCATTTTGAGGTATTATCTGTATATCCCATTTCCCATATAATTACCTGTCTTCGTAGATTTCAGGTATTATGGAAGATGAGGTATCAAGTATGGCCTAGAATGGAAGATGGTGCTCATGCTTTATTCAAAGTCCCACCACCAGGTATAGAGTTTACCTTACCGTCGCCTAAAATTGGAATTGAATCCTTAGATGTGGTGGATTCTCCTTGGGAGTTATTCGTTAAGACGAAAGTCGAAGAAGTTACCATCAATCAGGAAAGACATGTAGGCTTGAGTTTCAATGTTCTAGGGTATATTCTGATGGTAGTTGATTTGCAGCGATCTCTAGTTACTGCTACCAAAACGAGAAAAAAGCAACAGACTGAATTGATTAAAATGGCATTACAAGCACAGGACGACAAGAAGAGAGAAGAAAGAGAAAATTTTCTGATAACCACCATTCCTATAACCATTCAAGCATCTCATGAGCCTAGTCTATACCACATAAGCGAAGAACATGAGGAAGGTATCTTGATTTAGATATTTTCAAAAATCCCAAGATTTGATAGAAATTTATTTCAGTGGACGATGAACAAGTTGATGGTCAACCTAGAAACACCGGTCATCATTTACATTCTGCACATTCTTTGTTTCCATCCTGTTTATGCTCAGCAGTGGTCCAGATCGTAAATCTGCTGGACGATGGTGCTGTTTCTGCTGACGGTTATGCAGTATATGAAGTAGCTTATCAGGTATTTTCTTCCTTTTATGTTAATTTTATGGCTAGCTCATAAGACTATTTTAGGTGATTTGGACCTGTTTGGTAGAAGATAGTGCATTGTTTCTCAGATACATTTTGGAGAGGCTCACACGTGAGAAGCAAGAGAGAATTTTCAAGATTTTGAGACACTTAATAAGATTTATTCCCAAACTACCTCAGCAGGCAGCATTTGCGCTCTACAACTACATAATAGGTTATGTGATGTTTTATGTGAGGAGCCCACATGAAGAGGGACAGCATCTGATAGGAGCGGCTTTATCTCTCTTGTGGATGGTAAAAATGTTCGATTTGTATCTGGTAGATTCAACATATTTCCCATTTTAGGTTGTTCACAGCGTTCATGGAATAATGTTCAAAGATTTGAAGCAAATTCTTCGCAAAGAGCAGTGTGATGCATCTATTTTGCTGACAGCAAATGTACCATCTGCGAAAAAAATTATTGTACATGGTCCACAAGGTAAATTTTACTTTTACTTCTTCATCTTCAAAAAAACAAATATGTTTTGTAGATCCAGACGCAGGAGGCATCCCATCACAATTTCCTGTACAAGAAGATACCCAATTCTGCCAAATATTGCGAGAAGCTTTAGACTTCTTTGGTATTGACGAGAATCGACACAATGAGTTCTTTCTGGTAGATTACAAGACACGTATGTATTTCATGTAATGATTGTGTGCAGTTAATTCAGATATCATTTTATACTAGTATATTTATTTTTCACTATGAATTTTTGCATTTCAGACCAAATACGTAACTCAAACTCATATGTGAGGGACTTCTATTTCTTCAAAAGGTCCCAATATCCTCAATTGGAACTAGTGCATATGAAAGAAGAAGAGGCATTCAATGCGTTACAGAAACAGGAGTTGGTTCATAAGTTCATTGAAATTGGCAAAGTTCTGCTCACTTGGGCTATCCTGAAAAATGTAGATATGGTAAATCTATCATAAACTAGAGTTGACAATTTTTTGAAAACCTGTATCTGTAGGTTGTGCAACGAGTAGTTTTCCTTCATGAGGAACTGATGAAACTTCCGTCATTTCCTAGAAAAGCCTTGGAGTCGAATTTGGATTTGTACAAAGGTGGTGAGCTTGGAAGTGTTTTGTTAGGTCTGGATGTTCTTCACAAATTCATGTGGATACGTTTGATAGCGAGAATGTTCGAAGCAATGGCTGGAAATTTTGCATATTCTAGTGACATTCATTTGTTCTTGAATGTTCTGAACGGATCACTAATTTTGCATGCCGAGGATGCCTTGATCCTTCGATATGTCATGGCAACCTACATCAATGCCGCATTTCACTTCAAAAATATTTTTGCTACGAACGGGTAACTTATCTTCGATTCCATCGAATTTGTTCTACTGTTATTTCATTCCAGTTATCTCTTGATCATGCCCACTCTACTCAAAATATATTCCAATCATCAAACCAATAAATTGGTCACAACAACTATCGAATATGCTGTGAAGCAATTTTATCTGATGAACCGAAAACCTTTTATTCTGCAAATGTTCGGATCGGTATCAGCAATGTTAGATACTGATGAAGAAGGGACTTACGGGGATGCCCATAAAGTATGTATGTTCTTTTTCAACTGAGACTCAACTAACTATTTAATCCTGAATAACAGATCCAATCCAGTTGCTTATTTAATCTTCTGCTGAGCTTAGAAACTCCTTCCCCAGATCCTCTCAGCATAGCTGAGTTGGTCAAAGAAGATAAACCCTTAAAAGCGATTGATTTTTGCTATCACGATGAGAACGAAATGGTCACCATTCTAGACTGTATATCACTTTGTGTCATAGCCGTCTCCTATGCTTCAGATAGTGTCAGAGGCTACCAAATGCTAGTGAGTAGAAAAGTTCACTATAATATGTATTCCTGCAGTCATTCTTTGCATTTAGATTATATTGGAAGCCATTTTGCCTTGTTACGTCCAACATATTCAACTGCCCTCATACAATAAAGAAGGCAAGACCGAGAAGGAAATTATAAACCAACTTGCAGTAGCCATAAAGACACTGGTCAATAACTGTGAGGCGCTTACAAAGTAAGTATCATCAGCTTATTCCAATTGTTGATCTCATACAGAGCAATTCTCAAAATTCAAGGAGTTATAATGGACCACATAGATCCAGTCCTGAACACAAAGGATCAAGTCAGAGAAACTACAGTAGGGGTCCTTACAACACGGGATTTGATTTCGAAGACGAGTCCCACATAAAATTCATGAGTGAACATTCAAGAGCGAAGAGTATGTACGAGCACGATATCGAAGATTCTGAAGCTTTAAGAGCTGCGTATAGAAGACCCAGAGATGTTCTGTTGTCTTTGGTGGGCGAATTTATGTGTAGAGCAACTGTTCGTCTTCAAGAATTGAATAAAAAGAATAATCAGGAAGGCAAAGTGATCGACTTGTTGGATATAAAATCTCATATTGTGAGTGATTTGGTCAAATCAAAAGTTTAATATTATTTTTGCCTTTTATTTGTAGAGACTGGCTGATATAGCCCACAGCCTCCTGAAAGTGTCTCCATATGATCCGGAGTCTATGGGATGTAGAGGATTACAACATTATATGAGTTACATTCTTCCTTCAACTGAATGGGCAAACGATGCTATGCGACCAGCCTTGGTAACAATCTTGAGGAGGTTGGACAAAGTTTTCCAGAAGATATCGAAAAAGCCTTCAATAAGGGTGGGTCGTCAATATTTGATTCTCAAGAAGATATTTTAGTTATTTAATTCCAGAGGAACACCGACTGGGATGCTGCTGCTGGTTTACTGAAAGGAATTTACGATACCATGAATAAATATTCATATATTAGCAATTGGCAAAACATAAAGACCCTTCTGAATACCTGTCAGGTATGCACCATATATTTTACTTCTTTCGAACTGAATTTCAATTCGTAAATATAAATTTAAATTTCAGAGTCTCATAGTAACTGATCCCTCTTCTGGTGATGGTGTGTCATCTGCTACAGCGGCTCTGATGAGCCAGGCACCACCTCCCCAGTTTTGCTCGATGGTGGTCCGCCTCATAGCACTTCAGATGCAGAACAATATTGTGAGAAGCTAATCAGAGTTGAGCAAAATGAACATTAATTTATATTATTCGATTGCAGGAACAATCAAATGCTCTGGAACAAGTATGTGGAGGTAGTTCGGTATTTCCTACGCAAGAAAAAGCTGAAAGTATGATCATCAATCTGCTCATGCCTCTTTGTCTGCGTGTTGGAACAGGAAGTGAGAGAATATTTCATTCATACATATTTTTCAAATACGAGAAATAATAATCAAATATACTCCATTCACTTTTATTCAATCACATAGGAGGTCATCGTTTCGTTTTCAGTAGTTGGTGCACCTGATGAAAAGTCTGTGCGCGTACAGAAAATACCGTTGATGACAAAACGATGTTGCCAGTTTCTCTGTTTACATCAAAGTAAAAGTATCGAAGATATTCCACATTTTGTTAGTTCGAATCGATCGGCGATTTTGGGGCGAAATATCGATAGGAAATCGCCTATTTTTCCGTTCTTCGTCGTCCAGAAGAAGTTTCCCGTCGATATGTGAAATTTCGTGCAAGTGTCATTTTTTCCTTTCACGACTTTTGGCGTGAGTACGAACGGCAAATTTGAATTGGACCAAAAATCGATTTATACGCATAAATAATGCGAAAGTAAGTACTAATCGACCTTTTTACACTTGATAACGAAGTTTTTTAGGTATCTGGCCGTTTAGAAAGATTTCAAACGAAATTCCGGTCCCCCAGAAGTTTGGTTTGTTTCGGTATCGTTTTTGGTGCTCAAAATTCATTCGGAATGTGTGAATGGACAAAAAAGGCTTCCTCATACGATCTTCTAACGAAAGCGACCGGAAAATATGGTTCAGGTAGGATTTTCGAGGAATTATGAGGAAAGAACTTGCAGAATGCAACTGCACGATTCTCGTGAGTAAACGGGTTCTGGATGGCCATCATCGGTCTCTAAATGATTATTGTTGATCGTTTTCACGTTTCAGAAAAAAAACACTTCGAAAAAGCTAAAAAAAAGAAGAAATATGACTATATTGCATTCAACGGTAGGTGAATTCAGATTCCGATTAATTGAAATGTGTCACTGGAGCATTCGTTCCTATCAATCCTTTGCCGAAAGTAGAAATCGGCTATATTGAACCAGAATACATCGGTTTTTTCCATATTCCAAGAGTTTGTGTCTTATTTTAGAACAGGTGAATTATATTTTTAAGCATATGTTTGACCTATTCCATTTTATTTGTACAAACCTACTTTGGTGGTAATGTATGAATAGTTTTTAAACTAATAAATTACTATACAGTCAGAATATTTTACTCCTTGTTCGTAAGATCAAATAAATGAAATGTATATCTATAAAGCTTTCAGGAATTGACATTCTTGCTTATTGATTCATAACGAAAACTCAGTTACTATTGCATTGAAATAATTTGTTTCTCTGTGAATAAATTCGTTAATTCAGTTATTATGTTTGTTTTTTTTGTGATGAATGAATAAAACTGTTATTTATTTGAAATATAGAAATATTAGAAATAGAAATGTTATGCACCCTCACAATCATATCACATACAATATCATGATGAAAACAAAGCACATCGATAAATCTTTACAATCATAAATCCAAAAACTCCTTTATATGTAGAATATTGTTCACAATTTTCTGTTGTGTTCTCCAAAATGAAATATACATTCTGAGAAATACGCTAAGAATGTAGAAAGGGCAACATAGTGTTGACTTGGAACATAAAAATATTTTGAAAAACGATACAGAGAGGAATGTGTCAAATTTCCAAGGCCAGAGTTTTGATTTTATAATTGTGAATGGAGTATAGATGCATGTCCTATACATCTCTCCCATGCTCATTTTTGAACTAATAATTTTTTTTATACCCAATCGAAATCTAGAACTATTTCGGAATGTTCTTCAGAATAGTCTCGAGGCAATCGATTTTCGGATATCCTTTATAATTAGGGGTGAGGAATAATGAAGAAATTGACTTACTAACTAATTTCAGCCATACCGCAGATGAGCCAAGCTGATATTTCATTTGCTTTAACGACAGTTCTTCATGCCATGCATCCCCCAACAAGAAATCTAGGACCTATAGGTCCCAACACAAAAGGCATTGCCGAGATAAGAACTGGAAGCCTGACTTTCACTGGAACTAGAGATACGAAAATCAATACTAAGATAAATGTATCACTGTACCAGGTAGCGTTTTTAGGTGACTATAGATGATTTATCATCAACATTGACTACATAAAAAATATTTTCCAGCTTTGAAAATTATAATAATATGTTTCGAAGCTGAACTGAGTTACGAATGGCACAAAATCACAAGGGCCATGAGAGAATTAGGAAAGAGAAACGAAGCACATAGCTATTTATGGGATTTTCTTGAATTTGTTGTTACCCACAGAACGCCACTTTATATTTTAATGTATCCCTTCATTTTTCAAAAGGTGAGTGACATGCATTTTGATAAAAAGTGAAGCAACTTTTGTGATGTACCTAATATCTACATTTTTCTGAAATGCAGCTTTCCAATCCTCCAATTTCTGACCTGGAGAGGCAATATCACTCCAAAATAAGGGAGAAAATAAGGAGTCACAATTTTCCCAAATGCCGTGGAGCTCTCTTAGTAGAACTGGCACGTCGTATGAAAGAACTGAAGGAAGAACTTGAAGACTGTTAGTTCAGTTATTTATCGAAAAAATATTGTTTATTGTTTCATTTACTTGCAGCTTCAGAGTGTACCGAATCCCAGAAAAAAGATGAGCCGGTTCATCCCACTGTAGTGATGACTTCGGAGACAGTTAGCAAACATCCTAGACATTCCTTGATTGGTTTGCTGACTGGCGAAGGGAAAATTGGAAATGACCATTCTCACGGCCATTTTGGTCATAAAGGTAAAAAAAAATATGATCTCTTCTGTATTTCACATATTTTCACATTTAATAATAATAATAATAAATGAAATAAATTCTAAGAAGTGAAGATCCGCTTCTGAAATTTGTTGCTCAGCATGAAATTGCGAATCATGGAGCCTTTCTATTCAGAGCTGCAAAAAGGGCCGTGGAGAAGCTCAGCATAACCAGCGTATCGATCAATCCTGAGCTCGCTGGAGCACCGATCACTCAGGCGGACCAAAGAAGCCTAGCGAGACTCATCCGAAAGTCTCAGTCGGATAAATTACTCGAAGATCGTATGAGTAAAAACTTGTACTCCATATATTTCAGGAGTTTAAAAGACCAGGACCTGTCTGAGGAATTGTCTTTCGCCTTTCTGAAGTCCGCTAGCCTCAAGTCAGAGACGGACGGATTTGTGATGGCGTGTCAAGATGGAGTACTAAATACGAGATGTTATAAAAAGAACATCATGAAAATGGACACCCCAACAACTTGCAGGGCTTGCCATAGGCAACATGAAACGATTATGCACATCCTTTCCGCCTCCAGAGTCCATGCTCCATCAGGGTATGTAGAGAGACACAACGCGGCTCTCCGAATTCTATACTTTCATCTGAGAGCCGCGTATGAGATAGACAAGGAACCGGTGCTACCATATGTGCCTCTGGAGATGGTGGTCCAGAACGAAAGAGGTCGCATATGCTGGAACTATCCGGTCTCAACAACACGACAGATCAATGCTGTTAGGCCAGACATACTTATTCTGGACAAGGATCTGAAGGAGCTATTTGTCGTGGAATTCTCCTCCCCTGCTGAAAATAATGTTGAGATGAAAGAAGAACAGAAGTGGCAAAAATACAAAGATCTTATATCCGAGCTTGGAACTTTATACCCAGGTCATAAAATTAGGATGGTCGTACTAATCATAGGATGTCTCGGTGGAATGAGAGCCAACTACGTAGATGAACTGAAGATTATCCCGGCCTGGCCGAGGTATTGGCGCACAGAATGCAAAAAGCAGTGTTGCTCGGGTCACTTTGTATCATCAGGTCTCATGAACTCTAGAAGCCACTTGCATCTCTTTTGCTAAGGGACGCTACGAGGGCAGGATGAAGAACTCCTCCATTCAAGTGTGAGGAGTTTTTAGTGAGTAACCAAACAAGATCTTGGATTCTCACACTACCGAGAGTGCGGACCCTCGTGGTGCTCATAAAGGGTTTTCCCCTCACATGGACGTAAAAAAAAATAATCAATGAAAATACCTAACTCTTAATGAAGAATTAAAAAACATTCATTAAAATTTGTTCTTCTATATTCAACCATTTCTCAAAAAGCTGTATCAGTTATTGGCTATTCATGAACAGTTAATCTAGAATCCTTTTCGAGCATATTTCTGACGACAACTGATTTATTCAGAATCATCTACAAGTACGAGTCACGTTTCAACGCCAAATCAAGGAACAACCAATAGCATCCTTGAAGGAAATGAAACACAGAAAGAATCCTCAACACCTGTTAACCAACCAGGTAACAAACGAGAAGTACTATTTCGAAATAGTATTCAACTTATGGATATATGTGTTTTTATTTTTATTGAGAAAATTATAAAACTCGGAATTTTCAAATATATATTTTTTTGGCAAAGAAAGATATCCTTTTTATTATCTGGATTCCCGATATTGTATATTCTTCCCATTTTCATAGTTTGCGCTGCTAATATTGAAGAGTTGCATGAAGAACTGATTGAGATACAAATCAGAAATGTTACAAGCATTCGTAGGCTGCATCATGTGTCCATTGCTATATTTTATGCTAATGTGAATCCTCCTCCTAGTAGGGCAATTCAGGTGGAATTTTATCCTTTTTGAAGAAACCCTCTTTCTCTTATTCGATGGTTTTGGTTTCATGATTATAATAAAATATTTTCGAAGTTCAAACTGGATCATATCTTTTTTCACACAAAACTTTCGTTCACAGTATGAATTTAATGAGTTGAGTGAGTGAATATGGCACTTTCTGCTACCATTATATGAACTGAAATGCCCTAGATAATTAATTCAATGTTATAGATGTTTGGATGTCGTGCATTACCTCTTTCAGATCGCTCATCCCAAAGATCTTCCATGAGTGAGGACCAAGGCACTCAAATACCCAAATCCGAATCTTTCATAGCTCAGAAGGTCCATAAACTGCGCTTTGTTTCTTCCGTAGAATTTAGACACACATCAGGTAATTCTTCTACATAGTCACACCAAAGCCAAAACTTATGCACCAACACACATGAAGTAGAAATTGTTGCACGTCGATGTTGTGCCTGCGCATGCGAATATAAACGACCACATTTTCATTGGCTGTCCCAAATTAGGTGAAACTTCGGTTACGCCGTTGAGTCCTGGAAGTCCAGAAGAGAGCTCTGGAGAGAATCATCCGGGCAAGTCGAAGTTGCAGAGGATAAAACCCCAAAGTCGAAAGACATTTCGTTTGAGGAGGAGCAGAAAGAATAGCGAGGTAATTGATTTCAACGTTGATACAAGCTTGGTCAAGGTATTCCTTCTACATGGGTGACAGTAGTGGTCCTTTTGGACAGAAATTCCCGAAATTGAGACGAGCAACTTTTTGGTTTCCTCAGAGAAGCCTTCAACTCCGACCAAGCTCCAAAATTTCACATTGTTCTAATCACTAATGTTTTGTTATGAACAGGTTTCCCATGTAAAACTCACAAACGAAGAAGAATCCAGCAAACCATCTTCTCCAATAACAGCAACATCGACACGCTCCTCAGATCAGAGCTCCAGCAGCCAAGCTCAAGTTTTTCCAGATCCCCATCGCTTGCGCATAGCCACAAGAATAAACCCCACAGAAGGATCATGGGACGAAGATAGCGCCGTATCGCAGACTTCAAGTACTTCCGGTTACCGTGAATCTTATCCCGTGATGCACTTGAAGGAAACGTTAGAATCAAGTCCGAAGGCGTTCCCTCCGTTGGCGTCACCAGATTTTCAAGATTTGCCATCAACCAGCAGTGCCACAACAACCAATAATTTCATGCATGGCGATAACAGTTCACCGGAATGTTCACTGAATGAGAATGGGGAGAAAACTGCTTTGCTCGGCCATGCGGAGAGATCATCATCTCAACAGTCATTGTTGGTGGTGTTCGATCAACAAGATGAAACAACACTTATATGAAATAAATGTTGAATTTCTGTTATATGTTGTTAGAAAGAAATATATATTAGATTAAAGCAGTAGCGAATCCTTTATATTCCTCGTGAAGATTAAATCTATAGCAAATACGAGTATATTCAAAAAATTATAATTTCCTGCATTTTTCCAAGCGAACAAAACACAATATCAGAAAAAACATGAACAATAATAATTTCAACAATTCCGCATTTAAAATTTAGGAACGGCTCTGCAAATTGTTCAACCACTCTTACAAATTGGGTGTTTTTTCATCCAACTGGAAAACCGCAAGAGTACAACCAGTACCTAAAAAAGGCAAAAAGACCCTACCTAACAACTACAGACCTATCGCTCTGTTATCTATTATTTCAAAGGTCATGGAAAAAGCCATCAACTTCGAGCTCATGAAACATCTGGAACACTCAGGAATTATCAACGATAGACAATATGGTTTCCGTCATCAGAGATCCACTGGTGACTTGCTCGCTTACGTCTCACATATATGGCAGCTATCTACCGAGAAATATGGTGAAACCCTAGCCGTAGCACTGGATATCTCCAAGGCATTCGATCGAGTCTGGCATCAGGGACTCCTCGCCAAGCTTCCATCTTATGGCGTGCCCCCAAAGCTATATTCTCTGCTAGCTAGTTTTCTCTCAAACAGATCTCTCCATGTAGTGGTCGATGGAGTTTCGTCTGACTCTCTACCCATGAATGCTGGTGTTCCGCAGGGATCAATTATGGCTCCAACACTATTTCTACTTCACATCAACGATTTGCTGGAAGCAACTTCGTGTCCAGTGCACAGCTTCGCGGATGATAGTACCCTCCATACCGCCTTTTCTTCTAGGGCTCCAATACCAGCCCGCCAAATCAAAAACGAACGAGGAAGAAATGTTAACAACATAAATATGGACTTGGCAACAATTCTTGAATGGGGATCTAATAACTTGGTAGAATTCAACGCAAACAAAACACAAGCATGTCTTTTCTCTAGAAAAGCCTATCTTACTGTGCCCAGCATAAAATTGTCGGGAGTGACCATACCGTTGAAGTCATCCATTTCGATGCTTGGCATTACTGTCGGCAGAAACCTTTCCTAGTGTTCTATTCCGATAACTTTATTCTACGTTGTAAATTTCAAATCTTGCCCTATCACAACATACACAGAAATGTTGATACTGAAAGATGACAATCTCAAATATCCTCATCCCAGCATAATTCCAAGATCTTAATTGAATGGTAGGTAAACTACACACACAAAGCAGGATTTGTGCCAATTCTGATGAAACATAATCTTATAATAAGACATCAAACACAGATTTAATCTCGGCATCTCAGACTATTTGATAATAATTATATTATCGTGGATTATTTTGGAATTTTATCATGGAACATACTCAGAATCGACTGGCTTCACAACTCATCCTTTGTTTTCTGTACCTCATAGGTTACAATGCATGCATTGAAATTAACGCTCATTATCGTCATCATAATATCTCTTGTAGGATGTTTAGTAGCTTTCCTGATTTTCAGCTGGAATGCTGATGAGGAAAAACTTTGTAAGAATTTATTGACCGATATCGAAAGAACAGAAATCGCTTCCTATCAAAATTTGGCCGATAGAATATTTCGAGAAACCATAACTGGTTCTCATAGAGGAAGTACATTCAGAGAACTCTCTACCTTTATTGATAAATTCGGGAATAGAATTGCTGGAAGTGAGAATCTGGAAAATGCAATCGATTATTTAGTACGAAGATCTGGAGAGGAGAATCTGGAGAATATACACACAGAAGAAGTTCTGATAGAGAGTTGGAATAGGTGAGGACATCCTATCTGACTTTTATGATTATAAGGTAATTTTCGTACATCTAAGTGAACCTTAAGGATGACGAATGTCAGTTCAGTGACTATAAGCATTTAAAATAAATGGTTCATGTGGCAATGAAGTGGTATCAGAAAATCTTGATCATTATGAGAGGAAACAACATAATTGAATCAGCCACTGATTCGTCGGCAGTCATTCAAAACTTATGGTTTGAGACCATTCATAAGCTTTTCGAGAGACACTCTGTATATTCCCAACTCATTCAATGTATCAACTTGTGCTATTGGTTCTCAGATGAAAACAACTCGAATAAAACGGTATAACAATCGATAAAAATTAATCGAGCCTTTAAAGTAGGAGAGTATGATTAGTAAATAGTGGTTTTATCTTTATTGATGATAATCATGCAAAATGAATTGTATGAATCTAATTGCCGACAGCGCTCTTTCCTTCTAACAGTTAACTTGTGCCCTCGGTTGAGAATGGTCAGATTGTCATAATGAGCTCATTCATCAAACCAATTCTTTTATTGTTGTCGATAACACTGATCAATTCGAGCGTAGTTGATAATGAAGTATTCGACTGTGGGAGTTATTTGACGGATTCTTTGAGAGAAGAGATTGCTTCTTATCAAGCTATTGTGAACAAAATTGTCACGGAAGTGGTGAATGGAAGATTCAAAACTAGTACGTACAACGAACTTGCAGAATTTGTGGATAAATTCGGAAATCGATTAGCTGGTACGGACAATTTGGAAAGGGCTATCGATTATATGTTAGATAAATCTGAACAGAAGAATCTCGAGAATGTTCACGGTGAAAATGCACCTGTACAAATTTGGACGAGGTAAATATTTGATTTTAGTGATTTTGCTCATCATTCTGGAATTGAATGGAAGATGTACACACCTGAAACTAACAGTTTGTGGTTACTTTTATAGTATCTATATATATACAGGGTGTCCCACTAGTGCCGCAGCGGACGATATACGCGTAACGGACTGCGTTTTGCGAAATTTTTTGATGCAGACTTGATATACTACAGGAAGAGCACAACCTAAAAATATTTTCGAATATATCGGGTGGCCCACAAAAGAGGAATAGCGGGTGACTTTGTTTTTTCAAATGGGACACCCTATATTCAATAGTGTTTTTCCATTCTCTGAAACATTCTGCATGCTTCCGTATACTTTTTACATATTTTTATTCGACAGTTTTCGAAATATTGGCCATTTTGACAAAAAAATGATACTTGTAGAGGCTATGTTATTCAATTATATTTCACGAACGCTTGCACATACCAATAACAGTTTTATATGGATTGAAAGACAAGACTTTAAAATATCCTACCCAGCTATAATAAGGCATCTTCAGCATACAGAGTGTCCACAAAAAGACTATCAACATGACGAATTTCAAATCGATTTTTCTTCATTTTTTCAAATGCAATGCATATAATTTTTTTTCATCATTGTAATCACCATTCATTTTACTTCATTTTTTGTCGAATACATAATATGCATATCTCTAAAGGAATAGGATTTTTTAGAGTTTTTCCTCCAAATTCACATTTACTTTCGAATTCAAAAAGCAGATTTGGCTTTTCTGTGGTTATTGGGAACTGTCAAATTATTCTTTTCAAAATTACCATCATTGCAGCTTCAATTCAAATCATCATAGATTTTACGGATTGGATGAATAGGTACTCACACAATGATGTAAAAATTCGTAAAATACCAATGATTTTGATAAGTTTGAATGTACAAGTTATGAATGCTTCAAAAAAACGAGTTTCAAAACTTCAGGTTACAAAAACGTGCCCGCTCTTATCCTTATACAACTTTCTTCGAAAAAATTATATTCATAAGTTTCACAGGCACGCACGCAGATCTTCAAGCTCCCAAGCTCAAAGCTTGTTTGAAATTTTTGGAAGATTCGACGTTTCAAGTAGAAACATAGAAAATTTTCAAAAATGCATTTTGAAAAATGGGTACAGAAAGCAAGTTTCTTTCTTCAGTAACTGATTTCATCACATTTTTGAGTAGATACATCAAAACTTTCTAGTTCCTCATTTCGCTATAATATGAATTGAAGCTTCATAAATGCTTATTCTGGGTGGAATATTTTGACAGTTCTTAATAACCACAGAAAAGCCAAATCTGCTATTTGAATTCGAAGGTATATGTGAATTTAAGGGAAACATTTCGAAAAAGCGCTTAAAAATCCTATTCCGTTAGAGATATGCATATTATGTATTTGACAAAAAATAAGGTAAAATGAATGGTGACTACAATGATGAAAAAAAATTATATGCATTGCATTTGAAAAAATGAAGAAAAATCGATTTGAAATTCGTCATTTTGATAGTCTTTTTGTGGACACTCTGTATGCTGAAGATGCCTTATTATAGCTGGGTAGGATACTTTGAAGTCTTGTCTTTCAATCCATATAAAACTGTTATTGGTATGTGCAAGCGTTCGTGAAATATAATTGAATAACATAGCCTCTACAAGTATCATTTTTTTGTCAAAATGGCCAATATTTCGAAAACTGTCGAATAAAAATATGTGAAAAGTATACGGAAGCATGCAGGATGTTTCAGAGAATGGAAAAACACTATGGAATATAGGGTGTCCCATTTGAAAAAACAAAGTCACCCGCTATTCCTCTTTTGTGGGCCACCCGATATATTCGAAAATATTTTAAGGTTGTGCTCTTCTTGTAGTATATCAAGTCTACATCAAAAAATTTTGCCAATCTCAGACCGTTACGCGTATATCGTCCACTGCGGCACTAGTGGGACACCCTGTATATAAAACAAAGTTGTTAGTTACACCATTTAAAACTCGAGATCGGATGGACTTTTTGTTATGAAACTCCATTTATGGATTCGTCTACGGCCTGGTTATTATAAAATACATTGAAACTCTGAAAAATTCGATGAAAAATTTGTTTATGTAGAAAATGCTTTTTCCTCTTTTGAATAAGGACACTAGATGTCGCTACGGTTAATCGTTCTCATCTAGACACTGTAGCGTAGTCGTGAAGGTACTATATTTGATATTATCGCCACTAGACAGCGATGATAATTACGATTTGTGAAATCCACCGTGAGTAGGTATCATTCAGGCGAAACAAAGTTCGCCGCGCCAGCTAGTTGATAATAAAAATACAAAAATCGTCGAATAAATCTCAATATTTAGAAGGCACCAGAAATAAAATTGAGGGAATCTATATTTATACCGAGAAATTGGCGAAGACTTATGAACTTGGGAGATTTCAACCCCAATTTTTCAAAAGAATAATCTTCATTAAGTAATAAGAATATGATAAAATAAAGTGAAATAATAAGTATGAAAATAAAGAACTGATTAAATCCATTTCGCAGAGGACAAGAATCAGCAACCTTATTGTTTCCTAGAAGGCAAAACCTCCCACTGCTAGGCCTAGGGAATAGCATTGGAACTCCTCCAGATGGTATTACAGCTGAAGTTTTGTTAGTGAAAAGCTTCGATGAGTTAAAATCTCGAAGCGAAGAAGTAAGTACTTAAAGGACAAATGCGTCAAAATAGCACATTCCTCTTTTTTCGCCTTGCCAAATGATATACAGAGTCTTTATTTCGTAACCTCATCCAAAATGACACGAAAAACTACACAAGATGTTTATTTCCCAGGGGGAATCCATTTACAGATGAACCTCACTTCCTGAGGAACAGTGTGAGGGTTCTTGCTCTACTGAGGAAAACTACTCACTAAACCTCACCTGCTTCTTTTTAGTTATTATTAAGTTTTTTTAATTGATCTCAAGTTTGCAAAAGGTTTTGCAAAAAATTTAAATTGAAGCCAAACCAAGATCAAAGTGATGTTTCTCTAAAAGTTTGGTTATCTGATCCTCTCTCGAAAGCATCTTCTTTCAAAATTTTTGTTATCAGGATCACAAATACCTATGGTTCACAATTTCAGGCCAAAGGTAAGATAGTAATCTTCGCACCGGACTACATTACATACGGCAAAACAGTCGTCTATCGATCGAAGGCTGCTTCTGAGGCTGCGAAACATGGAGCAGTGGCTGCTCTTATTCGTTCAATCGCACCCTTTTCCATCCTGTCTCCGCACACTGGAATGCAGAGCTACGAAGCGAATGTCACGAAAATACCAGTCGCTGCACTTGCTGTTGAAGATGTCCACCTCATTCAGAGAATTCAAGAAAGAGGACAGGTGGTTAAGATGAACTTGAAAATGGAAGCGAGCTTTGGAGATATCAAGACGTCAAGGAATACCATTGCAGAACTGAAAGGTTCAGAGCATCCTGAAAAGGTTGTCATAATTTCAGGCCATTTGGATAGTTGGGATGTTGGACAAGGTGCTATGGATGATGGTGGTGGGGCCTTCATTTCTTGGAACGGTTTAGTTATATTGAAAGCTCTTAATTTAAGGCCAAGAAGAACCATAAGGTGAAACCATGTTGCCAATATTAATTAAATTGTAATGCAATTGAAATTTCGTCTCTTTCAGAACGATACTATGGACTGCTGAAGAATTTGGATATGTTGGGGCTAAGCAATATTATAAGGATCACAAAAATGAGACCCACAACTGGAACTTCATCATGGAATCGGATGAAGGAACCTTTAATCCTTATGGTTTGAACTATGTTAGTGGTGATAAAGGATCATGCATTCTCAAAGAAGTAGTCAAGTGAGTTCTCCAATAAGAATTCATGACATTGGGTAGCTTCACATCTATTCATCTCATCTCAGGCATTGGCTTTACTGAAGTTAATTTGTTCAGAGTTTTACGGATATAACTGCTGGTAATTCATTAAAGTGGATAAAGCACAATCGAATTGATCTTTATGGGATTTTTCACCCTCTAAATTCACGTATAATCTTCATAAGAAATTTTCTCTCCTTTGAATTATCAACTTTCATTTCGATGCAGGTTATTCAAGCCTCTGAATGCCACTTCATCAGCCAGATCTGATTCAGTGGGCTCAGATATCAATTTGTGGTTGGATGAAGGAATTCCAGGAGCTGCACTTCTGCAGGATAACGAAAAGTACTTTTGGTTCCATCATTCTCAAGGAGATACAATGGATGTTGAAGATCCAGTGAGCTTGGATAAAAATACCGCTTTATGGATTGCTACAGCCTATATAATCGCTGATTTGAAAGAAGACTTTCCTAGAGATTAGAAAACATTTGTGATAGATTGAAATATTTTTCAATGCACTTTAATTTATATAAATATAGGAAGGAGTAAATGATCATATTATATCGAAAGAGTTTTTATTCTTGTGTCCCAATCAACTGAAACTTTGTTTGAGTTAACGCTAATTAACGTACTAGTTCTGGCGAATATTTTCATTCAGCTTTATTTTCAACCATGCATTCTTTTTCTTCTGGTGATGATAAACTTGACAGAATGATTACTTTCTAAACTGTCGCTCTGAATAGACCCTTCTATTGACCCATAGTTATTGAATTTGAAGAATTAATTGAAAGGAGGAATACCAATAAATTTTTATTTGAAAGAAAGCACTTAAGCATCTATTTTATCTTTTGGAATTTTCAGTAACGTGCTTATATGGACAACAATGAACGGAAAACTCCAAAACCTGATTTTCCAAGAAAAGTTCGGATGTCGAAAGCAGCGGCATAATTTCAAAATACTAGTTATATTAAATGATACTTCATTACGATAAGAAAGTTATATTTCAAATTATTACATATACAGCAAAAGGAGGGAGTATCTCCAAGCGATATCTTCCTATCTATTCAGTTTTTTTAAACGAATCTTCTTAACGAAGCATTTTCCGAATATAAATAGGGAAAATTCACCAAAATGCAGGGTGTATTTCAAGGTGAGGCTTTTCTTTTGGCAGGTGATAGAACTCATCAAAATAAGTCATTTCACGGAAAATTTCCCAATTGAAATGTTCAATTTGAAAATTTACAAAAATTTTTGTATACCCTGTATACGCATAGTGGACGGAAGCAGTTGATAACCATTAATTTTCTTCGACACTGTCTAAAACTGGTGTGAAATGAGCTATGGAATTAAAAATGGTAGTTCATACAGACAGTCTCATATTCAATTGACCTTCAATTAAGCTTGTGAATATTTCTTATTCAACAGTAAATATCGTTTTGGATTTCATAAGGAAAACGTTGGGAGTTGATAAATTGTTTTATTTAATTCGGTCTGTTTTCTTTTAGGTGTAAAAAATTCCCTTACTGCATTGAAGAAACAATAGACTCGGGTTAACTGTTGAGGTGTACAACTGAAATATTGCACTTTACGAAATATGGACTCGTTCCAGACAATGAAAATTGTCCCATTTCTCACGGGTGTTACAATTTGGTGGCCGCACCATAAAAATTGCATGTTTCCGTCGAGGATCTATTATGAGATTATATCTATTAATGAGTTGTATTTGTATAATGATTGACAAATTAAACTAACATCGAAAAATACCTTCGTGTCAATGAAACCGAATTTACACCCTACTTTATCTATTCCGTTATCCGTAGAGATCAATCGAAATTCAACGTTATATCTGTTTTCTTTAACATTACCATATCAGATTCATTATCAAGTCTATGATTTCGATGTACATATACTAGAAAAATCAAAAATATGCTTCTGAATTAGAGAGTTTACATAAGAATAATTGAATATATTATATCGCATTATTCGAGGAATTGTATTTGAATGACTTAGAAATTATTTCTGTCTTAGTTTTTATATTTCAAACTTTATGTATGAAATAGAACTGTATTTTGATTTGATTTTCGAGTTCTAATAAATAATTCGCATGGTACTTTTCGTTTTATTCACCACATCCACCACTAATATCTTTTTTCTTCAAGATTACCATTTCAGATTCATTATCGAGTCTGTAATTTCTTTGTACATATACTGAAAAAATCAAAAACATGCTATTGAATTACGAAATATACTTAAGAAGAATCAAATATATTATATCAAATTATTCGAGGAACTGTATTTGCATAACTCCGAAATTATTTCATTCTTAGTTTTTATATTCCAAACTTTATGTTTGACATAGAACTGTATTTTGATTTATTTTTCGAGTTCTTATAATTAATTCGCATGGTTCTATTCCTACTCAATTTTCAGTCCACTGAAACAATAGAAATGAAAATTCATAATAACAATGAATCCGAGGAAAAACGTCAAAAAGTCAACATAATGATTGAATAGATAAAATCACAAAAACAATGTGGATTTATACTGAAATAAGAGCATTGCATTAGTAATATACGCAATTTCCGTGAAATTAATACGGTCTATTCGATAATTGCCTGAGAAAACCGGAACTAACATGAAGGTAATTCATCATCCATATCCGAGAAGGGTTGATCCCAATGGAAGGTGTTACCGCAGTGTGAATGAATTGAATTTTCAGGAATATTCAGTATGAAGAAGCAGTACAGGCCCAGGTTGAGTTGAAGCTCAGTAGCCAAAAATAAGGGGCATCAAATGGGGCCATTTTCGTTTTGCCTGTATATTTTTCGATAACACATAGCGGGGAGGGGGCTCAAAAATTTCGTCCCATGACCCTGGAATCTAATCCAAGTGGCTAGAAATGATAAAACTATGTGAAGAATTTCTAATATTCTGCACGGATAGACCAAGATTCAAGTTCTCACTAACTTGATCTTTTTACCAGAAGGTCTTTGGTTAGAATATGTGTTTCCAAAATGATACACTGAAATTATGAATTGAATAGGTACAACAGCATTATTGAAAGCTAATAGACAAAGTTAATTGATCATATATCTTCGTATTGTTGAAGTGGATGAATCGAGGTGAAAAATATTGAAAACAACTAAGATTCTTGAAAATTTACTCATCAGCCAACCGTCGCTCTGTCTTCCTCCTTACTGGAATTTTGAAAAAAAAATATTCAGGTTGGTTTATCTGATTCAGTAAAGGCATATTAATAACGAATAGAGACATCTGCAAAGCAATGCATTTTCCTGGAACATTCTCAATTGTCTTTTTCAAATGGAAATACTTTTTTTCCTTCTGTATAAAATTGATGTCTCTTTAAATTTTTTATGAACTTTTATCGAATCAGTTGAGCGAATCTTTCTGTACAGGAATGAAAAGAATTTTCCCTCGATTTGGTTCGCTGTTTCATTGACCATTTGTTTCGAAAAAACAGAATTTTTGTTACCAGTAATAACATGATGAGATATTATTTGATATTATTGTATTTTCGAAAAGTAGGTACACCCACAATCTCACAGTTCGAAAATAGATTCGAGATTATACAATTACTGCTCATATGTGTTTTGCAATGGAAAATTTAAATTTCCTAATGCAAATATATTAAGCTAGATTCATCATAAAGAATATTCAAATTCGTATATGACAAATGAATGAAAATTGAGAGTGAGTGGAAGAGAGTTATAATCATCTCACTTTCAATGCGATGCATTGTCGGAAACCCCATTCATTTCTTCTGGCTGGTGGGAGTCTTCTCCTTCTTTGTCGACTGTCATCTTCAGCAGGTTATAAAGTGTAAATCGAAAATTATTAGGTAGTCAGTGCAAGAAGTGGTGCTTTCATGTATTGGCATAATGTTTATTGCTAAGGTAGGTTGGAATAACCTAAAAATGCACCCTTATGAACGGTAAAACCTTGGGGGTGGTAGATGAGGGTATAGTTGGGGATACGCTTATTAGAAGGTTTTCGTTATGCACCAATTTTCACCATACTAGTGACTTACTTTGAGCTCTTACTCGTATATGCTGCACATACTGGATTCATCAATACTGAAGGAATGAAGCACAATTAAAGGAGAAAAATTGAACATGCAAGAAATGGTATATTGAATTCCACACTCAAAAAGAAAATTACTGAAAATTCGAAGCAACAATATAACAACAAATAAACCTTTAAGTAGTGTGTTGAAGGAAATGCAATATGGTTCCACTTTTGGAATAGGAGATGAAAGATGGCTCCATATTGCCAACTTTCGAAAATACTGATCTTTTATCTCGAGAGAACCATTAATTGGTTTTAGTAGGTAAATGGGTTTTGACCTTGTCTGGTCTGTTCGAGGCTTTCATCGTCATTTGCATCCAACTGATGAACAGCTTTATGATTGAGTACCAATGTGTTTTAATCATGATCATAACTTTTGGGTTATATTATCTCATTTTTCCTTTTTTTGTGCCGTGTTTCATTTTGAGTTCAAGCCTATTTATCCAGATTCAAGAATAGGAGGTATTCCGTTTTCTTTCCGAGACTGAGCAAGCCTTAGTCTATTAAAAGTTTCATTTATTTATTCATTTATAAGAATAAAACGGACTATTTAAAGTCCACTTCTTCGAAATCAAGTACAAATTTATCGATTCCTTCAAAATACTGATCAATAATCGATAATTCATTCCAGTTAGCGAGAATCAATTGCCGAATCTTATCTTGGTTGTGAATTAGTTACGATATTTTGAAATTTAAGCTAAAGCTGGAAATCGAAATTTTACAAAAGACACAAAATTGAAAACATAGACATCCACACAATTATACCAGGTGGTCCACTCTCTACTGCCAGAATTTCAAGAGTCGTTAGGAAAATTTTAAATCTATTCAAACATATAAACCCTCTATTTCAAAGACATAGCGTTGAAAATTGCACAAAAATATTATTGTTCCTTTCCTGTAGATTTTCGAACCAAATTTGGTATACATTGTATGTCAACATCAGTGATAATGTTATGACCCCAGAGAAACCAGTGTCGTAGCAGTAAGATTCCACTACCATAAAAACTGAAACCTGATTAAAATAATATGTGCCACTTTTCTACTACAAAAAATGTTCAGACATACTTTTTGTATCTACCTTATAGTAGCCCGTCAAATTTTATTTTTGTCTGTTCATTTATTATATTGTTGATGAAACCTACGTAAGATCCAGAATGAAAAATATACCTCCAAAAATGGCATTGATTTATCAAAAATTGTTCAAGAGATTAACCATTTCTTTGCACTCTACACAGACTTAGACAATTCAGGGTCCATGTTGAGATGAAATTTTCTGAATAAAATATTTTTTTATTGTTTAAGTTTTAATTGAACAAATAAGTCCCGGCTGTTAAACTACTTTCATGAATTCATTTGACTCACCATTTTTTGTCGAAAAAATCGAACATAAAAGTCGTAGGTACCAGAAACATACGAAAATTTATGAATGGAAATAATTTATTTGTGTTCGAGTAAGACACCCCTCCCCGTATTTGACTCACAATTTGTTCCACAATAATGTCAAAGAAGGTTCATTTTTATATAAAAAAATGTTCAGTTGTAAGATTGGCCTATCAATTTTAGACATCCGCTACAGAAAGCTCTGACTTAGTTCCTTTTTTTTCAAATATCCTATATAGAAATATTATTCCAGTGGCCGATTTTCAACATTTTATGGCGTTCATCGCTGTGAGCTTCATCTAATTTCACATCAATGTTGCAAAACGACACCATTATGATTTTCGTAATTAAATATTTTTCTGTACTCGTAAAACTGAGGAAACGAATTTATATGAACCATGTCTAAGGGCAAGGATGAGGCGCTAATACATATATCCTCCGATTCAAGTGTTTTTTCGAAGGATCACGAAAGCGTAACCATAAACAATTAGATAGGGACGAAAATATGTTATTACCGTGAGCACATAGTATTAATGTTTAATTTCCCTAACAAGCCAAGTTTATGTAAGACATTCGAGAT
The DNA here is from genome assembly GCA_910592335.1 of Adalia bipunctata. Lineage (NCBI taxonomy): Eukaryota > Metazoa > Arthropoda > Insecta > Coleoptera > Coccinellidae > Adalia > Adalia bipunctata. Next base: position 8,054,177 of record OU342955.1, on the reverse strand, counting down.
AATTCTTTCTATTGTCTACGTCAAATTCGAGAAATTGTCGATTAATGGTGAGTACCCAAAAAACCTCCGTTTAGCATCCGGAATTGTACGGAATTTGGCAATGCTCTTCAACAAATCCTATGGTTTGAATCTGGATTTAATTATATCACTTAGGAACATTAGCAACAAATCATTAGGTACCTGGGTTACCTCATTTGGACTAGGGTATTATTTGTTGATCATTAATCGATTTCAATATGAAGTGGAGAAAGCTTTAGGACAAATGAATAATGATTGGATATTTTCATTCAGACGGTTTCCTTATTCGGACTTCCTAGGTTCATATGATATTTGAATGATGCGAACAGCATGAAAGCAAACTGAGGATACCAGACTTCTCGGGTTGATCATTAAAACTTCCGAACGGGAACGAGTGTTATTAGTGGACATGAAATTTAAGTTTTGGTACCTACATCAGGTTTCAACATTTTTTCGTACACCTCATTTTTTGAGGAAATAAATGAGAAGCGGAAGGTGAACAACCGCGAGGTCCGGATTACTGCAAGAACCATACAGAGTGTAACAGCCAAATGGATTAAATTCGATAACGAATAAATGAGGGGGTGTTAGGTAAAAAGCTCGGACACGTCGATTTGTAATTTTAAATGCGCAAATTTTTCAAGAAAATAAAATTATATAGGGTGTTCCATGCGACTGTGGCCTATACCAACTTTCTTATTTCAAATGCAACCCCCTGTATATTATTTATTTTTTGAATTCTTCAGGAAATTCTAGACATAATTCATGTACAATGTCCTATATCTATCTTCAACTTTTTCGGAAATAATAAGTGTTTTCAGATTTTTTACAATTTTACATTAGACTTCTTTTTGTGGGGATATGTCAAAAGTATTGTATACGAAACGAAACCCTTAAACTTAGACGACCTAAAAAACCGAATCACGCTTGCGATTAGATTAGTCACGCCTGAAATGTTGAGTAACGTTAGAAGACAATTCTACACCAGATTAGCATGTTGCCAAGACGTTCGCGGCGAGCATTTTGAACATTTCCTACATTGACATGAATGTTTTTTTTTGTTTTTTTTAATAATTAAGAAATAATCAGTATTACTTATTAGGTTTTAAGTGTAATGTACCGAATTTGAGAAATAAAATAATTTTTATTCAAAACGTTGATTTTTGCAATAAATCTGAAAACACTTAATACTTCCGAAATAGTTAAAGATAGGTATAGGACATTGTGCATGAATTGTGTCTATAATTTTCTGAAGAATCCAAAAAATAAATAATATACAGGGGGTTGCATTTGAAATAAGAAAATTGGTATTGACGACGGTCACATGGAACACCCTATATAATATTATTATCTTGAGAAATATGCGCATTCAAAATTACAAATCGACGTGTCGGAGCGTTTTTTCCAACATGCCCTTATTTATTTGTTATCGATTTATTCCATTTGTCTGTTACTGTTACACTCTGTATGTTTCAAGTTCGAATACATTGTTTGAGATAAGAGCCATACTAATTTTAGTTTAGAATAAAAGTTAAAGAAATTATGATTCGATTGAACCATGATTCGAATTTTGATATCCTAAACGACATCAAATACTTCCACAGACACAAAAATATATTGAAATGTGTTAAACCAGAACTTCTGGCGAACAAATCCACAGCTCCATTTCTGGAGCTCATTACCCTCATAATGAAAAAGACCAAGCTTAAAACAGATCACCAATTTTCATCCTAGAAATGTCTCAATCGACAAGGTTCAATTCACTGATCAAAAGTCATTCCGTAAAGATGAAAAACTCTCGCACTGAAAAACCTAAAAACTTGAAATTTTCAGAAATGTGCTATTTTTTGACGATTTTGCTCTTGGATCTGACATATATATGAATATAATTACACATATCGTGTTAACTATACAGAAGAGTGTACAGTTCAATTAGTTCGACGGCTTTATAGTTATTATTTCGAAATTCAAATTCTCCCTTTTGCAGATTAACGTTTGGATGCTGATATTTCTTTGTATCGGAAAATCAACGAGCACTGAAACCGAGGCAAAAGAAGATCTGGTCCAATCGGAATCGAAAGATGGGACATTAGAAATCATAAAACAAATAAAAAAAGTCAACAATGATGGTTCTTACACCGTTGGATATGAAGCAGATGATGGTTCGTTCAAAATCGAAAGTAGGGATGTGCTAGGCAATATAAAAGGCACTTACGGCTACATAGATGATAGTGGAAAAATTAAAAGAGTGTCCTACAGTTCAAATAATTCATCAGAAATCGTACATCATGTAGAAGGTGATTCGGTCGTTCAAAGAATTCCTAAAAATAGAACTTTCGTCTCTTCAACCACTAATCGGCCATATCACTCTACCACAGCTTCAAGCATACAGAATCTAGTGAAGAAAAAGCATAATTCAGCCAGCTCTACTACCAGCAATCCTCTATATGAAAGTAACGAAGATTCCTCCAGTAAAACGACAAGAACTCATTTGGTATATGCAACAACCCCACGTAGTCGCTTCTTATTGAAATCTGCTGAAGACTCCCATCATGGCAAACACGAAGGTCAACTGCCACGTCCTGAGGAGCTGGATCGTCCAACAGAAATCCCCTTATTCAGAAGATTAGCTGCGAAACATCCCGTAACAGAAATCAAACCAGTAACTGAAGAACCTGAATTAAAAAGTAATATACTTCGGAGACAGTTACCAAGAGAGAATGACTACGATCCTCATCAACATGTTCACAATCTCCAGCAGTCTGTAGGAAGTGATACACCTGATGTTTACAGTGCTTCAATGACTACAGGAACCCCAAGACCACTTTTCACGACAACGTACCGTCCAATAAGACTGTCTACAACTACACCCCCTATCAGAAGAGCTACAGTTAGATATCCGAAGAATTTGCAGTCATCTGCACAACATAAAGAGGAGACTACGCCATCAGCAGAGCAGGAGGAATCCAATGAACAGAGTTCTGTCTCTGAAACCACACCGACAGCCGTTCCAGTGGTGCAAATACCTGCAAATAGAGCTCAACCTGAACCTTTGGTTGCTATAAGACATCCTTATCAAAGAAATACGGTATTGGTTCCTCTGAGTCACCTGCAAAGACGACTGGTGCCGTTCGCATCTCCCCGAGATATCAACGATAATATTCAGGGGTATGTACCACAATTAGAACAGTATGCTGGGGAACCCACATCAAATCCTGCTTATAATCAAGAAGCACCCCGATCTGAATACGCAAGGCGATTGCCACCTCCTCCACTAAGACCAATGCCGGTTCAAATAGATGAAAATGGGTATGTTAGAGAGTATCCCCATCAGTCTTCACAGCAGAAATACGTAGCGGTACCAATACCTCAGAGGTATGTGCAAGAAGTATCCTCCAACACTATTGAGAATATCCAACCTCCAGTGAGTATAAGAGATTTTCAGATCATCCTTCAGCAGTTGGAGCTTCGTCAAAAACGTCTAGAACGTATTCACGAACTCACTGATCCAAGAAGAAACGTGGAGTACCAACAAAAAAGAAATTTCGAACCAAACCAGTACTACGATCGTTTTTCACCAAATAATCATGTGCAATTCATTCCCAACCCGGAAATACAAAGAAGAAGACATTATGATTCCGTTAGAAATCGTCAACTCGTTTATCAAGACCAACAAAACCAATATGAAGACGAACAGTTGGCTCAGTCATACGTGCCAACAAAGAGAGTAGCTAGACTTCTGAAGAATCCAGGTGATCAAGGTAGTGAAGAAGAATATCTTCCGGTTGATGTGAGGGAAATGCTTCTTTTGAAAATGCTTCAATTGGCTATAAATCCAGCGTTACCATCAGATAATGACGGATCTGAGACTACAGTCACTCCTGTTAACTATTTCAAGAAGGATCCAGCTAGGAATGTGGAGATTTTGGGTGAAGAACAAGAGAAATCGAGAAGACCATCTAGAGTGAAGAGATTCAAAGAAGCGGAAGATCTAGAATATACCGATTGAATGAACTGAAATCAGAACCAGAGAAATAGTATTTTTATATTTTTTTATGTATATAATATGCTTTTGTTGCTTTTAATTTATTCACATGTGATGTCTAAACTGGACGAGGACAAATCCTTATCTGCTTTTGTATAGAATGGTTTTTTCTCAGAATTTCAATGAATTGGAGATAGATTCTCAAGATTTTCAAATCGTTTGTTTATTGTGTTAGATGAAAGTGGAAAATTTTTCGATTCTTTAGACTATTCGAATTGTACCTACTTCTTGCAATCCACATAGTGTTATTCAATACCAATGAGAAATGCCACCATTTTCACTGTGTATTGTTCTGTCGAGTTGCATAATAGAGATAATTGCTGAGTACCAAAGATGTGAACTGAATTTGTGAGAATTCTGTTCTTGTCGTTTCCTAACGAGAAGAATGTTCTATTATTTTAATAATAAAACAATAATGAATATGCATGAGTTTATTCCTTAAGTGATTTTGTAATTTGTTAATCTGCAGCTGGGAGAATTGTGCGACAAGAAGGAAGGCACAACGACTTAGCAGTAGCGCATTAATTGCATTTTAAACGGTTTATCATTTGCTTTCTTGCAAAATTCGGAATGGATTCATTATAACATCCCTGATATCATCTGTTTGAGATTTTCCTGAATGCAGGTTGCAGGAAAAATTTTAATTGCGAAAATTCTGATCATTACATACTTAGCTTCAAAACTGTACCACAAGATTTTTTCTAATTATATCATTCGTCAAACTTGAGCGGGAAATAGACCGGAAATAAAACTCTAATTGATCATTCCGAATTTATTTTATATTTCGAAAAAAATCACTCCAGAACTGAGTCCAACCTAGAAGGCTCTTCCACTGCTTCCAATTCAGATTGAATATCACCAGGTGCGTTCCAATCCTGTACAGAACCACTGCCGAAAGCCATGAAGAAGGCTGCCGTTGAAAGCAAAACTGCAGAAGAAACTCCAAAAACTAATCTCCACCATCCTGCAAACTTCAAAAACATACGGGAAATTTCATAATTTTCACATTCGCTCAGAAAGAAATAGAGAAAATATCAGTAGTTATATACCGGGGACACTTTTATCCCTCTACGTGGTAACAGCAACCCCTAAAATTTGGATATGACAGTGAAATTTTGTTGATATTTGATCATTCGTTCTCTGACATTCGAAAAAATGAAATATTATTAATCTAACAAATGATCAAATTGTGCTACGCCAATCCGATATTTCTGTTAGTATGAGTTCCCGTAAAGAACAAAATTGAAGGGTCCGAGCCATTTCTCTGTTTCCATGTGAATGTGACACCCTGTATAAATATTTTCAAGTAAGAAATTAAAGGAAGTTACTACGCACAAAGTTACCCAGATTGAGCAATCCAGCCGGATTGTATGAGTTTTTGAGAAAAATATCGATTTTATACACAAATATGTAATTATTTTTCGAAAATTTTTATATAGTTCCGTTCTAACAACATGAATTTCCAAATTTATCATCGAAATCAACAACCTGGTGAACATCAAACTCCAAAAGTTCACTTATGACAATTATATTACAGTAAAAAACACTGTGAAAAAATACACATTTAATTTTGTCAATCCACTATAAAATACTGATTTAAACAATTTGAACCGGTTTCGGCTTACGCCATCATCAGCAATTAAATAAATAAAATAAAATATCAAAATATGACAGAGTAAACAATGCACCTACAGGTAAGCTGACATGCGTAAAAGATGGGAGATTCCCTCTACAAATTTAAAAGTGGTGAACTGGACAATTCCAATTGACTATTCAATGTGTCTAAAGAAGTATTTCTTGAACATTTATTAATCTCCAAACACTCCAGCAAATCCATCTTCTTCCCTTTGTTACATACATGTAAGATTTTGAAATCTTCACCTGAAATTTCATGTCCAGACTGTCTTATATGATCCAGTATTGGGGAATTATTATCGGAGGAAAGATGTTCTCTGAATCTGATTTCAAATTCGGAGGAAAGATGTTCTCTGAATCTGATTTCAAATAATTCCGATAATAATTCCCCAATACTGGATCATATAAGACAGTCTGGACATGAAATTTCAGGTGAAGATTTCAAAATCTTACATGTATGTAACAAAGGGAAGAAGATGGATTTGCTGGAGTGTTTGGAGATTAATAAATGTTCAAGAAATACTTCTTTAGACACATTGAATAGTCAATTGGAATTGTCCAGTTCACCACTTTTAAATTTGTAGAGGGAATCTCCCATCTTTTACGCATGTCAGCTTACCTGTAGGTGCATTGTTTACTCTGTCATATTTTGATATTTTATTTTATTTATTTAATTGCTGATGATGGCGTAAGCCGAAACCGGTTCAAATTATATTACACTTCAAATTTTTGTCAGAAATTCAAATTTCCGTCAACTTCATTTTATCCGCATAGAAATGCATTGAACACTGTCATTCTTGAGTATCTTTTCAAAACAAGATCTAGTTCATCAACAATAATTCTCAGTTTAATTGCGAAATGTTATCAAAATTCTCTAATACAGCCATAACAAGGTGTCCCACATAAAAGAGTATAGCTCAAACTGGAGCATTTCCGGGGTAATTTTTGTGGTGCCATTTAAAATCGAAATGGTCGGAATTTCCTGAGGGACAAAACCGTAAATACTTACTGATCCATGTAGACCTTCTGAAACTGTGTAGTTTGCAGCTAATAGTCCTGCTGCCCCTACGGTTTGGCATAAACCAAACACAGTACCTTGAAAATATTTCATATTATGATTAATGGATAATGAAGATCAAAATTTTTCCGCAAATCACTAGGAAATTTTGACATTCCTTAAAATGTCCCATAGAGAAAGTCAAGATTTCCCAACTGTTAGGAAATATTCGTATTATTTCCTTACAGTTGTCAGTGTTCTACATAAGCATATTCGTACTTTTCTCTAGATTTCTTTGGCAATAATTCTAATAAAGCAGTACGTATTCACTGCCACAACCAGCTCCGGAGGAGTTCCAGAAATGGAAAATTCATCATCTCTTATCATTTTACACTGTTTTGTCTTCGAAAAGACCAGCAAATAAATTAATATTCGTCAAGTTTGACAATTCAGCATTAATACGTGTCCATAGTAATGCAACCAATTCCATTCCGAATTTCAAAGCTCCATTCATTTATGAATGGAATAATTCGCGATTCTTCTCAAAATTGATCAAAATCTGTCGAATTTCAAACGATTTGCGGAAAAATAGTATGTTTACCTCGTAGGAAAAGCCACATTCCTGGACTCTGTGTTGCTAAGTCTCGGCTTACGCCTCGACTTACGCCTCGACTTAGCATTCTTCACAATCGTCCAGGAATGTAAGGCTTTTCCTACCCGGTAAACAATGTACTATTTCGATTAAAGCAAATGGTTTCAGTATGTTCTATATGTGACAATGAATTCTCCTGGTTCAGTAAGGGGATTTAATGCGTTTGGTTTACCATAATCGGGTCAACTAGCAGTCAACCTGTAAATGGAGGAATGCACCTCTACTTCTGTTGTAGGCCATCTGAAAATTTTTGCGTTATGTTTCTGGGAAATCTGGGAAATTCAATCCCTTTTTGAAAGATTAAGTACGGAAATAATGAATCAAGAACTGGGGTATCATGAGAAAACCCGATGGAAAAAGTGGGACATGATTTATATTTCATGAAACTCCTCCTTTTTGATCTCGCTGGTGGCCTCTTCAAATAGCGACCAAGATAAATCGAATTTAATGGATATCAATTCATACCGGCAAAATTTGGCGCAATATCGGCAGCGCTAGAATACGCTCCAGCTGGTGTTGCTCCCGTCAGTGCGAGAGCTGCTGTATAGAGGGCTGCAGGAGCAGCTGGGTCGCAACCGGTATATCCCAAAACAAAGAGCAGAGCAGCAGGAGGGAAATGAGCTGAAAATGGAAATGATATAATGCGAGTTAGTCCACATACTTCAATCGGAAAGTTTGTTAATTTATAGCCACGCCATTCGAGACAACAAGATTTATTCGGCTTTTTGATATTCAAATTGAAAGAGCCGCAGTGAACTTCAGCGAAATACGGATATGCTTTAGAGATTGCTTTTCAATTGGCAGGCTGCGAAAGGTATCACTTCAGATTGAAATATTGGAACCTTTCAAATAAATACACATCAAGTATCGCTTCATTTTCGATTCGAATTTTACCACAGAATATTCTCGTTTTCGTTTTCTGAATGCCGTCGAAAAAACATTGAGAATAGAATCATTGAGAATAATCACAATCGGCAGTAAAAGAATAGTTCTTGGAAACCAAAAGAATCTCACAGAAATAAACAACAAGCTTCCTTGACGTCGTTGTAGATACTATTGAAGTCGTCCTCACATGATCTATCACAATACCAAATGTAATAGCAGAAAAGAAATGGCCAATATGTGGTAAGTATTGCAGGACATCATCCTGAAAAATTTGATTTAGATGCAAGACACTGTCATCGAATGATCTGGTATTGTAACTTACATATCCAGTTGAGAAACCATACACCAATTTCAAATATTTTGTCACCCCCAACATCAAGGTAGCATCTGCCCATTGACTACCAATGACAGCAATACCACAAGCCCAAGCAGGTTTCGACATTAGCAATCTTCGCCATGGAAGATGACGATGTTCCTGTTATTTAGCGAAAATTTATACTCCCTTTCGTATTTGTCAAAAAATTTAGAACATGCTGCTACTCTAACGATTGCAAATTCGTACATGCTGCAGATAATTGAAAATATTTTCTGTATTTGCTTATTTACGTCTCTTTTTGGATGATTGTACTGTAAAGATTCTTCAACAAATCTCCACCAGAAGAAATACCAGAAGAATGCTAGTCCTGATATAACATAGCTCAGCCAGTCTCTCCCAAATGAGTGGACGAGTATGGTGCCAAGTATGCCAACAATGGCATAACCCAAATTCACAGCTGTAACATTTAGAGCTTGGATAGTGGATACCGAGATTATTTTGAGGTTTTTTTTTGTAATGAAGATATGGCACTGTATCATACGAAGCTAGATTTATCGAATTTGAGTTAAGCTTTGGCGCATTCACCAAATTATAAAAAAAAATTACGACATTTTCTCTTCAGATGCATTTGCACTGTTCAAGACTTAATTTATTAAAATTGAATATTTTTAACCCAAGGCAAAGACGAAAGAATTCGAAATGACCATTCACTTCGGAAATGCAGACCAAAAGGAACGTTCTGGAAAACACACACTAAATTATATTTACCTGAATAGAGACAGACGAAAGCACTCACATTTTTCGGTTTGATCCATGTGACAGCTATCATATGGGCGGCAGGCCATATAGCTCCCTGAAATTTTGTTAATGTCAAACGAAAACACGATTTGCTGGTAGAGTTATGTGTTCAATAGGTAGGAAAAGGGCGGTATTTCGTATTATTGAACAATTCTTGGATTTCTTCTGATTCACGTAATCTGCTCAGAAATGAACTAAGGCATGGTGAGATGAGTTATAGTTCAACCTATTCCTATACTTAACATTTCCGTACATTCCATTTCGATCATCGAAATTCAAGTGGAACATTGAAGAAACTGTCTACATATGAAGGGTACAGGGGAAAAACCGGCCAAGTCACTTTTTGTTACTTTCGATCTAGAGCCATTTTTATGTTTTATATTCATTGTTGTGAGGGCATGTCTCAGATAATTGATCAACTATAAATGGGGATTGATTTGTTGATATAACAAGTTGGAACTCTAAAGTGCCAATGTCGAGTGATTCAGCCGATTCTTTTCGTGTACCGCATGCTAAGCCTGTTTTTCCCTCTGCATATGATATTTTTGATCGTTTGCCATAGCTTACATAACCGATTTTTCCCATGTTTGATATAGTGGAAAGAAAGATCCTTCGATTGGCTATAATTTTCGCGCCTTATCTCAAATCTTGCCAATTAATGACTTAGCTGGTTTTTCCCCTGTACCCTTCATATGAGATGTGATTTACTATGATGTTATTGTTATTCTCATGGCTCCAGAAAAAATTCACTCTGTACATTGATTTTATTTCTCCAGTAATTTTTCTTTAATTTTTTCTGAATATCATCTGTTTCAATGTTATGAAGTTCACATCTAGGGCAAATATGTGAATTTCATTTTCCTCGGAGTTTTCACCATCCTCGAGTTTCATGAGGGAAAACTTACAAGTGTTACTATGTTCTCATTAAAATTATCCGGCAAACACTCCGAAAATTCAAACAATCTCGCGTGGTATTTCGCTTTGATCTGCCCTAAAGATATACGTACCATGAAAACTCCCTGTATGATACGTATAATCACATGACAGGGTGTCAGCCAAGACGCAGGAACCATAACGGCTATTACCCCTGTCCCCAAAACCCCAACTCCAAAGAGTCTTTCCGCACCTACACGGGCGGCAATCCTGCTGGCAGCCAAAGGAGAAATTAGGGTTCCCCACATGAAAGCTTCACGTAAAACGGCCTCTGTTTCATCAGTTCGTGACATTGGAATCTGAAATGGATCTCATAACTGAATTTCAAGATAATATTCTGTTGATGACGGTATACATTCTGGAGCTTTTTTTCAATAACTCCAGTCTCACAACATGAAGTGTTAAATTTATCATCCGAATCAACATCCTGACATCATCAAAATCCAAGAATTCACTCAAGACAATTCTGTAATGAATTATATTTTCTGACAAGAATTCAAATTTCCGTCAACTTCATTTTATCCACATAGAGCATATCTAAGAAATTCACGATTGTGTTAACCATCATTCATTTTTCGAAAATTTTTATATATTTTCGTTCTCCCAACATGAATTGTCGAATTTATCATCCAAATCAACATCCTGACATCATCAAAATCCAAAAATTCACTTATGATAATTCTGTTATACATTATATTTTTTGACAGGATTTCAAATTTACGTCAACTTCATTTTATCCGCATAGATATGCATTGAATACTGCCTTTCTTTTCAAAACAATATCTATAGTTTATTTCGAAATATATTCGGGTTATTCGCGAAAAGCTATACGGGGTGACCCATATAAAACAGTACAGCCAGATATTTCCGTGAGTAAATGTTTTTTCGGAAAACGCCGAGACTATGCAGGAAGCATAATTAGCCAGTTCACGGCTGGCCGGCCGCACATTATTGAATTTGACTTCGGATTCGTGATCAGCGAGTCCAACTTAGTCGATTGAGACCATAATCGGCTCATAACTCATACATCGTGACGAAATTATATAGCCGAGCGCTCAAAAATGTCCTTGGATGAGGAACTGTCTGTTCACTGCAAGCTGTTGAAATTTTCCATTAATTTCTTCAGAGCTTTGTTTAGATTATATTGAAAAAAATTGAGTTTGTTATCATATATCAGTAACATTTGCAGGTTGATATCTTACCTCAATATGCGGAATGGACCGAACAATGTGGACTTCGCTTCTATTGGTAGGTAATTGACAGTATCTGGTGATATAGCTGGTATTCTCAACATATTCAGCGAATTCTTCCGCCGAATAGCTTGCAGTCCTATTAGCCCTCAGTGCAACGGAAGCGCTTTGTTCTACAATTCCGCAGAGGATGAATCCACATACTATGAATATTATCAGTATTTGGGTTGATCCGAATTGACCTGAAATTTTCGGAATTACAAAAATTAATATTTTCGTATACTTCTGAATAAGTTCATTCATAGAGTAGGTGGGGGTTTTTCATTTTCATTACCATCTCTTCAAAGCTTCTATTCTAGAACAGCCTTTACTGCGCTGATCTATATATACGTGTTTTAATATTTCAAGGTCAAGGTTTCATGCTTTTAGAACTTGAAAAATTGCCACACATTCTGGGCTGCCATTGAGTTTGAGTATAGAAAAGTTACCTGGTTTGGGTAGTCGAATTCTAGACAGTAGAAAATGTTTCAGAGAGAAGAACTGCATTTATTATTTGGCGAAAAATTTTGAATTCACTTACTATTGACCACTTTTGCTGCTTTTTGCACCTGAATACTTCCCCTCTTGAAAGTGGCACTTATATCCATTTCGAATATGTTACAATAATTCTTTCACGCCATTTCGAGATACATAAGCAATATTACGACTGAGAGCACGATGTCATTATTCGTTTTGCCTTCTACTTAAACTAAAGTTTATAGAATAATTGCAGTGGATGTCTGAGGCAGTGTGGTTCACTTGCTTTCTTCTTCTCGTAACGCCCACAGATTTGTTGGACTGAGTTTAGCAGTTCGTTATAGTTTGGTGCAGGTTAGAACATTTTATGATGCCGAAATTTTAACTATTATAGGAAAATTGCCAAAAGTCAGGAGCTTTTGCTAGCTTATACACCTTCTAGATATATTCGACATTTTCATTGGAATAAAGCAATTGAAACTTATTTGGACAACTTTCGAAGAAATCGCTAATCATTCCGAATCATAAGTAATAGAATTATTGAATTTTTTTCGAATATTTGGCTAGAATTGTAACTGGTTCTGATTACACGATCTGGACAGAACATATCATCCGGATTTCTTTTATATTTTGTAATTGTGGCCCTATAATAAAAATAATAATAATACCAGTGTTCTTTATTTCAGATTTTACATACATCAAAAATGAAATGACGTCCTTATCATCCTTAAAACTAATCGAATTAACATAAATTCGAAGATATGAAATAATCCTCTAGAGTGTAGGATTCCAATTGAACCAGCATATACCTGATTAATATCCTATATGTACACAAATCATAACAACATTTGATGTGATTCGGTAACTTATTGTAAAATTTAAGACACATGTAATATAGACCTTTTCCCGTCAGGGTCAATTTATGCTGGGGAAAACCAAGATTTTTTGTCCTCGTATTATAATTGTGATTAACACCTGTATCGAAATTATTTCTATTTTTGAATACGAATAACGAACATTCATAAATATACAATCCATATACAGTCATATGTTCATTTACTAAACCTTCCTCTACCGGTTTCCCTAAATTTTATTTTACAAATGGTTCTAATTGTAATATAAAAAATGTCTGAAATCTATGTTCTCATGACCAAATTTATGTTTTCTCCTAAAAATTTTTCATAATCTCACGGATCTGTTTGTAAAAAAATCGTTTAGCATTCTTAACTGGGTTCATGAACCGTGAAAACAATCAGTCTCATGAGAAAAGAAGTCTAATTGAAATAATAATGAGAAAATATTTAAGAACTAACTTTTCCTTCCTGAAACGTAGAATTCCTAAGTTATAATTAAAAATGGAAACCTATAGATTGAATGGGATTCAAACCATTGGTACCTAACGCCACTACCCCGTATTTCTGGCAACGCTGCAACACCTCTATTGGTGATAGGCACCCAACGGATGAATGTCTGCCTACATTTCTGGGTTCAAAGCATTACCATGTGGTACCATTGTGACGTTTTGAATTACCGGTGGTACCCAGGTATTCCATTTTTAAATGCTCGTTAAATAAATATGAACGGTTTTTCATACCTGATGGTAATTCTTATTAATTGACGGTTTCTTCTGTTGTTATATGAAATAGTTGAAGGATGTAGGGTTCGATATTGTGAAGGTGGTGCACAGTTAACGTTCCAGACGTTATTTAACAATAGGTTCCGGTTTGTTTATGTGTTTCTAACCTCAACTTTTGGATACGAATAGAAGGTGAGTTTGAGTTGATTATTTGTATGTACAGATAGAGAAGATGCATGTTGCAACTAGGAATGTTGAATTATCATAAATTTAATAATATAGTGTTGATTTTTCATACCGTTATTTCCCTCGGTAATTATTTTTCGATAAACAATTAAAAAGGGGTTCAGAATATTGAATTCGATATTGTGAATTCTGATTGACGTCAGACGACAATATTATTGTTTTTCCATTCAATTTTTTTCTTTCCTCAAATGAAATTATCATTTATAAAAGAAAATCCCTTTCATTTCAGTACCAATTCAAAAGTCGATAAATATGAACTAATAAATGATATTTTATTGGAAGAATACCATAAATTCTGATGAGATGGAAGTGAAAAATATTAAGAATTTCCACCATTGCATTATAGAATATTATTGTACTATTATACTTGTGTTTTTCTCAGTTATTCCTTTCGATAATTATTTCAGTTTTCGATAGATGAATCACAGGATACAAATAAAAAGAATAATCATTCTGGTTAGTGCTCACTGTGGATATGTGCGTTGCGGATGAGAATTGTTTTGATTCAGAGCCATATATAATGAAATAAATAAATATAATATAATATAAATAAAAATATAATAAAATAGGATTTCTATATTTCTTCAGAATCTAATCATACCATGAAAATTATAATACCTTTTTCGGAAAATTATATTTTTTACTGTGATTTATTAAGCTAAAAAATAATCCAAAATTCGCAAAAATGTTTAATTGAAACACTATAACAAAAAACCAAAGATTTTTATTCATCATAGAAAACACATATATGATAAAGAAATAACAAAATGAATACTATTGAGACATTTACCGAAATACATACTATCGAACATCACACCATGAATTTCTTTATTATCATTTTTGGTCCCAATTTCTTCCTTTTCATATATGTCAATGTTTAACTTGGTGTTCGACGCTAGAACATCTGAGACATGTCTCTGAAATTTGTCGGCATAATAATTATCGATCATTTTCATAACTTCCAATGAATACCATGCCATAACAGTGAAAAATATAACAGCTTTCAGAAACACAGCAAACATATTCAGATACCTTTTTACTTTTTATATTGATGAAAAAAATTATAGATCATATTAAGAGCGTCGGATACTTTAGGTAGTGTAATTGTGAAGAAGAAAATTAAGGCATTTCCAAGGACGAACAGTTTCAAATTTTCGGTTCCTTGATCTGATCTCAGCCACTTGGAAAATGTTCTTTCAGAATCTGAATGTTTAGTATCACTTCGGGTGTTCTCGTTGTGTTTGGATGTTGAAGATTCCTTTCTTTTAGGAGGCATCTGTTTTCTTCATTAACATCGACGAACTGAAAAATGTTGAAATCAAAATGAAAAAATAATCTAATGTACAAAAGCGTTAATTGGTTTATAAAAGTGGGTTATATGGTACTTCTGGAGGAGCAGAAATGCAAGTATCTGAGTAGCTTCAAAACTAACGTCTTAACTCGAAAAAGGCCATTCTTTGAAATTACTTGTCGAGGGTATAAATAGTAGTAGGTACCTTTCTCTGAATGGTGAGCTGCTAAACTGAGTTCACTTGAATTTTTCAAACCAAGCATAGAAACAAAATTTTTTTTACGACTAAACTTATACATTTCGTTATTTGATCGCTCATTGTCATAATGATTGACCTCTTGACGTGGAGTATCATGGGGTTTTTATGACATATATTATGTAGCAATTCCAATCCATATCTTTCAGGGGATTGCAGATATGGTCCTTAATAATAAAGGGTTAAAACATTTTATTGAACAATTTATTGGCAACAACGGTTTCGCAGATATATCATGGATGAGCTCTGTATTTTGAGCAGCATTAGGTAAATATCCACTTCCCTCAAATAAAGAAAAAACAACTTCGAATATAGCTTAGAACGAGAGAAATCGTAGCAAAGCCTCCGGCATAAAGATTCCCGTCTGGACATCAGAAAGACAAAGAGAAAGCACAAAAAAGAGCTGGGATCCCAGCAAGGACATAATAAGTTGGAAACTTTTCCGATGCGACAGGCGGAAAATTCGTCCAGTTCATGTAGGAAGATGGAAAAACGTTCCTTTGATGTGACCGATATTGTCGTCCGTAATTCTGACTGCCTTCGGTAGTTATATTTCCTATTACGGAGCTCGATAGAGAATCGAATGATTCTGGCAAATTGAAGACTAAAGTGTTATTGAAACGTTCTCCGAGACTTTTCCGACGAGGCAATTAACGAAACGTGTACTCGAACCAGCGGTATCCTTTCGATAAAAAAACGTTGAGGAACTCTGTTGATTTTTTCCAGTTGAATGGAAGTCGACGGAAAACTGATCGAGAAAGTGAGCAAAAAGAAAAGGGTGGATCCCTTATTGGCAATTTCAGCGCTTTGGATTATCTGTTTTTATGTTATGAGTTTTCGGAAAAATGCTCTTGAATAGGTGTTTAAAAACTTTGAAAACAGTCTGTTTTGTGTCGTGCTTTAGTTAAGATAGTCTGTATATTAAAGCTCCACGTCACCATTACCATAATGGTATTATACAGACTCGAGAAAATAAGCCTACCAAGTAATGCGCGAAACTATTTATTGTTTATTACCTCTCTAAGCTCTACAGAATTAACTTCGTGAATTACTCACATTCATACGCCCCCTCAATTAGGACCTCTTTACACTGGCTGCCAATGATGTTAGGAAGTTGTTGTGTTTGTCAAGTTGGTAGTTTCCAGCAGGGATGCGACTCTTTATTGTTGCGAGGGACGAAGTCTGGTTGTGACTGATATAATACAGCTTATGAAGCGATGAGAACCCATAGCAATTCTGATCCTATTAGCTGCATAATGAAGGATTTGGAGCTGATGTTTTACATTTGTTTCAACTGACAATGACATTGTGCGGACAGTACCTTTACAGTAGGTATGAGAATGCATGAATGCAAAGATATTCAAGAGGCAAGACTTTTAAGGATGTGTGTATATTTCTACGGAATATAGAATTGATGTCATTTCCATTCACTAGCCTTAAGGGGCCGTTATACTCTGGCAGTCAGCTATACGGCACCCATTCTCCATTCAAAAAGTGCCTTTCATTTTTCCGAGTTCACGCCCTCAATTTTTCACCTAGAAGCTCCATTTTTTTTTAAATTGAAGTTTAAGGAGGTCTTGAGGCTACGACACCGATTCTCCATTCAAAAACTGCCTTCCATTTTCCCAAGTTTACGCCCTCAAATTTTCACCTAAAAGCTTCATTTTTCCTTCAAATTGAGGTTGCAAGATGTCTTGAGGGCACTCCAATTTCTTCTCTTCGAAAAGATTATTGATCGCATGAAAATCGGGTTGAATTTGAGAGTCTATGAAAAATGGCTTCATAATCGTTTTTTCGGCGGTTGATCATCAATTTTTTTTAGAATAGTATATAACATTACTAGCAAGGTGAGAGGGTTTTTACTGGCGAATGGAGGATATACCTCCTTGAGCCAGTAAAACCCGTTACCTTGCGTGTATTGTTTTATATTTAATTTGTTTCTCATTTGTAAAAAGGTTAGATAAATTCCAAAAAAATCTCAATAATTTGTCGCAAATGTCGTAAGCTATGGAAGCGTTGCCATGAACATCTCTGTTTATTTTTCTTTACATTTGTTTTGGCGAAAGCGAAAATAAATGTACCAAAAGGAATTATTGAGGCAGCCAGCAGTGTAGCTTCAAGTTTATTACCTGCAAAATCAGCTTCAAGGTACGAGCGAGAATACGAAAAAGTGGCAAAACAAAAATAGTGTGATTGGGGTAACTGAAGATGTTTTGTTGGTCTACTTGTATCAACTATCAGCTAGATTCAGCCCTAATACTTTATGGGCAGAATGGTCTATGCTGAAAAGCTGCTTGGAAATGAAAGAAAATGCCCCTGTTCGCAGGTTTGTTTTCCTTAAAAAATTTATTGAGAAATATGACGTTTAGTTGCCATTTGCAGATTTCAAAAGGTAATAGCGTTTCTGAAACGAAAAAATGAGTGTTATACGCCAAAAAAGGCCAAGGTATTAAGTAAAGAGGAGGCTGAACAATTTCTTTTACATGCTCCTGATGACCAGTGATTGCTGGCGAAAATTGTAACAATATTTGGGATTTTTGGATGTTGTCGATGTGACGAAATTCTCTCCTTAAACATGAATGATGTAGAAGATATGGGAAAATACGTTATTGAGGTATTGCGGCAAACAAAAAATTTAACAACAAGAAGATTCACCATAACCGATGATGGCTGCAGCTTCAAGCCCTGCATGTTATACAGAAAATATGTAAATCTTCGGCCTCCTGGAACAGAAAGCCCAAGATTTTTTTTTGACATACCGACATGGAAAGTGCATTTCCCTTAATGCTGGCCAGCACACTATTGGTGGTGTCCCAAAGCAAATAGCGAAATATTTAGGTTTAAAAGACCCAGAGTTATACACCGGCCACTCTTTTCGCAGAACTGGAGCCACTATGGTTGCGGATTCGGGTGGAGATATTTCAGCACTAAAGCGTGCAGGAGGGTGGAAGAGCACCGAAATTGCGATGAGTTATGTCTATGATTCGGTCACCAAAAAATAATGCAAAAAATTATGGAAATACTGAAAATACTTCCAGAAACTGTGAAATCGCGGAGAACTGTCTGAAATTCCGGGAGAATTTAAGAAAATCAAGCTTTCAGGTGGAAAATTGAGGGCGTGAACAGAGTATGACGGACCCTTAAGTTAGCGATCTTTTAATTCAATCAACTTTGGAAAGATCAACTTTTAGATCCTTTGGTGCTCTACTCTGAGGGGTAGTTGCATTATCGTCGGGACATTCGACGTGTGACAAAGCTCAACATGATGGTACTGCAACCTTCAGTTTCGATTTCGTTCCATTATGAAATCCTGTCTTCATGATCCTAACTGCATGTCAGATTTTCAATTTATAACTGACGCACGCTACTCTAATATGATCGATTACGAGAGCTAATTAATCAAATTAACACCATTCAGTATCATCCGTGCCTGCCAGTACGGTCGCAGCAGACAACTAATCTCGTTAGAGGTAATTACAATGGGACCGAACTGGAACGACAAAAAGGGCGCATTTCCCATTGAGCCACCTTTTTCGCCGAAAGTTATATTGACGAAGTTCGACTTCTCGGCAACATTCAAATTGAAATTTCGTTCTGGATAAATGCGTCATAATAAATCCGAATATCTTAAGTGGACGAATTGAATTAGCTGCATTCGAATTTTAACTGTTCTTTTTATGTCCTATCGATAACAGTCGAAGAACGACTTAAATGGATTATGAGACTTGGAGGAAATGAATTCCAATGAACTTCTTTCTGATAAGGGTTCCGATTGAAATGCGTGGCAGGACTTCTAGATGTCGTTTGTTCGATCAGCTGTGGATTTATGTCAGAGTCCTATTGAAATGCCATAGTGACGATGAGATATCAAGGCGCAATTTTTTTTATCGAAATAGTTATATAAGATCAGTTACCACCTAAATTTCTCTTTGAATTCAAATACATCTTGTTTATTTTCTCTACTACGCCATGAATTGAAGTCGCCAAATCTTCAGGGTAAAAATAGATATCCTCTTATTGTTTATTTAAATTTTCACTTCCGAAAGCTCAACTTTTACGAGTTTGGTGAAAATCTAGGCTGTGAAGAGAGGGAGAAAGGACGTTCGAAAGTTATATTAGCTTCGCTTGTTTTGTCGAACTTTTCATAAGCTTCCCATTGAAATATAGAAAATTGCCCTACAGACCCGTTCACTTAAATCCGTATGAAATGCAAATATTTGTTACTGGTGAGTACAAAATTAAATATCTAAAATATGGAAAAGCAGTTACTTTGGGCCATCAAAGTGGAAAAGTTGTAAAAGCTTTTTCATTTGAATTTCACAAATGAAAGTCAGTTATCAGTAATCATCCCACTAGATCAGCTTTACTGGAGAATCTATAAGAAGTTTCCTAATAATTTGATCTCTCGGTTTGGAGATATACTTTTACTTTAGTAAATGGTTTAATTCACACTTGAGGGTCTACGTCTCTGAAAAAAAGGGAGTCAGAAACGATTTATTTTCTTCGGATTGATGAAGGGATGGATGAGGGTATTGAGATGAAAATAATAAAAAAACATTTAATAAGTATTGAATGAATGAAAAGGATATTCCCCTTCTTTTTTGGTTATTTTGTAACATTTCCACCATCAAAACGAACAAATATTTTTGTGTTTTTTCATTTCAGTACTGAAGTCTATCATTCAGTTAATCAAACGTCTATCTAATTTTCCCTTCAGAATTCATCTTTTTTTTGTGAATAATATTACAACAATATGTTGTTTTCGCGAGATTTATTTCCTTGAATTCTTCTATAAGAAATTACAAATATCCATTTCTATAAAAGACAATTTATTAAGGTTTGTTTTAGCCGTCGATTAGTGAAAATCAATTGTTTCTTACAATTGTGGATTCTAACGCTCGCAGGTATCTCCTCCCAAATGACTGGTGAAGGAAAGAGAGAGTATTATACGGCCAGTGTGAGATCTAGTTCAGGGTAGGATTTCATGTTATTTTCCCTGAGCCTCAACATTTGTTCTATTAAGCCGAATAATCCAATAAATGAAAATTAATGCACTGCCATCTGGCGGTTTACGATATTTTCATGAATATCTCCTGAGCTCATCCAAAGAATCTGAAAGAAAATGAAGAGAAATACTGCAGTACTGATGCAGGACAAGAAATTATGTTTGGCCGGAATATTCTCGATTCGTTGGCTTTCACATCAGGAAAAAAGTTGTACGCTTTCCGAAATTAATCTTAGAATAATTTCCTGTCCAAATATTGACGAGCTCCACCGATAATTAATTTTCCGTGATCATCAGCGACTGGAAGTGTATTAATGAAAAATCCATCACGGCATGTGCAGCCATTTCGGAAATTGCAAGAAGCTTTGCAGAGTGACAATTTATGGGCTCGATTCGCAATATCCGCAATTTCACAGATTATTGCATGTTGATGAGGGTATTCCGCTGTTAGTCTATAGCATTTTGCCACTTGGGCAAATGAGTTTAAAGCCTCCTTTTAAAGAACGGAATCGGCGTAAATGTGAGGAAGTTTATTGCGGTTGAATGAGTATGGCGAGGGTATACGAATTATACGAATCACACGATTTGGACCGTCCTGAGTTTCACCAAAGAGTACTCTACTGATGACTCGTCCTGTCGATATTAATTCAGTTCAGTACGATGAGTGGAAGCGCAGGTTTGACATCCTTGGGATTATGCTAGAACGGCCCTAGGGTCATAAGCTGTTAAGTCAATGAAGCCACAATACCTTTTATGTTTCTATTAGTCAGACGCAAAAACCGATCCCGTCTCCGATCAACAGCGAAGCAGCAACCATTGCTCTAGTTTCGCGTCCGTTTTAAGGGAACAGTTTCGTAGTAAAAAAATCCAAACTATATTTCGGAATGTATGCGATTTATCGATATTTTTCATCTACTTTTAATTTTCGAAATCTCAAAAAAAAATTTGGGGGGCTTTTTTCTTCCACCTATACTTCGTAAATTTTCGATCTGATCGAAAAATACTATGATACTTTTTTGTTCGGAATGATCTCAAGAATATTTTGAAGTTGTCCCCCTTTTCTAATCATGATTTTTATTTTTATTTTTTGTTCGAGTAGTTTATACACTTTTCACAACCAAAATCTCTCAAAACTCCACGAAAGCAAACCTATTTTTCAAGTTATATATGAAGAGTCGTTAGAATTACTGAGAGTATTCGCTATTCGGCTGTTCCCATGACTGACTGCCTGCAAGAAATTAATTAGTTACATCTCAAGTCCGTTATTCCCCAGTCTGATTTAGGAGACATGCTTGCTGTCTAACTAGACTTGTAGTTTTGACTGCAGATGGGACCAGGAAGGCGCAATTAATGGGGTATCTCAAATGCATTCAGATGCGTTGCTGGTATACTCCCGATCCCGACCTCGTAAGAACCGAAGCTGCAAGGACTTTATTCAAAACCGGATAATATAGGCTGCCCTGAATAAAACTCTACAGATGAATATTTCGTTCAATATGAAGTTTTGAAAGTATCAAAATCGATTTTTTTATCTGAGGAACTATCACCGTTTAGATTTTCAACTGTCAAATGGCATTTTTACGAAAAATCGGTAATTTCAAACTGTCATAACCTCCGTCCCTCTCATCGCCGCCAAGAACTATTTATATTATGTTGATCAGCATAGCTCCAAGTATCTCTGTGCGAGATATGAGCGATTTGAAAAATCTTAAATTTTGGGTGAAAAATGTCAAAGGGGTATGACCTCCTAAAAACACCATATTTGTCAATAAAAAATATATTTGGGGAAGATCTAACGTTGTTATTGAATTTGGAAGTTGTACTTCCAATTCGAATCTTCAATAATAGCAATTTTGCGGACCGACTGCGTCTTTGCCTTGATTTGTGTGAGCCCGTGAACAGAACTCGAAAATGAAAAACCGAAAAATGAAAACACGAATAATTCATTACTTATGAGGGCTACATGGGTGGTTTTGGTATCAAAATGTAGGTTTTCGAGGTCGTTCTATCCAATAAAAAATAATTCAAAGCCCTAACTATCACCGTTTAGATTTTCAACTGTCAAATGGCATTTTTACGAAAAATCGGAAATTTCAAACTGTCATAACCTCCGTCCCTCTCATCGCCGCCAAGAACTATTTATATTATGTTGATCAGCATAGCTCCAAGTATCTCTGTGCGAAATATGAGCGATTTGAAAAATCTTAAATTTTGGGTGAAAAATGTCAAAGGGGTATGACCTCCTAAAAACACCATATTTGTCAATAAAAAATATATTTGGGGAAGATCTAACGTTGTTATTGAATTTGGAAGTTGTACTTCCAATTCGAATCTTCAAAAATAGCAATTTTGCGGACCGACTGCGTCCTTGCCTTGATTTGTGTGAGCCCGTGAACAGAACTCGAAAATGAAAAACCGAAAAATGAAAACACGAATAATTCATTACTTATGAGGGCTACATGGGTGGTTTTGGTATCAAAATGTAGGTTTTCGAGGTCGTTCTGTCCAATAAAAAATAATTCAAAGCCCTAACTATCACCGTTTAGATTTTCAACTGTCAAATGGCATTTTTACGAAAAATCGGAAATTTCAAACTGTCATAACCTCCGTCCCTCTCATCGCCGCCAAGAACTATTTATATTATGTTGATCAGCATAGCTCCAAGTATCTCTGTGCGAAATATGAGCGATTTGAAAAATCTTAAATTTTGGGTGAAAAATGCCAAAGGGGTATGACCTCCTAAAAACACCATATTTGTCAATAAAAAATATATTTGGGGAGGATCTAACATTGTTATTAAATTTGTGAATTGTACTTCCAATTCGAATCTTCAATAATAGCAATTTGGCGGAGCGACTGCGCCCTTGCCTTGATTTGTGTGAGCCCGTGAACAGAACTCGAAAATGGAAAACCGAAAAATGAAAACACGAATAATTCATTACTTATGACGGCTACATGGGTGGTTTTGGTATCAAAATGTAGGTTTTCGAGGTCGTTCTATCCAATAAAAAATAATTCAAAGCCCTAACTATCACCGTTTAGATTTTCAACTGTCAAATGGCATTTTTACGAAAAATCGGTAATTTCAAACTGTCATAACCTCCGTCCCTCTCATCGCCGCCAAGAACTATTTATATTATGTTGATCAGCATAGCTCCAAGTATCTCTGTGCGAGATATGAGCGATTTGAAAAATCTTAAATTTTGGGTGAAAAATGTCAAAGGGGTATGACCTCCTAAAAACACCATATTTGTCAATAAAAAATATATTTGGGGAAGATCTAACGTTGTTATTGAATTTGGAAGTTGTACTTCCAATTCGAATCTTCAATAATAGCAATTTTGCGGACCGACTGCGTCCTTGCCTTGATTTGTGTGAGCCCGTGAACAGAACTCGAAAATGAAAAACCGAAAAATGAAAACACGAATAATTCATTACTTATGAGGGCTACATGGGTGGTTTTGGTATCAAAATGTAGGTTTTCGAGGTCGTTCTATCCAATAAAAAATAATTCAAAGCCCTAACTATCACCGTTTAGATTTTCAACTGTCAAATGGCATTTTTACGAAAAATCGGAAATTTCAAACTGTCATAACCTCCGTCCCTCTCATCGCCGCCAAGAACTATTTATATTATGTTGATCAGCATAGCTCCAAGTATCTCTGTGCGAGATATGAGCGATTTGAAAAATCTTAAATTTTGGGTGAAAAATGTCAAAGGGGTATGACCTCCTAAAAACACCATATTTGTCAATAAAAAATATATTTGGGGAAGATCTAACGTTGTTATTGAATTTGGAAGTTGTACTTCCAATTCGAATCTTCAAAAATAGCAATTTTGCGGACCGACTGCGTCCTTGCCTTGATTTGTGTGAGCCCGTGAACAGAACTCGAAAATGAAAACACGAATAATTCATTACTTATGAGGGCTACATGGGTGGTTTTGGTATCAAAATGTAGGTTTTCGAGGTCGTTCTATCCAATAAAAAATAATTCAAAGCCCTAACTATCACCGTTTAGATTTTCAACTGTCAAATGGCATTTTTACGAAAAATCGGAAATTTCAAACTGTCATAACCTCCGTCCCTCTCATCGCCGCCAAGAACTATTTATATTATGTTGATCAGCATAGCTCCAAGTATCTCTGTGCGAAATATGAGCGATTTGAAAAATCTTAAATTTTGGGTGAAAAATGCCAAAGGGGTATGACCTCCTAAAAACACCATATTTGTCAATAAAAAATATATTTGGGGAGGATCTAACATTGTTATTAAATTTGTGAATTGTACTTCCAATTCGAATCTTCAATAATAGCAATTTGGCGGAGCGACTGCGCCCTTGCCTTGATTTGTGTGAGCCCGTGAACAGAACTCGAAAATGGAAAACCGAAAAATGAAAACACGAATAATTCATTACTTATGACGGCTACATGGGTGGTTTTGGTATCAAAATGTAGGTTTTCGAGGTCGTTCTATCCAATAAAAAATAATTCAAAGCCCTAACTATCACCGTTTAGATTTTCAACTGTCAAATGGCATTTTTACGAAAAATCGGAAATTTCAAACTGTCATAACCTCCGTCCCTCTCATCGCCGCCAAGAACTATTTATATTATGTTGATCAGCATAGCTCCAAGTATCTCTGTGCGAAATATGAGCGATTTGAAAAATCTTAAATTTTGGGTGAAAAATGCCAAAGGGGTATGACCTCCTAAAAACACCATATTTGTCAATAAAAAATATATTTGGGGAGGATCTAACATTGTTATTAAATTTGTGAATTGTACTTCCAATTCGAATCTTCAATAATAGCAATTTGGCGGAGCGACTGCGCCCTTGCCTTGATTTGTGTGAGCCCGTGAACAGAACTCGAAAATGAAAAACCGAAAAATGAAAACACGAATAATTCATTACTTATGACGGCTACATGGGTGGTTTTGGTATCAAAATGTAGGTTTTCGAGGTCGTTCTATCCAATAAAAAATAATTCAAAGCCCTTACTATCACCGTTTAGATTTTCAACTGTCAAATGGCATTTTTACGAAAAAACGGAAATTTCAAACTGTCATTACCTCCGTCCCTCTCATCGCCGCCAAGAACTATTTATATTATGTTGATCAGCATAGCTCCAAGTATCTCTGTGCGAAATATGAGCGATTTGAAAAATCTTAAATTTTGGGTGAAAAATGCCAAAGGGGTATGACCCACTAAAAACACCATATTTGTCAATAAAAAATATATTTGGGGAAGATCTAACGTTGTTATTGAATTTGGAAGTTGTACTTCCAATTCGAATCTTCAATAATAGCAATTTTGCGGACCGACTGCGTCCTTGCCTTGATTTGTGTGAGCCCGTGAACAGAACTCGAAAATGAAAAACCGAAAAATGAAAACTCGAATAATTCATTACTTATGAGGGCTACATGGGTGGTTTTGGTATCAAAATGTAGGTTTTCGAGGTCGTTCTATCCAATAAAAAATAATTCAAAGCCCTAACTATCACCGTTTAGATTTTCAACTGTCAAATGGCATTTTTACGAAAAATCGGAAATTTCAAACTGTCATAACCTCCGTCCCTCTCATCGCCGCCAAGAACTATTTATATTATGTTGATCAGCATAGCTCCAAGTATCTCTGTGCGAAATATGAGCGATTTGAAAAATCTTAAATTTTGGGTGAAAAATGCCAAAGGGGTATGACCTCCTAAAAACACCATATTTGTCAATAAAAAATATATTTGGGGAGGATCTAACATTGTTATTAAATTTGTGAATTGTACTTCCAATTCGAATCTTCAATAATAGCAATTTGGCGGAGCGACTGCGCCCTTGCCTTGATTTGTGTGAGCCCGTGAACAGAACTCGAAAATGGAAAACCGAAAAATGAAAACACGAATAATTCATTACTTATGACGGCTACATGGGTGGTTTTGGTATCAAAATGTAGGTTTTCGAGGTCGTTCTATCCAATAAAAAATAATTCAAAGCCCTAACTATCACCGTTTAGATTTTCAACTGTCAAATGGCATTTTTACGAAAAATCGGAAATTTCAAACTGTCATAACCTCCGTCCCTCTCATCGCCGCCAAGAACTATTTATATTATGTTGATCAGCATAGCTCCAAGTATCTCTGTGCGAAATATGAGCGATTTGAAAAATCTTAAATTTTGGGTGAAAAATGTCAAAGGGGTATGACCTCCTAAAAACACCATATTTGTCAATAAAAAATATATTTGGGGAAGATCTAACGTTGTTATTGAATTTGGAAGTTGTACTTCCAATTCGAATCTTCAAAAATAGCAATTTTGCGGACCGACTGCGTCCTTGCCTTGATTTGTGTGAGCCCGTGAACAGAACTCGAAAATGAAAAACCGAAAAATGAAAACACGAATAATTCATTACTTATGAGGGCTACATGGGTGGTTTTGGTATCAAAATGTAGGTTTTCGAGGTCGTTCTATCCAATAAAAAATAATTCAAAGCCCTAACTATCACCGTTTAGATTTTCAACTGTCAAATGGCATTTTTACGAAAAATCGGAAATTTCAAACTGTCATAACCTCCGTCCCTCTCATCGCCGCCAAGAACTATTTATATTATGTTGATCAGCATAGCTCCAAGTATCTCTGTGCGAAATATGAGCGATTTGAAAAATCTTAAATTTTGGGTGAAAAATGCCAAAGGGGTATGACCTCCTAAAAACACCATATTTGTCAATAAAAAATATATTTGGGGAGGATCTAACATTGTTATTAAATTTGTGAATTGTACTTCCAATTCGAATCTTCAATAATAGCAATTTGGCGGAGCGACTGCGCCCTTGCCTTGATTTGTGTGAGCCCGTGAACAGAACTCGAAAATGGAAAACCGAAAAATGAAAACACGAATAATTCATTACTTATGACGGCTACATGGGTGGTTTTGGTATCAAAATGTAGGTTTTCGAGGTCGTTCTATCCAATAAAAAATAATTCAAAGCCCTAACTATCACCGTTTAGATTTTCAACTGTCAAATGGCATTTTTACGAAAAATCGGTAATTTCAAACTGTCATAACCTCCGTCCCTCTCATCGCCGCCAAGAACTATTTATATTATGTTGATCAGCATAGCTCCAAGTATCTCTGTGCGAGATATGAGCGATTTGAAAAATCTTAAATTTTGGGTGAAAAATGTCAAAGGGGTATGACCTCCTAAAAACACCATATTTGTCAATAAAAAATATATTTGGGGAAGATCTAACGTTGTTATTGAATTTGGAAGTTGTACTTCCAATTCGAATCTTCAATAATAGCAATTTTGCGGACCGACTGCGTCCTTGCCTTGATTTGTGTGAGCCCGTGAACAGAACTCGAAAATGAAAAACCGAAAAATGAAAACACGAATAATTCATTACTTATGAGGGCTACATGGGTGGTTTTGGTATCAAAATGTAGGTTTTCGAGGTCGTTCTATCCAATAAAAAATAATTCAAAGCCCTAACTATCACCGTTTAGATTTTCAACTGTCAAATGGCATTTTTACGAAAAATCGGAAATTTCAAACTGTCATAACCTCCGTCCCTCTCATCGCCGCCAAGAACTATTTATATTATGTTGATCAGCATAGCTCCAAGTATCTCTGTGCGAAATATGAGCGATTTGAAAAATCTTAAATTTTGGGTGAAAAATGCCAAAGGGGTATGACCTCCTAAAAACACCATATTTGTCAATAAAAAATATATTTGGGGAGGATCTAACATTGTTATTAAATTTGTGAATTGTACTTCCAATTCGAATCTTCAATAATAGCAATTTGGCGGAGCGACTGCGCCCTTGCCTTGATTTGTGTGAGCCCGTGAACAGAACTCGAAAATGGAAAACCGAAAAATGAAAACACGAATAATTCATTACTTATGACGGCTACATGGGTGGTTTTGGTATCAAAATGTAGGTTTTCGAGGTCGTTCTATCCAATAAAAAATAATTCAAAGCCCTAACTATCACCGTTTAGATTTTCAACTGTCAAATGGCATTTTTACGAAAAATCGGTAATTTCAAACTGTCATAACCTCCGTCCCTCTCATCGCCGCCAAGAACTATTTATATTATGTTGATCAGCATAGCTCCAAGTATCTCTGTGCGAGATATGAGCGATTTGAAAAATCTTAAATTTTGGGTGAAAAATGTCAAAGGGGTATGACCTCCTAAAAACACCATATTTGTCAATAAAAAATATATTTGGGGAAGATCTAACGTTGTTATTGAATTTGGAAGTTGTACTTCCAATTCGAATCTTCAATAATAGCAATTTTGCGGACCGACTGCGTCCTTGCCTTGATTTGTGTGAGCCCGTGAACAGAACTCGAAAATGAAAAACCGAAAAATGAAAACACGAATAATTCATTACTTATGAGGGCTACATGGGTGGTTTTGGTATCAAAATGTAGGTTTTCGAGGTCGTTCTATCCAATAAAAAATAATTCAAAGCCCTAACTATCACCGTTTAGATTTTCAACTGTCAAATGGCATTTTTACGAAAAATCGGAAATTTCAAACTGTCATAACCTCCGTCCCTCTCATCGCCGCCAAGAACTATTTATATTATGTTGATCAGCATAGCTCCAAGTATCTCTGTGCGAGATATGAGCGATTTGAAAAATCTTAAATTTTGGGTGAAAAATGTCAAAGGGGTATGACCTCCTAAAAACACCATATTTGTCAATAAAAAATATATTTGGGGAAGATCTAACGTTGTTATTGAATTTGGAAGTTGTACTTCCAATTCGAATCTTCAAAAATAGCAATTTTGCGGACCGACTGCGTCCTTGCCTTGATTTGTGTGAGCCCGTGAACAGAACTCGAAAATGAAAACACGAATAATTCATTACTTATGAGGGCTACATGGGTGGTTTTGGTATCAAAATGTAGGTTTTCGAGGTCGTTCTATCCAATAAAAAATAATTCAAAGCCCTAACTATCACCGTTTAGATTTTCAACTGTCAAATGGCATTTTTACGAAAAATCGGAAATTTCAAACTGTCATAACCTCCGTCCCTCTCATCGCCGCCAAGAACTATTTATATTATGTTGATCAGCATAGCTCCAAGTATCTCTGTGCGAAATATGAGCGATTTGAAAAATCTTAAATTTTGGGTGAAAAATGCCAAAGGGGTATGACCTCCTAAAAACACCATATTTGTCAATAAAAAATATATTTGGGGAGGATCTAACATTGTTATTAAATTTGTGAATTGTACTTCCAATTCGAATCTTCAATAATAGCAATTTGGCGGAGCGACTGCGCCCTTGCCTTGATTTGTGTGAGCCCGTGAACAGAACTCGAAAATGGAAAACCGAAAAATGAAAACACGAATAATTCATTACTTATGACGGCTACATGGGTGGTTTTGGTATCAAAATGTAGGTTTTCGAGGTCGTTCTATCCAATAAAAAATAATTCAAAGCCCTAACTATCACCGTTTAGATTTTCAACTGTCAAATGGCATTTTTACGAAAAATCGGAAATTTCAAACTGTCATAACCTCCGTCCCTCTCATCGCCGCCAAGAACTATTTATATTATGTTGATCAGCATAGCTCCAAGTATCTCTGTGCGAAATATGAGCGATTTGAAAAATCTTAAATTTTGGGTGAAAAATGCCAAAGGGGTATGACCTCCTAAAAACACCATATTTGTCAATAAAAAATATATTTGGGGAGGATCTAACATTGTTATTAAATTTGTGAATTGTACTTCCAATTCGAATCTTCAATAATAGCAATTTGGCGGAGCGACTGCGCCCTTGCCTTGATTTGTGTGAGCCCGTGAAGAGAACTCGAAAATGAAAAACCGAAAAATGAAAACACGAATAATTCATTACTTATGACGGCTACATGGGTGGTTTTGGTATCAAAATGTAGGTTTTCGAGGTCGTTCTATCCAATAAAAAATAATTCAAAGCCCTTACTATCACCGTTTAGATTTTCAACTGTCAAATGGCATTTTTACGAAAAAACGGAAATTTCAAACTGTCATTACCTCCGTCCCTCTCATCGCCGCCAAGAACTATTTATATTATGTTGATCAGCATAGCTCCAAGTATCTCTGTGCGAAATATGAGCGATTTGAAAAATCTTAAATTTTGGGTGAAAAATGCCAAAGGGGTATGACCCACTAAAAACACCATATTTGTCAATAAAAAATATATTTGGGGAAGATCTAACGTTGTTATTGAATTTGGAAGTTGTACTTCCAATTCGAATCTTCAATAATAGCAATTTTGCGGACCGACTGCGTCCTTGCCTTGATTTGTGTGAGCCCGTGAACAGAACTCGAAAATGAAAAACCGAAAAATGAAAACTCGAATAATTCATTACTTATGAGGGCTACATGGGTGGTTTTGGTATCAAAATGTAGGTTTTCGAGGTCGTTCTATCCAATAAAAAATAATTCAAAGCCCTAACTATCACCGTTTAGATTTTCAACTGTCAAATGGCATTTTTACGAAAAATCGGTAATTTCAAACTGTCATAACCTCCATCCCTATCATCGCCGCCAAGAACTATTTATATTATGTTGATCAGCATAGCTCCAAGTATCTCTGTGCGAAATATGAGCGATTTGAAAAATCTTAAATTTTGGGTGAAAAATGCCATAGGGGTATGACCTCCTAAAAACACCATATTTGTCAATAAAAATATATTTGGGGAGGATCTAACATTGTTATTAAATTTGTGAATTGTACTTCCAATTCGAATCTTCAATAATAGCAATTTGGCGGAGCGACTGCGCCCTTGCCTTGATTTGTGTGAGCCCGTGAACAGAACTCGAAAATGAAAAACCGAAAAATGAAAACACGAATAATTCATTACTTATGAGGGCTACATGGGTGGTTTTGGTATCAAAATGTAGGTTTTCGAGGTCGTTCTATCCAATAAAAAATAATTCAAAGCCCTAACTATCACCGTTTAGATTTTCAACTGTCAAATGGCATTTTTACGAAAAATCGGAAATTTCAAACTGTCATAACCTCCGTCCCTCTCATCGCCGACAAGAACTATTTATATTATGTTGATCAGCATAGCTCCAAGTATCTCTGTGCGAAATATGAGCGATTTGAAAAATCTTAAATTTTGGGTGAAAAATGCCAAAGGGGTATGACCCACTAAAAACACCATATTTGTCAATAAAAAATATATTTGGGGAAGATCTAACGTTGTTATTGAATTTGGAAGTTGTACTTCCAATTCGTATCTTCAATAATAGCAATTTTGCGGACCGACTGCGTCCTTGCCTTGATTTGTGTGAGCCCGTGAACAGAACTCGAAAATGAAAAACCGAAAAATGAAAACACGAATAATTCATTACTTATGAGGGCTACATGGGTGGTTTTGGTATCAAAATGTAGGTTTTCGAGGTCGTTCTATCCAATAAAAAATAATTCAAAGCCCTAACCATCACCGTTTAGATTTTCAACTGTCAAATGGCATTTTTACGAAAAATCGGAAATTTCAAACTGTCATAACCTCCGTCCCTATCATCGCCGCCAAGAACTATTTATATTATGTTGATCAACATAGCTCCAAGTATCTCTGTGCGAAATATGAGCGATTTGAAAAATCTTAAATTTTGGGTGAAAAATGCCAAAGGGGTATGACCTCCTAAAAACACCATATTTCTCAATAAAAATATATTTGGGGAGGATCTAACATTGTTATTACATTTGTGAATTGTACTTCCAATTCGAATCTTCAATAATAGCAATTTTGCGGACCGACTGCGCCCTTGCCTTGATTTGTGTGAGACCGTGAACAGAACTCGAAAATGAAAAACCGAAAAATTAAAACACGAATAATTCATTACTTATGAGGGCTACATGGGTGGTTTTGGTATCAAAATGTAGGTTTTCGAGGTCGTTCTATCCAATTAAAAATAATTCAAAGCCCAAACTATCACCGTTTAGATTTTCAACTGTCAAATGGCATTTTTACGAAAAATCGGAAATTTCAAACTGTCATAACCTCCGTCCCTCTCATTGCCGCCAAGAACTATTTATATTATGTTGATCAGCATAGCTCCAAGTATGTCTGTGCGAAATATGAGCGATTTGAAAAATCTTAAATTTTGGGTGAAAAATGCCAAAGGGGTATGACCCACTAAAAACACCATATTTGTCAATAAAAAATATATTTTGGGAAGATCTGACGTTGTTATTGAATTTGGAAGTTGTACTTCCAATTCGAATCTTCAATAATAGCAATTTTGCGGACCGACTGCGTCCTTGCCTTGATTTGTGTGAGCCCGTGAACAGAACTCGAAAATGAAAAACCGAAAAATGAAAACACGAATAATTCATTACTTATGAGGGCTACGTGGGTGGTTTTGGTATCAAAATGTAAGTTTTCGAGGTCGTTCTATCCAATAAAAAATAATTCAAAGCCCTAACTATCACCGTTTAGATTTTCAACTGTCAAATGGCATTTTTACGAAAAATCGGAAAATTCAAACTGTCATAACCTCCGTCCCTCTCATCGCCGCCAAGAACTATTTATATTGTGTTGATCAGCATAGCTCCAAGTATCTCTGTGCGAAATATGAGCGATTTGAAAAATCTTAAATTTTGGGTGAAAAATGCCAAAGGGGTATGACCTCCTAAAAACACCATATTTGTCAATAAAAAATATATTTGGGG
This sequence comes from Adalia bipunctata, assembly GCA_910592335.1. Lineage (NCBI taxonomy): Eukaryota > Metazoa > Arthropoda > Insecta > Coleoptera > Coccinellidae > Adalia > Adalia bipunctata. The sequence continues at coordinate 8,021,151 of OU342955.1, read as the reverse complement.
AGGATCTAACCTTGTTATTAAATTTGTAAGTTGTACTTCCAATTCGAATCTTCAATAATAGCAATTTTGCGGACCGACTGCGCCCTTGCCTTGATTTGTGTGAGCCCGTGAACAGAACTCGAAAATGAAAAACCGAAAAATGAAAACACGAATAATTCATTACTTATGAGGGCTACATGGGTGGTTTTGGTATCGAAATGTAGGTCGTTCTATCCAATAAAAAATAATTCAAAGCCCTTACTATCACCGTTTAGATTTTCAACTGTCAAATTTTCGCTTCACATTATTACTTACTTTGTAGTAGTTAACCCGGGGTAGATCGTATCAAATTTGAAATTTCAAAGGAAATCATATACCTTGTATTATTAATGTTTTTATCGTATAATGTATATCGCATTTTTCTTTCTTGAAAACGAATTGCGATTTTTCAATTTTTTTCACTGATTCAGGGTTTGGGTCAAATGAGCTTTCAAATAATGTACTTCTAACCCTACAGTGCTAGTTGAAACTACAAAATAAGTCATTGTGTTTTATTGTAAGTCCTTGAATTTCTTTCAGCGTTTCTCTGGATTTTTCCTGAGGGATGTCTGTCATTGTATTGGTCTCAATAGAATCGTTCCTGAGTATTTTTTGAGAATATCACTCTTATCTCATTTTTATGAGTTATTACTTGTCTTTCAAACAGAGGACCATAAAACTGATATTCTCCGACATCAAAAACGTAAGGGTTGTAATAGGGAATGCCACGTTGTTAAATTGGATACAATTTATCTCCTGTTTCTGTTTAGGGAATTTCATGAATAATTTAAATTTATGAGTTATTGTCGACCTCTTAAACAGAAGGTGTATTGACTGAAATAGAAATCATGGAAAATTTATAAAGACTAAGTTAAAATCTTTTCATTTCCATCATTGAAAATCAACAAGTAAAATGATTTGTTACTTGATTCTCATACGTTTTTTTGATGTGGAATGAAACATATAAAATGTTAATTTATTATATCTCCTGCATCTCAGTATTCGCATTTGAGAGTTCAATAAAACAATTTGAATTTTTTTGATCCTTTTTTCGAGTTCATCACTTTCACAACATAAGTCAACAAAAATTCATCAATATAAAAAATCTACGCAGGTGCAGAAGACAAGCAATTAGTCTACCCCAAAAAAGTTACCTATTACGTTTTCAAAATAGAAAACTAACTTGTTTGTTTCTTTTCGTATTTTTTTTTTTAATTTGCCTACCGAGCAATGAAATGAAGAAATAAAGCAAAACAATGTTGAAGAATATTGATAATTATCTCTCGAATACGTTTTCAAAACTATTAACAGTAACAATATCCAAACTTCTAGCAGATTGAGATTGAGACAGATGTCATAAGAATGTTTCATTGAAATCGTACATGGTTTGATTTTGATGAAGTTATTGCAAAATCACTCCGTTACATATCAATCTATAATCTCATGTATTTTACCTCTAGAACTATTTCTCAGAGCCTCATATGACGGAAGTCTCTACTTAAACTTGGGACTTATATCTACGAAAGAGCAATTAGTTATTCTGCCTACTATTTGCGAATTTAAACCGCGGTTTAGTGGTGTGTGTTTCTTCCATCAGTTAAATCCTGCATTTACATAAATATACATGTATGTTTCAGAAATAAAGCCGCGTTTATGAATCCCAGAGTGCCGCATGTTGAAATGCGATACGAATTTGCCTGTGGTAATTTCAAGAGCTCTTCCCTCTTTTCAGAAATGGCGAAAATTGAAGGGAAAGTGTATGAGAGATTAAAGCGAATATTTTAGTCTTGTTGGTATGTCAAGGGCTATGCCTATTTCAGTGCAAAGATAAGTCAAAAAATTCGAAAATGCATATCCTTAAACATTCTCCGAATTATCAGTATATGAAATATTAATAATAATAATAAATCCATTTATTGTAAAGTCTCACAATATGGGACAACAAAAAAGGCCTCATTATCAGAGTTCCAGTAACCCGGACTCTGCTAGGGCCTCAATTTAAATAACAAAATTAAAAATCATGAGCAACCAATAACAAAAAATATCAATATTCTCATCATACAACAAAAAAATCTTATTTAGAATACAGCAATCAATTAGAGAAAAAAATAAAATTTACAAATTCCAGAAGCAGTCGTGAACAGAGATCAACAATTTTGAAAATATCGGACGAAAAAAAAAAAAGCAATTTTTAAGTTTGAAAATTCCGATGAAAAAAAAACAATGAAAATTTACTTGGAGTTGAGATAATGGGATAATAGAGGGAAAAACTAAGGGATGAGGATTGATGATTTTTGCACAATCAGTTAAGAAGCTGCAATTTCACTACTCAATTATTCCAATATTATTCTTCATCTTGATATATCTCAGAATTCCCGTTACAATCACGAAGATATCTCGCAAGGGGGAAAATTAATTACTGAATAATTTGCATGGGCCTTGAGTCGACCGTCACTTGACAGTTTCACAGGAGATGAATGGTTTCTTCCGCCGTTTCTGGGTAAAATTTCAATTTCTACACCGGGTACATCAACTCTACCGTTGTATGTGACGCAAAAATTTAATCGAGGAGGGTGCTACGTTGAAGTAATATCCTTCACGGCACTCTCGTCCCATTCAATTCCGAATAGCTCCTTTCATTCTATTTCTCCGTTGGTTTTCTTTGAGATGAAAGATCCGACCACCAGCGGTGTTGATGAGGTTGAAGAAAATAAGAGATTTTCGAAGTGGGCGAGTATTATCCTTGATGTGTGAAGTTCTGATTTCTGTTCTGGACGATGTTGTTCCTAATTTAGATGGTGATAGATTAATTTTAGTTACTCCTAAGGGGGAGATAAACATTTTTCGATACGTATGGAAAGCTCAGATTGGATTATGGCTATTGTTTGAGTTAAGAGGCCATAAGACAATAAATCAGACGTTTCGACTGTCGAAATATGTTCTGGAACGATGTTTTTCCCGCCTAAATATTCTTATGGCTCATCCATTTTCCTTTTCAATGAAAAGACTTGTGTCCTGGCAGTGGACATCTATTCACTCATTATGTAGTTTCCATTCATCATAAAAATAAGGTTCGTCACCAACATATTCAGGTAAATTGAAGAAGACCTAATTTCAGTTCGAATTTCCATCATAGTTGTTGACAAATTTTTTCTTGGAGAGTTATTTTCTCTGCATTCATCACTTTGGGGGAAATAAGCTATTCACACTCATTCATCTCCTGTTCGTCACCAGTAATATTGCGCCCTGCTTCTGAATAGCATTTCAAACGGACTGGTAATTTGCCATATTTTTAATTAGCTCCCGTTATTCATAAGAGACTCATTGTCTGCTCCAATGTGCTGTTCTATGTCTCGTCGAATTTATTTCCGCCATTGTAGCTGCTGACAGGATGAAATGAATTCGTGGTTGTAATCCTGATGTGGAGCCGTACAACATTTCCCTCCGACTTTGTCCATTAATCAACAAAATCAACAGACAGGATGGAACGGGCTTCGATTTCTGACTTTGTGGCTGTATTTTGGATTCCCTTTTCATCGAGTCAATTTCAAACTGATAAACAAATAGGCACGAATTTCGGCGAAAATTCTTCAAATACCTTATCATTTCCTCATATCTTCATTTTACTATCAATCCTTTTTTTTTGTTCTAGAAGAGGTGAATCTTACATCAGACACCCAGTCTTTCTGGGTAGTGTCGGATTCTTACCGACTAAACATCTCTACTGCGGTTGGTTCCGGGCATAAGCCTATAAACCTTCCATCATCCTATCTGTTATTTTCTCCTTCGCATTCTTTTATGCTGAGTGTTTGTGTTCATCCTTCAATTGGATATCTCTCACTAAGTGTGCAGTTTTATTTCTTCATTTTCGCAATCGGTCTCTAGGTCTTTTGCGGTAAATTCCCGCTGTTTTTTCATCTTCAGCGGGGTCATAGTCAACTAACCTTCTAAGGTTGTCATTTGGATGTTCACTAGCTCTTTCATAGGCTTTTGAAGCTTTTCGTTTGATGAATGTAGTAATGGACTCCCATTTTATGTCTTTTCGGATTTGTTCATTCCTAACAAACCATGGGGCGTCTAATGCCCATCTCAGAAATTTGTTTTCTGTACTTTGTATCCTCTTTATATGGGTTCTCGCTGCATATCCCCATGCTGTTGATCCATATGTTGGCTGCGGTCTGGCGACTGCTTTTATGATCCTCAATTTAGTGTTTTTGTTCATTTGACTTCTTCTGCCTATAGGTAATCGGGTATAATATTTTCTTTGCTACATTTGTTTTGTCCACTGCATACTTAATGTGCTGTTTCCACGTTAGTCCTTTCTAATATTACTCCTAGGTATTCAGCTTCATTCTTCCATTTAATTTCATTATTGTCTATGGATATCTTCGATTCCATCTTCAGTCTTCTTTTTTGAAGGAGTATTGCTTGACTCTTTTCTCCATTGATTTTGATTTTCCATCTGTTACACCATTGACTGATATCATCTGCAGCTTCTTGAAGTCTTTTGTGAATTATTTTTGTATTTCCGTGTATCTGCTATGCCCGTATCGTATGTATATGTTATAGAGTAGCGATCCTAGTATGGATCCTTGGAGAACTCTTGCTTCTAAATATCTGAGTGTGGAATGAACATCACCTATTTTCACACAAAAGTTCCTATCCCTCAAATAATTTCTTATTATTCTGCATAACTTGGCTGAATAACCAGCGGTTATCATTTTATATGCTAGTCCTTCATGCCATACTCTATCAAAAGCTCTGGTTACATCTAGTAGTAGTAGTCCTGTGGCTTGTTTATTCTGAAATCCTTCTGTGACATACTCAGTCATTCTTAGGAGCTGTTGTTCAGTTCAATGTTGTTTTCGGAACCTAAATTGTTCACTCGGTATCGTCGCCAGGACTTTTGTTTCTTCATTAAGTCATCTGGCTAAGACTCTCTCCACAACCTTGGTTCCACATCTTGTCACAAGCCTTTTATATATCTAAGAAAAAGGCTCCTAGTTAGGTAGACAGCTTTACGAGTAAATGTGGCACTTCTTTGTACTCAAACTGTATATTTTTCTTTCGAAGCCGATTTCAGTCTTTTATCAAACTCAGATTAGATAAAAAATTCGAGTTCCCAATAAAGTAGTCGTTTTTCTCATTTCATAAAGCGCTACGATTGGAATTAGTTCCACTTCATCATATTCAGACAACTTGAACAAGCCGCACAATTATGTAAAACAAAGAATCTGCAATTTCAAAACGATTGTGGCAGTAGTGGAAGCAGAATGTTTGAGCGCATTTGAGCATGCAGTTCGAACCATAAATACTTCAAAAACATAGATTAACGACTCATTAGCGAAAAAAGGGAAAAGGGAGTAAAGGTAATGGAGAAATGCAATTTCGTACCAGACCCGGAGTCAGAAACAGATCACTACCTGGAAATATTTTTTATTTTTGATGGTTAAATGAGCAAACATCTCATCAGGGAGACTAGAATTGTACCGCAGGGTTGGAACTATTAGTAAATCTATTTGCTCATCGGTACATTACTACTATTCATCTATCGAACAGGAAATGTTGAGGATATTTTATTCATCTGTACATTCATTAGCACAAACATTTTATATAGATATTGAAAACAAAACAATCATGGTTCAACAATAAAACATCGCGAATTCGGAAACATAAATCATATAACTTATCGAATTCCGTGCACATCAAACTGATAAATATCACATTCCAGCTGATTCCATCAGCAATAATTGTTTTCATCTATGCGTTATAAATATGCATACTATCTTCTTTTTAAATGGCTATCTATTGTGAATAAATTGTGAATAACTGTCTCTTATCGTTTTAAATAAATTATATTACACATTCGATAATACTCAATTCAGACTATCCAGTATCCATTACATACAATTATTGTCTTTGGAAATCAACGTTTCAAATTGTTAAAATAGGTACAACTTCATGCGATTATCATGCCGCAGGTTGCTACACTCACTCTGAGATTATCTGTCTAAATAAGAATTGCTCTAAACTTGAGAAGGAATATGTACATTCAAAGGTGTATTTTGAAAATTCGTGATAAGGACCTGAATACTTCTTCCCATTTTTCCTAGCTTCCCATATTTTTCTTGTTCTAATAATTCCCTATGAAATACTGTTATTCCTCCATCATTGCCTTCTGATGCAAAATCAATGCTTCTGCATAATTTGGTTTCAGTCAACTCAGTTAGGTATTTGCAATTTCAGAGATAATTTTTCTCCGGGATTGGACCAGATGACGACTGACTGGGAAGGAAGAAGCATCCAGCAGCCTCTAATATCGTTACCTAATGTAGAGGAGAATTTCTGCTGAACGCTGATAGAATTCCTCCCCATAAATCGAATCTATTTTACATCCTCTGGAAGGAAATTTCCCGGAATTTGATTTCTGCAATTCATGTTCCCCCACTATGATTCTAGTTTGTATGAACTCGTTCATCCGATTAGAATAATTTTGTGTCTTATTTTGCAATAAAATATAGTCTTTTTATCACAACTTGAGGCTTTGAGCTGAGGCAGTATTAATGACAATTTTTCTCTTGTTGAGAACATTTTCCAAACTCTGAAGGTTATGAAGAATGGAATCTCTTGTTCCAATGTGTATCTCATTTACAGAAACCTTGTATAAATGTATAATGATGGTGCTAAATTGCTAGGTGGTCAAGATCGAGTTTTTTAAATGAGATCCTCGATCAAGATTGGACACGTCTCGCCAATTAAAATTTTTGAGGTTCATTTCAAGGGTGGAAATCAAATCAAAACTGTCACCATTCAAGTCCCTAGTGACATTTATCTTGGTTGCATTTGTCTATGTCGTAAGATACCCATTTTCGCGACAGATCTACTTGATGAGGGAACTATGTCTGAGAAGGGTTTGATGATGGTTTCGCTAATAATTTAATTGCTATGCTAAGTCCTGGTGAAATTCCACCAAACCGATATTGATCCGTTACAAGATACAGGGAGGTTCATGAATATATCAACAAATATTTGATAGTGTCGAAGGAAAATAAAACAAACATTTTTGCACTCTCTTGTTCCGCACAGGTCAGTGTTCTGCATACAAGGTGTTGACTTGAATTAGTGTCTCACAAAAAGAATGAAACTTTCTTTTTGCACCTTGGTCATTTTCAAACTGATATTTTAACGGAACTTAAAAATCTCAAGAATCTATATTTGGTGATTATATTCACTTACTATGACTTCAGTAAAAATAAACAATCATGTTTAATTTTTATCAAGCCGACAGAAATTTTACTGATCATGCAGAAGGTTATTTCACTCTATTTATTTATTCTTTCAATTTTTCTCTAGATATTTTGAAAGCTCCACATCTTGATATGTAAGAATATATACACCTAATGAACACTAAATATTTTATTTCAGAGGCAGACTCTTGAATGAAGAATTCGCACTTCCAAACACAGGTAAGAACTGAATGACAGATTTTTGACAAAATATCACAAATCACAAAATCTACAACAAAAAAATTAAAGAAAATTTAAATGTGAACGGAAATAAATTTCATTATTATTTCATTGATATTATTGAAATTATTCTTCTTATATTATGGTCGCAGTGGTTTCTTCATTTTTGGTCCCATCTCCCTTCATATCTTTTAACATTTTCTCTATATCCCGCATTTTATCTTGTAATCTAGCAGCGTAGCAATTCATATCAGCGTAAAAAATTGAGATAGATTTCTTCTTTTCCTCTGCCCATTTTTTAATATCGAATAGGCAGTTACATTCGAAAGGATTAGCATCAATATCATTTATCTCTGCTGTGAGAAGAGAATCCTTATCACTTATACACGTCAATTTGTTACTGCTTAATCTCAATTCATGCACTTCCACCCCTTCCAAGATTTTCTGTGGCACTGTTTCTAGGAGATTATTATCCAGCCAGAGGTTGTTAATCTTGTCCAGACCTCTGAAAGTGTTTGGGTCCAGATTCTTTATCTTATTGTAACTGAATATCAAGTTCAGGGTCAATGGTATTTTTCCAAAATTCTTAGGTCCTGCCATATTTGTGAAAGCATCGGCTGGTAGTTCCTCTATCAGATTATGTTGGATGGATATACGAGTCAAGAGGGGTGTATTTTGAAACCAATTTTTATTCCACCTGCTGATTTTATTGAAAGATAGTCTTATATTCAACAGATTCAACATGTTGTCGAATGCTCTATCTTCAATAACGGATATATCATTTTGACTGAGATCTAGATCACTCAGAGGAAGGTTATTGAACACTCCTTCTTTTATTGTTTTGAGCTGGTTTTTCTTAAGTTTGATTATGCGGATCAGTGAAAGATTCTTGAATGCTCCTGGTTCTATATTTTGTATGTTGTTTTCTTCCAATATCAACTCATCAAGATCACTGATGTCACTTATGCAGTTCTCGTACAAAACTGGTATATCTTGATTTCTTAACTCGATGGCATCGAACACTGAGTGTGGAAGTTCACTTTTTAGATAATTGGAAGATGCTATTGTTTTCTTGAACTTATGGGTAAAAGCACTGTAGCCGTGAATAGTCACATTTTTGAAGGTTATTTTTTCCGCTGCCAGGGAACAGAATAGGACAGACAATAGCACTAACTTAACAGCGAACATTTTCGGTCTTACGCGTCTTAGACGAGCACTGTTGTTTATATAAAAATTTGATCGATATATTCCCGGTATTCATTATTTATATTGACGTGAAGTCCAGACTGATAACCTCATGTTTTGTTGGTTATAATTATTTCGGTGAATTTTGCAGAGCTACTTTCAGTAGAATTCATTTCATTTTGTTATCTGAATTCGACTGAACCGTGATTGAAATATGTTGGAACAATACTTTTCCAGGAATAGAAAGCAGTTATTTATCTTGAATTGATTTTCTATTCTGATTCAATCTTCGACATAGGCTCCAACGATTGGATATCCTTAAAAAAACCTGACATTTGAATGGAGATAACCTCTCGATATTGATTTGAATTTCGTTTCTAATGATTTCTTGCTTGCTACAAATGCTGGTCGTTTCTGGCAATAATGTATACGGTGATTCATGTTTTTCGTGTCATTTTTCTTAATTTCGTATCAAATATAAACATTCGATTAACCTCAGGATATTATGTTATAAAGAAAGTTCAGAAAACATGGGTTTATTTGCAAATTCGTGTGTATATTATTATTATGGCCCCATAATGGGGCCATAAATAATCTTTCAAGCATTCTGCTCCTTCTGTTAGCCTCCTGGCGATTACTTTTTCGACAACTTTCGGATAGGCTCGACTTGAAGCTTATCGGATCGAGGTACGAGAGTTGTACTTTTGTGTGGCTACCTGCGAGTGCAGGGCTTGGACACTGAGTCGCCACAGCATATTCATCAACAGAAATAATCGAAAATTGTCACTCCGTTTCGGTGTATGATCGTACACCCACGAATTTGCAATCAGAAGATGTTCGGCTGAACTGGTTTATGAGGGCCTACATGAGAAAAGATGATGACGAACATATTTCTGCAAACAGAATGTGTTCTTTATATTTCACTTCCACCAAAAACGGTTCATCGTCAGCATTCCCGGAGATGAATAACAACGAACATGTCAGTCCCTCGACCCTATTATTCTCTTGAAATCCAGAGAGAAATTTCTACGGATAACGCAGATGCTTAAAAATAACGATCCGCCTACATTCTACAGATGATACACAAAATGAACTGAACTTTTTCACTCCGCATATCTATAATATCTGGGAAAAATGATGGCAATTCTCTTTTCGATGTGGGTGATTTGGAAGGTAGCATAATGACCTAGTTAAATTTGACAGAAACGATGATCATACTTGGGAGACCAGTTCATCAATTTAAATAAATGGTGGGTGTTTTACTTTGGGTGATTTCGAGTAAACCTGCAGTTCGTTCAGGAAATATTTACCTATACTGGGAATTTTTCCCAAACCTTAGCCTTCCAATGTACTGGGTGTTTTCAAAGTTATAGAATAATAAAAACTCTTCTTGAAAATTCATAATTTCATGAAATGCAAAACATGATTTGATCTGATCCAGTTGTGCTAAAATACTTATTTCGAAAATAAAGAGTTGAAACTTTTCAACAAATAATGACATATTTATTCAGTGCAATATCAACAATTTAACAAAACATAGTGGATAACGATTTTGATGAAATTGTATGAAATGTTTTTGTTCTTTATTGATAGATGCATAAGTTGGGAATATGTTTCAGAATTTTCAGTTTTTCTGGCTTTATGGTGTTTCTGATTATAATGAAAAATACCAAGAACACCGCAAAGCCAGGCCACCGATCACGAGATAATTTTCAACCTAGAAAATTAACAGAATAGTCAGAATTCAGATCCATGTGAGATAAAATTACATACGTTGCATTTAGGAGCATATAGCATTCAGCTATGCTATTATACGCCACGAATTAATTTTCCACCAGGACTCCCATTAACGACAGCATGCATGATGTGAGTTTCTATTTTGGACATGCCAGAGAGGGATCAAATTGTTATATTACAGGACAACCAAAAGATGCGCACACTTATGCTCAAAAGATTTGCTGAAATTTATTAATAGTGCATTACTAAGCAATTCAACGTGAGCGAAGCTTCATTGGAATTGTATGTTTTTGTCAAATTCGTGATAAAAAAATTACAAGCATAAATTGACGAATTTGAGCGAAAAATTAATTTTAGAATGCAACATCCGCACATTCCAATAAATAAATCAGTTTCAGAAAATGAAAAATTTCATGTATCGATATGACATACCTGAAAATAATCAAATCCAGGTGAAGACTAACCATTGTTCCTTAAAATTAATTAGAATTGGATGAAAATGAGTAAGTATTTGAAATAAAAATTTCAATGAAGCTTAATTCTGATTTTCTATCTTATTGATGCTTTCTCATGTTATTATGTTACTCAGTTTAAAAAAAATGTTCGGGTATTCAAATGTTCTGAAAAAAAATTGAAAAGCAAAGATAATTCAATATAAAATCTACTATCAAACAGTCTACGTCGCTCATTTGTTTCTTGAAATACGTAAGAAATTGGACATTGGTGTTTCATAAAAACCTAACGGAAAACTGATGCTATGATTCCGTTGAGGGCATATTTCTCTACTTTCCGGAGATCTATAAGTGAAGAAGATACCATGGAGATTCATTTAAGAAAATCCTAACTGACAAAGTCAATCAAAACTCAATTTGTGTTTGCTCAACAACAAACTTTCAGAAGTTTTCGATACTAAAACCGGAAAAGCTGGATGACGTTTCTCCATTAAACTCATTTACCTCTATCACTCCAGCCAAAGTGGAAGCCAAAATGGAATCAATCATTCAATTGTCTGTATTTTAAGCCCGAATGCCGAGAACAATCTGCAAATTGAAAACACTTGTAAGAATACCGTTCGTGGAGTGGAAGATTTATTTCTCCTGCGGGGATTCTGGTGGAACAATGAACAGCTTAAGATATATTAAGGATTTTTTTATGGAAGTCTCGAATTCAAGATTTCTGACGTTTGATTGTCTCATTATCAAAAGTGGAAGATCTTGTTCATATTTATACAGAATAGTAAAATGCACTGGAAGTATTCTTTCCGATTGACTGATTTTTATTTTCTCAAGAATGAACGAGGTAGTAGGTATATAATTCTCTTCAAGAAATACCTCATTACATTTCACTGGATTGCCCTCCATAAAACGGAACTACCGTGTGGTGATTTGTCTGAATTTAAACTGGATGGAAATAAATGGACTTTAGGCTCGCTTTCTTTTCCTGAAAATAGTTTGAGAGTGGGTAATAAGTGAAGTTATCCTTCTTGATAACGAACAGCTTCGAAAGGATAAGTGTCCTATTCATTTTTTAACTTGAAAATTTCGAATGAATCTAAGTTCAACTTCGAGATTCCACGTAGGCGTCTCTCATATAAGTAGCAGATCTCAATACATCTTAACAAATGTAGTTAAATCCGCCATATTCTGCAATACCTCGGGGGTGCCGCAAGGTTCACTCCTAGGACCGCTCTTCTTTGTTATATAATTGAAAGATTTAAGAGTGTGTTTCGAACATTGCATCTTCTTGCTTTGTGTCGACGGTCTTGAAATACTTTGCGAAGAATGGTCTCTACCTGAACTATGATAAATATCACAAAATATCTTTTATTAGAAATGTACATCTCATAGAAAATCAGTGCACGGTGCTTCTTTACGGAAGACTAACAATGCACAGAAGGCTTCTATTTTCAAGATAACAACCTCATTAAACAAGTATATTGGTGTATGTAGTATGAGTTTAATATAAGTGTATTGTAAGTGTGCATCTATATCTATTGGCACATTTTTTTCTTTTATATTTCTCGTTGCAATATATTTCTAATTGAATAAGAAGAATACAGTTTTCAGGGCAAGGCCTGTTTGTATTCCAAAGCAGATCATTAATCATTATGGGTTCCCAAATACTCGATATGGGTGATGATATTTAAATTTGAGATTTGTGGGTTTCAGATGTGCCGAAAAATTCCTAGTGATTTCTCGTCGTTTATATTGTTTTCTTTGAAATTTTAGTAGGTCATGGAAGATTTACTATGAGTTTTCATTATAATTTTCGCAAGCAATTTTTTCGGCCAATCAGATAGTGACATCATATTCTGGGTATTTGTAAAATAATTTCTGTTACACGATGAAATTTTAGGCTCTCTGAAATTATTGTGTCATATCTTGATGAATATCCCGCGCGATTCATCAGCAAATTAAATTGAATTTCTATTTGGATATTCCTGATTTAATTGAATATACAAAATTGTTCAACAAGGGAATACCTCCTGGTTCGAGTGCAACAAGCTAATACAGGGATGAACAGTCGAATTACTCGAATTACGATCAATCGCTCGAACATACGTCGTTTTGGAAATACTGGGTTTCAATATTTTCAGAAAAATCAGTATTTTCATTAATTCCCTGTCAAAGGGTGGAATAATGGACCTCAGTTATTTTACGGTATTTTTTGTATTCAATTTTTTCGGAAACATACCAATTAAGTTTCACGATTTAACACTGGGGCACCATGTAGAGTAAACTCTTATGAGTCCCAATATTTGTCATTTGTGCATATGCCTTCAATATTTATATATATTTCGAAATATGTGGGACTATAACTTTTTTCCGAATATTCCATGCCACACATTCTTTCCTTTAAATAATGCATTGTTCTGATCAGAATGCCGGTGTCCCATTGTCTGGTAGATTTTCCTCTTTTCCTTGAGTGTATTGCTGGAATAAAATGTTATTCCAGGGAAAAATGTGGCAGGTGAATGAGAGATGACAGTGTCCTCAACGGAGAACCTTTAAAAGCTTTTGCTGAATTACGTTTTTCACGCCGGTATCGTTTTACGCTGTATTGATTTTGAGTCGTGAAAAATGTGAGCCGTTAAACACGAACGGCCATAGATAACTGATAATTGCTAACGTGAACTGGGCATGAAGGGTTGATCTCGACCGACCAGGAACAACATTAAATGTTCGTCGTAGATTTGAACGTACGGAACTGCCTCCTGTCAACCGAAACAGGATCGTATCAGGAAATAGTCAGAAATTTTTGACCCCTGGTTGTAATCGTTCTAGTGAGATTTCGTTCTCCTTTTTATCTCCTAACCATTGATCACTTGGTCTCCTACTTTATGTACTCATTCTTCTTCTATCTTTCTTCGGTTTACAGTAAACCAATCTCCTGAGTTCTTGATTCGGAGTTCATTGAGCGCGATCTTCCACTTGATACACCAGTCACTGATCTGGACGATAGCATCTTGTAATCTAATTTGCTTGACTTCTGGATTACGATGGTATCACCAGTGTCGTCAGCGTAAAGGACGAGCATGGCCACGAATTCTTCGGAATATCATATGTACAGTGCTGTTTTTGATTTTGGGGCATTCTCGTTCCAAGTGTGGAGTTTTATATCTTCATTTTCGCAATTGGTCTCTAGGTCTTTAGCGGTAAATTCTCGCTGTTTTTTCATCTTCAGTGGGGTCATAGTCAACTAACCTTCTAAAGTCGTCATTTGGATGTTCACTAGCTCTTTCATGGGCTTTTGCAGCTTTTCGTTTGATGAACGTAGTAATGGACTCCCATTTTATGTCTTTTTGGATTTGTTCATTCCTAACAAACCAGGGGGCGTCTAATGCCCATCTCAGAAATTTGTTTTCTGTGCTTTGTATCCTCTTTATATGGGTTCTCGCTGCATATCCCCATGCTGTTGATCCATATGTTAGCTGCGGTCTGCCGACTGCTTTTATGATCCTCAATTTCGTGTATCTGTTCATTTGGCTTCTTCTGCCTATAATCGGGTATAATCTTTTCATTGCTACATTCGTTTTATCCACTGCATACTCAATGTGCTGTTTCCACGTTAGTCCTTTATCTAATATTACTCCTAGATATTTAGCTTCATTCTTCCATCCAATTTCATTATTGTCTATGTATATCTTCGATTCCATCTTCATTCTTCTCTTTTGAAGGAGTATTGCTTGACTCTTTTCTCCATTGATTTTGATTTTCCATCTGTTACACCATTGACTGATATCATCTGCAGCTTCTTCAAGACTTTTGTAAATTATTTTTGTATTTCTGTGCCTACTTGCTATGCCCGTATCGTCTGCGTATAGAGCAAGCAGGCATCTTGGATTTCCTGGTATATCATGTATGTTTATGTTATAGAGTAGCGGTCCCAGTATGGATCCTTGGGGAACTCTTGATTCTAAATATCTGAGTGTGGAATGAACATCACCTAATTTCACACAAAAGTTCCTATTCCTCAAATAATTTCTTATTATTCTGCATAACTTGGGTAAATAACCTGCGGTTATCATTTTATATGCTAGTCCTTCATTCCATACTCTTTCAAAAGCTCTGGTTACATCTTGTGGTAGTAGTCCTGTGGCTTGTTTATTCTGAAATGAGCTACACTCTGGCGGCGTCTGATAGAACTAGACCTGTGCTTGTTTGTTCAGGAATCCCTTCGTTATATATTCTGTTAGTCTCAACAATTGCTGCTCTGTCGATTGATTTCTTCAGAATCTGAATTGCTCTGCTGGTAAAACAGATTCAGGCCTTCTGTCTCTTCTGTCAGCCTCTTGGAACAACTATTCTGATATGGGGCCACCATAAAGCTAGCCCAACATTTTCGAGAGTTATCGAGTACTGTTGACTCATCCTGTATATCAATTGTGCTGACCGGGCTATAGTAATGCTCAAATGAGAACTCTGTACTTCACAGCTTTATTTGTATTTTTTGTATGTTCCTCACCTTTTCTAATTACAGTAAATAAAGTATAAATTATTGAAATTATGAATATTTTAATATAACAAATAATATTCAACACAAATAACAACTGGTGACCATTTTGCCATTTTGAATGTGGATGATATAACGTTTTAAAATCTATTTAAAAACCATCATTCACTGAATCCTTTTTCATCAAACAAAGAAGAATGAAGAAGTGTGTTTTCATTACAAACGAAAATTGTAAATGATAATAATTAATACAATGTATCTTGATTAGTGAAGATCAACCGTTCCTATCATTTCGCCCGGTGTAGCTGTTCTGACTTACTGATGCTACCTCCTACGCAGTTTTCCCGCATTCCGTTTTTCCGAACTCAAAGCAGGTAAATTATAAATATTTTCCATGGGTCCCCAAACCTCGCCTTCCACTTCATCCATTATAATTAGGTGAGTGCATACGCGGGGCCTTTACATTAATCTATTTTCATATCTCTTGTACAAGTCACTTGCACGCGTACGGAATTGATTTAACTGAACCCCATTTTCTCCGAAGAACGTGCAACGTGCATCCATTCAAGCTATAGCTTCGAAATTTAATTTTCCGCCTCTCTCTTGTAGGACGAAAAATTCGAGAGGTTCCATAAACAATTTTGCGAAACTAGAGGAATTATTTATTCTTGGAAGGATTTCGCGTCGGAACAAGAAACCGTATTTTCCAATTATTGTGGATTATTTATCCGCGAATTTCGTTACAATGGTAAGATTTATCCTGGAAAGCTATTTTTAGAAAAATAGCAGACTAAAGAATCGGGTTCATTATTTTTGAAATATGCGAGAAAGTAAACAATCAGCTTGTATCAACTCGAAACAGTTGCCCTAGTTGGGTTGAATTGGAAATTCATGGAAACTCAGAAAATGAAGGTCGAGACCAAATCTACAGTTTAGTTACAGAATGAATCAGATACTGCACCTATGTCTGTGTTCATAAGACAATGAAACCACAGCAACGTATACAGGAGGTATATGTTGTTGTTGTTGAAGTTGATGATGATGATGAGGATGATGCACATTCTAATAATAGAGGAGCTGGATACTCTATCAAACTTTGAAAGCTCATCAGAAATCATCTGAGAGACAAAAAATTTAACGTGAAAGTGGAAAGAGAATGCTTCACAATCAGTTTGTAAGCAGGAGTGCCGCAAGGATCAGTACTTGGACCACTACTGAACCACACCTACATACATGATATTCCGAAGAACTAGAGGAACATACTCGCACTTTACGCTGACGACACTGCAATCGCTATTCGTCAAGGTAATCCAGAAATTATACTAAAGCGATTACAAGAAGCTATCGACGAGATCGAGTATTGAAGAAAACCCAAGTTTATCTATTCCTCCTCGTTCTCTGGAATTAGGCAATCCATAAACGTTATTACACCGTATTTTGTATAAGGATGATCTGGACAATTCGTTTAGTTTCAATAAGACGGCGCTACCTGCGACACAAGCAACGAAACCATTGATCTTTTACGGGAAAAGTTTCCTGACCGTGTTATCTCTCGTTGAGGTGATAACAATTATTATTGGCCACCGAGATCTTGTGTTTCAACATCTTGCGACTTCTTCCTTTGGGTCCATGTAGAAGAAAAGTTCTGCGCCAAGAGCCCAGCGTTTATTCAAGACCTCAAAGATGGAATTCGTGAGGCTATCGAGGACATATGGCAGCCACTTTGCGATTTGGTTATGGAATATATCATTTTTTTTTTGTTCTAGAAGAGGTGAATCTTACATCAGACACCCAGTTTTTCTGGGTAGTGTCGGATTGTTACCGACTAAACACCTCTCCTGCGGTTGGTTCCGGGCATAAGCCTATAAACCTTCCATCATCTTATCTGTTATTTTCTCTTTCGCATTCTTTTATGCTGAGTGTTTGTGTTCATCCTTCAATTGGACTCACTAGGTATGGAGTTCTATATCTTCATTTTCGCAATTGGTCTCTAGGTCTTTTGCGGTAAATTCTCGCTGTTTTTTCAGCTTCAGCGGCGTTATAGTCAACTAACCTTCTAAGGTCGTCATTTGAATGTTCACTAGCTCTTTCATAGGCTTTCGCAGCTTGTCGTTTGATGAATGTAGTAATGGACTCCCATTTTATGTATTTTCGGATTTGTTGATTCCTAACAAACCAGGGGGCGTCTAATGCCCATCTCAGAAATTTGTTTTCTGTACTTTGTATCCTCTTTATATGGGTTCTCGCTGCATATTCCCATGCTGTTGATCCATATGTTAGCTGCGGTCTGGCGACTGCTTTTATGATCCTCAATTTCGTGTTTCTGTTCATTTGGCTTCTTCTGCCTATAATCGGGTATAATCTTTTCATTGCTACATCATCGTTTTATCCACTGCATACTTAATGTGCTGTTTCCACGTTAGTCCTTCATCTAATATTACTCCTAGGTATCTAGCCTCATTTTTCCATTCAATTTCATTATTGTCTATGGATATCTTTGATTCCATCTTCAGTCTTCCCTTTTGAAGGAGTATTGCTTGACTCTTTTCTCCATTGATTTTGATCTTTCATCTGTTACTCCATTGACTGATATCTTCTGCAGCTTCTTGTCTTTTGAGAATTATTTTTGTATTTCTGTGCCTGATTGCTATGCCCGTATCATCCGCGTATAGAGCAGGCAGGCATCTTGGATTTCTTGGTATATCATGTATGTATATGTTATATAGTAGCGGTCCTAGTATGGATCCTTGGGTAACTCCTGCTTCTGAATATCTGAGTGTGGAATGAACATCACCTATTTCCACACAAAAGTTCCTATCCCTCAAATAATTTTTCATTATTCTGCATAACTTGGGTGAATAACCTGCGGTTATCATTTTATGTGCTAGTCCTTCATGCCATACTCTATCAAAAGCTCTGGTTACATCTAGTAGTAGTAGTCCTGTGGCTTGTTTATTCTGAAATCCTTCTGTGATATACTCGGTTATTCTTAGGAGCTGTTGTTCAGTTGAATGTTGTTTTCGGAACCCAGATTGTTCACTCGGTATCGTCGCCAGGGCTTCTGTTTCTTCATTAAGTCGTCTGGCTAAGACTCTCTCCACAATTTTTCCTAGGGCTGGGAGCAAGCTTATCATAGGTCTATAGTTCTGTGGGAACTTTTTGTCTTTACCTGGTTTATTGAAAACAATCACTTCGGTAGATTTCCATCTTTTTGGAAAGTGCACTGTTCTCATTACGCCATTTGCTATGCTAGTGAGAGCGGAAATTTCATGAAAAGGATATGGTCCTGTAGTCGTTTTCGTGGTGGCCATTTGGCTGATGTTATTTTCCATTATTAACTGAATGCCCAATGAAATGAACATCCGATCATTTATCTACAAAAATGGCATTTTTGTTCGAATGTCAAAATAACATACCTTATTGGAAAACCCTCAATATCGAGTTGATCAAATTGAAACGAAAAACGCTCAATGGGCTTCATTTAATCCGAGCTGAAAAACTCGAAAGCTCTGAGCATAAACCATTCACTTCTTCGATTTACCAGTACAGAAACCGATCAATTTACCAAAAATGTCTCCGCTCCAACTTCCATTAAACCGGCGACGAGGCCCTCTCCAAAGTTTGAACAAGAAACCGTTGACAGCCGTTGCCTGGAACTGCTCTTAGATTAGCTCTCGAAAAGTGCATCGCTGCACTTAACACCCCATGTAAAATACCTCCACTTCTAAGATATCGGCGTGACGGTCTATCTTTCGCGAAGTCGGATGTGGGCGGAATGTTGACTCTGCCATGGATGGAAACGTGGATTCACCGCCCCCTACGACATCAGTTCCTTCGAAGCGTCGCTAGCGGCAGGACAAACCGTTGGTGTAGCGTCGTTTGCGCCGGCTGTTGCTCGTCGCGTCTCCTTAGTGGCGGGATTATTCGAGAGTTTTTTTTTTTGGGTCGGTTTTTTGAGGTTGCATTGGTAAGGTGTTATTTATTAGAACTAGGAGGAAGAGAATCATGAGATTTTTTCATGGGACGCGGATTCAAAATTCACATTCAATGAATAACTGATGAATTTTCTGATACACAATTTACAAATTAGAACAGCTTTTGAAATCATCAGGAAATTGAAACAAAAATATTCATTTACATTCTTCATTTTGAAAATTGCTGTAATTATTATCGTATCCTGATTTTCCAAATAATTATTTTGAGTGTATTTAAATCTTTGAGAATTTTTGAGATAATTTGTGAATTCACAACTTGTCCCCAGAAAATACAATTGCATGCCATAGTTTAGGAAACTGCTATAATTTTTCTTGTGAATTTCCTGTAATTTTTCACTCAAATTTTTCGCACTGAGGAATTTTTGCATATTTATTAAATTTCATTCATTTGTGTTATCTGAATGGATTCTGCAGAGCTTATACTTTATTTAAATTATAATTTCACAACAATTTTGATACACAATCAATAAAGTATTGTGCATGCACTCAAAATTTGATAAACATTGATTCACTCATAAAGATCATGGCATAAAGCAAATGAATTTAGTTTGATTCATGTTCCCTTTGATTTGATGAGATCAATAAAAGCGTAAGAATATTGTATTATCAACAGTTCATGATAATCAGTTCATGATAAAAATGGATGATTTTGGAACTAGACATACACAGTGTAAGAGCTAAATGGAATAAATTCGATAACGAATAAATGAGGGCCTGTTGGGAAAAACGCTCGGATACGTCGATTTGTAATTTTAAATGCGCATATTTTTCAAGAAAATAATATTATATAGGGTGTTCCATGTGACCGTGGCCAATACCAACTTTCTTATTTCGAATGCAACCTCCTGTATATTATTTATTTTTTGGATTCTTCAGAAAATTCTAGACACAATTCATGCACAATGTCCTATACCTATCTTTAACTATTTCGAAAGTATGAAGTGCTTTCAGATTTATTGCAAAAATCAACGTTTCAAATAAAAATTATTTAATTTCACAAATTCGGTACATTACACGTAAAACATAATAAGTAATACTGATTATTTCTTAATTAAAAAAAACAAAAAAATTAATGCCAATGTAGGAAATGTTCAAAATACTCGCCGCGAACGTCTTGGCAACAGGTGTAGAATTGTCTTCTAACGTTACTCAACATTTCAGGCGTTTTTGCTTACTTTCTTCAAATCAAAAGGTTAATGGGAAATAAGTATTGAGTGTAATGTATCGAATTTGTGAAATAAAATAATTTTCATTTCAAATGTTAATTTTTGTGAAAAATCTGAAAACACTTAATATTTCCGAAAAAGTTGAAAATAGGTATAGGACATTGAACATGAATTATGTCTAGAATTTTCTGAAGAATCCAAAGAATAAATAATAAACAGGGGGTTGCATTTGAAATAAGAAAGTTGGTATTGGCCACGGTCGCATGGAACACCCTATATAATTTTATTATCTTGAAAAATATGCGCATTTAAAATTACGTGTCCGAGCGTTTTTCCTTACACCCTCTCATTTATTCGTTATCGAATTCATTCCAATTGGCTGTTACACTCTGTATGAACCTTCCAATGAAAATTAATTATGAATAAATAATATTGATACATCTGTGAACAACTAACAAGTCCTGAAAATGGAGCCCTTATTGAAATTCCTTTCTGTTTCTTCATTACAACGACTACTTTTCGATTTTTCATTCTGATATTTTTTATGAGAATTAAAACTACCCTAGAAATTCGGATAATGAAGAATCTCTCGGCATTGAATTCGAAAGTGAACTACTATCGATTGAACTATAATTTCGGAGAAGCTTGCATATTTTCATGCAAATTTTGAATTTTCCCACCCAATATCTGAAACACAATTTATTAAAAATTGTTCATCAATTTTTGTAACCGCATTCGGGGGAAAACTCATTATTACGGAAATATCCCCGGCTATACTCTTTTATGTGGGCCACCCTGTTTTTGACGTTATTACTGAATCGTGATAGGTTTTCGCGAAAGAACTTGAAATATATCGAAATGAACTAGATCTTGTTTTGAAAAGACAAACACGAAAGTGTTCCAAGCATTTTTATGCGGATAAAATGAAGTCGACGGAATTTTGAAATCCAGCCAAGAATTAAGAAAATCACAAATTTCTCATAAATGAATTTTGGAAGTTTAATGATTCTCAGGTTGTTAATTTCGATGATTAAATCTACAACTCATTTTGCGATAACGAAATTATTGAAAATTTTGCGAGAAATGAATGTTCGTTGACAAAATCATGAATTTCTGAGATATTCTTTCCTCTGAAAACTCAAAGTTACGAAAATATATCGTTGGATTGTTTTATGTGGCGACTCTGTTAGTTCTTTCAATTGAATGTTCATATATTATATTCTTCAATATAAATAAAATTTACTTCATTTTTTTCAAACTCATTGCATTAACAGTAATAAGAGCTACACCAAAATTTGGCTTCTTTAGATTTACATTGAGGAAAGAATTATGTTGAATTGAGAGCCAGAATTGAACATTTATATTTGATTTAACTGCGGTATCATATTCAAGCTCTTCAAAGTGAGTTCTAAGTTACAGTTCTAAACGTCCCAAGAAGACTTATATTACAGAATATTCGCTGATAACTATAAGAGATTTGATTAAAGACCAAAAAAGTACGAACGAATGACATATTCGGATAATTTCTACCACTTCAATGTATTTCCATCCATAAGTAATCGAAAACACACCGTGGAAATTCAACTCTACACTTAATTGCAACAAGGACAATAGAGCTACAGTTTTCGAAATGAAAAAAAAATTCGCACGTAAATGATGCTTCGACTAAACACTTCTCCATCACCAGCGGAAACTATGCCTGCGTCAATTAACAGAAAAACCTCCACTGTGAATATCTTGAGAGTCGTATGTTACAATTCTCTTTATGTCGAGCGGAAACCCTTTCCTCTACAAAATACCTTGTTATATAGATAACACCCCCTATTATTCGTTCCACTATCCGCTTTATCTGTGGAGAGCCTTTGGAGAAATGGAATTCTGCACCGACGGTGTACGAAAGAAAGGAATTTGTCCGGAATTAATTTTGGCTATCTCGTGGTATATGGACAACGAAATCAAAGGGATGGTTTCGGGAGGATAAGATCTTGGCTTTGTTGGGATTGCCATTGGATCGCAAAATATTTCCCTTCAAACTGGTGACATATACAATAAATTACAAATATCTATTGAAGCCTGTAATGAATACTGAAGAAAATATAGGTACATTCTGGAACCAATGCATTCGCCAATTTGTAATATTGCAAACAGCAGATTTGAAAATTCCAAAAACAATTTTCGGTATTAACAAACGTCTAATGCATGTAGATCAACAACACAGTTGTTCTTGGTATCAAACTTATAACGTATCCAATGGTGTATACCTCGTTTGTATTTTGCGTGCTATTCCACCGAAATTCTCAGAATTCAAGAGAGTCTCTATACAGGGTGGCCAAGAGATTGGAGTCAACAAGAAAAAAACAGGTCCCTCGTGTCATGGGCTATTGGAATCACCCCCATGTATTTTATGCGATTTTTCACGGTTTTCGAGTTATGAATTTTTCTATGGATTTTGAGAATTTTCGACTTGACCATCTTAAAAAAGATAATAAAAAAAGTACAAGACTTCTCTGTGAAATTCTTTTGTAACTCAATCTCCATGAATTTTACTTTTATACATAAAATAACCAGATTCGTAACTTTGATAAAAATTATGGAAATGTTGGTCTCAAGTGAAAAAGTTACGTGAATTGGATTATGATCTGAATTTTCGAATCAAAATTAAAAATGTGAAAAGGCTAATTCACGGTTTCTTACTATGCTTCAGAACTGCGCTCAACAGTTAGCTTATAGAATCATTGATAAAAAATGGTACTAAACACTCTACTTTGGCTAGAATTAGCCTTCAAAGTCATCGAGGTGGAAAAAATCAAAGAACTAGACATTTACTACAAAATTATTTTTTGCCATTTTAAGATTTTTTGATCAAGTTATGATAGAAAATGCTGAAAATTAATGAAAATTAGCTTAAGATGTTGGTCAAGAAAAAATCTAGATAAAAAAAGAAAAAGGAAAGGCAATAAATCACACATCATAATGTAAATGAAAAGAAAGGACCCCGCACTTTTACTACGGGAAATGGCGTTCCGTCAAATTTTCTAAAATTTTGGTATAATGTAGTACTCGACATACTGATCAAAAGTGTCCATGGCCCCAACTCAATCCTATGACTAGTTTTTGAGATACAGGGCTTTGAAGTTGAGAATTACCCACTTTTACTACGCCCGTATCTCGGAACAGAATCGAATGAACTTCAATTTTTCTCAAGAAACATTTCATTACATCCCCAAGGAGCAAGCATATAGAGGAATATGACCGAAAATCGTTACGAATACAGGGTTATCCATAATTGAATGCATGCCCGATTTTGAAAGTATAAAATATGTCAGTTCCAGAGCGAGAACGTTCGCAAAATGAACTATTACACTAGATATGTTGTTGTTACATCAGAAAAGTCTGAAATACCCAAAATTTATACTGGGTGATCCATTATTATAGAAACTATTCTCAAGGAAGATTAAATGGACACCCTGTATTTATGGGTTGATTCAAGGTGTTTGTTTAATGTTTTTAGAACATATCATCATGGACTTCAAAGAATACAGGGTGATTCAGTCATGAAATGAACTTTGAACCTCACGAAAATACCCAAAAACCACCTCTTTTTTTCATCACCCTCTATTTCAAGATTAAATCCGAGGAGGTGGGAGTTTTCTTTCACCACTGTACTTGATATAAAAACATCAATACGTCTGAGAGTTTTTATCCACTTCCTATGACCAGATTTTCAGCTGGTATAAGAATAGAATAACATAAATAAATAATTTTCATATTACATAAAAAAAAATCTGGTCATAGGAAGTGGATAAAAACTCTCAGCCGTATTGATGTTTTTATATCAAGTACAATGGTGAAAGAAAACTCCCATCTCCTCGGATTCAATCTTGAAATAGAGGGTGATGAAAAAAAGAGGTGGTTTTTGGGAATTTTCGTGAGGTTCAAAGTTCATTTCATGACTGAATCACCCTGTATTCTTTGAAGTCCATGATGATTTGTTCTAAAAACATTAAACAAACACCTTGAATCAACCCATAAATACAGGGTGTCCATTTAACCTTCCTTGAGAATAGTTTCTATAATAATGGACCACCCAGTATAAATTTTGGGTATTTCAGACTTTTTTGATGTAACAACAACATATCTAGTGTAATAGTTCATTTTGCGAACGTTCTCGCTTTGGAACTGACATATTTTATACTTTCAAAATCGGGCATGCATTCAATTATGGATAACCCTGTATTCGTAACGATTTTCTGTCATATTCCTCTATATGCTTGCTCCTTGGGGATGTAATGAAATGTTTCTTGAGAAAAATTGAAGTTCATTCGATTCTGTTCCGAGATACGGGTGTAGTAAAAGTGGGTAATTCTCAACTTCAACGCCCTGTATCTCAAAAACTAGTCATAGGATTGAGTTAGGGCCATGGACACTTTTGATCAGTATGTCGAGTACTACATTATACCAAAATTTTAGAAAATTTGACGGAACGCCATTTCCCGTAGTAAAAGTGCGGGGTCCTTTATTTATAAAATCTACAGTAGCTTTTCAAAGTGGCCACCTTTAGTCTCAATACACATTCTACACCTTCTTAGAAAATTTTCTTTTAATCGCATAAAACCTGCCCTGTTCATTCTTAGGACACGTTCGGCTTTTTTCGAGAACAATTTTTGATTAACCACTTGAATGAATGATACCCGAACAGATGGATCGGACGCAGTCGACCAATCAAGGGGCCCACACACAACCTTTTTAAGATAATGATGATGTGGAGTTCAACATTGTTGAATATATGTTATATCTGCACGATGGTTCACAGCCACATTTTTGGAGATATGTGGTTGCTTTATTGAATGAACATTTTCCGAATAGAGGGATCGGTCAAGGATGACCCATATCATTGACAAGAAAACGTCTGCAAATTCCTCTCTATTGGCTAAGCCAATGATGGAAATTTTCTGATGGAAAACGAAGAAATTGCAGAAATTTGCAGAAGGAATAGAACAAGATTCACTGGACACAATCAAGGCGAATGCTTCCTCACTAATATAATGATTGATATGCTTCTATTCACAGAATTCCAATTACGTGGCCACCAAAGTTTTGAATCGAACAAACCCATTGTTTGGACGTAATACTAGATGAATGGTTTAGTTCAGTCGAAGTGTGTATTCGGTTTTATAATTAACTACCCCAGATATATTCAGTCGCTATGCATACTTTCATCATTCAGTTGGCAGTATAAATTAACGAGTTTTCGTCTCAGCTAACTGGAACAATAAATTGTGAAATAATTCATTAAGCACGTCATGGATATGGTATTGAAGATGGCAAAATACCGAAATGCAAATCAAGTAGGAACGTGATATTACTCGGAATATATGCTTTCATTCAGATTGCGTTGAATGTATATGATATTGCATGATGTAATACATCAAAACAGAGAATACTTTCAAGAATAATCTCTTCCTGCGAAAGAATTGTTTCAGATGAGGAAGAGTTTATGGAAGCATTTAAGTGTAGAATCTAGAAGTGTAGATTCCTATTAAATTTCCTGCATTTTCCATATTTTACATTCAGGTTTTCCTAATATTCCTAATGTTACTTCAGAAACGAACTTATTTATATTTTTCACATGTGAAAATGTATACATATATGAGAAAAAAGCCGGAGGATGAATTCGTTTCAATTTCCTAAAGATGCGGTCATTGTGAAGGAGAAATGATCCAACTGACATTCACTCTGCTACCGATGCAATCGCCATTTCGTCATAAATCTGTCGTCGATATGACAAATATATGTAGAGGTAAGTAGTTTATCAATCAAGAAGGCTAATGGTTGGCCATTCTCATTACTTGAGATTGCGTGATATATTTATACTTCTATACTATACTAAAATGGTATCTCGGTGGACCGACCCGAGGGAATCTGTCGAAAAGTGGGTCCAGAAATTTTTTTTATTCTAGTAGGGGTGAATCTTACATCAGACACCCAGTCTTTTGGGTAGTGTCGGATTCTTACCGACTAAACACCTCTCCTGCGGTTGATTCCGGGCATAAGCCAATAAACCTTCCATCATCTAACATCTTATCTGTTATTTTCTCTTTCGCATTCTTTTTTGCTGAGTGTTTGTGTTCATCCTTCAATTGGATATCTCTCAGTAAGTGTAGAGTTCTATATGTTCATTTTCGCAATTGGTCTCTAGGTCTTTTGCGTTGAATTCTCGCTGTTTCTTTATCTTCAGCGGAGTCATAGTCAACTAACCTTCTAAGGTCGTCATTTGGATGTTGACTAGCTATTTCATAGGCTTTTGCAGCTTGTCGTTTGGTGAATGTAGTAATGGACTCCCATGTTTTGTCTTTTCGGATTTGTTCATTACTAACAAACCCGGGGGCATCTAATGCCCATCTCAGAAATTTGTTTTCTGTACTTTGTATCCTCTTTATATACGGTGCATATCCCCATGCTGTTGATCCATATGTTAGCTGCGGTCTGGCGACTGCTTATATATGATGCCCAATTTCGTGTTTCTGTTCATTTGGCTTCTTCTGCCTATAATCGGGTATAATTTTCATTGGTACATTCGTTTTATCCTCTGCATACAATGTGCTGTTTCCACGTTAGTCCTTCGTCTAATATTACTCCTAGGTATTTAGTTTCATTCTTCCATTCAATTTCATTATTGTCTATGGATATCTTCGATTCCATCTTCAGTCTTCTCTTTTGAAGGAGTACTGCTTGACTCTTTCCTCCATTGATTTTGATTTTCCATCTGTTACACCATTGACTGATATCATCTGCAGCTTCTTGAAGTCTTTTGTGAATTATTTTTGATACGATGAGAAAATTTTCATACGGTCGAAAAGAGGAATTATCGATTTATACGTGGGTGGAATTTTGAGTCTTTAGGCGAACTAGAAGTATTCTTCAAAAATTCGCGAAACTCGCGAAAAAATCCGACAAAAAGGGTCATTTTAAACTCGATAAAACTTTTTTCACAGGTATCCTGGCTGTGATGTAAATATACGAGTCGAAAGAGAAAAGGTCAATGCAAAATAGCTTGATATTCATTTCTTCCATAACTTTCGGGCTGCTTCAATATAAATCTTGAATTTCATGCATTGATAATAATAAATATAGAAAAAAAGTTGCAGAAACTTTCTCGATTGGCATTGTAGTGGGATGCTTTTTGTCTTCTTCGATTGTTAAACTTTTTTTGCTTCTCGTTGAGCCAGAAGACCTTTCTATAATCACTGTAAATATATGTGATTCAAAAAAATATTGGGAGTATAACAAAAATATGCATATTCGGAAAACATCAATATTCTTAACCTTTGACGAACAGTTTCAGATCTTTTTCTTAGCATGCGAATAATTGTACGGCGTATTGGCATTGTTTACTACGGTGCAACGCATACATGGTGTTGGAACGCGGTAAAGAATGGCTGAACCGAATACCCTGTCTACTCAGACATATCTTACTACGACTCAGCGCAGCAGGGTGTTCAGGCGTAGTAACTATTGTAAATATTATGGATACACGTCTCTTCTCGGGTCTCATTGTTCACCGCTTTCCAACTCAACTAAGTTCAAAGTTGCTTTCTTTCGCAATTTTGCAACCCGCGTTCATAAAGATAACAATATTATATTATCGCCAAAAATAGTTTTAATTTTTCTTTGGCTCACTGATGTTGGCTGAACAGTAATGTTCTTTTTTCGTGAGATATTTTTTGATGCAAGAATGAAATTTAATGCGTCGGATGGTGTAACAATTTTGTTTGAAGTCTGATTAAATTTTTTCATGGCATTAACCATATCAACCGATTTATTTTCGCAGGCTATTTTAATAATGCGTTCAAAATTTTCTGTTAGTTCTGCTGCAGCTGAGTTCTTCTCCTAAATTTGTTTCATTGGCATTCTCGACAGTGTTTATTGGTACTACAGAAAAATTATCTTGTTGGATAGAAACATTACTTTGTTGATTTGTAGTAATTGGCAAGTCATTTTCTATACCCACATCAGTTGACATGTCGTCATAAAGTTCTGAGGATATGTTTTCTCCTAGAGCTAATTTTGCTACTTCTTTTCTGTCTTTAGCGTTTATTCGCATACAGGTCCTGAAAGTAATTCCATAGATACTTATTCTGAATGGCGCGAAGGTCCTTACAATACCTTCCACCCTGTCCAAAAACACAGCCGCAAAATGCAATATCTACATATGCAGTATAAAACATGTTATCATCGGTTTCCGAAGAAACACATTCTCGTGGATTCTTTCAACGGAGACTAAGCACAATGTGACATTTTTTCAAAGAGTATCCCATTCTTTGAGTTCCGGAAACAGGTAAATGACAGCGAGTGACGTCTTTGATAGGATAGGACTCGAAAACATTGGCAACCAAGGCAAAAGCATTGAACGCTTTACATATTTGTAGAAAAATGTCTTTAAAAATGCGAATAATAGCTTCTATGTACATAATTGTTCGTATTATTTCCTCGTGTTAATGAATGACTTTTATATGCCAAAGCCCACTCTTCCATTCGATCCTAATAATTGGCTGTATGAGATTGAATATTATCATATTTTTTAAAAATGTAATCATTTAGAATATGATCATAATTTTCACGAATCGTATCCATAATACAATAGTTACTACGCCTGAACACCACGCTGCGCTGAGTCGTAGTAAGATATGTCTGGGTAGAGAGAGCATTAGTTCAGCCATTCTTTACCGCGTTCCAACACCATGTATGCGTTGCACCGTAGTAAACAATGCCAATACGCGTACGGGCTGGGCTGTCCATATCATTTATTTCTCTTCAAGTTGAATGCATAAAATAGAAATTGCACTCCTGAAATTGAATTAACTGTAATTGAAACTGAAAACAATGGGAGGATGCAGTCGAAACACAAGTGGGAGAAACCAACCGCATGAATGAGGAGTATTGCGCCATATAAAGCTACCCATTATTCGGAAATTTCTTCAATTATATCTCTTCAGTTCTCGAGTATCTTCAGTTGGAGATACTCTTCCACACTTTCTTCAACATAGAGTTCTAAGAAACCAATGTTCCAACATTTTTCAGCTTCACTGTTCAGAAATAAGGGCTGAGTGGGTGGGAATTGCATTGTTTATTTCTTCTTTCCCGGAATCCTTCGGTATCGGATGGCTACAAATTGAAGTCTGAGCCAGCTCCGGTAGAACGCGGCACATCAGCGATTCGATTACGCCCAAATGAACTTTGAGAAGTAATTCAGGGTTATCGGTCACAAGGAACGCCCGCATATTCCAGAAAATAGTTAGGATTTGCAATAAATCTGATGTTAGGTAGCACAAATCCTCCTTTCCTCCAATAGGGTTCTCGACTTCTCCGGAGGTTTATCCACTGGCTCTAGAATAGAATTCCGAGCAGTCGACTATTCGAACCGAAAAACTTTCTGTTGGCTGCTCTTCACCAGATACAGATACTCCATTCTAACAGCTCTTTGACGTCACGAAAAGTTGTACGCCCAGTTACAATATGCCCATTCTCGATTGTGATCATTTTCTCTCCATTCTTCTCTGTGAAGAATTGAAAAAAGATTATTCGTTATGTTGGTTTTAGATCCTCATTTTTTCCTAGAATCACCCAAACTGGATGATTCTCTTTCATAAAATATTCAGTCATCTTATAATTCGCTCCAATAACCAAGTATAATTGCCGTCACATATAGAGTGTATCTAACAGCCAAATGGAATAAATTCGATAACGAATAAATGAGGGGGGTGTTTGGAAAAACGCTCAGACAAGTCGATTTGTAATTTTGAATGCGCATATTTTTCAAGAAAATAAAATTATATAGGGTGTTCCATGCGACCGTGGCAAATACCAACTTTCTTATTTCAAATGCAACCCCCTGTATATTATTTATTTTTTGGAATCTTCAGAAAATTCTAGACATAATTCATGTTCAATGTCCTATACCTATCTCCAACTTTTTCGGAAATATTAAGTGTTTTCAGATTTTTTACAATTTTACATTAGACTTCTTTTTGTGGGGATATGTCAAAAGTATTTTATACGAAACGAAACCCTCAAACTTCGACGACCTAAAAACCATTTAGTTCAGTCTCATCATTCATTCATTACAAGGTTAAAATGCTCGTAATTTCAGTTTATATTCATGTCACGGTCAGTTAAGACATTTTTGCATTCACCAGATAACTGTTCCTGAATAGATGAGAAAAAAGGTTTGTAATGTACCAAATTTGATGTTTTTTCAAGTCAAAAACAATACAGTCAATATTAATGCAATATTCATCAAGAGATTCGAAATTTGGAACGAAATGTGGCAGTTGAAACATTTCGTTTCATCAGTGAGTGAATCGGAAGGATTTACCAATAAGACACTAGACTCCATCTCAGCCAAACTTAATCTTGTGTTTTCATCACATGCGATGAAAATCCCTTCCTGATTTCGCGGTCGTATTTCTCTTTCCCAATTCATTCTGCTGGATAAACTTCGAACAGATCCCCATCCTTTTGTACGAAGTACCCTTGATCGCGGAGATTTCAGATTTCATTGCTTCCCACACTATCCTCGAAATCGTTAGAAATTCTCCCTGCTGGACCCAGGATAATCGACTATGAATAATTCATAACTCAAAACAACGAGAAACCGAACGATTTCCTTGAAATATTGTAACAGCGAAGCCCACTTCTATTTTCAGGAAGCCTTCCCGCTCAAATTTGGCGTTATTGAACTTTTATGTTTGTTTTGGACCCATTCGACCGTATACTTTGCTTCGTTGAAAGACTCGTGCTCAGAATAATAAGTCAAAGTCAGATTGAAAAAACAGCCCTATTTTGAACCAGTCTGTTGATAGGATATTATCTAACATAGAAGAGTGATAAAAAAATTGGTTCGATTCAATTCTAGCAGCATAGATGTTTGCTTGGCATGAAGAATTACGTGGCGCAAAATTCCTATTTTAATAAACTGATCCACAAGATTTAGGGATATCGTATTCAATCGTTTTTAAAAGTATGTAATCTTCGAGAAAATCACTGTGGAATCATTTAAAATTCAATAACAACTTGAATCGATCCAATAAAAATCAGTTTGAGACATTTCGTCAATCTGTTCGCCTTTTTTCTGAAGTTTGGTTCTTTGCATATGCTTCATGAATGTTCTTATTTTGAAATGAAGTCAGTTTATCAACGGCTTCGATTTGAAACGAGTTTTCTGAAAATGCCTAGACGTAAATTAACAAACGCTGAGGCTAATAGGGCTATCGGAATGCTACAGGGTGGCCTAACTCAGGTTGTTGTAGCGGAAAGGCTCCAAGTCAGCCAAAGTGTGATATCTCACCTTTGGAATAGGTTCAGGAAGACAGGTTCCGTGTTGGAAAGACCAAGGCTTGGTGGGCGACGAAAAACAACACCTGCTCAGGATGGTTTCATCACCGTTTCGGCGAGAAGAAATCAAGGTTCTAGACGTCCATTAAGATGAGTTCCATTAACACGTGACCATAAGCGTCAAAGACTGGAATGGGCAAGGCAACATATCAATTGGAACGATCAATGGCGTAGTGTCCTTTTCACTGATATGGACGATTTTCAGATTCTCGAAGAATAAGGGTATGGACAATCCCACGCATACCCCGTTGTCGTCGCTATGTCCAAGAAGTTCATCCATTCCGAGGGGGTAGTGTTATGTTATGGGCCGGGATATGTTTCAACGGGCGCACAGATCTACACATTTGTCCTGGGAATATGACCGCCTTATACTATGGGGAGCATGTCAATGACAATGTTGTGCCACATTTTAACGCTGCTATTGGTGAAACTTTTCAATTTCCAGACGATAACGCTATACCGCACCGTGCAGCCATAGTTGAGAATACGCGCGAGGAGCTTGGTATTCCACATTTACCAATACCTCCGCACTCACCAGATTTGAATTGCATAGAACATGCATGGGATATGCTCCAAAGAAGATTAGATAATCATCAACCTACCCCAGAATCCTTAAATGATCTGAGAGAGCTTCTGCCCCGTTTATGCAATCAAATTCCTCAAGAAATGTTCAATAACCTCGTGTGTAGTATGCAAAGAAGATGTCAAGCTGTTATTGATGCCCGTGGAGGCCATACATTGTATCGATAGTCTCAAAATGCTTGAATTCTCTGGGAATGAAATGTCATTATTATACTCGATTTTTCTTAACCACCCTGTATACGCTGCAGACCTACATTAATTTGCAACTTGAAATCATATTAATATGAATTTTCATCACAAAAATCTCATTTCAACTATATTTTTTTGCAATTTTAGTCAATATCCCTAACTCATGTGGAGCAGTTTATTTCTCGTTCTTATGTTGTTGTCCATGATTCCTTATCAGTTGTTGATTTCAAACTAACAGTGGATATTAATACTGCGAAAGAATATGAGAAGGGAATTCCCTTGAGGAATTAAGTAAGAAAAAAATGCTTATGAAATTGAACTTTGACGTTTTTTCCCAACTCATTATAATGTATTCCCCTCGTCGTGCAAAAATCGAGGTCTCTGTACTTAATCGCTGAATGGCTTTGCATGAAACACGCCGAACCCCATTATAGAATACTTGTCCGCTTGCTCAAAACTTCAGAGGATTCATCAAATAATGTCATTCGCTATTCTTTTGTGTCGAGCAGTCTTTTATTCCTGCAGGTTTGGAGGGTTTTTGTAGTGTCTAGCAGGATTGATAGTACAAAGGTGAACGAATTAATATAAAGGACGTTGACGTGAAACCTGCGGAAATCTTCGCCTAATGAACTCGAACTTCGTAAATCAAGATTTCCAGTATTCGAGGAAGAACATGAAAAGAGTCTTGGGCAAATGGAGTATATACTTTCACTTTTTACGATAGAACGAAACGAGATTGAAGAGATTTCATTCTTTCCTTTTAGGAATGCAGTTTTTCAAAAGGGGTTGTGAGTTGTGATCCTCTGGATATATCATACTGGAAATAGTGGGCATTAATTTGTCAATAATTAGGAGCTAGCATTTTATATTTATAGTTCTGGTGCCGAATCTAGATAAAATTAAAATATTTACAATTTACGAAAATGTTCTATATGATCTCAAGAATTATACGTGCAAGTTTCCAACCTGTAAATGTCATGCTAACTTCAAATCTTTTCGATCCAGTCATGAAAAGTGGTGCGATATTTCCTTCTTCAAATGGAGAAATTCATTTTTATCTCTCACATTTTCTGCATTCGTAACTTTGCTGTTATTATTTCAAACTTCTGATTCATTTCCTTACTTCGGCAATTGTGAACGCTCATTCCTGCATTTCTGCGATTCTTTTCCGTTAAAACAACCGAAAGAAAGGCTGCTCCATCTAATCCCTGAATGACGGTATATAAAAACCTTCGTCTTTTTATGACAAACTTGTTCGTTGACGCAGAACCCTAGAGGATTCATCGGATAATGTCATTCGCTATTCTTTTATGTCGAACAGTCTTTTATCTCTGAGAGTTGAAAGGTTTTTGTAATGTGTGTGTGAAGATTTACACTATAGGAAGGCAAATAATTTCAAAAGAACTCACAATCATTCTCAGAAACCATCTCTTAGATGAACATCGTACTGGAATGTTTCTGTGTAAAGAGGATGACGGTGCCACATGCCATACAATCCGTGAAACGATTCAATTAGTTTCCGAGAGATCGCGTACACTCTCGTTTCGTTGATCAGAATCCGCATCACATACCATAAATTCACCACGTTTCTATGAGACTATTTGAAACCGAATGTCGGCTTTAACAAATTCATAACATCTCTTGCACTGAAGATTCAATGCCGCATCAACGAAATTCAGGCACGTTTATGCAAGATAGTCATTTAAAATGTGGACAAAAGGTTACCAGTGTGCCTGCAAAGCT
The DNA here is from genome assembly GCA_910592335.1 of Adalia bipunctata. NCBI lineage: Eukaryota > Metazoa > Arthropoda > Insecta > Coleoptera > Coccinellidae > Adalia > Adalia bipunctata. The sequence continues at coordinate 7,986,723 of OU342955.1, read as the reverse complement.
GTGTAGATCATGTTCTTCATGTTTCGAACGAGAAATGTGTGTATTTTCAATTAATTCGAATCTTGAATGAATTATGCTATAGCGTTTACTACGCAGGATGCGTAGTTCGAGTAACAAATTGGCGAATGCGAAGGTTACATAAAAATAATTTTCCAAGTGTTACTGAAGCAAACTAGGATTTCTCCTATGTAGAGAAGAGATTTAAGATTGGGTTCATTTAATATTAAATTCTGGTAGCGCAAAAGTATATCAATTAATCAGGATCTGATGGAATCACATCCAGGGTGAGACCGATCTCAACTTTTTTCGGCTAATTCTCGTTTTTCATTGGTTCAATTTATATCCAATCATGAATGGTTTGAAAAGCTGAAAATGATAATAGGGCGTTACTATGAAATTCAGGACAGGCAATTTCGAAGATGATACAGCATGTTCAACGTTACGAAACGGTCTGATGGAAACTCGAGTCTAAAGAAGATCCATCTGTTGGATGTAGAGTTCTCCTTTCCTCGTCCATTAATTGTTCAGTGTTTACCTCACCGGAATCGGGTTTCAGCTCAAGGGAAAATTAATAAATATAACGAGGCCGTTACAAATTATCCTACATTGTTTTTATTAAAAATAAACAGTGTACTTAGTTCGAATATAAAAATGAAGAATTTGTCATAGAACATGGTTTGATTTTGAAGTTATTGTAGAATCATCCCATGTTGATTTCTATGGCAGATTCTTGAGGCTCCTGCACCAAACTCAATTTGCTTGTAGTTTGAATATTGTTACTGTTAATAGTTTTTGAAACAGAGACGGATTTGGTCTCCGAATCGTTGACCAAGAGAAGTTTCAGTAATCATTATTTTTGTTCAGAGCTTTAAAAGAAAGGTATTGAATCCAATCTGCTCATGCAGAAATAGAAGTCGAAAATTTGAATTCCTCAGAACCAAAGCAACCCTGCTAAATCCCGACTCCAAACTAGAAACAATACACGGAAGAATTGTACATAAATCAACGTAATAATAATATTTATTCCAGATATTTTGGCCTGGTATATATGATCCTATAACCCTATGTTATTGTAAACGGTTATTTACGACCCATCGGAATGCTATGTACGCGATAAATATTTCCCCAAACGAACCTATTGTCGGAAAAGAGTGATGGTGAGCCAAAGGCTAAAGCTGTGGACGAAACTGATGGACTGGTGATGCGATTACTCGCGGTGAATTCACTGATTATGTTCGATATCGTGTTTGTGTTCTTCCTCTTCTTAGTGGGAGTCACGTGCCTTGTCTACTACTTGCCGGGTAGGAGAGTCATGGAATCGGACGACAACAGGCCCCTGCAGTGTTACGTCACTGTAACATCAGTTGGGGAGGTGCAGAAATCTCCTATTGACCATGTTTGAGACGAGCTGTGAGTAATATCTATTGACTTTTATACTTCAGGTAGGAAAGATTGGTTCGAATGTTACATCAAAAGTGAAAATCTTCTCATATAGAAACCTAACACTCAATAGCAATTTTTAATAACTGTCCAGAGGCTGAACATGTTTGATGAAAATTTGTTCTCTATTTGTGCGGCATTCTATAATTGTGACTATTTTTCTGATTATTAAATCGACAAAACCAATTTCTCACCACAAAACGCACAGTTTAAAATAGCAACAACAGTGTAGCCATCCACTATAGGACTATTCAATCTCAGAAATTCACTCAACCTCAATATATTGACACAACCTTCTCCTATTACGAAGCCTCAAAGGCTGATTCATAACATGAGTCTCACGGACTTTAAAAGCTATGAAGTTTTGCGTCAATACAGTTATAAATAGAGAAGGAAATCAATTCACAGATAATTAAGAAAACTTTCAGAATTCGAAGACAGTAATAATATGATAATACATGTTAGTTACATTCATAGTATCTGCATAAGCAAATAAAAGAATCAAGGTTTCTTCCTGGCTTGTCTTATAACTTTGTGTAGAAAAATCATTATTCATAAAATATGGTGGTGATACTTTTGAATTAATTCCGTTCGAAATCAAATTTCCTAGACGAAGAAAATAAAGCTGCCTTTTTGCAATGAGAGAACTCTATTTGATTGATCAGTGATCTTAGATTTTCTTCGTCATTATGTGAAGTGAACTGCTTGTATTTTCTATTGCGTGAAAACTCCTGATCAATGTAATTGAGCGATGCTTGGAGACGAACTCTATCCCAAAGGAACGTGACTTGGAGTCCTTGAAGTTTATGAGGTGAAATGAGAGCTCAGCCTGAAAGCACAAATGTAATTGGATTTCTATTGTGACAAGGAAATGAATGAAACATTTGCTTTTATGTAGGTCAGGGATTGTATTTCATCTCTAATAACCCATTCCCAAGAGACCTATGATGCAAAGCTCTTAATTTAATCAGTACATCCAGTTGAAAGGGTAAAACGCGATACTATTTGGCTTCAGCCTCACCGTTTATCCAAACAGAGGGTGGGGTTGATTGTCGTGGACGATCACAGCATTCTGTTACCTCAGAAGAGCTTAGAGGAGAATTCTCTGTTCAACTTAAACAATCCCCTAGCTGATGATGATGATGCAATTTGAACTCCCTCTCCCTAATCCTTGAATTCCGGGAAAAGTGTCATACACACCGATAGCCAAGTGGTCAAGGCGGTTGTCTTTGTCTGGCAAACAGCAAACGTAGGTTCGATTCCTGCTCGGGGTGTAACTTTTTGCGGAATTTCAAAAAATTTGCTGAACGACAGACGGTAAAACCATAATCTTGTTCTTGAACAATATATTCAATTCAATATTCAATATCGAAGTATTCAGCAAATTTCTACATTTTTATATCTTTCAGATATTAAAAATTTTAATTGAGACAGTGTTTTAATTCCACCCAAATTCAAAAAAATATAAAGATAACATGAAAAATAAAAAAGAAATGATTCAATCTATAGTTTTCAATCAAACTTGAAAGAAAGATCTATACACAACAAAATCACATAACAGTTGGAATATAAGAATAGAAAATAAATAAGTTGTTAACTTCCGCCAGAGCGAAAAAGTGTAATTTTGCGCACGAGAATACATGCGGAAAATAACTGTTTCGAACACGCTCATTAAAAAAATCATAAATTATAATGTACTGCGCGATTTTTTGACGAATCAAAAAAAAGTTGTTCATAATAATTGTCTACGATTCGAAGATTTTGAAAAGTTTCGGTTGTGCACTAATCATTTAGTTATGATTATTAAAGTTTTCTGACCTGTAAATCATAAAAAAAATATATATTATATATCTACACAATTTTTTGAAATGAGCTTCAAATCAAATTGTAGATGAAATTGTAACGACATTAATCTTGCATGGTTGAGATAATCCGGTGTATAAAACAGTCATTTTGTAGGTAGAAATTGTTTAAATATTTTATATCATTTTGATCTTTACGATCATTCCAGTAAAGATATCACGTTTATGTCATTATTACTTATAACTGTAGAAATGGCAAGGAAAAAGAGTTGGGGATAATGGAACAAATCTCCCCTCGGTTATACAGGATTTAGAGGAATTTTATGTCGCTGAGAGGACGTAAAACTGTCAAATGGCAATACTTATTCTCAGCTGTCGTGAGGTCTGTCTCGTTTTTATCCTGCACGGATGACATTGGGATATATCACCAGATATATTGTTTTTTTTAATGCGGAAAAGAACTAGTTCGTGAAAGTACGTGACACTATCTACGTAGGGGCGCACTTCGAAAAAGCATGAGAAGTAGGAATTCTAGCAAGGGTGTCGTCCCTAGTGTGATATAAATAAGTAAAAGTCCAGCCTGAAGATTTTTCTGAGTGGTAAATTACTATTTATTATTTCTTGGGGTGGACAACCACATTTCATTTCTCTTCTTTCATCTAATGAAAGGGAGTTTTACATCAATTCGGTGGTAAAATTAATCCATCATTTTATAAAACAATGTGTGGGTGCTTTCGCCATTTTGCAACCCGGCAATCTGCAATGACCTTTAACGAATATTACTGTATAATACCTCAAAAAGTGATTAGGATTTGTCTCAGAAAGAAATAAATGTTCTAATAGAATAAAGGGCACTATACTCCAAATTTGAACATATTGAGTTACTTCCTAATTCACTCTGAATAATTAGATCCCATGACATATTCTGTGTTGCAAAATGGTTTCCGCCAAATTGTATCGAAGTTCACAAAATAAGGCGTGGCTTCCATCCCCGTACACATTCCATTGGAAGATACATGTATGACATGTATGTATTTTCCAAAGTTTTTTGGGCCAAAGATCAAAACTGAATTTCATTTCTTCATTAAAATCGTATTTTCCTCCCGCTACAAAAAAGCCGCACTGCTCTAAGGTGGACGCTTTAGCGGTAGTATAGTTGTGTAATTTGTGGACGAAAAAGTTTTGTATGCATGTTCTATTTAAGGTTTGCATATCATTCATACGCCTCTTTGTGTTTTATATTATTGAGTCCATTTTGTTTCAAATCGAGGTTTGAAGATAAATTTCGATCTAATTCTGAGAAATATTTCTTTGGACACAATGAAAACATTTCATTGGAAGATACATACATATTTCTTCCAATGAAAAAATGACAACGGTGCCAAAAGCCACACCCTTTTCGGTGAACTTCGATACAATTCAGCGGAAATCATTTTGCAACACAGAATACATCGTGAGCACTTATTATTCAGAGTAAATTAGGAAGTCACTCATGGACTGTCGTTTTACATTGTAGTCTTGAATAGGAACTAAACGGGGTCCAAAACGTTCGCTTAGTGATATACAATCATTTCTGTCAAAAAAAAGCAATAATATGTCCTGGTTGAGATTCAGACGATATGATTGCAAACTTGAATTGTTAATTTTTTGACCGACACCTCCACCAATTTGCAACTACTATTCTTGCCGTTGAGTATTCAAGTTGATGGATTTCTAACTCAAATATCTCATCTTTGACAAATAAAGTGCACCCAGATTGTCTCTCTATATTTGAGTAGTATTAGCAAAAATATTTTTTGAACAATTTTTTCGAGGAAATTCAAATGAAGTGAACCAATAGAAGAACTAGGATCCAAACTTCCATTCATGAAGATTGTCAAAATTTTGTACAACAAACTTGGAAGTTTTGGTGTTTGTTGCTCAATTCAGTTTGATATTCTCATAATGAATTGTATGTTCAAATTAAAAATCCATAAATTGATAATTACGAAATTTTTAGTTGCAAAATGGTGGAGGTGTTGGTTCATGATGTAGCATCGCTCTATCACAGGATGTTTCAAAAAAATCTAACCTAATAATGTCGGTTGCATTTTTTCAATAAAGCACCTGAAAACTTGAATTATAGGAAGCAACCTGCAATTATGATCCTAGCTTCAGTAGGAAACTGAAATATAAACCAATTCGAACCAAATTTTGAGGTAAGGTGATTAATCCATTTTGAAAAGAGCACATATAATTTTTCGAATGATGATAGATATATAGATGAATGAGAGCTTCCAGAGCGAATTCCTATTAGGAATGAAAACCAATAATAACAGTGTAAATTACCAACACTCTTTTCATCGAACTGGCAAACGTCCACTAGGTACATGGACGATATTGGTATCAAAATGTAGGTTTTCAAGGTCGCTCTATCCAAAAAAAGATTTTCCAGAGCCCTTAGTATCATGTATTTTTCGAAAAATCGGAAATTTCAAATCCTCATAGCTCCCGTTTCTTTGGTCGCATCAACATGAGAGTTGTATATTGTTATTCAGCATTGTCCAACTTATGTCTGTGAACAATAAAATCGATATCGAAAATCGAAACTTTTAGAGTGAAAAATGCATAAGGGGTATGACCCCCTAAAAACCCCATATTTGCCATCAACACGAATTCCCTGTAAAATCTAATAGAGTTATTCAATCGATAATGTCTTCAACCCATTCGAATCTTTCAGAATACTCCATTTGGTGATCCCCATCACCCATACTTTGAATGCTCTTAGCTTCAGAACAAAACTCGAAAATGAAATATCGAAAAAATTAAAACGGAATAATTTATTAGTTATGGGGGCTACATGGACGATATTGGTATCAAAATATGGGTTTTCGAGATCGCTCTATTCAATAAAAGACTTACAGAGCCCTTACTATTATGGTTTAGATTTTCACCTGCGAAATGGTATTTTTCGAAAAATTGGAAATTTCAAATCGTCATAGTTCCCGTTTCTTTGGTCGCATCAACATGAGGGTTGTATATTGTTAATCAGCATTGTTCAAAGTATCTCTATAAACTATTAAATCGATTTCGAAAATACATTTTTGGGTGAAAAAAGCATAAGGGGTATGACCACCTAAAAACCCCATATTTGCTATCAACACGAATTCCCTGGAAAATCTTACAGTGTTATTCAATCGATAATGTCTTCAACCCATTCGAGTCTGTCAAAATACTCAATTTGGTGATCCATTATGTTTTATTTTTATTTTAATTTATGCCCTCCCTTTTTCAATCCTGAAATTAATCCAGACATACAGCAGAAATAATTTCGTCTCTCACAAAAGATCCCTGGGTATTGATGTTGTGCAAAAAAGTCGAGAAATTATAGCCGTTATGCAGGCGCTTCCACTCAATTTGAATGCCCGCCGAGAAATAAATCCGTTCCTGACACTCTTTCATCGGGTGCTGAATGCAAAATTGAACGGAGAGCCGTTCGACTTGCAACAAACTACCGCTGTTTAATTCCCCAACAAAAGATATCGAGCGGCAGCTTTGAACGATTCTATTTAATCGGCATCAGCCGATACGGAATGAATGGAAGGACTAAACTTCGCAACAGTTGAAAATAGAGGCAGAAGTTATTTATGAACATCCTACGGGTTATAAATGATCACTGGCATTGGTGGAATATTTAATCGATTCGTTTCAGTCCAAATGAGGATCGTGTAGCCCGTAAACGGATGTTGATAAGTTTGGGTCTATCCACACATTCTTCGACTTAATATATTTACGGAATCTCTCGTTTCCTTTCGAATACAGTTTTATTAGCTTCACCCTTATCTGTTTGATACGAACTTTTACAGATACTTTTCAAAAGATGTATTTCTCCTTGTTTACAATACAGCTTGCAAAGGTACAAAATTGTAATTTAGCACTATTTCCTCGATCTCAAATATACATCCAATGATCCAATTATATAAAACTAAAAAGAACTCAACTAGTAAATAATCGAACGATGGAAGATGTCTCTGGGTTCAAGATGTGGATATGATTGGCCATCTTATTCCTGACAGTGTTATCTCCTCTGGATAAGTTCTCAGTGGATTAATAAAATATGCAATATATTCAGCCATCTATCAGATCTAAGTTCTGAAGATTAAGAAGGTCCAACCGTTGTATTTCGCAGCAGTTGATTCTCCCCAATTCAGCAAATACCCCTCGTTCGGAAAATGGCCTCAACCAGAGATTATTCTATGATATAAACTTCACCGAGTGCATCTAACAGGTATACTTCTCTACAAGAAAACCTTCAACATTCTACAGAACCAGTCTCTACCAGGCAGCTGTTGAATCAGCGTTGTCCAAAGTGGGTATATCTATAAACAATAGAATCGATAATGTCTTCAACCCATTCGAGTCTTTCAGAACACCCATTTTGGTGATTCATATCACCCGTACTTTGAGTGCTCTGAGCTTCAGAACAAAACTCGAAAATGAAATATCGAAAAAATTAAAACGAAATAATTTATTAGTTATGAGGGCTACATGGACGATTTTGGTATCAAAATGTAGGTTTTCGAGGTCGCTCTATTCAATAAAGGAGTTTCCAGAGCCTTAACTAGCATAGTTCAGATTTTAACCTGCCAAATGGCATTGTTTCAAAAAAATTGGAATTTCAAACCGTCATAACTCCCGTTTATTGGGTCACAACCACATGTGAATTGTATATTGTTAATCAGCATTGTCCAAAGTATCTCTCCGAACAATAAAATCGACTTCGAAAATTCCAACTTTTTGGGTCAAAAATGCATAAGGGGTAAGACCCTCTAAAAACACCATATTTGCCATCGACACGAATTCCCTGGAAAATCTAACAGTGTTATTCAATCGTTAATGTCTTCAACCCATTCGAGTCTTTCAGAATACCCATTTTGGTGATCCATATCACCCGTACTTTGAGTGCTCTGAGCTTCAGAACAAAACTCGAAAATGAAATATCGAAAAAATTAAACCGAGATAATTCATTAGTTATGAGGGCTACATGGACGATTTTGGTATCAAAATGTAGGTTTTCGAGGTCGCTCTATTCAATAAAAGACTTTCCAGAGCCCTAACTAGCATAGTTCAGATTTTTACCTGTCAAATGGCATTTTTTCAAAAAAATCGGAATTTCAAACCGTCATAACTCCCGTTTCTTTGGTCACAACCTCATGTGGCTTGTATATTGTTAATCAGCATTGTCCAAAGTATCTCTCCAAACAATAAAATCGACTTCGAAAATTCCAACTTTTTGGGTCAAAAATGCATAAGGGGTAACACCCTCTAAAAACACCATATTTGCCATCAACACGAACTCCCTGGAGATTCTAGCAGTGTTATTCAATCGTTAATGTCTTCAACCCATTCGAGTCTTTCAGAACACCCATTTTGGTGATCCATATCACCCGTACTTTGAGTGCTCTGAGCTTCAGAACAAAACTCGAAAATGAAATATCGAAAAAATTAAACCGAGATAATTCATTAGTTATGAGGGCTACATGGACGATTTTGGTATCAAAATGTAGGTTTTCGAGGTCGCTCTATTCAATAAAAGACTTCCCAGAGCCCTAACTAGCATAGTTTAGATTTTTACCTGTCAAATGGCATTTTTTCAAAAAAATCGGAATTTCAAACCGTCATAACTCCCGTTTCTTTGGTCACAACCTCATGTGGCTTGTATATTGTTAATCAGCATTGTCCAAAGTATCTCTCCAAACTATAAAATCGACTTCGAAAATTCCAACTTTTTGGGTCAAAAATGCATAAGGGGTAAGACCCTCTAAAAACACCATATTTGCCATCGACACGAATTCCCTGGAAAATCTAACAGTGTTATTCAATCGTTAATGTCTTCAACCCATTCGAGTCTTTCGGAAAACCCATTTTGGTGATCCATATCACCCGTACTTTGAGTGCTCTGAGCTTCAGAACAAAACTCGAAAATGAAATATCGAAAAAATTAAACCGAGATAATTCATTAGTTATGAGGGCTACATGGACGATTTTGGTATCAAAATGTAGGTTTTCGAGGTCGCTCTATTCAATAAAGGACTTTCCAGAGCCCTAACTAGCATAGTTCAGATTTTTACCTGTCAAATGGCATTTTTTCAAAAAAATCGGAATTTCAAACCGTCATAACTCCCGTTTCTTTGGTCACAACCTCATGTGGCTTGTATATTGTTAATCAGCATTGTCCAAAGTATCTCTCCAAATAATAAAATCGACTTCGAAAATTCCAACTTTTTGGGTCAAAAATGCATAAAGGGTAAGACCCTCTAAAAACATCATATTTGCCATCGACACGAATTCCCTGGAAAATCTAACAGTGTTATTCAATCGTTAATGTCTTCAACCCATTCGAGTCTTTCAGAACACCCATTTTGGTGATCCATATCACCCGTACTTTGAGTGCTCTGAGCTTCAGAACAAAACTCGAAAATGAAATATCGAAAAAATTTAACCGAGATAATTCATTTGTTATGAGGGCTACATAGACGATTTTGGTATCAAAATGTAGGTTTTCGAGGTCGCTCAATTCAATAAAAGACTTTCCAGAGCCCTAACTAGCATAGTTTAGATTTTTACCTGTCAAATGGCATTTTTTCAAAAAAATCGGAATTTCAAACCGTCATAACTCCCGTTTCTCTGGTCATAACCTCATGTGGCTTGTATATTGTTAATCAGCATAGTATGAAGTATCTCTCCAAACAATAAAATCGACTTCGAAAATTCCAACTTTTTGGGTCAAAAAAGCATAAGGGGTAGGACCCCATAAAAACACCATATTTGCCATCGACACGAATTCCCTGGAGAATCTAACAGTGTTATTCAATCGTTAATGTCTTCAACCCATTCGAATCTTTCAGAACACCCATTTTGGTGATCCATATCACCCGTACTTTGAGTGCTCAGAGTTTCAGAACAAAACTCGAAAATGAAATATCGAAAAAATTAAACCGAGATAATTCATTAGTTATGAGGGCTACATGGACGATTTTGGTATCAAAGTGTAGGTTTTCGAGGTCGCTCTATTCAATAAAGGACTTTCCAGAGCCCTTACTAGCATAGTTTAGATTTTTACTTGTCAAATGGCATTTTTTCAAAAAAATCGGAATTTCAAACCGTCATAACTCCTGTTTCTTTGGTCACAACCACATGTGACTTGTATATTGTTGATCAGCATAGTATGAAGTATCTCTCCAAACAATAAAATCGACTTCGAAAATTCCAACTTTTTGGGTCAAAAAAGCATAAGGGGTAGGACCCCATAAAAACACCATATTTGCCATCGACACGAATTCCCTGGAGAATCTAACAGTGTTATTCAATCGTTAATGTCTTCAACCCATTCGAATCTTTCAGAACACCCATTTTGGTGATCCATATCACCCGTACTTTGAGTGCTCAGAGTTTCAGAACAAAACTCGAAAATGAAATATCGAAAAAATTAAACCGAGATAATTCATTAGTTATGAGGGCTACATGGACGATTTTGGTATCAAAATGTAGGTTTTCGAGGTCGCTCTATTCAATAAAGGACTTTCCAGAGCCCTAACTAGCATAGTTTAGAATTTTACCTGTCGAATGGCATTTTTTCAAAAAAATCGGAATTTCAAACCGTCATAACTCCCGTTTCTTTGGTCACAACCTCATGTGGCTTGTATATTGTTAATCAGCATTGTCCAAAGTATCTCTCCAAATAATAAAATCGACTTCGAAAATTCCAACTTTTTGGGTCAAAAATGCATAAGGGGTAAGACCCTCTAAAAACACCATATTTGCCATCGACACGAATTCCCTGGGAAATCTAACAGTGTTATTCAATCGTTAATGTCTTCAACCCATTCGAGTCTTTCAGAACATCCATTTTGGTGATCCATATCACCCGTACTTTGAGTGCTCTGAGCTTCAGAACAAAACTCGAAAATGAAATATCGAAAAAATTAAAACGAAATAATTCATTAGTTATGAGGGCTACATGGACGATTTTGGTATCAAAATGTAGGTTTTCGAGGTCGCTCTATTCAATAGAGGACTTTCCAGAGCCCTAACTAGCATAGTTTAGATTTTTACCTGTCAAATGGCATTTTTTCAAAAAAATCGGAATTTCAAACCGTCATAACTCCCGTTTCTTTGGTCACAACCTCATGTGGCTTGTATATTGTTAATCAGCATTGTCCAAAGTATCTCTCCAAATAATAAAATCGACTTCGAAAATTCCAACTTTTTGGGTCAAAAATGCATAAGGGGTAAGACCCTCTAAAAACACCATATTTGCCATCGACACGAATTCCCTGGGAAATCTAACAGTGTTATTCAATCGTTAATGTCTTCAACCCATTCGAGTCTTTCAGAACATCCATTTTGGTGATCCATATCACCCGTACTTTGAGTGCTCTGAGCTTCAGAACAAAACTCGAAAATGAAATATCGAAAAAATTAAAACGAAATAATTCATTAGTTATGAGGGCTACATGGACGATTTTGGTATCAAAATGTAGGTTTTCGAGGTCGCTCTATTCAATAGAGGACTTTCCAGAGCCCTAACTAGCATAGTTTAGATTTTTACCTGTCAAATGGCATTTTTTCAAAAAAATCGGAATTTCAAACCGTCATAACTCCCGTTTCTTTGGTCACAACCTCATGTGGCTTGTATATTGTTAATCAGCATTGTCCAAAGTATCTCTCCAAAAAATAAAATCGACTTCGAAAATTCCAACTTTTTGGGTCAAAAATGCATAAAGGGTAAGACCCTCTAAAAACATCATATTTGCCATCGACACGAATTCCCTGGGAAATCTAACAGTGTTATTCAATCGTTAATGTCTTCAACCCATTCGAGTCTTTCAGAACACCCATTTTGGTGATCCATATCACCCGTACTTTGAGTGCTCTGAGCTTCAGAACAAAACTCGAAAATGAAATCTCGAAAAAATTAAACCGAGATAATTCATTAGTTATGAGGGCTACATGGACGATTTTGGTATCAAAATGTAGGTTTTCGAGGTCGCTCTATTCAATAGAGGACTTTCCAGAGCCCAAACTAGCACAGTTTAGATTTTTACCTGTCAAATGGCATTTTTTCAAAAAAATCGGAATTTCAAACCGCCATAACTCCTGTTTCTTTGGCCACACAACCACATGTGACTTGTATATTATTAATCAGCATTGTCCAAAATATCTCTCCAAACAATAAAATCGACTTCGAAAATTCCAACTTTTTGGGTCAAAAATGCATAAGGGGTAAGACCCTCTAAAAACACCATATTTGCCATCGACACGAATTCCCTGGAAAATCTAACAGTGTTATTCAATCGTTAATGTCTTCAACCCATTCGAGTCTTTCAGAACACCCATTTTGGTGATTCATATTACCCTTACCTTGAGTGCTCTGAGCTTCAGAACAAAACTCGAAAATGAAATATCGAAAAAATTAAACCGAGATAATTCATTAGTTATGAGGGCTACATGGACGATTTTGGTATCAAAATGTAGGTTTTCGAGGTCGCTCTATTCGATAAAGGACTTTCCAGAACCCTTTCTAACATAGTTTAGATTTTCACCTGTCAAATGGCATTTTTTCAAAAAAATCGGAATTTCAAACCGTCATAACTCCTGTTTCTTTGGTCACAACCACATGTGACTTGTATATTGTTAATCAGCATTGTATGAAGTATCTCTCCAAACAATAAAATCGACTTCGAAAATTCCAACTTTTTGGGTCAAAAATGCATAAGGGGTAAGACCCTCTAAAAACACCATATTTGCCATCAACACGAATTACATGGAAAATCTAACAGTGTTATTCAATCGTTAATGTCTTCAACCCATTCGAGTCTTTCAGAACACCCATTTTGGTGATTCATATCACCCGTACTTTGAATGCTCTGAGCTTCAGAACAAAACTCGAAAATGAAATATCGAAAAAATTAAACCGAAATAATTCATTAGTTATGAGGGCTACATGGACGATTTTGGTATCAAAATATGGGTTTTCGAGGTCGCTCTATTCGATAAAAGACTTCAGGGCCCTCACTATTATGGTTTAGATTTTCACCTGCGAAATGTTGTTTGTCGAAAAATTGGAAATTTCAAATTTTCAAAACCCCCGTTTCTTTGAGCGCATTCACATGAGGATTGTTTATTGTTAATCAGCATTGTCCGAAGTATCCCTATAAACAATAAAATCGATTTCGGAAATCCCAAATTTTTGGGTGAAAAATGCATATTTACCATCAACACGAATTCCCTGGAAAATCTAATGGTGTTATTCAATCGATAATATCTTCAATCCATTCGAAGCTTCCAGAATACTCAATTTTTTGATCCCTATAACCCATACTTTGAGTGCTCTGAGCAAGGGCGAATATACCTTTTTTTCATGGGGGGTAATAACGATTGAAAATCAGGTACACCATGTATGAAATATTTTATGTGGACCACATTGCGTTACTTTTTCTAAAGACTTTGATACTCATGGGGTGTGGTAAATTGAAGAGGAAAACTAAAAATCTCAGAAAATTCCCCATTCAATATTAATGAAAGGAGGGACTAACAAGGTATAGAAATCGTGCAACTACCATAACACCATTATCCTTTTTCACGCGTATATTCACATTTTTTCCGAGCCGAAAACAAATACCAATTTTTCTGCGGATTCGTTATCTCCGTGAAACGACAGTGAAAAATGTTCCCCTATATCACAGCATCCGGAAGATCATGCATGGTGTAGAGCAAAAACATGCACACAAATGATTCTGCAAATATGATACTCATCAACGTTGTTAGTATCACATTGTTCAACAAACTTCGGCTACGTAGAACCTGTTGAGAACTTGGGAAGTTTGCCATCTCCCTAGTTTCGTTTCCGTTTTGGTCTTAATCTGATTATGAACTTCTAAAGGATGACGAGTATGGAGTTTGTTAATTTTTTTTATAGGTGTGAGATATCTGAACGGAGTTGATGAACATCTTCAGAAATTGTTTCAGAAGGAGTTAATTAGGACATGATGAAATAGATTATATATAATTAGTTCGTCAAAATCTTGCTAGTTTGGAAGTCTGAAGTCGAATATCTGGAAATTACCCAAGAGCAGTGAGCTCCTAAAGCTTTCACGAGCTGAGCTTCGCGTGTTAAAAGGAAGAAAGGAAGAAATTCAAAGAGAAGCATTCTGGTGCAATCAGGAATGGATCAATAGATCATTCCAAAAATGTTCATTGTCGCCTAGAATGCTTAGGATGAGAATGAGCTTTTCAGAAACTGAAAAGGAGAAAACTCCTGTTCACATCCTTACAGAACGCCTCGCCATTGCGAAGCCTGGTACAAGGAATGTCTTGGACAAGGATTAGCGAGGATTTAGCATGCTTGAAACACACGGATTCTGCGGAAACCACTTATAAAGCCATTTCTACTGTGTTCAGCCGAATCTGTAATAACATGCCAATCAGCTGAACTTCCGTATAATCTGACGCTTCCGTATTATCGTTTTCCACATCCTTCCTAATGAATTCAAGCCGAAGTCACGTCATTGAAATACAGTTATACTAACACCAAGAAACACATTAATCTCTCACGTTTCTGGAATGCATCATAATCAATCTTGTACGTTCGCCGAAAGTTTGAAAGGAACATTTTCTATTGCTACAGCTTCTCGTCATCGAAGGTAATTTTCGCCTTGAGAAATGGATTGCTGGAAACCTTATGTTGTTCTTAGAGAACTAATCACCTCCGCCAACAGCATGTACCCACATTCGGCTTTAGTTAATCAACTTTATCTTACATTTTTTCAGGAGTGTTTTAGGCAGAATTATGTTATAACTTGATGAACTGCTACTTTCAGTTAATATTTCTCATATTGTACAATTTTATTGTGAAATACTTTTTCATTTTTCGTACTTCTCAATGAAACGTATTCAGTTCGAATGAAATGAAAAAATTATTTTAAATACTAATTCCAAGATGTGCTAAAAAGTGAATCTTGATCATGTGTGGGCACAATTTCTAATAATAGATAAGTAGATTTGGTTCAAATATCTGCCTCATTCTTGAAATTATACATACCATAAGGGCATTTTGAATTAACCAGATAACTCTGAGCAAACGTTTTTCTAAATCGAATTGATTTATTTCCACTGTTCCGAAAAATAACCATCTTCCGGTTGAGAAAAATAATAATTAAAACTGTTTATTATAAAGGGTGTTTCAAATTGCGCGGTTTTTTCTCAAGAATAAATAAAATATCTAGAGGGTGGACTGAATTGGTCTGGGTATTTTGACATTTAAGAAGTGTGATGTATGACATTCATAAAAATGGCTTCGTACATGATACAACAATGCGTTCGAATTGTTGTATTATTTTATGAAAATCAGCGTGCTATGAAAAATATTTTCAGAAAATTACGGAATTTTATGGTTTACATAATCGTCCATCTGAAAGCACTATCGGTCGAATTATCGAAAAAATTTCAAGAGACCGTTTCAGTGGAAGACCAGAAAAGTAAAAATACAGTCGCAGCGGTCGTTCACAAGAAAATATTGATTTGGTTCGTGAAAGTTTTGCTGAAGACCCTGAAATGTCCATTAGACGACGTTCACAACAAGTTGGACAAGTGGGTCCACAACATGGCGTATTTCACACAAGGAATCAGCTCTGAAGGCATATAAGGTTCAAATAACACTAAACTAAACTAAAGCCATTACATCATTTAAAACATCGTTCATTTGGCAACTTCATCAATGAAAAACCAGCTGATTTTCCTCAAAAAATCATGTTTTCCGATGTGGCACATTTTGAAATTGGTGTCTATGTTGATAAACAAAATTATCGTATGTGGGGTGAGGAAAATCCACGAACTATTCTTGAGAAACCTACGCATCCTAAACGAGTCACTGTTTAGTGTGCATTATGGCCAGGTGTTGTGATTACTTTTTCGAAAATACTGTAAATTGTGATCGATACTGTCGGATGATAATCGAATTTTTGTGGCCTGAATTAATGAATACTGATCTACTGGTTTCAGTAGGATGGCGCTACACCTCACTTTTCAAATGACACAATTGATCTATTGAGGCAAAAATTTCCTGGACGAATAATCTTCAGAAACGGTGATGTCAATTGGCCACCAAGATCATGTGATTTGAAACCGTTGGACTATTTTATTTGGGGTTATGTGAAAAGCCAGGTCTATAAGAGTACCTAATCCACAATTGATTCCAGAACTTAAGGATGAAATTATTCGTCATTAGTGAGATAGAGCCTCAATTATGTCAAAATGTCATTGAAAATTTTAACAAAAGAGTGGACTTCTGCAGAGCTGCCAGAGGAGGCCATTGGGCAGATATTATTTTTCGTACATAAATGTCATAACTGATACTTCAATTACCAATAAAAAGTTTTTGAGAATGAATGCAAGTTATTTATTTTATTTATACTAAGAAAAAAAACACGAAATTTGAAACAACCTGTACAAGAGCTCTCTTGTAGAGAAGAATGATGCTGTGCCAATTCTTAACACCACGAGAATTAAAGAAAGAATTTATGTATGAGAAGAATACCACAAAGTGGACACTGAAGGAATGGTGTGATTAAAAACAGGTACAGTTCTTGGTAGGGTGTTGGGTGCCTTTTTCAGAACTTCAGACCATAGAGTCGAAGAAAGTGGGCAAATCATAGAGCTCTGGGTATCATTTGTTACCGACGAAGTCATTTCGCAGTATGAACTTTATGATATCAAAAATAAGAATATGAATTTTGAACAGAAACATAATTCTTAATCATATTGATTTGGTGGATTGTGATCATGGCTATTACAGAAGTTCTCTTACATTTCCGACACTCGACAGTAGTTTATAATTTAGTAATTAGTTAGTATCAAGCTTATCAGATATTTCAGCCATCTTGACCCAGACTGGAGCTTAGGATGAATAAATTTGAGAGCATAGGTTGGGGCTGTTACTGAGCTAATCTCTAATTTACGTCAATAGAATAGAATTAATTGATGGGAATTACAAGGAGCAGGCGATGTTTTCCTTTGGGAGGATTGGAATAACATGTTCACTCCAGAGAACGAGAAGAGGAAATTCGGTTCCTATTTACTCAGTAGAGTTTCCCAAGTTGAGAAAATAAATAAAAATGAGCAAACTATACTCCATTCACAATTATAAAATCACAACTCTGGCCTTGGAAATTTGACACATTCCACTCTGTATCGAAGTTATGACGTCTTTCAGAATATTTTTATGTTCCGAGTCAACACTATGTTGCCCTTCCTACATTCTTAGTGTATTTCTCAGAATGTGAATGAATTGGAAAAGATGTGATGGACGAAAATAATTAACATTTATATGAATTGATAGAAAGGATTCCTTTTCTAGTTATTTGCATGAAAAGTACAAGAGATCACTGTTGAAATATACCTATTATTTTTCGCCATGGAAGAAAATTGCATTGCTTTCATATAATTTTCATAAACATGCTTGTGAAGATTTAATGTTGACGACATTTTATTTATTTGATCTTATGAACAAGGAGTAAAATATTCTGATTGTATAATAATTTATTAGATTGAAAAATATTCATACATTACTACCACAAAAGGTTTGTACAAATAAAATGGAATTGGTCAAACATATGCTTATCATTTATCATTCACCTGTTCTAAAATGAGACACAAACTCCTGGAATATGAAAAAAACCGATGTATTCTGGTTCAATATAGCCTATTTCTACTTTCGGCAAAGGAATGAAAGCTTCAGTGACACATTTCAATTCATCGGAATCTGAATTCATCTATTGTGGAAAGCAATATAGTCATATTTCTTCTTGTTTTTAGCTTTTTCGACGTGTTTTTTTTTCTGAAACGTGAAAACGATCAACAATAATCATTTAGAGACCGATGATGGCCATCCAGAACCCGTGTACTTACGAAAATCGTGCAATTTCAATATTTCATTCTGCAAGTTCTTTCCTCATAATTCCTCGAAAATCCTACCTGAACCATATTTTCCGGTCGCTTTCGTTAGAAGATCGTATAAGGAAGCCTTTTTGTCCATTTACACATTCCAAATAAATTTTGAGCACCAAAAACGATACCAAAACTAACCAAACTTCTGGGACACCGGAATTTCGTTTGAAATCTTTCAAAACGGCCAGATGCCTAAAAAACTTCGTTATCAACTGTAAAAAGGTCGATTAGTACTTACCGTTCGTACTCAAGCCAAAATTCGTGAAAGGAAAAAATGACACTTGCACGAAATCGACGGGAAACTTCTTCTGGACGACGAAGAAAGGAAAAATAGGCGATTTCATATCGATATTACGCCCCAAAATCGCCGATCGATTCGAACTAACAAAATGTGGAATATCTTTGATACTTTTACTTTGATGTAAACAAAGAAACTGGCATCGTCGTTTTGTCATTAACTATATTTTATGGACTTTTTAACAGGTGCACCAACTCCTGAAAACGAAACCATGACCTCCTATGTGATTAAATAAAAGTGAATGGAGTACATGTAAAATTTAATGTGTTATGGAACGGACAGAGATTCGAATAGAATCAAATACAATAATCATCAAGAGTTCATCAGATACATCGCGTTCATTGATATAAATATCAACAACCGTCATGGATCATGTCTTGTTAGGCAGCAGCTTTTATTATTCAAAATCAATTTTCATCATTCCATACCGAAACTTCGATGTCGAATAATGCACCTAATCTCTTTAAATTTTTCCAGTATGCAACGATTTCAAGGATCCAACATCAGTCAACCATATGGAGGAACCCGATCTGCCACTTTGGGGGATCTCTTGACAGCTCGTCCCACAGGTCTAATAGAACCCGAGACTTGGGCTGTTTTGTGCCAATCAGTGCAGGCCTTACAAGATCTTTTTTTGTCCGGTAAGCATGGAGTAATTGTGAATAATATATCAGCGTGGAGCGGAAGACGTAGTTTGGCCCTTTTGTGGTTGCTCCTCGAACGATATATTGCTTCGCCATTCATTCGTCCATGACTTTGCATTTATTCCTGGTGAAGCATATGTCGAGAACTTCTCGAGACGGATGGTCTTCAGGATTCGAATGTTGGGACGAATTAAATGAATTAGTGGTGGTGGGTTGGATCGATTTATTTGTAGTCGTTTGTGTGTGGGAGTCCTTCACAGAATCAATATATTTTCGGTTTACCATCACCGAAGGGAACGGATGAAGATTAAATTCAATCTTAAGAAGCCGCTGACGGTTGCAAGTTCATCAATCAAACGCTGAAACCCATTGATTTTTGTTTCTGCTTTTAATTTCAACCTTGTGAAATTTTCACGGTGATTCGGTTGAATCTCCTGGTAAAGGGGTAAATAAATTCTTAAAACTCAAGAAATCCAATCAATCCTCGCAACTACGTTGAATTCATGTCGATCATTCAAGCGTATTTTCTTCTATCTTCCAGTTTTCAGATTATCGACAATCTTCAAACTCGGCTCATCAAGAGTTATCCACAGAATTGAAAGCCGATAGTGAGAGAAGTCTGTGAAGAACTCGCAGTGATATGCGGTGTTCCCCACGGCATTGTTCTCAGTCCTTTTCTTCATTGCTAGATGTAGGGGAAATACGTACAAAACGACATATGGACAAAATGACATAGGCATCATAGTTTGAGTTTGGATCAATTTTGTATCAATTGCAAAACTGCCTACCAAATCACAGGACCCGAGTGGGTTCAATTAACCTCTGAAAACTCGCAAGCGCTACTCTAGTTCATTCGGTCGTTATGATAACAGAAATAAATAGGTCACGAGTTTTTTTTATTGCGCCAAATTTTTGGAAGAAATGGCCAGTTTTCACCATTTTTTTTCATTTGTATTGCATTAATTTCGAACTTCACTTATTTGTCATTGTATTCACGAAGCTTTTTTTATGTTAAATATACTTTTTGTATCAATTCGATATATTTCTAGTTTTATAACGCTTTATGGACAAGATGATATATACAGTGAACGGACAAAATGACATAGGTATTTCAGCTGAATTAACCGTATCTACCGGACAACACCGAGACCATTCATCCCAGGCTCCATCACCAAGCAAAGAACCAGGACTTGTCTTAACACATTCATAACAAAATATTCATCTGCGGCTAATAAAGGCAAGGCATCTTAATAGATTATAAGATGCATTGATGATCCTATGAGGAGCATTATTTGAAGAAGACAATGAAGAAGAAAATGTTTCTAGTCCAACTGTCTATTGTTATGACCTTTTTTCCCGATTCAGATTGGGTAAAGACCAGTCTTCTCAAGGATTGCATGCATTGGTTGCATTGGGCTCACGCATCTTGTGCTGATGTTCCTAGAAGAACCAAGCGTTTCATTGGTGAACTTTGTCAGTAGTTTTGTGACTATAAGTAGAAAAATATAGTTGCCTATTGCCGGTATGTAATTTTGTCCATAGCATTCGGACAAAATGAATTTCGTTTATCCCAATTTATCTGAGAATATTTTATTTTTTGATACTTTTATTTCATAAAGGCTGATTAGATTTTGTGAAGGAAGGACCAAAGATCATAGTTGTAGAATATGACATTACTGTGATTCACTACTAAGAAGTTATGCCTCTGAAATAAAACCCTATGTCATTTTGTACGTACTTCCCCTAAACGATTTATTCTCAGTAAAACTGAATACAGAAATGCTTTGCTATGAGGATAACCGGACTGCAAGGCTATGGAATACCCTACCACAAGCTGTATTCCCTTTTGGTTACAACTTACAGCAGTTCAAGACGCGCACAAATCGATTTCTACTTAATCATCTCGGGACGCTTGAAAAATATATTATGATTGCTCCTTTTTAACAGCTGATGATTGAAATTACACGTAGTATGCATTTTGAAAAAAATACGAGAATGCACCATCAACCAAATAAGTTAATTTTGCTTGTAGCAAATTATATAATATAGAAAATAGTTATATTATGAACTTTCCAAACAACTAAAAATAAAATAGAAACTGACGAAAAGAGTGCAAACATACGAAAAGTGGCGTTGTATTAAAAAATCATCAATTGCATAAAAAGAAGGGTGAACAGATAGGTAATTTTCGATCTGCATTATTGATGGAAGGAGCACAAAGAGAGTGAAGTTGTAATATTATATCATACTCATCAAAGTAATGAGGTTTACTATGCTGATTTCTCAAATTGATGGGTTTGAAGCCTTTAGGACAAATTTGAATGACCATTTATCATGAATGATTTTACGAATTTTGCAAAAAAAAAATAGTTTATTCATGATATTTCGAAATTGTACATGATATTTCGAATTTTTGGACATATTTGAGGTGTAAAAAATCAATTCATTCGCAAATTCAGTCTGTTTCCATAAAGATAACAACAAAAAGTCAATCGATATTTTTCAAATTCACTTCCCAATTATCCTCGAAGTACCTACACGTTTACCCAATTTGAATTCCACTATCAAATGTGTTAAAACTGACTCATTTATTCAAAAGACCCAATCAACTAAGAGTAAACAAACGAATAATAGAACAAATTTCATTTCGCATGCCTGCATAAACGAAAATGTCCCACTAACAACGAATCCATTTTACATTTCCTCAAAACTGAGGCGCCTCCAGCAGTTTCCCCTGTTTTCCATAGACCAAAACAAACTGTTGCCTCATTCTCTACAGGAATTGCATAAATCGTATCCCCATTCCCCCTCAGAACCCTGGGTCAGCTCTTATAGCAGCACACCAGCCTTCTCGGATGTATTTTCCGCCGCAAACTTGGTGCCATATTTCGAATTCCGAATTCTAATCGGCACGACGCAGGGTTGGGAATAAGGACTTCAATAATTACTCACCCTCGAATACAATGCCAGCCGACCCAATTTCCACGTAGAGCAGATAAATGTCAAATCTCGATATGATCCTTTGTCATGCTCACACCATTGATTGCCTAGACGTGATTCATCCAAACGCACCACCAATCATTTTAATGGTAGGAACCTGCTTCCGCGTTCATCATGCAAAATAAGGGATGCCAGAATGAATGAGAATTGAAAAATGTTTTAGAAACACCTGTTCAGAATTCGTATTTTTATTTTAATCAATATTTGCTACCACAAAGTTGATACTGCAAATGGACTTCGTCGGTAACGACTCTGTGGTCTCCAAAAATTGAGTCAAGTTAGAATCGCCGTGGTGCATTCTTAGCCTTCTATAGAACCAAACAAAATTTCAATGTTAAAATATTTTATTACTCAACATATTATCCTCTTAATTGAATACATTTATTACAGCTAATCTGCAACGTCTCTAGACCTTTAAAAAAAAAGGTTCTTCTTGCTCTCCAAACCAGTCCTCCACAGCTTTTATCACCTCCTCTTTGGAAGAAAATTTACGACCTTTTAAATTTTTTTTCGGTTGAGGAAAGGGATGATATTCGGACGGAGCCAAATCTGGTGAATAAGGGGGGTGTTCTAGTTATTCTAACCCTAAATCACGAATTTTTTGCATGGCAACATGAGATTTGTGTACTGGGGCGTTGTCCTGTAAAAACAAAACACCTTTGGACAGCTTTCCGCGACTTTCTCTTTAATTTTTTCCTGTAGAGTGGTCAGTAATGTCGAATAGTAATCTCTAGTTATTGTTCTACTCTTATACAAAAAATCAATCATGATTGCTCCATGACAATCACAGAAAACTGAAGCAAGAACTTTTCCAGCAGATTTTTGGAAACGAAACTTTTTAGGTCATAACCAGAGTGTCGCCATTCCATCGATTGTTGCTTTGTTTCTGGATCGTGGAAATGTACCCAAGTCTCATCCATAGTAACAATTCGGTTTAAGAAGTCCACATCGTTTTCAAATCGAGCACAGATCGAACGCGATGCTTCTACCCTTGCACGCTTTCGGTCAACATTCAAACATTTGGGGATCCATTTTGCAGAAATTTTTCTCACGTCCAAATTGACGAGAACTATATGATGAACGCGTTCGTATGAAATCTTCAGTGCTTCAGATATCCGTCTAAGCCCAATTCGACGGCCTGATAAAATCATGTCATGAACTGCATCGATATTTTCGGGGACTGACAGAAACTGGCCTTCCCATCTTCAATGGAAAATTTACCTCTTGCAGTCCAATTTTTCACGTTCGCATACGAAGGACATTGATCACCAAGGGTATTAAGCGTATCTTCGTAAATCTGCTTACTCCTTAACCCTTTTAAATACAGGTACTTGATGATGGCTCCATACTCCAATTTTTCGATTTTTACAATTTCGGTGGACATCTTTTTTTTAATTTATTGGGTAACTCTGGTTTACTTTTTTGACGTCGAACTCTACACTGACACTTCTAAAAAGTTATTGTTCGTTGATATGGTATCGCAATATTCTGTTTATGCATGGAACTGGTCTAGGCTTACTAAAGATATCAATACATCCTCGTATATGGGTTATAGTAATCTTAATTTATGCAAAGCACCAGCTTTCTCATGATAGGGCTAAATGGTTCTGACTGTGAATTGACTCCTTCGGTAAAAAAGAAAAAAAGCAGTTTAATACACACACATCTGTAAGAGCGTATTCGCCATTTTGTAAATTCAATGGGGTTTTGAATGTTTTGATGTATGCACAACTGATTATTGAAAACATACAAGCAATCGAATCAATATCATTACGACTACTAGGAATCACAAATACATAATTTCGGTGGAAATATGGGATTCCATTGGTTGTATTTTCAGAACCTAGTGTTTTCAGTACAAGATAATACATTTTATGCCATAGTCCATAGCTTTAACATTTTCACACACATCATTTCACAATCCGTATCCATAGGAATTATGAGCAGAAAATAATCGAATTTGAACCTTCAGCTGACCCACAAAAGAGACTAATGAGAAAAAAAAATGAGAGGAATAAATTTCGTAATAGTGTAATAGTACGGATTTCAGTGAGAGCTTTCGCGAAAATCAGGATCAACTGAAACCCGGCTCACTGGACCGATACTTAATCCGGATTATCGAGAATTTCGATACGCGATTCAAGTACTTT
The DNA here is from genome assembly GCA_910592335.1 of Adalia bipunctata. NCBI lineage: Eukaryota > Metazoa > Arthropoda > Insecta > Coleoptera > Coccinellidae > Adalia > Adalia bipunctata. The sequence continues at coordinate 7,962,404 of OU342955.1, read as the reverse complement.
TTTTTCATCGAAAAACATGCTTTGTTTTGCACCTGGTGTATTATGACGTCCAGTACGCTTATAGAATGTGTCAGTGGATTGTACAGGATTCTCTGGTTTCATACCAAAGTTAGGCTTCATCAAATTATACCCGACGAACCAAAAGTCAGTCCCATCCAAAAACATACAAACTAGAAATTTTGTCCCATTAAAGTTGTTCGGTTCCATCCAAAACAGGTGAAATGCAAAGTGTATTTTTACTCTTTGATTTCATCTATCCGATCGCTCCAAATACGAAATGAATTAATTTTCTAATATATCTAGACTTTTCACGCTACCCAAGAGTCAATTAATTTTCAAGAATGCCCAGACTTCTTCTCGATTAAATTGAAAAACTCTGTTATCCTTTCTTGAGATGATTCGATTTCCGCTCGAAGAATCTCTGAGAATGGAAACGTTAAATAATAGGATCTCACTTCCATTCATCAAACTGATGAAAGCCGAGTAGAATTGAACTGATAAGGCTATAAAACTGTATTTGTTAAGGCAATTTAATTGTCTGTGGAAGTCATTAGAGTCTGAGACAAGAAATCGTATCCTTCAGCTGACTCAACACGGGTAATCAGTCTCCTTCTGTAAAGGGTTTTTCAATAAGACATGACATTAAAAAAATGCTATTTTTTAGATGAATGATCGTATGTTTATTTCATTATGAAGAGGAAGGTGTGCCGTTAATAATGGAAAATAACATCAGCCAAAAGACCAATGTTCGAGTTTTACGAATCGTCTCTGCTGAATTTTCATCAATTTCATCGTGAATTTCAATAATTTCAATGAGTTTTGAAGCGTGTATCGTTCCATATTCATTAATGGCGTCAAATGTCGAAAAATTACAGCTTCAAATGTGACATCTACCGGTATACAAAATAACACCCCTTGTTGGAAATCCGTCCATCTTAATTCTTCCTCAAATTAAACAATGACCAATCCTTTCAAAATAAGACAAATAATGTGTATCGAAAACAGTTGTATATACTTTGTTAATACCTTAATTGTGACTGTTATTGGTACGCAAATCCTCGTCATGAAAACATATTACTTTCACCACAGCCTTCTATAGAGGGGGTTGTGCTTCCACCCACTCAACGTCGGATTCAAATACTGAGGTACGAGCCGAGTGAGCCGACTAAATAGGTGGGAAAATTAAATTTGCAATCTCCACTGCAGAATGAAAAATTCTCTGGATGTCGCTTAAACTTCCCTAATTAAATTTCATGAATGCTTTTTGTTTGATTAAACTCGGAAGTGAAGGCAACTACTGGAAAGTCCATTTCCCCAAGAGGTGCGGTCTGATTGGCCTCTATAATGTCAAATCTGACTTTGAATTGATTAATGGGTTTCCTGAGTATTTGCTATTTCAGAGGAGGACTTGGAGTGTTATTGATTCCAATTATGTCCTCCCGCATGAAGAGTGTCTGTCCAACGGTAAGCGCTTAGGTTGTGCAATGAATTTTTTCCCATATTGATTGAATTGGCTTCGACAACTTGGAACTCAGCTAACATCATTCGAATTTTTAGACTTTATTTGAATAATGTAGAAATACGAACATATTGTAAGATGAATCGTTCACCATCAGAAAAAGCATATTGCATTCAATACCAACTATTTTGAATTTTGGATAATTCTTTTAGTGAACTTCCACTGATTACAACCATGCTATGGCTTGAAGTATTCAAAAGATAAAGGTAATTTTGGCGTACAAAACTGATTAATTTAAATCAGAATCATAACATCTCAAAATAGAAGTACCTAATCGAATATACGATAGACGTGATAGATCTGGAAAAGAGTACTACAAACAATATTTCTCTTGAAAATCTAAAAAAACCTGTTGCTATTCATATCATGTTTCGATATGAAGTCGGATCTCCCACTCAAAGTTTTACTTCATCATCCGTATCTGAGAGGAAATGGATATCACGTTTACGTTCCCCGCAAAAAATCTGTTTCCTTCAGATTCCTATGCAAAACAAGGGAATGAACGCACGGAAGACTTCATAGAGCATCACTACTCAAGTCACGATCTGTGATATCTATTTGGCCCACCCAGTTCTCCTGCGTTCAGCCTATATTCAATTATCTGGCATTCAATAACGCTAGTCGTCTTTGATATCCCATTTGAACCACCATGTTACCCTTTCGTTTCCAATCATAATCAAATGAAATATTTCTCGTTTCCAGTTAATTCTCATCAATAATCCAAACTGCGATTCTTTGAGTCACTGCAGGAGATTATTCCACTAGAGCATGAATTAATGTATGAGTTCACTTCGCGATTGTTCTGAAAGTTCCAACGAAGAAAATGAGATGTGAAATATTCTGAAAATCTTAATGCAGGAAATTCTGCATTTATGATGAGCCCTTTTGTTTTTAATCCCTTTTGTTCCCAAGAATACGTATATATTAAGGTACTCAGAAAAATCACAACGGGTTATCTGTATGCGGTTGAAAGGACGGATAAAGGGAAAAAATCTTGCTGCAATGTACAGGTTGGACCACCAGAGCATCCATCGATTCATGGAGAAGCATGAATTCGGCAATCTTGAAATTTTGCGAGTGGAGGTGTCAAGGGATGACACTTCCTCAAAATAGATGGATAACTGTTTTTTATTGATACTATCAAATGGCCATCGACCAAAGTCCTTCGGCCAATACCTCGAAATATTTAGAGTGGAAAAGATTTCCGGTATAATCGGAAATACATACAGCGTGTAACAGCCAAATGGAATAAATTCGATAACGAATAAATGAGGGGGTGTTAGGAAAAACGCTCGGACACGTCGATTTGTAATTCTAAATGCGCATATTTTTCAAGAAAATAAAATTATATAGGGTGTTCCATGCGACCATGGCCAATACCAACTTTCTTATTTCAAATGCAACCCCCTGTATTATATTATTTATTTTTTGGATTCTTCAGAAAATTCTAGACATAATTCATGTACAATGTCCTATACCTATCTTCAACTTTTTCGGAAATATTAAGTGTTTTCAGATTTTTTACAAAAATTAACATTTTAAATGAAAATTATTTTAATTCACAAGTTCGATACATTACACTCAATACTTATTTCCCATTTACCTCTTGATATGAAGAAAGTAAGCAAAAACCTTTACTGAGAAGAAATTAAAAAAAAACAAAAACAGATTTGTTTATTCTCATAGCCTTAGTAACACGTTGTCTCTTTGCATGACAATAAGTGATCAGTGTTTTTTTTGTTTTTCTTAATAATTAAGAAATAATCAGTATTACTCATTAGGTTTTGAGTGTAATGTAGGTACCGAATTTGTGAAATAAAATAATTTTTATTTAAAACGTTGATTTTTGCAATAAATCTGAAAACACTTAATACTTCCGAAATAGTTAAAGATAGGTATAGGACATTGTGCATGAATTGTGTCTAGAATTCTCTAAAGAATCCAAAAAATAAATAATGTACGGGGGGTTGCATTTGAAAAAAGAAAGTTGGTTTTGGCCACGAACGCATGGAACACCCTATATAATTTGATTTTCTTGAAAAATATGCGCATTTAAAATTACATATCGACGTGTCCGAGAGTTTTTCCCAACACGCCCTCATTTATTCGTTATCGAATTTATTCCATTTGGCTGTTACACCATGTATACACTCCATTCACTTTTAAAAAGTATCCCGGTTTGCCAATATTTTGGTTCATCAAGTCTTTCACTTAAAACGGACACGGGTTGGCATCCTTCGATTAAGAGTTTGTAGGTGTTGAATAGTTAAATAGGGGATAGTTGAGCCAACTATGTGGATCCTTATTCAAATATGGTAATATGTTCAAATATAAAATGATGCAAACTCCGATTGTGGTAATGATAAATATTTTTTTCACAATAATGCTATTAATCAGACCAATTAAATATATTTCAGATGGCGTCAACAATGATGCAAGTCTACCACTAGTGACACCAAATTCCCTGATTTTATCTGCTAAGGGCAGGGTGGAATTACAGCAAAATACCTCCCATGGATTCATTCCCCCACCTCACCTCTCAGGGTATCTGGCCCCTGAATATAGACCAAACAAACATTGGACCGATACAGAAACCGAAAAGGTAAAGAAAAAAGAAATCGATACGTTCATTTCGATACAATGTACTCAACCAGCCAATTATGTTCGAAAATGCTTCTCCCGAAACAAGAGGTTTTTCACCCTTGATTTCATTTCGGCAAACACTGAGTGGGTGCTTTAATTGTTTATCTGGGATGAATTGCGAGGAAGAGGGGAGGAATTCAAGAAACCGTGTTGAAAATGATCGGCAACTAATTAAATCCACAGGGTGTCCTCAATCGTCAAACTGATATGTTAGTGTAACTCCCTATTTTTGAAATATCTGAAACATCTGATAATACTAAGGACTGAACGAGAATAAATTCGCTATCACAAAAACGCCTATATCTCTTGAACCAATTGAGAAAAAATGAAAATGTTATCATAGTTAGCTTTGTTATGAACTTCAGAAACATGCGGAACATTTACTTCATAGATATTCCAATTTTCTGTGGCAAAATGTCGAGTGAAGAGAAAACACGAGAATTTATAGTGAAACTTTTTCAAAATAATCAAAAATAGAGCTTCAAAAGAATCGCAAAAGAGGCTCGCGTTCGTCCGAAACGGTATCAAGAGTTGTTAAGCGCTTCAACGAAGATCTTACAATTAACCGCAAGGAAGGAACCGCAAGGAAAAAGGGGTTTCATAGCCCAAAAAAATGAAGAAAGCCATCAGCCTCTTTCAGAAGAATCCTAACCTTTCAGGATGAAAAGTGGCCCAAATAGTGGGTTGTTCGCAGTCAACCGTTCAGAAAATCAAGTCGAGTTGTGGGCTTAGAACATACAAAGTGCAGAAAGTGCCATACGGGAACGCTGTGAAGAACCAAGAAGCGAAATCAAGATCAAAGAAATTAAAAAGAGATTTCTTGAAAAATTTTTCCTGTTGCGTGATGGACGACGAAACCTATGTCTTGGCTGATTTGTCGCAACTTCCTGGTCAGGAATTTTATGCTGCAAATTCTCGTGGAAATGTTGACGAATAATGTCGCGTGAAGAAACAAGCAAAGTTTCCTAAAAAAATCCTGGTTTGGCAAGCAATTTGCACTTATGGGAAAAGGAGCAAATTTTTCGTTGGCCAAGGCTCTGTTGACTCGAAGATATACATCGAGGAATGCTTGAAGAAGCGACTTTTACCATTTTTACGTGAGCACGATGTGTCAACAATCTTTTGGCCAGATTTAGCTTCATGCCTCTACAGCAAGGCCACCAAGGAATGGTACGAAGCTAATGAGTTGGTTTTTGTCCCCAATGAGGCCAATCCACCAAATTGCCCAGAACTCAGGCCAATCAAAAGATATTGGCCCTGGTGGCCTGGTAAAAAGAGAATTGAAGAAGACTAAGAAATCAACGAAAACATTAGCGGAATTCAAGCAAAAGTGGAAGACAGCATCCCAGAAAGTGACTTAGAACACTATAAGAAACATGATAGGAAGAATTCCAGAAAAAATCCATGAATTTTGTAAAAAATAGTTTTGGTTTTTTTATTGTAAAAACAATTTTCATTAGAATTACAAGATGATTCGAAAATAAGTTTGATTTTCGAAATCGGTCCAGTGGTTCAAAAGATTAAAGCGTTTTTGTGATAGCGAATTTATTCTCGTTCAGTCCTTATCCCTTACAAGTACCTAATGTGGATACCCATATATTCCTACGAAAAAGAGAAATACAGATTAGTTTTGGAAATCCACATTATGGTACAAGGAATACATCGTTTGAAACAGAAATAAGTCCATTTCTCGCTCCAAATCTCAGTAGGAGTAAATAGGACACCATACGATTTTACGTATTATACAGCCAAAACCCCAGCTAAAAATCAGTCTCCCCAGAATAAGCTTATTTATATTGAAGGGCATCTTAGAGTCCAACATTTCAGCATGTTTAGGATAGCTCTACCCTGCATAACATCTGGTCTTTTACCGATAAACGCCCTGTATACACATAGCCAATATTTATCTTCCACTCTCATTTCCACAGATGTGGATATATGGCCTGGGTGAGACAATGAAAAGGGCCAGCCTGACCAGTCACGCCGCTACATCACGGCTCAGCATAGAACTATGCAGGGTTTTAACGGATATGACTCGCTTTCCAGCTTCCTCCAGGGCATCTCTCATGAACTTGTTAGACGTAAGTAAATATTGTTATTACTTTTTCATTCTCGCCTCCAGCTAGTAATGCATCTCCCCGAGAAATCCCATATTCAGCAAGCCATCAGCGATGACATAACAAAACGACAGCAGAAGGGAAGGCAATCTTTCTTGCAGAAGTCTGATGTTATTTTCTGGAATGAGCGTTCGTCTAGACGAACCTCACATAAAAGATGGCTCTCGTTCTCCTATCGCGAAAATTACTGATGCGAGTATACACATCTTATATCAACATAAAGCATATTTCCATTTCTCATAAAAGATGATAAGAATTTCCACCTTAACGTTTCTCATTGGTCACAGCGACTTACGTGGATTCATTGCTTGCAGGTTCAATAGCAGTGAGAAAATCAATGAATCCTCTCAATTCGAAAATTGAATTCATTGAAGTATTGTTGATATGTATTCTTGAAACAACTCTTAACAAGTGATCGCCGAAAAACAATCATAGGGTTCATCAACACAATGAATTCATTGTGAAACCATTGCTGCTAGATTTCTCTGTTTGTTCCTAAACTCTAATGAATTAGCGGCTTCACAAAACAATCCAGTTCATTGACAGATCAAAACAAGTTAGGAAACATAAAATGGAAGTCAATTACTATATTCATGAAACGAAAAGCTGAATTAGCCTTTGAAAGCTTATGAACATCCAAATGATGACTTGAGAAGGTTAGTTCATTATGGCCCCGCTGGAGATGCCAAAACAAGGAGAATTTGCCGCAAAAGACTCAAAGACCAATTGCGAAAATGAAGAAATAGTACTCCACACATAGAGAGAGATATCCTATTGCTGAATAATCACAAACATTCAGCATAAACAATGCGAAAGAGAAAGTTTATAGAGGAATAGATGGAAAGTTTACAGCAAAATGCTTGGAACCACAGGAGAAGTGTTAATCGGTAAGAATATGACACTACCCAAAAAGACTGGGTGTCTGATATAAAATTCACCAGATGAATTTTCATTCGGAGGAGGACATCTTCTGATTGCAAATGATGTGGCAAAAGTTCATGGAGCTGATTAAGTTTTTTGGCCTGTGGTCTGTGGGCATTATAGGATCTCTATCTAGTACATATAGGACATGATATCTTGGAGGTAATGCTATATGGTTATCTCTAGGAGTAAGCACCTGGTGGGATATATGTGGCAGTTAATAATCATCCAGAAATTTTCGCCAGTTCGAAAGTTCTTGAAAGTACCGATGACTCAGTTCTACAATATCATCAATTTCATCTGAAGACGTCTTCTGATTGTGTTTAGGGAAATTGGAGTACTTATGGCACCTTGAAGACTTTTACTCTTTCCATTCAACAAGTGCTGTTTTCTCACGGAAACAGTAAAAAATGGTCTTCTTCAGGCTTTGTTGTACGTGGTCTATAGCTTCTAGGCATAAGACGAAGATTTTCAGAGACAAAGTACGGAGTAAACGTGATATATCACTCTTTGGTCAACTGAAGTGAAGAAACTGGACACGTGAACTATAGTTCGGCCAGCATGAAGCATCCTAAAGACTGTTGGCCTAGACATCGAATAAAACTTGTATGGCATGATGAAAATTCGATTTTCAAATGGGGATTATTGACATCGAAATGAAAACAAAATAATTGAAATGGGCATTTCTGATAAACAAGGACAAAAATTATAATATTTGATTAGAAAAATATACAGAGTGTAACAGCCAAATGGAATAAATTCGATAACGAATCAATGAGGGGGTGTTAGGAAAAACGCTCGGACACGTCGATTTGTAATTTCAAATGCGCATATTTTTCAAGACAATAAAATTATATAGGGTGTTCCATGCGACCGTGGCCAATTGCAACTTTCTTATTTCAAATGCAACCCCCTGTATATTATTTATTTTTTGGATTCTTCAGAAAATGCTAGACATAATTCATGTACAATGTCCTATACCTATCTTCAACTTTTTCGGAAATATTGAGTGTTTTCAAATTTTTTACAAAAATTAACATTTTAAATGAAAATTATTTTATTTCACAAATTCGATACAATACACTCAATACTTATTTCCCATTCACTTCTTGATATGAAGAAAGTAAGCAAAAACGCCTGAAATGTTGAGTAACGTTAGAAAACAATTCTTCACCAGATTAGCATGTTGCCAAGACGTGCGCGGCGAGCATTTTGAACATTTCCTACATTGACATCAGTATTACTTATATTAGGTTTTAAGTGTTATGTACCGAATTTGTGAAATAAAATAATTTTTATTTAAAACGTTGAATTTTGCAAATCTGAAAACACTTAATACTTCCGAAATAGTTAAAGATAGGTAAAGGACATTGTGCATGAACTGTGTCTATAATTCGCTGAAGAATCCAAAAAATAAATAATATACAGGGGGTTGCATTCGAAATAAGAAAGTTGGTATTGGCCACGGTCACATGGAACACCCTATATAATATTATTCTCCTGAAAAATATGCGCATTTGAAATTACAAATCGACGTGTCCGAGCGTTTTTCCTAACACCCCCTCATTGATTGCTGAATAATCACAAACATTTGGCATAGAGAATGCGAAAGAGAAATTTTATTGAGGAATAGATGGAAAGTTTACAGGAAAATGCTTGGAACCACAGGAGAAGTGTTAATCGGTAAGAATATGACACTACCCAAAAAGACTGGGTGTCTGATGTAAAATTCACCAGATGAATTTTCATTCGGAGGAGGACATCTTCTGACTGCAAATGATGTGGAAAAAGTTCATGGAGCTGATTAAGTTTTTTGGCCTGTGGTCTGAGGGCATTATAGGATCTCTATCTAGGACATGATATCTTGGAGGTAATGCTATATGGTTATCTCAAGGAGTAAGCACATGGTGGGATATATGTGGCAGTTCATTATCATCCAGAAATTTTCGCCAATAGCTGTTGAGAAAGGTCTTGAAAGTACCGATGACTCAGTTCTACAATCTCATCAATTTCATCTGAAGACGTCTTCTGATTGTGTTTAGGGAAATTGGAGTACTTATGGCAACTTGAAGACTTTTACTCTTTCCATTCAACAAGTGCAGTTTTCTCACGGAAACAGTAAAAAATGGTCTTCTTCAGGCTTTGTTGTAGGTGGTCTATAGCTTCTAGGCATATGACGAAGATTTTCAGAGACAAAGTACGGAGTAAACATGATATATCACTCTTTGGTCAACTGAAGTGAAGAAACTGGACACGTGAACTATAGTTCGGCCAGCATGAAGCATCCTAAAGACTGTTGGCCTAGACATCGAATAAAACTTGTATGGCATGATGAAAATTCGATTTTCAAATGGGGATTATTGACATCGAAATGAAAACAAAATAATTGAAATGGGCATTTTTGATAAACAAGGACAAAAATTACAATATTTGATTAGAAAAATATACAGAGTGTAACAGCCGAATGGAATAAATTCGATAACGAATCAATGAGGGGGTGTTAGGAAAAACGCTCGGACATGTCGATTTGTAATTTCAAATGCGCATATTTTTCAAGAAAATAAAATTATATAGGGTGTTCCATGCGACCGTGGCCAATTGCAACTTTCTTATTTCAAATGCAACCCCCTGTATATTATTTATTTTTTGGATTCTTCAGAAAATGCTAGACATAATTCATGTACAATGTCCTATACCTATCTTCAACTTTTTCGGAAATATTAAGTGTTTTCAAATTTTTTACAAAAATTAACATTTTAAATGAAAATTATTTTATTTCACAAATTCGATACAATACACTCAATACTTATTTCCCATTCACCTCTTAATATGAAGAAAGTAAGCAAAAACGCCTGAAATGTTGAGTAACGTTAGAAAACAATTCTACACCAGATTAGCATGTTGCCAAGACGTTCGCGGCGAGCATTTTGAAGATTTCCTAAATTGACTTTAATGTTTTTTTTTTAATAATTAAGAAATAATCAGTATTACTTATTAGGTTTTAAGTGTAATGTACCGAATTTGTGAAATAAAATAATTTTTATTTAAAACGTTGATTTTTGCAATAAATCTGAAAACACTTATTACTTCTGAAATCGTTAAAGATAGGTATAGGACATTGTGCATGAATTGTGTCTATAATTCCCTGAATAATCCAAAAACTAAATAATATACAGGAGGTTGCATTTGAAATCAGAAAGTTGGTATTGGCCACGGTCACATGGAACTCCCTATATAATATTATTTTCTTGAGAAATATGCGCATTCAAAATTATAAATCGACGTGTCCGAGCGTTTTTCCTAACACGCCCTCATTTATTCGTTATCGAATTTATACCATTTGGCTTTTACACTCTGTATATTGCGATGATACAAAAAATATGCATTTATGGAAAACATCAATTTCCTCACATTTTGACGAGAAGTTTATTTTCCGAGCTCTTCTTTTTTCTTACGGTTTTTATTTATAATTGTGGGATATTTTTTATGACTATTGTATTCACGAATTTTTCTTAATTTCGAAAAAAAACCATGTATATATGTTTGAGAATATCTGGACTCCATATTACCAGATGCAAACCATTGAGAGTCATAATAATTATCGTAGTTACCGACTGCCCATATATCAAATCGTATCAATTCGGATTTATAACCGTTTTAATTAAAGTTCAAAGGAAACAACTTGAATAGGTTAGCTCCGATCGCGTATCTAATCGCCGGGCCAAACAATTCTATTCGGTTAATTTTATTATGTATCCTGATAGCTGCAATTTCCGATTCGACTGAATGGTCGATCGATATACAGGAAGGCAATTTCGGATATTTTACGAACATCGTAGTTCTCATCTCGCGAATGCGGCTCGCCGCGATCCCATGTACCATTGTCAGTTGCCAATTCCATATCGGTTTGTTACCACTCGATTCGATTGTGTTTATGTGGACACATTTCGTCAAAATTCCAATTTCCTACCTCATCCGGAATTTTGTCAATTTCGTTTGTAAACCGGGTGACATTTTGTGAAGTATGGTTACCTTTTTGATCTACCTGGACAGGAAGGTGCGTATCTTTATGCCAGATCCAGCAAGGGTGCTTTTGATTAATTGAATGTGGGGGATGATGAAGCGAAAAAACAAATTCGTTCATAAAATTGCAGTATCAGTTCTTACTTTTCGAGGTTTTACGAATTATTCGTACATTTTTTCAACATTTTTTTTAAAAACCATATATATTTTCTGCGAAGTCAGCATGAAGTATGAATAATAAAGGTTTCTTTCACTTCACTTCACCATTTCAGGTCTCGTTTTTTCAAAAACCTATGGCTGTATTCCTTCGAAAAGCGCATAAAATCTATTAATATGATCATTCACTATTTTTCATAATTCAGTAAGTTCTGTCCCTGAAAAATGGTTTCCAATTTCCAATAAGCATTTCTTCAATATCGAAAAATTCGTTAGTGATAGCTGTGAGTTCCAGAAAAGATACGAATAATCTATCTACGAAAACGATATGGGATACCTGTCCAAATTCTAGTTCGATTACCACTGGGATTTCCTTTTCTCCTTTGAACTCAGCGATTGAGATACCTCATAGTTCGGTAGTTTCAGTATGATAAAACTTCATTCGTTCGTTGACTCGATTTTACATTAGTCAAATATGAGTGTATTAGGTGTTAAATACTTTCTGAATTCGTTCTGGATATACCTATTATTATACTGTATTGTTTGCAAGTAAGCAGTCTCAATTATTATAGGTCATATCCGAGTACTGCAAACAACGTCAACAAAGTCGTCCTTTTTCACATATTGTGATGGATCTTCATCAGGAGGCAATGGCAGCTATAGAATTAGCTCTAGAAACTCCTTGGGGCCCACCAGCGATGCCAGAATTGAGAACCAGAACTTCACATAGGTAAGTGGACGAAACGATAGGCAAAACAAAAAAACGATTTAGGTAATTACTTTCTGACACCATAGCAGCCCTACTTGCGCTTGATTCACCTTTAGTTCGGTCAAAGTTAGTCTTGGACTACAAAATGTCACTCAACAATCAGGTAAACCTCTTTTGGGTACCTGGTCACTCTGGAGTGCATGGTGATGAAAATACTGATCAGCTAGAAGGGGGGGACTAAATCCCCTTCATTGGACAAGAGCCATTCAGCGGCTTCCCAGCAAACCACCAAACGACGGCTGTTAAGGGGCTGTTATACTCTGCCTTCCAATATGCTTTTCCAAGTTCATGCACTCAATTTTCCACCTGAAAGCTTGATTTTTTTTTAATTCCCTTGGAATTTCAGACAGTTCTCTGCGATTCCACATTTTTCTGGAAGTCTTTTCAGTATTTCCATCATTTTTTCCATTAATTAAGCGCCTTCAAAATTGGATTTTTTTCAATATAGAAAATTGATTTTTCGAGGGCACTCCAATGAATTTTCTGGAAAAAATTGATGAACAACCGCTGAATAACGATTATGAAGTCATTTTTCATAGACTCTCAAATTCAACCCGATTTTTTCATGCGAAAAAATAATTTGTTCAAAGAGAAGAAATTGGAGTGCCCTCAGGACGTCTTCTAACATCAATTAAAATAAAGAATCAAGCTTTCAGGTGGAAAATTGAGGGCGTAAACTTGGAAAAATGAAAGGCTATTTTTGAATGGAGAATCGGTGCCATAGCCGATTTTTTCATGCGGAAAAATGAATTTATCGAAGAGAAGAAATTGGAGTGCCCTCAAGACATCCTTCAACTTTAATTTAAAAAAAAATCAAGCTGATAAACACAAGGTTCGCAGAAAAACTTAGGCGAAGGTCCTGAATATTCAAATTCCAACGGAAAATCGAAAAAAAAAACATATAATTCAACTACGACTTGCTCTTTCCAAACCAATGTTGTGGCATCGTCATTCTCTGTGGTTATAAGAAGGGAAAAATGAAAACCTTCCCTTATAGAAACATATTAATGTAGAATCAATTCCCAAATTAAGAAGAAATTATACTGAAGAAAGAAGAAACGCTACTCATTCTACAATAACACTTAACGTTTAAAATCGAAAACGTCAAGACCATCTCATTCAGATTGAATGCTCGAATGCGCAGACTGAAGGAAATTCAATAATAATGAAGTTCAGATACCGCAAAATTCTCAAATTTTCTCAAGAGCTACGAATCTTAAATACCAGCCAGATCCATATTTACGTCCCTCAAATTTCCCGAACGATAATAAAATCGTTATTGCCTTGAAAGGAATCCGTTATTCATTAAAAACCCATTACTTATACTCGTATGCCTCTCATGAATTCTACTCTTATATTGTTACTGAATTTCTGCTTTAATTAAATTTTTCTCTTTACGTTCCTGCGATTATATGCAATTAGGAAAAATTATCATAACATTAAGGAGACAAAGGAAATAACAATTGTATATCAGTGCAATTGTTTTTCTTCCGACAGTATTATTATTTTATAATATCTATTTAGATGCGGAAGATGAAATAGCCTGAAATCTGATATTCATACAGTCAGTTCTTTTAGTGCGAGTGAAAAATAAACGAGAGAATTGTGCAACACTACAACTACTGAATTTGTCTACAAATACTCCCTTATTGGTGGATGATGTAAGATTTTTTTGTTTCAAATGAAAAGTATTCTTAATTTGAAGAACTCATATTTATCGAAGACATTGTTATTCTGAATATGACTCTGAGATTATTATGAATGAATAAAAAAACCTTTTGAATGATAAGTTGCCAAAGATTCCAGTAATTTTTTATTTTTGTGCAAGAATTTTCCAAAGAAATCAACCGAGATAATATCACAATGATTGATTATCATTGTTATATAAGCATGATTGATACGTACGAATGCAATACTCAGGTAATTTTGTCATAAGTTTGATGGAGAAATAGCTAGAATTTGATATTACATATTCTGAATATTTCTTTTTGTAAGAATGGAATAGCTATTTTTTATGCAATAATCAAATTGCTTCCAGAAATCGAATCCATTCAATTTACTCTTTTATTCTTTCAGCGTTTCTGTCCTAATATCTTCAAATTTGTTAAAATAATTCCCACGCTATTCCCAGAATCTTAAGATTCGACATAGGAAAGTTTTCGTCAAGTTTCGTTTTGAAAATAGAACTTATTAGTAAGCAGACAACTATAAAGAAGTTTCTTGATTGTCAGTTCTGAATTTTCTTATGATTATGAATGTTTTCGTCAGAACGCTTTTTACAAATCGGTTCTATTTTGTAACTTGTTACTTCGACCAAACTTCCAGAGTGAAAACAAATTTTTTCGCACATAATTTCTCTCAGCATGATACCCACAACCTAATTCGTCCAAGAAGTGAAAAGTTTAAAGAGAAAAGTTTCAACGTTTTTGTGCAATAATCCCCAGATTGGAATATCATTTATGCACTCACATTCCACTACTAAAAAAACATCCTTCTCGAATTCATGCTTTTTTGCAGATTATACGGAATGAGCCGGAAATATCAGAACTTCATGAATAAGCAATAAGCGTCTTTTCAATTGGCCAACAATAATTGAGGTATTATAACGTGTCTTCGTTCGATGAGAAAATCATTGTTTTTCTCGAATATATTATGACATCTTCAATAACATCCTTAACAAACAAATGGGGTCATTTATTTACCGAAATAAGTTTGATGAACATGCCTATAACCATTGTGCAGGGTGCGGCAACTAGTTCTTCCACATTTGAAGGAACTGTCAAAATAATCAGGAGGAAGATATTGGAAAAATTCTTTCTTATTTTGAAAGACTACATAATCAAGTTTTTTTTTTATGCTTTGAAAATAATATAACCCAAATGATGGCCTCAGTAAGCGACGCACATGTGGAGTCTTTCGCAGAAGTTTTCCACTTTAAAGCTCCTGACTTCACGTTAATGCTCTTAAAATTCTTAACCAAATTTTGAGATCAAAATCATTTGTTCGATTCATTATTGAAGTAATTGATGTTAGGATAAAACCTTGATGAGAAAAAGCGTGCAGTTCATTCTCTCTGTTATTAGAGTATAATAATTTACGTTGCTCCATGAATATTCATACCAAACGTCGAAAACAATAATACCAACATCCTTAATTAACCGTGCATCGCACACGAGACACGCAACTGCAAAATATCTTCTTACAGGTCAATTGATATCGGAATAATACGTGATTTAAGAGTTCCTGACTCATTTATCCCACGAGCCAATTAAAAATCTCCATAATTATTAACTTATCTTGGGTACCAAAGCCATGCAATGATTTTTTCCATTTCTAGGAGCGATTCCAACAACACAGAAGCCACCGGAACTATACCAAGAAAGTGGCCGGGCTTTGCTAGATCGAGAACGACAAAAGAGGCTAGTACGAGTATGGAAGATGTGACATATATGCCAGATCCTGGGGTTCCCGGCTCGGTGTGTAGACCCAAATCCATGTCAGTACCGCACACCTCTTTCTATAGTAGTGAAAATATCTACGACGAACTTCCCAATGAGAACTACAGGTATAGTGATCGTAGAAAGGGCCTGAGTGATGACCATGGTGAATATGAGGTTGCCCGAACGGTGAAAAAGTGCTCTTGTGAGAGGATTTGTGATAGTTCTTGTGTCAGGAAGTTGAAAAGGGGAAGAAGAAACCCCGTTCAGCGTGCAGCGTCCAGGTTATATTCGGCTGGAAAGACGGTAAGTTTCGTTGCTTGTGTGGCATGTAGCGCCGCCTTGTTGGAAGTTAACGTTGTCCAGATCAATACCATCAAATTCCGGCCATAAAAAATCATTGATCATCTCTCGAAAGCGCAATCCATTCACCGTGATTGTTGCTCCAGCCTCATTCTCGAAAAGTAAGGTCCAATTACCCCGCCGGACCATAAACCGCACTAAAAAATCACACGTTGAGGATAGAGAGGCTTTTCAACAATAACTTGGGTTTTCCGAGCCTCAGATGCGATAATTTTGGTTGTTGACCGCGATAGAAATGGGCCTCATCACTCAAGATGATTTTTCGATGGAAATCCGGATCATTTTCATGCATTTCAAGGACCCAATCAGCAAAGACACGACGTTGTTGATGATCCGCCGGCTTGAGTTCTTGTGTTAACTGAACTTTATTTTTTCGGCTGGGTCAAGGAATACAATTTCCATTCTTTATGTCATTGATGACAGGGGCTCCAGCCTATTTTCATATTTGGAGATACTTCATTTTCCCCAATTGGACGTTTCCTGCGTGGGTCGCGCTTCTGTATCAAACGTACACGGGAATTATGTGTTCAATTTCCTGTTCGATACAAGGAGCTCAGGCATTTCAACGTTTGAAGTTGTTGCGAACGAAGAACAGCTCTGGCACGACGTGGAAACGTATGTAGTTGACAGGATTTTGTACATTGTCTCAGATTAACGGAAGTAAGTTGCTAATTGCTTCTCATCAGGGATGCAACTGTTTGTCCGGGATTCTTGAAAAGTCTCCTGGAAGGGTAAAAGATCACCTGTTGCCAGAACAGTAGCATTTCGTAAGACTTCATATTTCATTCACATAAGCAGAAGAAAATACTTTCAACCATTCACAAAAATTACGTGACAAGATATTCACGATAAAAAAGAAATACAGAATAAAAATTTAAAAAATTTTGGGATCAGAAGCTTTCGAGTGCTTGAGAGTAGATTCACAAAATATTGGATCAATATTAACAAAACCCATAGTCAAATATTGCGCAATTTCTCCTTCGTCTTAATTTCCACCAATCAGAAACGCGCAATTTTGAATCACAAATGGTTTCTAGATCGAAAAACTGTATGGCAGCAGCTGTCAGCAGTTTTTTCGGGTTTACCCGCGGCAAAACTTGACAGTTGTTGTCAACGAAAATTAATAATACATACATAATGCATCCAGAATAATCTGTTACTCTTGAAATAGTCTTGTCAAATACCATTCGGGCATCTAATTTTTCCTGTGAAAAAAATCGAAAAAACACAAACACAAGGCAAATTAATATTTTTTTTTAACAAAAAGCATTCGTGCAGGTGCAAAAATCCTCGTCTTCGACTCGGATTTTTGTTGCCACCAGCACTCATGCTTCTTGTTAAAATATTACTTAGCAACGTGTTTTTTAGATTGTTTTCGGAAAAATTGGATACTCTTATAATATTACTTACGAAAATTCATTTGCACAGTTATTGCCTTCCATTTCGATTCTTTTCAAATATATGATTATTGATGCATACAAAATGGACCATTTCAAGATAGAAATTTTATATTATCATATAGGCCTTCAAACTCTTCGTTCCGAAAAAGATCGGATATCCTTTATTATACTTCAATCTCTGGAGATGTTTGAAATAAATTCGAAATGGAAAACAGACACAATCCCAGTGGATTACGGAATTTGAAGTAAGTGTTCCAACTATGAACTGAATTGGTGCATAAATTTCTTAGCACTGATCAATTTTTGAAAAGATCACCGGAATTAAAAACACACAAATATTTCACTGAAACAGATTCAAAAATTCTGAAGGAATAATTTCGAATTCCGATAAAAATTCCTAGTTGTATTTTGAACCATATATCTTTCTATCAACTGTTGGAATCGTTCTAGTACCTATAAATTGAACCACCCTGGATATTTCAACAGAAAACTTAATCTGAAAAGTAATATCGGTTAGGTATGAAGCGGTCTTCCAGAACCATTTCCACTTTTTCATATTCATTTCGAAATACGTTCAACCAGCTCCTATTCGAATCGTTACTCACAAAAAAAGGGCAAATGAAAAACATGCTTTTCCACAATGTGTCGGAAGGCATGTAGCGATTGGTTGAATCCACAAATCACATAAAGGGGAGCTGTAACTTCCTGAAACATTTAATAATTCATTTCCAACTTCCAAAAGGTTTATGGCCATTGACCCTTATCCCAAATGAAACATGATTGTTAAAGATGAGTGAAAACAATGTGATGAATGTATCAAATTTATGTCTTCTTCAACTGGTATTCGCAATACATCTGTATCTCAGTTGATTTGTCATTGGATCAGATGACAGTTGCCTCATTTGAATTGATATTTTAGGACCAATAATCGAAACCGTTTCTATATTTTTCCTCAATTCAATGCCGACGATGCTTACTTGAATTAGTATCAAACCCTTTACTATAAAAAATAAATAATTCTACAATATCCATCACACTAAACAGGCTCGTAAACTGCCATATTAAAAATACATAATGCAAGATCCATTAAGCTTTGCACATCACTGTCCTTCAGACGAATAGGAAGTGTGAAACTTATTCGACCAAAAAAAGATAATGAAGAATCATCTCTTATGATGGTCATTAGAATTCCCAAACATTTTGCAGAGCACTTCTGTGCAAAATTGTTGTTGTAAGTTCAAGGTCTATTTACAGTGTAGCAACAATTTGAGATTCGATAATTTTTATCGTAAAAACTGCTTGTATACGGCAATCAATTTCTTGCTCGATTGGTATATACTGAGAATAATGGAGGTGGCAAATTCTCATGACAGGTATACGGTGAAACTATCAATCACGATCATATATAGCTAATTCCATTAATTACGAACGTACGAAACTTTACATATGACAGATTGAACCTCATACAGTGTTGGCCAGTCCTATCGATCTACTTCATGGAATTACTATTTGTCTGGGTCAGTTCGATACATTGTTCCTTTTATCAAATTCTTCACATTCTAACATTTGAAAAATCTGATGTTTTCTTGCAGGAATCGAGATGTGGTTCTGCAGGAGATTGCATTGGTCCCGAATTTGTTGTAAGGGCATCCCTGCCGAATAAAAAGTTGGCTATATCTGACCAGAAAAACAGCAACAGGAAGAACATCTTGGTGATTCTTCTGAATGGACAGAAGCTGGATGTCTCGTGCAATCCTAATACTACTACAGCTGGTCAATTGTTTGAGGTGAGCTTTCCCAAATATTCAACAATATATTAATATAAAATTTTATTCGTATCAACGCTGTGACCAGTTTTATTCAAATTGTTTCCACAATTATCGAAATATTGAGTATCTTTTAATTTTCATATTTTTTCATTGCAGCTTATCATTCAGAAGGAACATATCGAGGAAAACTTTATGCTAGGAATGTCTGCCCTTATCGCAGGTGATTTCGTCTTTCTTCCATCGGACACTAGAATTTGTAAGGCAATGCAGCCCACAGGATCTGTTGGTGACGCACCAGGTACCCTGACACTCTTCATGAGAGTCAGATTTTTTCTTCCTTCTCTGAGAGGAATTCGAAGCCCTCAAGCTCGCCATTTGTTGTATCTCCAGCTGAGACGATCAATTTTGGAACATCAGTTACCTTGTTCTTTTTCTCAGCTCATAGAGATGAACGGCTTCGCCATGCAGGCTGAGTTTGGAGACTATAGAGATAAGGTAGGTGTTCAGATTTGATCAAATGTCGAGTTAGTTCTGCATTATGGCCCTGATGTAGATGAAAAATTTTTTTTAGAACTTATTTTCCTCAAAATCAGCATAATTCTATGAAGAAATTCGAGAGAAACACTTTCTTGATATCGCGAGCATTTGAGCCTGTGGTTGAACCTTTTCCAAAAATTTCAAACAGTAAAAAATCTGTATCCATATTTTTATACCTTGAGGAATATATTTCGAAGTTTTCAGAATAAGTTTGGGCCAGGTTAGGAAAAAATAACCCTGCATACCCCGATTGAATTTAAATCGACCCAAGCGAAAGTTTTACGTCATCATAACTCAGTTTACTGCCGTTTATCAAGATATAAAGCGATATAAATTTGCTCAGCTCGGCTCTAATAAACACAAATATATCAACACTTCGAATTTATTGCCAATAGCCGATTGTTTTCAGGAACACGGAACGAGTGATTACTTTTTGTTGGAACATTACGTACCAGATACGATGGCTTGCGCCATTGATGATCATAAATATCTGAGGGAAGAATTGGTGAAAGCCCATAAGTCAAAATGTGGAATGAACAGAGAGAAAGCAGAGGAAGACTTTATAAGCTGCGCCCAGAAACTGTCACATTATGGTGGCCATTTTTATACTGCCACTTGGGTGAGCTGATTTTTTATTACTTTTTTAATTTTGAGAGAAAACGCCAAAATCTTCGTAATGGAACCTTCATTTTTTCTCCAAATTTTAATCATTCAGTTCTTGCTACTATTTATGTTGTACCAAAAAAAAATTGAAATTTAAACAGCTCCTTCTGGCTTATTTTTTGTATACAGAGTGTAACAGCCAAATGTAATAAATACGATAACGAATAAATGGGGGGGTGTTAGGAAAAACGCTCGGACACGTCGATTTGTAATTTTAAATGCGCATATTTTTCAAGAAAATAAAATTATATAGGGTGTTCCATGCGACCGTGGCCAATACCAACTTTCTTATTTCAAATGCAACCCCCGTATATTATTTATTTTTTGGATTCTTCAGAAAATTCTAGACATAATTCATTTACAATGTCCTATACCTATCTTCAACTTTTTCGTAAATATTAAGTGTTTTCAGATTTTTTACTAAAATCAACATTTTTAATGAAAATTATTTTATAATACATTACACTCAATACTTTTTTCCCATTGATATGAAGAAAGTAAGCCAAAACCATTACTGAGAAGAAATTTATAAAACAAAAACAGATTTGTTTATTCTCATAGCCTCTGCCTCAGCAGCACGTTGTCTGTTTGCATGACAATAATAGTCTTTTGAATTTCGATAACTCTACTTGAACCAAAGAACCAAATTTTTCCAAATCGGTGGATAGGGAGGCGCGGATCGATAGAATGGCCAGCACGATCTCCTGATCTGATACCATTACACCTCTTTTCGTGGGGATATGTCAAAAGTATTGTATACGAAACGAAACCCTTAAACTTAGACGACCTAAAAAACCGAATCACGCTTGCGATTAGATCAGTCACGCCTGAAATGTTGAGTAACGTTAGAAGACAATTCTACACCAGATTAGCATGTTGCCAAGACGTTCGCGTCAAGCATTTTGAACATTTCCCACATTGTTATTAATGTTTTTTTTTTGTTTTTCTTTAATGATTTAGAAATAATCAGTATTACTTATTAGGTTTTAATTGTAATGTACCGAATTCGTGATATAATAATAATAATAATAATAATAATAATAATGTATTTGTCATCCAGCTTATACATGACAGGTCATAACATATCAGAATACATCTAAACTAAAAAATACATTAAATAAAATAAGTTTCATTTGAAACGTTGATTTTTGCAATAAATCTTCCAAAATAGTTAAAGATAGGTATAGGATATTGTGCATGAATTGTGTCTAGAATTCTCCGAAGAATCCAAAAAATAAATAATATACAGGGGGTTGCATTTGAAATAAGAGAGTTGGTTTTGGCCACGGTCACATGGAACATCCTATATAATATTATTTTCTTGAAAAACATGCACATTTAAAATTACAAATCGACGTGTCCGAGCGTTTTTCCCAACACGCCCTCATTTATTCGTTATCGAATTCATTCCATTTGGCTGTTACACTCTGTATTCTGTATAGCTGAGCTTCTGACACTTGATTCTCGTTTTCCATACCTAGACACTCAAAGACAATACCGCTAAAGATGTCTGGTTGTACATCAGTGCGCAGGGAATAAATTTGTACAAGAGGGGCCAAACTACAAGTAACTGTGGACCAGAACTTTATGAAATGTTCGACTGGAAAAATATACAGACACTTTGTTATAGCAAACGTTACTTATGTGTGATTCCGAAGGAGAATAAATTTGTCTCGTCGAAATTGAAGAAGTACAAATTGAAAATGGACAATAAAAAGTGAGTTTCATATTCTTTTGCATGATAACTTTCACAAATATTAGCCGAACCAAGAAATTAGATATTAATATTATTAATTGAAAAAATTCTATTAAAATTTAGGCAATTCTCACAAAAATGATACAAACCAAAAAATATTTGAAAAGAAATAGAACAAACAAAAAATATCAGAACTGTTTACGAGCTATAAAATGAAAGAACAAGATAGTTCTACGTTCTGCTAGTTGATGTGAACATTCGGCCAACAAAAGTTAAAATTGTCATTTCTAGGAGCTACTTTACTTTCCGTTTGGCCTCCCTGCATCACCAGTTCTTTCTGAGGCTGAGGACGGAATATGCATCACTGCAGTCGCTCTCCCAACAATTCGGCATTCCCCTAAAAGACATGAAGAACGAAACTAACTCCCTCTATAAACTGGAAGCCCTCACAGAATTCAAGGACTTAGACTTGGGCACAGTAAACGCCGACACAGAATTCAGAATCGAGTTCAGACCGTCCTCGAGAAACAGCGATCTTTCCGAAAACTACAGGTACAGGAGATCCAAGAGCGCTGACGATTTTCCCAACGGAGATGACAAAGAGAAATGGAATTCCCGATATATGGTGGAGAAGAAAATGGAGGAGAGTCTTTCATCTCAGGACAACCATTATGTTTCTGGAGCGCAGATGGCGGATAAAAGAAGGGGAGTTAAAATGGGCACGAGGGCCATCGTAGGAACAGGCTGTAGAATTTCGAGATCGATGGAAGCTGTCAATGCTAGAGATGACTTGGAAAGTTTATCTTTGCAATCTGTTTCGCTGCACTGCAGTTCCAATTCGATCAGACTTTCCGGAAGCGAGTTACTCTCACCAAATTCGAATGCTTATATACTTGGTATGTTCATTCATTCCTTAAAAAGTCTCCATGTTCCTTAACTTTCAATGCTAGCTCTTCAATCATGAGAAAAACTCCACGGCAGGTCCATTTCAATGATTGTGGGTGAAAAATCATCACCCTAAGCAGGCTGAAAACCCACCCAAGAATCTTAAATAGCATGACACATCCTTTCGAAGGTTTTGCTATTCAATTCATGAATATGTTGAAGAATTTCTAATTTTCGTTCGTTTCGGTGTTAAAAAGTTTTTGAAAGTGATGGGTAAAGTGCATTAATTGATCGATATCAATGCTGTGATCATTATTTTGTAGCATTTCTTGTACTTGATGAGTTACTCGATTTGTTGATACTTTAATCTCACCTGTGCTGCTACAAAATGCAGAGAAAATCATTGAATAAGAGTTCAATCATTGCCAGAATCAAATGCTGATTTTGATTTCAACATGTCTATCCAAGCCGATATGTTATATCATATGCATCAAAAGAATTGTAAAATATACAAAATTATCAGTGATCTCTTTGTCATTTGAGATGTTTTAGGGCTTAGGTGCATGACTTTGCTATTAAAAGTTGTTCACCTCCAAACAAAAATTGGACAGTCTGCGCTGGAGTTTTTCAAGTGTTACCCGATAAGAATATTCTGTTCACTGAAATAACACAGCATTCGATGCTTGTCTTATCTCAAACACTATAATTCAGGATGTCTTTTGCAGACTCAACAATAAAAGCCTGCAGCAATATCTTGCCCGATTTCCATGAAAGTTTAAGCGAATCTCTCCTCGACAAATTCAACAACATCTCCTTCGCAGAAGAAAGAATGTTTTCGACAGTCACAGTCGAGAAAGATTCCAGTGGTTCTCTTGGAATACAAATTACACAAGGATCTGATGGTAATGTCTATATCCAAACTGTGATACCAGGTGGTGCGGCGTATTCAACAGGAAAAATGACGACAGGTATGAAATGATGGTGAGTCCGCTTATATCTACAGATTTTCAACAATTTTACATTTACAGGCGACCAAATAGTGGCTGTTGATCACCAGAATCTCCTTGGCATCAAATATGAGGACGCTTTGAACATGCTGAAGTCCACAGGTCCCAAAGTAGATTTCATGCTCTCCAGAATCGTACAGGGGGGAAGAAACATCAGCCATACTACATCACGTTCAATAAACTCGAAGAATATGAGTGCAAGAATAAACCTCAGCAATATCAACGACTCTAACCTAACCACTCTGCGAATCGAAAATACGATGAACAAATTGAAGATGCTCTCCAGTGCTCCGACAAGTCCCAGAAAACATTTCATAATCAATGAGGAGACCTCCGAAGAAAAACATATCACAGAGAGTTGTATGGATCTTTCCAACACTAGAAAGTACGGACGGAATTTCAAAATAGACGTGCCATATCATAAGCATATACGTTATGAAATCGAACCAGAAAATATGAGTGACAAAGAGAACTCTGAGTTGAAAAAGAATATTTCTATGTCTTGCAATAGATTGAATGTTGGCCAGGAATGCATGGTGAGTACTGTGTAGAGATCTAACTTAGAGAAATCCAAGTGTAATGTAATGAATTTTGCAATTTTCTTCCCTGAAAATACCTCTTCGAAAAGTTTTATAAGGCGTTATGTCGAAAGTTGTTTTGAAGGCGAAATATTCCTCAAACTTTGTCCCTTCAGTTTCATTTGGCGCAGATTTTCGAAGGAGTAAATTCTTCTCGATTTGACAAATCTCATTTCAGAATCCGAATTATCACTCCCTGGATCGCAAACTCCTGAAAGATTTGAAGGAAGAGAACCTGTGCAAAGAAGCCATCCCTCCAATACCACTACCAAGAAGCTTGGGACTCGGCAGAAAATGGAGGGGACCTGTGAGATATCCTGTGACCCCTGTCAAAAAGTTGGAGAATGATAAGAATATTGGTTATGATGCAAATACCACCTCAGATGAGGAGCAGGTGTTTATTTGATATTAGTACTGAGCGAAAAGTATTTCTTGTCATTCTTCCTTGCTTCGTACAAACGTGACATCATTTTGATTTTTATTGACCAAGATCAATAAGTGAATTGAATAATAGAGCTTCCTTAGATAAATGTCAAGTGCCGAATATATAATGATAATAAATAAAAAGAATTATAAATATTTCGCGATAGATGTGAAGTCATACGAGAATGTATATGTACCTATATCATACTTTTCTAGAATATTAATTAGAACGAATATATTTTAATTTCATTTATATTATTATTTCTTTATGGTTCATGATTGTGATCATAAATGCAAAGTTATGATAGCAGTTCATATCAGTAAAAATTCTTCATATCGTATCTAACATATCCTTTTACAGAAATTTCACTACTTTTCGTAATAATTTTTTCTGTTGATATAAGGTGCTTTCCAGTCAATTGCTGGGGCGCACTCAAGGTGTGCACCATACATGATTTTGACCGAACCAGTCAGACTCTCACGGCAGACAGCTCTGAAACATCAAACATTTTTTTTTATGTCATACTTGCTCCAGTAGTCCAGTGCGTCAATCCCGCAGTAACAAGCATCTCACTGGAAACCACCTGTAGAGACGAATTAAAATAATATTTTATTTAGCGGTAACGATGAATACTTGAAGTAGTGACGAAAAAAGAAATATTTCGGAATGTAGGATCGAAAAATAATACAATAATAATGAAGTAATGAGCGCGTGCTTCTTGGAGTCTCGCGCATAAACATGAACAGTAACATCTACTTCTCGTTTTCATCAAATATCCACATTTTTTACTAATAAATACCTATATGTGATGTTAGAATTTATAGTGATATCTTAGTAAGGCCATTGTAAAGCGTGCCTAATTAAAAAACAGTCTGAATAAAAGTGTATTATTAATATTGAATATGTATACCTACATAATTTAAGAATGAATATTTACGTCATGTTTATTAATTTAGATTTTAAGATAATGAAAGAACATATTTAATGTACTGAATTTACTGAAATTGTGTGTTGAACTGAAAACAGCTTATGTTAACATTATGTGTCTTCGGAATTGTTAATCTGTAATGAAGATTTATAAAAATTTCTGAGTCTTTATTTCTCCTGATAGTTGAGCTTGAACAAAGAAGAAGAAGCCTCAGAATATCCTGTAGGATATCATCGACTATTCGAATACCTAGTTGGATATTCAATGATAATAGAGACATAAAAAGTAAGTCAATGCTATTCCACAGGATATTCTAAGGCAGGCGTATCAAACTGACAGGGTAGACAGCAATCTAATAAAATAAAAGTGCTAGAAAATAGTAGCGAAGGATGACTGCTTGTCTCGTGAAAATTGCCGGTCATATTGGAGCTGTGATTTGTTTTCTGTTTGAACTTTCGAATCTTCAATAAAAAAATTACAAATTTTTGTCGTTTTATGTAAAAATCAAATACAATTGTAAATTGATATAAGAATAAAGTGATTCGATTTGATTTGAAGCTTTCGTCCCAGTGTTCCATTCTTAATAATGTGCTTCAGGAATTTCAATTGAAACTCAAATTTGCGAAAATATCAGTGATGTTCAAGTTGATTGGCATGGTGAGTTATGATAGGTAAACTTTTTATTGGGACTTTGATCAATACATTACAAGTGAGCCACCTTGTGAGATTCGTATGAACTATAGCTCATTCCTGCGGATATTCCTGCATCAGACCTGGCCGAAACAAATAGTTTTTCAGGAGATGGAGTGCATACCCTTCTTACAATAAGATCTTTCGCAGAAGAGTGTGAATGCTCTGAATATTTCGTGATCGATTGAAAAAAACAAGAGTTCTTCTTCAGAATCATAAAAGGTATAGCATACACTGTAGCTTGTCGATTTCTTTCATTTCCTTATACCGAGTTTCCAGTATGGACGTCCCTTTTTTGCAGGGTTTCTTCCGTGAGAAGAACTTCGAGAATGCAAAGATATATGGAAAAAGTTTACTTTTTTGAAACATTGGACAAAATCGAACAAAAAAGTTCTAACTTTCTATATACAAAATTTGGGATACTAACCAAAAATGATAAATTAAATCTGAAGTATGAAATTAGGGCTAACGTGTATGCAATTATTCTAATTCCTTTTATCCTTTCCTCAAATGACAGATTGTTAACTTCACTTGGCCAATAATATCGGGTGTTTTTTTTAGGGTGATATAGATTTAAAATAAACATCCATTTTTTCTCAAAGAGACTTTCCAATTTTCAACAAGAAGAAATCGGGTAAACACAAAGTCCAAGCCTCATATGATATTAAAATTTATTGGTTGTGGTTACACGTGTTTCGCCCTTACGAGCATCATCAGACCCAAAGAACTACAATCAGTTCCACAGTTCCACACAAGGGCATAAAATATGGAAGGAAAAGTCGATCGTCAAAAACCCATCATAAAAAAAACAAATAACAAATAATTTGTTTGTTTATTTTGGCTGATTTTGAAGATGAATTTTAACAATTTGTAAACGTTGTTGCGGCTCGAGTCTTTAAATGTTAATTTGTCAATGCTTACTGAGCAGAAATGTCAAAAAACATGGCTTCTAATTTCGGTCAAATCACCGTTATCCCTATGGAAAATTCACTCTAAAAAAACACCCGATAGTGTTGATAGTAGTGATGTTTTGAAGCAAATTGGCGAATGAACCGGTGACTAAGAAATTATATCATCGATTTATATAAATAACAGAAAGGTGGGATTGAATTGGACTGAGTTACTCAGTTATCGCTTTTGGTGGGCGCCCTCTGCAGAGCATTAGCTTTAGCCTGGGGCTGCATATGCAGGTTGCTACACACGCTGTGAACAGTGAGTCGCCACATGCAAATTTAAAAAATAGGACACGTAGATTTGTTCAGAATGTGGAAGTTAAGACATTCTAAAAGGATCAGAAAAAAATATCAGTGTTCTTTTGAAAAAATGCTAAAAGAAAATGAAAGACTTTCATAAGAATAAGATTTGCGAATTTCTCATCAGGATGAAAGCAAAAATGGTTGTATCAATTCTTCTGCCATGAAAATTCGAGGAATAAAACAAAGTGTACATCTAGACAAGAGTAGACGATGAAGAGATACGAGCTTCACCAGAGCAAAATCGATTGGTTTCTCATCGAAGAACCAAACACACCGATTGCGTCACGAATGCAGTGTGGCGAAGAAAATAGGGAACGCCGCCACCGCACGCCCACGTAATTAACGACCTTTACGTCATCGAAAATCGGAAACTTTGTCCCTTTCCGCTCATGCAGTCGAAGATTTTCTGAATATTTCCAGGAAATTGCAATTGAGTTTAATTACAACTCCGAATACCGAGACTATGATTTACGGTTCGAATTCGGAATGGAATCGTTGCATTCGGAGGCAGGAAGAAAAATGGGCGGTTTTTGGGTCGCGAACCGAGAAGGAATTACAGCATGCATTATTTCACGAATTTGTCATCCGAAACCCAGCGATCTGCAGCTGCTGGCTCGAGAAAAATAATGATTTAATCCGCGAATTTGTCACGGGGTAATTCGTCCGGGTCTCCTGCAAAAACCGAGTCAGCTCTGGTGGAAACACACAAAGAAAATACTCCATAACAGCTGCAGAGTAGATTCAGAATCCAGCCTTTCTGTACTAAGACATTTCCCTCTATAAAATTGTCTTCCAACCGACAAATCGAAAATTTTTAAGTCCATTCATGTGTGATGAATGCAGCATGTATCTATGAGGTCGCTTATAAGGATCCATGGTTTTCAATGATCTCATGACCTCATATCGGCTGTTTTTCAGAGCGATAGAACTTTAAATTGAAATAAAACACATTTAAATTAAGGTCGCCGTTCAGAGCGCGTAGGAAAACTCATCCGATAGAGGCGCCACCATGCATTTTATGGAATATCTCCATAGAACTTACATTATCTCTATGAGTTCTATGAATATCTGTCTAATTACGAATGAAATGTAAATGTACAATGGCGCTCTCTATCCGAAAATCGCTTAACTATAAAATTACTGAATATGTGGGTAATGTAGGAACTTTTTCCCGCCATATATTCGAATTTGTCCATTCTCTGCCAATTCCGTATTTCAAGTTGTTTTTCTGAATGAAATTATCTGTAGATTCACTTTTAATCGGAAGTTGAACTATTTTCATGAGTCTTTCGTTTGAAATAAAACAGAAGCATCAGTTGGCTCATTTTCTTATATTCTTGGAAGAAAAAAATGAATTGTTGAAATGAAATTAATCTCCATTATTTCATTAAGAACTCCAATCCTTTCTGAGTATACCCACAAAATTTCAGTTCTCAAAGTGAAACCATTTTCAAATGCAACTTGAAATAAAAACACACTACATTGAACGCCCACCTTAAGAAGCCAATTTTTTTTTAAGAAAGATAATTTTATGAGATTATGTTTTGGAAATAATTTCCAGCATATGTCCACCACGACTAACTCTGAGCAACCGCATTCGATCAAACCAATTTTCGACCACTTTTTCGAGTAATTCAGATCTCATGTCAGCAATAACACTATTTTTTCTGGTTTATCAGCTTAAACCAATGCTCTGATATAACCCAATTCTGGACACCTGTTTCTGTGCTATACTAACGTTCTATTTTTGCGAAGCATCGAAATTAGTGGGAGTTTGCAATTCGGAATGACCCGAATCTGAAATAGATTCAGTCTCAAACGCGCGGTACGGAATACCCGCTCGAGATCGTGAAAAACAAAACAATATGACAGTAAATTTTGTGTTTCACCAAGGCCCGTCCGATTGAAACATGGACTTGAATAATTCCTAGACGACGTTACCATATATTGTGTCTATTGCTGCAAAGAAGGTCATTCCAGAACAGAGGGAGTGTCCAGGAATACAAATAGAGGTCGGTTGCTTCTCCCTTTAGGAAAATATGTTGCCATCCATTATCTCATAAAATTTTCACTGGTGTACAAAAATGAAGAAACTTCGAGTTATAACGAAGGATGGGGTATCGCCATAAAGGAACGTTGTTATGAAAAGAATAATGTGAGCTACATCCATAAAACAAGGGGATATTAGGACGGAGGTTCACTTTCTTTCGGAGGATGTACCTATTGAATAAAATATGAGTTCACTTATTTTTTCATTTTCATCACGAACAAACTCATTTATAATCAATTATTTGCGAATGACTCCATTCTGAGGGAGCTTTTTTGGAAATCAACTTCTTGAACCTCAATGAAATTTTTTTTTGTTCTAGAAGAGGTGAATCTTACATCAGACACCCAGTCTTTCTGGGTAGTGTCTGATTCTTACCGACTAAACACCTCTCCTGCGGTTGGTTCCGGGCATAAGCCTATAAACCTTCCATAATCTTATCTGTATTTTCTCTTTCGCATTCTTTATGCTGTGTGTTTGTGTTCATCCTTCAATTGGATATCTCTCACTAAGTGTGGAGTTCTATATCTTCATATTCGCAATTGGTCTCTAGGTCTTTTGCGGTAAATTCTCGCTGTTTTTTCATCTTCAGCGGGGTCATAGTCAACTAACCTTCTATGGTCGTCATTTGGATGTTCACTAGCTCTTTCATAGGCTTTTGCAGCTTTTCGTTTGATGAATGTAGTAATGGACTCCCATTTTATGTCTTTTCGGATTTGTTCATTCCTAACAAACCAGGGGGCGTCTAATGCCCATCTCAGGAATTTGTTTTCTGTACTTTGTATCCTCTTTATATGGGTTCTCGCTGCATAGCCCCATGCTGTTGATCCATATGTTAGCTGCGGTCTGGCGACTGCTTTTATGATCCTGAATTTCGTGTTTCTGTTCATTTGGCTTCTTCTGCCTATAATCGAGTATAGTCTTTTCATTGCTACATTCGTTTTATCCACTGCATACATAATGTGCTGTTTCCACGTTAGTCCTTTGTCTAATATTACTCCTAAGTATTTAGCTTCATTCTTCCATTCAATTTCATTATTGTCTATGGATATCTTCGATTCCATCTTCAGTCTTCTCTTTCGAAGGAGTATTGCTTGACTCTTTTCTCCATCGATTTTGATTTTCCATCTGTTACACCATTGACTGATATCATCTGCAGCTTCTTGAAGTCTTTTGTGAATCATTTTTGTATTTGTGTGCCTTATTGCCCGTATCGTCTGCGTATAGAGCAAGCAGGCATCTTGGATTTCTTGGTATATCATGTATGTATGTATATGTTATAGAGTAGCGGTCCTAGTATGGATCCTTGGTGAACTCCTGCCTGTAAATATCTGAGTGTGGAATGAACGTCACCTATTTCCACACAAAAGTTCCTATCCCTCAACTCAATGAAATTTGCACAAATTGGCAATATGTGGAATTATAATATCGAGTGGAGCTTGCCCTGACTTTTCAATAATACAAAACTCTTCTTCCGGTCGTTGCTGAAAAAGTCCCATTGGTGCTATCTTTCATCCAGCTCATGAAAAATTATGCAGGGTGTTGCTTTTGAAAAAAATCGAGAAACATAGCACAATTCTGACCAAAATACGAAGAGCAGCTGCTTGCTTTCGGGTATAGAGCTTCGGAGGCTGCCTGATTGAACCCTCACTTCACGTCTATTTAGTTGGACGATCATTGTTGCTTCAGACGCTAAGCTGACGATGTGGTCCTAAAGTTGCCAACCCAACCTTTGGAAACTCTTCCAAAGGCTCTCTGACTGGCATTGAAAGAATTGCCACTCTTGTCGAAGACACCAACAATGAAAACAATACACAAGAGACCACCCATTGTGAACACTGAAAACTAGGTCCACATCCATTTGAACATGTCAAACCTAACCCATTTACGACCTTTTATTTCTAAGCAGTGGTTCAATAAAATATAGTTGTTCTAGTTGCCGCACCGAAATGAATATTCAATGTTTTCATGGACTAATCCACTCTACACTCTTCATTAGAATAGGTTCATTCTCTAACACCCAACATTTTATAGAATCATCGCAATGACAGCCGACGAAATACACCGCAAAACATATGGATGCGAAGACATAATCGCACTCAAATTGAAAAAGCCCAAGAGTTGGAACTGGGAGTTAACAACGTCAAAGTCTTCACCCCATATACTACTTCCAGTCATAAAGCTCTACGATCACAGGGGAAATTTGTTGTTGGAAACTGAGGATACCGGTCCTGCATGTCAGAGGAAGAGCTGGCACAGTGATTGCTATCGAGCCGAAAAGGTAGACAGCAGGAATATTCCATTTTTGAATTGATTTCAACTTCTGAAATACCTATACGCACATATAGTGATAGATTTGCTGATAAAACCTTTCTCAGAATATCTAAAGATGGTATATTTATGTAGGCATTCATTCCGATCAAATGTAGGTACATAGTACATAGTTCAATTCCTCTGTTTTTTCTGAATTTCGTGTGTAGGATGCTTTATATTGTGCCCAAGATAAGCGTGACACTTTCACTTTGCATTTGATGACTTACATATGTAAGCTTTCGGGTCCTGAATATGAAACCTTTATCTATAGTTGAAAGGAAGTGCAATATGAGATTTAGCATCTGTACCATTGCGTAGAATAATATAAATGGACCAATTTAGGCTCAAGTACTTTTTATCCCTAGGTGGCCTCGGGCCACCAGGGTAGGATAATTTATGATGCTTGAAGATGCACTTGCTCATTTCATTGGCTTAAGTCGAATAAGAACTAACACCTCTTTTCTCATATGCAAATTGAGGGCTGAACAAAGAATTAACGTTAAGGACATAATTGGGGTAGTGAGTTGAGTTCCTACGGGACTTAGTAGAGAGTTAAGACGGCGGTAGTTATTGCCATTAGAGACGGAATTAGATCTTCAAGACGATACCTTATCGGCGGTACAAGATCCATTCATTTGCTCGGCGTAAAGACGTTTTCTATCTCACGAAGTACAGTAAATAAATGCGGATAAATCGTGTGTTTGTCAAAAGTTATAAAGAGAGTTCGACTTTTATTGGTTCTTGGAAAAACTGTAGAAAGCGATTAAGACGTAAAATATCGGTTTGGTAGCCAAAGCAGAGGTCATTTTCCTAGAAGACCGAAATCAAACTGACTTTTTTATTGCTCCTGAAATATTGACGCTGTAAGGTGAGGAACACCTCAGTACGAGCATCCTGTCGATCCCCAATAACAATTATTAGTTGAAATTGAAATCTTCAATATTGAGTAAAGTTTACCGATTTCAGGTTTTTCAGCTTCTATCGCAGACGAATGATGAAAGTTGCTTGCCCTAGTCTGAAAATGAACATGTTTCCTTCAACCACATAAGCCCCAGACAAACTAAAATGAACACTAAGCTTCCCGGGTCCAAGAACAAACAACCTAACTGAAAATTTCAGTCACATATTTCGTTCGAGACCAAAAAGAACCATCCAACAGTTTCCACTTAAACGTGTCAGGGTCTGACACCATGAAATAACTTGTCTTACCTTTTATTTACAGCAATGGAAAATTCCAAGGGAATCAAAGTTGAGGACGACTCAGTCGGAACGGAGATGTAGTGACAAGAGGGATGTCCTCACGCCAAACAAGCCGGCGGCATCGATTAACCGGAGGGATAGACGGCGATCGGACAAAAACAACAACGATTTTGGGAAAACTTCCTGTGAGAATATCAACGTGACAGCCGGAAATTCGCCCAAACAATCGGGAACGGACGGAAGTAGGGAGCAAAACAAAAATAGGAGACGTGCTGGAGGCAGCGGAGTTAAGGGACTCGAGGATGGTAGTCTGAAAAAATCCAAGAGCGATTTTTTATGGAAGGAAGGTAGGGCGATATTTGAAAATCAAGGATGAGGTATTGGGATTGATCGATTCGAAATCTGGGATCGAACAGAGTGACCGATGAAATACATGTTTGGAAAAATAAATTGGAAACATAACCAATTCAGCGTTAAACGAGTTGATGCCTTTTGTCTAGTGGACCAATAATAGTACATTTCGCAACGATCATGTAATGATGGTTCTTAATACACGAGCATTAACCGGAATACGAAATGAGCCGAAGGCGAATTTCGTATGATTTATGCGAGTATATCTATTAATAACCATTACATGAGAGTTGCATACGCTATTTTTTCTACACCCGATAAATGATGAAGAACTATAAATATTATTTATCGATTTTTCGTTTCAAGGCTATACATAACCTGAAATGTAAACAATTCGGTCTTGCTTCCAAAAAGGACATTTTTATGTGATGAAAGTCTTATATATCTTTCCTATGAACTAAAATGAATCAAACTATTGCTTGACAACACAACATACGTTCACCAGAATGAATTCAAATATACCTACTGCTCCACAAGAGTTAGGGATATCGTATTCAATCGTTTTTAAAAGTATGTAATCTTCGAGAAAATCGCTGTAAAATCATTTAAAACTCAATAACAACTTGAATCGATCCAATAAAAATCAGTATGAGACATTTCGTCAATCTGGTCGTCTTATTTCTGAAGTTTGGTTCTTTGCATATGCTTCATGAATGTTCTCTTTTTGAAATGAAGTCGGTTTATCAACAGCTTCGATTTGAAACGAGTTTTCTGAAAATGCCAAGACGTAAATTAACAAACGCTGAGGCTAATAGGGCTATCGGAATGCTACATGGTGGCCTAATCCAGGTTGTTGTAGCGGAAAGGCTCCAAGTCAGCCAAAGTGTGATATCTCGACTTTGGAATAGGTTCAGGGAGACAGGTTCCGTGTTGTAAAGACCAAGGCTTGGTGGGCGACGAAAAACAACACTTGCTCAGGATCGTTTCATCACCGTATCGGCGAGAAGAAACCCTACATCTACGTGTAGAATGCTACGGAATACTCTTCAAAATGCAGAGGGGGTCCAAGTTTCCATCGAAACCATCAGACGACGTTTGAGAGAGGTGAATCTAGGTTCTAGACGTCCATTATGAGGAGTTCCATTAGCACGTGACCATAAGCGTCAAAGACTGGAATGGGCAAGGCAACATATCAATCGGTACGATCAATGGCGTAGTGTCCTTTTCACTGATGAATCCAGATATGAATGATTTTCAGATACTCGAAGAATAAGGGTATGGACAATCCTACGCATACCCCGTAATCGTCGCTATGTCCAAGAAGTCCATCCATTCCGAGAGGGTAGTGTTATGGTATGGGCCGGGATATGTTTCAACGGGCGCACAGATCTACACATTTGTACTGGGAATATGACCGCCTTACACTAGGGAGCATGTCATTGACAATGTTGTGCCAAATTTTCACGCTGCTATTGGTGGAACTTTTCAATTTCTAGACGATAACGCTAGACCGCACCGTGCAGCCATAGTTGAGATTTGAGAATGCGCGCGAGGAGCTTGGTATTCCACATTTACCAATACCTCCGCACTCACCAGATTTGCATAGAACATGCATGGGATATGCTCCAAAGAGAAGCTTCTGCCCCGTTTATGGAACCAAATTCCTCAAGAAATGTTCAACAACCTCGTGTGTAGTATGCAAAGAAGATGTCAAGCTGTTATTGATGCCCGTGGAGGCCATACATTGTATTGATAGTCTTAAAATGCTTGAATTCTCTGGGAATAAAATTTCGTTATTTTACTCGATTTTTCTTAACCTGCGCTGCAGACCTACAGGCTAAATTTAATTTGCAACTTGAAATCATATTAATATGAATTTTCATCACCAAAATCTTATTTTAACTATATTTTTTCGCAATTTAAGTCAATATACCTAACTCATGTGGAGCAGTTTGTTTGAAATAACTAATAAAAATCATATTTTGTGAATAGCACCACCTGAAGTGGAAAGAACTCAATTTTGGCGAAACAAGAATATTATCAGTGCATACACCATTATTCTAGACATCTTATTCGAAACTAATATCCTCTGAAATTTCAGGATATTGCTTTCATGATTTATCATGTTCCTACCATCCATTTTCTTGAGCTTGATCTTCATATCGATCTCGTCAGTTAGATTATTCCTTGTTCGTTATTTATTGGAGATCTCGTGTTTCTCCTCATATCATAAAAAAACATGAAACAGCTCATTACATAAAATATTTAAAAATAGAATATAAGTTATAATTCGTGTCTAAAAATATAATTCATAAAGTTGTGATGAACATGTCCTTCATCTGAGGTGGGAACGGTCCGCATTTACATAAAGCGAACTCGTCTTCAATCTTCTTCGGTCTCTGCGGCATAGGTTCATCCTCGAAAGGTTTCCGAGGAGGACATGGAGGGGACTCCCTAACAATAATCCCTATGATACACTCATTAACCCATCGTTGCTGTTGATCAGCATTCACAACCGAAGCTGTTCCTCCACAGTAATCTCTCAGATGCGGATATTGTTCGCAGTAGTACATATGTTCCGAATTCACGATATTAACCCTATCCTTGGGATGTAATTCCAATTTCTTACCCTTGGCCCTTGCCTTATCTTGCAAGTTCACCCCAGAACCTGTGTCTATATTGATTCGATTCAGCGTAACCCGCTCTCGACACACTTTCAGATCGCACTCCAAGAAAATAATACGATTCGGAGGTGTATCGACGCAGTCTAGATACATCAGGTCGGCTTTGGAAAACGGGAAATTGGTGAGAACCCAGCCGTTCTTCAAGCAATCATCTTCGAGGATCCTCTTATTCAATAATTGCACCAGAAGATCGGAGTGGAAACACACTCGTTCCTTACATTCTCTCAGCTTTGAACTTATATCGGACTCAGAAGTCCAAGCTTGACACAGCAGATACTCGAAATCTATGTGAAAAATATTCAAAGCTTTGGCTAAGAGCCTCGCTTGTGTCTTACGCCCTGAACCTCTAGGACCAATCAGAAGAACTCTTGGCGTAATCGATATTTTTCCTTTTCGAATTTTCATGAGATCGATGCAAGTTTTAGATACATCCTCTGGTGACATTTGCTTCAAGTGTACCTCATGAAGGATGTTCTTGAAAACATTTTTCAGGGCTATCAACTGTCGTCTGTCTTCAGGCCAACCGGAAGGAACGTCACAATACTTCAGTTCATCTATAGGAGGATAAAATGGACTCACTAAAAACAAGCAGTGGGTGGGCAGTATTCCAGCTTTGATCAGAGCCTTCGCTTCAGCTTCGTTCTTCAAACAATTCACCAAAATCCATCCATTCTTGTACGCGTCGTCTTTACGAACCAATTTAGCAATAACCCTAGCAACTTGGGAAGGTTTGAGTGTACTTTTTGAAGATTTGCAATATTTTTCTAAATTCTCTTTTGTTATGACGACCTGCTTGGTGGTGGCAGAAATACGAACAGCAACTTTATCGCAATTTGTTCTTGGTGGACAAATCATAACCACCCTTGAGTTGTCCCTGTTCTGGTATGTGTTGTACAATATCTCTTTTATAAATGACACGTGATCTTCGGGTTGTTGCATGGTAAGTTCTCTGGCTAATTCGTAAAAGAGCTCGTATATTCGATGTTGTTCCATGTATGGTATATGCCATGATGGGATTTGAAGAGGACGTCTACTTTTGTCATTCATTCTGCGGTTTTGGCTCTTTGACACTCCAAGTGACAGTTTAGACGTAGAAAGAAAAATCTGTCATTTTTAGGACCGCGACATCGAAGAACCAGGAGTGATGATGCGTTTAAAAGGAAGCTGAAGTATAATGAAGAGCAGTTCTACTCGTCAGGTATACCAAAGACAACATCCCTTGGAAGTTATCCAAATGGGATGCAAACTTTGGTAGATGACTCTAATAGGTGAGTTTTGAACGAATGTTATTCAGTTTTTTTTTAATTTACTTTCATTGAGGCATTAAGAGAGTGAGAGTTTGATATAGAGCCTCTCACATGAAAGTCATTCTCGAGTTTATGGCCACTAACATACTCATAAACTGGTGAATTATGCCAATCGTTTTTTCATTTTGATTGCTAAACCACACTCGTGCAAATATGAAAGTATCAATGAACTTTAATGAAAAAGTTATGGGAATCGACTTTCTGAAGAGAATAATGCAATTTGAAATAGTTAAAGAATAGTCCATTTCTAGAATCGCGAACAGAATGAAGCGTTTTCGGATATTCCTCGCAACAGCTCAAAACATATTTTCATTTTCAGGACCGGAGCACCCGGCAAACAAAGAGAAAGTTTCACAAAGTATGACAGCCCCTATATTTCAGAAAATTCTGACAGCACTAGAATAATTCAGTCGGCAACACATCCCAGGTATAAAACAAGGACCAGCAGTGCCGGTACGTTGATAATAAGCGAGGAAAGTTTCTACAAACCGAATAGACGAAAACGCCACGAGCGGGAAAACGCATCAACGGATATGACGTCAGCAAAGGTAAATAATGAACCTGAGAGGCTTTAATAGAATCAGCCTCCATAATACGCGTTGAACAAAGCAATTGAAGGAATTTTCCACGCGCTGTAAAAAACTATGATGAATTCCGTTTTATTGCTAGAGAAATCGCGCCAGATTCAATTTGATAAAACGCAAAGCTTCACTGGAAAAATTTTGCGTAGAATCTAGTTTGGGTTTTCGGAGTGGATGTGTGTTTGATTGCAGGGGCATTCCACATTTTAGCTTCTACCTTTGGACTTCAATACGGCTTGGTAGGAGCCTGCTGTAGACGTGTGACTTGATTCTTCACGCTGCATGAATTTTTTTTTTTGTTCTAGAAGAGGTGAATCTTACATCAGACACCCAGTCTTTCTGGGTAGTGGTCTGGCGACTGCTTTTATGATCCTCAATTTCGTGTTTCTGTTCATTTGGCTTCTTCTGCCTATAATCGGATATAGTCTTTTCATTGCTATATTCGTTTTATCCACTGCATATATACTTAATGTGCTGTTTCCACGTTAGTCCTTTGTCTAATATTACTCCTAGGTATTTAGCTTCATTCTTCCATTCAATTTCATAATCGTCTATGGATATCTTCGATTCCATCTTCAGTCTTCTCCTTTGAAGAAGTATTGCTTGACTCTTTTCTCCATTGATTTTGATTTTCCATCTGTTACACCATTGACGGATATCATATGTAGCTTCTTAAAGTCTTTTGTGAATTATTTGCGTATTTCTGAGCCAGATTGCTATGCCCGTATCGTCTGCGTATAGAGCAAGCAGGCATCTTGGATTTCTTGGTATATCATGTATGTATATGTTATAGAGAAGCGGTCCTAGTATGGATCCTTGAGGAACTCCTGCTTCTAAATATCTGAGTGGAAAATGATCATAATTTATTTTCACACATAAGTTCCTACCCCCCAAATAATTTCTTATTATTCTGCATAACTTGGATATCCTGCGGTTATCATTTTCTTTGCTAGTCCTTCATGCCATACTCTATCAAAAGCTCTGGTTACATCTAGTTGATCTAGTACTGGTAGTCCTGTCCTGTGGCTTGTTTATTCTGAAGTCCCTCTGTGATATACTCGGTCATTCTTAGGAGCTGTTGTTCAGTTGAATGTTGTTTTCGGAACCCAAATTGTTCACTCGGTATCGTCGCCAGGGCTTCTGTTTCTTCATTAAGTCTTCTGGCTAAGACTCTCTCCACAATTTTTCCCAGGGCTGGGAGCAGGCTTATCGGTCTATAGTTCTGTGGGAACTTTTTGTCTTTACCTGATTTATTGAAAACAATCACTTCGTCAGTTTTCCATCTTTTTGGAAAGTGCTCTCTCTGTTCTCATCACGCCATTTGCTATGCTAGTGAGAGCTGCCGTTCCTTTCTTTGACATTCTATTCAGCATGAGATTTGTAATTTTATCTGTTCCAGGAGCCTTTCTTGTTTTCAAATTATTGATTGAGATAATCAATAATTTGATTTCGGCCGGAGATGTTGGGTGAGGGATTTTGCCATCCGGTGGTGCTTCTTTCATTTCTTCTTCATTATCTTCAATTCATTCTTCTAGGTCCTCATCGTCTTCTTCACAATAATTTAATTGTTCACTTGGTATATTCGCCAGGGCTTCGGTTTCTTCATTGAGTCGTCTGGCTAATACTCTCCAATAGTTCTGAGGGAACTTTTTGTCTCTGCCTGGTTTATTGAAATGATCAATTTGGCAGTTTTCCATCTTTTCGGAAAGTGCTCTGTTCTCATCACTCCGTTTGCTATGTTAGTGAGAGCTGCTGTTCCTTTCTTTGACATTTTCTTCAGCATGAGATTTGTAATTTTATCTTTTCCAGGAGCCTTTCTTGTTTTCAAATTGTTAATAATCTCTTTGAGCCGCATAGATGAAGTGAGGGAAACGCACAGAAATATAATAAATAATATTATATTTCTGTGGGGAAACGGCACTTATAATCCATGCGAGAGTTCCTTTGAGTCGGAATATAATCGCGCGCCATCTACGCGAGAAACGAGGAGGCTAGGGCGATGTAGATCCCTACACTAGAATTGCATAGAATACAATTGAACTGATATATTCAAGATTCGAATTTCATCCCCATATGAAACCTATAAATTTCGTGTTCCCAGATCTCCAGAGAAAGGACCCAGGCTCCGAACGCTGAGGGAAGCTCGGCAAAATCTTCCGAGAACGAGTTTAATTGCGATCCCCTAAACGGAAAGACGTCATTCGAAAGCAGGAGATCGACGCTAACTTCGTATACTACAACTCCTTACCGAATATCATTTCCATCAACCACCGACGACGACGATAATTCTGTTAAAACGGTAATTTCGCGGATCAAATGGCGGAATGAGCAATCCGGAGGGATTGGAGCAGATGAGACGGTTTTAGAGAAGGCGATGGTGGAAGTATGCGAACCTGAAAAATTTCGAAGGTAAGATTGTGGAGCTTTCACAACCAAATTGGCCGATTCTGACTAAGATTTGTTGACAAAATTCCACAATTCTCCTTCTTATTATTGAACAAAAGGTTTGAGTACAGATTCTCATGAACACAATGAAAAAGAACAACTCATGAACGACTCGTAGATCGTTTTTGATCCCAGCAGCATTGGAACAGTTAGCACCCTGAAACCAACAGCATCGGTCCAAGTACCGATCCCTGGGGTACACCACAAGTAATACTTCTGACACCAGATAGGCAATCACTCGTACACGAAACACCTACCATAATTCTATTCTATGGTAACTCTGCGGACCGGCCCGAGGGAATCTGTCGAAAAGTGGGTCCGAAAGAATCTTAAAATCGCAGCAAAGCTGCGATACGGTGAAAAATTTTTATACGGTCGAAAAGAGGAATGATCTCTTAATCACTGGGTGAAATTTCGATGCTCTAGGCGATGTAGAAGTATCTTGAAAAAAATCGCGAAGATCGCAAAAAATCCGGCAAAAAGGGCAATTTTAAACTCGATAAAACATTTTTGTATACAACTGCCATTAAAAGTGACACTTTTAATGCCAGCAAACAATGTTAAAATTGGTTGTTTACGTCGGAGCGTGTTGAAAATATTTTTAACATTAATGTTGAAAATATTTTTAGCCTTCCATTTTCTACGATGAAATCAGATGAAAAAAATTCAGCAATTGCGAATTTTTATTATCGATATTCAACAATCCCTCGGCTACCGTCGTAGACTTCTATCCACCATGTTCATTTATATCCGTAATATTTGCTCCTGATTCTGCTTGCAATGAAGCAGAGGATCTTCGAAAACAGTGTGCTGTATATTGCTATGGTTCTGGCAGTTTGATGAATTCGGCAACAATAGATGGAATTTCCCAACTGTATTGATACCAACTGGATTGGCAGTGCATTTATTATTCATGTATTTCAGGAAAAAACGACGATGTTTGATGACAGAAGGGCTCAGTGCAGAGTACTTATGAAAATAGTCGACATACTTCCCAATAATACTGAAAGAACGACTGACTTTCGTTTTTGTGTTTGGTAGATGTATAACCAATGATTAATTGGTTATTTCGATGTCTTCCACTGATGAATTACACAATTATTCACGCCGACGGGCTCCAAATAATCCGAAAATAGTTGCAACCTTAACCATCAAGTATTCCTCATCTGGTGCCTCATTTATAAACTTTTCAACTTGTTCTCGAGTGAGAATTTTCGATTTTTTGGGACGATATCCTTCACTTTTATATATACATATTTTATACATTGGTCTCGTGTCTATTTCAACTCGACGATATTCCGTTTCAGTAAAACATGTTTCAGACAACTTTTTCCAATACATATAACTCTTTAACAATCAGACTCTTCCAATTGTTAATTGTCCTCGTAAAGACTTTTCAGGATGACATTCCTGTATCCACAAAATAAAATCCATTTCACAAGCATAGAGGCGGCCTCAATTCTGTTGATTCGCCTACACTCAGATTCCTAAACAATATTACGAAGATATATCTGAGAACCAGATGCATCCGATTGTCGTATACGTTTCACCTATCTATCTATCGATTGGGACATATATTCCGAATGTTTATGAAGATCCCTACTTCGGACCGAACCATTTGGTCGGTCGTCCCGCAGGACTTCGAATTGAGACATCTCGCAGGATATAATTCGGGAACAAATTCGAATCAATACTGGACGCTGGATTCCACCGATTCCGCAATTACTGACGGAAACACAAACGCTTCCGCACAGGTTTATCTGTCAGCGGTAGAAAGTGAGGCGTGAGGCTTCTTTCACACGATAGTTTGGATTCTGAGGTGAAACTTTGCATCCTTGGTTTGAAGAACCTAAATAATGCATTGGATATGGGTCGCAAATGGTAGTATTATTCTATGCAGCTCTGATAGTGAAAGCTTTGTTATAGTCTTCGTTTTTAGGGAATTCAGTATCACATTTACACCATCCAGTTCAACTGTTAATTCTTAAAGACTGAAGTTAATGAGCTGTTTTCAGGAGAACATACTCAATCCCTGACAGTTCAAGCGCCTTATTAGCAGTTTGGTTGTCAATCTTGCCTTGATCTTGAACGATACCGTTCGACATTCATCGTTACTGCATTTTTTTTTGTTCTAAAAGATGTGAATCTTACATCAGACACCCAGTCTTTCTGGGTAGTGTCGGATTCTTACCGACTAAACACCTCTCCTGCGGTTGGTTCCGGGCATAAGCCTATAAACCGTCCATCATCTTATCTGTTATTTTCTCTTTCGCATTCTTTTATGTTGAGTGTTTATGTTCATCCTTCAATTGGATATCTCTTACTAAGTGCGGAGTTCTATATCTTCATTTTCGCAATTCGTCTCTAGGTCTTTTGCGGTAAATTCTCGCTGTTTTTTCATCTTCAGCGGGGTCATAGTCAACTAACCTTCTAAGGTCGTCATTTGGATGTTCACTTGCTCTTCCATAGGCTTTCGCAGACTTTCGTTGGATGAATGTAGTAATGGACTCCCATTTTATTTTTTTTTCGGATTTTTTCATTCCTAAAAAACCGGGGGGCGTCTTATTCCAATCTCAGGAATTTGTTTTCTGTACTTTGAATCCTCTTTATATGGGTTCTCGCTGCATAGCCCCATGCTGTTGATCCATATGCTAGCTGCGGTCTGGCGACTGCTTTTATGATCCTGAATTTCGTGTTTCTGTTCATTCGGCTTCTTCTGCCTATCATCAGGTATAGTCTTTTCATTGCTACATTCGTTTTATCCACTGCATACTTAATGTGCTGTTTCCACGTTACTCCTTTGTCTAATATT
Organism: Adalia bipunctata; assembly: GCA_910592335.1. Classification (NCBI taxonomy): domain Eukaryota; kingdom Metazoa; phylum Arthropoda; class Insecta; order Coleoptera; family Coccinellidae; genus Adalia; species Adalia bipunctata. The sequence continues at coordinate 7,918,883 of OU342955.1, read as the reverse complement.
ACTCCTAGGTATTTAGCTTCATTCTTCCATTCAATTTCATTATTGTCTATGGATATCTTCGATTCCATCTTCATTCTTCTCTTTTGAAGGAGTATTGCTTGACTCTTTTCTCCATTGATTTTGATTTTCCATCTGTTACACCATTGGCTGATATCATCTGCAGCTTCTTGAAGTCTTTTGTATCGTCCGCGTATAGAGCAAACAGGCATCTTGGATTTCATGTATGTATATCATGTATGGATATGTTATAGAGTAGCGGTCCTTGTATGGTTCCTAGGAGAACTCCTGCTTCTGAATATCTGAGAGTGGAATGAACGTCTCCTATTTTCACACAAAAGTTCCTATCCCTCAAATAATTTCTTATTATTCTGCATAAATTGGGTGAATAACCTGCGGTTTTCATTTTATATGCTAGTCCTTCATTCCATACTCTATCGAAAGCTCTGGTTACATCTAGTAGTAGTAGTCCTGTGGCTTGTTTATTCTGAAATCCTTCTGTGATATACTCGGTCATTCTCATGATCTGTTGTTCAGTTGAATGTTGTTTTCGGAACCCAAATTGTTCACTCGGTATCGTCGCCAGGGCTACTGCATTTTTTGACAATCAGGACGAGTTGTTCTACTTTGTGATGCTCCATGTTTACTAACCCCCATCTGTCTACTTTCGATCTGTCACGTCATAATCATGTGACATTATTGCTGTCAAACATGGCGGGTAATTTAAATCTTGCGCTCTTGTTGAAACACTCTTTTAAATAGACCTCGACAAAACGCAGCTTGATTTTTGTTTTCAGATGTATCAATTTATTACGAGAATTCATTCATAGCACAAAATTGTATGATGTATGTGTTCTGTAAATAACTCAACTTCATGAATTGAATCCTGACCGAAAAAGCTGCCGTGTGAACGCCTCCTAAGCTTGGCGAAAGGATAGGAACGGCAGGACGTAAAGCAAACAATTGAATAATGTAGACGCGCTGTACAATGAAAAGAACAAACCGGTGAAATAAGAGTTGGGTACACGGGAGCTGGGAAATGTGGTCGCCTTAGGATGTGCTTTCCCGAAATTTTTGTCTACCCACTTCCATTCGAAGCGAGAATTCAGTTTTATTCGGTTGAAAGGAGCAGATGCTTCCTCGGAGTTTTGAGGTTTTATATGGAATCGCTAGTTCTGGATGCGCACCAACGTAATTAGATCTTGGATTCCTTGTGGTTTATGACTTTTCGAATCACTTCAAGGGAGCAGAGTTATTATATCGGAACGATATTACCGGAATGCAAATTTATATGAGATTAAACGAGAATTCGAGGAAGAACTATTAAATTGAGAGATTCCACAATAATTTCGTAGCCTCCAATGATCAAGAACTAGATTATAAACTACTGATGGTCTAATTTTTCTTGTTCTCTTATATCTGAAATCCAAGGGTTTTCAATGAAAAGCTCGAAATGATCTTTGATTTTTAAATGTAAAAATTTAAGCATTGTCACTGATGTAAATCATAACTGAAAAGCAGTTAACTTGACCAGAATAAGCGTCGTTTATTTGCTGATTGGGCCCTTGAACAGCTGTAGATAACATTATTTCGAGAAATGGTCCACTTAATTGGCCTCCAAGATCATGCGACATAACTCCAATGGATTATTTTCTTTGGGGTTATGTCAAGTCATTGGTTTATGCTGATAAACCAAAAACAATACACGCTTTGGAAGCCAACATAACTCGTGTTATTTCTGAAATAAGGCATGAATTTCTCGTAACAATGGTTCAAAATTGGTCTGGCCGAATATGCGATTCCTCAGAGCTAGTCGTGATGGATTATGTCCGAAATTATTTTTAAAACATAAATGACATAAAATTGTCTTTCAAATAAAATAGTTATTTATGATATGAGTGTTAAAGAGTGACGTTTAATTTTGTGAGTGAAAAAGTTTGTGAAATGAGCGGAGGGAATTAAACAATTTCACGAACAAAATAAAATAACTTTTAAATCAAATACCATACAATGTTTTTTGTACAACTGCTTTATTTTGGTAATGAAATGGGCGAATTTGCAATGACAATAAACTTCAAAATGCATTTTAATATTCAAATAATCAAAAGGTTGTTGTGAATGGCAAACGTTGCCAACGTTATGATTAATAACAAATGAGAAAAGTTGCTGTTATTTGAATTTAGTTCTTGTCCAATTTTCGTCTTGAGTTTTTAACTGCTTAATGTGTTTGTCGAGAGTCCAATTATTAATAAAATTGACGATTTGGTTGTTCCTGTGGATATTGAAGAGTCTGCAAGAAGAGCAAATCTGGAACTCCTACCTAAAAAATCTGTTCAGCAGTACGATATTGCATATAACAATTTCCTGGCCTGGTGTAAATTGAAGAATGTAGAAGGGAACTTCAGTGAACCTGTTTTCGTGGCATACTTAGAAGAAAAATCAAAAATATGGAGTTCATCAACTTTGTGGAGCAAATTTTCAATGATAAAGTCAAGCGCCCTTGTTGAAAATGGTGTAGATGTTAGTAAATATTTTAAGGTAATAGCATATTTAAAACGGAAAAGTGAAGGATATCGTCCCAAAAAATCGAAAATTCCCACTCGTGAACAAGTTGAAAAGTTTATAAATGAGGCACCAGATGAGAAATACTTGATGGTTAAGGTTGCAACTATTTTCGGATTATTTGGAGCCTATCGGCGTGAAAAATTGTGTAATTTATCAGTGGAAGACATCGAAATAACAAATAAATCATTGGTTATACAACTTCCAAACACAAAAACGAAAGTCAGTCGTTCTTTCAGTATTATTGGGAAGTATGTTGACTATTTTCATAAGTACTTTGCACTGCGCCCTTCTGTCATCAAACATCGTCGTTTTTTCCTGAAATACATGAATAATAAATGCACTGCCAATCCAGTTGGTATCAATACATTTGGGAAAATTCCATCTAGGTATTGTTGCCGAATTCTTCAAACTGCCAGAACCAAAGCAGTAACAGAACACTGTTTTCGAAGATTCTCCGCTTCATTGCTAGCAGAATCAGGAGCAAATATTACGGATATAAAAAAACATGGTGGATGGAAGTCTACGACGGTAGCCGAGGGCTATGTTGATCATTCCATATTGCATATAGAAATCTCATTGCTGAAAAAATTCTCCCAACCTCAACAGATTTTGGATCATCATCATCCAATATTGTACTTCCGGTTTCTACAAGTACTGATGGTGCTGAGGATTCTAATATTGTGTTGCGAAGCTCCCTAACGTCACAGGGCATTAATGTTATGATTGTTAAATATTGATAATAAAAATTTGCAATTGTTGAATTTTTTTCATCTGATTTCATCATAAGAAAATAGAGTGCTATAAATATTTTTAACACTAATGTTAAAAATATTTTTAACACGCTTCCACGTAAACAATCAATTTTAACATTGTTTGCTGACATTAAAAGTGTCACTTTTAATAGCAGTTGTACAAAAAAAATTGGCTTCAATCTCAATTCAAATATGTTTTATTTCAATTTAAAGGTCACTGTAAAAAAAAACACCCGACATAATAATATTCACATATTTTGGTCTGAAGGACTGAATAGTCGTAAAGAGAACTTCAGATTCTGCCACGTTCGCCAGTCGCCACATCTAATACATGCGATTTTAATCAGATCATCGTCCAAACTCTCCGCCTCCACGAACAAAACCGCTGTCGACCTCCAAACCACCAGAAAACCGTCCCAGTTGCTGCAGTACCGCAGGAAGAAGCGAAGGAAAGCACGGAATCAGCGTCGTCCAAGTGATGGATCGACGTCCTCCGACGCCGATAATGCAGAGTGGAGGAACCGTGGCGAAGGAGAAACATCTGTGGCTAAAGGTTTGTTAAATTATGTGTAGTGTCGAGGGCAGATATTGGAACCCTGCCGTTTGATATAGGGCCGATTTCAGACTTTTTCGGTAAAAACGCGTTGAATTGATATTGCGTTCCATTCGGATCGACCAGGGAAGTTCAGGGTAGAATGCTCGCACCGTTAGATTCTGGAATGGAAATATATCCGAATCATGACACACTCGACGCTACTGCCGAACATTGCCATCCTTAACTCTTCAAGTATCTGTTTTTTTCCAAAGACTGGCAGAGCATGTCTGATTACTGCCATTCGGATATAAGGACTGAACGAGAATAAATTCGCTATCACAAAAACGCCTATATCTCTTGAACCAATTGAGAAAAAATCAAAATTTGATTATAGTTAGCTTTGTTATGAACGTCAGAAACATGTGGAAAATTTACTTCATAGATATTCCAACTCCCTGTCGCAAAATGTCGAGCGAAGTGAAAACACGAGAATTTATAGTGAAACTTTTTCAAAATAATCAAAAATGGAGCTTCAAAAGAATCGCAAAAGAGGCTCGCGTTCGTCCGGAAACGGTATCAAGAGTTGTTAAGCGCTTCAACGAAGATCTTGCAATTAACGGCAAGGAAGGAAGAAGGAACCGGGAGGAAAAAGGGGTTTCATAGCCCAAAAAAAAAAGAAGAAAGCCATCAGCCTTTTTTAGAAGAATTCTAACCTTTCAGGGCGAAAAGTGGCCCAAATAGTGGGTTGTCGCAGTCAACCGTTCAGAAAATCAAGTCGAGTTGTGGGCTCAGAACATACAAAGTGCAGAAAGTGCCAGACAGGAACGCTGTGAAGAATCGAGAAGCGAAATCAAGAGCAAAGACATCAAAAAAAGATTTCTTGAAAATTTTTTCCTGTTGCGTGATGGACGACGAAACCTATGTCTTGGCTGATTTCTCGCAACTTCCTGGTCAGGAATTTTATACTGCAGATTCTCGTGGAAATGTTTACGAACAACAAATTGTTGAGATATTATTTACAAAAAAACGAAAAATTCTGAAAGAAAAATAAGATTGATTAACTAAATGATAGACTTCAATACTTAGGTAAATGAAAAAACACAAAAATATTTGTTCGTTTTGATGGTGGAAATGTTACAAAATAACCAAAAATGATGGAGAATATCCTTTTCATTCATTCAATACTTATAAAATATTTTTTTATTAATTTTATCTTTATACACTCATACATCCTTTCATCAATCAGAAAAAAATAAATCGTTTCTGACTCCTTTTTTTCAGGGACGTAGACCCTTAAGCATAATCCCACTCTATTTATAATTTCATTGGAGATATGAGAATGACTTGATAAGTACATATATGCATTAAGTTTGAATATACCCGAAGGAACAACGTCATTGAACGAATTAAGGCCACGTGGCTTTAAGTACTTTCAGTCGTAGTTCCTTCTCCTGTTCATAGTGGCGGAATTGTGTTTCAGAGAATTGAAATTTTTTACCCTCGTATCTGGCGATGAGTAGCTGAACTATAAACCACTATTTCCTAAGCAGGCTGAGCACGAATGCGTACCTATATTTCTTATGGTTATTCAAATGATCTACATGATTTCCCTTTCACACCGTTTGTAACGAAGTTATATAATTTGGACAAAAACGTAGTTGTTCGAGTTTTACAAACCGCCTCTGCCAAATTTTCACCATTTTATAGTGAATAATTTCAATGCTTTGTTGAATCGTGTATCATACCATTTTTATCAATGGCGTACCTAGTTTACACTCGTCAAATGTCAAAAAATGACATCTTCACAAGCGACATCTACCGAAATAGCGGGCATTTCAAAATAACACCTCTAATTGGAAAATTCTTCAAAATAACTATTCAAAACAGAAACAAGAAATGTGAATTGATCAAGAAATTGTATCACATTCTGAATCTCCCATTTTAGCATAACCTATTTCATATGACAATCTTCACACTCACATAGTTATTGATTGAGAATTCAACGCCTTCAGCCACACGAACACGAATTAATGCGATTGTTAAATAAATAAACGTTCGACGTAAAGTCGATGGAGTTAACGCTAAGTGTAGTTCAAAGTCCTTCTGTGGAGGACTCCAGGTTCACGAGCTTTACGTGGTTGTAGAAGTAATTAAGGACAACGAAATATAAAAGGATTAATGCTGTTGTGCATGGAGCGATAAAGTGCCTGGCTATCGACGTTCACTTCGAATTCGGGTCGAGAACATTTATCAGGAAATTATTATTAATTTCTATCGCAGATTTCCGAGGGTATTGGTTTTCTGTTTTATGTTCGCACATAGCGGGGAATGGATGAGGTTCCATCATCATTTTGGGAAAGGTTGATATATAGATAATTCGAAGAAAGCAGGGCGGATAAAAATATGGAATGAGGTACTGCGACGTCTTTATTTCTTAACGAATTAGGTCCCTATCTAAAATTGGGCGATTCTCAGAAGTATAATCTGCGAACTCGTAACTTGGAAATTATTCACGGACCATAAAAATTGCACGTTTTTCACCCAGAAGGGCGTATACGCATAAACAAAATATAAAACCGTTGAGCAACTTCTTTCATCCCAGACATTATTCCTTTGGAGTTCATGCACGCATAAGGCCCATAACGTTCACCACCTAGCGGAAAGAACAATACCCAGACATACGTCAGGAAATTTCATTTCGGGCATAAAAGATGCCCGGCCCCTCCCGGTTCACGTTCGCCCTTTTGATCCCTAGAAAAAGCTACAAAACTTCCTGTTTCGGAATTACCGGGCTTCCTATCCTCGTGGAGGCGGCATCGCACACATTATGGCTCTTGGCCCGACCTCCGGAATACGCTTTCTTTCCTCATCCGAATTCCGGTCTGGTAGGAACGCCGGCGAAACAGTTAAGTGCCGAATCGATATGGAAATGGATGCCCCGCCGGTCGCGGGAGGAGGAAAGCCCTGGAGGAAATCAGGTAACATGCCGATAATTAGTGGAGCAGAAAAGAACGGAAACTCCGATATTCAACCCCTCGGAAAGATCGGAGGTGCTTATCAGCAGTATTATTATTTTGATAATGTAAATTTCTTGAGGGCTGAGTAGGAATTATTTATCAAACTGAACTCGATATGACGACAAAGCTGGAAATGGACTCCGTCGGTGAATAAGAAGATCATGACCTCAGTGGTTATCCCACTCTCTTCGACTCTGTGGTCTACAAATACCCAAAAACCGAGCTAAGCTAAGCCATCAGTTCGCCTCTCTTCGTTTAGCACGGCCATCAGTTCGCAACCCTATTACAGTTCGCTCGCCCGATCCCGTTAGCCGCAAGTACCCGCACGTTAGTTTCGTATCCATGAAGTGAATCCGTGAGAAAGAGGACACTAATTAGTGCAGTCTTGCATTCAAAGGCTCTTACGTTCAGTGGGGTGGTTGATCTCCCTTTGATTGAATTATTGACATGATCATCAAGATTTTCCGTTATACAGCTTACGGTTAAAAAGTTCGAGGTCTGGTCTCTTTTTGTGTATGTGAATCTCCCATCTTGTGATTCCCTTTACAGGATTTGTTTGCTCTTCGAATGTTTCTCAAACATTTCCACAGTCTTTTGAGTGGTAGATAGTTAGGTATATTTTCCCCTGCAAATCGATAAAACTTGGGTGAATAAGCAACAATTAGTCGAAAGGAGACGAACTCAAGACGAAGGTCGTTTACTTTAAATATCAAGTTAACAAAAGGCGCGCAATCTGAGCAGTGGTTTATTCGAGAAAAGACAAAAGGCCAAGGGAGCATCGCGTCTGAAATATTAATGTTTCTCAGCGTTTATTCCGTGATCGTAAAAGGATGATGGATGAGAAGTTGAAACTCATCAGGGATGAAACGAGCTACTGCGATAATCTTCGCTGATGAAATTACGTTACCTAACAACAACGTTGAAAGTTAGCAGTGCTACGTCAGAAATTTAATACGGTTACCTACAATTTAGGGTAGGTATTTATACGATGAAATATCCTCCACTTTCACAATTAGTTTCAACGCTCGAATCTTGCAGAAAAGCGACTAGAAAATTGGTTGGATGCATACGATGATGATCACAAATTTTACTTTCTGAATAATGTTCATAACACTCTTCGCTCGACGCAGCATGAAATATTAATGAAGTTTTTATGGAGTACTTGCCAGCAATATCGAAATATTCAATAAATCTCATCGAAATATTTTGGGAATCAAAATATGAATACGGAATATTTCATTAAAATCTCCTATAACTATACATATAATAAATTAGGTAGTGTAGTACTAAGATTGAAATAAAAGACGAATACCAAATCCACAAAAATCATCGTTTTTCATTTTAGTTACCAGTTAAGGGATCTTTTCGTAATCTCATCCTCAGACAAAAACGAAGATTAAATGAAACTAACGAGAATGAGACAAAAAAATAGAAGAGAACAATACATATAAATCCCAATTACACTTATTCATGTTCTTTTTTCATTCAGAAACAGTTTTTCCGGGTTAATCATCTTCCACATCCTGAAGAAATTAACAAATATATATCAATTTAATAATTTTTCTTGAACTCATTATGATAGTGATCTTGGGCATTGAATTCTTATCGGAATTGTCTTGTACACGATACGATTCACGAGTTATTATTCGTAGTTGTGATAGGTTTGTTATAACGAAACTACTACTTCGCTTGAATTACATTACTGATAAAAATTTTGTTATGTGCAAACCGCAATAAATACACATAAAAAATTAATCATCATACGCCAACGTTTCGCCAAACTTCGGAACCCAAATCCAGCCCCAAAACAACGGAAAATTCCGTTGGAAAATCGTCATCCCCACAGAAGGAAACATCACAACCCCTGCTGCCCCGACCGGGCCAGCAGGAACGCTGCTGGAACAGATAGACGAGTCGACGCTGCGCCTGCGCCCCAGCCGCCGCCGACCTCGCCTCTTCACCTTGTTTTCTCAGGCCAACCGGCACCGGAATCGGTACGGGAAATGATCCGGCAGCGTTGACGAACGCCCGGTCTCGTCAGTTCCTGCCCGACGTGAGGTCCGTTAGATCGCACACGTCAATTGGGCCTTGACTGTCGAAAAATCCATTTTTGCCAATCTGGACGGCGGCGTCGACACGTGCGAAGATGTGGCGGCGGAGATGCCACCAAAGAACGTGATTTCTCGGTTACAGTGTGGAAATCTGGCCGGACTGAAGGCAGAGGCTGTTCATAAACAGGTAGGTACGTCGATTGACATCGGTCGATCTTTCGCCGTTGAGCTGTAGCTGTTGTTTTGTACACCCTTGCTGTTATTCCGGTGTCTTCGCGGTGTTTTTCTTGGCTATTGATTTTAGTGTATTTTGGTTCGCGTTTTCCTTCTCTCTAATACCCGCATTCCGTTACTTCATGTTGTTACATAGTACGTATTATGATTATCTGCCACAATGAGGAGACTTCATATTGTTGTCATATGAAACGTACAATCAAATTCCGTTTAAAATTGACGATACAAAAGTCAACAATGTTATTATGTTCTTCCTAATCTTTGTATTTTGTTATTTATTGCATAATTGAAATGGGGTTGTCATGTTTCTCCTTATATTTAAAAAATATCAAGACAATACAGGATGTTCCTTAATTGGTGGTACAAACGAAAAGAGGAAATTTCTTGCCTAATTTGAAAAAAAGAGTCCGTTTTTATTTTTTTTCCAGGTTTTTTTCTTATAACGTCTGCATTTCACAAGATATTCAAGTGAAATTTGGCATAGATATTACAATTTATAGTTCACACTATATGGCATGCCTATTTCGATTGCAAATCTACAGGGTGATATTTTTTATGAAACACTTCCATGTTTTCCTTCAGCACTTTTTTTTGGTAAGTCACTGTCATTTTGAAAAATTGTAAGAAGGAGCTATGTTGTTTTACTTAAATTTATGGTCTCTTGAAGTTTTGTCGTATCTTCTACTCGGCAATATTGCTGATTATGTTTATTAATTTTACCTTTATAACTAGTCACACTAATAATTTTTCCAAAACTCATACCTACACATATTCAGATTTAAGAGTGCTCTGAAATTAGGTGACACTCGAAATCTATTTCCTTCTAGAAAACTTGAGGGGTTGGTTCTGAAGAGACGAAGTAGAACAAGTGGAATCCTCATAAAAAAAATTGATTCGTTATATCAATTTTAATGGCCGACGTCTTTTATTTTTGAACGATCCTGTACATCCTATGATAAAGAGTAGATACTCAATATAGGAAATAAATAGTGCATGGAGAGATCAGCAGAAACAGATGCAATGCAGTAGAGAAGAAGGAAATCTATACAGAAATATTGCTCAATAAACATGGAGAATATCGAAATATATTCGTAAGTAATATCATAAGTGCATCCAATTTTTCCGAAAAAAATGGAAAAAACACGTTGCTAAGTAATATTTTAACAAGAAGCATGAGTGCTCTGGTGGCAACAAAAATCCGAGTCGAAGACGAGGATTTTTGCACCTGCACGAATGCTTTTTGTTAAAAAAATATTACTTTGCATTGTGTTTTTTCGATTTTTTTCACAGGAAAAATTAGATGCACGAATGGTATTTGACAATTGACAAGACTATTTCAAGAGTAACAGATTATTCTGGATGCATTATGTATGTCTTATTAATTTTCGTTGACAACAACTGTCAAGTTTTGCCGCGGGTAAACCCGAAAAAACTGCTGACAGCTGCTGCCATACAGTTTTTCCATCTAGAAACCATTTGTGATTCAAAATTGCGCGTTTCTGATTGGTGGAAATTAAGACGAGGGAAATAGTCGAAATAAATTGAAAGCCCTGAAGGAGAAGTGAAAGTTATTCAAAATATAATGAAATATGTCAAAAAGAAACAACTAGTATGATTTGGTCATGTACAATAAAGAATACAGCAACAAGGAATATCATAGATATCAATTGAAAGAAAAAGACCACGATTTGGTCAATGATGGAATGAATACACTATGGAAGTTCGTCTTATACAGGGTCTTTCACGAGGAACCTCACCCATATTTATACGGGAAACTACTGAACGTATTTTCATGAAATTCAGCACTTATAAGTATTTCACGATGCTGATGAAATCTAAAATATTTTCAAGGCATGAGCACCTCCGGTTTTTCCGGAAATGACGTCAACTTCCGTTTTTCAAATTAGAACACCATTTTTTTATTGCAGAAATAGATTCCTTAGAAAATTTCAAGTTATTTTGATGTAACATTTTTCAGTTTTGGTTGGAAAATTCTCTCTGAGCGCGAAAATTCGAAAAAAAAATCTAAAATAGAGCTCCGCTGAAACAAGAATAACTTCGAGGTTTTTGGGTGGAAACTTTTCATTTTTGGAATTTTTCAAGATGTAAGATGATGTATCATTTTAAAAATCGAGATCGCGATTCATGATACAGGGGGTGAAAAAATCGCTTTCAAAGTTAGGGATGACAAAATCGTGAAAAATCAATTTTTTCAAATCAGAACCCCATTTTTTATGGCAGATATTGAATCTACGTTAAAAAATAATGTGAGTGTATGCATCACACCCTTGCCCTAAAATGGATATTTTCTGAGTTAATATCCACTTTAGGGCAAGGGTGTGATGCATACACTCACATTATTTTTTAACGTCGATTCAATATCTGCCATAAAAAATGGGGTTCTAATTTGAAGAAATTGATTTTTCACGATTTTGTCATCCCTAACTTTGAAAGCGATTTTTTCACCCCCTATATCATGAATCGCGATTTCGATTTTTAAAGTGGATACATCAATCTTACATCTCGAAAAATCCCAAAAATGAAAATTTTCCATCCAAAAACCTCGAAGTTATTCTTGTTTCAGCGGAGCTCTATTTTCGATTTTTTTTTCGAATCTTCCCGCTCATAGAGAATTTTCCAACCAAAACTGAAAAATGTTACATCAAAATAACTTGAAATTTTCTAAGGAATCTATTTCTGCAATAAAAAAATGGTGTTCTAATTTGAAAAACGGAAGTTGACGTCATTTCCGGAAAAACCGGAGGTGCTCATGCCTTGAAAATATTTTAGATTTCATCAGCATCGTGAAATACTTATAAGTGCTGAATTTCATGAAATTACGTTCAGTAGTTTCCCGTATAAATATGGGTGAGGTTCCTCGTGAAAGACCCTGTATAGTTTAATTTCAGTTAGGAAGCTTTTTTTATCCTCTCAACCTTATTCCTGTTATTTATTTTTGATCATTTTGAGGTTTGCTTTCTTGATTATTGATATTTAAGTTTTATATGAGCATTCTAACTTTTTACATATCTGAACTCAGTTATTGTTTTCAAATGGAACATGTGGTTTATAATAAATATATTTTTATTCCTCATTTGGTTTTTTGTTGTAATTCAGTATACTTTGAAATTTACCTTGATGTTCAATCAAGAATATAAAGAAATATGTGTTATCATTTTTCATATGCTCTCTGGGATTTTAGTGGGTGATAACGAATGGTGCAATTTGAAAGCCGAAACATTTGATTCCATTTTGAAAAACAAAATATTTGAATTAAGCTATCAGATGATTTCTGGCGATGTGAACGAGATTAATAGAAGAAAATATGTGCAACAGAACTTTTCAATGTGAATCCTATCGATCGTACCCCACACATTCACTCACAATTAGTATACAGCCATATTCCTGCCAGTTGTTGGAACGCATAGAAATCGAGAGCGCTTCTTATTGAAAACGAACAATGGCTTGAGACGTAATGCAATTAACGCTCTTGATTTGCCCCTTCCTACACTTAGCCGGGAAAACAGATAATGGCAGAGGGAAATGGAGGAATGCAGGTCTCCAGTCGGTTTCCAAGGAGAATTTTCGTTGACTTGAGCAATCTGATTTAGGGAAAGCTATGATTCGGAGAAGAGGGTCACGAAAGTTTGGAAGAGACAGGAATGGCCTCGGCTGCCTTCTGACCTGATGGCCTAACTCGATTTGAATTTAACTCAGAAAAACTGTCCCGGGCATGAGGTCACGAAGAGTTATGCTTAGAAGAAGGGGATACGTGAAGAAGATTGAGTTGAATTGGAATAGAATTGGGATGCGCGTAACACTAGTGAATGAAAAAATTGAAACCATTCTCAAATCAGACGAGGACATAAAATGGGCGCCCCCAGTGACCTACTGGTAGATTGAATTCGGAGTTCATAGATCTTCTTCGCCGAGATGAACGTAGTTCTGTTACGGCATCCGGAGGAATGAAATAAAAAAAACAAAAATGAATTTGGCAGTATAAATCTTGCTTTAACGGACGGGTAACCTTTGTTGGATGGATCGAAAATTAATGATGCTGTAGCAGCCTTGATTAATGGGCTCCATTGTCATTTCATCGGTCGGGTCGTGTTCTAGGTGAAATACATGCTATTTTTTTGCGAAATTCACTTGCGACCGGGTTTAGAAATCGTTGTCAGAGTGTTCTAGTGTTTTGTTGGGTCTGCTGTATTTTCGTTGATTTACATTTAGTTCGTTTTTTGGTGAAATTCTAATCTGACAAAAAAATTTCTGGTTCTCTTTATGTTCAAGTATTTGAAACGTAAATTTCTTATTCAGATTGCATTAAGTATATCTCTGGGTGCTCGTAATGGAAATTCCTTCTGGTAGCATTGGAGCTTTCGAAGTTCGCAGACAGAATTAAATTCATGATATTTTAGGATGGCACAATGTATTTTCAAGTCGCAAAAAGAACTAAGTGAGAATTTCGGTTGAAAACAGCACATGATATAACAATTATTGATTAAAGCAAAAATTTTTAGTTCTCGGTTCCTCTGGTTTGAGAGGAGAAAGTATTGATCTGCAGCAAAACTGGAAAGCATTATAATTCCTAATGAGGAAATTTTAAAGCGCGTCTGATAATTAAAAAAACAAAAACCGAAGAAACTTCTGCGAACTGAATACCGTTAAATAGGGCAAATTCTTTCGAAAAGTTTCCAGTTGAGAGAACTTTCTCCCATAGGATATTTTCCAAGTGGCGGATCTGTTTATTATCAATTGCCGTTCTCATTATAATTAATGCATGATTTATTTCGTGAGCCTTCAGTAATTCAAGGGGATCACCAAAGTTCCGGAACACCATATTACAATACCGTATACACCCACAAAGTTGAACTGCGAATTGTGGGTTTTGGAGGGTCCAACTTTGCCTCATTTTGAGTGAAATTTATATTTTCGCTAATACGGAACGTGTTTCTAGAAGTTTTAGGCTCTAATGTAACTTTCTGTTGTGTTCATTCTGAATGGGCTTACTGCATAAACAAGGTTTCATGCGAGGTGTTAACCAGATTGACTAATTAATTTCAAGCCCACCTTGTTACGAGCGAAATGATAAGATAATATGCCTCAATTTATATACAGGTGCTATTTGCAGAGGGAATAGAATGAAATCATTCTATTACTCCTCTATTCCTAAAATATGACATACAATGGCAACTCCACATTTGAATTCTCTCAGGCTCCTTTATGATAATTTTTTTGCTGATACGAATTCATCTGTTAAGATTGCGTCGTGTATTGCATCTCAGAAAAATGCAACTTCTGAACCATTCGATACAATTTAATGTGATCTTTGTAGAATAGTGTATCAACTCACAGTAAGTGGAATAACATAATGCGGAATATACAAAAAGACATGAACTCCGAAATTTTGAATTCGAAGTAGTTAAAGTTGCTTGAGTCACCCTGTAGTTGGCAGTCGCGATATTTCCGATAGGCGCTGCATGCATGGTGCAGCAGATGGAATGGATCTGCTATCGGAAATGCCAATATTTGTTCTCGGACTCAAGGCATCTCGCTGTGAATTCACTATTGAACTTCCATCATTCGTCTCTAACCTATATAGGTTTTTTTACTTTTGTTTTGTCACATTGTTGACGACGGTGGGAGTGATGGAATCGATTATATTTACTCTCACAATTTAGTTTCGCAACTGTTGGTTATTGGCATTTCTATGACAGAACAATCTATTCGTATACGATACGGCAAATTGAGGAGAGATGGACCAAATATTTCATATCACGATGTGAACTTTTCAAATTTGCAAAAAAAAACTTCTCTACTATTTTGAAAATCTGATGATTCCTGAAAATAGCGACCTTTGCAATTTCGTCTCACACAAATCATGATTCACTATAAATCTAATAAATAGAATCAACAGTGGGTAATGTATTTTCATGGATACCATTAGAGCTTTCTCAATTTGAAATTTTTTAATATCACAGCCTCACAAATGTTCATGAAGGAAGTAAGCAATCGGTTAACACAAAACACCACATTTTCAAAAATCCAAGATACAGGTATTTAGAGGAATGAATCGTCAGGCATTATTAGACATCCAATATAGAGATTACCTTCATGAAAGAAAACTTTTCAATAATTCCAATAATAAAATAAGCAGTACCAATTTTCCTGAGAATTTTAGGAGAATTCTGTTTTCGATCTATGAGATTTAGATAAGAGTTATAAATATACATACTAAGAATTATGCAGACCATCATTGATTAATCTAAGAATGAATTTCAACAGAGAAATCAGTAAATAAACAAAAATCATGCATTATTTCATTTTTGAAAGTAATCAATAAGCAGTATCAAAATGAGAAATAGTTTTGCATAATACAAATAAAATTATTCTTGTCACTGAAAAGTAATACTACCTCTTCATATGGAAAGTTATTTTTCATATCAAAAATCTTTCTGAATTAAAAAAATTACAGCGCCTGTTATAAAACTTCGTAGGTTTATGACCATGCTTCAAAAATTTCAACCATTCATATTAATGCATATAATCCCTTATATATTTATTTGTCTTCATAATTCATTGTGTCTTATGTTTGTGCATTTCAAACTGAAACTTTAGTTCATTTCTGATTGATATGAGGATCTTTGTAATAATTTTGGTAGTGAATGAATATGAGGCTGTGACTGAGACGACTGAGTATTGATTCGACCATGAAAATATCTGGGTATTTGCACGTGTGTTTTTTACGATGAACGCAAAATTAAAATTATTTATTGGGATATTGGATTGGAAATTTGAATTTATTGGGTTATTTGAATTATTCACAGTCGGATTTTCAAACACTCTATGTTCGAATCAATTATTTTGACGAACGGAGTCAATCAAATATGCGGAAAATTTCAATTTAAATTACATTCAATTAAAATACAGTAAATATTTAGGTAGAGCATCAGAAGATTCATTGAATTGATTGTAATATATGCAGTTTATGCTTTATCACAGGATGTTGTTCTGTTGTTCTGTTGTTGAATTTAATTTAATATTATTATTTTCGAAGATAGTACATAGTGGATTTTATATACTGTCAGTATTATTCTTATATAATAATTAAATTCTACACTATTTTGTGAAGTGATTGAGTAATTATAAGAATCAAAAATTCTTGCAAAATTGGATCACACCCGGTTTAAATGAGCGAAAAATATTAAATCAGCAACTGAATTATGTCGCGTTTCAGAAAAATTTTCTGAGGTGATTTTCTAATTTCATTTGAATACGATAAGTGAACTTATTTTTTGAAAAACGATACTTGCTCTAATCGGTATATTCAGTATTTCGAAAAATTGTGGCACTCAGACGATAATAGGTTCGTGACATGTGACCAAAATCCGAATGCAGTTTCTTTCGTTCTGAGGGAATGCGATTAGGAGGATTATTGTTCGTGAAGTAGAAAACAAGATTTGGAATTTTTCTACTCGAATATGATGGGTTCAGAGGCGTTCTGGAAGCTTGGTTGTGCAATAGTAATATCCTTTCTTCTCCAGATAAAAAATCAATGTCTATGAGGGTTAAATTGAATCAATATGTCCTGTATATTTCACTTCAAGACTTGAACAGTCTTCAGAAAAAC
The DNA here is from genome assembly GCA_910592335.1 of Adalia bipunctata. Taxonomy (NCBI): domain Eukaryota; kingdom Metazoa; phylum Arthropoda; class Insecta; order Coleoptera; family Coccinellidae; genus Adalia; species Adalia bipunctata. Next base: position 7,902,102 of record OU342955.1, on the reverse strand, counting down.
TTTTTTTCGAAAGAAATGTTTCCATGACCATAGTCCTATGAACGCCCTGTTTAAAAGATGCTGGACTTTTTTTGAGAAAACCTTCTGAACGGGGTATTTTCGGGTGGAAGCATTTAAAATACCATATCGAACATATCAAATGCTACTTGGAGGCCTGAATACGAAAGGCTACATTCTTACTTTTCTCTAAAATCATCAAAACTCCAACATCCTTCATAAGAAGGATGTTTGAAGGAAGGAAGTTTGAACGCCATTGGCATAGTTTTCTCATGTATTTCCAACCAACGAGAAGTAGGTTGCCTCATGAACTAATTGGCAACACGAGAGGATGTAGCGTGTTTAAGTTTGGGGTTGCATGTCCTGGAGATATTCAGGTCAGGCTAACTCAATATGCAGCATATATGCGTTAGGGTTGTTAATAGAACGGTTAGTTTTGGCATATTATTGGAAACATATACGCCAAAGTGGGTACAGGAGATGAACCTACTTTCATATGAGTAGATTGCATGAAGATTATAAATAAATACATCACCTAGAGATGAATCTTAAAATGATTATTTAATTATTTAGCGTATGCTTCACAGTACGATACTTCACAATGTGATAGAAAGAGATTACAAGTATAGGTAAAAGTAACAACAAAAGTGAAAAAGAAAAAAGTACATGATCTACGAAAGATAACACAATAACACTTAAAATTAAAAATCACAGAATGATAAAAGTAAACGACAAAAAACATAAGGGTGGAACATGTTTTTTTAAATGAAGTCAAATGTGTTTTATAATAGAGTAAACTTATTTTTCGAAACAAATTCGATATTTCGAGATGTATTTTATTAGCAGCAACGAAATTTGTTCATTTTATGGCTCAAAGATATGCTGTTAACCTTTATATATCATCCATTACTCTTTCTGATGGTGTAAAGTTAAGGATGGGAATCAGTTCTTCAGATTGATTCCCTGAAAATTAACGATTTAATTAGATAATTCAGAATTGAATTATTCGTATTTCCGTCTGGGAATAATGGGTTAAACTGTAAATTTCAATCAGCTATTTGCCCATTCAATTTCTGTGTATACACAGAATAAGTTATTTTCATAGATTATAGATTAATTAATAATTATGCAAAGTATGGTGGATAACGTTCGAATGGCAGTATACTCTAATTCATTAATTCTCCCATATTTCTCTCGTATTGACCCCGACTGAATTCGATCTATGTGCGATAAATACAGATATATTTTCGAGTTGATACAAATTCAATTCGAGCCGTGTTTTCAAACATATTTGCCGAATATTCAGTCTAAATTGACGCCTGAAGCTTGTTCACGTTAACATGCTCTGAAATGAAATTGGAGGGTTCAGGCAAATGGATTATATTTGTTATTTTCGGTCAGCTTTCGACAATGCTACAACAATTATGAATTCAGCTATGTAAAATTTGTTTCGTTTTTGTTGCATCGTCCAACTGCTTCAATGTTTTTTTTTCGGTGATGGATATTATTACATTTTGATTCGAATTCGTGGATATGCAGATTCCTAGAATTATTAGTTAGGTCTGATCTGGTGAAGATTTCAACAGTAATTTTCAGGTCTCTTCTCAATCGATTTTCCAGTGTAAACGGTGAATCTCCCGGATATTCTTGAAATTTTTCAATTCGAATCGCCCAATAAGATCTGATACCTCTTGAATATCGTTTCGATAATGGAGAAATTGGTGTAAGAAACTAACAAAAATACCTTAATGAAATTTATTGACGATTCTATTCAATATAATGAGCCTTTATTCACATTAGATTATTGAACATTCATGTTATTTACCCCATCCTATCTCATCTTCTGAATGAAAATATTAAAATGTGATCATCAAGAATGACAGAAAAAAAATGAAATGGATGCAAATTCATTTTATCTAATCAACCTAGTTCGTTACAATTCGGTCTGGTCAAGTTGTCCACAGGTGAAGGGACGTGCAGTCATCAGTAAAGTGTAGATGAGTTAGTCGTGTTATTCCCATTTTCCACACGGTGGAATAAATAACAGAAATGTCTCCTATAGGAGCCACGCAAGCGGAAAATGTTGACGGCTTACATCTGTAAAAGCAAATTGTGAATTATCGTATTGCCCTCTATGTTCGTCAGTCCATTTCCGGCGTATTTTTTTTTGCCTCTGTCTTTTCATTTGGGAATTGCGTTTGGGTCGCTCCATCAGGATCAGTTTTATTCGACATCATTAGGTACCATGGTTTATTCATTTGGATGAAATGGGAAAGTTTCATACTGGTTCATTTCCGGGAGAGGAAGTGGTGGTGGAAAAATGAAGAAGGAAATAGCGGAAAGTGAAACTCTAAAAGCGCTCCATATCATTTCGGAAGTGATGTTCATAAGTTCCCGATGAGCATTGCATTACTCAATGAAATGATAGATAGATTCGAGCAAATTGAAAAAAAATCGATTTTATAGAGAAGTATCCTCACTGTAATAGTTTTGAAGTAAATTAATATTTTTGTGATACTGCTGAAATTTACAAAGCATTCTAGCGGTGGGTTTCACAAAGCGTGATTGGAGCTTGATCTAGAATCAAATCGATTTGACAGTTCAGAAATCACAGAATCAAGCCGTTGATCTCGGATCACCGGTGATTACGCTTTGTGAAACCCACAGTAAAAGAGATACACCCTAGAACATCAAGCTATGACATCGAAATCAGATATTTTTGTTTACTGTGGCAAATTAATTTCAACCTCATAGCTTGTTTCTACGTCTGTGATCTTCGTTCAATTCGAATCGTCCAATGAGATCTAATAAAGTGTGAATTCTATTGCTTGTCACATTCAAGTGACCCTTCAAGGATCTCTTCGCCTTGTTTATATCTTCATTAAGTCTCATTCGAGTTTTGAAAGAGGTGATTGAATTGCTGCGTGATATTTTGGAAATTTCTGAGTTTTTCGACGATCGTGAAATTTGATTACTGGTGGAAACCAATCCTGTAGATTTCTGAAGTATTGCTGGTGGGGACAAAATTGACAAAAAAAAAGTAATGGAGATGTCCCTCTGACGTACTTTATATCGAGAGTGATTCAGGAGCTATTAATGTTTACCTAATGAATAATACTCCGAATGGTACTGTACTTCTTTTCCTTTCCGAATCGGCTCTGATGATAAAGTAGTCGATTTACATAGATATTATCTTTCCTTTTCACTGTTCAACTTATAATTCAGACTGGACTGACAATGATGGATCTACAGCAATATTCCAAACGACAGTTCATTCCCTTCTAAAAGGCAGTCGACTGAAAAATTTGTCGCTTTTAAAGGCACTCCAAATTGATAGACACAGCATTCGGCGCAAAGCTCTTCCGTATAATGTGATAGGAATATGATATTTTAGCAGTGAATTCAGATTTCACTCATATAGTCTATGGTTTCTATGATCTATCGCGGCACCCTCAAAGGGTCCTGATAAATCCACAAATTCGAGAAGACCTTAAGGGGACCTGGTACACGTCCGAGCTCGAGAGCTCCATTCAAAAATTGGGCTTTTATTTCCATGATATCTCAGTTCGTATGCGGTGAGTTGTAATTTCATGAAAATCTGGACAAACGATTTTATTTCCATGATATCTCCGTCAATTTTCGGGATAAATGTATGAAATTTTCAGTATACATGCGGAATAATATTCTGCAGAATGTGTTTTATTCGCTTTTCCGTTTTTTTGCGTATATTAGGAAAAAAACCTGGTTGAAAATATGACCAATAAACTTCCTACTTTATAATTCATTTAAAAATTGAGGGGGCAATAAACAAAAAAACTGATCAATACACATTCTGGACAATATTATTTCACACGCGAACTGAAAATTTCATACATTCATCCCGAGAATTGACAGAGATATTATGGAAATAAAATCGTTTGTCCAGATTGTCATGAAATTATAGCTCACCAGGTTTTTTCCTTATATACGGAGGAAAACAGAAAAGCGAGTAATACAAATTCTTGGGAAATGATTAAGCTTTAATTAAAAAAAAAATTGTTGGTCTACGCCGCATACGAACTGAGATATCATGGAAATAAAAAGCCCAATTTTTGAGGGGAGCTCGCGAGCTCGGACGCGTACCAGGTCCCCTTAAGGGCTATTTGAACAAAAATGACAGCAGCTGTAAAAGAAATCGTCAGTGATACGGGTATGTTCTTACAGAAATATTGGGATTCGAGATTTATCTTGATATGCAGACCGACAGAACTGAATTTCACCACGGAATCGTGATGAGTGCGTCGAACCTATTCGATTGAGACCATTTCGGTCTTCTTCGAAATTAATAAGCTCAATCCCCCTTTTTGATTCGATTTTCTCTGCAGTATTCGGAAATTCCGCCTCTGCATATTCGAATTTTGTTAATATTAGCCCATCGAAGTTAAAGCAGGCTGAATGAGCACGCCGAATTAAATATCGAATAAATTTCTTCAACTTTTATTCGCTCAGATTAAAACTCCACCTAGTGCCCGCTCAGTCTACCAGAATTTTAATTAGCGGTCTCACATACAGACAGAATACTTAAACAGCAATTTCAACTCAACCGTCGCGATCTATTAACCAAATTTGAAGAGGTACTCTGCGAATTTCTGTGGATGCGGAGATTGGATAATTCTAATTTTTCCCTCTTCGTGAATAAAGTAGTAGGCTGCGGTCAGAGGACCAATTTGGTGGAAATGCTCGTTTGGTAAGAGACCCTTTCGAGTGGATCCTGAAAATTGGGTCTAACGCCGTTAAGATCGGAGATTTTATGCGTCGATCGATCCAAATTAGTCTTCCATTGTCTAGTGTTCTTTGACGTACCGGATATTCAACCTGATGAAACTAGGTAGCCTATTTTGCAATGGTTGTCGATTTCCGGCTAATATACTCCATACACTTTTATAAAGTACAAGCAGGCAGTCCCAGCTTCGCCCGGTTAGTATGGGGGTAATAACGAAAATGATTTCCAACGACTTTTCCTAATTGGGCAAGTTACAAAAACTAAATTCCATCAAATCCGTCGTATTCATATAAAGTTGTCCCTTATCTGTCTAACAAACAAACCTTTTCATTGAAGTTGGTTGTAATATGCAACATATTATAGAAGAATAACTGCATGGAAGCGCCCAGCTTTCCCTCGTTCAAAGAGTAAGAGGAAATGCTGAAAATGGAGATAGATTAGCCGCTAAGCTGTTGCTCTTTTTGGGATGAAGTCATCTAACCGCTTTACTCCTCCTTCCTTTTGAATTTCTCTTTCAGTACGTAGGTATTTCCACACTGAAAGCTTGTGAATGAGAATTAATTCGCTACACTAATTTTAAGGGAATAATGTTTGGATGAAGTATTTTTCGTTACGATCGACAGGTTCATTATTTTCGAATCTCAACCTGTGAGAGTTTTCAACTTCACACACAATATGATTGAAATAATTTATCATTGAATTATTGAGTTAAATAAACATAGAGGAACAACGTCCTTGAACGAATTGATGCTGAAATTTTTGGCTGTGAAGTGGCGCCACCTAGTACCTACTGAAGGAAGTATAATCTGCGGGACAGTCTGGTCCATTTTGTTAGCTATTCATTCGAAGAAATCTGTAGGATATTTGTTTCCCGCTAGTACTATGAATAATAGGCAGGATCGGATTCTTCGAAATTATCTATCTTCGGTACAAACGGTGTTAAAGGGAAATCATGTAGATCATTTGAATTGCAATAATAAATAAATCATTTGTGCCCAGCCCGCTAAGCTGGAACATAAAAATGCAGCACTCATTGGACACAAGGGATTGTCGTTTTTGGTCCATTTGAGGGAAAAAAACTAATCAGATCATTGATTGGATCTCTCAAGAAAAACCCCCTGTTTTAATGTCTCAAATGCAGCCAGACCAAAGCCGTTTGATGATGAGCAGTTGGTAGAGCATTAAGTATGGCATGCAGAACATATTAGCATTATGTTTCAGAGTGTAAATAGTCCGCATATCAATTATAGGCTTGTTAACTAAGCTAGAGTTGTACATATGCGTTTCACAGTACCCATTAGCTATGTCACGGCGCTCAGATTCTCAGGGTAAGCTATCAGTTATCAGTATCACGCTGAAACTTAATAATTAACATCCCCTTCTAAGAACTGTATATAACTAGGAATACATGTGGTAAAAAAATAGCATAAACGTATTTTCTCTATAATATTGGCTTCCTGCACCAACCAAAATTATCTAGGGACCCCGCATAGTAATTTTCGTGTTCCGGAATTGACATGAAACTATAAACCAAGAGTGCATCCGTTGGTTGTCGAATTCAGACAGACCCTAATTGTGAATGTGGCAAATTAAATTAGTTGACCAAATCAGGATATCCGAGGGTACCGAAAATGCTCATTTCATTTGCACAGACCGAAGCATTCGGACTGATGCGATCAGTAAATGAGCAAAACACGTTTCGGATGGCGTTCGGTAAACAAACTTCGTTTGTGAAAGAACCGCACACGTTTTCAGGCCTGGCTGAAATCCTCGTTTTCCGTGAAACCGCCGGATCTGCAAGCGGTTCCGGTACAAATGAGGTTCTGGAATCTGGCTGCTCTGATTTATTTACGGCTACTGATTACTGAAGCGGAGAATCGCGCCTGGTGTTGAGGAAGCTATTTCTTGTTGCTTGTTTCAACAACATTGTTGACAACGTTGCTGGATTCTGATTATTTCGTTAATATTCGGTGGCAATATTGCAACGTCAATCATTAATTCTGAATCATTTGTTCGAGAGCGGTTTTATATCTATATCTTTATTCTCTCCTCAATAAGTTACAGGATGTGTCACAACAATCAACATTGAATAATTTCATGTAAAAAGACAAATATAAAATCTATCAGCCACAAATCACATTTCAACTAAAATACAGTGTATAAAATTTATTAAAATTTATATTTCAGATAGCAAATCACCACGGCAGCAATTATGAGTTATTTCCTTCTGGGTGTTGCAGTTTCTGTGTCAGTTATTATAATTTTCATGAAATCAATACAGGGTCTTTCACGAGGAACCTCACCCATATTTATACGGGAAACTACTGAACGTAATTTCATGAAATTCAGCACTTATAAGTATTTCACGATGCTGATGAAATCTAAAATATTTTCAAGGCATGAGCACCTCCGGTTTTTCCGGAAATGACGTCAACTTCCGTTTTTCAAATTAGAACACCATTTTTTTATTGCAGAAATAGATTCCTTAGAAAATTTCAAGTTGTTTTGATGTAACATTTTTCAGTTTTGGTTGGAAAATTCTCTCTGAGCGGGAAAATTCGAAAAAAAAATCGAAAATAGAGCTCCGCTGAAACAAGAATAACTTCGAGGTTTTTGGATGGAAAATTTTCATTTTTGGGATTTTTCAAGATGTAAGATCCACTTTAAAAATCGAAATCGCGATTCATGATACAGGGGGTGAAAAAATCGCTTTCAACGTAAGGGATGACAAAATCGTGGAAAATCAATTTTGTCAAATTAGAACCCCATTTTTTTATGGAAGATATTGAATCTACGTTAAAAAATAATGTGAGTGTATGCATCACACCCTTGCCCTAAAGTGGATATTAACTCAGAAAATATCCATTTTAGGGCAAGGGTGTGATGCATACACTCACATTATTTTTTAACGTAGATTCAATATCGGCCACAAAAAAAGGGGTTCTAATTTGAAAAAATTGATTCTTCACGATTTTGTCATCCCTAACTTTGAAAGCGATTTTTTCACCCACTGTTTCATGAATCGCGATTTTTTAAAAGTGGATACATCAATCTTACATCTTGAAAAATCCCAAAAATGAAAATTTTCCATCCAAAAACCCCGAAGTGATTCTTGTTTCAGCGGAGCTCTATTTTCGATTTTTTTTTCGAATTTTCCCGCTCAGAGGGAATTTACCAACCAAAACTGAAAAATGTTACATCAAAATAACTTGAAATTTTCTAAGGAATCTATTTCTGCATTAAAAAAATGGTGTTCTAATTTGAAAAACGGAAGTTGACGTCATTTCCGGAAAAACCGGAGGTGCTCATGCTTTGAAAATATTTTAGATTTCATCAGCATCGTGAAATACTTATAAGTGCTGAATTTCATGAAAATACGTGCAGCAGTTTCCCGTATAAATATGGGTGAGGTTCCTCGTGAAAGACCCTGTATAGATTCCAATGAGAGTATTCTCGATTTTTCACATTCAGGATATGCCACTGTAGCGGATAAAAAGCTCTCCGATATTTCCCTTCATGGGTTAATTGAAGGAAACAAGTTTCGATGTAGGAGCGTGACCCGTGCCTCGAAATTCCGCTGTAATCTCGCCGAAACGAATTTTCGTTCCATTTTCCTCCCCTCCGAGATCGTTTAGTCAATTCCGTTCTCCATACAATATCCTCTCTTCGTTTCTAGGACGTAGATGGCATACCGAACGAAACTTTCGCGTTAATTCCTGCTCGACTCAATCGCGAGACTTACCGCGCCAAGAACGCCCCAAAACTACACGGAACATTTAATTAGTCAACTGGAGATTTGCCCCGAGACTGCTCTCTTTTCGACGTTAGTGACACTCGACTGACTTCCCAAATACACAATGCGGAATTACAAATTCAATTAGTCCCCGAGGAGATAAGGTAAATTGGGTATTTCGTTCGAAAACGTGAGGTATTGCGGTGAATCGACACGATACTATGAAACGCTTTGACGAAGCATACGTATAGAGAACGAAAATAAGCGTTTGATAATTCGACAGAGGACTTTTCGCATTCAATGTACCAGGCGAGAATATATCGTTCTCTTTGTATTGGTATCATCTTTATGGATGTATTTTTCAATGACAGGATGACTCGTCCCGGCACCGTTCATAGGACTCATCTGATGGACTTTTGAAAGCAGCCTGCCAATGACCTAGACGTTGGAGTTGCTCTTCACGAAGCGAAAACAATATTTTATCGAATCAAAATGAAGTTTGCAACATGTGCAAATATTACTTCGCTGAAAACAAAGATCTATTGAAGAATTACGCAGAGTGACTGGATTGAACTCCGTTTCCAGATTTTCAGTTTGGATCATTTTGCTTATTTAAATACGAAGGTGAAACAATGAATTTCGCTATACAGCGTGGGAAGAATTTAATGATGATACAAGTATATACCTACAACAGGGCTGACAAAATGATGATGGAAATGTGTGCAAATTATCTGGCCCTGACATGAAGTAGGAAAATCGCTTCCGAATAGCCTTTCGAAGGAAAATGGGAAAATTATCTTAATGCGTTTATGAAAGGTGTTCATTGTAAATATTCATTAGTACCGGATAATTTATTATACTCAAAGATGACCCCTTGACCCTCTTCATAATTGGTAACACTATACGTGGCGGAAAGAACAGTCCACAGGATAATGGAGTGGTAAATAAATTAGAGGCTCCAGTGAGATGCGGTAGCAAGTGGTGGGATAAATAAACGGTTCCAAATTCAATATTAAAATAGTGCCCTCTACAAAATGAAGAATGTTGGTATTAAATTATATATATTTTCACATATGGTTATTTTCTTTCAATATCTCTTAAAAATTCGGTCTATCACAAGATTTACTTTTTTGGCTAACCTTCGTATGCACAAGGTCGGATATAGCTTTTTTTCATGGGGGTTAATAACGATTGAAAATCAGGTACACATTGTATGAATTATTTTATGTGCACCACATTGCGTAACTTTTTTAAGGGCTACTCATAGGGAGGGGGGATTTATTACCCCCTCTACCCCCCGTAAATCCGCCCTTGGCTCTGAGCTTCAGGACAAAACTCGAAAAAATTAAAACGAAATAATTCATTAGTTATCAGAGCTACATGGACGATATTGGTATCAAAATGTAGGTTTTCGATGTCGCTCTATTCAATAAAAGACTTTCCAGAGTCCTAACTATTATGGTTTAGATTTTTCACCAGCGAAATGGTATTTTCCGAAAAATTGGAAACTTCAAATCGTCATAGCTCCCGTTTCTTTAGTCGCATCCACATGAGGGTTGTATATTGTTGATCAGCATTGTCCAAAGTATCTCTATAAACAATAAAATCGATTTCGAAAATCCCCAATTTTTGGGTGAAAAATGCATAAGGGCTATGACCCCCTAAAACCCCATATTTGCCATCAACAAGAATTTACTGGATTATCTAATAGTGTTATTCAATCGATAATGTCTTCAACTTCAACCCATTCGAATCTTTCAGAATACTCAATTTGGTGATCCCTATCACCCATACTCTGAGTGCTCTGAGCTTCAGAACAAAACTCGAAAATGAAACATCGAAAAAATCAAAACGAAATAATTCATTAGTTCTGAGGTCTACATGGACGATTTTGGTATCAAAATGTAGGTTTTCGAGGTCGCTCTATTCAATAAAAGACTTTCCAGAGCCCTTACTATTATGGTTTAGATTATCACCTGCGAAATGGTATTTTTCGAAAAATTGGAAATTTCAAATCGTCATAGCTCCCGTTTCTTTGTTCGCCTCCACATGAGGGTTGTATATTGTTAATCAGCATTTTCCAAAGTATCTCTATAAACAATAAAATCGATTTCGAAAATCCCAAAATTTTGGGTGAAAAAGGCATAAGGGGTATAACCCCCTAAAAACCCCATATTTGCCATCAACACGAATTCCCTGGAGAATTTAACAGTGTTATTCAATTGATAATGTCCTCAACTCATTCGAGTCTTTCAGAATACTCAATTTGGTGATCCCTATTACCGATACTCTGAGTGCTCTGAGCTTCAGAACAAAACTCGAAAATGAAATATCGAAAAAATCAAAACGAAATAATTCATCAGTTCTGAGAGCTACATGGACGATTTTGGTATCAAAATGTGGGTTTTCGAGGTCGTTCTATCAAATAAAAGACTTTCCAGAGCCCTAACTATTATGGTTTAGATTTTCAACTGCGAAATGGTATTTTTCGAAAAATTGGAAATTTCAAATCGTCATAGCTCCCGTTTCTTTAGTCGCATCCACATGAGGGTTGTATATTGTTAATAAGCATTGTCCAAAGTATCTCTATAAACAATAAAATCGATTTCGAAAATCCCAAAATTTTGGGTGAAAAATGCATAGGGGGTATCCTCTGTGCTCTGAGCAAGGGCGAATAAATTTTTTTTTTTCATGGGGGTTATAACGATTGAGAATCAGGTACATAATGTATGAAATATTTTATGTGCACCACATTGCGTAACTTTTTCTTAGGACTTCGATACTCATGGGGGGGTAATTACTCCCTCTACTCCCCCCCTTTAATCCGGCCTTGCGTATGCACAGCCGAGGGAGAAATTATATTAAAACTCCTCATTACATATTACCTTGATGAACATGTGCAGATGACTTTCGTATTTCCATTGAAGGTTCTGAATATACCGTCATCCTTATTTCAGAAAATATTGATCCTGATATTAATTTTACTCCTGGAAATGGAAAGTAACAATCAAGGAAATTCTTCAGATCTATCTTGTTTAAAATTCAATAACAGAAAGCTGTAAGATTTACCGTCTTCTGAAAATTTCAAAATTGAACTGAATACAATCAAGCAGCTATCCACAATAAAATTAAGTTAATCAATTAATACATGATCAATAAAATTGAAACTGAGACGAAATCAAGATCTGATTTATCCAAAATTCGCATCCTGAATATTACAATTTGACCATTTTCATGAACAAAAATATCTCTACGAGAAAAGAGAGACTTTTTCACCCCGTTTTTCGAATTTTTAGTATCATATTCTATCTAATTCCAAAGATTAACTGAATGTTTGAAAAAAGAGATTAGCAAACTACAGTGCGCGTTAAAATTATGGAACAAATTCATTTTCTCAGAAGAAAAATATATGGCAACAAAATCCTGAAACAGGTCAATTTTTTTTTCACTTTTACCAAATTTTTATGCATTTTTAAAGGGTTTTTGTTGCACCCTGTGCCATCCCCATCAACCATCTAATTTTTTTGAATAGGGAAAGTGGATCATGTGGTACTTTTTTAGCAAGGTCTTCGTATGTTCTTCACAGGCGTGCAAAATTGTTAAAAAAAAAATTAGCTAGTTCAAAGAGGTTTTCAGTATGTGCACTTTGTCATGGCTAAATACAGATAGAATTTTTTGGAGTTTTGAGTGATACCTTTTAGAACTTCAGATCACATATTCGATGAAAAGGGTAAATCATAGAGCTCTGGGTATTCTTTGTTACTGACGAAGTATTAAAAAATTAAAATATGAATTTTGTACAAGTACAATACATTAAGGGTTGTCTACTCACTTCCTCAACACTCGCTTCGATAAATAGAGTGAAAAAAGTGTAGATTCTCAAGAACCCAGATCAATACAGCGCAGGATGCTGCTCACAACTTCTTCGCTCCTTTTGTGACTGAGGCATAAATATTTATCCTGATATTCAGAGGACGAGTTGAAAATGACAAGAACGGTCCCCGGAATGGTAAGTACCAACATACCTCGCTCAAGGATAAATCGAGAAAACGTGTTCAAGTCGATAGAACTGTCCCGCGAATATATTTATTTTACATAAGATATAGGATATACCGAAATCCCTGTTCGGAATACTCGACGCCTAAATTGCTTTCATGGCGCAGGGAATATTCGAATGTTCGCCCCACGAATCTCGAAGAATTCTCGAACATTTCTTTCCGATCCGGTGGCGCCACTCGACTTTTGTCTTCCCCATTCCGTTTCCTATGTCTTATTTAGGGATATATCGTGGAGAGAATAAGTTTGCTTGGTGGGCGAATTTCACGCGAAGTTTTTGCTCTGATGACTTGTGGGACGCTATGTTCCGAGTGCATGGCTAGATCGCTAGATGGAAGACATTTTAAAAAAAACTAGTTCAGAAGCCGACAAAATTCCGTATTCATCTACATGTATATTTTTCAACATCTGAAACTACATCCAACTTAGGTATAAGACTTTGAGCAAGATTTCACGATAATAAAATTGCAAAAGAAAAATTGAGAGAATGGTTGACAAGTTTATGAAGAAGACCCTGAAAATGAGCATGATTTTTTCAAACTGAAGGTTCATTTTGATTTATCTTCTTGAGTTGGTTGTTTGGTATGTTGTTTGTGTTTATTTCACAGTCATAATCTTCATTACTGCACACAGCATTCTTAATATAGCATTCAAATATCTACTCACTCTTTCTTATACTCAAGAGTTATACGAAAGAGTTTTTCCACGTTGAAAATAATTTTAAATCGTTTGCTATTCCACATGAGACCAAAAAAATTGGAAGCTTTCATTCTTTCGGGTGTGATAGCATCTTTGTTGCTCAAAAATAAACATTTTATTCTGATTGACAACATTTTTATTTTTATGTGATGATGATGAGTAACCCAATTGATTTCTGTCTAATTTTTATTTTCCTACTTCATTAATTTTTTAATTCATTATATATTGATGATATGGAATCATTACAGCTGGGAAAGCATTTTATATTACTAATTTATCATCTAGTTTAACTTATTTTGCTTCAACTCTTGTTATTTTTTTATGAATTTCAAAGTGGATGTATCAATCAGACAAAATGTCCTTCATTAAAGCTCATAATTCAGGAGAAAAGAATACATATAAATGATAACAATTCTGAGAAGATTGCTGAAGCACAAAATAAAGCTTCAGTAAAGTCCTCGGTAAAATCCTCATTTTAAAATAGAACTCAAACAATGGTTCGCCTCATCAAGGGATCTTAACGAATGAATAAACTTCGTTTGGCTAGTAGGTTTTCATGCACGCTATCGCGTTATAAAAACGTTTTCAATATTAGAGTGGGATATGAATCTGTCCCATTGTTTACCGAGTCTGGTCCCGGTTCCATGTCTTCATAAGATGAATTTATGAGCTCCAAAGTCAACAGTATAAAAGCCCAGCAAGTGCAGTTGCTTTTGTATCTCGAACCTATATTGCAGAAAATTCAGGAGAGACCCTAGAATATTCCATAATGCTTTTCATATCTGTTTGTCCCGAGAGGATTATAGTCTTATAGGGTAAAAGGACTTGACTTGACTTATTGAAAATTCATCCTTTGAACCCCACTTCCGGAAACTTCTTTATCCACTGCTGGCTGACCAAATTAATGCTAAAATGGATCTTTCCAAGCTCTTTAATAGAAATGAGATTTAGGGGCTTCGTAATACAAATAAACCAATTGGTTTCTTTCGAGTTTGTGGCGGAGTGGATTGACTAATTTCAGCAAAATTTCTCAGCATTTATCCATATTAATTTTTATTGAAATCTTACGACGAAATTGAATCTTGAATGACATTGTTGTCAAAGTTCGAATGAACATTTTGGATGCCCTCCCAAAGCTCAAGTAATTTTTTTCTGAATCGTGTACAGTAGGTAAAATTTCATTATAGTTCCTTCACGATTTCATCAAGCCCAATTCCCCTGGCAACCCCGACTGTACCTTTTTAATAGGTGGAATGTGAAATATTTCGGGACTTTCGGCCGTCAACAATGACTTCATGAGGCGATGATTCATACTATGGCCGACTGCATAGGGCACTATGCCATTGACTCTGCCGTCTGCCCAAGGGTACATTCTACACTGATAACGTATTTTGTAGACTGTGACACGCCCACATGATGTGCTTCATCAACGAATTGATTTATGATGATGTCTGCGTACACTCATTTTCATTGGTGCCATTTAAACTTCGAGTTATATTCTTGATGGTTTCTAATGTGTATGAGGCAGACATAATTTTTAGTATAGAAATTTGTGTTAACTTTGATTTTAGCGATCTATATTATGATTAAAATCTTTTGCTCAGGACAGTTGCAAATAATAAGTAGGTACAATAATTTAATTATATGTGATACTCACAACTCAAAAGTTAAATTTGACTAAGGGGGTATACCTTCAAGCACTAATGTTTCGACCGATTGGAGAAAATTATCGTTAGATTTGCCATTTTGAGGAGAAAAATCGTTACGTTTGGGGACTATCAAAATTAATAAAATTGAACTATGAATTCACAAAAATGAATTCGGAAGATAAAGGGGTCTTAGGATGCATACACAACCATTTGTCTAGTGTCTACACACACCGATTAATATGCATATAAATAATATCTGCAGATGAATTAAATCTGCTGATAATTTGAGGATAGGTACCACAATTTATTATCGTAAGTAATATTATAAGGGCATCCAATTTTTCCGAAAAAACACGTCGCTAAGTAATATTTTAACAAGAACCATGAGTCTGGTGGCAACAAAAATCCGAGTCGAGGACGAGGATTTTTGCACCTGCACGAATGCTTTTTGTCAAAAAAACATTACTTTGCATTGTGTTTTTTCGAGTTTTTTCACAGGAAAAATTAGATGCCCGAATGGTATTTGACAAGACTATTTCATGAGTAACAGATTATTCTGGATGCATTATGTATGTATTATTAATTTCGTTGACAACAACTGTCAAGTATTGCTGCGGGTAAACCCGAAAAAACTGCTGACAGCTGCTGTCATACAGTTATTCCATCTAGAAAACATTTTTTCTTCAAAATTGCGCATTTCTGATTGGTGGAAATAAAGACGAGGGAAATAGTCGTTGAAATATAAAATTGAAATATATAATTTAGTCAAAGTTGAAATATTAGGGATGACATAAAAATTCATCAAATTTGACGCTCGTGGCCGTCAAAATATTTCTCGAAAATTAAATTTCGAGAATTTATTCGATATTCGTCATATAGTGATCATGTCAGAGATGAACTCTAATGAATTTAATTTGATTGTTTTCTATATGACAATTGATTTAATCGGAAATACGCACGGAAATTTAATTAGCAACAGTCAGTTTCGTTGAATTTCTCAAATCCGCTTCTTCTCATGTCGCTGGCTCTCCGACCATAAAACTAAAGGCTCCCACACATTAGGATGCATCCCAACGGGGTTTTGATTGTGGCAATGAACCCGTCGTTCAGAACGGAGTTGTGCACCTTAAAATTGACCTGTACCTGAATAATCACACGGATTCAATATTCTGATGACGCTCGAAATTTGAATGACGTGGGCTAAATCGAAAAAATATTCATACGAAGCCTTTTTACTGCTAAAACATGCCCACAAAATACCATTTCTTCAACTCTTCAGCCCTTTTTCTCATTTTTGAAACGTCGTAACTCTTCAAGGAGAGGCCTAAGAGCTTTCGTTCACATAAAATTTCGAGAAGCAATCGCCATATGAAACTTTCGTACTATTTGGTGGCACCCTGTATAGACTCTCAGGAATTCACTGTGAAGACCAGGTAACATTAATGAAGTCAAGTAAGAAGCGGATAACATCACGTATTTCTTAATTTGAGCTCGTTTTTGTAGAGAAATACAATGTTTCTTCTCTATTTTTTTTGGTTAATCACCTTCCAGAAGTATCATTATTACTTATTATTTTGCTCTGTTTTTTTATTTCATTACTCAATAGGCAAATTTGGTCAAAATTACGAAAAGTTACTGGCATGTTTCTTGTCTATTTTTGAAGCACAGTAACTTTTCGGGGTGAACTATATCGATGAATATTTGTTGATTCATGTTGTGGAAGGTGATTAATAAAAGAGAACAATCATGTAATAATCATATAGTGGAACTCGCCGGGACAGAACACTCATTTTCAGAATAATTTATTTGTAGAAGTTCTTAAATACTACGTATAAGTATAAGAATTTCGTTCCACTTGACTCAATTTTGCGTTCTTCAATTTTAATCAACTTTCGGGTGATAACTTTTTAGATTACTTGGCACACTCTGCGACTCAGGGGTAGTCCAGAAATTCGACGTGGCAACATGGAAATAATTCAGCCAAAAACTGTATCAGAATATATGTCGTTGATTCGTTGTTCTAAAATCAATCAATAATTATTTCTCAAAAGTTCTTTTGATTTTTATCTGTCATGTTTACCCCTTATTCGAAAGAAGGAAAAGCATTACCTACCTAAGCGAATTTTTCATCGAATTTTTCAGAGTTTTAATGTATTTTATAATAACCAGGCCGTAGACGAATCCATAAATGAAGTTTCATAACAAACAGTCCATCCGATCTCGTGTTATAAATGGTGTAACCAACAACTTTGTTTTATAAACAAGGTTTACAGCCGGCAGCAGCTCTGGCGTCTCACTGTCGCGTCCCCACTGCCTACTTATTCTTCTGTAGGGCGCTCCTGGTTGGACACTTTCATTAATTGATTACTAATTAACTACGTTATCAAAAAATTTCAAACATAGATTTTTGGGCTTAGAATATTTTTCACTTTCGATCCCCTCAATTGGGTGCTCGACTTCTGGGACACCCTGTATATAGATTTAATACTAACATACTGATGAATTTTAATAAATCCAACGTGCTTCAACGTTGAGCAGATCGTGTTGCCCATGTCTCACCTTAAGCTTTCTTGGGCATATCAAGTTCCATCTCCCTGAGCACCTAGGAGCGTATGGAGTTGAGTGCGGTTAGTATAGCGAACGAATTTCTGTTGTCTGAATCACCGGTACTAGTCTCCGTTCCATTCGGAACAAGGCGAATAGGTAGAGCTTTTTAGAGTCGTGATGTTCTTCTTCCGGTGAGCGCGTATCCGCTTCAGATCGGTGTATTTTTGTGGGTGCATACCCGACAGTCGAACTTGTATTGTGTTTATCGTTTTACGGGTTCAGAAGTGATCCCAGAATCCTAACAATTTCGCGATCTCGGTGTATCTAACTACCTGTTTGCAGGTTGAATAAACTACAGCGTACAGGTTCGCTTGTGCACAACGGTTATTGTTGGGGTTTGGTTTGTGCCAATAGGTAGTTTTTGTGTTGGAACTTTTGACGAATTTGTGATGCTTACTTGATCCACATAGGGGATATAAAACGAAACAGAAATGTTGATTACATGTGAGTTTCAATTGGAATTTATTTGTTTGATGGGGAATTTGGACGAATTCAATACTCCGTCAACCTTCGATGTTACACATGCTGTCAATAATTTTTTTATCGATCGTGGATCTCACTGAACAGTTATAATAATAACAACTTAATTGATTCGATTTTAGGCTTATTTATATCATATCGGAAAAGATTCAATTAATTTGATGCCTCTGAATTTGTTAGAAAATAATTATTGCACAAGGCAGATTTTACATCGAATTTATAGAAAAATAACATAATGGAAAACAATTAAAAAAACTCTTTATAATTTTCCGTAAGAAATCGGGTTTTCCTCCTTGAAATATGTATTCAATATTTGACTCATGTTGAATCATTAAATTAATATGTCAAAATAAGTAAATAAAAATAATAAATCTTGTAATGTTGTTAATATCCCAAGCGAGTCAATAACGAATATGCCATTGTTAATATGAAGAGGAAATATTATTATATTAAAACTGTGGGCCCCTAATGGAGGAGTATCAGTAGCTTTGTCAAAGAATTTTTCATAAATATGTCTCCTATACATTCCTTTTCTTTTAGTTCTACCGAATCGAACACTTCCATTATTTAAATAAAATTCGTAAACTAATTTTTCGTTCTTTTCCATTTCTCCCTCATTCCCAAGCACCTTTATTTCTCTCTCATATACTTATTATGCACAGAACGTACACTCGAAATATTTCTATATATATCCTTAGATAATGATACATCCGATCTTCAACTTCCTGCCTTTATATTCTTCCCGTGTCACAATTTTTTTTCTCGATATCAATCAACAGGATTAACTATTTCCTACAAAATTCAAGACATCCGAGCTTTGTAGTTTTCTCTCGTCTTGGTTAAATGTTATGACCTGAATATTTATTGGGGTCCATTATTGTTTTCGGTAAACTGTTGAATATAAGTTTGAACGTATTTGAGACTGTAATTGCTGAGTTGTTAAGTTCTTGGTGATTCGGTTTTAATGTCGGTAATTTATATTGTTATAGTTTGCATCTGTGAGACTTTGAACTAACGGCTAGTAAGACTTTGAACTCTGTTCGTTACTTTTGAATCTGTTTCAAAGCATTGGGGTATTTTTAAATTCATATTATAAGTTTTGAAATGCAACTAAGTTCCAACAGGAATTTTCAACGAATGTTTGCCAGCAAGATCAAAATATTATATAAATGTTTCATTGAAATATTTCAGAAATAAAGATATGTCCTACTATTTTTAGAGAAAATTATTTAATGAAAAATTAAAGACAGATTTTTTGATATTTCCAATAACATTATTCTTCAATATTTCACATGATCGCTGAAATCTTTCATATAATATCTACTTCAACAAGATTTTTGTAAGGTTACTGATAGTTTTTTGGTGACTTCCTCACTCGACCCTCATTGCCTTCTAACATTCTTGGGGGAATCATTTTTCACACACAGAGATGCCCCACTCCAAATTAAAATTGTCTTGGAAAGACTCATTCTTGTGGAAATATCTGGCTTAACTGTATATGGGGCCACCCTGTGTATATGGGATGCCTTATGACCCAATTCTGGTCCTCGAGTATAGATTCAACCGATGGCTGATGAGTTTGATTGGATGGAACAATATTTGTGCTACTGAATCTTAGGGATAATCGTTATAATCGTAGTGATAATAAGCAGCAATCAATGATTTGGCACTGACATTCCTAGTACCAATTGCATCATCTTACTGTAAATGCTTCCTATTTTGTGAGAGCCCCACGAGCAATAACAATGATTATAAACGTAAGTAGATACTTGCAGGCGCACATGAATACCGAATTCCTCATGTCTACGTTTGATTACTGCAATTCCGAATTCGAACTCAACAATATTATATTGCGTCCTATTGTACCCACAAAGCAGAATTTATAGACGTATATATTATGTATTATGTTGGAGCAGTTTGGAGGATTAATTACAGAAACATGGAGGAGGATTATAATTTCGGTTTTTTGCTAGGTTCAAGGTTGAAACGGAATTATACTCGGAATATGTAATCGCAGAATTATTATTTTCGGGTTTCCACAACGAACATTACAACTAAATGTTGATTGTTTCATTTTTATAAAAATGAGAAGATGAAATCTGAAGCCTTAATTTCGGTTAGCTTTTGAAAAGCACGAGGCATTGAATAAGAAATTATTTAATGCATAAAAGCAATTGTTGAATAATCTTAATCTTATTATCCCTAATTACATGAAATAATCAGCATTTACATTGCTCAAAAAACTGGTGTCGTTCCATTTTGATTATCATCAAGTTATCAAACATCACAACTTGTCGCTTATTGTTTAATTTCTCATGGGAAAGTGTAAAATCCAGAGTCATAACTTAAGTTATTTTTGCCTTCTTGAGACTCAGCATCTTTCCGAGAAATATCGGTTCAGTAATTTCCAAAAATATCAACAATACAATGACAAAATTTATTTTTATATTTCACGCAAATTTCTGCAAATGAAATACAGATATTATTATTTTCTTCAACTTCTTTGAATTCAACACATGGATTCAGTTCCACATGAATAAAAAATATTTTATTGAGAGAAATGGGAGCTTACATCCCTCTGTAATTCAGATTCAATACAAATAATATTGACTTCTAATCCTCGATTATATAATTGAATTTTGAATTAGAAAACTTTACTCATTCATCAAATAGAGCCTTAAATTTATTCTGAAATCATATAAAACCAAAATAGTATAACGCATTCTCGGTCTATCATTTCCGATTTCGTTAGAATTTTGTGTAAACATTCCTCTAACCCACTTCCTTATCATCATTTCAAATATAGACCAAATACCTCAAATTACTCATTCATGACTCCGTTCAGTCATTGAGACCAGACATTATACGACTGAAGCTCTCATTCACTCTCAAGAATATTGCGGAAGTTTCATTACTGATGGATGGATAAAGCGTGTTTCATAACGAAATTCTGAAATTTGACGGTGGTTAATGGTTCGGATGGAAATTAATTAGCAACTTTGCAAGATAGGAATATATTATCGATCTATCTGAAACATATCAGCACATGATATATATATTAATTATTTTTAATAGTCTCAGCAATTTATTTGTTCAATGAATTGTTTAAGCAATATAACTATCATTTAAATTGTATATGAATATCTCGAATAACTTTCTTGACCCAAGATAGATTCGAGCGAATCAGAAATGAAATGGTAGAAGAAATGAAGAAGAGACACACTGTACTTGTATATTTTTCCAAGCTTTGTGGTTTATCGTTGATGAAAAATATATTTATCCTATTCATCAAACTATTCGTTCTGTATAAATAAATGTGATTTGTACAATTAGCTAATAAAATGAAATCCCACATAACGATTGATTTTTAACTATTTGATGTGCTTTTTTTTTTGAAAAAATTCCCTATAGCTCTTAAAAAATCACCCAATAGATAGTGAGGCTCTTAATAAATTGAAATTACTGTTTCAATGAGTTGAAAAAACGTTCGGAGGGTTTACACTGGATAAGGTACAAAAAAGGATCACTCATTTTAATAAAAAGACGACACTTGGAAGTGTCATTGCAGCATCAAGCTCATTTCTCTCACGTCGTAGACTTTTTCTCTCATAGACAATGACAAAAATCTGAATCGAAATTGCCCCTTGATTCGATTCAGATCGATCGATGACCTTCCTCAGCTCGAATGTTGTGTAGGAGGGATGAAGCCGATCAACGTGTACCTTGCACAGAAAACCGGTGTCGACCCACGTAATTTGTTCGATAACTTGACCGAAAAGCTGTTTCTACCAAACCATTTGCCAATTCATGTTTACATCGCAACTAGACGAAGTTCGACAAAGTTTGTTCGATATCCAACCAGCTTTGTCCTTCCATTAGAACGATTCCGCCAAACCAAGCGTTTCCATAATCTTCTATGTGGAAATAGGGTCGCTCCGGTAAATTCGGGAATTCTTGTTTTGCACCGATTATCTGAAGGGTTTTCCAATAAGAGGTGTTATTATGAATAGCCCGCTATCTCGGTGGATGTCACTTTTGAATCTGTCATTTTTTGACATTTGTCTTCTTCCTTAGGGGCCATGTTGAAGAGAAGGTCTACGCAAAGAGACCAGCGTCGATTCAAGACCTAAAAGATATAATTCTGAGGATCTGGAGGACATAGGGCTGCCACTTTGCGATTTGGTTATGGAAAAATTCATGGAAATGATATATTTCTGTAGTCGTGGTCGTGGTGGTCATTTGACTGATGTTATTTTCCATTATTAACGGTATACCTTTCTCTTTTAATTAAATAAACATTCGATCATTTATTCAAAAAATGGCATTATTCTTTGAATGTCAAAATAACACCTCGTATTGGAAAACCCTTTATCATAACGACTCATTGACTGTCCCTATGTATGCTTAAATCTTCAAAACTATGCAACGGATTTTGAAACGTTTTTTTTTAATATAGATAGAGCGATTCAAGAGGAAGGTTTAGACAGAGTGTAACAGCCAAATGGAATAAATTCGATAACGAATAAATGAGGGGGTGTTAGGAAAAACGCTCAGACATGTCGATTTGTAATTTCAAATGCACATATTTTTCAAGAAAATAAAATTATATAGGGTGTTCCATGCAACCGTGGCCAATACCAACTTTCTTATTTCAAATGCAAGCCCCTGTATATTAGTTATTTTTTGGATTCTTCAGAGAATTCTAGACATAATTCAATGTCCTATACTTATCTTCAACTTTTTCTGAAATATTAAGTGTTTTCAGATGTTTTACAATTTTACATTAGACTTCTTTTTGTGGGGATATGTCAAAAGTATTGTATACGAAACGAAACCCTTAAACTTAGACGACCTAAAAAACCGAATCACGCTTGCGATTAGATCAGTCACGCCTGAAATGTTGAGTAACGTTAGAAGACAATTCTACACCAGATTACCATGTTGCCAAGACGTTCGCGGCGAGCATTTTGAACATTTCCTACATTGGCATTAATGTTTTTTTTTGATAATTAAGCAATAATCAGTTTAACTTATTAGGTTTTAAGTGTAATGTACCGAATTTGTGAAATAAAATAATTTTTATTTAAAACGTTGATTTTTGCAATAAATCTGAAAACACTCAATACTTCCGAAATAGTTGAAGATAGGTATAGGACATTGTGCATGAATTATGTCTAGAATTCTCTGAAAAATCCAAAAAATAAATAATATACAGGGGGTTGCATTCGGAATAAGAAAGTTGGTATTGGCCACGGTCACATGGAACACCCTATATAATATTATTTTCTTGAAAAATATGCGCATTTAAAATTATAAATCGACGTGTCCGAGCGTTTTTCCCAACACGCCCTCATTTATTCGTTATCGAATTTATTCCATTTGGCTGTTACACTATGTATGTATGATACATGCATAATATTGTAGAGAAACAATGATGAATTTAGAGGTTTCTAATGTGATGTCGTAAATGAACACATTTTTTTACGACTGAATCCCACGAGATAAATCAAAATGAAGTACCCACTTGGTATTGTACTCCCAAAAAAGGTCAACAAAAAAGTCCGCGATGGTATAGGTCTATCTCTCAAGGATAACCCGCAATAACCATTTTTTATTCTTCACATTTTACGGGAAAAAATGGCTTATTTAGGAAGTTATTTTAAGCAATGCAGCATTAATCCTTATCCAATTAAGTACCTTAAATACATTGTCCATTCAATATGATCGATATGGCCCTTTACAGCATGTAATTTAAATGAATATTTCCGAAGATATTACAGATTTAAAATGCAGGGACGTAGCGGTGCGGCGCCGGCACTACCGTTGTTCATAAGGATTGCATTACATCCGTGCGAAGTCATGGCGGGTCGCTAGTCACAAATAAAGTAGCTTCACGTTATAAGATATGAAATATCTTTACATATTTCTGAACGAAAAGAGTCAGTCCCTCAAGCAGAAGAATTTTTGAAATCAATTAGACTGACTCAAAACGCAACGTCGACAAGTTAGATCGTGTGATTCCAGGGAGCTCAGCATGGTCTGGCTGTCCGTTGTGATGATAATATGCCCCCCTTTGAGGTCCATTTTAAGCCAGTATCTCTGTATGTTAGATAGAGGGCTCAATTCCCAGGGCTTTAGATATCCTCGGTTTAGGTCCATATATCCCAATGCCAGTGCCTCTCGCTGATTTTGACCTATCGGTTAATCATAAGGATGACTTTTTTTCTAAGCGATTCACGAAAGTTATTGCACTAGGACGGTCAGCAATGAACGTTTCGAAAGGAGAACATGTGTTGCTGATGGTTCAACTGAAGTTCCAATATTTCAGGAAATTATGGAAATTCAATTATTCCTGAGTGCACCGAGGAAATTCAACCGTTAGACGGTAAACACTATACACTTTCCTTCAAAGTGCAAAATTACTGGAACTTCCGAACAATATCACCAACGGACGGATCGAACCCCTTCTTGCATTATTCAAATTCAATCCCGCAATACAAACTTCAACAACACCTACAAACTCGGTTTCAGACAGCGTGACTCCTTGAAAGAAACTAATTTCGTCGTTCCCGATGAGTGCGAGGATTGAAACTTCCAAAATTATACTGAAAGAGGCACCGCCATAAAACAAGTTATTAAAGTTTCATAGAGAGCCGAACCCCGAATTTACTCGGCGAAGTGAAAAAGTTGGGCTGGGGAAACATTGGGCACCTTCTTCATCAAGGATTGGATAAACCTGGGACGAAGTTTCGATCCCTTGAGGACGCAAGATAAAATATAGTTCAGGTTTGAATCGATGAATTTCTCGGATATAGGGCCATGTAATCAAAGTTGGGAAGATTTGTCTGAAGACGAAAAATTGGGGTGAAACATTTCTAACTGAACCTAGAAAGGCTTTGCCTCTCAATCACAACCCATTGATGATGATATGGTAGTCTCTAAGCCTCTCTATGAAATCATCCCAAATAAACTGCTACACATGAGTTAGGGATATTGACTTAATTTGCAAAAAAATATAGTTAAAATAAGATTTTTGTGATGAAAATTCATATTAATATGATTTCAAGTTGCAATTAATTTTAATCTGTAGGTCTGCAGCGTATACAGGGTGGTTAAGAAAAATCGAGTAAAATAACGAAATTTTATTCCCAGAGAATTCAAGCATTTTAAGACTATCAATACAATGTATGGCCTCCACGGGCATCAATAACAGCTTGACAGCTTCTTTGCATACTACACACGAGGTTGTTGAACATTTCTTGAGGAATTTGGTTCCATAAACGGGGCAGAAGCTCTCTCAGATCATTTAATGACTGGGGTAGGTTGATGACTATCTAATCTTCTTCGGAGCATATCCCATGCATGTTCTATGCAATTCAAATCTGGTGAGTGCGGTGGTTTTGGTATATGTGGAATACCAAGCTCCTCGCGCGTATTCTCAACTAAGGCTGCACGGTGCGGTCTAGCGGTCTAGAAATTGAAAAGTTTCACCAATAGCAGCGTGAAAATTTGGCACAACATTGTCAATGACATGCTCGCTATAGTGTAAGGCGTTCATATTCCCAGGACGCATGTGTAGATCTGTGCGCCCGTTGAAACATATCCCGGCCATACCATAACACTGGCCCTACGGAATGGATGGACTTCCTGGACATAGCGACGATTACGAGGTATGCGTGGGATTGTCCATACCCTTATTCTTCGAGAATCTGTAATTCGTCCATATTTGGATTCATGAAAAGGACAGTACGCTATTAATCGTTCCAATTCATATGTTGCCTTACCCATTCCAGTCTTTGACGCTTATGGTCACGTGTTAATGGAACTCTTCTTAATGGACGTCTAGAACCTAGATTCACCTCTCTCGAACGTCGGCTGATGGTTTCGATGGAAACTTGGACCCCATCTGCATTTTGAAGAGTATTCCGTAGCATTCTACACGTAGATGTAGGGTTTGTTCTCGCCGAAACGGTGATGAACCGATCCTGAGCAGGTGTTGTTTTTCGTCGCCCACCAAGCCTTGGTCTTTCCAACACGGAACCTATTCGAAAGTCGAGATATCACACTTTGGCTGACTTGGAGCCTTTTTGCTACAACAATCTGAGTTAGGCCACCCTGTAATTCCGACAGCTCTATTAGCCTCAGCGTTTGTTAATTCACGTCTTGGCATTTTCAGAACTCGTTTCAAATCGAAGCCTTTGATAAACTGACTTCATTTCAAAATAAGAACATTCATAGAGCATATGCAAAGAACCAAACTTCAGAAAAAAGGCGACCAGATTGACGAAATGTCTCATACTGATTTTTATTGGATCGATTCCAGTTGTTATTCAGTTTTAAATGATTTTACAGCGATTTTCTCGAAGATTACATACTTTTAAAAACGATTGAATACGATATCCCTAACTCTTGTGGAGCAGAATATATGCCAATATTCAGACATTCGCATAAGCGGACAGTGACTTTGATGTTCAGATGAAAGACAAAAATGAAGTCACCCACAGTTTTTCATCCAGAGAACACCAGCCACAATTAGTCGAAGTTGGCCAGTCTCCTCATTAACTTCCACAGCATGTATCCATGCACGTTCATGGCCTGTTATGAAAAATTTCCATTCCCAACAGTCCGTACCGGGAGCGTGATCGCCAATGCGAAATTGAAATCATCCATTATTCCGCGATATCACGTATGAATGGGAACGAAATTCCAGCCCGGATTGCTGTTTGAAAATGTAAAAATGAGCGGGATATCTAGACTCTGATCTGTGAGGCTCGGTGTCTCCACCTCCGGTGATCGCGCCGGCAGGTAAACAATGCAATTGTGCAACGTCGAGGGAGCAAAAATCGACAGAGATCGAAACGTGTGAATCGGAACGAAACAGCATGCTCGGTGGCTTCGCTTTGTCGTCTGTGAGCTAGTTTTTCCATTTCCAGGGACGAATCGGGGACCAGAACATATTTATGCTGGACCATGAGGACGTGTAGATAACGTTTTGTATGACTGACTTGTAAATATTTGCCTGGAGTCCACACACGAACTCATCTATATGGAAATCGAGAGAAGCTTGTTCAATAAATTCTCCAGCCAGAGTGGGAATAACAATAGCTGAAGCGCGGTTTAAATGGAACAAATCGATAATTTTCCATGATGTTATTAACTCACTCGTCCCGTCGAATTCAAAATGAAATATAAACACAATAATCGTCTGTTTGAATAGGCGGTTTGAGTGGAAAAAAATCTACATTACTGGCAGTAGAAGGGTATTTATGAATCTCTTCAATAAAAAACATAGATTTTTTTGGAAACGCAAGCATCGTGGCACGTTTGAAGAAAGGGCAACAAGAAGCAGATAATTTTGGAGAAAAGCTCAATATGTTCCTTTGCTTAAGCATTCGTAATTGTAACCCCTTTCTCACTATAATTATGAGCCCTCCATCCCTATTGATTTATGGATTCAGAATAAAACCCATCCAGCAATTTTCCTGATTTTTTGTTTCATTTAATGGCAGATATTGATTAATAGATTTTGATTTACTAGATACAACATCCAGGAAAGATAGAGATGTCCTATCAGAATTCTTTCTTGCGTCTTCAATAAGCAACTTTTACACCTGTTGTGCTGATTGGAAAGATGTAAGAACCTTTGGACAAGGCTGGGTTAGGAAATTTTAAAATTGTGTGGTAATAAGCCTCCTCTTCTTCAACGTTGGTCCTTGATTATGTCACCATATGTAAATGTGATGTTGTCAACCAAGATTGCTTTGAAGATCTCCTAAGATCTCAATGCCCAATATCTTCGGAACGAAGTGTTTATGGGTTTATGTTGGTTAGAAATTTTCTCCTCAAAATAAGTTTTTTAACGGTTGTTGAATGCAGAGATCACAAAGTGGCTACCCTGTACAAATGTTGTAATAGTTTCGAAGGTTATCCATTATATTGAGGGAATTTTCCAGAACATTTCTCCGACTAAGAACCATGGAGTTTTCTGTGATATATTGTGATAATCTTGCTCAGTTTCCCAGTAGGGTTGACCTACATATTTCATAACTTTCTCGAGGTCTCCACATTCCATATATCAACAGCTTAAAAAAACGTCCAACCAAAAGTTGCGAATTGGCAAATACATACCCACGCACAACAGCTACTCCATCTCGAGAACAAACAAGGAAGGCAAATAAAGACATGACTTTTTTCAACAACAAAATCCTCGACGGTCTTGCAGAGCACGATCTTCGCGAAAATATTCAATTTCGCGCAACTTGCTCGAATAATGAAACTGGATATCTTGGCTGTCTCGAACAAATCTTATGAAATCCCAGCTCCTAAATTTCTCGGAAAGAAACAGGATGAATGCTTAGCGTAAGGAGGAATTCAGCGAGTGCAAAATGCACTCGCTTATTTAATATTTAATCAACACAGCAGAATATTTGCAGACAACAACAATAATTTAGACAATGAAAACTCAATAAGTGCGTTGCTCTGAACATTGGAGCTATATTGTTGATTTATGTTCGCTCCATGTTGGAATATATTAGGAAAACGCTAAAATAATATTTTTGCAACATGTTTACCTTTATCTGGAATGAGAAAAGGCACCACAAGAAAGAATGTCAGAAGAAGGAATCTTAGAGCATTGCGAGAAGTTCTCCCGGAACTTTAGTACTATGAGATCTGAAAAGCACCTCGATCTGACTAGAAGCTTGTTAACCCTCCTCAATGACTTCTCGGTGCTACTTCAGGAAGCGCTGTTGTTCCTAGACCTGCAGGTGACATTAGGAAACAAACAGAATCAGTTGCATTAGCACTAGCTATACTTTTTGGCCATTAGACCACAGATAACGTATGGCTTTGTCGAGGGCTTTGTAGAGTGGTGAAGAAAGAGTTTACAAGCAACTGGCCACATGAGCTTACGCACCTGAAAGGAGAGGCCTGATTGATCCTTCTTGATCAACTGTCTATCCACTTATTTTCACAGGGGAAGGCTAAATGGGCATTACATAGCCTTCCAGCTAAATGCGATAGAAACGAGAGTCTCAGGGCTTTTGGTTCTTTTTTTTTTTTTAATGTTGTGATTTTCACGAAAAGGAATATCCTGTAATGTTCAGAGAACATCGTGAGAACCAAGGGCAAGCAGGTAGGAATTGGTGTTCTTCTTGAATTTCTGGAGGTTATATGCCTCGGAGAACACCTCCCTAGGCAATGTGTTCCAAAGCCTCGCTGTTCGTTGGATGAACGAGTCTTTGAAGAGAGATGTTCTGCAGGTCTCCAAAGTTACCACGAAGGGGTGTGAAGACTTAACTTGACGGGTTAGTCTGGAAGAGACTGCCAGAGGGGGAACGATTGCTGATAATTCAGAAGAGCATCGCCCATGGAAATATCTATAAAATAGAGACAGATCGCCCACTTTTCTACGGTGTTCCAGAGAAGTGAGCGAGCTTGTAAGCGATGCATCACCGACGAGACGAATTGCCCTTTTTTATACGGAATCCAAAAGTTTTAGGGTGTGTTTAGGTGCAGCACTCCAAACATGGGAACAGTATTCCAGGACAGGTCGAATCTGTGCCTTATAGATCATAAGCAGCTGACCTGAGGTGAAATAGCTCCTGGCACGAAACAGAAAATCAAGTTTTTGGGATGCACTTTTAGCAATGTACTAAATAGCATCCTAATTGACCTCACCATATCTAAAAATCAAGCTATGACGGATAATTGATTCCATAATTTCAGCTAGAACAGATAAGGCTGATGGTTCTTGAGCTGAAGGAGTTCGAGTTCAGTTTATCAATGCTTTCATGAATTTGATATAAAATTGACGCCACAAGGGATGCCGAGTGTTGAATATCGATCAGCGTTAGAGTCTCTCTCGTGCTACAATCTAGAAGCAGCACCATCGTAAAGAGATCAAAACAGTCTTACACCAAATCACAAGCAAACAAATCCAATAAACGAAGCCAGAAGTCGTAAGTACACAAATAACACGACGAAATAGGTAAAGAGGTGTAGTAAACGAAGGGGCTTAGCGTACTGAACTAGCGTACTGAGGCGTCACTATCTTTCTCACTCACCCATGATGTAAGGACTCACTCCCTCCCATTCAGACCAGATTAAGTTATGATCTCAAGGCAGGCATTGGATTCACTAGAATCAATTTCAGTGAAATTCCTGATCCAAGGATACCGAGTGTACGCCAATAAATTGAATATCATGTGTAAATTGTATAGTCCATTTTTATCTGTCGTTAGTGGAATAGCCCTGGTGAACAAATATTCCAATATATCTACCGAAGAATCCAGATGTGACATATCCCATCGGTGCAATGAACATTCGAATAAAACGGATAATGCTCACGGTGGAATCGTCGACTGAAACGTGTGAGAAATCCCATTTATCAAAAAACCATATAAATCTGGTCGTGTCCTCTGAACAGAACGATCAATCATTCTTTGAAATGGCTTAATAATGTTCCTCTGGACGCGTACAGTCGCGGAAAACATATACGAAGGCTGAGTCCAATTTTTTTCCTGGGATATGGATATACTCAGTCAACTCAGTGCGAAACTCAGATTTATAAACGTCGAGGATCGTGTACGGTTTTATCGCTTTTATCTTCACACATTCGTTCGGTGGAAAGCTGTTCAAAAGAATTTTTTGCAAAGGGGATGTAGTGCGGTCCATGATTCATTTCATCGATAGCAATTTTTTCTTCACGGTGGAATTCTGAGATCGTTTTTCATTTCTCATCGAAAGAACTGCAGTTGTGCAGCAAGAAGCTATGTGGCATTCTCAATTTTCACTCTTGAAGGGAAAATGGCTAATACGCAATTTGTGGCGAAATAAATATATACAGGGTCTTTCACGAGGAACCTCACCCATATTTATACGGGAAACTACTGAACGTATTTTCATGAAATTCAGCACTTATAAGTATTTCAAGATGCTGATGAAATCTAAAATATTTTCAAGGCATGAGCACCTCCAGTTTTTCCAGAAATGACGTCAACTTCCGTTTTTCAAATTAGAACACCATTTTTTTATTGCAGAAATAGATTCCTTAGAAAATTTCAAGTTATTTTGATGTAACATTTTTCAGTTTTGGTTGGAAAATTCTCTCTGAGCGGGAAAATTCGAAAAAAAAATCGAAAATAGAGCTCCGCTGAAACAAGAATAACTTCGAGGTTTTTGAATGGAAAATTTTCATTTTTGGGATTATTCAAGATGTAAGATTGATGTATCCACTTTAAAAATCGAAATCGCGATTCATGATACAGGGGGTGAAAAAATCGCTTTCAAAGTTAGGGATGACAAAATCGTGAAAAATCAATTTTTTCAAATTAGAACCCCATTTTTTTATGGCAGATATTGAATCTATGTTAAAAAATAATGTGAGTGTATGCATCACACCCTTGCCCTAAAATGGATATTTTCTGAGTTAATATCCACTTTAGGGCAAGGGTGTGATGCATACACTCACATTATTTTTTAACGTAGATTCAATATCTGCCATAAAAAAATGGGGTTCTAATTTGAAAAAATTGATTTTTCACGATTTTGTCATCCCTAACTTTGAAAGCGATTTTTTCACCCCCTGTATCATGAATCGCGATCTCGATTTTTAAAGTGGATACATCAATCTTACATCTTGAAAAATCCCAAAAATGAAAATTTTCCATCCAAAAACCTCGAAGTTATTCTTGTTTCAGCGGAGCTCTATTTTCGATTCTTTTTTCGAATTTTCCCGCTCAGAGAGAATTTTCCAACCAAAACTGAAAAATGTTACATCAAAATAACTTGAAATTTTCAAAGAATCTATTTCTGCAATAAAAAAATGGTGTTCTAATTTGAAAAACGGAAGTTGACGTCATTTCCGGAAAAACCGGAGGTGCTCATGCCTTGAAAATATTTTAGATTTCATCAGCATCGTGAAATACTTATAAGTGCTGAATTTCATGAAAATACGTTCAGTAGTTTCCCGTATAAATATGGGTGAGGTTCCTCGTGAAAGACCCTGTAGATAGATAAATGGATTCATTATTCGTGCATGTGTACATGTCAAAAAACAACGTTCAAGTGAAAGAACAATAAAATAAGCTATACAAACAATAAATATAACAATCACAGTAGTTATACGAGAAAATACAATCAGATTTCAAAAATATTTCATTGAAAAACGATATTTCAACGAGTTTTGATGTAGAATAATCACAGAATTGACGGTTAACCAAATAATCATATGCGCCATAAAAGGTATAAACTCACCCCTCAAATAAAATTTTCCCAAAATTATGGTTTTGCAAATATAGAAGAAAAAGTTTTTAAGGTATTTACAACGCTCTGTAGCTTTCAAAAGAGGCCGAATTTTGAAAAATGACATAGTTTGTTCGTTGAGAGAAATCTAGAATTGAAAAATTACCAATCAGAGGCTCAGCCTGTATATCAATTGAATCATAATGAAAATCCGATCATAACTATCAAAGACACGTGGTCTAACCCACACATCACTTCTCAATTGTCCACATTTCTAGATTTTTCAATTTCCAAACCATTATTTCCGATTTTCTACGTCCATAAATTCTACGAAATCCCCAGAATAATAAGAAATATAATTTTATAGCAGGCCTCCTGAAATATTAATAATACTTTTTCGATGTTATCGCTTTCACGTTGGAGTAATTGATGTAATAAAAATTGAACATTAATGTTTATATCAGTTATTATTGCTTGCGACTATTAATTCAATAAAGTGATCATAATGATGAACATATGGTTCTGTTCAGTGAGTATGAATTCGAAAAATTGATTCGTTTACCGCTAACTGAATACTCCCCAAATGTTATCAACGGTAAAATTGTGGTAATATCCTGCTGTTCAGAATTTATATTTCATCGATAGGTTCAGTTTTCAGTATCATCATTCAATTTATATTGTAGCATATAACATATGAAGAGTATCCATTATTTGTGGTGAATGTAAATAGTATAGTATGGTAGGTCAAAAACCACAAAATCCTGTGTAGTGTTTATTTATTTAAATTGTGACCGGTTTCGTGGTCGTAACGAGACCACATCCTCAGACAAGAAACAGGCTGAAAACAACACAAAGAATCAGAACAACAAACTCTATATACGGATGTCACAACAAAGAAAAGGAAAACTAAGATATTCACAATCATTATAAAAAGGAACTTACATTGTTCAATAATAACGAGAATTGTCAAGTAAAATTAATTTCGGCTAAGAGCAACATCAAAACAACGAATGGCGTCTATCGACTTTTTCAAAAAAGGAAGAGGTTCTTTTAGTTATTGGGAAATTTTGTCGGTTACGCCATCTATTCGCTCTAGTGACAATCAAGATCTAAATGAGGTAGTGAACTAATATCTACGTCCAAATTCTATCAGGAGGGAAAAGACTAGAATTACCAACACAGAAGCTGGGGTTGCCAATGGAACGTTCAACGAATCCTTGATAAAGACGCTAAGAAGGAAAATACGAGATAACGACTTAGTCATCTCTAGAGCAGACAAAAGTAACTGCATGGTAATCCTTAGTAGAGAACAATATGTCGCGAAGGTCATGAAATTTATCAGCGATAATAATATTGCAGTATCTAACACTAGGCTTCAACCTTTTATAAAACTTGTTAATAATACACTCAAAAACTCTACCCATGTCATGACCCCCGGCCAGATGAGATTCCTTTCAGCTAATAATACTATGATTCCTAGGCTATACGGTCTGATTAAAACACACAAGTCAACAATTCCTGCTGAAATGCCTATAAGACCGGTAGTCGCTTTCAACAACTCGCCCACCTATAAATTGTCGAAGTGGCTGAGTAATCGACTACAGTCCTCATTGAACTATGTGTTCCCTCACACAGTTAAAAGTAGCATGGAACTGGTTAACAAAATATCTGACATACCTATCCCTTCAACATGCGTGTTGGTTTCTTTCGACGTAGTTAACCTTTACACCAGTATCCCCTGTAAAGATGTCATAGACATTGTAAAGGATGACCTCATTAGTAGCGAGTGTGTTGATGCTGAGGTTGCTGAATTGGTAAACCTCCTAGAGGTCTGCCTCAAACAGAATTTTTTCGGCTTCGATAACATAACATACTCCCAAAAGGACGGATTAGCCATGGGATCACCACTAGCGGCTCTATTGGCTGACATCTTTATGAATAACCTGGAAACTAACTACATCCTGAATAACAGCCCATTTTCACAGTCTATTATTTATTACTACAGATACGTGGACGACATTGTGTGCCTGTGGGACGACTCCTCAGACTCCCTTGATGAATTTCTGACCTACATCAACAGCATTAGCCCCCATATCAAGTTCAAGATGGAGAAGGAAGATGACGGGAGATTGAACTTCTTGGACCTGAGCATCGAGAACCTCAATGGAAGACACTGTTTTTCCGTATACAGGAAACCCTCACACACAGGGGTTGTTATTAACAATTCCTCCTATCACCCTTATAACCACAAAATAGCATCGTTTAGAAGCTATATTAACAGATGTTTTAGCCTCCCCCTATCCGAGCAAGGTCGGAGAAACGAAATCTCGACGATCAAACAGATAGCATTTCTGAATGGCTTTCCAGAGACCCTTATAAATAAGTTGATACGAGACAAAATTAACACCATTAACAGGAATTTGGCCTACACAAGCCAAGAAACCACCGAAAACCATGATGCCGACCCAAAATACCACATTTTAACGTTCAATGGACATGTTTCTTACACGCTGGAGAAAATTTTTAGAAAATATGGTGTTCGTGTCTGCTTCAGATCTAGGGACACACTCTCCAGCATTTTCTTCAATGGTAAAGACAAAACTGACATACTGGCCGGGAAGGGCGTGTATCGTCTTGACTGTTCTTGTGGTTCCTTTTATATCGGGAAGACCATAAGGAACTTCAAGACGAGATTCAAAGAACATTTCTCTAGCATGAGTAAGAATGATAACAGTTCACAGTTTGCCGAACATGTCGTGAGCATGGGACACGTAGCGGACTTACAGAATGGCTACAAAATCTTGCACCGTGAGCAAATAAATGGCATAGTCGATAACTTCGAAATTTTGGAAATTCGAAGATCTTGCATTGCTAATCCTGACCTGGTAATAAATTCGCAGGTACATTTCCCTAACACCTTGTTTGATTATGTACTGAGTTGAAACTGTAATCCTGTAGTTTTCTTTTCTTTAGAATTTGGACGTAGATATTAGTTCACTACCTCATTTAGATCTTGATTGTCACTAGAGCGAATAGATGGCGTAACCGACAAAATTTCCCAATAACTAAAAGAACCTCTTCCTTTTTTGAAAAAGTCGATAGACGCCATTCGTTGTTTTGATGTTGCTCTTAGCCGAAATTAATTTTACTTGACAATTCTCGTTATTATTGAACAATGTAAGTTCCTTTTTATAATGATTGTGAATATCTTAGTTTTCCTTTTCTTTGTTGTGACATCCGTATATAGAGTTTGTTGTTCTGATTCTTTGTGTTGTTTTCAGCCTGTTTCTTGTCTGAGGATGTGGTCTCGTTACGACCACGAAACCGGTCACAATTTAAATAAATAAACACTACACAGGATTTTGTGGTTTTTGACCTACCATACTATACTATTTATATTGTAGGTTATGTTTTCGGCAGTATGGACGAACAGAAATGAATTTGACCACGAATTATACATCAGGGCGTTCAGAAGTCGACAATGACAGACATTTGGCCGAAATGATATCGTCCTTGTCCACCTAAGACTATAAGTTCTTTCGAAACAGACCAATACGTACCTTTTTAAAATCAGATAATATGGCACGTTTAAAGAAATTATGACAAAGAGCAGTTCATATGATAGAAAACAAGCTATAATGAAAAAATCATTTTTTAAGACAAGCTTTTAAAATAACAACACTCATCCGCCATTTCGAAGCCGCCATCTTGAATTCCTCAATTTTGAAAAATCGTAATTTCCGACCCAGAAAACCCCCAGATAACAATTTTGAATAGAATCGGATCATAATTACAAAACTCGTCCGCCATATTGTAGCCGCCATCTTGAATTTTTCAATTTTGACGGAAGAATCATCATTGTCGAACCCAAAAACCCCCATATACTAATTTTGAATGGAATCGGATGATAATTACAAAACTCATCCGCCATTTTGGAGCCGCCATTTTGTTTTTTTCTATAAAAAATATTTCATGATGCATTGTCACCAGAATTATGTACACCTGCCAAATTTCAAATCAATCGGACGATTAGAAGTGTGTCATATTCAACTTGCAAGATTTGATTACAGACAGACAGACAGACAGACAGACACCGGGACAGGTGAAACTAAATAAAAGCTTTTAAAAATCACTACCTATACAATTGTACGTAGGATACACGAGCACAGATAAAAACCTCAACAAGAGCTCTGTCTTTCCATGTGAATGCAGTGATTTTGAAATTGTTAACAGATTGAGCTGAATCTTGAAACAACGATATGGACGAAGAATTTTGAAATCTGCAACAAGGAAAAGACGGAAAACTATAAAAATATCAAAAAAATATGTAATAAAAATGAAGATCACGCCCTTCAGTTGGACCAACAAAATGAATGTGAAAAATGGACTAGCAGAGATCTAGCTTCTAGCCACCAGGTGGCACCACCACAGCAAGACAATGACATACCGGTTTCTGGCTTATTAGCCGTCATCAGTGCCATATAGCCTTATACTGCGGTAGCAACCAACTGAAACGGTAGAACTCATATTACTCCATAGCAGGGTCTACACCCATATAAGATCCAACTGGTTCAAGAACCAAAGCCACTTGACCATAATAAGCGTAGTTTGTTTGCTGATTGGGCCCTGAAGCAGCTTGGAGTTGATTTGGTGATAACATTATTTCGAGAAATGGTCCAATTAATTGGCCTCCAAGATCATGCGACATAACTCCAATGGATTATTTTCTTTGGGGTTATGTCCAGTCATTGGTTTATGCTGATAAACCAGAAACAATAGACGCATTGGAAGCCAACATAATTCGTGTTATCGCTGAAATAAGGCCTGAATTACTCGAAAAAGTGGTCCAAAAATGGTTTGGTCGAGTGCGGTTCC
This sequence comes from Adalia bipunctata, assembly GCA_910592335.1. Lineage (NCBI taxonomy): Eukaryota > Metazoa > Arthropoda > Insecta > Coleoptera > Coccinellidae > Adalia > Adalia bipunctata. Next base: position 7,865,000 of record OU342955.1, on the reverse strand, counting down.
TCAGAGCTAGTCGTGGTGGACATATGCCGGGAATTATTTTTAAAACATAAATGTCATAGAATTATCTTTCGAATAAAAAAAAATGGGCTTCAATCTTAATTTGAATGTGTTTTATTTCAATTTAAAGTTCTATCACTCTAAAAAAACAGCCGAGAGATTTATTGACAAGTTGATGTTCTGATTCCTTTTCCATAATCCAATAATTTCCAGGCATTCTCATTATCTTCAGTGGTATTCATTTGATGAAACGTCACAGTGCTATCCTAATTCTCCACACAATATCTCTTGTACTCAATTCTATGTCATGGAAAATATTCCCCAATATTACCGTCGACCAATCAACATTAACCTTCATCGGGATATATCACACTGGCGCATTTTCAACGAGGCATAAATACCTACTACATCAGTGACATTTTCAGGTATAGAACCTATCGTCAATCTCGCCTGAATTAATCCAGCACACTCTGTACACTTCATTATGTTGACAGCCATGTCGAAATTAACTCTAGTTGATGGCATTTCTGCATCCGATACTTCCCGACATTTATCAAAGAGATAATCTATTGATCTTCACATATCCCATCACCGACGTGCAACCGCAACTTGATTGAATCGCTGGAAAGCAAACAAGCTGTGAAATGGGGGCTGAAAGTTTGGCATCTACATGGGGCTCAGGCGAGAGGAAACATGATTTCGGGTGAAACTTCAATAGGTTGTAGGACCAGTTAATGGATTCCCGAAAACCTTCGGAATTAGGAGGCGGAAAGATTGTCGATAAATCCATAGCGAACCACTGTGCGAATTATGTTGGATATGATTGGTCCGTCAATATTCAATTACCACTGCCAGAGTTCACAAAATTTCACCTCAGATTTTGTGGAGAGAGTCTTAGCCAGACGACTTAATGAAGAAACAGAAGCACTGGCGACGATACCGAGTGAACAATTTGGGTTCCGAAAACAACATTCAACTGAACAACAGCTCCTAAGAATGACCGAGTATATCACAGAAGGATTGCAGAATAAACAAGCCACAGGACTACTACTACTAGATATAACCAGAGCTTTTGATAAAGTATGGCATGAAAGACTAGCATATAAAATGATAACCGCAGGTTATTCACCCAAGTTATGCAGAATAATAAGAAATTATTTGAGGGATAGGAACTTTTGTGTGGAAATAGGTGATGTTCATTCCACACTCAGATATTTAGAAGCAGGAGTTCCCCAAGGATCCATACTAGGACCGCTACTCTAAAACATATACATTCATGATATACCAAGAAATCCAAGATGCCTGCTTGCTCTATACGCAGACGATACGGGCATAGCAATAAGGCACACAAATACAAAAATAATTCACAAAATACTTCAAGAAGGTGCAGATGATATCAGTCAATGGTGTAGCAGATGGAAAATTAAAATCAATGGAGAGAAGAGTCAAGCAATACTCCTTCAAAAGAGAAAACTGAAGATAGAATCGAAGATATCCATAGACAATAATGAAATTGAATGGAAGAATGAAGCTGAATACCTAGGAGTAATATTAGACAAAGGACTAACGTGGAAACAGCACATTAAGTATACACTGGATAAAACGAATGTAGCCATGAAAAGACTATACCCGATTATAGGCAGAAGAAGCCAAATGAATAGAAACACGAAATTAATGATCATAAAAGCAGTCGCCAGACCGCAGCTAACATATAGATCAACAGCATGGGGCTATGCAGCGAGAACCCATATAAAGAGGATACAAAGTACAGATAACAAATTTTTGAGGTGGGCATTAGACGCCTCCTGGTTTGTTAGGAATGAACAAATCAGAAAAGACATAAAACGGGAGTCCATTACTACATTCATCAAACGAAAAGCTGCAAAAGCCTATGAAAGAGCTAGTGAACATCCAAATGACGACTTTAGAAGGTTAGTTGACTATGACCCCGCTGAAGATGAAAAAACGGCGAGAATTTACCGTAAAAGACCTAGAGACCAATTGCGAAGATGAAGATATAGAACGCCACACTTAGTGAGAGATATCCAATTGAAGGATGAACACAAACACTCAGCATAAAAGAATGCGGAAGAGAAAATAACAGATAAGATGATGGAAGGTTTAAAGGCTTATGCCCGGATCCAACCGCAAGAGAGGTGTTTTGTCGGTAAGAATCCTACACTACCCACAAAGACTGGGTGTCTGATGTAAGATTCACCTCTTCTAGAACAAAAAAAAAACTCAGATTTCATGGATTCATTTACTCAAATTGCCAATCTATTATCATTCTCTGAAACTGAATTGTCTTCTGAATTTGAAAGCCTGATTTCATACTCGAATGATGGACCAATGCTGTGAAATGTAGCCCCTGCCTAACCGTTATTATAACATATCAGGTACTGACTTTTTTTTGAGTCGATCATTGAAATTGAGCCGTCAGAAAACCTGGCAATTTCTCATATTAAATAAAATTGTGAGAAGTTAATGGTTTTCCTTGTAAGTTCCGTTAATTAAAAACGTTAAGAACGATACGAGCCTCAACAGCTCTTCTATTGACTTGAGAAACGCCGCGGTGTAGGAAATTCGAACGTTGATTAAAATCTCCAGCGTCGTTTCTTCAAACACGCCGTTTACTTAGATCCACTAGGGGAGTTTCGTCTGAATCGAAAATGACTTATAAATTTCTCCAATCTCTTGGCGCTTCGCCTTCGTGAATTTGTAATATTATAAGCTAGAGTTAATTTTAAACAGAAGTAGATACACATGGCTCTCTTCGACAATTTTCTTCGTCTTCGAAAGCGAATCTTAATGAATATCGATTGGAAATGTGTTATATCAAATGAAGTAATTAATTTTGATTTTCTCATAACAGAAAGCCGTTCGCTCCTTTTGTTTTCCAATCTAGTTTTATCCCTTCACAAAAACATTTTGAGTAGACGAAAGTCCCCAGATTTGATAGAAAATTCTCCCAGTGTAAACATTGAAAATCTTCTTTTCGTAATATCAAATTCAAAAAACGAATCATGACCCTAAATATTCGTCTACAAGCCTGTAGTCTCTCTGAATTGCGTGGAAGCTCTTCCAGTAGAGCTAAGACGCAGCATATTTTAATAACGAGATGTGCTCCAGTAAAACATTTCATATGGTGTGACGACACGAACGTCGTCTCTAATGAAATATGTAGATGGAAATTTCATGCTAATAATCGCCGAGTCAGGTGTGATGTGCATTAAGGTAAATGCACCTTTGTTCGGTGCTTAGACGCTTATAACGACGTCAGCGGAAAAGTTAATTGCATGTAAACTTCGGGTACTTTGCTCCCTTGGCGACGGAGCACTTACGCGATGGACTTCGGTCATGGTTACTCTGATGTGTTGGATTTTTTGATGAATATCCTCTTGGATAACGAGTAGCATTATCATAAAATAAGATGATAGATGGTCACGTTTTTGCTCAAGCTGAGAGTTCCTGTTTTTATTTTCTTGAAAGAAGCGGCTCTACCGAATCGAACACATTCAAAGACTTCAAAGATGGAATTCGTGAGGCTATTGAGGACATAGGGCAGCCACTTTGCGATTTGATTATGGAACATTTCATAAAAAGGATAGAGGAAAGTCACCAAATATGAAATAGTATCATAATATGGAATACCTTCATTTCTCCAAGACTATAAGTAATGAACGGCTTATTTGACCATCTTCTGTTTCATTCGGTCTACTTACTATCGCACTGACACCATCGAGTCAGTTGCGCAAACGCTCAACGTGTGGCAGGCGTGTTTTGTTCTGTTGTGAAGAAAATTTTAAAAGGTAAGTAGTAAATGAGTATTGCCAGCTGTTATGTTTGTGTACATAAATGTTATACTATTTAGTATATCGGTATTATGTTTATTTCACCATTTTGTGAACTTTTGTCATTGAAATATTGTGACTTGAAAAAATAATTAGAAGAGTTTGAACTAGTATAAAAATCCAAATATGGACAGTCGTCGGTGTCTAATTATTAATGGAACATGCTTGATGTGTGGGCTCTGGGCACATTATGATTGTGCTGGTCCAGAGTTTGATACTTGGATCTGTGATTTTTGCAAGTAATTATGTAACTTCTTTCATTTATCACAATATGTTATATTCATTTAATTGATCTCAAAGATATTAATGTCCATTTTTGTTATTTTCATGTTGATTTAAGCTTATATTCCATATATGGGTTCCTATTCCATATTTGGTTACTCATTTGTGATTTTGTTTTTTGTGTTAGATTTCAATTAGACAACTAATATATTTGACTAGAGACTGTTAAGTACTACATATAAATGTATGACTGATTAGTATAAACATTAAACTGATCTAATTGATATGAAGTTTTTTCTTTATATCCCAAAAACAAAATGGTATTCCATATTTGGTGACTTTCCTCTATGGTCCTATAGTTGTGGTCGTGGTGGTCATTTGGCTGTATATTTTCCATTATGAACGGCATTCCTTCCTCTTTATAATGAAATAAACATCTGATCATTCATCTGAAACAAGGCATTTTTCTTTGAATGTCAAAATAAAACCTCTTATTCTCAATAGAGGAAGTGGGACTCAACAAAAAGAATATGTTTTCAATAGGCCCTTTGTTTTTTATACAAAAACGGCAGTGCTTTCGAGTACGATGTAATGAAATAACCTTGAATGGTTATCCCCTATTATATCTAGGGTTGACTATAACAGAGTGAGAAATATCGGATTCCTTCTGTTTCGTATCATTGAGTGTCATTCTACATTCGGCGTCGTTTTGAATATAAAGAAAAGTTTTAATCCCACATATTCTTATCAATGACCTAAAGCATTCCTTTGCATCTTGTCAATCCACTTGACTCAAGTATCATAGTTGAAAAGCACTTATGAAAGAGAAGATTCAAGATGATTAGAGTATCATGCGGTAGCACGACAGCATTTGAAGTCGTACAAATTTGAATCTCTGATCCACAACGGAAATAGTTATGTACAGTACGGTCTAAATGATTGAATCCAATGGAATCAACATTTTCAACATCATTCCATTGAATTTTCCTAGTTTCCTCAAGAAACTTCCGAAATACAACTTGAAGAGAGCTAGAAATCTTGAGATCTATGCTCGAATTACACTTTCTCCAACAAAGCGACGAAGAAATGCCTCAACCGTAGATCGGAACAACAACAAAAGACTTTTTTCATTGTCTGAAATGGGAAGCAGCATACTCGTATAACGAGCTATCACATCGATACAGTTTTAATTGGATTGATCTGTTCAAGTTGCTACTTTATGCGTATGCTCACTTTCTTTCACAGATTCGTGCTTTCACTCATTTTTTCAGAGGATATTCCTAATAAGGGCTAATTCGATGCTGCGTTTCAGTTGATTGTGCATCGTAAAAATGAGAGTTGCATTGAAATGATATTTGTGTGTAACAGGATGTAGCTTTCGGTTTCGATTGGAAGTTGCAATATAGACAATATAGTTCCATCAACAATTCAAAGGTTTAGTTAATGTATCTTTAAATTTCTCGATCAATATCTCTTTCGTCAAAATATTGATTTGATCATTTAATTTTTGGAAATTTTTGTCATTTCATTCAAGAGCTCAAGTAAATAATTTCCGAGATAATTTCGGATATGTCATACCAAAGAGGTTCACTTAATTATTGAGATAATCCACAAATTGATGCAGGACCTTAAGGAATAAATGTTTCTTTATGTTTTTACTGAAGAAAGTATCGAATACGTTTCGGACCAATCCTTGAATTTGATGAATTTGGCATGGTACCAAATGAAGATTTCTGTAGTGGCGTTGAAATTTGTGCTGAATCAAAATTTCAACTCATTTCAGACTGAATAGAAACAAATCGAAATTATGCAATACACCAAAATCACATTTATTTCCATTCTTTCAAAGTTACTCAATGCAAAACATCAAGGTAGCTCATCTGAAAGATAATAAATGGCAATGAAATAATTGATTGGAATTATGCCCATGATTATTCTAATTTCTCCTCATTCGCAAGGCCGTAGCCAGGGGGGGGTCCGATGGGCTCCGCCCCCCCCCCCCCCGAAATTTTTCTAGAGCTCAGTTCAACGGACACTTCCCCTCCCCCCGAAATTTTTTTCTAGCTACGGCCTCGGACGGACCCCCCCCCCCGAAATTTTTTTCTAGCTACGGCCTTGCTCATTCGTATTACAATTAATTCATAAAATTAGTCAAATTATCATTTTTCACATGGAAGTATTTTAATTGAAATCATTCAATTGGATACACTGTCAGTTTTTTCCTATAGTTTATAAGTATAATAAAGGAATGAATAGTCTCATTTTCTGATAAATCCGAGTCGTAAAAGAGCACAGATGAAAACCTCATCAAAAACTCTGTCTGCCCGTATAAGTGTAGGGATATTGGATTGTTTTACAGAATAAGCTGATATTTATATTGAAGGGCATCTTTTAAGAATGCAATTTGATTTTTACTTTCTCCAAAGGGGCTGACAAAGCATTTTTCAGTAATGTTAAACGAAGAAAACAAAGGAGGAGAAATCGAGAAGGGAAGATCAATCATTATATTCATTATCAAATTATTTTGAAGGTACCGACCCATCTCAAGAACGAATCATATGCTGAATGAATAGCCTTAAAACTATCTGGAAATTTAAATACTGAGCAGTAATTGACCAAATGGTCAATAGTTTTTCTTCATGTCCGCACTCACATCTCGGGCATTCCATTTAAAAAGCATACCATGACCTGTCCTAAGACGATTTCAGAGACAAAACCAGCAACTTCATCAGAAGGATAAAGAATTGAACTCTTATTGAAAAAATCATTTGTAGTCCTTTCCGAACACCAAATTTCTTTCTAATTCTTTTTAAAATAGGGAAACTCATTGAACCTTAAAGGAATTCAATCTAGCCAGTCTTGTATCTAGCATATAATTTATAATAGAAAATAAATTTGGAAAGGAATGAAATTCATACCAAGACTCCATTGGAATAAGTATCATTGATATCGGTGAAATCAAATCCCTATAATCTCAAGCTATTCTATTGAAATTTGATACTTCTTAATCCCTAGTGGATAACCGGATATTTCTCTGACAAAAAGCCCGCAAATGAATTTTGGAACCGAATACCATTTTCTCAAATCGATCAATTGCAAAGACAAATCTGAACGAATCTTTTTTATTGTTTCAGCTTGCATCAAATCCAAACAACACCACGCCTCCCCCACCTCAGCCCAAATCTTCCAGACCGATCTCGACGTCACCGACGGAGGATCCTCAGCAGCTGATCTGCTCGACCTAGTGCGGCACCTTTCGTCCCAAGCGGATCGCCATGTGACTGTAATGGGAGCCAACGTCAGCCGCCACTCGTCCAAGGGCCTTTCTGGCCGTAGATCGCAGTCCAGTGGCAGCATCTGCAACGGCAAGGGTAAACACAACGAGAGCAAGTACTGCGGGAGCTTGCCCAGCTATCTTGACGACAGGGATGCTGGAAGCTGCAACAATAACTATGACTGCGAGAAGGCAGCCGTTGACGAGGTAAGAGAATACAGTGCTCAACCAAAGAGTAATAGTAATAGTAAAAAGGGGTTACAGTTCACTGCGACCTTAAGGTCTATTGTGCCCCCTATCAGAGCTTGTGACTTGTAGATACATCAAGAAGACCGGAAAAAATATCAAGTTTTTTTTTATGTTGTGATTTTCACGAAAAGGAATATCCTGTAATGTTCAGAGAACATCGTGAGAACCAAGGGCAAGCAGGTAGGAATTGGTGTTCTTCTTGAATTTCTGGAGGTTATATGCCTTGGGGAACACCTCCCTAGGCAATGTGTTCCAAATCCTCGCTGTTCGTTGGATGAACGAGTCTTTGAAGAGAGATGTTCTGCAGGTCTCCAAAGTTACCACGAAGGGGTGTGAAGACTTAACTTGTCGGGTTAGTCTGGAGGAGACTGCCAGAGGGGGAACGATTGCTGATAATTCAGAAGAGCATCGCTCATGGAAATATCTATAAAATAGAGACAGATCGCCCACTTTTCTACGGTGTTCCAGAGAAGTGAGCGAGCTTGTAACGATGCATGACCGACGAGACGAATTGCCCTTTTTTGTACGGAATCCAAGAGTTTTAGGGTGTGTTTAGGTGCAGCACTCCAAACATGGGAACAGTATTCCAGGACAGGTCGAATCTGTGCCTTATAGATCATAATCAGCTGACCTGAGGTGAAATAGCTCCTGGCACGAAACAGAAAACTAAGTTTTTGGGATGCACTTTTAGCAATGGATCTCACGTGATTCTCCCAGGAAAGGTTACTGCCGACAGTAATGCCAAGCATCGAAATGGATGACTTCAATGGTATGGTCACTCCCGACAATTTTATGCTGGGCACAGTAAGATCGGCTTTTCTAGAGAAAAGCATGCTTGTGTTTTGTTTGCGTTGAATTCTACCAAGTTATTAGATCCCCATTCAAGAATTGTTGCCAAGTCCATATTCATGTTGTTTACATTTCTTCCTCTTTCGTTTTTGATTTGGCGGGCTGGTGAAATGATTTCCAAATTGATAGCACAGACATGCGATACCTTTGACAGTTGAGTAGATACTCGACTATGTATAAATGGCTTTGAAAATTTGAGAAAGTGGCGAATGAAATAGCTTAAGCACGAACGTTAATTCAGCCCCTTTATTTTGATACATCCTCGATCCTGATGTTCCGTGAACCTTCTCCAAAAATTCCAACCCGGATCCGAGTCTCGGGGAGAATGAAATACGGAATTTAGCAAATGGAAAAATGCGCACAAAAAGACCCGATGCGGGACGTACGAGAGGCAGATCCATCTCCAGGCAGCGAGTCTGTTAGATGGAAAAGAATGAATTTCAATTTTTTACTAACGCAACATCACGTCATCCGCACGAACCTCGTTTTTTATTAAAATTACTGGAACGGAACGTCGGAGCAAAGTACGCCCGCACGAAGAAATAGCTGAGCTTTCATTCATAAAGTATTTTCGACGATTGTCCGGGAAAAATACATAAGCGCACTTTGTTTGATGTGGGAAGGCGGATGAAAATGTGGCGTCCAATTTTGGAACTGTATGTTTGGTCGCTGAAGATAAGGATTCGGTATTTGATTCGTTGATGGCACACAAACAATCCTTAATCCTATGAACGGACGGGATAGCAGGATCGTGATCGAAAACATCCTATTCTGCAGATATACGGCAGGATAATGATGCGGTCGGACTGACCTTAAAAATGGCTTACGGACTAAAATGTTCATAACCTCCTGCATCACTTTGAGAAAAACTACTCAGTTTGGACTTAATCTCTGATTAATTCATTAGAATATGAGCTCAAGGCCAAGCTACTATCCGATTAGGTACGTAATTGATAAATATTTCTGAATTTCGTGTGTGGAACGCTTCATATTGTGCCCAAGATAAGCGTGACACTTTTTGCTTTGCAATTGATGACTTCCATGTGTAAGCTTTAGAGTCCTGAATGTGAAACCTTCATCTTATAGTTGGAAGGAAGTGCAATATGAGATTTAACAGTTTTACTATTTCGTAGAGTGAGTTAAATGAACCAATTTAGGTTTGAGTGTTTTCTTTGTAGCTCTTCATCCCTAGGTGACCTCGAGCCACCAGGGTAGGATAATTCATGATGCTTAAAGAGGTACTCGGCACTTATTGCATTGGCTCAGTCAGATAAGGAGTAACAGCTTTTTTCTCAAATGCAAATTAAGGGCGGAACCGAGAATGAACGTTAAGGGCATAATTGGGAGTTGTCAGATGGGTACGGCAGTTAATTGTTGGTCGGGGAGTCAGTACAGAGTTCCTAGGGTAGTCGGTAGGGAGTTTAGACGGAGGCAGTTATTGCCATTAGAGACGGAATTAGATCTTCAAAACGATATCATATCGGCGGTACAGGATCCATTCATTTGTTCGGCGTAAAGACGTTCAGTAAATGCGTTATGTAGATTATTGTGTAGAATTAATTCTGTTAATAAACTGTATATAGACAGTTCGACTTTCATTGGTTCTTGGGAGAACTGTAGAAAGCGATAAAGACGTAAAATATAGGTTTGGTACCGAAGGTCATATTCCTAGCAGATAAAAAAAAACCTACATATATTTCACTGTATTGAGAACATCCTAAAAAGAGACTGTCCGATCTTAGTTCATGAAAAATCAGACTCCAGGAGGACATGAACAGGATTATGATTATGAACTATTTCAAGAAATGGAAAATCATTGTCAACGCGAATAAAACAATGACCATCCCCTTCGGAACAACAAGATTGATAAAGGAGAAGGAAAAGTGATATTAAACGACCAAGAGATAGAACGGAAGGAAGAAGTAAAATACCTAGGAATTATCTCAGATGAAAAGCTGAACGTTATATTAGAAAATCAATGGAAGTGGAAGTCAAAACACATAATCCCAGGCTTTACCCGATGAATTGAATGTGAAGAGCAAACTTTCATTGGAGAACAAAGTAAGCATAATTAAATCAGTAATGGTTCCTTGCTTACGCAAGTGTGATATGGAGAAGCTTACAAGAAGAAAGAACTCCAAAACACTTCGAACAAAGTTATAAGAAGTACAATGGGTGCCCCAGGGTATATAACTAACAAACAGATCAGAGAAGATAGAAACAGTAGAAAAAATTGTGACAAACATACAAAGAAACTGAAGGAAGCGATGAAAGTACACAAGAATGAACAACTACTGGACAAAAAATGAATGGACAAAAAAAAGGGAGTAGAAAATCCGGAAAACCGAAGAGAATGAATGTTTCTCACAAAGCAAACATAAAAAAAATCTAGGAAACTCTGAACCCACTATATTCTATATAATCATATTTCTTTTCATGCGAAACTTATAATTGCATGTGATAATCTGAATAATCATGAAGCTGAATAACTACGTCATACCATTGAGTCCTACCAAACTATTAAATTCAATGAAACTGCTCATATCTCAAGCTTACAGAAATTTTTGTTTCAGGTTCCTAGAATTCCACCGTTAGGTGATGGCGCACCATTACATTGGAAATTCTCGGATACGCAAACAGCACTTTGCGACCAAGGCTACGGTTCAGAACGATCCCCGGAGGAGGAATACCCTCCACCACTACCCGAACACGAAGGTCACGGACAGCGACATGACCATCACTTCCTGGAACCACACGAATGCTACCCCTTCATAACACCTGGTGAGATTTTTTTATATAGTGGCAATGACGTTTTGAAAGCATGTCATGAATTAAGTTTCTGTTGAAAATCCATGTGTATCAATCCTATTCCGAAGTGAAGATTGAATTCGCGAGTACGCCTCTGCTCTCGAGTGATGCTCGCTCGGCGTCACGAGGGCATTGAATAGCATGATATAATCTCCTAAATAAGGTGTCACTGTCTGCCTGTCTGCAGAACGGCATAAATGTTACAGTGTCAGACACGTACAACAATCTCTGATTCAAGTCATCCACAGAGCTTCCTCGATATGAAGGCTATTCATTCTTGAAATTGGTCTGATTAGATGGACTGTTTCGCATGGCTCGACGTCTATTCTCGGAATCTCGATGCCTTCATATTCGAGGGTCTATTGAAGCACAAACTTCTGGGAAGATATTGACGTTACAGCTGTCGCAGCTTTCACAATGTCTCGACAGGAATCGAATCACGATATTGGAGGGTGTTTCGAGAATTGATAATGAGACAGTCTAATTATTTCGATTGTGGTTAGATAATGAGAAGAGGAGTAATGTAGAACAAGGGGGATGAATTCTGATTAAACAAGGAGAAGGCGACAATTGAATTACATCAGTTTGAAGAAATGCAAGGCAAGTCTGTTCAATTAAACTTCATGAGATATTTCTCACTGTTTTTTCTTATAGGAGAGATGAATCTTACATCAAACACACAGTCTATCTGGGTAGTGTCGGATTCTTACCGACTAAACACCTTCTAAGGTCGTCATTTGGATGTTCACTAGCTCTTTCATAGGCTTTTGCAGCTTTTCGTTTGATGAATGTAGTAATGGACTCCCATTTTATGTCTTCTTGGATTTGTTCATTCCTAACAAACCAGAGGGCGTCTAATGCGCATATAGTTTCAGGCTGCATAGCCCCATGCATGTGCCTAAGGTGGCGTAAGGGCACAGTAACAACGCCTACACAGACCACAACTGATTCTCCTTGCTCGCACAAGCTGCAAGCTTCTGAGGGGTCTCCTTGGGAGATCTAGGAGATATCAGTATAATCATGATCATAATCCATATGTTAGCTGCGGTCTGACGTTTGCTTTAATGATCTCCAAATTCGTGTTTCTGTTCATTGCTACGTTCGTTTTATCCACTGCATACTTAATGTGCTGTTTTCACATTAGTCCTTTGTGTAATAATACTCCCAGGTATTTAGCTCCATTCTGTCATTCTATTTCATTATCGTCTATGGATATCTTCGATTCCATCTTCAATCTTCTCTTTTGAAGGAGTATTGCTTGACTCTTTTCTCCGTTGATTTGGTTTTTTCATCTGGTACATCATTGACTTACATCATCTGCAGCTTGTAGTCTTTTTTTAATTTATTTTTGTATTTCTGTGTCTAACTGCTATGCCCGTATTGTCTGCGTATAGAGCAAGCAGGCTCCTTGGATTTCTCAGTATATCATGTATGTAGGTATATATTTTAGAGTAGCGATCCTAGTATAGATCCTTGAGGAACTCCTGCTTCTAAATATCGGAGTGTAGAATGAACATCATCTATTTTCACAAAAAAGTTTCTTTCCCTCAAATAATTCCTTATTATTCCGCATAGCTTGGGTGCATAACCTGCGGTTATAATTTTGTATGCAGTACTCTATCAAAGGCTTTGGTTACATCTAGTAGTAATAGTTCTGTAGCTTGTTTATTCCAAAATCCTTTTATGATATACTCGGTCAGTCTTAGGCGCTGTTGATCAGTTTAATGTTGTTTTTTGAATTCAAATAGTTCACATCGTCGTCAGGGCTCCTGTTTCTGCATTAAGTCGTCTGACGAAAACTCTCTCCACGATTTTCCTTAGGGCAAGGAGCAGGCTTATTGGTCTATAGTTCTGGGGAACTTTTAATATTCAGCTGTTTCATTGAAAACAATCACTCTGGAAGTTTTCCACCCTTTTGGAAAGTTTTCTGTTCTCATCACTCCATTTGCTAGGCTGTACCTTTCTTTGACATTTTGTTCAGCATGAGATTTGTGATTTTATCTTTTCCAGGGGCCTTTCTTGTTTTTAAATTGTTGATTATCTCTCTGATATCAGCCGGAGATGCTGGTTGAGGGATTTTACCATCCTCTGGTGCTTTTTTCATTCCTCCTCCATCATCTTCAATTAATTCTTCTAAGTCTTCATCGTTTTCTTCACTATAATTTATCCTTGACTCCTTTTCTATAGTATCGACAAGAGCGTCAACTTTATCGCTTTTTGAATATGCCATTCTATGCATTCTCCTTGTCGAGCCCTTTCAAGGACGAAGCTGCTGTAGGTTTGATTTTTTTTTTATATTGCGAGCACTCGTTTTGAATTTGTTGATATTTCTATTGTGAAATGCTTCGGCCTCACTTGGTATACTTCCTCATCAAAATCTCATTTTTCTGACAGACTATACTTTCTGTTAGATTAATTATGGTGATGGATGAACAATTACGATTTTAGGAACATGCTAATATGTGTACATGATCGACTTCTCAGGTCGAAACACATCCCGTGTAAAAAAGTCGAAAAATGGGTTATGAATCCGCCGAGTGCATGGTGCACCGAACGCGTTCTCTTCACATCGTGCCGTAACAAATAACTTCACAGTACATTACGTTTATTGTTCCAGTATTCGGAATGCTCCAGAAGCTCTCTACGATATTATTTTTTCACGCCTGGCATTGTAAATCCTGAAAACTTTGTGTAAGCCTGAGTAATGCTAATGTGTCTGCGTAACTGTAAGTTGCAAAGTAGCCCCTAGAGAGCGCAATGGAACCGGAACAACGGTTCCGGGGCATATACCACGGAGAGAACGGACTATAGGATCAGGGTTGCACTGAGAATTTGCCGGAATAGGATGATAGTTATGCAAAGGGGATGCTATCTCTCAACCTCAGTATAGTTAATTTGCGAAATGGATTCAAGCATGCAGGGTCATCAACGAAATAATTCTTCCAATCGAAGAAAGACTTAATAAAGAACCCAGAGAGAATATGTTATCATGAAAGGCCTAAGAGCTTTCATAAGTCACAATTTTATAATACACGAGCAAGGAATGTCTTTGACAAGGGAATCATAGGAGAAACGAGGAGTCAATCTCCTTGAAGCCCTCTCAGATACAAGAGTTCATTGGAGCTCTGTAGATGGATGACGAACGGTAACTAGCGCAGTATCGAACACAGTTCTGATGGGAGCACAATTGACCTCGAGGTCGCATTGGAATGTATACCCCCTACCAAACTATAACTATAACGTTGTTGGTCCAACTAAAGGACGTTATCTTTATTTTCATTATAACTATAACTATTGGTTGCATAATGGAGCCTGGGTGATATCACGTGCACGGATCGAATTGGTGTTTTCGGGTAAAGCCCCATAGCGGCTAACGGGGCTCAAAAATATACCTTTCTCTGAAAATATAGCAAGACTGGGTTTTTCGATGTCGATCACAGAGCTTGACACCTGTCAAAGATGATTATTTTTCTTCTTCTTCCTCTCAATGGCGTCTTTATTTTTAAAATGCGAATCTTTCATCTACATTGATCTACCTCCAATATTGATCTACTTAAATGGTAGATCTACGCGCTCTACTAGTTCATAAAGAAATATCGATTGTCGTAGAACACAGAGCAGTGGATCAGGGAGTATTTGGGTCTTCTTTCAGGAGTCCAGTTGAGGTATAAATTTTTTAGCATTTTACTGTAAATAAGATGAATGAATTCCAAATAATACTCCACCATCACATCACGGTTACGAAGTAGAAAGCCTGCGTTACTGTGATTCTCTTTTATTTCCATTTTTCGTTCGATATCTACACAACGCCTAAAAATCGAACTTCCGGACCGTGGGGGATGGATCTTAACTCAATATCAAACTTCTCGAGAGAGGTCTCGAAATTATTACTCATGCGAAAGGTTTCCAAATCCGTAAACTTTTTCACGCCTAGCCCCGACGAGAAGGATTTCTGGAACGAATTCATCTCCTCTCCCCGTGGATCATATTCTAGTCCCTGCTGAATACATAAAGATTATCTTTTGAAACCTTCGGAAATTCCGGTCCTCTTAAATACCACCATATTGCGTCAAACTTCTTGTATGAATTCGTTACGAAGGATTACCTAGAGAGAGAAGAAACTAATTGTCGTCATCTCAAAACTCCCCAAAGCCTTCTAAAATTGAAGAGGATGCTGACAGATTATTCTGCTGATTTATCTCTGATTCCTTACTGAAAAAAAATTCGAAATTTCCTCGTTTCACTTTCAATTTACATCGAATTAAAATTTCACAACTGGTTGTTGAGAAGCGGCATTTTTTCACATTTTCGAATCGAGCAGGATGTCGTGAAATGAAGCATCGTAGGCTTTTGAATTTTTCATTTATTTCCTCTGGTACAGAACCATTTCACCAAATGGAGAGGTCATCGGTGAAAGCAGGCTCCAGTTTCTGCCAGAAGGATGGAACATGAAAAGTTCGCGTTCCATAAATTTTAAATGGGGTTTTTGTCCCTTAAATTCGTTACGAAAGGACCTTCATTTGGCCGTTTCGGCTAACGTTGAATATTTGATAACTCTCAACGAGATAGAACTTCATTGTTGTGATATAATGTCAACTTATTCGTTTTGCAGGTCTCATTCATAATTTCTGCCAAAGGACCAATTCAGATAAAAGCAAAGCTTAGTTATCAAAGGCCTCTCAGAGCGTAATAATAACCTCATTTTGATATTTTAATATGTTTGCCAAAATAGTTCATTATGAAAGAATAAATGGAGAGTAAAAATGTCACTAGATGGCAAAATTCGTGTCACGGGCGTTTTGAAAACTTGATAATTACCGTTTGAAA
This sequence comes from Adalia bipunctata, assembly GCA_910592335.1. Classification (NCBI taxonomy): domain Eukaryota; kingdom Metazoa; phylum Arthropoda; class Insecta; order Coleoptera; family Coccinellidae; genus Adalia; species Adalia bipunctata. The sequence continues at coordinate 7,848,923 of OU342955.1, read as the reverse complement.
ATTGGGTATGGTTTGTATTGAAGGAATGAACACAAATTGAAGTAACATTAGTCAAGCAAAATTAATGGAGTAATGATAATTCTTGTTCTCTTAATTCGTTAGCCCATTTTTGCAGGTTTATTTTTTTAACTCTCGTTATAGCAACGCCCAGTGACAATTCTTTGTGCTGTGCTTAACAACTGTGACAGTTCATTTTTTCTTTTTTCTCATATGTTGTAATTTTATTGAGTTTATAGATTTTGTCTCAACTCTACTCCATGTTTATAATAATAATAATATTTGTGTTAGGAGACTGGAATGTGTAATAAAGATAAGATTTCCAGAAGATTTTGTTCTTGGTTTTATTCTCTTTCTTATTTATGTAAATGAATACCTTTACTTGTCGGATTTTCTGAAGCCTATATCGCTCGCTGACGAGTTATTTTTAAATTTTCACAATATTTATTTATTAAATTGATTCTTTTAATCGTTGTCGAATTCAAATGTATAAGGTAAATAAAAATATCAGGCTGGTACTCATAATTAGTCGACTTTCTTTATGGATCCGTCGTATTGAGATATCAAAATTGTTATAATATGTTTTTATAATTAATTTCTTGCTCTTCCTGCAGTTCATAAGGTCTGTGTTATTATAAATCACTTGATCACACCTGAAATGAAACAAAATGCTCGTAAAAACAATGAACGAGAATTTAATTAGAAGCCAATGATGGAAAATTTCAACATATGGAGTTTTTTTTTTTGGTTTTGGTGTTATTGTTTTCCCTCAATTTATACAGCTTGATGAATTGTACCGAATGAAGCATTGTGATGAATAACTTGATGTGAATGAATTAATGACGTGAAAAAGTGCCCTCACTTACCAAAACTAAATCTCAAAAAAGATCATTTCAAATTCCACGTGGGTCGTCAGTTTTTTGTGTTCAATCTTTTCGTAAATCAAAGGTCGTCTTCGGATTTTTTATGACTTCTTATCATAGTAGATAGTACTATTTATCGAAAAAAAACATTCACCATTATTATCATCATAGCACTGTTGTTTTACAGTACCAGTTTACCCACCTAAAAGATTGTGTTTTGAGTATTTTTTATGTGATTAATCTGTCATTGGAATGGAAATTGGAGCATTGAATTCGTGTACAGATTAAGCTTTCCAGAAGTGAGGAAACTGATATTCTTCTAACCTTTGTCATCGAATTGTAGTTATGTCATTCTTCGAAAAGTTCATTATGTTCATTCCCTGATTGGAAGGTTTGAGAGATATGGTTGGGACAACAGTACACTAATTAGTCCAACTTTCGTATATTATCTAATTACCGATTAAGACCATGATTCATGGGTTCCTAGGAAAAAAGAACGATATAGGTACCATAGACTAGAACACCTTGAGACTTCCGTCTGTTGAAGATATGGAACAAGTTGATAACAAGTGATTTTGTTGTGCTTGAAATAATGATTAATTTGAACAAAAATGGCTTCGAAGAAATTAGGTGGAAATAACCAAATAGCGAATGGTTCCACCAATACAGTAAACTTTCAAGTAGCTCTCAACTGCGTTCAGTGGTTCGCGAGTTATTTCCATCCAAAGTCATCTACAGTGAAAACCCAAATAGGTTGGAAATGAAGGAAGCTCCGAATCTTAAATGAATCAATTCCATTCAGCTTGTATGTTCCAGATGGAATTTATATGCGATACGAATTATATTAAAATTTTCCTACACGAGTTACGGTATTTGCTGCAGAGGAGAGCACTTCATATTGCTTTCATCGAACGGACTAATGGGATGGGAGCACCCTTGGATTGGAGATGATGAAATAGGAGTAAAAAGTTGATTACTATTCGGAACTTGTTTTCAATTTGCCGTTGTGGAGCACTTGAATGTTCTTGAATAAATAAATTGCTGAGCTCGCCCTCGAAACTATAAGGGATGTGCTAGCATTTCTATATTTACGTATACTAGAGGGTTTCCGCTTGAAGTGAATCATATCGTATGAAGAATATTTCGTTACTTTATCAGAATGCCATAAATTTGATGCAATACCTTGTTGGAGTACTGCAAATTTGTAGGCCAACCAGTAGGAAGTGTAATGAAGTTTAGTCCTGATATTTTAGGCTTCATTCCATTTTTCATTATCGGAATAATTCCAATTTATAACTCGATTCAGTTGCTGAAAATAAACTGATAACAATGAGAAAGCAGCGTGCTGTGTTCAGCTTGAATTCGCATTTTTGAAAACATTAAAACTTTTGAATTCTTCGCAGGCTTAATCATAAGATCACATTGCAGTAATCTGGGGTAAATTAATGAGGAATTGCAATCTTGATAACATTCGTAACTCTATTGGAATGATGAGCCTTATTATAGAGTCTCCTGGAGTTATTAACTTGCTTCAGTGTGCAACACGAACTCCGGCATCTGCAATATTGAATGCTGCTGCGAGATGCAAAATGTAACAGTAATGGCGTATCCTGACCCATTTTCTCTAGGGCTTTAAAAAGGAAATAAGAGAGAATGGTTATGCCGAGAAAAATTACTGCGTTATACGTCATAAAATCTGTAATTGCATCGACTGTTAAGTAGCTACTGATCTCGAGTGTCGATTATATGGATTTATTCATTCCCTGTATTGAAAATGCTTTTATGGAAGACGTTCTGGCTATACTTAAAGTGAGATATATAGTCCAATTTGAGGTTTCCCATTTCATGGCCTTTTTTAATGGATCGCTCGAATTCTCATTATTGTATGGATTGCTTTTCTCTTTTCCTCGGAAACATTTTTCACCAAATAAAAGCTCGCACGATATACCAGAGAGATGAGGAAATGGAATATGTATGGGTAGCAGCTCAGACAAAGCAATAACAGGCTGTATTTTGTGAAGATAAATTCACGACAGTTTGTAATATGTACATTGTAGTATTCAGATGTCTCGTCTCAGCACGAGAGAAATATATTGTCATAAAAACCTTTGAGTGTTTAGAAGAAACAATTTTCTAATAAAAGAGCCCCATAAATGAGAAAACGGAAGCTACACACACATATACACGAACTAAACAATAAAAAAAGAATGGCGATACAAATTCGAATATTATTCTGGAACTATCTAACCCAATTTCTGAAAAACAATTAATAAAAAGTTGTTTAACGTCTCAAAGAATAATTGAATTTTTTTCTGGTTAATGATATTTCTCCCACTGTTTCATATCGAAAAATGCCACCCTTATGTTTAGAATTGTCCCTCGCAATTATTGTAATCGAACTTCGACAATTCTGCTACCACAATTCCCGCAGAAATAATTCTGATTAGTGCATGCCGAACGTTTTTAAAGTTTGGCAAACTACTATAGCCCAGCCTGATCCAACTGCCTAGATCTTTTAATAGGTAAAGTTTCAGTTTACTTGAATGAACACAAGCAAGCAATATAGCCCACCCCATTCGAAGACAGAAAGGGTGATCAAAACCTCAGTAATATCCTTCTGATCCAACTGTTCCCAAAAGACAATATTACTTTTAATTATAATAATATAGAAGTCAGTATTAAAAGGGTCCCGTCTGTGCTGATTTTCATTTAAAACATTTTGTTTTATTATCGTGGGTCTGCTCGAACATTCGATTTTTGCTCGACTGTGCCAGAAGGAGGGTGCTGCTTTTCGAGTGTATGTATGTCTATTTCTTTTACATGCTCTACTTGATGGATTTTAATATATGGGGTGTCATTAGATTCGTGTGAATTTTGGGAGTAACATACTACGTTTTATGTACGAGTGTCATCTTGGAAATGAATATTCCCCCAATTTCACTCGTCTGAATGATTTGATTTTTTTTTATCGAGATTATAACAGGATACGAATGAATCAAGGTCCATAAGGGTTATTCATTAATCACATACCTACCAGAATCATCCTCAGTCCATTCAACAACCACTATTCACAATCAACTCTTTTTTTCGGAAGAGAAATATTATGATTACTTATATTTTGCGATGTTTAGAACGATATTGAAACCTTTTGTTTCAAACTTCGAGATGGTGGAAACATATTGCTGAAAGTGGCAAACTTTACGAGAGATGAGATCGGTTTCTTCGTTATGAATTCTCTATCGCTGATTTCAATTTCCTTTCAGAACAAACGAAAGTTGCACTGAATATTGAAAGTATTATAATAGACTATATATGCATCTCGAATATCAGAAGGAGTTTTTGGAGGAAATTGAATTGAATTCTGTTCAGGTATTATTCCGTTACATGATGGAAACTGCTCGCAATTGTTAAATTAGTTGTTATATTTCATTTTTTGATCGCACTCGAGGTGTTGAAAACTTCGAATGAGAATATAATTATTATACCGAAACGACCGCCAAATTAATTTTTTTACCATTGTCATAATTACTAGGCTATACTTCCATAGTTTGCGCACTATAGATACCGTATTTTTTATTAACTAATCCTTTAAGAAAATCAAAAATGTCTCAAAAAGTTCATTCCATCAAATCATGACTACATTGTTCCGAAGCAATTTTCTTGAGTAGGTGAAACCAATGAGATTTTGCAGGATATTGGTGTAGTGAAATTTGAAATGTTTCCTTCATTCCAGAGAGTACATTCCTGGTGAAGCTGAACAAAGGTTCTCGAGGATTAGGTCTCAGCGTCACAGGCGGAATAGACAGTGGCGGCTCATGGCCAGGTTTGATCCGCATAAAAAGACTGTTTCCTCATCAGCCAGCATCACAGTGTGGACTGATCAACGTAGGAGATCTGCTGTTAGAAGCGAATGGAAGTACGCTCCTGGGTCTTACAAATTATGTAAGTATTTCTTGAACAGCATTTTTCACTACAACTTCTAGCAGGTGTAATCAAACCAAAACCTACCCGTACTCTTTCAAATAAATATGTGCAACCTTCTTTCTAATGAATAATCAAGAAAGATCATTTATTCACCAATTTTCATTAGATTTTATTTTACTTGAATCTGAATCAGAATAATTTGATAAGTTTGAAGTAGAAAAGAGATCAAAATAAGATCTTTCACACTTTAGCGAATTACTACTTACACAAATAGCCATTATTTAGAACGAATTTTTCTGATGACCCTTCCACTATTTCTTCAAATGAATGCGCATCGATAGAAAACTAAAAAATTCAGAGAAATAGTGGATCTTGATTTTTGAATGATCAGTTCTTACTTATTTCTGTTCAGAATTTATGATCACATTCTATAGAAGAATTTCTCCCATTCAGTTGTCTACACATTCTCCTCCATTATTTTTTCTTCGGTCCATTATCAGACCAAACCGAATTAATGATAGCGTGTAAAAAAACGCATGCATAAATCACTTTCATAATCTGCTCTATTGTAAAATACCATGCCGGTTTTATTCAAATTCCGAAAGTTTCATTCTTATCGTGAGATAATTTATTCATTTCTCGAGAAATGAAGAGATGGAGCTCCTTGTGGGAATCTTTCTTATCATTTTATGATGAGGGAGAGCTCATCGTATTTTCATTTTTTCTTTGTCCTTTCGAGAATTCATAGGATGCCATGGGGATTCGGCGGATGAACTTTTGTCGGAGTAGGCGGTCAATACATGTAGGTACAGGGTAGCCATGTTTTTTTTATTTTTCCAACTCTTGTACATTTTTCAAGTTATATGTGTAATCAAGTTTTCTGGTTTAATTTAATTTGCTATTATTTTTTTGTGATATTTATTTGCGATTTGATATAGGTGATTTGTTCAACGTTCATATAAATGTTATTGCGAAAAATCGAATGGAAAGACTTTAAATATGTTCTACTCTTCCCAATTCTCCTTCAAAACACTTGGTATGATCCTTCAATCAAGCCTTCATCAAATGAAAACATGTATCGAATTTATTTCCGATCTCACAATGATACATCTCAAATATGAAATAATTTTCCATCCATGTGACATACTTATTACAATCTTATTACCTCCTTGGTCACAAGTATGGAACAAAGTGTTCCATATGTTACATAGATTTCAGAACAGAAACATTACAGTTACATAATGTAGACATGATTTGTATGCATCGCAGGTGTGCGACAATTATCAGAATTTACAGGAAACTGATATGTAGCAAAGTTCTTCATTTGACTGCCCAGATTTCATCACAGGGATGTAACTGGTATCCTGGGGGGAAGTGTTTTTTCATCAGGATAATGAAACTGTCCAAATATTTTTATGGCGGCCGTGAAAAATCAATGATTTATGGTTCGAATGATAAAATCTCCATAAAAAACGTGGGGATTATGGTGAAAAATAAAGTTTAATGTGGTTTCTTCGTCGTATACCTCTGGGACCATACCCCCATATGCATGGAGCAGTTTGTGGAAGTGAAACATAGTAATGAGACCACTGAGGGACACAATGAACGAGCCATGGTACCTTTAGATAAAAATTTCATGTAATAGTTTTCCACCGCGGCAACGGTCATAAGTTACAACAGTTCATTCCTGCTGAAACTCCTGTAGGCATCCATAAATTTTTCATTTCGGCTTCTGCGGTATGAAACTACATCCCGGGAGGGTTGGAAAGGGTTCGTTTGAGGCGCACTTGCTCATAACTAATTTAATACGAAATGCAAATTCAATCTCGTCCTGAACAGCGTTCAACATGAACAACGTTGAGTAACGATAGTAAACATGATTTGAAAGTTTAATGCACGTTCATTAACACTTTCAGCTGTTAGATTCCGAGTTTATGAAGGAAATAATGTATCTGGTTTACGGGTGTTCAGATTGAATTTTCTTCTTCATAAGTTTTTGGTTCGCTATACGGAGTAATATCAAACTTTCGGTAGGGTTCGATAATGAAGAATTTCAAATGAGAAAAGTTTATAGGGCATGTTAAAATTTTAATCGATTCGGTCGTCTCGACAAAATTGACTACAACTTCAATTCGTAAAATGGTCCTCTAGTTTGGGAAAAGTGTGGAAGTTTCATAATGATTGAAATGTTGGAGTTTTGAATTGATGTCCAGGACCCTATTTTTTTTTCTCGATTTCGGTTTCTGTAGGTATGAGTAATAATCAAATTATCAGGAAAACTGCGGTCAATTGCGTTATTTCATTTCACCATTTTAAAGTATGCGATATTATTAATGATTAATGCATAATTGCTCTACTAAAGGTGTGAAATGATGAATATATAGTATGAAATAAAAACGCTCCACCTATATTATTAAACAATTAGAATGAATTTCATGACAAGCTTTCACAAAAAAAACTGAAAAATTACCCACTAATTTCAGTCCCAAAACGCCAACTAGACTCGTTACCTCACTTTTAATTTTTGCTCTCAAGGAGATGGACGAGCAGGTTCATGAGTAAGGCGAATTACAAAATGTAATTTCATTAAAATAAAGTTGAAAATTCAATTTCCGTAATTTCGGCGTGTTTCGTTTTGAGCAATTAAATTTCTTAATGGCGTTAATTGTATAACCACCTGCTCTCACTGATGCCCATTATTTTCCGGCGAGACCCATTATTTTTTCTTCAGTTGCAGGGGCCATTATTTTTTCGTAAAAGGAGCTTTATCAAATTGTCGGCTAATTTCCGGGTAGATGTGAAATTATTAGTTCCCAGAAGTTAGCTTAGCAGGGCCCGAACTTTCAGTCTCTTTCACGCTTTGCTGTTTATGATCGCTCTTACTAAAATTATGATAATATACAGAGTGTAACAGCCAAATGGAATAAATTCGATAACGAATAAATGAGGGGGTGTTAGGAAAAACGCTCGGACACGTCGATTTGTAATTTTAAATGCGCATAGTTTTCAAGAAAATAAAATTATATAGGGTGTTCCATGCGACCGTGGCCAATACCAATTTTCTTATTTCAAATGCAACCCCCTGTATATTATTTATTTTTTGGATTCTTCAGAAAATTCTAGACATAATTCATGTTCAATGTCCTACACCTATCTTCAACTTTTTCGGAAATATTAAGTGTTTTCAGATTTTTTACAAAAATTAACATTTTAAATGAAAATTATTTTATTTCACAAATTCGATACATTACACCCAATACTTATTTCCCATTTACCTCTTGATATGAAGAAAGTAAGCAAAAACGCCTGAAATGTTGAGTAACGTTAGACGACAATTCTACACCAGATTAGCATGTTGCCAAGACGTTCGCGGCGTGCATTTTGAACATTTCCTACATTGACATTGATGTTTTTTTTGTTTTTTTTTTAAATTTAGAAATAATCAGTATTACTTATTAGGTTTTAAGTGTAATGTACCGAATTTGTGAAATAAAATAATTTTTATTTAAAACGAAATTGTGTCTAGAATTTTTTGAAGAATCCAAAAAATAAATAATATACAGGGGGTTGCATTTGAAACAAGAAAGTTGGTATTGGCCACGGTCACATGGAACACCCTATATAATATTATTTTCTTGAAAAATATGCGCTTTTAAAATTACAAATCGACGTGTCCGAGCGTTTTTCCCAACACGCCCTCATTTATTCGTTATCGAATTTATTCCATTTGGCTGTTACACTCTGTATGTACTATTCAACGAGGATATTATAGCTATTTAGATAAATCCAAGTGAGTCGAGTGACCCAGCTTTCTGAAAATTCTGCAATTTTTTATGAATATGTTGAAAGATTTCTGTTTGGCGTTCGTTTCGGTATAAACAATTCGTGATGGGCGAAGTGAATTTATTGGTCAAGTTTCTGACCGAAAATTTGAAAAAGCAAGAAGTAGGGAAAATAAAAAAAGTGATATATTACAGGGTGTCCCACGGTCGAGTGCCTATTAGACGTTTCTGGAGAACTGGACATATTTGAAATCCAAAAATTCGTATTATGATATTGTTCGAAATTCTCTACAGACCGAAAATATTTTTGGAGCTTGAGCACTTCCGGTTATACCGGGAGTGGAAATAAATTTGTTCAAAAAATATTTTTTTCAATATTTTCGTTTCTGATATAATTGAGTATTCAATGCTGAATACATTTCTGTTAAAACCATTGTATTCATTCGAATAGTTTTCAAAATATCGAAAAAAAACCTGAAAAAATGTCGCATATTCATAGTCAGTGTTATGTTCATTATTCTTATTCTGAACATTCTCAGTGTAAACCGTTCTCACAACGTCAAAGTAGAAAAATGTGGAAAGGTCATGCATCTTTTGAATTTCATAAATATCATCACAGGGTGTTTCAAATTTTGTGTTGAAAACTGTGATCGAAAATTGGCCATAACTTCTGTTTTTCAAATTAGAACCCTATTTTTTTATGACTGCATTGGATTCTGCGGAAAAAAATAGTGATAGCATTCACAGATGTTCTTGTTCCTAAATTCAGTAATTGCCGAGATATTTGAGCTTTTCTGGATTCATGTTGTACGTAGAGTCAAATTCACCTTATCTTTCGCATGAGAATATTCTGTGATCATAGAGGATAAATTATCCCATTAATAATTCACAAGTGACAGCTCTTATTTTAGACCATAACCTTACTTCTCGATTTTACTTCAATGGTTACTATGGTTGCATAAGAATAGTCATCGAATCTGTTGGCATGAGAATATTCTGTGACCATAGAAGATAAATGATCCCATTAATAATTCACAGGTGACAGATCTAATTATTAGTTGTTACTATGGTTTCATAAAAATATTCATCGAATTTCTTCAGATTCGATGAATTTGACTCTACGTACAACATGAATCCAGAAAAGCTCAAATATCTCGGCAATTACTGAATTTAGGAATAAGAACATCTGAGAATGCTATCACTATTTTTCTTCGCAGAATCCAACGCAATCATAAAAAAATAGGGTTCTAATTTGAAAAACAGAAGTTATGGCCAATTTTCGATCACAGTTTTCAACACAAAATTTGAAACACCCTGTGATGATATTTATGAAATTCAAAAGATGCATGACCTTTCCACATTCTTCTACTTTGACGTTGTGAGAACGGTTTACACTCATAATGTTCAGAATAAGAATAATGAACATAACACTGACTATGAATATGCGACATTTTTTCAGGTTTTTTTTCGATATTTTGAAAACTATTCGAATGAATACAATGGTTTTAACAGAAATGTATTCAGCATTGAATACTCAATTATATCAGAAACGAAAATATTGAAAAAAATATTTTTTGAACAAATTTATTTCCACTTCCGGTATAACCGGAAGTGCTCAAGCTTCAAAAATATTTTCGGTCTGTAGAGAATTTCGAACAATATCATAATACCAATTTTCGGATTTCAAATATGTCCAGTTCTCCAGAAACATCTAATAGGCACTCGACCGTGGGACACCCTGTATACACAACGCGTTCCTTTCCGATTCCTACCCTTTTACCCTAGCACTTCGTTAACAACTCATTGAAACGACCCTCGTCTTCATTAATCGCTACCTTCCCTTCATCAAATTATCATCAAAAGCCCAACTGATTCATCCCTTAAATTCCAGGAGGCTTTGGAGGTACTGAGGACCGCACCTAATCAAGTCGAGCTGAAGATATGCAGACCCCCGCCCGACGTGCTGACCTGCGTGAGCCCCATTTCCGAGGTACCGCCTCCGCCCCCCAGGAGGGAGGCGGCCGGGGGGCCCAGCACCCCGCCGCTGGGCTACAGCTCGCCGGAAGACGATTACTACCACGGGGTAAGGCGCTTTGAATCATTTTCAGGGGATTAGAGCCCTGGCTCGAGTTCCGTAGCTTTTTCCGACGGTTCTTCCGTGTTAACAAGATGAGATTGGACCGATGGAGTCAAAGCCTACATGATAAATTGCTGTAATCAGGCAAATTGTTGTCGATGCGTCGCTTCGGATGCGACGGTTATTTTGTCAGGAGTTCTCCCGATGGAGACTCAATTTTTGCGATTTGACTAGAACTGATTCAGAGACGTTCGAGTTACTTTAACGAATCTGATAATGAAGATATCGTTAAAAAAAATATTTAGGCTTTCATGCTTTGTACATAATTCCATTTGAATACTGTAAAAAAAACAGTTTTCTTAACTACAATACTACAAAAGTGCTAAAACTTACTTCATTAATTTATAAATATTGATTTAATAACTGTGACATTCAACAAATTCAATCAGGGTTGCTGCATTTTGTGAGAACTTCTCTTTCGAGAGGTGTCAACTGCATCAAAATTATGTTCCCCTTGGTTTAACAGGGGTTCTTCCTGAATTAAGAAGTCTTGCGTCTTCATTCCTGGTCAATAAAACACACCATTTCCAGATGTCGAAAATCTGATATCACAATCGTTACCTTTCTTTCCAGGAATTTGAAATAATCATAAACAAGATCCAAGGTTCGCTGGGTTTCACCCTTCGAAAGGAGGATGATAGCGCCCTTGGTCATTATGTGAGAGCATTAGTCCGTGAACCAGCCCTAACCGATGGCAGGATTAGGGCGGGAGATAAAATCGTTGCGGTAAGTGAAAATCTATAGAAATGTTACGTGGAATGTGAACTCCATGAGGATATATTTTGCGACATAATCACTCCGGATGCTGTGGGGTTTCCGGTTTGCTCGGTTGAGGGATAGAAGTAACATGGTTTTCATTCATTGCATTGTGTCCGTTCCCTTTGACTTATTGACGAGCAAATATAATGAGTTCTGAGCGTAATGGAAATGTAGGATCATGTTCTACTGGGATATTCGAAAAACAGCTTTGAAAGGGAAATTCAGCAACGTGAATTAATTTGCTATTGTCCGAAATTCAATCTTCATGGGAAAAACTCAACATATGCACTCATCTATATATATTTATATATAAAACAAAGTACCAGGCTAGGTTACACCATTTATAACTCGAGATCGGATGGACTGTTTGTTATGAAACTTCATTTATGGATTCGTCTACGGCCTGCATATTATAAAACACATTAAAACTCTGAAAAATTCGATGAAAAATTTGTTTATGTAAGAAATGCTTTTACTCCTTTTGAATAAGGCCACTAGTGCTAGATAAAAAAGCTGCTCTTATGCGATTTTTTAAGGTTTCGAAACATTTAGAGGTCTGTACAAGCCAGATCTGGCATCATAGAGACCGTTAGCATTATGTTCTCCATTTGCCGCTGTCTATGAGTCTAAGCTTCTTTATACGCTTTCTAAGATCTCTACAATGTCGAAATCATTTTTCAAGACCCCATGCAGAGCAAACTGGAGGAATACGTCAATGAATTTGTATAAACTTTCATGTTAAAGAACTCATGTAAAACAAATATGACATTCTCCCAGTCCCCATCAATATCCCAACCCCAGTCAATCTCCCACAAGACTATTGCTCATTCGACCGTTAAGCAGCTCATACGCACTCATGCAAAAATTCCCTACACCCCTTCGCCCTCTTATCGCACTAAAAATTGTCCAATTCCAGGTGAACGACGTAGAAATATCTCCCATGAGTCACGAGCAGGCGGTGCAGTTCCTGCGGCAGTGCGGCGAAGAGGTGAAATTGCGCCTGTATAGGGACGCTTCCCAGACGCCTGTGGCCGCGCTGTCGCCGACCGAGACCACCCCCAGGACATCGTTCTCCCGGAAATCCAATTTGAGGTAATGGCCGCGAGCCCCGAGTTTCATGTGTGACTGTTTGTTTAAATGCCGACGTAATCGTCACGCCGGCGACCGTTGGCGGCTTCAACGAGGCCTACGCTACTGAAAATACGTACTTTCTGATGGCATAACAGCCGTTTTTGCAGCGTAGGGAAAACATCCTATTCCCTAAACCGATACATGAATGCAACAACATTCCAATAGCATATTTACAGAAAGTAGTTTCAGGAAATATTTCCAGAAAGCTGTAATCAGATTATCAGAACTTGTTGCCGACCTCTAGTTGTTCTTGTTACTTTTAATATTATTCTATAGTAAAGCCGAGGGTTTTTGCTTAAGAGACCAATCAACTATTGTTCTTTCTTCTTTTTTCCTCTTCATAGAATTGGGGTCGAAAGTTCTTCCACATAGGACAATAAAAGTATCATCTTTGTGTCCGAATCAAGTGTTTTATACAGGGTGAGTCTTTGACTTGTACATATATCTTAACTGTAGATTCGTGAGGCCAAAAGAAATCTTTTTTTTATTTTCCATATTTTCGAATTCGGCTCTGTTGAAAAGATATAGCCATTTGAAAAAAATTGGGCTTATTACGTTCCTGATAAAATTCTCTGGAATTGATTCAAAGTTCATATTTCTCGATTGAAATTTAATTTATACATTTAGGGAATACTCAAGTACTAACCTTATTGGAATAAAAATGTTGCAAACACGATAATTTTAACAAAAACAGTTTGTTTCATCCGGCATCCGGTTTCATGTGGCTTTTCAACTAAAAAGTCACATTTCTTCCACCAAACAAAAGTCGCGTTCGGCATTGCGATCGGATTTGTCTGACATAATTTTATCGTTCGATAATGGCGTCTGGATGTAGGGGAGGTAAATCTGTTTCGTTCGGCAATTGACGTCTGAAGTATCCGGATGAAATCTTTTTGCTCGGCCTCGAAAGACGGATCGAACAGATTAATCGGTTAATGTCAGCAGATGACAGTTTTGGTTCAGGTTTTTATTTGTTTGCTGGGTATACTAATTTCTAACTATTGATATCGAGATGTCTTTTCAAATATAAATATATTCTTTTGAAAGAGAGTAGTAATACAAATCGAACAAAATATGGCATAAGGCATGTGTGAAGAAATGGCGACAAGGAACAGATGGTTTTAAAAAATTCCTTTTCCCGCTCCGAATCTATGTGTTAGCAGAGGGAATGTAAACGGGGTACCATACAATTCTGCGTATGATACACGAGAACAGATAACAACCTCTGAAAAAGCTCTGTCTCCCCGTGTATGTACTGCGGGATGAAGAGCAGCTTTTGAGGGTAGACAGAAACAAAAAAATCGTCGAACTCGCTAATTGCCACTAGCATTTTATTCCCAATTCAATAAATTAAGAAAAAAAGGAAAATATGCTTTTGGCTATCAGCCAACAACAGAGTAGTCCTTTTTTCAATTTATTTTTAGTTTGTAGGTTTATCATCTCTCACATTAAAAAACGAAAATTTTCATAAGTTTAACTTTGTCACTTTTTGTTTTTCTGAAGCATTTTTAAAGATTGCTAAGAAGAGATTGTTATTTTTGGGCATTCAAGTACTCAACTTTTCATCCACTTAACCAACCTTATGCCAATAGCTTCATAAACTTTCATTAAATTCTAAATGTGTTTGAAACATCCTATATATTGGCAGTGTAGAACTGTCTCTGTTAGAATGCCCAATTGCCCAAGCCCTGCCAGCGTACTGAGGCACGATCAGTTCAGCAAAATTATCGACTTTCTCTTTAATATTTACATCAGCTTCATCCTCATCAAAAAATTGCCATTTGCCACTGTTAGAATGGCAAGTTTAAGATCCCTTTTAATTCCACTTCCAGCCATAATACAATTATAAACACCTCAAACAACAATACAAATACAATCTTTCAAAATGACGTTTGTAGTCATAAAAAAAATCTAGATCGTTCGATAATTCCAAATTTGTCAGACATATCTGCAGTCACGTGCCAAAAAATCTCTCTGATCTGCGATGTCAATGCCGAACGCGCTTAAAGTTCCTTCTTCGATTTTTCTGCAGATTAGTTTGTGAACACTAATAACTTGTTCATATGTTCCTCAAAATTCCCAAACAATCTCACGAAGAAAGACTTTTCATTCAGATCATCAGAATTTATTATTAAACAACCTAACCCAATCTATTTTGTATCTATTCTGTGAATGTTTGCACAGGAATTTCAAGAAGATGTTGTCAGCTTGCTGATATTTTCATTGAGGTTAAGGATTTTTTACGAAACATAGTATAAATATCTATGAATTCTGTCGTTTCCATCAGAAATCGACTTTGCCGCGATATATTCTGACCACATTGTAAACTCGTTTAAAGGCCAGAGAAGGAATAATATTCGATGATATTTAATTCAGAAACGCATTCAGATTATTCTTGAAATTAATGATTTTTTCGTCAAATTTTTCCGGGTAAAATTGGAAATAACTCGAAAACGACGCGTTTTATTGAAAAAACATAAGAATACTTTTAGTTTCTTAAATGATTGATTATTTTCAAAGTGGTTTTATGCTGTTTTTCCGTGTATTGATGAGTCGACTACCCTGTAACTTTCATATTAGGAGAGATATTGAATAAGTTTCGATTGAGGAATATGCACCATGAATAGAGTAACCAATGAACCAAAATTCAGTTCATTTGAGATAACGGTTACGAAGATATGGACAATAAAGTGTTTTTTTTCATGGATTTTCGACACCCTGTATCTTTCAAACGAAACCGAATTTTGAAAAATGGTATTGGAAGAAATTGTTTCGTTTGATGAGAGGAATCTACAGTTAAAATATAGGTACAAGTCAAAGACTCACCCTGTATATCTGATTGCACCTCATTATTTCCCTGATCTGAATTTTCAGGAAGCCGAACTACTATGTCAGTTCATACAGTCCTATTAAATTGATAGACAGGTCAAAAATAAAACTATAAAATTCAATCACTCGTCATATTCATAGTTAAAAATGTAGTTTGACAGCATACGATATTAACACCAAGAATCGCAGGAAATAGAATGAATTAATTAAGGGAAACTTGACAGATACACGTTGAAGAAATAGTCTATCCCTATCGATTTATGGAGTACCTATCATTAATGTTTGGAAGAGCTGAATTTTGTATCCAAAGGATACAAATAAAGGCATCATCCTGGTGATAAATATCGATGAATGTATCGTAAACTTATATGCTTCCCAAGAAACTTCCTATAGGTACACATCGAAATAGTGTTCACAAATTGTGATTTACAAGTCTGATAGTAATGAAAGGCAGCGATTAATCTAATTAGGTCTATGTTTCTATAGAAGCTCTAGTCTCAACAGGATTGCCGTGTTCCTTTGTTGTTTTCACTTAAGGATTTCATTTGATACGATTATCGTTGTTTAGAGGCTCGGCTTATCGATTACTAATAATGCATCCCGAATGAGGTTTATACTCAAACATTATTCTGAGCTCTGAGCAGATTCATGATTATAATTTGGGTGTTTCAGATCGATTCTATGAATTAATTATCGGTGTTTAGTTTTGAATGATAATCCATCGAAATTGCGCGTCTAATTGTTATTTTTTCCTATCTGCAGACAGGAGGCTGTAGACATGCTGAACGACATAGCGGTTCGTAAGCTGATCCCAGGTAATCAAGACACATACAGACGATCACTTTCACCAAGTGCTTCACCCAGGAGGCTGCGTCGCCAACCTTACCCATCCGATGCCTCTCAAGAAACCGATCACTCTTCCACCAAATACCCTGCTCTAAATGACAACGATCAATTTCACGAGGGGCTACTTCTACACGCGCACCCTTACAACGATGACACCTCTCTGTTCATAGTCGACTCGGACGACTGCGATAAACCGTCTCGACCCAGTTCCCTTGATCTTTACAATCCTAACCAAACTCCGGTGGTGGCGCGTAAGCCCCGCTTCAACTTCTCCCTTGCCCACAACGCATACGAACTCAATAATCTTGACGCTGAAGTTTTAGACGCGCCTAATCTTACGTATAACCTAGGTCATGACGAAGGTAAGGGCCCAGATCAGGGCCAAGCCAATGACAGCTTCGGTCAGGGACCTGCCAGCATGCCCCACATTCCCCTCGAGAATTCCTCCGCCGGGTTCAGCTACAAGAACCCAGCGTACCAGACCGCCCATCCGTCCTGTGTCACTGACCACGAAGAGCAGCCTCCGGCCCATTCCAGGACCGTTCCTCCTGTCCGGCAGCAGATAGCTGAAGAGATCAAGATGCGGAAGTGGAAAGGCGCCGTTTTGGAAGAAACGGAAGAGCCCACACAGAGCACGATGGACTTCGAGATGCGGGAAGAGAATGAGGTAAGGAAAAATCAGTTGTCTGTGTGGAAAGAAGTTATTATTATTTGCATCTGAGAGTACGTAATAGGTACACTTTTGTGTCTTTCTGATTCACGACAACTTTCTTCACAAGGGCTTATACAGGGTGAGTCTTTGACTTGTACATATATTTTAACTGAAGATTCTTGAGGTCAAAAGAAACCTTTTCTTAATTTTCCATTTTTCCAAATTCGGCTCTGTTAAAAAGATATAGCCATTTGAAAAAAAAAATGGGCTGACTACGCCTATGAAATGATCTTCTGGAATTCATGCAAAGTTCATATTTCTCGATAGAAATTGAGTTTATACATTATTAGGGAATACTCAAGTACTAACCTTATTGGAATAAATATGTTGCAAACACGATAATTTCAACAAAAACAGTTAGTTTCATCGGATTATATCTGCAACTAAAAAGCCACATTTCTCACACCAAAATGAGTTCCTTTTTCGATTTTTCAGCAGATTAGTTTGTAAACACTAATAACTTGTTCATATTTTCCTCGAAATTCCCAAACAATATCATGTAGAAAGACTTTTCATTCAGATCATCAGAATTTATTATTAAACAACCTAACCTAATCTATTTTGTATCGATTCTGTGAATGTTCGCACACAAATTTCAAGAAGATGTTGACAGCTTGCTGATATTTTCATTGAGGTTAAGGATTTGTTACGAAACATAGTATAAATCCACGGATACTCAAACTGTTTGAGTATCCGTGGTATAAATCTACACTTGTGTACCGTGGTATAAATATCTATGAATTCTGCCGTTTCCATCATAAATCGACTTTGCCGCCAAATTTCACTACGCACTGAACAAACTGTAAACATTATGTGAAGTTCTGAATACATTCAGTGAATTATTGAATTATCTGAACCGTGTCGTGTTTATAAAATTCCAAGAGGATATTGTTTAGATAGAAACATCGACACAGATTATAAGGTATCATTTTATTTTTCATTAATTTCGATTCAATAAGTAGTTTGTATCGAGATTCATCATTCATATCCGAATTTTTTCATCGACATTTAACTTCAATATGGACCGGTAACTATGAATTTTCAATAGAAACTGTGCGTGTTAAATCCTCCTTGGTGTTCAATTATATCTCCCACATTTGTGGGATTTTAATATTAAAATATCTCGACAAAGTTGATAAATATTGTGACAATATTGTAAACTCGTTTAAAGACCAAAGAAGGAACAATATTCGATGATATTCAATTCAGAGACGCATTCAGATTATTCTTGAAATTAATGATTTTTTCGTCAAATTTCTCCGGGTAAAATTAGAAATAACTCGAAAACGACGCGTTTTATTGAAAAAAAATAAGAATACTTTTAGTTTTTCAAATGATTGATTCTTTCGAAAATATGAACCGTTTATCTTTTTAAAGTGGTTTTAGCGTGTATTGATGAGTCGACTACCCTGTAACTTTAATACAAGTAAAGAATCGGTTTTGATTGGGGAATATGTACCATGAATAGAGTAAAAACACAACCAAAATTCAGTTCATTCGAAATAACGGTTCCGAGATATAAACAGAACAGTGTTTTCTTCATGGATTTTCGACACCCTGTATCTTCGAAACCAAACCGAATTTTGAAAAATGGTATGGGAAAAAAGTGTTTCGTTTGATGAGAGGAATCTACAGTTAAAATATATGTACAAGTCAAAGACTCACCCTGTATATTCCATTCAGCTTGACGTGAAATAATATACTGATCAAACCCAGAGCTACTTGCTTCTCTAACTTCTCGGCATATAGTCAAATGAAGTGGTCAGTAAAATAAATACTGCTCATCCAGAATCCCTCCTTGTTTCAAAGTGATCTGTTTCCAAAATCTTCAACGTACAAAAATCCCGTTTTTTCTTGTACGAAGTATTACGTCTGTCTGGAGACATTCTATTATTTCATTAATTTTTGTGAGCAATCCTGTATATAGTAACCAACTTTTTTTTCTTGAATAAATGATGAAAAAATTATGTATTTCTATACCAAATCCAGTAAATAACCATCCTAAAATAATTTATATAGCTTCTTGCCATCGAACTAAACCGTGGATGGAATAGCAGATTAGGATTTAGTCTGCAAGGAGCAGCAGGAGTTACTTACGTCAGCGCTGTGTATGCAAATAGTGTGGCTGCTAGGGACGGTCGACTTAAACCTGGTGATCAGGTGATAAGGGTATGTTTATTCCTGCAATTATGAATTCTAATTTTCACATCATCTCAATACTTTCCACCTCTACCTAGATGAACTAAAGAAGGTGCGTTTTGGCAAGTGTTCTTCTATTGTGATGTGCCAAAAACTGACATAAAAAAGTTCTTTTTTCTTCAGGATTGTATTAATATTGATTTATATGCATTTCAGGTGAACGATGAGAGTGTGGAGCATATGAATACAACCGAAATTATTGATTTATTAAGAATTGTGAGAGGTCCAGTTTGTATTGTTGTATCAAGAGCAAACTCAAAGGAAGACTGTATTAAAAGCAATGCTGCGAATTGAATTGTAGTACTTAAAATGCCGAAGATGCATTTCTCCGTAGTTGTAAGTCAATATTAAAAAAAAAATCAGTGGACAGTACGGAAATTTGTCGCGCTGTTATATACTCGTATATTCTAAATTAGTGTAAAATTGTAGTATCATTATTCTATTCTCTATCATGCTCAGAGTCCATGCCTCGACATGAATTTGATTGAAATATCCCAAATATATATAATTATTATGAAATGTTGGAAAAAAACATTCATGTTTCCTGTAGAATGATTGTACAATGTTGTCGAATTCATGTGAAATATCTCAGAAAATTGTGATAATTTGAGTTAACTACTCACATCAAGTGTGTAATGTATATTATTTAAAATCTAAATGTAATATTTAAAAATGGAATCTTTTCGAAGAACTGCAATGATAGTTAAAGCATGGTTCCAATTTCGATTATTTGTGTTAATTCACAGGTTGTTCCTCAAGTAAGTTTGCTTTGTTCCTTCCTTTGTAAAGTTATTACTGTGTATGTTATCATTATCAATTATGTATTACGTATATATCTTCTTTGATTCAAATTTGTAGAACATCCTGTATATTGTGATCTATTCGTAGGCTGTGTATTTGGGAATCTAAAGGAATATCGTCATTGATATTAAATATCCAAATTTATCAAAAAATTATCAAACGGTCCAGAGCAATACTAATGCAGTGCCGAAAAACTGTATATTTTCGATAATTCTCTATTCCAATAGAGGGTAGACCTAATCACCTGATTTCCTCAATCTAGTCTTCAGCAAATTACCAATTCAAAAACATTTAGAACATTTTTATAGGTCACAAATAGGTTCGAAATATTGAAACGTTTCGAGAATAAAATGAAACACTGGTAATCTCGTTGCTGAAATATTGTTCTTCAGAGAAAATTAAAATTAGAAGTGTAAGCTAGTCTTAAATGTACAAAAGAAGATATTCTTTGTGAAGATACCAAATTACAAATCTATTAACATAAGAATAGGTATAGATCAATGTAGTTGACTATGTACATCCAATTGTAAAATGTTCGAAGTAGAAGATGCACAGTATTTACAAATATATGAAATCAATTATCTATAAGATGATGAAAAGTTATTCTAAATATTTGCCTGATAGGAACTGCATTATTTATTTTTTGTATGAAAAAAAATATTATATTACCTCTACTTCTCAATGAATTTTAGATTATATAAAGATTTTACTATAGTTTCTCGTTTTTCTATTGTAAATATTGTTTTTAGCGAAAATGTCTCTTATCCCTTCTTATTTGAAACCAAAGATAAATAAATATCGTTGACTCTTCTGGTTTCATTATTGCTTCCTCATTCATATATTCATTCATAACAATAAGAATGAAGAAATTATATTATGTGCTGACGCCTAGATGTCAGCACTGAATAATGTTTAGCTTCGACCACTACCGTGAATCAGAGATAACATAACAACAGGTGAACCGCAAATTTTTCAGTAGTACATTATCGGAAATATTTATAGCCAAATCGCACACATCCACAAAAATCATTAAAATAATTAAATCTCCTGATCAGCTGGAAATCGTATAAGATCATAGACTTATCAAACTTCAAAATCAACTTAGGATAATAAGTCTTATGTATAAGATATATGGGGTTTTTTCGGATACTTATCCATATCAAGGTATCTAACCTTTAGATTTCGAGGTCAACTGATTGCACACCCTGCAGGGGGGATCGAATAAGAAAAAAAAACAAATTTCCGCAAAACCGGCACATCAAAATGATAAAGAACTCACCAAAAAAATGCATAACTGTTGTTTGGTGTGTACGTCGAGGGGTGAATAGGAGGAACTTGAAAGAATATCTCAAATGTTTCCCAAAAAAATCACATAACATGAAAATATTTATTGAAATTGCAAAATGGCAGAAGAGAGGGTTAGCGTGCAGTCTATTCAACAACTGGAAACGCATTTGAATGAAATATTATGGAGCTTAATGTGTACCATATAGATGATATAGAAGCATTTTTTATAAAATCTTAAATTTGAAGTTCATCACAATGTGAGCATATTTACTATCGAGTTGATAATTGAACTATGAAGAATACAGAAGTATAAAAAATAATCTTGAAATATATTAAAATTGTAACAGATCCGTTCATAAGAGACATTTGATCCGTCGGCATAGGAGTCACAGGAGTTTTGACTTCCCCATATTACAATAATGACTAGGTAGGTATATGGTCCCTAATAATCGACTCGGAATAGGTTTCATCAATGTCACCATGTGTTGCGTCTCACTATCTGGACAAGACAAATTCCATCTCCTTCGTCCACAAGAAACAAACTGTCTCTTTTGAAAAAGGTTGTATAGATAAATTGATTTCAACCATATGGAAGCGATCACTTTTGTACTGCAATATTTTGTTCCATATGCTTTGATTTACAATCCTCCCTTTTTTTTAGAACACCTTTTAGAGAGATGTTATCTATTGAAAGATTTCTCAACCCAATTTAGGTCAAGTTTTTTTTTGAGACAATAACCAGGTCCGGTGAACCCTCATTCAGTTTCTCGGTATCAGCTTATAAAACTAAATATATGGTGCATATATCTAATAACATTAATTATTAGAGGGTTCAGATTGGTATTTTTCCCTTTATGTATACTTTCATAATGGTTATTTGATTATTAGGGAACGTCGATAAAATAAAATCCCAAGTTTGGTCTGGTGACCAAGCACAATAGTGCGAGAAAAATTCTCATTTAATATCTGATATTAGTATTTCAGGTAGGTACAGGTCTCGTTTTTCGCATATTATTTTGTATGTATTTTTTTATTTTAGTGTAGAATGTTTTTTGTTCCTCACAATTCCAAAATGTTATATGTGTAGTTAGTTATATGGTGAGATCCTTGTTTGCTGTGTTATTTTATATGTTAAATCGTTTTTTAACAGAGGTTATATTGTGATTTTTTACAGTTTTGAAAAAGGGCCCTGACCCGAAACGTCAATTAAAACTTAACCAGACCAAACTTGGGATTTTATTTTATCGACGTTCCCTAATAATCAAATAACCATTATGAAAATTAATTATTAGATACATGATATGGTGACATTGTTATTGGCAGAAAAAGTAGCATTAGGGAACACATGCCGGACATCGAATAAACCAAGTCTAAAGATTCTCATTGGTCTATAGATCCAAGAAATGGGTTGTTTTTTCCACTATAGTCGAAAATGGCAAATGAGAGCACTTTGTTGGCTTAGCGAGGCATTTTCGATTCTGACACCCAAATCAATTATTGATCTTTCCCACTTTTACTCAGAGGAAATGAACCTCCCTTATTTTCCAGTTTGTCTTTAAGGTGGGCGTTCAATGTAGTGTGTTTTTATTTCAAGTTGCATTTGAAAATGGTTTCACTTTGAGAACTGAAATTTTGTGGGTAAACTCAGAAAGGATTGGAGTTCTTAATGAGATAATTGAGATTAATTGCATTTCAACAGTTCATTTTTTTTCTTTGAAAAATGGAAGAAAATGAACCAACTCATGCTTCTGTTTTATTTCAAACGAAAGACCCATGAAAATAGTTCGACTTCCGATTAAAAGTGAATCTACAGATAATTTCATTCAGAAAAATAACTTGAAATACGGAATTGGCAGAGAATGGCCAAATTCAAATTTTACCGGGAAAAAGTTCCTGCTTTACCCATATTTTCACTAATTTCATAGTTCAGCGAGTTTCGGATAGAGAGCGCCATTGTACATTTCATTCATAATTAGAGAGATATTCATAGAACTCATAGAGATAATGTAAGTTCTATGGAGATATTCCGTAAAATGCACGGTGGCGCCTCTATCGGTTGACTTTTCCTACGAGCTTCAAACGGCGACCTTAAAACCCTATGTTACAGAGACAAGCAATCAGTAAAGTAAAGAATCAGTAATTAGACAGTCAGTTGTGAATCACAACGACACTTTGCTCCCTTGCTATACATTTCCATATAGGAGGTACCTACATTTCATAATTCGTCCTTGCTATACATTTTCATATAGAATAGGTTCGAACGCCCTTCGAAGTTTTTAATTTATGTGTCGGGTATAATTCCACGCGTTTGGATTATTTTCCTCTAGAATGAATGCAACTGGATTTTAAATGAATTTCGAACACATCACCCAGGGAACTACACTACTAGGTACTCATAAGGGATCTTACTCATGGTTATACCATATGATACCTATGAACACACATCAAAAACCCTGGAAACGTCCACCTTATCAATCATCATCCGCACCCTCCTTCCGTCCGAATGAAGACCCTAAATAGTTTCGTGATCCGTGAACTTCCCTCTTGTTTTGTTTCACGGAAACTTGCATTTTCGTTGCGCTTGTGTCCGTCACGCTACCGTGATCGCTCCACTTTTTACCTCTCTACCACATTAGATGGATTTTCGACGAAAGCTCTTCACGAGCGACGTTTGCCATCAATTCTGTGTTAACCGTGTTCAAAATCGGTCGGAAACGAGAGGTGTTTAATTACGAGCGAGCTCACGAGTCGTGGTACCAATGCGTGCTGGATGCGATGGTTTTTGGTTTAGGTGTACTACGGAAACGGCAGAGCGATTTTATTGACGCATGACGAAGTGAGTGACACTGTAGAACTAGGTAGAGCAAAGATAGGTTTTTTCTGGATATTTGCCGATATTGCAAAAAGTGATATTTGGATTTCTTGTAAAAATCCGCGTTAGAGGGAAATACGTTTGGAGTTCCACAAGGTTCGGTTTGATATATCCATATTTGGTCATTTCCGCTTCAAATATTCAATATTCTGGTATTAGACGAACCCTTTTTTAACTCTGGTAAAAGCACCAGTTTGCAACTGTTGAATAGGAAACTATTGAATGGAAAATTCATTTCAGAAAATCCAAAAGTACACCGAAATGACATAAACAGTGAATACTAGAAAAATAAATAACTGCCCTTTGACGAAACACGAAAAACAATCAGAGAAAAAGATAACTGCAAGCAGACATTTTTTTTGAAATTTCGGAAAAAGTTACACACCGAGCAGGAATCGAACTTGCGTCTTCCTGTTTTTTCTTCAGAATTTCGAAAAATTGTTTGCATGCCGTTAACTCTTTCTCTAATTATTATCACAGACATCAAACCCATTTTATTTATCTAATAAAATTAAATCAAATTCTGCTCCAAAAATCGGGTGTCCAAGATGATCCTTGATGATATTCACCGGTAGAAATTCAAGACATATATCACTAAGTTGATTCCGGAATCATCATGTTTCCAAAAATTGCTGTTTTTTGTGGATGTAATGAAGAAATTTAATGATTATCCTGTATAATTCAATTTCACAAAGGTTTAAAAAAATAACAATAATAATTGAAGAAAAAATTATTATATCAAAATACTGACATTGGATTCAATCTTATTATACATAGTGTAACATCCAAATGCAATAAATTCGATAACGAATAAATGAGGGGGTGTTAGGAAAAACGCTCGGACACGTCGATTTGTAATTTTGAATGCGCATATTTTTCAAGAAAATAAAATTATATAGGATTTTCCATGCGACCGTGGCCAATACCAACTTTCTTATTTCAAATGCAACCCCCTGTATATTATTCATTTTTTGGATTCTTCAGAAAATTCTAGACATAATTCATGTACAATGTCCTATACCTATCTTCAACTTTTTCGGAAATATTAAGTGTTTTCAAATTTTTTACAATTGCAATTAACATTTTACATGAAATTATTTTATTTCACAAATTCGATACATTACACTCAATACTTATTTCCCATTTACCTCTTGATATGAAGAAAGTAAGCAAAAACGCCTGAAATGTTGAGTAACGTTAGAAGACAATTCTACACCAGATTAGCATGTTGCCAAGACGTTCGCGGCGAGCATTTTGAACATTTCCTACATTGACATTAATATTTTTTTGTTTTTTTTAATAATTAAGAAATAATCAGTAAATATCAGTAATGTACCAAATTTGTGAAATAAAATAATTTTTATTTAAAACGTTGATTTTTGCAATAAATCTGAAAACACTTAATACTTCCGAAACAGTTAAAGATAGGTATAGGACATTGTGCATAAATTGTGTCTAAAATTCTCTGAAGAATCCAAAAAATAAATAATATACAGGGGGTTGCATTTGAAATAAGAAAGTTGGTATTGGCCACGGTCACATGGAACACCCTATATATTATTGTTCTCTTGAAAAATATGCGCATTTAAAATTACAAATCGACGTGTCCGAGCGTTTTTCCAAACACGCCCTCATTTATTCGTTATCGAATTTATTCCATTTGGCTGTTACACTCTGTATAAAAATGCTAAGCACAGCTATCGTGGATATGGAATAAAGACAATAGCCAAACTTCACTGTTACATACATGTGTAATAGAAATATGATCGAAATAATGTTATCCGAACAAAATTATTATTAGCTTCAACTTTTAACGATTGTTTTTGGTGCTATTGAGTGCGTGCGAATTATATGTTTCAACTAACTGAAGCCGAACGAGCTATTCGCCTGCTGTTCTTAATAGCTCTTTCATTCGATCATCATTCATAAATCAAGAGAATATTATTCTATTATTGTATATTTTCGAGAATCAACAACAATTCATGTGGAAATAATGAGCTATATCAAAAATTTAATACATATTGAAACTAACATAAAAATTATGAAGTGACTCGAAATCTTTCAGTTAGTAGGCCATCAGAAATTAAATAGATTCCATGGAGTATAAATCTCAAAAGCTTTGAAAATTTATTTTGGTTTTTCCAATTATTCGAACAGAATAATGTAACAACTGTTGGTCACGTTTCTCGAGAGTCTACTCGAGCAGTCCAAAAATGACCTATTTTTCGCGATTTCGACTCCAGGTTTTTTCCCAAACTACGCGTCAAAGGAGAAAACTAATTATAGATTCGTAATCTACGTGTCCGAATCAGTAAATAAATGACCCGGGTCGATATACTCTGAAGAAAAAAATTTTCTATCGGACTTAAAAAAATTTCGAACAAGATGAAAATTTGGACCTTCGCGAAAAAAATCAGAAAATCTTAACTGTTCGACTCTGATGGATGAAAAATGGTTTTTTTGATTCACAAAGGATCCATCTATATGCAAAATATCAGCATCTGTATAAATCAATTTTTCTGGGAAATACGGCAGCCCAAAAATGAACTATTTTCGTTACTAGAGATCTCTGTAAATCAGTGATTAAAGTTGGTTTTCTGGTAACTACTGGTTGACAGTGACAAAAAATTATTGTCTGTCAATAATATTTCCTTTCGAAAGTAGAACACTTCAGCCGTAACCATAGACATATTAGGTATCCTATTTTGATAAGTCTATGGCCGTAACATATCGCTCATACGGCTCATATCAATTTGGACATTATCAATCAATTTTATAACAGAATAATTGTAACCAAAAATGAAAATGAAAGTTTCTTTCTTCGTGGACGTCTTCTCTTGATAAATTCTCATTGCTTCGAAATTCCCATTGTTAATCTTTGTTCTAATGGCAATTCTACTTTATGAGAAAATATTAGCTAAGTATGTTCTCATCCCATGTGAATCTAGGTATGGAAAATGACGCAAATCTTCTGAAACATCATAATAGTAAATATCCAACATATCAAAAGTAAAATTTGATGAATCTAAGGAATTTATTTTGAAAATGAGAATTCATTGTGCGATACTCCTTTCCTCTCCTTTTTTCTAGTAGCACACAAAATATATACTGAATACTGAGAACTTTTGCAGGAATCTTTAGATTTTCTTATTTTATATCAAAAAATTCGTATGAAAATTGAAGATGGAATTTTCACTATTAAAAATTAATATGGGGCTACGCGAACGATTGGAAAATTGATGCTTTTTCATAAACTGTCATCAAGAATATGAGAGATGAAAATTCAACCGAGAGTGAGCAGATTTTTTAATTTTGCTCGTCTAAACAGAATCTTTTCAGAAAATAGTGGTGTCTACTTGATCCAGTTCATGATGGCAAAAATAAACCAGTAAAATATGTCTGAAAAATATGGAAAAAAGTGATTGAAGAAGTGATGGAAAGTTGGAATTCCTCAATACATATGAAAATTTTCAAGGAAATTTGCATCTTACCAAATGGAAATTAGGGTTGTAATCTTTCATTCAGCTCCGATGAACAGGACTTTGTGATACTACTTTCTCTTCAGAAATTATGACAGCTCGAATTATAACATCAAGGTAGATTAACGGACATTATCATATCGAATTGTTGATACCTGAAGGAACATCGAGTGAAACCGATACAATTATTGAATGAAAAATGGTCGCATTGTGTATCTTTTCAGGTCGCCAAGCTTTGAGATAGTTACTTACGGTGATATGAAATTGCAATAAAGTGGCCTACATCTCGTAAAATGCATATGCAGAATGTGAATAACGAGTCACATGCAGAATACTTTCTAAGATCGTCAATGAATAATATCAAAAATGAGATGAACGACTTCGAAATAGAATTGGAAAAGAAGGATGTTTTGTAGTGGAATTCAAAGTACTATAATTCCCATTTAAGTTGCTTTTGTATAAATTTGAATATCTTACTTTTTTTATAACAAATGAGAAATTTTATTCGTCCTCTGCACTGAAATAGGTTGAATGAAAAACTTCGAAATTTCAGTTTGATATTCAACGTCATTTTCTTATTTCCTTTTAAAGATACTCTGGGATTCAATATATATTTGGCTTGTTGTGGTTGCAATTTATATAAAAACCCCGAATAATGCACTATATCTGGGCTCACCCCTATAAGTCAGTACTCATTAATTTTCAAGGGAAGATATATTTCACTGGTTTGTGAATACTCAATAAGTAATGTTCAAGCCCATGTTTGAAACACTGATAACGTTAATCAAAATAGAACAGAGGACTAAGTGCAACAACAAAAAATTTTTCAACATTTTTACCATAAAAAACCTGTCGGATACATCAAAATAATACGTGTTTAATAAATCATAAAAAAGTAATATTCAATTCCCTGATGATTAACGAAATCGCAAGTTATTATAACTACTTTTACTTTCATTAACCTTTGACATGGTCATTTCATTTCTATACTATATAATTATTTGTACTAGGCTCATCCGCACCTAAACAAAAATTTATGAGAGATAAATAGAGAGATCTGATGTATGGACACATCTAATTAAAGTGAAATTTCACTATCAACACCGATTACTTACCAATTACCGATACTTATAATACTGGGATTCAATATTGAAAGAAATATAAAATCTCATATGTTTGCATATTCACACAATTTCATTACTATCAATCATGTTCCGAAGAATATGTACTTTCTTCAAATGGAGTCATATTGAACGAAGTATCATAGGAAACGTGTGAAAGTGAAAATATTAAATTGAATGAGTGTGAGGATCACATTTCGTGCAATTAATAATACTTGTAAATTTATTCATTCGGAATTTCATCATAATAGCTAGTTCGCCGAAGATATTCAACAAAAATAATATATTTTTGTCTTTTCTGGTTTTGCAATACGGAAAAATATACCAACATTGTATTTAAGCTCTTTGAGAAGCTTTGATAGATAAAAGCTATGTTGATTCAAATAAATTATCTGAAATGAACTTGAGTCACCCTCCTTCTGTTATCATGAAACCATATGGACAAAGGATAACCAACATAAACCGAGACAACATTTGTTATAATTATTATCTTCCTACCCTATGCTGGTACTTCCGTGTCTTCCTGTACTACAGAGTCAGATACTCGTGGGATTAACATACTGATTCACATTATGGTGATTCCATTTCCTGTCAAATTAAACGGGTTATACCTGCGACCGTAGACCATATCGTCCCTCGATATATTTGAAACTTTATGGTGTCATTGTCATTGACCCTACACAATATTATTACGACAAAACCGATGATAAATAGTGAGGCCGACCTTCCATAATAAAACACTAAAATGTTGACAGAATGGACTGTAATACTTGCATTATTTTTCAAGTATGTAAAATTTGTTGATTTTCCCCTTATTATAGGGGAAAATTTTTCTAATTAATATCTTAAGTTTATCAAGTTAGTTAGGTCTTTTGATCGATTGCTTATTGGTCAAATATTTTTTTTTGAAGTCGGACTTTCGAAAATGGAATTTTCTTCATCTACAATTATTCGCCCATCATATGGTTCATAATTCTGCTTTTTAACTACACACGAATCAATGAAAACATCTAAGCACAAAAGTTATTATCGATCAAATCATGCGGTTTGCTTAAGATTGACAGTCAGTTGAAGCATGCAATTTAGAATTGAAAATTGGGTTTCAATGAATTGCTGTCTACTTAAAACACGGATATGAGATAAAGGAAGAAATAGTTTTGGTTCCAACCATAATTTTTTATCGACTGTTAATATTAAAACTTCAATGATAATACTAATAATAATAACTGAATTGAATGAAGGGATCCATGATTGCTATTATCAATTATAATTGCGTTTGAAAAAGGGACTTTTCATTCCATTTTAGATGTTCAGTAATCATTTGCTATATTGGCTATAATCCCAAAGGTACCTAGTAGGTAAAAAATGTTTAAAAAAAATATCAAAATTAGAATTTTGTTAATCATTGAAATATAAATTCACAAGATTCATCATACGAATAAGAAGATTTGAAACGGCATACTCACATAGATTTTGAATTAAATACTTTCCTTATAAGTGTCCTTGACCGCCTTGATTCCGTCCTTTATGAAGCCGGATATCCTAAAGAGTTATTGCATTCTGAGGCAACAATTTCCTGGTCAATCTTGTTTGGTTTGTTTTAATATGGTTGATGATACTACCTGATGGTCCAGTTGAGCAATAGGACTCAAAACCGTTAATTTTCTCAACGGAAATAGATAAAGATACCGATGACAAATATTGGATGGAATTATTATAGAAATCACTGTTTCTGTTCACGAACTAATACAATTTCTAATGTTTTCAAAGGAAAAATGATATCTAGGTATACAATTGCAACAATTAGGTGTCGATCGTCTACCAAATGTTTTCATCTCGGTACATAGTCAATAATAATACTCATTATCATACCATAAATTTCTGGTTATTGTCATTCCTAATTGTATTCATAGCAGAATGAGATCGGAAATAATCAACGGAATTACCATATCAATATAAATATCCATATCGAAAAGAATGGTATTCATTGAATTATTTTCTAGAAGGATTTGCTCTCTTTTATCCTCAAATGAAATGAATTCTTTACAGACAAAGTAGATCTTGACTAAATAACGGATTTCAATGGGAATATTTGAATCAGTAGAAACTGCAGTTGATTTTGATGCATAGCAATATTATTAAAGTATGAAAAGAATATAAAAATAGTAGCCTGAACATATTTATAGACTAGTATGTGTACAGGGTATCCCATTTTGGGCACTTTTACGGGATATCTCCTTTATTTTCAACGTTAGCGGCATGCGGTTTTCGCGACAGTGTGCTACTTTTTTGTGAAACTAAAGATGGCTCAATCAGTTTTTGCATAGCCCTCTTAGTTTTTGCTATACAGGCTGGAAATGAAAAGTATCACTTTTTAATCCC
The DNA here is from genome assembly GCA_910592335.1 of Adalia bipunctata. Lineage (NCBI taxonomy): Eukaryota > Metazoa > Arthropoda > Insecta > Coleoptera > Coccinellidae > Adalia > Adalia bipunctata. Next base: position 7,817,802 of record OU342955.1, on the reverse strand, counting down.
CCCCGTATCTCAGATGTGCTTGAACTTGGAGAAATGGTTGAAAGGCATTCCTATAGATTTTTCAAAAACACATTATTTTATGCATTTATTTTCAAATTATTTAAATTTTCAAAAAATTGCAAATTAAATTAAGTTAAATATTATATCATGTGATGTAAATATTATGTTAACATTATTTTCGATTTCTAACGAAATCTTGACATTTATTTTTTGTTTTTAATAAACAGTCATGGCCTACTACTTAGTTATTGACAATTGAATTACAAAATCTTGAATTCTGAGCTTGGTTTTGAAAATAAATGTATAAAATAATATGTTTTTGAAAAGCTGAGATTGTGCTTAATAAGAATAAAAAATAATATACAGGGTGTCCAGTTTAAAAAAACATATGTTTGCTCAATAACTCAAAAACGGAAGGTTTAATTGAAAAACTGACTACGCCACTGCATTCTACGGAAAAAATCTATAGGAATGCGTTTCAACCATTTCTCCAAGTTTAAGCACAACTGAGATACGGGGGGTGATTAAAAAGTGATACTTTTCATTTCCAGCCTGTATAGTAAAAACTAAGAGGGCTATGCAAAAACTGATTGCGCCATCTTTAGTTTCACAAAAAAGTAGCACACTGTCGCGAAAACCGCATCCCGCTAACGTTAAAAATAACGGAGATATCCAGTAAAAGTGCCCAAAATGGGATACCCTGTACACTTTTATTTATCAGTGAGAACCTGACTCGAATTTCCCAAAATTGAGTTGTATGAAATTGTTGCATGTCACACTATATGTGGTATTATTCACGAGAATCCTTTCCACGGTACTGCTTTCGATTGTTCGCAAAAAATAATAGAAACCAATTAAAAAAATCAAATGATTGAAAAATTTCAAAATATAATTCGTGAAATCAGCGTTTGACCAAATACGACTGGTGCAATTCTTTTTTTATTTTTCTCAACAAGCAACCCTGAACTGAACAACAAATTATGGAAGGAAATGGAAAGCGAATATATCATTAATTTGCTCATTCGTGCATAAAACTGTATGCCTCCAGGTGTCTAGCGTCGGAGTACGATTTGTATGAGACAATAATTACTGAGTAGGTGAGAAGGATCTTGTATGTTTACAAGATCTATAATTGAAATGATAAGAATTTCAGATATTGATGGCTTGGTCTGGTTTTCACTTCAAACATTTAATAAGCTATCTTTAGAGAAATCCGATAAATTATAGAGGCAATCATCGACTTCGAAACAGGCAACTATTTATTCTATTTCTTGTCAATTTCAGTTTCCATATTTTTGAATTTCACTTTCTTGGATCAGATATTCAGATATTCTACTTTATAGCACTCATGGGACACCCTCTGTAGAACGTCGAAATGTAAATATTCTGATTTGGGCAAACTTGGCATAACAAGAACTCAAAGAGCAGAATTCTAAGAAGCAGTATGTATAATCTGTAGGATAATTTGATTGGTATGATACTGACAGGTTTTCCGGATGAAATTTGAATTTATTCTGTCCATTATGGATAAGTCCGATGAGGATAATGGAAAAACGCATATAATTAGGTGAAGCGGATTCATGACATGGTATCAAAATTACAACAATTTCACAGTAGACCAATTCACACATAAAAGAAATGTTTCTGTTCGCAGATGCAGCTATGCAGTATTAAGACTTAGGTATATTTAAGTACAATTTTTTGTATATAAAAGAACTGAACGAACGGTATAGAAATGAATGTAGCTGAAAAAATTATATTTATCGAATGACAAGTATTTACCCTGTGTGACTTATGAAAGAATAACAGTATATTATCACAACTGAGTATCCATAATAGTTATTCAAATAATCCTCAACACTCTTCGTATAAGTGTATTTATTTGAGCAACTTAAATCAGAGAGGTGTAGCTCTAACGACAATTGAAGCATTTTTCCCTTTATTTATCCCAAATAATGTTCCACTTTAGTTCTTCATATCTTTACCTTCCCCTGCATTGACTTCGTATTCTACTGAAATTTAAGCAATAAATTACCACGTAACTTTTGAATTCCCTATTGTCGCCCGCCGTTCCATAATTGGAGGTAATCAGCTTTATTTCATTGTCAGAATCTTCTTTCAGATCACACGAACTCATTACTTAAGATATAAAACACGTCTTCATCTACTCTCATAATATGTATGTACAATGAATATGTTTCTCAAACCGAAAAATGAGAATTTCCCAATCGAATGGGAAGATACCAAATTATTTATTTGCTTAGATGTGCGAAATGAGATAGTCCAGGGAATGTATCAATTGTTTTGGCCACAAGCAGGTCAAAATAACAAAATGTTTGTTTCGAATGCATGCTTCTTTTTATTGTTCAATAATTCAGTGGTTCAAAATGGGCTCTAATTAGTTCTCCAAATGTTTCCTGATTTATTCAATGAGATTCGATATCTTTTGAAGGAACTGAAGCGAATTTACAGATATTTCCTTGTTTCCCAACATCGAAAGATTATTCATCAGGCCAAAAGAATACAGAGCAAAACCTGCATAATGAACTCCAGTTGTGGTCAATGGCCATTTCCTCTGGTCAACGTCCGTGGTACTAAACGTCTCGATGCACCCCAGAGACTTCCGAATGAATTCCTGATAATAGTATTGTAGAGGTGTCATTTGATTACATTGAATTAAACGTGCATTCTTTTTTAAGATGATAACTATATAACCTATTTTTCTTGGTAGCGGTCCAATAATCGACCGTAATATCGTTATAATCGTCTCAATTGCTATTGTTGACGTCTTTAGCTTTTTACAATGCACACGATAGGTAACAGAAGATGTTTTGTCATAGGAAAGCATATTATTCTAACACGATTCTTTGCGTACATTGCGTATTGTGCTATAATTGAAGTTAAATCATTTGACTTCTTCTTGCTGAACAGATCTATTTCTGTGTTAGGAGATAGTTACTGAATCAAGGCTTGTGAATCATTCACTAAAGATTTTAAACCCGATTAAGGAGATAGTTTGTACTTTTTTATTATGTACAAGTTCAAATTCATCGACTAGGTCCTTAATCGGGTTTAAAATCTTTAGTGAAAGATTCGTTGGTGCCAGGCCTTAGTTGATAAAAATCATTTTGTGTACTTCTGGTACAAGATTCTAAGCATTTTCAGAGATCATATTATTATAAAAATGTGAGCTGAATACGAAAGGTTTTGACGTTTGAGACACAATATCAAAAAATACGTACAATGTGAATTCAAACTAATCCCCGACATTGTTCAAGCAACAAATTGTACCAAAACAAAATGTAGGTATGCCATTTGCATTGACAACATCTTCGTTACTGACTAAAGGATTTCCTTTTAGAAAATTGAAGATAATCAAATAACAAAATCCATTCTTTGTCACTGAAATCTAGTATTTGGTTATCAATTTCTATTCTTGTTTCAGATCCGAAACACATATCAAACTTCTTATAAGTAAAATATCTGAAGATTAGTCCTATCCGGGATGAAATATGGATAATTATTCGGCACTTTATTGTTTCTGTACAAATTACTTTTTTCAAGTCAGTGTATGTATATCGTTTTATTTTATAAAGGTCATCGTCAAAATTCTTGCAAGCAATAACCTTGTATTCACGTCGTCATTATCATTATTTTAGGGGTAGATGCATCAGTGCCATGATTAGCTCTCAATGGAAAAATAATCTCGTCTGATGATTGTTTTTTTGACATTCAGTCAGATTAAAAACGACTGTATTGAATCAGTGGTGAATTATCATTCAGAATGTTAATAATTGTGGTTTCTAGACCGCGAATCACAGCAATAAATATGGAAAATAATCATGATCTATTCATATATGTACCCAATTATCTACCATACTGAACCAGAGAAGATGGTCTGTTAGTATTTTATTGAGCATATCGAAGTAAATATCTAAAAACTCAATTATTTTCGGAAATGTATCGATTTCTGCACATCATAAAATAACAAAAATATGAAAGTACAATAAAATTGATAATTGCAGTTTTTTAGCGCCCATAATAATTATATTACGGTTCAAGATGAATGTTTCGTTATAAATTATTGATTAATAATTATTTGTGAGGTGCTTTGATATACTGTGTTAAAATAGACCAAACTTGAGAATCGATCCATATTAGTTAAAGCAGTATAATCAGAAGTTGTACGTATCTACTGAACGGAAATTAATTCGAAACAATAATTCTTCCGAGTTCATTCTGCAAATGCCATTATGTATAAATTGATGATCAATTTAAACCAGGCAGGCATAAGGGTTGTTTAGGGGGGTGAGGCATATCAGGTTGTTTTTTTTTTGGGCTGTTTGTTTATATGGTAACAAAATGAGGTAGGTACCCAAAATTCGGAAACATTTAAAATTATTGTTAAAGGTCTAGAAATATTTCCGTCTTATGTATATCTTCTGTGTATATTTCCGATTTCTTGAACTGAAATGATGGTATGAATGAAGTTTAAAACGGAATCTTGTTCATCTTCATCAACATCGAGATGGAGCATCCTCAATATCAATCACTTTAATTATTATCTACCTTGACCTAGAGCTGAATTCTTTTGTGTTTCAGTTGGAGGTTTTTCTCCGAATTTAAGTAGCCTCACGAAATCATGACAAAAACAGTGCATGTTGGGTACACTGGTACAGTATGTAGGTAATTAAATTTCACCACCACGATTCATCGGCGAAAATACCGTTCCAGCACTAAATCTCGTGCGAGTGATAAAAAAAGGTAGTTTCGATGCCATCTTCTCGCAGAGCGGAACACGCATTCATCGAACTTCCGATGCGAACCCATCATTACTCCTCCATAACCGAAATTTGATCATCGGCGTCCCTCCAATTATGATACCTCATTACCACTCCTAACGATTCATTTTTCACAGAAGGATATTTCTTTGTTTCAGAGAAAGTCGAACGAATTGGAAGCGAATCCACCAATCAGTCACACTGTGGAGCCGCAACCATGAAGAAAGCATTGATTTCAAAACTGCACTCCGAAGAAAATAACAAAATGATCGTTATGGAAAATGAATTGCCAATGAGCATGTCAACGTGAAATGGGGGCGCGCTTCAAGAACACAATGAGGACTTTCAAAGGTTTTTTCGTCAAGATTAAGTTCAAGAGTGCGAAATGTTGGAATTTCAGAGATTTTTGGAGTGTTTTGTGCTTGTTGGTGTTTATGTGTTCAGTGAGTACGGTTGAGTGTAATAGACCGCCTAGGTTTTTGATCGATGGCCAGACTGAGATAGTTTTAAGACTTAAAGAGGGTGAAGAAACCCCAGTAGGTGAGTACACTCTGAATTTTTTGGAGTTTTTCGATTAAAAAAAAAATGAAAACGCATAAAGTTCAAAACGAACCTTTCCTTTCACCCGAAAATATGGATCCGGGCAGATAATAAAGAAACAAATTAAACATGAGAAAGGAAAACAATAACAAGGTACATAATAAATCCGAATGTCAAACATAAAATGGATTAATTTTCAATTCCTTATTCAATCTGTTAAAAAAGCTCTATTCCTTTTAATACATCGAAGACATAAAACAACCTATTTTGAATACGACAAAATTGTTTTCTTTCCAGTTAGAGTTGAAGACGATTGGTCTTCAGCATCTAATTCCTCTTACTGTTGATCCCGTTTGTCCATAAACGTTTCTCAAATTCAGTTTCACTTCGTTTGTGAGGCTATTTAGAATTGTTTAATCATCAGGATTAAGTTTCCTACTACATTGTTTCTAGGCTTCACTTTTTCCTTTAAAAGTATTTTAATATTATAGGGTATTACCGGTTCTTCTTAGATATTTGTTTCACTTTTGTCGATTTCTGTTGAGCATTGTCTGTCCTCGTTTCTGATTCCATCATCGCGTTGTCTTTTTGTTCTTCGTGCTGCAGTTTTTGGGGTTTAAGTCACACTTCATACATGGCACCCAGAAAATTGGATATTGTGAGCTCTCTCCTTAGGAGAAATGCTCTCGCGGAATTTTTTCTGGTGCAGTCGGGTAAAAATTAATTGATAGACAAAGACGCAAGTGTTCCTGAATATTTATCGTTTACGGATCTCCAAAAACAGGTTCACCAACGTGAACGCAACTGGATTTTTTTTCATTCTGAAATACCCACATAAATCAGAAAATTCTCATTTTCACTTTTCACTAATTTTCTTGTTTTATCCATGTTGCATCCACCAGACCATGGGTTTTGTGAAGCGTAACCCTAGACATTGCACTGAAGAATGAGATGATCCAATATTTTTGCAGTGGATCGAAAACCGCAGTTTTGCCTCATTGACCAACTCAATAGATTTCCATAGTTATATAAGCTCAAAGAAATTTTATTGATGACTACTGCACTTCTCGTTTTCATGATGAGCCTGGTTCCGTAAAATTTTATTTGATGAGAAGGTATTTTCAAATTGTGATTTCCTCTCGTTTTCTTTCATAATTGCATCCCAAAGTTTCGAAATGAATATTTTTGAGTTAGTTTCAATGAATGGAGTTTTTAGCACTCTTTTCATAAGGAAAAAGAGCTCTTGACTCACTGTAATAATAGTTTATTTTGTATCGAATGCTGGAAATACAGTGTTATACCATTTAGGAATCTCCATAAAACATTTCAGGTCTTTTCTTAATCTGGTACCCTGTGACCATTTTTAATACTATATCCTTCATTTGGAGTCCTGTCACAAAAAGAGTGGCAGAGTGTGTTATTTTTTGAATATTTCGAGAACCTACGTAGAATGCACTATTCATTCCAGGTTCAGTTATTTTTAAACTAAGAGGACTTGATCCTGATGGTGATGCACTCCAATTTGGGGTTCGAACGCAATCAGGCAGCGATGTTATAAGAGTCGAAAATATTTCACCAAATGAAGCCAATATCTACCTCAACAAAGAATTGGACAGAGAGGTAAAATGAACTTCACCAACAATAATGAAATTCTTCGGAAATAACGTATCCCTTTAAATTTTTTCAGGAGCGAGATGAATATGCTCTTGTCTTGACCTTGACAGATGGACGACTAGGCCATAATAATTTCATAACCCAGAGTTTACTTCTTCTAGTTGAAGACGTAAATGATAATACGCCAATTTTTAAAAGTTTCCAACCCACAGTTTACCTCAAAGAAGATGTATCTCCTGGTGTCGTAGCCACATTAGAAGCCACAGATCTTGACGAAGGACCTTACGGACAAGTCGTCTATCATCTTCAAGAACTGGACCCTGACGAAAAAGATCTGTTCAGTTTGACTACAGCAGGAGGAAGAGCTATTGTTAAACTCATAGGTGAGAATACGACCGAATTTATGAAACGATGAGTCTACACGGCATTTTTCAACATTCAGGGCATTTGGACTACGAAAAGAAGAATGTCCACCAACTCAAAGTTCTAGCAGTTGATCGTGCTAAACAAGGAAGAGTTAACACAGGCGTAGCAGCTCTACTTGTTAAAGTCGAAGATGTAGAAGATCAGCCACCAGAATTTGTTCGTGTCAGTCCTGTCGCTAAAGTTGCTGAAAATTCTCCCATTGGAACGTCGGTCCTACATGGTACTAGACTCTTCCATGTACTTCTCACTACATAATCAATTCATAGTCGTATACCCGCATTGCCTTATTTATATTTTTCAGTCATTGCCATTGATGGTGATCGAGGAATCAACAACCCAATTTTATATTCTCTTTCATCGAATATCATTACCGGAGTTCTGGATTTGTTTTCCATAGACCAAAATACTGGTGTTGTGAGAACAAAAACTGCTTTGGATAGAGAGTCCATGTCAGAAACTTCAGGAACGTTTGTTCTCCAAGTTATAGTAAGTTTTCTAGTCATGTAAAATACGAATCAACTAATATTCTCTCTGAAGGCTACAGAACGAGGTAGCAAAATAGTGCCATCACCCTGGGCTTCTACGGAGGTCACCATTATTGTCACTGATGTCAACGATGAAACGCCTACCTTCAGAAGTAATCATTATGATTGCGAAATAGCAGAAAATGCCCCCGTCAATACCCCCTTGACATTTCTGAGGTCTGCCATACCAGAAGTTTTCGATTACGATCAGGTATGTGGTACTTTTGTTGTTCCTATCTTTTGAAACTTTAAATTTAAGACGTTCAATGAAAAATGGTCCTTCTAGGGTCTGAATGGAACCTTTCAACTTTACGTTAAAGGAGCAGGTGACTTGTTCGAGATTTCACCAACAAAAGCTATCAATGAAGCAACTTTTATGATCAAAGTGAAAAATTCGAGTGCTCTGGACTACGAGAAAGTGAAAATGATTAATTTCACCCTCATTGCGAAAGAGGTGGTGAAAAACAATCCAAAGTTTTCTGAAGTGAGTGTCAATGTGCACATAGTAGATCGTAACGACAATTATCCAGAATTCATAAGGAGCATTTACGAAGTGAGCGTCCCTGAAAATTGCGACATAGGCACAACCATAGCTTGGGTGCAAGCGTTAGACGATGATTCTGGAAATTATGGTACAAAAGGGGTCCGATATACGAATTTAGCTGGAAGCATCGAGCACTTGTGAGTGAACTAACTGGATCAATTGCAACTCTCTAGGATTGCAATGCTGAATAGAAATCCAGAAGGAATTTTCCAGTCTTTTCAAGTGTTTTCTGAAATTTCTAGGCTCAACCTTCATCCGACTTCAGGAGTTATCACAGTCAAAACTGCTGGAGGTCCCAACTGGGACAGGGAACAAGTATCAAGGCATTACCTTACTGTTGAAGCTAGAGATAATCTCGGAAGAGGAAACAGAAATACTGTTCAATTGATTATCAATCTTGAAGATATAAATGATAATCCCCCATTGTTCATTTACAACAAGTATGAAGCTAGATTGTTCGAAAATAAGCCCAGTTTTGAAGTGCCAATAAGAGTTGAAGCTCGTGATGCAGATCTAAATGGTAAGAATCACCCAAGAACGCCCACTTTCTCGTAGCATTTCAGGCCCCAAAATAAGCTTACCAAGTATTCCAATTTACTCTCGCCTTGTAAAAATTCAATGAGCCTATAGAGAAGAGAAGTACGTTGAAAACTTATCGATCAATTCTTTCAGGTACCAAAAATAGTGAGATCGAATATACGTTATTTGGTGAATTATACGAAAACTTCACCATTAATCCTCATACTGGAGTAATAGAACCCAAATATCCTCTAGATTTCGAATTACTTGATGGAAGTTCAAAGGAAAACGTCAGAACTCTATTGCTGACCATAAGAGCAAAGGATTTGGGATACCCAAGCCTATTCTCGGATGTACCTCTCGTCGTTTATGTACAAGACGTCAACGACAATGCTCCTATATTCGAATATAACTTTTATAACAGAACTATTTTAGAGAATATCACTGAAGGTACTTCTGTTCTCAAGGTAACAGCACAGCTTTCCTGCATTGATCATTTGGTCAACCATTCTGTGATTTTCAGATAAGAGCTTGGGATGGAGATGGATCATATCCTAATAACCACATAGTTTATAGAATACAAAGAGGAGCCTCTGATAAATTCGTTATAGGTGCTGAGACTGGAGTTATATCTGTAGCTAAAGGAGCTTCTTTGGACCCCGACCTAACCTCTCCAAAAAAATTAGAATATAAGCTGACAGTTTTTGCTATCGATGGGGCACCTGGAGAAAACAGAATGGAAAAATCTGTTACAGTATTAATAAATGTAATCGATGTCAACAATAAAAATCCAGTATTCCTGGAAACTGGAAGAATCCAAATCAGAGAAAATATTCCGGTTAGTTACTAAGATATTCTTTAGATACGTTTCCTTTAATTTCCTCTTATTCCTTAGGTTGGAACAGTGGTATCGAAAGTTATAGCGAAGGATTTGGATACAACAGCTAAACTATTTTACTCCACAAATCCGAACGAATGTGAAGCTAGAAATGAGAGAGGAAATCTTCTACTCAGAACACCTGAATTTGATTGCGCAAAAATGTTTCATCTCAACGCAAAAACAGGCATTTTGACCGTTGCCAAACTTTTGGATAGGGAAATGGCTGAAACATTTCGCATCGCTCTAAATGTAGAGGATTTGGCTTCTGAAACTGGTCCTCAAATTGCAAAAAGTACGTTGCGTCAGTTTTTTATTCATGCTTCCAATAAATACCAGGAAACTTGAAGAACTATCTTTTATCACTTTATGTTGTTTCAGCTTTCATCGATGTAGAGCTGGAAGATATTAATGACAACAGTCCAAAGTTCATAAAACCATTCTATAAATTTGCGATAACGGAAAACTCGAAAAATGGTGTAGCAATTGGAAGTGTATTGGCAGAAGATGCTGATAAAAATAAAACTCTCACTTATGCCCTTGAAGGAAAAGTAGAATACAAAAACTTGGTATTTTTGGATACATCCACTGGTAATCTTGTTGTCTCTAACAGAATTGATCATGAAACGTACAGCTGGATGAATCTAACGGTTAGTGAATTCAATATAACACTTCAAAGTTCTCTACAAACTTGTACCTCAGGTGAAAGCTGTTGATTCCGGAGTTCCACCACGATCATCAAGAGTTGAACTCTTCATACAAGTCTTGGATGAGAATGATAACAGTCCAATCTTCTTGGCTGAACCTACCAGATTAATGCTTCCTGAAGACATGCCTGTCGGTACTCAGGTAACAGTTATCGAAGCTCAAGATGCTGACTCTGGAGAGTATGGGAAGATTACCTACTTATTGGATCGACTGTCTTCGCAAGGAAAGTTTTCTTTGGACGCAGATACTGGGATATTGAAAATCGCAGATAAGTTAGATCGCGAAGAAAAAGCTTCCTACTTACTGATTGTAGAAGCTTGGGATAACTATCAGTATGGGTTCAATAATGGAGAAAGTAGGAATGCCTTCAAACATATAAAGTGAGTTTATATCCGGTTTTTTGATAACATAACAATGTAGTAGTGAGAATTCAATTCAATTTAAACTTTCCAGTGTAACTATTCTGGACGTCAATGATAACATTCCACAATTATTGGTTCCACCATATTGTGTCAATGTTACAGAATTCCATGAAATAGGCCAGCCCATAACTACAATTCACGCATCAGATTCCGATGATCCAAGCACTTCCAATGGGCAGGTACGTAACTGGTTTATTGATTTTCTTGCAACGACATACAATTGCAATGGACAGCCAATCTGCTCAATAGGGTTCAACCAAAACATTGATTTTTCTAGGTAATCATCGATATAGCTGATGGAAACAACATGGAACTATTCAGTGTTGAGCAGATAAACGAATGGTCTGCTGAATTGAAAGCCATAGCTCCTCTCAGAGGTCGTCATGGAAATTATACCCTTCTAATGAGAGCACAAGACTTGGGAACACCCAGCCATTTGGTGGAAGAATCCATCTGCATCAGTATCATTGATTTCAATGACCATGCTCCAGTTTTTGTTACCCCTCCACCAAACTCAACTCTACGTGTACCAGAGGTATACCGTCAAATATATCATGTTAAGTTTTAACCTCATATTGATGCTATTTGCAGAATGCCACTGTGGGCAGTGCTCTCATACAAATAGTAGCTTCTGATGCTGATATAGGATCGAATGGCGCTGTTCGCTATAAATTGAAGGCAGATCCTGCTGGACATTGGAAAACTTTCAATCTTCAACCAGTATCAGGTATTTTGGAGCTCAGACTGCCGCTCCATAGAGAAAAACAGAAGATATATGATGTGAGTAGGCTGATTCATTCGAAAATAGATTCTTCATGGTAACACCAATTGCAGATAAGAATAGAGGCTTATGATCTCGGTACTCCAACGCCACTCAGCTCCGATTTAGACCTAACTGTGTACGTTAGTAATATAAATGACTATCAACCTCAATTTCTGAGTGACGAATTCACAGTTAGCTTCACAGGTATGTGATAAATGTTGCAATAAATATGTGTCACATATAGAATTGTAAATTATTTCTATAGAAAATGAGGAACCAGGCGTAGAAGTGAGGAAACTACCAGATACAGTTGATAGAGATGATCTCGAGTTTGAAGGTCCTCCAACTCCTATTTGCTACTATATCATTGGAGGAAATGAAGAAGAATACTTTGAACTTGATCGAATACAGCATACCCTGACAGTGAGTTTGCAGAATCGTCAATACAGTTGCTGATGGTATATTCTGAAAATGATTTACAGATCCTGAAACCACTAGATCGGGAGGAACAAACTGCGCATCTCCTTCTAGTCAAAGCTACAGAAGAATGTTCCTCAACACCCAAAAGCGACGGTTTTTTCGACCCTAACGATGACACTCAACTGAAGGTCATTGTGAATGTATCAGATGTCAATGACAACGCACCTCGTTTTCTTCATAGGGTGTTCACTGGAGGGGTGAGCACTGCTACCGATTTTGGAACACCATTCATGTCAGTAAAGGTGAATTTCATTGATGTCATACGGAACAGTTCTTATTTTTAAACCTTTTTAGGCAGTTGATGCTGATACTGGAAAAAATGCCCGAATCAAATATTATTTGATAGGAAAAATTCAGATGACCCTCACAGAAGGTCTGGAAAATATACACAAGCCTCCGTTTGTGGTGGATCAAGATTCAGGAGATGTGATTCTTAATTTTGATCCCCAACAAGGAATGAAGGGCTATTTCGATTTTATGGTAAATAAAGATTTCGAAGATTCGTTGATGAAATATATCTTTAGAGCATGTTCAATCTTCCAAGCATTGTATAGGCTTTTTCAAAACACATATAAGTTTAGTAGTCTTTCACCAAAGCAACTAAATCTCAATTTTTGTAAACATAAAAATCAAAAAGGAAAATTATTGTCGAGAATTTAAAATAGGGTGTATTTGTGTCAGGTCATGGTCAACGACACTGATAACCTACGAGACATGGCAAGAGTTTTTATTTACCTCTTGAGGGAAGATCAAAGAGTTCGATTTGTACTGAGGCAACATCCTCCTGAACTCAGAGAAAAAATAGAATTATTCAGAGAGTAAGAAGACCAATAGTTTTTTTTTCGACATTATACAAATAAGCCATTTTTTCTAGAATACTTGGCAATGTCACTGGTGCCATCGTCAATGTGGATGAATTCAGGGTACATGCTAATCACGATGGTACCGTAGATAAAACAAGAACCGATTTATATCTTCATCTGGTCGATAAAACTGACAATTCTATCCTGGAAGTAGAGGAAGTACTTCGACTTGTAGACCAAAATACCGAAAAACTGGATAGCCTATTTAAAGTGAATATTTTTCGTTTGATATTCTGGACATTGTTTAATAACGTTTTTTTAAGGATTTCAATGTATTGGATACCCAGCCTGGGGGTGCTCTAGCTCTGCAATCTTTACAAGCTGTCAACACCACATTTTGGTTGACGGCATCATCGATGTTTTTGCTGCTACTCCTGTGTCTGTGCTTGGCATTATGTTTGAATCAAAGGCAGAGATATCATAGAAAGTTGAAAGCAGCAACGGCTACAGCTTACAGTAAGCGTGCGTAGAAAGTGTAGGTATATGTTCCACTCATTCGTTTTTCTTCAGTTGGAACAGACTCCGAAATACATGAACGAGGAGGCCTCAGCATCATCAGTGGAAGGGTACCAAATACAAACAAGCATACCTTGCATGGAAGCAATCCTATTTGGCTTCAAGCGTATGAGAATGAATGGTTCAAAAATGGAGATTTATATAGGTATGGACAAGTGTAATTATTTATGTTTGCGTCTATTTCTTAAGTTCATTTTTATAGTCAAGCTTCTGAGCACGATTCACTAGATGAAAACGTCATCAGCAATCCAGAAAGTAATATCTGCAGCAACGAAATGGAAGAGAAATCTCATACGAGACCACAAAATGTTTATCAGACACTGCCACCTGCTCCACCTCCAAGGAAATTAGAAACGACAGAATTGTGAATAATCGAAGATTTGGAAATTTCATTCCTCAAGAACTGATTAGAATCATTTGCAAATACTGATGTTTGGAAATTCGGACAACGATTTCATATTTATCATTTTATTTATTAATTCGCTCATCAAAGACTTTTTCAATTATTATCAGTAACTGAAATGTTGGTACGAGTGTAACGATTATAGAATAAGGCATGAAAGAGTATTATTTATTTAGATACATATCCTTCATTGTAGAAAAATGTATATTTGAATCTATATTTATAAGATGTGCAGGCAGGCTGTGTGTGCAATATTTCTTCCCCCACAAATTCGATGATTCAGTCGCTAAAATTATACCCAGTCGCCCCTGTACCAAAACATAATTCCACTGAATAAATGAATATCGAAGCTTGACTCCGTCAATTTTCCCCCAACTCTCCCATAACGTAAAACCACATACAGGGATTTTCCAAATTGTAAGTATTCTCCAAGAGAAGGTGAGGACTCATCAAAATAAACCCTTTCGCCTCTTCGAATTGGAGTACGGATCTGTTTCCGATCAATCTATTCAGCTGTCAAAAGCAGAGATTTTTTTGTATTAGTTAAATTATTCCCAATCAGTACTTCTGCTAAATGGGATTGATGAAAAAATCGGAAAAATCTGGTTCATGAAAAATAACATGTTGAAGTTGTTCACAACCTCCGCTTATGCTATTGTTTATATTCGATAATGATTTATTTTTGGTCTCTTGTTGCTAACGAGAACCAATCAATCGAGTATCACTTTATTATTAAAAATTACAACACTTCGTACGAATGTCAATGTTACCTAGATTCTAGGTTATAAGCGTTCTCAATTCCTGAAATGACGTAATTTAAGCTGGTTTAAAGATAGAAATTTACTCATCGTAAGCCAATATTCTGTTCGTATAGCGCAAGATGCACGAACGATCAGAGAAGGACTTAGATCTCTAGGTGAAGTTACAAATTTTCAAATTTCTCATATAGGTCTATTTTTATTAGGTCACTTCAGTTGATAAATTTCTGATATATAGGTCGATGAGAAAAAGTACTCAAAATCTATGCGGCGTTTACATAGTGTTCGCATATTTACGAAATTCCATTAAATAAAATCTTGAATAATTCGAGCAAATAATAAATGAAATAGAATTTGATCATAAATATAGCCATTATAAAGGATCATTTTCGAATTGAAAGAAAAAAAGGGGATTTGTACTCACTGGATCTTTATTTGAAATCTACTCGACTAGTTTCGCCTGCTAAACATCTTCAGGAGCTTTGTTAATGGAAAAGTACTCACACTAACAACTAATCAAAAAATCTGACATCCACAAACAAAAAACGATTGAAAAATTTTCTAGAAGTCTCAAGAAGGCATTAATTTTAGGGTTATGTTCTTATGTTTTTAAGAACATAACCCTAAAATTAATTTTCAATTTCACTACTCAATATAATTTGAAGAAAATTTGATATGATGAACAGTAGTAGGTACCTTAGTACCTCTTAAAATACTACCCTTGAATTCAAATCAGCTCTTTTAGTTTACCAGGAGCGGACTAGGTTGTATATTTTAATGCTTACATTTTCAACACCCTGTAAGATGAGTAGAAAAAAAAATTTGGATAGCTAAAAAATGATACTCTTTCTTATTGTCGAACCGTTTTCGAAAAACAAAATAAAAAAGGATTTAAGTACTTTGTACATACGTCGGCTTACTATGAAATAAGTCCATAAGTCCCAATTGAGTGACTTTACAGGAGACATAAACAACTGCATATGAGGTTGAACTTGAAACAAATTATATTTTTTTTTAATTATAGATTTTGGGGAGTGAAATAATATTGAAAACTCAACAATTGAGGTACAGCTAGCAGATGCCAGCAAATGGCAAAATTATATATCCATCCATTAATTTTCCGCATGATGAACACTGAATACATCTCTGTATATACCAAGAAGGTGTAATATGCCGCTCCTTGTCATAATAAACGCTTCCGAGGCCGAGCCACACAATTTTATGAATGACCAAAATTAATTTTCGAGGTTAATCATTTACTCGCAAACACCAATGTTTGTTGTCGGTCAGTTCCACTTACTGGACGCTCTTCTTACATCTCGCAGAGTTTGAATTCGTGGTGATTTAAACAAGTTGTGATTAAATTCGGTAGTTCCTGAAATATTTAACAATGTCTTCGGAATCTGGTAAGCCTGATACAGTTCCTGGTTTGGGATTCAAAGACAAGGAGAAGGCTCATGAGACTTTGAAAAATCTGCAGGGTAGAGATCCCGATTACCAAAAACTGGCCATCAAAGGACTGATTGGAAGGGCGAAGCGTACACTCACCCGTGAGTATTATATGTACCTATATTATATTCGTCATTCATCTTATGAAAACTACAAAATTCAATTCTAATTATAATTCCGAATATTACCCAGGAAATTGAAACCTCTGGTTCATTTCTAACATATTATAGATATTTTATTTGTCTGTAGGGGTCTTCAAATATGACGAAGATTTTTTTTGAATGAAACTCGATTGTTCAACTCGTAAATTAAATTTGGCTATAAGTGATCCCTTTTTCCTAAGAAGAAAATGCTTCTCAACAACACAAAATTTTTTTCATGTTGGTACATTCTTCCGAGTTAGAGAAATCATTTGACAATGAAGAATTATTTTTTCTCAATAACCATGTTGTTTAGCGCATTAGGAAATTTTTCCAATGATATTTTAGAAAATAATTACGTTTTCTGAATGATAGAATATAACCTTTATTTCAATAAAATTTCAATGCTTCATATTGAACTAGAATTGACTCTACCCGATAATTGATAATTCATTGTTTCTATATTAAAGCCCCAAATAAAAAACAAAAATTCATGACACTTATAAATTTATAATAGAGTAATAGATAATGCATTAATTTCTTCCTGAAGTTTCTTTTTCACCTTCTTAATCCAAACTAAACAAACGAATATGCGTAGCCTCCTAAATTTATACAATTACATGAGCAAACGACGAAAATAAACTGTATAATTTCCGATTTGAATTCAATCCAATAAAATCTCATTTGTCCCCGAGCGTTAAAATTGGATTTACTGTTCATGACTCATAACACAAATATCACATTTCCTTATGCACATGCTACGAGAGAAATTTTCCCGAATTATTGAACTATAACCAATTCATTTTGCTGGCATTGAAAAATTAGTTAATCTTCAATTTGCGATTTTATAATTCCACATAATAAGTCCAGCTATAGAGTTATTTATCCATTGCTTGGTCTATAAATTCTGAAGCTTGGCTCTTAAGAATATATTCCATTACAGTTAAAAATTTCATTTCAGTTACCAAAGACAAAGATAAACTTCAGAACATCAACGATGCTGTGAAGATATTCGAAGATTGGCTTAGTACTTTCGAGCTAGAGAACCGTGCCAAAGAAAATCGGCCATATCTTCCTTTGGCCGCAATCAAAGTACTTCTTCCTTTGAAGAAAAAATATGAAATCGAAGATGAAGAAGCCGAATCCTTTTTGAAAGCATACGAGAATGCTGGTGGTGAGTACAAAAATTTGAGGACAGTGTCGAGCGGGGAAAACAAGCCCACTTGGGATATAGTCCGAAATTCGAAACTCAAGGAAGATTTAGAAAAATTCCATTCGAATAAATGTGACTTTTGGGATGGAGAACTACCTACAAAAGAACATTTAAATCTCATTTTATGGGCCTACAGTCCTGAAGCAAGTAAAATAAAGAAAAATCAATCAAAATTCGAGGAATTATTAGGGTCAGAAGAAACGCCTAAGGATGATGAAGAAGAAGAAGAAGAGGAGAAGAATAGTAGTACAAACAATAAGAGAAAATCAGAAGGAAGTTCTTCTTCGGAAGATGAATCACCGAAGAAAAAGAACAAATCTAATTGAAGTTTCATAAATTATAAATGTTAATGAAAAGGAATTTCGAATTAATCTAATGTGTTATATTTTTTATATTTTCTTGTGTGAGAATTGCGAAACGAATTATATGTGGAATAAATTTATTTTGAGTTATTCATACATTTATTGGTCATTACATCATTGTTAAATTAGTTATTTCCAAAGTCTAAGTATATTGATTACTGGCCTATTATTCAGTGCATGAATATTCTCGAGATTGAGGTAAGAAGTTCAAGAGAAACTGGGTCATTGTCCAGAAGGTGCATTCATAAAATATAGGTAGGTACCAAAACTTTCTGTAACATATGCAAATAGCGATAATATCTTATACATGAGAAGAAAATGTATGTAAGAAACCCATTGCATGATTATATCGTTACTTTCTTCGTACGAAGTTTCCGAGAAAAACATATACACACGAGACATACATTTGTCTTGACAGTTAATACCAGTAAGAAATCTCTCAAGATGAAACTGAGGTCATCAAAGCCTTTCAGAAAGGTTCAAATGTCGATGCAGATGTTCGGTATTTGGTCGGATATACGAACGAGGAAGCATTCAATTTATCGAGGATGCTATGTAATCCTTTGCATTCTGTTCAATGTTTTATGCTTCCTTGGCTTTTATGAACAACTGAGAACAAAAAAGATCATAAAGATTTGTTCGAATATGGCGATGGTACTTGTGGGTAGTTATGCCAGTATTGCTATTTTAGCGCAAAACCAAGCGTGGTTCAACGTTTGGCTAAGTGGTAAGCAGAATGTGAATTATTGATTTACATATTTATGAATAATTAAGTTTTTTACTTCATCAGTCATTTCGTCACTGTGTCTGCACTTTTAATTTCAAGTCATGCATTTTCTCGAAAGTCTAGATTCGTGTGCTCATCAGGATTTTCTGGTCAAATTAAAATCTGTCCGTTCAGCCGGCCGTAAACACGATAACTCTCAAGAGGAAGAACCTAGAAACTTGAAAACAGCATCACGGACAATTTCTTTGACAGCTGCTGTCAAATTTTCTTACAGCTGTCAAAATTGCTTCCGTTGTATTCATGAATGCGAATGTACCTATTTCTTCCTTGGGCTTCCTCCATTTTTTGTTACAGACATGTTTCGAAGTGAGAAGTTCCTGAATTGTCATCCCAACGAAACGTTAAGGAAGGTTTATCGATCAAATTTGAACAAAATGTGGCCAGAAACTCTTTTCTATATGAACAAATGGGCAATTCTCATAGCACAAACCCTTTTAGCAGGGGTTTTTTACATTCACACCTTGAAAAAACTCAGATCTGAAGAAGAATGTGCAACTGCGAAGGATTGCAGCATGATTTACATCGGTTACTATTATTCCCCTTGGAATGTTGACAAACATTACTGGTGGTCCAATTTTGAGAATGTGGTTTTCGGTGGATTTTGCTGTATTGTCGTTTATTGGAGAGATATGTATTTTACTTGTTTCATCATTTACCTCAGGTGTAAACTCAAAGTTGTGTCCTACGTTATTGGTCACTTGGACGAATTTGTTGTCGGTGGCTTGAGTGAAAAAGAATATTTTCTTGAAATTGAAGGTTTAATCAAGCAGTGCATTCGGGAACACCAGAATATATTCAGGTACATCTTTTGTTATTTCACGTATATACACGACGAAACATTATATTCATAACAAAAATAAATATATATATATACATGTATACATAGAGATGATACAAAATGAAATGTGTAAACTATGTTCTCGATATTGCAAATCAATACGAAAATGTTCTACTTATAATGGTGTTTTCTTTCAGAGAATTCCAGCAACTAGACAAATATTTATCGAGTATTTTTAGTCTCATGTTGTTTTCGAACTCTTTGGTGATGGTTAACACCACTATTATACTTTTTCAGGTGAAATTTCACTCATAACCCTCATATTCCCGTAATGAATACACTTTTTCAGGAAGAAAATACTAGTTCCTTTGCCCTTTTCGTTTACTGTGGAGCTTTTTATGGATGCACCCATCTATTCCTGATGCTTTCACAATCTGAAGAACTCTCTACGCAGGTACCATATTCAAGGAATAATTCATGATTTTTCAAAAACAACAAATTTTTACACAGTATCTAATGCGTTGAACATTGGTCTACCGGAGTGATGTCTTTGATTAAAGAGTTAAAAATTTTTGGTATAATGACGTTAACCGTTTTTTGTTTAAATAATTGGATCCTCAAACTCAGAGGCACTGGCGTATTTAGGGGGGGTCCAGGGGGGGCCAGGCCCCCCCTGATGTACCTCTGGCCCCCCCTGAAAGATTCTAATCAAAAACTACGTATAGGTATCACAAATATACCAGGGGCCGCGGCCCCCCCTGAAAACTGAGGCTAGATACGCCTATGCTCAGAGGGGTGGAATTATTCTGAATGGAATCATGACTTAATGTTTCTAAAAAAATCAAACATTATCTCCATTGCTCAAAGCCTATGAACGAATAAGAGGAAAGTCCGGATGATGCAGCATGACTGAATTTTCCAACAAATCGCATATTTTTAAGAATCGTTCGATCATTTTTCAGAATTTGGAATTGGCAGATGCCATATACTCCACGGGTTGGTACAATATGGACGTCAAACATCAGAAACTTTTATATGTCATGCTATTGAGAGCTCAGAAACCCTTCGCTCCAACTTGTGGAAGCATATACCCGGCTAATTTGAATACCTTCATAAAGGTGACGACATAATGTTTCCAAATATTGTGCCTTCTTCTAATTTTTTAATTTTCAGACAATTAAAACGGTATATACCATAGTAAATGCCTTGATGAACTTGAATAAATAAGTTGGTATCGCAATGAGCACAAATACGTGTATGAGTAGCACATATCTTTTATGGAAAAACTAAATTACAAATCGCACATTAACAAGCACATCAACAATTAGTATTGTTTAATTCATAAATTGCTTATGAAAATAAATTGAATTCTAAACTCATTGAGGATAATTTATTATCTAATTCAACTTATTCTCATATAACTTTTCTTTCCCTTGCGCTATCGGAATTATTGTCAGAAATGACAATGAAGTGTCAGAAGTTTTTTGAATTTGCTCTTACTTTTTTGCTGATTTTTCGCTAAAAACAACCACTCCAATCTATGGGAGATGATCCCCCAACATAAGGGGCCTGTAGCGTTCCTCTAACACCTGAAGAACAGAAGAATCATCACTTGGAAGATCGGACCTGATCGAAAGATCCTCCCGATCCATAAGAGAGTTAGGACTTTGTGAAAAGGTTTTTTAGCAGGTGAAGTAATTTTTTTTACCGCTTCTTTCTCGTTTTCCTTCTTTTTTTCCTGTTACAGATATAATTTCAAGACATTTGCATCCAGTTCAATGAAAAGGCAATTTTCAAGCACAAGGAGCTCTGTAACATGGATAGCAGCATATTTTTTTTTTTAACAAATTCAGTTTCACCACACATACACGGGGAGACAGAGTTTTTTCAGAGGTTTTTATCTGTTCTCGTGTATCATACTCAGAATTGTATGGTACCCCGTTTACATTTCCTCTGCTAACACTTAGATTTGGAGCGGGAAACAGATTTTATTAATTTATATAATCTGGTCCTTGTAGCCATTTCTTCACACGTGCCATATGCCATGTATTGTTTGGTTTAAGAAAACAGTTTGTAATACTCTCTTTCAAAAGAATATATATATATTTTATTTATTTATTTATTTACATAAACAGGAATCCCAACAGGCGAACCCAATTACAGGGATTCACTAAATAAAACAAATATTCAAACATGTTGTGAACTTAATCCTAAACTATTCTAAAGTTTAATGAACCAAACATTAAAAAAAAAACACATTCAGTAATTCCTATATAAATATTGGATCAGATTTCTCTTGAAGACGGTAAGTGACAAATTGAAAATATCGATGTTATAAAGGTGCCAGTACTGCCAGTTATAAAAACGCATTAATCTCAAGAAAATCGAGTGGTAAAATAAAGATGTACGGGCCCTAGGTATGAAAAAAAGCTCCCTTCGACGGCCAGAAAAAACGCGGACATTGAATGTCAGTTGTGTTTTATTTCATATTCATTCATTTTTGCACCCTTTCTCTCAATGAATTTTTCACAAAGCTTGCAAAATCTCTTTAAAAATGAAGTAAACAATCAAATAAATCATATATCTGCATAATCATCAAGTTGTTACTTCTCAATGAATCATAATTGATATCGTGCACCTATGCGAAGATAGCACAGAAAGCAGAAGTCAAAGTTCCAAATTTCCGTCAACTTCGTTTGCTCCCGAGATTGTCGGCTACCCTCAACAACTATTAAAAAGCACGTAAACAATACAATTTATGAATAATCACTCCCTAGGACAACAGCATGTTATTAAGTAACGAAAATAACCAAAGAATATTCTAACCGTTGATGATTGCAAAAAGCCATAATTAAAAACTTATAATCCACAGAGAATATGTCTCAGCGAATCTTGAAAAACTTTTTTTTTGGATATTTCCCTTGTACAAATCTTGTTAAATGTCGAATAGGGTGAAGTGAAAAATCAAATATAATTTGCTTCTGTATAAAACCCAGTTGTTTATTTATCGATGACTCATAATGAATTTCATAGACCTAAGCGAAGAGAGCTGTTTCAAATTTCCGTCAACTTCGTTTGCCCTCGGGTTTTTCGGCTAGCCTGAGCAACTATTACAAATCACGGAAACAATACATTATATGAACAATCAAGCTTTTTAACAGGTATATTCCGAAAGAATAGGTTTATATGTTGTAATAATAGACAAAAACGAAATTTTATGAAGAAGGTACAACTCAGAAATGAGCAGAAAAACGAATATGAATCGAAGAAAATTTTTCCCGTTGATGATTGAACAAAGCCATAATTATAAATTAATAAACCACCATCTCTAGAAGTTTAAGGATGTAAGTCCTATAGAGAATATGTCTCTTGAAAAACAAAATTCGACGTCGCACATTAACAAGCACTCCAAAAGAAAGTGTTGCTAAACTCCCAATTCACTAATGAAAATAATTTGAATTCTATTCTACAACTTATTGAGGATAATTCATAATCTGAACGTCAGTTATTGTAATATTAATTAGAAATTATCGTCTGTGTGAAGTATTTTATGAGAAATCATTATCGGTATACAGATAAATTACGAAAAAATGTTCACTTTGAGTGGGAGTTATATTGTGTTTCATTTCATGCACTCAAAATCTCTCAATAAATGTTCATTATTCTGTAAAATGAATTAAAACGTCCAGATTATTTTGATCTTTGCGTGTCAGTCGTGTCAGGTACAAAATACAATTGTTATACATGAAGTAATTTGATATTTCGCTGTATATTTTCCCTATTAATATTGCGTTTACAAAGCTTTCAATATCTCAAACTTAGTGAAGTAAAAAATTAATACACTATCAAATAAATTAAAGATCTCCACGATATCAATTTGTGGTCATTATTTTATCGAAAATGATGCTGTTCATTCTCAATAAATCATAATGAATTTCATACACCAATGCGAGAATAGTACACAGATCAGAGGCAACAAAGTTACAAACCGTCAACTTCGTTCACACAGTTATGAAATTGATTTTCCATTTTTTAATAAAAATTTTTCTTAATTTTTTGTTGGAGCTGAATTTGGTCATTTGAATAAAGCAACAATTTCATGGGTCCCAAAAAATTTGAACTGTCAATCGTCTTATTGGAATCTTATTGCATTCAACATAACTTATTCAATTCAGAAAATTTCATATCTTTGTCTTTCGTGTTTTGTCTTCTCCATTATTTTATTAATCAAGTTGTGAAGTTCTCCCGAAGACCCTGAAATTCCTAATTATATACCTTCCATTTATTGGTGGTTAGAGCGATTGCATAATTACGAACTTTAATTGATAACTGGGCATCAGAAGCTCAGTTGAGGGTTGATGTGTTTCTTATCTTTAATTCCTCCTATTCAATACTACAGCGATAGTTGTCTACAGCAGTTTTATATCATTGAATCTGCAGTTTCATCATGAACTCTTCGCGATTTGAAACAGTGAAATACATGCTTCAGCTCTTCGGTGTCTGGACAACAGCAGGGTTTTCTAAACGTTATGGACGCAAAATTGTTTTCTTCATTCTCTACATAATTTTCAACTCTACCTGTTTCCTTGGATTGTATAAAGAGATCGGCAATGGAAATCTAGAGGTAGTATGTTCTAAAATGGCAATGTTTACTGTTGGCGGCTATGCAAGTACAGTAATTCTGTTTCATAATAAGAAAAATCACCAGAGCTGGCTGACAGGTAGGTATGAATTCGGCCTAAATGCATTTCATTGTGAATGCTTTTGGAAAATTCGTTTTACACAAATCATATACCTACTGGATGTTAACTCAAGTTAACTATATTTTTTGTTCGAAAATAGCCACTCACATAAAAAAAATTTCATTGGAAACATTGAATATTTTTGAAATATCAGATTGAAATTATCTCTTCGCCTAGTAAGGCGCTTTGTTTTGAATAAAATTTTTGAATGTACCTACCAGTATATTTTCTTTATTATGTTTTTTCATTGATTTGAAGCTTCGTTTACTATACAAATAATAATTCTATTTGCCGACATATAGGAATGTTTGAAAACGAAGCATTCATGAACAATAATCCAAATTTAACTCTGAGAAGGGTTCACCGATCTACTATGAAGAATATATGGCCCTCAATTTTGTTCAAAATGAATCAATGGGCTCTTGGTACCGCTGTTGTAATTTTTTCCGTAATAATGGTCTTATTCATAAATGATAAATTGAAGCATATCAATGAATGCTCAGAAGAGAAAGATTGCAGCATGGTTTTGATGGGTTATTACTTCTTTCCCTGGAATGCCACGGAACACTACTGGTTGTCCAACATGGAAGACGTAGTGTTTGGGTCCTTGTGTGGAATATTTGCTATAACAAGGGACATGCTGTATGCGTCTTATATCTGCTATTTGATATGTAGACTCAGACTTCTTTCATATGTAGTAAGGAACTTGACGAAATTCGTCAATGAGAAACTGGATTTTCTCAAGAATATCGACGATAAAATAGATTATCTCCTAAACCAATGCGTTAGAGAACATCAGATTATCATAAGGTGAAACAATAAGGAACCTTTGGAGTTCTTTTCAATTAATTCAAAAGTTTACTCCGAGATTTATTTTCAGGGAATTTTCAATTCTGAAGAAAAATACTTCGAAGATGTTTTTTGTGATGTTATTGGTTCATGCTCCTGCAGTAGCCAACATCACTTTCACCATTTTCAAGGTAAGTTGGTACTAAAATGCAGAATTTTTGTATTCAACGAGGAAGATAGAGGTGTCATACCTAATTTTCTATTTATTCGAAATCCACGTATTGTATGAAAAATTTGCTGAAACGAAAGTTGTATGTCTCCGATAGATATCAGAGTTGCATTTTTGTGGTTGTGTAGATTTGTAATGGGGTAGACTCAACTGGTGTGGTTGATTGATTGATCAAACTTGGGTAGAATGATATAGTCATACCTATTATAAATTTATATATTCATTATCCTGTGACGAAAACAAGCAATGAATTAGGAAGAAGTAGTTGTTGGCGGTATCTGCTTTGAACAAAATGGTGAATGCGAGAATATGCAATATTTCATCGTTAATATTTTGGACTTTGGTTGATTTCATCAAGCTCTTAGAATTTTCACTGCAGACTTAAACTATATAACCCAATTAAAGACTACTGTTTCGACTACAGAATCATGTTACAGGGAGATAGCACCAGTGCTTTTGCTTTATTTGTCTATTGTGCTGCATTTTATGGATGTACTCACCTTTACCTCATACTTTCACTATCAGAACAGTTATCTTCAGAGGTAAATCTCCCATTTCTTTTTATTAAAACTAACTTTAATCGTTATATTTTAAATGAACAGTGCTTGCATCTGACAGAATCCATACATTTCCTGAACTGGTATGAATTAAATGTGAAGCAGCAGAAAATCCTGCACTGTGTTCTTATGAGAGCTCAGAAGCCATTCATACTTACTTGTGGCGCCTTGTTTCCAGCTAATCTGAGTACTTTCACTAAGGTTCGTTTGGGTAAAATTTGAGAAGATATGTTCACTAATATTTTATATTTTATTATAGACAATGAGAGCAATATACACAATATTGAACGCTTTTATAAATTTGAGCCACTAATAAGTTGCTCCATCGTCTTAAATGGATTCAAATCATCTTTCGTTTCGAGATAATCCTGATGACATAAGTTATTGATACAGATATTAAAGGCTGTTTGATTCGAATAATTATTTATTATATGCATTGTTGTTAGCTAAAATAAGTTTTTAGAAATAAACGAAAAAAATATATCACCCTCATCAATGACATTTTATAGTTTTATTAATTTATTGATAGGTTTGGGGAAACTCTACACTGTCTGAACATCTCATAACATAAATTGATTGGTAGTGGATTATTTTTTATCAATACAAAATATAAGAAACAGATATAATATGCGCAATTTTGGTGCTGCATAATTTGCTGCACATTCCAGATAAATTTTTCTACATAGAAAAGAAATATATACCGTATGGCCCATAAACATTATAATGCATTAATAAAAAAATGATTTGGGGGGAGAGCTTCAAATAGTTATAATAATACAAGGACGAAGGACCAACCAAAATCCGAATTGGCTCAAAAAAGAAGACTGATTTGGCGTTTGAGGTTAATGTACTCAAGCTCATGTCAGGATGACATATGTCTAACACTAACCCAAAAAGTGGAATTTTTTGTTTACATTTTTTCTGTCATCTATATAAGAAGGACCAATGTTTAACTGATTAACTCATGAACGAGTTTGTTTCTGAGTTTGAGTGGGTAACTGCTATACAAATATGGAAAGAGGTTCATAATGCTTTTGCCATGTGAAAAAATAATGCTTACAATCTAATAAAAATCATATATCATAAATGGCTGATACAGATTGTGCCAGTGAGAGTACAAGTTCCATTTGTGATGAAGAAAGAATCAAGAGACTCTTTCAAGCATGTGATGCTAATGGAGATGGCTATATCGATAGGTAATAATTGAAGCATATGCCACGAATCAATTGAACATCCTTAGTCCTCTATGTTGGAGCTAATGTCTTCCATTATTTCAGCCAAGATCTTGCTGCTATATGTAGGGAATTAAGTTTGGAAGATTCCTTAGACGAGTTAATGCTTCAGTTAGGTGCAGACGCTCAGGGTCGCATTACTTATGAGCAATTTCTGAAGAGAAGACTTGCTTTGAGACCTGAGATAGATGCACTTAAGATTTCAAATAAAGACAATCTCAGTGAACTCAGTCAGAGCCAAGGTTGGTTATATGCTATTCCCCATTTCTATTTACAAATGAGGCGCTCAGAACCTTATCATTTATTCCCCTCTAGTCTCTTTAATAAGAAGAATCATTCAATGATGTTCACTACTGTATAGATTTATCTGTAGAGACTAGAAGCCTCGCCAATTATAAAAAGCTTGTAACCGAGATAGTTCACTGTGTGTTTATTGAATAGGTTTAAGGATGACCTTATACTCGCCTCAACATTTTCATTTTAACAAAGCATTTTTCATAGGGAAACTGGATAAGTGGGAATGGGATTCTGGAGCAAGAGATATGAGTCCAGTTCATAAATCACGTCTAAGGAACATTGACATAATGGAGAATGAGCTAGTCAAGGTAAGTTTTATTCAAGTTTCCTCTTCAATAATTTATATCATAATCTAGCATCTTTCTTGAAATCACCCACCAAATTCCAAGGAAACCAACGTCTATCACTTGTCTATGGAAATTTACATATCTCCACTTCAAATATTCACAGGTGCTCTCATAATTCTTGCATTTATCACTTGACGTGTCCACCCAAATGATCGAAAATAGTCCAAAACTTTGATGCCGTATTAAGTCTGTATTGAAGCATCTCTCCAAATATTTCAAATGATCTAGAGATGTGGGATTTGCAACAGACAAAGATACTAAAGATAAGTCAACTACGCTTTGAATATGTTTTGATCGGAAACTCTTCAAATCTGGGTTTGTTTTCGCAGATATTCCCAGAAATGTGAATCCTGTGATTACTGCTGCAGCTTTCTTGGGTTTCTTTTTAGCTTCTTCCCTCAGTCCTATTGCAACTTCCTTGTAATCCTTTATTACAGCTTTCCAGTAGAACATCCATTTCTCCACAATTGTTCCTTTTATTTTGTCCTGAATGACAACGGGGTTCATCACTCTCTTCATTATGGCAGACATTATTCACTTATTATGTAAGATTCTTTGTGGATATCGAGTGAATGAATAACGATATAACATTAATTTTCTATCATATTTTCTATTTGGAATTTATTCTGTCACAATAAGTTTGGTTATGTCTGACCTGTCATAGAAAATACATTTTTGCATTTAGCTTCTTCTTTCTATAGATATTTTGAGGTTAACTACGTTCCATTTTTAAGTAGCCATGAACTAGCGTCAACAAAGCAACATTGGAACATGGGAACGATCAAGTTCGATTCTTGATAGTTTCATCATTGTTTAAACAATGGTTTCATGTTCAAATCGACTCTGGTCCGATCATTTGGATATTTCTGTCGAACCTTCTACTGAAAATTCGAAGTGCAAAAAGCTTATTGTGTTTTTGAGCGCTAGTCGTTTCTGAACGAGAACTATACTGTATAATTTCGTCACGAAGTCTTAATTTTAGACCTCTAATGGCGCAGTTCTGAACTCATTACTACTTAGATACTAGTCTAAGCATTACTATAAATAATAAGGGTTGCACATATTTATTGTCTCGTTTTAAGATGGTCATATTTGGATGCGGTATTGATCTTCACGGTAGCATTGCACTATAGGTACATAACGTAGGCTTCTTAAGAGTTTTGTTCTACAGGAATAAACGAAGAGATTGATTTTCGTACGGAACAGTTTTACAGATGGTACTGAATATAGGTACATAAATTTTATGTAATAATACAACTAAAACTCAAGTGTCTTTGGTGCAAGTGTTGGCGTTATTTCATTATCAAAAGAAAAATTGATTTCAATTCGATTTCGAATTACTCGATAGACGTGCCAAATTTGAAAGAGTATTCCTCACTTCTGTTCTTCCAAAAGATTTCAAAATGGACAGGGTATTCATAGTTCCGGTAATACTGCATTTTAAACATTTTCTGGAGACAAATAACAAAATGGCGGATGGAGAACTAATTTTGTGTTTCTAGTTTGATTCTCTACAAAATTGTCCAATCATTTAATTTCAAGATGACGAGTTTTTTATTGTGATCTCATTCAAAATTGGTATATGCAGGTTTTCCGGATAGGGGATTATAATTTATTAGTAAAAATTCTTGAAACCAAGATGGCGGCTTCAAGATGGCCTTCGGATTTCTGTAAAATGGACCGATTCTATATTGAAAATGAATGTATGATTTTTTGCGATTATGAGTTTGACCAAGATCATGATTGTGTTGTCAAAACCCGACAATTCAAGATGTCGGCTCCAAAAATGGCGATTATTATAGTTCTTTTTTATTCAAAATTTGCGAGTTGGGGTTTTCGGAGTACGAAATAAAGATTTCTTCTTTAAATTCTTAAAATCAAAATGGCAGCTTCAAGATGGCGGGAGAATTTTATGATTGTGGCTCGATTCTCTACTTTGAGTTTCTTTAATTTCAAATTTATTTTATTTTATTCGAACTGGAATCGACTGAAAAAGTCTATATTTGAAGAATGTTGCATCTTGAGGAGTATATTCATGTGGTTCTCGTCATCGAGGTGAATTTTATAAAGCACAAAGAGAAGGTTTGAAGGTGTAGATGAAAAAAAAAATGGAGCATGAAATAATTTATGGTTTTTAACGTTTATAACGCGGTTCTTTTTCGAGAAAGTCCGGAGGACCTCCGGAGGGAAGGGCTCGCACTCCTCCTTCTCCAACGTATCAATAGATGTAGGAGGAAGGAGACGCGGATCTCCCCGTTACGTAACCGGCAGAAACAGTGCCTGTGCACGCGTTCCGCGGGTCACTCTATCGACGCTGCGACACGGTTGACGTTCGCGATCGTCGTTTGTTCCGTGCCGGCCTACTGGGACTTTTTCCGCCGTTAATAGTCGGGATAAGTTTGATTTTTTCCCGATTTCTTGATCGAAAAGTGTCAGTTTGATATTCGTTGTGTTTTTGACAATAAATGAATACTGGGAGTTTGGATAGAATGCTTTTTTAGTTGCGCACCGTAAGGGTCTGGTGGTCTTGAAGGAATTTTTTGAACGCATTTCGATGTCATTACACTAAGCTGGGACATGGACAATGGGACGGTTAAATTGAATTCATTCGTTGTGTGAGTCAGACAGATGAAGATCTGTTTAAGGCTTCAGTAAATAATGTGATATTGGGAAGAAATTATTCCCCACACTCCTGCACTTGCTCCAATCTTAACTCGATACATTTTGCACAGAAGTACAATATACTAACTCTTGAAAATTAAATTATACGCTATGTCAACATATCTTGCGTCCGAAATAATATATTTCATTTTAATTGAATTTTGTTCGATATTCTGATTTGAAAAATGGCAGGTAGAACATCATAGGTAAACCAAATTGCGACGCAAAAGAATAACAAAAATATCAATGCGGTTTGGTAGTAGAAAATCTTAATATACGAGTTACCATGGTGGGTATTTGTCTGAATACTTGTTGGAATCTTTTTTGTGCCAAACTGTTTATTGAGAACAAAAAAGTGATAATGAGAGAAATTATCATTTTCATTAGTTCCAGAATCAGTTCACTGAAAATAGATTTACAAGACAATATGAGTTCTTCTATTTTGTGGAATGCATAAATGTAAATACTGTTTCACCATATGCACATCTGTAGCCTTTGAAACTGAACTAAATCGATGGACTGGTATGGGTCAAACTTTTGGTAAAAAACAAGCTCAAATTCCGACATAGTCGATAGACACTGAATTATTGCATGAAAAGAAATATATGGGCTCTTTCTAAATTGATGCGAAAGCTATAAATGGGTCAATATTCAGCCAAAAATTAAAGAATAGACCTCTTCCTATCCTATTTCTAGTCCTTTCCATTCCAAATTACCTATAACGAACTGCGCTCTAAAATCAGGGAAAAAATAGTTTTTATTCAATATCTTCACCATGGAAGAACGATGTTAGGTAGATAAACCATGCCAATAAAGTGGCAGTTATTGAAGATGACGATATAATAAATTTTGTCACATAGATTAATCTGAAACTTTTTACTTCTTGTTTTTTTACACACAAAATGGC
This sequence comes from Adalia bipunctata, assembly GCA_910592335.1. Taxonomy (NCBI): domain Eukaryota; kingdom Metazoa; phylum Arthropoda; class Insecta; order Coleoptera; family Coccinellidae; genus Adalia; species Adalia bipunctata. The sequence goes on along the minus strand of OU342955.1, from coordinate 7,786,574 downwards.
CTTTCAAAAAGGTACACTCTATTCTACTTTCGTCTCATTGAATTCCGTATTCTTTGAAATAATCTGGGTGTTTTTCTAATAATCTCACATATTTCGTTTTTTTTTAATAGAGATTAATGACCAGTGTTTTGAGGAAACCCCAATTGTAAAAATCCAGCAGATTATTTCTCAAGATCAAACAGATCAGTTCTTGAGGCCTAATTGCACTGTATAACGTTTAGGATAAAGTTATCTATATCTTTATCTATCTCGTACCTATATATGTTCAGTTTATACAGAAGAATTAAGTAAATAAAATGGTTCAATAAAATTACACTTGTGAAGTTACTCAACAATGAATGGTTGTTCATCTTTCAATTCAGTTTCAAGATAATGGAAAGCTAGGAGAAATTCATGGTTTTCAAGGACTTGTCATCTGTTGTTATTCAATTAAATTTCGAATTCTATGATGGTAATAAAGATCGTAAATGTTAGTGTAAGTGGGTCGGGTTCAATGATGTCAAAGCGATATCAACTAATTATTTGTATTTGTCCCCTCGTATCTTTATTGATGATGAGTTGATGACTGACAGAATCGTTCTGCATGAAAATCTTGATATTAAACTAAAGAGTATTGAAATCATCATGAATTTTGTACGAATTTGTGGTGTTGTAGGGAAAAGTAAATAATCTTGAACAGGCAGGGCCGGATTAAGACCACTTGGCGCCCGGAGCACAATATATTTTTTCGCCTTCTCGATTACAGCGATTTCCGTATGTAATTAGTAACTCGATGAATTCGCCCCCAATTCTGAATTCGCCCTGGGCAATTGCCCTTTTTGCCCTGGGGTTAATCCGGCCCTGTGAACAGGGTTGTCTAACATAACTGTATCCATTCTTCAATGATGCTGGTAACTCTAGTTCCTATTCGATATGATGTATATATCATCAGCAGGAATAAAAAGAATTTTCTCTTCTTTCAAATTCAGAAAATGAGTGTACTCGTTATAAAATACTGAATTGTCACTACTTAAACTGAAACACACTGTAGATACATATGCATAAAACTCATTTGCAATCAGAGAATCAGACTTCTTTCAATTAATTCAACCATAATGCTACATATGAGAGTGTATATTCCATTCATAGGAAACAATGTTATTGAACCCATTAACAACATTCTATAACTCAATAATTAATAAATTCATTTGAAATGAAGCATCACGTTCAACACTATTGAAGAAGTGATAAATGAATAAACATTTCTGAAGCAGAATTGGACGATTGGAATTCAATTCTGGTTATTTGCATTCAATGATGTTGCAATCATTTGCATTTATTGGATATTTCCAACACTTCTTATCTGCTTAAATAGTTCATTTCTCGGAGTAAAAAGGCTTTTATTAGTGCATTAAAAAGTTCTGGTTTTCAAGGAGTCTTAGTATTTATTATATTGCATCCAAAATTTTTAAGCTCTATTAGATGCCGAGAAGACCTGAGATTGGTGGATTTGATTTGAAAAATTATATCTTTGCTATTTTTTGGTGTAAACCCTTGAGATGTTACATAATATGATTGCTGGGAATCTTTTAAATTCTTCATAATATTATAGACTTCTTGGGTACATTAGTCGTACTTTCTTGAGTTGAAGAACTACTCCCTTTTCTATATACATTTCGCTAATTCCAAGCTTGAATAATGGACTACATTAAATAATCCTTGTTTTACGGATTGTTTTGCCACTAGCTAGGAATACTTAATTTCATAAATTGTTGGGCACTGTAGGAAGGAACGTTGATGATTAACACAGCACAGAGAATCCAGGAGTGTTATTCCATTCGTTTAATGAGATACTCAGGGCCCCCGTAAGGACTACTGGCGCCTGTGTGCAAAAAAAAATTTTGGCGCCCCTTAAGGCATTTTGGATTTTTTTATTTATTAGCTAGGTGCTTGAATTAAATCGAAAAACTGAACTTTAGAAGTCATCAAAAACTAGATATTTCTTTGTAGACTAAAATATAAAACAAACAGAATAAAATCATAACGAAATAAAAAACTCAAAATTAATTCTTGTTCACAACCACTTTGAAGTATTTCCTTGACTAGTAGGGTACAGACACTCGGTTGATGAATACTATAAAATAACCCAAAACTAAAATCACATCTTTTTTAGGAACAAAAAACAGAAATATTGGCTAATGTATACATATATACAGGGTGTTTCACCATAAACTGGACAAACATATATAGCCGTGTAAATGAAACCGAGGAAGTCATTTCTTATTATGACATATACCCCGTTTTCAACGCATAAGCGAGATACAGGGTGTTTAATGTCAACTTTGAGCAACATTCTGATGACTGTGGAGAGTTATGCGTGATATTTGAAGTAACGGTTGCTGGTCACATCTTAGTATTTTTTGGGCTCAATTCAAATGTGGTGTAGAATTCTGAAAAAAAAAATTCAAAATGGCGGAAAACCTGCAAAGTTGGAATTTTTTTTCTCGGTTGCCAATTTGGAGAGCATCATTTCAACGTACTAGATCTTTTTAAATTTTCCGTGAAAAATTTTTTTCAAAATTCAAACTCAACTTTTTTTTTACATGACGTCTTCAGTGAAAAAATATTTCGGGCGACATCGTTGGAATTTTTCATGGTTGAACTATCTTTCATTCTGAATACTGGTGTGAAAACAGAATGAAATTATATCCATTGGTTTTCTTTTTGTAGCCTTCCAAAGATTACGCTGGGAGAACTTTCATAATTTTTATTTCAAAAACTGGGGGCCGTACGAAGGCCGAAATTGTGCCAATAGGCTGCCAGAATGACCCGGGCAGAAATATGAATTTATCAAAACAATTTTCTTCAAAAAACTGGTAGGATTCGAACTTTCTACGAATATGAATTGGGTTTAGGTATTAATTTTATAAATTTCCGTTACCAAAGCGACGCATGTTAATCGAAAGTGGAGAGTTCGATTCCGACCAGTTTTTTGAAAAAAGTTTTTTGGGTTTATAAATTCATATTTCTGTCCGGACCATTCTGGCAGCCCATTAGCACAATTTTGGTCTTCGTACGGCCTCCAGTTTTTTAAATAAAAATTATGAGAAAGTTCTCCCAGCGTAATCTTTGGAAGGCTACAAAAAGAAAACCAATGGATATTATTTCATTTTGTTTTCACCTCAGTTTTCAGAATGAAAGATAGTTCAACTATGAAAAATTCCAACAATTTCGGTCGAATGTAAAAAAAGTTGAGTTCGAATTTTGAAAAAAATTTTTTCACGAAAAATCTTAGAAAATCTAGTACGTTGAAATAGAGCTTTCCGAATCGGCAACCGAGAAAAAAAAATTCCAACTTTGCAGGCTTTCCGCCATTTTGAATCTTTTTTTCAGAATTATTCACCACAATTGGGCCCTAAAAAATACTGAGATGTGACTAGTAACCGTTATTTCGAATGTCACGAATCACTCACCACAGTCATCAGAATATTGCTCAAAGTTGACATTAAACACCCTGTATCTCGCTTATGCGTCGAAAACGAGGTATATGTCATAAGGCAAAAATGACTTCTTCGCTGTCGTCTACACGGCTATATATGTCTGTCCAGTTTATGGTGAAACACCCTGTATATATTCATATAAAAGTATCACTTTCTAATTATGCTTAGGTATTTTAAAAAATATGCAGGTACTTCATTAAAATATACCTAGTTTACTTCCTCATAAAATCGAAAATGAAAGCTAGGTACAGTAGAAAAATAAAAAATAGCTATTATAGTAGCGATATTTTCCTATACTTGGCTGTTGCAAATTCATCAATTACATCGCTCAAATTGATACCATCAAGAATTTCTTGTTCAATTGCTAATATTGCTAGTCCAGACTCCAGACAATCTTTCTTGAAGCATTGTCGATCTTAAATAATTTTTAATGATTTTTGACTTCGAGAAAGATCGCTCGCCAGAAGCTACAGATACAGGCAATGTCAGAAGAATTCTTAGTGAAATGCTCAGGTTTGGAAGGGTCGAGATTAAATTGTTTTCAAATATGTATTGTAAATTTTTTTATCTTAGCATTTATTTTTGTTTATTTCTTTTTGCAAATATTTTTGCGATTTTTGACCCAGGATTTTGGCGCCCCTAAAAGGATGGCGCCCGTGTGCATTGCACACTTTGCACACGTGGTAGCGGGGGCCCTGGAGATACTCAACAACATATTCATACCAACATCATGAGTTACTGTTTTTACTAGAAATTAGCATGTGAGTTCGTATATAATGAGTATAATATTTACAGTCTAACTGTTTTCTCTAACTGTAAGTAATGTCTAATCAATGTTTAATATTTATTCACGGAATCGAATTTACAACATTTGACCATTCTGGATTGAGTATTAATTCTACACAATCGCTGAAAATAAAGCCTGTTTTTGAAGTCATGATTGGCCTATTTTTTCATAATTTTCTATTTTCTTTTTTTCTTTTTCTCCATTTATATTTGAAGAACGTATATTTGATGAAAAAATGGAATCTGTTTCTTGATTATCTCCGAATCTGTGTGACAGAAATGAGGAGAAATTTGGAATAAGAATGGTGTTTGTAAATGATGAACGCATTATTTTGATTCCAAGTTTGGTGAAAAATTGGCTTTCTCAAACCTTTGCCTGGAACTATTTATTCTACTATATCCTTCACATAACTTATTTCAATAGTCTCCCTTATCGTCATCTCGTCCCTATCATTTTTCAGCATTTTTACTGATACCTTCTTGTGTATTCAAGCAATGCCTAATTGTATATTCTCCAAATATTTGAGTACTGCCCCATTGCTCTCTAGGTTAAAATGAAAAATCGCTATTCGTTGTCCGTGGATCCCAGGGTGATACAATCACGTAAAATCCACCTCAATTAAATGCTCCTTTTCATCCATAACTTTTCCATTATCTCAGAACACCGAGAGGCTAAATCTCGGAGTTCATGCAAATTGAAAAGACGTCTGGCCGATTCCTTTATTTTTACCGATTCCTACGCCCTCGGGTTCGTGATATTTTCTTGGAAACTTGGACGTACGTGCCCCATAATGAGGACGGAAATATTTATTGAGGATTCAACGAGGATTTAAGCAGTTTCCGCTCTTATATCCGGCAATGCTTCCGGGCCTAAATATCAAAGGGGACATTTCACCACAATCGGATGATATTTGAATTACAATGGTATTTGTATTTGAATAAGAACCTTTATTAGTGTTGTATGTTGTAGTTTTGGCCTTCGTAAATCTCAAAGATTTTTTGTCAAATTGTTTTCTGAAAATTGAGAAAAACTCAGTTCATCTCAAGGCTTACAGATTATGATATTACGATTCAACCTACGCAACCTGCTTTTTCGCCTTAAATATACGAAAACGACCTGTCATAACTTACTGCATCCAAATTTAATGCCAGTTCTCACTTTTACGTGCGGACAGGCCGTGAAATTAACAGTAGATTTATTCGTGCTAACGACAGGGGAAATTTCGTGACAGTTCGAAGCGAACAGCTATGTAGCCATTCAGGATGATTGGTTTGTGGATTTGCGGCATAATGAAATGTGACAAATCGAATGAATACTCCGGTTGCCGCAGCTTGTGAAGAACGAAAACAGAAATAAGCTTCAACAGCAGATGAAACTCCGTTTGGTGATCAACTCATGAATAATGATGATCTTGCGACAGCAAGAAGTTGTTCACTGAATTGGTTAGTGGATACGGGACGTTTTTCAAATGGTATCACAGTTAGATACCCAGGTTCTTTTATTCGAATTGAGAATGCTGAGACTAGAACTCAAAGAAGACATTACAATTTCTCTGTTGGCTGATATTCTGGTCAATTGTTCGTACGAAGTTGGCTCCCAATTCACAATGAATATGTTAGTATTCAAAATGTCAGTCTCGGGTATATCTGCCATGTAAATATTGAACAGTAGGGGGTCCTATGACAGATCCTTGCGGCACGCCTGCTTCGATTCTTCTTTGGATCGGTTTTCTTCTATGTTCGATCTGAACGGTTGCTTAGATATTTCCTGACGATCTTTATAAGTTTCTTTGGGAATTCCATCTTCTTCATCTTGCCATATTTTTTTTTGTTCTAGAAGAGGTGAGTCTTACATCAGACACTCAGTCTTTCTGTGTAGTGTCGGATTCTTACCGACTAAACACCTCTCCTGCGGTTGGTTCCGGGCATAAGCCTATAAACCTTCCATCTTTTATTTCTCTTTCGCATTCTTTATGCTGAGTGTTTGTGTTCATCCTTCAATTGGATATCTCTCTCTAAGAGTGCGGTTCTATATCTTCATTTTCGCAATTGGTCTCTAGGTCTTTTGCGGTAAATTCTCGCTGTTTTTCATCTTCAGCAGGGTCATAGTCAACTAACCTTCTAAGGTCGTCATTTGGATGTTCACTAGCTCTTTCATAGGCTTTTGCAGCTTTTCGTTTGATGAATGTAGTAATGGACTCCCATTTTATGTCTTTTCGGATTTGTTCATTCCTAACAAACCAGGGGGAGTCCAATGCCCATCTCAGAAATTGGTTTTCTGTACTTTGTATCCTCTTTATATGGGTTCTCGCTGCATAGCCCCATGCTGTTGATCCATATGTTAGCTGCGGTCTGGCGACTGCTTTTATGATCCTCAATTTCGTGTTTCTGTTCATTTGGCTTCTTCTGCCTATAATCGGGTATAGTCTTCTCATTGCTACATTCGTTTTATCCACTGCATACTTAATGTGCTGTTTCCACGTAAGTCCTTTGTCTAATATTACTCCTAGGTATTTAGCTTCACTCTTCCATTCAATTTCATTATTGTCTATGGATATCTGCGATTCCATCTTCAGTCTTCTTTTTTGAAGGAGTATTGCTTGACTCTTTTCTCCATTGATTTTGATTTTCCATCTGTTACACCATTGACTGATATCATCTGCAGCTTCTTGAAGTCTTTTGTGAATTATTTTTGTATTTGTGTGCCTTATTGCTATGCCCGTATCGTCCGCGTATAGAGCAAGCAGGCATCTTGGATTTCTTGGTTTATCATGTATGTATATTTTGTAGAGTAGCGGTCCTAGTATGGATCCTTGGGGAACTCCTGCTTCTAAATATCTGAGTGTGGAATGAACGTCACCTATTTCCACACAAAAGTTCCTGTCCCTCCAATAATTTCTTATTATTCTGCATAACTTGGGTGAATAACTAACATATAATTTTGTATGCTAGTCCTTCATGCCATACTCTATCAAAAGCTCTGGTTACATCTAGTAGTAGTAGTCCTGTGGCTTGTTTATTCTGAAATCCCTCTGTGATATACTCGGTCATTATTAGGAGCTGTTGTTCAGTTGAATGTTGTTTTCGGAACCCAAATTGTTCACTCGGTATCGTCGCCAGGGCTTCTGTTTCTTTATTAAGTCGTCTGGCTAAGACTCTCCCCACAATTTTTCCGAGCACTTGTCATCATCATCCAGTCGTTGGGACACGTCGCCTATAAAGTCTACGGAATACTTTTCACTTAGATGTTTTTGCAGTCGGATTTTTATTTTTTCTTTAATAATAATAATAATAATATAATAATAATAATAATATATTTTATTGATCCCTTATTTAGTTATAATTATCCAGGTAGAACATAGAAAGTCTTTATTGACTCTAATTAGAAAGGAGCAAGTGCAAAAAAAAACAAAATTGTGCAAACTCTTCCTATATGAGATATTTCTATAGCTTGATTTCTCCGACCACCAGATCCCCGAAAACAAAGATACCGCGAAAGTTACACCTATAATCATGAGACGTAAAGACAAATAAGGTCCAGGCTGGCAGCCACGGTCGAAATAGGAGGCGACAAGAGTTGTCTCACCACCTACATCTTCAACCCGGCCGAGACCTGCACGGGCGTCCCGAGTCCCGAAAAATCCTCCCTGAACGCGTCCCTGTGCGACGCCGACCATCAAAATGCCAAGCGCGCCGCCCTGCAGGTCGAACGGCACATGCACCCGAATTTTCTGTTCGGGAAAATCGTCCAAGACAGCCGACCCAATTTCCTCGCCGACTACGAGCTGAACTACAAAAACTGCAACTTCGACGTCGGCACCCACGGCAAATGTTGCGTGGGCGGTCACTTCGGCAACGATCTGAGTTTCGGACACTTGTACACCATCAGCAGGTAAATTGGTCGATTGACGACGAGATGCGATGGGATCTCCGAAGTGAAGTTTTCAGCTTTTGCTCTCGAAATCGGGCGGAAAATATCATGATATTTTCAATAATAAATATGGTTGAATTCGTCCCCAAAGAAGCTTTATTTCATGTGGATCACTCCCAAATATAAAGGTTTAAAATCAGTAAAAACTTTTCATATGAAATCTTCAATTCTGAATCAAATCGAACGACAGCATTATTTATTACTGAAAGTTCATAAAAGATTTCATAAACGTTCAGAAGTATTTTAAGTTCCTGCAAATGGTACGAGTGTAATTTTGATACTAGGGGAAGTACGTACAAAATGACATAGGGTTTTATTTCAGAGGCATAACTTGTTAGTAGTGAATAACAGTAATGTCATATTCGACACCTCTGATCTTTGGTCCTTTCTTCATAAAATCTAATCAACGTTTATGAAATGAAAGTACCAAGAAATAAAATATTCTTAGATAAATTGGGATAAACGAAATTCATTTTGTTCGAATGCTATGGACAAAATGACATACCGGCAATAGGCAACTGTATTTTTCTACTTATAGTTACAAAACTACTGACAAAGTTCACAAATGAAACGCTTGGTTCTTCTAGGAACATCAGCACAAGATGCGTGAGCCCAATGCAAGCAATGCATGCACCGTAACCAGTATGCTTCAGGGCTAATCCTGGAGAAGATTTAAATCGGGAAAAAAGGTCTCATGACAATAGATAGATGGACACTGGACAGTCGTCTTCGTGATCTCGAAGGTTGCTAGGAACATTTTCTTCTTCATTGTCTTTTTTAAATAATGCTCTAGGGACTTGTCTCCTTGTTTTTGGAGGAGGTATGGGCTCTTTTTTGATTTGATTGCAATCTCATTAGTTGTAGAAGTTGAAACTAAGTACGTTCGTCGAGTCCTCGGCTCACGTTTGCCTTGTTCACTTATAAATCGTCCTTTAGGGATTGGAGAAACCTCCTCATAGGATCAGCAAGAGTAGGTTAAGATGCATTGCCTTTAGTAGCCGCAGATTATTATTCTGTTATGAATATGTTAAGACAAGTCCTGATTCTCTGTTTGCTGATGGAGCCTGAGATGGATTGTCTTGGTTTTGTCCGGTAGATACGGTGAATTCAGCTGAAATACCTATGTCATTTTGTCCATATAGCGTTATAAAACTAGAAATGTATCGAATTAATACAAAAAGTATATTCAACATACAAAAAGCTCCGTGAATACAATGACAAATAAGTAAAGTTTGAATTGAATGCAATTTGAATGAAAAAAATGGTGAAAACTGGCCATTTCTTCTAAAAATTTGGCGCAATGAAAAAAAACTCGTGACCTATTGATTTCTGTTATGACTCATAACGACCGAATGAACCAGAGTAGCTCTTGCTAATTTTCAGAGGTTAATTGAAGCCACTCGGGTCGTGTAATGTGGTAGGCAGTTCCGCATTTTATACCTCCGAACTCAAGTTATGATGCCTATGTCATTTTGTCCATATATGTCATTTTCTACGTATTTCCCCTACTCAGTACACGGTACTCGATTTTTTGTTCTGGTCGTCAAGATACGGGCCATCCCTGTATATCAAATTTGGATATTAATTGTCTGATACTTTCAATCTACAGCAGTGAGCTTTATATAATTTTCATGAGAGAAAATCACAAACAATCAGAAGAAAACAATAAAAAATAATAAAAAGGAATGGAGTTACGATACCGTTTTGGTTGTGAAGGATTGGATGTTAACTTATCTGAGATAACGTCAGTTTCTTGAAATTGATTATTCAATATGTGTTGGTCAAAATTTCAGGAATCTAGTTAGGTATATATACCTGAACTAAAAAAGTTCGAAATGAAAAAGAAAAAAGAATAAACTCCCTTTAGTCCTTGTTAATCGTTTACATGCTAAAAATGGGATCTGATGAGATTTATTCAAGTTCCTTCAATGTAAGAAACGTATACCGCCAGATGGCAGTGCAGTGCATTAAATTTTATTTATTGGATTATTCAGCTTAATAGAACAAATGTTGGGGCACAGGGGAATAAAATAAGAAATCCTACCCTGAACTAGATATCACACTGCCTGTTTAACTTGGTATTATACTCTCTTTTTCCTTTATCAGTCATCTTGGAGGAGATACCTGCGGGGCGTGTCATTTAAAATTAATTCAATTCCACGATAGAATCCACAATTGTAAGAAACAAATAATTTTTACTGATCGACGGCTAAAACAAACCTTAATAAAATGTCTTTGATAAAAATGGATATTTATCATTTCGAATAGAAAAATTCAAGGAAATATATTTCGCGAAAGCAACACATTGTTGTAATATCATTCACAAAAAAACGGCAAAGTATAAAAGAAAAAGGAGATAGACATTTGATTAACTAAATAATAGACTTCAATACTGAAATGAAAAAACACAAGAATATTTGTTAGTTTTGATGGTGGAAATGTTGAAAAACAACCAAAAATGATGAGGAATATCCTTTTCATTCATTTAATACGTATAATATAAAATTTTTTTTATTATTTTCATCTTTATACACTCATACATCCCTTCATCAATCAGAAAAAATAAATCGTTTCTGACTGCCTTTTTTTTCAGGGATGTAGACCCTTAAAGAACAGAATCGCTGTGATTGAATTGGCTGCTCAGAATCATTTTATATGTACTTATGAGTATTGAAAGACGTTGAACGATTCACAGCATTCATCTCCGTAATGAGAAAATATCTATTTTATCCACTCGAACAGTCCTGTAGTTCTTTTTCGATGTGACAACACCATAAAATGGTATAACGCAATAATAGAACTAAGAAATAAAAGAAACAACTGGATCAAGTTGATAATCTTTTTGCAGTTCAGTTATAAGCTTGGAAAGATTCTGAATTCGATAAAATCATTTTTCAACTTTGTTTGGTAGCTTCTGTCCGAATTATTCATTCCTCTTGGAGTGCTATTAGTTATTTAGGATCAAATTGAAGAATAACGATACCGGCGACTTCGCCATTTCGCAGCAATCACATTTTCGTTGCTTCATCTACATTGTCGTTATCAGATATCTCCTTGCGGGTTCGGAATTATACACTCAATTTAATATCCTATTGTCATTCGATTTTCTAATAACCCACTCCCTTCCAATCTGCTTTTCGGTCAAATGTTTTCGATTCGTTTCCGTCCCAACTACCAGGAAAAGCACTCGCTCATCCATCCCGAAGCAATCAGGTAGCGATAACTCTCGATAAAGCCGATATATTTTCCGCACAATTAGACCTCCAAAGGAGAGTAGTCCACGGCCATTGTTCGTTGATAACCGAGCATCCACAATAACAATCCAGCATTCTGTAGGATGTCGATAAAGTATAATGATTTATTGGTATTGATATTCACCACGGCATCATTTTGTTTTTTTACCGAAGCAGTCCGGGAAAGGGAAAGTTTGGTGGTTGTATTTTAGTTATTCCTGAATATTTGAACGGATTATTAAGTCCAACAAAAATCGATAAAAATTGAAACAGCATTAATTCACGATATAATTTGAATCCCACACAAGTCACATTGAAAAGGTCTTTTCGAGTAGGAGAGCCAAGATTTTGGACAGTCGCTGGGTCCCGTCGATTTTGTTCTTGATGGGGGCATTTTCTCAAATAAAAACCATTGAAGAATTTCATCCTTCTGCGCGACAACCCCTCAGATTTGAATAGGGAAAATATAGATGTAATACGAAAACGAATGTTTAACAAACTACTTATTGATATGTTTAATATAATATAGCAGGGGTAAGTGGTTCATGTAGAGAGAAGCGTTACTCTTTCAGAGAATCACTGAATAAAGCTGAAGACTTCATGATGACGATTCCAAATTTATTCATTTAATTTTTTCTCCGAAGAAACGATCGGATATTAACAATATACAAGTAACTTTTACTGGACAAACTTCAACATCCAATGGATTGTACAATAAAAGGTCACATAACGAAGATGAATATTGCCTGTTTATATCTTATTTTTGTTTCTTCAATAAAGGCAGTTCTTATTATTATTATTACTTTGTGATGAAATTTACAGAAAAATATTTTGTTTATTTTAAGTAAAAACGTGAACAGTGACCCAGAAAAAAATCGAATTGAAAATTGAAAAATCGGTCGGTATTTTTTTTTCAATTATCGGTCAGTACCTACTTCTATTGAAATGTCGTAGAACCCTTTCGCATCTCGTCAACCGAATCAATCGAATTTTCTAAAGTGTCTTGATCGGATCAAGGAGTGACAAAGAGGAACGTATGTACGATGAGCCCTGTACTGGAGAGCTACCGAGGAGGTCTTGGTTGTGTTGTCCTGGATCACAAAGGAAAGACGGGGAACAACCAGCCCTTCTCGAAATTAAGAAGGAAGCAACGCCGTCACCCCAGGAAGCCATCACCAGAGAGCCGAGCCGTTCTTTCTGCTCGGGGACTTGCGTATGTATTTTTATTCCGTTGGTTAGACTATTCTCTATTCGATTTTTTTTTCTGGAATTTCATTTCGCGAGGTCATTCTTCTTTACTCCACCCAAAATTGAACGGAGAACTACTCAAGATATTTCGAAGCTCTCCAGAGATATTTGAACTTTCAGACAAATATTCCCTTTTCGGAATTATCAGAACAATGACTTTATAAGGATGTTATTTTCATGAACTCTTTTTTACGGTATGTCGTACAATTGTAGCTTTGGTTTTGATGTATAAATTCTACAGGGCATTCACAAAATCATGCCGAATTCCTGAATGGTTTTCATCGAGAACTCCCTCATTTTATTGTTTTATGATTCTTTTCTTAAACACAAATAAACGATAATCTATCAACCTTGATTTAAGACAGCATGTGAAGGAAACTGATTCTGTGAAATGAATACAGTTTTGTGAAACTTTTGCTAATTCTTGTTCAATAGATAGGCAATCCAATAATCGACTAGATTCGCTATACTTTAATTCTCACTCAAAACGAACTAATATGGGGTATAAGTTTGTAAGAGAGGGACATTATTCTTGTTTCATATCTAATAAACTATCACGTGTATCTTCATTTATATTTCCTGTTGAATGAATATTTTTAAGGCAGGCGTAGTAACATCAAGTTTGGAAACCACTGGCTTAGGTTATACGCGGGACTTGAAAGACACGGGCCTTTATTTTCATATTTGATTAATCCCCTATAAGTAGTATAGCAAGAGGGGTCCTGGAACTGAGGATGGCCATGTCCATCCGGAGCCGAAGAACCTTGAGGAAATTAGCTGAAGAATTGGTCAATGACCAGAAGGGGTTGTAGAAGAAGATGTCACCTATCGAGAGCGGTAAAAAACCCTCGAGAGGTCATTGACCAATTCTTCAGCTAATTTCCTCAAGGTTCTTCGGCTCCGGATGGACATGGCCATCCTCAGTTTATTATTTTCGATATCGGTATATCTATCATTATATGATATGCACGTTCGAGATGAGAATAAAATCCATTAACGAATCGTCAATTTCAAAGCCCTATGCTCACAAATCTCTCCTGAAATAGCATAACCGCCACAATAAACATCTACGTGTTTATGATTGAAGAAGAGTACTTGGTCGAAAATAGATCTGAAAAGAATCGGTTATTCTTTCTCCTACATAGTTTATTTGAGAAAGTCTAAGTGTTTCCTTGTTCCGAAAGAGCGAATAGAAAGATCCTTTGATGTTTGGGATTATTTATTTTGTTGAAAGTGTTCTTCCTTGTATCCAAGTTTTTTTTCAAATGTTATCTAAGAAATATCGTTTATAAGTGGAAGTTTTTATTGTTTGTATTTCGAATAAATTCAAGATTTGTCTCGAAGCATAGATGAAAGGAGGATAAATGCAGCTTTTGAACCGAATTCAGCATCGAATCTATTAATCGATAAGTTGTTCAAGTGTTGAACGACCAGCATCCCTTTCCAAGTTGTGTGAAATCATTAATTCCTATCCTAGTTCAAAGATTAATTTCCATTTTCATTAATCTGCGGGATTATTCCCATCCGTTGTTAATTCCATAGGAACTAATTTCGGAACTTTTCAGTAATCTCATTCTGGGGCTGCATAAATTACTTTCGGTTTGTTGGAAGAAAATGTAGATTATTATCTCTGAAATAGTGCAATTTACAAGCCAAGCATGCTCTGAGAATCATATTTCCTCTATTTCGCCCTGTTTACATCCTCCTAGAAGACCTTGAATTCTCATTTCTTGAAATTTGTATAGAAAGGGCGTTACGGAATTCAGCACTGCTCTGTGAATTGACTTTTCCTTTTCATATATTTCTAGTCGTGAAAACGTTTATTAAATCCTGCAAAGTGATTCAGAAAGTTGTTCTGCGCACTGATGATGTAGAAACTCTATATTTTCTTTTGTGGAATAACACAATCGGAAAACTAATTGTAAAGTTCCGCTGCCGCATGAATAAATGTTTCCATATACAGAGTGTTACAGCCAAATGGAATAAATTCGATAACGAATAAATGAGGGCGTGTTGGGTAAAATGCTTGGACACGTCGATTTGTAATTTTAAATGCGCATATTTTTCAAGAAAATAATATTATATAGGGTGTTCCATGTAACCGCGGCCAATACCAACTTTCTTATTTCAAATGCAAGCCCCTGTATATCATTTATTTTTTGGATTCTTCAAAGAATTCTAGACACAATTCATGCACAATGTCCTATACCTATCTTTAACTATTTCGGAAGTATCAAGTGTTTTCAGATATTTTGCAAAAATCAACTTTTTAAATAAAAATTATTTTATTTCACAAATTCGGTACATTACACTTAAAACCTAATGAGTAATACTGATTATTTCTTAATTATTAAAAAAAAACATTAATGTCAATGTAGGAAATGTTCAAAATGCTCGCCGCGAACGACTTGGCAACATGCTAATCTGGTGTAGAATTGTCTTCTAACGTTACTCAACATTTCAGGCGTTTCTGCTTACTTTCTTCATATCAAGAGGTAAATGGGAAATAAGTATTGAGTGTAATGTATCGAATTCCTTTTCTCTTTCTCGTTTTACCGGATTCAATAATGTCTTTCGAATTTTCTCATATGAATGCAATGGTTGTGTAAAACCTCAAAGTAAAAAGTAAGTTTAGTTATGACTCTATAAGTTAGAGAACTCAAATAGAGAGGCTGACATTCGAAAATTAGATCATCGTGAATTGAACGACCCAATTTTTTGATTGGAAAAATTTCATTCATGTGCCTATGTCTATTTTCCCTATAGTGCGGAATCATTCGCGACAGACGGACCAGTGAAAATGGAATTACCATCTGTCGCTCGCTGTGGAATTACTGCACGAATTGGAAAAATCACATTAGCACGTCGATACTGAAATATTCAGGCCAAATCGATTACGATGAGGAAGATGACCCAAGAGAGACTACTTCGCGGATTTGTAAAAGGAAGTCGATATGCCAGATGAATCGAATGTCTGTAAATCAACGTTCGAGTGACATAATTCTTCAGATAGCGTTTAAATTGGATATACGGGGGCGGGTTAGTTCAGACCGCGCCTAGAACTACTTCACTTATTACGGAACAGATGCGGATGTAAAATGAAGCAGGCAAACAAGACCTTCAGTGTTAGGCGTCTGAAGGATCATTGAGAGATGCATCCAGTCAACGTCTCTAACAATTGGAATGCAGTTGTACCAATTAAATGAATACAAAGGGTTTTCCAATAAGAGGTGTTATTTTGAATAGCCCGATATTTCGGTAGATGTCACTTTTAAAGCTGTCATTTTTTGACATCTGACAAGTAATGGAGCCACACACATTTTTTTCATGACAACTCCAACTTCTTGTGTCAGAAATGTATAGATGTTGCTGAGGATGATTTGGACAATGATGGGGTTTTTATCAACCCATTAATTATTATATAGAACAGAATCATATAAAACCCTAGAGAATTTTCGAGAAAAACTTTCTCAATATTCCTGTAACAACAGATCCAAGATCGAAGACAATCTTTAACAGCAGCTGTCAAACTTTTTTGACAGAGAATACGTTCAAAAATTCATTTTCCTAAAAGGACAACTTTTGATCAAGAAAATGCTCCATAGAAACGTATTAAAAACGAAGGAATCCCTATCCTTCCCTACCAAATAAAGTTATTTACCGAATACAATGTCGTCGATTCCTCAGAGTAAAGGAAAATTGACCTACATCACACTGTCGTAAACAAGTTTTCCCAGTATTCTCAAAGGAGTCGCCGTTGGTCCTTCATTCACCGCATAATTCTCGGCAAATTTAATTTCCACTGTCTGCATATAGTTCCCCGTCTGGTTTTCAGAGAGGATAAATGCAATATAAATTATGGATGTTCCCTACTGGAAAACTGAGGATGGGGAATTTTGTGTTATCACTAACGAGCTGCACAATTTATTGGCATCTTTGGCCGCAATATATTCTCGTACGACCACAGTTTCTCCAGGCTTCAACAGTAGTTGCCGCGATGGAAAATTGATCACCGTATTTTTTCCGGGTAGAACTGGGATTTTCTCTTGAATTTCAGCCTCAACTTATGATCCTCCAGAATGGAGAAGCAAATGAAAAATGTTGACGGTTATTCTCTTGAAAATATCACGTTTTGTGTCGGCTTTGTTTATAGGACTTCAGATATTGGCTGTTATGAACGAAGCCTGCCAATAACATAGGTTTTGAAGTTGTACATGACTGGGCGCCCTCTGTTAAGCATTGGTTTAAGCGTGGAGCAACGTGTGCAAATTGCTACACACGCTGGGGACACTGACTCGCCTCAAAATCCGCAACCTTAAACATTTTTTTTTTGTTCTAGAAGAGGTGAATCTTACATCAGACACCCAGTCCTTCTGGGTAGTGTCGGATTCTTACCGACTTAACACCTCTCCTGCGGTTGGTTTCAGGCATAAGCCTATAAACCTTCCATCATCTTATCTGTATTTTCTCTTTCGCATTCTTTATGCTGTGTGTTTGTATTCATCCTTCAATTGGATATCTCTCATTAAGTGTTTGATATCTTCATTTTCGCAATTGGTCTCTAGGTCGTTTGCGGTAAATTCTCGCTGTTTCTTCACCTTCAGCGGGGTCATAGTCAACTAACCTTCTAAGGTCGTCATTTGGATGTTCGCTAGCTCTTTCATAGGCTTTCGCAGCTTTTCGTTTGATGAATGTAGTAATGGACTCCCATTTTATGTCTTTTCGGATTTGTTCATTCCTAACAAACCAGGGTGCGTCTAATGCCAATCTCAGAAATTTGTTTTCTGTACTTTGTATCCTCTTTATATGGGTTCTCGCTGCATATCCCCATGCTGTTGATCCATATGTTAGCTGCGGTCTGGCGACTGCTTTTATGATCCTCAATTTCGTGTTTCTGTTCATTTGGCTTCTTCTGCCTATAATCGGATATAGTCTTTTCATTGCTACATTCGTTTTATCCTCTGCATACTTAATTTGCTGTTTCCACGTTAGTCCTTTGTCTAATATTACTCCTAGGTATTTAGCTTCATTCTTCCATTCAATTTCATTATTGTCTATGGATATCTTCGATTCCATCTTCAGTCTTCTCTTCTGAAGAAGTATTGCTTGACTCTTTTCTCCATTGATTTTGATTTTCCATCTGTTACACCATTGACTGATATCATCTGCAGCTTCTTGAAGTCTTTTGTGAATTATTTTTGAAGTTCTGTGCCTAATTGCTATGCCCGTATCGTCCGCGTATAGAGCAAGTTGGCATTTTGGATTTCTTGGTATATCATGTATGTATATGTTGTAGAGTAGCGGTCCTAGTATGGATCCTTGGGGAACTCCTGCTTCTAAATATCTGAGTGTGGAATGAACATCAACCTTTCTGCAGAATCCTATCAACCATCTCAAAGATCCCATTAAATGCACGCCTGCAAAGCCTAACTATTAACTGTCCCCCTCATTCGACCTATAATGTCCTAATATAATGAATATTTTCATTAAATCCACTCCCCCTGAAAAATCGTTGCTGCCATCGTAATTAACAATTAAGTTGCGACATTTTTCGAATCATTAGCTCTACGTGAACGCATTAACGAAGTTAATCCTTGCCATTTCTCAACGATAAAGGTCTTTGGGTGCCTGCGTTGCCATTTTCCATATCTTCATCTTTATTTTTCGCTTGATAATTTCGTTAATGAACACAGGGCCAAATGGAGTATAGCAGTTGTTGGAAATTACTCGTTCTCCCTATGGAAATCATTTTTATAATTTTCTTATAATGATTTTGGAAAAGAATCATGAATACTTGAAATTGAAATGGATTCAGATTTTCAATAAGAAAAATCTTGGTCTGACGCCGCTATCATGGCAACAGATTATTTGAATGTTTACGCTTTTTTACATTTTTCGTTTTATTGGACAATATACGATATATTGCACGATAGTAGAGTTTGTCAATATGATGCTGTGCTATCAGAAGTAACTCATTTTTTATATGGGGTGCAATCTCATGTAAGCTATCATCAGACTAATCTCTTGAAATTACAAGCACATAAAAACCATATATTGGTTCTTTTCCCGCAGGATCGATAGCCTCAAATGAGCGTACGTAATTCAGGTCACCGTCGAACACTTTCTGGCAAATTAGTCAGGTGTCTATTTGTAGGGATGGACTTCTCCCTGAGGTATTAAAACTGACTCACTGGCTTCTGCTTTGACTGCGCCCCATTAAAATTCATTGGCTTCTTTCGCTGACTTCGTGAAAAATTTCTCACAGAAACATGAATGCGCTAAGCTATAAATCTTCCGATGTGAAGGCAGGTGATGGATTGCACTGGCGAGGTGAAGACTTCAAGAGCCTTTTTTTTTCATACATTTGAGTAACAAGAACCTCTTTCACATTAATTCGAAATGATGCTGAACGAAAGATATCGATTATCATAGTTGAGACTTCCTCACGTATTCGAAACTTGGTTAATCCAATGAAAGTTATAGTCAGAACTGTGATTTAATAACTTTTCTTTGAAATTTACTTCTTTAATTTTCTCAGACGCTAATTCCAATACTTATAAAGCTTGCACCAGGTTTTGAGTAGGGCCTTCATGAACAGAACTGAAAGACCGAATAAAATTCAGTTTATACTCATATAGCATTTGCGTAATTTTTGCATCTTCAATGTGCATATTTCGCCCCATCAGAATCCATCACTTTCTCTTAAAAAAACATCAACGATCTGTGAACTTCGGATTTCTTCGCCATAAGTAGCTTTTTAATCACAAGCTATTACTCGATAAGTAGGAAACGGTCACATTGAACGTATTAAGATCGATAGGAATTGATGTAGGTGAATGTCGAAGCCATACATCAATTGCTTCATTGAGTTTAATTGCTTGGATTGCAATAAATTTTACGTTTTTTCCTTGAATCCACCGTCCATTATAGGGCATGCATGTCAACTTTTACATCGTAGAAACCAGATGTTATCAGTCGTAATCGCATGAAGAAATTTGTAGGAGGAACGACAGTTCGACTTTGATGCATGATGCATCGAATTTATGAAACTTGATTGCCAGCATTCGTACTGTATAGGCACATGGGGTCCACACTTATTTCACAGGAACACTACAATGAGATACAAGAGTCTTAAAGACTCAAATTTCTTCATCAAAATCGAATAGCAGTTTCTCCAACTTTTCATGCTATAATTACTCAAAACATCTGGTTCATCTGGTTGCTACGCTGTAAGAGTTGACATGCATGTCCTATAATGGACCATTTTATAGTTGCTATCTGTGTTTGTATTTCTACCAACATGATTATTCGACCATTCTTTCAAATCTTCCATAATAGTCTCTGATACAACACCTTCATAATATTTCCCCGAGATAAACTCCTCTCTAGGCAGCATTAAATAATAACCAAAGCTGGAAAATGAAATTCAGTATGCGAGCAGTGTAACATTGTATAATTCGAATTCATAGCAACTGTCGCAATAATTTTGCGAGTCCGCTTTGTAATCTGCCCATCTATTCCTCTCTGAATTGCGAAACCGTGTTCTAGCTGGAATAAAATACGCCGAAAACTGAAACTGTTGTGTGAAACACTATAATGTTTGAAACTCTTGTAATCTAGACGAAGGCTCAGTTGTTGGGGGAATAATCGACATCTATGGTACAACGGAAAGTTGGGGTTGGAGAGGGGGAGACCACAAAACGTCTGTAAGCCAGGCTATTTAAAGGAATGAATGCCCTTGCTCGTATCAGGTTTTACTGATAACATTGGAAAACGTATTCGTCGCCAAAATTAGCAAGCTTCATTGCTAATAAGAGACTTCATTTTCCAACTACTTTGATCTTTTGTGTCTGTACTCAATCAGTATTCAGGAGATCATCTTACAAATCTGACAGCATCCTTGAGAGAATCACGCCCAAGTTTGATGTTATAAGGCTAGCCAGATCTGGATATTTGCACACTCTGTCTTCTGCTCAAATATAAAAATGATCGGCAGATCAGTTCAAGATTAATTCGATCTATAACATTAAAAAATTGATCTTCTATTTTTTCATCTTCATGTACTACTAGCTGGCCCGACGAACTTTGTTTCGCCTAAATGATACCTACTTACGGTGGATTTCACAAATCGTTATTACCATCGCCATAATGGCGATAATATCAAATATAGCACCTTCACGACTACGCTACAGTGTCTAGATAAGAGCCATTAACCGTAGCGACACCTAGTGGCCTTATTAAAAAGGAGGAAAAGGATTTCCTACATAAACAAATTTTTCATCGAATTCTTCAGAGTTTCAATGTATTTTATAATAACCAGGCCTTAGACGAATCCATAAATGAAGTGTCATAACAAACAGTCCATCCAATCTCGAGTTATAAATGGTGTAACCAACAACTTTGTTGTATATATATATAGATATATCTGAATTTTCCTCTCTGTTAAGAATACTGACATAACTTGATGAATGCCTAAGGATGAAGGATTATAATGTAGGAGATTAAGGATCATCCCCGTTTTTGGAGGTATGAGTGAAATGTTGGAGAATTCGAGAAAAACATTCATCTCCAGCAGTCGAGTAGGTCCACAGGGGTTTGAGACTACCTCATTTATCATTGACGAAATTCGAATTTCTTTGTTTCCTTGAAATGGCATGTCTTACGTCTTTACGACCTTTCAGGAGTTCCTGTCGAAGAAAAACAGGTGGAATTCAACATGACTTTTTTAGTATTCGCACATTCAGCCGATGCCAGTTTCCGACCGAGAAATAGACTAGTTGGCAAAATAAAAAACACCAAATTTTGTACGAAAAACGACCAGCTCAGTTCACAATGCTGTTTATAGCTGAATTAGAAGTTGTGGACTTATGTACCTACTTCATATAATCCTCAGTTTGTCTCTCATAACCTCTCACTTCCAAGGACCGAAGTGATTGACTGGATTGATTCAGAAAACAGATGAACGCTCAAAAATAGAAATAGTTTGAACTTATTGTGTTATCCTCGCAGGGATTTCATAATATTATGAATTTATCCTCTCGGTATCGCTTTAAGAATAATATTTGAATCGATTTCGGCTTGCGGATTTTGCTTTGCTGGAATTTGAAAGGTAATTGGACTGAGCACTTCTAAGCTTAATCCTTCTTAATTCCACGATTCATGGCAGTCCCTAAAATCGAAGAAACTCTCTTTAATCCCTTCGGAAGGGATTACGTTAGATTTTCGCGTTCAGAAAATGAATTTTCATCACCAAGGGCTGGGACAAAAAATACAGCGGTTGAATTATTAGTTTAGGAGCGGTTTACTTTCGTCCAGTCTGGAGCATCTTTGCCGAAGCTATAAATCACTTCCATGGTTTATTGATATGCCGGGACGTATCTCGGAAAACCTTCCTAACTTATGGGTTTTTCTTTACCGATGAAGCGTTTTCGAAGGAATAGGAAATAGGTATCAAATAATACCGCACCCTTTTCCCAAAAAAAGGTTTGAATATGCCCTCAATAATGTCTTGACGCACAGTTAAATTTGAATGCATCATATGCATCGTTCGAAATAGTGAACAAAAAATAGATCACTAAAACTCCAATGTACATACTTATTTATCCTAAATTCAAACTAGTCTATTTAATGTATCTACTCGGTAAATCATACCACATGACACGAGGAGTATAATTCACTTGAAATCATCAGAGTTGGAGAAAGCTTTTGTCCTCTTCATGATCCGATTTCAAACCATTAAATGCAACAATATTGAAATGCGTTTATTTTCCTCATTCTCTTTGTTGCGAGGATTACCTTTTCTCTTCCATTCGAAAAATGAAAAGGTTCATTAATGAAGCTTTGCTTTCACCGCTCAGCTACATTTCCCTTCGTGATGGACAATATTGCGTTTTCATTTTATCAAGACATAAACTGCTGAGTTTTAAACAAACAATTCTCGATTCTTCTCGTGTTTTCATGTTTGAGATTAATTGAAATGTTGGCTGTATACGAAATTGAGGAATCACTGAATCTATAGTATTCAAAATCACTCGAAACAATGAAATGGGGTTCTATAAGATCATGAGAGCAAATAGTATGCTGAGATAGTTCAGCCATGAAGCCCTTTCGAAGTCGGTCGTCTTTTGATCTTATACCATGAAGTTTATGAAATAACTTTCAGATGTAAAAATAAGACAAACTCTACCTTCACTTTGGGTTTTGAAGGAACTTTTATCATCCAATGAGTTGGTTTCATAATAATACATATACTGGCATGGCTTGTGATTGTGTCTCAATTGGTGTAGGTCACTGTGATATGTTCGTAGTACTCAGAGTCTTAGCCAGACGACTTAATGAAGAAACAGAAGCCCTGGCGACGATACCGAGTGAACAATTTGGATTCCGAAAACAACATTCAACTGAACAACAGCTCCCAAGAATAACTGAGTATATCACAGAAGGATTTCAGAATAAACAAGCCACAGGACTACTACTACTAGATGTAACCAGAGCTTTTGATAGAGTATGGCATGAAGGACTAGCATATGAAATGATAACCGCAGGTTATTCACCCAAGTTATGCAGAATAATAAGAAATTATTTGAGGGATACGAACTTTTGTGTGAACATAGGTGATGTTCATACATATACATACATGATATACCAAGAAATACAAGATGCCTGCTTGCTCTATACGCGGACGATACGGGCATAGCAATAAGGCACAGAAATACAAAAATAATTCACAAAAGACTGCAGAAGAAGCTGCAGATGATATCAGTCAATGGTGTAACAGATGGAAAATCAAAATCAATGGAGGAAAGAGTCAAGCAATACTCCTTCAAAAGAGAAGACTGAAGATGGAATCGAAGATATCCATAGACAATGAAATTGAATGGAAGAATGAAGCTAGTGAACATCCAAATGACGACCTTAGAATGTTAGTTGACTATGACCCCGCTGAAGATAAAAGAACAGCGAGAATTGACCGCAAAAGACCTAGAGACCAATTGCGAAAATGAAGATATAAAACTCCAATTGAAGGATGAACACAAACACTCAGCATAAAAGAATGCGAAAGAGAAAATAACAGATAAGATAATGGGAGGTTTATAGGCTTATGCCCGGAAGCAACCGCAGGAGAGGTGTTTAGTCGGTAAGAATCCGACACTACCCAGAAAGACTGGGTGTCTGATGTAAGATTCACCTCTTCTAGAACAAAAAAAAATAATTACAATAATAATCAAAAGGGTTAAACTTCCGTTAGGAGAATATAGTAATTGAGAGAATGTGGCTAGTGGAGATCTAATTCAGTCACTACTCTTCTCCGATAGCAGCACGAACCTAGCGGTTTACTTTTGAATTAGATCTCCATCAGTCCACTTTCTCCCACTTATACCCTGTATCCTGACAAGATCTCTCGTTGTTTTCACAAACGAATTGTGCCATTGGCATGATACCTTGATACACCCTGGAAAATTCTTCCACATCTCGAATTCACACTCTCCATAGCCCTATAGCCTTGGGTCATGCAAGGACTAAAACAAACTAGCAAAATCCACTGCTGAATTACGGTTGCGATGCTTGTGATTCAAGGAGGAATCGCAAAGCGCCCTTGGCGGAACCGGAAGTAGCTAATAAATAATGGGCCCGACCTCTTGGTACGCTACCGTGGGCAATCCTGAACTCCAAAATGAAATTCATCTTGCATGGCCGTTCGAATAAATTACAGTTTCATTACCCCCTGCTGAATTTTCGTGGCGAAATGATTAGATAATTAAGTTGGATAGTTAAGGGGTTTTCAGGCATTAAGTGATGGTCGTATGCAGAAACGTACAGTATATCCGAAGAAACTCTTCGGTAATATGGTCTCGTTCAATGATTGAGGTTTGTTCAAATATTTTCAATCCGTTGCGAATACTTTTAAATGTTTAATTGAGGACTTTGTCATGTACCCTCTACGAAGGGGTTCTTTTTGTGCCAGAAATGGATAGAGTTTTTGTTGCTGAGGATGGTTAGGTCCTTAATGGTTTTTTTTATCAACTCCTTCATATTATAGGGATGAAACTCATTAAATTAAAATTTTCTTTTTTTTCACGTATTGTGGATATGATCACAAAACATATTCAGTGCTCCAATTTTCTCTTAGCAGTATCAGTCTGTGATATTCAAATGGAAAATAGCAAGTCTTATATTTGCCCACTTTATGTCTGCAATGAATTCGGACAGATCGAATAAAATAGAATATGAATCTGTTTCCTGCTACAAATTCAGTTTTAGTAAACGGGGTATATGGTACATGGATAATCGTAGGTTTGATATACGAGGATATATTGAAAAATTCTTAGCCTACTATAGAACCATACAAAATTTCAATGTCAAAATATTTTATTACTCAACATGTTCTCCTCCTAATTGAATACATTTATTACAGCGAACCTGCAACGTCTCTAGACCTTTAAAAAAAATGCTTTTATTACCTCCTCGTTGGAAGAAAATTTACGACCTTTCAGTTGAGGAAAGAGATGATAGTCGGACAGAGCCATATCTGGTGAATAAGGGGGGTGTTCTAGAAATTCCAACCCTGAATCACGAATTTTTTGCATGGCAACATGAGATTTGTGTACTGAGGCGTTGTCCTGTAAGAACAAAACACCTTTGGATAGCTTTCCGCGCCTTTTCTCTTCAATTTTTTCCGTCGAGTGGTCAGTAATGTCGTATAGTAATCTCCAGTTATTGTTCTACCCTTATCCAAAAAATCAATAATGATTACGTACTCCATGGCAATCCCAAAAAACTGAAGCAAGAACTTTTCCAGCAGATTTTTGGACACGAAACTTCTTAGGTCTTGGAGAACCAGAGTGTCGCCATTCCATCGATTGTTGCTTTGTTTCTGGATCGTAGAAACGTACCCAAGTCTCATCCATAGTAACAACTCGGTTTAAGAAGTCTACATCGTTTTCAAATCGAGCACAGATCGAACGCGATGTTTCTACCCTTGCACGCTTTTGGTCTACATTCAAACATTTGGGGATCCATTTTGCATCAGACATTTTTCTCATGTCCAAATTGACGTGAACTATATGATGACCGCTTCAGTGCTTCAGATATACGTTTTAGCTCAATTCGGCGGTCTGATAAAATCATGTCATGAACTGCATCGATATTTTCGGGGACTGACCCAGAAACTGACTTTCCCGATGGGTTATCATCTTCAATGGAAAATTTACCTCTTGTAAAGCTTGCAGTCCAATTTTTCACGGTCGCATACGAAGGACATTGATCACCAAGGGTATTAAGCATATCTTCGTAAATCTGCTTACCTCTAAACCCTTTTAAATACAGAAACTTGATGATGGCTCGATACTCCAATTTTTCGATTTTTACAATTTCGGTGGACATCTTTTTTTTTAATTTATTGCGTAACTCTGGTTTGCTTTTACTCATTTTATTGAAAATCAAATATTGAATTGTTGAGGCATATTTTTTAGAAAACGGCGAGATTTTGAGCATTCGGCCAATTGTGCCATCTTCGAAGAATTTCAAGTCCTTAAACGGTTGAGAAATTTTTAATCTTTTTTGAAGCATTGCGGATTTTCTTATCACTGATTATAATCGATTTCTGCAGTCATCCTCAAAAATCGAATTCAAAATTTCTGTTATGTAGGGAATAGTCGACCATCCAATATAAAAGTTATATTGAAAAGCCCCTGATAATGAATTCTACTCATATCCCATTTCAGTAGAAAAACTCTTTTTCCGCTCAGTAGAAAAGTGTCGTGAGGAAGATAAGGAGTCTGACCCTATTTCTTTTTGGCATCCCCTATATGAGAATTCGTCTCTGTGGAGAACGTCGATGAAGATAAGCCCTTCGTACTTTGGAAGCAAAATACGGGACAAGATGTCGATAACCTGATATTGGGACATCAATTTTTCCTACTCGTACTATTCAGGGAACTGGAATTTTGGCCATAATTTCACAATTTATAGCTGAAACGATGATAACGCAGTTATTGAATAGGGTTAAATCAAGTAAAAGGGTTTTTCGAATTAATTTCATTAAAACAACTCTCCATATTATCCCGTCTCTTATTCCACTCATCTTTGAAATGAAATTGCTCAATCCCGAGATAATTTATCGAAGAATCGTGTTACATCCGAGTCAACTCAATGTCAACCAAAGCAAAAAATTTAATTCTAGTTTTATATTTAGAAATTCTCACCATATCGCATGTGTCAATGATCTGAACCGTCTTCTTTCAGAATGAAGATCCCTGTTGATGTCTAAAAATATTTTATGATGTGATAGTTATTTCCTGGTGTATTACCATGAGTCTAAGGGCCAACTTCTCAGCTTGACATATTCGTAACAGCATTCGAGATATGGATAATTTATTGAACATTTTAAATCTTGTCTATTCATGGGGTTGAAGAAACAGTTTCAGATAAGAAAACAAAATAAGTATGGCTTTTACATGCCCACAAAGGTTTTTCGTCCCTACTGGAAAGTCGTTCACAATAAAAATTTCAAAATTCGACTGAAATACGATTTATTTGATTTCAAGTGGAGCGAGTGGTATTTTTAAGAGCAGGTTGGCCTTCATTTTAGGAAATGCAATGAACGTGCCTTCTGCAACGTCTATTTTCCCGCTCACAATTCTCGAATTCTAGCACACCCATTCGCGGTAATCACTTCCTCTCTTTCATTTTCCTAAGTGTTGACGATTGACTGGCTAAGCGTCCTGACAGCCACTATTGTGCCCGTTGAACCTGAAAGCCTGACATGAATTTTTCATCGAACAGCAACGCAAAATGTTGATCGATGATACTTCTAGGAACCGCACTCTTTCTTGGTACCCGTTATCCGATTTTTCAGAACTGAATTGCGTTATGCATTCTTCCGGCTAAGAATGCCCGGAAATGATGTAAGAGCGGTTGCCATATTGATAAAGAGAATGATCAGTTTTATATAATCAATTATCATAATATTCTGTAGGGGCCAAAGGCTATCTTAGGACATTTAAAAAACAAAGCTTTGGGACAAGGGAAAAAAGACCCTATTCGTTTTTTCGACATTTCAAACTACATGGAATCAATGATTAACATTGAAAAACAACTACATAAGAAATAAAATACGATCGAAAACTTGTAAGACAAATTAATTTGTTATCAACTTCACATAAAATTGATTCTTTACACAAGTGGGCGCAAGGCATGAGATTCAGTTCAATTCCAGCTTCAAACGGCTGTTTCTGAACTCAATTTGAGGTTTAGGGCCCCTTATTGTTCGATGTCTATTCTTTAAAAGTTCACGTCCGCCTCTCTGCAGTACTGAATATTGCTCAAGACGTTCCATCAAGATTATTCACGACTACACAATGCACATATTTCGAATGGGGAGTTTCTTTAATGACTTTTCAGTCTGAAATTGGCCGTACAGACTTCCCTTTGTGAAACTAATTCGCCCTGGAGCTGTTTCATAAATTGAGTGGAGAAAACGCCACCAGAAGTCGTAACTTGTTGGTTCTCACGAAAATTTAATAAGTGATGCTGGTGTATCACGATACAACGGTTGGAGAAAAATCCCACGTAGAACAAGGTTTTCAATTTCCAAGTTGTTGGCGACTAAATTATGAAGAAGATGTTTGTTTCCATTTCAATTTGATGAAGGCTAGGCTACCCTCAACGCTCACTCAGAAATATTGAGGAACATGTCATTTTGTTTTAATAAATCTAGTTGAACCTATTTTTTATTTACTACCAATAACTCACTTCGAAGTGGGGGTCACACAAAAAATTAAATAAGCCCATGCTAGAAGAATAGGAGTAGGTAGAGACATTATTCCATAGATCGCTGAAAAACTTATATCGTACATTTTGCTGATGACTTTAGACTTTTAGAGCTACTCAAACAGTAACATGCACCATAGGTTTTCAAAATTTCAATCTAACGAACATTGATCATGAGATTTCATCGACTTAAAACAATTCGAAAACTAAAGAAAAAATTGTTTCATTTGATCGCAATATCGTAGTTTAGGATTTGAAATATTATCATTGTCGAAATTATTTTTCGTGAGGTATGTAGGATGCTGTTGCAATAGGCTATATAAAACCCAGTTGGACGAATGCCAGCGCAATATTTCGTTCGAAACATCCAATATGTTTTCCCGAATCGACTGTTCGATTGTTTATTGTTGTATAAATCTCCCCATTTTTCATGAAAGCATTTCCTCAACTTTGTTATCGAACAGAGGGTTATTCACACTACAGGCAATGTCTTATTGGCTAACTTTGAATCATTTCTATTGAAAAGGCTCGATCAGTATTGATTTTCCTATAGCATGTGTAAAATAATTCGTTTTCTTAAATACAGGGTGTTTCTAAATTGAATGTACGAACGAAATGGGAAGATTCCTTAAGGGGCCGTTATACTCTGGCCGACGGCACCGATTCTCCATTGAAAAAGTGCCTTTCATTTTTCCAAGTTCACGCCCTCAATTTTCCACCTAAAAGCTTGATTTAATTTCATACAATTATCTGCGATTTCACACTTTCTGGAAGTCTTTTCAGTATTTCCACAATTTTTTGCATTTATTAAGCGCCTATCCAAATGGAATTTTTTTAAATATAGAAAATTGATTTGTCGAGGGCACTCCAATAAATATTCTGAAAAAAAATTGATCAACAACCGCCGAAAAGCGATTATGAAGTCAATTTTCATAGACTCTCAAATTCAACCCGATTTTTTCATGCCAAAAATAATTTTTTCAATGAGAAGAAATTGGAATGCCCTCAAGACATCCTTCAACTTCAATTTAAAAAAAATCAAGCTTTCAGGTGAAAAATTGAGGGCGTGAACTTGGAAAAATGAAAGGCACTTTTCGAATGGAGGATCGGTACCGTATCCGTCGGCCAGAGTATAACGGCCCCTAAGAAAAGAGTCCCATAAACATGGGGTCGCAAAAGTTTTCGAGATACAGAGTGTTGAAGTTTGAATTTTTTTCAAGTTTTTTCAGTAAGCAGCTGTTAATTCGAAAAAATTGTAAAAAAGCTTTGTCCTTAACAAAACTTTTCGGTCTCTTGTAGTTTTGTCGTATCTGCTACCGATTTCGAGAAAAAAATTTTGAACGATTCTCTCGAAATCCTCGGAAAAATCCAAATAATTTCGAGAGAATCGTTCAATTTTTTTTCCCGAAATTGATGGCAGATACGATAAAACTACAGGAGACCGAAAAGTTTAGTATAACAACAAAGCTTCTTTCCACATTTTTTCAAATTAACAGTTGCTCACCAAAAAAAAGTTCTGGAGGAAAACAGGTGACAGTGTACCAGAAAGAATATCACCCTGTAGATCTGCTATCGAAATTGCCCTGTCACGTGGTGAGAACTCTCAAATTTCAGTTGAATATCTTGGGAAGTGTAGATACTATGAGAAAAAAACTTGAAAACAATTCAAATTTCAACACTCTGTATCTCGAAAACTAAACGTTTGCGACCCCATGTTCATGGGACTTTTTTTTCTTGAACTTACCCTTTTCGTTTGTACGTTCAATATAGGAACACCCTGTATATTATTCTTAGTCAATGTGAAATAATTGAATTTCATTGGATACCGAGAACTTTTCATTATGGGGTCATAAAATCAATTATCCGAGTGTCATGGATTTTAAAAATGAAATCAATTCATGGGGCCACCAAGGATCTCGGGCATTATTTCATTGGCTTCAGAAAAAAAGAACAGATTTAAATGAAAAGAAAACCATTTTTCTACAGTTCCTCACAATTGACATAAGAATAGGTAATGATTTCATTTTCTGGGAATGACTGGAATCTAAATGGAATTTCGACAAAGACCTCAACTGAATTGGAAATCTGGTTACGTTAACAAAGACTCTCCAGCAGTGTTATATCACCAACAAAAACAATAGAACGCATCTACGAGTTGATATGGAAATGGGCCTGTGCTCATCATGCTTATAAAGCCCCTTTTATTCGACAGGCATTGTTCTAATTCCGCATCCTTCTAATGAATATCCATTTCTAACAATCACCATAATAATACTCTTAGAATTTGGAAAACTTCCATCGTTCTATCTATAAATTTCTCTAATTTCCTTAAGCTTCCATCAATCAATCAGAAAGAAAATCTCTAAATTGGTAATGCTGCTTATATTGACTTGAGCGCGGTTTCTCAAGGCGATTTATTATCATTTGAAAGTCCCACGCTTTGAGAAATCCGTGATATCTCAAGAGAACTCTCCATCAGTCGGCTTCATCCTGATTTGATTAAGATTGAACTTCATTCTGACATTGATTTCAGAGATGGAATAAGTGCCTTGGATTAAATTGAAATCGAATGATTCTAAATCACGGTCTCTGGATGCGGAAAAATTCTCGGACTAATTTGTTAATATGTTATGCAGGATGTGCAAAATTAATGGATAATATGGTACCTGCATGCAGAGGACTTGTTTTTTGTTCGGTAAAAGCCATTCTTTTTAAGTCGCAAGGCTCCAAATGAAGGAATTTTTTCAATCTGTTCTCAAGATATTTTTCTGGATAGATGCACTATCAAATGTAATCTATATATGGTCTGAGTTCCTGAGTGGCAAATTAAGAAAAAATCATGCCTGATAAAGATAATATGTCTCACACAGAAAAAACTCGAAAAATACAGTAAAAGTCACTAATTGTTTTTGCCGGTTGAACTTGGGGCTACTATTGGGCCCGAAGTTTTACCAATGTTTAATATAAAACCATAGTTGGAGAACTATTTATAGAATCTTAAAAATCAACAAACCCACCAGCTAACAAAGCTGCAAGTCAATACGATTTAATTTCACATTCTCAATCTCTTAGCGCAGTAAAGTTATCATATCACTAAACCTTTCAGTTAACTTTACGTAAAAAATTTCACGAATTTAAATAATGTCTGCTCTTTCATCCCACATGTTTATGCAAGTACTCAAGAGTCCCTACCTCCTTTGATCTCACTTCCATAAGGACTCGCTTCTAGGAAATTAAATTATTTTCCCTTCTTCTATCTCCGAAGACTAGGACCGTCTTCTACCGGAGTAAGAACAACGTGACAGGAAGATGTTGAACAAAGTAAATTCAATTCATCTGAGTACCTGTATTGAAGTGGAATTTTTCAACGTTCATGAAAAACTGTATGTATGTATATGGATAATGGAAACGCAACAAGGTTAGGTACATATTTGTTCGGAAACTATATTCAGTCATCTCCTCGACATACTCCATCATTTTCGTCTTTAGTTTTGGTTTCTTTATATCTCAATTATCTCTTATCTTTCGATTTCTTTGTACAGAATGTCCCAAATTAGGTGCAACGTCCTGATAGGTTAGATAGAAGATAGATAGAGATATGATAATAGGTACAAATTTACAGGGTCATGGGTTCTAACTTTTTTCACTTCCAAGATAGATAGGTTTATTTTGCATGCTTTACAAATTATAAGGCTATATCCAGGAGTTTGTGTCTTATTTTAGAACAGGTGAATGATAAAGTGAAGCATTTGTTTGACCTATTCCATTTTATTTGTACAAACCCACTGTGGTAGAAATGTATGAATATTTTTTAAACTAATAAATTACTATACAGTCAGAATATTTTACTCCTTGTTCGTAAGATCAAATAAATTAATAATGTATATCTATAAAGCTTTCAGGAATTGACATTCTTGCTTATTAATTTATAACCAAAACTCAGTTACTATTGCATTGAAATTATTATTTTCTCTGTAAACAAATTCGTTAATTTAGTTATTGTGTTTATTTTCTTCGTGATGAATGAATAAAACTGTTATTTATTTGAAATAAAGAAATTTTAGAAATAGAAATGTTATGCACCCTCACAATCATATCACATACAATATCATGATGAAAACAAAGCACATCGATAAATATTTACAATCATAAATCCAAAAACTCATCCATATGTAGAATATTGTTCACAATTTTCTGTTGTGTTCTCCAAAATGAAATCTACATTCTGAGAAATACACTAAGAATGTAGAAAGGGCAACATAGTGTTGACTTGGAACATAAAAATATTTTGAAAAACGTCATAACTTCGATACAGAGTGGAATGTGTCAAATTTCCAAGGCCAGAGTTGTGATTTTATAATTGTGAATGGAGTATACGTATTTTCAATATTTTATTGAAAACATTATATAATCTTGAATCCACATTTTGTATTGGAAATAAATTATAATCTCATTCCAAGAAGGCCCTATACTCATCTCCCTTAGAAAAACTGATTTCCCTACTAGTTTTCATTGACTTCCACCCTACTATCTTTCCATACAAATATCATTTTCCGAGAGTATAAAATGAAGATGTTCTGTAGACCGCATCTCCCAAAAGTAGCCCCTTCTGCGACCCTGACCTATGAGAATCGATTTTCTCATTTGATAACCTACAACCCTGCCCCAACCCAACCTATATCATTGGATGCGGATGGAATTGTAACGATGGAAAGATAAATTGGGTTTGTTGTGACGCCAGTGCCGTGGAAATTGCGCAATGGAATAATTAAGACGGTGGTGATTTGTGGATACAGAAGGGTTGAATGAATCATGTTCTAACTTATTAAGGAATTTTCGTGTATCTTGTGAATCTGCATTTTTTGCAGACAAAATAAACGAGAAGACATTCCATTCGTTAAATATGTCCCTAATTATGTAAATCTCTTCATTTTGCCAATCCCCATTGAATACCCCCTTGTCTTCTATTCCTTCATCCCCTTGAAAATCTCAAAACACGAACCTCATTCGGCTGCTGTTTGACATCAGATATGTTTACTCAAAATTCTCTTTGTTCATTTCAGGAACGTCTGCAACAACAATTGGACGAGCAGGCTCAGAGGTACGAGGAGCAGTTAACTGAATTACATTCGGTGATTGCAGAGCTCACGCGAAAACTTCACCATCAGAGAAGTCTGGCAATTGCAGAGGAAGATGAAATATCTGGTATGTAGAATATTCTCGTTCAACTTGCAAATAAGTCGAAGCAGATGCATGCAAATGCGAGGAAGAAAGTATGAAACTTCTCCAACTTGCGAATCTTGCTTTCGAGACTGAATTTTCTCATCATTCCCCAAATGAATATGAAATAGAATGAAGAATGACTGAAGAATGGTGAATCGAATGATCGGATGAAAAACCATTTTATCTTGAATGTTTACCCATCCACAAAGATTCAGTTTTGTACATAAAGTTTGAACTAATATCACAATACGAAGATCTTTTTTTGTTATAAAACGCATACATTAATTCAAAAGTATCCCTAAACGTTTTTGAGTATCGTCCGAATTCCTATGGAGTCCAGTTGCCTATTGATTCTATATATTATTCAGCTGTAACTTTTTCAGAGTCCTGCACAAGCGTCCACGATGAATCCGTAACTTGCCCTCTGGAGGTGAGCGAATTGGAGCCATTAGAACCAGATTCTTCTGACCTAGATAACAGGATACACGTGAGTATCAAATTGATCAAAAATATGGGTCTATGCAGTGTCTGGTGTTTGACGCTATGATGATTTTCTCCTTTTTCTTCCTGAACATATAGAAATATTGATCTCGAGATTACTCTAATGAGTCTTCCCCGAATAGTTAACACGTTCACTAACTCTCAATTTCGTATTAAACAGTTTCAAGTTCACAGTCACTAGTCCTAATTTTTAGGATTTTTCAACTGAATATAAAGAAATAAATTGATTGATCAAGCCAATTAATTAAATTCAATTATTATTCAAATAATAATGATTAAATAATTCAATCAATAATCAAATAATTTGCATAAAAATCAATAAATAAATTCAATTGGTTGTCAACTGATTTAATTGACACTAAATGAATTCAAACAATAATCGATTAATTCAATCATCAAGTGATTAATTCAACTGATGTACTAATTCCTTTCATGCATTAATCTACATGAGTATTCCTCGCGGAATTTCTAAAAAAAAATTAAATTCAACAAAGTCAACGAACATGCATCCTATTCCCAATGGTTTTTCGAATTGATCCGAATGTAGAGTCTCATTTTCCTCACAATTCCCCAATAGTAGAGATATAGGTCAGGAGAGGTTTACTCTAAAATTCTCACATCTGCCATCTCTAGCTAGCGGAGAGCCCTTTGGAACTTCCCGAACCTAAACTAAACTCATCCCACAACGAGCAAAACGAATTTCCACCGTCGCCGGACGTAGAGCCACTCAAACAGGAAATAAACCTCCTGAAATGTCAACTTCAAGATGCACAGTACAAACTTGCCCAATATACCATCACGAAGGATGAGATTATGGAGGAGATGACGAACGCCAGCAAGAACCTGGATTCCCCGGATTCCCACTTGGAAATTGACTGCAAATCTTTTCAGGAATCGTCTCCGAGGATCGATATCAAGATTAGCAATATTGGTGAGTTTACACTTCGGAAAGTTGCCGTCTTACTATGTCCCTCCACTTTGCATTAAACTTTAAAGCGATTCAAAATCTTTATTTATATGATTTATTTGGATCTCCTTGCTCTTAGAAATATGGCACTTTCACTAATATTCTACAAGGTCCTTTGAAATTTGAAGATAAATGACACCATATCTGCCAGCAGAGTCTGAAGTCTTTTCAGTACCTATGGTTCACGAGTATGTCCCCATTCACTTAACCTCAAACGCCATTATTACTCATTTGAGCACACATAGCAAATAACGACAACTCTTCTGTATACATAATATATAACCTGATGACAATGAGTATTCATCTTCTCAATACTGATATTAATTCAAGAAGAATTTCACAAGCAAAGCCCAAAAGATAGACAAACTATTCTCTCATAAATATCAGTTCGATTTTAATTTGTATTCGCAATTAAGCTTTAGCTACAATATGAACAATGGCAGTTTCTACCTTTAAACTGGTCAAAAATTATATGAAATTACTCAAATTTGTCCTTTTTCAGTTCCAATTCATAAGAATAAGCAGAACAACTCAGCAGTTTCAACGCCAGTTTCAAAAGTGGCCGAACGCGTGAAGCTGAAAAGAAGCACGAATGGAATGAGAGACGCAACTTCCACAGAGGTGGCGAATACGGAATTGACTACTGCAGTAGCAGAACATATCGTTGGAGACATACTCCGCCATTGTGATACACAAAATGAGAGAACGGCAGTCGATATAGAATTAAGACAGCTCTACACGAAGTTAGAACACGCTAGGGCTCAAAATAACGTTTTGGTGCTCACGTTGTCCGAAACGAAAGCTCATTGTGATAGGTAAATAATTGAAAGATGAACGAGCAGTATTGCCGGAAAATGCAAACTATTGAAATCTTATGGTTACTGGGCTAATTGGAGTCAGGCTGCAAGAACACAATTATTGTCGCTCTATCGACTATATTTCGATTCTATATTGAAATCTTCAGGACAAAAGGTTTGATTTTCGAAAATGAAATTTAATTTCAAAGACGTAAGCAATGTAGATTTCAATATTGAATCGACAATAGTTGTATTCTTTCACCTTGGCCCCAATTTTCCAAGTACCCATAAACTTTTAATAATATATTGGTGAATAATCATGGTTATATATGGTTACTCTACTGCTTCATTTAATTTTGTTGGTCCGATTTATGTCCGAAATGATATATTTCGAATGATCTTTGTCAACAGCATCTCATTATTTTCAGATTGGCCTTGTTATGTGGTAAATATGAGTCTAATGCTGTAGCATTACGTTTAGCGTTAGGTGTGACCGATCGTGCCATAGAAGCCTACGACGTACTGTTGGCTCTACTTGAGACTGAATTAGCATTAAATGAAGGAAACACCGAGTCCATCCAAAATAGGAGTGCCGCTGAAACTGTGGCTAAACAACTGTTGACTTACCTCGATACTTATGAGATATCATCCGATATGCTACTATCACCATGGCAAAACCATGTTTATGATGCTTCTAAGATCGATAAGTGAGTTTTTCTATTCAAAATCTTAGTAAGTTTTGTTGTGAAGGGACCCTTCGCTTAAGGATTGTTGAAAACTCAAAAGAAAACCAGAAAGCTGTCACCATTCGAAGTATCGTAATTTTATCTGAAAGATAACAGAGTTCTTTCGATTTCCTAGTAAATGAAAATGAACCAAATTTATAACCGAGATGAAGAAGAAGTTTATATACATTTTTTCTCACTCAAAATAGAACTAACTTTCATCATAGAATTAATCAATACTACATTATCTGCTCTTAGATCTTTCCACACTTCTCCTGTCGCAAAGAAAGTCCGTGTCTATAGCAAACGATAGATTTTACAAAATTTAGTTGAAACGCTTTCTGAGTTGGGGTGCATGAAATGAAAAAAATTCATGTAATGAGAAAAATATTAAATCATCATCGTATACATTTGAATATAGATGCATAGAAACCCTGGTTTAACGACTCCTAACTGAAAATCGTGTCCAAAAATTGTAGATCAGAAACGGCACTCTAGAATGTAGATCGCGACCCCTTTCGGGATAAATGAAAAGTAATAATCTTTCGGTGCACTGAATATTCGATCACTTTACCAATGATCCAAACAACACACTTTACGAATGTAAGAATGTTTGTATACTCCCTCAGCAATGAACTGTGGACTTCGGATCACGAAACTAGACTTAGAGAACACGTGTCGCGACTAAAAGCAGAAAGAAGTAACATCCAAGGAACATATGTGACTCTCGAATCAACTTACGTGGAGAACACACTCGTGAAACCACTCAATAATCAGGAGTCGAGAAAGATGGATCTAGAAATGGCAGTTTTAATACAGGTTAAAAAAATATTCAAATTTTTTATCGTTATTAATGATCTGTCGATAACAGGAGTTGATGAGTCTCAGAGAGGAGAAATCTGAGCTGGTGTCGAAGATATTTGCCTTGGAAAAAGATAAAAGTGCCATGCATCTAAAACTCAAATATGTGGACGGCCAGCAGAGAGCTCAGTCGGCAACCTTGAAGAATTTGCAAGGCCAACTGAAAGATACCGAAGCCCTCTTAGCTTTAGCTTCTCAGAATCGGGTAAATGATATTGATGTTCACAAAATTGTAATAATAATAATAAATGTGGATGCGCTTTAGGACCGTGGTTATTCCGACGCTGAGCACGCACAAGGAGTTGAATTTGAACTTATGCAAGCTTTAGCAAGGGAAGCTAGACTGAAAGTCAGACTGCAAGAATTGGTTTCAACTTTAGAGCAAGTCACAAAGAATGCTGAAGCGAGATTGTTAGAGGGAAGAGAAATAGTACATGATCTTAATCAAACAAATAGGTATGAGTCCTATGAATACATGATATTCTGTCTGCATTTCTTAGAATTGTCGTATATTTTTAAATGTTCACAGTGTATTAGCTGAAACAGTAGATAG
This sequence comes from Adalia bipunctata, assembly GCA_910592335.1. Classification (NCBI taxonomy): domain Eukaryota; kingdom Metazoa; phylum Arthropoda; class Insecta; order Coleoptera; family Coccinellidae; genus Adalia; species Adalia bipunctata. Next base: position 7,748,499 of record OU342955.1, on the reverse strand, counting down.
AAATAACAAGAGATATCAAGTTAAATTCAAGAAGATGGAGCAGCAGATGCTCACAATGGTTGAAAAACACACAGCACAGGTGAGCTTCAAATAGTTGCATGCAAACATTTGAAATGTTCATTTTTTAATATTGGCAGCATAATTGAAATTCATTTTAATAAGAGGATTCGTTTCCTGGAAAAAAAATTCCCCATAAGATCATTTTTGACCACAGATGACCTCAAAAAATATTCGACAGGATTGCCTGATTTGTATTTTAAAATATATAAAGTTAGTTCGCTGTTCTATCAAAGGCTCTTATTAAAAATTGTCGTATGCGAAGGAATAGATAATTTTTTGACATACTAAACTGTGAATGTAAATGAGATGTAACCGTCCCGTAGTGCTAATGATCTGTGAAATCGAAGCACAATAAACTTTAAATTAAAAAAAAAAAGAATTGTTTCGAAACTTGTGCGATATTGGAAAAGATTGCTACGTCACAAATTCAGCGCTGTGTTTGTACTATTTTTTCATTGTTTTCAGGTACATACGCTACAACAGCGAATAGCTTCAATGGAAACTCCAACAAATAGTTCGGACAACTCTCTGGCATCTGTAGCTGTATAATTGTAGACATAAGCTATCCATAATATAGTATGAATTCGATTTATGATCTCATTGAATGTGTATGTGGGATTGCATTGGATTGAGCCTTGACTTGTGTTTTAAGAATTTGTAATTTGTGAAATATTGTAGAAACTACAGAAGAGAGTTCCTATCACTTATTATTGAATGCACAGGATATATATTGTTATGTGAAAAAGATATGCAGTTGAAGTTACGAAAACAATCTATGAATTTTCTTGCTTTCTGGTCAAAACTTTTTGATATCACCTCCTTCAATTTTTCCTTCTATACTCAATGAGTACTCTCTATCTCTAGTTTTTCGTATCTCATATATATTGGTGAAGATAAGAGCTTCAGGAACAGGATTATAATTGTCCGCTATGTTTTGCCATGCTGTGATTATGACTACAATTTTGAATGGATTTTGGAAGATGAGAAATTTTACCGTATTATTAATAAGATTGATGTTTCGAGAAATCACTCAATACAATTCTTTATTTATGAAATTATAGGTTTATGCGAGAAAGAAATGATTTGAAGTACTTATGTTGACTGTAGCATTATCGCCATTTCAAGACAGTTTTCCTTCCATTAAGGAATTGAATATTGAGAACAAATTCTTTAGTTGTTATGTGAAAATATCGCGATTATTTTTGTATTTATTTCAACTTTATTTTGTGTTGTTTAACAAATTTTCATTATTATTTATGAAATTCAAATATATATGTAGAAAATTATTTTTGTTTTATTGGATCTTTTCTTTGGATTACTGTTGAATGGATATATTCCACGTATTATTGCAAGGTCCCCGCTCATTCCCCTGCATTGGAAGATTTATCTAATATGAAGAAAAATTAAGTTCAGTCAACCCTTGTTTACTCCGTAACCACCATGGTGCTGTGAAGTTATTTTTCACCTTCACCTTCCTGCTTAAACCATACATACCCTCGGAAAAAAAGGTATTAAATCATTTTTAGAGGTTGTATAATGCCGAGTATAATGCTTAGTGCGTCTTTCATTTTCAAAACAAACTATACGTTGTTGACTTACATAATAAGGCTACCGAAGCATTATAGAAAATAAGAAATAGGTCTTAAGGACCTATACGAGATTTATCAAAGAGTACCGAACGATGGTGAAAATAAAATGTAATGATTTTTGGTGACTAGATCTTATCGCTGTTATTATGGGAGCACGTATTGCCATCTGCAGAAATTTTGTGGAACAACAACTGAAAAAGCATCAGTAAAGGATCCTTTCAGTTAAACTCGGGAAAAGAAATTATTATGCAGATGGTCCTGCCGTTTCCAAGGCTAGAAAAGATATTGATGTACGATTTTCTGTAAGATGAAGTACGAAAAGAGAAATCTTTCCAAACAGCTTATTCGCCAGAGAGGGAAGGCAAGTCTTCCATCTCTTGTGAATGCTTTCTCGATAAGAATATCCGGCAAACACTCATATCGACCTGATTCAAGATATTTTGAGGAGAATCTATAAATTATAAGAGAGCAAAACAGAATAAATTTTTGGAAACCTAAACCCCTAAACCCTCTCTACATTCCTTTTCTTCATGTTTAGCGTGTATTCTATTTCATCAAAGGAAATAATAGTTACTTCGAATCGCCGTCAGTTCGCTCGCGGAACCAGTTATTAGCACGTTAGTTTCGTATCCATAAAATGAATTCATGCCGAGAGAAAGAGACTCTAATTAGTACAGCACCTATGCGAAGCCAGAAGACCAGCATATATATCTCTCAAGCCAGCATCATAACCGGGAGTACCATTCTTTCAGTCATCAGTGTTCAATTCGTTGTATATTATTCGATCTCATATACCCACATACGACAATACGACCAATTCAAGTCGCTATCTATCACAGTTTGGATTTTCACCTGTCAAATGGCATTTTTTCAAAAATCGAAATTTCAAATCGTCAGAGTTCCCGCTCCTGTGAACCTATCCACTTTATATTTGAATATTCTTGATCAACATTGTCCGAAATATCTCTAAGCAAAATAAAATCGATATCGAAAATCTCAACTTTTTAGGTGAAAAATGCCAAAGGGGTAAGACCCCCAAAAACACCATATTTGTCATCACCAAGGAATCCCTGGCGAATCCAAAGTCGTTTTTCGAAAGTGAAGATCTACTACCCATTCGAATCATGCAGAATACCCATTAGACTGATCAGTATCGCCTATACTTTGAGTGCTCTGAGCGTCTGAACAAAACTCGAAACTGAAAAATCGAAAAATATAAAACCGAATAATTCGTTACTTATGAGGGCTACATGGATGATTTTGGTATCAAAATGTAGGTTTTCGAGGTCGCTCCATTCAATGAAAGATATTCCAGAGCCCTAACTAGCATTGTTTAGATTTTCACATGTCAAATGGCATTTTTTGGAAAAATTGCAAATTTCAAACTCTCATATCTTCCGTTCCTATCATCTCCGCCAAAAATTATTTATATCATATGGATCAGCATACCTCTATGTATCACTGTGCAAAATATGAGCGATTTGAAAAATCTCAAATTTTTGGTGAAAAATGCCAAAGGGGTAAGACCCCCCAAAAACAGCATATTTGTCATCACCAAGGAATCCCTGGCGAATCTGAAGGCGTCTTTCGAAAGTGAAGATCTACTACCCATTCGAATCATGCAGAATACCCATTAGACTGATCAGTATCGCCTATACTTTGAGTGCTCTGAGCGTCTGAACAAAACTCGAAACTGAAAAATCGAAAAATATAAAACCGAATAATTCGTTACTTATGAGGGCTACATGGACGATTGTGGTATCAAAATGTAGGTTTTCGAGGTCGCTCCATTCAATAAAAGATATTCCAGAGCCCTAACTAGCATAGTTTGGATTTTCACTTGTCAAATGGCATTTTTCGAAAAATTGCAAATTTGAAACTCTCATATCTTCCGTTCCTATCATCTCCGCCAAAAATTATTTATATCATATGGATCAGCATACCTCAATGAATCACTGTGCAAAATATGAGCGATTTGAAAAATCTCAAATTTTTGGTGAAAAATGCCAAAGGGGTAAGACCCCCCAAATACAGCATATTTGTCATAACCAAGGAATCCCTGGCGAATCTGAAGGCGTCTTTCGAAAGTGAAGATCTACTACCCATTCGAATCATGCAGAATACCCATTAGACTGATCAGTATCGCCTATACTTTGAGTGCTCTGAGCGTCTGAACAAAACTCGAAACAAAAAAATCGAAAAATATAAAACCGAATAATTCGTTACTTATGAGGGCTACATGGACGATTTTGGTATCAAAATGTAGGTTTTCGAGGTCGCTCCATTCAATAAAAGATATTCCAGAGCCCTAACTAGCATAGTTTAGATTTTCACTTGTCAAATGGCATTTTTCGAAAAATTGCAAATTTCAAACTCTCATATCTTCCGTTCCTATCATCTCCGCCAAAAATTATTTATATCATATGGATCAGCATACCTCAATGTATCACTGTGCAAAATATGAGCGATTTGAAAAATCTCAAATTTTTGGTGAAAAATGCCAAAGGGGTAAGACCCCCCAAATACAGCATATTTGTCATCACCAAGGAATCCCTGGCGAATCTGAAGGCGTCTTTCGAAAGTGAAGATCTGCTACCCATTCGAATCATGCAGAATACCCATTAGACTGATCAGTATCGCCTATACTTTGAGTGCTCTGAGCGTCTGAACAAAACTCGAAACTGAAAAATCGAAAAATATAAAACCGAATAATTCGTTACTTATGAGGGCTACATGGACGATTTTGGTATCAAAATGTAGGTTTTCGAGGTCGCTCCATTCAATAAAAGATATTCCAGAGCCCTAACTAGCATAGTTTAGATTTTCACTTGTCAAATGGCATTTTTCGAAAAATTGCAAATTTCAAACTCTCATATCTTCCGTTCCTATCATCTCCGCCAAAAATTGTTTATATCATATGGATCAGCATACCTCGATGTATCACTTTGCAAAATATGAGCGATTTGAAAAATCTCAAATTTTGGGTGAAAAATGCCAAAGAGGTAAGACCCCCAAAAACACCATATTTGTCATCACCAAGGAATCCCTGGCGAATCCAAAGTCGTTTTTCGAAAGTGAAGATCTACTACCCATTCGAATCATGCAGAATACCCATTAGACTGATCAGTATCGCCTATACTTTGAGTGCTCTGAGCGTCTGAACAAAACTCGAAACTGAAAAATCGAAAAATATAAAACCGAATAATTCGTTACTTATGAGGGCTACATGGATGATTTTGGTATCAAAATGTAGGTTTTCGAGGTCGCTCCATTCAATGAAAGATATTCCAGAGCCCTAACTAGCATTGTTTAGATTTTCACATGTCAAATGGCATTTTTTGGAAAAATTGCAAATTTCAAACTCTCATATCTTCCGTTCCTATCATCTCCGCCAAAAATTATTTATATCATATGGATCAGCATACCTCAATGTATCACTGTGCAAAATATGAGCGATTTGAAAAATCTCAAATTTTTGGTGAAGAATGCCAAAGGGGTAAGACCCCCCAAAAACAGCATATTTGTCATCACCAAGGAATCCCTGGCGAATCTGAAGGCGTCTTTCGAAAGTGAAGATCTACTACCCATTCGAATCATGCAGAATACCCATTAGACTGATCAGTATCGCCTATACTTTGAGTGCTCTGAGCGTCTGAACAAAACTCGAAACTGAAAAATCGAAAAATATAAAACCGAATAATTCGTTACTTATGAGGGCTACATGGACGATTGTGGTATCAAAATGTAGGTTTTCGAGGTCGCTCCATTCAATAAAAGATATTCCAGAGCCCTAACTAGCATAGTTTGGATTTTCACTTGTCAAATGGCATTTTTCGAAAAATTGCAAATTTGAAACTCTCATATCTTCCGTTCCTATCATCTCCGCCAAAAATTATTTATATCATATGGATCAGCATACTTCAATGAATCACTGTGCAAAATATGAGCGATTTGAAAAATCTCAAATTTTTGGTGAAAAATGCCAAAGGGGTAAGACCCCCCAAATACAGCATATTTGTCATAACCAAGGAATCCCTGGCGAATCTGAAGGCGTCTTTCGAAAGTGAAGATCTACTACCCATTCGAATCATGCAGAATACCCATTAGACTGATCAGTATCGCCTATACTTTGAGTGCTCTGAGCGTCTGAACAAAACTCGAAACAAAAAAATCGAAAAATATAAAACCGAATAATTCGGTACTTATGAGGGCTACATGGACGATTTTGGTATCAAAATGTAGGTTTTCGAGGTCGCTCCATTCAATAAAAGATATTCCAGAGCCCTAACTAGCATAGTTTAGATTTTCACTTGTCAAATGGCATTTTTCGAAAAATTGCAAATTTCAAACTCTCATATCTTCCGTTCCTATCATCTCCGCCAAAAATTATTTATATCATATGGATCAGCATACCTCAATGTATCACTGTGCAAAATATGAGCGATTTGAAAAATCTCAAATTTTTGGTGAAAAATGCCAAAGGGGTAAGACCCCCCAAATACAGCATATTTGTCATCACCAAGGAATCCCTGGCGAATCTGAAGGCGTCTTTCGAAAGTGAAGATCTGCTACCCATTCGAATCATGCAGAATACCCATTAGACTGATCAGTATCGCCTATACTTTGAGTGCTCTGAGCGTCTGAACAAAACTCGAAACTGAAAAATCGAAAAATATAAAACCGAATAATTCGTTACTTATGAGGGCTACATGGACGATTTTGGTATCAAAATGTAGGTTTTCGAGGTCGCTCCATTCAATAAAAGATATTCCAGAGCCCTAACTAGCATAGTTTAGATTTTCACTTGTCAAATGGCATTTTTCGAAAAATTGCAAATTTCAAACTCTCATATCTTCCGTTCCTATCATCTCCGCTAAAAATTGTTTATATCATATGGATCAGCATACCTCGATGTATCACTTTGCAAAATATGAGCGATTTGAAAAATCTCAAATTTTGGGTGAAAAATGCCAAAGAGGTAAGACCCCCAAAAACACCATATTTGTCATCACCAAGGAATCCCTGGCGAATCCAAAGTCGTTTTTCGAAAGTGAAGATCTACTACCCATTCGAATCATGCAGAATACCCATTAGACTGATCAGTATCGCCTATACTTTGAGTGCTCTGAGCGTCTGAACAAAACTCGAAACTGAAAAATCGAAAAATATAAAACCGAATAATTCGTTACTTATGAGGGCTACATGGATGATTTTGGTATCAAAATGTAGGTTTTCGAGGTCGCTCCATTCAATGAAAGATATTCCAGAGCCCTAACTAGCATTGTTTAGATTTTCACATGTCAAATGGCATTTTTTGGAAAAATTGCAAATTTCAAACTCTCATATCTTCCGTTCCTATCATCTCCGCCAAAAATTATTTATATCATATGGATCAGCATACCTCAATGTATCACTGTGCAAAATATGAGCGATTTGAAAAATCTCAAATTTTTGGTGAAAAATGCCAAAGGGGTAAGACCCCCCAAAAACAGCATATTTGTCATCACCAAGGAATCCCTGGCGAATCTGAAGGCGTCTTTCGAAAGTGAAGATCTACTACCCATTCGAATCATGCAGAATACCCATTAGACTGATCAGTATCGCCTATACTTTGAGTGCTCTGAGCGTCTGAACAAAACTCGAAACTGAAAAATCGAAAAATATAAAACCGAATAATTCGTTACTTATGAGGGCTACATGGACGATTGTGGTATCAAAATGTAGGTTTTCGAGGTCGCTCCATTCAATAAAAGATATTCCAGAGCCCTAACTAGCATAGTTTGGATTTTCACTTGTCAAATGGCATTTTTCGAAAAATTGCAAATTTGAAACTCTCATATCTTCCGTTCCTATCATCTCCGCCAAAAATTATTTATATCATATGGATCAGCTTACCTCAATGAATCACTGTGCAAAATATGAGCGATTTGAAAAATCTCAAATTTTTGGTGAAAAATGCCAAAGGGGTAAGACCCCCCAAATACAGCATATTTGTCATAACCAAGGAATCCCTGGCGAATCTGAAGGCGTCTTTCGAAAGTGAAGATCTACTACCCATTCGAATCATGCAGAATACCCATTAGACTGATCAGTATCGCCTATACTTTGAGTGCTCTGAGCGTCTGAACAAAACTCGAAACAAAAAAAATCGAAAAATATAAAACCGAATAATTCGTTATTTATGAGGGCTACATGGACGATTTTGGTATCAAAATGTAGGTTTTCGAGGTCGCTCCATTCAATAAAAGATATTCCAGAGCACTAACTAGCATAGTTTAGATTTTCACTTGTCAAATGGCATTTTTCGAAAAATTGCAAATTTCAAACTCACATATCTTCCGTTCCTATCATCTCCGCCAAAAATTATTTATATCATATGGATCAGCATACCTCAATGTATCACTGTGCAAAATATGAGCGATTCGAAAAATCTCAAATTTTTGGTGAAAAATGCCAAAGGGGTAAGACCCCCCAAATACAGCATATTTGTCATCACCAAGGAATCCCTGGCGAATCTGAAGGCGTCTTTCGAAAGTGAAGATCTGCTACCCATTCGAATCATGCAGAATACCCATTAGACTGATCAGTATCGCCTATACTTTGAGTGCTCTGAGCGTCTGAACAAAACTCGAAACTGAAAAATCGAAAAATATAAAACCGAATAATTCGTTACTTATGAGGGCTACATGGACGATTTTGGTATCAAAATGTAGGTTTTCGAGGTCGCTCCATTCAATAAAAGATATTCCAGAGCCCTAACTAGCATAGTTTAGATTTCCACTTGTCAAATGGCATTTTTCGAAAAATTGCAAATTTCAAACTCTCATATCTTCCGTTCCTATCATCTCCGCCAAAAATTGTTTATATCATATGGATCAGCATACCTCGATGTATCACTCTGCAAAATATGAGCGATTTGAAAAATCTCAAATTTTGGGTGAAAAATGCCAAAGAGGTAAGACCCCCAAAAACACCATATTTGTCATCACCAAGGAATCCCTGGCGAATCCAAAGTCGTTTTTCGAAAGTGAAGATCTACTACCCATTCGAATCATGCAGAATACCCATTAGACTAATCAGTATCGCCAAAACTTTGAGTGCTCTGAGCGTCTGAACAAAACTCGAAACTGAAAAATCGAAAAATATAAAACCGAATAATTCGTTACTTATGAGGGCTACATGGACGATTTTGGTATCAAAATGTAGGTTTTCGAGGTCGCTCCATTCAATAAAAGATATTACTGAGCCCTAACTAGCATAGTTTGGATTTTCACTAGTCATATGGCATTTTTCGAAAAATTTCAAATTTCGAACTTTCATATCTTCCGTTCCTATCATCTCCACCAAAAATTGGTTATATCATATGGATCAGCATACCTCAATGTATCACTGTGCAAAATATGAGCGATTTGAAAAATCTCAAATTTTGGGTGAAAAATGCCGAAGGGGTAAGACCCACCAAAAACACCATATTTGTCATCACCAAGGAATCCCTGGCGAATCCAAAGTCGTTTTTCGAAAGTGAAGATCTACTACCCATTCGAATCATGCAGAATACCCATTAGACTGATCAGTATCGCCTATACTTTGAGTTCTCTGAGCGTCTGAACAAAACTCGAAACTGAAAAATCGAAAAATATAAAACCGAATAATTCGTTACTTATGAGGGCTACATGGACGATTTTGGTATCAAAATGTAGGTTTTCGAGGTCGCTCCATTCAATAAAAGATATTCCAGAGCCCTTACTAGCATAGTTTAGATTTTCACATGTCAAATGGCATTTTTTGGAAAAATTGCAAATTTCAAACTCTCATATCTTCCGTTCCTAGCATCTCCGCCAAAAATTATTTATATCATATGGATCAGCATACCTCAATGTATCATTGTGCAAAATATGAGCGATTCGAAAAATCTCAAATTTTGGGTGAAAAATGCCAAAGAGGTAAGACCCCCCAAAAACACCATATTTGTCATCACCAAGGAATCCCTGGCGAATCTGAAGGCGTTTTTCGAAAGTGAAGATCTACTACCCATTCGAATCATGCAGAATACCCATTAGACTAATCAGTATCGCCAATACTTTGAGTGCTCTGAGCGTCTGAACAAAACTCGAAACTGAAAAATCGAAAAATATAAAACCGAATAATTCGTTACTTATGAGGGCTACATGGACGATTTTGGTATCAAAATGTAGGTTTTCGAGGTCGCTCCATTCAATAAAAGATATTCCTGAGCCCTAACTAGCATAGTTTGGATTTTAACTTGTCATATGGCATTTTTCGAAAAGTTTCAAATTTCGAACTCTCATATCTTCCGTTCCTATCATCTCCGCCAAAAATTGGTTATATCATATGGATCAGCATACCTCAATGTATCACTGTGCAGAATATGAGCGATTTGAAAAATCTCAAATTTTGAGTGAAAAATGCCAAAGGGGTAAGACCCACCAAAAACACCATATTTGTCATCACCAAGGAATCCCTGGCGAATCCAAAGTCGTTTTTCGAAAGTGAAGATCTACTACCCATTCGAATCATGCAGAATACCCATTAGACTGATCAGTATCGCCTATACTTTGAGTTCTCTGAGCGTCTGAACAAAACTCGAAACTGAAAAATCGGAAAATATAAAACCGAATAATTCGTTACTTATGAGGGCTACATGGACGATTTTGGTATCAAAATGTAGGTTTTCGAGGTCGCTCCATTCAATGAAAGATATTCCAGAGCCCCAACTAGTATAGTTTAGATTTTCACATGTCAAATGGCATTTTTTTGAAAAATTGCAAATTTCAAACTCTCATATCTTCCGTTCCTAGCATCTCCGCCAAAAATTATTTATATCATATGGATCAGCATACCTCAATGTATCATTGTGCAAAATATGAGCGATTCGAAAAATCTCAAATTTTGGGTGAAAAATGCCAAAGAGGTAAGACCCCCCAAAAACACCATATTTGTCATCACCAAGGAATCCCTGGCGAATCTGAAGGCGTTTTTCGAAAGTGAAGATCTACTACCCATTCGAATCATGCAGAATACCCATTAGACTGATCAGTATCGCCTATACTTTGAGTTCTCTGAGCGTCTGAACAAAACTCGAAACTGAAAAATCGGAAAATATAAAACCGAATAATTCGTTACTTATGAGGGCTACATGGACGATTTTGGTATCAAAATGTAGGTTTTCGAGGTCGCTCCATTCAATGAAAGATATTCCAGAGCCCCAACTAGTATAGTTTAGATTTTCACATGTCAAATGGCATTTTTTTGAAAAATTGCAAATTTCAAACTCTCATATCTTCCGTTCCTAGCATCTCCGCCAAAAATTATTTATATCATATGGATCAGCATACCTCAATGTATCACTGTGCAAAATATGAGCGATTCGAAAAATCTCAAATTTTGGGTGAAAAATGCCAAAGGGGTAAGACCTCCCAAAAACAGCATATTTGTGATAACCAAGGAATCCCTGGCGAATCCAACGTCGTTTTTCGAAAGTGAAGATCTACTACCCATTCGAATCATGCATAATATCCATTAGACTGATCAGTATCGCCTATACTTTGAGTGCTCTGGGCGTCTGAACAAAACTCGAAAATGAAAAATCGAAAAATACAAACCCCAATAATTCGTTACTTATGATGGCTACATGGACGATTTTGGTATCAAAATGTAGGTTTTCGAGGTCGCTCCGTTCAATAAAGAATATTCCAGAGCCCTAACTATCGTAGTTTAGATTTTGACCTGTCAAATGGCATTTCTTTGAAAAATTGCAAATTTCAAACTCTCATATCTTCCGTTTCTATTATCTCCGCCAAAAGTAATTTATATTATGTTGATCAGCATACCTCAATGTATCACTGTGCAAAATATGAGCGATTCGAAAAATCTCAAATTTTGGGTGAAAAATGCCAAAGGGGTAAGACCTCCCAAAAACACCATTTTTGTCATCACCAAGGAATCCCTGGCGAATCCAAAGTCGTTTTTCGAACGTGAAGATCTACTACCCATTCGAATCATGCAGAATACCCATTTACCTGATCAGTATCGCCTATACTTTGAGTGCTCTGAGCGTCTGAACAAAACTCGAAAATGAAATATGGAAAAAATAAAACAATACAAATTCGACTGTAACAAGGCCTATATGGACATGTTTGGTATCGAAATATAGGTTTTCGAGGACGCTGTATTCAATAAAAACATATTTGTATCACCAAGGAATCCCTGGCGAATTCAAAGTCGTTTTTCGATCTTGAGGATCTACTACCCATTCGAATCATGCAGAATATCCATAAAGCTGGTCAGTATCGCCTATACTTTGATCTGAGCGTCTGAACAAAACCCGAAAATGAAATATGGAAAAAATAAAACAATACAAGTTCGACTGTAACAGTTTCGGGCCAATAAGTTTGACGATCACTCCTCTAGAAGGTTGGATAATTTTTGGTGATATTGGGTACGAATTTCGTTCTGAAACTGGCGAATTTACGGGAAATACAGAGTGAGCAAGGACATTTTGTCGTCAGGCTCAGGCATCTAACTACAGCCAAACTAAGGACGAATTTCCAATATTCTGCCAGGCCAGGCTCCCACATGGTCTACCAAGAGAATATTCGGATGACATATCCCATATATCATTTCAGATCTTCAAAATCAAATCTCAACTGATCCAGAAGTGTGGTTTTCAATTAATATCGTTCACCAACGACCTAAACCTGACTAAACTGACAGTGGCTGGCGCTAAAGAAGGATATCCCAGCAGACGGTCGAATTCATAACCCTCTTAATCTATATAAATGATCTCCTAAATTCGCTCATTGATTGAGCTTTGCCAACTTTAAACTTCATGGAAAATAAACATCGGGACCGTTTCGACCGGAAGGCGTGGTGGTTAGCCGGCATTGGCGCTGGCGGACCCCCCGCGGGCCAATCGGACTTCCGGTACCTTATCCGGAACACAGGCGCGCATCAAATCCTGCCGTTCCAGAATGCATCTTTCACCTTTCCCTTTCGATGAGGCGACAGTCATTCATCAATAATTCCGGAAAAGAATGAAATCGCAGCATGCTTTATTGAGGGTGCGTCGATCTGAAGATTTTATGGAAAGGAGGATTTTTTCACAAGTTGAATTTTCTGTGTGAGGGGTTGGAATGGTTTGTTTGCTATGAATATTTTATTTATATCTTGAATCACATGCTACAATGAAAGACGAGTATAAGAATAAACTGCAAGAAAATATCACGAATATTTCACAAATTAACACTCCTGATGAATTAGATCAATCAGTCACAGCATTGGAGAGTGCGATTATGAAATCCTATGAAGAGAAGAGAGCACGGCTAGAAAAAGTAAACCTACTCCCAAACATCCATATGGCGATACTCCAAAAGAGGTGAAAGAACTGATAAAAGTCAACCGTAGACTAAGAAAGAGCTATAGGATGTATAAAACAGATAATGATAAAATCAGACTGAATAAACATAGTCAAATACTCAAAAACGCATTAAGAGAGCTCAGAACGAATAGATGGAATAAGAAAATCAGTGAACTCAACACAGAAGACCACTCTGCATGGAAAATGCAAAGAAATTTACGCAATGAAAAAACTCAAATTCCACCAGTGCAATGCATGGAATGGCATATTCAAAAAGTGATAAATCTAACACTCTTGTCGATACTATGGAAAGGGAGTCGAGAATAAATTATTGTGAAGAAGACGATGAGGACCTAGAAGAATTAATTGAAGATAATTGAGAAGAAATGAAAGAAGCACGACCGGAATGCAAAATTCCTCACCCAACATCTCCGGCCGAAATCAAAGATATAATCAATAAGTTGAAAACAAGAAAGGCTCCTGGAAAAGATAAAATTACAAATCTCATGCTGAAGAAAATCTCAACGAAAGGAAGGGCAGCTCTCACTAGCATAGCAAATGGCGTGATGAGAACAGAGCACTTTCCAAAAAGATGGAAAACTGCCGATGCGATTTTCAATAAACCAGGTAAGGACAAAAAGTTTCCACAGAACAACTTTAGACCGATAAGCCTGCTCCCAGCCCTAGGAAAAATTTTGGAGGAAGTCTCATCCAGTCGACTTAATGAAGAAACAGAAGCCCTGGCGACGATACCGAGTGAACAATTTGGGTTCCGAAAACAACATTCAACTGAACAACATCTCCTGTCCTGAGAATGACTGAGTATATCACAGAAGGCGTTCAGAATAAACAAGCCACAGGACTACTGACTACTACTACTAGATGTGACCAGAGCTTTTGATAGAGTATGGCATGAAGGACTAGCATATAAAATGATAACCGCTGGTTATTCACCCAAGTTATACAGAATAATAAGAAATTATTTGAGGTATAGGAACTTTTGTGTGAAAATAGGTGATGTTCATTCCACACTCATATATTTAGAAGCAGACGTTCCCCAAGGATCCATACTAGGACCGCTACTCTATAACATACATGATACACCAAGAAATCCAAGATGCCTGCTTGCTCTATACGCAGACGATACGGGTATAGCAATAAGGCACACAAATACAAAAATAATTCACAAAAGACTTCAAGAAGCTGCAGATGATATCAGTCAATAGTGTAACAGATGGAAAATCAAAATCAATGGAGAAAACAGTCAAGCAATACTCCTTCAAAAGAGAAGACTGAAGATGGAATCGAAGATATCTATAGACAATAATGAAATTGAATGGATGAATGGAGCTAAATACCTAGGAGTATTATTAGACAAAGGACTAACGTGGAAACAGCACATTAAGTATGCAGTGGATAAAACGATTGTAGCAATGAAATTACTATACCCGATTATAGACAGAAGAAGCCAAATGAACAGAAACACGAAATTGAGGATCATAAAAGCAGTCGCCAGACCGCAGCTAACATATGGATCAACAACATGGGGCTATGCAGCGAGAACCCATATAAAGAGGATACAAAGTACAGAATAGTATATTCTGTAACAAGGGCAGAATGAAAATCCGATACGAGTGAATCATTCCGAGGGCGAGCCGGAGGCGAGCCTGAGGAATCACGAGTATCGGATTTTTATTCTAACCGAGTAACAGACTATACTTTCTCCACGACGAAGCTAGATTATTAATCTTTTAATACTAAGATGAATTATGATGTTTCGAAAACCGCAATAAATATGACAATCAGAGCGACTGACACATAGATTTATTCTCTATGTTTTCAAAAGTGTTACGGAATGAATATTCTCACACACTGTGCGAGAATGAAATTCAGTCGAAATGTTTAAAAAACAAGGATTATACTCAAGTTTGAGTTGGTTATTGGAGGTAATCTATAAAGGGCGAAAACCAAGGACCAAACTGAACAACAACTGCGGTCATAACTGGTTATTTACTTGAAATCGATAAAAGTTGTAGAATGAATATTACATATCAAGTGATGGAATACTGACATTCTATGGTCAAATTCGATGTTGGAAGAGCTGTATTCTGTGGCAGTCGTGGAGAAAACAAATTTCTGAGATGGGCATTAGAGTATTGGACCATGGTTTGTCAGGAATGAACAAATCCGAAAAGACATCAAATGGGAGTCCATTACTACATTCATCAAACAAAAAGCTGCAAAAGCCTATGAAAGAGCTGGTGAACATCCAAATGACGACCTTAGAAGGTTAGTTACTCTGACCCCGCTGAAGATAAAAAAACAACGAGAATTTACCGCAAAAGACCTAGAAACCAATTGCGAAAATGAAGATCTAGAACACCACAATAAGAGAGAGATATCCAATTGAAGGATGAACACAAACACTCAGCATAAAAGAATGCGAAAGAGAAAATAACAGATAAGATGATGGAAGGTTTATAGGCTTATGCCCGGAACCAAATGCTGGAGAGGTGTTTAGTCGGTAAGAATACAATACAATGAAACATGTGGATGGATAAACCCTATTTAACAATAACAGACTATAATATATGGTTAACATAATTATAAATGAAGTGTACTTAAAAGAAAACACAATTTCAATAAGAACACAAAAAAATATAAAATCTTTTAGATACCAAATGTTTGTGATTCATCTTTACCAATAATTCATGTTGATCTTAATTTCATTCTAATCGCCTGTTACATTTTCGTTTATTTGTATTTCATCCTGATCCTGATGTCCGCGTTACAAACTGGCGAAGGATCCTGTTACATAGATTGGGAAGCAGGTAAAGGGGTCAAGCTAATGAAAGTGTGAAAAAAAAACGTGCTGAACACAAAATTTGTGCGACTGACTCATAAACACTTGATGTATGAATTCGTTTGGTGTCCATAATTGACTTCTTTATTGGACACCACTTTATGGGACTCAACTGTCACTGTCTTCTCTAGATTTTGAAGTTTTCTTCGTCCTGTAGTAGTACCTACAGTTACCCAGTTCAGTTCTGTTGATTTTGAAAATTGGCCTTAATATTAATTATTGGAAGGTGCGTCTCCTCTTTCTATGGTCTATTGTCTAAGGTCGAGACCATTGATAATCAAATCTTGATACATGATTTTTCAGAAAAGAGTTACCTGTTGGTACCCACTCACATGCAACAACCCCACCATTAAGTTTTCCTCGGGGATTCTGAGTTGAATCCAGAAAAATCCCTATTAGGAATCGAATTAAAGAATCATGTGCACTAATGATACAAATCCTGTAGGTATTCACGAAAGCCGCCAACGATGGGGGCGGTTAACATCAACATCAGGCGTGTCTTCAACTCCCTCCCCCACGTCGGTGGCCTGTTATCGGGGTTTGCTTGCGACTTTTCAGATTTCACCACATTTCCTGCCACCGTCTTTGGAGGTAACCTGTGCTAATTTTTCTCATCCATAGGTTCACAGAAAAATAGTGTTTCTAGTTCTATACAGAATATTGCGTCTACATCTATCGGCAAAAATGTTCAAATGAATTGGTGTGTTGAATAGGATGAATCCTCAAGACCAAGAAGTTCCAACAGTTGTGAGCGAATTGGGAAGACTGGTGAGTTAATTGGTGATTTTGAAAATTTTGGGTATTCATATACCCTTTAAGAAAGCCGGCAAACACGAGAGTGGTATAAAGATTACGTTTCTTCATTGGTTGTAACTTGTAGGGAAACATTCAAAAACCTTGACTATTCATCAATAAAAAAATTATCTCTTAACATTTCAAAATTGATATTATTCGTGTCCTCATCAACATCGAAAATTTACCGAAGATCAATTGGTTCTTTTCATGGCAATTTCAAATAATCCAAGTTCTACTTAGTCCTTTAAACAGTAAAATTCATTTGTCTAAAATGCTTTAACCGACTGGTTCTCGCAAAACTCCTCAGTGATACTTTCTTCCAAGTTACAAAATAAAAATAACCATATACTTGAAACTATAATAATTTAATGGCTATTCATTCATGAAATAATTAATTACATTGCATTTAATTATTATAGTTTCAAGTATATGGTTATTTTTATTTTGTAACTTGGAAGAAAGT
This sequence comes from Adalia bipunctata, assembly GCA_910592335.1. Classification (NCBI taxonomy): domain Eukaryota; kingdom Metazoa; phylum Arthropoda; class Insecta; order Coleoptera; family Coccinellidae; genus Adalia; species Adalia bipunctata. The sequence goes on along the minus strand of OU342955.1, from coordinate 7,731,352 downwards.
ATCACTGAGGAGTTTTGCGAGAACCAGTCGGTTAAAGCATTTTAGACAAATGAATTTTACTGTTTAAAGGACTAAGTAGAACTTGGATTATTTGAAATTGCCATGAAAAGAACCAATTGATCTTCGGTAAATTTTCAATGTTGATGAGGACATTTATTTCATTCTCTGAGTTAGAAAAAATAAAAATTTGATTTTTTAAAGAATATCTCTAAATATTTTGTTCGATTGTTGTACATCATTTGCATATTGCAGGTCTTTTAATGTTGTTTAGTTGATGCGTGTTTTCCTTAGAATGTTTTTGATTACATTGACTTTTCCAAATAAAGCTTAGTTTTTTCCAACCGTATTATTCCTAATGATATGGATCAAAAGATCGCTGATTTTTGCAGAAAACACTTAATGGCTATTCATTCATGAAATAATTAATTACATTGCATTTAGTGTTTTCTGCAAAAATCAGCGATCTTTTGATCCATATCATTAGGAATAATACGGTTGGAAAAAACTAAGCTTTATTTGGAAAAGTCAATGTAATCAAAAACATTCTAAGGAAAACACGCATCAACTAAACAACATTAAAAGACCTGCAATATGCAAATGATGTACAACAATCGAACAAAATATTTAGAGATATTCTTTAAAAAATCAAATTTTTATTTTTTTTAACTCAGAGAATGAAATAAATGGTACGAAATCCCGCAAATCCTTTTTCATTCAATAAGATGAAAAATGGACTCAGGATAATACAGCTGCAAATTGTGATGAAAAGCTTATGATGCAAGAGCACATATAAAAACCTCAGCAAAAATTCTGATTACCCGTGAAGGGATAGTAAATTTGTATTCAGAATAAGTTGACATTTTTGAATTGAAACACATCTTTTTCTTAGAACGTAATTTCTTTTCTCTTTCTAAGAAAAAAGTGGCTTCTAAGGTAAACCGACCCATCTCCAAAACGAATTAGATACGAATGGATGGCTTCAAAACCATCTGGGCATTCATATACTGAACAATAATCGATTGTCGACAATTTGCTCCTTCACCACACACTAGGGCTAAGGCTATCTCTGAATTCCATTCAAAAATCATTATATCACAATGACCGTGGCCTGTCCAAAAACAATTCAAAAGACACCAAATTTTCCTGAACAGATGAAAATTTCAGGAATTTTTTAGAAGGATTAAGAATTAATCTTTAGTTGAAAAAATCATAGAAGTCCATTCCGAACTCCAAATTTCCTTATCACTTTTTCAGAATAGAGGAAAAATTATAATCCTTGAAGGTTTTTCGAGACTTCAATCAAGCAAGTCTTTCATCTGGCTTATAACTCGTAATTGGCAACAAATGTGGAATGAAGTGACTTGATAGCAGCAATCTGTCTACCAATATGTTTCAAATAACTGGTAACCAAGCTTAAGGTGAAGATCTTATGATTTCACTTATGATCCTCATAGAAACATTGAGTTGTGCATCAATTTCATGAACATGAACACCATTGGACCAAACAAGAGAATAGTATTCAGTGTGGAAATAACCTAGGCTAAATTAGTCTTAAGAAAGTAGTGGCATTAGGTAGACCTGAAGTACCAGCTAATTAGCTAATTAATTAATTGAAGGATATAATTTCTCATTTTGAACTTTAGACGCGAACTTTCCAAATGGATATTGAAATTAAAAGAAAAATCGAAGTTTTATTCCAAGACATTTGTGGTGAAATTATGATTTAAAATTGTACTATTGAAATTATATTCCATATTTTATGTTTTTGTTGATTATTTAAAAAAAAAGAGACACTTTTGTTCTGTTGGGAATAGAATTTTTTTTATAATTTCTAAATCTTCATTTCGAGTCTTCAATAACTTTGAAAACAGTAGAACGAAAAGCAAAAGCCTTATCATCTCCGTGAATAAATTGAATACACTCAAATTCAAATGTGATGCAACACGTCAAATTCACGTTATGAATTGACAGTCCTCTCGAAAATGAGAGCCTCACCTTCTATTAATTTTGAACTTTACATTGCTTTTATTATCAGGAATTATGTTTTCCCAAAAAGTCAATATCTGGTATTTTTCGTAATAAGAATATAAAGATGTGACCATTTTCCAATTAAAAATTTTGGAACGCCAGAGAATTATAAGGAAGCTTTCAATTCACGAGAAGATGCTTTCGGAGAGTCAAAGCATAAAACTGTTCATTTCTCCTTATAAGTCATAAAATCGTTTTCAAAGTGACAGAATGGATTTTCGTTTGAAAATTGTCCAATTTCCTCATTAGGGCTCCGCATTTACGACGAGATTATTCGATTTTGTTGCCGACGCCACAGAATCAATCCGAAGGGTATAGAAAAGGGAATGTTTTTTCGCTCTGTACCTTATGATTCAATCTTACGAATTTATCGAAGTTCGACACAACACTAAATCACATTGATGGAGTTTCTTCCTACGTTTTTCTTCGAGTATAGTGAATTTTCCGAATGTCCCATCCAGGTAAGGAATTGCGTTGTTCCACCTTGTAGGTAGATTCACATTCAGGAATCCAAGGTGAAAAAAATTCTGACAGCTGCTCGAACAAATTTTGACAGCACAGGTGTAAAATAAATCGTTCATGATACCGGATAGTTATACCAGGAATATTGGGATTTTTCTTTTCAAAACATTTAATTTGAGTAGTACTTCTTCATCAGTGAGATCAGTCGAATCGACCATTTTCGACTATTTATTTCACATTTGAGGAAAATGATAACGCTCTTGTCCATAGAAACAGAAAAATGCTGAAGCAAAGCTTGAATTCATTTTGTGTAGCTCTGAAAATCCTGAAACTACTTTCGTTAGTTCTCAATTCATCTACCAATATTTCATTTCATTTCTCAAGATCCCCATCACACTTTACTGCGATGACAGGCAAAACTGACTTATAAATTATAAAAATTGATGGATCGAGTGTCATCAGGTATCTGCTCAGCCATAAATAACAGCACCGATCAAACGATTCGACAAAAGGTAAATATCTTACATGATTTCCATCAATCATCTTAAAAATAGCACGATTTTTCATCAATACCTCAAAGTGAATTTGAAACCAATTTGTTTGAAAGTTACTTTAGTCTTTGAACAATAAAAGTCTCACCTAACTCATGGAAAGATCAATTACCTAATTAAATGTCTGGAAAACTTGTTCAAACAGAGGGATGACATTCGGGAAAACCAAACAATGAAACACTACACCACCCCTCTATTCATTTGATAGACACAAATGCGCTGCCTATATTATTAGTGACGTAGATTGTTTGATATAATATGAGAACGCTTTTATAACATTTTTCCTGTTGAAAATTTTCATATCTAAAAAATATACAATGCAAAATACGCGTCTTATCGAAAATTCTTCTCAAATTAAACAATTTCATCAATTAGTGACATCATGTCATGATTTTTGGGGTGTATGCTCACATTTTCTTCAACAAAGATCAATATCTTTCTATTTATTATTTAATATGGCAGGATCCTCTGTGAATCGTAGGATATTAACATTAAAAAACTTGTATAATATGAAACATTTATTTCAACAGTTTTGTACTTCCTTATTTGTATCTCTCGAGGCCTATGAACACTCTGTATGGGGAATTCTTATAAAAGCAGAACGCCTACAATAGGCCAGTCGCTAACAGGCACTGTAACAGTGGTTCTATAATGCCAATTACTGTAATGACCGCTAGATGACTTGGACAAACACCCGTTGTGTATTGTTCGTCTTTTGTTTCGCCCTATGTACTAAAGCTTTTACCTCAACTCTGGGGAGATCCGTCTCATCATAGTAATCACTTACAAGAATGTACAGGGTGATTGTCTTGAAAATTTGTACACCCCAATCCTCTTAACTCTCTAAGGAGTTCAGATATTTCTCGTTCAAACATTTCACGTATTTCAAGTATTATAATATCGATTACGAAACTCAAATTGACGTTTTAGGTTGTTGTAGTGTTTTATATGTGATGTTTCAGCTCCCTGAAGATGATCACAATGATGACCGAAAGCTAGGATTGATACAATAAAGAGATTGATCTGAATTATATGTGATTACTGCACCCGATACCTAAAACGTCAATTTCACGTATTATCTAGAAGTCATATTGTTGGAACCTTTCTTTCATCATGAAAAAAATGAAGGACGTCAGTCAAGGTCAGAGCCAAAAGTTTCATGGAAGGGGTTCTCACAAGAATATGATTTTCAATCTAACTAGAGGAAAAAAATAAAAAAGAAAAGACACAATATTTTAATGGATCAAAGTCCGATCCAATTAATGCAATAATGTTATATGAGACAAATAAATCATTTTTGATTTTGATTACTACAAAACAACATGAAATATTCAACAATATTGTTAAATATTTCAAATATACTATGAGAATCAACGCTCTATAAAAACAAGTTGGTATACTAATAAGGAAATCCTTCATACATAGTGTAACAGTAACAGCCAAATGGAATAAATTGGATAACGAATAAATTAGGGCGTGTTGGGAAAAACGCTCGGACACGTCGATTTGTAATTTTAAATGCTCATATTTTTCGAGAAAATAATATTATATAGGGTGTTCCATGTGACCGTGGTCAATACCAACTTTCTTATTTCAAATGCAACCCCCTGTATATATTTATTTTTTGAATTCTTCAGAGAATTCTAGACACAATTCATGTACAATGTCCTATACCTATCTTTTACTATTTCGGAAGTATTAGGTGTTTTCAGATTTATTGCAAAAATCAACGTTTTAAATAAAAATTATTTTATTTCACAAATTCGGTACATTGCACTTAAAACCTAATAAGTATTACTGATTATTTCTTAATCATTAAAAAAAAACAAAAAAAACACCAATGTCAATGTAGGAAATGTTCAAAATGCTCGCCGCGAACGTCTTGGCAACATGCTAATCTGGTGTAGAATTGTTTTCTAACGTTACTCAACATTTCAGGCGTGACTGATCTAATCGCAAGCGTGATTCGGTTTTTCAGGTCGTCTAAGTTTGAGGGTTTCGTTTCGTATACAATAATTTTGACATATCCCCACAAAAAGAAGTCGAATGTAAAATTGTAAAAAATCTGAAAAATTTTTTGAAGAATCCAAAAAATAAATAATATACAGGGGGTTGCATTTGAAATAATAAAGTTGGTATTGGCCACGGTCGCATGGAACAACCTATATGATTTTATTTTCTTGAAAAATATGCGCATTTAAAATTACAAATCGACATGTCCGAGCGTTTTTCCTAACACCCCCTCATTTATTCGTTATCGAATTTATTCCATTTGGCTGTTACACTCTGTATAGTTCAGCTACTCACCGCCAGATGCGAGAGTAAAAATTCTCTGAAACACAACTGCGCCACTATGAACGGAAAAAGGAACTACGTACAACTAAAATTGGCTTCAATTCTTCCAATGACGTTGTTCCTCTAGGTATATTTATACTCAATGGTATCAGTAAGGAAAATCAATAGAGATTCGTTGACACTTCGGCTCAGCAAATTTGAGAAGTTGCCAAATCATAATGAATTATGAATCAAACATAATATGATGTGTTTAGATGATTAGTTACAAACATCCTCAGTTTATGGTATTTTTTTCCAGGGTTGTCTGTTTGGAGCTTCAATTTCTTCACCGCCGTATCAGTTGCATCCAGAACATTATAAATGTTTCAACACGACAGGTAGGGTAACTATCAAAGTTATAAAGCTATTGATTTTCTATTTACAAAAATTGTCTTAACGCCACAGGCACAGTTCTGTTGATTCTTCATACAAGTTCCCATCTCGTAAGCATCATTATGTGGTAGAGCTTAGAATATTTTCTATATTCTGCAGTAGCAAAATTAGAAGAGCATTTCCCATATCCACGTGAGGAAAAGTAAAAATACTCAAAAATCTCATTGATAATTCGAAAAATCAAAAGAAGATTTGACGAATAAAATTCGGGTTGAGAAAAACTGATTCTGCATAAAGTTATTGACCATCATATCAGCAGCTGCTTTGCTGCTCAACTATCTTCATCAATAGTTATTTAATTTTTTATCATTCTTCAATTTTTTGTAATTTTATTTACTCTAATGGTGGATTTCATGAAGATCGTTGATTGAGCGATTCACAGAATACCTTGACGTTTTTGTCAAATCGACCAATAGAATTTCAAATTTACGGATTTTTCATCACAGAATCGCTCGATCAAGCATTTGATCACCCGATCAACGTTTATGAAACCCGGCTTAATAGTTCTTTCAATCAATTTCAATTGAAGATTATTCAAAAAATTATCATTCCTGCTAAATGATCGATAGTTATGTAGCAGGAAATTTATTTTTCCAACGAAGAAACTAATTCGAATTTCATGATCAAAACGAATCTTATTTTTCTTGTTGTAATTCAAAAATTATGGAACTTTTTCATTTTCGTACCGAATGAGTGAGTAACAAGAGAATGAAATCCATCTGCAATTTCAGGAGTATTCCCAACGGACTGGCGAGAACCATGGCATCAAGAAGGTAAGTAATACGCTAACTCGTTCATAATTAATGGGGGGTAAATGCGAAATATTTAACTTTCGGCCCTCTGCTCAAACACCCCAAGTATACAGTTGCTAACGTTGGTAGGACTCAGTTCAGTTGGTGTTCAAAAATGAACTTTGAATGCTACGAAGAGTGTTTATTCTATACAGGGGATTCATGAGGAATATTAAGAGTTTTTTAATAAGAGTGTTATTTGGGCTCTTTCATAGGCTTTTGCAGCTTTTCGTTTGATGAATGTAGTAATGGACTCCCATTTTATGTCTTTTCGGATTTTTTCATTCCTAACAAACCAGGGGCGTCTAATGCCCATCTCAGAAATTTGTTTTCTGTACTTTGTATCCTCTTTATATGGGTTCTCGTTGCATATCCCCATGCTGTTGATCCATATGTTAGCTGCGGTCTGGCGACTGCTTTTATGATCCTGAATTTCGTGTTTCTGTTCATTCGGCTTCTTCTGCCTATAATAGGGTATAATCTTTTCATTGCTACATTCGTTTTATCCACTGCATACTTAATGTGCTGTTTCCACGTTAGTCCTTTGTCTAATATTACTCCTAGGTATTTAGCTTCATTCTTCCATTCAATTTCATTATTGTCTATGGATATCTTCGATTCCATCTTCATTCTTCTCCTTTGAAAGAGTATTGCTTGACTCTTCTCCATTGATTTTGATTTTCCATCTATTACACCATTGACTGATATCATCTGCAGCTTCTTGAAGTCTTTTGTGAATTATTTTTGTATTTCTGTGCCTTATTCCTATGCCCGTATGATGCTAGTGAGAGCTGACATTTTCTGCAGCGTGAGATTTGTAATTTTATCTTTTCCAGGAGCCTTTCTTGTTTTCAAATTATTGATTATCTCTTTGATTTCTGCCGGAGATGTTGGGTGAGGGATTTTGTCATCCGGTGGTGATTCTTTCATTTCTTCTTCATTATCTTTAATTAATTCTTCTAGGTCCTCATCGTCTTCTTCACAATAATTTGAGTGAATTTTAAGAAGAGTGACAAACTCTTTAGAATATTATCCTTATTCAATCATTACGCCACACCCTGTATAGAGGAGGCTTTTGATGGTGATTGTGGAACTGTTCGTTAGTGGTGGGACGTACATAAATCATTGTTATTTAGTGTTTACTGTTTTGCGCTGTTTTTTTATGATTGTTCCATCAGCACTCACTCTCATTTACCTCTCGCTCGTCAATCTGTTGGGTTCTAATGATCCCTTTGAATAATAGAATCAGAAATTTATATTTCATGGGGTTCATATTAGGGTACATTAGTCTAATCTCCCTCATAACAACTCGGTGCGAACGGCCCTCATGGGAATTCTGCTCGTCCATCGTATACTATTGTTGAATATTTGATAACACAACAGGTGGATCGCTCCGAACCCTGCACAGCGCACGGCAATGCTGCACCCACAGTTAAAAATTAGCAATTTTATTTTGAAACAACGTTTCAATCGATTTTCTGGGTTCAGTAATAATGCACAGGATGTACGCAAACTTGTTCATTTATTCCATGTGAAAAAAACATGGGATGGTAAAGGATTTTCCAATAAGAGCTGTTATTTTGAATTGGTAGATGTCACTTTTGTAGCTGTCATTTTTTTCATCTGACATTTGACAAGTAGAAACAACGCCATTAATAGAAATGGAACGATACACTTCATTATGAATTTCGCAAAAAGTTACTTTTTAATAATAAAAATTATATTTTCAATTAATTTCAGGAAACAGTTGTGAAACAGATGATGGCGAACAATATGTACCAGCTACTGATTATCCCCAACCATATCAAACTAGTGGTGAGTTTTCTTCAGGAATTTCTAGAAAAAATAGTATACTTCATTCACAATTATAAAATCACAACTCTGGCCTTGGAAATTTGACACATTCCACTCTGTATCGAAGTTATGACGTTGTTAAAAAAATGATATGTTCCAAGTCAACACTATGTTGCCCTTTCTACATTCTTAGCGTATTTCTCAGAATGTATATTTCATTTTGGAGAACACAACAGGAAATTGTGAACAATATCCTTCATATAAAGGAGTTTTTGGATTTATGATTGTATAGATTTATCGATGTGCTTTGTTTTCATCATGATATTGTATGATGTATGTGATATGATTGTGAGGATGCATAACATTTCTTTTTCTAATGTTTCTTCATTTCAAATGAATAACAGTTTTATTCATTCATCACAAAGAGAATAAACATAATAACTAAATTAACGAATTTGATTACAGAGAAACTAATTTCATTTCACATTTCAATGCAATAGTAACTGAGTTTTGGATATAAACTGATAAGCAAAGATGTCACTTCCTGAAAGCTTTATAGATATACATTTCATTTATTTGATCTTATGAACAAGGAGTGAAATATTCTGACTGTATAGTAATTTATTAGTTTAAAAAACATTCATACATTAGGTACTACCACAGTAGGTTTGTACAAATAAAATGGAATAGGTCAAACATATGCTTCACATTTATCATTCACCTGTTCTAAAATAAGACACAAACTCCTGGAATATGGAAAAAACAGATGTATTCTGGTTCAATATAGCCTATTTCTACTTTCGGCAAAGGATTAATAGGAATGAGAGCTCCAGTGACACATTTCAATTCATCGGAATCTGAATTCACCTTCCGTTGAATGAAATATAGTCATATTTCTTCTTTTTTTAACTTTTTCGACGTGTTTTTTTTTCTAAAACGTGAAAACGATCAACAATAATCATTTAGAGACCGATGATGGCCATCCAGAACCTGTTTACTTACGAAAATCCAATTTCATTCTGCAACTTCTTTCCTCATAATTCCTCGAAAATCCTACCTGAACCATATTTTCAGGTCGCTTTTGTTAGAAGATCGTATAAGTAAGCCTTTTTTGTCCATTTACACATTCCAAATGAATTTTGAGCACCAAAAACGATACCGAAACTAACCAAACTTCTGTGGGCAGGAATTTCGTTTGAAATCTTTCTAAACGGCCAGATACCTAAAAAAACTTCGTTATCAAGTGTTAAAAGGTCGATAAGTACTTACTTTCGCTTTATTTATGCTTATAAATCGATTTTTGGTCCAATTCAAATTTTCCGTTCGTACTCACGCCAAAAGTCGTGAAAGGAAAAAATGACACTTGCACGAAATTTCTCATATCGACGGGAAACTTCTTCTGGACGACGAAAAACGGAAAAATAGGCGATTTCCTATCGATATTTCGCTCCAAAATCGCCGATCGATTCGAACTAACAAAATTTGGAATATCTTTGATACTTTTACTTTGATGTAAACAAAGAAACTGGCAACTTCGTTTTGTCATTAACGATATTTTCTGTACGCGCACAGACTTTTCATCAGGTGCACCAACTACTGAAAACGAAACCATGACCTCCTATGTGATTAAATAAAAGTGAATGGAGTTACAGGGTCTTTCACGAGGAACCTCACCCATATTTATACGGGAACTTACTGAACGTATTTTCATGAAATTCAGCACTTATAAGTATTTCACGATGCTGATGAAATCTAAAATATTTTCAAGGCATGAGCACCTCCGGTTTTTCCGGAAATGACGTCAACTTCCGTTTTTCAAATTAGAACACCATTTTTTTATTGCAGCAATAGATTCCTTAGAAAATTTCAAGTTATTTTGATGTAACATTTTTCAGTTTTGGTTGGAAAATTCTCTCTGAGCGGGAAAATCCGAAAAAAAAATCGAAAATAGAGCTCCGCTAAAACAAGAATAACTTCGAAGTTTTTGAATGGAAAATTTTCATTTTTGGGATTTTTCAAGATGTAAGATTGATGTATCCACTTTAAAAATCGAAATCGCAATTCATGATACAGGGGGTGAAAAAATCGCTTTCAAAGTTAGGGATGACAAAATCGTGAAAAATCAATTTTTTCAAATTAGAACCCCATTTTTTTATGGCAGATATTGAATCTACGTTAAAAAATAATGTGAGTGTATGCATCACACCCTTGCCCTAAAGTGGATATTAACTCAGAAAATATCCATTTTAGGGCAAGGGTGTGATGCATACATTTTAAAGTGGATACATCAATCTTACATCTTGAAAATTCCCAAAAATGAAAATTTTCCATCCAAAAACCTCGAAGTTTTTCTTGTTTCAGCGGAGCTCTATTTTCGATTTTTTTTTTCGAATTTTCCCGCTCAGAGAGAATTTTCCAACCAAAACTGAAAAATGTTACATCAAAATAACTTGAAATTTTCTAAGGAATCTATTTCTGCAATAAAAAAATGGTGTTCTAATTTGAAAAACGGAGGTGCTCATGCCTTGAAAATATTTTAGATTTCATCAGCATCGTGAAATACTTATAAGTGCTGAATTTCATGAAAATACGTTCAGTAGTTTCCCGTATAAATATGGGTGAGGTTCCTCGTGAAAGACCCTGTATATTAGTATTCAACGAGCATATCGTGATCGCTATCATTCACGCAGATGAGGTTTACCTGACGAAAAGAAGTCGAGTTTGGTAAATCATCCAAGTGAAAAAATACTTAATATGCGAGTAGAATATTTAACTTTGTCTTGAATAATTTTCATTTCTACGAATTTCTACGAATGAAATTTCGTAGCATTGTCTGCTAATTTTAGTTTTTTTTTATTTCTGTGGTGATAAGATGGAAGTTTCATTGACGATTAATCACGAGTGATTTATGGGTGTCATAATGCTTGATGGAACGAATGGATTATGATCATTTAATTCAATAAAAGTTGACAATATTGATTCTCAGATGCTTCCTCCGAATTCATAAGCTGAATGTTTTTAAGACAGCAAATATTCTCTGTTCATCGCAGACCAAACTGAAAAACTTTCCGTTCAAACCATCGCATGATACGCAAAGTCGATGCCGCCCTTCTAAGCCATCATAACACTCACGGGGATGACAGAAAGACGGTGAACCCCGCCGCGATGTACTCGGGAACATATTACAAAACTAAATGGATTTTATAGGCTTTCAGAAAGAACATATGACAGTTTGATCTCTGAACACAGCGAGCATCTCGATTACCAGTTCTGACTACCTATCTGCCTACCACAAATACTATCATCCCTCCGACGACTGGTCGTAACAAGTGCTTATATTTTCGATTAGGCTTTTCCTTTGAAGGAGGTAATGGGAATGCTGAGAAAATTTCGGTTCGGTCGGAAAAATTGAATGAATTAATGAACAGGAAGATCACTTGCCAGTATTTTTCATTTTTCCACTCCCGTTCTACTAATACTAAGGCCAGGTATATCATTCTGCCACGATGTATGTATTTTTCGAATTTTCAATCGGGATTGATCCCCAAACGAGGAGGTTTGATTCACTGATGACGAATACGTAGTGAAATTCTTTCTTTCTTCCATATACAACTTTTTTTAATTGCGTTTCAAGCTTCACCATTTTCTCAGTTTCGCTAATTCCTTATGAGATAGACTTCTTATACTATAGATATTCATAGCCTCAAAAAAGGATATTTCGCTTTTCTTCATACACTGCGCAAAAAATTAACGCACATTCTGAAAATCCCAATTTTAATGAAAGTTAACTCTACATTGACTCTATAACTTATTTTTATGTTCTCTCGGGAAGGTTTTGAACGAAACAAGACACATTGAATGGAAGAAAAATTCAGGATTTCACCGAATCTTATTTGAAAGAAGAGAAATGAACAATTTTCAAAATAATGAAATGCTGATAAGTGATTTAATACTTGGTATTTCCACCCCTTGCGTTAATTACAGCTCGGCAACGACGGTTCATACTCAAAATGAGTGATCTTAAAATGTTCTGATCTAATCCTTCCCAGATTTCTCAGAGTTGGATTCCTAAGTCATTAAGAGTAGCTGGATGATTTTCTGAACTTCTCAGCCTTCTATTGAGGTTGTCCCAAACCTGCTCAATCGGATTGAGATCTGAACTTCTTGCAGGCCATTCCATTCGAGAGACTTCAACCTCTTCAAGGTACTCCTGAACGATGCGCGCACGATGGGGTCTGGCATTATCGTCCATAAAAATGAAATTTTCACCAATGTATGGGGCAAATGGCACTACATGATCTTCAAGAATGTTCCTTATATACTTATCAGCATTCATAGCTCCATTATCAGCGGCCAATAGGACTGTGCGAGCAGTCAAAGATATTCCACCCCATACCATAAGTACCAGTAGTATTCAGGAAATTGCACTGAGCATATCTTTCATGTGGACGTCTGTATACAAGGGAACATCGATCACAATGGTAGAGGCAGAATCTAGACTCATCTGTGAAGAGAACTCTTTCCCAATCGGCCTCTTCTCAATGGATATGCTCTCTCGCAAAATCCAAACGCGCCCTTCGATGGGCTGGGGTAAGAGCTGGGCCTCTTGTCGCGACACGAGGCCTTAAATCATATTCTCTGAGGCGATTTCTTATTGTCTGAGTGCTAATTTTCACCTCATGAGTTTGCTCAAGCTGATTTTGAAGGAGGCGAGCGGTTGCAAACCGTTGTCTCAACGAAGAAACTCTCAAGTAACGTTCTTGAATGGCAGTTGTTACCCGTGGTCTACCCTGTCCTGGTCTTCGGACATTCATACCTGTCTCCCTGAATCGCTGCAACATTCTGGACACACTTGTATGGGAAACTCCAAACCTTTCTGCAATTCTTGTGTATGTCCACCCTTCTTCTTGCAAAACCACCGCTTGGGCACATTCCTCTTGGGTCAAATTGCGTGTTTCGCGTTGCATAGCGATCGAGTGTAGAAAATCAAACGAAAGAAAAACTATTGATCACTAGAATTGATCGAGAACAACTGATTTTAAAATCATACATAGAATCATACATCTGTAGGTATTCAAGAAAAACGTTGAAAGTGGATAACATATGCATGCATAATTCTGATAAAAATAATTATCATTGAGAACACCTTCAGTTGTAGAATAAATTTTAGATTTCCATAATGTGCGTTATTTTTTTTGCGCAGTGTATAATGAAAAAAATCATTTTATCGATATTAGTGGCGAGAATTCACAATTTCAGAAAATCTGCTCCTATTACACATTGAGAAAGAAAATTTATATTTTTTTTAAGTATCCCTAGATTATTATTCCGTCATCGAAGATCACCGCGAAGAAAAGAAAATGCAACTTATGCAAGAGTTTTCTGATGAGTTGATTGCGGATGTCCTTAAACGTGTATGTATGCATGGGCCAAATTTAATAATAAATGAAAATAATTGGTCTCTTCACCACATCGTTTCCGCTTGTACAATTCAGTGTGACAATTTTGTATGACGCCGCTCGAATGTTGTCTCTCGAAATAAATAAGTGCTACTTCATGGCCAGAAAATACAGAAAAAAAGGTACAAATGTTAAAATTTTTTTATACCGAGTAAATATCAAAAAGGACCTTGAATATTAATGATTACTATCCTAAAACAATGATTCGCACGCCACATTTATTTTGTTTTGAATTTGTATAAAGGTATTTGAAATCATTCATTATTAATCAGACAAAAGTTCGTATATTCTTAAATCCGAAAACCTACTACTGGTAGAATATTATCTTCAATAGTCAGTACCTAAAGGTTCTCCATCATTTCTTGAATCGTTGTTACTACTCCTGTTAATCATTTGGATTATAATTCAAATATTTCATTTCATTTCTTCATTTTCATTCACAGGAAATATCATACCTACCAAACTTCACTCTCTTGCTTCTGCAGCACAATATAGTACTCTCAGAACTATCCGACTGGACTGTTTTAGCCCTATAAATCAAGATCTTATCTTGGAATAAGAATATTTCAAAGTTATAGAAACTTTCATATCACAAATATCAATAATAATAACAATAGGTACAACAGAATTTCACTCGATCAATTCAGTTCTTCTTGAAGTCGAATTTGAGTGATTGGATAGATTCGTTTACAGTTTTTTGATCTATGAACGTTTAAGAGAAGGATTGAATTCATATATTTCAGTTTTTTCAGAAGTCAAACCTGAAAATATGGCAGTTCTTCATTGTGGTATCAAACAATCAACATATCCCAGTTCACAAAATCCAGAAAGCTTTGACAGCACATATCCCCACACTAATCAGCACACAGGATGTACTTACTCGAGTCCAATTTATAACAGGTGAGTTTATTTTGTTCCTTATTATGTTAATATTGCTGCACATTATTTGAATAATTTTTTTATAAGTTACTTGTCGCCAAAATGTTCATTCTCCTTCAAATTGAAATGAAAATAATTATTTAATACGGGGATGTATTGATATCTAGTTAGCCTAGACCAGTTCCATGCATGAACAAAATATTGCGATACCATATCAACGAACAATAACTTATTAGAAGTGTCAGTGTAGAGTTCGACGTATCATCAAGTACCTTTATTTAAAAGGGTTAAGAGGTAAGCAGATTTACGAAGATATGCTTAATACCCTTGGTGATCTATGTCCTTCATATGCGACCGTGAAATATTGGACTGCAAGCTCCAAAAGAGGTAAATTTTCTATTGAGAATGATGACCGATCGGGAAGGCCAGTTTCTGTGTCAGTCCTCGAAAATATCGATGCAGTTCATGACATGATTTTATCAGACCGTCAATTTTGGGCTAAAACGGATATTGAAGCACTGAAGCGTTCATCATATAGTTCACGTCAATTTGGACATAAGAAAAATGTCTGCAAAATGGATCCCCAAATGTTTGAATGTTGACCATCAAAAGCGTTCAAGGGTAGAAGCATCGCGTTCGATCTGTGCTCGATTTGAAAACGATGAAGACTTCTTAAACCGAATTGTTACTATGGATGAGACTTGGGTACATTTCTACGATCCAGAAACAAAGCAACAATGGATGGAATGGCGATACTCTGGATCTCCAAGACCTAAGAAGTTTCGTGTCCAAAATTCTGCTGTAAAAGTTCTTGCTTAAGTTTTTTGGGATTGCCATGGAGTAATCATGATTGATTTTTTAGATAAGGGTAGAACTATAACTGGAGATTACGTATCGACATTACTGACCACTCTACGGGAAAAAAAATTAAGAGAAAAAACGCGGAAAGCTATCCAAAGGTGTTTTGTTTTCACAGGACAACGCCGCAGTACACAAATCTCATGCTGCCATGCAAGAAATTCATGATTTAGAGTTAGAATTACTAGAACTCCCCCCTTATTCGCCAGATTTGGCTCCGTCCGACTATCATCTCTTTCCTGAACTGAAAAAAAGGTTAAAAGGTCGTAAATTATCTTCCATCGAGAAGGTAATAAAAGCAGTGGACGACTGGTTTGCAGAGCAAGGAGAAACAATTTTTTTTGAAAGGTCTAGAGACGTTGCAGCCTGCAGGTTCGCTGGAATAAATGTAATCAATTGAGAGGAGAATATGTTGAGTAATAAAATATTTTGATATTGAAATTCTGTTTGGTTCTATAGTAGGCTAAGAATTTTTCATAATATCCACGTAATTGAATTTTTATTTCAATGTTTCCTGTGAAAAAAAGCAATCCAATACACCATAGATTCGGAACACCTTGAATTACAAGCAGAATTGTCAAAAATATTGCATCAAAATATATGTCATTGATGAAAGATGTTCAGACTCGTTCTCATTTCGTTCTGCATCCACTTTTTCCTCCTGTTAGTGGTGTTGGACACATTTTATCAAACAATCATTGAAACAGACCTCCCCCTGACAAGCACATTAAATAATCCGCCAGCGAAGAGAGTCCTGCTCATAATTGTAGATGGTTTGAGGGCACAATCGGTTTTCGATGAAAATGAATATGTTGCACCATTCCTAACATCCATTAGAAAAGGAAAAGGTTCTTGGGGAGTTGCCCATGGTACGGCTCCTACAGAATCTAGAATTGGGCACAATGCCGTCATAGGAGGTTTCCGTGAAGATCCTAGAGCTATTTTGAGTGCCTGGGGACACTATCCAGTGAAATACGATACAGTCTTCGAACATAGCACGAACACTTGGTGTGTAGCTGGAGAGCATTGCATCGAACATATATTCGCTAGATACAAAGGTAAACAGGTTCGAATTTTTTCATTCCATTATGCAGAGAAGGTACCAAACGGAGATAAATGGAGTGTAAACAATTTTACGAATCTCCTGAAGAATAAAAATTTTCACAAAGATTTCAAGCAACCTGGAAATATTTTCGCGGTGATGTTACCAAATCTTGACCACATAGCTCACCAAGTGCTACGAGAATATTCCGATGAAGTCAAAGACGTTGATGCTCGTATCAAAAATATAACTACAATTTTTAAGAAAATGTTTGCAGACAATGCAACCACATTTCTGGTCACATCAGATCATGGAATGAGATACGACTTTGGTCATGGAGGCAACTCACTAGTCGAGACATCTTCACCATTAGTTTGTTGGGGTGCTGGTATCAACAAAGATGCGGTAAGGAAAGATGTGGAGAATATTGATGTGGCCCCTCTTATATCTGTTCTATTAGGGATAAATTTCCCAACGAATTCAAGAGGAATCGTACCCGTGAGCTATCTGAATATTTCGTTGGAAGACAAATATAGAGTACTCCTGAAAAATGTTCATCAGTTCCTCCATATTTACGAGAAGAAGAAACGTAGATTATCCAAGAAAACCTTGATTTCTCGAGAACATCTGAACGTTCATGAAATTCGAAGAAAACTTATGGAAATGGAGAGTGCAAATGAGACTATCACTAACGAAGTCCTTCCGAAACTTCAAAACCTATTGAAGAGAGTATTGGAAGCCAATGAATACACAAAACTTTACTATATATACAATTGTATATTTTCGGCTTTGTTGGGTTTATTATTCTGGATTCTTTATATATTTTCCGTATTTTCTGAAGAGTTTTCCGGAAAAGACGGCATGCCTTCACCATCAAAATCATTCATTCTTCTCTTTTTATTTTACGTTGCCTGTATTTTCTGTGCTCTGCACTCGAATATTTTTCATTTTATTCATTATGTTTTTCCTTTAGGTTCCTTCATCCTTTTAATCAGCAATCACAGCAAATTCCTCAATATTTTTTCTAGACATTATGTATGTCCTCCTTATCTCTTCATAATTTTCTTCCTCACTTTCTATATATCCATTATTTTTGGGTTCCTTAAACGTGAGTATTTTTCGTCCACATTTTTACTTATGTCCCCTCTTTTGTATATCTTTCCAACATGTGGTTCGAAATATGCGGAATCATGGAAACATGTTTGGGCTCTACTGTGTGCTATTTTGTCTTTGTTCCCATCTACCTCCTTTAATTCTCCAGAAAAAATAACTTTGTTGATTCTTACTGGAGGAGTATTGTGGCATCTTTTCAGCTGGTATTATTTCTTTGAAGTTATTGTAATGAAGCAAAATCTGCACCTCACTACTTGTCAATGCTTTATTATTTTTCTTCAAAATATTTGCTCACTTCTAGCCGTAACCATTCGTATCTACAAACCTCGTTTGGAAGATAGCTTCAACTTTTTGATCATTGTGGCCTCAGCTCCTTTTCTATTAATTCCTTTTAGTATGAAAGTCAGTGAGTTGAGAATTTATACAATTTTTTTGGGAGTTGTTCCAGCTTATACTATTTTCTCTTTTCCCCAAGATCTATTGGTTTTGACGATCTTCTCTGTGCTTCTTTCGAGCTATTCGATAGTAGAAACTAACATTATTAGTTATGTACAACAAAATCTACGATATTTGAAAATATGCATGATAGTAATTGGATTCAATCTGTTCTGCTTGTGTGGAATTATAAATTTGTCAGATATAGGACACCCATTACCTGGATGGCTGAGATGGAGTCCCCTCTTGTCAAGGAATGAATGGATGATATACGAATTTTTTGGATTTAAATTTTTAATTCCTCTGGTTCTCTCTGCTTGCATCTTTAGATATATAGTCTTGAAAACTGGGATGAAGTTAAAGACTTGTTTCCTCATCGTAGAATTATTTTTCGGTACCATGCTATTCCATATTACGTTGAAACTAAGGAATACTGGGTCTTGGATAGATATGGGGACAAGCATGATAAATTTTGTTATTGTTAACTTCTTTGCTCTGTTTCTGATTCTATTTTATTTCATGGCTTACGTGTTGATGGAGTTGGGATTCCCTGAAACATTAAATGATAAGTTTGTTAAACTGTGCAATAGTGTATATTGAAAATAAAATTTTGAAAAGGTTATTTGCGAGAATTCTGTTTTTACGTAAATACACTGCGCAAAAAAATTAACGCACATTCTAAGAATCTCAATTTTAATGAAAGTTAACTCTACATTGACTTTATAACTTATTTTTTATGTTCTCTCGGAAGGTTTTGAACGAAACAAGACACATTAAATGGAGGAAAAATTCAGGATTTCACCGGATCTTATGTGAAAGAAGAGAAATGAACACTTTTCAAAATACTGAAATGCTGATAAGTGATTTAATACTTGGAATTTCCACCCCTTGCGTTAATTACAGCTCGGCAACGACGGTTCATACTCAAAATGAGTGATCTTAAAATGTTCTGATCTAATCCTTCCCAGATTTCTCCGAGTTGAATTCCTAAGTCATTAAGAGTAGCTGGATGATTTTCTGAACTTCTCAGCCTTCTATTGAAGTTGTCCCAAACCTACTCAATCGGATTGAGATCTGAACTTCTTGCTGGCCATTCCATTCGAGAGACTTCAACCTCTTCAAGGTACTCCTGAACGATGCGCGCACGATGGGGTCTGGCATTATCGTCCATAAAAATTAAATTTTCACCAATGTATGGGGCAAATGGCACTACATAATCTTCAAGAATGTTCCTTATATACTTATCAGCATTCATAGCTCCATTATCAACGACCACTAGGTCTGTGCGAGCAGTCAAAGAGATTCCACCCCATACCATAATCGATCCTCCCCTGAAACCAGTAGTATTCAGGAAATTGCACTGAGCATATCTTTCATGTGGACGTCTGTATACAAACGAACGTCGATCACAATGGAAGAGGCAGAATCTAGACTCATCTGTGAAGAGAACTCTTTCCCAATCGGCCTCTTCCCAATGGATATGCTCTCTCGCAAAATCCAAACGCACCCTTCGATGAGCTGGGGTAAGAGCTGGGCCTCTTGCCGCGACACGAGGCCTTAAATCATATTCTCTGAGGCGATTTGCACCTCATGAGTTTGCTCAAGCTCATTTTGAAGGAAGCGAGCGGTTGCAAACCGTTGTCTCAACGAAGAAACTCTCAAGTAACGTTCTTGAATGGCAGTTGTTACCTGTGGTCTACCCTCTCCTGGTCTTCGGACATTCATACCTGTCTCCCTGAATCGCTGCAACATTCTGGACACACTTGTATGGGAAACTTCAAACCTTTGGAATGGAGCCAATACATTCAAAATCTGATAATATCATCATTTTTTATTCCTGCTGGGAGAAAACATCTGTATTGAAGAAAAACGTTGAAAGTGGATAACATATGCATGCATAATTCTGATAAAAATAATTATCATTGAGATCACCTTCAGTTGTCGAATTAATTTGAGATTTCCATAATGTGCGTTAATTTTTTTGCGCAGTGTAGTTGAGAAAATTCTATTGACTGTAGTCACCTCAATGAAGTTGAGAATTGATTGGAATTTAAAAAACTGGCTTGAGCATTTTTTTTTAATTATCGTGTCTCGGCAACTAGGTCATTGACACAGTACAATATTCCATTTTTACATTGAGCATTATTATATACCTATTTTCAATTTAAGAAAATTATCGTGTTTATGAAACCGAACAATTTTTTCTACAGATCAACCTCCCCACTGGGTAAAAATGGGGAACAAGCGACACATACAATGTATACTTCCTCACAACAAAGTTCTACTCACCTTCCTATCAAACAAGAACCCGCAGAAGAAGGTAAGTCAACCACTCGGTCAACCATTAGACCCATTTTCAGAGAGGGAAACTTGAATGGTGACAAATAGTCAAATTTATACTGAATTATTCCTACAATCCAACATAATAGGCGGTTTCCACAAAATTTGTACGTGGAGGATTCATAGAGGGGACTGCTCGTTCTCCGGACCTTAATCCTTTAGATTTTTTGGTGTTTTTTGAATCACATATTCACGTGAAAATCGTAGGACTTCGTTTTCACGAATTATTCTCACTCAACAAAGCATGCACGAATTTCAAATAACAAATCTGCAAAAAGATACAGGGTGTCCCAATTGGAATTAAAAAATTGAGGATATTTCCAGTGAAAACTATTTTTATAATTCTTCAGTGACTTTGCTCCCAAAAATAAAGTTTGAATGTATTTTTCATCTATCTATTACGGAACCCCTACTATCCAGCAATTTGCGGTGAGGAAGCATGTTGTGATGGCCTGCGATCCGATCCAGAAGATTCAATCATCAACCCCCGTCCCCCTCTACCCCAAAGGCAACCGTTGTTTATGTAATGGATCATCTCGGCGAGGGTAAATGCCTCGATTTTATTAATATTGATCAACTTCAATTAAAATCTTCGCGACTGGTGGGCTTTGGTGCTCGGGGGCTGTGGCAGTCCCGCTAAAAGGTATCGCCAAACAAGCTGATTAATAACTAACCACCCTTTGTTAAATTCGCAAACGTTTAATCTGCTGTTTGCATTTTATATTATTTTGCTAACTTCGAACCCCCATGTATCTGTAACGGGCTCGATTCAGGGCAATTTTATTTATGGATTGCTCAGAATTTAATCAACATCAACTTGAGTCGTTCGGAACAAAGATACAAGATATAATAATAGGTAAATGATCATGGAAATTGCACTTCTTATTTCAAAGGTTTAGCTTCAAGTTTTAGCATCATAAATGTAGCTATTGTTATACAGTGTGGTGCAAATGAAAGGAATGAATTCGTTATTTCGTAAACCGAACTTTAGGGAAAAATCCTGAAACCCGTCGTTATTTTAAAGGGCTATTCGTAAGGATACCTTTTTATTTTTGAAGTCATCTATGCGAGCGAGATGACGTCATCGCTAAAATTTTTAAATGGAAATGTGAGTGCTGTAATACATTATTCGAAAGGTCTTTTGAATACCTATTAAGCCATATCAATATGTACAGTAATTGATTTATGTATTTGTTTGAAAAATTAATGGAATTACATATATTATTTCAATAAATTTTCAATATATCATTCAAAATACAACGAAACCTGAATAAAGTGCTCAAATTCTTTACCTTCAGCTGAAATGCAATAAGAAATTTATTTTTGTGTGTCAATAAATACATCAAACCAATACTTAATTATACATTTTATTCTTCTGAACCCACTTTTTCGATAGATTCCCTGGGGTCGGTCCCCAGAGTTACGATTTTAGTATCTTGAACCAATTGAGCAAAAATCAAAATTTGATCATAGTTAGCTTTGTTATGAACGTCAGAAACATGTGAAACATTCTTCATAGATATGTCAAAATGTCAAGCAAAGTGAAAACACGAGAATTTATAGGGAAACTATTTCAAAATAATCAAAAATGGAGCTTCAAAAGAACCGCAAAAGAGGCTCGCATTCGTCCGGAAACGGTATCAAGAGTTATTAAGCGCTTCAACGGAGATCTTACAATTAACCGCAAGGAAGGAACCGGGCGGAAAAACAGGTTTTATAGCCCAAAAAAAGTGAAGAAAGCCATCAGCCTTTTTCAGAAGAATCCTAACCTTTCAGGACGGAAAGTGGCCCAAATAGTGGGTTGTTCGCAGTAAACGGTTCAGAAAATCAAGTCGAGTTAGAACAAAGTGCAGAAAGTGCCAGACAGGAAAGCTTTGAAGAATCAAGAAGCGAAATCAAGAAGAAAGAAATTAAAAAAAGTTTTCTTGAAAAATTTTTCCTGGTGCGTGATGGACGACGAAACCTATGTCTTGGCTGATTTCTCGCAACTTCCTGGTCAGGAATTTCATGCTGCAGAATCTCGTGGAAATGTTGACGAACAATTTCGCGTGAAGAAACAAACAAAGTTTCCTAAAAAATTCCTGTTTTGGCAAGCAATTTGCACTTGTGGGAAAAGGAGCAAATTTTTCGTTGGCCAAGGCTCTGTTGACTCGAAGATATACATCGAGGAATGCTTGAAGAAGCGACTTTTACCATTTTTACGTGAGCAGTGTGTCAATAATCTTTCGGCCAGATTTAGCTTCATGCCACTACAGCAAGACCACCAAGAAATGGTACGAAGCTAATGAGGTGGTTTTTGTCCCCAAAGAGGCCAATCCACCAAATTGCCCAGAACTCAGGCCAATCGAAAGATATTGGGCCCTCGTAAAAAGAGAATTGAGGAAGACTAAGAAATCAACGAAAACATTAGCGGAATTCGAGCAAAAGTGGAAGACGACATCCCAGAAAGTGACTGAGAACACTATAAGAAGCATGATGAAAGGAATTCCAGAAAAAATCCATGAATTTTGTAAAAAATAGTTTGGGTTTTTTTATTGTAAAAACAGTTTTCATTAGAATTAGAAGATGATTCGAAAATGAGTTTGATTTTCGAAATCGGTCCAGTGGTTCAAAAGGAATAAGCGTTTTTGTGATAGCGAATTTATTCTCGTTCAGTAAAATCACAAATAATTATAAAAAATATCACTATTCTAACCAGCATAATTCATTCAACAGAGTGAAATCTGAACAATCTTGTCATTCAAAAACATTTTCCAGACTTCTTGTATTTTTTTCGATGATTAACAAACCTCCTGTTTGATCTTACTGCATGTTGAATTCGAAAACAGCAGCATGAATCACTACGTATTTCTTCGTAAATTTTCCAGTGATTGGCCATAAGGAAGTACAAAGACTTGAATATTATATCTTTGGAAATGTGCATCATTTCTTTTCTACAAAATTCTATTTTCACTTATTGGTCTCTATTGCTTTCTCGAACAATGGTTTAAAAAGTTCATCCGTTCACTCCGTGTGTGATAGAAAGAATATCGATCTGTTCGCGCCGTTTGAAATACCCGCAAGAGGATCGGAGAAGCCGGAGAGGATACATCGAATTATCGGACGCTAACCGGGCAAGGAGAGAATGGAGTTTTGAGGACCCAAGCTACATAGCTTGGGTAAAAGCCGTTTTTTAACGGAAGAAGAAGAAGACATCTTCTCAGTTCCTCTATCAACTTTGGAAAATATGGTTTATCAAAGCGTCCTGAAGCCATCGAAATTCTTCAAGGCATAAAGTCGCTCGTAGGACCACCCCAACTCTCACGCCTCATCAGCTTGCTCAAAATTCCGCGGTTGCCCCCGTTGTATTCTTATAATCAAATCTAGACGTCCCGCAGATCGCCGCAAAGGGGCCCCCTTTTGCATGCGACGCCGACGTCGCGACACGTAATATGTTTATCCGCGAAATGCGTCTCGTGCAGATTTTAATCGCGAAAGAATGAATTTTTGATTTTCAATAAACTTGGCGGGCATTACTCATTTTCGTCACGTTTGCGGTATCGATAGGCAGGAAATTGTGTGGGGTTTTTGAAGACGCGCGGAGGCAGCTGATCGGATTATGTGTGTTTATGAAACGCATTCAGGTCCACGGGCTGACATTCGGATTAACATACAGAATTTAGCGTGACTTTTCAACCGACGACGTTCTATGAGTTTTCAATTTACTCTTACGCGCGTTGCTCTGAGTTTTGCATGCGGTCTGTTACCATTTCTTTCATGGAAGACTTCCTTGTTTTCGATATTTTCTGGCTCGAACAATGAAGAACAACAGGAAAACTTTGTGCCCCCCAGTAAATCGAGCCGGATTCAAGGAGAGGGTGTGTACTGAGGGTAGAAGAAAATTTCTAGAGCAATATACCTGACGTCCAGAAGAATCTTAAAATCGCAGCGAAGCTGCGATACGTTGAAAAGATTTTTATACAGTCGAAAAGAGAAATAATCTATTTATACCTGGCTGAAATTTCGAATCTCTAGACGATGTGGAAGTATTTTTTAAAAATTCGAGAAAATCGCGAAAAAATTCGTCAAAAAGAAGGGCATTTTAAACTGGATGAAACTTTTTTCTTTATTTCAGTATCGTAATGAGTTCATTACAGTACTAAAAACAGTGCTGTAATGAACTCATTGTTGGGTAGAATTTCAGTTAACCAACTGAAGTGTGGTTCAATATTATTTTACGTTTAATTTTTCGAAATATAATCTTCCGAATGAAAATAAAAATAAAGCTAGTGGCCTGTATATGTATATGAAATTAATTGAAACCCAACACAAATGAAAGGATAAATGTACCCAAAATAACAGAAGAAATATAGTCTTACCTATATCAGCAAAACAGTCAACAGGATCCTGTCGATGACTCCTATTCCAATGTAAAGATTGATCGAGCCCGACAAACTGACATGGAACGAAGCTGACGTGAAAATCCGTTGCTTAAAATGTCAAATTGTGTACACTTATCCTTGTGGTATTATATAATAGCAAAGCCACTGGTAACAGTCTTTTTGTTCGAAATAATTCGCACAAATGAAAGTTTTAAATGAATGTAATTCGATTGAATCGAAATCACTACAAATTGCGAATCACAGGAAAAACTGAAATTTTCCGAATTCATGAAAAGGAAGCAGAAAATTTGCAATTAACGAAAGCAGAATTATTCACAATCAAATAAATCAGTGAACTGATTTGAATTATGGAATGAAACAAATATGCGACATATGCTGCGCTCCACAGCTGACAAGTTCTTCTTGTACATAAGGATAATCCATATGGGAATTCCCCAGTATGGAGAAATTAACCCTCTATTGCATGAATTATTAAATTGAAAAGAAAAAAATATTTTTCTGTTTTAATATGCTTTATTAACGCTTATAAGACAATATATAAGAAAGAAAAACAATTGGTTCATTATTCTAGAAAAAAAAACAGAAACCAAATTTGGCTTCTCATGCATTAACGTTTATGTAGGAGACTGCCATATGTGGCTTCCTATGCACTACAAGACAAGTATTAAAAATTCATATAAGGTGAAATTCTCGGAAACAATTTCTCTTCTCATTCAAGCAGAGAAAAACTTCTTATTTTATATGAGAACGCAAAGAGCAATGGTTCTGAAATAATTGACGATTCCTTTGGTGAATCGGTAAATGGTCAATTTTGAAGATGATAATACCTATACATAAATTGTTCAATCTCAGCCTTTGAGACATTAACTGGCTTATTAACGTTGACCGGAGTAGACTTTAGATTCGTCTGTTCCGTAATGAACGTAAGCAAATCTTCCGTGAAAATAAATTGGAAAAATTCGGCGGGTGATTCTAATTCTTGAATAAACTCTGGTAATTCCAGGCTACCACTAAACTTGAAATTGTTTTCATCATACGCTGACATTTTTCCTTCTGTCCAGAAAATTTTTTTCTTTACTGCTCGCTTCAGTTTGAGAGTTGTAAGTCTTGGATCAGGAGTATCGTCATCGGAAGAATCTGTATCGGATAGTGGAATAATCATTGTTTATTCACGTTTTTGGTTGCGCAAGCGTGAAAGCGTAATATCGTCATCGGAATCAGATAGTGAATCATCGTTACTAAGATAGCCATCACCAGGAATAGGTTTATTGCAGTTAGCAGTACCATGAAAACGTGAAGGAAGCATTCTGGAAAGAAAGGAAAAAGAACTCGGAACGCATGCGGAGCCATTTTAGGCGCAACCATACTTTACCGTTATTGCATAAGTACGAAGCCAAAAATGGATCCCGTAGAAAAAAGTGAAAATGAAGTATGAGGAACAAATATTTTGAATAAACTAGGATAGGGGTCAAAAACGAAGGCTTCGTAGAACATAATTTATATTTTTGTGAAAAAATTTTCCCACCTCTCCTATTTAATTTTCACCAACAAAGCTGCACTTTATTCCACTATGGACGACCTCGTGTGCGCACTGGAGAAAAGTGAGGTGATAATGGCATTAGACGTTAGCCAAAGACATTAAAGACTGCGTTCCGTTTCAATATGAACTACTAATGATTTCTCTAGAAATATTTTATAATTTTTGTTTCAAAATAGGGTAGAAAAAAATTACTTAAGTTTACCAGCCAAAAATGGCTTTGCATGCAGTAGAGGGTTAATTTAATAATTCGAATTTTGAAAATTCTGAAAAATCTTCTGAAACCATTTACTTGGCGTGAACACTCATTACAGCATTGTTTTCAGTTATATTTTTCGTTTTGTGGTTGTCAGCACTGGCTTCCAATCCTATCAATTTTCAACATACGTCAATTTGGAAATTTCAATTTCTTAACAGTCACTAACTGCCAAGATACAATACAAAAATTTGACTGGAATAGAGAAAATATCGTCTAATACTCGTTGCAGAATGCAATTCCAACACTCATATGCGTTTTTCGTATTCGTATTGGAATAGGAGCCCATTCTGCAACTAGTTTTAGAATATAAATGAGTATACCTACTATTCACAGATATCCTGATCCGTAAGAATACGGATCGAAAGAGAAAGAGTCAATGCAAAATAGCTTGGTATTCATATTTCCCATAATTTTCCCATTTCTTCAGGAAATTTGATCAAACTTTGACATTTCGCCTATAAAATCACCCGAGTTCTACGATAAGGATATCTTCTCAAAAAGTAGATCTGCTTGCCCATACTAGTCTCATACCCTATTTTACAACATGTTTCTTTGATTATCGAAGCCCTTTTTTATTCGTTATTCGATTTTTTAGTAATAAAAATTCTACTGAAATATAACATTACAAATCAATTGATTATTTTGAAATGAAAATGTTGAATTTCTGCAAATTGTTGCAGGCAACGTCCGATTATTCGACAAAAACAGATGTGGCCCAACCAAAACCTCGCATAAGAATCAGTTCAATATTACGAATCTCAACAGTAAGTAAAAAAGTTTCATTTAATTTCGGCAGATGAGACATAAAAATATTGCTCCACAAGAGTTAGGGATATCGTATTCAATCGTTTTTAAAAGTATATAATCTTCGAGAGGATCGCTGTAAAATCATTTAAAACTCAATAACAACTTGAATCGATCCAATAAAAATCAGTATGAGACATTTCGTCAATCTGGTCGCCTTTTAACTGAAGTTTGGTTCTTTGCATATGCTTCATGAATGTTCTTATTTTGAAAAGAAGGCAGTTTATCAACGGCTTCGATTTGAAACGAGTTTTCTGAAAATGCCAAGACGTAAATTAACCAACACTGAGGCTAATAGGGCTATCGGAATGCTACAGGGTGGCCTAACTCAGGTTGTTGTAGCGAAAAGGCTCCAAGTCAGCCAAAGTGTGATATCTCGACTTTGGAATAGGTTCAGGGAGACAGGTTCCGTGTTGGAAAGACCAAGGCTTGGTGGGCGACGAAAAACAACACCTGCTCAGGAGCGTTTCATCACCGTTTCGGCGAGAAGAAACCTTACATCTACGTGTAGAATGCTACGGAATACTCTTCAAAATGCAGATGGGGTCCGAGTTTCCATCGAAACCATCAGACGACGTTTGAGAGATGTGAATCTAGGTTCTAGACGTCCATTAAGAGGAGTTCCATTAACACGTGATCATAAGCGTCAAAGACTGGAACGGGCAAGGCAACATATCAATTGGAACGATCAATGGCGTAGTGTCCTTTTCACTGATGAATCCAGATATGGACGATTTTCAGATTCCCGAAGAATAAGGGTATGGACAATCCCACGCATACCCCGTAATCGTCGCTATGTCCAAGAAGTCCATCCATTCCGAGGGGGTAGTGTTATGGTATGGGCCGGGATATGTTTCAACGGGCGCACAGATCTACACATTAGTCCTGGGAATATGACCGCCTTACACTATAGGAAGCATGTCATTGACAATGTTGTGCCAAATTTACACGCTGCTATTGGTGAAACTTTTCAATTTCTAGACGATAACGCTAGACTAGACCTTGCAGCCATAGTTGAGAATGCGCGCGAGGAGCTTGGTATTCCACATTTACCAATACCTCCGCACTCACCAGATTTGAATTGCATAGAACATGCATGGGATATGCTACAAAGAAGATAACATAATCATCAACCAACCCCAGAATCCTTAAATGATCTGAGAGAGCTTCTGCCCCGTTTATGGAACCAAATTCCTCAAGAAATGTTCAACAACCTCGTGTGTAGTATGCAATGAAGATGTCGAGCTGTTATTGATGCCCGTGGAGGCCATACATTGTATTGATACTCTTAAAATGCTTGAATTCTCTAGGAATAAAATTTCGTTATTTTACTCGATTTTTCTTAACCACCCTGTATACGCTGCAGACCTACAGGCTAAAATTAATTTGCGACTTGAAATCATATTCATATGAATTTTCATCACAAAAATCTCATTTTAACTATATTTTTTTGCAATTTAAGTCAATATCCCTAACTCATGTGGAGCAGTTTAGAACTTTCATTTCAACAGCCATGATATCGTAAATGCACTATTTCCTTTCAGAAGCAGACAAACATACGGAAGATAGACGAAATGACGCCAAATCGAACAATTTGAACATTACAAATGGACGCAGAGGTTCTCTCCAACTGTGGCAATTTCTTGTTGCACTCTTGGACACCCCTGATGCCAGTGCCGGATGCATAGCTTGGACGGGGCGTGGAATGGAATTCAAACTGATAGAACCAGAAGAAGTAAGTCGATTTTCACACAGTTTTTTCTAATTTCTGACTTAACCTATCCTAACCTAACCTAACAATGTATGCTGGTCAGGACCTGTTAACCCACTGTTAAACTTCATTATTCAGTGAATTTCAGAATTTAAAACATTGGATCCATTGATAAGGACTCCGGTCGATGGCCTTTGAGTATGGTCAATAAAGTACTGTTATTATTATTATTATTTTTTTTAGGTAGCCAGGAGATGGGGTGCACAAAAGAATCGTCCTGCCATGAACTATGACAAACTCAGTCGCTCTCTGAGATACTACTATGAAAAAGGAATTATGCAAAAAGTTGCAGGTGGGCAAATTTCTCATCTCAATTTTCACTGTCATGAAGAAAATTTAATATCAATGCGCGATAGGGCGAAAAGTACCAACTTATTTCCAAGTTTTGCGGGTCCAAATTAGCACTTAACATCCGCGGACTACATTATCCCCCAGCAGGCGCTGAAGTGGCACTTCACGCCTGTGTCGCCTGTAGAAACGGACAATGAAGTAAGTTTCCATGGTAACGTTGATGACATTTCCCAATGTATTTCGCTTGGAAGGTTAAAATGTTTTTACAATGAATTATCAACCTAAGGCTCATGCATAATGTAGTGGTATGCAGTTTGCGCTTTTTATGGACCTAGGCGTGTTTAAAGTCCTTAAAAACCTTTTTCACGCCCTTGATATACGCATTATTATTTCAAGCCCACACAGATTAATTTTCAGGAGAAAGATACGTATACAAGTTCGTCTGTGATCCAGAGGCTCTTTTCACAATGGCGTGGAACGGAGCAACTTCTGAAGGATCCCTGAGGAACCATCCTGTCAGCCATAGTGAGACTATATGTTCCAAGAACGATCCACACCACATCGCCTATACAGACATGCTCAATTTTTATAACTGCGGTATCACACACTCCTATCAGCATCTTCATCCTTATTTGCAAGAATCTAAACGATCCAGATATCCTTGAAAGTGGTGATATGTCAATAATTATTATATACTGGCAAATGTATAAGTCTTCTGTTCTGAAAAAATCGAGACTTGGTTTTTTTCCAAGTTCAAACTCTACCGTACGTAGAATCCTCATTGTTGAGTATCAGGAATAAATTTGTATATAATTCGTGAAAACGTTTTTTCGTTATTTTTAGCATAGATGTTGTTGGAAAATGCACAAACACCTTAATTCGCCACTTTATGCGGTTATAGAAAAATTAAGATTGAGGCGCCACGACACATTTAAAAATCACCATACAGTTAATTGAACAAATAGGTACATTCGACTGGACAAAAATCAAACATTTAAAAAAATTAATCTGGGAAGCGCCAAAGCTGACAACTCGCCACTCGCGTGTAATGTGGGCTCTACACTCATTCGCGCTTCGTGGCCTTCCCCGATTCGAGAAATTTTGTGCCGTGACAAAGGGATCGCGGCTTGTGAAATGCGTACGGTCCACACTCATGGCACAGTAAAGACTGAATTTCAGTTCAGCTTTTAAAATGAATGGTTCATGTAGCAATGAAGTGGAAAATGAATTTCTAGATTAGTATCAGAGTGAGCCTATTTTAGGGCTGGTAAACTGGCCAAAAGCCTTAGTGGACAGGTGAATACATGTGTGAGTGTAGACGATAAATTTTGACGGGAAGTCTTGGCCAAGGTCACGGAAAGAATTCTTAGCGGTGATTCGCGCCATGAGTGTAGAGCGCCCTCGTTACGAATATTCATTAAGAGGCCGTTATACTCTTGGTGACGGCACCGATTCTTTATTCAAAAAATGCCTTTAATTTTTCCAAGTTCACGTCCTCAATTTTCCACCTGAAAGCTTGTTTTTTTTTAATTCTCCTGGAATTTCAGACAGTTCTCTGCGATTTCACACTTTCTGGAAGTCTTTTCAGTATTTTAATCATTTTTTGCATTATTTAATCGTATCCAAATGGATTTTTTTTATTATATATGAAATTGATTTTTCGAGGGCACTCCAATGAATTTTCTAAAAAAAAATTGATGAACAACCGCCGAAAAACGATTTTGAAGTCAATTTTCATAGACTCTAAATTCAACCGGATTTTTTCATGCGAAAAAATAATTTTTTCAAAGAGAAGAAATTGGAGTGCCCTCAAGACATCCTTTAACTTCAATTTAAAGAACAAATCAAGCTTTTAGGTGAAAAATTGAGGGCGTAAACTTAGAAAAATGAAAGGCCCCTTAACGATGCTCTCATTTCGATTCAGATTACTATATTTCCCTCAATAGTGTAAAATGTGAATAGCCCTTTTCATCATTGAAATATGAAATATGTCGCAGGGATTAGATAACTTCAGATAATCGAAATTTTTGTTTATTGGTCAATCCTCTCATACCAGCTCAGTCTATAGAATAGAATTTTCTTAATAGAAATTATTTCTATTCACTTTGCAGACTGATGAGACACCGCTATTAATACGAAAGGCAATAAATAAAAAAAAATTATTGAAACTCTTCAACTACTATTTTGCTTCAAAATCTACAACAAAAATTGATACCATTGTTTATTATCTATAATATTTACTGCACACAGTATGAATTTTCATCTTTCCGCTTCGTTTTGAAATGTATATAAAAATTTAGGGTATTATTAAATGAGAAATAATGTACATATTCACATCAGTATAATGAAAAAAGTTCCATTATGTTTCTGTTTGACATATGATTATAAAAAATATAGGTACCTATATTGCGACTATTTATTGTAATTTGATGTTCTAGAATTTCAATAAATGTGTAACTGACAATTGTTTTACTCAGTTATTGAAAGGTCAACCCATAATCAGTTAACCGTCAATATTCCCGTCAGTTCAGAGTTTCATAGCAAATCCCTAATTTCTTCCTCAAAAACCTATAATATATGAAAATTTACGAACTGACAGAAATTAATTCAAAAATATTCAGTACAAAAGGCATCTGATAATTCAAGGGAAAATTTATTAATATTATATTTCCTGGTACACGAAAATATTTCAAAATAAAATCGAAATTTTGTGCTTTCTTTTTCCAAGGGCCTGAAATATTTTTCCTGATTTACAAATCCTTTTATGTAGGTACCTAATAAATATTTTTTATTTCCCACGTTTCATTCTTTGATGCAAAATGGCGAATACGCCTGTACTCGGATTCTTCCAACTGGGAATAATAAAGAATAAAAGAAAGGATTCATCAGTCATTTTATGAAATTGTACGTATCTCTTAAGGTGAAGGTCCCCACTTTTCCTAAATTTATTCGAATCAGCTTTTTCACATTTTTTTCAGGTTCATTATTTTGGGTGCAGAATGGTGAAGGCGCTGCCGAAAGGGATGAAAGAGGAAATGAGAAACAGCCGAAACAGAGGTATACAAGAAAATAAGCAGAGCACCTCTTTTCGTTTTTTTCGAACTAACAAAAGCACTTGGTTCATCAGTGAATTGAATTATTTGGTGGCAATCATGAGAATAAAGAATTCCTCGGTTGTTTGATACAGTTCCAAGTTCGAACACATTCTCAAATTATTGATATTTCAGATTTGTCCACGACTCTATGTCCGAGGTCACATCTGTCATTGTGATGTGATTTACAACGGATCGGATTTCCAATTTACATTTTAAATATTTATATTTCGGAATTAACACATTCATAAAGGATCGTAATGTGAACTAATTCTTACAATCTTTTACATATATAGTAATTTAATAAGAAGAAATTGAAGAGAATGAGGATATATACACTTTGGATTGGGCTCTGATATTATCGAACTCAGGGATGATTCCTGTGTTTAATTCAACTCATTGATCAAAGCAAAAACCCAGTGAAGCATTAAACCCCATCCTAGTATATCGACATGGCCGATTTACACCTGGATATCCAGTTATCTCTGGAACTCAGAATGGCAGAGTTCAAATCTGACCCACAAAAAATGAAGGAAGTCAATGAATTTTTAGGGGATTTATTCAAAAAGGCAGTCAAGGAAGCTGAGCAAAGAAAAGAGTCAGAACAAAAGACCAAAGCTGTAAGTTAGCATATAAATTGCATTTACAACACTTTCTCACTTACATTGTTATTTGATTTCCAGGAACCCTCCAGTGCACATAGTGAGTATAAAAATTTGTTGAATATGTTTGAATTATACAATTGGCATGTCAGTGTTAGCTGTAGAGAGTATGATGGGCATCAAAGGGTATTTATTACAATAATCTTTGTATGATTTCTCAGTATAGAAAACTAGATAAAAAATATTGAGTATTGCTTTAACATATCATTCATCATTTTATTATTGAATAAGCACTTGAATGGCTACTTAATTTCGTAAGTTTCAGAATCGATTCTGTACACCTTCAAAGAATTATGTGTCATTCCAGTGAACCTGAAGTGCTTATATAAAATTTGATATAAATTCCCAAAAACCCTGCTCCTTAGATCAATGGTAATTTGTATGATATTTCCGTAAATTGTGCATTCAATATAACTTTCATAAGGCTAGTTATAAATCCATTTTCTTGCTTGTTTTAGATGGAACCAAAAAAATAGGTGTTTGGTCTAGTAGAGCTAAAACATCAGCAAGATCTTTTGCATCAAGATTGATCACTACCATTTGTAACTGTACAAATTCAGTTCGTAATGTAGTCATCAATAAGAACTGAATTTAAAAAACAAAAATTGTTTCAGTTACCGATCAAATGGAAACAAATTTATTTTAATATACAATTTTGTTGAAAATTTTATACTCGTTAAACAAGTTACTAAACTTCATAGTATTGTTGACTATTTTTTAATTTTTGCATTGATCATATGTGATCTAGGAGGATTCAATTTTTTCATTGAAAAATAATTCAATTTTTAACAATATGTATGTAATTTTTGCTTGGAGAAGATTATTTTGAAAAACTAGGTCTGTAACTTAGAAGAAATTATTTATTTATTTGTTGAATTATCCAGGAACTTAAGAAATCTTATTGCCACAAGTGTATTATTAAGTACTATAATGACAAATTATGATTGCTGCAAGAGACTAAGAATGTCGATTAAAGACAATGTTTTTGAAAAGAACCTTAAGAAGAACTATAAATTCTAAATAAATATTATCCATGAGAAATGGAAGGAGAATAAAATCACACATTTTGCTTCAAGTTTGTATTTCATGAACCACAAATTTTTAATGATCCTCAGTTTTGATTTTCTGCTTTTCATCATGTAAGAGATTATAAAAATGCAATAAGAACTTTCTCTGCAGGTAAATTGTGTCTTCCTTGAGTTGATTAATATTGATTACATATCAGTTTTGATTATATTGCTTTGTTAGCAATAATATACATGTTCTTCAAGATGTTAAGTGTAAATCAGTGTTTTAACTGCAGAAAATATTGTATTTCTTTCAGAGAAATTCATAATCAAAATATAGGAACCTCTGAAAAATGTTTAAACTGGGTGTAAGAATAGTTGATGCTACATTTTTATGAAGCATCTAAATGTGAATAATTGTAATATAAATGTTTTTCCTGCCACCGACCAAAAAATTGTAGACTTCTTTTATGATGTACTTCTGCTAACAAACGTTGAAAGTGCTCTGAAAATTTGATTTCATTATCATGTGTCATGAGTCTAACCTTTCTATTTCACTTCCTTCAAGACTTGAATAAATTGCCTTATGGATACCTAACTTTCCAAAAATCTATTGAAAACTGAATTATTACTGACAATCACTAAATAAACTGAATGTTTAGAAAATCCCATATTTGGTGTGGAACACACATTACTTGTGAACATAATGAATATGTTAGACGATACTGTGGAATAACAATAAAGATGTGAACAGAAGTATTTTATTATAATCAATTTCGTTCCATAATCTAGAAACTGTAGTATGATTTTTCTTGCAACACAATTCAATATCATAAATTATCTTCCCAAATGCAAAGTTTTTTCACTTGTTAACAATTAAGTTCAATTTTAAGTTTCAACTAACTCTTTCGTTTGTTGCTTCAGTTGAGATTTTAAAAACATTATAGAATATCGTTACTTCTTGATTCTCAAATTGCACTACCTTCTCTTTGAATGGAGGATATATTTTCAGAATTTGACCAATACTCCATACTAGGTTAGAATCAATATTAGATCCTAAAGATATCAAAAAAAATTCTTTCGATTCTGAATCAATTTTTGAACACTTCAAGATGGTACAACCAAAATCTTTCCATTTTTCGTTTATTACGCCCTGAATATGTTCAACATTAGAAGTAATCACATTTTTACAAAATATATCATGATGCCAGACAGACATTCTTGATTTCTGTATATCTAAGGACTTCTGAAGCTGAAGAAGTACACCATTTTTTTTACAATGTTTTTTCCTTAGACTAGGCTGATGGTAGCATTGATTGCTCATATCACTGGATTGCACTGAGTTTTCACTAGTGGAAGGATTCACTATCACTAAACTAGAACTATCTTGACTAGATATAAGTTCAATACTACCTAAATCTTGAGAACAGTTTGTTGTAGCCACCAAAATCTTATCAGGTGAATCGTTATCTTCAATTATTCTTGATTTTTGAGATAGAAATATATCAGGAGATGATCCGTCAATTTTAGTACTTCTATTTATAAGTTTCCTTTGTTTCTTCTTAATTCTTCTGATTACATCCTTATTTGTTAAAACAGGTGAAGTTTCCCGAAACAGATAATTTTGATACATAATAGGGGAACCCATCTTTGGAATACCAGGATCTAACGCTATTGTTTTAGGTTTCAGAACTGGAGATTTTCTTTCTAAATCAATCACATTTACATCGGAATCAAAAGTAGATATATCAGTTGACAAATTTACTTCATGATGTTCCTCTTTCTTCATTTTTTTTATTTCGAATGGGTTTCTTACATTCAGTTTCATTTCCATTTCAAACTTGGGAAAGAACGGCTTGAATTTCTTTGGATTATTTCCTTCGGGTTCACTTTCTTCTGAACTACTCGAATTCCAACTTATCTTCTCAATTAGTTCTTGACTCTCAGTATGAATCAAAGAAGTCCAACGTTTTTTTGCCGTCATTTTGGGCAGCTTCAAAACTATATCTATAACTCGTCCAATTACTTTCAAATGTATAAATTCCTAACATCCACAATACTGATTACTGCCATTGTTTTTAAATATAAACGAAATTATAGATTATAAATACTAGTTTGGCTGTTGCGGAGACAACGTTTTCTCTGGCCGTTTATTAAAGTTTTGTTTTATATAATAATAGCACTAATTCAATAATAATAATACTTCGGTAATAAAATAATAATACTTCATTCTGACAGCTGTTGGAAGAGGTTAATACGTGTTTTTTTTCCATAGAATTATGTTTTATTACTTCTTTCACTCGATGGGCAGCCTGGCCTCAGGGAGTATGTGGTCTGTGGGCTACATCCTCTATAAAATATCGGCGACAACGCCGTATTTTTTTAACAGTCTGGACATAGACACGTAGCTCAAAAGCTAATCAATTATTGGCTTTAAATTTAGTTGAAGGGCTCCCAAAATAATAGCTCGAAAAAAATTTCAAAATATCAGGGCCGTACTGGAAAAAATAGTTTCGTCGGATTATGCCGATTAGGTCTGCTATCAAAACTGATTTTCGAAGAAATAAGGGGGCTAAATCTACTGGGATGAACGTTTTGGTACTTAAGAAACAAAAATTTATCATTCGAAATTTATCAATATGTTATTTTAGCCTTCATATTTCAATTTATTATTCAAGATGCATACAGTTACAGTGCAAGATGATCTAAAATAAATTTTCAGGGTTGGGTTAACCAGATTCTATTTCTTATGATGCAGATGAGGCAATGGGTTGTAAGGGAGAACATTCCGAATAGGCTCTAAAGCATTCACGTAAATGTCTGTGTTAAGTTCTGAATCTGGTGGATATTTGTCTTTTTTCGCAAAATCCGTTGCTTTGTCGACCCTCTTTTTGCCTTCCTTTTCAATGGTCTTTATTTCCTCCGTTGTTGCTAGTTTCGAATCCATCAGGTACTGTTTAAATTTTTTGAGACAATCTCTTTTCTCTCTAGTCTCCTCTATTTCTTCTCGTTTTCTGTAACTTGTTCCAGGATCAGACATCGAGTGTCCATAATATCTGTAGGTCATGCATTCCACAATTATAGGCCCGTTTCCTTTCAAGGCGAAGTCAATGGCAAATCTTATGGATTCACGTACTGCTAAAACATCCATACCATCTACGTAGACTCCTAAAAATATCGTTTCTGCAATTGACTTGAGGATAGAAAGTAGGTATTTTCTTACCTGGGATGTACTCACATCTCGTGTAGAATTTTGGATTGGCTGAAACTCTCTTAAAAAACGTTCCCAAACCATAATGGTTATTTTCCACCACATATACCACCGGTAAGGTTAACAGTTTGGCGAGGTTAAAGGATTCGAAACATTGACCTTGATTCGCAGCACCATCACCATACATGGTAACTGAAACAGCATCTTTGCCCATGTATTTCATGGCAAAACCTAAACCTGTTCCTACAGGAATATGAGAGCCCACTATTCCGTTCCCGCCGTACATTCTTGGAGCATACATATGCATTGATCCACCCTTTCCTTTAGCTACACCACCTGCTCTACCGGTCAGTTCACACAAAACTTCCTCAATAGTGGAGCCCATGAGATAAGCCATCTGAAAAACCATATTTGTTGTAATGGGAAATAAGTTTGGCAATTCATTGATATTCCACATACCCCATGAGCTCGATAGGAAGTGATGCAAATATCCTGCGGCCTCATTGCTGCAAAAATTCCAACCCCTACAGCTTCCTGTCCAGCGTATAAGTGGCAGAACCCCCGTATTATCTTCTCCCTGTACATCTGAGCGCAGCTGTTTTCGAACCTTCGAATAAGGTCCATGTGCTTGAGGTAATTGAGCGCGTCCTCTTTTTTCAATGTTACTGACTGTGATGGTCCATTTTGCAAGTTGTGTAGTAAGAATTGCGATTGAAGTTGAATTGTGGCTTCAGTCGATGCATTTAGATTTAAGATGTTCACTGGTGATTTTGGACGAAGAAGCAACCGTAAACGGTTGTACATTATTACAGGAATGTTACATTAAATTTTGTTTGACATTTTGGAGAATTCGACTTTCATTATGAAGTATAAACAGCGGGGACTCTTCAATTTGGAATATTTTGGAATTTGTCATTTACAGCATAGAATGTTAATGGATATTTTTTGAGAGTTATTGCTTTCCACACTTTCATGAATAGACAAACAGAAAGAAATGTTTGAAAATTTTTCATATTTCTTAATTAGAAAAGATCAGGCAAAATGTAACGGAACTTTTTAAATAAATAACTCGAAATTAGGTAAATAAAAATACATAGTTATATCAAATTTGTTTAATAGTATATTGTTCACAATATTTTTATAAGATTAATCATTAGGTGAATACACGTTGGCAGTTATCATCAATCAAGCTGGATCACAAGCTCCCCTGAAGGCAAGGTTTATTTCTGAAAAAAAATAAAAAAAATTGTTTTGATGAATCATAATAAACTGCTCCCCATGAGTTAGGGATATTGACTTAAATTGCAAAAAAATATAGTTAAAATAAGATGTTTGTGATGAAAATTCATATTGAGTCTGCAGCGTATACAGGGTGGTTAAGAAAAATCGAGTAAAATAACGAAATTTCATTCCCAGAGAATTCATGCATTTTAAGACTATCAATACAATGTATGGGCATCAATAACAGCTTGACATCTTCTTTGCATATACTACACCCGAGGTTGTTGAACATTTCTTGAGGAATTTCGTTCCATAAACGAGGCAGAAGCTCTCTCAGATCATTTAAGGATACTGGGGTAGGTACGTATACGTACCTACCCCAGTATCCTTAACCTATAGGTTGATGATTAGGTATCTAATCTTCTTTGGAGCATATCCCATGCATATTCTATGCAATTCAAATCTGGTGAGTGCGGAGGTATTGGTAAATGTGGAACACCAAGCTCCTCGCGCGCATTCTCAACTATGGCTGCACGGTGCGGTCTAGCGTTATCGTCTAGAAATTGAAAAGTTTCACCAATAGTAGCGTGAAAATTTGGCACAACATTGTCAATGACATGCTTCCTTTAGTGCCATATTCTCAGGACAAATGTGTAGATCTGTGCACCCGTTGAAACATATCCCGGCCCATACCATAACACTTCCCCCTCGGAATGGATGGACTTCTTGGACATAGCAACGATTAATGGGTATGCGTGGGATTGTCCATACCCTTATTCTTCGAGAATCTGAAAATCGTCCATATCTGGATTCATCAGTGAAAAGGACATTACGCCATTGATCGTTCCAATTGATATGTTGCCTTGTCCATTCCAGTCTTTGACGCTTATGGTCCTGTGTTAATGGAACTCCTCTTAATGGACGTCTAGAACCTAGATTCACCTCTCCCAAAGGTCGTCTGATGGACACTCGGACCCCATCTGCATTTTGAAGAGTATTCTGTAGCATTCTACACGTAGATGTAGGGTTACTTCTTGCCGAAACGGTGATGAAACGATCCTGAGCAGGTGTTGTTTTTCGTCGCCCACCAAGCCTTGGTATTTTCAACACGGAACCTGTCTTCCTGAACTTATTCCAAAGTCGAGATATCACACTTTGGCTGACTTGGAGCCTTTCCGCTACAACAACCTGAGTTAGGCCATCCTGTAGCATTCCGATACCCCTATTAGCCTCAGCGTTTGTTAATTTACGTCTTGGCATTTTCAGAAAACTCGTCTCAAATCGAAGCCGTTGATAAACTGACTTCATTTCAAAATAAGAACATTCATGAAGCATATGCAAAGAACCAAACTTCAGAAAAAAGGCGACCAGATTGACGAAATGTCTCATACTGATTTTTATTGGATCGATTCAAGTTGTTATTGAGTTTCAAATGATTTTACAGCGATTTTCTCGAAGATTACATACTTTTAAAAACGATTGAATACGATATCCCTAACTCTTGGAGCAGTATATTTTTAATTATATAGGTATATATATTTGCTTTTTTCATTATTTGTCTTCGATAATATGATAAGACGTCGTCTTTCTTATGAACAGTTAATTCGATCCGATAGGCAGATTTTTTGTGGTTCCTAATATCGAAGACAGTTCATAATCTTTTAGCTTTAACTATCACTTTCATCAACAAAACTCACCCAATCCACAGTTGATTGCACAGTTCAGCCTCTGCTCATTATTATATGTTCTTGAATCGCTTCCACACACTGGGTTGTACTCTGGTGTAGTTCTACACATCGTCATGCAAGAGGTAAAAGCTGGAGAAGCAGTTGTGCTGTAATCAGAAGTTGTAGGGGTTGTTGATCTGCTCGTCGTTGATCGGCTCGTCGTTGATCTGCCTGTGGTAGATCGACTCGTCGTAGATCTTCGAGATGTGCCCTGTTCTCTTCTCGTTGTCGTTCTGACAGTCGTTGTGGTTGAAGATGGCCTATTCCAAGGTCTGTTCTGATTGCTTCCTGGCCTATTCTGATTATTGCCAGGTCTGTTTTGTCCATCAGTTCCTGGTCGGTTGAATACGAAATCTTCTTCGCTGCTCTGGTTGATGTCAGGTCTGTTCTGATTGCTGCTTTGTTGGTTCTGGTTAGTAACAGGTCGGTTCTGTCCATTCCACGATTGGTTGAATTCGAAATCTTCTTCGCTGTTTTGATTGGATCCAGGTCTGTTCTGATTGTTGTTCGGCCTGTTCTGGTTATTCGGTCTATTTTGGTTCGAAGGCCTATTGAATTCGGAACCTTGCCAGTTGTTCTCGTTCAGATTGTTGCCTTGATTTTCCCATAACGAAAATCCAGAATTTTCTTGTCTTGGCCTGTTCCTCTGAGCGATTGTGGTTGCTATTATAAGCGCTAGAAGGAAAGCAGTTTATAAGATTTGTGAATGGAACAATTTTTGATGGAAAACCTTGCTAGAAAAAGGAAGTTTTATTGTTCCAGTTGTTCGGGTATAGCCGGTATAGGTACACATGGTATAGGTGCTCTAGAACACCCTATATGTCAGATATATGACAGTTAATAGCTTATTCTGAACATCTTATTATGATAAGAATCAAAATTTTGTAGATTATTCCGGCAAGCACAAATTAAAAGATTTATTTCGTTTGTCATGTGGTCTAACCATTGGAGGAATGTATAAAGAACAATAATTCATTCATTTCATTGTTGTTTCAACTGTGATATCGTACCGACATCATTAACAAGCCTGTAGACCAAGACCTTAGACATTAGAGTCAACGTATGTGGAGTGATCTTCAAAATGAATTATTACCAGTCAATGTTATTAATAATCGTCTGAATTCAGATTTGTATTGGATATTTCGATAATTAGCTTTGGGATATTTGTTTTTGGAACTCCCTGTATTCTATAAATATACACACCTTCTCGAATAATGGCAAGCAAATAATTTAATCAGGAAATACCCATTCAAGGGGAATCTTAAGAGGGCTTTCATGTAAATTTTTGCAAATGTTATTGTTCCGTATAAATAAACCATTACAGTTGGTAGAATAGGTAGAGAAGAATTTCCATATGGGAGTCTCTTAATTAGTGTCAGAATATTTGTTTATAATATGTTGTGATAGATCTTTACAACCAAGGTCAGAATTGAGGATTAATATAAATTAAATACACGATATAATTCATCCCAAACATTTCATGTACTATTGAGTTAATTTTTATCAAAAATGAACTATCCAAAGGTTAATTGAAATATATTTGTTTCTGGAAATGGGATATAGTTTTTGTGATCAACATGTTGATAATATCCAAGGAATTTCTTTGACAATAATGAGCTGATATGGACGAACACATATTTTCGTTTATTCAATTTTTCAATTGGAGACCTTCAGAATCAATTCGTCTAAGAAAATGACCCAATGGCTTGGCTTGAGCCATTCCATACGAATGCATAGTTGAGAAATTGAAAATCTGGAAAACTGAGAATTTATGAATATCCAAACTCAACTTTTTTTTTATTTTTTTTTACTGTGACTATTTTGTGCCGTTATTATACAATTAAGTACTATAGTTTCAATTCGATTGGAGCGTTATTTCTCATACTATTGAGATTGAAAATGATCAGATAGATGTTTGAGGTATATCTCCGAAATCTTTGGGCCTTGAGCATTTAGACTATAGGTCTTTTCTTTCGGAAGTTCTCGGACGGACTGACGGACAGAATTACATTTGACCAATAACTCTTCATTAAACCTACTCGTTTAAGACCAGAAAAAACTTTCCACTCATTAACGATGATTGGTGCGTAAAAGGTGAATTATTTATTAAAATAGGAAATAGGGCACTCATCGCACGAAAACACTTCTTTTAATTTCATTGAAAATTAAGTTATGAAAATAGAAAATTTTACATTTGCAGTACCATTTATATCACTACAATAAACGAATTGAGAAATAAATATTAAGTCCAATTTCATGCAATAGATTTCTGACACTCGGTATTAGTGCAGGCTAAGTATAACAAATAACAATAAAATAACTATATTCGATGCATTATCATATTTTAAGGATACATTCATCTCATATGTTTTATGCCCATAAAAAAGATAAAATGAATATCTGAGATGCATAATTATTCTAAAAATAAAATCTCAACCGGTTGTTTTTCTTTGTGAATTCTTCAGATGAAGGCCAACAAGGGCTCGATTATTTTGAGCCAAACGATATTATTATTGTTATAAAAATTGCAATTCAAGAAATCGATGAAACACCTATTTTTTATGAACACAATTTGGTAGGTATCAAGAAGAAAATGTTGATATCATTTTTCCAATTGAATGAAAATTAAAATTTCAATAAAAATACGACTCACCGAAGAGAATTGTTATCCTTTTGATCATCGTGTTGCACTTCACAAGTAGCTCTCAGCTTCTGAAGATGTTATTTCTCTACCCGCAACCGCTGAAACTTGTCAACTGGTTTGCGTTGGTATCCAAAACCAACATCATCTATGCTAATCTTAAGATTATTTTCTTGTTTAGGAAATTCCGTATTCCGTTTCCTTCGGGATTCTTATCACTTATAAGAAACGATGACCAGGTTTCATTATCAATACTTGATAACGTTATATAAAAATGTAAATGTAAAATTTGGAACTATTCTCTTAAGAATTGTTTCAGCCTTGTATTCGAGGAAAATTTAGTCTTTATTCACTGAACTGAGGAAACAAGAGTATTGGTATATGAATTTGAATAGCATCTAGCATTGATTCAATGAATATTTTCATCATTGCAACTGATCGAGTTCAAAGAAATCAATAACGATCATAAATGCGTATAATTTCGGATTCTGAAAATTGTTGATAGGAAATTATTTCCATTGGCGAAGAATGGCATATAAAAGAATTCTCCCAATTGAAAAATCAATGATGAGCCTAGT
Organism: Adalia bipunctata; assembly: GCA_910592335.1. NCBI lineage: Eukaryota > Metazoa > Arthropoda > Insecta > Coleoptera > Coccinellidae > Adalia > Adalia bipunctata. The sequence continues at coordinate 7,687,690 of OU342955.1, read as the reverse complement.
ACCTATATACCTACTTACTGCCTCACTTTTATGAGAATTCTTGAAAAAATTATTTTTAATTCAAGAAGAGTAGAAAAGATACCTCTTCAAAGAAAAAAAGACCTCAGAGTACCTAATGAGAGTAATAAAATGTTCTTTATTACTCTGAGGAAAAGAAAAGACTGTTTCTACAACTACCTTGTTCCTACACGAAGCAGAACGAGTGGATCTGGATACAAAGGATTTATGCTCACGTGACTCTTGAGCGGGAGCGAGTGGATAGCAAGGTAGTTGCCGAACAGAAAAATTTTTGAGACAATCCACACAATGGATTTTTCCCTTCTCCCAAAATTAACACATCTTAATTAAAACAGGCTTATATTGTGTAAAGCTCTTGTTGTCCTACAAATAATAATGCCATGAAATACAGGGTTTTCGATTGGAAAAAAACTACCTATTTTTCCATAACTTTTTTCACGCACCCTGTATATGTAGAATTATTTTTAGTTTGTAGATTTTTGTCAACCTTATGACCATGCTATATAAGTTTTCCACACGGTACAGTTTGGGCGCTATTTTAGCCGTACGCCTTGCTGACGCACCCTATATAAAATATCAGAATTCTTATCAACATTTCACCAAAGTCTAGATAAAGAAGTACCACATTCATGAAGTCTAAACAATCTTGTCGTTGAAAAACATTCATCCAGACTTCTTTGTCTTTATTGATGAAGTTCCTAGATAAGCATTCGAATGGTGATTATTTTATCGCCAAAATTTTCCTCAATTCCTTTTTAGGTCCATGGTTTAAAGGGATTATCCATTCACCACTCCATCTTGTGAAAAGATAGAAAGAACATCGATCTATTCGCGCCGTTTGCCAAAGGGAGAAGTTGGAGAGAATAGATCGAACGCTAACAGAGCAAACGGAGTGGACTGAATGGTAATACCCGAACGTCCCGAACGCAACTTGACATATTACATTGTTCTATGCATAGATTACATAACCAAAGACTTTTTGACATAACCATAGACATAGATTTTAGGTTAATGAACATAACCTGGTGTCTCTTCAACTGAATTAATTTCAACATTTTCAACACAGACACAGGTCTGGGATTTTAAATACCAATTGCATGAGTTTCAGATGAAAGGATGCTTTTTTTGTAAATTAATATAAAATTCACAATTATTCTGAAACCATGAACTCCCTTACTCGAGTGTTCTCCAAAATAATACTCGAGGGACCTCCTGTACCTGCCATCGTGGGTTCTATAAGATTTAAACATGTCCAAAAACCCCCGCATGGTGTTAACTACAGGAGAATTGTCCACTATCCCGAAACATACACTGTGAAACCTCTCGAGGTTTCTAATTTAGCTGGACGAGATCCAGTTTCAGGTAGATTAGTAATCAAAGGTCTCGGTGGTGGCATCAAACATAAATATCACTGGATTGATTGGAAACGAATAGGGCCCAAAGAAGGTCCTCCCCTGGAAGAGCGCGTTATGAATATTATTGAAGATGGATGTCGTACCGCCAGAATAGCTCTAGTTGCATCTGGCTCTAAGCTTCGCTATATCCTAGCTACAGAGAATATGAAACCTGGGGATTTGATTAAAACTTCCAGTCATATCCCACGAATACCCGGTAAGCAGCTTGGGGAATATAACAAGCTTTCAGAAAGATTATCGGTTGCAGTACATGCTGAGCCTATTCAAAAGTTACTTGTCTGGTTGACCTGAAGTGTTTCTGAATGCTTGTTAAATCATATATAACATTTTCAAGATTCTATAGAGTTTAAGTACGTCTAGTTCTTTCATTGTGTTGATTGTCTTGGTTTTCAGTTAGAGCAAATGAAGGAGATGCTTATCCTTTAGGGGCTTTAACGATAGGAACCCAAATCCACTGTGTAGAAAAATACCCAGGTCTTGGAGGATTTTTGGTCCATGCTGCTGGAACATACGCAACCATTATAAGAAAAGTAGATAAACGTGTTATCATTATGATGCCAAGTAAAAAAGAGTTCAGTTTGCCAGAAACATGCATGTGCACAGTTGGTAGAATTGGAAATATTGAACATTCTTCAATACCTATTGGATCCCCTCAAAGATTGAGGGAATTGGGATACAGACCAAGATCTGGTTTATGGCAGAGAAAAAGTGGAAGACATGGAAGAAAAGTGAGAGCACCTCCTCCAGTTAAGGAGATTGAAATGAAAAATAAGGATACAGAAATTATTCAATTAACTTATCCTTCCAAATTTGTAAAAACTTTGTGTGCACAGTTTCAATATTAAAGAGATTATGAATAAAATGAATAGATAATTAAAAAAATGTTGAATTTTGAATGTAAAACCCAGTGTGTACCATAACAATACAATATGGATTTCGACAGTGACTCATTTAATTCTTTAATGTATTCATTCATTTGTTACCAAAATTTCAAAACATTTTGTAATCTGAAAAACGAAGATTAAATTATTAATATGAACAAAACTTAATCTAATTTTTCGACTCAAAGTCGCTTATTTCCCAAACTACGCGTCAAAGGAGAAATCTAATTACAGATTCGTAATCCACGTGTCCGAATTAGTAAATAAAATGACCCGGGTCGATATACTCCAAAATAAAAAAAAATTCGATCGGATTTTTCGAACAAGATGAAAATTTGGATCTTCGCGAAAAAAATCAGAAAATCTGAACTGTTCGACTCTGATAGATGAGAATTGGTTTTTTTGATTCACAAAGGATCAATCCATATGCAAAAAAATTAGCATCTGAAAATATCAATTTTTCTGGGAAATACGGCAGTCCAAAAATTACCTATTTTTCGCGCACCTTTGCGAAAATCAAGAACTTGGCGCAAAATTGACCATGAAAAACACTATTTTTAGTTCTCCTCCTATTGTTCTACTGCATTATTTACATCATCCCAGTTATTATCAGTAAGGACCGGGAAATGACCAAATGGAAAAGATAAGAGTATCTAAGTTAGTTTTAACAGTCTTCTGACATGCTCATCGCTGAGCTACTTATCGATTTAAAAATTGATCAAACATGTCGTATTTTCAATCATCGCGTAATTTGAATGTGTCGACTTGGACGAACAAGGAATTAAATGATCTTATAAAAGATGTGAGCGATTATATTTATTTATTCTGTGTCAAAAATCAATAAATTTTTGTTGTAGAATGAATGCTATTCGGGTTGCTATAATATAATACAGGAAAAGAACTTGAAAGGCATAGACATCTTGGTGAGTTTGAAGGAATCATATTTTCTTGAGAATAGAAATCAGAATTTATGTTCTGTTTTTGAATTGAGCGACAAAAATATTAAATAAATCTTTTACTGTCAGAGTGTTACGACGTTAGCCACCGCCCGAAATTACTCATGCTTCTAAGACTACCTAATAGTAGTTTTTTTGCAATATTTCAAGCATTATGTGTGTCGCCCATAATTGAAATTGAAAAGAAAAACAATGAGCTTAGCCTATAAATTTTTGGTCTTTTTCATAGGTATTAAGGTGTATTTATTGGCCATGATATTGGAAATGAATGTTTGAAATTAATTATATTGTAATAAACATTGCATCAAATGCAGAAAGCAAGAAATTTTTTATTTACTGTACAGAAAATGCAGACTTCAATGACCCATCGACCTTCGGTATTTCCATCCAAGCATCCGGCATCAAATTAATAATTTGCAATCACTTAAAATGTACCGTTTTGGAATAAAAAAAATTTTGGAAAAAGGCAAATTATTTCAAAACTGACTCACATTTTATTTTCTTATTTCAATACGGTACATTTGACAAGGAAAATACAAGAGATGAAAAAGTTTCTAACCAAACCAGGCTATTCGAATTTAATTTTATCCAAGTCGTTGCGTAAGTTTTTCTTTAAATTTCATTTTCCGCCTTCTTTGAATCGCGATATCTCCCTATCGTTTTACTTTTGACCCAACATTTTCATAACAAACCGCCCTTTATTGTGAACATGGAATCACCCTTTCAAATCTTTCACAACAATTCAGAAACACCCTGTATAATCTCAGCTAAATTAATTTTCTTCTCAGAACCTATCTGAAAATTCCTTAGCGACATGGAAGTTACCACTTTGGAAATCAAAAAAACTACTTTCACTGAAAGAAACGTTGTCGAAGGATCCAGAATCACTTAGAAGAGAGGAAGAAAGTCTGAATGGTGAACCTAGAAAGAATATCTCGAGTACCTTATCAACATTACTCAATAACAAAAACAATAAGCAAAATATAAAGGGGTCTTACAGAAAAAAAATCGAAGAAGGTCACAGAAATCTATCGCCGAAAAGAGAAATTGGTGTGGACGACGAGAATTATCTCACACCTTTTAACAATTTAGTGAGAAGACCGAGTGGGCCCAAGTTTGACAGATCAGTCTTGCAACTACCAGATCGAAGAGGAAGCGACGAATCATCACCCACTCCATCCAGAAAACCAGTTGCTATACCGCGACCAGATTTGAACGATGATGAAAATGAGTATGAACCACCCCCAAGGCATACTTCAAACTCCAAAAAAGCTATACCCAAGCTTCCTTTACCACCACCACCCCCACCAACGGATGAACAAACAGATTATGAAGTTCCACCAACAATTGAAAACAAACTATCAGATTATGATTATATAGAGCCTGATGTAGACCCTGAACTTCCACCACCCTTTCCTGAAAGATCAAATTTAAACGTTGATAGATTAAAAAAAATTATCACTCCGGTATACATGAATGTAGGAAGAACTCAGAGTGTGCCAACCAGCCAAAATACGAAAAATGGTGTGAAACCCATCAAGAGTGCTTCATCTTTTAGGAATAAGCCATGGCAAACGAGACCATTGCCGCCTCTTCCGTTGGACTCAGAAAATCAATCACCTCAACCGAAAGCTACTACAAATAAGATGGAAGATGTTGAAGCTGTATATGAAAATAAGCCTAATGAAAGTTCTGAGTCAGGTAAGTAAAACAGTCTTAGTAGAACTGCTTTTCGATTTCAAATAAGTTGCTAATCTGTAGGTATATGTATACCCATGTATATTCAGGTTATACAGGGTCTTTCACGAAGAACCTCACCCATATTTATACGGGAAACTACTGAACGTATTTTCATGAAATTCAGCACTTATAAGTATTTCACGATGCTGATGAAATCTAAAATATTTTCAAGGCATGAGCACCTTCGGTTTTTCCGGAAATGACGTCAACTTCCGTTTTTCAAATTAGAACACCATTTTTTTATTGCAGAAATAGATTCCTTAGAAAATTTCAAGTTATTTTGATGTAATATTTTTCAGTTTTGGTTGGAAAATTCTCTCTGAGCGGGAAAATTCGAAAAAAATCGAAAATAGAGCTCCGCTGAAACAAGAATAACTTCGAGGTTTTTGGATGGAAAATTTTCATTTTTGGGATTTTTCAAGATGTAAGATTGATGTATCCACTTTGAAAATCGAAATCGCGATTCATGATACAGGGGGTGAAAAAATCGCCTTCAAAGTTAGGGATGACAAAATCGTGAAAAATCAATTTTTTCAAATTAGAACCCCATTTTTTTATGGCAGATATTGAATCTTGAATCAAATAATGTGAGTGTATGCATCACACCCTTGCCCTAAAATGGATATTTTCTGAGTTAATATCCACTTTAGGGCAAGGGTGTGATGCATACACTCACATTATTTTTTAACGTAGATTCAATATCTGCCATAAAAAAATGGGGTTCTAATTTGAAAAAAATTGATTTTTCACGATTTTGTCATCCCTAACTTTGAAAGCGATTTTTTCACCCCCTGTATCATGAATCGCGATTTCGATTTTCAAAGTGGATACATCAATCTTACATCTTGAAAAATCCCAAAAATGAAAATTTTCCATCCAAAAACCTCGAAGTTATTCTTGTTTCAGCGGAGCTCTATTTTCGATTTTTTTTTCGAATTTTCCCGCTCAGAGAGAATTTTCCAACCAAAACTGAAAAATGTTACATCAAAATAACTTGAAATTTTCTAAGGAATCTATTTCTGCAATAAAAAAATGGTGTTCTAATTTGAAAAACGGAAGTTTACGTCATTTCCGGAAAAACCGGAGGTGCTCATGCCTTGAAAATATTTTAGATTTCATCAGCATCGTGAAATACTTATAAGTGCTGAATTTCATGAAAATACGATCAGTAGTTTCCCGTATAAATATGGGTGAGGTTCCTCGTGAAAGACCCTGTAGTGGTAATTCCTCTGATGTGTATCTAGATAGCATCGTCATTTATAAATGGAATACAAAGGTTCATTCTCATTTTTCTTTCAGAAAACCTGCCCGAATATGGAAATATCACCGAATCTACTGATTCGCCCATCAAACAAAATTCTAGCCCAGGATCACAATTGAAAACATTACAGCCGTACCCTAAAGATCCCATAGATGGTCGGCGTTCAAATTTACGTAGTTTTACACATAAACCATCTTATACGACAAACAAGTTCAACAACGATGTCTCTAAAGAGCCTAGGGGGGAATTGGAGAAGAGAATATCGAAGAAAGAATCTAATGAGATATCCAGTCAAAACAAATTCAAAAGAGAACCTTCGAAATCGAAGGTGCAGTTACCAAAACCTCCATTATCAGTACCGCAAAATGCATATTTCGACGAAGTTCTTAATAAAAACCACATTTCGTCTAATGATTTTGGACATGATTCGGATAATGACAGTGAGGACCCAGGTGAGTTGTTTCCTGATTTTCATTTTTCGATTTTTGTTTTATTCCAGCGATAACACGACGTCAAATCACTATATAAAACATTTTTTTCATTATACCACGTTTGTAAATGAATTATCATTGGTAATATAGCACTCCAATATATGGTAACAGGAAGAGCTATTAGCTTTTTGACGCCTTAGGCAGAAACTAATTTGGTGCCCCCTCTCCAAATTAAATTGATATTAATTATCATCATTTGATTTTTCAAATAAATGTAGTTTTTGTTGAACTTAGAGGCCTTATGTTGTTTAATTTCTTGCAGAAAAACCTTCCGAATATCGGAATGTCACAGGAGCAAAAACGAAGGGAATTTCCAAGAAAAACACACAAAATTTACCATCACTTTCGAGTCAGCTAGCCTTTCAAATTTTCCAGAAAAAACTCAAACCTGTAACACCAATACGAAGGCAGAGTGATACGCCACAGTGGAGTGTTCAAGAGAAACCTAAAAATAAAGAGGAATTGCCCCATTGGAAACAACATAAGGAAGTTCAAAATGATGTGGAGGAATATGAACAAGGTAAAAAATAGTCCAAGTTTTTAATGATCCTTCATAGTTCGCTATGAATTGAGAATTAAATGCTTGAAACCATGAATCGAATCATCTGTAATTTTGCTAAAACATATACTGAATGCCGAATGCCAGAGGTACAATCATATTTTGAACACTTGCTTTGAATTGACCTCATTTTTTTGTTTCTATTCTATTTTAATTATGCCGAAAGTTTCATCAACTTTGTTTTTCAGAAGAACAACCTGAATACGGAAACACAGTCGTGACTCAAAACTCGGAGTCAAAACTCAAAAATATAGAAAAAAATACACAGCCGTTAGGAAGCACATCATTTTCCCAAATAAACAAGATTGAATCTAAAGTGATCCCTACGAAAAAAATCAATTTGAACGATGGATTAGCCAGTGAACTTCGATTTTTGTTGGAAAGAAGAAAAGGTCTAAACGAAAATATTGAAAGAAGGGAGGAATCACACATCCAAAATACTTCACCACAGTCGGTACTGAATCCGTATTCTGAGGATGACCAGACAACTGAACCAGAAGAGGAATTCGCACCCGAAACTGAAGATGATTTTGAAGAAGACGATTATGATGTTGCGGGATATAACCAGATGCGTAAGAATCCAATACTTGAATATTTTAATGAATCCTTCATCAATAAATTTGGGATACCTACTGAAGAATACTTTGATAAAATATCTCATCTTTTTTCAGTTAATTTCAACTACGAACCATTTTATAGAAATACAGACAGGAAAGGAGCAATAGAATTATTGAAGGACTTGAGAAACGGAGCTTTCTTACTGAGACCCAGTAGCAAGTATTTCCTCTCTATCACTATAAAAAATAATGGAAAATATTTCAATTTAGGAATTGAGAAAACTTCAGACCATAAAATTTTTTGCGGAGAAGGTACTATGAGGACACAGGAATTCTCCTCTTTGAAGACATTTCTAGAATATTTCGAACACAATCCATTCTTACTTCAAGGTGGAAGAGGTTTAGAAAAGGTTTATTTGCAAAAAGTTCTTCCTGTAGATAAATTCAACTGATGTATGATATACCTAAATGGAATGTATATTTATAACGAAAAATATATGAATTAAATTATTCTATTTAGATTACCAGCGACTTTTTATTTTTTCTCATGAACATTTCTAAAATGTACCTAAACAATTCCAAATCCATCTTCATCGCTCAAACGTAGAGCCTATTGCAAAGAAACAAATTCCACTTTAAGGCGCAAATTTTACCAAATTCAGAAGATGAAAGTCGAAGAAAACTTTTATCCCCCAAATATACAGGGCGCTCCCGTTGGCACGCAAGGCACAGCTTAAGAACAAAGAGTCTTTGGTTAGAGTGCACAGTGTCAGATCTATCTTCACCATAACCTCACTTACAGCTCCCCTCCAGAGTTCCCAGAATGGATTAAAATAAATAGAAGATTTCTCGGATCAAAAAGGTTCAAAACAACAAAATAAAAAGCTAAAACTGAAATATTTTATTTTATAACTTTCGAACTACACACAATACAAAAAAAAATTAGGTATCCCCACGGGGATCCTTATGTCTCCTTGATTTTTCTCTAGAATAACGTTTGCCGAATCTGTCATCTTTTGATCTATGGCTTCTCGAACTATGTCTACTGCTCCCACTACTATGATCCCTCTTCCTCCGATCTCTACTACCACTTCTTGATTTGCGTCGTCTACTCTCCTTGTACCTAGCTCTCTTTTCTTTATAACCGTGGGAGCTATGAATTGATGAATCTCTCGAGTGAGCTCTAGAGGTATTGTCATTATTTTCACATGAGCTGTCAATGTCCAACAAGGAAATTTTACTGATGCTATTGGATTCTTGTGAATCTTCATCATGATGAATATGCTTATATTTACTTTTAGACCTGCCATCTGAATATTTGGAAGAGTATTCTTCATCATTACGGTATTTCACACCTTCATCTAATAGAAATTGTCTTTTGTATTTTGTACCATATGAACTCCCGGAATTGTTGCTGAATTTACTAACAGAAGAATGAGGCCTCTCACTGTCCCGAAAATTATCACGATTCACTTCAACTTCATGTTCCAAAGAGTCTTCGGTAAGGTGATTATTTTCAGGAGTATGGGGTCCTTTACTGCCATTAATATTTTCCAACCAATCATTATACTGCTGCATTTGAGAATTAATCACTTCCCTCAGCACTTCTTTATAATTTTTGTGGTTTGTATGTATTGGTTTGTATTTAACACTTCTTCTTTTGATGTCTCGCTCGAAAGACTTCAGAGCTGTATTTGAAAATGAGGAATTTCCTTTGTCCTTCGTCATAATAGAACTAGAATATAATATGTTCAAATATGGATAAATGAGAAAACTATTGCACAACAAATTTTCCATGTTTGTTATGCTCGATTACGAATAACATCTTTTGAGGTTATTTTCAACTTCTTTATAACAATATAAAAAACATTGCAATACTAACGTATCAAATTCTGGAAGCTCTTCTGGTCCTTGAGTATTAGCTACACTGTAATCGTAAAGAACTAAACGTTCATCACTAGAGAACGTTGAAAGTAAACGACTGAAGGTTTGAGGATCTGGATCTTTTCCATTCCATGCTGAAAGAATTAAAACAACCACAATTCAATTTCTTATCCTATCAACAAAAAGTCCAGAAGATGAAAGATCTCAAGAATAGCAATCATTAACACCAAAATATATGAGCAGATTTTTTGCTCAATATTGTAGCATAAAACGACTGGGTATTTTTCCTCAAGTTCATCCTGCAGAATTTCCTTTTAGGTTGTGCCTCTTTCATTCTTGAAGAAAAACTTGGTTGGCGAATCCATCTATATTTCTTAATTTTTCAACCAGAACATTTTTCTACTTACAAATCAGACTGTACAGCTACAGACATCCTCTTGTATAATTGCACTGTTGAAGAGAATGCTTTGCATTCCCAATGCCAGTGTTATAAAACAGAAATTAATCCAGATCATTGTGAACATGACATAAATTCATATGCTTGTAATTTTTTTCAATTTGTTCAGGTATTTCACTTGCTTAGTTTGAATTTTAGCCTTATTCAATAGAACTCCATCATATTAAAAGTACTAGATGATCTCCGGAGTTTAATTTAAAACCTTTCATATTTATTGCAACACGTCTATAAATAATCTTTAAAAGTCAAAAATTCTTCAAATTCAATGCCGAGTTTTGTGATGCTGTATATGATAAAATTTTTGTTTGAAAATTCCAACCCCAGGTATTTGCTTCTTGAAAAGAGTTTTTCTATTGATTGTTAGAGTCCTCTTAGTACAAAGTCCCCCCTTATATACACACATATTCACATTAATGTACATCTTTTCCTGACTGAATCTAGTTCAGGACATTAGATATGAACAAACATGAAAATTATTTCAGTAATCAAAAGGATACCGAAAAAGGATATTTGAAAAAGGATATATGAAAGTTGGCTTTGCTATTTTCATAATTTTAAATATCCTTGATAGCAGAAAAAACAATTCTGAAAAAGTTTCCTCATTACTTTAAATAACTGATGGAGAAATGTGAACAAACCTGTTTGAAAATATGGTTTCTGGGAAACTGCTTGGCATAAAATTTCTATTTTTTTATTAGTATCTGTAAATAGGAAATGCTCAGTAATTTAATTCGCTGCAAGTGACCTATGCATTTACCAATTTTTATAGTACTTTGTTCAGATAATTTAACAGGTTCTGATATAAATTCCTCTTGTAGATCATAACCAGAACTCTTCACTATACATTTATCCACATGATCTTCGATTTTTTCAGCAGGTACTTTATGATTTTCATTATGGGGGCAAATCGCAAAAAGCCTTTGTTCCTGTTCAAAATATATGTTAGAGAATCATTACCTAGAGTTAGAAAATACTTACTTCTTGAATTTTAAGAACTGACCAGCCCAAATTTTTCAAAATTGACTGTACTTCATCTCTAGAACAAGTTACAAATTGATCCAAACTTTCTAACTGTTTTTTTCGTATTTCAATATTAAAGTCCACTGCCATATCAAAAGATTCCAGAAATAATGATATGAAAGTGAAAATGAGTTGAATCAAGAAGTACCGAGAACACAAGACATCAGATATATTCATTAATTCATTATGAAATAAATCTGATCAAATAATAGGTTTGTTCGCGTCGCAGTTCTCTGTTATTCTGGGATCAGAGAGAACTTAGTTCTAGAACTCATGGAACCGAGGCACGTTGTTCCATGACGCGAACGTTTGGGAACCAAATCCAAGTAGGTACTTTATTATTCATTGTCAGAAATGACAATGAAGTGTCAGAAGTTTTTTGAATTTGCTCCTGCTTTTTTACTACTTTTTCCATTAAATAAACGACTTTAAATCTATGGGAGATGATCCCCCAACACAAAGGGCCTGTAGCGTTCTTCGAACACCTGAAGAACAGAAGAATCATCACTTGGAAGATCGGACCTGATCGAAAGATCCTCCCGATCCAAGAGAGAGTTAGGACTTCGTGAAAAGGTTTTCAAGTACAAGAAGCTCTGTAACATGGATATTTTTTTAAGAAATTCAGTATCACTACACATACATGGGGAGACAGAGTTTTTTCAAAAGAATATATGTATATATTATTCAAATCAAAACAGAGATTCTGTTCAAAACTTCAGTCAAACTGAAATTGATAGTTTTAAGTTTTCTCTGGATAAGATGGAAAATACAACTGTAAATTCGGTAGAATGTAATTCAATGATTGGCGCAATTCCTTATCTAGTTGATTCTTCTTCGGACGAAGAAGAAGTTTTACCATTTTTCAAGTTCGGTCAGTTTGGTGATATTATATATTATATACATAATGTGAAAATCAATAGGTTATAACGAAACTGTTTATTCAAAAAATAAAAAATATATAATTCTCATTGGTATCACTATTATAACATCCTAAAACTAATATCACAACATAGGAACTCTTCTGAACATATAACCATAAACCAAACAAAAATCAATTATTATGTTGATTCAACAATTGTTTCATCAACTGTACGTGTTGCTCAAGAAGGTCATTCCTCCTACTCCTTTCCAAATTAGCCTCTTCTCTGACTCTAATGTTTTCTTTTGCCCAATCCTCATTTATTTTAACAATCTTCTCATACTGTTCAGAAATGAATGCTAAAAAGTTTATATTATTAGTATTCAGACTGAAACTTCATTCACGAAATATCAAAAATCAAATTAACATACGTACTTTCATCAATAACAGTGCCATTATTTTCCTCATCTATAATTATATTAGACCCGTCATCACGCTGCAAATAACATTTCGAAATCGAAGACATGTCAATCAACGAATTTTGAGTGATTTTGACGTTAATGTAGAGCACCGGTTCCTACTGTACCATCTACGGATCAGGAACAGTCAGAATAGCTGGGAACAGTTCCGAACTCGAGTGTTCCGACGACGCGAACGTCATGGGATTACCTGTTCCGTACGAAACGAACGGGTGGGATTAAAAATTACCAAAAAGTACAGTTCCGAACTGCGACGCGAACAAACCTAAAATTCATTGACATAGAGGTAGGTACAGGGAAGGTAAAATCTGTGGTAAAATCGATTATTTCCAGTCTCCACACCGATTAATCGATGGATCGTGGCCATCCCTACCGGTGAATTTTGAGGTTGACTTTATTATTCTATGGAAGCTTGGAAGCTGTCAGTTTGTGGTTGAGTTTCTTCTCAGGTTTCACGAAAAACATTTCCACATTCATTTTTTGAATTATAAATTGCTTTTCTTTTTTGAATTGTTAACTCCAAGATTGCTATATTAAGAAGAAAGCTACAAGATGCCGCGTGTTATGATAAAAGGAGGAGTGTGGAGAAACACCGAAGTGAGTATTCAAAAGATGCACCCCTGAAAATATTCTGAAACATTAAAAAAAAGATTATGAAAAACTGTGAAACTCTTTAAGACTATTCCTTCATGGCTGATTTTATCAATTCCAATGCAAAGGAGAAGTCAGTTTTGTCGCCAAAATTAGGACTCTTTCTGTGAATTAGCTCAGAATTTCACCATTCATTTCTTAATCTTTTGCATATTGTTAGCAATTCCTTTCTGCTTGTTATACTTATTCAGCGCTTTATTGATATTCATTTCATTTACCCTGTTTTTTCCTCAGGATGAAATTCTCAAAGCAGCTGTTATGAAATATGGAAAGAATCAGTGGTCACGTATTGCCTCATTATTACATAGGAAATCAGCTAAACAGTGCAAGGCTCGTTGGTTCGAATGGCTGGATCCAAGTATTAAAAAGACCGAATGGTCAAGTGTGGAAGATGAAAAACTGCTGCATTTGGCCAAAATTATGCCAACTCAATGGAGAACCCTTGCACCGATTATTGGAAGAACAGCTGCACAATGTCTTGAAAGATATGAATATCTTCTGTGAGATTTATATTAGATATTCATTATATATTCCATTTCCTTCTGCTTTGTATGCTACAGATATGAATGTTGACTTCACTTTCAGTGATCAGGCTCAAAGAAAAGAGGAAGGTGAATATGCTAATGATGATCCGAGAAAGCTCAAACCAGGAGAAATCGATCCCAATCCTGAAACAAAGCCAGCAAGACCAGACCCCAAGGATATGGATGAAGATGGTAGGATTTTTGGGAAACCAATAATAACAAAATAATAATGAACAAGTTTTGTTTCACAGAGTTGGAGATGCTTTCTGAAGCTAGAGCCAGGTTAGCCAATACTCAAGGTAAAAAAGCGAAAAGGAAAGCTCGTGAAAAGCAACTTGAAGAGGCCAGAAGATTGGCTGCCCTGCAGAAAAAGAGGGAACTTAGGGCAGCTGGAATTGAAGTTGCTTCAAGACCCAAGAAGAAAAAGGGTATCGATTACAATGCAGAAATTCCATTTGAAAAATTGCCTGCTATCGGATTTTATGACACCTCTAAAGAGACTGTTGACCCGATTGGGCCTGACTTCAAAAAAATTAATGATAATGATGAGGTAGGCTAAGGAAAACACTATTAAGTATTAAAAAAATTGCTCATGTTGTATAATGAAGAAAAAGTTGTTGGAAATATTATTTAATTCTTCTTTGTTTCAGAATGACAGAAGGAAAGATGTAAACGAGAAGAAACGGAAAAAAGAGAATAACGTCCCAAATGAGATATTCAAAAATGATGCTCCTGCAAAGAAAAGATCGAAATTAGTTCTCCCTGAGCCGCAGATAAGCGATAGCGAGCTTCAACAAGTGGTCAAATTAGGGAGAACAAATGAACTGGCTAAAGAAGTAGCCAGTGAGAGCGGCATTGAAACCACAGAATTTCTGATGAACAATTATTCGGTAACACCTACAGCCGCTGCGACTCCTAGAACCCCCATGTCTCAGAACGATAGAATCATGCAGGAAGCTCAGAATTTGATGGCCTTATCTCATGTAGACACACCTTTGAAAGGAGGTCTGAATACTCCACTTCACGAATCAGATTTCTCATCAGTCACCCCGCAAAGTCAACAGATCGCCACTCCTAATACAGTTTTAGCAACTCCATTAGCTTCGGTGAGGAGTAACACTAATTCCGAATTTGCTACTCCGAACAGAAGTGAAGTGTCTTTGAGTACTCCAGTTCTGAGAGACAGACTGAATTTGAATGCAAATAATTTGGGGACTCCCATGAACAATTTTATGGGGGCGAAGGAACAATTGCGAGCAGGTTTGAGTGGTTTACCGCAACCGAAAAATGACTATGAAATTGTGGTGCCAGAACTTGAAGAATCGAATAGGAGTGAAGAACCAACAGTTAGTATGGTTGAAGATCAAGCGGATATCGATGAAAAGATGGAGGCAGAGTTGAGGGCTAAGGCGGCAAGGGAATTAA
Organism: Adalia bipunctata; assembly: GCA_910592335.1. Classification (NCBI taxonomy): domain Eukaryota; kingdom Metazoa; phylum Arthropoda; class Insecta; order Coleoptera; family Coccinellidae; genus Adalia; species Adalia bipunctata. Next base: position 7,672,513 of record OU342955.1, on the reverse strand, counting down.
AGATGAGATCGCAGGTGATTCAGAGAACTTTGCCACGACCATCGGAAGTTAATCTGTCTGTGCTGAGACCGCCTCAGGAAATGTATGGTTTGACCGAAATGCAGAAAGCTGAGGAACTCATCAAAGTGGAAATGGCAACGATGATGATTTACGATAATATCCATAATCCCCAGACCATACAGGGTAAAAAAAAGGCGCCAGGAAATGCGGAACTGGCCTTTTTGGATCAACATCCGTATCAACCTTTCAAGAAAGAAGATTTAGAAGTGGCCAGGAAGATGATCAAAGATGAAATGGAGGTTGTGAAGAAGGGTATGAACCATGGGGACTTGTCGCTAGAAGGTAAGTGATCTATTTATTATTATTTATTGCAATTTTTATATTATTATTTCAAACCAGAATGACTTTATTCAATGCTGATGTGACTGGTTTCAAAGCCAAGTGAACACGGTTCTTTAAGAAAAAAACACCTCTCATTCTAATTTCTATCATTGTCATAAACAATAATAAAGACATCAGTTGCATGAATCCGAAACCTTTTCAGCCTATTCTCAAGTGTGGGAGGAATGCTTGGGTCAAGTTCTTTTCCTTCCAAATCAACAACGTTACACAAGGGCGAATTTGGCAAGTAAAAAAGATCGATTGGAATCGCTCCAGAAGAGATTTGAGCAAAACCGAATGCACATGGCTAGAGAAGCCAAGAAGGCTGCAAAACTAGAGAAAAAAATTAAAATTTTAACTGCTGGTTACCAAAATAAAGTTCAAAAAATGATGAGTAACATACAAGAATTGAATGAACAAGCAGATCAGTTGGATTTGGAATTGAATTCCTTGAAATTACTGGCAGAACAGGAGAAAATTGCAATGGCAAAAAGAGTACAGGTATGGTGATGGCTTTATAAAATGAATATATTATAATATTAATATTTTGAATTTTTTCAGAGTTTAACAGAAGATGTGAATAGGCAAGTAGATAGGGAGAAGACTCTTCAACAAAGGTATAGTTCACTTCAGGACCAGATAAGAGAAATTTATGGACAAGCTCTAGCACACAAGCAAGCAACTGAGATACCTACAGTACGATCCAATATTGAACCTACAGAAAATAATACAGATCATTCAGAAATAGAGAATATGAATGAGGAACATTCCAATGACGAATGTGAATGAACACAGTCAATTTTATAGGTATTTGTGATTATTGTAAAATAAATTATGTATTACGATATTATTGGTAACCAAAAAAATTACAATATTTTATTGTTGATGCAAAGGATTTTTTTAAAGAATTTTGTGAATAATGATAATAAAAATTTATTTCTTAATTGTTTTGGATCTTTATTGAAATCACGATAACCTAATTCAGTAATAACTGAACCTATACTGCAGCAATTTTTTTTGAGAAAACATTCTGTCTACAGACAGAAAAAATACAATCACCATATAATCATTTCCACGACCTGCTGACACTAAAGTACATAAAATAAATTATCGCCCATTTCAATCAACGTATAACAGAGAGAAAAGATGAAGAATGTGATCGCCAACATCCATTAGTGGATAGGCACAGGAAGAAGAAGAACGGAAGATCCGTGTCTTTTAGCAGTGCGACTATTTTTTCAACCAAATTTCAAATATTTTTTGAAAACTTCAACACCCTTTGGAAAAATGTGGTTCAAGATCTTTTTCTTCAAAAAAGTCGTTATTTTATCAAGAGACTATGCCGATGAGCTTTCCCAGCCTTGCAGTATTCCAAGTGCATTGCGTATCGAATAATTAAGTAATCAAAATTTTTTCCTCATCTAAACCCTTTGAAGAATAATCACTATTTATAAAGTAAAAAATACTAACTGGACTGGACTGATCATAAAATTCCAATATGAATAAAAGACTCATTGCTTTTATAATTTATTGATCTTGATTTTTCACATGTCATACATTCATATAAGGATAATATTTCATAACTTAACTTTTCTGCCGCAGTTTTCATTCATATGTTCCACTTTAATCCTTTTTCAGAATTATCTTGGTAAGTATTTAAAATTAAGCAATGTTATTTGAGAAATATTTTGTCAGATATATTATGTTCTGGTTTATTTCAATCAATTACTCAAATGGAGTAGGTATAGGGATATATTAGGGGTAGGTATACATTCATAAGATTCTTCCACATAAATTAATAGGGGTGCAAATATAGTTGGAATATCTACGGATACCTAAAAGAGATAGCTCAAATAATATGGAATGTTTCATCAAGAGATACAGTTAGAGTCCTATTTCGCCAGCCAGTTATAAGTATATGAATATTAGAACAAAGTTGAAACCTTATCAGAAGATTCATGTAATTTATGAAATTTGGAAAAACACATGTACAATTCTTTCAAACTGCTTTTTACTGGATCAACAAATAATCGCATCATTAGAAATGAATATTGAGAGAAATAGCCAAAAATCTAAAAATTACGTTAATACAAATCAAAGGTTTATTATTCAAAATAACAGAGCTTACCTAGTGGTTATTTTGAATGTTGAAAACTATAATAAATTCAAAATTCAACAGAAATCTGATATGAATTTTCATAGGAAATTTATATTCCTTCAGCGAAATGAGCTTAGCCTAACTGATATTCTTGATGAGAGATCCCCTGATTTTTGAAATGCTCCTAGTTCACCATATTTTTAATTATTATTTCATTTATTGCGCGTTTCAATGATATGTAACCAGAATGTAGACTCTCTGGGGTACAACTAGCAGTGTTAGAAATGTAGAAACACTGAAATCTGAAACCAGAATGAAAAGATATTTCACTAAGATATCAGTAGGTAAGTATACATAGATTTTCCTTATTTGATAATATCAAAATACTCATCTTTTTCCCACTTTACAAATGATATACTTCATATTATCACTTATATCACAATACTTTAACAATGCACAGACTATATAGTCTACATGTCCTATATTCAATGAAAAAATAGTGGATAAATAGGCTAAAATTTATGCCTAGGTACTTAATACAAATCTTAGTAAGTAATTCATATAAGAGCCTGTGGTGATAATAGTACAGCGAATTTGTGTCTCTTATCCATAGAAGTCGTTCATAATATTCCTACTATTGTGCAATTCATGTTTCAAAAAAATTGGCATAGTGTACGTACCTAACTATATTTGATAACGATTCATTCTTTTTTATATACCTACGGTCAGGCTCGTCAAATTAAAGACAATAAAAATCAACTTGAGAGTTGAGTGATCAAGAATATTACTTATTCGATTTTAAAATTGATGTCAAAGATACCTTTTGCAAAAGAAACCAACACAGACTTGATTTTTCTGGTATGAAATTCTACTTTATTTGAGCAATGAATGAGTATCCATTGATAAAGTATTGAACTACTTTCTTGGAAATATCGGTTTTTCGAAGATGAAATGGACGCGTCTTATTCTATTCAGAACAATTATTTGTGAAATACATTCACAAGGTAAAAACTGACCACAGCGAAAGATTCAAGTATAGATATAGATTATTGAGCAAAAAATTTGACAATATTTTGCGCAATACAAATCGGAAAAGACTTTTCAGGTAGAGAATTCCATTTTTGATCAAAATTTGCTACTAATGCTGCACTTGAAAATATATTATAAGTAGCAAAAAAGTATACCAAAAGTAACTCGAACTCAGGTTTTATATGCTGAAAGATTCCTTATGAAATCTAGCATAATCATTAATAATAAATCATTAGATTCACGATAAGAGTAGAATAAGATTTATTTCAGAAAATAACTCTTTAAAAAACTGTTAAATATTAACAGCTTATTCCATATATTCAGTATGCATTATTGTACTTTTACCTTATTACCTATACATATACAGTGGCATATAGGTACAATGATATTTGTCTAAGGGCAGTATTACAAACCTACTATGAAGTATTGTAAGCGCTTTATGCTGCATATATTGAAATCCCATTACTTCACTTCCATAACACTTTTATAACTTATCCTGCAATGATATTTTTGGGCTTTTTCAAAAATATACCTACATTGTACAATTTCTGGAGATATACGATGAATTCGTAATAAATTGTGAATACAATGACCGTTTTTTTAATTCGATGATTTCTCTGAACTACCTAAAATAAATGCGGATATTGTTCTTCCATTCTTAACTATAAAGTTTAAACAATAAATTATAAGAAAATCGTTTGGTTATGATATAAATCAATGAAATTCGAAAATTTCTTTCATGATGAATTATTAGAAATAGAGGATTCAATACCTTTTCTGCCTTAATGATATCGACTTTTTTATACAGTTCAAAAGAAACTGAAACTATATATGAAAAATAGTTATCTATTTCATAAATAACAGCACAAAAACTAGGTATCTATTAACGAGAATGTAAATACATATTCCAAACACTAAAGCTTCAAGTTAGACTTAGTTTACTAATCAGTAAACTCCTGATAGTGATGTCTCAACATGTTGTTAGCTCTCCACCTATTCGATTTCCAAGATTATTTGTATGCGATTTAGTCAATGCCAGTGTGAGATAATGAATAAAATATGGACCAAATGACTGCTATGGTAACATTCATAGCCGCTAACTATTTTACAACCTTCCTGGATCAATCGCAAGAAAAGGGGACAATTAAGAGAAAATTCGAGAAACATATCTCAATTTCAAGCTTGATAGCTACTTTGCAATACTCAATTTTTTTAGATGACACCTAATACTAAGCATAGCCAAATTATTTTGAAGGATCGAAACTGGATTTTCATGGTTTCTCATTAGTTTTTCAAATTTTATTATCGCTACACTATGTCACTACGGATCATTTTATCAATTTGCATTATTTTGCACATTCCTTTGTTGAATTTTTCGTTCCATTTTCACCAAAGATGATAATAATATTTATTTATTTATGAAAAATTATTGGCGATGGCAAAAAACTAATTCCACATACAGAGTGTAACAACCAAATGAAATAAATTCAATCACGAATGAATGAGGGGGTGTTAGGAAAAACGCTCGGACACGTCGATTTGTAATTTTAAATGCGCATATTTTTCAAGAAAATAAAATTATATAGGATGTTCCATGCGACCGTGGCCAATACCACGTGCAACCCCCGTATATTATTTATTTTTTGGATTCTTCAGAAAATTCTAGACATAATTCATGTATAATGTCCAATACCTATCTTCAACTTTTTCGGAAATATTAAGTGTTTTCAGATTTTTTACAAAAATTAACATTTCAAATGAAAATTATTTTATTTCACAAATTCGATACATTACACTCAAAACTTATTCCCCATTAACTCTTGATATGAAGAAAGTAGGCAAAAACGCCTGAAATGTTGAGTACCGTTAGAAGACAATTCTACACCAGATTAGCATGTTGCCAAGACGTTCGCGGCGAGCATTTTGAACATTTCCTACATTGACATTAATGTTTTTCTTGTTTTTTTTTAATAATTAAGAAACAATCAGTATTACTTATTAGGTTTTAAGTGTAATGTACCGAATTTGTGAAATAAAATAATTTTCATTTAAAACGTTGATTTTTGCAATAAATCTGAAAACACTTAATACTTCCGAAATATTTGAAGATAGGTATAGGGCATTGTGCATGAATTGTGTCTAGAATTCTCTGAAGAATCTAAAAAATAAATAATATACAGGGGGTTGCGTTTGAAATAAGAAAGTTGGTATTGGCCACGGTCACATGGAACACCCTATATAATATTATTTTCTTGAAAAATATGCGCATTTAAAGTTACAAATCGACGTGTCCGAGCGTTTTTCCCAACACGCCCCATTTATTCGTTATCGAATTTATTCCATTTGGCTGTTACACTCTGTATAATTCCAGCGAAATCGAGGAATAAATTAATGGGATATTGGAAATTGTGCTAATTAAAAATCTTGAATATAGTACACAAACTGACTCTGCACATAAGTTACTAACATTTAATTTGCACATAATCGAATGAGGAAAGTCTTTTCTTGTATTGCGGACAGATTGACTAAGTTGAGGCGAATTTTTTCGATAGTAGACCCTGTATTTTGTTGGTCTGTAACTCTGTACCTAATAAATACTTATTGCGAACATTCGATATCGATAGGTACCTACTTACGGCAAATGCTGCGTTGAATATTTTGGACGAATTATTCTATAACTATAAGCTATTTGATGTAATTAATGATATTTTTCATTTGAAAACGCATCGAATAATAGTTGAAATGACTCGGAAAGCGAATTTCATTTAGAAATAAGCAGTTCATATTGCATATTTGTTAAGCTTTGGGATTCAACATCAATTAAATATTGACTATCTGAAGTTTTTTAATAACTTTGGAAATCGAATGTTTGAAACTTTCCTACTTCTTGTATTTTTGCGCATAATATATGATCCAGTATCCAGTTTCCAAAATGAATTCAGCATTTTATATCTTGGAAAATATATAGTTCACCAATGTATTATTCGATGAATAGAGCTTTTCGTTTTGCTCAGGAACCTTAACAATTAGACATCCAAACTAACTTAAACAATTAACTATTTCTGCTCGAAAAATTACATATTAGCACATATACTAAGTTTTTCTAATAAGTCACAAATCATAACGAAACTTATAGTTACAATATGGGATATTCTCGATTTTTCTTTAAATACATCTACAATTCTGCCTTTTAGTCCCATAAGAAAATATTGTGCAATCTTCCATACAAATCACTTCATCTTAATTTTTTCAATCTATCTACATACCTACACCTAAAAATACTGACTGTCTTGTCAGTTTAGACAAACATTGAATTTCTCCCAATCCCGATTTAAATCGGGTAGAAAATGACAATAAATTGTCGACAATTTAACCATCCACCGCAGGGGCGTCCATTTCCAGGACTTTAAACCCCTGTGTCGTTATAAATATAAGCGACCGCATTATTTTCATTCATTTGAATTCGTTTGGTGGAGTTATTATTGTAAAAATGGGATGATTTCCTCATGGAGGTCGACGATGACATCATAGCTACGGTTTCGTAGTACCTCAATCTACCACAACATTTCCTGCTCTTTATTATTGCAATGAACCCGCGTCGATATTTCTTATTGAAGAAGGCATATAAGATGGGATTGATACAAGAATTGGATGCTCCCAACCATTGCGCTATTGGTGTGGCTATTGGTAAAACTTCTTCTTCCCATGGTTCGATATCGCCACCTAATTTAATCCTAGCAAAAATCACATACAGGGGCAGCCAAGACACTACGAACAATATAACAACAACCACCAGCATTTTAACAACTTTAACTTTCGATTTCTGCTGCATTCTCTCCATTTGCGCGTCTTTGGTGTCGGTGGGAATGTCTCTCTTCCATACTTTTATCCAGATCAAAACGTAGCACATGGTGATCAGAATCATTGGCAGTATGTAGCAGAACATCATGTTTGCTATGAGAAAATAAAGGGCTCCATCCATGGCGTCTGGCCACACTTCGATGCAAAGTTGAACATCTGGAGCATCGCTGAAGATAACGACTAGGTCGAAAAATATCGCCCATGGGATGGTTGTCGTGAGGGCTATGAACCATATTAGGACGATCATGAAGCGTGCTCTTCGCTTCGTTATCTGGCATTTCATCGGCCACCATATTGCCAGAAACCTGAAAAAAAAAACATCTTGAAAAATCCCAAAAATGAAAATTTTCCATCCAAAAACCTCGAAGTTATTCTTGTTTCAGCGGAGCTCTATTTTCGATTTTTTTTTCGAATTTTCCCGCTCAGAGAGAATTTTCCAACCAAAACTGAAAAATGTTACATCAAAATAACTTGAAATTTTCTAAGGAATCTATTTCTGCAATAAAAAAATGGTGTTCTAATTTGAAAAACGGAATTTGACGTCATTCCTGGAAAAACCGGAGGTGCTCATGCCTTGAAAATATTTTAGATTTCATCAGCATCGTGATATACTTTTAAGTGCTGAATTTCATGAAAATACGTTCAGTAGTTTTCCGTATAAATATGGGTGAGGTTCCTCGTGAAAGACCCTGTAGAACTACGTTCGGCGGGTAAACTCAAGCTCGCCATGAAAAGTAACACTCCTCCTCCTTATGAAATAATATATCTACTATTCGAAATCAGGAAATGTGTGAAGTCAGTAAAAAAAAAAAAATCTAATATCTAAATAGTTATTTATGATATGAGTGTTAAAAGTGACGTTTTTGCGAGTAAAAAAGTTTGTGAAATGAGCGGAGCGAATTGAACAATTTTCCTGTCATTGGAATTTCGTTCCTGTCCAATTTTCGTCTTGGGTTTTTAAGTGCTTAATGTGTTTGTCGAGAGTCCAATTATTAATAAAATTGACGATTTGGTTGTTCCTGTGGATATTGAAGAGTCTGCAAGAAGAGCAAATCTGGAACTCCTACCTAAAATATCTGTTCAGCAGTACGATATTGCATGACAATTTCCTGGCCTAGTGTAAATTGAAAAATGTAGAAGGGAACTTATGTGAACCTGTTTTCTTGGCATACTTAGAAGAAAAATAAAAAATATGGAGTTCATCAACTTTGTGGAGCAAATTTTCAATAATAAAGTCAAGCGCCCTTGTTGAAACAAGGTTTATAAATGAGGCATTAGATGAGAAATACTTGATGGTTAAGGTTGCAACTATTTCCGGATTATTTGGAGCCTATCGGCGTGAAGAATTGTGTAATTTATCAATGGAAGACATCGAAATAACAAATGAATTATTGGTTATACAACTTCCAAACACAAAAACGAAAGTCAGTCGTTCTTTCAGTATTATTGGGAAGTATGTTGACTATTTTCATAAGTATTTTGCACTGCGCCCTTCTGTCATCGAACATCGTCGTTTTTTCCTGAAATACATGAATAATAAATGCACTGCCAATCCAGTTAGTATCAATACATTTGGAAAAGTTCCATCTATTGTTGCCGAATTCCTCAAACTGCCAGAACCAAAGCAATATACAGGACACTGTTTTCGAAGATCCTCCGCTTCATTGCTAGCAGAATCAGGAGCAAATATTACGGATATAAAAAAACATGGTGGATGGAAGTCTACGACAGTAGCCGGGGGCGATGTTGATCATTCCATTGCATATAGAAATGTCATTGCTGAAAAAATTCTCCCAACCTCAACAGATTTTGGATCATCATCATCCAATATTGTACTTTCGGTTTCTACAAGTACTGATAATGCTGAGGATTCTAATAATGTGTTGCGAAGCTCCCTAACGTCACAGGGCATTAATGTTAGTAGGTAATTGTTCTAGTTTTACGATTAATATTAATGTTCATAAGTAATGATTGTTAAATATTGATAATAAAATTTGCAATTGCTGAATTTTTCTCATCTGATTTCATCATAAGAAAATGGAGTGCTAAAAATATTTTTAACACTAATGTTAAAAATATTTTTAACACGCTTCCACGTAAACAATCAATTTTAACATTGTTTGCTGTCATTAAGTGTCAATTTTAATGGCTGTTGTACAAAAAAACCATAATGATGCTGGAATTGATTCAAATGACAGGAACTGACACAAATTGGCCACTAAATATGGAGTTAAATCTCAAAATTTGTCTGGCCCGATTGCATCCCGTTCTATAAAAATTCGATGTACGCATCTAGATCCTAGAACCAGACAGAGGACAGAGCAGATTGCCGATATAGATTTCAGCCCAAACTCCTCACCAAGCGTATCGTAAATCCCTCTCAAGTGGCCCAAGTTCAAATAAGATGGGGCGAACGAGTTCAAGTTCAATTATTATTTGTAATCAATGCGAATTATCCCCTTGGGTTTTAATGAGCAGCTCTGGAACATTGAGGAATTTCGCTTGCTAGGCTCCGGACATAAAATAGAACGTGCGTGTGTGGGATAAGCTTCTCGAGTTAATACTTCTGGAGGATCTGCGAGTCTGCGACATCGTTATTTAATCCGATCCGAGGTGGTAACTCTGTTTACGGCCCTTGAAGTCAAATCTTTTTCGAGTGTTACTAAAGGCGAAAAAGGTCGGGAACGCTCCTTTATCATTAGACTCTGCCTAAGCTCCAGAATTGTACCGCATTTGCAGATGGCGCAGATTAAAGAATGAACACTTAAATCAAGCAGTCGATCTCCTGAGCCATGAATGACAAATCTGAGAATCATCTCAGATATAGTCCGAATACTCCTACTGCATTCTATTGTTTTTAATGGGCTTATAAAGGATTTAAAAGCAAAAATGCGGAAATTTTGAGTGCGCTATACGAGTTTTCTCACATAAAATGAATAATATGGTGTAAAAATAGATACTTTTGGCACATGGCACATGAGAGTGTCAATTTTTCAAAAATCCACTCGAATGTACCATGAAAACACGAATTTTATACGCACGAAATACAAGCAACATTTTTTGTACAACTGTGGATGTGAATTAACATCGTCTGAAATACAGGGTCAGCGGCGGCCTTACCCATTGCGAGGCTCTGGGCGGCAGGTCTTTGCGAGGCCCTTTGTCTTTCGTGAAAAGTATGTGATTCGAAATTAAGTCGAGTCATTTGGTTTAGATATTTTGTCATGTTCGAAGAAAACTGCCCGAGTTTTACAAATAAGTGAATAAATTTCGTGTTTTAAAATATTTTACTTCGAAAGATTCACAAATTCAACAAATTCGGAGAAGATGAATTTTAAAAATGATGTTAAATTTCAAAATTAATGTTTGTGGCTTTTTCTCAAACTAAAATCTTCAATTAGAACACAATAATCCAACGAATGAGCTACGTCATTTTCTATTGAAACAAAAGCAAGTGCTGAAAGCCGATCTTGTGCCATCGAATTTCTCGAATGAGTTCTGATCATTTTAAGCCTCTGAAAACTCCTTTCAGCAGGCGCAACTATAACAGGTGTTATAGGTGGTGGCAATAATTCTCAGGAAAATTTCGATAGTGGGGTAAACTTCAGTTATTTTTTTTCTCTTGTGTATTTCAGCACCGAGATAATACTTATCGTCGTTTCTGTCATACACACTGATGAACATATTCAGTTCTTCATATAATTTATCTCCATCAATATCACATGATTCTCCTACTGTCATGGACATTTTGCAAGTCAGAAGTTCAGTATTATTGATTTCCTTCATTTTTTTTCATTATATGAAACCAAATATGCTCTCATGCTGTTTAAGTGCCAGAATCCTAGGATGGCAGCTTGTGCGCAAATTGTCGACAGTGACATAAAAATAATTAATTTTGAAAATCTCTTCCACATTCAATTCTTTAGCTTCATCTTCCCCTTCATAATCAAAATGCATTTTTCACAACGTCTTCTAACTTCATTAAACTTTCTTTCAATATCATTTTCCCCAGCTATTTCTTTCGCTGTTACAAGGGATGACAAAGAGAGTGTACAACTTGTGTAGCAACTCAAGAAAAGATTTTGCTTGGGCACAAGATGATGCTGCATCTCCTAAGATGAGATTCCAGCTATGACTCCCACAAGGTGAAAAATAAGCAAGTGGATTAATTTCAAGAATACATTTTTGGACACCACTTCATAGCATGTAGTACCTACGACTGTTCGCAGCACAACGCCAGTCGATAGTTGGCCCGAACTTATCGCGAAATCATACTTCTTGAACAATTCGAATGAAAATTTTCACTGTGAAGAAAATTTGCTTGGGTTCTTGCGCGAGGCCCCTCCAAGAGCGAGGCCCTGGGCGATTGCCCCGTTCGCCACCCCCTAAGGCCGCCTCTGTACAGGGTCCTGCAATAGTGCGTTCTTCTTCCATAACTGCCGAACCAGACATCTCAGAGATTTTGTTGGAAAGTAGACCTCTTGTACCTTCATTTCTGCACCTCAGAAAATTATTTTCTGATATACAGGGTGTCCCCGATAAAAAATATCATTTTTATGATGATGCTCAGGAAATATGATTCTGGGAAGGTTTTGGAGTTTGTCAATAATTATTCATTCAGTTTCATTTCATTGTTTGAGCTCTTTTGAATGTCCGTTAGTTTTATTATGTTATTATTTGAATAAAATTTTCATTTGCGATATCATTTTTCGTGTCTGCTGGATGCGGGGGTTGAAATAATAAAATAATGTTACTTCTGAGAAAATGTAAGGTATCCAATTGTCTATATTATTGTGGAAAAAATATAGGGTGTTCTATTTGAAAAAATCGAGAAATAATAATTTTAAGTTCTTCATATTTGGACCTTAATAACGGACACCCTGTATATGACAGGTTGATCGTTTAGGAACCATATCAAGGCTAATCCTTAAATTAAAAAACTTTTAGTTCAAATTCATGTTACTATCGCTTCTGGAAATCGTCAGAAGACTTTTACTGAACTGCTTTTCCCTCAACTTTTTGCAGTTTTCTTCGAATAAGATCTGAACTGTTGGAAAAATGTCCCTAAGATTTTGCGTTATGAAAGAGGTAATGAAGGTCATTGAAAATATGTGGAAATATATGGGGTGATCCATTAAAAAAAATCATCCATTTGTTGAATAACATTTATCGGGGACACCCTGTATATCAGAAAATAATTTCTTGAGATGCAGAAATGAAGGTACAAGAGGTCTACTTTCCAACGAAATCTCTGAGATGTCTGGTTCGGCAGATATGGAAGAAGAACGCACTATTGCAGGACCCTGTATAATTATTGAAGACAATGCTTCCAATACAATATTTTAATCGCAATATTTCGTTTCCTTTGTACCTATATTTTTATGCCTTTTGAATACTTGCATTTTCGATTGCTCGTTCCACTCCAACGAGAGCTATATCATTTCTTCACGATGTCTGTATTTTTTTAATATAAAAATTTTCTATAACTACACATAATATTTTTCCTCTATAGGGTGATTCTGAACTGGACTACAAGAATCTCCCCTCATATAACCGACTTCCTGAAGGAAACGAAGTTCAAGTTCATCCAAATGACCTCTTGTCCCCCCATATTCCCTCTTTATGGATGCCTGGAGCCAGTGCTAAGATTATTTCCAAGTCTGATGGAGACATTCATGAAAACGAATGCTGCAAATTTGGGGACATCTTCTTCGTGGTTCGAAAAGACGCGGATTGACGGTAATGGGTGCATTAATGGTCTGCACGGATCATTACTCGGATAGAGGTCCAATCTTAGCCTTATAGATCATAAGCAGTTGACTGGAAGTGAAATAGCTCCTGGTTCGAAACAGAAAAGCAAGTTTCTGGGATGTCCTTTTAGCAACTTGTGACTTTTCCGAAAAGGTTATTGCCAACATTGACACTAAGCGTTGAGATAGATGACTTCAATGTATGATTACTCCTGACAAGCTTATATTGGGAAATCGTTGACGCGAGGCAGAAACTGTGTTGGTGCCAAAATCGATCCCTGTGGAACACCAGCATTAATGGGTGAAGTGTCAGATGAAACTCACCACATGGAGAGACGCATTTAAGTTTTATATATTCTGACAATTCTAGTAGGTGCCCAGTGGTTTGATTTATTTTATGCGATTTCTTGATATTATCCTTATTTTCACTTTTTCATTTTTGTATAACCCATCCATCCATTCATTCAATTTTTAATTATTCCCATACAACGAACATTACCGAAAAATTCTCTAGATGGAAATGTGTTGAAAGTTGGATCAAAAATATTCCTTCCTGAGGTTAATGTATTCTATTTCGTTAGATTCTAATCTGGAAACTGATTTCATCGTCGACCGTGCTTTATTACAGTTTCACCGCAGGGTGCTTTACCTATCAGCTAACTGTCTTTTACTCAATATGAATCATACGTTCTAAAAATAATATTACATTGCTCAAACTAACGACCATAAACAAATGGATCTTTCTGGTAACCCTTTCACTTTTCCGATGTTTCTCAAGTTCAGGTTCACTATTATCTTGCAGCAACGTCGTAAATGGACATAACGCTACGAGTGATTGCCCCAGTTTTTATGTTAATAGGACCCTTATTGCATAAGCTGTTTGTGTGTGTCCAAGAGTTGCATATTTGGAAGGCATGAAATGTTTCATAACGTGGTTTGATCTCGAAATAACCACCAAGAATGGGATATTTTTTGGAGGTATGTTATGAAGGAAGACTATGGATTATTAAATATAATGAAATTATGGCTTCAAAAATATAAATTGTCCTTCAATATTGAAAAAAAAAACCAAATATATAGCACAGATTATCTCCTACAGGAATTCTATATTAAACAAATACACATAGTGTACGGAATCTATTTATATCGAGAATCTTCTCTAACGTTAATAAAAATAGGAATAATCAATTATATGCATGTCATAAACAATAAAAAACAAGAAGCAAACCAAAACAAAAAAGAACTACCTGTCAGTTTGAAAAACATGGCCTTAAATATTTTTGCATACCTAGCACTAAAAATCTACAAGATCCCAGACTTCATCAAGTCCATTTGCAGACCTTTCGAATTCTCAATATGTTTCATGTGTTTGTTTTAATGTTTTAATTTTATTTCCTTTTGTTAAAAACTAATGATTATGATACATACAGATTTTAGCATCTGGGTATCATTGTTAAAATTAAACAAAGAATTAAAGTTAAATAAATAGAGACATCTTATGCAACTACAGCTGCTGTCGATTTTCTTGGATAGTTAAAGTATTTGGAAAATGCAAATCTACCTAGAAGGTGGAGCCGTCAAGAGCTCCTGACTTCAGACCATTGCTTTGACAAATTTTCCGTTAAAGCTTCTTCGTTCTGAATTACAGATTGAAGTCACTGAAACAAAATTTCGTACATTTTATATGGAGTGAACTCAAGAATTATCATCTTCAGAAGGGTCAGAGTAACCTTTGATCATATTTTTGAAACGTCCAAAAAAATTAGGGTCAAGGGCGAATCGATATGTCTGTATTATGCATTAGTCCATAATCCATCAAAGAAAAGTAGTTCTCCGTGTTTCCGATAATTTATTCTGTATCAACCATATTGTAATAAATGAACTGAGTATAGGATGCTGTGTAAAATTATCCTATTAGATCTTCATGACTTATAATCATGTAATTATGCAAATTGAAACCCATATCTATAATATTTCGAATATGAAATGGGACTACAGTTTCATCGAGAAATTGAATAATTGCTAGGTTTGTTGAATATTCACTTTATCATCGAGAAACTTATCATTAAGTAAAATTATATCGAAGATTGAGACTATTTTCAAGAATCCTCATACACCATACCAGAATTTTTGTGTCAGTATCAATGCACGTTGACCTAACCATTCAAGACCAATCTTTTTCATCGAAACAAGAGAATTTTGAGCGGGAAAAACTGAACGCAGCCGCTAAATTGAATATTGATGCCTACGTTCAGTTATCTCTTTGTTCCCAGGAGCAGGGATTTTCCATGCAAATAACGGCTCGAAGATATTTCCATACTGAATCAATTCTCGGCGGTAGAAAACGGCTTTGGTTCTATACAGACAGCTAGCTTTGAGCACAAATTATATTTTACCCAAAGCCGCGAAAACAGTTAAGATGAGTTTTCGGTTTACTCATGAAAAAACTAGGTTCTGAAATTATTCCTCAATTGGCTGGAAAATATTTGATGAGCTATCTGCAAGTATAGCAGGTCAACTTTCTTTTTGCACAAGGTATTCAGTTGGCAAAAATTGGTAGACATTTCTGAGTGAGATCTCAATTGAAAATCTTCATAGTCTCCCTGAACAGTAACTTTTAAACTCACAGGGAACCTCTTTTGAAACCTTCAAAAACCAGAGGTGTTCTTTCTTACGTTTTCCAGTTTTGAGAAGCCATATTTTTAACTCCTATCATTCGAAAGTTCAGCATGAAAATACAGATGATGTCCTTCCCTTCCTAGAACTTATTTCCCAATGGGTACAGCTCGAAAGAATTCGATTGAGCCTTGAGACCAAAGCCAGCAACAAAGGTAAACAGATCATCCGAAATCTGCTACCTCAAAAGGATTTTGAAAGGTTTTTTAAACCGTATATGTCTTCCACAAATGAAGAAATTGTCGAATAACCATTCAATACATTGTAATTATAGCAATCGAAAAGATCCAGTTTCATGACTAATAAATTGTTAGTTATGAAACTGTAATCGGAAAATATCGATGGACCCATTTACAATTCTTGCTGAAAAGGATAGAGTATCTACTTACTCAAATATCTTTCCACCCATTAGGACAACAAGCTGAAAGAACTGCTGCTTCATCCAGTAGCGTTGATGAATCAATTCATATTAAACTAAGAATAGCAATGATAGAAGCCTTCCATTAATCATTTTTCCGACAAGGAAAAAGTTTGTAGCCGACCAAAGAAACTCGGACTTTAGCGAAAAAGGATTCCGGCAATCCCAGAACACTATTGTGAGATTAATAGGCAATCAAATCGGACCGTTTACTCGGACAAATGAGTCTATTTCACCTCAACGTACTCGGTAGACAACAACGGTTCCGATTAATTCCCAAACTTGGGATCATTTGTGATAATTTAGTTAATGCATGTATCCTGAAAGTTCGATGTTTTGAAATGATGAAGGTGGAGAAGAGCTTTGCCAACATCCAGGGTACAAGTTTCCACTCTGTGGGGTTATACAGTGTGGACAAGCCAAAAAGCATCATCTTGGTTAGGTACTTATAATTGTCATTCTTCTTCGTGAAAGTTAGAACCCTACCTTCAACATCTTTCGAAAGACAGGTATACTCCATTCACTTTTATTTAATCACATAGGAGGTCATGGTTTCGTTTTCAGGAGTTGGTGCACCTGATGAAAAGTCTGTGCGCGTACAGAAAATATCGTTAATGACAAAACGACGTTGCCAGTTCCTTTGTTTACATCAAAGTGAAAGTATCAAAGATATTCCACATTTTGTCAGTTCGAATCGATCGGCGATTTTGGGGCGAAATATCGATAGAAAATCGCCTATTTTTCCGTTCTTCATCGTCCAGAAGAAGTTTTCCGTCGATATTGGAAATTTCGTAAAAGTGTCATTTTTTCATTGCACGACTTTTGGCGTGAGTACCTACGAACGGCAAATTTGAATTGGACCAAAAATCGATTTATAAGCATAAATAAAGCGAAAGTAAGTACTAATCGACCTTTTTACACTTGATAACGAATTTTTTTATGTATCTGGCCGTTTAGAAAGATTTCAAACGAAATTCCGTTCCCCCAGAAGTTTTGTTAGTTTCGGTATCGTTTTTGGTGCTCAAAATTTATTTGGAATGTGTAAATGGACAAAAAAGGCTTCCTTATACGATCTTCTAACGAAAACGATCGGAAAATATGGTTCAGGTAGGATTTTCGAGGAATTATGAGGAAAGAACTTGCAGAATGAAATTGCACGATTTTCGTAAGTACACGGGTTCTGGATGGCCATCATCGATCTCTAAATGATAATTGTTGATCGTTTTCACGTTTCAGAAAAAACACATCGAAAAAGCTAAAAAAAAGAAGAAATATGACTATATCTCAGTGATCTCTTGTACTTTTCATGCAAATAACTAGAAAAGGAATCCTTTCTATCAAATCATATAAACGTTAATTATTTTCGTTCATCACATCTTTTCCAATTCATTCACATTCTGAGAAATACGCTAAGAATGTAGAAAGGGCAACATAGTGTTGACTTGGAACATGAAAATATTTTGAAAAACGTCATAACTTCGATACAGAGTGGAATGTGTCAAATTTCCAAGGCCAGAGTTGTGATTTTATAATTGTGAATGGAGTATACATTCCCCAATTTTACAAATAGGAAGTATAGGCTTGAGATACATCGTTTGAAAGGTCGCATTTTTACGTAAAAGAATGACACTTTTTCCATAAATATGTAAGGTACCCAAGATAATGAATTTATTCCATTTGGCTTTTCCACGCTGTATACGGAACGAATCAACAAATGATGGATTTAGTAATTTGATTTGCCTTCAACTAATGATTTTCCAGTTTGAGCAGTTGTTATGCCCCAGATACAATCGCAATTCTTATGGCAATTGCGACCATTCAAGATATGGGTTACCCTTTCGTAAAAAAGTGCAGTAGACATATGGTACTGATGCTCAGTCTTGAAGATTACCTACCCTTTTCTTATGGGTTATCATGAAGGTATTTTGAAAATTAAGCCATTGGTTCAATAGCTACTTTATTATTTCAATAATTCCAATACCTAATCCATTTCCTGATGATTATGAAAAAATTTGTAATGAATAGCAGACTCGCATTTGACATCGAATGCTGATTGGTATTCCGATATTTCAACAACCTTCGATTACACGATTGGCTTTATTCATTTTTAATCTATAATCAATAGAACCATTGTGTGTCTTAAGCTAGGTGCATATCGCCAATGAAGTTGGATTATTGTGTTTGTATTTCCATGTACCTTCCCATCCTAATTTGGAAAGCGACCCTGACCTAGATAATCCAAGCTCCGAACAATTGTTCGAGATGTCCATGGATTAGCTATAGGCCGATATTGTAATATTGGACATCAAATTGCAGCCCCTCCAGGTTGTCATAGCGCTGTAATATCATGGCCAACTAAGTTCAGCCAGGTCCGTTCGGTTTTGAAATCCTCAAATATACATATAGGTATTCATAAGTTGTAGATATACTAGGAGCCTTATTGACATTTACGAATGGTAGGTCATGAATATTGAGGTAAGCAAAAAAGTTGGCAGATCCACGCATTCAACAGAATTTGATGATATTGAGTTGGATATTGGGGAAAATGTGTACAAAATCTCAATAAAACTACGAATCTTTCAGTTTACAAGTAGTTTATTATGGGTGGCTCACATAATATCAGTTAATAGTTTTTGCAGTCAGATTTTCTTTGTCTCTTCTTCAATAATTTTTTGCATTCACATGGTATTTGCTTGTATTTGAGAATACCAACCACATGAACATCACAATGATTGAATAAAATAGATGCAGTACATGAAACAATTATAATATATTGTAAAAATATTCTTCTCGTTTACAAATTTCTGATTACATAAATCTACTTCGGACGTAGTTCAACACTGAACAAAGAATTTAGCTGATGAGTTTGATTCCCTTCAGATCGATGTTAAAAGTAGCAATGTCCATCAGTCGCTAGCAATTACATAAAGCACCATCATCTGATAAGGCTCCTGCATTACCTGGAAACACAGCAGAATACGAGTGTTTCAAATAATTGACGTGTTCTTGAAGGCTCCTTATACGGATTTGAGCTTGTTCGAAGTTGTCGTTCAGATTGTTTATTTGAGCCTGCATTTTCTGTCTTATATCGTCTCGATCTTTTTCAGCAGATCTAGCCATTGCTCTACTTTGAGCCACTTGTCTCTCCAAGTCCGAGATTTGAGTTTGCATCGATCTTCGCACTGTTTCACATCTATCCTTGATTCTCGACACTTGCCGAGCAGATTCCTCTCTGACATTCTCAGCTTGAGCCATAAGTTGAGCTATTTCATGGAGCTGAGCTTCTGATTGGTTCTGGAATTTATCACTTTGCTCCTCAGCTCTTGAAAGTTCTGTCTGAAGCCTGATGTTATCGTCTAAAAGTTCGCCAGATCGCTTTTCTAAATCGTCGATCCGTTTGCTCAAATTTGTTTTCTCATCAGCCCCCATCTGCTGGTCGCTTCTGACGGCCTCCATTTCATTGGCCAAAGCTGTTGCTTTATCTCGGTACACTTGCAATTCTCTGGTTAGGGCTTCATTATTTCTTTCTGCCAGCATATGCATTTGCTGGGCATCTTGTAATTTGAGTTGCGTCTGCTTGAGTATGTCGGGAAGTGGAATGAGCTCTTGAAGTTTTTCTTGAAATTGATTTTTTACCCTTTGTATTTCCAAATTAACCTGTTCATTAACCCTATTATTCTCGTTTTCCATCATGTCAATTTGACGGCGTTGTTCCTCCACTTCTTGCTGTGCTTCTAGGTACTTATTTCTGTAATCTTCTAACTGTTGTTTCTGATCTTGTATCAAAGATCTTAGTTCTTCCAATTCATCCTGAGCTTCTCGGAATCGTTGCTTGGCGACTGCCAATTGTTGTTCTTGCTCTTTTAACAGTTCCTTTGAACCTAGAAATTTATTATTTTCTGATTTCAGACTTTTCATCAGTTTGTCACATTCTTTCATTTTCTCCTCTGCAATTCTCTTGAAATCCTCAGCTTCTTTTGAACCAATCTTGAGTTTATCATTTTCGGCTCTGAGATTAGCAACCTCCACTAATTTTGATTTGAAATCATCTTGAAGTCTATTATATTGTTCTCTCAATTCTCTAACTTGCTGATCTGTTCCTCCTCCTCTTCCAGGAGTTGCTGGCTGTGACTGAGTAAGACACGTTGGTTTTGCAGGACATGGTGATACAGAGCAAGGACCACTGCATGTGGAGGGTAAACAAATCATTCTTCTATATTCTTCCAGATTTTCCCGCTCCTTCTGAATCATTCGGATTTTTTGCTCAAGATGTTGTATGTTCATTTCCATTTCCACGAGTTGTTTTTCCATTTGAGACCTATTTCCTTGCGGTGAATTCGATATGCAGTAAGCCATTTTGTGTTCGTTTGTATATAATTTGTTATAAAAGTATATTTTGAGAAAGTAATGCCATCAGATCAAAGCTGGACGTATATTTCAAAAGGGTTACATTTTGACAAATGTCAAAGAAAATTTGTTGTCACGGCAAGATCGATTCGAAATTTGATTGCTTTGTTGCAACTATTCACGAAGAAGTAGCCTATCTGTTCAACAAGTTAGTAATTATCAATCCTTTTGGTGTTTTATCGTTTGCATGATGAGTGTTGAATCCGCTTATAGGCTAGGAACGAGAAGTTCAAATAGCAATCCCCTACTCGTGATACATCATTGGAAAAGTGTATCAATAATGAGCAAGTCAATATTCAGCATATGCGAGTATATGAATGAACGAGCTGTTGCCCAATACCAGAATCTAAGGGTCATTGTGTCAAGGTTCCATCGAGAAAATGATGAATCCTCTGTCTCGATGATGGAGTTGCTTTCGTGTGGAGTAGACGATAACATCAATCCAGTAGAATTGAATACAAGTTGGCATGATTAATTCTTAATTGACACCCATCCTTGGCCCGTATAATACCTCAACTTCTTCCAATTCTGTATCTTCAAAGGTATAATTATCAGTTTCATTTTGAACAATCCAAAAACTGAAACCACCTGCTAAAGGCGTTACGAACAAGTTGGTCATTTATTTATGTGTTCTGCTGAACTGGATCTGAGGAATTTGTTTTCATCAATTATTCGCAGATGTTTCAGAATCTTTTCCACGTCCTATATACTTGATTGTTTTCAGACCATGATAGGAGTATTCATTGGATAAGGGGGCTTTTTCTCCTGAGTCCTGCCTTACTTTCGTATGGAATATTGAAAATTATACAAAAAACGATAACAATTTGAGTTGACCATCAAATATGATTCATTAGTTGAACTGTGTGTGAGATGGTACCCATCAATGATGCTCTCAACTTCAAGGAGCTTCAAGTGCGAGACTAAATAAAGAAAGATACGTAGAGGCAATAATTTTCTGGGGGCCATAGTGATAAGATTTCCGATATAATCTAAAGGTGATTTTTAGTGTTGTTCAATGTAATGGGAATTGTTGTATCAATTCGATTCGAGAAATAAACCAGTTTCTTAAAGACTGATTCGCAACAGATAAGACAATACGGATAAAATAACTGTCACTTGCAGCATTACCAAAGTTTATAGCCCATTAAATAAGTCGACAATTAATCAGGTCGCATAATGACGGCAAACAAGTGACAAACCTAGATTATACCAGATATTTCACTTCAATGAGTTCAATGTAGCCAATAATTCGCATCAATTCAATAACACAGTTGAATTCTTAGACAACCTTTATCTAAATTGTAAACATCTCTATATGGGAATACTAATAATAATTAATCTTACGTTGCTTTGATTTGAATTTATCATTTTGCAATGGTACAAGATCATCAAGGTGATGGACATTGAGGTGCGTTCCAAGAAAGGTAAAGGGAGAATGGTGGGACACTTGGCGACCAAGTATAAATAAATACACAATGCTGGTTGATCTCATAGTAATTTGCACAGGTTACTAAAAACATCAAAATGAAAGTAAGTATTGATTTTACACATTTTCTCTGTTTCCCTTAGCATTCTCCTGCTTTTTATTACCAGAGCAGAAACATTCTCTTTTCTTTTATTGATCACTATATATATGAGCACTACTTTTGGCAATAAAACTAACAATTTTCAATTTTTTTTGCTCTTTGATCTAATTTGCACCCTAAAACTGAAAATACTTAATTGTCTTCATTTTCAACAACTTTTTCAAGACTTGTTGAGCAGTTAGATTGGGGTATGGAAAATATACAAACATAGGAAGCAAATTTTAGAATGGATAAAATTAGTAATAATTTGCAGAGTATTCCATTTGGATGAAGAAGTTTTAATCACTTCGAGCAAACGATAAAAATTTATTTTTGAAAAGCCATGTTTTGGAGTAACTAAGATACACTTAAAGCTTAAACCAAATGACGGTGTGATTTCCTCAACGAATCCATCATATGCTCCCGAAAAAAAGAAATTAAATTCAAATTCGGGTATTTACCAGAAAATAAATAATTTTTGACATTGATGAAGCTGGATAGTTTGAAATAATTCATCTATTTAATGCAAATTAGATTAATTGAAAATCAATGGTGCAAAAATTGGGAATATGAACTCCATTTATAATAAGGTCACTACATTGTTGGTGTATTATTTCATTCGAATTCGCAATATTGAGAATTTATTTCGGACGAATTGAGGAAATTGCACTCATCTTTGTGTTGTTTGTCAAAGAAATAAAAATTGTGTCAATAAAATGGAAGCTTTTCAGTCTTTCCTGCTGAATTTTAATGGCATCCAAAAACAATTAAATATTTTGATCATTGAAAACCTCACTAAAAATCACATTCTCACATTTCTCTTATTGTTGTACAGGGTGTTGAAAAAAACCCTTTGAATCTGATGAGGAATAGATATATCGTTTATTCATCTTATTCACTGATCACTCTGCTAATAATCTTTTTCATTTCAGTTCGCACTTGTTGTCCTCATCGCTTGCGTTGCTTATTCCAACGCTGGTCTGATCGCCGCCCCCTTGATCACCACCCACTCCGTGTCTCATCATGGATCAATCCAGAGCCATCCTTCACCAATCGTCCACGCTGTTCCAGTAGTCAAATCTGTACCAGTTGTGCACTCTGTCCCTGTTGTACCAGTTGTGAAAACTGTGGTACACACCGCACCAGTTGTACCAATTGTGAAAACCGCACATGTTGTCCATTCTCCACTTTTGCTTCACTAAACTTCTAATGATAAAATGTATATAATGTTGTAAAAATAAATAGATCTAGTTTCGAAGCGATGTGTTTCATTATCCGATTTATGGGGTCAAGGGATATTTAGATCTCGTTCAAGAAAACAATTGAAAAAAAGGGTCAGAAACCACTATGGGTCCCCGCAGGAACCCGCAGAAATTTTTCTCGAGGCGGGGGGGCAAAATGAAAATTAGAAATTAAATTTAAGGTGTCGTGTTGAAAAACGATAAGCCCCACCTGCGGGCGACCATGGAAACCACCTTGTAAATTGATCCATCCCATTGGTAGAATCTAACGGAAAAAAATTTGGCAGCAGCAGTCAAAATAATCTTCAATGATATTGGATATGTAATTACAGAAATCTTGGGAATTTCTTTGCCAATAATTCGCTACCATCACGTGATCAGTGAGTCCAACCTAGTCGATTGAGACTATTCTCGGTTCAAACTTACAAAAATACATGATATAGCCCTCGTTTAAAAAGAAAAAGCATTCTCAAAAACGATGATGTTCTGACATTTTTGAAACAGCAGCAGCTTTTTTGTGTGAATAGAGAGTCCAAAAAGATGATCATATCACGATTTTTTTTTGGACGAAAATAGTTGAAAAAGAAGGGTTCTGCATTCTAGACGGATTATACTTTGTTAGGGATGAAGTGTATGATTTTGTGGAATATGAATATGTTTTTTGAACCATCAGCCAAGTCTTTCAGGAACATTTTGATGAGTAAAAACAATGTAGGTATAATTTGTAAATATAACCAATTACTCTCTCTTTCTCTCAGATTTTTATTTAACATGTTGGTTCGTTGTTTTTTGTTGATTCTAAACTCTTATAGCTTCTTTTCATTTCCTCTGTTATGTCGTGCCAAAGATATAGCAAGTTCACTTGTTCATTAACTTGCTTCTATCGAAAGAGCGTGTTATCATTTGAACAAAATGCCAGTGGAATTATGAACCGCTGTTCAATTTCCATTCTGTCCGTCTGGCAGTCCTTAAACAAGATTACTTTTGAAAGAAAAGTCGTATCAGGGTCTTGAAATATTGTGTACAAGTCTAAATACCTGGGTTAAGTTAGCAATGGGCTGAATATTTCAAATTGCTCCCCGAGTTATTGATTACCGAATTTTTTTCCCAATATTTCAAAAACTAAACATCTGATCTGGTCCAAATTTGGTTATAACCTGTATAATATCAATTTCTCCTATGCCAATCATCCAATTCAGCTAGAATTTCTCATATTAATCGATGAAATAGATTGAACGAGTGGTTTTCGAAATATTGAGAAGATAAAATTGGATTTGAATACGAATTCTTCATCTTTGGGTCTTACTTAATCGTTTGAGACCATTTACAGCTCAAAATTCGACAATTACCTACAGACTTTTGGGCAAAATGGACACTGTTGTCCATAGAAACATACACGTAATGAGTTAAGTCAAGCTGTGTTGTGCGGATTGAATACCTGAATGGATGACCGCGCTGGAATGAATGAATTATTCATAGAGGTATAGAGGACCATCAAAGAGGAAGTGTACCTGCATGTTTATCGATAGCAGTTTTCTCGATTCAGAGATCTCTTGTAACTTTTTGTATAGTTCGATATCAATAAAAGCATTCTTGCTTAGATTTTTCCTTCCCTTTGATTTATAGTCGAAGATCTTAATGTTGTTCAAAACAGTGGATAATTGTTTTCATTATGTGTGTCAAACGACACTTTACTTTTGGTTTCGAAGAATGAAAAAAAATGTGTAATTTCATCTTATATTCAAAGCTTCAAACATAACGGGTACAAAAACTTATTTTAAAATCACATCAACTTTTTCGTTCTAATGATGGACAGCGATGATAGGTGCGCTATGGACAAGGGTTGTGTGCTTAACGACTGGAACAATGTGGGCAGAGTGTACAACTGGAACTGCTGGTGCAGCGTGTACAACAGGAACAGCATGGACAGCATGAAGAGTTTTCACAACAGGCACAGTGTGAACACTGTGAACAGTGTGGACAGGAGATGGGTGAGATTGAACTGTTCCATGGCTGGAAACAGTGTGGGAGTGTGTGGATATGAGTGGAGTGATCACTCCAGCATTGGCGAAGGCAACGCAGGCAACGAAGGCAACAAGGGCGAGCTGAAATATAAGAAATTATATTGTATATATTATTATACTGAATATTGAAAATTTGGAAATTCGAAATAATATTCTGAACTTAAAAAAACACGTTGCAAATTTACTAGTCAGCAAAAGAAGTTATTCAAACTTACTTTGAACATTTTGGTTGGGGTTTTGGTTGTCGATTCGAATCGAATGAAAACTAACAAAATTGTGGTTGATTCTTCTTTGAATCTCTGGAGTATATATATTCGAAATGGATCCCACTTCTTTGATCTCAACAGAATTCTTTCAAGGACGAGATCTTGACTAACTCATGATCTCCGAATGATTTATTCGAACTCGAATTAAATTGGTACATTGTCAGTTGTGGGCTTGATAACATGCAAGAAGTTAATTTACGTACATTCATCTCTCGTGTCTCTTGCAGTTCGTTGAAGGTGGACGTGGTATTTGCTTGTACGGAAGGAAGTATTTGCGTGCGATCAGATTTATCGACGGTGATATCAGCATTTTTTTACTACAGTATACGTTTGCGAATATCTGTGAGGGTTTCTTTGTATGATCTCAACAATTTCCTTGTTCTTCAAGGTGAATTCTCTTTTTACATGGCCATTTACATACGACTTGGGTATGATTCGATATTCAGTAATCGAAAAAATTCAAAGGAATCATTTCCATAATTATTATTTCCGGGGTGTTTTTTCTTAATTTGGTACTCAGGTGACCTTATTTTTTACACCATATCAGATTAAAATGAACAAAAAAACATAGTTCTTTGTTTTAAAAATTAAACTACTGATTACTTCGTAAACTTTTCAAATTCAAATAGATAATGCGACGAGAAACCACCTTGCCTTATTTCCACTAAAACCTCATCCCTAAATAAGAAGGTAGTAGACAAGACCGGTTTGTGACGTTATTATGTCATTGTCAAGACCTGACTTCTAACGGTAACAGGTGCAGGTACCCCGTTCTTGCAGGTACAATTGGTTAGGAAATTGAGCATAAGAAATGCATAAGGGTCTATTTTGGAAGTTTTTGTGAGGCCAGTAGATATATTAACTTTAATTTTTCTCACTCCGTTGCATTCTATGTGAAATATATTAATTATGTAATGATCTATTGGTGTGTTCAAAAACAGGTTTTCCGAAGACACCTCCTATACTGAAAAATGTGCTCTGAAACCACGTTAGGATGCTGAGTACCCGTTGATCTCTAGCCATATTTTATTAAACAGGATGTCTGGAATAAGTAGGCAATACGCTGAGTGTGAATAGTATCACACTTTTATAACGATTTTTGGCAACGAAATGACTTTTATACATATTATGTATAATGAATTATTCTTCGTGAATAACTTTGAGTTATTTTTTCAATATGGTACTGAAATGTTCAAATAAAGATGATGCATTTCGAATTGAATTTTATTGAAAATAATCATTTCACCGATAGAAATGTAGGGGAAAAGCAAAATATTGAAAAATCAAAATTTAAATGGAAGAAAAGTGAATAAGATGGGTATATAATAGCTTATTTCTCCACTTGGGAACCTGGTAATATAATATAACTATTGATTATTTGTATCAACAGAAAAAGATTATCTGATTACTACTAATAATAAGCATTTTATTTACCGATAAATCATAAAATGATCAATGGTCAGCTGAATGAAAATATTCCAACGACCAATTTCCCATGAATAAATCAGATTTGCGACCAAGGTTGGGTTAATTGATTTGAAATCTTCGTTATTTCTCTAGATAAATACTTCTTGTATTCGTACCATTAGTCCCATGAAGAAACTGGATCAAGTTTAATATGTTTCTATATAAGAAACAACACCTTTATAAGTTCGTATCTCATTGAAGAAAAAGTAAGGTTGAGGTGAATAACGATTAGAATTTTCTGGGTGTTCCACGATTAAGTTCATGAAACCTTCCTTCAATTATCGCTTAGGTATCATGAATATAATATGTTGAATCAATGCTGAATTTAATTCATTTAATCTTTAAATACCTACTTTCACACACATGTAGGACTTTTGAAACTGTCAAGATATCAAAGGAACATCTGTTGAAATACTTTATGTTCACTTCAAGTAATTTTGGTGATGGCAATGTTAATAATGTTATGATATATTCTACAAATTATACCAAAATGAGGAAATGAGAATTGATTAGATAACTGAAGGAACGACGAAACAACCTCCAGTATTTATATTCAGTTTAAAATGGGTTTTGTACCTACTTTTGTCCGATACTGCATATCGAAACAATTTCAAAACATTTATTCCCATGGAAAAACACAAAATAGAATATTTATATTTTAAGTAAGTATATTTTCCTTTCGTCTGTATGCTCTGGTCATTTCCAGTATCTTTGCAACCTATTAATACAGGATTAAAAAAAAGTTTTTCGAAAACATTGGTCAATATCCAGCATTTGGATAAAACATGGAACTGGATGAAGATGGTGTTCCATACACAGTCGCCATCGACGCCATCAGCAAAAGAGCAATAAAATGAGAGTGTAAAGTGATAGTTATGAAACGATTTGCGTTCCTATTGTGAAATGATTCACAATTTAAGTCATACTTGACTAAAGCTTGAAGACGACTATCACTATAGTAATAAAAATCAGATTCGATTCCTTTTGGGAATTTATGGTACTTCTTCTTCAACACTATTTGAATAAACAAACAATTGTTTTATTGAGGGAGCTTTCAGATAAATACCCACAGTTGTGTATATTTATAGCTTGTTATGATTTGAAAATGAATTTGTAAGGCAATAAGTTCTCAATTCGAACAAAAAAAATATGTTTTTGAAAATTTTAACACTTTGAAAAACACTATAAAACTTTTGGAAATATAATATTGCTTAATATTTAGGTTTGTTGACTAGTGGCCTCTTATTTTAAAATTTGGTAGGTAGTTGGATGTATTTCGTTGAATGTTTACTCAAAATTTGAAATTCTCTCAATAGTTAGATACAAAATTGGCTGTGACGTTATAACGTGTGGCACCCGATGCATTCATCAAGATTTGAAATAAAAAGCCGTTGCAACACTGCACTCTTGGCAACGTCGAATAAATAAGGGGTGTCTCCTGAAACTGTTTGCGGCGTGTGCGCTGTATCATTCGTTTTATATGCGCACATCAGCGCTTTACTGCCCTCAGACAATGATATTGATACTACCCCCTTTTGCTTTCGCATTCCATATCGAAAGTTTGTGATAGTGAAAGTGAATACAGTTCTGTTAAGCAAACGGATCTATTCAACTTGAAAATGCTTGAGTCTAACACAATTCATGACATTACACTTGAATTGAATTTTCTGGTCAGCAAGTATGTAGAGGATGAAGATTTACCTAAAGTTGATCATCTTCTCGAAAAGGGGGCAGATCCTCTTCATTTATGCGAAAATGGGGAAACTGTACTGCATAAGGCTTACAAAACGAGTGGTGAGTGGAAACGTGACCCAGAAGTATCTACCCCTATATCAAAACTCGTCCTTAAATTTCGTAGAGATAAAAATTTTAACCGAGCTTCGGTTCATTGCATGCAGACTGGGGAACTATTAATTGTAAAGTAATGAGTGAACCGATTACTTACTTAGATCCTACCTAGTCGAGGAAGTTGTCGACATTGCTGAGTGGTATTCAACTTACAGCAAATGAGTACGGTCTGTCATGATCATCTTTTATAGTTTAATCTACAGTCAATTATTCAGACGTTAGTCGTGTTGGTTGTTGGTAGAGTTTTCATAATTTAAAAAAGTTCAATGCGCATGATATTCAATATTCATTAGCGTCTCGCATTAATCCTTCCAACTTATTCTCTTTGAAATGTCATCTTGACAAAAGCTTTAAGAAATTTGTTAATGCTTCATTATTAGAGGAATATTATTATACCGATAATGATTATTTGTGTGATATTCTTGATAGTAAAATTTTATGACATGTTCTTTGTTCTCTTGGAAGGATTAATAAAAGATTATTAACATTATCGAATGTCAGTTTACCAGGTATAGTAAAAGTTGAGTATTTGAACAACATTTTTATAAGTTTAGATACAACTTTAATCACAAAGGCAGGATGATTATTGAAACTTTTTTTCTGCTTATATAACGTGTTCATCAATTGATACAAAAGTTTTTGATTAGAATAAGTACACGCTGAAAAATGTGATTTCAATTATATTGAAACAATGGTCGTCTAAGGTAGAAAAGAGAAAATTATTCTTTGAGCAATGAAAAAGGGTAAACAAAATGAAATTTAATTTATTCTCTAACTGGCTACAAAAGCAATATCCTGAAATAAAGGTCGAAAATATATGACAAGAGTTTGCTTAGGGATATTTTCATGGAGGAAATAGAAATTTTCTGCATTTTACTGGGAAATTACCTAAATAAACCAGAAAATATACAAAGAGAATAAAAAATAAAGCTCATATTCATATCTCCTGTATTTACTTTCATGTGGAAAAATGCTCGAACATATCAATTTTTATTTTGAATAAAGTAACTTGTCATGCACCCTTTACGAGGGGAGGAGGGTGGTTGAGTTATTTTAAATGGCAACCCAAACTTTTTGTTGGTGAGGATGATTTTGTCAATGATGGGGTTTTTTATCATAAGGTTGAGATGTTTTCATGGTTCGTGTTTTCCCTTTAGCGGTAAATTAAAATGAAAAAATAACAATTTCCGTTCATACCCAGACTTGAACAAAAAGGTCAAGATTCAAACATCGAACTGACATATTACAATGTTAAAAATGAAATTTTTCTCAGGGGGACCAAAATAAAAATTATTGAGGAACGATGAGTAATATTGAGGTTGTTGTGCTAAAAACGACAAGGCCATCAAAATCTCAGGAGGGGGCCATCAGTCATCTGTCATTTATAGAATATCATATTTTTTCTGTAATAACTCATACAGACGAAACTAAATAAAACAGTATTAGCGTTGCGTCATTCAGGTTTGATGAAACCACGGTTCTAGATAGGGAAATCAATTGGGAAAAGCACAACATGGGAAAAATAATTCAAATGCACATAATTGATAATGTCATATACCAATCATAATATTCTAAGATATTTACTTTCGAGATTGAGCCCAATATGAGCTAATAAAAAAATAAAGAAAAAGGAATTTCACATCGATTTTGTATTTGTTATTTTAAGTTAGTTGATCTTTTTTAAAGAGGAACATAGTTGAAATGAAAACAAGCAACATATTCCATACGCTTGAAATATATTATTATATTTTAAGATTTAAAAAGCATAGTAATCGAAATATTTTTACGAAAAGGTTATTTTAGGTTTCATAATATGTTTGAATTTCGCGAAAATATAAAAACCGATTTTAAACAAAAAATTATATTCGAAAAAAAAGTTCTATTCATTAATTTTTTTTTGCATCAATCCGATTTTTCAAAATTCAGATTCAAAGATACTTCTCAAACTATAAACTATTTTGTTACACACTAAATTCACAATTTTGTGAGACCAATTTTTGAATACAACACAAATTTGTCGCCCAACGGTGAGAGATGTATAGGAAAGCTTCTTGAAGAAAATTAGTACCTAAGATTTTGGACAATGGCGGTATTAAGCCTGAATATGCCACTGATCCTCAAGGATAAATTTAGTTCGAATATCTTCAGATTTTTTGTATTATTAAGATTGAACCATCGTTTTTTGGAAAGACGAGTATATGGAATCATGTTGATGTGAAATGTTCTTAATAAAATAAGTTTTTCTATGTCAATTGTCGATTAGAGTATCTGTTGGTACTTGGTATACAGAGTGGTGGTTGCAATTATCTGTTTTGTTACAGGCGTGGAATTAGTTTCTGCCATGCTGCCATACGTGAAAACTATAGATGCCCCTTTGGAGAGCGATTTAGGTTGGACAGCCCTACATCTTGCTGTAGATATAGGAGATTTGGAGATTCTTTCTGCAGTTTTAAAAAAGCGACCTGATTTGGACGTGTTGGATAAAAATCAAAAGACACCACTTTATTTGGCAATAGAAAAGCATTCATTCGAAATTACCGAAGCACTAATAAAAAATGGGGCATCCTTAGAATGGCCGGATTTGGGTACCTCGGCCCTTCATGTAGCCTTAAAAAACACGTCTTCAACCGTAATGATCGAACTACTTCTGAGTCACGATCAAAATTTTGACGTGGCGGACTCATCAGGTCTAACTCCCTTGATGGCGTTCTTGAAACATTACACAGGGACAATATATGATGCTGCCAGATTGTGTAGGCAATTTCTGGAGAAGGGAAGTGATCCCAACAAAAGGAGTATAGATGGATGCACAGCCATCCATTACAGTATCCGTGATATTGTATGGATAATAAGAAGGAGACATATACCAATATTAGTGCATTTATTGGAGTATGGGGCTGATGTGAATGCCCAAAATTCGGATGGAAAAACTGTATTACATATGCTTGCGAAAAACTGCGTGCACGACGAAGTAGCCTTTTATTTGTTCAAACATGGATATAATATTGAGCTGCGCGACAAGAACAATAAGACAGCTTTCGACATTCTAGCAGAAAGTAATGATCAGTACACCGATCGTGCTGGTATGATGGCCATAATAAAGTATCTAGCGTATCATGAATTTTACAAAAAATTCAAATTCAGCGAAAATCTCATAAATCTTATATCCTCGGATCCGTATTGTAAGAACTACCTTGAGGCCTGTAGGAAGGAGCTTAAGCAAGTGGTTTCGTCGTTTAATCTTCCTGATGTATTGTCCAAAAATGAACGGCAATGGGCACAACTCACTAGGAATTCTTTTTACCAGGAACTTGAACGTAAAGACTTCCAGATGTTTCGCATATACGGAGAGGATTATAGGATGGTGTATGATCTAGGTCGAGTAAGACGACGAGCTGAAGACGCGGCTTATTTTTACCTGGTGAGAAATGTCAAATTGAATTCGGATTGTATTTGGAAAATCATTAGTTTAATTCATACTGATGATCTCGAAGTTTTTGAGAAACTTGTTAGTGATCGAAACATACTACGCTACTAGCACACTATCACGCAGATTTTAATTCTACTTATTGATGCTTACATTTACAATCCAGTTTGTAATTTGTGTTTTCACTGTGCTCAGATTTATGTAATATTGCAACGGATTTTGGAAGCTTACGAATATTTATTGTATTCTGTGGAGCTACATACCTATTTATTAACCATGTAAATATCCTGTTTTCTCTACTTCGATCTGACATTTTGCCTGAATCTTTTACATCGAATAATTGGAATTCTTCGTAAAGTCACAGTTATGAAAAGGTATCTAATGAATTTTTACAACTTTTTTGCTGATTTCACAGGATTTTTTTCGTAACAATCTGTAATTGCTTGTAAAATTACAATATCTGTTGTGGTGTTCTGTGATTTCGATATTTATCTTCTGAAATTTTCGGGACGAATCATGTAAATTTCACAGTATCACTGACATTTTCTCATCCCGTTCTTGTGAATATATCTTTTTTTCCAATTGTGCATATTCGGAGTTCATCAAATACACTGCGCAAAAAAATTAACGCACATTCTGAAAATCTCAATTTTAATGAAAGTTAACTCTACATTGACTTTATAACTTATTTTTTATGTTCTCTCGGGAAGGTTTTGAACGAAACAAGACACATTAAATGGAAGAAAAATTCAGGATTTCACCAAATCTTATGTGAAAGAAGAGAAATGAACAATTTTCAAAATACTGATATGCTTATGAGTGATTCAATACTTGGTATTTCCACCCCTGACGTTAATTACAGCTCGGCAACGACGGTTCATACTCAAAATGAGTGATCTTAAAATGTTTTGATCTAATCCTCCTGAACGATGCGCGCACGATGGGGTCTGACATTATCGTCCATAAAAATGAAATTTTCACCAATGTATGGGGCAAATGGCTACTTGCTCTTCAAGAATGTTTCTTAATAGGTAGGTACTCATCAGCATTCATAGCTCCATTATCAACGACCACTAGGTCTGTGCGAGCAGTCAAAGATATTCCACCCCATACCATAATCGATCCTCCCCCGAAACCAGTAGTGTTCAGGAAATTGCACTGAGCATATCTTTCATGTGGACGATCTGTATACAAGGGAACGTCGATCACAATGGTAGAGGCAGAATCAAGACTTATCTGTGAAGAGAACTCTTTCCCAATCGGCCTCTTCCCAATGGATATGCTCTCTCGCAAAATCCAAACGCGCCCTTCGATGGTCTGGGGTAAGAGCTGGGCCTCTTGCCGCGACACGAGGCCTTAAATCATATTCTCTGAGGCGATTTCTTATTGTCTGAGTGCTAATTTGCACCTCATGAGTTTGCTCAAGCTGGTTTTGAAGGAGGCGAGCAGTTGCAAACCGTTGTCTCAACGAAGAAACTCTCAAGTAACGTTCTTGAATGGCAGTTGTTACCCGTGGTCTACCCTGTCCTGGTCTTCGGACATTCATACCTGTCTCCCTGAATCGCTGCATTCTGGACACACTTGTATGGGAAACTCCAAACCTTTCTGCAATTCTTGTGTATGTCCACCCTTCTTCTCGCAAAACTACCGCTTGGGCACATTCCTCTTGGGTCAAATTGCGTGTTTCGCGTTGCATAGCGATCGAGTGTAGAAAATCAAACGAAAGAAAAACTATTGATCACTAGAATTGATCGGGAACAACTGATTTTAGAATGGAACCAATACATTCAAAATCTGATAATATCATCTTCCTTTATTCCTGCTGGGAGAAAACATCTGTATTGAAGAAAAACGTTGAAAGTGGATAAAATATGCATGCATAATTCTGATAAAAATAATTATCATCGAGAACACTTTCAGTTGTAGAATAAATTTTGGATTTCCATAATATGCGTTAATTTTTTTCCGCAGTGTATTTCTTCACACGAAGAGCTATTCATCCTTAATCATTATAAGAGAATTCAGTCATTTATGGTTTATGAAAAATCATGAAACTATCACTTTGTAGGTACATTCATGCGGGTAAAAAAATGCGAATTCAACTAGATATTTTTTACATAAAATTTTCAAGCATTCAAAGGAGTGTAATGTGAAATATTCGAGATATTGTGAAATTAGCATATTTTATTGAATAATTTTCACAACATGACTCTTCCTACATCCTACATCACATCTATCTGTGATCAAATAAATATACTTAGATGTTAGCATTGTTTATTGTTTATAATGAATAATATTAGTCATCAGGGAATAATATAAGTATTTTGAAAGAAGTGCCCTTGTATTTTTAGAATTATATTTTTAACTATAATTAAAATAAATCATATTTACACAAAACTTTGATTTTTTGTTTCATCAACCATAAACAGCGGAGTAAAAAAATTTGAGACATTCGTATAAAATAATCCTCAACCTACTATACCTCCACAAAAATTCATTTATAAATGAACCTTTTTAATATAATTATTGTATTATGCGTTTACTAAATTCAAGAACGATATGCTATGTTCACAGAAATATTATCAATTTCTCCGAATTCGTTTTCATGCTGTTTTTTATATCTATTTATATCCACTAAATAACCCAATTATTCCTGTTATTCATATATTGTTATTATTTTTTTAGCCGTAAGCGAATGAATTCATCCATTCTCCAATTGTAAATTGATTCATTTCTCGTTTTTAGGAATACTAAACTTCTTAAGTACGAATTCTTAACAATGAGTTCTTTTGAAATCTGTCTCATTTGAATAGGAAGGTGAGTGTATTTACGCTGAAACGGGTAAGTACAGTAGTACCTAATAAAAATAATGGCGTCAGATGGGATATGCCAGCTTGTCTGCCGAGTTCCATGGATTCCAACCTTTTGGTTTTAAAGATATTTACCTGGTTCCATACTTCGTCCTAATCCTTTATATGCAAAGCTTGAACTGACACTAGGTAGGTACATAGAACTCTCATGAAATTGCACTTGGCAACGTCGAAAAATTAGGGGTTGTTTATTCCTTTTCTGTGCACAATTAGTACCTTAGATAAGGGTACTTCCTTTCGCTTTTCATTCCATTTTGAAAGTGAGTGAAGTGCTTAAGTATAGTTCCGTGAAGACAAGCTGAAATATTCAAAGTGAAAATGGTTCACTATGATACAGTCGACATGACCATTTTAATGATGGTTATGGTGTACTCGGATATCGAGGATGAAGATATACCGAAACTCCATCTTTTACTCAAAAGAGGCGCAGATCCTCTTTATTTATGCGCGAATGGGGAAACTCTATTTTTCAAGGCTGTAACAAAAAACATCAACAAAGGTGAGTAAAATCTTGATTTTGAATTTCCTGAATATTTTTGACCGATATATCAATATTTATTTGACCGAATAACAGTTTGTTGATTCTTTGCGTATCGACTGATTGACTTTATTGGCATTTTACATACCTACCACTATTGTATTGTTTATCGAAAATCAAAATTTTATTATGCCTCAACAATGTTGTGTTACTAAGTGAGGGTCATGGTACGATATAAACAGTAGAATCTCATTTCATTGCTTCCCCCTCTCTTTCTCGCACTGAGTTTGGCGCATCTTTTAAAGCTGCCCACAAGTTGCGCATGAAATATACCTGTTTCTCTCTCATTCTGGTTTAGTTCACATCTTTCATCTTTGTTCTACGTATTCTGGAAAGGTCTATTCAATGGAAGCGTTCACACAGGAAACATGAAACATAAGGAACAGGAAAAAGAATATAAGATGGCGAAATTTATGTTTTTAGGTTATTTCATTTTGAAAACTGATAATACGCATGGCCAAAATCGTCTCGTTGTAACTTGTTCCCAATTTCTAACCTTAAATTCTTCCTTATATTTCAGTCATCTAGTTGTATACAAAAAATTATTTTGCTCTTGTTTTTATTTTAGTCTTATCTAATTTTGTTTCAATTTCTGTGTACGCCCATTTTGAAAGTAGATTTTCGACCAAATCAAAATGATTGAATTTGTTTTTATTTAAATCGCATTTTTGATATATTGAATACTCATTAATGTGTTTCATGCTTGAAATAAAATCGCTCGATAAAAATAAAATGAAAGTCTGAAGCCTAAAGCAGCTATTTTATGGCAGTAATAGCAATCTAGAACAGCAACAATGTCCACGAAAATGCTCTCAAATCAAAACCGCAACTTATTTATTAAAAAAAAATCAAATGGCTTCCTTCTCCTGTAAATTTCGGACCTTCTCAGTCTGACTTTCACTTTTTTCTACTCTGATGATAAATCAGAAGTCATATTTCAAAACTGCACTTGCAACTCAATTAGGCCTATTGTAATGGAAGACGGTTGTATTAATTGCTTTCCGAGAACTGGCAGGTACAAATATTTTTCTCGAATTGGGTACTTTTCGACACGTAAACTGTCCTACCTATTCAATTGTAAAATAGTGGATTTACCTTTGTGCTATAGTTTTAGTTTAGAAGTAACATACAAAGGTTTTAGAAAATTCTGTGAATGCCTGGAAACCATCTTGTATAATATTTTCTATTAAACCCAGAAAATCAACTAATGCATTGGCTATTGTGGTCGTGCAGCACGCAATTATTAATCTTATATACACCTCAGGTGCAGCATTTCAGCAATTTCTTTAGTTACATAGCAGCCCCCCTCTATTTGTACCTAGTAATTTGTCACGCAATTGCGTTAGATTGACCAAAGTCAATTGTCGCCTTTTGAAGAAGAGTATTTTGGGCAGTTCTTTATTTTTGCAATTTATGCTATAATGAAACAACCCAAGTACTCTGGCACCATGAATCATCACTGAATATGCCGCTATGCAATGCGATTCTGGATAGGCGTGCCTAGCGAAGCATGGACCATAATATACTCCATTAACTTTAATAAAGTATCCCGGTTGGCCAAGATTTAGGTTCATCAAGTTTTTTTACTTAAAACTGACCCAGGTTGGCACACGTGAAATTTCGGCAATGTCAAAATAATTCTCAGAGACGTTGCCAATGCTAATAATATTTGAATTGACTTCACAGTATGTCCATAAAACATAATTCCATATCTTGCTTTTGACTCGAATACAATTCATCCAGATCTTCTGTCATTACACCCATCAAAGATAACAGACTGATGAAGTTAAGCTGCTTCCCAGTTCAGAAATATGTTCATTGTTCTTCCCAATGCGGTGTATCATTCAAGTTGTGCAAAATGGTATGTCTTCTGTAGGCTTATTTCTTGAGAATTTTGAACAGTGGTGAATAACATAGGTCCGTCTATTCGCTTAGAAGTTTTTCTGTCGGGTTATTCGAGTACATTCATTCTTTTTTCGAATGAACTATTCTATCTGAAAGTAACGGACTTTTCTGTCCATTATTTTTCAGTAGAATTTCAACACCCGATTTTTGATTTCCGTACAAGAAAATAGCATAACCGAATCTTCCAACCATGTTTATACAGAGTGTAACAGCCAAATGGAATAAATTCGATAACGAATAAATGAGGGCGTGTTGGGAAAAACGCTTGGACACGTCGATTTGTGATTTTAAATGCACATATTATTCAAGAAAATAATATTATATAGGGTGTTTCATGTGACCGTGGCCAATACCAACTTTCTTATTTCAAATGCAACCCCCTGTATATTCTTTATTTTTTGGATTCTTCGGAGAATTCTAGACACAATTCATTCACAATGTCCTATACCTATCTTTAACTATTTCGGAAGTATTAAGTGTATTTTCAGATTTATTTCAAAAATCAACGTTTTAAATAAAAATTATTTTATTTCACAAATTCGTCTTGGCAACATGCTAATCTGGTGTAGAATTGTCTTCTAACGTTACTCAACATTTCATCTCAGTAATGGTTTTCGCTAACTTTCTACATATCAAGGGGTAAATGGGAAATAAGTATTGAGTGTAATGTATCGAATGTGTGAAATAAAATTATTTTCATTTAAAATTTTTAATATTTGTAAAAAATCTGAAAACACTTAATATTGACGAAAAAGTTGAAGATAGGTATAGGACATTGTACATGAATTATGTCTAGAATTTTCTGAAGAATCCAAAAAATAAATAATATACAGCGGGTTGCATTTGAAATAAGAAAGTTGGTATTGGCCGCGGTAGCATGGAACACCCTATATAATTTTATTTTCTTGAAAAATATGCGCATTTAAAATTACAAATCGACGTGTCCGAGCGTTTTTCCTAACACCCCCTCATTTATTCGTTATCGATTTTTTTCCATTTGGCTGTTACACTCTGTATACGTGAGATATTTCCATCAGCATTAACAGAGAAAAAAGTTTCTTCAACATTCGCCAGCTCTTTGCAATTATTGAATTCACCTACATAATTTTTTCTCAATTTCATTATTTTCCCAAAGTAAATAAACATTTTGATAAATACGTAATTACAATGTAGAGAGGACAACGTTGCGTAGTTATCTGATAGGAAAATGACACTGTGAACTATGTCCGATTGTCATGGCTAACCTGTATGTGTATACTTTATAAAAGTGAATGGAGTATAGTTCTGTTTACTTTATGCAAATGGCGTTGAGGCGTTCCTCTTTGAAATGGTCCAGAGAGTACCTAGTTCTGATACTCGCCGATCCAAATTTCGGCCGCCTATACCATTAAGTCCAAATAAATGCATATATTGAGGTATTATGAAGAATAAATCATTTTCATCTGAATATTTCAATGCCCCATAACTTTGAATCGAAGCTTTTATGGGCCTCTTTCGATGTGGAATTTTTTTCATAAAATAGGTTATCAATTCCGCGAATCTGTTAATACTTGATATACAGAATGATGGTTGAAATTATCTGTTTTGTTCCAGGCTTGAAACTATTTCCATACTTCATTCGACATGTGAAAAATATTAATGCCCCTTTGGAGACTTATTTGGGGAGGACAGCCTTACATCTTGCGGTGGATCTAGGAAATATAAAAATTCTTTCTGCAGTTCTGAGGAAGAAACCTGATTTGGAAGTGTTGGATGAAAATAGAAAAACACCACTTCATCTGGCCATAGACAAGCGGTCTCTTCCAATGACTGAAGCACTCATAAAAAATGGCGCCTCCTTAGAGTTCCCGACTTTAGGTACCTCGGCTCTTCAAGTAGCAATCAGAAGCCTTTCCTCGCCAGAAATGATTCTACTTATCCTAGTTAACGATCGAAATTTTGACGTGGTGGACTCATATGGTCTTACTCCTATGATGGCACTTTTGGATAAATACACAGGTTCAAAATATGATGCTGTCCAATTGTGCAAGCGATTTCTGGAGAAGGGATGTGACCCCAACAAAAGGAGTATGGATGAATCCACCTCAATTCATTATACCGTTCGTAATGTCGAAGGTATTTCAAAAATGAAACATATACCACTGTTAGAGTTGTTAGTCCAACACGGAGCGGATTTGAACGCCCAAAACTCATCAGGAGATACAATCGTACACATTATGGCCAAGGAATGGCTTCATATTGCAACAGTGTCATTTTTGTTCAAAAATAGAATTAATATTGAGTTACGTGATCAGGACGGGAAAACTGCAATGGACATTCTAGCAGAAAGAAGTAACGGTACTGTCCCGTTTAGGATGATAATCAGGCAACTGGCATATCGTGAATTCTATGGAAAATTCGTGTTTAGTGATAGTCTCAAGAGTCTGATATCTTCGAGACCATATTGTGAGAAATACTATAAGTCGTGTAGAAAGGAGCTTGAGGAATTCGCTTCTTTATGTGATCTTGATGATGTTTTATCAAAGAATGAGAGGCAATTGGCGCAATACGCCAGGAATAGTGCATTCCAGGCACTTAATCGGATCGACTTAAAGAAGTTTCCCATATACGGGGCAGATTTGAAGATGATGTTTAAAGTAGGTGAAAAAAGACGAAAAGCTGAAGAAGCATCACATGCATACCTGGAAAGAAATGTTCCGTTAAATTCAGATTGTATTAGGAAAATCACCAATATGATTGGAACAGCGGATCTAGAGGTTTTTAAAAGCCTTGTAAGTGGGACAAATACTGCTAATACTTCTACAAACAGTAGGACTTCTGGTAGAAGAAGGCACCAGTTCGAGTTGGATGACCCCAATGATTCCACAAGCCGATCCAGAATAATGCGGTTACAAAGAAACAGACATCAAAGATCCTCCTCACCATACATACGAATGAATTGATAGTTCTGGCTGACATGTTCAACAATATAACAAGTGTGTCACTTATATTCGAAAATTTATAAGAAAAATACGCCACTTATTAATTTTTTATCATTTTCGGTTTTTTGTCTTATCATTGCGTGATGTTTACTTATGAAAACATTTCTAGTGAATCAATCGGAGCTTCTACCAAAGAAGAATGTGGAACATGTTTTAATTGGGTGCCTGATGCTAAAATATGGATATCTCAAACTGTGATATTTGCTTTTGTCAAATGTATAGTTTTCTATTTTTAGTTACCTCAATAACTTTTTTATTATTTCATTAATTTATATTTAGATTGAATTAAAATTATCTTTCTACAGTACTATTCCTTGCTGTTTTTATTCTCGGAGGTCTGTTACCGAATGAAACATGTTTTAATTGGGTGCCTGATGCTAAAATGTAGGTATCCCAAACTGTGATATTTGCTTTTGTCAAATGTATAGTTTTCTATTCTTAGTTACTTCAATAATTTTTTTATTATTTCATTAATTTGTATTCGGATGGACTTAAAATTATCTTTCTATAGTGCTATTCCTCGCTGTTTTTATTCTTGGAGGACTGTTTCCGAAGAGGAACGTGGAACCTTGTTTTAATTGAGTGCCTGATGTTAAAATAGGGGTATCTCAAACTGTGATATTTGCTTTTGTCAAATGTATAGTTTTCTCTTCACGGTTACCTCAGTACATTTTTTATTATTTTATTAATATAGGTATATTTAGATGGACATAAAATTATCTTTCTATAGTACATTTCCTTGCTGTTTTTATTATGAAGTTTTTTCATCTCTATTTTTTCATTATTATGTTGAATTTTAGATACTCTATCCTCATTTATAAAATGTATTCTCGTTCATTAATTTTTTCACAACTGACATTTACCTACTATATACATTTATGTGATGTTTAAAAGGATAAATAAATTATTTTACTGTAGCAAGTTTCAAATATATGAAGTTAAAACCTAACCTAACTGTGATTCTGTGCTGTTTTTATTCTCGGACTCGGAGGTCTGTTACCAAAGAAGAATGTGGAACATGTTTTAATTGGGTGCCTGATGTTAAAATATGAGTATCTCAAACTGTGATATTTGCTTTTGTCAAATGTATAGTTTTCTCTTCACGGTTACCTCAGTACATTTTTTATTATTTTATTAATATAGGTATATTTAGATGGACATAAAATTATCTTTCTATAGTACATTTCCTTGCTGTTTTTATTATGAAGTTTTTTCATCTCTATTTTTTCCTTATTATGTTGAATTTTAGATACTCTATCCTCATTTATAAAATGTATTCTCGTTCATTAATTTTTTCACAACTGACATTTACCTACTATATACATTTATGTGATGTTTAAAAGGATAAATAAATTATTTTACTGTAGCAAGTTTCAAATATATGAAGTTAAAACCTAACCTATCTGTGATTCTGTGCTGTTTTTATTCTCGGACTCGGAGGTCTGTTACCAAAGAAGAATGTGGAACATGTTTTAATTGGGTTCCTGATGCTAAAATATTGGGTATCTCAAATTGTGATATTTGCCTTTGTCAAATGTATAGTTTTTATTTTTTTGGTTACCTCAATATATATTTAATTATTTTATTAACTGCAAAGGGAGATTGCACAACTTTCGAAATTTCTGAATAAAAGTAGGTACCCAACAAAACGTTTTATGACAACCGTTCCCCTACACATAAAATTATATGAAATGAAACGGCTTCGTATGAAATATAAGACTTCTT
Source organism: Adalia bipunctata (assembly GCA_910592335.1). NCBI lineage: Eukaryota > Metazoa > Arthropoda > Insecta > Coleoptera > Coccinellidae > Adalia > Adalia bipunctata. The sequence goes on along the minus strand of OU342955.1, from coordinate 7,630,036 downwards.
TCCTAATAAACTGTGTTCCTTATGCTACAACTTATATTATTCGTAGGTAATAATATTCTTGAAGCCTGCCACGCAAGAGAGATCCACACCGCTATGATGATCAATATAAGAGGCAGAATCTACTCTTGCCTTACCCAAACATTCGTTAATGCAATCCAACCCTTCATTCCTCTTCAATTATCATAATTTATCATTCTTGTAGAGATGATTATTAAAAATCATCTCATTCTGCTTCAGACAGATTCACCAAATGTTGAAGGTCTAAATAGATTACTCGTGTGGGGTGGCCTTTAAGGGTCTACATCCTTGAAAAAAAAGGGAGTCAGAAACGATTTATTTTTTCCGATTGATGAAGGGATGTATGAGTGTATAAAGATAAAAATAATAAAAAAAAAAATTTATAATTATTAAATGAATGAAAGAGATATTCCTCATCATTTTTGGTTATTTTTCAACATTTCCACCATCAAAACTAACAAATATTTTTGTGTTTTTTCATTTCAGTATTGAAGTCTTTTATTTAGTTAATGCAATGTCTATCTCCTTTTTCTTTTAGAATTTACCATTTTTTTGTAAATGATAATACAAGAATTTGTTGTTTTCGCAAAATTTATTTCCTTGAATTTTTCTATTCGGTGTGATAAATATCCATTTTTCTCAAAGACATGTCATTAAGGTTTGTTTTAGCCGTCGATTAGTGAAAATCAATTGTTAATAACAATTATGGATTTCAACATGGAATTGAATTTCTTTTAAATGACACGCCCCGCAGGTATTTCCTCCCAGATGACTGATAAAGGAAAAATAGAGTATTATAACAAATTATACAGGCAGTATAATATCTAGTTCAGGGTAGTATTTCTAGTTATATTCCCTGTGTCCCAACATTTGTTCTATTAAGCTGAATAATCCGAAAAATAAAAATTAATGCAATGCACTGCCATCTGGCGGTATACGTTTGTTACATTGAAGGCGATAGACTCTTAAGATATTTCATGTAACGGATTTCCACGGTGGAAAAAGACGTCAATGGACAGCCAGCGACTAAACAAGAAAAAGATTGCGGGTAATATATCAGTCTCGATACTCTAATATCTTTCGAACCTGCTCTCAATTGTATTGTTCATAAATTGGCGTAAACATGTCATATGACGGTTTCCTGACTCTGTTGACTTTCGTTATGCCCTGTCCGGAGGAGATTTCGGAATGAACATTTCATGCTGAAGGAAATGAATGGGGAAACTTTTCAGGCATTTCTTCTGTGATAAAGCGGGATTCTTAGTTCCGTTCGAGAGGGGAGAATGAAAGATTTTCTCAGATTTGGCTTGCGAAAAATGAAGGAGTTGAGCGATTTTATAAATTGATTGCGTGAAGAGTTATTCAGTTAGAAATGTTTTTGAGGCCGTATTCACTGGCTTCAAAAAGGAACTGTTTCGTTTTTCGTGTTCTTTCACACTTATTATGTAGCAATGACTAGAATAAAGTATCTAGAGTAATTTGAACACATTAACAAAAATCGGTATTTTCGAATTGACCAGCATCTTTCCTCGTTTCTCAATCCTGATAATATTCAGTTCGAATTGAAAGAATAGAATGAGACGCACATTTCAATAATAAATAGTGAAGCCAATTTTAAAAATCCACAGAACTAAACTGGGTAACTTTCATTTCCATTCTTCAATACCGATAACACCACGCCACTGGACCTTTCAAAGTAAGATTCTGCAATGTTGCCACAGCATTATAAAATGATGTTGCTATCGTTTATGCTATCTTCATCCCATTCATTTAAAACTGACTAAATTTTGGCTTCACCAATTCTCTAATTTATGAATGAGAAGATGCTGTGTCTCCTCTTTCTATGGTCTAAGAACATCCATTGAATTGCACATTCATCTTCACTAAACAAAGAGGAACGCATTTCTCAAGATGAATGGATCTGATGGAAATCTCATGAACAATAATCAGTGTGGTTTATTGGAGGCAGATCATTTTTTTAAGTATTCAAAGGACCACTGTATTCAGTGTAACTATTCATTGTCTGAAGATGCCATGAATATAATTATCAAACTAAAGTGAAAATCTATTGTGCTATCAATGTAAGATTGATGTGTAAGTCATAAAGCCAAGTTCGATGGCTGGTTCGCTTTCCCTGAAACGTTCTGAAAGTCCCGAACACATTTTTTCAAGTTGAGGGGTCAGGGTTATAAATGGGTGGCGCTGCCTGAATCCCGTCCTACAATACACAAAGCCTTTTCTTGTGAAAATCAATTCCTCACCCTGATTATATATCTTGCACGTTGGAATGGCAATTTTATTTGGGAACAGGATTGGTGAATTTGGCCAGAGGAATTTCCTTTAGGAGTTACGACCTGAATTTTGATTAGCTCGCAATAATTGATTATTGTTGAATTATGGTCCCAATGCGATGTCGCCGATACTGGGCGTTATCGTTTTGAATCCGCATTTGGTTAATTTTATTGCACTGGAATAATTGAAATCATATCATTATCCAATATTCTCGAACTAATTTTGAATGTCATATAACGAAATTCATTACTGAGTTCTCGATGATTTTTGGCCCTTTCAGCCTGAAATTTTTATACAGGAAGTCCAATCATTGGAGAGAGATTGCGAGAAAGAAACGGCATTTTTTACTATTCGCAAAACACGTTCGTACTTTGGTGAACAAACCATACACGGTTACATCAGAAGTATTTCCTCAATTTTTTTCATCTGAAGAGTGTTTCAAAAAGAGGACACGATTTCAGCAAGGGCGTCCCTTGCCTTTGAGCTAGGGGGGGGGGGGAAATCAGAATAGAGATATGAACTGATTTTCGTATAGTACCTTTTCTATTATTTCATGAGTTTAAGGGATTTTTGTGCTCTAGGGCACCTCTCTGGGGACGCCCATGGCTCTGAGCTTGTGAACAAAACTTGAAAATGAAAAAGGCAAAACATAAAAATTCATGGTATAGAAGGACTATAGGGTCAAGTTTGGTATCAAATTATAGGTTTCCGAGGACCAGGAATTCAATAAAAAATAAATCAGGGTCCTATCTGGTACAGTTTAGATTTTGACCTGCGAAATGGCATTTTTTTTTTCAAATCGAAATTTCAAGTCGTCATAACTCCCGTTTCAGTTATCGTATCCATTTTTAATCTGTTTATTGATAATTAGCATTGTCCCAAGTATCTCACCGAAAAATGAAATCGATATCGAAAATCCCAATTTTGTTGGTGAAAAATGCATAAGGGGTAAAGACCCCCCCAAAAACACCATATTCGTCATCACCACGGAATCCCCGGGAACTCTAATGTTGATATTCATTCAGAATGATCTTCAATTCATTCGAATTATTCAGAATAAGCATTTTGCCGGTCAGTAGCGCCGAAATTGTGAGTGCTCTGAGCTCGTGAACAAAACTGGAAAATGAAACAGGCAAAACATAAAACCGAAAAAATTCATGGTATAGTAGGACAATATGGTCGAGTTTGGTATCAAATTATAGGTTTTCGAGGACGAGGAATTCAATAAAAAATAAATCAAGGCCCCATCTGGTACGGTTTAGCTTTTGACCTGCGAAATGGGATTTTTTTTTAAATCGAAAGTTCAAGTCGTTATAACTCCGGTTCCAGTTATCGTATCCACTTTTAATCTGTATATTGATAATCAGCATTGTCCCAAGTATCTCACCAAATAATAAAATCGATATCGAAAATCCCAATTTTTTCGGTGAAAAATGCATAAGGGGTAAGACCCCCCAAAAACACCATATTCGTCATCACCACGGAATCCCTGGGAACTCTAATGTTGATATTCATTCAGAATGATCTTCAATTCATTCGAATCATTCAGAATAACAATTTGGCCGGTCAGTAGCGCCATAATTGTGAGTGCTCTGAGCTCGTCAACAAAACTCGAAAATGAAAAACGCAAAACATGAAACCAGAAAAATTCATGGTATAGAAGGACTATATGGTCAAGTTTGGTATCAAATTATAGGTTTTCGAGGACGAGGAATTCAATAAAAAATAAATCAAGGCCCTATCTGGTACGGTTTAGATTTTGACCTGTGAAATGTCAGTTTTTAAAAAAATCGAAATTTCAAGTCGTCATAACTCCCGTTTCAGTTATCGTATCCAGTTTTAATTTGAATATTGATAATCAGCATTGTTCCAAGTATCTCTTCAAACAATAAAGTCGATATCGAAAATCCCAATTTTTTTGGTGAAAAACGCATAAGGGGTAAGACCCCCAAAAAACACGATATTCGGCATCACCACGAAATCCCTGGGAACTCTAATATTGATATTCGTTCGGAATGGTCTTCAATTCATTCGAATCATTCAGAATAACCATTTTAACGGTCAGTAGCGCCTAAATTGTGAGTGCTCTGAGCTCGTGAACAAAACTCGAAAATGAAAAACGCAAAACATGAAACCAGAAAAATTCATGGTATAGAAGGACTATATGGTCAAGTTTGGTATCAAATTATAGGTTCTCGAGGACGAGGAATTCAATAAAAAATAAATCAAGGCCCTATCTGGTACGGTTTAGATTTTGACCTGTGAGATGTCAGTTTTTAAAAAAATCGAAATTTCAAGTCGTCATAACTCCCGTTTCAGTTATCGTATCTACTTTTAATTTCCATATTGATGATCAGCATTTTCCCAAGTATCTCTTCAAACAATAAAATCGATATCGAAAATCCCAACTTTTTTGGTGAAAAATGCATAAGGGGTAAGACCCCCCAAAAACACCATATTCGTCATCACCACGGAATCCCTGGGAACTCCAAAGTTGATATTCATTCAAAATGATCTTCAATTCATTCGAATTATTCAGAATAACCATTTTGCCGGTCAGTGGCGCCATAATTGTGAGTGCTCTGATCTCGTGAACAAAACTCGAAAATGAAAAACGCAAAATATAAAATCAAAAAAATTCATGGTATAGAAGGACTATATTGGACTATATTGGTATCAAACTATAGGTTTTCGAGGACGAGAAATTCAATAAAAAATAAATCAAGGCTCTATCTGGTACAGTGGTACGGTTTAGATTTTGACCTGCGAAATGTCATTTTTTTTTTAAATCGAAATTTCAAGTCGTCATAACTCCCGTTTCAATTATCGTAACCACTTTTGATCTGTATATTGAAAATCAGCATTGTCCCAAGTATTTCACCGAATAATAAAATCGATATCGAAAATCCCAATTTTTTTGGTGAAAAATGCAAAAACACCATATTCGTCATCACCACGGAATCCCTGGGAACTCTAATGTTGATATTCATTCAGAATGATCTTCAATTCATTCGAATTATTCAGAATAACCATCTTGCCGGTCAGTAGCGCTCAAATTGTGAGTGCTCTGAGCTCGTGAACAAAACTCGAAAATGAAAAACGCAAAACATAGAACCAAAAAAATTCATGGTATAGAAGGACTATATGGTCAAGTTTGGTATCAAATTATAGGTTTCCGGGGACGAGGAATTCAATAAACAATAAATCAAGGTCCTATCTGGTACGGTTTAGATTTTGACCTGCGAAATGGCATTTTTTTAAAAAATCGAAATTTCAAGTCGTCATAACTCCCGTTTTAGTTATCGTATCCACTTTTAATTTGAATATTGATAATCAGCATTGCCCCAAGTATCTCACCGAATAATAAAATCGATATCGAAAATCCTAATTTTTCTGGTGAAAAATGCAAAGGGGAAAGACCCCCCAAAAACACCATATTCGTCATCTCACGGAATCCCTGGGAACTCTAATGTTGATATTCATTCAGAATGATCTTCAATTCATTCGAATTATTCAGAATTACCATTTTGCCGGTCAGTAGCGCTTAAATTGTGAGTGCTCTGAGCTCGTTAACAAAACTCGAAAATGAAAAACGCAAAACATGAAACCAGAAAAATTCATGGTATAGAAGGACTATATTGTCAAGTTTGGTATCAAATTATAGGTTTTCGAGGACGAGGAATTCAATAAATGATAAATCAAGGCCCTAACTGGTACAGTTTAGATTTTGACCTGTGAAATGGCATTTTTTGAAAAAATCGAAATTTCAAGTCGTCATAACTCCCGTTTCAGTTATCGTATCCACGTTTATTTGAATATTGATAACCAGCATTGTCCCAAGTAACTCTTCGAACAATAAAATCGAGATCGAAAATCCCAACTTTTTTGGTGAAAAATGCAAAAATGCATAAGGGGTAAGACCCCCAAAAACACCATATTCGTCATCACCACGGAATCCCTGGGAACTCTAATGTTGATATTCATTCAGAATGATCTTCAATTTATTCGAATTATTCAGAATTGTGAGTTCTCTGAGCTCGTGAACAAAACTCGAAAATGAAATGGGCAAAACATAAAACCGATAAAATTCATGGTATAGAAGGACTATATGGTCAAGTTTGGTATCAAACTATAAGTTCTCGAGGACGAGCCTCAAGGGGGCCATGGCCCCCCTGAACCTGAAACCACATTTCGTCAACATCAATTAATATAGCTTGCAAAAGAGACACAACTGTGTTATCACAGCACGATAACGTTCGTCCTCCACCGTTACTGCATTACCTTCTCCGTTTTCGAAGAAAAATGGTCCAATTAAATCCACGTTTACTAACTCCCATCTGTCAGTTTTCGATCTGTCACGTTATAATCATGTGACATTATGACTGTTAAACATGGCGCGCAATTCAAATATTGCGCTCTCATCGAAACACCCTTCTGTAGTTCTATAATAGACAAGAAGACAAACACTATAGTTTCTACGTATCGAAATGGACTGCTCAAAATCGAAAAAAAATTAACATTGAATACTTTGTGCGGATGAATGGATTCCGAATCAGAATGGCGTTGAATGCCTCACAAAACCAACAACTGAACATTCTGTCTGAGCGAGCATCTGCAAAATACGATTGCTCCTCCACATCTTTTCCTTTACCATTATAAATCCGTATGACAACCGAGTGCGTTTATTTTCGGATCATTTGCTTTCCGCTTGTTAGCCCATAAAAAACTACGCACTTAATGTTCATCCTAAATCAAAACTTTTTCCTGTCCCTCCCTCAAGTCTTTATTTCCAGATATGTGTGCTGATCTGAATGCGGCCTAACGGCGAACTGAAGGGCGAAATTTATAGGGAGATCCACGGGATAAAATCGAAAAAGCTGGCAATAACTATAAACTCAACAGATTTCAGTGGGTTAAAGCCGGTTGGATTTATTGACTTCCACATAGAAAAGCGAGTCAAGTTTGGCTGTTGCATAAAAACCAGTTGAGATATTGAAATTTGGGTTAAGGTGAAATGGCGTTCTATCTCGAGTATCTGAAATATTGGCCCATGAAGAAAAATTCATTGATACACTCTTTTGACATGATGAGTACCACTTAATTGGTGTTGAGAAAGTTACAAAGGATGGTGTAGCATGACATGACCAAATTATTTACCGAATGGTTGAAACTGGTTGTCGAAAATTTCTTTATCTGGACCTGAGGAGGTACATGATAATATTTATGTTTCTCAAGTTCGTGATTGAATGATCAGTTGTCAATACGTTATGCAATAAACCAATTATGAGACAAATTATGCTACCAATATGAGGTCGATTGAATTCCTGGAACAGTGGATACGAAAAATAATATACCGACAATGTAAACTGTTGCATTCACGAATGATCATTGGAAACAGTGAACTCTAGTGATGACCATTGAATCAATTGTAGGTTCTCCAAAGAAACCTTTAAATTGTTGCTATAATTTTCCAATAGCAGGCTGAAGATTTAGGAAAGAATTCTGGCTTACCTTATCATCGAAATTGCGAAATTATAGTTCTATCAAACATTTCGTTAATCTCTCCAACTTTGTGATAGAAAATTCTTTATTTTCTCATAACACAGCTATACATGTTCAACTTCAAATTGCGACTAATTACACTTGAATTGATATTAAATTACTTTCAAATGAAAATGAGCAACTTCAAATTATTTAATTCGAATTGAGAATTACCATGGAATTGGGACTAATCAGTTTCATATTGAAACGAGTCATTTTTAATCTATTGATTCATCTATCGTGAGAATACTTCCTGGATTTGTTTCAAATCTTTATTTATAATCGTTATGATGTTTTATTTATATTTTAGTTATTATTTATATTTCACAAAAAAAAAGTTCTATTTATTCTTCAAACACTTATTTTTTATTACGAAATATCATTTTTCACATTCTGAATTTGATTATTCTCAAACAACTTCATATGTTTGATCTTGTTCAAATAATTTTTTCGAAACTCGGCTTCGTTTGAAAAATGCATAGTGATGAATATTAATGAAAAAACACTTTTTTCTCATATCTTAATCATATTTGAGACATAAGATTAGGAGTAAGATAGGTTTAGTTATAGGTCATCATTAAAATGCTAATGCATATACAATGAATATGGAAAGAAGCTTTCTGCAATATATCACCCAATTTAGACTTGGGTTCAGTCAGCATTTCGAAATTTGGGTATACAATACTGTTTTATCGATGCAATACTTCCTGCAAATTATTTTCACTTGATGTGAAACTCACTGTAGAAGCCAGTATCAAAAATAATAAGTATATTGACCAGTTCGTAGGGCAAAACATTACTCACCTATCCAAAGAAACTGCTATAAGACTATAAACTGATGCAGCTACGGAAACACCCTGTATGTAGGGAACGGTTTTGCACATCCACCATCCAAGTACCCAAGCTGAAATCAAATGATTATTGCCATCAGATAATTTTTCATTGAACATATAATTGACAATATAAGCATAGCGTATCGACATTCCAAAATGCAGAATTCAACAATTGAACCCAGGTTCCAAAAAATTAACATAAACATCTGAATGGTAACGTTCAGTGAAGTCTTGATGGTGATTTACAGAATATTTATAATTGCCAAAAAATTGTATCAGGAGGTATTTCAAATATGTAGTTAAGTACATTCATACTTTTGCCAAAATGTCTTTAATTTTTGAATAAAGATCCGAAAATGATCTTGAACGAGTAATATTCAATTCAGTCCATCCTTCCGGCTGTAAACACGATAACTGTCGTCGAGGTAAAATGCACATTCAAGAGATAAAATCCATTGAATTTAATGAAATCTCAGAAGTGAGTTCTAAAATGTAGATACGGAGGCTTTTGCAAATTTGCCGTTGAATTGTTTTTGAAAGGTCACAAAAATCAAAAAATTGAATGCTTTCCTGCATTTTTCATTCGACATATTCGAAGCAACTGCTCTGCCCTGGCATTATTCTTTTGACAAAATACGAATGAAACTGATGAGAATACCCATTCATTTCACGAAAAGTTCCCTCGTTCTTTCAAACCAAATGATGCATGAACATGTAGCCATAGTTCCAATATTTCATCGTTATGACCTTTTCTGGCGAAGCTCAGATAACCTCCTGTCATATCCAGCGGTTTTCTGATGAATGACAAAGAAATTAGTAATTTTGCATTGTTTCGATATTGGAAATATCCCCATCAATCTTTTGGCTACGGATTTTATGGAAACCGATCCGCATTGTACTGCATAATCTGTTCTGCTCACACGGAAGGAATAGTAAGGTTATATATTCTTCTTACTGTTGACTTAAAATTCTATTAGCTTTCTAAGTATTGCCAAAGTTTGATAGGTATAGGAAGTTAGTGAAATCGCGCAAAATCCATATCTTCGGGATTTACTTTCTAGTGGAAAAATGCTCCTATAGGTCAGTTTTCAATTCAAATTACGCACCTATCATGTAATAATTTAGGACTAGAACTAAGATAGAGAATGATATAGTAATCAAAGGTCTTTTGCACTTGTGATGTACATTTTTTTTACCTAATAGTATCGGAAAATCAAGGTAGGTAACTACTAGAGTTCACTTGTGAAAATAGGAATCGCATGTATTATTTTTCTGTCCACGTGCTGGTGTAAGTATGTAAATGCTGTAGCTCCTTGGCTAACCTTCAAATTATAGAACTTCATTACTTTTTTCACAACCAGATATATTTTTGGAATTATATTTCGATATAGATACACCTTCGTGTTTGATGAATTACCATTTTCCATGCAATAATTGAGTTCCATTTCATCAGCAATATTTGAATAATTCATTTCTCAAATAGGAAACTAAATAATCTCCGAACTTGAGCGTGGAGTACGCAATGAAACCTTCAAATTTCAAACACAAATTTTTTTCGATGTTTGATCCAAATAGAAAAACAATTCGTATAAAAAATTATTGTAACTTTCCATTGCATGATTTGAGATCTTCTAATAATATCATTCTCCGAATTTTTTCTATAATTTTTATACATAGGGGGTGGTTACTGTGGAAAGAGGACTCAAAAACTATTGGAGATAATGAAGATGATAGTGTAGAAGAAAGATGGTCTACACAGTGAAGCACAACAATAATTTTTTGAACTTGAATCAAACTCGTTCACTATGTGTTCATAAGCAGTGATAAAACTGCAATAATCTATTTCAATAGCTAACTAGGATCCTTTGGCTAGTTGCAGAAGATAATGACAAATACCAAATAACGTAAAAAGTATTGTGAGAATATTTGGGAGACAGAGGATTTTCTCCATCAAGAGGAAAAAGACATATCAGATAAATGCTTGAAAACCAAACAGAAAAAGTTGATTCATGAATACAACACTGACTTACAACATACCTTAGATTAACTTTCATATAGAATCTTTTCAAATCTTGGATCAATAATTTTATTGATACAATTGTTTAAAGATTTAAAAAATGCTTGTAGTGAGATTGACTGAAATAAGAAGTAAAAGTTCTACAGCTGTCTGATTTGAAATAACTGATCTATTTCGTACAATCAATTGAAATTGTGCATAAATAATGAACTTCAATAACAATATGATTGAGGTTTAAAAAGAGTTGAATTATCTTAACTTCATTTGGCGGCCATTTTTGTTCTGTTCTGTTGAATTACAAGAATCTCTCTTATGTGGATTCAACTTTACAGACATTTTTTCATCAGCCATTGCTATAATTGAAATTAATTTGTTCCGAATGTATTCACGTTATACGAGTAGGTGCTATATTTTCTGTTGTTAATCCTACATTCAATTCCTGCAACAAAGCCGTTCCAATCTAGACCCATTAATTAATATTGTCGTGACACGGCGTTTTCATTCTTCATTCCTGCCGTGCGAGAACATATTGTCCCGTTTATTGAAGTCGAAAGAATCGGCAAATGGGCAAATATCCGACGAACTCGTATATCGACTAAAATGAATCGTTTCATTCTGCCCGTATGAAAGCTGTTCCTCTTTTTGACGAGCTAATGTTTAGAATCTCTACCGAGTTTTCGTTTTATGCTCGTTTCAGATAACTGACGCCCCACTATACGAGATAACTGAAACTTGCATACATCTCTTTTATGAGGAGGATATCAGGAATTTTCAGCTACTTATATTGCATGAGGAATATTTTAATTTGTTTATGAGATGGAGCTCGGATTAAGTATAATGGTTATTACTTTTCGAGTATATCAACTGGAAATTCTTGGTTTTCTCCGTAACCGAATTTACTCTGTAGTTCTATCGATTAACCATAATAATTTCGGAATTCAATTTTCATTAAATGGTCTCTGATTTTTAAACTTTCACATGAAGCTACAAATTATTTTAGCTGCCTCTCGGTAGTTTTGCTCTAGTCAAAAAAATTATTCCTATAATACGTCTTGCTTAACCTTTACGCGCGAAATGGATAAGCTAACCAACGAAAACAATTGGTCTCTTTGAAACTTTAGCTGAGAATATGTAGCAATAACTTAGCAGGATGAGAATAATTGTATTGTGGACACTTTCTCAAAACAAAGAAGAAATTGAGTGTTGAATTTTTAATTTTATATCGAAGTTCGACATTATTCGAGAATAATTTTATGAGGGCTCAGTGTTGATTAAAATAATGTAAAATCATTATTGAGAGGGGTTAGAAGAAGATTTTCATAAAATAATGTTAGTTTTATTTCTTAGTCTTCAAACAGAGTTTAGTGTCTTAATTGTATTGTTTGGATTGATTATTTCTTGGTAAACCGTGATATATGAAATTCATAACTTTTGTTTGACTGAAAAATCAACCAGAAAAAATATTGATTGAAACGATTCCGTTATATATCACAGATTTATTCAATCTCTCAACGAATTATAGGAAAGACAAGCTCGGAATGAGAATTTCAACATCTAAAAAAGTCGAGTATCATCGTTTGATTAATTTAAGGAATGGATCTGTGGAAAATCAGACAAAGGTAAATTAAATTGGTTGTACGGTCATGAATACAAATTGGGGCCAGTCCGTTTTTCATTATTCGGAAGAAATCGATTCGATATCAAATCACGTTTCTTGGTATATGGTCCAGACGAGGAAAATTTTCAATTAGCACAATTTCTGTATTTCTGGATTCAGTTATGTCCATGAAAAATAACTGTCGTGTATTGGATTACAGAATAAATTGATCGGAAAAGGAAATGAGATATTTAATATCTTTAAGACGAACTGGCACTAGTTACACAAAATGTTTATTTTATTCATAATGATGCTACATAGAAAATTTTCCACAAATTTCAACATATTTTTCGAATATTGTAAATTCCACAGATGAAATTTGATTAGGAAAACTCTATTGCATTTCGTCAAGGATATCGAATATTTAAAACAAATTTCTTCGTCTTCATTGAATTTTTTCCTCATGAAGTTTTCATGAAAATGTAAGTATTTCCAGAAATATTGCTTCGAATATTTATGTGGAATTTATGAATTATTCCGCCAATGGAATCAAAAATTCTATAATTCTCAGTATTTCATAACTATTTCGACAACATTTTCGAAAAAGCTTTCATGGAAATATTATGAAATATGTTGCTGTACTACAATTTTCTCGAAGTGTGGGATGGTAGAACAAATTGACTACTGGAATAGTGCATCATGGTAATGGAATTCAATTAATAATGGCTGATTTAACTGATGTAAAGTTTTATTGTCTACTAGAACTATAGGATTGAGAATACCACAATTCGATCGAATAAAAGTACCTTTCCAACAATTTTCGAACTGATCATTCTCAAGTTCACATAAACAATAATGGAAATATGGAATGAAATTCAATCAACCTATTCTCTGAAGATAGTCCATTGTTAATTTTTATTCGTGATATTCGTGAACTTCGACTCAAGTCGACTATTCCTCTCGATATTAATATTCAACAAATAATTTATTCGGATATTAGTGGCTTACAGGCTATGAAGTAATTCGTCTTTAAGAACAAGGTTAAGGCAGGTTACCTATCAATATTATCTGAGGCAGGTATCATGTAAACGCGATTGATATAAATACCTGGTCCGCAAGAGATGAAGTATATTCATTTCTGAACCAAACAGAAGAGATAATCACCTCCTTCATTATGTTCGCTAAGGTGAGATTGAACATAAAGTTTATCAGTGAAATTAACATCGGCTCTTTAATTTCAAGTGCTCAATCTCCATAATAAGTGTTTCGTGTTATTCCGCAGTTTTTGGCCGTGTCAAAAAAATTTATTGCGAATATGCGAATTTATTAACTGAGGAATAATGAATAATAATAACTCAATCAATTATCGTGAAATTTTCGAAGACATTATTATTAATCAAGTCGTTTTTAAACCTTGCATACCCATATTTGTAGGGACCGCAGAAGTTGAATTTTCAACTTAATTCTCTTTTAAATTCCTGGATTATCCTCAGCAGTTGGATTTCCAAAATCAAAATTAAAAAGAATATTTCATCGATATCGCGAAATGAGTTTTTTTATTGAATATCAATTTTAACGAATTTCTTCTCGATTTCAGGTTGCTTTCTTCGCCCTTCTGGCTGTCGCCTGTGTCAACGCTGGTGTGATCAGCACCCACACCGTTTCCAGCCATGGAACAGTGCAGTCCCATCCATCACCAGTTGTTCACGCTGTTCACCCAGTCGTCAAAACTGTTCCAGTTGTTCACTCCGTACCAGTTGTCCACGCTGTCCACCCTGTAGTCAAAACTGTCCCAGTTGTCCACTCCGTACCAGTTGCTCACTCTATTCACCCAGTTCCAGTTGTCCACGCTGTTCACCCTGTAGTCAAAACTGTTCCAGTTGTTCACTCTGCCGTTCCAGTCATTGCTGTCCATCACTGAGATATTGAAACCGATTGTATTCTGTTGTATATAGTCATGCACAAATTATCTGTTTAAGGCTTCAAATATAATTTAAGTATCACTCAAGTTTTTCATTAAATTTCGTTTTTTTCCTGAAAAGCTCACATCCTTCTTTCTTAAAATAATGCAAATTTCTTCATGGAAATATTCGAAATGGAGCTCATTGAACCACCCTCGAAGAAGCCATCCAAGTGACTGCGATATGTGGATGATACCTTCGTGAAAAAAAACATTCCGAAGATTTTAAGTTGCTGTTCTTTTCGGTTCAACGAGGTCCTCAAAAAGAGAAGGAAATAGAGATCTCAAGAATTAATGAAAAAAAGCTGAATATCTTGGAGCGCTATCATACCCTGTTCAAATGTAAGAAGGAGCAATAATAACATGTTTGGCGCAGCGGTGGGACGGCCTTCGTGAAGTTTCTTTCCGTCTAGAGTCGAATCGAGGACATTTCACACAATCGTTCAGTTTTAACTGAACTTGAATTCCATTTTTTTCAAAAATTTATAGAACGTTGTTCTTTTGAAATTTGGCAAACTGTCTTCATCATTCACGATTTCTAGAAGTTTACAAATCGTTGGGATTTCATTCCGGAAAAAAAAACCGTGGACAATTTTTCTGATAAGGTTTATATCGAAATCGTCAACCGAATCGATTTTTTTAACAACTGGGTCAATGTTTTATTCTCTTCCTATTCTCTGAGAATTCTGAATACAGCTGAATCACTCACCCCTGAGGATTTTGAAACAATTCCTACTAAGTCTCTTTTCGATAAATCAGGATGTTCTTCCAATTCTTTTCGAAATATGTTCAAAATTATCTCTTTCTCTTTAGCTGAGAAATGTGACCTTTTGGACCTTTTTCGTGGTGGTCCCCACATATCACCCTCAGATGCAGTATCCGTTTCCGAATTCGATATTCTATAAAAACTATATACACTTTGTCAAAAGATTTTCCAACACAATACACTTTTCACAACAAAATCTATGAACACTTCGAACAGCTAGACCTTCACAGTAGCTCTAGGTATTTTAACTGGTCTTGTCAATTGAAAACTTCGCTATTTATGCAAATCAAGATAGCTTTAATCCATTAAGGGAAAGGACCCAAACCTGGTGTTTCTCGGAATTACCTTGTCGGAATCTTGAGCAGCCGAAAAATAGTTTCGTACAAAATAATACAAAATTATGGACCAAAACTAAATATATTCCGGATATTACAAGTAAATGACCATTATAAATTTGAACAGGGATCTTTTTCGAGTCTTGTCAATTGAAAACTTCGATATTTATGCAAATCAAGATGGCTTTCACCCATTATGGAAAAGGACCCAAATCTGGTGTCTGCCGGAATTACTTTGTCGGAATCTTGCGAGATTCCGACCCAAATCTCTAAAACTCTGGTGTTTCCTGGAATTACCTTACCGCAATCTCCAGCATCCGAAAAAGAAATTATTCAGTTGATAATAATATAAAAACAAAACAAAATAAAAAAATAGGGTACGTCGGATATAAAATGTTTATGACAGTTGCAAATCATAACAGAAATTTTGCACTAGAGTTTCTGAGGAAAAAAGTTCTAATGTGGGAATTGCTGACTCAAATTATTGAATCATTTCTATCCAGTACCATTCACAGTCCGAGTACGATCCTGGCAGTCTCTTAGGGCGGTCGAAGAGAGCTTTGTTTCACCGTTTGACCAATAGGAGCTTCATTATACACAAACCAGACGATTCTGTTTGTTTACAAAGCTCCTTCTTATATTTGAATGGACTATAGACGAAAAGCGTATCTTTCACAAACAACTGGAAGAAAACAAGTATACAAATACATGCAAATGAGAGACGAACTTAAAATAGGAACTATCGAGGAAGTGAGAGAGACACAACCTCAGATAATGATTGAAAAAATTAAGGAACATGACAACGAGGAAATGAGAAGAATATTGAAAATTCCTGATGTCAGAAAGACTGACAAGAGAGCATATCACGAAGAATATGCAAGATATTTGAAAGCAAGAAGACAACTGCATCCAACAGAATACGAATAGAAAAAAACTAAGGATCTCAGAGTAACATCACCTGTTCGGAGCAGTCATTCGTCGAGTTACAACCTCCGACTGAAAAACCTCTGAAGATGCCTACCGCAGTTGTAGGCTATAAAGCCCGGATTACACCATATTTGAAAATAATGAAAGAACGTAACTCCACCTTAATAAAGGATGCGAGGGCATTATTCGTCGAGTGAAAAGAAGATGAACCTTAAAGACAATGAGTGTTTTATAACACCTTGCCATTCAAAAAGAGCGTGGGTGAAGAATAAAACGCACATAATTTTCTCAGTAAGCTAAGAAGATCGAGCCAGGACTATTATTCACTATGACGATCTGCATCTCCGAAGAACGAGGCGGCAGGATATCAACCGGTGCGAT
This sequence comes from Adalia bipunctata, assembly GCA_910592335.1. Lineage (NCBI taxonomy): Eukaryota > Metazoa > Arthropoda > Insecta > Coleoptera > Coccinellidae > Adalia > Adalia bipunctata. The sequence continues at coordinate 7,613,369 of OU342955.1, read as the reverse complement.
GAATGGGAAAATTGGAGTCCTTGAGCCACTTCCTCGTGACGCTGACAAAATATATGTATATGTCTCGGGAGGTTATCAGGTGGAAATTGCTCAGATCGACTATAAAACCCCGGGAACAGTCTCTATGGAGAGCTGAATGAATGCGACCGATCTGATATATTCGATTTTCGCGCATGCATTACCGCGAGTGGGAGTCAGCCGAGTCAGCGTCCGATTGAATTTTTCCTCGCGAATTGGAATATTTGGAAAACAATAATTGGTTCCGGAGCCATACTAGATTGGTTGGAGGAAGTGATTTCCGCGAAATTTCATGGAGAACTACTCGAGATATTTCCATGCAATTCATTTTCAAAGTGTTATCGGGGGTACCGAGAAAATGTGGAATATTCTACGTCTTTGTCACTTCTGGTTATAACAGAAGAAGCTGTTTTATGATTTCTGATCAGAATTCACTGATATTCCGAAACTCTCTATACACGAACTCTCTGTATTATTCATCGTCTATCTATGCGTCCAAGAGTCTTTGAAAAGAAACCCCAAAGGAATGCAATTTGATATCGCAATAGACAACCAAGCTAAACACTAAAAGCTCTGGAATCGTGACTCTCTTGTGCGTGACAGGGCACCATGGCTTTGGAGGAAATCAAGAGGATCAAAAACTTGCGAGTGCATCAAAGATTAAACCTGTTGGACATAAACCTGTGGTCTTGAAAAAGGCAGCAATCCTGCAATGAGAGTGGCGAAACATGACACTCTTCTGCTAAAAACTCCAGGACTCACATAAGCCAAAATATTAGAGGAATTTCTGCCGTCTTACACAAAGAAGATTGTTCTGTTGCAGAGGACAGAGGAACTATGGCTACAAATCCAATGGGAGAGCCAGCAGATTGAATTTGCAGACTTTATGAATTGGAGGTAGAAACAGCCGAACATGTAGTATGCAGGTTTCTGAAGCTTGCTTAACTCAGGAATTCACACCTGGTAGGCAGGTTCTTGATCCACACAATATGATCACGAAAGGCTTATGAGCAGTTTCCTGTCCCAATTGAGTTTGCTTGCAAGGGTTGCTTGCTATAAATTTGATGACTCAAGTATAAGATGTATGATAGGAAGAGTATGGGCCCTTACGTTGTACCCTGAGGTACACCTTTCGCAGAAACAAGTAGAAAGATCTACATTGCTTGCATGTCCACTGAAAAACGTCTGGTATTGAATGGGATACTTTTGAATGCAGTAAGACTCAATATTTTCATAGGAAGCGGAAAGATATCTACGTATTTCCAGGGAAAATAAAATGCTTAACGCCTGATGCTTGATTTTGTTAGTCTGTGTCAGGTTAATTTGCTTGATTGAATGTCTGAGATTGGATTCCTAACAGATCGATTGTTGTTTATTTTTAATTTTTACTAATACGTCTGCAGAAGATCTATTCATCATTACAGTCAGCTCTTCATGCAATAAGATTTAAAGAGAATTCCCACTAACTTGTTTTTCCTTTGAATCACAATTATGTTGTACGCCTAGCCCAGTGGTTGAGTCCGTGTTCAATCCTGACATTAGGAAAGAAAGCCATGTTGTTTTGACATTCCTGTTCAGTAAGCATTGACAAATTATCATAAGTAATATCATAAGTGCATCCATTTTTTTCACAGGAAAAATTAGATGCACGAATGGTATTTGACAAGACTATTTCCTGAGTAACAGATTATTCTGGATGCATTATGTTTGTATTATTAATTTTCGTTGACAACAACTGTCAAGTTTTGCCGCGGGTAAACCCGAAAAAACTGCTGACAGCTGCTGCCATACAGTTTTTCCATCTAGAAACCATTTGGGATTCAAAATTGCGCGTTTCTGATTGGTGGAAATTAAGACGAGGGAAATAGTCATGGAAAGACTCACGCCGCAACAACGTTTACAAATCGTTGAAACTTATTTTCAGAATCAGTGTTCTATTCGCCAAACTTAAAGAGCACTTCGTAAATTCATGGTTTACATAATCGTCCATCAGAGCAGCGTATTCGTTGAACTATCCATATATTTCGTACAACATTCTCTCTACTCGATGCAACAACAACAAGACAAACAGAAATGTCATAATTTATTATCTTTCAAATGAAAAAAATGGCTTCAATCTTAATTCGAATGTGTTTTATTTCAATTTAAAGATCGTCACTCTTAAAAAAACACCCGATACTCATTAGTTTTTCGCCATTCACTTGACTCCAAAGTTTCATTTGACCCATCATACACTCCGATGAATGCATACGATCCACCCATCTTTCTACCATCCTAGTCACCTACAAGGCACAAATCATGCGAATGTGCCTCATACTTATGTTATTGACAGCAAGCTTCGAAGCAAGCAAGTTTCAACCCATTCGCATGCCCTCAGGAAACGTGTTCGACATAAGAATCTACGCAATATTTACGCCTTTTTTCAGCTACGCTCGACTGCCAAACAGATATGTGACTGATCAATCATTCTAAGGGAAAGAGCGATGTGGAATCTGTTGGTAGTATTTGTGGATAACCACCTAACAGATATTTCATCTGGCAAAGGAAGAGGGAGGAAAATGGATTGAATTTACGTGAGCAGCTATATTTCGAAAAGGCAGGCTTCCATTTAGAAAATGGAATTAGGTGATACGTCAAATTGAATATTTGATTTTTGAGATCTGTTTGAGTACCTACCACTGGCGTCTGATATATAGATGGAAGGCTTAAATAGATGTAAGAAATACCTACCTGTATATCTCTTGTTCAAGTTCAATGGCTTTGCGCGAGTAATTAGGTCAATCAGTTCAATGAATGTATGAATGTGGAAATCGACGGAGTCGACACAATTTATTCTTTTCCATTAATTGTACCTAAGACCTTTTTCAGATTTCGAATAGATAAATTATAGTTATAGATGTTATAGTTATATTTTGAAGTTGAAGGGATCTCTATTGTGAGGTGGTTTTTTTCTGATTGGTGTGCTCCAAATAATGGGTTCAAAATTTCCATCACCAAACGTACCGAAAAATCCATTTTCTCATTCAACCTGCAAAAGTAATAGAACAACGCAGCCAATACCCATTCAGCTGTAAATCTGTTCAAGTTCAATTCTCCCAGCTTCAACTTTCAAAGTAGATACAAAAAAACTGCACATTATGCGGTCCTGTCTAATTCCAATTTCACAGCTCCTATTGCTGGCAATTGTCTTATATCCTTCGGAAAATTCAATGGCGACTATTCCGGACAAGTTCATCCCGCAAAGGACGGAAGTGGAAGCATTAACAAAATTACTCCCACTTCGAGGTTCATTCACTGTTCGAACGGAATCTTCCTTGAGAAGTGTTAATATTATGTGACCTTGTAGCGTCAAGTTCAACGTATTTATAAGTTTGACAAATGGACGTATGCACTTGGGAGAATTTGTCATGTTCACATGAGCTGAAAGGAACGTTCTCAAGGTGAAAAAGCTGGAATAAGTTTGGGTTTTCGTTCGTACAGAAATCATCCATCTTGAGATGATCCTGAGGGAATAAAAAAAAAATGGTACCTCTGAAAATATGCTAGGAGGATCCTAGTCCGTTAGATGCATCTGGCATTCAATGTTCCTTTTAAAACTTCTCGAATTTCTGGCCTGTGTTTGAGAGCTAGAAGACTTGGAATACAGCTCAAACTCAAGATTTTTGAGAACGAAAATTTTTGTAAGATGATATCCTAATAGGTTCTGTCAAATTTCCAACTGTTCTCTAAATTTATTCACCTGCTAAGACAAATTAGCAATCATTCGTTTCTACTGAGAGATGAAAAGACATTTACGAACCGCATACCCTGACAGTAGCTCTATTAAATAATTTAGAGGTAGATAAATATATCGGGTGTTTTTTTTTCGAATGATAGAACTTTAAATTGAAATAAAACACATTTAAATTAAGATTGAACTCAAAAAGAAGTAGAAACCGTTTGCCTGAATACCGAATCCCATATACTTCTTTATTAAGATTGAAGCCAATTTTTTTATTTGGAATATAATTTTATAAATTCTGGAATATGTTCACCACAACTATAGCTCCGAGGAACCGCATTCTACCAGACAAATTTTGGATCACTTTTTCGAGTAATTATCTAAAATATGTTATCGCCAAATCTTCCTTACAATAAATCAATTGACGTGGTCAAGTGGCTTTAGTTCTTGAACCAGTTGTATCTTGTATAGGTTTATTACAGTACTAAAAACAGTGCTGTAATGAACTCATTACAGCATTGTTTTCAGATATATTTTTCGTTTCGTGGTTGTCAGCACTGGCTTCCGATCCTATCAATTTTCAACACACGTCAATTTGGAAATGTCAATTTCGTAACAGTCACCAACTGCCAAGATACAATACAAAAGTCATTAGGATGTAGGTATAATCTGAATTTTTCATTGAATTTCAACAGTGTTTCACGAAATTTGACTGAAATAGAGAAAATATTGTCTTATACTCGTTGCAGAATGCAATTCCAATAAATACTCATGCTTTTCGCATTCGTATTCTAATAGGAGCCCATTCTGCAACTAGTTTTAGAATATACTATTACAAATTGGTGTATGCGCCGGTATCGTTTCACTGCAAAAATCAACAATTCAAATAAAAATATTCCCATTCGATATGTAATCAATTCCTTATGCAATGAAATTTAATTACGTTGACAGTAATAGAAAATGTTCACTCTAAAAAACCCCCGATAGCTAAGTTTCACAAGGTTTTAACGCTTTTTTATTGGGTAAATACAGAAACCAGAATTGGTCGCTTTTGAAGAGTGGAGTAGTGGAGAAGGGTTCAACTTCATTTCAAGAAGTTAGCCACTCGTCTTTTTGTCTTCAGTAGTTCCAGTTTCATTGAAGTTATCTACCCAACGTTAAATGGTTTGTCAAGTGTTGTTTCAAAAATAAGGATTTACATCACTCTTACAAAGAATGACAGAATAAAGATGGAATCAGGAATCAGGTCGCAGAGAAAAACTTAGATTTCTAGCTAAATCCTGCGGAAGAATAACCGAGATCCCATCCGAAACAGAACATCCTCGACATCATAATTAGAGGTCAAATGAGCCTGACCAAAAATCTCGTCTCGACCCTACTAGCCTTCAAGATGGGCAAAAACAGTTACTGATAGGGTATCACCTACAGCCACGCTCAATTTATATTGTTTACGCCTAAGGCGTGGTTCCATATTGTTTTTTGAAGGGTGAAGAGCTGTCCTAGTTGGCGAAAATAAACTTTTCGATTGGAACTTCCGGAAAGTTATGATGACTGCGTTCCTGATTTCCGCCACCCTCACGAAAAGTAATTTGCCGATATTCGTCCGTGATTTGAGGGGAGAGTGGACTTTTCTGATTTCAGGGATACGAGGTCCTTATGGTATTTGTTAAGGGTCAAGTCTGTAGTAATCGAAAAGATTATTGGGAATTGATCACAGAACTTTGAGATAGCAGAAAAATCAATGTTTGTATCAGAATGAGGGGTTGAAGCTTCAAATCATTCAATTGCGTGCAAGGAAGATTTGTTACTTGCCCAAATACCCTAAATATGTCGTCATTCTAGTTTTGAGAGAAGAGCCCACCTGTTCAAAATTCAGATTTCTCATTAGTTTGATACCACAAAGTGGTATGGAATGGGCTTTCCCGGTCGGTTGCAAAGAAGAGCAGGTCTATGACTCTACCCACTTTTTCTGTGGTTCACCGAAAAACCCGGAATCTTCCTTCTTTTCTACCTGTGCAGTGAAAAATCACCCGCTGTCACGTCGCAACCTCGATACGCAAAAGTTCGAATATACTCTAGTTTTCTTCCCAAAGTCGGACCTCGTTACATTAGTAACTAAAAGTGTATTCGTCAAGTGAGATAAGGACTCTACGCGGTATAACACCTACGAAAGCAGACAGAAGCAGATACGTTACTTTTAAATCTGAACAACCGTAAGTACCATTTCCTACAGTGTTTACTTTGTGGTATTTATTTCTCTTTTATACATCCATTTTTTATTTCTTTAATTCTCGTGGAGACAAGAACTGGTACGCCATTCCATTTCTTGTCTCCAAGAAAGCTCCTGTATTTTATTCACCACCAGATCAGCGCTTAGTTTAAATAGCTCATATTAACTTTTTCCACATGTAAAAATCACGCAATAAGTCAACAGAAAAAAATTGAATTGATTCGAAAAGTCCTCAATTCTGCTTTAGGCACGGATTCCATCTTATGGAAAATAATGTTTAAGTTAAATTCTATTTCAACTTTGAAATAGTGGCAACAATGGGTAATATAGTAGTTAAACTCAATTCAGTTGGCCGTATAAATATGATGCAAGTTTGATACATTATAGCAAAATGATGCTGTTGAAAATGGTAAAGATACTAATATACAATGTTAGAAATTAAATCATAATACATAAATGTCAATCTTGGACGATTGAAAACAAATGAAAAAAATATCACAGTCAATAAGGTACAATAAATGGTACTGTACCTACATTGATCTGAGTCCTTGTTATGTTTTAATGTAATAATTGACTTTTTTCTGTCCTATATGGAGTTTATTTATGTATAATGGTCCTATCTGTTATTACTGTTCGTGATTTTTCTCATTCGGGGATTCATGATATCTCTGAACTTGAATTTGTGTATTGTGATGTGATTTTATTCTATTATAATGTACTGCTTTTCCTACTCTTCGACTCTGTGGTCCACAGTTCAACATTAAAGGTACCACAATCAACTTGATCTCCCTCTCCCTCTTTTCTTCTCTCCAAAGCCCTATCTACAGTTATCAGTTCGCACTCTACTGCAGTTCGCTAAGTACGAACACAGTTCGCTCGCCTGTACCCTGTACCAGTTAGCCACACGTAAGTGCACATCAGTTTCGTATCCGTAAAGTGAATTCGTTCCGTTCAGGGTATTAAGAAAAATTTTCGTAGACAATAGAAGATATCCTAGATTTTGTCAACGAAACAGTATACTGAAGGATAATCTCTTATCCTAGAGTCAGCTCAGTTCGCAATCAACAAACTTCATCTATCTATTGCTACTGTCTGAGGGTAAAAAAGGGGACTTGCGATAATACTTCATTCATTACGCCGCACGCAGCCATAATTTTTCTCTCAACATGACGCCAAAATTGAAACCGCCGACCGTGAAATGACTTAATTGAGCGATATCTAGGTTTATATACCAACAAAATGGGCCCAAATCCGAATTTCCATTATAATGCGACCTTGGAGCTCCAGACCTGCATCCAGTAGCAGCAAGATTTATGGGTTCCGCGACAACTTGCTCTCATAGCCAGATATCTCAGGCCGATATTGCGGATCTGACACAAATTAAGTAGATCCGGGAATGCTTCACGGTTCAGTTTAAGGTGGATTTATATCTGTTCAGATAGGGGCGGGTCGGATTGTAACAGATTCTGCTAAGCTGGACGTCTACCTGGAGTGAATATACTGAGGGGATTCTGGCCAACTGGTGATAGGTTACGCTCTGAGAAGGCATTCTATGTTATCTACCATCTAGCAAGGTTCGAGAACCTAGGAAAAAAGTGGAGAGAGTCGTAGCCAGTCGACTTGATGAATAAACAGAAGCCCTGGCGACGATACCGAGTGAATAATTTGGGTTCCGAAAACAACATTCAACTGAACAACAGCTCCTAAGAATGACTGAGTATATTACAAAAGGATTTCAGAATGAACAAGCCACAGGACTACTACTACTACGGGATGTAACCAGAGCTTTTGATAGAGTGTGGCATGAAGGACTAGCATATAAAATGATAACCGCAGGTTATTCACCCAAGTTATGCAGAATAAGAAGAAATTATTTGAGGGATAGGAACTTTTGTGTCGAAAAAGGCGATGTTCATTTCACTCTCAGATATTTAGAAGAAGGAGTTCCCCAAGGATCCATACTAGGACCGCTACTCTATAATATATACATACATGAAATACCAAGAAATCCAATAGGCCTGCTTGCTCTATACGCGGACGATACGGTCATAGCAATTAGACACAGAAATACAAAAATAATTCACAAAAGACTTCAAGCAGCTGCAGATGATATCAGTCAATGGTGTTACAGATGGAAAATCAAAATCAATGGAGAAAAGAGTCGAGCAATACTCCTTCAAAAGAGAAGATTGAAGATGGAATCGAAGATATCCATAAACAATAATGAATTGAATGGAAGAAGCTAAATACCTAGGAGTAATATTAGACAAAGGACTAACGTGGAAACAGCACATTAAGTATGCAGCAGTGGATAAAACGAATGTAGCAATGAAAAGAATATATCCGATTATAGGCAGAAGAAGCCAAATGAACAGAAACACGAAATTGAGAATCATAAAAGCAGTCGCCAGACAGATCAACAGCATGGAGATATACAGCGAGAACCCATATAAAGAGGATACAAAGTACAGAAAAAAAAATTCTGATATGGGCATTGGACGCCCCCTGGTTTGTTAGGAATGAACAAATCCGAAAAGACATAAAATGGGAGTCCATTACCACATTCATCAAACGAAAAGCTGCAGAAGCCTATGAAAGAGCTAGTGAACATTCAAATGACGACCTGAAGATGAAAAAACAGCGAGAATTTACCACAAAAGACCTAGAGACCAATTGCGAAAATGAAGATATAAAACTCCACACTTAGTGAGAGATATCCATTGAAGGATGAACACAAACACTCAGCATAAAAGAATGCTAAAAAGAAAATAACAGATAAGATGATGGAAGGTTTATAGGCTTATGCCCGGAACCAACCGCAGGAGAGGTGTTCAGTCGGTAAGAATCCGACACTATTCACCTCTTCTAGAACAAAAAAAAAAGGTTCGAGAAAGTAGATTGAACCAGAAACGCCTGATTAATGAGAAAATTTTACTAATCGAATTACACTAGTTACAAAAAGTAACTCACAGTTTCATAAAATATAAACCGTCTACAATTGTGAAACAGGTCTTATTGGAAAATATAATGTTACGTGTGGGTCTGCTCTACTGCTTTTTATCTGACAGTTCTTGTTGAACAAACCTATTCCATTTGTTGAATTTCAAGCGTAATTTTAAAAGATTGTGCGGCTTGTTCGGACAATATCGAGGATTTCTGTGCGAGAAATGTTTCTTCGTTAAAAGTTGGAAAACTAGATGTCTTGACAGTCTTAAAGGTACTCAAGATTGTCAAGATAAGAGGGGTCTTCTTAGGAGTAATCAGTATAAACAACGTCACATCACATATCACATCCATCTCTGGGCCAAGAAAAGCTTTTTCTTAGAGATTCAAAGGAAATTGCAAGAAGCCATCGACAAGATCCATGACTGGAGTATCAAATGGAAGATCAAGCTCAATGGACAGAAGTGCCAAGCGATATAACTTAAGATGAAGAAGAACAACCACCAACCTCGAGGTTGATGAAGAAGAAATCGAGTGGAAGGGAAAAGAGAGATAGCCAGGTAATACTCTAGACAAAGGGATAACCTAGATAAACCATATCAAGGAAGCCATTGAAAAAACCAAGGCAGCGATGAACAGACTCTACCCACTGATCGCTAGAAACAGCCACATCTCTAAAGAAACGAAATATTATTGAATATTATTCAAACTCTGTCGCACAAAAGGCACCTTTGAACATCATCTCATTTGGAGACCTTCAAAGTAGTAATTAAAAAAGTCCCACCTAACAGAGTTCTCAATAAATCACAGTATAAATGAGAAAGTGAAAATAAAAAAATTGTATATTCATGAATGCTGATGAACTAAGGCAGGAATGTGCGAATATATTTTCAGTTCTGACTCGGAATAAGAGTAATCGACATTGTTTCTCTCAGATGTCAGCGGTTATTCATTGTCCTTATTACGCGTTGAAGGAATGAAAGAGACTGAAGTGAAAGATGTCGAAATTGGCATCCATAAGATTCGCTCCAGCTTCAGCCAACTTTTGAAGATACGCCTCGCTTAGATATGAAAATATATGCAAATGGAATTATCTCGTGCAATAGCACTGATTCGGGGAAAAAATTATCAACGCTTTCTCGCTAATTGAAACGGAGAAAATTCCAATTTGTATCCATTTTCTGGATCGGCTCGAGCTTTAATTGGTTTCCGAACGGGCTGGACGAAATTCTCATGCTTTTTGCATTATCTCGAGATTCAATAAAAGTTTTGGACAGAATTTAATTGATGAATATTAGCATCTTTCGATTATTTCGGAGGGGAGTGTTATCTTAAGTGACTATCAAGCGAAATGGAAGAATAATGATGTTTTCTCTTGATATCCACGATGGAAAAATGTTCATGCAGTTCTGTGGTATTTTTCCATAGTTCACAGGGCTTTAACTCTATTTAAAATACAGTAGTTTAATCCATTTGTCGTATTTTCAAAAACCCGCATTATTTTCAAATCTGAAGTCTTGCATAAGATTTTATTTTGGGATTCACCTCGACCCCTTATGTAGAGCAAAGTTCCATACTGAATAAAGTAGGATAATACATCAGCGCAAGAAAAATAAGACCCTTTGCGGGTTCAAGCTGTGACTGGTTAAAGTGAAAGATATATCGTACGGAACCGCATGGAGCTGTCCAGGTCTTTCCTGTAATAATTTCAGAAACCGCATCGAATTTCATGAGGATCCGGGACCGGTGCCTCGCTCCTCTGGATTACGGGGCCTTTGGAGCGCTGTATGACATCCTAGATGGATACGTACTGAATGCTAGCGCTAAAATTCGGAACTCTGGATCGATTCCTGGAGGAATGAGCGGAAGGTTATATAAACATTGAATTCCTTCTAGATATACGTATTTCGAAGTGCTTCTTAAAGTTCAGAGGCGAATTGAATAAGGAATTAGTTTTTCACTCAGAATATCCAATGAATTATTTATCATTCGCGATTTTGATGCATTTGCTCCCAACGCATTCGCCAATTAGAATCCCGTTTTCAAGATTAATAGAAATACGTGCAATCAATACAGACAAAATTGAATTGAGACGTTTTCATTTGAGTTTTGCACAAAATACTTCTTTGAAATTCGATTCTGACAATTTTGGGTCAGGTAAAAACTCATTTTGATATCCCAGATGTCCAGGTGTTTCAACATTTATAAATTACGAATCGTGTCGTTAACATTCTCTTCTGAATTCAGTATCAGCAAGACTATTGGGAAAATTAGGACCGGAAGCTAGTGAAACCTTCATGCTCATTGAATCTGCCGTCATACCATTTGTTGATTAGGTATCTCTTGCCAACCGATGAATGATCAGTTCCTTTTCTGGAATTATTCTCTCGTTTTCCTTTGCATTAACTCATCAATATTCCAAGGGGCGACTGTAGTGTCCTAGAATTTTCAGTCCCAAATCAGCTGGAAGTGCCCCTACGTACCAACGTCTATTAGATAGCTCACAGTGACTGAGGTGCTTTCAGCGGATTGTGACTGAAATTTTTAGGACACTACAGTCGCCTCTGTGAATATTGACGAGAGACTGTATAGGATAACGAGAGAATATTTCCACAGAATGTCATTCATTGGTAAGTTAGAGATTACTATACCAGTTATGGATGAAGGCAGCATAAAAAAATTTTGGATGGCTTATCGCATGTTCACATAATGGCATACATCAATTGTGCTTGATTGTGTCTAGCGAGGTGTATAGTCATCACGACGTCAAAAGAATTAATGTATTTCATTTCATTTCAAGAACTAACAGGCGATCTTGTAGAAAGCTTCTGTTGATACTTGTCTATTTGCAATATTTAGAGAGAATTATATGAGGTTGTGTTGGAAGCAGATACACTTTATTATTATTTCTCTATTGCAATATCGTAATGAGTTCATTACAGTACGAAGAACAGTGCTGTAATGAAAGCATTACAGCATTGTTTTCAGTTATATTTTTCGTTTTTGGTTGTCAGCACTGGCTTCCGATCCTATGAATTTTCAACACACGTCAATTTAGAAATGTCCATTTCGTAACAGTCACCAACTTCCAAGATACAATACAAAAGTCACTAGGACGTATAATCGAATTTTTCATTGAATTTCAACGAAATTTGACTGAAATAGAGAAAATATCGTCTTATACTCGTTGCAGAATGCAATTCCAACACTCATGCGATAGGAGCCCATTCTGAAACTAGTTTTAGAATATACTATTATTGGATGACAGACAATAGAGTTCATAGAAACGCTGCATAATTTTCAGTATAAAATTGTCTTTTCTCACTCTAAATTTCAGGTTTACTTGTCTTGGAACTTGGAAGGAAAGTTCCATTTTCAATTTCTCGGCCCTTAAACTTCATCCTCCTGGATTAATTGCGAATAAAAAGCATTCAAATATTAACATATTATTCACAAATTCATTTCACTATTTTTCGTCTTGAAGCATTTTTCGCGAAAACATAATGCTATAACGTTATTTAAATCTGTTAAAACTGTTTGTAATCATCTTGTTCTGAAATTGGAATTGATGAATCAATTCTAAAAAGTTCAAAGCTTTAAAGTATCGAGGAATTACCCTGATTCCATAAATTCAACTTTTTTCTAGAAAAAAGAATTCAATCTGAAAGATCTGCTCCCTTCGCATGTTATCATTCTTTAACTCATTCAGATTCACAATTTATTTGATTAATTCCTGCATATAACGAGGTGAGAATATTACTAGAAGTGCCAGAACGAATTACATACAATCTGCCTGAACTTTCTGGGGAGATTCTCTTGGAATCACTTCGTATCGTGAATAATGCATGAGAACTCTCGTGTTGGGACTCAATTAATTCAGGGCAGTAATGAATACAACATCCATCTCGAGAATAATTGTAGTTCTATTGAAATTGGGTGTTAATATGTTAAGACTTGTATGCTTTCCTTCTTGTTCGTACTCGATCCAGGTGTATTCAGTAGATTCTTGGAGGATGGAAATCAATAACTGGGACATTGAAGAACCAGAAACTAATAGCGACAGGAGACGATTTTTATTGAAAATGCTGCAGGGTGGACACTACAGTCACCCCTGGATATATCGACGAGAGTCTAGAAAAAGTCGAAAACCTTTCCACAAAAAGAACTATTCATTCATTGAATGAAAAGCCCCAAAATTTGTGGTGACAAATGAGTCCTAAATCAACTGACGCCCCTGTGTCAAAAAGTGACGATAATACTCAGTGTCAGGGTCGCTTTCAGCAGATTTAAAACTGATATGTGACTAGAATTCTTGGGACACTACAGTCGCCCCTAAGAATACTGACGGTAGACCGAGAGAATATTTCCACAAATGGAACTGATCATTCATTGGCAGACAAGAGATATTTACATTTCGAAAGTTTATGTCCAAATAGTAAAAGTCCTTGACACGCATCGATTTTCCAGCAAGCATATCTAATGGGTCTACCGTCAAATTATATCATTTCAATTTCGTTATGCGGCATTGACTTTGTGTCGATTCAATACAGAATTTGATACAGAATTTCCGAATAGTATATCCATTTACGATGGGATGCAATTTTACGTCCTATAGCAGTGGCGGAAGCCCCTCGGTGAAGCACTTATCTAGGTTATGCAGAACCAGGTCACGGCAGGTCATCTGATTGAAGCAGTGCAGAGGGGAATGATTATTTTTTGTCAGGGTGTTCAGATTAGCTAAGGAAACATCGTTGGAATTATTTTGTATCTGTAGGTTCACAACGTGCATATTATTGCTTACTTAATCATCTTTATCATTGAGCGGAACTTTTAAGCGACAAACAGAGACATAGATCGGAAATCTTGATTAAAAATACATAATTTGTTTTTGGCCAGTGGAACTCATGCCCAAAAAATTATTAAAAATGGTACGAAACGATTTTCAGTCACCATTGCCTTCACATTTGAGAAACTAGAGCTAGGCAAATATTTCAACACATCTCAACCGCTTTGAGGCTCTACAACACACATACGCAAATGTTTTTCGATTGAGTCGATCCAGCTTGTAATTCGTTTGATATTATTGTTGATCTCACAACAACCTGGATATGAACTGACAGAATGGAGTACTGTGAAAAACTGGAAAACAGATGGCACTAAAACTCCAAGCGAGTATAGAGAACAGATGTGGCAAAAAGATTGGGCAATCTACTGATTTCAGATACTTTCTTGACTATGTGTAAAGGTCATTTTCATATTGACAAAAACATTTCTAATCTAACTAATCTTGGTAATGGTATCATTACTAAAAACATCGGGAAATCAACCGTCGAAATCTGAAAACACCGACATATCGTTGGCATCCCTGAAGCTGTCTGTGCTGACCGAAATGATTATTTTTTGTCGGGGTCCTCGAATGCAGCCGTGTCTGTTAATTTTTTATAGATAGTACATGCTAATTTTTTGAATGGCAGGCAGGGCAATTTTCATTAATTCCGCTTCCAAAAAGCGACACAAGATTGGATTTTATATTTTACTGGAAAACAGTAGCGAAATGATGCGATATTGAATGAGGATTATATCAGAGGTGAACCCGGATTTGATTTTCATTCATTTCCGTTATATATTGCAGATTTCGGCCGTATGAATCGTGAAACTAAATTAGGTACATGTGCAGTATTTTCGAAAAAGTTCATAACGAATTTATATAGATACCTAATCGAGTTTGGGAATTGAAAATATCCGGATTTTTGCATAATTACATTCCCAATATTCCTGGAGAAATAGCATTGACTAGAAAAATCGGCAATAGAGTCGACTTTTTCATCGTTTTATCATACCACAATCAATAAAGCAAAGGCAACACTAAATAAAAAACAGTTGGAGTTGGCATAGATAGATATATGCAGATTTCTTCTTTGATGAGCTTCCTACGCTGCCTTCATACAAACAATTATTCGAATAGAAATTTTCCTATGCAGTCAATATTAGCAGGGGCGACTGTAGTGTCCCAGAATATCTAGTCTCGAATAGATCTCAAATTAGCTGAGAATGTCCCTGTAACTTAGCTTTGTCATCGATGTTGGCACGAAAGGGCGCTTCCATTTGATTTTGGACTTATTTGTGACTAGAAATTCTTGCACACTACAGTCGCCCCTGTAAATATTGACTACAAACTGTATAGGAAAACGAGAGAATATTTCCACAAAAAGGTCATTCATTGGTAAGTAAGAGATTCCTATTCAAGAAATGATGATGGTATGAAGACATAGTGCAAAATTTTGGATGGCTTATCGAAGAAGATAGCAATGGTGTTCTGGTAATGGCAGACATTCGTTCAATTGACTTCTGGACGAAGATGGATGATGGAGCATTCGGTTCATTGAAGCTCTGCATAATTTTTCATATAAAAGTGTCTCTTGTCACTGTTAATTTCAAGGTTATTGCCATGGAACCCAGAAGAAAAGTTTTTTGCCATCCTTAAAAAATCTACTGAATACACCTGAATTGAGTATGAAAAAGCTGAAAAGAATACAGTATTAGATATTAACCCACATTGACTTTTTGGACGTTGAAATGCAGAAATTTAAATGCTGATCATGAAATGTCCAGGTATTCCTTCATAAGAGTTACTCCATTTCTATGATTTGTAGGAAACTGTTGCCTGCATTCATAGTTCATTGACTATAAATTTTGTGAGAATTGGAAGCATTTCGTGAATGTCTGAAGAGATGTTGCTATGGTTATTTTCAGTTATTATGTCTTCATGAAAGTGAATTTCTTCTAGAAAGAATAGTATGGATCTATATTCTCCTCGGACTCGAGTTTTCCGAAGAAAACTTCCCTTTCTCAAAAATTGATCAATGCAATCTCATCAATTCGTTCTTGGGGCAATCGGAGGCCTCACCTGGGAAACAGGTAACTCCACAAATGGAACACTAGGGGTCGGGGCAGAGCGGAAGTTCAACGTCCTACCTAAGACGGCCTGCTCTGGCCTGGTTTTGGATGACCCAGGTCATACTCCTCACGTGAACCTAGACGGAGTTCGCGAAGTTGCATCAATCAGCTGATTTATGAATTAATTCCGGGTACGCTCCCTGCCGTACACGGGGGAAAAATTTGCGATGTCATAATTTCAGGATGGATTCTTCCAATCTTTTATCTTTTCGTCGGTAGCAGGTGGTGTTTCATGAGAGTTTCTTCACAGAGGGTTGTGAAATATAGATCAAGTGCACTCCATTTTATGCTACTATGGTTTTTCTTATCTGAAGCTATCTCCTACACTGTTCATTCACAGTATGTTTTATATTTGTTATGGAAATATCTACAGCATTCATAATTCAATTACATATTCATTGAGATATCAGATAAATTATAATAGCCCCCATACTGTTCATTGCTAAAAATTCACGAAAGGAATACATGTACGAATTATAGATGTATAGAAACCTTTGTGTTGGCACTGATTAGATTTTGTTCAAGACCTCCTCGTCGAGCAGAAATCTGACCTACTTTTCATTTCTCTCGAAAGAGGGAACGTTGTTTGTCCATAACCACAATATTTAAATAAATTCAAAATATACTATCTGACAAAGAAACTGCACCACCCAAAAGAACCTGTTTAAATTACAAATTTTTTTTGGTAGAACATAAATAGTACAGCAAATGATTAAAATTTGGGAAAAAAATCGTGAAGGTCTTTTCATGTTCATTGTTCAGGCGTGCAGAAATTTTTGAGAAATTTTTTTGATTAGTTAGTTCAAAGAGGTTTTCAATATGTGCACTTTGTCATGACTCATTTACTTGAGACGATGGTACCTGATGAAATTTGTCACCGAATGAAAGTGTGAATGAAACTGTAATGGTCGACTTTTATTCGGTGACATACTGAAAACCTCTTTGAACTAACTAATTTAAAAAAAAAAAATTTTTCTTGAAAATTTCTGCACGCCATTAAAGAAGATACGAGGATATATTGAAATATTCTTAGCCTACTATAAAACCAAACAAAATTTCAATGTCAAAATATTTTATTATTCAACATATTCTCCTCTTAATTGAATACATTTATTACAACGAACCTGCAACGTCTCTAGACCTTTGAAAAAAAATGTTTCTTCTTGCTCTGCAAACCAGTCCTCCACAGCTTTTATTACCTCCTCGTTGGAAGAAAATTTACGACCTTTTAAACTTTTTTCCAGTCGGACGGAGCCAAATATGGTGAATAAGGGGGGTGTTCTAGTAATTCTAACCCTAAATTACGAATTTTTTGCATGAAAACTTGAGATTTGTGTACCGGGGGGTTGTCCTGTAAAAACAAAATACCTTTGGATAGCTTTCCGCCTCTTTTCTCTTTAATTTTTTCCCATAGAGTGGTCAGTAATATCGAATAGTAATCTCCAGTTATTGTTCTACCCTCATCCAAAAAACCAATCATGATTACTCCATGGCAATCCTAAAAAACTGGAGCAAGAACTTTTCCAGTAGATTTTTGGACACGAAACTTCTTAGGTCTTGGAGAACCAGAGTGTCGCCATTCCATCGATTGTTGCTTTGTTTCTGGATCGTAGAAATGTACCTAAGTCCCATCCATAGTAACAATTCGGTTTAAGAAGTCTACATCGTTTTCAAATCGAGCACAGATCGAACGCGATGCTTCTACCCTTGCACGCTTTTGGTCAACATTCAAACATTTGGGTTTGGGTATCCATTTTGCAGAAATTTTTCTCATGTCCAAATTGACGTGAACTATATGATGAACGCGTTCGTATGAAATCTTCAGTGCTTCAGATATCCGTTTTAGCCCAATTCGACGGTCTGATAAAATCATGTCATGAACTGCATCGATATTTTCGGGGACTGACACAGAAACTGGTCTTCCCGATCGGTCATCATATTCAAGGGAAAATTTACCTCTTTTGAAGCTTGCATTCCAATTTTTCAAGGTCGCATACGAAGGACATTGATCACCAAGTGTATTGAGCATATCTTCGTGAATCTGCTTACCTCTTAACCCTTTTAAATATAGGTACTTGATGATGGCTCGATACTCCAATTTTTCGGTTTTTACAATTTCGGTGGACATTTTTTTTTATTTATTACGTAACTCTGTTTTATACTTTTTTGACGTCGAACTCTACACTGACACTTCTAATAAGTTATTGTTCGTTGATATGGTATCGCAATATTTTTTTATGCATGGAACTGGTCTAGGCTAACTAGATATCAATACATCCTCGACCTTGCTGAAAAAGTACCACATGACCCACTTTCCCTATAAAAAATTTAGAGGCTTGATGGGGATGGCACAGGGTGCAACAAGAATCCTTCAAAAATGCATAAAATTCGGTAAAAGTGAAACTAAATTGACCTGTATCAGGATTTTGTTGCCAAATATTTTTCTTCGGAGAAAATGAATTTGTTCCATAATTTTGAGGCGCACTGTATAATACATTGGCACATTTTTACTACTTCTCTCTTATTTTACTCATAGTCTGTTATATTCTGTACAGTAATTTTGTCATTAAATTAAATTTAACTTTGTTTGACATCACAAGAGCAAAAATCCAATTCATTCATATTTTTTCTGTCGAAAATGAGTTTCGTTGGCGATATTCTGCTTTCATTTTCCGAATATATTCTCTTGCTAACGACGGAACAGTCATTGCAGATAAGATTAGCCATTTTCATCTCTCGCAGGCCGATTTCATAAATCGCAAGTTCGTCGACCTCAAGTTCATTTCCTTAATGTTCATTCATTGTAGATTAATCATGTCAACTTGACTTCACCTTCAGATAAGCCAGGGTGAAGATTGACACCCCCTTTCCTGAAAAAGCCGTCGAGTTCTGTGACCTCTAGGGTGTTATCTATTAGATACCATTTATCTGACAATGAACAACCACTGGCGTTGAAGACTATATTATCAAGGATAAGGACTAATGGATGAAGGAAAGAAATCCTCTGTGTTTCCCAGGATTTAAATATTCTTCCTGGAATATTATGATGGATCACACGTGTAGTGCAATCGGTGCTAAGGCTCACTTGAATAGGTTCATTCTTTCGAGCATGGTGGTACTCAGTAAATACCACATATTTCTAGACCCATCATGCATGGTGGTCGATAAAATAAACCACCTATTGAATGGTCTTTTCAAGATTTGCGTGGTGGTTTATTTCATGAACCACGCTTTATTCACAGACGTTATGGCATATAGTTTCTATGAAGAGAGGCAAATTTCGTGTCAGTTCATTCTGAAACGGACAAGCAGTAACTTTGTTTTATTATATACCTCCCTGAACTAAATTAAGGAAAAAAAGAGAAAATTAGCCAAAAAAATATGGCTGTGCTTCTAGGGTGTATTTCAATGGATATTTTATGTGCTTCAAAGAGTTAAACTTCAAATTCGAATGGAAAAAGCTCTCCAATCGTCTCAAGGTTCATTCCGAAAAATTCCAAACAATTAGGTCAGGGTTTGAGTCCTGTTCCTGTTCCTGAATATTTGGCTTCATAATGATGTGAGAGTAAAATATTATCTCTAGCTGAGTGCAGCTTCATACATATAGTTCATACATGTGTATTGTGTTCTTAGGAAATCCAATGACTACGATGTTTGGTAGTTCGACCTATTCTCTAATACCGTCAATATAAGAGATTTTCAAAGGGAAGATGATCGATTGTATCTCTGAAAAAATACATTAGAGAAATGCAATTGCATGCATTGTAGCGAGCTCGCTCTTCCAAATGGATCTGTTCAGCAATTGTGAGAATGTATGTTCGACAAAGAAGCACTGAATCAAATCATGAAGACATATTCTTCCAGCTGAATGTAAAAAAAGCTACGACATATCCCATTACTTCGTTCAGTCGTATTCTTTATGAAATGACACCTCTTTACAATCTGTTATGGAATGTTATGATCAGATTTATAACGACAAAAGTTGCAATATTAAGTCATAAATATCCAACCCCTTCAGAGATCCCTCGTCGGACAGTTTTTTTCTCTGCGATAACGAGCAAATTGGGAATTCTCGACAATGGGGCTCCAGACTACACCACTGCAATATTTGGTCGGTCGACGACTTCGATCCTAGGCCCAAAGGATCCTCGATGCAGTGAGATGCTAGCGGACTTTGGCGACTTGACATGGCAAGGATTTGTGGGATAGCTCAGTTTCGCATACATAGCCTGAAGGGTGGCCTAGGATAAATTTATTAAATGGGCTATTCCGAGAATGAATTGATTCACGTGTCGGTGACACCCTGGAAAGAATATAAAAGGGGTCACCAGTTGCCTGAATTAGCAAATTTCGGGTGTGATAAATTCAACTTCACCATTATTATTAGTGGATGTTTTAGGTTCAGAGGGAATTTAAAATGAATCGAAATCGAGAAAATTATATGCAAAAATAATGGAGTGGGTCAAGTTGATGCTGTTGGCCGAGAGGCGCCAAAACAATTTCATTGAAGAGAGTGATGCAGTACCCGGGGGTGTAAGGTTCATAAGATAATTGAATCATTTAAGAACTACATTATAAAGCAGGCACCTCTTTGAATGAATAAATTATTATAAATATCCAAGCTTTTACATTTCCATATTCTCAATTTACTTCTCCTCCCATTTTAATCATCTCTACAGGGTGAGTCTTTGACTTGTACATATATTTCAACTGAAGATTCTTGAGGTCAAAAGAAACCTTTTTTCCATTTTCCAATTTTCCGAATTCGGCTCTGTTAAAAAGATATAACCATTCGAAAAAAAATTGGGCTGAATACGTCCCTGAAACGATCTTCTGGAATTGATTCAAAGCACATTTCTCGATTGAAATTGAGTTGATACATTTAGGAAATACTCCAGTACTAACCTCATTGGAATAAAAATGGTACAAACACGATATTTCCTTGAAAAAACACTTAGTATTGTCCGATCATATTGGCAATTGAAAAGCCATATGTATTCCACCAAAATAAGTACCTCTTTCGATTTTCATTAAGATTTGTTTGTGAGCACTTATAACTTGTTCATATTTTCCTCTATCTCCCAAAACTATCTGATGAAGAATTGTTTTTACACTAATCGAACATAACTCCATTAACCTAGGTCATAGGATTCGAGGTCAATGACCTAACCTAACCCATCTTTTATGAGAGAGTTATCATAGAGCTTTCGAGAAGACGATGCCAGATTGTGTTGATTTCCTCTTCAAACAAGGAGGCAGTACGTCCCCTATCGTTAACGGATGAACTGACGAAAAGGCACTAGTTTTGTTTACTTTTGGCTAGTCGTGCCTCTTTGGAAATGCCGAAAGAGTAGTTCTGATTCTAGCTGATAAAGCGCCACGATCTTAATTTCAGTGACCCATAACGGTGCGCAAGACAAACCGTTGTTCCATAGACTGAACAGTTGGTCTGTGGTTGTTGAACGAAGCATGCGTATAGCGGCGTGATGGACTAAGATTTGTCGATTTCTCAGACTGTAGTCAAAGGTCGATTCGTTCATTCACAGAGAAGAATGCAAACAGGTGATGTGACAACATTCAGTGAAAGTGAATTAATGTGATAATAACCGCGTATTGTCGATTTTATAAAATTCAAAGAGGATATTGTTTATATAGAAACATCGCCACAGATCATGTAGTGTTAAGTCTCATTTCATTCTGCATTAATTTCAATTCGATACGTAGTTTGTAAGGGACATTCATCATTAATATCTGAATTTTGTATTCCATTGACATTTTAGTCTTGACAAAGTTAATAAACATTCTAACAACATTGTTGATTTGTATAGATAATCAAAGAGTTTATAGAGTTCAGCCATTCTGTGATATTATAAATCCAGGGAAGCATCCAGATCATTCTTATGATTTTTGATTTTTTCGCGAAATTTTATCGGGTGAAATTAGGAATAACTCGAAAACGACGCGTTTTATTGAAAAAACATAAAAATACTTTTATTTTCTAAAATGATTGATTCTTTCGAAAATATGAACCGTTCATCTTTTTCAAGTGATTTCATAGTATTTTTGCTTGGATTTATGAGTAGGCTACGCTGTAACTTTCATACCAGGAGAAATTTTGAATAAGTTTTAATCGAGGAATATGCACCATGAAAAGAGTAACCAATCAACCAAAATTCAGTTCATTTGAAATAACAGTTCCGAAGATATGAACAGGAAAGTATTTTTTTGTGGATTTTCGACACCCTGTATCTTCCAAAAACGAAACCGAATTTTGAAAAATTGTATAGGAAAAAAGGGTTTCGTTTGATGAGAGGAATCTACAGTTAAAATATATGTACAAGTCAAAGACTCACTCTGTAGAGAATACTCATAGAGATTCCCCATCCGTAAAAGGCTGAAATATTTAAGTAGTAATGCAGAAAAAATCTCATTTCAACTTGCACAAAACTTAATGAAATTCATCGAGATAATTAAACAAATTCGTGTTGAAAATGGAATACAAGATTTGGATGGAAATGGAATTGTTTCGAAACCATCCAAAAAAATCTGCACATATCTAAAATATTTTGTCGATAGAATATTTTTCATATCTTTGAAACTGGGTCTCCAGACTTGCGGGATAAAACCGAATCAATTCAGTGGCAGAGAAGTACAGAGATTCTATTAGAATCCTGCAGATAAACATTTTAGTATTCCATGCAGCAGGGTATTCAACATCGACCGTTCACTAGTGTTTCGAACATGTTCTGAATTTTTATGCTGCGGATATACAACAACAAATAATTTTGTCGCCGCCTTTTGAGGTCTCCATGCTTCGAATTTGCGGGGGGATAATGGATTCATCTGGAAATTAATAGGCTTTTCTCGAAAATACAATAGAATGCAAATATTTTCTAGTCTGGAAGTATACCTCATTATTCGTCCAACCCTGTTTGATTTCCAGAAAAAATTTCTTTATTTTTGAAAGTGTTATTCTTCTGATCACACGTAGTTCTAAATGGTTCTTCTATAGCCCATCGACTCCATCATATGAAAATAAGAACCTCAGGTTATTCCTTTCATACATTTCTTTATTCCTACCCCAATAAAAATATTGCAAGGTTAAAATTATATTCCATTACGCTATTAAAACCTCGATTAAAACTCAGTATTAGGTACATCAGTTTCCCCGAAAGTGATGTAATTTTCTTAGATCAAGTTAGAAATCACCGATAATCGACTAAGTTCCGTATGGCACACGCTCCAATTTCACCAATTCACCTTCACCCAATCGTTGATCAACTTTTCGCAGCACCCTTAACGGCAGGAAATGAAACGCATGAACGGATTATGTGGCCCTTCGGTTCATCCTGAACTTGATGAATTCTGCAGATCGCTGCAATTTGGCCTTTCTCTGAATAGGGCGGTCACATTCTTGCATGTTTGTATTAATTATCACCGTTTGAAAGTAATCTGGAACGTAGCAATTATCCGGAATGCATGGTACGTATGTTCAGATAACGCAGTTGGAGCACCTGTTGAATCCATTATCTTCGTCGAGTGGGATGGATCGAGAAATAATAGCCACGGCTTTTTGGCCCTTTCAGCTCTTGGAAAAATCTATTGTATTTATTGTGGAATGACTTATAATTAATCAAAAATAAATAATCGATAAATTTGGATTTTTTCTCATTTTTCCTATTTTGTTTGTTTACCTATATTTCCTTACAGTTGTCAGTGTTCTACATAAGCATATTCGTACTTTTCTCTAAATTTATTTGGCAATAATTCTAATGAAGCAGTATTTACTGCCTCAAACAGCTCTGGACGAGTCCCAGAAATGGAAAATTCATCATCACTTATCATTTTACACTGTTTTGTCGTCGAAAGGACCAGCAATTAAATCAATATTAATCAAGTTTGACAATTCAGCATTGATACGTGTCCATAGTAACGCAACCAATTCCATTCCGGATTTCAAAGCTCCATTTCTTTGTTAATCGAATAATTCGAGATTTTCTGTCGAATTTCAAACGATTTGCGGAAAAATAGTATGTTTACCTCGTAGGAAAAGCCACATTCCTGGACTCTCTGTTGCTAAGTCTCGGCTTACGCCTCGACTTAGCAATCTTCACGATCTTCCAGGAATGTAAGGCTTTTCCTACCCGGTAAACAATGTACTAATCCCATTTCCAGAACATAGATAGTTTATTTCTTGAGAATCCTAGGGGCCTTTGACGATGTGTGTAGATTATGGATCAGTCTTTGGCACGGTGTTATTTATTCAGTATATGTTTTAAGTATACTGTGACGGAAAAATTAATCAGTTAGGTAGAAGCAGTCAGAATCTTGCAAGGTAGATATAAAATGCAATCACCGGTTTCCTGGTCAGCACAATTGATAAATTTCAGCAAATTTCGACAAATTCAAACGAACCGCTTTTCTGAAGGTAATAAGATAATGTTCCTCACCAGTTGCAACATACTATTTTTGTGTGGTGCTGGATTTTGCATGAAATATACGTAAGGATTTGGAGCTGCTGCAACGGTTTCAGGGTCAGCTAGTTTATGAACCCATATAATTTTATTGTATCATCACGTGTACTATTAAATGAAAGCTTAACAATATAAATCCTGGAGATGCAATCCTGCCTCATGGAATTCCGGGTTTATAACTCAATCCACTCCAGATTATTGCACAATGCATATACCTCTGTTTCAGTCGCACTTTCTGAATTAATGGAACTGACATCATTCTCCAAATTTTTTCGGAGTTACTACTCGAATTGATAGCATTACTAGAAATCACGACTCACATTTGATAATACACAAAATGGCCCACATAAGCAGTAATAATTAACTTCAAGTGTAGTAGTTTTTATGATCAAATTCTTGAAATTGTCTCATAACAGGAATCCTTTCCAACAAATATACATGTTTAATTGGAAACATCCATCAAATATATTCATTCCCCATTTTCGAGCTAGCCAGGAAGCATAAATTATCGGGAAGAAATTTGTTGCCGTATCCTCTGACCTAAATCTAGTTGCCGCTGTCCATTTCCGTTTCCAATATTACACCCCATGGAAAAGCAGCACGAAAGCTTATGGAAATATAAGACCAGGAACAGCATATAAGATCTAAGCCCTCCATAATTTTTCATTATGATTTGTACCCACATCAGAAAAGCAGGTAAAATCCTTTTTCGGCATGCAAAGGTTAAGGTTATGCCACCCTTGAATAAATGATAATGCCTTTTCAGATTTGTTCTGGACGAAATTCGGGAGTCATTAGGGGTTTTCACCCAGACCTTTCCTAATAACGTAATTTGATTTAACCTGCTAGAATAACTTTCCAATGAGATTTTACGACTTTTCATCGACGTTAAAGGAGATGACGTGCGATGGAAGGAGATAGCACTTAATAGCGGTATTCAAGTTCAAGTTCAAGGTATAATAAAGCTGGAGTTATAGGATTTGAAATATTAAATTTCTCTTGAATTCGAGGAAGTTCCGTTTTATTCTTGGCAGCTGATTTTTATGTCAACACTTAAACGAATTATATTCTTGCGATGTGGATTGGATTTGACACTAGCTTTATAGAAACGATGGCGATCGAGTGTTATTCTGGCTCAATCATTATTCTTCTGATAAGGTTGCCTTATAAGGACCGGGTCCTTGTAGCTTATAATTTGAAACTCCCGCTGGTAGATCCCTTAATGCTACCAAATTTCGTGCCTAAATACTGCGTAGACATATAGAAAATTCAATAGTACTATCTTGATTCGAAAAACGAAACCATTTTTTTTAAATCATACAATGGATTTAATTAAGTTTTAAAAAAGGAAATTTTGCTGCCGCACTCTATGTAGTTATCTCGGCCATACCAGGGAGGTATATTTATAGGGATGTGAAAAAGTGTTTGATATTCGTGGCAAAAATCACATTTTCCATAAGTATCGATAACAAAACTGAATAAACACATTGTAGACCTCTGTGGAAGCTTCTCATGTATAAGCGAAAGCTAAAGTACATTTAAGAAAACTATTAATACTGACTTACTACCTTTTTTGCCTTCAATAAAATCAGAAAAAATCCAATCCTCTCACTGAAAAGTCGAGAACTCCACTCAGAATAATTTGTATCTTTTTCTGCGTAGATATTTACACATCTGTATACCTAAATTTCGTGTGGATATAATGTTCGTTAATCTGAGGCGTGTAGTTCGTGGTAATCTCGGGATTTCTATTTCTATTGCGAGGCAGTACAAAATACAATATGCGAAATGAGCTTTCACTCCCAAGTTTTAATAAGCTTTCTACGCCACTTATGTGTACCCTCACCAGTTCGCAAATAGACCCTCCAAGTTTGTACAAGCCTCACGAAGAAATTAAGCCGATACCGAAAATGCTACCATGCGATGCAGGGTCTTTTTCACTTATCCCTTCGAAATTTGCCATTTGACGAATTGAAATGTGGATGTAGACAAGCCGACAACAGTCGGTGACGTTTTCTGAGAATTACGACAAGCTATATGAGTTATATTGTCAATAACTATTGGAAATAGAAGAATTGGCAACTACAATGAGGGGATATATACAGGGTGAGTCCTTGACTTATACATATATTTTAACTGAAGATTCTTGAGGTCAAAAGAAACCTTTTTTTAATTTTTCATTTTTCCGAATTCGGCTCTGTTAAAAAGATATATAGCCATTCAAAAAAAATTGGGCTAATTACGTCTCTGATATAATTCTCTGGAATTGATTCAAAGTTCATATTTCTCGATTGAAATTGAGTTGATACATCTAGGGAATACTCAAGTACTAACCGTATTCGAATGAGAATGTTAAAAACACGATATTTTTCAATAAAAGCACTCAATATAGTCCTATTATTTCTGCAATTGAAACGCCATATTTATCCCACCCAAAGAAGTTACTCCTTCGATTTTCATTAAGATTAGTTTGTGGGCACTCATAACTTGTTCATATTTTCCTCTATCTTCCAAAACTATCTGATGAAGAATGGTTTTTACACTAATCGAACATGACTTCATTAAATTAGGAATTAGGTCATAGTATTCGAGGTCAATGACCTAACCTAACCCATCTAACCATATTCTATAAAAGCTATCATAGAACTTTGAGAAGACGATGCCAGATTGTGTTGATTTTCTCTTTAAACAAGGAGGCAGTACCAAAGAGGCAAGACGTATTCTATCATTAACGGATGAACTAATGCAAAGGCACTAGTTTTGATTACTTTTGGATGATGGCGTCTTGTCGTGCCTCTTTGGAAATTTTCTGATTCTCGCCGATAGAGCGCTACGATCTTAATTTCAGTCGGTGCGCAAGACAAACCGTTGTTTCATAGACCGAACAGTTGGTCTGTAGTTGTTGAACGAAGCATGCGTATAGCGGCTTAACCCATCTTATACCAAGCATCGAAATATTTCAAAAAACGAGCATTTTGTTTGTGAATGTTCATTTTGTTGCACTTAAGAATACATTGCATGCATTAAAAAAAATAATATAAAATTGGAACATATAAAGAAATATTGGTGCGTGGACGAACCACTGGGAATTAACATGAAATATTATTTTATGGCACATAGTGAAAAACTATTAATTACACCTGAAATATATAATGAAATGATTGAATCTTACATTCCAGAACTAAACATAAATTATTCTTCACATAGAACTTCATTTGAAACAAAAAACACCAAAATATTTCATGGTGCGGAATCGCACCACTGGTTATACCAGGTTCCATTTTTGTTGATAAGGTACAAAGCATGGAGTATGCAAATGTACATTACACTTCTTAAAGATGTAAATTGTGTAGTTATGGCAGATTCTACATCTCCTCCAGGCTTTGTTGGCTTATTGGCATGAAAAATTATGAGGTGATCATGATTATTATAACGTAGTTCCTCAATGGCATGAGCAAGATTTCATTGAATTATTGTTTTATCAGTTTTTCAATGTCGCAAGGCTACATAAGATTTAAAATCTAACTGGAATTTTTTTTTCATTGACAATACATATTATAAATTTTCCATTGACGATGAGACTATCCAAGGAGTTTCAAAATAAAGGCCAGCACCATTTTTTCCCAAATACTTGGCACCGTAATTATCAATTTCGTAATCATGGAAATCTACTCCACCCATATATTATTTGTTCTATTCTCTATTATTGACCGGTGGCGAAATCTCCTTCATAGCCGCCTCTAACTCCTTTTGAGTCAAATACCTCTAAAATGGTATTTTCACTGATCGCAATTATATATCAAGGGATCTACATAAGAAATGAATGAATACTGAATAACACACAAATCGTATTCTACTCACTCGTAATGAAGTAACTGACTTATCCAGACTAGCAATAACTCGGGTTTGGTTCACAGATAATACCAGTGCGTTCACGCAACAGTTGTAATTTACACAAAATAAACTATGATCTATTTCATATTTCGAATGTTTTTTTTCTATTGCGTAATTTACATATTATAGCCTCACACAAAATGACAATACCTTCAAAAAATAAAATACTTTACTGCTTCGGATTCACTTCAACATTTTAAACAAAATTATGCGGACGTTTTCTCGTTTTTAGAGTTATCATAAAACTTTTCTTTCAAAAGATACATCAAAATCTTACACGGTACCTAATTCTTCAAAAGTGATGATAATAAAACCTCTAATTGAATATGCACAAATGTTTGCCGTATTTAACAAAAAAAAATTTGTTGTGCATAAGCGCACCACTGGGATAAGATGGGTTAATGGAGATTTGTTATTTGTTTATTTAGAGTGAAGAATGCAAACAGTTGATGTGAAAAGATTTTCAGTGGAGGTGAATTAATGTGATAATAACCGTTTATAAAATTCCAAGAGAATATTGTTCAGATAGAAACATCGCCACAGATCGTGTAGTGTTAAGTATTCATTTTGCATTAATTTCAATTCAATACGTGCTTTGTATGGGATATTCATCATTAATATCCGAATTTTGTATTCCATTGACATTTTAGTCTTGACAAAGTTGATAAACATTCTGACAACATTGTCACCTTGTAAAGAGTTTATTAATTTGAGCCATTCTGTGATATTGAAAAGCCAGGGTTGCATCTAGATTTTTCTAATGATTTTTGATTTTTTCGTCAAATTTTATCGGGTAAAATAGGAAATAACTCGAAAACGACGCGTTTTATTGAAAAAACTTTGGAATACTTTTAATTTCTAAACCGATTGGTTCTTTCGAAAATATGAACCGTTTATCTTTTTTGAGTGGTTTTATAGTATTTTTTCGTGAACTCATTAGTTGGCTACGCTGTAACTTTTATACCGGGAGGAATATTGAATAAGTTTCGATTTGGAAATATGCACCTTAAAGGGAGTGAATACTTCACCAAAATTCAGTTCATTTCAAATAACGGTTCCGAAGATATAAACAGAAAAGTGTTTTTTTCATGGATTTTCGACACCCTGTATCTTTCAAACGAAACCGAATTTTGAAAAATGATATAGGAAGAAAGTGTTTCGTTTGATGAGAGGAATCTACAGTTATATGTACAAGTCAAAGACTCACCCTGTATGTGTATAATGTGGGACATTTGATGTTTTTCGATGATGATTGAAAATATTACAGCAAGATTCACACATTGAGACAAAGCCTTTTGGAAATCCCATTATCGTTGTATTCAATTGTGAACTATCAAATTGTGATAGCAAGTATGAGAACCCTATCCAGAATGGAACGAAACTGACCCTTCAGCTGTAGAATGCAAGCGCTGACAACCCTAAAAGTCAGCCGTTTCGAAATTCAGATTAATTAATACATACTTTCGGCTTTATGATTTCCGCGAAGGAGAATATATGGCCGAAACGGCCATTTATGTTTTATTGCATATAGCTGTTTCCCCATCGATTCGAAATTTATTGACCAGAAGCGGCCATTGTAGAACGATTGGCCAGTTCAAGTTTTCACCATTCGACGTCTAGACAACTTTCATTACACTGATGCACCCCGATTATAATTTTATGGTGAAAATAAATGAATTACAGGACTGTTCCAGCAGATAATGTGGGGAATTAAACCGCCAAAGTCACTGATAATCAACTTTGTGTACGTTGATGTCAGAAATGAATTCCTGGAAATGACAACGAAAGAAATGGAAAAATTGAAAATGAAAAAAACAGGCCATTTTGAATAAAAATATAACGTGATATGCGAAACCTTATCAACAGCCTGCATCAACAAAAAGTTTGCAAGTAATTCTACAATAACTGAATACAAATATAACCATGTTTGATTTCTATGGCAGTTGTCATTTTCTATTTATCCGACCAGGGAATGTCCCAATTTCAAGGAAGAACTGAGCTCATCAAAATTATTCATAACTTCCCACCTCACCTACGAAATTTGACGCTCGGTGGAAAATGACGTTAACCACATAAAATTCATATCATTTTCGAATAAAAATGTGTAGAATGGAATATGTGAATTCTGCTGTAGCTTCAAATTATACCTCTCTGCGAATCATGCATAAGGGATATAGGTCCCTTAATATATTCCCTAAGAGCGTTTGCATTATAATACCTGAAAGTGGGTTCGACAAAACAGGTCACGCGATAGGTGAATTCAGCCTATATTCGACAATATAAAAATTGAAATTGGCTCACCTAATTGTGATTAATAGCGGGGAAAAGTTAGATTTCTTTTTATTTCCTCGAAATTGTGTTGTCGTTTTCCAGAGCGAATTGGAAAATATTTAACCTAAATATTTTCCCATTGTATTTTATGTATGTGAATATATTGATTTCAGATCGTTATACTTACGATAAAATGATCTACAATTTGAAAACCTGCAGGAAAAAAACAATTTTGATTGAGGGTTACATCATTCTGAAACCTATTTTAACTGGCACCTCAGCTGGTCCAATTTAACGATTAAAAATAATTAAGCCATTCTACCTAGAATAGATAGATAGGTTTATTCATTTCATAGTATACATCATGCAATACAAAGAAATAATGTCCTTCTATATGAAAATGTATAGCAAGGAGGAATTATGAAATGTACCTTCTATAATGAAAATGTATAGCAAGGTAGCAAGGTGTTGTTGTGATTTGCAACTGACTGATTACTAATACTTTACTGGTTATTTACTTTACTGATTGCTTGTCTCTGTAAGATAGGGTTATAGAGACAAGCTGGAAGATGAGGGAGGTAAATTTCCTCTGAATAGAAGTGGAAAAGATCAACAATTGATTGGGTGTCAGAATCGAAAAATGCCTCGCTAAGCTAACAAAGTGCTCTCATTTGCAATTTCTGACTATAGTGGGAAAAACAACCCATTTCTTGAATCTACAGACCAATGAGAGAAACCTTGAACGACTTGGTATTCGATGCCATGGGTTCCCATTGCAACTTGTACTACAATAAAAATGTCACCATATATTCAATTTTATGAGCTTCTACTGAGACTCTGAATGAATGTTCACCGGACCTGGTTATTGTCTCAAAAACCAGATGAATTTCCCAAACTGGACCTAAATTCATGGGTTGAGAAATCTTTTTAATAGCTGACCATAAATCAGTCGAAAAAGGTTATTTTTAAACTAAGAACGAGAATTGTAACTGAAGGCATATGGAACAATATTGCAGTTCAAGGGTTCGATCCCATATGGTTAAAATCAATTTATCTATACAACATTTTAAAGGCGACAGCTCATTTCTTGTGGACAAAGGAGAAAATTTATCTGGTCCAGATGTTTGGGATTGAACAAAATCTGGAAATTAAGAATCATATCGTTCATATTTGGAAATCCTCCATTACACACGGAAGTTTCGAAGGATGAAGTTATCATTTAACTTATTCATAATTCTTCGCCTGCCGTCCATTTGTTCCAATTTAAAGTTCCAGTTTTATGGGGACACAGTACGAAAAATCGATCGGCAGATATAACGATACAACATTTAGTCCGAAGCATAAGCACAAGCGCGCAAGTGTTATCCTAAACAATGCGCTAGCAGAACGCATTCCTTATGGCCCGGCGAGCGTCCTCAACCGGGAAATATCTACCAGACGCGAATGATCTGAAGTCGTTCACCTGTGACCTACCTTGAGGTCGGCCCAGTTTTTGCCATTGATTGAACTTTAATGCATGGAAAAATTGTTCACGGATTATGGCACCTGTGGATCGGCCTGATGGGTCATGACTGCAAGACCTAGTTCGGATTTTCGTCCTTTTTTCACCCAAATCCCCGATTCGCGTGACCCATTTCTGTCGTTCACCTAGTTCGTCCAATTTTTTTTTGTTTAGGCATACCTTCGGCAGTGGTAATGTCCTTTTGCCGTGCTACTCGGATTGGGACGTGACCTGAATAGTTTTCTATATTTGACGTTTCATTCACGAGATATCGAGCGGAATGAATGAATAAAAAAGATTGATGGATTAGGAATTTCGAAATATGTTTTAAGATCGCATCTTCATGAATAATTAATGGACCAAATTGTAGAGATTCAATTATGATTTCGGAATTATTCAAAACTATTCATTTCGAAAGATTGGTTAATCAGGAATTGTAAACCTTTTTGAGGTTGTTTGATGTCATTGCAGTTGCAAATATCTTTCTCTGTACATTTAATTTCTTCATTCTCTACATATTATCTGTATTAGATATACAGGGTGTGGCGTAATGGCATACTTCATTACTTGAAATCAACTTGAAAATATTGATTTTATAATACCGATCTGTATCCAGTATTATATAAGGAGCAATGAGCATTAAATCCAAATAGGATTGAAAAAGCCAAAGTTGCAAAATGGTGAATGCATATTCGTGTTCTGATTTCTTTTAGGTTATAACGGTTATTATATCCGCATGGCATTTCACCATTCAAAACAATAAATTCACATGAAATTATTTGAAAAAAGTATAATCAATGATTTTTCTCTCCATGACACCCAACTTAATGTCTTCACGAACAAGACGATTGGTCGAATTTTAACATTAATCGCAGATAAGGCAGTAGAAACAAATTATCACTCTACATGCTTAGCAACAGTACAACCACTTTTCAAAAGGATATATTTTTTGTATGTAATATTTCAATCGAATTATAACAGTTACTTGTTGTTGACTGGTTGACTTGGTTTTGATTATTATACCATCATCCAGTACTAAACTGAGACAACATAATTCGTACAATGGTTGGTATTAGTTTATTCTCAATATTTCACCAATTGGTTAATGTCAAATTCGTTGGTATTTTTTTCAAATTGGGGGAAAGCTAGAACCAACGTCAAAATAGGATAATAAAGAAATATCAAGTTTCTGTATTATTCACGCCCATGTTCAAAAATTAAAGCAATATATCGCAGGAATTTGGACAAATAAATGAAAACCAATTATGATTTTGCCGGAACTAATTGTTCTTTTCTCAAGGCTGGAGTATTTATTCGATTGGATATTCGTGTGAAAGCATTACTTAACATCTCATTCTTTAGTCATTTTTATGACTGAATTTTTATGCCAAATTCAAAAATTAAGTCTTTCAGACTCAGGTTTGATTAGCAATATTCAGCATAGGTAGGCCAAAAATGTGAAATCTTTCATTGTATTCGTCCATTCAGATCAATAAAATGTCTGTAATATCAAAACTAATTCCAATATCGGAAGTGCTGCAGGGCCAACACAGTGAAAACACATGTTCATGCAGTCGTTGAATCTGGACACAAGAATAGTTTCGAAACTATCAGTAGCATCTGGAACACAACCTGAATTTCGGATATAATGTACCTAGCACAAACGATGTTCTTTGGACTATGCAAAATGACACTTAATTTTCCCAATCATGAAAGTTGGTATTGAAATTATTCGAAACGAGTTTTGTTTTGTACTCAATGAATTTCTAAGTAGACTGATACTCAAGCTGACGACTCATTTAGGTAACCAATTCTGTCGACATCTCAATTATTTTCATAAACAGAAATTTTTCAAGACATTTCAGTATTGGCATTTTAAGACTCATTGTTTAGTATGAAACTGCTATCTTTAAAAGAAATTGAATAGTAGGTACCTTATCATTATAACGAATAAAGTTTCATAATGAAGAAGTTTTCGGGATGGACTTTTATCGCATTTACAACCATAGTGTCCTTCGTTCACAGAAAGTGTCAGCTTTCTCTCATTCTTGTAACTTCGCTTGTTTTTTTCAGAAAAAAAACTGCTCTATGGGTGATCTGGTCACAAAAGGGAGTAGACGATAAAGCGGTGGTACTGGGGGTAAAAACCCCCTCAAAAAAATTTATGAGTGTCTGATGGCTCGTCTCCTCCCTTCTTCAGAGGATTGTACTTACAGAGGGGTTGGTCAAATAAATTTCATACATGGTGATCCCTCTTTTCATCGACAAACAGTATCCCTTGTATATTTTCACATTTTTCGTTCACTTTGTCAATTTTTCCACGAGAATTTATTGGACTCGAACAGTTTACCTTTCAATTTCTAAATCCACTGATATTCAAAACGTGAAGAAAAGTAATTTTTCCGCCCTAGAAGGGTGAAAGCGAATGAAATACATCCTCATTGAAATTCCCGACGCGAATTCAGGCTAAACTCAGATGATTTTTCTTCTTTTCCGATTCCTGAGCCCAGAAACTCAAGTTTCCGAAACGTCAAAGGGGAAATTACGCCTGGAAAATGGTACAGGGGTATAAAATGAATAATAAATGAGAGGGCTGGCAAGGTGCATCGACACGAAAGTCCAGCGTAGCATTCCGCTGAATTCGTGAGTTAGAGGAGCCTCCAGGTGATATTTACGAGAGGGCGAATTTCTCCCTTACGTGTTGATGTAGTTTCCCCCACGCGTGGCGTAGTAAGCTGTGGAGTGGCTCGGAGATGGGGGTTGTTTGAAACTTTGCCCGTAGTAGAATATGACCGGGCCATGATACTAGCGCCGGCGCCATGACCTGACAGGGTACTGACCTGAATACCTACTGCTGCAGCCAGCTTTTTTGATACAGGTGCATTGATTTGTTAATTCTTATTCCAGTTGGGCACGGGAGGAATCATAAACATTCTTCGCGTATGCAGATTGGAGTTGGATGTTGCATGGCATCAGAACGCATGACCTGGCTTGAAGTGACGATGTTCAGATTGCATCCAAACCTCTTCGGAATGGAAGGTTTCCGTTTTTTTGCGTTCTGACTGATAACTTTCGATTTGTATTGGGCCAAATGTTCAGCTAATTTATTGGTTAATATGTGGCAAGCTAGAGCTTCTACGGAAGACTTTCCAGCTATATCCCTCAGTTTGGTTGCTTCCTCAAGTTTTCAAATGTTCATTCAAGACTTGGTTCATACTTCACAGTTGCTATTTCCATTTAATTTCTTCACAGTTGCTATTTATATTTAATTTCTTCACGAGTTATGTCCTATCAGTCAAGTAATCGAAAGATATGAATGTGAGCAAAAAATTTTCTCCGATTACAAAGTTTCATTCAATTTACAAAAAAACACTTACCTCAAATAT
Source organism: Adalia bipunctata (assembly GCA_910592335.1). Lineage (NCBI taxonomy): Eukaryota > Metazoa > Arthropoda > Insecta > Coleoptera > Coccinellidae > Adalia > Adalia bipunctata. The sequence goes on along the minus strand of OU342955.1, from coordinate 7,577,974 downwards.
AAATATCAATGTGAATATGAATAATTCAAGGAATCCTGAAGGTGTTTAAGCCAGAATCTATGGAAAAAATGTGGAATACGATCCCAGTAGCCTAACAAATCACAACATAGTATTTCAAGCTAAAAAAGCATCAAAACTTCCCTGTGTCATAAAGAAGATAAAAGTAGAGCATTAGGATCTTCTATAAAATAGATGTTGTTCATTCCCCAATAAGATATTTAAAAGCAGGAGTTCCTCAAGGATCCATACTAGGACCGCTTCTCTATAAACTATACTATATACATACGGGATATACGAAGAAAACCTAGAAGCCTGGTTCTGTAAAGTACAATTAGCATTGCGAATTTATAATATGATGTTATTTAATGCGACAATTTTTATTTGAGACATGCATAGGCACCTCCGAAATGTTTGTTTGAGCATGTTGTAAACTCGAAAGAACATAATACCCTTAAATGTTCCGCTTGACGCTCAAATAATCCTTGGCATCGGATTGAATTATTCATTCTGTAATAAAAATTCGGACTCGGTCCTTATCTAGGACTTTTCGGATGCAGATGCAAAAAAGCGACACTCACACAAGACCCGGATACCTCTGATAAACATGCAGAAGTTTGTGTGAAATTTATCGTGTTTTGATTGTTGTATGTCTGGAAAAGTTTATACTATAGGAATAGAGAATTAAAATAAAAATAAAGTTTGGGGGTTTTGGCCTTTTTCTATTGAAGAACTATCAGGAATATGATATATATTCTGAGGTATTGTGCTCCTCTTGGAAGTTCGTAGTTTGCGATGTGAATTTGAAATGAATGGTCTGTGAAATCCATTAATGCACCTGTATTGCTCAACTGTTGGAATCTATCAATTATCCATTAGTGTTACAACTTTCCAAAGACCACGATGAAACGTTTCAGTAATTAATATACCTACCTGGATTTTAATCAGTATCACAAAATAGTGAGAGCATCTGACCTTATCCAATAGGCTATTCTGGTATTTCACCTATAATGCTATGTGAATGTGAATATTGAATTGGTTTGAATGACTCATATTTACAAAGTTAGAAAAAAGTGAATAGAAATTAGCATTTGCAACGTCTCTGAGAATTATTTTTCATTTCACGAGTATCAACCTGCGCCAGTTTTAAGTGAAAAAACTCGATACATTTAAACCATGCCCAACCGGGATACATAATAAAAGTGAATGGAGTAGGTATATATGGATAAAGGCACCCTTATTGTATGACTTTACACTGTTCACTGCACAAATATCCTTTTCGGCCGATTATGGTTTGCGAAGTCATTTCGTTTTATAATTTAAATTGATTAAACCGTATTTTGAAAGGATCAAGCTCAACTGACACTAGATAACTATGAATTAATGATACATTCTATCATGCTCTTACATTACTGAACTCCATCTTGTTAAATAAGAGGGTTTATCATTTATAGATAACATATCTGATGTGTCATGGACCTTTTCTCATTCTATTAATTTTACGAGCATTTCAAATAATCTGCTTCAGTCATCAATTTTTCAATTAAAAAAACTGTTCTCTGATAATTCATTTAAATATTCATTTATTAATCGTTTAGAATAAAAACATCTCTTTCAGTTCTAAATCAAATGAAAGTACATTGTTCAGATAATTTCATTATACTGGGGGTTATGGACCGAAAGCTCTAGGTATACATAATTCCCTACTCCATTCAGAGTATAAGGAACCCATTATTCATTTTTCGACCAAAAATGAGAACCTCCAACATTGTCGTTGTTGTCTGCTCGACGAATTTGAAGTGAATTATCGGGTTTGAAACAAAATTATTGGATCACGTAAATCGACCTCAATTTCTGAACGGCAAACTTTTAATGTGCTTAATCGACCGAGAGGCAATTTAAGGAATACCAGATTCCGCCGTCCCCCTCAATTTATTATGGGACCCCCAAGCAAAAAGATGATCTCGAGTAGTAGTTTCGAATTTATAGCTACCGACCAGCCAGAAGAAACAAAACATTTAACAAAAACTAAAATCTTCTTATCTTCGTACTCTAGAAGTGAGGAGTTTGGTCTCGAATTATAACAACTGCGCCTCTGAGCGTTTGAACAAAGTTCGATAATGAAATATGGAAAAAATAAAGCAATACAAATTCGACTTTAACAAGGCCTGTATGGACATGTATGGTATCAAAATATAGGTTTTCGAGGACGCTGAATTCAATAAAAACAAATTCAAGTCGCTATCTATTACAATTTAGATTTTCACTTGTCAAATGGTATTTTTTTTTAAATCTAAATTTCAAATCGTCATAGCTCCCGCTCCTGTGATCCTATCCAATTTTTGATTGTTAATCAGCATTGTCGAAGTATCTCTGAGCAAAGGAGTAAGACCCCCCAAAAACACCATATTTGGCATCACCAAGGAATCCCTGGCGAATCCAAAGTCGTTTTTCAATTTTGAGGATCTACTACCCATTCGAATCATGCAGAATATCCATAAGGCTGATCAGTATCGTCTATATTTTGAGTGCTCAGAGCGAAAATGAAAAATGCAAAAAATAAAACAATACAAATTCGACTATAACAAGCTCTATATGGACATGTTTGGTATCGAAACAAAGGTTTTCGAGGACGCTGAATTCATTCGTCGTTGACTGCTACGGGAATCAACAATAAGAAGAACTCGCAATTAATTATATTCTTCAGTGGATGTTTAGAATATTTGATACAGTTTCAACCAATCTCGTCAGAAACCTTCAGAAAGATCTTTCATCTGGATTATAAATGGATACCCTTCATAATAAATTCTGCTTGCCAATAAACTATTCCTGTCCGATTTACCTTATATGATAATCATATCAATCAGTCCAAGCGTCATTAGAAATCACATCAATAAGTACTAGTCAATTTCAGCCAAAAAATCATTCATCATTATCCTTTCGAAGATCAATGAGAAGTATAGATGATCCAAAGAATCCTGAAACAGTTTGAGCCGGAATCTACTGAACAACTAAGGAATATGATCCCATCAGTGAGCTCAATAAATCACATCATATATTCAAAGCTGAAATTTCACACAGAAAATAGAAAGAAGTAGAGCAACAAGATCTTATCTTCTAGATTAGTTTCACCTTATGTAATTCATTGTGCTGTTAATTCTCATTTAGTTTCGTAAATTCTTATTTGATGTTGAAATTCTGATTCTGATTGATTGAAGTTCTGATTGGGTGGCGTTCTGTTTTGATGTTGAAATTTTAATTAAATTCTGAAATTCTTATTTGATATTGTCATTTTGATTTTGAGTCATTGATTTAGATTTGTTGCCATCAATTTTGATTTAGCTTCTGAAATTTGAATTTGTTTCTCCAAATTCTGATTAAGTGCTGATATTTTCGACTTTTTTAAATCAACATTCTGATGTCGAAATGGTTCAAAAGTCAATAGGAATCACAAGATGACCAAAATCATGAGGACAAAATACAATACTTTGACACTTATCTCCCTGAGGATGACATTGCTGGTCCAGAATCCTCCTCTCGGTTTAAAATCGATAACGAAAAGGTTTCAGTCCTTTCAAATATTAACACGACGGCCGTCTGTAGTTGACAAATGCAAGTATTTACCCCAGATAATTCACCCATTTTCGGAGGAGTTTAAAAACAATAAAGTAAGGATATGTATAACCGTTTGGGTGCCAGTTTCCCGACTGTGAGAGTAATTATAAGTTTATCACGACCCACAAAAGTTGCCACTAAAACAGCACTCGATATCACCCAACTTCTGAACCCACGACCTACTAGAGTTGAAGTTTCGGAAGAAAAATTGGGAACTTGAATGTGTTGCGGATAGTTCAAAGTTTTCGAGTTTTTTTGGAAGGATCACCGATGGCATATTTGCTTTTCGTTTAATTGAGGACCTTGCTAGAGACTGGGTTAGGCGTGGAGGGTCCTCCAGTTGATTCAAGATAAACTTGCTCGAATTTTTACATAATTTCTCTCACGTTCTGCCTTATAATCGATAATGAAGGATTTTCTCTTGAACCTCGAGGAGTACAAGTGTTGAAAAAGGGTAAGGCATACACGAATTAAGGTCTCCATACAGAATATATTCATCAACAAATTTGAGATGCCCTGTAGTACGAAGATGTATTGATATCTAGTTAGCCTAGACCAGTTCCATGCATAAACAAAATATTGCGATACCATATCAACGAACAATAACTTATTATAAGTGTCAGTGTAGAGTCAAAACGTCAAAACGTCAAAAAAGTAAACCAGAGTTACGCAATAAATTAAAAAAAAAGATGTCCACCGAAATTGTAAAAATCGAAAAATTGGAGTATCGAGCCATCATCAAGTACCTGTATTTAAAAGGGTTAAGAGGTAAACAGATTTACGAAGATATGCTTAATACCCTTGGTGATCAATGTCCTTCGTATGCGACCGTGAAAAATTGGACTGCAAGCTTCAAAAGAGGTAAATTTTCCATTGAAGATGATGACCGATCGGAAAGGCCAGTTTCTGGGTCAGTCCCCGAAAATATCGATGCAGTTCATGACATGATTTTATCAGACCGTCGAATTGGGCTAAAACGGATATCTGAAGCACTAAAGATATCATACGAACGCGTTCATCATATAGTTCACGTCAATTTGGACATGAGAAAAATTTCTGCAAAATGGATCCCAAATTGTTCGAATGTTGATCAAAAACGGGCAAGGGTAGAAGCTTCGCGTTCGATCTGTGCTCGATTTGAAAACGATGTAGACTTCTTAAACCGAATTGTTACTATGGATGAGACTTGGGTACATTTCTACGATTCAGAAACAAAGCAACAATCGATGGAATGGCGACACTCTGTTTCTCCAAGACCTAAGAAGTTTTGTGTCCAAAAATCTGCTGGAAAAGTTCTTGCTTCAGTTTTTTGGGATTGCCATGGAGTAATCATGATTGATTTTTTGGATAAGAGTAGAACAATAACTGGAGATTACCATTCGACATTAATGATCACTCTACGGAAAAAGATTAAAGAGAAAAAACGCGGAAAGCTATCCAAAGGTGTTTTGTTTTTACAGGACAACGGCCCAGTACACAAGTCTCATGTTGCCATGCAAATATGCAAAGAATTCGTGATTTAGGGTTAGAATTACTATAACACCCCCTTATTCACCAGATTTGGCTTCGTTCGACTATCATCTCTTTCCTCAACTGAAAAAAAGGTCGTAAATTTCCTTCCAACGAAGAGGTAATAAAAACTGTGGAGGACTGGTTTGCAGAGCAAGAAAAAACATTTTTCTTGAAAGGTCTAGAGACGTTGCAGGTTCGCTGTAATGAATGTATTCAATTAAGAGGAGAATATGTTGAGTAATAAAATATTTTGACATTGAAATTTTGTTTGGTTCTATAGTAGGCTAAGAATATATCCTCGTACCTATATTTTGAAAGAAATAGTGAGAAATAGTGGATAATAAATCCGAAGACTTCAAATTTAAAGGGTCATATACAAAAACTAATATACTTATGGGTTTCATCATCCAAAAATGTATTTCGATTCGAATTCAATTTGTAATAACAAGTAGAATGTGCAATTTCATTATCCATACTTCAAATTTTGTTTTTTATGCAGCTTGTTACTACACTCAGTGAGTGTTATCGATTCACATTTATTAAACTATTAAACAAAATGCTTCAAGAGCAAAAACATATTTTTTCTATAATTCTCGTGGTGATAAGAATTGGTACAGCAGTCCCTTCTACTCTCCAAGAGAGCTGTTGTATAATTAACAATTATCTTATAATATTTTCGATATGTATGGCTACATTTTCTGATGAAATCATATTTTCAATAGTCTCGATTCCTTATTACGAAAAAAGTCCATCCACAGTGCTCATAAGTGAAGCATATATTACATTCTTCTCAACAAATTGGATGCGCTTCTTCGAAAACAATTTATTCCTTTTTTGAGTCGGCAGGGATTCCTTGAACTTGAATCCAGAATGCTGAGTCTATATCACCATCGCCTGGTTTTCTATTCAAGCCATTACTGAATTGAAGTCTCGAAGTCATTATTCAACCGAGGCTCTTAGATGTGATTCAACACTCTTTCGGCGTTTCTCTCTGTTGTCTCAAAACTTCCGCAGATTGTAAAGGGGGCCGATCTCTGGAAGTTTCACAACAATTCACCCTATTCCAATCAAATTTTACGGAATGGTTCTGCATGGTGCCTCGTCTATTCGTTCCGTCTTTCATCTCTTGAATTGAGGACTTTTTTAGTCGACCACAATGGGAAAAGTCGAATACTTCGGTTTCAAATCTTCAATTGATTTCGACATCCTGATTACATGAGGAATTTGACAAAAATCCTACGCTGTAGGAATGAATATTGATTTATGCACAAACACAAGGTTGCTAAATTCTAGTCATTCCATCGTGAAACTTCTGGAATAGTTCAAAGGAGCCGCTTTCCATGCTCCTCTTTACTTTCAGGATCAGAGCGAAATATGAGGAGAATTTCTTTGTTTCGAAAAAAGGGCTCACCTTCACCTTCCCATATTGTTTCCTGTTTGTACCTGGCACGGAAAACTGTCATAAGAAGTTCATCTGAAACTTTTCCTCATATATCACCGTTTTGACACATTCTTTTGTGTGTTTTGTGGGAAAATGCGAAATCGGAAGATTGCTATGCATTATCTTAGAATTCACAAAGATTAAAGTCACTCCTTCATTTTCTTTATGAAAATAATGATAGATTTTATCAGTAGTATTCAAATGATCTCTCCAAAACGTTGAACTGAGTTTACTTAGAATGAATGAAACATAGTCGATATTCTTGTCAAACCGATTTTCCAACTACGTCAATATTGAAGTAATCAAATGACCTCAAAATAAGAGGACTTAACTTGAGTAATAGGTAAATATCTTCAATAAATGTGATATGTTTACGTCAATTTTTTTCAATGAGAAAGAAAAATATCGGGAAATTGGACTCTTTACAACTTTTATTTAAAAACTACGCTGACGTTTCGAGGCAGGTTTCCTCTTTTTCAAGGCTAAAAAACAATTATAAAATAAGGGAGTACTCTCCCTTACACCAGTTTATCAACACTTACCTAGTCTAAACTCTAAACTTCAGACTAGGTAAGTGTTGATAAACTTGTGTCTCATATCATTACAAGGATTATCATTATGGCTTCTCTCATTAGGTACGATATAGATACCTACTTTCTTCCTGAATTGTGAACCTCAATTCATTGGTTCTTCCATTTGAAAAGTTCATATCCTTTAGCGCAAAGTAGAACATGAAAACGCTATAATTGAATTTCCATTCTATTTTTCCCAGATGAAAGAGGATTTAGGTCATTACCGTGTTCTTTCGATCTCCAGCATGGTGATACATTACCCAAAGACAAGGTCAATGTGACTGCACCCATTATATAACTCTATATCTTTGAGTTCCATCCGATATTGAGTTGGCAAAGCACCAAACTCCTCTGTGTTGTACTTATTTCTTTTTATATTGTGGAGAAGAGGATGGTGAATTCTTTTCACGCAGATATGTTTCAGTGATTATCTTTGCTCCTTTAAGTTTCTTGCTAGATCGGTATTCATTAACATTTATGTGTTTGTCTCCTTCTGCATTGTGGATGAAAAACATTGACCAGAACTTCGATGCAGACAGAGCTTTAAATTCGCTGGACTCACAATGATAATCGATAATAAATTTCACTGAGCTGTTTTTTAACCTCACTTGAATATTCCATTGGTTTTATTAGACATATGGAGTAACTCAGATGAAAGTCGATAATGAAAAACAAGTACCTACCTATTTATAGAAAAATAAATATCCTCAGGGACGCATTTCGAAATCAAAAATCCAAGTTCCATCTCTGTGTAGGAAATGATAAATCATCATACTGAAATACTCAATAACCAACTCCTTTGGGAAAAAAATTCACTGACAAATAGGCTATATTTAGCTTCATGTATGTGAAGGTTACCATGAGAAAATTGAACTTGTAATCACCTACTTCAGAAGAGGTTTATACGGTAGAAATTAATTCGGAAATAGTTCCGAATAGGATAACCTGTCATCTGCAGTTCATTTCCCAGAGATACAATATTATAATTGGAAGGCAGGCTTAGTGGAGCAACATGAGACAGGGTGAAATTGCTTGACATCGAAGTCGATTTCATCCATAAGAAAATTGATGGAAAGCATCAGAGGAATTGGAAGGTCTGCCAGATTTCTTGATGAATAAGATGAAATTTTCGTGAGCAATTGCACGAGTCCAATGCAATCAAAATTCAACATGACCACATCATACAGGCAATATTAAATAAATATGTTCATTTTCATCTTCTTGGGAAAGAGCCCGTATCCAAGTAAGGGTGCTCTTTGAACGACTAATGCATGATTTCAAATCTAGAGTATTCCGGGTTTTCAACCACATTTGCGTTAGGCATCTTCAGAGGTTTCTCGGTCGGATTTTCTCGAATATACCGAAAACAGACCAATTTCTCTAAAATATTTTTTGGGTCTGCTAATTCCATCAGAGGGATATTTCGGGAAAGTTCTGAATTGAAATAGAAAATATGAGGAAAATAATGAATGTATACTCCATTCACAATTATAAAATCACAGCTCTGGCATTGGAAATTTGACACATTTCACTCTGTATCGAAGTTATGACGTTTTTCAAAATATTTTTATGTTCCAAGTCAACACTATGTTGCCCTTTCTACATTCTTAGCGTATTTCTCAGAATGTGAATGAATTGGAAAAGATGTGATGGACGAAAATAATTAACGTTTATATGAATTGATAGAAAGGATTCCTTTTCTAGTTATTTGCATGAAAAGTACAAGAGATCACTGTTGAAATATATTATTTTTCGCCATGGAAAAAAATTGCATTGCTTTCACATAATTTTCATATGCATGCTTGTGAAGATTTAATGTTTATTATCCTCTTGAACTGAAAGTTCAAGACTTGACGACATTTTATTTATTTGATCTTATGAACAAGGAGTAAAATATTCTGATTGTATAGTAATTTATTGGATTAAAATATATTCATACATTACTACCACAGTAGGTTTGTACAAATAAAATGGAATAGGTTAAACATATGCTTCACATTTATCATTCACCTTTTCTAAAATAAGACACAAACTCCTGGAATATGGAAAAAACCGATGTATTCTGGTTCAATATAGCCTTTTTCTACTTTCGGCAAAGGAATGAAAGCTCCAGTGACACATTTCAATTCTACCTGAACCATATTTTCCGGTCGCTTCCGTTAGAAGATCGTATAAGGAAGCCTTTCTTGTCCATTTACACATTCCAAATAAATTTTGAGCACCAAAATCGATAGGTACCGAAACTAACCAAACTTCTGGGGGACCGGAATTTCGTTTGAAATCTTTCAAAACGGCCAGATACCTAAAAAAAACTTCGTTATCAAGTGTAAAAAGGTCGATTAGTACTTACTTTCGCTTTATTTATGCTTATAAATCGATTTTTGGTCCAATTCAAATTTGCCGTTCGTACTCACGCCAAAACTCGTGAAAGGAAAAAATGACACTTGCACGAAACTTCTTCTGGACGCCGAAGAACGGAAAAATAGGCGATTTCCTATCGATATTTCTCCCCAAAATCGCCGATCGATACGACCTAACAAAATGGGGAAAATCTTTGATACTTTTACTTTGATGTAAACAGAAAAACTGGCATCGTCGTTTTGTCATTAACCATATTCTATGTACGCGCACAGATTTTTCATCAGGTGCACCAATTCCTGAAAACGAAACCATGGCCAGAGTTGTGATTTTATAATTGTGAATGGAGTATATGTGCCATTATTTCGCAGTGCTCAACGATTGTTTAATCACAGTTTGTCTGCAAATGAAACGATCATTTTCAGCATCTAAACAGTTCCCTAATCCTTGTAATTTCCACGCCTGCTGTTCTGCTCGAAGTAGTTTGTTAATCTACAAGACTGTCAAATACAGGTGCGGAATATGCTCTACATTAACTACAATATTATAATCTTAATGTTTTCTGTAATTTACGAAACATGAAAAACGCTCGAAGAAGTTTATCATTATTACGAGTAGGTTTATTATTTATGAAATTTTTTTGGGATTCAAAATTCGAAACACAAATTTTTCCTTCCGCGTAATAACATTCAATTGCATTTTTTCGAATTCTTTACATTGTCTATTTAGTGTTTTCTTGGAACGAAATTTCCCAGACTGAGAAAATGCTTTATTAAAATTCTTCCAATTTTCAATAGAAAACCGGTGATCATTTATTATCAGAACTTCTGTTCAAAGGTTATGCCTTTCGGTTATGAAAGCTGGGGCAGTATTCTAAAAGTGTAATCTCTGAGAGTACGAAGATGAATGAACACAAGATGACAAAGATGTTCTAGATGTCGACCGTGAAAACGAAGCTCACTCGTGCTCATACATAAACATGGCATTCAGCCTGGACCAGCCCAATCTATTCCAGAGTGTTTTTTGTTACGACAAGGCTATTGAGCATAACATGGAGGTATTCCGAAAGATATTAGCATGATGAAAATTCATGAAAACCCTGAAAGAACGAGCAAATAAGGGTCTTAATCCAAAGTGTTTCATACCGATTACAATAATCATACAAATATTGTCGAAGACAGATTTCTACTGATCCCATTTTCTCATTTCACTGTGAATCATAAAGAATATTCATAAAAAAATATTGCTACTGATGAGAGAATCCATTATATTATAAAATAATAAAAATTAAGGATTGAATATTTTCTGAGAAATGAAAATTCAAAATGAAATATAGAATTGCTGAAAAGTTTTCAAAACCTACTTTCTGGAAGAAAATGAAGAAGAAATGTTTATTATTAGAAAAATTCAGAGCTTCAATGTAATTCTGCTATTTGCCAAAAAAAATCAGATTTCAGTCCACATGTTAGAATATTATTGTGATTTGAATAAATCAATTTTTTGGGACAATTAACAATTGCTTCAACACTGCTTCCTTTCATTTATTTATAATTGATGCAGTAACTGTTTTTATGTTTGCTTCATTATACAAAATTTGCTACAGGAAAATATCCAATCAAATTTGAGCGAAAAACTCGAACAAAAATTAAAGTTGAATTCCGAATTGTTTGATAATTCATAATTTTCATGAAATAGAGATCATTTTTGATGAACATCAAATGAAGTGAATGGATGGCTTTTTAAACTGCTGAAATATTGGAAACTAAAACCAGAAATTTTCCACTTTGAAATATCTACAAAGATAACAGCCATTATCCTTAATACATCATAAAAACGAGGTAAATATTTGATTTATACTCTGCTTCGTTGACATTATGAGGATACTTCTGAAAATGCTTTCAAGGGGTGAAAAAATTACACGCTTTCTTGGTAACCATTAATCTGATGGAAGTTTTGTGTGCATTTTTGTCCAGTCGTTTGGGCTCAGACATATCGTTCTCACGTTTCAACAATCGATAGAAAATTCTGTTTGCACTTGGAAATAACCGAACAAGAGGCTGAACATAATTCTGAAAATCTCCTGTTTCGACCACAAAATAAAGATATATAGCGTGTTCCAACTAAAACCTGCCACACTTTATGACCATTCAGGAATGGCCACTTTGTACTAACAGGTCTTATAGTCGATGAAGAAAACCATTCAAGAAGAACATTTCTATCAACATAGGCCAATAAACGATTCTTTTCGAAGATAGGTGACGTTGATGTCTTCAAGAAAAGATCGTTTGTGTATTGTGTGTAGCTCTGGTCTTGATCATTTTTTGTGGTGAAATATATCTCAAAAGGGGCTTCTGGAATTGATTAACTAGAATACACTGGCTATTGTCGGAGATGGGTTATGTTATGTGGCCCTGATGGAGGTCATAACAAGATTGAAATCTTCTGAGTTGTAGAAATCAATGTCTAGGTCAATCGTAACATATAATTTGACGATTCAAAAAAATATCCCATCTGGAAAATCTCATAGCTTTCGGCCTTGTTCATCAAATTTATTCATTCTGATCTCATTTCCTACCAACACGAAATGAGTCCAATTCATTGTAACATACTTTCGAGATGTTCCTCTCATTGCATCCAACCACATTCCTGAAATACTTCCCAGCGAAAATTGAGTTAATTAATGAAAATGTCTCCCGTAGGCAGAGGGGGTTTGTGCCATAACGAACACGCTTTTTCCCGTCTTCATTATGGAAATGCACGCAATTAAAAAATGCCCCATGCTTCTATCGCAATCAGACTCATACTGCTCAGAATTTTCATTAAAAGGTTCATTGAGTTTGCACTCTATAGTACATAATTTAAAGTTCATTTATGCTCGAACAGTCAACACAAAATATTTGAAAAATGCATATTTATCTCTTCGGTAACCAATAATATTTCATTTCGTATAGAAATTTGATCATTGTTAGATTAACCATTTTCAAATACTATGAGAAAATTAATGTATTCAATTCACTTGAAGCACTGTCTACATATCTGAAGTATGAGATGATGCTTGGAAAATATTTCCCAATGAGAATATCCCTCCAACTTATATGTCACTGGAAATTCATTGAAATCCTAGAAAAGTCGATAATCTACCTCAAACATCCTCAGGACATTCTCAGAGTTCCAGCGTATGTGTTACATACAGACTTACACCAGGAATTCACAACAAGCACTTTATTGTTCGAATGCCCTGAAAGTGGTGACCTAAGTTTTCTCAATGACGATGGCAAAGCAATGTTAGAAGAAGGTGGAACAGGACAGCATTTTTTTTTCTGGAGTTTCGAAATGTATATTTCTTCATTCCTTTTCAAGGACTGGTATTGAGTTCTGATCTATTTTCACATTATATTGAGATGAAGCACTCAAAGATACCAAAAGACATGCCAATAAATAATTGGTAACTTCCTGTCATAGCATAGGACTATAGTAGTTAACCATCTCCAAAATACAACACAAAAAATGCATGACCATATTTCCCAAGTATTTTTCATCAATCATCAGTAAGACAGGATTTGAGAGATGGACATAATTTGATAACTCAATAATTTGATCAGCCAATAACTTGATTGCTAATGTTCAGAGTGGGATTTTGAGAAAACTAAAAAGATATTTTGTTTTCCCTTTAAACAAGAGTAAGATAACACAGCCTGTTATATAAAACAGCCGCTTTTTCAGTTCCTTCCTCTGAAATCTGATACTTTCGTTTCACCCGAATTTGAATGTGGTATATCGTTAATCTCCTAATTTTTTATTTCACTGTCGATGAAAACGAACAAGAAAAGCATTGATCTTATCAATTTGCAACAGCTACGATATTTCATAACAATATTACAGAGTACAACCCTGTCTATATGCACACGCAAAAAAGGGAAGAGGAAAAATCGCCTTATCTATCCTGCTTTTATAAATTTATGAAACACTTTTGGGCAAAAAGATGAAGGTCCAGTGTCTGAACTTTAATGGGGCTGAAGGGTCGTGTTACTTATAGGAGTATTGTAGTCACAAAAAAGGAATTTAGGCGAAGTGTTTCCCACTTATGAGATGAGTATTGCAATTAATCATCATGCGCCATTTTCGATCTGACGTTTCTGTAGCGCAGTTATGGCCCGAAAACAGCCTTGTTGAATGCGCAACATAATAGCGTTCATTTGGGGCTTTGAATCGTCTTTCGGAGAAAGATGAGGGAGACAAATTTCAATCGAATCCTTGCATTTTGCGGAATCTCAAGAATCTGCTTCAAGCAAAATTCACTTCGAGGTAATTTAGGTTATAACCATTTAAGAAACGACTAATACTTAATCAGCAACTGCACAACGAAATGAATGCCAAATTACTTTTTACTGACTACGTAGTATTAATGAAATAAAAACTTCTTAATGACTTAATTCATCGGTTTTATTGGGATCAGGATATAAAGCGAATAATAAAAATATTATATTGAATTTCCCAATAAATTATCAGTACTATTGTTGGATTTCATTATGGAGTATACATAGTTCAGGATATTTCGATTAGTGTAGCTTTAGCTAGTTCTCAAGAAACTAAAACTTTTCGCATTGCAGTTAAGTCTTATGTAGCTCAGAATTGATATCTACTACATGAAAACTACCAGACCCCTTTCTCGATCAAACTAAATGCTGAAACCTGATTATTTAAAAACTAAGGATTTGATCATTTTGATCAAGATGAAATTATGTCTAGAATTTTCTGAAGAATTGGCTGTTACACTCTGTATTCTCGTCTTTTCATGGACACCAAACGGAATCGTTGCTGAAAGCTGCTGACAAATTTTCTTTACAGCTATAACATTTCTTCAGTCGATTCCTTGAACTGGAAAGTGCCAATCTACCTACCAGATGGATGAGCGAGTACTCAGAAGCTCTTGACTTCTCCTCAGTGATGTGACCCATTTTTTTCTCGAAATGTGACGATTTTCTACCAAGAATTATATTCAAGAATTTCAATTCTTTCAGAAAATTTGCGAAAATGAAAGTAGCGCTCAAGATGGGGACGTTGTTATATCGAATGACCTTTTTATCTACGCTACTGGTACTGAAAATGGTTGAAACATTAAAAGTTGAATTCAAACAAGCAGTGTGATGATTCCAGTAGAATCGAATCGAAATATCTTCAACCATTTTCGAAATATCGCAAAAGAATGAGTTTTTTTCAACACCTTCTATCTCGGAACTGAAAAAGGACAGTGCCCATGTTTGCAGGAAGTTTATTCTTATTTTTATTCTGTATAATTTCAAGAAACGTCCAGATTTCTGGATTAATGTTGAATGCACCATCAAAATCTATTTCCTTTAGATAACGAAGTAAGAATTTCCTTTTATAATGAACTGTCGAGCAAGCTCTATCTTTACTAAAGTTCGCATTTCGTGGGGATGATACAAATTCACCGAAAACATTCAAATTTCTTTCGAAGACACCTATAACTTGGCAAATATAGGTCGTTGGTGTCTAGAGTCCGATATTGATTTGCATCATTATTAGGGTCATTTTCTATTCAGTCATGACTTGTTTTTTGAGGATTTATTGTTTTTCATTTATTATTCATTTATGATCTGTCTCCAGGTTCATTACTCGAACCCACTCGAATAAATATGTATTCCACCAATAACTCAATCTAAGCAATATTCATTTTTAAAAACGAAAAATTCTAAATCTGAAATCCTTTTCGTTCAACGAATATCTTCACATTGAAAACAACAAAATGAATCATGAAATTATCGAAAACAAGTAGGGCTGGATTTGAATTGAATGTTCAATATATATTATTTCATTTTAATAATATTCTGTAATATCTGTAAAATGGCAAGTCCGTTTATAAATAAATAAATAAATAATCATGAATTATTCATGGACGATAATTATTAACCAAAAAACTACCATGCATCAGTTATTTGTCTACTATTTTCGGCTGGAATCAATAATTTTATTGATCTAGATATAAGAACACATACTTATAACCAGTTTTAACTTGATCGTACTTTATCCTGGATTAAATGTCATTGGAGAATATTTAAACCATCTATTTTAGTGATGAATTGTAATTTTCGTCAATATGATCATTTCCCCTTCAGCAACTAACCATATCAATTTATAAATGAAAAATGGACTTACGAACGAAGATGTTGGACATCAGAGTAGCCGGCAAGCAGAACACGATAACAAGAATATCAGCAACAGCTAAATTGACAATGAAAAAGTTCGTAACAGTTCTCATGCGAGGTGACCGAAACACCACGGCAATTACGAAAAAATTACCAACAAGTCCAATTGCGAACACAATAAAATACGCGATGCAATAAACAACGGTCATAGCGAGGGAATGTCTGTACATCAGCTCGGGGATGAATGGGGATTCAGTCGAATTCAGTGAAGCATTCATAACGAATGTGACACTGTTAGATTTAATTTCAAATATTGTTTTTTGGATATCACTAGTTTCGGTATGGGCAGCCACCACATCGAGATAATTTCCGAAGTACTCCGGTGCCAGCATGGTATCAACGATTGGTATCTCGTTCACATCAATCAGGGGAATCTCGTTTCGCGCCTTGTAGTCATCATCAGACTCCACCAACGACCAGTTTATTATCCGCGACCATCCGAACTCCGACGACCTATTTAAAACGCCCATTGATCGAATTTAGTCGGAATATAATTTTTTTATTGTCTGTCAACTTTCATTTTTCTTTGCGAACTTGCGTGGCCGTACGCAAGTGCGACCGGTTGATTTCCACCGTTCGAGGAAACGGACCGTGTGGAAATGCAACTGGGAAAACGCGAGGGCTTTTCGGGGCTGCGTGGAAACATTCGGGAGTTTGAGTGACGGCGAGGCGTCTGCGCCTTGTTTTTGCCATAAATGGTTAATTTCAGGAAATAACTGTCTTTCGTGGGAAGAACTCATTCATCTTCACTGTTCTCCTTCCGAAAAGAATTTAGGAACGTTATCATGTGTATATTATGTGATTTTATTTCGTGAGGAAATATCTTCGAATGAAATCGCTAATTTTTATGTTAGTCGTAAAAGAAGCCTACATTTCTTGTTTATTTATATCTTTGAGGATCTTTCAGTTTATTAAATATCGGATCAACAACATTTCTTCTCTGAGGAATTCAATAAATCCTCTTAGTAAACATACTGTGATGTGCCCTATTGTAATTTAATACACGCTGAATTCCAATTGCTTGAGAGCTAGACAAAATAGGTTTTAAAATGCTGTAACTCCTTAACAGTATAACATTGTACCCTTATAGCTTTCAGACAGTAGGAGAAGAGTTCAATTGGAGGTGTTAGCCATGGATGAGTAGTGTTATGGTTCAAAATATCTCTTCAAAATTCAAAGTTAATTTCGATTTATTGAGGCCAAATTGAAAATGAAAGATTGAGAGAAATTATTTGTAGTTTGTTCATAGAAAATAGATTCTGTGAATAGTTAGGATTAGATTAAGAAAATTAAGGATGTTTTGGGGGATGGAAACCAAGGGGATGAGATGAATTGAAAATCAAGAAAAGTCAGAAAGATATTAAGGGAAAATAAAGAGACAATGGAATGGAATAATCACAAGAAATCGATAAACAAAGGAAAATCCAAGCAAAGTCATTCAGCAATTGCTCATTAGAAGAGCGTCTGAACAACACTCGAAAATGAAAAATCGAAAAATATAAAACCGAATAATTCGTTACTTATGATGGCTACTTGGACGATTTTGGTATCAAAATGTAGGTTTTCGAGGTCGCTCCATTCAATAAAAGATATTTCAGAGCCCTAACTGGCATAGTTTAGATTTTGACCTGTCAAATGGCATTTTTCGAAAAATTGCCAATTTCAAACTCTCATACCTTTCGTTCCTTTCATCTCCGCCAAAAGTAATTTATATTATGTTGATCAGCATACCTCAATGTATCACTGTGCAAAATATGAGCGATTTGAAAAATCTAAAATTTTGGGTGAAAAATGCCAAAGGGGTAAGACCTCCCAAAAACACCATATTTGTCATCACCGAGGAATCCCTGGCGAATCCAAAGTCGTTTTTCGAACGTGAAGATCTACTACCCATTCGAATCATGCAGAATACCCATAAGACTGATCAGTATCGCCTATACTTTGAGTGCTCTGAGCGGCTGAACAAAACTCGAAAATGAAAAATCGAAAAATATAAAACCGAATAATGCGTTACTTATGATGGCTACATGGACGATTTTGGTATCAAAATGTGGGTTTTCGAAGTCGCTCCATTCAATAAAAGATATTCCAGAGCCCTAACTGGCATAGTTTAGATTTTGACCTGTCAAATGGCATTTTTCGAAAAATTGCCAATTTCAAACTCTTATATCTTTCGTTCCTTTCATCTCCGCCAAAAGTAATTTATATTATGTTGATCAGCATACCTCAATGTATCACTGTGCAAAATATGAGCGATTTGAAAAATCTAAAATTTTGGGTGAAAAATGCCAAAGGGGTAAGACCTCCCAAAAACACCATATTTGTCATCACCCAGAAATCCCTGGCGAATCCAAAGTCGTTTTTCGAACGTGAAGATCTACTACCCATTCGAATCATGCAGAATACCCATTAGACTGATCAGTATCGCCTATACTTTGAGTGCTCTGAGCGTCTGACCAAAACTCGAAAATGAAAAATCGAAAAATATAAAACCGAATAATTCGTTACTTATGATGGCTACATGGACGATTTTGGTATCAAAATGTAGGTTTTCGAGGTCGCTCCATTCAATAAAAGATATTCCAGAGCCCTAACTGGCATAGTTTGGATTTTGACCTGTCAAATGGCATTTTTCGAAAAATTGCCAATTTCAAACTCTCATATCTTTCGTTCCTTTCATCTCCGCCAAAAGTAATTTATATTATGTTGATCAGCATACCTCAATGTATCACTGTGTAAAATATGAGCGATTTGAAAAATCTCAAATTTTGGGTGAAAAATGCCAAAGGGGTAAGACCTCCCAAAAACACCATATTTGTCATCACCAAGGAATCCCTGGCGAATCCAAAGTCGTTTTTCGAACGTGAAGATCTACTACCCATTCGAATCATGCAGAATACCCATAAGACTGATCAGTATCGCCTATACTTTGAGTGCTCTGAGCGTCTGAACAAAACTCGAAAATGAAAAATCGAAAAATATAAAACCGAATAATTCGTTACTTATGATGGCTACATGGACGATTTTGGTATCAAAATGTAGGTTTTCGAGGTCGCTCCATTCAATAAAAGATATTCCAGAGCCCTAACTGGCATAGTTTGGATTTTGACCTGTCAAATGGCATTTTTCGAAAAATTGCCAATTTCAAACTCTCATATCTTTCGTTCCTTTCATCTCCGCCAAAAGTAATTTATATTATGTTGATCAGCATACCTCAATGTATCACTGTGTAAAATATGAGCGATTTGAAAAATCTCAAATTTTGGGTGAAAAATGCCAAAGGGATAAGACCCTCCAAAAACAACATATTTGTCATCACCAAGGAATCTCTAGCGAATCCAAAGTCGTTTTTCGAACGTGAAGATCTACTACCCATTCGATTCATGCAGAATACACATTAGACTGATCAGTATCGCCTATACTTTGAGTGCTCTGAGCGTCTGAACAAAACTCGAAAATGGAAAATCGAAAAATATAAAACCGAATAATTCGTTACTTATGATGGCTACATGGACGATTTTGGTATCAAAATGTAGGTTTTCGAGGTAGCTCCATTCAATAAAAGATATTCCAGAACCCTTACTGGCATAGTTTAAATTTTGACCAGTCAAATGGCATTTTTCGAAAAATTGCCAATTTCAAACTCTCATATCTTTCGTTCCTTTCATCTCCGCCAAAAGTAATTTATATTATGTTGATCAGCATACCTAAATGTTTCACTCTGCAAAATATGAGCGATTTGAAAAATCTCAAATTTTGGGTGAAAAATGCCAAAGGGGTAAGACCTCCCAAAAACACCATATTTGTCATCACCAAGGAATCCCTGGCGAATCCAAAGTCGTTTTTCGAACGTGAAGATCTACTACCCATTCGAATCATGCAGAATACCCATAAGACTGATCAGTATCGCCTATACTTTGAGTGCTCTGAGCGTCTGAACAAAACTCGAAAATGAAAAATCGAAAAATATAAAACCGAATAATTCGTTACTTATGATGGCTACTTGGACGATTTTGGTATCAAAATGTAGGTTTTCGAGGTCGCTCCATTCAATAAAAGATATTTCAGAGCCCTAACTGGCATAGTTTAGATTTTGACCTGTCAAATGGCATTTTTCGAAAAATTGCCAATTTCAAACTCTCATACCTTTCGTTCCTTTCATCTCCGCCAAAAGTAATTTATATTATGTTGATCAGCATACCTCAATGTATCACTGTGCAAAATATGAGCGATTTGAAAAATCTCAAATTTTGGGTGAGAAATGCCAAAGGGGTAAGACCTCCCAAAAACACCATATTTGTCATCACCGAGGAATCCCTGGCGAATCCAAAGTCGTTTTTCGAACGTGAAGATCTACTACCCATTCGAATCATGCAGAATACCCATAAGACTGATCAGTATCGCCTATACTTTGAGTGCTCTGAGCGGCTGAACAAAACTCGAAAATGAAAAATCGAAAAATATAAAACCGAATAACTCGTTACTTATGACGGCTACATGGACGATTTTGGTATCAAAATGTAGGTTTTCGAGGTCGCTCCATTCAATAAAAGATATTCCAGAGCCCTAACTGGCATAGTTTAGATTTTGACCTGTCAAATGGCATTTTTCGAAAAATTGCCAATTTCAAACTCTTATATCTTTCGTTCCTTTCATCTCCGCCAAAAGTAATTTATATTATGTTGATCAGCATACCTCAATGTATCACTCTGCAAAATATGAGCGATTTGAAAAATCTCAAATTTTGGGTGAAAAATGCCAAAGGGGTAAGACCTCCCAAAAACACCATATTTGTCATCACCAAGGAATCCCTGGCGAATCCAAAGTCGTTTTTCGAACGTGAAGATCTACTACCCATTCGAATCATGCAGAATACCCATAAGACTGATCAGTATCGCCTATACTTTGAGTGCTCTGAGCGTCTGAACAAAACTCGAAAATGAAAAATCGAAAAATATAAAACCGAATAATTCGTTACTTATGATGGCTACATGGACGATTTTGGTATCAAAATGTAGGTTTTCGAGGTCGCTCCATTCAATAAAAGATATTCCAGAACCCTTACTGGCATAGTTTAGATTTTGACCTGTCAAATGGCATTTTTCGAAAAATTGCCAATTTCAAACTCTCATATCTTTCGTTCCTTTCATCTCCGCCAAAAGTAATTTATATTATGTTGATCAGCATACCTCAATGTATCACTCTGCAAAATATGAGCGATTTGAAAAATCTCAAATTTTGGGTGAAAAATGCCAAAGGGGTAAGACCTCCCAAAAACACCATATTTGTCATCACCAAGGAATCCCTGGTGAATCCAAAGTCGTTTTTCGAACGTGAAGATCTACTACCCATTCGAATCATGCAGAATACCCATTAGACTGATCAGTATCGCCTATACGTTGAGTGCTCTGAGCGTCTGAACAAAACTCAAAAATGAAAAATCGAAAAATATAAAACCGAATAATTCGTTACTTATGATGACTACATGGACGATTTTGGTATCAAAATGTAGGTTTTCGAGGTCGCTCCATTCAATAAAAGATATTCCAGAACCCTAACTGGCATAGTTTAGATTTTGACCTGTCAAATGGCATTTTTCGAAAAATTGCCAATTTCAAACTCTCATATCTTTCGTTCCTTTCATCTTCGCCAAAAGCAATTTATATTATGTTGATCAGCATACCTCAATGTATCACTGTGCGAAATATGAGCCATTTGAAAAATCTCAAATTTTGGGTGAAAAAAGCCAAAGGGGTAAGACCCCCCAAAAACACCATATTTGTCATCACCAAGGAATCCCTGATGAATCCAAAGTCGTTTTTCGAACGTGAAGATCTACTACCCATTCGAATCATGCAGAATACCCATTAGACTGATCAGTATCGCCTATACTTTGGACATTAAGTATATTTTTATACTCTTCTCAGGGGTAAATAATACTGATAGCAGTTCTTTAGGCACTACCAATCGACCAGGAGCCTTCATTTCAAGGATAATAACTAGCAACACATATTAACAACTTTAATATTAAGCATTGATCTTAATACACACTGAAAATAAGAGCTAGAAAATGATGAATGAGTGACTTATACACGATAGCACATATTGAACTTCAAAACACAATCAAGATATAGGGTGTTTCAAAATGCGCGGTTTTTTAAGAATAACTAAAATATAGATGTCGCACAGAATTCGTCTGGGTATTTCGACATTTTAGAAGTGCATTCTGTGAATGGTGATCGATACCGTCGGATGATAATCGAATTTTTGTCGCCTGCATTAATGAATATTGAAGACATTTGATCCAACAGGATAGTGCTACCTCTCACTTTGCAAATGACACAATTGATTTATTGAGGCAAAAATTACCTGAACGAGTAATATCAAGAGACGGTAATGTCAAAATTGGCCACCAAGATCATGTGATTTGACACCGTTGGACTATTTCCTTTGGAGTTATGTGAGAAGCCAGTTCTAAGAACAATCAACAATCGATTCCTGAACTAAAGGATGAAATTATTCATGTCAGTAGTGAGATAGAGCCTCAATTATGTCAAAATGTCATTGAAAATTTTGACAAAAGAGTGGACGTCTGTAGAGCTACAAGGAGAGCTCATTTGGCAGATATTATTTTTCGTACATAAAATGTCATAACTGATACTTCAATTATCAATAAGAGTTTTGGAAAATGAATGCAAATTATGTGTGTTATTCATTATAAAAAAAGGCGAAATTGGAAACATGCGCAAGAAATCATTTGCTAATGGAAAATCACAATCTTTTTAAACAATTTCTGGAATGATTGACGAAGAATGTAGAAATCATTTTTGTTGTTCATGTAAAAACAGCAACAGATTATTCTCGAAGCAACTATGTGAAATATGTTGTGATCGACTAATATTAAATAAATCTTTTAAAGTGTATTGAAGGAATTATTTCAATTTTCTGTTATCCTCAAGGAAACTGGACTCATTTGCATTTTGAATGTGGAAAAATTCTCCTGTTCATAGAGCTGCCTCCTCGATTCAAAACGAATATATATGCCAAGTTCTAATACCTCTGAAAGCCAAATACACGGTTGAATAGGAATAAAATGCTTCCATACCGACTGAAACTTTACCAATTACTCCGTAGGAACCTTGGAAACTTTAATATTGCAATTGAAGCTACAGTTGTCTACGCCCTATTGTCAAGTTCATGCTCAAAGTATGAGATCACAGTTATACGGCAATAATGCAAGTTCACTGGCATTCAAGAGAGGACACCTATATATACTTGCCAGGAAGTTGAATCCGCATTAGGGATGAATTCAGAGATTTCATCTGGATTTTGTGAAAATATATTTCAGTGCTTTATTTTGTATTTTTCATCGAGAAAGTCTCTTTATGCAACGAGAAATTCCAGCGATACATGTTTTTCGCTATATAAAATAGTTCTTTTTGTAACAAATGCAAAAAGTGTATCCACATTTGTTGCAGAATTCAAGAAGTCTGCAGGTATGTTCAATTGTACATAATGAAGATCATTCTCAGGCTAAGAACTGAATTGAAAGCTCTTTGATATTCTCACGAGGGAACTAATAATGACTTGATTCGTTCCTCTCAAACATGCCCATATTATCTCAATTCTGCGTTCAAGATCATTCCAACTCTTTCAACATGTAGATGTACTGTTCCAACTCCGTTCAATCTTATTCAATTGTGAAGCTTCGAGAAGCATCCATCTGATTGGATCTCGGTCATTTCACCCTACGATGGAAGTTCATTGTTTCATTTCGGTTTTCGTTCACCCTCATTTTTCTCTTGATTTTTTGCTCATTTTTCGATAAAAATATTCACTTTGAATCCATGGGAAATGATCCTCCAACATAAGGGACCTATAGCGTTTCTAGAACACCTTAAGAACAGACTAATCATCACTTGAAAGATCGGACTTGATCGAAAGATCCTCCCGATCCAAGAGAGAATAAGGACTTCGTGAGAAAGTTTTTTTAGCACATGAAGAATTTTTTTACTGCTCCTTTCTCTTTTTTTTTCTTCTTTGTTCTTGTTACAGATATAATTTTAAGATATGCATGTACCAACTTGTATTCAGATCGAAGAAAAACTTGTTTTCAATTTCAAGTACAAGAAGCTCTGTAACATAGATATCAGAATATTTTTCGAATAAATTCAGTATCACTAGACATAAACGGTACCCCGTTTACATTCCCTCTACTAACATTAGGATTTGAACGGGAAAAATTTTTTTATACAATCTGTTCTTTGTCGCCTTTTCTTCAAACGTGCCATAAGCCATATATTGTTCGATTTGGGAAAAAAGTATGTATAATATTCAAAAGAATATTCTCCATTTTGTAATCCACTGATCTGAGTTATTTTTTTTTATTAAATTAATGTGTCTCGACTGCTTGGGCCACTGACACGGTTACAGTGTATTTTTTACAATATGTGTAATGAACAAATTATAAATTTTCAAATTTGAGTTATTGAAACTGAATTACTGTGAGAAATCTAGGAAAATTGATTATCTTTTCAGGGTAGGTTATTGAACCATTTTTGGTTCAAGAAAAGGTCTATTTAAATCTATATTTTATTTTTCAAGCGTGATATATGTACATTATACATTCGATTCATTGAAATTAGCAATGAATGAAACATTGAAGAGCTATTGCACGAAGGCCTTCCGAAAAATAATTTAATTAGGAAAAATTCAATTTCACAACATACTAAATATATAAATATAAAAACATCTTTGAACAAAATATATACACTCGAACATTTCGATGGTAACTCACATGTTTCTATAGGAATCCAAACGAAATAGCTGCTGAAGTAGGACGGAGGTCAGGTACTAAATGGTAACAATTTCATGCAATCGTTGATTCATTTCAAAGAAAAAACGCAATTTTTACACAAGAAATGAAAATCTTCGAAGTTCATTTCTATAAATCCAAATAAACCAATTATATCGTTGATTTAGAATTAATTTTGGCAGAATTTCTTAAAATCTAAGTTCATATCACTGCAAACTCTAGTCTAAAGTTTCGATTTCTTAAATCTAATATGGTCAAATTTCACTATTGATTGACAGGATAAAGCACCAGTCTTTCATTGGATTTTCTCGCAGCTGGCGTCGGAGCAGAAACTAAAAATGCCGGCGAACCAGAAAGATGTGTCATCGACATAGGACGATGAAGGCCAGATGGTCGCACTATGGCTTCAGTGATTGATCTGTTCCTAGACCGACGGTCTTGGTGTGGCGGATTTTCATTCAATGTTGGGTTACTGTGTCTTATTGAAGAGTTTCTCGTTCCTCTCCTGTTGGCTGCTACAGATTGGAGAGAGTCTTCATAGCTGAAAAGGAATTTGCAATGTTCATATTTATTCACAAATTGAAATATTTCGGATTGGTCAACCTACATATATCGGAATTTTGTATTTCATGGACGTTTTTCCTTCATAGAGATTCGACAAAGTTGATAAACACTGACAAAATTGATAACTTTTATAGCGATCAGGGAGATATTAATTTTATTTGTTTCTCATTTGTAAACGTCAGTTTCCAAAAACACAATATTAATCAAGAAAGTTTACTTTATCAAGTCACTAACTTGTAAAACTGACAGTTAACTTGCAAAATTTTTACAAGTTAGTAGTATTATTTACATTAGAAAATTTTGTTTTATCGTCATATATGTTGAAAATCATGGTACAATTGTTATTTCCAGTAACACAGATTTTTGATGATGAAAGAGTTGATACTGATGATGATGAACCATCTGTTGACTCAGAAACTGCTGAACTCGAGGACTGCAGAACATTTGTACTCTCCTTACTACCAAATAATTTGCTAGACATTTCGATTTTTTTGTTGACCGAATCATCGACATAACTCATCGCAATTTCGGTGCTCTTCCACCCTCCCGCAACCATAGTGGCTCCAGTTCTGCGAAAAGAGTGGCCGGTGTATAACTCCGGGTCTTTTAAACCTAAATATTTCGCCATTTGCTTTGGGACACCACCAATAGTGTGCTGGCCAGCATTAAGGGAAATGCACTTTCCATGTCGGTATGTCAAAAAAAAATTTCTTAGCCTTTCTGTTCCAGGAGGCCGAAGTTTACATATTTTCTGTATAACATGCAGGGCTTGAAGCTGCAGCCATCATCGGTTATGGTGAATCTTCTTGTTGTTAAATTTTTTGTTTGCCGCAATTTCACAATAACGTATTTTCCCATATCTTCTACATCATTCATGTTTAAGGAAAGAATTTCGTCACATCGACAACATCCAAAAATCCCAAATATTGTTACAATTTTCGCCAGCAACCAATGGTCATCAGGAGCATGTAAAAGAAATTGTTCAGCCTCTTCTTTACTTAATACCTTGGCCTTTTTTGGCGTATAACGCCCATTTTTTCGTTTCAGAAACGCTATTACCTTTTGAAATCTGCAAATGACAACTAAACGTCATATTTTTCAATAAATTCTTTAAGGAAAACAAACCTGCGAACAGGGGCATTTTCTTTCATTTCCAAACAGCTTTTCAGCATAGACCATAGGGCTGAATCTAGCTGATAGTTGATTCAAGTAGACCAACAAAACATCTTCAGTTACCCCAATCACACTATTTTTGTTTTGCCACTTTTTGAAGTCGTCGTATTCCCGCTCGTACCTTGAAGCTGATTTTGCAGGTAATAAACTTGAAGCTACACTGCTGGCTGCCTCAATAATTTCTTTTGGTACATTCATTTTCGCTTTCGTCAAAACAAATGTAAAGAAAAATAAACAGACATGTTCATTGCAACGCTCGTTGCAACGCTTCCATAGCTTACGACATTTGCGACAAATTATTGAGATTTTTTTGGAAATTATCTAACCTTTTTACAAATGAGAAACAAATAAAATATAAAACAATACACACAAGGTAAAGGGGTTTACTGGCTCAAGGAGGTAAGTGACTCGCCTGCGGCTCGTCAGTTATATCCTCCATTCGCCAGTAAAAACCCTCTTACCTTGCTAGTAATGTTATATACTATTTCTGCTATTCGATGATATTTAAAATTCAGGGACCAGATTATTCTTATGATTTCTTCCTCGAATTTTATAAGATAAAATCAGGAATAACTCGAAAACGACGCGTTTCATCAAAGAAGCATATAAATAGGTACTTTCATTTTATATTGTTTGATTTAAGAAAAAGTATGTATTACTCTCTTTCAAAAGAATATATATATATATATATATATATTTTATAAAGTGATTGATTCTTTCAAAAATATGAATATTCAAGTAGTTTAAAGTATTTTTGCGTGGATTTATTAGTCGGCTACGCTTTAACTTTTATACCTGGAGGAATATTGAATGAGTTTTGATTCGGTAGTATGCATCAAGAACGGAGAACACACACAACTAAAATTCAGTTAATTTGAAATGACGGTTCCGAAGATATGGAAAGAAAAGTGTTGTTTTCATGGATTTTAAACACTAACCCGAATTTTGAAGAATGGTATAGGAAAAAAGTGTTTCGTTTGATGAGGGGAATCTACAGGTACAAGTCAAAGTATATTTCCTATCTATTTATAAACTATTTCCCTTTCAAGTATAGGTACAAAACTTACCTGCTTTCCTCCGAAGAATGACTGCTCAAATTTCCACAATGACATTGCTGCGTTTCCACAATGCCAGAGTCTTGGCCACTGGAATTCATGGAAGCTACACTCTTCAAACCTCCAGAGTTTCTTGATCTTCCGCGATTATCTGGAGAAGAGATATAGCGGGGACAGGAAATGTCATGTTGTCTTGACACGTAGCTATGTCGGTGGGACGACCGGTGACCGTCAGTTTCATAACAAAGTCCATCGCTGAATGTCGGCGAGAAGAAAGTAGGTTTACCTATTCCATTAGCAGCCAAGGAATAGCTCAAGGGCCTTGTGAATTTCTTTTGCAACAGTCTGCAATGAAGAATAAAAAATTGGATCATTAGCATTATCACTTACAGCATCGATATTATCTTCTGTACGTACAGGTCTTTGTCTCGTTGTTGTTGCATCGAGTAAAAAAAATGTTATCCGAAATCTATCTATAGTTCGACGAATAAGCTGCTCTGATGGACGATTATGTAAACCATAAATTTCAAGAAGTGCTCTATAAGTTTGGCGAAAAGAACACTGATTTTGAAAATAAATTTCAACCATTTGTAAACGTTGTTGCGGCGTCAGTCTTTCCATGATAGTTTGTCAATGCTTACTGAACAGAAATGTCAAAACAACATGGCTTCTACCTTCTGCGAAATTACTGTTATCCTTATCGAAAATTCTATCACTCTAAAAAAACACCCGATATCATAATTTTTCATAATTCATTGCCACAAATGTCTTGTTGTAACAGATGAATATAAAATTAGTACCATGGTTCTACTTTTCAATTTGATCAAATATAAAATTCTAAAGTGAATTCTAATGTTTCCTTTCCAACTTTCGTAGGAGTTCGAACAGAGAATTGAGAATTATCATAACAGTATAACCTTCACAATTTCCTCTGAACACGGAGATTCCTTTTGATGCTATCTTCTGGATAAGCATCCAGAAATGACTACCACGTACCCTTTCTCATGTTTTTTTGTGGAAGGCGTGCGTAGCGAGTTGGTTATCGAAATCTCTGCAAGCACCCAAAGCTGGTCTCTGACCGCTTGATAACAACATTGAATTAAAGATAACGCCAACGCCAATGATATGATTAGGTTGAGAAGTGTTGAGGAACAAAAACGCCGCGAGAAATATAGGCACTTCAATGGAAAAGGGCCCATGGGACCGCTTTTTCAGTCGATTTACTTTGTGTAATGGGATAATTCATTTATATTGTTATAACATATGGGGCTGCTGGGGTTACGTTTATGGAAACTCGCAGCTATCGAACATGAATTTTTTTTGGATGAAAATTTCTTCTTGACGTTGACCTTCGTCAAATGGTTATCTGTTCAATCCCCTGGAAGATCTTAGTGCATTGCCCCGTTTTTCCACATGTTGGTCTATATTTTCCATACTGTTTTGAGATGCCATGAACCCACTCCAACCTTACCTTCTGTTCATCAACTTTTCAACGGAATAATACACTAATGAACATTTTCTATTACTGTCAACGTAATAAAATTTCATTACGTCTGCATAAGGAATTGATTATCGAGTGGAAATATGTGTATTTATTCGAATTCTTGATTATTGTAGTGAAACGATACCGGCGCATACACCAATTTGTAAAATCTCGCTTATCATCGATCAAACTTTTAGTAAATTTAGGTTCATTGAACTTCCATAAAGTACTCCAGCAATTTCAGAGAATTACCATTGTGTTAATGATACAAAAACCATGAACTCTTTGGGCGAAATGAAGAGTTGACGTTTATTTGGAATGCCCGACATGTTCAGAGGGTACTTCTAGGCTAGATAGGAAAATGTTGAATTGAGTCCTGGGCTCAATTTTCGTGAAAACTCCATAACTGAAAGCCGTTTCACGATATCTTCAATTGTTTTGAAGATATGACGAAATTTTGATATTTTGCCGATTTCGAAAATATGCCATAACTTCTTCATTTTCTAAAATATCTAATTCAGTTTTTTTTATCTCTTGTATAAAGGGTGGAAAAAAACAACTTTCTTATTTCAAATAGGAATGGTTTTCTTTTTTTGATCCTATGTCATGCAAAAAAAAAAT
Source organism: Adalia bipunctata (assembly GCA_910592335.1). Taxonomy (NCBI): domain Eukaryota; kingdom Metazoa; phylum Arthropoda; class Insecta; order Coleoptera; family Coccinellidae; genus Adalia; species Adalia bipunctata. Next base: position 7,548,541 of record OU342955.1, on the reverse strand, counting down.
CAGCCCTCCGAAAATATATACATACATGTCGATATCTTATTTTTTTGTATTTTTTCGTATGTGGATATGTAAAAAATGAAATTTTTAATATGGCAAAAAAAATTAATATGGACTTACTCTTCTTTCTTTCTTCTCACGCATAAAACGCAAATAGCAGTTGCCAAAGCTCCAATGAAAACAACACATCCTAAAATGACAACACCAACTTCTAAGGAGGAAAGTAGTACCCTCTGACTACGGAACTGACTTCTTTCTATAGGCCCTGAGGCTATTGCAAGAACTTTGGGTCCATCCAAGGATTTCTCCAGTTCTTCTTGTCTAGTTTGTAGAACTCTGTGAAATAAATTTATGGAAAATCTGTGGCGGAATGACTTTTGGTAACTTACTGCTGCAGGTCATTCATGTCTACCACGGAATTCAGTAAAGGATCCACAGCATACAGGTACATGTCGGTTCTAAAAATAAAAATATATAATATTATCAGAATGAAAGATATAGCAACTAATGGAGAGGATCAAAATTTGTTGAAATAGCTCCATCTTCAAAATCGATTGAACTTATTGGCATCAATTGGCTCCATTAGATTATTCATCATACAATTAATATTAAAACCGTTCTCTGGTAACGACGGAATAAATGATTTTCTAACCAGAAAGTTATTTCCACCCCTTTCAGAGACTTCGTTGATCACAAGGAGTAAACAAATATAACTCTGTTCCGTACAATTATCAGCTCCCTGCAGAGTTCGAAACTTTATTCAGTCTCCGAGTTTCTTTCACCGATCTACGGCTATTGTAGAGGAACTCGGTCGTATATCAAGTGGTCCTTACATTAACCAGTTTGAGAGATGTCCCGAACAATCAAATACTACGTTTGCAGGGAAACTATTCCTCCTGCTGAAGTGAGGAATATGTCTCGATTGAGGGAAAATGGTACTGGATTTCATTATCATTGTCTACTGTAGTCATTTCTGGTTTATCGACTTGTTGAGGTATTACTGTCGATATTCATGACAAAACTTCCTTATATAAACTTTGAAGAGTCAACCTGTGAAGTGTTCAATTCATAGTTTGGTGATTTCTCGGCTAACGTACGGATAATTCACCTTAAGAGTCTTTAGCCTTCAAAATAAGAAACGTATACTGCCGGATGGCAGTGCAGTGCATTAATTTTCATTTATTGGATTATTCAGCTTAATGAAACGAATGTTGGGGCGCAGGGAATATAACAAGAAATCCTACCCTGAACTAAATTTCACACTGGCTGTATAATACTCTCTCTTTCCTTCACCAGTCATCTGGGAGGAGATACCTGCGGGTCGTGTCATTTGAAAGAAATTCAATTCCATTGTTAGAATCCACAATTGTAAGAAACAATTAATTTTCACTAATCGACGGCTAAAACAAACCTTAATAAATTATCGTTGATAAAAATTGATATTTATCATTTCGAATAGAAAAATTCAAGGAAATAAATTTCGCGATAACAACACATTGTTGTTATATTATTTACAACAAAACGGTAAATTCTGAAGGAAAAATGAGATAGATGTTTGATTAATTAAATGATAGACTTCAATACTGAAATGAAAAAAAAATATATTTGTTCGTTTTGATGGTGGAAATGTTACAAAATAACCAAAAATGAGGGGGAATATACTTATGAAATATTTTTTTTATTATTTTTATCTTTATAACACTCATACATCCCTTCATTAATCAGAAAAAATAACTCGTTTCTGACTCCCTTCTTTCAGGGATAAAGACCCTTTTATTTCTCAATCTACTCATATTCTTTCTTTGAAATAAGTGCGGCAACCGTCATTGATTGACTTTTATACAGAGTGTTTCTGATGCAAAAGATTTCAATGGATGATTCCTTGTTCAAAATAAAGGGTAGTTTTTATATCAATGTTGGGTCAAAAGTTACAGAAATATCGCTGTTTAAAGATGGCAAAAAAATTATGTTCATTTTTATCTTAAAAACGGAAAGCGATAGAATGATGATATTTCGTGGAAATATTACTATTATAAAAACACACTTTTTTGATATTTTCTCATATCTTTAAAACGAGTGGAGCGGGTTGAAGTAGTCTACCCCTATCATTTTTCTATCTATACTATACTAAAATGGTAACTCGGTGGACCGGCCCGAGGAATCTGTCGAAAAGTGGGACCGGAAGAATTTTGAAATCGCAGCGAAGCTGCGATAAGGTGAGGGAATTTTTTTCTGACGGAAAGAGGAATAATCGATTCATACGTGGGTGAAATTTCGATTCTCTAGGCGAAGTAGAAATATTTTTAAAAAACTCGCGAAAATGGCGAAAAAAACGACAAAAAGGGCCATTTTAAACTCGATAAAACTTTTTTCACAGATATCCTGGCCGTGATGTAAATATACGGATCGAAAGAGGAAAAGTCACTGCAAAATAGCTTGGTATTCAAATTTCCCATAATTTTCCCATTTCTTCAGGAAAATTGATCAAACTTTGACATTTCGACAATAAAATCACCCGAGTTCTACGATGAGGATAACTACTTAAAATGTAGATCTGCTGGCCCATACTAGTTGTTAACTAAATTGAAAGAAAAATGTTTGCAACGACTTGGATAGAATTAAATTGGGATAGCCTGATTTGGTAACAAACTTTTTCATTTCTTGTATTCTTCTCGTAAAATGTACCGTTTTGAAATAAAAAAATAAAATGTAAATCAGTTCTTGAATAAATTGCCTTTTCCCGAAACGTAATGATTAACATTTCATTTTTTTATTTCAAAACAGTACATTTTACGAGAAAACTACAAGAGATGAAAAGGTTTTTGACCAAATCAGGCTATCCGAATTTGAATCTATCCAACTCGTTGCGTGAGTTTTTCTTTAAATTTCATTTTTCCGCCATCTTTGTACCGCGATATCTCCCTAACATTTGACTTTTGACCCAACATTTATATAACAAACCACCCTCTATTTTCAATAAGGAATCACCCTTTGAAATCTTTCGGATCAATTCCAGGAATGATATGATATATTGATATATTGTTTATCCTGATTACTCCTAGGTCTCCTGTGGAGACCCCTCTGTATATTTTCCATTCTTGTTTAAAATTCCATCTGAGATTTAATGGAAATCGACGTTTAGCCATTTAGAGAGATATTTTGTTGTTCACTAATCCCGAGATCACCGGAAAATTTCTCGATTTCTCGAACTCAGGAAATATAATTTCAATTCCATCGCCAGGTGAGGAATTGATATTATTTACAATTGAGTTTTCTCGCGAGTCACAAAAATGCCAAATATTATGACACGGGAAATATTTGATGTCAACGAAAGTGAAAATGGAAAATTACTTGGAGCCGCCTGAGCGTGACACTTACGCGCTGGCCTCGAGTTGATTCTTCTCGGAATGCGGTTCCAATTTCCTAATTCTGATGTCGTAGCCGGTAACGTTGTACAGGGCCCTGAAATTGTCGAGATGAGAACTCAGCAAACACAATAAGCTCGCTCAAATACTCACGAAGTTATGTTATCTATGCTCCTTTCCACCTCGACGGGCTTCAATCCCATCACCAGAACGAGCTGGTTTTGCTCGTCCAATATGTAAACCTGGAAAATATCGGATTTTCATATATCTTGAGTTCGGTTATTTTTTCACGCTCCAGTTGTCGCAAATTCGGGGGAAGAAACAGGGGATGGTTTTTATATGACCCAATTCCTTAAATCTGTCTCCGGAAAAAATGGTTCGAGGAAATGTTCCTTTCAATACAAAACACTTCCGGCTAGGAATACCTTACCGAACTTTAACAGAGTTACCGACTTTTATCTGGGAAAATTAGTAGGCTTCTGTCACTTCAACATGACAGACTTGAATTTGTATTTGTATTTTAATATTTCGACCACCATAATCGCGCAATGAAGAATGTTAAATCTGGACACCCTGTATAATGAAAGATTTCTCTCAGATTATTGTCAGAGAGGATGAAAACCGTTGGCTAAGCCTTAATACACTGCGCAAAAAAATTAACGCACATTCTGAAAATCTCAATTTCAATGAAAGTTAACTCTACATTGACTTTATAACTTATTTTTTATGTTCTCTCGGGAAGGTTTTGAACGAAACAAGACACATTAAATGGAAGAAAAATTTAGGATTTCACAGAATCTTATGTGAAAGAAGAGAAATCGAGAAATGATCAATTTTCAAAATACTGAAATGCTGATAAGTGATTTAATACTTGGTATTTCCACCCCTTGCGTTAATTACAGCTCGGCAATGACGGTTCATACTCAAAATGAGTGATCTTAAAATGTTCTGATCTAATCCTTCCCAGATTTCTCCGAGTAGGATTCCTAAGTCATTAAGAGTAGCTGGATGATTTTCTGAACTTCTCAGCCTTCTATTGAGGTTGTCCCAAACCTGCTCAATCGAATTGAAATCTGTACTTCTTGCTGGCCATTCCATTCGAGAGACTTCAACCTCTTCAAGATACTCCTGAACGATGCACGCACGATGGGGTCTGGCAATATCGTCCATTAAAATGAAATTTCACCAATGTATGGGGCAAATGGCACTACATGCTCTTCAAGAATGTTCCTTATATACTTATCAGCATTCATAGCTCCATTATCAACGACCACTAGTTCTGTGCGAGCAGTCAAAGATATTCCACCCCATACCATAATCGATCATCCCCCGAAACCAGTAGTATTCAGGAAATTGCACTGAGCATATCTTTCATGTGGACGTCCGTATACAAGGGAACGTCGCTCACAATGGTAGAGGCTGAATCTAGACTCATCTGTGAAGAGAACTCTTTCCCAATCGGCCTCTTCCCAATGGATATGCTCTCTCGCAAAATCCAAACGCGCCCTTCGATGGGCAGGGGTAAGAGCTGGGCCTCTTGCCGCGACCAAGGCCTTAAATCATATTCTCTGAGGCGATTTCTTATTGTCTGAGTGCTAATTTGCACCTCATGAGTTTGCTCAAGCTGATTTTGAAGAGGAGAGCGGTTGCAAACCGTTGTCTCAACGAAGAAACTCTCAAGTAACGTTCTTGAATGGCAGTTGTTACCCGTGGTCTACCCTGTCCTGGTTTTCGGACATTCGTACCTGTCTCCCTGAATCGCTGCAACATTCTGGACACACTTGTATGGGAAACTCCAAACCTTTCTGCAATTCTTGTGTATGTCCACCCTTCTTCTCGCAAAACTACCGCTCGGGCACATTCCTCTTGGGTCAAATTGCGTGTTTCGCGTTGCATAGCGATCGAGTGTAGAAAATTAAACGAAAAAAAAACTATTGATCACTAGAATTGATCGAGAACAACTGATCTTAGAATGGAGCCAATACATTCAAAATCTGATAAAATCATCTTTTTTTATTCCTGCTGGGAGAAAACATCTGTATTGAAGAAAAACGTTGAAATTGCATAATTCTGATGAAAATAATTATCATTGAGAACACCTTCAGTTGTGAATAAATTTGATATTTCCATAATGTGCGTTAATTTTTTTGCGCAGTGTAACATTATGATTATCCATCTTAAAGGATTTGGATCATTCAGATCTAAGGTGAAGCAAAAAGAATCAACAATCAATTTCTATGTTTGTGTGTCCCTGCTGCTGTAACGATAATGCGGCAGTGACACATGTAGCTGTTTGAAAATCCCTTCTGACTTTCTCACCCACAGGTTAACACGATGCTGTCCTCCCGTCGTATTCGAAATGTCGAAAGCTGACATAGAAAGATAACGTTTTTCTATTCCATTAGGAGCGGGATATTGCTCCTAAGGCTGTGGATACCGATAATTTGACACGGATTTCGGAATCAATCGGAACATTCTTTTTAACGTTACAAATAAACATTTAAAAAATCCGATTTCATTGAAAATAACGAGGTGAAGGGCAATGAAGGTAAATGGAGTATGAGATGAGGAACACATGAGATAGGAAAACAACGCTGGAAAGGATTCAGCAAATAAGTTTTTTGCTTAGTCATTACTTGCTGGAAATTTTACATTTAACAATTACATAAAATGATTGTTTCATAACATAAAATATCAATTAAATATTTTTTTTTTCATTTTTGTTGTGATGTTTACAGAACTGAAAACCTTCGGTCAATGGTCTTTGACAAGTAGGTCAATTAAAAAGAGTTACCATTATTATGTGTTGTTTCCTGACTTTAATTCTCGAGACACATCAAAAATAAAAAAAATCCAATTGAATATTTATATACATATATTCCAGAAAATATGCGAAAATTGGATATTCCCCTTCATCTCCGAAAACACGGAATTTATTTAGAATTGAAGAATTAAATGATTACTTCTTTGTTTATTGAAATGTCGATCTGAAAAATATACTAATAGGTTTTGTTATATTTCAATCTTCCTTGACCCATTTCCTCATCATTAAAGAGAATTCAATGATAATTCTATATTTCAAAACGAAATGACTCGCATAACCATGCCTAACAACAATTCTGAAATCAGGCTAACCCAAAGTTAGACCAATTTCAATTCTGGTGTGGCGATTGGACCCTTGATTACCGTAAAATCGCTCGATATCTTCAAATAAAAAGTTAATTAAACCGGACAGCGAGCGCTTATTGACACTGATGTTATCAGAACGCTATTCCAAGATCCAGTTCCTGATTCGCTACCACAAATGTTAGCTGTTGCATAAACCTACATCATGGAAGTAATTTCTTGAGGATATCCGGTTACATTTGTCATGGAATTTAATGTTTGGTCCCCAAGTCCTAGTACTAAATAGGGATATAATATAAATTAATTGAATTGGAGAAGAACAGGATGGCTTTTAGAAAAACCAATATTTTCCAACTGTGTCCAACACACTCAATTTCGAAAATTCCAGTCCAAGTCTTGAATTTTTCCTTTCATATCGAATCCAGGGTACTAAAACGGCGAAAAGAATGGGATGAACATATTGGCAGAATGGATGAGGGAAGAGTGGTAAAGATAGCTCGAGATAGATCTCCAAGGGGACGCAGAAGTTTGGGGCGACCCAGGAAAAGGTGGAGTGATGGCCTGAGGGGTGATGACTGAGGGATGAACAGGCTCCAAGCCTAAACCAGAGAAGGAAGAAGAAGAATAATATCGAATCCAATTTCAGGCAAAAAAACGCTACCGACAATTCTCATAAGATCGAACTACTCCCAGGAAATTAAGTTTTAATAATTATCCTGATCCTAGCAGAAGCAATTGGAAATATAGTTTCATCTGTAAAATGCACATTTTCTAAAATTCTGGATGGAGAATAGGAAATAACCAGGAGAGCGCCATCTAGGAATGGAAACATGTAATACTCACAAATACGTTGGCTATAGAGCTCTTGCCATCGTCAGCTCCTCTTCGATCGGTAGCCTTTACATCGAAACCGAAAACTTTCCCAGCATCTTTGCCAAAACTGGAGATGGAGCGCACTTGACCTGTCACAGGATCGATAGCGAATCTCCTTGAGGATTCACCAGCGCGTCCAAGAATCTGATAACGTACTTCCCCATTCAGCCCTAAATCAGGATCTCTAGCCTTAAAAGAAGGACACAATAATTCATCAATTTTCAAGATTAACAGGATAATATGTTCCATCTCTTATATTTTATGATTTTACATCTAGTCTCCTTAACAGAAGGTAGAAATAGTTAACATAAAAACCATATGAATTAAAATCTTCCTTGCATAATTTCTCACCTGTAGTCTCACTATATGAAATCCATAGTTTGCTGAGGCAGGTATAGCAGCTACTATAGGGCCACCCATAGTAGTGAATTTAGGAGAATTGTCATTCACATCCGTTACTCTAACAATAACTTTGACTTCGTTCAATCCTGAAAAATAAAATATGACACAAAATTTATAAATCAGATAATAAAATATCAAGGATATTGAAGTTAACAAATTTTAAAAGATACGGAGGGAAACAATCATGAAGAAGCAATATTATGTAATGAGCAGATTTGTTGCATGCTAGTGAAGATTTAAGGAATAATTCGACCAAATTTTGATTTTATCTATTATTTGAAAAAGTATAAAAATACTACCCGAAAGTTCAAAGCGTACTCAGTGGTATTTTCAAAGATGATTCGAAGAGGTAGAACTCACTGAAATGGATTATTTTGATGAGTTCAACCTCCTGTTAAAACAACCGTAGATGGGGGAAGAAATGAGAGTATCCATCATCAGCATAAACATGTAACTTTCGAGGTCTTTTTAAAATAATTCATTCACATTTTATCGACAAACTTTATTGAACTTTTCGGTCCCTATTAGGTGTTACGTTCTTCCGCATAAAACACACACAAACAAAATGTATGTTATGTATCGTTATTTATCAGCTACATTTTCAAAATTGAAAAAACATGGGTAGGATATTCTTCCACATATGCTTCGAAAATTTGGGATCCTAGATAAAATGTTCTGATACTTTTTGTTCGGAATAATAATATTTTTGGGACCAGTTTATACTCCTATTACAGTCAAAATCTATCAAATGCTTCCTATAATGCCTTTCAATCAAGAAAAATTAAAAACGAGCAATTTATTCGCTTTAAACAGGTTTTACAAGGATTTTACTGAAAATTCGATGCTCGGTTAAGCGCGAAAACTCAAATTTCGCGAAAATTTTAAATGAAACTATCGGAAAGTCATGGATCTTACTATTGAGTACTCGGTTTTGATCTCTTTCTGATCCATTCTAAACAAAAAATTACCAAAAGAACTAATAAGGAAAAAGTGCAATTAAACTTTTAAATTTCGTAATTAATGATCTACTTTCAGGTGAATCCACTTTCAGGTGATTCTACCTTTGAACGAATATCAGCGGATTCAAATAGAATTGAAACGTACAATGGAAATTTCAACTTTCTAGACTTTTTTTAAGGTAACCGTGTGGTTATGAATCGGCAGACTTAAATAAATTTCACCACAGTGAGTCCAACATTCAAAACCATTTTCGGGTGTAAATTCGGAAATCGCAGACATTTTGACGAAATAACATAGCTCTAATAACTTGTAACTAGCGCACAAAAAAAATATATCGAAGGAATCTAGTAAAATTGGTCAAAAACCCAATTCTGAGTGATCTATAGTTCTACCCGACCTACCTAGTTTTCCTAATCTATCACTAGACACCGGATATACCATAACTGCCATATCTCTTCGTAGCTTGAATTCCTCAAGTTTGATAATTAGTTCGTAACGTGATTTCTGCTCTCTATCTGGACTTCTGACGACGAACAATGTACCATTCCTAGGATCAATCTTGAAGATCTGCTTGACGTCGTCATTCTTATCCGCAGAAATACTATATCTGAATTTGTAATTTTTGTAGAAATCAGTCACATTTAAGGTCAGCAATTTCATCGGTACAGGAACATTCTCTTCAACTTCTATCTCGTAGTATCTATGGGCGAAAACTGGTTTCTCGAAGAGTCTCAGATCTTCTGGCACATCGATAACTTTGACCACTAAGAGTGCTGTTGAACTCAAGCTTGGTGATCCCAAGTCAGATGCTATAATGGTGACATTGTGCGCTTTTTCCGTTTCATAATCCAGTTTTCCTATCGTTGTCACAACGCCCTGCTTGGAATCGACAGTGAATAAATTGGATTTCGACTTCTTAAGAGGTATGTTGAATAAGATGAGTCCGTTTCCATTTCCTGTGAAATCTGAATCGTTGGCGAAGACTCGTGTAACAGGGGTTCCTGAAAGAGGAAGGTTTTCAGGTGATTTATATTCAAAGACTCCATATGAGAAGATGAACAGATTCTAACAAACGTTCATATTTTTCTAACTTACTGATGCGGCAGGAATTGGGGCTGTTACCCAAAAATATTGCGATGGATGTACGTCATGATTGTAAGACCTATAGTCACATAATATGGGGCAGTAGCCTGGTTTGCTAAGGCAAGTCAAGCAAGTACGAGGAAAATGCTCGACAAAGTACAAAGGCTTGCCTGTGTGTGCATCACGGGAGCTATGAAAACGTGCCCAACCAGGGCACTTGAGATCATCACAGACCTCACACCTCTACATCTAGTGATTGATAGGGTAGCCCATGAGGCCATCCTCAGAGTATCTAGAGAAGGAGCAGGCAATGAGAGAGTCAGGTTTCAGAGAGCTTGGTCCTCTCTAAATGACTACACCTCATCTGCAAACCTTCCTAGTGATGTAATGATCAAGAAAGTAAGCACTGAGAAAAACTTCAGTACATTGTTAAGCAAAAGAGAGGATTGGGAAAGGGAATACACCAACTATAATCTCAAATAAAATACAATTAAATGGTATACAGATGGTTCCGAAACCGCTACAGGAGCTGGCGCTGGGATTTATGGGTCAAGTACCAAGTGTGCACTATCGTTAGGCTCCTGTACAAGCGTCCTTCAAACGGAAATACTTGCAATCGGAAGATGTCTAGATATAAATCTAGAAAGAAACTATCAGAAGTGCGATATAGCTATTCATACAGATAGTCAAGCTGCTATTAAAGCACTGAGCTTCTACGTCATTGACTCAAAGCTGATTTTGGAGTGCCGAAACAAACTCAATGAGGTAGGCAAGAAGAATAAGGTCTTTTTAATCTGGGTTCCCGGTCATTCGGGAATCGTAGGAAACGAAGAGGCCAATACACTGGCCAGAAAGAGCGCACAAACGCCACTCACTGGCCCAGAACCCTTGGTATAGGAAAATGCACCTATAAGAAGGAGTTTATGCTGAAGGAGAGAACCGAAAGAGAAAAACTTTGGCGGAATCTCCCAGGAATGGATCATTCCAAAAAGTTCCTCCGGAACTTTGGAACTGCTAGATCCAAAAAATATCTGGATCTCAGTAAAAACCAACTTCACTTACTCACTGGCTTTCTCACAGGACATTGTCGCCTAAAGAAGCATCTGTTGAGAATGAGTTTATCGGACACTGATGAGTGTAGATTCTGTGGGGAGAGGAAGAAACTCCTATTCACCTGGTAACAGAATGCTATACCATTGCAAGCCAAAGGAAAGAGTTCTTTGGACAAGAAACTTGTAGAAGTGGGGAGTTATCCTCCTTGAAGCCATCCCAGATCATGGATTTCATCAAATCTCTGGAACTGGAGGGCGAGCTGTAGGAGGCGCGATGATAACAGCTCTGATAGGGGGCACAATAGACCTTAAGGTCGCAGTGAACTGTAACCCCTTTTCACTATAACTATATAACTTACCTATAGGGCTATTCTCAGCGATTGTGGCGTAGTAGATTGGAATTTTTTCTTGGAGAACATCTTTCGTATTAGTTCTGGTCGTCTTCACAATATCGTCATACCCATAAAATGTCGGAGGATTATCATTCACGTCCAAAACGTTCACTTCTACACTAACAGAGCTGCTCAAACTCCTTCCATTTCTTGGATTATCCTTGGCAATCACAGAGAAACGATAATTATCCCGAGTCTCTCTATCAAGGACACCATTGATACTCAAGACACCTGTTGTTGTTGATATGGAGAATGGAAGATCGTCTGTTTCGTCCTTGAAATCGATCATATAAGTCACATTAGCATTAGATCCAACATCTGCGTCAACTGCTTCAATAGAGCCAAGAACTCTTCTGTAATAGGTAGATTCCTCAGCGTCAAAGTTGTACCAAGATTTCTTGAACACTGGAGGATGGTCGTTGACGTCTCTTACCACAAACCTTACTAGGATATGGTCTTTAAGTCCACCTTTATCTGAAGCAGAAACGTTCAGGCGAAACTCAGAATCTGGCAACAGAATCTTGAGCACTCCTATTTCGCCAGTCACCGAATTGATCATGAAGAATGAGTTCATGGAACCTGAGTTTTTATTATTGGATATTCGAATTTCGGAAACGATTTCGTATTTAATCATGGCGTTGTCCAAGCTATCTGCGTCCTGAGCAATCAGTTTGATGATGGAGGAACCTAGAAGCAAGTAATACATAGAAATATGAAGCACCAACAAATATTCGTAGAGTTTTAAGGTACATCTTTAATGGTCTTAAGAATGTCAGTATATGAGAGTGTGTTCTGTAAGTTTCCGATCAAAATATATAGAGTAGTGATTGACTTACCTATGTTCACATCTTCTGGTATTGTTATCAAAGGTGACGACTTTTCCTTAGGTCGTTTAGCCCTCTGATAAGCTTGTGTCAAAACGTAAACTACCTCAGATCCATTTCTAGCTTCTCCAAAGTGTCCTACTCTATTACCCAACGTATCAAATTCCAAAACTTCAACTCCAACCTGTCTATAAACGTATAATTGATTGATGTAAGGAGCATTATCATTCTCATCTTCAACTTTGATGTTCAGCTTAGCCTCGCTGCTCATTCCACCTTTATCTTTTGCCACTAGCAAAAGGTTGAAGCTTTCCGTTTCTTCCCGATCCAATGGATTATCTGTACCGATGAAATAGACCTTTCCACTGTTCTTATCAAGTCTGAATATTTCGCTACCGTTGCCAAACATAGACACTGTGAATTGTCCGTTATCTCCGAAGTCTTTATCGTTTACGTGTATGAGATAGTCCAGGTCCACTTCTGTGCCTGACAGGCAGTTTTCACGAATTCTACCCTCGTATATTGATCTCTCAAAGGTGGGTTTGTTGTCGTTTTCGTCATCAACGAAGATGGTAACCTGATAAATACCTGGAAAATGGTTTTGAATGTGGTTCATTGCCAAAAATCGAATATTATGTTATAAATAGGCTTCTGATGCGCTTTTCGAAATGAAAACTCATTCGATCATTCCAGAAATATGTACAGCATCATAACTCACCTGTTCCAGACGTATGACCCTTGGTGAATTCAGCTATAACTGTGAGTCGATAAATATCTCTTATCTCCCTATCCAATGCTTTTATGGTGAAGAGCGTACCATCAGAGGTAATCGAGATGTGATCGGTTACATCCTTCTGGTTGGCTATAGAAAATTTCAGAGAAGATGTGGTTGTATTCTTGAACCCCAATTTTCCTATTAGGACATTAGGTTGATTTTCTTTAACATGGAATTCTATGGGTGCTGAACTTGTCCTGAAAATTGTAAGGAGAACAATTATCTAAATCATGACCGCTCATTTTATGATTCAAATTGAGTGTTCGATCAAGAACTCACTTCATTAGTATTGTTTTTTCATCTTGCGGATCTACGACATGTACTGTTATATTGGTAATTAAATGAATATCCTCGTCATTTGTAACAACCCCTTCAAAATCGTAATTATCCCTCTTGAATTTAGATAATTCGTCAACCACTGTTATTGTTCCAGATCTCTCTTCAACAGCAAAGGGTACTGAAAAAGTCGACAATGTTACCACTCGATTTGATCGCTTTGCATTGTCATACATACCCCCTTCATGATATCCATGGAGGAGGTCATACATCAATCCTCTTGTATCAGGTACATTTGTGACACGAATTTGTCCTATGCTCGTTCCTATGTCCACATTTCCTCCAACCCAGAACTCATATGGTGCGCCGATGAAGTCGGGGAGTCCATGGTTATTTGCTGCAATTTTTTTAATGAATCTGTTGAGACAGCTGCATTTTTGAATGTTTAATGCAAAGTTGGCCTGAACCTTTTGCATGAAAATAGACTGATTATGTCAATTCTGATTCTGACTTCGAAATCCTACAATACCAGTAGTAATGTAGCAGAGGTAATAATTTTATGTTATTCCAAGAACAATTACGATAAATATGTCAACCATAAACCATCACCAAGAACGATTTTCAAAGTCAATTTTCGGTCAAGCCCAAAAAGCTTCGTGACTTTGTAACGAGGACGAAAGACAATAAAAGTATATCCCACGCGATTAGTGTATCTATGACAAGAGAGATAAAAATGCATCTAAATTTTAGTATCGAAAAATTAAAAAGAAAATGATGTTCTCTTGGCTTAATCTACTTGAAACATAATTTCAAGCTTTCCTTCACAATCGAGAACACACGAATACAAAAGACCAACACTCATGTTAGTGAAAGGAACTGACAATGTTTTTTTGTGAAAGATAATTTCTAAAATCAAATTTTTTTAATCCTGATCATCTCCAATAAAATCGAAAAAAATGTCCACGTTATTACAGTTTACTTGAAGACACTGGCGGAAAGCAAGTCCATTCTATGAGTTGAATGACCATAATGTTTCCTCAACATTCCCTGTCGAATAATTGAATAAGTGCGATTAAGTACATCAATTTTCTTGAATGTCGATGGTGATATCACTTTCTTTATACTTTTGTCACTTTCATGCAGATCGTTAGGAATGAGAGTGCAAGTATCAGCCTTAATTTTATGATTTCAGTGGTTCAAAGCGAAAGTTTACATCGGAGAAGAAATAAAAACTATTTTTTCACACGATGGTTTGGGCATTCAGTTAAATTATTATTATTGCAAACAGTTTTAATGGATAGTTATTACGAATATTCGGTTATTTAGAGAAATATCCCAATTTGTATTTTGGCCGTTTAGATCGAATTGAAAAACGTGATGAGTTTCAACCTCTGCTGTCTGGTCTCATAGATTCTACTTCAATTAGAAAACTAAAGCATTTTTTAATTAGGGGTTATTTTATTCCTACCATTGGAACTGGGTGCTTTGACATCTACAGAAACAACAGCTATTGCAGAACGACGTTCACTAGGATTCTGAGGTTGATCAAAGGCTTCCACGAACAGCAAATGTCTTCCTGACACCAAAGGAGTATGTTCAACATAGAGTGCACCAGTTTTGGAGTTGATGTTGAAAGGAATTGAAATATTCGAAGCCTTCTGTATAGAGTACATGACCTTCAAAGAATTCACAAAGCTGTAGCAATTTCTAGAAACTAATTACCTACAATTCAGACTTACCAAACCATTTCTGCCTAGATCTGGATCTACAGCGTGTACTTTTCCGATAGTATCTCTTTGACTCATATCGGTGGTAGTCATGAAATTATACAAGTTGTTCGGAATGAAAGTTGGATTATTGTCATTTGCGTCTAGAAGAGTGACTTCGACATTCGCTGAAGAAGAACCAATTTTGTTGGTAACCATACTAGGCATTTTTTCTTTGGCATAAACTCTCATTGAAATTGTGGACCTCTTTTCGCGATCGAGGATTGCTTGGTCTCGCACCTGAAATTGGTCATTGACATTAAAAATTTTAGAAATGCATGAAAAACCTGCATGAAACAGCAAGAAAACATTTAGTTCTTCATTGTCAGAATGAAGGTCTCTGAAAGCAGCTCAATGAAGCTGTTTCTTAGCTGGAAAATTAAAAACATATATTCACTCACCGTTAACCATCCAGATCTTGAATCTAATGTGAATGCTCCACTTTTATCGTCTAATTGGTATGCAAAATCAGCATTATCTCCTGCAAATAAAGTAAATGGTTCATTCTTCATATTGCATACCGATTTCTTAACTGACTATTACCTTGATCCTGATCAACAGCTATGATTTGCAAAACACTAAATCCATTCGGGAGATTCTCCACAATACTTATATTGTAATAATCCACCTCGAATTCTGGCAGATTGTCATTCAAATCGACAATTTCCAGTTCGACCCTAGCTAATCCAGATTTCAGAGGATTGTCTAATTGTGAAGCTTGAATCTGGAGAACAAAAGTGTTGCCTGGAAGGGCTCTTTCGGAATCCAAATCAATTTCTCTCTCTAAGAATATGGAACCATTGACATGGTCTTGTGAGAATAGATGCCGTTCATTTCCAGCTATTATATCATACCTTATGGGTGCATCTATAGCAACATCTTGGTCTAAAGCGAATATAGGAGGATCAAAATCTATTCGCTTGTGAATTCTTTCTCCCTAGAATATTTTAAGAAATGATTAACCGCTCCATAAAAGTTGATGATGTTCACAGAATTTTCTGAAGATGTTCACCAAATAATGATATTTGCTGAATTGAATGTTCTCATCCTTATCTTTTTTGCGTTAGTAAGAATATTTTTCAATTCAAGAACAATTTTTTTTGTGTTTTCGATAAGTGGAAATCAGATTTTTTCTCTCCAGCTTTTTCCGAATCGAAAAGATCTTATAATTTGCGAACTTCCTTAATTTTTGTGGAGCAGTTTAGTATGAAATATTATGAACAATTTCATTTCTGTAATGGAAGATCTCTTCAATCCAAAAGATTTTATATAACATCTATCCCAAAACAATATTCTGTTCCTGAATAGAGAACAAGGAAATATTCAAAAGTCGTCAACTCTAACCAGTTTTTTGTGGATCTTGTTGTTACGTGGTTATTTTATTACTACAGCTAAAAACTACTTGACTATAAATTATCTGATATTCCTTGTGACCTTTGTTTCGTAATGTCCATGCTAATGAAGACCTTCTGCATTTCATCGAATCATATTTTTTTATTCAAGCATCAACAACAAATGTTCTAGTCCTACCTGTTATGCAAGATATTAAAATAATTTCTTTCAATGACATGAAATCCTGCTCTATAGAAATCTGAACAAAAATAATCTTCTTGCATATACAGGGTCTTTCACGAGGAACCTCACCCATATTTATACGGGAAACTAATGAACGTATTTTCATGAAATTCAGCACTTATAAGTATTTCACGATGCTGATGAAATCTAAAATATTTTCAAGGCATGAGCACCTCCGGTTTTTCCGGAAATGACGTCAACTTCCGTTTTTCAAATTAGAACACCATTTTTTTATTGCAGAAATAGATTCCTTAGAAAATTTCAAGTTATTTTGATGTAACATTTTTCAGTTTTGGTTGGAAAATTCTCTCTGAGCGGGAAAATTCGAAAAAAAAAATCGAAAATAGAGCTCCGCTGAAACAAGAATAACTTCGAGGTTTTTGGATGGAAAATTTTCATTTTTGGGATTTTTCAAGATGTAAGATTGATGTATCCACTTTAAAAATCGAAATCGCGATTCATGATACAGGGGGTGAAAAAATCGCTTTCAAAGTTAGGGATGACAAAATCGTGAAAAATCAATTTTTTCAAATTAGAACCCCATTTTTTTATGGCAGATATTGAATCTACGTTAAAAAATAATGTGAGTGTATGCATCACACCCTTGCCCTAAAATGGATATTTTCTGAGTTAATATCCACTTTAGGGCAAGGGTGTGATGCATACACTCACATTATTTTTTAACGTAGATTCAATATCTGCCACAAAAAATGGGGTTCTAATTTGAAAAAATTGATTTTTCACGATTTTGTCATCATTCGATTTTTTTTTCGAATTTTCCCGCTCAGAGAGAATTTTCCAATCAAAACTGAAAAATGTTACATCAAAATAACTTGAAATTTTCTAAGGAATCTATTTCTGCAATAAAAAAATGGTGTTCTAATTTGAAAAACGGAAGTTGACGTCATTTCCGGAAAAACCGGAGGTGCTCATTTTAGATTTCATCAGCATCGTGAAATATTTATAAGTGCTGAATTTCATGAAAATACGTTCAGTAGTTTCCCGTATAAATATGGCCTATGGGTGAGGTTCCTCGTGAAAGACCCTGTATATTATTATATATTTGATTATATATATTATACATATAGGTAATAAGTAAGATCGGTTGAAATTTAAGGTTCCAAATTTACACGAAATTTGATGCACTTGAATGGGCTGTTTTATGTGGGTCTTCCTGTATAGACACATAAATGGGGAAACATTTTCCTTCTCCACACAAGATAATATCGGTTTGGAACTCACATGCAAGGGATAGAATTCAGAGATTCTTGTCCTATAAACGCCTTTGGTGAATTTAGGGCTCAAATCATCATTGTCCATTACCAGTACTCTGATGGTGGCATTTGCAGATTTCGCAGGTACTCCTCTGTCCTGCAGATGGAAATATAGCATGAAAAATGTTTATTCATTGACCTGAATCCTTTGAGGTCTGATGCATAGACCGATCAATAAATCGAATCTCTATTCAAAATAGAATATTATGCAAGGAAAGGTGAAAGGAAATAGGAATGACCAATAAATGCTGTTGCAATTCAAATTAATTTTTTTAATTGTTCAACCTGCAAGCAACAATCATTCATTATTACTGAACTGGTTGGAATAGGTTCGCTTCATTGAGGAGTTTCATATCATTGCAATTTCAAATGCATTTCATTGTCTGAAGAATGAATTCATGATAAATTGGGTTGCTTCTTCATGATAGATGATAAAATGGAAATTTCTATGCATCGCAAATCCTTTTATTTAGGTTTATTGTTCAATATTTGTCTTGAATTTTCAACTGATTGAAATGAATCTGTAGAGAACCAAAAGCTCCTCAAACCAAGGTCAGTGCTTTTCTCGTTTTAAATTTTGCGGAAAGTTTCAACAATATTAATTGTTCCATAAATGCTCCAGTGCAAAAATGAAAATCTGTTATGGAATTAAAGCAGATATAAAAAAAATTTCAGGCGACAATTTTTTTAGGGAATATGTATATCGAACATTCAGCCAAAAATACCTAATTTAATTTCAGATACAGGCGCAAATTTTATGACTCTGAGGCCATAATATTATAATTGAATATGCAAGCTTAGGTACAATGTATTGCTGTTAACCAAATTTGTCCCAAATGAATACCGGCACTGAGCCCTGAGGTAGCATAGAGAATGGATTCATATTTACATAAATAATATTAAACTCTCTTCATGAACCTTCTAACTTTTACTGGTTCACGGTATCAACCTCATCTTCGTCCAACTAAGAACGGATTATTCAACCGTCCATTAATCGATACGGAAGTCCAATAATAAATGCATTCGATGAGGATTCAGCCAGAAACACAATATCGTTATGGATTACGAAAATAAAATATTACGGTAGTGGTCAAGAAAGCGTGTAACTATGCCATGTTATCGGATATAAATTGAACCAACATAATTTTCGCGATGGAAGCGATGCGATCTTCTTGGTCTGGTGGTTAGAAAAAAGTAAAAACACTATGACGATTTGCTTTGGTTGTTTGGAGCTTATTAACGATTGTGCAAGGCTCTGCTCCTTTGATATCTCATTTAGATAAGTATAGAAATTCGCATTCGAATGGATTACAGCAAAGGTTTTCCGGACAGTACCATTGCATAGACCCCGCACTTTTCTTATGGCAAATGGCGTTCTGTCAAATGTTCTAATTTTTTGGTATAATGTAGTACTCGACCTACTGATCAAAAGAGTCCATGGCACCAACTTAATCCTATGACTAGTTTTTGAGATACAGGGCGTTGAAGTTGAGAAGTACCCACTTTTACTACGCGCGTATCTCGAAACAGAATCGAATGAACTTCAATTTTTCTCAAGAAACATTTCATTCCATCCCCAGGGAGCAACCAAATGGAGGAATATGACCGAAAATCGTTACGAATACAGGATTATCCATAATTGAATGCATGGTCGATTTTGAAAGTATAAAATATATCAGTTCAGGAGCGAAAACGTTCGTAAAATGAACTATTACACTAGATATGTTGTTGTTAGATACATCGAAAAATTGATTTGAGGTGTTTGTTTGATTTTTTCAGAACATATCATCATGGACTTCAAAGAATACAGGGTGAATCAATAGTGAAATAAACTGTGAACCACACGAAAATACCCAAAAACCACCTCTTTTTAATCACCCACTATTTCAAGATTAACTCCATTGAAATGGCAGTTTTCTTTCACCACTGTACTTGATATGAAAACATCAATACGGCTGAGAGTTTTTATCCACTTCCTATGGCCAGATTTTTTTTTATTTATGTTATTCTTGTCTTATTCCAGCAAAAAAATCTGGTCATAGAAAGAGGATAAAAACTATCAACCGTATTGATTTTATTTTAAGTACAGTGGTGAAAGAAAACTACCACCTCAACGGAGTTAATCTTGAAATAGAGGGTGAAGAAAAAAAGGTGGTTTTTGGGTATTTTCGTGAGGCTCATAGTCCATTTCATGACTGAATCAGCCTGTATTCTTTGAAGTCCATGATGATAAGTTCTGAAAAAAATCAAACAAACACCTCAAATCAACCCAAAATACAGGGTGTCCACTTGACCTTCATTGTGTATAGTTTCTATAATAATGGATCACCCAGTACGAATTCTGAGTATTTCAGGTTTTTTCGATGTAACAACAACATATCTAGTGAAATAGTTCATTTTGCGAACGTTTTCGCTCTGGAACTGACATATTTTATGCTTTCAAAATCAATGATTTTCATGAAAAAATGGACATTTATCTTACTTACCGATGCTGAAACCGTCAAAATGAATTCTCGATCCCCCGTGTCGAAATCTAGGGGTTTCTTAAGGGTCAAGTGGGCCAAATGACTGTTATCTAAAGCGAATTTTCCATCCTGATTGCCAGCTACCAAAGCGTACTGTATGTCTGAGTTTGGTGTGTTGGGCTTATCCCTGTCGATGGCTCTGACTCCTCTAAATAGTGTTAAGCCTGGAAAAAGATGATTGGGATTGAATGCGTTTTCATCCATCAACTGAAATAAGTTGCGATTGAAACTAGGAAGATATTGCTATAAGCTACATAATATCTGAAACAATTATCTCAAGACGTTTTTTCCGAAAACACAGATATTGTAATATTTATTTAAAGTGAAAAAGGATGGGCTGAGATAGATTGTAGCCTTGAAAGAAACGGAATCATAAGGAATAAGTTCCATTTGCGAACTGTTCCTGATTAGAATAGGATAATGAGATGAAATCGATAACTTCACAATTGATTAGCTCTCTCCTCGGCAGACAATCTTAATCCGTTCAGTGCAAAAATAATCGCATTTTCCCCAGGTTTAAACGACTTGTGAATATTTATGCGTAATCGCGGAATTTTATCAATTTCTCTTTCTCGGTAGCTTAAAGACTGCCGCCTTTCATTAGTGACGGAATGAGCTCAGACACACTAGATTTATTATTGAATGTTCTCACTTTCAAATGTCTGCAGGATGCAGGATGATTCCTTATGAAAATCACTTGTAAATTACTATTGAACTGTTGAATTAAGATGATATACGTTCCGATAAGAAGGAGAAAGAATGGGAATTTCCTCTTCCTTATCTTGATATGTGGGAATATCGGGTATGTGAAATCGATGTACAAAAGAATACAAGTGACAAAGTGTAGGAGATACAAATAGTGTGAACCAATCTGAGAATAATAATAGCTCAACTGTGTTTCCATTACAAAATGTACAGGAGATCGAGATAGACCCATGATATGATGGGAAAAGAAATGGAGTTGAGAGTAATGGATCTGTAAACCATATCCTATAACTATTCGCAAGAAACCTACTGGTTTTTTACGTCAGTGACATCTCGTTCACCTTTCCGAATAAATTTCATTATCCACACATCGTCGAAAGTTTTGGTTTCTCAAGAAATAAAAAATCTATGTTCTGGAAATGGGATGAATGTTTGCCTCTATTTCTTCTGCCATGTATTTGATAAAAAATCTTCGTCTGTTGCACTTTGCTTCATGCAAGCTGAGAAAAAATAGGAAAAATGAGAAAAAAATCTTCATTTATCTAATCAATCATTGTTTTCACCAGTTCATCCTGATCAATTATGAAATCAATTAACTTTATATTCTGAACCAAAACGAATACGGCACTGGTAGCGCTAGAAAGCATTATTAAAGCTAAAGCCTACACCAAACAACCTCAACTCTATCAGTCGTTCAGACAATCTAATTACAGGCATTAGAAAGAACAATAAGGTAGTAAATACTCACCAACAGGTGTTAACTCATCCACAGTGATTCTGTACGGTGTACCAACAAAGACGGGTGCATGGTCGTTCACATCTTCAACGTAGACGGTTACGGACAACGAGGACGTAATCTGCATACAAAAGAAACGGTTATCGGAAATCTTCGCATAGCGTACTTTAGTGTATGTTGTAATAGGAAAATATGGGTACTTATGAAGGTTTAAGGAGACGGAATAGCCTCAGCCTAATTCGGGACTGGTTCTCATGCATGCCTTTGTCTATTTTTTTCAATTGGAAGTCCTATTCATATAACTTCCAATAGTTTCTATAAGTGGGGTACCACAGGGATCCATTCCGTGCCCTATATTATTTTTTTTATTCGAAAAAAACCGATGAGCTACTTGCTCTGTCAAATAAAAGAGGAGCTTTCACAAGTATAATTTATTCCTCAGGGTATGAATGAAATTTTGTTATCTGAAGAAGTCGATAAAAAATATCATATTAAATTGACCAACATCCTAGAAGCTATAATTATTGAGATTAGAATAATTATCTGGCTGAAAATATTCATTTTCTGCTGATTACGGGCGCTATAAATAATATGGCGAATAAATCATTTGATTTAGCACTCGTTAAGTGGTAGTTCACATGTCAAATATTCAAATGTGTTCATTTAATCCGCCCTCTAATGTACCTATTAATATTAAGCACACATTCTCGCCTAATTGTTCGTGCGAATTTTTTACAATAGTGTAATTGAAAAGGAGTGATTTATGACTCTGTTGTAGATTTGCTACGACTTTCATCATTCTATTTTCGTTGGACCATAATTAAGCATATCTAAGGTAAATGGAGTTTTGGATCACTGATTATGGAACTACATCAGCGTGGCACCTGCTGTTGAATTGCTGGAATAACTTCTGGTTTTGTAAACAAATGATTGTTGCAGCAGTGCAATTAAGTGATGATTCATCTTGAACTACTTTATCTTAAGACTGATTGAAATTGAGTGTCATAAACCTCTGTTTATTTATAATAACTTCCTTATATTCTATATTAGAATGGAATATATCCACATGACAGTCGTAACAAGCCGACATGGATTTTTCACTGAGAATCTATCAGTTAATTACAATAATTATTCTTAGTGTATAAGTGTGCAATGATCCACATCCTTAAACTATAAAATGAATAGAAAAACAGAATAGAATTACAGAAATTCGCAACCTCTAAGTTCTAGAATATATAAAGGAATCACAGGCCCAGATCTAGGGTGGGGCAAGCGGGGCGCTTGCCCTGGGCGCCAGCTTAAGGGGGCGCTAAAAACAACCAGAGGTTAATTTTTTTTAATTTTTGATTTTCTCGAAAAAAAATATTATTATTAAATATGACCTGACTCTGAAGTGCCATCTTGACCACTCAAAAAACGGACAAACATCCTATCTTCCCAAAAATATGCAAAATGAAATTATTGATTTAATGGCCAAGTTCGGGATAGCATTATTAATGAGATCAAGGAGGCCAACTATTTCACTATTATGTTCGGCTGTACCCCAGATGTATCTCTCACAGAACAAATGAACCAGGTTATACGATATTTAAAGAGAACATAGTCTGGATATGAGATAAAGGCAAAGACTTATAATACTGAAAATAATGGAAAGTTTTATTGACTTCTCAGAAGTTGAAAAGCTGGCATATATATAAAGGAGTCCAATCCAGAATTCTACACTCTCTGAATCTTGTGGGTATCCATTCGTCTTAGTCATGTTCAGAAGCAGTAAATTTATTTGGTGTTGTACAAAAACTGTATTGTTTTTTGTTAGTTCAACCACACGATGGACAATTATGAAAAAGTGGACGAAAACAAATTTCAAAGGAAGTAGCCAAACTAGATGGGCTAAACATCAAGCTGTTAATGCCTTGCTCAATAATTTACCGGGAGTTGTGAAGGCTGTGGAAGAAATAAAAGAATCCTCACTATAGTCGCAGAATACAAGTATGAAGCTGGTCATTTGCTTCATGCTGTGTGATGGATTTTAGATTCATAGGTACTGAACCTAACAATTTGGGATAATATTCTGAAAGAGATCAATATGGTCAACGTGGAAATTCAGAAAGGAGATATAGTTATTTCACGTTCATTATCGTTCATGCAAGGTCTTATGAAGATCTTGCAAGGAATGACAGAAGAACTTATTGAAAACTGGATATCGGAAGCTACACTTCTTTCGGAAGAATTGGATGTGGAGCCAATTCTTAGAAATAAACGTATTTCCAAGAAGAAAAAGCAGGTTGACGAAATGTGCGATGATGAGTCAAGAACGGATCTAGTTGGTTTATTCTCCGAGGAAATTAAGGTTGTTTTCGACAGATTATTGTCAGAAATCAAAAAAAGATTAGAAAGCGCAGAGTCTGCATACGAATTTCCCATTCCTCAATGGCCATGCCCTTTTAAACATGCAAAAAGAGGATCTGCAGAAAATGGGACCCTTCTAGCGCAAAAATATTGAAGAGACTTGAATGCAGTTGATTTTTGTGAGGAACTAGCGGTTTTCAAAATGTTGGTTCCTGAAATAAGTGAAAGATAGACTTCATTAGACCTGCTACAAATTCTTCACAGTCAAGATCTGAAAGATGCTTTCCCTATAATGTCAGTATAGCTGACATTATATTGAATATAGTGCACATTGCCTACCACGTCTGCAAGATGTGAAAGCAGTTTCAGCAAATTGAAAATAATAATGAATCAGAAAAGTCTCTATGGCCTCTCGATCTTAGCTATAGAATACAAAACTGCATCCGAAACAGATTTCGAGGAGCTGATAGATGCGTTCGCCGAAAGAAAATCACGCCGCGTGATGCTATGTGAAGAAAAAAGTCCAATTTCTTATATTTTCCTTATTTTTAGTTTTTATTTTCATTATTCATTTGTATTATTCATTTTTGTTTTTCCATTAGTTCACATATGTACATATTAAACAAATGGGGGGGGACGATCATGAATTTATGCCCCGGTCAGAAAAAATCGTAGATCCGGGCCTGAGGAATCGATGAAATGAAGAAAAATTAGAACTTGGCCTTGAGGAATGTGTGAAATTTTCGACTTCCTCAGTTGGAACGAAATAGTTTGTCAAAGCTTACTGCTAGTAATTGCCAGACTTTTCGAGGCATATTTCGACAGTCGAGTTTTAAAAAGATTTCATAATATCCTAACACATTATATTCTGTTGTTAAACATATGCTTTGTTCTCACTGAAGCGCGTCATGTCATCCCGAAGCAAATTTTCGTTCCTATTATTCATTAGCATGAAAAAGTTTGCAGTTTAAATAATTGAGAAATAAAAACTTGTGAAATATAAGTGGCACAATTGAATATGCTGAAAATCTGTTGCCACTAATTGCTACTCACAGCCAAGGAAACTCTGTAACACAACCTTCGAGATTTTTCAATAGATTGAAAAAGTGTTTTATGTCCAATCTTGTTGAAATTCTCTGATGAATTCATTTCAAAAGAAAGGACTGAGGAATAAGTCTCAATTCCTGTTTGAGATACCTTAATTATTTGCAAGTTTGTAGTGGCAGATTCTTAAATTCGAATGAACAAATAACTATGAAGTTTGACTTCGAACATTCCAAAAAGAAATGATTTGGTTCTCCGCTCATCTTCGGTGCAATGTTTTGGAGTAAAGACTCGAAGAAGAAGAGCACCAAAAAATTATATTCCTTAGATGCTCCCTCTTCACCCTAAAAAGGTAATTGGCAGGCAAATTTAGGCCTGATCGTTGCCAAATTCGATAGAATGTTGGTTATATGTATATAAAACTCACAATATCTTCTCCATCGTTGAAATCACAGGAAATCCTGAATTTGAGGACGTTTCTGGGGTGATCCGAGTCGACCAAGTCCTCCAATGTCTTCGCCAAAAGAAGCGTAATTGTTGTTTTGTTCACATCGCGATATGAGAAATATTGGACATCTTCGACCTGAAAGAAAAGACATGTCGGTTTTATTCTAGTTGGTCAATAATATTCATCGGGGCACGTATATTGTTTCTAGGAACGGTTGACATATAAACACACTTATAACGGATTATAAACAGTGGATGTAATGATGCATCTCTAAAGAGGTACTTCTATAGTTCACAGGAACTGGTGCAGCTGATATTATGTCTGTGATATAGCGGAATAAAGATACGTTATTTATCCGACAGAAAAATAGGTAGATATCCATAACTAACTGACTTGGAAATAGATCCGTAAAGTTTACTTGGGAATACCTTCTTTCAATTCTTTGCAACAGCCTGATTGATTGAAGCTAATGAAAAAATGGGTCACTGAAAGCACTGACCTGAAGTCGCATACCTTTGAGCGCTCGTTCATACAACTACACTGCGCAAAAAAATTAACGCACATTATTGAAATTATTATAATTATGCATGCATATGTTATCCACTTTCAACGTTTTCCTTCAATACAGATGTTTTCTCCCAGCAGGAATAAAAAAAGATTATATTATCAGATTTTGAATGTATTGGCTCCATTCTAAAATCAGTTGTTCTCTATCAATTCTAGTGATCAATAGTTTTTCTTTCGTTTGATGCCCAAGCGGTAGTTTTGCGAGAAGAAGGGTGGACATACACAAGAATTGCAGGAAGGTTTGGAGTTTCCCATACAAGTGTGTCCAGAATGTTGCAGCGATTCAGGGAGACAGGTATGAATGTCCGAAAGACCAGGACAGGGTAGACCACGGGTAACAACTGTCATTCAAGAACGTTACTTGAGAGTTTCTTCGTTGAGACAACGGTTTGCAACCGCTCGCCTCCTTCAAAATCAGCTTGAGCAAACTCATGAGGTGCAAATTAGCACTCAGACAATAAGAAATCTCCTCAGAGAATATTATTTAAGGCCTCGTGTCGCGGCAAGAGGCCCAGCTCTTACCCCAGCCCATCGAAGGGCGCGTTTGGATTTTGCGAGAGAGCATATCCATTGGGAAGAGGCCGATTGGGAAAGAGTTCTCTTCACAGATGAGTCTAGATTCTGCCTCTACCATTGTGATCAACGTTCCCTTCTATACAGACGTCCACATGAAAGATATGCTCAGTGCAATTTCCTGAATACTAGGTACTGGTTTCGGGGGAGGATCGATTATGGTATGGGGTGGAATATCTTTGACTGCTCGCACAGACCTAGTGGTCGTTGATAATGGAGCTATGAATGCTGACAAGTATATAAGGAACATTCTTGAAGAGCATGTAGTGCCATTTGCCCCATACATTGGTGAAAATTTCTTTTTTATGGACGATAATGCCAGATCTCATCGTGCGCGCATCGTTCAGGAGTACCTTGAAGAGGTTGAAGTCTCTCGAATGGAATGGCCAGCAAGAAATCCAGATCTCAATCCGATTGAGCAGGTTTGGGACAACCTCAATAGAAGGCTGAGAAGTTCAGAAAATCATCCAGCTACTCTTAATGACTTAGGAATCCAACTCGGAGAAATCTGGGAAGGATTAGATCAGAACATTTTAAGATCACTCATTTTGACTATGAACCGTTGTTGCCGAGCTGTAATTAATGCAAGGGGTGGAAATACCAAGTATTAAATCACTTATCAGCATTTCAGTATTTTGAAAATTGTTCATTTCTCTTCTTTCACATAAGATTCGGTGAAATCCTGAATTTTTCTTCCATTTAATGTGTCTTGTTCCTTTCGAAACCTTCCCGAGAGAACATAAAAAATAAGTTATAAAGTCAATGTAGACTGTAGAGTTAACTTTCATTAAAACTGAGATTTTCAGAATGTGCGTTAATTTTTTTGCGCAGTGTAGTAGGTGAATTCGCATTTGTCAGATTTTTTTTCGATAAATCGCCATTTCATATGGTTTCGAATAAAATTTTGAAGTTTGAATATGCCAATGTAAATGACGAATTCCTTTCGATCCAATCCGTTTAGCTAGGAAATTATCAGGAAAACAAAAAACTTCCATATTGACGGAACCTCTAGTCGAATTTTGCAAATTGAATCAACCGCGGTATTCAAGAGCCCAACCTACCCTGAAACTATCTAGGGTTTTCTGTTGGAGAGTTACCATAGGAGTTACTGTGTTCACGGCGTTTCAGATAGATGAACAGAATTGAACTTGACCACGTATTCTTCAGTGAGCCGAACCTCATCGTGTAGAAATTATTTAAGCCCTCGGTTAAGCGAGTTCGAGTGCTTAAATTCTTTATTTGAACTCTTGCAACGGTCAGATAAAATTGTGAATCTGTGTATTTCACAAACAGATTTAGGAAAGAATAATTTCTGGTGTGGTTACCCTTGTATTTCTAAAAAGGATAGTAGAGAAGAGATAGGAAGGGGTTACAGTCCACTGCGACCTTTAACAGAGCTGTTCGCACCACGCACTTCACAGCTGGCCTTCCAGTTCCAGAGATCTAACGAAATATAAAAATATCTGGGAAGGTTTTAATGAGTCGCAAAGAGTGCTTACGAATTTGGATAAGGATAAAAAGGTTAAAAATTATTTAATTGAGCAATATTTCATATGAAATCTTCCTACCTTATCAATGGGCTGAAGTATAAGTCTATTTCGGGGATGAACTTGAATTGAAAGTATTTCCTCACCAACTTTCAAATTTTCCGGTACTCTCACAAATCTTAAATATTCTCCAGGGGGGTAGAATTGACATCCTGAAACGAAAAATGAAATGAGCTGAATAACATATCTGTTGTTTATATTCATAATGCCCAATTCAATGAACTAGCTATCTGCTATTAGGAATCATTATACCAGGACTCTAGGTTAATACTCTCCAGCAAAACTAATGTTTGATGAAAATTGGAACGTTACTATTTTTATATGCTCTTTAATACCTTTATTACCTCTTTATTACCTCTCAATTATTGAAAATTGAGTAAATGCAGTGGGACGTAGGTACGTTATGTTGCACCTCATCTATCGTGTAAATTCTTCAAACAAAAATTAGTTTCGAACGCAACAGTGGAAATGAAGAGCATGATCCAAACTCATATAAAAAAAAACAAACAAAAAATATAAAATGAGGCCACTTATGATTTAACCTTCAACCTACATTATTCCTTCTGAAGTGTGCGATATTTTCAACTAATGAGCTTCATCCACCAGACAACAGAAGGACATCATTAGCATATGCAGACAGAAGCATATCTGGTTGAACAAGTCCATAAACTTTCGCTATTCTGGAATTAATCCATAGTCAACGACAGATCGGAATTTCATCACGAGGAAATGGAGTTGAAATTCAATAATCTGGTCATTTTGCAATGTCTGATGAGGTTGACATGCTTAAAACTCTTAAGAATCTTACATAATAGCAAATTTTGTTGAGAAATAGATCAAACAAAAATCTCCTATTTCGGAGAATCGATCTGGTTGACTTTTTCGTTTTCCAAATATGCATTAGATATGGAATGGACATAATCACCACTTGGAGGAAAGACCAAGATAATATACAGGGTATCACAATGAAAAGGAAACAGAGTTATTTTCTCTTTTGGAAAAAAGACCGGACTGATCAATTTTGTTCTTGAAATGGATATTTTTCACAAGAAAATTTGTTCAAAAAAACAAGTGTGCTGAGTGAATTCAATATGCCAACGGATACGTTTGTTTCCCATACATATTTTACGTTTTCTTTTCATTTCACGGTTTTTTCATATGAAACTCAACCTCGTTTTTTTATGAAAGAAGAAGCAGTAATAACATGATGCAGAGCACAATCCCCTTCACAGCTTTTCCGAATAAACCGAACACATCCATAAAATACCCAAGAACACGAAGTTTCACTTCGTGTCGTTTTTAATTAAGATTAAAAGTGAAACTTGAATACGAATTATTCATAATACAATATCATGTCTAATGCAGGAGATTTTCTTGAATGAACTTGAGAATAATTTGCATCAACAATGCCTATCTGACCCACTTCTCAGATGAACGATTCCGTTCTCAAACATAATCGTATAATTGAACGACTAACCAGACACAATAAAAGTGAATTCACTTTTGCTTCGATCATCAACACCTTCCTCATTTTATTGAGCGTTGTTTAGCAAACAAGTTAACTCGATAGATCTATTGTTTACTCTCGAACCACTATCACTGAATTCATTTATCTGGAGAATACGGAAGTGATAATTAAATCTCAAAAGAAGCTTTCTGAACTGTGAAAATTCTGATGACAAATCTGAGACTTCAAGTTATGGAATGGCTCTCAGATATGCAAGGCAAGAATGCATATTAATACTCGGGATCAAATTTATAGAATTTTTCTTATCGAACTGAATCATATGAGTGAGGAGACAAACTCAAATGCAGCATTGAAGAAGTTATTATCAATTTGCAGCATATACCAAGTTAACAAACGACCATTTCATTTGACGTCTCATGAAAATAACAAAACTTCATTAGGTAGCTACAAATTAATATTCTCATTTTTCTACAAAAAACACCTTCTCTTCAACCAATTTTTTCAACCTAAGAGACAGAATTACTATTTTCTGGGGTCCTTAAAAGTTTCTAAAAGTGGTGTGGCATTTGCATCCTGCACCTGAAAGTCATATAAAAACATAAATTCTTACGATTTAGAGAAGGTGCGAACAAAATTATATTCACGTGAAAATGAAAGATACTACAAACATCTTATCGAAAGCCTTTTCCACATTCAGAAAAACGAATAATGTCAATATAAAAATACAGATAATCTGGAAGTTGACGGAAATTTGAACACCAACAAGAAAATAATCGCATCAAAAGAATCGAAATTGAAGCTACTGAGTAAGACTCGACTTTCTTCGCAATTCAGTAATGAAGGAAAAGTCAACCTTTCTCCCCACTTATGCGCATACAGGATGACCCATTGACCCGTTTATTACCTATACTTGTCCCTTGAAAATTAAATTTGTTTTCAATGGAAAGATTTTCGGGTATATTTTCAACATTGTAACACAAACTCTCAAGAGGTTGTACGATCCACCCTTAAAAGTAGCTCATTATTTTAGAGCTTGGATATTATTCCAACGCTGATTCAATTTTCCAATCATTATTTTTTTAATTTTCATGCCGTGAGTTATGCGAAATTGATTATCAGAATTAAAATTGTGTTTGATCTTCCTTGTCATTTCATATTTTTGGAGTGAAAAGCTACCGAGCTACCGAGTATCAGATTGGGGTTCATCATGTAAATGTGATTTGATATTGTGATATGTGATTTCTAAAGTTATTTCGTTAGGAAAGAACTGGAAACGGCATTTTAAACTGAACCATATAATTGCCAATCAATTACTAGCAAATAACCATATTACACACGCATATTCTCATACTTAAAAATTTGAAAAAACCTAATACTCTATTCTGTTGTCTCGTCAATTCCAGAACCTTGTACATAAATTTCGAAAATCCTGGCAGTTATTTGAAGCAAATTAACTAATATGTAATTCCAATCTTGGAATGACCATTGAAGGCGTGGTGCAAATGTCGATGAAAGTTTCTCCGATAGAATATCCGAAATACAAACATCAATTATTGAAGCTTTCTCCCAATAAAGGAAAACATACGATGCCCTATGACATGAACCATCCAATTTCTTTCTTCACTTTCAGACGAACCATAGAGGACCTCAATTCCGAAGAGATCACGTAAATCACGAAAGGAATAAATGGTCAAGGTAAATGTATCGCAGTATGTCAGAGGTCAAGAATAGAGAAAATTGGACGTAATGAAAAGCTGTTATTTACGATGTTTATTCTCATGATATCATACTCATATATTCAAAAATAATTAACAAAAAAGAAATTTCGTCCTATTGAATGAAGAAGATATTTTCGGTTACTCATTCTGCAGAAGAATTCTCGAAATGTCCATTCTCTGGTTCGTTCTCCAAGATTTCTCTACAACATTAAGACGAGTGTTTCATCCAACTTTGAATTTGGATTATGAATTGCAAGACGATAAGTTACAGTTCGAAAAAGCAATAAGCAAAAAAATGAATACAAAAAATTGAATTATGAAAGAACGTTTAACTAACCTGCGCAGCTGTGCCATGCAGCTATCACAAGAAATGTGATACTCCTCAAAATCATAATCTCGGTATCATTTGTAAATCTGCTTCAAGTCATATCTGTAAAAGAAGAAATATTTGGTCAATTTTGTTCACTCATCAAGTTCGTCAGAGATGCATACAAAATTTGTTGCACCTCTCATTTTCAACAATCTAGAATGAATATATTGGTCGATTCATTAATCGTCTGAGGGGTATATTGAAATGGTTACAAGCTAAGCTGCACAATTTTTCTGAAATTCTTTTATCATTGGGGTCGTTTTGTCCTTTCAATATTGTCATGTATACATCAAGTTATGGAAGCATCAAGATATAGTAGAGTGGCTGTTGTTGGATGTTCATAATCAACTAAAGGAAATGAAAATGAAATAAGGTAAAGAATCCAATCTCCAAAGAAAAGTAAAGAATCCAATCTTCATATGAAAAGAAGAGAATACACATATTCTGGAAGTCGACGGAATTTTGATTATGAAAAATGGAATTTTTCAATCAAAACTCGGCTTTTTCCAAGGAAAATTTTCCAGGATAGATAAAACCTTCGAAATTATGTGTCAATTGATACCTTTTGATATTTGAGTTTCTTAAGGGGGTGCCACCATGCTAAGGGGGTTGATCGTACACTCCAAAATTGACAATCAGAAGATTGGGTCTTTGTACACCTGTTTGCATTCTTCTCTGTAAATAAATAAATGTCACCCTCCTAATAAAAACTGACCTGTCTCCACGTGTTTCTGAAAAACCCATACGGCAATGTCCGGATGGGCTGTTGATTGCGACACCCTTTATTTTGATATCGTGAATTTATGATGCAAGAAACGGCAGAATATAATCAATATGGATAGAATGAAATTAAAAAAAGGAAGCCTGAAGAAAACGCGAATAGAAGTGCAAAAAACGATTTGATTAAAGGAAATGGAGTTAACAAAAGGTGAATATTGGAGAAAACTTATATCGTAGTGCAAAAAGCGACAGAAACAACAATAATGGTAGGCATATTCTGGAAGTGGACGGAATTTTGATCGCGACATATATCGCTGACATCGGTTATAGAATTCAATGATAAAATCTCAGCATAGTTGAAAATACCGTTCTTTGTAACAGAATAGGTCATAACAAAAGTAGTACACCCACTATTAGAAATATGCGAAGATAATAATTATGTTGAATCTCTGCAATTAAGATGAAATGACCATGTAATTAATTATTGGCAAATGGGAAATTCGCCAATGATTCTACGGTCATACAGAATCATTGAAAATGTGTGCATATCAAAGACCACAAGCATTACCAACTAGCTAATGACCTACTAATAAGATCAATGTCAAGGAATATTATGTCCTCGTTTGAGTTTATGATTTCAGTAGGTTCACAAGAACTTGCACCTAATGAGATATAAATTTCATCGGAGGCATCAATAAAGGTCGATGTTTTTCTATATACAGGGTGGGGCAGAAGAACCTATCCGATTTCAAATCCCTTTTTCTCAGAAGAGAGAGCAGGTAGAGTAGTGGGGTAAAAACCGTTAGAAAGCTGGTTTTATGCCATTTGTCAGTAGTCAACATGCCTTGGTCTGGTGAACATCGTGCTTTTGTTATTGAGCGGTTTATCGAATGCGGCGGTTCGATAATTGCTACACAACGTGCTTTTCGAATTCATTTCGGACTCGGGCATCATGATCGCTCACCGGATCTCACTCCATGTGACTTCTTCCTTTGGGGTTACCTCAAATCGAAGGTTTACCAGCATCGACCAAGGACCCTTCTTGCTTTACGAAGGGAAATTGCTCGGGCAATTGAAGAAATTCCTGTGGAAATGACGGTGAAAGTCATGGAAAGCTACCGCGAGCGCCTAAATAAGTGTATCCGCTCCCAAGGACGACATTTGAGTGATGTGCTTTTCAAAACTTAAATTTAAAAATGGCATAAAATTTGCGATATGTTAATAAAAAAATTTTTTGACAAGCTGAGTGGTTTTAATTTTATAACGTTTTGAAATCGGATAGGTTTTTCTGCCCCACCCTGTATTATTGAGTTCAAGTTTTTAGTTTTACTCCTTATTTACTGCAATACTGCATACAGCAGTCTACCATATTTCAAATGTAAATAACGTATTTCTGATTCTTTAAAAAATAAATAATTCATTTGAAGTCGTGAAAGAAGTATGTAGGTATATATGCTGTGAAGTTCATATTGTGCCAGATGGATACAAGTACAACAGTACCTTGATGTGTTGTAGATAACAGTATAGCTAAAACGGTAAAAGTGCGATCAGCGTTGATGGACCAAAACCAAGTAGCAATTTATTATATCGTATTGTGAGATATATTCAAGTTAGATGACATATGCTTCAATTTACATCCTCCAGAACATTGATTGATTGTCTACGACTGGACGATTCAGTTGACAACTGAATAGATTGTTTTCTATTGGAATATAAACAATTTCATGGTGATTTGAAATCGCCAACCTATGTTTTTCTTTCAGAGAGAAGCGAAAATGATTCATAAAGTAATATTATCAATCAAGCAATGAAATATATTCTCTGAAAACTGTAGGTATATGTTACCTCAAATTTTATTTTATACAAGCGCTGAATACTCAATTTTCTTTTTAGATTTTTCTTTCAATTTATGTGTCTCGACTGCGTTGGCTATTGACACGGTTAGAGTCAATTTTTTACAATATGTGTAATGAACAATTTATATTGATTGATGTCTACAAAATATTATTATTTCAATGACAATTTTTAATCAATATCCAGTAGGTACATTTTAAGATCTGAGGTTGATAATTAATTGAGTGAAGAACTTATAAATCCCAGAATCTCCATGAAATCCACTCTGAAAATCGATCTAAATTTCGCTTCAAACAGTGCAGTATTGGCAATGTAGTGAAGTATAAGTCATATCCTCAATTATTGCATGTTTCCGTAATCGTTGTTTCCTACACGCTATTTTTATAAAAATTCACTTTGCAATATGCGTTACTACTCCGTGGTATGTCGATGAAGTTGAGCAACTTGAATAGATAATAGCATAATATTCATATTCGCCGAGGTATTGAGTTTGAGTATGACATTGCTTTCATTTTAAATGGTTAATTGGACTGTATAATGTATGCAGGATTGCAGGGGGTAGTTTTTTAACAATTATCAAGTATGAAATGTAAATGATAGATAATAGTATCAATCTTTGTTGCATATCGCATTCACCAAGGTGATGTAAAGGACGAATCTGCAAATTCGTTCATGTCCGATAGAATAGAATTATGAAATGCTTTTGCATTTCATCTCTTTATACAGAGACTGACTTCACACTTTGTCATTTTGTTACATTCTGAATATCAAAATTATATATGATATGATACTGTTGAAACATACCTAACTTATTCCTCAAGAAAACAAGCTAAAAATTTTGGGAAATCCCAAACTAATCGCTTAATTCTACCTACTTTAATGAAATAAATAGAATAAGTAACCCAAAAATCGTTATCATGTTGTCATTAAAAAA
Source organism: Adalia bipunctata (assembly GCA_910592335.1). Taxonomy (NCBI): domain Eukaryota; kingdom Metazoa; phylum Arthropoda; class Insecta; order Coleoptera; family Coccinellidae; genus Adalia; species Adalia bipunctata. The sequence goes on along the minus strand of OU342955.1, from coordinate 7,513,243 downwards.
TTGGGAATTTTTCTTATCTGAAAGCCAAGCAGCGTTGAGCTAGTTCAGTACCTGAATGGGTGTCCACTCTCGCTACGGGGATTTGAAAGGGCTCAAAAGCTTCTAACTTCAATTTATTGCTTTTATAAATTTCTGATTATTACAAAATGAAATGAGAATATCATATCAATGAATAAGATGAATGTTGTCAGTGATGATTGAACTTGGGACAAGCTGTAGGTAGGTAGGTACATAGCCCACAAACCCAAGAAATGCATTCCTCTCAGAGAAGCATTTTCAGTGTATGAATTTTTTTCAAAAAGCAATGGTCATAATAAACTAGCCAATAAAAGGAAGTGGACGGAAAACGAAATTAAATAACCATTTTCCATCAAAAATTTTTTTTCGAAAATCGATTAAATGGAAATTGGGACATGGGGAATCTATATCTGGAATGTGCTTCACTTTAAGTGGCATCACCTCTTTTTTTAATTACAAGTTGGTCAGTATATTAAAAATGAAAGAAAACAATTTACGGATATTTTCAAGAGAAACAAATACCTTTATGGGCACACAGCTTTCGTGAAAATAATACCGAAAATCGAATTTTTCAAACTGCCAAGTGTAATATGGCTACCTAGTGTGTAAATTCACATATAAACCACATCTTTGCAGTTTTTGACTACCTACATCAAGCGCCAAGAATACCTATTTGAGAATAAGACGGTTTGATTGATCTTATTCGCACGAATTAAATGGATACTTTTTATATGCGAATATACAGAAAACCAAGATATTCGGTTTTCATTACTAGTTCATTATTTATACCTATTTTCAGAGAACTCAATCGCGCTTTATATTTGAATGCACCTGGGATGAGAAAAATTTAAAATTTCGAGTTTTCTGAGTTCTCAATCTATACTTTTGTGAGAAAACTATTTATATCAATATTACTGTGTCACTTGCAGAAAGTATTCATCAACTTGGTCAATTATTTATATATCCTAGATAAAAAAAATTCAGTATTGTTATAGATAATTTACGGCTGTTGAATGAAATGATCTAGGTATTTTGAAGTTTTTTCATTATCAGACTACCTATATGACTAGAACTTACTGGCTTCTTGTCGGTCGACACAGTTCGGTTTTTTATATCAACAAGATTCTTCTGAACTACAAAATTTCCCTTGTGGATAGATACAATAACATAAATATACTACAGAATTTTTTTCTGAAGATATATTTTTAATCGCGAAAATGAATATACTTACATGAAATTTCCTCACCATTTCAAACTCAAAATCCTTCCCAACAAAAGCCTAGAGTCCACACATCCGATAAGTCACTATAAGAACGCACAATTAAAGTCCGATATCAGTTAGGGTAGCGGTCCAGTATAGCTGGATGGTCACTTTATTCAATGCGATCTAACGCACCGTTTAGTTCAATGCACCACGTTGTTTGGTACCGGCAAGAAGAGTTGCGAAGCACGTGATATCCAAGAAACAAATGAATACGTTTTACCCACTTATTCCTCCAAAGCTTCTTACTATCTACTTCGCGTCTCAGCTCAGGTGAGAGTAGATAGAAAATAGTGGTCATCGGAGTCTCCTGTTTGCTGTGGGAAGTGATTTTTTTTACCTGTAGCGCTAATAAGTGGTGGTTAGCAGGAAAAGCTGCAATTTTGCGTGAATTTTTGTTTGATTTTCTCCTACGCGATTAAAGATGTACCATAATATTAAAATAATTATTATTATCGCGTATGGGAAAGTACGTTGTATTTTTGTTTGGTTCATCGGCTCTAATTGCACCTCGCACGCACTATGGGTGGAACTATTTCGTTTATTTCCATAAATTATCCTATCTTACCTACACTGACTGAACATCATTATAGGAGGTGTATCAGGGACGGGCCGAAGCCAAATTTTTGGGGGGGGGGGATAGCTTCGAAAATTTTCCAACTGTGCATTAAAGGATTAGAAAACCAACGGTTGAAGGGGGGAGTGGTATTTTGGATTGCGTGTCAATGTTTTTTTCCCGAGAGCATTAAAAATTTTTAGAAAATTTTGTAGTGTAGTTTTTTAATTCTGCATTACTAGATTAACACACTCCACACTCTACAGGATTATACAGCATCTGTTATCATTATTTTGTATGTTTCGATTTTTAAGTTCAATTCCGAAGAAAAATAAATGATTTATTCAAGTGAACTGAAAAAAATCCACATACTACACACTTCACTTTGAATCTTTTTCGGTCCATTTTTGCATAGGGGCCGTTATACTTCGGCCGACGGCTACGGCACCGATTCTCCATTCAAAAAGTGCCGTTCATTTTTCCAAGTTCACGCCCTCAATTTTTCACCAAAAAGCTTGATTTTTCTAAAAATTGAAGATGAAGGATGTCTTGAGGGCACTCCAATTTCTTCTCTTTGATAAAATTATTTTTTCGCATGAAGAAATCGGCTACGGCACCGATTCTCAATTCAAAAAGTGCCTTTCATTCTTCCAAGTTCACGCCCTCAATTTTTCACCTAAAAGCTTGATTTTTTTTTAAATTGAAGTTGAAGGATGTCTTGAGGGCACTCCAATTTCTTCTTTTTGATAAAATTATTTTTTCTCATGAAAAAATCGGCTACGGCACCGATTCTCCATTCAAAAAGTGCCTTTCATTTTTCCAAGTTTACGTCCTAAATTTTTAAGCTAAAAGCTTGATTTTTTCTTTAAATTAAAGTTATAGGATGTCTTGAGGGCACTTCGATTTCTTCTCTTTGAGAAAATCATTTTTTCGCATGAAAAAATCTGGTTGAATGTGAGTGTCTATGAAAATTGACTTCATAATCGTTTTTCGGCGGTTGTTCATCCATTTTTTTTTAGAAAATTCATTGGAGTGCCCTCGAAAAATCAATTTTCTATATTTAAAAAAAAACCAATTGGATATATGCTTAATTAATCCAAAAAATTATGGAAATACTGAAAAGACTTCCAGAAAAGTGAAATCACAGAGAACAGTCTGAAGTTCCAGGAGAATTAAAAAAAAATCAAGCTTTCAGGTGGAGATTTTAGGACGTGAAAAATGAAAATGGAAAAATGAAAGGCACTTTTTAAATGGAGAATCGGTGCCGTCGGCCAAAGTATAACGGCCCCTTAACAGATTTACGTGTTGAACGGAGATTTGATAGAATAATTAAGAATGAGAAAAAAATACTGCCTACTGCCCTACCGAGAGAAATAGCGCAAATTGGTACCAGATGGACACAGTCGATGCGGCCAAACTGAGGAATTCACAACTACCTGCTGAGGGATAACGTAAAAGATGAAAAATTGTTGATCTTTTCAAACACTTGGTAGCAATTCGGAATAAATACCATTTATTGCTGGTTATACACATTGCACATTGGGCCAAATCTGCCAAATAGGTACTCTAAATATACTCTAACAAGAATTTGTACAATTGTCGCTATTCTCTGCATGCTTTTGTCCGGCTAAACGTGGGCTTAGTTCTACTGGTTTAATAAACATTAATTTAAAACTTCATTTAAAAAAAGTCAAATTCATTCACATTTTAAGAAAACTTTTGTAGAAATATGTATTCCAACTCCATTGAAATCTCTCCAACTGCTTCAAAATTTTCCCAACTGCTTCGGAATTTTCCCAACTTCTTCGAAACTCTTCCAACTGCTCCGAAAATTTTTCAACAGCTACGAAAATACTCCAACTGCTTTTAAAATTTGCCAACTCTGTTCAACATTGGGGACTTTTGTAGAAATATGTATTCCAACTCAATTGAAATCTTTCCAACTGCTTCAAAATTTTCCCAACTGCTTCCTAATTTTCCCAACTTCTTCGAAAATTTTTCAACAGCTACGAAAATACTCCAACTGCTTTTAAAATTTGCCAACTCTGTTCAACATTGGGGACTTTTGTAGAAATATGTATTCCAACTCAATTGAAATCTTTCCAACTGCTTCAAAATTTTCCCAACTGCTTCGAAATTTTCCCAACTTCTTCGAAACTTTTCCAACTGCTTCGAAATTTTTCCAACCGCTTCGACAATTTTTCAACAGCTTCGAAAATATTCCAACTGCTTTTAAAATTTGCCAACTCTGTTCAACATTGGGGGGGGATCGTCCACCCCCATCCCCCCCCTTGGGCCCGTCCCTGAGGTGTATGATAATTTTATACTTTGTTGGGTATTCCGGAATTAGGCAGATGAAATAATTTCAGGAGCTTTAACGAGCGCATTTCCAGAAGAAGTATAATACATTACCTTAAAAAAAGATTGCCTCAGTTATTTAAAGGTCGACTATATGATTTTCACTCCAAAGCGAGCCGGCATACCACGGTCCCATAGGCTTTAAGACTTCGACCCGGTACCCTTATGTCCCTTATTCGCTTCGCGAGCAGGGCAACTTTACAATTACGTCATTGGCAGGCTTCGCTCCCAATAGCGAATCGGATGAGTCCTGGGAGCGAAGCTGGGACGAACCATTATCCCCATTCCGATTTCCGATTCACAATTAGTAGCAACGCGCTACATGGTAATCCATTTATGCACAAAAATGACATAGGCATAATAATTTGAGTTTGGAGGTATCAAATGCGGAACTGCCTACCAAATCACATGACCCAAGTGGGTTCAATTAACCTCTGAAAACTCGCAGGCGCTACTCTTGTTCTTTCGGTCGTTATGAGTGATAACAGAAAATAATAGGTCACGAGTTTTTTTTATTGCGCCAAATTTTTGGAAGAAATGGCCTGTTTTCACCATTTTTTCATTTATGTTGCATTCATTTCGAACTTTACTTATTTGTCATTGTATTCACGAAGCTTTTTTTATGTTGAATATACTTTTTGTATCAATTCGATATATTTTTAGTTTTCTAACGCTTCATGGAGAAAATGACATAGGTATTTCAGCTTAATTAAACGTATCTACCAGACAACACCGAGACCATTCATCCCAGGCTCCATCAGCAAATCAAAAAGCCAGGACTTGTCTTAACAAATTCATAACAAAATATTCATCTGCGGCTAATAAAGGCAATGCATCTCAATAGAAAGACGCATTGATGATCCCATGAGGAGGTTCCTCCAATCCCTAATGGACGATTCATAAGTGGACAAGGCAAACGGGAACCGAAGATACGATAAACGTATACTAATTTTCAACTTCTACACCTAATATGATTGCAATCAAATCAAAAATGAGCCCATACCTCCTCCAAAGGAAAGGAGACACGTCCCTAGAGCATTATTTGAAGAATACAATGAAGAAGAAAATGTTTCTAGCAACTTTCAAGATGATAAAGGCGATTGTCCAACTGTCTATTGTTATGACCCTTTTTTCCCGATTCAGATCGGGAAAAAACCAATCTTCTCCAGGATTAGCACTGGAAAAGACTGGTTACGATGCATGCATTGGTTGCATTGGGCTCACGCATCTTGTGCTGATGTTCCTAGAAGAACCAAGCGTTCCATTAGTGAACTTTGTCAGTAGTTTTGTAACTGTAAGTAGAAGAATACAGTAGCCTATTGCCGGTATGTCATTTTGTCCATAGCATTCGGACAAAATGAATTTCGTTTATCCCAATTTATCTGAGAATATTTTATTTTTTGATACTTTTATTTCATAAGGTTGATTACATTTTGTGAAGAAAGGACCAAAGATCATAGTTGGAGAATATGACATTACCTACTGTGATTCACTACTAACAAGTTATGCCTCTGAAATAAAACCCTATGTCATTTTGTACGTACTTCCCCTAAGTCTTTGAGAGTAGAAAATCGAGAAAATTTCGGATCCCATTTGAAATAAAATTCGGTATCCGAATTCTCAAAGAACTAGTAATCAATAAATAACTGGTTCCCATTATTCACATTATTCAAATATTCGGGGATATTCACTAAGCAAAGTTGCTATCCATAACAACTTTGCTTAGTGAATAGCCCCGATTGTCGTATACGACTATAACTTTCTGATATCCCCCGCAGTCCTATGAAGATATAAACATTAAATTTTGTGACTAATATGAAGGAAAAATAATTGTCTGTGCTATATTTGGTCAACAAATTTATTGCGAAAATGGCTTTTGGTATACCGTAGCCTTCGTAATCTAACATAGGCTACGTAGGCTCATAGGCGTATCTAGCCTCAGTTTCCAGGGGGGGCTGCGGCCCCTGGTATATTTTAATTAATCGAAAAACGAACATACGAGAGTTTTCATACCATTTGTTACCGCTCTAAAGCTCCTCTATCTCTAGACACCTCATTTGTTGAGTTTCAACGAATTTATTTTTTTTCGGCATTTTCAACCAAAGGCTACTTATATATACTATGGAATTTTTTACGAAATGCCTTCTTTCTCCAATTTGGACGTGAGATGGCTTAAACGATTCGTGAGAACATTTTCTTGAAGAAAAGTTATGAAAATAGGTCCTAAATTGAAAGGTTTTCGAACTACGATCGAAAAATGCCTTCGTGGAATTTTCTCTCTAATTCATCGAAAAATGGACATAGGAGCATTTTGTGACCATTTGTTGGTAGCTCTAAAGCTCCTCTATCTGTAGACACCTGATTTGATGAGTTTCAACGAATTTATTTTTTTTCGGCAATTTCGACCAAAGGCTGGGATTTTTGTCGAAACACTGTTTTCCCCAATTTGGACGTGGGATGGCTCAAACGACTTGTGAGAGCTTCTACTCAAATTTTCAATTGGTGAAGCTTTTTCTCCATAGCCGCAAAAGAGCCATAACCGAGAAATATTACGATCCATCAGTGCAGACTTTCTTGTCATCGATCGAAAATATATGGATGGATCATCACTTTGAAAGGGGTTGAGCTATTTTCCATTGCCGCAGAGCGCCACAACCGAAAAATATTGCGGATTATTACGGAAGTAGGACACGATCTCAATCAGGTCGTTGTCGATTGGTTGAAAATCTGTGAAGGTGTCCTACTTTTCATTTCTCCCGAAAGGGGTCGCGGTCAGAGGCCGCAAGAATTTTTTCACCAGCCTACAGGTGTGTATTTAATTAATTTTGGATGGTCCGGCCTGCCCGAGCGCCAGTATCAAAATATAATATGGCATATTGCGGATAATTTCGAATCTACAAGCTACGGATTATTTACATTTATTGTTGTTTATATAAAAGTGCACTACGTTTGTCTGACGAGTCCACCTTATATGTCAATTACCTAGTCAAGTCATACACGTTACGGTCTACCCTTTTGTTTTCAACTCAAAAAACTAAGCACTAAGCAGGATTTCCATGAAAGATTAGGGGGGAAACGGTTTAAAAAAGGAATTTTGTCGGAAATCCACGGATTCGTCCGAAAAACATGAAGAATGGAAGAATTCGAAACATTACAAACACAATTCAACAATGAAAATTAGTAAGTTCACACCATCCCGAAGAATTTAACTCGCCATTTCTTCATTGGAAATGATTTTCAACAAATCGGAGCTTATCATGAATTGCGAATTGTTGATACATTTTCATTCGAAAAATAAAATAACCATTCCGTCATTTCTATTAACAGATAGAAAGTATCGATATCATAATATCAAGTGAGTCCCTTTTTTTCAATAGATTCTACATTTCTGGTGCATAAATTAAAATTTAATTATTGCGTTCCCATATTTTGCCTGAGATACACGCGAAAAGAAAGTAAAACTTCTTATTTATATGAGATGTTCACATCATCATCATTATTTCTAAGATATAATTCTTTTTACGTGGCGCGTCTATACCATTCTGGTTTACGAGGCTATTTTGAACCAAAAGAAATTGATATATTCGACTGGTATGTAATTGATTTGTTGCTAGGTAGGTATAACTCGGTGAAAATGATCGTTAGGAAGAGTGAACTCAATAAATCGAGAAAACTTTCCCTGCAACATCACATTACTGTATCAATTATATATCTCTTTAATTGTATCGAAATGCATGTACCTACACTGTAATCATTTTTGATAACTTCATGAAAAATTCAGCTTCCTGAATGTTGACCGCATCCTATTACGTGTGAATGGAGACATAAGTTATGTCATATTCGACATTTTGAGCATTAAATTAATAATACGATTAAGATTGGAGAGAAATAGATACGAGAAAATTCGAGAATTCAACTTTTTTCTCTACACAAAGTTGGAGCGCATTATTAAATGAGGTATTCTTCTTTCAAAAATAAATTCTGTAGCCTACGAATCGTCAACAAAGATAAAACTGATTTAAACTGAGTAGGTATGTGCTGGAATATTCTGAAGACCATAAAAGTAAATATTACCATTTTCCTCAAACTGTCGCAGTTCACCAATTCACCATTGTGAGCTACTGCAAGAGCTCCATGCTGTGTGTGGACTACGAAAGGTTGACAGTTAACTTCTTCGCTAGCTGCTGAGGTAGAATATCTAGTAGGTATGTCCAATTCCAATACTGCCTTTCAATTTTTTTATTGCTTCATCATTGAAAATGTTACTTATCATTCCCATTCCTTTGACAATGTTGAACGATTTAGCGCATTGTCCTTCACTGGTAACTATTCCGGCAGACTCTTGACCCCTGAAGACAAAAAGATTTCCGTCAAATGGAGTTCAATAATTGAACTTTGGTTAATCCGCCCCTGGTCGTAGTTTTAAAACTTCACATTTCTGGACATATTTATTGATCTTTTCCTGAAGTAGAAGCTCTAACGAGTCATTTGAGCCCTCCAACGTTTAGATTGGAGCATTATTTTGAGTTTCGTGATCTCTGATCCTCATGACCTAGCGCAAGGATCAGTGATGACGACACTCTGTCTCCAAGAATTTCAATTTGACTAGAGCACGAGTGTTTTCGTTTTGTGATCCCTGATCCACACGACCTGGCGCAAGGATCAGTGTTGACCTATACTCTGTTGTTAGCAATTTCCATTGGACTAGAGCACGAGACTTTTTATTTTGTGATCTTTGATCCACACAACATAGCGCAAATAAATTCGTTGAAACTCAACTAATGAGGTGTCTAGCGATAGAGGAGCTTCAGAGCTACCGAAAAATGCTCACAAAATGCTCCTAAATTAATTTTTCGAGGAATTAGAGGAAAATTCCAAGAAGGTATTTTTCGATCGTAGTTTGAAAACCTTACAATTTAGGACCTATTTTCATAACTTTTCTTGAAGGAAATGTTCTCACGATTCGTTTGAGCCATCTCACGTCCTTATTGGAGAAAAAAGTTTTTCGACAAAAATTCCATAGCAGGTATGTAATATATTGTATAGCCTTTGGTCGAAAATGCCAAAAAAAAATAAATTCGTTGAAACTCAACAAATGAGGATTCTAGTGGTAGAGGAGCTTTAGAGCTACCAACAAATGCCACAAATGGACACAAAATGCTCCTATGTCCATTTTTCGATGAATTGGAGAGAAATTTCCACGAAGGCATATTTCGATCGTAGTTTGAAAACCTTACAATTTAGGACCTATTTTCATAACTTTTCTGGAAGAAAATGTTCTCACGAATCGTTTAAGCCATCTCACGTCCAAATTGGAGAAAGAAGACATTTCGTAAAAAATCCCATAGTATTATAGCCTTTGGTCGAAAATGCCGAAAAAAATAAATTCGTTGAAACTCAACTAAAATGAGGCGTCTGGCGATAGAGGAGCTTTAGAGCTACCAACAAATGCTCACAAAATACGCCCAAGTCTCTGTTAATGTCTTATTAATCTTAATCAAAAACCAAACGAGTGACCTCTGGTGGTTGGTCCTTTATGGAGAACAGGAGGAGGAGAACCATCAATCATCATTGTTGTGCAGTGTGCAGGGCCGGACTGGTATGGTGGGGGCCCACCGGGAAAAAATTTTAAGGGGCTTGTGCACCATACTCGAGTTCGAACATTGGACACTAGGAATTTGTTTTCGCCAATTTCAGAATGATCCCCAACCCCAAATTCAACATTAAATTCTGGAAAAATCCCGGCCAATCCCGGAAGGTTGGCAACCCTAACGTTTGTCAAAAGTACAAAAATAAAACACATTTGAATTATATAATTTAATACAAGCACTCTAAAAAAAACAAGACAAAAACATAGTCACTCTCTAAAAATCAGTCGGGACACATTCTTTGGCTAAAGCATGTTTTTAAAAACATTTTCCATGCTTAAAATTTTTATTTATCACTGTATCGTTGTCGATGTTATCAGTAATATCACTTTCCACATTCATTAACACTAGTGCTCCAAGGGTTTCCTGAGCAATGATGGAACGAATTCTGGATTTTATTAATTTTAATTCAGAAAATACCATTTCACATTTTACCTGCGTACATGATAACGTTAATATATACTTATAAACAACATAAATATTGAAATATGCCGACGAATTCATGTTATTTTTTTTTTCGATACTAAATAACAGCAGCTTAGTTACCCTAGACGTCGAGAATTAACAGATAGGTATACATATTTTGGCAATTCATATTTGGGTCTATTATCATTTCTGAAAATATTGCAGAAAATGAGCTCAATTCTGAGATCAGGTCTTGTTTATCAACATTTAAAAATTCAGAAATCCTGGTGAAAGCCTCCGTAAATGTTAATAAATCTTCCCGATTTCGAGGAAAATATTTTGGGTCGAACAATCGAAAGTTTTTATAATGTGTTTCATTATTAGCAAACCTATCTGAGATACCTACTTCGAGAAATTTGATTTATAATAGTTTTATAAGTTTCCACTTCAAACCTTTTACAAGCATTATCAAAAATAGGGTCATCCATCAATTCCCCTGACATTTTATTGTTTTTTATTGCCTTTTTGAACTGAAATTTTTCTCAATATCAATGTCATGTCCTTCTTCTTCCAATTTTTTTGTTAATAAAATATATGAATTTGTCTGTTTGGCTTTTTATTTGGCCAAAGTTTTCAAATAAACCTTCAATACCACTCTTGGCATGCATAACCATATTGTATGATTGAACTAGATCAATTCTATAGGTTTGAAGGTATTTGGATGCTGTTGATGTAAGATATGAAAAACACTGGCTCATTGTAAAGGACAATAAAACAGCATCTTACTTGCAAAAGTAATTCTGAAAAGCTGAAGCTTCTGATATAGTCTTGGAATCAAATTTACCAGAAGTTTGAATTTTTTCCAGAACAGTCAACAAAGTTGAATATACAGTGAAACCTGATTAATTGGGACCTGGATAAATGGGAAACCTCTATTATTGATAATTCCAATGAGGTTCCGGCACTTTCTCATCGAATAACCTCTGTTAATGGGACTTTTCGAACCTGGTTAAATGAGATTTGATTTGTAGTATTTTTCCGACATTTACCTCTATAACTGGGACTTCGCAGCGCAATTCCCTGTATAAGTGAGACATTTTATCAGGTTTCTGCAAGATTCGACACGTTTGCTCGCAAACATTTCAATTTCTTTCGCACGTGGTTTGTTTGCCAATATCATCTCCTGTTTGGACTCCAAACAAGGGAGTTAAAGCGTACAAAATGTCCAAAAGGAAATATAGCACGTCATCGGCATCTGAAGAGACTCCAGTAAAAATTTCAGATATTCATCATTCTATTTTTTATCAAATCTATTCCATCGAGAAACAGGTGTTTCAGCAACTACCAAACAAATACAAACAAACTTAACAGATTACTTTGAGTAATAATTTCATCGATGTATGTAGGTATGAACGTATATTGTATGTATTGAATAAATATCTACATATCCAAAAGAGTGATTTTTAAACACATTTCTACCCCAACCCCTCTATAAATGGAATAACAGTACATTTCGACCTCTATAAGTGGAGCCTCTGTAAATGAGACCACTATGATTTTGAACCTTTCTAATTGGAAAACTGGATAAATGAGAACCTCTTTAAATGGTACGAAAACTTTGGTCCCTTGAGATCCCAATTAACCAGGTTTCACTGTAGTTCGTCCTTATAAAATTCACCTCGTTCAATTCCGAGCAATTTTTGCACAGCCAGACCCTTACTCCATCATCGGGTGTCATATATTTTTGTGAACCTTTTATTATCTACATTTAGAATTCTCATCCCACACCGCCATTCTTTTGTTAGATTCTGTTACGGAACAAAGACGAATTTTGGAACGGTAATTTATTCATGGAGAAAACTACCATGGATCAGCAATTCAAATCAATTCGATTCAAATCGGATGTCACAGAATAAAAGATAAATCGTCAACTTGTGGTTCATTTGACTCCTCCTCCTAATCTGTCAAATCATTAGAACTACTCTGAGCTTTATCTACTCCTGAATAAAAGAAAGAAGGAGCGTCGAATTAAGACAAGGAAAATTAATGAAAAAAAAAGCCAGAAATTAGGTTTTAGATAACGATTCGCCATTTTGTAGCATTTTGTGGAATCAGCGTGATTTGAGAAAAATCGAAAAATCGTTATAAACGGATTTTGAATTAATTAAAAGTGTTTATCCGAGTTCAGTTCTGAATAATTTGGAGATTTCAAATTAACTCAGATTGGGGATCGAGGACTAAGCTGCGGAAACACTTGTTCCAAAAAATATTTTTTTCACAAGGTGGAAAATAACCTGAGGCCGCATTACATCTTAGGTAAGACAAAGATACTGGAGGAGAGGTCAAATTAACAATAGCATATTTCTTTATAGGCCTTTTAATTTTAATTTCAACATCGTTCCAATTACAATCATTACTTTCGTTCTTACATCGACATTTACATTTTGGATGTATGGTATTCCTCGGATCAGTTTGGACCGTACGAGCAACTTCTTGTTCCTTAACAATTTGCCATCTTTGGAACTATTAGCTCTCCGTACCATCTCCATTCGTCGGCTTGTCAACGGTGACCTACCTAAAGAGAATACCGATTACTTCATTATTGGATACATCATACAGTACTTACTTACCTTCAAGAGGGACTCCTAGTCCCAGGGCTGAAGCTAACAATCACCATCCTCCGTTGGTCTTCATTTATTCTTGAAAACTTCACAAGAAACTTAATAACTGTAAGTACGTATATAGACGTCTATATGGTACCTTAATTACTTGGCCAATTTATTTGAGTGCACTGTGTATTTGATATTTTCTTAGATATTGATTTTGACCATCCTATTACTTCAATTTAACTGTTCTCTAGATAAATAAACCGAGATTAGAAAGAATCACCTTCACACTATTATTAATATAACTTACCCACCTCCTGAGATTTTGAATAAGAACATTCATTTTGCCCCAATTCCTTCGTTTAATTAAAAAGGAATTTGAGGCGTAACAAATTCTGGCGCCCAACGTGGTTGGTGTTAGTGTGGTTCTTTCGTTTCGTATTCATAATTGAAAACATTAAAATTCTGGATTTCCTTCGATTTTATTTGTCCATAATTCATTAATCTAATCATTAGATTTATTTCAAAGATTTTGTTTACTAGTGTCAACGATATAACCTTAAATTGTCATCTCAGAACATAGACGATTATAATTTATTCTAAGGCGTTTCTTGGTGGGTAGGTCACAGAGTGGCATGTAATTCAAGTCGTTTTTTGGCAATTAGTCAATTGAAAAGTTTTCCGTGTGTAGTTTTTGAGTATATTTTTCGGAATTGTTCAGCGGATTTCGGAATTTGGAGGGAATTTAATACTTATTAAAGGAGATTTGTTGGTGTTGACGAATTGATTAACTTTTTTTACGGCAATAACAATAAATTTAACGTAAAATTTAGAAATTTATTGAGATTTTTTAGAAGATAATTTCTGATAATTTTCTGATTGGGATTTTTTTAATTCGGAATTTGCATTATGGAAGTAAATAGATTACTGGGTGATGAAATCACTTACGAGTTATTGATAAGAGGTTTACCTACGATTGGAACAGTGGAGGAGAAGAGATCGATGTTGAGAGAAGTTTTACGACTGGAGAGAATAGGAGATAAACAGGCACCTCTTACGGTCGAATTGGATCGGGATTATGAATTGTCGACGTGTTCTGGGAAATTGGCAGATCTGGAGGATTCAATTGCAGATTTTAATCCAGCAAATAGAGTAAATGACTTCAAGAGGATATCGTCGAGGTTGATGCATATAAAGAAGAGGATAGAGCGACTTGTTCGGGGAAAGGAAGAAGAAGATTTTTTGGCAGGTGAACTCCTACGATGGCAGATAAAGTTGCTCACGGATTTAAAAAGAAAATATGAAGATCAGGATATGGCAGAAGAATCATCACTTCATTTATCCTTGCTTGATGAGCCTGTTCCCTTGCTACCAGAAGTAGTGGAGAAAACGAAAAGGGGGGAGGAAAAGCAAACGAGTTTGATTGATTTTGGTGATGATGGAGAGGAGGTTTATAGGAGAAGGACTTCGGAAAATGCTGGAAGAGTTTCAGTGTTGAGGAAGAGATTCGAGAATGGACGCAGTTCAACGCGAAACGAACTAGGATCCCAGAAGACTAAGGAAGCTCAAACTTCAATTTCAAGTATCGAGGAAGCTTCGAACGGAGCAGATTTGTCTCGATGTTCATTTTTGGCCAATTCATCTTTATTTTCGGCAGCCTCAGACAGAATGAAGCAGTTTAAAAATATTGCTTCGGGGGAGCGACAGGTTTCCTTTTCCAGGGATGCAACGGCTAGCGTAAGCGCTTTGAAACCTTCCACTCTTCAAACTATTAATCAAGGGATGGCTAAGTTGGATATGAATTCTCAAAAACCAGCTTACTGGTCTTGTCCGAGTAGGCCTGAACCATCGCTACAAGCGTTCGAAAAAGGTCACTTCCAGGACCTAGATATCAGCAGATGGAGGATACAATATGACGGGGTATCGAGTGTGAACAGTTTTTTGGAGCGCGTAGAGGAGCTGAGAGTCAGCAGGGGAGTTTCCAAAGAAAGATTGCTTCGGTCAGCACCGGAACTATTCGTGAAAGAAGCCCTACTATGGTATAGGATGAATTCTTTTGAGAGCTGGGATGATCTAATGGTCAAGTTGAGGGATAGCTTTCAACCTCATGATTATGAGTATGTTCTACAGGAGGAGATTAGAAAAAGGACACAAGGTCAGCAAGAGAAGGTAATCAATTATATCTCGGTGATGGAAAACCTTTTCCGAAAACTCAATTTACCACCAATGGAACAACAGCGAGTTCAACTGATTAGGAGAAATATGTTGCCATACATACAATCGGCCCTTTCGCTTCATAGAATCGATTCCATAGCGGAGCTCTCTACTCTTTCTAGATCTGTAGAGGAAACAGAAGCACGAATACGGCAGTTCTGCCCTCCACCCTCTAATATTCGTTCCTTAATAGAACCGGAACTTGCGTATAGGAAACCGAACGTGTCAACTTTTCAGAACTCCCTCAATGAAATGACAGCGGTAGATGAAATTTCGACAGATGGAGTACGCCCGGCCCCTCTTTGCTGGAATTGTGGGGATTCATCTCATAAATTTAAGAAATGTACTGTTAGTAAACAGATTTTCTGTTTTAAGTGTGGCCAGAAGGGGGTTACTTCAAACACTTGCAGATCCTGCTCAAAAAACGGGAGAAATCCTTCTGCTTCGTAGGTCACGAGGTAGAAGAGGATCAAATACCGGCCATTTCATCTCCAAACCATGCCATTTTGGATTTTATCCTGAGTCACGCACAAGGTGATCAGAGACCTTACTTGGAGGTGCAAATTCATGGACGTAAGGTTTTGGCTCTTTTAGATAGCGGAGCCTCGCGGACTGTTATGGGAGGTCAAGGTTGGGAGATTTTCCGGAACATGGGAGAATTGAAGATAACAAATAGGTCTTCATGTACAGTGGCTTCAGGTCAAACTTGTGCCAGCATAGGTACAATGAAACTGCCAATTGAATTGAGAGATCGAGTTCGCCTAATTGATGTACTAATCGTACCAGAGGTAACCAGTCAATTAATATTGGGTGTGGATTTCTGGACTCAAATGGGAATTGTGCCTGATCTCTTTAGTGGCGAGTGGCACTTTAACAGTCAAGAAACTGTAGTTGAGAGCCTCCAAAGTCAAAGTCAAGGAGTTCAAGACTCCGATTCTCTTTCTGAAGAACAGAGAGCACAACTGAATTCTCTGATTGAAGAAATTTTTGCGGATGTAGATCCTAACAAACTGGGATGTGTAAAGGGGGTTGAACATGATATTCATACCACTGCTGCCCCGATAAAGCAGAGACATTACCCTCTGTCACCGGCATTGCAAAAAGTCGTCAATGCGGAGCTCGACAACATGCTTAAGAAGGGAGTTGTAGAACCCTCTACGTCACCTTGGTCTTCACCTATAGTGATGGTTAAAAAGCGGGAATCATGGCGATTCTGCATCAACTATAAGAAGTTGAATGCTGTCAGCACTCCGGATGCCTATCCCATCCCGTTCGTGTCAGGAATCCTGGATAAATTAAAGGATGCTCGGTACATCAGTACCTTGGATGTGAAATCGGCTTATTGGCAAATAAAAGTAGCCAAGAAAGCAAGGCATCTGACTGCCTTTACCGTTCCTAATAGGGGACTCTTTCAATTTCGCAGAATGCCATTTGGACTCCATTCTGGAGCTGCGACTTGGCAGAGAGCAATTGACTCCATTCTCGGTCCAGAGCTGGACAGATACACTTTTGTGTATTTGGATGACGTCATCATCGTCACACCTTCATTCGAGGAACACATAAAAATATTACGTTCCGTTCTCGGGAGACTCAAAGAGGCTGGAGTAGCACTAAACAGGGAGAAATGTTACTTTTGCAGGCCTGAGCTTAAGTACCTCGGGTACGTAGTAAATAAGTCTGGACTTTTGGTTGACCCGGAAAAGGTGGAGGCTATAGTTAACCTACCGACTCCTAAAACGGTTTCTGAGATTCGTCGAATCTTAGGCATGGCGTCATGGTATCGACGATTTATCCCTGCGTTTTCTACGGTAGTGGCGCCTCTGACAAAACTAACGCAGAAGAATGTTTCTTTTGTCTGGAATGTAGAATGTGAGAATGCCTTGAAGAAAATAAAGGAATGCCTCATTTCTGCACCAATTCTCTCTTGCCCTAATTTCGATTTACCATTCATGGTAGAAACAGATGCCAGCGATTATGGCTTGGGCGCTGTTTTATCTCAAAGACACGACGACGGAGATCACGTAATCGCTTATTTGAGTCGCTCGCTCAGTAAACACGAGAGAAAATTTTCGACTACCGAGAAAGAATGTCTGGCAGTACTGTTTGCCATCGAAAAGTTGAGACCTTATCTGGAAGGTTCGAAGTTTGTGGTCATTACCGATCATATGAGTCTCAAATGGCTCTTCAGTATTAAGGACCCGATTGGGAGAATCGCTAGGTGGGCTCTTCGGCTCCAAGCTTTTGATTTTACGATTGTTCATCGTAGTGGTAAGGAACACTTGGTTCCGGACGCTTTATCACGAGCTGTCACGTATGTTGATTCGGTCGAGCCACCGAAAAGGATTTCAAACGATCCAGTCATTGAAGACAAGTGGTATAGGAAGATGATGCAGCTGGTGACCGATTTTCCTAGCAAGTATCCACTTTGGATGGTGGAAAATCACAAACTGTTTAGAAATACTAAATTGAGGTATCCCGATTTAGAACGAACTGAATGGTTAACGGTGGTTCCTCGGGAACAAAGGAATCAAATTATTCGGGACCATCATGACCCTCCTACTTTTGGACATCTTGGCGTGTCAAAGACTGTGAGTCGAATAACTCAGAAATATTATTGGCCCAAACTTCGCAATGATGTAGCAAGGTTCATCAGAAAATGTTCGGTCTGTCAGAGCGTGAAGCCTGAGCAGAAAAGACCTATAGGAAAAATGTTGTCAGTACAGGTTACGGCTACAAGGCCTTGGGAGGTAGTCAGTTCAGATTTAGTTGGCCCTTTGCCTAGAACAACAACTGGGTATACTTATATTCTCACCGTTCTAGACTGCTTCAGTAAGTTTTTGCTCACTTTTCCCCTCAGATCTGCTACCGCTGCGAGTGTCGTGAGATACTTGGAAGATCAAGTATTTCTAGTATACGGGGTTCCAAGGAAGCTTATTGTAGACAATGGATCTCAGCTTGTTTCAAGGGTTTTCAAGGAAACCATGGTAAAATATGGAGTGGAAATACAATTCACGGCTCTCTACCATCCCCAAGCGAACCCAGTCGAACGAACCCACCGGGTTATCAAAACAATGTTGTCCGCCTATGTAAGCGAGAATCAGCGTCGATGGGATACTGTTTTAGCGAAGATCACGAGTGCGATTCGGGCTTCCAAACACGAAGTGACGCAAGTTACTCCGAATCTGGTAAATTTTGGTAGAGAAATTATATTCAATGACGATGATGGGGCTACGAAACCGACTGATACAGACCTGAAGATCTCAGTAACGGTCAAAACGAACGCTTTAAAGACTTTGTTTTCAGATGTAGGGAAGCGTTTACGGACGGCTTACCAAAAGTCAAAAATTCCGTACAATCTCAGACGTCGAGACGTGATTTTCAAACCAGGGGATTTGGTGTGGAGGAAAAACCAAGTACACTCTGACGCAAGCAAGTTCTTCACAGCGAAACTGGCAACTAAATTTGTTGGCCCTTACAAGATCACGGAAGTACTTTCGCCGTGGATATATAGACTCGTGGATTTACAAGGAAAATCCGCAGGCACTTGGAGTGCCAAAGACTTAAAGGCCAAACCACCCGACGATCTTTAACCAATAGACCAAACAAATGGAAAAAAAATCAAAAAAAAATAATAAATACATAAATACAAAAAAAAAATATATAAAAAAAAAAAAAAAAAATACTTTCTAATCTTGAGATGGATCATAATACGTATATAGAAAAAAAATTTTTGCTAAATTTTTTTTTTGTGAGTAAGGGGGGTGTTGTTACGGAACAAAGACGAATTTTGGAACGGTAATTTATTCATGGAGAAAACTACCATGGATCAGCAATTCAAATCAATTCGATTCAAATCGGATGTCACAGAATAAAAGATAAATCGTCAACTTGTGGTTCATTTGACTCCTCCTCCTAATCTGTCAAATCATTAGAACTACTCTGAGCTTTATCTACTCCTGAATAAAAGAAAGAAGGAGCGTCGAATTAAGACAAGGAAAATTAATGAAAAAAAAAGCCAGAAATTAGGTTTTAGATAACGATTCGCCATTTTGTAGCATTTTGTGGAATCAGCGTGATTTGAGAAAAATCGAAAAATCGTTATAAACGGATTTTGAATTAATTAAAAGTGTTTATCCGAGTTCAGTTCTGAATAATTTGGAGATTTCAAATTAACTCAGATTGGGGATCGAGGACTAAGCTGCGGAAACACTTGTTCCAAAAAATATTTTTTTCACAAGGTGGAAAATAACCTGAGGCCGCATTACATCTTAGGTAAGACAAAGATACTGGAGGAGAGGTCAAATTAACAATAGCATATTTCTTTATAGGCCTTTTAATTTTAATTTCAACATCGTTCCAATTACAATCATTACTTTCGTTCTTACATCGACATTTACATTTTGGATGTATGGTATTCCTCGGATCAGTTTGGACCGTACGAGCAACTTCTTGTTCCTTAACAATTTGCCATCTTTGGAACTATTAGCTCTCCGTACCATCTCCATTCGTCGGCTTGTCAACGGTGACCTACCTAAAGAGAATACCGATTACTTCATTATTGGATACATCATACAGTACTTACTTACCTTCAAGAGGGACTCCTAGTCCCAGGGCTGAAGCTAACAATCACCATCCTCCGTTGGTCTTCATTTATTCTTGAAAACTTCACAAGAAACTTAATAACTGTAAGTACGTATATAGACGTCTATATGGTACCTTAATTACTTGGCCAATTTATTTGAGTGCACTGTGTATTTGATATTTTCTTAGATATTGATTTTGACCATCCTATTACTTCAATTTAACTGTTCTCTAGATAAATAAACCGAGATTAGAAAGAATCACCTTCACACTATTATTAATATAACTTACCCACCTCCTGAGATTTTGAATAAGAACATTCATTTTGCCCCAATTCCTTCGTTTAATTAAAAAGGAATTTGAGGCGTAACAATTCCGACAAAAAAAACACTAACACGATTGACTATCCCAAAACTCCCAAAGTAGGTTTTAATTACAGAATTTACCTGAACAGCATCTGTGACTACCAAGTTCAAAATGTGAGCATTATATGTTTCAGTAATAAGTAGCACCGTTTTAGACAAGGGCCCTCACCACCCACATATAAGGGGGCCTACCGGGGAATTCCCCGGTACTCCGCCTGCCCAGTCCGGCCCTGGCAGTGTGCTCATATCAAGGACAATAGAAAAATTGAGGACTATATGGTGAATTAAATCTCCCATCATGGATGAATTCTAGTTGGATCACACATTCATTCAATTTCAAAAGCGTATCCAAATTAAATGGGCACGATTTCTCTAGTATACCAGTATATCGATTTATTTGGACGTAAAGGTCCTACAGATGTGAAAAAAAATGTTTATCAAAAGATAATATTACCACCTTTTATTAAAGTAGAACAATATGAAAACATTTGACTCAAAATTACATAAAAAAAATTCACTAAAAACTAGGACATTGAAGTGTAATTTTTTTTCAATGAACTACTACGCAAGTTGAAATATTCCAGCTCTTTGTCACCGATCTTCACTCTTTCAGCGTTTTGTGGAGTACACATAATCTTAGTTTTAGCAAAGTTAATTCTCAGGCCAAGAGCTCTATATGCCCAGTTGAACGTCCCCAAAGCTTCCTGGAGCCTATTGACGAAGTCTGAAGTAAGGCAGCAGTCATCTGCATACTGAGGGTCGGTAAGGAACTTCGTTCTTGTTCTCGCTTTCAGCCATTTCATGTTGAATAGCCCACCCTATCTTACTTCCAACCCCCTCGCGAGTAATTTACCGTCTACAGTCATGGACAGGGCCGCCATAAAGGTGTTAAACAGAACAGGTACCCAGAAGCACCCCTGTCGAACGTCGGAATTGGTCTGGACGGCGTCAGTGGTTTCACGATTGTAGGGAACACTGGCCATGTTATTCTGGTGGAGGTTTCTGCAGAGAATCAGAAATTTTCCGGGCACGCCAAACCGCTCCATGATAGTCCATAATGCCTGTCTTGAATTCATCAAATGAGTCTGACATGAACTGAATGGAATTCCTGATTTGCAGCATTTCCTGCTGTAGTGTCGTCTTAAATGGTGTAAGAATATCGTTCAATGTCTGCTCTATGAAAGTTTCAATACTCCTTTCATTCATTTCCTGGTCGTTTTCTCTATTTTTGTCGTATATAAACCTCACTACCTGAACATGGTCTGCAGCAATCGACCTCATTTTGCTTGTGAGGCACAGCTGGGATGAAAGCTAGATCTGCAGTTTTCACAATTTATTTAAAATTTTACTTTCTTTTTGCAATGTCTTTATAGAATTTCCTGACTTTTTTGGAGCTCTCCTGCTCCTGAAATCATACCGTCTTCAGCCATAACCTAAAAATATGTATATTGCTCTTTTTTTGTCCAAATTCGGTCACACGCTATGTCTTAGCAATGGGAAAAATCAGATCCATCCATGGCCCCATTATGGGTGTTTTCATGGGATTTTTTTGGGCGAGAGAACATTTTTGAATATCCGAACTGAAAAATACACTTCGAACTTTCCCTGGCCATCTGCCGTGCAATTCCCGAAGTTTCTGTTGAGCGGCTTTGAATTCTACCTCTTTGATAGTTAAGTTCGGAATCTATCCACTAGGTGTGGCCACCTACATGATATAGACAAACATAACATTTCAAAGTGCGTTCCCAAATTGAATAAAAGGGCACGATTTCCTACGGCAAGTGTTTACATGATACATTGGCGTAATAATAAAATGGGACTTATTTCCTTGACTAGTGTTCTATTCAATGGGAATTAAAGTCCGTTGGTCATACGGAGTGACCTCTGGTCCTTAGTGATTAATAGGAGAACAATCTTTATTGTTTCCAAATCATTAGGACCATAAAAAAAAAAGATCTCTTACAGTAACGCTGGCCATACACGTTACGGTCGACCGGAAGGTATACCTGTGCAGGTTTAGTTCCACACACGCTCCGGTTGACCTGTGCAGGCATACTGCAGATGGCCGGTATGAGTATTGCTATACTTGCTACCGGTGATCAATAAACGAAATGAACATAATTTTTTATACCCTGAATAAATCCGCAAATATACCGGGTGGGACCTAACATCTCATCTGAAAATCATCATCGCCTCTGAAAATGTACGCATCCAAAATTAATAAAAATACACACTAAGGCGGTGAAAAATTCTTGCGGTCCTCTGACCGCGACCCCTTTCGGGAGAAATGAAAAGTAGGACACCATCACAGATTTTCGACCAATCGACAACGACCTGATTGAGATCGTGTCCTACTTCCGTAATAATCCGCAATATTTTCTCGGTTGTGGCGCTGTGCGGCAATAGAAAATAGCCGATCCCTTTCAAAAGTGATATTTTTCGATCGATGACAAGAAAGTCTGCATGATCGGGTCCTATTTCGATTTTAATTCGTTGCCATATCAAAAATTCGTGTGAAATAAATTGGCGAAAATATATCGACCCCCTAGGAGACAAGAACAAAATTTCTTCTTCCGAAAGGGGAGGATTTCCGTTTTTTTTTTGGAGTAGTCGCTTCAAATCGACAGATGCCTGGGTGTATGGGCAAACCATATCGACAAGAAACAAAATCGATCCTGATAGATCTGAATGGAATAACGATCTGGTGTTGGCGGCACTAATTCGATTTTAAGCTTCTTGTCGTTTTAATCTGAGACGGGGTGTCCTTTTTCATTTCTCCAAATAGCTCGGCCATTGGTCGAGCTTTCCCCAAAAAAGCCACGAGAAATCGAAATAGCATGCAGACTTTCTTGTCATCGATCGAAAAATATCACTTTGAAAGGGGTCGAGCCCTTTTCTATTGCCGCACAGCGCCACAACCGAAAAATATTTGCGGATTATTACGGAAGTAGGACACGATCTCAATCAGGTCGTTGTCGATTGGTCGAAAATCTGAGATGGTGTCCTACTTTTCATTTCTCCCGAAAGGGGTCGCGGTCAGAGAGACCGCAAGAATTTTTCACCGCCTACACAGGTGTGTGTATT
The DNA here is from genome assembly GCA_910592335.1 of Adalia bipunctata. Classification (NCBI taxonomy): domain Eukaryota; kingdom Metazoa; phylum Arthropoda; class Insecta; order Coleoptera; family Coccinellidae; genus Adalia; species Adalia bipunctata. The sequence goes on along the minus strand of OU342955.1, from coordinate 7,490,147 downwards.
TTTATTAAGTTTGGATACGTCCAGTAGCGTACTTTCGAAGGGAGCCATTTTCAGAGGCGATGATGATTTTCAGATAGAGGGTCCCACCCTGTATTTGCGGTTTTATTCGGGGTGTAAATTAAATTACCATTTGTTCGTTTGCACCGAATTTATGACCGGTAGCAAGTCAATTATACTGTATATACAGTATGCTTGCACAGGTCAAACGGAGCGTGTGTAGGAATAAACTGCACAGGCATGCCTGCGCAGGTATACCTCTCCGGTCGACCATGGCCAGCGTTACTGGAAGAGAACTTTTTTTTTTATGGTCCTAATGATTTGGAAACAATAAAGATTGTTCTCCTATTAATCACTAAGGACCAGAGGTCACTCCGTGTGACCAAAGGACTTTAATTCCCATTGATTAGTAGAACACTAATCAAGGAAATAAGTCCCGTTTGGACATTACGCCAATGTATCATGTAAACACTCACAGTAGGAAATCGTGCCCTTTTATTCAATTTGGGAACGCACTTTGAAATGTTATGTTTGTCTATATCATGTAGGTGGCCACACCTAGTGGATAGATTCCGAACTTAACTATCAAAGAGGTAGAATTCATAGCCGCTCAACTGAAACTTCGGGAATTGCACGGCAGATGGCCGGGGAAGTTCGAAGTGTATTTTTCAGTTCGGTTATTCAAAAATGTTCTCTCGCCAAAAAATCCCATGAAAACACCCATGGGGCCATGGATGGATCTAATTTTTCCCACTGCTAAGACATAGCTTGTGAGTCTTGTGACCAAATTTGGACAAAAAAAGAGCAATATACATATTTTTAGGTTATGGCTGAAGACGGTATGATTTCAGGAGCAGGAGAGCTCCAAAAAAGTCAGGAAATTCTATGCAGACATTGCAAAAAGAAAGTGAAATTTTAAATAAATTGTGAAAACTGCAGATCTAGCTTCCATCCCAGCTGTGCTTCACAAGCAAAATGAGGTCGATTGCTGCAGACCATGTTCAGGTAGTGAGGTTTATATACGACAAAAATAGAGAAAACGACCAGGAAATGAATGAAAGGAGTATTGAAACTTTCATAGAGCAGACATTGAACGATATTCTTACACCATTTAAGACGACACTACAGCAGGAAATGCTGCAAATCAGGAATTCCATTCAGTTCATGTCAGACTCATTCGATGAATTCAAGACAGGCATTATAGACTATCATGTAGCTGTTTGGCGTGCCCGGAAAATTTCTGATTCTCTGCAGAAACCTCTACCAGAATAACATGGCCAGTGTTCCCTACAATCGTGAAACCACTGACGCCGTCCAGACCAATTCCGACAGGGCTGCTTCTGGGTACCTGTTCTGTTTAACACCTTTATGGCGGCCCTGTCCATGACTGTAGACAGTAAATTACTCGCGAGGGTGTTGGAAGTAAGATAGGGTGGGCTATTCAACATGAAATGGCTGAAAGCGAGAACAAGAACGAAGTTCCTTACCAACCCTCAGTATGCAGATGACTTCTGCCATATTTCAGACTTCGTCAATAGCCTCCTGGAAGCTTTGGGGACGTTCAACTGGGCATATAGAGCTCTTGGCCTGATAATTAACCTTGCTAAAACTAAGATTATGTGTACCTACTCCACGAAACACTGAGAGAGTGAAGATCGGTGACGAAGTGCTGGAATATTTCAACTTGTGTGGTAGTTCATTGAAAAAAAATTACACTTCTATGTGCTAGTTTTTAGTAAATTTTCTTTATGTCATTTTGAGTTAAATGTTTTTGTTTATTGTTCTACTTTAATAAAAGGTGGTAATAGTATCTTTTGATAAACATTTTTTTTCACATCTGTAGGATCTTTACGTCCAAATAAATCGATATCATTCGAAAGGGTCGACTAAAATAAAAAAAATAATGTAAAATGGCGGCTATTCTGAAATATATTTGGATCGATCTAACAATCCATGATATTAGTGACCGTGGAAACCGTTACTGACTTACGTCAAAATTAGAATTTGATATATTTCAAATATTTGTAAATTAATTAAATTTAAACTCTAAATAGCAGCTAATTGGTGGGAAGATTGAACTTTTATTGTCGTTTCTCTATTTACAGGTAAATATTCAATTTTATTGTAGTTAAAATTGAGTTTGAAATAAAAAACTATTTACAGAGTAACACTTGGGAGTTTTCTGAACTACCAACTTAACATTTTATCATATCTATATCACAGACTTTTTATTTTTTTGTTTCATTATTATACAAACAGTTTCATCTTAATTCAAAGTCAGTCAATTATAACACAGCCAATCCGAGTAACTTTTTAAATCATCATCACAGATTCCAAATCCCTCAAGTTATCCCCAGACAGAACCAATGCCGTGTCATCGACAAACTGGAAATATCTTGATCTCAGGTTTGCAAATTTCAAACTGTGGACATACAGGGTGGCCAAGGGATTGACGTCAAAAAGAAAAAACAGGACCCTCGTGTCATGGGCTATTCAAATCACCCCCATATATGTTATGCGCTTTTTCACGGTTTTCGAGTTATGAATTTTTTTATGAACTTTGAGAATTTTCGACTCGACCATCTTAAAAAAGATATTAAAAAAAAGGACAAGAATTCTCTGTGAAATTATTTTGTAACTTAATCTCCATGACTTGTACTTTCATACATAAAATAACCAGGTTCGTAACTTTGATAAAAATTATGGAAATGTTGGTCTCAAGTGAAAAAGTTACGTGAATTGGATTATGATCTGAATTTTCGAATCAAAATTAAAAATGTAAATAGGCTTCTTAGTATGCTTGAAAACTGCGCTCGACAGTCAGCTTTTAGAATGATTGATAAAAAATGGTACGTAACACTCTACTTTTGCTAGAATTAGCCTTCAAAGTCATCGAGGTGGAAAAAATCAAAGAACTATTTACTACAAAATTATTTTTTGCCATTTTAAGATTTTTCTGATCAAGTTATGATAGAAAATGATGAAAATTAGCTTTAGATGTTGGTCAAGAAAAGTTCTAGATAAAAAAAAGAAAATGGTATGGCAATAAATCACACATAATGTAAATAAAAAGAAATTTACTTATAAAATTTCCAGTAGGTTTTCAAAGTGGCCACCTCCAGTCTCAACACACTTTCTACACCTTCTTAGAAAATTTTCTTTTAATCGCATAAAACCTGCACTGTTCTTTCTTAGGACACGTTCGGCTTCTCTTAAATTAACCAAACGAAAAAATCGACGGGATTAAGGTCAGATGAGCGTGGGGGCCCCTTGATTGGTTGACCAAGTTTTTAAGCATACTAAGAAACCGTGAATTAGCCTTTCTACACTTTCAATTTTGATTCGAAAATTCAGATCATAATCCAATTCACGTAACTTTTTCACTTGAGACCAACATTTCCATAATTTTTACCAAAGGAACGAATCTGGTTATTTTATGTATAAAAGTACAATTCATGGAGATTAAGTTACAAAAAAATTTCACAGAGAAGTCTTGTACTTTTTTTCAATATCTTTTTTAAGATGGTCGAGTCGAAAATTCTCAAAGTTCATAAAGAAATTCATAACTCTAAAACCGTGAAAAATCGCATAACATACATGGGGGTGATTCGAATAGCCCATGACACGAGGGACCTGTTTTTTTCTTTTTGACGTCAATCTCTTGGCCACCCTGTATAAGAGAAATTGAATTGGGCCCTGATCCCTGAGCTACACCCGTATTCATTACAACCGGCTCACTTTGACAGCCATCCATCCCTACATACGAAATTCTATTTTCCGAGTATGATTTCAGAAGGTTGTAATACACCTTTGAATCCCATTCTATATTGTTTTTCCAGAAGGATCTGTACAACACCCATTGTCCCACGAGTATTCCCAGATTATGTTTGGTTATTCAACCTTAGAAGATCCTCCTGAGTTAGATTTTCACATTTGCATTTCCACAGAAAGCCACCGATTGTGTGTGGTAAGTTCGTCATTCAAGAAGATGTTTTTGTTTGCTCCTTCAAATTCCTATTCTGATGAATAGGGGCACTATCGTGTTTTCCAATTCTGTAGCTACTAACGATCTCTTGTTCCAGCTTCAACACCTGCAGTATTTTCTTTGTAATTGTGGGTACTTTTTCAATTTATGATGTTTATTTAGGTATTCCTACAACAACTATGTTATTCATCTAATTTTTTGTTCCATCTCATTCCTTCTGTTCTCAAGGAGTTTTGCCTTCAATTTGTCATTTTCAACTTTAAGTTACTGTGTTTTCTGTATATCTTCCTCAATTTTGGTCTTGAATTCATCGAATGAGTCTGACATGAACTGGATGGAATTCTTGATTTGCAGCATTTCCTCCTGTAGTGTCGTCTTAAATGGTGTAAGAATATCGTTCAATATCTGCTCTATGAAAGTTTTAATACTCCTTTCATTCATTTCCTGGTCGTTTTCTCTATTTTTGTCGTATATAAACCTCACTTCCTGAACATGGTCTGCAGCCAAAGACCTTATTTTGCTTGTGAAGCACAGCTAGATCTGCAGTTTTCACAATTTATTTGGAATTTTATCTTCTTTTTTCAATGTCTGTATTGATTTTCCTGACATTTTTGGGGCCCTCCTGAAATCGTACCTAAAAATAGGATATAGGTATATAATATACATTGCTCTTTTTTGTCCAAATTTGGTCAAAAGCTATGTCTTAGCAGTGGGAAAAATTAGATCCATCCATGGCCCCATGGGTGTTTTCATGGGATTTTTTGGCGAGAGAACATTTTTGAATAACCGAACTGAAAAATACACTTCGAACTTCCCCGGCCATCTGCCGTGCAATTCCCGAAGTTTCAGTTGAGCGGCTATGAATTCTACCTCTTTGATAGTTAAGTTCGGAATCTATCCACTAGGTGTGGCCACCTACATGATATAGACAAACATAACATTTCAAAGTGCGTTCCCAAATTGAATAAAAGGGCACGATTTCCTACTGTGAGTGTTTACATGATACATTGGCGTAATGTCCAAACGGGACTTATTTCCTTGATTAGTGTTCTACTAATCAATGGGAATTAAAGTCCTTTGGTCACACGGAGTGACCTCTGGTCCTTAGTGATTAATAGGAGAACAATCTTTATTGTTTCCAAATCATTAGGACCATAAAAAAAAAAGTTCTCTTCCAGTAACGCTGGCCATGGTCGACCGGAGAGGTATACCTGCGCAGGCATGCCTGTGCAGTTTATTCCTACACACGCTCCGTTTGACCTGTGCAAGCATACTGTATATACAGTATAATTGACTTGCTACCGGTCATAAATTCGGTGCAAACGAACAAATGGTAATTTAATTTACACCCCGAATAAAACCGCAAATACAGGTGGGACCCTCTATCTGAAAATCATCATCGCCTCTGAAAATGGCGCGACTCCCTTCGAAAGTACGCTACTGGACGTATCCAAACTTAATAAAAATACACACACCTGTGTAGGCGGTGAAAAATTCTTGCGGTCTCTCTGACCGCGACCCCTTTCGGGAGAAATGAAAAGTAGGACACCATCTCAGATTTTCGACCAATCGACAACGACCTGATTGAGATCGTGTCCTACTTCCGTAATAATCCGCAAATATTTTTCGGTTGTGGCGCTGTGCGGCAATAGAAAAGGGCTCGACCCCTTTCAAAAGTGATATTTTTCGATCGATGACAAGAAAGTCTGCATGCTATTTCGGTTTCTCGTGGCTTTTTTGGGGAAAGCTCGACCAATGGCCGAGCTATTTGGAAAAATGAAAAAGGACACCCCGTCTCAGATTAAAACGACAAGAAGCTTAAAATCGAATTAGTGCCGCCAACACCAGATCGTTATTCCATTCAGATCTATCAGGATCGATTTTGTTTCTTGTCGATATGGTTTGCCCATACACCCAGGCATCTGTCGATTTGAAGCGACTACTCCAAAAAAAAAACGGAAATCCTCCCCTTTCGGAAGAAGAAATTTTGTTCTTGTCTCCTAGGGGGTCGATATATTTTCGCCAATTTATTTCACACGAATTTTTGATATGGCAACGAATTAAAATCGAAATAGGACCCGATCATGCAGACTTTCTTGTCATCGATCGAAAAATATCACTTTTGAAAGGGATCGGCTATTTTCTATTGCCGCACAGCGCCACAACCGAGAAAATATTGCGGATTATTACGGAAGTAGGACACGATCTCAATCAGGTCGTTGTCGATTGGTCGAAAATCTGTGATGGTGTCCTACTTTTCATTTCTCCCGAAAGGGGTCGCGGTCAGAGGACCGCAAGAATTTTTCACCGCCTTAGTGTGTATTTTTATTAATTTTGGATGCGTACATTTTCAGAGGCGATGATGATTTTCAGATGAGATGTTAGGTCCCACCCGGTATATTTGCGGATTTATTCAGGGTATAAAAAATTATGTTCATTTCGTTTATTGATCACCGGTAGCAAGTATAGCAATACTCATACCGGCCATCTGCAGTATGCCTGCACAGGTCAACCGGAGCGTGTGTGGAACTAAACCTGCACAGGTATACCTTCCGGTCGACCGTAACGTGTATGGCCAGCGTTACTGTAAGAGATCTTTTTTTTTTATGGTCCTAATGATTTGGAAACAATAAAGATTGTTCTCCTATTAATCACTAAGGACCAGAGGTCACTCCGTATGACCAACGGACTTTAATTCCCATTGAATAGAACACTAGTCAAGGAAATAAGTCCCATTTTATTATTACGCCAATGTATCATGTAAACACTTGCCGTAGGAAATCGTGCCCTTTTATTCAATTTGGGAACGCACTTTGAAATGTTATGTTTGTCTATATCATGTAGGTGGCCACACCTAGTGGATAGATTCCGAACTTAACTATCAAAGAGGTAGAATTCAAAGCCGCTCAACAGAAACTTCGGGAATTGCACGGCAGATGGCCAGGGAAAGTTCGAAGTGTATTTTTCAGTTCGGATATTCAAAAATGTTCTCTCGCCCAAAAAAATCCCATGAAAACACCCATAATGGGGCCATGGATGGATCTGATTTTTCCCATTGCTAAGACATAGCGTGTGACCGAATTTGGACAAAAAAAGAGCAATATACATATTTTTAGGTTATGGCTGAAGACGGTATGATTTCAGGAGCAGGAGAGCTCCAAAAAAGTCAGGAAATTCTATAAAGACATTGCAAAAAGAAAGTAAAATTTTAAATAAATTGTGAAAACTGCAGATCTAGCTTTCATCCCAGCTGTGCCTCACAAGCAAAATGAGGTCGATTGCTGCAGACCATGTTCAGGTAGTGAGGTTTATATACGACAAAAATAGAGAAAACGACCAGGAAATGAATGAAAGGAGTATTGAAACTTTCATAGAGCAGACATTGAACGATATTCTTACACCATTTAAGACGACACTACAGCAGGAAATGCTGCAAATCAGGAATTCCATTCAGTTCATGTCAGACTCATTTGATGAATTCAAGACAGGCATTATGGACTATCATGGAGCGGTTTGGCGTGCCCGGAAAATTTCTGATTCTCTGCAGAAACCTCCACCAGAATAACATGGCCAGTGTTCCCTACAATCGTGAAACCACTGACGCCGTCCAGACCAATTCCGACGTTCGACAGGGGTGCTTCTGGGTACCTGTTCTGTTTAACACCTTTATGGCGGCCCTGTCCATGACTGTAGACGGTAAATTACTCGCGAGGGGGTTGGAAGTAAGATAGGGTGGGCTATTCAACATGAAATGGCTGAAAGCGAGAACAAGAACGAAGTTCCTTACCGACCCTCAGTATGCAGATGACTGCTGCCTTACTTCAGACTTCGTCAATAGGCTCCAGGAAGCTTTGGGGACGTTCAACTGGGCATATAGAGCTCTTGGCCTGAGAATTAACTTTGCTAAAACTAAGATTATGTGTACTCCACAAAACGCTGAAAGAGTGAAGATCGGTGACAAAGAGCTGGAATATTTCAACTTGCGTAGTAGTTCATTGAAAAAAAATTACACTTCAATGTCCTAGTTTTTAGTGAATTTTTTTTATGTAATTTTGAGTCAAATGTTTTCATATTGTTCTACTTTAATAAAAGGTGGTAATATTATCTTTTGATAAACATTTTTTTTCACATCTGTAGGACCTTTACGTCCAAATAAATCGATATACTGGTATACTAGAGAAATCGTGCCCATTTAATTTGGATACGCTTTTGAAATTGAATGAATGTGTGATCCAACTAGAATTCATCCATGATGGGAGATTTAATTCACCATATAGTCCTCAATTTTTCTATTGTCCTTGATATGAGCACACTGCCAGGGCCGGACTGGGCAGGCGGAGTACCGGGGAATTCCCCGGTAGGCCCCCTTATATGTGGGTGGTGAGGGCCCTTGTCTAAAACGGTGCTACTTATTACTGAAACATATAATGCTCACATTTTGAACTTGGTAGTCACAGATGCTGTTCAGGTAAATTCTGTAATTAAAACCTACTTTGGGAGTTTTGGGATAGTCAATCGTGTTAGTGTTTTTTTTGTCGGAATCTAACAAAAGAATGGCGGTGTGGGATGAGAATTCTAAATGTAGATAATAAAAGGTTCACAAAAATATATGACACCCGATGATGGAGTAAGGGTCTGGCTGTGCAAAAATTGCTCGGAATTGAACGAGGTGAATTTTATAAGGACGAACTACAGTGAAACCTGGTTAATTGGGATCTCAAGGGACCAAAGTTTTCGTACCATTTAAAGAGGTTCTCATTTATCCAGTTTTCCAATTAGAAAGGTTCAAAATCATAGTGGTCTCATTTACAGAGGCTCCACTTATAGAGGTCGAAATGTACTGTTATTCCATTTATAGAGGGGTTGGGGTAGAAATGTGTTTAAAAATCACTCTTTTGGATATGTAGATATTTATTCAATACATACAATATACGTTCATACCTACATACATCGATGAAATTATTACTCAAAGTAATCTGTTAAGTTTGTTTGTATTTGTTTGGTAGTTGCTGAAACACCTGTTTCTCGATGGAATAGATTTGATAAAAAATAGAATGATGAATATCTGAAATTTTTACTGGAGTCTCTTCAGATGCCGATGACGTGCTATATTTCCTTTTGGACATTTTGTACGCTTTAACTCCCTTGTTTGGAGTCCAAACAGGAGATGATATTGGCAAACAAACCACGTGCGAAAGAAATTGAAATGTTTGCGAGCAAACGTGTCGAATCTTGCAGAAACCTGATAAAATGTCTCACTTATACAGGGAATTGCGCTGCGAAGTCCCAGTTATAGAGGTAAATGTCGGAAAAATACTACAAATCAAATCTCATTTAACCAGGTTCGAAAAGTCCCATTAACAGAGGTTATTCGATGAGAAAGTGCCGGAACCTCATTGGAATTATCAATAATAGAGGTTTCCCATTTATCCAGGTCCCAATTAATCAGGTTTCACTGTATATTCAACTTTGTTGACTGTTCTGGAAAAAATTCAAACTTCTGGTAAATTTGATTCCAAGACTATATCAGAAGCTTCAGCTTTTCAGAATTACTTTTGCAAGTAAGATGCTGTTTTATTGTCCTTTACAATGAGCCAGTGTTTTTCATATCTTACATCAACAGCATCCAAATACCTTCAAACCTATAGAATTGATCTAGTTCAATCATACAATATGGTTATGCATGCCAAGAGTGGTATTGAAGGTTTATTTGAAAACTTTGGCCAAATAAAAAGCCAAACAGACAAATTCATATATTTTATTAACAAAAAAATTGGAAGAAGAAGGACATGACATTGATATTGAGAAAAATTTCAGTTCAAAAAGGCAATAAAAAACAATAAAATGTCAGGGGAATTGATGGATGACCCTATTTTTGATAATGCTTGTAAAAGGTTTGAAGTGGAAACTTATAAAACTATTATAAATCAAATTTCTCGAAGTAGGTATCTCAGATAGGTTTGCTAATAATGAAACACATTATAAAAACTTTCGATTGTTCGACCCAAAATATTTTCCTCGAAATCGGGAAGATTTATTAACATTTACGGAGGCTTTCACCAGGATTTCTGAATTTTTAAATGTTGATAAACAAGACCTGATCTCAGAATTGAGCTCATTTTCTGCAATATTTTCAGAAATGATAATAGACCCAAATATGAATTGCCAAAATATGTATACCTATCTGTTAATTCTCGACGTCTAGGGTAACTAAGCTGCTGTTATTTAGTATCGAAAAAAAAAATAACATGAATTCGTCGGCATATTTCAATATTTATGTTGTTTATAAGTATATATTAACGTTATCATGTACGCAGGTAAAATGTGAAATGGTATTTTCTGAATTAAAATTAATAAAATCCAGAATTCGTTCCATCATTGCTCAGGAAACCCTTGGAGCACTAGTGTTAATGAATGTGGAAAGTGATATTACTGATAACATCGACAACGATACAGTGATAAATAAAAATTTTAAGCATGGAAAATGTTTTTAAAAACATGCTTTAGCCAAAGAATGTGTCCCGACTGATTTTTAGAGAGTGACTATGTTTTTGTCTTGTTTTTTTTAGAGTGCTTGTATTAAATTATATAATTCAAATGTGTTTTATTTTTGTACTTTTGACAAACGTTAGGGTTGCCAACCTTCCGGGATTGGCCGGGATTTTTCCAGAATTTAATGTTGAATTTGGGGTTGGGGATCATTCTGAAATTGGCGAAAACAAATTCCTAGTGTCCAATGTTCGAACTCGAGTATGGTGCACAAGCCCCTTAAAATTTTTTCCCGGTGGGCCCCCACCATACCAGTCCGGCCCTGCACACTGCACAACAATGATGATTGATGGTTCTCCTCCTCCTGTTCTCCATAAAGGACCAACCACCAGAGGTCACTCGTTTGGTTTTTGATTAAGATTAATAAGACATTAACAGAGACTTGGGCGTATTTTGTGAGCATTTGTTGGTAGCTCTAAAGCTCCTCTATCGCCAGACGCCTCATTTTAGTTGAGTTTCAACGAATTTATTTTTTTCGGCATTTTCGACCAAAGGCTATAATACAATGGGATTTTTTACGAAATGCCTTCTTTCTCCAATTTGGACGTGAGATGGCTTAAACGATTCGTGAGAACATTTTCTTCCAGAAAAGTTATGAAAATAGGTCCTAAATTGTAAGGTTTTCAAACTACGATCGAAAAATGCCTTCGTGGAAATTTCTCTCCAATTCATCGAAAAATGGACATAGGAGCATTTTGTGTCCATTTGTGGCATTTGTTGGTAGCTCTAAAGCTCCTCTACCACTAGAATCCTCATTTGTTGAGTTTCAACGAATTTATTTTTTTTTGGCATTTTCGACCAAAGGCTATACAATATATTACATACCTGCTATGGAATTTTTGTCGAAAAACTTTTTTCTCCAATAAGGACGTGAGATGGCTCAAACGAATCGTGAGAACATTTCCTTCAAGAAAAGTTATGAAAATAGGTCCTAAATTGTAAGGTTTTCAAACTACGATCGAAAAATACCTTCTTGGAATTTTCCTCTAATTCCTCGAAAAATTAATTTAGGAGCATTTTGTGAGCATTTTTCGGTAGCTCTGAAGCTCCTCTATCGCTAGACACCTCATTAGTTGAGTTTCAACGAATTTATTTGCGCTATGTTGTGTGGATCAAAGATCACAAAATAAAAAGTCTCGTGCTCTAGTCCAATGGAAATTGCTAACAACAGAGTATAGGTCAACACTGATCCTTGTGCCGGGTCGTGTGGATCAGGGATCACAAAACGAAAACACTCGTGCTCTAGTCAAATTGAAATTCTTGGAGACAGAGTGTCGTCATCACTGATCCTTGCGCTAGGTCATGAGGATCAGAGATCACGAAACTCAAAATAATGCTCCAATCTAAACGTTGGAGGGCTCAAATGACTCGTTAGAGCTTCTACTTCAGGAAAAGATCAATAAATATGTCCAGAAATGTGAAGTTTCAAAACTACGACCAGGGGCGGATTAACCAAAGTTCAATTATTGAACTCCATTTGACGGAAATCTTTTTGTCTTCAGGGGTCAAGAGTCTGCCGGAATAGTTACCAGTGAAGGACAATGCGCTAAATCGTTCAACATTGTCAAAGGAATGGGAATGATAAGTAACATTTTCAATGATGAAGCAATAAAAAAATTGAAAGGCAGTATTGGAATTGGACATACCTACTAGATATTCTACCTCAGCAGCTAGCGAAGAAGTTAACTGTCAACCTTTCGTAGTCCACACACAGCATGGAGCTCTTGCAGTAGCACACAATGGTGAATTGGTGAACTGCGACAGTTTGAGGAAAATGGTAATATTTACTTTTATGGTCTTCAGAATATTCCAGCACATACCTACTCAGTTTAAATCAGTTTTATCTTTGTTGACGATTCGTAGGCTACAGAATTTATTTTTGAAAGAAGAATACCTCATTTAATAATGCGCTCCAACTTTGTGTAGAGAAAAAAGTTGAATTCTCGAATTTTCTCGTATCTATTTCTCTTCAATCTTAATCGTATTATTAATTTAATGCTCAAAATGTCGAATATGACATAACTTATGTCTCCATTCACACGTAATAGGATGCGGTCAACATTCAGGAAGCTGAATTTTTCATGAAGTTATCAAAAATGATTACAGTGTAGGTACATGCATTTCGATACAATTAAAGAGATATATAATTGATACAGTAATGTGATGTTGCAGGGAAAGTTTTCTCGATTTATTGAGTTCACTCTTCCTAACGATCATTTTCACCGAGTTATACCTACCTAGCAACAAATCAATTACATACCAGTCGAATATATCAATTTATTTTGGTTCAAAATAGCCTCGTAAACCAGAATGGTATAGGTATAGACGCGCCACGTAAAAAGAATTATATCTTAGAAATGATGATGATGATGTGAACATCTCATATAAATAAGAAGTTTTACTTTCTTTTCGCGTGTATCTCAGGCAAAATATGGGAACGCAATAATTAAATTTTAATTTATGCACCAGAAATGTAGAATCTATTGAAAAAAAGGTACTCACTTGATATTATGATATCGATACTTTCTATCTGTTAATAGAAATGACGGAATGGTTATTTTATTTTTCGAATGAAAATGTATCAACAATTCGCAATTCATGATAAGCTCCGATTTGTTGAAAATCATTTCCAATGAAGAAATGGCGAGTTAAATTATTCGGGATGGTGTGAACTTACTAATTTTCATTGTTGAATTGTGTTTGTAATGTTTCGAATTCTTCCATTCTTCATGTTTTTCGGACGAATCCGTGGATTTCCGACAAAATTCCTTTTTTAAACCGTTTCCCCCCTAATCTTTCATGGAAATCCTGCTTTAGTGCTTAGTTTTTTGAGTTGAAAACAAAAGGATTTAGAGGGGATCAATAATGTGGAATGTCTTATTGATTTTAGCATTTTTGGAGACTTAGGGGATTGATTAGGTACTCATTAATGTTGTTTTTCTAGGTAATACAAAATGGCGAATGCGTTAATATGAAAATCTTCAATATTTCGAAATAGAAACTTTGAAAATTATAAAAACGAAAAAGAAATAATGACATCATGTGGATTGAAATTTGGCTCATTGAATGATTTTTTTGGAAATTTTTTAACAGCTGTAGGTCTACATTAGAGGTCATTTCCTGATGTTCATTAATGTAAATTTTAGGGCAAATAAAAATTCCAAAACGATCTTTGTTTATCATTTTTATTACAAAAACAAAATAGAACATTATCATATCATAGAACAGTATATAAAAAAATATATAAATATCATCTTATTTTATCTTCCTTTTCCTACTTTTTCTTCATCATTCTCTTATGCTTTTGGAGATATCCTTCTTTTTTGAAATTCTGAAAAAAAGCTGAATTACTAATATGATTTAAGATGAATATGTCGTCAGCTTTTCTTTATAAAAGTGATGAGCTCTTGCAGGTATATGATGCCTACCTCCCAATCCTCCATTGTGATGGTTGTTAAGATTTGGTAGTTTGCACCTCTTTCAACCCGGAATTGCTTCATTTCATGTTTAGAAACTGGTTTTATCGTTGGAGTCAGACCATCTTGAATCATTATATAAAATCAATTTTACTACTCAAAGGAAGAAATAAATCAGTACTTACCGAGGTCAATTTTAACTTTTCCGTCTCTAATTAAGAAAGAACAGTAGAACATATTTTCCACAGTACTCGTGAAGTCACTGATATCAATCACATAATCGTAATAATTTATAGGTTGCTCTCCATTATCAGTGTATGCCTCCACTAAAACATCATGTAACTCCTTAACAATTTCATCTATACCTTCCTCCTCTTTATCTACAGATGTGATTTTTTCTGGTTCTTTCTTTGTGAGCTGTTCTTTCGGGTCTCGTTTTATAACTCTCTTTTTTTTAGGTTCTGGTAATTTATCCAAATCATAACTGCCATAAACATATTCATATGGTTCTATTTGTGGAATAATTCTTCTGGCATCATCCAGTAGCTTCAAGATATCATTTGGTCTATAGTCTTGTTCATCCTCCTTCAGTAACTCACACTAGGAAAATATGGATTGTAAATTTCAGATATGTAAGTGTCTATGATATACATACGAGATTATCACTGAATTCTGTTGGTTCATAAGTAGATGTTGAAATATCAACAGCATTTATACATTTAACTAAAATGCGACTAGATGAAGACAACACCATACAGTCCAAAAAAGTCTCGTCTGTTTGTTCTACTCTTTGTTCTATTGTGTATTCCCTTTCAAGATCGTTGATTTCCTTTAAAATATTGCCTACTTCTGTAACTGTTTGAAGTCCAAGATCTTTCTTCTCCTCTGTTAAGTGAAATGATTAATGTTTTATTTTATATTCATCACCCCAATCTGAAGCATTTGAATCGACTAATTTTGTGTATAAACATATTATTTCTACACTGAATATGATTTAAAGACTTGCCTATATCTTCCACTTTGCACAATAAATTCCTAAAGCAGATTTTCCTTTCTTGAAAAGATCTTGCATTGGTAGGATATTGGGTTTCCATTTCATTGTTGTTTTCTTTTTCACTCCTCATCGCGAGCAAGGAAAATGGGTATTATGATTTCAGAATTCCTTTTCAATAAATTCCAATCGAATTTTACTAATGAAATCGTGATATCAAACATATATGATAAATTATTGAATTCGAATAGAATGAATAGATATTTGAAATGAAATACTCCCCTTTTACCTCTGCTCTAACCACAGAAAATGAGATTAATCTTGTCAATGATAAGTTGTCATTCTTGTCTATGTTTGCATAGATTAAAGAATCTATGCAAACATGTATGTTTGACACTTACATATTTCAAGGTTATGCACAAAAATAAATAGCTGAATTAGCACATATACAAATAGCAAATTGAAAACTGTGTAAAGATATTTCACATACATTAAATATTTGCCACAATCTTCAAAACTTATCTTTGATATCAGATTGTTGTGAAAAATTAACACATCAAGTTTCTAATGAGAGGATTGACCTAGATTGATACTAATGTGGAAGTAGTGTATTCATGTCCAAACAAAAACTCACAGTTAATCTAGAAAGCTTAAGAATACACATAAAATAATAAAAAAGGCATGTTAATACAAAATCAAAATGTTTGTAATAATGTGGCCTCTGAAGGAAAGTAGACAATGTGGATTACTTTAATCTCTATTTGCGGTTTCTTTACTCTGGTTATGTCTCTTGTGTTCTGCCTATGCTGGAAGAAGAAACACACTGAGTGAGTCATCTCATTCGCTCAAAGTTTACATGATATTGTATATATATTTGTTCCTCTTCAATTTATGAATTTTGTACTTTTAGTCCTGAATTGACAGGAATAGATGGAATTGTTATAAAAAAGAATCCTGATGAAAATGTTAATCACTTACCATCAGCAGATCTTTCTGGAGGTGATGGAATAGATGGTGTTCATGATGTGAGCAAAAGGTATTTTCAAATGTCTTCAAAATATTACTTAAATCACATGATTTCCATTGTGATGTTCTTATAAATTATGGAAATCCAATTTTTAATACATATTAGTGGTTGTTGATAAATATTGATATTAATCTATGTTCCAGAGCCACCCTTCCAATAACAAATACAAGAAGAAGTTTACCTGATATTCCATTTGAACAGGAAAATGCCACTTGGGTATCAGCGGTTGATAATTCTTCAGAGCATTATGCTACTGTGGAACAGTACCAAAATTCAAGTAAGTTTTTTGTACTATGCCATTTCTTTTGAATAATTTTCATTGAATTCATTTGCAGTGAAACGCCACACTCTCCCTAATGGAGTTGAAAGCAGACGTAGTATATCACAACACAGCTCTATAAGTCAAGCCGATTTTTCTCCTTATGAGAGGGTGAAATATGACAAGATAAACTCTCGGGAACATCCTTATGATCAGTTACAACCTATTGTCACTCGTAATTTCACAGAGGAGAATGAAGACATTCCAGAAGAACCAGGTCCTTCACAAAGGTGAATAAATAAAAATTCGTGGCTCTCTTTATCTAGAGAACTTAAATTTTTGTAGAGCTGAACCTTCTGCCATTGAGACTAATGCAACAAGAAGGGGTAGCACAGGACATAATTTAGATATACCAGCAGCTTCAGCTGTAGCAGGTGGCATAGCAGCAAGTCCTGAATTGCCATATATGACTCCGCCAGTGCCACAAATAAATTTTAGTGGGGATTCTCAGGATTCTTCCAGTAAGCGTTAGTTTTTCAAATGAAATTTAGTTTATTAATTTTTCATACTTTTCTCCAGAGGGGTATACTAGCATTAGTGTTCGTGAACCACTTGCCAATATATTAGCCCAATCCAAAGAAGTTACCAAGAAAAGAGAGTTGGATCCTCATTATTCCACAGTTTCTGATGATTCAGGTGAGTTTCTTAGATCCATTCACAAAATATCAAATACTAGCTGACCCGGCGAACTTTGTTACGCCTAAATGATACCTACTCACGGTGGATTTCACAAATCGTATTTACCATCGCCATCTAGTGGCGATATTTTCAAATATAGTACCTTCACGACTACGCTACAGTGTCTGGATGAGAGCCATTAACCGTAGCGACACCTAGTGGCCTTATTCAGAAGGAGGAAAAGCATTTCCTACATAAACAAATCTTTCATCGAATTTTTCAGAGTTTTAATGTATTTTATAATAACCAGGCCGTAGACAAATCCATAAATGAAGTTTCATAACAAACAGTCCATCCGAACTCGAGTTATAAATGGTGTAACCAACAACTTTTTTTATATATATAAATATATATAGATAAATTGGTGCCGAGTTGAGATTTACTATTGACTAATTTATAGATGATGTTTACACTACAATACCCGATCCAAATCAAGTTTACACTAGTGAAAGTGAAACTTATG
Organism: Adalia bipunctata; assembly: GCA_910592335.1. NCBI lineage: Eukaryota > Metazoa > Arthropoda > Insecta > Coleoptera > Coccinellidae > Adalia > Adalia bipunctata. Next base: position 7,472,722 of record OU342955.1, on the reverse strand, counting down.
CTAGAATTCCTCCTGGACCAATAGTTGTTGAAGCTGAGATCAACAGAAATCCATCGAAATCTGATTCAGATGAGACAAATGATGAGATGTATGAACCAGCTCCTCAACCTGTCCCACCTAGTGTTGATAGTTTGAAGCATGTTGCTCATACTCATACCCACTCGAGGCAAGGTAAGGGAGCATGCTTTTTGAAATATACTCGACTTTTTCACATACATATTGTTCATTTGTATTTATTCCATTTGCTTCCTGTTATTACTTATTCAAATTCAAGAGGTGCACTAACTATAAAAAATCAGGCAATCAAAGGACCTGGCAAAGATTTTTTTAAGGTTATCTGGAGGTCAAACAATGGAAAAGTCAGCTTGTTTTTTGTGGATATTCCAAACGTTCATTTACTGGTTGAAATTTCGGTTGACTCTTCGTTCGAAGAATAACCAAATGGTGAAAATTAGAAAAATGTACAATTTCGTTCCAAAAATTTGTTGTTTTCCATGTAGAACAAATAGGAAACATTTTCTCAATCTCTTATACTAATATTCGTGATAATTAGACCTAGTAAAATTTTCTTGGTCACTAAATTATGCTAAGATTGGTAGGAACTTTGAATTGAGAATTTCATGAAGATTTAGAACTTTATACATATAAAGATTTAACATTCTCATTAGAAAAAACAGGGTGGTATCCTGTTTCACCAATTTCGGACCTGCCTTTTTAGTCAAAAATAAATTCGCAATAAAAACAAATCACGGCACTAACTGCAAGGTTTTCTGGTAAAATTTGAAGAATCTGGGTTGCCTTTCACGCGCATTAAATTTTGGCCACCTTGTACATAGACAGGGATGAAGGTCATGATTCAAAAAATCGAAAACGTCTCAAAGAACCGTTCGTTATTAAATGTTTGTGAACTAATTTATAGTGGTGTTCTCATGACGTGTTGCTTTCTGTTTTATCCTCCTTTCCATTTCATAAAGAAATCCCACATTATCCCAAATTCAGCTTTGTAGTCGGTAAATCTTTCACAACCTTTCCATTTTTGTCAAAACCCTACTTACATTAATTATAAATAATTTGAAACAAGTTAGTTACTGCCTTCCTTCTACAGCTTCATCCTCAAGTTCAACAATCAACATAGGCTCACCAAAGCCAGAGAAAAGACAAGCCAACTCTCCCCTTCCCCTTCCTCCCGTCGTTAATCATGTTGACGGCGACAAGAAACTACCAGTGTCTCGTAATTTGGAAGATCTGTACGCCAAAGTACAGAAGAACAAGCCGAAAGGCAGTTCCGACGAAGAAAAGTCGCCAGAGAGATCAAATGATTTGTCACAGTCCAATGCTTCGACATCTGCAATCGATGAGGACAGATGTTTGAAGCTGAGGAGAAAATTCCAGGAGCACAACTACGAAACGCTCAGGAAACACAGTAAGACAGATTCATTGGACGAACGAAAAATGCGCCAGGAAGAGCCAGGTTATGCTAGCATAAATGGTCCAGACAGTCTTTGTAGTTCTGATCCAGGTTACGAGGTTCTCAAGAAGGACTCGGATATCGATCCAAATTACGAGGAGTTGAAACACAAGTCTTCGAATGCTAGTGACATTGGATATTCCAAGATAAAAGATGTGCGGAATAACCACAATTTCGGTTATTCAGTTGTGAATAAGAAGAAAAAACCCGATACTTCCAGAAATACAAGCACTTATGAAAGCAATACGCATGCTCAAGAGGACAGCTTGGAAGAACCTAATTACGAAAGTATGCCTAGTGAATCAATTTCCGAATTTCAATATTCTGGATTGAAATCAAGTGGTAGTGAAACTGATCCCAATTATGAATCTGTGAATAACAACGATCCTAACTATGAAAGTGTGAAGTATTTGGATGAACCTCCTTATGAAAAAGTAGATAGTGACATCAGTCGAACAGACTCTGAAATTCCTGGTTATGAAAGGGTTGACGGTAAGGGATATCAGAATATTGATACTTCTGAAAGTTCAGATAGTATGACAAACTGGGATAAAATCAGAGATGAAAATCCTTATGAGAAACTTAAAAATGAGGATGATACTGATTCAGTAGGGTATTCCAAAATAAAAGATTCAAATTTAAAAACCAAGAATTCTAGCTTAGAGTCTTCCAGCTCAACGAAAAGTGATGATTTGATCAGAGATGATGCCGTTGAAAACCCTTCTAATATTTTAGATGATAATATCATATTTGAAGTTTAATAATTCATATTCCATTTATGGTGCTAATCCATTGATTTTGTATATTCTACATTATATCAATATGCCGATATAAGCTTTCCATATTCATATGTTTATCCATTCATACTCCAGTCAGGGTAGTCACAAAAATGGTTGAAGAAATCTTCTTTCACAAATACCTTTTTTGGTTATACAAAGGAATTTGTGGAAGAAAACTTCTATTTTTTGTCTATTCTGACTGGTCCGTTATAACAGTGGAGGAGGAAACAGAAGTCTCAGAGATTTTTTGCAAACTGAGCAAAATTGTTGAATATAATTTCATGAAAACTTGAAAACAAGAAACATATTTAATTTACATAGTCAATTTGAAATTCCATCTCCTTTCACTGTTATTGTGTTCTAGTCATTGAATTTTTCAAACAATATGAAATTGTATTGATTTTCACTTCATTTCCAGAGTTATCCCTGTTTTTCTTCATTTTTGAAAATCTCAGCTCAAGAATGAATTTTGTGAAATATTTCGCTGAAAATTTCAATAGTTTTTAAATGAGTAGTAATGAGAGTAAAAGAGTATCTCTTAATCCGTTTAATATTTATTTGTTGACTCATATTTGATTCCCCTAATTTTCGAAGTGAGAGATTTTCAAAAATATATATGTATATTAAAACTTAAATTTTGTTGGTTGCATTATTATTTCATATTTATGGCGAATTCTTAGGATTGCATGAACATTTTAATTCATAACCTCAAATTTCAGTATAAATCATAGACCTTACGGTATAACTTCTTTGGTATAAATTAACCTAATGAAAAAGAATTTGAACAAACAAACCTTCGACTAAATTATCTATAACTGAGTAGTAACTGTTCAAGTAATCTTGTATATGATGATATCAAAACAAGTTGTATAACAACCGTTGTAGTATTTTTATAGTTTGTTGCCAATGAATTTTTTTATTTAAAAATATTTTTATAATGATATTTATGTATTTATTCATATTTTGGTTATATAATAAAATGAAAATTTTCAAGTATTGGCGTTTTCTTTCCTTCTTTTGTCTAAATGAAGTTTCGATTCTTGGAAAAACGTATTATTACTACTAGCTTAGCTGTAGCCCGGTTTCACACACGCGGCAATTCGTCTTTAAAAAAGAGCAAACACATTCACTGACGTGAAGTTTTGAGCTTTTGAGCGCTCGGTCATCCACCATTAAATAGATAAACACCAAAATTCAGCTCTATGCGAAGTATTATAAACTTACCACTATTTTTCAGTAGATTTCGACCAGGCCATAGTTGTTTCTCGTTTCACTATGGAATTCATGAACATTTAAAATAATAAATCTAACGTGAATGTAGGAAAATGAACTAGAGATACATTTATAATTCTATATTTCACAATTTTAAATATATCTATAATCACATATACATATATTTCATATTTTATGTGTAAGAAAGATGTTTTCCAAATCAGATATCCTACAAACACTTGCATCTTGAGACCTGTAAGGTAATAACAAGAATACCAGCGATTTGAATTCAAAACATCTTCAGGTAAAAAAACAGATTAGGAAATCTGTCGCAGATATCAAATCTGCCGCTTCTATATCTTTCATAATTCTTCGGGAAATATAATTACAAACAAATAGCACATCAATTTGTAGGATAACGGCTAAATAATGGTAGCTATCATTCAAGGAATCTGTCGCCCCCACTATATTAATCATGGGTCTTCTGAAAGAAGCTCCAGGCTGCGGAACCCATGAAAAAATTGAGCCCCTGTGGTAGGACAGATTCCCATTGACGTTAGACGTCGCTTCCTGGTTAGAGAGGCCTAACGTCAGTAGAACTGCGGCTTCAGCTCAAGTGGAGTTTCGAAATTCGACATTAGGGTGCGGTAGTGCTTCGGACAAGAAAAAAGATATACATAATAATTCGGTTATCCCTAGCACTACTATATTTGTTTCATGTTGAATTTTAAAACCTGGTGTTCAAATTAGCCGAGAAAAGGAGACTAGCATAGTCTACTCAAACCTTCAACAGACTAGATTGTTTTGAAACACATTTCCAAATTACAGAGTATACATTACTTTACCTTCCTTCCTCCTAAGAGAAATACTTTTCATATCGTCCCATTGGGTTAACTCATTTGGAATAAGAGTTTCAAAGACACACCAGTCCAATGCATGTCACTTAATGACCAACAAACTTTGGAGTACACCAGTGTACTCCGAAGGTAACGTCATTTCTATGAGTTCATTATAACTATCTTGAAAATAACAAATATTAACAGAATTAAACTCTTTAAAGACGTTACTCGCCATTCGAAAAAACTTATAAATAAGATTTGGTAACCATTTTGGTAAAATACCATACTCAACGTAATATTCATTACAGTATACGAATGTGCAAAGTTATGTGTGATTAAACGTTAAAAGTAAAGTAATAAGATGATAGAAAGAAATTAATCGTCTATATTAAGCAAAAAACGATGAAGTTGACTCCACAGAGGTGTGATATAAACCACTTCTGTGCTAAAACGTTGTATTATTCGGATCTGTGGGTGATTCCCCGTCGTTTGCAGGAAGGGGTGCCAACTGAGTTCCTGGAGATACCAACATTGTAGGTTCGGTGTTACGCCTCTTCATCTTCCCCTTCATCTTTTTCAACATGGTGGCCTAAGGGAGGGGCGCATTACATATATGATTGATTACGACCATTATTATTATTGCTTTCATTGTACCAATTCACATTAAACTTTTTTTGAAGTTTATCATCATTCCATACAATATTCAGCATTATTCAATACTGAAGAAGAATATTTGAAAAAAGCAACCGATCAATATTCGATAATTTTAATTGCAAAATGATCCTAATAAGTTTAAGGGTTGATATTATTTGAACCTAAACAATTCTTCAAAACTTTATTCTCAAATTGGTGGCCAATTTGGAAGAAAAAACATATTGCATTCCTTGGACTAATACCACAGTTGAATAGTTGCTAATACTATATAGTCTAGAAATATAATGTAAATAGCTGTAGAGAAAAGACTTTTGAACAGGTTCTAGTCTATGAATGTAGTTCTACTAGTTTTGAAAACTACCCAGCAGTTAGGTAAATATGAAGTCAAGCTCTTTGCATGCTTATAGTGAACAGAAAAAACAATGAAAGTCAAGAAATACAAGTTTAATGTGATGTAGTGGAGTGTAAATGAGGTAATTAACTTTGGTCGTCCGTACTTTTGCCCCCCTCCCCATTTGTGGGCATTATGAACGGTTCAGTGGGTCGTCTTTTGAATTTACTTTTCTTCAACATGGTTGCCTGAATGAAATAATTAAATTAAATATTCGTATGACCGATTAAACATCATATGAGTTATTAAATTCATATCGCACTACGAAGTATTTCGAAATGAAGTATTATATTGAATAATTTTTGATAAAAACACTATTTATTGAATTGAAAATAGAATAATGTGTTTATCGACAAATTGAGTACCGGTAAAACGAGGTGAACATCTAAATAAGGATTGAATTTATTGAAGGGGTGAGATTTCATCTCATTGACATTTTTTAGACGAGATTTATTATTTTTTAAAGAAACTACTTGCAAAATACCTTCTCATTTGAATGCAGATTATACACAGAACATCAAAATACTTTGATAAATTTTTTCATTACTCCAATTATTCATTTAGAGGTTCAACATTGCAACATTGAAAAAAATATCAAATAATAGCAGATGACCTCACCTCGTTTAACGGCACCTCTTATTTTTCAATATGAATTGAATATCGAAACTTCAAGACAACAGGAGCTTTGTTTCAACGTAATATCCACTATGCTATTCTAATATTCAATTTAAATTGTCTTTTTTGTACTCGAATTAATAGGTATAATATTTAAATTTCTGAATATTTAAGTGATCTAATTCTAAAATCTATTTTTCACTGATGTAAGCAAGTCTCTACAAAAGAACTTTTCTATATCTAACAATTTTGCACATCACATAAAGACTACGAAGCGGAACCATACAAACATTAAATTGTTTGTTGCTATTTTATTGTGCAATGGCTGGGTAGGGGAGGGGGAACATGAATGTACAGGCAGCATACTCGTATTGGAAAATATCCATGCAGTATTTAAGGAGAATTTGAAACATAGTATCAGTTCGAAAAGTTCTTCGAATTAATATGTTCCAAATCGAATGAGTTGGAAAAAATGATAAAAACAAAACCATACCTTCAAAGCTGATTTGGAGACGACCACATCGCAAGGACTTTGTACCCATGGTTCGCCATCCACTTGGACAGGTATTTCAGAGCTGAGGTGTATTTTGATATGCCCTCCCTGAAACATTCAAAAACTACTACAGCATTCAACTTTCGTAACGAAAAAATTTGGATTTCAGTTGTCCTATTTGTATTTTCTACTGCGCGATTTCTTATAGATTCGAAAATGATCCATATCCCTTCTACACAATTGATTTTTCAAATGAAGTTTTTGTCATTTTTTCAAAGTATTGTTAAATTTTTTCTGTAGTTTTCCTTTCATCCATGGAAGACCTCTATATTCCAAATTATATTTTACATATGCTACAAGTAGGTACACAATATTGGAGTATTGCCTATCTCACATCAGATACTACTAACTTCGTTTTGTTTAATGAAAAAAACAAAATGCTTTGATAGTGGTGGTGAATACGTTCCTCATTCATAGTTTTACCCATTGGGATCGTTTTGTACCTTTTTTCCCTAGATGAAAAGACCTATGTATCAGTCGTACCTGTGCAATCCTCATGGCTGATCTTAGACCAGACTGTATCTGTCCCAAATGAACTACTCCAGTGACACCCACTATCTCCAGCCAACCATCCCAATGATTAGGTTTTTGGAATTTTTCGTCTTTCTCCGGGCCCCATGGGTTAGCACCAGAACCCCAACTGTGAAAATGCAAATTTCATCATTTATTATGACAATAATGATATTGCATCAAAATTAATATTGTCAGCCTGATTATAAGCATTTTTGAGTAGGTACTCTTTCAAATTCAGTAGACTGCCATCACATTAAGTGTAAACTATAAAAATGGTTACATGTATTGATTTAGGTTTCGAAAAGGGTTATGGAGGAGAATAAAAAACGCCTAACTACTAACTGGATTGACACTATTGATATTATTGCTGTTGATATTTATATTCGTATTGTGAAATCACTCAAAAGATCCATAGAAGGACTATAAGTTATTGAAGATCCTAAATGAACATGCTTGGTGAAAGATTATGACAGATCTCGGTTAGATATTGTCGTGGGCAGCATTTGAATATTGAAATGTTAAATCTAAAATAATATAAATGCCTCAAAATTACCAGTACCAGTTTTATAGACGCAGTTAACGGAATTCACACCGGGCGCATAAAAGTATAAAAGTCTAGGTAAGGCAGTTTTCACAGGTTGAGTCACCTGGATGGACTTACCTCAAAATATTAAGTATGATGATTCCTTCTACCTGAGGTAGTTCAATAAGTTTTCCATCAACTTCCAACCGCATTTCTTTCTGCAGGTCTTTGCACATCTTTGGCCCTACCATCTTCCTCAGTCCCATTCTCACATAAACACTTTTGTTATGCAGTCTGCTGTTGAATTTGTTCGGATTTTCCTCTCTTGCGTTGTGGAAATCGAGGCATAAGTCGGCATCGATACCGATTCCAAAATAGTTGTTCATGACAAATATTTGTGAGCTGTCCTCACTAGTGGTACTTGCTATAACTGTAGTAATGTGTTGTTAGATATATGTATACCTAGTATTACTGAGATATCACTAAGTGGACTTTATCCAAAAATATTTTGGAAAATACGAGACTGATATGTACAATTTGTAGAATTCGATTTTTGACTCAAAAACAAAAAGAAATGGTGATACTTTCTGATTATTACAGTTTTTTATATCCAAAAGTCTGTCATCTTTGTTCTCAAAGCACCTGAAATATCCAATCCCCCATTAGTGAGAAGAAGGGTGAAATCGCCAAGAAAATGCAATTATCAGTGTTGAATGGTACTCTTTTTCTTGTAAGATTGGAAGAGTTCAACACTGAATGAAATAAATTGAATGAGTCTCATATTTCCCAATTTTTCTGAAGTCTGAAGTGTAATCAAGCAATCTCAGAATGAAGATCTGATCTGAATTTTGTAATTAGAAAAACAGATTATCGACTTTTGCTACAGTTATGCTACAATAATTAATACTATATTATTTTTATACAAGTTAAGCACTCCTTTGAAAAGTTGATAATCGCTCAGATTTTCTTTTATTAATTATCAAATAATTGAATAAATATTGTTTTATTATTCTGAGTCATACTCTTCAGACCATGTTTGTGCTTATAATCTACAAGAATTCGGATAAGGGCCATTTTGCAACAGCCATTTGGGATGTTTTACCTACTTTTTCAGAAAGCAAAAAATTATTAAAAAATGTTGTTTTGCCGTAAACCTGGAACAGAGGAGAGTACTCAAGCCATGCAGCACAACATATTTCGACAATTACAAATGAAAGGTTTACGAAACACCATAATTTCATTGATGATTTTGTTTTAATCAACCGAAAAAATTGTTCAAAGTAAGATATATTTGGAAGATGAAGAAACTACTGGAAGGAGGTGAAAACATAAAACAATCAATATTAGGTTTGAGAATTGTTGGATAAACTACTGAAGGGTATTGATTTACTATGCCCAAATGTTGTGAGAATGATGGAATAAGTGATTTACTTTTTGATAAGACAGCAGTCAATCTTTGTTTTACGGTAAAATTTATAAATATATTGATTGGATGCAGTCCTAATTAAAAGAATTGAGTGAGTATTACATCAGTGCTAAACAAAAACATACCATTATTAGTTTCTCAGAATACCTAAAATGTTGGAATTGTTTGAGTAGCTACATGAAAACCATTGATAAGAATTGATCTTCAATATACAATGAGTTGTCTTATTTAATATATTTTGGGCATCCGCAGTGTTGTCCACCTCGAAAAAATCTTCCAAATATATGCAAATTGAATAAATTTTGAAAAGAAATGATGACTGGAGCATCCAAGATTGGTCACGCATCTACAACTGGCAGCACCAAGATCTAAGAAGGAGTTTGTACTAGAAACAGTGGATTTATGAACCTAAGATACTGGTATGGATGGATTATGTCTAGGGATGAATATGAAATATATTTTGGTTCCGACCATCGGACCAACTAACGGTAGGAATGTACCTACCTGTATGATCTATGACTAGAAATGAACCTACTCAAGCTTTTCGTGATGAGAGGTACCGAAACAGATCTCAATCAATTAATTCATTAGGTATAATTTTAAAGATATCGAAATACATACATCCAAGTTTTTTCGGATTTATTTCTATAAGAAGTGAATGTTTTTAAATGTGATTATTTCTCTCATTATTACCTAGACCAATGAGACTACACATTTTTATTAATAAATTGTGTAGATAAGTGATTATTGTATTTCGTTCTGTAGTTTCTCACTTATTATAACAGTTTATAAAGAAAATTGATTTCACAATCGATAATAGAATGGCCACGATGATTTTCATCAGTAAAAATCAAAAACTCCATTTTCGGAAGAATGTTTATGCAAATACTTCGAGACAAGGCGCTATATTACGCCAGTATTTGAAGCGTTCACTTTTTACATACACATTTTGCTATAAAGATGAAGGCTTCTTCAATGCAGTAACATTCTTTATTGAAGGCTTCAATTCAGATTATTCTGGAAATAATCTGTCCGTATACCACTCGATGTATAAATTCAAATGGATTTACCTATGAACATATTTTCGCTTTTGGTAAATGGTTTCATATGCACGTTCTACGGTTTTTATTGAAATTTTGTACCGTAATGATAGTTACATGGATCCCTAAATTTTATGTTAATATTCCGTAAGGTGTGAGATTTAATTCAATACCATAATCAATTAATTGTAAAATCTCTGTTTTTCGGTCTGCGAGTTATAAAAACCTGATTCGTTTCATGACATGGAATCAAATTCATAAGTTCTTCCATGTCTATTATGATACTACCTATGATAAGTAAAATGAAAATCTGAATAATAATGCAAGAAATTATGAGAAACTTTTATCGTCCTTGTAGTAACTTTCTTCAATCTGATACATTACATGTTTTTAAATTGATGCAATTCTTCAACAGCACGATTAGAATTAAAAATTTACGCTAATACATAAAATAGTTTTTTTGCCAAAACAAAAATATGAAACTGTTTCTCAAAGTATTCAAAAGAAAGTTGGTAATTTTTGAATGTTACATTGTCAGTCTAATTTCTAACCACGACTGTCCATATTATGTAATAAAAATCTTTCAATTTGAGGACCATTAAATGTGAAATGTTTTTATATCTCATATATTTGTATAATTTGCGGAAACCATTGCAAAATAAACGAATAAAAATACTGTTGCTATAGTTGATCTTAGAACTCACTGAATATTTTCTCCTGCTCAACTAATCTTGGATTTTCAGTTCAGATTCAAAGCGAAAAAATCTTTTTAAATCAACTCAAAAGTGCTTTCAAAAAAGTAGGTGGACAACCTGAGACGTCAAAAAAGGCGAAGGTTTCAAAAGATGCTACTTATACAAAATATAAGATTTCAGGAAGATAAAGAAAAGGATTTTATGAAAAATTGATTTGTTGGTTCTAATCATCAGCAACTTTGCTTGAAATTTTAACAATCGAAAATGCATCAATTATATCTTTATGATTTTCCTTAGCCTTCATTTATCGCCAATAACTTTATTGCAGAAAAAGGCCACTGTAGGAGTATCTGTTAGTTTGAGTGTTACAGCAAAACAACATCTAGACATATAATGATTGACCTGCTTTTTTGATTTGCTCATTGGTCACGAGTCGCAATTTGGAGAGTTTTTGCCTCTTCTTACCAGTGGAATTCACTTGCTTCATTCCATCATCCGATTTGTCTTCAGGATGGAATACGACCGTCCAGCGGTCCAGTCGAATCTCTTCAGCATCTATCACATCTCGTAGGAGGTTCAGTGGATCTTCGCCTCCGTTATAGCCGGAACCCCAGCGCAAAACGCGGGCCAGATCATTTCCTGTATTTCATTATAGTGTAATCCCAGGTATAAATAGGAGGAATTTTAGTTTTTTGAGATAGATTTAGAAGTAATGGAAAATGTAATCGGAAGGAATCCAAGAAGTCGAATCAGAAATCGTTGGAATTAAGAATTTCTTCTATTTTATTCATCTCGATCCTCAGAAAAAGATTCAAATGATTTGAGGAGTCTAAGATTGGCTTTCAGCATGAAATCCAAGATTCTTTCCGCTGGAAAATGTGGAAGAGTTCTCATATCGAATAACAGAAAACGTGTTTTACTTGAAGAGCAGAACTTTTTTCTGTTTCCACGTGAAAATTTGAAATGGGGACAGAGGTAACCTTAATCCGCGCCATTGCACCAACATCTTACCTGTTCCCAAAGGTACGATTGCGCAAGCTGGAGAACAACACTCCGAATCTTGACCGACGTTATCCAAGCACTGAAGCACCCATCCTATGGTACCATCGCCACCACACACAAGTATTTTATAGTTCTCAATGTTTCGGAACACGTATAACCCCGGTAGAGGTCCGCCATTGTCCAAGTCGAACACTTGATATGGATTTAGGAGTTTCCTAAAACTGGTGATTAACTCTAAGCCCTGACACCCGCCTGACTTGACGTTCACGAATACCAACAGAGGTTGAACTCCCGAAGGTATCATCGAATGCTCGATGTTAGGCAAAAGCATCACTGCAAAGAAGAGGCATTTTTGTTAAGGCAAATTTCAAGATAGAGGCTGAATAAGAGGATGAACTCAGAATATCATCCAATTGATATCCCTCATCCTTGACCACTACCAATTAAGAAGCTGTTCGATCATATTTGAGGCCATCAAACTAAATATTCGATAAAGATCTATTCTTAGTTTTTATATAAAAAAAATCTCTACTTACCGAGTAAGTGTTTGTCTTCGTATTTTGACTCCCTCAATGTGTAAAGTGCACGTACTGCCTTGTCAGAATCATCATAAGTTATTACCATGGATCCGTATTCGTAATAAATGGGACCAATATCCGTGAATTTGTCATCTGAAATAAATTTTCATTGGAAATAAAAATTGGTAAAGTAACAACCTTTGAAGAATAAAATTAGTCGAAAACTGCACTTGCAATTCAATATTTGAGAGGAATGAGCAAACATAATTCCGAAAGTAGTGCTCAGCTTGCATTTAATGAATTAATCCAGTTGTCAGTAATAAAAGTCTCCGGTGAAATCAATTGAGCGCCTTCAAGTGATGGAGTCTGATTTTTCTTCTTGAGGGAGAATGTTCACTCACCTTTACTCAGATAAGTCATGATGATTTTTTCATACATTCTTTGAGACAAACTCGGAGGTAGATTTCCGAGGAAAAGGGCTACGTTTGGTCCATGAGGGTCTTGTTTCAGTTGTAGGTAGAATCTCATTAATTCCATCTGCCGAATACTATCCTTACCAAGCTGTTTCATTATTTCCCAGGGACGTTCATTGGATGAAAGAACTCTCTCCGTAACTGAAATAAAATTTTCGAATTATTCATGTTTTCTTCAATGTTATAGTCTCATCTTATCATCCTTTCTATTTACTTTGTTTAATTGAGAAATAAAAATTTTACCTCCTCTGTCTAAAAGTTTCTCGCTGCATCTGTAATCATCCGCATTATAATCTTCTAAACCAAACCTCTTGAGAGCCTCTCCAATCATGTCTCTGACTGTTGTATTCGAATCCACAGGCACGGTGCAGAATGCCTTGGATACCTGTAACTTCCCAGGGTACACACGCACTTCTCCAGAATCGTTATCTCGATCTCTGAAAATAAGATTTTCTAGTCACGAAAGAATCCAAATTTACCGCTTCCAAATGTGATTTGATGGTGACAGCCATTTTTGAAAAAAAGGTTCTTTGCATTACATAGTAGGCTGCAAAGATTAATTTTGAAGGAAGGGAAAATCTCACCTGAATCGAAGAAAAACCGCAGGTCTCTTCCCCTCTTTCCTGGTCAAACTTAAAACAGGCGTGGGATCTTGAAGAACAGTCTCATCTTGAGAATAGATGTCGGTAAGGTGAAAAAAATCCGGGTCCTTGGTTATATGAAATGCTCTTAGGGCCTGTATGAGTACTTGTTGTAAGGGAGCTTGTCTTGCTACCGCTATGGTCCGAAATATGCGCTTCTTGAAGGAATTGTTGCCGTCGTACACCTTGATGATCTCTGTAATAATTTCAGAGAGTTTTAGTTCTATGGGAAGAAGATACCAGGTTTCCCATATTCAGTTTATCTGTCGATTGATCATGTTCAATTTTTTGAATGTTTGAATGCAAAAAATGTTAAAATAAAAAACTAAAATCAGCGTCGTTTTGAACATGAATTGGGCCCAGCATCTGAGATATCATACAAGATTAATTTCTGAGACCCCTGTAGTAGTTTATCTGAAACTAACATTTCTATTTGTATACCACCCAGAAAAGAGTTCAGAAAATAAAAAACATTACGAATTGAGTTATAGTTTATATTAAATATTAACTGACATAGGAAAAAATACACGCTGAAACAATGATTTTTACAAGTAATTTTTACGAATATATTTATTCAATTAAGGACAAAAAAAAAGTTTTTCGAACATATCGATAAACTGGATTTTGTATCTGTTCTTACGAAAATGTAAGCAGGCGATGGTTGTGAAGATTTGCTTCAATATGTTCATTGTGCTTGAAGTAAAAAGACGAGGAGTAACAACGTGTTAAAATTTCTTTATTCATTATTTCAATATTCTATTTCTTCTTTATTTCACCGCGATTCATTCATTTTCAGAAATATTCATTTTGTTTTACCATAATTTCCTTTAAAAACCTAGAGCTTTATTACTGGGTGTTCTCTTTTCCATGTCTTAGTATGTATGCAAGTTAAATCATTGAATTTTTCATTCATTAAATCAATATTACATTCTTTTTTTGTTTTACCATAATGTCCTCTCAAAAACTAAAGCTCCACTCCTAGTTATTTAAAATAAACGTGAAGTTGTACTTCAATTTTTGAGATCAGGATATGGTAAAACAAAATTAATAAATACATCAATATATGATTAATTTATGAAATGATAACCGTTTAAAAATAATATTGTTTGTTTAATTTATATTTTTCCGCAAGGATAAAGTTACACGCACCTTCGTCCCTATCCTCCCTGTCCTTGTTTTGCTTGTCTTGTCTCTCCTTGCCTTGTGGGTGAGATTGTGCGTATTCCTCCAGTTCCCGATATCGACCCGCATCTCCGCTGCTGAACTCCTCGGATATGCTGCGCGCTGAAATGAAAACTACGGCTCAGATCCCGTTCATTTTCTCTCCAGCGAATTTTGGCCCATTCGGAAATACCCCACGGATGATTTGGGACCCACTATCGATAAAATATGTAGCAAAGTCGGCAAGATCAATATTGAAATAAAAGCAAATTAAATTTCACATTTTTCTCTGTACATAATCAACAATTGTATCGCCAGATTCTAAATTCTTCAAAAATTTCAACAGAAATCTTGATACCTGTATTTCAACGATCAAATGTGCTAAGAAGCAACGAAGTAATTTTTTTCAATATTGTATTTGGATTTTCCCACAACTGAGACATATTCTCTTCTAAGTCCCGATTCTTTGAAATGATTGGGATATTTATAACTGAATTCTTCGTATAGCATCATGATATTCCTGAGAATGCATTAGAAGGCACCTGCACACCATTTCATTGTCGCCTTAAATTTCACAAAATAATCTACAGACGCAAAAATTAATTGGACCAATATTGCTGGCCAGATCAATGCAAAAAATGTTTCGAACAATTGTGTGTGTTATGTAATGCCACAAATTCAATATTGGTGATTTTCTTCTGCAAAGAGGAAGAAGCTTTGATCATCGTTCAGTTAAAATACCAAGTCATGAACATGGGCGCCCACAGGGGGGCCATGGCTCCCCCTGAAATTTCGATGGCCTTATCGTTTTTCAGCACAACACCCTCAATATTTCAATAATATTCATTTTGCCCCCTCTGAGAAAAATTTTAGCCCCCCCTGAGAAAAATTTCTGCGAGCGCCCATGGTCATGAAATGTTATTTTCGAGAAGTCTGACTGACACAAGTAATTCGTCGTTTTAGGTTTGGAATGATTTCAAAAGTTAAAGATGAATAAAGCTGCTGCCTCTATTGTTGGTTTGTTAGAATACACAATTTTGAGAAGAAGATGAACAAGGAATAACAAAAATACAGCCTGGATACTGAAAAAAAAGCTGCAAAATTATGATCCTGACAATATTGAAAATTACTTGTGCTTGGATCACAAAACTTTCAGGTAAAGCTTTTTAATCCAATTATTTTCTGATATTGTTGTGTATGTGTTTGAAGAATTTTTTCGTTTTAATTTACTTCCATGAATTTTTAGTTCGATTTTATTAATTTTGATAATTCTCAAATATTTTTGCTATTTTGCACTTCTGAATAAAAATCGCTCAAATCTGCAGAAGAATTGTTCCTTGTATATTCGCCTATTGACATAGAAATAGAGAAAGATTTTAAAATATGAATAAACAAAATTTCGAATTCACTGTAAATATGAAAAAATTAGTTGCGTAGGCAGGCTTTGTTTTTATACACTGTTAATTTTTTATAGCATCTTCATTTGAGCGTACACCAAGTTCATATTCCAGAAACATTCGCATTCGTAGTGCGTTGAAACAATTGGTGATCATATTAAAATATTTGGAAACTTATTTTATTTTTATTTCAATATTCATTTAGTCTATTCTGAAATATTGAAAACAATACACACACTCTTATTATTCAGTTTTAATGTTCCTCGAGCTCCAATCATAGAAGTTTATTACTCACTTTTTATACAATTCTTCGATATTTTCTGAGGTGAATCCAGAACATCAAATGGTAATTGGTGATAATGTGGTTCATGATTTCTGATGTTCAATCGTGCTAGGGAAAAATTTCGAATCGAAAAATTTTGTAGTTCAATTCCACGAGTTTCTAAAACAAAATGCTCGGTTACCTGAAAATACTTTTTTCGGTCAATATTTTGTGGATGCGTTTAATTTTGTGCCTCAGCTTTTGTTTTGGTAGTTATTATCTGAATTATCTCATCAGAAACTATAACTGCTCAAATATCGGTCTTGTAACAGTAACTTCGCGATTGTGAATTTTAACATTTCAATGGCATGATGAATAGAATGTTACACGCTTCGGTAGCGCGGACGGAATATTATTCATTTATTTGAAGTCATACAAAACTCGCTAAAGTTATAAACATGCAAGAGACAACATAAGTATGATGAAAATGATTCTGCTTTTTTATAACAACGTTGACTGATTTGTTATTATCAGCATTCAAGAGTTAACAGTGTTAATAGTTAGTTATCATTAGTTTCTGAGCAATTCAGCATTCCGTAGTTGCTGCGCTGTTTCATGAAAAACTGAGGTCTTGAAGCGTACAAGGACAACACTCAGTTAGTAATAAAAGCAACACTTACGGCAGGAATACTCACGAGACAAGGTGTCTTTTCGCCTGACTTGAACCCCAATAATCGCCTCCATAGGAACCTCTGTGCGAGGTATGCTCACGGCATGAGGTGGAAGATAGATCGGTTCCAAAACTCCAAATGTGCACTCTTGCGGCATATTCACGTGACAAGCGGCATGACACTGGAAGAAATTATTGGAAATGTGGAACGAGACCTATCAAGAGATTCAACAAAATATTCTTTCTGCGAATTTCTTATTTGGTGGCAAAATTCTCACTAGACTTTTTAATACATTCCTACATGAGATGTACCTACAGATATTCACATCCGAAAAGTGTGAAAGGTTTCCACATACAATTCCAAGAAAAAGAACTTCATAAATATTCCATAATTCACCTCTTAGTAGAAGCAAGTTGGAAGTCTACATTTTCCTTAACTACACCAAAGGATTCACTATTTTTCTACTTTTCCATTTATGAATAATAAAAACCAATAGTTTATTGGTCAAAGAACGCCATATTCACTGAGGTGAATTGTTCAGGGAGTGCCACAAGGTTCTGTGTCAAAGGATCCTTCATCAAGCGTTTCCTAACTTTAGTTCAATAAAACAATGAGTATGTGAAATCTTTTCGAAATTCATTATTCTTGCCTAGCTGTTTAGCATCGTACCTTGTTTCTAGTATTTCTCCTGTTTTAAAACATTTATTCAGAAGTATTATCACTGATTCTTTTGTTGTGAAATTTCTTTATTTTTTATATCTTTCGTATTTTTCAGATAATAAATTCTTGTTGGTTCTTTATGTTGATTGTTTCCAATGTCTTTTTTCATAATTTATGAATTGTACCAATGTATTTTCTCAACATATCTCTCAATTATTTGTTTTTCTTTGTTTCCGTTGGTCTTATATTTTTTACGTAATTGAGCATGTTAAAAGAACATTATAAAGAATCGCATATGGTGGTCTTAGCCTCCATTTTTCTAAACATGCTCTTGTTGAAAAAAATCTATTTCTGTGCAGGTTCGGTTATTTTCGCGAGCATTAATCGGTTAGTATAAGAAATTTTGCCTGGAAATGTCCCTCAATCTATTTGAGTTGTTGTGGATAACGCATTATTTTTCTCCTATACTTTTTTATTCTCATTCTTATTGTCAGTGGAGCTTATTAGTTATGCAAAATATTTTGGTAAATTTTCGGACAGCGATATGTCAGGGAGCAGCTTCAATAAATGCTTTTTCGAGAACATCTCTCCCCTCTGCACTGGTCAAAGTCCGGTCATCTCGATTCGATTACTTAAGTGTTTATTTTGAAAAAAATCTTTGAACTACTCACCGTCACGCCACACCATTCGCACCGAAATCCAGAGAGGAAATCGGTGTAAAAACATGTTTTCTTGCATAGAGCACATTTGGAGTTAGATGGTAAGTTTCCCTCGCGCCAGTGATGCGTATGTTGTACAAAATTGAGCTGTTTTCCTGGGAGGTAGGTAGCGTTCTCTTTGCAGTCGGGCACAGCGAAATCTTGGCAGTCCGTATGTACGAAATATTCACAAACTGCAAATACAAATGAAAGAGATATATAGCAAGGGCCTAAAATATTCTCTTTGTAATCTCTCGCAAATTCTAATGGGCGAATGTATGCCAACGTCAGAAAAGATAGATAGTTGTAGAATGGACAAACATAGATCCTCTGTATCTCCAAAATATACAGGGTGTCTCTGAAGTACCGCACTTCCTTCAGGGGATCGAAAGTGAAAAATATTCTTAGCCTAAATATCCATGTTTGAAATTTTTTGATAACGTAGTTAAGTAGTTATTAATTAATGAAAGTGACCAATCAGAAGCGCCCGACAGAAGAATAAGTAGGCAGTGGGGACGCGAGAGCGAGACGCTAGTCTCTATTTACTGCGTGAAAAGCCGGCCGCAGCTCTAGCGTCTCTCTCTCGCGTCCCCTCTGCCTACTTATTCTTCTGTTGGGCGCTCCTCATTGGTCACTTTCATTAATTAATAACTAATTAACTACGTTATCAAAAAATTTCAAACATGGATATTTGGGCTTAGAATATTTTTCACTTTCGATCCCCTGAAGGAAGTGCGGTACTTCTGGGACACCCTGTATACTCCAAAAGTAGTCTAGCTAACATATTATGCCTCATGATGCTTGTTGTTATAACAACTTGGCATATATGCCAAGTGAAGCCAAGAGAGTCTTTATATACCATGGTTGAAGAGAATGTTATATCTCTGATGTTTATGATAAATATTCACTCACTCTCACAGTGGATGGATAAACTGTCATCTAACTTCTTTCTGCAGACGTTGCAAAACTTCCGCTTTGTGTTCAACTGCTCCGACCAACAATGAGCTACTGGGTTCTGAAAAAAGAAAGGGTGAATATTCTAATATTCATTCACATCTTCATGATCATTGTATCAAATTTGATACGATATTCTTACCTTGATTAGGGTCGCTGCAATACTTGAACACGGGGACACAACTGACTTGAGGCATCGATCATGCACCACGAAGTGACAAACTGAAAAAAATACAATTGTAAGTGATCATATTGGAAGACTTGTTGATCAACACGTCTCCCCTGCCAATAAATCGATGATTTTGGAAAAAATTGAGTGACCTGTGTGAAGGAAAAACATGCCTGTTCCATTGAGATTCCGAAATGATATAACTCACTGTTTTCCAGCATTTCATACAAAATAAATTATTCATTAGAAGATTTGAATTCTTTATTTAGTTAGACAAAAGTTTTGATATATACCTAAACTGTAAATATAAATGAGATGTAACTGTCCCGTTGTGCTAATGATCTAGGAAATCGAAGCACAATAAACTTTAAATAAAAAAAAAAAGATTTGGAAAATGTATAAGAGATCATGATGGACACTTTGAATACCTTTTGTGAAATTTAATGTGATGAAACGATATTTTGAAATTGTTCCTCTCGTTTCCTTTCAATATTGAATCCTCTAGTTATAAAATCCATAATTTCAAGTAATAAAGTAAATTTGAACATTTGAGAAAAAAGCTCTTGACCCATTGCAATAGGAATTTATTTTGCGTCAAATTCTGGAAATACAATGAGTTATATCATTTCGGGATCTCAATGAAACAGATATGTTTCTTCTTAATTTTGCACTCAGGTGACCATTTCTTTTTCCTTCACTTTAGGCTAATAAGTAACTTGAAAATATTGATGTTATAACTGTGGCATTCAATAGTGAAAGAAAACGAAGAGGAAGTATATGAGGTAAAACCTGTAATTTAACGATTCATGGAAAGAAATTGTATTTACTCCTATAAGCCACAATATTTTCAGTGTTCTCATTATCTTTCATATCGAAACTTCAGGAAATAATATTCCATTAGTTTTCCTCACATGAAAATCTTTTTTTACTCGTTATCTTAGGGAAAATTGTTGGTTTCCTTGAAGGTGACTTCATCTTTTTCATATTATGATGAAAATATTACAAGAGTCAGACACACAGAAGTTTCAAAAGGATGGTTTTCCATTCTACTATCATTTAGATATTATATATAAAGAATAACATCCGGTTCGTATTATTTCAAGGAAATATTTCGATGTTGGTTCGGGATTTCCCTTTGAGTTTCACCTCGCATTTTCGCAACTCGAAAGTGATAGCATTTGCAAAAAGGAACTTGATAACAACAAAAGCTGCTCGCTACAATCATCTGTGGTATCAAAACGATAAAAACACATTTCACTCCTTTTCATTATACGATAATGTACATAATAGGAAAACACATCGACCATTGTAGGTTCGATATTTTTTCGGCGTAAGACACGCTTTAATGTTCAAGGAAATATAGAAAAACACCTCGATAAACATATAAATATTTATTTTTTGACACTTCATAACTTGAAGATTTCGAAATGAATATGCCCTGTATGAATTTTCGTGAATTACACAAAAGAAAATGCCCAATTTCTTAATAAATAATTTCGATCATTGTGAATATTATTCTCAGCCAATAATGGTGTAGGTATAATTTGAGATTTCCATCATGAGTTACCCATCGTCGAGTTTTTCAAATCATTGAATGATATTTTGCCCTAGTGACTGCAAAACAGGGTGTATATTTCAAAAACTCAGTTTTATTTTTACTACACTAAATTAACCACTGCGAAGAGTTGAGCACTGGCTGGTTGACATAAAACTTTTTTCAGTTTGTGAAGAAGTATATTCTGATGTCACAGTGAACTTTTTAAATATATATTCAAGAAATTCTGAATGGGTACCTATGTTTTGTGGTTATTTTTAGCTTACTACACAACTAGAAGATAGTGAATGAATGAATTGTAAAAATCTTCTGAATAGAGTGTGATATTAATAGTTTTATAGGCTAGGGTAACATCTACTGAACTTGAAATTGTGAATGAGGAAGAACTTCATTAATGAAGTGTTAATGGTAGAAGAATCGATAAAATTAATTCGTAACTCCGAAACTGTACATTCTCTTTCACTTTGTCATGTTATTATGCGGCGAATTTCTCTACTTTTCCGTTCCCTAATTATTTTGGTAATCGGAATTATTTTCCGGAAATATATCAACGAGACGAAACAGATAACTGAATCGTATGTAGTTAAAGCTAAATTGGAGAGCATCTTATTCAATTAAGTGCAGGAGGGCATCATAATGATCGAGCATTGGTGCTTGACAGAGGAGCTCAATATTAACCCAACCAAGACTGCAGCAATCTCATTTAGCCGAAAAAGAAAACTTCCAGATATGCAATCCCTTTTCTAAATAAAGAAATCATGGAATTGAAGTCTGAAGAATATTTTGTGATCACTGATGGCGTGCAGAAGTTTAGCTGGAAAGACTTGAGGCTGTAGCTCCCAAATACCTACTGTGATGAATGTACGTCAATACTGTGAGACCCATAATCACATATGGGGCAGTGGTCTGGCACCCCAAAGCAGGTCAAATTAGCACGAGAAAATCCATGGAAAGATACAAAGACCAGCCATTGTGTGCACCACTGGAGCTTTGAGAAATTGAGCAATTAAGAACACTCGAGATTATCACAGATCTCACATCTCTCCATCTAGTCATAGATTAGCCTATGAGGCCATTCTCGTCTTTTCCTTCTGAATATGCAGTATTTTTTTAGATCTGATCAGATAGGTTCAGGCCAATGGTGTGCTCCACACCAGGGTATTTCGGTACTGTATGAAATGAGCTCGAGAAGAGATGTCCTTATACGCCAAGACCGGAATTTTCTGAATGATCAATACCTAACGTAACGGAAATCTGAATGTAGCCGCTCTGCAAAAATGACATCGCATCAGGATATCTAAACAAAGAACAACAGACAACAGGAAATATGAATGTATCTTCCCCACATAGTGTTTCGTACTTGTCCAATTGTCGAGAGAATCCCGCATTATACCAGACGGGCTAACAAACTCTGGCGCATGTAAAACTGTATTAATTCATCTGACGTCACATCTATGACGTAACTGGAGCGCATACCGAGAAATCAATACCTTCCGCTGTTCTGCTCGAGGTGTGTGTGACTGTTGCCACTTTGGCATTCTGAATACTTTATTCAGCATATTTCCTGACTTGCGAGCATTAAAAAACTAAGATTGAATATTTTAAGAATTTCTAGAAAACACCTACATAGAAATGTTCTAAATGAAGAAGGTATCTTCTGGTGAAATCACCGGGGCTTGATGCATTCCAAGACTGCTCTTGGAAACTTCAATCATGAAAGATCAAAAATTTGTTCAGATTTCAGTAAAATTTATATGCAAATTCCAACAGGGTTCTACTGGATCTTTTTGTGTGGGAAAGCATCAGGACAGATGAGCATGTAGACGTAGGGAAGAGGATGAAACTCCTGAACACCTGATTGAAGAATTCATCGCCATCAGAAGCTAACGTGAAGAATGCTGAGGGAGTTACATATTACAAGATCAAGACATATCATCCAAGATTCTGGAGAGCTTGGGAACTGGATGGAAAGCTGTAGCATGCAATTAATCAGATCGCTGTATATTAAGGCGGTATCCAAAGATCAGGACATTGGCTGACGAACACTGACACGCACAAAGGAATATCCGTCAGGGGCTGTCAGCAAATTTTGTGATCGTGCTGCTTCGATAGATAGCCACCTCATGAGCTGCATGCTACAGCCGTTAGACTACTCACATATCCGCATCAGGGGAAACATAGGCCGCAAGTTAGGAATTTCCTTAGCTTAGGAGCCAGTGTAGGAAATTCCAACTACGAGTATGTATACCTTTTCAACTTCAAATTGGGATCTATCAAAATCGAATTGGGAATTAACATATTCAGATTGGGAATAAACACATTCAAATTGGGAATAAACACATTCAAATTGGGAATAATCAATTTCAAATTGAAACGGCATTCGTGGCTATGTATATCAAGATCAGGCATGATCAGAAGATCTTTATATTGAAGAAACATGAAGAAAAAACCATTAATATATATTTGAACTTATCAAACATTCAAAAAGTGTAAGAAGTACACATATTTCATAATTGTGCTCAAACTCTCATATCAAAAAAGGTCAAAACATCAGGTATGAACCTCTGGATATGAGCCACTTATCTTGTACAGGTACTAACTATAATGGTTCATGGTTGATATATTTCTTCTTATCAAATTTTCCGTTCTTTGAAGACGAAATTCTGTCTGTGTTATGTTTCCATTGTATACCGAAATTACCTGCTTTTTCATTGAATCTGCAGCTTTCTTCTTTGTATAAGGCATGATTATGAAAAAGAAATTGTAGACTTATCGTTCGTTACTTACTTTGGACAAATTTGAGAGTTAATTACATATCGAGTAATTCAAAGATCTGATTCACATGGATGTCATTCCAATATTAAATTGATTATTTCCAATCTAATTTTGATTATTCCCAATTTGAATATGTTAGTTCCCAATTTGATTTTGATAGTTCCCAATTTGAAGTTGAAAAGGTATAGAACACACAATATGCTCCTGACCCAAGCGTTTGAGAAGCAGGCATCATCAACCTACCTTAGCTCAGTGGAAAGTGAAGGTTGTGATGTTTTCATAGTATCGTTTTCTAACTGTGACTTCCATCACTTAAAGTTTATGTCTATGGGAAATGAGCTGTCGCTTCTCAAATAGTCAGAAATTTCTTCACCGATTGCCATATTTAAAAGGGTTTTCGAATCAGTTCTGAAGTATTAAATCCCTATAAAACCAAACTGAGACCAGCCCAAGTGAAAGAAAGACGAAACTCCATTGTCCAAAGTAGTTTATAATAACAATAAATTTTTTCAATTGGATGCAGATTATCCAGACCACGTCATACAGATCTTTGATCGATTTGTTTCATGATTTGAATAATTCATTTAAGAGTGTAACAAAGCATCAGATATTGATCGACTTCATTCTGTTTCACGGTACCTTGCCCTTCATTGGTAACCTACAAAGTGAGCTAGCATCTTCCACCCTTATCGGTCGCATAGATTCGGTATTAGCTTCAAAAGAATGAAAACACTCTATGTAATATTAGTTATCGTCGGTTCGTCTTTTCACCCAGTTCGGGCTTCCCCAACA
Source organism: Adalia bipunctata (assembly GCA_910592335.1). Lineage (NCBI taxonomy): Eukaryota > Metazoa > Arthropoda > Insecta > Coleoptera > Coccinellidae > Adalia > Adalia bipunctata. The sequence continues at coordinate 7,448,286 of OU342955.1, read as the reverse complement.
ACACAAGGATTCAACTGGCTCAGAATATCGACTTGGCGTGACACGATTATCGGAAAAACAGGTGGCATCGGAAGCACTCCCTATAAAGTCCGCCACCTGTGTGATTGAGTTTTATGAAAGAGCTAGTCGAGTGAAGTCATGGAAGGTTGGTTTATCTTCATCTATTCAACTTTCAACTCTCTCTCTCTCTGTCTCTGTTACCTTCCTAGTCTCAATTGAATGATATCTGGGGGCATAAGCTCAACGCCTCTTCGTTATGCATTAATTGTTCGATTGAGTGTAAAAAACTCCCAGTTATGTGTATTCATACGGGGGTGGTTGTTTTGTGATGAAAGAAAATATATTGAATGAAAAATTTTTGGATGCTAGAGAAGGGAGTCAAAAATAAACTATTGTGAAGAAGACGATGAGGAGCTAGAAGAATCAATAGAAGATAATGAAGAAGAAATTAAAAAATCACCACCGGATGACAAAATCCCTCACCCAACATCTCCGGCAGAAATCAAAGAGATAATCAATAACTTGAAGACAAGAAAGTCCCCTGGAAAAGATAAAATTACAAATCTCATTGCTGAAAAAATGTCAAAGAAAGGAACGGCAGCTCTCACTAGCATAGCTAATGGCGTGATGAGAACAGAGCACTTTCCAAAAAGATGGAAATCTGCCGAAGTGATTGTTTTCAATAAACCAGGTAAAGACAAAAAGTTCCCACAGAACTATAGACCGATAAGTCTGCTCCCAGCCCTAGGAAAAATTGTGGAGAGAGTCTTAGCCAGACGACTTGATGAAGAAACAGAAGCCCTGACGACGATACCGAGTGAACAATTTGGCTTCCGAAAACAACATTCAACTGAACAACAGCTTCTAAGAATGACTGGGTATATCACAGAAGGATTTCAGAATAAACAAGCCACAGGACTACTACTACTAGATGTAACCAGAGCTTTTGATAGAGTATGGCAGGAGTTCCCCAATGATCCATACTAGGACCGCTACTCTATAACATATACATACTTACATGATATACCAAGAAATCCAAGATGCCTGCTTGCTCTATACGCGGACAATACGGGCAAAGCAATTAGGCACAGAAATACAAAAATAATTCACAAAAGACTTCAAGAAGCTGCAGATGATATCAGTCAATAGTGTAACAGATGGAAAATCAAAATCAATGGAGAAAAGAGTCGAGCAATACTCCTTCAAAAGAGAAGACTGAAGATGGAATCGAAGATAACCATAGACAATAATGAAATTGAATGGAAGAATGAAGCTAAATACCTAGGAGTAATATTAGACAAAGGACTACCGTGGAAACAGCACATTAAGTATGCAGTGGATAAAACGAATGTAGCAATGAAAAGATTATACCCGATTATAGGCAGAAGAAGTCAAATGAACAAAAACACGAAATTGAGGATCATAAAAGCAGTCGCCAGACCGCAGCTAACATATGGATCAACAGCATGGGGATATGCAGCGAGAACCCATATAAAAAGGATACAAAGCACAGAAAACAAATTTCTGAGATGGGCATTAGACGCCCCCTGGTTTGTTAGGAATGATCAAATCCGAAAAGACATTGAATGGGAATCCATTACTACATTCATCAAACGAAAAGCTGCAAAAGCCTATGAAGAGCTAGTGAACATCCAAATGACGACCTAGAAGGTTAGTTGACTATGACCCCGCTGAAGATGAAAAAACAGCGAGAATTTACCGCAAAAGACCTAGAGACCAATTGCGAAAATGAAGATATAAAACTCCACACTTAGTGAGAGATATCCAATTGAAGGATGAAGACAAACACTCAGCATAAAAGAATGCTAAAGAGAAAATAACAGATAAGATGATGGAAGGTTTATAGGCTCATGCCCGAAACCAACCGCAGAAGAGTTGTTTAGTCGGTAAGAAATCGAAACTACCCAGAAAGACTGGGTGTCTGATGTAAGATTCACCTCTTCTAGAACAAAAAAAAATGCTAGAGAAGTCTGTCTGCATGTAGATTCGTGCCTCATGCTGATGAGAGGTATTGGGATTCGAAAGAAAATTGCACAATATAATACATAATCTATATTAAAATTAAAAATTTGAACTTTCAAATTATAGAATAAGTTCCTAAGGACTCGAACAATGAATTTCTACAAATTGAAATTATAAACTGAAACTATGATGTATAAAATCAACAAAAATATCGATTCAATTCCAATTCAATGTCAATAAATATCGAATATATAACCCCTTTTCACTATAATACTTCACTCAAGTGCGTACCGCCAAATAATTTCAAAACTACGGATTTTATCGAGATAAAATTTTGCAGTTAGACAAATGATGGCGTATTCAAGCTACATTCAGAATTTCGTTGAGATCACTGATCCTACAGCGCTTTTGTTGATTTTGAAACGCCCTTTGAAACGGTCATAGCTGACCGTCCTAATGCAATAAGTTTTGTGAATCGCTTGGACAAAAAGTCATCCGTTCTTGTTCTTACATGAAACATTTTTCTCTAAGGTCAACAGTTGAAGAACTAAAGGGGGGTCTCGCTTCGCTGACTCGATTTCATAGGATAGATTTCACATCACTGCAAGTGTTCCCGATTCGTTCGAAGGAATTTATAGCACATCCTGAAGTGCATTCATAAACCACAAATTCGATTGTTTCGACGATAGCTTGTTAGATCATACGACTCATAGGATGTATGGAACAATTAATAGATTTCCAGGATAAAAATAATTCCGACCCTGAGTATTACAGCAACAACCCGCTAAGCCATGTAAACATCAATTATATTAGAAATGACGTCAATAATCACCTCGATCTCGATAATCTCGCACATCGGATATGGGGAATAACGGCTTAGTGCAATCACTGGTGGTTTGAACTCCTGGTTGTTTTTGAACCACTCGATAAGCTTCCAATACATTTTTGGTATTAGATTTTTTCATAGCCCAATCCATCATGATTCTCATAATTCCGAAAATATACCTACATATTTATATTACCATTAGGGATAATGAGAACTAATAACCTTGAAGTTATACTTCCATGAAATAAAATAATGGAGGGATATGGTCTCTTCCTTTGACCAGAAATCAGTGTCTGAAATAGTCAATTCATGGGCTCAAAGGATGAAATATGGCGGGCTCCATGAGTGAAATTTCGCACAGGACGACATTGACAAAGTCGGGGACATTCTTTGCAATATTCCAGAACCTTCAGCTCCTTCCACCAATTCCTGGATAAACTTCCTACATGGTAGTACACAGTAGACTCACACAAACTAGGTTCTTCCACGAACTCAACATGCCAGCTCGGCATGGAGGATCATCTGAGTACAGAGCATGTATTAGGGCAGTGCTCTGTAGGGGCAGCATCAGCTTTTAGACTTAAGGGGTCAGGCAAACTGATTCTTGAGGGGTCGATAAGCGACCATCATCTGGGATCACTTTCATTATTTTTATTGAATGAAAGGACTCAAAATGCACTGTAGATTGATTAAAATCTATATTCCTGTGCTGTGCCTAAGGTGGCGTAAGGACAAGTAACAAAGCCTACACAGAACACAACTGCTTCTCCGGACTCGTACAAGTTACAAGCTTCGAAGCTTGTAGTCCTCAGGAGACCTAGGAGTAATGAGGATAAACAATATATCAATTCCTAGTCCGGAAGACGAGAATATATAAATAATAAGGTATAAAACGAAGTAGAAAAACTCCTACTTATCTCGAGTTGAGAGGAAGAAATTATTGATAAATCATATTTTTCTCTCTCTGAAACCGAAAAAGGGAGAGATCAAACTGAACTCAAAAACGAACGAAAACAAACATAAACCAATAGAATGAATAGAAACGAACAAAAATAACACAAACCAACCGAAATTATTAATAACGAATAAAACTCAACAATTCTAAGCAAACAAAAACGAACAACAAACAGAAATTAACAAAAATAAAACAAAGAAAATTAAATAGAAACGAAGCTGAAGCAGATGATATTAGGATTGTGGTAATACATTGTGGTAAACAGAGCTGATTGTTCAAAAAGATTCTAAATATCGACATATCCAATACTGGATACACACACACAATGTTGTTCAATACAAAAACAACCCTTTTCTCTGCAGCAATTCTTTAAATAAGCATAAGGAAATTTAAAACACCGATTTCGTTAAAACGAAACATTCTTTGTCCATTATGTTAACATGAAATTTTCTCCTTATTTTTTTTTCATCTACAGGTCCAGAAAAAAAATGAACCAACTTGTTTAGGTGGTATTTCTGCAATGTGTTCGATTATTACATAGCAGTGTCTTAAACAGTATCATAATCAGTTTTCTCATGCTGCATCTGTAATTACATACATTCTTGAATAAGTCGACTTCATACATTTATGTCACTTTTTTATTCTTTAACTACAATATGTACACCATGTGTGTATCATTATAGATACATATGTGAAGTGAGAATTATATATAACATGGTGTTATTATGCTTTAAATAACTTTCTGAAAATATCACAATCCTGAACAATTTATTCCAATATCCTCAAGGAAATTCAGAATGCAAAATAGGGAATAGGTAAATAATTGCACTTTATTATAGAAAACTGCCACATATAAGTGAGAAAATTTAGAGGGCACTAAATATCCGGATATTTAGTCAATTTTGAATCCATGCAGGTGAAACATAGGAATTACACCAATTGTCGAGATTATACAGAGTGCCTTTTTATAAACGTTATTGCAAGAGGTGCATTAAGTCGATAAATATGTATTAAGGGTTCATGAGGGCGATAGCTTTCTCAAATCTCATACTCGCTATTTAGTTTCGCTACTCACGCAATCTTGCTATAAATCACAAGCGAAAACAATCTCAGATTAGCTTCAATTTCATATATGGCTTCGGTAATGAATTTTTCAAATTCTTTTAGCATAAAAAATTGAAGCATTCAGAAAATTAAATTTCGCTCATGAAACTTGTCTCTCTACACTTTTTTGTATCGAAGTATCTAATACTTTTCAATTTGTCGTACCACAGGAGATAAATTATTCATTAGAAATAATTGATCTGGGACAATTTTTTTTACTGGAGAGAATATTGGCCTTTGATCCTCAAGTGACCAGGAACCTAGTCTAAAGCGACACCACGGCACTTCTATATCATTTTTGAATTGATAACATGAGAGCTGACTGCTTTGATAGCAGATAGATGCATCTATGATAGCAGCTTGACCTGCTCGACTGTCAGAATGGACCGCTATGTCACATCTCTGATCGTTTCTTCTTGGGTTCATCTGCACGTATCTTCCAAGTATTTCTGCCTGAAAGGAGCCCAACGATAGTGAGTATTTGGTGCTAATTCCTCATACTCCTGCTCCTGTTATGGCTTTTGAACCGCCTATGTACCATTTAATGGCATTTCTTTTGGATATCTGGGTGTTGGGTTTTCTTTTCCTGCCTTCCCTCCTAATCAGCATCATAGAGAAGCATTTTTGGATGCATACACTCCTGATCATTTCGTCACTTGGAAGGTTCGCTAATAAGATGTACTTGGTTAAAGAGGACCAGACTCACTGATTTTTGGTTCTTTTGGTTTCAGAAAATTTTTGTGAAAATATAACTTCTTAATTGCTGTTTTACTTCTCCTCTCGGGCCATATATCAAAAAAATATAACTTCTTAATTGCTGTTTTACTTCTCCTCTCGGGCCATATATCAAAAAGTTATTCAAGGTTATATCTAGTATCCACATTTTCATGTTTTTTTTTTCAATGGGATTAAATCTGCACTTGCATCAAAAACTGAACGTGGACTTTATATGCACTACATTACGTTGCGATTGAATAAAAAAGTACCTAGTTAAATCATTTCTGTCTAAAACAAATCATTGAATGAATTACTTGCTGCAGTGTTTTAAATATGACGATGGTAGGTTCTTGGTATTCTTTTCAATATTGATGAACGAAAGGAAAATTCTAGTACTGGAGTATGTAAATTATTAGACGAAATATTCCACGTTTATCACATAAATATTTATGACGAAGGTATTTTAACGAATTCCTAGTCTTGAAGTGGGTGTCCCTAATGCTTGTTTTTCTCAATGAGATTCAATTGACTGAATAGGCGACACAGCCAAAATCAAAAATTCATATTTCCAGGATGTAAGCAGAACTCAATATTGAGACACGCTGACTATTTTATAACTGATTTTCATTGATCATATATTTGATCATATATGAAATAGTATTATGTTAAACAACCATAGTAGTTGAATTGAAGCACCTGTTCTGAATATAATGGACCATTTACAGGAGGCCAGTAGCCAAGAGTCCACTAAGCCAATCCAATTCTAGCCTCTTGTAAATAGAGACAATCTACTGCATTGGACTGTACCCAAGCCCAAGCCATTCCAGTGGAATGAAACGATTTCAAATTTTTCATGGCACTGGCTTATTGGACTACTCTCCTTCAAACTGGCGACTAATAAATAATAATGAAAAATGAAACTGTAGTTTTAAGAGCCAGCATAATATGTTGATAATTTGGGAAAGGCAGTTATCGCTTTTTGTGAACGCCTGAATTAGATATGATGCAGTCATAGCTCAAGACCGAAAAAGTTGTTACTTTGTTAACAGTGAGAGGTCACTCAAGACAATGTTTCATGATATGAAAAAAATACTGGCATAACAAAAAATTATATGTGCGTGTTTAAAACAATGTTAATACTAAATTTTGTCCATATCGTTGGTGCAGCACTTGACATACTTACTGAGGCGTATCAGGAAGCAATCTAAAAATATCTATAGATAATTTTTGAGGGTTGAGAGGGAAAATTTACTCCAACGGGGTCAATTCTACAAAACAGAATTTCCCATCACTGGTAACGTGTTTGTTTTTTCCTTTTTTAGTATGGATTTTGGAAGTGGTTTCAAGTAAAAACTACAATGCAGATGTTCTCGGAAATGTGAAGAAATGTAATGAGGGTTTAGTTGCATTGATAATAAGTTATGAATTTATTCAGAAAATATTGATAAGTGCCAACTTTTTAAAGAAGTTTTGAAAGATGATTTGCAAAAAGCTTGAACGTTTTGCAGTATTGCTGCAAAACATGGAGCAATGATGACGTTAGCCGAGATGTCAGAAAGCAATTCGAAAAAGCTGTAGAGCACGAAGGGTATTCTGTCCATAGCTGCTCAACTTATGACAATACTAATTTTATTATGTGAATGTATTGTACCAGGTCGAAGACATTGTGATATATCGAAAATATGTTGGACCGAAGAAAATTTGTGCGGTAGATATTGATTTGCGATAGCTGACAAGTTGCAGACACATTTTTGTGATTCAAAAAAGAAGAGCAGAAGGTGCAAACGATTTGCAAGATGCTTGAAGGTTCGGAGGTGCAACACTTTCAGCAATGACGTTCTGCGAGATGTCAAGAATTAATTCGAAAACTTTTGGAAAATTGTGGAGGAAGCTGAAATCCTGCCAAAAAACAGCTTCAACTGATGATAAGCTGGTGTTCTCGAAGATGCTGAAGAGATGTTGCGAATATGCTTGATCGAAATACATCCCTTCAGATATTGATTTGCGTAACTGAATTTAACACGGGCTTTTTATTTTAAACTTGTGTGGTTTGGGGAGAGTATGAAGAAACGGTTTGCAAGATCCTCGAAGGTTTGGCGGTATTGTTGGTGCAGCAGTTTTGGAAGAAGGGGATGACCTACATCAGGGTCGGTCGAATTGAGGGTGACGGGAAGTAAGCTTTTGGTGGCCTACCTTCGCAGCTGAAGCCTTGTTGAATTGGGCCCCAGAGCATTTCGCTACAGTGATGGCAGTTGGTGGGTTTGTGGAACGTTTTCTTCAAGAAGCTGTGACCGTGCGCGGCGGGCGGCTTCTCGGCGGAGCCGGCCACCGACGCCATGTCGTTCACGCCAGATTTTCACCGTGAACTCGCACTGGCCGCTCGCATATTACAGGTCTATGTGATTTCGAAACCGTAAGCGAACATGCTGCGGCCTTCTGGTATCTCTGAGAGACAGAGTTACATGCCTAAGGCGCATTTCTCGGCGTCTCCCGTTCACAGCTAACCATCACTAACGACTGACTATTGGATGATCGAGTGCGCATACTTAATACGCCTCCGACGCTGTGTCGCTGCCACCGGAACCGATGCGTCCCGACGCTTCCGCGCCTCTCCGCGGCCCGCCCATCGAATCCTTTCTGGGTCGTCGCGACACCTGTTGTCTTCTAAAAAATTCAGCTTTGTGAAAGCAAAGTTGTCTATTTTGCACGATTCGCAGGCCAGGATCTACGATTTTTCCTGAATTCATAGAAAAAACAAAAATAAATCATGCAAATGAATAATGAAAATAAAAACTAATAATAAGGAAAATATCACAAGGAAAGAAATTGGACTTTTTTCATCACATAGCATCACGCGGCGTGATTTTCTTTCCACGAACGCATCTATCAACTCCTCGAAATCTGTTTCGGAAGCAGTTTTGTATTCTATAGCTAAGATCGAGAGGCCATAGAGACTTTTCTGACTCATTAAGGAACGCAAATAATTTTTTATTATTTTCAATTTGCTGAAACTGCTTTCACATTTTGCAGACGTGGTAGGCAATGTGCACTATATTCTATATAATGTCAGCTATACTGACATTATAGGGAAAGCATCTTTCAGATCTTGCCTGTGAAGAATTTGTAGCAGGTCTAATGAAGTCGATCTTTCACTTATTTCAGGAACCAACATTTTGAAAACCGCTAGTTCCTAACAAAAATCAACTGCATTCAAGTCTCTTCAATATTTTTGCGCTAAAAGGATCCCATTTTCTGCAGATCCTCTTTTTGCATGTTTAAAAGGGCATGGCCATTGAGGAATGAGAAATTCGTATGCAGACTCTCTGCGCTTTCTAATCTTTTTTTGATTTCTGACAATAATCTGTCGAAAGCAACCCTAATTTCCTCGGAGAATAAACCAACTAGATCCGTTCTTGACTCATCATCGCACATTTCGTCAACCTGCTGTTTCTTCTTGGAAACACGTTTATTTCTAAGAATTGGCTCCACATCCAATTTTTCTGAAAGAAGTGTAGCTTCCGAGATCCAGTTTTCAATAAGTTTTTATGTCATTGTAAATTATTGAGCAAGGCATTAACAGCTTGACGTTTAGTCCATCTTGTTTGGCTACTTTCTTTAAAATTTGTTTTCGTCCACTTCTTCATAATTGTCCACCATGTGGTTGAACTAACAAAAAAACAATACAGTTTTTGTACAACACCAATCGTCGATTTAGTATACCCCATAATTCCTTTCATTATAAGGAATTTTCAAACGAAATTAATTTTGTCCCTTAGATAAGTAGTAATACTTGTCAATTAAAAAAAAATGATGAGGCATCCATGCTAAATATTGAAAAAACTTAGTGTGAAGGTACTTTACATACTCACTGTGTCCATCAAAAATACGCAAATATATCTCGTCAGATGAAACCACTCAAGACACGGGGCCTTTATAAACTATTGTAACTCTGTAGTAACAATAGAGAAGCTGAGAAGAGTAGGCAGAGGCAAATGCAGAATATAATGTAAACGACCACTTTGATGTAACAATTATTTATAGAGACCCCGTACTTGTATTTGCCTAGTAAAGGCATTCATCACTAACACTGATCCACCCTAATTTATGCTAAGGTGAATGAAAAAAGGACTATCACCTCGCCAGACTGGAGTGAAAGGGTTTAAATTGAAACGCGAATAATAGAATATAAAAGTTTAATTCCAAACCACAATTGAACAATAAATATGTATATTCAGATTAAAGCATTAAGTATATTGTCAGGAAATACAAAAAAAGGTATAAAACTGGTGCTTAAAATTATTGCACACATTGTATGATAATACTGTTCGTTCAATTCATTGAGACACATAATACTCTTTAAACACAACAAATATAGGTTCCATACAAAAATAATATGAAATGTTTATATTCTGTTCTGTAAAGGTGTTTTTAATCATTCTACTGAGCAAGTGTAAGAATTATTGAAATAACTAGCAGGCGAACTCCTATAGTGTGCAATAATGAATTATATTCACACCACCCTACAGGAAAGATTAATTTGGAAAGGTAGAAAAATAGAAGATTTTGGTTCTACTTGCATGAAAAAACAGTTCTAAGTTTGATCTATGCACAATTTTTTGTGTTGGTTAAAATTCTAAAAATGTGAATTTCTGGACCTCCATCACAAAAAACACAATTACTGGTGAATATTGGTACAGAAGTGTGCGAACAATGTATATAAATGAGAATTAGCAAAAACTTCATTCAAGGTAAATAAATTCTACGATACTGTGAGAAATAAGGCTAAAACCAAGAACAATTCACGAAAAGAGGAATGTTATGTTAATTTCTCTCAAAATAATTATCCTAGTCCGTGATCGTCAAAGAAGCCTTGTGGGGTTTCCTCCTGAAAATAAGAAAAATTAATGGTGAATCTTGATCAGCAAACATCAATAATGAACGTGGGTAAGACAATCACAAATTAAATATTACTATTTATGGCAACATACCTAGAAAGTTTCATCCTGCATCCTTATCCACTTTCAAAATTGATGTTCACTACATAGTTGACTTTATCATTCAGATCATAATTCAACATCCCTATTTACCACATTTACAAATAAGAACAGATAAGGTTGAATGAAACCAATTGCTAAAAATCATTAGTATATTGAAGGAACATCACAGAAACTTGTTATTGCAACATTTTTTACAAAAGACCACACTTTAGCTTGAAGATTTATGATTCAAATCATCTCATGTACTACCATACACAAATGTTCAATAACAAATTTATACTCTTGGCCATTACAATTTGAATCACACTCTTATTTTTACAAGTGTTAGTAAAGAGAACATGCATTAAACACCATCACCTGTTCATAAAATATTAACAACAAATAACTCACAAACAATAAAAAATACCTAGTTATCTATAAAATTACTTTCGATATAACATCTTTGTGTATTCAACGATAATTCAGTATGAATTTTGGAAGGAGATGTTGGAAAAATTGTTATGAATCATGATTCCAAGTACATTGTATTTCATTGACAAAGTGTATGGAAGACTAACGACATATTCATTGGAATATTTATAAAAAGAAGGAATTGCATCTAGGACTTAAAAAAATGCATACAAATCTATTCATGCAAGGAATGTGAAATAAAAAAAATGCAGTATGTATTGAAATTAATTAGGCCACATCCAAAAAAAATTGATCAATTATACAAAAAAATTATGTATAGAATAATTGACTGACTTAATGGAAGCTCCATGAAATAAGGGCAGGGCACCTATTTTCTATAAAACAATGTATTGAAAATTTTGTTGTTGTACAGGTGGTTAGGCCATATCAAGTAAACACTGGTACACTCAAATATTTATGAACAATGTATTAAATTGGTTCTGGAAGCGTTGATTAGAGGAGACCGATGTCCCTTAAAGCACCTTCCACTGCTTCATCCTTGGAAAAAATAATACTCTACTACATATAATGTTAAAACATTACTCAATCACTAGACAGCACCAAAAAATACAACTCTCACCAAAGCACATCATGGATATTTAATAAGTGTTAAAAGGAACTCAGTGCAATTGAAGATCAGCTACAACTAAAATGATAGCTATTTTTAAAGCAGAAATGAAATGCTCTTTTGAGTACCATGAAAACAAAGAAGTAAAAGTGAAAAATTTTCATTTTGAATATTCAGGTTGGAGTTTGAATTATAATTGAATTCAATAAAAAATATCAATAAAACACTTACCAATAACACAGGGTTCTCAAAGTGTCTCAAAAGTGCTCACCTTCAACCCACTTATTATATTTGAATCAAAATTCCAAATAAAAGCAGACTGTTTCTTTCATGTTTATTGAATGGAATAGAACAACTCAAATAATATATAAATATTCAATGTTATATAATAATAAATAGCATCAGAGGCTTTGATATCAATAGGAACAATAAATATCAGTTTAAAATTAGACAACAATGTAGGCAAATATGCAGACTCGCTAGAAATTTTGCCTTCATTTGTCAAGTTCAAATCTCAATAAGAACTATAGGCAACATTATAATTCTCTTTTTCACATGGAATGATAAGATGAATTTATTCGAGTAGTTGAATATGCAAAATTCACCCTCTCGCACTTCTTTCCAAATTTTTTAGTGAAAATGGATAACATTCATGTGTAATAAAATATATACAAGCAATGGAGCATGTATAAAGCAACATGAAAATTCAAATAAAACTAAAATGGTAACAAGTTCTCCATGCACTACAATAATGGCACTTCCACAAGCATTAAATTAACAACCAAGAAAAAGTTCATTAATGGCTAATGTTAAATAGGGTTACGTAACTCATATTATGTTTGATAGTCAGGCCACAGTATAGTATCACCAAAAGGTTAGTTTGTAAAGATTATAGGTATGTTAAGAATTTAATATATTAGACATCAGGGATAAAAAAAAACTTCAAATCAAGAAAACTCTGAAAATTCAAAAAAAAACCTGAAACTCACCTAACTTCAATAAGATACATGATACATGAATGCATTAGTACCCTAAAATAATTAAATATTCGATCTTTACGCTAAAAGCTGAATGAAATTTTTCAAAACAATAATTTTGGGATATTTCTAAATTAACCATATTCTTCAAAGAAAACTTTAATGATTGGTTTCAACCTGGTTATTAATTCAACCAAATGAAATGGCATGATTCAATGTCGGCTAAAATTAAAGAAAAAAAAAGAAAGTGGCTTCCAACATGAGTCAAAATTAACACAAGTCAGCATTACTTATCACTTTTGGCAACGTCACATCTATCAATTGTCATTCAAATCCTTTGGGGGTGCATTTAAAGAAAACAAGAAAAGTAACACAAATTTACATCTGAAGCATTGAGTGACGATGTAAACATCTCAAGAGCATAGGACTAAAAGACAAGTTCTTTGGTTAATATCTGGACTACAATATTCATTAATTCTTCATGGCACCTATATGGCATTAATAAGAAACATTTGCATTCTTCAGAATGAAATTATAAAAAATCTTTGGTAGGAATAGACAAGCTAATGATATCAAAATATTTAATGTCTTCAGTGTTCAGTTTATGATAAGTTATCATACTGGACACCAGAAGATCTTAATGGAAATGCAATTCAATGTGGAATGAGAATCCCATTCTTAAAGGACTAGTAGATGAAGGATTTTATATCTTGGACATATAAGGAAATATATGTTCATACGAAAGATGTGCACCTAATTGGAAACGTTTGAAAAAATTCCAGATATTAGCAAATATAAACTAGTTTATATATCATCATTTCCAGGACTAACCTCTTGTAGAAGATCCTGTGCAGCAATTGCTTTCAACACAATCTTCTTACTTGTCTCTTGAATTTCTCCCCCAAGGAGCAGCTCATCTAAGATGAAGTACGCTTTTTCAAAATTGAAAATTATATCCAACTCACAAACCTGTAAACATAACAGTTCACTCAAGTCAAATAGTAGATATATAAAATGTGATACTTACACTTCCGAAATATTTATCCAGTAATTCCACATATCGATGGATTATTTCCAATGTAAGAAGTTCATTGTCATCTTGTTCAATAGCACAGCAGAAATATAAACTTGCATACCTTAAACCAATGTAATATAGGTATTTGAAATAAGCCTTTTCAATTTACAAATCTACCTTTTATACACAATCTTCAAATCTTTCCATTCAAGAAAACTACACATTTTTGGTTTCCGAGCAAGAATTGTTGTGATCAACTCTCGAGTTATTTTTTTCTTCAGTTTATCCGGATGTGCTACATACCATTTCTGTAAACGTAACTTGCCTTGCCGACTAAATAGCAGCATAAATTGCATCTAAAATCAAGGGATAGTTAAGTATCAGAATAGCTGAAGATAATATGTAAGCATACCATTGTGATGAAAATCTCTTGATACGGAAAGCCCCAATTAAAAAGATATGAACATTCCTGTCGGGAAGACTGGACCTGAACAAATCAATAATTGAATATAACAAGAACCGAAAAGTAATCAATTTTCCTATTCAATGCAAACAGAAACACACCTGACATGCACCTTGCCACTTTCAGTAACGTCGACGTGACAGTTGTCTTGACTAGTTGACTCTTGACAGTTGACACAGTGTCACTGTGACAGTGACAGTTTTTCTGACACGATGACATTAGTCCTGACACGATGACAGTAGTCCTGACACGTTGACAATAGTCCTGTCACAGTGACAGTAGTCCTGACGCAGTGACAGTACTAATTGGTTCGTAGCTTAGATTATATATCCCTTAGATTATATATCCCCTATATTCAGGGATATATAATCTAAGGTTCGTAGCCTACGATTGGTTCAATGGTTCTGTGTGTACAAACACGGTTTATGACAAACCGTGAACTGAATGTGGCAACATCGTATTGTATTTTCCAAGGGTAAAAGTTTTGTAAACATGCGGTGACGTATTATAGCATTTCAGATGAGTTATCGCACCGCAAAAAGTAAGACTACGACGAACGTAATTAAAATTGAGCATGATTTCTTCATCAAGTCAGTCCAACCAATTCATATAAGACCATTTTAGTCTCAAAATTAAAAAATTACAGGCATTCAGACAAAATGTATGGTGAACCCCCATTTCCTATATGAGGAAGAGCACAAAAAGAGTTAAGGGTCAAGAGCGAGTAATTTTTTAAGAATAAGTTTGAAAACTTAATATCTTCTCTATACAATATTTTTTTGAAACTGAGTCTCTTTCGCTAACCATTCAAAATAAACCATTCAACCAATGATGGGTTAAACATACGTATAGGTAACTTCCAGAATGACGAGGATGAAAAAACATCAAGTAAAAGTTCATAATGGGATCCAAAGATCTTGTGAGGTTTTGAAAGAAATGAAAACCACAAAAAACAGCATAAGGAAAACTATAATTCACACTATCTGGCTTATTTCTTCTAACATTGAACAAATTGTAAAAAATTCAAGAAATTGGGTACTAGTCACGAGAATTGATATTTTCGAGAGGAATCCTTAGTTCTTTTTTAATAGATAAAATGCCCATTTATTCATTATATTAGCGTTATGTACACTGGAGTGATAACATGGATTGACCTGAGGATGTTCTACATCAGGTCGAAACGTCGAGAAATACATTATATTCAACTCCAAAGTTGTTTAATTGAACTTAATCCAACCAAAAATCTAATATCTGAATGTTAATGATGTCAGAACTTTTATTGCTGATCTCTCATTGTATCAATCCATCTTTTTTTCGTTCACAACCTATCCGTTCAATTTTTCGAAATCATTTTCATGGTGGTGTTAATGTCGACGTCGGCGTACAGGGTCGTAAGACGACGCTTCTACATAATCAATGCCAGCAGCGTCCAACATCACAGTCTTTCCCCTTTATTCGGCAGGAATGTTACACTTTCGCTGTGCGAGCAAAAAAAACGCGATTTTCTGAGATGACAGGGTTGCATCACTGCATAAGTGAATAAACCAGTGGTAAGTGCCATTTTATTCGAGACAATTGGACTTGAAACGGCTATTAATGCTCTATTCGCCTAGCACTCTTGAGGCTATTAGGTATTACCGAGAATACAGTGATTACATGGAAATATTGGAAACTAATTAATCATGTTCAAAGACAACATTACTACCAAAATAACTTTTTCTCCATTCTCTATTCGTCGATTCTGAAAAATATCAACAGAAGGAAAAACAATGCTTGATAGCTTTCTCCACTTCATGATTTTCAGTCACAATCAGCTGAATTCTTCGTTTTCTAAATTTGCGAAGAAAAGAGAGTTGAGAGAAATGTTTCAATTGAAAAAATTTGAATTTGAAATCTTCAAAGACCTTCATCAATGATCATATTAATTACCTACCTTTTGCCAACAAATATTAACAAGGTTGTCTTTCTTTTCGAAAAAATTCAATAGGTCGAGTCATCGGTTTGCTGCTCCCCCTCGTACTTAATAATTCCCATTGAAATTCTGAATTTTAATCGAAATTTCCAAGCTATTTCAAATTCGAAATTGAACATTCAAAAATTTTATATCATTTGTAATTCTCCCCAAAATCTTCTGAAGTCAATTGCTATTGCATTGATCAGTTGGAGGGTATAGGCAAATACATTTATATTATATCTATAAATTTTGAGGGGAGGTATACCTACCATATTTTTTTGAATTTTGATCTGCCATGTAGAAGAGCCTTACAAAAGTTTGTTTCACTTCAAGTCAACTTACTTAAGACAATTCAATATTTCATAATGAGTCCACAGATTTTTAATTTTTCCCTGTTTACATGGTATCCTGGTATGAGATTTCCATTTTCCATAGCCTACTACGAAATCGAAAATGATCGCAAAAACGACGACAAAATAGTAGGGATTTTTCGAAAGAATAAACTAAGGCAAATATCTGAAACCCACAAATCACAAATTATCAATTTTTGAAAATTTCAGTTTTGGAAAGTTTGTGATGAAGGGGATCACAAAACATTCCATAGTCATAGTGTGGAGTGAGTTTTGTGTGAAAATAATTCATATCTTTGGGATTTTTCACAACCATAAGAAAGGAAAATAGGAAAAACTACGTATTCACTAAAAATATACAAAACTAAGGAAAAAACATTTAAATAGTTTTACCATCGGTACCTTTAGGTACTTGTGAATTGCCTTTATTGTCTCCTAGTAAAATGATTGATGCTTTGGGCAATTGTTGTTCTAGCAGGTCGTGAACAATCTGTAGAAAAACTTATTTCATGATGAGAATCTTATTTTATGATCATATATTCATATAGGACAAAAATAACTCAATCTTCTGTCTTTCAGGGCCATATGGTCGGTATATTTCAATGAGTGCTATATTTTTCATTTAGATTTTCATCGAATTTCAATAAAGGAAAAAGAGCTGCCTACATAATATCCTTGACTAAACTAATCAGATCAAAGTTCAAGGCACGCAATAGGAAATGCAGATACTTCTTATCGTCCAAAGCTAGCTATGAAGAAAAACGAGAAAATAAACATCTGAATGCTGTGTTCGTAATAAATCTGAAAAACTTGCCATTTGAACATGAAGATGACTTTTCAAAGCACTTGCCTATTTTTGGGTGAGACAGATTATGAGTAGGTATCTTTCCTGAAAAATATCTGAACTTTGACACTTGAACTAAAAAAAGAACTATACCTACTAACTACAAAAAAAAATAGAATACGGTAGAAAACCCAAGAAGATGAAACTAGTTTCAAAATTGTTCATTTTTGATATGGACAGTCTCGAAAAATTGGGGAAGTCATACGAGTGAATATTCGGAAAAATGGCTAGAAGTGATTGTTTAATTTGAAACTTATCGATAGTATCGGAAAAGGGTGGATATCATACAAAAATTACCCTAAGTTCCATTCATAGAGAATTAATTTCACTGTCAACTCAAGGGATATAATTTAATACCTCAATAATGATCATGGTTATGAGCTAATAGGATCTTGCCTTCAATCTACCCTCAAATTAATAGGGAAAGTCACGCAAACTTTTCCACGAAAATGCTTTTGCATTATCATATATTGGCAACCTGTTAACGTTAAAATAATTGAGTATTTGGACTTCGACCAGTCACCGAATATTGTAGCGCCATCAAATTGAAGATTTTATCGGCCATCATATTTGATGCATAATTTCCTAGTTATCAACACCCACTCACGAAGGCGAGGGTGGTTTCGAATTACGATATTCTGAGGTGGAGGAGTTGAAATGAGATCTCAGAAAATATACAGGGGATTGTCATAATCTTCCAAATCTTGCTAATAATTCTGATCAAGCTAAGTCCTTGTATTTTATAGGTAGGTACCTATGCAATATCAATTTTTGAAAATGGATAATTCGAATTTATTACAGAAATAATAGGTACCTAATGATTTGTATAAATGAAAGGAAAAATTATATCATTATTTCTCTATTAAAAATACATAGTCATAAACTAATGCAAATTCAAAAGTTCCTATTCATAAATATATAAACATAGTTATCAAACCAATAAATAATAAAGTCACGCTAAAATCTAATTAAAAGAGTTTACTCCAACTGTAACTGAAGTAAATTAATGAACCAAAGTAGGAGCAGCTACAGCAAAAGGTAATCAAGCAGAAAACGGAGATTATCTAAATATTCTAAATATGATGTAACATTTAAACTCTCTAAATTTTTCATTCAAGCAATCGATTATAATAATTTTACATCACCTACACGATGAGATAAAGCAGTTAGTATATCAACTGAATAAGATTTTGAATTTTTAAAATAAATCACCATACAATAAGAAACCAAATATCATCCATCCCATCATAAACGAATATAAATCAACTTTGAAGAAATTAATGATACAAATAATATAAATGATTCAGATAATCAATCGAATCAAATAAATATTTCTATTTCAGTTGAGTTTAAGCTAAAAAAATTATATTCAATGGAATAATAGAAAACTGCAGTTCCGCATGTTTGAAAATGTTTTAGCTATTACCTACCCTTAATAAATTGGCCTTCTCTGGCTGAAAGTATGCACATAAACAATAATTTACCGTACATATAAATAAAGAACATAAATCCAATATCCATTAATATTCAGATATGTATGTACTTTACATTGGCTTTGGTTACAAAATGGTGAATGCTCCGGTGAAAACAATCTCAATAGGTCAATAATGATGATTGTTTCTCTGAAATCAAGGTTGTAAGAAATCGCAGTTATTCATACGGAAATTTTATAAGAGAATTGGTTCACTTTTTGGCTATATTTTTTCCTAATATTTCAAGATTAATATCTTCATTATTCAGCTGTCGATAGTTTGAAACAAGAAAATTACCGATTTTATGTACCTAGTTCACATTGTGTTCAATTCTGTTGCAAAAAATGGTCTTTCATGAATGAAAATTATAAGAACTGAGTTTTTCATAGTTTTTCCAACTTTTTTCACTCATTATCATTCCAGATAGATTTATATCACATAGAACAGTTTGTGCAATGCTCAAAACTAGTGTTTATGAGCCAAGAAAACTATGAGATGTTATAAGAAGAATGAAAAAATCACAAAAATGCTTTCTTGTTCCTTTTTGAGAATAAAATCCCCCGTTGGATAAAAACCATTCAGGGCATTCTGATCAATGAAGGTTGACGGTAAAGGGTAGATTATTAATGGATATTCGTTGTTCGGAAAGTTCAAGGATTTACTCGAATTAGTCCGGTTTTGGACTCCGATTCTTGAATGCTTAATTCAGAAACCTCTTTCCGTCATGACTCAACCCTCAAATATCAGTTACTTGAATGTAAATTTCGCGATAAGATTGTTGAGAAGAATTTTGAGAATATTTATCAATTTATCACGTTCCAAATATGATACATAAAATTAAATCGAATTCCTGAGAATGATTTGAAGTACCTAATTATAGTGTCAACTTATTCCCGCTCATGAATAAAAAGTTTGTAACAGGATGGTCAAAGATTATTTTTAAATTAATAATTTATTAATTAGAAAATTATATTAAATAAGAAACACAAAGCTGTCTCCACAATATTTAAATATTGTGGAGACGACTTTGTGTTTCTTATTCAATAAACTTGGTCTTTCACTTCGAGTATGGACTACATTCTTCTTATAGAAAACTAGTTGGCCCGGCGAACTTTGTTTCGCCTAAATGATACTTAAGGTGGATTTCACAAATTATCAGCCATTAACCGTAGCGACACTTAGTGGCCTTATTCGAAAGGAGAAAAAGCATTTTCCAAATAAGCAAATTTTTCATCGAATTTTTCAGAGTTTTAATGTATTTTATAATAACCAGGCCTTAGACGAATCCATAAATGAAGTTTCATAACAAACAGTCCATCCGATCTCGAGTTATAAATGGTGTAACCAACAACTTTTTCTTTATATATATAGATTATATTTAAGGTAACGAATTTAAAAGAAATTAATACAAAATTGTCGCAAAGAATACTAATTCCAGTTCATCATTTTTTCCAGCAGCAATGCAGGATACTGCAACGATCATCAATAGGCTCAACCTCATCATGATTCGCTGATAGGCCATGACCAAGGACGGAGATCTACCCACCATATTCAATCCTCGAGGTCGAAATAGGACCCCCAGCGTCCTGATTACTGATGAAGGGGTCGCCAATGGACCCTTCGCTCATGCAGATTCGATAACAAGCAGTCAGATCGAACAAGGATTGGAAACTGCCACTCAACCACCTCCACCCACTGGTCTTGCAGCGAAGCTTAAATCATGCTCGAGTTCATTTTGTTCAAAGTCAGCCAGGAAGGTATCAAAATTTGTGCAAGTTCACAAAAATCCATTTTTGACAGAGGAAAACAAACCTACATATCGTTTTTTTTTCATTCGTCAGAATTCGAAATCCGTTTTATACTTGTACCAATCTTAAAAAGGCTTACGCATAGCGTGATTCAGTTCAAGGTATACCCGCATAATTTTTTCATAATGATTTCAATCACAATCTAGAGTGAGTTACATGAATTGCCCTCCAGTTTCTAGTTTCAGTCAGAGATTGAAATCTTGAAAAATAATGAAAAGGAAAGGAATTCTTTTCCGTTACACTGAAAACATTTCAACCTATTTTTCTACGTCATTCTGAATAATGCTTTCATCAATATTCGGCCTCTTTTTTCAGGCCATTCGGGGTTTCACATATCTATGTAATAACCTGCACTTTAATTTACTTGAATTTACAAATATAAAGTATTTGAATTATGTACAAGGTATATGTAGGGGAAATACGTACAAAACGACATATATGGACAAAATGACATAGGCATCATAATTTGAGTTTGGAGTTATCAAATGCGGAACTGCCTACCAAATCACACGACCCGAGTGGGTTCAATTAACCTCTGAAAACTCGCAAGCGCTACTCTAGTTCATTCGGTCGTTATGAGTGATAACAGAAAATAATAGGTCATGAGTTTTTTTTATTGCGCCAAATTCTTGGAAGAAATGGCCATTTTTCACCATTTTTTTCATTTATGTTGCATTCATTTCGAAATTTACTTATTTGTCATTGTATTAACGAAGATTTTTTTAATGTTAAATATACTTTTTGAATCAATTCGATGTATTTCTAGTTTTATAACGCTTTATGGACAAAATGACATATACAGTGAACGGACAAAATGACAGGTATTTCAGCTGAATTAACCGTATCTACCGGAGAACACCGAGACCATTCATTCCAGGCTCCATCAGCAAACAAAGAGCCAGGACTTGTCTTAACATATTCATAACAAAATATTCATCTGCGGCTTATAAAGCCAATGCATCCTATGTAGAGGTTCCTCCAATCCCTAATGGACGATTCATAAGTGGACAAGGCAAACGTGAGCCGAAGACACGATAAACTTATACTTAGTTTAAACTTCTACACCTATTATGATTGCAATCAAATCAAAAAATGAGCCCATACCTCCTCCAAAAAAGGAGACACGTCCCTAGGGCATTATTTGAAGAAGACAGTGGAAAAGAAAATGTTTTTAGCAACTTTCGAGATGATGAAGACGATTGTCCAACTGTCAAATGTTATGACCTTTTTTCCCGATTCAGATCGGGAAAAAACCAGTCTTCTCCAGGATTAGCACTGGAAAAGACTGGTTACGATGCATGCATTGGTTGCATTGGGCTCACGCATCTTGAGCTGATGTTCCTAGCAGAACCAAGCGTTTCATTGGTGAACTTTGTCAGTAGTTTTGTAACTATAAGTAGAAAAATACATTTGCCTATTGCCGGTATGTCATTTTGTCCATAGCATTTGGACAAAATGAATTTCGTTTATCCCAATTTGTCTGAGAATATTTCATTTTTTGAAACTTTTATTTCATAAAGGTTGATTAGATTTTGTGAAGAAAGGACCAAAGATCATAGTTGTAGAATATGCTGAATATGACATTACTGTGATTCACTACTAACGAGTTATGCCTCTGAAATAAAACCCTATGTCATTTTGTACGTAGTTCCCCTAAGCGCCATCATTGATAGAAATCATTATTTAGTTTCATCACATACATGTTTCTACTATTTGATTTTGTTCTACTGAATGCCGACTACGAGAACCGAAAAAGCTCTACTGCCAATTGATACAGGTACTTTCTACGATTTTCGCATTTTCCCTCTTCCGCGACGCCGTCTTTCCTACGCTAGATTCGAAGTTTTAATTTAAAAAAAGTAGGGAGACGCAGGTTCGATTCCTGCACGGTGTGTGACTTTTTCCGGAATTTCAAAAATATTCAATTGTCTGCATGCCGTTATTTCTTTCCTCAGTTTTAATTTAAGTATGTGTCTAGTATAATTACACGCGTTTGGATTATTATCATCAAGAATGAATGCAACTACATTCAAAATTAATTTGAAATGGTCATTACCAGGGCATTACAGCTTATTCTGAATATTTAGATTGTAGCACTGCAATTTTCTATAGAATTTTTTTCATTTCGTTTCAGATATATTTTGGCGTGTGGGTAACAGTTTGTGTTACCGCGTCCTGGGTAGGGGCAACACACTGCATAAAATATCTTTATTTGAGAAGACCAATAGCGGATGTAGATGATGATCCCATATTGGTTCCTCATGATGCAACTGGAATCAATATGACATCTATTCAACAAAGATATGTAAGTTTCGAAAAGAAAATCCAGTTTATAAAATAAGCACTAATTATTCTGTGTCTTCCTGAAATATGCTGAAATAAAATTGGTGGTGGTTTTCAGGGCATTCCTTATCAAGCACCGTTTTTTACAACTTGGTTTGTTACGAACTGGACCATGCTCTTCTTCCCCCTTTTCTTCATCACTAGAATAAGCACGAAACGGTGCGAATCAATGACCGACATTCTTTCTGAGTGTATCAGGGATTTCAGAGACCGGGGATTCACTCTCGGTAAGTTTATTTCAATTATCGGTAATTCAAAAGATATAAGCTACTTCTGAGGTTGACTATTATAGTTGAATTCATAGTCAATAATTGACCAAAAGAGCATGTCAAGCGGAATAATACTTTCGTCGAAACAACCAAACTTTTCGATATATTGATCAGGCTCAAACAATAGGTATAGCGAATAAAATTCGAATATGTCATATAATGTGAATTCTTGAGATGTCTCTGAACATAATCTCATCAGAATTAGAGGAATTAGAATCAGAAGTGGAACTGATTTCGACGAATATAATCGGAATGTTCTTGTGCTTACAAGTGGACGTATATTTCAGGTCGTTTCATGATAAGATGCATTTTTTTCTGTCTTCTCTGGGTGGGGACACACTACATGTACATATTATCCCTCCAGATACTGCTTGCCACCGATGTGATGGCTCTCTTCGCTACAAATGTTTCCTTTGTCTATTTGCTCTCGTGGGTCATACTACACGAGCAATTTGTTGGAATAAGGGTAAGTGCTATCGTCGTTTTCAAGTGAATTGGATCCAGACATGAAGTGATTGTTTTGAGATGAAATAGCATTCTGCATTATGGTTTTTATTCAATATTAAGTAACAGTATAAAAGTATTATAATATGCTGATCTGAAAAATGCTTAGATCATTATATACAGAGTGTAACAGCCAAATGGAATAAATTCGATAACGAATAAATGAGGGGGTGTTAGGAAAAACGCTCGGACACTTCGATTTTTAATTTTAAATGTGCATATTTTTCAAGAAAATTAAATTATTTAGGGTGTTCCATGCGACCGTGGCCAATACCAACTTTCTTATTTCAAATGCAAGCCCCTGTATATTACTTATTTTTTTTGGATTCTACAGAAAATTCTAGACATAATCCATGTACAATGTTCTATACCTATCTTCAACTTTTTCGGAAATATTAAGTGTTTTCAGATTTTTAAGAAAAATGAACATTTTGAATGAAAATTATTTAATTTCACAAATTCGATACATTACAGTCAATATTTATTTTCCACTTACCTCTTGATATAAAGAAAGTGAGCAAAAACCATTACTGAGAAGAAATAAAAAAAACAAAAACAGATTTGTTTATTCTCATAGCCAAGACGTTCGCGGCGAGCATTTTGAACATTAATGATAAACACCGACCTTTTTATGTACCTAATCTTCTATTTCACCATTTCGTCTCTTTTCTCACCGCCCTATTCATTAACAATACTTAAATTTCTTTACTCTGAATTCCTCTGCAGATTATGGCTGTGATAATTTGCGACACAGGAGTCGCCCTTCTCGCCTACATGGATGGAATAACTGGGAGTCCAACCCTGGGCGGAGTTGTTTTAGCATCGTCTGCGGCAGCAGGCTCTGCTGTGTACAAAGTACTTTTTAAAAAAGTCATTGGGGACGCCACTTACGGTCAAGTGGCACTTTTTTTCTCCTTGATCGGTATGCTCAATGCGGCGTTCCTATGGCCACTCAGCCTAGTGCTGTTCTTCACAGGAATTGAAAGCTTTCAATATGACAAGTTACCTTGGGCAGCATTATTGTGTGCCAGTTGTCTTTCTCTTGGTGAGTTTCGATGAATCGTCGGGATCTTGTACAAAATATTGATCTGCACTTTTAGTATAATAGATGAAATTTGAGGAATTTAAATTTAGAATGGACTCCTAGCATTGAGTTTAAATATATTTAAACTCAATGACTCTAGAAAGCTATGGGGAGGTTCTTGCAAGGAGCAATTCAATTAAATTGATGACGATAAAAATCATAATCAAGTTTTAGTTGATTTTCTAGAGTTGGTATGAAGTTCGATGAATTTTCGATATTTCTAATATTGTATGGCACTACCTACCTCTTTTCCTAAAATTTGCCTTATTGTGTGTTTTTCCAAATTCTGTCTCGAACCATCAAAAATACTCATTCAACTGTTTTGTGAGCTCACCTGTGTATATGTAAGGACTCAAAAAACTTTGTTACAGTTGCCAATTTACTGGGAAACTTCAGCGTTGCCCTTACTTATGATTTATTCATCACTCTGGGTCTCATAACAGCAGTTCCAGTTTCAGCAGGTGAGATTTTATTTTAACTTCATAGTGCCATTACTAGAAAGTTCAAGACAGTCCTCGAGAAAGTAATCATTCCACTCAGTAACTTAGCCAACCCCTTGGAGATTTAATTGGTGGAAATTACTCTTCGAGGAAGCGCCTCTCCAAACTTCGAATAATTTTCTGGCATATAAAAACATTTACCACGTTTTCATACGAGATTCACTCCGATCGGAATGGGCTCAACCATTTTAGGTTTCAAAAATACTCAGAATATAAAATTTTATTGCAGAAGTTGGGTTGTATTACTCTGATAAGATCTCACAAGTTTAAAACCTGTACGATATGGCAATTAATATTTTCGAATATAACATGAAATCAAATTAAATTCTGGTAAGAACCGCTGTTGAGCTGTTGCATATGTTACAGCTCTGGATGTTGTGCTATACGGTGCCACCTTTGAAGGCATGAAACTAGCTGGAATGATACTAATTGCCATAGGTTTCTTCCTGGTCATGTTCCCAGAAAATTGGCCTGATTACATAACAAGATTATTGAGGTAGGTACCCTTTATTACTAGGTTCACCTTCATATAAGGATACCTATATACTGGAGCAGATCAGGCCCGGATCTAGGGTGGGGCAAGCGCCAAAAATTATTTATATCATATGGATCAGCATACCTCAATGTATCACTGTGCAAAATATGAGCGATTTGAAAAATCTCAAATTTTGGGTGAAAAATGCCAAAGGGGTAATAAGACCCACCAAAAACACGATATTTGTCATCACCAAGAAATCCCTGGCGAATCCAAAGTCGTTTTTCGAAAGTGAAGATCTAGTACCCATTCGAATCATGCAGAATACCCA
The DNA here is from genome assembly GCA_910592335.1 of Adalia bipunctata. Taxonomy (NCBI): domain Eukaryota; kingdom Metazoa; phylum Arthropoda; class Insecta; order Coleoptera; family Coccinellidae; genus Adalia; species Adalia bipunctata. Next base: position 7,422,297 of record OU342955.1, on the reverse strand, counting down.
TTAGACTGATCAGTATCGCCTATACTTTGAGTGCTCTGAGCGTCTAAACAAAACTCGAAACTGAAAAATCGAAAAATATAAATCCGAATTATTCGTTACTTATGAGGGCTACATGGACGATTTTGGTATCAAAATGTAGGTTTTCGAGGTCGCTCCATTCAATAAAAGATATTCTAGAGCCCTAACTAGCATAGTTTGGATTTTCACTTGTCAAATGGCATTTTTCGAAAAATTGCAAATTTCAAACTCTCATATCTTCCGTTCCTATCATCTCCGCCAAAAATTATTTATATCATATGGATCAGCATACCTCAATGTATCACTGTGCAAAATATGAGCGATTTGAAAAATCTCAAATTTTGGGTGAAAAATGCCAAAGGGGTAAGACCCCCCAAAAACACCATATTTGTCATCACCAAGGAATCCCTGGCGAATCCAAAGTCGTTTTTCGAAAGTGAAGATCTACTACCCATTCGAATCATGCAGAATATCCATTTACCTGATCAGTATCGCCTATACTTTGAGTGCTCTGAGCGTCTGAACAAAACTCGAAACTGAAAAATCGAAAAATATAAAACCGAATAATTCGTTACTTATGAGGGCTACATGGACGATTTTGGTATCAAAATGTAGGTTTTCGAGGTCGCTCCATTCAATAAAAGATATTCCAGCGCCCTAACTAGCATAGTTTAGATTTTCACCTGTCAATTGGCATTTTTCGAAAAATTGCAAATTTCAAACTCTCATATCTTCCGTTCCTATCATCTCCGCCAAAAGTTATTTATATCATATGGACCAGCATACCTCAATCTATCACTGTTCAAAATATGAGCTATTTGAAAAATCTCGAATTTTGGGTGAAAAATGCCAAAGGGGTAAGACCCCCCAAAAACACCATATTTGTCATCACCAAGGAATCCCTGGCGAATCCAAAAACGTTTTTCGAAAGTTTAGATCTACTACCCATTCGAATAATGCAGAATGCCCATTTACCTGATCAGTATCGCCTATATTTTGAGTGCTCTGAGCGTCTGAACAAAACTCGAAACTGAAAAATCGAAAAATATAAAACCGAATAATTCGTTACTTATGAGGGCTACATGGACGATTTTGGTATCGAAATGTAGGTTTTCGAGGTCGCTCCATTCAATAAAAGATATTCCAGAGCCCTAACTAGCATAGTTTAGATTTTCACTTGTCAAATGGCCTTTTTCGAAAAATTGCAAATTTCAAACTCTCATATCTTCCGTTCCTATCATCTCCGCCAAAAATTATTTATATCATATGGATCAGCATACCTCAATGTATCACTGTGCAAAATATGAGCTATTTGAAAAATCTCAAATTTTGGGTGAAAAATGCCAAAGTGGTAAGACCCACCAAAAACACCATATTTGTCATCACCAAGGAATCCCTCGCCAATCCAAAGTCGTTTTTCGAAAATGAAGATCTACCACCCATTCGAATCATGCAGAATACCCATTTACCTGATCAGTATCGCCTATACTTGGAGTGCTCTGAGCGTCTGAACAAAACTCGAAACTGAAAAATCGAAAAATATAAAACCGAATTATTCGTTACTTATGAGGGCTACATGGACGATTGTGGTATCAAAATGTAGGTTTTCGAGGTCGCTCCATTCAATAAAAGATATTCTAGAGCCCTAACTAGCATAGTTTGGATTTTCACTTGTCAAATGGCATTTTTCGAAAAATTGCAAATTTCAAACTCTCATATCTTCCGTTCCTATCATCTCCGCCAAAAATTATTTATATCATATGGATCAGCATACCTCAATGTATCACTGTGCAAAATATGAGCGATTTGAAAAATCTCAAATTTTGGGTGAAAAATGCCAAAGGGGTAAGACCCCCCAAAAACACCATATCTGTCATCACCAAGGAATCCCTGGCGAATCCAAAGTCGTTTTTCGAAAGTGAAGATCTACTACCCATTCGAATCATGCAGAATATCCATTTACCTGATCAGTATCGCCTATACTTTGAGTGCTCTGAGCGTCTGAACAAAACTCGAAACTGAAAAATCGAAAAATATAAAACCGAATAATTCGTTACTTATGAGGGCTACATGGACGATTTTGGTATCAAAATGTAGGTTTTCGAGGTCGCTCCATTCAATAAAAGATATTCCAGAGCCCTAACTAGCATAGTTTAGATTTTCACCTGTCAATTGGCATTTTTCGAAAAATTGCAAATTTCAAACTCTCATATCTTCCGTTCCTATCATCTCCGCCAAAAGTTATTTATATCATATGGACCAGCATACCTCAATCTATCACTGTTCAAAATATGAGCTATTTGAAAAATCTCGAATTTTGGGTGAAAAATGCCAAAGGGGTAAGACCCCCCAAAAACACCATATTTGTCATCACCAAGGAATCCCTGGCGAATCCAAAAACGTTTTTCGAAAGTTTAGATCTACTACCCATTCGAATAATGCAGAATGCCCATTTACCTGATCAGTATCGCCTATATTTTGAGTGCTCTGAGCGTCTGAACAAAACTCGAAACTGAAAAATCGAAAAATATAAAACCGAATAATTCGTTACTTATGAGGGCTACATGGACGATTTTGGTATCGAAATGTAGGTTTTCGAGGTCGCTCCATTCAATAAAAGATATTCCAGAGCCCTAACTAGCATAGTTTAGATTTTCACTTGTCAAATGGCCTTTTTCGAAAAATTGCAAATTTCAAACTCTCATATCTTCCGTTCCTATCATCTCCGCCAAAAATTATTTATATCATATGGATCAGCATACCTCAATGTATCACTGTGCAAAATATGAGCTATTTGAAAAATCTCAAATTTTGGGTGAAAAATGCCAAAGTGGTAAGACCCACCAAAAACACCATATTTGTCATCACCAAGGAATCCCTCGCCAATCCAAAGTCGTTTTTCGAAAATGAAGATCTACCACCCATTCGAATCATGCAGAATACCCATTTACCTGATCAGTATCGCCTATACTTTGAGTGCTCTGAGCGTCTGAACAAAACTCGAAACTGAAAAATCGAAAAATATAAAACCGAATTATTCGTTACTTATGAGGGCTACATGGACGATTATGGTATCAAAATGTAGGTTTTCGAGGTCGCTCCATCCAATGAAAGATATTCCAGAGCCCTAACTAGCATAGTTTAGATTTTCACTTGTCAAATGGCATTTTTCGAAAAATTGCAAATTTCAAACTCTCATATCTTCCGTTCCTATCATCTCCGCCAAAAATTATTTATATCATATGGATCAGCATACCTCAATGTATCACTGTGCAAAATATGAGCGATTTGAAAAATCTCAAATTTTGGGTGAAAAATGCCAAAGGGGTAAGACCCCCCAAAATCACCATATTTGTCATCACCAAGGAATCCCTGGCGAATCCAAAGTCGTTTTTCGAAAGTGAAGATCTACTACCCATTCGAATCATGCAGAATACCCATTTACCTGATCAGTATCGCCTATACTTTGAGTGCTCTGAGCGTCTGAACAAAACTCGAAACTGAAAAATCGAAAAATATAAAACCGAATAATTCGTTACTTATGAGGGCTACATGGACGATTTTGGTATCAAAATGTAGGTTTTCGAGGTCGCTCCATCCAATGAAAGATATTCCAGAGCCCTAACTAGCATAGTTTAGATTTTCACTTGTCAAATGGCATTTTTCGAAAAATTGCAAGTTTCAAACTCTCATATCTTCCGTTCCTATCATCTCCGCCAAAAATTATTTATATCATATGGATCAGCATACCTCAATGTATCACTGTGCAAAATATGAGCGATTTGAAAAATCTCAAATTTTGGGTGAAAAATGCCAAAGGGGTAAGACCCACCAAAAACACCATATTTGTCATCACCTAGGAATCCCTGGCGAATCCAAAGTCGTTTTTCGAAAATGAAGATCTACCACCCAGTTGAATCATGCAGAATACCCATTTACCTGATCAGTACCGCCTATATTTTGAGTGCTCTGAGCGTCTGAACAAAACTCGAAACTGAAAAATCGAAAAATATAAAACCGAATAATTCGTTACTTATGAGGGCTACATGGACGATTTTGGTATCAAAATGTAGGTTTTCGAGGTCGCTCCATCCAATGAAAGATATTCCAGAGCCCTAACTAGCATAGTTTAGATTTTCACTTGTCAAATGGCATTTTTCGAAAAATTGCAAATTTCAAACTCTCATATCTTCCGTTTCTATCATCTCCGCCAAAAATTATTTATATCATATGGATCAGCATACCTCAATGTATCACTGTGCAAAATATGAGCGATTTGAAAAATCTCAAATTTCGGTGAAAATTGCCAAAGGGGTAAGACCCCCCAAAAACACCATATTTGTCATCACCAAGGAATCCCTGGCGAATCCAAAGTCGTTTTTCGAAAATGAAGATCTACCACCCTTTCGAATCATGCAGAATACCCATTTACCTGATCAGTACCGCCTATATTTAGAGTGCTCTGAGCGTCTGAACAAAACTCGAAACTGAAAAATCGAAAAATATAAAACCGATTTATTCGTTACTTATGAGGGCTACATGGACGATTTTGGTATCAAAATGTAGGTTTTCGAGGTCGCTCCATTCAATAAAAGACATTCCAGAGCCCTAACTAGCATAGTTTAGATTTTCACTTGTCAAATGGCATTTTTCGAAAAATTGCAAATTTCAAACTCTCATATCTTCCGTTCCTATCATCTCCGCCAAAAATTATTTATATCATATGGATCAGCATACCTCAATGTATCACTGTGCAAAATATGAGCGATTTGAAAAATCTCAAATTTTGGGTGAAAAATGCCAAAGGGGTAAGACCCCCCAAAAACACCATATTTGTCATCACCAAGGAATCCCTGGCGAATCCAAAGTCGTTTTTCGAAAATGAAGATCTACCACCCATTCGAATCATGCAGAATACCCATTTACCTGATCAGTACCGCCTATATTTTGAGTGCTCTGAGCGTCTGAACAAAACTCGAAACTGAAAAATCGAAAAATATAAAACCGATTTATTCGTTACTTATGAGAGCTACATGGACGATTTTGGTATCAAAATGTAGGTTTTCGAGGTCGCTCCATCCAATGAAAGATATTCCAGAGCCCTAACTAGCATAGTTTAGATTTTCACTTGTCAAATGGCATTTTTCGAAAAATTGCAAGTTTCAAACTCTCATATCTTCCGTTCCTATCATCTCCGCCAAAAATTATTTATATCATATGGATCAGCATACCTCAATGTATCACTGTGCAAAATATGAGCGATTTGAAAAATCTCAAATTTTGGGTGAAAAATGCCAAAGGGGTAAGACCCCCCAAAAACACCATATTTGTCATCACCAAGGAATCCCTGGCGAATCCAAAGTCGTTTTTCGAAAATGAAGATCTACCACCAATTCGAATCATGCAGAATACCCATTTACCTGATCAGTACCGCCTATATTTTGAGTGCTCTGAGCGTCTGAACAAAACTCGAAACTGAAAAATCGAAAAATATAAAACCGATTTATTCGTTACTTATGAGAGCTACATGGACGATTTTGGTATCAAAATGTAGGTTTTCGAGGTCGCTCCATCCAATGAAAGATATTCCAGAGCCCTAACTAGCATAGTTTAGATTTTCACTTGTCAAATGGCATTTTTCGAAAAATTGCAAGTTTCAAACTCTCATATCTTCCGTTCCTATCATCTCCGCCAAAAATTATTTATATCATATGGATCAGCATACCTCAATGTATCACTGTGCAAAATATGAGCGATTTGAAAAATCTCAAATTTTGGGTGAAAAATGCCAAAGGGGTAAGACCCCCCAAAAACACCATATTTGTCATCACCAAGGAATCCCTGGCGAATCCAAAGTCGTTTTTCGAAAATGAAGATCTACCACCCATTCGAATCATGCAGAATACCCATTTACCTGATCAGTACCGCCTATATTTTGAGTGCTCTGAGCGTCTGAACAAAACTCGAAACTGAAAAATCGAAAAATATAAAACCGAATTATTCGTTACTTATGAGGGCTACATGGACGATTTTGGTATCAAAATGTAGGTTTTCGAGGTCGCTCCATCCAATGAAAGATATTCCAGAGCCCTAACTAGCATAGTTTAGATTTTCACTTGTCAAATGGCATTTTTCGAAAAATTGCAAATTTCAAACTCTCATATCTTCCGTTCCTATCATCTCCGCCAAAAATTATTTATATCATATGGATCAGCATACCTCAATGTATCACTGTGCAAAATATGAGCGATTTGAAAAATCTCAAATTTTGGGTGAAAAATGCCAAAGGGGTAAGACCCCCCAAAATCACCATATTTGTCATCACCAAGGAATCCCTGGCGAATCCAAAGTCGTTTTTCGAAAGCGAAGATCTACTACCCATTCGAATCATGCAGAATACCCATTTACCTGATCAGTATCGCCTATACTTTGAGTGCTCTGAGCGTCTGAACAAAACTCGAAACTGAAAAATCGAAAAATATAAAACCGAATAATTCGTTACTTATGAGGGCTACATGGACGATTTTGGTATCAAAATGTAGGTTTTCGAGGTCGCTCCATCCAATGAAAGATATTCCAGAGCCCTAACTAGCATAGTTTAGATTTTCACTTGTCAAATGGCATTTTTCGAAAAATTGCAAGTTTCAAACTCTCATATCTTCCGTTCCTATCATCTCCGCCAAAAATTATTTATATCATATGGATCAGCATACCTCAATGTATCACTGTGCAAAATATGAGCGATTTGAAAAATCTCAAATTTTGGGTGAAAAATGCCAAAGGGGTAAGACCCACCAAAAACACCATATTTGTCATCACCTAGGAATATCCCTGGCGAATCCAAAGTCGTTTTTCGAAAATGAAGATCTACCACCCAGTTGAATCATGCAGAATACCCATTTACCTGATCAGTACCGCCTATATTTTGAGTGCTCTGAGCGTCTGAACAAAACTCGAAACTGAAAAATCGAAAAATATAAAACCGAATAATTCGTTACTTATGAGGGCTACATGGACGATTTTGGTATCAAAATGTAGGTTTTCGAGGTCGCTCCATCCAATGAAAGATATTCCAGAGCCCTAACTAGCATAGTTTAGATTTTCACTTGTCAAATGGCATTTTTCGAAAAATTGCAAATTTCAAACTCTCATATCTTCCGTTTCTATCATCTCCGCCAAAAATTATTTATATCATATGGATCAGCATACCTCAATGTATCACTGTGCAAAATATGAGCGATTTGAAAAATCTCAAATTTTGGGTGAAAAATGCCAAAGGGGTAAGACCCCCCAAAAACACCATATTTGTCATCACCAAGGAATCCCTGGCGAATCCAAAGTCGTTTTTCGAAAATGAAGATCTACCACCCATTCGAATCATGCAGAATACCCATTTACCTGATCAGTACCGCCTATATTTTGAGTGCTCTGAGCGTCTGAACAAAACTCGAAACTGAAAAATCGAAAAATATAAAACCGATTTATTCGTTACTTATGAGAGCTACATGGACGATTTTGGTATCAAAATGTAGGTTTTCGAGGTCGCTCCATCCAATGGAAGATATTCCAGAGCCCTAACTAGCATAGTTTAGATTTTCACTTGTCAAATGGCATTTTTCGAAAAATTGCAAGTTTCAAACTCTCATATCTTCCGTTCCTATCATCTCCGCCAAAAATTATTTATATCATATGGATCAGCATACCTCAATGTATCACTGTGCAAAATATGAGCGATTTGAAAAATCTCAAATTTTGGGTGAAAAATGCCAAAGGGGTAAGACCCCCCAAAAACACCATATTTGTCATCACCAAGGAATCCCTGGCGAATCCAAAGTCGTTTTTCGAAAATGAAGATCTACCACCCATTCGAATCATGCAGAATACCCATTTACCTGATCAGTACCGCCTATATTTTGAGTGCTCTGAGCGTCTGAACAAAACTCGAAACTGAAAAATCGAAAAATATAAAACCGATTTATTCGTTACTTATGAGAGCTACATGGACGATTTTGGTATCAAAATGTAGGTTTTCGAGGTCGCTCCATCCAATGAAAGATATTCCAGAGCCCTAACTAGCATAGTTTAGATTTTCACTTGTCAAATGGCATTTTTCGAAAAATTGCAAGTTTCAAACTCTCATATCTTCCGTTCCTATCATCTCCGCCAAAAATTATTTATATCATATGGATCAGCATACCTCAATGTATCACTGTGCAAAATATGAGCGATTTGAAAATTCTCAAATTTTGGGTGAAAAATGCCAAAGGGGTAAGACCCCCCAAAAACACCATATTTGTCATCACCAAGGAATCCCTGGCGAATCCAAAGTCGTTTTTCGAAAATGAAGATCTACCACCCATTCGAATCATGCAGAATACCCATTTACCTGATCAGTACCGCCTATATTTTGAGTGCTCTGAGCGTCTGAACAAAACTCGAAACTGAAAAATCGAAAAATATAAAACCGAATAATTCGTTACTTATGTGGGCTACATGGACGATTTTGGTATCAAAATGTAGGTTTTCGAGGTCGCTCCATCCAATGAAAGATATTCCAGAGCCCTAACTAGCATAGTTTAGATTTTCACTTGTCAAATGGCATTTTTCGAAAAATTGCAAATTTCAAACTCTCATATCTTCCGTTTCTATCATCTCCGCCAAAAATTATTTATATCATATGGATCAGCATACCTCAATGTATCACTGTGCAAAATATGAGCGATTTGAAAAATCTCAAATTTTGGGTGAAAAATGCCAAAGGGGTAAGACCCCCCAAAAACACCATATTTGTCATCACCAAGGAATCCCTGGCGAATCCAAAGTCGTTTTTCGAAAATGAAGATCTACCACCCTTTCGAATCATGCAGAATACCCATTTACCTGATCAGTACCGCCTATATTTTGAGTGCTCTGAGCGTCTGAACAAAACTCGAAACTGAAAAATCGAAAAATATAAAACCGATTTATTCGTTACTTATGAGGGCTACATGGACGATTTTGGTATCAAAATGTAGGTTTTCGAGGTCGCTCCATTCAATAAAAGATATTCCAGAGCCCTAACTAGCATAGTTTAGATTTTCACTTGTCAAATGGCATTTTTCGAAAAATTGCAAATTTCAAACTCTCATATCTTCCGTTCCTATCATCTCCGCCAAAAATTATTTATATCATATGGATCAGCATACCTCAATGTATCACTGTGCAAAATATGAGCGATTTGAAAAATCTCAAATTTTGGGTGAAAAATGCCAAAGAGATAAGACCCCCAAAAACACCATATTTGTCATCACCAAGGAATCCCTGGCGAATCCAAAGTCGTTTTTCGAAAGTGAAGATCTACTTCCCATTCGAATCATGCAGAATACCCATTAGACTGATCAGTATCGGCCCTCGATCTAGCTATAGAATACAAAACTGCTTCCGAAACAGATTTCGAGGAGCTGATAGATGCGTTCGCGGAAAGAAAATCACGCCGCGTGATGCTGTGTGATGAAAAAAGTCCAATTTTTTTCCGTGTGATATAGTCCTTATTATTCCTTTTTATTTTCATTATTCATTTGTATTATTTTCATAGTTCATATATGTACATATTAAACAAATGGGGGGGGCGCAATCATGAATTTTTGCCCCGATCAGAAGAAATCGTAGATCCGGGCCTGGAGCAGATAAGCAAAGTGTCGATAGAAAAGAAAATACTCTTCCTATTTTTTACTTTTCAGTAAGTTGCACACAACCATATTTATGTTTGATTTTGAATCTTTGCTCTCTCCTCCAGTATGTGCGTAGCATGTGAAAAGTCAATTCGATGTGAAAAATGTTTAAGTCTTTATGTGGAAAGTTGGTTTATTGAATGCGAAATACCTAAATATCACGTCGTCTTACAATAATTATCTTTCGTGTTACTAAAATAACAATAACAAAATTTTATTCTATCATTTTGTTTGAATAACGTGAAATATATGGCTAAAATTCGGTTCAGATATTCTTATTCCTAATATTTCAGAATAATCTAATATGAAGAATCATCGTTTCCTTCACTTCCTATAATTTATTGAGTTCAGCAGCTAACCAATCCAATCCTTCGTACAACCCCGTCGTTTGGAGCGCACAAGTCCCCTGAATATACCATTTCCTGTCCAAAACCTCGTGCATTTTCATCAAATTCGCGATGTCAGCTGTCGATATGGCGCCCGGTACATCCTGTTTATTAGCTAGGATCAGGAGAATGGCTTTCCTCAGTTCGTAATCCTCCAAAATCAATCTCAATTCGTTGGAAGCGTCTTTCAATCTGTCTACATCGCTGGAATCTACGACGAATATGATGGCTTGCGTGTTCTGAAAGTAGTGCCTCCACAAACATCGCAGTTTATCCTGTCCTCCTATGTCCCATACGGTAAAAAGCATGTTTTTATGCTGCACAGTTTCCACGTTGAAACCGATGGTAGGTATAGTTGATATAATTTCGCCAAGTTTCATTTTGTACAAAATGGTTGTTTTTCCTGCACCGTCTAGTCCAACCATCAGGACCCTGAACTCTTTTTTGTGGAAAAATTTGTTGAATAGAGTGGCCAGTTTCAAACCCATTTAGAAATTTTTTTGAAAGGTTCATACAGAGTTTCATGTTCGTGTCAGATTTAAAAAAAATTCATCATAGAAGATGATGACGTTTCTATTAAATACAGATGATTTCCACCCTTAGAGTTTGACGTCCCGTATATTTGTGACCAAGCTTAACATACTTCGAATTTGGGAACTATTTGTTATATTATCTTTTAGAATCTGTTGGCACTGATTAGATTTTGTTTGGGGCTTTCTCTCGAAAGGGGTAGCGCTTTTTCCATTGCCGCAATAGCGCCAAAACCGTGAAAATATTTGAACGAGCGTTTTAAAGAAGAAAAATAGCTTCATCTCAGTGATTTAAGAAGCACCTTTGATATTTATCTCTGTGTAAAATCATTTTTAATATATGTAATATTTTTGTTGCTTTGTCTATTATTTTCCATCTTGTTTATTTGCTCAGCTATTCATTCGTCATCCTCGAAAGATAAGAGTCAATAGTGATTCAATTTTCAAAGATTTCTCAAGATAAATTCTAAATTTATGGGAATAATTAAAAATCGATATACAGGGTGTTTCTAAATTCATGCGAAAAAAATCAGGAGGTGATTGCTCGTATAAAATTAAGATGTATCCTATAACGAAACTTCCTCAGCCTAGGCCTTTCCGAGATATCACTCTTAAAAGGTAGTGCCTTAAATTGAATTTTCATTTTTTTACCCTTCAGCTATGGGAAAAAATTGTTTTGAATGAAACAAGTATTTCATGTTAGAATTTTATTTCATGAAACTCCATCTCGAAAACAAGGTTTTGATATGAAATGAAGTGAGGGTTGCTCATTTCAATTCTCTTTAATGTAGCAGGAATATTGAAAAAATACCCGTGATTAGTCATTTGCGAGTGCACAAATTTTACAGAATTTCAAGATTCTAGCTTTACTGAAATTTCAGAAAAAAAAATAAATTGAACCACTTTTTGAGGGTGATATCTCGGAAAGGGGTGGGTGAGAATATTTTGTTATAGGAAAGACCAATACCAATTTCATAAGAGCAATCACCTCCTGAATTTTTTAGCATGAATTTTGAATATTATTAGATTTCAAAAAAATAGATACTACTATTCAGGAAATAAATAGGATGAGGTTTTCGAAGAAGTAATCTTTTCGCGTTCGAGAATCATCAAAAGCGAGATATCAAATATCGTAATCTAGTAAAAAAAATATAAATATAAGATATTTCAATTATTATGTTCGGCAGAGTTTGCTTCACGATTTTTATTTTGCAGGAAAATAATAATTGTGTTCGTTGGGAAGGTTTGTTCTTACAGAATATTAGCTAATTTACAACATAATTCCTGCTTTTATTCATAGAATTATTACAATAAGCAATACTTATTAGTGAAGTGAGGTTCTGAAACGAAATAGTTGCATTATGGGTGTCCATATTCTCTTGCAATTAGTCATGGCTTCAATGCACCTTTTATGATATATTTGAAACACACAAAACTTTCCCAAGAAAGGAATTCATACTCTACGCACTTTTTGATCTTGAATTGAATAGATACCTATATGTATATATAAAAAATTACATAATTATATCGAAAACAATATATTCAAATCTTCATGTTATCCAAACTTAAATAATCTACATTTACCAAAAAATGTATTCCTTTCTTGAGTGAAGCCATAAGTATAAAATCAAGGCACTGTGTAGTTGCTTGTGGAATCTGAAAGTATGGACTGTATTCTATATCGAGAATAATTCATGATTAACAAGATTCCATATTTGACGCTTATATTGCACAAATAGCTGAAAATCTCCAACAGTTTTCATGGAAGCAGATTACGAAATCAAGAAATGAATTCCTGCAAATTGTTCAACAATTTCCTTGCACCTGAAATTTTCGATTTGCCTACATTATTGCTTTATGCTGAGCATATTATTTGTTTAATTAAGTAGTGAATTGCTTAAAATCACTCACTCATAAACTTCAAGATGAATCACAAACTCGTTTCAATATATATTCATATTCATTAAATCACCAAATATATATCGAGCGTTCAGAAAATAAACACGAAATTTGGAAGAGATGCTTAGTTTGCATAAAATATAAGAATACATGATCCATTGACATTCGTTTCTGGTGGATATGGTACAAGCTAAGAAGCATTACTTTCAAAAGTCGATAACCTACATTTTTTGTCGTTCGTTGTATCCCACATTCACAAGTACAAACGGCATTTTCGTAACTATGATACTGTTAATTGCAGAACAGTTCATTCTTTATTTATACATCCAGAATGCCAAACTTTACAATTTGAAATAATTCAGAAACTGATATCGGATAACGAGTATTGGTTTGCAACAAAACCTCAATATCAAATTTACAATCAAAACACGAAGGTTGTAGATATACTGCCAGAAGATACAGTAGACTTAATAGTAAAATTAGAGCAACTTCTTGTAGAAATAAGACGAAGATAAGAAATATATTCTACAGAAAACTAAAAACTGTAAATCATTTGAAAATGAAATGCACCGAAAAAAATTTTATTGTAGAATATATTTCCAAGGTTATTTGATTTTGTTGATGACATTTTGAATATTGTTACAGGAATATTATAATGTTGAGCCACAGTGCGAGGTGAGTAATGAATAATACAGATTTCTTTGCATGACTTGTTCTGAATGATGAATGTAATAGCAACGCGAATGTTCAGTGGTTAGATTTAGCCTTCCTCTTTCTTCAATACAACATTTACATCACATACACACATTTCACACTCTATGCATTTTCCTTCCGCACAATCATCACACATTCTCACAATAACACATTGGGTGGGTCGGAATCAATATCGCATTAATTGAATTTAACACGATGGATTTCATTCCCCAACTAACCACTGATGGATTTTTGTAACATCAAATGTTTGAAAATCATTCATTATAATGATATGCATTACTTTTCTCACGGGTAGTCAAGAGAAACAAGAAAGTCAAAGAACCAATTTTTAACTTGAAAATTGTTACTGGCGCATACGCCAAATTGTATCAAAAATTAAGGTTGAGATGAGAATGAGATAAATTCCCAAATACCATTAATTGCGATAGTCTTCAATGCTACTTTTATTACTTTCATAATGTTAGAAGACAAGAAAACATTTCAGAGGAATGAGGTATGTTTTGTGTTTATACAAAGTTTATTTCGAATATAGATGACCCTTTCCCCAGCTCAACGTTTAGTTTTTCCGAATTTATACAGAAAAATAAGTTGCATTTCCTTATAAAGAACGAGAAGTGAGAGGAAACACAACCAATTCAAGAAACCCCAAATAGAATTTTTCTGTATGAATTCGGCTTTTGTGTGATATAATTCAGATTTTTGTAGTGGGAATTGATATTGCTAGCTTTTCTTTTGTAGAGCTGAATAAATTGCCAAACACTTATTTTGGTTGACAAAATTTAGTTTTGAAACAAGCGTATCAATTCTGTAGATATCGATCTCTTCATTCTCTCGGTAGATCCTCATAGATATCCCAAACTTGATGTTTTAGTTCGTAGATTTGGACTTTATGATGTTTTATATATTTAGACAGTTTAGTAATTGTTCTCTTTTTTCAATTTATAGTATGCCCACCCCGAACCGGGGCAAAAAACGTGAATTAATGTATGTATGTGTAGTGGGTTGTGTTGCCCTTCTTATGCTGTACAAAATACGTTAGTACTTACGTATGATAGTTGTTCGAGTATACCTATTTACCATGAGTATTTATGTTGGAAGAGGTAGAAAGTAGTGATGAGCATCTCCACATTCGAATTCATTCAAATACGCTCAATGTATCGTTAGTTTGATATTTTGTATCCGAAGATATTAAGATATTAAGATAAATTTTTCCAATCCTCAATTAACATTAGTTTTCCCAAAACATTGTTTCGCCATTGAATGAATCGGCTTCCCTGTCGGAAAATTCCTTAGAAACTATTGATGTGGATGAATTATTATCAATGTTGATGTTGAAAAATTAGACTATGGGAATTTATATCTTAAAAGATATGAGAATTATCTTCAAAATAAATAATTATACTATTTAGAAATTGATGTTACGACTATTGTAAGACTTAGAATTTAATATTTTTAAAATAATATCCAGAATTCGAATGCGGAGTGAACCCAAGGAAAGTTTTCTGTGATTCTTTCTGGGAAATTTCATTTACTTAAGTACAGAGTTACGATCTTTTATTTTTGCAGTTTATTTCACTACGTATTGGTACAATCATCATTCTAGATAAAAACCGAAAACTTTCCTTTCTCTGTTTATATGAAATGACCAGATATAGAGACAATAAATTTCTATTTCTTATATTTGTAGTTTATTTCATTCATTCTTGAACTGAATTGGATTTCAAATCCAAGCTGACAAGATGCACTTGCGAATTCAAACAAAACATATGAAAAAGATTTACTAATTTATAGAATAAATTTCTTCTCACGAAAGGACAGTACATTATTTTTTCGCTAATACTTGATTCGAGATATCTTCACCGAATAATTTTTTTTCAATATCAAAAGGTAGGTTTCTTGCATGATTTCCCAATTCTTCTTTTGAAAATGCATGAGTTTTATCGAGATATCTTATTTGGGGTTTCAAACAATTATTTTTATTCCTCATCATTTTTTGCTCCATCAAATTAAATTTCATACATAGTAAGTATTGTCGTCACTTGATAAACGTAAAACATTATTAGTTCGGAAATTTGTGAAAGATATGTGAATACTTTCATTTCATCATTCAAATACCAACCACAAGGTACGTGCATCAAAATTGTACCCTTCGCAAGAATTTTTTACAATTTAATTAGAAAATTAATGGAATGTCATGCTGAAAAAAGGAAAACATCCAGTATGCATATTGAAAGATGGCAGCATCAGAAATGAATTACCTGATGAACCCCAGCTACATTCAGAATTATTTTCGTTTTAATACCAATTTTTGATCAAGATGCATACAAAAAATCAGAAAATGACCATAAACAATTTTATCGTACATTTTCGATCTTCTTCTTCAATGTGTTCAATCACAAACACAAAAAATAATTCAAAAATTCAAGAACTATAAAAAATGATCAATGGAGTTGTAAGGTATTAGATATTTTGTTCATCTGATCAGGAATAAGAATTTTATTTGAATCAATGTAATTATGGACATAAGGTCATTTTTAGTATAGCAGCATTTGGGTCGGTGTTATGAAATTTTTATTAATTGTCGCCTACAAATTTCTAATAATATAAATAAATAATCCAGTTTTCCATTAACACCCTGTCACAATTTCAAAAGCACTTTTCTCTCAAAATTACTCGATTTTAATACGACACAATCGAACACAATTAAAACACAATAAATGCTGAGTGCACGTTCAATAGTTCAGAGTAGAATCTATGTATCTTAATTTCATGTTTTTGTCGAAACTACTTCCTTCGTTTGTGCTGTGTGATTTTGTGCTACTTTGCGTCGTTACGATTGGTGATACCTTCACTCACATATGGCTGCAAAGAACAACATTTTCCAGACGAAGATTCTACCCATAACTGAGTTGAATTTGGACGAAGACTTCATCCTCTCTAATGAAGTGAGTGTTCTAAATGTACCAAACTCTGCAGAAGAGGCAGCTCAATATAAATTATTACGTTGGGAACATATAATGTATTTATAAATGTATTTTGAACACTTTCGGGTCGATCATTTAGTAGCGAGGTATAGTTGCATTAGAAACAAGCTTTTTAATAATGTGAAAAAAATTTGAGGTTTCTTGTAAACACATTTAAGTGAGTTTTCCTTCAACTTCCACAAATGGAATGATAAATATGAAATTGAAGAAAATCTTACACTTTGGAGGAAACTGCAAACTAAAAATAATATATGCAGCTTAAGAAACTTGTCCAATCAAATATGCATTAGAACAAGTGGTCCAAACTCTCCTCAAGTGTAAGTGTGTTCAATTGTCTACCTACATGAAACTAAATGATGATAAAATTCACTTAAGTACCCTCTGCCTCCAAAAAATACATACAATATTCGTTATGATTCAAAATTTCCGCCAACAGAATTTCGTTTTTAAAACCTTCCTATGCTTCCAGAAATTTCGAGTATGCTCCGATTTTTTGGTTCATTTCATACTTTGCAAACTGCAGTACAAATGCTTACCTTACAGATAAAAATAATGTGCTCTCTATGCTTTATTTGTAGAATTTAAACTTTCATTCATTTAAGTAGTTTAGATAATATTTTTATGAAATTCTAAAACAAAGCATTCTTATCTGTTCTTCTGAAGAAGTTTTCTTTTTTCTTGACTCTTTCGCTTTTGGACATGTAAACATGTGGAAGCATCAGAGTGATATGACTTGCATCCTTCAAATCGAATGCTAATTGCATACACTTAACTGTTCGTAGATAAAATGATTATCCTTTTCTAGTAAAACACTAGTAGACACCAGGGATATAATAAAGAGCAACACCAAAACAAACACCCGAATGTCGTTTGAGGTAAATAAGTGGATGTGATGAATTGCTTGGAAAAGTGTCTTGTATTTTTATGTATACGTCTTTTATAGAAAATGGACAGAACTGAGAACATACTACAAAAAACTCGCGCTTCAATTGATAGATGAAACTTTTTTACTTTGTTACAATGTTACCATTTATTTGAGGAGAATCAGTATACAACTAAAGATTTTCATTTTTGGAATTAAAAAAATAAGAGAAGAATTTTCATCTCTGAAGGATATTTGAAGTGCATGATTCCTTTTTCTGTTGAAAAAAAATCGAAATGGAACAGAAGCTGAGTTTTCGAATGTGTTTAGTTATTGTAGTAGATACGTTACCAAATTACTGTCAAGGCTGTTTTCAATAATTTCGAGTGAAGATTTAAGAGTATGCCAAAGTTATAAAAATGAGGGAGAATAAATAGGTTGGGTCGCTTTGTATTAGATGAACATTTACGATTGATAGTTATAGTTATATAGTTATAGTGAAAAGGGGTTACAGTTCACTGCGACCTTAAGGTCTATTGTGCCCCCTAACAGAGCTGTTATCATCGCGCCTCCTACAGCTCGCCCTCCAGTTCCAGAGATTTGATGAAATCCAGTATCTGGGACGGCTTCAAGGAGGATAACTCCCCACTTCTACAAGTTTCTTGTCCAAAGCATTCTTTCTTTTGGCTTGCAATGGCATAGCATTCCGTAACCAGGTGAATAGGAGTTTCTTCCTCCTCCCCACAGAATCTACACTGATCAGTGTCCGATAAACTCATTCTCAACAGATGCTTCTTTATGCGACAATGTCCTGTGAGAAAGCCAGTGAGTAAGTGAAGTTGGTTTTTACTGACATCCAGAAATTTTTTGGATCTAGCAGTTTCAAAGTTCCGGAGGAACTTTTTGGAGTGATCTATCCCTGGGAGATTCCGCCAGAGTTTTTCTCTTTCGGTTTTCTCTATCAGCATGAACTCCTTCTTATAGGTGCATTTGCCTATACCACGGAAGGGTTCCGGGCCAGTGAATGGCGTTTGTGCGCTCTTTCTGGCCAGTGTATTGGCCTCTTCGTTTCCTACGATTCCCGAATGACCGGGAACCCATATTAAAAAGACCTTATTCTTCTTGCCTACCTCATTGAGTTTGTTTCGGCACTCCCAAATCAGCTTTGAGTCAATGACGTAGAAGCTAAGTGCTTTAATAGCAGCTTGACTATCTGTGTGAATAGCTATATCGCACTTCTGATAGTTTCTTTCTAGATTTATATCTAGACATCTTCCGATTGAAGGACGCTTGTACAGGAGCCTAACGATAGTGCACATTTGGTACTTGTCCCGTAAATCCCAGCGCCAGCTCCTGTAGCGGTTTTGGAACCGTCTGTATACCATTTTATTGTATTTTCTTTGAGATTATAGTTGGTGAATTCCCTTTCCCAATGCTCTCTTCTGCTTAGTATTGTACTGAAGTTTTTCTCAGTGCTTACTTTCTTGATCATTACATCACTAGGAAGGTATGCAGATGAGGAGTAGTCATTAAGAGAGTACCAAGCTCTCTGAAACCTGACTCTCTCATTGCCTGCTCCTTCTTTAGATACTCTGAGGATGGTCTCATGGGCTACCCTATCAATCACTTTATGTAGAGGTGTGAGGTCTGTGATGATCTCAAGCGCCCTGGTTGGGCACGTTCTCATAGCTCCCGTGATGCACACACAGGCAAGCCTTTGTACTTTGTCGAGCATTTTCCTCGTACTTGCCTGACTTGCCTTAGCAAACCAGGCTACTGCCCCATATGTGACTATAGGTCTAACAATCATGACGTACATCCATCGCAGCATTTTGGGTTACAGCCCCAATTCGATTGATAGAGAAACATATAAAAGTATTGGCCTATGAAAGCTATATTTCCAAGGAAAGATCATTTATTCTTCATAATACCTCAGCTTCTAGAGATAATCGAACAGCAATTTTTTAACAACATCGTATCAAGTTGAGACCTCAATTATAAGGGCCAATGATAGGGCCTTGCACCATTAGAATATCGAGGAGGCTATCCGCATGTTTCGGTCAATGTGAAAAATCCAAATTTAAAATAAGAATGTTTATGCACTGTCAGATTTGTTGGTAGGTGGAGCAGGCGGAGCAGGCTTGGGATGCGGACTGGGTCACAGAGGGACGTGGTGGATTATCGTACGGGCTACATACGTTCACACCTACGCTCACCTTCAGGTAGGGTCAGATGACCGATTAAATTCATCCTTTTCTAGACAAAGGCTTCATCTTCACCTACATTTGGAATAACACCGAGGAAGGTTAAACAGGAGAATGAATCAATGAGAGAAAAGTTTAAAAGATAAGAACGAATATACTCCATTCACTTTTATGACGTATCCCGGTTGGCCATGAGATTCTGACACATTTCACCGTGTATATTTTGAATATGTTAGGTTATAGTCATTTTCCTGTCAGATAACTAGGCAACGTTGTCCTTTCTACATGGCGGTCGTAGAAATTACGTATTTATCAAAATGTTTATACAGAGTGTAACAGTTAAATGGAATAAATTCGATAACGAATAAATGAGGGGGTCTTAGGAAAAACGCTCGGACACGTCGATTTGTAATTTTAAATGCGCATATTTTTCAAGAAATTAATATAATATAGGGTGTTCCATGTGACCGTGGCCAATACCAACTTTCTTATTTCGAATGCAACCCCATCTATTTTTTGGATTCTTCAGAGAATTCTAGACACAATTCATGCACAATGTCCTATACCTATCTTTAACTATTTCGGAAGTATTAAGTGTTTTCAGATTTATTGCAAAAATCAACGTTTCAAATAAAAATTATTTAGTTTAACAAATTCGGTACATTACACTTAAAACCTAATAGATAATACTGATTATTCCTTAATTATTAAAAAAAACAAAAAAAAAACATTAATGTCAATGTAGGAAATGTTCAAAATGCTCGCCGCGAACGTCTTGGCAACATGCTAATCTGGTGTAGAATTGTCTTCTAACGTTACTCAACATTCCAGGCGTGACTGATCTAATTGCAAGCGTGATTCGGTTTTTTAGGTCGTCTAAGTTTGAGGGTTTCGTTTCGTATACAATACTTTTGACACTTCCCCACAAAAAGAAGTCTAATGTAAAATTGTAAAAAATCTGAATACACTTAATATTTCCGAGAAAGTTGAAGATAGGTATAGGATATTGTACATGAATTATGTCTAGAATTTTCTGAAGAATCCGAATAATAAATAATATACAGGGGGTTGCATTTGAAATAAGAAAGTTGGTATTGGCCACGGTCGCATGGAACACCCTATATAATTGTATTTTCTTGGAAAATATGCGCATTTAAAATTACGAATCGAAGTGTCCGAGCGTTTTTCCTAACACCCCCTCATTTATTCGTTATCTAATTTATTCCATTTGGCTGTTACCCTCTGTATAATGAATTTGAGAAAATATTATTTGAATTCAATAATTCCAAAGACCTGTCGAATGTTGAAGAAATTTTTTTCTCTTGTAATACTGGAAATATTTCATGTATTGTATAAACATGGTTGGAAGATTCAGTTATGCTATTTTCTTGTACGAAAACAAGAATCGAGTGATTAAATATTTCTTAGAAATAATGGACAGAATAGTCCGTTACTTTGAGATAGTTCATTCGAAAAAAAGACTAAAGTACCCGAACAACCCGACAGAAAAACTTCTAAACGACCAGAAAGACCTATGGAATTCCCCACTTTTCAAAATTCTCAAGAAATAAGCCTACAGAAGACATTTAAATACCTTTTTGCACAACTTGAAATACTGCAGTATGAAAATTTAATGGTACCTACTACGAAACCTGTGTTGAACACAGTTAAACCTTGAAAGAACTTCATTTACAAAGTTGAAAAAAATATAATATAAATCAGCATTGGCTTGGCGAGGTCTCTCAGAATTATTCGACATTTCACCAACCTGCGTCAATTTTGAGTGAAACTTGATAAACCTAAATCGTGGCCAACCGGTATACTTCATGAAAATGAATGGAGTATAGTTGAATGGTTGTGAAAACAGCGAATCAAAAAATTTTATGTGATACTTGAAAAAATAAATCACCTCCTAACTCGAGAGGATAAGAAGTCCATGATTCAAAAATTTGAACCGATTTCTTCGAATATACCCATAATTTTGAACGTCACAAACTGATTTCAATCCAAGTATTCGAAGTATTCAATTTTCACTCAGAGTTTTTCGGTGAAATTTTGATTCACTCCTTTTTCCAAATATCAACAATGACAAACATTTTCATTTTATCTTGTTGTTATCATTATACTAAAAATAGAATTCGCATATCCTAAAAAAATTGTAAAGCCATCTTACTTCAAAATGAGCCAGCAGAAGGCGGATTTCACCAATGCACAGTGTTCAACCAAGAGTCCTTTTGCAGAAATTCAATCTCTGTCATTCAGAATTTGATATATTCTTGAAAATACAATCAAAACTTAGATTGTGAATTACGTAATATAGAAACAAAATTTTCAAAACATATTGCGTGAATAGAAATGCCGCTTGTAGACTGCCCTTCGGCTATATGTAGTAAATAGTAGCTGACCGTGGTATCAATTTCTTAAATCATCTGGCTGTTGTGGATATCCTGTATAAATATAATTTTTTGTGACCTTTTGGTTCTAAAACCTCGAGGCAAAGTTAGTATGTATGTAATGTATCAGAATTACTATTATTTTATATTCAGAGTTGTATTCTACATAATCAAGAATATAGGTACCGAAAACATGGGTACAAAGGTACATGCTACATCACATATTGAAGTAAAATATAGCATGTATATTGTTCTCGTACTTTGAAGAATTCAATTATAAATAAACTCAAAATTTATACTATGTATAAAGCTAAAATCAAGTATCTATACAGTCCTCTACTTTGAGAGGAATTATATGCAATGATCTACATACATATTATGTTCTCATTCAGTATGAAAATTATCTTATTGTTAGTGTAATAACCTATGGACCACCCCAACTCAAGATACATATTCGTTTTTATTAGCTCTACCTGAACTGAAAAGATATCAATCTACTGCGATGTACCTTTGACTTCAGAAACAGAACCAGATAAAATCATATCAAATAAGATGAATTTTAAGCTTCATTACTAATTAACATTTGAAAGCCTTTCGACCCTGGTCTGTAAAGTGACTAGAAAACATTTAGAATAAGCTAGAAATCCATTATATGTTCAAAACTGTAAGAACCCCAAATAATAATATATTGAATTCGAATAATATTCATTGTGAGATCATACCACAAATATATCAATTATTTCAGCACATATTTTATCTATATCCTGAATATTATTGTCTTTTTATTATGGTTGAAATTGAATTAAATTCTTTGCTTTTTAACTGCTTTATTAATGATATAGGAAACTGTTTTTTGAATAGTGATAAACTTCTTTATGCAGATGATTTAAAAATTTACAAACTTATAAATTCCACTCAGGATTGTGCTCTGTTGCAAGATGACTTAAGCAATCTTTCAAAATGGTGTGTTGATAATGGTTTGAGTTTGAACTTGAAAAAATGTAAAGCAATGACATATTATCGAGGTAGGCGGCCGGTCACATTCGAATACCAAATAGGGTCCCAGTCTTTGGAGGTTGTGGAGATTTTTGGTGACTTAGGTGTTTATTTTGACTGCCACTTAAGTTTTAGAGGTCACTTTGACTTTATCTCAAATAAGGCTATCAAGCTTCTTGGTTTCTTAAAGCGTAGTCTTTCGGAATTCGATAACATCTATTGTTTTAAGGCTGTTTATTGCTCTCTTGTAAGGTCAGTGTTGGAGTATGGAAGTAATATATGGTCCCCCTACTACAAATGTCATAAGGATCAGTTGGAACGGGTTCAAAAGAAGTTCCTTCGATTTATTGCCTATAAATTAAATATTCCTTCAAGTGATGTTGAATATAATGGCCTTTTATCTCTTCTTAATTTACCAACTTTGGAGGAAAGGCGTACTCTGCTTGATCTTGCATTTGTTTACAAATTAATTAATGGACAAATATCATCTCCAAATTTGTTAGAAAAACTGAACTTTCATGTTCCAAGTAGAGTTACTAGACTTAAATCTATGTTTCACTTGGAATTTCATTATCAGAACTATGCAGTAAATAAACCCATGCAGAGAATGTGTAGAAATATGAACCTGTGCGAATTAGACTGTTTTCATATATCGCTGAATAGTTTCAAGAGAGCAGTTAAAGACACTTTCACCTGTAAATATACCTAGAAATAATCTGTGATCTAGCTTGAGACTTATTGTAAAAATGGCAAGTCCGTAAATAAACATTATTATAAATTGTACATATTTGTATTCTTTGTGTTATTCCATACACTTTTGTTGATATGATGAATATTTGTTGACATTCGAAAACAAATCAAACAAAATTCTTTATATTATTCCATGAACCAAAGATTGAGCAAAACAGAATGATATTTCTACAATTTGGAAATTTTGGTTTATAAGAGAATACTTGGAAATAATGATAAATTTCTCCTAAGGGCCAATTATTCCTGGGGAATCATTTTTCACGTTCAAATATAGCAAAATTTGGAAAATGCTCACTGTTTTTTGATTCAACAAAGAATGTGACTCAAACTGATTTGCAATATCCAATAACGAATGGATTTTCATTTCGTTTTCAAGTTAGAACAGAATTCTTTATATATAAACCAAAGATTGAGAAAAAACAGAATGATATTTCTACAATTTGGAAATTTTGGTTTAAAAGGGAATACTTGGAAATAATGATAAATTTCTCCAAAGGGCCGATTATTTTTATTTATGTTCAAATATAGCAAAATTCTCACTGTTTTCCGATTTTAGTAATTGATGCACTAAAGGCACTAGAACTAAAAACCGAACCAAACAAATTTCAAAACGACCGTATTTCAACAAATTTTCAAAAAATAAAAGCTTTCAAAAAAGTAACTGAAAATTTCATCGAAGAATTCGTCATTCGCAGGTTTGATTCATAATTATGTAATATAATATGACTCGACGAATATTCGAAATTCTACCTCCCCCCCCCTCTGCGAATTTTTCGAACTAGTTGATCATCCCTTTGTCTCATTATAAGACTGGTCAGTTTCATTCTGTCGCGCTTCAGATTCGGTCGACGATAAAGAAAATCGGATACGTGTGTCGTGTGTGCGTTCGTCGGTGTTATTTGTGATATGTGATTGTGATTGTGAAGTGTATCAAGGCCTTAATGGATTAGACTTTCGAAAAATTGTAAGTAGGTAGGTACATGCTATATTTTCTCGATTTGAGCGTGAAGATTGTTCTTAGGAAACTTATTCCAAATTCTTATTGCTATTGATCATATTTAATTCGCATCCAATAAAAGAATTTTTAGCTAAAAGTTCCAAATTATTTAAAATATCATTCTTCTATATCATACGGAATTATTTTTATTCAAAATTGAATTTTCGGATTGAGAAATGCTGAGTCAAACTTGAAGTAACGGATTATTTCAGATATTTTGTTATTTGCTCCTAGAACAAATATAATAATACATTTGTTGCGTACGGAAATTATTTTGAATAAGTATTGCGAACTATTTTGAAAGTGTTGAAATTAGAAAATTCCTTCATTTTGCGACATTTTCTATTCAATTAAGCAAGGGCGGATTTACGGGGGTAATTACCCCCCCATGATTATCGAAGACCTGACAAAAAAGTACGCAATGTGGGACACATAAAATATTTAATACATTATGTACCTGATTTAATGTTTTTCAATCGTTATAAGGTACCCCCCTTATGAAGAAGATGATCGAATTAATTTATTTTCATCATATTTCAAATCGCTATGAAATAATTCGGCAGAATGAAAATTTCGAGATCATTTCAATTTCTGTATTTTCGAAAAATAACTACAATATTATCATCTATTTGGTTCTATTACATGATTATCTTGAAATGAATAATTTATTTCAAATCATTGAGTGTCAAATTCCTGCTAGTATAAAATAGTCCACTGTGTATAAATTCATATCTGCTTATTAATTAAATCAATTATGTACAGTGAATTTTCTTAAATTTTCAATAATATCGGGCTTTCAAAACAGATATTTGACCACCCCTGTATATGACGAATAAGTTTCTGTTGTATAATCATTAAATATTACTCATATTCTTCATCATACTTCTCAATTTAAACCTCAAAAAGTTAGTTTGCTCTTTGCTTCAAAAATTCTCGTTTTTTTCTCGATTCACTACTTCATTTCACAAATAAATTTTCTGTTTTTGAATCTTTTTTGGGAAAAATCACCTTCTGAAACCTAAATCGATAAATATGCACGGTGTTCTTAAATTGAATAGGGGAAATTCCTTGCATAAGTTTAACAAAAAAATATTAATTATCAAATTCTATTTTCATCTTTCATTTCATACAAAATTCAGTTTTTCCAATCGTGAAAATTCGAAGAATAAAAAACAAAAGCAACAGCTTCTAGCTTCTCTATTTTTCTCGAATGCGAAAACAGATTTAGATTCGAAGGCATACGAATGAAATAAATTTCAACAATTTTCTTCGGAAATTTATTCCAACTTCTTATTGCAATTGATCATATTCAAATCGCCTCCAATCAAAGAAACCTCATTAAACCTCAAAAAGTTACTTTGCTCCGTGCTTCAAAAATTCCCGTTTTTTCTCGATTCACCACTTGATTTCACAAATAAATTTTCTCTACTTGAACCTTTTTTGGAGAAAATCAGCTTCTAGATACTAAATCGATAAATATGCACGGTCTTCTTAAATTGAATAGGGAAATTCCTTGCATAATTTTAAGAAAAAGTCCCTAAAAATATCGCATCGATTTCGAGATACAGGGTGTACTTAATTGTTCAGATTTCTTTTCATACTTACTAGTTTTTCATGACAATTTTGATTTTCCTGAGGATTTCAAGAGAATTGTTCAAATTTCTTTTCTCGGAATCGGTAGCAGACACCATGCACAAAACTAAAAGAGACAATAATCTATTTTTTAGGTGGAAGAGAAGGTAGGTCCCAGAGAACACTTTGGCCCTTCCAGGGATCTCCTGGATACCATTCTCAACTTCAGCCATCGATGGACCATCAGAGAGTCGTCAATGTAAGTAACTTTTAGGGTTTTTGGTGGTGGTTTATTTCAGGTATATTATTGTCATTAATGTCCGAAAGGTTCTGGCGAAGGAGAAATGTCTTAGAGAAAACATGCGCCAATACATGCGGAAAAAGTATGCGACAAAAACTGAGTAACCAGTATGCGCCAAAAATAGTTAGCGGTAGCGTTTCTTTTTCCCAGATTTTTTCAGGTGGAAGAGAAGGTAGGTCCCAGAGAACCCTTGGCCTTTCCGGGCTGAGTTGGGATTTCTTGGATGCCATTTCCAACTTCAGCCATCGTAGACCAAGAGCGACAAATCGAGAATTTAAAGCGTTAATGTGAGTAACTTTTAGGGTCTTTGGTTGTGGTTTATTTCAGGTATATTATTGTCATTAATGTCAGCAGAAAGTTTATGGCGAAGGAGCAAAAGGCAAAAATATGCGTGGATAATATTCTGTTTGTCGTTTATAAGAAACAAATTTGGCGTATTCCGACATTCGTTCGAGTAGCCGAGTAACTATCGCGTTCATATTCCCTTGGTGGAATCGTTCAAGTAGCCGAGCACTCTACCTACAGGGTGATGCGAAAACGAGTGCATAAACTATC
Source organism: Adalia bipunctata (assembly GCA_910592335.1). NCBI lineage: Eukaryota > Metazoa > Arthropoda > Insecta > Coleoptera > Coccinellidae > Adalia > Adalia bipunctata. The sequence continues at coordinate 7,395,426 of OU342955.1, read as the reverse complement.
GCGTTCATATATTCCCTTGGTGGAATCGTTCATATATTCCCTTGGTGGAATCGTTCATATATTCCCTTGGTGGAATCGTTCAAGTAGCCGAGCACTCTACCTACAGGGTGGTGCGAAAACGAGTGCATAAACTATCGCGTTCATATATTCCCTTGGTGGAATCGTTCATATATTCCCTTGGTGGAATCGTTCATATATTCCCTTGGTGGAATCGTTCATATATTCCCTTGGCGGAATCGTTCAAGTAGCCGAGCACTCTACCTACAGGGTGGTGCGAAAACGAGTGCATAAACTATCGCGTTCATATATTCCCTTGGTGGAATCGTTCATATATTCCCTTGGTGGAATCGTTCATATATTCCCTTGGTGGAATCGTTCATATATTCCCTTGGCGGAATCGTTCAAGTAGCCGAGCACTCTACCTACAGGGTGGTGCGAAAACGAGTGCATAAACTATCGCGTTCATATATTCCCTTGGTGGAATCGTTCAAGTAGCCGAGCACTCTACCTACAGGGTGGTGTGAAAACGACTGCATTAATTATCGCGTTCATATATTCCCTTGGTGGAATCGTTCAAGTAGCCGAGCACTCTACCTACAGGGTGGTGTGAAAACGAGTGCATAAACTATCGCGTTCATATATTCCCTTGGTGGAATCGTTCAAGTAGCCGAGCACTCTACCTACAGGGTGGTGTGAAAACGACTGCATTAATTATCGCGTTCATATATTCCCTTGGTGGAATCGTTCAAGTAGCCGAGCACTCTACCTACAGGGTGGTGTGAAAACGAGTGCATAAACTATCGCGTTCATATATTCCCTTGGTGGAATCGTTCAAGTAGCCGAGCACTCTACCTACAGGGTGGTGTGAAAACGAGTGCATTAATTATCGCGTTCATATATTCCCTTGGTGGAATCGTTCAAGTAGCCGAGCACTCTACCTTCAGGGTGGTGTGAAAACGAGTGCATAAACTATCGCGTTCATATATTCCCTTGGTGGAATCGTTCAAGTAGCCGAGCACTCTACATACAGGGTGGTGTGAAAACGAGTGCATTACTTATCGCGTTCATATATTCCCTTGGTGGAATCGTTCAAGTAGTCGAGCACTCTACCTACAGGGTGGTGTGAAAACGAGTGCATAAACTATCGCGTTCATATATTCCCTTGGTGGAATCGTTCAAGTAGTCGAGCACTCTACCTACAGGGTGGTGTGAAAACGAGTGCATAAACTATCGCGTTCATATATTCCCTTGGTGGAATCGTTCAAGTAGCCGAGCACTCTACATACAGGGTGGTGTGAAAACGAGTGCATTACTTATCGCGTTCATATATTCCCTTGGTGGAATCGTTCAAGTAGCCGAGCACTCTACCTTCAGGGTGGTGTGAAAACGAGTGCATTAACTATCGCGTTCATATATTCCCTTGGTGGAATCGTTCAAGTAGCCGAGCACTCTACCTGCAGGGTGGTATGAAAACGAGTGCATTAATTATCGCGTTCATATATTCCCTTGGTGGAATCGTTCAAGTAGCCGAGCACTCTACCTTCAGGGTGGTGTGAAAACGAGTGCATAGACTATCGCGTTCATATATTCCCTTGGTGGAATTCGTTCAACTGGATAATGCGGAAAAAAGTATGCGCCCAGAAAGCGGAAACAAGATTGCGCCAAAAATGCGGAAACATGTAGCGCCAAAAAACACTAAATTAACTCCGCGTTCATATATTCCCTTGGTGGAATTCGTTCAACTGGATAATGCGGAAAAAGTATGCGCCCAGAAAGCCGAAACAAGATTGCGCATTTAGATATAAAGTGGAGTAGGCCTACTGGGGATACCACTTAAAAACAAAACGCGCCGAGCACTCTACCGACAGGGTGGTGTGGAAACGAGTGCATAAACTATCGCGTTCATATATTCCCTTGGTGGAATCGTTCAAGTAGCCGAGCACTCTACCTACAGGGTGGTGTGAAAACGAGTGCATAAACTATCGCGTTCATATATTCCCTTGGTGGAATCGTTCAAGTACCCGAGCACTCTACCTTCAGGGTGGTGTGAAAACGAGTGCATTAACTATCGCGTACATATATTCCCTTGGTGGAATTCGTTCAACTGGATAATGCGGAAAAAAGTATGCGCCCAGAAAGCGAAAAGAAGATTGCGCCAAAAAACAGTAAGTTAACTCCGCGTTCATATATATTCCGTTGGTGGAATTCGTTCAACTGGATAATGCGGAAAAAAGTATGCGCCCAGAAAGCGAAAACAAGATTGCGCCAAAAATGCGGAAACATGTAGCGCCAAAAAACAGTAAATTAACTCCGCGTTCATATATTCCCTTGGTGGAATTCGTTTAACTGGATAATGCGGAAAAAAATATGCGCCCAGAAAGCGAAAACAAGATTGCGCCAAAAATGCGGAAACATGTAGCGCCAAAAAACACTAAATTAACTATCGCGTTCATATATTCCCTTGGTGGAATCGTTCAAGTAGCCGAGACAGGGTGGTGTGAAAACGAGTGCATAAACTATCGCGTTCATATATTCCCTTGGTGGAATCGTTCATATATTCCCTTGGTGGAATCGTTCAAGTAGCCGAGCACTCTACCTACAGGGTGGTGCGAAAACGAGTGCATAAACTATCGCGTTCATATATTCCCTTGGTGGAATCGTTCATATATTCCCTTGGTGGAATCGTTCATATATTCCCTTGGTGGAATCGTTCAAGTAGCCGAGCACTCTACCTACAGGGTGGTGCGAAAACGAGTGCATAAACTATCGCGTTCATATATTCCCTTGGTGGAATCGTTCATATATTCCCTTGGTGGAATCGTTCATATATTCCCTTGGTGGAATCGTTCAAGTAGCCGAGCACTCTACCTACAGGGTGGTGCGAAAACGAGTGCATAAACTATCGCGTTCATATATTCCCTTGGTGGAATCGTTCATGTATTCCCTTGGTGGAATCGTTCATATATTCCCTTGGTGGAATCGTTCATATATTCCCTTGGTGGAATCGTTCAAGTAGCCGAGCACTCTACCTACAGGGTGGTGCGAAAACGAGTGCATAAACTATCGCGTTCATATATTCCCTTGGTGGAATCGTTCATATATTCCCTTGGTGGAATCGTTCATATAATTATGTAACACTACCCCTTACTAATTAGATTGATTTATATTCCATATACTATTCAGCCTGTATATTACCATATTATAAAAACAGCATGGTAAGCTTTTTCATTGTTCTTTGTTTAGATTTGCAGGTGGTTATTATTTGCGTATATTCCATGGCACGTGTAATCAGCCATTACCACCTACTCAATTGATAAACCTATAAATATGAGAGATGTCCCTTTAGACATCGGAATTGACTCTGAACGATTATCTCATTAGTTGTAAATCTATTTCATGTACAGTAGATTGGTAGTTCCGAAATAAAGTTGTTTTTTAAAAACATAGTTTTCTCCCCGAAAAACATAATTGGCGACGAGGTCTGGGATTTTGTACCGGTCTTTTTGTGCGAAGAAAAGTGTGTCGATTTCGTTCGTGAAAACGTGAATTTCGTCCACGAAAAATCTTCCAAAGACTGTCAGTTTCAACTGTTAAGGTGCAAGACGAATCAGGAGAGAAACCAGGAGTCCGATTGGTTGGGTAGCGTCTCCAACGACTCAAGGAACCAACGTGGTGAGAAAAATCCTTCATTATCTTTCCCCCAGTTTTACCTAACCTGGCCCAAAGTTAGTCAACCTTTTTCCCCACAGTTTTGAGCGTAAAACTTGTGTAAAGTTTTCTCTAGGTTTACTTTCAAAAAACCGATTACCAGAGTTTTTCCTAGGTTTCTTATAAGCAAAAAACCGAAAACGCGAATTTTTTAATCATTATAATCGTAACAATTAATTTAATTAAATAAATCAAGATTACGTCAATTAAACAATTTTCAGGACGTAAAGGTAAAAAGCAAATCAAAATGGCAACCGAAAGAATAGATTTAACCCTTGCTGAAAAATTTGGTGTTTTACTACCCAGATTTTCAGGTGTTGAAAATGAGTTGCATTCGTTCATAAAAAGCGCAGAAGAATATTTAACAATGTTTGTAAAAGAACCTGAAACAGTTAAAAGATACTGTTATGCAGTCGTAAAATCAAAATTAGTAGATAGAGCTTTGGCAGAAGTTTCAACTTCAGATATTCCTGATAATTGGGATCTTCTCAAACAATTTCTCTATGCTAAATTCGGTGATTCAATTAATTTGGATGTACTCATCCATCAATTACAATTCTTAAGTAGAAAACCTCATGAAGATATAACAAATTTCATCGAAAGAATTATTGCTTTAAAGATACGTATAAACTATCGAATTGATTCAGACCCTATGTCTGATCCTGAAAAAAGAATCTACAAAGCGAATATATTGAAAATTTGTAAAACCGTTTTAATTTCTAATTCTCCAATGGAATTGAGAACTTATCTTATTACCAATAACGAATTCACCTTTGACGATACAGTAAACGCAGTTAAAGATTATATTTGTAATATGGCTCAATATGAATTACTTGATAAAAGTAGAAAAAATAAAAATACTGAATTTCAAAAACCACATTTTCCAAACAATTACAGAAACAATTATTCGCATTTTAATAGACAAAATGCTCGACCTAATTATGAATCAAATAATTTCAGAAATAATTACAGTAATAATAGATTTCCTTCACAACCTGTTCAGTTCCAACAGAGACCTGTGAAAACGTTTTATCCTACAAGTCGACAAGTTTTTGGTCAAAATGATCCTAGCACATCGCAACAAAGAAATGTGAATGTTTTCAAGCCTAATCCAAATCAAAGAATAAATACACCGCCAGAAAAAATGTCGATTCAAACACGAAATTATCCTCAGAAAAGGTCGGATTACTCAACGCAATATCAAATGAATCCTCAAAGAAAATTTTTCAACAATACCAATCCCAATTTCACATTTGAAGAATTAACTCATATTGAATCTGATGAAAATTTTCAAGAATTGCCTCCAGAAAATGCATTGACTTAAATAATACTTTTGATCATAAAAACCAACTCCCATTTATTGAATTCCAAAATCCTTCTTGTAAACTTTTAATTGATAGCGGATGTTCAGTTTGTCTCATTGACCCTAAATTTGCGTATAATAATTTTCCTAGAAATATTTTCAATGAAAATACTACATTAACTGCATGTATGAAGCAGGAAACCTCTAATGAAAAAGTATTTTTACCAGTATTCTCAGAATTTCGAATTAATGATTTTCATCCATTCATTTTATACAAATTTCATAAAAATTATGATGGATTAATTGGTGCAGATTTCCTAAATAAATACGGATTTAACTTAGATTTCAAGAATCAGATGTTAATGAATGACTATTGCCAAATTCCTTTTGAATATCAACAAGTTTGTCAGAAACCAACTAACATTCCTGTTGACTTGAGTCATTTAGAACCAAAAATAAGTAATCAATTAATGAAAATTTTCCAAACAAACGAAGATGTACTTCAATTACCAGGACAACCACTAAATTTTTCAAACAGAATTAAACATAGAATTCGTACAATTGATGAAGTCCCTGTTCATTGTAAAATTTATAGATACCCCGAAATTCATAGGGAAGAAGTTCAAACCCAAATTAAAGAAATGTTAGACAAGAAAATTATTAGACCAAGTATTTCCCCATGGTCTTTTCCAGTAGTTATTGTTCCTAAAAAGCAAGATTTGTCCGGAAAAACGAAATGGCGAATCGCGATCGATTATCGGAAATTGAATGACAAAACTATCGATGATAAATATCCTTTACCTCAAATTGAATCTATTTTAGATAAACTCGGAAATAAGAAATATTTTACAACCCTTGATTTAGCTTCGGGTTTCCATCAAATTGAATTAGATCAAGAATCAATAGAAAAAACAGCTTTCACTGTTGAAAATGGTCATTACGAATTTTTGCGAATGCCTTTTGGACTTAAAAATGCCCCAGCTACTTTTCAAAGATTGATGAACGATGTTTTGAAAGACTTCATTGGAAAGTTTTGTTATATTTATATGGACGACATAATAATTTTTTCAGATACTATCGAACAGCACTTAGCTGATATTCATAATGTTTTAGAAGTACTTGAAAAGGATAAATTAAAAATTCAATTAGATAAATGTCATTTTTTCAAGACTGAAATTGAATTCTTAGGACATATCATTACCCCTGAAGGAATTAAACCTAATCCGAATAAATTAAAAGCAGTTTCTCTTTTCCCGATTCCAAAAACTCAAAAAGAAATAAAATCATTTCTTGGTTTAGTGGGATATTATCGAAAATTTATTCCTAATTTTGCAAAAATTACGAAACCTTTGACACTATGTTTGAAGAAAAATGCTAAGATCAATATCGAGGATCCAAAATATGTAGAAGCATTTGAAATATGTAAACGAAATTTATTAAATCATCCTGTATTGAGATATCCGGATTTCAATAAACCCTTTGTATTAACTACTGACGCATCAGGATTTGCGGTAGGTTCAGTGCTTTCACAAGGAGATCCACCAAACGACCTTCCAATTGCTTTCGCTAGCAGAACGCTGAATGAAGCAGAATCTCGTTATAGTACGATTGAAAAGGAACTTTTAGCTATTGTGTGGTCATGTAAACATTTCAGACCCTATTTATACGGAAGAAAATTCACAATTTTTACAGATCATAAACCTTTAACTTGGTTATTTTCTCTTAAAGAACCTAATTCACGCCTTATGCGATGGCGAATAAAATTAGAAGAATTCAATTATGAAATTAAATATAGAAAAGGCTCGATGAATAATGCAGATGCCCTTAGTAGAATTATTTTAGAACCAACTAATGAATTAACGTATGAAAATTTCTTGAAACTTGATAACACTACAAATTTTGAAAATTGTACAAATATAAAAGAGAAAGTAGGTAATTTATTTGAAGCATCTCAGAATTTTGCTCTAGCACATTGCGTATCGGAAGATTTCCATATGAATAAAGGCATTGCCTTAGAATTTAAAAATAAATTTGGTCAAATAGAAGTACTCAAATCTCAAAATAAATCATTAGGAGAAGTTGCAATGATCCAAAAGGATAATCAAAATATTTATTACTTAATTACGAAGAAACTTCATTATCAGAAACCTGAATATGAGACGGTTTTCAATTCATTGATAAATCTTAAAAAATTATGTGAATTCAATAATGAAAAATATTTAGCTTTACCACGAATTGCATGTGGTTTAGACCGATTAGAATGGTCTACAATATTGAAAATGATTAAATACATTTTTGCTGATTCCAATATGAAGATAGTTGTTTATTATCTATCAAATCAAATGAATACTAGTCATAATCTTATAGAGTTAAATAGTATTGAAGAAGCTAATTATAAAGAATTTGAAGATTTTAATTATGATATTTTTGAAGTAAACGGAATTGAAGATGATTTAATTTCGATGGTAAATCAAGTAACTGACGAAGAATTAGATGAATGCCTAGAACTTTTGAATACGGGTAATCAAAATGATACATCTGAAGATGATATAATTGAAGAATTAATTGATCTAGAAACAGAAGATTTTACTGTTCATAGTAATGTTGAAAATCCAATATTAGAACTTCCTTATACAGAAAGAAGTTTGAACACATCTCCTTTGCAAATAATATTCAAAATAGCCCCAAAATATACTGTTACAAAGACAAAATTATTTGATGATAAAATCAGATTTAGAGTTTCAGTAAATTCCATAGATACTGATATATTCAAATTCATTAAAGAATACGTACAACCACAAAAGTCGTATATTTTATATTTTGCCTCTGAAGAGCTTGAAAAACCTCTTATACGAATTTTACAGGATAAATTCGATTATAAGTCTTTTAATTTGAAAATCACGAAAACATATCTAGAAGATGTGGAAGATAAAGAAGAACAACTTCTTAGAATTCAACAGTATCATGAAACTAAAACGATACATCGTGGATTACGAGAAAATTTAATTAGTTTGAAGAAAAAATATTATTGGCCAAATATGGATAAAGATGTTCGAAATTTCATTAATTCTTGTGAAATATGTCAAAAAAGTAAATATGAAAGAACTCCTATTCAATTACAATTTAGACCTAACCCTTTGGGATCTAAACCCTTTGCACATATTTATTGTGACACAATTAGATTCAATCAAACGTATTGTATCAGTATAGTTGATTCTTTTTCTAGATTGGGACAATGTTACCCATTATTACAAAAAACGGGTACAGAAATTATAGATAAATTATTAATTTATTTCAGTCATTATGGTATTCCGAATAAAATAACATGTGATAATGGTTTAGAATTTAAAAATAGCGTTGTTCAAGATTTCTGTAAAATACATAATATTGAAATTCATTACATAACGAATTATAATCCAAATTCTAATGCTGTTGTAGAAAGATTTCATTCTACACTGATTGAACAATTAAGAACAATCGGAAATAATAATACTTTCTCCAATAAACTTTCTCAAGCCTTACTCAGTTATAATAATTCAAATCATTCAAGTTTAGAAATGACTCCTATGCAAATAATCAAGGCAGACTTGAATTATTCATTACCCATTGAACGAACACATAATGAACAAATCCAAAATTATGTTGAAAATTACGTTGAAAATCTTAATGATATATCCAAACAACTTGAAAAAAGTCAACAGAAAAATATTGAACGTTTAGAAAAAAGAAATGAAAAGAGGTCAGCAAAAGAAGACCACCCTTTAAATCAAAATCCTACTTATATTAAAAATCCTATAACACGCAAACTAGATCCAGTTTATAAAAAGATAGATGCTCGTGAAATTGATAAAAATCGTATTCAAGATAATAAAAATAAACATGTGTATCATAAGAAAATTTTGAAGCAAAGAAAGCATTAGTTTCAATTTTGTTACAGATTCGAGAAAATGGATCTTCAATTATTCCTTATAATATTATTCAAGATAATCATCTTTACGAAATCATTAGAAATTATACCATTAGAAAATAGCTTATTGCCCATTTCATTAGGCAAAGCATATGTAACCAATAGAAATCTACAACTTGTGTATCACATAGATTTGAATGTTATTAAAGAAATAATCTTTAAGTATCAAAAAGAAATAGATAATCTAAGTGATCAAAATTTGGGTTTTGCACAAACGGCAAATTATAAATACTTGCAACATTCGAATAAAATGAATATTTATGCACTTGAGGAACTTTTAAATGAAAATATTAGAATTAAAAGAGGATTAATTAACTTAGGAGGAAAAATTTCAAAGATATTATTTGGAACCTTAGATTCTGACGATGAAGAATTGTATAGAAATTATTTCAATAGCATTGAGAAAAATGAGAAGACACTCATGAGGAATCAGAAACAGATTGCCACTATTGTGAATGACCTAAAGAATAAGTATATTGAGAAATTTAAAAATATGACAGAAATCCTTAAATTACTGCAAATCGTTCCAGAATTAAGAGAAATACAACAAATGCATCTCATGACATTTGAAATCAAGGATATTAAAACCATTTTAGATGAAATCCAAACAGCTGTAAGCTTCGCGAGATTACATCTTTTACATGAATCTATTTTACCCTATTCCAAATTCTCAGAATTAACCAAAAATGTCAGTATAATACCTTTGCATCATTTGAAAGATTACTATCAATTATGTCATACCAAAGTTATTTTCAAAAACAAAGTTTTACTATTTTTAATATCGATTCCTATAGTTTACAAGGAAAGTTACGATCTATACAAATTCTATTATCTACCTCAAAACAATCTTTCCCTTCCTTTTACCGATCCTTATTTACTCTCACAAGAAGAAGTATTGAAATGGTCTACTAAAGAGTGCCATCCAGTCGAAGAAGACTACCTATGCGACCAAGATTCCCTAGTTAGATCACCGACATGTATGCAGAATGTTCTGAAAAACCACTCAGAAAACTGTCCCAGAACAAGAATGGTTCGTCCTCCAGACCTGAAACAACTAGAAGATGGAAATATCCTCTCCGTCAACAACGAGAAAATTATAGAAAAATGCCCACATCAAACAAGGTATTATTTCGTTCGCCCAATGGCTATTCTAAAATCGAAATGTTCCCTCAGCAACACCGAAAAAGAAATCGTTCCAACTACCACGTTAGATGAAGAAAAATTCATCATCCTGCCCAAGATGACGTTGCAACCCAAGAGTCCATTAGATGAAGAAAACTTCAAGAAAGAAGACTTGGATATCCCAGATATCAAATTGGAAGATTTGGACCAATGGAACTTCCAACCCTCAAGATTTTATGTTATAATATTTTTATTGATACTTATTGCTATCATTTATTTTATTTTCAGATATTTTAGAAATAATAATTTTTTCAATAAAGCTACACCTCATAAAGGTGATACCTTTAACCAAGGTGGGGAGGAATTATGTAACACTACCCCTTACTAATTAGATTGATTTATATTCCATATACTATTCAGCCTGTATATTACCATATTATAAAAACAGCATGGTAAGCTTTTTCATTGTTCTTTGTTTAGATTTGCAGGTGGTTATTATTTGCGTATATTCCATGGCACGTGTAATCAGCCATTACCACCTACTCAATTGATAAACCTATAAATATGAGAGATGTCCCTTTAGACATCGGAATTGACTCTGAACGATTATCTCATTAGTTGTAAATCTATTTCATGTACAGTAGATTGGTAGTTCCGAAATAAAGTTGTTTTTTAAAAACATAGTTTTCTCCCCGAAAAACATAATTATATATTCCCTTGGTGGAATCGTTCAAGTAGCCGAGCACTCTACCTACAGGGTGGTGCGAAAACGAGTGCATAAACTATCGCGTTCATATATTCCCTTGGTGGAATCGTTCATATATTCCCTTGGGGGAATCGTTCATATATTCCCTTGGTGGAATCGTTCATATATTCCCTTGGCGGAATCGTTCAAGTAGCCGAGAGCTCTACCTACAGGGTGGTGCGAAAACGAGTGCATAAACTATCGCGTTCATATATTCCCTTGGTGGAATCGTTCAAGTAGCCGAGCACTCTACCTACAGGGTGGTGTGAAAACGACTGCATTAATTATCGCGTTCATATATTCCCTTGGTGGAATCGTTCAAGTAGCCGAGCACTCTACCTACAGGGTGGTGTGAAAACGAGTGCATAAACTATCGCGTTCATATATTCCCTTGGTGGAATCGTTCAAGCAGCCGAGCACTCTACCTTCAGGGTGGTGTGAAAACGACTGCATTAATTATCGCGTTCATATATTCCCTTGGTGGAATCGTTCAAGTAGCCGAGCACTCTACCTACAGGGTGGTGTGAAAACGAGTGCATAAACTATCGCGTTCATATATTCCCTTGGTGGAATCGTTCAAGTAGCCGAGCACTCTACCTACAGGGTGGTGTGAAAACAAGTGCATTAATTATCGCGTTCATATATTCCCTTGGTGGAATCGTTCAAGTAGCCGAGCACTCTACCTTCAGGGTGGTGTGAAAACGAGTGCATAAACTATCGCGTTCATATATTCCCTTGGTGGAATCGTTCAAGTAGCCGAGCACTCTACCTACAGGGTGGTGTGAAAACGAGTGCATTAATTATCGCGTTCATATATTCCCTTGGTGGAATCGTTCAAGTAGCCGAGCACTCTACCTTCAGGGTGGTGTGAAAACGAGTGCATTAACTATCGCGTTCATATATTCCCTTGGTGGAATCGTTCAAGTAGCCGAGCACTCTACCTGCAGGGTGGTGTGAAAACGAGTGCATTAATTATCGCGTTCATATATTCCCTTGGTGGAATCGTTCAAGTAGCCGAGCACTCTACCTTCAGGGTGGTGTGAAAACGAGTGCATAGACTATCGCGTTCATATATTCCCTTGGTGGAATTCGTTCAACTGGATAATGCGGAAAAAAGTATGCGCCCGGAAAGCGGAAACAAGATTGCGCCAAAAATGCGGAAACATGTAGCGCCAAAAAACAGTAAATTAACTCCGCGTTCATATATTCCCTTGGTGGAATTCGTTCAACTGGATAATGCGGAAAAAGTATGCGCCCAGAAAGCCGAAACAAGATTGCGCATTTAGATATAAAGTGGAGTAGGCCTACTGGGGATACCACTTAAAAACAAAACGCGCCGAGCACTCTACCGACAGGGTGGTGTGGAAACGAGTGCATAAACTATCGCGTTCATATATTCCCTTGGTGGAATCGTTCAAGTAGCCGAGCACTCTACCTACAGGGTGGTGTGAAAACGAGTGCATAAACTATCGCGTTCATATATTCCCTTGGTGGAATCGTTCAAGTAGCCGAGCACTCTACCTTCAGGGTGGTGTGAAAACGAGTGCATTAACTATCGCGTACATATATTCCCTTGGTGGAATTCGTTCAACTGGATAATGCGGAAAAAAGTATGCGCCCAGAAAGCGAAAACAAGATTGCGCAAAAATGCGGAAACATGTAGCGCCAAAAAACAGTGAATTAACTATCGCGTTCATATATTCCCTTGGTGGAATCGTTCAAAAGTAGCCGAGCACTCTACCTACAGGGTGGTGTGAAAACGAGTGCATAAAATATCGCGTTCATATATTCCCTTGGTGGAATTCGTTCAACTGGATAATGCGGAAAAAAGAATGCGCCCAGAAAGCTAAAACAAGATTGCGGAAACATGTTGCGCCAAAAAACAGTAAATTAACTATCGCGTTCATATATTCCCTTGGTGGAATCGTTCAAGTAGCCGAGCACTCCACCTACAAGGTGGTGTGAAAACGAATGCATAAACTATCGCGTTCATATATTCCCTTGGTGGAATCGTTCAAGCAGCCGAGCACTCTACCTACAGGGTGGTGTGAAAACGAGTGCATTAACTATCGCGTACATATATTCCCTTGGTGGAATTCGTTCAACTGGATAATGCGGAAAAAAGTATGCGCCCAGAAAGCGAAAACAAGATTGCGCCAAAAATGCGGAAACATGTAGCGCCAAAAAACAGTGAATTAACTATCGCGTTCATATATTCCCTTGGTGGAATCGTTCAAGTAGCCGAGCACTCTACCTACAGGGTGGTGTGAAAACGAGTGCATAAACTATCGCGTTCATATATTCCCTTGGTGGAATCGTTCAAGCAGCCGAGCACTTTACCTACAGGGTGGTGTGAAAACGAGTGCATAAACTATCGCGTTCATATATTCCCTTGGTGGAATCGTTCAAGTAGCCGAGCACTCTACCTTCAGGGTGGTGTGAAAACGAGTGCATTAACTATCGCGTACATATATTCCCTTGGTGGAATTCGTTCAACTGGATAATGCGGAAAAAAGTATGCGCCCAGAAAGCGGAAACAAGATTGCGCCAAAAATGCGGAAACATGTAGCGCCAAAAAACAGTGAATTAACTATCGCGTTCATATATTCCCTTGGTGGAATCGTTCAAGTAGCCGAGCACTCTACCTACAGGGTGGTGTGAAAACGAGTGCATAAACTATCGCGTTCATATATTCCCTTGGTGGAATTCGTTCAACTGGATAATGCGGAAAAAAGTATGCGCCCAGAAAGCTAAAACAAGATTGCGGAAACATGTTGCGCCAAAAAACAGTAAATTAACTATCGCGTTCATATATTCCCTTGGTGGAATCGTTCAAGTAGCCGAGCACTCTACCTACAAGGTGGTGTGAAAACGAATGCATAAACTATCGCGTTCATATATTCCCTTGGTGGAATTCGTTCAACTGGATAATGCGGAAAAAAGTATGCGCCCAGAAAGCGAAAACAAGATTGCGCCAAAAATGCAGAAACATGTTGCGCCAAAAAACAGTAAATTAACTATCGCGTTCATATATTCCCTTGGTGGAATCGTTCAAGTAGCCGAGCACTCTACCTACAGGGTGGTGTGAAAACGAGTGCATAAACTATCGCGTTCATATATTCCCTTGGTGGAATCGTTCAAGCAGCCGAGCACTCTACCTACAGGGTGGTGTGAAAACGAGTGCATTAACTATCGCGTACATATATTCCCTTGGTGGAATTCGTTCAACTGGATAATGCGGAAAAAAGTATGCGCCCAGAAAGCTAAAACAAGATTGCGGAAACATGTTGCGCCAAAAAACAGTAAATTAACTATCGCGTTCATATATTCCCTTGGTGGAATCGTTCAAGTAGCCGAGCACTCTACCTACAGGGTGGTGTGAAAACGAGTGCATAAACTATCGCGTTCATATATTCCCTTGGTGGAATCGTTCAAGCAGCCGAGCACTCTACCTACAGGGTGGTGTGAAAACGAGTGCATTAACTATCGCGTACATATATTCCCTTGGTGGAATTCGTTCAACTGGATAATGCGGAAAAAAGTATGCGCCCAGAAAGCGAAAACAAGATTGCGCCAAAAATGCGGAAACATGTAGCGCCAAAAAACAGTGAATTAACTATCGCGTTCATATATTCCCTTGGTGGAATCGTTCAAGTAGCCGAGCACTCTACCTACAGGGTGGTGTGAAAACGAGTGCATAAACTATCGCGTCCATATATTCCCTTGGTGGAATCGTTCAAGCAGCCGAGCACTCTACCTACAGGGTGGCGTGAAAACGAGTGCATAAACTATCGCGTTCATATATTCCCTTGGTGGAATTCGTTCAACTGGATGATGCGGAAAAAAGTAGGTATGCGCCCAGAAAGCGAAAACAAGATTGCGCCAAAAATGCGGAAACATGTAGCGCCAAAAAACAGTGAATTAACTATCGCGTTCATATATTCCCTTGGTGGAATCGTTCAAGTAGCCGAGCACTCTACCTACAGGGTGGTGTGAAAACGAGTGCATAAACTATCGCGTTCATATATTCCCTTGGTGGAATTCGTTCAACTGGATAATGCGGAAAAAAGTATGCGCCCAGAAAGCTAAAACAAGATTGCGGAAACATGTTGCGCCAAAAAACAGTAAATTAACTATCGCGTTCATATATTCCCTTGGTGGAATCGTTCAAGTAGCCGAGCACTCTACCTACAAGGTGGTGTGAAAACGAATGCATAAACTATCGCGTTCATATATTCCCTTGGTGGAATTCGTTCAACTGGATAATGCGGAAAAAAGTATGCGCCCAGAAAGCGAAAACAAGATTGCGCCAAAAATGCGGAAACATGTTGCGCCAAAAAACAGTAAATTAACTATCGCGTTCATATATTCCCTTGGTGGAATCGTTCAAGTAGCCGAGCAAGTTACCTACAGGGTGGTGAGGAAACGAGTGCATTAAATATCGCGTTCATATTCCCTCGGTGGAATTCGTTCAGAAGGATAATGCGGAAAGAAATATGCGCCAAAAATGCGGAAACAAAGCTGCACCCAAAAAGCGAAAACAGGATTGCGCCAAAAAATGCGGAAACAAGAGTGCGACAATAAACAATATTCACGTCGGAGTTCGCCAAATCGAAAAAACTCAAGGAAAAGTTATATTTCTTTCTGGATCTCCGGTTTTCTTTCGGCCATAAGGGGCTTTAATGGCATGGTTCCCCTAACCCCACATATGCTGTACGTATCCGTGTGACCTTGAGAAGAATCGTAGGCTAGAACTAAATTGAAACTTTTCCTTTCCGCGATCCTCTAATATCTTGTTAATTAACAGATTATTAGAAATAAATTTGGCGCATTTCGATCCAAAGTGGAGTAGGCCTTCCGGGGATACCACTTAAAAACAAAACGCGCCGAGCACTCTACCTACAGGGTGGTGTGAAAACGAGTGCATAAACTATCGCGTTCCATATATTGCCTTGGTGGAATTCTTTCAAGTAGCCGAGCATATTGTTCCGCTTCATCTTCGAAAACATTGTACTTTTGACAGTAGCGTAATGAATTTCGACCGGGCCCCCCCACATAAATAGTTTTAAGGCCCCCTGTTAGTTAGAAGCCTGGGCCCAGTGGGCCCCCCCGCACCGCGAGATTTGCGAGGGTGTACGTTACGCCACTGACTTTTGACAATTTCAACTTTGTTTCAAGTTTTACGTGGAAAATTTTGATACAATATTATATTATTAAACGTCAGATTATCATCAAGAACGATGATTGGAGATTTCTATAAAAAGGTATATTCTCAGAGATTATGTATTGCTGGGCAACATAATATATTAATAAATCGTATTCATTATTTTTATCAACATTTTGAAGTAAAGAATCGATAGATCGCTACAAACTCAGCATATTTTATGAAATGATCTAAATGAATCTTATTCTGATAAAACAAATAATGAAACTTGCATACTTGCCTCACCTAGATTTCCTCTCACGTATAATTCACTTAAAGATTGGGAGAAATGCATAAAACTATCAAGTTGAAAATGTAAGGGGAATGTTGGGAAATACAAACAATTTATTCTTGAATAATTCTATTTTGTGACAATGTGTAAATCTCTTTTTTCACTTTGATCAAACTATCTCAAATAATTGGTAGACAATATCATGAATAAATATCTATTCTATTGTTGACAAGTATTTCTTAAAAGACTGTATAAAAAGTACTTTAATAATAATGGTCACATAAATTATAAGACAAGATGGTTTTCTCATTCCTACCTCATCAAACTTCATTTTCTCTTAAATAAAAAAATTAATACTCAAAGTTCATCATGAGCACCTTCATGAGAATCACTTGCGATCTCATAACATGCTGCTGGTGTTGAAAATTCAAAAACATATTCACATTTATTTGGTTCAGATACAGCAGTTACTTTATTATCACTACCACATGAAATATTCACAATAGTAGACCTCTGAGGGCCATTCCAGCAAGCCTGTCCCCGGTCATATGTCATCCTTTCATACTTATTATGATCAGTACCAGACCAGTGACCCCAGGTTCCGAGACGTGTTTCCATAGAACCCGACTTAGGCTGTTGTACTGATTTATCGAAAGGACAAAGTTTGTAGACATATTCATGGTCAACATATTCGAAACACTCTCCCAATAACGGAGCAAATTCTTCCTCTGGACCATAGTCTTTCTCCAAATAATCTTTTATGTCACGCATTTCGGACTCCAAATCTCTAACAGCAGATTCTGCATTTGAGTGTTCATTTCTAGCCATTGTAGCAGCATCTACCAACTTCTGAGTCTCATCATCATACTCTATTGGAGGAGGTGATTCTTCTTGTACTTCTGGTTCTAGATGTTCTTTACTACTTTCTTCATCTTCATCCTCTTCATCTTCTTCTTTTTGTTCTGGAAAAGAAGAGGTTAACTGCTCATAAACATGCAGATTCACGAAACTGCTAAACAAAATCTTATCAGTGATGATATAAAGAGTTTCTGTGTATCTTCACTATTAATTTCAATTCAATTCAAACCTTCTTCATTGAATTCTGCTTCTTCCTCTTCAACAGCCTTGTGATCAGAGTCTTTTGTATCTTTAAATGCCCCTGATTCTATCATAAGATATGGCTTCACCCGATTCCAAGCATCAGTAGCAAATTTCTCAATGTCAACTTCCTCAAATTCATTGAGAAAATATTTAGCTTCCTCCTCAGACACTAAAGAAAAAGATAAATTGCAATCACCAACATAGAGAAATATTCCAATTGAACTTAAAACCATATAGAACACTGATCTAACTAATTAAAATTCTGATTAATGATTCTTGGTTGCATTGATTTACTTCAAGATTTGAACACAGGACTTTTACACAACTATTATTACCTGTCCCATCTTTATCCTTATCGAAAGTATCAAACTGTTGTAATTCAGAAAATGTGACTTTTCCATCCTGATCTAAGTCATACCTATTGAAAGCTGCAGAAGCTTCTGTCCTCAATTTGAGGGCTTCTGCATCAGCTTTCTGTTTATTTCGTTCTTCCTCTAGTTTTCTATAATATTCTAAAGCAGTATTTTCGAGCTCTTCCGCCTCATTTTTCAATCTTTCCTTTTCAGCTTTTATTTTATCTGCTTCCTCTTTATTTTTTTCCAATTCCAGCAATTTTTCTTTCCTCTGTTGTTTTTCCTGGATACCTTCATTGAATAGAGTTATGTGAACTTGAATTCTATTGAACTAATTGAATTGAACTCACCTTTCTGACTATATTCTTCTCTAAGCTGTTTTCCTGCCTTCAAGAGTTCTTCCCTCTGCAGTTCCTTTTCCTTAGCAGATCTCCCCAGCTCAACACAGTTATTGATACATTTAATCTCACTTGCCCATTCATCTGCACCATCGCAGCAATCACAAATTTCATCGTTCACTCTACTCGAAGCAATGTTCATGGGTTTAAATCCTGCATTCACACAATAGAATACTCCGTGAGGGCAAGCAGAAGTTCCTGGTTCATCGCTGCCATCAGGACAATCACAATAATCATCATTCACTTGATTAAAAGGAATAGTTTTACTTTGATCCAAGCAAGTAAAATCATATTGTGGATCGTATAAAGACGATCGTGATAAAGAAACCCCTCGAGGTCTCAGGACTTCAGAACCAGATATTCCATTCAATAAATTCAGTAAAAAAAATTGGATAAAAACATTCAAATATCGTTTCCAGAAATCCATTTCGCCGGGTTCGACGAACACTTATCCATGGAATGTAAATTTCAGGACACGTTACAGGTTTAAGACGGCTGTGAGTGTGTATGGGAACACTTGCGCAATAAAATGTGATAAAATTGTCTGAAAAATTAAATTCGAATCCGAACCGTGATAATAATCACTACTCAGCTATTACAGCTTAAAGCTTCGAAGAAAGTTAAGGAGTCCCATATCATCATTGAGCCCCCATTTGCATTTTGCATAGAGATTAATTATTTAATTCTGTGAACATTTGTCAAACTGACAGCGTACTCCAACCTCCAAAAAGAATCGAAAAATACCTCCTGTGAACAGGGGAAAGGGGTTCGGCTCGGCTTGACTGAAATTAATTTCACTTTCAATTTCAAAGTGGATTTCAATTTTTGAAATTCGCTGGTAATGTTGTAGTATCCGACCTTAAGCTACCTGAATAAAAATACTTTATTCAATTCAATCGAACTGAATTTCCTCCAGTTGTGAAAATGAAATCCATAATTTACTTTTTTTCGTTTCTCATATTATGTGTTAATCTCGATATCGCATTTGGTCATGAAGAAGATGTTTATACAGTGCAATATACAACAGAGAATTTCGCAGAAGAATTACCGAAAAAACATCACTTTGTAATGTTTTATGCGCCTTGGTAATTATAGAAAATTTACTATAAATTTTATTAGATAATAGATTATTGTTCAATTGAAAGTGACCATTTTTACAAAATGAAACAGGTGTGGCCATTGTCGAAGACTGGCCCCAACTTGGGAGCAGCTTGCTGAAATGCTTAATGAAGATGACAGTAATGTAAAAATAGCTAAAGTAGATTGTACGGTCGACAAACAAATATGTTCCGAACAAGACGTAACTGGTTATCCCACATTGAAGTTCTTCAAAAAGGGGAGTTCGGAAGGGGAAAAATTCAGAGGAACTAGGGACTTACCTACATTAACCACCTTCATAAATGAACAGTTGAGAGGAGTAATAGTTACGATATATTCATTAATAAAAATATTCAAACTTTACTTTTCAAGGGTGATGAAGAATCCGAAATAACTAACAGTTTGACCAGTGCTTTAGTTGAACTTACAGAAGAAAATTTCGATAGTCATGTTCAGCAAGGAAAGCATTTCATTAAGTTTTATGCACCATGGTGTGGCCATTGCCAAGTAAGATTATTTATATTCTCCTTTAAACTCATCAGTCAACTAGACCTCGAATTTTATTGAAAATATGTAATTACAATACTTCAAAATTTAATTATTGTTTTCAGCAATTGGCACCAGTGTGGAATGAGGTTGCTAAGACTTATGAATTTGATTCTTCAATATCTATTGCTAAAGTTGATTGTACAAAGCATAAGTCTGTTTGTACTCAGTATGAAATTAGAGCATACCCAACTCTATTATGGATTGAAAATGGAGAAAAGGTATGGTCAAGCTGAAATATTTTTGAAATCTATTATGACTCTAATTTCCGCTCAATTTAATTCAAGTGTACAATTGTAATTTTGTGAAAACTGAATTTTTAGGTTGAAAAGTACCAAGGGTCTAGAAGTCACGATGAACTAGTCAATTATATAAAGAAAATGTTGGAGCGTGAACAAGAAACAACCAAAGATGAGGCAGAGGACAAAGAAGAAAAACCCACTCAAACCGATGAAAAAGATATTGAATTAACAGGAGAAAATTTCAAAGACACTATCCAGAGTGGCATAACATTTATCAAGTTCTTTGCGCCTTGGTAAGTTCGTTAATATAATTTTAAAACAAGAAAGTACAAATAAAGGAGTTATCTAGGTGTGGACACTGTAAAAGCTTAGCTCCTACTTGGGATGACCTCAATAAAAAATACAAATCCATAGCGAATGTCAAAATAATGAAAGTTGATTGCACTGCCCAAGAAAACAAAGAGTTGTGTAATGATGAAAAGGTGAATAAATTACTAATTTCGAAAAAGGAGAGTTCAACAAATTGTCAATTTTTTCAGATTGATGGTTTCCCCACTATTTATCTTTACAAAGATGGGGAGAAAGTATCAGAATATACTGGTAGTCGTTCTTTGGAAGACTTATCTGATTTCGTTCAAGGTCATTTAGGACACGATGAGTTGTAAATGTTTCAATATTCATTTAATGTGTGTGTGATTCTTTTAAATTCCAAATAAATTGAATTTGATGTCTAAGTGTTGTTTTATTTATACAGGGTGTCCCAGGAGTCGCGCACCCCATTGAGGGGATCGAAAGTGAGAAATATTCTAAGCCCAAAAATCCATGTTTGAAATTTTTTTAAAACGTAGTTAATCAGTAATTGATTAATGAAAGTGACCAATCAGGAGCGCGCTTCAGAAGAATAAGTAGGCAGCGGGGACGCGAGAGTGAGACGCCAGTCTCGGTTTACGGCGTGAAAAGCCGGCAGAAGCTCTGGCGTCTCTCTCTCGCGTCCCCACTGCCAACTTATTCTTCTGTTGGGCGCTCCTCATTAGAATATTTTTCACTTTCGAACCCCTCAATGGGGTGCGTGACTTCTGGACACCCTGTATAACCCAAATTATAAGGCATTCTAACGAACAGAGTAAAGCTTCACCAACTAGTGAATTAGCTTGTGGAGTCAATTTATATTAAACAAGTAGGAAGATTAAATATAATTCCCCTCTAATTCACAGTGATTTGTAAAAATTAAGACGAAAATATAACAAAGAAGAAATTCCCTTTATTGAAAAAAACTAAATCGATAATAAAAGTACAATCTAATGAGCAAATATGCTGAATTCCCCACACCTAATGGACTCATCTGCGTCAATAGCTGTAATGTGGCAAATTTGACTTTCTATGCAAGTTTCATTACATCCGTTTTCAAAAGCAGCATCACTTTCCCTTACATGAAACCTGAAAATATATATTACTTATTTAACGATCTTACGGTAAGATATGTGGACTACTTACTGCACATATTGCTTGGCAAGTTGAAGATCCGTACGAAGTCTTCCGTGTAGATCGGATAAGCTGTCATAGTCCAAATCTTTCAGTCCATAGGCAGATTTGAAGGAGTACAACTTGTACCACTGAGGTCCTCTGCTTCCTGGCGAATTTGCTAAACTCAAGTTGAATGTATACTGATGAAAATCTGCGACCATCTGTAATAAAATTATCTTGAATAATATATTCATTAAGGCTAATTAATTAATTATTGCCAATAAATCCTAATATTTCTTTAATAACATAACTGACAGCTATCAAAAAGATGGTTGCCAGACAAAGGTATGTTATTGACGACCATACTGCCACACCCTGTATACATACTCTTATACTTACCAAATTTTGTGGATCAATCTCGTAAGTCCTATAGTCCGGATTCAGACCAACGAAGGTTGTAAAACTTCCACCATTGTATGCTACATTGACGACTTGATTTGGATTACTTCCATTTTTGTAAATCCTGAATTCGTCTACATGTGTATGACCATTGAAATGAGCGCTTATGGTGTTAGCAAATCTAAAAATGATATGTAAACTTGAGGGTCTCTTCTTGATTTTGAGATATTTCCAGTCTTAGATTACCATTTTACCTTTGCACGATCTTATTGAAATTATACTGCCACTGCCTATGACATCGTATTTCTCCAGGAGGAACATGTGACAGTAAATGCACTTTTTCATTGTTCTTTTCTGCTTCCAAGAGAATTTGGACCATCCATTTCAATTGGCCATAAGGGTCCTCATCGTCATAAAATAGCCAACTAAAAATATTATCCATTGCAATTTCCAATTCTAGATTGGCTTTTGATTATACTTACAAGTTTTCTGTGAAACAAACATTACTGTTTATAGCAACAATTCTGAAACCAGGTTTAACCAGAACGGTGTAAAATCCACCACGTTTAATGGTTTCAAGAGCGCTTTGTGGCAGCCAGTTCTTCCAAAATGTTGCTACTCCATCGAATAACCACTCTGTATCGACTTTATTTGCTGACTGAAGATTCAATGGGGCGTACCTGAGTAAAAAAACATCATCTCATTTATAAACGATATGTTTTAGTGTAGCTCCAGCATACATATCCATCAGGAAAAAAATTCTTATTATCGTTAATGAAATATGGGCTTCAATCGCCAATCAAACTTTTTCCTGAACCGAACCGAAGATGCAGGCAGACAATTCCAAATTGATTCACAACTGCCACTTTCTAGTTCCTCCCCAAGATTCGACTCAGGGTCCGGCAGAAAAAATGTACGTTTTTCAGAAATGGATTGTCTTATATTTAGCCTCAGATGTGCACGTGAAACTTGTTATTTAATGACTGATGTATAGTACCTACCTATATGATTTTTTGAAAAACTATTGACTATTTTTATGGGGCTCTAACAAATGTTGTTATCATGAAAATGAACAATAAGAACTCACAAATTGCATGGATGAGCTTCGTGATTTCCAAGGATTGGAAACACCGTAATATTTCCAAAATATTGAAACAGCAAAGCGTAAAATTCCTGAATTGTATCCAAATTACTCTCTCTGCTGGTCTCCCAATTTTTATGTGCTATAATATCGCCAGTAAAATATACATAATCGATTTGTTTCTGGAAAATTACATACTTTTACTATTTGTGCCTTACCTAATTAATTTTGTTAAATTATGGTTCTGAAATATGCGATTGCAATTCTCTAGCAAAGTTTGATCTGACTAAAACAAGAATAAGGTAAGTAAACGCTCACTTGTGATTTTTTTATTTCCGACAGCAAATCAACCAAGGAGTTTTTCGACATGTCACAGACTCGATAATCACCATGAGTCCCCGCAGCATTTTTAGGATCACTTGGAAAGCCATTTCTCTCTTCACAACATAAGGGTAAATCGCATTTTGCGTTACTACCCGCTTTGTATAATGGATCGTAGTGCACATCGGTGATTTGCACGATATTCAGGGAACCACTACTGGGTTTATGGATCTACAAAATGGAATTCTTTATAATGTATAGAAAGATATAGATATTTAATTCAGTCAAGTTCGAATAACATAAAGTATAAAATACAATAAATAAACGACCAATGAAAATACGGCTCCTTTAAACTAGCCAAATTTTTCAGTACTGGAGGGTCTGGTTGTTGGTTAAAATCCTTACCTTTTCTTTCACATCTGCGGATACAGGAGGGATGTTAATAACCCATTTTTTGGCATAAGGATTTATACATCCGTCATATTGAAAGTAAACTCCACAAACTTCTTCGGGCTTCAATTTTTTGTTGTCAATAATATAAATTATAACATCCTTGAAAAAACAGATTTTGTGGTATGTATATTATTTTTATTTGCTAATTTTTTTTACGAAGAACAGTTTCAAGATTCAAACGAATAATTCAAAAATGTCTAAAAGTATCGCTCGAATTGAGATGATTAACTATGAATTCAACATAAATCTTAAAAAATCTATCAATGAATAATTTAAATAATATAGAACGGTTAAATAACTTACTGTTTCTATTTCACTAAAAGTTTTACACACGCTCGGTAAGTATCCAATTATTGAAACGCATAAGTCTGTTAAATATTCTACAATAGAAGTTCTGTTAGCCCCAGATCTTCTAAATTTTATTAAATCACTAATAACGACGGAACATCTTTCGCATACTGAAGAACCTACTGACCCTTCTGCTGAAATATTCTTTATTCTCCCAAGTAAAGTGGACAAGCGTGATTTGATGTCGATATTCGTTGAAGATGGAATTTCATTCGGTTCATCTTGAAACAAGAATATATTATTGTTAAATTGGAGTTCTTCAATAATCTTTTCATACTACTTACCTTTTTCCTTTCGTGATGAAGAAGAATGAACTCCAGAGAACAAGAACAATACCGTCAGTACAAAGAGCAATTTCATTTTTGCTAAATTTTGAAGCACCAATTGATTAAAACATCGCAAGTCATTCAAAAGTCATTTGGAAAGTATTCGTATTCCTAAATGCTAGATATTACATATCTTCCTTTATTTTAAACAGAACTCTTGTTTTATTATCTCAACTCAATTCAGCAATAAACAAAATTATCATAATCATAACAAAGGAGGAATGGATGACATATTAGCTTATCTTGGGCTACAAACCTTTCTGATATTTTGGAACAACAAAGAAAGCCGTTCCGTTCTTTTGGATGATTTGCAAACTATTTATTCAATTGAATCATATCATTATCTTCAGACTTCCAGTGACCGCTGTACTCAATGAAGATCATATTACGAAATTATCAGTATAAGCGTCGCATTAAAGAAATTAAACCAACCTACCGAACAAAAAATATAATTGAATAATTTTTCAAATTAATCTATTATTACGTGTGAAGAAATATTTCTACAATGTCCATATACCTATAATATGCTCATCTTTGATGAGCGCTCGTTCTACTTGCAAAATAGGCGAATCCATATGGCCAAATTCAATTCTGTCCGTCGTAAACACGATAACTCTCGAACGGGAAGAACTAGAAACTTGAAATTTTCAGGTTGGGTTGGATTTTCCAATTCCAAGAGCAAAATTCGTCTAGGTGTGCCTTGAATATTGTCGCTCAAAATGTTTAAAAACTAGGAATTTGATCAAAATTAAATTATATTCTGATCGCGTCACCGGACCATATGAAATCCTCAGTATAAAGTTATTAAACTTGTTCATCATTTGCTTTTTTGTAGCAACAAAATGTTGACAAAAACATCAAATGAGAATTAAAGACATTTTTCAGTATATTCATGAGTAGAATTCAAAACCTTTGAAATTTTGTGTCATTTAAGACCCTGATCGTCATTTAAGATTCAGGGGGTGTCCCCCTGATTAGAGGGATGATCTTACATCCTAGAATTTGCAATCAGAAGTTGACCCCTTCAAATAAAACTTCATTCTGTATCGGTGATTTCTATATGGATATAATGAAGTTGACGGAAATTTGAACTCGATAAAACCACAGAATACCAAACTAATAATAATAGTTAAGTATTCTGTGATATAAGTTTTTTCACAGATATCGATCCTGGCCGTGATGTAAATATACCATAGACTTATTATCCTATTTGATGAGTCTATGAAATATACGGATTGAAAGAGGAAAAGTCAATGCAAAATAGCTTGGTATTCATATTTTCCATAATTTTCCCATTTCTTCAGGATAATTGTTCAAACTTTGACATTTCGCCTATAAAATCAACCGATGATAACTACTTTATAGGTAGATCTTGGATGACTCAACACATCTTAGGTAGATCTAGGGGCTCTACTAGTCAGATTAATTTTATCGTTTGATGTTGAAAATCATTTTTGGCTCAAAATTCGACAATTACAGTTATTCAATGTACTGAAATCAATAATATTTTAATTTTTTCAACATCAATTATATCTCTGGAAAATCTTATTTCCACAAATGATAGAGGAATGTGTGTTCCTGTGAATTTGGATGGTAGGGTATAAAAAACAAAGTCCATTGAATAAATATAATTCAATTCATCGAATGTATTTGATAATGTATGTATAATATAAATTTTGTTCGATATTATTCCCATTCTTCATCTCCCCACCCATCTTCCTCATATTCTGTCGCCAGCACATTCAATTTATTCATATTGTCACTTGTTTCCCCAGCAGCTTCAAGCCCAATCAAGAATTTCGCAGAACTTTTTATTTCTGGTTCCATATCTTGAAAAAAATCAATGTCATCGCTGGGTTCTTTAGTTTTCTGGTTTTTTATATCCAGTTCATCGATATCTTGAATATTTTTTCTCTGGTTAAAATCATCTTTTTTCAATTTAGATGATAATGTTTCAATTTGCAAGTCCATTGTACCTTGTACTAACTCATTGGAATTTTCAGTTTGTACAAGTCTCAAAGATTCTTTCATTTCATTAATTTGTATATCATTATTTTCTTCCCAAGCTTCCCATTCTACTTCTTCTTCTGGAGTTTGATCCACGTCATCTGTTAATTTTTCTACTTCTTCTCCATCTGGTCTTTGCCGTTCAGGTAAACCACTGATGATTAAAGGTTCAGTTGGAGGGATAATATCGGGTTGTTTACTTGGGCTCCCATCTTTAACTACTTTACTGAATCTTTTACTGTTATCTCTTGATCTTCTGACAGTTTGTGATGTTGGTCTCCCATCCGTGAATAATCTTGCTCTCTTACCCCCTATAACAGTATTTGCACCTAATATCAAGACTAGCTCCGATAAAGCGTGTAGTGTACATGATACCAAGGTATCACTAGTATCTTTAATTCCAACAAGGAGCTGAAATTGTGAGACTTGTTCATTTCATTCCACACAAATTCTCACTAAGAAATACATACCTCTGGTAAAATGTAAGACTGTAATTCTTCTTCACTGAACCCTCTAATATAACTTTTGAAATGTTTTAATAAGAGAAATCGAATTTCAGCATCTCTAACACAGAAAATTTCAAGTATTCTTGGCACAACATGCTCTTTAAAAGTTCCCTCGCAGAATAAAGGACCTTCCTCATCACCTTGTTCACCATCTGAAAAATCTCAATTTTTTCAATACTCAATATCTGTATTGAAACTCACCTTGTTTGAAAGACAGTATCTTTGGTAATACCTCAGTTTGTGCTACAGGATTCAGTAAAACCATTCTAGATAAAAGCAGTCCGCTCAACTGATTGGCAATTAAATTTGCATTAAACTTTCTAAGATTGGAAATTAAAGTCGAGAAAAATTTCAATTTTTCTTCATCAGATTTTAATGGTAACTCGATCAAAAAGGAATGAATTTTTATGAAATCATGATTGAAAAATGGATGTTTCAGCAAATCAGATAAGGTTGGTCTCTCATCCAAATTAATGTTCTCTAAGCCACTTTTACATTGGGCTTTAAAATCCTTCAGCGCAGGAATATCTTCTAAAAATACAAAGGATTGTAATGAGTGTGATAAAAACTTAATTCAATAATTCAGCATTCACCTGATGCGTCAGATTTCAATAACTCTGAAACTAAAACAAAAAAAGCATATGCATCAACAAATTCCTTCAAATTGTCAGGATTTTGAATATATTCTTCCTCGTTAACATCAACAGCAGCTGCATATCTGTTAACTCTGGATTTACTTAAATGTTCTTTGGATAATTCTCCATATTTACAAGAAAATTCCATGCCACCCAATTTCCATTTGCCATCATCTGTTACATACACTGAAGCTAAACATACATTATTGTGTGAAGCTTTCCCTTTTTCATGCAAAAAACAAAGAGCTTTCAATATAGAGTGTATTCCTATGCATAGTTGTAAAGTACTAAGTGATGAGAATACATGTGACAGTGGACGAACATGTTCCACTGCTAAGTAGAATTTTGAACTTTTGGACCACGACGAAATGTATTTGAGAATACATGGATGTCTGTATATCATCAAATTCTGAAAATCCAATTTTTAATAAACTTTAACGTACAAGAAGAGTCTTTGCACCTTGCTACATTTTTCCAGAGGTGTATATATTGTCCATAAGGGACCATTAACAAATAATTCTCCAATGAATATTGTCAAATTGGAAAGTTGTTCTGATTTAGGAACACTAGCAGAATGCTGACTCCAAAAATCAGCAACTTCGACTGCTTTATCTTCTATATCAATACCAGCCAAGTGAGATTGATCATTTCCCATATTCAAAAATGATTTTTGTTTAACTACACTTCAATCATTTTCTAAATTTCCTTTCCTTCCATAATTGGAGGTTAGGTAATCTGTCAGATGCATCCACAGATAATGTGATCTATGGTTGTATCGAACCTCAGAGTACTGCTCCGAATTGGTGAGCAGTCGGGCAACAATACAACCTCCGACCGAGATTGCTGTGAAGATGCCTAGCGCTGTTGTAGGCTAAACGACAAATGTTAGGTGAAATTTTTATTGGACAAGGGCTATAGAAAGCCCGGAATATTCTAAATTTGAAATATTGGAAGTATCTTCTTCGTCAAAGCCCAAAGGCCTTCGTTGCGACCATATCATATAAAAATCTTTTTTGCTGGAACCAAAACAGCTTTCGCGTTTGGGAAAATCAAAGCGTCATCGCAATTGAATTAAACATGCGTATAACCATCAGTAAGCGCCAAAAAATGCGGAAAACTATCAAGGAATATTCTTTTAGTCGTTTTTTGGCACGCTTCTACACAATCCCAGATATCCTGTATGTATCTTTTGCCATTGAGAAGAATCGTAGTCTAAAATTAAATTGAATTTTTTCTTTACGCGATTCTCTAATATTTGATCATTTTATAAATTAACAGTTTATTAAAAATAAATTTGGCGCATTTTGATATAAAGTGGATTAGGCCTACTGGGGATACCACTTAAAAACAAAACGCTCTGAGCACTCTACCTACAGACAGGGTGGTGTGGAAACGAGTGCATTAGTAACCGAGTTTATATTCCATGAGAGGAATATGAGTTGAATGATCGACAGGTAGGTAACGTCTATATTTAAGAACCGAATTAGTAAGTATTTAATTGTCTAAGGCAATGTGTTCCAATTAGAAACTTTACCTATTTTTTATTAGAAGGTAAGCCTATTTCACGATTAGTTTCTTAAGCAGAAATCTATTTTTTAACTACCACAAATTTCTTGGGGGAGAGGACTGCAGCTTTGGCCCCCTGTCCTCGGTGCGCCAGCGGTGTGCAGTCATTAATGAAAATCATAAACAAATAGTGAAAAAATAGATTTATTCTGTTATAAATTATATATGTACAAGTATTTGTATGAATTTAGGAAGAATTTACACATTTTACTTTTTTGTATTTGTTTTTGAAATTATCACATGACGGAGTAGAGAAACTCAATATTGTATCTTCAGATATTCTGGAAACATTCGGGAGACCCTCGGTGACACTTACTTCATATCGACAATTGAATTTGAGATCATACAGGTCGAATCTAGATGCCTGGAATAAAAAATAAAAAATTAATTGACAAGTATAAAATAACAAAATATGTCGTGAAAAGCTTTTACGAATTCTTATCATCGTATGACCGTATGGCGAACGCCTTGTATAGTCTCTGACGATCTTATTCTTCCCGGTTTCGACAGAACAAAAGAAAAAAACGTGATTGATACCTTCGTGGTGGCGACTACCTTGAATTGACTGTGGCCATCATAACTTTCGTTGCAGGATCCAGTCCACCAGCTCACAGTGTACCTTTGCGTGCCTTTTTTGGGTTTCCAAGATATTCTGGCTCTGAGCTCGCCTTGAGACCAAAATATCTTCTCCAATTGCAGACCCCTCGGCTTAGATCTGGCATTCAAGTTCAAGGGAACTATCTCATTGTTCGTGACTGGAAAAAAATTGACGGATTTATAGCGGCCTAGAAACCGATATACTCTCGAAGACGGTCATTAATTGCAAACTATCGTTCGGAGCCAAATGAGCTCGTTAATGATCTTTCCCTGGTAGTTTGGACTATTCAAAGGAATCACATATACACTTAAAGTTTTTCAATCCAAATAACTGAAGAAGTACTCGGCTCATTTCGAAATTCAAATGTTCAAAATTTATTCAATCCGTGTTTGTGACAGGTTCTTGTCCTCTTCGGAAAACTCCAAAAACTCATTCATGAGAGTTATGTAATAGGTTATATTTTTGGCAGGATTTCAAATTTCCGTCAACTTCATTCAAGGCCGTAGCCAGGGGGGGGTCCGATGGGGTCCGGCAGTACTGACCGAGACGTCGACTAGTGTACACGTACCGAGAGTTGAGTTTGTGTGTAAACCAGTTCAGTGCGCCGTACGCCACGTTGATGCGCATCATCCAAGTTAGTGCTTGTAAAAGGTTTTTGTTTTCTCGCGCGTTGAGTCCAGGTCCGAAAGGATCGTTGGTTCCGTGCGTGTGTGATTCACGGACTCTTAAGTGAAGTTGAAAAAAGGGTAAGTGACTATTAATTATTCTATTATCCGCGTTTGATCATGGATGAAAATTCGGATAACGATGGATCCTTCATGGATACGGAGGACAGATACACGACCTCTGAGGATGAAAGTGAAGAACTTAAGGAACTCGTCAGGCTCCGAAAGGAAAATGACGAGCTCAAAGCAAACTTAGCCGCTCTTACAACCTGCATGGCAAATTTGACCAGCGAGTTGAAACTCCTGAGAGAAGAACTCTCGAAAAATAAATCCCCAAATCATCAAATAAAAAGTTATTCCCAGGCTTTGACTTCTGAACCTGGGACATCGGCCCAAACCGATTCCAAGATTGTCCCAGTTGTCCTTCCCAAAAAGATGGCCACAAATATTGAGGATAACAAAAAAGCCCTCCAACCCCCAGGAGCTCCTCGGGCCAAGCGTGCCAGGAAAGACAGTTCGTCCTCAATTGAGGACAACTTGAAAAATTCAACGGTGACGTCTCAGTCACCTGTAAAAGATAAAATCCCCCCAGTAACAATGATGGGGACTTCAGACTGGACGGAAATATCCAAAGCGCTGTATAGCAAAAGAATAAATTATAACCGGGCAACGGTTGTCAGAGACGGCATTAAAATTATTGCCTCGTCCGCAGAAGATTTCAGGAAACTAACAAAATTCCTAGATCAACAAGGTAAGGAATATTTTACTTACCAAACGGAAGAAGAAAAGAAAGTATACGCCGTTATAAGGTACTTGCCACTTGACGCGGATATTGACGTGATTAAAAACGACTTAGGACTTCAAGGTATTAAAGATGCCGAAGTGACGAGAATGACGTCAAATAAAACCAAAAAAGCAATTCCTCTTTACCTTGTAAAAACGCAGCACAAGGAAATATTTCAAATCAAAAAGATCTACAGCCTTTGTATCGAAATCGAACCAAAAAAGAAGCCAGAAGGTCCAGGACAGTGCCATCGCTGCCAGAGATATGGACATGCCCAAAATAAATGTACATTTCCGTGGAGATGCGTGAAATGCTTAGGAGCGCATTGCACAAAAGAATGTGCATTGACGCAAAAAGAAGGCGAAAGGAACGCGGAATGCGTTTTATGTAACCAGAGTGGACATCCGGCCAGTTATAAAGGCTGCAGCGCATATAAAAATCTTACGAAGAAGAAAACACCGACAAAAAAAGAAGTCCCCCCCAAAAAAATCGCTGAAAAAATAAAGACTGTTGTTACTGTTGAAAAACCACAGGTACAAAAAACAAAGAAATCGTCCACAAAACCAATTGAAACCAGAAGGGAAGACCCTAAAGATGAACTTGACAAACTCACTGAGAAAATATTCAGCAGAATAATGCAGAAATTTGAAAAAGAATTCGAGAAGAAATTTCAAAACTTATTTGGAAATAAATAATTTATGAACATGCTATCACAGCTAGAAAATCTGAAGATAGTTTCCTGGAATATTAACGGAATCAGAGCCCGTAAATCAGATATTGAACAATTGTTAGAAGAAAGACATCCTGATATTATGGCGCTTCAGGAAACTAAATTAACTCCTAAGGATAAAATATCCTTCGAAAACTACGAAATATACAGAAGAGACAGAAATGAAAGAAACGGTGGAGGGGTTGCTATTCTCGTTAAAAGAGACGTGAACCACTACCTGAATGCGGTTGTAAATCCTGTGGACAATGACGTATCTATAGAGGCACTATCGATCACAATAAAGATAAGAAGAGAAAGTATTAAGGTATTCTCTGTGTATAAACCGCCGCAAATAAATCTGCCAGAGGAAGAGATGAAGATTTTATTAGGGGGTCATTTTCCAAGAATAATACTTGGAGATCTCAACTGTAAATCTCAACAATGGAATTCTAAAATAGAGAATGCAAATGGCAAGAAATTGAAAGAATATGCCGAAAAGGAAGATGCTATAATCGTGGGACCAGAAATACCGACATTTTTACCTAGTGGCAATGGAACCCCTGATGTGCTAGACATAGTTATAATGAAGAATATAAAGCAAGATTTTGCTCTTGAAACGATAGAGGATGGAACATCTGATCACAACCCGATAGAGTTCATTTTAGGACATGGACCTAGAAATGAAGTGACTCGAACACGAGAACATACCGATTGGGACGAATTTAAGAATAAACTCCAAGAAAATATCACGAGTATTCCACAAATTAACACTCCTGATGAACTAGATCAATCAGTCATAGCTTTGGAGAGTGCGATTATGAAATCCTATGAAGAGAGCACGGTTAGAAAAACTAAACCTACTCCCAAACATCCCTATGGCGATACTCCAAAAGAGGTGAAAGAACTGATTAAAGTCAATCGAAGACTAAGAAAGAACTACAGGATGTATAAAACAGATAATGATAAAATCAGACTGAACAGACATAGTCAAATACTTAAAAATGCACTAAGGGAGCTCAGAACGAATAGATGGAATAAGAAAATCAGTGAACTCAACACAGAAGACCACTCTGCATGGAAAATGCAAAAAAATTTACGCAATGAAAAAACTCAAATTCCACCACTGCATGGAATGCATGGAATGGCATATTCAAAAAGCGATAAAGCTAACGCTCTTGCCGATACTATAGAAAGGGAGTCAAGAATAAACTATTGTGAAGAAGACGATGAGGACCTAGAAGAATTAATAGAAGATAATGAAGAAGAAATGAAAGAATCACCACCGGATGACAAAATCCCTCACCCAACATCTCCGGCAGAAATCAAAGAGATAATCAATAATTTGAAAACAAGAAAGGCTCCTGGAAAAGATAAAATTACAAATCTCATGCTGAAGAAAATGTCAAAGAAAGGAACGGCAGCTCTCACTAGCATAGCAAATGGCGTGATGAGAACAGAGCACTTTCCAAAAAGATGGAAATCTGCCGAAGTGATTGTTTTCAATAAACCAGGTAAAGACAAAAAGTTCCCACAGAACTATAGACCGATAAGCCTGCTCCCAGCCCTAGGAAAAATTGTGGAGAGAGTCTTAGCCAGACGACTTAATGAAGAAACAGAGGCCCTGCAGACGATACCGAGTGAACAATTTGGGTTCCGAAAACAACATTCAACTGAACAACAGCTCCTAAGAATAACCGAATATATCACAGAAGGATTTCAGAATAAACAAGCCACAGGACTACTACTACTAGATGTAACCAGAGCTTTTGATAGAGTATGGCATGAAGGACTAGCATATAAAATGAAAACCGCAGGTTATTCACCCAAGTTATGCAGAATAATAAGAAATTATTTGAGAGATAGGAACTTTTGTGTGAAAATAGGTGATGTTCATTCCACACTCAGATATTTGGAAGCAGGAGTTCCCCAAGGATCCATACTAGGACCGCTACTCTATAACATATACATACATGATATACCAAAAAATCCAAGATGCCTGCTTGCTCTATACGCGGACGATACGGGCATAGCAATTAGGCACAGAAATACAAAAATAATTCACAAAAGACTTCAAGAAGCTGCAGACGATATCAGTCAATGGTGTAACAGATGGAAAATCAAAATCAATGGAGAAAAGAGTCAAGCAATACTCCTTCAAAAGAGAAAACTGAAGATGGAATCGAAAATATCCATAGACGATAATGAAATAGAATGGCAGAATGAAGCTAAATATCTAGGAGTAATATTAGACAAGGGACTTACGTGGAAACAACACATTAAGTATGCAGTGGATAAAACGAATGTAGCAATGAAAAGACTATATCCGATTATAGGCAGAAGAAGCCAAATGAACAGAAACACGAAATTGAGGATCATAAAAGCAGTCGCCAGACCGCAGCTAACATATGGATCAACAGCATGGGGATTTGCAGCGAGAACCCATATAAAGAGGATACAAAGTACAGAAAACAAATTTCTGAGATGGGCATTAGACGCCCCTTGGTTTGTTAGGAATGAACAGATACAAAAAGACATAAAATGGGAGTCCATTACTACATTCATCAAACGAAAAGCTGCAAAAGCCTATGAAAGAGCTAGTGAACATCCAAATGACGACCTTAGAAGGTTAGTTGACTATGACCCCGCTGAAGATGAAAAAACAGCTAGAATCTACCGCAAAAGACCTAGAGACCAATTGCGAAAATGAAGATATAGAACTCCACACTTAGTAAGAGATATCCAATTGAAGGATGTACACAAACACTCAGCATAAAAGAATGCGAAAGAGAAAATAACAGATAAGATGATGGAAGGTTTATAGGCTTATGCCCGGAACCAACCGCAGGAGAGGTGTTTAGTCGGTAAGAATCCGACACTACCCAGAAAGACTGGGTGTCTGATGTAAGATTCACCTCTTCTAGAACAAAAAAAAAAAAAAAAAAAAAAAAAAAAAAAAAAAAAAAAAAAAGATGGGGTCCGGACCCCCCCCGAAATTTTTCTAGAGCTCAGTTCAACGGACATCCCCCCTCCTCTCGAATTTTTTTTCTAGCCACTGCCTCGGACGGACCCCCCCCGAAATTTTTTTCTAGCTACGGCCTTGACTTCATTCTATCCATATGGATCGAAATGCACAATACTCACAGTTATTGAAAATTGTCGTATTTAGAATGTATCCTGATTTTTGCCCTTTAAGTCTTTCATTGCCAAATTGAACGAGAGCTTGTACCTGAAGAAAATACTGAGAATTCGGCTGCAAGTCGTTCAGAAGAAAATTGGTTTGATCCTGCAAAAAATTCAATGTAGTTCTACAAAACGAATGGATGAAAATAAATAATTGCAAATACAGTACAGTATTCAATGTTGTATAAAACTGCATTCTCAGTTTCTTGGAAATTTTCTGCACAATTATTATTCCCTGTGGAAGGTTTACCACCCATATACTTATTGAGAAAGAATAAAAGTCACGAACGTTGGCTATAAATCATCGAATATTGTGCGAAGGAAAGGCTTTTTACCATCAGGTAATAAACATCCAAACAACAATTGATTTATCGATATAAATATTCTACCATTATGTCTGAAGACAAAATAAGCTACCTATAGTTAGTTATCGTCTTCACCATTTAGTTCTTAACTATTCGCAGAATGGCGCTTATGGGTCATTATTCTCAATAATATATCTATACATTTAGAACATTCTTTCAAAGATTCAACCTTAAATACATTGTCACCCACGGTTGATGGCCAGCTATACACATTTAGAAGAAGAATATGATACTTTTTAGTTATGGGCAGGATTTCAAATTTCCGTCAACTTCATTTTTTCCACGTAGAAATGCATTGAGTTTTTCCGAAAACATCGAAACAGATCAAGTTTTAATTGAAGGAGTCATCTTATGAATTCTTGGATGTACGATCTCGATATTTCCCTTTATCAAGGTTGCAATCCTTTAAGAATCTTATGAAGATAGGGGTCGAATGATAAAATTTCGAAGTTCTAGAGAACTCGTTGAGAAAGAGAAGTGAAATCATTGGGAAAATTTCTGAAGGAAATATATTTTTATTTTGGCATCCTGTACCTATCTCGAAACGCGGATCATTTTCCGATATGCTTTGAAACACCCTGTACATCCTCCTCAGAAAAAGGATGATGTTCTCACCGAAGCATTGTAGATGAAAGAGGCGTAAACCTATTCATTACAACAATGGAATGACAAGCAGAGAAAGACCAAAACAATGGCAAATGAACATCTTGTGTGACAAGTTTTATACGTATACGTCCCACCTTTTGAATAGTATAAAATTACACGGTGAATGGATTCTATACAAGAGAAAACTTATAAAACACGGCCCATATTCCCAACTTACTCATACCTCCCTTATTTCAGTTTCTTGAATATAATAAATGATGAGCATGGTATATGTTCCCAATAAGTACTTTTCGAATTTTCACTTGCCATTCTTTCAGAAGTTACATGCATCACTTCTAGTTCTTTCATTATTCCACGTACTCTTCGCGTCAGAAGCTTGGAAGGAATCGCCGGGAAATGGAATCGATTACAACTTCGATAATACAGAAAACGATTATCTGGAAGAGCTACCCGACAACAATATTTTTGGAGAGAGGGAGTTGGACAAATATACGGAATCGATAAGGAAAAACAGACATGAAATGCAACAGCTTGTGAGTCTTTTTCCCAATTTTCACCCCAAGAATTCATGTATATTCATGAATAGTTTCGTAGGCAATATATTTTCCAGCCAAATCAAAATATTTCAGGAATACTTTTTCTTACATTGAAATATTTCATGCAAAATTTTATATAGATTTTGTAGCTTTTCCAAAAATATTTTCTCCGCAATATTTTCAATAATGACTGAAATGGAATGCTGAAATCTTCTGTTTAATAGTTCTGCACTGTTTTTTCCTGCAGTTACAGGTAATATCTAGATGTATTTTTGGAATGTTTTCTCAATATTTTCCATTCCACAAAAAGCATGAACTGATATAAATTCTATTGAATATTTCAACGATATTTCCATGAGAAGCAATAATATATTTGGAATATGATTGTCGATTATTATCGGGAAATATTATCAATTTTATTCTTTGGTTTACCTACCTTTAAATAAATTTTTTGTAACCTCATAGGAAATATTCACAAATATCTACGGAATATATTGGAAAATGTATGAATTATTAATATATTCTTAATCAGTATTATCCCAAGTATCTCTAGTAACAATAAAATCGACCCCGATAATGTCAACTTTCTTGGTGAAAAATGCATAAGGGGTAAGACCCCCCAAACACACCATATTCGCCATCACCACGGAATCCCTGGGAACTCTAATATTGATATTCATTCAGAATGATCTTCAATTCATTCGAATCATTCAGAATAACCATTTTAACGGTCAGTAGCGCCTAAATTGTGAGTGCTCCGAGCTTGAGCTAGTGAACAAAACTCGAAAATGAAAAACGCAAAACATAAAACCAAAAAAATTCATGGTATAGAAGGACTATATGGTAAAGTTTGGTATCAAATTATAGGTTTTCGAGGACGAAGAATTCAATGAAAAAAAAATCAAGGCCCTATCTGGTACGGTTTAGATTTTGACCTGCGAAATGGCATTTTTTCAAAAATCGAAATTTCAAGTCGTTATAACTCCCGTTCCAGTTATTGTTTCCACTTTTTATTTGTATATTGATAATCAGCATTCTCCCGAGTATCTCTGCGAACAATAAAATCGATATCGAAAATCCCAACTTTTTTGGTGAAAATGCATAAGGGGTAAGACCCCCCAAACACACCATATTCTCCATCACCACGGAATCCCTGGGAACTCTAATATTGATATTCATTCAGAATGATCTTCAATTCATTCGCATCATTTAGAATAACTATTTTAACAGCCAGTAGCGCCTTAATTGTGGGTGCTCTGAGCTCGTGAACAAAACTCGAAAATGAAAAACGCAAAACATAAAACCAAAAAAAATCCTGGTATAGAAGGACTATATGGTCAAGTTTGGTATCAAATTATAGGTTTTCAAGGACGAGGAATTCAATAAAAAATAATTCAGGGCCCTATCTGGTACGGTTTGGATTTTGACCTGCGAAATGGCATTTTTTTTTTAAATCGAAATTTCAAATTCAATTCAAAATTTAGCTTCATGCAATATGCCACTCATCTTTCATGAATATTTGGGAAATATTTGGTGCAATTTTATGAAATAATATCAGTTATTTTCTTTCGATTACAAATATTCCTTTTTTCACCAAGAAATATTAGTGAAAATATCTTATTTTTTTTTAAGAATGAATAAAATGTACACATTTTCCTTAATTTGCATCGATTTT
The DNA here is from genome assembly GCA_910592335.1 of Adalia bipunctata. Classification (NCBI taxonomy): domain Eukaryota; kingdom Metazoa; phylum Arthropoda; class Insecta; order Coleoptera; family Coccinellidae; genus Adalia; species Adalia bipunctata. Next base: position 7,357,184 of record OU342955.1, on the reverse strand, counting down.
TCATGCAAATACATACATATTTAGTGAAGTTAGGTCAATTTTATTCTTATCCACCACATCTATGTTCATTTAATTCACTATATTGCATTAATATTTAATGAAAGTACCTATTACAAAATATTCGGTTATTATTATTATTAAAAATATTTAAATTTTTCGTTAGATGATTATAATTTCAGATACCAAATGAGATGAAATCGAAGAAAACGGTTTTCTATCAATCTAGCCACAATATAACACCATGTTCATGTGGAATGGAATATAGAATTCTTGACTTGGGACATACATATTTTCCGAGGTAGATATGAGAAATAATGATTTATTGAAAGCGCCCATAAAGACTGGAAACTGAGTTTGTGTGAAATTTTGATTTTTGCGAAAGTAAATTTCCAGAGAATTTAATTTAAGACAATTTGAAACCCCTTAATACGATGTCCTGTTTCAAATTGAAATTTGATACGAATTCTGTATTAACATTTTCTGAGCCTATTTGAGATTGTTTCTAATTTTCCATGAATATTTATTAATTTTAATTATTGATATAGTAGTATTTAAGAGTATGAGTAAACAAAAATTCCAGAAAAACAGTATATCTAGTTTTCCATTATCTATATATTTTCGATGGACGCTTTCAAACAATCACCCTGTATAAACGATTTATTTACTTTAACACTTCACTTATCTTCTTTGATAGTTATCGTGAGAAAATAAATATAAATCATTTAAGGCGGTCACATATTCTACACACTAGTGTTTTGATATTTATTCTTAGGGTTCATGAACTGAAAACTCTTTGGAGAATCCTTACTTCTGTGAGATATACTAAATATCAGTATATTAATTTGCATAAAAAAATGTTATACGTCCTAAATATCATAATTATGTTGAATGGATTCAAAATCACATTGAAATATCTCAATATTATATTTTCTATCAGTTCAATTAGTTTTTAAAATATTCTCATTTTTTATATCCTTCTATTTTAAATTTTATAATGGAATATTCATTTAATTACTGCAATATCAACGAAGTGTCCATTAATAATATTTCTGGAATATTTAAGATATTCTACTAACAAGTAAACTAATGAAATAATCACGAATTATTAGATACCATAATAAATTCAATAAAATATTTATGTTTAAAATTTCAATTTTTTTGCTAAACAAGTATAAGCTTGTGTAGAATGTGAAAGATTTTTTCAGGCATATCCACACAATGATTTGCAAAGAGGGTACTTGTGGAAATCTATATAGATGCACTGAAAGATATTACAAAGTGAGAGTTCTTAAAAAAAATCCAACAGAGAAGACTGGTAAGCTCTCATCTATCCTGCCAGGGAATTTGAGGCAACACTGGAATTCGGAAATAATAGACGTAGTTGTAGGATGCGAATGCAAGCCTTGAAGAGCACGAAAATTTTGAAATTGTATATTTAACCATGAAAAATAAAGTTTACATCAATATGCTTATTATTTTTTCTTTCGAAAACTTCTCTGATAGAGAAACAAGATTGTGAATTCACCATAAGAGTATCGAACAAATGCCATGCCCGATTGGAACTTGCAATACTACCAGCGAGGGAAACCAAGAAAAGTTCCTTTTTTGATGAAGACCATGGTGTTTTCATCGCCAAGAACGAAACCTTCGTTCTTCTTCCAGAATAGTGATGTGAAAGGTTCGAATTGGACATGGCATTGGTTGATATTTATATCAATCAGTGGCGATGTATCTGGTAATCAGTTATTGGAGTACCTACCTGTCTTCCCCAGAATGGCGTTATCCTCTTATTATTTATTTGAAATGTTTCAATAAATGCTGCTTACCCTAGGAACTATTTGTTGATTCACCAACACCGAATTCAAGGCTCTAACACCATGTAGCCTGGTACTCCAAAACACTTTATACTTGTGAATCGGCAGATCTGATTGAGGAGGACTCCAACTCAGTTGAACACTCAAGGTAGTATTTCTCACCCACAATGGAACAACTGTCATATTTTGGGGTGCTCTTGGTGGTTTAGGGTCTGTAGAAAACCAAAGTAGTTAGTCATATTCAATACATACTACACCATCCAGAAACACCAGTTTAAACCAAACTTACTAACTGAAATGCTAAAAGTGAAAGAATTTTCGGAATATCCTTTGGTTCCGTTTTCGTTCACTGCAGCTACCCTAAACTGATACCAACTGCCCGCCTTCACAACATTCCTCAACAGCTGCACTAGCTTCGGCGTTCTGGCACAGATGGACCAATGTGAGAGCTTCTCCTCAACGAAATATCGCCCTACATGATGTCGTTCTTCCAGAACGTAAATGATTTTCTCGTTCTCTTTAGCTGGCCCTCCAGGTTTCCATTCGACGAAAACAGTCTTCTTTCTCCTTCCCTCTGTAACTATGAGATCCTTTGGTATTTCAGGAACATCTGGAACAGACTCAGAGTTGGCGAAGGGTATTGGAATTAATTTTTGATAGCAGCGAAGAAAAATAATCAACGGATGGATTAACTAGCTTCATTGTAGTCGAAGATCTTTGATCTTTGAAAGGAGAAATAAAAAGAGGAATATTGGACGCAAAAAGTGCAGTTTCATTATGTGAAAAATTAAAGATCTTTTCAGATTACTCTGTACTTTCTTCATAAGATCGTGATTAATGAGACCAATCTGGTATGTAAAATCTAATTCAGTAATTCATGGTATCCATTGATTAATACGAGGATGTATTGATATCTAGTTAGCCCAGACCAGTTCCATGCATAAACAAAATATTGCGATACCATATCAACGAACAATAACTTATTGGAAGTGTCAGTGTAGAGTTCGACTTCAAAAAAGTAAACCAGAGTTACGCAATAAATTAACAAAAAAGATGTCCAACGAAATTGGAAAAATCGAAAAATTGGAGTATCGAGCCATCATCAAGTACCTGTATTTAAAAGGGTTAAGAGGTAAGAAGATTAACGAAGATATGCTTATTACCCTTTGTGATCAATGTCCTTCGTATGCGACCGTGAAAAATTGAACTGCAAGCTTCAAAAGAGGTAAATTTTCCATTGAAGATGATGACCGATCGGAAGGCCAGTTTTTGTGTCAGTCCCCGAAAATATCGATGCAGTTCATGACATGATTTTATCAGACCGACAAATTGGGCTAAAACGGATATCTGAAGCACTGAAGATTTCAAACGAACGCGTTCATCATATAGTTCACGTCAATTTGGACATGAGAAAAATTTCTGCAAAATGGATCCCCAAATGTTTGAATGTTGACCAAAAGCGTGCAAGGGTAGAAGCATCGCGTTCGATCTGTGCTCGATTTGAAAACGATGTAGACTTCTTAAACCGAATTGTTAGTAGGAATGAGACTTGGGTACATTTCTACGATCCAGAAACAAAGCAACAATCGATTGAATGGCGGCACTCTGGTTCTCCAAGACCTAAGAAGTTTCCTGTCCAAAAATCTGCTGGGAAAGTTCTTGCTTCAGTTTTTTGGGATTGTCATGGAGTAATCATCATTGATTTTTTGGTAAAAGGTAGAACAATAACTGGAGATTACTAATTCGATATAACTGATCACTTTACGGGAAAAAATTAAAGAGAAAAGACGCGGAAAGCTATCCAAAGGTGTTTTGTTTTTACAGGACAACGCCTCTAAACACAAATCTCATGTTGCCATGCAAAAAATTCGTGATTCAGGGTTAGAATTACTAGAACACCCCCCTTATGCACCAGATTTGGCTCCATCCGATTATCATCTCTTTCCTTAACTGAAAAAAAGTTTAAACGGTCGTAAATTTTCTTCTAACGAGGAGGTAATAAAAGCTGTGGAGGTCTGGTTTGCAGAGCAAGAAGAAACATTTTTTCGAAAGGTCTAGAGACATTGCAGGTTCGCTGTAATGAATTTATTCAATTGAGAGGAGAATATGTTGAGTAACAAAATATTTTCAGATTGCAATTTCGTTTGGTTCTATAGTAGGCTAAGAATTTTTCAATATATCCTCGTATATCAAAGCTCTATAGGCAAGGAATCTTTCGAAATAATCCCTGTCTTGTAGGCACATTCAATTGAATCACTAGCCATACCCAAATCTGTATTCACTGACACGAATGTTATATCCAAATTTGGTAATTGTAACACGGTTTTAATGCAACTCCAAAGAGCTCCGGAGTATATCGGCAATCGGCATGCTAAGTGCTAAATCGTATGACAGACCACCATGTTGATGAATATATTATTATGACGAAGCAGCTCGCCAGAGGTTCCTCCGCAAAACCCGAACCTGCAGCTATCAGATTACCTAATAATGTCATTAATTTAAATAAGTAGTTACCTTATCGTTATTAATGATTATGATCCTTGGCCAACATAAGTCAATAATAAGACTTAATAAGATCAACAACGAACAGCTCGGATTAAGCTTGAATAGCGAGAGAGTCTCTTACCATTTGTGGGAGCGCCGAGGCAGTAATCACGTAGCTAATTTCATGGTAGCAATCAAAATAAAACATCGCTTTTTAAACAACTTCATCGAGTGAAGCTTTTTGCCTGGGGGCGTTTGGGTTTGCCTTCGCGATAATTGAAGAAAATTGGAAATGCAACGTGTATTCCATGTATTTCATTCGATGAAAAATATCACTTACATTTTTGGTCCTTTGAGCCGAAGTATTATATTTGGAAATTAGGGAGGAGGGAAATGATTCGATGAAAAAAAATCAAATCAAATTCTTAAAAGACAAATAGTCATTAAACATGGCTTATATGAAGTGTCTGATAGCTTTTTCGAATTGACTGTTACATAGAAAAAGTCTAACGAAACTTTGTCACATAGGCTCTCAAATTTCGATAAGACGTAACTCATCTACTTTAATTACGCTAGGGATCGATGCTGGAGGCATTTGTATTAATTCATTTGGTTCAAGTTGAGCATTAGATTTATTAGATAGCTTTTTTCTCCATGTTTCCTCAGTGCTCGTGAAATAAAGTATAAGTTTTACTTCCTTCATTATATACAAATCAATATCCACGCTTGATTTTTTCCTTGTTGAAGAGTGGACTGTGTGTTCCAACCCGTATGAAGCTCAAGACATAGTGATACTAACTCAACTTTGTCATGTCCCTGATATTATATTGTTGATGTGATGTTGTTTTATTCGGAAAAGGCAGTCGTTAATGTGTATTTACGATACAATTCATCCGAACTGGTATACCTACTGAAGGCGCCACACAAGTGCAGACGTTATAGAAACTGTTGATTTCTCAATAATTTCAATAAAGGCATTACAATGGAAACCATGATTTTCATAAATCTCTGACCATCAATTCCAAATTACATGATTTTCTTTGAAAGTCGACCAATTTTTCGCCAATTTTCCACTCAAGGTCGAATATTTCCCGAACCAAAAATTTGAAAGAAGAATTGAATTATTCAAAATTCAAATATTAGATACCTACTAAATATAAAAAAAATGTTGAACAAAGACTCTGTTACTGTTCAGAAATGAACAAACTCAACCTCTCAATCACTTCCAAATAGTTTTTGACACCGAAATAAATGCCAAGCAGAAATTTTGACCATATTCATAAATAGAATTGCGATAATTTCAAAATGTCGTTTCACTCGACACTATCGCCTTTTAAAATTCTCGAGGGGGTTGCTACCCAGTTAAGGGGATGATCATACATCTAAGACTTTGAATTCAAAAAATGTCCTCGTCAATTATAAATTGACCTGCCTCGGTGTTTTCCGAAAACTCAATGAATTTCTAAGCAGATAAAATGAAGTTGACGGAAATTTGGAATCCTGCCACAAAATAATTCCACTTCAGTTCTAACATTTTCATTGAATAATCGACAATTATGCGAAAATAATGACAAAATTTTTGTGGCCATGATAACCAGGCTTAATGTCTCATCCAGAAATTCTTGCATGCAAGCCAGAATCCGCCTTTGAATATGCGCCACTGGCGATTTCACTGGGGCCCAAGACCAACTGATTGATTTTCAACAGGCTAATGAAACTGGTTTAGATATTAAAATAATGGCCTAGTTTTTATGGCTCCTGTGCTGACTTGAATTCCAATAGGACCACCTGGGTTCGCCAAAATGCTGCTACGTACAGGTGGTCTAAAAAAGGGTTATGAAATTACAATTACGGGAGGTCAATGAGTCTAAAAACCGAATTCTGCCAATTGATGAACCCGTTAATTTTATCGTACGACACTAATTGAGTATTTAAATGGCCTTGATGATATTCCACAAGATACATTTGAAATTTCTTGAGAAATTCAGTCGAATTTTTGCAATTGATCCAAGTGAAAATTCGAGATTAATAATAATTGATAGAAGAATATGAAATTCTTCATAATATAACCTATGGATAATAGTTAGTGTATGAAAATATTAAAAATGTAAGTGGAGAGATTATTCGATAAGAGCTGGGTACAGAGTACAAAATATGTATTCAGTTTTTTTTGGTTTTTGAGAAAATGATTTCAAAAGCATCTAGGTTGTTTCAGGTTATTAATCTTAGGTATAATTTAGTACTCTTACATACAGTCTCGTTTCAGAAAGGATTTATTGTTGAATTCAAGGGCGTTGAGACCGCTTTTCATCGACCAACCGATATTCAAGATAATAAATCTGAGCATTGAACTCGAAGACCATTATAAATATTTACATTTTACCCTTTTTGTGTTGACTAAATCGGTAAAGAACGGTTTTAATAGTGTCGAGTGTGCCGATAGTTGATGCTTTCAATGAGCATGAAGGTTATACACACAGTAAAAATGCTTTCGTGGAGTAGATATCAGTTTCTTACACCATGAACCAAATACAATCCTAATCAAAGAGCGTACAAGAAAGGGAATATAAATATTTTCGACAGAAACATCCTAATTTGAACAACATGAAAAAATTGTGAAATTCCTGTTCTAAAATGTTAAGCTACATCTTGTACTAACAGTAACCCAAGTTTTAGTTTTGGACATTGAAATTCGAAAAACTATTCCTCTTTGAATATTTTGAAATTCACATAATTCTAATCTTCTGACCTGTGATATTTTGTAAGCCTTTGGGTTGTTGACAGGTAATGCCACATCTATGTTTGCAACATTTGGCTAAACCTGGACACTGAGAATCTATCTGGCAAGCTTTAATACAGGCTGTTGCGAAAGGTGAGATGAATGATTCATTTTCAGGGCACTCTCCTAGTTTGGTCAAACCCTTGGACAAACAGGATTTTATGCACTGCAACAAAAAGGCTGAATATAGTGAAAAAATCGACATAAATGTTTTCATAAATGCTGATTTGCATCTAGATAATCTTCTGTAAGGTAATTAAATAAGTCTTTGATATATCGCGTTTGGCGGACCATTCATTAATTCTCATCAAGAAACGATAGATGTCAAATGAGATGAGGATATGAATACTGATTGGCAATCAATATTCTACCTTTTGAAATAGTTGATCTGGCAGCAATCCTAGTGCAGAAAGTTATGAATTGTGGTGGGTAGATATTCAGATTAATTTGAATCGATGCCCATTTTAGTAAAAGAGTGGACTCTGGTTTATTGCAGCTTTTCCACTAATGGTTTACAGAAGTTACACATCTTATGGGGGGACAGATGCCTTGGTTTTATTAATGATGAAGTTTCTAATGCTTAATGTAACGAAAAAATGGTTTCATCTTTATTGGTACAATATTAATTGTACTATAAAAATAAGAGAAAAACAAGAATAATAATAATCAAAACATTGAGAATATAACGAATTAAAACAATATATCGAAGTAATATAAATCGCCCATAACATTAAAACAATAAATCAAAATATTAGAATCATTAAAAATTTTCTATACACCGAATATTTGTGGAGATATACATCAGGTTACTTTCAAAGTTTTGAAATTGACAATTCATGTATAAGAAATGGTTTTTGTGTTCTGCATAGTCCATATCCTTAAATTACTCAAGTCTCAAAGGACATCCAAAGATTTTCTATCAAACGTTACGTTATAGTTTTCACATATTTCAGCCTAAAGATTGTATTAATTCAGTATTAACTGTATCCAATTATGTTGAAATGTACACGGAGCTGTTTGTAAATGGTAAAACAAGTTCCAAGTTCCGCAAGATATATATTCTTCTTATAACTCCATTAAGAGACTATAAATCTTAACAAATTAGTACTCCATTACGGTTTTATACGCTTTGTTCAAATGAACAGGGTTTTTCTGCTAGCATATGGTGCTAATAAACCCTCAGGTTCAGTGTAGAGATGAGATACCATTGGTCAGTGGCGAAGATGGAAGTTGGACATTATGATGGGAGCTAGTCCATCTGCTTCAGTGACTGGTACTTCTATTTGCTTTGTTGACACGGTTCCAAACGCTTCCACTTACGACACTATAAGTAAATCTCACAATCTGTTTTCCGTCCACTTCATATCTTTGGGCCTAACTACAAGGTGTAAATACATATTTCTATTTCGTAACATGCGAAAAAGTATGCGTGGGATTTCTGTATCGTTTATTAAATTTTCAAATATAGCTTCTTCTAATCTGAAGAATTTGGGTGGAAATTGTACTCTTCAACTTGCAACAACTATTGAAAAATTTATTCTTTCAAAATAATGTTGATTTCTCCATTGTATGCATACCCAATAAGATAACGGTGTAGGTTTTCATTTATTGGAATTATCAAAATATACTCGAATGTAGACTACAATAATACATTAATTCTGGCAATTCGTAAAGATCTACAGCTCAATATTCAACAATTTTAATTCTGAAGATTCTAATAATGGTGTTAGGACATGTCAGTATAGTCATGGAGAAATTTGTGTTTAATCGAAAATGCCTAGGTATCAACCAACGTCATTAGGACATATCAGGTCATAATCTCATGAAATGGAATAGACAAACCTGACAAACACCAGCCGTTCATATAAAAATCATGATAATCGCATTGATAAAACTCATCTCTATAAGACCTATATAGTTAGGTAAATATTTGAGGTGGTTTTATTGATCTGATTCAAACAATATTCAATCTGAATATTTCTTCGTCTAATACAAAAGTAAAATTATAATTAATTAAAAATTAAAAAAAAATTTGATTGCGACTCCTGGAAAAATTAGGATTTACAATAAATTATAATTCTGACTGATGCTCTCTTTCGCAACAAATTACTGGAACTTAATCCTTCAAAAAATTAATCAGCTTATAATCATTCGAGATCAAGTTTTCGCAAAGCCCATAGACTACAACGGGAGAAATAATAGCAAGAGGAAGTTTATATATACGCGTATTAATATGGACGATGTGAACACATCCATCAATATCTAATAACAGATAAAAATTCGTACCGCTACTGCCTTCATTACCATTTTCTTTTTATGATCTGGACCTCTTAACAACGACTTATAGCAGTTAGCATGACAAGGCGATTGTTTGAAAAAGAGTTCATTTACATAATAAAGAGTTATAATCTTCTTAACTTGCTCCGCAAACCAGGTGAACTCAGGTAGTGCACTAAAGTTGAAAGTTTTCGCCCAACAAATGATCCACATGATTATATAAAAATTAATTATAATTTTCAGAAATTATATTCAAGTTTTGCGAATACTGCAATTTAAATTCTCTGGAATCCAAGGAAATGAAAAATTGTCATAGACCTGACCCATTGGACTTGAAAAAAAAACTAAATAACGATTTACCAGCAACTAACTTTAAACACCCTTCACACAAGTTAACCAAGAACTCGCATTTGCAACTTGACAATTCGAAACCAGGCATATGAATTTGGCTTATTTCGTCTAACAAAACATTTTTTTTTCTATTATGGTTTCATATTTTTCGTTCGAGGTTGAATTTTTTGGAAAACTCAAAATCTAGGCAAGTTGAATAATGTTCAATTTTGATAAAAGTTTGAATGAGTATAATGCGTTGTTCTACTTTAATGTCCTTTATTGAATGTATGTCGTCATAGACGTTGAAGAAAACTTAGATGACGTTTTTGAGCACAATTTTCATTCATTTCAACACGAAACTCATATTTTATTGAAACAAACCTACTTCGTGAGCATTTCGAGCGAACGATTCACTTTTCGTTTTCAGCATCATGTTCGTCTTTCGAAAGAAACAATTAATTGACAAATTTCAGAGCCTCGATCTTCATTTCTTGATTTCCGATTGAGACGGCATCCGATAGTCTAATGCTCGGATTTCTTGAAAATGTCGAAAACGATCGAAATTTAACATTCGATCCGTTGTGGATTGAGTTCATGCAAGATTCCAGAGCAATCTCGTCTTACATCAAATAGATCGATCTATTTCCGTTCAAGATCTCCACTTACAAGGTGAAATAGGGCAATAACAATTATTACAGACCCGTTCTATCCATAGGAAGAGGAATTTTCACGCTAGGAAGAAAAGCTTCGATGGAACATTGGCTGTTTGAACCTTTTGATAGCTTTTTATCCACTTTACAAGATGTTTCATCGTACTACATTTCACTGCAGTTACAGGAGGTTGAGGACTTCTGAGAGATACATTTCTGTGTAGATTCTTTTTTTTTTGGAATCTCGTAAAATAATATCTTCAGGAGCCTGACCTGTTTGATGTTACTTTTGAATTAATTTGTCCTTACTCGATTAGAATACTAAGGATGGTATGGCATATGTCTATCTATAAAACTGATTTTCACATAAGAATCGGTAGGGTTCAAGTCGGGGGAAAGTGGCGGCCACGCTATAAGCCTTCTACGTTCAATCCACTCATCTGAGAATGTATGAAAATGATGATCCGCATCAATTGGTTTCTTAAAATTTGCCAGGGGAGATTGGATTCGTATTGTGAAGAATGGTTCATATTTGAAAACTTTTCTTGACTTACAATTACTAAACATTATTATTTGGTTTCACTACAAATTTCTAGTCCTTTGTTTTATTATACCCTCTACCAGGCGACGTATCTCAGTCAAACAGGTAGAAAATAATAATATTATGATCAAAAATTGTTAGGTCGAACCATCTATTCTTTAGATGCAGTAACTTTTTGTTTTGCTAATGTTAATATGTAGATGTGAATTATAATTTTGTGAAAAACAATAATTCATCGAATGTTGTGAGAAATATTTATTCCATAATAAATGAGCAGTTCAAGAAAGAAAAAGAACGCATTCGTGGAACAATAAAAAAATAATTTTATTAACTAGATAGTTTTTTATGCTTTACAATGACGATGTATGTGATAATTTTGAATAAATTTTACTCGGAATTTCATAAAAACTTGCATAAATTCAGAAATTTCATTGAATGAAATTTTCCACATAACATGATTTGTGCGTTAATTTTTTTACGAAATTTTTTATGTGAATCAGATTTGTTCAATTTAAATTAAATGTTTTTGGCTAAGGAAAGATTCAGATTTCTTCGGATTGATGTCCTGAAGATGTCAGTAACAATGGTAATAAAAAAATTGTTGGATGATATAGTTTTCATTTCAAAAAAGTCCCCATAGAGAATTTGGTCGATCTTATCGAGCCATTTTTCAAAATTTCATTCTGGTTCTATTCCTCAATTCATACCTACGGAAAAGGGAAAGCTAACAAAAACGGATTTGAGTAGTAGTAGACTCCGTCGAAACTTAACTGAAGGAAATTTGTTTTTGTTTCAAAATGCCAGCTTATTTAACATCGATAATATTGAAAAATGATTTGTAGAAGCACAAACAAGATCAAAACTGACGATTAAAAAATCTCTATGACGATGCGCAAACCTTAACAATAGTTTCAATCGCTCATTTTGCAAATGAGAAATTTTAGTACCTAAATATTCTAACAGTTATGAGTAAAATTGAGTGATTTTTAATTTTTATTATTTGATTTAATTCATGGATTTGAATTATCGAAATCTTGAATTTCGAAGAAAAATACCAAGGCATTTCTCAATGAGGAGATACAAAATTCAAATTTCTTGTCATGAGAAGGGACATAATTTTTCCGTAAAATACACGAAAACAAATTTTAATTTTTTTTTATTTGCGTTGAGTTCATGAGAATTTGATTGAATTGGTTTTTGACTCACCTCGTTCTTGCCCGACTTGAACCAGCATCTCACCTCGCACCTTGCCACCAAAATGTTATCGTAGTGTCCGAATCTTAGCTTCGTCTTCGCCGTCGCGACGCTGAAAACGTCCGCAAGCGAAAGAACAACAACGAGACCCAACGCGAGAATAGGAGAGGCCATGGTCGCGGTATTATGTCTACTACCACCTTGCTACCGTACCGTTTGTTCTCAATGTTCTCATGACGGATCGCAACCAAATTACGGTTGCTTCTGACAAGTCTCGGTCTAGTCAGGCTGCTGCGGAGCCTGGAGAGGACATAATCATCTGAGAGGACCTGCGGCATTCAACATCGTCATCGGATGGGAGGGTGACATCCGAACCAAGGGAGGAGACACGAGAGAGTCAGTTCTGGATCACACAAGCATCGTAGGTACACGTATTGGCCATCAGTGACAAACCTCTAAGGAAATATTATATAGATCTTGATCTTGTATATCACATGCACATGATTTACCAAGAAATCCAAGATGCCTACTTGCTCTATACGCGGACGATACGGGCATAGCAATTAGGCACAGAAATACAAAAATAATTCACAAAAGACTTCAAGAAGCTGCAGATGATATCAGTCAATGGTGTAACAGATGGAAAATCAAAATCAATGGAGAAAAGAGTCAAGCAATACTCCTTCAAAAGAGAAGACTGAAGATGGGATCGAAGATATCCATAGACAATAATGAAATTGAATGGAAGAATGAAGCTAAATACCTAGGAGTAATATAAGACAAAGAACTAACGTGGAAACAGCACATTGAGTATGCAGTGGATAAAACGAATGTAGCAATGAAAAGATTATACCCGATTATAGGCAGAAGAAGTCAAATGAACAGAAACACGAAATTGAGTATCATAAAAGCAGTCGCCAGGCCGCAGCTAACATATGGATCAACAGCATGGGGATATGCAGCGAAAACCCATATAAAGACGATACAAAGTACAGAAAACCAATTCCTGAGATGGGCATTAGACGCCCCCTGGTTTATTAGGAATGAACAAATCCGAAAAGACATAAAATGGGAGTCCCTACATTCATCAAACGAAAAGCTGCAAAAGCCTATGAAAGAGCTAGTGAACATCCAAATGACAACCTTAGAAGGTTAGTTGACTATGACCCCGCTGAAGATGAAAAAACAGCGAGAAAATACCGCAAAAGACCTAGAGACCAATTGCGAAAATGAAGATATAAAACTCCACACTCAGTGAGAAATATCCAATTGAAGGATGAACACAAACACTCAGCATAAAAGAATGCGAAAGAGAAAATAACAGATAAGATGATGGAAGGTTTATAAGCTTATGCCCGGAACCAAGAACCAACCGCAGGATAGGTGTTTAGTGTTCAATCCGACACTACCCAGAAAGACTGGGTGTCTGATGTAAGATTCACCTCTTCTAGAACAAAAAAAAAGGAAGATCAAGCTCAATGGACAGAAGTGCCAAGCCATATAACTTCAGAAGAGGAACTTGAGAACAACCTCCAACCTCGAGGTTGATGGAGAAGAAATCTAGTGGAAATGGAAAGGAAAAGCGAGATATCCAGTTAATACTGTAGAGTCTAGATAAAGGGCTAACCTAGAAAGGCTAAAAATCAAAGCAGCGATGAACATATTCTACCCACCTATTTGTAGAAGCAGTCGCAAGTCGAAAGGAATGAAATTGAAAATTATCAAAGCCAAAACAGAGATCCTAAGATATACAGGGTGTTTCCGAATTGAATGTCAATATTTATGGGGGTGATTTTTAGGCCAATTTCAAGAAAAAAACTTCATATGAACATATGCCCTAAACGACTCAGTTTTCAAGAATAAATCATTTATTATTAATATCTACAATCCCACTTCAGATATTTCAATGAAATTTGTCATACATGTACTATGAATAGAGAGGCATTTTTTAATGTGTCACTTTTTTTTAAATTTCCATCAGTATTTCTCTGCTTGGTGATATTGCCATATGTATGAATTAACGATATTGTTATGATCATGCAGGAAAACGGTTTTTATTTTTTTAAGCGAAAACCGTGCACCGGATTGAAAAAAATCAAGTGATCAACTTTGGTAAGAAATGATTGGAAATTTCAAAAATAATTTTTATTTCAGGATAAATTTGTGGCGTACCATCAATGTCTGCCAAAATAAACAGGTCAAATTGCGTACGAACGCCACTGGTGAAAATTAAAAAAAAAGTGATACATTAAAAAAAGCCTCTTGATTCATAGTACATGTGTGACAAATTTCATTGAAATATCTGAAGTGGTATTGTAGATATTAAAAATAAATGATTCATTTTTGAAAACTTTACACCCTGTATCTCAAAAGGTGAGACGTTTAGGACATATGTTCATAAAAAGTTTTTTTCTTAAAAGGGGCCCAAAAATCACCTCCATAAATATTGACATTCAATCAGGAAACATCCTGTAGATATAGCACTACGATAATTCCCTTACGAGAATTCTTTCGGCAGAATTTCAAATTTCCGTCAACTTCATTTTATCCTCATGGAAATGCATTGCGCACTTTCGCTCTTGCGCATCTTTTCGAAAACAAACTTTGTTCATTTCGAAATATATTCAGTTTATTTGCGAAATGCTATGAAATTTCAGTCCCAACGCTATATACATAGTGGCCCACATAATTTTTTTTTCGAAAAACTCCAGTTTCAGATATAATTTCTATATACACACTGATGGAACGCTATTCAAGAAACCATTTTCACGGAACCTGGTGCATATACTGGTCCAAATGAAATAGAACAGTCGGACGTTTATGAGTATGTATGTGTTGTTCTGGAAAAAAAGCATGAAATTCTCGATTTTGCTAGCAATAGCAAACCCTCATTTTTCGAAAATTTTGACACCATCCTCAGGACCAATAGAGTGATCAACATTAGTTTTATCTGTTATGAGTAAAACACATGTATGAAACTAAAGGGAAACTGGAAACGCTAGACAGAAAACACATGCAGTAGACCTTCATACAGGGTGTCTCATTCAAAAGTGTCCACCCTCAGTAACTCAACAACGAATCAGAAGTTGTGAAATCACTCAGACTCAGATTTTTTTATGACAGGGGGACATGATCTGGGATACAAAGCAGCAAAGCTTGTTTCTACTAGCAACCCCATCAGGAATTTGAATAAGGAAAGTGGCTAGTTTTGTAGCACCAATGTATGCATGGATTCAAATTTGTATGAACCTGCAGTTTGTGTTCTTTTAAGTGAATATTACAGGGGGTTTTTATGGAATTATGTTACCGATAAAACTAAACAAAACAGAGATGTTCTAATTGATCGTATAATTTCTATTGAAAGGAAAATATTTCTAACAAACAGTATTAGTGAAAATTCACCGCGAATGCTCGAAGTGCATTAGATTGCATGCAGCGATACAATCGTTCTTTAAAATTATTTTGCACATGCTGTAGCATTTCAGATTTCAGGAGTAATGTTACGACATTCTGCCACAATTCGTGCTCTAAGGTCGTCTAAATCTGCAATTTTTACTGATTCTGTTCGCTACAAATATTTTTCTATCAATAGAAATTATACGATCAATAAGTACATGTCTGTTTCATTTAGTTTCATCGGTACCATAATTCCATAAAAACACACTGTAACTTTGTGAATATGTATTCACTTATAAGAACACAAACTGCAGATTATTCATGAAATCGTTTTAACAAAACCTTTTGCATAGGTATAAGTACAGAATGATCCACATAAAATATTTCAGCCAAATATTTCCGTTAATAAGAGTTTTTCCGGAAATATCTACACTTACAGGTGTCAAGTGCTTCTAAGATCTTCGTTCAAATTTTTTAGTGGAATACACAAAATCAACTACTGACGGCACGACGAATATGTGGCTTGTATTCTGCGTTTGATATTTAGTTCATCAACAAAAAGCAAAAACCCCTCCTTCGGAAGCTGTAATCACGATTCCACGTCGGAAAATGGCGACAAATTCTTCGAAATTAGGGCTCCGTTCACCTCGCCAGTTCGGTTTCAAATTGTACCAATAAATCCGGACGAGCAGCCTCCATCGAATTATCGATTTCGAACAACCAAATTATCCTCCCATTGTGTAGGTATATACTTCCGTCCATTCAAAAGGAGGCCCGCCAGTGCTTTCAAATTTAAATAACCGGAATTTTTTCTCAATGGATACGCCGCCAAAACCAATAATTGGCAATAAGTCGGCATTTTCTACCGCCGCCATTCATTCAGAAGTTGCGAAACGTGAGAAAATCTGCGTACTTTTGTCACATGTACGGGGGTGGGTTGACAATTTCACAATTTTTGAGCATCGATATATCCGACAGGTCATAAAAATTAACCTCGGTTAAAATCAACTTTTGTTGCAATAACGTTGAATTCTCTGCATTCAGTAACAGTATACAAGGAGACGTGTTCAAATTTCATATTTTTATCTTTCAATACCACAAAGTTCATACTGCGAATGGTCTCTGTTGGTAACAAAGAAGTCCCAACTCTATGATTTACCAAAAATATTCTACATTGTAGAATATCTTTGTGATTTACCCACTTTCTTCCAATCTGTGGTCTCAAAGAGTCACCCAAATCCTCGCAAAAGACTCTACCTGTTTTTAAAAAACTTCTGCTACTTGTCCAGCAACGACACCTACAGCGCCATCAGTACGCTTTCTCTCTTCGTTCGACACACGCCAACCTATCAGAGTTCACCTCATATTCTTCCCCACGCCGGAACCCGTTAGACTATTCAATACACGCGGCCAGAAAACTAGCAGATTCATTTCTTCAAGTCAAACCAATCGTAAGTACCATTTTTTTGGCATGATAAGGGTTTTTTTTGTCACGTATACAGGTTATAGCAATTATGTACCTCTGTGATGTATTTCGTTTATTTATTTATCTAAATTATTATTTTTATATATTCATTTTATTATTATTTCTTCAGTGCTTAATTTGTGGTATTTTTTTAATCTCATACATACATCATTTTCTTTAATTCTCGTGGTGGTGAGAATTGGAACATCACTTCATCCTTCTCTCCAAGAGAGCTCTTGTAAAATTAACAGAGATGAATAGTTAAAAACTCTGATGCATTGGTACATGGAAGGCTTTTCAAACTTATGCGTTTTATATATTTCGGAAAAAAAGGCTTCTCGTATTTCTCGTGTCATATCATTGAAAGCCAAAAAGTTCAGTGATATATAATTAATTTTCTTTCATATATAACAATATCGGAAAAAAAAATATATAGAGGCCAGCGGCAAGATATCATTCCGGAGAAAAACTGAGACCAAAAGCATTTGCTCTCCTAATGATATTAGACAAACTTGTTGAAATACCCTCGTATGGAACTCTAGCGCTAGCGACTGGAGATTGACTTCAACCCGTTCAACGGCTACACATCAAGAACTTGAGGAATTTCCGACATGAATTTTTTCGATATCTATCGATACGAAGAAGTAGGATTCAATTACTGCGATCGATTTACGACTGAAAACGGGATTAAGACTGCATGTATAAGTTAGTGTAGGCATTATATGAAATAGTTTACCAATAAATAAAAAATCGTTTTCTACATTTCCTACTCTGAAGTCGGCATCGTTTCTAGTTTTAATGGCAGGTATGCATTAATATATCTTTCGAATGTTTCTTTCTTAGAGCCTCTTTGCTCAGAATGTGAGGGGAAAATGTTTGTGAGTGAAGTGAAATTAAATAGCACATCAGATATGAATTGTTCAGAATCTTCATCCATATGCTCCTAATTTTTCAAAAAAAAGAGTTCATTTGAAACAGTTTTGAACATATACACTTTGGCCCACCTCAAATAGTATCGTCGAATATAAGTATTAGTTTTACCGGAAAAATATCTGAGAAATTCTCGATTTTCATGCAATTCTCTGAACATGATTTGTCGAATGCATTATCGAAAACCACATCCTGAGATATATCCAACTCGAATAATTCAATTATCAGTACCTAATATTTACACATTTCATTTCTGGCAGAATTTCAAATTTCCGTCAACTTCATTTTCTCCGCATGGAAATGAAATGAACGCTGTCTCATTTTTGCATCTTTTTGAAACAAGAGCTAGTTCATTTCGAAATATATTCAATTCATTTGCGAAATGCTATTACATTTCAGTAAACAGGGTGGCCAACGAAATTTTCTCCGGAAAGTTAAAAAAAATGCATAAAATCTTGCATATTTTAATGACTACAAATACAGGTTGGTAAAATAAATAACATCGATTTCGGACAAATTTTGGGCACATACCAAAGAAATTAATATTTGTTGGCTGCAGCATTTGAAACAGCAGTGTATGTTGTGTTGCGGAGTAATTTGGTATAGGCAAAAATTTATCCTATGCTGGTCAGAATGAGGCAACCCATCATACAAGTTTTGTATCCTGTAAGTAGCACACAACATGGGGGCGCTTCAGATTGTAAATGAGACTTGTGATAATGATAATAAATTACTTTCTTTTAAAAGAACCGACACTAGGAGAATTTCTGGATTATTGGAGTAGGACATCTGAAAGAAAGTACTCATTTTGGCAAATATTTAATTATTCAATCAATTTCAATTACATTTGGTTTGCAATACCACATTTGCTTACTTTCATAATATTTTATGACTATTTCTGGACACCTGGCATTTGCTACTCTAGCAGCAACTAAATCAGCTTCTTTGCAGTTTTTCCACATCATCAAAAACATGAGTTCACCATTGGCATCTGTAGCTCCAACTATTTTATCTGGTTCAAGACCCCTGTCGAAACCTCTGAGTCTATTATCTTCTGCAATGCTTTTACGTTTTGTGCCTTTATCATTGTCATCAACAGTACTGGTCACTATATTCTGGAATTGTGCTTCATAAGTTGCGATAAGGTCTGGACAATCTAGATTCTCCTCAGGTTCCCAAGTGTTATCTTCACTAAAATTATTATTTGAACACATTATAAATTAACTGATGAAAGTTTTAACAATTCTTTCGAGATGACAAAGTGGCTATACTTACTCTTTGTATCCTTTCCATTTCAACAAATACTCAATTTTGCCGTTTCTCGTTCTCTTGTCCAAAATTTTTTCTACTGAAAACTCGGCAGGCATATCTTCATCGTCTTTTCCTTTAGCTGAAAAAGAAGTAATGAACTGTGGATATTCAGGAGATTAATAATTCCTAGACTATTTACCCATTTAGATATTCGAAATAAAGATAAATGCAGAAAATGTAAATGCACTCAAAGATCAAAATAAATATTATAACCTAAACCTACCCTACTAAACCTAACCTCACTTCTTGACGTTTGACGGAAACAGTTAATTTAGGTTCTGTGGTGGGCATCTAACCACACAGTTTATGGTTTCTGGCATTCTTTTCAAAAGTGAAACTTTCAAACTTTTGTTTTGGTAGTTTTCACCACTGGGTACCACTTAGTACCACCAACCCTGACGCTAGGATTTCATCTTAAACATCAACAGCAAAGACAGATTCTATGTTCCTTTATTGACAACCTAATTAATTCTATGAGATAATTTTAATTGTCGCAATTGTAATAATAAACATTTATTAGTTCAATACCATTAATTTATTGTAATAGTTGTTGTTATGTGTTACCCTATATTTAAGTTAGGTTATGGTTGAAGTCCAATGCTAATGAAATTTTTATTGTTTAGTTGAAATGGGACAAGTCAATAGTGGGCTTATACCTGGTAAGTTCTTTTCTTATCAATAGTAGCTCTGGGAATATTAGAAAAAATTGGTATAAGTATATTCATAAAAAAAAATTATTATGGTGCTATGAAGGACATAATATTATTGTATTCCCATCCTGCCATTTGTTTGAAACAAAAATGATTTGGAAATCTGCTATGTGGATTAGTATTCAAGAATATTATTATAAACAGTACATATATTTATAGGAAGGAGCTTTCTGTTCCTAGGTACCAAAAATCATATTTCATAACACAACAAATCTACTTGTTGAAATAGACCCAGTTATGTGAAAACAAAAAATTCAATTGAACTCCCATCTGAGAAGAATGATCCCATCAATATTTTCTTCCTCAGATAATCTCTATCTAATATTACAAATCTTATATAAATTTCGAATTTTATATTATTGTATTATGTTGTGTGATGAGACCCAAATAGAAATAAACATTTTAATGTAGATGTTCCTACTTGTATTTTTGTATATTGCATGAATAAAAAATATACAATTTTCTTGTGAATCTTGATGGTTTTTATTTAAATTCATTTTAAAGGAATATGTTTCACATCAATAATTGTGGAAATGATACAGCATGAGACCCAAGATAAGTTATGGAAGTGTTGTATTCTCATTGAATTGTAGTGGAATATGAAATTATTGAAGGATTTTTATCAAGTAGTCGCTGGAATACAACTGGGATCTTCGACATTGTTAAATATTTCCAAGTTAGCGCATCCACCATTTTGTCGCTTCAAGCTTCATTTTCGTTGATGTTTGTTTATATTTGTCTGAGATAAATAAATAGGTTTCCACTACTAGCTTCCATTATATATTCCACTTGAAATTAGCCTAGATTCTGCAGATTAGCTGATTTGCGTTAAAATGAATGCGTGTATTGACTATAGTGGAAATAACTAAATGGGATAAAAACAGGAGGCATAATTTCGAGTAAATTTTTGGGCTAACCAATTCTCAGAAATAGGCAAAATCGACATCTCGATTTTATTGAAAAAACACGTTGGTAAATCATAAAAACTTGGTCGTTGAAATTGAAGCAGCAGATTTTTTGAATATAAAGGTAAGAGCTTTCCGAACAAAAGAGGTAGTCGATGTTTCCTCTTTTGAAGAACTTAGTTTCCGAAGTGACTACTATTCATTATTTTAGAAAGGTCGGTATATTTTCAAAAAATAACCTAATATGGTAACACAAATGGCGAAATGCTAATAGCATTTTTTACGAAAGAACAAAACATCATTATGCCATATCTGAAGCTCAGAAATCCCAAACAATATCGTAACTCAAATAACTTAAGTAAAATAATTTATAAATAAAAGGCAGTTTATAAGAAAAAAATTACGAAATGGATTATCTTGAAAATGTCACCAATAATTTTGTTTGAATTTGTGAATAATTTAAATATTGTAGGTTGTTCAATGATATCTAGTCAGAAAAATCATGAAAAAATTGTTTTATCGAGAACAGGTTTCTCCACGTCCACATACCATGTTCCATGTTGTCCAAATTAACTATAGTGATGACTGACATAACATTCTTCATATGTGATAAGTTTCTCCTAGAAAAACATGCACAGGTACAAGTTACTGGGATTCTTTTAAGATTGTTAAAATTGCTCTTCATTTCACTGTCAAATAACCACGCAACGTTGTCCTTTCTAATAGAGGTCGTATTAATTATGTATTTATCGAAATGTTCAGTTACTTTGGGAAAAAATTAATTTGAGGAAATATTATGTGAGTTCAATAATTCCGAAGACCTGGCGAATGTTGAAACTTTTTTCTCTGTTAATACTGGAAATATTTCACGTATATAAACATGGTTGGAAGATTCAGTTATGTTATTTTTTTGTACGGAAATCAAGAATTGAGTGTTGAAATTTCACTGAAAAATATAGACAGAATAGTCCGTTACTTTGTGATAGTTCATTCGAAAAAAGAATAAATGTACTCGAATAACCCGACAGAAAAACTTATGAACGAACAGTGGAATTATCCACTTCTCGAAATTCTCAAGAAATAAGCCTACAGAACTTACAGAAGACATTTAATAAATACCTTTTTACACAACTTGAAATAATCCAGTGTGAAAATGTAGTAATATTACGAAACCTGTGTCACAGTTGACTTAAAAGAACTAACTCCATTTACCTACAATGTTGAAGAAGAGTGCCAACCTGCCTCAGTTTTAAGTAAAAAAAAAAACTAGATGAACTTAAATCTTGGTCAACCGGGATATGGAAGTGAATGGAGTATATTATCTTTCAAATGAAATATTCGGCTACAATCTCAATTTAAATGTGTTTTATTTCAATTTAAAGTTCCATCAATCTAAAAAAACAGCCGCTACAATTTTTGGTCACGATTTTTAGTTAGAGTCGTTACACCAGGATTTCAATGCATCTATCTCTTAACTTTGATTTTTCATTCGAACAATTGAGGGTTTTTTGAGGAACTGTTAGTTATGTACAAGGGCGTCCCCAGCCTTTGAGCTAGGGGAGTGGGAAAAAAAAAATGAGAATAGAAATAATGAACTGATTTTCGTATATTATGCTACTATTTCATGAGTTTTTAAAGGATTTTTAAGCTCTGGATACGCCCATGGTTATGTATGACATATCGAATCGAAGTCCTGCTGTCACATGTTGTCAAAACTATAATCTGATTCAACCTGTGGTGCATTAAACAGCTGAGGCATCATCGAAATCTGTTGGGGTACTTTGGGTTAATCAAAATTATTACTTGCCTAGTCGGATAATTACAATACTCCCATTTTTCAAAATGAAGTAGCTCCTCGGGTACCCATGGATTCCGCTGGCCATCTACATAGGATCCCCCAAATGTTCTTTCTTGCCCCTCATGTCTTGCGGAAATGCGTTGATTCCATTATTACCGTTTCCGCCGTAATCTAATGCGTTCTTAAGTTACTCGTCGCATGTATGTATGTTTGTCTGTCTGGGTACCGCTATCGCAGTTTGGGGGCCGGCACGAGCCAGCTGCTGAACGACACGCGTCTCTTGTGCCGACAGACCCCCGCCCACCCCCCCGGTTTTGCACGGTGGATGAGCGACATGCAACAGGGGCGCGTATGGTACGATGCGACCCTAGCATGGTGTGGTACTTCCAGCGATTCCGATGCAGGAGGGGGTTCAGGTATTGTTATCGTGCACTGCACTCGTGGGTTCGTCTCACTTGGTTGGCTTTGCAGACTTCCACATTCACATACTGATGCATAAAGTTGGACGATGAGAGAGCAGGGTCGGATTGAGTGATTGTGGAGGTTTTTCTTGTCTGTGCCTTCCAATTCCTGCTTGATGCTCCTGTCAACTATCGTTCACGGACTACACTGCCACTGCCATCAATATGAACTTTGTGGCTCACTGTCAAGCTACTCTTCACGCTCTTATTTTTTTTGTTCTAGAAGAGGTGAATCTTACATCAGACACCCAGTCTTTCTGGGTAGTGTCGGATTCTGACCGACTCAACACCTCTCCTGCGGTTGGTTCCGAGCATAAGCCTATAAACCTTTCATCATATTTCTCTTTCGCATTCTTTTATGCTGAGTGTTTGTGTTCATCCTTCGATTGGATATCTCTCACTAAGTGTGGAGTTTTATATCTTCATTTTCGCAATTGGTCTCTAGGTCTTTTGCGTTAAATTCTCGCTGTTTTTTCATCTTCAGCGGGGTCATAGTCAACTAACCTTCTAAGGTCGTCATTTGGATGTTCACTAGCTCTATCATAGGCTTTTGCTGCTTTTCGTTTGATGAATGTAGTAATGGACTCCCATTTTATGTCTTTTCGGATTTGTTCATTCCTCACAAACCAGGGGGCGTCTAATGCCCATCTCAGAAATTTGTTTTCTGTACTTTGTATCCTCTTTATATGGGTTCTCGCTGCATATCCCCATGCTGTTGATCCATATGTTAGCTTCGGTCTAGCGACTGCTTTTATGATCCTCAATTTCGTGTTTTTTTTCATTTGACTTCTCCTGCCTATAATCGAGTATAATCTTTTCTTTGCTACATTCGTTTTATCCACTGCATACTTAATGTGCTGTTTCCACGTTAGTCCTTTGTCTAATATTACTCCTAAGTATTTAGCTTCATTCTTCCATTCAATTTCATTATTGTCTATGGATATCTTCGATTCCATCTTCAGTCTTCTCTTTCGAAGGAGTATTGCTTGACTCTTTTCTCCATCGATTTTGATTTTCCATCTGTTACACCATTGACTGATATCATCTGCAGGATCTTGAAATCTCTTATGAATTATTTTTGTATTTCTGTGCCTAATTGCTATGCCCGTATCGTCCGCGTATAGAGCAAGCAGGCATCTTGGATTTCTTGGTATATCATGTATGTATATGTTATAGAGTAGCGGTCCTAGTATGGATTCTTTGGGAACTCCTGCTTCTAAATATCTGAGTGTGGAATGAACATCACCTATTTTCACACAAAAGTTCCTACCCCTCAAATAATTTCTTATTATTCTGCATAACTTGGGTAAATAACCTGCGGTTATCATTTTATATGCTAGTCCTTCATGCCATACTCTATCAAAAGCTCTGGTTACATCTGGTAGTATAGTAGTCCTGTGGCTTGTTTATTCTGAAATCCTTCTGTGATATACTCAGTCATTCTTAGGAGCTGTTGTTCAGTTGAATGTTGTTTTCGGAATCAAAATTGTTCACTCGGTATCGTCGCCAGGGCTTCTGTTTCTGCATTAAGTCGTCTGGCTAAGACTCTCTCCACAATTGTTCCTAGGGCTGGGAGCAGGCTTATCGGTCCATAGTTCTGTGGGAACTTTTTGTCTTTACCTGATTTATTGGAAACAATCACTTCGTCTCTTCACGCTCTGGTCTAATGTTTTCCACGAGTGTGCTGAATACTGATGGTCACACCTTACAAAGATCCTCAATGACCAGTCTGCTTGAACCGAGTCTCAAACCTCCAAACCTGATATGTTCCCTGCTGGGTACTCACATAGTACTCCTTGGTACCTACAGTAAATACCAATGCGATGATTTCATAAGGAAGTTACACGCAAATTTCATGAGATATATCATGATAGATTGTTGCGGCATTATATCGAGCAGATGAAGATTTTCCTTCTCTGTGCATTTTTCCCATGGCATTGATATTGCTATCCCAGGATCTTTTTTTGGCGAAATTTAATCCTCATTCTGACATAGCTTGATATTGACTTAAAATTGATATGAAAGAAGACACCAAGACATGATTTTTCGACAAGATGTTGCAACACCACATTTTACCAATATCATTGAGGAGTTTTTGGGAGGAAAGTTTGATGAATCGGTCATCTCCAAAACTGGAACTGGTAATTTTACCATTCCGACAAGTGCTTTGAAGTTGGATAATACCAAACGATGCACTGATTTATTTATTTTTTATTGTAAAAATCTCGAGACATTTGAAGAATGGTTGAGTACTTCAACCATAATTGCCATAAGTCACTATGAGTATGCCCTCTAATTTTATTTATTGATATAATTTTATGAAAAAATCGAGAAACTCAGTATGTGCCTACCTTTCTTAGCAGTGAAGTTAATGAAAGGCTTCCATAAATATCTTCTGTTCTTCAATGTGCTCATATTTGCGTTCACTATTCGTCTAAATCTTGCCAAATATCTTGTTTATTAGTCTTTAATTATCGTGAATTAAAGAAGCAGATCAATAACAATGATGATGACATTTATATCAGGTAACGAACATTCCATTTGAATTCGTATTTCCATGACGACGGTACCCACAGAACTTACAGTACATGGAATCGTAGATCTTAGTGGTCCTACTTAAAATATTGTAAGATCAATGTATGGTACGCACTAAAACCATAGAACTTATAGTACTATGTATACTATGTACTATAAGTTCTATGACTAAAACCATATCTGATAATACCAATTTGGATAATGATGTGGAAACTGAAGCTAGGTTTTAGTTGGAATCGAGATCTGAGCATGTTCGCAAATATTAACAATAAAGTAAGAACCTTTGAATCCAAGACGTGAAACTACGTTCGAGACGTTGGAATCTTCTATAGGGGATGGCTTGCGCATGCGACTTGCGCACAACTCACATCTGGAGCCTCTGTTTCTCAGCCAGATCCTCTGAAACCACTTACGAAATTTGTGAACTTTAAACTGCAATTGAATGTTCATAATCCATCTCTATATGATCGATCATTAAGACATCCATAAATCAATTGTTATTCAGGGTTTATCAAACTCCAATCGGACAACCACAGAATATCAATGAAAAACTTAAATTTTTTGAGCAGAGAATGCTACGAAATGTCATTTCAATTTGAATCTTGAAATTGGTTCGTAGTAATATAAATCGAGATTATAAAAAAGTGTCTTCAAAGTCGTGGACAAAGTGGATATTCTTCTCGCATATCTTATTAATCACTTGGGTAATTGAAAGGGCTGAATCAACAATCAGTGCGTTGATTTCGATCCAGTTTAATTTCGATTCAGAAATAATCACCTGGATGAACAGAAACGATTTTCCTAGTACGTCTCTGTCCGCAAACCAACAAATGCATTTTCCTTTCTATAAATATGTGGTCTCGTGTACCATACATGTGCTCGAATTTAGCGATCTGAATTTCAGCGTAAGGGGTGGACGATGTTATGAAAGGCCAAAATGTAACTTATTGTCTACAACCCCTCGCGTGCCAGCAGATGCAACAACCTATAAATACAATTGATCTATGCACGTGGAATATCTATCTATAAATAGCGCCAGGAGTATAACAATAATTATCATTGGTCGCAAATAATCCACAAAAGATACCCTAATGAATGAATGAAAGGTAATTTTCAGAACAGGAGGGACTATCACCAATTGTATAAGTAGTAATATGAAATATTTTCATTCCGAATTCATTAATTGGTATTGGTGTAGTACATTATGTTTAAAACTCAACTAAAACCCTTTTAGTATTCACTGAATTGATTTATTAAACTCACTGAAAATTTTACGTATTTTCGATGTTGAATTATTTTGAAGTGAGACATCTGAAATATTCGAGATGAAAATCGAAAATGGTTTATGCGCTTCTTTCAACATTCTTTGCGTTAAACAATTCTACAGTGTAGATATGAGATATAAAAATGTTTCTCAAATTTACAAATATAATCCAAAACACTTGTCATGATAGTTGGCAAAACACTTTTAAATTTTTTTTTTCCTAAGAATTTCTACAAAAATCGAGCAGAATTTTTTTCGTCCAGTAAATGTAAATGGACCATACGGTGTATAATTTGAAATTATGTATATTATAAATTAAAGTCCTCAGACAAGGATGACAATACTTCAATAGACAGATTTCTCGTTAGTCATCTGTTCATATTGAGGAATTATTGAATTATAATCTAATAAACCGACAATTTTTTCATTTCTTCAATTTTTCTGTTGGAACATCCCCTCTTTATGTTAATTGTCTATTTTTGTAGACAACTGACATATTGTGGGACATATTTAAGGATTCGAAATCATTTCGACCATTTCATATTATACCTAAATAAAGCCCCTTTAATCATTTCAGAATTCAGATATCTAATGTATGTAATTTTTAATAATTTTTATTACATCCGGTTTTCTGTTAATGATGATTTGTCCCGATGAAATAATACAGTGTGTCACATTGAAAAAGGAAACAGAGGTCTTTTCTAATAGAAAAATCAAGATTTTGGAGAATCGCTTGGACCCGTCAGTTTTGTTCATGAGGGGGATATTTTTTACATAAAAACCATCATCATATCATTTCATCTCTCTGCGCGGCAACCCAATTGGAATAGGGAAGATGGGTTGTGCAATATGTTGTTGAAAAGGTATTTTCCTTCTGAATGTGACATTAATTCTTTTTAGATTTATTCATTATTTTACGTCATATTACTGCGAAAATTAAATATTACTCAATTTACCTGATGGAGCATAAGATCATAACCAGTTTCAAGCAGACAGGATTTTAAGTGGACAAACAACAATAACTCCCCAAATTTCCATAATCGAACCTCAAAAATTCACTAGTATGAGAATTATTTGGTGTCAGGATTTCAAATTTCCGTCAACTTCATTTCATCTACATAGAAATGCATTAAGTTTTCCGGAAAACACCGAGGCAGGTAAATTTTGAATTGAAGGGGACATTTTTTATCGCCAATTCTCAGATGTATGATCATCCCCTAAGCTGGGTTGCAACCCCCTCAAGAATCTCAAAAGGCAAAAGTGGTCGAGTGATACAGCAATTGATTTTTTTCGAGATTTGATCACCCAATTTCATAAGATTTCTTCTATTTGCTTTTTCCTGTTTGTTATAAATTATTTTCATTTTATTGTCTGTAATTGATGGGTATTTATTCTAAAAATAACTATCATTATCATTATTTATTGTAGAAATAAATATTATTATTAGCGATAAATTTTTCGAATAATTCAAGAATTTCATTATCATGTTTTCCGTTTGTTCGATAGAAAATAGGATCAGAAAAAAAATCTGTCAACCATCACAGGATCGTAAATTATATTTTTATTACAACTTATCTCCGAAGGTACTGCGCTTAAGATTAAAAAAAAAACTTGAATGTAGAGGTCTATATATCGATTAAAAGAAAACTATAGCGAAAATCATGACTCTTTATATTTTTTATATAAAAAATCTCCTTACCTCCGAGGTCTACTCACTTGACCCTTTTTCTAAATATTTGAGTTAAAAAGCGGTGTTACAACATATTGAAGTACTGTTACATTTCGGTTGAAGGGACTGTGATATGCTCTCGAATTTCAAATTTAATCAACACATATTCAAGACAAACATTTGCAGAGGTCCCAAGTTCCGGCATCTGTCGATAATGAAAGAATGGAAGACCAAGTATCAGAACGAGATGATAGCACTTTCCTTTAAGCCATTTGGCGACGCCCTCAATACCAGGTGATAAAAATTCAAAAGATAAACAGCGATTCCATACAGGAAAGTAACGAGGAATATTGAAGGGGGTTGAAAAATAATAATAAATATAGGGGTGAAATCGAAATGCACATTTTGTCCAGGTGATCTCCCGGCCTAGGACACCTCGAAAATATCCGTGCACACTTTCTCCTGAAGATGAGGGGAATAAATAATGAACATCAGGTAAAAATGTGGAGTAAGTGGCGTCGACTTCAAGGGGATAATTTCAAGGGCGATCTAGCAGGGGTGTATTTCATTGGATTTTACTGGAAGAATATGTATTGTTAACGACAGATGACCCAGCGAAAGGGTTTATTTTTCAGGGTATAACTCATTTTTAAATCCGATTATGATTGTATTTACTGGACTATTGTATTTTTCGAAAGAAAACAAGGCATTTTAATTCACTCATGAGTCCGGTGAATATTATTGAAAAGCTCTGAAAAACACTTTATAGCCTATTCATTGCATGAATATTCAAATGATAAAGTTCAATTTAGTGATACTAAAAAAATACAATATCTTGTAATGCTTTATTCCTTAGAGTTTAGCTGCTCCTACCAGCTCAAAATTGTAGTTGTTCATTTTCGAATTAATACAGAAATGAAAGATCTAGGCCATTTATAGTAAATTTTTGATATAGATACGTCTCTTCCTCTTAAACTTCATGATTGTCGACAAAATGAAAACATAGTCGAATCAACTGCAACTATTTTAAGTTGCAATATCAGTTTATCATTTCTGTTCCCATGCCTGAAATATAATGCTTTTGATAAGCTGTGTGTGCAGATCAGGATATCATAACTCACGTATTATTGAGTTACTACTATTTCACATTATAGGGAGATGTGTCATCTGTTTCATCGTGAGAGAGGAAATATTACATACTTTGAAATTTCCTATTGAAGTTTTTTTTTGTTCTAGAAGAGGTGAATCTTACATCAGACATCCAGTCTTTCTGGGTAGTGTCGGATTCTTACCGACTAAACACCTCTCCTGCAGTTGGTTCCGGGCATAAGCTTATAAACCTTCCATCATCTTATCTGTTATTTCCTCTTTCGCATTCTTTTATGCTGAGTGTTTGGGTTCATCCCTCAATTGGATATCTCTCACTAAGTGTGGAGTCTTATATCTTCATTTTCGCAATTGGTCTCTAGGTCTTTTGCGGTAAATTCTCGTTGTTTTATCATCTTCAGCGGGGTCATTGTCAACTAACCTTCTAAGGTCGTCATTTGGATGTTCACTAGCTCTTTCATAGGCTTTTGCAGCATTTCGTTTGATGAATGTAGTAATGGACTCCCATTTTATGTCTTTTCGGATTTGTCCATTCCTAAAAAACCAGGGGGCGTCTAATGCCCATCTCAGAAATTTGTTTTCTGTACTTGGTATCCTCTTTATATGGGTTCTCGCTGCATATCCCCATGCTGTTGATCCATATGTAAGCTGCGGTCTGGCGACTTCTTTTATGATCCTCAATTTCGTGTTTCTGTTCATTTGGCTTCTTCTGCCCATAATCGGGTATAATCTATTCATTGCTACATTCGTTTTATTCACTGCATACTTAATGTGTTATTTCCACGTTAGTCCTTTGTCCAATATTACTCCTAGGTATTTAGCTTCATTTTTCCATTCAATTTCATTTTTGTCTATGGATATCTTCGATTCCATCTTCATTCTTCTCTTTTGAAGGAGTAGCTTGCTTGACTCTTTTCTTCATCGATTTCGATTTTCCATCTGTTACACCATTGAATGATATCATCTGCAATTTCTTGAAGTCTTTTGTGAATTATTTGTGTATTTCTGTGCCTAATTGCTATGCCCGTATCGTCCGCGTATAGAGCAAGTAGGAATCTTGGATTTCTTTGTATATCATGTATGAATATGTTATAGAGTAGCGGTCCTAGTATGGATCCTTGGGAACTCCTGCTTCTAAATATCTGAGTGTGGAATGAACATCACCTATTTTCACACAAAAGTTCGTATTGTATCGACTATTTCCCTCGTCTTGATTTCCACCAATCAGAAACGCGCAAATTTGAATCACAAATGATTTCTAGATGGAAAAACTGTATGGCAGCAGCGGTCAGCAGTTTTTTCGGGTTAACCCGCGGCAAAACTTGACAGTTGTTGTCCAGAATATTCTGTTACTCATGAAATAGTCTTGTCGAATACCATTCGGGCATCTAATTTCTCCTGTAAAAAAGAATCGAAAAAACACAATGCAAAGTAATATTTTTAACAAAAAGCATTCGTGCAGGTGCAAAAATCCTCGTCTTCGACTCGGATTTTTTGTTGCCACCAGCACTCATGCTTCTTGTTAAAATATTACTTAGCAACGGGTTTTTTCGATTTTTTCCGGAAATATTGGATGCCCTCATGATATTACTTACGACAATAAACTTTTGTTATGTCCAAGTTATAACAACGAACAGAAATCTAAATCTAGATTTTCTGATACCGCTTTTTTATAATCGAGGATTTCTTTATGTAACTTCTTATGATTTTCCATCAGGCCGATCCTGTGTTCAAGAAGACACATGATACGGTCACATGAGGAAAGCGAACGGCTCATGAGCACAAAGCAGGCTGGGCAAACGGAAGCTGCTTTTCTGTTCCGGTGCTCGGGTAATTTGAGTGGCGCACGTCGTTTTGACTCGAAAATTATACATTTCCATCTGATAAAATTACAATCTGGTTATATCAAAAAGTCTGCCTGCATCTGCGCTGTTGTTGAATGTGGAATTGTCGTCTTTTCTAGGCGATATTGGTACTTTTAAAAGACCTGCCTCAAAATGTAGGTATTTTTGAAATTGCTGAACAAATTCCACAATATTGTCCACCAGTAAATAATTAATATTATTGAGGGGATAGATTGGCTGTTGAAGAGTTATTTCCTCTGTTATTTCGCCTAAAAGGTTTGTTCAGAGAAGAATATGAGTTTCGCGTGCCAGAAGTCATTCCACTAAGGAATAGATTGTTGGGAACCTTTTATTGCATACCTACTCTCGAATAACTACCTCATTTTGTATACATCAACAATTCTTCGAAGGAAATTCATAAATCACATTCCCATTGTGCGATTAAGGTATGTAATAATGTTGTCTCGTAAAACTTTGAGATTTGATAGAATCTATTCGAAAATTATACTACTTTGTTCAAAATTACAGCCGAGATGAATTGAAAAATTCTCATACCAAAGGACTGAATGAAAAATGTAGTTACATTTCCATTCTCAATTGAAAATACAGGGTGGCCAAGACATTGACGTCAAAAAGAAGAAAACAGGTCTCTCGTGTCATGGGCTATTCGAATCACCCCCATGTATGTTACGCGATTTTTCACGGTTTTCGAGTTATGAATTTCTTTATGAATTTTCGACTTGACCATCTTGAAAAAGATATTAAAAAAAAAGTACAAGACTTCTCTATGAAATTCTTTTGTAACTTAATCTCCATGAATTGTACTTTTATACATAAAATAACTAGATTCGTAACTTTGATAAAAATTATGGAAATGTTGGTCTCAAGTGAAAAAGTTACGTGAATTGGATTATGATCTGAATTTTCGAATCAAAATTAAAAATGTAAAAAGGCTAATTCACGGTTTCTTAGTATGCTTAAAAACTGCGCTCAACAGTCAGCTTTCAGAATCATTGATAAAAAATGGTACTTAAAACTCTACTTTTGCTAGAATTAACCTTCAAAGTCATCGAGGTGGAAAAAATCAAAGAACTAGACATTTACTACAAAATAATTTTTTGCCATTTTAATAAAAATTAATCTTATTTTTACAAGCATTCAACTTGCAACTTTGTATGTATGATTTTGTTCGAATAAGGTTAGGTTAGATTAGTTTAGAATATCCTATAGACCTATAAAGGCTATAACCATGGTTTAAATTTCGTTTTCTATTGAAAATGTGTAGGTATGTTGCAGTTGAGGATGTGCATTAATAATTTCTTCTGGATATCAATAATTAGGTATGAATTATTCTAGAAACTTAGCTAAAGTTATGTTATATCTGTTGACAATTGATTTATGAAGCTTTCATTTTTATTGTAGCCTAGCAAAAAAACAACTAATTGAAAAAAAGGGACATATATGAAGCGATTCAAACATGAAAATCACATGATCACAAGAATTTTCTATCGAATATATTGCAGTTGAAATAGAGGAAAGTATTCATCTCATTTTCAGAACATAGATTGTTTATTTTTTTAGAAACCTAAGGGGGCCAAGACTTTTGACGATGTGTGTATATTCCAAGGATTTAGTAAGGAATAGTCTCATCGAAAAAAATGAACAGGCCTTTTTTTTAATAGGCTTGCAGGTTGCAGGCTCCAGTCTGTGGAATTGCTCGAACCGCCACAAGAAGAATTGTGTGCGATCGTTCAAATGTAAAGACCCATATTTGAATACTGAATACAATAAGGTACTTATACAGTCCGTGGGGCTACCTTCGCCAATTACCATTCACACTCTTCAATTTAGTGGAGCTGCCGTCCAAATCCTGTTAAGAAAATACCGACACCGTCTTCTACGCCACCTGCGGGTGGTGTCTTTTTACCGCTACGTGACGGACAGTCCGAGCGTTCCGATTGTAGACCGACTGATCGCCAGTCACCTGCTCCAGACTAAACAGTAAAACGCTGAATTTCAGAATTTTTTATTGGGCATAATAATGCGAGACATAAAACGTCGCGCTGGATCATGAGGGTTTCTTGAAAAGGCAGGTGGAATGTATTTTCTCAAATTGTATTACCATACATTGCGCGTTTCCAGGTGGCGCGAGCTCAATAAATTGCGATACTATTTTTAGTTCTACAGTACGTGGATATCGAAA
Organism: Adalia bipunctata; assembly: GCA_910592335.1. NCBI lineage: Eukaryota > Metazoa > Arthropoda > Insecta > Coleoptera > Coccinellidae > Adalia > Adalia bipunctata. Next base: position 7,323,514 of record OU342955.1, on the reverse strand, counting down.
GGACGAAAGAATATGACTTTATTTCTGTCTGGATGTGGGTGGTACTTGAGGTTTTGTTTTGTTTATTGTTGTTGCAATGTGTGCCGAGCTGTGCAGTATGGTATGATCTCGTAAAATGGAGACGGAATACAATGTGAAAAATTCTGATATTGCCGCTTGTGAACTGTGAACTGATAATGCGTCAATCCTTATATCAGTTCTAGATTCTTGCGAAAAGTTCAGTAGTTCCAAATTGGACGAATCGAATAACGAATAAATCATTTTTTGCATCAACTAACATTAAAGCGGTCTGCAATACATATTTCGAATATACAGTGTATCTGGGCATGACTTAGCCATAATTTAAGGGCATCAAATATACCTAATTTTATCGAAAAAAATTCCTACATTGTGGGGTTTACCCCCTTTTATTAGAATAGCCGCCATTTCAAATTAATTTTTTTTTTTAGTTGACCCTTTCAAATGATATCGATTTCTTTGGACATAAAGGTCCTACAGATGTGAAAAATTATTTGTTGAAAGATCATACTACCACCCTTTATTAGAGTTGAACAATATGAGAACATTAATCTCAAAAATGCCATAAAAAATTCTTTAAAAACATTTTAATCAAAAAATTTACTGAATTTTTTAGTAAATTCTCAATAGTACAAAAACTTGCACATTGAAGTAGGTATAATTTTTTTTTCAATGAACTATCACGCCGAATATCAGCTACAAAACGACACCCACACACTGTAAGTTACATAATTTGAGAGTTATTGCTGTTTGAACATGACCCTTATGAAAATTGATAAAATAAAATAAAAACTCAGTACTTTACTTTTGATCATTTTAATTTTTTTTTTGTTCTAGAAGAGGTGAATCTCACATCAGACACCCAGTCTTTCTGGGTAGTGTCGGATTCTTACCGACTAAATACCTCTCCTGCGGTTGGTTCCGGGCATAAGCCTATAAACCTTCCATCATCTTATCTGTTATTTTCTCTTCCGCATTCTTTTATGCTGAGTGTTTGTCTTCATCCTTCAATTGGATATCTCTCACTAAGTGTGGAGTTTTATATATTCATTTTCGCAATTGGTCTCTAGGTCTTTTGCTGTAAATTCTTGCATTTTTTTCATCTTCAGCGGTGTCATAGTCAACTAACCTTCTAAGGTCGTCATTTGGATGTTCACTAGCTCTTTCATAGGCTTTTGCAGCTTTTCGTTTGATGAATGTAGTAATGGACTCCCATTTTATGTCTTTTCGGATTTGTTCATTCCTAACAAACCAAGAGATGGGCATTAGACGCCCATCTCAGAAATTTGTTTTCTGTACTTTGTATTCTCTTTATCTCTTTATATGGGTTCTCGCTGCAAATCCCCATGCTGTTGATCCATATGTTAGCTGCGGTCTGGTGACTGCTTTTATGATCCTCAATTTCTTGTTTTTGTTCATTTGACTTCTTCTGCCTATAATCGAGTATAATCTTTTCATTGCTACATTCGTTTTATCCACTGCATACTTAATGTGCTGTTTCCACGTTAATCCTTTGTCTAATATTACTCCTAGGTATTTAGCTTCATTCTTCCATTCAATTTCATTATTGTCTATGGATATCTTCGATTCCATCTTCAGTCTTCTCTTTTGAAGGAGTAGGTATTGCTTGACTCTTTTCTCCATTGATTTTGATCTTCCGTATCTTCGTGTTGTATGTGCGACTTTTGGTTTATTGGATTTGTTTGCTTGTGATTTGGATTAGGACAGTTTTGATCTCTTCACGACAACTTCGTGAAAATGACAAACGGGGTCATAACTTGAAGTTGTAGCTTGATTCCCATTTTTGTTAGCTTTCTTTTTACTATTTCCCTCAAAAACCCATTCTGTATATCGATTCCAAGAAGAAATGAACCGTTTCCCAATCTTCTGGTCTTTATCAAGAGAGCTTTGTTTCACCTTGTGGGCATCTCGTAACCCTCCACAACAGGTGATTCCGCCCCAGATTCCAGACCGCTCTCGATGGTAGGCATAATTAAGTTCCGGGGCATCTGTCCTATACGACCAAGAACTTCTCCAAATTGCCGATCTGTTAGTCTGAAGAATTTTATTGTCAGTAAACGATATTGATTCGTGCTGTGTAATCCATTATTCACCGCTTGTAAAATGATTACAATAAAATTACAAATTCAATTAAGTTCTGCTGGGAGACTGCAATTAGCGCTCTTCGAGAATCGAGATGCAAGAATGACATCAGCTGCTTCAATATCACTTTCTCAAGAATTCAATACCGCAACTGCAAGAGAAATGTGATATAAGTAAAGAGAATTTATTTAGGATTTGATAATATATACTTCAATATGAATCTATAACCTTTTGCAGGCGGGGACAAATGAAAATTACGAAACATATTGTAGAAATTGAAATAGATAGACATACAGGGTGAGTCTTTGACTTGTACATATATTTTAACTGTAGATTCCTCTCATCAAACGAAACACTTTTTTCCTATACCATTTTTCAAAATTCTGTTTGGTGTCGAAGATACAGGGTGTCGAAAATCCATGAAAAAAACACTTTTCTGTTTATATCTTCGGAACCGCTATTTCAAATGAACTGAATTTTGGTTCATTGGTTACTCTATTCATGGTGCATATTCCTCGATCGAAACACATTCAATATCTCTACTAGTATAAAAGTTACAGGGTAGTCGACTCATCAATACACGCTAAAACACCATAAAATCACTTTAAAAAATAAACGGTTCATATTTTCGAAAGAATCAATCATTTAAGAAACTAAAAGTATTCCTATTTTTTTTTCAATAAAACGCGTCGTTTTCGAGTTGTTTCCAATTTTACCCAGATAAATTTGACGACAAAATCAATAATTTCAAGAATAATCTGAATGCGTCTCTGAATTAAATATCATCGAATATTACTCCTTCTCTGGTCTTTAAACGAGTTTACAATGTTGTCACAATATTTATCAACTTTGTCGAGACTTAAATTCAAACGATGGAAAACGTTGATGTAGAGATATTTTAATAATAAAATCCCACAAATGTGGGAGATAAAATTAAACACCAAGGAGGATTTAATACGCACAGTTTCTATTGAAAATTCATAGTTACCGGTCCATATTGAAGTTAAATGTCGATGAAATACAAAATTCGAATATGAATGATGAATCTCGATACAAACTACTTATTAAATTGAAATTAATGAAAAATAATACGATACCTGATAATCTGTGGCGATGTTTCTATCTAAACAATATCCTCATGGAATTTTATAAACTCGACACGGTTAAAATTATATTAATTCACTTCACATAATAATCACATTAGAACAATAATTCACTGAATGTATTCAGAACTTCACATAATGTTAACAGTTTGTTCAGAGATTCTGGTTTGTTATTGTTTATAGTCGGCCTCCAAATAACCAATCTGTCGGTTTTCGCTGTACTCATGCGTGGTGATAAATTTCGCGGCAAAATCGATTTATGATGGAAACGGCAGAATTCATAGATATTTATACTATGTTTCGTAAAAAAATCCTTAACCTCAATGAAAATATCATCAAGCTGACAGCATCTTCTTGAAATTTATGTGCAAACTTTCACAGAATCGATACAAATTAGATTAGGTTAGGTTGTTTAATAATAAATCTGAATGAAAAGTCTTTCTTCATAAGATTGTTTGGGAATTTCGAGGAAAATATGAACAATTTATTAGTGTTTACAAACTAATCTGCAGAAAAATCGAAGAAGGAACTTATTTTGGTGGGATAAATGTGGCTTTTTAGTTGCAGATATAATCCGATGAAACTAACTGTTTTTGTTGAAAATATCATGTTTGCAACATTTTTATTCGAATAAGGTTAGAACTTGAGTATTTCCTAAATGTATCAACTCAATTTCTATCGAGAAATATGAACATTGCATCAATTCCAGAGAATCATATCAGAGGCGTAGTCAGCCCAATTTTTTTTTAAATGGCTATATCTTTTTAACACAGCCGAATTCGTAAAAATGGAAAATAAAAAAAAGGTTTCTTTTGGCCTCATGAATCTACAGTTAAAATATATGTACAAGTCAAAGACTCACCCTGAATATCAGTTTCCATTACTAACACATTATCACATTGATTAAGTATAGGTCTTGATTTTTCTTTCATTTAAATGTTTTTGCAGACGGGTTTTTTATTTTTTTTTTATAAATTTGTTGATGGGAAATAATCTTCCACAGCCCAAAACAGCAAATATTCATACATATTTGGTGATGTAGGTTGTGGAAGATTTTCCTGAAAAAAGAATCAAGAAAAGATACCCCGGAATGTACAACCCTGATTTCAAAAAAAATCCGTTTCGTGTTGTTTTAACCTATTAGCCCATTTTGTCTTCCCTTGTGTCACAAGATGAAGTGAAAGATAGGATTCCAACAGAAAGAAAACGCAGTTTCCAGGAATGTTCTTGGGCACTATTCTTCCAGATGTCCTACTAGTTTACCATACCTGTACTCGGACCACCAAGTGGACCAAAGCAAGGCAGACAATCATTAAAAACAGATGACACCGTCCGAAGCTCATCGTGTAAAAAAACATCTGTCGGTGAATTCGGTGAATGCGAAATCCTGCTTGAGCCCGCAATATTGAACCAAATGTTGGAATTCCCAAATGACGGTCAATATGAAATGGTCACGTTTTATCGATACGCGGATGAAATTGGGGGTGCGACAATGAGTTTACAGGTTCACATGGTAACCAAATGTTTAGAGTATTCTGAGGCCATTTGATGAACAGATGACCGACAGATTGGGGCGTGAGAAATGAGAAAAATAATTTTTACTGCACTTATTTTATCATTTTCCGGATTTTATGAAAGGGACACTAGAAATGTGTACCTAGGCAATATACAAGGGTGAAAGAATATTTATTGTGTATTAACCTAAATGAGGGCTATAGGGAAAACGATTCCATTTGGTCTATTGATGTTGGAGTCCGAAAAAATAAAGCTTTATATTCAGTTTTTTATTTTACAGAATTCAATGATGAAATATTTCAACATCTCAATACTGAGGATTCGTTCAGAACCTTAACAAATTAATGCACTTCACTCGTCACTTTTAACCAGTTCTTTACATCGAAATTAATGACAAAGAAACATTTTATAGCAAATTAATGAGTAGAATTACAAAACCGTCGAAATTTTGTGTCATTCGACCCCTAACGCCATCTGAGATCCTAGAGGGGATTGAACCCCTGATTAGAGGGATGATCGTACATCCAAGAATTTGCAATCAAAAGATGGCTTCTTCTGAAAACCTTGATCTGTGTCGGTGTTTTCGGAAAACTCAGTGCATTTCTATGCAGACATATTGAAGTTGACGGAAATTTGATTTCCCGCCTAAAAATAAAACGTATTGCATAATTCTCATCAGTGAATTTTGGAGTTTGATGTTTTTTAGGTTGTTGATTTCGATGATGAATTCGACAATTCAGATTGCGGGAAAGGAATTATACAGAGTGTAACAGCCAAATGGAATAAATTCGATAACGAATAAATGAGGGCGTCTCGGGAAAAACGCTCGGACACGTCGATTTGTAATTTTAAATGCGCATATTTTTCATGAAAATGATATTATATAGGGTGTTCCATGTGACCGTGGCCAATACCAACTTTCTTATTTCAAATGCAACCCCCTGTATACCTATTATTTATTTTTTGGATTCTTCAGAGAATTCTAGATAAAATTCATGCACAATGTCCTATACCTATCTTTAACTATTTCGAAAGTATTAAGTGTTTTCAGGTTTATTGCAAAAATCAACGTTTCAAATAAAAATTATTTTATTTCACAAATTCGGTACATTACACTTAAAACATAATAAGTTATACTGATTATTTCTTAATTATTAAAAAAAAAACTGTATAGGGATGCATCTTACTTTCCTTTTCGAAATATTGACGTGTGGCTGACGGTGAACAGCGGTGCTACTTTTCGAACAGAATTATGTGGGCTTTCTTGAAACTTCTTACTGCATTGGCAGCAATTTTTTTTATTTGTCTTACATGACCAAGCTCTCGAAACTGCTTTTCTATTTTGCTAATTGTTCCTTGGGATATAGGCGGCATATTTGGAAATTTTTCGTGAAATAAGCGAGAAATTTCCATTTGTGTCCGTGTGTAATCTCCATAACCAATCATTTGATGAATGCTTATTTTGTGCATTTCTGATAAATGAACCATTTTTCTTATATAATTACGTACTGTTATCGAAATTCAAAAGACAATAGCACTTACACTGATCACTTATAATTGTCATGCAAACAGACAACGTGTTACTAAGGCTATGAGAATAAACAAATCTGTTTTTGTTTTTTTTTAATTTCTTCTCAGTAATGGTTTTTGCTTACTTTCTTCATATCAAGAGGTAAATGGGGAATAAGTATTGAGTGTAATGTATCGAATTTGTGAAATAAAATAATTTTCATTCAAAATGTTAATTTTTGTAAAAAATCTGAAAACACTTAATATTTCCGAAAAAGTTGAAGATAGGTATAGGACATTGTACATGAATTATGTCTAGAATTTTCTGAAGAATCAAAAAAATAAATAATATACAGGGGGTTGCATTTGAAATAAGAAAGTTGGTATTGGCCACGGTCGCATGGAACACCCTATATAATTTTATTTTCTTGAAAAATATGCGCATTTAAAATTACAAATCGACGTGTCCGAGTATTTTTCCTAACACCCCCTCATTTATACGTTATTGAATTTATTCCATTTGGCTGTTACACTCTGTGATAATTTTCGAAAATGGTTTCTCACAAAATCGAGAATTCCTGAAATATTCCACTGGACTTTTCTATTTAGGACAAGATAACTATCTAGCGAATGAACCTAGAGACTTGAAATTTTCAGGGTATGTTCTGATCTTGAATGCCTCGGTCAAGTTGGTTAATGAGCAAAATTCAACCAGGGGTTCCGTAATATGGCCGTTCGGAGTTTTGTTTTCCTGGTCAAGTTTCTGTTGGAGTCCTTAGTATTGAAATGTTGAAATTGTTCACAGAGTCGCCACTGATTTTTCATCATTTGCTTCGAGGTCGAGGCAGTATTTGAATTCTTATTCAATGATTTTACCAACATTTTGTAGCACTTCAGTGTGATCAAAGGCTCAACAATAACAACGAATTCATCAACTGCAAGGGGTGCTACAAAATGTTGATGAAAACGTTGAATAGGAAGACGTGGAGGTTGAAATTTGAACAGTGAAAACTGAGAATATATTTCCATTTGTGGGTCAATGGGCACAAAAACTGTGGTAGATCATTGTGGGCTCAAAGATTCGAATTATGTTTCTCTGATTAGCCTGTTTCGCACATTATTGCACTCGATCATAATAATTAAGAACGACGATTGATCATAATTGATAACTCCTCCATACCGGTCTACTTATTCCGAATAATCATCACCAGGCACCTGTCCAAGACGCTGGTACAGCAACTTCTGGCTCTCTACTCCTCCGGGAAGCAATAAGGCAGGTGGAGAGACAGACGGGGGGGCCATATGCGGGATCGGAACTCCTCAGACGTTCACCTCAACTCGCTCCTTCTTGATCTTCATTTAATTTCGAGACTAGTTTATTTATGATTTCCTTTCGATTCTTGGAAGACAGCAAGGCGATCGGCAATGGGATCGAATGCGAAAATTCTGTTCGGATCCGGATCGGAGTAGTTTTTAATTAAATTAACCGGAGTCCACGGGGATAAGCCTTTTCATTTGCGTTCTGGTCATAATGATCATTATTAATTTTTCCGTATATACCTGCTCATCTTGGAAAGATTACAAATGGAAAATCAGTCGTGGCAAAATCAATATATCTTGGACTTTATGTGAAGGTTTCAATTGCAACTCCCAATTGAGTTTGAGGAAGCCAGTATTGGACAATGCCTTCGAATAAGAGATGCCAACATTCACTTGACAAATAGCACCATTCATTTCTGCCACATTTGGAATTGATCTGAGTTACCTGAGGATTTCCATTTCCATCATTCATTATGCAAGGAATTTTCAAGAAGAAAATGTCATTTAGGTACCCTATAAATAACACTTCCATACAGAGAGTTGGAATTAAAAAAAGGATCATTTGTTTTTTCTCGCCTGAGCCAGAAGAATGGGAATGATATCGTGCAATAGGAAATGCAGATCTGAAATTGATGTAATCAAAAAACACAAAGGATAGGATAAATGGAAATACGAATGTTTCTCGTTTTTTTTAGAGTGATAGAATTTTCGAAAGGGATATCTGTGATTTGACAGAGGGTAGAAGCCACGTTATTTTGACATTTCTGTTCAGTAAGCATTGACAAATTATCATGGAAAGACTCATGCCGCAACAACGTTTAAAAATTGTTGAAATTTATTTTTAAAATCAGTGTTCTATATACAGGGCGGTCCAGATCGTAACCAAGAAATTTTAACCACGTATTCTACATAAAAATAAATCCTAGTTTGTCATATAAACATATGTCGAAAAATGTTTCGTCTCCGAGATACGGGGTGTTGAAATTATAGAAAAAAATTTTTTTTTTATTAATAAATCCTTATTTAATTTGGAGCAAATTCGTTCTCTTGACGTTTTGCTGTACGAGGCACCGTTTCCGGTTAAAAAATAAAACACATTTTCATGCATGAAGAAATCGCCAAAATTTGATATAGCAATAAAAAGGTTACTATACGATTTTGTAGCAATTTTCTAAGATTAGATAAATTCAACACACAAGCAACTCCTATTTTTAGGGTACAATAATTTGATTAAAAACTTAAATGACAGTCGGGTGTGTGTTGAATTTATCTGATCTTAGAAAATTGCTACAAAACCGTAGTAAGCTTTTTATTGGTATATCAAATTTTGACGATTTTTTCATGTATGAGAATGTGTTTTATTTTTTTAACCGGAAACGGTGCCTCGCACAGCAAAGAGTCAAGAAACTGAATTTGCTCCAAATTAAATAAGGATTTGAATAGTAATTTTTATTGACGGAAAAACCAGTGGTGTATCATTTTTTCATCTGAAAATATTCAGTCTCGCTGCAGTACAGACGCCACTGGTAGAATAGAAAAGAAATGATATTATGCAAAAAGTGCTCCTTGACGCTCCAAACCTATGTCTCAAATTTCATAAAAATATTTCAAGCAGTGTGAAAGTTATTAATAAAAAACATTTTTTTTCTATAATTTCAACACCCCGTATCTCGGAGAGGAAACATTTCTCGACATATGTTTATATGACAAACTAGGGCTTATTTTTGATGTAGAATACGTGGTTAAAATTTCTTGGTTACGATCTGGACCACCCTACCCTGTATATACATACATAAAAAAAATTTGGCTTCAATCTTGATTTTAATGTGTTTTATTTCAATTCAAAGTTCTATCACTCTAAAAAAAACACCCGATACAATTCAATGCTACCGTTTCATTTCGGACATTCTCATTGAGTTAATATTTTGTACAGCAGTTGAATGCACTTTATATTTGGAAGTTAAAAATTCCAGTTTTGAGTAAACTGAACAATCAGCATAGTCCAGTGGAATTAGCTTCAGGCTGGGCTAGTCTATCCGTACATTATCACCTGTTCGAGGTTGTCCAACGAGCATCTGCGTTCCATCTGCATCTAAGAATTTTTCAAGTTTCACTACTCACTGACGATGGAAGTACGTATAGGTAATAATAATTCTTGAAATAGATTCCGCATGATTCATTTCATTACCTTTCCAATTACTCAAGTTATTTATGCATACATCGAACCGTTGACACATCGAAAGGTGAAGAGCTCTTGTACAAAAATTCAATTATGGTGAATGTCGTAGACGGGTCAATTTTTTTGAGATGACCGTATTTTTTAGCTCAACAACCCCAACCAACAATTTAAACAAGAAATAGGAGCCATAATTCCAAAGACCTGGCGAATGTTGAAGAAACTTTTTGCTCTGTTAATACTAGAAATATACTGCTCCACATGAGTAAGGATTATCGATTTCAATCGTTTCTAAAAGTATGAAATCTTCGAGAAAATCGCTGTAAAATCATTTGAAACTCAATAACAACTTGAATCGATCCAATAAAAATCAGTATAAGACATTTCGTCAATCTGGTCGCCTTTTTTCTGAAGTTTGGATATGCATGTGCTTCATGAATGTTCTTATTTTGAAATGAAGTCAGTTTATCAACGGCTTCGATTTGAAACGAGTTTTCTGAAAATGCCAAGACGTAAACATCTACGTGAAGAATACTACGGAAACGGAATACCCTTCAAAATGCAGATGAGGTCCAAGTTTCCATCGAAACTATCAGACGACGTTTGAGAGAGTTCCCACGTGACCATAAGCGTCAAAGACTGGAATAGGCAAGGCAACATAATATCAATTGGAACGATCAATGTCGTAGTGTCCTTTTCACTGATGAATCCAGATATGGACGATTTTCAGATTCTCGAAGAATAAGGGTATGGACAATCCCACGCATACCCCGTAATCGTCACTATGTCTAAGAAGTCCATCCATTCCGGGTAGTGTTATGGTATGAGCTGGAATATGTTTCAACGGGCGCACAGATCTACACATTTGTCCTGGGAATATGACCGCCTTGAACTACATGTCATTGACAATGTTGTGCCAAATTTTCACGCTGCTTTTGGTGAAACTTTTCAATTTCTATACGATAACGCTGGACCGCACCGTGCAGCCATATAGTTGAGAATGCGCGTGAGGAGCTTGGTATTCCACATTTACCAATACCTCCGCACTCACCAGATTTGAATTGCATAGAACATGCATGGGATATGCTCCAAAGAAGATTAGATAATCATCAACCTACCCCAGAATCCTTTAATGATCTGAGAGAGCTTCTGCCCCGGTTATGGAACCAAATTCCTCAAGAAATTTTCAACAACCTCTTGTGTAGTATGCAAAGAAGATGTCAAGCTGTTATTGATGCCCGTGGAGGCCATACATTGTATTGATAGTCTCAAAATGCTTGAATTCTCTGGTAATAAAATTTCGTTATTTTAATCGATTTTTCTTAACCAGCCTGTATACTCTGCAGACCTACAGGCTAAAATTAATTTGCAACTTGAAATCATATTAATATGAATTTTCATCACAAAAATCTTATTTTAACTATATTTTTTGCAATTTAAGTCAATATTCCTAACTCATGTGGAGCAGTTTATTTCACGTATATAAACATGGTTAGAAAATTCAGTTATTCTATTTTCTTGCACGAAAATAAAGAATCGAGTGTTGAAATTTCAATGAAAAATAATGGACAGAATAGTCCGTTACTTTGTGCTAGTTCATTCGAAAAAAAAAGGGTACTCGAATAACGGACCTCTGTATCACATTTAAACGACTCCATTCAGAAATTTGAAAAAGAGTAAATAGAAATTAGCATTGGCAACGTCTCTGAGAATTATTTGTCATTTCACCAGTACTAACCTGCGGCAGTTCTAAATAAAAAAACTTGATAAACCTGAATCATGGCCAATCGGGATACATTATAAAAGTGAATGGAGTATATCTAATGACACCTCATATGTTAAAATCCATCAAGCTGTTCAGACTGTAGAGCTTGAAAAAGGAATAGACATACCTACATACACTCAAAAAACATTAACCTCCTGCTGCTTTAGTCTGCCAAAAAGCCACCAAACGTAGACCCATTAGAAATTTTGTGATATTTGCCTTTGTAAACAAAGAACTTTGTTGTGTTTATAAAGAAACATATTATTGTTCAATGTTCGACAAATAATTCGATTTATAGTGCCTAGGCTGATTATTGGAAAGTTTTTCCTTTAGGTTTGACTTTCCCTACTTGGTTGTGCTTCAGCCAGAAGTGCAGATTGAAACCTATAGAATTATTTTCCGATTTTTTTTATTTCTTCCCATTTCACAGGGAGAGAAATGGTAAACAGCCAAACTTATCTGCCTATTTTCACTAAGTCATATGCATTTATCCATCAAGTGATTTCTTGACATAGAAATCATTCATTTTTCTCGATAGCAACAACAAAACCACCTGGGCTTACGTCAGAGCTGTTCCCACGACCCAAGATACTTTTTCTGTGGATATGAGGGTGGATTTTGAATTTACATCCTAGGAATCCTTTGTTGTCCTCCATCAGCTGTTCCATTCTCGGGTTCTTACCTAATATTGCGCACACAGAAACGCATGAGAAACGATTACTTCGTCCTTTATATATTTTCCTCGTATCGACCTGACTGGCAAGGACGAAGGCAGAATGGGCCTCCTTTTTTCCTTGCTCTTTATCGTCGAATCGCTGGAGATTGCGGTTTGTATTGTTAGGATGCTGTCCTTTCATCTCAAGACGTTTCTCTACACTTGTGCCACAAGTCAGTGCCTTTATTGATTTTCTGAAAGTTGCTTCGGTGCAAAGAAACCTGAGGCCCCATTCTTCGTCGGCCAGCTCGTGCATACGTGAGGCTCAGGGATATTTTTCTTACAAAACTGATTTGGTGTTCCTTACGACCATTGGGCGCCATTGTAGATCAAATTTCATTAAAGAATCAAATAATTGAAGTCCAGTTCAGAGGTTCTGAAACTCGTGAAGAATCACCGAAATATTTATTTTATACTAGTGCGCAAGATATTATAATAAATAGAAGAAGATAGAATAGACAATTAAATATGTTGAAATACTACAAAAACACCAGGAAACTGACTAATAGTGAGTTGGATCTATTGGCTTCAGATGGTAAACTGTGGAAAAGCCAAATGATTACTGTGCATTCACAGGGTGTTTACAAATTATACGTGAACCTTAGAGGAGGTGTTGGTATCACTCATTTGCTGTCGTTTGAGCCATATTTATTGATAGCCGAAAATCAACAGTTTCCGACATATTTGAGTTCTCACCTTTATTCATTTTCGTGAATTTTTTCCATGTTGACCAAGTTTGATTATAATTCTTGGATTATTTTCATCAGAAAAGGATATTATATGAATGATAAAGGCAAAACAATGCTGAAAGCCTGAAAAAGATGTTGAAAAAGAATGAGCACGATTTGAAAGTTGGTATATGAAAAAAAGAATAAGTAGTCAATTTATAATATCAATTTGCCTGCAACATTCGAATTCCTCAATTTATGTTTGACAAAATTATTTTGAAACTTGCCAAATTCCTCCATTGTTTCCAAAAAAAGTTTTTGTTAGAATGCAGGAACTAGTTTCGTTTCAGCCGATTTCGATTTGAGCAAAGAGAGAAAAGAAACGAATTGAAAATATTTTTTTACAATTGAACTCAAGTTTTCAGTAGAGAATATATTCATAAATTATGTTCGAAATGCCTCCACCATTCCTGAAACAAGCACGTTTCCTCTTTCTAATTTCTTCAGTTACTTTGCGCCTGAAATTTAGGTACTCTGAATCTTCTTGCTGCTTCTTCTATTTTATCAACAAGTTGTATGTATTTCATTTTCAATATCTAATACATGATAGTTCTGCTTCTTTCTTACATATCATATCCCTTTCTGATGGAAATAATCCAAAATTATAATCAAATTTGGTCAACGTAGAGAATATTGATTAAAAATCAGATTCCATTTGAATTTTGAATTGTCTTCGAAAGGCAGGTTTAACCCTCAATTTTTCAATTAGGAAGTATGGCCTTGTGATTCATCGTTTGAAAGGTCGGGTCATGCTCTATTGAGAAATGTTATCATTTACATATTTATTGCAAAAATAAAAATAGAAAAAAAATAAAATAAAGTGATTAGCGAAATTTGGTACAATATCAGAAACTAAAATAAAGGAAAACAACTCGGAAAACAATAATGAATTTTAATGAAGTAGAGGTTCGAAGTGTTCACCGTAAACGTCTTGGCAACATCCTAACCTTATTAATTTGTTTCAACATTATTCAACATCTCAAGAGTGATCGACCTTATCGCAAGTGTTATTCGATCTTTTGGGCCTTTATGGCATTCAGAGCAAGGGGTTAAGATCAGGGGATCGCGATGGTCATTCATCGTTCCTCACTATCCTATCCACCGATTTTGAAATATTGTTTTTAACGAAATATTTGTTGTTGTGAATGTTCACTAGGAAAAGCAATATTTAGGTTCCTCATCTAATCATTCTATTTCTCATACTGCATACTGAATTTAAAGAGAGCTAAGCATCAATCTTCCCGAATTCCTACAGGGAGAACTATTTCTTTGTAAATTTGTTGGATATAACGCCATCTTGAACTTCTTGAATCGGCCGCCTTACAGGTAGAGGCTAATGTGACGCGTCAAAAGAAGCACACGCATTGCCCGGTAGTCTTCCTTGCCTTCTCAGGTGATTCCTTGGCAGCTATTATACAATAATCGACCTTTTGTGTCTGAGTTTTCTCAAAGGACCTTAAGAAAGTGAGAGGCACGTGTTGGCGCACTTTACCTGGTATACCTTTCGTGGGCCCTTATGAGAACCGCTATGTTTTGGCGCCAATAAACTAAAAAAATGTTTACATTGTATCTTTACGGGACTTGCCGGAAGATGTTGGGCTGGACCATCATATGGTCCTTTTTTTGGGAAATATGATGCGTAACGGTATTTTCCTATATGGAGACGAAAATGCGGAAGACTTTTTTTATAATTTAGGTGTACCCCTCTAAGTATATCCTTATGAATACAATTGATATTTTGCGGACTATGGAAATACGTTTCTTATTTCTGAGCATCAACTGTAATTACGTTGAATTTATGCTATATTTTACAGTTTGATCATTGTAATTGTCGTTCAACGACACAGAAAATTCTTTGTCTAAAAAACAGTGAATACATCTGAAAAACCAGTCCAAATGCCTTAAAATTCTATCAATTTTGAAGGAATTATTCACAGAATTCAACATGAAAATCATCAAGGGTTTTAGCAACTGTAATAGGTTTTTTTCGACTGCAAATCGATATGAAAGTAGGAATACTCTCCTGTCTTTAATTATAAGAACCGCCTCGGAGTTTTCTTCTTTCTTCTCGTCATGAGTGCACGTAAGAAAGAAGATTATTACATTAGAGTAGGTTAATTATCAATGACCTCTGATGTTCCTCCGCATCATCTCTCGGGTCGAACTTCCTTTAGCAGCAATTGATGCTAACAAGTTGAATTGGATTTTATTTGAGAAACGACTTTTATATTGTGCTTCAACTTCCTCCTACAGAAGGCCCGAAGAAATCCCACTAATGACCGCTAATTGTCATTAAGAACTTTAAGTTCGTGCCACCCTGATTCTTTGGATAGGTGAAAATTGGAAATTTCCTGTCTGGAATTCCTAATAAGGGCCTCTTGATTTGCCTTTATTGGTACCATTTTTGTCGATAAAACTATACAGATTCAATGGACAATATTGATAATTCTCGATTCTCTGCATATTCTGTAAAAACTGACAAAAAATATTTTAAGTTAATTCATCTTTGATTATTTTTTTCAATTTTCGAAAATGTCGAAAACCGATGGAGTTTTACTGAACATACAACAGAATTTCAACGAATTTTCTCCTAAATATCTATGGAGCATTTCAGGACATTTCCAGGATGGGTTCAGAAACTCGAAATCATCAATGAACTCCTCGTTCATTAATGAATGAATTGAAGGGGCTCAAATTTCTGAAATATTCCTGGGGATATTTGAAACCCGATACTGCTCCTGTCTCCAATTAACATGCCGTCAGCGGCACGTGCGAAAGCCCTCCACGAGAGGGTGTCTCATCAAACCCCTACGCAAATTACTCCAGAATTGGAAAACACCGAGCTATAAATATCGTTAAGGAAGTGTATCAGTGGCGGCTCGTCAGGGACGGCAGGGTCGGCAATGCCGACCCTATATATTTTATGTCCAGCCAAAATTTAAATTACTCTTTCTTCTGTTGAATTACCAAATTTATTATAATTATTGTATTTCCAAGACCTGTGTAAATAAAATTCTATAAATCATATTTGTATATCACTGATATAATATATTTCAACTTCTTGGAAATACGCTCTTCCAATCTCAACACCGCGCCGTTTCCGTCTACTCAAATCAGTCCGAGAATTGAAATGTGTACAGGAAGACGAGAGCGCCAAGCTTGGTTCTAGCGACCAAGTACGGCATGCCGGTCCTAATTCGACGTTTCAATGAAATGCGAATACGAATGAGGCGAAACAATTTTAACTCGACTGTTTTCTGTTGGAATTTTATTCAGATAATGATAAATATTATATTCGCCTCCTAGTTAATGCTTTTTCAAAATCGAAAATGCGATGTTTTCGTTGTTCGTTCCACCTCACAAATTTTAAGAGATAAATGTTGCTTAAAACGAATTTTTGTCGTATTTCGTACTTTTATAGACGAGGATATCGAATATGATAGTACTTATATGAATTTCCGCCCATTTCCACTATTTCCCGAAATTTTTAGCCGAGAAACAAAATGCTGAACAGTAGCCGCTAAACTCTTAGGCCCGCCGCAAATTGAGCACAGGCCACGGACAGGCGAGGTCCATGCGATGTGCTGCCCATGCCAAGCACCTGCACAGGTTTTTCAAGAGTAACGCAAATTGAGCACAGGCGATGCCACGCTCGCATGCAGATATTCATAGTTCCTAGGTCTGCAATATGATGGATGAACAGCAAAAATTACTCGATCATCTCGATTTAGAATCTGAATCTGAGGAGGAGGAAAGATTGATGTTATTACACTTATTAAGCAAGAGAAGAAAAAGAGGTAAAACGAGTGCATACGAAAAAGAAAGAGTCATGGAGAGTTTAAGTTATGCAGTGAAGTTGCAGATAATGTATTTAGGGAATCTTTTCAGTTGAATAGAAGTTTAGCGAGATTCACGAATTGATTAAACAATTTCGATGAATTTCTCCAGTTCGTCCATCTATTTACATTATATGCAGATAAACTGACAAACGTGGGCACCCACGGCTACAAAACTGTGTTGCTAGCACAGCGCGAGCCACGCGAAAATGACTTGGCACCGGCCTGGCCGTGGCCTAGGCTCAATTTGCGGCACTCCATTGAAAACCATGTAATACAAAACAAGCCACGCGTCGCATGGGCCTCGCCTGTCCGTGGCCTGTGCTCAATTTGCGGCGGGCTTTATAGCAGGCTCAACACATCGCAGGGTCGGCAAATGGGATTATGCCGTACCTGAAATGCCTCGACTCGTATTATACACGAGGTACGATCGGATCGGGGATTGTTTTCGTTTGTATTGCGGGATGCGGCTATAGGAGCGTACAGGAGTGTTCGTTTGTTTGGTTCTTAACGGGGTGAGTGGTTGGATCGTTTCTTCCAGGAAATTAATTATTTTACGCGATCTCAAAAAATTCCTATTCTGTTAGAGATGTGCATAAATCATGTATTTGACAAAAAATGGAGTAAAATGAATGGTGATTATAATGCAGAAAAAAATAATATGCAAGGCATTTGAAAAATGAAGAAAAATCGATTTGAAATTCGTCATGTTGATAGTCTTTTTGTGGACTCTATATGCTGGAGATGCTTTATTATAGCTGGGTAGGATACTTTGAAGTCTTGTCTTTCAATCCATATAAAACTGTTATTGGTATATGCAGGGTTCGTGAAATAATAATAATAATAATAATAATTTTTATTCGTCCAATATAATTGGATAACATAGCCTCTACAAGTATAATTTTTTGTCAAAATGGCCAATATTTCGAAAACTATCGAATAAAAATATGTGAAAAGTATACGAAAGCATGCAGGAAGTTTCAGAGAATTGAAAAACACTATTGAATATAGGGTGTCCCATTTGAAAAAACAAAGTCACCCGCTATTCCTCTTTTGTGGGCCACCCGATATATTCGAAAATATTTTTAGGATGTGCTCTTCTTGGAGTATATCAAGTCTGCATCAAAAAATTTTGACAAACTCAGTCCGTTACGCGTATATCGTCCATTGCGGCAATAGTGGGACACCCTGTATATCTGCCGACCCAAGATAAAAGTTTACGAGCCGCCACTATGGAAGTAAACGCTAATAAAAGCTATTTATTTTGCGAGGGGTACTATAAATTGCCCCTAATGGGATCTTGAACGATAGTACACATTGTACATCATTTTGAGTTATGTATACTATGCTTTTTCGTATAGATTTAGTGCCTCGTTTTGCCTGATCGTACCATTCAGGGGTGGAATTTATGGAATCATGTATTTTTGATGATATTTGCGTTGTAATTTACGATAAGTTCAGCTTAGGATGAACCCATTTATCCTGTATGACCTTATCGAATGTCTTTTAATCATTAATTTGTTAGTCTTGTCGGAACACTTTATGAAATAATGTTTGGGTCAATATTCAGAAAACAAATAATTATATCGTTTCTACTGCTTTGAATTATATAGATACCTACAATAGAGATAAGCAAAAGAGGTGAATTGGTCTAGGTAAAATCATTGTTGACGAAAATCAACTATCACTTCTTAGCATTCCGATTTTTTTAATTCATCGTCTTTTTGTTTTCGTTTTATTGTTCATCTTTGTTTATGCTTTATCTACATATTTGGTTCGCAAGGTTGAATATTGGATGTTGAGGATATTAGGAAAATTGATTTTAAACTCAATTCTTTGGGTTATGCACTGGGCAAACTCCTTATAAACCATATTGACGACGAAAATATGGACATTTCACGCATTGTGAAAATGCTATAGCTATGATCATAGGCGCCTGCAGGATGGGGTCAGGGCGGGCTATAGCCCCCCCTGAAATTCTGATAGCCATATCGTTTTTCAGCACGATACCTCAATATTACTTTCTTATTTTTATTTTGCCCCCCTGAGAAAAATTTCTGCGGGTTTCTGCGGGCGCCCATGGTTATGGTACAAAATCAGATCAACGATGGGGAATTTTTATGCAATTTATGAATGACTGTGATTGATCTTCAATCTTTCAATATCTTGCTGTATCAAATCACTGACCTTGTTCAATTTTATGGTATAGTTCACGATCTTATTTTGAAGAATTGGAAATAGGTACCACGTAATAATTTAAAATTTTTGAGCGCTCGTCGATTTCTTATTCTGAGGCAAAGAATTCCATTGTGTTTAGCCACACTCGAGATACCGGAATAAAATGTATATTTGTATCGATACTGCCAATAGTTAGGATATTAATTGAGATTTTTATTCTTTTCCTCTTTGTTTTATTGCAAAATTCGAATAGATATTGTTTTCTGTCAATGAAGTGTATCCCTTCTATTGGTTATTTCAAGTAAATAAATAAGTTAAAATTAAAGAAGCTATTATTCAGAATCAGAATGTGAAAATGGACAATGATAATAATGAAGTGAAATTATGACAAAAAATTAAGGAACTCTAAATAATAAATAAATTGAAACTATCTTAATTAATCACTAAAGGAAAGATCAATGAGATAAGCGAACGGTTTGGTATTTTAATATTGAGAATATATAAAAAAGTCAAATTGAGGTTGAAGTTTTGAAATTAAATAATGCCATAATTTTTACGTTTATCCTTCCAATGGGTTTTTTTACATAAAAGGGACAAGCAATTTATTTACGAACTATGTAGAGACCAAAGTCACTTTTCAAAATTTATTCTATAACTACCTAAGAGTACAGAAAATTTTGTTATGGTTTCTCAAGACTTCAGAAGTTGGTTATTAACTTATTGTTTTCCTTTTAATTGTGTTTTAAGTATGTATTCGTTTTTTTTCCGTTTTTGAATAAAGAGTTTCATTTCTTTCCTATAGCTGTTTTTATTTTGTGATATGTGTTAACTTATTTGATTTTCAGGACAAAAAATATAATATTTTTGAGTATGCCCGATATGGGAGAGCAAAATGATTTTTTGCATGTTTCCGATTTTTACAATTTAGGTTTGTCTATAGTTTTTCATTCATTTCTTCATTCTGAAACTGAAAATAAACCTAGTTGTCTAAAGGCCCAGTGCTTTAATTCTTTTTCATATGAAAGATATCAGTTTTCGAAAGATTGTATGCCATCTTGCCAGCCTCTCCCCTAGTGTGTATCTAAAATTCTCCTTGAATCAAGAAATAAGAAGCTAATTCCAATTCCACATTCTGGCGTCAACCGATCTGCCACTGCCACCAAATTGTATTCTGATTGTATCCTGACCATTGATTGATATGTATCTGAGTATCTTATCTACTATCTCCCCAGTTGGATCAGTAGCGATTTGTACCGCAAACAAGTCCAAGTTAATCCAACATCAAGTGGTAGCCACGAAATTGCCATGGCCGAAAATTCAGAATGAAGAATCCAATAATTACAAGAAACTGTAGCCGAAATACATAAAGTAAACACAGGTATATTCCTATAGTGATAAGTGACACATCTGTCTTAGCCGGCTGTTAAGTCACATCAGGCGTGTGGCAGCTTTCCTATTGGCTGAAGGCTCGTGGCTGCAGCTGTAATCCCCCCACCACCCTATCATCAGCTATCTTTCATCCCAAAGCCGAGGCCGATATCGCTTCAGTTCAGTCTAGACAGCAGAGTTGTGCGCTGAATAGTTTTCGTCCTCCTTTATAGTATCCGCGGGTTAGGGACGATATTCGGGTTAGTTTTCCGTGTACAAGTGTAGTAAATGTGCTGAATTTGTGTAATAAACATTTCCGTTTCTTCTGCTTGATGGGGATACATGAACCAGGAAAGCCTTGCGATTGCAAAGCTGAAAAACCAGTGAAAAGTCATTCGTTGTTCGCGCCACTCAAGGGGAAAATGAAGGTCTTGAAGAAAATCAAGCGACGCATGGGACTAGGTCAGTGGAAATGTTTAGTTTGAATCGATACCTGACTGTACAAATCTCAACGCCTGATCTATCGATTACACGGCGTTGTTATGTTGTGTTTCATGTAAAAATTGTTCTATTTACTCTATCGGCTTACTGTTATTAATAGCTTTGTTTATTTTTCTTCGCGAATATTTTAAATAGACTCCTTTCATGATATTAAATGGAAATTCACCGAGAAATCCTTCCATTTACTTCAAATCAAAGGTTCGAGATGATTTGTACTGTCAGTGTTTTGTGAGTTTTTATTAGAAACAAATATAATGTCATTCATTGAATGAAAAATGGATTCCTCATACACCTTCGAGCTTTAGTTATGTAATAATACCTACAACCGTCGTAACGGTTTCTTGGCATCATGGGTGAACGGATGTGTTTGCATTCAACGTTAAGGGTTACTCACTAGTCTCCACCCCCTTTTCACTATTCACTACAGCAAAAAATTGAGCCTTCTATTCGAAAGGAAGATTATGCTAATGGGAAAGATGTCCTTAATTTGGCAGAAGGATCTACGATCATCTCTAGTATATGGAGTATGGCAAAGTATTGTTGCTAATAAAAAAAATACCTTAAACCGTTAACGCCGGAATAGTGGCAAGTGGCAATGGGGACATTCATGGCCTTGTTGATAACTGTATTTGTTTCAAGCATTGAACACTTCCGATTGTTGTTTCATCCTGTGGGAAAACAAGATTTTTATCTCACCCGGAACACTGAAGAACGGAAAAAGGATGTTGGTTGTTAGATTAA
This sequence comes from Adalia bipunctata, assembly GCA_910592335.1. Classification (NCBI taxonomy): domain Eukaryota; kingdom Metazoa; phylum Arthropoda; class Insecta; order Coleoptera; family Coccinellidae; genus Adalia; species Adalia bipunctata. The sequence goes on along the minus strand of OU342955.1, from coordinate 7,301,938 downwards.
CGGATTACTACCGTAATATGCTCTTGTTTATTTTTTAAACGTGGAACTCACATGCCGTTGTTTAGATCTTCACATTTATTTGAGAGTGGCTCAATGAAGACATACCTACCTGTTTGCTGAGAAGGGATTAGGTACCTAAACCTAATGATGAGTAATATTTCTTTCTGAAGTGCTCTGAATTGAATTCTACGTTTCTCTTTGGGCAAGTAGTGCAACACGGAAAAAGAACGGTCGTCGCCAATTGAAAATTCGTTTATGGCAAATACTAATGAATTAGTTAATGACCTATATATCTGTGTAGTTCCCACGGTGGAGTCTCGATTACGTAGTGCTTTCTAAATGCAATACTTGTACGTATACTCATAATCGACATCCTCTTTAATATTCCGAACTCGTTGTGGGAATTTGATTAGCATAAATCATTGGGAATCAGTAGCGGATGTGGGCATTTCGCTGAAGATAACAGAACATCGCGACAAATGTGTAACAAGGTTGCTTGAAGAAATTCCCACCCTCAATCTTGGCAGACAACGGAAAATGAAGCAAGAGTAGAGAAGTTTCCTGCCACCTGTCAAAAAATGGTCCAATCGGCGGCAACAATACTTTGACATAAGGAGTGAAGTCAAGTCAGGCAGCAAGTGCATTGGAAGTCCCCATTTTTAAGATGGCGTTTTCAGATTTTTGGGTCGAATCACTCCAGATCTCTTTCTGCTCTGACATTTCCCGAATAAAACTAGAAAATTTGTGGGCGAAACAAAAAGCGATAAACCCACATTTTGGTTGCATCACAGCCTCGACCCTATTGTTTTCAATCAAATGGCGAGTGGTCATAAAATTGATGATAACAAGAGGTTCATTTTACGACCACTATATTTCTACTAGAGTTCGAATTTCAAACGCACCAAAATAATCCAAAATGTTGATTTTGTTCGGGAGTTTATTGTTCCTGAATCTCCTGGGTTTGGTTTTCGCCATTTTGAGCCATGTATTGAGACTTTTGCTTCCGGTATTCTGGCTGTTTATTTTGTTCCTCATTATTGTGGTTTATCTGAAGAGAGACGATTATGACTCTCAGTTTGTGATAGAACCGGAAGAATTATCATGTGAGTGAGTTAAGATTTGTTTTCTTTGAGTACATGATATAATAAAGGCGCAAAGACAGATCCTTGAGGTACCCCTGCATTGAAATCGTCTTTGTGTTGATTTGGATAAAGGAAGAGTGAATCTTTCCCATCTTCGGAGGAATGTACAATTGTACAAATGATCGGTTGCATCACGATGCCACCTAATAAACAAATAATTCCGTTCCCATACGTTACTCAGCGCTGAAGAATCCCCATTCTCGATAAACAAACAGGCTTTACCTGTGAAATTGTAGAACGAATGCACGACCAATGTGGTTCCCACGGTACAGTAGCACCACAACGCCTCTAGTACCGTATGTATACAGGGATCCAACACTTTCTACATCATCGGTTATCGATGGCACTCCGATCAATCTTTCACATTATGCGAGTGTGCTGATATGGATTTTGCTCTAGGTCAATTGTGACCTCTTCGTAGTACCGGGAGTGGTTTGACACAGATGAGTGTTGATTTATTGGTGATCATGTCAATGTGCTAATCGCTTTGAAACAAAGTGGGAAGATTGATTTCGTGAGATGGCGAAAAGAATTTGTCAATATCCAATTCTTTAAATATTGGAAAATCTTCACTTCTAAACGTAACATCTGGGAGTACTTATATCGACCTTCAAAAGTTCATAGTCCATACGAATCATGGTACAAGGTTTCCATATTTTTCTGATAATTAAAAATGGCTTTATAATGAGTGACTTAGTATTCCATGAAATTAATGGCTCAATCATAATGTTTTTCGTGTGATTCTTGTTTCCCTGCTTTCTCGTCGATTGTTGATGGTTTGAAGTACATATTTGGTCTTTGTATCATCATCCACCAATTTCCTTAGTATCAGTTGATGAAGGCTCAAATGTTCAATTCCTGGTTTGCCACACGCGTTTGCTGCAGCGACTATATCTAGTTCTGAAAGTTCTGTCTTCGCACCGACGTATGATCCGATCTTTTTTTACGGTTGGCGTTTTCCTTCAACCAAGCGCATCCAGGTGTATACGAAAACGCCAAGGTGTAGTGATTTGAGGACGGGCCATCGGTATAAATATCCTAGGAACGTTACCGGTCCGGAGAACCGCAGGATGTGAAGGTACCGGATACAGCGTCAGCATGAAAAAAATTCTAAGAACCGAACGGGCTTTATAGTTTTCATCATACTGAAATGAACGCGAATTTCGTCCAATATTTCACCATTCGAAAAAGCGTTATTCCAATGAGAGATGTCATTGTACCTTCACTGAAAAAAGACAAATCATTCAGTACATGTTTGGTAACCGCAGTTTTCGTTCCGCTTATTAATTGGAATCCGTTATCGACCGCAAATATTCGTTCACTTCGCTCAGTTCGGAAGCGCGAACATAAAAAACATTCAATCTGTGAATAGGCCAAAGAGAAACATCTCTGATGGATCATCACAACGTTTTGATTCTACTGTGAGCCCATTCGTGTATATATCATTTTTTATTGTTACCAGGAAGTGCAATCAATCACTGTCCATTTTTTCGAGCGTGGAAATATGGCCTAAAGGGGGGCAGCCACGATGCGATTCTACCCGACCATGTAAATCTTTATGATACATCGTAAATGTGTTCAGCCTTCAGAAGAAGATGCAGATCTTCTAATCCGCAACTGTGCAATTTACAACTTGCATAATCCCGACTAGCACTAATGAAAATAACCATCAATATTCAAATTAATCAGGTTCTCTCTCCGCTGATGTGTTTCAAATAACTCAAATCGTCTTGCATGCGGCCTACGAACCCATAGATCAGTCGAGTAATTGAAATCGCAACTTGCTATGGAAAATTTTGCAATTATTCCTGCCATACGACACCGTAGTAGTGTACTGGAGTGCTTCGAATTCCTGTGGATGTCTTCGGGCTGCAATGATTCGAAGAAATAAATTGGTCGTCGAATCAATATTGCGCTTTCACAATTGTGATGCAATCAGAAAAGCGCTAGGAGTGCATCGGGCGCATCCTCGTAAATAATCATAAGAGCAAATGCACAACATTAGATACCTACAGCATTCTTGATTTCTCTTCTTCATTGGCGAAGTTACTTCAATAAATGGCTGTTTTATCTGGTACGTGTAGGTAAAGTTGACATTTTGAGGATTGTCTTCGAAATTTTTATCTTTGTTATCTTTTGATCGCTTTGACTGTTTAATATTTCGTGAGTAGGGGAAGTACGTACAAAATGACATAGGGTTTTATTTCAGAGGCATAACTTGTTAGTAGTGAATCACAGTAATGTCATATTCTACACCTATGATCTTTGGTCCTTTCTTTATAAAATCTTATCAACCTTTATGAAATAGAAGTACCAAAAGATAGAATATTCTTAGATGAATTGGGATAAACGAAAATTCATTTTATTCCCATGCTATGGACAAAATGACATACCGGCAACAGACTACTGTAGTTTTCTACTTAAAGTTACAAAACTCCGTGAATACAATGACAAATAAGTAAAGTTTGAATTGAATGCAATTTGAATGAGAAAAATTGTGAAAACTGGCCATTTCTTCTTAAAATTTGGCGCAATGAAAAAAAACTCGTGACCTATTGATTACTGTTATCACTCATAACGAACGAATGAACCAGAGTAGCTCTTTGTAATTTTCAGAGGTTAATAGAAGCCACTCGGGTCCTGTGATATGGTAGGCAGTTCCGCATTTGATACCTCCGAACTCAAGTTATGATGCCTATGTCATTTTGTCCATATATGTCGTTTTGTACGTATTTCCCCTACATACAGAAATATTTCATTTCACGTGCATATGATGATCGCTTGAGTACATGAATATAAATTTGTCCTCGGCATGTTTTATTCAGAACATAATTTCTATCTACCAGCTTGTTTGTTTTCGAAAATATAACCATACTCTCATCTTGCTGAAGGAGTACGGAATACACCAAAACTCGTAATAGGCTCGCGAAAAACAACTCACATCGAGGATGTAGAAAAAAAAAATTCACCAATACAAAATGAAACATAGTACTTCTAGATTACCTACTACATTCGCATAATTTATTATAGATAAAATCTGATTTAACTGTGCTATAACTTATAAAGTTTATTCAATCGAGCATCACAGATAAATACTTGAATACTCAATTCTCATTAACTTCTGATCAATATTTTATGCAAATGCTGATTCTCTATGAGGTTGCTTGAGGTAGTTAAACCTTTACTATTCATACTTGTATCAGAATGAATCCCATTATTCACAATTACCCTCTGAATAGGCGTTAATGAAATAAATTGAACTAGAAATAGACCGAGTCCACTATCCTGCCATTGTGGTAGTTAGATAGGGTGGGCAAGGAAAACTAGATAATCTCTTTAGGGTGTTGTGGTGTGGGATGTCTAGTTATTCCTAGACCTCGCCAAGGGGGCCACATGCGGTCCCCTTGGGAGGCTGTGAACGTACAGCTGGCATTCCCTCAGGTCCTCGCGCTATCTAGAAACTCATAAACTCTAAGAATAGAAAAATGAAATATTGTACTTTGATGAGTAAGAGATGATATACGACAAGACGAGGTATATATGGTGTATACTGTATGTGTTCGACTAGGAAAAATAGGAATGTTCGGAATATGCCAGGGATGCTTGAGAGTGAAGCACGGATCATCGAAGCAACCTTCTTCGCATTCTCTTCAAGGAGAGCTCTCGGAGACCTAGCGCTCGTAAACATTATCTTGATCGTGTATTCGCGACACAAAAACTGTAGCGGCGAATTTTTCCCACGGTGGAATACCGTTTCAGCCTCTGAAAAATGCGCTGGAGTTCAATCTCGAATCTCTCGATTTTACGGATTGATTCGTCAGAGACGTTGCTTTCGTCCGGACTGGAACTGTGGAAAATCGCTTCCTCTTCGGTAAATCACAAGTTTGCATTCTGTTCATTCATGCATAATGAAAACACAACCGCGTAAGATTCATTCACATTGTTTCATCTACCTATCAACATTGAGTTTAAATTAATTTAAACTCAATGCTATCAATTAGAATTCGATTCCATTTAACCTCCAAAAACGGAGCCATCTTTGATGAAAACATGCGCGGTAGGCGTGAGTTGGGAAACGTCAGATGTAGTGTCAAAGACACAGATCTACTTTTATACTTCTGTGCCTTAAAACTAGATTAATAATTTTCGATGATGGATTCAATATAAATATTTGATTTGTTCATTGCGAACTCCAGGTAATATTTTGGAATTTGAGAAATGTGGGATGCGGAAATAGAGCAAGGATGAAATTGTTTACAAGCTATCGGAAATTCCCACGTAAATAATCAATCGATCGAATCTCTGTAACCAAACACTTTGAACTATTCAGGTTACCCCCTTAAAAATACTGTATGCCATTCCCAAGTAATATTATCCTCGTACTCGGTTGTCACCTGTTGGAATTGTTCGAAAGAAACTATCTTCCGGTTCCTGTAATTGGTTAGGTTTCCTGCCTAGTCCGAAAAAAATGAGGGGGAATATGTACCTTGGTGTTTCTTTGAAGTGTTCTCGTCTTTGAACCACTGTCTGTTGTGGCGGATATAAATATCGCCATGCTATCTTTCGGATGGCTTCTAATTATAGACAACTTTCAAGATGTCTTATTTGGATTACTGCAGTACCAAATATAACTGGCTCGTTTTTATTGGCTATAGATTTAGGATTGAGATGAAACAATTTCGACTATTAGTTTCGACAGCTGATGGAAATGTGACCAAAATAAATTTCCGTTTGAGAGATCGAAGATAGATTGTTGATTAATCGGATTATTATTTTTGGAGGATTAAACGAGCTATATCGTTGAAAAAGCGTACGGTGAAGGTTTCCAATCATCGAAGTTCAAAATAGGTCAGCATAAAGATTCGTCAAAATTTCGTGGCAACTTAATTTATCGTGACCTGAAGATATCGTGATCGTGAATAAACCGGACTGCATTTATCCATGTCCAAATACACGTCCAAAGTCGTTATTATAGACTGAAAAAACTGTACGATGATAAATCATCCAGGTAATTGTGAGACATCTGGGAAAAACACAGAGATAACTACAGATTTTATGAAACCTACTCCTTAGGTGTCCGTTCAATGAAGATATTCACTGTTATTCACTATTATGGTGAATCAACGGAACTAAGTACATATCGCACATATATTTTCTTATGTATTTCATGGTAATATACTTCTCATCTACATTGATTCCACTTATCCGCATAACTGAAGTGAATGGGTGTGAAGTTAGCAGCAATTTCATAAATTTGAAACTTTGTTACATTAATTTTTGATTTATCAGACGAATGATATTCAGGACATTTTTAGTTGTCTTGATGGCGATTCAAACTTGTCTGGTATCGGTGTGGTCCCATATCGTGAACGTGTTATTAACGATTGTATCGAAAATACCCATTGTGATCGCACTTCGACAATTAACAACTCGATGATAGTACAAGCCATTGAGAAGAACCATAACAATGCTACTTCGATTAAAGGAGACAATAAAGTTGAATCCAGCAAAGTTGTTTTGTCTTTGGTCTAGCTCAGGCCGAAAGAAAAGAACACTAATTTACGGAATAACAATAAAAATGCAGCCGCTCTCGTTGCCGAAGTGGAGTGTGCTCATTAACACAATGGCGTTTCCTGTAGGCATTCTAGGGCTGAAAATCTCCACCTTATATCCGGCCTGGAGACAGGAAACTTAAACAGGACACGTGCACGACTCGGAACCCCATTTTATACCGCGGGGGCTTATGAATATTATTCCACTAACTTAGATCATGTTGTTACGTTATACTTGGGTGGATTCTCATACTTACCTGAATTTTCTGCTTCGAAAACGTTCGAAATTGAACTCGGAAGGAAGTAGCAAATTACGTCATTCGGTTGTTAAAAGATGGCGTCTGAATTCACCAGAATTCGGAATACTATAAAAGTGAATGGAGTATACAATAATTTAAAACTGCGACTTTTCAGATGAAGTTGTCAGTCACCCCGACATTGAAACTCCCGAAGGAATCATAAACGAACAGAAGTATAATGGACATTTCATTGTCGGGGTGGTAAAACGCTTAAGTTGGGGGTTATGTAATAGGACGCACATGTGGATGTTTATGCATTTATTCAGATCCATTCGCCCCCATACGTAATACGTGGGGGATCCCAGTCAAGTGTTCGCATTTCCACAGGATGCTTATACTGCGAGGAATAATTCGATCCCCTTGGATTGTCGGCTATGACAGGATAATGAAATACCCTTTAATCCTCGCTTTGATCGCGACTGATCGATAACGAACCTCTTCCGCCTGAATGGACCCATTGCTGGAAATTGCAGAATCATCTGGATTCAAAAACTGTCTGTTTTACTTGTTCAGTTTTCCATAAGAAGCATATTGTTGATTCGTCAAATAAATATTCTGAATTCTTAGTTTTACTCAATCCTCAACGAACTGGTAATTTTCTTGTCACGTAAGAAGAAGGAAGGAAAAGTGTTGATTTTATTCATTAATCCTCTCATTTGATATATCTATGACCCTGTATTAGTATTTTCATCGTGAAACGTATTCAATTTGATTTATTAGTTGAATTAATCTCAAAAAATTCTGTGAATCGAAATATTATCAATAGTGTGTGAGAACCAACAAAAAATCGTGGAATGAAATATACCACGAAGTCCTTTCTTTATGTGTGAACTTATCTCATTAAGTAGGTATCTATTATTCTCACAAGGCGTTTAGTCTTCGGCTTGAGAGAGAGTAAAACTGCCTCGAAGTCCGGACAGGTTCATAAATCTGAAATTTCTCAGTGAGGAGTTATGTTCCCACGGTACCTCTCTAACTCTTTCTTGGGACAGACCGTCCGAGGTTCCTATAATACACGTGAAATCATTAATGATGATCACGATCTCGACGTTGCTCTCGCCGATCGGAGATCATCGACAACACGCAAATAACAACGTAATCCACTATTTTTCTGTCGGTAGGTCCCACGAAAAGAATGAAACGCCGGCACAACAACCTCAGAATAGTAATCATCTGATTCACGATGTGTCGGTACGGAAAAATTATGTTGTTAACCTATCACCGCTAATTATTCCTAATTTTGTGAATTTCTCAAAGTCATTCGGGTAGTACTGACCTGTTAATTGTTTTATTTGTTTCTCATTTGTAAACGTCAGTTTCCAAAAACACAATATTAATCAAGAAAGTTTATTTTATCAAGTCACTAACTTGTAAAACTGACAGTTAACTTGCAAAATTTTTACAAGTTAGTAGTATTATTTACATTAGAAAATTTTGTTTTATCGTCATACCTATATGTTGAAAATCATGGTACAATTGTTATTTCCAGTAACACAGATTTTTGATGATGAAAGAGTTGATACTGATGATGATGAACCATCTGTTGACTCAGAAACTGCTGAACTCGAGGACTGCAGAACATTTGTACTCTCCTTACTACCAAATAATTTGCTAGACATTTCGATTTTCTTGTTGACCGAATCATCGACATAACTCATCGCAATTTCGGTGCTCTTCCACCCTCCTGCACGCTTTAGTGCTAAAATATCTCCACCCGAATCCGCAACCATAGTGGCTCCAGTTCTGCGAAAAGAGTGGCCGGTGTACCTAAAACTCTGGGTCTTTTAAACCTAAATATTTCGCTATTTGCTTTGGGACACCACCAATAGTGTGCTGGCCAGCATTAAGGGAAATGCACTTTCAATGTCGGTATGTCAAAAAAATCTTAGGCTTTCTGTTCCAGGAGGCCGAAGATTTACATATTTTCTGTATAACATGCAGGGCTTGAAACTGCAGCCATCATCGGTTATGGTGAATCTTCTTGTTGTTAAATTTTTTGTTTGCCGCAATGTCACAATAACGTATTTTCCCATATCTTCTACATCATTCATGTTTAAGGAGAGAATTTCGTCACATCGACAACATCAAAAAATCCCAAATATTGTTACAATTTTCGCCAGCAACCACTGGTCATCAGGAGCATGTAAAAGAAATTGTTCAGCCTCTTCTTTACTTAATACCTTGGCCATTTTTGGCGTATAACGCTCATTTTTTCGTTTCAGAAACGCTATTACCACATTCTGTGCTATTACCTTTTGAAATCTGCAAATGACAACTATATGTCATATTTTTCAATAAATTCTTGAAGGAAAACAAACCTGCGAACAGGGGCATTTTCTTTCATTTCCAAGCAGCTTTTCAGCATAGACCATTTTGCGCATAAAGTATTAGGGCTGAATCTAGCTGATAGTTGATTCAAGTAGACCAACAAAACATCTTCAGTTACCTCAATCAAAATATTTTTGTTTTGCCACTTTTTGAAATCGTCGTATTCTCGCTCGTACCTTGAAGCTGATCTGCAGGTGATAAACTTGAAGCTACACTGCTGGCTGCCTCAATAATTTCTTTTGGTACATTCATTTTCGCTTTCGCCAAAACAAATGTAAAGAAAAATAAACAGACATGTTCATGGCAACGCTTCCATAGCTTACGACATTTGCGACAAATTATTGAGATTTTTTTGGAATTTATCTAACCTTTTTACAAATGAGAAACAAATAAAATATAAAACAATACACGCAAGGTAACGGGTTTTACTGGCTCAAGGAGGTAACTGACTCGCCTGCGGCTCGTCAGTTATATCCTCCATTCGCCAGTAAAAACCCTCTTACCTTGCTAGTTATGTTATATACTATATCATATATTAGAATCACCAAATGAAGGATCTTGAAAAAATGGAACTGATAAAAACTTGAATATACACAAAAATTTTGATTCATTTCTCAATCATTTCATACGTGTTTAGAAATTGTTCTTTTTCTTTGCATATGTGAATAATTAACCTATTTCTCGCTGGAACTCGGCAGTTGCATTTGATGTGACCCGATTTCAGTCCAATCCCAATTTCTCTTTGCTTTTCGACAATGGGTCCTAGCAGCTTCCTTTTGTGAATCGGAACTGAAGGTATGGCTGTCCAAGGGTGCAACCCCAAGGTAAGGTCGTTAAACCGGATACCTGAAGGTAGCACCCTCTGGTGAAGAACAGCTGTGCGTACTCCCCTCAACATATTGCAGATATAAGCGACACCTGGAGTTCTCTTGCTAGTAGATCCTTTTCTTAATTTAGAATTATATATTGCTTCCCGATTTGCACATGTCTCAAACAGATGCTACATCCATTGATTTCTTGTATCTCATCACATATTCGTATGTCTAGATAAAATTCGTAAACAATATATTTATTTCATTTGAGAATGGCGTGTTTGTTTCAAATCATTTCGGTCAAAAAAGGTGATACGTTGTTTCTAATTGATCTGAAATATTCCCAATGCCAAGATAACTTCGTAATTTCAATTGAATAATTTAATAATGCTGTTCCAATTACTGATTTTCACAATGTTTCGTGATCGCAACTAATTAACTAGTTTTTAACGAAATTTCTTCTTGTTGCAGCATCGAGATCTAGTTCTAATGGAGGTGGAACTAATAATCTACCACCACTGCTGTTTCATAATGTCCATGGGGATAACATCAGAATCAGCAGAGATGGAACCGTTGCAAAACGAGCAGAAAGTTTCTGCAAAGGTATTGCATTCAGTTCGAGGCCAGTCAAAGTTAACGAAAAGGTAAATACTGAGTGTGTCCATATCAAACCGTAAATATTTACTTAACGGGAATATTTGATGTTCCTGTAGTTCGTTCCGATCGATCAAACGTCTAATCCGAATTTATTTTCCAGATATGCATTAAATTTCTGGAGATATCTATCAACTGGAGTGGGGTGATTAGGTTTGGTTTCACCTACAATGACCCCAGCAGTCTGAGGTCTGGCCTGCCTAAATATGCATGCCCAGATTTGACGAACAAGCCGGGATATTGGGCCAAAGCTCTACCAGAAAGGTTCTGCAGTCGCAATACCGTTTTATTCTATTACGTGACCTCAGCTGGAGACGTTCATTTCGGAATAAACGGAGAAGAAAAAGGAATATTCTTCAGTGGGGTTGATACCAGAGGACCATTGTGGGCATTAATCGACGTATATGGAAATTCGACAGCCATCGAGTTTGTAGATGTTAGACATAATCTGAACAATTCGCGAAGAAATGCAACAACTAATAACAATAACTGTGATAATATTAACGAAGAAATTGATAGGTTAGTTTACCCCATGCAACAGTGTAACATGCAACAAAGAGACAATGAAGATATGAATCTTCCCGTGCTTCGTTACCAATCTTCCTACGTTAATTATCATCCAATGACTCTACACAGAACGCGAGGAAGAAACGTTAGGTTTAATACTAGCAAAAACGTGGCTGAACGAGTGGATAACGAATTCTGTCAAGGCTATGTTTTCACTGGGAGACCCCTACAGCTTGGTGAAAGAGTTGTCTGTCAAATCCTAAACACAGAAGCTATGTTCCAAGGATGTCTAGCGTTAGGTTTGACATCCTGCGACCCTGCTTCCCTGCGAACTTCCGACTTGCCAGACGATATCAATTTTCTTCTCGACAGGCCAGAATACTGGGTGATCAGCAGAGATTTCGCCAGGAATTTGAACCAAGGAGATGAAATAAGTTTTTGCATCGCACTTAACGGTGAAGTACAAATCAGTAGGAACGGCGGAGCACCATTGGTGGTTATTCACGTTGACCAAAGTTTGCAGTTATGGGCGTTCTTCGATATTTTTGGATCCACGCAGAAAATCCGCGTTTTGAGCAGTCCCTCTCCTGTATCTATACCCACCCATCCAGTTCAGAGCTCCCACTGCAGGATGTTGTCACCTACATCGGCGTCAGAATCTATTAACAGTTTGAATTCTCAGTCAGAGCTCAGAAATACAATCAATGCTCAATCCGAACTGAGGAGAAGTTCTGCTATGGCACAACCTTCGAATGCCAGAATTTTGATAGCGCCTCCTACGTCCGATGTTCAAGTTCATACAAACGTCAATGGTGGAGCTATGTTGACAGTTATGCTGCCGCCTTCAACTGCTCACTTCATTAACCAACCAGCACAAATACCCTCCAGCCATCTTGTGCATCATTCATCTCACAGTTCTGTACATAGCCAAAGTAGTCATCCTAGTCAACAAGCAATAAGTTGTGGATCACGTACAAGTCATGTAACTCCTCCTTCTCCAAGTAAAGTTAGTTGTGGAGTCGCACCAGTCCAGAATCAAACAGGCACAATGGTATCATCTTGCAGCAGTAATTATATTGAGGTGAGTCTCATTTCCTTCTGAAATATTTGAGTTATATTTTTTCAAGAAATATTCTCTTGTAACTTGAAAATAGAAGGAGTTGTTCTAAATTATGTTTCATTTTCCAGCCAATTTCCTCAGAGGCTAGCAAATACTCGACCCTTGGATGGTTAGAGCAAAATGGAGCAGCTCATGGTGCTGGCACTGAATGCACAATTTGCTATGAAAACCCAATAGACGCTGTTTTGTACATGTGCGGACATATGTGTATGTGCTACGAATGCGCTCTTCAACAATGGAAAGGAAAAGGTGGCGGTCACTGCCCTCTTTGTCGAGCCGCAATTAGGGATGTTATCCGCACGTATAAGTCGTGAAATATCAATCTTAATCTAAATCAAATGTCTCAGAATCATTTGTAGCAGGTTTTTTGTGAATGTTGAAAAGGGATCTTTGTGTTGTTATATTCTTAAAATGTGTATGGTTGTCCGTCCAATTTGTAAAATTCATTTCACTGTAATTATTGATGTTTTTGAGACGCAAGGGTGCATCCAGGATTAAATTACGAGGACGTAAGCTTACTGAATCAACATGGAATATTTAAAGGAAAAATTTTTTTAGCATATTTTTGGTAATGTGTTCTATTAGGATTTCTGTCTATTTTTATTATGAGTCTATTTCACGATTAGTAGCTAAAGTGGAAATCCCAATTTTTTAACTATCATAAATATCGAGGGGTGTGTGGGAGGGGGAGAAGAATGAAGCTTGGATGCGCCTTTGTTGATGCAATACAATGAGAGAAAACCCTTAATTAATTATGTGCTTCCTGGGACATTTAGAAATTTTGGACTTTATATTGAAGACTGATTTCGTGGAATAGTTTGTAAATAATTTTGGTATTTGTTATTGAGATCTGCATATATTATATGTGGCTAGTTGATGGGGTAATTTCTGATAGTTCCCTAATGGAATTGTCAGATCAATGTTTAGTCTCACAAATATTGTATATATGGCTGACATTTGCTATCTCTCTTTACTTTTTTACCATTCTTACACTGTTGTATCGAATTTTGTGTGGATTTATCCAGAACTTACTACCAAAGATGCCATGGCTGAAATTTGGTCAGTGGTAATTCAGCAGAAAATTAGTCACCTGCTGTGGTCCACGGTTTGTGGATATAGTCAACTATTATTTATATTATTTTATTTTAGTTAGTTGAGTTTATATCCTTTGTACACATAATCCTTGTTTCTAGGATTTTCAAAATTTTCCACATTTTATTCTCTCCCTAGAAATAAGAATTGTTGTGAAGGTGCTCTTGTATAATATTGATTTTGTGTTAAACTGTTGAATTTCGAAATCCTGAAATCATTTCCACATTCCCCATTTTATTTTTCCATTCTATCTGAAATACTTTTTTTTCATGAAAGGGTTTTGACACAAAATGTTAGATTTAGATTAAAAATAAAATAGTATTTCTAGTCATCAAAATGTGCTGCTGTAGTTCAGTTCAAAGTGTTATTCCAAAAGAAATATATTCTTCAAATGAATAAAATGTTAATTATTACAAAATAAATATTTAGTTATGAATTATTTTGTTTCAACTGAAAATTTCCAAGCTACAGTTCCTGATAACAATGAGTATTCATCTAATCAATTTGAATACTCGATGCTGACACTCAATTTCTGATGGGAGGATCCTACAAATAACACTGGCTACGAATCAATAATATGAATCTTTGGGAAACGGTGTTTAAAAATTAAAATTATAGTAGTTTGCGATTGAAACGCCGCGAATTGAAATTCCTTCATTAATGTTTAATGTATACTTGACCAGAAAGTATTGTTTCAATGAATATTAGCTTTAAATAATGTTTAGAGCATTGATTTATCACAATTTCAATCTATCAGAGATTTGATCAAAATAATAGTTGAATTCAAATTGAATTGAGACAATTTAACATAAAAAATTGGTCACTTGATGCACTGACGCGAAGTCGGGAGCTTTTGGGCGCTAGTTCATTCAACTTTGATGGTAGATTCGTATTTTCCAGTTCGAGAAACAGAAAAATTTATCTCGATTGAATCCGTAGGGCGTAGAGTTCTGCAATTATCAGGATATAAAAAGAGAAACATCACTGGTGTTTTTCGATTTGCAAACAGAATACTTCTCATTAGGTTTCCGCATTTATTGGCGCATAATGGTTCCGCATGTTTAGTTCAACGAATATCGCTTCGATATCCGCAAACATAGGCGAATATGATCGTAACAAAGGCCTTTGGGCTTTGACGAACACGATTGTTGTAATAATTGGTCGCTACTTTCAGTTGGGCTCGCAATAGTTATGGGTGATCCTTGTTATACATTTTTTAATCAAACGAATTCCGCTCAGGGAATATAAACGCAGTACTCAATGCACTCGTTTCCACACCACACAGTGAGTAGAGTGCTTTGCGCGTTTTGTTCTCAGTGGCATCTCCAGAAAAAAAATCGTGAATCCACGTAAAATCAAATGTAGACCATCAGGTGTCTTTTAATACACTAAACAAGTGTCATATTTCTAATTCCAATCATTCTGAAACGTCAGTTTACTCCCGTTTAAATATCAGAAACGTCACTGTATATGTTAACACCTGTGAATCTTTAATTCCCTTTTTTCTTATGAAAATTATAAAAGAATGTTGTGATTTCAAATGTCTTGGAACCACTTTTAGATGGGGCTTACTTTTGTTTAGGAAGTCTAAATTTTCATTCGGACGTGAATTTTGATTTGGAGGAATTTCCGGAAGTCTGAAGCTTTTGGTGAACTTGCTCATACAACTACACTATGCAGCCTATAAGCTTTAGAAAATTGACTTGAATACACTTGGGACGATTTCAACTGGCAGAATTTGGACTTGAGAGCATCAAATTTGAATATTTGAAATGATCTTTCATTATTCTTTCATCGTACACAGCTAGCTGGTAACATATTGATAGGCATAGGTCGTTATAAAACATCTAGTTTCGAAAAGATGTCTTTAATTAGAATATAATACATACATGAAATGAAATAAATTTATTCAATTCTTATATTATGTAACTTCTATAATTTAATTTCAATATAAAACTCATAACTCTCAACCTCTTAATGAAACAAACTGATGGAAAACTTCTAGGATATGAGGCTCCAAATCCTGTGTGAACAGCAGAGTCTCCAAGGTAGAACTGTACTTCTGTACCTGTTCATGGTGCTGAAAAAAAAAATTGATATTTCAATAGACCAAATATTTGGAAGATAATGGTAACTTTCTACTGGAGCCAATATTTTACTGTTCTTCCATTCCAGACTATGTAGATTCTGAGATTTTAAATGAAAATGTTCGAATAATAAATATAGTTGGAACAAAAATAACAATTGACAAAAAATGTGCATTTCCAATTTTTCTAATGAAAACAACCTCAAAATTTGTTCAGATCAGTTACTTACAGCCAAGAACACTTGTTGCAGCCTTCCAATTGTCCACTTATACCAATGTGTATTATAATCTTTTCCATCAGTGTCACACTTAACCAAATGCTCCGATAATAACATAATAAATCTTTGGAATATGATCAAGAACAGATTTTTCTGATCTGCTTGAGCAGCTTCGAGTTTTTCCTCCATCCTCTCCACCATCTCTTCAGTTGGTTTCTCAGCATCTTCTGTTTTCTTCTTTCCTTCATCATCATCTTCACTATCGCTGTCACTATGTTCTTCCCTAGCCAATTTTTCCCTAGCTTCACCCAATTCTGCAGTAAGCTTCGTAACATGCTTGTTCATTTTTTTTATGGTTATGTGGAGAATTTCCCAGATATAAGATTTTGTGAATTCATTAATCATATCCTTCGAAAATATCCAATTCGCCACAGCTGAACATTCAATGATTTGGGTCTTAAGCATTTTATCTACAAGAACAATCATCATCTGTTGATGGTTTCTCCACAATTCAATCATATTTCGCAGTATGCATATTTGGGCTTCTTCAGACTCTGCCAAAATCTGGGAAAAAATGTGGTTTATTGGGGATAAAAGAGAAGACGACTTATACAATAGGGAAAAAGGGTTAAAAAATTAGAGTTGCGTTCAATTTATTCTAACTTTTCAACTAGTTCCTATGTAGGAAACAATTACCTTAAAAACGTAGTGAAACTTAGAAATTGCCGCAAAACTGTGGGAGAAACTCTTGGAACCCAAATTGAGGAGGGTTTGAACGAATACATCAATTTTCAACGGGTTGAATCTGCTGTCAGCTTCTTCTTCAGATCTAGGATTCGGAAGGTCTTTCAAGACACCCAGCACCTCTTCAGGAGTGCATTTTTGCCTTATTGAGACTACCAGTTGATGGGCTGTTTCTGTACCAGGCAGCGAAGCTGAAGGAGAAAAATAGAGATTGAGAATACATATTTAAATAAAACTCTTGTTTTTCTAGCAAGTATGTTGTTCTTGAATAGGCTTTCTACTAGGTTGTGGCTACATGGGAAACTGTTTTGTACAATTTACATTCTGTTCTTTTCATTGCATTTGCAGAAATTAATCAGACAGCTTAACAAAAACGAATGATATGAACTCCCTGCAAGTATCCAGACTTTTCTACCTATCCTTCAATTTCATTCGATGTGATCGTTAGAATTATGAATTCAACTCAGAAACTATTAAATAAAGTCACAAAGAGATTAAAACGGCGCGAGACTTGAATTGGCCGAGATCTTACACAAGCATTACTTGAGATTAAATCCGAAAGGAAGGTCCATGATTCAGTTTATCTCCTCGATCTTTCGTTGTGTTTTTTTCCAATTTCACAAGTAAAAATAATGAATTGCTGCGACGACATAGAGATAGGTGTGTTTGCGTGCCACAATGAATAACTCAGAATACTCAGATAAAAAAAATTGTGACATTCGTCATTGGTTCTCCTCGCGATAATGATGAAGGTACCTCCAGCAAGAAAGGAATACGAAGATTTTCTCAAATATATCTTCCATTTTCTCAAATGAAGAATTCGATTTTTCATCGCATTGAAAATGATGACGATTACGTTCCAAAGTTATGGTCTTCTAAAATCTCGGTATGAATAAGTTGTATATATTCCTTTGTGCTCACGATTATGAAATGAGATCTACACGAAACAAAAGTGCGATTATGGATGAATAAGGTCACCTTCTGTCTGTAATAAACGGGGAAAATTCAGAGGCCAGTTCAACATAGTGAAATGGCTTTTGAGCGCGCCGAATGAGATCTAACCGAGATGACCCATTTCCTGAAAAATTGATGAAGTTGCAGCGGCTGCTTGCGTTCTGAATTTCAAAACGTCCGAGGTCCTCGATTTTTCCTCAGCTTTGATTAATGAATCTTGTGCGGCTTGTGAGAACAAGGATAAGCGTGAAGTTCGTGTTAACCCTTCGACTAGACTACTAGAGAATGATTTATCTACCAGGGGAAGTATCGCCCTTCAAAATCGGATTCAGAGCAATCGCTTTCTCTTAATCCAATCGAAAGCAGCAGAAGAAAAATCTTGTGGCTTGAATGTTAAACAAAATTACCGAGACATGTCTTTCCTAACTGCGTCAGTTTTTGAATACACATTTTGTTCACCTATGTGGTACAGGCAGTACTCTTGTTGGGCTTCTCTTTGAGCGTTTTTCAGACAAGTTAAAAAATTTTGTGATAAACTTTTTTCATATAATTTACCAGCCCTTCTAGATCTTCCCAAAGCTTTCGAATCCTACGTTAATTTGTCTATGATGTTAGTACTGTTTTGCCTTTTATCTTGTCGAAAACGGAAAGAAACTTGTGGCCCAATCTCTGCTAGACCCTTAAAGCCCAGACCAAAACACTATCAACATTGTTCACGAGCTCAATACACCTTTGAATGCCGCAATGTTTCATACAGCTTGCGTAATATACGCATATTGCATTTACCTTCTTCACAGGATAATGATCAACGACATAACGTCTAATATTCAGGTTTTGTTTCATTAGAAAGCTCGTTGGTAATTGGTTTTAATAACTAAATCTTGGGATTTGTATATCAGCATAACTACTAATTTGGTTTCACTTAAAATAAAAGAATGATGGCTTTCATGAGGATTTGCGAAAGAATGAGCGGAGCTATTAGAGTTGCATGTCGTATATGAAACGAAAACAATGACAAGTGATTTTTTCATTCGGTAATGTAATAATAATAATACTCGAACTATATATCCACATTTGTTCAGAGAGTGCATGTCTCGACCATCAGTGATGCCCTGATAGTCGAGAAAAATGATTGTGGTGTAAATATTCTTCAAGAATGTGAATACAGCCGAATATTGCAATTGAGTTGCAATTATTTCGGTGTTTGGTACGAGAACAAGCAGCTCAATTCGAACCTTTAATTTGAAAATTCATTTTCTTGCTGAAAATAATGACCTGAGGAATTCGAGTCAGAAATTTTTTAAAAGGAAAGTCAAAGAACTTCAATGAGGGTACTATCGATCGTTTTTCCCTATTCAAATTCTTGGAGTTGTAGCGCCTCCTATGAACATTCATGAATTATTATACAGAGTGTAACAGCCAAATGGAATAAATTCGATAACGAATAAATGAGGGAGTGTTAGGAAAAACTCTCGGACACGTCGATTTGTAATTTTAAATGCGCATATTTTTCAAGAAAATAAAATTATATAGGGTGTTCCATGCGACCGTGGCCAATACCAACTTTCTTATTTCAAATGCAACTCCCTGTATATTATTTATTTTTTGGATTCTTGATAAAATTTAAGACATAATTCATGTACAATGTCCTATACCTATCTTCAACTTTTTCGGAAATATTAAGTGTTTTCAGATTTTTTATAATTTTTTACAATTTTACATTAGACTTCTTTTTGTGGGGATATGTCAAAAGTATTGTATACGAAACGAAACCCCTTAAACTTAGACGACCTAAAAAACCGAATCACGCTTGCGATTAGATCAGTCACGCCTAAAATTAATGTTGAGTAACGTTAGAAGACAATTCTACACCAGATTAGCATGTTGCCAAGACGTTCGCGGCGAGTATTTTGAACATTTCTGACATTGACATTAATGTTTCCTTTGTTTTTTTTTTAATAATTAAGAAATAATCAGTATTACTTATTAGGTTTTAAGTGTAATGTACCGAATTTGTGAAATAAAATAATTTTTATTTAAAACGTTGATTTTTGCAATAAATCTGAAAACACTTAATACTTCCGAAATAGTTGAAGATAGGTATAGGACATTGTGCATGAACTGTGTCTAGAATTCTCTGAAGAATCCAAAAAATAAATAATATACATTTGCATTTGAAATAAGAAAGTTGGTATTGGCCACGGTCACATGGAACACCCTATATAATATTATTTTCTTGCCGAATATGCGCATTTAAAATTACAAATCGACGTGTCCGAGCGTTTTTCCCAACACGCCCTCATTTATTCGTTATCGAATTTATTCCATTTGGCTTTTACACTCTGTATTTAGGAAATCATTATAATATGAGGAATATCAGGGGTCGCTTTTCTTCACTGTGAAACCAGTAGTTTTTCAAATGAAAAAGGGAATGTCTAGAGGAAGAGTAGTTTAAACACTAATTCGTTACCAAATGATTATAGATGCACTAACAAGAACTTCAGACTGCAATAACAGTGCCTGGCGTTGCTACAATATCTCAATTTTCTCTACGTGACGTATATTAAAAGAGTTAATTAACAGAACAAGTAGTCTGAATTTTTAATAGATACATAATAATCGGAAATTATTGTTTATTATGAAGCCACGGGCCGACTAAGTTTCCCATATGATTATAAGAGTATTGGTCTGTTTAATTTCGGTTTACCTCTTATCGTTCATTTCCGCAAAATGGTGAGCAATATTGTACTGGTTCCTATTGGATAGAACAGAATGTGATCAATAAATTGTTCTCGATTCACCTTGAAGAATGAACTCACGAACGCAAAACTTTTTGTGGGGAACCCCATAAGTTATAGATGTTTCAAACCTTCTACATTGTCCAACTGTTAACCACGAATTATTTTTAAGGTAGATAATGGTTTAAAGCAGTGACGAATATAGGGGTGTATCTAAGGAATTATAAATTATCAATCACCCTTTGACCTTTGGCTATAAGGAAGGTTTATGTCCAAATGAGGTCAATTGAGCAATTTTAATTACCCCTTGAATGAAGACAATGTAGATATTCAAATAATTATGGGGCATTCCATGGAAGCGAATTCAATCAATAGCTCCCCAACTATTCCGTTAATTGAATCATTTTTGTGCAATATATTCGCAAAGAAAACCATCCATTGTGTTTACTTTTTGCGGTGATACCAACAAGAATAAAACTTTCACTTACGCATGCTCTAGATCGATAATCAACAATAGGAACAGTCGCAAGAATGTTATTAGTAGATGGAAGCAGTTGCAGTTGTAATCAATATTGAATAAGAACATTTTCCAACTTTTCTCCATCTATTGTCGTTACGTAACGGGCTCCACTTTAAATGCACCTCAAAATGGCCAACCGATAAGTTCTTGCTCCAACAAGCGTGAATTCTTTTAATTGATGTAACACGATTATAAGGTGACAATTGAAGATGCACTTCCTAGTCTACACTAGACGAGACGTTGAGTAACAGAAAAAAAGAGTGATTGCTACCAATTGGAGTAATTCTTTCGAAATCGTTCAATGAGGTTGAAAGTGCAAATAAGATTTGATGAGTCCTTAAAAGGAATTCCAAGCAATCGGCGGATTCAAGTTAGCTAACCTGTCAAGTTACATAATTTGTGCCACTTTTGCACACTTATAGACACAATAGCCACCAAAAATAGAGTCGGATATGAAGTATTTTTTGATAATGAAGTTTAACCACTTGAAACAAGTTTCAACTTCATAGTTAATCTTGTTGAATTCACTGATTCATCTGCCAAAATTTGCATCAACAGGTCCTCACATATGGCAAAAGATGTCGATTCTCTTTTGCGCTTCACCAAAAAAATGTCGATGAAGATATTCCAATCAAAATTGAGCAAAAACTTTAAATGGTCTCAAAACGAAACGTTCAATTTTTTTAGCATATATCAGATGATAGAACAGGGCCCCTATTCCGTCAATCAATTGGTCAATCCGTCATACAGGATGTTTACATTTCGATGTCAATGTAGCCACCAGAAAAACCTGAAACTTTTTTTTTTTAATTACAAACTGCGGGAAGCATAATTTCTCAAGATCTAAATTTGTCCCAAATTACCCAAAACAATGGGTACTTCTTCGACTTCGTAAATTAGAGGATGTATATTTTGAGCCTTGCCCCAACAAGGTTTTGACTCCTGGCAAAGACGGTAAATCATGGGACCTGCATTCAATTCAAACAATTGTCATTAACACGTCATTACCCTTCGGTGTTAAACCTGTCCTCAAGAACTCTTTGCCCCTTTTGAGAATAGAATATCCATGTCAGTGAGTGGAACAATTAAAGTAAAGTTTTCGGGTAAATTGTTTTCACACGAGTCTCGACCTTGAACTTAATTAGCAACGATTTCGATTTGACTTGATGAAGGCATTGAAGCTTCACGCTTTGGTGGTAAAACAAGGGAATGAAATAGTGTAAACTGAGATAATTTTATTTATTCGGTCTCACTTCAATCAATTGGATGATCTTCTTTTGGTTAAGCATCGTCTCTATTATTAAAACTGCGAAATATGTATAGAATAAATTATCCCAGGCGACGAAGACTTAAAATTGGCAAATACATGCAATAAATCCTGTAAACTAGATTATTGTTTAAGTGATAGGTGTGACAACCAGGCATAACAACCAACTCTGCCAAAGTTTGTTCGCCCATGAAGAATTGCTTTAAAATATTTGATTTTACGAGAAAGCATGATGGAGTCCGATGTCATGAGGCATCAAATTTCCGCCAAGCTGTCTCATTACAATCCGCAAAGAAATGCAGATATAAGAAAAGATGAAGCTTTCATCTCTGATTTCAGAGAAGTACTCCATCAAATTTATATGGATCGGATTAAATGGAATGCATTTTTATTGGGACATGACATCAAAGTCTCGATCTCATTCGATTCCGAATCGTTTTAGTTTTTTCTCATCCAGGTTAATTCGAACGCTGGTGGAGATGTCGTGATAGAAATCATCAAAAAGCCATAAGAGTGATATCTGTGTCCCAGATATACTTGCGTAGGACGACGATGCACTGAATTGAATGTTTGTCGAACAAAGGGATTATTCTATGAAATATGACCAAACGCAGCATTAAATGGGGAAAATTTCCTTTGATATTTGAGCTTTCTACGAAATTACCTTGAAATATAACACAACTTTGGCTGCGATGTAGAGAAAATTATCAAGATGATTTGTGGAATTGTTCAAACAAAAAAAATGTTGAATTTGGATTTTACAAATATCGAAATATCTGAAAAAGTATTGAAGCAAATAATGAAATACTGCATTATTAGAACAATTTCGATTGCTATTTATTTCGAATTTTGATAGAGCAAAAACAATTTTTGGTGAAAATGGATGCTAAAAAGGTGTAAGTACATCTTGTGTGCACCTAAATTTTATAAAGAATACATATAATGAAACCTAAATGTTAATGAATTGGCGGGCTCATTTCAAATCAGTAATGACAGTGATGACATATTATTATTATTGCTGCCAACCCAAAAACGCTCAAAAAGCTGCCACCGATAGCTTATGAATACGGTCAATTGGCCATTATTTACGGCATACCTTCCTCTTTATAATGAAATAAACATCCGATCGTTTGTATAAAAAATTGTATTTTTCTTTGAATGTCGAAATATCACCTCTTATTGGAAAACCCTTCATGAAAAATTAAGTGCATTTTTATTAAAAGAATGAACTCAATGTGTGCCAAAGATAAGAAACCTAAGTGAGCTTTTCTTCGTTCTACCAAAATAAGAAATATTTAGATCATGTTATAAGGACTGAACGAGAATAAATTCGCTATCACAAAAACGCTTATATCTTTTGAACCACTGACCGATTTCGAAAATCAAACTCATTTTCGAATCATCTTCTAATTCTAATGAGAACTGTCTTCACAATGAAAAAACCAAAACTATTTTTTACAAAATTCATGGATTTTTTCTGGAATTCTTCCCATCATGCTTCTTATAGTGTTCTCAGTCACTTTCTGGGATGCTGTCTTCCACTTTTGCTTGAATTCCGCTAATGTTTTCGTTGATTTATTAGTCTTCTTCAATTATCTTTTTACCAGGGCCCAATATCTTTCGATTGGCCTGAGTTGGGCAATTTGGTGGATTGGCCTCTTTGGGGACAAAAACCACCCCATTAGTTTCGTACTATTCCTTGGTGGCCTTGCTGTAGTGGCATGAAGCTAAATCTGGCCAAAAGATTGTTGACACATCGTGCTCACGTAAAAATGGTAAAAGTCGCTTCTTCAAGCATTCCTCGATGTATATCTTCGAGTCAACAGAGCCTTGGCCAACGAAAAATTTGCTCCTTTTCCCACAAGTGCAAATTGCTTGCCAAACCAGGAATTTTTTAGGAAACTTTGCTTGTTTCTTCACGCGAAATTGTTCGTCAACATTTCCACGAGAATCTGCAGTATAAAATTCCTGACCAGGAAGTTGCGAGAAATCAGCCAAGACATAGGTTTCGTCGTCCATCACGCAACAGGAAAAAATTTTCAAGAAATCTTTTTTTAATTTCTTTGCTCTTGATTTCGCTTCTTGATTCTTCACAGCGTTCCTGTCTGGCACTTTCTGCACTTTGTATGTTCTAAGCCCACAACTCGACTTGATTTTCTGAACGGTTGACTGCGAACAACCCACTATTTGGGCCACTTTCCGTCTTGAAAGGTTAGGATTCTTCTGAAAAAGGCTGATGGCTTTCTTCACTTTTTTTGAGCTATGAAACCCCTTTTTCCTCCCGGTTCCTTCCTTGCGGTTAATTGTAAGATCTTCGTTGAAGCGCTTAACAACTCTTGATACCGTTTCCGGACGAACGCGGGCCTCTTTTGCGATTCTTTTGAAGCTCCATTTTTGATTTTTTTGAAAAAGTTTCACTATAAATTCTCGTGTTTTCACTTCGCTTGACATTTCGCGACAGAGAATTGGAATATCTATGAAGTAAATGTTCCACATGTTTCTAACGTTCATAACAGAGCTAACTATGATCATACTTTGATTTTTCTCAGTTGGTTCAAGAGATATAGGCGTTTTTGTTATAGCGAATTTATTATCGTTCAGTCCTTATGTGAAAATTATCAATATTTGAATCTTATATAAGGTTAAAGAAGTTACAGGTTGCTTTGCTCTGATTAATATTCCTCCTTCAACATGTCATCAAAAATCTCTTCGAGCTACCAAGACTAAAAGTTGTGACCATATGATCCAGTAAAATTTTCTTCGTCATTGTGCATTCAAGCTATTTTTGATATTTCAAAGAATTAAAACTCACTGGTTCATTTATAAAATGAATAATTCATTTTTTACAATCTTCAGAGGATTCTTGTGCAACAAAGTTGGCGTCAATTTATCGTTTGACAAGAATTCATTCACAAACACGAAAAACTGATCGATTAAATGTTCAGCGACACCCGGATCGATAGGTTCATTTCGCAGCGTAATCAAAAGGAAGCAGCACAGAGTTCGATGTCTATCATTACTCGATCACAAGGGAAATCCCTCTTGATTCTGCATTCCAAGACTTCCGCAAATTCTCGGCGCGAATTTCCTGACTCTCGCGGCACGCGACCGGTACCCGGAGCGTCCGAGCGTCGCGTCGTCCTCTCCTCCCTGCCGGCTCCGGAGGTCCGGCAAAGAAGAATCAGACGGAGGCGCCCGCCGTCTGTCAGTGAATACCCAGCTTTCGGCAAGTGATATGCGCGTTGATCTTGATGAGCGTCTTCATTTGTTAGTTTCGCACGGTGTTCATTGTGTTTTGAAGACATGGGATACTTTCCTACGTTTGGGACGGTCGTCTTTCTATTGGTAAATATGTGAAGAAATAGGCCCATTCACTTGGAGAATTGAGAAAAAATCCAGTCACTATTTCGTTCAGATTTGTCGTTTTTCCAGCCCTCAAGTTCAGACCATTTCCACCGTTTTAGATTCCCACATATTCATGAAGAAATTTTTAATACCAATCCTCAAGAGGAACTTTCATTTTAAAATTAACAACCACAATGTTCTCGAAGGCAATCAAGCAATTTCTGAATTCTTTTTTCTTATGCTTACTAAATTAGACTTCAAATTAATTGATCCGAGATGTAAATGTAGAAATTCTTTCTACATATTCCTTATGAAATGCTATAAGGTCAATATTGAAATAAATTTCTTCATACTCTTTCTATGCAGTTAGACTAGGACACTCTGTACAAGAGTAAAAATCCAGGAACTAAAGTAAGCGAGAAAGGGTTGAAGATGCTATTGAGTACAATAACTTTGTTTTATCCATGGGATTTTCAATGCAAATTAATACCTGAAAAATGAAAAAAATTATAAAGAAATAAATAGTAAATAATTGAAGATTATTGAAGCATATTAAAATTGGTCCACTTTTTTTGTAGCAGAAGTTCAATATTTCCTCGATTTTACGAAGAAAATGTTATATAAACTTTGGGCCATAAAGTTCCATTTCAAATGATGTATTGAGATCTTCACAGAAAGACAACGATAAAGGTTCAACAAAATTGTGCGATTCTTCCATAGAAGAATTAAATCTTCAAAACCCAGATTCCCAAAAAGTACTAAATGTTATAATATAACATAGATATTCAAATATCGTGAAAATAATCTGTTTTACCATAGCGTATTAATGCTCGATGCAAATTTCAGCATGGTGAAGCATGTCATACGAACAGAGACCTAGATATAGGTTCCTCAAGAGTTACCACTTGTAATCGGATTCGATCTAATAATTTCTTAATCTTTTTTCCGTTCCGAAAATTTGAGAGTATTCAACAATCCACATCTGCCTCAAAATTCGCACCGACTGCAGTGAATGTATCAGAAAATGAATTTTGGATACACGACTTCGAAACCAAGAACAATACTACCTAGTTAAAATAAAATACATATGTCTGCAAAACACAAGTTCTTTTTCATGACATTGCATGCATTCTGAAGCTCAAACTTCACTGCATATTTATTTTTTTCAAAGCAAATGCGTCAAATAAAACTCATAGCTCATAATTTCAATTGAATTAATTTCGTCACACAGTAATTATATGAAATTATCAGAGATTGGGCAACTCTAAGAACAATAAGCATAGGTCCACAACAATTTATTTAACATATTCTTGTAGAATTGAAAATCATATCTATATGTATAAAGACATACCCTTCAAAGCAAGGGCACTTCCCATTATTGTTTTTCAGGTCTTGGGTATATGAAGAAAAATTATACCAAGGCGATTTTGAGTTTGTTTTGAAATATTACTTCTATTTTATGAATTCATTATGTTAGAGATTTCGTGATACAGTAACTATTAGTTTGTCTTACACTTGCATAGATTCGCTATATCGACATATATTTGTTGATTCGTTTAGGATGCGGAAGATGATTTTGATTGAAATAGGTAAAAAAATTACCAATGTTTTTTATGGCATAGCATTTCCTCGCACATAGTTAATAAACTTGCTCTATTTATAATACGTCTTCTCTCGAACTAGGTATATTTTCTCATATCATTATCAACCGTGAAACAACGATTAGTGAGATGAGATGAAAGAAAGCGAAAAATACCATTTCCGAAAAAACGTTCAGTTTCCTTGAGCTTGACCAGAGATCGCTTGTAGAGTCATGGAAAACTGATTCGACAAGAATAATAATTATATCAACCAAGCAATAATGGATCAGATGAGAAAATTAATTCCGCAATTTGAGAAGCGGTAACAATGAATATTTCATAATTTCATGTCGATTCACGCAAATATTTCCACTTTAAATTGTTGAGAGGTTTTCATTCAATTCGAAAAATGGCTACTGGAATTCAGATTTCCAAAAAAGGATATTATACAGAATACAGCCATAGTAGCTCTTAATTTTCCAAATACTCTAGGAAAAGTGTTCTACATAAGGACGATACCTATGTTTTGAAAACGTCAAAGCTGCCATAGTCCATATGT
Organism: Adalia bipunctata; assembly: GCA_910592335.1. Taxonomy (NCBI): domain Eukaryota; kingdom Metazoa; phylum Arthropoda; class Insecta; order Coleoptera; family Coccinellidae; genus Adalia; species Adalia bipunctata. The sequence goes on along the minus strand of OU342955.1, from coordinate 7,274,421 downwards.
GACCAATGTCATTACTTCATACGTCGAATAAAAAAAAGTATAAAGTAGGTCTATTTTAATTGTACTCATTATAATTACGATTCAACTTCATACTTGATAGACATTGCCAAAAAGAAGGATATTAATTTGGTAATTCTAATGTCCAATATTAACTTATTTTGATCGATTAGGACCATGATACAACCACAAATTTTCTCCATTTACAGATCCATTCTATCGGTGATGTATCCTGCATTACCCCGAGAAGAGACGTAGAAGACCACGTGAGAATTTCAAGAACTCAAACGGAAGAGCCCCCCTTAACAGATTGGGAAATAGGACTTCGTGAGGCAGCCCACCAAGCCTTACTCCGCGACGGTTACGCCGATCCTTCCCTAAGAGGCTACCTCCAGAACGCACCATTCTCAGGAAAGCAAGCGGTCAAAGTATTTGGAGACATCGCCATTTTGGCAAGGGGCCAACTGTACGCCACTCCCGTTGGTTTCAGTTTCGTACAGGATCCCTATCACAATGATTGTGATGGTTGTCACAACGAAAGGAAATGTAGAGGGGATAAATGCGAACAGTATGTGCCTTATGGAACTCAACAACTTGTTGCTTTATGGACGGTGAAAAGGATAAGACACAGAGATATAAATTACGGATATAGATACGAAGTTGAGTACACAATATCTCCAGTAGACAGGGCTTTGAAAAATGGTTTCATCACGAAAAATGGAAAATTCGACTATGGTATACCTGGACATGTTTTTGTCATCAAAAGTAATCCAAGGTACGTCAGTGGTTATGAACACAATGAGTTTTACTCAAGCCCTGATCAGGTGAAGTGGCACCGACAATATGTACCAAGACCACCAAGCCATTTATATCGCCCAGTCTCGATTGCGGACGCGCATAATCCTCATCTGACCATACATCCAAGTCCTCAACCCCAACCTACAAATGAATTAACACGGCACGATATCAATCTGAAGGAAATTCAACTGTATAAAAACCTAGTCAATTCATTATCAGCCAAAACTAGCACAACTAGGCATAGATTTAAAATTGATCCCACCAGTTCATCACCAAGAACCACGATTAACAGAGTTGTACTAGCAGCAGCCCCTACTACAACGACTTATCAAATAACACCCCCTCGAAGAACCACATTCGTACAATTACCCAATGGACAAATTGTACCAGCCACTGAGGTTTCAACAGCAACAACACCGGATGGACAGTTACAAATTTTGACACCAGTTCAAATTTCAAGCGTCCAAAATGGAGATGTACACTTTGTGCCTTCGTCCCCAATAACAATCACCGAAGTGACTAAGTACACCGAAGCCGGCATACCAAAACAAATACCGTCGACGAAAATACCTATATTCATCATGAAAGAACTGATACCACCTTCATCGCCGTCGGTGAGACCAGAAGTGGTCAAAGATATGGGTTCGACAAAGTTGCCTAAAAAGACGACCATACATTTTTTCGCTGCTGAAGATGTTGATAAATCGGCGCAGGAAGAAAAACATGTAAACGATGTATTCACAATTCCGACAAATAAATATGCGGAGCGGAAAGAATTTACGAAACGACCTCCGCAGAAAACAACGAAGAGATACGATGGCGACAACAATGCCTACTTATTTCCTGATGTCAAACCTACTGAAGCAATGAGAAGAGTAACAGAAACTTCATACAGAGAAACATCACCTGAGATTAATCAAATATCACGACCTTATAAAGAAACTGAGTCAACGCAGGCTTTGTCATCAAGCTCTTCATCGACAATAGAACAACCAACGTTTTATAGAAGCACCTCAACTTCTTCATATTCCACAACAACTGAAACACCTTCAACTTATGGAACTCAAAGAACTACTTTAACCTTACCAATACCCAGTACATTCACTCGTCACAGAGAAACTGCCTATGGAATGCAAACAACACCAATACTACAAAGAAATACAGGAAGCACAATGTATAACTATAACGTTCGAAGTACCCAAGAATCCAACGAAGCAATTCTCACAGTAACCCCTGTACCCACAATACCTAGTAGATATTCACCTCAGGATGAATCTACACTAACCACATATGAACATACGCAAGGTAGATTAACAACTATCAGCAGTAATGAACATACAACAGAAAGAAGGGAACCATCTTCAGGTACCGTTTTATCAAGAACGACATTAGTATACCCCAGTACTCCCATGGATGATGGAACCACCTTATCTTCTGGAACTGACCCAGTATCAACAAGACATGAGGGAATTCCAACTGCTCCGACATATACTGAACCAGGACCAACTACAGAAAGCATATTTAACCCACCTTCACTTAATACAATCATAACCTATTATGGTCCACAAACAACAGAGTACCATAATATGGCATACTCTCCAAGCGAAACTGCAACAGTTCTACCAACTACTAATCCGACCACGACAATATTCAAATCGTCTGAAGCAACTAGATCACCTACTACAGAGTCGCAAACAACAACACTCAATGACTTTCTGGGACAGGAAGAATCAGAGAAAGATGATTCTGAACAAATTAATCCGAACAAAAGTAAATTCCGGGATTACACAGACGACGATATATTCGGACCTTCAGAACCGCGGACAAATAAGTTCAATAGTTACAAACAATCATCAAAGATTTACAAAACCAGTTTCACTACTGAACCCACTAGAACAGTAGCTAAAACACCCAGAATAATATATTCCGATTTTTATGAAGCTTCAACAGTACCACCAACCACTTCTCTAACACAATTTTATGCAGAATCTCAAAACAACTATATCACCCAATCTATGGACGCAACAACTCAACGTCTACCATCAACCAGTCAAAGTTACTTAACCTCAATAAGTTATAAAGTTAATAAGAAGAGACCCTCGATTTCGGACGAACTAGAAGTTCTTCCGACAATCAAAGCAAAATTGAGTAATTTACACAATGATGAAAAGCTGCAGATTTTCAGAGCGGAATTGCCAGAAACGGAAGAAAATACTACGAAAAAGTCAGAAGAAAAGGAAGCATTTGATAATATAGCTTTACAACTTGTGAATCACGCTAGAGGTTTAGAGTTGTTGAATAAAAAACCTTTAGCGGAGAATAAGAATCCAGTACAGGAAAAAAAGAATTTGAAATATAGACGACGTTTATATATGCCAAAGTATAGGAAAAATATTACACCCAAAACGAAGACTAATAAAGATCAATGAAAGGATGGCATAGTTTCATTCTGAGCATTTGTGTTTTGCTTGAAAATTTTTTCATGTTGTGATAGAGCATTTATTTTTTATAGAGATATACTTGTAAGTTAAAAAATAGGTTCGATTCCACTGAGCCAGATCACTTTGGTTGAATGATACTCATGTGTTGATCTTAGATTATATATCCCTGATCCTGGGATATATAATCTAAGGTGTTGATCTACTTTGTTGAAGATTTACTTTGCTACTAAGTAGTTTCTTCAAATTTTTTACGATCTGTTGCTTTACCTTAATGATAAAGTAGAAATCAAGACATATTTATCTCAGTTAAGTAATGTACAATGAATTACTATCATGGACAACACAATTAGAAATTCGAATTACTTTTTAGTAATAATTTTAGTAATAGAATCCCTATTGTTATTATTTTATGTTATATAATATAGTGAATAATATTGACTGAAATTTCCTTTGAATTGTATAATATTGTTATGATTATGAGAAAAATAAAGAGAATAACAACTTGTAAAAGGACAAAATTATTGGATATTCAAAATAAATTAAAAAGCAATATAACCTGATGAATTGTACGATATTTTGCTAAATAACCCGCTCTTGTAATTCTTGTTTCTGAGTTTTAAAATCCATTTGTATGCAATCAGGATGTTTTGAAATAAATTAATCAATTTGCAGAAACGATTTTTGAGATTGCACTAAATTTCACTGAAATGATAAGGATGATTCCAATATTTGAAGATCATTCAAAAAAACAAGAATAGCTTAACGAAAACTCATGAAATGTCGATAAAAACTCACCAGCGCCTTCTTGGGAGTACTTGAAATACGGCTCAGGTTTTTGTGGAATGAAGCAACTGAAGGAGTCAGGTAGAATTTCCCTTATACGTTGCCAGTAGGACAATCTGAAAATAATAATAGAACACTTTTCTAATAATTCAATATTTTATTTTTACTCGGACAGAAATTAGTTGATACAAATGAATACACACATTTGCTTGAAATTCCACATAAAATTGCTTCTGAAATAAGCAATATTTTGTCTTTACGTGCAGTATGATTTCCTGAAAGTAAGATTGACCAAAAATATCGAAAAAATGTACCCATAAAACAATTTTGAAGCGAATAAACATATTCAATACCTACATGAATAGAACTAAATTCACATTGTTCGACCACCAGCACCAACCTCAAAAAATCACGTAGCTGGCGTGAAGAGGTTATAGGGTTTAAAATTTTTTTTTTCCTTTTTAAATATGTATAAACAAAACATTACTCATTATAGTAACAGTTTTTGAAAATTTTTGCAACATTATTGAACATTCAATCCAGAGCTATGCTAGAACTTCTTAACTCGTCCAGCAAACGAACAAACTATATGCCAAGGGACTTTTTGTAGCAGTCGTGTGTTTTGTGCATGGAATTTTAGCAGAAATTCAGAATAATTCAACAAATAAAATTACCAGGTGCCAATACTGAAATCTAACACTTACCTCATACACTTAAGCATCACCTCCCTGATGAATTTCGGTTTCGGATGTTCGGGATCCAAACTGAGACAAGAATCCCAGTCCTCCCACGTCCACCTATATTGGAAATTACTCAAATGATAAGAAAACCAATTGACAAATCGGTCAAACGCTGAAACGTTCATGGTGTCAATCCTCATAAAAAGCATTTCGGTTGCTTGAGCTAACACTTGCGGCATGGTAGCTGGCTGTAGTTTGCAAAGTTCGATGAGAATCGAACCGTAACAGATCTCTATGTATCTGGGTGTTGGCATGTTGAAAAGTTCTGCGAATATTACTTCTACGATGCAATATTCCAGAGGAATCTTGAGTTTATAGGGGAAATCGAGGATATGTGCGGCACAATCTTTTCGTTCTAAGTGGTACATTTCTATTATAGAATGTAGATGTTCCTCAATCAGGAAACGCTCGATAGAATGGGCTCCAGGAAGAATTGGACCCTCTGGACAATCGGTGTAATCAAATAATCTGAAATATCGAAATGAATTAATTTTCTTGCATGTATAAACGGATGGATCCATACAAAAGTGGAAACATAATTTTACTGAGCTCACCTGAAGACCACCCATGGCATAGGATATTGAAAGTTATCCTGATGTGGTGGAGGTACGATAGAAGGCAAATTATGTTGCAGAGCTTCACATAAAGTAGAATCAAAAGCTAAATACGGTCTTGGAATATGTTTTTCCTGCCAATTGTCTTGACGTAACTTTTTTATTTGAGACCAAAGGCAATCAAGGTATTCTTCTTGAGGATGTGGAACATCTACTGCCCAAACACGGAGGGCATTATGGTGTTTCTTATTACGTTTATTCAAAAACACTTCGATTTGTACAAGGAGATGTTCAAGAGCTTGTTCTTTTTTCTCATATAATTCTCTTCCAACCCAAGGTAATGTGCTCAATACTGCAAAGCAGTACCAGTCTCTACGAACCTATAGAAAAATGGGAGAATGTCAATAAAATACATGTTTCAAATTCAAAGTACCTACATGAATATAATGTAGGAAAAATTGCATATTGAAAGGAACATTTTGGAGAATGAAAATTTGTTAGAACTCACCCTAGGGACATTTTCCTCATTAGCGCAGTCCATCATGTTATCCAACAACTGTAAGAGTGATGTCGCAGAAATAACATGGCAATTGACCAAATCAGCAAGGAACCGTAAAGAGTATCTCGCAGCATCCCATTTACACAACTTTAAGGATTCTTTGAAAGTTCGGACCATAAACTCTACAAATTCTCCACCAAAGTTAAAATTCTTTGCGTTCAGTAAACCCACTAAAGTAGTGTATATTGTACATTTTTCGGGCATACGAATTGCACAGTCTGTAAGTATCCTGAGAATCTTGATTCGGAAAGATTGTAGATCGGCCTCTAGAACTCCTGCCAATCCTTCCAGATTAGATTCTAAAGATGACGTACTTTTCTCGCCAACCCTAAGAATGAGGGATTCTAATCTGTCTTCTATCTCCTGGTTTTCAGAAACCCTTCGTCTTTTACGATACACTCGATCTGGAAAAGGTTATAATAAAAAGTGATCTAGATGTAGGTTACCTCAATTAACTTACCATATCCGTCTTCTTCATCATGTGCCCTTCTTCTACTCATTTCGTCTTATAATACAGAAAACAGTCTTTAATAATAAAATGTGTTTACTTGAATCAATATATTATTTCCAACTGGACATACCGGATCAAGTTGATGTGTTGTTTGATGTTTGCGTGAAGCTAACCTCAAATTTGTTTTGAAACACAGACCTGTCACTTTATTTCTATGATACAACAAAAAACACAAGTCTCTGGAAGAACCGTGGCCGTCTTCATAACAAGCCATGAAATAGTACCAAAAAAAGGCAACAGTGTTTCAAAGGGAAAGCGTTTCGATTGCTTAATAGAAACATGTTCAAATCGTTTGTATTTGGAATAATAGACGTTAAAATTTATTCGATAAATGGGCATTTTAGTTGGCTCACATCACGTTTTCAATGTCAGGAATCTTTGATGCTAGATTTCTCCTGTTTTATTCTTGAGATTCTCCATTAAATATCACGAGAGCATTGAAAATTAACTATTCCTTGAATTTTGCTTGGAATTCTCCACGTGCATTAAAAATCGGCCAGATTTTTCTGAGGAAAGCGTGTTTCATAAAAAAAATATAAACCGATGAAGTTCTGATGAAAACAGTTTTATTCAGAATTATCCCTAATTTTATATGCATTACAAACCGAAATAGAGCGCTAAGCAGCTCGCGTGGAAAAGGGTTTCATTCTATAATATTCCCCATAGAAATTTGAAATTTGGAAGAATTCAAGAGAAAAAAAACCCTGATGTGCTGTGTCAGACCCTAAAACGCAAACACGAAAAAGCCTATAAGGTCACGCGCGCTACTGCAAAAATGCTCCAATTTTCAATCAATTATTTCCAGAAGATTAGGAGAAAATTGACTGTGACAGAAAAACAGACGGACAGACACGCGAGTGCAGATCCTTAAATTCCTTACCGACGGACGGAATTTCCTACAGTTCAATTCTGTTTCATGATATTTTATCACGAATTCGGGAATTACCAGGTTATCCATTGAGTTCTCAAATTTCCGAGATGCTTCATTATGAAATCCATTGCATAGCAACATAATCTTCTTAGTGAAATCAGTCAGATATTCGCAAAAAAGCTTTGCTTCCTCTCAGTCTCCTCCACAACATTTTCATTAACATTTTCGTGAATGTGCACGAAAGCACTGTGCTGAACCGATTAACTTTGATTTATAGACAGAATGAGGAATGTATTCAACATGCAATGACGACAGTCTTCCTTATAATATTATTATGTAAATAAGCTGCAACAGAATGATGGAGTCCGAACAAAGAACGAAAACAAGTACCTATTGCCGTTTTTGTTTCAATCAATAATGTGAAGGAAATCAATCAAGCTTGTCTACAGGATAAATATTCGTTTCCATGATTGCTTTTGAATTATTATTATTATTACAGTCTAATCCATTATCCTGTAAAGTACATTTTAATTTTCCAAGAAGTCATGGTTTGAATTCAATTTTGTGCGAAATGAATGATGAGGTTGGAAATTTGAGAATGAGTATGGACTTTAATTTTCTCGAAATCGTTTTTGAGGTATTGATCAGAATGAAATGAAAGGAAATCTCAATAATATATTAGAAAAAAATCATCAAATATTCACTATTTCAATTACCCTAAGTTAAGAGAGTATATGATTGAGAAGAGAACTTATACATATTCAAATTGAAATTAAAACATTTTAAAATCGGGAGAATTAATTTAAAATTTGAATCAAATTGATATCATGCAGCAAAAAACCAAAATCCTCTATCGAATATGGCATATCTAAAACAAGCAAAACCCAAATTCAAGTAACGTATTAAAAAAATCGAATTTTGAAAGGGCCCTGTTTGAGCAAAATTCATTTTTACTACTCAAGAAATCTACACACAAATGACATCCTTATGAAGTACGAGAAAGTTTTATTTTAATCGATTATTTTTACATTCATACATTGGGGAGTGATTACCTCTAATAAAGTGCATTGCTTTGTGTTGATTTTATATGTTTTTTATCACTTACATCCAGACACAAACAATTTTAATACCTTTCTCTCCAGTTTATGGGGGAGCTGGTTGAAGCTGGTTCAATGCCAGCCAGACGCAAGTAGGAGTTTATATGTTTATTTTGCAGTATTTTCGAAAATAACATTTGAGATTTACAGGATGTCCCAAAATCAATGCTCACTGAGGACGACTCGTAAATCATTCGAGCTCGAGAACATTTTTCAAAGACTCCCGATCAGAATTTTAGAAATAATGATATCAACCGCAATATTTCTGCAGATATTGAAACTTTCACTGATCATCATTGAGTTTCCTTAGCTACATAAATGCGTTACTCTAATTAGAATGATTCGAATCAGTAATTAACTCAGTATTATGATCGATCAGCATGCAAGTCTTCAAAATGAACTCCTTAGCAACTTAAAATCCAATACAAACAAGACTGCGAAATCCTGCATTTTGCATTTTTACGATATAATAAGTACAGCCATCAAATTCGCTATACCGCGTCTGCTGTAATGAAAGGATCCTAAGAAATGAGTTCTCGTGAAACGTTTTTAACTATGATTTGATTCGCTTGAGATATTTTTCGTTGTGCTATAAAAACGTTGTCTGGACGGAAAGAGATTTAAGATGATAAACAAATCACTGGAACTAACGTTATTTCTCATTCTTATTCATTTTTTGCATGAATGATCATGTGAAACCTCCTTTTTTACGAAAACTCGATTTTGTTCAAATCTATTCATGGAAACTTCATAATTCGAGTATTTTCTTACGAGAATACCTTATCTTCATTTTATTTCATTCAGAGAAGTAACTTTTCAACAAGGAGACTGGAATATCACATTATTTGATTTTTAGCGATTACAAAATGGTGAAGGTGCCAGTCAACAAAAATAAACTAATTCTTTCTCTTTACCCTTTTTATATATGGCAAAATGAAATCAAACGAAGTGTAAAGGTACAGAATAAAATGGGGTGATTCACCCAGAAAAAGGATCAACCGGAAAATTATTCGATTATAGATACCTTGACAATTTTGTAACAACTAAAATTAAATATTGTCAACTCCACGAAAAAAAGTCCTTAAAGAAATAGTCTCCCCGTTTTTTCATAACTGTATTATTTCGAATATCTACAGAATATGTCAGCAATCTTTTCTGTCGTTCGAGCGAATTTTTGGACAACAAATATTAATCATAAATTTTCCCTTCAAAAAGTCAAATTTACATTCCATTTCTCCTGAAAGTAGCGAGCACTAAGATTTCTCATAGGTATGGCGCTTCATCTGAAATTCAGAATTAACTTCACGTGAATTTCAATTGAAAATAAAACAAAATTCTTGTCGCTGAATTCTGAATATAGAATTCAATTTCGTTAACCATTAATTCAATGAAATCATTATAAAATATCTCGGGCATAGTTTTTCAATCCGCTGGACCAAGTAAAGATATAATTAAAATATGGTAAATTCAATTCTGAACTGATATAAATTGCACCATTCTCCTTTATAATTAGTGCAATGTTGTTTGTTCTACTGATTGTTATTATGAGAAATTATAATTAAATGTTATTCACTTATTCACGTAAAATTCAATCAGTAACTGTGTATATTTTATGTTGTTTAAGTGAAATATTTATCTTACATTTTGAATAGTTTTCATTGAATCGAATAAAGAAGTATGACGGAATTAATTTCATTCTGAAGATCGATGAGGTCATATTGAATATTTTCTCTAATTTGCTTTCTGTTTCAACTAACTTAATTTTTGAATAAAAACCCCGTCAGTTCCCAATTATTCATTATTTTATGAGACAATGAACCCTGAAATATTTTTGTTTGATTTTCTCTGAAACATTGTGGGTAAGGGCATCAGATCAGGAAGGAGTTCCATTACTTCCATTTTTTGAAATAAATCTAAACTACAAAATGGTGAAGGTGCTGGTCATCAAAATAATCAAACTAATTATTTTCTTAAATCATTAACTGTGTCAAATTTCTTGATTATTTAAAATATCTCTAGAAAGCAGTCCAGATAATGTTGAATGATTTTCTGAATTCTCTGGAAAATTATTCGACAACCATAAAAAAATTTCCTCAATGAATTCAAATCAATTCCATTCTTCTTAGAAGGGGTGAATGCCGATAATTAACATTTCTCACAATACTTTCTAAGATTATTTTCTAGTTTAATATCAGTTACTCAAAAACTACGAACATAATTGTCACAATATGTAAAATATGTTAGATTCTAAAAATCAATAATTAGGTTTTTTTATAAATTTTGGTTTGGAATATCAATGGAAACTCCGGATATAGAACTGGAGCAGATAAAAAAGAAAGTATTTTGTATTGAACACCACTGTTAGCTGCTTAGTTTTGTAGATGGCGCTCCAATTCTAATTTGGAATTACCTTCACAGAATTTTTAATAAGAGTAATAAAAGAATTCTGGCTTTGTAATAATAAATTCGATGAAATCATTTAAAATTTCCAGTATTTCATTGCACAAGTAACAGCTACCCCATTATGATTTCTATGAGCAACACTCATCAGATATGAATAGAATAGGTCTTTTCTCGCTGAGTCTATGAGTTTATTTTTTACATTCGATTATCAAGCAGAAGATTGGACCAAGATTACAGGATTTTATTCAAAATCTATTGGAGCAAAATTTATCAATTATGTAACTTGAATTGGAGAATTAATTATTGAGCTCCATAATCCACAATATCAATTGATATGGTACTTTATGCATTTTTCAGTTTCACTCTCAGGTTTTCAATGTTTTCAATAAAAGTTCAATGAAAGTACACTTCAATTTCTATAAATTTATTCAATTAACAACAAAATTTGTTCCACCATACTGAAGATTTACCAGGAAGAAGTTTCGAATACAACCCAATAAAATATTTCAATTAATAATCAAAATAGAGGTTAACGTCCCTAGTACATAGTATAGTGCTTCGGAAATTAGATCTCTGCTAGTCCATTTCTCTCATTTGAATTAATTGTTTATTGTTCAATTCAATATATTATTTCATTTGTTGTCAGTTTTAATGTCAAAGGGAAACATTTTCCTCATGAATGTTTAATTAGACTTTATATAATTTTCGATGAGTCAATCTATTGAATGAATGAAATAATTGGTTGCAAACTCTAAATGATAAAGTGTTTTCATTTGTGCAGAAAACCTATTCCGAAGTGTGTATCATATTTTACAATTTTCGAAACTAAATGCCCATTTTTTTCTTCATTAATTTTACGTCACTATCTCTGTGTAGCCACAAAAAGTACGATAAAACCGTCTGAATGGGTTCCTTATGCAAAGCAAAATCCGATAAACTCACCGCAACACGAACATATTGTTTACCCACGAGAACTGCTGAAAATCCCAGTGAAAAAATACGGCGGGGAATATTTATAGGAGCATGCACGGGCAGGTGGATTGGCCGAAATAAAGAGCGTAATTGTAGTCATAAAATTTGCTAGGTTAGGAAACCGTTCGGCAGTGCCGAGAATCGGTTTACGACGTGTCCAGATCGGGCAGGATCTTCGCGCAGAACATTCTCCTCCTGACCTCCGTAAAGGTTTGTTAGTTGACGATTTACTCTGCCCATTTTTCAACAGCATGCGCAGTGGATGCGGAGCTGGCTGGGTCCAGAGACCACTCCTAGTGCATTATCAGATGTGACACAAAATAACATCAGTTTGTGGGTGGCTTCTTGCCGAATGAAATGTCCCAAGCGGTACACGTGTAGGTAACAAAGCCACGATGAGGCCTGGCCGAGTGGTGTGTCCATTCGTGCTGGTTGCCCTCGCACTCGAATCAGCAATCTGCGGGTAAGTCTCCAACAGCTTCTCTTCTTAAGCCTTCCACTGTTGACGCGCCGAGAGCGCCTCAAATGTCACAGCTACCACCTGGGGCGGCAATTCTCGACATCTCATCACGTACACATCCCCAACACCTCCCAACTCCACCCCAAATCCTTTCACAAAAAGCTTTCAACCTCTTCAGCCAAAATCTCTTCATACACCCATACGTTAAACACAGCCTCTCGACGTTATTTTTAGACATCAATCCCATAAAAATAGATACTCTTCCTTATTCGTGTTCAATTCGAGAGAAAACCAACACCTCTCTCTCACTCATAGATGGGTTGTGATAATGATTAGCTGGTTTGGCAAATTTCCCAAATTTTTGAAACTACGCCTCGGCCACGCATATAAACAAGGGTGGAGGGGTGGTTACGGAAATACTCCAGATTCCCGAAGTTTTATTTTGAAAACATTGGGCCTTGTGTCCTACACTTCATTTCATTGTTTTGTTTACACTTGAATGGGCTCTAAACTGAAGATTAATCTCATCCTTTGAATATTTTAGTTGGCAATGAGCCTCAAATATGATTTTTTCCCTTGGATTCTCTCTGATGTTCAATTTATTGTAGTCCTACTTCAGTTAAAAACACAATCATATTTCTGGAATATCGTATTTTTATCAATGTATTTATGAGCTTAAAATAATATCCACAGTTTATGAAAAAGTACTATGAAAAGATCACAAAGAAAAGTATACCACAATTCGAAATTTTAGTTCCCCTCTTGAATTTTAACTTCCAAATTATCATTAGGTTTCGTTGTGAAACGGTCGGTGTTTTTCTTGCCCATGAATATAAAACGAAAATCGTTATAAAAAACCCATTTGCTTGTAGAAAACGTTCGAAGAATTCTTCCTCGACTTAATTTCCATATCAGACGAATTATAGCACTATTCACACTTTCTCTTCTAATGAATAGAAATGAGATTTTAATATAGGATTTGTTCAGGGAACAAGGCTTTTGGTAATTTTCCAATTTATGCTTTTGAATGATTATTAAAAAGTTGTTTTGTTCAAATCGTGTGACTTCAAAATCTAGAAAAGGCGATTGAAGATTTGTTACTGAATGGTGAAGTTGCTTGTCAGACAAATTCTCTTCTCTATATTTCTATTTTCAAATCGTTTATAACATCAAAATATGGAAAAAGTATTTGAAGGTTTGTTACTAAATGATGAGGGTGCAGGACAGACAGAATTTCTTTTCTATTTTCACATCAAAATCTGTATGAAGAAATTGAATATTTGTTACTGAATGGTGAAATTACTTGTCAGACAAATTCTCTTCTCTATTTTTAAATCGTGGCACTTTAAAATCTGGAAAAAGCAATAATTGCTTCAATTATTGAAGATTCGTTACTAAATGGTGAAGGCGCCGGCCAGGCAATATCTCTTTTCTATTTTCAAATCGTTCATAACATAAAAATCTGGATAAATAGATTGAATATTTGGTACTAAATGGTTAAGTTGCTGGTCAGACATAATCTTTTTTGAATCGTTTATCATCAAAAACTGGAGAAGGCGATTGAAGATTTGTTACTGAATGATGAAGATGCTAGTCAGACAGAATCTCTTTCATATGATGTCCTTTATTATTGATGGAAAACCTTTTGGAGACTTACTTCGATAGTTCACTTTAACCCTTTCCTTTTCAATCCTCTAACAAATAATTAATAGAAATTTCCTTCTCTTGCTTAATCTCTGGATCAGTGGTGGAAATTTAAAAAGGAGAATCAATTTATTGAGGCGAAACAGATTCAAAATAAAGCAGATTGGTGAATGCCCCAGTGAGAAAATAGACCTTATTTACCTATTGAATTAATAATTTATGAATAATTCATAAGAATATCGATTCTGAGACTTTATCGAGGGCAGTGTTTCACTATATACATAACATAAGGGTGTATTGATTTGATCGTTAAAGAAGCTTAATTATTTTACAGTGGACAAAGTGACTAAATAAAGTTCGTTCGTTTCCTTTTGAAAAGATGAGGAATGAAATAGGGTGCTTCTCGATTTTTGTGTCCATTAATATGGTTATTGACTTGTCGCTAGTGACAGATTCCATCGGACTATCAATGAATGTAGCGACTTTACAATTCAACTTTGAATTCGCATGTATAAACAAAAATGTACCCAAAGTGATGTATCTTGAAATTTGACTAGGATTAATGGAGGAAAATAATTTGCTTACATACTCCTCCTTTGAGAGCTGAGAAATAACCAACTGTATATCCATTAAAGGTATTGAACAAGCAGAATTGTTATCATCTTGAAACATAACTTGAAAAATAGTTGTTGGTTGCATGAAATTTATGCAACCTTGTATAACTTTTACTTTACCTTCTCGTTAATAAAACTGTGATTATTTACCATGTTCATGATGAACTGATTTGCTGTTCTTTCAGTTTCACTGAAATTACCCTCCTAAGGGCTGTAGACGTGAAGGGAACATTCGTTTGATCGAATTTCGGGTTTTATTGCGGATTTTATGCCTTGGTCCGAATAAATTCGAGAAAAAAGCCGGCAGGGTAGATTGGATACTTTCGGTAGAATGGATTATTAGGGATGAAGTATTGATGAAGATTCAGAAGAAGCAATTAATGAATATTCAACCGATCGCACTTTAACTATTTTCCATTTTGTTATTTCATCATGAAATGATATTTTCAAAGTAAACATCCATAACATACGAGGATATATTGAAAAATTCTTAGCCTACTATAGAACCAAAAAAAATTTCAATGTCAAAATATTTTATTACTCAAGATATTCTCGTCTTAATTGAATACATTCATTACAGCGAACCTGCAACGTCTCTAGACCTTTCAAAAAAATGTTTCTTCTTGCTCTGCAAACCAGTCCTCTACAGCTTTTATTTCCTCATCGTTGGAAGAAAATTCACGACCTTTTAAACTTTTTTTCAATTGAGGAAAGAGATGATAGTCGAACGGAGCCAAATCTGGTGAAAAAGGGGGGTGTTCTAGTAATTTCAACCCTAAATAACGAATTTTTTGCACGGCAACATGAGATTTGTGTACTGGGGCGTTATCCTGTAAAAACAAAACACCTTTGGATAGCTTTCCGCGTCTTTTCTCTTTAATTTTTTCCCGTTGAGTGGTCAGTAATGTCGAATAGTAATCTCCAGTTATTCTTCTACCCTTATCCAAAAAATCAATCATGTTTACTCCATGGTAATCCCAAAAAACTGAAGCAAGAACTTTTCCAGCCGATTTTTGCACACGAAATATCTTAGGTCTTGGAGAACCAGAGTGTCGCCATTTCATCGATTGTTGCTTTGTTTCTGGATCGTAGAAATGCACTCAAGTCTCATCCATAGTAACAATTCGGTTTAAGAAGTCTACATCGTTTTCAAATCGAGCACAGATCGAACGCGATGCTTCTACCCTTGCACGCTTTTGGTCAACATTCAAACATTTGGGGATCCATTTTGCAGAAATTTTTCTCATGTCCAAATTGACGTGAACTATATTATGATGAACGCGTTCGTATGAAATCTTCAGTGCTTCAGATATCCGTTTTAGCCCAATTCGACGGTCTGATGAAATCATGTCATATGAACTGCATCGATATTTTCGGGGACTGACACAGAAACTGGCCTTCACGATCGGTCATCATCTTCAATATGGAAAATTTACCTCTTTTGAAGCTTGCAGTCCAATTTTTCACGGTCGCATACGAAGGACATTGATCACCAAGGGTATTAAGCATATCTTCGTAAATCTGCTTACCTCTTAACCCTTTTAAATACAGGTACCTACTTGATGATGGCTCGATACTCCAATTTTTCGATTTTTACAATTTCGGTGGACATCTTTTTTTTAATTTATTGCGTTAATCTGGTTAACTTTTTTGATGTCGAACTCTACACTGACACTTCTAATAAGTTATTATTCATGGATATGGTATCGCAATATTTTGTTTATGCATGGAACTGGTCTAGGCTAACTAGATATCAATACATCCTCGTATGACCCTATGTTGATTATTTCACAAACTATCCATTTCAAATGAATCAAATGTCTCATTTCATAAAAAAAAGAAAAGTGGTTTATTGATACATTTATGATCATGAAAACCCAGTATGAAGTGTTTGATTCAAAATTCATTGCAAAGCATTTGCAACTCATTTTTACCAGTGCTTCTTGCAAGAAAACATATCTACAATTCTATCAAATAGTATGCCGTTTTGAAAGATTTTGTTATAGGTACTTGCATTCATATTGTTGACGTTTTTGAAAATCATAGGAACGCATCTCCATTGTATATGTAAATTGTCAAGTTTTACCTCTTTCCAAACAAATTTAGAAGAATCCAGTCCATTTCTATGGAGCAGTGTGTGAAAAAAAGTATTTGAATACATTTGCCTCATTATTATCTCATATACATGAGTTATAGGGTTCTGTTCGAATTCTTATACCAATTGTTTGCTAGCGTTACGAACTTCGAAATATTTCCCTTGTTCAGACACATCAGAAACATTAAAAAATTGGTAACAAATTAATTTCGGCATTCGTTGGAACAACACATGTTTTCGACGTTATTCGAAAGTAGTTCGAAAGGAGAATTCTTATAAGCAACTTTCGAGGTGAGGACGGGTATAAAAGACGGCGTTTGTCAAGCCAAGATACTTTCACGAACTTTTCGAAGATGAAAACAGGACTACAAATGAAAATTTTCATTAAAAATTTTAGGAACCGAAGAGAACTTACAGATTGGCACAATACAACCATCGGATCAAAATTCATGGACTGGAGTATTTTTGGCCGGTTACATTTCAAATTATGATCTTCTTGGTATCGATGTTTGATAAAAGGTTCTCCTTTGAATAAAACATTCATTTTAACGTTTACTGAATTATCGAAGACAATTTCAAGAACAGTTAAAATTATTACCGAAAAAGCAAAAAGCTATATCTAATAAAGCCATAAATCCCAAAACTAATGTAGTTTCTTATACAGAGTGTTCACAACTCAAGTGCAAACAACGGTTTGGTTCTTTCCTTTCATATTCAGAGGCGGATATTCAAATACTGCTTACTTGGACGTTGAGCTTTCGAAGTATTTACCTAGAAAATGAAATTGATTTTTAAATCGGTCTACTCGTTATTAAATAATGAATTGTCGCCACTCAAAGTTAATTAATGCATACAAATATGTTAGATGAGATATTGAACTGAATGTTTTTCAAACAGACTTCATTTCTTACCAATGACAGTTCGAAGATGCATACGTCAATTTTGTCAGTAGATGAAAATGACAAGAGCTCATTAAAAAATCGTTCTTGAACTGTAGTCACGGGTTCAACCTCAGATATCCGATGACAAACAAAGTTGTTTATTTTGATTACAATCTTGACATTGAGCCTTTGAGAGTGTTGATTCAGTAATTCGTTACTAATCGACCCGTTTTCGCTACGTTTAATTACGCATTTTGTGGTGAGAAGGGTGAGATTCATTGTTATATTTCTCTACAGAAATTGAAGCTGAGGACATCGATTTCAAGAAGGAATATTCAACATCAATATTCTGTATAATTTCATATTTCAAAAATAAGATCTTCAGTAAGAAATTTGAAAATGAAATAAGTTCAAAATGGCGAATGAGATTGTCAAAGAATAACTAATTTCGATTGGTGAACGGATCTCAGACCAATCAAGACTCCTTATCAAGGGGCCTTCCTCAAAGCCGGAGGTTAAAAAGCTCTTGATTCTCGAGAGGAAGCAATTGTCTCTGGTGACTGGTGCTTTAACTGGCCATCTGTTTAACAAACATTTACAGAGAATGGGTCTAACTGAGTATTTCCTATGCCGTTGGTGCAGGAACGCAGATGAAACGGCGTAACATCTACTGTTACACACCTAAGGAACCCTACACCTTTCGCGGTATGCCTTCGGGTCTGAGTCTCTCTAGTGTCACATAAATGCGATATGAACAATGGGCCATAAGGCCCACTTTCGGCCGACCAAGGGCGCCGCACAAGAAGAAGAAGCGATAGTATTGGTGGAAAATATTAAAAGCATAACTGTCATAGAAAATCTATAACAATACATAACCATCAACTATTTCTTGTAATGGATAGAACTACATTTTCTTCAACATACTGAATACTGAATATACCTTATATAAAGTTAAGTTATTGACGATTATGCTAATTACCAAAATGATGGAAAATCTTGAATGAAACTTTTTCATAACTATGTGTAATTTCGGTATAAATCACAACAAATATATGCAGGAAATAATTGTGGTGGTTTGAATATGAAACATTCGCTTTGTATATAATTGAGACACGAGAAAACTTAATTCATTACAATACACTATTTTTTAATTACTGCCTTGTGACTGATAATTTCTTTTGCACAGAAACAATAACAATTACATGAAGAATGTGGTTATTAATAATTTCCTAGCTTGCATGTCCAATGAAAACTTACTCAATGCAATGCGATGGTATCAGGAACTACATAGTCTGTTCATTTATTAATATGTTAACGAACATTGTTGCTTTATGCTCCTATCTCTACTATACTGGAGTTTACTTCTATCGAAAATTATTATTTTATGAATCTCGTCCTCAATGAATACTGGGTGGGTTGAATAATTGAGCCACGTAAATAGGTTCAAATGAAAATTACGATATTCATGAAACTTTCTAGGCAAGTACAATAATGCAAAGTGCATTCGATGTCATATTGTTCGTTGATACTGTCCTTCCGGCTCCACTATTCCAGTGGTTCCTTAATTTATCCGAACCCTGTATATACAGGGCGTCCCAGAAGTCGACGTCAAGCCGGAATAGGGTAACAGGCATACGAATCATCAGAAAAATATATAAAAATCTATGTCGTGTATTTTTTTAATTGTATATTGCATTTTTTCATTTGAGTGAATGCACACCCTGTGATCATTTTCGAACTCGAATTTTTATTATTTTTTATGATATCCTGAATAATGTAACCTGTAACCTTCTGAGCCAACTTCTCCAGATTGAAAGATAAACTTACAGATATTCAAAATCAATATTTCGCCAAACTTTATTTGTCTGTACTGAAAAAATTCTAGTACATCAGTTTGTCTAGTGATTCAATAAAGATTCTAAAATGGTACAACACCTACTACATTATTTCTTAGATTAGGCACAAAAAGGGTTGTCGTCGACTTCTGGGACACTCTATGTTATTCAAACCTCTTTGATGAAATAAGAAATTATTAAACATTGAATAGAATTCTTGGAAGTGAAGGAATTTAGTTCTGTATAGCGAATTATAGATTTAATATTCATTCTTTGGATATCGATATTTTTATTCTCGGAAGATTTGAGCCTCTATTCTAACTTTTGATATTGTCAATAACAAGATTTTCATTCTTGAATGGCACTCAGACAATAAAAATTCCATAAGAAAAAAATTAAATCCAACACTAAAGAAAATGACAGACATGGAAAAATGCCCTGATTCCTAGGAACAAGAGCGCAAAAATAGAGTAAAAGTTCCAAAATAAATTTTATGGATTCTGTCGATACTATTATCATAATATTGTCTACCCTCCAATGTACTGTATATAAATCTGATAAAAACATTTATTTTGTACAGTTATCGCAAATGTTTGAACAGACATGTGTGTATTCAGTATAATATTGGAAGATAAATGCCACGTTCAACTTCAGGAAATGTTACCAAAACGAATAAAATGCCGCCTTATCCATTACCTGAAAACTTTATTTACATACATATTATTAAGGTCACGTTAAAGGTTAAGAAAATATGGAGCATAAAGTTATAAACTCAATGAGCCAGCCAGTATTGATTGACATTACACGTGATATTTTCTGATTTGAGTGATTGGTGAGCTCTATTCCCAGAAGTACCCTCGGAATATAAGGCGAATGAATGGATTAATGGTTGTTATTTTAATATATTTATGATTGACCGCTATTGAATCATTTCTGTACAAAAGATCGATTCTACTAAGCGCTGGCTTTATGTTGCAGCCTTGTAAAAAAGCAAGTGATTTATCGATTGGAAAAATTCAGTCCTAATGAATTTGTTCGAATGTGCTTCCACTGCATTTCGTTGAATGGAGCTATCGCAGTAATGGCTTCAAATGCATTTAGCATCGGATTTTGCTTCGCAGCTTGGTTGTAATGACATTACAGCTCATCAAGTGCTATTGAGGCATTACTGAATTCCTTCCCATAGGAATTCCTGGAATATATATGTAATAGTCTACTCGATCAGCTTAGATTGCTCTATCAAGATATTAAAATAATTTTCGATTGCATAGATCAAAAATAAAGGAATAGGAATTTATTCAGAGCTCAGGAAAAAAGATTAAAATTGCGAGACATCGTTAGAAGAGATTATTATTTTATTATCATTCAATATCAATGACTCGAGTAGCTGCTGAAATTTGAATATGTTTCGATTATTGTAGTTATTGTTTATTGTTAATAGTATTGTTATTTCGTTATGTTCTCATTAAATCAACATATCTTAAGATTCTTTTTCATTCAATTCTCGTTATTTTGCAAAAAAAATTTAATTGATGGTTGTTACTCTTCAATTGATTAAAATGAGATTCGTATGTTCCTTAATATCATATCGAGTTTAACAATTCGACGCTTAAGTGGAATGAAATAATAAATTGCCATATCAGAAGGGCTGGAAAATGCCGTATCATCTGTAGCCTGGAGTTCGATATTGGAAAATTCAAATCGAATCCTAACTCGGAAATTTCATCGCTTTGAATCTACCGACAGTATTTAATTATGGCATGAACTTCTACTGATCCGACAATCCCGAGCATTCGTCGATTTCTGCCATTCAGGGCAGGATCAATAACCCGGTGCCAGGAATGTCCATTGCAAATATGAAATATTTTCGATGTTTCAGATTCCGACTCATGCCACTTTTCGAGTAGTAGTTTCTGTGTATTGTTGTGAGAGACATGATGAATCTGTATACAGCTTTCATTGGATTGCCACTAAGGTATGGAGTAACTGCATGGAATTGGGCCCTGACTATATTCTTTGAAAAGTTTGCGATTAAGGGGCCGTTATACTCTGGCCGACACTTGCCTTTCATTTTTCCAAGTTCATGTCCTCAATATTCCACCAGAAAGCTTGATTTTTTTCAATTCTCCTGGAATTTCAGATAGTTCTTTGCGATTTCACACTTTCTGAAAGTCTTTTCAGTATTTTCATCATTTTTTGCATCAATTAAGCACCTATTCAAATGAAACATTTTAAAATATAGAAGATTGATTTGACGGGGACACTCCAATGAATTTTCCAAAAAAAAATTTATGAACAACCGCCGAAAAACGATTATTGAGTCAATTTTCATAGACTCTCAAATTCAACCCGATGTTTCATGCAAAAAAATAATTTTTTCAAAGAGAAGAAAATTGGAGTGGATTCAAGACATCCTTTGACTTCAATTTAGAGGAAGAATCAAGCTTTCAGGAGAAAAATTGAGGGCGTAAAACTTGTAAAACTGAAAGGAACTTCTTGAATGGAGAATCGGTGCCCTAGCCGATTTTTTCATGCGGCAAAATAATTTTATCAAAGAGAAGAAATTGGTGTATCCTCAAGACATCCTTCAACTCCAATATAAAAAAAATCAAGCTTTTAGGTGTGAAATTGAGGGCGTGAACTTGGAAAAATGAAAGGCATTTTTTGAATGGAGAATCGGTGCCGTTGCCGTAGCTGTCAGCCAGAGTATAACGGCCCCTTAACAAAAACAGTATTCAAAAATACATAATTTCTAAAATTATGTACTATTCAAAAAATATTTTCTATATGGTAAGATTTTCAAGAAGGAACTAAATATCATACTCAATTAAATATTCAACCCTTAGCCTTTAGAACAACAGAAATTATAAAATGAAAAGAATTGAATTTAAGAGACACAAATAAGATACATACTTGTAAAACATAACTTAGGTTTTTGAACCGACACAAAGTTCCATATTACCCATTCATCAAGCCACACCTTGTATAATATCAAGTGTTAATTATACAAGAGCTCTAGTGGAAAAAACAATATAATGCTGTACCAATTATTATCACCATGAGAACTATAGAAAAAATTTATGTATGAGATGAGAGAAAAAAATACCACAAATCGAACACTGAAGGAATGGTACGTACGGTTTGATTTGAAGAGAGGTATCTGCTGGATTTCTGGCCTCGAGCAGGTGTATTGAATAGTTATTTTTTTCACGGAATGAATTCACTTCAATAAATACGAAATTAACGGGTTCCGGCGTGGAGAAGAATATGAGGTGAATTTTGAACTTTACGGAAATCCTTTCGGAAATTACCTTGGTAATAAAAAATCGATGATTCTGAACATCGATGTATACTGAGCATCCCTACCCAGCACCCCTAGATGATATGCAGCAAAATGTAAATGATGAAACATGACTAGTGGAATAAATTGAGGGCTGTTCAATGCGTGAAAGATTCAATGCGGGCTGTTTTATATTCCGCTCGGTTATAAAAAGAACATGAAACTTTTTCCCCATCGTTAGGGATACCTGGTGACCACGTGATAATAATCAGGTAGTTAGGCAGTTTTCCCGAAAGCTTTAAAAATGGGGCGATGGAAAAAGGGAGTCACGCATTCAAATAAACTATGATAAAGATATTTTAGTTCGACCTAGTGAGAGGCTAGTTCACTGACCTCTAGCAGTCATGCAGACTGTTGAAAAATTAAATTGTACAGTATTCAAGATCTTTGGAACTTGTTCCAAATGAAAACGTTCCTCAGAACGAATAGTGAGCCTGTCACTTTATACATAGCCTGAAAAATGTTGGATTCCACATTTAATTCTCCAGAAAATTAAACTTTCTAGCGGAATTCGTTGAGGAGGTGCTACTGAGTAGGAAACAATGAGAAATTAATTACTTTTATTCAAGTCATTATCTACCTCAGCTAATGGAAGTTTTTATGAATTTTTCAAACAGCTGGAGACTAAATAATTGTTTTTACATTTGAAGTTCTTCTATCAAGACGGTTGTTCATTCGAATTGTTTACGTAATTTGATATTTCCCGGTCTTTCCAAATGACATGAATTTTTAATGAAAGACCCACGCTTCCACAGAATATTTCACGTTCATCAACTGCATGAATGGTTCTCCCAATTCATCAAACTGATTATCTCTTTTTGATGGAATCAAGTTCACTTTTAATGACGCTCCATTATCGCATAAATTATTTTTAGGTTATACCAAATGTCCTGCATCGCATGTTTATAAATCTTCATTTTCATCATTGATGTGGCCTAGATTCATTATTAGATTATTATATTTCTATAACGATTTTGACATCTTTCATACTTATGGCTGCTGTAAAACTCTTGAAAATCTAAGTACCAAGATTATAAATATCTAACTAAATCTCAAGTGGAAATGTCAAAATAAATATGAAACATGAATGAATAACAAATCATAAGCAATAAGAAAATATATGAATACTTGAAATATCACAGCTCAATCCTTACTCTTTCCAAGTAATTCACTATAAAACTCTGAAGTTGTGGTTTCCATCAAAGTTTCGAAATTTTGTAGAAAATCGACAAAAAAAATGTAAGACGTTGAAAAAGATAAAAAGTCTTTCATCTTAAACTCATCGAATCTGATTCAAAGCGTTGTAGAGAATATTGTGAATGGTTCACATTTCACAATGCGGAGTTATTCGATATTCAATACTGAAAATCGAAGACTTCCGAGTGTGTTCATAATGAGAAATAAGCGGTTTTTTCCCGCTGAAACGTAGTTATTGCTATTACAGGTAAAATACGACGGATTCCGTGACTGCAGAGACGGGAAAATTGGTTGTATGCGCTACTCCATGCAGAAAATTGCAGAAATTCTGTTCTCATCGTCAATTCATATTTGGCCACTCGAGAACATATTAAATTCCAGTAAGAATCAGCTATTACTCGTATTCCAAACCGCATAATGGATGGCTGTATTACGATTTGACGTAGTGGCCTTTCAATATCGATTTACACTTTTAAAATTGTTGTTGCTGGGTTACAGGTTATTGGGCATGAATTTTGCAAATATAGATTCGATAACAATAAAATTATGATGAAATAAACACATAATTTTGGTGGTTTCATGTGTGAAACAGGGAAAATACAAATTTTATTAATTAAGAAACATGCTGAATCTTATGAACTCAGCATGTTTCTGTTGAATTTTCATGTTTGATTTCTGGTAATGATATGCAAAAACATAAATAATCGAAAAACATATGTCGTTGATTTACGAATTTTTATCAAGTGTGAGACATCTGAATATATAGATCTGGAGAAGAATGTTTCTATTGGATTTTTATAATTATTTTATAATAATATTGAATTGAACTGCGTTCCTCTAGTTATATAAATTTTGAATGAAAAAGTTATGGACTGAACTTTGGACAGAAGCCCAAGATGGTATGAATTTCAATTCCAAGGTAAATATATCGAAAAAAACTGTTCGAGTTTATACGTTTCTCATAGAAATGATCCATCATTTTCTTTCTTTGTTCTGTATGAAACCAGATTCCCCAAGCCACACTCTGTTTGTAAAGCTGAAGAAATATTTGAAGTCGATCGAATGCATTTGATAGGAACTATAACAATAGTTTGGAAACAGATAAATTTCTTGCAGGAAGTGAGGTGAGGAGCATCTAAGAGGAAAGTTTCTTGTTCGTTTTGATGTGATGAAAGAAGCATTAAGTGAAATAGATTGATTTGCCGATATTTGGCACTAACGTTCTTCCAGTTATTTTTAGACGAATCATCTGGAAATTCAATATGAGATTTTCACAACATTTGGCTGTGTAAATGTAGATTTTTCTATGGAATTCTGTTATGAAAGTGGTTGATGATATTTATAAGAACTTCATCTGAGTTTCAGTTAGCTGTTCCAGACTTAAAATTGAATAAGTCAATTGCTCATGGTATTGCAATAAAAATACCTATCAAGATAAAGAGTGTTTCAATAAGTGCGCAAGATTTCAGTGTTCATGGTTTTCTGTAGCAAAGTATTAGAATATTTTTTGATTCAGAAAATAGAAAATATACAAGTGGGAATTACCTATGTAGGTTTGTATTCAGTCCTCTAGGAATATGACCTTCGCTTTGGCTGCTCAACCTATCGTCTTCCTGTAGTTCCCTCAGGAACCAATAAAACTCAAACTGTCTTTATACAATTCATTCACAGTCCTTACACAATAATCTACACTTGTAGATGATACGTCTTATACTAATTATTTAACTATTTAACTACACGTTCAGTGTACAGGGTATCCCATTTTGGGCACTTTTACGGGATAACTCCGTTATTTTTAACGTTAGCGGGATGCGGTTTTCGCGACAGTGTGCTACTTTTTTGTGAAACTAAAGATGGCGCAATCAGTTTTTGCATAGCCCTCTTAGTTTTTGTTATATAGGCTGGAAATGAAAAGTATCACTTTTTAATCACCCCCCATATCTCAGTTGTGCTTGAACTTGGAGAAATGGTTGAAACGCATTCCTATAGATTTTTTTCCGTGGAATCCAGTGGCGTAGTCAGTTTTTCAATTTCACTTTCTGTTTTTGAGTTATTGAGCAGACATATGTTTTTTTAAATGGGACACCCTGTATATTATTTTTTATTCTTATTAAGCACAATCTCAGCTTTTCAAAAACATATTATTTTATGCATTTTGTAATTCAATTGTCAATAGCTAAGTAGTAGGCTATGACTGTTTATTAAAAACAAAAAATAAATGTCAAGTTTCGTTAGAAATCGAAAATAATGTTAATAGAATATCTACATCACATGATCTAATATTTAACTTAATTTAATTTGCAATTTTTTGAAAATTTAAATAATTCGAAAATAAATGCATAAAATAATATGTTTTTGAAAAGCTGAGATTGTGCTTAATAAGAATAAAAAATAATATACAGGGTGTCCCATTTAAAAAAACATATGTTTGCTCAATAACTCAAAAACAGAAAGTGAAATTGAAAAACTGACTACGCCACTGGATTCCACGGAAAAAAATCTATAGGAATGCGTTTCAACCATTTCTCCAAGTTCAAGCACAACTGAGATATGGGGGGTGATTAAAAAGTGATACTTTTCATTTCCAGCCTGTATAGCAGAAACTAAGAGGGCTATGCAAAAACTGATTGCGCCATCTTCAGTTTCACAAAAAAGTAGCACACTGTCGCGAAAACCGCATCCCGCTAACGTTAAAAATAACGGAGATATCCCGTAAAAGTGCCCAAAATGGGATACCCTGTACGTCTTTACACCGAACAAATGATTGATCTAGTACCGTCGATATGGTACCGTCTTGAAGATCTGATTCCGTCTCTAATGGCAATAACTACCTCAGTCTAAACTCTCTACCGACTCCTGTAGAAATGCTGTACTCAACTCATATCTAACTGTCAACTAACTACAATTATGCCCTTAACGTTCATCTGCCGTGATGTTTTGTTCTGTACGACCTCGTATCATATGTCTCACATCACTAACCGAACCACTACTTTTGAATTTTTTGATTATTCTCCTCACAGTTGATGAATTTGGCGCATTACTTCGACCAAACATTGGACTCACCTTACCATCAATAGAGGCAATTATTTTTTCATAATTGTTTAACTAACATGTTTACCAACTCCCATCTGTCATTTTTCGATATGTCACGTCATAATCTTGTGACATTATGACTGTCAAAGATGGCGCTCTTTGCAAAGAAAGATTGATTCGTTAAAATTTCCGTGATCCTCAAAAAGCGAATTCCTCCGCAAATTTTAAAATATCGCAGAAAAAAATTCCATTATATCCTGTATAAATCTCGGCCAATAGTGACCTCAAAATTAGTAGGACCCCCAGACACTGCACCCGTGCCAAATACGTATGATATCTGTAGCCAATAAATTTCGTGAGCTTGCTAGAGTGCGCTCAGGACCAGAAAAATAGCAGATTCCCTCAGAATAGTTTCCAACAAACAACTTCGTAGAATTGCTTACACTTCGGCTGAAGTATTTCACTTGGTGTTCCTTTTATTCCAGTCCCATTCTGTCCTTTCCACTTGCCGTAGTCGCCATTGTTCGCTGATTTCAGAAATGAACTATTGAAGATATATTATGGAAAAGATATCGATAAAGAATATATGAAACGGATTCGGGATAGTGATAACGTTCTGTGCTACGTTCGACATGAATAGGTGGATTGATTTTCCTCAATAGAGGTTCATTATGTGTCAATTCCACTTCGGCGTCATCAAGAATTGAGGGAATGTATCGCAATTCTTGATTTATCCTAGTTTTTCTCGGTTTTGCTACATTCTGGTTTCAAATGGTTCAGGTATATTTTCCTCTAGAGATTCAAGAGATTTTAGTATACTCCTGTGGGAGAGATAGTGTGAAATTTCAGCTACTATCTTTCTCAGATTTCAACGAAGATTTTGTCCCAAATTTCGTTACTTTATGCACTGTTTCAGATAAAGTCGATCCACTTTATGGTGCAGGGATGGGAAAAAGTAGTGGCTTCCGACAACCAATACTTTGAACATCAAATGTAGGAGTGTTTCTAACAATAAAGCTACAATTTCGAAACAAAAACGCACGACTATTTTTATACTCCGAATATTGAAAAACATGTGTTCTGGAATTAACTAATTGTGGTGGACATTAGATTTCTACTAAAACTTATGTGGCATAACTTCAGTCCATCTATCTTAAAAGTCTTTAGCCTTCAAAATAGCTAGGAAACGTATACCGCCAGATGGCAGTGCAGTGCATTAATTTTTATTTATTGGATTATTCAGCTTAATAGAACAAAGAACCAAGAAATCCTACCCTGAACTAGATCTCACACTGGCTGTATAACAGTATAATACTCTCTCTTTCCTCCACCAGTCATCTGGGAGGAGATACCTGCGCGGCGTGTCATTTGAAAGAAATTCAATTCCATGTTAGAATCCACAATTGTAAGAAACATTTAATTTTCACTAATCGACGGCTAAAACAAACCTTAATGAATTGTTTTTGATAAAAATGGATATTTGTCATTTCGAATAGAAGAATTCAAGGAAATAAATTTCGCGAAAACAGCACATTGTTGTAATATTATTTACAAAAAAACGGTAAATTTTGAAAGAAAAACGAGATAGACGTTTGATTAAATAAATGATAGACTTCAATATTGCAATGAAAAAACACAAAAATATTTTTTCGTTTTGATGGTGAAAATGTTACAAAATAACCAAAAATGATGGGGAATATCATTCAATACTTAAAAAATATTTTTTTATTATTTTTATCCTTATACACCCACACATCCCTTCATTAATCAGAAAAAAATAAATCGTTTCTGACTCCCTTTTTTTCAGGGACGTAGACCCTTAAAAGAATCGAGATCCATTGAGTAGCCCATATATCTGCATAGAATTTCAACGTGAAAAAAATTAAATTCATCATCATATTTCGATCAAGGCATTTGATTAACGTATGTGATTAAAATCATCTATCCATGTGGAATAGTTAACGAATTTTCGAATTTCATTACGAGCATATCGGTTAAACGTGCGGGAATTTCAATCAGTATCAACCATGCCGAAACACGAAAAGGGAAGCAATTAACAGTCTAACAATTTTCCGAAGTGTTTACTGTTCACAATTAACATTTTGCTGAGACACAATTCTATATTTAGATCTAATCTGTTCGATGGTTAGTTGACCTCAATACGGCTTGCTTATTATGTTGAATTGATCAATATTCAATCCAATATGAGGAAATTTATCGGTGTGATTTTCATGCTAGCAATGGATACTACAAGTAATGTAATTTCATGATAATAAAGTATGACCTATAAGAGACAAGGTTCTTAACAAACGCAAATGACAGGCTGTCTCTTCTGATGAAATATTCATCATTTGTTAGGATTCACTGATTTTGCATTGAAAATTTTTTGGAAAATTCTTGGTTACTAAGCATTAAATGCTGATGATCTAACCACCAAATTCAAAATGAGTACCTAGATGATTACTTATCTATTAAAACCTTCACATAATACTCCTTGAAACTTCATATTCATTTGCATGTACACATTTCCATCAAAAAGTTGCTCAGGACAATTTTCCTGAGTGACCACAAAAAAAGTTTTCATCAGCAGGCAAAATCTTTTTGGCAAGTCAACCCACCTGCTTTCAAATTAATGTTTTGAAGGAAACGAAGTTCACCAAAAAATATCATCTGAATGTAGCTAGGAAGTATTTGAATACGACCTTTAAAAGGCAGTAATTCGGGAACTTTTGTATAGCCATATTTATAAGAATGATGTCTTCCACCTAGATGCATCATTTCCCCTAAAAGCACCGAGTTCTTTCATTTTATAAGAATGTATAATTATAAAAGTGACTTCGTCTCACATGAAATCCATCAACTGAATGGATTTTTCCATTTATGGTATGTTCTTTCAAATATTCAGAATGATTTCGGAGAATTTTATTCATTGAAAATTTTCCACACGGATTAGGTTGGTTTGCAATTTTATAAGTACCCACTGATCATAAGCGTTCATTTTAATTATTCATCTGATTTTCTGAGGGGGATAGAATGAGTGGAGCCCTAACGTAATTGAAAATTTTCGAAATATAAATGTAGAAAATTTTTGAATGTAACAAGCAACACAACTCCTTTAATCGGTTTCATACAGAAAATACCTTTTTTTTTAAAATAGAATTTACACTTTCTACTACTTTATTCTGTTAGGTGTAGTGATTTGGTAAATACATAAACATGAACTGAAATTGAAAGCAATAAGTATAAAAATATACTTATTGGTTGATAAACTGCGCCAGACATTTCAAGCATAGAACAGTAATCCCAATGTGAATTGTACGCACCTCAAGTGTTTGTAATGTGAACACAAAGAATTGATGTACTGAAGTTTATTCCGACCTTAGTGAATGAAATTGAATACCTTCAAAAAAGAAAATCCATTTTTTTTAATCCTGCGAAAATATAATTCGAAAGCAAACACAGTTTGAGTCCTCTGTATAAATTTTCGGTTGAAAATCACAACAACAACAACAACATGTGTTGAAATTTCGTCATTTTATTGGAAACAGATTGTAAAAACTTATATACAGAGTGTAACAGCCAAATGGAATAAATTCGGTAAAGAATAAATGGGGGCGTGTTGGGAAAAACCTCGGGAAAAATGCTCGGACATGTCGATTTGTGATTTCAAATGCGCATATTTTTCAAGAAAATAATATTATATAGGGTGTTCCATGTGACCGTAGCCAATACCAACTTTCTTATTTCAAATGCAACCCCCTGTATATTATTTATTTTTTGGATTCTTCAGAGAATTCTAGACACAATTCATGCATAATGTCCCATACCTATCTTCAAATATTTCGGAAGTATTGAGTGTTTTCAGATTTATTGCAAAAATCAACGTTTTAAATAAAGATTATTTTATTTCACAAATTCGGTACATTACACTTGAAACCTAATGAGTAATACTGATTATTTCTTAATTATTAAAAAAAACAAAAAAAACATTAATGTCAATGTAGGAAATGTTCAAAATGCTTGCCGCGAACGTCTTGGCAACATGCTAATCTGGTGTAGAATTGTCTTCTAACGTTACTCAACATTTCAGAAATAGGACATTGTACATGAATTATGTCTAGAATTTTCTGAAGAATCCAAAAAATAAATAATATACAGGGGGTTGCAATTGAAATAAGAAAGTTGGTATTGGCCACGGTCGCATGGAACACCCTATATAATATTATTTTTTTGAAAAATATGCGCATTTAAAATTACAAATCGAAGTGTCCGAGCATTTTCCCTAACACCCCCTCATTTATTCGTTATCGAATTTATTCCATTTGGCTATTAGGTACACTCTGTATACAAGATCTGAAATTCAAAACGAACACAGAGAAACTATTACTAAATCTTATCACGAATGGAGGAAATACAAAGCGCAATGAGAATGGAAGCAATAGGGTCGACGACATTATAAAACAACACTAAATTAAAGATTTGATATCATAAAGTATAATAAATATACCAATAAACACGTAGTTTTTCAAATTCAATTGAAATATAAACCTGCATATATTCAATGGCCAGTGAAAGCAAAATCTTACATATATTTGGAAATTGCCTTTAATGTAGACATAAAAATAATTTTCAGATCATACACAAGCCTATTGAGGTATAATTTTCAATAAGATCGCCATCATATGGTACCATTCGAAATAAAAAATTGTAACTCAAACAAGAACTGCATTCATTCAAATGTCTTTATATCACATTAATTTTAGTCCTTTTTCTTATTTTGTTCTTCCTGTTGTGAAGAGTAATGTGGATGGCTTTCTCTGCTGTCATCTTTTTAAAAATCGTGACAGTGGCAGCAACAGTACAGAGTATCAGGAGACATCTCAGTTTTAAGAAATGATAGAAATAACAAAACTAGTTATGAGGATATAATCATAATCTATGGTTATAACCGGACGATTAAATGATTTTTTCGAAGAAAATAAAGTAGTATTATTAAAACGCTCCAACAGAAAGTGAAATTCTGAACCTCGCCCATCGGAATTATTCCAGTCATAAAGGACAAGCTCTGCGCATCCCTTCATGAAAATACTCCAGCGGGATCTTTTCCATATTCCAACATATCAACAAAGTTCCAGGAATATTACACTAGTGAATAGCAGCATTCGTTAGGTGAATGCTACTTCGTTCCAGGGTAGAATTCATGGAACTAGTCCATTATTAATTCTCTTTTTCTTGCAAATATCTCGCTACGTTGACGGGTCTTACAGGTATGAATAAATTATCATTCCTAATGAGGATTCTTGTTTGATTTTCAAGGCTCCAGGATTACATGGTCTACGTCTCCTAGTGAAGTCCACTTGTTAACTCGGGGCTCTATATATAGATATAGTGGGGAAAGGTGCCTACGGAAAATTTTGGTTGGTTTGGGAGAAAGGGAAACTTGCATAAGCTCATCAATGTCAGAAGCGACCGGAATGGGATATGGAATCTCAATTTCGGATATGCTGGAAAACTTCTGAATAAGACTTCAACTAATCGAATATTTATTCAACATTTTTCATTCCAATTAAGATATAAAATCTGAATAGTAGACATGGGTTTATCTCGAATCAAAGTAATGAAACTTGCTCTTCCCTTACCATTGCGTTTGAGCGTTGCTTTCACCAATGTAAATATTATAAAACATCCCAACATTGAGTGGCAGAAGCCACCCTGTACACCGCTGAAAAAATCGGGGTGAGAATACTTGTCCTCATCCTCTAATAGTGAACATGACGAAATCAGAGCGTTGGATAGATCTTCAGAAGGATGAATGAAGGCCCCAAAACGGAACCCTGCAGAACTCCACTGTCCACTGGCCTAGGCGCCGCTCTCATATGAGAACTGTGAGAAAGGGAGGTCCCAATGCACCCCATCAGACTGCATCGAATTTCCCAATGCTCCAATTTCAACAATAAAAGCTTATTCGGAAAGCAATCGAAAGCTCTTGAGAAGTCGAGATATCTGACGTCAACATGAACGTCGCAGTCATAAGATCCAGTCCAGTCATCCAGTTACTGAAACCTATTTGTAATGACTGATCTTTCAGGATTGAAACCATGTTACTTATTGGATTAAGGCTGATCAGACGAGAATTCATCCCCTCTCTACAAGGGAAGTGCCAGAGAATTTGTGCATTTTCTCAACAAATATAGAGAAAATCCATATGGGAGAAAGGTTTTATTTAATCCTGAAAAAGTGGATGATTTCACATCTTTTTTGAAATTATGACCCAATCTAAACGAATCAATCAATTTTTTCCACAAATCATATCAACTATAAAATTTCCTACAGTGATACTAACTGGTGAATGCGCCAGTTTCGAATTATTTTGACATCGGTGGTTTTTGAATTCTTATTGATTAAGTAGCCAATCTTCAACTTCGTAGAGCACAAACTCAAAACAATTTGAAATAGTCTATATTTTTGCGATGATGTTTTGGCACAAAAGGGGGCACTACACCGTGCACCATTTACAAGTGTAGTTATTTCATTTGAAATTCAGTTCAGACATATTTATTTCAGGAACCGTCCTATTAAGATTCTTCACATTTTCTTCAGAAATCATCAACTGTAATTCCGATTGGATCATATGTAATTCATTTGTGAATCAGAAACTGTAATTTTTAATTCAGAAAATAAGTGGGATTTTTTATTTTTTCGTGAAGAATTGAGTGTTTTACAAGAGAAGAAAGTTTGTAAATTTCAATTGCTATTTCTGAAATTTTTATGGCTGCATAAACTGAATTTCAAATGATCATTTCTGAAATTAAAATGACTAATGTTCTGAAAATCAATCGACGTATTCTGAAATGAATGTGACTAATTTGAATTACTAAAGACTTTTTTTGAAATAGATATGACTCAACTGAATTCCAAATCCAAATCATTGTTTGAATTACATTTGATGTTATCTGAAATACAATCGACGTTTCCTGACATAAATTTGACTGGTTTGAATTACAATAGACGTTTTCTGAGATAAATGTGAATCAACTGAATTCCAAATGACCTTTTTCTGAAATATATTCAATGTCCTTGAAATACAATCGTCGTTTTCGGAAAAAATAATATTTTGAATTGTAATAGCCGTTTTCTGAAATAAATGTGACTCAACTGAATTTAAAGTCGAAATATTCTGAATTACATTTGATGTTTTCTGAAATAAAATCGACGTTTTCTGAAACAAATATGACTCAACTGAATTCCAAATGACCATTTTCTGAATTTTCTTCAAGGTTTCTGAAATACAATCGACGTTTTCGGAAGTAAATGTTACTAATTTAAATTTAAATATCCGTTTTCTAAATGAATGTGTCTCAACTGAATTCCAAATGACCATTTCCTCAATTTTATATGATGTTTTCTGAAATGAACTTGACTAATCTGAAATACAAGTGACCTTTGCTGAGTTCAACTCGACTATTTCCGAAGAAGAAAACATTAAAGTAAGAAATCAATCAATCAGTTCTGGTCCTTATTTATTTAACCGAAAAATGAAAAGTCTATGGAATATTATACTTTTTCTTCCGTAAAGGTCATGTAGAGTAGCTTGAAAATATATTCCTACATGTTTACGCAAGAGGTTTGGCACCCTCTATCAGAAGCATGTTTTATCCATTATTATCCAAATACCTTGTTTATCTCTATTCAGGTCATTACATTTATTGACCCCTATTTTGCACATTGTTTACTGCTGGGTTTTTGCATGAAGTAGCAGAGACCGAGTAACACAAGATTATAGTGGAATTATGGCCCTTATGATTTATCGTCTTCATTCACTCGGGAAAATGCATTTGTAGGATGGTGATCGTAAAAAAGGCGTAAAATTTTATTCCGACATAAATTGCTCAACAATAGTCTTATTATATTCGCCAAATGAATTAGGCGGCAGAATGAAAAAATAACTGAATGTTTCCATTCGGGACTGATTTAATGAAATGAATCGTTCGTTATGGCTCCTTGGAGATTTGTTTATTTTAGACCTTTTCAGATTCGAGGCTATACCCGATTTTGTTCGAACATGAGAAGGAATGAGATGTTGAGAGGCATTTCTCATTATAAAAATGTATTCAATACAGGGTCTTTCACGAGGAACCTCACCCATATTTATACGGGAAACTACTGAACGTATTTTCATGAAATTCAGCACTTATAAGTATTTCACGATGCTGATGAAATCTAAAATATTTTCAAGGCATGAGCACCTCCGGTTTTTCCGGAAATGACGTCAACTTCCGTTTTTCAAATTAGAACACCATTTTTTCATTGCAGAAATATAGATTCCTTAGAAAATTTCAAGTTATGTTGATGTAACATTTTTCAGTTTTGGAGCATGGAGGAACACAAAACTTTTCCATTTGGCAATTTCCTATTTATAATATTTTATTTATGAAAAACTTGGTCATGATCATATCACATTGTTCAACTATTATTTATTCATCTAACTCTGATATGGTTTTTGCGATTACCCAATGAAAATATTGAGATCGTTCTATGATAGCTATTTTTTCACTTTAGAGCACTATGAAGGCCTAAGGAACTGAGCCAATTCACTAAAAACAATTTTTTCAAAAAACAAACATCTCTAGTCATGAGGTTCATCTGCCATTTCAGATCATTCAAATCACAAATGGAAATAAAAATAATGTGCTCGCCATCATCCGAATACCAGAGGACCACTCGTATTGTCCCTAAAAACCGGCTATTTTGTGTCGTGTCTCATATTGTATTCATTCATTGTTTCCTGAGAGCTTCCCAAATATCCCAGCCATGAATTTTTCATCACGAATTAATCCACGTATACGGATTGATTCCCAAAAGATCCCGAATACATCCATCCTTCAAGGAATTCTCCCTCCACCAGAATTTCCCGGCCAAGGCTCGGGTTTGAACGCCGAGAGTTGATGGCCTTCAACGATCGACGTGCCGTACATAAAAACTAATCACCGTTCCCTCTTTTGCTGCAGGACTCCACCAGGAGGGAGTTACCTGGGGGATGTGAACATCTCGGCTATCTTGGACTCGTTTAGTGTCAGCTACGACAAAAGAGTAAGGCCGAATTATGGGGGTGAGTACTGCGGCTTCAGCTTTCATTTCCCGAAACACCCTGTACATGTTACACATTACGAGGAGGTGTGAGTACACTTGGCGAACATACTTGGTATTATTGTGATGATCTCTGAGCAAATCATTCCTAGGAGGTTTATTTTAATGATACTCTTCTTAAATGATGTAATTCATACGATTTTGGGCAAGACAAAAAACTACACGAAATGATATAAAATACACTGCGCGAAAAAATTAACGCACATTCTGAAAATCTCAATTTCAATGAAAGTTAACTCTACATTGAATTTATAACTTATTTTTTATGTTCTCTCGGGAAGGTTTTGAACGAAACAAGACACATTAAATGGAAGAGAAATTCAGGATTTCACCGAATCTTAAAATTGAAGAAAGAAGAAGAAAGAACAATTTTCAAAATACTGAAATGCTGATAAGTAATTCAATACTTGGTTTTTCCACCCCTTGCGTTAATTACAGCTCGGCAACGACGGTTCATACTCAAAATGAGTGATCTTAAAATGTTCTGATCTAATACTTCCCAGATTTCTCCGAGTTAGATTCCTAAGTCATTAAGAGTAGCTGGATGATTTTCTGAACTTCTCAGCCTTCTATTGAGGTTGTACCAAA
Organism: Adalia bipunctata; assembly: GCA_910592335.1. NCBI lineage: Eukaryota > Metazoa > Arthropoda > Insecta > Coleoptera > Coccinellidae > Adalia > Adalia bipunctata. The sequence goes on along the minus strand of OU342955.1, from coordinate 7,237,861 downwards.
CCTGCTCAATCGGATTGAGATCTGGACTTCTTGCTGGCCATTCCATTCGAGAGACTTCAACCTCTTCAAGGTACTCCTGAACGATGCGCGCACGATGGGGTCTGGCATTATCGTCCATAAAAATGAAATTGTCACCAATGTATGGGGCAAACGGCACTACATGCTCTTCAAGAATGTTCCTTATATACTTATCAGCATTCATAGCTCCATTATCAACGACCACTAGGTCTGAGAGAGCAGTCAAAGATATTCCACCCCATACTATAATCGATCCTCCCACGAAACCAGTAGTATTCAAGAAATTGCACTGAGCATATCTTTCATGTGGACGTCTGTATACAAGGGTACGTCGATCACAATGATAGAGGCAGAATCTAGACTCATCTGTGAAGAGAACTCTTTCCCAATCGGCCTCTTCCCAATGGATATGCTCTCCCGCAAAATCCAAACGTGCCCTTCGATGGGCTGGGGTAAGACCTGGGCCTCTTGCTGCGACACGAGACCTTAAATCATATTCTCTGAGGCGATTTCTTATTGTCCGAGTGCTAATTTGCACCTCATGAGTTTGCTCAAGCTGATTTTGAAGGAGGCGAGCGGTTGCAAACCGTTGTCTCAACGAAGAAACTCTCGAGTAACGTTCTTGAATGGCAGTTGTTACCCGTGGTCTACCCTGTCCTGGTCTTCGGACATTCATACCTGTCTCCTTGAATCGCTGCAACATTCTGGACACACTTGTATGGGAAACTCCAAACCTTTCTGCAATTCTTGTGTATGTCCACCCTTCTTCTCGCAAAACTACAGCTTGATAACATTCCTCTTGGGTCAAATTGCGTGTTTCGCGTTGCATAGCGATCGAGTGTAGAAAATCAAACGAAAGAAAAACTATTGATCACTAGAAATGCTTGAGAATAACTGATTTCCTGCTGGGAGAAACAACCTGTATTGAAGAAAAACGTTGAAAGTGGATAACATATGCATGCATAATTCTGATTGTAGAATAAATTTGAGATTTCCATAAAGTGCGTTGATTTTTTTGCGCAGTGTATATGGAGTTTTTCGAGAAGCTCATACGGTGTCCTAACTCTTAACCTCACTGGAAACCCTATGCGGCCTACTTGAAATTATCATTCTTATTTTTATATTTTATTTCCAATCTGGATCTAATTCACGTCTCACAATTTCAATCCTCCTAAGTCTTCATATATGGAATATAGGAATGAAAGTCACAATCATCACGTGCAATATATTTCAACTTATACTAATTTCACTCGTTCTGCTCGTCAAGTGTAAACGCACCTTAACGTTAATACGGATAAGCCATGATAAAATGGGAAATTACCACTTTATTTGTATACCATGAATAAAACATACGGCGAATAGAAATTCAGATACTACTCTGAAAACTCGTGTCCGCTTAATCAGAATGTCATGAGATGTTTTATCATATTTGGCAAAGCAGGGATACCTCTTCGTTTTATACTTGAGAGGGTAAATTTTGAATTCTATGTGAACAAGCCCTAACTAATGACTCAAATTTGAATGAAACAAGTGCGACTTAATTGAATAAGTGAAGAACATGAGGTTTATTTGTTTCACGCGATAGAATTTTCAAGAGATCTGACAATGGAAATTAACGAATTTAATGAATGAAGATGTTTATGAATAGGCAAAAATGTGCTGAAATTTGAGGTGATCGAAATTATTTCGGGTTGAATGAAAAGTTTAATGACTGAAATTAAAGGTGCAAAGTAATATTTCAGACTCATCAAGATTTGAAATGAATTTCTTCCCACTGATTTAAGGACTGACTGCATCAAATATTCGAGAAATTTCTTTCAAGAATTTCAAGATTGAATACCTTTTAGAACATTGTCTATTGATGCTGAAAATACTCTTCAGTTTCTTCAGGAAGAGAATAATCTGATCATCAGTTTTTGTAAAAATGCATAATAATTTGTAATTTGAAGATTTTCGTTCCGTCTGTTTTTTATTCTTCAGCATACTACTGGTTCATTTTCCTTTATCATATTATGACCACTAGACGATGTCGGAAATTTCCTGTTTTCGTTGATTTTCTGCACGATTCATGGCAATTTGTCTACCAACATGCAATGATTCAACACACGCAATGATGAATCTCTCCTCCACCAACCTCCCAATTGAAAAAACATTTAGGGAAGTCACGATATGCATTTGAATAGGTTATCTAGAATTCCCATATGGAATTATGATTATTTCTCGAAACTAACTTCTCTATTGCGAATTGTTTCTTTGAGTGGAGACAACAGGTCGAACTGCAACTATTGTTATATGTTGAAGAGGGAATAAAATATAGGTAGTTGGAGAACCGACAAATAAATTTTGAATACAAGAGGATTTGAGGTATGAGTTCATTGTTCCATCATAATTAGAAAACTTCTATTAAATTTCAGATGAGAATCAAATAATCAACAAAATGATTAATTTGATTATAAAAGGCCTGAAATGTTTTTCAATATTTTTTCTTTTTTTATAAATAGCTAATAATGAATTTGTATCATATATTGAAAATAAACTTTCACCTGAAAGTGTGAAACTTATAAATAAATGGGCAAACGAATGTGTTGAATAAGTGAGTTCTCGTATTTAAAAAATTGGTGAAAATAAATGGAACCGTTTTTGAACAGTCCAAAATTCTGAATTTCCTTAACATTTGTGCAGTAGCATCTACATGAGTTAAAAAATATCACCTACGAAACTGCACTTCTACCCCAAATACATATTCAGCTTTTCTATACCTTTCCAACTTCAAATTTGGATCTGTCAAAATCAAATTGGGAATTAACATATTCAAATTGGAAATAATCAAAATCAGATTGGAAATAAACACATTTAAATTGGGAATAATCAATTTCAAATCGGAACGGCATTCGTGGCTATGTAAATCAAGATCAGGCATGATCAGAAGATCTTTTTATTGATGAAACATGAATAAAAACCATTAATATATATTTGAACTTATCAAACATTCAAAAAGTGTAAGAAGTACTTGAACAAATTCATGTTTGTGCTCAAACTTTCATATTCAAAAAATTTAAAATATCAGGAATGAACCTCTGGATATGAGCCACATATCTTGTACAGGTAACAACTGTAATGGTTGATATATTTCTTCTTATCAAATTTTCCATTCTTTGAATTCTGTCTATGTTACGAGGTTGTATTAATATCTAGTTAGCCTAGACCAGTTCCATGCATAAACAAAATATTGCGATACCATATCAACGAACAATAACTTATTAGAAGTGTCAGTGTAGAGTTCGAGGTCAAAAAAGTAAACCAAAGTTAAGCAATAAATTAAAAAAAAGATGTCCACCGAAATTGTAAAAATCGAAAAATTGGAGTATCGAGCCATCATCAAGTACCTGTATTTAAAAGGGTTAAGAGGTAAACAGATTTACGAAGATATGCTTAATACCCTTGGTGATCAATGTCCTCCGTATGCGTCCGTGAAAAATTGGACTGCAAGATTCAAAAGAGATTAATTTTCCATTGAAGATGATGACCGATCGGGAAGGCCAGTTTCTGTGTCAGTCCCCGAAAATATCGATGCAGTTCATGACATGATTTTATCATACCGTCGAATTGGGCTAAAACGGATGTCTCAAGAACTGAAGATTTCATACGAACGCGTTTATCATATAGTTCACGTCAATTTGGACATGAGAAAAATGGATCCCCGAATGTTTGAACGTTGACCAAAAGCGTGCAAGGGTAGAAGCATCGCGTTCGATCTGTGCTAGATTTGAAAACGATGTAGACTTCTTAAACCGAATTGTTACTAAGGGTACATTTCTACGATCCAGAAACAAAGCAACAATCGATGGAATGGCGACACTCTGGTTCTCCAAGACCTAAGAAGTTTCGTGTCCAAAAATCTGCTGGAAAAGTTCTTGCTTCAGTTTTTTAGGATTGCCATGGAGTTATCATGATCGATTTTTTGGATAAGGGTAGAACAATAACTGGAGATTACTATTCGACATAACTGACCAATCTACGGAAAAAATCAAAGAGAAAAGACGCGGAAAGCTATCCAAAGGTATTTTGTTTTTTCAGGACAACGCCCCAGTACACAAATTTCATGTTTCCATGCAAAAAATTCGTGATTTAGGGTTAGAATTACTAGAACAGCATCCTTATTCACCAGATTTGGCTCCGTTTGACTATCATTTCTTTCCTCAACTGAAAAAAAGTTTAAAAGGTCGTAAATTTTCTTCCAACGAGGAGGTAATAAAAGCTGTGGAGGACTGGTTTGCAGAACAAGAAGAAACATTTTTTTGGAAGGTCTAGAGACGTTGCAGGTTCGCTGTAATGAATGCATTCAATTAAGAGGAGAACATGTTGAGTAATAAAATATGTTGACATTGAAATTTTGTTACTTACTTTTGACAAATTTGGGAGTTAATTACATATCGAGTAATTCAAAGATCTGAATCACATAGATGTCAGACCAATATGAAATTGATTATTCCCAATCTGATTTTGATTATTCCCAATTTGATTATGTTAGTGCGCAATTTGATTGTGATAGTTGCCAATTTGAAGTTGAAAAGGTATAGTTTAGTCGAATATGCCTCTTCTCTAAACTTTCATTATTATTCTAATTCAGTCGTAATTGTTTTAATCAAATTACTTACTTAATATTATATAATACTTGATTGTACGTAAGACCTTCTGAAAACAGTGTCATCCAAATTTTAACATTGTGAATAATAACATTGAATGTTGTTTTATTTGATTGATTTTGGATTCACCAAGTTCCTTTGTAGGTCAGAATAATACAAGAATTGTTTCTCTGTAAATCAAAGAATTTATTATTTTATACAAAAATACAATTACATACAAGAATGTTGATCTTACCTGTGAATCAAAGAAACAACATTCAATGTTATTTTTCACAATGTCAAAATTTGGATGACACTGTTTTCAGAAGGTCTTACGTACAATTGATGGATAAAGAATAAATTGTGTCGACTCCGCGCAAAGTCATTGAACTTGAACAAGAGATATACAGGTAGTTATTTCTTACATATGAATAAAAAGGTTTTGATTTACTAAATAGCAAATAGCAACATTTTCAAAAACAAATTAGCGTCATGCGCTCGTGAAAAAAAACGAATCCAAAGGTGCATGATCATTGAAAATAATCGCAGGTGCTTGTTCTCAAAAGAGACATCCCTACATGTCGAGCACCATAGACATAAGGACCTAGACAGCACGAGTGCACTCTCTATTCAAGCCGTATGAGTATACAAAGTGGTAACTAACCCATTTTACGTATTTACAGTAACATACATACACATCCAGTTATTAATATATTTATCATCTGAATGCGGGGACCCCGATTGTCAGTTCGGGACTCGGGATCGATAACTGGGAGGGGTGCCCACCCGGTGCTGGCGCGCCAGCTTCTCTCTTCCAGACCGCCATTCTGCATCTGGCCTCTGGACGGGCAAGCGGAATCTCGAGCTTTCTTTCTCTCTTTCCTCCTTCATAAATGGATGAGGGAATCTTGGAGTGACGTGACTGCTAGCCGCTTGAACGACGGGTTGATAGTGTCACGATTTTTCGTGCTCTTCGAATTTTGGATCGCGTCCCTTTTGGCGTTTGAGATTTCTTTTTGTGGAAGTTCGCATTGACGAGAACATTCATTTTACTCAGGATGATAGTATTCCAAAATCTCAGAGAACAAATTCCACACGAATTTCCCTAAATACATAAAATAAGATTATCAGAAAATCCAATTGAGATTATGTTTCTTCAGTTTACTACCTTGCATATTTTGGTTTTATACAGGATGTTATACGAGAAATAGACTGCTCCACAAGAGTTAGGGATATCGTATTCAATCGTTTTTAAAAGTATGTAACCTTCGAGAAAATCGCTGTAAAATCATTTAAAACTCAATAACAACTTGAATCGATCCAATAAAAATCAGTATGAGATATTTCGTCAATCTGGTCGCCTTTTTTCTGAAGTTTGGTTCTCTGCATATGCTTCATGCATGTTCTTATTTTGAAATGAAGTCAGTTTATCAACGGCTTCGATTTGAAACGAGTTTTCTGAGAATGCCAAGACGTAAATCAACCAACGCTGAGGCTTTGGGGCTATCGGAATGCTACAGGGTGGCCAAACTCAGGTTGTTGTAGCGAAAAGGCTCCAAGTCAGCCAAAGTGTGATATCTCGACTTTGGAATAGGTTCAGGGAGACAGGTTCCGTGTTGGAAAGACCAAGGCTTGGTGGGCGACGAAATACAACACCTGCTCAGGATCGTTTCATCACCGTTTCGGCGAGAAGAAACCCTACATCTACGTTTTAGAATGCTGCGGAATACTCTTCAAAATGCAGATGGGGTCCAAGTTTCCATCGAAACCATCAGATGACGTTTGAAAGAGGTGAATCTAGGTTCTAGACGTCCATTTAGAGGAGTTCCATTAACACGTGACCATAAGCGTCAAAGACTGGAATGGGCAAGGCAACATATCAATTGGAACGATCAATGGCGTAGTGTCCTTTTCACTGATGAATCCAGATATGGACGATTTTCAGATTCTCGAAGAATAAGGGGATGGATAATCCCAAGCATACCCCGTAATCGTTGCTATGTCCAAGAAGTCCATCCATTCCGAGGGGGTAGTGTTATGGGCCGGAATATGTTTCAACGGGCGCACATATCTACACATTTGTCCTGGGAATATGACCGTCTTACACTATAGGGAGCATGTCATTGACAATGTTGTGCCAAATTTTCACGCTGCTATTGGTGTAACTTTTCAATTTCTAGACGATAACGCTAGACCGCACCGTGCAGCCATAGTTGAGAATGCGCGCGTTTAGCTTGGTATTCCACATTTACCAATACCTCCGCACTCACCAGATTTGAATTGCATAGAACATGCATGGGATATGCTCCAAAGAAGATTAGATAATCATCAACCTAACCCAGAATCCTTAAATGATCTGAGAGAGCTTCTGCCCCGTTTATGGAACCAAATTCCTCGAGAAATGTTCAACAACCTCGTGTTTAGTATGCAAAGAAGATGTCAAGCTGTTATTGATGTCCGTGGAGGCCATACATTGTATTGATAGTCTTAAAATGCTTGAATTCTCTGGGAATAAAATTTCGTTATTTTACTCGATTTTTCTTAACCACCCTGCAGACCTACAGGCTAAAATTAATTTGCAACTTAAAATCATAATAATATGAATTTTCATCACAAAAATCTTATTTTAACTATATTTTTTTGCAATTCAAGCAATATCCCTTACTCATGTGGAGCAGTTTATATCGGGTGCTTCTTTAGACTGATATAATTTTCTTCAGTTTGCTTTACAAGCTGGAGGTATCATAGGTTCATATTTCTTTAAAAACAATGCTGGAGCAAATGTTACAGTGAATGGTGCTCGTTACAGATCGAGGATCAATTATTATTTGGTATCGACTCAGAAGAGCTTTGGTTCCAACAAGATGGTGCTACACCTCATGCTGCTACCGTAACAAATGATTTATTGAAATTAATAGGTCTCCAAGATCATGCGACAAAATTCTAATAGGTCTTTGGAAACTCTTGAAATTATCAAACGAGAATGGGGAATACTGAAAAATTATTTCCTATGCTAGCATCTCAGTCACTCCAATACTTCCAGAAAGAATAAGATTTGTCTCTATTGGTTGCATGAATTTATGAGTTCTTTCTTATATACTCATTGTGTAGCCCTGGTACTCACATTTTGAATTTAACGAATTTTTACTAGAAGAGTTTTCTGATATGTGAATGAAGAAATATCGGTCGAAAAAAATCAACAGATCTTACTTAAACTGCGAATCATGAAATGTTCTCATGGATAAATTTGTCGTTGAAGATTATTGATTATTGATATCTCCATCCCCGAGATATGGAAACTTTTTCACTCAGTATCTCGAAAAAATTACAGAAAATCATAAGTTTATCATAAATAATATTTAAAAAATATTTTCATTCATCCAACGTCTAGCACAATACAGATATTTAATATTGCAGTTAAACTATCAAATTAATCAATTCATCTGATTCTAAAATACATGACTATATTACTGATGGTGCATTTCTTATTTAAAAGAATACCGCATTATGTACCCTCGTAAAATACAGTCCGCATAGAATTTGCCTTAGACAGTACGAGAATAAATTGGGTTGAATAATGATATATGATTAAAAAAATAATATAATTTATTACGAAATAGTGTGCAAGGAATTATAACAACGTTCCAATTTTCTAAGTTGCGATTTGTTTATGGTCTACCTCCTTCTGAATGAGGATAATTCATATTTCAAAGTCACCTTCAAGATCGCTGCAAGGTTTAGTTAAAGCCAAGTAATGTAAAATTTTTGCTTGTAAATCCTTCATATTAAAAGTTGAAGGATACAAGAATTGGTATGTTATATTAAAATAACTTCTCATTCTGAACAAATTAGACATTCTATAGCAGATTAGACTTCTTTTGAAGTTAAAATTTGACTCACTCGAAAAGACAATAAACAAATGTCTCAGTGAAGATACAATTTTAAATGGGTGTAGGAATAATTTACGGATGCACGGTATATTATGAGAAGACCATTATTCAAATTACTATAAGGTTATTGCTCAATGAATCGTAGTGACCCGGCCTGTCATTTTGCTCTCGAGATTGAGCAGTTCCTCGAAAATCGCAACACAATTTATTCCTGGAAACGAAACTGTAACCAGCGAAGGCAAAGAAAGCCCTTCATTGCCAGAATGCTCGATAAATTTTAGTAAATTTCGTTCCGCTAGTTACTGCAGGGTGCGGCTCATCAATCATTTTCCATTTCATACTCATTAGTCAGTTATTGTTCCAATATTCCGAAATTAATTGAAATTGTCATCCCGAATTTGAGCTACACGAATCGCTGGACGTCCCCCTTTTTTCCTGGGATAAGACTTCGTCATAATTTGCTTCAATAGAGATTATAAATTCTTTCGATACTGCTGGATCTCAGGAGAAAATTTGTATGAAGTCGATTTCAGTTGAAGATCTTTGTACCGAATTATTGTAGCCTATTTACGAGCTGTATTGTTTTACAACGAACATATTCAAATCTAAAATGTGAACAAGCCACAGGGTGGTGAATCAATCATCGTGGTCATATTGAAATAATAGTGGGATTTCTTATTTTTATTTATTCAAATGAATTTCCTTTCCGAGTAGAGACCGACTCAATCAAATATAAAAAATATTCGTAGTTAATTTTTAAGAGACAAAAATAATCTTATTCTTTAGAACAAAATGAAGCATTCTACACACGATTCAGGAATAATTCCTGTAGTATAAATTTCCTCGATGAAATTCGAGATAGAGATGTAGGGAAAGTAGAGATATACGAAAGGTATTTTCAGCATTTACTAATGATCCTCTTGATGTCTTGCTATTTCTGCCACGCAGAAATAATAAGAATGAATTCGTACTATCTACTCGGAGCATCTAAATGAGATTTCCATGCAGCGCCTTAGGCGATGGAAAATTCTGAAGTGAAATTAATTTGAAATTAATAATCAGGTCTTGCCTACCTACACAACCTCAGATTTGTAATGGAGATAGATATCGTAGCCGTGAAATAGCGATCCAAATTTCAATAAGCATGCGAACAGAATATTTTCGTCGATGAGAAAAGTTTGTGGAGTCAGGAAATATTATTCGTAATTTTTCGTGTCAATGATTCGATAATGATTCCACTATCGGAGATGTGAGTAAAGTTCTGCTTGATTTTCTAGGACGAAGAGTGGAGCAACCACTGAACTCAGTTTAGTAGAAAGTTTTGTAATGATCGAGCATAGGTATACTAAGTCACGCATGATCTCATTTATTTTATTCCACGTCCAATAGGTCTTTTACTGCGGAATCCAAACAGCTATCAAGGGGCTTAAAATTTATGTGCACAAGCAATGCAGCAGATTGCGTTGTCATAGTCATAGGCACTAGTCGCATTTAGAGTCATGTCGGCAATAGGTACATAGAAAGACTTTCACGGATATAATTCCTATTGCTTATTTATGTATTATGTTAGTATGCCAGAAAGTTCGATAAATACTGAGTACGTATATGTGGAAATGAAAAAAATTCAAGAACTAACAAGTCGTACTTAATGCTTTTTTCATTTCTTCTTCTTCTTCGTCGTATTTTAGGCTGTCAGCCTGTTTTTTTCCGACTTCACCGTTCCTCTCATCAGATGTTTATATCCAGGATATTCTCCCCATGGTGTTCTAACCATTGGTCTCCTGGTTTCTGGTATTCCATCTCTCGTAGTCCATTTGGACTAATTTTATTTTTTGTTAAAAAACGCTTACGTTTGACAATTCTCTATTTGTTATTCAGTTAGTATGATATCGATATATCATGCTACCTCTATGTTCGTTCGTGGTTCATTGAAAATTCTAAATGGAATAGTGGAGAGAGTATAATCGAACATATCCAACATAATTTAATTTTCATATAAATTGCCCATTTAATAGAAACATGTCACCGCAAACCAAATTAGTTTTTATATGAGTTACTTCCATGTACATGACCTTCGAAAACGACATGAAAATTTGATCGTTATCATTTGAAATTATACACACGGTATACATATGTTGTTGCAGGTTCAGTTTTAATGAAAACAACAGAAATTAATTGTTATATTTGTTGCATCAATGGATAAATGAAATTACGGTAATCCTACGTAATCTTCTGCATTTGAAATTAACATGTTGGTTGATAATTATTCTGCTCTAGAATGGACTAGTAGGCCAGTAGATCAACCTTGAGGTAGATCCACCTTGGAGGTAGATCCAAGTTTTAGGTAGATCCACCTTTAAGGTAGATCCATCCTGAACATAGATCGAACTTCAATACGACATTTCACAGAAATGTCAGAGAATCACCAAAAAGTTATGAGAATCATATAATTCACTTTCAAGATAAAAAGCATTTATATTTGTTGGATGGCTTGAATAATTTTGCACGTGCGTATTGACTAGTAGCGAGAAGGAAGTGTCCGGTTGCTCAAACCAAATAGTGCGCGGAGTATTGTTATAGCGCTATACTTGCCTGAAGTCGCTGTCTTCGTATTGTTGCGGAATCAGATATGTCTCGACCATAAAAAAGCACCTATTCTATTTATTTCACATTGTAGAATCATTATGAGAATGAATTAATACCATTTCTATTATGGTACTTCAATCATATTCTGACAAAGAAATTCTTAGCTTTTTATCACTCTATTGAAATAAATATTTCATTTACAATTCCAACTTTTCTGAACGAAAAGTTCAAAACACGTTTAATATACCACACTTGATAATACCTCAATCCATACGTTTCAATGAACCTCCATTTCAGTGTTCAAAGTTATTGAGTATAGATCTGTTGGTTTGCATCCAGATAGATATATTAGATCATTTCGATTTTGGATAGATGATTACCTCAAATAATTTCTTCAGTTACACAGGCTGTATGCTCCAACTTTATCATATGAACTTCATTAGTTCCGTAGTTCGGGAGACTTTTATGATCCCAGCTATGTATTACATGATAGATTATTAGAAAATAACAAAGTATCCAACTGAAAGTTGAAATTTACAATGAGCACCTCATTGAATAAGCTTCAATTTCAAAAAGCTATCAGAAAACTCTCTAGTGAATAATTCAAAATAAAACACAAAACTGACTATAAGTCCAATAATAAATAAATCTCCAGACAACAAACTCTTGAAACCTATAGAAATTAGGTAACATTTTTCCAAAATGTAATGCACTAAAAAATTTCAATCACCGTTCAATAAAGGATCACAATGCATCCGAATTTGCTTGAATAAGTAATTATAAATCGGTTTGGTAAACATCATTTCAGGTCCACCAGTTGTAGTAGGAGTCACCATGTACGTCTTGAGCATAAGCTCACTTTCAGAAGTTAAAATGGTACCTAACTTCATATTAACATTGAATTGGAGCTCAGATCAAACGAAATAACAGATGGGACCTAATAAACTAAGTGAAATACACACAATTCTTACAAAAAGGGTTCCGTACCGTACACAAAACGAAATTCGAATATTTCTGAATTCATTCGACATATCTTCAAATCAAGATGGTATTGCTATGTTTGCAGCAATGTAATGTTAGTAATTGGTTTGGAACGCCAAGTGAAGTTTTTCTTTTCCATTTCTAATCTTGATAAATTTTAAATGATTGTTAATAATGCCTTCACAGAAGTCTGATATTCTGTTAACAACTGGATGATAGTTGTGAATCCAGAATACATATAGTCAAGGTGACACTCTTGTATAGCCTGTTGAAACTGCAATTATCAAATATTCGCTTCAAAATGCTAAAACGATACACCACTTGCCAAAGCTGAACCAGCACACAAATATGGCACATAGTCCCTTGGATGGATAAAGGCCTTCCTCAGACAAATGAAAATTTACAATTTGAGACGTCCCTACTGGCCTTTGACCAACCTTGGAACTAACCGAAACAGGTTTGAACACGAGTGCGTCCTTGGCTATCCCTGGTCTTAGGTTTCGGAACCCTTGCACAGGTCAGGATTAGCAAGTAATGCTTGCTTTATAGGGTTTTCACTTGTCTGTTTTTCTCAAGATCTTACGCTCAAAACTTGTTAGAATACACTTAGTGACACGTTTCCGCATGTCCTCTCCCAGCGCTTGGCGGTCTGGGGGTTGTGGAATTGTTGTTATGTTGTGGTTATTGGCTTGCAGGCTCCCCTGTAGAGGTGGGAGTTACAATGTACGTGCTGAGCATCAGTTCTCTGTCTGAGGTCCAGATGGTATATATCTAAGATGGACAATGATATACCTAGTGTATCTCCTGTTTCCAAGCTCGAATATGCATGGATCGAGCAGGTGGGCAGGTTGAGGGTAACGAAAAATACGTGACATCATCTGCTTTTCAATGATTTGGGTACTTGGATCACATATATTTTTTTCAATAAAACTGTTTATGTTTCGATTTTTTTCAGAAGTCAACTCAGAAAGTATTTGTCACGACAATAATGTTCTGGTCCAATATTGTAAAAGCTAGAGCAACTAACCAAGTTGGCAAAATAGTATAGTTGTAGCAAAGCTCGAAATATTCAACCATATTTGGAACTGAGAGAGGTCGATAATATTCAGGGGCTGTGTTAAAACTCAATCAAATTTCCATAAAACTTTTTTCAAATGATGTTATGCTTCAAATATGCAGTGTGTTAATTTGAATACCTTTAGAATTAAACGTTTTCAAATTGACACAGGCTCTTTGGAACATAGCGAAAATAAAAATCATAAATCCGATCAAAATAAATCAATGAATAGCTGAAACATATGGAAAAATGTTTCTTTCGATCTCATCTTCACGATTATATATTATTTTAAAACCCATTGTCACCATTTAATGTGAAACAATTGGCAATGAATTGCTATATGGTTCAAACATTTGGTGACATGCCTCAACATGCTACTGGGTTCACCGTAAACATTGACCCCCTTTGAAATTATTGATTCGATAATAAATGGTTAAGAAGTACTTTGAAACACAAAATATATCAACTGTAATTTGTGCATAGCCTTCCCGTCCCTAATTTTTTGTAAGCTCGTAATTCTACATAAACCTAATTTTTTTTGTAACAGGCTGTGTAAAGGCCAAAATTCTTGGCCCTACATAATAATGAAGAATTTACTACGTTGTTATTCCAGTGTGTTGATGATTTTGGTTCCTAAATTAGAAATAAACCATTTACTTGGAAGACAAACGCTAATCCAAATTCAACTAATGACTTTCATTAAATATCCACTAAAACAATTATGTGACGACAAGTAGTCGGAACTGAGTCAACATTCTTCATCAACAACTTCTTGCTTGGACCATTTCTGATTAGTGAAAAGTTCATTTTCAAGTTCGAGAGTTGTTAAGCAAGTGGTGTCACGTCCATTCGTTGAATCAGGAGTTTGATTTGGTTTTCTCGGATGGACTTACTTGTTTAACATTGCAGGCCCGCCTGTCGAGGTGGGGGTCACGATGTACGTCCTCAGTATCAGCTCAGTCTCCGAGGTCATGATGGTATCTACCTATTTGTATTTTTGTCTCGTGTGATTATTGTCTCTTTCTCACAGCTGGTTGAAACTTGAAATTTGTAATTATTTGAAATAATCAGTCAACAAACATTATATTTCTGCATGATCAGATTTTAAGAGTGTTCAATAAATTGAGTTGAGCTTGTATCTCTTATGTTTCCTGAGAATATAACCTCACAGTAACCTGGAATCAAGAGGATGTAGACGTCCCTCCCTTTTTCACAGAAGAGACTCTTGAAAAGTTCTCAGAAGTCAAATCATCATTTCTTGACGCTGATTCAAAATGGCGAATGCGACGGTTACAAAAACCTACTAATTTCGAAATGACACATCCCCAATATATAAGTAGGAAAAAGGTGATGATTTCTGTTTCACGTTCCTTTAGGCCATAGATAATTCAACTATGTTTTCTCACAACCCTTATTAATACACAAATGATTCACCTGATCATTAGCGAATTTTAGAGATATGAAAGAGAAATAAACGTGAAATTTTGGTTGCAGCTTAACCGAGATCTTTTTTTGAAATATCCCCAATGGAATTTCGTTTCGATTGAACCGGCAATGACTTTGTTTTCGAATAAAAAAATCCTGTATTAGCACTAGAAATACTACTGAGGGGTGTCTAAAAACTTCTTCGCATGGATACCAAGAATGAGCTTTTAATTGTAATAATTATTGTTTGTAATGTTTTTACCATATCTGTCAGGGATTCTTCAAAGAATTGAATATCCCAGAAAAAAATTTAGTTGGAGAACGATCTAAAATTCCAGAATTTCACCTGAAAATCATGAAAGCTTTAATATACTGATGTTCCAATCGAAAAATAGACCACATCGTGTTATATCAACAACCAACATTCAAGCTTTCAGGTTTAGTTCTCTATAAACCTGTATATCTTTCGAATAAAAAATTCTCAACAAAATTTCTTGCCTCGAATAAGAAGTTAAATAAAAATCTGTTTTTCAAGATAATTCCTGAATCAAAAAGATACAGCTCAACTAAACTATTCTTTTTCTCTTGTTACTAAATAAATTATACTAAAAATGCTTGTATATACAGCCAGCTATGAGATACGTCAGCTTCAAAAAGATTTTGAGGTGTATTGAATGTCATAATGAAATCTTCGAGATGTTGAACTGTATACTCATTGTCTGTGATTCTCCATCATGATATATGAAGCAGAATGTTCGCTATACATAGCTAATATTTGAACAGGTCGCAGTCTTGAATACTATAACTGCGTGCATGGCCCTACTTAATGTTTTTTCCTATCGAAATATAAATGTATCGCTTACGCTCTATGTCTCCCCGAAAATTTCTTTCACATACCTTTCAGACTTCCATTTGCCCATCACACAATTGGAGCGATAGGAGAGTTTTATAATGAAGATGAACGTGGAACACAAAGCGACAGATTCACATCTCTGAGAACTTTTAAGGAATGACTTTTCACACATGAAATTTCATATTTTGGTCGGAATTTGGAGCTTCGGAAAATGAGGGAAAACTTTTGTGAAGAACAATAATACGGGATGATCAGAAAGATGGTGCTAGTTGCTCTTCAAAGTTAGAATTCTGAGATTTTCAGGAACAGTTCGTCGTTCTAATTTTGACGAAAAAATCATACAGGGTATTCACAAAAACATTGCGAATTTTGATTCGAGTTTTCATCAAATTTTTCGTATTTCAAATGGAAAACAATATTTTTTTTTCGAAGCATATTGAATTATAGTTACAAAAGCAGCAAAGGTATACACTATATAAATAGTTGCGAAAAAATTTAAAGGGGGATTTCTTGTCAAAAATAGGGTGGATCTTTTTGTTTTTAGTCCAATCTGCTCAGTTGCAGGCCTCTAAAGATGGCTCTGGAAAAACATTTTCAAATTTTCTTCTTAAAACAATATCTTGCTCAGCGTCAATTTCACCACGGTGGGAGCATATAGAGCATCACCGATACGTCAAAATCTGGGCATGAGTGTATTAAAGTGATCGTGTGTCTGAGCATTCAAAGCGATACTAAAGGGATCAGAAACGGGCATGCAAACCCGTGGAAAACCAAATCAAATTGAAGATCACTAATAAAACGTGATCTGGCCTGTCCCTTTTAACCAGCTCAGTCAAGTGTGTCCTAATGGCCTGCATTCACGATCTGCACCATGCGTTGGGAGGCAGATAAGTAACTGCATGTAGCTACATTTCGCATTAGCCATTTAACTAATAGATATATGAATCTCTAATCATTCCCTCTGACGAAGTTATGCAAATGCTGATGTTTGGCATGAATAATAGTTCGGTTCCATTAAATTTTACATTTATTAGTTAACAGGTCCTTGCGAGATGAGCTCAACACTTAGATGGCTTTTATGCTTAGTAAAGGTAGTTGTCAAAATTGCATGGTATCTTACTGATCGGCATTGAATATATTTCACTAGGAATAGGTTTAATTTGAAGCTTCCGTGGTATTATAATATCATTGAATCTATTGGAATATTTAGTATTCGTACATCAAATCATCGACTCATCACACCATATTCCCCAATTATATCATCATTGAAGGTATCAGTCGAACTAAATTAAAAACATTCCCAAGCCAGTTATCAACATAGGACTAGATCTAAGCTGACTTCAGCGAAGAATAGAGCATGCATTTGAAGTATGGTTGAAAAACATTGATTCAAAATAAGAGGAATGTGCTTATTTCCAAACCATAGTGAGAAACGTTATCTCTACACATTTTCTTGCCTCATGCTTGGATCTATAGTCTGTAGTAGACTGAAAGAGATACATCTAGAAGGAACGTCTTGAGGGCATTCGAATCAACCGGAAAACTCTACTGGATATAAGTTAAATAAGCTGCAGAACTTGCATTTGACTAGTAGGGACCAGTAGGGATTTTTGGATATTTCCAACTATAGGAGGTGTAGGCTGAGATGATATGCCACATTGTGTGGCAACGAAACCTTTACTCATAATCTTCGGTTGTTTCAAAACGCCAAAGGAGACTGACTGGAGCATTTTCATAGTGTGACATTCTTGGACAATAAATTATAAGTATTGTGGGACTAAGAACCATCTGAAGGCGGCAGTTCAAATGGTGAAGGATATACCTTGCGAAAACTGAATTTTTATATCTGCTGGTCCTGAACCCTTCTGTGGCTTTGTAAAGGACCACCATAGGCAGCGTTACAGCATTGGGAGATGCTAAATATGACACTTCTGTGTAGAAGATATCCAGGACTAAAACAAGCGACAAGATTAGAAGAGTTCTCGCCGTCCATCCAATATCTATTAGCAAATCTTTAGATAGAAAATATAATTTATATCTTATACAAATATAAACTCATAAGATTACAGAATGGCCCGTCAATTGAAGTTCAAAGCTGAATTTTGGATGCCTTACATCTCAGTAATGTATGTTATATGATTTTCAGTTGTTTAGGTTATAGTGTGTGATACATCGTTTTGAAGGTTTTGCTATTATTTTTATGAATATGATCAAAAGTTCCTGTTTGCCATTCATCTCGGTTGAAAAAACTTGTTGGGAATTATGGGTGAAGTACAATAAGCGTTTTTGTGTCTCAACGAATACTTACTGTTGGGGCAATGAAATTGTTTATCTTTTGCCATTAGATAATAATTTAGTTCTCATGTAATGTTTTATCGAGATTTTGTGACACTAAGGTGTGTTCGATTGATCAACGATAGCAGCAAACCTATCAACTGCAAAAAGTACAACAAAATTTTGTTGAGGAAATTGAAGAAGAATTCAATTAGATCCTAGAAGCAAATGAGAAAGAAAGTTCCAGTACCTCAATACTTAGACATAGGCAAATTGTAATGTGTTCTGTAATATTTAACATTCTGAAAATAATTATCGTTGAAAATAAATCTCCACAAATGACCTAAGTAAATCTAAATAAATGTGATGGGAACACTACTGAGAAAATCATTTAAATAATTATCTCCTTAACTCCTGAAAATTGTATGTCATGCATGAAGGATCTTCAGAAACTGAACTTCACAGATCGTGAGGTGAGCCTTTATTTTTAACAGGGGGTAGAACTTATGAAATTCGCCCATATGAACATTCGAGATGGCGAAGTGATTAAGCTTTGAAGTTTATTCATTGAATCAATAAATGTGGATCTGTTTTTTCATCTGCAAAACAGCAAGTGGCACCCATTCTTCGAACTATTCGGGTTTAGTCCAGTTTCGTACGTGTGGGGATCAATTTAATTGATGTTTCTTCAGTTTGGGGCTTTTATATAGAAACGTTTCGTGAAATGGTTCATTTTGATGAGTTCTACCTCCTGTTGAAAAAGACTCTCCGTCAAGGGATTCAAATTTCAGCTTTGGACGTCAACTGATGGGCCATTCTGTAAACACCAACTGCCTTAGTTGAATCAAGCTAAATTTTATCGAAGTATATGAATAAATAGCAATGAAATTTCGATCAGGAAACGGTTGATGCCTTTACTAAAGAATGTCATCAAATTATGTTTTTATGTGAAAGCATGTCTCCAGTTGCATGCACACACGCACATTTCATGATGTATCCATTTCATGTGTAAATTACCATAGAGAAGCTCCTGGCACTCGTTTCTAGTTAGAATAGTCGTGTAAATCGAACGATATGTTCAGTTTTTTCCTTTTCAGGATTTCACGCTTGATTTTTACTTTCGACAATTTTGGACTGACCCAAGACTGGCCTTTCGGAAACAACCGGAAGTGGAAACTTTATCAGTGGGATCCGAGTTCATCAAGAACATATGGGTGCCTGACACATTCTTCGTGAACGAGAAGCAGTCTTATTTTCACGTAGCCACTACTTCGAATGAATTCATCAGGATTCATCACTCAGGGTCAATCACAAGAAGTATTCGGTGAGTTTTTTTATTATTTCAGTCAGGAAGAGCATTGGTCTAATTGTTTAAGTATTGAAATATCGAAACTTGGATCAAGATAGAGACAAACGCACTAAATATACAGGGTCTTTCACGAGGAACCTCACCCATATTTATACGGGAAACTACTGAACGTTTTTTCATGAAATTCAGCACTTATAAGTATTTCACGATGCTGATGAAATCTAAAATATTTTCAAGGCATGAGCACCTCCGGTTTTTCCGGAAATGACGTCAACTTCCGTTTTTCAAATCAGAACACCATTTTTTCATTGCAGAAATAGATTCCTTAGAAAATTTCAAGTTATTTTGATGTAACATTTTTCAGTTTTGGTTGGAAAATTCTCTCTGAGCGGGAAAATTCGAAAAAAAAATCGAAAATAGAGCTCCGCTGAAACAAGAATAACTTCGAGGTTTTTGGATGGAAAATTTTCATTTTTGGGATTTTTCAAGATGTAAAATTGATGTATCCACTTTGAAAATCAAAATCGCGATTCATGATACAGGGGGTGAAAAAATCGCTTTCAAAGTTAGGGATGACAAAATCGTGAAAAATCAATTTTTTCAAATTAGAACCCCATTTTTTTATGGCAGATATTGAATCTACGTTAAAAAATAATGTGAGTGTATGCATTACACCCTTGCCCTAAAGTGGATATTAACTCAGAAAATATCCATTTTAGGGCAAGGGTGTGATGCATAAATTGATTTTTCACGATTTTGTCATCCCTAACTTTGAAAGCGATTTTTTCACCCCCTGTATCATGAATCGCGATTTAGATTTCGAAAGTGGATACATCAATCTTACATCTTGGAAAATCCCAAAAATGAAAATTTTCCATCCAAAAACCTCGAAGTTATTCTTGTTTCAGCGGAGCTCTATTTTCGATTTTTTTTTCGAATTTTCCCGCTCAGAGAGAATTTTCCAACCAAAACTGAAAAATGTTACATCAAAATAACTTGAAATTTTCTAAGGAATCTATTTCTGCAATAAAAAAATGGTGTTCTAATTTGAAAAACGGAAGTTGACGTCATTTCCGGAAAAACCGGAGGTGCTCATGCCTTGAAAATATTTTAGATTTCATCAGCATCGTGAAATACTTATAAGTGCTGAATTTCATGAAAATACGTTCAGTAGTTTCCCGTATAAATATGGGTGAGGTTCCTCGTGAAAGACCCTGTATAAAGAATGAAATTCATTCATTCGTGAAATCAGGCATTTCGTTGTGATTTGATGAAAAATAGGTTGGAGGTTTGAATAGAATGACCTTGTATTGCATATTCACTTTTGTGCATTATTCGCATAGGTGATTCTAATGAAATCCCGCTCAATTAGGTGGGACATCTCTGCCAACCTCTTGAATACGGAAGTTGCTTTCACGTTTGCGTGTTCGATAGATCACAACACGCACAAGTTTGTAACACATTCATACCTAAACGAGTACTAATTCAACATGATACTCAGAACCATGCACTAGTTCGAAACTAATCGCCAATTGATCCTTGTGGGTTCAAAGCTGATGGGCTTTGAGGGCATGTCAAATGATGTGATGGACGCGAGCAATTATTCGATCCAATTGTTTTTGAAGAGATTCTGCATGGTTGAGTCTTCGAGGATCGTTGTCTTGGTGCTCGAACTTTGTTAATCAGTGTAGGACTCACCTTCATTATCCAATTATTGTCAAGTAACATAGGTATATCTAATGAAAAGTTTAAGGTCCTTGAATCAAAGCTCAATATTCTGTTATTGCCTTATTTTCAATTCCGAATCTTCGTGATTGTCGAACCACAAAAATATATCGCGTTTAATCAGTTAAGTCAGAAACTTGGGAAACTTTAAAGTAATGAAATATTTTTCACAATAAAAGAAACTATCAGATTAGGAGAAGTCATATAGAAAGCACGAGAAATTGGCAGTTTCGTATGAGAGATCGATAAAGCTGAAATAATTTTCTGTTTTATGGTTGTTTCAAGAACTTGCCAGACCAATTATCTGCTCTACGTCAAAGTAATTCTGTAACCGTGTAACCAATACCTACTCGCTCAGCGTTAATAGAATGGCGGGGACTATGTTATGAAGTTAGGTTTGGGTTCCGAAATAATTGCAATCTAGGTCAAGATCAAGTGGAGGACAATTGGATAATACCCCTTCTCGTTATAACTGTGGAAAGTACAGCTTAAAACCATTATTTTATAACTGTTTTTGTTTCAGGTTGACGATTACTGCTTCTTGTCCAATGAACCTTCAATACTTTCCAATGGATCGTCAATTATGTCAAATAGAAATAGAAAGTTGTGAGTATACGTCTCAATGGAACATTTTTAAAAGCTAGAGTTCTATTTTTATCAAAGAATATGAAACCATTTCTCATTTAGTTTTGAATATACAGGGTGTTTCCCCAATTTTTAAGGTACAACCATTATATAGTTTATAATTCACATAAAATATACTAATTAATAATAATAATTAATAACTTCATCATAACTTCATACCAGCATTTTCAGTGTTCTACTTATCCTAAAAGGGGTGTTACCTTTTTTTGAAACACCCTGTATAGATAGAGCGTTGTTATATGAACCGACACCTCCACCAATTTGCAACTATTTTTTTTCGTAATTTATGGATTTTTGATTGAAATGTACAATTCGTTTAGAGAAAATTCAACTTAATTGTACGACAAACACCAAGACTTCCATTTATGGTACATGACATGGTACACATGACAATCTTCATGACCATTCAATGAAAGTTTGAATCCTAGTTCACTTTAAATCCTTATTTAAATTTTTTCCGAAAAATTGTTCACGGAATATTGTTTCTAATACTACTTAAATATAGAGCCAAACTCTGAGTGCACTTAGTTGGACAAAGATAGAATATTTGGGTTGGAAATCCAACATCTTGAATACTCAGAATAATGGTTGCAAATTGGTGGAGGTGCCAGTCAAGAAAGAATTATCAACTTAATTCTGCTAATCATATCGAAAGTGTCTGAATCTCACTCGAGACATATCGATTTTATTTTGACGATAATATCTCTTTTATTACTAAGCGAACGTGTTTGTCCTTTTTCAAGGCTACATTATAAAACGACAGACCATGAGTTACTTCCTAATTTTCTCTGAATAATCTCCATGATATATTTTTTGTGTTACAAAATGGTTTCCGACAAATTTCATCGGAGTTAACCAAAACGGGAGTAGCTTCCATTGCTGTACACATTTCATTGGAAGAAACATGTATGTGTCCTCCAATGAGATGTTTTTATTGGGTCCAATAATATATAACACAAAACAAAATGGTTTCTGCCAAATTTCATCGGAGTTCACCAAAATGGGAGTAGCTTCCACTGCTGTACACATTTCATTGGAAGAAACATGTATGTGTCCTCCAATGAAATTTTTTTATTGGGTCCAATAATATATAACACAAAACAAAATGGTTTCCGCCAAATTTCATCGGAGTTCACCAAAATGGGAGTAGCTTTCATTGCTGTACACATTTCATTGGAAGAAACATGTATGTGTCCTCCAATGAAATTTTTTTATTGGGTCCAATAATATATAACACAAAACAAAATGGTTTCCGACAAATTTCATCGGAGTTCACCAAAATGGGAGTGAGTAGCTTCCATTGCTGTACACATTTCATTGGAAGAAACATGTATGTGTCCTCCAATGAAATGTTTTTATTGAGTCCAATAATATATAACACAAAAATGTATATAAATGATGTGCACACCTGTAATAGAACATGCATACAAAATCATTTCGTGCACAAATTACACACATACTACCGCTTAAGCGTCCATCTTCGCAGTGAGGCTTTTTACTCGTCGCAGTTTCTCATCTGCGGAGTTAAGCCGTGCGGTCAGAACGCAGGTAATAAGATTATAGGGTGCAGTGATAACTGCAGGTTATAAGCTTTACGCTTCATGATGGACTGAATGACTGAATGACTTGCGCTCAGAGACGCTAGTGAAAGGGTGCAGTGAAAACTGCATGTTTTCAACCCGGGATCTCAAACGTCGGGTCGATCTTGAAAATCTCCACCGTTGAATTCAGGAACTCGAAGATAATGGGAAGCCCTCGCCGATGCCGCTCAGAGCCGCAGTGAAAACTGCGGGTGATAGGGTGCAGTGAAAACTGCATGTTTTCGACCCGGGATCTCCAACGTCGGGTCGATCTTGAAAACCTCCACCGTTGAATTCAGGAACTCGAAGATCATGGGAATCTCTCGCCGATGCTGCTCAAAGCTGCAGTGAGAACTGCAGGTGAAAAGTTGCAGTGAAAACTGCATGTTTTCGACCCGGGATCTCCAACGTCGGGTCGATCTTGAAAACCTCCACCGTTGAATTCAGGAACTCGAAGATCATGGGAAGCTCTCGCCGATGCTGCTCAAAGCTGCAGTGAGAACTGCAGGTGAAAAGTTGCAGTGAAAACTGCATGTTTTCAACCCGGGATCTCCAACGTCGGGTCGATCTTGAAAACCTCCACCGTTGAATTCAGGAACTCGAAGATCATGGGAAGCTCTCGCCGATGCTGCTCAAAGCTGCAGTGAGAACTGCAGGTGAAAAGTTGCAGTGAAAACTGCATGTTTTCGACCCGGGATCTCCAACGTCGGGTCGATCTTGAAAACCTCCACCGTTGAATTCAGGAACTCGAAGATCATGGGAATCTCTCGCCGATGCTGCTCAAAGCTGCAGTGAGAACTGCAGGTGAAAAGTTGCAGTGAAAACTGCATGTTTTCGACCCGGGATCTCCAACGTCGGGTCGATCTTAAAAACCTCCACCGTTGAATTCAGGAACTCGAAGATCATGGGAATCTCTCGCCGATGCTGCTCAAAGCTGCAGTGAGAACTGCAGGTGAAAAGTTGCAGTGAAAACTGCATATTTTCAGCCCGGGATATCCAACGTCGGGCCGATCTTCAAAACCTCCACCGTCGAATTCAGGAACTCGAAGTCGTCTCCGATGCCGCAGTGAGAACTGCAGGGGAAAGGTTGCAGTGAGAACTGCATGTTTTTAGCCAGCGATGATCTCCACCGTCGAATTCAGGAACTCCAAGATGATAGTAAGCCCTCTCCAATGCTGCTGAAGTGAAGACTGCGGGTAGCTGGAATCATCATTAGGTCCATTCGTCTTGGGTGCTGCTGCTGCTGCTGCTGGATCGAGGGGATGAATCGATATGATAAAATCAATTAGAAATCATCTCCTTTTATACAATTTTTTGGTTGATTGACAAGCTCCAATAGGATAATTCGAAGCCTGACGGTTGTCACTGATGGGGGCGTGGTTTCGCGAATTCAACGTTTTCTATGTTCGTCAATTTTGCTTTCGAAATTCGACTAATTAATCCAATTTCTATGTCGAAATCACTTCCTAACAATATATCATTCTGTGTAATAGGATACGAATGGGTTTTACGTTTATGTACCTAATCTGTATAATCCTGAGAGGATAGATGAATTATTCTTACAACCTATTCGGTGAAGACAGTTTTATTGTTATCACAATTATTTTCCTGCGAACATGAATATGAAGTTGACGGAAAATTGCTTGGGTGTAAACAAAATTTTCTAAATAAATGAACAATGATCCTACAGAGTGATTCACGGTGAATGGCACATCATACGTTTCTGGTGAACCAGACATCGGATCGGTTTGAAAATTTAATGGAGTGCATTATCGGACATTCTGTACCCAAAAAAATGTTTTCGTCAATGCGGTGATGCCACTTCTATTAGAAAGTAGTAGCAATTATTTTAATTTTTCAAATGGAAACACATGGTATATTATATTATTTTTGGAATCTCCAACAACTTCTCGACAACTTTTCTCAATATTTCCCTATCCTATATGTTGCCTTTTCGAAATATAAATTAATTTCAATTTTTTTCCTCGGAAATCATGACCTCTAAAAATGCGGATAACTTTGGGTTGAGGAACACTGTGCCATTGAAATTTGGTTTGGAGTTAGGTGATACATGAATTCTTCCAACACATCAGCCTGATCTACGTTAATTCAATACAGGGTGGTGAAAAATACAGTTTTTTCGTTTGCTTGAAAAAGTGACTCATTCTGCTATACTCACAGAGAAATATCCACGTTATCACTTCTATTTCAAGAACGCAAACTGTCGACTAAAAAAAAGTCTTATATCTGAATGAATTTCCCTAGAGGATGTTGAACTCAACTTGAGATTGACCCAAACAAAGTCGATTAGAAAAGAATTCCCTTCTCATTCGACACCCTTGTACGGGTACTCAGGCCTCCAATGGAGAAGACATTGGAGTGTGAATCGATTGCCCACTCCAAACAAAAGTTCAAGTGAAAAATGCTGTTGGAGAATGTATCCTCGAAAAACATTTTTGCTCAAGGGTGATGCAACGAGTATGTATTAGATTCGCTAATTGGAAGTTCATTAATTCGAGGGGTGTACTTTATAAACGGAGTGCCTCATTTTCGAACGAGGGGTCTTGCGTAAAATCCTACTTGAGAACTCCAAAACGAAACTCCACTGATTATTCCTCTCATTATGAAATTGACCTTCTTTTTTTCAATGAATCCTTCAGATGGGTGATTAAATACCAAGGCTTGTTAGTAACGGTAAATGTTTGTCCTGCATATTGATTTTAGTTTCACTGTTTCTTATAATTCTTAGCAAGAGTATATGAAAATACATTAATCTAAGATTTCATTTCCGATCAATAATTGTATGTAGTCTCTGTATTATTTCTTAATAGCTCCCATTCGCGTGTGGGATGCTTTATTTTGTTCCCAAGGAAATTGACGCATTTTGCAATGGCAGATAAGGACTATGGAAGATTTCCCCATGCTGTAGATCCATATGTTAGCTGCGGTCTGGCGACTTCTTTTATGATCCTCAATTTCGTGTTTTTGTTCATTTGGCTTCTTCTATATAATCGGGTATAGTATTTTCATTGCTGCATTCGTTTTATCCACTGCATACTTAATGTGCTGTTTCCACGTTAGTCTGTTGTCTAATATTATTCCTAGGTATGTAGCTGCATTCTTCCGTTCAATTTCATTATCGTATATGGATATTTTCGATTCCATATTCAGTCTTCTCTTTCGCTTGATTCTTTTCTCCATCAATTTTGATTTTCCATCTGTTACACCTTTGACTGATATCATCTGCAGCTTCTTGAAGTCTTTTGTGAATTATTTTTGTGTTTCTGTGCCTAATTGCTATGCCCGTATCATCTGCGTATAGAGCAAGCAGGCATCTTGGATTTCTTGGTTCATGTACATATATATATGTTATAGAGTAGCGGTCCTAGTATAGATCCTTGAGCAACTCCTGCTTCTAAATATCTGAGTGTGGAATGAACGTCTCCTATTTTCACACAAAAGTTCCTATCCCTCAAATAATTTCTTATTATTCTGCATAACTTGGGTGAATAACCTGTGGTTATAATTTTATATGCTAGTCCTTCATGCCATACTCTATCAAAAGCTCTGGTTACATCTAGTAGTAGTAGTCCTGTGGCTTGTTTATTCTGAAATCCTTCTGTGATATACTCGGTCATTCTTAGGAGCTGTTGTTCAGTTGAATGTTGTTTTCTGAATCCAAATTGTTCACTCGGTATAGTGACTTTTCTATTGATCTTTTTGAAGTTGTAGTAAACTTGGAATTTTTTCTCTTGTATTGGAAAAAAGTGTGGCTTTCAATTGTACACATGAATATGGGTGAGCTAATAATTTTAAATAAGGAGTCCAGACCCAATTGAAAGAACGCTGGGACTCTTGGGAATCTTTTATTTTTGAAATAACCATGAAGATGATAACGTTCCTGAATAGAGAATGAGGCTTCCTTTCAAAAGATGTATCTCAAGCTCATACTTGCTATTTGAAGAATGGTATGTTGCAACTGTCTCCCAAAGGGGGTAGAATGACTATTTAAATTTGTGTTTCGGGATTTACCCTGAAAATGTAATGAATTTATTCCATTTGCCTTTTTCACGCTGTATATTCAACAGCGTAATAAAATAAAACTGAAAAATTATGAAATTAATCATTCGCCACACCATTTAACCTAGAGATAATGAGTACTTGATGTGAGTACCTAATTCAGACATACATTCAAGCAATATTGTTCTTTCAGTTGGATACACAATGCGAGATATCCGTTATAAATGGAACGAGGGACCCAACTCCGTAGGTGTTTCTAATGAAGTGTCGCTGCCCCAGTTCAAAGTTCTAGGGCACAAACAGAGAGCTTCAGAAATCAGCCTCACAACAGGTAAGATAAACGAATCGTTCGGTAGGAATTATCACTTTGTGACACTCGGTTGGAAATTCAATTTAATTTCGAAGTTTGAAGGAGGACCTATTGCAAATACAGGGGCGGGACATACTTTAATGGTGCCTTTAATGATTACGTTGTTCAATCAGGAGGTTAAAGCTAAGAGACATCGGGAGAAGAAAGGCATTCTGTGTTGGATTGGTTATCCCGGAACTAGATAATTCACACCAAGCGTATAGTCGATGAGCTTTATATCATGTCCCCCTGTCAGCAAAAATCGATCTGTCTGCGTGTTTTCACAAATTCTGATTCGTTGTTGAATTTTAAAAATGAATCATTGCCTCTAAGTTCACAGCGTTTTTTCATTGATGCATTGAATGAGTCGCCAAACTGAAAATTCTCTTCACCAGGAAACTACTCCCGTTTAGCTTGCGAGATACAGTTCGTGCGCTCGATGGGCTACTACCTCATCCAAATTTACATTCCGTCAAGTCTGATCGTCATCATCTCCTGGGTCAGCTTCTGGCTCAATCGTACCGCAACTCCAGCCAGAGTGTCCCTAGGAGTGACCACTGTACTCACCATGACCACCCTGATGTCGTCTACCAATGCTGCCCTACCCAAGATATCCTACGTCAAGTCGATTGACGTCTACTTGGGGACTTGTTTCATCATGGTGTTCGCGAGTCTTCTTGGTGAGTTATCATTCTTCTATAATTTTCAGTATTCTGAATATTTCCAGGTCGAAATCATCATCATAATGAAAAATTTGGAGGTGATAATGCTTGTTGCAAATTGGCGAAGGATTTGGTTCAATACTGAACCTTAGACAAATGAGTCTAAGTACTGAACAAATCTTGCACAAACAAGGCAAGAAGTAATTGAATACCGAATCTGTTTCCCATTCGAATTGATTGTGAAATTTGTAGCGAACAAACATATACAGGGTCCTGCAATAGTGCGTTCTTCTTCCATAGCTGCCGAACCAGACATCTCAGAGATTTCGTTGGAAAGTGGACCTCTTGTACCTTCATTTCTTCATCTCAGGAAATTATTTTCTGATATACAGGGTGTCCTCGATAAATGTTATTCGACAAATGTATGATTTTTTTAATGGATCACCCCATATATTTTCACATATTTTCAATGACCTTCATTACCTCTTTCATGACGCAAAATCTTAGGGACATTTTTCCAACAGATCAGATCTTATTCGAAGAAAACTGCAAAAAGGTGAGGGAAAAGCAGTTCAGTAAAAGTCTTCTGACGATTTCCAGAAGCGATAGTAACATGAGTTTGAACTAAAAGTTTTTTAATTGAAAGATTTGCCTTGACATGGTTCCTAAACGATAAACTTGTCATATACAGGGTATACGTTATTAAGGTCCAAATATGAAGAACTTAAAATTATTATTTCTCGATTTTTTCAACTTGAGCACCCTGTATTTTTTCCACAATAATGTAGACAATTGGATACCTCACATTTTCTCAGAAGTAACCTTAGGATTATTCTAACCCCCGCATCCAGCAGACACGAAAAATGATATCGCAAATGAAAATTGTATTCTAATAATAACATAATGAAACTAACGGACATTCAAAAGAGGTCAAACAATGAAATAAATCTAAATGAATAATTATTGACAACCTTCAAAACCTTCCTAGAATCATACTTCCTGAGCATCATCATAAAAATTATATTTCTTTTTCGTACAAGCAATACATATTGATCAAGTATTCAACCAATTATATCAGTTTTCATCGGCTTTCCAAAAAAAATATTGATCAAGTTATTGCTACTAGAGCTCAAAGATACTTTCGAATACAGTAAATCAGTATGAATTTCCGTTTCCTATCGGGATATTGGGCAGCATAAGTTCCACTTCCTTAAAAAACAGGTTCTGTGGCACTGCCCTAACATGAAAATCATCTCAACCATCCTATTTTTTCCAAAAATTCATACTGATTCACTGTATTCGAAAGTATCTTTGAGCTCTAAGTAGCAATAACTTGATCAATATTTTTTTTGGAAAGCCGATAAAAACTGATATAATAGGTTGAATACGTGATCAATATGTATTGCTTGTACGAAAAAGAAATATCATTTTTATGATGATGCTCAGGAAGTATGATTCTAGGAAGGTTTTGAAGTTTGTCAATAATTATTCATTTAGTTTTATTTCATTGTTTGACCTCTTTCGAATGTCCGTTAGTTTTATTATGTTATTATTTGAATAAAATTTTCATTTGCGATATCATTTTCCGTGTCTGCTGGATGCGGGGGTTAAAATAATCCTAAGGTTACTTCTGAGAAAATGTAAGGTATCCAATTGTCTACATTATTGTGGAAAAAATACAGGGTGTTCTATTTTAAAAAATCGAGAAATAATAATTTTAAGTTCTTCATATTTGGACCTTGATAACGGACACCCTGTATATGACAGGTTGATCGTTTAAGAACCATGTCAAGGCAAATCCTTCAATTAAAAAACTTTTAGTTCAAATTCATGTTACTATCGCTTCTGGAAATCGTCAGAAGACTTTTACTGAACTGCTTTTCCCTCACCTTTTTCCAGTTTTCTTCGAATAAGATCTGAACTTTTGAAGAAATGTCCCTAAGATTCTGCGTCATGAAAGAGGTAATGAAGGTTATTGAAAATATGTGAAAATATATGGGGTGATCCATTAAAAAAACATTCATTTGTTGAATAACATTTATCGGGGACACACTGTATATCAGAAAATAATTTCCTGAGATGCAGAAATGAAGATACAAGAGGTCTATTTTCCAACGAAATCTCTGAAATGTCTGGTTCGGCAGCTATGGAAGAAGAACGCACTATTGCAGGACCCTGTAGAGAAGAATCGGGTTGATAAAATCGTGGTAAAATGGTTTTGAGAGATTGTTTTCATGCAGATCTCCAGAGACAGCTATTAAACGAAATCATAACTTTTCTGCTCATAAAATGTTCCATCATATCTCGCCATAATCGAGCAAATAAAGGAAAACAAAACAGTTCAGGTGCCGTCAATCTCCACGAGTATGCTAAACAACAAACTTCGCAAATCTCCCACGTAGAAACATTTCAAAAGTTTTACATATTCAGTATCAATGCCGGCTTTATAGCGCATTAGGATTGCATCGATCTGCTGCTGTACGCCCCATGTGTGTACGAACTAAGATTTGAATTCAGAGTACACAAGTTACATTATGGGATGTTTGGTATGAGCTATGGAACAACGTTTCCACATTATGTTTTATCGAAAGAGGTAATTTTCGTGGTGGGCTTAGTAGGTGGTATTCGACCCTGATTTATGGATCTGATATTTATGAGTGGAAGGAGGGACTTTGCACCAGGCACTCAATTCTCATTTGAATCAAATTATAAATTACTTGGAGCAGCTTCTGACCTTCCACAATGCGGCATGGGGGAGAGTTCATTTGCAGCTTAATTCGACTGTTTAAATGCATTTTTACTCCGTCTCACTTCTAGAGGTGACAAGATCTGTTTCTGAACTATCAGTGAACTCATATTGTGATCAACGATTATTTTTAGTTTCATCTTAATAATTTGTTTCATCATAATAATTCAAGTGAAGCTCTTGCTGCCTTATGGGGCCGTTATACTCTGACCGATGGCACCGATTCTCCATTCAGAAAGTGCCTTTCATTTTTCTAAAAGGCCCTCAATTTTCCACCTGAAACCTTGATTTATTTTTTAAATTCTCCTGGAATTTCAGACAGTTCTGCGATTTCACACTTTCTGGAAGTCTTCAGTATTTCCATAATTTTTTGCATTAATTAAGCGCCTATCCAAATGGATTTTTTTTTAAACATACAAAATTGATTTGTTGAGGGCACTCCAATGAATTTTCTAAAAAAAAATTTATGAACAACCGCCGAAAAAAGAAGATGATGAAGTCAATTTTCATAGACTCTCAAATTCAACCCGATTTTTTCATGCGAAATAATAATTTTTTCAAAGAGAAGAAATTGGATTGCCTTCAAGAATTCCTTCATCTTCAATTTAAAGAAAAAATCAAGCTTTTATATAAAAAATTGAGCTTTCAGGTGAAAAATAAAATCCAGTAAGTTATTGAAATATAGAAATCTTGAAAAAAAAATCTATGAATGGTTTATCAATAGCATTCACATTGAAAATTCCAAAATACTCATTCCGATTTAAGATCACTTTTTAAGAATTCACATGAGGGGTTACAGTTAAGGTCTATTTTGTGCCTCCTCACAGAGCTGTTATCACCACGCACTTTACAGCTTGCCTTCTAGTTCCAGAGATCTAATGAAATCCAATACCTGAGAAAGTTTTAACGAGGCTAGTTCCTCAATTTTCTTGCCCAAAGGATTCTTTCCATTGGGTTGCAATTTTTTTTTTGTTCTAGAAGAGGTGAATCTTACATCAGACACCCAGTCTTTCTGGGTAGTGTCGGATTCTTACCGACTAAACACCTCTCCTGCAGTTGGTTCCGGGCATAAGCCTATAAACCTTCCATCATCTTATCTGTTATTTTCTCTTTCGCATTCTTTTATGCTGAGTGTTTGTGTTCATCCTTCAATTGGATATCTCTCACTAATTGTGGAGTTTTATATCTTCATATACGCAATTGGTCTCTAGGTAAATTCTCGCTGTTTTTTCATCTTCAGCTATAGCTTCAGTCATAGTCAACTAACCTTCTAAGGTCGTCATTTGGATGTTCACTAGCTCTTTCACAGGCTTTTGCAGCTTTTTGTTTGATGAATGTAGTAATGGACTCCCATTTTATGACTTTTCGGATTTGTTCATTCCTAACAAACCAGGGGGCGTCTAATGCCCATCTCAGAAATTTGTTTTCTGTACTTTGTATCCTCTTTATATGGGTTCTCGCTGCATATCCCCATGCTGTTGATCCATATGTTAGCTGCGGTCTGGCGACTGCTTTTATGATCCTCAATTTCGTGTTTCTGTTCATTTGGCTTCTTCTGCCTATAATCGAGTATAATCTTTTCATTGCTACATTCGTTTTATCCACTGCATACTTAATGTGCTGTTTCCACGTTAGTCCTAGGTATTTAGCTTCATTCTTCCATTCAATTTCATTATTGTCTATGGATAACTTCGATTCCATCTTCAGTCTTCTCTTTTGAAGGAGAATTGCTTGACTCTTTTCTCCATTGATTTTGATTTTCCATCTGTTACACCATTGACTGATATCATCTGCAGCTTCTTGAAGTGTGAATTATTTTTGTATTTCTGTGCCTAATTGCTATGCCCGTATCGTCTGCGTATAGAGCAAGTAGGCATCTTGGATTTCTTGGTAAATCATGTATGTATATGTTATAGAGTAGCGGTCCTAGTATGGATCCTTGGGGAACTCCTGCTACTAAGTATCTGAGCACCTATTTTCACACAAAAGTTCCTAACCCTCAAATAATTTCTTATTATTCTGCATAACTTGGGTAAATAACCTGCGGTTATCATTTTATATGCTAGTCCTTCATGCCATACTCTATCAAAAGCTCTGGTTACATCTAGTAGTAGTAGTCCTCTGGCTTGCTTATTCTGAAATCCTTCTGTGATATACTCAGTCATTCTTAGGAGTTGTTGTTCAGTTGAATGTTGTTTTCGGAACCCAAATTGTTCACTCGGTATCGTCGCCAGGGCTTCTGTTTCTTCATTAATTCGTCTGGCTAAGACTCTCTCCACAATTTTTCCTAGGGCTGGGAGCAGGCTTATCGGTCTATAGTTCTGTGGGAACTTTTTGTCTTTACCTGATTTATTGAAAACAATCACTTCGGCAGATTTCCATCTTTTTGGAAAGTGCTCTGTTCTCATCACGCCATTTGCTATGCTAGTGAGAGCTGCCGTTCCTTTCTTTGACATTTTCTTCAGCATGAGATTTGTTATTTTATCTTTTCCAGGAGCCTTTCTTGTTTTCAAGTTATTGATTATCTCTTCGATTTCTGCCGGAGATGTTGGGTGAGGGATTTTGTCATCCGTTGGTGATTCTTTCATTTCTTCTTCATTATCTTCAATCAATTATTCTAGGTCCTCATCGTCTTCTTCACAATCATTTATTCTTGACTCCCTTTCTACAGTATCGGCAAGAGCGTTAGATTTATCGCTTTTTGTGGGTTGCAATGGAAAGGCACTCCGTGACTAGTTAAATTCCTCCCCACAGAAACTCATTCCTATAGGTGCATTTCCCTATACCACAGAAAGGTTCTGAGCCAACCAGGATCCTTTGGCTGGTCGCAGAAGATGATTTACCCTTACCAGAAGAAGTTGATTTATGAATACAACTCTCTGCATGACTATCGAATCAAATATATCTTCCACAGTCTGGCCAAAAATTGAAAAAGTATTTATAGTCTGGAGTGACCTGCATTACAATAATTTATCTATTTTCCTTAATTCATTTGAAATCAATAAATGGTGGAGAAATTTGAGGGTTGAGGTTGCTTCATAGTTTGTTTTTTTATTCCTCACGAATTCCAAAAACGTAGAATTATTTGGAGTTCGTAGCCAAATGTATTCGCCTTGAGTCGAGTTAGTACAGATTGTAAAATTAATGTGATGATTTCAACGTCATCATATTCTTGAATGAAGAGTTCAAATAATTAAAACTTGGGTTATCAAAAAGAATCGAGTCCGCTTCAAAGGAAGATATCTAACAAGTGAGAAAATTTTAATCAAAACGTCTCCTTCAATGCATGTAAATTTCTTCGCATCACAAGTAATTCTGGAGCAGACCAAATTGCTTCGTTCTTTATCATCCAGAATTCCAGGCCTCAAATTTAACTATGCCGTTTTTCGCCCAAATGTCATCTTTCGGACCCTCCACGAATTCTGCTATATATTTTCGCGCAATCCTTTCAATTTGCATGGCGGTCATGAATTAAACAGAATAAGAAGGAAGTTCTCGGGACGAGTAGGTTGATATTTCAGAGGAGTGGAAAGGAACTTGTTTGTAAAATGCCAATTTGAAATATTGAGACGAACATTTCCGAAATACGATGTACCTTTCTCAAGTCTCGTATCTTTTATTCATAAGTATCTACCCTTGTAGAACATCGCTTTGAATAAAGAAGACAAGGTAAATTGATACTATTCCGTTCGGATGTACACTCCGAGAGATAGTCGACCACAACCCTATCAAATATTGAAGATGCCACACGGGGGCCAGCCGTAAAGAACCCGTCATTGGAAAATGTTATTTATTAATAAATCATGCTAAACATTTATTTCGCCCTCCTGCCAAATGGCACCGAATTCAATTGTGCTGCCAAAAATCAACAAGTCAGAAGAGAATATTGATGAAACCACCAAGAAAATGAAAACAAAATAATTTAATATTTACATTTTATGCAGGATGTTGAGTAGAAGCGAAATTAATCAAATTCAAAATCCAACTTTTTGATCTCATTATCATTCGTAACCCACTGCCTCATACTGTATATTGTGGAATATTAACTCTGGAGTTGATGAAACCAATGTAGAAATTCCTGTATCTCCACAAATCATACATAAAATGTATGCCACATACTACAGGGATTTCCAAAAAGAGGTGTTATTTTGGTTAGACCGCTAAGAAAAGAATACGCCATGAATGAAAATGGAATCGAGGACATAGGGCAGCCACTTTGCGATTTGGTTATGGAGAATTTCATGAAAAGGAGTCGTGGTCGTGGTGGTCATTTGGCTGAGGTTATTTTCTATTATTAACGGCATACTTTTCTCTTTATAATGAAATAAACATCCGATTATTCATCTAAAAAAATGGTATTTTTCTTTGAATGTCAAACTAACACCTTCTATTGGAAA
This sequence comes from Adalia bipunctata, assembly GCA_910592335.1. Classification (NCBI taxonomy): domain Eukaryota; kingdom Metazoa; phylum Arthropoda; class Insecta; order Coleoptera; family Coccinellidae; genus Adalia; species Adalia bipunctata. Next base: position 7,202,719 of record OU342955.1, on the reverse strand, counting down.
ACCCTTCACGTTTTCGAATATAAATAAAGTGAAATAATGAGTGCTCAGCTACTTGAACGAATTTCGCCAAGTAAATATAAATACCTTGTAGGTAAAGTTCTCGGCGCGTTTTGTTCTTAAGGGGACCTGGTACACGTCAGAGCTCGCGAGCTCCCTTCAAAAATTGGGGTTTTTATTTTCATGATATCTCAGTTCGTATGTGGCGTAGACCAACAATTTTTTTTAAATTAAAGCTTGATCATTTCTCTAGAATGTGCATTACTCGCTTTTCTGTTTTTCTTCGTATATTAGGAAAAAAACCTGGTGAGCTCTAATTTCATGAAAATCTGGACAAACGATTTTATTTCCATGATATCTCTGTCAATTCTCGGGATAAATGTATGAAATTTTCAGTTTACATGTGAAATAATATTTTCCATGATATCTCTGTCAATTCTCGGGATAAATGTATGAAATTTTCAGTTTACATGTGAAATAATATTTTCCATGATATCTCCGTCAATTTTCGGGATAAATGTATGAAATTTTCAGTATACATGCAGAATAATATTTTCCAGAATGTGTATTGATCAGTTTTTTTGTTTATTGCCCCCTCAATTTTAAAATAAATTATATATAGGGAACTTTATTGGTCATATTTTCAACCAGGTTTTTTTCCTAATATACGCAGAAAAACGGAAAAGCGAATAATACACATTCTGCAAAATATTATTCCGCATGTATACTGAAAATTTCATACATTTATCCCGAGAATTGACAGAGATATCATGGAAATAAAATCGTTTGTCCAGATTTTCATGAAATTAGAGCTCACCAGGTTTTTTTCCTAATATACGAAGAAAAACAGAAAAGCGAGTAAACCACATTCTAGAGAAATGATTAAGCTTCAATTTAACAAAAAAATTGTTGGTCTACGCCGCATACGAACTGAGATATCATGGAAATAAAAAGCCCAATTTTTGAAGGGAGCTCGCGAGCTCGGACGTGTACCAGGTCCCCTTAAGTATTATCCCCAGTAGACCTATCTAGTTTATGTCGAAATGCACCAAATTCATTCGTAATAAACGGTTTGGCTGATAAATCGAATAGATATTAGAGAATCGCCAAAAGAAAATGTTTCAATTTAGTTAGCACTGTATAAAATTGTGGTAAATAAAGAATATAAAGGACCCAATATACCTAACGAGTAGCGACATAATTGAATGAAATCATTATTGCATAACAGTAGGAATATAGGTATAGGTACGTGATACTTATACCAAGACCATCGCTTTTCGATGGGACCTGGTATATAGGTACAATGCGATTATAATCAAACGATTGCAGATATAAATAAGTTTCATTTCGCATGCAACTAAATCGAAATCAATTCTTACCAACCCGACAGAATGCAGTCCCGATAAAAAACTTTGTCAAATGCATGCCACCTAAATAAAACTTTGTCGGAAACCACCGCTATTTCTTTTTTCAATTTTTCCGAGGTTTACTAGTTTTCATGACCAGCAACCATTAAACTGCTCTTTTCGCAACAACTAGGTCGATTTTCGAAATAGACTGTAATATCCAATTCAACATGAATGGAAGGATCAAGATTGAAATTCACGATATCAAAATACAACAGAGGTAAACGCTTTTATCACAGTGATCGAACTTTATACCCATTTCTTGACTGCGTAAATTGCACGCCAAGGAAATTTGGCACGAAAAATGGTAATCACATCGATAGTGAAAGCAATGCGTGTATTTCTTTAGTTAAGATGGAAGAGACACCATTTGGAGCCATCCTCGAAAAAGATTAATGTCTATGTTTTTCGATAAATCGCTAGTGAGTAAGTGAGTTATGGATTATTATTACACACTAGTGTGTTATTTCATAGTTTACTCGTATGGAATGACATGAATAATCATTGTAATAACTGTCACGTGTTGGATAAATTTATTTCTTTCTCATTTTGCAAGCAAACAATACGTTAGATATCTACTTACCACAAATTATACCATGTTCAGTCCGAAAACACAAATTTTGTCATATTTGTATGAAGATGAGAAGATGAGTTATTATTTGTACCTTTTCTAGTATAGTTGGTTGAAACTAATAATAGTCACCTTTGTAGACATTACAGTGAATCCAATTTGCTTCTATTAGTTACCTACCTGTTCAGTGTTCAACTTTATACCTACCTTCTTTTCAGAAGATTAAGATAGTACCTATATTATGTTTTAATAAAACCCTATACTTTTCCTCATACTGTCTGGTCTTTCTGGAATTTCATCTTCACATTTCATATAATCCTACGAACTGAATTTCAATACTTTTCAAGTTTTCATAAAAAAGCAGTATCCAGCAATTAAAATATACAATCGATTCCACAGAATACGCCACCGTAGGTTACCTAGCCAAACGAATACAGATGAGAATGAACAGATTCCTCGCTCTACAGAAGATTGTTGAGCAGAAGAATACGGAACAGAAAAAATTCGTAAATGGAGGGCCAGATGGAGGACAAGCTCCCAAACAAGCTGTAAGTCACATTATTTACTCATACACTTTCTTATTTGATAGCCAAGTTACTCCCTGAAGGAAAAACAACCAGTTTTATATCACACGAAGGTTTTAGCAAGGTTACGAAAATCAGAAGATAATACTTACCTACTGAATGATCTTTGAATCCTACACCTCAAATAATCATTTCAGTTTAAATTGGGGAGAAATGCTACAGAAAATACAATTGCAATATTACTATAATTGGGGTGCAGTATCTAACATTTTTCTCGAATTCGTTAAATGATATTTCACATTTCCAGGAGGTTCGTTACAAGGTCCACGACCACAAGGCCCACAGCAAGGGTGGTACCCTGGAGAGCAAGGTGAACTGCAGACGCGATGAATGTGGATACGGAACCCTAAGAAGTGGACACGGTGATAGACACGAAAGAAGCAGTGAATACGGAACCATACGCGGAGGGCACGGAGGCCATATGGGAGGAGGCGGTCACATGCCCCCTGGTCATATGGGACCTGGTGGACACATAGGACCTGGTGGACACATGGGACCTAGCGGAGGCCACATGGGTCCTGGAGGAGGTCACATGGGTCCTGCAGGTCACATAGGAAGTGAACGCCATGGAGGTGGACATCAGGGAGGAGGAGGAGCAGGAAGCGGGGGTGCGAACCCCACGCAAGCTGCTCCCCCTCCGCCTCCACCGGAAAACGAAGCCCCTCTTCCCCAGCATATCCTGAAGCCTGGAAAACCGATAAATAAACTATACGGGACGACGCCATCAGATATCGATAAATATTCAAGAATTGTGTTTCCGGTTTGTTTCGTCTGTTTCAATCTCATGTACTGGATCATCTACTTGCACATCTCGGACGTAGTGGCAGATGACCTAGTACTGTTAGGATCGGATTAGGAAGTTAATTTCAAAATTCACCTGATCGTATTCTGCACTTACACTTCAAGAGCCAACCTCAATTCGTTCACCTCATTGGTGTGGCCTTACAAAGTCTTTTGGGGAACTGGTTCTTCAACTTTGAAACTAGAATGCACGTGTGATCGAATAAACTGTGGCACAAATCTCTATCATCAGTATCACTACATATTTCTTCCATTATGAACTGTAAATTAACTCTCAGTTCCTTATTGTAATGTAACTCTGTTTCTGATACATTAGAGTATTACATCTTAGACGTAGGTCACGAAAGTATTCAATAAGAGGTAAAAATTCAACATACTCGTGAATGTGAATGTATGCCAGATTAGAGTGAAAATGTTTTCGAAAAGTATGTTGACATTTTTGAAGTTCAAACGATTTAGTCTCATGTATATTATAGTCAATTCACTCAATATATGAAAGGGATATGTGGCACAGACAGAATCTGATTTTATATAAAACAAAATCGGAAATACTAAGTGTATGAATTAGCACCCGTGGGGTAAATGATCTACTCGATACTAATTTTTGACTAGAAGAAATGGCGACATTAGATATCGTCTTTTTTTATCGTTCAAACATTTTTGGTGCAAAGGACACTTTTTTGTCGATATGTTAGGTGTACTCGTATAGTGCCAAAAATAGAAGTTCGTCACGTTTCAACTAGAGAGTAGGTTATTTATGAAGGTTGTGATAACGAAAAATGACAAAAAACGGCACGAACTGCAGTGAATGATAATATTGTATAGGTACGTGACTGAAAAAATTCACATATGAGTAGAGATTTTCTTATTGCATCTGGGATTTTAATTGTCGAAATGAAAAAACAGATCTCAGGAAATCAAATACGAGCTTCTTCATTCTTCTCACTCATCAGATATGCACTGTTATTCTTCGTTCCAATCAAGGCTTAATAATCCCAATAAAATATTTCTTCCTAATTTTATCATTTAATCTTATACTCTTTCCAGTATTCCCCCAAATTTATAATTTCAACAGATTTAAAAAAATCCTTTCCTTTTGAAGGCAGACGAAATCTGATGCGTTTGAAGAATCGCATAAGCTCAAGTTATATGACAAAAAATCGATGAATGTGTATGACATACCATTCGACAAAAATGCCAGGTATGATAACCGACAGCTAATACAATTCTAAAGTTATAGATCCAAATTTATATTTAGGTAATAATATTATGGCTGTACATACAAAAATTAGGGACACATAATGTAAAAATCAATTATTACACCTAAACTCAACACGACCTTCTACTTCATGCTCACAGATGAAAATATATTCTAGGAGGCTTTATGATTGAAGAAAAACGTAAATTTAAGAGATTTCTCTCCCAGCACATAACTACTACCTACATAGATATTGTTTGATAAAAAGAGATTACCTACATATAATTTTTGAGATATGTATTCTTTAGACGAAATGTTCAGTTAGTCTTAGTGCTATAACCATAGTACTGTTAGAAAAGAGCGGTTTCTGGCCTAGTTGTTAAAATTCTAAAATTAAGTAAAACTTTGATAATATGGTAAATTACTTATGTATATCTCGAAAATAACTAAGTACCTATACTTTGAAAATGACATGACTAAAATCCAGTTTTGAGTAAGTTTATTTACTGATCTGTATGTGTGCATCTGTCTTACAATTCCTGAATTGTTTAACTCCAAGTAAAAGTCCCAGATGTACAAAAATAATTATTCTATTTAGTAAAACGTGAAATGCTCAAGAACATAAAATAAACATTAAAGTTGATGCAATACACCTGAGAAGGAATTTGAAATAGATGCATATTCCATGAAAATTTTTCTCTGTGGATGATGTGATCAAAAAACCAGTGAGATTTACTTACAGAATCAGTCCCTGTGGTTAGATCAAAATAACTTAAATCAAAATCCCTCCTTATGAAGTAAAAAGCCTTTCCAAAATTGTGGTGTAGTATTCTTAGCGTGCCAAAGAGACTTATTGATTCATGCACATCAGTAAAGTTATATTTGAAGTCAATATTTACTAGAAAAGTATTTTGTTATAGCAACTAAGATTTTTATAGGATTGTTGTTTTGTTTACTATATTTTGTCTATTTAAGTTTATGTTTAATTCAAGTTAACTAATGAAGTTATCGATATTATGTTGGTTGTGGGCTGTGGCTTGTGGAAAATGTTATTTGTTCTGTTGAATGAAAAGAATCATGTTCTCAAGATTTTAAATAGTTTATCTTTGAAATAAATCAATTCAAAGAATTTACATTGGAAAATGGCAAGCGGGCCAATCTTTATTTTACTACCATGTTTGTGGTGGACTATTTGATCATTGACAGCCAAAATTATCTTAGAAGTTTGTATCTAAGAAACTACACAAGAATCGTAATGCGATGATGGAAATAAGTGAATTAAGATTATGCCACTTTTTCCCAGACGAAACAAAACTGATATACCTATATTATAAATTTTCTGTCAATATATTATTGAAGAAAACAAATTTCAGCATGGAGAGAAACATAAGTTTGGGATTTTGAAAATAAAATTTTACAGAAAGGAATTGTTGAGATGAATTTATTATTACATAGTATATTTCTGGTAGAAAATTTCGATTATGTTATGGTTATCTGTTACTTAATTGTTTCAAGAACAATTACGATGGTACATATGGACCTACCAGTTCGCATACCTTGTTGATTTTTAAAACACTTGCTCATGAAAGGAAATTCTAAATATTTATTACTCTGTAATCATTCAATATTATGAAGAATATCTGTGTAATATATGTTGACAGTTTATTTGAAGTTGAGTATGTAATGAATATTGTTCAGTTGTGGTTTTTATTTTAATAAAAAATAAAGAACTACTTGAGTTTTTGAACTAATTTATTGCTTCCATATATAATATTCTCATTTATTTAACAGTTTCAAGATAGACAATTCAAGGCATAATAATATAAGAATTTTTAAACATAGCTAGGTACTTACAATCATTATTAAAAATAATTTTTCTAAAGTTTCAAATAATTATATGATCACCAGATCACCTAATTGAGATATTCACATTTGATTGTAAAATACTATCATTTAACTTCATTGAAGATGCATGATCATAATAATAATTAAATATGAATGTTTTGAATGTATATGACATGAGGATAGTGTAGATACTCCAAATTTTTGCGCCATCCAATATCACTGAAAATAAACTGATAATTATTGTTTTTCTAATGTGATGGGTACCACTATTATTATTTCGTTATTTTGAATGTGACACAAAAATATTTCACAAGATTGAGAGGGTATTATATTGAAAAACATGTATAGTTTCATACATATCAAACAATAACAATGAAATAAGCAGAAAAATTGAATATATGATCAAAATCGAAGCTTTAATAGAATTAATCTACATCAAATCACAATTCTAAATAAATTACTAGAATATTGAAACTGAATTTTGAATGAAGATGAAACTGGTTTGAATTTGATTAAGTCAAAACCAGAAGCTAAAAGAAATAATTCCATGTGCTACATGAATATTATAAATTTTAACAAATATCCTCTGAATGCCCAATTATGAATGAGTGAGTATACAAGTTATAACTTACCCATATAAGCTGTCAACTGAGACAAAATAATATAAACAAGTATTATAAATTTATGAATTTCTTGATGAACTCCTATATCCCATATAAGTACAGGTAGGAAGAAAAAGGTCCCAAAACTCGATATAGATAACATTTTCCATACTTCTATGAAAGAAATCACCTTCCTTTTGAATGTTTTACAATAAAGAGCTGTGTGTAAATACACAGTAATTACGAACAGGAGTGTTCCTAAAAAAACATTTTGTTTGAAAACCTGCTATAGCAAAAACTGTTTCTACCGATAAATTTTTTTGTTCTCTGATGAAAATTCCATATTGAGGAGACGAGACAATAGACAGACCTTTTAAAAAACTGTGTGGTTCGAGACATTATCAAATTTGAGATGAAGCAAAGTATAGACTACAACCACAGGTATCAGTAAACTTACGTATAATATTCTTTATTCCAATTTTATAAAAGTCAAAATTATTATAGTCTGCGTCATATTGATTCCTTTTCAGTCCATAGTATTTATTATACGAGGACCAGTCAATGTAAGTATCTATCAATAAAATAATAACCGATAGTTTCCATAAATTCTGTAACAGGAAATGGCTTAGCATGAAATTTTTATTTAGGAATGTGCCTCACTTTGTAGCTTGAATTGAACAATATATGTCGATAAGCTCTTTGTTGAAGTAAAATCAAATCAATAATAATTATTATAACATCATATTCCACATACTTATCGGCAACCCTGTGACATTTTTCCTAGAATCGAAAGTTATGAATGGGGTAAAAATAAAATGGAATACGATAGATATCCTACACAATTAGTTAACTTCAGAACTGTTGGACTATACTTCCTGAATAAACTTTCAACTTTGTTCCCACAGCTGATGCATATATAGCTGCAATGATCTAGCTTCTTTTCCATTCTTAGTACAGTAATATACCTATTTATTTATTTAATAGTCTTTAATATTTCCTTGTATCTGACTCGAAATCTTCAATGAGAAGTTATAAACATATTCAACATTCACAAAAAATGTCCCCAAAGAGACAATAGTCGCTACATAATCAGTCAAAATATGTATGTTCATTAATTAAGGTTGAAAAAATTTAAATTATTGTACTGCATTTACAGAGAGTAGATACTCTTTATTTATATGTTGATTTTATTTGTAGGTTAGGTTAGTAAGATTGTGAGGTTAGGGCAAAGACTAACTAGTCTTTGGTTAGGGTTAGGACCATAAACATAGAAGAAATGACGTATTCATCTATGATCCAAGAAATATGTAAATAGTAGGGGTGTCCACTGTCGAATCGATAACTTTTCAATTGGCGATTCAAGTTCATTTCCCAAGCCACCTAACGGCAGAAACAGCATTACCGGGAGTGGGTAGGTTTGTAGGTTAGTATATGGAAAACTTCGATTTCTCATTAATTACCAGTTAATTTTTCTATTTTAGTGAAGTGAGTTAGAAAAATTGTGTTTCAGATTCTGTTTTATATAAGTTTGAAAATTGTGATGAGTGATAACTGCCCTTAAATGTCGAAATCACATGCGTTTTGTTGCGTACCATAAGGATCCATAAGGATCCATAAGGATGCAATAGTAAAGCCAGCAGGAGTCCAGTCTCATTTCATTATTTTCCCAAGAACATAAGTTGTGAACTAGACATAACTGTAATTTCATAGGTAGGTACCTTATTTTGCTCATTATAAGAACGTGTTTTGAAGTTGTGTCATGGTTAATATCATCACAAATAATGTGAAATCTCAACGTCGATTTTCAATTCTATTGATCTGTCAATTGCATTTCTTTACAGTATTTGAATGATTTCAAATTCTACCAATAAAAAAATTGTGTAAAGTACTCGTGGATAACTGGTCTTTAAAACACTTATACTTTAATATACTATTTGATTTTATGTTAGGTAGCACAATCGACCTTAATGTCGTAGTGGACTGTAACCCTTTTTTACCATAACTGTATATCATAAATCTATATTGCCAAGTGCAATGTTTAGTTTTCAATATCCATGTATAAATTCATTGTATTAACAAAGTCCTATTGTTTTTTTTAGTCCAATGTTATCAATTTATCAGGATAGGTTAATAAAAGTTTTTATAGAATAGAACATAAATTTTATTCATGAATATTTGGTGAAATATCAATATTACATACCTATATTTCTTGATAAAGAGAAAAACCTTATGCAATACAAAATACCTTCGTTCAGGCTATCTGAATTCTTTTATAATCTCAACGCTACTCATTCCTTCAGACCCAAAGAGCCTTCCTACTATTTGGAGTTGCTCCCAAACGTATTGGCTATTATAAGCAGAGGCTGACAGTGTTGGAGTTGCACTCCTCGTAAGTATTCATTCAAAATGCTTCTAGGTTGATATTCCAAATCTTCAAATCATTTGTGAACAACTTCCGTCATTTGAGAGACGAGTAGGTATTCATTCATCCACAGAAACACTGATGTGAATTAAAAACTATATGATATGGGTAGATTCAACTTTTCCAATTCGTTTTTGGAAATGTCCCGAAGACCTTTCCATCCGAACATTGTTTGTTGCGCATAATGCACATGTCGAATAAAAAAATCGCAGGAACTATTCCTCAACCCCCATTGAGAATCCTTCGTATACGTTCGGAAGATGCTCAATTTGGCCGAAACCAGTGCGCCATCTACGTTCAAATATAATCACGATTTCTGAAAGCGCGCGTGGGACAAAGAGCCTCACACCGCCGTTTGTAAGGCCTGTCGAAGATTTAATTTGTCAATTTCCCCAACATGCGCGCAGTGGCCCCTCACTTGGCTGGGTTCAGACACCACTCCTAGTGTAGAGTCAGATGTGAAACCAAAACATTACTTTTTCGCGAGTGGCAGATGCCGGAAGAAATGACGGACATTCGAATACACGTGTAGGAAGCCCGAGTGATGGGGCTCAGCCGAATGGGGCCCCCATTCGTGCTGCTGGCCTTGGCTTTGCCATGGATGGTGGCTGGGTGAGTTTACCGCCAAATTTTTCCTCCATCACGACACCTCAAAACATCGTCTTCACCTACAGAACATCATTTTTACATGACCTGGAGCACCTTCTGGAAAACCTATACGTACTGCAAACCACCTAATGAGCTTCCAACATTTTTTCAACATCTCGGCAAAAACTGAAAACAACAATTCTTTTTCTGCTTCTGAAATTGAATTGTGGCATGAAAATCTACTAATCTTCCACCGCAACCTTAAATCTTGTGATTCATATGAGTTCTTAGAGTACCAATCTGTTGCATTTCACCAATAGATGCTACCTGGCACATGCACAAAACTTTCTGAAGACACATACTCCTCCAGAGAGAACTAAGCTACTAAATATTGAATCGTATGAATCCTCTTGGATTATTTCCAGAACTCTATTAATTTCTTCAAAAATAACTTTGGTAATTTCTTGTTTTTTAAATATTTATGCTGATGAAGGAACTCTATAATTTTCGAACAAGAATATGCATGACATCCCATTGAAATTATGGATGAATCAATTGCACCACCCATTTGATTTCTTTTTCCTATCTCAACTGCTTGTTGATTCCATAGCTCTTGAAGAGTCTCAAATGGATCACCAAGTGTTTGATTTAAGGCTTCATAGGAGGAAAAATATTGGTGTAGTTTGCAAATAGATGCAGGTTTTTTTAGACCTTGTTGATAAGTTTTTTTTGCAGGTCGCAAGGTGGGAGTTATCTAGGAGACGTCAACATATCTGCCATCCTAGATTCCTTCGGTGTTAGTTATGACAAAAGAGTAAGACCCAACTATGGAGGTGAGTGTTAAGTAGCTGTCGGTAGTGACGAAAGACTCGACACACCTGTGGGGCGCTCGCGGGTGGAGGAGGGGGCAGTGCAAACTTTTTGCATTATAAGTTGATATATTTATCATCTAGCAGTCGTGGCGGGTAAGGGTGGGGTCAGATCGATACCGGGATGAGTATCCTAGCGACGCGCAGCTTTTCTCCAGACCGCCATTTTGCATAGATATAGACATAAGCCATTCAGCTCTTGGATGTCAACAGGAGAGGAATGCAGTTGAAGATCTATTATTCTTCCGTCCTGTTGTAGTAAACGAACTTGTCACTGTCAGCGTGAAAAATCGAATTGATGCAAATCTTATTCAAATTCGTGTATGCCACGTATTTGCAGGCTTTCAAAAAATATTCCATTTATTCATATGGCACATTCATTCCAAATGTCAGAGGCTAATGGCATTTTTATTCCTGAATAATCCGGTGTTTGATTATTTTGTGTGAATTCAACAGAAAGCGGAATTACTACATTCATTCGGATAAAATTCCATGCTTAACAATAATTTGTTTTCGTTCGCTGCACAATGATGAAAAGTTCTCTATAAATAAATGGTAGAAAAAAACAAGCACTAATGGTGGAACTTCAAACTCATTATAAAAATAAGTACCTACCTAGGTATTTGAAAATGTGAAAATAATAATGTTGATGAGTTTAAATGTAAAAATCACAAATGCAAAAACTGATCATTCACGTGAAAATAATGTGATTATTGGAAGAATATTGCAATAATTGGTTGACATTGGGAAGTTTGATGATTCTGAATTTAGAAATTTTTTTTTGGAGTGAATTTTCGATAGGCATAACTGTTATTTGTCAGAAAGTAGAAGCCATGTTGTTTTGACATTTCTTCAGTAAGCAATGACAAATTATCATGGAAAGACTGACGCTGCAACAACGTTTACAAATTGTAGAAATTGATCTTCAAAATCAGTGTTCTATTCGCCAAACTTATAGAGCACTTCGTGAAATTATTGGTTTACATATCTAATCGTCCATCAGAGCAGCTTATTCGTCGAACTATCGATATATTTCGGACAACATTTTCTCTACTCGAGGCAACAACAACAAGACGAAGAACTGTACGTACATAAGAAAAAATGCTGCTGTCAGTGAGAGTGTTAACGAAGATCCAGATTTGTTTTTTCGACGTTCACAAGCAGTTGGACTCTGTGCATCCACCACATGAAAAATTTTGCGTAAAGATCTTGGTATACACTCATACAAGATCCAACTGGTTCAAGAACTGAAGCCACTTGATTATAATAAGCGTCGTTTTGTTTGCTTTGGGGTTATGTCAAGTCATTGGCTTATGCTGATAAACCAGAAACAATGGACGCTTTGGAAGCCTGATGCTGAAATAAGGCCTGAATTACTCGAAAAAGTGGTCCAAAATTGGTCTGGTCGAATGCAGTTCCTCACAGCTAGTAGTGGTGGACATATGCCCGAAATTATTTTTAAAACATAAATGTCATAAACTTATCTTATCGTTATTAAAACCATATGTTACCTTTTGATTAATTTAAATGTGTTTATTAAAATTCAAAGTTCTATCACTCAGAAAAAAAACACGCGATATTAGAAGAAACTCATGTTAGACTAATTTACAAAACCGTCAAAACTAAAATAAAGGAAGTACTGAAACTATTATAAATCCTAATATGACCAGCGCCAAAAACTTAAATTTGATAAACTTTCAGACCAAGTCACGAAGGTGTTTACTATTCTACTACTAGCGGATAGAAAGAAAATCACTTCAAGTTTTTAAATTCGGTAGGATAATAAGTTTCTACTATCCTTTATGGCCATATCTCACGTTATACCACGAACGACCTACTTCTCACAAAGGGGTGCAAAATTTAATCCGTATATATGACGGTAATGATTTGCTCCCCCATATTCATTTAAAAGGTATTTTTAGTTCTGCGAGCTAATTATAAATGTGAAAAATTGGGTGTGTGTTATCGCACAATGACACCTTATAATGTAGAGAAATACCACGTGCTCCAGTCAACAGAGGTATTTATTTTTCGTCCCTTCGTCGCTTTTAAAAGGGCGTTCAATTACATATTTATTACGAACACTTTGTATTAGATATGCGGATAATATATTCCTCCAATTGATACACCAACTTGTGATCAAATATCGATAACAGATTCAGTTCCTAGCCTTTGCACAGGATTCTCTAAAGAATTGGGTTTTTTCAATATTTGCAGAATCTTTAAGTGAAACACACTATATACAAAAACCTATTCCAGATTTTTACATTCACGTCCTACATGTACCGGTGATCATCGATGTATCGGAAACGACAAGGCTTTCTGCTTCCGCACATTCATGAAACCTTAAATGGTACATGAAAGGTTCATCAATTATGTACTTTATCTCCAATCAGGCTATGTCGAAGCTTTTTATAGAGACAAAAAGTTCGACACGTTTTATTGATTGGGTATTGGGACATTTTACAGGTCGAGCTTGTCGCTATAGCTGAGGTGCTTTTCATGATATTTCAGAAATTCCTCAATAAGTTGTCGCTGTGAAAATTAAATTTATCTTTTTTGTTATAACAGTCTTTTCTGTGAAAGAAAAAAAATCTTAAAATATCGATGAAAATTCTTTCCCAGCTTATCACATAGGTACCAAAGATTTTTTCACTTTTAAGCTAAAGCCATGATTTTTACTTTCACATACGTATTTTTGAAAAAAAAATAGCATACGTGTGGAATTTGTCAACAATAATTTTGGACACAATTGTTTATGACGAGGTCAACAGTATCACAGATGTGAATAAAGTTCTGAAAGAGATATCATCATACTTAGCATTGGAATAGAAAATAATCCTTCGGGACTTTACTGACACGTAAACAACGGATATATTTTCCACAAATTCATCACAATAATCATTTTTGTTTGACCATGTATAGCTGGTTATATTAGGTTGTGTTCACTTCTGTTTTTTTCCCGATCTCGAAGTCAGAAAAAAGAGTAATGGACATTATAAGGCCGGGATTTGATGAAGGGACATTACTCTTCGAGCTCCACCTACGATGTTCTTTAAGTTCATTTGGGAGTTCTTACCCTGAAGTTTGTTATTTATTTTTCTCGAAACAGGAACGCCCGTCGACAGTAGGTTTATAAATTACCTACATATACATACCCTATAGTAAGCCCCCCTCTTACGAACATCAATTAAAGAAAACATTGTGACATTAACTTTTCTTTCTTGCTAAAAAAATATTATGCTTCCAAGAAATTACTTGAGAAAGTATATTAATTATATTTTTCAACAAATGATATGATACAGGATCACTCCTTGATAGCGAATCATCTACTTAATGAGTCAGGTTATCAGACGACTATACAGGGTCTTTCACGAGGAACCTCACCCATATTTATGCGGGAAACTACTGAACGTATTTTCATGAAATTCAGCACTTATAGAAAATATCCACTTTAGGGCAAGGGTGTGATGCATACACTCACATTATTTTTTAACGTAGATTCAATATCTGCCATAAAAAAATGGGGTTCTAATTTGAAAAAATTGATTTTTCACGATTTTGTCATCCCTAACTTTGAAAGCGATTTTTTCACCCCCTGTATCATGAATCGCAATTTCGATTCTCAAAGTGGATACATCAATCTTACATCTTGAAAAATCCCAAAAATGAAAATTTTCCATCCAAAAACCTCGAAGTTATTATTGTTTCAGCGGAGCTCTATTTTCGATTTTTTTTTCGAATTTTCCCGCTCAGAGAGAATTTTCCAACCAAAACTGAAAAATGTTACATCAAAATAACTTGAAATTTTCTAAGGAATCTATTTCTGCAATAAAAAAATGGTGTTCTAATTTGAAAAACGGAAGTTGACGTCATTTCCGGAAAAACCGGAGGTGCTCATGCCTTGAAAATATTTTAGATTTCATCAGCATCGTGAAATACTTATAAGTGCTGAATTTCATGAAAATACGTTCAGTAGTTTCCCGTATAAATATGGGTGAGGTTCCTCGTGAAAGACCCTGTATAGTTAAGCCTTACGAATCTCAACTCAGTCCATTACATTTTGATTTTCCACTGAAAGTAACTTTTTAAGAAGAGTTCAGATGGTTAGCAAAATGGCGAAGGTGCCGGAACACGGAAAACCTTTTTTTTTTTCACTCGATGATTGATAGTGGTCTTGATATTTGGAAATAATGCTTTTTTGAAGTTGATCTAGAGTTTATATGGGTTTCCCAAACAGAGAAATCATCATTGAACGCCAGCAATCATTAATTATTTCAAATTGTCAAACAATTTTGCAACAAATAAGAATAAGAAATGTTTATTTCGTGAATGAACAGTTTAAATCACAAAAAAATAGAAACTGCCTTTATATTGACATAACATGCAGGGTGTGTCTGATGAATAGATCCTATGGAACCTACTTTTGTTTTGTATTGAGAAAAAGTCCCTGTGTTTTCGAGATATTTGACATTTTCGAAAATTTCAAAAAGATTACGTTTCCCACTCTTTTTGGTGGCAAAACTCCAAATTGAGGAATTTTTCAATATGTTTTGTGGATAGTATTCCCGGATGGAATCACTATCGAATGTGTTCTATGATTTTTGTGAGCATGCATAGCACTTCCGTAGGAAAAAGTTTTTTTTTGTACTAAATGCTGTAAATACAGTGTGTCATGTTCTTTATTAATTTGACACTCAGTTGACCATATTGATTTTCACACCACGAAAGGTTGAACTTTCCGATAGCTTATCTATCCAGGAGTACTATCGAAAGAACATATTGAAAAAGTTCCACCATTTGGGGTTTTGCCACCACAAAGAGTGGCAAGAGTTCTTATTTTTTTTGAATTTTCGAAAATGTCGAATATCTTGAAAGTCAAGGGACTTTTACTGAACTTGACACACATTTTTCTGAATCGCAACAAAGTGTTCTACCCGCAGGTACCATAATATCCTTCAATAACGCGACACCCTATATAACCACATGTATCAACCTGAATGTGTTATAAGAAATGGAAATATTTCTTTATAGCGAGTCGAATAACTTAGGTAATGAGTTGGGGTATCACACGAATATTTAGTGAAGGGGGCTCTAAGAATTTTATCCAAGTCCTTCTCATTTTCCGTTACCACTGACAGGTACTTTTAAATGGGATATCGAGCATTTGTGCAAAATGGTGAATGCGCCGGGGCTATTTTTAACGGTATTTACAAAAAAGCATCATTTATTCGTTATCGAATTTATTCCATTTGGCTGTTACACTCTGTATAAGAAAAACTGTCATTAAGATGAATGCCATAGATTGTCAAGATAATGATCTAAAAGAGTTCATTTCTATAGTGTCTAAATAAATTCTTCACGAATCGTTGTTCTATTTAGTTCGCTTAGGTGCTCGTTACTTTTCTTAGCTGATATTAATTTGGCATGAGAATTTGGGAATAGGTTAGTCCATCGTCCCAACAATAGGTTCAGCAGGATCTTGATGCCAGCATTCATCAAAGCTCCGTCGACATGAATATTTTATAAGAGGAAATTATCGTCAATTATGGAAATATGAAAATAATGGAAATAATGATGGTTGAATATTTCGTTCCATATCTTTTCATTGACATGGAAAAATTCAACGAATTTGTCATCATTAAATAAGAATGATTTTGAAACCTTCAGTCCTTCAGACACAATTTTGATAAGATATTATATTTGTTCAAATATTAAACACTATATACCTAATGTGTTGTGTGATATAACAATTCAAAACGATACACGTTGAACTGCCTTGAGAGTCACATGCATATTAATTTGTTCCTAATGCTCAAATGTGATCCCAATTCAAGTTTGGACTCTCCGATGAAGAAGTGGTGAAATTCAATTCTGTTCGATCGGACATTCTTTTATATCCATCCATCTGCCTAAGCGAGTGCTGAAATTCATATTCTTTGGTTCTTGTACAATTATTCCTTTGGTAGGTCCGATAAAAACCTCAACGCAAACAAGATAAGTTTTCTGACAGACACTGCATTAAGGGAGCGGATCAATTTTATCCTTTACAATCTTTACACTTATAATTCCAACCAGTAAATGTAAAGGGTGGTGAACTGTTTCGATGTTATATTTTTTTAGTAGTCTACCAAACCGATTAGCCAACGGGGGAATGTGAGTTAAGTATATGCTTTCCCGTTGGAAATGATCACTGATATACTCCTTTCCTTTTTCAATTGCCTTGCTTCCCTTGCTCGTTCAATTTTTATTGCAACGAATCCATTAGGGACAAATACGTTCTCTAAATATTTCAACTAGTTTTTCAGGAATTCTGACTCAAATATGCTTCGAACTTTTTCTACGAAGGTTTTTATTACTAGTCGTTTTTTTTTGTTCAAGTGTTTGAGTCCTGTCTGATGTGAAGGGCTATGAATAACCCAGTGCATAAATGTGAATGTTTATTTGTGGTATGTGATGGTCAGATAAATTTACCGGTAAGACATACCTTACCAATGGAGATTCCTATAGTTAAACGAGTATTTCCACTGTTGAATGGGAAAATTCAATAGTTGGGTGGTTGTTTTATCAACTCTTTTTTTATGTTGTGGTTTTCACGAAAAGTGAGAACCAAGGGCAAGCAGGTGGGAATTGGTGTTCTTCTTGAATTTCTGGAGGTTATATGCCTCGGGGAACACCTCCCTAGGCAATGTGTTCCAAAGCCTGGCTGTTCGTTGGATGAACGAGTCTTTGAAGAGAGATGTTCTGCAGGTCTCCAAAGTTACCACGAAGGGGTGTGAAGACTTAACTTGACGGGTTAATCTGGAAGAGACTGCCAGAGGGGGAACGATTGCTGATAATTCAGAAGAGCATCGCCCATGGAAATATCTATAAAATAGAGACAGATCGCCCACTTTTCTAAGGTGTTCCAGAGAAGTGAGCGAGCTTGTAAGCGATGCATCACCGACGAGACGAATTGCCCTTTTTTGTACGGAATCCAAGAGTTTTAGGGTGTGTTTAGGTGCAGCACTCCAAATATGGGAACAGTATTCCAGGACAGGTCGAATCTGTGCCTTATAGATCATAAGCAGCTGACCTGAGGTGAAATAGCTCCTGGCACGAAACAGAAAACCAAGTTTTTGGGATGCACTTTTAGCAATGGATCTCACGTGATTTTCCCAGGAAAGGTTACTGCCGACAGTAATGCCAAGCATCGAAATGGATGACTTCAATGGTATGGTCACTCCCGACAATTTTATGCTAGGCACAGTAAGATCGGTTTTTCTAGAGAAAAGACATGCTTGTGTTTTGTTTGCGTTGAATTCTACCAAGTTATTAGATCCCCATTCAAGAATTGTTGCCAAGTCCATATTTTTGTTGTTAACATTTCTTCCTCGTTCGTTTTTGATTTGGCGGGCTGGTATTGGAGCCCTAGAAGAAAAGGCGGTATGGAGGGTACTATCATTCGCGAAGCTGTGCACTGGACACGAAGTTGATTCTAGCAAATCGTTGATGTGAAGTAGAAATAGTGTTGGAGCCAGAATTGATCCCTGCGGAACACCAGCATTAATGGGTAGAGAGTCAGACGAAACTCCATCGACCACTCTATAATAAATTATCATGTCTTTGTACTGTATTGTAGGCAAGTACACAAAAAGACTCAAAAAGACGAAGAAATGCAGATTTTTAGTACGTTTTGTGCCTTGCAGTTTTTATCATTTCTCCATATGCCTTAATATTAAACAGGAGTGTTTATGAATCCTCAAGGAAAAGGCAAGAAACCTGTTGTAACGAAGCATTCAAGAAAAAAGATCCTGAAGAAACATGATGCAGTTTGTCTATCACTCTAGTGATAGAAATATTCTGATTCTATTCAGAACAGTAATTTTATTTGAGTGAATTTGTGATTGAGAGATCATTCGGCTAAACTGGAAAACTGGAATATTTAATTAGAGATGTTTTCTTCTTCATACGATTTTTCATTGTCATAGGAGAAGTAGCTACGATGAGGAATGCATCCAAATAGTATGAGTTTGGGAGTAGCCCATGAGACTTTCCTCAGAAAAACTAGAGAATGTATAGTTAATGAGATAATTAAAAGTCAGAGAGTCTTGTCCTCTCTCTGAACAAATACATCTCTTCAGTGAACCTTTCTCGTAATGTGATGATTAAAATTACTTTTTCAGATTAGATTTTGCTCTTTCTTTTTTTATTGTTATTGCATAACATAGTTTGTATGGCAAATAATCTTGTAGAATATTTCACCCTTCATTTGAACCTTCTCAACTTCTTAGAAAGGAGGCATCGAGGCATGTGTTGAGAGGAAAATTTAGGTGAAGTATACGTTTTGAATCTAAAATATGGAGTGCCGATTCCAAATGATTTCATTTGAATCATATCGATCTTTCCAGGCCTATTTTTGGACCCTTTCATAAGGATTTCTTTTATAGGAACCGTGGGTATCTATCGAATGGAGCTCGTGATTTATTGCGAATCTATTCCGATATGAATTTAATTCGGAATTCCTCCTTCCATTAATGACCTGGCAGAACGCATTATACCCAGCCTTGATTGTCAGTTCGCATGAAATGTGATCAACATTTCCATCATAAAATCCATGAATGGGTAATGCAGGCATATTTCGATATTAGATGCAGACGTCGTGATCATATGGAAACGGAGACAAGTTTGTCTCATATCGAATTGGAATTGTCCTGGATATTCCGAACTCGACGGTCTATTGAACGTTCCAGGGAAGGACGATTTTAAAAACGTTTTGGCAAATAATTCATTACTACATGGCTACATGGACGATTTTTGTATCAAAATGTAGGTTTTCGAGGTCGCTCTATTCAATAAAAATTTTTCTAGAGCCCTAACTATTATGGTTTAGATTTTCACCTGCGAAATGGTATTTTTCGAAAAATTGGAAATTTCAAATCGTCATAGCTCCCGTTTCTTTAGTCGTATCCACATGAGGGTTGTATATTGTTAATCAGCATTGTCCAAAGTATTTCTATAAACAATGAAATCGATTTCGAAAATCCCAAATTTTTGGGTGAAAAATGCCTAAGGGGTATGACCTCCTAAAAACCCCATATTTGCCATCAACACGAATTCCCTGCAAAATATAAAAGTGTTATTCAATCGATAATGTCTTCAACCCTTTCGAGTCTTTCAAAATACTCAATTTGGTGATCCCTATCACCCATACTTTGAGTGGTCTGAGCTTCAGAACAAAACTCGAGAATGAAATATCGAAAAAATTAAAACGAAATAATTTATTAGTTATGAGGGCTACATGGACGATTTTGGTATCAAAATGTAGGTTTTTGAGGTCATTCCATTCAATAAAAACTTTCCAGAGTCCTAACTGTTATGGTTTAGATTTTCACCTGCGAAATTGTATTTTTCGAAAAATTGGAAATTTCAAATCGTCATAACCCCCGTTTCTTCAGTCGCATCCACATGAGGGTTGTATTTTGTTCATCAGCATTGTCCAACGTATTTCTATAAACAATAAAATCGATTTCGAAAATCCCAAATTTTTGCGTGAAAAATGCATAAGAGGTTTGACCCCCTAAAAACCCCATATTTGCCATCAACACGAATTCCCTGGAGAACCTAACAGATTGTTCAATCGATAATGTCTTCAACCCTTTCGAGTCTTTCAAAATACTCAATTTGATGATCCCCATCAGAACAAAAGTCGAAAATGAAATATCGAAAAAATTAAAATGAAATATGTAATTCATTAGTTATGAGGGCTACATGGACGATTTTGGTATCAAAATGTAGGTTTTTGAGGCCGCTCTATTCAAAAAAAGACTTTCAAGAGCCCTAACTATTGTGGTTTAGAATTTCACCTAGGAAATGGTATTTGTCGAAAAATTGGAAACTTCAAATCGTCATAGCCCCCGTTTCTTTAGTCGCATCCACATGAGGGTTGTATATTGTTAATCAGCATTGTCCAAAGTGTCTCTTTGAACAATAAAATCGATTTCAAAAATCCCAAATTTTTGGGTGAAAAATGCATAAGGGGTATGACCTCCTAAAAACTCCATATTTGCCATCAACACGAATTCCCTAGAAAATCTAATAGTGTTATTCAATCGATAATGTCTTCAACCCATTCGAAAATTCCAGAACACTCAATTTGTTGATCCCTATCACCCATACTTTGAGTGCTCGGAGCAAGGGCGAATATAGCTGTCATTTGTATCGACTATAGTTTGATAATTCAACAGGACAAAATACTCGCTCCAACAATATCATTGGATTATATTTCACAAATTGCAAAAAATTCTTAGTAATTCTTGTTGACATTATTCTAAATAAAATCTTATTATTTAAGATCATTGCAGAGGCTTTGAGAAAAAAGCTTTGAACAAATTCACCCCTCTGAACTTGAAATACCCTGTATAAATATCAAAGAATTATTTACATAAATTAAAATCGTTTTCTATTTCAATGGGCAGAATTGCATTTTCCAGTTCTGAAATTTCTTAAATGGTCGAAAAACTGATATTAGAAATCGTCAATGACCACAGATCATTTGTTGCAGAAATATTGGGATTTTTTGCTGTCAAATCTTTTACGATCCTTAAAAAATTTGAATCTACCTACAAGGTGGATGAACGAGTATCCAAAAGTTCTTTAGGTGACCCACTTTTTATCGTTGTGATTCATTTCAATAACGATTGATTTTTGCACCATACGGTATTCTTTATTCCATCTGCATTATGAAACTGAAGTTGTCGTTTCCTACAGTGGAAACGGCCTGTTTTCCGTATAACGAGCGAATATTGTTTTAGCATGGCGTGTTGGTAATTAAGGTAAACGTCAACTTTCGAGAACTCCGTAAAATAGTTGAATAATGGCAGTTTAAGAAGTATTCAAACTTTGAAAAATCGATGAAGGACTGGTTGTCACTAGAGAATCTAACTAGGGCAATGTATCGAACGATGAGTCTCAAGGTGAGACATGCATTTCATGTACAGTAACTATTTTCCTGTAGTTCACCTCGAAGCAGACTGGAATGATAACCTTGCTATATCGATTTTGAATTTATTGTTCATCGAATTATATTTAGATATCCTGACCCCCAAGAACGGTTCTAACCATTCATTACGTCCATTGTTCATTGTTTGGTAATGGATTTGGAATAAATGTGTTTCGAAGTTCTTGGAAGAATTGGTCTCTGAACTTTAACTGAATTCAATTCAAAATTCATTAAATCCAGCTGATTCTTTCGAAAATTTAAGTTTTGAATTCTATAATCATGCGAGTTTAGAATAAAAAAGAGTTCAACATATTCAAAAAACACACATAATTGGTATATACATTAGTTCGATTGTGGCTATTTCGGAACAAATGTGCCATTCAATTTAACTCTTTAGATAATTATTTAGTAGTATAAAGTACAAAAGCTGTTTCGAAGGTTGTAGATGTGAACAAACCTACAAAATTTGATAAAAATTGAACCATATACAGGACGAGTCTTTGACTTGTGCATATATTTAAACTGTGGATTCTTGAGGCCTCTGTTGAAAAGATGTAGCCATTTGAAGAAAAAAATTGGGCCAAATACGTGCCTGATACGGTTTTCTGCAAACACCTCAAAGTTCATATTCTTCGATTGAAATTGAGTTGATACATTTAGGGAATACTCATGTCCTAACCTTATTTGATTAAGAATTTTCAAAAACAGGATATTTCTCAACAAAAACACTTAGTTTTGTCTGATTATATCATTCATTAAAAAGTCATATTTTTCCATCAAAATAAGTTCCTTCTTCGATTTTTCTAAAGATTGGTTCGTAAACACATGGAATAAATTCGATAACGAATGAATGAAGGGGTGTTAGGAAAAACGCTCGGACACGTCGATTTGCAATTTTGAATGCGCATATTTTTCAAGAAAATAAAATTATATAGGTTGTTCCATGCGACCATGGCCAATACCAACTTTCTTATTCCAAATGCAACTCCCTGTATATTATTTATTTTTTGGATTCTTCAGAAAATTCTAGACATAATTCATGTACAATGTCCTATACCTATCTTCAATTTTTTCGGAAATATTAAGTGTTTTCAGATTTTTTTCAAAAATTAACATTTTAAATGAAAATTATTTTATTTCACAAATTCGATACATTACACTCAATATTTATTTCCCATTCACCTCTTGATATGAAGAAAGGAAGCAAAAACCATTACTGAGAAGAAATTAAAAAAAACACCAGATTAGCATGTTGCCAAGACGTTCGCGGCGAGCATTTTGAACATTTCCTACATTGACATTAATGTTTTTTTTGTTTTTTTTTTAATAATTGAGAAATAATCAATATAATTTATTAGGTTTTAAGTGGAATGTACCGAATTGTGAAAATAATTTTTACTTAAATCGTTGATTTTTGCAATAAATCTGAAAACACTTAATACTTCCGAAATAGTTAAAGATAGGTATAGGACATTGTGCATGAATTGTGTCTAGAATTCTCTGAGGAATCCGAAAAATAAATAATATACAGGGGGTTGCATTTGAAATAAGAAAGTTGGTATTGGCCACGTTCACAAGGAGCACCCTATATAATATTATTTTCTTGAAAAATATGCGCATTCAAAATTACAAATCGACGTGTCCGAGCGTTCTTCCCAACACGCCCTCATTTAATCGTTATCGAATTTATTCCATTTGGCTGTTACACTCTGTATAGGTTGTCGAAGCAATCGTCCATGATCCTGGATATGGAATTTCAGAAATATCATGAATTTTTCGTCAATAATTCGCTAAAAAACTGAATTTGAATAATATCTGAATTGAGGACTCGCCCTCTATTCTTATCAGTCGATTAAATCGTAGCTAATTTGTGTACAACAAATATTTTTATATAATTGCATCAAGGATACCCGGCTCATTCACCATTTCGAAATGAAATTGAATAATGAGCATTTCTTCTTCAAGCATAGACAGAAGAGCACTCGTCATAGAAAATTTCAGTATTTGATTCTTTGAAAGGACACATTCATCTCTTCATTATCTCCGCAAAATCAGTCTCATCCCCGTGAATACTCATTGGAATGCTCGAATGAAGATTAAATATTTCACTCCGGTATATTTCTCCCAGATTGTCCTTCGCAACTCGAACCTACGCTGTTTCGACTCGACGAAAGTCCTCAAGTACATCCGTAATACGAGAAAAAAGCATTCCACATCAACATGTACGCCATTCGGAAACAAGAGCCTCATTTCTGGATAGCAGCAAACTGAGGACTCTCCCCTCAACCCGATTTTTTCTTTCAATTAAAAGTTGATACGCTGAAATAGAAGAGCTTAATATGCACGTTAATTTTCTCACTAATGAAGACAGTCGCATTGCGCGGATTCAACAGCAGCTCGGTTCGAATTTAGTGAATTCTGTATTTACTTGCATAATAAATTTTCTACGGACCGAGAGGTCTAATCCGAGTCCGACGCGGCACTATCTCTGGTTGCTTAATAGACTCGACATTCCATTCGTTACACTAAGAATTTGTCCTGGAGTTGCTTTATGAATTCGTACTTGAATATATTTTATGGTTATCTAGTTTGCCATTCGTATCTCTATTTCTATCGTGCTCTATTTTCTTCTTCATTCGACTTACAGTTGAAAATATAGAATGGACTACGTGGATTGAAGATTCTTGATGCTCCGGCTTGAAAAACCATAATTTATGGAAGATATATTATCATTACTGAACACGACTAAATCGGCTCCTAAGAAGTAATCAATGATAATTCCACAAATTTCACCAGTGACATAACACGAAGGTTCTTGGAGAACATTTAAGATTCCTCAAGATGCCGTAGATCGAACACGTTTGGGAATCTCAGCATCCGACGATGGATGTAGCAATTAAGTTGTTCGAGTCCTAATTGAAAGACCGACGATGGAAGACGTGATTCTCCCCTTCAGACGATAGACAGTCGAAGCGGATTAAGTATCAAGTGGTCTGGATCTTTCGATAACAATTATCGAATTAAATAGGGCGATGGTGATGCATTTTCACTTCATTTGAAAATTGAATCTAGATACCAAAATGATACTTTAGGGAGAGGCTTATACATACATTGTCGATTATTCAAATTCCTATTCCTATTTCTGTGAAGTGGTTCCAGCCGGGAATACCACAGATATCTTTGCCTGTGATTACGAAGTTAACATCTTTCGTGTTCAGTACCACTCAACTCGAACGAACGCTTTAAGTTTCTGTTTTATTACGTCAATCCCGATATCGTGAATATTATCAGGACAATGGAACAGTCATTTTGACAAAAAACGAATTCACGCAAGCAGCCCACGTTATTAGCTGGTTGAAATGAGTCCAAGGTCTGCGCAATACTTAATGTATTGGTATTCACATCATTAATATCACGTAGCTCTTATTTTTCTATTCACTTCGAAGGTTCCCCTGAAATCGAAAGCGAACCAAGATAAGTTACTCCTCCAGATAAAAACAGACACCGTGTCTTTTAAAACCTCAACACCGAGGTGCAATATGTACCCAAAGTATGGTAAAAGCCCTCAGTGAAGTTGAAAACTCTTGAACAGTTGTTGTAGATCTGAAAACCCATAAAAGAAGAGTTCATCTGTCATTCTAACTATTTTATCCCATACGAATCAGGCCTGTTTTCGGATATTCTATCTTTCATTCTCTTAATTTGTCTTAGCAGTTGAAGCTGTAAGTAAGTCTTCATTTGACTGAACCCATTAGGATCCTAACCTAACATTTAAATGGTTAAGAATTTTGTGTTGTCTGAACGAATGTTGTTTTATTGCTGAGCAGTAATTTATAATCGACTTTGTTGGAAATGGATAGTAAATTCAATTTGTTTATCTTGACAAAAATATACAATTTGATTCAAGTGAGAATTCGTCAAGGTTGTATGTTGCAATTTAAATTATTTATTTTATTTATTTATTTACAGACAAGAATGCCAACAGGTGAACGAAAACGAATCTACTTCCTTGTCACTGTTGACTGAAAAATGCGCCAAACTCTTTGCAACATTTCAATGTTCAAACCAGTTATGCTGCACGAAAAACGTGGATATCGTGAATGTACGAGGATGTATTGATATCCAGTTAGCCTAGACCAGTTCCATGCATAAACAAAATATTGCGATACCATATCAACGAACAATAACTTATTAAAAGTGTCAGTGTAGAGTTCGACGTCAAAAAAGTAAACCAGAGTTACGCAATAAATAAAAAAAAGGAGTCCACTGAAATTGTTAACATCAAAAAATTGGAGGATCGAGCCATCATCAAGTACCTGTATTTTAAAGGGTTGAGAGGTAAGCAGATTTACGAAGATAATACCCTTGGTGATCAATGTCCTTCGTATGCGACCGTGAAAAATTGGACTGCAAGCTTCAAAAGAGGTGAATTTTCCATTGAAGATGATGACCGATCGGGAAGGCCAGTTTCTGTGTCAGTCCCCGAAAATATCGATGCAGTTCATGACATGATTTTATCAGACCGTCGAATTGGGCTGAAACGGATATCTGAAGCACTGAAGACTCCATACGAACGCGTTCATCATATAGTTCACGTCAATTTGGACATGAGAAAAATGTCTGCAAAATGGATCTCCAAATGTTTGAATGTTGGCCAAAAGCGTGCAAGAGTAGAAGCATCGCGTTCGATCTGTGCTCGATTTGAAAACGATGTAGACTTCTTATCTTAAACCGAATTTTTACTATGGATGAGACTTGGGTACATTTCTACGATCCAGAAACATAGCAACAATCGATGGAATGGCGATACTCTGGTTCTCCAAGACCTAAGAAGTTTTGTGTCCGAAAATATGCTGGAAAAGTTCTTTCTTCAGTTTTTTGGGATTGCCATGGAGTTATCATGATTGATTTTATGAATAAGGGTAGAACAATAACGGGAGATTACTATTCGACATTACTGACCACTCTAAGGGAAAAATTAAAGAGAAAAGACGCGGAAAGCTATCCAAAGGTGTTTTGTTTTTACAGGACATCGCCCCAGTACACAAATCTCATGTTGCCATGCAAAAAATTCGTGATTTAGGGTAAGAATTACTTAAATAGTTTAAAAGGTCGTAAATTTTCTTTTAACGAGGAGGTTATGAAAGCTGTGGAGGACATTTTTTTAAATCTCATGGTGCCATGCAAAAAATTCGTGATTCAGGGTTAAAATTACTAGAACACCCCCTTTATTCACCAGATTTGGCTCCGTCCGACTATCATCTCTTTCCTCAACTGAAAAAAAAATTTAAAAGGTCTTAAATTTTCTTCCAACGAGGAGGAAATAAAAGCTGTGGAGGACTGGTTTGCAGAGCAAGAAGAAACATTTTTTGATAGGTCTAGAGACGTTGCGGGTTAGCTGTTATAAATGTATTCAATTAAGAGGAGAATATGTTGAGTTATAAAATATTTTGACATTGAAATTTTGTTTGGTTCTATAGTAGGCTCAGAATTTTTCAATATATCCTCGTATTAAGGAAAGATATAACGGCATTCAGACAATCCTTAATTCTTATTTACAGACGTTAAACCTATTTTCATATCCTCGTATGTTCAATATCTTCTCATAGTCTGTACATTCATAAAATCTATTCAAAACTTCGTAAGAGTAGATTGTGAATTTCAAAAAAGTGTTATAAAAAAAATTTCGGAAGGAAATTGGTTTGTGTTGAAGAGAAAACACCAATTAAATCAATATCCTAAACTCACAAGGCATTCCAAGCATCGTTGCAAATTGGTGCAGGAGCCGGTTCGTTTTAAAACAATCCTTGTGAGAACATTAGGTGGATCCATATTTTCCTTGAAATCTTATTATTCTGACCTAAAGAGCTCGACATGAACACATTAAAAAAGGAAATTAATTCATTTTACGAGCAGTTGAAATTGTCATCTACTTCGATAAACAAAATGGGTTAAAGGGAATCTTTCTGCCTGGGAGGCCTGGGTGAATCCACCAACCCTTATATCTTTTTCCATATACAATGAACCAATGCGCAGAATTAGCACCGTTTTTCATCACGCCACGTTATGACGACCCATGTAGGTGGAAATATTTAAATACGTCACGAAATATGGATCGACTTGGCCTAACATTCACCTCCATCGGCGTGCCGCCGGCTGGCTGACGGCCCCCACCTGGCAACTTGAGGTGAATACAACACAGTGCGGCCGACCTTGGGGTTGTCGGCTCGCAACCACCCACCCCGCATTGATTTACTGCAACCGGCATTTCATTCTGCACGAATCGAATGTGCTTTTCGATTTTTCACTTGCCTGAGTCATGTATACGCAGCTTGTAAATTAACCCGAGGAGTGGAACTTGGTGTTTCCTATGCGGGAAACGGTCTCAGAGGTAACAATTTGCGCATAAATTGAGGGCAGAACGCTCTCAACCTTTCGAACAATCGCTGGCCTTAATCGCGGACTGGGCTGCGCCCTGAATTTAAAAGTTCAACAGATGGAATAGATCAAATGACGTTCTCATGCTTTATTCGTATTCGAATGGGCTTTTCTGGGTTCATTAACTTAGCGACTACAGACCTTCACTCTAGGGGAGAGGGTAGCGTAAGTCTATACTCCATTCACTTTTATTAAGTATCCCTGTTGGCCATGATTTAGGTTTATCGAGTTTTTTCACTTAAAACTGACGCAGGTTATTTGGTACTCGTGAAATGTCAAACAGTTCTCAGAGACGTTACTTCCTATTCATTCTTCTTTAACTCTCTTAAAGGAGTTACTTAGTTCTTTCAAGGTGTAACTCTGACACAGGTTTCGTACTACAACTACATTTTCATACTGGAGTATTTCAAGATTTTCAAGTTGTGCAGAAAGGTATACAAATGTCTTCTGTAGGCTAATTTCTTGACAATTTTGAAACGTGGGGAATTCCGTCTGTTCGTTTAGAATTTTCCTGTTGGGTTATTCGAGTACTGAGGACTGAACGAGAATAAATTCTCTATCTCAAAAACGTCTATTATCTCTTGAACCAATTGAGAAAAAATCAAAATTTAATCAAAGTTAGCTTTGTTATGAACGTCAGAAACATGTGGAACATTTACTTCAGAGATATTCAATTCTCTGTCGCAAAATGTCAAGCTAAGTTAAAACACGAGAATTTATAGTGAAACTTTTTCAAAATAATCAAAAATGGAGCTTCAAAAGAATCGCAAAAGAGGCTCGCGTTCGTCCGGAAACAGTATCAAGAGTTGATAAGCGCTTCAATGAAGATCTTACAATTAACCGGAAGGAAAAAGGGATTTCATAGCCCAAAAAAAGTGAAGAAAGTTATCAGTCTCTTTCAGAAGAATCCTACCCTTTCAGGACGGAAAATTGCCCAAATAGTGGGTTGTTCGCAATCAACCGTTCAGAAAATCATGTCGAGTTGTGGGCTTAGAACATACAAAGTGCACAAAGTGCCAGGCAGAAACGCTGTGAAGAATCAAGAAGCGAAATCAAGAGCAAAGAAATTAAAAAAAGATTTCTTGAAAAATTTTTCCTGTTGCGTGATGGACGACGAAACCTATGTCTTGGCTGATTTCTCGCAACTTCCTGTTTAGGAATTTTATACTGCAGATTCTCGTGGAAATTTTGGCGAACAATTTCGCGTGAAGAAACAAGCAAAGTTTCCTGAAAAATTCCTGGTTTCGCAAGCAATTTGCACTTGTGGAAAAAGGAGCAAATTTTTCGTTGGCCAAGGCTCTGTTGACTCGAAGATATACATCGAGGAATTCTTGATGGAGAGACTTTTATCATTTTTACGTGAACACGATGTGTCAACAATCTTTTGGCCAGATTTAGCTTCATGCCACTACAGCAAGGCCACCAAGGAATGGTATGAAGCTAATGAGGTGGTTTTTGTCTCCAAAGAGGCCAATCCACCAAATTGCCCAGAACTCAGGCCAATAGAAATCGAAAGATATTGGGCTCTGATAAAAAGAGAATTGAAGAAGACTAAGAAATCAACGAAAACATCATCGGAATTCAAGCAAAAGTGGAAGACAGCATCCCAGAAAGTTACTGAGAACACTAGAAGAAGCATGATGGGAAGAATTCCAGAAAAAATCCATGAATTTTGTAAAAAATAGTTTTGTTTTTTATTGTAAAAACAGTTTTCATTAGAATTAGAAGATGATTCGAAAATGAGTTTGATTTTCGAAATCGGTCCAGTGGTTCAAAAGATATAAGCGTTTTTGTATTAGCGAATTTATTCTCGTTCAGTCCTTATTCTTTTATCGAATGAACCAATGAACCATCACAAAGTAACGGACTATTCTGTACATTATTTTTCGGTAAAATTTCAACACTCAATTCTTGATTTATATACAAGAAAGTAGCATAACTGATTCTTTCAATCATGTTTATATACGTGAAATATTTCCAGTATCAACAGACAATAAAGATTCTACATTATTCGCCAGGTCTTTGAAATGATTGAATTCACATAATTTTTTCTCAAATTCATTATTTTTCCGAAGTAAATAAACATTTTGATAAACAAGAAATTACTACGACCTCTACATTTGCAAAATATACCCGGTGAAGTGTGTCAGAAATTCATGGCCAACCGGCATACATTATAAAAGTGAATGGAGTAGGTACGAGTATATGACTTCCTCAACATTCTCGAATTCGGGCCAAAACCTCATCTTGAAAATTTTTCATCATTAAAAAGCTGAAATGAATTACTAAGCACGCCAGACTTCAACATGAATACATCTCAATATTAATGAGCTCCTGTAACAGGAGATCCAGATGTATATTATGGAAACAAGACGTAGGTATTGACCCAAAACGTAGTTCAAGGATGAGGCAGAGCAAACAATACAAATGCTTCGCATTGAATTCCGTAAACGCGAGCAACATATGGTTAAGTTCTCATCTGAATGTATGGATTTTGAGGATGTTTGAACCTATACTCCATCCAAGAATTATTGACATCCAAGCAGTTCAGTCGCAGCTTTATTTCTAGTAACAAAAAGGTGACTGAAATTTTTCACTTATCTTCTCTTATTTCTATTTCTACTTGCTCTGTGCAGGCTTTCCATTTATAAGCTTTACAATCCTTAAGAGTCTCATTTCGAAGACTTCCACTTGCTTCCTATGTCCAACGTTACATATCGTTTAAGATGACACTATTCAGTTGAACAGTGCTCAGTTGAGCGATCTATATTCTACGCCTCAGTAATCATTGTAACTATCTTCTTCTACCTTTTAGTAAAGGTACAGTTGCTACAATTATAAAACATTTTCCTTTCGTACTTCTTCAATGTATAGGATGAAGAATAAGTGAAATCTACGTTTCAGTAATTATTTATCTCAACGGTTTTTAAACGCTTCAAAGGCCACTATTGTCAAACATTTCCATAACGTGGATCCTCGACGTATATTCAATAAAAATGAAACGTTTCAATAAGGTTGAGTATGACAATATTCAACAAATTGTTTTAACGTTTTTCTGACACTCACGTAGCAAAGTCTACTCTGGCCAAACCTAAACATTTACAACTTTAACTAATCCGTGCATTCTACTTCAGTTATTATTATCATTCTTTTAGCGATCCACATTTTCTCTATGCTACCTACATCAATGTTCAACCCCTGTGTTCCTTTATATTAAACATTTCCTGCTATCCCATACACCCCTATCGAATTCATGAACAAAATCCCAGGGACAATATTGCACAACGTACATTTTCGATTCGCAAATAACCCTGTCCTTTTTCTATAACCATAAATATCGAATCCAAGTTGGGCGATTCATCCTGTAACATCCACTAAACTCAACGACAGGAAACGTATCAAAAAGGAAGGTGGTAAAAAGGTGGGACATAAATTTTCCGAATGCTCTCTTCCACAGGCAAGTGTGATACCTAGAACTGAATAATTCATGTTGCATCTCTACCCAGATATTTATGCGATTCTGCAGCGGAACGTTGCATTGCGTTGGATATGGGAGTTTTCGAAACAATTCGTTTGTTATTGTTGGTGTGAATCGTTAATGGAACATTCTCAGTCCTCATCATTTAATATTGACAATTTCATATTAGGTATAACTATATCTATAGTTCAAAAGTCTTTTTGTGGAGGAAAAGTAGGTTTTCTTGGGCTTTTTGGGCTCAGTATGCTTCATTGGTAAAATATGGAATATTTGGGTTAGAAATCCATCAACTCGAATAGTCAGCCGATTTGAGAATTGTAGTTACAAAATGGTGGAGGTGTCGGTAAAGTGAAAATAAACTATTTCAGTTTGCCATTGATATCTAGAGTGAATGAATCATTCTAAGGATACCGAAATCATCAGCTGGTTCTTTCTATTTTTCAATTAGAAGCTAATTATTGGCGTATACTGGTTCCACAATATTCAGTTGAACGAATTCCGCAAAGGGAATATGAACGCGATATTTAATGCACTCGTTTCCACCACCCTTTAGATAGAGTGCTCGGCGCGTTTTGTTTTTAAGTGGTATCCCCAGAAGGCCTACTCCATTTTTTGTCGAAATGCGCCAAATTTATTTCTAATAATCTGTTAATTAACAAATCAACCAGATAGTCTGATCGCGGAGAGAAAAAGTTTCAATTTAAGTCTAGCCTACGATTCTTCTCAAAGTCAAACAGATACGTACAGTATATGTGGGAAAAGGCGATTAGGTCTCAGCGAAAATGTTTCTTAGATAATTTTCAAAACGTCAATAAGATCTATTTCTTAGGAACAAAATAAAGCGTACCACACACAAATGGGAATTTTAGATAAATATTTCAAACTAGTGCCTACACTTGATCGAGAATAATATCCTACATTCATTCATTAGAACTTATGTCATAATAATTCAGGATGACTTAAAATATTCTGGCAACTCTACCACGTATTTTTGCTGAATGAATTCCATTTTATATGCTAACTTTTTCCAGCTAACGCAAATATTCTCTCGCCTTTGAGCCACTATGCCCAATTAGAGTGACTACCCAACCGTGAAAACCATCTATGAATAAATCATAAGCTTGGGTGTATCATGTGTTTATAGCCAGATTTTATTCAAGAAACAACGATTCACCCGAGACCTACCTTTTTCACTTATTCAGCGAACACCTGAAATACCCCTCGTTTACAGTTTCCATATGGGAAAAGTAACAGTGAACGTGTGGCTATAAAGAACACATCAACTCACCAGATCTATGCCAATTTGAATTTTGTTTTACTCAGGTGTTGACTGGTTTATGCATACGTTGGGTAATGTGAGAAATTGGCATTGAAAGCCATGAAAGACGGATTTTTTGCACATGACACATACAGGATGCGTCAGGGAGGAATATCTCATGTTGAAGCAGGATGTAAAATCCTTTCGTCAACGGTCACGATTCCTATGCTCTGAATAGGGGCTGCGAAATCTATCCACCATCAAAAAAGATTCCCCTCTTGGTCATTTCTCTACATAATCTCGATTACTTCAAGATAAGATTTTCCATCCAGCGTCAAGGTTATTCCTCCCTGATGAGGTATCATTATAATGAAATTGCAGTCGGTGTTATTGCCAGTTGAAGTTGACATTATATTTGTTGATAGACAAATGATTTGTGTCTTGTTCCTTGTTTTTCAAAGTTATGTTAATGGCCATAACTTCTGTATTTTTGAAGATCTGGGTAGGTTTCTATATTTGTACTATTTTGATTCAAACAATATTTTTTACTAAAAGATAGAAACCTCATATGCGCAAAATGTATTTCAATAATAGAACCATTTATGATTGACAGTGATGTACCTACTTGTATCATTATGATTGAGTTTGAATTTCCACCATTTTCCGGAGGGTATAAGATCTATTCAGAGTTCGGAAAATGATCATTGTGAATTTCTGTAAACTCTTTCTGATGGCGGTCTGGATATTAAACGCTAAAACTGTCATTCTCGCTTACAGGCCCCCCCGTAGAGGTGGGAGTTACGATGTACGTACTCAGTATCAGCTCGCTCTCGGAGGTCCAGATGGTATTTTCTTGAACACAGTTCATGTTTTTCATCGTGTTTTGCACTGAGTTGTTTCTCTACTTTGCATGGAAAGGGTGGTCAGGACCACGTGGGGTCAAACTGCTGTATTCACTAATGCTTCAATTGAGTATTAGAATTGGGAGATCGAATGCAAATATCATGTTCATTTTCCAGCAATGCTTGTCAGTGACATTATGTTCAGTTTTGGCGCACTTAAGTTGTCTCGTTCTAAAAGCTCACACAACATTTCTGTGTGTCAGAATAAAAGAGTTCGTAGTTTTATAAATGTAGTGGAATGATTTGGCACTTGGCAGTTTATGTTACGGTTTTGAGAAAATCCAAACTGTTAATTGAATAAATCAAGGACTAGAGGATTATTTCGCTCGAAATATTATTATATGTAGTATCAGTTATATAGTCAATTTTTACGATTTTCCGGAATGAGTATGTACAATTTCATGACTTTTCTAAACTACTAGTATACTTAGAGACGCAAAATGGCGAAGGTTTGGGTAACTTAATAATATAAGGATATAAAAAGTTGCGAAAAAAATTTAGGGGGTGATGCCTTGTCAAAAAATTTGGTGAGTCTTTCATATAAACCTTTTTTTGAGCCTCCCTGCTTAGTTACAGCCCCCTGTAGATGGCACAAGAAAATCAGTTTTTTATTTTTTCTTCAAAAACCAAAATACTGACAAGGTTAAAATTGAGCAGACATTTTATGTAAGCGAGAAGAGGTAGAAAAAGCGACCCCTTAACCATTTTGGATAATTAATTGATCAATTTTGTATAGCCTGATTCATTTTTAACCAATAGTTCCTTTGTAATTTCTGGCTAACGTTCATGGTTTCTGAGAAAAAATAACTCATTAACAGGTCATACGTAGAGGCTAGAAATGGTGAATTCATTAATTTAAATCCACAAAGAAGAATACACAAAGTAATCTGATACATCGCATTCATTGATATAAATATCACCAAATCCCAAAGTCCGAAATTCATTTTAATTCATTCTCATTTGTGTTCGTTGTTTAGTAAAGATTCGACAGAATGCCTGATTTCACGAATGAAGATTAATTGAATCTCATTCTTATTTAGGCATAATATATAATCGAGTTGTAATTCGAACAATGAGACTACATTGAGGGACTTCCTGGCCGACCTATATCATCAAGAGATCCGAAGCATAATGAACAACATGAAAAATTTAGTCAGAAAACACGAATTTTGTGAATGAAAACCGGAATCTGCTTCAAAACGTCGACATTGTAACCAGAATGCAACTAATAAAATTACCAAAAAACCCAATACTTCTTAAGTACTCAGTGGCGGACTAACCGGTACGCTTAGTACGCTGCAGCGTAGGGCCCCGAGGTCCATAGGGGCCCCGGCGATCGAATTGAATTTTTTTTCTAGAATGAAAATTCATTCTGTAAGTGTGAAAAAAATAGTCAGACTGTACTATATTTTATAAAAAGCTCAAAGGCAACTTGCGAATTATGAATTATTACATTCACACGAGACGCAATTGAATAACAAGAGCCTCAGATGTAAGAAAAAACACACCATCCGAGATTCAGCGTATTGTCCCTAATTATCTTGTCTGCCTGCAATAAATTCCGCCAAGGGTGGCGGCCGAATTCCAATATGTACAATTACATCATAATTCAATAAATTTGTCAGCATTTCCTCTAAAATCTAGGAATGTGCTACAGAACGGCCGACCAGATGTTGATTCGTTTAGGGTTGTAAAGTGAAAAATACTTGTGCAGAAGTTCTTAGGTCTGCATATTTTTGTCTCACGTTCATTTCACAAGATTCGAAAAGTGTTAACAGGGACGAGCGAGTTTCGTGTAACGTGTAAGACTGTGAGATTCAAATATTGTGAAAAACTGAGAAGTGTTGGTGAATTGAACTATTTCTGTTTGTGTTTGGACTTTTAAATCCTCGTACTCTCATTGAACGATATAATTGATATAGAAGGTGAGCTTTACAATGCAGTTTCATAATAATATGCTAAAAATAACATTCTTCCAATTTTTCGGCAATTCGGCATAAACATAATTCGAGCGATGATGAGGCAGACCAGTCAAATTCATTTTCGATATATGTATAATATTGGTTCAATACCTACCGGGAAAAGGAAATACAAAATACGATTTACAGAAATTATTTGATTCAACCTGAACCTACGTGTTTGTACGACGAAATGACAAACAAAACAAATGATTTCGTTTCAAAAATATGGATGTATATTTAGATATTTATCAATTTAATTGTTGCAATTTTTTCTTGACTTCCGATCATCTCCGATAGACTCGATCACTGTGTTCAATAATATGTTCATATTTTACCATTCTTTTGTTGTATCAATTAGATAATAATTTTTCATATATTAGCTCATCGGTTCGGATTTCATAATTCGATAGAGCGAAGTCAATGAATTTCTGTGTTAGTCCTCACAGAATATAAAATAAAATTTAACATTTTCTTATCATAACAGTTTCTAGTTGCATATGTAATATTGACGTGACACCATATCTGACAGACGTTATATGAGCGGCTACCAGAAACGAAAGCTCAAGGAAAGTGAAGAGCAGAGTAAAGCTAAGCATCCAAAATTGACAGAATTTTTTGCTCATTTTCCAAACTGTCATTGATAAAACTGTAATGACAGAAAATAGACTACAGTTTTTAGGAATACTTTCTATCGAAAGTGATATAACGAGCAGTCTCGATTATGATTCTGTAATAAAAGAATTTGCTGATATTAAAATAAGAAAGAATCAATTTTTTAATTGGAATTTTATGTTGTAGGTAACTAACTGATTTACAGCTTTACGATACTTGTATCTTTTGTGATGATTTTATTTATTCCTTAATCTCGATACAGCAATAAAAAATTTGCAGATTTGATATATTTCTATCTAGAGATATTTTGTATTTGAATTTTGGTGATAATTTTTCCTTTTTTAAAATTTTTATTCATCTTTAATATTTTGTTTTGATATACATACCTTGTATTTTATTAATAAACTTTATGTTTTGTTTTCAAAGAAGTTAGTTTTAATTAAAAAATTCCTTTGAAAAAAATCGAAAATGTTTTAGAGGGGGCCCCAAAAGTTTTGATGCGTAGGGCCCCTAAAGTCGTAAATCCGCCACTGTAAGTACTCCAATAAAACAAAAATGAAAGTGGTGTTGACACTTCAATACCCATAAAGAACGAAACTACTAACTATAAAGAGGAACAAATTTCTATCCCTTTGGAAAGTGCATAGCGTTACCATCAACAGCAATGAAAACTTGAGGTTATTTAGGTACATTTAATCCTCGTGGATGCTTTTATCCCTTGGCGAATCAGTTGAACGAAATACATGAAGCGCGTTGAAGGCAATTCCACGAAAATTATTCCGTTTTGAATACTACTCGTATCTCGGCTGATCTGACAGCATCCATTCGGGGATAAAATTATGAGACAGTGAAACAAAAAGGGCACGGAGTCTGGGCGAATGCAAAGACCTCTTACCGAACTCACATTTCCCTGGAGGACGATGTTTCATTTCCATTCGCGACGAATATTTAATTTCAGTAAGTAGGCATAAAGATATTAAAAGCATATAGATTGGGATCTGAAGATTCTCAGAGGAAACGTACATATAACGGGCAAATATTAATTTCCGGATTATCTTCAGTTCAAAGGAAACGCGCACTGAATACGAAGCTTTTAAATTTACTTGGGCGTAATGATTGGATTGTTCAATTATCATTTACGAACAAGCCACTAGTGAGACAAAACTGAACATGGTTTCTTCAATCAATTAAGGAAATAAACTGCTCCACATGAGTTAAGGATATCGACTTAAATTGCAAAAAAATATAGTTAAAATAAGATTTTTGTGATGAAAATTCATATTAATATGATTTCAATTTGCAAATTAACTTTAGCCTGTAGGTCTGCAGCGTATACAGGGTGGTTAAGAAAAATCGAGTAAAATAACGAAATTTTATTCCCAGAAAATTCAAACATTTTAAGACTAGCAATACAATGTCTGGCCTCCACGGGCATCAATAACAGCTTGACATCTTCTTCGCATACTACACACGAGGTTGTTGAGTATTTCTTGAGGAATTTGGTTCCATGAACGGGGAAGAAGCTCTCTCAGATCATTTAAGGATTCTGGGGTAGGTTGATGATTATCTAATCTTCTTTGGAGCATATCACATGCATGTTCTATGCAATTCCAATCTGGTGAGTGCGGAGGTATTCGTAAATGTGGAATACCAAGCTCCTCGCGCGCATTCTCAACTATGGCTGCACGGTGCGGTCAATCGTTATCGTCTAGAAATTGAAAAGTTTCACCAATGGCAGCGTGAAAATTTGGCACAACATTGTGAATGACATGCTCCCTATAGTGTGATGCGGTCATATTCCCAGAACAAATGTGTAGATCTGTGCGCCCGTTGAAACATATCCCGGCCCATACCATAACACTATCCCCCTCGGAATGGATGGACTTCTTGGACATAGCGACGATTACGGGGTATGCGTGGGATTGTCCATACCCTTATTCTTCGAGAATCTGAAAATCGGCCATATCTGGATTCATCAGTGAAAAGGACACTACGCCATTGATCGTTCCAATTGATATGTTGCCTTGCCCATTCCAGTCTTTGACGCTTATGGTCACGTGTTAATGGAACTCCTCTTAATGGACGTCTAGAACCTAGATTCAACTCTCTCAAACGTCGTCTGATGGTTTCGATGGAAACTTGGACCCCATCTGCATTTTGAAGAGTATTCCGTAGCATTCTACACGTAGATGTAGGGTTTCTTCTTGGCGAAACGGTGATGAAACGATCCTGAGCAGGTGTTGTTTTTCGTCGCCCACCAAGCCTTGGTCTTTCCAAGACGGAACCTGTCTCCTTGAACCTATTCCAAAGTCGAGATATCACACTTTGGCTGACTTGGAGCCTTACCGCTACAACAACCTGAGTTAGGCCACCCTGTAGCATTCCGATAGCCCTATTAGCCTCAGCGTTTGTTAATTTACGTCTTGGCATTTTCAGAAAACTCGTTTCAAATCGAAGCCGTTGATAAACTGACTTCATTTCAAAATAAGAACATTCATGAAGCATATGCAAAGAACCAAACTTGAGAAAAAAGGC
The DNA here is from genome assembly GCA_910592335.1 of Adalia bipunctata. Classification (NCBI taxonomy): domain Eukaryota; kingdom Metazoa; phylum Arthropoda; class Insecta; order Coleoptera; family Coccinellidae; genus Adalia; species Adalia bipunctata. Next base: position 7,163,671 of record OU342955.1, on the reverse strand, counting down.
GACTAGATTGACGAAATGTCTCATACTGTTTTTTATTGGATCGATTCAAAATGTTATTCTAAATGTTCTAAATGATTTTACAGCGATTTTCTCGAAGATTACATACTTTTTAAAACGATTGAATACGATATCCCTAACTCTTGTGGAGCAGTATATTATTTCGGGAAGAATACTGTGAATCAACATAAGTTCTTCATTTTTCATAATAACTCATAAGATGAACTGGTATTATTGATTATCAAACTGGCAGCATTGCGAGCAAATAAAATGATTCCGAACTATCATCTAATCTCATGAAGAAGCATTTGTGAAGACTAATAATTGCATTTCAAATATTCGACGGAAACCATAATCGATCCACAGACATTCTGAACCATTATTTTGGCAAATTTTCAATCTATACCTCAGGCTAACTCATTACAAACTTTTTCAGGCCCGCCTGTCGAGGTGGGGGTCACCATGTACGTCCTCAGTATCAGCTCAGTCTCCGAGGTCATGATGGTACTTAAATTTAATAACTGGATGATGACTTGATCGATGTTTAGTGTTTATTGTTAGCTGGGTACGACTTATTATACTCATCTTACACTATCCAATGAATGGATCCTGATGTGTCAGTAAAAGTGTTCGTATGTGCATGTTGCCAATTTCCTGTGTACCTTTCGTAGTTAGAACCTGTGTCCTTGTACGCTTTTGTTGGCTTTATGTGATCTTTGACATTCTGATTCATATTTACCGATCTGGGAAGGACCAGATTCAATTTGGTTACTCCAAGCTAATACTCTGCTTTTATAACTTATTCCCAGATGAAAACCTGGACTAACATTTTCAATTTAAAATTTCAATCGATAACTTTCTTCATGTGAATGTATATTATAGAAGACTGTTTTTCGTACAATTTCAGTCTACATTGAAATAGGCATTATCATATCATAGTTTTTTCTCTTTCTTATCGTAACAGGGGGTTCTTTTCTGGGTAGTAAATTTGTTCATTTAAAAAACAAACTGTATTGTGTGTAATTTTAAATGAAGAAGATTCTGCAAAATCTATTCACAATATAGGGCAATCTGTATTTTATACCTTGAATATCACCAAAAATGTATTTGAATGAAACTTGGCACAACTATGATAATTTCAATAGTCCCAGTGACAAACATTGAAAAAAAACCTTTTATGCAAAATATTTTCTCTGCCAAGGAATATTATTCACTCATAATATTATAAAAATTTTTATTTCATTGAAGAATAGATGGAGATCATTATCTCATGCAAAAATACATGGTATTATTTTAATATTTCACCTTTACGATTATGAAAGACCATGTCTCGTGGATGGTAGCGAAATCAACAAAATATAGATTTATTCAGGGTAGTCCAACCCCTGGTTAACGTTTGTTAATTTACCAAAGAAACATCCTATACTCGAATGAAATATATAATTGAGGGGTAGATGAACAAGTTTTTCCGTTAAGTAGGTGCCTATACTCGATAAAAGTTCGAACATGCAACAATTTAAAATTTGAAAATCGTGACTTCAGCGTTTTCAAACGTTTTAACTTTTGTGATCATTCCATCATCTTATTGAGAAGTTAGCTTGTTCATTATTTTCGTAAAGACGGAAAAAGTTATACCGTCATAAAACTACTCGTGATTAGACGGAAAAACCACTTATGCAAATCGTTGAATTTCGCCAGTGGAGAGCAATTTGGTTTTTCAGTATTTTCCATACAAGGGACAAAATTTGCAAGGCATATTGCAGTCGGTGTGCACCAAAATGAATACGAGCTCAGAATATCCATGAATATATAAACACAATAATGAAGTTGTTTCTTTTCTAAATTTACTCGGATCAATGCGAATGTAAAAAGGTGAATGCATAATGAACAGCTTTTGGGTGTTGTAATTTCTTTGTCAGTTAGTATACGCATATCGACAGAGCTGACTTGAAATATACTGCATAGGTACTGTATTATGAATGAGAAGGTTTCTTCTACAAATCAAGTACCTGTCTGGCAGCGAAACGAATATGTTTTATTTTATCGATTGTTACAGTATTCAAGGTGCTCAAGCTTGGCGCACTTGGAGTTAAAATAATTCATCATTCATACGTAAAGGGACGACCTACTGACCTAATTATATCAATATATTATGCTGGGACATTACAGTATCAAACAAATTAGGGTTCTGTTTGAGAATCGTCTGTCGGCCTAATTTACAATTCGCTCTTTCAGTAGAATTAAACGAATGAATTTCCAGATATTCTGAAATAAATTTCTAAGCGTTCATCCTTCCACAGAATTTAATCAAGAATTTTATTACCTACGAATGGTATCAACCTTTAATTAAAGCTAGAAGCGATATAATTTTTGCTTCGCAGCGTGTACTGAGCATTGGTGAAGTTTCCAACAGTGAACGAAATATATCGGCACAGGTATTCTAGTCTAGACCATGAAAAAATTGAGGAAATCACATAATCGTGCCAATGAACTGGCTTTCCGAGTGATTCCCTTTAGCTCTGATTCATTAAATGCAATTTTTCCATTAATTCGTATAAAATTCTAATATACAGAGTTAGTAGAACGCGAATTAAAGAAAAAAATGTATGTATGAGGTAGAAACAATGCCACAACGTAAACACTGAAGGAGTGGTGGTACTTATACGGTTGGTCTGAGTGTATCAGCCGGTTTTCTGGCCTCATGTGTTGAATAGTCTTTTATCTCACGGAACGAATTCACTTTATTAGGTAAAAAAACTAACGGGTTCTGGCGTGGGGAATAATATGGGAGGAACTGGAAGATCGTGGTGAACTGAAAGCCGTGTTAAACTAAGAGACATAGCGAACTGATGGTGCTGTATTACCGTTGCTAGAAAAGTAGTAGAAGTGTGTTTAAAAAGGTAGAATCTTGGAGGGGTGAACCCCAGACCACAGAGTCGAAGAAAGTTCATTTGCAGTATGAACTTTGTGGTATTAAAAATGAAATATGGATTTTGATCATTCTTTGTAATGAACGAATTATTGCTATAAAAATTTCGTAAGGTATACTTGATTATTCATAATTTTTAGACATTGTGTTACTTATCCTTATTGTACGAAAAGCAGTACCTTCTAGTTTCTATCGTATGTGCTCTACAGGAATAGCGAATTTTTCCTGAAAATATCAACGTCTATTATTTCCACAACATGGAAGTCCCCACCACAAAATTTCGTAGTTATCCAGTAAACTGAGTGTTTCTTGTTGAAAACCCGAGTGAAAATCGATACCAATCCAAGGTAGGTATAATCAGTCAGTACCCAGCTGCGACTAGTTTCTTCATATACGTATATTCTTCTTCTATCTCGATGGATTGTGTGTGGCCTGTATATATGAATGCCTGTTATACGAAATTCCAAAATGAACAAGATACATATTTTTGAAAATCGTTCGCAGTCTTGAATACTGAACTGCGTGCATGTAATTTTCAATGTGGGAAATACGCTTTTGATGGTTAGATTGACAAAAATCACCATTGCCTATTTCACATCACGACGCTTATGATAAAATGATTGTGATCGAGTAGTAAGCCCACTTGAGGACGTGGACCTGGCCAGGCCTTTGTTAGTACCATTTGGTGTGGGCAGAGCAGATAAGTGGTTGCTTGTAGTGATGTATGCTTAGCTGTTTGGTTGCTTTCTGGTAGAAAACTTCTAGAAAATATGTAGTTTACTATGAGTAAAATAATGAATTTTAGGTGAATATGAAAGATATAATTATAGTTAGAAAGGGTTAAGAGAGGTCTGTACCGTTCGACGTTCAGTTCAAAACGCGATTCGGGATTTCTCACGATAGAGACCACCGATTTATATGAGGTTTTCACTATTATTCAATTTGAAGAGTTCTTCAAGTGGGAAAGTTCATAACTTTTTTTTCGTCGAGTGAAAAAAAAATTAATGTTTTTTTTCGACGAAAAAAAAAAGTTATGAACTTTCCCACTTCAAGAACTCTTCAAATTGAATAATAGTGAAAACCCCATATAAATCGGTGGTCTCTATCGTGAGAAATCCCGAATCGCGTTTTGAACTGAACGTCGAAAGGTATAAACCCCTCTTAATGACAACGTAGGTATTACTTCGAAATTTCTCATTTATTATTCTTCGCATTATTCGTGATTCTCTAGGAATCTCTAGGAGAATCTATAAATTGTCGGATGATGCCGTCATAAGTTCGCATTCGAGTAAATTAAGATGCACAACTTATAAGGTCAATATCTGCGCTCAAATTGGTGATAATTTATTCACAAGAGCAAATTGAACATCTTGGTCGGAGTTGTGATTACGCGAGAGTCATGGGAATTTATGATTAGAACTTGTTATAACTCAAAATTATCTTTGAAACGAATTTCGGAGAAAGTTTCAGATCAGACTTCTGTTAAAATTCAAATGAGCTTTCGATCTGCTGTCGTACTAAACTTATTGAATTTCTATAGTTGAAGTGTTTTTTTCTAGCATTAGAAATAGTTGATTTAGATATTTGTAAGGTAGATCTAGTGAAAACTTGAAATGCGAATAGTTTTTCCTGGCCTTTTATTGTTTTGGCAAAGGAAGAACAATAATTTTTTAGACTTGACTGTGTTGGAGATAACCATTCGTAGCATGTATATGGAGTTAAGTGAAATGGTGTAGCGGATTCATCATCAATCTTCGCATATCTGAGCCACATTATTTTCAATTGCTAATTTCAGTTCAATAACTGTTTAAGAATCCAACAGATCGACTTAAAAAATTCTATAGCCTCAGTTTCTTGGACTTCTTTAACAGCAGTCTGCAAATAACTTAATTAACTATGTAATATTCGACCTACCTATATCCCTTTCTTAATCCATCTAGAAGAATATTCTCGAAATATTCATGAGCTTTGTCTAACACCTTCAGTCCATGTACAATGCATAACTGTAGTTATAGCCAACTGATTGCAGAGGCAACAAATATATTTCCTAAAAACAAATCGAAGCTTCATTTCATAGCTCAGTTTTTAGGAAGAATTTTCGATTTCAATTGAAGCCTTTGATCTAAAATTTGATCATGTTTCTTCCAGTTTTCCAAAATTATATTTTGTCAGTCAAATCATATCTCAAACTGTTTGGCAGTTGTATATATATTGTTGAGTAAAAAGTTTCTGCTCATTGTGATGTATAGAATGTTTTATGTCCTAAAATGTCACTCTTCACAATTAGTTCTTCAATTGTATTTATGGCTTTTCCAAAAAGCTTCAAACCCATTGTGAATAGGATAGCCAAAGCTGAAAGATAGAGATATATACAAATAAAAAAGGCATAATCTATCAGTCGAGAACCATCGATAAAAGCAGTATAAATCAAACAGTGTCAATGGCCTACTCATGATATCAACCAATAGGCTGCGGTAGAAATGGATCCACATTAGTTTCGTCATTATTCTTGATTTTTCAAAGCGTAAAACAGAGATATTCGGGGCTATTCACTAAGCAAAGTTGTTATGGATAGCAACTGTAAATCGTCGTTATCCCATGTAATAAGCATGGGATAACGACGATTTACAGTTGCTATCCATAACAACTTTGCTTAGTGAATAGCCCCGATTGTCTTCAAAATATTCCAAGAAATCATAGATCATCCACCTGAAACAATTTCAATAAGATTCAAAACGAGAAAAGAATTGTTTCAAGACCAAAACCAGCATAACAGAGTTCAATCCTTTTCTAGTACTTCCCATACTTATAGCGAAGCTAAAGCTGTTTTTTGCTAGATAGTACTGTAAATATCATCTCGTTGATCTTTATAGGACAGTTCTCCTCCTACCGCTTTGGAATATTCGATTCCGACGAGACCAAATTATGACTAAACCATGGTATATTCGGTCGATATATGGGCATTTATTGGTTATTTCTTCGAAAAGGGCTATGGTCATGGTTTGATACAAACTGTGTTTGTCGGTCATTATCGACGAATGGACGATGTCTTATTCTTATCTCAATCTAAATATTTCATTGAATTATCTTATAGTTTCGTTTTTAACTATCAAATCGGGGCTATACTAGAATGAATGAGTAGTTAGATAGCTAGAATGTTTTTCTGATCTACTTATTTTTCTTCTTATTTATAAATTTTTGCTTAGGTATGATGCTTTCATTTCAGGTGTTAATTTGAAATATCTGATCCGATTTCTCATGTTTCAGGATTTTACTTTAGATTTTTACTTTCGGCAATTTTGGACGGACCCTAGGCTCGCCTTCCGAAAACAGCCTGGAGTCGAGACCTTATCTGTTGGTTCCGAATTCATCAAAAACATCTGGGTTCCCGATACGTTCTTCGTAAACGAGAAAAAATCTTATTTTCATGTAGCCACTACCTCCAACGAATTTATCCGTATTCATCATTCAGGATCGATCACAAGGAGCATTCGGTAAGCGTTCCTCACAACTATGTATTTTTCACAAGATTGACGTTGGCCCTTTGAGCGCACTTCCCGAGGATGATCGTGTTTGAAGAGGAATGTAAATATTTATATTGGAGTTTCGGTCGATTTCGAGAAATATGAGTCTTCAGTTTCCCCGGGCAAACTCATATCGGCTTCAAATGATACGTGAATAAATATCGAAGAAGTGCATCCTTATTTTTTTCTCGAACTGAGTTGAATGTTTGTGTTTGGTTATTAAAAAAATTTTTATTTTATTTCATAAAATGGAATAGATCCGCATAAATGTATATGCGGAATCAGAGTTTAAGTGCCGAGCAAATGCAAATTCAATGCATATTCCTTAGACTATATATACCTAGTCAAAGTATAGTATAGTCAAAGGCATATTCAGTTTTGCGCAATAATAGCGGCACATGCATTCGACCTCGACATCGCCAATAGTTTTCGAACCAAATTACTTTTTGTAAACGTCAGAAAACCTCATTAACACCGAGATGTTAGAAGTATCGAAAATATCAACAATTTTAAATATATGTCATTCAAAAGAGTGATTTTCCTGGTACAACCTTCATAAAGAAAAACCATCACATTCCATCTTACAGATCCTCAATGTGTATCTTACAAATAATATATAAAAAGTCCTTATTGGTTTCCTCAAATTATATCAAATAAATTACGCAATACCCACTTATCTAAGTCATAAGAATACATCGATTTGTTAAGTATTGTTATTGATTCATTGAATTTCTTTTCAGATTAACCATAACAGCATCATGTCCTATGAATCTTCAGTATTTTCCAATGGATCGGCAGCTATGTCAAATAGAAATAGAAAGTTGTAAGTATAACAAATAATTGCTGGTTCATTGTTCTCACTTGAGTGAAGATTCCACACATAAAAAATTGTCATGTTACATTCAACAAGTTGATAGTTGATTGGGGTGGACCAAGACAATGCTTGTATGTCTTAGGAACTCGATCCTGTTATTGTTATCAAATGGATAGCTGTGGTAATGAACTTGAACCTAGCTAATCCTATAGTCTATGTTTGTACGTTGAACCTTGCCAGTTATGGCTTGCATATCATTAATAAATTTTACGTACCATTCAATCTGTTAGGTATCCTCGAAGGATATGGCAATTAACATCCCTAATATGTTAATTTTGATGAGTTCTTTCCTCTCTAGTCAGGCTCTGATAGATTATTCTTGATTTAGAGATGGTCAGCATGATTTTTTTTGTTTTTCGTTGAAGTTTCTGGAAAGCGTGTAATTTTTCAAGGGAAGACCTTAGAGCGTTTGCTTACACGAAAGATCACCTTCAATTTTCGACAAGGAATCACTACATCAAAACTTTCACACTTTTTTGGTGACATCCTCTACTTATATCATATCTACAATATTAATAAAAGAGGATCTATGGTTTGCTTCAAAACTTCAAAATGCTTTATTGTTCAAACGATCGCACCAAATTGGACAATTCTTTTTTTGTTGTGTTTATTATTGTTAGGGCAAGGTTTATATAACAAAATATTCCCAAAAAAAATCCTACAGAAAAAAAAAGGCATTCCTTTTTCTTACGACCAATCGAGCAATCATAGAGTACTTATATAGGTTTTGACATTTGGACAAAGGAGGTTAGTTTTTATTCCACAGAATCGCATGTCAAGTGAATAGTTAAAAGTGCAGTAGGTCTTACAAACGGTATAAGAATATTCCATGGGGATTAATAGTAGTATAACGAAGTTCCACGGTATTCAATAGAAATGCATTAATAAAATAGAACGTTGTGAAGTTATGAGCCATCACGCGGATGAAACGCTAGTTTCAAAATAAATTCAGAGAATTTTCAATTCTTAACTATCTTTATTCATAAATATTGGTCACAGATAAACATCTCTCAATCAATTGGAAATATTTTCATTACGAATTTATTTATTTATTTATTTATTAAGTTTATGTGTCATGTAGGTACTCTCATTTTTCGGTAGTATGGAAGTAAGTTCAGCAACATCTCACAGTACCGGGTGAAATTCACAGCAACAACTATTTCCTTGAAAAAAAATGAAGCTTCTTTCATGTAATGATTTTTCGACGGGATTTTGGAATCCCAATAACGGAAATCCTGCTTCTTCTTTGTGGCGAAAATGTTGAAATGCGCGCTCCGTTGCTGCCCCACACAATACTATTGAAAGACCACATGTAAGAATTGTGTTCAGCAATCTCTACGTTTTACCGAGTTCGCTGAAATTAATTTCAGTACGGGTGTAATTCACCGTGTAACGTTTCCGACCGATGGAAGCTGCTGTATATCGGCGCTCCGACAGCGGTGTTTTCAGGTGTTCCCATAATATTCGTTGAACAGATGGAGTTTCAGACATTGCATCGGGTGTTTTTTTTCATAGTGATAGAACTTTAAATTGAAATAAAACACATTTAAATCAAGATTGAAGCCAATGATAACTTGGCTTCCAGAGCGTCTATTGTTTCTAATTTATCAGCATAAACCAATAACTTGACATAACCCCAAAGAAAATAATCCATTGGCTTTAGTTCTTGAAACAGTTGGATCTTTTATGGGAGTAGACCGAGATCTTTACGTTAAATTTTCCATGCGGTGGATGCACAGAGTCCAACTTGTTGTGAACGTCGACGAATCGACAAATCTTGATATTCATTAACACTTACAGCAGCAATATTGTCTTCTGAACGTCCAGTTCTTTGTCTTGTTGCTGTTGTTGCATCGAGTAGAGAAAATGTTGTCCGAAATCTATCGATAGTTCAACGAATAAGCTGCTCAGATGGACGATTATGTACACCATAAATTTCACGAAGTGCTCTATAAGTTTGGCGAATAGAACACTGATTTTGAAAATAAATTTCAACAATTTGTAAACGTTGGCGTGAGTCTTTCCACGATAATTTGTCAATGCATACTGATCAGAAATGTCAATACAATAAGGATTCTACCCTCTGTAAAATCACAGTTACCTATCCCTATCGAAAATTCTATCACTCTAAAAAAAACACCCGATGTATCCCGTTGCTTGGTTCGTAAGATGGAAATGTGAGTCCATTCTGTAAGTAATTTATTAAACCTTAATAGTTGAGTGATTCGGCCCATCTTTTGCATTCAACGATGAAACATTGTGGGAACTTCCGCAATAACTTCTAATATTCCGAAAGAAATTTTGTTGCTCAGGTATTTAACCCTTCCTGAAAATATTAACGGATAATTCATGGCGTAATCTACAGCTCGCCTGCTCATTTTCTTTTATCGGCAACGGCTTTAAATCACTATTAGGACATAATCGATTCAGTGAGTTCATAACAGCCCAGAATACGTCAAAAATATATTAACCTGATATTTCCATAACTAATGTATCACTGCCATTCCATGACGCACTCCATTATATTGTTCGTGCATTTCCGCTATATTTCATAGGGGTATCATGTCGTACGAAGAGTAATTGAGCAACTAAAGCTGTGGTCGTCGTATGTATACGAAAATACAACTGGGTATAGGTGCTGTTCCAGCCACCAGCCAATCTATACTTCAAAATTTTTGGTTTATTTGTTGCAAAATGGTGAAGGGACCGGTTCTGCTGGGAAAATTATAACTTGCCCAAAATATCTATTTTTTTGAACAATTGGAACTGCATTCGAGATTCTCCTTTGCGCTTTTTAATAATATTCACTATGGAATTCCATATAAACATCGAACAATTGATTGCTGAATGAAATATGGAGTTGAGAACTACATTAAGGAAAAATATTTTACAATTTCGAAGAATCAACTCATTAAGGAGCCGTTATACTCTGGCCGACGGCACCGATTCTCCATTCAAAAAATGCCTTTCATTTTTCCAAGTTCACGCCCTCAATTTTCCACCTGAAAGCTTGATTTTTTTTTATTCTCCTGGAATTTCAGACAGTTCTCTGCGATTTCACAAAGTCTTCTCAGTATTTCCCATCATTTTTTGCATCATTTAATCGCCTATCCGAAAGGATTTTTTTTAAATATAGAAAATTGATTTGTTGAGGGCACTCTAATGAATTTCCAAAAAAAAAATGATGAACAACCGCCGAAAAACGATTATGAAATAATTTTTCATAAACTCTCAAATTCAACCCGATTTTTTCATTCGAAAAAATAATATTTTCGAAGAGAAGAAATTGAATTGCCCTCAAGACATCCTTTAACTTCAATTTAAAGAAAAATCAAGCTTTTAAGTGAAAAAATGAGGGCGAAAACTTGGAAAAATGAAAGGCTCTTTTTGAATGGAGAATCGGTGCCGTAGCTGATTTTTTCATGCGACTATTTCCCTCGTCTTAATTTCCACCAATCAGGAACGTGCAATTTTGAATCACAAATGGTTTCTAGATGGAAAAACTGTATGGCAGCAGCTGTCAGCAGTTTTTTCGGGTTTACCCGCGGCAAAACTTGACAGTTGTTGTCACCGAAAATTATTAATACATACATTATGCATCCAGAATAATCTGTTACTCTTGAAATAGTCTTGTCAAATACCATTCGTGCATCTAATTTTTCCTGTGAAAAAAATCGAAAAAAACACAGTGCAAAGTAATATTTTTTTAACAAAAAGCATTCGTGCAGGTGCAAAAATCCTCGTCTTCGACTCGGATTTTTGTTGTCACCTGCACTCATGCTTCTTGTTAAAATATTACTAAGCAACGTGTTTTTTCGATTTTTTTCGTAAAAATTGGATGCACTTATGATATTACTTATGAAAAAATAATTTCATCAAAGAGAAGAAACTGGAGTGCCCTCAAGACATCCTTCAACTTCAATTTAAAGAAAAAATCAAGCTTTTTTTCTCATAGTATCGTCATTCCACAAGATATTCAACTGAAATTTCGAATAGATATTTCAAGTTCAGTTTACACCATGTGACATGCCGATTTCGATTGCAAATCTGCAGGGTCATATTTTTTCGGAAACACTGGCTTCCGTTTTCCTCCAGAATTTTTTTTTATGAACCACTGATAGTTTGAAAAATTGCAGAAAGAAGCTCTTTCGTTACACCAAACTTTATGATCTCTCGTATTTTTGTTGTATCCGCTACCGATTCAGCGAAAAAAATTAAAATTGTCGTGAAAATCCAGTAGGTAAGTATAAAAAGAACTCTGAGCTATTCAAGTCCGGGGATCTGGCAGGCCATGATTGATGTCCACCTCGATGATTGATGTCCACCTGTTTTCATAATTATCCCCTGGTACACCTTCCACACACTGTATCTCGAAAACGAAATATTTATTGCACTTTGTTTCTCAAAATTATGGGGAGAATCTCTCCTGTTCGTTTCAATTTATTATTAACACTCCCATGATCATCACAACTGAATATATTTTTCCAAAAAAAATAATGCAATTTAGAATTTTTTCAGTAGAAATTTTTTTTCAGTCGGCTATACCATGAGAGATATCCGTTATAAATGGAACGAGGGACCCAACTCTGTAGGAGTTTCTAATGAAGTATCTTTACCGCAATTCAAAGTTCTAGGGCACAAACAAAGAGCATCAGAAATCAGTCTCACAACAGGTGAGTTATTGCATTTTATTAATTTTCGTATATTGTCAAAAGTTATATCCATTCTAATATTTTATTTCATTTTTCGAATCTTAAGAACTACGCTTTTGAAATCGAAGAAAAATTGTGTATTTATTTCATTTCTTCATAATCCTATAATGTAAATAAAATTTAAAAGTTTCTTCTCAGTCAAGAAAAGTACAATATCAGATTTATTAATCATTTTTAATGGTAATTATTGGAATATTGAAATATAGTAGTGTACCTATGTGTAATTGCTTCATTTCTTCATTATGTAAACACCCTATAATGTAAATAAAATTCAAAAGTTTCTTTTTATTCAGAGAGAGAAAGTACAATATTAGACTTTATTAATCATTTTTAATGGTTATTATTGGAATATTGAAATATAGTAGTATATAAGAAAACATCAAAATCTAAGACGTGACGACTTGCAAATTAAATGTGTAGTTCAACAACGAACAGAAAAGAATAATGAAGTCTAGTTTTATCTCTCGTGTCTAAGACACATTCCTCAAATAACTGCGATCAGATGTTATTGTAGCTCCCTCAATTCAGTTTCAAATATCTTCTTCCTCAAAAATTAACCGTTCCATAAATGAAAGCGAAATAAATAAAAGGAAAACTGTAGGAAGGTATATATAGAACTTTGTAATGTAGCAATTTCGAGCCAGAACTCGTTGTCATTTATTTCCCCGCTCGCAGGAAACTATTCCCGACTGGCTTGTGAAATCCAATTCGTACGCTCGATGGGCTACTACCTCATCCAGATCTATATTCCTTCGGGACTAATCGTCATCATCTCCTGGGTCAGCTTTTGGCTAAATCGTACGGCGACACCGGCCCGTGTACAGTTAGGTGTCACCACTGTTCTCACGATGACCACGCTGATGTCGTCAACAAATGCTGCTTTGCCCAAGATATCGTACGTCAAATCGATTGACGTCTACTTAGGGACTTGTTTCATTATGGTTTTCGCTAGCTTATTAGGTGAGTAGAAAAAATTCGACAGTTTACACCGGGTATATTCATGGATTATACTGTTTTGCTAGTGGAGTATAAATTTTTTCATTGACTATCAATGTATCATCATTAAATTTTCAATTTTGACAATTCGAATTTTGATTTTTAATCACGTGTGCTCAATTGAGTGTTTATGTTGTTCCTCCTAATTTTTGTATTATTTTTGTGGGATCATTCATGCAGCACAATCAACATTAAATTTGTTGGACGAATAATTCTACATAAAAGCCGAAATATTCAATTCATTTCTTGATACGATCCTTGAAAAACTCTTTGACACTTCTTTTTGTCGCAAGACTCCAATTTGAAGAATCTTTTTTTTACTTGTACTCCCAGGATAGATGCGCCAAATGGTGTGCAAAAAAATACGATCACCTGAGTGTAAAATTAGGAAAAAACATGATTGTTTCATTGAGATTATGAAATGGTATAAATCACTGTATTTCCAGCATTTTATACGAAATAAATTACCATTACAATCGGTCAAGAGCTCATTTTTCAATTGAAAAAGTGCTTGAATTTACTTCATCACTTGAAATTAACTTGAAAATATTGGTTTTATAACTGAGGAATCTAATAATGAAAACAAAAACGAGAATTGAATGAGAATTTCTAATTGTTTTCCTAAAATCAGCGATCTATGAAGCTAGATTTCAGTGCCTGGGCTTTGAAACAGCTCGATTAAGGGCCGGTATTATAAAGGCCAACCGAGGATTCAACCGTTGCGTCAACAACCAAATTCCTCACTATCTGGTAGTTGGCGCACGGTTGAATCCTCGGTTCGCGTTTTATAAAACCGGCCCTTAGATCCGCTGAAGAATTTTGTTCAATTATAAGACCCATTTCTGACACAATGAAAATAAACAAAATCGTCAACTTCGATACCTCTATCGAAGCTGAAGATTCTTTTCCTTCATAGGAGGCTTAATTGCTCAAGTAACTGGCTAGATCATCGTCATATTCTCGTACAAGTAATAGAAAATTCAAGGTTATGAATAGATCATCTATGGCTTAGCAGAGGACGAGATAATCTTCGAAAAATGAATCCCTAACCAAACCTAAGCTAACCTAACCTAATCTAATCTAATTTAACCTAACCTAACCTTATCTAACCTACCCTAACCTAACCTTCAGTAGGTAATATTTTCCTAGCTCTTGCCTGATTGTAACAGGAAGTACAGTGGGTTGAACCATTACGGAATCTCAATGAAACAGGCGTGTTTTTTCTTAGTTAATTTGGCATTCAGGTGACCATATTATTTTCATACCAGGTTAGGTTGAACTTTGTAAAAAAATGAGCAGAACATGAAATTTGAGGAGGATTTTTGTTGAAAAACAATACTTGTGCCCCAAAAATCATATTTTATATTCGATAGTGCATTGGTCTAGGAATAGTATCTATACAGAAAATAGATTGAAAAAATTAATTCATTCGAAGTCTTGAAACTAAAAAGAGTGGCAAAGGGTTGAATATAAATATAATAATAAAGACAAAACATGAAAATGGAGCTGTCTCTATGCATGCGCCCCAAGAAACATAGTTCACATTCTCATCTATCCAAAAAACAGATTAAAAATAAGGACTGAACGAGAATAAATTCGCTATCACAAAAACGCCTATATCTCTTGAACCAATTGAGAAAAAAATCAAAATTTGATCATAGTTAGCTTTGTTATGAACGTCAGAAACATGTGGAACATTTTCTTCACAGATATTCCAATTCTCTGTCGCAAAATGTTAAGCGAAGTGAAAACACGAGAATTTATAGTGAATCTTTTTCAAAATAATCAAAAATGGAGCTTCAAAAGAATCGCAAAAGAGGATCGCGTTCGTCCGGAAACGGTATCAAGAGTTGTTAAGCGCTTCAACGAAGATCTTACAATAAACCGCAAGTAAGGAACCGGAAGGAAAAAGGGGTTTCATAGCCCAAAAAAAGTGAAGAAAGCCATCAGCCTTTTTCAGAAGAATCCTAACCTTTCAGGACGAAAAGTGGCCCAAATAGTGGGTTGTTCGCAGTCAACCGTTCAGATTTCAGAAAATCAAGTCGAGTTGTGGGCTTAGAACATACAAAGTCCAGAAAGTGCCAGACAGGAACGCTGTGAAGAATCAAGAAGCGAAATCAAGAGCAAAGAAATTAAAAAAAGATTTCTTGAAAAATTTTTCCTGTTGCGTGATGGACGACGAAACCTATGTCTTGGCTGATTTCTCGCAACTTCCTGGTCAGGAATTTTATACTGCAGATTCTCGTGGAAATGTTGACGAACAATTTCGCGTGAAGAAACAAGCAAAGTTTCCTAAAAAAAATTCCTGGTTTGGCAAGCAATTTGCACTTGTGGGAAAAGGAGCAAATTTTTTTGTTGGCCAAGGCTCTGTTGACTCGAAGATAAACATCGAGAAATGCTTGAAGAAGCGACTTTCACAATTTTTACGTGAGCACGATGTGTCATCAATCTTTTGGCCAGATTTAGCTTCATGGCACTACAGCAAGGCCACCAAGGAATGGTACGAAGCTAATGAGGTGGTTTTTGTCCCCAAAGAGGCCAATCCACCAAATTGCCCAGAGCCAATCGAAAGATATTGGGCCCTGGTAAGAAGAGAATTGAAGAAGACTAAGAAATCAACGAAAACATTAGCGGAATTCAAGCAAAAGTGGAAGACAACATCCCAGAAAGTGATTGAGAACACTATAAGAAGCATGATGGGAAGAATTCCAGAAAAAATCCATGAATTTTGTAAAAAATAGTTTTGGTTTTTTTATTGTAAAGACAGTTCTCATTAGAATAAGAAGATGATTCGAAATTGAATTTGATTTTCGAAATCGGTCCAGTGGTTCAAAAGATATAAGCGCTTTTGTGATAGCGAATTTATTCTCGTTCAGTCCTTATTCCTTCATTTGAAGTGAAAATCGAAGAAAAATACTCAAATTTCTAGGTGTCAAATATCGACCCCATCTCAGCAATATGGTAGAGATTTTACAAGACGAAAGAATTGGAAACAAAAAGCATACCCCTTACAAATGTAAATTATCGAAAAGTATAAAAAACTATGGATCCTTCATGGGTAATGAGATCCTACATTGATATTTCGGTTTCAAATCTCATTCTGCACGGAATTTCAAATTCCTCTTCAATTTAAGAAGTAAAATTCGTGTCTGAAGTGTCCCTTTGGATCGAATTAGTTCCAGTCTGCCTGACACCCAGTAACAAGTGTCTTTCGAAAACCCACAGAAATCTGAAGCACTTTTCTCAACGACGAATTCTACGTCTCAATGGATGTTTATTCCGTTACTTAGCGTCTAATCCTGAAAGCTTCAAGATTGCCCGAACCTTTATTGACTCGTATTTGATGCAGTGAAAAACGCATTTGGGGGATAGATGTACAATGGGATAGAAAATTAATGTTATTACTCCGAAACCGATTGGTTCGGAGTTCGTTTCGATGAACTTTTTTAATCTCATCAGCTCAATTGGTCTGGATCCGAGTCGGGAATAATGGACGTTGATTTTCTTTTTGGTTCGGAGACATCTTTCCAACCCGTACTTTGAAATTTAAAGTCAATTGAAGTATCGATTTTACGCTGATTGAGGTATTCTATCGGCACGCCAGAATTGTTTCTTGAAATAGAAGGTAGAGCCTTCATTTCACGAAGGTTTATAGTTCCTTCGACAAAGAAAATTTTGTTCACCGTTTATTACTTTCGGAAAGTTGTTAGATGCAAGTTGAAGTTCTCATTAAACTATAAGGGCTTCATTAAAGTCCTCTGAAATGCGGAACCCTTATGTATTGAGAACAAGATTGGAAAATTCGAATATTTCCATTGGATCGATATCGTAGGAAAAGAGGGAAATATATCATGTTTATAGCCCAGCTATGCTTTGTAACTTAATTGACATTTATGTTATGGTTGCTTTCATGAATATTGATTCATCATCTAACGTCTGTTTTTCTTAAAATGGGGTTTTGCAGTCGGTACAATGGAATAAAGGCTTCAAAACTCTTTCTAAAGTTTCCATTTTTGTCTTCCATCTGAAGTTAACTACACACATTCTTCTGCCCATTTCTTTATAAGTTTCAGTTTCAGGTGAAAATTCATTTTCAGTATTTATAGTACTAACTTAGTTCACTGAAAAAATTGAAAAAGAAAGTTCAGTAAAGAGTATGGCGTCCTCAAACGTCGATCACAGTCTGACATTAACTGTGTTTATTTCTAGACATTATTGCAGAACAAATTTTCAGATTCGGAATCAAAGTTGATTGTGAGAAAGTAAATCAATAACTGATCCAAAATTCTTATAAACGCAACATACAAGAACTTGCCTGAAACTCAAAACGAGAAGCAAAAAAACATCTCAGATATGAGAAATTAAATATTTGATTTCTCATAAAATTACACTACAATTTCTGATTCAATTAAATTCATATTATCATGTAAGATTTTATAATGAGTTTCTCTAATTCCATTTGCTGTTACATGAAATGGTTAATTATTATTGATAATTCCTTAATTCACAACAAGCTAACTCGTTTTCGAAAAACAAATATTAAGTAGAAGAGAAGCCGGATGACGGACAGATTTTTTCCTGTTTAGTTCCCCTCATTTGGAATAGATGTAAGAAAATAGTGATTGCTTTTTTCAACTAATTTGGTCGTATCTGGATTCCGAGATGAATTTCCTGTAGAGTGGCTTTCAGAATGTATTTGAGATTATTCCATTAAGAAGCTCTTTGCTGCTGATATCCTGCGGCCAGTAAATTGGATTATCCTCCAACTCTAACTTGGAAACTTCTCGGTGAAGTAATATGACTAATGCATAACATATTTTCAATGGAAAATCCAAGAACTTCGGGTAAAATTGAAATGAAATCATTTTGAGGTAGGAAAAGTTAAAGTAGTTTTTTGCGAAAAGTTCCTAATTTATACGATGTATATCTACCGTTATAGTTTAGAATCATGAATTCTCCACTCAAGGAAGATAAGAATTTTAATCTTCCTTCATTGAATTTATTGTAATTTTCCATAGAATAAAAAAAAAATTGGTAGATGACTAAATCATTGCATTGACTTTGAGTAAGGATTCAATAAAAACTGCAAACTGATACGTTCAACATAATTTTATTATTTACAGAATATGCAACTGTTGGCTACTTAGCAAAGAGAATACAAATGCGCATGAATCGCTTTATGGCTATACAAAAAATGCTGGAGCAGAAGAAATTCGTCAATGGTGGCCAGGATGCTGCAGGCCATGCTCCAAAGCAAGCAGTGAGTATAGTTCATTTCATTGATGATTGTTTCATGAAAGTTTGTGCCATTTAATTAATTAATGAAACACAAACAAACATTTACGCTGAAAAATATGCTTTCATATGGTGAGATTTTGGTTTGTACATTTCTTTTCAACTTTAGATTTATCTCAATCAACAGAATTTCGGCGTCTTATGTTGCATGTTTCTCAATCAACATTTCACAATTTCATTTTCGAGCTGATAACTCCTAGGTCAAAATTTGGAATATCTATAATTGCCTTTTCAATGTTTCATTTCATAAAACAATGTCAACATCAATTTTCTATACAATTTATGCACTCAAACTTTTGATGAACCTCATCATAGATTCCAACAGGAAAAGTGCAAAATGGTGAATGCGTTTTGAAATTTTATCTGAGGTATTGGGCCAATAAATGACTGGTTGTTTTCATTTACTCATTAGTCATTACTTTGAATCAAGAAACTGAATTTGTAGTTCAACTCAAGCTTAATTCAATATAATCATCAAGGAATTGAGCCACTGTCTGAGGTCATTTCAAGTGTATGCCTTGTTTCAGGAGGTGCGTTATAAAGTACATGACCCGAAAGCGCACAGTAAAGGTGGCACTTTAGAAAGCAAAGTCAACTGTTCGAGATCCCACAGTGCCGCTCCCGACGAAGAGCTGGGTCTTCCCCATCATATCCTGAAGCCAGGCAAAGAAATCAACAAACTTTACGGTACTACGCCCTCGGATATCGACAAGTATTCCCGAATAGTTTTTCCCGTTTGTTTCGTCTGTTTCAATCTCATGTACTGGATCATCTATCTTCACATCTCCGACGTAGTTGCTGATGATCTGGTCCTTCTAGGGTCAGAATAGACGATCCATTTCATGAGAAATGTCAACACTAATTTCATATGTTCCTTACGAAATGATAATCTGCAACTGGGGGAATTTGAAAATGGAAAAAGTATACATTGATTTCATTAATTCGAGAATGAAACAATGAGCAATCATTTTCTGGCCAGTTTAATTCACAAAAAAATAAATTTTTCACTGGTGAATTCAAAATTTCTTGATTTGGAAGATAACTCAAACTTTTCAAAGCATCGTTCCGTAGGAACCAAAAGAAACTCACTGAATACAAATTACAAACACTCATTTTCATCCTCTAGTTGCATTTACTTAGGCAACGTATTTTTCAAGTTGAGGTATTTTTAGCATTTGTTTAATTTTTTTTATTCTACACGCTGCTAAAAATAACTCAGCTTTAAAATCAAAATGTATAACAACAAGTATGTAACGAAATAATTTGATTCCAAACATGGTTTTTATCACATGATTTATCAACAAAAATAGATACCTACACAATGAGTTATAGGAAGATACATAGTTCAAGTTTTCACTTGAATCGTGTTAATATTAAATAGAAGAAATACTTTATTTTTGAAGGAGTTCAATTTACTGGAGAATATACTGAAACTGAAATATTTTTTTCATAAAATTTGAAAGTTTGCATGGTCTCAAAATTGTTCAACAAAAGTAGGTATGTTTATTGTCAAATTCCACCTTCTCGCATTGGAAAATTAATTATGGCAATATTTAAAATTCGCACAAATAAGTTTTCAATCGAAAAGTGCACAATTAAATATTATATTGTCCTTTTTATTGTTTGAACTTAATCAAAGGTTGTGAAAAAATTCTGTTTACTTCAAATTGTATGTTTCAAAGATTTAGTCAACTGAAAATGAATGGAAAATTTTCGTAGTTTTTGCGGACACTGGAACGATTCATCGATTTGAGGTATCCAGAACCCAATTCTTTTTGTGGGTACTGATATTTGCGTAAGAGTTATAAATTTATATCTTAAATGTTTTATCGACATTCACCGGAGACAATGAATATTGAATTAAAATGACAACAGATTTAATGCTCAAAAATATTTATTAAACGTTCCTATGTTCGGAAGATATCCTTGTTAGTGAATATTGTTTGATTTCGTGATAATTGAAGGTATTTAATGTGTTAGAAAAATTCATCACATTCCAGTAACATATTTTCGGTTAGAGAAATCACATAACTTTATTTCTTCAAATAGAAAACTTCGAAGATCACAAAAAAATCAATGTCTTCAGGTTTTCCATACTTAATTCGGCTAGTATCAATTTTCAATAATTAAGTAATCAAATGTTCAGTAGAAATACTTCTATTGAAACTAGTTTGACCATCTTCAAAATACTCAAAAATCTTCTTTATAACGAAGTTACACTAACCCAAATTGGGTACCGAACATAAAATGACATTTCGAAAGACTATAAACATATAATATGTGAAGAAAAAATGTGTGAAATGAACGTTGGAATGTACAGGTAGTAGAAAATTGCATAGATATTCGGCATGGTTAGAAAATGAATCAATTTGCTGGTCATAATTGGTTTTTTATATCTACTTCCCCATATGACTTTGTTGTTGTGTTATGAAATATAATTTATGTGAGATCTGCAGGAATTGAATGTATCTTGAAAGTGGAATTACACGTTTTCCAAAATTTCCTCTTTTCAGGGCCATTCATAATTGCAGGTCTTCGTTGTTTATTTATTGTTGAAATAATTAAGTACCTAATGAATTTTGTTCACCCTTTTGTATATGCAGAATTTTAATCCTGTTGATTTTGCAGTTTAAATTTATAAAAACGTTGTGTTTACGTGAAATGTTTGTACATATTGTATTTTTTCTAACACTTCATCTTTAGCACTTGCTTTTCCCAACTAACTTATACAATTTTTGAGCACAAACCAGCCTGAATCAGAAACGGATTGAGCGCTTTCAATAATTGGTGAAAATCAAAATTTTCTGAATAATTCTGAAGAGTAAGTAATCTTTATTTAGGTCCAATTATTGATTCAGCTCTTCTGTGTGAAATACTGAAATATGCAATATGATGCAATATAATGATAAGTGTACTTTATTAGAGAGTTAGTTATACATAGCGAACTTATATATAGATAGGTAATGATTGTACATATATACCTACTATAATATAAACATTAGAATCACCTTACCTACTCACCTTTGAAACTTAAAATGGGCACACCACGAATCAAAATATTCTACCCGTTTTACTATTATGAACCATAAAGTCTGTTTCTTATTACTGTACTCAAAACTAGAACCAATTTCACAATGAATTCGGATATCATTTATCACGTATTGTAAGTCAGTTCTTCAATTTTATCTTCAGTTTCAATAATGAGATTGACAAATTAGAAGCTGTCGTATTTTGAAATTCGGAAATTGAGAATTAAAAACTGTGGCTCTTAAACATTTCATGTAATGAAAAATGTTTATGGGTGAATTTCAAAGCTTTTCGTAAGAAAAATATGCACGAAAAATAAAATATCATAAAAGAGAGTCCAGGTTTTCAATATTCAATTTAGTACTAATCAAACTTCCTCATTTTGATTATGTGTAGGAGACACCTGATATTGTTTCATATTTTCATTGCGTTTCTCTATTATAACGAAAAAAAGTTTATTTCAATAGTAAAATAATCGTTGTAATGAGCAATAGGAGTAACAAACTGTTACTTATTGATTTAATTCTTCTTATTGGAATGTAAATACTTCAAGAATACAGAATCTCGTATTGTTGAGGTAACTGATATTCAACGACAATCTGCAGTTCGTAAAAGTCTGATGAAAACATAGCCTAAGGGCTCAAAATTGCTATGCTTTCATTCAACTTTTGGATGACTTTGTACACCTATTGTTCATGAATATATATTCTAAATAATTACATTATTCTTAGTGCACACATTCAAAAGGAAAGAAGCAAGAAATGTAGGAATTACTAAGGGGGATAGCGTTGTTCTAAGAAAATGTGCATTGCGTAAGCATATATAATTTGTCGTTTTTATTTTAATAAAAAAATCAAATGAGCCAATGTTTTTTATCAAGTTCCCTATCACTCTTCTAATTTATTCTAGTTAAGCAGT
This sequence comes from Adalia bipunctata, assembly GCA_910592335.1. Lineage (NCBI taxonomy): Eukaryota > Metazoa > Arthropoda > Insecta > Coleoptera > Coccinellidae > Adalia > Adalia bipunctata. The sequence continues at coordinate 7,141,399 of OU342955.1, read as the reverse complement.
CCTCAATGGAAACACGATATTTATAGAGGAATATGGTCGTAACACTCGTAACGGAAGCTTTGAGCTTAGACTAGTACCATTGTTTAAAGAATTACATATGGTACTTATACCTAATATTTGGCCGCTATGTTCAGTTGGGCTCTTTCTGCCTCAACTTCTACGATTGTTGTTCCACTAAACAAATGCCGCTCAGGCAGTATGAACAAAGTAATAATCTTAATAAATTAACCAGATTTTTTAAGGATCGCGGGAAGGAAAAGTTTCAATTTAGGTCTAGCCTACGATTCTTCTCAAAGTCTTATATTTTCCGCGTTCAGCATATTCAACACCGTCTTCTTTCTCTCGGTCCCATGTGTTCAGCTTAGACGGAGTGAAACGAGTGAACGGAAGTGTATTTACCGAACGCGCCTATTATTGTTCTGTGCCGCTGACCAGCGATCTGTCAAAAATGTTTTGAGGTTAACAATAACATGTCAAAAAGTCACGTGGGTTGGAAAATGGAAATTTAAACTTCGATTTTTCAGTTCAAATTCAAAATATCGTACCCAACATTTCATATATAAATTAAACATATGCTTGAAAATTAAGCTTCAGCGAAGAATGATGACGAATGCAATGAATACCTTCAGAAGAAGAATTTTACTCAAACACCCCCAGAAAATTTCTTCCAAGTTATACTCAAATGCAACTCAGTCAGACGAAAGTATGCTTTTCGAGTCATATAATTTTCAGAACCCATTCACTCTACGTAGAGATTTGTACATTCCTTATTTCAGATATAATTGTTGACAAAGTCGGAGAAATAACAATTATAGGATTGAATCGACCTGCCAAAAGAAATTGTATAAATTATTCCACAGCAATAAATCTCAACGAAGCTCTGGCAAATTTTGAGGCAGATGATTCAAGTTGTTCTGCTGTTATACATGGAACAGGTGGAAACTTCTGTGCAGGCATTGACCTCACAGAACTCACAAATTTAGATTCAAAAAATGACAATAGGAATAAAAAATATCCATTGGTAATCAACAAAAATACATATTTAGAATAAAAATGAATGAAAACTTATATTAGTGAGAATGCCATAATTATATTTGCAGGAGTTGCCTCTTAGATTAATAAAAAAACCTCTAGTTGCAGCCTTGAGTGGTTTTGCAGTCGCTGAGGGATTTGAAATAGCTCTAATGTGTGACTTAAGAGTGATGGAAGAAACTGCTGTGATGGGAATGTACAATAGAAGATTTGGTAGGAAGATGAATGTTCTAATTATGAATGAGGTCACCTAAAGTGGTTATTTTACTCGTTATTTTAAAGGTGTTTCTTATGCAAATGGGGGCATTGTCCGTCTTTCAGCAATACTTGGCCTATCAAGAGCATTAGACCTGGTTTTAACAGGGAGAACTATAACAGCTCATGAAGCATTTCAATGGGGTTTAGCAAATCGGATTGTAGCTTGTGGAACAGGTAATCAATCTTCTAAATCATCTTAACTAAAATCTTATAATAACTATTTGTTGTATAAAGCACTTGGTCAAGCAATTCAGGTAGCTGGGTCCTTGGCTAAATTCCCCCAAAAATGCATGCTACAAGATAGAAAAACTCTGTATGCCTCTGCATTCAGTAAATCCTTCGAACAATTATTGGAATATGAACGAAATAATGCAATCGAAGTGTTTGATGAGGAATCAATAGAAGGTGCTAAGAAATTTGTAGAACAGGGAATAGGCAAACACGGAAAAACATATCATTTAAGAGAAAAAATATTACCTGAATGGGAAAAAGAATGAGGTGAGTTCTTACGAGGTTTGGACTTGGAAGTGACAAATTTTATCGCAAAACTGTTTTCAGTGATAATGCTCATTTTTGTTACATGGATTCTACAACGAACAGAATAAATGGGATATTCGTCAGGTGAAAGCTCTCATGGCAAAAAAATGTATTTGGAGATAGCTCAAACGACTTTATGATTTATTTAAGAACAAAAATGGTCAAGTTCTTAATGAAGAACCAAATACAAAATCCTCTGAATGAACCCATGACTAGGATTAGTTTGTTCTGTTTTAACAGTAGAAGCAATATTGTTAAAAGTTCTACTCTACAGGGAATTAAAAAAAAAAGTTTACCTGTGTTTTAATTTATATATTTATTATCACTCCAGTTCTAGATGGATGTATCTCACACAATAAATAATCTTTTATATCAAAATATTTTATTTATAAAACAGGATACAAAATTAAGAATAAATATAAAACAACTCATTCTCAGATTTCAAGAATGTGCAATGTAGTAATAAAAAAGTAACAATTTTACTACAATTGCAAAATTAAAACATGAATTATACAATTTCGCCAGATTTCGAGTTCAATAAAGTTATTTTGGGAACACTATTTCATAAATTTCATCAAACTGTTTCACAAAATGCACTTCCAGCCCCTCTGTTATGAATTTTGGTAAGTCATTGAAGTCTTTTCTGTTTTCATCAGGCAAAATAATGCATTTCACTCCAGATCTTTTAGCCTGAAATAATAAAAAACAATTTAAAAAAATTAGTGAGTTTAGGGAGTGTTTTACACAAATTAATTTATTCTCGAGTTCATCACTTACCGCAATTGTTTTTTCTTTAATTCCACCTACAGGTAAAACTATACCCATCAAGGAAATTTCACCAGTCATTGCAACATCTTGACGGATTGGTCTATTTTGAGCCAAAGACACTAAAGCTGTGACTATTGTGCAGCCTGCGCTGGGTCCATCTTTTGGAGTTGCACCCTCAGGAACATGCAGATGTAGATGACTGCAATGAAATTGTTAACAATGTGTTTTTTTAATATGTCAAATATTTTACCTGTTTTGTAAAAACTTATTGTCTTTATCAATTTTAAACAAGAAATTTCTAGCAACTGTAAGTGCGATTTTGGCTGATTCTTTCATCACCTCTCCTAAATGTCCAGTAAGTTCCAAACTACCTTCCCCCGTTTCTTTTTCTTGAACTTTCCTAGTGGTGGTTTCAATGAACAATGTTGATCCTCCTGAAATTTCAACAAAAGGTAGAAAGTTTTCATGAGATTAAAAAGGTAAGTATGCGAATATTAGCTACAATAAAACACTCAACAAACTCGGAATAAGCTGAAAAGTATAATGAAAATGAAATTTTGATGCAAAAACATTTTTGAACTCACCCATAGCAGTCCAAGCTAATCCCATAACAACACCAGGAGGTGTGATATCATACATTCTATCTTGAGTAAAAACTTGCTTCCCCACAAACTCAGACAAATTATCGGGGGTAACAATCACAGATCCAGTTTCTTCTTTCACGATCTTATAGGCTACTTTTCTGACAACCTGAAAAATGTTTGAAATCAAGGTGATGTTCAAACCGATCAATTAATCGTACACTCACTTTCTCAATATGTTTTTGTAGATTCCTGACACCAGATTCTCTACAGTAATGCTTGATGAGTGTTTTCAAAGATTCATCAGTTATGGTTATGGTATCATCTTTCAGTCCGCTATCTTTGATGGCTTGAGGCAACAGGTATTCTTTCGCAATGGCTAGTTTTTCTTCTGCAATGTATCCCGACATGTCAATCATCTCCATTCTATCGCGTAAAGGTTCAGGAATTGTGTCAGTTACGTTAGCTGTACATATAAAGAGGACTTTCGATAAATCGACGGGAACATCGAGGTAATGATCCAGGAAATTCGCATTCTGTTCTGGATCCAACATTTCTAGCAAAGCTGAACTTGGATCTCCTTGATAACCCCTGAAATTTTCGATATTTGTTACCTTTTTTCTCATTTTGGTCAAATGTATGGGAACTTACTTGCCGATTTTGTCAACCTCATCAATCAAAACCAGAGGATTTTCTGTTTTGGTTTTTTTGAGACATTGTATCACCTTTCCAGGCATAGCTCCCACGTAAGTTCTTCTATGACCTTTTATTTCAGCCACGTCAGTCATTCCTCCAACGGAAAATCGGAAATATTCCCGATTTAAGGCTCTTGCTATGGATCTGGCTGAAAATTGAAATTTGCGATGAATTAGTAACAAAAGTTATATCGTAGCACTGAATTCACATACCGATACTGGTTTTACCGACCCCTGGAGGTCCATGGAAGCATAAAATCTTTCCCTGGGTTGATCCCTTCAATTGACTCACAGCAATAAATTCCAATATCCTCCTTTTGATATCTTCCATTCCATAATGGTCCTTATCCAATATTTCAGTAGCCCGCTGTAGATTCAGATTTTCTTCACTTTGTAAACCCCATGGAAGTGAAGTTAACCAGTCCAAATAGTTTCTGGTAACGCTATAAAAGTACCGGAATAGAATCGATAATCTTTTATCTGTAATTTAACATACTTAAATTCGGAACTGTGGCTTTCTAAGAATCCAAGTTTGTTCAATTCTTCATCAATAACGGCAGAAACTGCCTGGGGTACAACTTTATCTTTGATTCTTTCCCTGAATTTATCTCCTATAGCATCTTTATCTTCCTTTTCTAAACCTAGCTCTTTCTTTATAACCTAAAAAAGATTCTTGAAGATTCACTGCACCAACTTTTGAACACATTTGTTCCCAATGTTATGACGATTTAGAAAAATAGGGTTACCTTTAACTGCTCATGAAGAATATATTTCCTATGCTGCTGCTTCACTTTCTCTTCTACCTCCTTCCCAATTTTCTGCTGAAGCTTGGAAAGTTCCAATTCTTTCTTCAACAAAGCTAACGATAACATCAGACGCTTTGGAATCTAAAATAAAAATAGTGTCGATGCAAGAAATATTGAAATTATTAAAAAAAATTCAATGAATCTTACATCCATCTCTTCTAATACTTCTTGTAATTCCTTCGATTCAGCTGCTGTAAGAGCTGCTCCTAGATCGCTTAAGTAAACAGGATTATCTACAACTCTTTGTCCCTGATGCATCATTTGTTGTAAGCTATCACGGTAGAGTGGATTCAAACTAATTATATCCCTTATTGTTTTAATAACTTCCTGAGTTAAAGCTTTGACTTCTTCGGTTTGTCTGAATTTATTATGTATCACATTTTCCACCTCTGCCATCAAGAGTACATCAGGTTTCTTTTCTTCGCCTTTATTTTCTGTAGCGTCTTTCTTGTCACTTTCTTTATCTACCTCTTTTGTAACAGGTACTTCTTTGACTTCAGATGATTTAGATTCAGTCATAGCCTTTTTAAGTCTATTGTTCCTATGTTTCCTCCTTCTCTTTTCAGAATCTGATTCCTCTAGAATAACGTTCATGGTTGTGTTAAACAAAGGAAATGTGAGTTTCACTTCTGAAGTAAAACATTTTTTATGAACAAATTTGAGTAGCAAGTACAAGAATATTTATTTCAATTGTTTCATTATCGAAAATAAATTTATTCGAAATCTGAATCTACCTCCAAAAGTTTTTTTGGCAAAATGGAAACTATGAAGTCTAAACCGATTATACATTTTTATACATGCAATGTAGATTGGAGAATTGATTACCTTTAACTGGCTCATCTTCAATGTCTACAATCTGACCAGTAATTTTTATTCTTCTGTGTGCCATTACAACCATTCTGAGTCTATCGCCAAGATCTTGCATTTCATGAATTTGTGCAAATACACCAACGTGATATACATCATCCAGGTTGTTCACTACTTCAGCCTCGTTCTCCTCGCTCTTCTTGAGGAAAATACCACAATATGGTTGGTTCAATTTGACTTTTCTCCTGATCAATTCTATCAATTGAGGATTTGTTATCTGAGAAAGTACCGAACTGTGATGTTAATGGGACATGGATTACAGATCAATAAAACTTACTTCAATTAGCTTTATGAATCTTGGAAAAACTATGTTCTTATTGATTGCAATCACCGGCACATGGGGCCAAACTTCTGGCACCGCAACTGTTGCCGGCAATTGGGGATTTGTCTCATCAACACCATCTTCATCTGACCCTTTTGTCGATAGAAACCTTTTAGAACAACTTCCTATAGAAGAATTATTGTGGAATTTGAATAGGGATGGTCTCTCATAGGTATTGACCTGACTTCTGCATTGGTAGTTCGTTTTTGTCCTAATGTTAGTCGAACTGCTAAGGCGAATATTGTTTGTGGAGCAAGCCTGTACACACCTTTCCACTGTATTTACCCTAACACAACGACATAGATATCTTGAGTTCAACGCAAATTTCGATAAATGCATTTTTTATTCTACTGCTCTAATAAGATTTGGAAAAATCTGGAAAACTTTGTCCTAACCTCACAAATTCTATCAAACTCTGGATAAATCCTTGCTTCCAGATTTCTATTTGGGAAAAACTGTTAAAGGATTTACTTTTTGGTTGGCCTTTCAACCGATAGATACCGCCATTTAATTTTCACAGCAAAACGATAGATCTCTGCTAGTCGCAACTAGTTCATCGATTCATATTGGACATCCCTAGCCAAATGGAAGTGTCTATGGTTGGATATGTTATGACATAACCTCTTTCTTAAACATTAACTTAACCTCATTCAAAAACATATGAGAAAATTTGATCTCAGAAATAGTTGGTATTTTTGATATTCGATATCAAAGATATCGTCATCATGGTAAAAGTAAAAGTGATTAGTAGAAATCCTGAAGAATATCTTCGAGAAACAAAACATGATTTTCATAAAGGTATGTTTTTTCAGTCCAAATTTTTATGTATCTAATTTCTAACATAATTTTTCAGCACCCCGAAATTATGACCCTGAATTACATCATTTTGAAGCAGCAAGAGAATACACCAGGGCATTGAATGCTGTTAAATTGGAAAGAGTATTCGCCAAACCTTTTATATGTAGTTTGGATGGACATAGCGATAGTATATCTTGTTTGGCTAAACATCCAAGTAAACTGTCTACGTTGTTAAGTGGTGCCTTTGATGGAGAATTAAGACTTTGGGATATTTCTCGGAAGGCATGTGTTAGAAACTTTGTAGCACATGAGGGAGTTGTTAGAGGAATTACCTTTACCCCAAATGGTCAACATTTTATTAGTTTGAGTGACGATAAGACGATAAAAACATGGAGTATCTCAGCTCCAGGAGAAGGAGAAGATGAACAACCTGTCAATACGGTAAAAACATTGAGACTTTTATATTTTATGTTATCGTCAGTGTGAATTATTTTTGGACCAATTTTTCTTTGATAGATTATTCTATTAATATTCACTTCGAAATTGAACTAATTGATGAGCTTTCTATTTGTAGGTTCTTAGTAAATCAATGTTACATGGACTTTCACATCATAGAAAAGACCCTATATTTGCAACCTGTGGTGATGTGTGTCAAATTTGGAATGAAACAAGGAACGAACCAATTAGAACTTTCCAATGGGGTGTAGATTCTTTATATGATATTGCTTTCAATCAAGTTGAAACAAGTTTACTTGCGAGTTGCGCTAGCGATAGAAGCATAATATTATATGACATGAGAGAAGGAGCAGCTCTTAGAAGAATGGCAATGAAATTAAGAGTTAATAAATTATGTTTCAATCCTATGGAATCATACATTTTCACCTGTGCTAGTGAAGACTATAAGTGAGTACTTTCGTCCATTTCAACTTGCCGACATTTCATTATTTTCATTTAATTTTCAGTTTATATACTTTCGATACAAGAAGGTTGAACCGTCCAGTGAATATTCATCAAGATCATGTGGCTGCTGTAACACATATAGATTATTCTCCAACTGGAAAAGAATTTGTGACGGGAAGTTATGATAAAACCATTCGAATTTTCGAAAGTGATAAGGGACATTCTAGAGATATTTATCACACAAAGAGAATGCAGAGGCTTACTTGTGTCCAGTGGAGCTTGGACGATAAGTATATCTTAAGCGGCTCTGATGAAATGAACATTCGAATTTGGAAAGCTAGGGCGTCAGAAAAATTGGGACCGGTGAGTACTAAACAATTGTCATAAATGCCAAATGTGCTTTTTCTGAGCTCATTTTGAATGATTGTTGAACTGAACATAATATTCTTGATATTTTATTCCAGTTGAAACCGAGAGAAAAGCAATCCTTGAAATATGCGGAAAGTCTGAAAGAGAAGTTCGCGAGTCATCCCCAAATAAAAAGGATTAAGAAACACAGACAGGTACCTAAGCATGTCTTCAATGCTATGCAGGAACACCGTGTTATTAAGAATAAAGATAAGAGGAAGGAATCAAATAGAAGGGCTCATTCAACACCTGGATCTGTTCCGTTTACATCAGAAAGAGACAAGCACGTCCTCAAGGAATATAAATGAGCACATATGGAATATAATGTTTCGATCATGTTTTGTACATTTTATTGGTTTGTGAAGAATAAATACATCATTCTTATTTGAGTTTTTTATTTCTTTTTGACCTCAATTTTCTTAATGTTAATGTAAATTTGATACATTACACTCAAAACTTATTTCCCATTCACCTCTTGATATGAAGAAAATAAGCAAAAACCATTACTGAGAAGAAATTAAAAAAAAAACTGAAACAGATTAGCATGTTGCCAAGACGTTCGCGGCGAACATTTTGAACATTTCCTACATTGACATTAATGTTTTTTTTTTCTAATGATTGAGAAATTATCAGTATTACTTATTAGGTTTCAAGTGTAATGTACCGAATTTGTGAAATAAAATAATTTTTATTTGAAACGTTGATTTTTGCAATAAATCTGAAAAAAAAGTTAAAGATGGGTATAGGACATTGTGCATGAATTGTGTCTAGAATTCTCTGAAGAATCCAAAAAATAAATAATATACAGGGGGTTGCATTTGAAATAAGAAAGTTGGTATTGGCCACGGTCACATGAAACACCGTATATAATATTATTTTCTTGAAAAATATGCGCATTTAAAATTACAAATCGACGTGTCCGAGCGTTTTTCCCAACACGCCCTCATTTATTCGTTATCGAATTTATTCCATTTGGCTGTTACACTCTGTATATAGGGGTACAAAAGGAGGAGAAATAAGCAGGTGTGCTTATTTCCCATGCTTTTAAATCTAGAAATATAGCAGGTTGCTCAATAAGAAATGAATAATATGCATAAAAAATTATATTGATTCATAGGAAATAAATACTTTCATATAACATATTAAGTAGGATTGAACAATGAATAATAGTCAGTAAATGTTATATTCTATACAAATTCGAGTTGTTTTTCATGTTGAAATTGGGAATAGAATTTTTCACATTAGTCATATTGATTTATAAAATTTAAGGATGACCACTTAATAAGAATCAATATATTATCCAAAACATACTTATTTACATTTACTGACAAAGTTTATGGAGCCTATTATTGTTGGTGTAAACCGTTTTTATTATGAATTCTCAGTACTGATTTTTTCGTAATCAACAAATTGAATGAACAAAAAGATATGATCTGACAAATAAATACCGCAATTCATGAACATTTTCGAAGCCATCAATATATTAATAGTTGATAGTTAATGTCACCAATTTCTATATTTTTATCAGTTACAATAAGTATATTATAATTTTCTGGAGACTAGGTTATTTACTATGTACAATATACAAATAATAATATATTCATTGGTCCAAAAAATCACTGAAACTAGATAAAAAAAAGCATTGCATTTTCCTCTACCAACTAACACTTGTAAGTAGCTCAAGCTTAATGTGTGAGTGGGAAAACTGAAATAAATTTTAGTATTAATATAAAAGGTTAAATACAACCATACTTTTACATATCAGTAACAAAAATTATAAAAGTTTATAGGATTAACAGTTCATTTTCCACAACAATTTTTACACCTATCAGAACACTTTTATCTTTTGAAGGTATATCACAAGGAACACAGGCTTTGCGTCTTTAGGAGGGTGAACAACTACTTATTCAGCACCCCACTGACTCACCAGTCATACTCATGCTTCCAATGGAACTTCGTTTGCAGTCAAATAAACGAAATATTCCTGGAAATCACCAGATAAACGACGTAAACTCGAGTGAGGCACTGAATGAATGTAATTTTGATCACCCTATATTACCGTTATAAAACATTGGGGTACGACTAGTTCACGAAAGAATATAAACGAATGGATTATCGTCACTTGAAACTTGTAACTCCGAATCTCACACATTCAAGTCGGCCATCATCTTCCTGAAGTCTGCCAAAGTGTTGTAATCGGGGTCCAAATCGATATCGGCGAAGTCTTTCTTGGAGTCCTGCTTGGCAAAACTGGGATTGTAACGACTGAGCGACAGTGGACAAGGCAGAAGTTCAGGCATTACTGAATGATGGGTGATGAGTGAAGTAAGAGTGGTGAACTCTTTCGTGAAGCCCTGGAAAAAAGAAGTAGAGAGTGTAAATAATAATTTTCCTGTTATGTTTTTTTGTCGCAACTTTTTTCGAAAATTAGGAAGTTTGGGAATTTAATGAATCAAAGAAAATCGATTTTCAGTTGATGAGGGAAGTATTCATGCGAAACACATTTCTCCTGTTTCTCTCACCTGTATTTTATAGCCTTTATTGGTTCTAACAATTAAATAGTGAGCAATTCCAGTTGGTTGAAAATTTCTGGGAACCCTCAGAGAAAGCGCGAAACACCCAGGTTTGCTGGTACTTTCTCTAACCATGAAGGCTCCAATGGGTTCTTGAGCTAGTATTTCTAGCGCTATTTCCCTTGGTATACCCGCCTGGAACCACGGTGCCATTCTCAGTTCCTCCTGTTCCTTATTGTTCAACGAATCTGTCCTTTCGGGTGGCGGGGGAACTACCGGAATGAAGTTCAACAAAGTTCCATTCTCAGTGATCTGGGTGCAGGAACTCGAACTACTGGAACTGTGCAGGAAAAACCTTCTAGTCTTATAATCGTGATCTAAGGAGGCGGGAGAGCCTTGTAACAGCCTGCAGTTGTCCATCATTTCGAGGTGCTTGTGTATTTCTTTGTCGTTTCTTACGTTTTCTACTGTTGTTTTACTATGGACGTTCTTGTTATCGGAATCAGTCGTTTCGTTTACGTATCCTCCTGATAATGGACGATTCGTGGGGCTACCTATCAGATAAATTGAAAATGATCATTATTGGAATTCAGATTATGATAAACTGCTCCACATCAGTTAGGGATATTGACTTAAATTGCAAAAAAATATAGTTGAAATAAGATTTTTGTGATGAAAATTCATATTAATATGATTTCAATTTGCAAATTAATTTTAGCCTGTAGGTCTCCAGCGTATACAGGGTGGTTAAGAAAAATCGAGTAGAATAACGAAATTTTATTCTCAGAGAATTCAAGCATTTTAAGACTATCAATACAATGTATATGGCCTCCACGGGCATCAATAACAGCTTGACATCTTCTTTGCATACTACACACGAGGTTGTTGAACATTTCTTGAGGAGTTTGGTTCCATAAACGGGGCAGAAGCTCTCTCAGATCGTTTAAGGATTCTGGGGTAGGTTGCTGATTATCTAATCTTCTTAGGAGCATATCCCATGCATGTTCTATGCAATTCAAATTTGCTGAGTGCGGAGGTATTGGTAAATGTGGAATACCAATAAGCTTCTCGCGCGCATTCTCAACTATGGCAGCACGGTGCGGTCTAGCGTTATCGTCTAGAAATTGAATAGTTTCACCAATAGCAGCGTGAAAATTTGGCACATCATTGTCAATGACATGCTCCCTATAGTGTAGGGCGGTCATATTCCCAGGACAAATGTGTAGATCTGTGCGCCCGTTGAAACATATCCCGGCCCATACCATAACACTACCCCCTCGGAATGGATGGACTTCTTGGACATAGCGACGATTACGGGGTATGCGTGGGATTGCCCATACCCTTATTCTTCGAGAATCTGAAAATTGTTCATATCTGGATTCATCAGTGAAAAGGACACTACGCCATATATCGTTCCAATTGATATGTTGCCTTGCCCATTCCAGTCTTTGACGCTTTTAGTCACGTGTTAATGGAACTCCTCTTAATGGACGTCTAGAACCTAGATTCACTTCTCTCAAACGTCGTCTGATGGTTTCGATGGAAACTTGGACCCCATCTGCATTTTGGAGAGTATTCCCTAGCATTCTAAACACGTAGATGTAGGGTTTCTTTTCGCCGAAACGGTGATGAAACGATCCTGAGCAGGTGTTGTTTTTCGTCGCCCACCAAGCCTTGGTCTTTCCAACACGGAACCTGTCTCCCTGAACCTATTCCAAAGTCGAGATATCACACTTTGGCTGACTTGGAGCCTTTCCGCTACAACAACCTGAGTTAGGCCACCCTGTAGCATTCCGATAGCCCTATTAGCCTCAGCGTTTGTTAATTTACGTCTTGGCATTTTCAGAAAACTCGTTTCAAATCGAAGCCGTTGATAAACTGACTTCATTTCAAAATAGGAACATTCATGAAGCATATGCAAAGAACCAAACTTCAGAAAAAAGGCGACCAGATTGACGTAATGTCCCATACTGATTTTTATTGGATCGATTCAAGTTGTTATTGAGTTTTAAATGATTTTACAGCGATTTTCTCGAAGATTACATACTTTTAAAAACGATTGAATACGATATCCCTAATTCTTGTGGAGCAGTAGGTATATATTTGTTCGAGAGGCAATACTTGTAAGAACTGAAGGCAATGTTGAGATGGGGTAGATATTTTTCAGTGAAATGAGATAGTTGTGTCGAATTTTGTAGTAATTTCCAAAGTAGGTAAACACAAACAACATTGCAGTCATCGTTATATTCATGACCAAAAATGCTTTACCTGGAGTACTGGCATTAGAATTATTATCTGACACTAGAGGGCAGTTGTCGTCGTCCACACTGCTCAAGTTTCCCGTCAATCCCATGGCTATCCTCTTGATCAAGGGTGGTTTCTCCATCATTTTCTTATACGAGTTCATCTCTGTAGGAGAATTGCTTTCTTCACTGTTCGGTGTACTTTGGGTCGATACACTTTTTTCACTAGTTCCTAGAACGTTATACCGGTGCAAGTGGGGCTTCAATCCCGGTATCGAACTAGGGGGTGATAACCTAAGGGTTGCGGTGTCGGACATTTGAACATCCATTTCGTCCGATTGACTACTGGTGTTCTGGCGTTGCATGGATTTGTCTTGAGTCAATGCGGAGGAGAAGTCCTTTGTCTGAAAGAAAAAATTGGTTTGAGAGATTGTAGAATTATTTTTTGGATACTTTTTTTTCTATATAGTGGTTTACCACATCCTGGAGACAGGGATGTCCACCAATAGTTTTGGTGCTTTCACCATTAGCTTTATTTGTTTGTTATTGCGTTTTACACTGATTTTCCTGTCGAGATTTAATATTTCAATTTCCTAATTTTTGAGCACTTGTTAACCATATGAAATTCTGGCGAATTATCGGAAAAAAATTCCCAATATTTCGGTAACAACATATCCATTACAGTAGACAATTTCATTGACAGCAGCTGTGCGAATCTACCCACAAGGTGGATGAAGGAGCAATCAAAAGCTCCGGACTTCATTGATCAATTTTTTTAACTTCGAGTCAATACTTATTTTCTTTTACATAATTGAGAATGAAGAAGATCCATTTGAAGCTTAAATGTTTTTTTTTGTGCTTTCAATTCCATACAATTTCAATTCGCGTGAGGTGAACACATTCAACGAGAAAGCCACGAATAACAATTTTGTGGAAATTGCTTGGTTCCGTTTTTACGTGAAAGCGCACGTTAAACCTTTCTTGTTAGCTTTATCTCTAGAAGTAATTGAAATTACTGTTGTTGGCACAAACTTGAATTCATTTTCAATTCCGTATTCGAAAATCATCTTTTCGAACCTGTTTACATTATCGGAAAAATTAATTAAAAAAAAGTTAACTGTAAGTTAGTAGATTCACCATAAAAGCTTCACATTTACAAGTTTAAGAAATAAATAATTGGATGTCAAGAAATGACAGCAGCTGACAAAAAAATCGTACCTATACTCTATTCGATTTTATAATTCTCAGAGATGTTGCCGATGCTAATTTATATTGCCTCTTTTTCAACTTTGTGAATGGATTTAGGTACTTCTTTTGAGGTTTCACTGTGACACAGGTTTCGTAGTACTAGGTACTACATTTTCATACTGGAGTATTTCAAGTTGTGCAAAAAGGTGTTTAAATGTCTTCTGTATAGGTTTATTCCTTGACAATTTTGAAAAGTGGGGAATTCTTCTTCCGAATGAACTATCATTAAGTAACAGACTATTCTGTCCATTGTTTTTCAGTGAAATTCAAAACACGATTCTGGATTTCCGTACAAAAAACTAGCATACCTAACTGAATCTTCCAACCATGTTTATATACGTGGAATATTTCCAGTATTAACAGACATGATTTTATCAGACCGTCGAATTGAAGCACTGAAGATTTCATACGAACGCGTTCATCATATAGTTCACGTCAATTTGGACATGAGAAAAATTTCTGCAAAATGGATCCCCAAATGTTTGAATGTTGATCAAAAGCGGGCAAGGGTAGAAGCTTCGCGTTCGATCTGTGCTCGATTTGAAAACGATGTAGACTTCTTAAACCGAATTGTTATTATGGATGAGACTTGGGTACATTTATACGATCCAGAAACAAAGCAACAATCGATGGAATGGCGACACTCTGGTTCCCCAAGACCTAAGAAGTTTCGTGTCCAAAAATCTGCTGGACAAATTCTTGCTTCAGTTTTTTGGGATTGCCATGGAGTAATCAAGATTGATTTTTTGGATAAGGGTAGAACAATAACTGGAGATTTTCATTCGACATTACTGACCACTCTACGGGAAAAAATTAAAGAGAAAAGACGCGGAAAGCTATCCAAAGACGTTTTGTTTTTACAGGACAACGCTCCACTACACAAATCTCATGTTGCCATGCAAAAAATTCGTGCTTTAGGGTTATAATTATTAGAACACCATCCTTATTCACCAGATTTGGCTCCGTCCGACTATCATCTCTTTCCTCAACTGAAAAAAAGTTTAAAAGGTCGTAAATTTCCTTCCAACGAGGAGGTAATGAAAGCTGTGGAGGACTGGTTTGCAGAGCAAGAAGAAACATTTTTTTTTGAAAGGTCTAGAGACGCTGCAGGTTCGCTGTAATAAATGTATTCAATTAAGAGGAGAATATGCTGAGAGAAAACTCAGAAAAGCTTGAGAAACTTATTCGATTGAGAGAAGATCAAGGAATTCACTTAATTACTGTTGTGAACTGAACGCTGAATGGCTTTCTCTTGAATAAAAATACGATATTTTGAATGGTGACAGCATTTAAACAGTGCTGGTTTTCTTTTGAGATGTTGTTCAACAACCCCATATATGTGTTCCATTTCCAAAAGAAGATGCACGAAAAGATGGAAATAAGGTGCAATACCGAGAAACCGAAATTTATTCCACTCTTCAAAGATAACCAACTGGAATTTCCTGAAAAGCGTTCAGCATATCTACATATATTTCGCCTTGAGAACACAGTAATCCTCGTAATGTGAATTTGTTTCAATATATCGTTAAACTGCGAGACAAGGCAAACATTTCGTGAAGAATGCCGCCATCAACATTCTTCTCGAGTACCGACTGATGCTTTTTCTCTTGATGACACAATTCATCTTCTTCCACCCAATATTCCCCTGCTGGCCGGGAAACAAAACACGTTATCCATCCAAATGTAGATTCCCACTGACGTTGACGTGAATGTAAGAGGACGGGGAAGTTAAAAAAGCTGTAAATACGTCTTGAAAACCGGAGAAGTTGGCAAGTGAACCCTGGAAAACGTGAAAATAAAAATCGGAAGTATTTTTATGGGGTATAATAACAGTGCCGGGGCCATTTATCAAACTAGATAGCTACTGTTTAAACATATTTCGTTGATGAGAGAGGCAGATAAACGAAGATTTATGCCAGCGGCGTTGTACTGGAGGAAGGCCAGTTGATATCGATAAATTAGTCTGCTTCCTCACTGCTAAACACCCTGTTATTAACGGATGAACAGGACCTGAAAGAACCGTTCATGTGAAGGGTTTTTCGTGGTTGCGCCTGGAGATATGCTCGTTTATTTTAAGATTGCATACAAAATTACCCTAATCGTAATATAGGAGAGAGAGAGAGAGGATTTTATTGAAATTTAATGAAACGATGAGATTTTTCTGAATTAAAAAACAGGATATCCCAAATCCGAAACTCACTCAGATATACCTGTATTAATTCTTGTAAGGGGCACATTATTCTGTGTCTTGAAAGGGCTAAAACCCTAAAATTTGAAATGGGAACTAGGATTTGAAGGTCTTTGAATTTCCTCTTCAGAAATGTCCGAATCGAGATTTTCAGGTCAGTTGTTTGATAAGAAAACAAATTTTCTCTTCTGATCTCTTCTGATGCGCAAAAAAATTAATGCACATTATGGAAATCTCCAATTTATTCTACAACTGAAGGTGTTCTCAATGACAATTATTTTTATCAGAATTATGCATGCATATGTTATCCACTTTCAACGTTTTTCTTCAATAAAGATGTTTTCTCCCAGCAGGAATAAAAAAAGATGATATTATCAGATTTTGAATGTATTGGCTCCATTCTAAAATCAGTTGTTCTCGATCAATTCTAGTGATCAATAGGTTTTCTTTCGTTTGATTTTCTACACTCGATCGCTATGCAACGCGAAACACGCAATTTGACCCAAGAGGAATGTGCCCAAGCGGTAGTTTTGCGAGAAGAAGGGTGGACATACACAAGAATTGCAGAAAGGTTTGGAGTTTCCCATACAAATGTGTCCAGAATGTTGCAGCGATTCAGGGAGACAGGTATGAATGTCCGAAGACCAGGACAGGGTAGACCACGGGTAACAACTGCCATTCAAGAACATTACTTGAGAGTTTCTTCGTTGAGACAACGGTTTGCAACCGCTCGCCTCCTTCAAAATCAGCTTGAGCAAACTCACGAGGTGCAAATTAGCACTCAGACAATAAGAAATCGCCTCAGAGAATATGATTTAAGGCCTCGTGTCGCGGCAAGAGGCCCAGCTCTTACCCCAGCCCATCGAAGTGCGCGTTTGGATTTTGCGAGAGAGCATATCCATTGGGAAGAGGCCGATTGGGAAAGAGTTCTCTTCACAGATGAGTCTAGATTCTGCCTCTACCATTGTGATCGACGTTCCCTTGTATACAGATGTCCACATGAAAGATATGCTCAGTGCAATTTCCTGAATACTACTGGTTTCGGGGGAGGATCGATTATGGTATGGGGCGGAATATCTTTGACTGCTCGCACAGACCTAGTGGTCGTTGATAATGTAGCTATGAATGCTGATAAGTATATGAGGAACATTCTTGAAGAGCATGTAGTGTCATTTGTCCCATACATTGGTGAAAATTTCATTTTTATGGACGATAATGCCAGACCCCATCGTGCGTGCATCGTTCAGGAGTACCTTGAAGAGGTTGAAGTCTCTCGAATGGAATGGCCAGCAAGAAGTCCAGATCTCAATCCGATTGAGCAGGTTTGGGACAACCTCAATAGAAGGCTGAGAAGTTCAGAAAATCATCCAGCTACTCTTAATGACTTAGGAATCCAACTCGGAGAAATCTGGGAAGGATTAGATCAGAACATTCTAAGATCACTCATTTTGAGTATGAACCGTCGTTGCCGAGCTGTAAATAACGCAAGGGGTGGAAATACCAAGTATTAAATCACTTTTCAGGATTTCAGTATTTTGAAAATTGTTCATTTCTCTTCTCTCACATAAGATTCGGTGAAATCCTGAATTTTTCTTCCATTTAATGTGTATTGTTTCGTTCAAAACCTTCTCGCGAGAACATAAAAAATAAGTTATAAAGTCAATGTAGAGTTAACTTTCATTAAAATTGAGATTTTCAGAATGTGCGTTAATTTTTTTGCGCAGTGTATTATTGTATTCGATAACTGGTGATATTAAAAAAATCAACCCTTTCTTCGAGATTGGATCGACATGAAAATGGGATTCATATCATACTTGAAAGGAATTTCTTTGTTGTCCGAGCAAGAGCCGCCCCTGAATAAGAATGGAGAAGAATTTTCTCACAGCGCAAAAAATGTAAAACGAAGAAAAAATGCCTCATTCAACTTTTCCGCATCATCCCGTACTTTTCAGATTTCCGTATCGACGAGATTCCTACTTTTTACGTTAAAAGTATCGAACTTCGTTGATCAGAGAAAAGTTTCAGTGAAAATCGTAAACTTATTTCCAATTTCTATATGATTCCGAAGCCGAACCTCATTAATATTCACAATCTCTGGTTTTATATTCCCCCACATCTTAACTTTTCCCGATGGAAAATCGAAAATCCGGTCCGACAGGCGGAACGGCAAACAAAACTTCATAGAGGTAATATCGGAAAGTTTCATCAAATTTCCAACAAATTTAAGAAAAATAAAACTCCCCAATCTCACCCGAAGAGTTTATCCCCGTTTCGAGTTCGTTCCAATTGCTTCGGATATCTTGCTTATAGGGCGGAGGAATTGAGAAACATCAAGAGAAATATTTGAAAGAATAGGCGATTCTGGTCGAACGAGAAATTTTATGGAAATTAAATCATTGTTATCATGAATTTGAACTTTTCTACGTTTCCATCGAAATGATAACCATGTTACCGGATTCTGTTATCTGTCAAAAGTAGGCTGATAAAAAAGATGCAGAAATCCTGGTATTGGCACTGTTCAATTTTATTTAAGACTTTTTTATAGAACCGTTTTGACATTTTCGATTTTTTATAACTTCATGTGAAGAATAAACCCTAATTTCTTATCTGTGTTCATTAGAATTTTCAACTCATGTTGAGTTTTTCGTGAGGAATCTTGGAGCAGTTCAGTAAAGTTTGGATTGTTACCATTGAGCACGTCAAAAAAGAACGACAAAAATAAATTATTCAAATACGTAGTTCATAATTCATAATAATATGCTTGATTGTTTTCTACGATCGATTGCAAGGCGTGAGCGTATCTCTATCTTGAGGCAAATTTTGACACAATGTGTCATTGTCCTTTGATTAGTTTCAGAAAGGACGGCAGATTAAAATCATCGTATAAATATTCGGTCTGAAATAAATTGTACAACTGTTGGATTCAAATCCACAGAATTACGATGAGGAAATAGAAGAGTGGTAGTTTTGTGTCTTCTTTCATACCTTGAAGTGTGATGCGCAGAGGAAAGAGTTTTTATCAGGAAATTTAATTCTTCTCAATTTAGGAGCAAAGGCTTAGAAATAATGGATTTATAAAATTTAAGAACTTCATTTTCACCTCCACAAAATGAACTATAGACAAAAGATAAATGTAGTTTCCAAGTCTACGTGATGAATTCCATGTCACTATGGTTCTTTTGTTGATTTAAAGGACGTAAAGTTTTGAAAACTATCGATTCAGTATAAAATAAAAGTGGACATTTCATTTAATAAAAATTTTGAAAAATACTGAATTTTATTCTGAATATTTATTTAAACAGCATAATTTTTTTTAAGATTTTTATTGAATTACAATCTTGAGCTTTTCTAGTTAGATACCTAATTATATAAAATATTTCAGTGAAATTATACATAACATAAATAATATTTTTTTATTCAATATAAATAGGTACCTCTATTATGAATTTTTAAGGTCTAAATAAATTGACTTGATTTTTATATACCTAATAGAGATTCGATAAATAAAAGTATGGTGCTCAGTTAAAAAGAAGATTCTTCCACGAAAATATATACAGGGTGGCCAAGAGATTGACGTCAAAAAGAAAAAAAATGGTCCCTCGTGTCATGGGCTATTCGAATCACCCCATGTATGTTATGCGATTTTTCACGGTTTTCGAGTTATGAATTTTTTTATAAACTTTGAGAATTTTCGAACTGACGTGATCTTAAAAAAAATTAAAAAAAAGTACAAGACTTCTCTGTGAAATTCTTTTGTATCTGCATGAATTGTACTTTTATACATCAAATAACCAGATTCGTAACTTTGATAAAAATGATGGAAATGTTGGTCGCAAGTGAAAAATGATGAATTTTCGAATCAAAATTAAAAAGGTAAAAAGGCTAATTCATGGTTTCTTAGTCTGCTTAAAAACTGCGCTCAACACTCAGCTTTTAGAATCATTGATGAAAAATGGTACTTAACACTCTACTTTTGCTAGAATTAGCCTTCAAAGTCATCGAGGTGGAAAAAAAGAACTGGACATTTACTACAAAATTATTTTTTGCCATTTTAAGATTTTTCTGATCAAGTTATGATAGAAAATGCTGAAAATTAATGAAAATTAGCTTTAGATGTTGGTCAAGAAAAGTTCTAGATAAAAAAAAGAAAAAGGTATGGCAATAAATCACACATTTTTCACTTGAGACCAATATTTCCATAATTTTTATCAAAGTTACGAATCTGGTTATTTTATGTATAGAAGTGCAATTCATGGAGATTAAGTTACAGAAGAATTCCACAGAGAAGTCTTGTACTTTTTTTTAATATCTTTTTTAAGATGGTCAAGTCGAAAATTCTCGAAAAAATTCATAACTCGAAAACCGTGAAAAATCGCATAACATATATGGGGGTGATTCGAATGGCCTATGACACGAGGGAGCTGCTTTTTTCTTTTTGACGTCAATCTCTTGGCCACCTTGTAGAATATTTTTGATATTTTCTGCAACATTTTTTTCTGCATTGATGAAGGATGTGAGAAAAATCAAAACTATCTTTTCTTTCAGAAAAAATTTCAACTTGGACAGATTTTCTTATCGAATGAGTGCGATATTTTCAAAAAAAGTTAAACAAAGCTGCTGTTTTCAAGAGGTTGATACAGTGTGTAGAATCCGAAATTTGAAAAGTTTGATTATTAATATGAAATCAAATTCACAGATTATTTTTCTTCGATCATTATTATCTATTATTATTTTGCATTTGTTCGTGAAAATTTCAAAATGGTTGATTTCACCTAATCTATGCAGTTACTCCTGTATTTTAACTGAATTTCCGAAAATGTATTAATCTTGGTTTCGTTGAAAACTGATATATTTTCAATTCAAAAGTTTCAAAGAATCTTAAAAGATGGGGTCTTTTGAGAAAAAATATTTGGTTATGTTTATTTTTTGAATTGGTCCCATAGTTCTGAGACGTATGAATATCAAATATGCAGTATCGATAAGGGTAGTTGGAAATATAAGATTTGATCATTCATAATTCTTGGTGGATTGCACTCACCCAAACAACTTTATCAGTCTGACTCTGGTCCAACTGCTGCGATATCACATCTTGAAAACTGGGCTGTTTCTGTAACTGCGCCGCGTAAGCCATCCTGAAGGCATTTCCCACTATTGTGTTCAGCTCTTCGGCCTGAAATTGAAAAGGTTATTAGGGCTTTGTCGCAAAGAAACTGGGGCACATTAGAGACCAACTTTTAATGTTCTCCCGTCATTCAAAAACCGCGTACCACACATCAGATTGAAAAGAATGAATGCGAAGTCATTCGCTCAAAGCTTTTCGCATAGCTTGCTATTTGGAATTCGTGCAGTGTTGTCAAAGGTCTTGAGGAATCGAATGAATGGTAGTCGGTTTGTGAAGGAGTCCATTTCGAATCTACGGCCAAGCGGCGAATAATAAAGAGTGAAAAATCTCTATACACACAATGACTTCAAATATGAACGTGAAAGATATCATCGAAAACTATTTTGAGGAGAGATGTACGCATATTTCTCCTCAATTTCAGTAAGTTTAATCGAAATGAAATTTTCTTTATTAATTATACAGGGTGTGGCGTAATATGGTACCAGCAGGTAGAAGTCGTTGTGGCGATTCGGAGAAATGTCTTTTGTTCAGTAGAAGTTCCTCAGTTTTCAAAATATTCCACCTTTTCGAAAATTCAAGAATATTACACCCTTTGCCACTCTTTTTGGCGACAAGACTCCAAATGAAGGAAAATATTTCAATCTGTTAGTATCTCTATAGAAAGTTAAATATGACTTTTGGGGCACATGCACTGTTTTCTACAAAGATCTAGCTTAAATTTCATATTTTGTTCATTTTTTCCCAAGTCTAACCTAACATGCCAGTTTCATTGATATTCCAAAACGGTATAGTTCACTGTATTTCCAGCATTTAATACAAAATAAATTCCTTTACAATTCGCAAGAGCTTTACTATCGTATGTAAATTTAAATGCCATATTAGTTACATCTTTCGAATTGAAAGTATTAAAAAATTGATTGAAAGAAAAATCAATTTATTTTTGCATTATGACATGTTCCGAAAACTGAATCTAAAATAGAGATATGGCAACGGTGAAACATCTGAAGCATGCCAAGTATTAAATTTCACTACATAAGCCCATTCATTAATTTATGAGGAATTGTAACAGTGATCAGGGAATTCTGGAATTCCTTTGTCTTAAATTTTAAGAATTCGATGAAAAAACAACAATTATGATACAGTTCAGAATCACAGTGAGTTTAATTCGGATTTGAAGACAAACATTCAATTTGATATCGAAGTTATATCAGAGTGTTATTCAGCTATGCACCATAATTGCATAGCAATATGATGGAATTGAGTAGGTAGTTGTTATTAAAAATGCATCCAATATGGAAACGAACCGCAAAAACAATTGCGTTTTTGTTTGTACACAATTTTTATTCGTGTTTTCAGAATTCGTCAATATATTTCCTGTTATGCGACACTGTTGGAATGATTTTTTATGGCACTGTGAAATTGATATGGTATTTGTCATAATTGGAAATGGATACAATGAACAATATTGTTTTGACTATTATTTCGAGCTTGTCCCTGGTTCTCGGTTATGTTCCTGCTTCCAATGGAATGCTGAATTGGATACTAAGGTTTTAAAAGAACGATTATTCTCAGCTTTCATACATTTTTCCCACATTACTTTCTCTTGACCTGAGATAAAACAATTTTTAGATGATAAAAGAAAGTTTCTTGAAAACATTGTTTTTTGAGCTTACTGTGAACTTATTTAGACTTCTTATATATCAAATAAAAGGTTCTCATAAACTAATTTAAAATTCCTGTCACAAAATGTATCGCTCAACTTCCTATTGGAAAAACCCTTCATACGCGAATTATCCATATAATTTTTCACCTTCTTCATATTTTCATAACTCTTCTCAACTGCGTAATGTGAATATGAAATAAATTCAATTTTCTACCTTATAGACCGAATTCAACTCCTCAGTATTTGAAGAGACCACTCATCATCCTCAAAACGAATATTTCCTGATTCTTCCAATCGTCATGTTTCCTGTTCCAGACTCGTTTCTCTATCAATTTTGTTTCCCCGAATTCTGTCTGAATGCGTCCTCAAATCGAGTACCATTCATAGCCAATCCAAAAACAAGCGACGCGCAGTCCGCCGAAGAAAAACAGGCAGAAATGAATTCGCGGCGAGACACTTTTGTTAAATTAATTAGGGCCCTTTCACCCTTTCGAACCGAAATTTGATTATTTCGTTATTTTTGGCTATAGTCGATAGGGCGTTAAGAAGGGAACTGTTTGTAATTGGAGGAATGCCATCCTTTTTTTGAGGATGGATAAATACTATGTAGGAACACTTTTTATATAGAAAATTCAACAGGATGAAGATATTGACTTAAATCGCAAAAAAATATAGTTAAAATAAGATTTTTGTGATGAACATTCATATTAATATGATTTCAAGTAGCAAATTAATTTTAGCCTGTAGGTCTGCAGCATATACAGGGTGGTTAAGAAAAATCGAGTAAAATAACGAAATTTTATTCCCAGAGAATTCAAGCATTTTAAGACTATCAATACAATGTATTGCCTCCACGGGCATCAATAACAGCTTGACATCTTCTTTGCATACTACACACGAGGTTGTTGAACAATTCTTGAGGAATTTGGTTCCATAAACGGGGCAGAAGCTCTCTCAGATCATTTAAGGATTCTGGGGTAGGTTGATGATTATTAATCTTCTTTGGAGCATATCCCATGCATGTTCTATGCAATTCAAATCTGGTGAGTGCGGAGGTATTGGTAAATGTGGAATACCAAGCTCCTCGCGCGCATTCTCAACTATGGCAGCACGGTGCGGTCTAGCGTTTTCGTCTAGAAATTGAAAAGTTTCACCAATAGCAGCGTGAAAATTTGGCACAACATTGTCAATGACATGCTCCCTATAGTGTGAGGCGGTCATATTCCCGGACAAATGTGCAGATCTGTGCGCCCATAACACTACCCCCTCGGAATGGATGGACTTCTTGGACATAGCGACTATTACGGGGTATGCTTGGGATTGTCCATACCCTCATTCTTCGAGAATCTGAAAATCGTCCATATCTGGATTCATCAGTGAAAAGGACACTACGCCATTGATCGTTCCAATTGATATGTTGCCTTGCCCATTCCAGTCTTTGACGCTTATGTTCACGTGTTAATGGAACTCCTCTTAATGGACGTCTAGAACCTAGATTCACCTCTTTCAAACGTCGTCTGATGGTTTCGATGGAAACTTGGACCCCATCTGCATTTTGAAGAGTATTCCGTAGCATTCTACACGTAGATGTGAGGTTTCTTCTCGCCGAAACGGTGATTAAACGATCCTGAGCAGGTGTTGTTTTTCGTCGCCCACCAAGCCTTGGTCTTTCCAACACGGAACCTGTCTCCCTGAACCTATTCCAAAGTCGAGATATCACACTTTGGCTGACTTGGAGCCTTTCCGCTACAACAACCTGAGTTAGGCCACCCTGTAGCATTCCGATAGCCCTATTAGCCTCAGCGTTTGTTAATTTACGTCTTGGCATTTTCAGAAAACTCGTTTCAAATCGAAGCCGTTGATAAACTGACTTCATTTCAAAATGTTACATACTTCTAAAAACGATTGAATACGATATCCCTAACTCTTGTGGAGCAGTATATTTGGATTGTGCAACGACTAAAAAGTTTTGGAAAATATTTTTCAAAATTTAGATGACTCAACTCATTATCTCTTATTTTCAAAAAACCCCAAGGTAATGTGCATGCAAATGGTTTAAAAACTTCCTCATTTCAAAAGCTTTCCAATTGGGTGCAAGCCTTTCCAGGAGGCCGTTCATCACCAAACTACACAGCCGAAGAGATAAAACCCCCCTTGTGGTCATCCCCTGCAATTTCGTACAGTCACTTCAGACTTCAGACAAGATAGACAGTGACTTTTCGTCCTTTCAGCATTGCAGCTATCCACTGGAGGATTGAGGATCTGCTGAACCTTCACGCCCAATCTTAGGTAGGAATATTGCCTCCATCCACGCCTTTTGGATGAACCCTCACTCATAGCAGTCATAGCTAGCTCTAAACAGCTCATCCAGTTGTGACCTTATAGAGTTCGCAACTTGCAGTATAGCAGGAAAGATTCCGTCTATGCGTGAAGAATCAAAGGGCTGAGAGATTCGTATAGCCCTCCTGATTTTGCTGGACGCGAAAAGTTTACCAGACACCGATTGACTTCGTTTTGTGGGGCTACTGACCTCTGAGTGGTAATCGCTACTGGTGAAAATAACTAGGGATCTAGCAAAGTGGGGCTATAGTAAGACTCTCCTACTTTGAATTTCAAGGCTGATGAAAAGGTGAAAGTGCAAACTGTCCGCTTGATGGCTACCATGAAGACAGTTTCATTAATAAAGAGTCAATGTAATCATGTTTATCCTTCATGATACACATAAACGCCCCTTAATCTGACGGACGGATGCGGGCAGGTTTTACGCCAGTTCATATTTCAGCCGGATCCCGAATTTTATCCCATCAGCGTCACAAACAGGAAAACCGTAACCGAAGGAAATGTAATCAGCAAATTCGTATCACTTACAGTCTGCCGTGCATGATACAACCGGAACTGTCAAACGGATAATGGATCCAACCTGTAACCTTCAGCCAGGGACTCTTGAGCAAGAGACGCCATTCACTCGGAAAAGTCGTCCGCCTTTCGCGTATTTTCCATTATCCGGACGGCGTCCTCCCGGAGGGACGGGCGGATTCCGGAAGTGTCTTTAGCTGATGGCTGTGGGGATGCAGTCTGTGCTGTTTGAACAGGCATTCCTATTCTAATTTCATCTCCCTCACTATTATGCAATTATGTGATTTGGGTGTTAGTTTAGTTCGGACGTTTTTTCGTTTTCTTCTCATTCCCTTCCTCGGTTCCGATGCGTCGGGAAAATAATTGGGGGTGGGCGTGACGGGAATATCCAGGGTGATGGGATAATTGGATGATCCCGTCAAGAATTGCCCCAGAGGTAGCCGGCCTCAGCTGGCTCGAGATGGAATGCTTTATTCATTTTCGTCATTGCTTTGTTGATCACATGTAAGCCAACTTGATAAACTGTTTGGCAGGGGTGGCTGGTGACGTTAGTCCAGCACTTTTCGATATTCGAATTTTTGTGCTTCTTTCTGACGTTGATATTTTCAACTAACCAGTAATAGTATATAACATTACTAGCAAGGTAAGAGGGTTTTTACTGGCGAATGGAGGATATAACTGACGAGCCGCAGGCGAGTTAGTTTTCTTCTCGAGCCAGTTAAACCCGTTACCTTGCCTGTATTGTTTTATATTTGATTTGTTTCTCATTTGTAAAAAGGTTAGATAAATTCCAAAAAAATCTCAAAAATTTGTCGCAAATGTCGTAAGCTATGAAAGCGTTGCCATGAACATGTCTGTTTATTTTTCTTTACATTTGTTTTGGCGAAAGCGAAAATGAATGTACAAAAAGATATTATTGAGGCAGCCAGCAGTGTAGCTTCAAGTTTATTACCTGCAAAATCAGCTTCAAGGTACGAGCGAGAATACGACGACTTCAAAAAGTGGCAAAACAAAAATAGTGTGATTGGGGTAACTGAAGATGTTTTGTTGGTCTACTTGAATCAACTATCAGCTAGATTCAGCCCTAATACTTTATGGGCAAAATGGTCTATGCTGAAAAGCTGCTTGGAAATGAAAGAAAATGCCCCTGCTCGCAGGTTTGTTTTCCTTAAAAAATTTATTGAAAAATATGACGTTTAGTTGTCATTTGCAGATTTCAAAAGGTAATAGCGTTTCTGAAACGAAAAAATGAGCGTTATACGCAAAAAAAGGCCAAGGTATTAAGTAAAGAAGAGGCTGAACAATTTCTTTTACATGCTCCTGATGTCCAGTAAATGCTGGCGAGAATTGTAACGATATTTGGGATTTTTGGATGTTGTCGATGTGACGAAATTCTCTCCTTGAACATGAATGATGTAGAAGATATGGGAAAATACGTTATTGTGACATTGCGGCAAACAAAAAAATTAAAAACAAGAAGATTCACCATAACCGATGATGGCTGCAGCTTCAAGCCCTGCATGTTATACAGAAAATATGTAAATCTTCGGCCTCCTGGAACAGAAAGCCTAAGATTTTTTTGACATACCGACATGAAAAGTGCATTTCCCTTAATGCTGGCCAGCACACTGTTGGTGGTGTCCCAAAGCAAATAGCGAAATATTTAGGTTTAAAAGACCCAGACTTATACACCGGCCACTCTTTTCGCAGAACTGGAGCCACTATGGTTGCGGATTCGGGTGGAGATATTTTAGCACTAAAGCGTGCAGGAGGGTTGAAGAGCACCGAAATTGCGATGAGTTATGTCGATGATTCGGTCAACAAAAAAATCGAAATGTCTAGCAAATTATTTGGTAGTAAGGAGAGTACAAATGTTCTGCAGTCCTCGAGTTCAGCAGTTTCTGAGTCAACAGATGGTTCATCATCATCAGTATCAACTCTTTCACCATCAAAAAACTGTGTTACTGGAAATGACAATTGTACCATGATTTTCAACATACATGACGATAAAACAAAATTTTCTAATGTAAATAATACTACTAACAAATTTTGCAAGTTAACTGTCAGTTTTACAAGTTAGTGACTTGATAAAATAAACTTTCTTGATTAATATTGTGTTTTTGGAAACTGACGTTTACAAATGAGAAATAAATAAATTTTTTTGACGACCTTGATGTTTCAAATATACGAACAATAAAGGGTCTACGTCCCTAGAAAAAAGGGAGACAGAAACTATAATATTTTTCAAACTTACCAACATTTGAAAGATACAGGGTGTTATTATGAATTATAAATTATATAGATAAATGAATAAATTCAAATGTGAATAAATCAAGAAAAATATAGATTTCTCGGTATTGATACAGTGACCAGAACTATCCAATTATTACCTAACTCTAATTGAATTTTCTTCTTCTCCGCTAATATCAAAACCCAATAAAGCTTATGCTGGGGTGAGGTCGACAATTAGACACTGTTGGAGGGAAGGATTGCGTCGAATAATTGATGGAGATGTTCCACCCCTGCGTAGACGTAGAAGCAGAGAAAGAAGGAGATTACTTATATCGATACGGAGTAATGAACAGAATGAGTGACACCGAGGGGAACAGACAGGGAAGATCACTGAGAGATAGTGTAATAAAAAACGCCAAAGCTTGCTGAATTGGGGTTGACTTAATTGCTGATTGAATTCAAGGTTTCGGGAAATAAATTCCCCATTTTCTACCGCAACAAAATGGCGAAGGAACTTGTAAGAATCAAAACTCATTTTTTCCTTCTGAGCAAGGTCAGAACATTGAACAAATGAACGATCGTTAATGACCTATGTGAGTTGTGAAACTACAGGAGTTTTTGTAGCAGAAGAGAATCCTATGCATGCGTTATCTGCGACATTCTCGACTGAATTTCATTCGAATCATTTTCGCATTTTTATCTCCTTCAATGCTCAAAGAATTTCCAGGAATTTCCAATAAACTCAAACACGAATTCCTCTGTGTTTTGCCACCAAAGGATACGACCGGTCATGGATGTCCTGACCCGCAACTATGGAAACGGTATCTGGATGAGGAATCGGCCACAGTATACTCCGGACTCTTTAAACAAATCCGGCATCTCGTCCCTCTGTTATGTACACCGGATTTTCCGAAAATAGCCCTGGAGAATATCGCGTTTCATACGCTTGATAGAGCGTAGATTTCGCCATTTTGGTCGGCGATTTCACGATATACAAATAATGAAATATGAGAAACAGCAAACGCTCCGGGAAATGATAACTGAACGGTGCCATGAGATTATTGTTGTGGTTTTATGGACTCCCAAGGGAGGTAAGGGGTGCTTCAGAGGGTTCAGAAACCACCAGAGCTGGTAGGAGAGAAACCTCGGAAATTTACAGAAATTTCTACAGTTGGTTATTAAATAGATAGGTACCAATTTATTTGTTGTAATGACATTCATTGATAAAGTTTTAGAAGATATTTACAAGATAATTCATGTTCCTTTTGTAAAATAAGTATACACTTTTTGCACTAATTACATAAATAATCATTTAAATGATTGAAACAAAAAATCGGTGAGTGGCAAGCTTAATCAAAAAGAAGAAGCATTGATAATGATAAAATCACTTTCCAACCACATAAAACCATTAAGCAAAATCCAATAGTTGTGAATCGAAATCCTTTGAATGTAATCCCTGAATTTCCTACCATTTTTGACGATATTAAATTAACTAAATGGTCAATTTCGAAATCCATCACCATAACACTTACATTTAGGTATCTTTGAAGATGTGATGACTCACTGTATCCTTTATGATTTCCTGATACCGATTGAATCAATTACTAAATCACCATTACTCTAATTCCTCGAGACTTCTTAAGAATCGTCGTTTAGATAAATCAATATCCCTTATTGAGCTGTAACTCTGATAACTCAAAGAACAAAGCCATGGAAAGATTAAAATTGTGTAGGTAATAACTGAAACCGACTATGAAGAACACTTAGCTATCAGTTGGCGTCCAAAGTCTTCATAACAAAATTCTTAATGCAAAGTTTCGAAAATTAAATATTTAAAAAATTCCGCGTTCAATTCTCCGATAAGACTACGCCTTGTATTCTAGAATTCTTGTGAATTCAGAAAAGCAGGAATGTGCAATGTCTCGAGCAATCAAGACTGAGTTCTTGTGAAAAAGAGCAATACAAATCTATTTTGAAAATCAAACAACATGGCCCGTGTGAAGAAATGATACTCGTAACAAGGAACAGATCCGTCAATTTCCCGCTCCAAATCATATGAATTCCAATACGAAAACCAGAGTTATCAATCCATAAAGGTTTTAGAGGCTTCCATTAGGCTATTCTTGAATCTGTCATATAAGATGTAATTGGAAGGAATTTATCCCAAGATCTCAAAGCAGCAACCAAGGCAAAGAAACATTAAGCTTGCCCAAAAATTTTATGAACAAGAGCACTAATAAGCCAAACAGCACAACAGTATTCTGCAGCAGAAAAACTAAAGATGAAGTAGTTGTACGAAGAGTGGTTAGCACCTCATGAAATACCAACTAATTCTTTAGGATATTATTCCTGTTTATTTACTACGGACTTCCCGAATAGACTCAAAATTGAGAGTAGACTCTAGTTTTAATTCAAGATATTCAATTGTGAAAATTTCGAACTGTAATATTGAACTCAACTCACCATGTCTAATGTTGTTGCTGTTTATTCAAATGAAAATAAGACACTTCTGTTTTATTGGGACTAGATAATGATTTTTCAGAGATTCTGAATCTTCAATTGAAATATTTTCAGACTGATGAAAGGCAATATAAATTTTAAAGAAGGGGACATAAAACCGATCCTAGAGGAATTCCATTATTGAGACTATTTTCATGATATGAGCCAAGCTGTATAAGAAATCCATAAATGTCGATGAGGTTTGAGGACGATACATTCAAAAAACTGAACCGCCTTATCCTCTTCAGAGAAGGATGTTTACTCCTTCAACAAGCGGTGATTAATCGTCTTCACCACCAAGTCCATAACTTCAGAACCGATCACCCATAACGGTCTAACATGAAGTGATCGCCTTGTTTTTATCCATGTTTTTGTTCCGATTTTCCGTTCCCAAGTGTGATCTGAGTATTATTTTTCATCTACAGTTTCTCCTCATACCCCCCGCCCACGGGTATCCGGCCCGAAGGACCATTAATCACCAGTAATCGAACGATGCTCTTAGCTACTCTTACGTTGCTTCACGGATACGTAATGGTCAAGTGATAAATTGGAGCGACTGTGGAAATGCTTGGCGTGAAAATCGAACCAGTTCTAGCAAACAAAATTCTCATTGTTTTTCCCGGATATCCAGAATCCAGATGATAACAAATTTGTCTTTCGGTGGTGAATTACGGCATTTCTTAATGGAACACTTTTCGCATACTTTAAGATTCAGTGTACCCAATCATTTATGTTTAATAAAAGCCTCTTAATTGAAATTATTAATCGATCTTCTCATGATTCAAAAAACAACCAAGAAATAAAACAATCCTCTCTGTAAACACAATTCACTTTGGAAACTGAAGGGTTTTCCAATAAGAGGTGTTATTTTGACATGAAGAAAAAAGGGAACTCGGTCCATCAGATTTTTTATTCTAATGGAAGTGTAAACAACAAAGAAATACATTTTCCACGCTTCAAGATAGGACGCTGAAATATATTTTTATATTCCCCCAGAACTGAAATATTAATTAAGTGCCTTAAATTCGAGCAAAAATCTCGAATATACATTATCCCGAAGCTCATATTTTCCCTGCTGAAAGTAGATGGATCATCCTTTGTGAGAGGTGGATGGTGAATGAGATTAGAAAATTATTTTCTACTCCCTGTATCCTGGAGATTCTTGCTCATAAATATTGCAGAGGCAATAACTTTATTCTCATCTTCATATGATGAACGAAAATATATATCAGAGATTCCTGCAAAATTGATGACGATATAATCTGGCGAAGGGAATATGAAGATGATGTATTCTCAGTTTTATTTTCTCTGATCTTGAACGGAAGATATCGAGGAAAATCTGTGTAGAAGAAGATATTAGCGAGTTTTTGGGGCTCCAGAAAATATGGCCCGATAGGAGTCACAAGCACATGGGGCTCTCAGGTACCAGCATTATGGGCCCCTAGAATCTAGTAGAGCCTCCATAACGGTGGAACCATGGTGATGTAAGAGAATATTCAAAAAGTTAACTAGAACCCTCATTGTTTTACTTCTAGCAAAAATCTTTCTCGAGTTGAGGGTTTCAAGATAAATCGGGTGTTTTTTCTTAGCGTGATAGAACTTTGAAAATTGAAATAAAATACATTCAAATTGAGATTGAAGCCAAAATTACTCATCGAAATAAGCTCTCGAAAATAAGAGAATATCCAATAGCCACCACATGGAAAAAATAAATCCCTGGCGAATCAAAAGTCGGTTTTCGATCTGGAGGACCATGCAGAATACCCATAAAGCTCATCAGTATCGCCTATACTTTGAGTGCTCTGAGCGTCTGAACAAAACTCGAAAATGAAAATGTAAAAAATAAAACAATACAAATTCGACTGTAACAAGGCCTATATGGACATGTTTGGTATCAAAATGTAGGTTTTCGAGGACGCTGAATTCAATAAAAACATGTTCAAGTCGCCATCTATAATAGTTTAGATTTTCACCTGTCAAATGGCATTCTTTTTTAAATTCGAAATTTCTAATGGTCATAGCTCCCGCTCCTGTGATCCTATCCAATTTTTGTTTGTATACTGTTAATCAGCATTGTCCGAAGTATCTCTGAGCTTAATAAAATCAATATCGAAAATCTCAACTTTTTGGGTGAAAATGCCAAAGGGGTAAGACCCCCCCAAAAACACCATATTTGTCATCACCAAGAAATCCTTGCCGAATCAAAAGTCGGTTTTCGATCTGGAGGATGTACTACCCATTCGAATCATGCAGAATACCCATAAAGCTGATCAGTATCGCCTATATTTGAGTGAACTGAGCGTCTGAACAAAACTCGAAAATGAAAATGGAAAAAATAAACCGATACAAATTCGACTGTACCAAGGCTTATATGGACATGTTTGGTATCAAAATGTAGGTTTTCGAGGACACCGAATTCAATAAAAAAAATTCAAGTCGCTATCTATCATAGTTTAGATTTTCACCTGTCAAATGGCATTTTTTCAAACATCGAGATTTCAAACCGTCATAGCTCCCGCTCCTGTGATCTTATCTAATTTTTGTTTGTATATTGTTAATCAGCGTTGTCGGAAGTATCTCTGAGCTTAATAAAATCGATATCGAAAATCTCAACTTTTTGGGTGAAAAATGCCAAAGGGGTAAGACCCCCCAAAAACACCACATTTGTCATCACCAAGAAATCCCTGGCGAATCCAAAGTCGTTTTTCGATCTTGAGGATCTACTATCCATTCGAATCATGCAGAATACCCATAAAGCTGATCAGTATCGCCTATACTTTGAGTGCTCTGAGCGTCTGAACAAAACTCGAAAATGAAATATGGAAAAAATAAAACAATACAAATTCGACTGTAACAAGGTCTATATGGACATGTTTGGTATCAAAATGTAGGTTTTCGAGGACGCTGAATTCAAGAAAAACCGCTATCTATAATAGTTTCGATTTTCATCTGTCAAATGGCATTTTTTTGAAAATTCGAAATTTCAAATGGTCATAGCTCCAGCTCCTGTGATCCTATCCACTTTTTGTTTGTTTTGTATATTGTTAATCAGCATTGTCCGAAGTATCTCTGAGCATAATGAAATCAATATCGAAAAAACGTTGAAAAATCGAACTCAACCAGCATCATAGTTTCTTCAGGATATGTTCATCTTATAAATGCTTCCTAACATCATAGTGCATGTCAAATTCTATGGCTGAATGCTGACTCCTCTATAAGCTATCGATATCGAAAGTAAGAGAATATCCAATAACCACCGCATTCACCAATTAGCAACCATAATTTGAATAGGACATACCTATGTCATGTCATGTGTCATAACACATTTTTGGTTCTCCAAATTTGGGAAGTATACGTTGACAGAAGAGTTTTTGTCCACATATATAGGGTGAGGCTGTTCCTCAAAAGTGTCGATCTTAGCCTGCTAAATGTTAGAAAATCCTTCAATTTCGCTGAGTTAGATTTAGCGTCACAACCTTTTTTCTTTTCCGTATCTTGATATATTTAATAATTATCTTCCTATCCTCTCAATGAGCCTTTGCAATTTTTTTGGTATTGAATCAATTTGCTATAGCTACACATTTTTCGATGAATATTTGAGTTCACCTAATAAAAACAGTGGCCTATAATGAACTTCATTACGCAGTTTTACCAAAATCCATTATTTTCCAGTTAGAACACGAAAAGCAGCGCTCCGATCTCGGAGCAGGACGCATTTCCTCTAAATGATTCAGATGTTTTCGTCCCAGTCCACCGAGCCAAATTGCAAAGCCGCGAGCGCTAAAACTCCTCTATCTGCGCGACAGTTTTTTCGCACGGACTTGGCGTCGAAATCGAGGTGCTTTCCGGCTTTTCTCTTTTCGTTTTCGGCTTATTATTCGGTCTCGTAGAGCTAATTAACGTCTTTCCGAATCCGAATGGGAATAATGCTTCCGTATTTCGATGAAATGAACCAAGAAACTGACTTGGGTTGTTTTTTGCGCGGCGCAAAAAGTTCGCCTCGGAAATTTTGGCGGATCGTGATGCTTTCGAGTGACTGCAACAGGCACAGGCGCTTCTTTGTCGGGAACGGCTGAATGATGAAAGGGGGCTTTGTGTGATGCCTTAGACTTTTTTCACTATCATACGTACACTAATGAAATCGCGTCTGGAGCACCTTTTGTCGAATGGGCGATCATAGTGGGAGAAAAACTCTAATTAAAACTATGGTATTCATAGAGCTTAAACAGAATGGTGTATCAATTAATAGGAATGTTTTTTTAACAAATTCTTCACCCATAAAAGAACAAGTTTCATCGTTTCTTAGGAGCAATCAAAATATACTGCTCCACAAGAGTTAGGGATATCGTATTCAATCGTTTTTAAAAGTATGTAATCTTCGAGAAAACCGCTGTCAAATCATTTAAAACTGAATAACAACTTGAATCGATCCAATAAAATCAGTACGAGACATTTCGTCAATCTGGTCGCCTTTTTTCTGAAGTTTGGTTCTTTGCATAATATGCTTCATGAATGTTCTTATTTTGAAATGAAGTCAGTTTATCAACGGCTTCGATTTGAAACCAGTTTTCTGAAAATGCCAAGACGTAAATTAACAAATGCTGAGGCTAATAGGGCTATCGGAATGCTACAGGGTGGTCTAACTCAAGTTGTTGTAGCTGAAAGGCTCCAAGTCAGCCAAAGTGTGATATCTCGACTTTGGAATAGGTTCAGGGAGACAGGTTCCGTGTTGGGAAGACCAAAGCTTGGTGGGCGACGAAAAACAACACCTGCTCTGGATCGATTCATCACCGTTTCGGCGAGAAGAAACCCTACATCTACGTGTAGAATGCCACGGAATTCTCTTCAAAATGCAGATGGGGTCCAAGTTTCCATCGAAACCATCAGACGACGTTTGAAAGAGGTGAATCTAGGTTCCAGACGTCCATTGAGAGGAGTTCCATTAACACGTGACCATAAGCGTCAATGACTGGAATAGGCAAGGCAACATATCAATTGGAACGATCAATGGCGTAGTGTCCTTTTCACTGATGAATCCAGATATGGACGATTTTCAGATTCTCGTAGAATAAGGGTATGGACAATCCCAAGCATACCCCGTAATCGTCGCTATGTCCAAGTAGTCCATCCATTCCGAGGGGGTAGTGTTATGGTATGGTCAGGGATATGTTTCAACGGCGCACAGATCTACACATTTGTCCTGGGAATATTACCGCCTTACACTATAGGGAGCATGTCATTGACAATGTTGTGCCAAATTTTCACTCTGCTATTGATGAAACTTTTCAATTTCTAGACGAAAACGCTAGACCGCACCGTGCAGCCATAGTTGAGAATGCGCGCGAGGAGCTTGGTATTCCACATTTACCAATACCTCCGTACTCACCAGATTTGAATTGCATAGAACTGCATCGGATATGCTCCAAAGAAGATAAGATAATCATCAACCTACCCCAGAATCCTTAAATGATCTGAGAGAGCTTCTGCCCAGTTTATGGAACCAAATTCCTCAAGCAATGTTCAACAACCTCGTGTGTAGTATGCAAAGAAGATGTCAAGCTGTTATTGATGCCCGTGGAGGCCATACATTGTATTGATAGTCTTAAAATGCTTGAATTCTCTGGGAATAAAATTTCGTTATTTTACTCGATTTGTCTTAACCACCCTGTATACGCTGCACACCTACAGGCTAAAATTAATTTGCAACTTGAAATCATATTAATATGAATTTTCATCACAAACATCTTATTTTAACTATATGTTATTGCAATTTAAGTCAATATCCCTAACTGATGTGAAGAAGTTTATTTGGAAATGACATGAAGAAAACATGAATCTTCAGAAAACTTCAGAAGAAAAAAGTCCAATACCTGCTCGTATTAGCTATTGCGAATTAATGCAAATAGCCAAACAGGGTCAAGTTACAAAATGACGAATGCGCAAGGTTCGGTTTTTTTATCCTTGCTGGACGACGCACTTAAAATTATTTGCTTCAAAATTTTATAGCAGCTTCATTCAGAAATCATAACTCGGGATGAAAATCGAAGCTCACAGGAAAATAATTAGTTCCATTGCAGCAAAATCATCTCGAAGTATTCGAAGGAATTGAAATAAATCATGTTATTTCTTTTTCTACGATGCGTTTTTCGCCACTGCGTCGGGGATAATAGAGAATTCCATACAGATCGATGCATTTTCCATCAATATAAGAGGTTTTCGTTGTTCGTACAACTTTTTGGTTGTAGCAGAACAAACTGCTTGATGCGGAAAGACAGTTTCTTCATCAAAGATTCAGACGACTCGGCTGTACGATGGGAGGGCGTATTTCTTGCTGTGGTCTCGGGGCTTATTTACTTTTCTTCGGTTCTCAAGACAGATCTGAATCGAAATATTCCGTGTTTTTCGAGTGGGGCAATCGAGATTGCTATCCGGAAATAGACAATACCGCAGGTTTGACTATTGGTTCTGCTTCGAATAAGGTAAAATTCTACCGCTTGAAAGTATGATAAATATGAAGTTGATGCGAGATTTCAGACATTTAATGACAGATATACTGCTACTAACATGTAACTGTTAAAACCGGAGTTAATTTTGAATTTCACAGAGAATTCTTAACTGCTTTTGCAAAAGATTTCGAAATACAGTTCATAACGAACATAAATTCTTTTTTTTTTAATCTATCCTAACTCATGGAGTCGCTCACAAATGTCTTGGTAATAACTTCAAATGAGAATTCAGTACAAGCTATCTGTGAAATATATCCATTCTCATATTCAAACTTCGGAATTCCATATTGAGAACGTTCCCGAAAGCAGTTCTCCTCAATATGATCAATAAATATTCTATTTTTCCAAATGTTCCATCATTTCTTGCATGTTCGAAATGTTCATGGCATATTTGCTGTTACATCATGTTAACATACTCGGGGTAGAAGGTGGAGCTCGAATTGAAAAATACCGATACTATTGAAGATATATTTCTCTATGAAGATATTTGCGGAATGTTTACTGCTGAATGCGAGAGAAATCTGGGAAAAATGTCAAATGGAATAGATGTAGATGTACCTATACGAGAAAATATCTGACAGATTGATCTGAACAATAACTTTTTGGAAGACTAAAATACTTTCATTTACTCTTGAAACAAAATAAATAAACTGCTCCACATGAGTTAGGGATATTGACTTAAATTGCAAAAAAATATAGTTAAAATAAGATTTTGTGATGAAAATTCATATTGATATGATTTCAAGTTGCAAATTAATTTTAGCCTGTAGGTCTGCAGCGTATACAGGGTGGTTAAGAAAAATCGAGTAAAATAACGAATTTTTTTTCCCAGAGAATTCAAGCATTTCAAGACTATCAATACAATGTTTGGCCTCCACGGGCATCAATAACAGCTTGACATCTTCTTTGCATACTACACACGAGGTTGTTGAACATTTCTTGAGGAATTTGGTTCCATAAACGGGGCAGAAGCTTTCTCAGATCATTTCAGGATTCTGGGGTGGGTTGATGATTATCTATCTAACCTCCTTTGGAGCATATCCCATGCATGTTCTATGCAATTCAAATCTGGTGAGTGTGGAGGTATTGGTAAATGTGGAATACCAAGCTCCTCGCGCGCATTCTCAACTATGGCTGCACGGTGCGGTCTAGCGTTATCGTCTAGAAATTGAAAAGTTTCACCAATAGCAGCGTGAAAATTTGGCACAACATTGTCAATGACATGCTTCCTATAGTGTAAGGCGGTCATATTCTCAGGACAAATGTGTAGATATGTGCGCCCGTTGAAACATATTCCGGCCATACCATAACGCTACCCCCTCGGAATAGATGGACTTCTTGGACATAGCACGATTACGGGGTATGCGTGGGATTGTCCATACCCTTATTCTTCGAGAATCTGAAAATCGTCCATATCTGGATTCATCAGTGAAAAGGACACTACGCCATTGATCGTTCCAATTGATATGTTGCCTTGCCCATTCCAGTCTTTGACGCTTTTGGTCACGTGTTAATGGAACTCCTCTTAATGGACGTCTAGAACCTAGATTCACCTCTCTCAAACGTCGTCTGATGGTTTCGATGAAAACTTGGACCCCCATCTGCTTTTCGAAGAGTATTCCGTAGCATTCTACACGTAGTTGTAGGGTTTCTTCTCGCCGAAACGGTGATGAAACGATCCTGAGCAGGTGTTGTTTTTCGTCGCCCACCAAGCCTTGGTCTTATCAACACGGAATCTATCTCCCTGAACCTATTCCAAAGTCAAGATATGTATCACACTTTGGCTGACTTGGAGCCTTTCCGCTACAACAACCTGGATTAGGCCACTCTGTAGCATTCCGATAGCCCTATTAGCCTCAGCATTTGTTGATTTACGTC
This sequence comes from Adalia bipunctata, assembly GCA_910592335.1. Classification (NCBI taxonomy): domain Eukaryota; kingdom Metazoa; phylum Arthropoda; class Insecta; order Coleoptera; family Coccinellidae; genus Adalia; species Adalia bipunctata. Next base: position 7,102,479 of record OU342955.1, on the reverse strand, counting down.
TTGGGATTTTCAGAAAACTCGTTTCAAATCGAAGCCGTTGATAAACTGACTTCATTTCAAAATGAAAACATTCATGAAACATATGCAAAGAACCAAACTTCAGAAAAAAGGAGACCAGATTGACAAAATATCTCATACTGGTTTTTATTGTATCGATTCAAGTTGTTATTGAGTTTTCAATGATCTTACAGCGATTTTCTCGAAGATTACATACTTTCAAAAACGATTGAATGCGATATCCCAATTATTGTCCACGAGAAAGAATAAACGATATCTCAAAATTTTCGACAAGCATCTGAACCTAGCAACCCAAAAATTGGCCCTGGAAGGAACCGGTAGCAATTTCCAATCATGTCTTTTTGGGCCCCGTTAACGTATTACACGAAGCGTTCCGTAATTTATTTATTACAACCGAAGTTTTCTATTTTTCGAGTTAAACGGAGCCAACGTAAGGCCCCAGCATCAATTTATGTCACCCTAATGTATTTATGAGAACGAAGTTGAATTTTATATGTTGGTGTGGGGAAGGTATTAGATGTTCCATTAAGTTGGAGTAGATTTCTTTAATGGTTTAACTTTTAACAGATGTCGAAAGGAGGAAATGTTCTTCGGCCCATTTGAAGCGCTCTGATAAGTTAATGGGCACTAAAGGAGCAATACTTCAAATTTTGAACTGGAAAATTGGGTTGGCTCTGGTTCTCCAATTACAGTCGTTTGTGGTTCTATTATTAAAGTTACTGTCTCTTTTAAGACATAAAGATGTAGATTTCAATTGTAATGGAAATACAATAGTTTATTATAGTTATTCTCATGATGGCGGTTACGTTTATGAAGTTTTTGAAGTCAATAGATTGAGGATAATTCTATATTGTAGTTGATTTGGGAGTGCCGGAAAAAACTCAATGAGGTAGGAAAGAAAAATAAGGTCTGAATATCCTTTACAACGAGGTCTGGAAACAGATCCAATATTTCACAATTTGGAATGAGATCGGTGATGTTCCAAATTCTAAAATTATTCTTCGGAATGTTTCGACAACTGTGACATCTATCATCAGACCCATTTATACCACATCCATTAGAGCACAACACCAGCGACTCCATATCTTCGGGAATCATAAAAGAGAAAAATGAGAAGTGAGACAGCTTCACCGAAAAATATACACGACTCATCCATAATCTAAGCGTTCTTAGCTTCTCGCCGCCATCTCCAGATATATTTAACCAGTCATTTATACAACCATAATGTATTAAACACGGCAAAAAACCTCTGGAGACAGCCTTCCACCCTCATTAATAAAGCGACGCGTTTCAATTTAAAAAGACCATTATTTACATTTCAAACACAGTCAAGCCCCATTTTTCCGCATACGAAAATGAACTAGTGCTCTTGTGCCCTCATCAATCAAATTTATTCGAGTTGCTGATGTTTCCGCTCGTTCTTGACGCGATAAATAATTATTCATCTCGGAACAGCTCGCCAAAATAAGCAAACAAGCAGAAAGTTACCGGTACCGTGCTCGAATAGGAGAAAGAGCTCGAATAAAGGCGTAAAAAGTTAGTGGGTCCTTAAAACTGTGGAGAGCAATTTCTCGTATGCTCATACGTACTAGGGGCGGATTTGATGGAAGATTGTTCTTTTGAGGTTAGAATACCTGCCGGGGAAAATATATTGTGGGAAATATTGAACGAATACTATCATAACTTCTGAGCGAACGAGTTGGGTGAAGAGGGGTGAATTGAGGCAAGCTGCTTACGAATGCGAATGTGGATATTTCAATCTTTGTTGAATGGGCTCTTTCCTCTGATTCCGACTGTTCTGAAAAGGATTGAAATGAGTATTTTTGAGCGCTCTTTCTACCTACACCGGAGCTATATCAATTTGTCAGGATGTCTGCATTTTCTGATTTCCTGAAATCTAGTATCCAGATGAAAATATACGTATTAAACTTAAGCGAATTAACGAAAAAAATTCTATATTTCTGTTGCAATCATTGAGAAATTTTTTTGCAGTTGCTGTCGAATTATTTCGAAGCTGTCGAAAATTTCCATTGGTTCATTGATGCAGGAACCTAAACTCATGGAGATATAATCAGGACCCTCAAATCCGAATAGAAAATAACGATATGAAACCGAGAATCCAACAAAATTAAGAAAAAGATCCAAGCTCATGATGAATTATTTCGTAGGATGTCTCATGGAAGATAAATTGTTATCTGATAAGAATGAGGTTAGGCAAACTGAAATATTTGTACGAAAGTAGGTATAATAAGGAAAGTTATTAAGTTTTCTCAGAAGCCGAAATGGAACTGGATAATGATGTTGAAGGAAAGAAAGAGGAATTTCTGAAATGAGCGACCACTAAAACTAATCTCGGACTCAGTTGATGCTTCGTCATTCTGCAGTCCCGAATTAAGGGCCAAATATTTAATATTATTCATCAGAAAAGTCTCATTCTCACATTCGAATAATACACTGCGCGAAAAAATTGACGCACATTCTGAAAATCTCAATTTTAATGAAAGTTAACTCTACATTGACTTTATAACTTATTTTTTATGTTCTCTCGGGAAGGTTTTGAATGAAACAAGACACATTAAATGGAATAAAAATTCAAGATTCCACCGAATCTTATGTGAAAAAAGAGAAATGAACAATTTTCAAAATACTGAAATGCTGATAAGTGATTTAATACTAGGTATTTCCACCCCTTGCGTTAATTACAGCTCGGCAACGACGGTTCATACTCAAAATTAGTGATCTTAAAATGTTCTGATCTAATCCTTCCCAGATTTCTCCGAGTTGGATTCCTAAGTCATTAGAAGCTGGATGATTTTCTGAACTTCTCAGCCTTCTATTGAGGTTGTCCCAAACCTGCTCGATCGGATTGAGATCTGGACTTCTTGCTGGCCATTCCATTCGAGAGACTTCAACCTCTTCAAGGTACCCCTGAACGATGCGCGCACGATGGGGTCTGGCATTATCGTCCATAAAAATGAAATTTTCACCAATGTATGGGGCAAATGGCACTACATGCTCTTCGAGAATGTTCCTTATATACTTATCAGCATTCATAGCTCCATTATCAACGACCACTAGGTCTGTGCGAGCAGTCAAAGATATTCCACCCCATACCATTATCGATCCTCCCCCGAAACCAGTAGTATTCAGGAAATTGCACTGAGCATATCTTTCATGTGGACGTCTGTATACAAGGGAACGTCGATCACAATGGTAGATGCAGAATCTAGACTCATCTGTGAAGAGAACTCTTTCCCAATCGGCCTGTTCCCAATGGATATGCTCTCTCGCGAAATCCAAACGCGCCCTTCGATGGGCTGGGGTAAGAGCTAGGCCTCTTGCCGCGACACGAGGCCTTAAATCATATTCTCTGAGGCGATTTCTTATTGTCTGAGTGCTAATTTGCACCTCATGAGTTTGCTCAAGCTGATTTTGAAGGAGGCAAGCGGTTGCAAACCGTTGTCTCAACGAAGAAACTCTCAAGTAACGTTCTTGAATGGCAGTTTTTACCCGTGGTCCACCCTGTCCTGGTCTTCGGACATTCATACCTGTCTCCCTGAATCGCTGCAACATTCTGCACACACGTATGGGAAACTCCAAACCTTTCTGCAATTCTTGTGTATGTCCACCCTTCTTCTCGCAAAACTACCGCTTGGGCACATTCCTCTTGGGTCAAATTGCGTGTTTCGCGTTGCATAGCGATCGAGTTTAGAAAATCAAACGAAAGAAAAACTATTGATCACTAGAATTGATCGAGAACAACTGATTTTAGAATGGAGCCAATACATTCAAAATCTAATAATATCATCTTTTTTTATTCCTGCTGGGAGAAAGCATCTGTATTGAAGAAAAACGTTGAAAGTGCATGCATAATTCTGATAAAAATAATTATCATTCAGAACACCTTCAATAAATTTGAGATTTCCATAATGTGCGTTAATTTTTTTGCGCAGTGTATTTGTATCTTAATTTCATGCAGGTATTACAAGTTTTAAATGAGATGGTATGAAATAGATGTTTATTTTAAGATACATAGGTATATCTTAATTGAAACCGAATGAATCCATGAAGGTTCTCATATTCAAAATAATTGGAAACTGTCGACAGGAACTGAGAATCAAAATCAACAAAAACATCAATCAACTTCAATACTCTTCCAACAAATACTCGAAAATGATGCTGCTACGTCCCTGCCTCATTTCTTCGTATCTCCCACCAAAGCTGAAAATGCGAAAAAGATGGAAACGCGAGCAAATCAAATAGCTCATTAAATGATAAGAGTTAATATCCCGAATTAAAACTGATGACTGGAAAAGTTAGAGAAGCTTCCGAGTCTTGAATAGGTCGGATTACTTGAAGCGAATGCCCCGAAATGAAAGTTTTCTTCAGGAAATGACCGGCTTACTTCCCATGTGAGTAAACACGTCAAGGGATTATTTTACTGGTTTTATACTCATCATGAAGCTGGTGGCGGACGATCCTCAAGTGCGGAAGGAGAAAAAAATTCCTTAGGAACATTTCAGTCAAAATATTTCATACATGGTGTTCCTAAGTTGGAGGAGAGATAATTTGCAATATTTTGAGAAAAGAAGTGCCATAAACACCGCAAATGTTTCATTTTCGAGATAAGGGGTATAGGAGAGATTGAAAGATATGAAAAAACTTCAAGAGACCATATAGTTTAGTACAACAACGAAGTTATTTTTCGAAAATTTTCAAAATTAGTTGTTCAATTGAATATCTCATGAAATGCAAATACTGTGAGAGAACAACTTGAAAAAAAATTCAATATATCCATGTACAACATTCAAAAGCTGGTCTGGGATATGAAAATAGTTGGAAGTTTATGTAAACTTCTCATGACTATCTCCAATGGGATCCTGATCCCGCTTGTTGCTCTGGATTATGTAAACTGTTGTCTGGATCTAGAACAACACTATATTCACCGGTTAACTCTGCTAATTGTCCCGTTCATAAGCTCGTACCCAGGTGAATTAATGCGGCAACTGCGGTAGAAGGTTGCAGCCGCAAAACCTTGACAATTTCCTCCTCGATATCCGAAGCATCTGGGCAGAATACAACCTGAATCTGTCGGAAGTTGATGAAGGAAAAGAAAATAATTTGTCTTGGCCTTTTTTGACAAAACCCATTAGGATCCCAACTTGATATTTCAATGATTACTGTGGATAAACTTGACAAACGGTGAGTTAGGTTGGCCCTAAGTTTTATTGATATATCAAGTTTAAACTTGAAGTTATGAGAGAATGATGAAAAAACCTACATAATTAAATTCTCCCGTGTATACGACGAGTAATCAAAAACTAGATACAGCGAGAAAAACCAAGCTATTTAATAAACTCGTGGAAAAGTCCTAAAACCCCATTTTCGCTTTTCATTCGGATGTATAAAACGGTAATATATAGTAGCAGCGTTGTTTTATGGCACATAACTCGGACATGCATATTATAATTAACAATTAATGCTCTTCGGTGGAGGGCGGGATGAGAATGCATTTTCTAAAATTAATTTCGACTCTGAACGTGTTTATATACAGTCATAAATCAGAGTTTGGATTTGAATGCCACACTGAAACTATCGCCATAAATCTGGTATTCACACTTTCATGGCCATTTTCGAACAGCAAGACCGAAATAAAACTTTCACGTTGTTAGATGCCATTGGGAATGGGATGATGTTGAACAGGACCGAATCAAAAATACGAGAAAAAGATTGTTGTAATCATGCCATGATTACATGATTTTAGTTAGGTAGGTAATGAGAGAAAATTATATCCGAAATTTTATTCTGAAGGAAATTTCAATAAGAGCGCCATGTTTGAGGGTGTAATGTCACATTATTATGAAGTGACAGATCGAGAGTTGACCGATGGGAATTAGTACACATGGATCACATGTATTTGATAACGTTATTGAAAACTTCGTCTATAGGGTACGCAAATGCGAGCAAAGCCGTGGCATTTTCAAGATATTTTGTTTCGTACATAATTCCTAAAAGTATTACTCTGAATCAATAAATATATCAATACTTTGCTACAGTGCTACAAAAAACCCTGTTTTAGTGAACACTGAAATCTTGTTCTCTTATTGAAACTCCCATTATTTGTGTTGCAATTTGAGTGGCGACAAGTTTTTTTATAACTGGTCTACTTATTATCAATTTATTTTTTTCTAGATATAGTATATTCAACGGACTGGTTAACCGAGTGAGCTGTGCTTATTTGGTTTCATTTTGGTTTTCGGATTCCTAGTGGTTAAAATTGTGTAGTTAGAAATAATGAATAATCAATTCATGAAGAAGCACATGCAGATTCATATTGTGAACATTCTGTAGGCATCTGCTAGATTAGACTGATCAGTATCGCCTATACTTTGAGTGCTCTGAGCGTCTGAACAAAACTCGAAACTGAAAAATCCAAAAATATAAAACCGAATAATTCGTTACTTATGAGGGCTACATGGACGATTTTGGTATCAAAATGTAGGTTTTCGAGGTCGCTCCATTCAATAAAAGATATTCCAGAGCCCTAACTAGCATAGTTTAGATTTTCACCTGTCAAATGGCATTTTTCGAAATATTGCAAATTTCAAACTCTCATATCTTCCGTTCCTATCCTTTCCGCGAAAAATCATTTATATCATATGGATCAGCATAACTCAATGTATCACTGTGCAAAATATGAGCGATTTGAAAAATCTCAAATTTTGGGTGAAAAATGCCAAAGGGGTAAGACCCCCCAAAAACACCATATTTGTCATCACCAAGGAATCCCTGGCTATTCCAAAGTTGTTTTTCGAACGTGAAGATCTACTACCCACTCGAATCATGCAGAATACCCATTAGACTGATCAGTATCGCCTATACTTTGAGTGCTCTGAGCGTCTGAACAAAACTCGAAACTGAAAAATCCAAAAATATAAAACCGAATAATTCGTTACTTATGAGGGCTACATGGACGATTTTGGTATCAAAATGTAGGTTTTCGAGGTCGCTCCATTCAATAAAAGATATTCCAGAGCCCTAACTAGCATAGTTTAGATTTTCACCTGTCAAATGGCATTTTTCGAAATATTGCAAATTTCAAACTCTCATATCTTCCGTTCCTATCCTTTCCGCGAAAAATCATTTATATCATATGGATCAGCATAACTCAATGTATCACTGTGCAAAATATGAGCGATTTGAAAAATCTCAAATTTTGGGTGAAAAATGCCAAAGGGGTAAGACCCCCCAAAAACACCATATTTGTCATCACCAAGGAATCCCTGGCTATTCCAAAGTTGTTTTTCGAACGTGAAGATCTACTACCCACTTGAATCATGCAGAATACCCATTAGACTGATCAGTATCGCCTATACTTTGAGTGGTCTGACCGTCTGAACAAAACTCGAAACTGAAAAATCGAAAAATATAAAACCGAATTATTCCTTACTTATGAGGGCTACATGGACGATTTTGGTATCAAAATGTAGGTTTTCGAGGTCGCTCCATTCATTAAAAGATATTCCAGAGCCCTAAATAGCATAGTTTAGATTTTCACCTGTCAAATGGCATTTTTCGAAATATTGCAAATTTCAAACTCTCATATCTTCCGTTCCTATCCTTTCCGCGAAAAATCATTTATATCATATGGATCAGCATAACTCAATGTATCACTGTGCAAAATATGAGCGATTTGAAAAATCTCAAATTTTGGGTGAAAAATGCCAAAGGGGTAAGACCCCCCAAAAACACCATATTTGTCATCACCAAGGAATCCCTGGCTATTCCAAAGTTGTTTTTCGAACGTGAAGATCTACTACCCACTCGAATCATGCAGAATACCCATTAGACTGATCAGTATCGCCTATACTTTGAGTGCTCTGAGCGTCTGAATAAAACTCGAAACTGAAAAATCCAAAAATATAAAACCGAATTATTCCTTACTTATGAGGGCTACATGGACGATTTTGGTATCAAAATGTAGGTTTTCGAGGTCGCTCCATTCATTAAAAGATATTCCAGAGCCCTAAATAGCATAGTTTAGATTTTCACCTGTCAAATGGCATTTTTCGAAATATTGCAAATTTCAAACTCTCATATCTTCCGTTCCTATCCTTTCCGCGAAAAATCATTTATATCATATGGATCAGCATAACTCAATGTATCACTGTGCAAAATATGAGCGATTTGAAAAATCTCAAATTTTGGGTGAAAAATGCCAAAGGGGTAAGACCCCCCAAAAACACCATATTTGTCATCACCAAGGAATCCCTGGCTATTCCAAAGTTGTTTTTCGAACGTGAAGATCTACTACCCACTCGAATCATGCAGAATACCCATTAGACTGATCAGTATCGCCTATACTTTGAGTGCTCTGAGCGTCTGAACAAAACTCGAAACTGAAAAATCCAAAAATATAAAACCGAATAATTCGTTACTTATGAGGGCTACATGGACGATTTTGGTATCAAAATGTAGGTTTTCGAGGTCGCTCCATTCAATAAAAGATATTCCAGAGCCCTAACTAGCATAGTTTAGATTTTCACCTGTCAAATGGCATTTTTCGAAATATTGCAAATTTCAAACTCTCATATCTTCCGTTCCTATCCTTTCCGCGAAAAATCATTTATATCATATGGATCAGCATAACTCAATGTATCACTGTGCAAAATATGAGCGATTTGAAAAATCTCAAATTTTGGGTGAAAAATGCCAAAGGGGTAAGACCCCCCAAAAACACCATATTTGTCATCACCAAGGAATCCCTGGCTATTCCAAAGTTGTTTTTCGAACGTGAAGATCTACTACCCACTCGAATCATGCAGAATACCCATTAGACTGATCAGTATCGCCTATACTTTGAGTGGTCTGAGCGTCTGAACAAAACTCGAAACTGAAAAATCGAAAAATATAAAACCGAATTATTCCTTACTTATGAGGGCTACATGGACGATTTTGGTATCAAAATGTAGGTTTTCGAGGTCGCTCCATTCAATAAAAGATATTCCAGAGCCCTAACTAGCATAGTTTAGATTTTCACCTGTCAAATGGCATTTTTCGAAATATTGCAAATTTCAAACTCTCATATCTTCCGTTCCTATCCTTTCCGCGAAAAATCATTTATATCATATGGATCAGCATAACTCAATGTATCACTGTGCAAAATATGAGCGATTTGAAAAATCTCAAATTTTGGGTGAAAAATGCCAAAGGGGTAAGACCCCCCAAAAACACCATATTTGTCATCACCAAGGAATCCCTGGCTATTCCAAAGTTGTTTTTCGAACGTGAAGATCTACTACCCACTCGAATCATGCAGAATACCCATTAGACTGATCAGTATCGCCTATACTTTGAGTGCTCTGAGCGTCTGAACAAAACTCGAAACTGAAAAATCCAAAAATATAAAACCGAATAATTCGTTACTTATGAGGGCTACATGGACGATTTTGGTATCAAAATGTAGGTTTTCGAGGTCGCTCCATTCAATAAAAGATATTCCAGAGCCCTAACTAGCATAGTTTAGATTTTCACCTGTCAAATGGCATTTTTCGAAATATTGCAAATTTCAAACTCTCATATCTTCCGTTCCTATCCTTTCCGCGAAAAATCATTTATATCATATGGATCAGCATAACTCAATGTATCACTGTGCAAAATATGAGCGATTTGAAAAATCTCAAATTTTGGGTGAAAAATGCCAAAGGGGTAAGACCCCCCAAAAACACCATATTTGTCATCACCAAGGAATCCCTGGCTATTCCAAAGTTGTTTTTCGAACGTGAAGATCTACTACCCACTCGAATCATGCAGAATACCCATTAGACTGATCAGTATCGCCTATACTTTGAGTGCTCTGAGCGTCTGAACAAAACTCGAAACTGAAAAATCCAAAAATATAAAACCGAATAATTCGTTACTTATGAGGGCTACATGGACGATTTTGGTATCAAAATGTAGGTTTTCGAGGTCGCTCCATTCAATAAAAGATATTCCAGAGCCCTAACTAGCATAGTTTAGATTTTCACCTGTCAAATGGCATTTTTCGAAATATTGCAAATTTCAAACTCTCATATCTTCCGTTCCTATCCTTTCCGCGAAAAATCATTTATATCATATGGATCAGCATAACTCAATGTATCACTGTGCAAAATATGAGCGATTTGAAAAATCTCAAATTTTGGGTGAAAAATGCCAAAGGGGTAAGACCCCCCAAAAACACCATATTTGTCATCACCAAGGAATCCCTGGCTATTCCAAAGTTGTTTTTCGAACGTGAAGATCTACTACCCACTCGAATCATGCAGAATACCCATTAGACTGATCAGTATCGCCTATACTTTGAGTGGTCTGAGCGTCTGAACAAAACTCGAAACTGAAAAATCGAAAAATATAAAACCGAATTATTCCTTACTTATGAGGGCTACATGGACGATTTTGGTATCAAAATGTAGGTTTTCGAGGTCGCTCCATTCAATAAAAGATATTCCAGAGCCCTAACTAGCATAGTTTAGATTTTCACCTGTCAAATGGCATTTTTCGAAATATTGCAAATTTCAAACTCTCATATCTTCCGTTCCTATCCTTTCCGCGAAAAATCATTTATATCATATGGATCAGCATAACTCAATGTATCACTGTGCAAAATATGAGCGATTTGAAAAATCTCAAATTTTGGGTGAAAAATGCCAAAGGGGTAAGACCCCCCAAAAACACCATATTTGTCATCACCAAGGAATCCCTGGCTATTCCAAAGTTGTTTTTCGAACGTGAAGATCTACTACCCACTCGAATCATGCAGAATACCCATTAGACTGATCAGTATCGCCTATACTTTGAGTGCTCTGAGCGTCTGAACAAAACTCGAAACTGAAAAATCCAAAAATATAAAACCGAATAATTCGTTACTTATGAGGGCTACATGGACGATTTTGGTATCAAAATGTAGGTTTTCGAGGTCGCTCCATTCAATAAAAGATATTCCAGAGCCCTAACTAGCATAGTTTAGATTTTCACCTGTCAAATGGCATTTTTCGAAATATTGCAAATTTCAAACTCTCATATCTTCCGTTCCTATCCTTTCCGCGAAAAATCATTTATATCATATGGATCAGCATAACTCAATGTATCACTGTGCAAAATATGAGCGATTTGAAAAATCTCAAATTTTGGGTGAAAAATGCCAAAGGGGTAAGACCCCCCAAAAACACCATATTTGTCATCACCAAGGAATCCCTGGCTATTCCAAAGTTGTTTTTCGAACGTGAAGATCTACTACCCACTCGAATCATGCAGAATACCCATTAGACTGATCAGTATCGCCTATACTTTGAGTGCTCTGAGCGTCTGAATAAAACTCGAAACTGAAAAATCCAAAAATATAAAACCGAATTATTCCTTACTTATGAGGGCTACATGGACGATTTTGGTATCAAAATGTAGGTTTTCGAGGTCGCTCCATTCATTAAAAGATATTCCAGAGCCCTAAATAGCATAGTTTAGATTTTCACCTGTCAAATGGCATTTTTCGAAATATTGCAAATTTCAAACTCTCATATCTTCCGTTCCTATCCTTTCCGCGAAAAATCATTTATATCATATGGATCAGCATAACTCAATGTATCACTGTGCAAAATATGAGCGATTTGAAAAATCTCAAATTTTGGGTGAAAAATGCCAAAGGGGTAAGACCCCCCAAAAACACCATATTTGTCATCACCAAGGAATCCCTGGCTATTCCAAAGTTGTTTTTCGAACGTGAAGATCTACTACCCACTCGAATCATGCAGAATACCCATTAGACTGATCAGTATCGCCTATACTTTGAGTGCTCTGAGCGTCTGAATAAAACTCGAAACTGAAAAATCCAAAAATATAAAACCGAATTATTCCTTACTTATGAGGGCTACATGGACGATTTTGGTATCAAAATGTAGGTTTTCGAGGTCGCTCCATTCATTAAAAGATATTCCAGAGCCCTAACTAGCATAGTTTAGATTTTCACCTGTCAAATGGCATTTTTCGAAATATTGCAAATTTCAAACTCTCATATCTTCCGTTCCTATCCTTTCCGCGAAAAATCATTTATATCATATGGATCAGCAGAACTCAATGTATCACTGTGCAAAATATGAGCGATTTGAAAAATCTCAAATTTTGGGTGAAAAATGCCAAAGGGGTAAGACCCCCCAAAAACACCATATTTGTCATCACCAAGGAATCCCTGGCTATTCCAAAGTTGTTTTTCGAACGTGAAGATCTACTACCCACTCGAATCATGCAGAATACCCATTAGACTGATCAGTATCGCCTATACTTTGAGTGCTCTGAGCGTCTGAACAAAACTCGAAACTGAAAAATCCAAAAATATAAAACCGAATAATTCGTTACTTATGAGGGCTACATGGACGATTTTGGTATCAAAATGTAGGTTTTCGAGGTCGCTCCATTCAATAAAAGATATTCCAGAGCCCTAACTAGCATAGTTTAGATTTTCACCTGTCAAATGGCATTTTTCGAAATATTGCAAATTTCAAACTCTCATATCTTCCGTTCCTATCCTTTCCGCGAAAAATCATTTATATCATATGGATCAGCATAACTCAATGTATCACTGTGCAAAATATGAGCGATTTGAAAAATCTCAAATTTTGGGTGAAAAATGCCAAAGGGGTAAGACCCCCCAAAAACACCATATTTGTCATCACCAAGGAATCCCTGGCTATTCCAAAGTTGTTTTTCGAACGTGAAGATCTACTACCCACTCGAATCATGCAGAATACCCATTAGAGGCTAGATAAATCCTCAAAATGTTTTTCGGTCCTAGTGTGTTGTTCAATGGTACGAAACTTTTATGCAAAACTCACCTAGAGATTCAAGGATATTAAGTTCATCTTATTACCTGTAACAAAAAACATAATTTTTATTGGGAAATAAAATTTGGCGTTCCTATATAAAAAACCATTGAGAACATGAATCTCCCTAAAAATGAAGGAAAAAACAAAACACATTAATAATAATCAGTGAAATTTCGATATGGATGAAATGATAAGACACAGTTCATAAGGATATAATCTTACATAACCGATTCATGTAACGTAAAATAGTTCAATATTTACATTCCCTGCAAGGTAAACATAGCAGATACTATTCGAGTCATTGACACTGAAAGTAGTTCATTCAATGGAACCAGGATAAACATAAAGATTAAAAGTCATTGAGTATTTCCGGTTGTGATCAACCCGATAATTTTATGTCATACAATCAATTAATCAGTAAACTATAAATATTTGATTATTTTTCTTCATGTTTCAATATGTGGCCCACACATTTTGTGTACCTAAAATTATTTGTTACTGCTGTATTGAAGATGCGTTATTTGAGTGATTATTTATGATATGCTACATTATTTTCGAATGAGATTTCTCCAAAAATTCAATTCATTCTGGGTAAATAACGGCTAACTTTTCGATACCAAACCGCCATGTTCATAGAATTTCCAATAATGATGTGTTTTCATATATTTCATATTTTGATATTCAGGATTAAAACTCATTCAGTCAGTATCCGAATAAGCGGATTTCGTTTGATGAAAATTTTCCTGCTTGCAGTCTCCCATAATTAATCGGTGTCGAAAATAGCCAGCCGATGATAATCCGTTATTAATGATGGATTTCGTTCATTTAGACTAGAATTTATGCGATGGCACTGAAAAGCCGTCCATACTAAATATATAGCTCTAATCTGTAGTATATATGCATAAAATATTGATAATGATGATAGTGATGTTACTGGTGTCGAAATTATGCATCGATTTCACAGTTTTACGTTAGCGAATTGGTCAAAATTCCATGTAAATATAAATATGACATGAATATAATCCACAGTTTTAATCATTAATGGCTTTTGCCATCCATCTATATTTTCTATATTATGTATTGTTTATTTCGGTTCAATTCATTTCATATCGAAATTATTCAACGATGAATCGGAATAAATATCATCTATTCTGGCAGATAATCTGTATTCGATGAATGGGATTGTAAATGAACATGTTAGATTAATTGTTTCAAGGAGAAATAGCTGATATCAGATTCATTCAAAAGATTCGCTATTCATTTCTAAATTCGAATATTCCGGAGGTTGTAACCCGACTATTGACTGCTCCGAATTGCTGAAGAATGATGTAACTGGATCTATTCGTCGGCATGGCCGTTCCATTGATCCTCTCTTCTTCCAACTGGATGAATTTTAGCAATGCAGAACGCTGTCAACTATGTAATGTGAACATTGAGAATCTCCTTTTTCCTATTTATGTCATTTTGTGATTATATATTTCGATGACCCCCATATTCATCCTAGGATAATAACTGTTGATGTTGGATATGACCTATCTTTTAGCGAACAGAATTTTATGTTACGTCTATCCTTCAAAGCATGGTTGGTGATTGAACTCCTTATGTAGATATCTATCTATGTAGGTAGATTTTTGTACCTTTAGACAAAGAGCTCAATAATGTGCAAAGAAAATTTTGCTTCATACGACAAAAACAGAAAAGAAATTAGTTTTTATTTTGATGGAGAATGCCCATTTATTCTATTTCTGTTGATTAATTTCAGTTTGGATGGAAGTGCTGATGGCAATCTTGATTGAATATTCCAATTATGTAAAATATTTTCAATATCGACTGAGAATTCTAACGAATATTCCTCCTGAGACCCAATACCTCTACGAAACAGATTTGATTACCTGTCCCAAAGCAAAATTTGAATTGCAAAGGCGTTTTTTCTAAACGCCTCCTCAAAACTGAAACTAAATGAAAATCTCCAATTTAATTAATTCAACTGCTATTCATTAAAACAGGAATGCCTCTTGACTCTGAAGAATTGCTAAATTGGAGCACAAAAAATATCTCAAATTGCCCGATTCGGAAATAATAAGTCCCCTTGTCTCCTTTTCGGAATCCGGCAGAGAGCCTCTCCAGAGTCTGGAAGACTCGAATCATGCAGGGAAGTTTGTCTCAATAATGCCCGTGGTGACGGGAACGGTTCGGATTTGGGGAAATGCTGAATTTGAGGGGCATGATGATTGGGAGTTTCTCTGTACGGCACAGAAGGAGTTTCCACATACAAATCACATACACAGGTCCGTCGTAGGAATAAAGGAAATGCACGATTTCAGTTACAATTGTCAACCGACCTTTGACGAGTAGAAACCACGCCATTGATAAAAATGGGACGATACACGCTTTAACAACGCATTGAAATTGTTGAAATTCACTATAAAAATGGGGATAATTTGGCAGAGATGGTTCGTAAAACTCGAACATTTTTGGGTCGTTGTGGGCACCTTATCGAACCGCAATAAAGAAATTGGTGGAAAAATTTGAGCTGTTGGGACAAGTTAAAGATGTGAAGACTGAAACCCGTGTACGTCGCTCAAGAACAGCCGGGAATATTACCAATCGAATCATGCACAATACCCAAAAAGCTGATCAGTATCGCCTATACTTTGAGTGCTCTGAGCGTCTGAATAAAATTCGAAAATGAATTATGGAAAAAATAGCCCTGGCGATACCGAGTGAACAATTTGGGTTCCGATACATCATTCAACTGAACAACAGCTCCTAAGAATGACTGAGAATGACACAGAAGGATTTCAGAATGAACAAGCCACAGGCTACTACTAGATGTAACCAGAGCTTTTGACAGAGTAGGTATGGCATGAAGGACTAGCAAAGAGAATGATAACCGCAGGTTATTCACCCAAGTCATGCAGAATAATAAGAAATAATTTGAGGGATAAGAACTTTTGTGTAAAAATAGGACATGTTCATTCCACACTCTTAGAAGCAGGAGTTCTCAAAAGATCCATACTAGGACCGCTACTCTATAACATATACATACATACATACATGATATACCAAGAAAACCAAGATGCCTGCTTGCTATATACGCGGACGATACGGGCATAGCAATTAGGCACAGAAATACAAAAATAATTCATGAAAGACTTCAAGAAGCTGCAGATGATATCAGTCAATGCTGTAACAGATGGAAAATCAAAATCAATGGAGAAAAGAGTCAAGCAATACTCCTTCAAAAGAGAAGACTGAAGATGGAATCGAAGATATCCATAGACAATAATGAAATTGAATGGAAGAATGAAGCTACCTAGGAGTAATATTAGACAAACGACTAACGTGGAAACAGCACATTAAGTGTGCAGTGGATAAAACGAATGTAGCAATGAACAAAAACACGAAATTGAGGATCATAAAAGCAGTCGCCAGACCGCAGCTAACATATGGATCAACAGCATGGGGATATGCAGCGAGAACCCATATAAAGAGGATACAGAATACAGAAAACAAATTTCTGAGATGGGCATTAGACGCCCCCTGGTTTGTTAGGAACGAACAAATCCAAAAAGACATAAAATGGGAGTCCATTACTACATTCATCAAACGAAAAGCTGCAAAAGCCTATGAAAGAGCTATAGTGAACATGACGACCTTAGAAGGTTAGTTGACTATGACCCCGCTAAAGATGAAAAAAAAGCGAGAATTTACCGCAAAAGACATAGAGACCAATTGCGAGAATAAAGATATAAAACTCCACACTTAGTGAGAGATATCCAATTGAAGGATGAACACAAACACTCAGCATAAAAGAATGCGAAAGAGAAAATAACAGATGAGATGATGGAAGGTTTATAGGCTTATGCCCGGAACCAACCGCAGGAGAGGTGTTTAATCGGTAAGAATCCGACACTACCCAGAAAGACTGGGTTTCTGATGTAAGATTCAGCTCTTCTAGAACAAAAAAAAAGGAAAAAATAAAGCACAATTCGACTGTAACAAGGTCTATATGGACATGTTTGTTATCGAAATGTAGGTTTTCGAGGTCGCTCAATTCAATAAAAGATATTTCAGAGCCCTAACTAGCATATATTTTCACCTGTCAAATGGCATTTTTTCAAAAATCGAAATTTCAAGTCGTCCTAGCTCTCGCTCCTGTGATCCTATCCACATTTTGTTTGTATATTCTTAATCAGCATTGTCCAATATCTTCTTTCATATTTTTCTTACAGTACCTTCAAATGTGGGAGAACTAGTTGCTGCACCCTGTATATGCTGATGAATATTTTCATCAATAACTCTTTCCATACCTCCACCCACTCAACTATAAATCTTTCTGGGGACACAAGTTGGTCTTTTACGGGCCACAACCTGATCCCAAAGTTGACTTACCCCAAACAATATCGAATCGAATCTAATCCGACCTCAACCCAAGGGGGGCACTAAATATTAGTGCGTCCAAGAAATGGAAACGTACGGCATTCCCCCCAGGCAGTCCAATAATTTTTGCCGTGGCCATTCCGCCAGCTCGCCACGGCTATTTATTATTTATTGCCCGATATTGCCAGCGTCCGGAAGAAGAATTGCGGAAATGTGGTCAGTCATTTATCTAACATTATTGGACGGAGCGCGAGCTCGCTGTAGCAAATTTAATTGCGTAGCGCTGGACAAATAATCTCAAGTCGAGGGGTGAGTGCATGATGTTGACATATTTCGTTCGAGGAATTGAATTTTTCGCAAATAATGTCGGTTATCTGGAGCGGAATTCATTTCCTATGATGTTTTCGCAAGGAGCTCGCCCCGGGATTCTTGTATATGAGGAGTTTCCAACAATGAATTTATATGCCTTCAAAACAAGCACCACAAGCCCTCTAGCAGGTGGCGCTTGTTAACCAAATGCAGATCTAAATTCGAAGTGAATTTGTTCATTCTTAGTTTTCATCATTTTTTCAATATCTACAGGGTCCTGCAATAGTGCGTTCTTTTCCCATAGCTGCCGAACCAGACATCTCAGAGATTTCGTTGGAAAGAAGACCTGTTGTACCTTCATTTCTGCATCTCAGGAAATTATTTTCTGATATGCAGGGTGTCCCCGATAAATGTTATTCAACATATGGATGATTTTTTTTATGGATCACCCCATATATTTTCACATATTTTCAATGACCTTCATTACCTCTGTCATGACGCAAAATCTTAGGGACATTTTTCCAACAGTTCAGATCTTATTCGAAGAAAACTGCAATAAGGTGAGGGAAAAGCAGTTCAGTAAAAGTCTTCTGACGATTTCCAGAAGCGATAGTAAAATGAATCTGAACTAAAAGTTTTTTAATTGAAGGATTTGCCTTGACATGGTTCCTAAACGATCAACCTGTCCTGTCATATACAGGGTGTCCGATATTGAGGTCCAAATATGAAGAACTTAAAATTATTATTTCTCGATTTTTTCAAATAGAACACCCTGTATTTTTTCCACAATGATGTAGAAAATTGAATATCTTACTTTTTCTCAGAAGAAACCTCAGGATTATTTCAACTTCCGCATCCAGCAGACACGAAAAATGATATCAAAATTTGATTCAAATAAAAACATAATAAAAAATAACGGACATTCAAAAGAGGTTAAACAATAAAATAAAACTAAATGAATAATTGTTGACAAACTTCAAAACCTTCCCAGAATCATGTTTCCTGAGCATCATCATAAAAATGGTATTTTTTTTTCGTACAAGCAATTCGTATTGATCACGTAATCAACCAATTTTATCAGCTTTCCAAAAAAAAATATTGATCAAGTTATTGCTACTAGAGCTCAAAGATACTTTCGAATACAGTAAATCAGTATGAATTTCTGTTTCCTATCGGGATATTGGGCAGCATAAGTTCGACTTCCTTAAAAAACGGGTTCTGTGGCACTGCCCTAACATGAAAATCATATCAACCATCCTATTTTTCCAAAAATTCATACTGATTCACTGTATTCGAAAGTATATTCGAGCTCTAAGTAGCAATAACTTGATCAATATTTCTTTTGGAAAGCCGATAAAAACTGAGATAATAGGTTGAATACGTGATCAATATATATTGCTTGTACGGAAAAGAAATATCATTTTTATTTTTATGATGATGCTCAGGAAATATGATTCTGGGAAGGTTTTGAAGTTTGTCAATTATTATTCATTTAGTTTTATTTCATTGTTTAACCTCTTTTGAATGTCCGTTAGTTTTTATTATGTTATTTGAATAAAATTTTCAGTTGCGATAACATTTTCGTGTGCTGGATGCGGGAGTTAAAATAATCCTGAGGTTACTTCTGAGAAAATGTAAGGTTTTCAATTTTCTACATCATCGTGCAAAAAAATACAGGGTGTTCTATTAGAAAAAATCGAGAAATAATAATTTTAAGTTCTCCATGATAATTTGTCAAAGCTTACTGAACAGAAATGTCAAAATAACATGGCTTCTGGCTCCTGTCAAATCACAGTTATTCCGATCGAAAATTCTAACACCCGATACATTGAAAGCTGCGTAATTCAATGCAGAAATCGACTTTTTCCGACAGTTTTTTACAAAACAGTAAATATCAAATATGTCGTTTGAGCATATGATAAATGTATTTTCAAAAAAGTTAGTACAATAAATATTGGTGTGGTCCGAGTCAGATTGCCTCAAACTGCTTCCAAAAACGCCTTAACGATCCCTCGAAATTGTAAAACAAGAGGACACAGCTTGAGCTAATGACATATTTACAACACAAAAATTCACTTAATGAGTGAGCAGAAACCCACAAATAACAAAGTAAAAGATGAAATACCGCCCATAATCACAATCCTTCAATTTCTTCAATTTCGGTATCCCAGAATGATACCTTCTCATCCAACTCATGGCGCCATTTAATTAAATACCTCCACTCTTTTGTTCCACAGTTGTTCCGCGTGTGGTTGAACCGACTCGCATTCCAGACCCCCGCTGAGATCTTGAGATACTTGCGGCTCTCTGGAAGTTCCGCTTCTCGGGGACATTTCTATTCATGAGGAAGCATCTGCAAATGTATTCATGGTAATGGATTGGCTTTTGACAGCCCGGCATTCCGAACTAACTTGGAAGTTGATCGAAACATAACACGTGTGTACAAGACCATAATTAATGTTTTGGGTTATATGTCATCTTGGGATGATAAATTCCCAACTTCTGAAGACGAAGTTAAAATTGACTTCGACGTTTGATTGGGATCGTCAGTTTGGAGAGCTGCAGGATGAGAGTTCAATTAATGGTATTTTATGTCACGATCTTGTCAAGCTTGTATTGCAATACAAGCAGCCTGTCCCTGCTTCGCCCGGGTAGAAATTTGTTTCGTTAACATTTTGCGATGAACTAAATCTACAAAATTTATTCTGTTTATAAAATCGTCGCGTGTCTGAAACTTGATCCACGCGTCTACTCTTTTGTAGATATGCATGTCCCCCTCTCACACTTCGGTGCCCTCTCCTACCCGCCTACCTAGCACGGAGACGCATTTACGAGGAAATATTAAAAAATTCTTTGCCTACGAGAGAACCAAACAAAGTTTCAATGTAAAAATATTTTATTACTCAACATATTCTCCTCTTAATTGAATACATTTATTAGAGCGAAACTGCAACGTCTCTGGACCTTTCAAAAAAATATTTCTTCCTGCTCTGCAAACCAGTCCTCCACAGCTTTTATTACCTTCCCGTTGGAAGAAAATTTACGACCTTTTAAACTTTTTTTCAGTTGAGGAAAGAGATGATAGTCGGACGTAGCCAAATCTGGTGAATAAGGATGGTGTTCTAGTAATTCTAACCCTAAATCACGCATTTTTTGCATGACAACATGAGATTTGTGTACTGGGGCGTTGTCCTGTAAAAACAAAATACCTTTGGATAGCTTTTCGCGTCTTTTCTCTTTAATTTTTTCCCGTAGAGTGGTCAGTTATGTCGAATAGTAATCTCCAGTTATTGTTCTACCTTTATCCAAAAAACCAATCAAGATTACTCCATGACAATCCCAAAAAACTGAAGCAAGAACTTTTCCAGCAGATTTTTGGACACGAAACTTCTTAGGTCTTGGAGAACCAGAGTGTCGCCATTCCATCGATTGTTGCTTCATTTCTGGATAGTAGAAATGTACCCAAGTCTCATCCATAGTAACAATTCGGTTTAAGAAGTCTACATCGTTTTCAAATCGAGCACAGATCGAACGCGATGCTTCTACCCTTGCACGCTTTTGGTCAACATTTAAACATTTGGGGATCCATTTTGCAGAAATTTTTCTCATGTCCAAATTGAACAATATAATGAACGCGTTCGTATGAAATCTTTAGTGCTTCAGATATCCGTTTTAGCCCAATTCGACGGTCTGATAAAATCATGTCATGAACTGCATCGATATTTTCGGGTACTGACACAGAAACTGGCCTTTCCAATCGGTCATCACCTTCAATGGAAAATTAACCTCTTGAAGCTTGCTTGATTGATCACCAAGGATATTAAGCATATCTTCGTAAATCTGCTTACCTCTTAACCCTTTAAATATAGGTACTTGATGATGGCTCGATACTCCAATTTTTCGATTTTTACAATTTCGGTGGACATCTTTTTTTTTAATTCATTGCGTAACTCTGCTTTGATTTTTTGACGTCGAACTCTATACTGACACTTCTAATAAGTTATTGTTCGTTGAAATGGTATCGCAATATTTTGTTTATGCTTGGAGCTGGTCTAGGTTTAGGTCTGGTCGTGCGTTTCATCTTCATCACTTCAACCTGCCATATATTTCGATGTACTCGTTGTAATTGTATGATATAAAGGGCAATTTCGTTCTAAATTAAATTCTGGGGATAAATAACGTATTAGGTTGGATAAGGATCAATACCCTATTCAATAAACGCACTCCCAAATGGTGCATAATTTTGGAAAACATCTGATTACCATAAACACGTAATAGCAAGTCAATCTTGAGAGATAGATATATGCTATCGCGGACTCTTTTGTAGAACTATTTAAGAGGTACATTTCCGTCATACATTGTATTCACGTAAGTCTTAAGGTGCAAACACATTGTTGTCACGTCACGGGAGCTCACGTGAGGTCAGGTTCAACGTATTGCGCTAGAGACACACCATTTGACATTCGCGCTGTCATGAGCTATTCGGCAATATTTAAGGTGCAAACACATTGTTGTCACGTCACGGGAGCTCACGTGAGGTCAGGTTCAACGTATTGCGCTAGAGACACACCATTTGACATTCGCGCTGTCATGCGCTATTCGGCAATATTTAGTGACGCAGCGAAATATCAGACGTGATATCACGTGCGGTCAGAAAATGTAAATTTGCGGAATTATAGATCTCGCGTGCTTTCACGTGACAGCAGATACTAACCTAGCGACCGCGTGAATCACAACAATGCGTTTCTAAGCGCAAGTGAAGCGATGTGAAGTGAAGTGATGATGCGTGAGCTCACGTGACGTGATAACAATGTGTTTGCACCTTTAGTGACGAAGCGAAATATCAGACGTGATATCACGTGCGATCAGAAAATGTAAATTTGCGGAATTATAGATCTCGCGTGCTTTCACACAGCAGATACTAACCTAGCGACCGCGTGAATCACAACAATGCGTTTCTAAGCGCAAGTGAAGCGATGTGAAGTGAAGTGATGATGCGTGAGCTCACGTGACGTGACAACAATGTGTTTGCACCTTTACGGTTTTTGCAGCGCACGTGAAAATAGCTGATTATGGCTGATTTTTTGTAATTATTGAAGTTATAGTAGGTATCCTTAATTTTTTCGGGTGAAAAGATAGCCTTAGTCGCTCAGAGATAATGTAGCTTTCTTAGGGTGAAAGAATTTCTTAAATCGGTCCAGTAGTTTTTGAGCCAAGTCGTATCAAACACACAAAAATACAAATCTTTCCTCCTTATAATATTAGTATGGATAATGAGATTTGTAAATTAATAAGAGACTTTGCAAAATTAAAATTGTTTTCTATTCATTTTGCCCAATTCCCTATGACAGATTATTTTTCTCTTTCCATTTATGGCATTCGGACAATTCAATTGAATTAACCATGGTGAAGGCAGGATGTTTTGCCCTCAGGAATCATAAATTACGGTTTCATAACTGACGAGAATCTGGGCAGACTATGGCCCATCAGAAAAAGTCGTTAGACGAAAGTTATAGGCCGTTTTCCGAACACTTTCCACATGCATCCTCCCGAATGAGTATAAATGTTTACGAACTGTAAAATCTAACAGGATATTCGAGACGATGGCAATAAAATAATTATTATCGTCAATAAAACCGCCTAATGTCACAGGAACCGCCCGACTCCAAACGGATTATGCGGAAACGGAAATGCTTGAATGCACTTCTTTTGTGTCATGGTTTTACAATAGTGCAATATTTTTTTATGGTTATGGCGCCGCAAACGGAGAGGAAAGTTGGTTATGTCCGTATGATGCTGAATATGGAATAGAGGAGGAATTTCGTATCGCAAATGTTACCAGATAACGCTGCAGCCAAAACAATAATTTCTTTATGTTCCTTTTAGCGCAGAATTCAACCGCTTCCAGGGATAATATCCTAGATTGTTAGTGGGGCCAGCTAACGAGTGTGGCATTGAGCTTGAAAAAAAAACGATTTTCACGTTAGTACGATCTACCCTTATGAATTGAAGTTTTTTGTTATGACATTCGAGCGATAATATAAAATACAATTACAACGTTATGTTATCATCATCAATTCCTCATAGTTAGGTGCGAAACTAAGTTCCCGCTGTTTGTCCATATGTATATGACTCCAACAGTAAGTGCTGATCGATTTTGACATATCCGAAACGTCTCGAACCAAGCTTAGACATATGGTAAAAAAAGGTTTTCGAGGTGTCGCTCTATTCAATAAAAGACTTTCCAGAGCCCTAACTTTTATATATTAGATTTTCACCTGCGAAATGGAAATTGGAAATTTCAAATCGTCATAGCTCCCGTTTCTGTGGTCGCATCCACATGAGGATTGTATATTGTTAATCAGCATTGTCCAAAGTACCTCTATGGACAATAAAATCGATTTCGAAAATCCCAAATTTTTGGGTGAAAAATGCATAAGGCGTATGACCCCCTAAAAACCCCATATTTGCCATCAACACGAATCTGGAAAATCTAACAGTGTTATTCAATCGATAATGTCTCCAACCCATTCGAATCTTTCAGAATACTCAATTTGGTGATCCGTATCACCCATACTCTGAGTGCTCTGAGCTTCAGAACCTAACTTGAAAATGAAATATCGAAAAAATCAAAACGAAATAATTCATTAGTTATGAGAGCTACATGGACAATTTTGGTATCAAAATGTGGGTTTTCGAGGTCGTTCTATTCAATAAAAAACTGTCCAGAGCCCTAACACTATTATATTTTAGATTTTCACTTGCGGAATGGTATTTTTTGAAAAATTGGAAATTTAAAATCGTCATAGCTCCCGTTTCTTTAGTCGCATCCACATGAGGGTTGTATATTGTTAATCAGCATTGTCCAAAGTATCTCTATAAACAATAAAATCGATTTCGAAAAATCCCAAATTTCTGGTAATTTCTTTGAGGATAGACGCGCGTCCACAAATGCGACTTCCTCAAATGCAAGTGTCAGCGATTTCATCGATCTGAATGCGATAAAATTGCCTATCGATAGTGATAGATCATAATAATCTGAATTCACAATAAGCAATACCATTAAATCCCATGGAACGAGCGCTAACCAGGAAATGTCACTGGAATATGGCCCAGGAAGCACATCGGCCATATGCGTCACGCGTATCATCGAACAAACAAACATAAATCTCGATCATCTTCATGAAATTCTCGGATGACCGATCATTATCGATCTGGGAATAAATTACGCGTAAATCAGCCTGCCCCATATCATTACCAGAGAAATGATTTACTTTGCCAGTTCCTATCCCATGTAACGACTTCATACAAAACCCAATAGGTCATTTCGGCCCCGATACATATGCATGCGGTATTGTAACATCTTATCGGGGCAAACAGTAGCGTGCGTATGCAATTTAGGATACAGTTAGGGTGGATTTTTATCTTAATGGCTTGGATAAAGAGGGATTGTGCTTGGTAGAACTAATGCGATAATTGCTGAGGCATATTATGGGACGATTTTGACAGTTATATCTGAACTTTGTACAATACAACCCCTTTGGGTATATCTCAGAAGAAATTGACATGTTTATATTGGTCCCACTATAATACAGGATTTCAGGAAACTTTGTTACCCAAATATTCAGTTATGCTGGCCATACACGAAGCGACCGATCCGAGCGTTTTATGACATTTTATGAGACCACGAGCGAAAAGAGTCTCTGTGATTGGTCGGGGGCTCATTAAATGTCATAAAAGGCCATAAAACGCTCGGATCGGTCGCTCCGTGTATGGCCAGCATTAGGCTCTTATAAATCTAAAGGTTGTTTTTTTTTTACCAATAGCTAAAAAATACGTGTGCGATCAAGATTTTGCATTTGAGGAGAATGACTCGGAATGCAAGAACTATAGAAGATGTCAGCGAACTATCGAAAAATAGAGTACCTAGAGAATGGTGCTAGCCATGTTCGAAATTGACGACTAATGTCAACGCGGCTTTAATTAAAGTCAAGACTTCATCCATCGCCCATTTTCTACGATCCCCGCCACTGTAGGGTACACAAGTGGAGTGTTACATGAAATCCACGTGACCGTCCTACACTAAATCAGCGGAAACTGCAGGTTGTCACAAACAGTTACATTATTGCCTGTTTTGAATTACCGGAAGAGGGGATTGTTAGCTTGGGAATATTTATAGTCCCATAATGTCGATAATAACTCTAGACAAGTTGTTGTGTTATACGGGATATGCGATGTCAAAATGGCGCGAGTTTCGAAAGGACCCAGATGACCTACGACCGACATTCCGGATGTAATCTAGGAATTTTATCGTCATCGAACCGAAAGGATTGTCTGAGGTGGAGTTGTTCATGTGTGATGATGAATTTAGGGCATTTATGGCTCTCACTTTGTTTCCAATCTAAGTCAAGTGATGATGACACAAGGCCGATTGAGACTACTACGTGACCGTGAAGAAGTATTCGCATTTGACTCGTCTTATTACACGTTATTCTTGAAACAAAAACTCAACCGGACGTTGATTTTACGTTCTATCTATTGTATACGTAATGGATACAACACGTTTATACAGCTACCATTATGAAACGTACCCTTGACGTGCTTCAACAACGTATAAGAACTAACATAATCAAACGTTACATAAACGTTTAACATGACACTATTCAACTACCTGAAATCTCTAGTAAACCGAGAAATCTATATTCCACGTTTCCATAATTATTTTTTCTCAGTTATTTATTAACGTTACAGTTGCCACCATTATGAAACGTTTCCTTATCGTACTTTTTCAATGTATATTCATTAGGGATTATAGAACGTTGACCAGGGCAGGGCGTTTCTGAATTGATGAGAAAAATTTCGTAGGGTAATTCCTTATTCAAAATGAAGGGTAGTTTGTCATATAAATGTTGGATCAAATGCAAACGTTAGGGAGATATCAAAGATGGCGGAAAAATGATGTTTTTATTTTGTATCTCAAAAAGAAGAGCGATAGAATGATGATATTTTTTCATATTTTTAGAATGAGTGGAGGGGGCTGAGGTAGACTACCCCTATCACTTTTGTTAACTGAATTTAAAGAAAAACTTACGCAACGACTTGGATAGAATTGAATTCTGTTTTGGTAAGAAACTTTTCAATCTTTTGTATTCTTCTCGTAAAATGTACCGTTTTGAAATAAAAAAATAAAATGTAAATCAGTTCTGAAATAAATTGCTCTTTCTCGACACGTAATGATTCACATTTAGTTTTTATTTCAAAACGGTACATTTTACGAGAAAAAAAAAAGTTTTTAACCAAATCAGGCTATCCTAATTCAATTCTATTCAATTTGTTGCGTAAGTTTTGCTTCAAATCTAATTTTTTCGCCATCTTTGAACAGCGATATCTCTCTAACTTTCAACCCAACATTTAGATGAAAAACTGCCCTTTATTTTGAACAAAGAATCACCCTTTGAAATCTTTCGCATGAATTAAGAAACACCCTGTATAAACGTTTGCAGCAAACTAAGAAATCTATATCAGTTATTATTCAATATGAACTTTGAAACGTCATAAAAACGTTTTTCGATATGACATTAATCAACAATCTTGAGTTTCTGGCAAATTGAGAAACGTAATTCTATGATTCAAAAATAATTGTCTTCCAGTCGTTAATTAAGAGAAACAACGTTTTTTCTATGTTTGTGTGTTCATTGAAGTAATTTGTGAATTGAGTTTTATTGCAGAATAGTGATTTCAATTCTTTTTGTTACGCGCAGTTTTAAGTTGTAAAAAATTTTCTGGTGATGATTTCTGGGGATTCAAACTTTCCCATTTTCCTCCTGACTGTTTGCTTTGTTTGTTTTGGTAATTATTGAGATTGAGGATTCAGATAATTTAATATGACAATATTGTGATATTTCCTACAGTTGAATTTGTAAAATAAAGTGAAATAAATATTTTTTGTAGTTTCAGCATTTAATTTGATGTATTTTTCATTTGTATCTGATTTATAATAGAAAATAAAATTGAAGAATAATCATTATTGAGAACAATCTTCTCATTAGTAAAAATTACCAGATAAAAAGAAAATTGATATAATGTACATTATAAATTTTCGAAACTCTGGTATTGTTATGAAATTTTGAATAATGAAATCCCAATAATAGTTGACAGCTTTCGGAGGATTTGGAGATATAATGATTCTGAAATGAATGTCGTAATGTTTTTCACTCTAATCTACAATACCTTTCATGATACCATCCAAACAGAAATAGTATTTCGTCCTCACCTGAAAAAAAAAAAATAAGTGTCAGTAAGTTCCTGATCAGAATAAAAAAGGGTTAATTGTTCAACTGACACAAATAGATATAGACCTTCTCGTGTCAAAAATGCCACAAATGTTCAGAGAAAACCCCGGACGTGTCATAATTGAATACACGAAGGATAAAAATGATGTTCGTTTCTTCAACATAATGCAATTTAATTTGTGCCCGGGGAACCACCTATCCGCATTTCAGAAACGGCCCAAAATTAAAGACATGTTCGGCTCCAGTCCTAGGGCAATATATATCATTATTCAGGAGGCGTGAGCAGTAAATGGGACGACCAGCTGTTTCAGCACAGAGAGGAGGTGTGGACACGAACATTCCCAGAATTCCTATCCAGGTAAGACAGACGGTCGGGTGGTGACAATCTGAGAGATGTTCGCTCTGAAGATAATATCAAGAAAAAACTCTGGGGACAAGGCAGAAGGTCTTTAATTCTCTGCTGATGAGTATCTTTGTGATTCGACGTGTAATTTATGATTGTGGATTTCTCACGTCAATTTACTACCCAATCGCACCTGGCGGGAAACCATGTATGCAGAGTGGGTAAAAATAACCCTTAAAATTCTCATCTTCAGTATTCACTATTTTGTAGTTCTAACAGGTTGATTTTTATTTCAAATTAACCAACTTTCATGGATAATTGAGAGATTAGAAAAGATGATAATCCGAAGTAACGTGTGTTATGTATCGGGTGTTTTTTTTAGAGTGATTGAAGCCAAATTTATTTTTTTTTGAAAGATGATTTTATGACATTCATGTTTTAGAGATAATTTTATGACATTTAGGTTTTAAAAATAATTTCCGGCATATTTCCACCACGACTATCTCTGAGGAACCGCATTCCACCAGACAAATTTTGGACCTCTTTTTCGAGTATTTCAGGCCTTATTTCAGCAATAACACGAGTAATGTTGGTATCAAATGCATCTATTGTTTCTGATTTATCAGCATGAATCAATGACTTGACATAACCCCAAAGAAGTTATGTCGCATGATTTAGGAGGCCAATTGGATCATTTCTCGAATAATGTTATCGTCGAATCTTTCTTTCAATAAATTGATTGTAAAGGTAGCAGCATGAGGTGTAGCACCATCTTGTTGAAACCTTGAAACACTTCTGGGTCGATACCATTCAAATTTTGAAACAAATAATCTTTGAACATCGATCTGTAACTAGAACCATTCACTGTAAACCATAAAAAATTGCACTGTAAAAAATTTCTGCAATCTAACTGATAAAAATTTAAATTGGGGGGTAGGGTGAATCGATGTCTAATACTTCAGGAGTTTGCCCACAATGCTTATTGAAATTCTCCTGTCAAAGCCTTCGAAGCTTCTCTCCATCCGGTCCTATACATGGTACCGAATGAAAATGCAACAAATTAAGATTCCTGTTCTCGAGAACATCGCGAAAGAATGCCGGTTCCTTGATGTGGATCCTTGGATATTTAAATCCAATGTGATCGAAGAATTCTCTCGGAGAAGAATACGAGATGAAAAGACGAGGGCGGTCGAATTGAAGACGAAGGAAGACAGGGCTTAATTTTGTTATTTATATTCCAGTTCGTGCAGTAATCTACTATTTGTTTTCGAGAACATTTTCATCAATTCGATTCCTCTCTCTGTGTACGGTCACGTATTTTGGAGTGAGCGATGCGAACTTTGTTCTGCGCCTCACCGCAACGAGACCCTCTGGCTGTATCGAAAATGGGTTTTGGGCGGAAATATAATGTTCTGACTAGTCTATTATTCCATTGTTTCATCTGGCAACGCCGTCATTTTGAAGTTTCATCATTAGGCTTTCTTTTTCAGTGTCTGTCATTTCGATGAAGTTTAAAATAGATGCAACTCGATGCAACAACAAGACAAAGAACTCTACGTACAGAAAAAATATCGCTGCTGTAAGTGATAGTGTTAATTAAGATCCAGATTTGTCTATTCGTCGACGTTCACAACAAGTTGGACTCTGTGCATCCACTACACGGAAAATTTTGCGTAAAGATCTTGGTCTACACCCATATAAGATCCAACTGGTTCGAGAACCGTGTCAATGACCTCTGCAGTCGAGACACACAAATTAAATAAAAAAAAAATAAAAAAATAGGCTTCAATTTTAATTTGAATGTGTTTTATTTCAATTTGAAGTTCTATCACTTTAAAAAAACACCCGATAGCGCTATCGAACTTAATGATTTTGATGTACAAGACATCCACCAGTCCAAAGGGGAATATTTCCACTATCCCTGAAAGTCATAAAGATTGGATTGCGGAAACAGCAGAAGGTGAACAAAACATAACCAGTCCTTGGTTTGTAGAACAAACGAACAAAAACTGCAATTCCCTTTCGAAATATTAATCGAATCCTTCATTCCTATTCCCATCTCATCATTTTCGTTTCTGGTAATAACACCGCCCAAAATTCGATCAGATTTCCTTCCGATTCAACAATGAATCAGCAAATGTCATAAAGCCGAGTTCCCCCTGTCCAATAAAAAATCGCTCAAATCACGCCAATTCCATCAAGGGAATCCAGACTGCCTTCTTGGTAACCGGAAATATCTCTTATATCGATTAAGGGATTTCAAACAGCCATTAATTTTTCCTGGGATTCGGCAACCAAATTGCCCATTTTAATTAAGGCGAGCTCAACCACCTTCTCACGATCTCCAGTCGTCTTATAATGGGAATTGCAATTCAATTAAGAGGGGGAAGTGCAGATTAGAATTCGAAATAAGTCATCAATAAAAGAGTTAATGACCGAAATAATCGAAGAGGTACAGACGAGCCAATTGCTGAGGGTATATAGAAAAGTTTCACCCTCAGATTAGGGTGCCGTATTTAATTGGCTTCACGTGTAGAAAACTCAAGATAATGGGAGTCTGGAAAGCAGCGTACAGGTTGGAAAATTAGAAGGGGTTGTTGGAAAACTTCCCTAGTTTCCATGATTCTCTATTAAAGGGTTATCCAATAAGAGGTGTCATTTTGAATAGCCTGCAATACAGAAATTGGTGGAAATATTTGAGCCGTTTGGACAAGTTAATGATGTGAAGAATGAAACCGTGGACGTCGCTCGAGAACAGCCGAGACTATTGCTGCTGTAGCCGAAAGTGTTGAGGAAAACACAGGTTTGTCCACTCCTCGTCATTCCACAAACGTCGTTACACCGTATTTCGCATAAAGATTTTGGTCTTAAGGCTCATAAAGTTCAGTTAACACAAGAACTCAACTCGGCCGATCATCAACAACCTCCTGTCGTTGCTGATTGGGTCCGGAATTCCATAGAAAGATCATCTTGAGTAATGAGGCCCACCTTGCAACTTTTTCTTTTGGGGTCATGTGAAAGAGAAGGTCTACGTCAAGAGTCCAGCATCGATTCAAGACCTCAAAGATGGAATTCTTGAGGCTATCGAGGACATAGAGCAGCCACTTTGCGATTTGGTGATGAGAAATCTCATGAAAATGATATGGTCCTGTAGACGTGGTCGTCATTTGGCTGATGTTATTTTCGATTATTAACAGCATATCTTCCTCTTTATAAACAGTCCATCATGTATCTAAAAATGGCATTTTTCTTCGAATGTTAAAATAACACCTCTCAGTGAAAAACCCTTCACTCAACTGGTAACGATTTAAAGCTTTCTAGCATATCGTTCAGTAAGAACAAAATCAACAATCGCGTTTGAAGTCAATATTTCATCATCAGAAAGAACTTGAGCTGCATCTCGAACATCCAAGCAACGCAGAAAACAAAATTTGAAATTCTGATCGTCCTGGTGGAGCGTGGAAAACTCGTCCATTTCCATGTTAATCGAAACCCCTTTCTCGCTCATTTGTACACATATTAATCTCCGTTTTTCCCTGATGAATTTCATGGTTGTTCAGCAGAACAAGGTGATGAATAACAATAGAAATTTCTCTGCTTCCACAACGAATTGAATAATCTCACACTCACTTAGCCCGACTGCAAAACACTCCGCAATGAAAAACCGAATTAAAACTCACGAATATGCATATAAATGTAAATTTTAGGTATCCAGCCCATTTCCGTCGGTTCCTACGTGCAAAAATCCGCCATCAACATCCTGCCCCGCCATTGTTCTCTTCAACACCACAACTTTTAATGTTTATGAAATAGTCCCCCTCTTGTATTGTTCGCCTTGATGCTCCTCCTGACTTCTTCCGACGCAGCACCGTCTCAGAGGTGGGTGAAGTATTCGCAAATGAGGCATACAAGTGTTAATTTCTTGGCGTAGGTATAATAAGTTAACCTCTGTGAACAATCAAATCGTGCAAACAACATCTGCGCGGTAACACTAACATATATTTCCGGAGAGATAAGTAGCTTCGGTAGTTCAATGGTTAGAACATAGACCGGATATCTGAAGACCCGGGGTTCGATTCCCGCTGACCAACCGATAAAAAAAATTTTTTTATTGCTCATAGGTTAACTTCTACTCTATATTCAAAAATTTGACAATTACCACCACTATAACAAGAAAAATCGAAAAAGCAGAAGAAAATGTACAATTAAAAAAAATAACAAAAATTTACTGCTTAGAAAATAATTCGTGGAGTCCTGTCCTGTCAGAAATCTCTCTCTGCACCCTGCTCAGTTTCTTTCCACCCAACTCACTCTCAAATATATTGCGTTATCTCTCATTCTCATTCCGTGGAAACAAAGAAATTATGACCTTTAAATTAAAATTTCGAATTTGAATATTTTCACCGTTCAGTTAGGATGGTCAGAAAGTGTGCAATTTGCAGTGTCTACCCCTATAATCTGGAATTTAATAAAAACGGTAACTGCGCTTGTTTCCACCCTGCTTTCCATTAATGAGTTCTCATATCGACCTTAAGAATGAGACGGATGAACGCATTAAATATGCTTTTGAAGCTGTACATAGTTGTTGCAGTTTCTTGAATTTTTTTGGGATTTCTCTTCCTGCGTTACAAGTTCTACACTAATCGTCAGGAGCAAGTTTTTGAAATGGATATTTTTGGAAATATGTATTTAGTTGAAGAGGGTTAAATATACTGCTCCACAAGAGTTAGGGATATCGTATTCAATCGTTCTTAAAAGAATGTAATCTTCGAGAAAATCGCTGTAAGATCATTTAAAACTCAGTAACAACTTGAATCGATCCAATAAAAATCAGTATGAGATATTTCGTTAATCTGGTCGCCTTTTTCTGAAGTTTGGTTCTTTGCATATGCTTCATGAATGTTCTTATTTTGAAATGAAGTCAGTTTATCAACGGCTTCGATTTGAAACGAGTTTTCTGAAAATGCCAAGACGTAAATTAACAAACGATGAGTCTAATAGAGCTATCGGAATGCTACAGGATGGCCCAACTCTGGTTGTTGTAGCGGAAAGGCTCGAAGTCAGCCAAAGTGTGATATCCCGACTTTGGAATAGGTTCAGGGAGACAGGTTCCGTGTTGGAAAGACCAAGGCTTGGTGGGCGACGAAAAACAACACCTGCTCAGGATCGTTTCATCACCGTTTCTGCGAGAAGAAACCCTACATCCACGTGTAGAATGCTATGGAATACTCTCCAAAATGCAGATGGGGTCCAAGTTTCCATCGAAACTATAGGACGACGTTTGAGAGAGATGAATCTAGGTTCTAGACGTCCATTTAGAGGAGTTCCATTAACACGTGACCATAAGCGTCAAAGACTGGAATGGGAAAGGCAACATATCAATTGAAACGATCAATGGCGTAGTGTCCTTTTCACTGATTATACTCATTATTTGTATTCTTTTCGAAGTCTGTAGATTCCTTATAATTTAACTACAATATGTTCTGAATTTTCTTCTTTCATATAATCTTTTCTATGCTGACATTTCAATGTTCAAATGTGATATCTCAATAGGAATATTATTTCTCTCTCTCCAATAGTTCAGTCTAGTGCAAGTTTTTTTATGATATTTGTGAAGCTCTGAAAAATAATGTATGCTCAAATGCCTTTTATGACATACTTTAATTTCTATCCCCACAGCGGGTATATTCACACCCACTATCCCAATTCTCCCATCGAAAATTCACGCATACAAGGTGATTGCGGCACACATTCAGCCCGCCGGCAGTTCGTAATCAAGTGTTCCCCAAATTGACGCCTCCATGATATCGGATCGTTGATCGCATCCGAAATTAAGTATCGTTTTGTTCAAGAATCCGGATTCTAAGGCTGTGGACCGATCCGAAACCACGTGATCGGGGCTGGAAAACACGTAGGTATCGCGCCAAATGAAGTTACATCTCTGGCGATACGATGGTGAAAACAATGGCGGCGTAATTGCATCTGCCACATGACTTGATTGAATCGACGAGAGAGGGGCCCTTTCGTCGCGATGTTCCGCAATTTTTTTTACCGGCATGCATTATTCATCCGGTAGTGAATGATGAGGTATCGATGGAATTATTAACGCATCGGTGGAATTGGTGCAGAAGCAGATGTGTCCAGGAACCTGTTTCTTTTTGTTTCTGTAGTTGATCGGTAATGCTACATATGCACGAGGACAGAGGACTGAATTTCTGACGAAAAAGGAGTGATGTTCGTTTTACTATTTCAATGAATTTGAACAAATTGATATTTGAGGTGTATTAAAGCTTATCTATTAATTTTAGTTTTACCCCGGGTGATGTTTCTCGTTTCTGAAATATAGAATTTCTGCTGAAGTTTTGTTTGTTGTTTTTTACCTAGGTTGTTCTGGTTTTATTTTTGTACCATAATGGTTTTATCAGGATAATGGTTTACTTGCACTGCTTCTGGTTGGTGGACGCTGGTGATCCACGTAAATGTCGATGATTAACTGTTGTGAACTATAAGCACCATATGGTAATCTTGATGATTACTGCGATAAGTTGTTATCAGTACTTGATAACAACTACGAAGAGGATGAGGAAGTGGTGAAATGTGAACGCACTCTCAACAACAAATAAACTGTATTGTTCTTGTTACCTCAATTCTGGTAACAAGCACGAAACGATTATACAAATATTATGTATACAGGATGGTCCAGATCGTAACCAAGAAATTTTAACCACGTATTCTACATCAAAAATAAGCCTTAGTTCGTCATATAAACATATGCCGAGAAATGTTTCCTCTCCGAGATACGGAGTGTTAAAATTATAGAAAAAAAAATGTTTTTTATTAATTACTTTCACACTGCTTGAAATATTTTTATGAAATTTGAGACATAGGTTTTGAGCGTTAAGGAGCACTTTTTGCATAATATCATTTCTTTTCTATTCTACCAGTGGCGTCCGTACTGCAGCGAGACTGAATATTTTCAGATAAAAAAATGATACGCCACTGGTTTTTCCGACAATAAAAATTACTATTTAAATCCATTTTTAATTAGGAGCAAATTCGGTCTCCTGACTTTTTGCTGTACGATGCACCGTTTCCGATTAAAAAAATAAAACACATTCTCATGCATGAAGAAATCGCCGAAATATTATATGGTAGGTACATAATAATAATAAGACTATTTTTGTGAACGAGTAATTGGAAACCAAAACTGTCATTTAAGTTTTTTAATCAAATTATTCTACCCTAAAAATAGGAGTTGGGTGTGTGTTGAATTTATCTAGTCTTAGAAAATTGCTACGAAACCGTAGTAAGCTTTTTATTGCTATATCAAATTTTGGCGATTTCTTCATGCATGAGAATGTGTTTTATTTTTTTAACCGGAAACGGTGCCTCGTACAGCAAAAAGTCAAGAGACCGAATTTGCTCCAAATTAGATAAGGATCCGAATAGTAATTTTTATTTTCGGAAAAACCAGTGGCGTATCATTTTTTTATCTGAAAATATTCAGTCATGCTGCAGTACAGACGCCACTGGTAGAATAGAAAAAAAATGTTATTATGCAAAAAGTGCTCCTTGACGCTCAAAACCTATGTCTCAAATTTCATAAAAATATTTCAAGCAGTGTGAAAGTTATTAATAAAAAACATTTTTTTTCTATAATTTCAACACCCCGTATCTCGGAGAGGAAACATTTCTCGACATATGTTTATATGACAAACTAGGGCTTATTTTTGATGTAGAATACGTGGTTGAAATTTCTTGGCTACGATCTGGACCACCCTGTACAATTATGAATCTACCTTCTATATGAATCTATAGCAAGGGAGCAAAGATGTTATGATTACAAATACAATTACTTTAATGATCGACGATTATGAACTCTACCTTCTACATGAAAATGCGTACCAATGAGGAATTATGATTACTTATACAAAAAACTCTACTTTACCGATTGCTTATCCCTCTAACATAGGTTTTTAAAGACAAGCTCGAGAATAAGGGAGGTTCATTTCCTCAGATTAAAAGTGGGAAAGATCAACAATTGATTGGATGTCAGAATCGAACAACGCCTCGCTAAGCCAACAAAATGCTCTCATTTGCCATTTTGACTATAGTGGGAGAAACCATAGAATTATAAATAGAGAAACAACCCAATTTCCTAAATCTAGACCAATGAGGACGCTTCGACGATTTGCTACTCTCTCCTGACATGTACCTATTTCCCCGATGTAACTTGAACCGCCATAAATTCACTACATGTTTAATTTTAAGAGCCTCCACTGCGAACTGAATGAAGGTTCATCCGACATGGTTCTTTTCACCACAAAAACCGGATGAATCTCCTAAACTTGACCTAAATTCTTGGGTTTGAGAAACTTTTCAATAGGACCATAATTGGTGGAAAAGGGTATTTTGAACAAAGAACGAAAAATTGTAACAACATATGGGAATATTGCCGTTCAAGGGCTCGATCTCATACGGTTAAAATCAATACAACATTTTCTAAAACGTGACAGCTCCTTTTTGGTGAACAAAGGAGACGAAATTTATCTGTTGCGAAGTGGACCGCAACAGTTTGTTAATCATTAAATTGATTTAGTGTTCTCGTCTTCTTCTAATCATAGCTGTAGAAGAGAGAAGAAGTCTTTCATATTCAGCTCCTGGAAAGGGTATTCATTTGTGTTGCTTTTGGGGAAAGTGAGAGAATTGCCTCGAAAAGATGACCTATTTCTAATCGTGTCCTGGAGGCATTTACCTACTCTTCGCAACATTCAAAAGAAACTCAGAACTCATACGGCTGTACCACCCAAAGCAACCAAACTTCCAACACAACTTTTTAATTATTATCAACTTTATAACGAGTGTATTTTCTTCGAAACTCAGCCCGAAGAAGTTCGAGTTATCGGGTCTGTTCAAACACTCCTATCCTTCCGGGGGAAATATCGTCGCGGAAAACTCCGGAAATTTTCCAGCGAAGCTTCTGAATATGCGAAGATTCGATGTTAATTTTGTCAACACTTTTATATCTTTGCAATTTGGGCTGAATTCGGCGCGCAGGAAGTTTGGCATATGGCTTTGATGTTGGGGTTTTCACGGAAGGAGTTTAAATGCTATTGACAAGTTCCATTAAGGGTGGAGATCCAAATGGCGAACTGCTACTCTCGGAGATGAAAAGGAAGTGTTGTGAATGGAGGTTTTGTGGAGGCTTCAAGGTAAAGGAAGACAATTAATTGTTATAAGACTCTCTTTACTCTGCTGCAAAGTTAGAAAGTCAATTCGCTTTTAGGTTCTCCTATTA
This sequence comes from Adalia bipunctata, assembly GCA_910592335.1. Lineage (NCBI taxonomy): Eukaryota > Metazoa > Arthropoda > Insecta > Coleoptera > Coccinellidae > Adalia > Adalia bipunctata. The sequence goes on along the minus strand of OU342955.1, from coordinate 7,064,979 downwards.
TTTGAAATTATGACAAAGGTTGTTTTTTGTTTCGCATCGTGAGTCTCCAACGAATAGAGTTGTTATAGGGAGTCTTGGATGACGAAGTTAAATCCTTCTAGTGTCTTACAAAAATAATTATAATGATGCCTTCTTCATTGGAAATAATAAAATGAAAGCTTTTATCCGATCTTAGGCACAAGTGGGTGCCATATGCAAAAGTAATGAGTTATGAGGCACATTAGAATTCGGATGGAACAATAATAACATAGATATAGAAGAGAAAATAGGGGAAAACAATAACGACGCACTAGAAGAAGTGAAAAACCAAATTTGAGAAAAGAGACCGCAAAAATGGAAGGTGAAAATAATGCACAGACAATTTGCAAGAGAGGTGGGTGAAAACAAGATGACTTATAGTTGGCTAAAAAAAAGGGGACGAAGGAAATCGCATACAACAACTGATGCCTCGTCTAAGCAAGAATGGAATATTTGGAAAGAAATAACAAAGTAGGACACACTCTACAACAAAAAAATCTGTAACGTTACAATATCAAAGTCGAAGTAAAAACAGCTGCCATAAACCGACCTAGCTTTTCACATAACCCCAAAGAAAATAGTGCAACGGTGTCAAATCACATGATCTTGGGGGCCAAATGACATGACCGTTTCTGGAGATTATTCGTCCAGGAAATTTTTGTCACAATAAATGGATTGTGTTATTTGCAATCCTGCTGAGAGCAAATGACCTCTAGATCAATATTCATTAATTCAGGCCACAAAAATTCGATTATCAACCGACGGTATCGATAACCATTGACAGTTACCAGCTTCACCAGCAGCATTTTCAAAGTTATTTTCATAAAATAATTCAACAATTTGAATGCGTTGTTGTATCGTGTACGAAGCCATTTTTATAAATGTCGTACATGACACTTCTCAAATGTCAAAATACCCAGACGAATTCAGTGCGCCATCTATATTTTATTTATTCTTGAAAAAAACGCGCAATCTATATTTTTTCCATTTTCGAAACCCTGTTACGGAAGTGAAAATAGTTGGGGTCCTTGATTGCAGTAAATTCATACGCTGCAAATCCGGCGAATCATTCATTTAATTCCAAATTACCGTACACGTTCGTCGAGTGCGCAAAACGCGTCATATAATTACGAAATTATTAAATCCTAGTTGGAAATTAAAGTGACGTCCCCTAAATAGGCACGATTCCGGTGTATTCCTGGCTTAAATTTCACTGCCTCCGGCTATTACAAGCCGGTGGGATGTCAGCATAAGAGTAGGGTTGTTGCGGATAACCATATTTCCCAATTATGTTGCGGAGGGTAGTCGCCGTTAGAAAATTAATATTGTATAATAATAATTAAATTGAGTATCTGGAAACAGCAGGGACCGGCCGATGACCAGCTGAAGGGCGGTTGTTTCGGCAAACAATATGTTTTATTCCCTTCGGTCGATCAACACGGTAATTGGTTTTCGTTGTTGTCGCTCAAATATTTGACGATTCGAGGATGATGAATTCGCTTCAGATATCTCTTTTGGAGAAATTACCCTGAAAACCACCCAGGGTACTTGTCAACCTTTGGTGCTTCCCTCAGAAGTTTACATACCGCAATCAAAAACATGAATGCGAACCGAGAAGTTCACCATTTTTCTTCCCTTTGATTCCTTTCACCAAACTTAACACTTTTTTCCTATTCCTCTTCATATAGACAGGAAGTTTCTAAATTCATGCGAAAAATTACAGAAGGTGATTGCTCGTATGAAATTGAGACGGGTCTTTCCTATAACAAAATTTCTCCAGCCCACCCCTTTCCTATAGATATCTCCCTTGAAAAGTGTTGACTACATTTTTTTTCAATTTCAGAAAAGCTAGAATCTTGAAATTCTTTAATTTTCGTGTCATCGCAAGGAACTAATCACAGTTACGAGAATGTATTGATATATATCTATCTATCTATCTATCTAGTTAGCCTAGACCAGTTCCATGCATAAACAAAATATTGCGATACCATATCAACGAACAATAAATTATTAGAAGTGTCAGTGTAGAGTTTGACGTCAAAAAAGTAAACCAGAGTTATACAATAAAAAAAAAGATGTCCACCGAAATTGTAAAAATCGAAAAATTGGAGTATCGAGCTATCATCAAGTACCTGTATTTAAAAGGGTTAGAGGTAAGCAGAATTACGAAGATATGCTTAATACCCTTGGTGATCAATGTCCTTCGTATGTGACCGTGAAAAATTGGACTGCAAGCTTCAAAAGATGTAAATTTCCCATTGAAGATGATGACCGATCGGGAAGGCCACTTTCTGTGTCAGTCCCCGAAAATATCGATACTGTTCATGACATTATTTTATCAGACCGTCGAATTGGGCTAAAATGGATATCTGAAGCACTGAAGATTTCATACGAACGCGTTCATCATTATAGTTCACGTCAATTTGGACATGAGAAACATTTCTGCAAAATGGATCCCCAAATGTTTGAATGTTGACCAAAAGCGTGCAGTGGTAGAAGCATCGCGTTCGATCTGTGCTCGATTTGAAAACGATGTAGACTTCTTAAACCGAATTGTTACTATGGATGAGACTTGGGTACATTTCTACGATCCAGAAACAAAGCAACAATCGATGGAATGGCGACACTCTGGTTCTCCAAGACCTTAGAAGTTTCGTGTCCAAAAATCTGCTGGAAAAATTCTTGCTTCAGTTTTTGGGGATTGCCATGGAGTAATCATGATTGATTTTTTGGATAAGGGTAGAACAATAACTGGAGATTACTATTCGACATTACTGACCACTCTACGGGAAAAAATTAAAGAGAAAAGACGCGGAAAGCTATCCAAAGGTGTTTTGTTTTTACAGGACAACGCCCCAGTACACAAATCTCATGTTGCCATACAAAAAATTCGTGATTTAGGTAACAGAATTACTAGAACACCTCCCTTATTCACCAGATTTGGCTCAGTCCTACTATCATCTCTTTCCTCAACTGAAAAAAAACTTAAAAGGTCTTAAATTTTCTTCCAACGAGAAGGTAATAAAAGCTGTGGAGGACTGGTTTCCGGAGCAAGAAGAAACATTTTTTTTGAAAGGTCCAGAGACGTTGCAGGTTCGCTGTAATAAATGTATTCAATCAAGAGGAGAATATGTTGAGTAATAAAATATTTTGACATTGAAATTTTGTTTGGTTCCGTAGTAGGCTAATAATTTTTCAATATATCCTCGTATTTTTCAATATTCCTGCTCTTTTGAAATAGAGCAATACATGCTTTTTTCTCAAATCAAACAATATATGGCATACGTGGAGAAACGGCGACAAGGAACAGATTGTAAAAAAAAATTTGTTTCCCGCTCCAAATCCAAGTGCTAGAAGAGGGAATGTAAACGGGGACCATACAATTTTGCGTATGATACACGAGAACAGATAAAAACCTCAGAAAAAACTCTGTCTCCCCGTATATGTGTAGTGATACTGAATTTGTTCAAAAGAATATGCTGATATCCATGTTACAGAGCTTCTTGTACTTGAAAACAAGCTTTTTCTTCGATCTGGATGGAAGTGTCTGAAAATTATATCTGTAGTGGGCCTACCACACCCACACGCTCAAGCTTCACCACAGTTTGGCTTGCGCAGGCATCTCGTACGTAAAGATTGAACACAACAGTTGCTACCACACGGCACAGTTAAGTACGTGCAAGCCTCTTTTTTTGCGAAGTCGTCAACACGCTAACAATGCGTCCGAACGAAGAACTATTGCGCAACTCGGGCTTGCACAGGCAAAATTTCAAGCAGGTCGAAAATTACTCAAGCCAAGCCGTGGGGTTTGCGCGGTATACGGTTTTCCCAACCACACGCTCAGTGTTTAGTGTTCAAGCCGGTTTGCGCAAGCAAAACTGTGGTGAAGCTTGAGCGTGTGGTAGGCCTATAACAAGAACAAAGAAGAAAAACCGAGAAAGAAGAAGTGAAAAAATACTTCAAAATACTCTCTCTTGGATCGGGAGCATCTTTCAAGAGATGATTCTTCTGTTCTCGTGGTGTTCGGGGAACGCTACAAGCCCCTTATATTGGGGGATCATCTCCCATAGATTCAAAGTGGTTATTTTATCGAAAAATTAGCAAAAAAACAAGAGCAAATTCAAAAAACTTCTGACAGATAAAACGACGAGAATTGTTCGAAAAACTCATGCATTTCACAAATATTCCCAATGGGCACTATTGCTGGAAAATGATGAAACCTACTTCTTCTCCAAAAAGTCAGCATCCTCAAGAACGACTATAGAATTTCACTTCCGGTGTGGAATTCTCATAGTCCCTCTATCTATGTTTTTAAATAGAAGTGAATCATTGCAGTAGTTTCCATACAGATCGAAAGCTGATCCTGTTTGCAACCCCAACTTCTCAGATTTTATCAATGAATAATTAATCCTCCAAGACAGCGTTTTTCCCGGATGAAAAACTCACAAAACGTTCGGTTCATGCGATTCAGTTCCATCCGGGACGCTTCACTGAAGTAATGAATTCCGAGAATGCCTTCAATTTCCTGTCAACCCTTTCAGAAGCTCGTCTCCACCCCTTTGAGAGCCCGGCTCCTTAATTGTTCATCGTCAAAGTTGAGAAAAAAAAGGCATCGGGTGGAAAAAGCACTTCGATTATCATCCTAAATAGATCAGTTATCTGTTCCCGGTGACAGCCCAGATGTCGGAACGACGTGAAAGCGATGTAAAACATCCCGAAATGTAATTTGGTATTCAAAAACGACTCAGGTGGAATATCGCAAACAAGGGATTAAGCGGAGTGTAAAGCATTTGATTACGAAAATTGATGAAATCGAGCCTGTCGCGAGGCTCTAATAGATGGAAGGACGGCACAGCTGCTGTTTTTCTCTGGAGTCCGCCTTGTCAAGAGGGCGGGGAGAAACTGGCAAGGAGGAATTATTCGGAATTTTATCACGGTTAATGTCGAGCAGACTTTGAATGGTCCTACAATTGATTCAAAGTCGTTCTACTTTTTTGATGGATTCTTTCTAGATAGGACTCTTTTGAAGCTTCGAATTTTCATGCTCGATTTCTTATACGGAAGTGACTAAGGAATTCGCCACCCATTGAAATTTTAATTGAAGGAAAATATGCATCTAGCACTTCGACTTCTTCCGAGGTTTTCACTACTGAGGGGTATTTTGTTTCATTCATAATTCCCGAATGTTTATTCTCTAAATCAATAAATATACTGCCCCACAAGAGTTAGGGATATCGTATTCAATCGTTTTCAACAGTATGTAGTCTTCGAGAAAATCGCTGTAAAATCATTTAAAACTCAATAACAACTTGAATCGATCCAATAAAAATCAGTATGAGACATTTCGTCAATCTGGTCGCCTTTTTTCTGGAGTTTGGTTCTTTGCATATGCTTCATGAATGTTCTTATTTTGAAATGAAGTCAGTTTATCAACGGCTTCGATTTGAAACGAGTTTTCTGAAAATGCCAAGACGTAAGTTAACAAACGCTGAGGCTAATAGTCCATCCATTCCGAGGGGGTAGTGTTATGGTATGGGCCGGGATATGTTTCAACGGGCGCAGAGATCTACACATTTGTCCTGGGAATATGACCGCCTTACACTACAGGGAGAATGTCATTTACAATGTTGTGCCAAATTTTCACGCTGCTATTGGTGGAACTTTTCAATTTCTAGACGATAACGCTAGACCGCACCGTGCAGCCATAGTTGAGAATGCGCGCGAGGAGCTTGGTATTTCACATTTACCAATACCACCGCACTCACCAGATTTGAATTGCATAGAACATACATGGGATATGCTCCAAAAAAGATAAGATAATCATCAACCTACCCCAGACTCCTCAAATGATCTGAGAGAGCTTCTGCCCCGTTTATGGAACCAAATTCCTCAAGAAATGTTCAACAACCTCGTGTGTAGTATGCAAAGAAGATGTCAAGCTGTTTTTGATGCCCGTGGAGGCCATACATTGTATTGATAGTCTTAAAATGCTTGAATTCTCTGGGAATAAAATTTCGTTATTTTACTCGATTTTTCTTAACAACCCTGTATACGCTGCAGACCTATAGGCTAAAATTAATATGCAACTTGAAATCATATTAATATGAATTTTCATCACAAAAATTTTATTTTAACTATATTTTTTTGCAATTTAAGTCAATATCCCTAACTCAGGTGGAGCAGTTTATTTCAATACTTTGCTATAGAAAACCATGTTTCATTGAAAACTGAAATCTTATGCTCTTATTGAAACACCCTTCATTTGACGCCCATTGACTTTGTTACCAACAGAGTTATGCAAAGTTATGAAAGGTGTTTTTAAAAATCGACTGTATCTATCTACTATAAATGTTTTCGCAAACCTGAATAGTAATACATAAAATTCAGCTTCATTTTTGAATGGAGCATCTGTATGTATTCATATTCTTGGGTAGATTTTTTTTCCTGATCTCGAATATGTGCAAGGTGTTCCAAGTACGATTCTGGATAACAAATGCCTATTTGAAATCTGAAAATTTGGATTATGAAATTGTTTGAAATTCTCTGTCAAGATGAAATATTTTGGAGCATTTGTTCTTTCGAATACCGGAAATGGAAATATATTTCCTCAAATTAGTTTCATTTCAATTCTTCTTCAATATGTTTAATCAGTCAATCACTTTTCGTTCGAATTAATTGTATAAGATCTCAAATTCATATCGACCCTATTAGGAAATACTGAATTCCTTGAGCAAAATTGGTTGTATAAATGATAATCCGAGTCAAATTCATTTCACGTTTCGTGTTAACGAATAATTTATTCGACCACTCACTTCGTACGACAATTAATTGCAAAAGCTCTCATCGTTGAATGTCGTAAATGCAGGAAAGGAACAGATGAGAAGGTCGTGAGTATTTTCATAAAGCAGGAAACCACATGAGTTGAACCCGACTTGCATTTATCTAATTCGCATTATATTTGCAAAATTGGTAGATTTATCACACACCTTCAGTTTTATAGACATCCGTGTTTACAATCGCAATGTGACTAAAATATGTTATTCTTTCTCTAGATATCGATGCAGATATTTAATGCATGAATATAAAACAAAGCAGTTCTCTTTGATACTAGTTCTTAAAAAACAAACCATATAACGAATTGATTGAAAATCAAAGAGTGCACTATTAATTATTCATTATGTCCACAGGTTTTTCGATTTTATGATGTAAAATTTTAGCTCTTATATAGAAAAGAAGAAATAATAGAAATATTTTGTCGAGTTACAATTTGGTCTCTGAATCGTTCGGAACTATTAGGATTCGGTTTCTGCCTACAAAACTCACTTCTTATCTAGGTGAAAATCCGGATATGAATCCAGTGGATAAAATATCTGCTCGATAATATTTTTCAGTTTCCCTGCTCTGGTCCCGGATAAACTATTTACCAGATAACTAATTGAGGTTGGTTTTGCAATGTCGCATATGTGCGTGCTACTTGTTAAAAACTTAACGTTTGATTCGCCAGAGTTGCTATGTTACAGTTTCTGCTCTCCGCCAATTTCTCTGGACTCAGTCCGTATTCATCGCAAATAGAACAAATGACTGTGAAATAGAGAGCCCGGAAAATTTGGCAGCGTACAAACGAATAAAAGCGGAACTCTTCGACATATCGACCTATTAATTTCACTCGACACCGAACATTCCTCAACAATATATTTCTCAAATGTGCTGTTATAGATCTTGTCGTTCTTTCAGCATTGGCGCACTATAAATATAAAATTCCGCATTTTCTACAGCTACGAATTTTCGACTTTTATTAATTGTTTCCTGCTTTGACCCGTTGGAAATTCAAACGGGTCTGATGAATGGCAACGGCGTTTTGATATGAAACATGGAAGATTAATTTTTTCGTTGTGGCGTTTTCTGCTGAAAGATATGAACGACTCGAAAAATGAAATAAATATCGACGTGAAATATGGCGAAGGTCTGTGATCGAAAAGCGTGAAGCGATTCACAATAGGTTCAGCTTTGTCTTACTTTCTCGGAGACAATTCGATACTTGATGTTATCATAATAGAATTAACGAATACTTCTAAGAGTGAGCAGAGCATCTACTCTTTTCCATGAATAAAACCCTACCGCCCAATCTTTGAAGTCATTCACATATATCAGAAAAAGAACTGGTCCCATAACTGACCCCTGCGGAACTCCGAGACTTACTTTCTCCCAGTCTGATCGCGTGCCAATTTGAACCTGATGAAGTCTGTTCTCCAAAAAACTTGAGATCAAATCTAATGATAGAATTCTTTTAAGGTTGAGATAAACGAAGAAAATTTTGAAATATAGTTGTACAGACATAAGATATTGAAGACGCCAGAAATGAAGGAGATCGAATAACTTTTAAATAAATATCCCCTACAATAGAGCGAAGTGAATTAAAGTTGACATGTGAAAAAATCAACAATGATCTTTTGTGGGTTCCCATACAAAAGACCAAGGTACTTTTTACTTCAGTCAAGGTGCGCTATCAAAGCATAGGGTCGGTATATGTTCCACACTCAATGGTATAATACGTCTTCAAGACCATAAGACTCTGCCTTTGAAGATCTCCACAAAATACGATTATGAACACTATTGAAAAGGACGCGCAGTCAAGCAAAGTTCATTCTTTTCTGTTCGCATATTCTCTAGGGTAGCAATCAGTCTATTGTTGGTCTCACAGAAGCTCTCGAAAAAGCACATTCAATGTTCTATTTGCCTAGTGGCTAAGCCCCACCCTTGTTTGGTCTCTCACCCCAGGAGGCATTCTTTAGTGTCTAAAAAGGGAGATTCATTGAGAATCCTGGAAAATATTATCATATCACAAAGCGAGGTTTCCAATGATACTAATAGTTTTTTTTCAATGAAAAGTCCAAAAATATCAGGAAAACAAATATGTTAATACTGAAAAACATAGAACTAATTATCAAAATCACAATACACATCAAGAAGCAACAATATAAATTCAAGACTCTCACAGATTATTTATTGAAATTATCCTCATTTCAGTGTAACATTGAATAGAAAAATCGACTATAAAGACAGATCAGCACATTATTATCTTCATATTAGGACAGTGAACAAAACTCGTCAATCCATCAATCCATTTCTTTCGAGACTTTCGTTTCTTCCAGTGATTGTCAACATCTGAAAATAATGATGAGGATACCTGCCTCTAGGGTATAAAGGTGCTTTCTGAATCTGAATCCCATTGACTGAAACTACTCAGGAGGGGGTACTTATATTCCGATATATTTTTAAGGTGGCGTGGAGCGAAATAATTCAAGTTGAAAAGGGTCTTCTGGCACAAGAAGTCGTGCATGTCCTTAGATATCTATATATTATCGTTGCCTTCATTTTCTTTTTTCGCTCAACAGCTGACTCTCTACAATGGGCAATAATGAACACAGTTCATAAAATCTTTTCATGCGAATTTCGGGATTTATGTGTTATTGAGTTGTGGGATCTTTGAATGAACGGAGTACAATGAGCTTCGAGAGCAGCGTTACCGAAACCTGATACAGGGAGTGCGACAGGTACTGGTTCTTTTGAAGAACTTTGATGGTTTGACGTCGGAAGCATGGAGTTTTTTCTGGCGTTTTTTAATTGATTTTTGTTTGTACAGATTCTTTTATTCAACTGCAAATTTTATACTACATGTCTCATGTTTCTTAGATCATAGAATGGGGCGAGATTAATATTGCTGATCAATAGAAAAAACGAAATTTGAGAAGTATTCGAGAACCCTTGGGAAACAACAAAGAAAGAAACAAAGGAAATATAATATTCAGTTCTATTTCAATCGATTTATGCCCTTCGAAGAGCTATAAGTGCTTTGACTGTTGTTGACTCATTCAAAAAACATTCATTATTCAATGCTTTATGAATTATGAATAAAATCTATAGAAAAACTGAATAAATGTGATTTAACAGTCAACAAAAACCATGGTTCTTCGTTCATTATATTATTAGCTTCAAATTATTTAAATTATGATTTAAATCAAGTGATTTTTCAATTTTAATCTTTTGATTCATATAATCTGAACATTGAATTTATTTTCTTTAGCTAAATGAACTCGATTCGAAATTAATTGAACCGAAACGCTTCCATAAACGCAGCTGAAATGAAAATCAAACTGAAAAATTATTCAAATTGGTTTATCAGTCGATTGTAGATCTCGAAAAAATTTGAATAATAAAGCCAAATTCAGACAAATAAAATCCTTGAATTCCGTTCATAATAACCTTGATACTGCTGTGATATAAAACAGCCATAAAATTTTCAGGCTCTCCTGAAAGTTTTAATAGCCCATCGAATTATGTCCTTGCCAAATGTCATATCCTCTTTTACGGTCATTACTTTTATCATTTTTACGATGGAATTCAGTACATTTCTATGGAGATACGGTTAAGATGACGGGTTTACTTGAGCGCTTACCAGATGACGATGTTGAAAGACCGTTCGATCTAGTGTACTATTGTACTTAAACAGCATTACTGAATGTAGAAGATATTCAGTGTTACTTATTATAGACTTTGATTATTTGGAAATTTGAAAAGATCATAACGGCTGCAGAAAGTGGAGCGTAATACCCGTTTTCTCCAGTACTATACAGTATACTCTGTTCAAATGTAAGAAGGAGCAATAATAACATGTTTGGCGTAGCGGTAGCGGTAGGAGAACCTTCGTAAAGTTTCTTTCCGTCCAGAGTCGAATCGAGGAGATTTCACACAATCGTTCAGTTTTAACTGAACTTGAATTCCATTTTTTTCAATAATTTATAGAACGTTGTTCTTTTGAAATTTGGCAAACTGTCGTCATCATTCACGATTTCTAGAACTTTAGAAACCATTGGGATTTCATTCCGGAAAAAAAACCGTGGACAATTCTTCTGATAAGGTTCATATCGAAATCGTCAACCGAATCGATTATTTTTAACGACTGGGCTCTCCTCTTAGGTGGCGTCAATGTTTTATTCTCTTCATATTCCCTGAGAATTCTGAATACAGCTGAATCACTTACCCCTGAGGATTTTGAAACAATTCCTGCTAAGTCTCTTTTCGATAAATCAGGAAGGATATTCTTCCAATTCTTTTCGAAAAATATTCAAAATTATCTCTTTCTCTTCAGCAGAGAAATGCGACCTTTTGGACCTTTTTCGTGGTGGTCCTCACATATCACCCCCAGATGCAGTATCCGTTTCCGAATTCGACATCGTTCTATAAACACTATATACACTTTGTCAAAAGATTTTCCAACACAATACACTTTTCACAAGAAAAACTATAAACACTTTGAACAGCTAGAACTTCACAGTAGCTCAAGGTATTTTAACTGATCTTGTCAATTGAAAACTTCGATATTTATGCAAATCAAGATGGCTTCAATCCATTAAGGGGACCCAAACCTGGTGTTTCCCGGAATTACCTTGTCGGAATCTTGAGCAGCCGACAAAGAGTTTCGTACAAAATGATATAAAATTATGGACCGAAACTAAATATATTTCGGATATTACAAGTAAATGACCATTATAAATTTGAACAGAGATCTTTTTCGAGTCTTGTCAATTAAAAACTTCGATATTTATGCAAATCAAGATGGCTGTCACCCATTAGGGAAAAGGACCCAAATCTGGTGTTTCCCGGAATTACTTGGTCCAAGATTCCAACCCAAATCTCTAAAACTCTGGTGTTTCCCGGAATTACCTTGCCGCAATCTCGAGCATCCGAAAAAGAAATTATTCAGTAGATAATAATATAAAAACAAAACGAAATAAAAAAATAGGGTACGTCGGATATAAAATGTTTATGACAGTTTCTGAGGAAAAAAGTTCTAATGTGGGAATTGCTGACTCAAATTATTGAATCATTTCTATCCACTACCATTCACAGTCCGAGTACCATCCTGGCAGTCTCTTAGGGCGGTCGAAGAGAGCGTTTTCACCGTTTGACCAATAGGAGCTTTATTGTGCGCAAACCAGACGATTCTGTTTGTTTACAAAGCTCCTTCTTATATTTGAAAGGACTATAATCAGGAATATCGTACTTGGCATAATCAGGCCCGCCGCTAGCTGTCTGAGCGCCCGCGTGCAAATACTGTTATGCCGCCCCCAATGTTAGATCGTTTCCATTCGAAGATTTAGTGTAAAAAACTCTTTCCTGGTGAGGTTAATTAAATCCCCCCCGTAAATACTCCCCTGCGCTACATATGCTGAGTCTTCTCTAGAAAGGGTTCCCTCATTATGGTGGGAAAAAAAATAAAAAACCTATTGATTTATTGTTATTATACATATTATATTATATTACATATTGTTATTTTTATTCATAAAATTGAAAAATCATATAGATACACACTCAAATATTTATCTAAAAAAATTTCACTCTTCTCGCTTTTATATTTGCGAAATCTTCTATAATCAGGGGCGGATCTAGGAATTTTTTGAGGGGGGGGCGATTCCAAAGTAACACAGTAATAATTCTCGGATAAACCAGCAAAAATTATAATATCACAGAACGAATTCTAATCCCGAGGGGGGGGCGAAACCACCTTCGCCACCTTCTTAGTCATATCCAATCTATCCAAAATTTGGTGTTCAATTGAAATTACATATAGCTAAATTACTTAATCTGTGTTGGAGCATAGTGGATCTTAAATAATTCTTGATAATTTTTAATTTTGAAAAAGATCTTTCTCCAGATGCAACTGAAACCGGCAATGTTAGTAATGTTCTTAGTGCTATTGTTATATTCGGAAATGTAGAAATTAAGTCATTGCCAAAAATATATTGTAACAGTGATTGTGGATTCTTCGATTAGAGTTCTGCAAAATGCGATTTTAGTGCAATAATTTCATTAAACAAATCAATACCGTCAATGTCTGATTCATTAGTAGCATCATCTTTAAGCTTCAGATTCACTATTAACAAAATAATTGGAATTTAATTTTTGATCGTTACTGTTCATACACCACGGAACTGTTCGAATCGAATCATAGACAAGAGACAAGTTTCAATTTCGAATGCAAAACGCAACTGATCCTAGGGGGTGTATATTCCGACAAAGACCTTCATTCTGTTTTTATCTTTATTTTCGTAATTCTCTCTTCAAAATCACGTATCTACCTAAACTCGGCTAGTAGAAAGGGCGCAATTTGGTAACAGAGGGTTTTTTATGACATGCAATAATTGGCATAAACGATACGGCGACACTGAAAATATTCAAAACTACTACTACTACCTGGTTGTAATATTGGGAAAAAGAACATCTGCAAATTTTTCTCGTAGAATATTCAACAAAATCAAGATGCCGTAGGAACTTTCTGAATCGATGTTTCTTTCAGAAAATTTTTCCCGAGGGCGCAATTCGAAGTTCCGGAAAGGCAATTTATCGGATTATGTGAATTTTTCGATCTTGAAATTTTATGCCATAACTGGATCTGGGCGCTCTCAGTATTTCGCCGGGGGGGCACCTGCGGAACTTCGGGGGGCGGCAGTGCCCCTCCCGGAAATATACCTGAAAGAAACACTGCAGTGAATTCACTGAATTCCGTGGATATACGGAAATTATCGATGTTGGCCGCCTGTCCTCCCAATCCTTCAGAGAAAAAGTCTCTCTAAGGGGGATGGGGAGACCTTGCCGCCCCCAATGTTGAACGGAGTTGGAGAAATTTCAAAGCAGTTGGCAAAGTTTCGATCGCATATGGCAAAATTTCTATGTTTCTATGACAGTTGGCAAAATTTTAAAGCACGCTTACCACGTTGTTTGTCCCCTCCAAAAAAAAACACTGGATTTGCCGCCCCCCTGGACGTGCCGCCCTTGTGCTGGGCACGCCTTGCACGCCCGCTTACGGCGGGCCTGGGCATAATATTCTGTGATCCAAGGTTTGCTCACCAAACGTCGAATTCTTATTTTTCAATCGAAATATACACAAAAGAAGCACCGACCCTTCTTCGAGAAGTTATCACCTTACGTAACACGCGAAATAGCGGCGTCCATGGGTCTTCCTTTATCCTTGAATGATTCATAGTCTTCGAATTCCAGAGTAAAGAAGTGCATCAGATTGTGTTGGTGGGTCATTGACACAGCGGTATGCCGCCATACCACAGATCTTCGGATCTAGAGGCCCAAGACCTGGACCTGGTCGCGAAGTATATGACGTTTCATGTTGCATTCCACCAAAGACATAAAAACTGCTCGAACTCGAGTTTCCTTCTAGCTATCCAGAGGACAATAATTGTTTCAATCTTGGGAATGACCGTTATTATGGGGGCCATTATCGTTAATTTCAGTTTGGCGGTAATGGAAAGATTGCGACGTCTTTCCGATAAAAAATCGTTTCCCAAATACTCGGCCAACGAGCAGAATCACGAGGATGTTGGATTGGGGTTCAGCTAATTCAGTCGCGGAGTCTGATTGACCGAAAGATTGACCAAGTCTTTTCTGCCACTATTTCGAGAAGCAATAAATGAAACAAGTCGAAATGAAAACAATTATTCCAAGTAAGAATACAGATCCCGAAAGGAATAAGCGAATGATTTCATTTCCACAGAATTTGCATCACAGACACAGTGTGGTTTTGAACTAAAACACTGGAAATGATCATAACAGAGCAGGCGAAGATACTCAGGAGTTGCTGTTGGAAAATTCAAAACGAGAAATCGTAAAATTGCCCCGAGTTAATTAACTGCAGTCATTGTGCGGAAATATTCATTTTACACCAGTTAATTGGAGAATTTGCATTGCGAATAATTATTGCATTCTAGTAGGGAGGGAAGTGTCTTTTGGACACATGTGACCATTTATAGATAACTTCATCAAGAAACTAACACCCTTAAATCACAAAGCTGAGACGACGCATTGTTATCTATTCGATAGCATTCACTATTATTTGATTATTAAAGAATAACAATTAATCTAAAATTTGTTTTTTCAGTTTTTATGGCTCTAAAGTGAATGAAATATAAAAAGAATGAATAATATGCTGTTCCTGGGAAACATATCATATTCCACCTAACGATGAAAACAGAAGTTATTGAAAGATGAACAACAGATGACTACCTCTAGAACTCAATCTTTCGGGAGATAAGGGATGCGATAGAATCTTCTCCTACCTGCATAGCTACAAACCATAAAAGCAGATGTTCTTGTTAACTAGTTGTGAAACACAAAAAGTGGCGTTTCGATAGGTATAAATTATGAGATCTACAGATGACCTGACAATATTTTAACAAGATTGAAACAGAGAAAAAGAAATTAAACGATTCAGTGTTGCAGAGAAATGTTTTTTCGTAGTCTTTATTGTTAGTATGCCGCAATCACATCGCAATAATTGAAAAACCTTGGTATATCAATCTTGTCATGAGAAAATCGTAAAAAAAAATTGGTCATATGAACATACTTTGAAAGAAGTCAAGAAACAGTGACAAATTACTGCTGTTGCTTAGTCAATTACTAGCTTGATTACAAAATGACGTCTTTCGATATCACATGTACAGATCGAATTAAAGTCTTTATATATTTCCGAGTATCTGTCGAAAAATACATGGTTTGCGACCAGTAGTACGTAAAATGCAAACCGAAATTAGTTTTTATGAACTTCAGCAGAATTATCCCGATTGCAAACAACGCGCTAGGTTTGCTAGTCGAAGACTGTAGCCCACACAGCAAGTTGATCATTAACTTTTCGTCTTTTCCTGTTTACAGGGGAAGTTCAATAACGCTAGCAATTTTGTGGTATTACAAGAAATAATTCTGAACAATCGATAGTGATAAGAAAAAAAACTCAAATTGACTGAGACCACCGTTATAACTTCTTTGAAGGTGATTGAAAAAAGAACGAATCCTCTGAGAAATTCAAACATCCATTTCGCTCTGGAGTTATCTATGTCTAATTCTTAATATATTCAACTTCCTTTCAAACACGTTCTATTGCTGCTACCGTTCCATACCAAAAAATTAACCATGAAACAGTTACGACTCAGCTTAGAAGCAGTTTATAAAATTATACACCATTTCGAGAGACTAATTATCTGAGGATGTGAAGCATTTATATCTCGTATTATAATTATTCATCGTCTACTAAGGACGTTAACACTTATTCATCCAGTTTTTAGGAGAAACGATTCTGAAATAAGAACAAGAGAGTAATCACCACAGGGTTATTCAATATTCCAGGGAGTATAACTTGTAAATCGACACTCTTCCTGTAGAACTCGCACTAAGAAGC
The DNA here is from genome assembly GCA_910592335.1 of Adalia bipunctata. Lineage (NCBI taxonomy): Eukaryota > Metazoa > Arthropoda > Insecta > Coleoptera > Coccinellidae > Adalia > Adalia bipunctata. The sequence goes on along the minus strand of OU342955.1, from coordinate 7,048,718 downwards.
TTGTAATTGAGAAAGTTGAGGCAGCGGTTTTGCGTATGAAAGGCAAATTGAAATGGATCCTATTATGGAAGTTCGTCTAGATACAATGAATAATGTGATGTTTCATGGTCCACTGTTACCTGTTTTTCCTTGCATGAATATGGGGTGCCCAGGAGAAGCTTTGTCTGTGTATAAATTTCAGATTTCTGGTTATACGTAAACAACTGAGACGCAACATAGTTTACTGATTGGATGAAATTTAATGCAAATACAGAGGATAGCTGCAAGGGTAGCCCGTGGGGTCAAATGAACGCCAGCACATTCAGCTGACCTTAAAATCCCAAGTTAATATCCCCTAGTTGCATTCCCTATTTTCCACTTCATGCTGGGATATCAAGTTTTTTCTTATAACTATCGGTCTTAGTTGAGAACTATTGGTAATAGGATCTGGTCAGAATTTCGATAAATTACTCATGAAATCCTATTGGCCGAAATATCTACAATCCGGACACAAATAACACCGAGAATATTGTGAAGAAGCAGTTGAAAGTACAATTCAATTCTCCATGCAGTTCTCAATGATGGTATAATTGGTAGATATTTCTTCTACCGTTCGAAAACATCAAGGTAGATAGTACTTAGACAATACCGTTCTTGACATTTACCACACATTCTACAAGTATCGACAACACTAGAAAAACGACCATATTGATTATAATTTGATTTATTACCCATTGTTTTTCATTGCAGGAATATTTTCCTGTTCGTGAAATGTTGAGGAAACGAGGAGTAGTTAATATGACCATTATACCTCATACCAAATGAAATGTGTCAAAGAATAATGATTGGTTACTTGCTAGATCACACTTCCGTAATGTTTACAGTTTAGAATCACATGAACAAACAGTTACTTCGCATGGCAATAACTTAGAAGTTAAAATTGAGCGAACGACATAATCTGAGAGTTAACAGGCCTCCTTATCTCGTCTAAGTATCCTGGGATGTTTAATTTAATATCATTATGGGTCTTCTGTCTTATTCATCAGAGATTTGTCTAATTCCGGGTAGTGATGAAACAGAATGGATCTAATATCCTGAAGAACGTTCTGGTTAGCAAGCAGAGAATTCTTTTCAGTTTTTCAAATAATGGTAGGTACAATATATATTTTATCGAATAATCACTGCCTTGGCAGAAATTTCAGCTTCATAATTTACTATTTTCGAGATATCCACCCACAGAAAGGTTATCAAGCAGAAAGACATAAAAACTCCCACATAGGTATATCTGTATGTATTCTGGAATGCTTAGCGGTGAAAAAAATCGTGAACATGATTTTCTAATAGCTAGGTATTGGGAAAAGTAGAATTCGATAGGTGGCGCTCTGAAATGTCAATGTCATCTTAGCAACGAGTAAAACAAATCAGATGTCGTATGAGCCTCGGTATGAGCCCTTTGATATTGAAGTGGTTTTATTTTGCTGTTTTAGTTATTTTCAGTGTGTGTTTTGTAAAACTTTTGGTATTTCTTTGATTGTGCTTTAGTGCTTTGTGTTGTTAATCTAAATTTTGACTCCCAATATTTTTATTTTTGGAGTAATAGGTATGGTTGATGTTTGTGAAAAGTACAACAAGCAAGTTCAATGAACTGTTTAGTTTTAGGTCTGATTTCGTGTTTTTATTTCATTTTTGATATAGTCATATCTACAAAAGTTGCAGGGAAGGTACGTTTGTATTGAGTATCATTTGAAATTTTTAATACCGACTTATTTTCTCTTCGTTTTCTGGAACATACTTCGTGGCTTGACTGTGGTAGTTTTAAGGAAGGTACTGCATTTAAAAGAAGATACTTTTTTTTACTAAGACCTGAAGAATATGTTACTCATTTATATATTGTTCACCTTCAGAAATATAACCTATACCATCCACTATTAACTTATAACTTTTTTGTATTACACACTTGGTACTAACCTTGACCAGTCTTCCCTTTTAAAATGTAAGGAACACACGGACATACTATCTATAGCTGGTTTCCCCATTTTTAGTTTCATTGCCCAAGCCTTTTGAGATATATTTTCCAGAACTCCAAACGCATTTTCAATATTTACCATTCTTCCCATGGGAGGAAATTTATGGAAATATAAATCGGGATTTTTCCCTTCACGGCTAGTGCAACCAAATACAGAACAGTTTCGATTATGCAGCGACATAATTAAAAGTATAAAACTTTAAAAAAGGTACAAAAAAAAATCAAACTCGATCTGCAATGAAGACAAAAAACAGAATAAAAACAATGCAATACGAATTATTTTACTCGTTGCTTCAATTACAATTTTTTTCCGCCAGAGGTCTCATTGAATTCTACTCCGCCCAATAGCTCTCACCGATTAGCCCAACATAGGTTGCCTGATGAATTCTCCACATCGTAAAATGTGACGAAATAAATCATAAATCAAGCTGGTAAAACCTTGAGGCTGAATGAGTGGGTATAACTATTTCGTATAAAGATTCCATCTTCCATCTATTGACGTCTTCAACTGGACCATATTTGTACGACATGAACATAAGATATTTGTCAGTATCTTGAGTGAAAGATAACTATCAGTGATGAAGCTGCTGTGTTACGCATGATAGACGAAATGTGAAGCAAGCTAATGAGTCTCCATTCTAGTATGGAAATGTTATGCAGGTCAAGCTTTCACGTTTACACAAACGCGATTTATAAAGGTCAAAGAAAACGACTGTACCTGTAGCTTCTGCGTATGACCGCAGCGACGACAGCAATATGACAGGTAGTCCGGTATGGATGGCATGATATTCCTCAAATTCTCACAACTTTTGCTGTATTCGTCCACTAACTTTTTGTAATGCACTCGTATGTTGGTACTACCTGTTGGGGACTTTCCCAATCTTCCCATGATGAGTATCAAGCCAAGAATGTCGCAGTAACACACCAGCACATGCTAAACCGACAGACGGAACAACAGACACCCACTTGACACTGAGAACGATTTGGTGCCACCAAATCACGGAAATTGTGGTACTCTGGTATTAGTAACTGGCCTCGAAATACAAAACAACCCTTGGTCAGGCAGATGTTTCCGCTTTTTTTTAGCTATTGAAAGGTTTCTTGGTTATTGGTCCTCCGAGCTGGATCGGGTACTCGCGCGGTACTGACAGATCGTTCTTTCTCGCTCGGATCAGGTTCTCCGCACTTCGACTGCGGGCGACTGGCACCGTTGGAATGTTGTCACTGACTGCCGCCGACTGTAACCGAGCTCTCTACAAATAAAGCATTTAGAATTTGCGGCCTCTCTTCGTCTTCGGCTCTTCAGAGATGTGTGTGACCGATATACCATTCTAAAACGGATGGCCAATATACGAGATTAGGGCTTTATATGTTTTCGAAAAAGGAATTTTCCATAATCGATGACAAATTTGTATTGGATCCGATATCTAAAGGGTGTCTGCGAAAATGTGGGAAATCTCTCGGATTCAGATGAAACATAAAAAATAAGATGACAAGTTCTTATTATTATTTTTCCTAGCGGCCCTCCCTACGGAGATACGGCCTCCTGAATGACGTCACTGGAAATCCAATTTACTGGAATAAATTTCGAACTACTCAATATAATTTAGAGAAAATTTGATATGATGAACAGTAGTAGTGACCTCTTGAGATACTGCCCTCAAATTTCAAAAAGCTCTTGTAGTTTACCAGTGGCGGACTAGGTTGTACATTTTAACGCTTACATTTTCAACACCCTGTATGATAAGGAAGAGAAAAAAATAAATTTGGATAGCTTGAACATCAGGATAAAAAGAAGGTACTCCTGTTTCTTGTAGATAAAATGAACCGTTTTCGAAAAACAAAATTACAAATATTCTTAAACTATGCAGTTTTGGCACAGAAAGGCACGAACAAAAATTATTTTTTAGAAATGTACTCTCATTAAAGCTTGCAACGATTGAATATAAATAGACGAGAAAACTGAGAGAAAACAATGCAGAAAGCTAACGATTGAATGTATCTGTTTTTCGTTAGATGCTTATTTGTGGTATTTCAATTTTTATTCTATTATTATTTCGACTTCAAGTCCCTTGACTTTGAGAGAGTCAAGTTCAAGACATGGGTAATTATAGTAAATATCAGTTCATTTCCATCTCAAACATCACATTATTCATAAGCCGCGTTCGGCATTGACATCGCAGATCAGAGAGATTTTTTGGCACGTGACTGCAGATATGTCTGACAAATTTGGAATAATCGAACGATCGAGATAAAAAATTGACAAGTATTTGTTTAGTTAACTACAAACGTCATATTGAAAGATTTCCCGCGACGGTCTTGTTACATGAGGTATTTATTGTATTATGGCTGGAAGTGGAATTAAAAGGGATCTAAAACTTGCCATTCTAACAGAGTGGCAAATGGCAATTTTTTGTTTGATGAGGATGAAGCTGATGTAAATATTAAAGAGAAGGTCAATAATTTTGCTGAACTGATCGTGCCTCGGTACGCTAGCAGGGCTTGGGCATTCTATCAGAGACAGTTCTACACTGCCAATATATGGTGTTTCAAACACATCTAGAATTAAATAAACAATTTATGAAGCTATTGGTATAAGATTGGTTAAGTGGATGAAAAGTTGTGTACCTACTTGAATGCCCAAAAATATCAATCTCTTCTTAGCAATCTTTAAAAATGCTTCAGAAAATTGAAAAAAAGGACTACTCTGTTGTTGGCTGATAGCCAAAAGCATATTTTTCTTTTTTTTTGAATTTATTGAATTGGGAATAAAATGCTAGTGGCAATTAGCGGGGTCGACGATTTTTTTGTTTCTGTCTACTCTCAAAAGCTGCTCTTCATCCCGCAGTACATACACGGGGAGACGGAGTTTTTTCAGAGGTTTTTATCTGTTCTCGTGTATCATACACAGAATTGTATGGTACCCCGTTCACATTCCCTCTGCTAACACATGGATTCAGAGCGGGAAAAAGATTTTTTTAAAACCATCTGTTCCTTGTCGCCATTTCTTCACACATGCCTTAGGTATGCCATATATTGTTTGATTTGTATTACTCTCTTCCAAAAGAATATATTTATATTTGAAAAGACATCTCGATATCAAAAGTTAGAAATTAGAATACCCAGCAAACAAATAAAAACCTGAACCAAAAATGTCATCTGCTGACATTAACCGATTAATCTGTTCGATCCGTCTTTCGAGGCCGAGCAAAAAGATTTCATCCGGATACTTCAGACGTCAATTGCCGAACGAAACAGATTTACCTCCCCTACATCCAGACGCCATTATCGAACGATAAAATTATGTCAGACAAATCCGATCGCAATGCCGAACGCGACTATTGTATACGATATTTTTCATCAAGGGCGGATTTACGGGGGGGGGTACTGGGGGTAACTACCCCCCCCATGAGTATCCAAAACCAGAGAGAGAAAAAGGTGGTTTGTGTACCTGATTTAATGGTTTTCAATCGTTACCCCCCCTATGATCGTTATTACCCCTCCCATGAAAAAGAACTATATCCGCCCTTGTTTTTCATCATCTTCATCTCAATATTATTTTGAAATAGGCCATTTATTCAAAATATTCAAAAATCAAATTATCATCATTCATGAAGAATATAAAAGAGATGAAGACGTCGAGTAGCAAAGAACGAAATGTCAGATGTGTATGTATACCTCATTTCACAACCAATTGTTCTGAAAATGAGGAAAAGTAATGAATATCTGGTGGAAAATGATTTCATTGCTCCACATTCCTCGGAAAATTCAAGCTTTACCCTACTCATATAAAGATTAAAAAGCCTTTCCACGTTCCAAAAAATAAGCTTTATCTAATGGACCAGAAGCACCCTTGATTCCATTCCAATGGAGAGAGGAAAAACGGAAAAGTGTATTTTTATTATACAACCAAACAAACGGGAAGAGAATTTAATTTAGGGGTCATTCCGTTACGTATAGGATACAAGTGTGTGTTTTGTTAGTAATGCACGTATTAGTCTGGAAATAATAAATGGAATGTAAAAGCTTTTACGAGATTAGAGAGAAATCCAGTATATTAAGCCACGAGTTACGTTCGTGCGTGGAATGAAGATGAACAAATATTTGAAGACTCTCACGAGATGAAAAATTCGTGATCTCTATTACACATATTGCCTTATGGAGTATAGCAGAAATTTTAAAATTTCCAACAATTTCAACCTTGAAAATAGGAGAAATTTTTGATATAATGTTAAAAATACCTATTTTATATTTATTGATTTTCAGGCTTCATACATAGGCATGCTTTGAATATTTGACCCCATGCCTTGAAAGAAAATATGAGCCAGTTTGAATTTCATAGTAGTATATCAAACTCACATGGGAGGTGTGATTATGAAAGTTTGGATTCTAACAAAATGGGATTCAATATTCAATTATACAAAGGAATATCTTGAGCAATTGAAATGAATAGGGATAACCAAAATACATTAATCTCAATTGTTCTCCCGTATACCCCTCATTGAATCATTCAGAATAGGTCCTAAGTACTTTATTAGACGTAATAATTGATTTCTGCTCTAATTTTATATCCCCATATGAGGGCACCTCACTATGAGTTAGCTGTTTCTGTTTATTTCCTGTTCTAATGTATACGTATACAGGGTCTTTCACGAGGAACCTCACCCATATTTATACGGGAAAATACTGAACGTATTTTCATGAAATTCAGCACTTATAAGTATTTCACGATGCTTATGAAATCTAAAATATTTTCAAGGCATGAGCAACTCCGGTTTTTCCGGAAATGACGTCAACTTCCGTTTTTCAAATTAGAACACCATTTTTTTATTGCAGAAATAGATTTCTTAGAAAATTTCAAGTTATTTTGATGTAACATTTTTCAGTTTTGGTTGGAAAATTCTCTCTGAGCGGGAAAATTCGAAAAAAAAAATCGAAAATAGAGCTCCGCTGAAACAAGAATAACTTCGAGGTTTTTGTATGGAAAATTTTCATTTTTGGGATTTTTCAAGATGTAAGATTGATGTATCCACTTTAGAAATCGAAATCGCGATTCATGATACAGGGGGTGAAAAAATCGCTTTCAAAGTTAGGGATGACAAAATCGTGAAAAATCAATTTGTTTAAACTAGAACCCCATTTTTTTATGGCAGATATTGAATCTACGTTAAAAAATAATGTGAGTGTATGCATCACACCCTTGCCCTAAAATATTTTCTGAGTTAATATCCACTTTAGGGCAAGGGTGTGATGCATACACCCACATTATTTTTTAACGTAGATTCAATATCTGCCATAAAAAAATGGGGTTCTAATTTGAAAAAATTTGAGTTTTCACGATTTTGTCATCCCTAACTTTGAAAGCGATTTTTTCACCCCCTGTATCATGAATCGCGATTTCGATTTTTAAAGTGGATACATCAATCTTACATCTTGAAAAATCCCAAAAATGAAAATTTTCCATCCAAAAACCTCGAAGTTATTCTTGTTTCAGCGGAGCTCTATTTTCGATTTTTTTTTCGAATTTTCCCGCTCAGAGAGAATTTTCCAACCAAAACTGAAAAATGTTACATCATAATAACTTGAAATTTTCTAAGGAATCTATTTCTGCAATAAAAAAATGGTGTTCTAATTTGAAAAACGGAAGTTGACGTCATTTCCGGAAAAACCGGAGGTGCTCATGCCTTGAAAATATTTTAGATTTCATCAGCATCGTGAAATACTTATAAGTGCTGAATTTCATGAAAATACGTTCTGTAGTTTCCCGTATAAATATGGGTGAGGTTCTTCGTGAAAGACCCTGTATAGTTACAGTGTAGAAGCTAAATGGAATAAATTCGGTTAAATTATCATATGCACGATGCCTTCTTGAATCTTCTAGGATCATATTCTTCTGCCAGTTGGTAGGTGAAGAATTCTATTTGGAGTTTTTCTAGGAAACTTGTAAGTTTTCTGTGGACAGCTGTATTAACTGCATATATTTTGATGCCCTCGGTGGCTCTCGAATAGCTCATTCCATTAAGGCTCCATTCTTTGGAGATGATGCTCCTATCAGAATACAGATCATGGTAGCGACTGGTGGTATATTTTCTTTTTTGAGAGCGAAGAAATTCAATTTCGTACTTCTGTAACAGAGGAACTGCTCGTTTGACGGGCACATTTTGATGGGGGGTGTTCGTCACATTTTGTCGTTTTTCGTTAGGAGGGGGGGAAATTTTTGGTTTGGCATTTGTCTCCTCTGATTGGTGGAGCTTCGATTTCGAAAACAAAATCGACGAATAGACGTTGAATTCGAAAAACCACGCCCCTTCGTTGAACTCCGTGGGGCGTCGAGCAATCCTATTGGGGCTAGCCAATCAACCATAAAAAAGTATATAAGGAGCTGATATGCTAATTAATTTCATCATAATATAATCTAGTAGGAAAAAGGAACGAGGACAATAGGTACTACTGTAGTAGTACGAGTCGACGAATAGCCAGCCAAAATTATCGCTAAAGTAAAGAGAATACGCCCATATCGAGGAGGACTCTCCTCGAAAGAGTTTATTGACGGTCTTCGTCGAATAAACGAAAACAACGGAATTCCACCAATAGAAATGGCTTCAACCACCAGATCAAGACCTCTGGAAAACATAGAATTTACATCACCGAAAAAAGTGTGCAAACAACCCTCCACAACGCAACCAGTAAAAATCCGCACTACCAACTCATTTGGAGTACTACAAGCAAACCCGGAACCAACCGAAATGGAAACAGAAGAGACCCCCCAAACCCTCAACACTCCACCAAAGAAGAAAATAGCACCAATTGTAATCACACAAAAAATAAACAATTACACCACGTTTCACCAGAGGCTTAAAAACATACTGAAGAGCAAATTTTTCATTCGCTACAACAATACGGACATCAAAGTCCAAATCAATACAGAAGAAGACAGAAATAACCTCATTCAGGAACTGAAACGGGAAGAAATAGAATATTATACGTTCACGCCCAAGGACCTCACCAGAAAGAAAATCGTAGTCAAAGCCGCAAACTTCATGACAGAAGAGGACATCAAAGACGAAATAGTTAAAGACGGCGTCTTCAAGAGAGAAGACATCGAGTGCACGAAACTTAAAAGTAGAAATAGCGAATCGTCGCACTCATTTCTAGTGAACATCCCCAGCAGATATCAAATTCAGGACCTAAAGAAGATAGAATTCATGGACCACGTGAAAGTACAGTGGCAGAGGTACGCAAGAAGATCATCAGTGACACAATGTTATAGGTGCCAAAAGTTCGGTCATGGCTCTTCAAATTGCAACAGAATCGCGAAGTGCGTGAAGTGCGCGAAAAATCACCTCACATCGGAATGTGCGAACAAAATTCGAGACAGTGCACCGGTAAAGTGTGCGAATTGCGGTGGTGAACACACCGCCAACTACTCTAAGTGCCCAGAACATATCAGGTATGTGGAATCAACCAAACCATCTACGTCTCAGATAACCGCCCCCCCTAAACAAAAACCACTAACTTCAAAACCAGTCAATAAAAACATATCATACGCAGAAATTCTTAAGAATGAAAACAACAAATCCACTCCTCCCAACCAACAGACAACCCGAGAAAACCAAAACGAGAAAATAGACGATTTTAACACATTACTTGAAGAAATAAAAGACCTAGATTCATTTTGTAACATAAATCAACTCATAGCACTGGTAAGAGATATAAAAACACAAGTGGCAAAAGCAAAATCACCTCTTGATAAAATTTTGATAATTCAGAATTTATCACAAAAATATGACTTTTAATCAGAAAAAACCACTAAATATCATGACATGGAATGCCAACGGCATTTCTAATCGAGCGTCAGAACTAGAAATTCTGACGAAAGAAATCAAGTGTGAAGTCATTTGCATACAGGAATCCAGACTGAACAAAAGAAAGCCCCCAAAAATTCAAAACTATTACTATATCAACAAACCCAAAAATACAACAGGTGGCTTAGTCATATATTACAAAAAGCACCTGAAACCTATTGAAATCCCAACCGTTACCCAAAATTCTGAATCACAAGCCATCAAAATAAACGACATTACAATAGTTAACTTCTATAACGGACACCAAACCCCACTCGACACCCAAGAAATTTCGTACCTGATGGGCCTAGGTACGAAAGTAACCATCGTTGGAGACTTTAACTGCAGACATCCTTCCTGGAATTGCCTCGGCACAAACCCAAACGGTAGAACCCTGAAAAAATACTTAGAAAAATCAAATCTCATATTACATTATCCTAAAAACGCACACACATACAACCCTACACATAAACAATCACCATCCACACTAGACATAATGATAACAAAACATACACAACTAACCGAACCCTTCACCATACAAGAACTAGATTCAGACCACTTCCCAGTCCTAGCCACCATCCCCCATGCAAATACTGCATATGCACCAAAACCAAAATCTACATACAATACCAACTGGAAAAAATTCAAAGAAATAATACAAAATAACCTAAGAATAAATTCCAACCTCAACACTACAGAAGACATCAACAGAACCATAATAAACCTAACAACACTCATAAAACAAACACACCACCAAACAACGACGAAAACAAACCAACCATCTGACCACATCGAACTTCCCCCTGACATAATAAACTCAATAAAAAATAAAAACAAACTGAGAAAACGCCTACAACGATACTACACCATAAACCTATACCAGGAATACAAAGACGCAATAAACCTCACTAGAACCGCCATTAACTCACTCAAAACTGAAAACTGGGAAAACTTCACAAAAAACCTTACAAGTACTAATGACATGTGGCGCATTTCCAGATCACTAAAACAAAAAGATAACAAAAGCTTCGGAATAGAAACCTTAAGCGGCCCACAAGGTTACATCTTCGACAACGAAATAAAAGCTCAACATCTAGCCGACACATACCACAAGATCCACCAAAAGACCAACCATATGTCTGACAATAAAACAGAGCAATTAGTTGAAGAAACGGTTCAGTCGTTCCTTAACCAATCCTACAACGTACCACCAAATTACCTAACATCCCCCACCGAAATTCGCCAAATAATTAGGTCATTTAAAAACAAAAAAGCGCCAGGCGAGGACAAAATCAGAAACCAAGTCCTAAAAAATCTTCCTCGCAAGGCCATCGCCCAACTAAATTACATTTTCAATAGCTGCCTTAAATTAAACTACTTCCCTTCCACCTGGAAAAATGCAATAGTCCTAGCCTTTCCCAAACCAAAAAAAGACCACAAACTAGCAACAAATTACCGTCCTATAAGCCTTCTCCCAACCATGTCAAAAGTCCTAGAAAAAATTATCCTTCACCGAATTAAACAACATGAAAACACACATCAAGAAATCAGAGAAGAACAATTCGGTTTTAGAACATCCCACAGTACCACGTTACAACTAGCCTCAATTACAGACCAAATCACCAGAAACTTCAATTATAACAAAATAACAGCCATGCTCAATCTTGACATTGAAAAAGCATTTGATACCGTTTGGCACAATGGCCTCATCTACAAACTCCTTCAAACCAAATTACCCCCACATATCACCAAAATAATCCATTCCTACATCAGCGACCGAACCTTTCAAGTAAGAGTAGAAAACAAGCTATCAAACAAAACCCCCATACCGGCAGGAGTCCCACAGGGAGGGCTTTTATCCCCCATACTATTTAACTACTACATCAACGACATCCCTACATCAAAACAAACCAAATTCAAAATTTTCGCAGACGACACAGCCATAATCTCAGAATCCACCCAACCTAATCAAGCAAATAAATACATACAAGATCACCTAAATGAATTGGAGAAATACTACAGCAAATGGAAAATAAAAATCAACGCTGACAAAACTACGCTAATCCACTTTACCCATAAATTAAAACAATCAAACAAACCAGTAACTTTCAACGGACAAACAATTAAAACCCAAAACACAGTCAAATACCTAGGCATCACATTAGACAAAAAACTAAATTATAACACCCATATAGAAAACGCAACCCGTACAGGACACACAATACATAAAAACACGTACCCACTTATGAGCTATCAAAGCAAACTAAGCCTAAAATCGAAAACACGAATATATAAACAGGGTATCAGGCCTGTATTCCTGTATGCAAATCCCATATGGAGTAACACCTCAAACACAAACATGAACAAACTACAAATACTACAAAACAAATTCCTCCGAACAATACTCAATAAACCAAAATCCACCCGAACCAAAGAAATACACGAATCCACCAACATAGAAACCATCCCCATAATAATACAAAAACACACCAACAAATTCTACAAATACACAACAAAAAGACTGAACAAAACAAAAAACATCGGCACAACGAACGCCGAAAACACAAATATCAAAATCAAACATAAGCTATCCCATCACTTAGTGATATAAACCCCAAACAAAACTCAAACCACCTGAGACGTATATGTGTTTTTTTGAATCTGCATACCTCTAGAAAATCTCATATTCTCACACTATTCATTGCACACTAATCAAAAATTATATCATTAGATAAGATCATTGATCAGGTACTAATTGTAATCAACAAACTATAAATCTATATAACTAGTGTATTTCACCCTGTAAATATTCTTGTACATATAAATTTAACATAAATCATAATAAAAAAAGCTGTAAAGCAAAAAAAAAAATATGTGTTTTTTTGAATTAATTTCATTTCATCGATTCACTCCTTTGATCCAGAAGCAGCAGCAGCAGCAGCACCAGGAGCCGCAGCACAAAAGACGAATGGACTAGTGATGATTCCAGCTACTTGCAGTCTTCACATCAGCAGCATCGGAGACGGCTTCCCATCATATTAGAGTTCCTGAATTCGACGGTGGAGAACAGGGGCTGAAAACATGCAGTTTCACTGCACCATACCACATGCAGTTCTCACTGCAACCTTCCACTTGCAGTTCTCACTGCAAACTTTTCACCTGCAGTTCTCACTGCGGCTTTCAGCAGCATAGGCGAGAGATTCTCATGATCTTCGAGTTCCTGGTGGAGGTTTTCAAGATCGACCCGACGTTGGAGGTCCCGGGTTGAAAACATGCAGTTTTCACTGCACCCTGTCAGCCGCAGTTTTCACTGCGGCTCCGAGCTGCATCGGCGAGGGCTTCCCATGATCTTCGAGTTCCTGAATTCAACGGTGGAGATTTTCAAGATCGACCCGACGTTGGAGATCCCGGGTTGAAAATATGCAGTTTTCACTGCACTCTATAACCCGCAGTTTTCACTGCGGCTCTGAGCTGCATCGGCGAGGGCTTCCCATGATCTTCGAGTTCCTGAATTCAACGGTGGAGATTTTCAAGATCGACCCGACGTTGGAGATCCCGGGTTGAAAATATGCAGTTTTCACTGCACTCTATAACCCGCAGTTTTCACTGCGGCTCTGAGCTGCATCGGCGAGGGCTTCCCATGATCTTCGAGTTCCTGAATTCAACGGTGGAGATTTTCAAGATCGACCCGACGTTGGAGATCCCGGGTTGAAAATATGCAGTTTTCACTGCACTCTATAACCCGCAGTTTTCACTGCGGCTCTGAGCTGCATCGGCGAGGGCTTCCCATGATCTTCGAGTTCCTGAATTCAACGGTGGAGATTTTCAAGATCGACCCGACGTTGGAGATCCCGGGTTGAAAATATGCAGTTTTCACTGCACTCTATAACCCGCAGTTTTCACTGCGGCTCTGAGCTGCATCGGCGAGGGCTTCCCATGATCTTCGAGTTCCTGAATTCAACGGTGGAGATTTTCAAGATCGACCCGACGTTGGAGATCCCGGGTTGAAAACATGCAGTTTTCACTGCACCCTATCACTAGCGTTTCTGAGCGCAAGTCATTCAGTCATTTGTCCAACCATCGTTCAGCGTAAAGCTTATAACCTGCAGTTATCACTGCACCCTATAATCTTATTACCTGCGTTCTGACCGCACGGCTAAACTCCACAGATGAAGAACTGCGATGAGTTAAAAAGCCGCACTGCTAAGATGCACGCTTAAGCGGTAGTATTCATGGGCGCCCGCAGAAATTTTTCTCAGGGGGGGGAAAATAAAAATCATTGAAATATTGAGAGTGTTGTGCTGAAACACTATAAGGCCATCAAAATCTCAGGGGGGCTATGGACCCCCTGTCCCCCCTGCGGGCGCCCATGGTAGTATGTGTGTAATATGTGGACGAAATGATATCGTATGCATGTTTATTGTTCATACGTATTTTTTTGTCATACATTGTGCCATATTGAATCAATTTTGTCCCGAATCAAAGCTTATTCTAAAATGTTCTAGTAAATTTCTTGCCAAGGAGCAAAACGATTTTTAAGTAGAAATGAAGTTCAGTTTTCATTTTTGGACTCAATGAAAACATTTCATTGGATACATGTTTTTTCCAATGATATGTGAACAGCGATGGAAACCACGCCCGTTTTGGTGAACTTCCATTTGGCAAAAACCATTTTGCAACACAGAATATATCATGGACACTTATTTTAATTATTCTTGACTGACGCCTCCACCAATTTGCAACTTCTAATCTTCGATTGAGTATTCAAGTTGATGGATTTCTTACTCTAATATCTTATCATTGAAAAATTAAGTGCCCTCAAATGTTTTCTCTATTTTCGAGTAGTTTTAGAAACAATATTTTGTGAACAATTTTTTTGAAAATATTTGAACAAAATGAACCAAAAAACTTGGATCCAAACTTTCATTGAAAAATATATCAAGTTTTATTATACAATTAAGTTCAGAATAATTGGAAGTTCTGGTGTTTGTTGTACAATTCAGTTAAACTTTCTCATAACTAATGGTTCATTTCAATTGAAAATCCATAAATTACGAATTACGAATTATTAGTTACAAATTGGTGGAGGTGTCGGTTCATACAGCATCGCTCTATCTACAGGGTGTTTCAAAAAAAAAGGTGACATCTTTTCTAGGATAGGTAGAAAACTGAAAAAAAATTGAGGTCTGCTCAATAAAAACTTTTCGTTGAAGAAGAAAAATATACCAACCCATTTTTTACGATTTTGCCGAAACTACTCAAAACCTTGTAATGAAATTTTATGTGAATGTGTTTATGAAGCTGACAAATTCCAAGAATTTGTTTTTACCTCTGACTCTCATAGAGGCGCTAGAGTCACGATTCGTACCAAGTAGTATTGAACATTACTTTTTTTAAGGTTAGAATACTTGATCATAATATCAAGTGAACTCAAGCATCATTCAATTTTAAACCAAGAAGGTACTTTTGGTAAAACTCGACACTGTGTACTGTTCTCGGAATATTTAATTTGAAAATTATAAAGTAGTAACCGATGCTGGTATAATGTAATGATGAAGTTGTTAATTATCATTAGTAATTAGTATGCATTGTGGAATTAAATATTTTTGCGCGTCATCGATAAAACGGATACATGTTATCGAAAGGACAACATCCATTACTGAAAAAATAGTTCTGAGGAAAATGTATTCATTAAAAATTCATCTCATCTTACATTCAGGCCGCAACTGGCCAATAATAATTAACCTAAGAGTAACACGAGCTCAGGTGTTCGTGCCTAACTATTCTCATTTTCCGTATATCTGCTGTGTGTTCATTTTCATAATCGATCTACGGCAGCCTTGTGGCCCAGACAACCAACTTGTTGAATCAATATTAGCCTGAATGTGGTCCATTTCCGAGTTTGTAATCCTCTTTCGCTAAGTAGGTAGATTTATCTACCTGTGTTAGTATGGTACTTATGAACGTATTTGTCGAAATGAAATCTGGGATTCCCACACTCACACCCTGAAGGTTTCTGTTGCAACTGGAATTATTTGAGAGGTAGTAATCATGGAGTATCAACAGATCGGGGCTAGTTATTGTTCAAGAGTTGTGAATCAAATTCTATTTGCTTCGATTTGAAATCATCTTCACTATTTTCCTAGAAAATATCTGTATTCTTCAGATTGCTCATGTGAATAGAGTTTTACAGGTGAAAAATAGCAATGTGAAAGATGTGCACGGGTAAGAGGTAAAGTTTAGCAATTCTAGGTCATGAAGGCTGTGAAATTTTACTGAGTTTATGTTTTTTTTCACGATTATCGAAAACTGAAGTCAACGCATTTTTTTCCAACTCCACCAGGCTTAATGTTCAGACTCAATGAGATTACTCTTCAGATGTTTTGACAATGAAAGAATACCTTGAATCGAAACACATGGCTGCACTCAGCCACCCACCTCAGCCCGTGTCTCTTCAATTAGCTTCTCACATCCCCATAGCATTATTGTGACTTATGGCGCGTGCATATGAAGGATGTACTCGACAACGAACCGAAAATAGAACGTCAGAACAAGAATTCAATTCAACAGCCGAGCCTCCTCAGATGGCCCTACAGCCGTACCTAAATTATAATGTCAGAGAAACCCCAAACAGTTTAAATCAGAAACAAATACTCGAGCAATAATTAAAACCGCCCCTGCCGCAACTGCACTCGAAAGTGAAATATTCGAAAAGATGGGGTTGAACCCTCGGCGAGAGAAGCTGTGCGTGAAAAATGCACGCAGTTTGGACTCCTTGGAGCTTCACCGGGCCTTATGACATTTAAAGGTACAACCCTCGAGGGGTTTGAGAGAAAATAAAGAGGGGAGAACTGATTAATGGTAGTAATTTTTCATATTAAACCGTGATTTATATTTTACGGAGGTAATAAACAGAATTATTGGTTTCCCGCAGAAATAATTCGCATTTATTCTTTACTTTCATTTTCATTTGAAGAAAGACTAGATAAAGAACCATGTTCAGCCAGAGCCTAGACTGTAGATTGTATGAAGGAATAACAGTGATCTGCGACCTCGAGTTCTTTTGTGCTCGCTGCAATGATATCGAGTGCCCTAGTTGAACATTTTCTCATAGATCCAGTGATGCCTGCATAATTATGCTAGTATTTGTATCTTTGCATCAATTCTGTAATTCAAACGGTTCCTGAGATATTAGCAAAAAAGTGCTGCATTCAGCACATACGTACCATTACTTATTTGGTTCATTGCAACTAGTTTTGTAAGTATGCATCTGGGCTACAAATCATTTCCTTCAAAATTCATTCCCCGATTGCGTACCGAAGAGATCTTCAAAACCTGATGAACTACTGTGGCTTTGAGGCTCAGTCAGACTTCAACCAGCAGAAATAGAATTCATTTCACTCAGCTGATCCAGAAGAGAATCGGAAAATCTTTGTAGGTAACGATGAAGAGCTCTAATAGTTCCGTTACAGCTTTTCGTAGCCACGACAGCGACTACGTCGAGAATATAATACCTACTTGTAAATCAGGCAAAACATTCACATGTTTTCGCCACTCGACTCAGCTGCATGGAAATATCGGCTGAAAGCGCATTCAGATTTAACCCCGAGGACCATTTGATTCGGGGAAACCGTCTTTTCAACGCATTGTTCGAGCTGGTGGTGAACGTATGGAAAACGGGGATAAGTTTCGTATTCCGCGAGCGACTGAATATCGAATGGCTGAATTTCCGCCGATAATTGCATGGGCGGCTTTGGAATTTAATCGAGAGGAGCTTTTCGAACGAGTGGGAAGAAGGCTTTATCTGAGACCAACCTTGCTCGAATTTCAACGGAACATAGACTTACTGCTGGTAGTAAAACACTTGCCCTTCATTTCTGAAGCATTTCGCGTAAAGAAGAACTTCGAGAAATTCAAGGATAGAGTTTGAAAAGGAAAAAAGTTGTTCTGAAATCAATAAAATCATTTGAGATGTTGGTTTCAATCGTTTCAGAATTAGATTGTTCGCTATGAATGCCAGAAGTTGTGCCCGCACGAGATTGTTGAGAATGATCCTGAGTACGCCCCTGTCACCTTTACGATATTGGAAAACAGGCGGAGCTGGTAGCTGCAGACATATAGAATTCAACTGAGAATGTAGCAATGAAAAGACTATACCCGATTATAGGAAGAAGAAGCCAAATCAACAGAAACACGAAATTGAGGATCATAAAAGCAGTCGCCAGACCGCAGCTAACATATGGATCTATAGCATAGGCTATGCAGCGAGAACCCATATAAAGAGAAAGTACAGAAAACAAATTTCTGAGATGGGCATAAGACGCCCCCTGGTTTGTAAGGAATGAACAAATCCGAAAAGACATAAAATGGGAGCCCATTACTACATTCATCAAACGAAAAGCTGCAAAAGCCTATGAAAGAGCTAGTGGACATCCAAATGAAGACCTTAGAAGGTTAGTTGACTATGACTCCGCTGAAGATGAAAAAACAGAGAATTTACCGCAAAAGACATAGAAACGTATTGCGAAAATGAAGATATAGAACTGCACACTTAGAGAAAGATATACAATTGACGGATAAACACAAACACTCAGCATAAAAGAATGCAAAAGAGAAAATAACAGATAAAAAGATGGAAGGTTTAAAGGCTTATGCCCGGAACCAACCGCAAAAGAGGTGTTTAGTCGGTAAGAATCCGACACTACCCAGAAAGACTGGGTTTCTGATGTAAGATTCACCTCTTCTATAACAAAAAAAAAATCACTTAGATTATTAGAAGAGTCCCAAGAAGTGTCATATTTTCAGGAAAGAAGTAAAGTACTTAGAACGTCAGAGACAGGCATCAGCATCGATCCAGATAAGTTGAATAAAGATTGTGCTAGGATTTGTCAGTGTAATAAATCCAGAATATCAGAAAAAAAGGATTTCGTTTGGACTGTGGAGTTTGAGACTGTCTCAAAGTATTTGAACGACTCCCATCTTGATTTATCCACAGGACAACAAAAATTTCATATTCATACACGAATGCTCGTAAAATGTTTTTAATCTTGAGAAATTCGGGATAGGTGGGCATAAATTCAACTCGGCCTCAAGGATGAAATCAAAACAGTCATGAGTATTCATGAACGCAGTACTCATATTAGCATGTATTATTATCTCCGCCCTCTCGAATTGAACCATAACAAAAGGGATCCATTCACGGAAGTTCTTCCAGTTGTGTATAATCAGTCCCGTCAAATTCGGAACCCTACAATACTCGACTCGAACACATCGCTATTTATATCCAAGACCCTCTAATAGTTTCTTTCCATTCCCTTATTCAGTTTCTGAATGCACAGGGATTGAGAATGTGCCAAAAAGGGCCTGGGACGGAGAGTAATCTGGATTCAGGCCATCCGCCCTCGGCCGAAGTAAGTGATATATGCTTTCTCATTCTCATTGTGCCCACCGAATGGACAATGAGGCTGAATGTGAGAGAGGATGTCCAATCGGGTTCGTGCTCAGGAGGAACGTGGAGTATCATTGTTATTATGGAGAGGATCATCTTGTTCGATAAGCTGGACTACACAGCTTAATTTCATTCGCGTAGTGGGGTTGGAGCGAAAAGTGAGATTCGAATATGAAAACGGATTAAAACAGATGCGCCTCAGCTCCTCTACTCTCTCCTCCTTGTCCACAGCAACAGTGAAACAGGTGTCGTCCGCCCACAAAATATGCTCAACAAATACCATAATTTTTGAAAAATCATTAATACATATACAGGGTGAGTCTTTGACTTGTACATATATTTTAACTGTAGATTCCTCTCATCAAACGAAACACTTTTTTCCCATGCCATTTTTCAAAATTCGGTTTGGTTTGGGAGATACAGGGTGTCGAAAATCCACGAAAAAAACACTTTGCTGTTCATATCTTCGGAACCGTTATTTCAAATGAACTGAATTTTGGTTGATACTTTACTCTATTCATGGTGCATATTCCTCAATCGAAACTTATTCAATATCTCTCCTAGTTCAAAAGTTACAGGGTGGTCGACTCATAAATTCATGTAAAAACACTATCAAATCACTTGAAAAGGATAAACGGTTCATATTTTCGAAAGAATCAACCATTTTAGAGAATAAAAGTATTCCTATATTTTTTCAATAAAACGCGTCATTTTCGAGTTATTCCTGAATGTATACAAAGAAATTTGAGGAAAAAATCATGAATTTCATAAAAAATCTGAATGCTTCCCTGGCTTAAATATCATCGAATATTGTTTCTTCTCTGGTCTCTTAACAAATTAACAATGTTGTCAATGTTTATCAACTGAATTCCGAGAAGCATGAAATTACACAGTTTATAAGCAAGTTTCTATTAAAAATTTATACCCGTCCTTCAGGAAAATATCTATCTTCTTAACAATATCCTCTTGGAATTTTTAATCGACCCTACACGGTTTTCACATCACAAATCACAAGCATCACCTGTTTGCTTTATTCTCTGCGAGTAAATAAATAAATGAATTGAATCCATAATCCATGTAGAAAGGTTATCGCGTTTAAGCGTCGTTCATTTTATCACAGACTGGCTGGCCTGTGATGAGACACCACAGAACAACGGCTTGTCTTGCGTGGCGGCTACATCGCAGCCAGCAGCGCACCGCGACTGAAATTTAGATCGGCGAGAATCAGAACTACTCGTTTGGCATTTCCAAAGAGCAATGCGTAGAAGCCTTTAGCGATAAGTAAACAATACTAGTTCTTCCGTTAACGATAGGGGACGTTCTGCTTTCTTGAGTTCCATTGTTGAAGAGAAAATCTGGCAATCTGGCATCATCTTCTCTAGAATTCTGTGATCACTATCACATCACAGAGGAGATGGATTAGGTTAGGTCATTGATCTCGAATCAGATGACTTTGAAATGGAGTTAGGATAGGTTAGTGAGAAACTAATTTTTATAAGATAGTTTCAGGGTATCGAGGCAAATATGAACAAATTATTAGTGTTTACAAACTAATCTTCAGGAAAATCGAAGAAGGAACTTATTTTGGTGTGAGAAATATGGGATTTCAATTGCAGAAATGATGGGACAAAACTTAGCGTTTTTGTTAGAATATCGTGTTGGTAACATTCTTATTCAAATAAGGTTAGTGCTTGAGTATTTTCTAAATGTATCACCCAGAATATCTAATAATCACATCAATTTCAATTGAAAAATATGAACTTTGAGGTGTTTGTAGAGAATAATATCAGGGACGCATTTAGCCCAATTTTTTTTTTCAAATGGCTATATCTCTTCAACCGAGCCGAATTCGGAAAAATGGAAAATGAAAAAAAGGTTTCTTTAGGCCTTAAGAATCTACAGTTAAAATATATGTACAAGTCAAAGACTCACCCTGTATATGAGGAAGAGCCTCAATTATGTCAAGAGGAGCCCATTCGGAGAAATTATTTTTCGTACATAAACACCATAACTGATATCTTAATTACCAATGAAAAGTTTTTGAAAATGAATGCAAATAATGTGTTTTATTTATTCTGAAGAAACCGCGCAATTTGAATCAGAAGCAGGAGTTCCCCAAGGATCCATACTAGGACCGCTACTCTATAACATATACATACATGATATACCAAGAAATCCAAGATGCCTGCTTGCTCTATACGCAGACGATACGGGCATAGCAATAAGGCACACAAATACAAAAATAATTCACAAAAGACTTCAAAAAGCTGCAGATGATATCAGTCAATGGTGTAATAAATGGAAAATCAAAATCGATGGAGAAAAGAGTCAAGCAATACTCCTTCAAAAGGGAAGACTGAAGATGGAATTGAAGATATCCATAGACGATAATGAAATTGAATGGAAGAATGAAGCTAAATACCTAGGAGTAATATTAGACAAAGGACTAACGTGGAAACAGCACATTAAGTATGCAGTGGATAAAACGAATGTAGCAATGAAAAGATTATACCCGATTATAGACAGAAGAAGCCAAATGAACAGAAACACGAAATCAAGGATCATAAAAGTAGTCGCCAGACCGCAGCTAACATATGGATCAACAGCATGGGGATATGCAGCGAGAACCCATATAAAGTAGATACAAAGTACAGAAAACAAATTTCTGAGATGGGTATTAGAGGCCCCCTGGTTTGTTAGGAATGAACAAATCAGAAAAGACATAAAATGGGAGTCCATTGCTACATTTATCAAACGAAAAGCTGCAAAAGCCTATGAAAGGGCTAGTGAACATCTAAATGACGACCTTAGAAGGTTAGTTGACTATGACCCCGCTGAAGATGAAAAAACAGCGAGAATTTACCGCAAAAGACCTAGAGACCAATTGCGAAAATGAAGATATAGAACCCCACACTTAGTGATGAGATATCCAATTGAAGGATGAACACAAACACTCAGCGTAAAAGAATGCGAAAGAGAAATAAGACAGAAAGATGATGGAAGGTTTATTGCGAATCGATATTGGTACATTGTGTTCATACCTCCATGTTCCGTTGCATAAGGTAAGATAATCTGGACATTCATATTTCCCATTCAGATGATGAAAAAATACAGTTCATGCTGGCAATACATTCTCGACAAATAATAACCGACATTCACAGAATACCCGATGCATCCAAAACATTTCCAGCTGAACAATGGGCCTGGGAGTACTGAACCATTGAAGTCAACGAAATACGTCAATCGAAATTGTTAACGAACATAATGCATCCCAAAATCATTTCATAACATCCCGACAGCCTATTCATTCCATAAATTCAGAAACGTATTTCGGAATATAATGCTAATGTTGAATATGACGTGAAAAAAGGACGGACGTTTACGTGAAGCGTAAAGCAGATGCTCTTTGCGTCGTTCTTTCGAAATGTACACAAAACTGCACAATGATAATCGCCGAGATACATAATTATAAAAAGCGAAATAAGCCAGAGAAGAGCCTTATTAATTCGGCGTTATTGTGATAGAAACAATGGCAGTCTACGTCATGTTTCCTGCTTCCAAATGAGTCGAGCGGGCGATTTTACAGCAGTTTCGTCGTATCCCTCTTCCCCTAAAACGGCGTTTTGAGGTTCGGTGGAAAAGTCACCGAATGCGCGAAAGGAGAAACTGTTGAATATTGCTTATTTCGTTTCTTGACTGGAACGTGCCAGAGAAACTCTAGTGCACATTACGAAATATCGGAGCGCCAGGTCGAAGGAATACATTCTGGGTCTCATTAAAAATTTTCACGAGTGAAAACTTCTGTGAGTCATTTTTCATGCCTATGGCTGAGTTCACAAAAGGCGATTCGGAATTATTTTCTCGTTCTACGCCTCCGCATCTCATCCTACATAAGGACAAATCCGTAAAAAATGATATTCTATGAGAATCTTCCGTGAATGAAATGATTATGTGATAAGAATTCGTATAATCACTACTAACCTGCGAATCGGAATTATAGCAAATGGAATTGACAATTGAATTTATGAAATTTCAACATGGTTTCAAACAACAACAGAGACTTATGTGCATGAAAAGGTTCTATATAGCGAAACTTTCACACGAAGACGTAGATCGCTGAGCAGATCTTTCCACGAAATCGGTTGCACTAAATGCGTACGATAGCAGAAAAATTCGAGGCAAAAATCGTGGGATTTGCAACGTGGCAGTACCTACTATTTGATTGATTCGTAAAAACGAAGAAAGAAAATTTTTAATTTGATTGGTTTTTAAAAACGAAAAAGGAAAATCTTTAATTAGATTGGTTTTTAAAAAACGAAGAAGGAAATCTTCAATTCGACTTGGAGACGAAAAAGGCAGTAACTGGAGAAGCCTTAAACGGGAAGGTTCTCAGTTGACTCGGGATACGGTTCGGAAGTTAAGAGTAGCTGGGGAAACCTTAAACGGGAAGGTTCTCAGTGTACTCGGGATGCGATTTTAAGGCAGGTTTAAGGGGTTCTTCAGTTTTTTGGAAGTACGGTCTCCAAGCGGAGACGGAAACAGTTAAGTTTGAATCGGAAGGGAGTAGCAGGAGAAGTCTTAATCGGGAAGATTCTCAGTTGACTCGGAAACGGTGTTAGGGTAACTCATTTTTAGTTCTTTTGGAAATACGATCTCAAACGGAGACAGAAAAAGTGTTAAGTCGAAAGTAAAAAGGTTTTTCTGAAATTACTTATCCGAATTATTTAGATTGCCTCTTCTCGGTAGACTGGGAGTGAGATTAATCTGCGAACAGCGAATTAGTGACGTGTTTTTGTGTTTCTTTTGTTTTTCAGGATATTTTCATCATCCTTAGGATTACCTGCACGAGGAGAAAGGTCAGGTATTTTTGTGTATGCTTAGCTTGTTTGAGTATTGTTAGAAAGCTGCATGCAAGGCTAGATATCTAGAAATCTACCACAAGTCTGTCTTTGAAGTGTATTGTTTTTGAGATCTCCCTTAAATATTTGGAAATTTGAGTTGCATTATTTCGAGATCATCCCATGTTTGCGGTTCAGGGTTATTTTGATGAACCCCCAAGCTTTTGATGATTTAGTTTTGCTCTGTAATTCTAACTTGATTTGACAATTTTATTTGGTTTTTGACAATTTAATTTTGCTGTGAAATTTGTTGTTTGTTTCGATAATATGAATTCGATTTGGCGAATTGATAGAATATTTTGATAATTTAGTCTTTTGACGTGACTGGATTATAGAAAGGGTCCATATCAGGCATTTGTCTCGTACTGTGCATGAAATATTGTTGAAATAAAAAAAATGGTATCTTTTTATTCTTCATTTATCGTCAAGGGAAAAATTTGCCGTTTTTGTTTTTGGAAAACAACACGAGTTCTGGTAACTTGACATCCAATTAACAGAACGCACATTCGAAAAATTATTCAATCAATCAACAGATTATCTCATCCAAAAAAAATGTTTTCAGCAAAAAACAAAGTAGCTCATCGTTTTTAGTGATTTATCCCTAAAATTATCCGTGGTGAAGCAAAAATTGTTGCTTATGGGGTTTTGCAGTGAAATTGTTTAGGGGGATGCTCGTAAACCTTTAAATTCGCAATCGAAAGATGTCCCACTCCAAATAAAAATTGATCTGTCTCGAAGTTTTCGTATAAAGTCATATTTACGGAAATATAAGGCTGGAATGTTTCATGTGGGTCATCCAGTAAAGATTTTTGTAGGTTTCCATTTCCTTCTGAAACAAATCGATTGCTACGAACATGAGGAACAAAATGGAGTATGCTGAAAACTGTTTTGGTAGAATTTGGGTTAACTACTCCATATAGCAATGTAATTAAGATTCTGCCAGGAGATTTGCAACCTTCGGTCGACCACTGCCCACAAAACATCGACCTGGAGATCCGGAATTCATTACCCCCTCCCGAAATAACGACATTCTTATAAAATTGAAAATTCCTCACACTCAGTTACCGAGTCGGAATCGGGGGCATAAAGTTTGCAGCATCCAGTCCTGGCCACCACACGACAACCATTACAATGACCCGTATGAAAGAGACAAGCGGGGGGAAAGTTCTATCTGGAACGGCATAACTTTCAGGAGGAAGCTCCTGTCGCATAATTAGTGGGAGACCGCGAAATGTAGCCAGTTGTTCTACCCTCACAATAAACTCTCTTCCCATTCCTCCTTTCAGTCATTCCTTTCTTTTTTCACGCGGGCCCCAAATTTTGACGTATCACGGCTAGATCCTAGAAAATATTAACATTGATGGCTTCTAATTTGGTGTGCATTTTTCGAAATATCATTCGATGTTTTGTAAAGGGACGAGGCGTTACTGGCGTTGAGCCCTCAATTTTAATACTCCTTTTGGTATTTCTGCATTCTTCATAAGGTT
The DNA here is from genome assembly GCA_910592335.1 of Adalia bipunctata. Classification (NCBI taxonomy): domain Eukaryota; kingdom Metazoa; phylum Arthropoda; class Insecta; order Coleoptera; family Coccinellidae; genus Adalia; species Adalia bipunctata. The sequence continues at coordinate 7,023,036 of OU342955.1, read as the reverse complement.
ATCTATCCCCCTGCGAATTTTGAGAGAACCCTCATTTATTGAGATCTTTCCTGCGTCTTGAAGACTTATTCTATATTATATTATCTACTAAAACGGTAACTCTGTGGTCCGGCACGGGGAATCTGTCGAAAAAGTGGGTCCAGAAGAATCTTATTATCGCAGCGAAGCTGCGGTACAGGAAAGAAATTTTTACGCGGTTGGAAAGAGGAATGATCGATTCGTACGTGGGCGAAATTTCGATCCTCTAGGCGATGCAGAAGTATTTTAAAAAAATTCGCGAAAATCGCGAAAAAATTCGGCAAAAAGGGCCATTTTAAACTCGATAAAACTTTTTTCGCAGATATCCCGGCCGTGATGTGAATATAAGGATCGAAAGAAGAAGAGTCAACGCAAAATAGCTTGGTATTCATATTTTCCATAATTTCCCCATTTCTTCAGGAAAACTGATCAAAGTTTGAGATTTCTCCTATAAAATCGCCGGATCTGCAGAGATCACAGAGAACTATTTGACATTGCAGCTGTAAGCTGTCAGAGTTTGGCCTCAGCCTTCTATAGAGAAAGCCCGGAACACAATCTGACAACTGCGCTCAGCTCAGATTCGCCTACCGATAAGGAAAACTGCTTAAAAGGTAGATCTGCTGGCCCAAACTATATTAAAACATAATTGAAATGTACAAAACAATAAACAATATACATATATCGAAAAATAAAATTGCACAGAAGGCACTATTCCATTGCAGCTGAATGAAATGAAATAGTTCATTCCCCACTATTTCATCGAGTTGAATAAATAAATAAAACAAATTTCTGATGAAAATCATAGATATTCGCCTGGAAATTCTTGCCGAAGAATTCCATTTACATGGAGTGAATATGTATCACTTCCCATGTTTATATTCCATATAAACTGCTCCATGCGACTCACTGGTAAGTAAACATGACAGCAATATTTTCGAACTCTTCTACAAACAAGATATTTACACATGTGTGACATCCATAATGAAAGCTCGCATTCCATAGTCGACGATGTGCATTAGTTTATTTATACTATAATATCGTGGGAATACACGGAAATAATTTCGTGCCATACACAAACATCAAACATGTTTTGAACCATTAATATCATTCAACTTCAGAATTTATAGTAAAAAATCGAATATACAGATTATTCTCCGAAAAATTTTAATGTTTCCCGAAAAAAAATCATAGCACTGATCTGAAGTAGGAAATTTTCCTGGCTCATTCAAACCCGTAGCAATAGCGGTCAATATTCAGTAACTGAATTTATCCGACGCTGTTTTGTTTCATATTAATAAACAGGGGAATCTCACAATTTCACGTTGCTGAAAAAAATCGAGCACGATTAGTCCATTCAAATAGAGTTTCAACATACTGTGGCGACTGACGGTTCACAGCATGTGTAGCATTCTACACACGCCGCTCACATTCAAGCAAGTGATCAGCAGAGGGCGCCACCCAAAAGCGATAGCAGGGTACCGCGGTCCGATCAGTTTTAAGTCGAAACAATTCGTTCAGCACAATCTACAGCAACACGCTCTAGAGCAAATGTACTTGAGAGTACTCAGTACCCTGAAGTTTAATGGAGCCACCCCTCAATAATAGTTCAGATTATTTTGGGTTGTCTCCATTTGTCCACAACAATGCTAATCAGTACATCGACTCAGAATCTGAACCTGTGATAATTTCTGTGGTCATTTGACCTTAAAGTTTCACTGACCAATGACGCAGTGTCTTTAACTACCGTGCTGAACTAATGAAGCGAAACTTTCTTTCATGGTCACGCAACTCTTTTTCTTTATATCCATTTGTTCATTACTATATAAAATTAATCAACCTTTTCATTTTCATATAGCACTGATAACCCTACATATGTATTAATTTACTCAGGACACGAATAATGAAATCTCACCTTAGACCTCTATAAACATGTCATATGTCAACGATAACAAAATGAGCGTTACTGATGGTGCACTCGATAGCGACTGAATTTATTCACAGGAAAGAGACTGTATATTGAATGGACGATTGAGAAACGGGTTACATTTGATTTATTTCGAGGTATTTATAAGTTACGAAGATTTAGTCTTCGGTTTTTACAGGATACTGAGGGTGGCATATTCAAAAATGAAATTCACGAATCAATCTGTCATTTAGAATAGGGATGGATCCATGGAACATATATCGAATGGTATAACAAAATTAACCAATTCAATTCAATTCAATTTCAATTCAATTTTATTCATTCAGAAAAATCAACATTACATACAAATATTTTCTACAACCTGGATACGTAAGCAAGCTTGTGTTGTATCCACTTTATAAAACAGGATTTATTGTGCATGTCCTAATATACTAAGTGGAGATTGAGAGACTTCTCCAAACTGAAATAAAAAGTAAACAAAAACAAGTGGAAGAAAACCGAAAGTGAGAGAAAAAAGAAAAGAGAAAAAAAAAAAAAAGAGAGAAGGAGGAGCTATCAGACTCACATCAACAGGGATAAGAGGCCAGTGTAATTGTCAGAGACGTGAACCCTAACTTTTTTATTAAACAACCTCCCTGTCAATCGTTTGAGGTCCTGTGGAAGGGCGTTCAACAGGCGAATTCCATTATACAAAACGCTCTTCTGGCATACCGTCTTATTCTGACGAGAACAAGTAAAATGTCCAGAAATATTCTGTCTCGTACCGTACGCGTGATCAGTTTTCTTGAGATCTCCTCTCTTGTGTAAATATTTTATTAGTGAACAAATGTAGATTCCCCGAACATCCAAAAGACATTCTGATTCAAAGACATTTTCCAAATTCATTCTGTTCTCAAGTCTGAAAATTAACCGGACTACATAGTTTTGCGTCACTTGAAGCTTTTTTAAAGCATTCAGATAAGCTGATCCCCATATAATGATACCATATTTTATTATAGATTCAACCAAACTATTATACACCAGCATTATCGTTCTTTTATCCAAAATATTTCTTAATATATAAAACTTGTAAGTCAATTTCCTTAGACGCTTTGCTGTTTGATCAATATGTTCAGTGTATTTAAGGTGTTTATCAAGATATATACCTAAGTATCTGATAGAATCGACTCGTTGCACCTCCTGTGACGTGCCTCTGATCTTAAGGGTTGGCAGATTATTTTTTTCTCCGGCCCTAGTAGCAGAGAAGGCAATATATTTAGTTTTTAAAAGATTTAATTTTAAACCCGATCTGTCAAGCCAAGCTTTCACATCATTAATAGCTGACTGTGCTTTGTCCCATACTTCCTCCCAAGTAGATCCCGTGCAGTTCAGCACCGTATCGTCCGCATACGAGACAATAGTACACTTATTGTAAGAAAGGAGGTCATTAACAAAAACCAAGAACAGAGTGGGACCTAGAATTGTTCCCTGAGGTATACCCATTTTGACTGTTCTTCTACCACTTAATTTGTCCCCCATGCGAACTTGTTGGTGTCCATTCGTCAGGTAACTCTGAAACAGTGAAAGAGCATCACCTCTTATGCCCACACCTTCTAACTTTTCAAGAAGCAAACCATGCGACACGGTGTCGAACGCCTTTTGGAGATCCAGGAAAACAGCTATATCTTTTCTATTACTATTGAAGTTTTCCAATATTTCAGAAACCAAAACTTCTAGTGGACGATCTGTTCCTATACCCTTACGAAATCCATATTGTTTATCCGATATTATTCTGTGTTTGTTTAAAAATGTCCACAATCTGCAATTAATGCATTTCTCAAATACTTTTGAGATACTATTCATCAAGGAAATTGGACGATAATTATTCATCTCATCTTTACTTCCTGATTTATGAACAGGAACGACAACACTCTCCTTAAACTGCACCGGAACCTGCGAGGTTTCGAAAATCAAGTTGAATAAGTGAGCAAGGGGTTTGGAAATGAAGGTTTTTACCGTCTTCAAAACAGTAGCAGGAATTTCGTCAATGCCGGGCGCAGCGTTATTTTTAAGTCCAGATATCAGTTCTTCAATTTCACAATAAGTTGTAGGTTCAATAAATAAGGACTCTCTACATCCTTTATTCCGCATTTTATCCCGAGTTGTTACGTTTTTGTCTATAGAATTTGATATTTCAGTACCCATCTCGACAAAGAACTCATTGAAGCAATCAGAGATTTCTTTCCTGTCATGAATAATATTATCCCTTATTTTAATTTTTTCAACTTCATATTTGCCTTTCACCCTATTTGATGCCTCATTTATTAAATCCCATGTTTTTCTATAATTGCAATTTGGTTCCTTCAGTTTTTTAGAATAATACTCATTTTTAGTTAATCTAATCAAGTTGTTTAGGATTTACATTTTCACTATGTTCAAAATAAATTGCAAAAGTTGAATTTGATTATCCAATTATTTTTAACAGAAAATATAAATGCATTTCGCCACTTTATCCCTATCTTTCCTTCACATTGAATTTTCAGTGTCACCTCCATGTTCCACGAAATTTTAGCATAATATGCCGTGTGTGATAAGCATCGTCTATGTCATTTACAATGTCGTGATAAAAGTAACATTCTTCTTCTACGAAAATGATTGATAACACCCAGAGGTGACATTTTTATCGATGTTGAATTTTTGCACGACATGTTATGAATACCACAATTGAATTATAAGAATTTCTATTAAAGCTTTCGTGACGAACGGCTCCTATTAATAGCTACCTACCACAATGAAATTCCAAGAAAGATCCACGCAAACTCAACAGTATATTTCGATGATTGAGCTTCTAAGGGGGGATTTGCAATTTTCAATACCAAGAATTTCATATCGAAGTATGGCAATCCTGAATCTCCGAATTTATGAATAATGAGATGCAATATAGAATGAATCTATTTCGGGCTTTCATTTTATTGAAGCTCAGGCATCTTTTCGTTTATTTCGAGATGCGTTTTATGAGGAACGTTCGTGGTCTCTAATTAGACCAACGATAAAAGTATTATGGGACAGTTTTAAGATGTCATTCCCATTAATCATTCCATTTCCTGAAGGCAGTAACTATCTGAATCAAAAGAAAGCCGGATCACGTTAATATATCTTTGGATGCTCCTTATTTATTTCAACGCAGCAGTTACTTTCTCATGGAATTGCTTGAATTCATGAATATCTCACTGTAGATCATTTGCTATTTATTTCTGATATTCACGAATCGCCTTCATGTCAGTTCACTAATTTATTCAGTGGATATTGTGTACGTTATTCACGAGCAGAATATTTCCACATTATATTCGTACTATTCGATGAGGAACTATTGAAAACGCGTTATAGTCTTTGAGAATTGTGGAAAGTTAATTGATACTACTAGAGGAGCAAACGCTTGTGTCATAAAAAAAAATGACTGGACTATAGGTGTAATGTATGGTCACCCACAACATCGTACGGACAGTTCAAATTATTTTTGGCATTTCCAACAACTGCTCAATGTCTTATCGGAACTATCTCAACATTTATCAAACTGATACGAATAGAGATATTCAGAATGAAAACACAGTTTCGGAATAATTTATTATTCGCGTGTTTAGATCCCGCCCTCGTCATGATACAGATGGTGTCTACTCATTTTGAGGAATATCAATTAAGGCACTATTTTATGGCTCATTTATATTATACGGCAGTTCAAGATGATACGACGTAACAAAGCAGGCATTACCTAATTGGATTTTCATTGTGCAGGGATATGAATATTGTGAATATAATGATGAATTCCCACCAAACATGCGAATAGATTGATTGTGTCCATTATATTTACCGAATAATGAAATAATTATATTCCTCGAGAGTTATATATTTTAAAATTGAAAAAAATCGTGAAATGTATTGATTTTGGGGTGATTGTCATTCCTCTGTTGATCTCTGCTTCCTGACTTTCCATTTTCAGCTTCATCAGATGTCCAGAATACACATATCCGCTCACTGAGTCGACATTTGAGCCTGTTAAATTAATTGGGGCTGCATTTATTGCCAGAACTTTGGTCCTGGAGATGTTGGTGGTAGGTTCAACTTTTCTCGCAGTTATGTTCAATTCGGAGATCATCTCCTTCAGTTGTTCTAAGTCCTACTTAGATGATGTAGTCAGCCAAACGGGGTGATGGTTTAAATACCAACCATAGCAGCTGATTTCTCTGTGGTCCAAATTGAGTTGTTTGAAGACGTTCTGTCAGTGTAAGCAGCTTCGGTGAAATTGTGTCACCTCGTCTGACTCCTCTTTCTAGCTTCATTCAGTCATTTATAAGTTCTATCGGGTGTTTTTTTGGGTTGATAGAATTTTCGATAGGGATAACTGTCATATCTCATATCTCCCGCTCTTGTGATCGTATCCAATTTTTGTTTGTATATTGTTAATAAGCATTGTCCTATCCCTAGGCATAATGAAATCAATTTCGAAAAACCCAAGGTTTTGGGTGAAAAATTGCATTAGGGTTACGACCCCCCAAAAACATCATATTCGTCATCGTCAAGAAATCCCTGGCGAATCTGAAGGCGTCTTTCGATCTGGAAGATCTACTATCTATTTGAGCCATTCAGAAAACCCCTTTGGCTGATCAGTATCACCTATACATTGAGTACTGTGAGCCTCTGAACGAAACACAAAAATGAAATATGCAAAACAAAAAACAGGAAAAAATCGGGTAAAAGAAGGCCTATGCGGACAAGTTTGGTATCAAGATATAGGTATTCGAGTGCGCTGAATTCAATAAAGAAAAAGTCAAGTCGTATCTAGCATAGTTTAGATTTTCAATTGCGAAATGGCATTTGTCCAAAAAATCGAAATTCCAAATCGTCATATTTTCCGCTCTTGTGATCTTATCCACTTTTTGTATCTCTAGGCATAATAAAATCGATTTCGAAAACCGCACATCCGGAATTATTGTTTGTAGATTGCGAATAAAAAATAATAGACCTTTCACATCATATTCGAACACAAAGGGAACACATAAAGTTTTCAATGTTTCCCATCATGTCGCTAGGACCTCAAAACTCGATTCAATTTCAATCGAACGATATGAGAAAAGTTGGTCCCAGAACGAGTCAATCGAATGTTCATTAAACAATTTCCGAACGTCAAAGTTCGAAACCTTCCAACAACGCCAATATATAACCTAGTAATGACACTGAAACCTGCAGAGTGGGTACCGGAGTTTAATTCGAGCAGAATTAATCGTGCGAAGGTGAATACCCAGCACCCTATAAAATGATCATTTCGAGTTTACGGAGCGTGATTTACTCCCCCGTCCCCTGAATGCCCCAAACTTTCCCCCCGGCGTGGTTTATCGGACCCGATGCCATTATCGAATTTAATTAACGGGATCTCGCTTAGTGATTCCTCGTGTAAGGAGGTTCAGAGAGGTCCTCCGGTCTGCTAAGTTGTCTTTGGTTGTTCGATGCTCTTTACGACCCACTCTGGCCAAGTTGTCCAAAGAGTGTTCCAGCCTCGTCTCAAACCGCATACGGGTCTGAGTATTTCGAAAAGATATTCGGGCCCTCCATTCGGATCTTATAGTCCGTTCAAATATAAGAAGGAGCTTTGTAAACAAACAAAATCGTCTGGTTTGCGCACAATAAAGCTCCTATTGGTTAAGCCATCATAACGACGCTCCCTTCGACCGCCCTAAGAGACTGCCAGGATCGTACTCGGACTGTGGATGGTACTGGATAGAAATGATTCAATAATTTGAGTCAGCAATTTCCACATTAAAACTTTTTTCCTCAGAAACTCGAGTGCAAAATTTCTGTTATGATTTGCAACTGTCATAAACATTTTATATCCGACGTACCCTATTTTTCTATTTTGTTTTGTTTTTATATTATTATCTACTAAATAATTTCTTTTTCGGATGCTCGAGATTGCGGCAAGATAATTCCAGGAAACACCAGAGTTTTAGAATCTTGCAGGATTCCGACAAAGTTATTCCGAGAAACACCAGATTTGGGTCCTTTTCCCTTATGGGTGGAAGCCATCTTGATTTGCATGAATATCGAAGTTTTCAATTGACGAGACTCGAAAAAGATCTCTGTTCAAATTTATAATGGTCATTTACTTGTTATATCCGAAATATATTTAGTTTCGGTCCATGATTTTATATTATTTTGTACGAAACTCTTTGTCGGCTGCTAAAGATTCCGACAAGATAATTCCGGGAAACACCAGGTTTGGGTTTTTTCCCTTAATGGATTAAAGCCATCTTGATTTGCATAAATATCGAAGTTTTCAATTGACAAGACCAGTTAAAATACCTATAGAGCTACTTTGAAGGTCTAGCTGTTGAAAGTGTTTATAGATTTTGTTGTGAAAAGTGTATTGTGTTGGAAAATCTTTTGACAAAGTGTATATAGTGTTTATAGAACAATGTCGAACTCGGAAACGGATACTGCATCTGAGGGTGATATGTGGGGACCAACACGAAAAAGGTCCAAAAGGTCGCATTTCTCTACTGAAGAGAAAGAGATAATTTTGAACATTTTACGGAAAGAATTGGAAGAACATCCTGATTTATCGAAAAGAGACTTAGTAGAAATTGTTTCAAAATCCTCAGAGGTGAGTGATTCAGCTGTATTCAGAATTCTCAGAGAATATGAAGAGAATAAAACATTGACGCCACCTAAGAGGAGAGCCCAGTCGTTAAAAATAATCGATTAGGTTGACGATTTCGATATGAACCTTATCAGAAGAATTGTCTACGGTTTTTTTTCCGGAATGAAATCCCAACGATTTCTAAACTTCTAGAAATCGTGAATGATGACGACAGTTTGCCAATTTCAAAAAAACAACGTAATGCGTAATGAAATCGACATTTGAGTATAGTATACCTAAACCTCAGAAAATGTATGAATAATATAAGAATATTCCGGATCCCTACATCTGGTATTCATACAGTAGCATTGAGGAAAGAAGCAATTCACCTCGAAAAAAATCGCATTCACATCATGTGTGAACTCGAATATTAAGTAGAGTATGCAATCGCAAAACGGAAAAGGTGGAAAGAGGCTAGTGGAAACACTGTATACGTAAATTCGAAAATGTACCAGGATGGGAAGTAGGTCATCGTCCCGATCGAAGTTTAAAAAGCATGTTTCACAGATCCTAGTAGCAAACAGCATTTATTCAGAGGCATTCCGTTCGTAGACGAAAACGAAAATCGAGTTTTAAAATCGTGAAATATTTTCTCGCATCATTCGTAAATGAAATGTCAAATCGAGTGGAACTGCAGATACTGAATGGAATGTTTGCGTTTTCTTTTTGGTCCTCCCTGGATCCAGAGTGGGTAATCAAGTAATGCTGCTTGAAAGCTAAAAGCTAGCGCTACATACATAAGCTTTCTACCAATTAAGAGGTAACTGAAATCAGATGAATGTTTTCAATCCTGAGTTCATCCTGATTGCAGGACACTGAGAATGGTAGAATTTCATTCCATTTGATTTTATTTATTTATCTCTCGGAAAATGCCCTTTTCATTAGAAGTATCATTCATCCTTGAAGTTATACGAGTTAAGTTTGAATGATGCTAGTTTTTTGTTGTGAGATTTCTTCATGTTGCGAGTTTTCAGCAGGTTCTTTGTGAACCCTCAAAAATATAAGGAACTACCTATGGAGTCTGATGTGAGGAGAAAGTTTATATTCAATATTTATAGAGAAATATCATTCTTTGAAATGTATGAATTCCACTTGAAAGTGTGTAGATTGAAATGCAATTCTTTTCATTACTTACATAATTCCTCATATGGAGTATAAATAAGTTTCTGTGGTTTTTTTGAAAATGGAAGCTCTTGAACACAAATACATAAATGTTACTACTCTTCCACCTAAAGTATTGTTATTCCGAATACTTCATCTCCTACATCGTCTAATTCATCTAACTGCAAAGATATCAGTACACAGACTCACACCCCCTTGTGCACATAACCTGTTGGATATTTGGGAAGTTTATTCTACACGCCAAGATAATCGCGATAAGCTGTTGTTTGCACATAGAACTTTGAACAATTATTCTACCAGGATCTTCGAGTGAATTGTATCCTAGGACAATCCTAGGTAACATTCAGCTTGCCCCTCATTTTATTACAGCTTTAGAAGCATATAGCATTGCATACCGCTGTTTATTACGACATGGCCCCTAGAATTCGTGTTCGAAGTCCATATATTCCATTCAAAATTATAAAATCACAACTCTGGCCTTGGAAATTTGACACATTCCACTCTATATCGAAGTTATGACGTTTTTCAAAATATTTTTATGTTCCAAGTCAACACTATGTTGCCCTTTCTGTAGAATGTATTCTTAGCGTTTTTCTCAGAATGTATATTTCATTTTGGAGAACACAACAGAAAATTGTGAACAATATTCTACATATAAAGGAGTTTTTGGATTTATGATTGTAAAGATCTATCGATGTTCTTCGTTTTCATCATGATATTGTATGTGATATGATTGTGAGGGTGCATAACATTTCTATTTCTGATATTTCGTTATTTCAAATAAATAACAGTTTTATTCATTCATCACAGAGAAAAAGAATATAATAACTAAATTAACGAATTTGATTACAGAGAAACTGATAATTTCAATGCAATAGTAACTGAGTTTTGGTTATAAATTAATAAGCAAGAATGTCAATTCCTGAAAGCTTTATAGATATACATTTCATTTATTTGATCTTATGAACAAGGAGTAAAATATTCTGACTGTATAATAATTTATTTGTTTGAAAAATATTCATACATTACTACCACAGTAGGTTTGTACAAATAAAATAGAATAGGTCAAACATATGCTTCACATTTATCATTCACCTGTTCTAAAATAAGACACAAACTCCTGGAATATGGAAAAAACCGATGTATTCTGGTTCAATACAGCCTATTTCTACTTTCGGCAAAGGATTGATAGGAATGAAAGCTCCAGTGACACATTCCAATTCATCGGAATCTGAATTCACCTACCGTTGAATGCAATATGGTCATATTTCTCCTTTTTTTTAGCTTTTTCGAAGTGTTTTTATTCTGAAACGTGAAAACGATCAACAATAATCATTTAGAGACCGATGATGGATGGCCATCCAGAACCCGTTTAATTACAAAAATCCTGCAATTGCATTCTGCAAGTTCTTTCCTCATAATTCCTCGAAAATCCTACCTGAACCATATTTACCGGTCGCTTTCGTTAGAAGATCGTATAAGGAAGCTTGTTTTGTCCATTTACACATTCCAAATGAATTTTGAGCACCAAAAACGATACCGAAACTAACCAAACTTCTGTGGGACCGGAATTTCGTTCGAAATCTTTCAAAACGGCCAGATACCTAAAAAAAACTTCGTTATCAAGTGTAAAAAGGTCGATTCGTACTTACTTTCGCTTTATTTATGCTTATAAATCAATTTTTGGTCCAATTCAAATTTGCCGTTCGTACTCACACCAGAAGTCGTAAAAGGAAAAAACGACACTTGCACGAAATTTCTCATATCGACGGGAAACTTCTTCTGGACGACGAAGAACGGAAAATAGGCGATTTCCTATCGATATTTCGCCCCAAAATCGCCGATCGATTCGAACTAACAAAATGTGGAATATTTTTGATATTTTTACTTTGATGTAAACAAAGAAACTGGCAACGTCGTTTTGTCATCAACGATATTTTCTGTACGCGCACAGACTTCTCATCAGGTGCACCAACTCCTGAAAACGAAACCATGACCTCCTATGTGATTAAATAAAAGTGAATGGAGTATAGTTCATACCTAATGTACACCGTTTAAAATATTACCAGCTCTTTTTCGACCTTCTGAATCAATTCAACTGTGAGATGAAGCCAAGAGCTCCAGAATAGCGGTATATTCCGAAAGGCATGAAGAGTCACAAGTCGAATACGAAAATTTCTGTTATAAAATAAAGATGTTTTACGATTGGATCGTGTACACACATACAAATACGGCGTTTCTCAACGACTTGCATAAAGTGAGATGTGCTCTTTTAGAATTTGTATGGGATATTTATGAATACATTTATTGAATGCACAATTTGTCGTTCGAATGCGAACAAAGTCTTCACTGCATCACCTTATTTACGTTTAGTGTCGATATTTTGATATACGAAGCACAGTGCCGTAACCAGCTAGAAATTTTGATATGAATATAATGGAAAGACAATATTTTTCATTTCCTGGAATTACGATGATTTCCATGTCAGCTGGTCTGAACATGGCCATGAAACTCAATTCAGGATTGAAATTCGTATTCCTTCACAACCCTATAATTTCCACCTGCTTCAGTACCAACCGAAGACTGGATTTCTTCTGAGGGGCGACTGCAGGATCCCTTTTAGCAGCGATAAAATCGAAATGAAAAACAGACCTCACTGGGTAAATTAGAAAACCTGTTGTTCTGCAAGAATTCAATTTGCTCCCCAGATTTTCGGAGCAAGGCTTAATTCAGTATTCGTATATTTCATTTGGAGATTCTGGGACAGATGGAAAGGAGAAACGAATTAACTTTGTTGGCTGGATGTAGAATCGAATTCCACTACAATTGCGTGGCATATCGACCTGCAAGGGACTAAGGATGTCATTGTACAAAAATTGGAAACAACGTCAAAGTCCATTTCACCTTTTTGCTGTTGGTTAACTGAAATTCTACATTTCTACACAACATGTTAGATATTGAAGCGTCGATATATCGATCTTTTATACGATCTGTTTTTTCATTATTATTCATAAGTTTCGATTTTAAATATGTCTCAAGTATCTTCAAACAATATATAAATTTCTATTTCACTGAAAGAGATCTCGAGAGAGTTTTTCAGTAGCGTATGTAGTGTTTCCTCTGACTTTTCTTATAGAATGTAAACATAATGCTGAATTCACTTAATCTTAATATCATTATGGTATCTGTTAGTGCTGGACTGGTCTGAGGATTGTTCTCGTAAATTTGAATATGAGGCACAGGGGTCGGAATTTCCCCAGTTGGCCATGATTACTCCCAAAATTGCGGCGCTTACGAGGATTTTAAGTGAATTTTAATGTTTTCCCCGAAGCTCGTCGCATCTTTCGGAGCCCTTAGGTAGTACGGAAATAAGTTACGCTCTCTTTAATGGAACAATCCTGCATATTTCATAGCATTGATACTCTTTGGGATAGCGACTGAAATCTTTGTTCTTTTATGGAGGACATGGCGGCGTGACAACGGGAGCGTCGCGACGTCTAATGCCTGATCATGTTGTATATCCGCTTCGAATGTTTTCAGACACGTTCTTCTTCGAAAAAGGGCGAGTCGTAATCTTGTCCACTCATCAAATATTTGTAACTCATGCAGCTTGTTGTTGAATCAGGAAAGATATTACTTTATGATAAAATCTCATATATACAGAGTGTAACAGCCAAATGGAATAAATTCGATAACGAATAAATGAGGGCGTGTTGGGAAAAACGCTCGGACAAGTCGATTTGTAATTTTAAATGCGCATATTTTTCAAGAAAATAATATTATATAGGGCGTTCCATGTGACCGTAGCCAATACCAACTTTCTTATTTCAAGCAACCCCCTGTATATTATTTATTTTTTGGATTCTTCAGAGAATTCTAGACACAATTCATGCACAATGTCCTATACATATCTTTAACTATTTCGGAAGTATTAAGTGTTTTCAGATTTATTGCAAAAATCAACGTTTAAAAACATTAATGTCAATGTAGGAAACGTTCAAAATGCTCGCCGCGAACGTCTTGGCAACATGCTAATCCGGTGTAGAATTGTCTTCCAACGTTACTCAACATTTCAGGCGTTTTTGCTTATTTTCTTCATATTAAGAGGTAAATGGGAAATAAGTATTGTGTGTAATGTATCGAATTTGTGAAATAAAATAATTTTCATTTAAAATGTCAATTATTGTAAAAAATCTGAAAACACTTAATATTTCCGAGAAAGTTGAAGATAGGTATAGGACATTGTACATGAATTATGTCTAGAATTTTCTGAAGAATCCAAAAAATAAATATTATACAGGGGGTTGCATTCGAAATAAGAAAGTTGGTATTGGCCACGGTCGCATGGAGCACCTTATATAATTTCATTTTCTTGAAAAATATGCGCATTTAAAATTACAAATCGATGTGTCCGAGCGTTTTTCCTAACACCCCCTCATTTATTCGTTATCGAATTTATTCCATTTGGCTGTTACACTCTGTATAGTTGGTCGAATAAAGACAATATTTTCTATTTCTTGTGTCTCATTTTTCTTTTCGGGATTGATAGTTCACCATTTATTAAAGATGTATAAAATATAGAAACAGTAAAAACTTGCATATTTTTCTTCAAAATCTTCAGATATTTTTCATAACATGATGGGCACATCCTGAACTGCATCCAATCGGTTTATCAATAACCAAAACTCGCAGTTTCCTGAAATTTACGAGTTCTTGAAATTCTTTCTGAAATAAAAATTTCCATTGTGCTTTTCTTAATATATCCCTCGAGATATCCCGAGTTTGATCAGGATAAGAAATTGTTTTTGCGAAAACTCAAAGATATCCAGAGTTAAATCAGAACGAGCAAATTCGAATGTAGGGAAAGTACGTACAAAATGACATAAGGTTCTATTTCAGAGGCATAACTTGTTAGTAGTGAATTACAGTAATGTTATATTCTACACCTATGATCTTTGGCCCTTCTAACATAAAATCTGATCAACCTTTATGAAATAAAAGTACCAAATAATAAAATATTCTTAGATGAATTGGGATAAACGAAATTCATTTTGTTCACATCCTATGGACAAAATGACATACCGGCAACAGAAAACTGTATTTTTCTATTTAAAATACCAAAACTACTGACAAAGTTCACCAATGAAACGCTTAGTTCTTCTAGGAACATCAGCACAAGATGTGTGAGCCCAATGCAACCAAGGCATGCATTGTAACTAGTCTTTTCCAGGGCTAATCCTGAAGACTGGTTTTTTCCCGAATCGGGAAAAGAGGTCATAACAATGGACAGATGGACAATCGTCTTCATCATCTAGAGAGTTGCTAGGGACATTTTACTTTTCATTGTCTTTTTCAAATAATGCCCTAGGGCTAGGGACTTGTCTTCTTTTTTTTGGGCGCCAAAATAATGTCCTGCACACATATTAGGTGTGGAAGATGAAACTAAGTACGTTTATCGAGTCCTCGGCTCACGTTTGCCTTGTTCACTTATAAATCGTCCTTTAGGGATTGGAGGAACCTACTCATAGGATCAGCAAGAGTAGGTTAAGATGCATTGCCTTTATTAGCCTCAGATGAATATTTTGTTATGAATATGTTAAGACAAGTCCTTGCTCTTTGTTTGCTGATGGAGCCTAGATGAATGGTCTCGGTGTTGTCCGGTAGATACGGTTAATTCAGCTGAAATACCTATGTCATTTTGTCCGTTCACTGTATATGTCATTTTGTCCATAAAGAGTTATAAAACTAGAAATATATCGAATTAATACAAAAAGTATATTTAACATAAAAAAAACTTCGTGAATACGATGACATTTTGTCCATATATGTCGTTTTGTACGTATTTCCCCTACATTTTGAATTGCAGAGTTGATTTCTTTTGCATGGTTCGAAGGTTTGTCGATGGATACCGAAATGAATAATTTTAATACCAGATAAACTCATGTCAGCTTGCTTTCCATTGTCTAGCGATATTTCTTCAGTAAAACCTATTTCTCTGTAGTTCCTACAGTTATTTCTTTCTGTAATGAGAGAATGGATTTAAAGAAAGTGTTTTCCAATAAGAGGTTATATTTTGAATAGCCCGCTATTTAGGTAGATCCAATTTTTAGACATTTGATAAGTAAAAACTACGCCATCAATAAAAATGGAACGATACATGCTTCAACAGTCCATTGAAATTATTGAAATTCACTATACACATGTTGAAAATTTGAGCTGTTGGGACAAGTTAGTGATGTGAGAATATTTCATCAGTTTGATTTTTGGTCCATGTTGCCAGCCTGATTGACAATCATGCTGGCATTTTTGTGTACCATTCAACGTTAATCAATAAAGACCAGAACATTTTGTATTATGAGAGAGAGATATTTTCTAATATTCCTCTCGAACTTTATCCATTTCGGAAAATCGTTTCCCTAAATGCCCTGTATCCACCCCATCTCAGACATTTTATGTTTGAATTAAGCAATGAAACTTATCTCAATAGTGGCCAATGTCCGTTGGGGAGATACGCCGTGGATAGGACATATTTGTGGGCCATCAGATTCTTATCGTAGTAGGTTGGGTACGGGATGTAGTTAAGATGCCATTGTCAGATAGGAAGCCGAATTGGGAACAACGAATTGTGGCGATTTGAAAGGGGAAATTGTTTGATTTAATTTGAATTTCATTGGGGTCGGGAGTTTTATCGGAGTGGTCCGCCAGTAATTCACATTAATATGCGTGAGAATGCCGAGAATGGGTTTACAGCAAATTATGCTCAAACTACACGAGACCCGGGTTGGAAATATTCCGGAGGACCTGGATGAAACAGTAATACAGGGTGAGTCTTTGACTTATATTTTAACTGTAGATTCGTTAGGCCAAAAGAAACCTTTTTTTCATTTTCCATTTGTTCGAATTCGGCTCTATTAAGGAAATATAGCCATTTGAAAAAAAAATTGGGCTTATTCCTGATACATTTCTCTGGAATTGATTCAAAGTTCATATATCTCGATTGAAATTGAGTTTATACATTTATGGAATACTCAAGTACTAACCTTATTGGAATAAAAATGTTGCAAACACGATAATTTCAACAAAAACAGTTAATTTCATCCGATTATATCTGCAACTAAAAAGTCATATTTCTCCCACCAAAATAAGTCCCTCCTTCGATTTTCCTGCAGATTAGTTTGTAAACACTAATAACTTGTTCATATTTTCCTCGAAATCCCCAAACAATCTCACGAAAAAAGGCTTTTCATTCAGATCATCAGAATTTATTATTAAACAACCTAACCTAATCTATCACATCAACGTTTTACATCATTTGATTTTAAGTCTCAACAAAGTTGATGCATATTCTGACAAGATTGTTAACTCGTTTAAAGACCAGAGAAGGAATAATATTGGATGATATTCAATTCAGAGAAGCATTCAGATTATTCTCGAAATTAATGATGTTTTCGTCAAATTTTTCCGGGTAAAATTGGAAATTACTCGAAAACGACGCGTTTCATTGAAAAATCATAGGAATACTTTTAGTTTCTTAAATTATTGAGTCTTTCGAAAATATGAATCGTTTATCTTTTCAAAGTGGTTTTATGGTGTTTTTGCGTGTATTGATGAGTTGACTACCCTGTAACTTTTATACCAGGAGAGATATTGAATAAGTTTCGATTGAGGAATATGCACCATGAATAGAATAACCAATGAACCAAAATTCAGTTCATTTGAAATAACGGATACGAAGATATGGACAATAAAGTGTTTTTTTCATGGGTTTTCGACATCCTGTATCTTCCAAACGAAACCGAATTTTGAAAAATGGTATAGAAGGAAAGTTTTTCGTTTGATGAGAGGATTCTACAGTTAAAATAAATGTCTAAGTCAAAGACTCACCCTGTATATTATCCCAAGACCCATTATTTATATAATTTTTGGGACTTCTATAGCGTTTACCGAATTTATGAAGGGTAAGATTTTGACCTGTAAATGTTTCCAACTGAAGAGTCTAAAGCAAGAAGGAACTACTTTTCATTTTCCAATTTTTCTCTTTCGACTCTGTCGATATAGTAAGTTATTCTTCAAGAAATATCTATGGCAACGTTCAAATTTCTAGCAGATTCTTGAGATTGTGTCAGATTCAATAAGATTCTGTCATAGAAATCAAACATGGTTTGATTTTGATAAAGTTATTGTAAAATCATCGCGATACTTTTCTATTCCTTTCACTCATATCCTAGGATTTGAATAGATTTTATAAATCTCACCATGTATCTCTGTCGTATCGAACCTCATTATTTCAGCTTATTGTAGAGAAATGAATCCGGAAAAAAACAATTCGTCCGGAGAGAATATTCCAATTCGCGGACGAAAATGTCTTGCACCGGAATCAAAAAGGAATAATAACGAAGACTCCCTTTCCAATACCATGTCGATGAAACAACAAATACATATTCAATTACGTTCGAAACAAAGAGGAAATTCTTTTTTAACGAAGTTTGTTTGCTCTCGAATAATTCGATCTGATGCAGGGATGTATAAAGAGGAAGCTTCGAGATGCAATTAATTTCCATATTGCTCGTTTATAAGTTGCTGCATGGTTTCATAATAGGTATAAGCTATACAAAGTGGTTTTTTGTTGGGGACGTCTCAAAAGCGTATATATGTAAGAAATACCTACCTGTATATCTCTTGTTCAATTTCAAAGCTTTGCGCGAGTAATTAGGTCAATCAGTTCAATGAATGTATGAATGTGGAAATCGACGGAGTCGACACAATTTATTCTTTATCCATTAATTGTACGTAAGACCTTCTGAAAACAGTGTCATCCAAATTTTAACATTGTGAATAATAACATTGAATGTTGTTTCTTTGATTTACAGGAAGGATCAACATTCTTGTATGTAATTGTATTTTTGTATAAAATAATAAATTCTTTGATTGACAGAGAAACAATTCTTGTATTATTCTGACTTGAAAAAGGAACTTGGTGAATCCAAAATCAATCTAATAAAACATTATATATATTCTAAAAATGTTCAAGCAAGAATGTTCACAATGTTTCCAGTGAAATGAATAATCTTCGCACTAATTTTCCTCCTATTACGAGTATTTCCAAATGATATAGAAGATGAAAAGGGTTCACATCCCCAAAAAGATGATGACGAATATCCCCATTTCATCCCGATAACTATACAACAGGAACATCTGTCGTTTTTCTCATGACAGGTACGGAGTACGCAGAGACAACAATCCCCGCTCCTCTTCTTCCCGCTAATGGCCTCATCAATTCATTATTTCATGAATTCTGGATCAGAGAGGTAGGTTGCGAACTTCCCGATTGTTCTGGAGCGGCGCAGGTTGACAGTTATTAATTGACTTTGTTATAATTTTCTATGAAGATTCCCGCTCGTTGTAGATGAACAATGGTCACGAGATATCGAATTAATTGACTGTTATTACTTATTAGGGAATATGGTTCGCCCGGTAATTAGTTTGCAGATTCAATTATAAAACGACCTGGAGGTTATTAATAGCGACTGGTTATGAGTTTTCTCATTCGTGATCAAGACAAAGAAGACTAGTGCCTTCATACGAATCGGATGAACTTTTCCCGGAATTCACTATGTAGGTGAACCTCATCATATTGAATTCCGGGAAAAGCATCATACACACTGATAGCTTAAAGGTAGAGTAACCAATCCGGAAAACAGGGGGACGCAGGTTCGATTCCTGCTCGGTGTGTAACTTTTTGCGAAGTTTCAAAAAATTGTCAGCACGCCGTTAACGCTTTCTCTAATTATTTCACAGACGTAAAACCCATTCATATAACTAAGATCTTTCCTTCTTCAATTAGGTCAAATTCAACAACAACAACAAGTCCTGTCACGGTCATCAAATACTGAAATTCGCAGAATTATTGTACGACGATACTTTTCATTGAGAAATATTTTCTTCTGGCATAATTCCTTTTATTGAATCTTGACAAATTCTCACTGGGTTCAAATTGTATATTTTTATATGATGAACAAATTCAGTTTACTCTTAGTGTCCAAAAAAGTCCATTGTTAGGTTCCTTCAAGGATCTGTCAAATAAGGATTCACTTCCAGATCCAACTGGTCTCTAAATTTATCCACTACCTAAGATAAATTCGCCAATCACTCTCTCGTACTGAGAGATGAAAAAACGTTTACGAATTGCATTCCTGTAGTAGCGCTATTTGAGAGTTCTCAGGTAGATGAATATACTCGTACCGGCCTTAAGAGAGAGAAATACAAATTTTCAGAAAATCAATACCGAAACTTTCATCTTCCATTGATAATTTCTTTTCGATTTTCAATGTCACGAAAAATGTATTCTTAATTATGAATACAATAAAAAGAAAATGTAAATCGATGTTGTTTCAAAGTTCATAACGGGAATTTCTGGCACCTGAAATCACGATAGCGTAGTAATTGTTAACCCCAATGATTCCGATCATAAATCAACAATGTATTTCCATTATTAAACACAAACCCACTCTGGTGAAACGTTCGGAAACTAAACGTGTTAACAGTGAAAACTAAAAGTTTCATGTATCCCGAATGAAATTCAATTTACATTTCACAATTATTATTTTTGTACGATTCGGCTATTGGCTCGCAGTCAAACGGTGAAACGGGCATTAAAACAAGTTGTTATATAGTTGTTAGTGAGTTATTCACCAACCGACGGTAACAAAATCGATCTCAAGAGTGCCATTAAAAATAACATCGCGTGCCCAATTGCAGTTTAGGTCGGACTCGTGTAATTACTATAAATAAATTATGGACTTCACGGACAGCCATATTCATTCTGGCACCTGAGCACCATAATTTGACTGGTATAAATCAGAGGCTGGAAATAATGACCCTACCACAAAGAATATGTGTACATTGGGCACGGGCAAATGTGATGATTTTCAACAGTTTTTTTATGGCAACGATGGAGGTTAAAGCTTTGGTCACTGAATTTATATCTTCAGTCAAAAAAGTAACAGAAAGTGCTATAGATTAAAAACTTGCTTTGTATATTGTGATGAAATTACTAATAAAGATCGAAGAGTGGGTCGTTTTTTATTGAAAAATGATGAATTCATCATTTTCAAACGCCAACAAGATGAATTTCAGAGGCATAACATATTTCGATTTATTCAATGTATGTCGCAGGATATTCCACCTCAAAATATATCCCTCATCTGGCATTGATTGATCTCCTCTCCTATGAGAAAAGATTTAGAGAAATCCCATGATGGTTATTGATAATAAAATAAAATATATAACGTCGGTTTGAAGGGTATTGCTCACCTGTTCGGAAGACGTTGTCAGA
Organism: Adalia bipunctata; assembly: GCA_910592335.1. NCBI lineage: Eukaryota > Metazoa > Arthropoda > Insecta > Coleoptera > Coccinellidae > Adalia > Adalia bipunctata. The sequence goes on along the minus strand of OU342955.1, from coordinate 7,001,967 downwards.
AATGAGTGACAGTATTGCAGAGAGAAATGTCCTTTGGGTTCTCGGGCAAGGAAGCAGAATAAACGACGATGAGGATCACAGGTTGCGTAGGAAATTCTTCTCAGAGCATGAGCCATATACACGACCTGTAACGAAAAATATTGTTGTTGTTATTGATGGAGTAATTCGAAACGGATAATACATTATTATTGCACTTCATCGTGAAATAGGTGATGAATAAGAAGAAAGTACCTAATAAAGGGAAAAGAGAACGTGAAATTCAGTAAAACTAGTGGGAACAAATCATTTGATTTCATACGTCATGATTTCTATTTTGAGTTATTTTTTCTGTGTATTAATATATAATAAAATAATCAATAGACTATTACTTTACATTAACATGTAAAGTATAAAAACGATATTTCGGAAAATTTAATCATTCCACGAATTCACGAAATATCAAACATAATATTCATATAGGTCCATATAATTTTCTCGTCATTTCCAATCACATTCTTTCGAAGTTTGAGGAAAAATTGTTTTCAATGAACCTAATCTTCGGAAAATTTGGTAGATAGCTAATGCTAATTTAATGTCATCAAGATCCACAATATTTTGAATAAGAACTGAATGCTGCAAATCGTTTCTTATTAGAAAGTAAGCAAATTCATCAAGCCACTTTTATGTGTCTTGATAATACCCAGACACTCATTTCATAAATTTACAAACTTAAAATTGGCTGAAAAAAAAAGGCTGTTGTCATCGTACAGCCATATTATCTCATATATCAAGTAGATGGTATCAAATAGAATCATACTTTATTCATTTAAAATGTTCACTTCGTATATTATACTGATAGGTAATAATCTGTTTATTCTGAGGTAAACCATTTCAGGAGTTCGATTTGATGCGAAATGGTGAATGCGCCAATGTTTTAACGGAGTTCTATTTTGCCTACTGGTATGAAAGCACCAGCAGATTAGAAATATTTTCGAAAGGAACTTACCACCTACCAGTGCTGAGAAGTTCTTAGTTTGAATAAAGTAGATGAAACACTGCTAACAAGACGGTCTACATTTATAGAACGAAGACCAACATATTTTCGTAGGTTTATGTTTTGATATGATGTTTTTTCCAATTTTGTTCATCAAAGATTGAATGAAAAGTTAGTTCGTCTTTTTTTTCGATATTATTTCGGATGGCCCATTTTCCTTTATTGTTTGCCTTTGGTCTTAACATTTGATCGATCTCTTTCACTGTATTCATTGTATTAATTGGAAATAAATGCTTGTCTTGTTCCAACTATAGTCCGTTCGAATATAAGAAGGAGCTTTATAAACAAACAGAATCGTCTGGTTTGCGCACAATAAAGCCCGTATTATTCGAAGGGTCATAACAACGCTCCCTTCTACCGCCCTAAGAGACTGCCAGGATCGTACTCGGCACGGACTGTGGATGGTAGGACTGGATAGAAATGATTCAATAATTTGAGTCAGCAATTCCCACATTAGAACTTTTTTCCTCAGAAACTCTAGTGCAAAATTTCTGTTATGATTTGCAACTCTCATAAACATTTCATATCGGACGTAACCTCTTTTTTATTTTGTTTTGTTTTTATATTATTATCTACTAAATAATTTCTTTTTCGGATGCTCGAGATTCCGACAAAGTAATTCCAGGAAACACCCGATTTGGGTCCTTTTCCCTAATGGGTGAAAGCCATCTTGATTTGCATAAATGTCGAAGTTTTCAATTGACAAGACTCGTAAAAGATCTCTGTTCAAATTTATAATGGTCATTTACTTGTAATATCCGAAATATATTCAGTTTCGGTCCAAAATTTTATATTATTTTGTACGAAACTCTTTGTCGGCTGCTCAAGGTTCCGACAAGGTAATTCCGGGAAACACCATATTTGGGTCCTTTTCCATAATGGATTAAAGCCATCTTGATTTGCATAAATATCGAAGTTTTCAATTGACAAGACCAGTTAAAATACCTATAGAGCTACTTTGAAGGTCTAGCTGTTGAAAGTGTTTATAGATTTTGTTGTGAAAAGTGTATTGTGTTGGAAAATCTTTTGACAAAGTGTATATAGTGTTTATAGAACAATGTCGAATTCGGAAACGGATACTGCATCTGAGGGTGATATGTGGGGACCACCACGAAAAAGGTCCAAAAGGTCGCATTTCTCTGCTGAAGAGAAAGAGATAATTTTGAACATTTTTCGAAAAGAATTGGAAGAACATCCTGATTTATCGAAAGGAGACTTATTAGGAATTGTTTCAAAATCCTCAGGGGTGAGTGATTCAGCTGTATTCAGAATTCTCAGAGAATGTGAAGAGAATAAAACATTCACGCCACTTAATAAATAATCGATTCGGTTGACGATTTCGATATGAACCTTATCAGAAGAATTGTCCACGGTTTTTTTTTCCGGAATGAAATCCCAACGATTTCTAAAGTTCTAGAAATCATGAATGATGACGACAGTTTGCCAAATTTCAAAAGAACAACGTTCTATAAACTATTGAAAAAATGCAATTCAAGTTCAGTTAAAACTGAACGATTGTGTGAAATCTCCTCGATTCGACTCTGGACGGAAAGAAACTTTACGAAGACCCTCCTACCGATGCGCCAAATATGTTATTATTGCTCTTTCTTACATTTGCACATAGTAAAGGTCGATGCATTTCATGAGAACAAAATGATGGATGCGCCGGTGCGGAATAAATTAAGTGATAGTATTTCTGAATTTTTGTCTACCAAAATATTCGTAGTGCATTTCATAAAATCCGAATCCGTGGAGTTGGATGTAGGGAACTCAGTTAAAAAGATATTTTCCATAATATACGCATCAGTCAGAAGAAAACACAGTGAAAAACATAATATATTTTCCGGGAGCCCAAAGCAAACTTTCTCCAGACACATTTTTCAAATGAATAGCGGACGTGTCTTCTCCCATTCAGTCGACTGTCGTCTGTTCCATTTGCCAGCACACAATGTAAAAATGCCACTATACTCACTTTCCATGTGTGTGGAGGAGGAGTGTTGGCGAAACTCATCATTTAAAAAATATATAAGCAGCCATGCGAGGGAGAGCGCCTTTTCAAGTAGAATGTAAACATTTTTTTGTCGGGGCGAAAAGTAATTGTGAGAGCATGTCGCGCGTAACGTGCGCGATGGGAGGCCTGGAGGACCTTCCTGGACGATGCGGGATCCTGGAAACTTGCTCGGAGCGTGAAAAGAAATGTGGTCACGGTGGACCAGAGGAGTCTGGCTTGCGGGATTTACGGGGACGAGCTGGATTTTGGGCGCCTTTGTGCAGCTGATGCTTTCACGAGGAGTTCGCAAACTGGTTAAATGAAAAAAGTTGACTCGTTCATCATTAATTCGTATTGTCCTGGAGATAATATCAGGGTATTGAATGTTACGAGGATGTACTGATATCTGTTCAGTCTAGACCAGTTCCATGCATGAACAAAATATTGCGATACCATATCAACAAACAATAACTTATTAGAAGTGTCAGTTCAGTATAGAGTTTGACGTCAAAAAAATGAACCCGAGTTACGCGATGAATAAAAAAAAAGATGTCCACCACAAAAATTGGAGTATCGAGCCATCATCAAGTACCTACCTGTACTTAAATGAGTTAAGAGGTGAGCAGATTTACGAAGATATGCTTAATACCCTTGGTGATCAATGTGACCATGAAAAATTGGACTGCAAGCTTCAAAACGGGTAACTTTTTCAGATCGTCGAATTGGGCTAAAACGGATATCTGAAGCACTGAAGATTTCATACGAACGCGTTCATCATATAGTTCATGTCAATTTGGACATGCGAAAAATTTTTGCAAAATGGATCCTCAAATGTTTGAATGTTGACCGAAAGCGTGCAAGGGTAGAAGCATCGCGTGCGATCTGTGCTCGATTTGAAAACGATGTAGACTTCTTGAACCGAATTGTTACTATGGATGAAACTTGGGTACATTCCTACGATCAGAAACAAAGCAACAATCGATGGAATGGCGACACTCTGGTTCTCCAAGACCTAAGAAGTTTCGTGTCCAAAAATCTGCTGGAAAAGTTCTTGCTCCAGTTTTTTGGGATTGCTATGATCATCATGATTGTTTTTTTGGATAAGGCTAAAACAATAACTGGAGTTTACCATTCGACATTACTGACCACTCTACGGAAAAAAATTGAGGATCAAAGACGCGGAAACCTATCCAAAGTTGTTTTGTTTTCGAAGGACAACGCCCCAGTGCACAAATCTCATGTTGCCATGCAAAAAATTCGTGATTTAGGGTTAGAATTACTAGAACACCCCCCTTTTTCACCAGATTTGGCTTCGTCCGACTATCATCTCTTTCCTCAACTGAAAAAAGTCTTAAAGGTCGTAAATTTTCTTCCAACGAGTAGGTAATTAAAGCTGTGGAGGACTGGTTTGCAGAGCAAGAAGAAACATTTTTTTTTGAAAGGTCTAGAGACGTTGCAGGTTCGCTGTAATAAATGTATTCAATTAAGAGGAGAAATGACAATTTTGTTTTTGATTTCCTTCTCTGCCACCCCCTGAATGCGGCTACGCTTTGTATAATCGCATCAAGGCAACGGCTAATACCAGAAATCGATGGAGTTAATCAGACGTTATCTCTCATCGGGCGAAAGCCTTGTCGTCGCGCCCTGAATCTGTGTACCTGGCAGGTTATTGCCATGCGGGTAGCACGATAACACTTTGATGTTTTTGGACCATGCAAGAGAGAATCTATAAATGTAACACCAACCGGCCCTATCGATCGGACACATTATTAACGGGTTCATTACTCCGAAATGCAGTTTACACTCTGAACGCAGATTCGTACTGTTTTATTCAGGAGATAAATCACGATGGCATAAGCCAAAAAAAGAGGGAATACTGACTGACTCCTTTTCATACCTTCAACCACCCTGAAAAAAGCCCCCATGAAATTTTGATGGCCTTATCGTTTTTCAGCACAAAAAATTAAGGTTTTCGAGGACGCTGAATTCAATAAAAACAAATTCAGGTCGCTATCTATCATAGTTTAGATTTTCGCCTGTAAAATGGCATTTTTACAAAAATCGAAATTTCAAATCGTCATAGCTCTCGCTCCTGTGATCCTATCCACTCTTTGTTTGTATATTGTTAATCAGCATGGTCCGAAGTATCTCTGAGCATAATAAAATCGATATCGAAAATACCAACTTTTTGGGTGAGAAATGCCGAGGGGTAAGACCCCTCTAAAACACCATATTTGTCATCACCAAGGAATCCCTGACGAATCCAAAGTCGTTTTTCGATTTTGAGGATCCACTACCCATTCGAATCATTCGGATAAATTTTCCGTTCATACCTCCAATTATTCAATTCTTCATTATTTATTATTTGGTCTAAATTTGCAACACAAATAGTATTAAAGTGTTCGAATTTAGACTTTTGTGGATTGCTATTGTGGCAAGACCACTGCGTTGAAGGAACTTTTTTTTTTTGTTCTACCCAGTCTTTCTGGGTATAGTGTCGGATTCTTACCGACTAAACACCTCTCCTGCGGTTGGTTCCGGGCATAAGCCTATAAACCTTCCATCATCTTACCTGTTATTTTCTCTTTCGCATTCTTTTATGCTGAGTGTTTGTGTACATCCTTCAATTGGATATCTCTTACTAAGTGTGGAGTTCTATATCTTCATTTTCGCAATTGGTCTCTAGGTCTTTTGCGGATGATTCTAGCTGTTTTTTCATCTTCAGCGGGGTCATAGTCAACTAACCTTCTAAGGTCGTCATTTGGATGTTCACTAGCTCTTTCATAGGCATTTGCAGCTTTTCGTTTGATGAATGTAGTAATGGACTCCCATTTTATGTCTTTTTGTATCTGTTCATTCCTAACAAACCAAAGGGCGTCTAATGCCCATCTCAGAAATTTGTTTTCTGTACTTTTTATCCTCTTTATATGGTTTCTTCTTCTTTTATGATCCTCAATTTCGTGTTTCTGTTCATTTGGCTTCTTCTGCCTATAATCGGATATAGTCTTTTCATTGCTACATTCGTTTTATCCCCTGCATACTTAAGGTGCTGTTTCCACGTAAGTCCCTTGTCTAATATTACTCCTAGATATTCAGCTTCATTCTGCCATTCTATTTCATTATCGTCTATGGATATTTTCGATTCCATCTTCAGTTTTCTCTTTTGAAGCAGTATTGCTTGACTCTTTTCTCCATTGATTTTGATTTTCCATCTGTTACACCATTGACTGATATCGTCTGCAGCTTCTTGAAGTCTTTTGTGAATTATTTTTGTATTTCTGTGCCTAATTGCTATGCCCTTATCGTCCGCGTATAGAGCAAGCAGGCATCTTGGATTTCATGGTATATCATGTATGTATATGTTATAGAGTAGCGGTCCTAGTATGGATCCTTGGGGAACTCCTGCTTCCAAATATCTGAGGAGGAACTCCGTACTCATCTCGATACTCATTCATAGCTTTATATTCCTGATGTCGTCCAATAAGATCTAAAAGAGCTTGAATTCTATTGGTTGAGGTATTCAAGTGAAGCTTTGAGATATCCAGTCAATTCGTTTGCCGTTTCTTATATCTTCATTTATTTTTTTTCGAGGTGGAAAGCCAGATGAATACGAATAAAAGTTTAAGAACGAAGTTTTGCTGCAAATATTTTTCTCTCGAAAATATGAAAAATACACCAAGTATTCGACTAATGAAAATTATTGTCCAAAAGCCCGAGACTGCTTTGTCTGGTAAAATTGATGAGTCACAAAAATATTCACACGATGAGGGAAAAACTGTTCAGGTTCCTCCCATCATTCCACGTAATTTACGTTCACTTTATTGCCCCAACAATAAGTTGAAAAGTTGCAAAGATACCGCACGCCAGCATGACATTGGCAAGAATCTCCCCAAACTCAACTTTTTCCACCAGCACCACCGAGTGATTAATCGCATCCACGTCGGAAAGATTGGAGCTTTGCTACTGGGGGAAAAAGCTTCTAAGCAGATGTAATTTCCTGCCTCTGTTGTTGGCGACAGACAGCGAATCAGTTCCTTCCTATCACATTTTCGAATTGAACCCCTCAAACAGACAAATATGGACTTGAGCGGGAGTCTCGCTCATTCTCGTTACTTTTTTTAATAGCCCGGACTAGTTTTAACCGTAATTACTTCCGTTCCGGCTCATTTTACTCCGGAATTGATAGTTCGGGGTACGGGTGTATTTTCAGTTTCGAGCTTGCGCCAGGTTGCGAACGGTCGGGATTTCGTTTGAACTTCGACATAAACGAAGGGTTTTCACGGTCGATGAGTTGCAAGGGAATGATTTTCGGAGTTAGGAACTCATTTTTTGCAGCTGTCGGGATGGATGAAGACACTAGTTCTGATTCCTTCCAGTACTTGGCATCTCACTCTCCCATACTACGAAGAAAATGTGTGGGAAATTCAACAAAAATGAGGGTGATATTTCAAACCTGTAGCTACTTCTTAAAATAGATCATATTACAACATGAAGCTCCACGCTTCACGGCAGTGCTTTCAGTGAACCATACTGTTATGATAATAATTATCTGGAGAGTGACACCAGATTCTGAAAACTACAATACTTTAGGGTTATATGTTGTGGTCCATATTCCACAGCACAAAATGGACCTTTTATGAAGGATGAATCATTGGAAGCTAAAGAGTTATTTAATTATAGAAATTCTTCGTTTGAATGTAGTCAAAGTTATTTTGGTGAAAATGGATTATCCACTTGTATTCCTCAGGCACGAAATGCTTACTAATTCTGTTCAACGTATGTTGACTCGGTGCCACTTCTTTGATCTCACCTGTTTCCTTTGATTCCAGCGGATTAAATCCATCTTCATCAGTGATTTATTTTACTGATTAGTTCCATGCATCAGAATTAGAATGTCGAGTGCTTTATATAATATCTTTCACATGGATGGAAAATATTTTCTTTGAGGTTGTTGTGAACGATTCATCTCTGTTTACAACCCCTGAATAAAGAAGGAACCGCTGGTCCATTCGGATTAAGACTGAGATATGAACGTTGTCTCTATTTTAGTGTAATAGGAGAGATAACTTGGAAGTAATAAAATGAATATCCCTTTTAAAATTAGGACTCGAACATTTTCTTTTCCGTAATAATTCACCGGTATTTTCAACACCCTTCATTTTATTCGGGAAATCTCCCGAGAGAAAGCGCAATTATTTAATTGATCGATTTAAACTTCTGAAATTTAATAGCCTTGTGTTAGAAAAATTATTGGATCGTTTATCAAGCCCACACAGGATCTCTGTCGAGACGTTAACGACCGAAATTGTTGATTTTTAGTTTAAGTTTATTTAGAGAACTAAATGATAAATTATAATTGTCCCACGAATTTGGTTGCAATTACTGCACACGATGACAGAGATAAAATTCAACGCAGGCATTGTTGAGAATTGTCACGTAGCATTTCCCAAGGTGGGAAGCAGAAAAAAATCTTTAATTTGATTGGTTCATAAAAACAAAGATGGAAGAAGTTTTGGTTTGATTGGTTTTGAAGTACTGACGAAAGAAAAACCTTTAATTTAATTGGTTTCTAAAAGGAACAAAGAATAAGGTAGCCAGGGAAGTTTCGGACGAAAGTGAGTTCAGTTATTCGGGAGACGAGAACGGCAGTTGCTGGTGGAGCCTCAAACGGGATAGGTTGCCAGTGCTCGCGAATATGGTTCTGGTACTAGGGTAGTACGGTTTCAGGTTAGGTACTTGAGTGTTAAAAAGTACGGTTTCAAAGTGGAAACGAAAATAATTAATGTTGATTTTTGAAGTCGAGGAGTAACTGCAGAAGTCTTAAACGGGAAGATTCTGAGTTGACTCATTTAATATGTGTATGATTGTTTGATATGGTTTTAAGGAAAGTTTAAGAATTAATTTAGTTTCGGAGTTATTCGGAAGACGGCGATTGGATAACTCGTAGGTTTTTTTGGGTCCTTTTAAAAGTTTTGATAAGTCAGTCTCAAGCTGGGACATATATAAGAAGTGTTAAGTCGAAGTTAGTAAAGTCTCTAAATTATTTGGAATTATTTAGATCGCGTATCGTCGGTATACTCGGGAGTGAAAGTCAATTTGGCGAAAACGTGTGGGTGTCGTGTTCGCACCTAATCTGTCTGTTTCAGGAAAGAAACATCGTCGTAGAATCATCCTCCTAGGTTCATCATTCTTGGGATTATTGGTACCGGAAAAAGGTCAGATAAATTGTTTATGCTTAGCTTAACTTGAGAATTAGTAGACAGCCGCATGCCCGCCCAAATTATATTTATAGTCCAGAGTCCCGAAATCTTCTATAAGTCATAGTTTCATAATTTTTTGTATCCTCGTTAAAGCGTATTATTATTTTTGTAATCACCCTTAAGTAGTCGAAGGTCTAAGTGGAGTTTTCTGTTGAGAAAACTCAGGTTCATTTGAAAGATCACGAGGAAACTATTGTTGAGTTTTCCCTTATCTATGTGAAGTTTAAGAAGGATTATTTTCCGTCATATCATTTGGGTATAGAAAATTTACCTTATACTGTAAATTCTTTTGAGATTGTTCATGATCATTATTTCTGAGGTCATTTTGACAAACCCTTTTCATTTTTGTTGATAATTTGAATTCATTTTTATATGATTTGGAATTCACATATAACTAACCAGTGTAAATTTGTTTGGGTTTGATTTGAATTTAATATACGTCTTAAATTTAATCTAAAAGGTTTCATTTACCATCCCTCTCCCTAGAAAATAATTTTAAACACCAAGACCCGACCCAAGTGCGTTGGGCCGATCCCACACTTTCTTCCGTCGGAAGAAAGAACTTCAAAATTTTAATTAACATCTTTTATTTTTTTTCTTTAAGTAATAACACCCTTGATTGGTGGAAAGCCGCTCTTCTGTCCAATCACGAAGAGGGTGCTTTTTACATTAGATCATTTTAATCAATGTTAATGACTTAAAACTTACTGCAGTTTTGTGTTGAAATTTTTAGATAACAGAGTCGAGCATAATGAAATATTGGATAAGTTATTGTCACCGTCTTGAATTTGAATACCAAATACCTCATGCACACTGTAACTTCTTAAAGTTTCTAATTGAATAAGTTTCAATTTCTCCATGGAAATCCTCCCATCAGCACGCCCCTGCTTATAGATAACGCAACCACCTACGTTACTTTCCTAAATCACATTAAAAATACTTCCCACAAGGGATGATAGCCTCATTTGAATTCAACCCTCTATCTGTGCTATTAAATTAGGGCCGCGATGTGATATAAACGATAAAGATTTATTCCAATATCTGTTTCCGTATGATAACTTAGCGCATATTGGATAGATAATATATTCCCATTCTCATATTACATTAACATCCTGAAGAGTTTTTCTTGAAAGTGGAACGAAAGTAAACAAACGTGTATAAAAGACGGGGAAAGCATATAACGACTTGAGCGTCTTGTTAGAATAATCTGTTCGGTGAAGGAGGGGCGTATTTTTAGATAACTTAGGAATTTTTCATGCGAGGTTCGTTATTGATGTTATGACATATTTTGCCATCGAATAATTTAAAACTAATTTTCATTAAGAATGGACAAGCAAAGAATGAAGAGAATGAAAAACACTTTTCCAGAATCGATCACGTAATTCAAGGAATAACTTTCTGGGAATATTGAAAAGTTAGGCTGTCGACTTCATTGTTATTCAGCTGGAAAACACTATCCTTCGATTCTTGGTTACTAGAATTCGATGTAAATAATGAGTTCTTGTAGAATTTTTTTCCGAAAATGCAATCAACCGATATAATCGAATGTATATTTTCAGGCAAGATTGCTGAGAAGCTTAAAATTGATTTTTAAGAATGTAAAACTTCATTGCTGTAGTTACCTAACCCTTTTTTAACCGGGAAGTTAAGGGTCACGTCCCTGAAAAAAAGGGAGACAGAAACGATTAATTTTTTTCTGATTCATGAAGAGATGTATGAGTGTATAAAGATAAAAATAATAAAAAAATATTGAATGAATGAAAAGAATATTCCCCATCATTTTTGGTTATTTCGTAACATTTCCACCATCAAAACGAATACATATTTTTGAAATTTTTCATTTCAGTATTGAAGTCTTTCATTTAGTTAATCAAATGTATATCATCGCATTTTCTTTCAGAATTTTTTCAAGAAGTTCTCCCAAAAATTCAGACATTGTAACATGCGAATTTCACCCCAAAAGGCAAAAATATTCGACAAGGTGGACGCTGAATTTTATGATGAATAGTCCATGTACCCATTCTAATCATTAATTTTCGTGGAATCATAATACTAATATATCTCAAGTCAATTTCCTGGAATTTCTAATATTGTAGTGTTCAAATTATCACTCACTCGAAAGTGGATTTTAAGGGGCTGGGCTTGAGTGAATGATGAATTTTCAACATATTATGTAGATAAAAGAATAATTGATATCGGGAATTCCGATTATTTCAAGAAGTTTCCCCAAAAACTCAGATTTTGTTATATTCGAACTTAACAGGGAAATATTTGACAGAGGAGACTTAGCTGTACTGTATGATGAATAATCCATGCAAACATTAGTATGATTGATATCAGTGAAAGAATAATCCTTGAATCGAAGATGCCGTTACAAATTGGTGAAGGAGCTGGGTAGAATAATATCGTAATTTTCATTCTATTGTCCATTATTCCTAAATCATCGTACTTTGAGTAGTTTTTCCGATTGTGACAAAACTTTAGGTTCCAAGGAACGTAGAGATTTCCTGTTTCTCATTTCTAATCGAGCTAGTTTCAATTCGTAGGAACATTCAATTTCGTTTTGTATTTCCGAGGAGGTATTTCTGGAAATAGAGACGTCAAATGCTATACCAAAGTCGTAGATATGCTCATTGCGTATGTGTGGAACATCCCGAAGGTGTGTAGGAGCTCATCTGACGATTACATCGTTGTTTCTTTTTCATCAATTTGATCGTTTTCATGGAAAATCACCGAAGAAATCTATTGAAAATCAAATCAAATTCTACTCATGCATCAAGGTTTATCCATTTCTCTTTCAGAAACTTCCCAATTGGTATCCTAGTACTAGTGGACAAATAGAACCACACAAATGATGAAAACTCTGAGTTCGACCCTGGGTGTCGTCTAATCCCACCCTGTTTCAAATTACTAAGGCAACATAACCGCCACCGCCACCATCACCGAGCCTGGCGATTTATCCAAACTGTTGACTGTTGACCTGACAGCAGTTGATGGATAGACGTTCGAATCGTGGCGGATCATCCCTTATATCGCAGGCATTTATTCATGGTCGCGGAATGCCGTTTATGTGTCCAAGTGATTGAATCAATCCAATCTTGCCTAACCACACATTCGGGACGTTTCTCCGCTCATGCCGGGTATGAGATAACTGCCATTCTTGTGCGGGCTTATTAAATTACATCGACGGGGATGTACGGTAGGAAGATGTTGCATTAATTTCTGGCATGAATGGGATTCGGTGTGGTCGGCTTGTGGATACCTATGGAATGGGGAGAATGTTTATTCAGAAAGAAGGGTAAAAATGTCATCAATGAAAGCAGCTTATAAGAAAGAAGTTGAGAAAGCGGTACAGAACTCCCAGGGTGACTTGTTTAAGAATTTTCACGTATACTCCATTCACAATTACAAAATCACAGCTCTGGCCTTGGAAATTTGACACATTCCACTCTGTATCGAAGTAATGACGGTTTTCAAAATATTTTTATGTTCCAAGTCAACACTATGTTGCCCTTTTCTACATTCTTAGCGTATTTCTCAGAATGTGAATGAATTGGAAAAGATGTGATGGACGAAAATAATTAACGTTTGAATATGAATTGATAGAAAGGATTCCTTTTCTAGTTATTTGCATGAAAAGTACAAGAGATCACTGTTGAAATATATTATTTTTCGCCATGGAAAAAAATTGCATTGCTATCACATAATTTTCATATGCATGCTTGTGAGGATTTAATGTTTATTATCCTCTTGAACTGAAAGTTCAAGACTTGACGACATTTTATTTATTTGATCTTATGAACAAGGAGTAAAATATTCTGATTGTATAGTAATTTATTGGATTAAAAAATATTCATACATTACTACCACAGTAGGTTTGTACAAATAAAATGGAATAGGTCAAACATATGCTTCACATTTATCATTCACCTGTTCTAAAATAAGACACAAACTCCTGGAATATGGAAAAAACCGATGTATTCTGGTTCAATAAAGCCTATTTCTACTTTCGGCAATGGAATGAAAGCTCCAGAGTCATATTTCTTCTTTTTTTAGCTTTTTCGACGTGTTTTTTCTTTCTGAAACGTGAAAACGATGAATAATAATCATTTAGAGACCCATGATGGCCATCCAGAACCCGTTTACTTACGAAAATCGTGCAATTTCATTCTGCAAGTTCTTTCCTCATAATTCCCCGAAAATTCTACCGGGACCATATTTTCCGGTCGCTTTCGTTAGAAGATCGTATAATGAAGCCTTTTTTGTCCATTTTCACATTCCAAATAAATTTTGAGCACCAAAAACGATACCGAAACTAACCAAACTTCTGGGGGACCGGAATTTCGTTTGAAATCTTTCAAAACGGCCAGATACCTAAAAATAAACTTCGTTATCAAGTGTAAAAAGGTCGATTAGTACTTACTTTCGCTTTATTTATGCTTATAAATCGATTTTTGGTCCAATTCAAATTTGCCGTTCGTACTCACGCCAAAATTCGTGAAAGGAAAAAATGACACTTGCACGAAATCGACGGGAAACTTCTTCTGGACGACGAAGAACGGAAAAATAACTAACAAAATGTGGAATATCTTTGATACTTTTACTTTGATGTAAACAAAGCTACTGGCAACAACGTTTTGTCATTTACAATATTCTCTGTACGCGCACAGATTTTTCATCAGCTGCACCAATTCCTGAAAACGAAACCATGACCAGAGTTGTGATTTTATAATTGTGAATGGAGTATAGAATATCGTTTTAAGAGTCTTTAGCATTCAAAATAAGAAACGTATAGGTACCGCAAGATGGCAGTGCAGTGCTTTGCTTTATATTTATTGGATTATTCAGCTAGATAGAACGAATGCTGGGGCGTAGGGAATATTACAAGAAATCCTACCCTGAACTAGATCTCACACTGGCTGTATAATACTCCCTCTTTCCTTCAACAGTCATCTGGGAGGGAATACCTGCGGGGCGTGTTATTTAAAAGAAATTCAATTCCATGTTAGAATCCACAATTGTAAGAAACAATTAATTTTTACTAATCGACGGCTAAGACTTGATAAATTTTCGTTGATAAAAATGGATAAGTATTTATCATTTCGAATAGAAAAATTATAATTTATAATTAATAAATTTCGCGTTGTAATATTATCAACAAAAAAAGGTCAATTATGAAAGAAAAATTAGATCGATGTTTGATTAACTAAAAGATAGACTTCAATACTGAAATGAAAAAACACAAAAATATTTGTTAGTTTTGATTGTGGAAATGTTATAAAATAACCGAAAATGATGGGGAATATCCTTTTCATTTTTTTTATTATTTTTATCTTTATACACCCAAACAAACATCCCTTCACCATTCAGAAAAAAATAAATCGTTTCCGTCCCCTTTTTTCAGGAACGAAGACCTTCAAGAGAATTGCAAAAATATGTTTTTATCTTTAGAATATTATTTCTCGGAAAGGGTATTATTGTTTTCCATGTTGTGAGCTTTGGTGGAAGTGTATTTTAGTCTTATTGTTCGACTGATGTCATATCTTTGGATATCAATTCAATTTTTTCCTAATTTTGGGTAATATTGATGTAGGTGAGTTATGTTAACTAACTCGATATTTAATTATTTTTCTGATAATTATTCGGTCTCAATTTTTAGTATTCCAACGAATTCATCCAAATTTGTTCATCAACATACAACAGTTCCACTAGAATTATAGTGGCACATACTTCCTCAATTCCTAGCCCATAAATACTGCATACCTGCCGCTTTGTCATCGTATACGTAGATTGTTCCCAATTATTATTATTTATTATTATTTGAACTGGGGTCGTTTTGGCTCGTTAAGCCTTCCGAGAACTGCGACCATGTAGATCTTTTGTTCCCTACCCTACTCATTCATGGAAACCCAAGGAGGTCGTCAATAGTGTTGATAAAATTGGCAACCTCCCTAGGAGCCTTGGCCGTGACCTCATGGGTATCCAGGACCGGTTTCCCCATATGAATGGTTCTTAGTTCAGCCAGCTCTGGACACTTGCATACCATGTGTTCAGCTGTTTCCGCTTCTGATCCACATAGCCTGCAAATCTCATCTGCTGACTTTCCCATGCGGTACAAATGGTGTTTGTACCGACAGTGTCCCGTCAGCAGTCCTACCATCACCCGAAGCTCAGCTCGTGACAGCTTTAAGAGTTTCCTGGTATAGGTAGGTGATATCGTCACGAATTTCTTGGCCTGAATAAGTCCAGGAGCGTTTGTCCAGTAGGTTATCCTGTTTTTCAGCTCCCATTGCTGGACCGCTGCCTTGTATTGGTCTTTTCCGAGCCCACAGAACGGCTCAGGTCCAACAGGTATTTGCCTTGATGCAATTTTCGCCAGTTTGTCGGCTTTTTCATTTCCTTCAACGCCATAGTGCCCTGGTGCCCACAATAGAGTCACTTTATTGCCTCTTGCCAGTTGCTTTATGGTGTTACGGCATTCCCAGGTCAACAGAGACCCCTGGCAGTTTGATTCCAGGGATCTCAGTGAGGCCTGACTGTCCGTGATGATGTAGACATGCGCTCCCTTGAGGTTCATTTTGAGACACTCTTGAGCGCATACATAAACAGCCATTATCTCGGTCTGTAAGATAGAGGGCTCGCTTCCCAGGGCTTTAGAGATCCTCAATTTAGGTCCATATACCCCAATGCCAGTGCCCCTTGTTCCCAATTAACCGACGCCTAATGAATTTTCAAGAATTCTATACATTCCTCTCTAAGGAATTCCATCTCAAAACAAAGGGTCAATTGCGTGTAAACGCAACGGGGTCCCGATCTATTGTCCCTCCTATTTTATATGGGACGAAATTGAAAAGGGATCCCCCTCTTCCCGCCGTGGAAATGGGGTTATTATTAGATGCTCGAATATTGCCTTCGTTGCTCAAATGAGTTATTATAGGTAGTCCGGAAATATTAAAAGGTCCCCAGATTTATTGGGGCCCATACTCGGTGGCGGATGCTCCTTATTGTTCGAAGATTGAGGCTGAAAATTTACGGCAGAGCAGTATTTTTTAATTATTTCATTCCACTGGCGTCCGATGGGCCATTCGTGTCTTATCCCAAGCCATTTCGAATGATATGAATAAATTGAGTATCCTCAATTCCTTCGCCCTCTCATTCAATATGACTGCATTGAGTCACCACCTTAAGGGGAGCAGACAGTTATGTTAAGGGCTCGGGCTTGAGTAGGATTATATATGATCCTATTGGAATGTGAATTGTAGGATTTTAGCTTCTAATATAAATAATTTATTATATGTTTTTCCTTCTATTCATAACTGGCCAAGTGCCTCTGATCTGTAGAGCCATTCTACCTTCGGAAGTTTTATACCGAATTCAATATGCAACATACTCAAATACTCGACAAGGTATCAAGGCTTGCCTGTGTTCGCATCACTAGAGCTATGAGAACGTTACCGACTAGAGGACTTGAGGTCATCACAGATCTAACTCCTCTACATCTAGTGATCAATATGTAGCCCCTGAGGCTATCCTCAGAATATCAAGGGAAGGTACAGGTAATGTGATCGAACCCTTAAACTGCAATATTGTTCCATATGTCTTTAGTTACAATATTCGTTTTTTGTTTAAAAATTTTTCAGCTGCGTTATGCTCCCCTATTGAAAGATTTCTCAATCCAAGATTTTGGGTTAAGTTTGCTTTTTTTGGAGACAATAACCATGTCTTCTCAACTTTCTTTCATTCAGTTCTCAGTAAAAGCTCATAAAATAAAATACCTACATGGTGACATTTATTGCAGTTCAAGTTATATCTTGGAAATACATGTCAGGATCGAATATCAAATCATCCAAGGTTTCTCTCATTGGGCTGTAGATTCAAGAAATGGGTTGTTTTTCCAACTATAGTCAGAAATGGCAAATGAGAGCACTTTGTTTGCTTAGCGAGGCGTTGTTCAATTCTGACACCCAATCAATTGTTGATCTTTCCCACATTCATTCAGAAGAAATGAACCTCCCTCAATTTCGAGCTTGTCTTTAAAACCCTATGTTACAGAGACCAGCAGTCAGTAAAGTAAAAGAAAAATTAGTAACGACAACACCTTGCGAGCTTGCTTTCATATAGAAGGTACATTTCATAATTCCTCCTTGCTATAAATTTTCATATTGAAGGTTGAGTCTATAATCGTCGGTCAATAAAAAGTAAAGTTTTAGTAAAGTCAGTAAAGTAAAGTTTCAGTGAAGTAAAAGTAATCGTCGGTCAGTAAAGTAAAAGTAAAGTTTAGGTATTAGTGATAATCATAACACCTTGCTACCTTGTTATACATTTTCATATTGGAAGTACATTTCATAACTCTCCTTGCTATACATTTCCATTTAGAAGGTTGAGTTTATAATCGTCGGTAAATAATCAGTAATTAGTAAGTAATTATATCACTTTGCTCCTTTGCTATACATTTTCATATGGAAGGTACATCATAATTCTTCCTTGCTATAGATTTTCATATAGAAGGAAGAGTTTATAACAGGTATAACAGGTAACAAGCAAAATGCAGGTTATTGTTTGTTTGGAGTGCGTTCACATTCCTCCACTTCCTCATCTTTTTCGTAGTTGTTAATTGTTATCAAGTACAGATAAAAAAAGAAAAGAACTGGTACTTACGCAAAATGAATCAAATGACATGGATGGACAAATTCTGAGTTCCATCACAAGCTTACCTAGAGCGGAAACACTTTTTGCTTCAGGTAGAAGCACCAAACAAAAATAAGAACGAGAACAAACTCACAGGTTTGATAAGAGACGTCGTGAACTTGTGCAACAGCGGCTTCGAGAAATCGAGAGACTGAATTGTAGAACACATGCTCTACAAATTGATAAAGGAGATCATTCTGGAACATTTCTCGCAATTATCGAGCAGAGTAGACAGAAGGTGGAATCGGTTTTAGCTAATTTTATTAAAGTTTTCAAGCAGAAGGTTGGTAACGACAATGTTGATATCCTGGAATCTGCTACAGAGAACATCTTAAAACAAATTGGCACTACAGAATCTCCTAACAAACAACTGGCTGACGATCATATTGAAGAAGACTCTGAACAGGATCGAAAGGGAGAACATAAACACAGAAAAAATCATTCACGTTCTAAGAGCAAAAGAAGAGAACACAAACACGAGTCCAAAAATAGAAGTCGTAGAAGAGAATATGACGTTGAACATCGGGAGAAGCACCAACATGAAGATACAGAAAGAAGGCATAGCTCCAAAAGACATCACCAGCTATAATGAGGGTATAGATATGAGAAGATATGCGAAATAGACCAGCAAGATTCAGAAGTGAAATTTCGGAGTGTTGAGGGAAAGAGAGAGTATTTGGAATGGACTGAAGGAGTTAGAGGCAGTCACAAATCAGCAACCATCATACCTGCTACTGGATGGACCTGATCGAGTATACACAACTTCCTTGGTCGAAAAACCTGACTTTGCTTTAACAAGAAGAGGAAGTTCAATCAACAGCCAGAAACAAGAAAATCTAGATATGGTCGCTGAAGTATTCTGCACAACTCAAAACACGGTCAAGAAGCGCTGCCACAGATGCTGAAAATATAGGATATTTGAAGGGAATCAAGGCAAACCTATTCCATTCATCTCACTGCTGACGTGGTCTTTTGTTTCCGCCACGAATGCTAGTTCGCCTCAATCTCCAGCAGCTCCCACTCGATTTCCTCCAAACGAACTCGTCCCATTTTTAATTGCTCCTCTCGCTCCATATTCCATTATTTCGCTATAAACTTCAACGCCGCGTTAATATCCTATCTAATTCAATAACGGCTATACGTATGTATGCAGCGTGGTCGCTAGCACGGTCTATTTCCTACCAGATATGAGAATTTAATTCAAACGTCAGGACAGGCCGGATATTAAATCGAACCGCTTCTCTGTACGCGGGCAGACCGCCTGATTGAGAGATAGCTCCATTCCAGAAACCTCCGTTGT
Source organism: Adalia bipunctata (assembly GCA_910592335.1). Lineage (NCBI taxonomy): Eukaryota > Metazoa > Arthropoda > Insecta > Coleoptera > Coccinellidae > Adalia > Adalia bipunctata. The sequence continues at coordinate 6,982,696 of OU342955.1, read as the reverse complement.
GTGGAAGAACCCGTTTATTTGTTGCTTCGCCATACAAACAGAGATACATCTCGGAGGCTGTCTAGTGTCTAGTCTAATTCAATATCGAAGCTCAGGAGTTCAGATTGAATTGCAACGTTGTGTATGATATTAGGTCTGTTCTGCTTTCTGTTTCGAATATTCATGAGATGAATCATGGTGTGGTACTCGGGTGGTTTTGTTGGACAGAGTTCGTCTGAGATTGATATTTGATTCGATTAAAATCGTATAACCTGATGGGAAGTTAGCGAGAGAGCACGATATGTTTTAGGAGTGGATATTCTCGAGGCTGTCAGAGATTCATGTGGAGATTTCATTCTAAGGAAAACATTTCAACTTGATCATTTTCACCATATTCTTGAATAAGCGTATCAACGGTCAACTGTAGATTGCTCATAAAAAATAAAAAAATTTTCTCTTAGATTGTTTCCTCTGGGTCTTTGTTTCCGAGATACAGGGTGTCAAAAATTCATTTTCAGTTTTTTGCTGCTATCTCAGGAACTGTTTGTATAACAGAGTTTTTTGTACACACATTGTCACTAATAATAGCTAATTTCTTGTTGTTTACTCGGTTTTATTAGACGTGCCAGTAGCGGAAATATTGAATTTGCACAAAGGTTTCACCCCCCAACTTTTACATCATTGGACAAATTCGTGTTGGCATAGCCAATTCAGATGCGCCAATGTGTTTTACATAAAAGAATTACTCACGGTTTATTGCTCTAAAGTGAACCGTTTTCGAGAAAAATGGCATTTTATGATCAAAAACAATTTGCTAAATCATTATGATTTCGAGCAATTCTTGTACCTAATCCTGCTCGCTGAAAATAATGAAAATAACTTCGCAATACTTAAAAACCTAGTGATCGAATTTTTTTGAAATTAATAAACTTATTAATTATCGCTACTCATTTTTCCAATCACAAGAAATTTACAATGGTTTATGGTTTACATAATCGTTCATCAGAGCAACTTATTCGTCGAATTATCGATAGATTTGGGACAACATTTTCTCTACTCGATGCAACAACAACAAGACAAAGAATTGTACGTACAGAAGATAATATAGCTGCTGTACGTGATAATGTTAATGAAGATCCAGATTTGTCTATTCGTCGAGGTTCACAACAAGTTGGACTCTGTGTACCCACCACATGAAAAATTTTTCGTCTACATCCGTACAAGATCCAACTGGTTCAAGAACTAAAGCTATTTGACCATAATAAAATGGCGTCAATCTCAATTTAAATGTGTTTCATTTCAATTTAAAGTTCTATATCTCTAAGAAAACACCCGATAGCCCGAGATGGAAGGTACTTGGCAAAACCAAAATTCTACGTAGCACGTGCTAATGCAGGTATACTCCATTCACTTTTATTTAATCACATAGGAGGTCATGATTTCGTTTTCAGGAGTTGGTGCACCTGATGAAAAGTCTGTGCGCGTACAGAGAATATCGTTTATGACAAAACGACGTTGCCAGTTTCTTCGTTTACATCAAAGTAATAGTATCAAAGATATGCCACATTTTGTTAGTTCGAATCGATCGGCGGTTTTGGGGCGAAATATCGATAGGAAATCGCCTGTTTTTCCGTTCTTCGTCTTCCAGAGGAAGTTTCCCGTCGATATGAGAAATTTTGTGCAAGTGTCATTTTTTCCTTTCACGAATTTTGGCGTGAGTACGAACGGCAAATTTGAATTGGACCAATAATCGATTTATAAGCATAAATAAAGCGAAAGTAAGTACTAATCGACCTTTTTACACTTGATAACGAAGTTTTTTTTAGGTATCTGGCCGTTTAGAAAGATTTCAAACGAAATTCCGGTCCCCCAGAAGTTTGGTTAGTTTCGGTATCGTTTTTCGTGTTCAAAGTTCATTTGGAATGTGTAAATGGACAAAAAAAGGCTTCCTTATACGATCTTCTAACGAAAGCGACCAGAATATATGGTCCAGGTAGGATTTTCGAGGAATTATGAGGAGAGAACTTGAAGAATGAAATTGCACACGCTATTGAACCAGAATACATCGGTTTTTTCGATATTCCAGGAGTTTGTGTCTTATTTCAGAACAGATGAATGATAAATGTGAAGCATATGTTTGAACTATTCCATTTTATTTGTACAAACCTACTGTGGACACTGTGGTAGTAATGTATGAATATTTTTTAAACTAATAAATTACCATACAGTCAGAATATTTTACTCCTTGTACATAAGATCAAATAAATGAAATGTCGTCAAGTCTTGAACTTTCAGTTCAAGAGGATAATAAACATTAAATCTTCACAAGCATGCATATGAAAATTATGTGAAAGCAATGCAATTTTTTTCCATGGCGAAAAATAATATATTTCAACAGTGATCTCTTGTAGGTACTTTTCATGCAAATAACTAGAAAAGGAATCCTTTCTATCAATTTATATAACCGTTAATTATTCTCGTCCATCACATCTTTTTCAATTCATTCACATTCTGAGAAATACGCTAAGAATGTAGAAAGGGCAACATAGTGTTGACTTGGAACATAAAATATTTTGAAAAACGTCATTACTTCGATACAGAGTGGAATGTGTCAAATTTCCAAGGCCAGAGTTGTGATTTTATAATTGTGAATGGAGTATATAATAGGTTTCAATGAAATGAACCTGTTTGTTGAAATTTCAATTAATAAAAACGCAATTATTTACTATCTATGATTCATATTGCCAAGAAATTGCAAACGATCAAAAAGCTTCAATTTATCCAACATCAAAAATATTTTTTCGACAAAAAGTTACCGAGCAGAAACTGAAATAACAAAGCACATTGATTGGGCTCCAGACATATTCATGCAGTTTTAGCGGAATCATAACGAGAATCTTTTCCCGGTATTTCCATGTTGACCTGTTCGCGCTGGAAAGCCTCCTTGTTCTACCCGAGCGCAGCAGATATCAGAGGGAAAGTCGAGGGGGAAAAGCAAAACGAGTTTTGATTGAATTCTCTTATCTCAATTTATTGAATCCGGCAGAACCCCAAGCTCGTCCGGTTCGTTGTTACGGAAACAACGTGGCATGCCGTGTTGTTTCCTGTAGTTACCGTAGACTTTTCATCATCGACTGCGATATCGGTCGGGAAATGTTTGTTCGCTTGTTCGAAAAATATGCATAGCCCCGACATGACATCGTTATTTGTGAATAAAAGCAATAGATCCAAACGCGGTGCTGAAATTATTTTGTTAGGGAAGGAAACAAGAAAACAATATGATGCCGAATTGTGTATTGTTATTCGTTCTGATTCATGCCCATATAGTCAATACATATTACATTTCCAAATGTTACCATTGTTTATTCGAATTTACATATACAAACATTCGGAAATCATTTCATTGTTTTTGACTGAACTAAATTTGATTCGCGATATTTCAAATTTCTTCATATACCTCCCCGTATTACACTATTTTATGCTAAGGTGCAAATTGGATATTTAACGTTAAAAGCTGGTGTATTATGCTTTTTTCTATTCCCTTCTTCCCAATGGAATAATTTTCTGGGGAAACTTGTTAAATATACAAGAGCTCTCTTGAAAAGAAGAATGGACTGCTGTCCAACTAATTCAAATCTCCATCTCCATCTCGCTCCTTCGTCGCTCGTTTTCGAATTTCGCATTTGTATTGGAATAGGAGCCCATTCTGCAACTAGTTTCAAAATATACTATTATTGTTCAGAAAAAACCTTTCAGGACCTTGTTACACCTAGGTTATCTGAATTACGGTCCTGGTCCGAGGAAAATAGCCATCGAGACAAGAAATCAAACAAGTGTTATCGATCTCCGACAGGATACACCGGTGCAGAAATATGAACAGAATTACCTCCACTCCCACCCCCTATGGAGGGCTCAGTCAACATCAAAACAAACCAATTCTCTAGCCAGAGTTTCGTCGTTCGGAAATAGAGTTGGAGTGAATGTGATCCTAATCTGATGAACCTTCATAGGGATGGGGCAGTTTATACCTTCTGCCTGCAGCGATATTGGGCAGATTGGCATGGAATATATTGGAGGTTTCGTTGCAGTTTCATCTTGTTTTTTATTTTATGAATTTTTCAAAATAACGTGGTGCTTAAAGACAAATACAGTTCTCGTTTATACCCTTAATTTCCTGCATAAAACATTTTTTCAATAAAACAATTATGCTCCAAGAACCTTAGCTCTTTGGGTATCAACGTGAACGACTCAATACTACATATACGAGTATGAATCATACTGACTGCCCAAAATTCTATTTTCGTATTAAAAAAAAAAGATTTGAACACCATTGACCATCCAATTTCTTTTTAATTGACCTCCAAGAGGACAATGAAGAAAAAGTGAAAAAATAAGGAAACAATAAAAAGTATCAACCATATTTTTGGATGAAATAAAAAGTTATCAAATATGCATCAATAATACTCTATCTGTAGAAATGTAAGGAACGATGAAGTTCCGGCAATTTAAGTTCAAGTGGAGTATTCGAAATGAGGTGAGGAAGTAAAAAGAAGTTACAGTAGAGCTTAATTCGCATAGAATCTTGCGATAAAATGTGAAACTGTTCATTCGTGGAGAATAAATTGGGTTTAGAGCGCCGGGAAATACGAGAACTACCTTCGCTTCGCTGATATTTAAAGCGACGCTCTAATGCGTCCTCTAGTTGGAAATACATTTGATTTCGAGGTAATCCAATGCTCGGAAATTCGTTACTACCTATGCTGGGTTTGGCTGGAGGCATCTTTGCGAGATATATAAAAACGGACTCTGTGTATGACGTGAATTTCATTGGATTTTTTCACATTTTTGCTGCTAACCTAGTAAATGAGAATATCCATGATATTCGGATAATTGCTTGATGTAACTCAATGAAAAACTGACCTGGTGTTTTTGAAAGAGTTCAGCAGTCTATGAGGAGAAGATTGTATGGACGCATCCGAGCTGGAGGGTGCTGCTTTCAACGATTGTTGTAGGTTAAGAATTGTTACTCTATTCATGGTGCATATTCCTCAATCGATTCAATATCTCTCCTGGTCTAAAATTTACAGCGCAGTCGACTCATAAATACAAGCAAAAATACCATAAAGAAAGAATCAATCATTTGAAAAACTAAAAGTATTCCTATGTTTATTCAATGAAACGCGTCGTTTTCGAGTTATCCGGAAAAATTTGACGAAAAAATCATAACTTTCAAGAAAAATCTGGATGCTTCCCTGGATTGAATATCATCGAATATTATTCCTTCTCTGGTCCTCAAACCAGTTAACAATGTTGTCAGAATATTTATCAACTTCGTCGAGACTTAAATTCAAATGATGGAAACCTCTTGATGTAGAGATATTTGATAATAAAATGCCACAAATGTGGGAGATAAAATTGAATACCAAGGAGCATTTAATACCCACAGTTTCTATTAAAAATTTATTGTTACCGGTCCATATTGAAGTTAAATGTCGATGAAATACAAAATTCAGATATATGAATGATGAATATCGATACAAACCACGTATTGAATTGAAATTAATGGAAAATAAAATGATACCTAATAATCTGTGGCCATGTTTCTATCTAAACAATATCCTCTTGGAATTTAATAAACTCGACACTACACGGTTTATATTATATAAATTCACTGAAAGTCACATAATAATCACATTATCACATTATTACAATAATTCACGGTTCACTGAATGTATTCACAACTACACATAATGTTTACAGTTTGTATATAGTTGGCAGCGCCTCTAACGGTAATTGAGATTACCAATGTCCGTCCTCCGCCTGTTTTCGCTATACGCATGCGTCGTGAAATTTCGCGTTGAAGTCGATTCTTGATGAAAATGGCAGAATTTGAGATATGTTACGACGTAAAAAATCCTCAACCTCAATGAAAATATCAACAAGCTGGCAACATCTTCTTTAAACTTCTGTGCAAATATTCACAAAATGGATACAAAATGGGTTAGGTTAGGCTGTTAAATAATAAATTCTGATGAATTGAATGAAAAGCCTTTCTTCATAAGATTGTTTTGTGATTTCGAGGAAAATATGAACAAGTTATTAGTGTTTACGGACTAATCTGCAGGAAAATCGAAGAAGGAACTTATTTTGGTGGGAGAAATGTGGCTTTTTAGTTGCAGATATAATAGGATAAAACTAACTGTTTTTGTTAACAAATGTCGTGTTTGTAAAATTTTTATTCCAATAAGGTTAGTACTTGAGTGTTTCCAACTCAAATCAAATCGAGAAATATGATCTTTGAGGTGTTTGCAGAGAATAGTAGCAGGGACGTAATTGAACACGTTATTTTTAAATGGCTATATCTTTTTAACAGAGCCGAATTCGAAAAAATGGAAAATGAAAAAAGGTTTCTTTTGGCCTCAAAAATCTACAATTAAAATATATGTAAAAGTCAAAGACTCACCCTGTATACTACATTCATATTGTGTTACTGTTATTTTCATGTTGTAACGTTCCCCTGTACGTATCATTCTTTTTTTACCTTTTCTATAATGATGCTTAGGACATACGTGAAAATATGTTCTCTCGCGATTTGAATGAATAAAAACAGTTGGAAACATTTCGTCCAATAAATACATTCGAGCCTATTGCTTCCTCCTCCATAAAATCCCCCCACAGATTGAAGGACGTTTTACAGCTCCCACCTAACTCCTTTATCTTTATTAAAAACAATAATCTTAACTTGAGTCTGCCACGATAACCCAAAAAAACGGGGCATAGCGACAGGAATGAACCCGAAGGGTTTCCGAAGTTCTTATATTTATTCGAATAAAAAACGGTTCGAATTCAGATGTGAGGAATTTTATGGCCCGGATATAAAACTTCCCATATCGCTGATTTAGATTTCGCAAGATGATGGGCTTGATCGTTGCAGCTTTCCCGCTTTTCCGCCGATGGATTTTCCGTTCCGTGTTATATGGGATGGGGGTTAGGAATGGAAAAGGATTTTCGTCAAGTCTGAGAGAGTGACAGTTCTATTATCAGGATGCCTTCGAGGAATTTGTTGGACGAGGCAGAAAGGAAGATGAATTGGGGGAAATTGATAGTGAAAAAATTGATTGTTATGAGTCTTTGCGGCTCATTTCAGCATCATTTTCTGATAACTTTGATGAATAGAAGGTTTTTTATCCTCGTACATGGAAGGAATTGAGGTTACGGGAGTCTGAAACTGAATGAAAACAGTCACAAGTTGAGCGATAAATCTAACGCTCTTGCCGATACTATAAAACGGGAGTCAAGACTCAAGAATTAATTATTGTGAAGAAGACGATGAGGACCTAGAAGAATTAATTGAAGATAATGAAGAAGAATTGAAAGAAGCACCATCGGATGGTAAAATCCCTCACCCAACATCTCCGGCAGAAATCAAAGAGATAATCAATAATTTGAAAACAAGAAAGGCTCCTGGAAAAGATAAAATTACAAATCTCATGCTGAAGAAAATGTCAAAGAAAGGAACGGCAGCTCTCACTAGCATAGCAAATGGTGTGATGGGAACAGAGCACTTTCCAAAAAGATGGAAAACTGCCGAAGTGATTGTTTTCAATAAACCAGGTAAAGACAAAAAGTTCCCACATACCAATAGACCGATAAGCCTGCTCCCAGCCCTAGGAAAAATTGTGGAGAGAGTCTTGGCCAGTTGACTCAATGAAGAAACAGAAGCCCTGCGACGATACCGAGTGAACAATTTGGGTTCCGAAAACAACATTAAACTGAACAACAGCTCCTTAGAATGACTGAGTATATCACAGAAGGATGTCAGAATAAACAAGCCACTACTTCTAGATGTAACTAGAGCTCTTGATAGAGTATGGCATGAAGGATTAGCATATAAAATGATAACCGCAGGTTATTCTTCCAAGTTATGCAGAATAATAAGAAATTATTTGAGGGACAGGAACTTTTGTGTGAAAATAGGTGATGTTCATTCCACACTCAGATATTTAGAAGCAGGAGTAAATCAAGGAACCATACTAGGACCGCTACTCTATAACATATACATACATGATATACCAAGATATCCAAGATGCCTGCTTGTTCTATACGCGGACGATACGGGCATAGCAATTAGGCACAGAAATACAAAAATAATTCACAAAAGACTTCAAGAAGCTGCAGATGATATCAGTCAATGGTGTAACAGATGGAAAATCAAAATCAATGGAGAAAAGAGTCAAGCTTCAAAAGAGAAGACAATAATGAAATTGAATGGAAGAATAAAGCTAAATACCTAGGAGTAATATTAGACAAAGGACTAACGTGGAAACAGCACATTAAGTATGCAGTGGATAAAACAAATGTAGTAATGAAAAGATTATACCCGATTATAGGCAGAAGAAGCCAAATGAACAGAAACACGAAATTGAGTATCATAAAAGCAGTCGCCAGACCGCAGCTAACATATGGATCAACAGCATGTGGACACGCAGCGAGAACCCATATAAAGAGGATACAAAGCACAGAAAACAAATTTCTGAGATGGACATTAGACGCCCCCTGGTTTGTTAGGAATGAAAAAATCCAAAAAGAAATAAATGGGAGTCCATTACTACATTCATCAAACGAAAAGCTGCAAAAGCCTATGAAAGAGCTAGTGAACATCCAAATGACGACCTTAGAAGGTTAGTTGACTATGACCCCGCTGAAGATGAAAAAACAGCTAGGTACAATTTACAGCAAAAGACCTTGAGACCAATTGCGATAATGAAGATATAAAACTGCACACTTAGTGAGAGATATCCAATTGAAGGATGTACACAAACACACAGCATAATAGAATGCGAAAGAGAAAATAACAGATAAGATGATGGAAGGTTTATAGGCTTATGCCCGGAACCAACCGCAGGAGAGGTGTTTAGTCGGTAAGAATCAGACACTACCCAGAAAGACTGGGTGTCTGATGTAAGATTCACCTTTTCTAGAACAAAAAAAACACGTTGAGGCTTTTCAACAATTAATAACTCAATTTTGCTTGTTGACGAAGCCACCGAGAAGGAAATGAGTCTCATCACTCACTGAATTTCAATAATTCCAATACGTTGTTGAAGCGTGCATCATCCCATTTTCAAATGTCAAAAAATTACAGCTTAATAGGTGACATCTACCGAAATAGCAATTATTGGAAAACCCTTCATTACCTAAGGTTGGTGAAGTTAATAATTGAGAAAAGTTTTCTCCAATAAGAATAAAAAAAATTGCAATATTTTGTATCCATTTTCACCTTCATAGCAGTATTAGAACTTGCAATAAGTTTGCATCCCCTTGAATGCTGCTGACTTCATAAATCAAGTGAAAATTTCTGGCAATATTAATTTCCTCGTAACCTCTAGGTATACAATATACCGCCTCTACTACTCCTGCGGTAATTTCCTTCCTGTAAACTAAAACTAAAATAGCTGCAGGTCTCACGAAATATTAACGGAAGTTGAGGTCCCAAAACATTTCTCATAATTTATCCTTATAGCCTTCTTGTCTTGATAGTAAACCTGAGTATTCTAAACTTTCGCACTTACCGTGATATGTAAGGAAATATAAACTTCGAAAATCTACATTTATACTGGAAAGAATTCATGGAGAGGAGAAACAGAAATGGGGAGGCCCCAGGTGCCAGATGAAGTGCAGTTTGAGTGACTCGGGTTAAGAATAGTCTAAAGAAACTCGAAACGCACTGTATTGAAAATTTTCGTGACTGCTGCTTTTGTTGATTTGGATAGAAATTTCAGGTGTGCTTTCTTTAGGAATTCTGACAAAATGATGTATTATATTGAATTGTTGAGAATGGAATTACCTGCAAAATATAGCTCAACAAACTTTGTGTTGACTATAGGACATTTACATAGATTATATCAAAAGCCTGCCAAGAGTTTGGTCATTCACGACTTCCAATAAACCTTTGACGGGTGGTTTCTGTAATTATCGAAATATCTTCCACTAATATTAGCACTGTCTTGGTTCGGGAGCAAGGGGAAACCATCGAAGAAAGACGAAATCATAGAGCAATTTCGTTCTACTTCATTTGAAGACGGTGAAATTTTTTGGACCCAAATCATATCTGAACCAAACTTTTCGAAATATGAATGATAAATTTCATTCCAAACTTTTGACTTACCCTGTATAATATTGAGAGTGCGGACCTTCTTCCCCTTAATATTCGAATATTCCGAAAAAATGCACCTTAAGAGTGCTCATAAGCAGAGTTTCCTATTCATGATATCTGGCATCGCAGCTGGTGGTGGATTTACAGCAGAGTAAAGCTTAACCGGAGGCAGCCAAGGCCGTAAAGTGTGTCGATTTTCCCCGAAGTTTATGATCCCCCCCACGCACAGAATCGCGGAACTGTACCTACACTTAGTGCAACGACATTCGAAGTGGAGGAAATGTATCCACTATATCATTTTGGATTTGGATTACTCAGGCAAGCCGTAAACATGATAAATCTGCCTGTGATAAGTTCTACAACTCACTGGAACATTCCATGTATTTTTCTGATGTCTGGATCCAGTGAATCTATTTTCGAATATGTTTCAAGGTGTAGCTTGATAGATGGATACTAAATAGGGTTGAGCTTGTTTACCAGCAATCGTAAAATCCCACAATAACTTAGCAATATTATCAACAATAATAAAAGTAAGTTTGGTCCTACCTAAAACACAGTTGAAAAGACTGATGAGATCAAGACCTATCATGAAGAGCCCAGACCTTAACCCTACTAGGCCTAATTCTTCATGCCCTTACTCAACAAAACTCACATTTTGGTCAAAAAGTATGAGTAGAGAAGTAAATTGAGCAACTGGTCATTCAGGAGAAACCAAGAGGCCATTCTTGTCGGCTTGCCTTTGGGTCTGAGTCTCTCTAGTATTGCATAAATGCGGTATAAACAATAGGACACGAGGCCTACCCTCGGCCAACAAGAGCACAGCACGAGAAGTAGAAACACTAACCAGAAAGGAAGCACAAAGGCCACTTACAGGACCAGAACTATTTTGTGGCATAGATTTTGGGAGCAAGAAGCGAAAACTCCTGTTCAAATGGTAACAAAATGCCTCGCCTTTGCTAGCCTGCAAAGAGAACTTCTCAGAGAAGAGAACTAAAGAAGAAACTAACCTCGAAGCCCTCTCAGATACTGGAGAGAACTAAACTAAACTGAACCTTGAACTATTAATCAACCGTCGTTTACTTGTATTCACAAAGGTCTGTATCGACATCATTATCGACCAAATGCCATTCAATCCAACCAAAATCATTTACTTCTTGTTCGATAGATGATTGATCATCGTGCACAACTATAGTGTCTAGTGTGAAGGATAAGTAGAGGATGTTGCAAGATTTCAGTATTTTTCTATGATGAGTTTGCTAGACCATTTGAAATCTTGGCTGGCAAAGCAAACTTCTCACTCCAATAAGAGTTTCCTCTCTAACAAATTGTGTCATGTGTTGGTGATTGCTGCACAAATCAGAAGTGACTCAAATCATGAAACTGTCTAGGGACTGCTGCTTTTCATCCCTTGAATTACTGGAGAGAACTAAACTAAACTGAACCGTGAACTATTCATCCACCGTCGTTTACTTGTATTCACAAAAGTCTGTATCGACATCATTATCGACCAAATGCCATTTCATCCAACCAAAATCTTTTACTTCTTGGTCGATAGATGATTGATCATCGTGCACTACTCTAGTGTCATATGTAAAGGATCAGTAGAGTAGAGGATGTTGCAAGATTTCAGTATTTTTCTATGATGAGTTTGATAGACCATTTGAAATCTTGGCTGACAAGGCAACCTACTCACTCCAATAGGAGTTTTCTCCCTAACAAAGTGTGTCATGTGTTGGTGATTGCTGCACAAATCAGAAGTGACCTAAATCATGAAACTGTCTAGGCACTGCTGCTTTTCATCCCTTGAATTATTGGAGAGAACTAAACTACACTGAACTGTCGTTTACTTGTATTCACAAAAGTCTGTATCGACATCATTATCGACCAAATGCCATTCCATCCAACCAAAATCGTTTACTTCCTGGTCGATAGATGATTGATCATCGTGCACTACTTTAGTATCATGTGTGAAGGATCAGTAGGATAGAGGATGTTGCAAGATTTCAGTATTTTTCTATGATGAGTTTGATAAGACCATTTGAAATCTTGGCTGACAAGGCAACCTACTCACTCCAATAGGAGTTTCCTCTCTAAGTATGTCATGTGTTGGTGATTGCTGCACAAATCAGAAGTGACTCAAATCATCAAACTGTATAGGGACTGCTGCTTGCATCCCTTGAATCTCCAATCTCAGACTCTTTTTTGTTTACCGATGACACAAAGAAACACCGGAGTAATTGAAAGTGGTCCAAATGAGTGTACTTTCCCTGTCGTATTGTTGAATCTGCTAAGGCACATTTTGTCCTTGATGTAATAGTGATAATGGTGTTTTGGATGGACATAATGGTAGAATCTCCGCTAAACAACAATTTCCATGAACTTTTCATTTCTATTTCTTCACACTCTAACGAAACTCTCCAGGAAAGCCCTTTGGAAAGCCTCGTGCAATGTGCAATCTTGAAATCCCTTGTCGTTTCTCTGAACTCGCGTAGTTACAAAGTGCAGTTCTGAAGTCAAACACCTTTGACGTATCCACACAGAATATCAAACAAGTCCATTCCTGAAGTGATTTAATGGATCGAACAGTTTGATCGTTTATGGAAAGTTTGTCCGTTATACCTCCGCCATTAGTTAGTTTCGCAGACTCTGTTGTTCACTTGCTGCGGCTTCATTTCGCCAGATAAGTAATGGGACGCACAATTCCCTAGTTGCCTGCTTCAACGAAGCAGCGGACGTTGCTATATTTCACTTTGACCGAAGTATATTAATAGCCATGATGAAGTGGCTGCCTTTAGGATACAAGAGGATATTCAGTATTGAAGGGCTCTATTCTGAAACTCTAAGGATCTAGTCCTTGCGTGAAGACAGCAGCTCACAAAAGCGAATACAGAAAATGTTGGTGAAGAAATTATATGGGTTGAAATAACTGAAACAACACTGATAGATCGATTACATTCGCTTCACATTTATTCATAGTTATGTTCAGATCCTTAAACGAAAACAGACTATCCTGAGGATCTGAGTTCTTCCAAGATGACAACTCTCTATGATTTGATTATTTTAATCGCGCGATCTTCACGCAATTCACAGATCAATACCAAATTTCAACTCGTTCCTAGGAACAAGCTCGCAAAACCATTACTGCTCTGATAAAATCTCTAATTTCGAAATCATTGAACAAGGTTTCGTGCTATACAGCCTTTACAGACCGTCTAACACAAATTACAAAGCACAGCACTGCATTAATACGTCAATGCCTCCTCGTCAGCAATTTGTTTCTGAGTGTGGTGTACCGCCAGACACAAAGCTACACGCTTTTGGCGATGTCGTTCTGCTAAACACGAGGTTCTAGCTGGCCGGAGAAGACATTAATATGGATGCTCCTGCAGTTTGATTCACATAAACTGTGATTATATAGGTCCTGTGGAACAGGCACTGAATTCACTTTCATTGAAGTTTCAGTATTACCATTGAGTTCAAATAAAACTAGAGGAACCACATCATTGAACGAATTGAAGCCACTTTTAGTTGTAGTTCCTTCTCCCGTTCATAGTGGCGCAGTTGTGTTTCAGAGAATCGAAATTTTTAACCCTCGCATCTGGCGGTGAGTAGCTTAACTAAGAAGCATTATTTCCTAAGCGGACTGGGCACGAATGCCCATATCTTTATTATTGTAATTCAAATGATCAACATGATCTCCCTTTCATACCGTTTGTAACGAAGATATATAATTTGGACGAATCCGACCCATCCTTTGATTCATAGTACTAAAGGAAAATAAATATCCTACAGATTTCTGTCAATGAGAAGCTTACAAAATGGATCAGACTGTCCCGACAGATTATAGTTTCTTTAGTAGCTACTATTAGCCACTTCAAGGCCAAAAATTTTAGCTTCAATTCGTTCAAGGGCGTTGTTCCTCCAGGTATATTTGAAATAAATGACATTGAGTCCAACTTATTTAATAGACGACATGTGAAACTTGGTGGTGTTGAGGATATATGGACCTTCATCACGAGAAACTAAATGTAAGTTGGTGGATTTACTCAAAAGATTAATGAATGAGCGCTCAGAACCATCTGACTTCACTTCAGTGCTTTAAGTAACCCATTTCTTTATTCAGTATCTCGAAATCAAATATCTGCGTCTGTTCGGACAATTGATCATTTTTTTTTATTTCAATGTTTCTTTATGGATGTTACGCTTCCATGTTCTGGAACGTTTTTTGCAACTTAATATAAATCCATAAGAAACAGAACAAGTAAGTGAATATAATTTCGTTTTCAATTAATGTAATTGTATCTAATGAATCGAAATATTTCGGTTAACCAATATAGACTTGTGAAATTTACATTCATAGCTCCGAAAATTATTCAGTTGCTTATCAGTATGGCACAGGATGTTGGCGAGATGAAAACGATTGAAATTATTTATTTTCGGGTGAGATGGTATCACAAAATCGTTCCACGAACTGAGTAGTCCCTAAGTGCAGACTACAGCAGAAAATAAGAAGCTAAGATTGTGGGACTTGCAACATTGCAACCAACCAAAAATTTCATATGACTTACATCACCCTGGGAGGTGAGAAAAGGAAATCTTCAATTGCTTCGGAAACGAAGAAGAGGCAGGAGCTGGAGAAGCCTTGAACAGAAAGGTTCTTAGTTGACTCGGGATCGGTTTTAGGGTACTTCAGTGTACGGTCTCAAGCGGAGACAGAAAATTGCTATTCGGGGAGTAGCGGAGTTGAGTTTGGAATCGGAAGTAAAGAGTAGCTGGAGAAGTCTTAATCGGGTAGGTTCTCAGTTGAACCGGGAGAAGGTTTTAAGGCAGGTTCGAAAAGAAATTCAATTTTTACAAGTACAGTCTCAAGCAGAGACAGAAAAGTTTTAATCGGAGAATAGCGGCGTGAAGCGTTGAGTAGGAAGTTAAAGGTTTACAGAAATCAATAAGAATTATTTAGATCACGTCTCATCGATAAGACCGGGAGTGGAATTGATCTGCGAGTTAGTGACGTGTTGTTGTTTTTTTTTTCTGCCAGGCGGAGAAAGGTCAGGTAATTTTGTTTATGCTTGGTTTGTTTGAGCATTGTAAGAAAGCTGCATGCAACGCCAAAAACTTTTAGAGTCCAGAGTCCTGGAATTTCTCCAAGTTTTCGATACTTTGAGTTGTGTTGTTTTGAGTTCACCCCATGTTTTCGGTTTTGGGTTATTTTGATAAACCCCCAACCCAAGTTTTGGATAATTTGATTGTGCTTTGATAATTTGACTTTGTCTTGATAATACAATTTCGATTTGATAAATTGACCAATTGTTTCGATATTTTATTCTTTTGGACGTGTCCCCCAGGCCATTTCCAAACTTTCTCCCTGCAAGGAAAAATATCATCAAAATTTCTAATATCATATTTTTTTTTCTTTGAGTAATAACACCCCTTGATTGATGGAAAGCCGCTTTTCCATCGAATTTCAAAGGAGGTGCTTTTTACATAATTTTCGTGAGCTTGAGGTTGTCAACAATATGGAATATATGACTACGCCCATGTCAACATTGGTGACACTGCAATTTTAGGCCACGGGGTTACAGCTATCGGAATCCTTTGTGCGGCAATCTCTTTCAAAACCACCTCGTATTAGCGAATGTCACACAGGATCCCCTTTTCATCTGAATTCCTCTGGCGAGATTTCCCTCATTGAAGCTTTATCGGGTGCCCAGTTCAAACTTCATATAACACGGTTTTTCACAAAAAATGATGTTTACATATTCGCCGATGGGATTCGGAAGTTGATTGAGTTTGCATAGTCCGAAACAGTTATTTAATGACAAATAAAACCAATCCATATTTTTCAACACACGCATCAATGTAAACGCTTTTATTTGCGCCAGGTTAAATTCAGCTGAATATTTCAATACCTATTTACCTACGATGTGCGAGACTGTCGTACCTCGTATTTCATTTCAATGAAGGTTCGTTATCGAATGAACTGCCAGAACAGTTGTTTCAAGTCTGAAAAGTTCTCAGGACAAATTATGCTTTAACGCCCTCCACGGAATATTATTCATGCGAGCAGTATCATGGGCGACAGTTTCTGATACCCCATACGACCTTCCCATCTATTATGTATTCAACCGTCGACTGAATATATTTCGACAGCGTCGTCGTCAGTTCTCGGGCCATTTAACAATTGCTTAGTTGCTGAAACAACGAGCTGAGCTGATGCAGATATGCATTTTCAGCGTCAGTTATACACATGTAGATCCGGAACCTGAGTTCGGTACATTATTCTGTTAGGAAACAAAGTTCGAACATGCAGCTTGTTAACTTGCACCGGCTGAATGAAACTCCATTACATTTCCTTTCCAGATTTGATGGAAGTTGCTGCCATTATTTTACATTTTCTGTAGTTATCCCTTTTCAGTTTTCAGTTGTGTCGAATAGAACTCAGGGTTCGGAATGCATGCTATACCTACTTTGGATGGTGCAAAGAATGAGCTGGAATTTTCTGGAATTGTCAAGAGTCTCAACTCACCTATGGAAGGATAGACAATATTCATTAAATTATTTCAAAATTGAATATTTTCGCATACAATGTTTCTTGCATATTCGTGTATAATTATAGGGATTCACATCAGTTAAACTAGTTTCATAGATCTTCTTTCTGAAAAGGATGCGTACACATCTTGAGGCAATAGAAAAAAAAAACGTGTTTAGATTCAGAGCTGAAAGAGCCCAATAACACACACCTACTCACGAGTGCAATACATGTTTATATACCGTTGCTACGTTGATTAGACGTCGCTACGTTGATAAGACGTTTCTACGTTGATAAGACGTTACTACGTTGATTAGACGTCGCTTCGTTGATTATACGTTGCTACTTTGAATAGATGTTGCTACGTTGAATAGACGTTGCTACGTTGAATATACATACGTCGCTACGTTGATTAGACGTTGCTACGTTGAATAGACGTTGCTACGTTGAATATACATACGTCGCTACGTTCATTAGACATTGCTACGTTGAATAGACGTTGCTACGTTGAATATACATACGTCGCTACGTTGATTAGACGTTGCTACGTTGAATAGACGTTGCTACGTTGAATATACATACGTCGCTACGTTCATTAGACATTGCTACGTTGAATAGACGTTGCTACGTTGAATATACATACGTCGCTACGTTGAATAGACGTTGCTACGTTAAATAGACGTTGCTACGTTGAATATACATACGTCGCTACGTCGATTAGACGTTGCTACGTTGAATAGACGTTGCTACGTTGAATATACATACGTCGCTACGTTGAATAGACGTTGCTACGTTGAATAGACGTTGCTACGTTGAATATTCGTCGCTACGTTGATTAAACGTTGCTACGTTGAATAGACGTTGCTACATTGATTAGACGTTTTTACGTTGATTAGACGTTTCTACGTTGATTAGACTTTGCTACGTTGATTAGACGTCACTCCGTTGATTAAACGTTGCTACGTTGAATATACGTCGCTACGTTGATCAGACGTTGCTACGTTGAAGAGACGTTGCTACGTTGATCAGACGTTTCTGCGTTGATTAGACCTTACACGTTGAATTTTGTAATGTTATTTTCAAACCTAAATCGAACCGAACGTTCATTCTACGTTCAATATACGTATAGTAGCTCTCAAAAATCAGCCATTACATGAAGTTTTCAGCTAACTGAGAATTCTGTTGTCACATTTCAACTGAACAATTGTGTTGTTCGGACTGATGTATTTATCGATTGAAGGATGATTTTCTAGGTGTAACAATTCTCTTAAAAGATGCCGCAGAGACATCTTTGGGATCACTTTTTGTTGCAACTGAAGAAAGCAACACAAGGAGATCCCAAGAAGACATTGGGAGCTGCCAATGTGAATTTTCATTCTGGTTGCCCTCAGAATATCTCTTGGAGCTCTCAATGGGAATTTCTTTTTCTCGCTGCATTCGAGATATTTTTGGGAGCTCGTATTGAGAATTTCTTGATTTGGTTAAATTCGCCATATCGTTGAGAGGTCGTCAATAGAATTTCCAATTCTGTTTATATTGGAGAAAACTTTAAGAACTCGAAAAGAATGAATCGAAAATTCTCCTGATCACAGTGAAGATTCTGGGTCAATTGATGCTTCAGTTTCGAATCTATTGAATATGAAAAACCCGTAATTATTTCGTGGTTGACGAATCGTTGCCGGATAACAATAAGCACTTTACAAAAATCACAAGAATAGGGGACATCATTCATCAACCTGAATAGATTCACTAAATCCCCCTATCCATCCAAATCCTGTGAAGGAGACGGATGCCGCCTACGGATAAATGGCTGTCCCATTTTCCCACAAAACAGAAAACGCGGTCCATTCTGAAGTTTTTGATTCGCCGGTAGTCCTCCCAGGTCCTGAGCTTTCTCAATCACCGCAGCAACCTTCAGAAAAACTGTCTCGGGAACAAGACACGGAGCAGACATTGATTGATTGCCTCGTAATGACAGCATCCGCAAAGGAGCACAAAAACCTACGGAACGCGGCTCTATAAAGAATTTCCCAGCTGAATTACATCTCCGTCTGGCACGGTTTTGTGATTTGGAATACGGTGTTCGATTGACAAGATGGTGTAATAAAAGAAAAATGACGTTGGCTCTTTACAATATCTCAGAAGATTTCCGAGTTTATAATGCCGTCTGGCGACGCTCTCCAAGCACTGCCACCGGGATTACTGATTGATTGTACTCAAAGGAAGCCTTCCTAACACGGCTCTTGTAATTTTGTCCCCGTAGAGAGTTTTCCTTTTATCGGGGGCTGAGTGCTGACATTGTTTGAATATCATAATATTGAAATGTCACCATAATAATATGAATTAATGAAGAACGAAGTAAGAGTATAGAGTATAGAGAGCCGTCGTCGATGTCTAGAGAATTCAACATTCACCCAATTCGGCAGATTTCCAACTTGCAGATCTGGAATCTCCATTCTCTTTCCTTATGTGAAAACATAAATCAACTACGACGAGAGCTAATTAACATAGTTATGTTTAGAATTCAACAAAGCAGGGAAAGCACAATAATTATAAACATACTTCGACTATTTCCAAATTGTTAGTGAATAATAAGATCTATGAAAAAATTGAATAGATATCTTCCATATTTTCCGGCTGAAGATGCCATTTGATACTCTCCTGAAATTCACAGACTTTGAAGAAAATAGTATTCAAGTTCGTTCTGAAAGGATAAAGTAACAACGAACTTTATGCAAAATATAAAAGCTTTCTCGAATATCTATATTAACTGTAACACCGAAGCGAATGTAAGCATTATGCGTATCGAATTCACTTCTTTGTATCCCCAAAATATTCCCTAATGCCTTCTACCGCTTCTGATCGATTCAGTTTCTGTTGTAAATGGTTTTATTCGAAGCTTTACTATATCTTTATAACCTGAAAGGAGTAGTATGCACAAGGCAATCAGATACACCGCATTAACTCCATAAAAATTTCATTTACTAATTCGAGGTCGTAGATTACAGTGCGCTGATTAGTTTTTCCGAGAAATTCGAAAATCCTGACTTTTTGGGTGAAAAATACGTGAGGGGTAAGACCCCCCCCAAAAAACACCATATTCGTTATCACCAAGAAATCCCTGGGAAATCTAGTGCTGATATTCGATCGTAAATGTCTACAACCCATTCGAATCTACCAGAATACCCTTTTTGCTGACCCATGACACCTAAACTCTGCATGCTCTGAGCTCGTGAACAAAACTCGAAAATGAAATATCGAAAAAATTAAAACGGAATAATTCATTACTTATGAGGGCTACATGGACGAATTTGGTATCAAAATGTAGGTTTTTGAGGTCGCTCTATTCAATGAAAGACTTTCCAGAGCCCTAACTAGCATAGTTTAG
This sequence comes from Adalia bipunctata, assembly GCA_910592335.1. Lineage (NCBI taxonomy): Eukaryota > Metazoa > Arthropoda > Insecta > Coleoptera > Coccinellidae > Adalia > Adalia bipunctata. Next base: position 6,962,644 of record OU342955.1, on the reverse strand, counting down.
ATTTTCACCTGTCAAATGACATTTTCTCAGAAAATCGAAATTTCAAACCGCCGTAGCTCCCGTTGCATTGGTCGTATTCACCTTTGGTTTGTAAACTGTTGATCAGCATTGTCCCAAGTATTTCTAGGAATAATAAAATCGATTTCGAAAATCCCAACTTTTTGGGTGAAAAATACGTAAGGGGTAAGACCCCCCAAAAACACCATTATCGTCATCACCAAGAAATCCCTGGGAAATCTAGTGTTGATATTCGATCGTAAATGTCTACAACCCATTCGAATCTACCAGAATATCCTTTTTGCTGACCCATGAGACCTAAACTCTGAATGCTCTGACCTCGTGAACAAAACTCGAAAATGAAATATCGAAAAAATTAAATCGAAATAATTCATTACTTATGAGGGCTACATGGACGATTTTGGTATCAAAATGTAGGTTTTCGAAGTCGCTCTATTCAATGAAAGACTTTCCAGAGCCCTAACTAGCATAGTTTAGATTTTCACCTGTCAAAGGACATTTTCTCAGAAAATCGAAATTTCAAACCGCCGTAGCTCCCGTTCCATTGGTCGTATTCACCTTTGGTTTGTAAACTAGTAATCAGCATTGTTCCAAGTATTTCTAGGAATAATAAAATCGATTTCGAAAATCCCAACTTTTTGGGTGAAAAATACGTAAGGGGTAAGACCCCCCAGAAACACCATATTCGTTATCACCAAGAAATCCCTGGGAAATCTAGTGTTGATATTCGATCGTAAATGTCCACAACCCATTCGAATCTACCAGAATACCCTTTTTGCTGACCCATTACACCTAAACTCTGCATGCTCTGAGCTCGTGAACAAAACTCGAAAATGAAATATCGAAAAAATTAAAACGGAATAATTCATTACTTATGAGGGCTACATGGACGAATTTGGTATCAAAATGTAGGTTTTTGAGGTCGCTCTATTCAATGAAAGACTTTCCAGAGCCCTAACTAGCATAGTTTAGATTTTCACCTGTCAAATGACATTTTCTCAAAAAATCTAAATTTCAAACCGCCGTAGCTCCCTTTCCATTGGTCGTATTCACCTTTGGTTTGTAAACTGTTAATCAGCATTGTCCCAAGTATTTCTAGGAATGATGAAATCGATTTCGAAAATCCCAACTTTTTGGGTGAAAAATAAGTAAGGGGTAAGACCCCCCAAAAACACCATATTCGTTATCACCAAGAAATCCCTGGGAAATCTAGTGTTGATATTCGATCGTAAATATCCACAACCCATTCGAATCTACCAGAATACCCTTTTTGCTGACCCATGACACCTAAACTCTGCATGCTCTGAGCTCGTGAACAAAACTCGAAAATGAAATTTCGAAAAAATTAAAACGAAATAATTCATTACTTATGAGGGCTACATGGACGATTTTGGTATCAAAATGTAGGTTTTCGAGGTCGCTCTATTCAATAAAAGACTTTCCAGAGCCCTTAATAGCATAGTTTAGATTTTCACCTGTCAAATGACATTTTCTCAAAAAATCGAAATTTCAAACCGCCGTAGCTCCCGTTCCACTGGTCGTATTCACCTTTGGTTTGTAAACTGTTAATCAGCATTGTCCCAAGTATTTCTAGGAATAATACAGTCGAATTCGAAAATCCCAACTTTTTGGGTGAAAAATACGTAAGGGGTAAGACCCCCCAAAAACACCATATTCGTTATCACCAAGACATCCCTGGGAAATCTAGTGTTGATATTGGATCGTAAATATCCACAACTCATTCGAATCTACCAGAATACCCTTTTTGCTGACCCATGACACCTAAACTCTGCATGCTCTGAGCTCGTGAACAAAACTCGAAAATGAAATTTCGAAAAAATTAAAACGAAATAATTCATTACTTATGAGGGCTACATGGACGATTTTGGTATCAAAATGTAGGTTTTCGAAGTCGCTCTATTCAATAAAAGACTTTCCAGAGCCCTAACTAGCATAGTTTAGATTTCCACCTGTCAAATGACATTTTCTCAAAAAATCGAAATTTCAAACCGCCGTAGCTCCCGTTCCATTGGTCATATTCACCTTTGGTTTGTAAACTGTTAATCAGCATTGTCCCAAGTATTTCTGGAAATAATAAAATCGATTTCGAAAATCCCAACTTTTTGGGTGAAAAATACGTAAGGGGTAAGACCCCCCAAAAACACCATATTCGTTATCACCAAGAAATCCCTGGGAAATCTAGTGATGATATTCGATCGTAAATATCCACAACCCATTCGAATCTACCAGAATACCCTTTTTGCTGAACCATGACACCTAAACTCTGCATGCTCTGAGCTCGTGAACAAAACTCGAAAATGAAATTTCGAAAAAATTAAAACGAAATAATTCATTACTTATGAGGGCTACATGGACGATTTTGGTATCAAAATGTAGGTTTTCGAGGTCACTCCATTCAATAAAAGACTTTTCAGAGCCCTAACTAGCATAGTTTAGATTTTCACCTGTCAAATGACATTTTCTCAAAAAATCGAAATTTCAAACCGCCGTAGCTCCCGTTCCATTGGTCGTATTCACCTTTGGTTTGTAAACTTTTGATCAGCATTGTCCCAAGTATTTCTAGGAATAATAAAATCGATTTCGAAAATCCCAACTTTTTGGGTGAAAAATACGTAAGGGGTAAGACCCCCCAAAAACACCATTATCGTGATCACCAAGAAATCCCTGGGAAATCTAGTGTTGATATTCGATCGTGAATGTCTACAACCCATTCGAATCTACCAGAATATCCTTTTTGCTGACCCATGTGACCTAAACTCTGAATGCTCTGACCTCGTGAACAAAACTCGAAAATGAAATTTCGAAAAAATTAAAACGAAATAATTCATTACTTATGAGGGCTACATGGACGATTTTGGTATCAAAATGTAGGTTTTCGAGGTCGCTCTATTCAATAAAAGACTTTCCAGAGCCCTAAATAGCATAGTTTAGATTTTCACCTGTCAAATGACATTTTCTCAAAAAATCGAAATTTCAAACCGCCGTAGCTCCCGTTCCACTGGTCGTATTCAACTTTGGTTTGTAAACTGTTAATCAGCATTGTCCCAAGTATTTCTAGGAATAATAAAATCGAATTCGAAAATCCCAACTTTTTGGGTGAAAAATACGTAAGGGGTAAGACCTCCCAAAAACACCATATTCGTTATCACCAAGACATCCCTGGGAAATCTAGTGTTGATACTCGATCGTAAATATCCACAACTCATTCGAATCTACCAGAATACCCTTTTTGCTGACCCATGACACCTAAACTCTGCATGCTCTGACCTCGTGAACAAAACTCGAAAATGAAATATCGAAAAAATTAAAACAGAATAATTCATTACTTATGAGGGCTACATGGACGAATTTGGTATCAAAATGTAGGTTTTCGAAGTCGCTCTATTCAATGAAAGACTTTCCAGAGCCCTAACTAGCATAGTTTAGATTTTCACCTGTCAAATGTTATTTTCTCAGAAAATCGAAATTTCAAACCGCCGTAGCTCCCGTTCCATTGGTCATATTCACCTTTGGTTTGTAAACTGTTAATCAGCATTGTCCCAAGTATTTCTAGGAATGATAAAATCGAATTCGAAAATCATAACTTTTTGGGTGAAAAATACGTAAGGGGTAAGACCCCCCAAAAACACCATATTCGTTATCACCAAGACATCCCTGGGAAATCTTGTGTTGATATTCGATCGTAAATATCCACAACTCATTCGAATCTACCAGAATACCCTTTTTGCTGACCCATGACACCTAAACTCTGCATGCTCTGAGCTCGTGAACAAAACTCGAAAATGAAATTTCGAAAAAATTAAAACGAAATAATTCATTACTCATGAGGGCTACATGGACGATTTTGGTATCAAAATGTAGGTTTTCGAGGTCGCTCTATTCAATAAAAGACTTTCCAGAGCCCTCACTAGCATAGTTTAGATTTTCACCTGTCAAATGACATTTTCTCAAAAATACGAAATTTCAAACCGCCGTAGCTCCCGTTCCACTGGTCGTATTCACCTTTGGTTTGTAAACTGTTAATCAGCATTGTCCCAAGTATTTCTAGGAATAATAAAATCGAATTCGAAAATCCCAACTTTTTGGGTGAAAAATACGTAAGGGGTAAGACCCCCCAAAAACACCATATTCGTTATCACCAAGACATCCCTGGGAAATCTTGTGTTGATATTCGATCGTAAATATCCACAACTCATTCGAATCTACCAGAATACCCTTTTTGCTGACCCATGACACCTAAACTCTGCATGCTCTGAGCTCGTGAACAAAAGTCGAAAATGAAATTTCGAAAAAATTAAAACGAAATAATTCATTACTTATGAGGGCTACATGGACGATTTTGGTATCAAAATGTAGGTTTTCGAGGTCGCTCTATTCAATAAAAGACTTTCCAGAGCCCTAACTAGCATAGTTTAGATTTTCACCTGTCAAATGACATTTTCTCAAAAAATCGAAATTTCAAACCACCGTAGCTCCCGTTCCATTGGTCGTATTCACCTTTGGTTTGTAAACTGTTAATCAGCATTGTCCCAAGTATTTCTAGGAATGATAAAATCGAATTCGAAAATCCCAACTTTTTGGGTGAAAAATACGTAAGGGGTAAGACCCCCAAAAACACCATATTCGTTATCACCAAGACATCCCTGGGAAATCTAGTGTTGATATTCGATCGTAAATATCCACAACTCATTCGAATCTAACAGAATACCCTTTTTGCTGACCCATGACACCTAAACTCTGCATGCTCTGAGCTCGTGAACAAAACCCGAAAATGAAATTTCGAAAAAATTAAATGAAATAATTCATTACTAATGAGGGCTACATGGACGATTTTGGTATCAAAATGTAGGTTTTTCGAGGTCGCTCTATTCAATAAAAGACTTTCCAGAGCCCTAACTAGCATAGTTTAGATTTTCACCTGTCAAATGACATTTTCTCAGAAAATCGAAATTTCAAACCGCCGCAGCTCCCGTTCCATTGGTCGTATTCACCTTTGGTTTGTAAACTGTTAATCAGCATTGACCCAAGTACTTCTGGAAATAATACAATCGATTTCGAAAATCCCAACTTTTTGGGTGAAAAATACGTAAGGGGTAAGACCCCCCAAAAACACCATATTCGTTATCACCAAGACATCCCTGGGAAATCTAGTGTTGATATTGGATCGTAAATATCCACAACTCATTCGAATCTACCAGAATACCCTTTTTGCTGACCCATGACACCTAAACTCTGCATGCTCTGAGCTCGTGAACAAAACTCGAAAATGAAATTTCGAAAAAATTAAAACGAAAAATACGTAAGGGGTAAGACCCCCCAAAAACACCATATTCGTTATCACCAAGACATCCCTGGGAAATCTTGTGTTGATATTCGATCGTAAATATCCACAACTCATTCGAATCTACCAGAATACCCTTTTTGCTGACCCATGACACCTAAACTCTGCATGCTCTGAGCTCGTGAACAAAACTCGAAAATGAAATTTCGAAAAAATTAAAACGAAATAATTCATTACTTATGAGGGCTACATGGACGATTTTGGTATCAAAATGTAGGTTTTCGAGGTCGCTCTATTCAATAAAAGACTTTCCAGAGCCCTAACTAGCATAGTTTAGATTTTCACCTGTCAAATGACATTTTCTCAAAAAATCGAAATTTCAAACCACCGTAGCTCCCGTTCCATTGGTCGTATTCACCTTTGGTTTGTAAACTGTTAATCAGCATTGTCCCAAGTATTTCTAGGAATGATAAAATCGAATTCGAAAATCCCAACTTTTTGGGTGAAAAATACGTAAGGGGTAAGACCCCCAAAAACACCATATTCGTTATCACCAAGACATCCCTGGGAAATCTAGTGTTGATATTCGATCGTAAATATCCACAACTCATTCGAATCTAACAGAATACCCTTTTTGCTGACCCATGACACCTAAACTCTGCATGCTCTGAGCTCGTGAACAAAACCCGAAAATGAAATTTCGAAAAAATTAAATGAAATAATTCATTACTAATGAGGGCTACATGGACGATTTTGGTATCAAAATGTAGGTTTTTCGAGGTCGCTCTATTCAATAAAAGACTTTCCAGAGCCCTAACTAGCATAGTTTAGATTTTCACCTGTCAAATGACATTTTCTCAGAAAATCGAAATTTCAAACCGCCGCAGCTCCCGTTCCATTGGTCGTATTCACCTTTGGTTTGTAAACTGTTAATCAGCATTGACCCAAGTACTTCTGGAAATAATACAATCGATTTCGAAAATCCCAACTTTTTGGGTGAAAAATACGTAAGGGGTAAGACCCCCCAAAAACACCATATTCGTTATCACCAAGAAATCCCTGGGAAATCTAGTGATGATATTCGATCGTAAATATCCACAACCCATTCGAATCTACCAGAATACCCTTTTTGCTGACCCATGACACCTAAACTCTGCATGCTCTGAGCTCGTGAACAAAACTCGAAAATGAAATTTCGAAAAAATTAAAACGAAATAATTCATTACTTATGAGGGCTACATGGACGATTTTGGTATGTATCAAAATGTAGCTTTTCGAGGTCACTCCATTCAATAAAAGACTTTCCAGAGCCCTAACTAGCATAGTTTAGATTTTCACCTGTCAAATGACATTTTCTCAAAAAATCGAAATTTCAAACCGCCGTAGCTCCCGTTCCATTGGTCGTATTCACCTTTGGTTTGTAAACTGGTAATCAGCATTGTCCCAAGTATTTCTAGGAATAATAAAATTGATTTCGAAAATCCCAACTTTTTGGGTGAAAAATACGTAAGGGGTAAGACCCCCCAAAAACACCATTCGTTATTCGTTATCACCATGAAATCCCTGGGAAATCTAGTGTTGATATTCGATCGTAAATATCCACAACCCATTCGAATCTACCAGAATACCCTTTTTGCTGACCCATGACACCTAAACTCTGCATGCTCTGAGCTCGTGAACAAAACTCGAAAATGAAATTTCGAAAAAATTAAAACGAAATAATTCATTACTTATGAGGGCTACATGGACGATTTTGGTATCAAAATGTAGGTTTTCGAGGTCGCTCTATTCAATAAGAGACTTTCCAGAGCCCTAACTAGCATAGTTAAGATTTTCACCTGTCAAATGACATTTTCTCAAAATATCGAAATTTCAAACCGCCGTAGCTCCCGTTCCATTGGTCGTATTCACCTTTGGTTTGTAAACTGTTAATCAGCATTGTCCCAAGTATTTCTAGGAATTATAAAATCGATTTCGAAAATCCCAACTTTTTGGGTGAAAACTCGGATAATTTTGACTCTGATTTCATCTAAAAATGAAATTCCTGGACAAGCTGCTCGAATTGCAAACACAACCATATGATTTTTTTCTCGTCATCAGCACTTCTGGTGAGGACATGTGCTTTTGACACAATCTGGGAGAATGAAAAATAACGAGTTCCACTATAAATTTCCATGCATTCTTCTGGGAGTTTTTAAGCTGGGAAAACGTGTAGAGGAGACGGTTGCTTGTAAATTACACTCCTTGGTCTCTACATCGTTACTGCATGTTGTATTTTCCCCATCGACAAGATTTCACACTTGCCGCCGCAGCTTCTCGCTCTTGCGGGCTTACTTAGGTCCTGCTAACTCCACAAATCGTCACGGTGTACGCCACATATCTGGCCTCGAGAGGATCGTTTCTCTCGTCTGCAGGATCCTAACCCCCGCCCGAGCCGAGTCTCCCTTCCAGCTCATTTCCACTTCGATATTCCACCCCGTTTAGACGGCCTTTTTTACGACGCGCGGTTCACACTTGTAACCCACATCGGAATTTATGGTTTACGGGGTAGGTCGGGAAGTTAGGGTTCGTGGGGTGAGTTTGAGATGTGGAAATTATGGGCCGAACACCGCTGATTATGCCACATCCCAAATTTTGCTCTTCTTTGGCTCCAGGTTAATAAGAAATGCTGTCCTTGCATTTATCGGTTGTTTTTTTTAGAGTAATAGTACTTCAAATTGAAATAAAACAAATTTAAAATGAGATTGAAGCCAATTTTTTTTTTAAAGTCTATCAGAATAAAGATCTTTACGCGAAACTTTCCATGTAGTGGATGCACAGAGTCCACCTTGTTGTGAACTTCGACGAATAGACAAATATGGATCTTCATTAATACTATCACTTACAACAGCGACATTTTCTTCTGTACATATAGTTCTTAGTCTTGTTGTTGCATAAATTTCACGACGTGCTCTTTAAGTTGGGCGAATAGAACACTGATTTTGAAAATAAATTTCAACAATTTGTGAACGTTGTTGCGGCGTGAGTCTTTTTATGATAATTTGTCAATGCTCACTGAACAGAAATGTCGAAACAACATGGCATGTAGCTTATGTCAAATCATATCGAAAATTCTATCACTTTAAAAAAAACAACCCATATATTTCGAAAAGGCTGGTTTGCACATGAATTGAGGACTGAACGAGAATGAATTCACTATTACAAAAACGCCTATATCTCTTGAACCAATTGAGAAAAAAATCAAAATTTGATCATAGTTAGCTTTGTTATGAACGAACGTCAGAAACATGTGGAACATTCACTTCATAGATATTCCAATTCTCTGTCGCAAAATGTCAAGCGAAGTGAACACACGAGAATTTATAGAGAAACTTTTTCAAAATAATCAAAAATGGAGCTTCAAAAGAACCGCAAAAGAGGCTCGCGTTCGTCCGGAAACGGTATCAAGAGTTGTTGAGCGCTTCAACGAAGATCTTACAATTAACCGCAAGGAAGGAACCGGGAGGAAAAAGGGGTTTCATAGCCCAAAAAAAGTGAAGAAAGCCATCAGCCTTTTTCAGAAGAATCCTAACCTTTCAGGTCGGAAAGTGGCCCAAATAGTGGGTTGTTCGCACTCAACCGATCAGAAAATCAAGTCGAGTTGTGGGATTAGAACATACAAAGTGCAGAAAATGCCAGACAGGAACGCTGTGAAGAATCAAGAAGCGAAATCAAGAGCAAAGAAATTAAAAAAGGATTTCTTGAAAAATATTTCCTGTTGCGTGATGGACGACGAAACCTATGTCTTGGCTGATTTCCCGCAACTTCTTGGTCAGGAATTTTATACTGCAGATTCTCGTGGAAATGTTGACGAACAATTTCGCGTGAAGAAACAAGCAAAGTTTCCTAAAAAATTCCTGGGTTGGCAAGCAATTTGCACTTGTGGGAAAAGGAGCAAATTTTTCGTTGGCCAAGGCTTTGTTGACTCGAAGATATACATCGAGGAATGCTTGAAGAAGCGACTTTCACCATTTTCACATGAGCACGATGTGTCAACAATCCAGATTTAGCTTCATGCCACTACAGCAAGGCCACCAAGGAATGGTACGAAGCTAATGAAGTGGTTTTTGTCCCCAAAGAGGCCAATCCACCAAATTGCCCAGAACTCAGGCCAATCGAAAGATATTGGGCACTGGTAAAAAGAGAATTGAAGAAGACTAAGAAATCGACGTAAACGTTAGCGGAATTCAAGCAAAAGTGGAAGACAGCATCCCAGAAAGTGACTGAGAACACTATAAGAAGCATGATGGGAAGAATTCCAGAAAAAATCCATGAATTTTGTAAAAAATAGTTTTGGTTTTTTTATTGTAATAACAGTTTTCATTAGAACTAGAAGATGATTCGAAAATGAGTTTGATTTTCGAAATCGGTCCATTTGATTTGATGGAGGGTCTTCGCTGGCAAATATTCAGTTTTCATCTTAGCCACTTTGCACTCGTGATTTCACTGTCTTAAGATTCTTGTCGCTCTAGTTTTAAAACAGGATTAATATACACCAAGTAGATCTCATGCTGAAATGCATCTTAATATTGCAAACTTTGTTATGCAAGCGCACGACCTGCAAGCTCAGCAAGTTGAAATTACCCAGAGGAACCGGATGAAAATATTAATTAATCAATCTCAACGAACGTCTTAAGGGAAGTGTTCAAAATGATTTACGGCGCCATTTCCTCGGCGCACGACCAAAATGTCCCCGAAGTAAGCGAGCATGAAAATAAAACCGGCAGAACCACTAAAATAGCTAGATGTACAATAATACTATCATTCTTCCCGGCCATTTAAACAAAGGTTGTAGCGCCGCCACTTCCCAGACGACATCATCACCATAAAGAATGTCCCTCCGAGGTGATGGAGCGTCCTTACTTTTGTTTTTTCCAACGTGGTGATGAACAGCACCGTCGGTCTAAATTGTGTTAACTCACTAAGAAAACTTTCTTTCCATCCATCACCAAGCGACGTCGTCACATACGCTGGGCGGCTCACCATTCAACCGTCAGTATGACGGAGCGGTTTGTTTTATTTCATATACGCGCTCAGGCTACGACAAATACAGAGTCCCTTTTACAAATGGCTCCATAAATTTCGTAGATACAAGTTGCTGTTTTAATGTGACACCACTGGGAGTCGGAACATTTGTATCGCTACCAGTTTCGTGTGTAAGAGACTACAGGGCTTTCAGTGGCTGAGGCTTTGTTCTTGTGGTTTCGACGGAATTAAGACACGCCTATTCTGAAATTGCTTCCTGGGTTTGTTCAGGGATTGCTGAAAGCATGAATCCTTACATCAGCTAAGAAATATAGATAACAATTTCCAGTTTATATCGAAACTGCTGATATACTTTAAGCCCTAATACAACCTATAAAATTACTCGGCCTTTGAATCAATCAAGATCTATGAGAAAAAGACGAATTGTATTTTGGCAAGCGCTCACCCCACTGGAAACAGAAAATATAAACCCATTCCTGGAGTATTCCTGCAGAGTGCTTCTCTTTCAGTTTCTTCCTTCTCCAAAACCCCTCTTCTATGGGACTTTTTGTCTATACCACCCAGAGTAAAGGGACCTTGGCGTTCTTGCCTACTTCATTGAGTTTCCTTCGGCACTGCCATATCAGCTTTAGGTCGATGACAAAGGAGTTCAGTGCTTTGATAGCAGTTTGACTATCAGAATGGATCACTATGTAACACCCCTTCCTACGCCGTTCCAGTTATCTTATCCACTTTTTATTTGTATATTGATCAGCATTGTCCCAAGTACATATTTCTTCGAAAATCCCAACTTTTTTGGTGAAAAATGCATAAGGGGTAAGACTCCCCAAAAACACCATATTCGTCATCACCACGAAATCCCTGGGAAGTCTAATATTGATATTCACTCGGAATGGTCTTCAATTCATTCCAATCATTAAGAATAACCATTTTGCCGGTCAGTAGCGCCTTGATTGTGAGTGCTATGAGCTCGAAAATGGAAAACGCAAAACATAAAACCAAATGAATTCATGTTATAGAAGGACTATATGGTCAAGTTTGGTATCAAATTATAGGTTTTCGAGGTCGAGGAATTCAATAAAAATCAAGGCCCCATCTGGTGTAGTTTAGATTTTGACCTGCGAAATGGCATTTTTTTGAAAAATCGAAATTTCAAGTCGTCATAACTCCCGTTCCAATCATCGTATCCAATTTTTAGTTGTATATTGATAATCAGTATTGTTCCAAGTATCCTTGCGAACAATAAAATCGATATCGAAAATCCGAACTTTTTTGATGAAAAATGCATAAGGGGTAAGACCCCCAAAAACAACATATTCGTCATCACCACGATATCCCTGGGAAGTCTAATATTGATATTCATTCGGAAAGGTATTCAATTCATTCGAATCATTCAGAATAACCATTTTGCCAGTCAGTAACGCCTGAATTGTGAGTGTCCTGAGCTCGTGAACAAAACTCGAAAATGAAAAACGCAAAACATAAAACCAAATAAATTCATGGTATTGAAGGACTATATGGTCAAGTTTGGTATCAAATTATAGGTTTTCGAGGTCGAGGAATTCAATAAAAAATAAATCGAGGCCCTATCTGGTGTAGTTTAGATTTTGACCTGCGAAATGGCATTTTTTTGAAAAATCGAAATTTCAAGTCGTCATAACTCCCGTTCCAGTTATCGTATCCACTTTTCATTTGAATATTGATAATCAGCATTGTCCCAAGTATCCCTGCAAACAATAAAATCGATATCGAAAATCCCAACTTTTTTGGTGAAAAATGCATAAGGGGTAAGACCCCCAAAAACACCATATTCGGCATCACCACGAAATCACTGGGAAGTCTAATATTGATATTCGTTCGGAATGGTCTTCAATTCATTCGAATCATTCGGAATAACCATTTTTCCGGTCAGTAGCGCCTTGATTGTGAGTGCTCTGAGCTCGTGAACAAAACTCGAAAATGAAAAACGCAAAACATAAAACCAAATAAATTCATGGTATAGAAGGACTATATGGTCAAGTTTGGTATCAAATTATAGGTTTTCGAAGTCGAGGAATTCAATAAAAAATGAATCAAGGCTCTATCTGGTACGGTTTAGATTTTGACCGGCGAAATGGCATTTTTTTGAAAAATCGAAATTTCAAGTCGTCATTACGCCCGTTCCAGTCATCGTATCCACTTTTTATTCGTATATTGATAATCAGCAATGGTCCAAGTACCCCTGCGAACAATAAAATCGATATCGAAAATCCCAACTTTTTTGGTGAAAAATGCATAAGGGGTAAGACCCCCCAAAAACACCATATTCGTCATCACCACGAAATCCCTAGGGACTCTAATATTGATATTAGTTCGGAATGGTCTTCAATTAATTCGAATTATTCAGAATAACCATTTTGCCGGTCAGTAGCGCCTTAATTGTGAGTGCTCTGAGCCCGTGAACAAAACTCGAAAATGAAAAACGCAAAACATAAAACCAAATAAATTCATGATATAGAAGGACTATATGGTCAAGTTTGGTATCAAATTATAGGTTTTCGAGGTCGAGGAATTCAATAAAAAATAAATCAAGGCCCTATCTGGTGTAGTTTAGATTTTGACCTTCGAAATGTCATTTTTTTGAAAAATCGGAATTTCAAGTCGTCATAACTCCCGTTCCAGTTATCGTATCCAATTTTTATTTATATATTGATAATCAGCATTGTTCCAAGTATCCCTGCGGACAATAAAATCGATATCGAGAATCCCAACTTTTTTGGTGAAAAATGCATAAGGGGTAAGACCCCCCAAAAACACCATATTCGTCATCACCACGAAAACTCTGGGAAGTCTAATATTGATATTCATTCGGAATGGTCTTCAATTCATTCGAATCATTCAGAACAACTATTTTTCCGGTCAGTAGCGCCTAAATTGCGAGTGCTCTGAGCTCGTGAACAAAACTCGAAAATGAAAAACGCAAAACATAAAACAAAAAAAATTCATGTTAGTGAAGAATTATATGGTCAAGTTTGGTATAAAATTATAGGTTTTCGAGGACGAGGAATTCAATAAAACATTTCAAGTCGTCATAACTCCCGTTCCATCCTACTTTCGTGGTCGATTAGCCCCCCTATTAATATGTTTAATAGACACTTCTCCACATTATACCATCTCGATCTCCACTTCAAGCCACGCAATAACAAAATGATATCTGAAGTCCCAGAAAACACAGACCTGCTGAATCAGAAACTCAGTTGCTAGACATCATCGTAGGTAACTGATGTTCTTTTTCCTCTAATCCTGTGTAAACCCATCAAACGTTCATTAACCTTATTGAATCGTGACCTATATGGGTCACAATAATTTTTAATAATCTCTTGGGCGAAAACGGTTCATCCAAATAACGTTTTTCATACACCGTTGTGAAGAGGCTTCCAAGACTTTCCAAATGAAGTATCAATCGAACCCTCTCTCCAGTTCAATTCTGTATGATGACCTCCAGCTTTCGAGGACAGTTTCAATTAGAACATTCCATTAACCCCTATCCCTTGACAGACAGGACAATGGACAAAAAAAATTTGTTTACCGGTTCACCAGCTCCGCTAAGCCAAAACCAATATAAATTCATCTGGATCCTGTCATTAATCATTCATGCTCGAGTAACAAATTCAAGAATCCTGACATCGACATCCATGCGCCACCAGATGTGATCCACAATATATGAATGTTGCAGCGCGCGTCAGGCGCCAAACCGAATAGCGCTAGTCGGCCGTCGGATTTATAGGTGACGCTGATAATGATTTAATGCGCGGAAGGGGATTATAAATGGCGCGATACAGTGTGATAAAAAATTTCTTTACGCCTTTGAATCAATGTAGACATGATCCAAGATATAGCCTCATATCGAATTCGGAAGCAGTTTGCTGTCAACGTTAATGCGCAGGCATATTTATTGTTATACACTGATATCCTTGCAGTAGTAGTTTGCGTGTTTTGCAATTGAAGAAATTATTGTCATGGCTGTGAAATGAAAAATTATTGCTATCAAAGCACTGACTATGACTCGTTCTTTGTTTAAAAATACCCTTTGGACTGATTTATGGGTCATCTATTGAAAAAGTTCTCAACCCAAGAATAAAGGTCAAGTTTGGGAGATTCATCTCGTTTTTTGAAACCATGTCCTTCTCAGTATAAGCTCATAAAACTCGTTGATCTTTCCCTCTTTCACTCCGAGAAATTGAACATTCCCTATTTTCCAGCTCGTCTTTGAAAACCCTATGTGACCGAGACAAGTTGAGTTCTTAATCAGAAACAGATCAGTTGATAAGCAGCAATTCATCAGTTGTTACCCAGTACTTTGTCATATTTCGTTAGTCAATTTGTTAGTAAATCGCTTGTAAAACATATCTATTCATAATTTACAACTGATCACTTTGCTCGCTTGCTATACATTTTCATATAGAAGGTAAAGTTTATATTTGTATACATAATACTAGTGTAATTATCGCGTGCTTGTTATCTGAGTAGAAGTAACAAGAAAGTTACAGTTTGTTGTTTGCTGAGAGTTCGTTCAAATTTCACCACTTCTTCATCCTCTTCGTAGTTGTTATCTAAGTAGGGAACAACATATAGGTAACAAAGGAGACCCAAATCTCTTTAATTTACCCACTTTTTCTGTGGTCTGTAATTTTAACAGGAGGCACCTGGCAACCCACAAAAGATTCTACCTGTGTTTTATCACACTTCTGCTACTTGTCTAGCAACGGTCATACACAGGAGCGGATTAAACGGTACGCTTAGTACGCTGCAGCGTAGAGCCCCGAGGTCCATAGGCGCCCCCAGCGATCGAATTAATTTTTTGTTTTCTAGAATGAAAATTCAGTCTGAAAGTGTGAAAAAAATTGTCAGACTGTACTATATTTCATAAGAAGCTCAGAGGCAACTTGTGAATTATGAATTATTACATTCACATGAACCGCAATTGAATAACAAAAGCCTCAGACCAAAACTCAGATATTGGAAAAAACACACCATTCGAGATTCAGCGTACCTACTGTCCCTAATTATCTTGTCTGCCTGCAATAAATTCCGTCAAGGGTGGCGGTCGAATTCCAATGTTTACAATTACATCATAATTCAATGAATTTGTCGGCATTTCCTCTAAAATCTAGGAATGTGCTACAGAACGGCCGACAAGATGTCGTTTAGGGGTGTAAAGTGAAAAATACTTGTGCAGAAGTTCTTAGGTCTGCATATTTTTTCTTTCGCAAGATAATATTGATAGGGAGAGTTTTGAAACACTCTTGGAGTATTATGAAAAAGACCTTGAGGAGGGAATTATAAGCGAAGCATCTCAATTCAAGGAATATCTTAAACTCTTGAAAAAAATTACTAGTTGTTTTGAGATGTTGAAAATAATATGATAAGGGAATGATAGAAGTATTCTCCAATTTATATATTACTTTAAAATTATTTGTAACGCTACCTATTACAAGTTTTGAGGCAAAGTGCTCATTTTCCAAACTGTCATTGATAAAAAATAAATTTAGAACTGTTATGACAGAAAATAGACTGCAGTTTTTAGGAATACTTTCTGTCGAAAGTGACATACCGAGCAGTCTCGATTATGATTCTGCAATGAAAGAATTTGCTGATATTAAAATAAGAAAAAAACAATTTTTCTATTGGAATTTTATTTTGTAGGTAACTGATTTACAGCTTTACGATACTTGTATCTTTCGTGATGATTTTATTTATTCCTTTATCTCGTTGCCGCAATAAAAAATTTGAAGATATGATGTTCTAGAGATATTTTGTATTTGAATTTTTGTGATATTTTCCCCTTTTTTCCAGATTTTTATTCATCTTTTGTATTTTGTTTTGATATACATACCTTGTATTTTATTAATAAACTTAATGTTTTGTTTTTGAAGAAGTGGGTTTTAACTAAAAAATCCTTTGGAAAAAAATCGAAAATGTTTCAGAGGGGGCCTCAAAAGTTTCGAAGCGTAGGGCCCCTGAAATCCGCCACTGGTCATACAGTTCGCTATCTCTCGTCGTTTGACACGGCCTTCAGTTCTCTACCCTATCACAGTTCACTTCATATTCTTCCCCACACCGGAACCCGAATACTGTATTTTTTTTCTTTGGATATTTGTTGATTTAGATTGGGGAAGGTGATTCACCCAAAAGAGGACCTTCAAACATAATTTAAGAAGTTTCTATGTTTGTCTCTTCAAACCCCATTACGTTTCTCTCCCTCTCCCACTAAGCTACCTGTCGCGTTTAACAAGATTGACGCGAAAACCAACTCCGTTCACTTCAAAATATTCCGGAAGCCGAAACAATAGCCCACCATCATCTGCCAGGCTTCCCCGCATACCGAACGCGTCAAATCGTCGTTTGAGCGCACGGTAAGCCCTCCCCGACGAGTGACGAGGGTCCAACGTCCGTCCTGGATTAACTAATTAGTTTGGGTATGTCGGTCGAAACAAACCCTCCAGCTGGCAGAAATGCACAACGATATAATTTCGTGATGCCCGAACTAACTATAATTAATCGGGTATCATTAACAGACGGTATCGATCACAGAATCCCGGTAGTGCTTCATTACGTAATGCGTATGAACTATTGACTTATTCCGGTTGTTGACTGTCACGGCTATTGGGATGTGCAGGTGTAGAATGGGGGCAGTCATGTTGGAGTCTGATTGAATCGGATGCAGCTGATTTGGAAATCGGCATCCCTCTATCGTCGTCGTTCGATTGACTTCATGGATGTTGTATTTACTCACTGTCTATCAACTATATCCAGTATTGATATTGAATTAGACTCTCTTCGACAGCATCAGACCATTTCCGGCATATATTGAAAACTAGTTGAACATAATAGAATGTGTTGAATATAAAAACACTCAGGGTGGTTTACTAAAGGTGAATACAGACTATTCTGACGTGACGTGTTTACATGTGGGCCCACGTCAAAATGTGAGTGATATAAAAATGCATAAAAATGCATATGCGTTCACGTTCATATTAGGCCAATGTGAGCACTGCACGGTCCTGACGTGACGTGACATCACGTCACGTCAGAATAGTCTGTATTCACTTTTATTCACCTTTATTCAGTGGGCAACACAAATAACACAAGTATACGTGCTCATCATTACATAGTATAAAACAAAGTCGTTTTCGCTGTCTGTCCCTCTGTATGCTTAAATCTTCAAAAGTACGCAACGTATTTCGGTACGCTTTTTTTTAATAGATAAAGTGATTCAAGAGGAAGGTTTATATGTATGATGAATTTACAGGTTTCTAATGTGATGTCGTAATTAAACACATTTTTTGCGCTTACATTGCGAACACTGACTGAACCCCACTAGATAAATCAAAACAATGTACTCGGTATTGTACTTCTAGAAAAGGTCAACAAAAAAGTCTGCTATGGTATAGTCTATCTCTTAAGGATAACCCACAATAACCATTTTTTATCCTTTACATTTTACGGGAAAAAATGGCTAATTTAGGAAGTTATTTCAAGCAATACAGCAATAATCCTTATTCAATTAAGTACCTTACATACATTGTCCATTCAATATAGATCAATATGGCCCTTTACAGCATGTAATTAAAATGAATATTTCCGAATATATAACAGATTCAAAGTGGAGGCATTACCGTTGTTTATAAGGATTGCATTGCATCCGTGCGAAGCCGGGGCGCATTTTTCCGTTCCCTATACAGTCAGCGCGACAGGTCGCTCTCACCGTATAGGAAACGGAATGCACAATGGAACACTCCGTTTCCTAGCAGATATGCGCGATGTGCTCACTGCTCTGTTAGTCTTCTGGGTGCCGATGGGACAAATTGCAAATTATTAATAAAGTTTTCTTACTTTCTGTATAGCTTTATTAGGTAGAGTCTACCACATTTTTTCTCTGTGAACATTTTTTTAGTCGTGGTTTTTTTTCAGCAACCCTCTCGTAAGTCGACCATATTTTAATTTTTCTTGAATCAAACATACTCTTTTTTGTAAGATGCAATCCTAAGAACAATCTTGGAGAAATGAGAAAACATGATTGTCAACCAACATAAACATGACTGATAATCGCATTGTTTCAAAGTAGGTATTAATACCCTTTTTCAGAATTGGTTGATACAACCATGTGAAGTATGAAAATGCAATTATGCGACAAAAAAATGTGGCGATTTCCTTGTCCGACAAATGAAAAACGAAGATTTTTTGGGATAAAAAATTATGAATAATGTCTTTTTTTTCTTATTCTCTCTCCACCTTGAAAATACGTCGCGTTCATTCAAAAATTAAAGAATTCACTGCTCTAATTTGGTTATGAATAGAATATATGCATTTATCGGATATAACTTTGCTCATGTTACAACTAAACATTTGATTTTTTGAGAACCATTTAAGAAGGATGTTTTTTTTTAATGTTGTGATTTTCACGAAAAGGAATATCCTGTAATGTTCAGAGAACATCGTGAGAACCATGGGCAAGCAGGTAGGAATTTAAGAAGGATGTGCTGAATACTATCATCCAGCTGTCCGACAAATAAAGTTCGGCAATTTTAGTTGTTGCCGATATAATATTCTCAGTAGCGATGGAGTTTTTTTTTGTGCAAACATTTTAAAAATATCCGTGGCTTTGAAACGAAAAAGAAGGAAATGACATCCTTAAACTGTGCAAAATATTCTTGGCATCAAGAGAACATCATAATCACAAATATAAAGATGTCATTCTACCTGACGATTGGTGTGATACTTTTACTGGATACCATTCGTCTTGTTACAATGAATTCAATGTGAGGAAGAAGTATTTTCATTGTTTTTTTCATTAGATTCGAATGAAATTGTAAGTAAACAATTTGAATTATACACTTTCAATCAAAATCAATAGTTTCATCTCAATAATAATCGAAAAAAGTTTCTGAAACAAAACCATTATATTCAACTAGACTAAGGAATTGCCGCATTTTATATGGTAGACAGTTGTTTTTTCTATAAAACGAATCTCTCTAAAATATAAATTCATTCTTGTCCGATAAATATTAATGAATTTAAAAACTCAAAAAAATCGTCGATTTTCATCTGTCGGACAAGAAAAACACCACATTTTTTGTCGGACAATTGCATTTTAATATTTCATATGGTTATATAAACCGATTCTGAAAAAATCAGGAGTGTATTGATAATCAAAAAAATGTTATTTTCAGTCATGTTTATATTGGTAGACAATCATGTTTTATCATTTTTCTCAGATTGTTTTTATGATTGCATTTTACAAAAAAAGAGTACCTACGTATGATTAAAAAAAAATGAAGATATGGTCGACTTACGAGAGGTTTGCAGAAAAAAATCCGCTGCTACAAAAATTTGTCAATTTGTCAATCGGCACTCAGAAGACTAACAGGACAGTGAGCACATCGCGCATATCTGCTAGGAAACGGAGTGTTCCATTGTGCATTCCGTTTCCTATACGGTGAGAGCGACCTGTCGCGCTGACTGTATAGGGAACGGAAAAATGCAGCCGGGGCGGGTCGCTAGTTAAAAATAACAATATGAATTTTGAACACCAGGTTTGACTCATTTCACAGAAACTGGCCCTTCTACACTGTATATGGTCTCAATTGATATATGTGTTGATTTGGGTTGTGAAAGAAGAAGTCCAGAGTCCTGAAATCTCCCTAAGTTTTCGGTACTTTGAGTAAGGTTTTCGGTTATTTTGATAAACCGCCAAGTTTTTGATAATTTGATTGTGCTTTTGTATATGTTCTGATAATTTGATCTGGTATTGATAAGTTGATTTTGTTTTGATAATATGATTTCGTCTTTTAACGTGATCGCATTATAGGAAGTGTGTGTAAAACTGTTTATAATATTTTGGTCTCAATAGACGTCTAAAGTTTTATTTCGACTGTTTCATTTACCATCCCTCTCCCTGGAAAATCATTATTAAGCACTGAGTCTCTAGTGCGACAGCCCGTTCCCACACTTTCTCCCTTCAGGGAGAAAGATCTTCAAAATTTATAATAACGTCTCTTTTCTTTAAAATTGTAACACCCCTTGATTGGTGGAAAGCCGCTCTTTCGTCGAATCTCAAAGGTGGTGTTTTTTGCAAACTTTTTTATTAACATTTTGGGGATGTCTGTAATGAATCATTTCCTAGCATTAACTATTCTTCCTAAATTTGAAAATAATCGAAGCAACATCACCAGTAGCGACTGCAGTCTATGTCATAAGAGTCTCTAAAAATTTGCATCGACATCGACAAAGCAGAAAAGGATTTTACCCCCCATGAAGCTTTCCTTTGCAGCACAATGGATATGATTTTGCATTGTTCTTATTGGATACACCTACGCTTTCAGTTGGTTCGTATCGAGTTACTAATGGAATCGAATATCTGGGAAAGGCTCGGAGAAATTCACCTGGGAAGTTCGGAAACTATGGCCGTGTTATCAATTTCAACGCAGAAACAATTCGAAATACGGCGAAAACATGAAGCGTTTCATATTTACCGTAATTGAATGGAAAGCTGTATGAATACAGTTTTGGAATATTCGGAATTCATCACGAACTTCAAATTGAGGGTTAGTCGGGAGAACAATACTTACGTAGTTAGGTACATTCAGAGCCATAGCGGTCACCCAGGTGCTGAATCCGCCAAACACTGTTCCGGATAAGAACAATTCAGCGATTGTCCAAGGGTGTTGACACTCATGGCGCGAAGCACGCCAAGAATTCTCGATATTAACTTGGACAAGACTTAGCGTCTCAATTTATCCTCCACCCTCACTCAAATATTCGCACTTTGGTTCGCGCTGTCTTTTAGCCTGTTAAGCCAGCTAAAAAATTGATTATCGTAGATAATAATATCATAAGGGCATCCAATTTTTCCGAAAAAAATCGAAAAAACACGTTACTACACATAAACGGAAACATGTGAACATAATCATAATCATAATAAACAAAATAAAGATTGTAGGTGGTAAAGATATCACAGTCATGATTCAGCTAGTGAAAATGTGAATATGATGAGGAAAATTACCTTGGTTTTTACAATTAAGCAGAAACTTCTTGTGGTTTTCATTTCTCGCTAGCTGAATGACTGTGAAATCTTTACCACCTACAATCTTTATTCTGTTTATCATAATTATGATTATGTTCACATGTTTCCGTTTATGTTTCTTTTATATTAATTATTGTGTGTGCTGTAAAAGTTCTGTATTTTTCATTGTAGAGCCCTGAAGATGATTTTAGATTAAAATCGAAACTAGTCGGCCATGTTTCAAGAAGTGGTTTTGTTGCATAAACCTGACCTTTTCCCGGTTAATCAACCTTAAGTCCTCTTGGACATTTGCATTATATCAATTTCATCGATGCACATAATAAATTTGAGCGGAATTGTGCGAAATTCCGACATTCTAAACGAAAGATATAATGAATATTGAACCTACGTTACTGCTTTGATCTGAATCTGATATAGACTGACAAAACAATCTGTGAATAATGACAATTGACCATACCGTTAGCCATCCAATTTGAAAGCATTAAGCCAATTCCACTTTGACGTACAGAACGTTCGCTGGGATTGTTCAATCAGTTCGAAGCGAATCAATTAAACAAATTGAAATAGGCCCTATACAATGACGTTTAAACTGTCATAGGATGCGTCGATGAAAACGTGGACTCGACGTACAGTCCGGCTATCGTAATGACGAAATCGTGTTTGAATATGAGTAATGTGTCAATTTGGCCGTAACTGAACCGGAAGTGTTCGGTTTGAAATATCTCATTGACAGGCATTGTTCCATCAGGTAGGACTCAATACCTGTGTCCTGCTTTTCATTAATTCGGTGTTTTCCTATGAGCCGGCCGTGGATCGACCAGATATTCAAATAAAGGGCTGAATGAGTTGGTGGACGCGTACAATGGGAGGTATTTTGAAGGTCTGGGAATTGATGGCACACAGGCATTTCATTATATAGATATTACGGATTCTGTTACATTGTTTTGACTTGGGCGTATTTCATGTGATGTCTATATTATTCAGAGCGCTGCTGGTGAATTGAATTCTGCCTGTAACGCTTTTTCGCGTATATTAATGAGAGAATAACGAAAGTTATTGTTGATATTCCTTCAGTCACTACGAATCATGACCTCAGAGTTTCAGAGTTGATGAATATCTACTTGTACTTCAAATCACATAATTCCAAGAAAGTACCGGGAATTGATGTGGGGCGACTCACTGCCCACAGCATGTGAAGCGGTCCACAAACGCCGCCCGCGCTTGAGCGAGTGCTACTCAGAGGGCGACACTCAACCTGTTCAACAGAATTCAAATGTTATCGAAGAAGATATTTCCGAATATGAATAAGGACAAGTTTTAGAGATTTTCGCTAAACCATCAAATAAAGTAGTTTGATAAAGGCTCAAAAATGTTTAAGTACATTTGGGAACTATCATTATTATTTTTCAAAATTATTTATCTATTTGCAAATAGGAGGATCGGATTATGAGGTGAGAGGAGAGAGGAGTATTCAGGAAAAACTAGAAATACAAAAATGAATTTTGACATGAATCGACAGTTATTTAAATTAATAATAATAAATGTACGAGTGGAAGACTCATCCTGTATACAGTCAATGGATTTTTTTTCACGGAAAAATACTACATAGTTTGAAGGTGAGATTCCAATTAGAGATAAAAAAATCATCTTCTACTGAACAAGAATCACCGATGTTAAAAAACATCATTATAATCCAGATTCAAATCAGGATCGTATCGAGTCAGGGGGAACCAGGCTATAATATTCGAAGATTCATTGCGTTTGAGGACCCATAAATTTCGAGAAATCCCATTCGAATCGACTTTTCGCTCCATTTCTCTCACCGCTTCTCGCCCAACTTTCTTGAAACTGACTTCATCTTGTTTGATCTGTTAAATGTATGGAAGTTTGCACTGGGAACAATTCAGCTCGATTATCGGAATCGCTCTGGCTGAGGTTTACGAAATGCATTCGTTTCCGATATGAATATTAAGCGTTTCGTGTTCACTAGAGCGAAAGCCCCCAATGGACAGATTCACATCAAGTTTTCTCATTATATTAACCATGGAATATTGTTTATGTGAAGGGTTTTCCAATAGGAGGTGTTATTTTGAATAGCCCGCTATTTCTGTAGATGTGCCTTTCAAAGCGTTATTTTTTGACATTTGACAAGTAGAAGTACGCCATTAATTAAAATGAAACGATGCACGCTTCAACAACGCATTGAAATCTATCTTATCTTATAATATTCATAAAAAAGTTGTTGGTTACACCATTTATAACTCGAGATCGGATAGACTGTTTGTTATGAAACTTCATTTATGGATTCGTCTACGGCCTGGTTATTATAAAATACATTAAAACCCTGAAAAATTCGATGAAAAATTTGTTTATGTAGTTAATGCTTTTCCTCCTTTTGAATAAGGCCACTAGGTGTCGCTACGGTTGACCTCTTATCTAGACACTGTAGCGTAGTTGTATCGTAGGTACTATATTTGATATTATCGTGGCGATAATATCAAATATAGTAGATGGCCATGGTAAATACGATTTGTGAAATCCATTGTAAGTAGGTATTATTCAGGCGAAACAAAGGTCTACGCCTAGGGCCCAGCGTCGATTCAAGACCTCAAAGAAAGAAGAAGGCTATCGAGGATATAGGGCAGCCACTTTGCGATTTGGTTATGGAAAATTTCATGAACAGGATATGGTCCTGTATTCGTGGTCGTGATGGTCATTTGGCTGATGTTCTTTTCCATTATTAACGGCATCATTTATCTAAAAAAATTTCATTTTTCTTTGAATGTCAAGATGAAACCTAAGTACTTGGCAAAAACAGCCTTATGCTAAGTATGTACTTTTTCTCAAGATTCTGACAGCTGCAAAACGCATCCCCATTCATTTTTCATTGCATGTTTTTCACTTGTTTATAATGTAAAATGAGCCGCACCTAAAATAAACAACACAGAAAAAACAGATGAGCACGTAGGAGCCTCATTGAAGAGTTAATCGAAAATGAAAAACATTTTCGGTGAACCCTATGAAAGGGCTTATTGTTCATCTATCGAACCAGTGTACTAGCTGCATGGAACAGTTAACGATTCTTGTATATCTAAATAGGCAGACGGGCCATCACGTCATGTTTAGCACAGATAAATGCAAACGCGCTGGGGAATCCAGCGGCTCTTGGCTGGGGCCGAAATTGAGCCCGCTTCAGCCAGGGCTTTGCACATGTACGATAACCTGGAAATTATTTTCCTGATATCGCAGACCGAAATGGCTCATCCCTAACTGCGTCCCGTTAAGCATGTTCTGATTCTGCCATTATGGCGAGATAAGGCCCCCATTGTTGAAAAATGGAATCTGTTTAAACCTATTAACGCCATCGGTTATATCCGTCGTTGAACAGACTAATACTCGCATAATATAATAGACCTGAAGGATACAGTCTCTTTCATGTAGTACTCTATAAAAGTTTGACGAATAGAACACTGTTTTTGAAAATGAATTTCAACAATTTGAAAATATTTCTGTGGCGTGAGCAAGCGCGGATCCAGGGGGGGGGTCATGGGGGTCATGACCCCCCCCCTGAACTGGACGAACCCTCAAATCTTGTGTGTTTGATAAAAAAAAATCAATTGGCGGGTATGTAATCCACCTGACCGTGACCCCCCCCTTTCTCGAGAGCTGGATCCGCCACTGGGCGTGAGTCTCTCCATGATAGTTTGTCCATGCTGACTGAAAAGAAATGTAAAAAGAACATGGCTTCTCCCTTCTGTCAAATCACAGTTATCCCTATCAAAAATTCTATCATTAAAAAAAAAACCCCGATACTATAAATGAATGAGCAACCGAAAGAAGTGCTCCTCTGGAAATTTTCAATGTACTGATTAAAGTAGTGTAGCATCCTGGAAGATATAAATAGTCAGCTTGCAAACGGAGTTTTTCGAAATTCAGCGTCATACCGAATTGTTAATTGACATGGGAAATTTCCTAATTACCATTTCCCTTGGAAGATGTTGAATGCTCACCGACATGGGACTCCTCCTCGTCTTTGGAGCCTATAAAATTAGTTCCGCACGTGCTGTCTGTCATGCACAATAACACACGAAGACAAATTATTATTTTCTTCGTTTGTACCTCCGTTTCAACCGGAAAGGAGTTATGTTCATTGCGTTGCGTAGCTTAGGTTGTTTATTTTGGTTTCCAAATGAGCAAGTTCCTACTGGAGGTATGTCTTTTGTTGTCTATTCGCTTGTATTCCATCATCTTTAGCAGGAAGACACGTTGTTGGCGCAGGGTTAGACTTCAGAGCACGAGTAATATGTATGAAAATAATTCAGTTAACAAAAATCTGTACTGACCTTGCTGTCTGGACTGCATACTTTGATACCACCCAAAGAAACCACTAACACGATCGATTTTCCTCTTGGAGTTCTCTGGAAAAAAGAATACAAGTTCAGACTATAAATTACAAGATGAGGATCGGTATTCATTAATGTTATGGAAATGGAATTCGTATTTTTGTTCTATTTGAATTTGGACTGAAATTCGTTCATGTATTTTATGATTTGGCTTATCGTAGCAGACAAAAAGAGCATGAGTTCTGTACTCTATCTGATTACGGCATTGCAGAGCTTATTCGAAAAATTAATGCAGGTCTATCTATGTAGCTTGAACGTGAATAAACAGTTCGGAAACTCTAAGGGTGAGGGTATCGTGAGTGCTGATTCTTTCGGAGAATAGGTACATCTTTGTGTAAGGCAAGGTCTTTATGACATATGACTACATAATCGAAGCAGGATTCCCATTGTTTGACTACCGACTAACCTCAAAAAAATATTTGACAGGTCGTTGGATTGCCTAATAAATAATAATCATACGCCTGGTATATTCTGAGTCACATACTGAAGCCCAATCATTGGTATGAAGTAAGTGACCTACACTTAAATGAATGAGAACTTTCATTATTAAAAATTCCACTTTGTTAGCCAAAATTGCGCTTTGCTCAATTCAAATCACGGCATCTTTAGTCCTACTTTGTTATTATTGGGCGATATAAAGTGTTGCAACACAAATTCTTCCGAAAACACTATTCCCGAGTAGTTGTTGCATCAAACCGTAGGCAAGCGACTGTGATGAAAAATTCAACGCATCACGTCTTCCGCATCTCCCTGGCACAATCACCTCTCTAACACCGACGACCCTCCCATCTTCGTGTATATACGGTAATTTCTGCTGGCATCTGGGCCCCCGCCAAGCCACCATCCTCTCAAGTCCTCATAAATTCGCACTTTTGTTTGTAGATTGTCACCACCGAATTTACTGGTTCAATTCCCAGCCAGCTAATTGAATTTTCCCGGACGGCAGTCATTCCTGGGCGATGATTCGGGAGTTCGTCTTCGAGAGCCGAGAGATTCCGCCACTTGCGAGGAACTAATGTACGGATAAATCAGGCGGCGTCAAGGGCTCGATGTTACTTAGCGGATAGACCGCTTTTCTGCTCGGGAATTTCCATTCCGCACGCTTAAGAAGCATGGTGGGCGGAAAGGAAAGCATGAAGGTAAGAACTAACCTCTAGTCCCTGTGATTTAGTAGCTCTTTCTACGGTAGGAATGTGCAGTGCATACAGGGTTCCGGAAATTCGTGCCTCAGCATTTGAATTTCGTATCTACTGCAATGACTGCTCTTGGTCAACAATTTCTAATCAAAAGAGTTCATTTCTTCTCCTACTAATGAACGTGTTATGGTTTTGGATGAAATTTGACTGTGAATTATTTTACAACGCATATCTCATTCTCCAGCAAGAAACAACGAAAATAATAAGCAATACAAAAGAGTGGGATTTCACGTTGATCGATCCACATTACGATTTACTTTGGTAATCCCGATGACAACGTTTCACACTGTCTATTGGGAAGCAGCTTTCTGTATCATAATCAAAATAAGCGAAAAATCGAAGAAAAGGAGTATTTTTAATTTGCAATCAATGAATAAACTCTTCGAGCCAACGAGACAGACAGTGGTTTTCGTGTAGACATATTGGCTACCCTTATGCAAAAGAAGAAAATTCAACTCTGGAATATACTGAGTGATCATAATTAATATTCAAACATTAACTTCAAATAATAGTCAAAAAACTTTCTTATTCCAAATGGCACACCTAGTATTTCTTTACCTTGTTGGACGTAAAAATCAATATCAAAACTATCTTCATCGGGTTCCCCTATACCTAAACCTAATAGTTTTCCAGTTATTTTCAATTTTTAATTCAACTAGTTAACCTACTATTATGATTATGAATATCGATTGTGATCAGTTTATCTTCGATCGTATTATGGCGAGGTTTTTGTTTCGAAAATGCCGCACGTTTATTCAGATAATGAACTAGTTGATAGCTTTCAATTTATGGTTAATCAAAACAAAACGCCGATTCAGCGTATAAGTTGTACAGAACAAGTTCTATCACCTGTCAACTTGAAATACACCCTGTAAAACAATGAGTCAGCTAAGTACTAGTACTGAAACAAACTGCTACAATTGTAACTGTTGTGATTTCAATTGCTCCTCAAGGAAAAGTGAAAACAGTTTTACACATTTTCATAAATTTCCTAAGAAAAATGCCTCAACGCTATATACCACTGATGCCTCTGGTATATTGGAAAAATTGGACTGAAGAAAAGCATGGACAAATGAACTATAGATGGAGAACCTTGCTTCAAAGAATTGTGCTCACGAGCTGTGAACAAATTTTTATTTCATATATTAAGTATTTAGCAAATATTCAGATTTAGATTGTATTCAGTGGCCGAGTTCTGAAGTTTTGGAAATATTCAAGTGATACTTATGATTATAAGGATATGCTATACATAGATCTTCATGTTTGTCATGTCGCATCAGAACTTATTCACATTCAGATCACAGTCTATGGTAGATGTGAATATTTTTGTATTGCTCTTTTGTAGTTTATTTCCATAAAAATAAGGAACATGCAAAACAATTACTTATTTTCGTAATTCCCATCGAATTCCTCGTGAAATGTTAATCCAATTAGAAGGGAAAAAGCCAATTCGTACACCAAAATTTTATAAACCCGACACTGCACTGTCAATAATACATTAATTCTCTGAAATTCTTCACAAAATCATCACGAGATCAATATTATCATCATTGAACGCAAATATTATCCATGCAGAAGCTGAGGTCCCTTATACGACAAAAAACACTATCACTCTTGTACACTATTCCATCACTGATCCAATCAGCCCAAAGTCTCAATATATTGAAGTATCTTCCACTTAACCTCCACATCCCTGTCCACTCAAGATACTTCCACAAATTAAATTTCGGATAGTAAAAATGTCGTCGCGAAATTACACGGAGGGGTAGAATCCTGTAATTGAATTATCCGAAATGAAACGCATCTCCCCAACTAGAGTTAGAGGCGATAACAGCAACTATGATTTGCCGTTCGTCTAGTCCTAGTCGAAAAGAGGAGTTACTAAGTCCCCTTGCAAAAACCTAATGGGGCAATAAATCTCTTCACCACTTACTGACTATAACACACCGAAGTGCACCGCGGTTTCCGAAGGAAATTACCGTAGAGTAGTAATCGCTGGCTTGGAAGTCGTCTTCTGCATGTCATGATTACCCTCTGAGATTTACATCAGGTTTCCACGATATTCTCCCTGGCAACAGGATTTCACTTGGAGGGAATTAGTGCGAGGCTAACAGCGGAATTCACTTTTCATTCTTTCTGCTGGAATAAGAGGTCTCTGGTGTACAGGATGTTCCAAACCGGATGCCAGTTGAGGGGATAGATAATACCAGTTATCGCGAAAATAAGACAAATAATCCATGTCGCTTGGTTGAGTTCTTCACTCAAAGTCATAATAGTGAAAATGGCGAAAAGCGACACTGACAGATGTAGTTGATGGCGTCGTTATTTAGTATAATAAGGGGCACTTGAAATCATTACAGCTCTCCATCTATACTCTGTTCAAATGTAAGAAGGAGCCATAATAATAATGATGTTTGGCGCAGTGGTAGGAGAGCCTTCGTAAAGTTTCTTTCCGTCCAGAGTCGAATCGAGGAGATTTCACACAATCGTTCAGTTTCAACTGAACTAGAATTCCATTTTTTTCAATAATTCATGGGACGTTGTTCTTTTGAAATTTGGCAAACTGTCGTCATTATTCACGATTTCTAGAACTTTAGAAATCGTTGGGATTTCATTCCGGAAAAAAAAACCGTGGACAATTTTCCTGATAAGGTTCATATCGAAATCGTCAACCGAATCGATTATTTTCAACGACTGGGCTCTCCTCTTAGTTGGCGTCAATGTTTTATTCTCTTCATATTCTCTGAGAATCCTGAATACAGCTGAATCACTCACCCCTGAGGATTTTGAAACTATTCCAACAAAGTCTCTTTTCGATTAATCAAGATGTTTTTCCAATTCTTTTCGAAAAATGTTCAAAACTATCTCTTTCTCTTCAGCAGAGAAATGCGACCTTTTGGACCTTTTTCGTGGTGGTCCCCACATATCACCCTCAGATGCAGTATCCGTTTCCGAATTCGACATTGTTCTTTAAACACTGTATACACTTTGTCAAAAGATTTTCCAACACAATACACTTTTCACAACTAAATCTATAAACACTTGGAACAGCTAGACCCTCACAGTAACTCTAGGTATTTTAACTGGTCTTGTCGATAGAAAACTTCGATATTTATGCAAATGAAGATGGCTTTAATCTATTAAGGGAAAGGACCCAAACCTGGTGTTTCCCGGAATTACCTTGTCGGAATCGTGAGCAGCCGATAAAGAGTTTCGTATATACAAAATGATATAAAATTATTGACCGAAACGGATATTACAAGTAAATGACCATTATAAATGTGAACAGAGATCTTCTACGAGTATTGTCAATAGAAAACTTCGATATTTATGCAAATCGAGATGGCTTTCACCCATTAGGGAAAAGGACCCAAATCTGGTGTTTCCCGGAATTACTCTGTCGGAATATTGCAAGATTCCGACCCAAATCTCTTAAACTCTGGTGTTTCCTGGAATTACCTTGCTGCAATCTCGAGCATCCGAAAAAGAAATTATTCAGTAGATAATAATATAGAAACAAAACAAAATAAAAAAATTGGCTACGTCGGATATGAAATGTTCATGACAGTTGCAAATCATAACAGAAATTTTGCACTAGAGTTTCTGAGTAAAAAAGTTCTTATGTGGGAATTGCTGACCCAAATTTTTGAATCATTTCTATCCAGTACCATCCACAGTCCGAGTACGATCCTGGCAGTCTCTTAGGGCGTTGAAGGGGAGCGTTGTTATGACCGTTTGACGAATAGGAGATTAATCGTGCGCAAACCAGACGATTCTTTTTGTTTACAAAGCTCCTCCTTATATTTGAACGGACTATAGTGATAGACATATTAGCCTATCTCTAGGAGATTGAGGGAAGCCAATCCATCAAGTGTGGCACGTCAAAGCAAGTAGGGACAGCACCCTCGACTAGATACAGAGATTAGTCTGTAGGCGCATCACTGGAGCTATATTCAAGAGTACCTACTGAAATCGAGATTTGTATACTCAGTAATCTTTCCATATACCTGTTTTCCATATAGGGTAGAGGTAAAGCATTAGGGACCGAGGAAAAGGTTACGTTCCAGCCATTCAATCCAATTTACCTTCTGCGGGTTCAACGTCACAATAGGGCTCATCCTCGTTTCGCAGATGTCTCGCTATTTATTGAAGTACTTCAATTAACGTCCAACGGAGAGAGCTGCTGACACACGGTGGCCATCCAACTCCCAGTTAAATTTGAGTTGTTTGGTCGTCCCATTAATAGCCTTACTGAATTTTGCATTCGCTCGTCCCAGTAGATTCCTATCTAATTCAGTTGAAAAAATCACCTTCGAGAGGAACGTGACGCTGAATGAGATTTTTTAGGTTGGTGAAAGGTTTTCTGTCTGTGGAATACATCATTTGAGAAACGGTTGGTATGGCAGACCGTTCAGAATAAAATCGAGATTTTGGATTGCCAAAGGAAACATCCTCACTGAGCATAGTCCCCTTAAAAGCATTTGATGAGAATGAGCTAATCAGAAACTGGCGAGTGTGAATTCTGAAGAGAAGAGGAAGAAACTCCTGTCAACCAATTTACAGCATGCCTCACCACTGCAACCTTCGATTCTGTAAGGGTCTTTTAACCTTTTGAAACCTATTGCGACTGGTCTCCGAGCAATGGGAGTCTAACAGATAAGAAGCCAATAGGAAAACAGCACCTAACACTGAGGGCCAATCATATGTTTAATAGGATCCCTCGAATCATTCAAAAAATAGTATCTAGTTCTGTTGCTCTCGTATCGGAGGATTATTTATTTCGAACTACGATGCATTCATGTCATTCGTTCCGAACTGTTATGTCCAATTAAATCTAGAGAGATATACTTCATATTGCCCTTATCCTGGAAGCCAGAAAAAAAACATTATTTTCTGCGTCCCCTTTGATTTCCCGTTTAATTCAATTATCTACGCCTTGCCTGTTGTTTTGAGAGGACTGTATCCCATTTCATTGGCATATTTATAAACATAATTCCATAAACCGTTTTCATAACTGATCTAACAGGCAGAGCATTCTGCTTGATTTGCAGAAACAGTATCAAATACCAACTAGCACCATCTACATGCGATTTCGAGAGAAGCTTCACTCAGTATGTAGAACCTAATTGCCTTGTCATCATTCGCCTGGTTGCTTGAGACATTCTGCATTGTGATAATATGTTGATGAAAGTTTGATGGCACGAACAAACGATATGCGAGTTTTGAGGGCAATAACGGGAAACACATTGAGAGACCAGAGAAGAAGCGACGAGATCAGAAAAGAATGCCAGACGAAGGACGTAGTTAGATGGACGCTCGCGAGAAGAAGGTTCTGGAATGAACATGTCTCACGTATGTCAGGCGATAGAATAGCGAAACGAAAGACCAGCATCCAAAGGACCCGTAGGAAGACCGCCAAAAAGGTGGAAGGACAGCTGGACCTCAACATCTCAAGAACGAGAGGAGGAAAGTGGGTGAAACAAGCTATAGCAAGCTTTTGTAAAGTAGAAGAGGAAGAAGGAGAACGTTTGATTACTTTTTTAACTGAGTATAAAAAAATTGGACGATTCCCTGGTTCACGCCCACAACTGTGGTTCAATTATTCTCCGAAAATTTCACTCTCAGAATGTCCTGATCAATGGAATGTAATAAAACAGGCCCAAGACGATGAAAATGGAGGTAATGATTCGAACCAAATTCCTGTGGGATTCTTCAACCTGCCGTGGAAGGAACGTCCTTGACGATGGGAGGATAATTACGGAGGGCCACAAAGAGAAACTGGGGAAGCAGCGGGAGAACGATCTCCATTTCAAGTTGACTTTCGTCGATTAGCAAAACAAATTTGAACGAATTGCGCGCTCCGTCTTACGAGACGTTCCAAGGCTCGGGGGAGCGCTAGAAATAGGTTAATTCCCCCCCTCTCCCTTAATTCTTGTCATAACCCTTCAGTTTAGCGGGCAACCTAATTAAGTGCCGTTATTAAACTCTCGTTAGCGCTCCAATTTTGATAGAACGTGACTGACTGTGCCGACTACACGAATTTAGTACCTGTATGCACTCGGGGTTTCCGAGTGACGAGAGTCCGATGCTCGATCTGATTTGACGGGAAATGGAAGGACGTCACTCTCACAGTTGTCGATAATTGAATTGCGACCGAATGGACTGTATCCTTATTTCCCGAGGGGATTCGGACGTTCGACCTAGTTTCATAGATGTCAGATGTTAATCGGGTTCAATTTAATTTTCTGCAGGTCTACTCCAGAAAACAAACCCTGGGAGTCTTCCAAATGTTCATTTATGTATTGTCGATCTATTCGCAACGGAAGCTGAACGATGGGAAGATATTGATTGATTAATTTGAGCAAGGCAGTAAGCCTCGTGGAAACCTTCATTTGACCAGAAATTGATCATTTTGCGAAGCTTCATTCTTGAGGATATTTACCAATGATACGTCCCATCTTCATTGGAAGGTTATTGACGTAAGGCAGAAATAATAATGGTCCCAGCACAGATCCCTATGAACACCATACTCCATCCCGACCACTTCTTCTGGGCGAATACCATCTGAGTTCTATACTGCAAGTACCTTATTATCAGTTCCGATGCAACAACTCTGGTAACATAGCACTCTATTTTCCTTTTTAGAATTTCCTGAGAAGCGCTACCCCATCTGTAAAACAGTGTTTGTGGGCTTGTTCTGTGGAGAACCATGTTGCGCCCCATAGACTATGTTGAATTCTTGGAGGAAATCTGATAAATTATCCTTTATAGCCATTTCAATCACCTTGAAGACTCTAGGAAGGATCCAGATTGGTCTTCAATAAGCTTTGACATTTCCCCCCTTCTCATAGAGCACATCGTGAAATTTATGGTTGTAATCCATCAGAGCAGCTCATTCGTCGACCTATCAATAGATTTCGTACAACATTCTCTCTACTCGATGCAACAACAAGACAAAGAACTGTACGTGCAGAAGAAAATGTCGCTGTTGTAAGCGATACGTTCACAACAAATTGGACTCTGTGCATCCAGCACATGAAATTTTGCGTGAAGATCTTGGTATACACCCATACAAGATCCAACTGGTTCAAGAACTAGAGCTACTTGACCTTAATAGGCGTCGTTTGTTCGATTTATTAAAAGAATGATTTGGCGATTATTTCGAGAAATGGTCCAAATAATTGGTCTCCATGATCATTACCCCAATGAAATATTTTCTTTGGGGTTATGTCAAATCATTGGTTCATGCTGATAAACCAGAAACAATAGAAGCTTTGGTAGCCAACATAACTCGTGTTATTGCTGAAATAAGACCTGAATTACCCGAAAAAGTGATCTGGTCTAATGAGGTTCCTCAGAGATAGTCTAGGTGGACATATGCCGGAAATTATTTGTAAAACATAAATGTCATAAATTGTCAGATGGCAGTGCAGTGCATCAATTTTTATTTATTGGATTATTCAGCTCGATTGAACAAATGTTGGGGCGCAGGGAATATAACAAGAAATCCTACCCTGAACTAGATCTCACACTGGCTCACACTGGCTCTTTCCTTCACCAGTCATCTGGGAGGAGATACCTGCGGGGCGTGTCATTTAAAAAAAAATTGAATTCCATGTTAGAATCCTTAATTGTGAGAAACAATTAATTTTCACTAATCGACGGCTGAAACAAACCTTAATAAACTGTCTTTGATAAAAATGGATATTTATCATTTCGAATAAAAAAATTCAAGGAAATGAATTTCGCGAAAACAACACATAGATATGATATTTTTCACAAAAAAACGGAAAATTCTGAAAGAAAAATGAGACAGACGTTTGATTAACTGAATGATAGACTTCAATACTGAAATTAAAAACACAAAAATATTTGTTCGTTTTGATTTGATTTTGGGGAATATCCATTTCATCCATTCAATACTTATAAAAAATTTTTTTTTTCTTATTTTTAACTTTATACACTCATACATCCTTTCATCGATCAGAAAAAAAAAATCGTTTCTGACTTCTTTTTTTTTCAGGGACGTAGACCCTCAGATGTGTTTCATTTCAATTCAATGTTCTATCACTCAAAAAAAAACACCCGACATATGCTCGGTATATATATCTGTTTCTCTAGGATTGTTGTTATATCATATACGTCTCAACAATCCAACACCAAGACAAGTGTTGTCTCTTTTGAGAATCTTCGATACCAAGCTTATAATTTGATTCCAAAGGTATTAAAAAATGAAAACTCTCGAGACGGGATAAGACTTATCTATACGGATTATAAATCTGATCGTGAAATAACTAAGACATTCTATGGCGCATTCGCCAGTTTGCAACAAACCATCCCAGATAATAGTATGCCCTACACCCTACGGCCTACACATATTTGAAACAACTTTCAACTTGCCATGATTATAAAAGACTCTTCAATATGAACTCGCCGGTGAAGCTATTGTGCTAGGCAAATAATCAGTACGTAAGTATATTATAATTTAATTAGCAAGCAAAATTTGTAAATAATTTGTAAAAAGACAACCATGGAGTTTTCTTATATGTCCGAGTATTATGATGAGGGACCGCTATATTACTAATGCAATGATTCACTAAAATCATCAATTTTTGTACTGTTCTATCATTAACAATTCATAATTGTAAAGAACACAATAAGATTAATGTTCTCTGAAACATCTTGCATACTTTCTACAATCAATATTATTCAACTTATTCCTCTCACTGGATCTCTAAATGCAAAAAACAAAATTAATATCGCATACGCTGAAGCCACTAAATCAGGATAAACAAAACGCAATCGAAAAACAATCCTAATCCCCCTCAATGTCATCTAAATCAAGTGGCCACTCGGGGCACAACCGACCATTGTGTTATGTAACGGTGCGTTTTTGCCCCAATAACGGAATCTTCATCATTATTCCGACAACGTTGACCAATCTATTAGGGTCAAATACACATACAGTCCGCGGAGTTATGCAGGGAAACACCCTTTCGGTGGCCACAAAAAGAGCGAGTAAATGCCGCAGCGCCCTCTGGACGCGATAAGGTAAGATTTGTTGAACGAGGTCTACCACCAGACGATATCTGAAAACTGCCACTGAATATAAAGTGGCCAGTTAAAGTGTCGATTTTTACGTGTGGGTTTTTTGCAACAGGAGTGAGTGGGTACATTTGAGCGGAATATTCATGGGGTAGGTGTGGTAGATTACTTCCGTATTGAAGAATTCATTTATCCTCTTTGGTGTTCAATCGTAACAGATCAATTCATTTTATTCTCATGCATTATTGAATTGGGGTGGATTGGGTATACAAATATTGGTGATCAATGTCCTTCGTGTGCGACCGTGAAAAATTGGACTGCAAGCTTCAAAAGAGGTAAATTTTCCATTGAAGATGATGACCGATCGGGAAGGCCAGTTTCTGTTTCAGACACCGAAAATATCGATGCAGTTCATGACGTGATTTTATCAGACCGTCGAATTGGGCTAAAACGGACATCTGAAGCACTGAAGATTTCATACGAACGCGTTCATCATATAGTTCACGTCAATTTGGACTGAGATAAATTTCTGCAAAATGGATCCCCAAATGTTTGAATGTTGACCAAAAGCGTGCAAGGGTAGAATGCATCGCGTTCGATCTGTGCTCGATTTGAAAACGATGTCGACTTCGTAAGCCGAATTGTAACTTTGGATGAGACTTGAGTACATTTCTACGATTCAGGAAGAAAGCAACAATCGAAGGAATGGCGACACTCTGGTTCTCCAAGACCTAAGAAGTTTCGTGTCCAAAAATCTGCTGAAAAAGTTCTTGCTTCAGTTTTTTGGGATTGCCATGGAGTAATCATGATTGATTTTTTGGATAAGGGTAGAACAATAACTGGAGATTACTGTTCGACCTTACTGACCACTCTTCGGAAAAAAATTAGAAAGAAAAGCTATCCAAAGGTGTTTTGTTTTTACAGGACAACGCCCCAGTACACAAATCTCATGTTGCCATGCAAAAAATTCGTGATTCAGGGATAGAATTACTAGAACACACCCCTTATTCAGCAGATTTGGCTCCGTCTGAGCATCATCTCTTTTCTCAACTGAAAAAAAGTTTAAAAGGTCGTAAATTTTCTTCCTACGAGGGGGTAATGAAAGCTGTGGAGGACTGGTTTGCAGAGCAAGAAGAAACATTTTTTTGAAAGGTCTAGAGACGTTGCAGGTTCGCTGTAATCAATGTATTCAATTGAGAGGAGAATATGTTGAGTAATAAAATATTTTGATATTGAAATTTTGTTTGGTTCTATAGTAGGCTAAGAATTTTTCAATATATCCTCGTTTATATGTATATAGAAGCAGTGAAACACATCTAAGATCGAGTGCCTTCACGTTGCTCGATAACGATGAGGAGATATTCCCATCTCCGATAAAGCCAGCCATGACTTCTCCAGCGTTTTGCTCCAATAATAATTGGATTAACATATGTACGACGACAACTCCCCGAGCTCCTCCAATTATACGACAATAACAATAAACTGAAGACGAATGGTAAGACGTGTTTCGAGTGCCGCCTGAAATATGTACGCAGATATTCTGAGGCTAAGACAGATGAGTGGCGGCGAGAGCGAGTTTATAGTCATTATATAAACGATGGGTTATTAAGGGGCGCGCACAGTCGTAGCGCAAATCCAATTATTATAACAGAGTCGACTCGATTATCTCAATTAGGAGGCGGGAAGCGGAATTTTATTCTAATTCAGGGCGGATGACGACGGCGACGGCGGCGACAAACAGCTAACTGAAAAATTGGGGGAGTTCGTGATCGACGAGTTTTTTCGAGGAAACAATTATGACTTTTTGTGGGTTTAACGGAAGGGTGAAGAATCGAAAAGGATATAACTTCGATTTTTGTCGTAGTTACCATTCCTTCCAATATATCTTACGTACCTAACATGTTCCCAATTGTCACCTAAACCGAAAATAACTTAGGGACTTATCGGTAATGCACAGGATATAGGCGAGACGATAACGATGCAAGCTATTGATTTTCGGGTCAAGTTTCCTCATGAAACTAAGACGACGTCAGAAAATCGTCCCACGGCCTGGCTGATCTGGGTGCGAACTCAGCAAAAAATTTCAGGGCTAGATCGTGGGACTTGCAACTAAGCAAAAATTCCATACGAATTACATCACCCTCTCGGATTCTGGAGGCGGGAGAAAGGCAAATCGGTAATTGCAATTGAAAACGAAGGATTGGCATTAGCTGGAGAAGCCTTAAACGGGAAGGTTCTCAGTTGACTCGGGATCGGTTTAAGGGAGATCTGAAAATTGTCTCGAGGTACGGTCTCAAAGCGGAGACATAAAAAGTGCCATTCGGGAAATAGCGAGCTAAAGTGTTGAATCGAAGGTTAAGAGTAGCTGGAGAAGTCTTCAACGGGAAGAATCTCAGTTGAATCGGAATTCGGTATAAAGAAAGATTCAAGAAGTATGTAATTGAGTTTTTTTAGAAGTACGGTCTCGGGCGGAGACGGAAAAGTGCTATTCGGGGAATAGCGGTGTGAAGGTTTAAAAAAAATCATTAGAAATATTTAGGTCACGTCTCGTCGATGAGACCGGGAGTGAAATTAATCTACGAAGAACGGGTTAGTGAAGTGTTTTTGTTGTTTTTTTCTCTTAGGATATTTTTATCATGCTTTGTATTACCTGCCAGAAGGAGGCAGGTCGAGTTATTTTGCTTATTAGAGTATTGTTGGAAGGCTGCATGTGAAGCCAAAAACATTTAGAGTCCAAAGTCCTGAAATCTCCCCAAGGTTTCGGTACTTTGAGTTATGTTGTTCTGAAATCTCCCTGAGTATTTGGTATTTTGGGTTGTGTTGTTTCAAAATCTCCCCAAGTTTTCGATTTTACGTTAATTTGATAAATCCTCAAGTCTTTGGTGATTTAATTTTGGTCTGATAATTTGATTTTGTTTTGATAATTTGTTTTTGATTTGATAAACTGACCAATTATTTTGATAGCCTATTCTTTTGAAGTTATTGAGTCACAGACAGTATGTGTGAAGCCGTTTATTGTATTTTAGTCTCAATATACGTCTAAAGTTTAATTTCGAATGTTTCATTTACACTTCATCTTCGAAATTTTCAATAGCATCCTTTGCAACGATCATACGTAACAAAGAAAGTGCAGTGTATAACTTGACGTTTTCACATCGAGACCTTCAACTGACATATCAACCAGTAGTTTCAGCTACACCACTGCCTTCCGGATCACCCACGTTACAACGAAATTATATCAAAACCTCCCCTATTTCGAATAATTAATAACATAATATTGTTCAAATTAATGACGTCAATCGAACAAAGGAACAGTTAATGGGTAACAATAGTGACGGGGTTATAATTAGAGAATTCGACTAGTGCATACATTAAACGTTCACTGGAATGTTGGCAGGCGATATGATGGAAATGAGGAGATGGATTAATCTCTGAATATTTCAGGTACAGATGTGGGTATTTGCTCAACCTTTTGTTCCCATGATACAGCCGTATTCTGATTGAGATTGGTTTGCAACTATTCGATATTGTTGAATTCTCTGAATCTGGAATACAATCTTCATCACTCTACCACTTTGCATAGGTGCATTGACTTGTATATCTCGTTGTGCAACTGCTAAATTCATCGACCACAAGAATCCAAACCGTAGATCCATTTGAAGCATCTACATCTGCCGGTTGTGAATTTTCTGCTGATGTGAATACAAAGGTAATTGCCTAGACACCAATGCATGCACAAAACACCACTGTATGATTTACATTCTTCATTGGGTGAATTATTTCAATTCACGCTCACCATCGATTCATCTCATTGTAAAATACAGAGATTCTGCTGTGATCCTTGCTGATTGAGTAAAGTTAGATATGAAGATATCCTATATATCTCATATGCATAATCCAGCTGTAATCAGCAACACACATGTAATTCCGACTAATTCCACGAATTACCATACATTATATCTGTCCTGGTATAGCGAGGAAATTGTGCATCAAACTATTCTCAAGTAGGTTCCTGAAAGTGTCAATTGCCAACAAGTTATGAAGTATGGGAATGTGCTTCTGAGAAAAACTTCAGTACAATGCTAAGCAAAAGACAGGATTGGAAAAGGGAAGACACCAACTATAATCTCAAAGAAAATACAATAAAATGGTACACAGTTGGTCCTAAAACAGCTACAGGAGCTGGCGCTGGGATTTACGGGACAACTACCAAGGGTGCACTATCGTAAGGCTCCTGTACAAGCGCCCTTCGAACGGAAATACTTGCAATCGGAAGATGTCTAGATGTAAATCTAGAAAGAAACTATCAGAAGTGCGATATAGCTATTCATACAGATAGTCAAGCTGCTATTAAAGCACTGAGCTCCTACGTCTTTGACTCAAAGCTGATTTGGGAGTGCCGAAACAAACTCAATGAGGTAGGCAAGAAGAATAAGGTCTTTTTAATCTGGGTTCCCGGTCATTCGGGAATCGTAGGAAACGGAGAGGCCAATACACTGGCCAGAAAGAGCGCACAAACGCCACTAGGGCCCAGAATCCTTCTGTGGTATAGGAAAATGCACCTATGAGAAGGAGTTTATGCTGAAGGAGAAAACCGAAAGAGAAAAACTCTGGCGGAATCTCCCAGGGATGGATCACTCCAGAAAGTTCCTCCGGAACTTTGAAACTGCTAGACCCAAATGATATCTGGATCTCTACTCTTCACTACTCACTGGCTTTCTTGCATGACATTGTCGCCTAAAGAAGCATCTCTTGAGAATGGGTTTATCGGACACTGATGAGTAAAAATTCTGTGGGGAGGAGGAAGAAACTCCTATTCACCTGGTTACGGAGTGCTATGCCATTGCAAGCCAAAGGAAAGAGCGCTTTGGACAAGAAACTTGTAGAAGTGGGCAGTTATCTTCCTTGAAGACGTCCCAGATAATAGTTTTCATCAAATCTCTGGAACTGGAGGGCGAGCTGTAGGAGGCGCGATGATAACAGCTCTGATAGGGGCCACAATAGACCTTAAGGTCGCAGTGGACTATAACCCCTTTTCACCATAATTATAACTATATGAGAAAGTGCTTTCACTACGAGTTACACACACAATTTTTCCTGAAATAGCAATCAACATCAAAATGTTGCCACTTTCCTCTTCATGTGTTCATGTTGTTTTTGTCTTTGTATCAGTTTCATGGCTGGGATCTAGACCTGAAATGTCCAGGCCTTTGATGACCCCCCAGTTGTTTTTTGAGTAGGCGACAAAGTGAAAATCACATAATTATGATAAAAACTGATGTTCCTATCTACGCATCCACCAAAACTTGATTCTTTCGATCATTCGAGAGAACCGAAAATGACTTTGAAACTATGATGTTTCCATCTGCATCAACTCTCACCCCGTCATCCGATTCGAATTCAAATCGGCACGACCCAGAGCACGCTTTGATTGAGATAGCCGTGTACCCGACCTCGTAATAATGTTATTCGATACCTATTTGAACTGACTCCCTAAATGACGACCCGAGATACCCGAGGGTAGCACACACCGTCCTCACACAAAACCGCCGCCAACTCATTTCTAGGCCGCTCCTAGCAATGTCTCGGAGATTAAATTGCGGCATGAATGAGAGATAGACATCGGATGTTATGAATCAGGCAATGGCGTTCAGAATACAACAAATAAACGAAATTATTAAATTCCCGACTTTCAAGAACGGATACGACAGATTGAAGAGGTTTCGGTGCTGAGAATCATTTTCTGTTCTCAAAATCATGGATCTTCGCATTCACCCTCTTCGTCTCATAATGGTTATAATTTTAATTAGACATTTCATAATGATCGACAGCACAATCATGCATTTCGACAGAGCTATTTCAATTTCGTTCTATTCTGTATAGCGTGAAAGCATTTTTTCAACTTTAGATTCTTGATATATAAAAAAAATCATACTCGTACAATACAGGGTGAGTCTTTGACTTGTACATATATTTTAACTGTAGATTCCTCTATTCCTCTCATCAAACGAAACACTTTTTTCCTATACCACTTTTCGAAATTCGGTTTGGTTTCGAAGATCGAAAAATCCATGAAAAAAAAACACTTTTCTGTTTATATCTTCGGAACCGTTATTTGAAATAAACTGAATTTTGGTTGAGTTTTCACTCTATTCGTGCATATTCCTCAATCAAAACCTATTCAGTATCTCTACTAGTATAAAAGTTACAGGGTAGTCGACTCATCAATACACGCTAAAACACCATAAAACCACTTTAAAAAGATAAACGGTTTATATTTTCGTAAGAATCAATAATTTAAGAAACTAAAAGTATTCTTATTTTTTTTCAATAAAACGCGTCTTTTTCGAGTTATTTCCAATTTTACCCGGAGAGATTTGACGAAAAAATCATTAATTTCAAGAATAATCTGAATGCGTCTCTGAATTAAATATCATCGAATATTATTACTTCTCTGGTCTAAACTACAGTGACTTTATACAGGATATAAAGTATAAAGTATATAAAGTATAAAGTCACTGTAGTCTAAACGAGTTCACTGTTGTCACAATATTTATCAACTTTGTCGAGATA
Source organism: Adalia bipunctata (assembly GCA_910592335.1). Taxonomy (NCBI): domain Eukaryota; kingdom Metazoa; phylum Arthropoda; class Insecta; order Coleoptera; family Coccinellidae; genus Adalia; species Adalia bipunctata. The sequence goes on along the minus strand of OU342955.1, from coordinate 6,920,017 downwards.
TTTCAATAATAAAATCCCACAAATGTGGGAGAAAAAATTGAACACCAAGGAGGATTTAACACGCACAGTTTCTTTTGAAAATTCATAGTTACCGGTCCATATTGAAGTTAAATGTCGATGATATACGAAATTCGGATATGAATGATGAATCTCGATACAAACTACTTATTAAATTGAAATTAATGAAAACTAAAATGATACCTTATAATCTGTGTCGATGTTTTAATCTAAACAATATCCTCTTGGAATTTTATAAACTCGACACGGTTAAGATTATATTCATTCACTTCACATAATGAATCACATTAGAACAATAATTAACTGAATGTATTCAGAACTTCACATAATGTTTACAGTTTGTTCAGAGACTCTGGCTTGTGATTGTTTATACTTGGCCTCCACATAACCAATCTTTCGGTTTTCGCTTTAAGCATGCGTGGTATAATTTGGCGGCAAACTCGATTTATGATGGAAACGGCAGAATTCATAGATATTTATACCACGGTACACAAGTGTATCGTGATTTATTCTATGGTTTGTAACAAATCCTTAACCTCAATGAAAATATCAGAAAGCTGACAACATCTTCTTGAAATTTATGTGCAAACATTCACAGAATGGATACAAAATAGATTAGGTTAGGTTGTTTAATAATAAATTCTGATTATCTGAATGCAAAGTATTTCTTCATGATATTGTTTGGGAATTTCGAGGAAAACATGAACAAGTTATTAGTGTTTACAAACTAATCTTCAGAAAAATCGAAGAAGGAACTCAATTTGATGTGAGAAATGTAGCTTTTCAGTTGCAGATATAATCCGATGAAACTAACTGTTTTTGTTGAAATCATCGTGTTTGCAATATTTTTATTCCAATAAGGTTAGTACTTGAGTATTCCCCAAATGTATAAACTCAATTTCTATCGAGAAATATGAACTTTGCATCAATTCCAGAAGATCATTTCAGAGGCGTAGTCAGCCCAATTTTTTTTCAAATGGCTATATCTTTTTAACAGAGCCGAATTCGAAAAAATGGTAAATGAAAAAAAGGTTTCTTTTGACCTCAAGAATCTTCAGTTAAAATATATGTACAAATCAAAGACTCACCCTGTATACTTCGAACTTGGAAATGACTCCTGCTGTCACAGCTAGATATAATGGGCATTGTTGAAAAAAAGAGCTCTTCCAAAAAAGCTATTATCTAACGATGATGATTTGTTCCGGAATAATACAAAACTAACGGAGAAGGCAAGTGGAATTTGATATCCAATTAGAGAATGCAAAAAAGGCTCGGAAAGCTGTGCTGTACAAAGAATTCTAGTCATGGAAAGAGTGCAAGCCGAAGCGCATTGAACTTGAGCGTTCGAGTAGTTGGCGTAGCCAAATGATGTTTTTGACAGAATTTTAATTGTGTTTCCATTCCACGTTTGCTTCTGTATGGAACAAGCTGAAAAAGAGTGCAATTGAAGCTCAAAGTCTGGAACTAAGCGGAAATTTCTTCCAACCAGTGAAAGTTACTTTGGATTCAATACAAACCATAATTGTGGACTTAGAACTTCATTTGAATACTTGCAAGGACGAAGACTGTCTAAAATTACAGAATTCTCTTTGATAGAGTTAAATTTTTGATTATTTCAATAATGGCTCAAAGATTAAATTTTTCGTAGACGCTATATCTAGGCTTTCTAAACGAAATGAAATAAAACTTTGGATAGAAATTGCTCCCTCGTTTCAGATAAGGCTCGACCTCGAATTACATTCACGTCATTTTCCTGATATGAAAAATCCGATTTCCTCTCACCACTCGGAATATACGACGTGAAAACTCACTTGAATATAAAGTAATCTGGAATGGTCTCGCCATCCAATTCACTCAAGATGTTACCGAACATGAAATTGGAAAGCCTTCAAGAGGGTCTGAGCCATATATCTGATGAAAATTCTTAATCAAATCATCGAGGCTGTGCTTTGAGGTCAGAAATAGGATACCTACTTTTCAATTGGTTAGTGATCGCTCACAATTATGGAATGACCAGAGTTATTTATTTAATGTCCAAAGTATTTGACAGATAGGGCACAAAAATCTATATTTTTAAGGCGCAATGGAAATTTAGGGTGAGTTTTTGACTTGTACATATATTTTCACTGGAGATTCCTGAGGCAAAAGAAACTCTTTATCATTTTTCGTTTTTCCGAATTCGGCTCTGTTGGAAAGATATAGCCATTTGAACAAAAATTTGGGCCAAATACGTGCCTGATATGATTCTTTGGTATAAACCTTAAAGTTCACAATTTTCGATTGAAATTAAGTTTGTAAATTTGGGGAATACTCTTATTGGAATATACAGGGTCTTTCACGAGGAACCTCACCCATATTTATACGGGAAACTACTGAACGTATTTTCATGAAATTCAGCACTTATAAGTATTTCACGATGCTGATGAAATCTAAAATATTTTCAAGGCATGAGCACCTCCGGTTTTTCCGGAAATGACGTCAACTTCCGTTTTCCAAATTAGAACACCATTTTTTTATTGCAGAAATAGATTCCTTAGAAAATTTCAAGTTATTTTGATGTAACATTTTTCAGTTTTGGTTGGAAAATTCTCTCTGCACGGAAAAATTCGAAAAAAAAAATCGAAAATAGAACTCCGCTGAAACAAGAATAACTTCGAGGTTTTTGGATGGAAAATTTTCATTTTTGGGATTTTTCAAGATGTAAGATTGATGTATCCACTTCAAAAATCGAAATCGCGATTCATGATACAGGGGGTGAAAAAATCGCTTTCAAAGTCAGGGATGACAAAATCGTGAAAAATCAATTTTTTCAAATTAGAACCCCATTTTTTTATGGCAGATATTGAATCTACGTTAAAAAATAATGTGAGTGTATGCATCACACCCTTGCCCTAAAGTGGATATTAACTCAGAAAATATCCATTTTAGGGCAAGAGTGTGATGCATACACTCACATTATTTTTTAACGTAGATTCAATATCTGACATAAAAAAATAGGGTTCTAATTTGAAAAAATTGATTTTTCACGATTTTGTCATCCCTAACTTTGAAAGCGATTTTTTCACCCCCTGTATCATGAATCGCGATTTCGATTTTTAAAGTGGATACATCAATCTTACATCTTGAAAAATCCCAAAAATGAAAATTTTCCATCCAAAAACCTCGAAGTTATTCTTGTTTCAGCGGAGTTCTATTTTCGATTTTTTTTTTGAATTTTTCCGCGCAGAGAGAATTTTCCAACCAAAACTGAAAAATGTTACATCAAAATAACTTGAAATTTTCTAAGGAATCTATTTCTGCAATAAAAAAATGGTGTTCTAATTTGGAAAACGGAAGTTGACGTCATTTCCGGAAAAACCGGAGGTGCTCATGCCTTGAAAATATTTTAGATTTCATCAGCATCGTGAAATACTTATAAGTGCTGAATTTCATGAAAATACGTTCAGTAGTTTCCCGTATAAATATGGGTGAGGTTCCTCGTGAAAGACCGTGTATATGTTAAGAACAAGATATTCCTCATCACAATCACTTAGTTTTGTCCGATTATATCTGCAATTGAACCGCTATATTTCTCCCATCAAAATAATTTTCTTCTTCGATTATTATTCTAGATTAGCTTATTAACACCAATAACTTGTTCATATTTTCCTGGATAAACCAAAATCATCTTGTGAAGAATGTTTCTTTGTATCAACCCATTTTGAATTAGCAACAGTCAAAACAATAATAAGTTGATAAACAATGTGACAACTTTGTTTACTTATAGTAGGATCAGAGAGTCAAGAATTTCTCTGGGATCCAGTGATATTTAATTTTTTCGTGAAATTTTATAGGATAAAAAAAAATTAGTAAGAACTCGAAAACGCTGCGTTTTATTGAAAAAACATAAAATTACTCTTATTTTCTAGAGCGATTGGTCCTCCCGAAAATATGAACCGTTTATCTTTTCCAAGTTGTTGTATAGTATTTTTGCGTAGATTTATGAGTCGGCTACGATGTAACTTTTATACCGGTGAAAGCATCAGATAAGTTTTGATATGAGAATATGCACCATGAACAGTGTGAACACTTCATCGAAATTTGGTTCATTAGGAAAAACGGTTCCTAAAATATGGAGAGAAAAGTGTTTTTTCCTGAGAAATGATATAGAAAAAAAGTGTTCCGTTCGATGAGAGGAACCTACAATTAAAATTTTTGTACAAGTTTATGTAAAAGTCAAATTCATTCAATTTTGAAATGTTCCAATTTTCAAAGGCAAGAGAAATCAGTAGAAATAGCTAGTAACTTTCTGAGATGCGAAAATCATAACCATTTAATTCCGGGTTAACCTGGAAGTCAAGCTCGAATTCCAACTCCACCGATTTCTCACCGGAAAACAACCAAAAGGCGGTGCTTCATTATTTTTTTCATCTCGGCATCCAGCGCCCGTAACGCCTTATTATAATTCGTCGCCTGGTGCGGAATAGGAAATAAATAATTAGCCATGTCCACAACATTCTGCATAGATTGCTGCACCAGACGTGCACAGAAAATCTGCGATTCCGCCGTGGAAGAAAAAAGCCAATTGCCAACTTAATTTTGAATTTCTGTTTTTATATAAACGTCGCCAGCGACAAAAGCCATCTGTCTCCTCGACATGTTTTCATTTATTCCGTTTTTTCATTCTCTTTCCATTCTTAATACCGCGAAATTCAGTTGGCGTTGGCTCGCAAATGAAGATTATTTGACGCGTCGAAACAAAAACAATGAAAACCGCGAACGCGTTCTGGTGCGGTTATAAATTTCCACCTTAATAATGGGAATATTGCGGCAGTTTCACTGTGTCGAGTGTGATACTTCCGGTTTTTCAATGGTCTACGCTGGCCGGATGCAACTGGTGGGACTAATGAGCTTCGAGTTTCATGGAAGAACAGAAAACCTTAACTTCACGAGGAGATATTCGAACATGAATCTCATGAAATTCACGGCTAGTGAACACTATTCAAGTCGATTTTCGTATTTCTGGAATTTTAGATATTTCGTTGTTGAGGAGGAATTAACATATTTTTATATTGAAATCGTTGTTTCACAAAAAAAACAAGGAAAAGTTTGAACGATTCAACCATTATTGGCAGAGGAATAAGAAGGTCCTCCATCTCATTTTCGTTTCGCGTACAACAGCGGTGAGCATCTTCAGAGGTTGTAACCCAAAGATTGACTGCTCTGAATTGGTGAACTGGGTGAATTGGGTTACAACTGCCTACCGCTGTTGTGGGCGAATCATTAGGTGAAATTTCTACTGGACCACGTCTAGACGTGATTTCCCAACTAATATTTACAAAATTTCCGCCATGTTTTATGTTCTATAGAGTTGTTTGTTATTTTTAGCATTATAAGATGTTATTTTTGAGGTGCCTATAGTCAATCATGTTGATCATTACCAGAAAAAAGTCTTTTTATGCGTCCGAAATGTACAATTCCACATTTAAGTACAGGCAATGAGTTTTTTACAATGATTTCAATTTTAAAGACACTCGCGCATTCGCCATTTCGCATATTCCCGAGAAATTAGTGTACCTATTCTTAGCATCTTATCGATAGAAATCCGAGTATATTAACCCATGTTTTTAACCATCTCATTTCAGGAATGACAACCTTCTCCATGTCTTCTCATTGTTTCTAGTTTTCATCTCGACTGAAGCGCATAAGAAAATATTTCTCTTCAAAAAACAACAATAAGAAGATTCTAATTTCATTAAAAAAAAAATCAAAATCAATGTTTTTCATCATCCTTCATAGTGCCTGAAGTATCCGCAATGTGAAAAAATAAACACTGTTATTCCATCCGTTTGAATGCGAGTTTATTGTATTGTTAAGAAAAAGATCAAACAGATACACAGTGTTCATTAATATAATTATCAATGACCACTACGCATCTGAGTCGAACTTGTCATGAACCATCTTCCAGTTCCACCCCATCGAACAGTAAATGTTGACCTAGGTTTCGATCTTGTTTTGATCTTTACAAAACAACATAGTTATAGTGAAAAGGGGTTACAGTTAACTGCGACCTTAAGGTCTATTGTGTCCCCTAACAGAGCTGTTATCATCGCGCCTCCTACAGCTCGCCCTCCAGTTCCAGAGATTTGATGAAATCCAGTATCTGGGACGGCTTCAAGGAGGATAACTCCCCACTTCTACAAGCTTCTTGTCCAAAGCATTCTTTCCTTTGGCTTGAAATGCTATAGCATTCCGTAACCAGGTGAATAGGAGTTCCTTCCTCCTCCCCACAGAATCTACACTCATCAGTGTCTGATAAACTCATTTTCAACAGATGCTTCTTCAGGCGACAATGTCTTGTGAGAAAGCCAGTGAGTAAATGAAGTTGGTTTTTACTGAGATCCAGATATTTTTTGGATCTAGCAGTTCTCAAACTTTTTGGAGTGATCCATCCCTGGGAGATTCCGCCAGAGTTTTTCTCTTTCGGTTTTCTCCTTCAGCATAAACTCCTTCTTATAGGAGCATTTTCCTGTACCACAGAAGGGTTCTGGGCCAGTGAGTGGCGTTTTTGCGCTCTTTCTGGCCAGTGTTTTGGCCTCTTCGTTTCCTACGATTCCCGAATGACCAGGAACCCAGATTAAAAAGACCTTATTCTTCTTGCCTACCTCATTGAGTTTGTTTCGGCACTCCCAAATCAGCTTTGAGTCCAGACTCAACTTAGATGGGAAATGGAATGGAACGCAGGTCCTCTTAAAACAAAACTAGAACTCGTCGCGAGTAAAATCTACATCATGGCGACACCTTGTTGAGAATCAGACCCACAATTCCCTCTCTAAGTCACCTGGCCGAAGATAGATGGCATATCTGTGGTCATTGCTGATTATATTAATGAACACTGTGTATCTGTTTAATCTTTTTACTATAGATGTAGTATTGACATGATAGACAACCTTCTTTGATTATTGTATTGGTCCCCAGTACATCGTACATCAAAGTAAAATCCAGCACAATTCTGATGTAGAAAAACCCAAAATGTGGAATGGCTTAAAATGTTTGCAATAAATCTAGTATGTAAATATTTTCAGACCGAAATCCTCACCAAATTCTCCAAACCGCAAAATATTCATTCAATGATTAATTACAAATTTCATCACACAATTCGATACAACCTAACATTCTATAGCAGTTAATTCCACTTTTTTTTTTCAAATTTACATTCTTCCGCAGCGATGGAAGGTATTGAATGTTATAAATAAAGCGTGATATTGGATTTAAAAGTGAGTTCCGCTCTTCAAAGCGAAAGCGAACCTGGGATGACGAAATGGAGTTTTAATTTCCGCTGGAACCAAAAAAGAACTTTTAGTGAATGTTGAATAGAAATTCCGGCTGGAGCAGATATAATTTATATTCTGTTATGTGCGAAATTCGATTCGAACGGTAGATCACAATGTGGCGTCGATATTTACGTGACTTTGATGGTTTCATTACTAATTCATTCACCCTAGGTTTCACAAAGATCCGCTGATTCCAGAACCAGTTGATTGTCAATCAAATTCGATTATCTGATCAACGGTAGAGCCCGGTTCACCAAAAATGATCAATGAAAAAAGTTGCTTCTTAAATTCAAAATGGTTATTTTCAATAAAGGAATGTATTGCTTATGATAATACACTTGTTTCGGATGAAGAACACTGCTATAATTTAAAAATCTTGCGCATTCGCCATTTTGTATCTCACACATCAGACCCGAATATTGTTTGTCCTTCTACTTCTTATATAGTTATATTTATAGTGAAAAGAGGTTACAGTTCACTGCGACCTTGAGGTCTATTGTGCCCCCTATCAGAGCTGTTATCATCGCGCCTTCTACAGCTCGCCCTCCAGTTCCAGAGATTTGATGAAATCCATTATCTGGGATGGCTTCAAGAAGGATAACTCCCCACTTCTACAAGTTTCTTGTCCAAAGCACTCTTTCCTTTGGCTTGCAATGGCATAGCATTCCGTAACCAGGTGAATAGGAGATTCTTCCTCCTCCCCACAGAATCTACCCTCATCAGTGTCCGATAAACCCATCTCAACAGATGCTTCTTTAGGCGACAATGTCTGTGAGAAAGCCAGTGAGTAAGTGAAGTTGATTTCATTGCGCCCTTTCTGGCCAGTGTATTGGCCTCTTCGTTTCCTACGATTCCCGAATGACCGGGAACCCAGATTAAAAAGACCTTATTCTTCTTGCCTACCTCATTGAGTTTGTTTCGGCACTCCCAAATCAGCTTTGAGTCAATGACGTAGGAGCTCAGTGCTTTAATAGCAGCTTGACTATCTGTATGAATAGCTATATCGCACTTCTGATAGTTTCTTTCTAGATTTATATCTAGACATCTTCCGATTGCGAGTATTTCCGTTTGAAGGACGCTTGTACAGGAGCCTAACGATAGTGCACACTTGATACTTGACCCGTAAATCCCAGCGCCAGCTCCTGTAGCGGTTTTGGAACCATCTGTATACCATTTTATTGTATTTTCTTTGAAATTATAGTTGTTGTATTTCCTCTCCCACTCCTCTCTTTTGCTTAGCAATGTACTCAAGTTGTTCTCAGTGCTTACTTTCTGAATCATTTCATCACTAGGAAGGTTTGCAGATGAGGTGTAGTCATTTAGAGAGGACCAAGCTCTCTGAAACCTGACTCTCTCATTGCCTGCTCCTTCTGTTGATACTCTGAGGATGGCCTCATGAGCAACCCTATCAATCACTAGATGTAGAGGTGTAAGGTCTGTGATGCTCTCAAGTGTCCTGGGTGGGCACGTTCTCATAGCTCCCGTGATGCACACACAGGCAAGTCTTTGTACTTTGTCGAGCATTTTCCTCGTACTTGCCTGACTTGCCTTAGCAAACCAGGCTACTGCCCCATATGTGACTATAGGTCTTACAATCATGACGTACATCCATCGCAGTATTTTTGGGTTACAGCCCCAATTCCTGCCGCATAGACGCCTGCACGCCATCAGAGCTCTTGAAGCTCTGCCAGTAGCATTATCAACATGCTTATTCCACAGAAGTTTGCTATCTAGGGTTATTCCCAGGTATTTGACTTCTGACCCCCACTCCAAGATATTTCCGTTAATCTTGTGCAGTGCCTTTGGTCGGCCGACGGCAGGCCTTGTGGCTCATTGCACATACCGTATTTATATGATTGCGATTTGAATATTCCCTTCACCCTGTAAAGGTTTGGCTTCATAGTCTGAGGATTAACAGACATGTCTGAGAAGAACACGGATTATAGTAAAGATTCTCTAGAGAATCCAATAACAACCGGAGCTCTCAAGTTGATAAATTACCGAACGAAGCTCTTCCCATAAAACAAAGAAACCCCATTGAACTTTTCCGCTGGAAATGTGCCGAAAAGTCGATCTCTCATCATTATTACATCGAGATCTGGAAGCTCACATGAGCCGTTCACCCAACACGCCTCGGGCTTCAATAACTAGCACCAGCCCTACTCAGCGCTTTCGTCAAATAGTTCCTTGAACACACAAGCCGTAAAGGGTGCTCGAACACATTTTCTCCGAGGTATGTAAAGCTACTCGATAATGCACAAGACACGGGTGCCCTTTAAAACATCGAACGTCAGAAGAAAAACGAGAAGAGACCGAGACAATTCGACACGGTTGTTATCGGACGCGATGCGGGATCACGTTACCTGAGCCGAACGTCAGACGGTCGCCCGGGAGACGGAAAGCGTCTCGAAAATTTCCCTTTTCCGCCAGAGGGACGGAGAAAATCGTCTGTGTGAGAGGAAACACAATGAAATTCAATTTTGCTTTCGGATAATGGCCCGGTATTAATTGAACAACAGGTCCCTGGAGGAATTGGAGAAAAGGGAAAGGGATGGAACTGATAACCTGAAACCCTCATCTGATGAGTTTCTGCGTTTTCAGGTTAATGATTATGTTCTCTTCATAACAGGACGAATTTAATATAGAAAATTGATTGAATGATTTTCGATTTAGAATGCATACACCGACTGATACTAGTAGTATAGCAAGCGGGGTCCTACCACCTTGAAATATTCTGCTCGAAAAGTGTGAAGAGGTTCCCTTGGAGAGTAAAATTGATTGTAGAACATCAATCTCCCCATTTGAGAATTGTATATGAAAGTAAAGAGGCCATGAGTGTTCCAGACTGGATGTGAAAAAGTTGTTCTAGAGGGTGGCGAATTTTGAGGTCCTGAACAGGGTAGGTTAGTGATAAATGTTCAGCCAAACAGCAGAATTGAAATTTTCAATAAAAACTTTAGAGTCTTTAGCCTTCAAAATAGGAAACGTATACCGCCAGATGGCAGTGCGGTACATTAATTTTTATTTATTGGATTATTCAGCTTAATAGAACAAATATTGGGGCGCAGGGAATATAACAAGAAATCCTTCCCTGAACTAGATCTCACAGTGGCTGTATAAAACTCTCTTTTTCCTTCACCAGTCATCTGAGAGGAGATAAGTGCGGGGCGTGTCATTCAAAAGAAATTCAATTCCATGTTAGAATCCACAATTGTAAGAAACAATTAATTTTCACTAATCGACGGCTAAAACAAACCTTAATAAATTGTCTTTGGATTTTTATCATTTCGAATAGAAAAATTCAAGGAAATGTATTTCGCGAAAACAACACATTGTTGTAATATTATTTACAAAAAAACGGTAAATTGTGAAAGAAAAATGAGATAGACGTTTGATTAACTGAATACACAAAAATATTTGTTCGTTTTGATGGTGGAAATGTTACAAAATAACCAAAAATGATGAGGAATATTCTTTTCATTCATTCAATACTTATCAAATATTTTTTTTTTATTATTTTTATCTTTATACACTCATACATCCCTTCATCAATCATAAAAAAATAAATCGTTTCTGACTTCTTTTTTTTTTCAGGGACGTAGTCCCTTAAGTTATTGAATTTACTTTTCCTTTTCAACTGGAGATCTGGAGATCACTATTCATTCAGGCTAGTTGATTCATGCTAAAAGTTCCTAACATACGAACAAGTAAACTTTCAAGATGATCATTCACTCATATAACTGCGCCATCAGATCACCAAATAACTAGATAGAATGCAAGGTTAAGGATGTTTAAATGAAGACATTCACAGCACAGCTTCAAGCACAGTCTCTACGACTTCCTGTTCAAGATCCCATGTATAATAATAGGTCATAAAACAGTTTTCCATAAACTAGTTTTGTCTCAGTTAGTAAAGATATTGGATGGAAAAAGCACAGAAAAGTTTCAAGTATGTATAGACTTACTGAACTGAAAGAAATGAGGAATACAAAATCTTCTGAATGATAAATAGAAACGACTCGAACTGACGTGAATTCGAATATAAACGTGAGTTCTCAACATCAGATTGACGGTCGGAAATTGAACGGAAAATTATACGCTCATCACTGTTAAGGAAATAATAGAAAAAATATATAAAATCGTTTTTCTTTGATGGTTTGTTCTCATGCTATTACCACCAGTGAAATGTCATGTCGAAATCACACAGAGTATTCACACTCTTCCAATATATAGAGTAAGTCTTTGACTTATTACATTTGTTAATTATAGATTCTTGTGAAAAAAAACTTTTTTTCATTTTCCATTTTTTTTTTGCACAAACCAGCAAAAACTTGAGAGGAACTGTACAAAGTTACCCTCAATTATGAAATGAGTGCAACAACCAATGCATTATTCAGAGCAATCAAGCCAAGCACTCCTATGTATAATTGAAAAGATGAAAATCTTATCGAAAACTAACGATTCTGTAATGCCTTCAGTTGAAAAAACAATTACCGAACTCTTGCAAAATTTGAAAACAAATGAAGAATAAAAAAAATAATGAAAAATAATGATATTCAAATTTCCATACATTCCTGATGTATCAATCAAAATGAAAGTCTTAAAACAGAAAATTGTGACTAAGTCAATTACAATGAAAGGGAGACATTGGGCAACTATAAGTAAAAAATTTGATTGATAGAAAATATACTTTTGATATAATGAATGCTCAAGGTGGTCATACAAAGCAAACATAGAAATATAACGAGACCTCATAAGAATGCTCTAAAATGTGATCAATAAAGATAAAACTGCCAATATTCGATTTTGATAACAGAGAGATAAGAGAAATATTTCAAAAATTATTCAAATCAACAATAATAATAAAACACTTGGATGTATCATATACTTTTACTGACATTGAAGATTGAAACGTAAAAGGATGAAAAGAAAGCGCGACATGAATAAAATATAATGAAAAGAATGAAAATATCATATGAACTTGAAGGGATTACATGCGGTTTGAGATTTCAACAATATCACTGAACGTGAACTAAGTTGAGACATGAATTTGACTACGTCCATCGTTTTTATTTCAATGGTAATTATTCGACTGATAAATGAGATTCTAACTGAGTTGTTATTTGTTGTTTTTTTAGTGTACTCAATTTGTCCTAAAAAAATGTGAGCTCGAGGAAGAAAACGAAAGAATTCGCGAAACTTCTGTTTCTTAATTATTCAGTTTCATTAATTATAACCTCTTTAGTTACTCTGTCAATACAGAAGCGAAATATATTTCTTTCCCGACAAAAACTAGTATTGAAATCAGAATGTTGCAAAATGGTTTCTTTGATTTCATATGAAGAAAGAAAGAGTGAAAGTAACGTCTGGGAGTAACACAAAATTTCTCGGAGAGATCGAGATTCACCTACGTAACTGTCATTCGTGAATACGACCGCCAATAAATTCCAATTCCTGCGGAGCTTTGCAGGAGGAAGAGGATACGACTATTACTTTAATTTATTCACTGGCACATACGTCTTCATTACATTCGTACTGAAAGGCTTAAAGGATCTGCCGTATATAAGGCCACGTTAATGCAATTCTCTCGTGAACAATTTCTCTGATATGTTCTTTGAGGATTATATTGTTGTCGTTATTTACCCCGACCAAATCCCTCCGGTCGGGTTTATTCGAATGCTATTTCTGGAAAGCAGGATCGTCCGAAAAGTTCTTGACTGTGAGAACACGGTGAAGATTTATTTCCCTGAATTCAATTATTCACGAGGTAGATATATTAAAGGAATTGAGTTCTTTGGACTTTACAGTCATTTTGAAATATGGGAGTTTATGATCTGTGTTGTACTTATGTTATTGACAACAGTCACTTCAAGATACAAAAATTCGGTCCATTTATATCTGTGAGAATACTAAGTTCTACAAGTCTCCAACTCAGACCTGAACTCAGATTTTCAATATCTCGAAATATTCAAAGTTGTACGAATTAGTGTCCTTTTCTCACGCAAAGAATTCACTTTACGGATACGAAACAACCATGCGCTTGCGTACGGTTAAACGATTCAAGCGAGCAAACTGTGTTCGCACTCAGCGAACTGAAGTAGAGTGCGGACTGATAAGAAGAGAGGTCCAGTCTTTGGTACCTCTGTTTTTGAACTGTAGACCGCAGAGTAGAAGAGAGTACGGATCTTCTTCGTTATCCATTCGCAGTATCCACTTTGTGGTATCAAAAATGAATGAAAATAAAACAATCAATTCTGGAGCACTACTCAATAATTCTATGGGAATACGTTCCTAAGTAATCTCTACCTTTTCACCAAAAAGTGATTTTATCAGGGCGAAAACGAACGTAAATGTTTGAGGCAACACAAATGAATAGCCCGGATGAATGGACGAACCTGCAATCTACATTAATCGAAGGTCTCAAATTACCGAAGGCGAACCATTAATTCAGAGCTCCAGTTTAATGCAGCCACGTCTTAATATCCTCTAATCTTTTCCGGCAATTTGTTTCCTTTGTTAATCCAATTTTGTTCTTGAAAACCCATTACTAAAACTGAACGGGAGGTGTCATAAACATCCCTGGGTAGCTTCGTGCAGGGCCTGTTCAATCTCCTTAACAACAGCTATTTATCTACTACCGGAAAATGTTCTATCGTGAGAAAACCTTATTTCCTTCGTAATGGGGTGCCCTATTTAATGATGATTTCATAAGGCATTGAACAGTGGTGGGTATGACGTGCATTGAATCCCATTCATCGCATGACCACATGGTCAGATAATTAGGGCTGAAGAAAATGATGAGCTTATTCAACGAGATATGTACTTGTGCCATATATATGTTAGAATTTTTATTATTTTATTTCTGATTTGTAAACGTCAGTTTCCAAAAACACAATATTAATCAAGAAAGTGTATTTTATCAAGTCACTAACTTGTAAAACTGACAGTTAACTTGCAAAATTTTTACAAGTTAGTTGTATTATTTCATTAGAAAATTTTGTTTTATCGTCATATTCTGTTGAAAATCATGGTACAATTGTTATTTCCACTAACACAGATTTTTTATGATGAAAGAGTTGATACTGATGATGATGAACCATCTGTTGACTCAGAAACTGCTGAACTCGAGGACTGCAGAACATTTGTACTCTCCTTACTACCAAATAATTTGCTAGACATTTCGATTTTTTTGTTGACCGAATCATCGACATAACTCATCGCAATTTCGGTGCTCTTCCACCCTCCTGCACGCTTTAGTGCTAAAATATCTCCACCCGAATCCGCAACCATAGTGGCTCCAGTTCTGCGAAAAGAGTGGCCGGTGTATAACTCTGGGTCTTTTAAACCTAAATATTTCGCTATTTACTTTGGGACACCACCAATAGTGTGCTGGCCAGCATTAAGGGAAATGCACTTTCCATGTCGGTATGTCAAAAAAAAATCTCAGGCTTTCTGTTCCAGGAGGCCGAAGATTTACATATTTTCTGTAAAACATGCAGGGCTTGAAGCTGCAGCCATCATCGGTTATAGTGAATCTTCTTGTTGTTAAATTTTTTGTTTGCCGCAATGTCACAATAACGTATTTTCCCATATCTTCTACATCATTCATGTTTAAGGAGAGAATTTCGTCACATCGACAACATCCAAAAATCCCAAATATTGTTACAATTTTTGCCAGCAACCACTGGTCATCAGGAGCATGTAAAAGAAATTGTTCAGCCTCTTCTTTAATTAATACCTTATTGGCCTTTTTTGCGTATAACGCTCATTTTTTCGTTTCAGAAACGCTGTTACCTTTTGAAAGCTGCAAATGACAACTAAACGTCATGTTTTTCAATAAATTTTTTAAGGAAAACAAACCTGCGAACAGGGGCATTTTCTTTCATTTCCAAGCAGCTTTTCAGCATAGACCATTTTGCCCATAAAGTATTAGGGCTGAATCTAGCTGATAGTTGATTCAAGTAGACCAACAAAACATCTTCAATTACCCCAATCACAATATTTTTGTTTTGCCACTTTTTGAAGTCGTCGTATTCTCGCTCGTACCTTGAAGCTGATTTTGAAGGTAATAAACTTGAAGCTACACTGCTGGCTGACTCAATAATTTCTTTTGGTACATTCATTTTCGCTTTCGCCAAAACAAATGTGAAGAAAAATAAACAGACATGTTCATGGCAACGCTTCCATAGCTTACGACATTTGCGACCAATTATTGAGATTTTTTTGGAATTTATCTAACGTTTTTACAAATGAGAAACAAATAAAATATAAAACAATACACGCAAGGTAACGGGTTTTACTGGCTCAAGGAGGTAACTGACTCGCCTGCGGCTGGTCAGTTATATCCTCCATTCGCCAGTAAAAACCCTCTTACCTTGCTAGTAATGTTATATACTATTGGATTGTTGTGATTAAGAGCAGGTAGATATTAAAATTTTAATTACGGAGATATCGCACATTAATATTCTCTACACGCTCGGACTTTGATCGAATAACGTCAAATGGAGAATTGTAAATTCAGCAGTTGTGCTTTTTCTGGCTTGATAGTTTGTGACATTTTCTTGGAATAACCCAAATGAATCATCACCTTACTTACTCGATTCACCGAAATAGAATCTTGACGTGGGTCAGCAATCGACTACCAAATTATCCTTTAACGGAGTGGGTTAATTTCAATATATGGTACTAAATACGTCTGCTTTTGGAATTTGATTCACGGCAGAACCATCGAAAAACTTCGAAATCACAAAGCTATTTCGATCTTCTCTACTTGGGTACGATGATATTCATTGGACTCAGGCTCAAACAAGTCATTGGACTTTTCTTTTCTTGGGAAATCACTAATATATTCTCGCTGCGAAAACAGTTCAAAATTGATGATTTGGCAATAAGTATATTGTATAAGAGAGTTAAGACCTTAAGGTCATTCTTTGATTTATGTATTTAGTTGATAAATTCGCTAGATGGTTTCATGTGATCATCTGCTTAAATCTAGATATTTCATGACGGCTTCTTGATAATCTTGTCCCATGCTACTAAGTTGTCAACTACTGGAATAAAGTTCATAGATGTGTGATAATTTTTTCATTGAATTTCAGAGTTCTTACCTCAATCCTTAGGATATTTGTGGGGGATGAATTTTGGTGCCCATGAGCATTGCATTTCAATAATTTGTTGACTGATTCCACTTTTACTAGAGCGCGGAAAACTCTTTAAGTCATACTTCAAAGATATGCAGTAAAGAAACATCGTAGAGTTGTGTTTTTTAATCGTAAATGCAGAGCTCATCGATGTAATTCTAGTTTGAATGTTTTCATTGGAGTTGATGGGTTTATTCATAAGGCATTGGTTCTTTGATTGATGCCTTAACATTTTTCCAGGAGACGAATTTTGGAAAAATGGAAAACCTCGCACATTTTATTCATTTTTCGAGACAACAAAGTGAAAGGAAAATTCTGTAGATCGACTTCGACAATTCTCATTCCCAATAGCTATCAGGATTCATTTTACCACCTACCTAATCTCAGAGGAACAGGTCCTCACTCAGAAATCATGTCCAGCAGCAACGAAAAGAATGCATCAAAACAACGTTTACGTGTTGAATACGCGACTTCAACTCCTACAATCGGGGACGTCGAGCGTCGCGAGACGTCGGTGTGCGAACTGAATGGAAATTCGTGATTCCGAAATCTTCAGGCCCTCCGAACGCTTTTCAGCGACGCACGTGCTCCTGGCGCGCGCGCAGAACCCGCACCGTTATCAACATCGTTCCGGGTGGATTTGATTATCCTTCGGCGGGTCATAATTCGAACTTGGGGGAGGCATTGAATGTATCTGTAACGTTCTGTTCGGGACTATCATACGGAGCAGGCTTAGCATGGACTTAAATATTTTTCAGGTTGATAGGGCGGGATCAAGTAAAAAGAAGTTTTTATGAGGGATGCACAAGGGGTCGACGGGGATTTCCCAGAGGACATAAAGGTCTATAGAAATGTTTATGCTTTCATATGCCTATTATCCTTGTTGAGGATTGTAACATTTATTTTGAGTTTGATGCAGAGGGATCGAAAAAATTGATCCTTGGCGTAATCTCAAGAGACATTGTGTTGGATTGGGTGGTTCGCAATTATTTTAGCACATCGGAAACATTTTTGAAGAACTGTCTCATGTTATTTATTGATATACAAGGTAAGTTGACTTGTACGAATATTTTAACTATAGTTCCTGAGGTTGAAAGAAACCTTTTCTCTTTCATATTTTATTTTTCCGAATCAAACTCTTTTTGAAAGATATAGTTATTTGAAAAAAATTGGACCAAATACGTGCTTGATACGATTCTAGGGTATGAATGCAAATAGAGGAAGTACATACAAAATTCCATAGGGTTTTATTTCAGAACCTAGTGATTGACAACAGTAATGTTATATTCTAGACCTATGATCTTTGGTCCTTTCTTAATGAAGTCTTATAAACTTTTATGAAATAAAAATATCAAAAAATGAAATATTCTCAGATAAATTGGCATAAACGAAATTCATTTTGTCCGCAAGCTACGGACAAAGTGACATACCGGCAACAGGCAAATGTAGTTTTCTACTTATATTTACAAAACTTCTGACAAAGTTCACCAATGAAACGCTTGGTTCTTCTAGGAACATCAGCACAAGATGCGTGAGCCCAATGCAACCAGTGCATGCATGGTAACCAGTTTTTTCTAGAGCTAATCCTGGAGAAGACTGGTTTTTTCTCGATCTAAATCAGGAAAAAAAGTCATAACAGTAGACAGATGGACAGTTGTCTCCATCATCTCGAATGTTTCTAGGAACATTTTATTCTTAATTGCCTTCTTTAAATGATGCCCTAGGGACTTGTCTCCTTCTCTCTGCAGGAGGTATGGGCTCATTTTTTGATTTGATTGCAATCATATAAAGTTGAAACTAAGTACGTTTATCGAGTCTTCGGCTCACGTTTGCGTTGTGCACTTATGAATCGTCCTTTAGGGATTGGAGGAACCTCTTCATAGGATCAGCAAGAGTAGGTTTATGTGCATTGATTTTTTTAGACGTAGATGAATATTGTGTTATGAATATGTAAAGACAAGTCCTGGCTCTTTGTTTGCTGATGGAGCCTGGGATGAATGGTCTCGGTGTTGTCCGGTAGATACGGTTAATTCAGCTGAAATACCTATGTCATTTTGTCCATGAAGCGTAATAAGACTAGAAATATATCAAATTGATACAAAAATTATATTTAACATAAAAAAAGCTTCGTGAATACAATGACAAATACCTAAGTGAAGTTTGAAATGAACGCCATCTAAATGAAATAAATGGTGAAATGTGGCCATATCTTCTAATAATTTGACGCAATTGAAAAAAACTCATGACCTATTGATATCTGTTATCACCCATAACCTCCGAATAAACTAGAGTAGAGCTTGCGAGTTTTCAGAGGTTAATAAAACTCACACAGGTCGTGTAATATGGTAGGCAGTTCTGCATTTGATACCTCCAAACTCAAATTATGATGCCTATGATATTTTGTACGTATTTCCCGTACCTTCAAGATTATATTCTACGAGTTTAACTGAATTGATAAATATACTTGATACCTACTCAAGTACTAATCTCATAATTATTCTTTGGTTAACCAGAAACTTAGTTTCTGAACACAAACAATTCATTCCTATTTTCGTCGATAACCAAAAAATATAAAATAAACAAAGGTTTCTCATTGAATTTTGGATTCATCAAGCTATATCTACCTATTTTGTATTCAAAACATTCAAAATAACACCCTCCTATATTAATATTTCATAGACTTTTCGGTGAATACGTTGACATATTCCTGAAACCAAGCTGTATACCACCTACCGTTAACAAATATAACTATCACATGGGCCACAGAATGCTTTGTTCACTTTAGTTCACACGTTTTCATGGTAAGTTACCGTTTTATTTCGTTCAAAAACATTCAATATAGTGAGAAAGAATGAATCCCTATTGTTGTGTACCTAATTGATTATCTTGGTCATATTATTCTATTCTAGCAACGCGCTATATTCTTATCGATTTCAGATTATTGATTCCAGTAGTAATATTAACTGTACGAAAAGAAAACACAGGCGCTGTTTGCCATATAATTCAAATATTGATCATTTTACTGTGCGTATTCATAAATTTCTCTTCAAAATCCACATGAATTTATATTACTTTTATAGTCAAATATTTCTAAATCAATTACTTTCCAATTGTTCAATTTGCATACCTCACAATGGAAATCGTATTTATCCCAGGAAGAATCGTATTTCATCCCGTACAATTCCAAACGTTCATCATTGGGAATAATGAACCAAGAAAAAGACCAATCTGCCTCCCCCACATATCGATCCAATTCCTCTCCTGACAACACAAAGAACGCTCCCTATTCGACTATACCTCCAGTTCTTCGTAATATCTACCGCAAATCTGAATGCTCCTTCCAGTTTAATGAAAACTTTCCTCTTTTGCATTCGAGATTAACTGAGGAAAAGTTTCAAGTGCCCGGAGCTTTGAAGCCATGAAAGTCTCCACAAGCAAGTACATATGTCAATATTAGTACAGCAGCACAAAATGACGTCGTCCCTGTAGATCGGGAAATACCTTCTGAAGTTTATTTTTTACTTATTTATATCCAATACCTGACGGAAGCCTCGGTGGTTGGAAAAAACAGACGGAAGGGAATGTTGGAGAGAAATATACGAAGTCAGTATTTATCAAATTCAACTAATCATCAACAGGAATTAATGAAGAAAGATGGGGAGAGTTGGTAACCGAGAATGAAACAGAGTATCCAGGCACAACACCACAAGATGGGAATTTACTTCACATCAGGACCATATGAACCATTTTCCTCACACAAAATATATTGACTTTCAACTCTTGTCCATAAATAACAAATCCATAATCTCCAAACCCATCCCATTCACCCAAACCTCCTCACCAGTTACTGCGGAGTTATTCATGCCTAAAAACCTCCTTTCCTAGTGGAACGAACGATCTGCCCCATGCAGGAGATATTTCAGATATGTTTTGCCGTAAATTTCAATTCGGTGCCGTTTTTATATCCGAGCGATCTCTTTGCATAGGACGGCATCCTGGATTTTAGGATTCAGGCGTCCATAAATTTCGAATTAAGAGCTGGTCGCCGACATGTCCCACCCACTCCTTGTGTACACGAGTCGTAGCAGGAGGGTGCAGTACACACTGCGGCAGTTTTGATCCAGAGCACAACAGCCGTGAAAATGTTGTTTCATGTATGTTTCTATGGACGAGAGTATTATCATTTTACTCAACAGAATGAAAATCTGGTATCGAAGTTACAAACTGAAACATTACACTCAAAATATGTTCGAATTTGAAGATTTATGATCCTGTTCGAATAATGTAAGTTTCCTATGTCAACAACCATATATTTTCACATATTCCCTGCTATTTACTACAACCAAACATTCTCAGGATCGTCTTCTCTGATACCCTTTTTGTTCCGCAAATGTCCTTCCGCGTGACTGGTCTCATGGTGAGGGGATGTCATGGCGGAGTCGATGTAGATAAGTTAAATGGGTTCTGGCGTTCGCTAACAGGAGTTACTAAGATTTCCGGCACAGGACAGAATTGGAAAGATTCTTGAAGGTTGATGACTCACTCTTACAAGTATTAAGAGAGTGGGAGTTGGTCTGAGTGGGTACTCCTTGTTATGAATTGTATCACATAAAACTTTCTACGACGTTATGTATAGAAACTTCTTATTTATTCTAAATCTGATAAGTTCATGTGATCTGAACATCCTTGGCTTTTCAGAAAATTTGAATCGAAATCACCTACTCGGAATCAATATACGAGGATATATTGAAAAATTCTTAGCCTACTATAGAACCAAACAAAATTTCAATGTCAAAATATTTCATTACTCAACATATTCTCCTCTTAATTGAATACATTTATTACAGCGAACCTGCAACGTCTCTAGACCTTTAAAAAAAAGGTTTCTTCTTGCTCTGGAAACCAGTCCTCCACAGCTTTTATTACCTCCTCGTTGTTTTTTTTTTTTTTTTTTTTTTTTAGAAGAGGTGAATCTTACATCAGTACCCAGTCTTTCTGGGTAGTGTCGGATTCTTACCGACTAAACACCTCTCCTGCGGTTGGTTCCGGGCATAAGCCTATAAACCTTCCATCATCTTATCTGTTATTTTCTCTTTCGCATTCTTTTATGCTGAGTGTTTGTGTACATCCTTCAATTGGATATCTCTTACTAAGTGTGGAGTTCTATATCTTCATTTTCGCAATTGGTCTCTAGGTCTTTTGCGGTAGATTCTAGCTGTTTTTTCATCTTCAGCGGGGTCATAGTCAACTAACCTTCTAAGGTCGTCATTTGGATGTTCACTAGCTCTTTCATAGGCTTTTGCAGCTTTTCGTTTGATGAATGTGGTAATGGACTCCCATTTTATGTCTTTTTGTATCTGTTCATTCCTAACAAACCAAGGGGCGTCTAATGCCCATCTCAGAAATTTGTTTTCTGTACTTTGTATCCTCTTTATATGGGTTCTCGCTGCAAATCCCCATGCTGTTGATCCATATGTTAGCTGCGGTCTGGCGACTGCTTTTATGATCCTCAATTTCGTGTTTCTGTTCATTTGGCTTCTTCTGCCTATAATCGGATATAGTCTTTTCATTGCTACATTCGTTTTATCCACTGCATACTTAATGTGTTGTTTCCACGTAAGTCCCTTGTCTAATATTACTCCTAGATATTTAGCTTCATTCTGCCATTCTATTTCATTATCGTCTATGGATATTTTCGATTCCATCTTCAGTTTTCTCTTTTGAAGGAGTATTGCTTGACTCTTTTCTCCATTGATTTTGATTTTCCATCTGTTACACCATTGACTGATATCGTCTGCAGCTTCTTGAAGTCTTTTGTGAATTATTTTTGTATTTCTGTGCCTAATTGCTATGCCCGTATCGTCCGCGTATAGAGCAAGCAGGCATCTTGGATTTCTTGGTATATCATGTATGTATATGTTATAGAGTAGCGGTCCTAGTATGGATCCTTGGGGAACTCCTGCTTCCAAATATCTGAGTGTGGAATGAACATCACCTATTTTCACACAAAAGTTCCTATCTCTCAAATAATTTCTTATTATTCTGCATAACTTGGGTGAATAACCTGCGGTTTTCATTTTATATGCTAGTCCTTCATGCCATACTCTATCAAAAGCTCTGGTTACATCTAGTAGTAGTAGTCCTGTGGCTTGTTTATTCTGAAATCCTTCTGTGATATATTCGGTTATTCTTAGGAGCTGTTGTTCAGTTGAATGTTGTTTTCGGAACCCAAATTGTTCACTCGGTATCGTCTGCAGGGCCTCTGTTTCTTCATTAAGTCGTCTGGCTAAGACTCTCTCCACAATTTTTCCTAGGGCTGGGAGCAGGCTTATCGGTCTATAGTTCTGTGGGAACTTTTTGTCTTTACCTGGTTTATTGAAAACAATCACTTCGGCAGATTTCCATCTTTTTGGAAAGTGCTCTGTTCTCATCACGCCATTTGCTATGCTAGTGAGAGCTGCCGTTCCTTTCTTTGACATTTTCTTCAGCATGAGATTTGTAATTTTATCTTTTCCAGGAGCCTTTCTTGTTTTCAAATTATTGATTATCTCTTTGATTTCTGCCGGAGATGTTGGGTGAGGGATTTTGTCATCCGGTGGTGATTCTTTCATTTCTTCTTCATTATCTTCTATTAATTCTTCTAGGTCCTCATCGTCTTCTTCACAATAGTTTATTCTTGACTCCCTTTCTATAGTATCGGCAAGAGCGTTAGCTTTATCGCTTTTTGAATATGCCATTCCATGCATTCCATGCAGTGGTGGAATTTGAGTTTTTTCATTGCGTAAATTTTTTTGCATTTTCCATGCAGAGTGGTCTTCTGTGTTGAGTTCACTGATTTTCTTATTCCATCTATTCGTTCTGAGCTCCCTTAGTGCATTTTTAAGTATTTGACTATGTCTGTTCAGTCTGATTTTATCATTATCTGTTTTATACATCCTGTAGTTCTTTCTTAGTCTTCGATTGACTTTAATCAGTTCTTTCACCTCTTTTGGAGTATCGCCATAGGGATGTTTGGGAGTAGGTTTAGTTTTTCTAACCGTGCTCTCTTCATAGGATTTCATAATCGCACTCTCCAAAGCTATGACTGATTGATCTAGTTCATCAGGAGTGTTAATTTGTGGAATACTCGTGATATTTTCTTGGAGTTTATTCTTATATTCGTCCCAATCGGTATGTTCTCGTGTTCGAGTCACTTCATTTCTAGGTCCATGTCCTAAAATGAACTCTATCGGGTTGTGATCAGATGTTCCATCCTCTAGCGTTTCAAGAGCAAAATCTTGCTTTATATTCTTCATTATAACTATGTCTAGCACATCAGGGGTTCCATTGCCACTAGGTAAAAATGTCGGTATTTCTGGTCCCACGATTATAGCATCTTCCTTTTCGGCATATTCTTTCAATTTCTTGCCATTTGCATTCTCTATTTTAGAATTCCATTGTTGAGATTTACTCGTTGGAAAAAAATTTACGACCTTTTATACTTTTTTCAGTTGAGGCAAGAGATGATAGTCGGACGGAGCCAAATCTGATGAATAAAGGGGGTGTTCTACTGATTCTAACCCTAAATCGCGAATTTTTTGCATGGCAACATGTGATTTGTATATTGGGGCGTTGTCCTGTAAAAACAAAACACCTTTGGATAGCATTCCGCGTCTTTTCTCTTAAATTTTTTCCCGTAGAGTGGTCAGTAATGTCGAATAGTAATCTCCAGTTAATGTTTTACCCTTATCCAAAAAATCAATTATGATTAGTCCATGGCAATCCCAAATAACTGAAGCAAGAACTTTTCCAGCAGAATTTTGGACACGAAACTTCTTAGGTCTTGGAGAACCAGACTGTCGCCATTCCATCGATTGTTGCTTTGTTTCTGGATCGTAGAAATGTACCCAAGTCTCATCCATAGTAACAATTCGGTTTAAGAAGTCTACATCGTTTTCAAATCGAGCACAGATCGAACGCGATGCTTCTACCCTTGCACGCTTTTGGTCAACATTCAAACATTTTGGGATCCATTTTTCAGAAATTTTTCTCATGTCCAAATTGACGTGAACTATTATGATGGACGCGTTCGTATGAAATCTTCAGTGCTTCAGATATCCGTTTTAGCCCAATTCGACGGTCTGATAAAATCATGTCATGAACTGCATCGATATTTTCGGGGACTGACACAAAAACTGGCCTTTCCGATCGGTCATCATCTTCAATGGAAAATTTACCTCTTTTGAAGCTTGCAGTCCAATTTTTCGTTATATGGTATCGCATAATTCTGTTTATACATGGAACTGGTCTATGCTAACTGGATATCAATACATCCTCGTGGCTTGAAAGGCTCAAATGATGTTTAGACTTGAAAAAAATTCTGATGATGATTATAGAGATGAGAGACTGATAGGATTCTAAGTCAGTCCAGGCCTGTGCTTGATAGGTGGTTGATGTTTCATCGTGATTCTCATACATCGATTTGCGTCTAGAAAGAAGATGTACAAATAATTCCTCCCTCGACTTTCATCCCCAATTTTTCTTATCGGAGTGAACATTGAATGACAGCATTTCCTGCTATTGATGTACAGAAAGCGCTTCATTTGATTACATTTGCACTTTGGTAACGAGCATTTCTCTGCTTAATATCTTTCTACTTTCACTTTTCGTATCAGTTTCCTTATCATGACACTTTTCCACTGAGAAAATAATAATTTCTCAAGATTTCATCATTTGCATTTTACCATTCTCTCTAAAACAGTGAAAAAATGCTTGCTTTATCATGGCAGCTGCTGTCTTTTTTTGCAGCTGTAGAATTTGTTCTTGTTGGAATCTTGAATGTAAAACTACTTTCAAGTTGGATTTACTTGCTAGATGAATCTGCTTTCCACATGGATAAACGAGCACTCAAAAGCTCCTGACTTTACATAAGGCTTATCGAGGAACATTTTCTATGAAGAGACTACAAAAACGAAACAGCTTTGTATTTGAGGCCAATCAATCATCCATTCAAACAAAACACGAATGGCTATATCCGAAAACTTGTAAGAGGATATTTCGTCAATTTAACAAAATGACGAATGTGCCAGTTATAGTGAAACATAATTCGAATTTCGTTCATGAATTGATGCAAATGTAAATGATTCAATTTCCTTTGAAACGAACTACCATCTTTCCATACATAAATTGCATAGTTTTCAAAATGAAATCAAGATTGCCAATGGTAATATTGAGGTATATTTCGTATTCTGTATTCATCAAATGTCATGAAAAATGTTTAATTATGATAATTCGACAATCGGCATCGATTGTAAGATATTGTTGAGATTATTGAATGAGATTCAATCAAATGGAAGGCAATTATTATACAAATAAAGTTTCTTATAAAACTGTATATTGTTCAGGGAAATGGAATCAAATTGAAGCAAGAACATGTAGACACAGGTAACTTTTTTTCGTTTTATTATGACTCGGCAAAGTCTCAGATTGTCTACAACCCTGTATGATTTGGTGTTTGGTAAATTGACCATCTGACTGTAATAACTTATTTCTTCAAACAGAATTATTTTCATCCAGTGTCCTTGATAAGATTTAGGACATCACAGAGTAAAGCGCCATCTTTCATTTCATTTCATGTGAGAAAAAGACCAATTTCCCACCCAAAAAAATGTAATTTCTTTGTTAAAATTGGTGGTCCTGCAGAATAAATGGACGATTTTTATAGGTATTGCAGAAATATGGTCGAATACAACTAGTTACAACGCAAAAATCTCCGTCAAAACAAGATCTACCAAATCGATTGGAAAAATTCTTGAGTGTTGGACTTGTTCAGAATGTTGCGATTCCTAACTTCAATTTGTAGTTCATTCATTTTGAAAGGATATGACAGTACCGAAGCTCTATGTTCGAGTACAAGCTCCTAATTTTGCTTTTCAGTCTACGTATGTCAGTATCGAATATATGCAAAAAACACATCCAGAATTCCCTGTTTCCCAACTATGCTGCACTCCCAACATACGACATCAGAGAGTGGGTAGTTAATCTTAATCTGCAACGGTGTACCATTGTCGAGGTCGGAGAGTATTACAGCGCTGTGAGTATTCTGCCCCATTTAGTGACAAACTGACTGTCATCACCCTTTTTTAATCGAATGAATTGTGGGGAATCTCTGCAGCTCTACTGGATTCCAAGAACTGTTTTATCAGAGCATGTACTATACGTGAATAGACATGCTCTTATCCATTCGACAGTTTCAACTTGAATCTCGAGTATGAATGGATAAATCGCCCTCTTCAATTACAGACTCTCATGTGATCAGGGAACGCATTCTGATCAATTTTGTTCATCACGTTTCGTGCAATGAGTTTTGTAATATTCATCCTTAAAAATTTCAAATGGGTGTCCGTACCAGGATCAGCATTTGTCTAGAACCTGATGTCCCTGATCACTTTATACCAGATCGATTCGACATGTTTTCGGAACGATTTTCAATTACAGATGTTCCTGGAAGATCACAATGCTGACACGCCTTTCAATTTCTACCTCGGCATGTGTGACCACGACACCATGAAGAATTGGCAGTTTTGTTCTTCTGAACTTGCAATCAAGAGGAGAAATGATTGCAGCTTAGACGTTGAGAGAACTGAGTATAGCAGGGTACATAGGAGATTTTGCGATATTCATTATATCACTCTGACCCAAAAACCGTGTAATTGTTCAACTATGTTGGACACAACACTATATAGGGTTAATGGTATGTACCTAGAACATATTTACCTGATATTCAAAGTCAAATGGTGTCATATACTCAAGTTTATGCATAGAACTCAAGCCAGTGCCATTTGAAGGGAATGTCTATGTTCACACGAGGCAAGTTCTGGACAGTCTTGGTGGATTGTCTTAGCTACTGTCCTCGTGTAATGGTCGATTGCGGACCATTCACAGGAGGCCAGTAGACGTGACAAGATTCTATTCAAATAGCACTGGATTCTTCGACTGGCTAACTGGACTGTCTCGGCTCGTGTCGTACGGTCCATTATACACGAGACCAGTAGCCTCGAAAAAATGGATTGAATCCACTGTCCTCAAGGCATTCCATTGGAATAGCACTGGCGAACTGGACTGTGGATAGGGACAAAAAAATTAACATCGAGAAATCCTTTTATGATGATTTGATGTGGTCTAGAGACGAAGATTGAGAGCTCGCAATCGAAGATTCCGAAAAAAATACCATCAATATATATCGATATCGTCTTTACATTGAATGCTCTCAACGCCTGAACAAAACTCGAGAATGAAAAATGGAAAAAATAAAACAATACAAATTCGACTGTAACAACGCCTATATGGACATGTTTGGTATCAAAATATAGGTTTTCGAGAACGCTGAATCCAATTAAAACGAATTCAAGTCGCTATCTATCATAGTTTAGATTTTAACCTATCGAATGGCATTTTTTCAAAAATCGAAATTTCAAATCGTCATAGCTCCCGCTCCTGTGATCCTATCCTCTTTTAGTTTGTATATTGTTGATCAGCATTGTCCGAAATATCTCTGAGCATAATAAAATCGATATCGAAAATCCCATCTTTTTGAGTGAAAAATTCCAAAGGGGTAAGACCCCCCAAAACCACCATATTTGTCATCACCAAGGAATCCCTGGCGAATCCAAAATCGTTTTTCGACCTTGAGGATCTACTACTCATTCGAATCATGCAGAATACGC
Source organism: Adalia bipunctata (assembly GCA_910592335.1). Lineage (NCBI taxonomy): Eukaryota > Metazoa > Arthropoda > Insecta > Coleoptera > Coccinellidae > Adalia > Adalia bipunctata. The sequence continues at coordinate 6,891,841 of OU342955.1, read as the reverse complement.
ATGAGGCTGATCAGTATCGCCTTTACTTTGAGTACTCTGAGCTTCTGAACAAAACTCGAAAATGAAAAATGGAAAAAATGAAACAATACAAATTCGACTGTAACAAGTCCTTTATGGACATGTTTGATATCAAAATATAGGTTTTCGAGGAAGCTGAATTCAATAAAAACAAAGTCAAGTCGCTATTTAGCATAGTTCAGATTTTCACCTGTCAAATGGCATTTTTCCGAAAATCGATATTTCAAATCGTCATAGCTCCCGCTCCTGTGATCCTATATACTTTTTGTTGGTATATTGTTAATCAGCATTATCCCGAGCATAATACAATCTACACCGAAAAACTCAACTTTTTGGGTGAAAAATGCCAAAGGGGTAAGACCACCCAAAAACGCCATTTTTGTCATCACCAAGGAATCCCTGGCGAATCCAAAGTCGTTTTTCGACCTTGAGGATCTACTACTCATTCGACTCATGCAGAATACGCATAAGGCTGATCATTATCACCTTTACTTTGAGTGCTCTGAGCGTCTGAACTCGAAAATGAAAAATGGAAAAAATAAAACAATACAAATTCGACTGTAACAAGTCCTTTATGGACATGTTTGGTATCAAAATATAGGTTTTCGAGGACGCTGAATTCAATAAAAATAAAATCGAGTCGCTATCTATCATAGTTTAGATTTTCACCTGTCAAATGGCATTTTGCCAAAAGTCGATATTTCAAATCGTCATAGCTCCCGCTCCTGTGATCCTATACACTTCTCATTTGTATATTGTTAATCAGCATCAGCAATCATGATTATATGCTTTTTTTGTAGTATTTCTCATGCTTAATTGTTTCTGACCTGGCAACAAAGGTAGAAAGTCCTCACAATTGGCACAATGATTGACAGCTGAAAAGATTAAAGCGAGCCTTCCATAGTTGTCGTAACCTGACTGAAGACCTAGATATGTGATACGCACAGTAATACGTAGAGTTGAATATATATCAGTAACAGTTGCAGATTGGAATGGCTTCATGACTGACTGACCCCTTTTAATAATCTGATTTAGAGCATCACAACATTCGCCCAAAATGAATAAATAAAATAGTAATTAATATAGAGAAGGTGCATAAATTTGCATCGATATATCCCGATTACTCTGTTTTATCGTTTTCGATTCTATTCTCCCACACTATCAGTTATAACGTGAGTTTTTAGCCAAATTAGTTGATTAACAGATTATCCCGATTGGTTCCAGGATTCCCGACCTGCTTCGTGGACCCCCTACCAGAGAGCCTCTGCGGTCCCCTCAATGCCTGCGGATTACACAAGTGTAACGCCAGCACCGTCCTTGGCCGAATTCATTCGGTACAATGTGATCCTAATTGCAAAGGACAACAACCGGTGAGTCGCACTCCGTGTCAAACTGTTCTGCCGGAATAATGGGCACGGGAATTGATGAATATTCAAGACGAACGGCGGCATTGGTCCCGGAGGCGTATAGGGTTACTTACTGGAGTAACCGAAAACTCCTGTTTATAATAAGGTCATCTGTTGATCGTATCGAGTTTCGTTGCTCGGTGGGATTTTTTTCGGGATAAGTTTGAGCGCGAAATATCGATCTGTCTGGCTGAACTAATTGCATCCGATGTTAATAACTCATAGTTCATGAAGAATACTTGTAGAACGGGCTCTCTACACCAAACTCGAAAAATCGTACGGCTCGACACAGAAAATATTACTGAGAATTAGAATTAACGTCTGTGAACAATTAATGACAATATTACTTCCCGAAAAAGTTTCGACTATGAGCGGGAATCGAACCCCGCATATTCACATTTCGGGTGAGCTGTTTTGACCATTGAACTACCGAAAATACTAAATCCTTTCGTAATCCAATGTTTATTTCCCTTAACCTGATGTATTGAAAACTCCTTTACCATCTGGGTGTATTTTATCAGATTACCATCTAGATAGATGATTTACTGTTTCTTTCAGTTTTGCGAATGGCCAGTTGGTCTGAAAACTAGTCAACCACCAATGGTTTCCTCACTTTGGTCAGATTGGTATGAATTAGAAAAGAGAGATGACCGGAACTTGGACACACAGGTCCTCTACTATGAAGCCAAATGCATAAACAAATATACGTGAGTTGCTAATCTTCGAAACGGTACTCTTTCTGTACTATTATGTGCTTTGGATGTTCTTCCAAAAAAAAACTATTGGGTCCAATGTTTTTCCTCAATAGATTGTAAGTAATCTCGCCGATTGCTCGATGGTAGTCAGAGTGAATAGCATGTGGGTCGCAGAAATGTAATGTCGAAATAGGAGTGCCTCAGGGCTCGGCTTCTGGTCCACTGTTGTTTATACTGTTGTTTTTATAGTGTTGAAAAGTATCTGTATGATTGCTTTTCTTGATTGACTTGTCCTATGCATTGTACTTGTACATGTCCCACCGTACCAGAAAATACTGTTATTATCATAATAGAAATAATAGTTGCTTCAAATTCTTTCTATTTCGCAGATTCAAGGGTGGAATAGATTGTTTAGGCCCTGGAACTAGCTGGTATGAGTCCAAATAGAAATTATACTAAGATAGACATTAAAAAAAACTACTTTTTCAGTTGTCCTCCGGATATCTTGGAATGTAAATGTAAAACGTTTTTGGAAGACGCCACTCTTAAAGTGAGAAGATGGGTAGTTGTACCGATAGAACATAGCACCAGCAAACCTAAAGGTTGGTACCATTTTTACACTGGGATACTTCGGTGCAACCCAACAGTTGTTTTCAAATGGAATGCTAGTATTATAAAATCAATAAAAATGTTTTATCTTCTCGTGTGATGATTTCAGATTATGATGTAGCTGATGATATTGTAAAGCATAATACAAGGGTTATTCTACCCAAAAGAAGTGGAAAAAATCCATTTGTATCGAAAAGAGGTGAGATAAAAATAGCAAAAGATTTTCTGTAGGGATCGGTGGAATCACCACTGCTTTCAAATCAGCCAAATTTACTCAACACATATCAATGCTCACTTTGATTTCCGAATCATCCATATCGAATCATATCGATATCACGAAGAAAAACAATATCAAAAATGAAATATCGAAATTGTTTTCAGTAATATTGCATTATAATAAATGAGGTGGAAACCTTTTGTAATGAGCAAACCTATAATAACTCTTAAACTCAATAGATGCTAGATTTTATGAAGACGACGATGAAGACGAAGATGACCTAGGTGATGAAGATATAGCTATAGAGGAAGAACGTATGACGAGAAAGATTCACTTAGACAAATCAGAACAAGATGAAGAAAATGATGAAAGTATTTCTTCAGACTCCGAAGAAGCCACCGGGGACAGCACGATTAAAGATGGAAAAATTATACCAAATAAGAAGAGAAACAATTCAGCGCTTTTAAAGATAAGTTTAAAATACTTCTTATTTGTGGTATCTATCAATTGTATTTTATGATACTTGAATGGTGAATTTTTGTTGATGTCGAGAAATTATATATTTTAATAGAAGAATATACACTGTATTTATGGAGCTAAAACTCAATCAGTTTATTCGAATTAGAAAACAACATTAATGGTCATTTGATATCACTCTGATTGTTCAGTTCTAGCATTCAATCATCAGGTGAATGTTACAACGAAATAGAAAACTTGTTCAGATTGTCAGTACTGGGATTTACAATTTCGTTTATTATATATTCTACATCTTTTCATTCATTCGAAAACTGCACGTTTGGAAATACCTAATCCTTGCACCTCTCTCTTGATTTTAGCGTATGGATCTAACATATTTCTTATTCAAACATCACTTTCATTCCTAATCCTCGTATCTTCTCAGCTATGTAACATGCATGATCATATAGATTCAGCTTTTCTGAACTCCTACGTGAAGCAGAAGAGCATGAAAGTGGAATTCAATTATCAAAGTACACAAATTCGTTTTCGAAGTTTCTGATGACTAATTAACTTTAAATTGATTCAATAGCAGTAAAACCAGAGCCCTTTATCCAATTAAGTCTGTTCGGAAAGGGATAATTATTTCGGTTCCACAGATATAGGGATGATATTGCAAAAGTTGGCTTTGGAGCAAAGGTAATTGAATTGGTGAAACGTAAAGAAATTATCTCATTTTCTTCAGACGTATTGTCTCGGATTGAGTTTCACTCAACAAATCAACGAATTGCGAGAGTAAAAATGAAATGGATAAGAAACATATAATAAAGGTTTTTAAATTGGGCAGGACGTACCTAACTAATTTTTTTAAATCGTAAACTTGATTTCAATAATTTGTAAACTCGAATGTATGTTTGAAAATGGTCGATATTGAGTTGAACTTTGGGAAATATATATTTTCAGCATACGAAAATGTTGTTGAAATATTTCATCCCCTTTTTGCCGAATCCTCTTGATCTAGACCACAGTTGAACGAATCTGTCCAGAAGTTTGAACAAATAAGGATAAGCCAACCTAATTGCGAACATCTTCGTACACGCGTGATGGGAAAAGTTTGAAGCAAGTTTAATTAAGTGTGAAGACAAGATAACGTGATGCGTGCTTAACCGTGTGGGCAAGGAAGAAGGAATACAAGAATGACAATATTAGTCCACTAACATCATTGGAAATAAACCACACTTTTATTCGTTATAATTCATCAGAATTTTCCTCACGCAGCAATAATAGTGTTCAATACATGTGTTTCGTATAATATACTGCTCCACAAAATTTAAGGGAGTTGTGTCTGACTGAGCCTACTCATAGAGAGCCTTTGAGTATTTTTAGAATTATGCAACAGCAGCTGTTGAACCCTTCTGGTGTTTAAATGACAGTTCGTAGACAAATTGTTGATGAAGCACTGGAAATTCATGGAAAAAGAGTCAATGCAACTCATGAGAATATCATCACTGCTCACACACATCAAAGTTTTCAATTAAGAAAATATGTGAAATTCTACTACTCCAAAACTCGATGCATCTCCGAGATTTTGTGGAAATGGTTGAAATCGCCTAGAAAATCCAATTATTTTATTCCACTTCTCTTGATAACCTCATAAAACTGCTATTTTTCCTTTGGGAAGGATAGTTAGGGTTGTGACGATCCTGAAAATTTTATAGCTTACACTTGGAGGCCCTGTGTAAATTTTCCATTCGCGAGATTGACTGTGGAGTGGGTGAAGCAATGATGAGTTTTTCTTCTTCTATACTATACTAAAATGGTAACTCGGTGGACCGGCCCGAGGGAATCTGTCGAAAAATGAGTCCAGAAGAATTTAAAAATCGCAGCGAAGCTGGGATACGGTGAAAAAAATTTTATACGGTCGGAAAGAGGAATAATCGATTCATACGTGGGTGAAATTTCGATTCTCTAGGCGAAGTAGAAGTATTTTTTAAAAATTCGCGAAAATCACAAAAAAATCCGACAAAAAGGGCCATTTTATTATACTCGATAAAACTTTTTTCACAGATTTCCTGGCCGTGATGTAAATATACGGATCGAAAGAGGAAAAAAAAACTTTGACATTTCGCCTATAAAATCATCCGAGTTCTACCGATGAGGATAACTACTTAAGAGGTAGATCTGCTGGCCCATACTAGTAGTAGGTAAATCTGAAATAACTAGGCATATGAATCCACAGATATCCACATAAGTTGCTTTTTGATATATTTTCTGATTATTGAATCAATTCTTACTACGAATTCTCTTCTGGAATCATCTGCGGAATGATTGAGTAGAAATTAACTCACCTTCATATGGTCTATTTGAGCTTGAAGAAGTTGAGACTGAGCCAACTGGTCGAAGTTTAGAACAGCAAAAGTTCCCATATACTGAAACAAAAAAATTCCTATCAATCAACTGACCTGAAATTTGGACGAAATATAAGCTTTCAGTCTATATCTTTGAAAGGATGAAAATATACAGTTGAAACGAAGTGATCATTTTGAAAATTATTGAAAGATACTTTTCAATTTGATATTAATATTGAATCAGTATGATAATGATGCATTAGCTATACTCCATTCACTTTTATTTAATCACATATAGGAGGTCATGGTTTCGTTTTCAGGAATTGGTGCACCTGAAGAAAAGTCTGTGCGCGTACAGAAAATAACGTTAATGACAAAACGATGTTGTCAGTTGCTTTGTTTACATCAAGGTAAAAGTATCAAAGATATTCCACATTTTGTTAGTTCGAATCGATCGGCGATTTTGGGGCGTAATATCGATGGAAATCGAATATTTTTCCGTTCTTCGTCGTCCAGAAGAAGTTTCCCGTGAATTTCGTTCAAGTGTCATTTTTTCCTTTCACGACTTTCGGCGTGAGTACGAACGGCAAATTTGAATTGGACCAAAAATCGATTAATAAGCATAAATAAAGCTAAGGTAAGTACTAATCGACCTTTTTACACTTGATAACGAAGTTTTTTTCAGGTATCTGGACGTTTAGAAATATTTCAAACGAAATTCCGGTCCCCCAGAAGTTTGATTAGTTTCGGTATCGTTTTTGGTGCTCAAAATTTATTTGGGATGTGTGAATGGACAAAAAAGGCTTCCTTATACGGTCTTCTAACGAAAGCGACCGAATATGGTTCAGGTAGGATTTTCGAAGAATTATGAGGAAAGAACTTGCAGAATGAAATTGCAGGATTTTCGTGAGTAAACGGGTTCTGGATGGCCATCATCGGTCTCTAAATGATTATTGTTGATCGTTTTCACGTTTCAGAAAAAAACACGTCGAAAAAGCTGAAAAGAAGAAGAAATATGACTATATTGCATTCAACGGTAGGTGAATTCAGATTCCGATGAATTGAAATGTGTCACTGGAGCTTTCATTCCTATCAATCCTTTGCCGAAAGTAGAAATAGGCTATATTGAACCAGAATTCATCGGTTTTTTCTATATTCCAGGAGTTTGTGTCTTATTTTAGAACAGGTGAATGATACATGTGAAGCATAATGTTTGACCTATTCCATTTTATTTGTTCAAACCTACTGTGGTAGTAATGTATGATTATTTTTTAAACTAACAAATTATTATACAGTCAGAATATTTTACTCCTTGTTCATAAGTTCAAATAAATGAAATGTATATCTATAAAGCTTTCAGGCTTATTAATTTATAACCAAAACTCAGTTACTATTGCATTGAAATTATTAGTTTCTCTGTAAACAAATTCGTTAATTTGGTTAAACACTTCGTGTGCTAATGTTAATGGTGATGTGATCTATTTACATTGAAAATAGAACTCTTTGGAAGATATCATAGAAAACCAAATATGAAAATCTCCGAGAAAACGAAGAAGAAATCAACTAGAAAGAGTAGAAAGAACTAACTGTAGAAGAGAACTCAAGGAGTCAACGAGAATTTCAACTAAGGATCAAGGAAATTTCGAAAATAGCACATGTGATGATTATTCTCGGAGAAATGTCTGCATTTTATGTAACATTGTCCGATAATTACGTGCTTACTATTCTTTTCGTTAATTCGATGCGTGCACTTAATATTACCCAGGCGCCTGTGCCATCAAGAAATCAATATAGGATTTCAAAACCACCAAAAAGTATGTTTCCATTGTTTCTTAATCCCTTTTGTGATATATTTTTTTCTACAATCCCTTCATGAAAGTATGTTCATCTCTCTCTCTCCTAAAGGTACCATTAACAAATATTATTCCAGAATTATGATGCACAGGGCAGAGGTGATGAACAATGTCGGAAACTAGGTCTCCCTTTTCGAACCTAACACAAGCTTGATTCAAAAGAGTCCCATATTCCTGAACACTCCAACACCTAAATTCCCCTAGAAAAGAAAGGAAACATTCGAGCACAGATCTCAAGTTCCCTCTTCTCCGCATCAGTTGGAGGAAAGTAGCGAAAATGGATATTTTCCGAATGCATCCCAATGAAAGGAAGTAAATGAATTTCATCATTATATTCAGGAGCAAAATGATGCCCTCCAGCCATTACACATATGATCCGTGAAAGTAGGTCGAGTGCTCTGCATCGCGACAAAGATACTTGTACGTACGTCAAACTCGAGACCCTTTTCACTCCGAGCGTCACATTTCCATTAACTTGTCGCCCAGAGGCGTAACTTTTAAGACTGTTCAGGAACTTTTTCTCTTCCTAGAGGGAATCAGACGTACTCTGAACATCGACAGGCTTCAAACTGAATGGTTTTGTGAGATACTTTCTGTAGGTTACTTATATGATTTGATTAGAGCTTGTTACTCTTAATTTCCGAACCGTATCCCTAGTCAACCGCGAACCTTCCCGTTTAAGGCTTCTCCAGTTACCACCTTTTTCGTCTCCAAAGCAAATTGAAGATTTCCCTTCGTTTTTTTAAAAACCAATCAAATTAATGATTTTCCTTCTTCAGTTTTACAAACCAATGAAATTAAAGATTTTGCTTCTTCCTACCTCCCGTGGGTGGGTTCTGACAGGATGACGCAGTTTCCCATGAAACTTTCGGATACTGCAACGTTGCCAATCCCACAATTTTAGCCTCTAATTTTTCTGCTATCGTACGCATTTAGTGTAACCGATTTCGTGAAACGATTTTCTGATATCGTCTGAGTTCATTAGAAACTTGAAATGAAAATCATCAATCGTTATCGTCTCGCCAACATCCTGTACCATACCGATAAGAAATCCAATAATTTCCGGACCCATGAATATCAATTTCTAAAGTCTACACTGGTCAACCGAAATATTTACAATTTATTACAATAAGCTGACTCAAAACACCTCATTTTTTCGTAAAAATTCAATGAATTCTTGTGAATTTGGGCTAATCGTACGAAACTTTCAAGACCAGATGGTGTGCCGCCTCTGAAGTTCATTCCATTCCTCGGTTTTCCTTTTCTGTAGGCGGTCAACACTCCTGAGGGCATCTGTATTCTGTATATCATAGTATCACGAAGTTGTCCAACTCCTTACCCGCTGGTTATTTGGAGGGACCAGGCTCATTCCGGACAGTCCGGCAATTTAGGAGTTACAGGATGTCATCCTGAATTGTATAGAACGTCTCAATTAGGTTATGATGAAATGAATGATACGAATCATTTCCTGAATTTCCAATCAACATTCAATTCCTTTCGTCGTTATGATTGTAAAATAAATCAGAAGGATAATAATTTGCCTCATAGCGTTCATGAACTTCGAATATATCAATCCGCAAATCTCATTTCGCTTACTCCACCAGCAATTACCCCAGAAAGGACTAAAATGAAGCAGACTCATATTTAGCGTCATTTCAGGCACAACTGAGCGCGACAAAACTCGGTTAAACTCTATGATGCAGTTACAAAATGCCAGATATGCAATTTTCTAATACTCCATGTCATTATTACTCCGACTACATTTCGCTGTGTGATGTTTCGAGAACGATTAATATTATGTTAATTGGACTATCAGGATAATTGCATTCGTCCCCTTGATTAATTATGGTGCATTTGTTGGAGCAGGCAATTTCAACATGACTATTTCGGGTGAATTCGGTTCGGTTTATTTTAACTAATGCATTCACAACATAGTCCGAATGGTTGGAGGATGCTCAATGTTTGAAGTTAATGTGAATATCGATTAAAAGTGAGTTATAATCATTCTACAAATGCTTTCAATTAAGGTGAACTGCCTCGAGTATAAAAGTTGAAAATGAAAGACAAAATGATAATATACGCTGATATTTAAAAGCAGCACAAGTCAACTCTATCTCTGGAAAAAGCATGTTATTTAATGATTAACCAAATCCATTATGAAATGGTTGTGACACTAAACAAGAATTTATTTCAGGTGTGAACCAGTATGCAATTTTACTCACAAATTCAGTATCTTCTTCTGATATTAACTAACATCATTTCTTATTATCTCATTTCCATCACAGATTCTCTTCGATATCACGATATATCTAAAGAATATCGAGCTTCGCGGACACATCTACTCAACAGATGAACTTGAACAAGTAGAGATTGAAACGACACTTGAACCAAAAATGGACGATGTTTTCACGTTTGGTACAACCCTTTCAAAGTAATTTCTTGTTCTTGTTATTACTAAGATAACTTTGGGAGCTCGCAATGTGAATTTCTTATTCTGGATGCACTCAGGCTATCTCTGCGAGGTCGCAATGCAAATAGATGAAAATGAGTTTCAATATTTATCAGTTCGGGTAAGAAATCTTTCCAGCCTTTCTTGTTACTTGGGTTTATGTTGATAACCAAGTTACTTTTTGGTTTCATCCCTTGAAAATTCGATAGATTGATGCTCGTAGTATGTTTCCAAATTAATGGAGCCTTACAGGAAATACTAAAATACAAGATGAATCTCCATTTTGATTGAGTTAGGTTCTTAAGGGAAATATTCAAAATTTTTCATGTCGCAGAATGTGAAGTAAAATTCAAATAAAACCGCATCCCATATCTCATACAACAAAACAATAAAAAACATCGTTCACCCTCAAGCAAAACCGCATATTTCGAAAGATATCCGAGGCAATTCATGGAGACAGTCGAGCAACGAATTATTTACTCGGTTTGCAACACACCGCCATGAAATCTCGAAAATCACTCAAAAGTAATATCTGAAGTTCGCTGGGGGCAATTACTCAGACTCTTGTTTTAAGGGCGTCGCATAAAATGTGATATGTACCTCGGAAGCCGACACACGACATTAAATTCGCCTTATATCCCTGGGGATTTATCGCGATATAAAAATTAAATTTAACGACAAGAATCAGCCGAGCGTACTGCGATGAAACTCCCTTCAATTACGATATGTGCGATTCTGGGTACGGAAATCTGCACGATGAGAAAAGTGTCACTTTGTTACATAACAGGCTCCGTTTTATAGGCACTGAAGTTCAGAAAGCTTGGATTGAATGTTCATATTGAAGGAGCACGTGGAAACGTATCGAGGTATCTGAATAAGGTTTTGTATATTCAGATTTCGACACCATTAACTTATTTGTGCATAAAAAAGTGCTGTCTCTTTTAAAAAGGTTGTATGGTTAAATTGATTTCAACCATATGGGATCGATCACTTGTACTGCAATATTTGTTCCATATGCCTTGATTTACAATTCTCGTTCTTTGTTTAATAATACCCTTTGTACTGATTTATGGGTCATCCACTGAAAATATTCTCAACCCAAGAATTTAGGTCAAGTTTGTGAAATTCATCTGGTTTTTCGAGACAATAACCATTTCCTGTGAACCTTCATTCAGTTCCTCAGCATAAGCTCAAAAAACTAAATATATGGTGACAAATTTATTGAAGAATAAGTTGCATTAGGAAACAAAGATTCTCTAATTGGTCTGTAGATTCAAGAAATGGGCTGTTTTTCCCACCATAGTCAAACATGGCAAATGAGGTCACTTTGTTGGCTTAGCGAAGCGTTTTTAGATTCTGACATCCTATCAATTGTTGATCTCCTTCTTTTTTTACTCCCAAGAAATAAACCTCACGTATTTTCCAGCTTGTCCTCTAAAACCCTATGTTACAGAGACAAGTTATCAGTTGTTAATCAAAATCGTCAGTCAGTCGTCAGTTGTAACTCAGTTCTTGAGTAAAATCGTCAGTCAGTTTTGTAAATCACAACTGATCATAATTCTTTCTTGCTATACATTTTCATATAGAAGGTAGAGTTCATAATTGCAGGGGAAATACGTACAAAATGACATATATGGACAAAATGACATTGGCATCATAACTTGAGTTTGGAGGTATCAAATGCGGAACTGCCTACCATATCACACGACCCGAGTGGATTCTATTAACCTCTGAAAACTCGCAAGGGCTACTCTTGTTCATTCGGTCGTTATGAGAGATAACAGAAATAAATAGATCACGAGTTTTTTTTTCATTGCGCCAAATTTTTAGAAGAAATGGCCAGTTTTCACCATTTTTTTCATTTATGTTGCATTCATTTCAAACTTTACTCATTTGTCATTGTATTCAAGAAGCTTTTTTTATGTTGAATATACTTCTTGTAATAATATTTCTAGTTTTATAACGCTATATGTACGAAATGACATATACAGTGAACGGACAAAATGACATAGGTATTTCAGCTGAATTAACCGTATCTACCGGATAACACCAAGACAATCCATCCCAGGCTCCATCAGCAAACAAAGAACCAGGACTTGTCTTAACATATTCATAACAAAATATTCATCTGCGGCTAATAAAGGCAATATATCTTAACCTATTCTTGCTGATCCTATGAGGAGGTTTATCCAATCCCCAAAGGAGATTCATAAGTGGACAAGGCAAACGTGAGCCGAAGACTCGATAAACGTACTAAGTTTCAACTTCTTCACCTAATATGATGGCAATCAAATCAAAAAAGGGCCCATACCTTCTTCAGAGACAATGAAACAAGTCCCTAGGGCACAATTTAAAGAAGAAAATGAAGAAGAAAATGTTCCTAGCAATTTCGAGATGATGAAGACGACTGTCCATCTATCTATTGTTATGACCTTTTTTCCCGATTTAGATCTTCTCCAGGATTAGCCCTGGAGAAGACTGGTTACGATGCATGCACCGCTTGCATTGGGCTGACGCATCTTGTGCGGATGTTCCTAGAAGAACCAAGCGTTTCATTTGTGAACTTTGTCAGTAGTTTTGTAACTATAAGTAGAAAACTACAGTTGTCTGTTGCCGGTATGTCATTTTGTCCATAGAATTTCGTTTATCCCAAATAATCTAAGAATATTTTCTTTTTTGGTAGGTACTTTAATTTCAAAAAGGTTGATTAGATTTTATAAAGAAAGGACCAAAGATCATATGTGTAGAATATGATTTTACTGTGATTCACTACTAACAAGTTATGCCTCTGAAATAAAATCCTTTTTTTCCATTATTCAAATGTGTCCTAAATATTCCTGTGATGTATAATAATGAATTAAATCTGGAAGTCCACCGATGTTATTTTCGGTAAAATATTATGATTTATTCAAGCAAACGCTTCGAATTGCAGATAAATATTTGTCGATATTATCGGTTGGAGAATTATAAATTTCCTAATTAAATTATTAACGTGAGTTGGTGCTTGCATTCACTCTCTTCGTTATTGTGATTAAAGCACTAAGTAATATGACGTTAATTTTGCTTGTTGGGTCAACAAATTTTTGTCATTAGAATTTCTTGAATTACTGATTGACATGGTTACTTGAACTCATTAATTTCTCGTCATTCGGTGGTCACTAGAACTGAATTGCCCTTTCCTGAAGTGAAGAATCAGTTGATGAATGAGAACATGAATTCTTCAGCTTCATCCTTCAAACTTCATTTTCCTTTCCTCAGCACATTCCATCGGACGTACTGAAAACACCGTATAAAATCCAAAGGAGATCTACCATATTTATCAAATTTTGAACACATCAGAGACCTCTAACCCCTCCTTGAAAATTCCTGAAACCTCTAAAGGAAGCAAATATTCCGGAAACCTTAGATTTCTATATCATAGTTCTCTATAATGGGCCGTTTCATCGATTGGCAAGCTCCCTGCATTCCCAGGATTCTATCCTTGCCAGTTTCCTGCACCAGTATCATAAACTGAATGCTAGCGCCATCTCTATAGGGCTTATTCACATCCTTTTTCGAAGTACATGAATTTCAGCGTTCTCTGGAGGCAATTGGGATATTTGTAGGAAACTAAGATCAAAAGAGGGTGAGCAGTCAGCTATTTTAGGGACTATTGAACACATTGGCGTCATCTTCATTTGATGGTCTAAACTACTCGAATAGTGATTCATTAAATAATTTTAATTCTGCTCATAAGCCGATAATTGAGGTGGAGTTCAATGTGAAATAGTAACTAGACATGACTATCACCTTTTGATTCGAATATTTATTAAAAACATTGAAAAATATTCGATGAAAGCTCTTGGCACTAAATTATCAAAGAGCTTACATTGAAGGCAGTATTTCAGTGCTTCTTATCACTGAATTATCCTTTATCAGGAAGTTTTCCCGAAAATTCATATATTTAAATATTCACTTTTAACGCAAAAATATTTGACAGAGAGGACTTAGCTTTATTGAATGACGAATTATCCATCTTAACAATAGTATCATTGATATCGGTGACATATTCCTCTACCTCAATCCAATTTCATAAAAACTCCGGTATTTTCACACGAAAATATTTAATTTGAGGGAATTAACTTTAGTGAATGATGAATTTCGAACATAGTTAAGACAATAATAGATAACGGAAAAAGCAAACTACGAAAATTTCTAAAATTTAGAGATTGTTATATTCAGATTCAACTGAAAATGATTTGACAGAGACGATTCAGCTTTATTAAACTAGTGGGCCAGCAGTTCAATCTTTCAGGTAGATTCACCTTTCAGGTTGATCCACCTTTGAAAGAGATTTAATTTTTACTGGTCAATTAACGAAAAGAAAAGAAATTGAAACATTGAAAAAAATCAAATAATCAAGATTTTTCCATATTGCGGAAGTACCTGGTGATTTCAGGCTTGCCCAACTTTCAGAATGAATGGTTGTATCTCGCGAGAATGACATTGCGAATAGAAAATTCCATTCTTTCAATGAACCGCCAAAAAGAGTGCCCTAATAGGTAGAAAAAATGATTAAACTTTTCAAAACGCTTCATTTCATCCCGCTAGAACCGAAACTGCGCCATTCTTCGTCTCATTTCGTATTATTTACGAGTTTACAAACGCTGCGTTTGAACGTTCCAGTTCTCTCGGAGTCCTCATATAATTTGAATGAAGCGATTTTCACTTGCATGAGTGTTCTCAGCGGGAATTTGAGTACATTTTATGTGCAATAAAGTATACTCCGCCAGAAGCAAACATTGTGTTTGGCCAATTTTCAATTAAGGCAACTGCTTCATTGCGGCATGCAAGTGTCTTGAAATAATCAACCACATCTGGGCTCGCGGTCGTTCTATCTGCGGATAAACAAAAGATGAACTGTTTCCAGTTATGAGCTCTGTACACTGTTTCAACCATGCGAAGTGGAGTTATCCACTTGCGGTCTGCGCTACTATAGTTATTACATAACCGTCCACTTCATTATTCACACTTGCTCTTTTAGCATTCGATAATTCGATCTATCCCCTCCATCTTTTCCGATTCGCGATCCTTTCTGTTTTTTCCCTAGAGTCTAGACGGATGATGACCTCATTAAACCAGGATCGAGATAACATTTGGGGATAAATTTTGAGGATAAAATAACCCTCATTCGACTTTTTATCTAAGAAATTTCAGTGAAAAGAGATTTCGATAGCAATTAAATATATTTCTGAAGATAAAAGTTGTTTTTTGATGAATTTTTCTGTTTTCGTTCTGTGATGTGAATATGTACTGAGAAATTTGCGAAGAAATGGATTTTCATCAAATAATGTATGGTGTTTTTGAATACAATATGCTGTTAGATCAAACAGGAGGTTTGTATCATTGAAACAAGACAGTCAGTGTGAATAAATATGATTTTGAATGATGAGATTGTTAAGGAGACGTTATACTCTGGCCGACGGCACTGATTCTCCATTCAAAAAATGCCTTCCGAGTTCACGCCCTCAATTTTCTACCTGAAAACTTGGAATTTAAGACAGTTCTCTGCGATTTCACACTTTCTGGAAGTCTTTTAAGTATTTCCATGATTTTTTGCATTATTTCAGCTTCTATCCAAATAATTTTTCTTTTAATATACAGGGTGTTCCGAAATTGAACGTACAAACGAAAAGGGTAGATTCCTTAGGTGAGTTTAAGAAAAAAAAGTCCCATAAACATGGGGTCGCAAACATTGCGTTCTCGAGATACAGAGTGTTGAAGATTGAAGAATTTTTTTTAGGTTTTTTTTGGTGAGCCACTGTTAATTTGAAAAATGTAAAAAGAAGCTTTGTTGTTACACTAAACTTTTCGGTCCCTTGTAGTTTTGTCGTATCTGCTACCGATTTTGAGAAAAAGTCCAAATCACTTCGAGAGAATCGTTCAACATTTTATTCTCGAAATCGGTGACCGATACGACAAAACTACAAGAGACCGAAAAGTTTAGTATAACAACAAAGCTCATTTTTACATTTTTCCTAATAAACCGTTGCTCACCTAAAAAAAGTTCTGGAGGAACACAGGTGACAGTGTTCCAGAAAAAATATCCCCTGTAGATTTGCTATCAAAATTGCCATGTCACGTGGTGAGAACTCTTAAATGTAATATCTATGCCAAATTTCAGTTGAATATCTTCCAAAGTGTAGATATCATGAGAAAAAACTTGAAAAAAATTCAAACTTCAACACTCTGTATCTCGAAAACGAAACGTTTGCGACCCCATGTTTATGAGACATTTTTTTCTTAAATTTACATGGGGAATCTCCCCTTTTCGTTTGTACGTTCAATTTAGGAACACCCTGTATAAAATTGATTTGTCGAGGGCACTTCAATGAATTAAAAAAAAAAGATGAACAACCGCCGAAAAACGATTATCAACTCAATTTTCATATACTCACAAATTCAACCCGATTTTTTCATGCGAAAAAATACTTTTTTCGAAGAGACAAAACTGAAGTGCCCTCAAGGCATCCCTAACCTTCAATTCAAAAAAAAATCAAGCTTTTGAGTGAAAAATCGAGGGCGTAAACTTGGAAAAATAAAAGGCACTTTCTCAATGGAGAATCGGTGCCGTAGCCGATTTTTTCATGCGAAAAAATAATTTTATCGAAGAGGAAAATTGGAGTGCGCTAAGACATCCTTCAATTTCAGTTTAAAAAAAAATCAAGCTTTTAGGAGGAAAATTGAGGGCGTGAACTTGGAAAAATAAAAGGCACTCTTTGAATGGAAGCCGCCAGAGTATAACCGTCCCTTAAACTAGTGGGCCAGCAGTTCAATCTTCAAGGTAGATTGACCTTGCAGATATAATTTCAATACACTTTCCATCAGCTTGATGGAGAAACTTTGTTTCAATTGCTAAAATCACAGAATTTCAGCACATTCTATAAACAACAAAGGTTGTTATTTGTGCTATCCTAGGTAGAATCGAATGATACTCCGTTTACATTTCCTATGCAAATCTAGGATAATATCCTGAATTTCTGAGGAGTGCCACAAAATGGCGGAGGAGGCGGTTGCTAGATTATTATTGTACACTTTCAATTTATGCCGAAAGAGGTCGCGCTATTTTTTCTTAACCACAACATTCATGACATTCTCTACATCAGTTTCTCTTCAATCAATGAAAAATTGAATATTAAACATCCTTAGAAGACCACATATTTGTATACATATGATATGGGATTTACTATGATGACATTGTTGTCGTTAGTTTAGGCTTAGATATACGAACTGAATTCTAACCCGGTAAGAAATATTCGGCCTTTTTTAGTATCTACTTTATAAGGTTCTGCTTAAATACGACCTATATATTTCTGGCATGGTGCCTGTCTTCTTTGGATTGGTCGGGCAAATCAAATTCTGCTCGTGAACACGATTCCCTTGAAAGGAAAAATTCTAGAAATGAGCATGTGAATAACTGCTCAAAAGATATTGCATTCATTATTTTTTATTGTTATATCGATTACGCCTTCAAAGATGTTGAATCAAGGATGTTCATAAACTGGAAGAGAAAAAAACTAACACAATTATATTTTGATAATCATATCTTAAAATGTTTTCTCCTCTCAAGAACGCGCTCAATTGACGCTAATTACCAGCGGAGGGGCATTCAAACATTTCATCGGCATTTCAATTGGCTCGTTCGATGATGAGAAATGTTTGCAGTTGCTCCCGCTGCTCCTAGTTTGATTAGTTGTTGATTACTTCCCGTTGAAAAGACGCTACAGTGATATTGTTCCGTCAATTGAACGTTACTTCCTCAGTCTTTTGTTCCTTACTGAAAGCTTACGATCGATCATGAAGAAATTCTTGTCGTAATTAAAACATCAGGGATTGTTTCGCTGAGAGAAACCTGGAGCTGCATCAAGAAAATTTTCATTGTTCTTGTTTGTGTCGTCAAAACGTCCATACCTAGTCTACGGGGATTTAATCGATTGTTCATCTAGAAGATGATTCACAATAATTCATTTCACAACCTCTGCTAGAAATTACACATAAATGGCACTTCACTTCTCTAGGGTTCAAAAAAATTGCATTGTCAGAAATAAATAGGTAAGAATCAATTCTTTCTATGAATTTTATCACACTGCGTCTTCGTCTTTTAAAGGGTTTTTCAATAAGAGGTGTTATTTTGAAAAGCCAGCTATTTCGGTAGATGTCACTTTTGAAGCTGTCATTTTTGACATTTGACAAGAAGAAACTACGCCATTAATGAAAATGGAACGATACACGCTTCAACAACGCATTGAAATTATCAAATTTCACTATAAAAGTGGTGAAAATTAGGCAGAGACGGTTCGTAAAACTCGAACATTTTTGGGTCGACGTGAAGCACCTTGTCGAACAGCAATACAGAAATTGGAGAAAGAATTTGAGCTGTTGGGACAAGTCAGTGATGTGTAGCCGAAGGTGTCGAAGAAAACCCAGGTTTGTCCATTTCTCATCATTCTTTGGAATCAGGCATTCCACACGTCATTACACACGTCATTACACCGTATTTTGCATAAAGATTTGGGTCTTGAGGCTTATGAAGGTCAGTTCACACAAGATCTCAAGCCGGCCGATCATCAACAATGTCTGGTCCTTGAAATGCAAGAAAATGATCGAAATTCTATCGAAAAATCAGTGATGAGGCCCATTTCCATCTCGGTGGCTTCGTCAACAAGCAAAATTGGCGCACCCGGGGCTTGGAAAACCCAGGAGTTATTGTTGAAAAGCCACTCTTTCTTCAACGTGTGACAGTTTGGTGGTGGGGTTAATGGCCCAGCGGGTCATTAGACATTACTTTTTCGAAAATGAGGCTTAAGAAACAGTTACCTACGGTGAAAGGATTGCGGTAACGAAAGATGATTAATGATTTTTCATGGCCGGAATTGGATGGTATTGATCTGGACAACGTTTACTTCCAACAAGACGGCGCTACGTGCCACCCAAGCAACGAAACCATTGATCTTTTACGAAAAAAGTTTCCGGACCATGTTATCTCTCGAAGAGGTGATCACAATTGACCACCGAGATCTGGTGATTTGAGACTTTGCGACTTCTTCTTTTGGGGTCATGTGAAAGAGAAAGTTTACGCCAAGAGGCCAGCGTCGATTCAAGACCTCAAAGATGTAATTCGTGAGATTATCGAGGACATAGGGCAGCCAATTTGCGATTTGGTTATGGAAAATTTCATGAAAAGGATATGGTCCTGTAGTCGTGGTCATGGTGTTCATTTGGCTGATGATATTTTCCAGTAGTAACAGCATACCATCCTCTTTCTAATGAAATAAACATCCGATCATTCATCTAAAAAAACGGCATTTTTCTTTGATTGTCAAAATAATACCTCTTATTGGAAAACCCTTTTTCAACATTATTTTTGACCCACTCTGTATACCTGCAGAAAATCGTATACCATACCATGATTCAACATAGGTACATTACAGTCACTCGATAGGAAAATTCCGCGGTAAATCCTCATAGATATTAGCAAGAATGCGCTCTTCAATTCAAGTGTGCTGGACTACATAGTAGTGCTGACTAAATACGGACCACAACTGAATAACTCCACTCCGCATGGTTGAAACAGTATTCAGGCAGCAGCAAATAATTGGGAATTACGAGTATACCGTTACCATATTATTACGGGAAATAGACCAGGGGGATTTAATTGATGGTCAGGGATTATTTGGCAAGTGATTAACAACAAGTTGTTTTTGGAGATGAAATTCTGCTTCTTATGCAAATAGCAAATGGGGTAAGGATAGCATAATCAAAAATGCATATTCATCTAAATTGCAGTGGAAGTTCCAATGTAGGCCCGATTGGAACAGCATTATAATGTGAAAATTGGAATAGAGCACAAGGAAGATGTAAAAATATTCATTTATTCCATTTGGGAAACAAAATACACTGCGCAAAAAAATATATAGTATATATTATAGATAATAGATAATAATTAATGAAAGTTAACTCTACAATGACTTTATGACTTATTTTTTATGTTCTCTCGGGAAGGTTGTGAACGAAACAAGACACATTAAATGGAAGAAAAATTCAGGATTTCACCGAATCCTACGTGAAAGAAGAGAAATGAACAATTTTCAAAATACTGAAATGCTGATAAGTGATTTAATACTTGGTATTTCCACCCCTTGCGTTAATTACAGCTCGGCAACGACGGTTCATACTCAAAATGAGTGATCTTAAAATGTTCTGATCTAATCCTTCCCAGATTTCTCCGAGTTGGATTCCTAAGTAATTAAGAGTAGCTGGATGATTTTCTGAACTTTTCAGCCTTATATTGAGGTTGTCCCAAACCTGGTCAATCGGATTGAGATCTGGACTTCTTGCTGGCCTTTCCATTCGAGAGACTTCAACCTCTTCAAGGTACTCCTGAACGATGCGCGCACGATGGGGTCTGGCATTATCGTCCATAAAAATGAAATTTTCACCAATGTATGGGGAAAATGGCACTACATGCTCTTCAAGAATGTTCCTTATATACTTATCAGCATTCATAGCTCCATTATCAACGACCACTAGGTCTGTGCGAGCAGTCAAAGATATTCCACCCCATACCATAATCGATCCTCCCCCGAAACCAGTAGTATTCCGGAAATTGCACTGAGCATATCTTTCATGTGGACGTCTATATACAAGGGAACGTCGATCACAATGGTAGAGGCAGAATCTAGGCTCATCTGCGAAGAGAACTCTTTCCCAATCGGCCTCTTCCCAATGGATATGCTCTCTCGCAAAATCCAAACGCGCCCTTCGATGGGCTGGGGTAAGAGCTGGGCCTCTTGACGCGACACGAGGCCTTAAATCATATTCTCTGAGGCGATTTCTTATTGTCTGAGTGCTAATTTGCACCTCATGAGTTGGCTCAAGCTGATTTTGAAGGAGGCGAGCGGTTGCAAACCGTTGTCTCAACGAAGAAACTCTCAAGTAACGTTCTTGAATGGCAGTTGTTACCCGTGGTCTACCCTGTCCTGGTCTTCGGACATTCATACCTGTCTCCCTGAATCACTGCAACATTCTGGACACACTTGTATGGGAAACTCCAAACCTTTCTGCAATTCTTGTGTATGTCCACCCTTTTTCTCGCAAAACTATCATACTCAGATGCAGAACATCTGGTTGTATCACTTGCAATTATAAGCGCGGCAAGAACCAAGTGTACACAACCAAAAAGTTCCTTCGGATTCGATAGTTATCGTGGTTTAGGCAAAATCCGAAAAATATGGGCACTAGTTTAAGTAGGACGAATGCTTCAAAATTCCTAACAATTTTGATATACAGAGCAAACATTTCTGGAATCATTCTTGAACGCAAAAATAACAATTTTCAGTACTGATGAATAATGAATAACTCTGTATTGTCAATTTTCCTCAGACAATGATGTGAAATAAATTTTCATCTAGAGAATTCCGTAAATATCACTTAAGATAAATCCCATGCACTCTCCACCAGTAGTTTCATTATTATCTACTACTCAAAACTGGCCATTAGAACACAAGTTTCGGCCATAAACGAAATGAAAATATATCTGTGGATGTGAGCCCTCCGGAAGCAGAATATGGCGATGATTCCACTGAAGGCAAACAAACGGGCGTAAGGCAATATTTCCACACTTCTTCCAGATGGTATAGCAGGTCTCATACGACCGTTCTTAATAACGAGCTAGCGGTAATCCCTGGTAGATTGATGGCGAAATGCTGGTCACCGTTTCCCCGAATGAAGAATAGTAGCATGTCCTCATTCCGAATATAACCATGGGATGACATGAAGATCAATCAGTTGGTATGAATGTAATATATTCACTTTGTTATTACGTCGGTCTTTTTCCTGTCCATTATCCCAAGAAACACGAGGTTTTTGTGATATCATCTACAATTGAGAAATTGCTTAAGTCATCTGCGAAAAGTAATACCATCTCCAAAGAAGCCCCCTTCAACCTACGTAGCTTTTTATTGACTTGTCATGAAACTTTATTGATGACAAAATGAATGATAATAATGATTGTTTCATCTCACATCTAGTTCAAATACTCAGCTTTAAATTATGATAATTCACTCCTGAAAACCCCCAGTCGTAAGTTCCTAATTAGCAATAATCTTCGCCTCAAATTCAGATCTCGAAAGAGAATTCAGTATTTATTTCACTTTGTATTTAGTATTGTGTAAAATCCTGCTCCAAGCACTCGAATTTATCCAATTTTAATTCTTCTTTCGAGAGCAGAATGTGCTGACTTAATTTTCACGATCTTTCTGAGATAATCCCAGATTCTAAATTTCAAGGAATTTGTCTCAATTAGCCATAATTCAGTCTCTTGAATGTTTTATTCAACGCTATTAATCTTTGCAAGAATATAGAAAAGGTACTCCATTCTATTTCCGATAAAGTGTCCGCGTTCAGACTGATTTATGTCGGAGGAAGACTTCTCAGATGTCTGTTTATTTTATTTGTTAGTAATTACTGATTCATTGGAAGGGAACTTAGTTCAGGTAATGAATTTCTGCTATAGTGAGAAAGGGATACAGGAGGCAACAGAAAGCGGCTTGATTTCAGATTGAAAATGTTCTAACTTCTATTTGATATCGATTGAAGATCTCCTTATACTCATCGTCTGAAGCTTTAACATCATTTTGAAACCCACAAGAACGGAAAACCTAGGCTGTTATCTGTAAATAATGCGTATTTATGAAGAAATTAAATGATTCATTTTTTCATCAAGAATCTCCGTTGAATTAACAAAGCAGTCCAAGTCGACAAGAAAACATTGGAAAGATAAACTTTTTACTGGTAACATAATATAGCAATTGAACAAATCAATAATGCAATTATTGTGATGATACATAAGGAGAATGGAATGAATTTACCTGAGAATGTAAAACAGTTTATACTATCAATCACGTTATTCAGGATTTTATGTAGGTAGCAGTAGCGTATATAGAAAATATTTTCGGGGGGGGCCCGAAATATTTTCGGGGGGGGCCCGAGATGCTTACACCATCAAATGATCCAATGGTTAGATTAGGTTAGATGAATATTATTAGATTTCGGGGGGGGCCCGGGCCCCCTGGGCCCCCCCCCTATATACGCCACTGGTAGGTAGGTATCAACTAACATAGCTTTTAATTATCTCATCACTATCAGATCCTCCCATACAGAGTGTAACAGCCAAATGGAATAAATTCGATAACGAATAAATGAGGGCGTGTTGGGAAAAACGCTCGGACACATCGATTTTTAATTTTGAATGCGCAAATTTCTCAAGAAAATAATATTATATAGGGTGTTCCATGTGACCGTGGCCAGTACCAACTTTCTTATTTCGAATGCAACCCCCTGTATATTATTTATTTTTTGGATTCTTCAGAGAATTCTAGACACAATTCATGCACAATATATCCTATACCTATCTTTAACTATTTCGGAAGTATTAAGTGTTTTCAGATTTATTGAAAAAATCAACGTTTTAAATAAAAATTATTTTATTTCACAAATTCGGTACATTTCACTTAAATGCTAATAAGTAATACTGATTATTTCTTAATTATTGAAAAAAACACAAAAAAATATTAATGTCAATGTAGGAAATGTTCAAAATGCTCGCCACGAACGTCTTGGCAACAAGCTGATCTGGTGTAGAATTGTCTTCTAACGTTACTCAACATTTCAGGCGTTTTTGCTTACTTTCTTCATATCAAGAGGTAAACGGGAAATAAGTATTGAGTGTAATGTATCGAATTTGTGAAATGAAATAATTTTCATTTGAAATGTTAATTTTTGTAAAAAATCTGTAAAACACTTAATATTTCCAAAAAAGTTGGAGATAGGTATAGGCTATTGTACATGAATTATGTCTAGAATTTTCTGAAGAATCCAAAAAAATAAATAATATACAGGGGGTGGCATTTGAAATAAGAAAGTAGGTATTGGCCACGGTCGCATGGAACACCCTATATAATTTTATTTTCTTGAAAAATATGCGCGTTGGAAATTACAATTCGAAGTGTCCGAGCGTTTTTCCTAAAACCCCCTCATTTATTCGTTATCGAATTTATTCCATTTGGCTGTTACACTCTGTATATCACGATATATTTAGTCGATATCATGCTTCGCGCACACATCTAGTCAACAGATGAACCTTTATTAGTTGAGATTGAAACGAAACAAAGTTTCCCTAGATGGTGATCACAAGAACCTATCAAATGGACGATGCTTCTGAGTTTGATATAACCTTGAAATAATAATTTGTTGTTCTTGTTAGATTCCAGTAACTTTCGGAGCTCTCCATTAGTAATGTTATGTAAATTTCAAATTTTAGTTGAACTGAGGACATCTCTGGGAGCTTGCAATAGATGAATGCCTTTTTCTGGTTCATTACAGATATCTTCAAGAGCTCGTGTTGAGAATTTCTTGTTCTGATTACATTCCAGATATCTTTTAGAGCTGACAATGACAATTTTCAGTTCTGTTCATATCGTAGAGAATTTTAAGAACCCGCATAAAGAATTGATTGGTAATTTTACTTAGTTACTCCCATATAAATCTCTAGGATCTCGCAATGAGAGTTCGCATAAGATCAGCATCTTAACCACTCAGAGACCTCATGGAGAAGTCTGTGCTTCCTGAGTTATGTGTGAACTATCCCCTTCCTACAACGTGAGAATTTTGGATGAGAAAAACATACTCCTGAAGTTTACTTGACACTTTCGGCACTTCCTAACTTCTCACACTGTCTATCAGAATGTTTTGAATACACTGATTATATTTTGAGGATTTTGTTGCTAAATAATGTGTATAATTGTACGATTTCGCCATATTCAACTAGAATTGAGAAGCATATCATCAGATTGTTGAAGACATCCCATTAATTTCTATGACATTTCCTACGCATTACGGAGACTTCCATTAGAGCATCTAACAGGGCGATAACAGGCAACTTTGTATGTTTCAATGAAGTCAGATGGCTTACGATCCATCGTTTCTCGCCTAAGAAAACAGTCTCAGGACCGAGCAGTATGTAAATGCCCGAAGGATAAGTAACGAGCAAGTGATTACCTAGAAATCAAGAAAATGGTTTAGTGCGGGACCGAGGAAAGTGAGTTACAAAGTAGCTCAAACTCATGAATAATCCAGGGGCTTAGCAGTGACTCCAAACGGCGGGCGCTAAAGAGCAGACGGGACCGTTATCTAAGTCCTGGATTTAGTTTATGTCCAACTTTTCAAGAGGCTGAAAAGTACACGGGACGCCCGCCTTATTATGATAAACCTGACCAAAACTTTTCATCCGGCTTCTTGTTGATTTGAGAGGCAACGCCACGTCCGAGGGGGTTCCAGCAGGTTTGAGGCAGGTGAGATTTATGACAATATTGACGATTATTGAGTGTCAAGTAGGAGACTGTAGTAACTATTTCACTCAATCCATTTTAGTGAGGAAGTTTCCATAGCAACTCTCGTTTCTCATCGATAAAACATGCATGCCGGCAAAACTAACAAGTTGATTTTCCATCGATAAAATTGCCGAGAAGCAACAAACTTCATATCACAATCAAGAAATTTTGCCCGCAAAATTTCATCCCTAGTGGTATTATGCAGGGTGGCCAAGAGATTGACGTCAAAAAAAAACGGTCCCTCGTGTCATGGGCTATTCGAATCACCGAATCATGTTATCCGATTTACCACGGTTTTCGAGTTATGAATTTTTTTATGAACTTTGAGAATTTTCGACTTGACCATCTCAAAAAAGATATAAAAAAGTACAAGACTTCTTTATAAAATTCTTTTGTAACTTAATCTAAATGAATTGTACTTTCATACATAAAATAACCAGATTCGTTACTTTGATAAAAATGATGGAAATGTTGGTCTCAAGTGAAAAAGTAACGTGAATTGGATTATGATATGAATTTTCGAATCAAAATTAAAATATCGATTACGAAACTCAAATTGATGCTTTAGGTATCGGGTGCAGTAATCACATATAATTCAGATCAATCTCTTTATTGTATCAATCCTAGCTTTCGGTCATCATTGTGACCATCTTCAGGGAGCTGAAACATCACATATAAAACACTACAACAACGCATTTCAAGACACTTACAACAATTCGAGATGTTAAAAGGCATTCAATATTCAGTATTCCTGGGAATGGAGCGGCAATATTAAACATATAAAATTAAATTCCAAAGCACGCTAGCAGAAATGAGTGAAAGGACGCTTGTCAGAATTAAAAATGACATGTTTTCGGATAACCTCAACCTTACGTGGGATCGTCATCGAAAGATGACATTTCATTCTTTTTCTTTATTGTGTGGATTAGATATGTGTAAATTGGATTTAGTCTATATGAATCCGTCATAATATTGAGGTTACCTTCACAACAATGGATTTCGACTGTCTCGAGGAATGATCTTTTATATCTATTCTTTTCTTTATTGGCTACAAGGGGTTCTTCGAAATTCATTACATGTCCCGTGTCGTGTACATGTTTAGACAGGCCACATGTCTGTTTTCCGTGTCTACAATCTTTCTGGTGTTCGCCAATCCGCGTCTCCAAACTTCTGCCCGTCTGGCCCACATAAAAACGTTCACAGTCACTACACTTTATCTTGTAGACTATATTAGTCCTCTTCTTAGTCTCCACATCATCTTTCGTCCTCGTAAACACTGTGTTACCAACAGTGAACGGCGTCTTCTTAGCTATCTTAAGTTCGAAATTGCTCTGGTATCTCTTGAATAGATTGCAGATCTTTTGCGTCAGGCTGCTGTACAATGGTAAAGAGCAATACAATACACTATTAGGGTCGTCTCTTCCATGGCTAGTGGCTGTCCTAACCATGGGTTCATCTCGGTGGGGTGTACTATAAAGAAGCCGGTTTATGAGCCTCTTCGGGTATGAATTGGAGATAAGTAGACCCCTCAACAGGTCTAAATTCGGAGCGATCAGATGAGGGCTGACCAACCTTTCTATTCGGTTTTTTAGCCCTAGTACTAGGTTTATTTTATGTTTCAATTCATGTGCTGACATGTAGTTCAAGTATCGGCCAGACTTTTGAATATGGAGATCGGGATTAGCAACGATAATATTGCATTCTTGGAGCGACAGATGGAGTTGACTGAGTCCAGGATCGTTACAATGATCCCACTGGAGATCTTCAGCAGCTTCAAACACAGGCTGAATCAGAGCTACAAGAAGCGATTCAGGAACATCAGAGACAGACAGCTGAACAAGTTCAACCGTATGATGACCTCCCACAGAAAAAAGTTAGAAATACATATCGAAGATGGTTGGTTCAAGAACCTGACCAACATTACTGTACCTCCAAACGTTTTGAGGGTACTGTCACTGGGGCCTGGGTTCTCTTTCGATGACCCTGTGAGGGTTGACTTTAAGTCCTTACTGGCTGATGTGGACTACATTATTCACAGATTCGACACTGATATGTGGGATCTGATGACAGCTCAAACGACTAATATTATTACCAACTACATACAAAGTAAACATACTCCCTCAAATAGCTGCTTACTTGCTGACGTTAAGCAGACAAAATGGTTTTTGAAGTCCAACCCTAACATTGTAGTCACTAGATCGGACAAAGCCAGTGTAAGCGTGATGATGTACAAGGAAGACTATACAGAGAAATCCCTTGAACTATTGAACGACGAGCAACACTACCTGAAACTACAAACTGACCCCACGAACCTTTATCAAGGTAGGCTTAACAGGTTTATCTCTAAGCTAAGAACAAACGGCAACATTGACGAGCAAACAGCAAAAACCATGAGGACATACAACTCTGTATCTCCGCGGTTTTATGCGTTACCAAAAATACATAAACCCACACTAGCCGTCAGACCCATAATTTCCTGCATAGATTCACCAAATTCAGGACTATCAAAGTTCATAAAAAACATATTGAACCAATCATACAACAGAAATAACCCTTACTACGTGGGTGATTCATTTGGGTTTGCTAGTTTTATTAGAGATGTTGTTGTCCCAGATAACCACATCATGGTGAGTTTTGACATAAAGTCATTGTTTACGAATGTTACATTCGAGATGGTCGTTCAGTCTGTTGGCGTTAGATGGAACCAAATAGAAATCAATTGCCCTTTTTCACAAGAAGTGCTCATAGAATGCATAAAGATGATTTTTGACACAACATACTGTCGATTCCAAGGCGATTACTACAAGCAAACAAAAGGAACACCAATGGGTGCAGATATTCCACCAATTTTGGCACAGATGGTGATCGACGACCTGCTGGATGAACTGGTGTTGAGACTGCCTGACATAACAATCCCTGTCATTAAGAAGTTTGTGGATGACCTTTTCTTCATCTTACCTGCAGACAAATTAGAATTGATTTCCCAGACCCTGAATGAAATTAATGAAAACATAAAATTTACATGCGAGACTGAACAGGAATCTAAGCTTCCCTACTTGGACCTGCTACTGATAAGACAGGACAGTAATATTGAGGTTGACTGGTACAGAAAGAGCATTTCATCTGGCCGATACTTGAACTACATGTCAGCACATGAATTGAAACATAAAATAAACCTAGTACTAGGGCTAAAAAACCGAATAGAAAGGTTGGTCAGCCCTCATCTGATCGCTCCGAATTTAGACCTGTTGAGGGGTCTACTTATCTCCAATTCATACCCGAAGAGGCTCATAAACCGGCTTCTTTATAGTACACCCCACCGAGATGAACCCATGGTTAGGACAGCCACTAGCCATGGAAGAGACGACCCTAATAGTGTATTGTATTGCTCTTTACCATTGTACAGCAGCCTGACGCAAAAGATCTGCAATCTATTCAAGAGATACCAGAGCAATTTCGAACTTAAGATAGCTAAGAAGACGCCGTTCACTGTTGGTAACACAGTGTTTACGAGGACGAAAGATGATGTGGAGACTAAGAAGAGGACTAATATAGTCTACAAGATAAAGTGTAGTGACTGTGAACGTTTTTATGTGGGCCAGACGGGCAGAAGTTTGGAGACGCGGATTGGCGAACACCAGAAAGATTGTAGACACGGAAAACAGACATGTGGCCTGTCTAAACATGTACACGACACGGGACATGTAATGAATTTCGAAGAACCCCTTGTAGCCAATAAAGAAAAGAATAGATATAAAAGATCATTCCTCGAGACAGTCGAAATCCATTGTTGTGAAGGTAACCTCAATATTATGACGGATTCATATAGACTAAATCCAATTTACACATATCTAATCCACACAATAAAGAAAAAGAATGAAATGTCATCTTTCGATGACGATCCCACGTAAGGTTGAGGTTATCCGAAAACATTATGTCATTTTTAATTCTGACAAGCGTCCTTTCACTCATTTCTGCTAGCGTGCTTTGGAATTTAATTTTATATGTTTAATATTGCCGCTCCATTCCCAGGAATACTGAATATTGAATGCCTTTTAACATCTCGAATTGTTGTAAGTGTCTTGAAATGCGTTGTTGTAGTGTTTTATATGTGATGTTTCAGCTCCCTGAAGATGGTCACAATGATGACCGAAAGCTAGGATTGATACAATAAAGAGATTGATCTGAATTATATGTGATTACTGCACCCGATACCTAAAGCATCAAAATTAAAAATGTAAAAAGGCTAATTCACGGTTTCTCAGTATCCTTAAAAACTGCGCTCAACAGTCAGCTTTTAGAATAATTGATAAAAAATGGTACTTAACACTCTACTTTTGCTAGAATTAGCCTCCAAAGTCATCGAGGTGGAAAAAATCAAAGAACTAGACATTTACTACAACATTATTATTTGCCATTTCAAGATTTTTCTGATCAAGTTTTGATAGGAAATGCTGAGAATTGATGAAAATTAGCTTTAGATGTTGGTCAAGAAAAGTTCTAGATAAAAAATAGAAAAAGGTATGGCAATAAATCACATATACCTAATAATGTTGATAAAAGAAATTTATTTATGAAATATACAGTAGGTTTTCAAAGTGGCCACCTCTAGCCTCAATACAAATTCTTCACCTTCTTAAAAAATTCTCCATTAATCGCATGAAACCTGCCCTGTTCTCTCTTAGGACACGTTCGGCTTTTGTGAACTTCAGTCGCAGCTCGTCTTCACTCGAACATTCTCGGGCGTAAACAATTCCAATAACCCCAAACGAAAAAATCGATGGGATTAAGGTCAGGTGAACGTGGGGGCCACTTGATTGGTCCGCTGTGTCCGATCCATATTTTCGGGTGATCTACTGTGATTTATGGCCATACGTTTTTCTTTTTTTCATCTAAAACTTTTATTGGCCAACATCTAAAGCTAATTTCCATTAATTTTCATCATTTTCTATAATGACTTGAATTATTGATTGAAAAATCTTGAAATGGCAAAAAATAATTTTGTAGTAAATTACTTCTTCGTTTTTTTCCACCTCGATGACTTTGAAGGCTAATTTTAGCCAAAGTAGAGTGTTGAGTACCAACCTTTTTTTATCAATGATTCTAAAAGCTGACTGTTGAGCGCAGTTTTTGAGTATACTAAGAAACCGTGAATTAGCCTTTTCACATTTTCAATTTTGATTCGACAATTCAGATCATAATCCAATTCACGTAACTTTTTCACTTGAGACCAACATTTCCATAATTTTCATCAAAGTTAGGAATCTAGTTATTTTATGTAGATATAGAAGTACAATTCATGGAGATTAAGTTACAAAAGAATTTCACAGAGAAGTCTTGTACTTTTTTCAATATCTTTTTCAAGATGGTCAAGTCGAAAATCCTCAAAGTTCATAAAAAAATTCATAACTCGAAAACCGTGAAAAATCGCATAACATACATGGTGTGATTCGAATAGCCCACGACACGAGGGACCTGTTTTTTTCTTCTTGACGTCAATCTCTTGGCCACCCTGTATATGAAAATATTCGTTGTTTATACAGCAAAGGATACTTTCAGAAATTAGAATGAAATATTCTCGTTTAATTGATACAATATTGGTGATTTGAATTGAGCGTCCACTGGTGTGTATCGGCATCAAACGGATATGTGCATCCACTGAATGCGCAGTTATTCGAATTGTCAACACGAACTTACAAAGCGTTATTAACATCCGAATATTATTGAAGTTGCGATATGATGAAGACTGACGTGAAGCTGGAACATTGAGGATGTTGTAAATTACAGGGGTTTTCGAATATTCTCACAAACACATTATCAGATAATTTCATCCATAAAAAATTATTATTATCATATGATGGCATCGATTGGATATAGGAAAATCTTTCAAAACTGTGACCAGATTGATCTCTTTTTCTTAGATCCTACTGAATCAATTGCTTAAACATAGATTGACATAACACAGAAAGTGAAGTAAATGATTAAAATTTTGAGAAAAAAAGCTTTACAATTTTTTTAAATAAATTTGTTAATAATGACTTTGTCCACCGCGATTATCTGTACAGTCCCCAACACGTCCTGGCATTGTTGCAACAAGATGGTCTATTTCTTCTTGAGGGATACTATCCCAAGTTACCTGTACCTCAGTTCTCAGAGCCGCCGAAGTCCGTGGGGGCTGGGGTAAATTTCCAAGCCTTCTACCCATGATGTCTCAAACATGCTCTATGGGCGAAAGATCGGGGGATCTGGGCGGCCATGGCAAAGGATTCACATGGGTCGCTTCAAAAAAGTTTTAACTAACTCTGGCAACATGAGGTCGAGCATTATCTTGCTGAAATATTGGATTCTCGAGCCGGTTAAGGTGAGGGAGAACATATGGCTCCACTTTTTCTTGGAGGTAACGCAGCGCTGTCATGTTACCTCGAATGAAGACTAATGGTGCATGTGCAATAGCACCCCATACCATAACGCCTACTATCCGGTCTACATGACGCTCAACATCAAACTGAGGTTCACTTCTTTCTCCCCGAAGTCATCTAACCCTTCTTCGGCTATCATGTGCACCAAAGGAGAATCGAGATTCATCAGATGTGAAGACCTAATGCTATTCCACATTCCAATGTTAACGTTTTCTGCATCACTGTAATCGTTGCCGTCAGAGGTAACACGATATGGGGTCGATAATGTTTTAGTCCAGAAGATCTTATCTGGCGGTAAACCGTTCGGACAGTTACATGATGACCTTGTTCTCCTAACCACTCATCAGCCACAGATCAAGTGGTCGCAAATCGGTCTCTAATGGCCATACGTCTTAGACGTCGATCTTGAACTTCATTTGTGCCCCTTCGACGTCCGGTCCTTACTCTTCTTCGATTTTGGGCATTAGCAATCCACGCTCGACAACGTCTCATAACAGTAGTTGGATTTCTGTTCGTACGGTTAGCGTTTTCTCGACAATTCGAACTAAATATCGACTTTGTATCTTCTCGAACAGCTGATTTGTTGAAAAATTTGAAAAACTTGCAAAAAACGACTACGATATTTGATTAACAAAAAATTTTTACATGAAAAAACCCTCTCGATTTTTTCTCCGAATTGAAATCATTCACTTCTTGCTATACTATGTTTCACAAAAAAAATTAAAATTAAAAAACTCCTTCTGGCTGTTGCAGTTTTCGTGTCAGTTAGTATATCTTCATGATGGGGGAAATACGAAATTCATGAAATTACCTAATATAGTACCAGCGTAAAACATCCACAATCGGGAGTGAAGACCAAAAAGTAACAAAACAATATAAAACGGAAACAATAAAAAAACGATGAACGGCAATCACGAGAGCACCCATCGGTGAAACACTTAAAATGATGATAAAAAACAGATTGATCCCATAGGCAACGTAGCATGAAGGATTTTTATAGAGCAACGATAAAACGAAATGAATCCACATTAGCTTTCTGGCGCTGTTAGCGTCCTCCTCAATAATAGCGATAGCATCATCAAACAATGCCGTACGTGGATGTCCGGTCACTACATTTGAATTCGTATTTGCCCTTAGTCCGTGAATTGTGAAAACGGGAAAAGAGAACATATGCCCACTGTTATTCCGTCAGGAATAATAAACAGGGGACTGCGGGAACGCAGCGGCGGATTGAATATGATTTCAAAAATGGGAAACGTACAAGAAACCAAATAGGTAGGCAAAATTTGGAAACAAAAAGATTTTTTGTACAACTGCCATTGAAAGTGACACTTTCAATGACAGCAAACAATGTTAAAATTGATTGTTTACGTGGAAGCGTGTTGTAGAAACACTAGTACTTGTAGGAACCGGAAGAACAATATTGGATGATGATGATCCAAAATCTGTTGAGCTTGGGAGAATTTTTTCAGCAATGACATTTCTATATGCAATTAAATGATCAACATAGCCCTCGGCTACCGTTGTAGACTTCCATCCACCATGTTTTTTATATCCGTAATATTTGCTCCTGATTCTGCTAGCAATGAAGCGGAGGATCTTCGAAAACAGTGTCCTGTGTATTAATAATAATAATAATAATAAACTTTATTGATCCCTTAAGACAAATAGTATAGGACAAGTCAATGTTAACAGAAAATAATAATCAAATAATTATGCCTAGAATTTCAATAACAAGAAAATAAATTACTATAAATAAAACAATTAAAATGATGATTATTAAATAATATTATCACCCATATATTCTGAAATTGAATAATAAGGCTTGCTGAGAAGAAATTTCCTAATTATATTTTTAAATTCATTATACGTCGACAATTTCCAAGAATTCGGTATATGATTGAAAAGCCTTATACTCTGGTAAGAAGGAGAACGTTCGTATCTTGATGTTCTGTGATTAGGCACAGTCAGAACATTGGCATTTCTGGTATTGTAATTATGAAAATCAGGTAGCTTCGTGAAATTGTTATGATTTTTTTTAACATACAATAAACATCTAAATATATACACGCAAATGGCAGTCATAATATTGTTTTCAACGAAATGCGGCCTGCAAGAGGATCGTGGATTTATGTTGAATATCATCCTCACAATTCTCTTCTGGCAAATTAATATTCTATTCAAGTCTAATGCACTTCCCCAAGTTAAAATATTGTACGAGATGTGGGGAAAGCATAAACAATAATACATGTCCACAAGAGATTGCAACGGGAATAATCTTTTAATTTTATTAATTGCGAAATACGAACTGTTGAGTCTTCCACACACTGCATCAACATGTAGATCCCAGCGCAAACAGTCGTCAATGTGGACACCCAAAAACCTAGCAGAAGACTTGGACGTTATGGTTGTGCGTCCACAAGATATAACTAGTTTGTCCCTACCCTCCGATTTAGAGCCGAAATCGATGCAGACAGTTTTGTCGATGTTCACAATTAGTCTGTTCCGACCATATATCTACTAATACCTATATGGCTTATACGCCTGCTAATCTGAGTCTGAAAGTGAAGCCAGATCTTTGGTAACGATTGATTTGTACGCATGCGTCAACTCGAAATTCGAAAATGACAATAGATTTGGAGGTTATGTTATTTATTTTAGTTAGACTTCAAGATTTTCTTGCATAGATATGTCTTGCATAAAAACGTTCTACTAAAACATTTCCATTTTAGTTTTCACAAAGAAATAAATGTTATAAGATTTCAGAAAACTATTAGATTCATCGTATCGAAGGGAATGCATTCTTTTAGCCGGAATAAATATTGATAATTCAATTCATGTATCAAGGATTTATCGAGAAATTTTCGTCAGAGGTTTAATGGAATTCCGATAAAATAATACGTAGGTATGCCTGAACATCATTGCTGTGAGAATTAAGGTTGATAAAATGGTAACTCACATAGTTAAATAAACTCTCGTTATCAAAGTAATGTAGAAGTCAAAAAGATTCTGTGTTTTAGGTTAATTGAATAGTGAATATTTCATTGCTGAAACAAAATTGAAATGTGTTTTTTCAGTTAGGTATTCAAGGATATGTTTATTTGCAATGTTGCATCCCAATAGTTGTTCTCTTCACAATTTTTTTTTGATAAGAAGTCTACAATTTTTGTCTCGTTTTGTTGATCTACTTGCTCAGGGTTCGATGAGGTTTCAATTCTGAATGAAAAATTCTTTCTTTGCTTCAAACATTCCTTTTTAAGATCCCACTTATAGCAACTATTGAAGATAATATCAAGTAGAGGCCATAAACATTAATTATTTAAATTTGCAATTTCTTTAAATGATGTATTCAATCATTCTATGTAATAAAACAAATAATAACTATTTTACAGTTTATTTATACATTTTTTCATAACAACTTCATACCGAAAATTATTGTTAAGGAAGAGAAAAAACAAGTTTACATGCTGAGGTAGGTAGAGTTGGATGAACTTATTCTTAATTGAGACATATGACGTTTTGTTTACTTTGGTGGATTGGAAAATATGGGGCCTCTTCGATAAGGTTTTTTGGGAAACAAGCTTTCATGACATATTCAATATGAGTAAAGTATTAGAATCCTCCTCCAATTTTAAAATGGTACATGAAATTAGAAATATTTTCTTACTATGAGTTTTCAGGTAAACTATGAATTTTTAGTCCATGATCCATATTATAATTGCTTACATAGTAAGGGAAATAGCCGTCAGATAAGGGTAAATCCAAAATTATTCTCAGAAGGGCACTTTTGAGAACAAGTTGAACTTTTCTGATTGGATTATTATGCGTTTTGGATTATGGCATGAAAAAGGAGTTTGTTGGTAGTACCCTCATAGAAATGTGCAATTTTTTAATAACCCAGGGACTGCATGTTCCATTAAAATTGAATGAGAGGCTATTATTATGACAAAGTGAGAACATGAGAGTGGAGGTAGCAGTACATACACTAAGTACCTAATACAGTATTGCAAAAACACTGTTGCTTTATTTTGTTAAATTTTCAATAATACCATCTGAATAGTGAGTAGGAGGATAAAATGTGATCTAAAAAGACATACCGTTGATTGGAAGGAAGATAGTGGATTGTCTGTAAACAGTGGAAGATTAAAATCATGCAAATTTTTTGCTAAAACAAGATGAGTACGTAATGTTGTGGTGTATAAACCTAGAGTGGAACCTCGATATAACACATTTTAGACCAATATCACCTTAGTTTAATGAATTACTTGTTATAACGAATCTCTACTGGTTCCCCACCGATTTGTTATATCAAGGTTCCACTGTGTTTATATGACGTAATCAAAAGCCAAGGCAAATTTACTTCTCAATACGATGAACATAAATACAGAACCCAGATAATATGTGACAAATAATTTATCAAGTTTCAGAATGCATTTATTCTAGAGTCAGTTTAACTGACTGATTTCATTCATTTGATGAAAAGAAAAACGCACCCAATATGTGTGTTACAGTTTTTTCACCTAGAGGTACATTGCCATTAAAAACTTAGAGCCAACCCTTTCAGTGGGTTACTATTCAAAAAGAGATTTATACTTTATAAGATGTCCTCCATCCAAACCAAAATTGACTTCTCTAAGTGTTTTCTATTAGTACCTTTCCCTGTAAAATAACTTTCAACAAAATGTCTTCCTCAAATCCTCATTTATGCGACATCATTATCAGCATTTATGTGACATAGGTAGAGCCATCCATTGAGATCTTTGCAGGTGATTCTTAGGGAACCTGAAAATAATATAGTGGTAAAGGAGAAAGCATGAACGTATAACAGTAGTATTTGAATGTTTTACCTGTGATATGAATTCGAGCATGTAGGGTCACAAATGTAACATTTGTAAGTAGAACTCCTTCAAGACATGTTTAATTCCTTATTGAATAAAGGAACAACAACAAAATTTTCGAATAGATATAAGTATTATTCGGACCAACTATAACTATAAAGACTAACCAACTCAACTAGGTAAAAATACTTTGATTATATTGAACGCGAAAATTAACAATAACAACAACGAACAGAATGAAAAAACGAACGAGAATTTAAATTATTAACAAACCATGAATGTTCAATAAGAGCGGAGGGTAGAAACGGAACGCAAACGGATCAAACTGGGGAAACAAACTTCGATTATATCATTATATCAAACACGAAAATGAACAACAACGAATAATTTGTTTGGTTATGACATAGAAATCATAATATATATACTTACTCTAGAATGCTAATCAATTGAACAAAAGTGTTGTAAAAATTGCAGTGTGGTCCATAATGCGCATGTGTGCCATTAGGTTATTTCTGAACAGGGTCGACTTCAATGAAATTTTATGCTGTTATTGTTGCAGTTGAATTTATTCAATTCATAATAGTATTCGACACTAGTTGTTTTGAACATATTGATAATTTTCAACAGTTATTCGAATGGTAAATTTGGAATCATCAGCGACTGGAAAATAAGCTGAAAATCCTTCATTATTCCAAAACCTCTTCAGTCGTTGAAGCGGGTTTCTTCAACGGATCATTCATGGAATTATGAAGGATTTTCAGCTTATTTTCCAGTCGCTGATGATTCCAAATTTACCATTGTATAAAAAATAATTCAAGGATCAAGGAAGATAAATTCTGGTTAACAAACAACGAATATCTTTTGGTAGAGTACAGAAGAAAAATAAAATGAGCAGAATATACTAATATATCCCTGAAGGACAGTTCTATTCTTCGTGTTCCTGAAGACAGTGGAAACATGAAAATGTATTGGAGATCTTCCAATGCATTACTCTGCATTGTTTCATGGGTGAATTCTGATACCT
The DNA here is from genome assembly GCA_910592335.1 of Adalia bipunctata. NCBI lineage: Eukaryota > Metazoa > Arthropoda > Insecta > Coleoptera > Coccinellidae > Adalia > Adalia bipunctata. The sequence continues at coordinate 6,854,081 of OU342955.1, read as the reverse complement.
ACATTCATTCTTCAAGTCATTTGTCTTTTTGAGTTCCAAGTATATTCCAAAATCAATCTGATATCTGAATGAAACTGCAAAGTTTTACTTCAATATATTTCATTTTTGAGTTCGAATTATCCAGTAAAAGATGGTTTACTCACAAGATTTCATGATTTTTCATAATGAATTGCGTTCTTTTTCTATATAAAGAACCAATCTCATGGTGCGAGTGGATAGATATGTGTCAATCGAATGAAAAGCAAAGCGTAAATCATAAATGTTCAACAGTTCATATGATGAATGAAAAGGTGCACATAGTTTACATACTTAAGTGGGAAATGAACAGGTCAAGACAAGGACACTACAGCATTGGAAACAAAAATATATTATCCAATTTTATACATAGTTCATTCTAATCTAAACAGTGGACTCAAAAGAAAATCTATACTAATATTATAAATATTTGTATTTTTGTGTTTGATACGAATAGGCTCAAAAACTACTGGGCCAATTTCAGAAATTCTTTCACCCTTTAGAAAGCTACATTATCCCTGAGTGACATAGGCTATACTTTTCACCTGAAAAATTAAGGATACCTACAATAACTTCAATAATTACAAAAAATAAGCCATAATCAGCTATTTTCATGTGCACTGCAAAAACCGTAAGACCTAAGTGGATACAATGTATGACGGAATATACCTTTTAAGTAGTTCTACAAAAAAGTCAGCGATAGCATATATCTATCTCTCAAGATTGACTTGCTATTACCTGTTTATGGTAATCAGATGTTTTCCAAAATTATGCACTAATTGGGAGTGTGTTTTTATTAATTGGGTATTGATACTCATCTAACCTAATACGTTATTTATCCCCAGTAGGTATTTAATTTAGAACGAAATTGCCCTTCACATCATACAATTACAACGAGTACATCAAAAGATATGGAAGAGCACCATCAAAAGTATTTCTTACATATAAATAAGCCTTTGATGATAGGAATTGTAATGTCATAGCAAATTTTTGATGTCATTCCCAAACGTATGTTTATATTGTTTCCCTTGAGATTTTTTCTTCCTAACTTCCATGGACCTTTTCAATATGAATAACTGTACTCCTGCGATCGATTTTTCCATGAGATGAATACCATTCTCAGAAAGCAAATTTTTTTTCTTCACATTCCATAAAACTTGTTTTAAACTTGAAACTCTTCTTTTCAAACGTCTAGCCTTCACTTTAATCTATTTCAATTTTTTTTGGGCCAAGGTTTTCCTAACATTGGCAGCCTTTAGCTGACGAAGAAGTTTTGAAGGTGATGCACTGAAAAATTAATAATTAAATATATCTCTAAAAATAGCTCTAATGATTTGGATCAAATTTATTGTTGTGATAAGGTTCTCCAGCTTATCATAAAAAAAAACCTACAGTTTTCCACATCTATAATAATAAATTAATACATAAATGTAAATTTTCAGGTAGGAATGTTTTTTTTGATACTGTGTGATAATAGATATGGTTTTCAATAGGTTTTATATAGATTTTTATGGGAACATTTGGAGTTCAAAATTTAATTTAATTATAATACTAACCAATAGTTGTGTCGGATTTTGATCTCTCGTATAATCATTTTTGTTTCTCTCTTATTACCCTCACTATCAGTTGAGGTATCTTCTCGAGTTCTTCTCAAACTTCTAGGAGAATCTGTAGAGGAAGTGGTGAAACTAATGGGTGACCTGAAATAAAATGATTGTTTTTATCTCAAAGTATTACTCGTTTTAGATTGTCATTTGATACTGAAGACTCCTGTTAGCAAATTGGATATATTGATAATTTGGTGAAAGTCATACAACTTCGAACTTTACTTTAGAAGTTGACATAATATTACAATTTGTGAAGTTAGTAACTGAATTCATCGAAATGATTTTGGTTTGAAAATTCAATATTGTTCTGGAAAATATATAAGTTTTGGCTGAAGGACCCAAGGTCGATGGCCATTTGCTCCGCAATAAATAACAGTTATTATTATTATTATATAAGTTTTGAAACTGGGGATTGATGTTAGTACCTGAAATATCTACATACAAAACTAGAAATATTTATCAATAGATAAATAAGTTCAGTATTATAAAGCAAATTCCTGATTTTTTTCCACAAAGGAAAAATAAAATGGTAGACACTAACTTATGAGAGCAGAGTAGTTATTTGCCCTTCTACACTCATTTCTCAAGTTGTGGAAGGTCTTATTCCCAACATATTCCAAAAAACACATTGCTATTCCACAAAAAATACTTTCTGGCTGGAATAACTGAAATAATTCAATTCAAACAACCTAGACTCTATTATTCATATTGTCTTACCTTTCTGCATTGCAAGAAATAGTAACTCCAGGAGTATTTTCCTTACCATCAAAAAAACATACTTCCATTTCATCCATACTTCCAGCAATTTCCTGTGAGGAATCATTAATTGGGATATTTCTGTTTTGAGGCATTTTTTGTAGGACCCTAGAACTATACAATAAAAAATTAGAACACATTCTGGCCTTAAAAAAATTACAGTGTATGAGAAAAAAATTACATATTTCTCAGAATATTTCAAATTAGGGCATCATCCAAAACCTTATACAGTAAAAAATGGATGTATAGGTATTGTCTGATTCATATTTATTCCACTTCTGCAGATCCCTTCAAGGATAATTGGGATTGTAGTTACAAATATGAATTATTTTCAGCTAATGATCAAGTGGCAGAATATTTTCAGCAATAGTGAGTTTCCTACCTTCCTTGTTGAATGATATGATCACATTTTCGTAAATACAGTTTTGGAACTGCATTCGGTCTCAACTGGATTCTTTTGCCTTCTCTACATATATCTTCTGAAGAAAAAAGTTTGCAACATATTACATACTTCTCACTCAAATGTTCTACGATGGGATTCCTTCCCAAAGCCGACATCCAAGCATCATGCCTCTTTTATGTCAAGCTGAAAATGATAGGCTCCTTGAGTAACGTAGAGTTTATACAACAAAAATACAAAAACTTATTAAATACGTACCCAAAATAATTAATTTCGGGAATCTTCCCTTTGTTATCACACCACAACAATATACAGTTCATTGTTTATCTGATACGAAAAAATCCAAATCGAACACAACACACAACAAAACCAAAATGCACACGAAGATAACAGTTTATAGTGTTTATACTGTTATACAGGAACTAAAGCACCAGTAAACTGTGACTGAAACCGTCCCTGCCTAAACTTTCACTGAGGTCATTTCAAAGTCATTTGCCGTGAGGAAGAAAAAGCGGTGTTGTACGGTCTATATGTTTTTAGTCAAACCTGCTACATTACTGCTATAATTTTCTCAGCAATTCCACAAATATTGCAATTCACTTATGATATTAATGTGTCTAATAGTCGTAGGAAGTCGCGCATGAGCTATAAAATAAGTTTGTTACTCAGTGGAATATTTTTATTGTTTAATTATATTGAACTCAAAATAGGACCGACAAAATATTTAGGGACTTGGCATCGTTCTACGTGAAATAACCTAATGGTGAGCATGCGCACATTGTGCATCAGTTGCCTATGCGGAACGTTTTTCGCAGCGGAACTCGAAGGAATTAGCATTCTAGAGTAAGTATATTATGATTTCTATGGGTTATGAGCGTAAATATCCACATGAAATAATACATCACATTATTAATCTTACGTCTATGACATAATAAAATGTGCCAGAGAGAGATAGAATAACCACGTTATTTTTATTCTTAATATTTCTGCACATGCGCAGATCTGAATCGTTACCAAAGCCCAGCTTCAATTTTGATTGGCCTATTACCTATATAGGAATTATTAGATATATGGTTCCGACGACACCATTCTGTGAACTGACCGACAATAGATGTGGCTAAATCCGTGAGCTCCCCAAGACTCGGTGCCGAGATCAAAAAAGATGTGTCATCCGCAAAAAGCACAATTGAATCTGACGCGATGTGAGCGGGCAGATCATTCACAAACAACAAAAAAAGTAGCTTTGGTTCTGGCAGTTTGAGGAATTCGGCAACAATAGATGGAATTTTCCAAAATGTATTGATACCAACTGGATTTGCAGTGCATTTATTATTCATGTATTTCAGGAAAAAACGACGATGTTTGATGACAGAATGGCGCAGTGCAAAGTACTTATGAAAATAGTCAACATACTTCCCAATAATACTGAAAGAACGACTGACTTTCGTTTTTGTGTTTGGAAGTTGTATAACCAATGATTTATATGTTATTTCGATGTCTTCCACTGATAAATTACACAATTCTTCACGCCGACAGGCTCCAAATAATTCGAAAATAGTTGCAACCTTAACCATCAAGTATTTCTCATCTGGTGCCTCATTTATAAACTTTTCAACTTGTTCACGAGTGAGAATTTTCGATTTTTTGGGACGATATCCTTCACTTTTCGGTTTTAAATATGCTACTATCACCTTAAAATATTTACTAACATCCACACCATTTTTAACAAGGGCGCTTGACTTTATCATTGAAAATTTGCTCCACAGAGTTGATGAACTCCATATTTTTGATTTTTCTTTTAAGTTTGCCAGGAAAACAGGTTCACTGAAGTTCCCTTCCACATTTTTTAATTTACACCAGGCTAGGAAATTGTTATTTATGCAATATCGTAGGTACTGCTGAACAGATTTTTTAGGTAGGAGTTCCAGATTTGCTCTTCTTGCAGACTCTTCAATATCTACAGGAACAACCAAATCGAGACTTTTATTAATAATTGGACTCTCGACAAACATATTGAGCAGTTAAAAGCCCAAGACGAAAATTGGACAGGAACGAAATTCAAATGACAGCGTCTTTTCTCATTTGTTAGTAATCATAACGTTGGCAACGTTTGCCATTCACAAAAACCTTTTGATTAATTGAATATCAAAATGCATTTTGAAGTTTATTGTCGTTGCAAATTCGCCCATTTCATTATCAAAATAGGGCAGTTGTACGAAAAACATTTCATGCGGTATTTGTGTTAAAAGTGATTTTATTTTGTTCGTGAAATTGTCCAATTCGCTCCGCTCATTTCACAAACTTTTTCACTCACAAAATGAATCGTCACTTTTAACACTCATATCATAAATAAATATTACAAGTAACGAACGAAATGCATGATTCGAAATAGTGGCTTTCAGTGAAATTAAATTGGCAATCAGGGTGCTCAAAAAACTTCGTACAAGAATATATTGACCAATTTTTAGAATTAAATTCCTTCGCTTTTTCATAAGCGAATCAAATTTCGTTTCTAGAAATACTGGTATGGATGACACCAGAATGTAAGGCAGAAGTTTGAGCAAAATTCATACCGTTGTAAAGGGTTTTTCAATTGGAGGTGTTATTTTCACATTCAAAGAAAAATGCCATTCATTTAGATAAATGATCGGATGTTTATTTCATGATAAAGAGGAAGGTATGCATTGTATTTTTAATTGCTAATCATCTCATGCTCCGGGAAAACTGGTCAATTATCTGCGAAATAAATTCATGCGTGGAGTCCATTCAATATCCACTGCGATCAAAGTGATACATACCTACAATATCATACGACGAAAACGTAGTTCAGAAAGAGAGCTATCTAATCTCTGACTGTACGCCATTTGTCCTGATCATTGTGCACTGAATCAACAGAACGATAAAATCAAGGAAATTCAAATTTCTCTCATTTCATGTGTAATCCCCCACTGCTGCCTATAGCTTTTCCACGGATAACGTGCCCAGATAAACTGGAAAACTCGTTTCGATTTCCTCCCTTAGTGTTTATTAATTCTCGTAAACATGTCAAATAAAAGCATAGGAATGGCTGACCACTGAGCGTACCCTGTTGAAAAATATTGACATATACGTGGTTCGTAAATTTGCTTTCTTTATTTCGCACACATTCGCATCTGAATAAGTGAGATCTGATCCGAAATATTTTGTTCCAGTGGAATAAACCATTGACGAACAAGTTATACTAAGCAGCTCTTCATTCTCATTTTGCAGTTTTTTCGAAAAGTTTTCGCCCTTGAATATCACCGAAAATTGGGAAGTCCTCAGTCAATGTTAGTAATTCTGAGATTTGAAAATGTTTCTTTATGTTTCGCGGATAACTTAAGCAGACAGTAATCATCCAAATCTGCCTCCTAAATGCTGAATGTCATCTCGCATCTATAGGTGCATACAATTATACAAAATGGCAGTCGTATATGCTCTACTCATGAATTAGTATCTATCATAATTCAATTCCCATAAAAAGGAAATGATAAACATTTCCTCTTTCCTTTTTTAATGAACTTTTTTCGTAATTCACTAACGAGAGTCCGAAATTTGTCAATTCTAATTATTACAATCATACATCAGTTTGCATTTCTTCGAATCAGTTGCTCCGTCAGTCGATATGAACTTAACAAATATGTTTCAACTAATCCTTTTTATGCTTTGTGTTCACGTTTGTCACTCAATGTTTGGAGTGAGTGGAATTTTGATGATAATCTAACAATTTGAAAAATCGTTTTCTTGCAGAAAAAAAAGAAATTTCAAATGTTGAAATACGAACCCTGCGATGATCATCCTGGTTTACCTATGAGAGTTGGTGATTTTAAGAATCATGTTTATTCCAAAACGAATAAAACGATGGAATTGACAATCACTGTTGACCGAGAAATTGGCAGGGACATGTCGGTGAGTTCTCTTCTATAATAAGAAGATATACAGGATAATAGTCACAAAGATAATATACAGACTGATGAGAAATTAATGAATAATTCATCACATGCGACTTGAAGGCTAAAACCTCAATCCTCCTTCAATTCTCTCATTCAAGACATTCTTTGCGCAGTGAGGGATATCGTATTCAATCGTTTTTAAAAGTATGTAATCTTCGAGAAAAACGCTGTAAAATCATTTAAAACTCAATAACATTTGAATCGATCCAATAAAAATCAGTATGAGACATTTCGTCAAACTGGTCGCCTCTTTGCTGAAGTTTGGTTCTTTGCATATGCTTCATGAATGTTCTTATTTTGAAATGAAGTCAGTTTATCAATGGCTTCGATTTGAAACGAGTTTTCTGAAAATGCCAAGACGTAAATTTACAAACGCTGAATCTAATAGGGCTATCGGAATGCTACAGAGTGGCCCAACTAAGGTTGTTGTAGCGGAAAGGCTCCAAGTCAGTGATATCTCGACTTTGGAATGGAATGTTATTCAATCGTTGATGCATGTCTTCAACCCATTCGACTCTTTCAGAACATCCATTTCGGTGATCCATATCACCCATACTTTGAGTGCTCTGAGCTTCAGAACAAAACTCAAAAATGAAATATCGAAAAAATTAACACAAAATAATTCATTCGTTATGAGGGCTACATGGACGATTTTGGTATCAAAATGTATTTTTTCGAGGTCGCTCTATTCAATAAAGGACTTTCCAGAGTCCTAACTAGCATAGTTTAGATTTCACCTGTAAAATGGCATTTTTTCGAAAAAATCGGAATTTCAAACCGTCATAACTCCCGTTTCTTTGGTCACAACCACATGTGGCATGTATATTGTAATTCAGCATTGTCCAAAGTATCTCTCCAAATAATAAAATCGACTTCGAAAATTCCAACTTTTTGGGTCAAAAATGCATAAGGGGTAAGACCCCCTAAAAACACCATATTTGCCATCAACACGAATTCCCTGGAAAATATAACAGTGTTATTCAATCGTTAATGTCTTCAACCCATTCGAGTCTTTAAGAACACCCATTTTGGTGATCTATATCACCCGTACTTTGAGTGCTCTCAGCTTCAGAACAAAACTCGAAAATGAAATATCGAAAAAATTAAAACGAAATAATTCATTAGTTATGAGGGCTACATGGACCATTTTGGTATCAAAATGTAGGTTTTTGAGGTCGCTCTATTCAATAAGGGACTTCCCAGAGCCCTTACTAGCATAGTTTAGATTTTCACCTGTCAAATGGCATTTTTTCAAAAAAATCGGAATTTCAAACCGTCATAACTCCCGTTTCTTTGGTCACAACCACATGTGGCTTGTATATTGTAAATCAGCATTGTCCAAAGTATCTCTCCAAACAATAAAATCGACTTCGAAAATTCCAACTTTTTGGGTCAAAAATGCATAAGGGGTAAGACCCCCTAAAAACACCATATTTGCCATCAACACGAATTCCCTGGAGAATCTAACAGTGTTATTCAATCGTTAATGTTTTCAACCCTTTCGAGTCTTTCAGAACACCCATTTTGGTGATCTATATCACCCGTACTTTGAGTGCTCTGAGCTTCAGAACAAAACTCGAAAATGAAATATCGAAAAAATTAAAACGAAATAATTCATTAGTTATGAGGGCTACATGGACCATTTTGGTATCAAAATGTAGGTTTTCGAGGTCGCTCTATTCAATAAAGGACTTTCCAGAGCCCTAACTAGCATAGTTTAGATTTTCACCGGTCAAATGGCATTTTTTCAAAAAAATCGGAATTTCAAACCGTCATAACTCCCGTTTCTTTGGTCACAACCACATGTGGCTTGTATATTGTAAATCAGCATTGTCCAAAGTATCTCTCCAAATAATAAAATCGACTTCGAAAATTCCAACTTTTTGGGTCAAAAATGCATAAGGGGTAAGACCCCCTAAAAACACCATATTTGCCATCAACACGAATTCCCTGGAAAATCTAACAGTGTTATTCAATCGTTAATGTCTTCAACCCATTTGAGTCTTTCAGAACATCCATTTTGGTGATCCATATCACCCGTACTTTGAGTGCTCTCAGCTTCAGAACAAAACTCGAAAATGAAATATCGAAAAAATTAAAACGAAATAATTCATTAGTTATGAGGGCTACATGGACCATTTTGGTATCAAAATGTAGGTTTTCGAGGTCGCTCTATTCAATAAAGGACTTCCCAGAGCCATAACTAGCATAGTTTAGATTTTCACCTGTCAAATGGCATTTTTTCAAAAAAATCGGAATTTCAAACCGTCATAACTCCCGTTTCTTTGGCCACAACCACATGTGGCTTGTATATTGTAAATCAGCATTGTCCAAAGTATCTCTCCAAACAATAAAATCGACTTCTAAAATTCCAACTTTTTGGGTCAAAAATGCATAAGGGGTAAGACCCCCTAAAAACACCATATTTGCCATCAACACGAATTCCCTGGAAAATCTAACAGTGTTATTCAATCGTTAATGTCTTCAACCCATTCGAGTCTTTCAGAACACCCATTTTGGTGATCCATATCACCCGTACTTTGAGTGCTCTGACCTTCAGAACAAAACTCGAAAATGAAATATCGAAAAAATTAAAACGAAATAATTCATTAGTTATGAGGGCTACATGGACCATTTTGGTATCAAAATGTAGGTTTTCGAGGTCGCTCTATTCAATAAAGGACTTTCCAGAGCCCTAACTAGCATAGTTTAGATTTTCAACTGTCAAATGGCATTTTTAAAAAAAAATCGGAATTTCAAACCGTCATAACTCCCGTTTGTTTGGTCACAACCACATGTGGCTTGTATATTGTAAATCAGCATTGTCCAAAGTATCTCTCCGAACAATAAAATCGACTTCGAAAATTCCAACTTTTTGGGTCAAAAATGCATAAGGGGTAAGACCCCTAAAAACACCATATTTGCCATCAACACGAATTCCCTGGAGAATCTAACAGTGTTATTCAATCGTTAATGTTTTCAACCCATTCGAGTCTTTCAGAACACCCATTTTGGTGATCTATATCACCCGTACTTTGAGTGCTCTGAGCTTCAGAACAAAACTCGAAAATGAAATATCGAAAAAATTAAAACGAAATAATTCATTAGTTATGAGGGCTACATGGACCATTTTGGTATCAAAATGTAGGTTTTCGAGGTCGCTCTATTCAATAAAGGACTTTCCAGAGCCCTAACTAGCATAGTTTAGATTTTCACCGGTAAAATGGCATTTTTTCAAAAAAATCGGAATTTCAAACCGTCATAACTCCCGTTTCTTTGGTCACAACCACATGTGGCTTGTATATTGTAAATCAGCATTGTCCAAAGTATCTCTCCAAACAATAAAATCGACTTCGAAAATTCCAACTTTTTGGGTCAAAAATGCATAAGGGGTAAGACCCCCTAAAAACACCATATTTGCCATCAACACGAATTCCCTGGAAAATCTAACAGCGTTATTCAATCGTTAATGTCTTCAACCCATTCGAGTCTTTCAGAACACCCATTTTGGTGATCCATATCACCCGTACTTTGAGTGCTCTGACCTTCAGAACAAAACTCGAAAATGAAATATCGAAAAAATTAAAACGAAATAATTCATTAGTTATGAGGGCTACATGGACCATTTTGGTATCAAGATGTAGGTTTTCGAGGTCGCTCTATTCAATAAAGGACTTTCCAGAGCCCTAACTAGCATAGTTTAGATTTTCACCTGTCAAATGGCATTTTTTCAAAAAAATCGGAATTTCAAACCGTCATAACTCCCGTTTCTTTGGACACAACCACATGTGGCTTGTATACAGGGTGTTTCACCATAAACTGGACAAACATATATAGCCGTGTAGTTGACACCGAGAAAGTCATTTTTGCCTCATGACATATACCCCGTTTTCGACGCATAATCGAGATACAGGGTGCTTAATGTCAACTTTGAGCAATATTCTGATAACTGTTGTCAGTTACGCGTGATATTTGAAATAACGGTTCCTGGTCACATCTTAGTATTTTTGAGGGCTCAATAGAATTGTGGTGTAGAATTTTGCAAAAAAAAAATCAAAATGGCGGAAAACCTGCAAAGTCGGAATTTTTTTTTCTCGGTTGCCAATTTGGAAAGCATAATCTCAACGTAATCGATTTTCTAAGATTTTCCGTGAAAAAATTTTTTCAAATTTCGAACTCAACTTTTTTTTTACATGTCTTCAGTGAAAAAAAAATTTCACCCAAAATTTTTGGAATTTTCCATGGTTGAACTATCTTTGATTCTGAATACTTGGGTGGAAACAGAATGAAAAAATATCAATTGGTTTTCTTTTTGTAGCCTTCCGAAGATTACGCTAGATGTACTTTCCTAATTTTTATTTGAGAAACTGGAGGCCGTACGGAGGTCAAAATTGTGCTGCTGGGCTGCCAGAATGACCCAGATCGAAATATAAAATTATAACCAAAAAAAAATTTTTTCGAAAAAATAAAAAAATTATTGAAAAAAAAAATTTATTTTTTTTTTATTTTTCCGAAACACTCTGGTGAGGTTCGAACTCTACACTCTCGATTAACTAGTGTTGCTTTGATAACGGAGATTTATAGGATTAGAATTAATCCAATTCATACTCGTAGAGTTCGATTCCTACCAAAATTTTTTGAAAAAAATTTTTTTGGTTTATAATTTCATATTTTTATCCAGATCATTCTGGCAGCCCATCAGCACAATTTTGACCTCCGTACGGCCTCCGGTTTCTCAAATAAAAATTAAGAAAGTACACCGAGCGTAATCTTCGGAAGGCTACAAATAGAAAACCAATTGATATTTTTTCATTCTGTTTTCACCCAAGTATTCAGAATTGAAGATAGTTCAACCATGAAAAATTCCAAAAATTTTGGCCGAAATTTTTTTTTCACTGAAGACATGTAAAAAAAAAGTTGAGTTCGAATTTTGAAATTTTTTTTTTACGGAAAATCTTAGAAAATCGAGTACGTTGAGATTATGCTTTCCAAATTAGCAACCGAGAAAAAAAAATTCCAACTTTGCAGGTTTTCCGCCATATTGAATTTTTTTTCGTAAAATTCTACACCACAATTCAATTGAGCCCTCAAAAATACTAAAATGTGACTAGAAACCGTTATTTCAAATATCACGCGTAACTCACAACAGTTATCAGAATATTGCTCAAAGTTGACATTGAACACCCTGTATCTCGCTTATGCGTCGAAAACGGGGTATATGTCATTAGGCAAATATGACTTTCTCGGTGTCATCTACACGGCTATATATGTTTGTCCAGTTTATGGTGAAACACCCTGTATTGTAAATCAGCATTGTCCAAAGTATCTCTCCAAACAATAAAATTGACTTCGAAAATTCCAACTTTTTGGGTCAAAAATGCATAAGGGGTAAGACCCCCTAAAAAGACCATATTTGCCATCAACACGAATTCCCTGGAGAATCTAACAGTGTTATTCAATCGTTAATGTTTTCAACCCATTCGAGTCTTTCAGAATACCCATTTTGGTGATCCATATCACCCGTACTTTGAGTGCTCTGACCTTCAGAACAAAACTCGAAAATGAAATATCGAAAAAATTAAAACGAAATAATTCATTATTTATGAGGGCTACATGGACCATTTTGGTATCAAAATGTAGGTTTTCGAGGTCGCTCTATTCAATAAAGGACTTTCCAGAGCCCTAACTAGCATAGTTTAGATTTTCACCTGTCAAATGGCATTTTTTCAAAAAAATCGGAATTTCAAACCGTCATAACTCCCGTTTCTTTGGTCACAACCACATGTGGATTGTATATTGTAAATCAGCATTGTCCAAAGTATCTCTCCAAACATAAAAATCGACTTCGAAAATTCCAACTTTTTGGGTCAAAAATGCATAAGGGGTAAGACCCCCTAAAAACACCATATTTGCCATCAACACGAATTCCCTGGAAAATCTAACAGTGTTATTCAATCGTTAATGTCTTCAACCCATTCGAGTCTTTCACACCCATTTTGGTGATCCATATCACCCGTACTTTGAGTGCTCTCAGCTTCAGAACAAAACTCGAAAATGAAATATCGAAAAAATTAAAACGAAATAATTCATTAGTTATGAGGGCTACATGGACCATTTTGGTATCAAAATGTAGGTTTTCGAGGTCGCTCTATTCAATAAAGGACTTTCCAGAGCCCTTACTAGCATAGTTTAGATTTTCACCTGTCAAATGGCATTTTTTCAAAAAAATCGGAATTTCAAACCGTCATAACTCCCGTTTCTTTGGTCAAAACCACATGTGGATTGTATATTGTAAATCAGCATTGTCCAAAGTATCTCTCCAAACATAAAAATCGACTTCGAAAATTCCAACTTTTTGGGTCAAAAATGCATAAGGGGTAAGACCCCCTAAAAACACCATATTTGCCATCAACACGAATTCCCTGGAGAATCTAACAGTGTTATTCAATCGTTAATGTTTTCAACCCATTCGAGTCTTTCAGAATACCCATTTTGGTGACCCATATCACAGGTACTTTGAGTGCTCTCAGCTTCAGAACAAAACTCGAAAATGAAATATCGAAAAAATTAAAACGAAATAATTCATTAGTTATGAGGGCTACATGGACCATTTTGGTATCAAAATGTAGGTTTTCGAGGTCGCTCTATTCAATAAACGACTTCCCAGAGCCCTAACTAGCATAGTTTAGATTTTCACCTGTCAAATGGCATTTTTTCAAAAAAATCGGAATTTCAAACCGTCATAACTCCCGTTTCTTTGGTCACAACCACATGTGGATTGTATATTGTAAATCAGCATTGTCCAAAGTATCTCTCCAAACAATGAAATCGACTTCGAAAATTCCAACTTTTTGGGTCAAAAATGCATAAGGGGTAAGACCCCCTAAAAAGACCATATTTGCCATCAACACGAATTCCCTGGAAAATATAACAGTATTATTCAATCGTTAATGTCTTCAACCTATTCGAGTCTTTCAGAACACCCATTTTGGTAATCCATATCACCCGTACTTTGAGTGCTCTCAGCTTCAGAACAAAACTCGAAAATGAAATATCGAAAAAATTAAAACGAAGTAATTCATTATTTATGAGGGCTACATGGACCATTTTGGTATCAAAATGTAGGTTTTCGAGGTCGCTCTATTCAATAAAGGACTTTCCAGAGCCCTAACTAGCATAGTTTAGATTTTCACCTGTCAAATGGCATTTTTTCAAAAAAATCGGAATTTCAAACCGTCATAACTCCCGTTTCTTTGGTCACAACCACATGTGGCTTGTATATTGTAAATCAGCATTGTCCAAAGTATCTCTCCAAACAATAAAATCGACTTCGAAAATTCCAACTTTTTGGGTCAAAAATGCATAAGGGGTAAGACCCCCTAAAAACACCATATTTGCCATCAACACGAATTCCCTGGAAAATCTAACAGTGTTATTCAATCGTTAATGTCTTCAACCCATTCGAGTCTTTCAGAACACCCATTTTGGTGATCCATATCACCCGTACTTTGAGTGCTCTGACCTTCAGAACAAAACTCGAAAATGAAATATCGAAAAAATTAAAACGAAATAATTCATTATTTATGAGGGCTACATGGACCATTGTGGTATCAAAATGTAGGTTTTCGAGGTCGCTCTATTCAATAAGGGACTTTCCAGAGCCCTAACTAGCGTAGTTTAGATTTTCACCTGTCAAATGGCATTTTTTCAAAAAAATCGGAATTTCAAACCGTCATAACTCCCGTTTCTTTGGTCACAACCACATGCGGCTTGTATATTGTTAATCAGCATTGTCCAAAGTATCTCTCCAAACAATGAAATCGACTTCGAAAATTCCAACTTTTTGGGTCAAAAATGCATAAGACCCCCTAAAAACACCATATTTGCCATCAACACGAATTCTCTGGAGAATCTAACAGTGTTATTCAATCGTTAATGTCTTCAACCCATTCGAGTCTTTCAGAACACCCATTTTGGTGATCCATATCACCCGTACTTTGAGTGCTCTGAGCTTCACAACAAAACTCGAAAATGAAATATCGAAAAAAATAAAACGAAATAATTCATTAGTTATGAGGGCTACATGGACCATTTTGGTATCAAAATGTAGGTTTTCGAGGTCGCTCTATTCAATAAAGGACTTTCCAGAGACAGGTTCCGTGTTGGAAAGACCAAGGCTTGGTGGGCGACGAAAAACAACACCTGCTCAGGATCGTTTCGGCGAGAAGAAACCCTGCATCTCCGTGTAGAATGCTACGGAATACTCTTCAAAATGCAGATGGGGTCCAAGTTTCCATCGAAACCATCAGACGACGTTCGAGAGAGGTGAATCTAGGTTCTAGACGTCCATTAAGAGGAGTTCCATTAAAACGTGACCACAAGCGTAAAAGACTGGAATGGGCAAGGCAACATATCAATTGGAACGATCAATGGCGTAGTGTCTTTTTCACTGATGAATCCAGATATGGACGATTTTCAGATTCTCGAAAAATAAGGGTAGAGACAATCCCACGCATACCCTGTAATCGTCGCTATGTCCAAGAAATCCATCACAAGCCACATAAAGGCTAAATTCTCATTCCTCCTTCAATTCTCCTATTCAAGACGTTCTTTGCGCAGACATTCTGTGCCCGGGTGAACACGAGACTTTTCGTCTACCTCACAGAACCACTAGGTATTTGTTTATAATTGCCTTACCCGGAATTAATTCTTCAATTGGTAGTGGTTTTTCTTTAAATTCGTACAACCTATGTCGGTATGAGAAATATAATGAAAGTACATAATAAAATTCTAACATATTTTCAGTCAGTGGTAAACTTATGGAAATGTGATTCTTCTGGTGCTCCAGATACTTGCGAATTTTACATCAAGGATTTGAAAGTTACCAAATTGTGTGAAAAAATGCCACAGAAAAATCAAGGATGGTCTGACTTCGTTGATTCATTCAAGCCAGAAATTTCGTGTCCTATAAAGAAAGTGAGTTGAATTTGAAATATTATTTCCAATCTCCCAGAACAGAAATAATTTTCGGATTCTGTGGTAGAATTGGATCGTCATTGGAGCTGACAGAAGTCCATGTTTGAAGGGGCATTTTATCGGTTCACATTATGAATACATGGGAGCTATATTCATGGAGAAGCTTTCACGAATAGAATATCTCCATTCGGCTCCTCAAAGAGTATTTCCGATTTCATTCAGAGAATTATTTGGTATTAACATACAATCATACAAAAATTTATTTCAGGGTACATATGTTTCGATTCAAAATGTGAATGAAGATGCATTTCGTTTCTTCCCTTTACCAGTTGGATTATGGAAATCTAAATCAGTTATGTATGATGAGAATGGCATGATATGTTGCATTGATTTTCATGTGAAAATTTTCGAAGTTCGGGAAAACTAGTGTATTTTTGAATATTAACGAAAAACTGTGTAGAGCTGAAATTATAATTTGCTGTTATACTAATATCGGAAAAAAAATAAACATCAAACACTTCAGAGAGAGTTTTATTTCAACTGACTGTGTCTCTCAGGATCCTGCAATATTGCGAAAATCTTCCATAGCTGCCGAACCAGACATCTCAGAGATTTCTTTGGAAATAGACCACTTGTACCTTCATTTCTGCATCTCAGGAAATTATTTTCTGATATACAGGGTGTCCCCGATAAATGTTATTCAACAAATGGATTTTTTGTATGGATCACCCCATATATTTTTTCATATTTTCAATGACTTTCATAACCTCTTCCATGACGCAAAATATTAGGGACATTTTTCCAACGGTTCAGATCTTATTCGAAGAAAACTGCAAAAAGTTGAGGGAAAAGCAGTTCAGTAAAAGTCTTCTGACGATTTTCAGAAGCGATAGTAACATGAATTTGATCTGAATGTTTTTTTATAGGAGGATTTGACTTGACACGGTTCCTAAACGATCAACCTGTCAGATACAGGGTGTCCGTTATTAAGGTCCAAATATGAAGAATTTAAGATTATTATTTCTCGATTTTTTCAAATGGAAAACCCTCTATTTTTTCACAATACATTAGACAATTGAATACCTTTTTCTCAGAAGTAACCTTAGGATTATTTTAACTACCGCATCCAGCAGACACGAAAAATGATATCGCAACTGAAAATTTTTTTCAAATAATAACATAATAAAAACTGATGGACATTCAAAGGAGATCAAAAAATGAAATAAAACTAAATGAATAATTATTGACAAACTTCACAACCAGAATCATACTTCCTGAGCATCATCATAAAAATGATATTTCTTTTCCGTACAAGCAATACAACATATTGATCACGTATTCAACCAATTATATCAGTTATTGCAACTAGAGCTCAAAGATACTTTCGAATACAGTGGATCAGTATGAATTTTTGGAAAAAATGGGATGAATGTTTCCTATCGGGATATTGGGCAGCATAAGTTCGACTTCCTAAAAAACAGGTTCAGTGGCACTGCCCTAACATGAAAAACATATCAACCATCCCACTTTTTCCAAAAATTCATACTGATTCACTGTATTCGAAAGGATCTTTGAGCTCTTTTCCTTCATCGAGAAAAGACACGTGAGAGATCAGCAAGGTTTTAAATCTCCAGATGTGAATGAATTGCTTGAATTCTAATATCGTCGTGTTAATACTGGCTTGACGTAGAACAGAATGAAAATTTTAGTCTATTATTGGTCCTAATTTCATTAAAATACCAACATCAGATACACGTGTTACAATCTCTATGAACAGAAGGAGAAAACAAAATTCCACGTTGGTATTTCCCAAAACGTGTCCCAACTGTACTCCTGCATGCCCATGTGCCATTCCGAATCCATTATCATTCATTATATTAAAATTTAGCGAATATGGGGACAAGAAAAGCGCAGCCATTACTCATATGATGACATTTATGCAGTTAACACGTCCGACAAAAAAATGGGGCCTCTGCTGTTCGAAAGTTTTTTCTCATTTTTATTCATTGTTTCGAGCGCGAAAGAGAGTCTGAAATACTCCAGTCGATCTATCACCTCATTATTAAACTTCTCGGGTATGAATTGATAATATTCCGAGATTGTTGAACATTTCTTGCAGCAGTCGAGAGTCATTTATTTCAAACGCAATTATGATGTGTCAGAGATAGTCGCGCTATATTTAATTTTCATTGTTGAAATGTGGATGGGGTGTGTGAAGATCTCATTATTCGAGAAATAAACTGAAAATTATTGTACTATTCGCATTCAAGAAGCAGCATTCTGTTATAATACTCGATGAAATTTTTCGTTCAACTCAGTGAGAGTGGAAATTAATTCCATTTCAATAATTGTTTGGAATGATGACGGGGGCCTTATCACTGTTGCAAAAAGAAATTCTTGAAATGAGGGATTTTGGAGAAATGAACACTAATTTGTGACAGTTTTTCTGTCAACAAATTTGACAATCAGGCTATAACTCAACAATCGCTTGAAATGGTTGCGCATATCATACATCAAATCAGTGCAAAATCATATGACGAATTCTAATATGTATAAATATACAGGGTGTTACATCTGAAATAATGAAGTTCACATTCGTTTCCGGTAGAACCGCTAGAAAATATACTGCTCCACAAGAGTAAGGAATATTGAATTCAATCGTTTTCAAAAGTATGTAATCTTCGAGAAATCGCTGTCGAATCATTTAAAACTCAATAACAACTTGGAATCGATCCAATTAAAATCAGTATGAGACATTTCGTCAATCTGGTCGCCTTTCTTCTGAAGTTTGGTTCTTTGCATATGTTTCATGAATGTTCTTATTTTGAAATGAAGTCCGTTTATCAACGGCTTCGATTTGAAACGAGTTTTCTGAAAATGCCAAGACGTGAATTGACAAACGCTGAGGCTAATAGGGCTATCGGAATGCTACAGGGTGGCCTAACTCAGGTTGTTGTAGCGGAAAGGCTCCAAGTGGAATAGGTTCAGGGAGACAGGTTCCGTGTTGGAAAGACCAATGCTTGGTGGGCGACGAAAAACAACATCTGCTCAGGATCGTTTTATCAGACGACGTTTGAGAGAGGTGAATCTAGGTTCTAGAAGTCCATTAAGAGGAGTTCCACACGTGATCATAAGCGTCAAAGACTGGAATGAGCAAGGCAACATATCAATAGGAACGATCAATGGCGTAGTGTCCTTTTCACTGATGAATCCAGATATGGACGATTTTCAGATTCTCGAAGAATAAGGGTATGGACAATCCCCCGCATACCCCGTAATCGTCGCTATATACAAGAAGTCCATCCATTCCGAGGGGGTAGTGTTATAATATGGACCAGGATATGTTTCAACGGGCGCACAGATCTACACATTTGTCCTGGGAATATGACCGCCCTACACTATAGGGAGCATGTCATTGACAATATCGTGCCACATTTTTTCGCTGCTATTGGTGAAACTTTCCAATTCCTAGACGATAACGCTAGACCGCACCGTGCAGCCATAGTTTAGAATGCGCGCGAGGAGCTTGGTATTCCACATTTATAAATACCTCCGCACTCACCAGATTTGAATTGCATAGAACATGCATGGGATATGCTCCAAAGAAGATTAGATAATCATCAACCTACCCCAGATTTCTTAAATCATCTGAGAGAGCTTCTGCCCCGTTTATGGAACCAAATTCCTCAAGAAATGTTCAACAACCTCGTGTGTAGTATACAAAGAAGATGCCATACATTGTATTGATAGACTTGAAATGTTTGAATTCTCTAGGAATAAAATTTCATTATTTTACTCGATTTTTCCTAACCACCCTGTATACGCTGCAGACCTACAGGCTAAAATCCATTTGCAACTTGAAATCATAATAATATGAATTTTCATCACAAAAATCCTATTTCAACTATATTTTTTTGCAATTTAAGTCAATATCCCTAACTCATGTGGAGCAGTTTATTTTACTAGTTCATGTACTCTTGAACAAAAATACAGAATCTCGAGTATGTATCAAAATTCCTCGAATACGTCTCATCAAACATATTAGTGACTTTACCTCCTTTTCGTATCGGAGGTTTATCGGGTCCTCGAATAAAAAAAATGCGCATGAATTCGAACCAATTCCACCCTCATCTCCACAAACCGTATTCACGCAAGTCCACACCTCCATATCATTATTCATCTCGACAAATACCATGGTTAATTGAATTTATTAGTTCGAATTCTGTGAGCAGATTCATCATTTGATTCCGGAATACCAGCGTTAAGAGGATCTTGGCATTCGCGTCGTATAAGCGCCTCAATCCGACAAAACAAATTGTACGGATGATACGCCGTATTAATTAATCATAGTTTAGTGGAAGACAACTGAGCCTCGTAAAGTAATTAAGTTTTCATAACTGAATCCTGATTAGCTGTTGGGTTTCAGAGCGCTTCCTGAATTACAATTCCTTGCTCTCATGTGAATCTTTGAATGGTATGTGCCTGAACTCGCTAGGGAAATATTTTCAGTTTCAATTTGTTGACGAGCGCTTGTGAGAGAGGCAGGTATCACTCGTTGCAAATGAATGATGGCCAAATAATAATGAATATTCCTTATAGAAATATTTATTATTTTTTTGATAGATGAATAATGAATACGTAGGTATCCAAATATTGAAATTTTTTAACTTCAACTTCCCTCAGCCAAAGATAAATTTTCGAATGTATGAATTTACTTTCACTCTTCAGCTTGTCTCATTCGAAGTTTCTGTGAGGAGTTTCAGATAAACCCTGAGGATCGGGAGGGACAAGGAGAACCTGGAAGAACGTTACACTCTCTCGCATTAGGAGGAGATAGTAATTAAGTTCTTATTGTTAATTCCCGAATAATAAATCCACCTAGAACATCCAACCGTACTATAAGGTTACATTCGTTGCGGTCTCTTGCCAGACTTAGTTCACCCAATTCGAAGTTAGGTAAGAGTTGATGAGACTAATAATTTAACACTTAGTAAACCTTGTACATACAGGTAAAGTTTGGAAAATCTGGTTCAGGCTGAAAAATATCAGTTTACCTACGTGAATTCAATCGTTATTATTGTCAATTTCAATGAATGTCACGTGCAACCTTTGTGATATACGAGGATATATTGAAAAATTCTTAGCCTACAATAGAACCAAACAAAATTTCAATGTCAAAATATTTAATTACTCAAAATTTCCTCCTCTTTATTGAACACATCTATTACAGCGGACCTGAAACGTCTCTAGACCTTTAAAAAAAAATGTTTCTTCTTGCTCTGCATACCAGTCCTCCACAGCTTTTATTACCTCCTCGTTGGAAGAAAATTTACGACCTTTCAAACTTTTTTTCAGTTGAGGAAAGAGATGATAGTCGGACGGAGCCAAATCTGGTGAATAAGGGGGGTGTTCTAGTAATTCTCACCCTAAATCACGATTTTTTTGCATGGCAACATGAGATTTGTGTACTTGGGCGTTATCCTGTAAAAACAAAACACCTTTGGATAGCTTTCGGCGTCTTTTCTCTTCAATTTTTTCCCGTAGAGTGGTCAGTAATGTCGAATAGTAATCTCAAGTTATTGTTCTACCCTTATCCAAAAAATCAATCATGATTACTCCATGGCCATCCCAAAAAACTGAAGCAAGAACTTTTCCAGCTGATTTTTGGACACGAAACTTCTTAGGTCTTGGAGATCCAGAGTGTCGCCATTCCATCGATTGTTGCTTTGTTTCTGGATCGTAGAAATGTACCCAAGTCTCATCCATAATAACAATTCGGTTTAAGAAGTCTACATCGTTTTCAAATCGAGCACAGATCGAACGCGATGATTCTACCCTTGCACGCTTTTGGTCAACATTCAAACATTTTGGGATCCATTTTGCAGAAATTTTTCTCATGCCCAAATTGACGTGAACTTCATGATGAACGCGTTCGTATGAAATCTTCAGTGCTTCAGATATCCGTTTTAGCCCAATTCGACGGTCTGATAAAATACAGGTAGGTACTTGATGATGGCTGGATACTCCAATTTTTCGATTTTTACAATTTCGGTGATAATCTTTTTTTTTAATTCATTACGTTACTCTGGTTTACTTTTTTGACGTCGAACTCTACACTTACACTTCTAATAAGTAATTGTTTGTTGATATGGTATCGCAATATTTTGTTTATGCATGTAACTGGTCTAGGCTAACAGATCTCAATACATCCTCGAATACCTACTTCTGATTATCATATTTCGAAGTCTTCGTCATGAATAATTGATTCTTTTTCAATTGTCCGGGCAGAAAAATGCACGTAAGCAATCCTTAACTTTTCATTTTGTACTTGTGGAAATTGCATCTGAGATTGACATCAATGAAAACAAAAGCGAAACCATTTTCCTTAAGGATACAAAAGAGGCGTTTCATATTTGGTATTGATTTCCCAAGAATTGATATTATCCCTTTAATGGAATTAAATTAAATGGAGAAAACCCTTCTCCTCAGAAATTTTCGTATCACGTAAATAGGAGAAATAAGCCCAACTAAGTTCTTAGGATTCAAATTATCGAACTCAATCCCAGAAAGGTTGAGGAATAGTTGTTTTCTCGCCACCCCAAACAACGTCGAACTCCGGAAGAGGGATAATTCGCACCCCGCTGCGCCGTAAGCTCCGCTGGAAAAGTTTCATTTCCGGATTATTTCCAGGAAATGTGAATTTGCATTCAAATTTGCAATTCTATCCCGCGATATCATAATATATTTAAAAATATTTAAAATTCGCCGACATTGGAGTTTCCTTCTCGAATTAGAGAAACATTCAGTTCAGATTCGGGGGAGTAATTTTTTTCGCACATTCTCTGGTCTCACGCAACTGCAAAAAATTTTATCCCCTTGAAAATTCCTGTTTTGATTAATTAAATTTCATGGGTGAATGTGGCCAGCTTTTAAAATTGGGAAACTTTTTTGCTGAACAAAAACCGCTGTTCTCGGTACTCGAGCTGATTAAGAGTTTAGAATCTGGGTGTATTTGAATATCGGGACTGATATGCGCATTACGTGTCGCATTGTCATCGTATACTTCATAAAAAATTTTAGTTTATTCCGGGGTGAGTCTTCCACTTGTACATATATTTTGACTGCAGATTCCTTTCATCAAACTAAACATATGGTCAATCAAAAGTTATTCAATAGTTCTCCCGGTAAAGAATTCACAGCGTAGTTGACTCATAAATCCACGCAATAATACTATAAAACCACCTGAAAAAGAGAAACGTTTGATATTTTCGAAAGAATCAATCATTTTAAGAAATTAATGTATTCTTATGTTTTTTCAATGAAACGCGTCGTTTTCGAATTATTTCCAATTCAACACGATGAAATTGGACGAAAAAAATCAACAATCATAAGAATAACTTGGATGCTTTCCTGGATCTTTGATATTACACAATGGATGATATTTTCTGATCCCTTCACAAGTTAACAATATTGTCAGAATGTTTATCAACTTCGTCAAGACTTTAATCTCTATAATGGAAAATAGGGATATCTAATAATAAAATCCCACAAATGTGGGAGATAAAATTGAATTCTGAGAAGCATAAATTTATGCATTTCATGCGCACAGTTTCCATCAACAATTTATTGTTACCGGTCCATATTGAAAATAAATGTCAATGAAATACAAACTCCGAATATTGATAATGAATATCGATACAAACCACGTGTTGAATTGAAATTAATGAAGAATAAAATAATACTCAACACTAAATAATATGTGGCGATGTTTCTATCTGAACATTATCCTCTTGGAATTTTATAAACTCGACACTTCACGATTATCATTACATAAATTCACTGAAAATCTTCACATAATCATCATGAGATCGAAGAAAAACACCTAAAATAATCACTTTTTCCTTCTATAATATGTTTTGTTGAAGCAGGTATAAATAATTGATCTGCTGGAAATGGATAGTAAATTCCTTTTTCCCATCATAATAATCAAGTGAGAATTTGTAAAGATTGTTAGTTGCCATCGAATAAAAGCATGTCCAAGCTAACTACAAAAAGTGCATGAATTTTACGAACGATTAGTTATTAGACCCATAGATAGGTTGAATATGCCGCCCCAAAATTAAAATGAGATCGCTAACTTTCGCCAGTGCGGATTTCAAGTGATCGCCCGGTGTTTCAATTAAATTGATGAAGGAATGCTTGTATTCTTTTCGTTTTGCAATTCCTAGATGGATGGTAAATTATTTTAAAAGCCTTCGTCGACCTCTACTTATCCCGGAACTTCATTTAGAGTTCATGGATATTTCGTTCCGCGACTCATCTTCTCAAAAAATTGCATTTCCACCACGATAAGTTCCAACTGCCTAACTTTCGAAGGCGAACATAAATCTGAAGTCGGGAACATTCTGAAATGAAGGCGGCATTGACAAGGTTCTGAAGTACAGGATTGTATCGAATATTCATGGGAAAATATTAACCCGTAACGAGATTCTCGAGAAAATAGTGTCATTTGATGTTATCGAACTTATCAACCCAGATCCACAGGCATTTGCCAACTACATCTTATACACACAATATTCCAGATCTGAATTTGATTCACTGGGAAGTGTCCCTTCTTATCATAACTAAATAGAATATTTTTCATGCAATGAGTTATACGATATTGACTACATTCATTATGATATGGAAGGTTTTCAAATCAATGCATGA
This sequence comes from Adalia bipunctata, assembly GCA_910592335.1. Classification (NCBI taxonomy): domain Eukaryota; kingdom Metazoa; phylum Arthropoda; class Insecta; order Coleoptera; family Coccinellidae; genus Adalia; species Adalia bipunctata. Next base: position 6,829,647 of record OU342955.1, on the reverse strand, counting down.
AAGTTATAACGAAGAAGAAACAACTCTTTAGATTTTCTTTGGTTATATTATTCATTTTATGCATTACTTGCACTTGGATTCTCACTTTTTTTTTCTAGAAGAGGTGAATCTTACATCAGACACCCAGTCTTTCTGGGTAGTGTCGGATTCTTACCGACTAAACACCTCTCCTGCGGTTGGTTCCGGGCATAAGCCTATAAACCTTCCATCATCTCATCTGTTTTTTGCTCTTTCGCATTCTTTTATGCTGAGTGTTTGTGTTCATCCTTCAATTGGATATCTCTCACTAAGTGTGTTTTATATCATTTTCTCTAGGTCTTTTGCGGTAAATTCTCGCTGTTTTTTTCATCTTCAGCGGGGTCATAGTCAACTAACCTTCTAAGGTCGTCATTTGGATGTTCACTAGTTATTTCATAGGCTTTTGCAGCTTTTCGTTTAATGAATGTAGTAATGGTCTCTCGTTTTATGTCTTTTCGGATTTGTTCATTCCTAACAAACCAGGGGGCGTCTAATGCCCATCTCAGAAATTTGTTTTCTGTACTTTGTATCCTCTTTATATGGGTTCTCACTGCATATCCCCATGCTGTTGATATGTTAGCTGCGGTCTGGCGACTGCTTTTATGATCCTCAATTTCGTGTTTCTGTTCATTTGGCTTCTTCTGCCTATAATCGGGTATAATCTTTTCATTGCTACGTTCGTTTTATCCACTGCATACTTAATGTGCTGTTTCAACGTTAGCCCTTTGTCTAATATTACTCCTAGGTATTTAGCCTCATTCCTAAATTCAATTTCATTATTGTCTATGGATATCTTCGATTCCATCTTCATTCTCCTCTTTTGAAGGAGTATTGCTTGACTCTTTTCTCCATTGATTTTGATTTTCCATCTGTTACACCATTGACTGATTGACTGATATCATCTGCAGCTTCTTGAAGTCTTTTGTGGATTATTTTCGTATTTCTGTGCCTAATTGCTATGCCTGTATCGTCCGCGTATAGAGCAAGCAAGCATCTTGGATTTCTTCGTATAATATCACGTATGTATATGTTATAGAGTAGCGGTCCTAATATGGATCCTTGGGGAACTCCTGCTTCTTAATATCTGAGTGTGGAATGGACATCACCTTTTTCACACAAAAGTTCCTATCCCTCAAATAATTCCTTATTTTTCTGTATAACTTTGGTGAATAAACTGCGGTTTTCATTTTATATGCTGGTCCTTCATGCCATACTCTATCAAAAGCTCTGGTTACATCTAGTAGTAGTATTCCTGTGGGTTGTTCATTGGATTCTTACTTCAACAATAAAACTCTTTTATTTGATCAACGTTTCGGACCTGGTTTGATCTGTTTTCAAGGCCACAATACAAAGTAACATAGGAGGGGCTCTACGTTAGTCTACTTATGATACAATATGATGACAGATAAAATTAAATTTTCGAGTACTTCGTTTACTCCCAATCATCCAGCTAGATGAATTATTTTGAAATTATGTCTGCAACAAGAAAAAAGGAGACAAAACAAGAAAGAGGCAGTAGAACCAGTGTTAAATTTAAAAAAAAAATTCTGTTTTTTCAATGACAAATTTCTTGAACACTTTAGTTCCAAAAGGCTGAATACGGTCCTCCAGCCCCATTCTGAAAACTGCTCATTGGAAAATTAATGAACTTTCTGCCGACTGAATGTTTACTGTCTGTTTGCCTGATATTGAGTCGAAATAAAGAGAAAACATTCTCTGTAACTACGGGTCGATGTATTTAAGGGCTTAATAATGAATTATAAAGATCAATATTCAACTCCGAACTACGCCCAGCAAAACACTGAAAAATTGGAAACAGTATTGTGTTTGTTCATGAATATTTGGAAGACAAATTTGTTCGAGATTGTTCGCTGAAGGCGAATGAATCGGAATGAGAAGTTTCACGGGCTGTATCAACCGGAGTCCACGGAGTGCTCTTCATTGTGAAATACAAAAGTTAGCTATCGATTTTTTATTCATGGAGTGGGTAGAAACTTTTTCGAGTCACCCAATCATAAATTTGAGGAATTATGGCCAATTTTTTAATTGTCATGTTTCTCGACACATGTTTGATTATTATTTCAGCGAAATAAAAGATTCATCTGCGGCTAATGAAGGCAATGCATCCCAACCTACTCTCTTGCTGATCCTATGAGCAGGTCCCTGCAATCTTTAAAGGACGATTCATAAGTGGACAAGGCAAACGTGAGCCGAAGACTCGATAAACGTACTTAGTTTCAACTTCTACACCTAATATGATTGCAATCGAATCATAAAATGAGCCCATACCTCCTCCAAAGAAAAGGAGACAAGTCCCGAGGGCATTATTTCAAGAAGACAAAGAAGAAGAAAATGTTCCCAGCCACTTTCGAGATGATGAAGACGACTGTTCATCTGTCTATTAATATGAACTTTTTTCGCGATTTAGAACGAAAAAAAAACAGTTTTCTCCAGGATCATCCTTGGAAAAGACTGGTTATGATGCATGCATTGGTTGCATTGGGCTCACGCATCTCATGCTGATGTTCCTAGAAGAACCAAGCGTTTAATTGGTGAACTTTGTCAGAAGTTTTGTAACTATAAAATGAAAACTACAGTTTCCTGTTGCCGGTATGTCATGTTGTCCATAGCATGCAGACAAAATGAATTTCGTTCATCCCAATTAAATCTAAGAATATCTTATTTCTTGGTTTTTTCATTTCATAAAGGTTGATTAGATTTTATAATGAAAGGACCAATGATCCTACTGTTATTCACTATTAACAAGTTATGCCTCTGAAATAAAACCCTTAGTAATTTTGTACGTGCTTCCCCTGTATGTCGAGGACTCACCCTGTACCTAATAGTATTGAGTTGGAAAATTTATTCGTTTCCAATGGAAATTAGTCCTAGTAATTTCACAATATGATTTTCGATAACCATGTGATGCCGAAATCATGGTAAGTATAATCATGCGAAATATGCTTCGCAAGTAGCCCTTCTCAACAAGAATTTCCATAGTTGTTGAAGAATTACGGCTTTCCATTCCTGAAAATATCCACATAAAATATGAAAGTTACGAAAGCACTTACAGCTATTGTGGAAAATTGTATTCTGTACAAATTCGGTCTATCTCATTCTGTAGCTCGATACCAAAATAGTTCCCAAGCGCTTAAGGGCTCTCGAACTTGGTGCAACCGGAATAAATTACTACCCCGAGACATTTCCAGAGCGTGCAGTTGAATTTGGACAGTTTCAATCAAATAATAAGGAAAAATATTGAGGATGATGAAATCATTTTATGGAAACAACTCCTCATTTCAAGTAAGCTCTCGAAGCTTGGAGCAGTATTAATACGGTTCCTTGGATTGGTTTATACGGGGGGAGTCTTCGACTGATATTTTTTTCAACTACATACACACATTGTCAATTATACAGGAGCCTTCAGAGAATATCGGTACTTTCAGGAAGAAAAGGGACTAGAAAGTTTTGGGAGGCGCAAGTCCAAGAATCCACTGGGCAGGTGTATAAATAAGAAAGAAATATGTAGATCTAGGCAGATATTACTAAGTCAGGAGTTTGCTTGTTGGGAGTTATCCACAACAGTCGATCCAACATTTGTAACTAGACCAGGTCTCCTCGAAAATAAAGTACTTCTTCGTTTTCACAAGTGTTTCAATGCATCACCTCAGACTATTGAAGAATTATTTGCCATAGAGAAAGATGTCATTTCCAACCATCCGTTTTATAGTTTCCATGGATTTTTGTGGCTTTGTTGAACATCATTTGGATGAAATTCGAACAATGTAGGTAAAGACTCGCAGATTCATCGTATTCAGCTTTTCCAAAAACAATCAGCACATACGCTAATACGTCGGCTGCCAATCATTCTAACCTAAAAAACTCCGAGCATTCGGGATATTTTCCCTACCAACAATCATGATAAGAGGATTTCATAAATTGAGGCATAATTGTTCATATTCGAAAGAGATTGGAATTCCCTGTGTATATCATACTCGGAACGTCCATTCGCTGTATTTTTCTCAGTGGAATTATTTGGCGTATGACGGTTTGCGTATGTGATTTTGCGAGCGCGTCCAGATCGAAAAATAAATAATTCCCTTTACGTCGTTCGTACAATTCAGAGTACAATTGATTCGCTATGAACAACAACATGAATTATCAATAATGTTGGATGCTACCTTCAATTTTCCATTACCAGATTTCCTATTCATTCAGTTGGATTCCAATGCTATCATGGAATTAACCGGGTATTTTCGATATCTCTGGTATACGCGGATTTGTTTCACTGAGTGGTATGAATTTTATTGAATTTTTCAATACCGTTCGCAATTTCATGATTTCTTTTTTGTTCGAAAAATACTTCAACATATAATTCCTTCCCTTTCAATGGAGAAATGATTCCAGACACCGATATCTAACTACCTTGCCATATTTTCAAACATGACTCTTTTCCCTGTGGTCCGTTTTCGCCCATTCCCGAAGGAGTAAGGTCCAATGAGCCCGCCGGATCGTAAACAGCACCAAACAGTCACACGTTGAGGATAGAGAGGCTTTTCAACAATAACTCTTGGGTTTTCCGAAACCCAGATGCGCCAATTTTGCTTGTTGACGAAGCCACCGAGGTGTAAATGGTCCTCATCACTCGAGATTGCATTTCCATTCATTTCAAGAACCCTTTCACCTGAACTCCATAAGCCTTAAGACCCAAATTTTCATGAAGAATACGGTGTAATGACTTTTCACTGCGCTATTGAAGCGCGAATCGTTCCATTTTTATAAATGACGTAGTTTCTACCTGGCATATGTCAAAAAATGACAGCATCAAAAGTGACATCTACCGAAATAGCGGGCCATTCAAAATAACATCTCTTATTAGAAAACACTTTTTATTCCTACAGTCCGCTACCTCTATTTATTTTTCTTGTTCTAGAAGAGGTGAATCTTACATCAGAAACCCAGTCTTTCTGGGCAGTGTCGGATTCTTACCGACTAAATACTTATTCTGCGGTTGGTTCAGTGCATAAGCCTATAAACCTTCCTATCTGTTATTTTCTCTTTCGCATTCTTTTATGCTGAGTGTTTGAGTTCATCCTGCAATTGGATATCTCTCACCAAGTGTGCAGTTCTATATCTTCATTTTCGCAATTGGTCTCTAGGTCTTTTGCGGTAAATTCTCGCTGTTTTTTCATCTTAATTCAGCGGGGTCATACTCAACTAACCTTCTAAGGTCGGCATTTGGATGTTCACTAGCTCTTTCATAAGCTTTTGCAGCTTTTCGTTTGATGAATGTACTGATGGACTCCCATTTTATGTCTTTTCGGATTTGTTCATTCCCTACAAACCAGGAGGCGTCTAATGCCCATCTCAGAAATTTGTTTTCTGTACTTTGTATCCTCTTTATATGGTTTCTCGCTGCATATCCCCATGCTGTTGATCCATATGTTAGCTGCGGTCTGGCGACTGCTTTCATGATCCTCAATTTCGTGTTTCTGTTCATTTGGTTTCTTCTGCCTATAATCGGGTATAATCTTTTCATTGCTACATTCGTTTTATCCACTGCATACTTAATGTGCTGTTTCCACGTTAGTCCTTTGTCCAATATTACTCCTAGGTATTTCTTCATTCTTCCATTCAATTTCATTATTGTCTATAGATATCTTCGATTTCATCTTCATTCTTCTCTTTTGGAAGAGTATTGCTTGACTCTTTTCTCCATTGATTTTGATTTTCCATCTGTTACACCATTGACTGATATCATCTGAAGCTTCTTGAAGTCTTTTGTGAATTATTTCTGTATTTCTGTGCCTAATTGCTATGCCCGTATCGTCCGCGTATAGAGCAAGCAGGCATCTTGGATTTTTTGGTATATCATGTATGTAGTACCTATGTATATGTTATAGAGTAGCGGTCCTAGTATGGATCCTTGGGGAACTCCTGCTTTCAAATATCTGAGTGTGGAATGAACATCACCTATTTTCACACAAAAGTTCCTATCTCTCAAATAATTACTCATTATTCTGCATAACTTGGGTAAATAACCTACGATTATCATTTTATATGCTAGTCGTTCATGCCATACTCTATCAAAAGCTCTGGTTACATCTAGTAGTAGTATTCCTGTGGCTTGTTTATTCTGAAATCCTTCTGTGATATACTCAGTCATTCTTAGGAGCTGTTGTTCAGTTGAATGTCGTTTTCGGAACCCAAATTGTTCACTCGGTATCGTCGCCAGGGCTTCTGTTTCTTCATTAAGTCGTCTGGCTAAGTCTCTCTCCACAATTTTTATTAGGGCTGGGAGCAGGCTTATCGGTCTATAGTTCTGTGTACCTGGTTTATTGAAAACAATCACTTCGGCAGATTTCCGTCTTTTTGGAAAGTGCTCTGTTCTCATCACATTCGCTATGCTAGTGAGAGCTGCCGTTCCTTTCTTTGACATTTTCATCAGCATGAGATTTGTAATTTTATCTTTTCAAGTTATTGATTATCTCTTTGATTTCTGCCGTAGATGTTGGGTGACACCTCTGTTTTTATGTCTATTTAGAAATATATATTTTCCATTTCAATAAAATTGAACCACGCCTCCGTTGGTTAATTGAACTTTTCCAAACACTGTTTCGACAAAACAAAAAAAAATTTTGTCGAATATTCAAATTAATATAATGGACGGTTTTCATAGCACGGGATGAAATATAGCGCATCGAAATATCCAGAATTATCCGATATGCTCCAGGTCTCCATTTTCATGGACCGCATTACCCCTCATAATTACAATCTCCAGCAAAAACATTCAATCCATGAAAAATGGCAATGGCGACCGAGAAAATTCCTTTTCCTCGTCCTCCGCTGAAATATTTCGAAGAGGTTTATCATTCTCCGAAATAAAAAAGAAGTTCATTACAGACAATAGAAATGCATTAGCGTCTCTCCCATTGTGTAAAAGAAACACAATACCTTCAGTGCGATAAAAAAATCATTCTGGTTTTCTATGAGACCCCACTAATTTGAATTTTCTTTATTAGTTTCCATTGTCACTGGATGAATGGAGAGCTGGAAGATTGCCTCCAAATAAGGTAATTAGAATTTATCTTTCAATTATGACCGCATTGAAAGCTGTATCTCTTTATGAGTGTTTTCTCTTAAACAAGTCCGAATAGAAACAATGGCTTCAACTATCCGCGATGCACTTCACTATAAAATTATATATTGTTCTTTGAATAACTCCAGTAATAAGTCCAGATATCCTAATTCGTCATATTTGAAAATCTAATTGGCGGAAGTATTCAGCATTGTTTATCTCCGAAATTATTCGGACTGCTGTCGGTCATAATTTGAACAGAAAAAAATTTTCCCCTCTTTGTTTGTAGAGAGTTGTTACCTCAACTTAGGTAACAAGCACGAAACAATTATACATGTATTATAAGATACAATTATGAACTCTACCTTCTATATGAAAATGTATAGCGAGGAAGAATTTCGATGTAGGTACCTCCTATATGAAAATGTATAGCAAGGAAGAATTTTGATGTAGGTACCTTCTATATGAAAATGTATCTCCTGGAGGGATCATGTAGATGTGCTGAGTGGAAGGGTATCCAGGGCGATCTTTACTATAAGAAGAGTAAAATGTATAGTTTCACGTGAAGCAGCGAGGATCGCGTATTTTTCGAACTTCCACTCGCTGATCGCGTATGGCGTGATTCTGTGGGGTCATTCGAGTGCGGCGGAGGAGATCTTCATTTTGCAGAAGAGGGCTCTTCGAGCTTTGGTCGGGCTGAGGAGCACCGAGAGTTGTCGAGAATATTTCAAATCCGAAAGGATACTTACCTTACCGTCGCTGTTCATATTTGAGGCCCTGAGATATGTACATGGAAGAGCTCGATGCATGAGCAAGTTGGGGGACAAACATGACTATAACACTCGAAATAGAGATATTTTTGAAATCCCATACCACCGTCTCGTTAAAACGCAAAACAATGCAAAGTACTGGGGAATTAAATTATATAACAGTATCCCGAATGAACTGAGAAAAAAGAACCAAAAAAGTTTTGAAGTGTACATAAAAAACCTTCTGATAGAAGAGGCGTTTTATTCTCTCCAGGAGTTCCTGGCGTATGGTTGGCGACATTGGATGCACTCATGTGGCCACAGTCGATAGATCATTAAGTGTTGTATTGTGTGTGATGTGTTACGGTTTGTCATGATTGTGTGTAAATTTAAATTTGAGATTGTAGTTTATATCATGATACAGTTTTGTTTTGACATGCCATGTATTATTTGATAATATATTTCTATTCTATTCTATTCTATAGCAAGGGAGCGAAGTGTTGTTGTGAATTACAAAAAAATAACTAATTGCTTATTGACAACTGGTATTGACCGACGATTATAAACTCTACTGATTATTGACTTCACTTCACTGAGCGACGATTATAAATTCAACCTTCTATATGAAAATGTATAGCAAGGAGGAATTATGAAATGTACCTTCTGTATGAAAATGTATAGCAAGCTAGCTAGGTGTTGTTGTTACTAACTTTTCTGAAACTTTACTTTACTTTACTGACCGACGATAATGAACTTAACCTTCCATATGACAATGTATAGCAAGGAGGAATCATGAAATGCACCTTCTATATGAAAATGTATAGCAAGGTAGCAAGATATTATTGCTGACTAAAAACTTTACTTTACTGAGTGCTTGTCTCTGTAACATGGGTTTTTGAAGACAAGCTGGAAAATATGGAGATTCATTTCCTCTGACTAAAAGTTGGAAAGATCAACAGTTGATTGGGTGTCAGAATCGAACAACGCCTCGCTAAGCAAACAAACTGCTCTCATTTGTCATTTTTGACTATAGTGGGAAAACAACCCATTTCTTGAATCTACAGACTAGTGAGAGAAACCTTGGACGATTTGCTATTCGCTCCTGTCATGTGTTTCCCAACTGCAACGTGAACTGCAATAAACGTCACATATATTTAATTTCATGAGTTTTCACTGGTAACTGAATGAAAGTTCCTAGGACAAGGTTATTGTTTCAGAAAACCAAACTTGACCCAAATTCTTGGGTTGAGAAATCTTTCAATAGTGGACCAAAACTCAGCCGAAGAAGGGTATTTTTAAACAAAGGACAAGAATTGTAACTAAAGGCATATGGAACAATATTGCAGTTTAAGGGTTCGATCCCATATGGTTAAAACAATTTATCTATACAACATTTTCAAAGGCGACAGCTCAATTCTTGTGAACGAAGGAGTTTACGTTATCCAGATGTTGTGAAGTAAGACACTTATTTTGTAAATGATAATAATAATAGTGAAGATGATTTGTGTTGACCCATCACAAAAGTGGAATCAATCAATCTAGTTTTATAGTGTGAAATAAAATCGGGAATTATATAAACGGAAAGTTTCATTTAGAATTGGCTTTTATTCTTGCTGTAAATATTCCGGAATGTCTCCTGCTAGCGTTATAGCTGTCTAATGAGAACGAATGGGCCTGGCAAATTCCCTCACACTGTGATATTCATGTTCCGTTAGGGAATAAAGCGCCTAGATATTCTCCTGCCTGGAAAGATACATTAGCTGTCGAGAAATGGAGACTTGACGAAAGTATGATAATGCCTCGACTCCAGGATAAAAATGCGGAAAATGAGGTGAGATCTTTACGGTGAGAATATAGCCTGATTTCTTTGAGGGGTTAATATTCTTCGAGCATTCTCTTTGCGACTTTAGTTTTTTTATACGCGTTTTTGAAATCTCAACTAAAGCTGCATTTTCTTGTGAGCATAAGGAAAGTTTTTCAGGTGAGGTCTTTCATTGAGTTAAGATTGTGTGACATGAGTATTTTTTTCCAAAAAGACACATACACCCAGAAAAAACGTTGTGTTTCTGAAGAAACGAACGTGTCTGTCTCGTTAAATAATTAGTGTGAGACGTATAAGCTACAAGTGTAGATTATTGTGCAAGAACTGTGAATAAACTGCATATAGACAGTTTGAGTTTTATTGGAGAGAACTACAGGAAGACGATAGATGTAAAATATAGGTTTGGCAGCCAGAGCGAAGGTCATATTCCTAAAAGACCGAAAACAAACCTACATTTATTTCAAGAACACTTGAGTAGGTTTGGAAAAGTGATGGATTATTCATGATATCCCCGAATCTATCGAAACCTTAAGTTTCACTGTGGAACGCAGGAGAGGAAAGGTTATGAAGGTACGATACTCAAGATTCACGTAATTCAAGTTGGGCCAAGTGGAGAATCACAAATCAAAGACAGCAAAATAATTGGCATGGAGTGCCCACTCCTGCTCGGTAAATAAATGGCAGGACCCTCCGGCTAATTCATAGCGTTCTTTTCGACCGTTAACTCTCGAGCAGGCAAAGATTGGATAAGCAAGGAGAGGAGCAGAAAGAACAAGCCATACAAACGGAAGATGGCGAAGGACAAGAGAGGCGAACAACGCAGAACGTTTTCTTTCGAGAGATTTGTACGGACAGAATGATGGGGCTTACGTTAACGGTGTGGAGCACCATTCCAGGGATCCTCCACATTAATTTCTGCTTAGCTGGAGAGGCCGGTTCGCGATACGTGAACGGGGGTTGCTTCCGTTTGCAGGTACTCACGTCAATTAGGTTAACATGTGTTGTTGGGATTTGGGCCTATTTTCTTCGCCACGCTGTGATAAATCACTTCATTATCGTGAAGGATTATCCTCCTGATTTCTTGGGGTTAGCATAGGGGAACGGTATTTGTCGACTTCTGATGCCACGTTTGTCTTGCAGCGTAGGAGAAATGGGGGGTGTACTACTCGAACATGTTGAGTCGTGTTTGTTATATTCACATGTTCTACCGGATAAAATTAAATAATTTTTAAACAGATGAATCTCTTGTTTTCAACACGAAAGTTAAGGAAGGTTTTTCCTCAATCTAAAATATTGGCGAATTTAAAGATCAAAGCGAAAATTCCTAACTAGAAAATGAGTAATGTTTTGAGATTTGTAGGTATATTTCGCGTGCTATATAAATACTAATGTATTGAAATTAAAATTGTTTAGAAGGTGTTTATATCAGTGTTATTCTTTCAAAATATCATTCACAAAGTTATCATGTTTCAGGTAACACGGCGTCTTCATGGGCGCCCGTAGAAATCTTTCTCAGGGGGGACGGAATGAAAATTTTTGAAATGCTGAAGGTGTTGTGCTGAAAAACGATAAGGCCATCAAAATCTCAGATGACCAGTAGAGACTTCTGAAATTGATATTCATGGGTCCGAAAATTATTGAAGTGCTTATCGGTATGGTACAGGATGTTGGCGAGACGATAACGATTGAAATTATTGATTTTCGGTTCAAGTTCCTCATGAAACTCAGACGATATCAGAAAATCGTTCCACGAAATCCACTAAACCAACATGGTCTCATTCAGTTAATCCCTCTGTTTTCAAAAACAAACTCCCATCCAACTGCGAACATAAGCCAGTTACACATCTTCGAACAGCGTCGTTCAATATGACTAATCAATGGGAAATTTATGCAAATAAGCAATTACTCGACCCCATCAGTTCCCATCTAGAAAGGTCGATGTTCCCTCCAACCCAGAGGATAGTTTTCTTACCTGCTAGGACAGAGTCAACGAAATATGACTGAAGATTGGAACTTAATAATTTGATGAATTTCAATTTATTCTCATTCAACCCGAAATTTGACAGAGTAATCAGAAGATTGATGAAGATATATTCGGCAATTATTTGATTAAATTGTTGAAAGAGGCGAACCATTAGCTAATCAGCAAATCATCTTAGATTTTAATTGGATTCTACACTTTCCAGTCTATCAGACGAAAACATAATTCGATGAAAGTGTTATAAAATGTTGTACCTAAGTTGTGATGATTATGGATGAACCACAATCGAATGTCTGAGCCTGTTTCAGACTTTGTAACCTCTGAATGTCAGTATCAGAGTATGCATGACAAACTGCAGAACCCAAAAAACTCAAGACAGCAAAAAAATAGAGGTAGGTCTATTCGCAAATAATGCAAAAGGAGCATTGAAAAACGCTCAAATTCACCTCGAGAATATTGATATACAGTGTCAGTTTGCACTTGATTTAACTTCACAACAATATAATCTTGTATCAGTTAAACATGTGTTCTTAATAAACTCTGAAGCTTTCAGATTATGGAATGATCTTTTAAAATATTCATTCTATTAAACTTGAATACACGAATGGTGAAACCAAAAGACTGAAGTGAGAGTTGCTTCAAGGGGCAGAGAGAATTAAAATTAAATTACCTTCTTCAGTATCTCGAGTTTCTGTCGAAAGTTTTTTCATCGATTTCTGGAGCTTCCGAGTTGCGAATGCCCTTCATTACTGCGATATGCCGGTAGAAACGTCATGTAGACTAGACATTGGCGCAGTAACGAGGGTGTAAAATCCCCTTACGATGATTTACTGGTCACACTTTGGTGCACAGCACTTCGCGAGAAAGATTGATTTGATTTTTCTTCGCGTTTGAACAATCCCATGCCTCGCCTTTCCTACAATTGCCAATATATTACGGTTGACGCGCTCAATATTAGAGGGCTTTATACACCACGGCTGATTTATTTTTGTTGCCGAAATGTATTTCAGTTGAGTTGCGACTACGTTGTGGTTCATTGCTGTGCTGCTTTTTCACACTCGCTGATACACAATAGTCGGAGTAGAGGCAGTTTTTCGGGGTTTATAGTTGAACATGCAGTATGGAGGGTTGTATAATCAAGAAGTAAAGTGGGTAACATAATTTGAATAGAAGGAGCTCCACCTTTCGGTTCTAAATAATTGGATATTCTGAGCTATCCTCAGAAGATGAAAATATGTTGTCGCGGACTTTTTTTAGATCTTTTTTTTTTGTATGATTTTCAATCATACCGAACTGATTGCCCTGTGCACGCCGATAAAGCGATCCGAATCTAATAAACTAGCAAGCGCTACTCTAGATCATTTGGTCTATATGAGTGATAACAGAAATCAATAGGTCACGAGTTTTTTTTATTGCGCCAAATTTTCAGAAGAAATGGCCAGTTTTCAATTATTTTTTCATTCATTTTGCATTCATTTCAAACTTTACTCATTTGTCATTGTATTCACGAAGCTTTTTTCATGTAAAATATACTTTTTGTATTAATTCGATATATTTCTAGTGTTATAACGCTATATGGACAAAATGAAATATACAGTGAACGGACAAATTGACATAGGTATTTCAGCTGAATTAAACATATCCACCGTACAACACCGAGACCATTCATCCTAGGCTCCATCAGCAAACAAAGAGCCAAGACTTGTCTCAACATATTCATAACAAAATATTCATCTGCGGCTAATGAAGGCTATGCATCTTAACCTACTCTTGCTGATCCTATGAGTAGGTTCCTCCAATCCCTAAAGGACGATTTATAAGTGGACAAGGCAAACGTGAAACGAAGACTCGATAAACTAACTTAGTTTCATCTTCTACACCTAATATTATTGCAAACAAATCGAAAAGTGAGCCCATTCCTCCTCCAAAGAAAAGAAGACAAGTCCCTAGCCCTAGGTCATTCTTTGAAAAAGACAATGAAAAGTAAAATGTTCCTAGCAACTTTCGAAATGATGAAGACGATTGTCCATCTGTCCATTGTTATGACCTCTTTTCCCGATTCAGATCGGGAAAAAACCACTCTTCAGGATTAGCCCTGGAAAAGACTAGTTACAATGCAGGCCTTGGTTGCATTGAGCGCACGCATCTTGTGCTGATGTTCCTAGAAGAACCAAGCGTTTCATTAGTGAACTTTGTCAGTAGTTTCGTAATCTTAAATAGAAAAATACAGTTGCCTGTTGCCGGTATGTCATTTTGTCCATGTTCAACCACTCTTACAAATTGGGTGTTTTTCCATCCAACTGGAAAACCGCAAGAGTCGAACCAGTACCCAAAAAAGGCAAAAAGACCCTACCTAGCAACTACAGACATATCGCTCTGTTATCTATTATTTCAAAGGTCATGGAAAAAGCCATCAACTTCGAGTTCATGAAACATCTGGAACACTCAGGAATTATCAACGATAGACAATATGGTTTCCGTCATCAGAGATCCACTGGTGACTTGCTCGCTTACGTCTCACATATATGGCAGCTATCTATCGAGAAATATGGTGAAACCCTAGCCGTAGCACTGGATATCTCCAAGGCATTCGATCGAGTCTGGCATCAGGGACTCCTCGCCAAGCTTCCATCTTATGGCGTGCCCCCAAAGCTATGTTCTCTGCTAGCTAGCATTCTCTCAAACAGATCTCTCCATGTAGTGGTCGATGGAGTTTCGTCTGACTCTCTACCCATAAATGCTGGTATTCCGCAGGGATCAGTTCTGGCTCCAACGCTGTTTCTGCTTCACATCAACGATTTGCTGGAAGCAACTTCGTGTCCAGTGCACAGCTTCGCGGATGATAGTACCCTCCATACCGCCTTTTCTTCTAGGGCTCCAATACCAGCCCGCCAAATCAAAAACGAACGAGGAAGAAATGTTAACAACATAAATATGGACTTGGCGACAATTCTTGAATGGGGATCTAATAACTAGGTAGAATTCAACGCAAACAAAACACAAGCATGTCTTTTCTCTAGAAAAGCCGATCTTACTGTGCCCAGCATAAAATTGTCGGGAGTGACCATACCATTGAAGTCATCCATTTCGATGCTTGGCATTACTGTCGGCAGTAACCTTTCCTGGGAGAATCACGTAAGATCCATTGCTAAAAGTGCATCCCAAAAACTTGGTTTTCTGTTTCGTGCCAGGAGCTATTTCACCTCAGGTCAGCTGCTTATGATCTATAAGGCACAGATTCGGCTTGTCCTGGAATACTGTTCCCATGTTTGGAGTGCTGCACCTAAACACACCCTAAAACTCTTGGATTCCGTACAAAAAAGGGCAATTCGTCTCGTCGGTGATGCATCGCTTACAAGCTCGCTCACTTCTCTGGAACACTGTAGAAAAGTGGGCGATCTGTCTCTATTTTATAGATATTTCCATGGGCGATGCTCTTCTGAATTATCAGCAATCGTTCCCCCTCTGGCAGTCTCTTCCAGAATAACCCGTCAAGTTAAGTCTTCACACCCCTTCGTGGTAACTTTGGAGACCTGCAGAACATCTCTCTTCAAAGACTCGTTCATCCAACGAACAGCGAGGCTTTGGAACACATTGCCTAGGGAGGTGTTCCCCGAGGCATATAACCTCCAGAAATTCAAGAAGAACACCAATTCCTACCTGCTTGCCCTTGGTTCTCACGATGTTCTCTGAACATTACAGGATATTCCTTTTCGTTAAAATCACAACATTAAAAAAAAAAGCATGTCAACAAAATGAATTTCTTTCATCCCAATTCATTTAAGAATATTTTATTATTTGGTACTTTTATTTCATAAAGGTTGATTAGATTTTATGGGGAAAGGGCCAAAGATCATAGGTGTAGAATATATGACATTGTTGTAATTCACTACTAACAAGTTATGCCTCTAAAATAAAACCCTATGTCACTTTGTACGTACTTCCCCTATCTCAACAATAAAAGATCCTTATAGGATCATAAGGTGTGTGTGTGCTCTTCAGTTATAGCTATTTTTTTTTAAATCAACCTTACAATGGTTGAAAACAGAAGAATAACTGGATGCGACATTGACAGTGTAATAAGCACATTTCTCCCTTTCGTTTCGAACTTATATACTCGGAGTAGTCAACCAACAGGCAGAATACGCATTCTACCCCGAAAACATATTTTATATCCGCAAAACATATGTCTATTTCTCCCACACAAAATCTTAGGTCCGAATACACAGCGGCCATCCAGAAATTGGGTTTCCGCGTATTATCGTAAGACGCATTATGAACGGAGCATTTCGTTTTATGCCGATTTCAGCACATTGTTACAGTCATTCAAGATCGGATTACTGGAGAGGACAGAAAGGAAGCCATAGCAACAGACATTTTCTTTCTTCCGCTCCTGTGCTCCAACGAACTTTTCAAAGAAGGAATAATTTTGTGTTTTCTTCGAAACGGTTCGATCTACCGGTTGAGCGTACTAATACCTCGTGATAAACGGAAGTGCAGAGTTCTCGTTTCTGGGAACACCATTATTTTTGCTTTTTCATCGAAGTACAAGAATAGGCACTCTTGCAAGGACATGATAGGGAGTTTCCATACGCATATTCGATTTTAATCTGCTTCGGAAAAACAACACCGTGTTCTTTAATCCGTGAATGAATACGAATACTCCTTGTAGAAGTCCTGATGTAAACATAAATGTCATGAAATTATCTTTCGAATAAAAAAACAAGTGGCTTCAATTTCAATTAAAATTTGTTTTATTTCAATTTGAAGTTCAATCACTCTAAAAAAAACTCCCGACAGTTCCTTCAATAGGAAGGTTTGAATCAGAAATCATTAAATTATTCAAGGAGAATATCATGACGGATAATGAATCGGAAATCTCCATCCCTCTTCTGGAATAATCTTTTTCCAGACGAGAATTATTCGAACTGAATATACAAGTTCAACCCCAAACGGATAATAAAGAAAAGTTTCGCGTTCTCATGTTGCCGAACCGTTTTCTGTTTGTTTCCCTTTGTTGACGTCGTCATTAAAAGTTATTTCCTGGGAAAACTACTCGTTAGGCCACGTTTCCGGATGAGGGAAAGCTAAGATTGTCTTACTTCCCTTGAAGCGGAGAAGTCGTTGATTTTCATCCTTCGAATAGGTCTACTCGACGAAGCTTGAGTCTTTGGGGCGGCAGAACCGCATGGACGATGTTTGAAGAAAACTTACTCGAGAAAAAGATACTCGAGAAACCAGTTTTCTTGATATATTCAACGATATTTCTGACCGGGAAAGCTTTTTCCTTCATTCCATTTGTGGCTGTTAAGCCACTCTTCAACAATGACGCAAATAGCCTTTACCAGATTGCTTCAAGACCATTTTTTGCGAAGAAAATTGATGAAATGACTCCACTGTAAGAGGTAGCTATACTCCATTCACAATTATCAAATCACAACTCTGGCCTTGGAAATTTGACACATTCCACTCTGTATTGAAGTTATGACGTTTTTCAAAAGATTTTTATGTTCCAAGTCAACACTATGTTGCCCTTTCTACATTCTTAGCGTATTCCTCAGAATGTGAATGAATTGGAAAAGATGTGATGGACGAAAATAATTAACGTTTATATTTTTCGCCATGGAAAAAAATTGCATTGCTTTCACATAATTTCCATATGCATGCTTGTGAAGATTTAATGTTTATTATCCTCTTGAACTGAAAGTTCAAGACTTGACGACATTTCATTTATTTGATCTTATGAACAAGGAGTAGAATATTCTGACTGTATAGTAATTTAAAAATATTCATACATTACTACCACAGTAGGTTTGTACAAATAAAATGGAATATGTCAAACATATGCTTCAAATTTATCATTCACCTGTTCTAAAATATTACACAAACTCCTGGAATATGGAAAAAACCGATGTATTCTGGTTCAATATAGCCTATTTCTATACATTCGGCAAAGGCATGAAAGCTCCAGTGACACATTTCAATTCACCGGAATCTGAATTCACCTACCGTTGAATGCAATATAGTTATATTTCTTCTTTTTTTAGCTTTTTCGCCGTATTTTTTTTCCGAAAAGTGAAAACGATCAACAATAATCATTCAGAGACCGATGATGGCCATCCAGAACCCGTTTACTTACGAAAATCGTGCAATTTCATTCTGCAAGTTCTTTCTTCATAATTCCTCGAAAATCCTACCTGAACAATACTTTCCGGTCGCTTTCGTTAGAAGATCGTATAAGGAAGCCTTTTTTGTCCATTTATACATTCCAAATAAATTTTGAGCACCAAAAACGATACCGAAACTAACCAAACTTCTGGGGGACCGGAATTTCGTTTGAAATCTTTCTAAACGGCCAGATACCTAAAAAAAACTTCATTATCAAGTGTAAAAATGTCGATTAGTAGGTAGGTACTTACTTTCGCTTTATTTATGCCTATAAATCGATTTGTGGTCCAATTCAAATTTGCCGTTCGTACTCACGTCAAAAGTCGTGAAAGGAAAAAATGACACTTGCACGAAATTTCTCATATCGACGGGAAACTTCTTCTGGACGACGAAGAACAGAAAAATAGGCGATTTCCTATCGATATTTCGCCCCAAAATCGCCGATCGATTCGAACTAACAAAATGTGGCATATCTCTGATACTTTTACTTTGATGTAAACAAAGAAACTGGCAACGTCGTTTTGTCATTAACGATATTTTCTGTACGTGCACAGATTTTTCATCAGGTGCATCAACTCCTGAAAACGAAACCATGACCTCCTATGTGATTAAATAAAAGTGAATGGAGTATACTTTTCAGTTATGATTAACATACATATAAGTGACAGTGTTTTTGATTTGAGGATATTTCAGAGGTGCTTCAGTTTTCACATCGAAGAAAGAGATCGATAAACTCTAGATCGGTGTGAGTTGAATAATAACAGCTACCTATTCTATTTTTAAGACATACCGCAAAAATACGAAGCTAGCGTCTGCAGGCTTTTTTCAATGCCTATTTTCTTGATCATTTCGTCACTTACAAGGGTTCAGACCAAAGTCTACGACTATTAATACTGTGATTCCATGCCTACTTCTTGAACTATTCTGATAATGTGAGAAATGGACTAGCAGAGATCTAAATTACGAAATATACCACCAGGTGGCACCACCACAGCAAGACAATGACATACCGGTTTCTGGCTTGTTAGCCGTCATCAGTACCATATAGCCTCATACTGCGGTAGCAACCAACTGAAACGGTAGAACCCTAGCAGGAACACGGCAAATGTCTAAACGCTTCATCCTGGGGTACTTTCAAAAACTGATAATTTTTCAATGGTCTAATCTGTCTATCACTAGAAAGGGGAGGAGAGATCAGTGATGATCCCGATTGAATTTGGACGGCACGGTTTCCGAGTGATGCACACTCAGGCTTATCTTCATACAGGGTGTCTCATTGAAAAGTGTCCACCCTCATTAACTCAACAACGAATCAGAATTTGTGAAAACACTCACACAGGTCGATTCTTGATGACAGGGGGACATGATCTGGGATACAAAGCTTGTTTCTTCTAGCAACCATCTGGAGAGGGTTGCAACCCCTTCAAGAATTAGAATAGGGAAAAAGGGTAGTTTTGTAGCACACATATTTGCATGAATTCAAATTTGTATAAACCTGCAGTTTGTGTTCTTATAAGTGAATATTCACAAAGTTACAGGGTGTTTTTTATGGAATTATGGTACCGATAAAAGTAAATGAAACAGAGATTGAAAAAAATAATTATTAAGAAACAGTATCTATTAGTAAAAATTTACCGCAAATGCTCAAATTTTCTCGCCATCAGATTGCATGCAACGATACAATCGTTCTTCTAAATACAGTACTAGGCACCAGGAAAGGGGCCTAAAGCATTCTCGTAGTAAGCAGCTCATTTCACAATGCAACCAGGCTCACAAGGCTATCTAACCCTCAAAATTCAGTCCTCTTTTCGAATCTTTTTTTTTTCAAATTATTTATCACTTATTGGTGGAGGAAAAGGTACAAATTTTTCAATGAGGTCCGATGCTTTATTTTGGAGTAAGTTTCTCTCTAATATTGTACATTCCTGGACACGGCATTTTCTGTTCGATGGTTGAATCTCTCTTCGAATCCCAAAGCTTATCACTGCCGATGATAAACAAGAAGCGTTTTCCATGATTGCTACCATCATTTCGCAAATCCTATTAATCATGACATCGATGACACCACCATCACCACCACGATCAGGAAATAACGCCCACTTTTCAGCGGGTAGTGGATAAATTCTTATTGGGGCCGATATCCCGGTCGACAATAAATCATTGATAATACTCTCACACACATGCCAGTCGTCATAATGAGATTTGTACACCGATTCGGTAGCGATCTAATAAAGCCGCGCACCAGCGGGACTCGAACCCACACCCTGCTATCGTAATTTGGCTTCGAATCAATTCCGTAATTAGACCGGTATCGGTGTGCGTCCAACCGTGCTCGGTTGTCTTTGCGTGTGCTAAATAGCAGTGGCGGAGGTCCTGCCTTTTTATTCATTCATCAACATCATTAAATTATATCTTCATTGTCAGCATATGACTTGCTGTGGCGACTCACTGCCTACCGCTCCTTGGACGGAATGCGCCACCCTGAAGAGCAATTTGCCTACCTTGTCCGATCGGCTTTGACTCAAGCTAGATACTTCCACATGGTACCTTCTTTCGCATCAATCAGGACAACTGCAACAACTACGTAGTTGACAGGCTATCTTCGAAATAGCCAATCTGAAGAGTTCTAGGAACGGGGTTAGAACGAAACGTGTACCTATTTCATTCTTGAAGCAACGTTATCATTAAAAGGATATATCTTTGAGTGGAAGACTGAAGTTGAACACCTGGGAATAATAATCCTAGATAACAAGTTTCTGTGGAATAAGCATGTTGATACTGCAACTGGCAGAGCTACAGAGGCTCTGATGGCCTGCAGACGTCTATGCAGCAGGAATTGGGGTTGTAAACCAAAAATACTGCAATGGATGATCGTAATGATTGTGAGACCTTCAATCACATATGGGCAGTAGCCTGGTTTGCTAAAGGAAGTCAGGTACAAACGAGAAAAATTCTCGACAAAGTACAGAGGCTTTCCTGCGTGTGCATCACTATGGGAACAGGCCCAACTAGGGTACTTGAGATCATTACAGATCTCACACCCCTACATCTAGTGATTGATAGGGTAGCCCATAGGGCTATCATCAGAGTCAGAGAGTCTGGTCCTCTCTGAACAACTACCAACATCTCATCAGCGTTCCTTCCTAGTGATCAAATGATAAAGAAAATGAGCACTGAGAAACACTTCAGTACAATGCTGAGCAACAGAGAGGAAGGAGAACTGCATACACCGACAACAATCTTAAATAAAAAACCGTGAAATGGTTTGCAGATGATTCTAAAACCACCACAGGAGCTGGCTCTGGGTTGTACTGGGCAAGTACCAAGTATGCAATGTTGCTAACCTCCTGTACGAGCGTCTTTCAAGCGAAAGATCTCTAGACATAAACCTAAATACAAACTATCAGTGCGATATAGCCATTCACTCGGGTAGTCAAGCTGCTATTTGAACACTGAGCTCCTATGTCCTAGACTCAAAGGGAATATCACTTTTGAGAAAGAGTGTCTGGAGAAGGAGAAAACCGAAGAGGGAACAATCAGGCAGAATCTCTCAAGAATGGATAACTCCAAAAAGTTCCTTCGGAACTTTGAATCTGCAAGATCCAAAAGGTATTTGGATCTCAGTAAGAACCAACTAGACTTCCTCACTGGCTTTCCTACAGGACATAGTCGCCTCAGAAAGCATCTGGTGAGGATGGGTTTATCGGGCGTAGATTCTGTGGCAGAGGTCATGATGAGAAAAGCTTTGTTAGCAGTGAAGTGTAACCCCTTTCTAACTATGAACTATAACGCGATATACTTCTTTTATTCTGAATGCTAAGAGTAACCGTCTGGGAATTCCATCCTCAACAGCAATCACGATTATTTTACAGCATACGTAGGTCGAAGAGCAAACCTGTGTGAAGGTAAAATTGACAAGGATACACTGCTTCGGTTGGAAAAGTTTCATTAAAAACGACAGTTAATGAATCATGTTGAAATATGAAATGAGTTCATCGTTTGTACATGTCGAGGAAGTTTTGAAAAAAAGTCAAAACAAGAAATTCCCATTACAACGTAGATGGCAGATTCTGCAAGGAAACATAATGTCCTTGATAAATCCGAACGACGCCAATGCCCCGAAGTCGTTCTAGGCCGATGCGACACTCCAGGTAATTTTCTGATTTAGAAATAACTGACGGGGCCTGGGGACCCTCCAGCAGGACTCCCTCGTACGCGTCGAGCCTACAAGTGAACTTCTTTCGATTTTTATCGCCGGGTAATTTATCTATTGCGAAATAGGTTGTGTGTTTGGAGTTGTCAGATGTAATTCCATGCTTTTCCCCTTCACGGATTTACCAATGATACGTGAACTACGTGAGCAAAATGCCACGACCGAACTTCGACGGATTTTATTTCTTTTCCCCCAATAGAAGATGGCTTCGGAGCGATAAGTGATGGAGATTGTGGCACACGTTGTACTGGATCCGATGAAAGATGCATTTCACTCAACATTTTCGATAGGCGTGATCTTCATCGTGATTCCTTAACCAGCAGTGGTCAAAAAACAATGAAATGTTGAAAATTGTTATTTAAGAATAAGAACCAAGATCCCTCCATTTTACAGACGGAAATAATTAAACAAGTAAAATGTATACAATTCTTGAATATACCTTCCATATGAAAATGTATAGCAAGGAAGCAAAATAATCATTTGTGATCTATGAATATGTAGGGTTTACTAACAATTTTCTAGCAATCGACTGCCAACTATCTCACAAAAACTAACAACTAACTAACGATTCACGCCTTTTCCCTGTTACATAGCCACAAAGGTGCAAAGGAAAAATTGTAGTAGAAATCAATGAATCCCAATTTGTTCAACAATAAGTACCTACTAGTAAATCCCATCCCAATCATGCTTCGGCTTCTCGCGTATAATATAATAACTTATATTATAAGAACTTAGGAGATTCTGGATGATGATTAAAATATCAATTGTTTAATATAATAATCATCATCCAGAATCTCCTAAGTCTTCATCTCCCATTACGTTGGTTATACGAACCATGAAACTAGGCCTCTGAGGCGTAGTCTAATTTTAGCAATGACTCTATCGAAGTCCGCCTGATTCCTTCTAAGTTATTATGAAAGGTTTCTTTTATGCCCTGATTTTAATCGATATTCTGTACGAATACGGAAGTTAATGAATGCTGAGCTCTCGCACCGATCAAATTGGTTATCAGAATCGAATCGTTCATCATTGGAAAATTGGAAGAAAGAGGAACACATAATTTTGTAGATGCGATCGTTTACACAACGGGCCAGGGCTTCATTCGTCTTTTCGGCATTATAAATTGGGCGTGGAGATTGGATGCAATACATCATCTGCTTTGAAGAGAATTTGGTGTCAATACATGATGTTATAGCTTCTGAAGACGTTGATGAAGTATTGATCGGGAAGTGGAATTTTTATCAAAGTTAGGTGAGTTAGGTGATCCTCACAAGAGAATACTTGAAATGATCTGAAGAGAAACGAAACAACAAATTTTGTTCAGCTGACACACAATTCCTAATCCTGGATATGTTGTGTTAGGATCCTTAAAGGTTCTGTCAATTGAGGACTTACAGCTACAACTGGTCTCTAGAATCATCCACATGCTAAGAAAAATTTTCCAATCAAGCTCCTTCTGAGAGATTAAAAGACGAACCGCTTTCCTTTGAAAAACGCTTTTTGAATATACGGGCTCTAAGTCACTGCACTACTGAACCGGAATGTCACTGGATGCCAGTGATACACGATGCCAGTTACTGGCGACAGTCCAGTGGGTTCACGCAACTGGTCGTCAACTGGCATCTTGTAAAAGCGGCATGAAAGACGTACGCCTTGTTTCGTCCTGATGAAAATTAGTTTTCAGATACTCAGTAGTTAAATATGTGCATAAATAACACACACGCGGGTGAAACCACGACCCGTAGCTAGAATTATAAGTTTCTCCAATGGCACTACTTACTTCAAAGATTTTCCTTGAGGCGAATTCCTCTAGCAAGTTCCCTAACAAACTGCATAATCAACAGATTAAATAGAAGCTCATGAAGAGAAATGTCTCTGTGTGGGTTTCTATAACGAATTGTGAAATGCTGCTTCAGTAATAGCTTCTTCTTTGTTATACTAGGTAATCACCTCATAACTTCGTCATAATTCTGATACATTTAGAAGAAAAACTCAATTTTGATATTTGTTGGGTAGAATTTCAGTTAACCAACTGAAGTGTGGTTCAATATTATTCAAGTTTAATTTTTAGAAATATAATCTTTCTAATGAAAATAAAAATTAGGCTTGTGGACTGTATATGTATATGAAATTAATTGAAACCCAACACAAATGAAAGGATAAATGTACCCAAAATAACAGAAGAAATATAGTCTTACCTATATCAGCGAAACAGTCAACAGGATCCTGTCGATGACTGCTATCCCAATGTAAAGATTGATCGAGCTCGACAAACGAACATGGAATGAAGCTGACGTGAAAATCCGTTGATAAAAATGTCAAATTGTGCACACTTATCCTTGTGCTATTATAAAATAACCACGCCACTGGTAACAGTTTTTTAACGAATTTTGAAAATTCAGAATAATTAATTTGAACCGTTCACTTGGCGTGAACAATATTCATATTTCGAGAAGAGCAATGGAAGCGAAGCCTAACCATGAAATATTCGCGAAACATTTCAAAAAACGGAAAAAAATATAGATAAATCACCGCAATAAAAGTAGAAAACATTCAGATCGTAATACCTACAATCTAATTGAGTTCAATAGAATAACCGATGGATTGAAGAAATATCGTATTCCCCAGCGGTTTGAAACATACGAGTTCTTCTGAAGACCAGGTTTCTTCATCTTTCCCTTTTCCATTTATGCATAATTCAGAACGATGCTTCACACAATCATGTTTGCCGATTGCATGTGTGTGCCTTGGACAATAAAAGACAAGTTATGGTAACATTTAATATACAGTGCATTTTTACGAATTTAAAGAAACAAATTATATATGAAGACGACAGCGAACTGGTTTTCAGCAGTTGGTGGTCAGGAGAGAGGCTGAAACTCAAGCATGTGATGTTAAGGCTACCATGGACTAGAGTTCTATTCATCGGTGATTTTCGTATCGGGACATATTTTATCGAACTTTCAAGCTTTGGACCGATTACAATGAACTCGTGATGCTCACAGACCACAGCCGAGAACGTTTTAAAGCTCAGAGAACTCTCGCCTCAAATTGGGCCACCAATTGAGCAGAATATTCTAAATAACTAGAGGAGAAATAAGGATGTTCTAAGCTGGTATTGATGCACGTATACTCCATTCACTTTTATTTAATCACATAGGAGGTCATGGTTTCGTTTTCAGGAGTTGGTGCACCTGATGAAAAGTCTGTGCGCGTACAGAAAATATCGTTAATGACAATACGACGTTGCCAGTTTTTTTGTTTGCATCAAAGTAGAAGTATCAAAGATATGCCACATTTTGTTAGTTCGAATCGATCGGCGATTTCGGAGAGAAATATCGATAGGAAATCGCCTATTTTTCCGTTCTTCGTCGTCCAGAAGGAGTTTTCCGTCGATATGAGAAATTTCGGGCAAGTGTCATTTCTTCCTTTCACGACTTTTGGCGTGAGTACGAACGGAAAATTTGAATTGGGCCAAAAATCGACTTATAAGCATAAATAAAGCTAAGTTAGTATTAATCGACCTTTTTACACTTGATAACGAAGTTTTTTCAGGTACCTGGCCGTTTAGAAAGATTTCAAACGAAATTCCGGTCCCCCAGAAGTTTGGTTAGTTTCGATATCGTTTTTGATGCTCAAAATTTATTTGGAATGTGTAAATACTGTAAATGGACAAAAAATGCTTCCTTATACGATCTTCTAACGAAAGCGACCGGAAAATATGGTTCAGGTAGGATTTTCGAGGAATTATGAGGAAAGAACTTGCAGAATGAAATTGTACGATTTCCGTAAGTAAACGGGTTCTGGATGGCCATCATCGGTCTCTGAATGATTATTGTTGATCGTTTTCACGTTTCAGAAAAAAAAAACACGTCGAAAAAGCTAAAATAAAGGAGAAATATGATTCCGATGAATAGAAATGTGTCACTGGAGCTTTCATTCCTTTGCCGAAAGTAGAAATAGGCTATATTGAACCAGAATACATCGGTTTTTCCCATATTCCAGGAGTTTGTGTCTTATTTTAGAACAGGTGAATGATAAATGTGAAGCATATGTTTGACCTATTCCATTTTATTTGTACAAACCTACTGTGGTAGTAATGTATGAATATTTTTTAAACTAATAAATTACTATACAGTCAGATATATATTTTACTCCTTGTTCATAAGATCAAATAAATGAAATGTATATCTATAAAGCTTTCAGGAATTGACATTCTTACTTATTAATTCATAACCTAAACTCAGTTACTATTGCATTGAAATTATTAGTTTCTCTGTAAACAAATTCGTTAATTTATTTTTTATGCTTATTTTCTTTGTGATGAATGAATAAAACTGTTATTTATTCGAAATCAACAATTGATGTCTTTAAGTCTTGAACTTTCAGTTCAAGAGGATAATAAACATAAAATCTTCACAAGCATGCATATGAAAATTATGTGAATGCAATGCAATTTTTTTCCATGGCGAAAAATAAAATATTTCAACAGTGATCTCTTGTAATTTTCATGCAAATAACTAGAAAAGGAATCCTTCCTATCCAATTTATATAAACGTTAATTATTTTCGTCCATCACATCTTTTCCAATTCATTCACATTCTGAGAAATACGCTAAGAATGTAGAAAGGGCAACATAGTGTTGACTGACTTGGAACATAAAAATATTTTGAAAAACGTCATAACTTCGATACAGAGTGGAATGTGTCAAATTTCCAAGGCCAGAGTTGTGATTCTATAATTGTGAAAGGAAGTGGTCATACTTTGTAATGAGGGAGAATAAAAGTATGAATTTTAGAATTTTCCATACTTTCGGTTCACATAAAATTTCATCAACCATTTGACATCGAATGTCTGTACGGTAACAGACAATCGATTTGCAATTACGATAAATAGCAATATGGAAAACAAGTCTGCATTTCAATAAGAGAATTCAGCCTGTCGATTGGATTGATATATGATATATGAACTCTAAAACTACAGTGCCGATTACGCTCAGAGTTTTCTCCCTCTGATCATCCATCAAAATAGATGTTTTAGCGATCGAAATACTAAAAACGTCGCGTCATTCGAAATCGCTGAGCACGTAACGTCAGTTTGAGAACTAAGTTGAAAGTTCTTCGGATCGAGTCGGTCTCTTTTGTGTGCCCGCCTTTAATCTCTTCTGCTTGTTCGCCCCTTCGAACGTGCACGTCACGAGATAAGCGATTTACTACGTTTTGTAACAAGTCCGTTTTTGTCTTGCAGATTCGATTAAACTTCTTGATTCGCGGGGTGACCGTGCCGTGCCTACTCGGGTCTGGGGACGTAACGAGTGACGATCCAGGACTGTTGCTGTTACAACGTAGAAGTTGTATCTGTTCGACTGTTCCACTCCAGATCGAGGAGGTTGGAATTAAGCTTCTAGCGGCAGTTGTTTCTGTAAACAAAAACAGGATCCATCGACTTTTACTTCTTGTTTTCTGAGTTTGTTTCGGAGGATTTCAGCTTCAGCTTATAAGTTGGTCGAATAAATGGAAAATTAATCAACTGTGTTTGCACAAGACGGGATATATGACGATTGGAGAGTTATGATTTAAACCAGCAGATTTGGTCATTCGAACATCTGAAAGCTATTTTGTTCTTGACTGGGAAACAACCTCCACTGATCCATCTGTCATTTGGCAAGTTCTTGGGCAAAGTCCATCTATTAGGTATTGTAGAAAAAGTTCAGGGACACTAGTTGGACGAAAAACTTAGGATTCCTGTTTGTAAACTTTTCTCTTGTTATACGTCAATCGACAATAAACAAATAAATAATTTCGTACACGAAAGAGTTCGAGCTTCAGTAGCTATTCAATAGCTATACAAGATCTCCCTGTCTCTCTTTCAGCATATTTTTAGCAGAATGGTGTGTCTTGAACTGATGTTTCAGTGTAAGTACATGACTCTCAAAATTGTTTGATAGTATCTGGGACCCTGGTACGAGGTCAACAAATTGTCCACGCAATATGAAGTCGGCTGTATTCAGCATTGACAGAAGTCGCAGAACTAGCAACTACAATGGCATCAAATTAAATTTCGAAAAAATTCGGGATTCACATGAAATTTGATGTAATCGCTGAAACTTCATTTTGGACTTGAAAAAATACTACCTTTGCTGCTGATGATACTGTTCATTGTTCAAAGATTATTTCGGGCTCTTCTGAGCTTTGGGTGATCTATTAACCACTTGTGCGAGAACATGATGTGAATCAAGCCAGTAACAAGATATTGTTTAGTCTCATCAGAAATAGGTTTCATCATTGAACAAAATTCTTCAGCAGATCTTTTTTGTGCTGTTTCAGAACCCAAACACTGAAATCTTGCTTCATAGACCGCTGATTTTATTGATACAATAATTTGAAATCACTTCGAAACCTTTTTGTGAAATTTAATTCGATAAAAGGATATTTGGAATTTATTTTCCTCTCGTTTTTTTTCATTACAGAATCCCACAGTTATGAAATCAATATTTTTCAGTTAATTTTGAGTAATGTTATAGTTATTTATGATATGAGTGTTAAAAGTGACGTTTTATTTCGTGAGTGAAAAAGTTTGTGAAATGAGCGGAGCGAATTGAACAATTTCACGAACAAAATAAAATCACTTTTAACACAAATACCATAAAATGTTTTTTGTACAACAGCCCTATTTTGATAATGAAATGGGCGAATTTTTCAAATAATCAAAAGATTGATGTGAATGGCAAACGTTGCCAAGGTTATGATAACTAACAAATTAGAAAAGACGCTGTCATTTGAATTTCGTTCCTGTCCAATTTTTGTCTTGGGTTTTTAACTTCTTAATATGTTGTCCAATTATTAATAAAAGTGACGATTTAGTTGTTCCTGTGGATATTGAAGAGTCTGCATGAAGAGCAAATCTGGAACTCCTACCTGAAAAATCTGTTCTGCAGTACGATATTGCATATAACAATTTACTGGCCTGGTGTAAATTGAAAAATGTAGAGGGGAACTTCAGTGAACCTGTTTTTCTGGCATACTTAGAAGAAAAATCAAAAATATGGAGTTCATCAACTTTGTGGAGCAAATTTTCAATGATAAAGTCAAGCGCCCTTGTTAAAAATGGTATGGATGTTAGTAAATATTTTAAAGTAATAGCATATTTGAAACGGAAAAGTGAAGGATATCGTCCCAAAAATCGAAAATTCTCATTCGTGAACAAGTTGAAAAGTTTATAAATGAGGCACCAGATGAGAAATACTTGATGGTTAAGGTTGCAACTATTTTCGGATTATTTGGAGCCTTTCAGCGTGAAGAATTGTGTAATTTATCAGTGGAAGACATCGAAATAACAAACAAATCATTGGTTATACAACTTCCAAACAAAAAAACGAAAGTCAGTCGTTCTTTCAGTATTATTGGGAAGTATGTTGACTATTTCCATAAGTACTTTGCACTGCGCCCTTCTGTCATCCAACATCGTCGTTTTTTCCTGGAATACATGAATAATTAATGCACTGCCAATCCAGTTGGTATCAATACATTTGGAAAAATTCCATCTATTGTTGCCGAATTCCTCAAACTGCCAGAACCAAAGCAATATACAGGACACTGTTTTCGGAGATCCTCCGCTTCAGCAGAATCAGGAGCAAATATTACGGATATAAAAAAACATGGTGGATGGAAAACTACGACGGTAGTCGGTAGCCGTGGGCTATGTTGATAATTCCATTGCATATAGTATTGCATATATACTTCCGGTTTCTACAAGTACTGATGGTGCTGAGGATTCTAATAATGTGTTGCGAAGCTTCCTAAAGTCACAGGGCATTAATGTTAGTAATTGTTCTAGTTTTACGATTAATATTAATATTTATAAGTAGGTAATGATTGTTAAATATTGATAATAAAAATTTGCAATTGCTGATTTCTTTTCATCTGATTTCAAAATAAGAAAATGGTGTTCTAAAAATATTTTTAACACTAATGTTAAAAATATTTTTAACACGCTTCCACTTGAACAATCAATTTTAACATTGTTTGCTGTCATAAAAAGTGTCACTTTTAATGGCAGTTGTACAAAAAGTAAATTTTAGCACTTTTGTACGTGAAGAAAGATCTGAATCATTGTAATAGGAATTAATTTTGCATTGAATGCCAAATCATGAAAAATTAAGTGCCAAAGGGGTATGACCTCCTAAAAACACCATATTTGTCAATAAAAAATATATTTGGGGAGGATCTAACATTGTTATTAAATTTGTAAATTGTACTTCCAATTCGAATCTTCAATAATAGCAATTTTGCGGACCGACCGCGCCCTTGCCTTGATTTGTGTGAGCCCGTGAACAGAACTCGAAAATGAAAAACCGAAAAATGAAAACACGAATAATTCATTACTTATGAGGGCTACATGGGTGGTTTTGGTATCAAAATGTAGGTTTTCGAGGTCGTTCTGTCCAATAAAAAATAATTCAAAGCCCTAACTATCACCGTTTAGATTTTCAACTGTCACATGGTATTTTTACGAAAAATCGGAAATTTCAAACTGTCATCACCTCCGTCCCTCTCATCGCCGCCAAAAACTATTTATATTATGTTGATCAGCATAGCTCCAAGTATCTCTGTGCGAAATATGAGCGATTTCAAAAATCTTAAATTTTGGGTGAAAAATGCCAAAGGGGTATGACCTCCTAAAAACACCATATTTAAAAAATATATTTGGGGAGGATCTAACATTGTTATTAAATATGTAAATTGTACTTCCAATTCGATTCTTCAATAATAGCAATTTGGCGGAGCGACTGCGCCCTTGCCTTGATTTGTGTGAGCCCGTGAACAGAACTCGAAAATGAAAAACCGAAAAATGAAAACACGAATAATTCATTACTTATGAGGGCTACATGGGTGGTTTTGGTATCAAAATGTAGGTTTTCGAGGTCGTTCTATCCAATAAAAAATATTTCAAAGCCCTTACTATTACCGTTTAGATTTTCAACTGTCAAATGGCATTTTTACGAAAAATCGGAAATTTCAAACTATCATAACCTCCGTCCCTCTCATCGCCGCCAAGAACTATTTATATTATGTTGATCAGCATAGCTCCAAGTATCTCTGTGCGAAATATGAGCGATTTGAAAAATCTTAAAGTTTGGGTGAAAAATGCCAAAGGGGTATGACCTCCTAAAAACACCATATTTGTCAATAAAAAATATATTTGGGGAGGATCTAACATTGTTATTTTTGTGAATTGTACTTCCAATTCGAATCTTCAATAATAGCAATTTTGCGGACCGACTGCGCCCTTGCCTTGATTTGTGTGAGCCCGTGAACAGAACTCGAAAATGAAAAACCGAAAAATGAAAACACGAATAATTCATTACTTATGAGGGCTACATGGGTGGTTTTGGTATCAAAATGTAGGTTTTCGAGGTCGTTCTATCCAATAAAAAATAATTCAAAGCCCTAACTATCACCGTTCAGATTTTCAACTGTCAAATGGCATTTTTACGAAAAAACGGAAATTTCAAACTGTCATAAACTCCGTCCCTCTCATCGCCGCCAAGAACTATTTATATTATATTGATCAGCATAGCTCCAAGTATCTCTGTGCGAAATATGAGCGATTTGAAAAATCTTAAATTTCGGGTGAAAAATGCCAAAGGCGTATGACCTCCTAAAAACACCATATTTGTCAATAGAAAATATATTTGGGGAGAATCTAACATTGTTATTAAATTTGTAAATTGTACTTCCGATTCGAATCTTCAATAATAGGAATTTTGCGGACCGACTGCGCCCTTGCCTTGATTTGTGTGAGCCCGTGAACAGAACTCGAAACCGAAAAATGAAAACACGAATAATTCATTACTTATGAGGGCTACATGGGTGGTTTTGGTATCAAAATGTAGGTTTTCGAGGTCGTTCTATCCAATGAGAAATAATTCAGAGACCTTACTATCACCGTTTAGATTTCCAACTGTCAAATGGCAATTTTACGAAAAATCTGAAATTTCAAACTGTCATAACCTCCGTCCCTCTCATCGCCGCCAAGAACTATTTATATTATGTTGATCAGCATAGCTCCAAGTATCTCTGTGCGAAATATGAGCGATTTGAAAAATCTTAAATTTTGGGTGAAAAATGCCAAAGGGGTATGACCCCCTAAAAACACCATATTTGTCAATAAAAATTATATTTGGGGAGGATCTAACATTGTTATTGAATTTGTAAATTGTACTTCCAATTCGAATCTTCAATAATAGCAATTTTGCGGACCGACTGCGCCCTTGCCTTGATTTGTGTGAGCCCGTGAACAGAACTCGAAAATGAAAAACCGAAAAATGAAAACACGAATAATTCATTACTTATGAGGGCTACAAGGGTGGTTTTGGTATCAAAATGTAGGTTTTCGAGGTCGTTCTATCCAATAAAAAATAATTCAAAGCCCTTACTATTACCGTTTAGATTTTCAACTGTCAAATGGCTTTTTTTCGAAAAATTGGAAATTTCAAACTGTCATAACCTCCGTCCCTCTCATCGCCGCCAAGAACTATTTATATTATGTTGATCAGCATAGCTCCAAGTATCTCTGTGCGAAATATGAGCGATTTGAAAAATCTTAAATTTTGGGTGAAAAATGCCAAAGGGGTATGACCCCCTAAAAACACCATATTTGTCAATAAAAAATATATTTGGGGAGGATCTAACATTGTTATTAAATTTGTAAATTGTACTTCCAATTCGAATCTTCAATAATAGCAATTTTGCGGACCGACTGCGCCCTTGCCTTGATTTGTGTGAGCCCGTGAACAGAACTCGAAAATGAAAAACCGAAAAATGAAAACACGAATAATTCATTACTTATGAGGGCTACATGGGTGGTTTTGGTATCAAAATGTAGGTTTTCGAGGTCGTTCTATCCAATAAAAAATAGTTCAAAGCCCTAACTATTACCGTTTAGATTTTCAACTGTCAAATGGCATTTTTACGAAAAATCGGAAATTTCAAAATGTCAGAACCTCCGTCCCTCTCATAGCCGCCAAGAACTATTTATATTATGTTGATCAGCATAGCTCCAAGTATCTCTGTGCGAAATATGAGCGATTTGAAAAATCTTAAATTTTGGGTGAAAAATGCCAAAGGGGTATGACCTCCTTAAAACACCATATTTGTCAATAAAAAATATATTTGGGGAGGATCTAACATTGTTATTAAATTTGTAAATTGTACTCCCAATTCAAATCTTCAATAATAGCAATTTTGCGGACCGACTGCGCCCTTGCCTTAATTTGTGTGAGCCCGTGAACAGAACTCGAAAATGAAAAACCGAAAAATGAAAACACGAATAATTCATTACTTATGAGGGCTACATGGGTGGTTTTGGTATCAAAATGTAGGTTTTCGAGGTCGTTCTATCCAATGAGAAATAATTCAGAGACCTTACTATCACCGTTTAGATTTCCAACTGTCAAATGGCAATTTTACGAAAAATCTGAAATTTCAAACTGTCATAACCTCCGTCCCTCTCATCGCCGCCAAGAACTATTTATATTATGTTGATCAGCATAGCTCCAAGTATCTCTGTGCGAAATATGAGCGATTTGAAAAATCTTAAATTTTGGGTGAAAAATGCCAAAGGGGTATGACCCCCTAAAAACACCATATTTCTCAATAAAAATTATATTTGGGGAGGATCTAACATTGTTATTAAATTTGTAAATTGTACTTCCAATTCGAATCTTCAATAATAGCAATTTTGCGGACCGACTGCGCCCTTGCCTTGATTTGTGTGAGCCCGTGAACAGAACTCGAAAATGAAAAACCGAAAAATGAAAACACGAATAATTCATTACTTATGAGGGCTACAAGGGTGGTTTTGGTATCAAAATGTAGGTTTTCGAGGTCGTTCTATCCAATAAAAAATAATTCAAAGCCCTTACTATTACCGTTTAGATTTTCAACTGTCAAATGGCTTTTTTTCGAAAAATTGGAAATTTCAAACTGTCATAACCTCCGTCCCTCTCATCGCCGCCAAGAACTATTTATATTATGTTGATCAGCATAGCTCCAAGTATCTCTGTGCGAAATATGAGCGATTTGAAAAATCTTAAATTTTGGGTGAAAAATGCCAAAGGGGTATGACCCCCTAAAAACACCATATTTGTCAATAGAAAATATATTTGGGGAGAATCTAACATTGTTATTAAATTTGTAAATTGTACTTCCAATTCGAATCTTCAATAATAGCAATTTTGCGGACCGACTGCGCCCTTGTCTTGATTTGTGTGAGCCCGTGAACAGAACTCGAAAATGAAAAACCGAAAAATGAAAACACGAATAATTCATTACTTATGAGGGCTACATGGGTGGTTTTGGTATCAAAATGTAGGTTTTCGAGGTCGTTCTATCCAATAAAAAATAATTCAAAGCCCTAACTATCACCGTTCAGATTTTCAACTGTCAAATGGCATTTTTACGAAAAAACGGAAATTTCAAACTGTCATAAACTCCGTCCCTCTCATCGCCGCCAAGAACTATTTATATTATGTTGATCAGCATAGCTCCAAGTATCTCTGTGCGAAATATGAGCGATTTGAAAAATCTTAAATTTCGGGTGAAAAATGCCAAAGGCGTATGACCTCCTAAAAACACCATATTTGTCAATAGAAAATATATTTGGGGAGAATCTAACATTGTTATTAAATTTGTAAATTGTACTTCCGATTCGAATCTTCAATAATAGGAATTTTGCGGACCGACTGCGCCCTTGCCTTGATTTGTGTGAGCCCGTGAACAGAACTCGAAAATGAAAAACCGAAAAATGAAAACACGAATAATTCATTACTTATGAGGGCTACATGGGTGGTTATGGTATCAAAATGTATGTTTTCGAGGTCGTTCTATCTAATAAAAAATAATTCAAAGCCCTAACTATCACCGTTTAGATTTTCAACTGCCAAATGGCATTTTTACGAAAAATCGGAAATTTCAAACTGTCATAACCTCCGTCCCTCTCATCGCCGCCAAGAACTATTTATATTATGTTGATCAGCATAGCTCCAAGTATCTCTGTGCGAAATATGAGCGATTTGAAAAATCTTAAATTTTGGGTGAAAAATGCCAAAGGGGTATGACCTCCTTAAAACACCATATTTGTCAATAAAAAATATATTTGGGGAGGATCTAACATTGTTATTAAATTTGTAAATTGTACTCCCAATTCGAATCTTCAATAATAGCAATTTTGCGGACCGACTGCGCCCTTGCCTTGATTTGTGTGAGCCCGTGAACAGAACTCGAAAATGAAAAACCGAAAAATGAAAACACGAATAATTCATTACTTATGAGGGCTACATGGGTGGTTTTGGTATCAAAATGTAGGTTTTCGAGGTCGTTCTATCCAATAAAAAATAGTTCAAAGCCCTAACTATTACCGTTTAGATTTTCAACTGTCAAATGGCATTTTTACGAAAAATCGGAAATTTCAAAATGTCAGAACCTCCGTCCCTCTCATAGCCGCCAAGAACTATTTATATTATGTTGATCAGCATAGCTCCAAGTATCTCTGTGCGAAATATGAGCGATTTGAAAAATCTTAAATTTTGGGTGAAAAATGCCAAAGGGGTATGACCTCCTTAAAACACCATATTTGTCAATAAAAAATATATTTGGGGAGGATCTAACATTGTTATTAAATTTGTAAATTGTACTCCCAATTCAAATCTTCAATAATAGCAATTTTGCGGACCGACTGCGCCCTTGCCTTAATTTGTGTGAGCCCGTGAACAGAACTCGAAAATGAAAAACCGAAAAATGAAAACACGAATAATTCATTACTTATGAGGGCTACATGGGTGGTTTTGGTATCAAAATGTAGGTTTTCGAGGTCGTTCTATCCAATGAGAAATAATTCAGAGACCTTACTATCACCGTTTAGATTTCCAACTGTCAAATGGCAATTTTACGAAAAATCTGAAATTTCAAACTGTCATAACCTCCGTCCCTCTCATCGCCGCCAAGAACTATTTATATTATGTTGATCAGCATAGCTCCAAGTATCTCTGTGCGAAATATGAGCGATTTGAAAAATCTTAAATTTTGGGTGAAAAATGCCAAAGGGGTATGACCCCCTAAAAACACCATATTTCTCATTAAAAATTATATTTGGGGAGGATCTAACATTGTTATTAAATTTGTAAATTGTACTTCCAATTCGAATCTTCAATAATAGCAATTTTGCGGACCGACTGCGCCCTTGCCTTGATTTGTGTGAGCCCGTGAACAGAACTCGAAAATGAAAAACCGAAAAATGAAAACACGAATAATTCATTACTTATGAGGGCTACAAGGGTGGTTTTGGTATCAAAATGTAGGTTTTCGAGGTCGTTCTATCCAATAAAAAATAATTCAAAGCCCTTACTATTACCGTTTAGATTTTCAACTGTCAAATGGCTTTTTTTCGAAAAATTGGAAATTTCAAACTGTCATAACCTCCGTCCCTCTCATCGCCGCCAAGAACTATTTATATTATGTTGATCAGCATAGCTCCAAGTATCTCTGTGCGAAATATGAGCGATTTGAAAAATCTTAAATTTTGGGTGAAAAATGCCAAAGGGGTATGACCCCCTAAAAACACCATATTTGTCAATAGAAAATATATTTGGGGAGAATCTAACATTGTTATTAAATTTGTAAATTGTACTTCCAATTCGAATCTTCAATAATAGCAATTTTGCGGACCGACTGCGCCCTTGTCTTGATTTGTGTGAGCCCGTGAACAGAACTCGAAAATGAAAAACCGAAAAATGAAAACACGAATAATTCATTACTTATGAGGGCTACATGGGTGGTTTTGGTATCAAAATGTAGGTTTTCGAGGTCGTTCTATCCAATAAAAAATAATTCAAAGCCCTAACTATCACCGTTCAGATTTTCAACTGTCAAATGGCATTTTTACGAAAAAACGGAAATTTCAAACTGTCATAAACTCCGTCCCTCTCATCGCCGCCAAGAACTATTTATAT
Source organism: Adalia bipunctata (assembly GCA_910592335.1). NCBI lineage: Eukaryota > Metazoa > Arthropoda > Insecta > Coleoptera > Coccinellidae > Adalia > Adalia bipunctata. The sequence continues at coordinate 6,792,608 of OU342955.1, read as the reverse complement.
TATGTTGATCAGCATAGCTCCAAGTATCTCTGTGCGAAATATGAGCGATTTGAAAAATCTTAAATTTCGGGTGAAAAATGCCAAAGGCGTATGACCTCCTAAAAACACCATATTTGTCAATAGAAAATATATTTGGGGAGAATCTAACATTGTTATTAAATTTGTAAATTGTACTTCCGATTCGAATCTTCAATAATAGGAATTTTGCGGACCGACTGCGCCCTTGCCTTGATTTGTGTGAGCCCGTGAACAGAACTCGAAAATGAAAAACCGAAAAATGAAAACACGAATAATTCATTACTTATGAGGGCTACATGGGTGGTTATGGTATCAAAATGTATGTTTTCGAGGTCGTTCTATCTAATAAAAAATAATTCAAAGCCCTAACTATCACCGTTTAGATTTTCAACTGCCAAATGGCATTTTTACGAAAAATCGGAAATTTCAAACTGTCATAACCTCCGTCCCTCTCATCGCCGCCAAGAACTATTTATATTATGTTGATCAGCATAGCTCCAAGTATCTCTGTGCGAAATATGAGCGATTTGAAAAATCTTAAATTTTGGGTGAAAAATGCCAAAGGGGTATGACCTCCTTAAAACACCATATTTGTCAATAAAAAATATATTTGGGGAGGATCTAACATTGTTATTAAATTTGTAAATTGTACTCCCAATTCAAATCTTCAATAATAGCAATTTTGCGGACCGACTGCGCCCTTGCCTTAATTTGTGTGAGCCCGTGAACAGAACTCGAAAATGAAAAACCGAAAAATGAAAACACGAATAATTCATTACTTATGAGGGCTACATGGGTGGTTTTGGTATCAAAATGTAGGTTTTCGAGGTCGTTCTATCCAATGAGAAATAATTCAGAGACCTTACTATCACCGTTTAGATTTCCAACTGTCAAATGGCAATTTTACGAAAAATCTGAAATTTCAAACTGTCATAACCTCCGTCCCTCTCATCGCCGCCAAGAACTATTTATATTATGTTGATCAGCATAGCTCCAAGTATCTCTGTGCGAAATATGAGCGATTTGAAAAATCTTAAATTTTGGGTGAAAAATGCCAAAGGGGTATGACCCCCTAAAAACACCATATTTGTCAATAAAAATTATATTTGGGGAGGATCTAACATTGTTATTGAATTTGTAAATTGTACTTCCAATTCGAATCTTCAATAATAGCAATTTTGCGGACCGACTGCGCCCTTGCCTTGATTTGTGTGAGCCCGTGAACAGAACTCGAAAATGAAAAACCGAAAAATGAAAACACGAATAATTCATTACTTATGAGGGCTACAAGGGTGGTTTTGGTATCAAAATGTAGGTTTTCGAGGTCGTTCTATCCAATAAAAAATAATTCAAAGCCCTTACTATTACCGTTTAGATTTTCAACTGTCAAATGGCTTTTTTTCGAAAAATTGGAAATTTCAAACTGTCATAACCTCCGTCCCTCTCATCGCCGCCAAGAACTATTTATATTATGTTGATCAGCATAGCTCCAAGTATCTCTGTGCGAAATATGAGCGATTTGAAAAATCTTAAATTTTGGGTGAAAAATGCCAAAGGGGTATGACCCCCTAAAAACACCATATTTGTCAATAAAAAATATATTTGGGGAGGATCTAACATTGTTATTAAATTTGTAAATTGTACTTCCAATTCGAATCTTCAATAATAGCAATTTTGCGGACCGACTGCGCCCTTGCCTTGATTTGTGTGAGCCCGTGAACAGAACTCGAAAATGAAAAACCGAAAAATGAAAACACGAATAATTCATTACTTATGAGGGCTACATGGGTGGTTTTGGTATCAAAATGTAGGTTTTCGAGGTCGTTCTATCCAATAAAAAATAGTTCAAAGCCCTAACTATTACCGTTTAGATTTTCAACTGTCAAATGGCATTTTTACGAAAAATCGGAAATTTCAAAATGTCAGAACCTCCGTCCCTCTCATAGCCGCCAAGAACTATTCATTTTATGTTGATCAGCATAGCTCCAAGTATCTCTGTGCGAAATATGAGCGATTTGAAAAATCTTAAATTTTGAGTGAAAAATGCCAAAGGGGTATGACCTCCTAAAAACACCATATTTGTCAATAAAAAATATATTTGGGGAGGTTCTAACATTGTTATTAAATTCGTAAATTGTACTTCCAATTCGAATCTTCAATAATAGCAATTTTGCGGACCGACTGCGCCCTTGCCTTGATTTGTGTGAGCCCGCGAACAGAACTCGAAAATGAAAAACCGAAATATGAAAACACGAATAATTCATTACTTATGAGGGCTACATGGGTGGTTTTGGTATCAAAATGTAGGTTTTCGAGGTCGTTCAATCCAATAAAAAATAATTCGAAGCCCTAACTATCACCGTTCAGATTTTCAACTGTCAAATGGCATTTTTACGAAAAATCGGAAATTTCAAACTGTCATAACCTCCGTCCCTCTCATCGCCGCCAAGAACTATTTATATTTTGTTGATCAGCATAGCTCCAAGTATCTCTGTGCGAAATATGAGCGATTTGAAAAATCTTAAATTTTGGGTGAAAAATGCCAAAGGGGTATGACCCCCTAAAAACACCATATTTGTCAATAAAAATTATATTTGGGGAGGATCTAACATTGTTATTGAATTTGTAAATTGTACTTCCAATTCGAATCTTCAATAATAGCAATTTTGCGGACCGACTGCGCCCTTGCCTTGATTTGTGTGAGCCCGCGAACAGAACTCGAAAATGAAAAACCGAAAAATGAAAACACGAATAATTCATTACTTATGAGGGCTACATGGGTGGTTTTGGTATCAAAATGTAGGTTTTCGAGGTCGTTCTATCCAATGAAAAATAATTCAGAGACCTTACTATCACCGTTTAGATTTCCAACTGTCAAATGGCAATTTTACGAAAAATCTGAAATTTCAAACTGTCATAACCTCCGTCCCTCTCATCGCCGCCAAGAACTATTTATATTATGTTGATCAGCATAGCTCCAAGTATCTCTGTGCGAAATATGAGCGATTTGAAAAATCTTTAATTTTGGGTGAAAAATGCCAAAGGGGTATGACCCCCTAAAAACACCATATTTGTCAATAAAAAATATATTTGGGGAGGATCTAACATTGTTATTAAATTTGTAAATTGTACTTCCAATTCGAATCTTCAATAATAGCAATTTTGCGGACCGACTGCGCCCTTGCCTTGATTTGTGTGAGCCCGCGAACAGAACTCGAAAATGAAAATCAGAAAAATGAAAACACGAATAATTCTTTACTTATGAGGGCTACATGGGTGGTTTTGGTATCGAAATGTAGGTTTTCGAGGTCGTTCTATCCAATAAAAAATAATTCGAAGCCCTTACTATCACCGTTTAGATTTTCAACTGTCAAATGGCATTTTTACGAAAAATCGGAAATTTCAAACTGTCATAACCTCCGTCCCTCTCATCGCCGCCAAGAACTATTTATATTATGTTGATCAGCATAGCTCCAAGTATCTCTGTGCGAAATATGAGCGATTTGAAAATTCTTAAATTTTGGGTGAAAAATGCCAAAGGGGTATGACCCCCTAAAAACACCATATTTGTCAATAAAAAATATATTTGGGGAGGATCTAACATTGTTATTAAATTTGTAAATTGTACTTCCAATTCAAATCTTCAATAATAGCAATTTTGCGGACCGACTGCGCCCTTGCCTTAATTTGTGTGAGCCCGTGAACAGAACTCGAAAATGAAAAACCGAAAAATGAAAACACGAATAATTCATTACTTATGAGGGCTACATGGGTGGTTTTTGTATCGAAATGTAGGTTTTCGAGGTCGTTCTATCCAATAAAAAATAATTCGAAGCCCTTACTATCACCGTTTAGATTTTCAACTGTCAAATGGCATTTTTACGAAAAATCGGAAATTTCAAACTGTCATAACCTCCGTCCCTCTCATCGCCGCCAAGAACTATTTATATTATGTTGATCAGCATAGCTCCAAGTATCTCTGTGCGAAATATGAGCGATTTGAAAAATCTTAAATTTTGGGTGAAAAATGCCAAAGGGGTATGACCCCCTAAAAACACCATATTTGTCAATAAAAAATATATTTGGGGAGGATCTAACATTGTTATTAAATTTGTAAATTGTACTTCCAATTCAAATCTTCAATAATAGCAATTTTGCGGACCGACTGCGCCCTTGCCTTAATTTGTGTGAGCCCGTGAACAGAACTCGAAAATGAAAAACCGAAAAATGAAAACACGAATAATTCATTACTTATGAGGGCTACATGGGTGGTTTTGGTATCGAAATGTAGGTTTTCGAGGTCGTTCTATCCAATAAAAAATAATTCAGAGACCTTACTATCACCGTTTAGATTTCCAACTGTCAAATGGCAATTTTACGAAAAATCTGAAATTTCAAACTGTCATAACCTCCGTCCCTCTCATCGCCGCCAAGAACTATTTATATTATGTTGATCAGCATAGCTCCAAGTATCTCTGTGCGAAATATGAGCGATTTGAAAAATCTTAAATTTTGGGTGAAAAATGCCAAAGGGATATGACCCCCTAAAAACACCATATTTGTCAATAAAAAATATATTTGGGGAGGATCTAACATTGTTATTAAATTTGTAAATTGTACTTCCAATTCGAATCTTCAATAATAGCAATTTTGCGGACCGAATGCGCCCTTGCCTTGATTTGTGTGAGCCCGTGAACAGAACTCGAAAATGAAAAACCGAAAAATGAAAACACGAATAATTCATTACTTATGAGGGCTACATGGGTGGTTTTGGTATCCAAATGTAGGTTTTCGAGGTCTTTCTATCCAATAAAAAATAATTCAAAGCCCTTACTATTACCGTTTAGATTTTCAACTGTCAAATGGCTTTTTTTCGAAAAATCGGAAATTTCAAAATGTCATAACCTCCGTCCCTCTCATTGCCGCCAAGAACTATTTATTTTATGTTGATCAGCATAGCTCCAAGTATCTCTGTGCGAAATATGAGCGATTTGAAAAATCTTAAATTTTGGGTGAAAATTGCCAAAGGGGTATGACCTCCTAAAAACACCATATTTGTCAATAAAAAATATATTTGGGGAGGATCTAACATTGTTATTAAATTTGTAAATTGTACTTCCAATTCGAATCTTCAATAATAGCAATTTTGCGGACCGACTGCGCCCTTGCCTTGATTTGTGTGAGCCCATGAACAGAACTCGAAAATGAAAAACCGAAAAATGAAAACACGAATAATTCATTACTTATGAGGGCTACATGGGTGGTTTTGGTATCAAAATGTAGGTTTTCGAGGTCGTTCTATCCAATAAAAAATAATTCGAAGCCCTAACTATCACCGTTTAGATTTTCAACTGTCAAATGGCATTTTTACGAAAAATCGGAAATTTCAAATTGTCATAACCTCCGTCCCTCTCATCGACGCCAAGAACTATTTATATTATGTTGATCAGCATAGCTCCAAGTATCTCTGTGCGAAATATGAGCGATTTGAAAAATCTTAAATTTTGGGTGAAAAATGCCAAAGGGGTATGACCCCCTAAAAACACCATATTTGTCAATAAAAAATATATTTGGGGAGGATCTAACATTGTTATTAAATTTGTAAATTGTACTTCCAATTCAAATCTTCAATAATAGCAATTTTGCGGACCGACTGCGCCCTTGCCTTAATTTGTGTGAGCCCGTGAACAGAACTCGAAAATGAAAAACCGAAAAATGAAAACACGAATAATTCATTACTTATGAGGGCTACATGGGTGGTTTTGGTATCGAAATGTAGGTTTTCGAGGTCGTTCTATCCAATAAAAAATAATTCAGAGACCTTACTATCACCGTTTAGATTTCCAACTGTCAAATGGCAATTTTACGAAAAATCTGAAATTTCAAACTGTCATAACCTCCGTCCCTCTCATCGCCGCCAAGAACTATTTATATTATGTTGATCAGCATAGCTCCAAGTATCTCTGTGCGAAATATGAGCGATTTGAAAAATCTTAAATTTTGGGTGAAAAATGCCAAAGGGATATGACCCCCTAAAAACACCATATTTGTCAATAAAAAATATATTTGGGGAGGATCTAACATTGTTATTAAATTTGTAAATTGTACTTCCAATTCGAATCTTCAATAATAGCAATTTTGCGGACCGAATGCGCCCTTGCCTTGATTTGTGTGAGCCCGTGAACAGAACTCGAAAATGAAAAACCGAAAAATGAAAACACGAATAATTCATTACTTATGAGGGCTACATGGGTGGTTTTGGTATCCAAATGTAGGTTTTCGAGGTCTTTCTATCCAATAAAAAATAATTCAAAGCCCTTACTATTACCGTTTAGATTTTCAACTGTCAAATGGCTTTTTTTCGAAAAATCGGAAATTTCAAAATGTCATAACCTCCGTCCCTCTCATTGCCGCCAAGAACTATTTATTTTATGTTGATCAGCATAGCTCCAAGTATCTCTGTGCGAAATATGAGCGATTTGAAAAATCTTAAATTTTGGGTGAAAATTGCCAAAGGGGTATGACCTCCTAAAAACACCATATTTGTCAATAAAAAATATATTTGGGGAGGATCTAACATTGTTATTAAATTTGTAAATTGTACTTCCAATTCGAATCTTCAATAATAGCAATTTTGCTGACCGACTGCGCCCTTGCCTTGATTTGTGTGAGCCCATGAACAGAACTCGAAAATGAAAAACCGAAAAATGAAAACACGAATAATTCATTACTTATGAGGGCTACATGGGTGGTTTTGGTATCAAAATGTAGGTTTTCGAGGTCGTTCTATCCAATAAAAAATAATTCGAAGCCCTAACTATCACCGTTTAGATTTTCAACTGTCAAATGGCATTTTTACGAAAAATCGGAAATTTCAAATTGTCGTAACCTCCGTCCCTCTCATCGACGCCAAGAACTATTTATATTATGTTGATCAGCATAGCTCCAAGTATCTCTGTGCGAAATATGAGCGATTTGAAAAATCTTAAATTTTGGGTGAAAAATGCCAAAGGGGTATGACCCCCTAAAAACACCATATTTGTCAATAAAAAATATATTTGGGGAGGATCTAACATTGTTATTAAATTTGTAAATTGTACTTCCAATTCAAATCTTCAATAATAGCAATTTTGCGGACCGACTGCGCCCTTGCCTTAATTTGTGTGAGCCCGTGAACAGAACTCGAAAATGAAAAACCGAAAAATGAAAACACGAATAATTCATTACTTATGAGGGCTACATGGGTGGTTTTTGTATCGAAATGTAGGTTTTCGAGGTCGTTCTATCCAATAAAAAATAATTCGAAGCCCTTACTATCACCGTTTAGATTTTCAACTGTCAAATGGCATTTTTACGAAAAATCGGAAATTTCAAACTGTCATAACCTCCGTCCCTCTCATCGCCGCCAAGAACTATTTATATTATGTTGATCAGCATAGCTCCAAGTATCTCTGTGCGAAATATGAGCGATTTGAAAAATCTTAAATTTTGGGTGAAAAATGCCAAAGGGGTATGACCCCCTAAAAACACCATATTTGTCAATAAAAAATATATTTGGGGAGGATCTAACATTGTTATTAAATTTGTAAATTGTACTCCCAATTCAAATCTTCAATAATAGCAATTTTGCGGACCGACTGCGCCCTTGCCTTAATTTGTGTGAGCCCGTGAACAGAACTCGAAAATGAAAAACCGAAAAATGAAAACACGAATAATTCATTACTTATGAGGGCTACATGGGTGGTTTTGGTATCGAAATGTAGGTTTTCGAGGTCGTTCTATCCAATAAAAAATAATTCAGAGACCTTACTATCACCGTTTAGATTTCCAACTGTCAAATGGCAATTTTACGAAAAATCTGAAATTTCAAACTGTCATAACCTCCGTCCCTCTCATCGCCGCCAAGAACTATTTATATTATGTTGATCAGCATAGCTCCAAGTATCTCTGTGCGAAATATGAGCGATTTGAAAAATCTTAAATTTTGGGTGAAAAATGCCAAAGGGATATGACCCCCTAAAAACACCATATTTGTCAATAAAAAATATATTTGGGGAGGATCTAACATTGTTACTAAATTTGTAAATTGTACTTCCAATTCGAATCTTCAATAATAGCAATTTTGCGGACCGAATGCGCCCTTGCCTTGATTTGTGTGAGCCCGTGAACAGAACTCGAAAATGAAAAACCGAAAAATGAAAACACGAATAATTCATTACTTATGAGGGCTACATGGGTGGTTTTGGTATCCAAATGTAGGTTTTCGAGGTCTTTCTATCCAATAAAAAATAATTCAAAGCCCTTATTATTACCGTTTAGATTTTCAACTGTCAAATGGCTTTTTTTCGAAAAATCGGAAATTTCAAAATGTCATAACCTCCGTCCCTCTCATAGCCGCCAAGAACTATTTATTTTATGTTGATCAGCATAGCTCCAAGTATCTCTGTGCGAAATATGAGCGATTTGAAAAATCTTAAATTTTGGGTGAAAAATGCCAAAGGGGTATGACCTCCTAAAAACACCATATTTGTCAATAAAAAATATATTTGGGGAGGATCTAACATTGTTATTAAATTTGTAAATTGTACTTTCAATTCAAATCTTCAATAATAGCAATTTTGCGGACCGACTGCGCCCTTGCCTTAATTTGTGTGAGCCCGTGAACAGAACTCGAAAATGAAAAACCGAAAAATGAAAACACGAATAATTCATTACTTATGAGGGCTACATGGGTGGTTTTGGTATCGAAATGTAGGTTTTCGAGGTCGTTCTATCCAATAAAAAATAATTCAGAGACCTTACTATCACCGTTTAGATTTTCAACTGTCAAATGGCATTTTTACGAAAAATCGGAAATTTCAAACTGTCATAACCTCCGTCCCTCTCATTTCCGCCAAGAACTATTTATTTTATGTTGATCAGCATAGCTCCAAGTATCTCTGTGCGAAATATGAGCGATTTGAAAAATCTTAAATTTTGGGTGAAAATTGCCAAAGGGGTATGACCTCCTAAAAACACCATATTTGTCAATAAAAAATATATTTGGGGAGGATCTAACATTGTTATTAAATTTGTAAATTGTACTTCCAATTCGAATCTTCAATAATAGCAATTTTGCGGACCGACTGCGCCCTTGCCTTGATTTGTGTGAGCCCATGAACAGAACTCGAAAATGAAAAACCGAAAAATGAAAACACGAATAATTCATTACTTATGAGGGCTACATGGGTGGTTTTGGTATCAAAATGTAGGTTTTCGAGGTCGTTCTATCCAATAAAAAATAATTCGAAGCCCTAACTATCACCGTTTAGATTTTCAACTGTCAAATGGCATTTTTACGAAAAATCGGAAATTTCAAATTGTCATAACCTCCGTCCCTCTCATCGACGCCAAGAACTATTTATATTATGTTGATCAGCATAGCTCCAAGTATCTCTGTGCGAAATATGAGCGATTTGAAAAATCTTAAATTTTGGGTGAAAAATGCCAAAGGGATATGACCCCCTAAAAACACCATATTTGTCAATAAAAAATATATTTGGGGAGGATATAACATTGTTATTAAATTTGTAAATTGTACTTTCAATTCGAATCTTCAATAATAGCAATTTTGCGGACCGACTGCGCCCTTGCCTTGATTTGTGTGAGCCCGTGAACAGAACTCGAAAATGAAAAACCGAAAAATGAAAACACGAATAATTCATTACTTATGAGGGCTACATGGGTGGTTTTGGTATCAAAATGTAGGTTTTCGAGGTCGTTCTATCCAATAAAAAATAATTCAAAGCCCTTACTATTACCATTTAGATTTTCAACTGTCAAATGGCTTTTTTTCGAAAAATCGGAAATTTCAAAATGTCATAACCTCCGTCCCTCTCATAGCCGCCAAGAACTATTTATTTTATGTTGATCAGCATAGCTCCAAGTATCTCTGTGCGAAATATGAGCGATTTGAAAAATCTTAAATTTTGGGTGAAAAATGCCAAAGGGGTATGACCTCCTAAAAACACCATATTTGTCAATAAAAAATATATTTGGGGAGGATCTAACATTGTTATTAAATTTGTAAATTGTACTTCCAATTCGAATCTTCAATAATAGCAATTTTGCGGACCGACTGCGCCCTTGCCTTGATTTGTGTGAGCCCGCGAACAGAACTCGAAAATAAAAAACCGAAAAATGAAAACACGAATAATTCATTACTTATGAGGGCTACATGGGTGGTTTTGGTATCGAAATGTAGGTTTTCGAGGTCGTTCTATCCAATAAAAAATAATTCAAAGCCCTAACTATCACCGTTTAGATTTTCAACTGTCAAATGGCATTTTTACGAAAAATCGGAAATTTCAAACTGTCATAACCTCCGTCCTCCTCATCACCGCCAAGAACTATTCATATTATGTTGATCAGCATAGCTCCAAGTATCTCTGTGCGAAATATGAGCGATTTGAAAAATCTTAAATTTTGGGTGAAAAATGCCAAAGGGATGTGTTTCGTTTGATGACAGAAATCTACAGTGGTAAAAATTCACTAAGACATAATATTATACCCCATTGAATTGAAATACTTGAAAAGACCTCTCGTAATACGATAATAACATGGTAACTTTCTTGAGGAATTCCGGAAAAAACCTATGAATGTTTTATGTTGTGGGCGAATAAACAGATTCAGGTTGAGCAAATATTTTTTCGGGAACTTTCCTGATTTAATTGGATAAACAGAGGAGTAAAGGTCAAAGTAAGCTCTCCTCGGTCTGATCCTAACTTTCGTTATTAAACTGTTCGTAGTGGATTTATGTAGAATTGTTTTAGTTTCTTAGATTGATTTCTGTAGGATTCCATTCCAGATCAAGATTACGTAGTATATAATATTTCGCTAAAGGGTCCATTCGTATGTAGGATCTTTTTAATATTCTGAGATTGATGAAGAAAGGTTTCAGTCAATTCCTCGTATATCACCCTTATATCTTCCACTAGAAGAAGGAATCTCTATCTTAGAGAGCCATCGTCAAATGGTCAGATTTGTTACATAGTCTTATATTCAATATTTTCGGCATTTTCTGGCAAATCCTGCTCCAGAGATACTCGTTCCATAACAACAGAGGGTCTCCCATTGATTAGCAGCTCATGACAGTTTGTTAGATTGCCTATTATGAATCTTATATTGACTACCTACATATCGCATCTCAATTTCTGGAAATGGTTTAGGTTAGACCCATGTCTGAGTCCAGTTCCACATACAATAATAAACAGGGTCTGCCGGCGAGGATGAGCGGAATTAAATTTCTAGAAACATAAATCATTTCTACGAAACGAATGATACTTCATCGGATGAAATAGGTTTCGAAACAGAACAGCAATTTATAACGATCATACAGAGCAGGTTCAGATGCAATTTTCCATTCAAACAGGTTCGTAATTTATGTAATCCGAATGAACGGATTACCAGCTACGTCAGGTTTTATCGGAAGTCATTACTGTATTTAATTAACTTAATATCAAATTATCATTGTTTGAACCGACTTAGATATTTATGATAAATCTCCAATCACAGTGATCATCGTCAATTATGTAACGATATGGGGTCGTAGATTATGGTCATAGTTGTAATTCATGTAATTGGTGCTCTGTTATTCAGACACTTATGAATTGTTTACAGATCTAGGTAAATCAATTGTTCAGAGTTAGAGCTTACAATTGATCGAATACTATTTTCTGTCGATGAATGGTGATTTGACCTATTCGATCCTTGTAATTCCACTATAATATACAGGGTCTTTCACGAGGAACCTCACCCATATTTATACGGGAAACTACTGAACGTATTTTCATGAAATTCAGCACTTATAAGTATTTCACGATGCTGATGAAATCTAAAATATTTTCAAGGCATGAGCACCTCCGGTTTTTCCGGAAATGACGTCAACTACCGTTTTTCAAATTAGAACACCATTTTTTTATTGCAGAAATAGATTCCTTAGAAAATTTCAAGTTATTTTGATGTAACATTTTTCAGTTTTGGTTGGAAAATTCTCTCTGAGCGGGAAAATTCGAAAAAAAATCGAAAATAGAGCTCCGCTGAAACAAGAATAACTTCGAGGTTTTTGGATGGAAAATTTTCATTTTTGGGATTTTTCAAGATGTAAGATTGATGTATCCACATTGGAAATCGAAATCGCGATTCATGATACAGGGGGTGAAAAAATCGCTTTCAAGGTTAGGGATGACAAAATCGTGAAAAATCAATTTTTTCAAATTAGAACCCCATTTTTTTATGGCAGATATTGAATCTACGTTAAAAAATAATGTGAGTGTATGCATCACACCCTCGCCCTAAAATGGATATTTTCTGAGTTAATATCCACATTCTAGAGAAATGATTAAGCTTCAATTCAAAGAAAAAAATTTTGGTCTACGCCGCATACGAACTGAGATATCATGGAAATAAAAAGCCCAATTTTTGAAGGGAGCTCGCGAGCTCGGACGTGTACCAAGTCCCCTTAATGATTCAGAATTGTGGGACATTGCGTCTCACAATCATTCGCTGCATTCGTTATCTAAGATCTAAATTGCAGTTTATGAGGGAGGGAGGTAGAAGGGACCACTGAGTGAAAAATTCAAAACTTTTTATATGACTATTTCCCTCGTCTTAATTTCCACCAATCAGAAACGCGCAATTTTAAATCACAAATGGTTTCTAGATGGAAAAACTGTATGGCAGCAGCTGTCAGCAGTTTTTTCGGGTTTACCCGCGGCAAAACTTGACAGTTGTTGTCAACCAAAATTAATAATACATACATAGATGCAACCAGAATAATCTGTTACTCATGAAATAGTCTTGTCAAATACCATTCGTTCATCTAATTTTTCCTGTGAAAAAAATCGAAAAAACACAGTGCAAAGTAATATTTTTTTAACAAAAAGCATTCGTGCAGGTGCAAAAATCCTCGTCTTCGACTCGGATTTTTCTTGGCACCTGCACTCATGCTTCTTGTTAAAATATTACTTAGCAACCTTTTTTTTTCGATTTTTTTGCGGAAAAATTGGATGCACTTATGATATTACTTATGATTATATGTATTTTTGTACCTTTTATGTATAGATTAATATACATATTTCTGAGAGTAGTATTTGTTATATTAACTGGTTAACGGCCCTATATGACAGCAATTTTCATTGCCGTTGACCATTTTCAAAGACACTATCCACCATTGGAATTTTTTGCTCTATAGCTTCGTTATGTCATAGGACGCCCACTGGTTATAACGTGTCCTCTCTCTATGTTTAGTTATAACTCTGCGTAGGATTTCAAATTTTCAGAACATTCCCAATCACAATTTGATATATGAAGCACATAACAAGTACGTTGAATGAATCGGTTGGTTTGGATGTTATCTGCTTTCCCGCAAAACAAAATTGGCGGCAACTCTGAGTTTCAGCAGAATCATTCAGTCGTGTAATTTGCGGTTTTGGCTGTTTTGTACCAATATAGAGGAATGGATGTAGAGTGGTCTCTCACATGTTTGAATTTAAATCATTATAACGTGGCGTTCACATCACATGCCGATTTTCGAAGAAAAGAGTTTTATAGAATTTCCGCTAGCAATGTTATTCCTTTGATCGGAGTATCTATCATAGTGATATTTAAAATGCGTTTAAAAAATATTCAAGCGATTGGATTCTTGATTTTTCAAAGGCGAGATACTACAATCGCCATCGAATAAATGAATATACAGGGTTTCTGAATAAGAGCGCAAGAATTAAGTAAAAAACTCAATTTTCTGTAGCAAAGTATTCCAAGGCTTTGCTGGCATATGAGTACCAGTTGTGGATGCATTGTTTCATGATGAATCATTCGTGGATTTTCTAAGCCCCAAATGAGAAAGTTTTGCCTATTAAGGAAGCCATCGAGGTGAAAAAGGGCCTCTACACTAAAAATCATTTTATTTGCAAAAACCACAGGTTGCTCAAGAGTCCAATTGGTGAAAACTATTCGCTGTTCATGCTGTCAGAAGTTGTTGAATCAGTTATCATGCAGCTGTGAATCTTCAGTAGAAATTCGCTGTTGAAATGTTCGATTCATAATTCTTCCTTGCTTTACATTTTCATATAGAAGATAGAGTTCATCATTGTAAATATAATGCTTGTATAATTATTTCGAGCTTGTTATCTAAATTCTAAGTAAAGGTAACAAGAAAATTACAGTTTGTTTGTTGTTGTTGATAAACTGATCAAGGTACGAAACATTCACCAAATCCCCTCTGTCAACGACTGTCACGACATAATCATGTTAATTATGACGATCAAACATGGCAAGCAATTTAAATATTGAACTCATTTTGAATTCCATAGTCAAAATTCCTTGGCTTTAGCCAGGTTTCACGGGGTCTATCACTCTGGCGTTTATAAAATGGTGATTAATGATTATTCGAAGGGCAAATTGATACACTGGCCAACAAGAAATCAGTTCTTCAATCGCCAGAATATTGAACTCCAAAAATGTCAGGTGTGTATGGTCTCTGCGAGTGAGTGTCATGAACCCCCCAGCATTCCGAATTTTTGCCGCGAGTGCATGCATCGGCCAATCCCGCCGGAACCTAAATTGCCGTATCTTGCACCAGCTCGACAGATAAGACCCGAGCAGGCAAGGAGGGTCTGTCGCCTCCAGGCTTCTCAACTGTCCGCAAATCCCAGCCGTAACTTAAGGCCAAAATGGATCTGATAATCCTCCGGTTCAATAACAAATGCTTTCGCAGTTACGCCACCGTCTTCCTAATCTGATTACTCGGTCGAATTCGGATGTTTTTGAACTATCCAATCAGAATTAATCCCGGCGCAGAACGGTCGCCGACCGAGGGGGGCTTTAAGACGCGAATCCGGGGATTTTTCAAACTTATGGTCTTATAATTCTTCAGATGCTGGCGTTCGTGCTGAATTTCAACTTTTGTTTTTGTAGAGGAAATAGTGAGTGTTGAGTTGCGGATTTATATTTTCATACTAAAGAACCATCACTCACATTGATCAAAATATGACACAGTACTTACCGATTTGTAAATTCGGCAAGTGGCTATGTGGATGTGTATGAAATTATAACCTCTACCTTCTATATGAAAATGTAAGGCAAGGAAGAATTATGATGTACCTTCTATATGAAAATGTATAGCAAGGTAGCGAGGTGTTGTCGTGATTTACAACTGACTGTATATGTCAAACCATTAAAAAAATAAAGGATAAAAAATGATTCACCAAAAGTGTTAGGAAGCTCAAAATGATTTCAAGAATTCCAAAATTGACTGGTCAACAAAAGATCTCCATGTTAAATTCAATTTGCTAGTGGTTCCTGATAATGCTGGAGATTTGGTTAGTCAAATTGTCAATTGAGAAGTTTGAAACAGTTCACATTGATAAATGATTTGATTGAGGTAAAAACGTTTGGATTATTTGTGAATTTAAAGCGTTTAATTTAAATTATGGATATTTGAATCGAATATTTGTTGTATCAAAATCGTTACATTATGACATAACTCTCACAAGACTATAATAAAGGTCCGTATATCAGACTATGGAAATAGGTCGTAAGCCAATGCGAACAACCAACGGAGCAAAAACTATGCGAGTCTCAGAAACAAAGCAGAATTTCCAGATTCCCCGAAACTTTTTTGTCATGATCATCCATCACTCAGTATATTCGGCTGTTCAACCGCATTTGCTTTTCACGCATTTAGAATAGAAGGCATCCTTATCATCCAACGACAAAAGAACAAATAAGCCAATCGAATCGATCTTCCAGGAGGACATTGAGTGGCTTCTTGGATGCGTTTAATGGATTTTCTATGTACGGTTCTTCGATCACTGGAAGAGTTGACGAAATCGCTCTCTTGTTCGGAGCGATCTTCTCTTGTCTATTCCGAGGTTAAAAAATTTTGGGAACGAACTAACCGTATATCGATGAATGCTCTTTGATTCGGCCTTAGTTTGGTATGGGGAATTTTTTGGAACGAATCCGTTCCTGAAGCTAGAATAGACCATTTCAAATTGTTACTAACGATCAACATACAATAATAATATAAAGTTCCTTCTGTCGACACATTCCTCAACACACCCTACATTTTCGAATGATACTTGACAGAAGCCATAAATTAATTCAATCAGTTCGTAAATATCTAAATTGAATGAGAAAAGCAATAGAGTTGTTTTATTACCGATAGGTAAGTATGTACCTAAGAGTTACGAATGGAATTCCATGTCGCTGTTCAATGTTTGAGAAAAAAATTGTTAGTATACATAATCACCTCACCAATGAATGAACCAGTAATATAGATGTAGGTTTATTTCTCTGGTAAACGAGGACATTATCAGCACTTAAAACGCCAAACCTATTTAATTTATTTCTTCTCTTAAATTAAATTATACGTTTCCTTGTTGAAAGTACTCATTTACTCATACTCTTTCACCATTCGGTGTAACAATATCATGAAATTCCAAGTTACCTGAAAGACCCTTTTACTACATAAGATAATTCATGCTAGGACCCTTTTCTGCTTAATTTACTGAGTACAGTGGATTTTTGTCCTTATTGTCGAAACTGAATTGAATTCCAAGTCGTCCCATCGGTTAAACTTATCCTACTGTTGGGTACTATCGGAACTATTATAAGATCACCTGGCTTTTATAAATTCTTCATAATATTATGGATTATGAGATTTGTATCATTCTTGAAGTATGTTGATAATCGGAAAATTCTTTCAGAAACATACTTGATTATTGTGAATTCTCCGATCATTAACATTTGGCGACTATGACAGGATACGATGGAGACTTTGACCCAATTGAAGAAGAAAAGATCACAATTGATGAGGTAATTCTCGAAAATTCGTAGGGAAATGGATGATATTAAGAAGAATGCCGAAATTCCAAAAGTAGTACTGATATTCAGTGTGTATAGTCTTTTCGTTTTATCTGAAAAATGTCCTCAACGATCTCATGAGATTTCTAAATTCTTCATGAGGTTATCTATTTCCCTGCCATAACTTTGTCAATGGCCTTCTTCTTCAATTGGGTCAAATCAAGTACTGTCAAGGTCCCCAAATTATGAAATTGAATTTACATTCCGTCATTTGGATGATATTACCTATTTTCAAGGCATAAATGAAAAAAAACCTGATTATGTAGGCTTCCAAAATAAAAAATTTCCAATATCGTTTTTCGATTTTTTCAACAGCTCCTCCAAATGTGGGAGAACTAGTTGCCGCACCTTGTACATGAATATACTGGCCCTAAGGCAGTAACGTATACTCACTTCTGACTATCAATCATTATTCTACGTTGACATGCTCAAACATGTTGAAAAATATTTATTTTTCCCGATTCTCTATCGGCGTAAGTACAGAATTATCGAATTGAAGCATCAAAGCAGAACTGACAAAAAAGGCTCACCTGTATACCCGCCAATGCCCTAAGAAATTCCTCTGGCATGTTCTTGGCCCTGATAATCACAGAGAAGTCTTTGCAACACGGAGCTCGCGCAGATAGATGCGCTTTCCGGCATAATACGTCAGCTTGAAACACAGAACACAAACACAAGAACACAGAACACGTAGAGGATAGACGAGCCGACAAACAAACTTCAGGTTCACTTTGATATATCTTCGAACCGATATGTACGATTGATTCTCTAATGAGAGTATTCCAAGGAGAAGCGGGCTCGCCGAGATACTCACATACACACAAAATCAGTTACAGAGCTGTACACTTAGTCGATTAATTATTTCGCGACAAAGGAACACTCTAATTTCGTTAATTAAGCCACGAGGATTCTGTCGGAGACGCAGCTTTCGTCGATTCTCTCATCTGCAAAAAAAAATTAATTACGAGATCATACGATGGAATTCTTACATGCAGAATTAACTTTGTAACAAGGTTCTCGTGAAGCAATTGACAAAATTAATAATAGAGTTCATCAAGTTCATCATGAGTGGTTGAAGAAATCTGGGTTAATATGGGCAACCAAAAACAATTATTCTCTCAAAATAACCAAGTGAAACAGCATTATGAGGGCTCCACACCCTTTCCTCTCCTGCAATCCTCAGTGAACCTTAAGAATCCGAAAGAATTTGGGTATATCTTGAATAATCCATCACTTTTCAAGGCCTTCTCATGTGATTTCGACATAAATGTATAACAAAGAAATCAATATTGCATAGAAACGAACAATATTGAAGAAAAAATGAAAAATAGCATCTCAGTCAATAAATGTTTGAATTTGGGGAAATTTTTGCAAGACCCATTTCAAAACGATGAATTTCCCCGAACAATAATGAGATTTCTGAAAATCACATCGCATAGGTTGTTATTATAGATGGATGCTTTTTCAGGTAATTATCTGTATTTCGTTACGCTGATCCTACATTCATTCACTGAATTGCAACGATGTGAATCGCGCTGTAAATTTAGATGTTCTTCCTGGAAAACAAGTATTAATTATTCATACATAATACCACTAGGGATGAAATTTTGCCGGCAAAATTTCTCGATTGTAAAATGAAAGTTTGTTGCTTTCGGCAATTTCGCGAATGACATTTGTATCAAAATCACGAGCCGTCAGGCGAGTGATTTTGGAAAAATGTCATGAGCGAAATTGACGAGAAGCAACAAACTTGAATATTACAAGAGAGAAATTTTACCTGCTTAAATTTCATCTCGAGTGGTATTCGACATGACTATTTCACGAGAAAATGTGTCTGAAGATGGTCACATTGGGCTTGTATTGCGCTATTTGACAAATAAGTATTCATCATAGATCAACTAAACGTTGTTTGTTTTCTCTATGGTATTAATTCCCGAAGCTATCTATGAATTTGAGAAACGTCAAAAATTTTTTCGCTGAAAAACCAACTTGTTGGTTTTGCCGATGTGAATGTTTTATCGATGAGAAACGAGTGTTGTTAAGGAAACTTCCTCACTAAAAATGGAATGAGTGGAATAGTCAATGGAAATTCGTAACACAGTAATATTTTGGCAATGAAGGGTTTATTATTATTATTATTATTATTATTACAAATAACAGCTATGAAACAGAGTCATACATCCTGGAGAGGCAAATATGATAACAGTTTTATTTCACATGATTTTGAATTTTATTCCCCGAAACACGAATGTAGATAATTTTTCTCATTTCATTTATTCGAAATGAAATGAGACTAGAACAACCAAAACATTTTGTTTGAATATACTGAAATGTTGGAATAATCTAACGAACTTCCTTTCGGTATCTGTGCCAATACTTTTACGGCATTGATGATATACAGGGTGAGTCTTTGACTGGTACATATATTTTAACTGTAGATTCCTCTCATGAAACGAAACACTTTTTTCTGTACCATTTTTCAAAATTCGGTTTGGTTTGGAAGATACATGGTGTCGAAAATCCATGAAAAAAATACTTTTCTGTTTATATCTTCGGAACCGTTATTTCGAATGAACTGAATTTTGGTAGAGTGTTTACTCTATTCATGGTGCATATTCCTCAATCAAAACCTATTCAATATCTCTCTTAGTATAAAAGTTACAGGGTAGTCGACTCATCAATACACGCTAAAACACCATAAAAGCACTTCAAAAAGATAAACGGTTCATATTTTCGAAAGAATCGAATCATTTGAGAAACTGAAAGTATTTTTATTTTTTTTTTCAATGAAACGCGTCGTTTTCGAGTTATTTTCAATTTTACCCGGAGAAATTTGACGAAAAAATCATTAATTTCAAGAATAATCTGAATGCGTCTCTGAATTAAATATCATCGAATATTATTCCTTCTCTGGTCTTTAAACGAGTTTATAATGTTGTCACAATATTTATTAACTTTGTTGAGACTTAAATTCAAATGATGAAAAACGTTGATGTAGAGATATTTAATAATAAAATACCACAAATGTGGGAGATGAAATTGAACACCAAGGAGCATTTAATACGCACAGTTTCTAATAAAAATTCATTGTTACCGGTCCATATTGAAGTTAAAATAAATGTCGATGAAATACAAAATTCGGATATGAATGATGAATATCGATACAAACTACGTATTAAATTTAAATCAATGAAAAATAGTATGATACCTGATAATCTGTGGCGATGTTCCCTCGGATGTTCCTATCTAAACAATATCCTCTTGGAATTTTATAAACTCGACACGGTTAAAATTATATTAATTCACTTAACATAATAATCACATTAGAACAATAATTCACTTAATGTATTCAGAACTTCACATAATGTTTAGAGTTTGTTATTGTTTATGGTTGGCCTCCAAGGGTAATTGAGATAACCAATCCAGAGACAACCACACAATCCGTCGGTACTCGCTATACGCATGCGTGGAGAAATTCGCGGCAAACTCGATTTATGATGGAAACGGCAGAAGCCATGGACGAGAGAAAGAGAATTCATAGATATGTTTCGTAAAAAATCCTTAACCTCAATGAAAATATCAGCAAGCTGACAACATCACAATGGATACAAAATAGATAAGGTTAGGTTGTCTAATAATATATTCTGATGAATTGAATGAAAAGCCTTTCTTCATAAGATTGTTTTCGGAATTCGAGGAAAATATGAACAAGTTATTAGTGTTTACAAACTAATCTGCAGAAAAATCGAAGAAGGAACTTATTTTGGTGTGAGAAATGTAGTTTTTTAGTTGCAGATATAATCCGATGAAACTAACTGTTTTTGTTGAAATTATCGTGTTTGCAACATTTTTATTCCGATAAGGTTGCTACTTGAGTATTCCCTAAATGTATAAAATCAATTTCAATGGAGAAATTTAAACTTTGCATCAATTCCAGAAGATCATTTCAGAGACGTAGTTAGCCCAATTTTTTTTCAAATGGCAATGTCTTTTTAACAGAGCTGAATTCGGAAAAATGAAAAAAAGGTTTCTTTTGGCCTCACGAATCTACAGTTGAAATATATGTACAAGTCAAAGATTCACCCTGAATATTTTATTCATTTTTAAAAAAACCGCGCAATTTAAAACACCCTTGAGTACCATTCTTGGTTGTTCTTCTCCAAACCGAAGGAAGACCTAATTTTCGCCAATTTTCCATGATAACCGCGCTCCACCTTTTTAACACGGCATTAACTGAGGTACTGATAAGATAACGACTGAACGACAGCTTGTTCAGATCGACTATCGCCTTCTTTCGACGCTCGTAATTCAATTCTAACTTTTTCGAGTTAATAAACCTGCAATTAAGCCGACGTGATTGCCGAGGTCGGTGAAGACCGCTCCGCAACAAGTTGCAGACGGCGCGTGCCGCCATTTCTTGCTCCTTATTATCCCAACCGTCAATTATCGAAACGATTCCAGAAATGAGTCTTAGGCAGCTACCAGATGCAGCAGTTTTTCTGATGGGTTATTAAAGACTGATTTGGGTTGGATGATTAAGGTTCTGTGGATTTGGCAGGAGAGATGGGAGTTGTTTCTGCCTTATTTTCAAATAAATGTTTGCCCTAGCTCTCACTTCGAAAAGATTATGTCAAAAATTTACTTCATTTTAAGACCATAATACTGTTAATTTTCCATTTTTTAGCATCTTATAGACAATACCATTTTGCCCAAATGACTGTTATTGTGGAGTGCTCAGTTCACTCAGTTGGAGAAGAATGAGGTATGCTCAAACATTAGTATATTTGTATGAATCGCAGATGCTTGATCATATTTGAGTTCCTTTGTCGCAATTTTTGGACAATTTTCACATTCTTAGGATGCATTTCTAACTGATAACAGGATGGAAGTCTTCGACCACATCAGAAGGAAACGTTAAAGCAAGGGCGGATAGAGCTTTTTTTCATGGAGGGGGGTAATAACGATTGAAAATAAGGTACACAATGTATGAAATATTTTATGTGCACCACATTGCCTGACCTCTTCTAAGGACTACGTAGATCCGCCCTTGGCTCTGAGCTTTAGAACAAAACTCAAAAATGAAATATCGAAAAAACTAAAACTAAATAATTCATTAGTTATGAGGGCTACAAGGACGATTTTGGTATCAAAATGTAGGTTTTCGAGGTCGCTCTATTCAATAAAAAACATTTTAGAGCCCTAACTAGTATGGTTTAGATTTTTACCTGCGAAATGGTATTTTCGAAAAATTGCAAATTCCAAATCGTCATAGCTCCCGTTTCCTTGGTCGCATCCACATGAGGGTTGTATATTGTTAATCAGCATTGTCCAAAGTATATCTTTGAAGCATAAAATCGATTTCGAAAATCCCAAATTTTTGGGTGAAAAATGCATAAGGGGTATGACCCCCTAAAAACCCCATATTTGCCATCAACACGAAATCCCTGGAAAACCAAATGGTGTTATTCAATCGATAATGTCTTCAACCCATTCGAATCTTTCAAAAGACTCAATTTGGTGATCCACATCACCCATACTCTGAGTGCTCTGAGCTTCAGAACAAAACTCGAAAATGAAATATCGAAAAAATTAAAACGAAATAATTCATTAGTTATGAGGGCGACATGGACGATTTTGGTATCAAAATGTAGGTTTTCGAGGTCGCTCTATTCAATCAATGAATTTCTAGAGCCCTAACTATTATGGTTTAGATTCACCAGCGAAATGGTATTTTTCAAAAAATTGGAAATTTCAAATCGTCATAGCTCCCGTTTCTTTGGTCGCATCCACATGAGGTTTATATATTATTTATCAGCATTGTCCAAAGTATATCTATAAATACTAAAATCGATTTCGAAAATTCCAAAGTTTTGGACGAAATATGCATAAGGTGTATGACCCCCTAAAAACCCCATATTTGCCATCAACACGAATTCCCTGGAAAATCCAACAGTGTTATTCAATCGATAATGTATTCAACCCTTTCGAATCTTTCAAAATACTCAATTTGGTGATCCACATCACCCATACTCTGAGTGTTCTGAGCTTCAGAACAAAACTCGAAAATGAAATATCGAAAAAATTAAAACGGAATAATTCATTAGTTATGAGGTCTACATGGACGATTTTGGTATCAAAATGTAGGTTTTCGTGGTCGCTCTATTCAATAAAGGACTTTCCAAAGCCCTCGCCATCATGGTTTAGATTTTCACATGCCAAATGGTATTTTTCGAAAAATTGGAAATTTCAAATCGTCACAGCTCCCGCTTCTTTAGTCGCATCCACCTGAGGGTTGAATATTGTTCATTAGCATTGTCCAAAGTACCTCCATAAACATTAAAATCGATTTTGAAAATCCCAAAAACCGCCCTTGCGTCAAAGAATCGCTGCATAACAAAATACAAATTGAAGTAAGATTGTAATGCGTTGAGGTCTCCCATCAGTATCAGCTTCTAGTTCCAATGAATTCAACAATTACCTTCAAATGCGAATAAACCTTTGGCGTTTTCCTTTAATTCCAATATCAATGTGAATTCTCCTTGTGAAAGTAATAAATAAATAGAAAAGTACTTGAAATATGAATGTGTGTTATTATCCATAACTCACTAGTGAGTTATGAATTATGAATTATAACTCACTATTTGATAGTTTACTTGTCTTAATTGACATTATTAATAACAGTCATAACTGTCATGTGTTGGATAAATGAATATAAATTTGGTTCGACCAATAGTTATCTCTGTGATAAGAATTTCACATTATTATGGTGCAGATTTGAATTTTCGCAAATATTGCGAAGAAACTCTAATAATGGACTAGATCACACATAAAACGAATGGAAATAATGAAAGAATATGTCCGCATTCGCATATATCCTCAGAGACACCCCGAAAGAGCCTTAAATTATGCATTGTTCCCTTCGAATAGTGTCGTTGCAAAACAATAATCACAAATCTTCGACGGAGCCGAACAGAAATATTCATAACTGCTCTCGAGAGGTGTCAAGTATCTCGTTAATTCCATCTTTATGGCCGCATTATAATAATGTCTCTTGGGTGGCGTAGAAAACTTTCAGTATTTCAAGGTACTTAATTTCCTTCGTTGGTGATTCAATTTTCCAGTAGATTATCATCAAATGGAAATTTATCGTAAGAGGATGAACCGTATCGAAGAGAAGAGGAAGAGACTGTTGTTTAACCACATAGAAGAAGAGAAGCGAAATGGGGAAAGATGTTCAACGTTGCATTTATGGTGGTTTTATTTAATCTTTGAAAGTTTCCAACAAGAGTCACACCAATTTGCCACCATTTATTAATACTATAATTACCATTAAGTACATAATTCTGAAAGTGTTGTCATTCTATTTATGATAAAAATTTGTGTTCTTTCATTTCAGTGCGAAGAACTTTTCGAATGAATCCTAACTATTGAGTTTTATTGTTTATCATTCACTTCTAAAAAGTAATTCAAATCTTATTCAATGTTTCACATTCACAATCCTTGCAATTATTTAATTTGTTGTTATTATTAATCTAATCTAGAAGTAGATGATGATTGATGAACAATTTCAATATTCAATGTAGTATTTTTGAGTTACAATCCGAATTCCTGCCGCAAAGACGCCTGCACGCCATTACAGCCCTTGTGACTCTGCCAGTAGCATTATCAACGTGCTTATACTAAAGAAGCTTGCTATTCAGGGTCATTCCCAGGATTTCCACTGCAAAATATTTCCGTTTAATGATAACGTCTGTGGTGGAATCTGAGCAGATCAACTAAGGAATTTTGTTACATGTCAGTTTTCTGTGACGGCTATGTAACTGACCCGATAATTGTGACATACCTGTGACGTAAACAAATTATGTCCACATTTTTTTAACGTTGACATTCCTGTTCTAAAATATCCATGTAGCATATAAAGCACTTCCTTTTTTAACTGTGATGTAACACTTTAAGATCAAGGAAGGACAATACACTATAATAAGAATGTCGCATGGATAAATAATTATTAAATATTTATGAATATAACTGTGAGAACAAGGCACTATAGAAGGAATACGTCGTTAATGGACCCTTGTTCCAGAATTGAGTGAGATCAGAAAAAGTGCCTTCAATTCCCACCCACTGACATATAACACAAACAAAAATTCGCTTCATATTTTCATCAACAAATTTTATCGTATTTGTTTGTACAAAATTCATTTAAATATCAATTTCCATCATTCGGGTCGAATTAAAACAACATACGCCTACTATTCGAATTCAATTTCCCGTTCATTAATGACGTTTTGACTGATAAAGTTGGATTTGAAGCTTGTGTTTTGTTCAGTTTACTCTCTATAACTAACCTCGTTAACATGAAGAATTGGAGTCGGCATTTTAAAATTTTTCTTGCTATTCCCAAAATATATCTAGTTAATTGCTATTGGAATGATACTGTGTAAATTTTTGTAGAGCACTAATTTGATCAGTATGTGTATTTTTTAGAAAACCTCAGAGACGAATTCGGTCTTAAATAGATGCATAGAATATTTGTAGATCCAAACGTTAGATTTGAGTTTTTGTGCTACTCCCGGAATAATCCGCAATATTTTATCGGTCGTGGCGCTACTGCGGCAATCAACATAGCGCGACCCCTTCCGGGAGAAATTAAAAGCAGCACAAAATCTCAGATTTTCGATCGACAAGAAAGTCTTGAACAAAAGCTAATCAGTGCCAACACCAGGTATTCTATGCATCTATGGTCATAATAATCCTTTGAGAAGTTAACTAAGTTATAATGTTGACTGAGGAATTCTTCATTGAAATATTCGAAGTTGGAATTGATATCGATATCATGACAATGGCGACGTATACTGGTTTGAATAGGATGCTCAAAAATTCAACGATTATTGAACTGAACTTCTTGTGTAGAAAGAGACTATCAGAAGATTATTCCAGATACGTCATTCTCTCGGATTAGGCTATAAAAGCTTCGTTATTGTGCTGTTCATGTGACGTGTTTCTGACAATACA
The DNA here is from genome assembly GCA_910592335.1 of Adalia bipunctata. Taxonomy (NCBI): domain Eukaryota; kingdom Metazoa; phylum Arthropoda; class Insecta; order Coleoptera; family Coccinellidae; genus Adalia; species Adalia bipunctata. The sequence continues at coordinate 6,766,670 of OU342955.1, read as the reverse complement.
AGGAACACATGTTTCATTGCTATGACATCGTGGTTCTGTAACATGGTCACCTGAGATTCACTGTACCCATTTCTTCCCACAATGCTTCATGCCAAGGGAAGTTTTTTTACATATTTATTGAAAAAAATTGCTGAACCTTCAAGATCTTGTACAAGTCGAACCCTTGCAAACCTGTTTAAGGGTATGATGAACATCCATCCACTAATTTCCAAGCAAGTGATGCTCCTGTGAACGCCATTTGTCGATAGCATCAGTGTTCTCTATTGACTAGCATGATTTTTTCGCAGCAGTTTGACTGGACTAGTGCTCGAAAGCAATCATTTATCATGTTGAATTAACGAGCTATTTTGACACGCATCTAAATTGCAGAAGAATAATAAATTGAATATTCATATTTTATGGCATTTTCGGGTAGAGTTGAACGACACCTTGGCGTGGTTCGGAGGTGAGTTGATCGGGATATCCCTGAAGGAGTTTGACCATTTTATCAAGACCACGTCTAGACGAACTTATGAATATGTTAAATAGTTAACCTACCAGAAACAATATCAATACCCACTTGATTTCGATGTAATCGTTTTGATATTCTAGTAATTGTTATTCCTATAATTTTCGGGAATGACAAATGAGGAAAAAACGAGAGAAAAAATAAATATGGGAAACAGAACTATTCAAGAAAAATTATTGATATCGATTTTCAAAAACTGAAATTTTGTATGATATTACTTATACTTTAAGTCTGTGAGGTGATACACGATTTTTTATCCTATACGTTTTCATATAATTGGAGAATGAAGATTGACATAATAATAAATGAACAAGCTGTCATAAATCATGTGAATATTGGTAGAAACAATAATTTATGCTGATTAAATGTTAGGTTATGTTATTAATTAATTACGATACATTCTGCATATGAGGGACGCAGTTAGTCAGTTTAGGTTCAATTAGTGTAGTAACAGTAATATACCTGTAAACGTAAAGCAATATTGGCAGAGTGAACCATAATTTTCATAATTCGTAGTAATTGCTTATTTTTCTGAGGATAAGGAGGGAATCGTTCAGAATTATTGTTTTCAAATCGGTAGCTGATACGACACAACTACAAGAGTAAGGTTCAATATAACAGCAAAGCTCCTTCTCACAATTTCTCAAACTAACAGTGGCAGACCGAAAAAGTTCTGGGGGATAACAGAGTTTATTGTTTAAAAAAATATCACCTTGTACATTTTCAATCGAAATTGGTATGTCACATGATATGAACTATACAGGGTGAATAAATAAAACCGAAAAAATGAAAGGGGTGATTCTTTGCAGAAAATTGAAGTGGGTATTTGGTATGAATTTTTCTATTTTTTGAAAAACCTCCCCGCGGAAAAGTAACATCCCTCCAAAGATTAGTAGAAGAGTACATGCTTCTATTGAAGTTGAAGGCAGGCATTCCCAAAATTTATTATAATTGTATTGTTGATATTTGATAGATTTTTTTTTCATTTCAATTAATTCATTCCATTTAAAATTAGAATTATTATAATTTGGTTGACTGTTGTTCAATAATAGTACATTGTTTACTGGGTAGGAAAAGCCTTACATTCCTGGACGATTGTGAAGATTGCTAGCAACACAGAGTCCAGGAATGTGTGGCTTTTCCTACGAGGTGAACATACTATTTTTCCGTAATCGTTTGAAATTCGACAGATTTTAATCAATTTTGGAAAAAAATCGCGAATTATTCCATTCATAAATAAATGGAGCTTTGAAATGGAATTGGTTGCGTTACTATGGACACGTATTAATGCTGAATTGTCAAACTTGACGAATATTGATTAAATTGCTGGTCTTTTCGAAGACAAAACAGTGTAAAATGTTAAGTGATGATGAATTTTCCATTTCTGGAACTCCTCCAGAGCTGGTTGAGGCAGTGAATACTGCTTCATTAGAATTATTGCCGAAGAAATCTAGAGAAAAGTACCAATATGCTTATGCAGAAAACTGACAACTGTATACAGTAATGAAATGAATATTTCCTAACAGTTGGAAAATTTTCACCAGAAAAAAAATTGTGAGAAGAAATATCTTAGAGGGTTACTATTTCAACCCTTTCTGAGCATACTTCAGGGTTGAAAAATTCCAACATTCCAGCAATTTCATTGACAAATGATAATAACCAATTTTGTTGATCTTCGGAGGGGTGAAACTTTAATGGGGCGAGGTTTTTCAAAAGATTTTATACCAGATACCCTCTTTAATTTTCCTCAAAGAATCGCCCCTTTCATTTTTTCGAGATCATTCAGATACACCCTGTATATTGTAATATCTGTGCCAAATTTCATTCAAATATCTTGTGACATGCAAATTCAATGAGAAAGAAACTTCAATAAATTCGAACTTTAACAGGAAATAGAAACGTTTATGGTTCCAATTTTTATTTCTATTTTTTTCTCGAAATTTACATGGCATCCCCTATTTTCGTTCGCACCTCCAATTTGCGAACATCCTGTATATCATACACGGTTGTTGAGGAATGTACGTCAATAACATTGGATGGGCATGGCACTATGCGATCTCTCGGGGAGAGTGCATATTTTTAGTTACTCCTGTTGCAGTTTGCAATATACAATGATATATTTAGTTTATACCAAAATTAATGAGAAAACTGTCTTGGTTGAAACGCATTCTTGTGATATTTTTAGAGTTAATAATTCAAAGCTCAAACAAAAAAGAAGTACCGTTTCTCATAATCCCGACAAAGGGCCTGCAGATAAACTCCTGTCATCACACTGATTACAAGCACAAACAAAACTCACGTATCAAACTACCAACAAGGTGCAAAGTAAATATTTGAACTTCATCGACCGGCTTGGAAGCGAGACAAGTGCAAAGTCGCGGGTGTCCGCGGCTTCTGGTTTCGTTTGGGGCCCGAGGCGCGAACGTCCAGTAGTACCACTGCGAGTGGTGCCGATCGACCGTCCAGCGTCTTCGCGCCGACTTCGATTCCTCGCGAACCTGAGGTACCCGGTACCGCGGGCCAGGGATGTTGATCAACCGGTTGCGCCTGGAACGTTCGCGGTGACCTCGTAATGAGAGTTCGCGGTCCCTTCAGTGTGTTATTGTCTCTGGGTTAAGTACCGCTGGTCGCCTTTGAAGGCAGAAATCAGTTGAGGATGCGAAAGGAATTTTACTGAATCGTGCCTGGTCCTCCAGGATTACTCATCGACGAATTGAAATGAGACACTTCTATTTCGTTTTTGTGGTAAAACGACTTTTTTGATTTCTCCCAAATACTCTCGGTTGGAATTCGTTCTCACTATCTTACTCCATCTCATGAACATTTATCGATAATGTATACTCCATTCGCAATTATAAAATCACAACTCTGGCCTTGGAAATTTGACACATTCCACTCTGTATCGAAGTTATGACGTTTTTCAAAATATTTTTGTGTTCCAAGTCAACACTCTGTTGCTCTTTTTACATTCTTAGCGTATTTCTCAGAATGTATATTTCATTTTGGAGAACAAAACAGAAAATTGTGAACAATATTCTACATGAAAAGGAGTTTTTGGATTTATGATTGTAAAGATTTATCGATGTGCTTTGTTTTCATCATGATATTGTATGTGATATGATTGTGAGGGTGCATAACATTTCTATTTCTAATATTTCTTTATTTCAAATAAATAACAGTTTTATTCATTCATCACAAAGAAAATAAACATAATAACTATAAATTAACGAATTTTTTTACAGAGAAACTAATAATTTCAATTCAATAGTAATTGAGTTTTGGTTATTTTTTGTTATAAATTAATAAGCAAGAATGTCAATTCCTGAAAGCTTTATAGATATACATTTCATTTATTTGATCTTATGAACAAGGAGTAGAATATTCTGACTGTATAGTAATTTATTTGTTTAAGAAATATTCATACATTACTACCACAGTGGGTTTGTACAAATAGAATGGAATAGGTAAAACATATGCTTCACATTTATCATTCACCTGTTCTAAAATAAGACACAAACTCCTGGAATATGGAAAAAACCGATGTATTCTGGTTCAATATAGCCTATTTCTACTTTCGGCACAGAATTGATAGGAATGAAAGCTTCAGTGGCACATTTAAATTCATCGGAATCTGAATTCAACTACGGTTGAATGCAATATAGTCATATTTCTTCTTTTTTTCAGCTTTTTCGACGTGTTTTTTTTCTGAAACGTGAAAACGATCAACAATAATCATTTAGAGACCGATGATGGCCATGCAGAACCCGTTTAGGTACTTACGAAAATCATGCAATTTCATTCTACAAGTTCTTTCCTCATAATTCTTCGAAAATCCTACCTGAACCATATTTTCCGGTCGCTTTCGTTAGAAGATCGTATAAGGAAGCCTCTTTTGTCCATTTACACATTCCAAATAAATTTTGAGCACCAAAAACGATACCGAAACTAACCAAACTTCTGGGGGACCGGAATTTCGTTCGAAATCTTTCTAAACGGCCAGATACCTAAAAAAAACTTCGTTATCAAGTGTAAAAAGGTCGATTAGTACTTACTTTCGCTTTATTTATGCTTTATTTATTATGCTTTATTTATTATAGATTTTTGGTCCAATTCAAATTTGCCGTTCGTACTCACGCCAAAAGTCGTGAAAGGAAAAAATGACACTTGCACAAAATTTCTCATATCGACGGGAAACTTCTTCTGGACGACGAAGAACGGAAAAATAGGCGAATTCCTATCGATTTTTCGCCTCAAAATCGCCGATCGATTCGATCTAACAAAATGTGGAATATCTTTGATACTTTTACTTTGTAAATAAAGGAACTGGCAACGTCGTTTTGTCATTAACGATATTTTCTGTACGCGCACAGACTTTTCATCAGGTGCACCAACTACTGAAAACGAAACCATGACCTCCTATGTGATTAAATAAAAGTGAATGGAGTATATATCTGAAGTATGATGAAGGTTTCCAGAGTTTGGTGATGAAGATAGTACTCGGATTGGTGGTCTTCTACAAGGATCAGTGTCTGCATCTCTTCCTCTCAACAATGCTGCATTTTTGTAATGACGTTTGTGGAATGCCTAATTCCAAAGAACGATGAGAAATGGACAAACTTGGGTTTTCTTCATCACTTTCGGCTACAGCAGCAATTTGCTCGACTTTTCTTGAGCGACGTGCATGCGTTTTATTCTTACCATCATTAACTTGTCCCAACAGTTCAAATTTGACCACCAATTTCTGTATTGCGGTTTGACTAGTTGCTTCACGATGATCCAAAAACGTTCGAGTTTTACGAACCGTCTCTAACAAATTTTCATCATTTTTATAGTGAATTTCAATAAATTCAATGCGTTTTTGAAGCATTATCGTTCCATTTTTATTAATGGTGTAGTTTCTATTCGTCAAATGTCAAAAAATTAAAACGAAATAATTCATTAGTTATGAGAGCTACATGGACGATTTTGGTATCAAAATATAGGTTTCCGAGGTCGCTCTATTCAATAAAAAACTTTCCAGAGCCCTGACTATTATGATTTAGATTTTCACCTGCGAAATGGTATTTTTCGAAAAATTGGAAATTTCAAATCGTCATAACTCCCGTTTCTCTAGTCGCATCCACATGAGGGTTGTATATTGTACATCAGCATTGTCCAAAGTATCTCTATAAACAATAAAATCGATTTCGAAAATCCCCTAAAAACCCCATATTCGCCTTCAACACGAATTCCCTGGAAAAGGTTCAAAAGTGAATTTACTAATTTGGATAATTTTTTTCTCGCTAGGCTCCTGTAGCTAATAATATTGAGTTTTCGTTAACCTTGATTTCACTAAACCAGCCAACTCTTCTCTCATTTCACTGGGTTCTTGCGAAAGAATTTTTCATCTGAAATTCCGTCTCAAATCCGTCACTGCTCTTCATCAACTTCTCTCCGAAAAAAATGGGTTTTCGGCTTTGTACCGTCGAAGAGTCCTCCTCGGAGTCCTCACGTTTTTCGACAAACACCATCAAGTTCGTGGAGAGCCTTTCGGGGAGCGATCAAAGTTTCTGGTTACACCAAAAACGACGGCAATCCAAACGATTCTTAAGGGTACAATTACGTCCACTTCCGCTCGCGAACGGCAAGGTGCATGGCACACAGAGTGATTCCCGGCCCCTGATTGGGTTTGGGGCGAAATTAAGTCGATCATTGAACTAACCGGCATGAAATTAAATGTCCGGAATATTTTAGGGGTGAAATAAGATAAGTGTTGTTCGAATTCGTTTCGTTTTCGGGCTTGGACTTCAAAATGGGTGCAAATGGAATATGGGAAACTACAAAATTTAACAACATTATGACCTAATATGCTTCAATCTATATATATAAAACAGAGTTGTTGGTTACACCATTTATAACTCGAGATCGGATGGACTGTTTGTTATGAAACTTCATTTATGGATTCGTCTACGGCCTGCTTATTATAAAATACATTAAAACTCTGAAAATTTCGATAAAAAACTTGCTTATGTAGGAAATGCTTTTCCTCCTTTTGAATAAGGCCACTAGGTATCGCTACGGTTAATGGCTCTTATCTAGACACTGTAGCGTAGTCGTGAAGGTACTATATTAGATATTATCGCCACTATATGGCGATGTATACAATTACTGTGTTATTTGCATAGAACTCATAATAACATGGAAGGCTATTTATTATCAGATCAAAAAGCGGGTAAACATCTCAAGTTGGTGGAACAGTGAATTTATACCGAAATGTCAAATGAATCGGATTTTGACGATCAGCATTAATCGTGAGTTGTCCATTTTCATCTTTTCTCTATATTTCTGAAATGTTTTTGATTTCTGTTTGGGTAATAAACATATTTGCGGAAATAACTGAATTCAAAATTGGCCATAATTAGTAATTGATATATTATTTTTGTGTTTCTGTTTTGTGTGACAGCCCATATCCATGGAAAAGATGGCATTTGACAAATGGCATTGGACAGATGACATTCGACAGATGACAGAACTTTTATTATGCCTAATTTATCTCCTGTTTGAAAAAATAGCAATGTTAAGTTTATACAATCTCAACGGTGGGTTTCACAAAGCATATCACCGGTGATCGGAGCTCGATCTAGAATCAACTTAATTTGACAGTCTCCGATCACTGGTGATTACGATTTGTGAAATCCACCGTAAGTATAGGTATCATTTAGGCGAAACACAGTTAGCCAGGCCATCTAGTAGTGATAGTAGTATATAAACGTTGAATAACTGAAATTGGAATTTTAATGTGTTTTATTTCAATTTTGAGGTCCATCACTGCAAAAAAAACCACCCCATTCAAGAAATAGTCCCATCAGCTAATAACTTAAGTGCAATTGGTAGTGGTAGATTGTTTGATAACGTTGACAAAAAAATCAAAATGTTATGGAAAATATGTACCCTTAGAAAACATCAATATCGTTAAACTTTCGATTTGGACGAGTAGTTTATATGTAATAGATAATTTCGAATGGCTCTTCAGTCCAAAATAATCTTGTTGACCATCACCACTGATAAAGCACCATGAAATAAATCTTCGGCGCATAACAGTTCAATCCTCAAGACCCGAGTCCTCAGACCATTTCTTCTAGACAAAAAACCTGAGGCAGTTACGTCGCACAAAATCCAGAATCGTAACAAGAAGTTGTAGCAAGGATAAACTTGACGGGAATAAACTCAGATGGAAAGATGGAGTGCTCGTCTGCCTTCCCATTGGAAACTTCCTACAACTTCCCCTATTTTGGGTGTTGAACTAAGTACGAAACCCTAGGAGCTATTTCTGGAAACTTAGGCGCTATACAACATCGCACATCTGTTGACCGTATGCATTAAGGTTATATTTTGATCTATGAACATTCGCCAGGGCAGATATTTGCGTTAGAATGTGATTCAGGATAGGCGTTTAAGGTGGCACAATCCAATTTATTGTCATCATTCAATGAGTTTTATGTACTTTTAGGTCTTAAACAGAGTAGAAGAAAGGATTGAATTCTTCAAAATTTGTGATATCTTTGCTAACTCTCTCATCATCAAATCATCAAAAAATAACCAGACATGTAAAAAACAAAATTTATATTTACTGCACATTTCAAAAATAAAGGAAAGTTTTATTGACTTCTTAGAAGTTGACAAGCTGGCATATATATAAAGGAGTCCAATCCAGAATTCTACACTCTCTGAATCTTGTGGGTGTCTATTCGTCTTTATCATGTTCAGAAGCAGTAAATTTATTTGGTGTTGTACAAAAACTGTATTGTTTTTTTGTTAGTTCAACCACACGATGGACAATTATGAAAGAGTGGACGAAAACAAATTTGAAAGGGAGCAGCCAAACTAGATGAACTAAACATCAAGCAGTTAATGCCTTGCTCAATAATTTACCGGGAGTTGTGAAGGCTGTGGAAGAAATCAAAGAATCCTCACTAGTCGCAGAATACAAGTATGAAGCTGGTCATTTGCTTCATGCTGTGATGGATTTTAGATTCATACTGAACCTAACAATTTGGGATAATATTCTGCGAGAGATCAATATGGTCAACGTGAAAATTTAGAAAGGAGATATAGTTATTTCACGTTCATTATCGTTCATGCAAGGTCTTATGAAGATCTTGCAAGGAATGACAGAAAAACTTATTGAAAACTGGATCTCGGAAGCTACACTTCTTTCAGAAGAATAGGATGTGGAGACAATTCTCAGAAATAAACGTGTTTCCAAGAAGAAAAAGCAGGTTGACGAAATGTGCGATGATGAGTCAAGAACGGATCTAGTTGGTTTATTCTCCGAGGAAATTAAGGTTGTTTTCGACAGATTATTGTCAGAAATCAAAAAAAGATTAGAAAGCGCAGGGAGTCTGCATACGAATTTCTCATTCCTCATTGGCCATGCCCTTTTAAACATGCAAAAAGAGGATCTGCAGAAAATGGGACTCTTTTAGCGCAAAAATATTGAAGAGACTTGAATGCAGTTGATTTTTGTTAGGAACTAGCGGTTTTCAAAATGTTGGTTCCTGAAATAAGTGAAAGATCGACTTCATTAGACCTGCTACAAATTCTTTACAGGCAAGATCTGAAAGATGCTTTCCCTATAATGTCAGTATAGCTGACATTATATAGAATATAGTGCACATTGCCTACCACGTCTGCAAGATGTGAAAGCAGTTTCAGCAAAATGAAAATAATAAAAATTATTTGCGTTCCTTAATGAGTCAGAAAAGTCTCTATGGCCTCTCGATCTCAGCTATAGAATAAAAAACTGCTTCCGAAACAGATTTCGAGGGGCTGATAGATGCGTTCGCGGAAAGAAAATCACGCCCGCACGCCGCGTGATGCTATGTGAAGAAAAAAGTCCAGTTTCTTTCCTTGTGATGTTTTCCTTATTATTGGTTTTTATTTTCATTATTCATTTGTATTATTTATTTTTGTTTTTCCTATTAATTCATATATGTACATATTAAACAAATGGGGGGGGCGCAATCATGAATTTTTGCCCTGGTCAGAAAAAATCGCAGATCCGGGCCAGCGTTCGCCTTTGATAGGTGACTGCAATTTCTGTAATCGAAGAATTGTTGATCTAGTTGTGAGAAAGAAATAGCTATTCAGTTAGGCAGAAATTGAATTCTAAACCAAAATACAGAAATATTAAAATACCCCCGAAGCTTTCTACATCGAAGCGTATGAAAGGTATTACGATAATATGATAAACATGAAAACAATATAACATACACACGAGTATTCTGAATTTCCGTCGCCTTTTACCTAAGGTATCATTCACCCCAAGGAGGTCTGAGGCGTTTACGAGAAAACACCCGAATCAGCTGATATTTACACCCGGAGACAATTCCCCTGTAACGAGTTTCGCAAATCTTTAAGGCAGTTTGCGGAAGTGGTAATTCCGCCCTCGCAAAGGGGCACGATAAGCCCCAAAGTAGGTGTATACGTATGAACGCCGCCTGGCACGCCAACCGCGTTTACTATGAAATTGATTTCTGACAACTATTAACTCGGCTAAAGTGTTTTCGTCTTCAGACTCGCGATGCACGCGACCACGTGAATGGAAAACCATTCCGATTTATTTTTCACGCCCGATGCCCATTTCCATTCCGGGTCCATGTAGAGATTTGACTAGGAAATTTTTGTGTCTAATCTGACTTGCAGGAGGGAGTGGTAGATTGCTGCTCAATATCGCGTTCCACACAACTAAGCCACAATATACCTACCGGAAAAACAAATCACTAAAGAACAAACAATAAAATAATTTGCAAAACATTTAACTGAAAAGAAAAATTCAAGACGAATACTTAACCAATATACAGTAAAGAAGGCAACAAAATAGGAGTTGCAGATGAAAAGGATGTAGTTAATTATTTATTTATTTATTCTCAAACCAACACAATTGTGAACTGAAATTATAGGAAGGAGACAAAGAGAAAAGAAATATACATGATTAACAAACTGAACACAAAACTTAATAGAAAATATTCACTGCTGTAGGAGGAAGTGAGTTTCATTAATTTCTTTGGCATTACTGACAATAAACAGGTCGATACTACATAGTTGCAAAAAAAAGTTACTCTGCTCCATCATTTTTCTAAATTCAGAGCAATCAGCATAATCAATGTGAAATATCTTATTGGTTAGCATCTCGTGTGCCCTAGGGACTAGGTTCTCATGACTCACATGATGCACACGCAGGCAAGCCTCTGTACTTTGACGAGTATTTTCCACTCCTTACATCTGACTTGCCTTAACCTTAAACTACCTACCTAGGTACAAACGGATATAATTGAAAACGTTTCGTTTCACATTTCCATTCATTTAAGTCCAGAATGTCCTCAATTGGTAAATATTTTCCACATTTCGTCGTATTTGAATTCAAATGTGGTTCGTGCTTCAAAATTTGACTGTTTTATGTTCAGAACCCCAAATTGAATCTTTGTATCCACACTTAATAAAAAATTTCTATTGTGATCACACCTATTATTCATAATACCAGATGATCATGTCATTATTTGTGATGAACTCTTTCTAGTCAGATAGTCCTTTGCTCTTATCGACAACTGTGCTATATTCAATCATTCAATCAGACTTCATCTATGCATTATCAATGTTCTGAATATAATCACATTAAATATTCTGAAGAATTAGACTTTGCTTTAAATTCAGTAACGATTCTAATTTCATAAAGGACGATGATTACGATCAGACTGTGAGCCATATAGAAGTTCGGTGCTCCTGCGAAGATATGTGAAATATATGAAAGACAAATATTATTTCAGATTCACTGACTCGTTTGAGTATTTTCGAATCCCTCTCATACATAATGCATTCCTAACGCGTTTGTTCCCTCTGCTCTCATAACTCGATAATGACACGACCATCCGCTATATCGGCGACTGTATGTTTTCGGTTTTCCCTTCCCTATTTCGTTATATTCTACGACCCAAAGAAAACAATAACGATATTATTATACTGTTCACACACCGGCCCCGACTGCTAATTGAATCAACCATTTTAAAGAGCAATTTTCGCCTACGGGCGAGAGAGTTAACCCTTTTTTTTTCCTTTCAAAGTACTACTTCGAGTTGAATATCTAGCATATGGCTGTTTTTCCTCACAGTGGATTTTGTGGCATTCGCTGTATGGACTTATTTCATCAGAAATTTCAGACTTTGGGATGGTTTGTAATAAGGTGATAAAAAATCATCGTAATGTACAAGTTCAATGAAAAATCATTGTGAATTGATTTGAATGGAACGAAGAAGCTAGACGATTAACTATCAATTTTGGGGATCCTATGTTATAATTCCGATTCGTAAAAGGAATAATGAACCAAGGGTTGGTTGGTTCCTCAAAGGAAAAACCCTCGGCCTGAGTTGTTAAAAACTATAGACCAGATATCATTAGTGAAGGAAATGATGTGCAATGTGCAGCTATAGCTGACACAGTCATAAAGAACAGCAGAATTCAATACTGCTACAGTTGATATTAAGTGGGAGGCATGCTCAAGTAACGTCACCTGGTTGTTCTCTGGAACAACCTTGCGGATACCAGTAGAACAATCGTTGGGATTTATATGTTAAAAATATCTATTCTTATATATTCCTGAGGAGTGGAATTACTACCAACCATCATGCTCCATTCAAAGAAATGTAAAATGATGCTATTCAATCTTCAACTTTTGTAGTGTTACAGTCGACCCCAGAAGCTTAAACGTTATTGAAATGAGGAAAGAGGGTGATGCTTCTTGATTTTCAAAAGACTTATTTTCTTCAAAAAATCAATGATTTTTTCAACCTATCACAACCGGCCACAACTGACATGTAATTCCCAGATTGAATCGATTTGAAAATTCGTCTCTGTAGCACTACGAGGGTGATTCCGATGTGTCACTTGATGAGTAGATAAAGATTAAACTTCCCATGTTCAAATAATTGATTTTTTGAATATATTTAATAGAACTATGGTGTCTTGTAATAGCTGAATTTTCATTCTTTCTCCTAATTCTCTTGAATCAATGCTGCTCCATATTATTCGGTTACCAATTCAGATAATTAACAAAATCAACAAATCCTTAGAGAGCGATTGTGTAGGTATTATTCAGACAAATCCTGTTTGGAATTAAGTGGCAATTAATTTGGCTGTATTCTCCCTTGTTTCTCGAGACCTAGGAGAAATTCTGCGTAGATTAAACAGATATTCGCCACAATTCTTCGTGGTTTTAGAGAATTTGTTGATTCATACGGGGTAACCAGCCAAAGATTCCATCGATTTACTTGTATGAGAAATCAAGAATCGGAATTTCCTGAAATTTCAGTAGATCAACACCACGACTAGAAAGCCCCAGATGAAAAATTTCTAATAAAAAGAGAATTCCGAGAAATTTCGAATGATCCTTCGATCCATTATTTTGTACTTGAAGCATCCATATCAGCATCCAAACAAAACAAAAACGAAATGCATTTTTCATACATCCACATCGCACAATATACAAATTGGTTGGCTGTGTTTCATTCATTATTTGAATAATTCACAGCTTCAGGCGGCCACACAACCAATTCCAATTTATTGGATATCCAGAGTATCCCACTTGGGGGAATATTGGGGCAAAAAGTGAATAATAGCGCGGAAATGACACGTAATTTGAAATTGAGTTATTTTTACTGATTCAGCATACAGAAGCCTACTGTTTCGGTTTCGAAATTATTTTATTTTCATTGCGGCTATGGGGCAATATTGCGAAATAATCAATTTTGTGATGGCACAGGTGTCATGTTATTTTGACACCCAAAATGAATTGTTATCGATTGAGTCAGGGAAACGATGGAATAAGCCGAAAATGTTTCCTTTCGCCTTTGGACAACTTGAAGGGATTTCTCATATAAACAGGCTGTTTCGATCTTAGAAGCGACAGATAAATTTTTTCTGATGCGTCGTGCGTCGACCGATTAGAAATGAACGTCTTTTTTAAATATCTCCTAGTCTGAAAGCTCTACACCCTACAATCAGGGAGTTCATCTTTATTTATTCATTTTATTTATTCATTTACATCCACCAGGCCGGAAGCACAATTACAGGTGTACACAATATATTTTATAACACAAATGTGATAGATCATATAGCAACATAAAATACACAAGATTAATCAATTCTGAAACCCCCTAGACACAGACTCCTTAAATCTAGATAATGACAAAAAAAATATATATCTTATCTTATAAACTTACTGACAAAGAAACTGCAACACTCAGAAGGAGCAGTAACTTTCAATTTTTTTATGGTGAAACATAGACAGTATAACAAGGGGTAATGAATGATCAAATTTGGAGAAAAAAACGAAGGATTACAATTTTTTTTTAATGAATTTGTTGATAAGATGGCCTATTTCTTCTTGAGGAATACTATCTCAAGCTACCTGAACTTTATGTCCAAAGCTGCCAAAGTCCGTTGGGGCTGGGGTAAATTTCCAAGCCTTCTACCGATGGCCCAAACATGCTCTATGGGCGAAAGATCGGTGGATCTGGGCGGCCATGGCAAAAGATTCACATGGGTCGATTCGAAATAATTTAAACAAACTTTGGCAACATGAGGTTGAGCATTATCTTGCTGGAGTATTGGATTCTCGAGCCGTTTAAGGTGAGGAAGAACATATGGCTCTACTTTTTCTTGAAGGTAACGCAGCGCTGTCATGATACCTCGCATAAAGACTAAAGGTGACCTACTTGCATGTGCCATATCACCCGTTTTTCAAGTTAGAACACCATTTTTTTATTGCAGATATTGAATCTACGTTAAAAAATAATGTGAGTGTATGCATCACACCCTTGCCCTGAAGTGGATATTAACTCAGAAAATATCCATTTTAGGGCAAGAGTGTGATGCATACACTCACATTATTTTTTAACGTAGATTCAATATCTGCCATAAAAAATGGGGTTCTAATTTGAAAAAATTGATTTTTCACGATTTTGTCATCCCTAACTTTGAAAGCGATTTTTTTACCCCCTGTATCATGAATCGCGATTTCGATTTTTAAAGTGGATACATCAATCTTACATCTTGAAAAATCCCAAAAATGGAAATTTTCCATCCAAAAACCTCGAAGTTATTCTTGTTTCAAGGGAGCTCTATTTTCGATTTTTTTTTTCGAATTTTCCCGCTCAGAGAGAATTTTCCAACCAAAACTGAAAAATGTTACATCAAAATAACTTGAAATTTTCTAAGGAATCTATTTCTGCAATAAAAAAATGGTGTTCTAATTTGAAAAACGGAAGTTGACGTCATTTCCGGAAAAACCGGAGGTGCTCATGCCTTGATTATTTTTTGACGTTTATCGAAACCATTAGAAATCTTCAATTTCAGTAATTCTTATACGTTCTAGCCAATCAAAACATTATTATAGTGGAAATAATCTACCTACATTATTCCAGCGAGAATAATTCCATGTACATTGTTTTTATTGAATGACAATCACATGACAACGGATTTTCTTGATTTGACGTGTCTGCCGTAAATTTTCAAGAAATTCGTAAAATGAATCCCAAACGTTTTAGTGAATCATCAGTCGATAATATTTTAAATGATATGACCATTGAAAGTGCATGTTAGAATACCAACATAAGAAGCGCGTCGATTTGGAAACAATTCCAATTATTTTGCGACGAGAGGGGCTTCAAATTGGAAGAGAAGACATCAACAACAAAACAAGCCGTTATTTTGAAGGACTATGGGTTCAATATGGAGAAACATAATGGAGAAGACAATGTGGAATAGAACCGACAAATTAATGCAAGAGTTGTACTACGACCAAATAAATAGAAGATTCGACCCATTCAATATGATATCGAATTCAAATCCACCAGATATGCTAAAAAACACCAAGCGAAAGCGTAAGTTCTTACAGAAAAAGAGCTCTAAAGGAGGAAATAAAGTACTGCATGTTTGAGCAAAGGAGAAATCTTGGACATGATAAAACTCAACGACGAAAACACACCGTCTGGCTTGCAGAAGAAATTGTATTTTTCATGTTCAAAACTTCAATACATACTAATTTGAATAACTCATTCTGTGTATATTAAGTCGATTAATATAAATTTGTTGAATAAAATTATAAAATCTTAAAAAATGATTTCGTTTGTAACGTCAGAGAATAACGTCAAAAAATAATCCATCGAATACCACACGAGAGTTCGATAAATTTGATAATAATTCTCCAAGAATTTTCTCAAACTTGTTGCCATTTGGCAATAGCCACTCGAGCCCTTCGGGCTCTCGTGTCTATTGCCTGGCAACAAGTTTTCTAAAATCTGTCGAATTATTTTCAATTTATTCTCACTTTCTTGTGATATTACTTATGAAAATATTTTAGATTTCATCAGCATCGTGAAATACTCATGAGTGATGAATTTCATGGAAATACGTTCAGTAGTTTCCCGTATAAATATGGGTGAGGTTCCTCGTGAAAGACCCTGTTTTTTACTTCTTCATACCTGTATAGGGTTTAGCTATATTACTACTATGTAGAGGTTGTGCCCATCATGAATGCGATGAAAAAATCGCGGTATTTTCGGGAAACCTCTCTCTCCACCTGCCATAAATCGAATGACATGAAGAACATCCATTCAATACAGCCTTGCCACGCAATCTATACACGAGAAGAATGGCGACTATTTCTCGCCTGGCGTCGAGAATAGAATCAGTTTCCGCGAGCAGAAAAGAGATCCGAACACCTTGTGGAAAAAGATTTATTCGGAGCTACTTTGCATGCAACAAAAATACCGTTCTCTTTATATGTAAAACATATCTATTATTGGCGTCGTTTGAGCGTTGCGCCGGCACTATTTGTAGACGAAAGATCCCTTCTCCAGATATTCCAGACCGGAGCGTGCCATTATCCTGCAAATGGGAGAGGGTGGAATACGCTCTAACCCATCAGAGTCATCTATTTCGATGGGTAAGTTTTATCGATAAATTTTCGGGAGCATTAAGGATTCAGCTGTTTTCAATTGTTCACGGTTGTACCTGCGTTCCTATCTGTTTCAGGGAGACGTATCCCTTAGAAGCAGGGATGATTAATCAAATTGAGTTATGGCTGATTGAAACCAGGCAATGATTAGCCTGTTGTGCGGGTAAGTGGAACGCATCAATCTAGGATGGACAAATGGGCATCTGTTTCAAGTAAGAGTGGTTGAGTGAATGTATAATACCGGATCATTTGAACGAATATTGAAGGTAGGTTCCAGAGAAATTAGAAAGCAAGAAAAATAGACAGCGGCAGATTTCACTAAGTCATCTCCTTTTTGAAACAAAATTTCAGAGGATACATAGCCAAGATCGAAGTCCTAGGTATTCACGAGAGAGGAGAATACATTTCAGATGCCATTCCTGATAAGCAATATTCATTGAAAAAAACTGAGCAAAGGTAATCAAATTTATATTTAATCCTTTCAGTAGGATTTCAATTCGTGCACTACATCCTTAAGAGACTTCAGCCTTCAAAATAAGAAACGTATACCGCCAGATGGCTTAATAAAACAAATGTTGGGGCGCAGGGAATATAACAAGAAATCCTAAACAGAACTAGATCTCACACTGGCTGTATAACACCTTAATTTTCCTTAACCAGTCAGCTGCGAGGTAATATCTGCGGGGCGTGTCATTTAAAAGAAATTCAATTCCATCTTAGAATCCACAATTGTAATAAACAATTAATTTTCTTCAATCGACGGCTGAAACGAACCTTAGTAAATTGTCGTTGATATAAATAGATATTTATCATTTCGAATAGAAAAATTAAAGGAAATAAATTTCGCGAAAATAACACATTGTTGTAATATTATTTACAAAAAAAACGGTAAATTCTAAAAAAAAATGAGATAGACGTTTGATTAACTGAATGGATGTGGTGAAATGTTACAAAATAACCAGAAATGATGGGGAATATCCTTTTCATTCATTTAATACTAATATTTTTATGTTCGACTGCTTCATGAACACTTGATTCATGAATTCGTTTAGCGTCCATAATTGACTACTTTATTGGACTCGACTGTCACAGTCTTCTCGCGATATTGCAATTTTCTTCGTTTCACACAACTGGTTATAGGCCGCATGCAAATTTTCATAAGCACTTTTAGTGGGTAAGAGAGATTCTTTGGCGCTTGCGGCTGAATTTTCTACGCTTTTCTCTCCCGAACTATCTATTTTCGGGATTATTATGACGTTCGTCACAGAAAGTAAACAAATTTGTTCAGTGAGGTTGCTAAGGTCGCTGATGATTACTAAGGTAAGAAAAGCAAAATCACACTTAATGTTTTCTTGAAATGAAGCGAAGAATATATTCATTGCTATTTCATAAAATAAAATTTCTGCATTACAGTCAAACATAAATCATTGTATGCCACCCGTACATAATTAGGCTTATGGACTGGCCCAAATTATTGGCTTCGCTCGCTTTGCTCGCTCTGCTATAAACTTTTGGACTCGTCCATAAAGACCTAATTTATGTACTTGTTACATAAATAGCTATTTCCGCAAATCGCTAGGAAATTTTGACATTCCTAACAAAACATGTCATAGAGAAAGACAAGATTTCCCAACTGTTAGGAAATATTCAATTCCTTACTGTAAGGAAATGATATTTCCTTACAGTTGTCAGTGTTCTACGTAAGCATATTCATACTTTTTTCTAGATTTTTTTGGCAATAATTCTAATGAAGCAGTATTCACTGCCTCAACCAGCTTTTTTTTATTATTTTATCTTTATACACTCATACATCTCCATCAATCAGAAAAAATAAATCGTTTCTGAGTCCCTTTTTCTTTCAAGGATGTAGACCCTTAAGGCGTCCAACAATTTTTTGGACACAATAGATCGCATAATAGACGTCTTTGTGAACATCAGTCCCTCAGTTCGCCCCACATAGACCACATAAATTCTATTCAAACTGAGAATGGTACTCCTGAGATTGTAATGAATTGAACATAATCATAGTCAGCCTGTTCTAGTCCTCATTTCACCCTAATAAAGCTGAATGTTAATAATTCTCAACGAATGTTAATTCACTGAGTTTGTTCAGCGTCAGGTCAAAACCACTTGTTGCTCCCTAAAGCGGAAACAGGATATTCACCTATATACCTTGTCTATGCTCGCAGTTCCTCATTCGTTTCATGTAGATCGTACTAGATAAGATGAAAGTTTTCATTCATCGCATACTTGTTATCAAAACTTTTACTCCAATTGTTCAATATACCCAGAAAATTATTTGAGCACAATCAATCCCAAGCAACATAATACTATTGATTTGATAAACAAAACTTCGTATCTCTTCTCGAAACTGATGGTATCGAAAGAAACATGTTGCAAACGAAACGTAAAAAATACTGCGAAAGCCTAGATGATCTTCGGAATGTTAAGTTTGCTGTCCGAAAAAAGTCCTAAATACTTTTAGTATTTGAATTATCATTGGGAGAGTACTGTTGAATTGATGAAAAGAAAAACTGCTACCAATACACAAGTTGAAAAGAAAGTGAATATTATGAAACACGGAATAATATCCCCACATTCATTACAAATCGACAAGGCCAAGTTGAATTCACAAATTGTTCGAAAAACCAAGATAAGCAACCGGAAGATAAATAGTTTGTACCCCACAGGTTCACCCTAACTGGATCGATAGATGCGTGTAATACACGGGGAAACGGTATTCTTGAAACTCTCGTAGTGAAACACCGAGCTGAATCAGAACAAATGAGGCAATAAAGTCTTGTTGCATGCCTGATAAACAATGCAATCAACCCTTGTAGTAGATGTTTTCATTAGCGAACTCTACGAGAGCGAATTCCTTTTCGAAGCGATTCTCGATATGAATTATGTTCAACTAATTGGAATTAAATGAATACTATTAGAGGTATTTACAGAGTGACTGACTGACCCAAGGACAGAGGCAGGTTAATTCTTTCCTCTCGTACTCAACAAGCTGGACCGAAAAAGTTCCCTCACTAAGCAATTTAGAACTGCGAAAAATGAAGGGCATAATCACGGGACACTGTCCTGTGAATAGTCATCTTCGGAATAAGGAAAAGGTTTCTGGAGATATCTGTCGAGAAGCCACCGAAAAAGCTGAACACCAGCTTTGCAATTGTGAAGATGTCTTCGGGAAAAGGCTGTTTCTTGAAACCGGAACAAGTTATAGGCGAGGCAGAATAGAATAAAATAGAACAGAATAGAATAGAATAGAAAAAAAAGGAAAAGAAAGGAAAGGAAAGGAAAGGAAAGGAAAGGAAAGGAAAGGAAAGGAAAGGAAAGGAAAGGAAAGGAAAGGAGAGGAAAGGAAAGGAAAGGAATGGAAAGGAAAGGAAAGGAAAGGAGAGGAAAGGAGAGGAAAGGAAAGGAAAGGAAAGGAAAGGAAAGGAAAGGGAAGGAAAGGAAAGGAAAGGAAAGGAAAGGAAAGGAAAGGAAAGAAAAGGAAAGGAAAGGAAAGGAAAGAAAGGAAAGGAGAGGAAAGGAAAGGAAAGGAAAGGAAAGGAAAGGAAAGGAAAGGAAAGGAAAGGAGAGGAAAGGAAAGGAAAGGAAAGGAAAGGAAAGGAAAGGAAAGGAAAGGAAAGGAAAGGAAAGGAAAGGAAAGGAAAGGAAAGGAAAGGAAAGGAAAGGAAAGGAAAGGAAAGGAAAGGAAAGGAAAGGAAAGGAAAGGAAAGGAAAGGAAAGGAAAGGAAAGGAAAGGAAAGGAAAGGAAAGGAAAGGAAAGAAATGTTTGGTTCGAATATGCATCAAAGCCAATTAATATTACCTTTTCCAAATAAGTTAGAACAAAATAACCCCATCGAACCCACTCATCGAAGGTTTATCGAGGAAACTGTCCCTCATCTAGGTCAAGATTTCATTCGGTTAATACAGATATAACGCCGGTTCTTCATGTCCATTCGCCCAAAAACACAAGGGTTTTTCCGATAACTTCCATACTTGAGAAATTGCCCCGTTGCATTGCTTAAGTGATCCGCGAAACCTTGCATCATTTCCACCAGGTTCTACGAGATGCCAGAGGAGATATCGATCGAATGTCTGTGGTATGACAATGAAGTTTTCATTCAATTCAGTCGATACAAACAAACCCTATCTCCGTCCAGTGAAGTTCACGAATTGTACTGATATTTTTACTCTGCCGTGTCAAGTCCCAAATGCCCTATTGATTTTCGAGGAATGGAATTGCATAACGAATGAAATCTCGCGTGACCAAGCATCAACTTCACACCGAAACCATCGTTAACGATTAACCGTAACCTAATGGATCATACCAGCTGGAGCGATAGCTCCGACGAAGGTAGGCAGTGTGTCATATCTGGAAATTTCAGTTAATTAATAAACGTTTCGGTCAACAATTAATTTCAATCAGTTTTGGGGAAGATATGGAATTCGTCCCTCTGGAGTGTATTAATAAACACATCCACTATTAGGGTTGATTGTATTGTTTATCAGACAAGCAACAAGGCTGTGTTGCCTCCATTTGTTTCTATTCGACTGGCTTTAGCTCGGTGCTGGACCTACACCATCGAAATGATACTAGCTATGGCGTGGTGCAGCAGATGAACACAATGGCATTTCATGTCAATTAAATTGGTCTCCGCCACAGTGTGAGAAGTGGGATACCTTGGAATTGTATAGCGTGGCAAATTTGAATGAGTCAATCGTGAATGCTAATTTTGAGAATAAGTTAATTTGATGACATAAATACACTGCGCAAAAAAATTAACGCATATTATGGAAATCTCAAATTTATTCTACAACTGAAGGTGTTCTCAATTATAATTATATGCATGCATATGTTATCCACTTTCAAGGTTTTTCTTCAATACAGTAGTTTTCTCCCAGCAGGAAGAAAAAAAGATGATATTATCAGATTTTGAATGTATTGGCTCCATTCGAAAATCAGTTGTTTTCGATCAATTCTAGTGATCAATAGTTTTTCTTTCGTTTGAAACGCGAAACACGCAATTTGACCCAAGAGGAATGTGCCCAAGCGGTAGTTTTGCTAGAAGAAGGGTGGACATACACAAGAATTGCAGAAAAGTTTGGAGTTTCCCATACAAGTGTGTCCATAATGTTGCAGAGATTCAGGGAGACAGGTTTGAATGTCCGAAGACCAGGACAGGGTAGACCACGGGTAACAACTGCCAATCAAGAACGTTACTTGAGAGTTTCTTCGTTGAGACAAAGGTTGGCAACCGCTCGCCTCCTTCAAAATCAGCTTGAGCAAACTCATGAGGTGCAAATTAGCACTCACACAATAAAAAATCGCCGCAGAGAATATGATTTAAGGCCTCGTGTCGCGGCAAGAGGCCCAGCTCTTACCCAAGCCCATCGAAAGGCGCGTTTGGATTTTGCGAGAGAGCATATCCATTGGGAAGAGGCCGATTGGGAAAGAGTTCTCTTCACAGATGAATCTTGATTCTGCCTCTACCATTGTGATCGACGTTCCCTTGTATACAGACGTCCACATGAAAGATATGCTCAGTGCAATTTCCTGAATACTACTGGTTTCGGGGGAGGATCGATTATGGTATGGGGTGGAATATCTTTGACTGCTCGCACAGACCTAGTGGCCGTTGATAATGGAGCTATGAATGCTGATAAGTATATAAGGAACATTCTTGAAGAGCATGTAGTGCCATTTGCCCCATACATTGGTGAAAATTTCATTTTTATGGACGATAATGCCAGACCCCATCGTGCGCGCATCGTTCAGGAGTACCTTGAAGTGGTTGAAGTCGCTCGAATGGAATGGCCAGCAAGAAGTCCAGATCTCAATCCGATTGAGCAGGTTTGGGACAACCTCGATAGAAGGCTGAGAAGTTCAGAAAATCATCCAGCTACTCTTAATGACTTAGGAATCCAACTCGGAGAAATCTGGGAAGGATTGAATCAGACCATTTTAAGATCACTCATTTTGAGTATGAACCGTCGTTGCCAACTGTAATTAACGCAAGGGGTGGAAATACCAAGTATTAAATCACTTATCAGCATTTCAGTAAGTATTTTGAGATTTGTTCATTTCTCTTCTTTCACATGAGATTCGGTAAGATCCTGAATTTTTAATTTTTTTGCGCAGTGTACTTTCGAATCCAAGATACCGATCTTGGTTTCGAGCAATTCTTCAAAAGGTGGACTAGCAAGGAATCGAGGCATATCACAACTATTGTTATTCAATTAAGCAATATATTCAACTTAACTGATTTGCGCTGACATTGTCTACTGTGATTTTTATCGATTTTGAAATCAACAGCATGTTTCATTTGTTATTGTGTTATTTCACCCTATCCCACTCAATTATATGATAAGAGACCGCAACAATAATAATAATATTTTCCCAAAATGATCAAGAACTATCAAAATATCCCTTTGTATACAGAATACAAAAATAACTTCCATTTAACTCTATGATCTCCTCTTCATGTCAAAGTGTTGAAACCATAATACGACCTGTTAACGTTTCAGAGTTAACATTTCTCCCAAATAAATATATCATAAATCCCAGCTGGCCCGCTCTTCGCAGTAGGAATTTAAATAAAACCGTGTATGTTTCAGGCTTCCACAATGCCCTTCTATCTATAAATTTTTTCAATATTTAATATCCCCATTTGCAAGGCACGGTCGATGTCACCGCCAGATGTCGGTGGAGTCACACTTCATAACCTTACTATAGCACGAGTTTCCTCCACTTCCGATCTACATCCGGTGCGAGCGATCCATCGGAGTCTTATAACTAATATCTGGGGGTCCTGAGACGATCTCCAGAAGTTCCTATTGGAGATATATTTCATCTGGATGCGAGGAAGTTGTCTGGACAATGTTCGGAGTACGGTGGGAATATAATTTTCAGCCAATTCGGATAATATTATAGCTTCCAGGAAGGTATCGGAGTCTCTTGGTTCTTATTTGATTCACCGCCAGGTGGGAAATGTATTTTTTATCGAACTGTGAAATATTTGGACGAGCATTGAATTCGAAGTAACGAAGATAGAATGGATAAGGGGAAAAAAACTGAAACACTAAAAACAGCGTTGAAAGAATATCACATATATTAAAACAAGTGCTCCGAAATAATAAAATATACCGAGTATAAATATACTCCATCCACTTTTATTTAATCACATAGGAGGTCATGGTTTCGTTTTCAGGAGTTGGTGCACCTGATGAAAAGTCTGTGCGCGTATAGAAAATATCGTTAGTGACAAAACGACGTTGCCAGTTCCTTTGTTCACATCAAAGTAAAAGAATCAAAGATATTCCACATTTTGTTAGTTCGAATCGATCGGCGATATTGGGGCGAAATATCGATAGGAAATCGCCTATTTTCCGTTCTTCGTCGTCCAGAAGAAGTTTTCAGTCGATATGAGAAATTTCGTGCAAGTGTCATTTTTTCCTTTCACGACTTTTGGCGTGAGTACGAACGGCAAATTTGAATTGGACCAAAAATCGATTTATAAGCATAAATAAAGCGAAAGTAAGTACAAATCGACCTTTCTACACTTGATAACGAAGTTTTTTAAGGTATCTGGCCGTTTAAAACGATTTCAAACGAAATTCTGGTCCCTCAGAAGTTTGGTTAGTTTCGGTATCGTTTTTGATGTTCAAAATTTATTTGGAATGTGTAAATGGACAAAAAGACTTCTTCATACGATCTTCTAACGAAAGCGACCGGAAAATATGGTTCAGGTAGGATTTTCGAAGAATTATGAGGAAAGAACTTGCAGAATGAAATTGCACGATTTTCGTTAGTACATAAACGGGTTCTGGATGGCCATCATCGGTCTCTAAATGATTATTGTTGGTCGTTTTCACGTTTCAGAAAAAAAAACACGTCGAAAAAGCTGAAAAAAAATAAGAATTATGTCTATATTGCATTCAACGGTAGTTGAATTCAGATTCCGATGAATTGAAATGTGTCACTGGAGCATTCCTATCAATCCTTTGCCGAAAGTAGAAATAGGCTATATTGAACCAGAATACATCGGTTTTTTCCATATTCCAGGAGTTTGTGTCTTATTTTAGAACAGGTGAATAATAAATGTGAAGCATATGCTTGACCTATTACATTTTATTTGTACAAACCTACTGTGGTAGTAATGTATGAATATTTTTTAAACTAATAAACTACTATACAGTCAGAATATTTTACTCCTTGTTCATAAGATCAAATAAATGAAATGTATATCTATAAAACTTTCAGAAATTGACATTCTTGCTTGTGCCATACATTTTGTTTAATTGTTCATACATTTTTTGCATAGGTTTTTGAATGAACATTTATTATTATTGACTTTCACGTAAAAACTTTCGGGTCGCGGAGATCTATCTGCGAATAACATTGACAAACGGACTCAGTCATTCATAAACCGAATAAAGTGGCATTACACGTCCAGAAGGACCGCCATTAGGATGAAGAAGTATCCGAACTCCCGAAGGAGATATGAGGGTTGAACTGCAATGAAAAGGTTAGTGCCGAAGTATTGCCACATGACAAATAGTCCAACCAGTAAGAATACCTCGAAGAAAGGGCAAATATATGAAAATGGAATTGCTTTTTTACGTAAAGTATACGGCCGGCTCGAGTGGGATTCACGCATCTACTCCAAAAGATAAAACACACCGAATTCTTAGAAATTGGTTCTTTGCCAGGCCAATTTATTTCCTGCATTTCCACCCATATCGTGAATTTAGCGAGAATTTATATGGGCCCGCAATAAAACTATTACCGTATTGAAGCTATTTGCATATTTATTGGAATCGTATCGGTGCGCTCTACGAAGCTGTTTCCTATTAATCGACGTTTATATCTGCTGTAATACCGGATATTCCATGAGGTTCTTGTAAACCGCAATCGATATTCATATCATTCATAATCTTATCAATGGTAGGCAGGCCATGATTTCGTTAACCGTTCGCGGTTTTTTTATGAGTGGATGAAAAATGAATTGTATTTTTGGATGACCATTCAATCTCTAGTTTGATATAAATGGAACGCTGGCTTATTCCAATGGATATCAGATGCTGAAGTGAAGAATTGAATAGAATTTTGGATGGATGTTAGATCACCCACTATGATTTTAATCATGGCGTATGAAAGAGCAATTAGTGATTGCTTATTACAAAATGGCGAATGCAACGGTTACAAAATATATGATAATATTATTATGAATTGGATTGTGGAGAATTCTCACACATGCGCAGGAATGGATCTCTCTAGAGTCTAGACGACTGTACGATCAAATGTCTTTTAGATCGAGGGTCTATGACGTTTTTATTCAGAGAGGGAAATCTCTATACAAACGCAGTTCTAGTTTATCACAACGTTTGTTCTAAACGACTAATTATTATTTCTGGATTATAGTGAAGTTCATGAGCTCAAAATCCATTTGAGAGGACGTGTCTCGACGAAGAAGTTGACTGTAATGGAAAACCGAGAAAATATTAGATCTTTTCGCCTTTACTTTTGGGAATCTCACTTCAAATATAGACAGAAATCGAACAATTTAGCCAAAAATTAGTTTTTGTCTCGAATTATACAAAATTTCGACAATAATTATCGCATTTAGCTACGAAATGGTCAATGCACAAGTTACAAAATATTTGAGATGAAAAGATTTGGATTCTGGAACATTCTCACACATGCAGACAAAAGGATCTTTGGAATAAAAGGACTCTTGAGGATCTCACGCTGAAATATCCTCATGAAAAAACCGTAGTCAATACGTTGTATATGTACAATTCACACTTCAACAAACTCCCTCACGAAGCGAATGTTTCAACTGGATTATTAGACTGACGGTAGATTCTCACGTAATGTGAGAAAAAGCTTCTCATTTAATATATTCTCCATTCACTCCATTTCACCAGGTAAAATTCGAAGAATAAAGGTACTCGAATAAGCCAACAAAACTTCTGAACGAACAGCAGACTTATAGAATTCCCCACCTTTTTACACAATTTGTAATCTTTCACTATGAAAATGTAGTAATACTACGAATCCCGTGGGACGATATACATTCAAAAAGTGTCTTTGATTTCTCCAAGTTCACACATTCAATTTTTCACTCAGAAGCTTGATTTTTTTTTAAATTGGAGTAAAAGGATGTCTTTAGGTCAATCCAAGTTTTTCTCTTTGGAAGAATTTTTCTTTATCATGAAAAAATCGGCTACGGCACCGATTCTCCATTCATAAAGTGCCTCCTATTTTTCACGCCCTCAAATTTTCACCTGGAAGATTGATTTTTTTTATTGAAATTGAAAGATGTCTTGAGGGCACTCCAATTTCGTCTTTTTGAAATTATTATTTTTCGCACGAAAACTCGGGTTGAATTTGAGGCTCTATGAAAATTGATTTTATAATTGTTTTTCCGTACTTGTTCATCAATTTTTTTAGAAAATTCATTGGAATGCCCTCGACAAATCAATTTTCTATATGAAAAAAATATTCCATCCGGATAGGCGCTCAAATAATGCAAAAAATAATGCGAGAAATACTGAAAAGACTTCCTGAAAGTGTGTAATCGCAGAAAACTGTCTGAAATTTCAATAGACTTAAAAAATTCAAGCTTTCAGGTGGAAAATTGAGGGCGTGAACTTTAAGAATGGTATGCACTTTTTGAATGGAGAATCGGTGCCGTCGGCCAGAGTATAACGTCCCCTTGAACCTCAAAAGAACTATCTTCATTCACAGAGTTGAAAACGATTAAATAGAAATTAGCATTGGCAAAGTCTCTTAGAATTATTTGACATTTCACTATTACCAACCTGCGTCAGTTTCAAATAAAAATACTCGATAAACCTAAATCTTGGATAACCGGGATATAAATGGAGCATTCGTACAAATCCAAAATTTTCTCATTTGGATTTGGTGAGCTCTAAAGGTGGAATTCTGAAAAGTTGCAGTGCATGTAATACAGAAATCCATGACATGTATTTCAGGATGATGTATTCGCCAGATATGGATGCATATTTGAAAATATGCATATGAAATTGAATGGCACACAATATTGCCTTTTCTGAATGTTAGGACTCTTCTCGAACCCTACCATTCAGACTATTTTTATGTTTGCATGAGTGAGGATGTTCCAAAACCCAAATCCATATAACCCTGATATTTTGCGACTGATGCATTCGCCATTTTGCGACTAAAATGATTAAATAATGTATTGACGTTCAGGACAGTGTGATGGTTGGTTGGGATCAGTAAAACATTAACTATCGGAGAGTGTGGAATACATAATAAGCCATACAGAACATTGTGAAATACAACTGCGTTTGTAAAAATTAATCTCGACTGAATGGTTCAGATACAATGAAGTGTCTGCCAATGTGTAAAAAAAATTCCAAACAACTCCATATGCGATTATTTTAATGAGAACTCATATCGAGTGAATTCATAATTCTGAAATCAATATATTTTTCAAATTTTCTCTTTTGAATTATGGATTGATGATTCGGGCAACCATACTTTAGGCTATTCTTGTGTTGAGAGAACAGAAAAAAAGCCTATATTCTATATAAAGTCTATATTCAACATTAAATCTGCACACTGCCAGCATTGTACAATTACAGAGGCCTTCAATTCATACAGAAAAACCCATATTACTTCGGGAAATATAGAAAGAAAGACTGACTCATACATCACGAGAAAACAATTTTCGTTCTATCCACAGCATCACTGAGCATCCACCGAAAGATTCTGTACATGTGTATCAGCCTGTTTATCTCGTAGCCCATGCATCTAAGAGAAAAAAAAACACTTTTCCGAAAATTACAACTTGAGTTTCTTGTTTACGTAGACTGTAGAGGATTATAATTTGGAAGAATAAATTTCATTTTGTAGAGCTAATTAGGTAGTAGAATTATAATTTTTCCTTTTCGAATTAGACGTTTTCCAGTTTCATTGTGAGCATATTGATATTAATGCAGTATTTTTTCACTATTATTTGTCTCGGAATGAATCTCAATGTTTTCTTCAACATAATGTGCACTCTGAGTCCCATATGCACAAATTATCCCTAAGAGCCTATCAGATTGGAATAAACTTTGATTCTTTGTTTTTGTATAATGTTTGTTTTAATTTTGTACTGAATAATAGTTACTTTTGGACTGTGAAAGCAAAGGTTTGCTGTTGATATTATTGCTGTTTTTTATATCAATACAATTGTATACTTTTGTTCATACATAGATCTATTCAATAGTATTTTGATAATATGCAGTTGAGTTTGTAATATTGAATGAATGTATAAAAATGAGAAGATTGTCCTCAAATAATTTTGGATTTATTTTCAAATCATATACCAGCATTTCGAAGACATAACGTGATGATTTATCAATCTAATATTCTAAAATTATCTGGTTTCTGGAGATATACTTGTGAAAGTGTGAATTGTACACGAACAACATGAGGACTTCGATTTTCTAGAAAGAAATCCAATTATACGACCTTTTAGGGACCCATCATTGAAAAAAATTTCTCGTGGTAATGTCGTGTCGTGTCGCTTCTGCCAAGAAGCCACTGAGACAGCCAAGCACTTGTTATGCGAATGTGAAGCTGTTCATCGGAAAAGACTACAACACCTTGGCTTCTGGTTTCTAAAGCCGGAACAAGTGATGGATGTAGCCCCCAGAAAGGTGATAAAGTTCATGGAGACACTATTGCCTGACTGGTAAACAGCGCGGGGATGCACAATAGATCTTTAGGTCAAGGTGCTTGCGAGTTCATATGATCTTCCGCCCCTCCTCTAATCTAATCTAATCTAATGTGTGAAGATGTTCTAGAATCCAAATCATTATACCTCATATATTTTGTTACCTACGCATTCGCCATTCTGTAACTAAAGAGTTAATTCACCAAATTTTGTGTAATTTGGGATGAAATCGGCAAGTTATGTTTTACAGAAATAAAAATTTCAAAATACCAAAACAAAAAGTGAATTGCTCGTTTCATGGACATATTCGATCCCTTCCCTAATTATTCATAAAGACCTCGCACTTTCCCGTAATCGGATCGAACTGCTCCAAAGCCGTATTTTTCAGTTCTTAATCAATGGAAATCCCTTCGGTGATAAACGTCAAAATCTAGAAAAACCGGGTTAATAACCAGCTTACTGAGTTGATGTTGGAACTTATCCGTAATGTCACCATTGTAGAAGTTGAATCGCTCGCAATTCTCGACAACATTGGGCGTGCAGTGTAACAGAAACTCCACAATGAGGCTTTCCGAGGCATTCCTGAGGTCTATTATAGTGTCCGTTGTATCGCTTATTGCCTCCACTTCCGCTTGATTCCATTCAAAGGTCTCTGGAAACAGAGCGAGTACTTGAGAAAATGACGAGGTTGTCATATGGGGATGAGAACAGATGATGATTCCTACCCTTGTCAGAGCCGTAAATACTTGTTAGTGCTTCCTTTCTTTGGGTTGTATGTTGAGTTCGCATCGTTACAGCAGTTATTGATAAGCTTCCTCTTTCATAGTTTTAAGAGAACATATCGTTTATTATTATTTTTTTTTCACAGAATATGTCAGATTCAGAAATGTTGACATAATGGTAATAATGAATCGATAAACATTTCATCATCATCATCATTGTCATCATAGCGGTGTTGTATCAATTCGTTCTTCAGATACAGGGTTACGAAAATTCACGAAAAAAGCACTTATCTTTCCATATCTTCGGAACCGTTATATCAAACTTACTGAGTTTTAGTGAATTATTCACTGTATCCATGATACATATTCTTCATCCATCACTTCTTCAATATTCCTCCACGTGGAAAAGTTACAGCCTGGCCGACTCATAAATCCACGCAAAAATAATCAAAACCAGATCCTTCGCCAATTCGCGCCCGATTGACGAATTCGATAATTTTGAGTTCCCTTTGTTTTTCCATGAATTTGAAAATATATAATGAGTAGCATGAGAAATGAACGAAGGGGGATAGAACAGATTCTTGAAAACATATTAACTGAAAATGAGATGATTATTCTTATGAAAGAACAATCAGATAGCAGAGAGAACAAATCAGGAATACTTTGCTTCAATAAAAAAACCATCTACCTTCAAGTGCAGTTTCATACTTCTCTGACGTGTGAACAATTTTCTGACATTCTCACAAACCGAATCCGGTGAAGCTCTGAGGGTCATGAAACTGGAATATCCTATATCCTAATGAGTTTCATGGAGGATATAACTTTACAATTCCATCGTTTATTCTCATAATTATCGGAAGCATTTCAGGATGAAGTGAGCGGGTTAAATGTGAATATAAGCTTCCCATATCCTTAATATTACGAAATTTCAGTAACAACTTCTGAAAGCTGAAAGTTGGAGGAATGTTGGTTGCTCTAAGATACGAGTAGTTAGTTGTTAGGGTTGAATTGGGGTTCTATCAGAACGTTACGCCACTTTGGGATACGCGTAGTTCCAAATTTCTATGTATTTAATCAGGAAATGAGGAATTCGTTTCTTTCAGTTATTTCTATTAGATACATCCTGAACTCATCTGGTGAAATTTTCAATTAAAGTCTAGGAATAATTTGAACATTTTATGATTGATAATTGCCTTGTATACAGGGTCCTGCAATAGTGCGTTCTTCTTCCATAGCTGCCGAACCAGACATCTCAGAGATTTCGTTGGAAAGTAGACCTCTTGTACCTTCATTTCTGCATCGCAGGAAATTATTTTCTGATATACAGGGTGTCCGCGATAAATGTTATTCAACAAATGATTTTTTTAGTGGATCACCCCCTATATTTTCACATATTTTCAATGACCTTTATAACCTCTTTCATGACGCGAAATCTTAGATACATTTTTCCAACAGTTCAGATCTTATTCGAAGAAAACTGCAAAAATGTGAGGGAAAAGCAGTTCAGTAAAAGTCTTCTGACGATTTCCAGAAGCGATAGAAACATGAATTTGAACTGAAAGTTTTTCAATTGAAGGATTTGCCTTGACATGGTTCCTAAACGATCAACCTGTCATATAAAAGGTGTCCGTTATTAAGGTCCAAATATGGAGAACTAAAAATTATTATTTCTCGATTTTTTCGAATGGAACAACCTATATTTTTTTCAAAAATAATGTAGACAATTGACAACCTTACATTTTCTCAGAAGTAACCTCAGGATTATTTTAACTCACGCATCCAGCAGACACGAAAAATGATATCGCAACTGAAAATTTTATTCAAATAATAACATAATAAGAACTAACGGATATTCAAAAGAGGTTAACAATGAAATAAAACAAAATGAATAATTATTGACAAACTTCAAAACCTTCTCAGAATCATACTTCCTGAGCATCATCATAAAAATGATATTTCTTTTCCGTACAAGCAATACATATTGATCACGTATTCAACCTATTATATCAGTTTTTATCGGCTTTCCAAAAAAAATATTGATCAAGTTATTGCTACTTAGAGCTCAAAGATACTTTCGAATACAGTGAATCAGTATGAATTTTTGGAAAAAATAGGATGGTTGATATGATTTTCATGTTAAGGCAGTGCCACAGAACCTGTTTTTTAAGGAAGTCGAACTTATGCTGCCCAATATCCCGATAGGAAACAAAAATTCATACTGATTCACTGTATTCGAAAGTATCTCTGAGCTCTAGTAGCAATAACTTGATCAATATTTTTTTGGAAAGCCGATAAAAACTGATATAATTGGTTGAATACGTGATCAATATGAATTGCTTATACGAAAAAGAAATATAATTTTTATGATTATGCTCAGGAAATATGATTCTGGGAAGGTTTTGAAGTTTGTCAATAATTATTCATTTAGTTCACGCTTTTTTTTAGTGGAAATTTTCGTTATAATATGCTCTGAGCCTTTCGTCGTATAGCCTTTATTGACCTATTATCAACTTTAATTCTATGAGATTTTATCACAATTATTCAGAAATAGTAATGAAAATTCAACTCGATTAACATATAGTAGGAAATGAGCAATTTTCATGATATGGACTCAAAGAGTATTTTTACAGGTTGTATTATTTATGATTTCTCATTGTGTAATCAAAAATAAAATTTGAGAAAAACTTGCAAAGGATGACAGTTCATGCTAGGATTTTGGAGAATAATCAGAGGGTGTTGTTCTTATCGAAACATTATTATAGATTCAATACGTAATCTATCAAACTAAGTAGAGATGCTAATTGGTGGTGGTATTTCCTAAAGACGATTTATCAATAATTCATGATATTGGTTGACCCATCTGACTTATTCAAATTTGAGTGGTCAGGTTACCTCCCAGAGGGACAAAATAATATGATGATGATTTTTATGTAAAATATCCTCCTCATGAAAAAAATTGATGGGTCCGAGCGATTTCACAAAGTCTTGATTCTCCTCCTAGACTTCTACTTTCTTTTCAATGTGACACCCTGTTGTATCATTAAGGTTTTGGGAGCTCGAGAATGAAGTATTAACTCAGAAAAAATCAAGAAAAAAAAAAGACCTTCAAACAATAATTAGATTGGTTATTTCGTGCAACTATTCGCGTTACCGTCCTATCAACATCGAATTTGTGCACAGCATCATGTAGCTTTCTTTTTGTACCGTTCTCATCTCTTTATCCGATGAAAGGCGGCATTACCATAATCAGTGGCAATAATGCCGTCTGAGGGTGTATTTTCCACCTCGCCGTTTTTTCCCGTGGCCCGAAAAGACGTCGGTATTGTCGATTCCATTGGCGGAATCGCACTCGAATCGGCGCGAGGTCAGTTCTGCGTTCCCGGAATCCGTTGTTTTCCCGAAAATCCAATGATTCGGAGTTTCGGGCCAGCCGCTTCGATTCGACGGGAATGGGATTGCAGGTGGCCCGAAACAGTATTGGGTTCAGATGCCGCGCGACCACAACGCCGTGTGTTCGTTCGCGTGTTATGCCCGTATTTTCTGCCCGCCGAGAAGGATGACGTTCGCGCCAATTTTGACTGTGACGGTGTTGATTCTCTGTAATGTGACGGTCAACGGTGAGTTTGGTTGTTCGAGTTCACTTACTATTAAGGCTTGTCTAATGCACGTGTGCTTTCTGTTGAAATTATAGGTTGAGTTTGAAAGAATATTCATGACATATTTCTTCAATACAAGCTACTGAAATGAAATAAATAACGTAACATTTCCTTCCGTAATTTATATTCGAAATGCTTCTTCTTAACGATAATCAACCAATCATAATCATTCTTGGGGGCCGACAATATTCAACTCCCTACTCAGTGATTGATATTTAACGATAAAACGAAAAAATGTTCGATAAACCGGATGAGATTTCCTCTTCTACATTTTTCCAACTGACTTCAAACCTAAACACAGTTTTCCCATGTCATTTTTCAAAATTCAGTGTCATTTTGAGAGGAAAAGGGTGTTGCAAATTCATGAAAAAAACACTTTTTTCACCTCAGCAGCAAAACCATCCGCATATGCCCTTCCAATAAATTGAAGCTCTTCCTCAATTTAATTGGTAGTAAATTAAAATATTCAGTAGTTTTTTGCAAGGAACTGGAGCTAATTAGGATTTATTATTTTATTATCATCAATTTATACAACTGCACTGGAATGCAAAAAAAACAAACATTTGCAAGAATAAACCCTTTCCTATGACACAATTTGTTGATCCAATGAAAGGAGGCGAAATTACGGTCAATGCAATTTAATTAGAAAAACTTTCTGTCGATGACGATCATGCTCATTTTCAATCGTTCCAGTATTTTATTGCAACGAGAATGATTGCATTGAAATCTAGAGTTTGTTTTATCAAAAATAAAACATCATCAAACTGGTTTTAGAGATCTTCTTTTTAAATATACAGGGTGTTTCCAAATTAAACGTGAACCTTGGAGGACACTTTCCTTTGACTCATTTGCTGTCGCTAGAGCCATCTTTATTGATAACCAAATATTAACAGTCTCACAGATATGTGAGTTATCGTGATTTTCAATATTTTTTTCACGTTGACCGAATGTTATTACAGTTATTTCCATCAGGAAAGGATATGATATGTATAAAAAAGCAGAAAATTCCTGTATTAGATTTTGATGAAGAAAAACATACACGTGCACAATTTCCGGAGAGAACAGACAGAGTAGCTGGAAGATTGAGAGTAAATTTCAGAAAGCAACTGAGGAACTTAGAAAGAGGGCACGTGCCAGCATCAGAAATCTTGCAGGTCATTTCGAACATAATTTATGTATACATTCCTAACTGAAATTCCGATATCAAATACCATAAAAATATTAAATTCGTTACTTTTCTTTCTTTGCTCCAATCCCCTTTCAAATCGAAATCTGCTGAAATGAAACTAGAGTTCACATTCTGAAGCAAACTTTTTCAAAGAAATGAAGAATTCGGCAAGTTTCCGAAATGATTTTATCATAAGTAAATTGTGGAATTCGGAAGTTGCAGGCAAATTGAAATTAGAAATTGACTATTCGTTTCTTCATATATCAACATTCAAATCATACTTATTCACAATATTTAAGATTGTGATAGTGTTGATTCTTTCTGATTTAATGAGTGAATGATTTTTATTGGTCGTGTGAATTCAATATGTAATGGAATATATATTATTCTTATGAAAAAAAGCAATAGGTACATATTTGTTTTGGACATCATGGTATGTGTAATTAAAAGGCGACATGGAATAGATCATTCAACAAAAAGATTGATTTATTCCCCGCTCTTAATCTCAGTATTAGCAGAGGGAATGTTAAATGAGACACCTCAGCAAAAACTCTGTCTCCACGTATAAGTGTTGGGATATTGGATTTGTTTACAGAATAAGCTGATATTTATATTGAAGTGACATCTTCTTCTTAGACTACAATTATTCCTTTCTCCAAATGAGTTGACAAAAGCAATTTTCAATAATCTGAAACAAAAAAAACAAGGGGAGAGAAATCGAGAAGGGAAAATCGATTAATATATCCATAATCAAATTGTTTTGAAGGTACCGACCCATCTCAAAAACGAAACAGATATTGAATGAATAGCCTTAAAACCATCTGAAAATTTATATACTGAACAGTTATTGACCAAATGGTCAATAGTTTGTTCTTCATGTCCACACTCACATCTCGGGCTATCAATGGTATATTCCATTTGAAAAGCATTACAACGACCTTGGCCTGTCCTAAGACGATTTGAAAGAAACCAATTTTTCCTACACAGATGAAAACCATGAACTTCTTCGGAAGGATCAAGTATTAAACTTTTATTGAAGAAATTATTTGTCCATTCCAAACTCCAAATTTCTTCATAATTCTTTTTAGAAGAGAAAAACTCATTAAGCCATAAAAGCTTTCTAGAGTTCAGTCTAGCTAGTCTTGTATCTGGCATATAGTTTATAATAGAAATAATTGTCCTTGATGATTTCCAAGAATTCTTCGAATCATACAATATTGTGTCACAATATGTACAATTAAATAGCTTGCCTTGAACTTAGGATGCCTAAGATGATAAGTCTGTTTCACATAATGCTACTGGAACAGAAAACCGAGCAGAAAACAGAAAACCGAATCCGGATCAGGATTTGGTTTTTATACACCGTATATGAAGGAATATCAGGGCGTATTACTATCATACAGAAAATTTTAGATTAACAACAATGCCACTCCAAATACTACTCATTTTCACTCGTAATCTCCTGCATCCTGTTAAAATCATTATGTTTCGAAGAACTCAGACTCTGTTTTATATCTCTATCATTCTCGTCCTATCATGTAACACGGGGTTTATACTTACATCTTATGAGCACTTTTATTTTCATATTATGACGTTGAAATATACCATATTCCTAGTTAGATATATCATTTCGTTACATAATAAAGACTTTTTTCCCCTCGCAACCCGAAGGAATAGCTAAAATATTCATTACTCAAAACAATATCATTTGATTCATATTTGTCAACTCTTAATCACTGGTTTTGGTAGCGTTTGAATGCTTCGGAATTCTCTCCTACCTGCATCTCAAATAATTTTTGTTATGTATCAACTCATTTCTACAGTTTTAACTTCCCTCATAGAATCAACGGTCCTTTTTTTGAATTCATACAGCAATTCATGGGATTTTCTTCTAAAACGTGATCAAATTTACTGAGGAAAAGTTTAATTAATTGATGTTCATTAACTAAACTTCCGGTGAGTTCCCGGATAAAATAGGACTGAGAAAAGAGCACCATAAGCATGTAATTAATCACGAATATATTTCCCAAAGGACCACAATTACAAAAAACGGAACAAACCACCTGACAACTCACTTACTCATCTAATTAAGTTCCCCTGTCCGTCTTTCAGTATGCATTACCTTCACCGAATCCCACACCGGTTCACCCCTCCGAATGCCGTATTTGCACCCCCAGCTACGTTGCCTGGCATGTTTTTCGATTCCACTCACTTCTTCCTGAGTTTATATCTAATTCACCACAATGAAACGGAAATGGCGAATTGCCATGTGAAAGTATTGTCAGGCGTAATCATTTCCAATTTCAGTTTCGGATATCTCCAGTATGTGGAATTATTTATGTACAATTGTGGGGGGCTGATTGTTCTCTGAAATTTTCATGGGGGAGTTCTGTGATGGATTGTGCATGTGTCAGGTTGTCTTTGTTTCTACGTTGGACATTTTTTCCCATTTCCTCCGAGTTTTTAGTTGTAGGTTGAGGATTCATTGGAATTTTATAATTGACTTTTTCATTTTCGATTGAAAGTTCTGAATATTCTCCAATTAGGTATTCAAGAGCAAATTTTTTTGTGGACGATAAAATGTTCTCTCGATTTCGTAACATTTCAAACGGTAGCTTCTAGCAAGAAATCTCATAGAACAACCACATCATTGTCATGACAATTTGGATGAATTGTGTACCCAAGCCACCGTTGTGAAGTTAGCCACATCCACACATACACTCAAAGACAAACAATGGCTCATGAAAACAAAATTCATAACTCACTCAAATGAGATCGCATCGCATTCAAATTTCGAAGTGGGCTTGATGGGTCGATGACAAATTGAATCCCCCTTCATTTGGAGACTTTTGAGCCTCAGGGAGGGAGTTATGGGGGTTTTTGGGGGTGATTTCTGACTAAAATCATAACTCGACGAAATTGGAGTGTTCCACAATGAGCTTCGAATATATGTTTCTTCAATGCCGAAAGAATGAAATGCAATACCCCTCATAGTTTGTTAGCCCCCACGTTTGGAGATTTGGGGGGTTGTTTATGCAAAATGATGAAAAAAATTCATGTCTCGGAAAACTGAGAGTGTTCCACGATCAGATTCGAATATGTGGTTCTTGAATGCCGAAACAATTAAATACTGAAAACCCCATAGTTTGTTAGCCCCCAGGTTTGGAGATTTGGGGGGTTGTTTATGCAAAATGATGAAAAAAATTCATATCTCGGAAAACTGAGAGTGTTCCACGATCAGATTCGAATATGTTGTTCCTGAATGCCGAAACAATTAATTACTGAAAACCCCATAGTTTGTTAGCCCCCAGGTTTGGAGATTTGGGGGGTTGTTTATGCAAAATGATGAAAAAAATTCATATCTCGGAAAACTGAGATTGTTCCACGATCAGATTCGAATATGTTGTTCTTGAATGCCGAAAGAATGAAATACTGAAAACCCCATAGTTTGTTAGCCCCCACGTGTGGAGATTTGGGGGGTTGTTTATGCAAAATGATGAAAAAAATTCATATCTCGGAAAACTGAGAGTGTTCCACGATCAGATTCGAATATGTGGTTCTTGAATGCCGAAACAATTAAATACTGACCACCCCATAGTTTGTTAGCCCCCAGGTTTGGAGATTTGGGGGGTTGTTTATGCAAAATGATGAAAAAAATTCATATCTCGGAAAACTGAGAGTGTTCCACGATCAGATTCGAATATGTGGTTCTTGAATGCCGAAACAATTAAATACTGAAAACCCCATAGTTTGTTAGCCCCCAGGTTTGGAGATTTGGGGGGTTGTTTATGCAAAATGATGAAAAAAATTCATATCTCGGACAACTGAGAGTGTTCCACGATCAGATTCGAATATGTTGTTCTTGAATGCCGAAACAATTAAATACTGAAAACCCCATAGTTTGTTAGCCCCCAGGTTTGGAGATTTGGGGGGTTGTTTATGCAAAATGATGAAAAAAATTCATATCTCGGAAAACTGAGATTGTTCCACGATCAGATTCGAATATGTTGTTCTTGAATGCCGAAAGAATGAAATACTGAAAACCCCATAGTTTGTTTGCCCCCACGTGTGGAGATTTGGGGGGTTGTTTATGCAAAATGATGAAAAAAATTCATATCTCGGAAAACTGAGAGTGTTCCACGATCAGATTCGAATATGTGGTTCTTGAATGCCGAAACAATTAAATACTGACCACCCCATAGTTTGTTAGCCCCCAGGTTTGGAGATTTGGGGGGTTGTTTATGCAAAATGATGAAAAAATTCATATCTCGGAAAACTGAGAGTGTTCCACGATCAGATTCGAATATGTTGTTCTTGAATGCCGAAACAATTAAATACTGAAAACCCCATAGTTTGTTAGCCCCCACGTTTGGAGATTTGGAGGGTTGTTTATGCAAAATGATGAAAAAAATTCATATCTCGGAAAACTGAGAGTGTTCCACGATCAGATTCGAATATGTGGTTCCTGAATGTCGAAAGAATGAAATACTGAAAACCCCATAGTTTGTTAGCGTTTGGAGATTTGGGGGGTTGTTTATGCAAAATGATGAAAAAAATTCATATCTCGGAAAACTGAGAGTGTTCCACGATCAGATTCGAATATGTTGTTCTTGAATGCCGAAACAATTAAATACTGAAAACCCCATAGTTTGTTAGTCCCCACGTTTGGAGATTTGGAGGGTTGTTTATGCAAAATGATGAAAAAAATTCATATCTCGGAAAACTGAGAGTGTTCCACGATCAGATTCGAATATGTTGTTCTTGAATGCCGAAAGAATGAAATACTGAAAACCCCATAGTTTGTTAGCCCCCACGTTTGGAGATTTTGGGAGTTGTTTATGCAAAACGGAAGGGGTTTTCAGTATTTAATTGTTTCGGCATTCAAGAACCACATATTCGAATCTGATCGTGGAACACTCTCAGTTTTCCGAGATATGAATTTTTTTCATCATTTTGCATAAACAACCCCCCAAATCTCCAAACCTGGGGGCTAACAAACTATGAGGTTTTCAGTATTTAATTGTTTCGGCATTCAAGAACCACATATTCGAATCTGATCGTGGAACACTCTCAGTTTTCCGAGATATGAATTTTTTTCATCATTTTGCATAAACAACCCCCCAAATCTCCAAACGTGGGGGCTAACAAACTATGAGGGGTATTGCATTTCATTCTTTCGGCATTGAAGAAACATATATTCGAAGCTCATTGTGGAACACTCTCAGTTTTCCGAGATATGAATTTTTTTCATCATTTTGCATAAACAACCCCCCAAATCTCCAAACCTGGGGGCTAACAAACTATGAGGTTTTCAGTATTTAATTGTTTCGGCATTCAAGAACCACATATTCGAATCTGATCGTGGAACACTCTCAGTTTTCCGAGATATGAATTTTTTTCATCATTTTGCATAAACAACCCCCCAAATCTCCAAACGTGGGGGCTAACAAACTATGAGGGGTATTGCATTTCATTCTTTCGGCATTGAAGAAACATATATTCGAAGCTCATTGTGGAACACTCCAATTTCGTCGAGTTATGATTTTAGTCAGAAATCACCCCCAAAAACCCCCATAACTCCCTCCCTGAGGCTCAAAAGTCTCCAAATTCAATTTGTCATCGACCCATCAAGCCCACTTCGAAATTTGAATGCGATGCGATCTCATTTGAGTGAGTTATGAATTTTGTTTTCATGAGCCATTGTTTGTCTTTGAGTGTATGTGTGGATGTGGCTAACTTCACAACGGTACCCAAGCCTCCTTGTTCTTCGCGTATATGGCGCGCGATTCTATTCCGCCTCAATTGTAACGTTCTCCTCACTTCATCTCATGCTGAAGAAAATGTCAAAGAAAGGAACAGCAGTTTTCAATAAATCAGGCAAAGACAAAAAGTTCCCTCAGAACTATAGACCAGGCCTACTCCCAGTCCTTGGGAAAATTGTGGAGAGAGTCTTAGCCAAACGACTCAATGAAGAAACAGAAGCCCTGGCGACGATACCAAGTGAACAATTTGGATTCAGAAAACAGCATTCAACTGAACAACAGCTCCTAAAAATAACCGAATAATCAAAGATAGGTTCCATAATAAACGAGCCACAGGCAACTACTAGATGTAACCAGAGTATGGCATGAAGGACTAGCATATAAAATGATAACCTCAGGTTATTCACCCAAGTTATGCAGAATAATAAGAAATTATTTTGCGATAGGAACTTTTGTGTGAAAACAGATGATGTTCATTCCACACTCAGATATTAAGAAGAAGGAGTTCCTCAAGGATCTTTACTAGAACCGCTTCTCTATAACATATACATACATGATATACCAAGAAACCCAAGATGCCTGCTTGCTCTATACGCAAGATACGGTCATAGCAATACAAGAATAATTCACAAAAGACTTCGAGAAGCTGCAGACAATATCAGTCAATGGTGTAACAGATGGAAAATCAAAATCAATGGAAAAAAGAGTAAAGCAATACTCGTTCAAGTGAGAAGACTGAAGATTGAATCGAAGATATCCATAGACGATAAAGAAATAGAATAGCAGAATGAAGCTAAATACCTAGGAGTTATATTAGACAAAGGACTAACGTGGAAACAGCACATTAAGTATGCAGTGAATAAAACGAATGTAGCAATGAAAAGACTATACCCGAATATAGACAGAAGGAGCCAAAGAACAGAAACACGAAATCGAGGATCATAAAAGCAGTCGCCAGACCACAGCTAACATATGGATCAACAGCATGTGGCTTTGCAGCGAGAACACATACAGGGTGTTTGGTAATTCGACGTGAACCTTGGTAAGGGATATACTAGACGTCATTTGCAGTGAATTGCGTCTATTACAGCATGGTCCGAAAATCTATGGTTACGAAGATATGGCGATTTTTCAACTTTTTTGTAATTTTCTGCTTCATTATCGAAAATAATTAATTTTGTGAAAACTACTCAACTCTAAATATTCAATGAATATTTTTTTCAAAGCTGAGGAAATGGTCCTCATTTCTTGCGAAAAAGTATTCACTAAAACTTCAGATAACCCGAGATATACAGGGTCATAAATGGCTGCACCTGTTTTCCTCATAAAATCTTGATAAAACAATTGAGAATTACTCGAAACAAGTATTATGAACTTGGTGTACAAATGTGTGGAAAAACTTCCCTGTTTCATCAGATTTCCAAAAAGGTACATATGTCAATAACTCCTTCACGCAATCTGAAAATATGGCCGGAAAACCAAGCAGACAACAGACTTTTTCGAGTCATTCAGTGATCGAACCATGGCCCGCTTACGGCTTACGAATCACGCCGAGTGAAATAAAGGATATCTGAATGACTCGAAAAAGTCTGTTGTCTGCTTGGTTTTCCGGCCATATTTTTAGATTGCGTGAAGGAATTATTGACATATGTACCTTTTTGGAAAGCTGATGAAACAGGGAACTTTTTCTCTACATTTGTACACCAAGTTCATAATACTTTTTTCGAGTAATTCTCAATTGTTTCATCAAGATTTTATGAGGACATCAGGTGCAGCCATTTATGACCCTGTATATATCTGATAATCTGAATTTTTAGTGAATACTTTTTCGCAAGAAATGAGGACCATCTCCTCAGCATTGAAAAAATATTCATTGAATATTTAGAGTAGAGTAGTTTTCACGAAATTAATTAATTTCGATAACGAAGCTGAAAATTTCAAAAAAGTTGAAAAATCACGATATCTTCGTAACCAAAAGACGAATTGCGAAAATGAAGATATAGAACTCATCACTAAGAGAGAAATAGCCAATTGAAGGATGAACACAAATACTCAGCATAAAGAATGCGAAAGAGAAAATAACAGATAAGAAGATGGAAGGTTTAAGGCTTATGTCCGGAACCAACCGCAGGAGAGGTGTTTAGTCGGTAAGAATCCAACACTACCCAGACAGACTTAGTGTCTGATGTAAGATTCACCTCTTCTTTAACAAAAAAAGACTGAATACTACATATTTTGGTTTCACTGTAGTGAGCAAATGTACAAGGCTTAATTTTTCTCTTACTCCCATCAAACTTTTAGAAAATATCCGTCTCGATTCCAGATTCGCAAACTTCAGTAAGAATTCCACAAGATTATTATTCCAAAATTAATTAAAACTAGTTGGTCTAGACGTCTAACAAGAAACCCTTGGAAATTGAGGCGGTCTATCTTATCCAACTAGAAAATAAATTTGAAATCGCTGTATATAAATTTTTATTTACCTCCCGGCGTACCTTAAACGGACCAGATGTAATGAACTTGGATACGTGACTACCCTGGAAAATTGCACATTAGGAACTTTGTTTGTGGAAGGAAGTAGAGGAAGAATGGATCATCGTGCGGAACGGAATATTCCGGACTTCCCCTACGAAGAGATTGGTGTTGAATATAGATAATGCGAGTTTTAGGATTTTGCTGGAGGTAACTCACGAAGTGACGCAGGACAACGACCTTTTCCAAAAAAAGAATGAAATTTATCACAGACATTTCGTCATGTCAAAACTGCAATTCTGGTAGCCAGTCATTTATTGTAATCAGATCAAATTTTTTAGAAACCAGACAACACTTAAAACGGTTCTAAATTTCGTAAGTACTGAAACATAACAACCAATCTAGAATATTCTGAAACATTTGTTGTATCATCAGGCATAAATGATTAAAACGGCGTCATCGAATAATGATTACCAGAATATTTTTCAAGCTCATTTTAGATTTTACGGAGGTCATTTCATACAAACATGGCACGCCACGTGCTAATCTCGCTTAATACTTTCGAACGCGCTGATGCATAAATTGCAACTCAAATATTCCATAAGCCACCATTTTTAGCTTTTAGGCGATGAAGAGCACTGATGTGAATCGAATAGGTGCTCACTGCTTTTCTGTTGATGTTTCAAATGATAATGAAATTTGCAAAATCAATATATAGCGATCTCTGGGAGAGCGCAATATGAGTTCGCAAAAGAGCCGCAGAGAGGTCTGTGTTTCCTGATGGGAAG
This sequence comes from Adalia bipunctata, assembly GCA_910592335.1. Taxonomy (NCBI): domain Eukaryota; kingdom Metazoa; phylum Arthropoda; class Insecta; order Coleoptera; family Coccinellidae; genus Adalia; species Adalia bipunctata. The sequence goes on along the minus strand of OU342955.1, from coordinate 6,722,893 downwards.
AATATAAAGGGAATTTAAAAATTTACCACCGACGAACAGAAGATTAATATTTTCAGTTCACAGCCAGTGTCCTGCTCCATGAACCATCATTTGAAACTTTACTTTTTACCATTTTTTCGAACTTGGAAATACTACGCTCAAGAAAAACTTGCTCACCATGCTCAAACTACAATACTCATGAGCTCCACCAGGAACATACAGGGTGTATTTCAAGGTGAGGGTTTCCTTTTGACAGTCATTTTACCGAAACATTTTTAAATGAATTATGCCTCTGTTCCGAGAAAATGAAACTAGAATATTTTCTAGTCTCTAGGTGAATCTGAAAATTCTCCAGCCCGAACCTGCTTCCTCGCTTGCTCCTCCGTAGATATCAACATCTCTTGTTCTTTGTCTTCTTATCTAACAAATTTGCAAAAAATTTCATTGCGTAGAACAGATCATTTTTCCATATGCCGCTTTTTTATAATACAGGGTGTTCCTAAATGAGTGTACCAACGATCAACAGTAGATTCCTCATGAAAAAATAACATTTTTTTTCTTCAATTTTCTTCTCCGTCTCCGTTTCCGAGATACAGGGTGTCAAAAATTTATTTTTCAGTTTTTTGCTAATATCTCAGAAACCTTGTGAATTACTATAATAATGGCTTCTTTCTTGCACTTTACTTGGATTCATCAGATGTGCCAATGACGGAGATATTGAATTTGCACAAAGGTTTTACCCCCCAAATAAACCACTGGACAAATTTGCATTTGCACTGCAAATTCTGATGCGCCAATGTGTTATTCATAAAAAAGGTACTACTGGTTCATCACTCTAAAGTGGACCGTTTTTGAGAAAACTGGCATTTTATAATTCTTGTAATCTTGTTAACTATGGTCCCTAAAAATAGTGAAAAATTACTTTGCAATTTGAACATAAAAACCTAGTTGTTAAATTTTGTTGAAATTAATAAACTTTTTAATTATCACCACTCTTTTTTGCAATAAAGGGTCTACGCCCCTGAAAAAAAAGGATCAGAAACGATTTATTTCTTTCTGATTGATGAAGGGATGTATGAGTGTATAAAGATGAATATAATGAAAAAATATTTTATAAGTTTTGAATGAATCAAAAGGATATTCCCCAATCATTTTTGGTTATATTGTAACATTTCCACCATCAAAACGTACAAATATTTTTGTGTTTTTTCATTTCAGTATTGAAGTCTATCATTTAGTTAATCAAACGTCTATCTCATTTTTTTTCAGAATTTACCGTTTTTTTGTAAATAATATTACAACAATGTGTTTTATCTGCGAAATTTATTTCTTTGAATTTCTCTATTCGAAATGATAAATATCCATTTTTATCGAAGACAATTTATTGAGGTTTGTTTCAGCCGTCGATTAGTTAAAATCAATTGTTTCTTACAATTGTGGATTCTAAGATGGAATTGAATTTCTTTTAAATGACACGCCCCGCAGGTATCTCCTCCCAGATGACTGGTGAAGGAAAGAGAGTGTATTATACAGCCAGTGTGAGATCTAGTTCAGGTTAGGATTTCTTGTTTTATTCCCTGCGCCCCAACATTTGTTCTATCAAGCTGAATAATCCAATAAATAACAATTAATGCATTGCATTGCCATCTGGCGGTATACGCTTCTTATTTTGAAGGATAAAGACAATGTTATTGACCATAAAATGCCAGTTTTCTCGAAAACGGTTCACTTTAGAGTAATGAACCGAAAGCATTTTTTTATGTAAAACACATTGGCGCATCTGAGTTTGCGGTGCAAATGCAAATTCATCCAGTGGTGTGAAAGTTGGGGGGTAAAACCTTTGTGCAAATCGAATATCTCCGCCACTGGCATGTCTAATGAAACCGAGGAATGTTCAAGAAAGTAGCTGTTATTGGTGACAATGTGTGTACAAAAACTCAATTCTATAATACGAACGGTTCTTGAGATATTAGCAAAAATCTGAAAAAACTAGAAAATTTTTAACAGCCTGTATCTCAAAGCTGATTTGGGAGTGCCGAAACAAACTCAATTGGCAGGCAAGAAGAATAAGGTCTTTTTAATCTGGGTTTCTGGTCATTCGGGAATCGTAGGAAACGAAGAGGCCAATACACTGGCCAGAAAGAGCGCACAAACGCCACTCACTGGCCCAGAACCCTTCTGTGGTATAGGAAAATGCACCTATGAGAAGAAGTTAATGCTGAAGGAGAGAAACGAAGGAGAAAAACTCTGGCGGAATCTCCCAGGGATGGATCACTCCAAAAAGTTCCTCCGGAACTTTGAAACTGCTAGATCCAAAAAATATCTTGATCTCAGTAAAAACCAACTTCACTTACTCACTGGCTTTCTCACAGCACATTTTCGCCTAAAGAAGCATCTGTTGAGAATGGGTATATCGGACACTGTTGAGTATAGATTCTGTGGGGAGGAGGAAGGAACTCCTATTCACCTGGTTACGGAACGCTATGCCATTGCAAGCCTAAGGAAAGAGTGCTTTGGACAAGAAACTTGAAGAAGTGGGGAGTTATCCTCCTTGAAGCCATCCCAGATAATGGATTTCATCAAATCTCTGGAATTGGAGGGCGAGCTGTAGGAGGCGCGATGATAACAGCTCTGATAGGGGGCACAATAGACCTCAAGGTCGCAGTGAACTGACACCCCTTTTCACTATAACTATCTCGGAAGCGAGGATCGGAAGGAAAAGTTGGTAGAGAAAAAAAAAATGTGAGAAATCTACAGTAGACCTCATAGAACAAGTTAGATAATCCCGTGGATCTCACAGGCCATGACAAACATAAGCATCCCACAGACGTCAACGTTTTGAGGACGAAATATCGCCCGCAGAACAGTCAGACGCGTCGCAGACGAACGGACCTGAAATTATCTTGATTGCCGCAGATACAGAGTTAATTGACGGCCTGTCCGAATCACCTGGTATTTTCGCATGAGGGGCTCCTTTCCCCACGCCCCTTTTATCCTCTGACACGCCGACTACAAATTGTCCGCTGGGACTTCTAACGCATGAACTCCGGGCCAATTACAGCAATTACCGTTCACTAAATCACTAAATCTTGAAACAGATTAGTCGTTAACGAAACCGCCAAGCCTGGTTTATGTCGCTCCAGGAAGAGCCGGGTCGTTCCTCCTCCTTCGGAAGGAGCCGGAGGAGGAGGAGTACCCCCAAGTTCGCCGTAGGACCGCAGTAACATATTTCAGGCTGTCGTTTCGATTTAGTGCGAATGCGAAAGGTCTGCTGGCTGTTGCTGGTCTGAATTATCATTGGCTCATCAGAGTTATTAATTATGTAGCCGGAAGTTTTGGAGGTTATTCATGACGGCGGTCGGATGAAGATGCGTTGTCGAGATGAAATTTGGAGGGGTTGGGGTATGTTGATTTCATGGGGGATGTTTTACGTATGGATAAATTCGGGAATTAACAAGCAGTTTTTGGCTATGATAGATACGAATGAAGAGAGAGGAGCTGAGAATATTCATCTCACTGTTTTGAATAACTTACATTTAAAATGTCCACTATTTATTTGAAACTTCGAGGCGATCGTTTCATCGTCATCATGACAATTTAAAACGAGCATCGTTTTTGAATGAATATATCCAGCGGTTAAAGCATTTTTCTGGATGCAATGGAACCTGAGGATTGTTCTCACTCCATATACAGGGTGAGGGTGACTTGTACATATATTTTAACTGAAGATTCCTCTCATCAAACGAAACACTTTTTTCCCATACCATTTTTCAAAATTCGGTTTGGTTTCGAAGATACAGGGTGTCGAAAATCCATGAAAAAAACACTTTTCTGTTTATATCTTCGGAACCAGCATGTGGAATGAACTGAATTTTGGTTGAGTTTTTATTCTATTCATTGTACATATTCCTTGATTGAAACCTATTTAATATCTCTACTAGTAGGAAAGTTACAGGGTAGTCGACTCATCAATACACGCTAAAACACCATAAAACCACTTTAAAAAGATTAACGGTTCATATTCTCGAAAGAATCAATCATTCGAGAAACTAAAAAGATTCTTATTTTTTTTTCAATAAAACGCGTCGTTTACGAGTTATTTCCAATTTTACCCGGAGAAATTTGACGAAAAAATCATTAATTTCAAGAATGATCTGAATGCGTCTCTGAATTAAATATCATCGAATATTATTCCTCCTCTGGTCTTTAAACGAGTTTACAATGTTGTCACAATATTTATCAACTTTGTCGAGATATTTTAATGATAAAATCCCGCAAATGTGGGAGATAAAATTGAACACCAAGGAAGATTTAACACGCACAGTTTCTATTGAAAATTCATAGTTACCGGTCCATATTGTTAAATGTCGATGAAATACAAGATTCGGATATGAATGATGAATCTCGATACAAACTACTTATTTAATTGAAATTAATGAAAAATAATACGATACCTGATAATCTGTGGCGATGTTTCTATCTGAACAATATCCTTTTGGAATTTTATAAACTCGACACGGTTGAAATTACATATATCAATTCACTTCACATAATTATCACATTAGAACAATAATTCACTGAATGTATTCAAAACTTCACATAATGTTTACAGTTTGTTCAGAGACTCTGGTTTGTTATTGTTCATAGTTGACCTCCAGATAACCAATCCTTCGGTTTTCGCTCTACGCATGCGTGGTAAAATTTGGCGATTTATGATGGAAACGGCAGAATTTATAGATATTCATACCACGGTACACAAGTGTATCGTGATTCATACTATGTTTCGTAAAAAATCCTTAACCTCAATGAAAATATCAGCAAGCTGACAACATATTCTTGAAATTTCTGTGCAAACATCCACAGAATCGATACAAATTAGATTAGGTTAGGTTGTTTAATAATAAATCTCAATAAAAAGTCTTTGTTCATGATATTGTTTGGGAATTTCGAGGAAAATATGAACAAGTTATTAGTGTTCACAAACTAATCTGCAGAAAAATCAAAGAAGAAACAACGACACAAATTTGACTGTGATATAAGTGTAGTTTGTCATTGACTGTTGATTTATTTTATGCCCATGTATATTTCAATAATGTATGTTATTTATATTTATAATGAGAATTGACGAGTACACGCTATTGTAATTAGCCAGAAGTACAATGAAGATTTGATTTGATTTGATTTGATATTTTGGTGGGAGAAATCTGGCTTTTTAGTTGCAGATATGATCCGATGAAACTAACTGTTTTTGTTGAAATTATCGTGTTTGCGACATTTTTATTCCAATAAGGTTAGTACTTGAGTATTCCCTAAATGTATAAACTCAATTTTTATCGAGAAATATGAACTTTGCATCAATTCCAGAAGATCATTTCAGAGGCGTAGTCAGCCCAATTTTTTTTAAAAATGGCTATATCTTTTCAACAGAGCCGAATTCGGAAAAATGGAAAATGAAAAAAAGGTTTCTTTTGACCTCAAGAATCTTCATTTAAAATATATGTACAAGTCAAAGACTCAATCTGTATATATTGTCCTAAATCTATTGATAGTTCGACGAATGAGCAGCTTAAACCATCAAACCATAGGCATAAGATGCTGTGATTTTTTTTGAGATCATTCGGAACCTACAAAATTATATTGCATCATCTTCAATTATACCGAACTGTTGCCATTCGCAAGTTGATTAAGCGGAAAACTTATCCACTGAAATCACAGAAACAATATTTTCACGATGAATAAAAACATAACCCTCCTGTAGCAGTGAAATCATGAAATAATCAACATTGTCTTACAAAAAGGTCTCACAAATCAGCTTATCAATAACGCTCAACTTGATTCCCAAAAGAGATTCCAATATATTGTTGAAAAGAATATCAAAGTTACCCGTATAAAAGGATTTTTCAGTTCGTGAAATCCCAAAAGAAGTCTAAAAAACGTGCCGTTTGTGATGACAGGGGTAATAGGACGAAGTGCTCGTAATCCTGGCACATAATGGTCAACTACACCTTAGCTATACTTGAATGGGTTCAAATAAACCCCTTAGTCAGCTTATAGCTACTCGATTCGAAATACCTGACCGTCCCGCCGAAGCATTCTCCCGTGAGACTTGACACCCCTCCAACTTTGCTGCTCAATCTTGAATGGAGCACATGAGCTAAACCAATCATGGGAGAAGGTGAACTTCTTCGAATAAGTATGCTTTATAGTGTGCAACTTCGAAATTCCGGGGAATTTGGATATTGGATTATTGCATGGCAGAACTTGAAATCAGCCGGTCATATCTTCAACTGGATCGGTTTTGATAATGTGGGAAGTTTCCAGGGCCTGATATCGCACCCACTCCAGAATTGAGGCAACAAAGTATATGAAATATTTTGTGGATGGGTTGATTCTAAGTGACAGCTCTTTCTGGTGAACAAAAGAGACGTAATACACAGATGTTGCTCGAAGTGAAAGGCAACAATATCTGTATCAGTTATGAAACCAAAAAGCTTCACTTGCATCTCGATTCAGATAAAATGGCACAGGGAAATCATGGCGTCAGCAGCATTCGCAGTAATTGGCAAAAACGAAGGAACTGCGATAGTCAAATTTTATGCCATTATAGAAATTGCATCGCTTCGGTCTCGAATGGGAAACCTTTCGCCATTTCTATCCTGAAAGTACGTAACTCGGTTAAGAAATCAGCATCAATATCGCACTGCGGCTCCTGTGCTTGTGGAGAACCCACTGTTGTAGCCGCAGGATAGTCAGCGCCGAAACAAAATGAGTGACACAAAGTTCCCTGAGGCTCTAAAAAGGTGATCGCTGCCTGCTTTGATGGAGAGGGAATACGTTATTCCGTTGCCATATCAGGAAAATCCGGAACTCGAAATTTTCCGGGTGGAAAATTGCGTGTGTTGCTGATGAACTAACTCCAAGTATACACGGAAAATTTGGGTTATCCTCATTTGAATATTTAAAGCGATCAGTTGATTCAGAAAACTGAAGATTATTTTAACAGGAAGCATCATATCGCTGCTGTGAGTGAGTCTTAATAAGATCCAGATTTGTCTATTTGTCGACGTTCACAACAAGTTGGACTCTGTGAATCCACCACACTTTCTGTGTCAGTCTCCGAAAATATCGATGCAGTTTATAACATGATTTTATTAGACCGTCGAATTGGGCTAAAACGGATATCTGACGCACTGAAGATTTCATACGAACGCGTTCATCATTAAGTTCACGTCAATTTGGACATGAGAAATGCAAAATGGTTGACCAAAAGCGTGCAAGGGTAGAAGCATCGCGTTCGATCTGTGCTCGATTTGAAAACGATGTAGACTTCTTAAACCGAACTGTTATACTATGGATGAGACTTGGGTACATTTCTACGATCCAGAAACAAAGCAACAATCGATGGAATGGCGACACTCTGGTTCTCCAAGACCTAAGAAGTTTAGTGTCCCAAAATCTGCTGGAAAAGTTCTTGCTTCAGTTTTTTGGGATTGACATGGAGAAATCATGATTGATATTTTGGATAAGGGTAGAACAATAACTGTAGATTACTATTCGACATTACTGACCACTCTACGGGAAAAAATTAAAGAGAAAAGACGCGGAAAGCTATCCAAAGGTGTTTTGTTTTTACAAGACATCACTCCAGTACACAAATCTCATGTTGCCATGCAAAAAATTCGTGATTTCGGGTTAGAATTACTAGAACACCCCCCTTATTCACCAGATTTGGCTCCGTCCGACTATCATCTCTTTCCTCAACTGAAAAAAAGTTTAAAAGGTCGTGAATTTTCTTCCAACAAGGAGGCAATAAAAGCTGTGGAGGACTGGTTTGCAGAGCAAGGAGAAACATTTTTTTTGAAAGGTATACAGACGTTGCAGGTCTGCTGTTATAAATGTATTCAATTAAGAGGAAAATATGTTGAGTAATAAAATATTTTGACTTCGAAATTTTGTTTGGTTCTATAGTAGGCTAAGAATTTCTCAATAGATCCTCGAAGAGTTCTCAGCAACCTCTCAAAGAAGTAACAAACTGCGTCACAATTTCCCAAAAAGTAGTCGGGATCTCTTTGCTTTGCCTGGGTTATTTGCTGCAAGAGCCCTTCTTTTTATTCCAAAAAAGATTCTAATTTAATTGACTCGATGAATTTCAATATATTCTCAATGAATATAGAATTGGGTTGATACTCTCTTTTGAACTCAAAACGAGAATTCAATATACTATTATTATAGTAGCCAGATAAGTATTTTACTCTTCAATGGAGCAATATCCTTCACACCTCGATGAATCTATTGTCTCTGATAGGTTTTACATATTGAATCGGCAAATATCTCGCTACCATATATCCGAAAATTCAATATGATCCGCTACCTTTCTCACCTTGGAGTTTCAAACATCAAGTATGAATTTTGCATGAAGCCCATTCGTATATTATGCAATTCGAGCGAATAGCTTGCTTAGCCCTCTATCTTTCACTTCAACCTCTCTGTATAAGTTTCCCGTTTCTCAAGAATAAACGTATCAATCTCAATATACGAGAGATGGAAAGTGTAATGAGTATAATGACCTTCCATTTTCTCTCCCGGCGACGAGACACATCTGTATTTCCACGTTCTATTGCATTTTTATTAGCCGCGTATTCAGCAACTTCGGGGAAAGAAAAGTTTGGACTTGCTTCTCGAGTTCGCTCATTTCTTATTTCTACTTTGTATAAAATTCTTTTTGTAACTTTTCAATTTTGAATAATGAATTGCGCTCGCAAAATATGTCCTATCCGGGATGTCTATATAAAATAATAATTCTAAGTGCAATCTTCGATATGAAACTGTCGAACAGACTGTTCGTTGAATGCATCGATATTGTTTTCGTGGAAGAATATAATGCAATGACATAATACGAAGAGTTCATTCAATAAATCAATGAATAATCCGAAGTTATAATTCACGAATTGATTCACGACGGTACCTGCCCATTCGCCAATTTTCGAAACCAAATGAACTAAACTTGTTAACTGTACTTCAACGGAACCAAAATATTGTAGACATTTTTGCAACGTTGTGACGTTCTTTGAATTTTCTAATGTAACTACTCTTTTGTATACAGAAGACAGCATCAGCACAAATGAGTGAAAATGCTGATACAAAATTTCAGTCAGAGAACTAGAGAATATACAGTCAAACATACACATTATTGCTTGACAATCTTACATAAAAGGAATACATAATATAATACAGGGTGAGTCTTTGACTTGTACATATATTTCAACTGTAGATTCGTGAGGCCAAAAGAAACCTTTTTTTCATTTTCTATTTTTTCGAATTCGGCTTTGTTGAAAAGATATAGCCATTTGAAAAAAAAATTCGGCTCATTACGTTCCTGATGAAATTCTCTGGAATTGATTCAAAGTTCATATTTCTCGATTGGAATTGAGTTAATATATTTAGGGAATACTCAAGTACTAACGTCATTGGAATGAACATGTTGCAAACACGATGATTTCAACAAAAACAGTTTCTTTCATCCGGCATCCGGTTTCATGTGGCTTTTCAACTGAAAATCCACATTCCTCCCACCTTTTGGTGGGTGAATTTCTTCATCGATTTTTCTGCAGATTAATTCGTGAACACTAATAACTTGTTAATATTTTCCTCGAAATTCCCAAACAATCTCATGAAGAAAGACTTTTCATTCAGATCATCAGAATTTATTATCAAACAACATAACCTAATCTATTTTGTATCTATTCTGTGAATGTTTGCACAAAAATTTCAAGAAGATGTTGTCAGCTTGCTGATATTTTCATTGAGGTTAAGGATTTTTTACATAGTATAAATCACGATACACTTGTGTACCGTGGTATAAATATCTATGAATTCTGCCGTTTCCATCATGAATCGAGTTTGCCACCAAATTTTACCACGCATGCGTAGAGCGAAAATCAAAAGATTTGTTAGGTACTTAGACAAAGTCGAAGGTTAGGTATCTGGAGGCCAACTATAAACAATAACAAACCAGAGTCTCTGAACAAACTGTAAACATTATGTGAAGTTCTGAATACATTCAGTGAATTATTGTTGTAATGTGATTATTATGTAAAGTGAATCAATATAATCTTAACCGTGTCGAGTTTATAGAATTCCAAGATTGAATAGAATCATCGACACAGATTATAAGGTATCATTATGTTATTTTTCATTAATTTCAATTTAATAAGTAGTTTGTATCGATATTCATCATTCATATCCGAATTTTGTATTTCATCGACATTGAACTTCAATATGGACCGGTAACTATGAATTTTTAATAGAAAGTGTGCGTGTTGAATCCTTCTTGGTGTTCAATTTTATCTTCCACATTTGTGGGATTTCATTATTTAAATATCTCTACAAAGTTGATAAATATATTGTGACAACATTGTAAACTCGTTTACAGACCAGAGAAGGAATAATATTCGATGATATTCAATTTAGAGACGCATTTAGATTATTCCTGAAATTAATAATTTTTTCGTCAAATTTCTCCGGGTAAAATTTGAAATAACTCGAAAACGACGCCTTTTATTGAAAAGAATGTGAATAATTTTAGTTTCTTAAATGATTGATTCTTTTGAAAATATGAACCGTTTATCTTTTTAAAGTGATTTCATGGTGTTTTAGCGTGTATTGATGAGTCGACTACCCTGTAACTTTTATACTAGTAGAGATATTGAATAGGTTTTGATTGAGGAATATGCAGCATGAATAGAGTAAAAACTCAACCAAAATTCAGTTCATTCGAAATAACGGTTCCGAAGATATTAATAGAAAAGTGTTTTTTTCATGGATTTTCGACACCCTGTATCTTCGAAACCAAACCGAATTTTGAAAAATGGCAAAGTAAAAAAGTGTTTCATTTGATGAGAGGAATCTACAGTCAAAATAAATGTACAAGTCAAAGACTCACCCTGTATAGTCTTTTGACAAATTATAGTCAAGACATTCGTTCCCAAGATGAAATGAGATGCCAATTTCAACGGAATGATAAATGATGGAAATTGAAAAATTCAACTTTTGCCGTTCCAGAATGAATAACAAGAATTTGAAAATAAACTCAAAATTCCATACACCTTTAAGTTTTTCGGGATATTGGGATACCATAAGACTACACAACAGGATTTCGACAGACAAAGACTTGCTGAAACGATAAGTGATTGAGCTCAAATAGATCTATCTAAAAGTGAGGTCGTCGACGACTCAAAACTAAATAAATCATAGATATCTAATAATTTTTTACGAGACAATGATCCTGTATACAATCGACAAGAGCACATAAATTTTTCTGTGCAATCTCTGTACTTTTTTCTCGAACGGATCGCCTAACTCCAACGAGCCGTTATTGGCCCAGTTAACACGCAACTTTATGTTTTTTCCAATCGATTCGGCTCAACTTTCATAAAGCGCGGCTCTCATCACTGTCAATAAATTCGAGAAAGTCCTGTAAATTCAGGTGCTGCCCCCTCAACCGTATCATCATCCCTCACGTGGGGGCAAGCGTGAAACATATTGCTGCGAGTCGTCCGGATCTGTTCCCGCGCCGAACCGTGACGTGTTCCTACGGCTCCTGGATACCGTTACACGGCTCGCAGAGGACTGTTGCCTCTTTCTCTCTCCTGCCCCTCGTGAATTATCGTCCTTTGCTACCTGGAAACTGCGTTGGGGTTTATTTGTTGAGGAACGTTGGCTGATTCTGAGATGTCTGGGTGGAGATTGTGGAATTGTCGAAATACCAAGTGCGAGATGAAGCTCACTAAAAATAATGACTATTCGTAATAAAGGATACCTACTTGCGTCCGAATGACGTCAATTGGAATCTTCCTTAATGACGGACCGGTTACGCCAGATAATATGAGACAAGAACTCCATTTTATCCATCCAAATTATCTGATGTTGACAGGAATAAGACAAGGATGTACAGGAATTGGGGACCCAATTGATAGAATGCTTGTGCTGTTCATGAATTAAAATCCCTGAGACCCATATAGGTCGCTTGGAGACAGGATTTAATAAGACAAATGGACCTAAGGTGGGTCTAAACAGGATTAAGTATAAAAACGTCACTTACCTACGTAAAAAAATCTTCTAGTTGGAGCAGGTGGAATTCAGGAAATTCCAAGCTTACCTTTTCGTTCGCGGTATTCAAATACTGTCGCAGAATATCTATGAATAATTGTTTCCTAGTCATTACTCGTAAATTTGAGGGCTCTCAAAAAAATTTATCCAATGAGGAACAATAAAATTACAGAAAAGGTGTATGAATATGAAGAATTTTTCATTCAATAGCAGACAGAGACATATTTCATTTTCTGTGATTCGACAGAACATGATCCCCCTAGATTAGCTGAAATTACACGAGCTCCAGCAATGACCATCACTGCAATATTCCGCATGGATAAGTTGAAATGTATTCTCCGTTGTTTATAGCAATTATCTTGTTTTGCATTGAAAAATGTTCCCATATAAGGTCCCAACGTGAATGCTTCAATTTTATCGAAATTGTCAGAATGATTAGCGTCCTCTATTTCCTCAAGTAAAAATAGCAGATAGCAGGAAATATGACAACAAAATTTATTTCGATAAATATTATTAACTGATGCTGTTCGTCCAGACTAACTAATGTTTGTGCCTTTTTCCTTTTTAAGCCTGAAGAAGCTGAGGGACACCTTTGCGCCGCGAATGCAAAATAACTTAAACATCTCTTTTTCTTTGTCATATTTCCTGCTATTTGGTATTTTTATTTGACAATAAAGAACTTTAAGGAACTATGTAATGTATACATGGTGAGTCTTTGACTTGTACATATATTTTAACTGAAGATTCGTGAGGCAAAAAAAAACCCTTTTTTCATTTTCCATTTTTTCTAATTCGGCTCTGTTAAAAAGATATAGCCATATGAAGAAAAAATTGGGCTCATTACGTTACTGATACAATTCTCTGGGATTGATTCAGAGTTCATATTTCTCGATTGAAATTGAGTTCATACTTTTATGGAATACTCAAGTATTAACCTTTTAGGAATAAAAATGTTGCAAACACGATAATTTCACCAAAAACAGTTAGTTTCATTGGATTATATCTGCAACTGATAAGCCACATTTCTCCCACCAAAATGAGTTCCTTCTTCGATTTTTCTGCAGATTTGTTTGTAATCACTAATAACTTGTTCTATTTTCCTCGAAATTCCCAAACAATCTCATGAATATAGCTATTATTACATCAAGGGAAATATGAATAGTATATTTCCGAGGTTGTCAAAGATACATCCCGAGGGCGAAGCCCGAGGGATGTATAGACAACCGAGGAAATATATTCATATTTCCCGTGTTGTAATCAATAGTTTTTTTCTGATTGAAACACATTATTGTTCTGAAAATGGAAAAATTAATATTAGATTGCAAATTTTCGAATTCATTGGATTTTAATTTAAACGTTGCTATGGGCAGTGTTTGTGAAAATCATAGTTGACTGTTTTGATTTTCATGTCTTGTCAAAAATAAAATTGCTGAAATAATGTCAGAATACGTGGAAGCTCAAGCGGCAAAAGCCCGTTAATGTTTGGTTTCGGAGAAATCTAACACTGCCTACAATAAAGCGTATAAAGACTTTCAGTAGTGGAGAGGAAAATATTTGGTGGACGGTGTCAATGAAAATATTTTGTTAGCATATTTTGAAGATTTGGTATGTTGCTCTGATTCTTGATATTTTTGATGTAATACTAATTTGTTCGATACCTACTTGCAGAAATATTCACCAAACACGTTATGGCCAAAATTATCGATGCTAAGGTCAATGTTACATTTGAAGAAAAAAACTGAAGTCAAAATATTCGATGAAGTGGAAGCATTTGTTGAAAACAAAAATAAAGGATACTTTCCCAAACAATCAGCAGTAATGGCTCGGGAGGAGATCAAGAAATTCTTGAGAGAAGCTCCAAATGACGAATTGCGAACAAGATATTTAATCATTTGCATCTGGTTACAATACCTTTAGCTGAAATTTCAAGAATTGCACTTTTCTTTTTCCAATAAATAAATGAAAGATTTTTTATAGTGTAAGAAGTATTGTGTCCTTTAGATATAGATTTCAGGTATGTTTTTGCAGTGGAACATACCTGAAATTTTTTATAGTAAAATATAAATATATCATATTGTCCCAAGGGAAATATGACTTGACGTTTCATATTTCCCTTGGGAAATATTAGTGTGTTATGACATATGGTAACTAAGGCGATATTGCTCAATATTGTTCCGATCAGAAAAAAAATACTATTCATTCAGATCGTCAGAATTTATTATTAAACAACCTAACCTAATCTATTTGGTATCCATTCTGTGAATATTTGCACAGAAATTTTAAGAAGATGTTGTCAGCTTGCTGATATTTTCATTGAGGTAAAGGATTTTCATCAGAAGTACACTTCGTCGCAAAATTTCACGACGCATGCGTATAGCGAAAACCGTTGGAGGCGCTGCCAACTATGAACAAACTGTAAACATTTTTTGAAGAAGTAAATACATTTAGTGAATTATTGTAATAATGTGATTATCATGTGAAGTGAATTATTATAATATTAACAGTGTAGTGTCAAGTTTATAAAATGCCAAGAGGATATTGTTTAGATAGAAACATCGCCACAGATTATCAGGTATCATATTTTTTTTCATTAATTTCAATTTGATACGTGGTTTGTATCGATATTCATCATTCATATCCGAATTTTCTATTTCATCGACATTTAACTTCAATATGGACCGGTAACAATGAATTTTTATTAGAAACTGTGCGTATTAAATGCTCCTTGGTGTTCAATTTTATCTCCTACATTTGTGGGATTTTATTATTAAAATATCTCTACATCAACGTTTTCCATCATTTGAATTTAAGTCTCGGCAAAGTTGATAAATATTCTGACAACATTGTAAACTCGTTTGAAGACCAGAGAGGGAATAATATTCGATGATAGTTAATTCAAAGAAGCATTCAGATTGATCTTGAAATTAATGATTTTTTCGTCAAATTTTTCCGGGTAAAATTGAAAATAACTCGAAAACGACGCGTTTTATTGAAAAAATATAGGAATACTTTTAGTTTCTTAAAAGATTGATTCTTTCGAAAATATGAACCGTTTATCTTTTTAAAGTGTTTTTATGGTGTTTTTGCGTGTACTGATGAGTCGACTAACCTGTAACTTTTAAACCAGGAGAGATATTGAATAAGTTTAGATTGAGGAATATGCACCATGAATAGAGTAACCAATGAGTTCATTTGAAATAACGGTTACGAAGATATGGACAATAAAGTGTTTTTTTCATGGATTTTCGAAACCCTGTAACTTTCAAACGAAACCGAATTTTGAAAAATGGTAGATATAAAAAGAATGTGTTTCGTTTGATGAGGGGAATCTACAGTAAAAATATATGTACAAGTCAAAGACTCACCCTGTATGTCTTTGTCAGAGTAGTATCTGCGAAAACTCTCAATTCTAAATGTTAAATTGCCATAGTTCGTCACCAAATACTAACAGGAGCAATTTGCTGAACGGATCTTAAGAAAAACCTGCAGAGACATCGGTATCATGCAGAAGACGTCAACGCAAAGAAGGCAATTCGTTTCGATTAGAGGCAAGTGAGCAGTCACAGAATATAAAAGCTTTCATTTTTATCGTTCATTAATATTCACAAAGAGCGTATCTCATCGCATCGGATCCACCTTGGCCTCATCGGATGATTGATGTGCCTCGTTGTCGGTAAGCCTGTTATCTGGGTGGAAAATGTTAATGAACACAAATCGACGTAAGGCCTCATCACATTTCGGGTGCGACGCCGGAGTTAATTTGAAGATATGATCGAAGACAACGTGAGTTATTACCCGCCGAGGTCCAAGGGCTGACAACGAAGTTTATGGCTGGTCTTATGTTTTCAGCTCGGATCCGCTAAATGATGGGGTTTCAAGGGAGGATGTCCTCGCTTCTTGATCGCTGAGTTAGGAAGTCTTAAGTCGATTTGTCCCGGCTTGTTCGGTAATTTAGGTGTCGGGGTATTAGCGTTACGTAATTACTTCTAGTACCGATTGGGTCGGTTTGGTTTGCTCGGGTTGATTCCACTCAGTAT
The DNA here is from genome assembly GCA_910592335.1 of Adalia bipunctata. Taxonomy (NCBI): domain Eukaryota; kingdom Metazoa; phylum Arthropoda; class Insecta; order Coleoptera; family Coccinellidae; genus Adalia; species Adalia bipunctata. The sequence goes on along the minus strand of OU342955.1, from coordinate 6,706,769 downwards.
AATTGAATAACGGTCAAGAGGAGAATAATCGTTTTCTTCATGCTGTTATCGCACCATTCTCTGCAAAAATCTTGTCAAGACAAACTTGAGTGAAAATATTTTGGCGTCCATTTAACTTATTTTGATATTGAGTGAATTTTCTTGATCCTTTTTTTGTTAGTCCCCGATTTGTCTGAAAAGACAAAACGAATTTGATGATGGTTTGATGTTAGTAGAACGTCAGAACCACGAATAATTTTCGTCAAATACTCACACAACTTGAACATGAGGACACGAAGGAATTAGCTAAGAACTGTATTTACTATACAGGGTGATTCTTTGTCTTGTACATATATTTCAACTGTAGATTCGTGAGGCCAAAAGAAACCTTTTTTTTCATTTTACATTTTGTCGAATTCGACTCTATTAAATAGATATAGCTATTTGAAAAAAAATTGGGCTTATAACGTTCCTGATACAATACTCTGGAATTGATTCAAAGTTCATATTTCTCGATTGAAATTGAGTTTATACACTTAGAAAATACTCAAGTACTAACCTTATTGGAATGAAAATGTTGCAAACACGATAATTTCAACAAAAACACTTAGTTTCATCGGATTATATCTGCAACTAAAAAGCCACATTTCTAAAATAAGTTCCTTCTTCGATTTTTCTGAAAATTAGTTTTTAAACACTAATAACTTGTTCATATTTTCCTCGAAATTGCCAAACAATCTCATGAATAAAGACTTTCCATTCAGATCATCAGAATTTATTATTAAACAACCTAACCTAATCTATTTTGTACCGATTCTGTGAATATTTGCACAGAAATTTTAAGAAGATGTTGTCAGCTTGCTGATATTTTCATTGGGGTTGGGGATTTTTCACGTTACATAGTATAAATATCTATGAATTCTGCCATTTCCATCAGATATCGACTTCGCCGCGAAATTTCACGACGCATGCGTATAGCGAAAACCGTTGGAGGCGCTGCCAACTATAAACAAACTGTAAACATTATGTGAAGTACTAAATACATTCAGTGAATTATTGTTATAATGTGATTATTATGTGAAGTGAATTAATATAATATTAACCGTGTAGTGTCGAGTTTATAAAAGTCCAAGAGGATATTGTTTATATAGAAACATCGCCACAGATTATCAGGTATCATATTATTCTTCATTAATTTCAATTTAATACGTGGTTTGTACCGAAATTAATCATTCATATCCGAATTTTATATTTCATCGACATTTAACATCAATATGGACCGGTAACAATGAATTTTTAATAGAAACTGTGCATATGAAATGCTCCTCGGTGTTCAAATTCATCTCCCACATTTGTGGGATTTTATTATTAAAATGTCTCTACATCAACGTTTTCCATCATTCGAATTTAAGTCTCGACAAAGTTGCTAAATATTGTGACAACATTGCTTGTTTAAAGACCAGAGAAGTAATAATATTCGAAGGTATTTAATTCAGAGACGCATTCAGATTATTCTTGAAAGTAATGATTTTTTCGTCCAATTTTTCCGGGTAAAATTGGAAATAACTCGAAAACGAGTTTTTTAGTCTCGGTAGGGACCACCATTCTCACTGTTGGGTCAAAAATTAACAGTGCTGTGCCTAAGGTGGCGTAAGGACACAGTTACAAAGCCTACACAGAACACAACAGCTTACTTCGAACTCGGCACAAGTTACAAGCTTCGAAGCTTGTAGTTTCAGAGGGGTCTCCTCAGGAGACCTAGGAGTAATCAGGATAAACAATATCAATATCAATAACTTCATCAAAATAAAAGCATGTTTGATTTCTGTGACAGGTTCTTACGGCATCTGTCACAAACTTAATCTGCTAGAATTTGGAATGTTGCTGTTGTTTCTAGTATTGAGAACGGCAAAGGATCAAGTTTTCAGAAACTTTGACTAAGAAAAGTTTCAATAACCATCAATCATCTATAGAAAAATTTGGCAAAAAAGCTAATGGTTACAGTTTGTTGCCTATTTTGGGAATGCAATATTTTCTATACTGATAAATATTTGTTGATTTAGATTGTGGAAGGTGTTCCCCAACTGCATACCGTATTGAAAGTTGATGATTACACAATTCATTAAAATTTATAAAATATCAGATGTTCGGATCAAATTATTCCCATCGAAATCTATTCCACATCCGTACAAAAATTCGAGAAAATAAAATAAATTCCATTATCCCCACCGGCTTCCAGCGCCGCCAGACTAATACGATCCAAAACATCACGATTTTCGATAAAAATTCGATTATTCCGAAGCTGCCAATATTCACGGCATGAATGCGGCATAAAGTGCAATTAGAAAACCGCATGTGCGGTAACTTCCATAAAATTCCATCGCAATGATCGTGAATATAGCACGGGGTTAGCTAATGAGCACTTTGTCTGATGCAGGGAGATATTGTATAATAGGAGATTTGATTTCGGCGAAACCAATCGAAATATTATTATTCAATAAACAAACGTGATGAAATATAGAAATTGCACGTTGTTGGTGGCATATCTGATGACGGAACTGCATTTATATGCCCGCTGCAATGAAATATAGAATTTGTCTGCTGGCTTGATGGATTATTAAATTTATTTTCGACGCGCAACCTTTATGATAGTTTTCAATTGACTTTGCACATAATTCGTGAGAATATAGTTTGTTTTATTCAATAAGTTCAGTTTATAGCATAGAATCATTCTCATGTAATCAATTAAATAATGCATGGTAGCAACGAGTTCACTGGAGAATGATGAAAGCAGTTTTTCATAATTAAATGTTCAAAACGGAAATTATCAGGATTATGTTTAACCCCAGTCAATTATTTCGAATTTAAGCATCGGTTTCGATTCATCACAATAACAGGCATTGATTTATAATTTGTTGTTTTAAATTAGATTCACCATAAAAATCTCAGATTTTAATCAATTGTTTGATGCAGAAAATAGTTATTTATGATATGAGTGTTAAGAGTGACGTTGTTTCAAAAACAAAATAAAATCACTTTTAACACAAATACCATACAATGTTTTTTGTACAACTGCCCTCTTTTGATAATGAAATGGGCGAATTTGCAATGACAATAAACTTCAAAATGCATTTTAATATTCAAATAATCAAGAGGTTGTTATGAATGGCAAACGTTGCTAACGTTATGATTACTAACAAATGAGAAAAGACGCTCTATCATTTGAATTTCGTTCTTGTCCAATTTTCGTCTTGGGCTTTTAACTGCTTTATATGTTTGTCGAGAGTCCAATTATTACTAAAAGTGATGATTTGGTTGTTCCTGTGGATATTGAAGAGTCTGCAAGAAGAGCAAGTATGGAACTCCTACCTAAAAAATCTGTTCAGCAGTATGATATTGCATACAACAATTTCCTGGCCTGGTGTAAATTGAAAAATGTAGAAGGGAACTTCAGTGAACCTGTTTTCCTGGCATACTTAGAAGAAAAATCAAAAATATGGAGTTCATCAACTTTGTGGAGCAAATATTCAATGATAAAGTCAAGCGCCCTTGTTGAAAATGGTGTGGATGTTAGTTAAGGTTAAGGAAATAGCATATTCAAAACGGAAAAGTGAAGGATATCGTCCCAAAAAAACGAAAATTCTCACTCGAGAACAAATTAAAAGTTTATAAATGAGGCACCAGATGAGAAATACTTGATGGTTAAGGTTGCAACTATTCTCGGATTATTTAGAGCCTGTCGTCGCGAATAATTGGGTAATTTATCAGTGGAAGACATCGAAATAACAAATAAATCATTGGTTATACAACTTCCAAACACAAAAATGAAAGTCAGTCGTTCTTTCAGTATTATTGGGAGGTATGTTGACTATTTTCATAAGCACTGCGCCCTTCTGTCATCAAACATCGTCGTTATTTCCTGAAATACATGAATAAGAAATGCACAGCCAATCCAGTTGGTATCAATACATTTGGGAAAATTCCATCTATTGTTGCCGAATTCCACAAACTGCCAGAATAAAAGCAATATACAGGACACTGTTTTCGAAGATCCTCTGCTTCATTGCTAGCAGAATCAGCAGCAATTATTACGGATATAAGAAAAACATGGTGGATGGAAGTCTACGACGGTAGCAGAGGGCTATGTTGATCATTCCATTGCATATAGAAATGTCATTGCTGAAAAAATTCTCCCCACCTCAACAGATTTTGGATCATAATCATCCAATATTGTACTTCCGGTTTCTACAAGTACTGATGGTGCTGAGGATTCTTATAATGTGTTTCGAAGCTCCCTAACGTCACAGGGCATTAATGTTAGTAATTGTTCTAGTATTACGATTAATATTAATGTTTATAAGTAATGATTGTCAAATATTGATTATAAAAATTTGCAAATGCTGAATTTTTTTCATCTGATTTCATAAGAAAATGCAGCGCTAAGAATATTTTCAAAACTAATGTTAAAAATACTAACCGGATTTTAATGACAATTTTGATTTTTCTGATTTCGAGAGAAACGTTGGAAATTTTTTTTCTCGAAATCGGTTGCAGATACGACAAAACTACAACAGACCGAAAAGTTTAGTAAAACAACAAAGCTTCTTTTCATCTTTTTTCAAATTAACAGTTGCTCACCAGAAAAAAGTTCTGGAGGAAAACAGGTGACAGTCAGAAAAAATATCACCCTGTAGATCTGCTATCGAAATCGCCATGTCACGTGTTGAGAACTCTCGAATGTAATAGCTATGCCAAATTTCAGTTCAATATCTTGTAACGTGTAGATATACTATAAGAAGAAAACTTGAGAAAAATTCAAACTTCAACACTCTGAATATCGAAAACGAAACGTTTGCTACCCCATGTTTATGGGACTTTTTTTTCTTAAACTGACCTTAGGAATCTCCTCTTTTCGTTTGTACATTCAATTTAGGAACACCCTGTTTATTGCAGTTGAAATGAGGAAAACATTCATCTCACTTCCAGAACATAGATTGTTTATTTCTTAAGAAACCTAGGGGGGTCGAGACCTTCGACGTTATGTCAGTTGTGTGTATATTGGAAAGTGTCACCCTTACTACAATTTTTGCTGCAGCCAAATCGATCTATTCGGATAATTCACTGTGAATCGCAAACAGCGATTGTTTGTATTCCTTCAGCCGGTTTTATGACAGGGGATGATCGCAAAGGAAGAGTGCGAACGTAAATAACCTTCCTTATCGGCTCTAATCTAATTTGATCCAACATGTAACGCGGCCATAACTCAAACCAACAAATCATCGGGATTCCGATACAGGGGCAGATATTCGGAACGAATTTCACATAACAATAGGATCGACAACGGAGAAGAGCATATTTTCGATTCGGGCACAATAAATCATAGACTTGAGTGAATCCGATAGCATAAAATATCGTTTATACATCGCCGTGGGGCTTATATCATTCGGATTGCATCGTAGGAAGGACATGCGATGCTGATACATCCGGATGCCAGCGGACAAATAGCTCAAAAATGCTTCGGTCTGCTCTATCCGTTATAATGAGAGGCCAGTCGACGATGTGGAAAATGAACTTTCGGAGTTTTCCAGATTTGATGCACGGTACAATAAATACGTTGCACATATATACGGCCGGTATTATGTTATTCTCGTTGTCTATCTGCGGTATTGTGTTTGCGGTACCGTGGATGATGTTAACGGTTCCCCTATACGATTGAAATTCGGAATAATACATTTTGTTTGTTCACTAGTCTCTTTCGAAAGGGATCTCGACAAAGGACTATGATACTGAGGATGGATTTTTCTTTGAGAAGGGACCATGGCAACGTTAAGTATACGAGGATGTATATCTAGTTAGCTTAGATCAGTTCCATGTACTCAAAAACAAAATATTACGATACCATATCAACGAACAATAACTTATTAGTAGTGTCAGTGCAGAGTTCGACGTCAAAATATTAAACCAGAGTTACGCAATGAATTGAAAAAAGAAAGATGTCCACAGAAATTATAAAAATCGAAAAATTGGAGTATCGAGCCATCAACAAGTACCTGTATTTCAAAGGGTTAAGAGGTGAGCAGATTTACGAAGATATGCTAAATACCCTTGTTGATCAATGTTCTTCATATGCGACCGTGAAAAATTGGACTGCAAGCTTCAAAAGAGGTAAAATTTCCGTTGAAGATGATGACCGATCGGGAAGGCCAGTTTCTGTGTCAGTCCCCGAAAATATCGATGCAGTTCATGACATGATTTTATCAGACCCTCGAATTGGGCTAAAACGGATATCTGAAGCACTGAAGATTTCATACGAACGCGTTCATCATTAAGTTCACGTCAATTTGGACATGAGAAAAATTTTTGCAAAATGGATCCCCAAATGTTTGAATGTTGACCAGAAGCGTGCAAGGGTGGAAGCATCGCGTTCGATCTGTGCTCGATTTGAAAACGATGTAGACTTCTTAAACCGAATTGTTACTATGGATGAGTTTTGGGTACATTTTTACGATCCAGAAACAAAGCAACAATCGATGGAATGGCGACACTCTGGTTCTCCAAGACCTAAGAAGTTTCGTTTCCATAAATCTGCTGGAAAAGTTCTTGCTACAGTTTTTTGGGATTGCCATGGAATAATCATGATTGATTTTTTGGATAAGGGTAGAACAATAACTGGAGATTACTATTCGACATTACTGACCACTCTACGAAAAAAAAAACTTGAAGAGAAAAGACGCGGAAAGCTATCCAACGGTGTTTGGTTTTCACAGGACAACGCCCCAGTACACAAATCTCATGTTGCCATAAAAAAAATTCGTGATTTAGGATTAGAATTTTTAGAACACCCCCCTTATTCACCAGATTTGGCTCCGTCCGACTATCATCTCTTTCCTCAACTGAAAAAAGTTTAAAAGGTCGTAAATTTTCTTCCAACGAGGAGGTAATAAAAGCTGTGAAGGACTGGTTTGCAGAGCAAGAAGAAACATTTTTTTCGAAAGGTCTAGAGACGTTGCAGGTTCGCTGTAATAAATGTTTTCAATTAAGAGGAGAATATGTTGAGTAATGAAATATTTTGTTTGGTTCTTTAGTAGGCTAAGAATTTTTCAATATATCCTCGTATTTTTGTTCAGGTACACCGAGAACAAGGAGTTATACAGGGTGCCGCAACTTGTTCTCCCACATTTGAAGATGCTGTTAAAAAAATACGAAAGATATTGAAAAAGCGAAAATCATTAATCGGTATTCAGACGGATTTTTTCGAATTCCGGAAAAGTTTTTCACCTCAGGCGGGAGTTGAACCCGCGTCCTATAATTCAACTCCCGCCTGAGGTGAAAAACTTTTCCGGAATTCGAAAAAATCCTTCTGAATACCGATTAATGATTTTCTCTTATTATTTCACAGACGTTAATCTCCAATTGATATTAAAAAAATTATTTTTTATTTCGAAGGCCTACATAATCAAGTTTTATTTATGTCTTGAAAATAATATCATCCAGAAGACGGCCTCGACGAGCGAAGCACATGTGGAGTCTTTCGCCGAAGTTCTCCATTTCCATCGCCTTAAATCCCCCTGATGACTGCAAACAGGCAATCAAGCAGGAAATCATCCGAATTGAAACCGCTATGCTGAAGAAGAGAGTGATGGAAAACTTCCGCGAAAGACTTCACATGTGCACCGCTCGACGAGAGACAATTTTAGAACAATATACGGTGTAAGAACGACGAGAAATGGACAAACCTGTATTCACGACTACCCAAAAATGTTTTACGAGTTTAACGAACCGTCTCTGCCAAATTTTCACCATTTTTATAGTGAATTTTTTTGATTTCAAAGTGTTGTTGAAGTGTGTATCATTCCAGTCATTAAAGGCGTAGTGTCTACTTGTCAAATGTCAAAAAATGATAGTTTCAAAGGTGACATCTAACGAAATAGCGAGCTATCCAAAAAAACACCTCTTATTGGAAAACCCTTTATCACCAACATCATTCTTTTTTCTCAAATTCAAATTTGTTGCAGGTCGCCATACAAGGAACGTGGAGTCTAATGGCATATCAGCAGCCAGTGATTTGAGCCTTGGTGAGTATCATATACTCAATAGAGCAATAGAGAAAACGCCTTTAGAGGAAATCAAACAATACAAATGGTCTAAGTTGCTACAAGTAGACGCCAAACTTCTCGGGTACTACAATCAATAACATTACAAGATATCCAAAGTGTAATTAGGTTTCTTGTCAGAGATGAGTTAGAAATGACGCTCTAAACATGACCAAAAAGACTGAAATCATGGTCAGCGTATACTCTCCCTGTCAAAAATAGAACTTTTATTGGTCTCCGGTGAGCTGCTCGTTCGATGAAATATCTGATTTCGTTTGATTGAAGTGAAAGATAGTTCCATATCTTGATTTGATCTCTAAAAATTCAAACGAAGCCCAATGTCAATTGTCATAATTCAATGATAATTGAATGGTCCGCTCACTTCAGGAAGAATTTTCCACTACTTGCCATTTCCTGCAACTCTCCCCGATACGATCTTCTCCTTCGATTCCAGGAAAAGGCAGAATGAAATTTCATCTGGAGCAAGCGTGAACGCCACTGCTACCGCTGGGTCACCATTGTGTATTCAGTGTGCCTTCGTCTACATTAGGCTATTCCCATATAAAACGCCCGCCTTAATCTCGTTTCCTTTTTTATTAGATATATAAAAGGGTTGCATAAAAGAAAGTCACCTTTTTCATACCGCGCCAAGTTATATTACGTGTGAGGTGCTAGTCCTATGGTATGGAGATTATTTCAGCACTTTTTGAGGAACAACTGAGGAGCATATAATGAAAAACGTATTCGACCTGTTCTCATAATCATTAGCACATCGCGGATACTCCTTGATATTCCGATATATACAGGGTGCGGCACGGAGGATGGATGGTTTTAAAAAAATAATAAAAGCGTTAATTTTTACTCAAAAACACATTTATTGACGGAATCAGATTCTCAAGGAAATAGCATTTGAGACAGTCAAGTGTGGAAAATCACATCAGGCATGTGGTGGCCGAAATCGGTGATGCAGTGCTGGAGGCGCTCTTGGAAGTTCGCGTAGACTCTCTCCAACATCGCTCTCTCAACTTGGGCAACTTCCACGCGAATAGCCCTTTTCAATTCGTCCAGAGTTCGGGGCTTGGTCTCGTATACTCTAGCCTTGAGGTGTCCCCATAAGAAAAAATCGCATATGGATAAATCTGGGGACTGCGAAGAATGGCTTGTCGAACGCGTTCAACATTTTCAGGCGTTCGAACTGTTCGCACAGGTCCTCTTGGTCTTCTGTTGATCAGTTCACCACGTCTGCGAAGTGATTCAACCCAACGAAGGAGGGTGTTTCGAGAGGGAATAGCTCTATTCCGATGAATGTGGAAATGGCGACGAAACTCACGCTGCACGACCGTGACTGACTCATTATTTCGGACGAAACTATCATAGGCGAAAACACGATGCTCCACCGTCCAAGGCTCCATGACGACAACTGGTAAATAAATGCTAGGAACACACGAGTCTAACGGCACCTTCCCCACTTCTCTCGTCCTCAGTGGGGGAAAGTTATGCCCATCTGAAAAACGTCCGCCCTCCGTGCCGCACCTTGTATAAACATGATAACAAACTTTGTAGACCACACACTCACTTAACAGAGGGACAATTATAACACTAGTTGAAGAATGAAACCAGACGAAATGTCTTTCAGGCTATTCTTGGGAAGTTGCAAAAGGAATTTTTTTAATCTGTTGGTTCTTGCAAGAATAACGACTCAACAATTTCGCAAAAGCAGTTCGCATACAAGCCAAATTTTCACATCTCAAAGATACCGCACAGAATTTTGTGTTTCCCGTCATTGTGAGAGGATCAAGTTACCAATGCTCTAAATCTTTTTCAGACTAGTGTCAACTTCTTATATTCAAGATTGTCCTATCAAATTTGTAGGAGATCTTTTCCACCTTGCCTAATAGAATCCTCAATATGGAACCTTGATGAGTAAAATTTTTCATTAACTCGAAAAATCGCTGATGAGCACACAAATCCCAATCTAATCTGAATCCCGCGTTTCATTATTCGATTCTCATCATTAAATCGGTCGAGATGCGTGCAGCAGATCTCGAATTTTTCCCTAAATAAGCATAAAAATAAATTGGCAGAGAAAGACGAACACGGAACTGTAGAATTCGGCCTCTTGTCGACGATGCAAATTGGGCAAAAGACGTAAAATGAAAATTAAATAAGGACCAGTAACGAGCGCTGCCTCTCCGCCACTCCGTAGAAGTGGAGAAGCGATAAGTGCTGCTGCCGGCATCCGGTGTAGTTGTCCTTCCGGTCTGCATTGCCGCGCGACCTCACGGGCTTGCCAGGCTGAGCCGGGCTTCGCCCTAATGAGGACACGGAACGAAAGGTGATTTTAATTATTGATACTGAGGAGGGGATTTTTGTCATGTTGAAATGCCGCTGAATAATTGATCGTGCTTCGTCCTCAGTCCCGGCAGGTATTTATTTGCATTTTAACGGGATTAGTTCCCGTTTTTTGTTACCGTACGTTTCTGCAAATGAAAAAACATGTTCTAGAGGCCGAAAAAGTCAGTTTTTCTACTAAAGTCGCGACAAAAATATTGATTTGGATTGAGATCACACTGCCAATCGTAGGTCTTCATATATTTAGACTAGTTTAGGCTACAGGTAAAATAATGAAAAAACCAGTAACACAAACACAAAGTATGGCAGGAATTGGTGCTGTAACCCAAAAATACTGCGATGGATGTACGTCATGATTGTAAGACCTATAGTCACATATGGGGCAGTAGCCTGGTTTGCTAAGGCAAGTCAGGCAAGTACGAGGAAAATGATCGACAAAGTACAAAGGCTTGCCTGTGTGTGCATCACGGGAGCTATGAGAACGTGCCCAACCAGGGCACTTGAGATCACCACAGACCTCACACCTCTACATCTAGTGATTGATAGGGTTGCCCATGAGGCCATCCTCAGAGTATCTAGAGAAGGAGCAGGCAATGAGAGAGTCAGGTCAGAGAGCTTGGTCCTCTCTAAATGACTACACCTCATCTGAAAACCTTCCTAGTGATGTAATGATCAAGAAAGTAAGCACTGAGAAAAACTTCAGTATATTGCTAAGCAAAAGAGAGGATTGGGAAAGGGAGTGCACCAACTATAATCTCAAAGAAAATACAATAAGATGGTATACAGATGGTTCCAAAACCGCTACAGGAGCTGGCGCTGGGATTTACGGGTCAAGTACCAAGTGTGCACTATCGTTAGGCTCCTGTACAAGCGTCCTTCAAACGGAAGTACTCGCAATTGGAAGAAGTCTAGATATAAATCTAGAAAGAAACTATCAGAAGTGCGATATAGCTATTCATACAGATGGTCAAGCTGCTATTAAAGCACTGAGCTCCTACGTCATTGACTCAAAGCTGATTTGGGAGTGCCGAAACAAACTCAATGAGGTGGGCAAGAAGAATAAGGTCTTTTTGAATCTGGGTTCCCGGTCATTCGGGAATCGTAGGAAACGAAGAGGCCAATACACTGGTCAGAAAGAGCGCACAAACGCCACTCACTGGCCCAGAACCCTTCTGTGGTATAGGAAAATGCACCTATAAGAAGGAGTTTATGCTGAAGGAGAGAACCGAAAGAGAAAAACTCTGGCGGAATCTCCCAGGAATGGATCACTCCAAAAAGTTCCTCCAGAACTTTGAAACTGCTAGATCCAAAAAATATCTGGATCTCAGTAAAAACCAACTTCACCTACTCACTGGCTTTCTAACAGGACATTGTCGCCTAAAGAAGCATCTGTTGAGAATGGGTTTATCGGACACTGATGAGTGTAGATTCTGTGGGGAAGAGGAAGAAACTCCTATTCACCTGGTTACGAAATGCTATGCCATTGCAAGCCAAAGGAAAGAGTGCTTTGGACAAGAAACTTTTAGAAGTGGGGAGTTATCCTCCTTGAAGCCGTCCCAGATACTGGATTTCATCAAGTCTCTGGAACTGGAGGGCGAGCTGTAGGAGGCGCGATGATAACAGCTCTGTCAGGGGGCACAATAAACCTTAAGGTCGCAGTGAACTGTAACCCCTTTTACTTTAACTATAGCAGCTTGACTATCGAAATGAATCACTATGTCACACCCTGGATAGTTTCTTTCCAGGGTTTTGACGCCGCATCTTTCGATTGCACGTATTTCTGCCTAAAAAATACTCTATTAATTTGAGGAACGTAAAAAATTGTATCGCTGAAAAACCAACTTGTTAGTTTTGCTGGCTTGCATGTTTTATCGATGTGAAACGAGAGTTGCTATGAAAACATAAGAATGTATACAGAAAAACCATTGTGTGAGCCCAAGGGCCGAAAGGGTAATTCGTTATCAAATTCCCTCTCGAAATGCACAGAAAAAGCTGGCCAATTCCATGGTAACAAACTAACAGAACTGACAAGGGAAACAACATCCCAACCACGTATCGACTCTTCCTCGCTGATTACATCCCAACTCGCTGGGATCAAAGAAACGGACGCTACAAATAAAGCACGAAAAGCGTATTGAAAATCACCGAGTCGGTCAAGCGACAATTCTCAAGACGACAAAGCGTATCATCGGTCTTGTATCTCAGTCCCACGACCCGTGCAGAAAAGATAACTTATGGGGATAAGCCCGAGGATCATGACAACCGGTCGGAAACTTCATATGTGTCGTCACATATTGGTTTGTGTGAAAACGACAAGTTAATTCATTGGCGTCGATTCGAAAGCGACGCCGTGGAGCGGACGGCCAACTTTTTCGATGAAGCGGGTCCGATCTGATAGATTGTTTTATTTGGTGGAGGTGGTCGTTACGATGCCACATATGTTCTTTGTAATGGCATTGTGGCGGACACGTAAGTTTGAGCGGCTACGGTAGACGTGACGTTTGGAGAATGATTTAAAGTCCGGCCATAATGGTTTTTGTCGGTGGCCGTCGGGATTTATAAGGTTTTTCGGTCATGGTGGAACAATGAACAGGAGAGGAGGGTAGGAACAAAAGGACCTTTTATTATTGCAGCCATAATTGTTTATTCTTGCATTCTTAAGTCAACACTTCACACCGATCATTCTCAGAACGAAGCTTCATAACGGAGAGAGGAATCACTCTCTTTCCTGTATCTCCAGATCAGTCCTTTCGTCATGACCATACAAGTCAACTGTATCAGAACATTAATATAACTCAGGAAGGATATCATATTCATTCACCCGACAGGATGCGATGTATTCCGGAGATGGGCTAAGAATGTTTTGGTAGATTTATTTGAAAGAGAACGTATAGAAGTCTTTACTATTTAAAGTTCGTATTCGCACGGTATCATACGATGTTGTAAACTCCTAAGAGCATAACAGTTTCGCTGTTCCATCCTCTATTTCATAGTTCAAATATTAATGTTCAGCTTCCTCTCTGTTAGATCCCTGCAATATGCAATAATCGTATGATAGTCTGACAACTGGCAATACTTAGTTTTGTGAAGCCGGTTCATTTCCATCGGGATGTTCTCAATAGACAGAAAGATAATCATAAGCAGATTAACAATAAACTAATCATTTTACGAAATTCATTGCACAATTTCGGTTTATGTATTCAGAAAACATGAGTATGTGGCACATTACAATAGACTGCCAAAGATCTTGTGAATAGGTATCTGTCAATGGGCGACGATCCACCATTGTTGATTATAGAGAGACTCAGACCCGAAGGCACACCGACATGAATGCCGCTGGACGACACCATTGAGTCTAAAGGTGTAAGGTTTCCTAGGTACAGTGTTACATATAAACCAATACAGCATCGTTCAAAATACGATGTCAAATCCGAAACAAAATAAAGTCATGATATTTGATCATGGCACAATGAAGAGTTCGAATCTAAATTCATATAGGTAACAATATCCTCTTATTGCAATGATGAGCAGAATTACTTACTCCTGCAAGTGACATGTTCCTAAAGAATGTTTTTCCGAAATTCCTGAAAGCAATCCAACTATACTCCATTCAATTTTATTTAATCACATAGGATGTCATGGTTTCGTTTTCAGGAGTTGGTGCACCTGATGAAAAGTCTGTGCGCGTATAGAAAATATCGTTAATGACAAAACGACGTTGCCGGTTCCTTTGTTTACATCAAAGATATTCCACATTTTGTTAGTTCGAATCGATCGGCGATTTTGGGGCGAAATATCGATAGGAAATCGCCTATTTTTCCGTTCTTCGTCATCCAGAAGAAGTTTCCCGTCGATATGAGAAATTTTGTGCTAGTGTCATTTTTTCCTTACACGACTTTTGGCGTGAGTACGAACGGCAAATTTGAATTGGACCAAAAATCGATTAATAACCATAAATAAAGCGAAAGTAAGTACTAATCGACATTTTTACACTTGATAACGAAGTTTTTTTTAGGTATCTGGCCGTTTAGAAAGATTTAAAACGAAATTCCGGTCCCCCAGAAGTTTGGTTGGTTTCGGTATCGTTTTTGGTGCTCAAAATTTATTTGGAATGTTTAAATGGACAAAAAAGGCTTCCTTATACGATCTTCTAACTAAAGCGACCGGAAAATATGGTTCAGGTAGGCTTTTCGAGGAATTATGAGGAAAGAACTTGCAGAATGAAATTGCACGATTTCCGTAAGTACCTAAACGGGTTCTGGATGGCCATCGTCGTTCTCTAAATGATTATTGTTGATCGTTTTCACGTTTTAGAAAAAAAACACGTCGAAAAAGCTGGAAAAAAAGAACAAATATGACTATATTGCATTCAACGGTAGTTGAATTCAGATTCAGATGAATTGAAATGTGTCACTGGAGCTTTCATTCCTATCAATCCTTTGCCGAAAGTGGAAATAGGCTATATTGAACCAGAATACATCGGTTTTTTCCATATTCCAGGGATTTGTGTCTTATTTTAGAACAGGTGAATGATAAATGTGAACCATATGTTTGACCTATTCCATTTCATTTGTACAAACCTACTGTGGTAGTAATGTATGAATATTTTTTAACCTAATAAATTACTATACAGTCAGAATATTTTACTCCTTGTTCATAAGATCAAATAAATGAAAGTTTATCTATAATCCTTGGACCGATATTTTTTCAACTGTGTTTATCTATAAAGCTTTCAGGAATTGGCATTCTTGCTTATTAATTTATAACCAAAACTCAATTACAATTGAATTGAAATTATTAGTTTCTCTGTGAACAAATTCGTTAATTTAGTTATTATGTTTATTTTCTTTGTGATGAATGAATAAAACTGTTATTTATTTGAAATGAAGAAATATTAAAAATAGAAATATTATGCACCCTCACAATCAAATCACATACAATATCATGATGAAAACAAAGCACATCGATAAATCTTTACAATCATAAATCCAAAAACTCCTTCATATGTAGAATATTGTTCACAATTTTCTGCTGTGTTCTCCAAAATGAAATATAAATTCTGAGAAATACGCTAAGAATGTAGAAAGGGCAACATAGTGTTGACTTGGAACATAAAAATATTTTGAAAAACGTCATAACTTCGATACAGAGTGGAATGTGTCAAATTTCCAAGGCCAGAGTTGTGATTTTATAATTGTGAATGGAGTATATGTAATTGAATCGGTGATTTCATATTCGGATTTTGGTACCAATCGATCCAGGTTTCAACAATTTAATCACTGAAAAAACGCTTTCGTTACACTCATCATGCATGAAATGTGTCCCTGATTTGAAACTGTCTGAATAAAATGCTTGTTACAGACGCATTCCCGAGATTCGCAGAGCCAATTCCTAACGTGACAGTGACAGTAGGGAGGGACGCACTGCTTTCCTGTGTAGTCGACAATCTCAAGGGATTCAAGGTATGTTCCCATGTTTGATACGCTCAACGCGGCCATGCTCTTCTCAAGAGGAAACTTTTTCCCCTGCTTTGGGATTATCTCCTTACAAATGAGTTCATGTATAGTCCTGGCCGAATTTCGAAGTATTATAGCCCGGTGCTCCTTTCAAAGAATCTCAAGTGGAACCGTTGCTGAATTTTTTGTTGCGGATTCCGATGTGAAAATGCTCTACACACTTGAGAGTGTACATCCATATTTCGCACCATTTACAGGTTTTGTATTATTTTAGCAATTCTTGTTCTCTATATTCCGTTTGTTTTCATAATGAGAATATGCGGAAATGAATATCAAATGAACAGGGGGAGTCTTTTATTTGTACAGGGTATCCCACTTGTATGGGAAACTCCAAACCTTTCTGCAATTCTTGTGTATGTCCACCCTTCTTCTCGCAAAACTACCGCTTGGGCACATTCCTCTTGGGTCAAATTGCGTGTTTCGCGGTGCATAGCGATCGAGTGTAGAAAATCAAACGAAAGAAAAACTATTGATCACTAGAATTGATCGAGAACAACTGATTTTAGAATGGAGCCAATACATTCAAAATCTGATAATATCATCTATTTTTATTCCTGCTGGGAGAAAACATCTGTATTGAAGAAAAACGTTGAAAGTGGATAACATATGCATGCATAATTCTAATAAAAATAATTATCATTGAGAACACCTTCAGTTGTAGAATAAATTTGAGATTTCCATAATGTGCGTTAATTTTTTTGCGCAGTGTATTTAATATCTTCTTCAGGGCCATCAACATTCAGTTCTCCGTGTTAATGAATGAACAAGGAATTCAAGTGAACGCATACTTCCAGGTTTATGGAAGTATGCGTTCTCTTGAATTTTGCACCATAAAAAATTCATGAAAAAAATTCAAACTTCAACACCCTATGTCTCGAAAACGAAACATTGACGGTCCCATGTTTATAAGACTTTCATTCTCAGACTTATTCAAGGAATCTCCCTATTTTGTTTGTACCTCCAATTCAGGAACAACATGAATAGTTAACCTTTTACAGATGAACGATGGAGCAGCCTTCGAACTAGGAAACTTTACATGTTCCAATTCGCAGCATCGACTGTAAACTACACGGCAAACTCTGAAATTAATCGCAATCAATCATTCCCGAGTGTTCATCGAATACAGAGTGAAAATAAAATCAATCTGACTCTTTCACGGAATCAGATCGCAGTTGCAAAGTTTACCCTTGACAAATGGCCATGGCATGTATATTGCTCCTAATTCAAACCTCCATAAATCACAGACTAGATTAAATTTCAACCCCCACCTACTCCTCTTTTTCGTTTCACATTATTAATCAAAGTCGTGAAAGATATTTTTTCATCCACATGATATCAGTTGTTTTTGATGAGTTCAGTTTTTTCATTTCGGTTTCAGATGAAAACGGGGGTAGACTGATAAGGGCAGAAAATTCAGTTTTTGCAAATCTGCAATTATTCAGATGAAATGGAGTTTTTACTTGCCAGTGATGGTAGGTACATGATGCTGTCGGAATTTTCATGTTTCCGAGAAATATGGTGAAACCCTAGCCGTAGCACTAGATATCTCCAAGGCGTTCGATCGAGTCTGGCATCAGGGACTCCTCGCCAAGCTTTCATCGTATAGCGTGCCCCCAAAGCTATGTTCTCTGATAGCTAGTTTTCTCTCAAACAGATCTCTAAATGTAGTGGTCGATGGAGTTTCGTCTGACTCTCTTCCCATAAATGCTGGTGTTCCGCAGGGATCAATTCTGGCTCCAACACTATTTCTACACATCAACGATTTGCTGGAAGCAACTTCGTGTCCAGTGCACAGCTTCGCGGATGATAGTACCCTCCATACCGCCTTTTCTTCTAGGGCTCCAATACCAGCCCGCCAAATCAAAAACGAACGAGGAAGAAATGTTAACAACATAAATATGGACTTGGCAACAATTCTTGAATGGGGATCTAGTAACTTGGTAGAATTCAACGCAAACCAAACACAAGCATGTCTTTTCTCTAGAAAAGCCGATCTTACTGTGCCCAGCATAAAATTGTCGGGAGTGACCATACCATTGAAGTAATCCATTTCGATGCTTGTCATTACTGTCGGCAGTAACCTTTCCTGGGAGAATCACGTGAGATCCATTGCTAAAAGTGCATCCCAAAAACTTGGTTTTCTGTTTCGTGCCAGGAGCTATTTCACCTCAGGTCAGCTGCTTATGATCTATAAGGCACAGATTCGACCTGTCCTGGAATACTGTTCCCATATTTGGAATGCTGCACCTAAACACACCCTAAAACTCTTGGATTCCGTACAAAAAAGGGCAATTCGTCTCGTCGGTGATGCCTCGCTCACATGCTCGCTCACTTCTCTGGAAAACCGTAGAAAAGTGGGCGATCTGTCTCTATTTTATAGATATTTCCATGGGCGATGCTCTTCTGAATTATCAGCAATTCTTTTTCCCTCTGGCAGTCTCTTCCAGACTAACCCGACAAGTTAAGTCTTCACACCCCTTCGTGGTAACTTTGGAGACCTGCAGAACATCTCTCTTCAAAGACTCGTTCATCCAACGAACAGCGAGGCTTTGGAACACATTGCCTAGGCAGGTGTTCCATGAGGCATATAACCTCCAGAAATTCAAGAAGAACACCAATTCCTACCTGCTTGCCCTTGGTTCTCACGATGTTCTCTGGACATTACAGGATATTCCTTTTCGTGAAAACCACAACTTAAAAAACAAAAAGGTTTCCCGTATCGTATTTAGTTGTAGAAATATATTAGATGTGGTGAAAAAAATATTGAATATCATGAAAGATAAATCTGATTCCATGAATAATATCTGAAGATTTTAGAAAATAGAATCTGTTTTCAGGAATATATTTTCATTCTGAATACGCTGAACAACCAGAATTTCAAAGTAGACCTGATTTCTGTTTCCAATAAATTTTCAATAGCGACTTTTTCTCTCTGTAAATCAGGAACTAAAATAATGTTTTTCCCAGAGTGAATAAGAAAATTGAGGTGAACATTAATGAGAAGAATACAAAAGAAAAAATATTTTTCCAGGAATCTCTTATGTCAGCTCGTACTCTCCATAAAGAAAACGCTTTCTACGAGCTAAAAAGGAGTGACTTCACCTCACGTCCACGAATTCGTTAAATATTTACACGTCCGCTTGACGATTTCAATGCCAAAAGACATATATCTCCCTTTTCCGAAGCAGGATGGAAATAGAGGGAAAGATTGATGGATGGTCCTATTTACGTGAGGCAATATTGTCCATAGATACCCGTAATGTAAAGCTGTAACATCGATTCCTTGTTTTCCGAGATATAAATCAACCGAGGTGAAAGTTCCAACATCACGCTCACCTTAGCAGACAAAGAAACTCGATTTCTGCTCGACTCCGAGGCAACGGGTCCCTGGTCGTTTGCTATATCCAATAATCCTTGCAGAAGCAATTCATCACCCCTCTGAATCCCTTCCCTACCTCCGGGTCCAGAGTTCAGAACCCGAACGTCAGAGTTCCGACAACGAAAATATTTTCGATGGTCCGAAAATATCCAGCGGCAATTTATCGTTCTGGACTGCGACACGTCGAACAATTAAACAGAAATTAAAGTTCTCGCATGAGTTCAGTTAGAGCAGAATTATTAGGCATTATATCGATTTCTGTGCGACATATGCTAATGGAAAGAGCAATCAGAACGGTGCAATTCTCATCTCATCCTCCAAAATGTTTTTGTTCTTTTTGGATACCCTCCATATCAGATATGACAATGCAGTATCAGAAGTTCTTTCAGTTTGCTTCTGATTTTTTGCTCGTCTTTTAATAGAAAGAATTACTTGAAATCTAAAGCAGATGAAGGTTACTCAGATACATTAAGAAGAGGATAGGAAAACCCTCCCGATCGAAGTTTGAAATTTTTTCTAAACTACTAACTACTAACTTTGTAGAGTTGTAGACGCTACTCAGATTTCTCAATATATATTCATTTAGTTTTTAACTGTTATAATCGAAACTTATTATTATTCTCAATTTGACGTTAAAAGGAAATAAAATCCTTTCTCTATCATAGAAAAATAGCGGAATGAATAGAAAAGCTATTTTCATTTCAATATATTTCAACTGTGAATTTTTGAGTTAAAAAAAAACCTTTTTTTCATTTTCCATTTTTCCAAATTCGGCTCTGTTGAAAAGATATAGCCATTTGAAAAAAAATTGACCAAATACGTGCCTGATACGATTCTCTGCAAAGAACTCAAACTTCATATTTCTCGATTAGAATTGAGTTAATACATTCAGGGAATACTCAAGTTCTAACCTTATTCGAATAAGAAAGTTAAAAACACGATATTTCTTAACAAAAATAGTTTTGTCCGATTATATCTGCAACTAAAGAGCGATATTTCTCCCATCGAAATGAGTTCCTTCTTCGATTTTCCCGAATACTAGTTTGTAAACACTAATAACTTATTCATATCCTTTTCAATATCCCGAAAATATCGTGTAAAAAAGGATTTTCATCCAATTCATGAAAAAAAGGTTCCTAAAAATCTTCTATGATAGAACTATCACAGAACTTTCGAGAAGACGATGCCGGATTGTTGATTTTCTTCTTAAACAATGGTACGAGGTAGCGGGCGCGCAAGACACACCGTATCTATGAATGGACCCATCTCAAATCTTATATTCTTGTTTTGTTTTTCTCGCATGCGTATAGCGTCAACCGGCGCTATTTGCGTGAAGTGTAAACAGATATGCAGGACAATTGTTCTAGAGCTATGTTGTTACAGACGGGGAAATTGATTATTTTAGTTGTTTTCCATCGATCTCGGGATGATTATGTGGAAGACTTTCAGTGAATTCATGTCATATTAACCGTGTAGTGTCGAGTTTATAAAATTTATTTATAAAAATTGGGATATTTACAGCAACTTATCACAGAGGATATTGTTCGAATAGAAACATCGCCACAGATTAGTCAGTGCTGAGTATCATTTTTCATTAATTTCGATTCAATACGTGGTTTGTATTGATATTCGTCAATCATATATCGGAATTTTGTGTTTCATTGAGCTTTTTTTCAATACTTTTCATTTCATACTTCTCAGAATTCTATTTTATCTTCCACATTTGTCGGATTTTACTATAACATATTATCTCTACTTCAAACGTTATTCCATCAGAGAGATTTAAGTCTTGACAAAGTTGTTAAACAATCAGACAACATTGTTTACTTGTGAGGAGATCAGAGAGTTTATACTTTTTTCAGGTATTCTGTGATATTAAAATAAGCGAGTAATCATTCAGATTTCACAAAGTCAAAAAAATTGGTGAAAGTAACTTTTGAAGCAGTCTCAGAATTACCTTGTGGAACACATAACATAATGGCGGATGCGCAGGTCCTCTAAATCCTAACTCGAGATCTTATATTGTTATGCATCGAATTAAACGGTTAAAAAGTTTACGTTCGAACTGTGAATTGTGAATCTGCGAAAGTTTACTATCCAATTTTCGAGGCTGTCGACCATACATAAAGAAAAAAAACAGGCGAGGTATAAATTCGACTTGCTCCAGGTGAGATTTTGGACTGCGTTTAAGGTGGACGAGAAAGGAATAATCGTTCGTGCCAAGAATACTTTACTCGGTTAGGGAATTCTTTACAGGGATGGAATTCCCCTTTGTATCGATCGGATTCTCATCAATTTTGTATACAGGATGGATGCAGGTTTTTCTTGTAATTATTTTTGTCTGGTTGTATTGAGAGGTTGATTCGATTAAACCAGCTATATCCCAGAAATATCCAACAACTTGAAATGAAGCAGTTTCTCACCGATTTTTGGATATTGTTACGCACAAAATTCATATCTTCAGTAATCAAAATTTGGTTGAAGAATTCTTGAATAGCAGGTCTTATTTTATTTTAAATTACATATTTAAATTCGACTCCTGCAATGAGACTCTCTACGAGGAGTGAAGGATTCTTGGGTTTTCGAATAGCAACCCTAACATTTTGTGCCAAAAATGGATAAACCTTTTGTTGCTTGCAATGATTAGGTAGGTTTTTGACAAATCAATTTTTTTTAAAGGAATAAAAAGGCTCAACTTATGGAAGTCAATGACTACAGGTAGGTCAGTAATTGTTGATGAAGTTTCTGCCACAATATAATCACACTTACAAAAGTAAATAAACATGGAATTGATACGTTCTTGTTCAGTTAATTAGAAGTTCGAATTGAGCACCATGATGACTTGTTTGAACCTTAAATTCTTCCAACGTAGTGGTTCTTGATTTATATCAATCATCTGAAAAAATCTTATACTGTCGATCAAAAAGGAAACGTATCAATGAAAATATTCCTCACACCGACATCCAAAATGCTGTATTCTGTGGTTGTCAGATTGCAGCTCAATATAACACTAGTGATTTATGGGTGTCATAATGCATGATGAAGTAGATTGAATCGTTGACAAAGTTACTTCCGACAATAGTAGTAAAAATAACATATGTTAGTGGCAGATTTATGTGATATGTCAAGCAAATTCGTGTTCATTTATATCAACAAATTCAGGCGGGCCACAGCAAGTATTCGAATGAATACGATGCGGTTGGAACGAATGAATCCTCGTATTCCTTCAAGCGACAATCACCAACCACTCAATTTTTCACTCGGATGGAGTCAAATGGGTAGACCTCTATCAGTGTCGGAATATGACGCGTTTTGCATGAAACCATCAATCATATTAGGGATGTATTGAATCATTCAACAATGTTTGATTTTCATTGGATTCAATTAGCTCCGGAATGGAGTTGCTCCCAGGTGGTAATGAGCAATCAATCATAATTAAACAGATACTTCATAAATTGTAACAATACGATGTCATCCGTTCTGTCGAATGGACATTCACAAACGGTCATTTGTTTGAGCCGATTCATGAGGGCCTGTTTCGTTTCGATATGGGGTGCTTTGTTTATGTCAGTCTTCATTTTTCTATTCAGATGAGTTTATTTTTTGTGCACCGTTGCAATATCAGCTTTGGTATCTGAAAAATAATTTCTTGCAGTCCATTCGTATGAACTTTGTGGTAATAAAAATATGAATTTTGAACTATGGGCTACCAACTTTTCCTTTCACAGAACTGAACGAAGTTTCAGACACTCATACAGGGTGTTCCTAAATAAGTGTATCAACGGTCAACTGTGGATTTCTCATGAAAAAATAACATGTTTTCTCTTTAATTTTTTCTTCCTGTTTTTTGGTCATACCTCAGAAACCGTTTGAATAACAGAATTTTTTGTGCACACATTGTTACTAATAATATCTACTTTCTTGCACTAAGATAGTAATTATTCACTATGGTCGCTAAAAATAATGAAAAATAACTCTTCAATTTGAACTTCAAAACCTAGTTGTCAAATTTTGTTGAAATCAATAAACTTGTTCATTATCACTACTCATTTTTCCAATTGCAAATAATTTATAATGCGTTAAGGGGCCGTTATATGCTGGCTGACGGCACCGATTCTCCATTCCAAAGGTGCCTTTCATTTTTCCAAGTTCACGCGTTCAATTTTCCACCTGAAAGCTTGATTTTTTTTTTAATTCTCCTGGAATTTCAGACAGTTCTCTGCGATTTCACACTTTCTGGAAGTCTTTTCAGTATTTCCATCATTTTTAACATTATTTAAGGGACTATCCGAATGGAATTTTTCACAAAATATAGAAAATTTGTCGAGGGCCCTCCAATGAATTTTCTAAAAGAAAATTGATGAACAACCGCCGAAAAACGAATATGAAGTCAATTGTCATAGACTCTCAAATTCAACCCAATTATTCTATGCGAAAAAATTATTTTTCAAAGAGAAGAAATTGAGGTGCCCTCAAGACATCCTTTACCTTCAATTTAAAGAAAAAATCAAGCTTTCAGGTGGAAAATTGAGGGCGTAAACTCGAAAAAATGAAAGGTACTTTCCGAATGGAGAATCGGTGCCGTAGCCGATTTTCATGCGGAAAAATAATTTTATCGAAGACAAGAAATTGGAGTGCCCTCAAGATATCCTTCAACTTCAATTTTGAAAAAAATCAAGCTTTCAGGTGAAAAATTGAGGGCGGAAAATGAAAGCCACTTTTTGAATGAAGAATCGGTGCCGTTCCGTTGGCCAGAGTATAACGGCCCCTTAACAATTTGTTTTCGATCATAAAATGCCAGTTTTCTCGAAAACGGTTCACTTTAAAGAAATGAATCAGGTATACCTTTTTTATGTAAAACACATTGACGTATAAGAATTTGCTGTGCAAATGCCAATTTGTCCAGTGGTGAAAAAGTTGAGGGGTAAAACATTTTTACAAATTCAATATCTCCGCCACTGGCTTGTCTGATGAAACCAAGTGAAGTGCAAGAAAGCAGCCATTCTTAGTGAAAATGTGTGTACAAAAACTCAATTATGTAATTCAAACGGTTCCTGAGATATCAGCAAAAAACTGAAAAAAATATAAATTTTGACACCCTGTATCTCGTAAACGAAGACACTGAGGAAAAAATGGAAGAGGAAAAAATTGTTATTTTTCTCATGAGAAATCTACAGTTGACCGTTAATATACTTATTCAGGAACATCCTGTATAGTAAAAAAATTTCTGCACAGTTTATTGCTTTGTTTTATAACTTGAGAGTGTTTAACTAATTCATCACCTTCAAAATCAAATCCTTATTTCGTGTTTGGCGCGTTGTTATGACAATAATGATTTGGTTGAGTTTAGTTTTCGATCAAGCTCCACTCATAGGACATTTCAGATTGTCTAATATGTGGGGAGCCTGCAAATGACATGGTTGTTGGAGTTGCCCTGTTCGAAGCGAAAAAGGGTACAGGGTACGAATGTTCCTCTTCTGCACAGTGACCTCTGTAGGGCAGAGCAGTGGTCAGTAGGTACTTAGCTACTCTTGAAAGCTATGCGTACAGCTCCTACAGCAACGCTTGAGGTCATTCTTGATTTGCCTCCCTTACACCTACATGTGAGGAAATGTAGCCTGCTGGAAGCTATAAGAATCTCCCTTAACGGGAAGCTACTACCCGGTAACTGGGTTGGACATATGGGGATCTTGAATTAATTTGATTCAAATCTCCTGGCAAAACCATCGGATGTTATGCCAACCATCTACGATTTTGAAATGCCCTTTGAAACGGTCATAACCGACCGTCCTAGGGCAATAAGTTTCGTGAATCGTCTGGACAAAAAGTCATCCATATGGTTCACCGACGGATCTAAAACAGAGAGGGGTACTGGCATTGGGGTATATGGACCTAAATTGAGGATCTCTAAAGCCCTGGGAAGCGAGCCCCCTATCTTACAGACCGAGATAATGGCTGTTTATGTATGTGCTCAAGAGTGTCTCAAGATGAACCTCAAGGGAGCGCATGTCTACATCATCACGGACAGTAAGGCCTCACTGAGATCCCTGGAACCAAACTGCCAGGGGTCTCTGTTGACCTGGGAATGCCGTAACACCATAAAGCAACTGGCAAGAGGCAATAAAGTGACTCTATTGTGGGTACCAGGGCACTGTGGCGTTGAAGGAAATGAAAAAGCCGACAAACTGGCAAAAATTGCATCAAGGCAAATACCTGCTGGACCTGAGCCTTTTTGTGGGCTTAGAAAAGACCAATACAAGGCAGCGGTCCAGCAGTGGGAGCTGAAAAACAGGATAACCTACTGGACAAACGCTCCTGGACTTATTCAGGCCAAGAAATTCGTGTCGATATCACCTACCTACACCAGGAAACTCTTAAAGCTGTCACGAGCTGAGCTTCGGGTGATGGTAGGACTGCTGACGGGACACTGTCGGTTCAAACACCGACATGGGAAAGTCAGCAGATGAGATTTGCAGGCTATGTGGATCAGAAGTGGAAACACATGGTATGCAAGTGTCCAGAGCTGGCTGTACTAAGAACCATTCATATGGGGAAACCGGTCCTGAATACCCATGAGGTCACGGCCAAGGCTCCTAGGGAGGTTGCCAATTTTATCAACACTATTGACGACCTCTTTGGGTTTCCATGAATGAGTAGGGTAGAGAACAAAAGATCTACACGGTCGCAGTTCCCGGAAGGCTTAACGAGCCAAAACGACCCCAGTTCAAATAATAATAATAATAATGTAATTTGTAATTTCGCAATCCTGAATATGACGCAACGTGAAGCTTGTAGATTCGTTAATCCCCTTTCTGTCAATACATGCTCCCTTTATTCTTATAAACAAATAACCACCAATTACCAAGAATGTCCGACACAAAGGACAAACTATATCCGAAGTACTTCCCTGTATAACACAAGACTAACTTCCGACGTGCTCAGCCTCCCTGATCCGTAGGCGGATACCGAAGGGGTATGTTATCCTGCCGCTCGAGGTCTTCTCCGAGCATCTCTCGTATTGTCAGTTACCTCCCTCATTTTATTCGATTTCACTTTACAAGATCATCCTCTGTTCGGCGAAAATCTGATGTCTTACTATAGACCGGCCTCCCTCTCAATTTAGCCGAGGATCTCAGTTTGTACGTTCAGAAAGGATAAATAGCCAATTTCCATTACCTTATCTGCTTTCTAGTCCGTTATGTGGAGCTCTAATCCCGTTTTGTCCGGGTAGATGAATATTAGGAATCCGGTTATCTTGGAGAAAACACAGGCTCGATATTGGAAAGGACACTCATGGGATACGTTGGATATTATGGGATCCTATCAGTTAACACTCTTATGGGTTTATTGTAACGTGATCTCTTTAGGTGATTGTCACTCAAATCTTTTATTTCCGAGAGGAGAATCAGAATATTCATTTCAACTTTCCTTTCGTCATGTATTCTTTCCGCAATCTCTGAGTTTTATTAAATCGGGTGTTTTTTGATTGTTAGAAATTTGAATTGAATAAAATAGTTTTTTACGATATGAGTGTTAAAAGTGACGTTTTATTATGTAAGTGAAAAAGTTTGTGAAATGAGCGGAGCGAATTGAACAATTTCACGAACAAAATGAAATCACTTTCAACACAAATACCATACAATGTTTTTTGTACACTGTCCCATTTTGATAATGAAATGGGCGAATTTGCATTGACAATAAATTTCAAAACGCATTTTAATATTCAAATAATCGAAAGGTTATTGTGAATGGCAAATGTTGCCAACGTTATGATTACTAAAAAATGAGGAAAGACGCTGTCATTTGAATTTCGTTCCTGTACAATTTTCGTCTTGGGTTTCTAACTGCTTAATATGTTCTTCGAGAGTCCAATTATTAATAAAAGTGACGATTCGGTTTTTCCTGTGGATATTGAAGAGCCTGCAAGAAGAGCAAAACTGGAACTCCTACCTAAAAAATCTGACCAGCAGCACGATATTGCATAAAACTAATTCCTGGCCTGGTGTAAATTGAAAAATGTAGAAGGGAACTTCAGTGAACCTGTTTTCCTGGCATACTTAGAAGAAAGATCAGAAATATGGAGTTCATCAATGCTGTGGAGCAAATTTTCAATGATAAAGTCAAGCGCCCTTGTTAAACATGGTGTGGATGTTAGTAAATATTTTAAGGTAATAGCATATTTAAAACGAAAAAGTGAAGGATATCGTCCCGAAAAATCGAAAATTCTCACTCGTGAACAAGTTCAAAAGTTTATAAATGAAGCACCAGATGATAAATACTTGATGGTTAAGGTTGCAACTATTTTCGGATTATTTGGAGCCTGTCAGCGTGAAGAATTGTGTAATTTATCAGTGGAAGACATCAGAATAAAAAATAAATCTTTGCTTATACAACTTCCAAACTCAAAAACGGAAGTCAGTCGTTCTTTCAGTACCTATTATTGGGAAGTTTGTTGACTATTTTCATGAGTACTTTCCACTGCACCCTCTTGTCATCAAACATCATCATTTTTTCCTGAAATACATGAATAATAAATGCACTGCCAATCCAGTTGGTATCAATACATCTGGGTAAATTCCATCTATTGTTGCCGAATTCCTCAAACTACCAGAACCAAAGCAATATACAGGACAGTGTTCCCGAAGATCCTCCGCTTCATTGCTAGCAGAATCAAGAGCAAATATTACGGATATAAAAAAACATGGTGGATGGAAATCCACGACGGTAGCCGAGGGCTATGTTGATCATTCCATTGCAAATAGAAATGTCATTGCTGAAAAAATTCTCCCAACCTCAACAGGTTTTGGATCATCATCATCCAATATTGTACTTCCGGTTTCTACAAGTACTGATGGTGCTGAGGAATCTAATAATGTATTGCGAAGCTCCCTAACGTCACAGGGCATTAATGTTAGTAATTGTTCTAGTTTTACGATTAATTTTAATGTTCATAAGTAATGATTGTTAAATATTGGTAATAAAAATCTGCAATTGCTGAATTTTTTTCATCTGATTTCATCATAAGAAAATGGAGTGCTAAAAATATTTCTAACACAAATGTTAAAAATATTTTTAACACTAATGTTAAAAATATTCTTAACACGCTTCCACGTAAACAATCAATTTTAACATTGTTTGCTGTCATTAAAAGTGTCACTTTTAATTGCTGTTGTACAAAAACACATTTAAATTAAAATCGAAGCCATTTTTTTATTTGAAAGATAATTTTATGACATTTATGTTTCGAAAATAATTTCCGGCATATGTCTACCACGACTAGCTCTGAGGAACTGAATTCGACCAGACCAATTTCGACCACTTTTTCGAGTAATTTCAGCAAAAACTCGAGTCGTGTTGGCTTTTCGAGCGTCTATTGTTTCTGGTTTATCAGCATAAATCAATGACTTGACATAAGCCCCCAAAAAAAAATAATTCATTGGAGTTATGTCGCATGATCAATTAATTGGACCATTTCTCGAAATAATGTTTTCGCCAACTCTTTCATTCAATTGTTAAGGTAACAGCTCGAGGTGTAGCACTATCTTGTTGGAACCAAAACACTTTCGGGTCGATACTTATTATTTAATTTGACAGACACGTTCAGTTACGATTTATCCGCATGTACTGAAATTCGCGAGAAAGAAAACTCCTTTAAGTCGAACAAATGAATTAATCTTTTACCGTATTGAAGATCTAATTCCGTCCCCAATGGCAATAACTACCTCCGTCTCAACTCTCTACCGACTCTCGTAGGAACTCTACTCAACTTCACAGCCTAATTCAGCTCATCAGCAATGTCCTGGCCCTAACAGACTACCCCAATAAATGTTCGATACGTATTTTGAAACTGCAGCGAAGCTCTAATCGTGGTATATCTGTAAATTTCGCAGTCAATTCAATGCCGATTTGTTTTCCCGAGAAAAGCAGTCCCGGCCTGTTGAACCTACAGATTTCAATGGAGAGTTTCATCCATTTCGTCCCGGAGTGGGTTTGGAATAGTTGGCGACGAACGATTAATCAATCCCGTTATTCGGGGATTTCGGCCTTCCTGTAATTAAGGCGTTTTTCTACGTGCTGATGCAGGTACGCCGAGTACGGTAGCGTATAATCGCGTCCTCGATTGTAATGAGATCTCCCACGAGCTACCATTGTTCGCCTCTTTCATCCTCATTTGTGTCGAGTCGAATCAGAACGGTAATGAAGTCTGGTAGAATGGCGAAATTTGTGAATGTGGAGGATGCGGAGCGCTCACATCACGTGCGGGGTAAGGAAAATTGGTTTTGCAGATTGCTGTGAAACTGTACACGGTGCCCTCTCAAATCAGCAATGCTTTTCTGATATTGAGCTCTCTCTGAACATGTATAGAGTTGAGATGCACTCGAAGCTCTGTCTGCCCCAAATGAAATGGAACATAAACTATACAGGGTTCCTGAATTAGAGGTACCAACAAAAAATGGAAATGTCTTGTTTCATTTTGAGTATGAAAGTCACCACAGACTCTCCATGGTAGGCAGTGAGGTTCAAGTCCTTTGTTATAAACAACACTGCATATAGCTTGTATAGAGTGTTATCGGTTACACTCCCATTTTCAGTAGTAATATCCCTAGGACCTTGATAATAGACGAGATAATTTTATTACCATCGAAAGCTCGTTCATTGGTAACAGCCCGAAGCCGAAGGGTTAGGGCTGTTACCAAGCAACGAGCTTGAGATATTGGTTATAAAATTATGAGGCATTCATCAATGTCCGAGGAATATTCGGCAGAAATTTTTTTGACAGAAAAAATGTATAACTCAGCACAACAAAACATTTATTCATTAATTGAAAGTACAATTAGTGAAAGTGCAATTCGTAAAATTAAACTCAACATTATATTCGTTGCTGTTCTCTTGTATAAAAGATCTATTTCCACGCATAATATTTATTATCTTGTTGTGGTGATCTTGATCAAGGTTTAGGTATGGTTTGATAGAATTTTGATTGCTATGACCAGTAATCTTCAATTGTTGTTCCTCTACACCACTTTTTGCTAATTGACTGACAGCTGTTGATCTATTTGAATGATTCGTTATCTTTTTGTCTTTGACATTCAAGCCAATTGCTTCGGCAGCATATTTAGTCCATTTATTTATGGTATACCTCCCAACAGGTACATTATCGTACCATTTGTCAGTTTCATCTTTCCAATATCGATTTGGTTTCAAGAATAGTCGTGGTAAGGTAATGTTTCCGCCTCGTTTCGATATTAGTTTATGAAAAAGACGTACAGGGCAGCTTTGTCTCTCACTATTGGAAACCAACCATTTACTACTTGTACAGCTTTTAGAGCCACCTTGGCACGTTTTACTGAATACCGGATTGTATTCAATGCGATTTGTTGGAGAACCATCGTTATTCTTCTCGATTTGAAAAAAAAATCACCAAACAAGCAACTGCCTCTCCTAATCGCCGCGCTAGTTTTACTGCAGCAATATGATAAAATAAACTACAAGAGTATTTTCATCCCATAGCAATATTGTTCTGTTAACTTCAGAAAAATTTAACGAAACTGAACTGGATTTACATTTACTTGGGTCTGCTTTCAATTTTTTTCTGATTGCATCGCGGGCATCTAGGGCTGGTTTAAATATTATTAAACGGAACAATCATAATGTTGTAGTCCTTCTAATACTTTTCTTGTAAGAGTTTGCTCGAAACATTCCACATTGTCTTTACCGTTGCTTCTTTGAATTCTGTTCCGTCTTTTTTTTTCATATTGACAGCCCAATCTTTGAGTAAAAACGCCAATTCTTCCAAGCTTCTGCGTTCATTCAATTCGTATGATCCTTCGCAGCAAAATTCCATAAATATTCCCAAAATAAATTTGTGGCTATCGGAAGTATTTCTGGGAATGTTTTCTCTGATAAGCTCATTTATATTTTTAACATTACCAAAACGTAACATATTGAAATTTGTTTGGAATGATGTTGCCATGGAACTATTATATAATTTTATAAGACTCTATCGTGTTATCATTGGGATTGAAAATTGCATTGGATGTAGTTTTCGATGTGATGTTGACATGATTGGCTGAAATGGTTCCATATGATCCAAAATCATAAAATTGGATTTGTTGTTAGAACTGTCAAAAAATTTTCAATGAAATCTCCTCATCGTAGAGGGTGCTGCCACTGCTGCCAACCTCCTTCACGAGGAGATGGAAGGCATCCACCTATAATCTGCCAGATCTTGAAGCAAATTGCCTTTTATGTAGCACGATGTAGCTTCAGAGGCAATTATCCATTACTTCATCCATTTATTTCAAGAAAAAGGAGGTGAAGAAAATTGAGCTATAGGCTTTAGGATGTTCTGAACCTCTTCACCTTACCTTTTGGAAGGACCCCCACTGATAGCTAGCTCTAAACAGCTCACCCAGTGGGGGGATTATTGAGTCTGTGCGTTTCCATCAGTATACGAATGTACAAACATATTTTCTGAGTTCAGAAACAATGCACTGTTCATTGCAAACATGCTCCAATTCTCAAATGAACAATTAAAATTTCACAAATAAATTCGTACTTGAAATATATCAACCATTCATTTGTGTGATGAATATTCGATTTATTTCTGACTCTTTCAGGTTGCCTGGGTCAGAGTGGATACGCAAACTATCCTCTCGATACATCATAATGTGATTACTCAGAACCCAAGGATTTCTTTGAGTTTCAACGATCATCGGTCCTGGTACCTCCATATAAAAAATGTGCAAGAAGCAGACCGAGGATGGTACATGTGCCAAGTCAACACAGATCCTATGAGGAGCCGGCAAGGGTATTTACAAGTTGTTGGTGAGTAGACAGCAGCGATGTGTAAAGCAAAATACCCCAACTTTAAAAATCCCTCAAATCAATCAAAAATTCATGCGGAATAAGAGACTGGACAAAAAATTAGGAATGTAAATTTGGATTTCGTAACTTGCCTAGCATTTCCTGGTTTATATTTACCAAATGACATGACAGATATGGTTCATGAATTTGTCGAATTAAGGCAGGTTTATACAGCAGATGAGCTGAAAATAAACATAGAATGAGAAAGATAAACATGCGCATTTCGATGGGAGCTCTTGGAGAGGAAATATTATAAAATAAGGAATACGATTAAGAACAGAAATAGCCATTTTTTATATTTTTGGGCTATTTTATCTGGAAACTGATAAAACGAACGCATTTTCAGTTTCTCGTTTCTGTATCGTTTTTCCAACAGCAAAACAGCTGCGACTTGTTTCTAATTTCTCATTTCAAATCATTTGTATAAAAATTACTTGGTTAAAAACATTCAATCAACGTTGTTCTTAATTTGGCCTCCAACTGGCTCTGATTCAATAATATGCTCTTATTCTTTCTGTTTCTTGAATGCTCGTACTAATTCTGAAAGTAAAGATAATGAAATGTTGGTAGAATGACCCAACTGACCTTCACCACCTGTTCTTCAATAAATCATTGAAAAAGATTAAAGGAGTTCTCTATCGGGTAGAAAAATGATGTTTCGAACTGACAAAAGAAATTCTGTTGTACATCATCATTATCTTTCCATTTGCTCAATGAGCACTGATGATGATTTTATTGGTATACCATTAATGCGTGATGTCGTTTCAGTGGTAAACTCTGAAAGCGTTCGTGTTTATTTTCTCATTTAACAATAGAATTCATTTTGTTACAAAACAGGGGTTAAATCTATTGTGATTTGGTGGAGTTCGAATCTAATTTAGACTTTTACTCAAGAGATAATTGTACTGCTTTTTCAATACTTTTTTTACGAGCATAAATAATTTATTTCTATATAGTTGAAAAAGCTAGAGTACTCAACGAAGCAAATAGATGGCGCGAGAGGTACCATGAATTACCATTGGAAAATTGAAACTTTTGAAGGAAGGGAAAGTGGTGGGGTTAAGTTAATGGTTGTTTATGGAATTTCCAGAGAATTGGGTCAAGAGATTCTCTGATTGTTCGGTTTTAATTTATGGTTTTCGGGAACATTTCATGAGAGATGCTGTATTTAGTTCCAATCATATTAATTCCAACGGGCCCTGTTTCAACCTTTTTTCCCTTGACACATTAAAGGGCGTGAAGAAGCTGAGCCCCAGAAATAAACAATAATGTCCAGCCGTTTTCGTCTTTCCTTTATTGCAGAAGGATCTCACATTGTTAAGTCAACTTAGGCCTAAGTGATTAATGACCTCCAACCAGTGCAAATATGGTTACCGGGCTTGGTTCATGAGTTATTTCTTTCATTCTAGGTTTCCACATTACTGTGCCCTAGAGAGAAGCTATTTTTTATCTTTAATGTCTTGAAATCCGTTATCATTTCAGGCTCCATGTAAATTGGATGCTATTAAGTCGATTATTCTGTAAACTTTTGGTAAAATTTCACAAAACTTCGATTGGGAATTGAAAAACTGAAAAAGAGAATGTTGATATGTTCTTTAAACATGAGTTGAGGTCTGGTCTGGATGAGGATTTAGACTGATTGAATTTCCATGCGAGAATGTCTGTCTTCGAAATATTAATAGAGATTCAGAACTAGCCAGTTTGAATTCGCATTAATGGCCGAAGAAAACTATCTGATTTGCATTAAATTTATCGAACTATCATGAACAATCACAGTAAATGATGAAAGGAACATTTAATAAACTTTATAATTTTCAATTCCTGAAAGTTCTTTCTGTCTGAAATACCGATTTTCTCCTGAAATTCAATTGTTATAAAGAGTGTCATTCTTTATTTCATCCCTTTTGAATTTTTCAATTCGATTTACAGTTCCCCCAAGTATCATAGACAGGGAGACAAGTGGAGATATGGTGGTCCTGGAGTCAACTAACGTGAGTCTGACCTGCAAGGCTACAGGATATCCTGATCCTTATGTTATGTGGAGGAGAGAGGACGGCGACGATATCAGATATAATGGGGAGAATGGTGAGTTGTTTTATTGAGTTTTATGGTTCTTCCTCTCGGTATTTCCCCAGTGTTCTAGCAGTCTTACGGCACCAATTGTTTGGCGAATCAATTCGAATCGAGGTTGATGCAATTTATTAGATTTGTTGATGTTGTTTGTTTTTTCCATTGAAATCATTTAATCAATATAGTATGGAGTGAATGGAGCTAGAAATTTGTTGTTTTCGAAGACCACAAAATTTAACCATGGTAGGTAATGGTGAACCGATAAACTGTTGCCAGTAGATCGGTAATTATGAAAAAAAAAAGGAATATTTTAAAGTCACTTATTAGCCCTACACTGGTGCCATTTTTTTTTTCGTTGACAATAATATCATTTATAGTGGTTCAGGGTAGATTTCATGCCGTTTGATGATGTGACTCCAAGAACGCTTTCACTGGATTATTCACAAGAAGGCACTTTTCCATACATGTCGTCCTCTCCTCCTAAAATCGTATCGACTTATCGAAATGAAAAAATACTGAGTCCTGACCTGGCGCTTCTCGTCAGAATATGTACATGATATAGAGAGGACTGGAAAATATCTGATACAACAGGGAAAATGGTAATTGCATATTTATGGATCCTTATTATGACGCCTCTCGATGTTTCGTTGAATATTTCCTTCCGGCGTTTCTTCCTCTGCTTTTAGTCAATTTGTTGTTATTTCCTGACTTTCCTGTTGATTACCTGAGTGAATAGGAGAGGAGAAAAGCATCCCAGCTAATTTGAAGGCGAGAAGAATTCGAATGAATTCCTTTTCGATAGTTCATCATAAAGAATTCGATAATGAAAATCTTTTCTTTCAATCTCTCTAGAACCGTTTTTACAAATTACCTGAATTTGGGTGTAGATGTTTCTCTGATTATGAAGCATTTTCCTAATTTAACACTCATCGAATGTTTTTTCTGGAATATGTGCTACAATGTGACTGATTCTCATATTCACGAAAAAATTCCAACTCAAAAGCTTCAAATATTAGATATTTTTGAAGGAAACGACCAATTTTGGAAAAAGATGTTTTCCCCAAATCGCTAGGAAATTTTGACATTCCTAACAAAATTTGTCATAGTAAAAGTCAAGATCTCCAACTAATAGGAAATATTCATTTCCTCACTGTAGGTAAGGAAATGATATTTCCTTACAGTTGTCAGTGTTCTACATAAGCATATTCTTACTTTTCTCTATATTTCTTTGGCCAAAATTCTAATGGAGCAGTATAAACTTCCTCAACCAGCTCTGGAGGAGTTCCAGAAATGGAAAATTCATCATCACTTATCATTTTACAATGTTTTGTCTTCAACATTGATACGTGTCCATAGTAACGCAACCAATTCCATTCCGAATTTCAAAGCTCCATTTATTTATGAATAGAATAATTCGCGATTTTTTCCAAAATTGATTAAAATCTGTCGAATTTCAAACGATTTGCGGAAAAATAGTATGTTTACCTCGTAGGAAAAGCCACATACCTGGACTCTGTGTTGCTAAGTATCGGCTTACGCCTCGACTTAGCAATCTTCACAATCGTCCAGGAATGTAAGGCTTTTCCTACCCGGTAAACAATTTCCTTAGTTATTTGCATGGAACTTGTTTATTTTGAAGAAAATTAGTTGAAAAATTAAAATATTATACATTTTAAATTGGGTTCATTCCTGCATTTTCAATGTGATCAAACCCAATTGTCACTTTCATTACATTTTGTGACGGAATACTGGTGCTGGTATATTCAATTATCAGTAAATTCATATCATTATCAATTCCTCATTTATTTCGATATCGATACACATATCTTTTAATTATTACTGCATCTTCAAGGAACTGATAATTTTCTTTGAGATGTGTTGATATTCATGCCAAAGATAGACCAGAGACATGTTGCTCTGGATTATTTCAAACACAATATTTAAAAATATTCCACAAACTCACATTACCTCTTTTTGTTATAACCGATCAAAATAATACAGAATTTCTACGCTCTTGTCCGAAGTAGTTCTTCTGAATAAAGTAACAGCTTGATATTTGACAATTGGGTTAACTTGGATTATTGGCATAGTTTCTACTCGACAAATGTCAAAAAATGACAGCTTCAAAAGTGACATCTACCGAAACAGCGGGCTATTCAAAATAACACTTCTTATTGGAAAACTCTTTATATTCAGGTCTTTCCAAGCATCTCTCCATGGTTCTCGACATCCATTGAACATTCACCCCCTACTTGGATGGAAACCAGACAGACGATATACTCCTCTTGACAGTAGTTCGCGAAGTATCCTCACCACACTGTATCTTCTTCAAACGAA
This sequence comes from Adalia bipunctata, assembly GCA_910592335.1. Lineage (NCBI taxonomy): Eukaryota > Metazoa > Arthropoda > Insecta > Coleoptera > Coccinellidae > Adalia > Adalia bipunctata. Next base: position 6,670,176 of record OU342955.1, on the reverse strand, counting down.
TTAATATCCTTCCATTAGTCCTTTTCTAGTATATCGAAAGACCGACCATTTACAGGAGTGATCAATCGGGGAATGCTGCAAAGTCCGCATTAATTGATTGGTTTTCGGTACGAGCGACCTCAGTAATTACTCTTTCCAGGAATGCGAGAGTTTTACGGCCGATTAGAGATGTTCTGTTTTCGTCTGTTGGATTTTCTATTAGTTCTGTCCGTTCATTATTGCAAACACTCTTCAAATGGTAACGATTATTGTTCGGGCATCTGTTTCTCCGAATCGTCGGTGCGTGGTAGGTTGGCATCAGTTTAGATGGAGGAAGAACTGACGAAGGAGAACAGAAAACTTGGGAGTTATGTTGCTGGTGGTATCCTAAAAGGGGGAATATTGATTTTAACTTTAAAAATTAAATATTGCTCCATCCATCAGAGCTCCATCGATATCATCTTGTGAGTACTTTGATAGCAATTTGTGTAACAAGTACATAAATTATGGACGAGTCCATAAGCCTAATTATGTACGAGTTGCATACAAAGCTTTATGTTTTACTGCAATGCAGAAATTTTATTTTCTGAAATGGCAATTAACATATTCGTCGCTTCATTTCAAGAAAATATTGAGTGTGCTTTTACTTTTCTTACCTATCCAACCATCAGCGACCTTAGCAACCTCACTGAACAAAGTTGTTCACTTCGTTAATTCTGTGACAAACGTCATAATAATCCCTAAAATGGATAGTTCGGAAGAGGAAAGCGTGAGACCAATAAAGTGGTGTCCAATAAATTAGCCAATTATGGACGCTAAACGAACTCATGAATCAAGTGAGTGCCCCTGGCTCAGTGGTAGAGCGAGCTAGGAAAGAAATTTTCTAGCCTCGGTAGGGGCCACCATTCTCACTGTTGGGTCAAAAATTAACAGTGCTGTGCCTAAGGTGGCGTAAGGACACAGTAACAAAGCCTACACAGAACACAACTGCTTACTCCGAACTCGGCACAAGTTACAAGCTTCAAAGCTTGTAATTTCAGAGGGGTCTCCACAGGAGACCTAGGAGTAATCAGGATAAACAATATATCAAGTGTTGATGAAGCAGTCGAACATGAACTTATTTATGTGCACAATAAAACCACAAACATAAAAAAACATTGGATTTCTCAAGAAACGACACCATTCTTACTCGTTGAGAAAGAAAGAAAATGCCGGCAAAACGTTTCTTTCCGATATTTATGTATCGTTATCCACGTAGGTTATTCTTCCTTGTAAACATTGTTATTGTAACGTCGCTTCTGGAATATCCAGAGCAGACTTTTCAAAAGTTCAAGTAACGTTTAATCATTTGGATTGAATTGAAAACAAAGAATTATTTTCGCTCTTAATGAATATGACATCTAGTCTGATGATAAAAACGGAAAAAGGACTGAAACCTTCATCACTTCGTCAAACGTAATTGTTTGCTTTTATACAATACTAGATGGATTGTTACAATAAATTTCGATATGAGCATTCTTGTCATCAACTAAGTTGAAGTTATGCACCGCGCTCCGTATGTCGTTCATTCAAGGAATCTATTAATAATTAAATTCCGACATTAATGGAATGAATGTTGTCAAGATACCTTGCGCATTCGCCATATTGCAACTTCGAACGATGATCTATCAATGACATATCCAGTTAGAATCGAAGGAAGTCATCATTCAATCAACAGCTTTAAGAAGAATAACATAATGAAGAAATATTCAAGAAATTAATAAAAATATTTAGTATGCACGAAATTTTCATAATTTGATTACCATTGGATTCTCTAGATAATTATATGCAATTGAAAAAAAATCTTATCGAATGCATTTGGCAGCAACTGATGAATACAGATTTGATACTTAAGAAATTCATGGATTTTTTTTCGGTTTAAAACTCAGATATTTGACCAAATTGGCTCTCGTCTATAGAATCAAAGGCGCAAAAACTATCCATTATACTGAACATTGACAGTTCTCTGTCCATTGAATTCTGAATTCCATTCGAATGTAGGGCTTTCTCTCGTGGTCACTATTCATATCGATTACGTTCATCGAAACTATAGTCTAAATCTAAAACAACAATGATTAATCAGACACACGTCGTCCATTTATATATCAACCTATGCCACAAACAACTATCCAGGAAGACTAACGAAAGTTCCATCACATTATGGAAAAGTAGATGCTGGCCTATTTTTAGGTATGTTTAGATCTCATCAGAGCAATTCGACTGAACTTCGATGAGAATAAAATTGGAACGTAGGTCCTCTTAGAACAATACTTAGCCGAAACAACATCATGGCTACACTTATTGGAGAATCAGAATCAAGAATTCCCTTTCGAAGTCACCTGGATGAAGATAGAAGGCATACCTCTCGGTGTGTCTGATTTATAATTGTTATTATTACTATTACCTTTTGGAACGATCATTTATTTCATTTTCTGAAAAAGTTTGTTCACCTCGTGTATCCGGCTCGAAGGACCAAAAAATGTTGCTGCTTGGATGATGAAAATAAGGCGTGTTGCAACTGGCGGGATAGTATCCGTAGATCTTTTGCTCTTATTTTTTCTCTGTGAATGTTTTGTGTTAAACAGAATGACGTATTCTGAAAATTATTATTTTAAAGGGAGGAACACGATGAAAATAGAAACCACAGTTATAAGAATGTCTCTTATTCAATTCAACGAGCTGCAAACTCATTTTTTCCTCCTAGAAAGTGGAAACTTCAGTTCTCGATGAAAAATTTGAATTTTAGAACAGTCGAACTCTTCTTACTTCATTACCGAGAGCAAGCCTCCAAAAGCCACAATCGATGCAACCAGCCGGGTCCATATCTAAATGAATGGCCTGAAGAATGGAATTCTCTTTTTCAATTTCCATTCCAGTGAATTATTAGACATTTTAATGCCGAAAAAGTTTCCCAATTTTCTCCCGCCATAATTCGGGTATTAACCCGTATTCCGTAATGGCGTTGAATGGGTAGAACGGGTCCGGGCAGTCGATCTCTTTTTGGAAATTATTTATTCAGGACCTCCGATATTTTCAATTTCCTTATTAGGGCATCGCGAAACGGATCTGGTTCTCGTCAGCTTTGTTTCCCCTCGTTTCTGTCATTTTGAAAGGAGTTGAAAGCTTTTTCGGTCCCTTGGTGCGACTTTGAATATCTTCGTAAAGAGATATATGGGATGAAAAAGAACTTGGGACGGAGGGAAGAAGAAGCATCAAAAGGAGCCTCAAGCGACTTAATTAGAATCATTTCCAATCATTGGATGCCCTAGTGGAAGTAGCCCTAATTAGTAACTCAATAATGCACAATATACGTGAATCGCATTTTCATTCGTTCATCTACTTTTGGGATTATGATTCAACTCAGGAAAGACAGAAAAACTAGATCAAATACTCTCACAAATAGTCTTCACCACACTCTATCAGTTATTGAATTTTGTCATAATGAAGATGCTTGCAATATGCACGACGCAATTTCGTATTAACCTGCCCTTCTTTTTTGTTAATATGAACCATCAAACATTTACATTTTTGTCGGACAATATTAACACTAGGTTCTCCCAGAATACTCAGGAGATTGTGAAAAATTTCTTAAAAAGGGTTTTCCAATTAGCAAGAATACCTATCCTAATTTTGAAACTTCCATCAATATATTTATGATAAAAACTGTTCTGATATTTGTCAAAATGTTATATTTGAATCATGATCTGTTGACTAAGATAATCAGATGAAATTAAGTGCATAGGTAGAACCCCCAAAAATACATACTTATTCTTTTAGATAGACAAAATCAACAGTGTCATGTCCACTGTTCAATACCCTATATGTATATTGAACATGTTGGAACCATAGTTAATGGAACAAACTATCTTCTATCTTTATTTTTTATGTACAGTGCATCCCATTTTGGGTGAGAGAGCCAGGTTTCTCGCTCATAATTTAAGATGGAGCCTTGCGGTTTTCACGTTTCTGTCCTACTTTTTTGTGAAACTCAAGTTGGCCTAATCAGATTTTGCATAACTGTTTCCGTTTATGAGATACAGGGCGATTTTGGAAATTGATACTTTTCGGACCCCTCCTTTATCTCCGAAGTTATTAGAAATAATGCTGAGCTAAAAACTACGTCTGATACAGAATTCTACGTAGAATCCAGTGGCGTACTGAGTATCCAGCTTGTGGAAGATATCAATTCACGAAAGGAACCACCTGCACCAAAATTTGGGTAAATAAGATCCCACGTAGGCACTTCCAACAAATACCTACACGCTCTGCAATTTTCATGAAGCTTGTTTAATCACACAACGTTCTCGCGAGTTCTTCTGAGCACCCCACTCCCTAACCCCCAGTAAACCTCCCGTATTTCAATTGACTCGTCTCCATCCCACTTTTCGTTACTTTTCCAACCGAATATACAACATGGATGATAACTACGCTTCATCTCCGTCAAGTAAATTCAATCTAAAATTCAATACGTCAGGCGAGGTACTTCTCGCCAAATTCGAAGTGAAAGAAAAATCGCTTCTCGTCAAAACCGAGATTAAACAGCGGAATGAGCGATCTCGTCCGCACCGGAATTAGCATTTCTGTGTGTATTTCCGTCGACGTATAGCGGCTTCTATTTGCCGCATTGAGGGGAAAAATTCGATTATTTCGTTTCTTTTATTCACATACTCAGAAACGACGAAGTGATGATGTAACTGCAATAAGTGACTGCGTTCGTGCTTGGTTGTTGCAGTTTTCAATTTGAAGAAGTTTCAACACGTACGAGGATATATTGAAAAATTCTTAGCCTACTATAGAACCAAAGAGAATTTCAATGTCAATATATTTTATTACCCAACATATTCTCCTCTTAATTGAATACATTTATTACAGCGAACCTGCAACGTCTCTAGACCTTTCAAAAAAATGTTTCTGCTTACTCTGCAATTTTTGTTTTTTGTTCTAGAAGAGGTGAATCTTACATCAGACACCCAGTCTTTCTGGGTAGTGTCGGATTCTTACCGACTAAACACCTCTCCTGCGGTTGGTTCCGGGCATAAGCCTATAAACCTTCCATCATCTTATCTGTTATTTTCTCTTTCGCATTCTTATATGCTGAGTGTTTGTGTACATCCTTCAATTGGATATCTCTTACTAAGTGTGGAGTTCTATATCTTCATTTTCGCAATTGGTCTCTAGGTCTTTTGCGATATCTAGCTGTTTTTTCATCTTCAGCGGGGTCATAGTCAACTAACCTTCTAAGGTCGTCATTTGGATGTTCACCTGCTCTTTCATAGGCTTTTGCAGCTTTTCGTTTGATGAATGTAGTAATGGACTCCCATTTTATGTCTTTTTGTATTTGTTCATTCCTAACAAACCAGGGGGCGTCTAATGCCCATCTCAGAAATTTGTTTTCTGTACTTTGTATCCTCTTTTAATGGGTTCTCGCTGCATATCCCCATGCTGTTGATCCATATGTTAGCTGCGGTCTGGCGACTGCTTTTATGATCCTCAATTTCGTGTTTCTGTTCATTTGGCTTCTTCTGCCTATAATCGGATATAGTCTTTTCACTGCTACATTCGTTTTATCCACTGCATACTTAATGTGTTGTTTTCACGTAAGTCCCTTGTCTAATATTACTCCTAGATATTTAGCTTCATTCTGCCATTCTATTTCATTATCGTCTATGGATATTTTCGATTCCATCTTCAGTTTTCTCTTTTGGGCTTACTCTGCAAACCAGTCCTGCACAGCTTTTATAACCTCTTGGTTGGAAGAAAATTTACGACCTTTTAAACTTTTTTTCAGTTGAGGAAAGAGATGATAGTCGGACGGAGCCAAATCTGATGAATAAGGGGGGTGTTCTGTGGTAATTCATACCCAAATCACGAATTTTCTGCATGGAAACTTGAGATTTGTGTACTGGGGCATTGTCCTGTAAAAACAAAACACCTCTGGATAGCTTTCCGCGTCTTTTCTCTTTAATTTTTTTCCGTAGAGTGGTCGGTAATGTCGAATAGTAATCTCCAGTTATTGTTCTACCCTTATCCAAAAAATCAATCATGATGACTCCATGGCAATCCCAAAAAACTGAAGCAAGAACTTTTCCAGCAGATTTTTGGACACAAAACTTCTTAGGTCTTGGAGAACCAGAGTGTCGCCATTCCATCGATTGTTGCTTTGTTTCTGGATCGTAGAAATTTTCCCAAGTCTCATCCATAGTACCAATTCGGTTTAAGAGGTCCACATCGTTTTAAAATCGAGCACTGATCGAACGCGATGCTTCTACCCTTGCACGCTTTTGGTCAACATTCAAACATTTGGGGATCCATTTTGTAGAAATTTTTCTCATGTCCAAATTGACGTGAACTATGTATATGATGAACGCGTTCGTATGAAATATACTATCGACTGATCATTTTGCTTATGCCAATGTGTTTCTGATAATTTGTTTCTTTCCAGTAAACGTAGTGGATGGTGAAATCCTCTTCATAACCAAAGTGAGCAGACTACACATGGGAGTTTACTTATGCATAGCATCGAATGGTGTTCCACCATCTATAAGTAAAAGAGTCCAGCTAAAAGTGCAATGTGAGTAGACCCCATGTACAAATTATTGAATTCACGCCATGATAATCTGTTTCGATTTGTACCAATAATTTTGAAAATAATCGAAATTATCAGGTCCTCAAAACGATTTTTGCTGAAACAAATGGAAAAATAATAATCTCTTATCCCTGGAATGATCAGCAATTCATTCAACATGTTAAACAGTAGCGTGACAGTTAATTGTCGGCATTGTTTTGTATTGCAGCAGAATTCATAACGCGAAATGTGTTTTGATTATTCCGGTCTTTCGGATATGAATATTTTTTATCAGGGTAGCGGTTTTCAGCATCAGGTCTGTAATTAGTTACTTTTTGGCCTGAAATGTTGTGTGTAATGTTTAATAAATGTAGAGAAAAACTCACCATTTTACAGAGTGGCCACTTTTTTAATGGGATTGTATTGGTAAATTTTAAACCATAAGAGTTAGAAGGTCGGTCAAATGAAAAAAAAGTTGCATTTATAGAAGTATTGTCGAGCAGTTCGAACAAATCGAGATTATCAGGGCCGGTTATTGGGATATCATAAGAAAAGTAAATTCTGTCATTTTGAATTTTATTTTTTTCCACTTTATTTCAAATATTATCGAAAAATGTTACAAGAATTTTTTATTTGACAGTAAATTATCCTCAAATTGACATAATCAGATTTCGTATACAACGTCCCGTACTGGGCCCCCCTCAACTTCATTTTATTCATTACGGACCTGCATATTTTATTACACTTTTCGAAAAAACGTTCAACGCTGAATTCAACGATATATCATACAATGTCATTCAAAGTTGATTTTACAAAGTGGTGGACATTTCGAACGCTTACTGCAATAATGTTCATCATTTGCTTTCGAATAATCATTTAATTTGTCTTTCATTGAAGGATAGGAATTTGTAAATAATTATTACGTTACAGAATCGAAGCAAGGAACGAGTAATAATTATTTATAAATTTCAAGAGGTGAAAAACCGAATTCATTATTTTTAAACGAAACTGTCATTTAATGAAAGACAAATTATAGTATATAACATTACTAGCAAAGTAAGAGGGTTTTTACTGGCGAATGGAGGATATAACTGACGAACCGCAGGCGATTCAGTTACCTCCTTGAGCCAGTAAAACCCGTTACCTTGCGTGTATTGTTTTATATTTTATTTGTTTCTCATTTGTAAAAAGGTTAGATAAATTCCAAAAAAATCTCAATAATTTGTCGCAAATGTCGTAAGCTATGGAAGCGTTGCCATGAACATGTCTGTTTATTTTTCTTTACATTTGTTTTGGCGAAAGCGAAAATGAATGTACCAAAAGAAATTATTGAGGCAGCCAGCAGTGTTGCTTCAAGTTTATTACCTGCAAAATCAGCTTCAAGGTAAGAGCGAGAATACGACGACTTCAAAAACATAAATAGTGTGATTGGGGTAACTGAAGATGTCTTGTTGGTCTACTTAAATCTATCAGCTAGATTCATCCCTAATACTTTATGGGCAAAATGGTCTATGTAGAAAAGCTGCTTGGAAATGAAAGAAAATGCCCCTGTTCGCAGGTATGTTCTCCTTAAAAAATTATTGAAAAATATGACGTTTAGTTGTCATTTGCAGATTTCAAAGGGTAATAGCGTTTCTGAAACGAAAAAATGAGCGTTATACGCCAAAAAAGGGCCAAGGTATTAAGTAAAGAAGAGGCTGAACAATTTCTTTTACATGCTCCTGATGACCAGTGGTTGCTGGCGAAAATTGTAACAATATTTGGGATTTTTGGATGTTGTCGATGTGACGAAATTCTCTCCTTAAACATGAATGATGTGGAAGATATGGGAAAATACGTTATTGTGACATTGCGGCAAACAAAAAATTTAACAACAAGAAGATTCACCATAACCGATGATGGCTGCAGCTTCAAGCCCTGCATGTTATACATATGTAATATGTAAATCTTCGGCCTCCTGGAACAGAAAGCCTAAGATTTTTTTTGACATACCGAAAGTGCATTTCCCTTAATGCTGGCCAGCACACTATTGGTGATGTCCCAAAGCAAATAGCGAAATATTTAGGTTTAAAAGACCCAGAGTTATACACCGGTCACTCTTTTCGCAGAACTGGAGCCACACTATGGTTGCGGATTCGGGTGGAGATATTTTAGCACTAAAGCGTGCAGGAGGGTGGAAGAGCACCGAAATTGCGATGAGTTATGTCGATGATTCGGTCAAAAAAAATCGAAATGTGTAGCAAATTATTTGGTAGTAAAGAGAGTACAAATGTTCTGCAGTCCTCGAGTTCAGCAGTTTCTGAGTCAACACATGGTTCATCATCATCAGTATCAACTCTTTCATCATCAAAAATCTGTGTTACTGGAAATAACAATTGTACCATGATTTTCAACATATACGATAAAACAAAATTTTCTAATGTGAATAATACCTACTACTAACTTGTAAAAATTCTGCAAGTTAACTATCAGTTTAACAAGTTAGTGACTTGATAAAATGAACTTTCTTGATTAATATTGTGTTTTTGGAAACTGACGTTTACAAATGAGAAACAAATTGAACCACTGGTGGTCCAAACTGAAACAGTTCCAATTTCATACCAATCTATCGAGAAAAACCCAAGTCCACTTCTTCAAATATTAACAATGATTTCATCTACCATCCCCTATTACTGATGCAGGTTTTGGGCGAATTCTTCACCCCTTTCTCAATGATCCCCAAAGCTAAACCCCCTGGCACACCTACGAAACCGCCAACTTCCCCAACAAATCAAACGAAAATTACACAGGGCACGGTCGAATCAAATTCGCTTCATGCAAATCCGGGGCTCGTACACCCTCCATCCGAATATTTGTTATTTGTGTAAATAGTGATCCCCCCGACCTCAGGAAAAACGAAATCGGCCGGAAAAGAGCTTTACCGCGCCGTCCTTATCGGCGCAGCACCCGCCGTCCCTGTTTCCACAATTCTCTCGGGGTAATAGATGGCATTATCCCAAATGAGAAGCGAATCAATATGCCTTTTCTCTACGCCGCGTTACTTTATCTTTAACTGCGGAAGATGCCCCGGATTAAATCGGGATGGGATACCAATTCGATTTTCGTGCTCATTTGTTCCGGACTCGCTGGATCTCGAAGAGCGAATGTGCCATATTTTTTTTTTTATATTCGACTAGCGTGGTCGTTAATGGTGTGGGCAATCGGTCGGACCGTTTGCATTGTTCGGATTCTCTGGGTGGAAGGTGGGAGGCAATTATCGTTGTGGGTCCTCTGAATTGAAATGTATGTCGGGAATCACGCTTGGTATGGAAGAAACTACAGTCGTCATGTTAGGGAATATTTAAACCAGAAATAACCTCACCGGTGGATCGGAAGGGGCGGTGAAATTTTGTGGCCTCCCCGTTCACCAGACTTAAATCCTCTGGGGTTTTTTAAAAAATGAAATTTATTCGAATCCCATGAGCTAAGGGACCGCATTCGTATTTCAGCAGCCAAAATAGCGGGGAGAAGTTTGTATGGTTGGAAAAGGTCATTTCTCAATAAATGCAGGGCATGTATTAGCGAAGGGGGTGGTCATTTTGAGCATTTGCTCTAATAAGAATCCTGAATTTTTATTATTGATATTTTTATAAAGTTTCTTCACAATAGATTTGTTGATGTTGAAGGTCCTGTGCGTTATTACATTATATCAATGCAATTAATGAATAATTTCACTTTATAAGTAATTTGAGGACTAACTGACATTTTTCAAGAGAATTATTCAATATGTTACAGCAGAATCTGCAAAATTAAAGGATTTGTGAAAAAGGTGACAAAATTATTTTTTCACAGAAATGCTCCATTTTCGATAAACATTCAAATATATTTTTTCGTGAAGAAGGTTATCACCTCTTTTTTACCTTTTCGGAATCCTCATAAAATGGGCAACTTTTCAACGTAATATACAGAAAATGTCTAGTTTCCTTTTTTTTATACCAAGTCAGATAGAATTCAGTACGAAAAAACACTTCTTTCAAAATATGAATTTTAATTTTTTTTTCAGAATCACTGTAGAATATTTTGTGCTATTTTTCATTGCATAAATTGAAGTAACCATTCAACAATATTTACGGGAAAAACTGATTCATCAAGAAGTATTCAAGAGAGAAAACATTTTGAGTGAAAAAATTCAACATTTTCATAAAACATCAAATATCTAGAAAACCGTGAGACTTTCATATGAACGATTTTTCCACATCAGGTCAAATATCTTTTTTCGTGAAGAAGGTTATCACCTCTATTTTACCTTTTCGGAATCCCCACAAAATGGGCAACTCTTCAACGTTATATGCAGAAAAGGTCTAGTGTCTTTTTTTTATACCACGTCAGATAGAATTCAGTACAAAAAAACACTTCTTTCAAAACATGAATTTTAATTTTTTTTTTCAGAATCACTGTAGCATATTTTGTGCTATTTTTCATTGCATAAATTGAAGTAACCATTCAACAATATTTAAGGAAAAAACTGATTCATCAAAAAGTATTCAATTGTAGCTTCCGCAAGAGAGAAAGCATTTTAAGTGTAAAAATTCAACATTTTCATAAAACACCAAATATCTAGAAAACCGTGAGACTTTCATATGAACGATTTTTCCACATCAGGTAGAGCACATTCTGATCTACTTTCCGTTTTCGTTTGACGTGTTCTTTATGGGACACCCTGTATGTTTTTCTATTCAGCGAACGTAAAAATGGGCGAAAAATATGTTTGACTCAGTTGAATATTCAGCGTGTTTACTTATACTTTTCGGAGCATCGTTTTGGAAATTTATTCGAGTCCTAAATGGAAATTAAATGATAGTAATATGTATTTATTCATTCTCATAACGATTTTACAAAGTTAATTGAAAGGAATAACTCTCATTCTATTTTTTAAACATCAAACATGGGTGATTCGGTAAAGAAACGAATCCAGCAACTTTGGGAAAGTAGAGCGCAATAACAATACCCCTCGGGCTATTTGGTTTGAGCTAACAGGCATTTGTGGGAATTTCTGTCTCGCCAATGGTCATAAAGCACGTGCAAAATAATTTAAAACCAATACAGTGTGTGTAGGCATGACTTAGCGCTAATTTGAGGGCATCAAGTATACCTAATTTTATGGACAAAAACACCCACATTGGGTGGCCATTTTAAATAATTTTTTTATTTCAGTTGACCCTTTCAAATGACATCGATTTCTTTGGACATTAAGGTCCTACAGAAGTGAAAAAAATGTTTTTTGAAAGATAATACTACTTTTATTGAAATAAAATAATATGAAACAATTTAACTCAAAAATGTCAAAAAAATTCGTTAAAAAAATTTTAGTCAAAAAATTCACTGAATTTTTTAGTAAATCCTCAAGAGTACAAAAACTAGAATTGAAGTATAATTTTTCTTTCGTTGACCTAACACGCAAGGGTATCAGCTACAAAACGATTCCCATATTCTTTCTGTACGTTACATAATTTGAGAGTTATTGCTGTTTGAACATGAATTTTATGAAAATTGATAAAATAAAATCTCAGTACTGTACTTTTGATCATTTCTGATGATTAAACTAACAAATTCATCATCAAATGGCTCAAAATGATGAATTTGTTAGTTTAATCATTGAAAATTATCAAAAGTACAGTACTGAGTTTTTATTTTTTTTATCAATTTTCATAAAAGTCATGTTCAAACAGCAATAACTCTCGAACTATGTAAGTTACAGAAATGATATGAGTGTCGTTTTGTAGCTAATATCCTTGCGTGTTAGTTCATTGAAAAAAAATTATACTTCAAAATGCTAGTTTTTGTACTAGAGGATTTACTAAAAAATTCCTCGAAAAATTCAGTGAATTTTTTGACTAAAATTTATGTATTTCTTCATGACATTTTTGAGTTGAATGGTTCATATTGTTTTATTTTAATAAAAGGTGGTAGTATAATCTTTCAAAAAACATTTTTTTCACATCTGTAGGACCTTTATGTCCAAAGAAATCGATTTCATTTGAGAAGGTCAACTGAAATAAAAAGATTAATTTTAAATAGCGGCTATTCCAAAAATAGGGGGGTAAACCCCTCAATATGGGTGTTTTTATCGATAAAATTATGTATATTTAATGCCCTTAATAATAATAGAATAAACTTAAATAACCGAAAACGTCATCAAATAATATATCTTGATCTACGGTGGATCCTAAATCTATCTTAGAAATTTCACATTTTGTGATAACCATTATTCTGAATTATAAATTATTCGAGATGAATGAATGGAAAACGATTGCTTGTGAGATATGTATTCAGTGGAATTCTTCTATCTGTTTGCAGTTCCTCCCATGCTCTCCATACCTAACCAGCTAGAAGGAGCCTACATAGGACAGGATGTGACTCTAGAATGTCGGACAGAAGCTTTTCCAACCTCCATAAATTACTGGACCACTGAGAGGGGAGACATGATTATCTCAGGTAGTGGTATTATTATCAGTGCTGAGACAAGGTTATTTATGTTCCTCTAGACAAAAAATACGAGCATGCATCTGAGACTGTAAATTCGATGTTCCGGTGAATGGATGGCTTTCCGTGTTGAGTTGAAAATTTGAAATATCAGGGTCCTTTTTTATGTTGTCCATATACCTACGTGCAGTCTTGCACAATGATTTATGAATATTGGATGTTCCAGTCTCTTCGACTGGAAAATCTATAGCTGCAGGTCTCAATATACTTTTCATCAGAAAAATCATTTAGTTCGCGAGCATTTATACGAGTAAAGACATAAACAGTGTTATATGCCATTTCTAGGTTAATTGCAGAAATGACTCGTTGGGTTATGTTACGTTACTTTTTAAACAGAAAATCAACAACGGATACAGAAGAAGACAGTAAACAGCTCATTATTAGTATGCAGGTTCAAACAGTGAACTCTTCCCAAGTGTTTTCCTCACAGCATATTCAGAATATCTGAAGACATTGAGCTGAAATTTGGCATTTCAATGTTTACACTGTGATAATGTGGCAGATTCTCTATAACACTTTCGTACACAAATCCAAAGAAAACAAGATAATCCTTTCAATATTTCTCAGTATAAACTTAGCCTCACCCTATTTTCTTTGTTAAAAAAAACCGATCGGTAAAGCAATTCTTCGAATAAGCGGATTCAAAAGGCATCGACAGCATCCTGGAAGTGTGAATTAATATCGGAAGAATGTCGGGATAGCAAGCGGAAAAATCGTTAGTCATAATCCCACAATATGTCGCATGTTTCTTATAGGCGGTGAAGAAGTTCTTATATCATATCTGCCTTTTATAGGGCAGTAAACCCTCCCCGGGTCCTTCATGGTTTTTCTTCGTTTTTTTAAGGGTATCCGGTGAAGTGCTACTGAATTCAATATTACTCATAACTTGGAGGCCCATAAATTTTTGTGAGTCTCAGTGAAAAAACAATTAGGTGGCACATCCCTCAAGGGTTCCGTTATGTTTTTTGGCGATAGAATTCGTGTAATTCCCGTGATAAAAATTTTTCTTGACCATATAATTCTAATGAGAACAAGAAGTGTAAAAAAATAATTCACACAAGGTTACTTATTCATGAGTTTACCGATGATGAAAATGAGGCACGACCAGCCACGTCGGCGGTGGGGCTACGGATAGGATCCAGATATTCTATTTGATAATTGGGACCGGCTGAGAAAGACATAACCAACATATTCTTACACTTGTGCGCAAATTCATCTGTATACACTTCTTTCTCAGAATGTTCTTTAACGTTTTCGAACATGGCGAAGGGTTTCAAGAATGTCGAATATGTCGAAAACTTTCACTGAACATAGAACATATTTTTCTGAATATCCACAAAGTCCTTTGCTCTCAGATATACTCCATTCACCTTTATATTGTTGGCCATGATATTCTGACACATTTCACCGTGTTTATTTTGAAAATGTTGGGTTATAGACACTTTTCTGTCAGAAACTAGGTAAATAATGAATTTGAGAAAATATTTTGTGAATTAAATAATTTCAAAGAGCTGGCGAATGTTGAAGAAACTTTTTTCTCTGGTAATACTGGAAATATTTGACGTACATAAACATGGTTGCAAGATGCAGTTGTTGCATTTTCTTGTCTGTAAATCAAGAATCGAGTGTTGAATTTTACTGAAAAATAATGGACAGAATAGTCCGTTACTTTGTGATAGTTCATTCGAAAAAAGAATAAAAGTACTCTAATAACCCAACATAAAAACTTCTAAACGAACGGACAGACCTATGGAATTCCCCACTTTTCAGAATTCTCAAGAAATAAGCCTACAGAAGACATTTAAATAAATTTTTGCTCAACTTGAAATACTCCAGTATGAAAATGTAGTAGTATGTACTACGAAACCTGTGTCACAGTTGAACCTTGAAATTGGTAGCCACACGCTATAAATTGTGAATCGGGATGGGGCTACGTTTCGTCCCAGCCTCGCTTACGATGGACTCATCAGATTGGCTAATGTAAGCGAGGCCTGCCGATGACGTAGATGTTACAGCTGCCCTGCTCGAGGCGAGCAAGGGTACTGGGTAGTAGACGTGGTCGGTCTATAAAGAATATGGTACCGCAGTAACCTGCCCGCCCAGGGAGAGGTGCCCCCTGCCGAGCACGTGCTCAAGCGCGGGCGGCGGGTGAAGCGCGGTTAGCAGACTTCTGCACGCCGGTGGATTTATGTCGCCACAGAAGTATACCATATTATCTATTCATTACGGCACAACCTGTATATTAGGTTATCCGACCTCAGTTTGAGCTTCATGATTTTCTAGGAAAACACTTCATTTGCAAGGAATTTGGTCTTCATTTACATCTAGAAGGATAATTTGTAGGAATACGACGTGAAATTTTATAATGCCGTTAAAGTGGATCACTTTATGTTATATTCAAGCAACAATATCTCCATTTACTAACCTGTTGACACGTTTACACGATGAAATTATCGGGGTATTAAAGGAGCCGAATTGTGTTCCATGTAAACGATCAACATGGCCCAGCCATCGATTTTGTTTCCTGAGAATTTTGCTCGGTGCAAATTCCCTTATTCGAGAGCGTAGCGTTTATCTCACTTTCAGCCGTAATACCTGCATATCGAAATGAATGTCGGAACAGCTTCCTGAAACGCGGATTCGAATATTAATCTGCTTTGAGAACAGGAGTGGAAATGGAGAACAGGCATGTTTTCCAGCTCATATGCGGATTCATTATTGACTTCGACGAAATCCTTAAATGGGTAAATATTGGTTTTACGAATGAATTCCCATATGGATAGATTCATATATGATCGAAAGGCTCTTGAACAGTTTGATAGTTCGCAAAGTAACCGAGATAACAGGGGCCAGAATGAGTATCGCTTGAATTTTGTTTCTCATGTAGTCAAAAAACTACACTGCGCAAAAAAATTAACGCACATTCTGAAAATTTCAATTTTAATGAAAGTTAACTCTACATTGACTTTGTAACCTATTTTTTAAGTTCTCTCGGGAAGGTTTTGAACGAAACAAGACACATTAAAAGGAAGAAAAATTCAGGATTTCACCGAATCTTATGTGAAAGAAGAGAAATGAACAATTTTCAAAATACTGAAATGCTGATGAGTGATTTAATACTTGGTATTTCTACCCCTTGCGTTAATTACAGCTCAGCAACGACGGTTCATACTCAAAATGAGTAATCTTAAAATGTTCTGATCTAATCCTTCCCAGATTTCTCCGAGTTGGATTCCTAAGTCATTAAGAGTAGCTGGATGATTTTCTGAACTTCTCAGCCTTCTATTGAGGTTTTCCCAAACCTGCTCAATCGGATTGAGATCTGGACTTCTTGCTGGCCATTCCATTCGAGAGACTTCAACCTCTTCAAGGTACTCCTGAACGATGCGCGCACGATTGGGTCTGGCATTATCGTCCATAAAAATGAAATTTTCACCAGTGTATGGGGCAAATGGCACTACATGCTCTTCAAGAATGTTCCTTATATACTCATCAGCATTCATAGCTCCATTATCAACGACCACTAGGTCTGTGCGAGCAGTCAAAGATATTCCACCCCATACCATAATCGATTCTCCCCCGAAACCAGTAGTGTTCAGGAGATTGCACTAAGCATATCTTTCATGTGGACGTCTGTATACTAGGGAACGTCGATCACAATGGTAGAGGCAGAATCTAGACTCATCTGTGAAGAGAACTCTTTCCCAATCGGCCTCTTCCCAATGGATAATGCTCCCTCGCAAAATCCAAACGCGCCCTTCAATGGGCTGGGGTAAGAGCTGGGCCTCTTGCCGCGACACGAGGCCTTAAATCATATTCTCTGAGGCGATTTCTCATTGTCTGAGTGCTAATTTGCACCTCATGAGATAGCTCAAGCTGATTTTGAAGGAGGCGAGCGATTGCAAACCGTTGTCTCACGGAACAAACTCTCAAGTAACGTTCTTGAATGGCAGTTGTTACCCGTGGTCCACCCTGTCCTGATCTTCGGACATTCATACCTGTCTCCCTGAATCGCTGCAACATTCTGGACACACTTGTAAGGGAAACGCCAAACCTTTCCGCGATTCTTGTGTATGTCCACCCTTCTTCTCGCAAAACTACCGCTCGGGCACATTTCTCTTGGGTCAAATTGCGTGTTTCGCATTGCATAGCGATCGAGTGTAGAAAATCAAACGAAAGAAAAACTATTGATCACTAGAATTGATCGAGAACAAATGATTTTAGAATGGAGCCAATACATTCAAAATCTGATAATATCACTCTTTTTATTCCTGCTTGGAGAAAAAGTCTGTATTGAAGAAAAACGTTGAAAGTGGATAACATATGCATGCATAATTCTGATAAAAATAATTATCATTGAGAACACCTTCAGTTGTAGAATAAATTTGAGATTTCCATAATGTGCGTTAATTTTTTTGCGCAGTGTATTTGTTCATCTCAACGATGTAATAATACAGTCATATGAGATTGGAGCATATGTTCAAAGAGAGATGAAAAAGTTAATCCTTTTCATTGAGTTTATGAGCCTTTTACATTAGAGGGGATTTTAAACAAATATTTTTGGCCTTGGCTTTGTGAACGTTCAATTCTTTGGTAGGACTTATAGCTACGTCGTAAATAAACCCCTTGATTGGTCAGAAGGGTTGATACCTTTATTGGTCCACGAGTGAGTAGTTTCAAAACTACTCGCAATATTGAAAACGAAGGAAAAACGAACCGCTGGTCGGTTCCCCAAAGCAAAAACCCTTTCAGTGAGTTTCAAGCCATTTTTATTCAGATTCAAAACGTGTACTGCTCTCCTGGGTACCAAGAAGCTCTGGAATGATTACTCAAGTTAGTCCGGAAGATTTGATAAGGAACGCGCCATAGAAACAGCGGTCCGTTGCCTCCATTAAGCCGCAGAGCACTCAGTTGAATCCTTGTAGCTCTTTCTTTCCTCATCATTAACACAACGATTAATCAGAGGGCGGACTCTGATTGTAATACACAATATGCTCATTAATCATAATGCTACACTGCTTTTGTCTTTGAAATGAAAACGGCTGTTCATTGTTTAGTTATCACCTCCAAAACGTAATGACCTTCGTGCGGTTGGCTTGCCTCTTTCGCTCCGGGGAATATTTATTGATAAACAATTAGCTGGTGGTGAAGCAATTCACTCACGTGTTTGGGCAGAGTATTCTCGGTACCTTTGATTGTCTATTTGAATTGATTGTGAGCACGCATATCCAACGATAGCTCCCGATTCGTTTATAACTGGAATATCTACTGTATATGTCGGTCATCTATATAGATGCAACCCTGGCTTTTCAATATCACAGAATGGCCCAAATTAATCAACTCTAAACAAGGTTACTATGTTGTCAGAATGTTTATCAACCTTGTCAAGATTAGAATGTCAATGGAATACAAAATTCGGAAATTAATGATGAATATCCCATAAAAACGACGTATTGAATTGAAATTAATGCCAAATGAATACTTAACAGTACACGATCTGTGGCGATGTTTCTATCTGAACAACATCCTCTTGGAATTTTAAAAACTCGACACTACACGGTTATTATCACATTTATTCACTTTCACTGAAAATCTTTTCACAACCACGCATTCTACACTGTGAATAAACAAATAACAAATCGAACAAATCAAATTTCCATCAAGCCGCTATACGCATGCTCCGTTCAACAACCACAGACCAACTGTTCGGTCTATAGAACAAGGGTTTGTCTTGCGCACCGACTGAAAGTGGGATCGTAGCGCTCTATCGGCGATAATAAAAACATTTCCAAAGAGGCACGACAAGACGCCATCAGCTAAAAGTAAACAAAACTAGTACCTTTGCGTTAGTTCATCTGTAAATGATAGAGGACCTACTGCTTCCTTGTTGAAAGAGAAAATCAACACAATCTGGCATCGTCTTCTCAAACGTTCTATGATAGCTTCAAAAGTATATGGTTAGATGGGAATCCTTTGACCCAATTCAATGGAGTTATGTTCGATTAGTGTAAAAACAATTCTTCATCAAATATTGTTGGGAGATAGAGGAAAATTTGTTATAAGTTATAAGTGCTCGCAAAATTATCTTAATGAAAATCGGTGGAGGAACTTATTTTGGTGGGATAAATATGGCTTTTCAATTGCAGAAATTATCGGACAAAACTTAGTCTTTTCATTGAAAAATATCGTGTTTTTAACATAGGTATAAATGAGATACCCCATCAGTTGGTCATATCGAACTGATGAAAATTTCAATATTCAGATTGAAAGTATATTTTATTCTCCACTGACTGAATTTCGTCATTAGCTATGGACACGCATATTCAATATAGGTACTTGACTGTATTCGTTTATCCGATATAAACTCAAATTGAATTTTTTGATATAATGAAAATGGTGTTTGATGGATGGATCCGAAATATTATATTATGCCATAAAAATTACAGCGTTGGTAAATCTCATTAAACGCTATAACAAAAAGTTGATTATGTGCTCGGAATAACAAGTTCGGTTGAACACATAATTACATTTCATCATTAGCAAATTGCACAAGGCAATTAAAATGAACATGATATTATTTATGAACATTTCCCCTCATAAAAGACAAATTATTGTTCTACCGAGGTTGATTACTTTTTTACGTGTACAATGGAATTTAATTTCTTTCCTTTATATTTTCAGGTGACAAATACGAGGCCATTTCAATGGATAACGGTTATAAGAAGTATATGATGCTGAAAGTACGGAGAGTGGATAAGAACGATTTTGGATCATATCGATGTGTTGCAAAAAATTCGCTAGGTGAAACTGATGGAGTTATCAAACTAGAAGGTAGGTGTAGAAAGTTAATTTCGGATCATAAACAGAATTATACATCAGCATTAATTCTTAGTCCATCATTCGGTTTTTTTTATGATTTTATTCATTGGCTTTCTAAAGTCTTCTTGCATAAGAGAAGTTAGATATAGTATCATCAATTTTATTGTTGAATACCCTATTTTGGCTATTGCGGTTATCTATCGAAGAATTAAATATGACCGGTACTCCATCGACATTTATATTGTGACCTCTAATGACCTCTAATGTTCTCTGATCGGTTGCATTCGTTAGACCCCTATAATATACTGAATTTCTGATTATGCTATAAATATTTGGTTCAGCGAATCCCATGCACAACACTCATTCAAATAAACCATATCGTAATGTTGACACAATTCTAATAAAGTAGATCCAATTTCCTGGAAATAATACGAATTGGTGAAGGTGCCGGTGTATTCGATTATGTCCCACAATGAATAATAACAATAAGACACCACCATGTTTTGAAAAGTTTAAATTTAGATGGAGTTTGATAGATACGATTGACTATTTCCCTCGTCTTAATTTCCACCAATCAGAAACGCGCAATTCTGAATCACAAATGGTTTCTAGATGAAAAAACTGTATGGCAGCAGCTGTCAGCAGTTTTTTCGGGTTTACCCGCGGCAAAACTTGACAGTTGTTGTCAACGAAAATTAATAATACATACATAGATGCATTCAGAATAATCTGTTACTCATGAAATATTCTTGTCAAATACCATTCGTGCATCTAATTTTTCCTGTGAAAAAAATCGAAAAAACACAGTGCAAAGTAATATTTTTTTAACAAAAAGCATTCGTGCAGGTGCAAAAATCCTCGTCTTCGACTCGGATTTTTGATGCCACCTGCACTCATGCTTCTTGTTAAAATATTACTTAGCAACGTGTTTTTTCGATTTTTTTCGGAAAAATTGGATGCACTTATGATATCACTTATGAAAAAAATGAATTGAATAAATTAATTTTCGTTCGAATGACCCGATATCGTATTTCGATCACTTTCACGTCCAAGTTTCAAGTCCAAATATTGAACTGCACGTTATGTTGATGGCTTCATTTTGTGGTATTCAATTCCTGATCGTCATTCGATAATGCTTATACTAGACTTGAAGAAATCAAAAATATAATGAAGACAGTTTGCTTGTCATTGAAGTTAACAAATACTAAAGGGTGTTTCAAGAGCGCAAGATTTGAATAGTGCCATGTTTGACAGTCATACTGTCACATATTTATGACGTGACAGATCGAGAGTTGACAGATGGGAGTAAGTAAACATGGAGCAATACATGGTAAAACAACGAGTCCATAAATCCCAAATGTACCTATATTTTTTTAATCAATAAATATAGGGGAAATACGTACAAAATGACATATATGGACAAAATGACATAGGCATCATAATTAGAGTTTGGAGGTATCAAATGCGGAACTGCCTACCACATCACACGACCCGAGGGGCTTCTATTAACCTCTGAAAATTAGCAAGCGCTACTCTAGTTCATTCGGTCGTTATGAGTGATAAAAGAAATCAGTAGGTCACGAGTTTTTTTTCATTACGCCAAATTTTTAGAAGAAATGGACAGTTTTCACCATTTTTATCATTCGTATTGCTCTCATTTCGAACTTTACTTATTTGTCTCGTATTCACGAAGCTTTTTTCATGTTGAATATACTATTTCTATCAATTCGATATATTTCTAGATTTATAACGCTATATGGACAAAATGACATAGGTATTTCAGCTGAATTAACCGTATTTACCGGATAACACCAAGACAATCCATCCCAGGCTCCATCAGCAAACAAAGAACCAGGACTTGTCTTAACATATTCATAACAAAATATTCATCTGCGGCTAATAAAGGCAATGCATCTTAACCTTCTCTTGCTGATCCTATGAGGAGGTTTCTCCAATCCCTAAAGGATGATTCATAAGTGAACAAGGCAAACGTGAGCCGGGGACTAGATAAACGTACTTAGTTTCAACTTCTACACCTAAAATGATTGCAATCAAATAAAAAAAAGAGCCCATACCTCCTCCAAAGACAAGGAGACAAGTCCCAAGGGCATTGTTTAAAGAAGACAATGAAGAAGAAAATGTTCCTAGCAACTTTCGAGATGATGAAGACGACCGTCCTTCTATCTATTTAGATTTAGATCTTCTCCAGGATTAGCCCTGGAGAAGACTGGTGGCGATGCATGCATTGCTTGCATTCGGCTATGCATCTTGTGCTGATGTTCCTAGAAGATCCAAGATCCAAGTATTTCATTTGTGAACTTTGTCAGTAGTTTGGAACTACAGTTGCCTGTTGCCGGTATGTCATTTTGTCCATAGCATCCGAACAAAATAAATTTCGTTCATCTCAATTCATCTAAGAATATTTTATTTCTTGGTACTTTCATTTCATAAAGGTTGATTAGATTTTATAAAGAAAGGACCAAAGATCATAGGTGTAGAATATGACATTACTGTAATGCACTACTAACAAGTTATGCCTCTGAAATAAAACCCTATGTCATTTTGTACGTATTTCCCCTACTGCTCCACAAGAGTTAGGGAAATTGTATTCAATCGTTCTTAAAAGTATGTAATCTTCGAGAAAATCCCTGTAAGATGATTTAAAACTCAATAACAACTTGAATCGATCCAATAAAAATCAGTATGAGACATTTCGTCAATCTGGTCGCCTTTTTTCTGAAGTTTGGTTTTTTGCATATGCTTCATGAATGTTCTTATTTTGAAATGAAGTCAGTTTATCAACGGCTTCGATTTGAAACGAGTTTTCTGAAAATGCCAAGACGTAAATTAAGAAACGCTGAGGCTAATAGGGCTATTGGAATGCTACAGGGTGGCCTAACTCAGGTTGTTGTAGCGGAAAGACTCCAAGTTAGCCAAAGTGTGATATCTCGACTTTGGAATAGGTTCAGGGAGACAGGTTCCGTGTTGGAAAGACCAAGGCTTGGTGGGCGACGAAAAACAACACCTGCTCAGGATCGTTTCATCACCGTTTCGGCGAGAAGAAACCCTACATCTACGTTTAGAATGCTACGGGATACTCTTCAAAATGCAGATGGAGTCCAAGTTTCCATCGAAAACATCAGACGACGTTTGAGAGAGGTGAATCTAGGTTCTAGACGTCCATTAAGAGGAGTTCCATTGACACCATAAGCATCAAAGACTGGAATGGGCAAGGCAACATATCAATTGGAACGATCAATGGCGTAGTGTGCTTTTCACTGATGAATCCAGATATGGACGATTTTCAGATTCTCGAAGAATAAGGGTATGGACACGCATACCCCGCAATCGTCGCTATGTCCAAGAAGTCCATCCATTCCGAGGGGGTTGTGTTATGATATGGGACGGGATATGTTTCAACGGGCGCACAGATCTACACATTTGTCCTGGGAATATGACCGCCTTACACTATAGGGAGCATGTCATTGACAATGTTGTGCCAAATTTTCACGCTACTATTGGTGAAACTTTTCAATTTCTAGACGATAACGCTAGACCGCACCGTGCAGCCATAGTTGAGAATGCGCGCGAGGAGCTTTACCAATACCTCCGCACTCACCAGATTTGAATTGCATAAAACATGCATGGGATATGCTCCAAAGAAGATTAGATAATTATCAACCTACCCCAGAATCCTTAAATGATCTGTTAGAGCTTCTGCCCCGTTTATGGAACCAAATTGCCCAAGAAATGTTCAACAACCTCGTGTATAGTATGCAAAGAAGATGTCAAGCTGTTATTGATGCCCGTGGAGGCCATTCATTGTTTTTATAGTCTTGAAATGCTTGAATTCTCTGGGAATAAAATTTCGTTATTTCACTCGATTTTTCTTAACCACCCTGTATACGCTGCAGACCTACCGGCTAAAATTAATTTGCAACTTGAAATCATATTAATATGAATTTTAATCACAAAAATTTTATTTTAAATATATTTCTTTGCAATTTACCTCATGTGGAAAAGTTTATTTCGATACTTTGCCAAAGAAATGCATGTTTTATTGAACACTGAAGTCTTGTGCTCTGACTGAAACACACTTCATTAGAATCTGTCTCTATATATCATGAATAAAGGGTCTACATGATATTAAATTCGGCTCATTTTCCAATATTTCAAAATTTCTGATCTCATTCAACTTTTGCTGTGCAGTTTATTTCAAAACATTTTATGGTCTCCTCACAGTGTGGGTTAAAACGATGAGTCAAGCGAATATATATCGTATAAAAATGTTGTCTGAAATATATCTGTTAAAACTAAATTTCCTCCAGACAGGAAGACCAACATGTTTATGACAATTCTACTATTTATACCTCCCTCAATGGCGTACACCTCCACGTATTATTCTCACGATTCCAACACCCCATATTTGTTCGAGGTAACATCATAATTTCGCCTTAGCTCCTTGCCACCTGAGTCCACACGCCATATACCAATTAGAAGAAAGGAGGAATACGAAATACTCGAATTATGTATTCATGAAGATAGTTTTCTTCCTTAATATATTGCGTTCGCAAACTTCCGTCTGAAATTTCAAACCCATCCGGCTCTTTAATATTCCTCGCCTCACCTACGTCAAAAATGATTCCATCTATTTATACATAAAAACTTATTTAACTTTGCTACTTTGTGTTTCGAGACTTTTACGCGTAATGCACCGCTCGAAATGGAAAATTCGTTAATTAGAATGCCGTGTGATTAACTCAACGTTTACGTTGCTAGTTTCCACAGTTTTCCCCATTTTCCGTCTGTTCATCTTTGTGCTGAAAGGCGAATTAGGAGGAGCTCGCTTTCAACGTCTGGTTCTCGAAATCAGTAAGGAGGCGGTTTCTAATGCTTTTAAACGTGAAACTCGTTTTTTCTCCCTTCGACAAATACCAGGTTGCGGAGGTTTTGAGAATTTTTGAACCATCTCACTTTTTCGTGGAGAACGATCCTAGCGATTATGAATATTCAACTTTTTCCGCAAACTTTCTGGAAATGGCCTCCTTGGAGGGAGATCAACTGTGTTCAACGCTCTCTCAAACTTTACCCGTTAAAGGGTCACATGATTTGTCACTGTTTAGAGTTTGATACTGGGTGCGTTTCCTGTTTTCCTGAGGTGATATTTTTCAGTTTCTTCCTTTAATTTATAACATCCAGGAAGCCTTTGATGCACATATTGTAAGTGCAACAGCCTTCGCATTACACCTAATGTAACAATTTATGTTTACTGAATCTAAAGTATCTGGGATAAAATCTCGTCATCGAATAATTCGATAAATACGCCTCAAACACTCTTAACTAATCTCAATATTCCATTTTCAGAAATTGCAGCTCCTACGACGATCAAGTCACTAGTCCAAACAACGACATTTCATTACAGAAATAACAAAGGTAAGGTTCCATAAATTTACTTACGCAAGAATTTGATTGGGTTGAATTATTTGCGTATCATTTAGGGGATTCAATATCAATTCACTGGAAGATTAGTTGAGGATCTTTCCTCTCAGGATTTCATTTTTCTATAGTTATTTCCAGAACATTTTACATAAATCACGGAATTTAGCCAAAATATAAACCGGGATAAAAATTGCATTATGCCACAGAAAACAAGAATTCGTATTATTTTACTATTATTTGGTATGCAGGCTCTTTGTGTCTTGAATTCTTTAAAATGGAGAATGAAAGAAAGGTTTCTTCAACCTCATGAATCTACTAATTAAAAAATGTACAAGTCGAAGAGTCACCTTGTATAAAAATTTCGTGGAAATTATCAAATCCTACAAACATTAACCGCTCATAATTCAAGGAGAAGGCTCTGTAAACACATTGATTTGAAAGACAATATACGAGGATATATTGAAAAATTCTTAGCCTACTATAGAACCAAACAAAATTTCAATTTCAAAATATTTTATTACGCAACATATTCTCCGCCTAATTGAATACATTTATTATAGCGAACCTGCAACGTGTCCAGAACTTTCAAAAAAAGTGTTTCTGCTTGCTCTGCAAACTAGTCCTCCACAGCTTTTATTACCTCCTCTTTGGATGAAAATTTACGACCTTTTAAACTTTTTTCAGTTGAGCAAAGAGATGATAGTCGGACGGAGCCAAATCTGGTGAATAAGGGGGGTGTTCTAGTAATTCTAACCCTAAATAACAAATTTTTTGCATGGCAACATGAGATTTGTGTACTGGGACTTTGTCATGGGAAAACAAAACACCTTGGGATAGCTTTCCGCGTCTTTTCTCTTCAATTTTTTCCCGTCGATTGGTCAGTAATGTCGAATAGTAATCTTCAGTTATTGTTTTACTCTTATCCATAAAATCAATCATGATTACTCCATGGCAATCCCAAAAAACTAAAGCGAGAACTTTTCCAGCAGATTTTTGGACACGAAACTTCTTAGGTCTTGGGGAACCATTGTCGCCATTCCATCGATTGTTGCTTTGTTTCTGGATCGAAGAAATGTACCCAAGTATCATTCATAGTAACAATTCGGTTTAAGAAGTCTACATCGTTTTGAAATCAAGCACAGATCGAACGCGATGCTTCTACCCTTTCACGCTTTTGGTCAACATTCAAACATTTGGGGATCCATTTTGCAGAAATGTTTCTTATGTCCAAATTGACGTGAACTATATGATGATCGCGTTCGTATGAAATCTTCAGTGCTTCAGTTAACCGTTTTAGCCCAATTGGACGGTCTGATAAAATCATGTCATGAACTGCATCGATATTTTCGGGGACTGACACAGAAACTGGTCTTCCCGATCGGTCATCATCTTCAGGAAAATTTTCCTCTTTTGAAGCTTGCAGTTCAATTTTTCACGGTCGCATACGAAGGACATTGATCAACAAAGGTATTGAGCATATCTTCGTAAATCTGCTCACCTCTCAACCCTTTCAAATACAGGTACTTGATGATGGCTCGATAATCCAATTTTTCGATTTTTACAATTTCGGTGGACATCTTTTTTTTTAATTCATTGCGTATCTCTGGTTTACTCTTTTGACGTCGAACTCTACACTGACACTGCTTATAAGTTATTGTTCGTTGATATGGTATCGCAATATTTTGTTTATGCATGGAACTAGATATCAATACATCCTCGTAATTCTCTCGATTGACAAAAACGTCATGTCATCACAATATACTGTGATTGGCATTTATCATTCCATCAAATTATTCCTCCGTGACGTGAACGGAATGAACGAGGCATTACTCCCAAATCACATTCAGTCACGACGCAACATGCACAAACAATTCATGGTACGAAGTCTTTGCACCAGAACGCTGCATCTCATAATTTGACATTTCGCGTGAAGCATCTAATCGCATTATTCTTGTACTGTAATTCACAGACGCGACCTGAATGTAATTTGACGACAAGGCAACATCCTTCTGACACCGATCATATCTTTGTCTTCCCAGCGGTAATAAATGACGAGGTTGACGTGATTAACTCCGTTGTAGGTTTCAGAAGAAACTGATTCTGTAGGTCTGTCGTTTGTATACGATTTACGGTTGAAGTTTAAGGTACCCAAAAAAGCGAAGCCTTTGGATTTCGTGATTTGATCTTCGTTGAATGGACACACAAGATTCAAAAGGAGAAGTTAGATAAGGAATAATTGAAATCTACGTCAAATGATTGTAATACAAATTGTTCCTAAGAGCAAAGCAAATTTTTGGTGTTGCGGAAACGAAATGGAAATTTTAATTACAAATAACTTTTTTCGGATTGGGAATTGTTGACATCAGAATCTACAAACATGGATCAGATACAATTACGATCAGTTTCATTTAATTAATGTTAAAAAGTACGAAATATTGCGCATTCGCAAATTTGTATTGTTATGTTTTTACCTGAACACGAATTATCTGATGGAATATGGAATAGCAATTGATTGTTTCATAAAAAATGGTTTTCTTCTGATAAAAGATTGGTATTCTTGTTTTGTCCAAACGTGGATGGGACACCATTTCGATCAGTTCCTTCTCATAACAGTCTGAATAACTGGCTCATTCACCAATTTGTTACTTAACGTTTCAGTTTGATCACGAATCCTTGATGACATAAACAATTTCGTACATTTTTTAAACAGCTGATTATTTTTTTTTTCTATTTATGCCTCATTTTTCAATAACTCCAATAAGAAGCTGAGTCCTTGAACCAATTAAGAGAAAGCTAGGACTCTTTATAAACTAAAATCACTGTTACCAAGAGTTTACGAGATCGCTTGAATGCAGGATTTAGCAAGATTGAGAAATTTTTTTCTATGAATAATGCCCCTGTTTCGAGAAAATGAAACTAGAATATTTTCTAGTTTCTACGTTAAACTGAAAATTCCTCAGTCCGAACCTGCTTTCCCGCCTGCTCCTCCGTAGATATCAACATCTCTTGTTTTTTGTCTTCTTATCTAACAAATTTGCAAAATTTCTAGTGCGTAAAACAGATCATTTTGCCATATGCCTTCATTTTATGAAATCTTCAATTTGAGCATTTCAATAAGAAATTTTCGGTTAGATGACTTATTTTGATGAGTTCTATCACCTGTCAAATGAAAAGCCTCAGCTTAAAATACACCCTGTATATCTCAGCTTGCTATCAAAAGTGTTTTTCAAGTTTTTCAAAGTCTTTCTCTCTCATTTCAAGGTCGTACATTTTCCAATCCATCTTCCTGGGATTATACAGATTACATAGACGTTAAAACTGTTCGTAAATTATAAAGATATATTGTAAGAAAGTATTAATTTTTCCAGGTGGAAATAAAATTTATACAATAAATTCGAGTTTCGCGAGAATTGAAGTATAGACAATTCGTCGAATTCGCGAAATCACGCCCCATAGATGCATAGAAACCCCTGTGTAACAATTCCTAACTCATATTCGTGACCAGATATTATTATATATCAAAACGTCACTCTCGATCACAGATCACAGATCTTCGATCGACAAGAATGTCTTGAACAAAATCTAATCTGTGCCAATACCAGGTATTCTATGCATCTATCACGCCCCCGTCAGTGACATCCGTCAGGCGTCGAACAATCCTATTGGAGCTTGTCAATCGACCATAAAATCGTATATAAGGAGATGATTGCTAATCAATTTAATCATTTCGATTCAATCCCTCGAGCCAGCAGCAGCAGCAGCACCCAAAACGAATGGACCTAATGATGATTCCAGCTACCAGCAGTCTTCAATACAGCAGCATTGGAGAGAGCTTACTATCTCTTGGAGTTCCTGAATTCGACGGTGGAGATCATCGCTGGCTAAAAACATGCGGTTTTCACTGCAACCTCTCACCTGCAGTTCTCACTGCGGCTCTGAGCAGCATCGGAGAAGACTTAGAGTTCCTGCATTCGACGGTGGAGGTTTTGAAGATCGGCCCGACGTTGGAGATCCCGGGCTGGAAAACATGCAGTTTTCACTGCACCTTTCACCTGCAGTTCTCACTGCGGCTTTCGGCAGCATCGGCGAGCGATTTCCATGATCTTCGATTTCCTGAATTCAACGGTGGAGGTTTTGAAGATCGGCCCGACGTTGGAGATCCCGGGTTGAAAACATGCAGTTTTCACTGCACCCTGTCACCCGCAGTTCTCACTGCGGCTTCCCATTATCATTGAGTTCCTGAATTCGACGGTGGAGGTTTTCAAGATCAACCCGAAGTTGGAGATCCCGGGTTGAAAACATGCAGTTTTCACTGCACCCTATCACCCGCAGTTTTCACTGCGGCTCTGAGCTGCATCGGCGAGGGCTTCCATTATCATCGAGTTCCTGAATTCGACGAGGGAGGTTTTCACGATCGACCCGACGCGACGTTGGAGATCCCGGGTTGAAAAAATGCAGTTTTCACTGCACCTTTTCACCTGCAGTTCTCACTACGGCTTTGAGCAGCAACAGCGACAGATTTCCATGATCTTCGAGTTCCTGAATTCAACGGTGGAGGTTTTCAAGATCGACCTGACGTTGGAGATCCCGGGTTGAAAACTTGCAGTTCTCACTGCAGCCTTTCACCTGCGTTTCTCAGCGGAAGTCATTCAGTCTGCCGTTTTTACGGCAACTGATGACCAAAGCATCGTTTTCGATTTTTTCATGAGATATCATCCAACATGAAGCGTAAAGCTTATAACCTGCAGTTTTCACTGCACCCTATAATCTTATTCCCTTCGTTCTGACCGCACGGCTAAGCTCCGCAGCTGCAAAACTGCGTCGAGTAAAATAGCCGCACTGCTGGGATGAACGCTCAAGCTCTAGGAGGTGTGTAATTTGTGGACGAAACGATTTTTGTATGTTTTTTAGTTTTAATCTTTGGACCCAATGAGAACATTTCATTGGAAGACACATATACATATGTTTTATCCAATGAAATGTGTACGGTTATGAAAGATACGCCCACTTTGGTGAATTCGCTGCAATTTTGGTCACTTATTATTCAGATTAAATTAGGAAGTAACTCATGGTCTCGCTCTCGCGTTTTATATTTTAACCTTGAGAAATGGCCAAACCAGGTCCAAAACGTCCGGAAAATATCTAAGAGCTATTAATTGTCAAAATATAGGCAGTAAAATGTCCCGAGTGAGATTCAGACACTTTCGATATGATTGCCAAGTTCAATTTGATTATTCGTTTTGACTGTCACCTTCACCATTTTGCAACTACTACGGGTAGTCTGCGGTTGAGTACTCAAGTTGATGGAGGTTCATTGTGAAGTTCAATTGTACGATGAAGTCCTCAATAAATGAAAGTTTTGGTGTGTTATACAATTCGTTTAAATTTCCACCAAATGAATTGCATAATTTGAATTGAGAATCTATAAATTACGAATTGGGAGATATCAGTTGCAAATTGGTGGAGGCGTCGGTTCATATAGCATCGATCTATCTTTACAGGGTGTTCCAAGAAAAAGACCCCTATTCTAGGATAGGTGGAAAATTGGAAAATAATGGGGGTTACGCAGTAAAAACATTCGTAACGTTATCCTTATTCCAGATAGAAAAAAATTGTATACACATTTTTTACGATGTTGCCGAAAATAATGGCAACATTACATAATTAGGAAATGTATATTTTCATAAGTAATATCATAAGTGCATCCAATTTTTCCGAAAAAAATCGAAAAAACACGTTGCTAAGTAATATTTTAACAAGAAGCATGAGTGCAGGTGGCAACAAAAATCCGAGTCGAAGACGAGGATTTTTGCACCTGCACGAATGCTTTTTGTTAAAAAAATATTACTTCGCACTGTGTTTTTTCGATTTTTTTCACAGAAAAATTAGATGCACGAATGGTATTTGACAAGACTATTTCTTGAGTAACAGATTATTCTGGATGCATCTATGTATGTATTATTAATTTTCGTTGACAACAACTGTCAAGTTTTGCCGCGGGTAAACCCGAAAAAACTGCTGACAGCTGCTGCCAAACAATTTTTCCATCTAGAAACCATTTGTGATTCAAAATTGCGCGTTTCTGATTGGTGGAAATTAAGACGAGGGAAATAGTCTAAATCAATTGATATTTCAATACTGTGCTACAGAAAACTATGTTTTATTCATCACATCCTGTGCTCATATGAATCACTCTTCAATAGTATCTGTCTTTATAAACGATGACTAAAATGTATACATGAAATGAAATATCTTAAATCCGGCCTATATTCCAACATTTCTTCGGATATCGAATGTGCCTTCGATAAGGCTCAGTATAAGGCTTTATACTGGAATTATTACTTATACAGTACAACTTCAGTAGTTCGGACACTCGCTAGACCGGGCACTCCAGTAATTCGGGCACTGCTTTGATTCGGGCAGTTTGAAATTTTCACCTCTGAAATCCGGGCGCGAGAACATTCATACGCAAAACAGTATAATTTTCTTGTCTGAACTTGTACAAAACAGTTGTAGGACGGGTTGAAAACGTCATAGGGCGCTGGCCGCATCATCAGGAGTGAAGAGAAGAATCTTCTCCTTGAAAACTTGTTACTTTTGAAAAGGATCAAAAACGAAGCCACTGATATTTATACATCAAAAATGATCCAAAAGTAAAATTGATTCATATTTTTCAAAAAAATAGAAGACAAGGCAGATGGTGCATGTTCTTATATATATTTATTATTCACATTCATAGTGCAAAGTAGGCAGTACCTATATTATATGTAATCGTATACGTATAACTTATTTTCATTATTAGAAATTTGTAAACTTTGGTTTTATTTATAAGAATCATTTTTTTTTAGTTTTGATCGATAAACTCCAATTTGATCTTTTTTAAGTTGTTTTATATGATAAATTCAAATCACTCCAGTAATCCGGGCACCTCGATGGTTCGGGCACGTCCCGGTCCGATATCTGCCCGGATTACTGAAGTTGTACTGTACTTCGAACATATAGTCAGACCCCTAAGGAAAGCACACCGATCATATGCACGTTCGAGTCATTTCACCACGGATGAGAAATATACGAGGCAAAATTTTGCAGTAACTACATTATGGCGACGTAAAAGGTTTAGAGCGGTTTTCCGAATGTATTTAGTGCGTAATTGGTGACATTTTTATAGTCTGCAGCATGAAGGCAGTAAAGATAATGGTCAAAAATGGAAGTTGCTTTACGGCTTAGGACGCGTCACGAGGTTAGGTCGCCCTGTCGATGCCCACATAAATATTGATGAAAGGTTCGAAACATGAAAAGATTGTAGGCTCCAGTCTAGAATGCTACGAAACAGTTACTATACATTCTGCATGATTGGGCCTGAATAAAGAAGGCGAATACCATCAGAATCAATACACAGGGTGCTTCTGAATTGTATTACTATTATGAAAACACACTTTCCTGATATTTTTTCATATTTTTCGAATGAGTGGAGGGTATTGAATTATCATCATTTTTGTTAACTTAATTCGAAGAAAAACATGCACAACGACTTGGATAGAATTGAATTCGGATAGCTTGATTTGGTTACAAACTTTTTCATCTCTTGTATTTTCCTCGTAAAATGTACCGTGCCATAGAATGGATTGAACAGTTTCGACAATGAATTATGGATAATTGTAGCCAAGTTATTGAAATGAGAGATTCACCGATTTGTATGGACCCAAACCCTGAAATTATGGCTGAAGACATACCAATTCGTATTGCTATCTCGTTAAAAAACAGACTGTAACCTTGTCAATGGCCAACGCAGGCGAGACACATTTTATTAAAAGAAAAATTCTTTTTCGTCACAGAAATACTATTTATCTGTCCATTCATATCTTAAAATGCACTTCCTGTAAATGATATATGGATGAAATATTTATCGTATTTCGTCATTCTCGGAATGATATACGAGGATATATTGAAAAACTCTCAACCTACTATAGAACCAAACAAAATTTCAACGTCAAAATATTTCATTACTCAACATATTCTCCTCTTGATTGAATAAATTTATTACAGCGAAACTGCAACATCTTTAGACCTTTAAAAAACAATGTTTTTTCTTGCTCTGCAAACCAGTCCTCCACAGCTTTTATTATCTCCTCGTTGAAAGAAAATTCACGACCTTTTAAACTTTTTTACAGTTTAGTAAGGGGATGATAGTCGGACGGAGCCAAATCTGGTGAATAAGGGGGGTGTTCTAGTCATTCTTACCCTAAATCACGAATTTTTTGCATGGCAACATGAGATTTGTGTACTGGGCCGTTCTCCTGTAAAAACAAAACACCGTTAGATAGCTTTCCGCGACTTTTCTCTTGAATTTTTTCCCGTAGAGTGGTCAGTAATGTCGAATAGTAATTTCTAGTTATTGTTGTACCCTTATCCAAAAAATCAATCATGATTAATCCATGGCAGTCCCGAAAAACTGAAGCAAGAACTTTTCCAGCAGATTTTTAGAAACGAAACTTCTTAGGTCTTGGAGAACCAGAGTGTCGCCATTCCATCGATTGTTGCTTTGTTTCTGGATCGTAGAAATGTACCCAAGTCTCATCCATAGTCACAATTCGGTTTAAAAAGTCTGCATCGTTTTCAAATCGAGCACAGATCGAACGCGATGCTTCTACCCTTGCACGCTTTTGGTCAACATTTAAATATTTGAGGATTCATTTTGCAGAAATTTTTCTCATGTCCAAATTGACGTGAACTATATGATGAACGCGTTCGTATGAAAGCTTCAGTGCTTCAGATATCCGTTTTAGCCCAATTCGACGGTCTGATAAAATCATGTCATGAACTGCATCGATATTTTCGGGGACTGACACAGAAACTGGCCTTCCTGATCGGTCAACATCTTCAATGGAAAATTTACATCTTTTGAAGCTTGCAGTCCAAATTTTCACGGTCGCATACGGAGGACATTGATCACCAATGGTATTAAGCATATCTTCGTAAATCTGCTTACCTCTTAACCCTTTTAAATACAGGTACTTGATGATGGCTCGATACTCTAATTTTTCGATTTTTACAATTTCGGTGGACATCTTTTTTTTTAATTATTGCGTAACTCTGGTTTACTTTTTTGACGTCGAACTCTACACTGACACTTCTAATAAGTTATTGTTCGTTGATAAGTTATCGCAATATTTTGTTCATGCATGGAACTGGTCTAGGCTAACTAGATATCAATACATCCTCGTATGTATTCTACTTTTGCTACATCCTACGATACGAACTATATTATGTTTCCTGTAGGACGCTCAATCAACATTTTCATCCTATTTTTCCTTTGACTAATGAAATTCACTATCCAGCATCACCAGAAGTGTTGGAGAACTGATCGGATCATAAACTCAATTCATAGTCTGGATGCAGCTAACAAGTCAACTACCAGATACCTCTATTCGTTCTGGATACTCTCACATTCAGAAAAACATTCGAATTTTATAAACCGTAAAGTTTTCTTCAACACCCATCATAACGCTGTGCAATAAAATATCTTCATTATGTCAGCGACGAAAACACTCTCAATAATACGTTTCCGATATTATTATTGCAGTCGTTGTTATTCCGCAAACCAGCATACGGTTGGCTATATCGTTTCTATATCAGAAAAAAATAATGACGAAGGAAACAAGCACTAGAATGGATGTTGTGAAGGTTTATATCCAACTCAATAATTACAGGAAAAATCTCATTATCGAAAAAACTATGTTTGCTAACTTGAACGTAAGAATTTCGCAAACTGGCTAGAATACTGAATGTTTTGTTGTCTGAAAGAGATTTCTGGATATCGAATCTGTGCTGAAATTCCAACTTCGAGAAAATGAGGGTTTCAATTCTTATATGAATTTCCTCAGTACATTCAGATCTGATGACACTTTCTCTCAATTGTTTCAGAATACGACTATGACGAAGACTTCATACTCTCCTCCAACGGGCCACCTCACATCAGAGAGCCACCAGGAGCTTTCAGCGGCATCGCAGCATTCCAATCCCGCAGCCTCTTCGTCGTTAGCTCGATCCTCTGGATACTGTGGTCAGTGCTGAGGTGATCCGGTTAAACAGACAAAGAAGTGATAAATTTACCTTGACGGTGTGATAAAACATATCCAGTTTGTGAGACTGAATTGCTGTAAATATGTACATATCACGATAGATATTTTGACGGACGGAATGAAGGAGTATGATTTCAGGAAAGGTGGAGTTACATTTTAGTCAGACGGGTACAAAAAAGTAACGATCATTTTCGAAATTATGATTTATATTAGAGTCTGGCTACCAAAATGGCGTCGTCAATGTCTGATTGATGCGGGAACAAATGTCAAAATATGCCATGTCGATGGACTTAGAATGCCGCTAGTAATAAATTAGATTTTACTGGAATCACTGTTGTTTTCATTCTAGAAATTGGTAGAGCTTTATGAAGACTCTGAATTTTTTGTGTTCAATGTTTTATTTAGAATCGCCAACTGTTTGATTTCAATGAACAACATCAGTGACATAGAAGACCTGAGTAATAGCATTTACATATCTAAATACTACTGGCGACATTTGTTTTCAGACAACTAACAATTATATCTGAAGAGTTCGTTATCTGAGAGACGACAAGAGATGGATGAAACAAGCGATTATATTGAGGGTTGCTATATTTTCTCAAGAAACTCGTGGTTTGATATAATATGGATGTCAGATATGAGAAAAAATTCTCCACTTTTCTACTCTGTTATTTTGTTGGTTTTTGCATTCTTCAAAAATTACTGAAATTATTTTACAGAAATTCCAACAATGAACAATTTTAATGAGAATCGAATTTAGTTTGAAATTGATGGTAGGTACCCATAGGTTTCTGTGAAATTGCTTAGGAAATGAGGGACTTGTTCCAACCAGTTTGGAAACTACATTAGTTTCTTTTTCACTATCACTAGAGAAAAACGATTCATATCGGATCTACTCATGTGGGAGAACTCAACGTGTCTGAGATATATATCTCTGATCCTTTGCGATTCATCGAAATCTTCGCATACTGATTATCCTTCAGAGGGTGTTCATGAGGGTCGGATCAATATAGCAGGTCTAGACGTATTTCAATTTCGGCTTGGTTCCCTAATTGTTGTGCGATAAATCTCCATAGAAATATATGATACGGTTGTAGTTCCTTCTGAAATATTTCAGGTGTTTCACGTCTTTCTGTCTTGAATTGAAAATTCTCAATATTCCGACCAGAATATTCATGAACCGGCTTATATATTGGGTGACTTTAATGAGAAGGCTGATAGGATAACAAATCATAGTTTTTCACTAAATATCCAAAGTCAAACTCAAAAATGGAAAATTATTTTTTATCAAAAAATGAGCCCATACCTCTTCCAAAGAAAAGGAGACACGTCCCTAGGGCATTATTTGAAGAAGACAATGAAGAAGAAAATGTTTCTAGCAACTTTCGAAATGATGAAGACGATTGTCCAACTGTCTAATGTTATGACCTTTTTTCCCGATTCAGATCGGAAAAAAACCAGTCTTCTCCAGGATTAGCACTGGAAAAGACTGGTTACGATGCATGCATTGGTTGCATTGGGCTCAAGCATCTTGCGCTGATGTTTCTAGAAGAACCAAGCGTTTCATTGGTGAACTTTGTCAGTAGTTTTGTAACTATAAGTAGAAAAATACAATTGCCTATTGCCAGTATGTCATTTCGTCCATAGCATTCGGACAAAATGAATTTCGTTCATCCCAATTTATCTGAAAATATTTTATTTTTTGAACCTTTTATTCCATAAAGGTTGATTAGATTTTGTGAAGAAAGGACCAAAGATCATAGTTGTAGAATATGACATAACTATGATTCACTACTAACAAGTTATGCCTCTGAAATAAAAACCTATGTCATTTTGTACGTACTTCCCCTAAAGGTTCATTTATAAAAACTAATCACTAGTTTTGATTTTTTGATGCTTCAAATTTTTGTTAATTTACTTTCAAATTACAATTTACTTTCGTAGGAATGAATGGTGAAAAAAAATCTTATCATCTTAACATCCCTTTGTCTTGTCAAATCAAGAAATAAATTGTGAAGGAAACAGAAAATGAACATGAATTTATAGATTTCAATTTGGAAAAGTTGGCGAAGTTTTGATAAATGAAAATATATTTGTTGATCAATTTTGAATGAAAGCCAGCCGGTTCTTCAGCCTAAAATTGACTGGATGATAGATTTTGAGATATTTCAAAAATGCAACTGCAACTGCGACTCAAGATTCTACAGTGGGATAAGGAATTAGTGGAATGAACTGATAATTTCAAGAATTCGAGATTCGTTACTTGGTGATGTCGAATAATTTGGTAGTCTGGAGGAGAAAATTTTAATAATGGCTAAGCCAATTTCATACAGATGCTAAGCATATTCATCGTGAATATTCCAATGTGCTAAAACTTGTACATATATTGTTTCTGAAACTCTAGAATATAAATCAAACCAGAAGGGCTCATTCGAATCAAATGTCGTAACTCCACCTTTTCCGATCACACCCTTAGAATGACGAGAAACCCAATTTCCCTGCGCTGAATATAATATCGAAACTGCCTCGACTCTAGTGCGTGATTTCACGATATGTTCATAGGAAAGTGTCTACCTAATGTTTACCAATAAAGTTCATTGAAAGCTTCCTACCTTTGATGTTATCTGATTTATTCAATCCTGTCATTTGCATTTCAATCTCCTCTGGGGAAATTCCATTAAAATCGAAATTCCAGGAGAGATCACTGGAAAGGAGACCAGGTAAATTTTTGATCGGGTCTGGATCTAGAAGGGATTTGGTTTTTCGGTGTGATATGGCAGGAAATACTCGAGCAGAAAAAAGGTAGGTTCGAATGAGAAACTGTTCGAAGATAATACTGCTATACAAAATAGCTATTTGATTATTTTGAGAAACCATATACATAGGTAGGTATGTTCGAAAATAATTTTCTTATTCATGAAGCTCAGGATGACTCAAGAAGGAATGAATCTATGCTTTACGTTGAGAGACATTCATGGAGGTCTTTAAGAAATCTGAGAATTTGTAACCGATTTGTTCAGATCTAAGCAAGGTGTTTGTTGCCATCAGAAACTCATGAATATCATTGAATACTATAAAAGCAGGTGGAGCACTTGGTTTATTCTGATCTTAAATTGAGAAGAGACTACATGTTGTCGAGTGGCAGGATTCGATATCGAAAGAAATGAAATCTGGGGAACCTCAGGGTTCCATAAAAAAACTGGGTTCTATCTTAATTTAAATTTGTTTTATTCCAATTTAAAGTTCAATCACTCTGAAAAAAACACCCGATACGTACTGACCCTCAGTCCCATTACGGGGTATTTGGATTTTGTGAACGGATTTAGGTTGCCATTCTACAAGAACAGATTTTTCGAATTAATGAAATTCATTGTCTTACATCCAGAAATGTTCCTAAGAACTTGATTGTGTTCCTCCACAAAATTGATCTTTATGTAATACATTCTTCTGAATTATCAGCAATCGTTCCCCCTCTGGCAGTCTCTTCAAGACTAACTCGTCAAGTTAAGTCTTCACACCCCTTCGTGGTAACTTTGGAGACCTGCAGAACATCTCTCTTCAAAGACTCGTTCATCCAACGAACAGCGAGGCTTTGGAACACATTGCCTAGGGAGGTGTTCCCCGAGGCATATAACCTCCAGAAATTCAAGAAGAACACCAATTCCTACCTGCTTGCACTTGGTTCTCACGATGTTCTCTGAACATTACAGGATATTCCTTTTCGTGAAAATCACAAAAAAAAAAAAAAAAAAAACATGGGTTTCTGTAATGAATTGAAATATTTTGGTTGACCAGTGTAGACTTCTGAAATTTAAATTCACGGCTCCGAAAATTACTTTGTCCCTATCGGCATGGTACAGGATGTTGGCGAGACGATAACGATTAAAATGATTGATTTTCGGTTCAAGTTTCTCATGAGACTCTCATGATATCTGAAAATCGTTCCACGAGATCGGTAGCACTGAATGCATACGGTAGCAGAATACTTCGAGTCTAAAATCGTGGGATTTGCAACGCGCCAGTACCACATAAGAAACTGCGTCATCTTTTCAGAACCCACCCAAGGGAGATGGGAAGAAGAAAAATCTTCAATTCGATTGGTTTGTAAAAGCAAAGGGGGAAAATCTTTAATTTGATTGGTTTTTGAAAAAAACGAAGAAAGAAAATTTTTAATTTACTTTGGAGACGAAAAAGGCAGCAAGTGGAGAAGCCATAAACAGGAAGGTTCTCGGTTGACTCGGGATACGGTTCGGAAATTAAGGGTAACTGGAGAAGCCTTAAACAGGAAGGTTCTCGGTTTCAGGGTAGGAATAGTGTTCGGAAGTATGGTCTCAAAGCGGAGACGGAAACAGTTATGTTTGAATCGGAAGTTGAGGAGTAGCTGGAGAATTCTTGAACAGGAAGAATCTCAGTTGACTCGGTAATAGTGTTAGGGTAACTCATTTTTGGTTTTTTCGGAAGTGAGGTCTTCAGCAGAGACAGAAAAGTGTTGAGTCGAAAGTAAAAGGTTTTTGAAATTACTAAGAAATTGACCAGATGTTTTGCTAATTTGTTTTGTTGAAGTTATTGGATTATAAATACCTAGCGTGTGTAAAATTGTTTATTTTATTTTGGATCATAAAATACGTCTCAAATTTAAATTCGAAAGTTTCATTTACCATCCCTCTCCCTGGTGAATTATTAGACACTAAGTCCCGAACCAAGTGCATTGGGCCGTACCCACACTTTCTCCCTTGAAGCAGAAAGATCTTCAAAATTTGAAATAAAATCTTCTCTTTCCTTTAAATAATAACACTCCTTATTGGTGGAACGCCGCTCTTCCGTCGAATTCCGTGCTTTTTACATTTTTTTTCTCACGTAGTAAGCTAGAACCGAGATGCAGATAGTTAATTTACCAAAAGTTTAATCGACTGGCCTCGTGAGTTTACGTGCGGAATTATTCAGTTTGTAATCTAGACCCGAGAGCCTTCAGAAATCTTATTCCGACATAAGAGATCGCATTATCCAACCATTCATGTACACACACGAGTTTAATCAAAACTCTATTCCCGTTTCAAAATAACACGGATTGAACCGCATGCACAAGAGGCCAAAGTTGTTCATATTCGCTGTGTTAGTCCCCAGCGAATTGATGCAGAATAAGCCCTATATTAAAATTTGGGCTTGTGTATATGAAAAGGCGGTTCGTGGCTCCGCTATCTATGGCAAACATACATTTTCTTGGCGGAATGAGGATGTTCATGCAGAGGTTTTGTGAAAGCTTTTTTTCAATGAAATTAATATTTTTTGTATTTGGCATGAGACTCCGTTTCGAAATGACGCGTCAAGAATCAATTATCGCCATGACATTCTCGACATCGCCCAACTCAGATACATAAATTATGATAAGGGATCGTTGAAGATTCCTTTCGGGAAGTGCTGTAATTTTTTTATTTATTTATTTATACTGACAAATCAACAGGCCTAAGCTCAATTAGAGACAGACAGTTCATATACAGTAAGTACATTGCACATAAAAGGAAAAAACAGAAAATGTAATACACACAAGTTACCAAAATCACAGTTGAGTCAAAAAAATAAAACAGAAACAGAAACAAGGCTAAAAATCCCAACAAACATATTAGCCTATAACTGGCAACCAGCCTTTCATTTCACTCCTACTTGAAATAAAAATATCTATATCACATTGTTTTACATATTCATTGACAGTTCTTTGGCATTTTTCGAAAGGTGAGCAAGACGTGACGTCAATATAGAAAATATCATGGTTTCTCCGACGTAATTTTACTTCAGGTACACAGCTGTTCAACATTTTTTCAATCGATTTCCTCAACTGAAAAATGCGAATCTGGTGGATAAACCAACGCTCAACAGCATGAGTGCTTGGGCTGAAAAATTGAAAGTTATATTATCGAACTACCCTAAATTTAACCGTTTTTTTTATGACAGATCACTAAATAGGGTTCTTAATTAAATTTGAGTCACACAAATAAATCTGTCGCGGAGACAAGATCATTCATTTTCTGAAGATGAAGTTACAAATCAATAAGACTTTCATTCGCTCCAATTATCAACAATAAGAAGAACCGTCATCATATTTTCGGAGACGTAATATAAACAGAATAAAGACTGATATGAAGACGTCACTCCATTGCATTTCCATCAAGGTACGTCGAATT
This sequence comes from Adalia bipunctata, assembly GCA_910592335.1. Classification (NCBI taxonomy): domain Eukaryota; kingdom Metazoa; phylum Arthropoda; class Insecta; order Coleoptera; family Coccinellidae; genus Adalia; species Adalia bipunctata. Next base: position 6,628,552 of record OU342955.1, on the reverse strand, counting down.
TACACCGTCTTTTATTCACGACCAACCGAACGAGCGGATAGTTATGCGCCCTTCTATTTGTATAAAAGTAATATCGAAGTTGAGCTGACTCCATGAAGCTCCCTTCAAAATGCAATATTATCGGAATGAAAAACGAAAAATTTCAACTGTAGGAGTTTGCAGAGATTCTTATAAATCAATAACGTAGGTATCTGGCTTACCTTCACTTGAATGGGTGCACAGGATGATTGAGAAAAACAGGTACGTAATATTATTATATTTTGCAGCATAGTTCGGACAATATGTATTCAAATACAAAAATTATTATCATGATTTCTGTAAGGATATTTTCGCAGAAGTAGAAACTTATTGATTAATTGATTCATGAGTCAAAATAGTTATTTATGATATGAGTGTTAAAAGTTACGTTTTAATTTGGTGAGTGAAAAATTTCACAAACAAAATAAAATCACTTTTAACACAAATACCATACAATGTTTTTTGAACAACTGCCCTATTTTGATTGCGAATTTGCAAAGACAATAAACTTCAAAATGCATTTTTATTCAAATAATCAAAATGTTGTTGTCAAAGATTATAGAGAAGGAAGATTGGAAACGAAGCGACAACATTGACGTGAGCGCCGTCTGGTGAGAAGAAAGTCCTGAGATAGATAATAGGTGGCTAAGAGAAGTGACATTATGTTACCATGGTTACCACATATGGTACAATTCAAACAGACAAATTCAAATCAAATTCAGACTATTCTCCAGTTGAGTTCGTTTAGATTAGATCTACAAAGAATAATTAATAGTTGTATTCGTTAAGTTTAAGTTTAATTGAGTTTTCGTATTGTATTTGAGTTATATATCGTTCCTGTGTTTCGGTTGTTAAATATTTGAAGACAAGATGCCATCCGGAGCATGCTGCATGGCAAAGCAGTGTACTAATAATAAAAGGAATAATCCGAAATTATCCTTCTTTAAATTACCGAAGAAAATGGAAATGTAAGTATTGAAACTCGAAAGGGGTAACTCTGTTATTCATTCCATTAATTTTCAGTGCTCTGAAATGGATAGAGTTTTCTGGGCGAGAGGATTTAGATCTCAGCAGAACTTATACTATGTGCAGTGAGCATTTCTCTCCATCCGGGAAACTCAACCCTGTCGTCAATCTTCCTTCAAGATTTTATCAAGTGACGCTGCAGATGTAAAGATATTTTTGACATGTATTCCAATTTAAAATTGTATGTATATTTTGAAATAAAAATATGTAAGCAAATCTATTTGGTGTGATTAATTAGTATCAATTGAATTAATATGTAGATCAAAAATATAATCCTGAGCAGAACAGAAGCCCTGCTTTTGTTGTGTCACCCTGTATATTATTGTCTGGGCTCGATAGGTGGAAATCAAAATTATTACTTATGGTGGTATTCAAATTTCGCGCTCTTTCCAGTAACAGTAATCTGTAATGAAAAAAACTACAGTCACTGTAATCTGTAATGAAAACGCCATCTCGTGAGTAAAAAGTCCCGATATATATATGCATAAAACGTAGTCGGTTTTTAGTACGAGAGATATGAGGGCGTTTCCTATCTTTGCACTCTATAATCTTTGGTTGTTGTGAATGGCAAACGTTGCCAACGTTATGATTACTAACAAATGAGAAAAGACGCTGTCATTTGAATTTCGTCCCTGTCCAATTTTCGTCTTGGATTTTTAACTGCTTAATATGTTTGTCGAGAGTCCAATTATTAATAAAAGTGACGATTTGGTTGTTCTGTGGATATTGAAGAGTCTGCAAGAAGAGCAAATCTGGAACTCCTACCGAAAAAATCTGCTCAGCAGTACGATATTGCATATAACCATTTCCTGGCCTGATGTGAATTGAAAAATGTAGAAGGGAACTTCAGTGAACCTGTTTTCCTGGCATACTAAGAAGAAAAATCAAAAATATGGAGTTCATCAACTTTGTGGAGCAAATTTTCAATGATAAAGTCAAGCGCCCTTGTTGAAAATGGTGTGGATTTTAGTAAATATTTTAAGGTAATAGCATATTTAAAACGGAAAAGTGAAGGATATCGTCCCAAAAAATCGAAAATTCTCACTAGTGAACAAGTTGAAGAGTTTATAAATGAGGCACCAGATGAGAAATACTTGATGGTTAAGGTTGCAACTATTTTCGGAATATTTGGAGCCTGTCGGCGTGAAGAATTGTGTAATTTATCAGTGGAAGACATCGAAATAATAAATAAATCATTGGTTATACAACTTCCAAACACAAAAACGCAAGTGAGTCGTTCTTTCAGTATTATTGGGAAGTATGTTCACTATTTTCATATGTACTTTGCACTGCGCCCTTCTGTCATCAAACATCGTCGTTTTTTCCTGAAATACATGAATAATAAATACACTTCCAATCCAGTTGGTATCATCAATAAATTTGGGAAAATTCCATCTTTTGTTGCCGAATTCCTCAAACTGCCAGAACCAAAGCAATATACAGGACACTGTTTTCGAAGATCCTCCGCTTCATTGCTAGCAGAATCAGGAGCAAATATTACGGATATAAAAAAACATGGTGGATGGAAGTCTACGACGGTAGCCGAGGGCTATGTTGATCATTCCATTGCATATAGAAATGTCATTGCTGAAAAAATTCTCCCAACCTCAACAGATTTTGGATCATCATTATCCAATATTGTTCTTCCGTTTTCTACAAGTACTGATGGTGCTGAGGATTCTAATAATGTGTTGCGAAGCTCTCTAACGTCACAGGGCATTAATGTTAGTAATTGTTCTAGTTTTACGATTTATATTAATGTTCATAAGTAATGATTATTAAATATTGATAATAGAAATTTGCAATTGCTGAATTTTTTTCATCTGATTTCATCATAAGAAAATGGAGAGCTGAATATATTTTTAACACTAATGTTAAAAATATTTTTGACACGCTTCTACGTAAACAATCAATTTTAACATTGTTTACTGTCATTAAAAGTGTCACTTTTAATGGCAGTTGTAAAAAAATATATTTTTTCGGGTGATGAAATTAGGAATGCTCAATCTGATATCGGTACAAACATACAGTGTGAAAAAGTGAAATGGAATAAATTCAGTCGCGAAGAGAAGGGATGCAGAATATTCCCTCAATTAAAAACTGACGCCTTAAATCATCATTTTAGATCAAAAATGTATGATCTAACTTAAATTTTCTCAAGGACTGGTGTTCGTGAATTCCCATATTTTCACTGCGCTTTCTCCCATTTCTTTCCGAGGTGACCACAATCCTCCATTATTAATACGAAGCGGCATCCCGCGGGATCTTCATTCGGAATCATTGCCGGCGGCATCCGTCTCGCTAAGAAATGACCCGGCAAATTCCCCTTATTCCGGGACGTCTTTGGGGAATATGAGATTCGGGCCCGGAGTGTCGGGTAGAGTTCGTTTTCCGACGTCTATTTCCTGGACCACGGGGGTGTATAATTAAATTTACTTATTTCGTTACGATGGTATTGGCAACACTACCTGGCTATATGTCATGAGTAAAAGTTAAATTGATTCGTTCGTTTTGACGCCAGAGTCACCGGTGAGGTCTGATTGAACGCGACACGTTCGATTGGGAGTTGGGGCAAGTGGTTTCGTGACGGAAGAAAATTTTTTTCTCAGTCAGAAACCTCGGCTATGTATTATTAAGGTGGTTCAACATCTGAGGCTTTTTCGAGACATACTAAAAATATAAAACGGTTATTTTGAAAATGAAAGTACCTGTATTTATATGAGCGTCTGAATAAAACTCGTAAATGAAATATGGAAAAATTAAAACAATACAAATTCGACTGTAAAAATGTCTACATGGACATGTTTGGTATCAAAATATAGATTTTCGAAGACGCTGAATTTAATTAAAACGAAGCCAAGTCGCTATCTATGATAGTTCAGATTTTCACCGGTCAAATGGCATTTTTTCAAAAATCGAAATTTCAAATCGTCATAGCTCCCGCTCCTTTGGCTCTATCCACCTTTTGTTTGTTTATTGTTAATCAGCATTGTCCGAAGTATCTCTGAGCATAATAAAATCGATATCGAAAATCTCAACTTTTTGGGTGAAAAATGCCAAAGGGGTAAGACCCCCCAAAACACCATATTTGTCATCACCAAGGAATCCCTGACGAATCCATAGTCATTTTTCGATCTTGAAGATCTACTACCCATTCGAATCATGCAGAATACCCATAAGGCTGATCAGTATCGCCTATACTTTGAGTGCTCTGAGCGTCTGAACAAAACTCGAAAATGAAAAATCGAAAAATATAAAACCGAAAATTCGTTACCTATGATGGCTACATGGACGATTTTGGTATGAAAATGTAGGTTTTCGAGGTCGCTCCATTCAATGAGAATATTCCAAAGCCCCATCTAGCATGGTTTAGATTTTAACCTGTCAAATGGCAATTTTTTGAAAAATTGCAAATTTCAAACTCTCATATCTTCCGTTCCTATGATCTCCGCCAAAAGTTATTTATATTGATCAGCATACCTCAATGTATCACTCTGCAAAATATGAGCGATTTGAAAAATCTCAAATTTTCGGTGAAAAATGCCAAAGGGGTAAGACCCCTTCAAAAACACCATATTTGCCATCACCAAGGAATCCCTGGCGAATCCAAAGTCGTTTTTCGAACGTGAAGATCTACTACCCTTTCGAATCATGCAGAATACCCATAAGGCTGATCAGTATCGCCTATACTTTGAGTGCTCTGAGCGTCTGAACAAAACTCGAAAATGAAAAATCGAAAAATATAAAACCGAATAATTCGTTACCTATGATGGCTACATGGACGATTTTGGTATCAAAATGTAGGTTTTCGAGGTCGCTCCATTCAATAAAAAATATTCCAGAGCCCTTACTAGCATAGTTTAGGTTTTAACCTGTCAAATGGCAATTTTTTGAAAAATTGCAAATTTCAAACTCTCATATCTTCCGTTTCTATCATCTCCGCCAAAAATTATTTATATTATGTTGATCAGCATACCTCAATGTATCACTGTGCAAAATATGAGCGATTTGAAAAATCTCAAATTTTCGGTGAAAAATGCCAAAGGGGTAAGACCCCCCAAAAATACCATATTTGCCATCACCAAGGAATCCCTGGCGAATCCAAAGTCGTTTTTCGAACGTGAAGATCTACTACCCATTCGAATCATGCAGAATACCCATAAGGCTGATCAGTATCGCCTATACTTTGAGTGCTCTGAGCGTCTGAACAAAACTCGAAAATGAAAAATCGAAAAATATAAAACCGAATAATTCGTTACCTATGATGGCTACATGGACGATTTTGGTATCAAAATGTAGGTTTTCGAGGTCGCTCCATTCAATAAAAAATATTCCAGAGCCCTTACTAGCATAGTTTAGGTTTTAACCTGTCAAATGGCAATTTTTTGAAAAATTGCAAATTTCAAACTCTCATATCTTCCGTTTCTATCATCTCCGCCAAAAATTATTTATATTATGTTGATCAGCATACCTCAATGTATCACTGTGCAAAATATGAGCGATTTGAAAAATCTCAAATTTTCGGTGAAAAATGCCAAAGGGGTAAGACCCCCCAAAAATACCATATTTGCCATCACCAAGGAATCCCTGGCGAATCCAAAGTCGTTTTTCGAACGTGAAGATCTACTACCCATTCGAATCATGCAGAATACCCATAAGGCTGATCAGTATCGCCTATACTTTGAGTGCTCCGAGCGTCTGAACAAAACTCGAAAATGAAAAATCGAAAAATATAAAACCGAATAATTCGTTACCTATGATGGCTACATGGACGATTTTGGTATCAAAATGTAGGTTTTCGAGGTCGCTCCATTCAACAAAAAATATTCCAGAACCCCAACTAGCATTGTTTAGATTTTAACCTGTCAAATGGCATTTTTTTGAAAAATTGCAAATTTCAAACTCTCATATCTTCCGTTCCTATCATCTCCGCCAAAAGTTATTTATATTATGTTGATCAGCATACCTCAATGTATCACTGTGCAAAATATGAGCGATTTGAAAAATCTCAAATTTTCGGTGAAAAATGCCAAAGGGGTAAGACCCCCAAAAACACCATATTTGCCATCACCAAGAAATCCCTGGCGAATCCAAAGTCGTTTTTCGAACGTGAAGATCTACTACCCATTCGAATCATGCAGAATACCCATAAGGCTGATCAGTATCGCCTATACTTTGAGTGCTCTGAGCGTCTGAACAAAACTCGAAAATGAAAAATCGAAAAATATAAAACCGAATAATTCGTTACCTATGATGGCTACATGGACGATTTTGGTATCAAAATGTAGGTTTTCGAGGTCGCTCCATTCAACAAAAAATATTCCAGAACCCCAACTAGCATAGTTTAGATTTTAACCTGTCAAATGGCATTTTTTTGAAAAATTGCAAATTTCAAACTCTCATATCTTCCGTTCCTATCATCTCCGCCAAAAGTTATTTATATTATGTTGATCAGCATACCTCAATGTATCACTGTGCAAAATATGAGCGATTTGAAAAATCTCAAATTTTCGGTGAAAAATGCCAAAGGGGTAAGACCCCCCAAAAACACCATATTTGCCATCACCAAGAAATCCCTGGCGAATCCAAAGTCGTTTTTCGAACGTGAAGATCTACTACCCATTCGAATCATGCAGAATACCCATAAGGCTGATCAGTATCGCCTATACTTTGAGTGCTCTGAGCGTCTGAACAAAACTCGAAAATGAAAAATGGAAAAATAAAACAATGAAAATTCTATTATAACAAGGCCTATATGGACATGTGTGGTATCAAAATATAGGTTTTCGAGGACGCTGAATTCAATTAAAACAAATTCAAGTCGCTATCTATCATAGTTTAGATTTTCACCTGTCAAATGGCATTTTTTCAAAAATGGAAATTTCAAATCGTCATAGCTCCCGCTCCTGTGATCCTATCCACTTTTTGTTTGTATATTGTTAATAAGCATTGTCCCAAGCATCTCTGAGCATAATAAAATCGATATCGAAAATCTCAACTTTTTGGGTGAAAAATGCCAAAGGGGTAAGACCCCCCAAAAACACCATATTTGTCATCACCATGGAATCCCTGACGAATCCAAAGTCATTTTTCGATCTTGAAGATCTACTACCCATTCAAATCATGCAGAATACTCCTTAAGCTGATCAGTTTCGCCTATACTCGTAGTGCTCTGAGCTTCTGAACAAAACTCGAAAATGAAAAATGGACAAAATAAAACAATGCAAATTCGACTATAACAAGGCCTATATGGACATGTTTGGTATCAAAATATAGGTTTTCAAGGACGCTGAATTCGATAAAAACAATGTTGAGTCGCTATCAATCATAGTTTCGATTTTCACCTGTCAAATGGCATTTTTTCAAAAATCGAACTTTATTTCACGACCAATGCGCTAAAATTGCAGCAAGAACATGCAGTATGTTTCGTGAGATTTATAACAAATGAACAACAGAATTTTTACAATAATAATGGCATCATCAGTTGTGGTCAAAAATGAATTCACAGAACCGATAAAACAATTTCAATAAAGCATCCGAAACTATTCTTAATTCTAAGATAAGAAACAGAAGTTAATAAATGCAAATCTCCCCGAGAAACCTATCAACTTCCATCCCAAAACGTTCGTTGTTCAATCCGACAAATACCACTCATCTATACCGTTCCAATGACTGCTTTTGTACAAAACCTCCTTTCCTTAACTCGACCATTATTCGGATAGGAGCCATGGTAGAACCAACTGCCTGAGCGATAGCACCTCCATCAGTTCCCCCATTTCACGGTGTTGGCGCGACCTCCGCTCTCAGCCGCGCGTTATCCAAACTTCTGTTCAGCATGCAGTCCAACCTTTTCCCGGCTGGAGATCCTGGAGCTCATGCATAATAATGAATTACATCCCGAGGGCAAATTAAAATTAAAGGTCCCGACTCTTCAAAACTTTACTATTTAGTGCAATGATTTTCCTATGCAGATTTGCCCGAGCAACACTTTATTATAAGAAAAGGCGGCTATTAAGCCGAATGAATTCATCCCGGTCTTACGGGAAAATTGGACGTTGGATGGGCTGGTAAAAGTGCATATAGGGCTGTAGGATGCTTTTGTGGATTCCTTTTCCGTTATTAGAATCAACAGGTCGAGTTTTATCAAGGAAAGGCAAGGATTATCGTTTAAATTAATGAGTTTCCTGAAGATGTACCATTTTCCTTCTTAAGTGTTCACAAGTGAAGATGAAGTGAAGATCTATATAACTATTATTGCAATGACTTTCAAACTTCTATTGGATCATAGATACTTTCCTTATTTTCTTGATCGTCATTTTGGTATACAGGGTGATTTTCAAGTGTTTTTCTAGACATTTTCGAGGAAAGAATTACAAATTCAAAATTCTGTATTTTAATTTAAGGAAACATGAATTTACGAGGATATATTGAAAAATTTTTAGCCTACTATAGAACCAAACAAAATTTTAAAGTCAAAATATTTTATCACCCAACATATTCTTCTCTCAATTGAATACATTTATGACAGCGAACCTGCAACGTCTCTAGACCTTTCAAAGAAAAATGTTTCGTCTTGTTCTGCAAACCAGTCCTCCACAGCTTTTATTACCGTTGGAAGAAAATTTACGACCTTCTAAACTTTTTTTCAGTTGAGGAAAGAGATGATAGTCGGACGGAGCCAAATCTGGTGAATAAGGGGGGTGTTATAGTAATTCTAACCCTAAATCACGAATTTTTTGCATGGCAACATGTGGTTTGTGTACTGGGGCGTTGTACTGTAAAAACAAAACACCCTTGGATAGCTGTCCGCGTCTTTTCTCTTTAATTTTTTCCCGTAGAGTGGTCAGGTATGTCGAATAGTAATCTCCAGTTATTGTTCTACCCTTATCCAAAAAATCAATCATGATTACTCCATGGCAATCCCAAAAAACTGAAGCAAGAACTTTTCCAGCAGATTTTTGGACACGAAACTTCTTAGGTCTTGGAGAACCAGAGTGCCGCCATTCCATCGATTGTTGCTTTGTTTCTGGATCGTAGAAATTTTCCCAAGTCATCAATAGTAAAACTTTGGTTTGAGAAGGCTACATCGTTTTCGAATCGAGCACAGATCGAACGCGATGCTTCTACCCTTGCACGCTTTTGGTCAACATTCAAACATTTGGGGATCCATTTTGCAGAAATTTTTCTTATGTCCAAATTGACGAGAACTATATGATGAACTCGTTCGTATGAAATCTTCAGTGCTTCAGATATCCGTTTTAGCCCAATTCGATGGTTTGATAAAATCATGTCATGAACTGCATCGATATTTTCGGGGACTGACATAGAGACTGGCCTTCCCGATCAGTCATCATCTTCAATGGAAAATTTACCTCTTTTGAAGCTTGCAGTCCAATTTTTCACGGTCGCATACGAAGGACATTGATCACCAAGGGTATTAAGCATATCTTCGTAAATCTGCTCACCTCTTAACCTTTTTAAATACAGGTACTTGATGATGGCTCGATACTCCAATTTTTCGACTTTTACAATTTATGTGGACATTTTTTTTTCTGATTTATTGCGTAACTCTGGTTTAATTTTTTGACGTCGAACTCTACACTGACTCTTCTAGTAAGTTATTGTTCGTTGATATGGTATCGCTATATTTTATTCATACATGGAACTGGTCTAGGCTAACTAGATATCAATACATCCTCGTAAATTGTAAAATATTATCAAGCGGGATCTACTTCCGGAAACGTTATTTCAAGAGTATCACCCTGTATATTTATACATATTTGAATTCTTCGTTTACTTCTGCACTGATTTGATGTACGATATGCACAACCACTTCAGGGGATTGTTGAGTTATAGCCTAATTGTCAAATTTGTTGACAGAAAGAGTGTCACAAATTATTGTTTATTTCTCCAAAATCCCCCATTTAAAATTTTTTTTTGCAACAGTGGAACAAAAGGAAATACGCTGATACTGCTTCTTGTATAAATTAGGAGGAAATATTATACAGGGTGGCTCAAACAGGGCTTCAAAGTTAGCCTCAATGAAACTATGGATCTCATGTTTTTTTTTAATGGAAACCATATAATTTTGTAATTCCGATCGATTGCTCGTCAATCGCTGAGTTATTGACGATGTGTGTATTGCTGAAAAGCGTTGAAATGTTATTTTATGATGAAATTATAGGATCTTTCTCGCAATACGATGGATTGATTTCACGAAATAACAACTCAACTTATAACTGAAAAATATTTTCCTAGATTCTTTATTTCAGGACTTTAAATGAAAATTCATTCATCCTTTAGATACGGTCCGGTATAAATGCAACAGAACAAATAGGAAGGGACGAAGATATTCCTCCACCTACCTTCATTAAATTCATTTGGCAGACAGAAGTTCCGCATAATTGAATGTTGAATATAGAGAGTAGCAACCCAGATATTCATATCTCTTGTAATCGCCCGAGGTAGTGACCCAATTCAAGTCCGACCCTATGGACTAAACTAAAGTAAAGGATTCGAGTACCTAGATTTAATTCAATTCATATCGAAATAGCCAACATAATTGGCGCAGAACAAGAAGCGGGAAACAAACAAATATGTGAAATTGGTTATCACGGGATAGATAACAAGTTTAAAATATAGAGTATACATATGACTGTGCTATTTTTTGAGCGCAATATGGAGATTTCTCAACCTAGCTGTCTCATTGGGGAAGAGGAAAAATCAGAATTTGATGTTGTAATAAAGGTTCAAGTTTGAAATTCCCCTTTTTATGAAGCAATTTTATAGTTTCATGAACACAGGGCTTGCATCGTGAGGCATCGTGGGCACCATCTTGAGGCTGTGAAATCTTGAGTTGAGTTTTATTTAGGGATTAAGTCCTCCTTGCAGCAAGGTCCTATCATTTCCTGCTCAACGTGCTGGAGTTCCACCAAGTATGGATATTGTTTGTATACTCGCGAATCATGATTTATAAATAATCTTCTTCTTGAAAATTTTGCACCAAATTTGTTACACCTGCAGAGGAATCATTATATTAATCAAGATTTGGAAAACCGATCTCAACAAATGCGGTAAACCAACGAAGAAAAAATATTGTTGTGTCTATAAATCCTTCTGATTTAATTTATACCCATTCTTCAGTGCCAGTAGCGACCGGTCGAAATTAAGGTGTCTGAAATCAGGTCAACTGACTGGCCTCTGTAACTGCAAGCAACTGAATAATAAATAAATCGAGCCCCGGCATGGGCTTTTCGCAATTTCGATTACCTGAACACGTTAAATTAGGGTAATTTGTCTTCCTTTTCTTTTCCTCTTGTTTCAAATGAAGACGTTCTCCCTTAAATTGCATTATCATCAGCTACGCTGCATTGTTCCGCCAACTATGTTTCTACGCTTACGTAGTTTTGATGTTGGTCTGATTCGGATTCTTGAACTTTCGCAACATCTGGAAATTCTTGGAGAATTTGGGTGATTTATGATCATACTGATGATGGAATAATCGATATCAACCCATTTTACCATACAGATTCTTCTTGGAATTGTTGTGCTATATTTTGAGTTATAAGAATGATGTGGTTTGAATTGTCATTATTCTATAAAAATCCCAATAGAATATACAAAAATTTTCTGTTGTTGAGTTTATTGTGCTTCGAATTCACAGATCATTAGCACTGCGGGACGGTTACATCTCATTTACATTGTATTCTTCAATTAAAATGAATTATTGAACATGTATTCAACACTTCAGGTCCAACCTCATTGGAATGAAAATGTAAGAGACCCGATGTTTTCCAGAAGATTAGTTCGTTAACTTCTATAATTCATTCTGGTACAGACCTTACTAGTAAGTTGATTTTCCGGTGGACTTCATGAATAAACGATTGAAATAAAAGATCCTTTCATAGGAGGACAAAAAGATCCAACAGCACACTATTAACAGCACATTATTCTGTTAAAGATTTGTGGTTCCGAATACATTATTTTTTTGAGATAACAGAAAAAAAACCAACAAGGAAATGATCAATAATCTAATAATAATTAGGTTTTTGTACAACTGCCATTAAAAGTGACACTTTAATTTTCTCATGATGAAATCAGATGAAAAAATTCAGCAATTGCAAATTTTTATTGTCAATATTTAACAATCATTACTTATGAACATTAATATAAATCGTAAAACTAAAACAATTACTAACATTAATGCCCTGCGACGTTAGGGAGCTTCGCAACACATTATTAGAATCCTCACCATGCACCATCAGTACCTACTTGTAGAAACCGGAAGTACAATATTGGATTATGTTGAGGTGAGGAGAATTTTTTCAGCAATGTAATAATCAGCATAGTCCTCGGCTACCGTCGTAGACTTCCATCCACCATGTTTTTTATATCCGTAATATTTGCTCCTGATTCTGCTAGCAATGAAGCAGAGGATCTTCGCCTGTCCTGTATAATGCTTTGGTTCTGGCAGTTTGAGGAATTCGGCAACAAAAGATGGAATTTTCCCAAACGTATTGATACCAAGTGGATTGGCAGTGCATTTATTATTTATGTATCTCAGGAAAAAACGACGATGTTTGAGGACAGAGGGGCGCAGTGCAAAGGAATAAATAGTCAACATACTTTCCGATAATACTGAAAGAACGACTGAGTTTCGTTTTTGTGTTTGGAAGTTGTATAACCAATGATTTATTTGTTATTTCGATGTCTTCCACTGACAAATTACACAATTCTTCACGCCGACAGGCTCCAAATAATCCGAGAATAGTTGCAACCTTACCAATCAAGTATTTCTCATCTGGTGCCTCATTCATAAACTTTTCAACTTGTTCACGAGTGAGAATTTTCGATTTTTTGGGACGATATCCTTCATTTTTCCGTTTTAAATATGCTATTACCTGAAAATATTTACTAACATCCACACCATTTTTAACAAGGGCGCTTGACTTTATCATTGAAAATTTTCTCCAATATTATAAATAACTATTTCTTCTTGCAGAGGCTTCACTTTTCATATTTTTTTCTTAATATAAATGAAAATGAAGATTTTGTGGAAGTAAAAGTGGATATTTCCAATTATAACGTATCTGACATTGTTTATGGGAGGTGGTGAGTGATGCGTTCAACGCAGGGAGATGGCTGGGAGGCTATAAATTTCTTGTAAGTGAGGGAAACGTATTGGGTTTCCTATTATTCCGCGTTCTTTTGTCCCTGGTTATTATTATATCGTTCGAAATAAAAAGAAATTTAGAAGGCCTAACATAATAAGTTTGCCAATTGAATATCTGAACACAATGGGAAAGCAGAATGAGTTCCGAGAAATGTCAATACATTTCCCATTGTCGTCATTCTCTTTGAAGGACAATATTTTTCCAATAATGCTTTCCAGATTCATACCCGAATAAGAGATTCGAAAAAGCATTAAACTCGATTTGGCGAATGAATGATATTTTCCGGTTGACAGATAAGATTTCTAGATGAATTGCGAATTGCATTTGATTGTCCCCAACGTATTACCTACATATTCTGGACTGTATGAGTCAAAGAAGATGTAATAACTGACCAAAGTTTCAAAGTGACAATGCAGAAGGTCTGGTGAATAGGTACATAATATTAAGACCTTACCAATATAACGGTGTTATTAGCATAGAATGCAATTCTTCATTTTAATCGTCAAGCTATGCGGTAGCGGTATCACTTAAAGTAGCTACAATAATGATAATCTGAGATTTGGGTCTTAAAAACGATCAATTATTACACGATCAATTTGAGTTAAATACAATAAATTTATTGGTAAACGAATTATTTATTCAGCGAGTAGACATCCGTAAATTATACCCTTTATTCTCAAAATCTGAACTAGCTGAGTTCAGATGGAGATGACAAGAACAAGAACAGAATCATCATTACATAGTATAAAGCAAAGTCGCTTTCGCTGTCTGTCCCATGTATGCTTGAAACTTCAAAACTACGCAACGGATTTTGAAACGGTTTTTTTCAATAGATGGAGTGATTCAAGAGGAACGTTTATACCTATGTCTGATACATGCTTCATGTTGAAGAGAACCACTGATGAATTTACAGGTTTCTAATGTGATGTCGTAAATAAACACATTTTTTTGCGCTAACATTGCAAACGCTGACTGAACCGTACGAGATAAATCAAAATAATGTATTCGGTATTGTTCTCCTAAAAGAGGCCAATAAAAAAGTCCGCGATGGTATATGTCTGCCTCCTGAGGATAACCCACAATAACCATTTTTTTATCCTTTACATTTTACGGGAAAAAAAGGCTTATTTAGGAAGTTATTTTAAGAAATACAGCATCAATCCTTATCCAATCAAGTACCTTAAATACATTGTTCATTCGATTTAGGTCTATATAGCCCTTCACAGCATGTAATTCGAATGAATATTTCCGATGATATTACAGATTCAAAATGCAGGGACATAGCGGTGCGGCGCCGGCACTTCCGACCCGGATAGCGGCGTGTGCCTATACACAGCGCGTCGTTTTCCTTAGATATAAGTGTTGAGTTTTTTTCTCACGGTCAATATTTCGCCCTTCCAAAAGTAACTTCTCAACAAAATTTGTTTGTATTGTCTGATGACAAAAAAGCTGCAAACGTTGTTTATAAGGACATTCTGTAGTAGGTAGGTACATTATTTAGTATCAGCATCGCATCCGTGCGAAGAGCCAGGGCGGGTTGCTAGTTTCATATAAATATGGATTCGAGCTCATATGGTTATATGGGTTGATAAACAGACGACGAATAGGAATACCTACTCCGTTACCTTGTTCATAAACCAATGTTTATTTTCCATTAGAAAGCGATTCCTTTGAACCCCCCGCTTAGATGTTACACACAAGAAAATGCGCCCCCGGTTATAATTAAGGGTTTTGTGATAATTATTGAGGGCTCCCAAACTTTGCACTGCTTAATACGTGTTGTACAAAGCCAATTATAAAAATCTTTTGTTAAATCTGTCAGAGAAATTAATGTTGCTCAACGCTAACCTGCTCGGTTCGATTAGGAGGAGGTCTCTTCTTGTAAACCGGAAATCCTCCAGGTTACGCTTTGTATTAAGAAAGGCTCAATAGTATTCAGCCTTTCGTGAATAGGATCAGAGAGACTGCAGGAATGATTTGAAGTTCTGGAATTGTTTTCAAATTTTGGTGATCTTTTTCCATTTCTCCCTCATCAAAATACTGAATCACAAAATTAGTGGAAACACATCCCTACGCTCGGAACAGGTTTGGTCCTAGCATTGCAGATGGCTGGCAACCAAGAACTACGAACGAAGGGAGTCTCTTGTTTTCTGTTCATGTTGTTTTCTCTACTTCTTGCTTTTATCAAGTTTGTAGAAAGACTGCAGCTTATGGAAAGGAAACCGAATGATCTGCTCACAAGCATCGATGTCGCATCCCTCTTCACATTGGTTCCTATCAAGGAATCTCTGAATTACATAATATGGGAAACATTTCTAGGGGACCTGTCCTTTCGAACATTGCCTTACATCGAGCTATTTCCGGTTCAAGGGCGATTTTTACGAACAACTGGATGGAGTCCTTATGGATTACCCTCTGAGCCCTGCCATTGCCAGTGTTTGTTGTCAGTATTGCCAAAGAAATTGAGGAAACTCACTTCCTCTCAGAGCAGTAAACTATTTTCAGATTTTGCATAAAGTTCTGTGTTTAGTTCGTTAATCATATAATATATGTATATTTTTTTCTTTGTCTCTTTCATATTTAAATACAGTATATAATTGTGTTGGTTTGAGAATAAATAAATTCAGAAAACCTGTACACTTGCGTTCATCAGAAACTGGAATACCGTAAAATTAAGGAACAATATTATAGTAGAGGTCAGACTAAGTCAGAATCTCATAAATATCGTAGGTACATGCGGCCCAAGGATGAACATCACCAACTCTCTCATATCCCTGGCGACATTGTTAGACATATAAGTTTTACTTTTCAGACACGTCGTGATTCTATTGTTGTAAAACGTACGTCGCAAACGATTTCGGCATCGTGACATGTGACTGGGTCCCCCATGAGATTAAATCATCGGAGTCCTAGGCGGTGAGTGCTGCCAGGAATTATCTGGAGAACAATATTTTTCCTTCCTTCACGTTATTTTCTTGTGTACGAAAATCATTTCTTTTCATTCGTATCGCGGTCCTCTTCTTTGACCCCTGCAATTCCGCAAGGGTTTATTCGATGTTTGACCTAGTGGGGACCATTCTTTTCACGGAAAAAATATCATATGCTGGTGAACGACATTTTCGTCCTTTCCAGGGATGAATTTGATTGCGGAATATATCTCGCGTTAGGTGTGAGAGAGTAACATGGAACAGCAGTTTGGGAACTTTCCTGTTACAGGAATATTCTTCTCATACATCCTATATCCCTGGTTTTTTTTATCGATGTATACGAGTGAACGCTTCAGAATTATATTCAATCTCACCAAACTGCAATGAGGATTAGGTTCGATCAGCTGAGCGGAGAGCAAGAGAGGTAAATTTTCCATTGAAGATGATCGGGAAGGCCAGTTTCTGTGTCAGTCCCCGAAAATATCGATGCAGTTCATGACATGATTTTATCAGACCGTCGAATTGGGCTAAAACGGATATCTGAAGCACTGAAGATTTCATACGAACGCGTTCATCATATAGTTCACGTCAATTTGGACATGAGACGAATTTCTGCAAAATGGATACCCAAATGTTTGAATGTTGACCAAAAGCGTGCAAGGGTAGAAGCATCGCGTTCGATCTGTGCTCGATTTGAAAACGATGTAGACTTCTTAAGACGAATTGTTACTATGAATGAGACTTGAAAACATTTCTACGATCCAGAAACATAGCAACAATCGATGGAATGACGACCAAAAATCTGCTGAAAAAATTCTTGCTTCAGTTTTTTGGGATTGCCATGGAGTAATCATGATTCCATTTTTTGGATAAGGTTAGAACAATGATTGGAGATTACTATTCGACATTACTGACCACTCTACGGGAAAAAATTAAAGAGAAAAGACGCGAAAAGCTATCCGAAGGTGTTTTGTTTTTACAGAAGTACTAGTACACCCCCTATATTCACCAGATTTGGCTCCGTCCGACTATCATCTTTTTCCTCAACTGAAAAAGAGTTTAAAAGGTCGTAAATTGTCTTGCAACGAGGAGGTAATAAAAGCTGTGGAGGACTGGTTTGCATAGCAAAAAGAACCATTTTTTTTAAAAGGTCTAGAGACGTTCCAGGTTCGCTTTAATAAATGTATTTAATTCAGAGGAGAATATGTTGAGTAATAAAATATTTTGACATTGAAATTCTGTTTGGTTCTATAATAGTAGGCTGGAATTTTTCAATATATCCTCGTATAAGGGTTTTTCTGAATGTTCTTTTTTCAGCTTCAATTAGAAAAAAAAATTGGGGCTGTTTACATCCATGCTGAAAAAATTTATTATGATATTATTGAATTATTTTTCAATAGTGGCTTTCTGTTTCAAATATAGCCGAATTGGGAAAAATGGAATTTAAAATAAAAATATTGTTGACTCCAAGAATCAAAACTTGATAAAAAGTTTAAAGTCATCTTCACTCGAAAGGTTCCCTATTGACTATCGAGTTGAAACTTCGAATATTCCGGAAAGAATTATGGCAACATGAGCAATTCTTTTATTTCACATCATCCTGAAAATTACCGAAATATCTGGAATAATCGAAATTATTCGAAAATTAGTTGCATCAAGGTATCAGTTTCCGTACGTACACAAGGAAAAGGGGACATAAATTCGTATTTTTTCTGGGTCGCAGATCGATCCAAGAAAGCAATGGGCTATTTTTCTCCCCCCGACACTGATGACCACAGATAAAGCGTCCCATCCTATTCTCACATACACACTAAGTACCCCTAGCAACGCCCACTGTTTTCCGCCCATGCTTGGAGCGCAACGCGCCCTGATCCGTTTAGAGCCCTCTCGCGATCGCAGGTGCAATTTATCGCTCTCCAAAGATCCGAATTCGAGATTTATGCGGGCCATCTGAGAAACTATTGCCTATACTTTTTATAAGGCGTATATGCCCGAGATATCGCAGATTTATATCGCAAATTGCTGGCATCTATCGGACGTCGGCGTCGTCGGGTATTACTTAGACGGAATATCCAACGGTCAACAGCAGGTTTCGGGCATCAATAACCGATAATATCGATATGAGGATTGTACGGACGTGATGCTGAACACATTTTTATCCGGTGGAAATTTTCGCAGTTGAGTATATTCATTCACTGAGATTTCCAGAAGATGTAGGGGAAATACGTACAAAATGACATATACAGGGTGGGCTTTTTAAAACGAAACAGACGAGATAACGGGCGGAATAAATTTATTTCAAAAAAATGCTCGGACACGTCGATTTTTGTTTCGAGGGGGACAACTTTTAAGGTCAAATTCACAACTATATCGCTTCAACCCTTAGTGTTAGAACACCAACCCCTAAATTTTGAATAGGAAAGATAGGGTGAGTGATACCTCATTTGAAAGGTCTCTTTATCCTCAATTCAGGATATTGATTTTCTCTTCATTTGATTCATTGATTCTTGAGATATTGACATTGAAGTTGAAACAAAGATGGTATTGTCGTCAAGCAAACTGTCTGAATCAATCGAATTTATTATTCATTCATTCTGTAGATTTGATGAAACTCCATAACTGCCATACACCAGACATCAAAATACAAAGTTGAAATTTTAACAATGAATAATTAGTCAAATAATTGATGAATTCACATAGCATGGATAGCGGAATGAATGGTACTGTACGAAATTCAAAATTGAATATCTCAAAAACGAATGCGTTAAATGAGAAAAAAATTATTACGCTGAATTCATGATAAAAGGGCCTTTCAAATGAGGTATCACTCAACCTATCTTTCCGATTCAAAATTTAGGGGTTGGTGTTCTAACACTAAGGGGTGAAGCGATATAGTTGTGAATTTGATCTTAAAAGTTGTCCCCCTCGAAAGAAAAATCGACGTGTCCAAGCATTTTTTCGAAATAAATTTATTCCACCCGTTATCTCGTCTGTTTCGTTTTGAAAAGCCCACCCTGTATGGACAAAATGACATAGGCATCATAATTAGAGTTTTGAGGTATCAAATGCGAAACTGCCTACCACATCACACGACCCGAGGGGCTTCTATTAACCTCTGAAAATTAGCAAGCGCTACTCTAGTTCATTCGGTCGTTATGAGCGATAAAAGAAATCAGTAGGTCACGAGTTTTTTTCATTGCGCCAAATTTTTAGAAGAAATGGCCAGTTTTCACAATTTTTTTCATTTATATTGCATTCATTTCGAACTTTACTTATTTGTCATCGTATTCACGAAGCTTTTTTCATGTTAAATATACTTTTTGTATTAATTCGATATATTTCTGGTTTTATAACGCTATATGTACAAAATGACATATACGGACAATATGACATGGGTATTTCAGCTGAATTAAACGTATCTACTGGATAACACCAAGACAATCCATCCCAGGCTCCATCAACAAACAAAGAACCAGGACTTGTCTTAACATATTCATAACAAAATATTCATCTGCGTCTAATAAAGGCAATGCATCTTAACCTACTCTTACTGATCCTATGAGGAGGTTTCTCCAATCCCTAAAGGACGATTCATAAGTGAACAAGGCAAACGTGAGCCGAGGACTAGATAAACGTACTTAGTTTCAACTTCTACACCTAATATGATTGCAATCAAATCGAAAAATGAGCCCATACCTCCTCCAAAGAAAAGGAGACAAGTCCCTAGGGCATTATTTAAAGAAGACATGAAGACAATGAAGAAGTAAATGTTCCTAGGAAATTTCGAAATGATGAAGACGACTGTCCTTCTATCTATTCAGATTTAGATCTTCTCCAGGATTAGCCCTGGAGAGGACTGGTTACGATCTCAATTCATCTGAGAATATTTTATTCCTTGGTACTTTTATTTCATAAACGTTGATTAGATTTTATAAAGAAAGGACCAAAGATCATAGGTGTAGAATATGACATTAACTACTGTTATTCACTGCTAACAAGTTATGCCTCTGAAATAAAACCCTATTTCATTTTGTACGTACTTCCCCTATAACTTTGAAACCTATTCTATGAATAGAAAGAAATGAGACACAAATCATTTGTCCATATGAATATTGACAAATGAAATGTGAATACGAACTGAGTCGCCCACATTTTTACCCTACAAGACCGAATAGTCTAACGTCAACTAGTATTCACACCGTGTTCTGTGCTCAACGTAGTGCGAGTTTGGACTGTGTTTGTATGGGAAGAAGTTCTGATAATCGACAAGATTCAAAATTACAATACAAAAGTTCTGGTAAATACTGACCTCGAATGGCCTTACCTATATAGCGGTGTATTTCATAAGAATATATATAATATATATTTCTGATATCCCTGTCGTCTGCTGGAGGGATCCCTCAATTGGGCTGAGGTGCTCACCTACTCTTGGGTAGATTTATCGAACAAAACACAAACTCAAAGAACCGAAAACTTCCGATTCAACACTTTATCCCGCTATTCCCCGAATAGCACTTTTTCCGTTTGTATTTTCAAACACTGAAGGACTTCCTAAAACCAACCCGAGTCAACTGAGAACCTTCCTGTTTAAGAATTCTCCAGCTACTGCCTTCAACTTCCGATTCAATACCTCACCTCGCTATTCCCCGAATAGCATTTTGGATTGAAAGATTCTAAGTTTGATTTACGCAATCAAGCAGGGCAACTCCACCAACACCTACGTCATCCGGATCTCCCGCTCATAAAAGCTTATGAGTCCCATGAACGAAGCTGGGGCGAAACGTGAACCCCATCTCGATACACAATTCTTAGCAATACGCTATAATTATTTCAGAGGGTCAATAGTGCCACGACGGTAAAATTCAATAGTGCGGATATTCAAAATAAATCAGTTTGATTTAGAAAATTAAATTTATATTTAAGTTTGGGGGAGAGTTGAGCCAGAATTTCTTGTGTCCAATTAAAGGAATGAACGAACAGCTTAGATGCTGCATTGATCCAAACAAATCCACCAAAATCCACCGCATTTCACACTGAAGGTTCACTGCAATTCTGGTACAATTCTCCCAAGAATCATTAGCAGACCTACGGAATTAATCGTAAGGTTGCAGGGTGAAGCATAACTCATTTATCGACATTTAAAATCACCCCGAATTCCATGATTGTGGTTTGAAATGCTTGCAAACGTGTAATAAATCTGGAAACCGCAGCCCGGTTACCTTGCTCCGGGCAATTTATTCCTAGCAGTGTGTTGCTGCCTCGTATGTTTCTACCTTTACCTATCTGCTTAATTTGCAGTCATTTCTCGTTTGATATATTTTCGGACGTAACATTCGGTTCTGTTGCCGATGGCACGGCGAAATGGATTCCCTCGTAATTGTGAAATACGGGCCTTGACCGAGCTGAAAGCAATTTTTGGTATGCCACATTCGGGTTGCATTTCTATAGGATTCTGCATTTTTGTACATTTTTTCGGATGCATATTAATAATTTGTCCAACGAATTTCATAAATGAATAATCTCAATATCATTATAGGGTGCTTGACAGCACTGGTGGGCCGGCAGATCCACCTCATAGGTAGATTCACCTTGGAGGTATATTTATGTTTCAGGTAGTTCTTAGTTTTGGGTAGATTCGCCTTCATAGTAGATTTACATTTCAAGTAAGTCGGGAGAAATCGTTTTGTTTTGGGCCATGGGTTTGAAGCTAAATGACTGAATTTTTGCGCATGTGTTATACAGAGTGTAACAGCCAAATGGAATAAATTAAATAACGAATAAATGAGGGGGTGTTGAGAAAAACTCTCGGACACGACGATTTGTAATTCTGAATGCTCGTATTTTTCAAGAAAATAAAATTATATAGGGTGTTCCATGCAACCGTGGCCAATACCAACTTTCTTATTTCAAATGCAACCCCCTGTATATTATTCAGTTTTTGGATTCTTCAGAAAATTCTAGACATTATTCATGTTCAATGTCCTATACCTATCTTCAATTTTTTCGGAAATATTGAGAGTTTTCAGATTTTTTACAAAAATTAACATTTTAAATGAAAATTATTTTATTTCACAAATTCGATACATTAAACTCAATACTTATTTCCCATTAACCTCCTGATATGAAGAAAGTAGACAAAAACCATTACTGAGAAGAAATGTTGAGTAACGTTAGAAGACAATTTTACACCAGATTAGCATGTTGCCAAGACGTTCGCGGCGAGCATTTTGAACATTTCCCACATTGACATTAATGTTTTTTCTGTTTTTTTTAATAATTAAGAAATAATCAGTATAACTTATTAAGTTTTAAGTGTATTGTGCCGAATTTGTGAAATAAAATAATTTTTATTTAAAACGTTGATATTTGCAATAAATCTGAAAATACTTAATTCTTCCGAAATAGTTGAAGATAGGTATAGGACATTGTGCATGAATTGTGTCTATAATTCTCTGAAGAATCCAAATAATAAATAATGTACAGGGGTTTGTATTTGAAATAATAAAGTTGGTATTGGGCACGGTCACATGGAACACCCTATATATTATATTATTTTTTCGAAAAATATGCGCATTTGAAATGACAAATCAACGTGTCCGAGTGTTTTTTCCAACACCCCCTTATTTATTCGTTATCGAATTTATTCCATTTGGCTGTTACACTCTGTATGTTATAACTTGGTAAGAATGAAATTCCCTCTAGTGGCCGGTAATTGAAACCGAATAGTCCGAGGAGTATTGATATTGCACTCTACTTGCCTCAAGTCACTGGCTCCGTATTGTAATGGAATTACCAATATTTCAAAAATAGAATAAACGGTATTCCTTATTCGACTTCGTAGAATCATTGTGAGAATGAATAAATACTATAACTTCCATTTAGGACATGAAAAATTAAGATTCATTGACAATTAAAGACATTTTCTTGCTTTTCTCTTCTTCTCCTCTCCGGCGCATCAACAAATACCGATACAAGCTCTTCCTACTTTACAGAAAGATATAAAGTGAGTGCTCTGCAATATAAAACGAGCGATTCTGAAGTGAGGCATCTCGAATAACGTCATGATCTTGTCCTAACAAGATATTCCACCCCTAAATCAACACTTCCCAAGAATAAACCGATCGATCCAGAAGCCAATAGTTGACAAAGACAAAAAAGAGCCTCCCGTGAGATAAAATCTCCGGTCTCACTTCTCGGTCGAATATTCCCAACGATAAGTGGGGTTTCTACAAGCAGGGCGAGACGAGGAAGAACTCTGGACCTTTTCCAGGAACGATCGCGACAACAGCATCTTCACTTAACTCAGGACCTTGTCCATTCCATGTCGAAATCGAAAAGAAAATCCAGACAAGAGTAATTGCTGTCTATTGGGGAATTTAAGCAACTGAGTTAGCAGTTCGTGACTTGAACTCGGAAGAGTCCCTTATTGTGTTCAAGGAATGTAAGATTATTCCCGGCATAATTTGACGTGATTATCATGAATTGTTTGTTTGGAGATGTTCCTGAACTTTTTTCGTCTCGATTATTCAGATTCGATCCATCGGGGAATTTTAATTCTTTTCGATTCCTGGGGATTTATGCGGGTGGAATATTTGCAGATTAAGGGTTGAATTGAAAATGTGTCTTACTTACAGCAGCAATCACTACTGTCCAAGCATGTATTTCATTTCATTTGTCTTCATTCTTCTTGCGAGAAGAATGTTTCGTAAACATAAATTGGAGATTAACGTCTGTGAAATATATAAGAGAAAATCTTTAATCGGTATTCAGACGGATTTTTGAATTTCGGAAAAAGTTTTCACCTCGAACGGGAGTCGAACCACGCATCTTTGGATTTCCGGCCCAACGTGTTAGCCAATTACACTAATCCAAAGATGCGTGGTTCGACTCCCGTTCGAGGTGAAAAGTTTCGTAAACACTTCATTATAAAATAGCATCTCGTATTTCGACAATTTATCAGGAACACATAAATAATTTGAACATGAAATCAGGTTCATTTTCCTTCAATCTTCTGTTGTAGTAGGTCACTTTCAGAATATGAAAATGGACATAGCGCAGGTAGAGGTAAATATTTTAGATTTACATTAAATTTATTGAAATAACAGACAGGAATCATCGGTCTGAAAAATTTGATTAACTATTAATATAATGTTTGTATCAAACGAACGAACAAAATACATCTGATCATTTTGGGAACTAATGATGGAATTCCATTGCTTTCAGTTCATGGCGAACTCATTTATTTTTGATTGATCCCTGAAATTATGTTTCCATTTAGTATAACCTGCTTTTTATGAAGACTAACAAGAATGGTTTCGAATATATCGTGAAATGCTAGTTATTTGTCATTATTAGTATAATTATTATCGTCATGAGAATCGTACAAATTGAAAGAGGAATGAATCGAGCTGATTCCAAAATTACGGATGACATCAATTCGGACGAAACGATCGCAGATTCAGAAAGAAAAAAGTGCAAATCGATGACAATTTTTTTGAAACTCTGAAGAGAACGATGCTATGTGAAACGAAATTCTATTAAAGGATAGAAATGGTTCTTAAACCTTGAAAGTAGATTCTGTGAGGAAGAGGAGTGAACTCCTATTCAGCCGGTTACAGAATTTCTCACCATTGGAAGTTTGCGTAAAGAATATCTTGGACTAGAGAATCATAGGAAGGACGAGGATTTAGCCCTCCTAGATACCGAAGGAGGAGCTGTAGATAGCACAGCAGTGAAAACAGCTGTGATGGGGGCACAATAAACCTTCAGATCGCTGTCAAACATGACCCCCGTACCAAACTATACACTCCAACTGCAAAAGATGAAATTTTGTTCATTATAATAGTCAGGTGAATCTCTATACAGGGTCTTTCACGAGGAACCTCACCCATATTTATACGGGAAACTACTGAACGTATTTTCATGAAATTCAGCACTTATAAGTATTTCACGATGCTGATGAAATCTAAAATATTTTCAAGGCATGAGCACCTCCGGTTTTTCCGGAAATGACGTCAACTTCCGTTTTTCAAATTAGAACACCATTTTTTTATTGCAGAAATAGATTCCTTAGAAAATTTCAAGTTATTTTGATGTAACATTTTTCAGTTTTGGTTGGAAAATTCTCTCTGAGCGGGAAAATTCGAAAAAAAAATCGAAAATAGAGCTCCGCTGAAACAAGAATAACTTCGAGGTTTTTGGATGGAAAATTTTCATTTTTGGGATTATTCAAGATGTAAGATTGAGGTATCCACTTTAGAAATCGAAATCGCGATTCATGATACAGGGGGTGAAAAAATCGCTTTCAAAGTTAGGGATGACAAAATCGTGAAAAATCAATTTTTTCAAATTAGAACCCCATTTTTTTATGGCAGATATTGAATATACGTCAAAAAATAATGTGAGTGTATGCATCACACCCTTGCCCTAAAATGGATATTTTCTGAGTTAATATCCACTTTAGGGTTGACGTCATTTCCGGAAAAACCGGAGGTGCTCAAGCCTTGAAAATATTTTAGATTTCATCAGCATCGTGAAATACTTATAAGTGCTGAATTTCATGAAAATACGTTCAGTAGTTTTTCGTATAAATATGGGTGAGGTTCCTCGTGAAAGACCCTGTAGACTTAAGAATTTTGTGACTGTGGATTCTTATCACAGAGCCAGCACCATCTTTCCAAAATGGCCCTGGTTTGAAGAAAAGGGGAGTTGAAAATCCATACAAAAAATGAAAACGAAATGAAGAGAATAAACATTTGTTTACACTTACCATCATGGCACTCAATGATTCTCCTGAAACCATTGCATTACTTGCTTTTATTGGTCAAAACATTCCTCAGAATAATTTACGATATCATCTCTTGTTTTAACATAAGAATGTGGTGGCAATTACTTGGTAAATAAAAAAAATCGAGGTTTCAAATGGAAAATTGAGGGCGTGAACTTGGAAAAATGAAAGGCACCTTTTTGAATGGAGAATCGGTGCCGTCGGCCAAATTATAACGTCCCCTTAAGAAACAATGCAAAAATTGTAGTTTCTTGTTGTCGTATCAAAGCTAGAAGTTTATCGTAGACCCTAGAAAGAACTATCTTCGAAACTTCTTGAAATGTATTCAGAATATATCTGGCTCGAAAATAATGCTGAGAACAAACATCCCCTAAATTATATTCTATCCACAGAACGTTCAGAAAATATCAACGGTAATCCTTCCCTTCAGGAAAGACCAAAAGCAACGATTTAATCAGCAATCTTCTGAGAATCAACGATCCTATTTACACCCTCTACCCACATCCTTTATATAATTAAATCGCCAGTCCTTAATGCCCGAAGAATGTTATCAGATCGTTATATCTCTGATTTATGGGTCTGACCACCCCTGATCGTGCACGGAAAAGGAAAATCGAAAAAATCTGGACAACGAGACCATCGGGAACCTGCGAGTTCAGGAGTTTGTTTCAGTTATATCTGCTTACGTCGCATGCATCAGGAAACATCCCTGGAATTCCTGAGCTTTCATAAATATCAATCGAGGTTTAGGTGTTATCGAAGTAGACCGGTATTGAAGTCACGTAGTAAAAGTTGGATGAAATGTTCTGGTTCGATTTGGGACTGGCTGCAAATCCCTCACAATCTGGAAGATTTCTTGCGATCCAATATGGGAGCGCCTGATCCCCCGACAGAACAAAGCCAATACCTCCCTTTTTCTTGCCGCAGACCCATTCTATTTATACAAACTGCCGCGCACGTCACGCCGCGGCAAAGTTTTTGCCGAACGGCTATTTTGTAAACAAATTACCGCTAAGATAAAAGTTTTAACGCAAATCCCTTTATCGTTGCCAATGAATAATGCAGACTTTTCACCACCTTGCAAGCTTGCTCTCGAAACAGCGATCGTAGCGCGGATAAAGAAGTTCTATCCCAAGTATAGCAATAAAATGTTAGTGAACTTTCGCAGTTAACGTGTTTGATTTTTGCTAAATCGTTCTTGAACTGGAGTCTTCTTGTCACACTGATTTCTAATAAATTATTTTTCTGATAGACTCGAACACATACGTCATTTAATCTATTTTTAGGCTGAACATCCAATGAAAAGGGAGCCTCATAGAAAAATTTGCATGTCTGATTCTCACCAGTCAATATTTCTTTTAACTGTTATTCTGATAAGTCCGCTATTCCGGTAGATGTCACTTATGAAGCTATCATTTTTTGACATTTGACAAGTAGAAACTACGCCATAAAATGGAACGATACAAGCTACAACAACGCATTGAAATTATTGAAATCCGCTATAAAAATGGTGAAATTTTGGCAGAGACGGTTCGTAAAACTCGAACATTTTTGGGTCATCGTGAACCACTTTGTCGAACAGCAATACATAAAAACATTCACAAGCCTCAAAACCTATGAGGAAGATGTGGAATGTATCAGGAATTCCTTATGTAATTTCAGGCGGATATTATGAGTTTTAATATGGCTCAAATTAACTGAGAGTTCGCGATTTTATTGGAAATTTTGTGTGGAGAGTGGTTCCAGGATTCGATGGTTTCTATCAGGAATTCCTTATCCAATTTCATGCGAATCTTATGAGTTTTAATGTGGCTCGAATTAACTGAGAATTCACAAGTGTCAATGAGGAATGTCGAGTTTATAAGAGTCTGTACAAAGCAGCAAGGGCGGATTTACGGGGGGCCCTGCCAAAAATGACTCATAGAAACTGATAGAAAATGTATGTACGAGAACTTACGAGATCCTAATTGGATAATGAAACCGCTGTTCCGTATAAAACCGTATACGATATTCATCAATATCTAATGGAGACTACAGATACACATTGCCTTAGTTTCTAATGGCATTTTCTAACGTAAATCATATCCGTTTCTATAAGCGATTCCTACATTGAATTGTCCTTGTTCCTACGAGTTTTTATAAGACTCCTACCTGTTTCTAATGTGTTTTTACACATAAGACCTACCTGTTTCTAATGTGTTTCCATAGATAACTCATATCCGTTTCTACGAGTTTCTATAAGAAACACATTTGAAAACTATAGATTCTTATAGAAACTCGTAGAAAACTATATAACATTTGAAAACTATAGATTCTTATAGAAACTCGTAGAAACGGATATGAGTTATCTGTGGAAACACATTAGAAACAGGTAGGTCTTATGTGTAAAAACACATTAGAAACAGGTAGGTATTATGAGTGAAAACCATATTTGAAAACTATAGATTCTTATAAAAACTCCTGGGGACGGATAAGAGTTATGTGTAAAAACACATCAGAAACAGGTAGGTCTTTTGTGTGAAAACCACATTTGAAAACTATAGATTCTTATACAAACTCGTAGAAACGGATATGAGTTATCTGTGGAAACACATTAGAAACAGGTAAGTCTTATGTGTAAAAACATATTAGAAACAGGTAGGTATTATGTGTGAAAAGCACATTTGAAAACTATAGATTCTCATCAAAACTCATAGGAATGGATATGAGTTATGTGTAAAAACACATTAGAAACAGGTAGGTCTTATGTGTGAAAAACACATTTGAAAACTATAGAGTCTTATGAAAACTCGTAGGAACAAGGACAATTCAATGTAGGAATCGCTTATAGAAACGGATATGATTTACGTTAGGAAATGCCATTAGAAACTAAAGCAATGTGTATCTGTAGTCTCCATTAAATACAGATGAATATCGTATATGGTTTTATACTGATTTGCGGTTTCACTATCCAATTAGGATCTCATAAGTTCTCGTACATACATTTTCTATCAGTTTCTATGAGACATTTTTGGCAGGAATATGTCCGTTGAGGGTGGCGAGCTTAGCCGTTTCGAGGTTGCGACTGGTGGCAGAGTAAATTAGCACTGAACAGGTAGAAAAAAAGGAGTTTTCCGGGATTCTCGGTGAACCACAGAAAAAGTGGGTAAAATCATAAACCTGTTCTTCTTTGTAACCGATCAGGAAAGCCCATTCCAGTAAGAAACTTTGTGGTACTTATCAGTAAACAAAAAAATATAAATTTTGAACAAATATGTTCATATTAATATCTTCTTCTTATCTCTACATAAATAAAATTTACTCAATAAAGTGTAAAATTATATCGCAAATGACATCGTAGGGTAAAAACGAAAAAAAATCGAGAATCAACTAATGAATTGCCGCCACTGAAATGGAACATATAATATTGATCAGAATGAAAATCCTTCTACGATTTCGATACAAATTTCCCCATCAAAAGAAAAGTCGATAGTCATCAGTCATAATACTCATAATGCAATCATATCCTTTGTTATTCCACAATGATTTTTCCTGTTCGATACGAACGTCAAATTTATGTCAAATGTGCTCGCTGAAAATACAGAAAATCAATATGTATAGGGACGGACTGAAGCCTCGATCATGAACAATTCACGATTTAATTTGATTGGCATTTTCCTAGTATTATTTGAGGTTTATTCTTCAATTTTAGATGGCACCTAAATCCGTCCATCGGATGGACATGGGCGACAGCGGCAAAATCTGCTTTTCGCTGACGAACGAAACATTACTCACGATATCCCCAACGGGAAAGTGTTGCTTTGACTTCTTCGCAATCCAATTCGCTGTGACAGATTGTACCATATTTTTCAGCAGTAGACAAGGACGACTGGCTGCCAGTGTTTCCAGCTGGAATGTCACGTGTTTGTTTCGGCACAGATGCTATTGACTTATTATGTGAATCAATCCAGGAGACCGTTGGTAATTTGCTGGGAGGCACAAGCAGAATTAAGTTGGAGAAGAAAAGTCTATTGTCTGGGATATTTGATGAATGTGTGTACTAATTGGCAGGACAAGGATGGATGGACTGTCTTGATAGATGTATTTGAGATGTGGTTTCCGAAGCAAAGAAACAACAATAAAACAAAATGAATTTGAACAGATGTTCGGAAAAAAATTCTTTTTTGTACAACTGCCATTAGAAGTGACACTTTTAATGACAGCAAACAATGTTGAAATTGATTGTTTACGTGGAAGCGTGTTAAAAATATTTTCAACATAAGTGTTAAAAATATTTTTAGCACTCCATTTTCTTATGATGAAATCAGATGAAAAAAAATCAGCAATTGCAAATTTTTATTAGCAATATTCAACAATCATTAGGTACTTATGAACATTAATATTAATCGTAAAACTAGAACACCTAATAACATTAATGACCTGTGACGTTAGGGAGCTTCGCAACACTTTATAAGAATCCTCAGCACCATCAATACTTGTAGAAACCGGAAGTACAATATTGGATGATGATGATCCAAAATCTGTTGAGGTTGGGAGAATTTTTTCAGCAATGACATTTCTATATGCAATGGAATGATCAACATAGCCCTCGGCTACCGTCGTAGACTTCCATCCACCATGTTTTTTATATCCGTAATATTTGCTCCTGATTCTGCTAGCAATGAAGCGGAGGATCTTCGAAGACAGTGTCCTGTATATATGTAGGTTCTGGCAGTGCATTTATTATTCATGTTTTTCAGGAAAAAACGACGATGTTTGATGACAGATGGGCGCAGTGCAAAGTACTTATGAAAATAGTCAACATACTTCCCAATAATACTGATAGAATGAGTGACTTTCGTTTTTGTGTTTGGAAGTTGTTATTTTTTATTTCGATGTCTTCCACTGATAAATTATACAATTCTTCACGCCGACAGGCTCCAAATAATCCGAAAATAGTTGCAACCTTAACCATCAAGTATTTCTCATCTGGTGCCTCATTTATAAACTTTTCAACTTGTTCACGAGTGAGAATTTTCGATTTTTTGGGACGATATCCTTCACTTTTCCGTATTAAATATGCTATTTCTTTGAAATATTTACTAACATCCACAACATTCTTAACAAGGGCGCTTGACTTTATCATTGAAAATTCGCTCCACGAAGTTGATGAACTCCATATTTTTGATTTTTCTTCTAAGTATGCCAGGAAAACAGGTTCACTGAAGTTCCCTTCTACATTTTTCAATTTACAACAGGCCAGGAAATTGGTATATGCAATATCGTACTGCTGAACAGATTTTTTAGGTAGGAGTTACAGATTTGCTCTTCTTGCAGACTTCAATATCCACAGGAAAAACCAAATCAACACTTTTATTAATAATTGGACTCTCGACATATTGAGCAGTTAAAAACCCAATACGAAAATTGGACAGGAACGAAATTCCAATGACAGCGTCTTTTCTTATTTGTTAGTAATCATAACGTTGGCAACGTTTGCCATTCACAATAACCTTTTTATTATTTGAACACTTATTAAGAGAGATTGAAATTTGTTTTGTAGGTATTTTTAACTATTTTCAAAGTTTTGAAATGAAAAAATCGCATTTTCATAGCAGTTTATGATTTTTATGCGGAGGAAGTGAATTCAAATAATGAAAAATGCCAACTAGGCAGATTGACGAAGATCTGAAACTGAAAATGTTGTATCGTGTGCAAGCCAGTCGATCCTGTCATCTTTTGCAGATTCATGAAAGGTTCAAGATTGATTAGGGTTGTACTAGAAGCTTCCTCCTTTCATTATTGATTATGCAGGGGTAGAAAAATACTGATACATTTTGAAGGAGGAACCTAATGGATCACATTCTGTTGGAAAATTTCTACTTTATCCCGCCACCTGCCGGAGGGTAACTGCAATGTTTCTCATCGCTGCTGGTGCTTCAAACCATAATACGAACTAAAACTTTATCACTATCTTCCTATATATATATATATATATTCTTTTGAAAGAGAGTATTACAAACTGGTTTCTTAAACCAAACAATACATGGCATATGGCACGTGTGAAGAAATGGCTACAAGGACCAGATTATATAAATGAATAAAATCTGTTTCCCGCTCCAAATCTAACTAATGTAAAGGGTTGGCAAGGCGTAGGGGAAGGTAACGATATTTCTTAACGCGATCATGGAGTCTGCCATCTGCAGTTGGGTGCTCGAAATGAAAAATCGATATTGAGCGCTTTCCTTCTCTCTGGGTTCAGGTTCATGAAAATCTCGCTGCTTTTCAACTGCCATCTTTCGGAGGGAGCTCAGAATGCTACACAACAAATACGATAGATGTCTTCGAGTTGTGGGAGGGTGATTTCACAAATTGATGTAAACATTCTCTTTATTATTTCTGTGGAAAAAGTGGATTCCTTTGATGAATTACTCAAGCCATTTCCTCAGATTGAGTTGATCCATTTTTTGTGCTGCTTGTCCAGAAGTCCATGGTGTCCACTTAGTATTCAACCATCATTATTGCTGAAATAACAAAATTCTTTGCATTTCGCAAGTTTTTCGTTGATTGACATGAGCCAGATCACCAAGGGTCCCAAGATGCTACCCTGAGGAACCTTCCTATTTGTCAACACTTGTAACGACAGATAAGTCGCACCATCAACCGTAATTGAAACTCTCTGCTTACGATTCTTTAAAAGCTATTTATGTAACAAGTACATAAATTTGGTCTTTATGGACGAGTTCAAAACTTTATGGCAGAGCGAGCAAAGCGACCTTAGCTTCCTCACTGAACAAAGTTGTTTACTTCGTCAATTCCGTGACAAACGTCATAATAATCCAAAAAAATGGATAGTTCGGGAAAGGAAAGCGTTAAAAATTCAGCCGCAATCGCCAAAGAATCTCTCCTACCCACTAAAAGTGCTTATGTAAATCTGTGTGCGGTCTAACAAGTGGTGTGGAACGAAGAAAATTGCAAAATAGAGAGAAGACAGTGACAGTTGAGTCCAATAAAATGGTGTCCAATAAAGTAGTCAATTATGGGCGCTGAACGAATTCATGAACATAAATCATATTTATGTTCGACTGCTTCATACTTGATTCATGAATTCGTTTAGCGTCCATAATTAACTACTTTATTGGACACCACTTTATTGGACTCAACTGTCACAGTCTTTTCTCGATTTTGCAATTTTCTTGGTTTCACACCACTTGTAAAAGGCCGCATAAAAATTTTCATAAGCACTTTTAGTGGGTAGGAGAGATTCTTTGGCACTTGCGGCTAAATTTTTTACGCTTGCCTCTCCCGAACTATCCATTTTTTTGGATTATTATGACGTTTGTCACAGAATTAACGAAGTAATCAACTTTGTTCAGTGAGGTTGCTAAGGTCGCTGATGGTTACTAAGGTAAGAAAAGCAAAAGCACACTCAATATTTCTTTGTAATGAAGCGACGAATATATTAATTGCCATTTCAGAAAATGAAATTTCTGCATTGCAGTCAAACATGGAGCTTTGTATGCAACTCGTACATAATAAGGCTTATGGACTGATTGGCCTCGCTCGCTTCGCTCGCTCTGCCATAACTTTTGGACTCGTCCATAAAAACCTAATTTATGTACTTGTTCCATAAATAGCTATTAAAGGGTCTGAGCTTCTCGTAGTTCTCGTTCCGAATTCCACACTCCTCCAACTTCCTCAGTAAAATCGAACGGTCCACCGAATCAAATCCTTCGAAGAAGTCAACAAATAATCCAGTTGGAATATTACCACCTCCATGATCTCCCTCATAAAGCTAAAAATGGCTGTCGCGGTACTTCTCGATTTGCGAAATCCATGCTAATTGGACTCAGGGATCCAAACTTGGGGAAAAACATTAGAAATCTCCCCGCAAGAATTTTTTCGAAAATTTAAGCGAGAGATGGGGTCAAGGAAAAGGACCTGTAGTTGTTTAAATAATAAAAGGAAACGAAGACATGCCGTTTAATTTCCGAGCAGGATTTCATTAATCATTATTCTAATTCCTTTTACAATTATTATATTTAGTTGTCGCCATTCAAACGAGAAGAATGAAAGATAAACTTCAATATCCAATATGCTCTCATTAACGGATACCTGTGTGTTGAATTGACAACATCATCACGTCGGCCTGGGCTCCGAATTGATGATTCGCAGAGCACCTTTGGGAAATGCACACCAGACGTCAATCTAATCTAATTTGTTCGATATTGGCTCGATACAATACTCGAAATCAACCTCAAGCTGTCACAAAGATTGGTTTAGGAAAGGTCGATTCTATCGAGGCTTCCATACTAAATAGCTTATAATCATGGTTGCAAATGAACTCCTATGATGAAGCACTGTAATAACGATGCTAATTTTCTTGTCCGATTGGAATTGAAACCGTCCGGAACCATGACGTATTGAGTGCTGGTACTTTACGAATTGCACAATACGAGGTGAGTCTTCGACTTGTACATATATTTCAACTGTATATTTCTCTCATCGAACGAAACACTTTCTTTCTTTACCATTTTTCAAAATTCGGTTTGGTTTCGAAGATACAGGGTGTCGAAAATCCATGAAAAAAACAATTTTCTGTTTATATCCCCGAAAACGTTATTTCGAATGAACTGAATTTTGGTTGAGTTTTTACTCTACTCATGGTGCATATTCCTCAATCAAAACCTATTCAATATCTTTACTAGTATAAAAGTTACAGGGTAGTCGACTCATCAATACACGCTAAAACACCATAAAACCACTTTAAAAAGATAAACGGTTCATATTTTCGAAAGAATCAATCATTTAAGAAACTAAAAGTATTCCCATTTTTTTTCAATAAAATGCGTCGTTTTCGAGTTATTTCCAATTTTACCCGGAGAAATTTGACGAAAAAATCATTAATTTTAAGAATAATCTGAATGCGTCTCTGAATTAAATATCATCGAATATTATTCCTTCTCTGGTCTTTACACGAGTTTACAATGTGTTCACAATATTTATCAACTTTGTCGAGAAATTTTAATAATAAAATCCCACAAATCTGGGAGATATAAAATTGAACACCAAGGAGGATTTAACACGCACAGTTTCTATTGAAAATTCATAGTTACCGGTCCATATTGAAGTTAAATGTCGATGATATACAATATTCGGATATGAATGATGAATCTCGATACAAACTACTTATTAAATTGAAATCAATGAAAAATAAAATGATACACATAATCTGTGGCGATGTTTCTGTCTAAACAATATCCTCTTGGAATTTTATGAACTCGACACTAGACGGTTCATATTATATTGATTCACTTCACATAATAATCACATTATTACAATAATTCACCGAATGTATTTACTACATCACATAATGTTTACAGTTTGTTTATAGTTGGCAGCGCCTCCAAGGGTAATTGAAATAACCAATCCGCCTGTTTTCGCTATGCCCATGCGTCGTGAAATTTTGCGGCAAAGTCGATTTCTGATGGAAACGGCAGAATTCATAGATACTTATACTTTGTTTCGTAAAAAATCCTCAACCTCAATGAAAATATCAGCAAGCTGACAACATCTTCTTGAAATTGGTGCAAATATTCACAGAATGGATACAAAATAGATTAGGTTAGGTAATTTATTAATAATTTCTGATGATCTGAATGAAAAGTCTTTCCTCATGAAATTGTTCGGAAATTTTGTGGAAAATATAAACTTACTGTTTGAGAGCTATTGACTAGGGTAGAAGAAGATTGTGTCGACAGTTAAATTGAATTATTTTTTACTAGTTTCACAAACCGTTTAAAATCGATGTTTGATTACTGTCCTCGTAGACACGGAATTTTACCATTCACTTTTATAAAGTATCCCGGTTGGCTGAGATTTCTCAACCCCACACAATCAGCGCCCCGTATAAATATATCAAACACACCCTATCCCAATTCCTAAGTCACCTCTTTCTCCATTTATCACGTGACCGTGGTCCCCATCTCGCATTTCTTGCACCTAGCGTTCCTCAACTTGAAGCAGTAAACACATAGTCCTAAATGAATGTCTCATGTCCAATTAGTCAATTCGGCCATACATTTCGCAAACAAGGGATGTGATATTGCCACAGTAATTAATCGTCTACGTATCTCTATAGGGGTTGTTAGGCGAATATCCATTCATTATCGGTATTATTACTACGGTGAGAGTCGGTATTGTATTTCGATGGAGCATCTCAGGCCCGTTCGAGTGATTCTGAAGATTTCGTCGATATATGGCAGCTAATAGGGAGTGTGATGTACTCGCAGAGTACTTGGTACCACGTGTTGATATTATCGGTGTTGGTGTATATACCCAATTCCTGTAGATCAGTGTTTCTCAACATTTTTTGAATATACAGGGCGAGTCTTCGACTTGTACATATACTTTAACTGTAGATTCCTTTCATCAAACGAAACACTTTCTTCCCATACCATTTTTCAAAATTCGGTTTGGTTTCGGAGATACAGGGTGTCGAAAATCCAAGAGAAAAACACTCTTCTGTTTATATCTTCGGAACCGTTATTTCGAATGAACTGTATTTTGGTTTGGTTTTCACTCTATTCATGGTGCATACTCCTCAATCGAAACCTATTCAAAATCTCTACTAGTATAAAAGTTACAGGGTAGTCGACTCATCAATGCACGCTGAAACAACATAAAACCACTTTAAAAATATAAACGGTTCATATTTTCGAAAGAATCAATCATTTAAGAAACTAAAAGTATTCCTATTTTCTTTCAATAAAACGCGTCGTTTTCGAGTTATTTTCAATTTTACCCGGAGAAATTTGACGAAAAAATCATTAATTTCAAGAATAATCTGAATGCGTCTCTGAATTGAATATTATCGAATATTATTCCTTCTCTGGTCTTCAAACTAGTTAACAATGTTGTCACAATATTTATCAACTTTGTCGAGATATTTAAATAATAAAATCCCACAAATTTGGAGGATAAAATTGAACACCAAGGAGGATTTAACACGCACAG
This sequence comes from Adalia bipunctata, assembly GCA_910592335.1. Classification (NCBI taxonomy): domain Eukaryota; kingdom Metazoa; phylum Arthropoda; class Insecta; order Coleoptera; family Coccinellidae; genus Adalia; species Adalia bipunctata. The sequence continues at coordinate 6,591,626 of OU342955.1, read as the reverse complement.
TTTCTACTGAAAATTCATAGTTACCGGTCCATATTGAAGTTAAATGTCGATGAATAATACAAAACTCGGATATGAATGATGAATCTTGATACAAACTACTTATTAAATTGAAATTAATGAAAAATAAAATGATACCTTATAATCTGTGTCGATGTTCCTATCTAAACAATATCCTCTTGGAATTTTATAAACTCGACACGGTTAAGATTATATCAATTCACTCACATAATAATCACATTAGAACAATAATTCACTGAATGTATTCAGAACTTCACATCATGTTTAGGGTTTGTTATTGTTTATAGTTGGCCTCCACATAACCAATCTTTCGGTTTTCGCTCTACGCATGCGTGATGCGTGGTAAAATTTGGCGGCAAACTCGATTTATGATGGAAACGGCCGAATTCATAGATATTTATACCACGGTACACAAGTGTATCGTGATTTATACTATGTTCCGTAACAAATTCTTAATCTCAATCAAAATATCAGCAAGCTGACAACATCTTCTTGAAATTTCTGTGCAAACATTCACAGAATCGATATAAAATAGATAGAGAGAGATAGAGGTTGGGTTGTTCAATAATAAATTCGGATGATCTGATTGGTAAGTCTTTCTACATGAAATTTTTTGGTAATTTGGAGGAAAATATGAACAAGTTATTAGTGTTCACAAACTGATCTGCAGAAAAATTGAAGAAGGGACTCATTTTGGTGTGAGAAATGTGGCTTTTTAGTTGCAGATATAATGCGATGAAACTAAATGTTTTTGTTGAAATCATCGAGTTTGCAACATTTTTATTCCAATAAGGTTAGTACTTGAGTATTCCCTAAATGTATAAACTCAATTCCTATCGAGAAATATGAACATTGATTATTTCCAGAAGATCATTTCAGAGGCGTAGTCAGTCAAATTTTTTTTCAAACAGAGCCGAATTCGGAAAGGGTCTTTTGACCTCAAGAATCTTCAGTTCGTATATACGTATATACAAACTCGATTGAATGTCTTCTATAAACGGACAGGTGCATTATTTTTCAGACTTCGAATGAAACAACTTGCCCAACCAAGAAACTTTTCAGGCGCTTAGTTCCCGAAGTGACATAAACGCCATGAGAACTGGAAATAACCGAAAGAACTCCTGCGATCGTGCCTGACGCGAAAATGATATGAAGACATTAAACTTATTTATTTCCTTTTCAGCTCACCGATAAGTTTATATTAGCTCAGTAAAATATTACGAGTTTATATGCTAAACTGAATTAAACTGCATCGTAAGAAAAGTTTGTAATTGAATTTTCGAAATCACCCTAATCAAAAGTTTGAGGAGCTGATTTTAAATGAAGTTTTAATTAAGCCCGTTCGAATTAATCACAACCCTACAACCAGTTTCTTGGATGATGAGCTCGTTAATCCTTTATTATAACGTTTTGGGAAATTCACGATATTGGAATGCGGAAAAATGACCATTCATAAAATCCATTTGGATATTTGCATCCGAGCTGGAAGTAGCCATTTTCAACCATTGTTGTTGATTAAAAAAATTTAATTTTGAGTAATAAATTGTTATTTGTTGAGAATTCGTTTTGTTCTATATCTTCGCAAAAAACCGGCTTTTTCAAAAATAATCAAAGGATAAAATATCCCTATTATCGTCAAAGGAATAACCTCTTGTATTTTTGCCGCATGTTTGAATAACACCCTGTATACTTGGTGTTATGAACTGACAGGGTAGATGGGTGGATGGATAGATGAGCAATTTCCAAAATACAGATTGTCTAACCCGCGAAAACTAAAATTTAAGAAACAAACATTTTGCGATCCTTTTTGGCAAGCTTCATCCAAACAAAAGCTAGGATCTTGCTTTTTACTATCGAAAGTTTGGAAGCTTCACGGAGAGCTCTTTGTTCGTCACAGAATTAATTTACAGAGTTTTCTTCTGGTAACCTAAAGGTTTCATTATTTCCTTTGGTGCAGCGAACTTTCCGAATATTACCGTAAAGTAAATCACGGCGATTCGATTTCATTCCAATTTTCTACGGATAATGAATCGTAACGAGATTTCATTTCCGATCGAATGGCTCAAGGTTCGTTCATTCAAAATACTCGGCTTCTTCTGTTACCCATACAAAAAATCTGATTACTCTAGCTTTGCTCTCAGAAATTATCTTCGTCAAGTTTCACGATCAAGTCGACGAAGTAATGACATTTATCACTTCAAATTTGGAGACCAAATGGTAGAAGCTTACAGTTTTTCGATAATGCCACTGGCCCATATTCATAATGTACGGGCCATGTTATGAATAGGGAAGTTCAAAGAATAATTACTTTGCCCACAATAGCTTGTCATTGTTCATAATGCCCGAGCATTATGGGAAATGCCGGAATGCCGAACACTTTGTCAGGAATGAAATCCAACAACCACAAATAGTTATGGTAAGAATAAATGCAGTAAATGGGTCAATAATGGAATAACATTGTATAATTGATCAATACACTGCATATAGTGAGACGAATTCAAACGATGACTAGAAACTGTTCTGATATCTCCGAGTATTTACCCTGTTATGAGGTATTATAATTTCCAAATCAAAACTTTTACTGTGAAAATTCGACTACACCTGTATAATATTTCTGACGTATGATTCTGAATATGCACAGGTAATTTTCCAGTAGACTACTTATTCAGGCTTATCTGGAGATTGACCGCAGAAATTATACGCTTGGCAAGACCATAGCGTGTGCGACCAGCGCTGAAAAACAACACAATCAAAACAGGAAAAATATAAGTTTCACAACCACCTGGTCCGTCATCAAACTAACATAAATCACATAAACTATATTTGGATTGGTCTCGATATGTTCAATTGCGATAAACATCTAAAGATAAAACGAAATCATGAGCTTTGGAATAATAAGGAGACATTCTCATATGCGAAACAGGAATCAGAACAACTTCTGGCGTTGCTTTAGAAAACAGTCATACCCGTTATTAGGAAAATATCGCATGACGGAAATAAAAGGGTCTTGTGCTGGTTCCAGGAAAAGTTGTTTGTATTTCATCGATCGGTCTGACTGCAAACAGGATACACAAGTCGAAAATATATTTTAATACCGTTTTTGCGTCAGCTGCCTGTTCTCGTTTTGAATAGAACCGACTGTGGTTTCTTTAGAAAATGTCTCTTTTCTACTCTCTCCCGAAGCAATATCAAAAAGATGCTCTTCACTTCGTCTAATTCGGCTGAATTTCAGTTTGGAGATGACAGACCAAGTTGCTTCATGATCGAATCTATTTGAAGTCCAGATTTTTAACTGACAACAATACTGATGAACACCTATTTGATTTTTCCCAAACTCGAAGCATTCAACAACTTGTTGACAACAACGACAATTAGACTCTGATGGATGAAAATAGGTTTTTTTGATTCACAAAGGATCAATCTATATGCAAAAAATCAGCATCTGTATAAATCAATTTTTCTGGAAAATACGGCAGTCCAAAAATGACTGTATGTTCAAGAATTCGGACAGGTTGAATCTGTTCTATTATCCACATTATTCCATAGGAGGCTTCAGCAAATTGAATTCAATGAACGATCTTTTATTCCACTAATTTTGTAATACAAAATCTCATCCTCATCTCCAAGTTGAAAGCATTTCAGGAAATCCGAACGTGAAGGATCATTAGCATAGTTTTTTTAGCGACCTAAAATATCCTTTTTTTAATTATCCCATGAAATTAACTGCGGGCAACTGGGCTGTATTAACGTGATGAAAGATCCCCCTGAGTTGGCCGCAAAAAATTAATTTGTTCTCAACTCGAAACCTAATTAATACAGTTGGAAAACAACCATAATCTAATATGATACCCTTAAAGGTTTCATGTAGTTATATTTAACCTCAACAATTTTATGCAAATGCCTCTGGTCCGGAAAAGAACATTTATTAAAGAGATTTGAATAATTCATTATTTTTCTTCACGCTCTTTCTTATCATTTTTTCATCTCCAGATCTTTGAATAATGGCGAAGGGAGACCATAACGAATACCACACAGCGGAAGTTATAGGAACTGTAATTTCAGTGGAAGGCAGACGTTCGTGATCTATATCGAATTAGTTGAATATTTAGTCTTTTCTAGTGTTAAGCGTCGTTTCCATCGAAGGAAATTCACGACACTAACTCCTTCCTTCGTTATCACTTATACATGGCATGTTTTAATATTCAGCTGAATGTATTCAGTTTTATTGTATCCAGAAGGAATATTTTCATCCATTAAATATTGATTGGGGGACTCGAATTCGAAGGTTTCAACAAACTCGTGCAAGATTCTTGCCCAAAGAATTCTTTCCTTTGGGTTGCAGTGGCAAGGCATTCCGTGACAAGAAGAATAGGAGTTTTCCCCTGCTCCCCACAAAATCTACATTCTTCAGTGCCCAAAACACCCATTCTCATCAGAAGCTTTCTGAGGCGGCAATGTCCAGTAAAAAAGCTGTTGAGGAGGTATAGCTGGTTCCTACTGAGATTCAAACACCCTTTGAATCTTCCAGTTTTAAAATTCCGAAGGAAATTCTGGTGATCTATTCCTGGGAGATTTCGCCAGAATTTTTCCTTTTTCATTTAATCCTTCTCCAGAAACTCTTTCTTTTTTTGTTCTAGAAGAGGTGGATCTTACATCAGACACCCAGTCTTTCTGGGTAGTGTCGGATTCTTACCGACTAAACACCTCTCCTGCGGTTGGTTCCGGGCATAAGCCTATAAACCTTCCATCATCTTATCTGTTATTTTCTCTTTCGCATTCTTTTATGCTGAGTGTTTGTGTACATCCTTCAATTGGATATCTCTTACTAAGTGTGGAGTTCTATATCTTCATTTTCGCAATTGGTCTCTAGGTCATTTGCGGTAAATTCTCGCTGTTTTTTCATCTTCAGCGGGGTCATAGTCAACTAACCTTCTAAGGTCGTCATTTGGATGTTCACTGGCTCTTTCATAGGCTTTTGCAGCTTTCCGTTTGATGAATGTAGTAATGGACTCCCATTTTATGTCTTTTTGTATTTGTTCATTCCTAACAAACCAGGAAGCGTCTAATGCCCATCTCAGAAATTTGTTTTCTGTACTTTGTATCCTCTTTATATGGGTTCTCGCTGCATATCCCCATGCTGTTGATCCATATGTTAGCTGCGGTCTGGCGACTGCTTTTATGATCCTCAATTTCGTGTTTGTGTTCATTTGGCTTCTTCTGCCTATAATCGGTATATTCTTTTCATTGCTACATTCGTTTTATCCACTGCATCCTTAATGTGCTGTTTCCACGTTAGTCCTTTGTCTAATATTACTCCTAGGTATTTAAATTCATTCTTCCATTCAATTTCATTATTGTCTATGGATATCTTCGATTCCATCTTCAGTCTCCTCTTTTGAAGGAGTATTGCTTGACTCTTTTCTCCATTGATTTTGATTTTCCATCTGTTACACCATTGAATGATATCATCTGCAGCTTCTTGAAGTCTTTTGTGAATTATTCTTGTATTTCTGTGCCTAATTGCTATGCCCGTATCGTCCGCGTATAGAGCAAGCAGGCATCTTGGATTTCTTGGTATATCATGTCCCTATGTATATGTTATAGAGTAGCGGTCCTAGTATGGATCCTTGGGGAACTCCTGCTTCTAAATATCTGATTGTGGAATGAACATCACCTATTTTCACACAAAAGTTCCTATCCCTCAAATAATTTCTTATCATTCTGCATAACTTGGAAGAATAACATGCGGTTATCATTTTATATGCTAATCCTTCATGCCATACTCTATCAAAAGCTCTGGTTACATCCAGTAGTAGTAGTCCTGTGGCTGGTTCATTCTGAAATCCTTCTGTGATATACTCAGTCATTCTTAGGAGCTGTTGTTCAGTTGAATGATGTTTTCGGAACCCAAATTGTACACTCGGTATCGTCGCCAGGGCTCCTGTTTCTTCATTGAGTCGTCTGGCTAAGACTCTCTCCACAATTTTTCCTAGGGCTGGGAGCAGGCTTATCGGTCTATAGTTCTGTGGGAACTTTTTGTCTTTACCTGGTTTATTGAAAACAATCACTTCGGCAGATTTCCATCTTTTTGGAAAGTGCTCTGTTCTCATCGCGCCATTTGCTATGCTATAGTGAGAACTGCCGTTCCTTTCTTTGACATTTTCTTCAGCATGAGATTTGTAATTTTATCTTCTTCAGGAGCCTTTCTTGTTTTCAAATAGTTGATTATCTCTTTGATTTCTGCCGGAGATGTTGGGTGGGGGATTTTACCATCCGATGGTGCTTCTTTCATTTCTTCTTCATTATCTTCAATTAATTCTTCTAGATCCTCATCGTCTTCTTCACAATAATTTATTCTTGACTCCCTTTCTATAGTATCGGCAAGAGCGTTAGATTTATCACTTTTTGAATATGCCATTCCACGCATTCCATGCAGTGGTGGAATTTGAGTTTTTTCATTGCGTAAATTTCTTTGCATTTTCCATGCAGAGTGGTCTTCTTTGTTGAGTTCACTGATTTCCTTATTCCAACTATTCGTTCTGAGCTCCCTAAGTGAATTTTTAAGTATTTGACTATGTCTGTTTAGTCTGATTTTATCATTATCTGTTTTATACATCCTGTAGTTCTTTCTTAGTCTTCGGTTGACTTTTATCAGTTCTTTCACCTCTTTTGGAGTATCGCCATAGGGATTTGGGAGTAGGTTTAGTTTTTCTAACCGCGCTCTCTTCATATATGAAGCCGAAGACCTTCCTTCTGCACCAATAACTTACATCCATCAGAAGTTTAAGGGGAATCAATTCGCAGGAACTGAACAGGTGCAGAAGTTTCCTTGTTGCGAAAGGCATAATGAGTGCCAGCTCTCTAATTAGCGTTCTAGCGGAGTCCCAACTCTTTGTCGTCGCGGAAACATCAGCAAGAGGAAACCAATAACACAGGGCATACTTTACTCTAACGTATTCCTGATCTGTCCCCAATTAAAATAAATAACCCAGTCATACAAGGCACGAAGGAAACAAAAGAGGAAAAGCAATAAACCACCAGGTAAATCCCAATTTGATCCTAGAAGGCTGCCCGTCAGGCGACCGTTGTCCCGATCACGAACTCACGATACTCAAGCCAATCACGTGACCCGATGAAAATTAACAAGCGTCGACCGAAGTTTGGATGGCGACGCCGAAACGAAGCTGACTCGAGCGGATCTTCTGGATTATTTCTGGTGAATTTTGAACAGGGGAGTATTTGAGACTAAGTGGCAGTGAAAAAGTGTGAAAACGTTTGGAGACTCGGAGTTTTTCAGCAGTCGATTGTGGAAGTTTTCAACACTGTTGACTCAGCATGAGTAACTCCTTCAATGAAGTTTTTTCCATACAGAAATTGATTTTGGATAAATCTTCCTACGAATATCCTTATTATGAAATTTCGAGGATACAAATAGTTTTCAGTCCCATGAATTAAGTGATCAACAAACGAACATGAACTGGAGAATCCTTTTCTGAATTTTTTCACAGTGCTTGGCGAACCAAATCCTTCGCCAATTTGTGCAAAGCTAATTTACCAATTTTGTAGACTTGCAGAGGACCAGAAAAGATAAATTTCGAACTGAGTATTAACAGTGAATCAAACAGACAGTAGCGGATTAACCGGTACGCTTCGTACGCTGCAGCGTAGAGCCCCGAGGTCCATAGAGGCCCCGGCGATCGAATTGAATTTTTTTTTCTAGAATGGAAATTCAGTCTGTAAAGAAAAAATAGTGAGACTGTACTATATTTCATAAGAAGCTCAGAGGCAACTTGCGAATTATAAATTATTACATTCACACGAGACGCAATTGAATACCAAGAGCCTCAGATGTTGGAAAAAACACCCCATCCGAGATTCAGCGTACTGTCCCTAATTATCTTGTCTGCCTGCAATAAATTCCGTCAAGGGGGGCGGCCGAATTCCAATATTTACAATAACATCATAATTCAATAAATTTGTCGGCATTTCCTCTAAAATCTAGGAATGTGCTACAGAACGGCCGACCAGATGTTGATTCGTTCAGGGTTAAAAAGTGAACAATTCTTGTGCAGCAGAACTTCTTGTTGAAACAAGATTCGAATATTGTGAAGAACTGAGAAGTGTTGGTGAATTGAACTATTTCTGTTTGTGTTTGGACTTTTGAATCCTTGTACTATCATTGAACGATATAATTTATATAGAAGGTAAGCTTTACGGTGCAGTTTCATATGCTAGAAATAACATTCTTCCAATTTTTCGGCAATTCGGCATAAACATAATTCGAGCGATGAAGAGACCAGTCAAATTCATTTTCGATATATATACCTACCTAAGGCATACGACATAATATTGGTTCACTACCTACCGGGCAAAGGAAATACAAAATACGATTTACAGAAATTATTTGATTCAACCTGTACCTACGTGTTTGTACGACGAAATGACAAACAAAACAAATAATTTCGTTTCAAAAATATGGATCTATATTTAGATATTCATCAATTCAATTGTTGCAATTTTTTCTTAACTTCCGATCATCTCCGATAGGCTCATTCACTATGTTCAATAATATGTTTATATTTCACCATTCTTTTGTTGTATCAATTAGATTATAATTTTTCATATATTAGCTCATCGGTTCGGATTTCATCCTTCGATAGAGCGAAGTCAATGAATTTCTGTGTTAGTCCTCACAGAATATAAAATAAAATTCAACATTTTCTTATCATTACAGTTGCTAGTTGCATATGTAATATTGACGTGACACCATATTTGAAAGACGTTATATGAGCGGCTACCAAAAACGAAAGCTCAAGGAAAGTAAAGAGCAGAGTAAAGCTATGCATCCAATATTGACAGAATTTTTGCTCATTTTCCAAACTGTCATTGATAAAAAATAAATATAGAACTGTTATGACAGAAAATAGACTACAGTTTTTAGGAATACTTTTTCGAAAGTGATATAACGCAGTCTCGATTATGATTCTGAAATAAAAAATTTGCTCATATTAAAATAAGAAAGAATCAATTTTTTAAGTGGAATTTTATGTTATAGGTAACTGATTTACAGCTTTACGATACTTGTATCTTTTATAATGATTTAATCTATTCCTTAATCTAGATGCCGCAATAGAAAATTTGCAGATATGATATTCTAGAGATATTTTGTATTCGAATCTTGGTGATAATTTTCCCTTTTTTTAAGATTTTCATTCATCTTTTATATTTTGCTTTGATAAACATATCTTGTATTTTATTAATTAACTTTAAGTCTTGTTTTCAGAGAAGTGAGTTTTAATCGAAAAATTCTTTCGAAAAAAATCGAAAATGTTCCAGAGGGGCCCCAAAAGTTTCGAATCGTAGGGCCCCTGAAGTTGTAAATCCGCCACTGCTTGCAGAGGATCAGGAAAGGTGAATTTTGAACTGAGTATCAAAAGTGAATCAAACAAAATCACAATTGAAATATACTGAGATTCATCGTTAAGTTGAATGCTTAGACCAAAGGAAGAAGAGACATAGCATCTCATTCGTAAATTCGAGAATTGGTGAAGCCCAAATTTAGTCAATTTTCAATGTGTCGATCGAACGAAGATAACATAAAAGATAGCAATATCATTTTATAATGCCGTGGCAACATTGCAGAATCTAACTTTTGAAGGTCCAGTGGCGTAGGGTTATCGGTATTGATGAATGGAAATGAATATTTTGAATGATTCTTATGTTACCATTTCTCAAAATAATGCTGCATTTTCATCAGAAAGACTTAGTTGCTCACCTCGAATGATATTTTCGATATGATGGCAAATTGTAAAATTTCAAAACACATAAAATTAATGAACCACTCTGCTAACCTATATCAATAATTGTTATTCCGAGTAAACATAACGATACTCCAAAATCAATCTATATTCTGTACTAGTCAGAACGTTCATTTATTTGGCGGTAGTCTCATTGCTCATTAGCATCAAAAATAGATTCAATTCAGCCTTCCCATTTCGAATTCGACCATTTCGAAACATACTGATATCAAGCCAGCTGATCTAACATTATGTTTTGTTCGATTACTGAGCTTATAATTATCTCTTCTGAAACAAATGTGAAATTGTACACTGGGTGTAATGAAATCCGAATGACATATCGTTCATTATTCGGAAACTGGACAGGTCGATGGCTGGAGGGATCTTGTTATTCCATAATACGACAATGATTATAACCCAACAAAAACTGTCATATTGATTAATTTATTTATTTATCATTAAACATTAGGCATGGACTCCAATCGGTGTAATCCGATTGAGTTCATCGAATGATATATGTTTGTTCTAATGAAATCGCTCCATTGAATCGAGAACATAAATGTGGATGCATTCAACCAAAGGTAATGCAGTTGTTTATTCTATGGAATTCTGTTGTATTTGGATAGGGTTAATTGAAAAGATATTTTCATCTTGGGATATCTGCTTGAACACCAGATCGACTGAACAATGAACATGCATGATCATGATTTCTCTACTGATACATACCATTATAGCTGAATGTACAACATCAGGAATGTAATCTTTACATAGACATACTCCGTGGTATCGCTTCAGGCATCGCTGTTCTCATTCCTCTAGCTATTCAAGAATATTCCATCCGTAGTTATCGATTCCTTGTTTTTATTTTCTGAAAGTTTCTATTTTATCTCCGTACCACCGGAAAGTCTATTCAGAACAAACAGTGTAGAATCAAACTGAGACTTTCATCTACCCATTTAACAAACAAAAGTAGAAAAAAACTTTGTCATTCTCGAGTAACGACATCTTTATAACGGTTTTCAACCAATGTATCCTTTCCATATTGATTCAATGTTATTTATCCGCTGTAAAACGGTGTAATAGGAGGGCTAACTTGAAAGTAATAAAATAAATATCCCTTTTTAAAATTAGGACTTGAACGTTTCTTCTTTTCCGTAATAATTCAGTGATATTTTCAACACCCTTTATTTTACTCGGGAAATCTCCCGAGAGAAAGCCCAATGATTTAATTGATCGATTTAAACTTCGGGAACTCAATACCCCGTTGATAAAAAATTATTGAGACGGTTATCAAGGCCTATACAGGATATCTGGCGAGACGATAACGATTAAAATTGTTACTTTTTCGGTTCGAATTTCGTCTGTAACAGTGAAGATAAGGAAATTATGGTTCCACGAACTCAGCGCTGAGAATATGCTACGTGTGCTGGGAACCAAGGTATTTTTCGACACAGCATTTCCCAAACCGATGCATGGGAACTAAGAGGGGTAGGGAAGCAGGAAAGTCTTCAATTTGATTGGTTCATAAAAACAAAGATGGAAGAAATATTGATTTGATTGGTTTTGAAGCATCAACGAAAGAAAAACCTTTAATTTGACTGGTTTTTGGAGGAGACGAGGAGGGGAAAATCTTCGACTCGCTCCGGGGACGAAATAGGCAGTTTCTGGTGGAACCTCGAGGCGGAAAGGTTTCCAGTACTCGCGAATATGGTTACGAAAAAAAATTTAGGTTGATATGGAAGTTGCGGAGTGGAGTAACTGCAGAAGTCTCAAACGGGGAGATTCTGAGTTGACTCGTTTGATATGTTTTTAGTACGGTTTTAAGGAAGGTTTTAGAATTAATTTAGTTTTGTAGTTATTCGGAAGACGGCGTTGGAATAGCTCATAAAGTCTTGGTTTTATTTTTGAAGTCTTGGAAAATCAGTCTTGAACACGGACATAAAAAGTGTTAAGTTAAAAGTTAGTAAAGTCTCTAAATTATTTGGAATTTTTTTAGATCGCGAATCGTCGGTATATTCGGGAGTGAAGGTTAATTTTTGCGAAAAACGTGTGGGTGCCGTGTCTTCGTACCTAATCTGTCTGTTTCAGGAAAGAAGCAACGTCGTAGAACATCCTCCTAGGTTCATCATTTTTTGGGATTATTGGTCCAGGAAAAAGGTCAGATAAATTGTTTATGCTTAGCTTGCCCGCCCAAATTATATGTTTAGTCCAGAGTCCTGAAACCTTTCACAAGTCATAGTTTCATATTTTTCGTATATTCTTTGGAGCGTATTATTATTTTTGTAATCGCCCTTAAGTAGTTGAAGGTCTAAGTGGAGTTTTTCTGTTGAGACAACTCAGGTTTATTTGAAAGACCAAGAGGAAACTATTGTTGAGTTTCCCCTTGCGAATGTGAAGTTTAAGAGGGATTATTTTCCGTTTTCTTGTTTGGGTATAGAAAGTTTACCTTATATTATAAATTTTTGTGAGATTATCTATGGGTATTACTTCTGGGGTTATTTTGACAAACCCTTTTTATTTTTGATGATAATTTGAATATGATATTTTTTTATGATTGGGAATTCACACTGATGTTGATTTAATTTCAATGAATAGATCTGCCTTTGTAATTTAAAGCTAATTTAACAGTTATACTTGATGGGATTATTTACTTTCGAATTGAGAAATATCTGAACATTTAATAATTTGAATCATTTGATTTAAGTGACACATATCTAATTTGGTGAGAATTTGTTTAAGTTTGATTTGGTTTAATATACGTCTTAAATTTAATCTAAAAGGTTTTCATTTACCATCCCTCTCCCTAGAAAATAATTTTAAACACTAAGACCCGACCCAAGTGCGTTGGGCCGATCCCACACTTTCTTCCGTCGGAAGAAAGAACTTCAAAATTTTAATTAACATCTTTTATTTTTCTTTAAGTAATAACACCCTTGATTGGCGGAAAGCCGCTCTTCTGTCCAATCACCAAGAGGGTGCTTTTTACATATGGTGACAGCGGTGGGATTGTTTAAATTTTCGGGGGAGAGTTTTGTTTTGTGTAATTTGAAATTTGTTGAATTTTTCGGTAGATAAGAAGTCTTTTTGGTTTTGTGTGTGTTGCATCAGTGTGAATATAAAGGTTACTAGAGTTTCATGTGTTAAATTTTCCAAGGGAGGTTTTTAGAGAGATTTTTGAGAGATTTAGAGAAAATTTTGAGGTGTAAGGAAATTTTATCCTGTGGGTTTTATGGGTGATTAACGTAGTGTGTATTGACTTGTTGGAAGATTTCCGGATGAAGGTTTTCAGGTACCTGTTGATTTTAATTTGAATTGGAATTATTATAGAACAGTTCATATTTCTGTGATGTTCTATCATTTTATGTGAAGGATTTTTGATAGAGCCAAGTTGATATCGAGGTTTTAAGACTTTAAAGAAGTATTAGATTCATTGCGGTTTTATAAGGAAAGAAGGCATAAGTTTTTCTCTTCCAGGACGTTTCTTTTTCTTCCAGGACATTGTTTTTCTTTCAGGACATTGTTTTTCTTTTTCAGGACGCTGAATTTTTATTGTTGAATGTATATGATAAAGTTTTTTGTTTCAGGAGGGTTATGAATTTTTCTTTTGAATTGTTGCTTTAATTGATTGCTTTCAGTGAAAATATTGATTGAAATTTTTGAATTGATTTTCTTTCAGGGCGTATTGCGTGAAAATTTTTGGTTATTCTATCCATTGATTCCGATTATTCGCGACTTCGTTTGACGATCGAAAAAGTTTGCTTTTATAAAATAATATCATTCGGTTTTGTTTTAAGTCTGACTTGGAGAATAATTGAACTTGGTTTTCTTTGCTCTAAGTCGAATTTGAAATTTTGGAAAACATTTTGATAGAAGAAAAATTTTTAATTTTTTTTTAAGCTGGGTTTATTTGGAAGGTTTAAGAATCGGGAAAAGTTGATCGTGATCTTTTGAATCTTAGAAAAGTTAAATAGAATTATTCTTTATTTCAGGAGGTTTTGTGTATTTTTCTTTTTCAGGAATCCGACACTTGGTAATTTTCTCGTTTTTTTTTGGGGTTGCATCAATTTTTTTTCAGAGTTTTCTTTTGAGTTTTTTTTGGTGTGTTGGTCTGTTTTTGAACTCGTTTTCAGGTGATTTGTTTTATTTTGGGTGTTTCGAGTAGGACTGTATGAATCGGAATTGTTAGGGTATCATTTTGCTATTTTTTTTTATTTGAGAAATTTAAAGTCGTAGTCTTGAGCGTATTTCAGTCCTGTTGAAATTGAAAGTTGAAAATCTGAAATTATTCATTGCTTTGGAAAGTAAATAATTTATTGAGTACATTGAAAAATCATATTTTGGTTACGATAATTGGGTTCTGGTTAAATTTTTGAAAAATGGCTCAACCAGTTGGTGCATCCAACATGAATGTTCCCGCGGGTCACATAATACCTAGGTACTCGCCAGGTATGCTATCGACTACTTTAGAGTGTTTTTATGGGAAAGACGCAACGAGGTATTTTGAACAATTAGAATTGCTGGGAAAATTATACGGATGGGATGAAAAGGTCTTGCTTATCCTTCTCAAACTTAAGCTCGAAGGCGAGGCTTATAACTTTTTCAAATCCGATGCCACCTTTGACATCCTGAATTATAATGATTTAAAGAATAGGTTTGTTAAGAAATTTACGAAGATTAGGTTGCCGGGAGAAAATCAATGGATTTTGAGTCAATGCTATCAGCGTCAGGACGAGGATGTGTCCTCGTTCTGCACTAGATTACGCACGGTGGGAGCAAATTTATTAAGCGAAGATCTGGCCGGAGCGTTAAGGGATGAAGAACCTGGAATAAGGAAGAAGAACCGGGACTTAATATTGAATCAGTTCAAGATAGGACTGAGAAGGGACGTAATGAGGGAAATTGGGATTTACTTATTGAAGGAGGAAAACTTGGACCTGGAAAGGGCAGAGGAACTAGTTAGGCTACAGGAGGCCACTAGCAGGATGTTGCAAGGGAGGTCGGTAAATATGAGGGTATCGACAGTGGACACCAAAAAAGTGTGTCAACTGTGCGACAAAGAAGGCCACACCGCGAAGGGGTGTAATAGTATAAGGCAAAACCGAGGGAATGGAGAGAGAAGTAATGCAAGGACATGCCATTCTTGTGGCCAAACAGGCCATTTCGCTAGGGATTGCCGGAATAACAGGCAAGAAGGAAAATTGACACAGGGAGTGTGTCATAATTGTAACAAGCAGGGACATTGGGCAAGGGAGTGCCCTAACAAAAGTACGGATAGAGGACAGGAGCCAAAAACGTACTTTGGCATCCAATTAGTGAGGAAGAAAGATAAAGAGGAACAAACCTGTATGGAAGGTGAGGAAATAGAGGAGATTACCGAAGTGGTACAACGAGGAAGTACAAGTTTAGGAGACCACTATCCCAGGAGAGACTGTCACGAGGACAATGGAAAAATGAAACATTTTTATGTTCAGAGGAGAGTCCAGGAGGACATTAAGGAAAAAGGAGTAAGGGTCGAGGTTGATGAGGCGTTCAGGGATACCAGTGTTAGCACCCAGACGGAGGGTGCAGAGGGAGCCGACAGCAATGGACTGTCGAAGGGTGACACCATAAGGGAATGGAATGGTGACGTCACCGGGTCAAACGAGAATAACGAAGGGGAGCTTCGTTGGGATCGCAATTCACCTTCGACTCTAGGAATAGATAGGAACCGGAAGGAAAGTGGAGATGGTACAGACGAATTAGGAAAAAAGGTACATATCAGGAAGGAATCAACCATTGAGGAAGATGGTACCTGGGAAACCGGCGTTGCGTTGATATCAGCGTTTAATATCCCCGCACGTGCGGAAATGGTGATAGAGACCAAACTGAGGAAGGAGATAAAGGGGACGGACATAGTCTGCGAACCCATGGAGTTGGGTATCGCTCAAGTATATGTCGCAACCTGTCCCACGGAAAACAGGGAAAATACGGTGAGGAAGAAACAGAAACTCGTAAAAACAGTGAGTTACGAGAAGAAACGATCGGTAATGGAAACCATACCATTACGACGATCTTCGAGGGCAAGGCGCCCTCCGGACCCAGGGAAAAACTGTCTAGGACCACGGGTAGCGAGAAGGCAACTCTTCAATAGCCTTCCAGGAGAAGTGAATCGACTCCTGCCCATTTCGTTAGATTCTAAGGACTCACTAGTCAGGAATACGGGTAGCGAGAAGGCAACTCTTCAATTGCCTTCCAGGAGAAGTGAATCGACTCCTGCCCATTTCGTTAGATTCCAAGGATAAACTAGTCAGGAACACGGGTAGCGAGAAGGCAACTCATCAACAGCCTTCCAGGAGAAGCGAATCGACTCCTGCCCATTTCGTTAGATTCCATGGATAAATAGGACCGGAATTCGGGTAGCGAGAAGGCAAGTCATCGACGGCCTTCTAGGAGACATGAATCAACTCCTGCCCATTTCGTAGATTCCAGGGGCTCACTGGCCCGGAGAGCCATCGTCTGAAAAGGGTCCCTGTTCTGGGTTACGAACATTCCCCCCCAATCCTTTTTAATTTTCGAATTTCGCAACAGTTGAATTAAGTCTTTAAGTTTTTTATATATTTTTTCGAAATCTTTCTCTTCTAACAGATGATATTCAATAGATTTGAGGAATGAGCTGAAGTATAAAGTACGAGTTGCGGAAATTGTTTTAGAGAAAATCTTGGTAAAATATTGCTTTTTGTGTTCCACAACAAAAAGCAGATCTGATTGTATTATTTGTGGTATTCTTCCTCGGATGATTAGGAATGAATCATGTAACTTATCATAGGAGGACGAATAGGGAAGAAAAAGGGATTCATATTTATGTTAAGTTATGTCTCGAGTTGTGAAAAGGATTTCGTAATACTAATTAGCAAAATTGTGGAAGTTTTAATTTTTGTTGATGTTGTTGTATTTGTAAATTTTATGTAAAACAGGTTTCAAGAGGATCCAAATCAATTAGCAGTATGGGAAAGGTACTGACCTAAGCCAGAGGAATGACCTTATTCGTAAAAGTAAACAGTGCTGAGACGCTAATCGCGTACGCGTGTGCGAAGATAAACATTGAAGCCGACGAAGTAACAATTAAACAATGTGTCGAGGTAACTTGAGTGATTTCGCATTGCGGAATGCATAGACGTAGCTTAATCATGGCCGAGGGCACGGTAAGCTTTATTTACCATTTAAAAGTCGTGGAGAACACCAATCAATGAATGGAAAACGTCATCGACGTGTAGCAGAAATGGAGACTTTGGAGACACCGACGAAATGAAAGAATTGGCCCACAACATCACCAGACAATTATGGGGATGGTTCACCTACATCACCTGTTCATGGACGAACTCATGGGATTTCCATGCGATATTCCGAATCATAAAGTACGGGATAGGAGTTATATCAAACGACTGCACCTATATTATAAGGTATTTGGATATGAAATGATTCCGTTGGCCAGCCTGTGGAATACTTTGACATTTATTGGTCTGTGCTTTAACTACGTGGATTAGGAATCGACACAGGACCAGACAAGGGGACTTGGGAAGAAGCAAGGACGCAGAGGCGAACGTAGGCTACGACAACAAAGACGTACTACACTGAAAGTGAAAACGGAAATATGTGCAATGTAAGGGACATTTCTCGCGGTATCAGATGGACTGCGCGCTACACTTACGTAAATATTGACATCTAACTCGGAGTGCGAATCGCTGATTACGGTAGACTATATAGGCCGTTGTGTATTTTTGAAAGGTCGTTCTCGAGGCGAAGGTCAGTTCCGATTTCAGAGAAGTGAAACATATGGAAATGGTCAGAACCGGATTAAGGAGATTTTGTTGTGACCGCGGGTGAAATTTTGAAATTCGAGAAATAGACACTTATAGACTCCATTTAGGAGAAGTGAAAGGTGAAAGGCAGGATTTGCTTAATTTTTCTTTTTTTTTTGGACTTGATTTATGAGCATTATGTTTTGCTGTATCGAACCATGTATTTTTTTTCGATATTGTTTATCTTAGACTTGGACTAAGTAGTTGAGTCAGAATGATGTTTAGTTCTAAGGCATGCTGCATGAGAGTTAAGAGTTCTAAGTTTGGTATATTCAAGTTGTATAACTGTTAGAATGTTTTTAATGGAAGGCAATGGTCTATTGGACTATTGAGGAATGAGGGTAAGGGAAAAGTTATGGCAACCGATGCCAAAACTTTTTCAAAGGGGAGGATATTTGTAATAGGAGGGCTAACTTGAAAGTAATAAAATAAATATCCCTTTTTAAAATTAGGACTTGAACGTTTCTTCTTTTCCGTAATAATTCAGTGATATTTTCAACACCCTTTATTTTACTCGGGAAATCTCCCGAGAGAAAGCCCAATGATTTAATTGATCGATTTAAACTTCGGGAACTCAATACCCCGTTGATAAAAAATTATTGAGACGGTTATCAAGGCCTATACAGGATATCTGGCGAGACGATAACGATTAAAATTGTTACTTTTTCGGTTCGAATTTCGTCTGTAACAGTGAAGATAAGGAAATTATGGTTCCACGAACTCAGCGCTGAGAATATGCTACGTGTGCTGGGAACCAAGGTATTTTTCGACACAGCATTTCCCAAACCGATGCATGGGAACTAAGAGGGGTAGGGAAGCAGGAAAGTCTTCAATTTGATTGGTTCATAAAAACAAAGATGGAAGAAATATTGATTTGATTGGTTTTGAAGCATCAACGAAAGAAAAACCTTTAATTTGACTGGTTTTTGGAGGAGACGAGGAGGGGAAAATCTTCGACTCGCTCCGGGGACGAAATAGGCAGTTTCTGGTGGAACCTCGAGGCGGAAAGGTTTCCAGTACTCGCGAATATGGTTACGAAAAAAAATTTAGGTTGATATGGAAGTTGCGGAGTGGAGTAACTGCAGAAGTCTCAAACGGGGAGATTCTGAGTTGACTCGTTTGATATGTTTTTAGTACGGTTTTAAGGAAGGTTTTAGAATTAATTTAGTTTTGTAGTTATTCGGAAGACGGCGTTGGAATAGCTCATAAAGTCTTGGTTTTATTTTTGAAGTCTTGGAAAATCAGTCTTGAACACGGACATAAAAAGTGTTAAGTTAAAAGTTAGTAAAGTCTCTAAATTATTTGGAATTTTTTTAGATCGCGAATCGTCGGTATATTCGGGAGTGAAGGTTAATTTTTGCGAAAAACGTGTGGGTGCCGTGTCTTCGTACCTAATCTGTCTGTTTCAGGAAAGAAGCAACGTCGTAGAACATCCTCCTAGGTTCATCATTTTTTGGGATTATTGGTCCAGGAAAAAGGTCAGATAAATTGTTTATGCTTAGCTTGCCCGCCCAAATTATATGTTTAGTCCAGAGTCCTGAAACCTTTCACAAGTCATAGTTTCATATTTTTCGTATATTCTTTGGAGCGTATTATTATTTTTGTAATCGCCCTTAAGTAGTTGAAGGTCTAAGTGGAGTTTTTCTGTTGAGACAACTCAGGTTTATTTGAAAGACCAAGAGGAAACTATTGTTGAGTTTCCCCTTGCGAATGTGAAGTTTAAGAGGGATTATTTTCCGTTTTCTTGTTTGGGTATAGAAAGTTTACCTTATATTATAAATTTTTGTGAGATTATCTATGGGTATTACTTCTGGGGTTATTTTGACAAACCCTTTTTATTTTTGATGATAATTTGAATATGATATTTTTTTATGATTGGGAATTCACACTGATGTTGATTTAATTTCAATGAATAGATCTGCCTTTGTAATTTAAAGCTAATTTAACAGTTATACTTGATGGGATTATTTACTTTCGAATTGAGAAATATCTGAACATTTAATAATTTGAATCATTTGATTTAAGTGACACATATCTAATTTGGTGAGAATTTGTTTAAGTTTGATTTGGTTTAATATACGTCTTAAATTTAATCTAAAAGGTTTTCATTTACCATCCCTCTCCCTAGAAAATAATTTTAAACACTAAGACCCGACCCAAGTGCGTTGGGCCGATCCCACACTTTCTTCCGTCGGAAGAAAGAACTTCAAAATTTTAATTAACATCTTTTATTTTTCTTTAAGTAATAACACCCTTGATTGGCGGAAAGCCGCTCTTCTGTCCAATCACCAAGAGGGTGCTTTTTACAACGGGAGCAGTTCATATGCGTCATTCTCCATCCGAATGCAAAATTTCATTTAGATCGAATTTGTTATTTTTAAATTATCAGGCAAACAAAATTTCAAACGGTCATATTCAGGGCACTCTTGTTAGAAGTTTGCCCATAAACGAAGTTAACTGCGCTCAAAAAGAAACAAACTCCTTTGAAACGTCGGTGTTATTACAAGGGATCAATTAACGAAAAATACCAAAAAACCCAATACATTTTTTTTTCTGATTTGATGATAACTAGAGAATATTATCATGAACAAGAGGAATGGACTAGTGGAGATCAAATTCGAACATAAACCGCTTGATCGTGCTGCCATCGTAGGAGACTGGCGAGAGACCGGTTTCTGGCTTGTTATGCTGTCATCAGTGCCACATAACCCAACGGACGTCAACCCTTTCAATTTGATTATCATGAACTTCTAAGAATTCAGTGTCACATATCCCCTCTTACGGAAGCAACCAAATGAAACGGCAGAGCTTATATTACGCCCTAGCAGGAACTCCTGAGTACAATGTAATACTACAGTGTCCCACCTAGCGGGTAAATGTCTACGTTTCATCCCAGACGTTCCTTCGAAAATAAGATCTCTACGTACATCTCCTATTCTTTGAATCAACTCTCAATTGACCTAGTATTCGATCAGGCAAAATCAATCAGATATTCTAACCTACAGCACAGGAATTGATTTGGAAGGCCAATCGACTAACAATAACAGACCTTTGTCGTATTATCGAGGTGAAAGAAAGCCTAAAGGGAGAATTCCCTTGTGTCACTGTTCGAAGCGAGACAAAGTATATTGGACAAGGTTCCATTCACGTATATTCACTCTCTCAAGTCCGACTGGTTTTGTTTATGGCGATGGTTAATGGATAACTCCGGGCTAACCGGAGACAAAAGGGTCAGTAACAGGAAATTAGCTACGATGCTGTTCGGCCTCATGTAGAGTATATCTATATACAATGTTGCCATACATCTCTAAATCACCGGCAATGATTTACGACATATTCTACGCAAATTGTTGCAATAAATCCGTCGGATTCCTGCGTTCGAAAGGTTTTTTCGTTTCCGAAACGAGACAATTATTCCGTATACCTTTCAGATCTGGCTGGTCCGAATGAAGCCCGGATTCTGGAATCTGATTCAGCCATCTAGGAATTAATAACCGGATAAAAAATATGGCGGCTTGGGTTCAGAACGGTCATATATTGGATTTGGAAATTTAATGCCTCCATAGGTCCATTGGAAGTGATGCTGTAACAATCATCCGATCAGGATGGAGTATGATAAATGGTTTTTTCGATTGTATGCTTCTCTTTTCCTTTCGATTTTACTTGGTTATCACCTCAGATGCTGAAGTAGCTGATTGAAATGAAAAAGAATTATGCCAATAAAATTTATTAGAAGTGTAATGTAATGAAGCCCAATTTCCCAGTCTAGAAATTGGTCTTCATTCTAATATTATTTTTCCGAATTTAGATTTTGAATTATTGAATTTTTATTCAGTTTCGGAATTAAATCGTGATAATGGGAGAAAATCGAATATTGTGCGATCGGTTTTTGTTTTTCATACAGAAAACACAGTAAAAACGTCCACAAGAACAACGCAGATGGCAGAAAACGCCGTTTTTCTTGCTCATACAAGCGGGATTTGAAGAATTTTTTAACGAAGTACTTTTCTGGAATTTCAGCATTGTGCGCCCACCGTTTCCACTGCCCTCAGGGAGATTAATAAAAGGCGAATTCCCCCTCATATGGATTCACTTTTGATTCTTGGTTGAGTATCGATACATTCTTGCTTCTTTCTTGATTCAGCATTACTTCATTCTTAATTAGTACAGTATTTAATTCCGTATCCGATTATTACTTTTTTTTTTCATAGTGAGTGCTTGTGTGACAGAATCGTAAGTACCGAGCCGATTTATTGCAGTCCCATTTTAAACGTTGAGTCTACTAAAATAGCTGTTCCGTCGAACTCCGTAAAATAACTTTCCTAGCTTGTCCAGGTGTCCGGCGGCAGTCTGTCTTTCATGGCGTGAATAGTCTTGGTCAGACCCGAGGACCCAACCGAACCAATACTATAGTACGTTTATCCGAATAATCGGTGTCCGTAGTTAGTCTGTTCTTCATGGCGTGAATACTCATGATCAGACCGGAGGAGTAGTGCAAACCAATACTAAAGTACGTTCAACCGAATAACAATCCTGCTCTATACTGTGGTTACACCGAGAAAACCCCGTTACAGTAATTTTGAATATGCATATAAAAAATCCATGGCCGTCCGAGAAGCACTTGAAAGGCGAGGAAAGAAATGCATAAAAGCAAGCTGTTGTCAGTAGTAATAACCCAAGGACATTGATAATTGTTCGAAAAAATTCTATGACAGATTTCGAAAGCTTGTTGCTTGGAAACAGACCGACGCCGTAGGCGGAGGTCTGTTGTCTACAAGCAACAAGCTTGAGAAAGTTGTCATAGAATTTTTGAGCATTTATCAATGTCCGAGGGTTATTCGGATAGAAAATTTTTTGCTAATTATAGAAAAAATACAGAGCTAAAACAATTTATTTAAAGGTGCAATTAACAAAGGAACAATTAGAAAAGTTGAATGAAGATCCAGACGTGTTAGTTTCTATAACTGATGAAGATGTATTTCCACTACGCATGCTGTTAATAATTTGATTATGATGTTCTTCGTCAATATTCAAGTAGGGTTTTATTGAGTTGGCATTGTTGTGACCCGTAATTTTTATAAGCTGTTGTTCTTGTACACCACTTTTGGCCAATCGACTAACCGCGGTCGATCTATTGGAATGATTAGTAATTTTTTTTTCTTTGTATTCAATCCAATCGCTTCGGCAGACGATCTTGTCCAATTTTGAATCGTATTTCTTCCAATGGGCATATTATCATACCAGTGATCATTTTCGGATTTCCATTGATGATTTGGTCTGACGAATAATCTGTTGGTTTTAATATTTGGGCCCCTTTTCGACATCAATTTTTTGAATAATCGGACAGGACAAACGTTGCTGTCATCGTTTTCTATTAAAAACTTGCTTCCAGTACACATTCTTGAACCACCCTGGCAAGTCTTGCTGAATACAGGGTTATATTCCACTCGGTTGGTTACAGAACCATCGTTGTTTGATTCGATACAAAAAAATTCAGTCAAGCAAGCAGCAGCTTCCCCACCTCGCCAAGCTAATTCTACCGCGGCTATGTGATAGAATTTCCGTTGCAGCCCTTCAGGAGTATTTTCATTCCATAATTCACCATTTTTGTTATTTCCACAGAACTTAATGCTACCGAACTTTGCTTCCTTTTACTTGGGTCTGATTGCAGTTTTCGTCGTATAGAATCACGGGCAGCTCGCGCTTGTTGAAATACAACACTTTTGAATGGGTCAATAATAACTTTCATTTCTTTATAATATTTTTCTTGTAACAGCTTACTTGTTATATTCCACATGGTTTTGACCGTACTTTCTTTGAACTCTTTACCATCTTTTCTCCTCATGTTCACAGCCCAATCCTTTAAAATCAACGCCAATTCTTCCGCCGTCCGATTTCCATCTAATTGATACTTTCTATCGTTGCAAAAATCTATAAATGCTTTCCATACAAATTTCTTACTGTAAACGGTGTTTTTTGGTATGTTCGATTCTATAATTTCATTAATGTTATCGTCAGTATTGCAACCAAATCGTGACATTTCGAAATATTAAATATTTGAAACTTCAAAATCGAAATAAATTAATATATGTCCATAGCAACGTGAAAATAGCCCATGGTCTGTTATCGGTGTAATGTTGACATGATTGGGTGAAATTGTTCATCTGATATCAAATGAGGAAATTTAATTGGTTGTTGGAACTGTCAAAAAATTTTCAAAGCATTATCCTCCTATATTATCGATTCAAAGCTGGTATGGGAGTCCCGAAAAAACTCAATTGAATAGGCAGGAATGACAAGGTCTTCCTAGTCTGGGTTCCCAGTAAATCAGGAATCAAATGAAATGGAGTAGGCCATATACTTGCAACAAAGTGAGCACATACGCCATCGGTCCAGAACACTTTCTGGGGAATAGAAAAATGCACCTATGAGAATAAAGAAGCCGAAGGGAATAACTCAAGCACAAATCACTCCAGAAAGTTCCTTCACAACATTGAGTGTTCAAGATCCAAAAGTTCGAAAGAACAATTTCGAAGAAAAAACCGCACTTTGCTAAACTCTTTCGCATGAATTCAGAAGCTCCCTGTCTCTAACATATTCACAAGAAGTTTCGGATAATGTTGAAGAATATAAATCGATGGAAATTTTGTGGTAGAATTCTCTGAAAAATATTATTTGACGAGCATTTTCTGCTCAACTTCTCTAATACGCCTCTGATCCTTCCTGAATCGGTTTCTTTATGCTCCGAAAATTCCGCAATCGACCATATCATTCCCATTTCGTGATATCACAAGAGCGTTACTAATGACAACAAGTTCCATAACGCACCTCCGCCATGACTAGTTGCCGTCTTTGGCAGGGAGGTGTTCCAGGAACATCCCCTTGAAGTTTTAAATCCCCCAGGAAGAGGAACTAACGCTGAATATTACTTCCGAACGTTACGATACGGAATAATGTAGCACGCAAATCTTGCATATTCACTCCATTGTGAGTACAATACCCTTGTGCCGCCTGCGGTTTAGTCGATAATTCGTTTCTAGTCGGAGCATCAAAGGCAGCAAAAGGCATGTTTGCTATTTTCCTCGACAATGGCAGCTCAAACGACAGAAATGAATTATTGTCACTTTTATGGCTTCGTCCGATGCAGATCCGACTGGTTCAAAGATATCTAGAGCGAATGCATGATCTGCGGAAGTCCATATGTTCTTGAGTTCATTCAGATGGCATGGAGTTTTCAAAAACAGCAAAAAATACTCTTTGTATATGTATGTATGTGATTGGACATATCTTCGTTGGAAAAACTTTGTCAAACGAATTTTCATATCGTACTTTATTCAAAACAATTCACGAACTTGTTTCTTTTATTCAATGCCTGAGATATTACTCCAAGAAAGGTCTAATACATAGAGGACTGAGTTTCACATCCTCCACAAAATAAGATAAGTTTTTGTAAACGTTTGTCAGTTAAAATTTTCTGAATCACAAGATTACACTTTGTGAGGATCAAGTCAATAAATCAAAAAACATACACACATCGTTAGAAGTCTTGCACCTTTCCCCCTTAGGTTACTCAAAATCCAAACTTCGTTCTGGAAATGATATGTATATTTTCTTTTATTTCAACACTGTATTATACATGGTGAGTCTTTGACTTGTACCTACATATATTTTAACTGAAGATTTTTGAGGCAAAAGGAAACGTTTTTTTTTTCATTTTCTATTTTTCCGAATTCGGCTTTGTCTGAAAGATATAACCATTTGAAAAAAATTGGGCCAAATACGTGCTTGATACGATTCCCTGGAATTGATTTAAAGCTCATATTTCTCGATTGAAATTGAGTTGATAAATGTATCAACTCAAGCACCAACCTTCTTTGAATGAGAATGTTACGAACACGATATTTCCTAATAAGAAAATTCAGTTTTGTCCAATTATTCCTGCAATGGAAAGGCATATTTCTCCCACCAAAATAGGTCCCCTCTTCGATTTTCCTGAAGATTAGTTTGTAAACACTAATAATTTGTTCATGTTTTCTTCGATATCCCAAAAATTCCTCACAAAAAATTGTTTTTTCACAATCCTAACCCAAGTCTTTAAACCTAGGTCATAGGATTCGAAGTCAATGACCTGACTTATTATTAACCCATCTTCTATAATATTTCAAAGAGCTTCTGAGAATACGATGCCAGAGTGTGTTGATTTTCTCATAAACAACGGTGCGAGGTAGCCGGCGCGCAAGACAAACCGTTGTTCTGTCAAAGACTCTTTGCTTCAGTGTCTCCAACGTCAGTCCCATGAAACGACGCTTGCGTGAAGCGATAACCGGCGTGATGGACTACGATTTATTTATTTATAGAGAAGAATGCAAACAGGGGACGATCAAAGAATGCTTTCAGTGAATTAATGTAATAATAACCGAGTAGTGTCGAGTTGAATTTCCAAGGGGATATTGTTTGGATAGAAACATCGCCACAGATTATTCAGTGCTAAGTATCATTTTATTTCTCATTAATTTCAATTCAATACGTGGTTTGTATCGATATTCATGAGTAATATCATAAGTGCATCCAATTTTTCCGAAAAAAAACGAAAAAACAAGTTGCTAAGTAATATTTTAACAAGAAGCATGAGTGCAGGTGGCAACAAAAATCCTGCACGAATATATTACTTTGCACTGTGATTTTTCGATTTTTTTCATAGGAAAAATTAGATGCACGAATGCTATTCGACAAGACTATTTCATGAGTAACAGATTATTCTGGATGCATCTATGTATGTATTATTAATTTTCGTTGACAACAACTGTCAAGTTTTGCCGCGGGTAAACTCGAAAGAAACTGCTGACAGCTGCTGCCATACAGTTTTTCCATCTAGAAACCATTTGTGATTCAAAATTGCGCGTTTCTGATTGGTGCAAATTAAGACGAGGGAAATAGTCATCATTAATATCTGAATTTTGTATTTCATTGACACTTATTTTCAATATGGACCGGTAACAATAAATTTTTAATAGAAACTGTGCATATAAATGTATAAAATGTATAAGTTCATCCTTCTTAGAATTCAATTTTATCTCTCACATTTGTGGGATTTTATTATTTCATATCTCTGCATCAAACGTTTTTCCATCACAGAGATTTGTCAAAGTTGATAAACATTCTGACAAAATTGTTTACTTGTATAGAGATCAGAGAGTTTATAAATTTCAGCCATTCTCTGATTATTTTTATAATTTATGATTTTTTCGTCAAATTTTGTCGGTAAAATTGGGAATAACTCGAAAACGACGCGTTTCATTGAAAAAACATGGGAATTCTTTTTTTAAATGATTGATTCTTTCGAAAATTTTTGCGTGGATTTATGAGTCGCCTACTGTAACTTCAATACCAGGAGAAATATTAAATAAGTTTTGATAGAGGAATATGCACCATGAATAGTAAACAATCAATCAAAGTTCAGTTCATTTGAAATAGCGGTTACGAAGATATGAACAGAAAAGTTGCTTTTTCAGCGACCTAACCTTATAACCTCTATCATAATAGTCTTAAATTTTGGCGAAAATGTTGAACCAATTATTCATTTTTTCTGACAACTGCTCAACTCGAAAATCACCTTATATGGAAGCAATATCTGTATCACGAAATTAACTGTACGTTCAGCTAAAACGCCTCCTTGCTGCTGATAGGTGCCGAACACAATTTCAAATGCATTAATCATACTAATGTTGAATTATAACCTAGGTCGGTCACGGATTTCATCCGATGATACATTCGCCAACAATAATTTTGAATATTATGCAGAGGTCACCAGTTTGCGTTTCAGTTATGTTGTAACGATGCAGATTCGGAACTTGATTGAACCGTGCGTAATTCGGTAGAATGTTGCGCCCTATTAATATTTCATGCTTCTGTATATAGCTTGAGTGTTTAATTGAGTATGTATCAACCGAAACACTATCGATATCTAAATCTGTGCGATTCATTGGGCTAATTTGTATCAGCCGCAGGATTTTATGTTGATTTAATTTGAATTGCGGTACTTTAGAGATCGCAGTTGTATAATAAATTGATGGTTATGCTAAAATATACTCGAATGAACTCAAGCATTGAATACCTGCTTCAAAGACGGAAATAAGACATTTCAGAAAATATTTTGATCTTCAATTCTTTCTTTCTCTACATAGACTTCAGAGGACATCTTAAAAATGGTGAAAAACCATTTGTAAGTAGAAAAGGTTTCATCCAAAGTAAAATTGGTTGCATTGAAAATGAAAAATGTTTAGTTGAATGTGGAAACGGTTCGATCAAATGCTTCAATTTGAAGAATGGATATATAATACCTTCAAGAGAATAACACAGCCCTCATAGTTAATTCAATATCTGAATGAAATTTAGTTTCGTCATTGCCATAAATTGAGTCTATTATCAATTCCCATTGAAGGCAAAAGTTGGTTCTATAATCTGTCAACATTGACAACAAAATTTTTGGCAATTCAAATAGTTTGTCGGATCATAATGTCTATTTAGTATTTCTTGAAATCGTTGTGATAAAAAACTAGAATTATGGCCAGAAAATGCAGTTGTAGTGTAGACATCGTCATGGTGCGGCATGGTGAATCGGAATGGAATCTAAAAAATCTATTTTGTGGTTGGTATGACGCGGATCTCAGCGAAACTGGTATCAATGAAGCGAAAACTGCTGGTGATGCTCTGAAGAAAGCTGGATTCAAGTTCGATATAGCGTATACGTCAGTATTGAAGAGAGCTCAGAATACACTACTGAATATACTATCAGTACAAGGACAAAGCGACCTGCCCATTGTGAAAACATGGAGACTGAACGAAAGACATTACGGTGCTTTGACAGGAATGAACAAAATAGAAACTGTTGAGAAGTTTGGAGATGAGCAAGTGGCAATATGGAGGAGGAGTTTTGATATTCCTCCTCCTCCAATGGAAGAAGGACATCCTTACTTTGATGCCATCACCAAGAATCCATCCATGGTTGAGAATGGACCAGGTCCTGATGAATTTCCGAAAACAGAGTCTTTGAAGCTTACGATTGACAGAACCTTACCTTTCTGGAACGATGTGGTTATTCCCAAGCTCCGAGCAAAAACCCGAATTTTGATAGTCGCTCATGGTAATAGTCTCAGGGGTATTGTCAAGCATTTGGAGAAAATCAGTGACCAAGATATTACAGGGTACAATTTACCCACTGGAATACCTTTCAAGTACAGCCTTGATCCAAATATGAGGCCAATTGCTCCCTTGGAATATTTGGGAGATCCTGAAGTCGTGCAAGCAGCCATAGACAAGGTCGCCAATCAAACTAAGAAGAAGGCATAACTCGTAAATTCATTGTCAAATGTATTCATTCCCTTTATTTTCTGCAAATTATTGTGATGATGAAATCATTCAAAATAAAAGAGTGAACCGTGAAATGATATTAGTTTTATTTCACTTGAAATCCTTCATCTGTTCTTTCTAGTTGAATTCAGTCATGATTCTGGTTTCCATCTGAAAATTGAGTTCTTTGGAAGGGTCAAGACTACACTGCAAATGATCGATTTCGTTTCGAAATATAAAGAGTCAGAACAGTAGGAAGGTTGTTACATTTTAGGTCTTCTTTCAGCGTTCGACTGTGATATTATTGACTTGAATGGTCATAAATCATAATATCAGGTGAACTGAAGCTGAAAAAATTCAATGCAGCATATTGTAGCATTCGGAACCTTCAGAAAAAAACATATTCTTCTTTATGCTGAACTTAAAAAATAAAAATTTAATATAAAAAGAGTATGACAATTGACCAACATTGAAGAAGACAAACTATATCTCAGGTGTGAAAGATATTTGATTCAGGACTTGGAGCTCAAACACCAACACCTATACTCCATTCACTTTTATAAAGTATCCCGGTTGGCCAAGCTTTACGTTTATCAAGTTTTTTCACTTAAAAATTACGCAGGTTGGTACTCGTAAAATGTAATAATTCTCAGAGACGATACCAATGCTAATTTCCATTTATTTTTCCCTAACTTTTTGAATGGAGTGAGTTCTTTTAAGGGTACCTGATACACGTCCGTGCTCGCGAGCTCCCTTTTTATTTCCATGATATCTCAGTTTCTATGCGGCGTAGACCGACAACTGTTTTTTTGAATTGAAGCTTAATAATTTCTCTAGAATGTGTATTACTTGCTCTTCTGTTTTTTCTCGTATATGAGGAAAAAACCTGGTGAGCTGTAATTTCCTGAGAATCTGGACAAACGATTTATTTCCATGATATCTTTGTCAATTTTTGGGATAAATGTATGAAATTTTCAGTTTATATGCGAAATAATATTTTCCAGAATGTGTATTGATCAGTTTTTCTGCTTATTGACCCCTCAATTTTTAAATGAATTATAAAGTAGGATCTTTATTGGTCATATTTTCAATCAGGTTTTTTTCCTAATATACGCAGAAAAACGGAAAAGCGAATAATACACATTCTGCAAAATATTATGCCGCATGTATACTGAAAATTCCATACATTTATCCCAAAAATCGACAGAGATATCATAGAAATAAAATCGTTTGTCGATGATAATCAATAGACACTAATCGAGGTTTAAGATTTAATCTACAGTTTTGTCTACGGTGCCATCGGCCCTCAGAAGTTTTGCTGTTCGGTTATTTGAGTACATTCATTTTTTTTAATGAACTATTACGAAGTAACCCCACTATTCTGTCCATTATTTTTCAGTAAAATCTCATTACTCGATTCTTGATTTCCGTACAAGAAAATAGCAAAACTGAATCTTCCAACTTTTTTCATAAACGTGAAATATTTTCAGTATTAACAAAGAAAAAAGTTTCGTCAATATTCGCTTTGTTTTTGGAACTATTGAATTTACCTGATATTCTCTCAAATTCATTATTCTCCCAAAGTCAATAAACATTTAATAACATTGCGTATTCATCTGTCAGAAAAATGACTATAACTCAACATTTTCGTTAGGAAAATATAATAATTGAGAGAAAGCGGATTAGTGGACTACTCTTCTCCGATGGCAGCACGATCCTATCTGTTCACTTTTGAACTAGAACTCCATCAGTCCTCTTTCTCTCAATTACGCGAGAGGTAATATCTGTTTGAAGTAATATATTTTCTCGAGGACGGTTGAAGAGTCTGAAGGGCAGACAATTTTCAATATATACCATTTTCGCGTCATGAATTATTGAACTGACAACTTTTTTCGAATGAAAAATGAGATCTTTCCATCTGGAGATATTTCTGTCACAAGGAATAAGCAATTGGGAGTAAAAACGCGAAATGTTCGAAAAGGAGCTTATTACGGTATATTCCCCAATCTTCACATTATTAGCACATTCCTGTTTTTATCCTGAATGAAACATGCTCGAAGCATACATCGCTCAAAAAATTCTTTCAACTGAATCGGAGATTTCCCAAGAGCCCGTGAAGTATTTGTGATATCTTTCCTGGAAAATTTAATCTTTTGATATTACGCTTTTCTGCGGTGAGTTGTTCTGAAATGTTTACATTCATTTCGTTATTCTTTTCAGACGGCTTTTTACGCGATGAAAAATTCCCTTTTGAAATACTTCCAATGAGGCTTTCAAATAAATTAAATAGCCGGTTTCCGAGATGCGAAATGCAGAACGAATATTTCCGAAGTCATTCGTTGGATGAGTAAATTTTCGTCCATTATATTTTTGATAAATTTTCTGACCTCGATTTATCTGCTGCACTAATTACTTTCATTAGGCCCGATTTCATCTGTCGATTTAAGAATAAGTAGTTGAATTTAAATTGAAGAGAGGAATCAGGATCGCCTTACTGCATGAAGATCTCTTTCTGTTTCCGGAAATCCTTTTCTCTGGCTTTTTGCATTATTCTTCATCATTATGATCATTAGGTACCTATATGTCGAAGATAAAACAATCAGGATACAAAATTATACCAGAACAACCTTGGTAAACTAACCTAGGTACAAAACATTGTCTAATCCATTAAAATTCAAATCATTTCTATGGAATCACACAAACTGGTCCTGAAATGTTGGAGAATTACTGAAAGAATCTGGCCATTTTCCGACTCCCGAGTATGAAACATTCATACCATTGAACCATTATCCTTTTGATGATTCCGATCACCCAATTTATGGAAGTGGATCGCATAGACTATGTAACAACGGCATTAAATATGTATTCTACTATTATTGTACCACATAGGTATGATATGCATAATGTAGCCGAAACTAACAGGGATGATATTCAGACTGTGCCTCGCTGAGTAAGCCTTCACCATAAACAGGAAGTCAGCCTCGCTACCTCGATTGATTCTCTCAAGCCGCTGTTAAATATTGTACAAGCTGCTAATATCTGACCGTAAAGGATGGCAGACGTGGAATGGTGCTTCCTTGTATAGACAATGCAGAAACATTTCTTGCGCCAGCTGGGATCTTTTATTCTTCCTTTGGGATTACTGAATGATTGTTGAATTAAAACATTAGACCGGCTGGCTCTTCTCCTTTGAATGTTTTGTTTTCCTCATTCATTATTAATGAGAGGAATATCGTTATTTTCGTTGTTACTGAAACAGCGTGGTTTTCATGTCTCTTTTGGAATCTGTACAAGTAATAAAAATAAATGTTGACACTGCGTTAGGTGCATTGAACCTAACTTCGTCAGTCTACAGGTATTAGCGTTAGAATCATAAGAATAATTTTCGTCTTACATCGTATTGATATAGATTTTGTATCGGGATGGGGTTAATGTTTCGTCCAAGCTCTGCTCATAGGCATCAGACTAGCTATTATGAGCGGACCCTGCCAATGACGAAGGAGTCCAATGAATATCATCGCCTATTTCTCTCGTCTTAATTTCCACCAATTAGAAACGCGCAATTTTAAATTACAAATGGTTTCTAGATGGTAAAACTGTATGGCAGTAGCTGTCAGCAGTTTTTTCGAGTTTACCCGCGGCAAAACTTGACAGTTGTTGTTAACAAAAAGCACAATAATTGAGTTCCGTAGTATTTTGTGATTAAATAATTAACCTGTTTTTCAGTTTTCAATAAATACCTATACAGGGTGAGTCTTTGACTTGTATATATATTTCAACTGAACATTCTTGAAGTCAAAAGAATCCTTTTTTTTCATTTTCCATTTTTCCGAATTCGGCTCTGTTGAAAAGATATAGCCATTTGAAAAAAAAATTGGGCTCATTACGATCCTGCAATGATACTGGGAATTGATTCAAAGTTCATATTTCTCGTTTGAAATTGAGTTTATACATTTAGGGAATACTCAAGTACTAACCTCATTCGAATAAGAATGTTGAAAACACGATATTTCTTAACAAAAACAGTAAGTTTCATTCGATTATATCTGCAACTAAAAAGCCATATTTATTCCACCAAAATATCCTCCTTCGGTTCACATTGAGATTAGTTTGTGGGCACTGATAACTTGTTTATATTCTCCTCTTTCTCCCAAAAGTATCTAAAAAAAAATTGTTTTTACACTATTCGAACATCACTCCATTAAATTAGGTCAAATGATTAGAGGTCAATGACCTAACCTTACCCATTGAACCATATTTTATGGACTTTATCATAGAACGTTTGAGAAGACGACGCCAGATTGTGTTGATTTTCTCCACAAGGAAACAATAGGTCCTCTATCATCAACGGATGAACTAACGCAAAGGCACTAGTTTTGTTTACTTTTGGCTGATGGAGTCTTGTCGTGCCCCTTTGGAAATGTTCTGATTCTCGCCTATAGAGCGCTACGATCTTAATGCGCAAGACCAACCGTTGTTCCGTAAACCGAACAGTGGAATAGTTGGTCTGTGGTTGTTGAAGTAAGCATGCGTAAAGCGGCTTGATGGAGATTTGTCGATTTGTTTATGCACAGTGGAGAATGCGAAAAGTTGATGTGGAAAGATTATCAGTGAAATTGAATTGATGTGATAATAACCGTGAAGTGAGTTTATAAAATTCCAAGAGGATATTTTTTAGATAGAAACATCGCCACAGATTATCAGGTACCTATCATAGTATTTTTCATTAATTTCAATTTAATACGTGATTTGTATGGAATATTCATCATTAATATCCGAATTTTGTATTCCATTGACATTTTATTCTTGACAAAGTTGATAAACATTCTGACAACATTGTTACCTTGTTTAGAGTTTATTAATTTGAGCCATTCTGTGATATTGGAGAGCCAGGGTTGCATCTAGATTTTTCTTATGATTTTTGATTTTTTCGTCAAATTTTAACGTGTTCTTTCGAATTTTTTCCGGAAAAATCGGATGCCCTTATGATATTACTTTCGAAAAACAAATTAACGGTTTTGATAGTTGAATAGTTTTGCCACTTATACCGCTTATGAGCGTCTCGGCCAAATTATTCAACGTGCTGACAAGCAAACAATAAACAACATGAATAATACCTCCGCTAAAGTGTTCTATATAGAGATAACAGCGCAAATCTCGGAATACATGTTTAAGTCACATTAATGTCTTGGCGGACCTCGGCGAAGGTATCATTAAGATGAATGGCGTGTAGGGTGAAATCACGGAACGCGACCGGGTAGCGGAACAACACAGTTCCGCAGCAACTCGAAATGAGTTACAACACACGAAAGGTTACATTACGCAGATGTCTCTCTACGTTAGGGTGCGTCTTCCATGGCCTTCTGGCCCTTCTGACCACATTACTGTTCAGGGTTTCGATATTGAACCGGATTACAGAATAATATGATGACATCAGATGGAATGAAAGTCAATAGATTCATTTTCACCTTTGCATGAAAAAATGGTGAAAATATTGCATATGCATACACACTCATATCGGGTGGTTTCTTTAGTGGTGATAGAATGTTGGATAGGGATAACTGTGATTTGATAGAAGGAAGAAGCCATGTTGTTTCAACATTTCTGTTCAGTGAGCATTGACAAATTATCATGGAAAGACTCACGCCGCAACAACGTTTACAAATTGTTGAAATTAATTTTCGAAATCAGTGTTCTATTCGCCAAGCTTATAGAGCACTTCTTGAAATTTATGGGTTACATTATTGTCCATCAGCGCAGCTCTACTCGATGCAACAACAACAGCAACAAGACAAAGAACTGTACGTACAGAAGAAAATAGCGCTGCTGCGAGTGATAGTGTTAAAGGAGTTGTCTATTCGTTGACGTTCACAACAAGTTGGACTCCGTCTTCACATGGAAAATTTTGCGTGGAGATCTTGGTCTACACCCATACAGGATGCAAAATTTGAACAGGATATCTTCTGACTACAGCAATCTACAGATGAAAAAACTTCTTCGGGTATATTCCAAAAAAGAACCTTTTCAAATCTTGCAGATCAAAATTCTTTTTTATGAACTCACTGCGAATTTCTAATCAATAAATTTGATTCGCAACCTGAATTCTCTGAAGTAAGAATTCCAGACATTCAACCTACACAGGTATCCTGAATTTTTCCAAGCTATTTCATAATTACGAAAGACATAGTCATTACGTTCGCCTTTTTTCTACCCTCAACAAGTGGCCGTGGACACGCACAGTACTAACGATCATTTCGCCTGTCACGGTTGAGTACACATGTCCAAAAATTTAACGACACTAAGAATTTCCACCACCATATCCTGCAGAGAAACTGACCAAGTCATTATTTTGTTGAAACAAGTTATTATTTTACCATTAATAACCAATAATAACTTCATACAGTCATGTCAAATTTTGCAAATTATATTTCCAATGAGTTTAATATTGCAACCTCGTTTGAAGAATGAGGTTAACTTCGTAGCTAACTGACGGTTAGGTTTCTTTTGTGTCTATTTTGTGAGAGCAGTAATTCTTCAGGATAAACTATTATTTTACTGATATGTATTTAACGACTTTCTTATTCTCACTTTGATCCAAATAATTTTTGCTTCTTACAGTTCCAAAATCTCGCGAAGACTTTTTGGAATGGTCCATCCCTGTAAAATCCTTCAGAGTTTCAGTTTGTTCCTCCTCCAAAACCACAGAAAGGTCCTGGGGCAGTAGGTGGCGTTTGTGCTCCCTTTCAGACTAGGGTGCTGTCCTCTTCGTTTCCTTCGATTCCTGAGTGACCAGGAATCCAGACTAAAGAGACCTTGTACATTGTTGTTCTTGCCTACTATTTGACGCCATATAGTTTTTAATTTTGGGGATATGTTAAGTCACAAGGTTATTATGCTGATAATCCTAACAAATGCGCAATTAGAGAACGAGTCATAAGGGTCAAGGGTCATTTGATTGATGTTCCTATTTTCCATACCTTATGGCCATAATTTATGTGTTATTTTATTCTCGAGTTGGAAAACCCAGTTGTTCACGGACGTCTACTCAGCATGGAAATTATCCGACCATGTCTATACTTTCTAACAATTGCGGGTTTTACAACTTATGTCGAATGAAGTAGCAAGACCTATGAAAATGAAATTGCCAATTTAGCCCTCAATTATCGAAGTAAATAGAAGTTACCTAGTAGGCAGGTTGGCATGACCTCGCAATTAGAAAAGTTTCTATTCGTCACTGAAGCTGGCAAGCAAGCCGATGCAGTAATTCTTTTTATAACTTATTCAGGAAAACGTGAAATTATACTTGCGAGCTTTATGTGTTCAAGAAGAAAATTTCAGGGTTTGAGGACCAGTGATTTTGGGTCATTAAAAAGTCGTTTCGTGGAAGACTTTTCGAAATGGTGGTTTGTTAAGTAACTGATTCGGAGCGTGATGGCGATATTATATGTTCCGTTATTGAGTTCCTAGAAACTTGTTCTCCAAAATAGGTCGAAAATTCGGGTTGAGTTCCTTCACCTTCCATAGAAAAATTGAGGTTTCATCCCTTATATCAATTTACCCGGAAAAATTTGACGAATTTGACGAAATTAATTTCAAGAATAATCTGAATGCTCCTCTGAATTCAATATCATCGAATATTATTCCTTCTCTGGTCTTTAAACGAGTTTACAGTGTTGTCAGAATATTTATCAACTTTGTCGAGACTTAAATCGAATGATGGAAAACGTTGATGTAGAGATATTTTAATAATAAAATCCCACAAATGTGGGAGATGAAATTGAACACCAAGAAGCATTTAATACGCACAGTTTTTATTAAAAATTCATTGTTACCGGTCCATATTGAAGTTAAATGTCGATGAAATACACAATTCGGATATGAAGGACGAATGTCGTTACAAACCACGTACATTTAATTGAAATCAATGAAAAATAAAATGATGCCTTATAATCTGTGGCGATGTTTCTATCTAAACAATATCCTCTTGGAATTTCATAAAGTCGACACTACACGGTTAATATTATATAAATTCACTTCACATAATAATCACATTATAACAATAATTTACTGAATGTATTTAGTACTTCACATAATGCTTACAGTTTGTTTATAGTTGGCAGCGCCTCCAAGGGTAATTGAGATAACCAATCCGCCGGTTTTCGCTATACGCATGCGTCGTGTAATTTCGCGGCAAAGTTGATTTATGATGGAAACGGCAGAATTCATAGATATTCATACTGTTTCGTGAAAAATCTTTAGCCTCAATTAAAATATCAGCAAGCTGATAACATATTCTTGAAATTTCTGTGCAAATATTCACAGAATGGATACAAAATAGATAGGGTTAGGTTGTTTAATAATGAATTCTGATAATCTGAATAAAAAGTTTTTCTTCATGAGATTGTTTGGGAATTTCGAGGAAAATATGAACAAGTTATTGGTGTTTACAAACTTATCTGCAGAAAAATCGAAGAAGGAACTTATTTTGGTGGGAGAAATGTGGCTTTTCAGTTGCAGATATAATCCGATGAAACTAGCTGTTTTTGTTGAAATTATTGTGTTCGCAACATTTTTATCGCAATAAGGTTAGTACTTAAGTATTCCCTAAATGTATAAACTCAATTTCAATCGAGAAATATGAACTTTGCATCAATTCCAGAGAATCATATCAGAGACGTTATTAGCCCAATTTTTTCAAATGAATTTATCTTTTCAACAGAGCCGAATTCGAAAAAATGGAAAATGAAAAAAAGGTTTCTTTTGGCCTCACGAATCTAGAGTTACAATATATGTACAAGTCAAAGACTCACCCTGTATATACTTCCTTCGATTGGATCCACCAACATGAATTCGATCAGTATTTCTAGATTTCTCGAGATAATACTGTCGAATATGATACCGTGTCTCTCGATAATGTCAAAATATTGACATTCGAGGTATGTCACCTGCCACCATCTTACAGCAAACCCACAATTTGCACAACATAAAGGATAAAATGCTGAGCGAGCACTTAATTAAATCTGCTCGGTAATTACCCAATTACCGAGAATAAACAAAGGGGGTATGCGTGCAAATATAGAGCGGCTGGAACGAGGTTGTGAAAAGCTGCCTATACGTCAATAAGGGTTCAACTTATCGTGACAGGCCATATAAACCCGACGGACTGGCTCAATTCTAGCCAGACCTCTGTAATTTGTGGAGTACTAATGGGGTCCGTATCGCTGACCACCTACCTCAGACGATCGTATCGATATTAAACTATATATAAAAGTAATATCGAGGCAATAAAAGGATATTTGCATACACAGTATAAGAATACAATGCTCGTGCGTGTTGCTGATTCCATAAACGTTGTAGTTTTTCAGTACGTTCCTGTGGTCTTGTTGGATTTATGGCACTATGAATTACCGGGAATTGAGTACTCAATGGGTAGGGATATCTGGGAGCTGGACGATAAGAATCAATTCTGCTGAATTGTGGAAATACTATGGGTTCTAGCAGAAACAATAATCCCTACATTAAATGCATACCAGCCTTCTCGACATTCATAGTGAGCCATGACAGAGCATGAGTTTTTTGGGTTTTGCAAGAAACTCAAGCAATGCACAGGGACATACGAGGATATATTGAAAAATTCTTAGCCTACTATAGAACCGAATTTTATTACTCAACATATTTTCCTCTTAATTGACTACATTTATTACACCGAACCTGCAACGTCTCTAGACCTTTCAAAAAAAATGTTTCTTCTTGCTCTGCAAACCAGTCCTCCACAGCTTTCATTACCTCCTCGTTGGAAGAAAATTTACGACCTTTTAAATTTTTTTTTAGTTGAAGAAAGAGATGTTAGTCGGACGGCGCCAAACACGGTGAATAAGGGGGATGTTCTAGTAATTCTAACCCTAAATCACGAATTTTTTGCATGGCAACATGATATTTGTGTACTGGGGCGTTGTCCTGTGAAAACAAAACCCCTTTGGATAGCTTTCCGCGTCTTTTCTCTTTAATTTTTTTCCGTAGAGTGGTCAGTAATGTCGAATAGTAATATCTAGTTACTGTTCTACCCTTATCCAAAAAATCAATCATGATTACTCCATGGCAATCCCAAAAAACTGAAGCAAGAACTTATCCAGCAAATTTATTGACACGAAACTTCTTAGGTCTTGGAGAACCAGAGTGTCGCCATTCCATCGATTGTTGCTTTGTTTCTGAATAGTAGAAATGTACCCAAGTCTCATCCATAGTAACATTTCGGTTTAAGAAGTCTATATCGTTTTCAAATCGAGCACAGATCGAACGCGGTGCTTCTACCCTTGCACGCTTTTGGTCAACATTCAAACATTTGGGGATCCATTTTGCAGAAATTTTTCTCATGTCCAAATTGACGTGAACTATATGATGAACGCGTTCGTATGAAATCTTCAGTGCTTCAGATATCCGTTTGAGCCCAATTCGACGGTCTGATAAAATCATGTCATGAACTGCACCGATATTTTCGGGGACTGACGCTGAAACTGGCCTTCCCGATGGGTCATCATCTTCAATGGGAAATTTACCTCTTTTGAAGCTAGCGGTCCAATTTTTCACGGTCGCATATGAAGGACATTGATCACTAAAGGTATTAAGCATATCTTCGTAAATCTGCTTACCTCTTAACCCTTTTAAATACAGGTACTTGATGATGGCTCGATACTCCAATTTTTCGATTTTTACAATTTCGTTGGACATCTTTTTTTTTAGTTATTGCGTAGCTCTGGTTCACTTTTCTGACACTTTATTGTTCGTTGATATGGTATCGCAATATTTTGTTTATGCATGGAACTGGTCTAGGCTAACTAGATATCAATACATCTTCGTATACTCGATGCTGAATGTTTTCACAAAAAACCTCGCGTTTCTTGAGAAAACCTGAGAAAAGGACGTCGTGAGGACTAGAGTTCCTGATTTCAAGCTCTTTAACTGTTATTCTTGCTTATTTGATGTTTCGATATGGTTCGTGGTTGTTATACCAATAAAAACTTGTAGAAGACATTTCGCCATTTTGCTGAAGAATTTTCCATA
The DNA here is from genome assembly GCA_910592335.1 of Adalia bipunctata. NCBI lineage: Eukaryota > Metazoa > Arthropoda > Insecta > Coleoptera > Coccinellidae > Adalia > Adalia bipunctata. The sequence continues at coordinate 6,551,563 of OU342955.1, read as the reverse complement.
CTTCGCCTTTTATTCAACCACATCATTTATTAAGATTAAAAGTTATTTCTGCATTTGAATGAATTGATACATTCTTCCATTTGAGGAACAATGACGCAAAATCACATCGACTGATGAAACTCAGGTGAAATGAGACAAGGGAATACTGCCAGATATAATATTTGATGATAGTAACACCAAAAGTTATTAAAATATTCCTCCTGATATTCATAAAGTGAGTGCCCGTGAAGAAGATGAGCGTTGAATAATTTCCTCATTTCGGTCGGCGTATCTTCTCTGAAATCGCAATTTTTCTTGATGCATAAGGGAAAAAGCCAATTTCCCGACAAGCTGTGTCGTTTATCTTTAATTGGATAGAAGGGGTAGTTAATGTTAATTGAGTTTGGCTGGCCGCAATTATTCCACAGTGTATACTCCGGAATTGATAAAACTGACCAATGAAAGCGAGAGGACCAGGCGTATAACCGAGCCTCCGGTGAATTATCTCCGGAAAATTGTATAGAAAAGGTCCAGGAACACGTACGCTGTGAGTTATCTGAATTCTCAGATGTCCTTCGGAATGGCAGGCAAAGCGGTGCGCTAAGGAGATTTTGAGATTGACAAATAATTTAATTGGGTACTTATCCTTGAAAAGCTCGATCAGTATACATCTACTCTAAAAATACTGCCTATTTAAATGATTCGAACATATCTTGGGTCTGGCCATCACTCTTTCACTGGCGATGTAAAGATACTAGATACTAGCATTGTTTCAAAGCTCAAAAAGTGAACCTTCATTTCGGAAACGTTAAATTTATTTTTCCGAACTCAACTCATTCCAACTGTTCATCGAATTCTTGTTCATACAGGGTGAGTCTTTGACTTATACATATATCTTAAGTGTAGATTCCTCTCATCAAACGAAACACTTTTTTCTCATACCATTTTTCAAAATTCGGTTTGGTTTGGAAGATACAGGGTGTCGAAAATACATGAAAAAAACACTTTTCTGTTTATATCTTCGGAACCGTTATTTCGAATGAACTGAATTTTGGTTGAGTTTTTACTCTATTCATGGTGCATATTCCTCAATCGAAACCTATTCAATATCTCTACTTGTATAAAAGTTTACTTTAAAAAGATAAACAGTTCATATTTTCGAAAGAATCAATCAGAAACTAAAAGTATTCCTATTTTTTTTCAATAAAACTCGTCGTTTTCGAGTTATTTCCAATTTTACCCGGAGAAATTTGACGAAAAATTAATTTCAAGAATAATCTGAATGCGTCTCTGAATTAAATATCATCGAATATTATTCCTTCTCTGCTCTTTGAACGAGTTTACAATGTTGTCACAATATTTATCAACTTTGTCGAGATATTTTAATAATAAAATCCCACAAATGTGGGAGATGAAATTGAACACCAAGGAGGATTCAATACGCACAGTCTCTATTGAAAATTCATAGTTACCGGTCCATATTGAAGTTAAATGTTGATGAAATACAAAATTCGGATATAAATGATGAATCTCGATACAAACTACTCATTAAATTGAAATTAATGAAAAATAATACGATACCTGATAATCTGTGGCGATGTTTCTATCTAAACAATATCCTCTTGGAATTTTCTAAACTCGACACGGATTAAGATTATATTAATTCACCTCACATAATAATCCCATTAGAACAATAATTCACTGAATGTATTCAGAACTTCACATAATGTTAACAGTTTGTTCAGAGACTCTGGTTTGTTATTGTTTATAGTTGGTCTCCAGATAACCAATCGGTTTTCGCTCTACGCATGCGTGGTAAAATTTGGCGGCAAAATCGATTTATAATGGGAACGGCAGAATTCATAGATATTTATAGCACGGTACACAAACGTATCGTGATTTATACGATGTTTCGTAAAAAATCCTTAACCTCAATGGAAATATTAGCAAGCTGACAACACCTTCTTGAAATTTCTGTGCAAACATTCACAGAATCGATACAAATTAGATTAGTTTAGGTTGTTTAATGATAAATTTAAATGAAAAGTATTTTTCCATGATATTGTTTGGGAATTTCGAGGAAAATATGAACAAGTTATTAGTGTTTACAAACCAATCTGCAGAAAAATCGGAGAAGGAACTTATTTTGGTGGGATAGGTAAATGTGGATTTTTAGTTGCAGATATAATCCGATGAAACTAGCTGTTTTTGTTGAAATTATCGTGTTTGCAACATTTTTATTCCAATAAGGTTAGTAGGTACTTGAGTATTCCTTAAATGTATAAAATCAATTTCTATCGAGAAATATGAACTTTGCATCAATTCCAGAAGATCATTTCAGAGACGTAGTCAGCCCAATTTTTTTCAAATGGCTATATCTTTTTAACAGAGCCGAATTCGGAAAAATGGAAAATAAAAAAAAGGTTTCTTTTGACCTCAATAATCTTCAGTTAAAATATATGTTCAAGTCGAAGACTCACCCTGTATATCAGTAGGGAAACTCCAACTCTTCTTCTCATCTGAAAATAAAACATCCAAACTATGGGACCAATTATCTTGTTCTATCCTTGTTCTCACAATGTTACATCAGGAATATGGAATAAGTATCCATCTATGTGACATTCATATTATAATGTCTTGTCCCCTCCTTGGTCTCAAAATGATATACCAATATACTACGAATATGGAACAACATGCTCTATATGTTACATGGAAATTATAGAACAGTTACATCACTATTTCATGGTGTGGATATGACTTGTATACATCACAGTTACCTATCAATTATCGGATCAGTTTTAATAGCCGTTACAGAAAACGGAGATGTCACAAAGTTCTCAGTATTTCATCTATCCAGATTATATCATAGAGATGTAACTGATCCCCAGAGTTGATTTCATTATTTTTATTTCTGATGTTCGTCTAGATATTTTCATTTTTCTTGAGCATGATGTGGCTGACTTTTGAATATTTTTATCATTGTACTACAGAATCATCAGCTGTTTTCGAATTCCAGGGGATAATATTCATCATTCAAACGTAGCACTTTTCCTTTCCCTCCGTAGTGCCCTGAGGAAACTACTTCAAAAAGCAATCTACATAACCTACACATTTTTTGTTTATCGAATAACATCCTATTTTATCGCTCACTTAATATTCCGGCAAATATTTGACGGAACATTTTTTCAATTTGCATGCCTCAGCGAATTCATGAGTTGCCACGTACCTACGTGTTCATCTTGTCTTCTGTTCGTACAGAAAGCTTGTACACGAAAAAATCAGAGTAACATCGTTACATCAGAAAGTGAGCAATCGGAGCGTAGTTGAAAGAGCCCATGCATTATTCATGGGAGACCCTAAATTGGACCAAATATCACAATGAGGAAGTTTCGTGAAAAATGTGAGGCGTACACTATACTTCGGGGATCTCTAAATCCCAGTAATCGAAACGCTGTAATGTATAATGAATCTCTGAGGGTTTCCGCTTCAGATCTTGCCAGAAAAATGGGATATTCGAACTCGGGCATTCACGCTTGCTGGTAAGGGATTGAATATGGCCAGCATGCACCTATATGTAGACACAAATGTAGGATTTCATCTCCATCGATTGTACATAATTGTTAAATATCTCTGTCATTTCTGAATCTCGTGTGTGGGACGCTTTATTTTGTACCCAAGATGAGCGTGACATTTCTGATTTGCGTTTAAAGACTCCGATGTGTAAGCTTTTCGAGTCTCGGATGTGGAGCATTTATCTTATAATTGAAAGGAATTCATGAGTGCAATATGAGATTTTGCAGTGGAACCATTTCTTAGAACAAGATAAATGGACCAATTTAGGCTCAAGTGTTTCTTGTTGGCTCAAAGGCACCTTGATGATTCACTTGGCTGTTGCTTATTTCATTGGCTCAAGTCGTACAAGAAGTTACACCTTTTTTCTCAAGCGCATAATTGCAGATGTTTGATAGTTGATAGTCGGGAAGTCGGTAGAAAGTAAAGACGGAGGTAGTTATTGCCATGCGAGACGGAATTAGATCTTCGAAACGGTAAAAGATCAATTCATTTGTTAAGCGTAAAGACGTTTTCTATCTCACGAAGTTATAACTGTATATAAACTGTATATAGACAGTTTATTATTATTATTACAATCAAGAACAAGAGTTGAGGAAGTTATTCCTATAAACTCAAAAAACACTGCATTCCTATAAACTCAAAAACAATGCGGTAGCAGTGTTAACATGTTAAACTAAAGAAGTAGATCTCGCATCGAAGAGGTCCAGGGCGTTTTTGGAGCCATGGATAGAGAGATACAGATAGAGAACTACAGGAAGACGATAGACGAAAAATATACAAACCTACATAAATATCTTTTTATTCAATCACCTCAACATATTCAATTCGAATAGCTGTCTGAAATAGACTATTGGACCAACTGACTTCTGAAATTTTAGATGTGTGTGAAATTTATCTCAAAAGTCACTTCTGGGAATGATTGAGAAGGACCAATGTTCTGTCTCGTTTTTTTCGGAGGAGAAAAATGTTGCTAAAATCATCGGAATAGTAAATTTCACGAGCACCACAACGCGTACGTTTATAGCGTTCTAAATTTTCTGTTTCGTTTCAGTACAACGAAGCCCAAGAGGAGCGGAATGCCCATCTGTCTTTCAACCGCTATTCTAAATCACGAAAAATAAATTGAAATACGTTCCTGTTCGAACCTATGGCAGCTTCGAGAATCCGGATTTAAGAGTAGGAGTATTATTGTACGGTTTCTGTTAACCTCTGTGACATCTCGTTTCAGGCCTTTCACTGTAAGTCTTCTGTTTCCATCAATTGTAAGGAATATACAACATTCCAACACACCTTTTTGGGTACCATTGAATAAAGCTATTTTGTCATGTACGTTTTTATGCACATTCGCATCATGAGACGTTCTTCGTACAGGGTGGGCGCAATCTGGAAGAGCTCTGGATATCGTTTTTGAGGAGCTCGTTCTTTCAAAACAAAGGCTACATGATTTCGTCACCATTTCAAAATCAGCATCATCCCTGAAGCAACAATTGAACTCAAGCTATGTTGTTCGTGGAGCGTCTAATTCCATCAAAAGATTTAATTATGTACGAACATTTGCAATTGATTGAGTTATTATTCTCATCATCTATTCCTAAACTTAAAATTTTGATCAAATAACAAACTAAAATATTCTTCATCCTATTCAAAACAGTTTGATCATGAACAATGAAAGTTTTGTTGGTTTTGTAATTGTATGTTATGATTCGGTACGCAAGTGCGAGCAATCCTAAAGATAAGATTTTTATTTCAAAGATAGTTACGAAAAGGCGGAGGATGTGGTTATTATTGAAATCTTCATCGTTTGATCCTCGTGATTCTGATCAAAACATATTAAGTCCAAAGTGATAAGATTATTGAATTGTCATCAGCCTCAGCCCAAAAAAAGTGAAAGAAATTCTATAAATTCAAAGCCATAACAAGTGACTCACAGATTTTCTCGAATTAAAAGGATGAAAATTCTCATTTCGAATATCAGTGGGAGGATGAACAGGTAAAAATCACACCCTCAAGCCCCAGCCGAGTATAAACTGCATATTGTCATCTATTCATCCCTTCCTGAAAGCTTTTCGACAAACGTTCCTGGAAATTCCAAGCCAGCGAAAATCCCGCTCTTTCACGATCAAAACACAAATGCCGCTGCCGCGCGTGCGCTCGTAACTTACCCGCCGTCTTCAACGTCTGGCGGCGTGTTGGCCTAACAGCAGGAGGCTACTACGGGATGGCAAAAACACACCACCGCCAGTTGATATGCGGCACTTGGCGGCTGATAATCGAAAATTAGATCGCAATGGCCCGATATTATCGCGACGGGTTTGTCGGCGTAGTTCTCACGATGGCTGGACTACTCGTCTCATCGGCTGATTTCTTAGGTAGGATAAGGGAAAGTTGGGGGTTTGCCGGGCAGATTCTCATGCTTTTTTAGATCGCTAAATCAAGTGACTGTCCTTACTCCTTGATTATTTTCGGTGACTTTGGATTATACGCTATCATTATCAAGATTTAGTTTTATCTTGAGTGACAACAATCAACGATATGATCTGTGAAATAGTTTAACAGAAATATCTACACTACATTAATGTTTTCACAAAATTAAACCATCCGCGATAAGAAAATAGGGTCAAATTTGGCACCTTAGATCCCTTCGGCAACATTTATCGAATCAAGAAATATAAATACAAAAAGAACCAGAAAAAAATAGCAATCGTAAAAAATATAATCTCATTAAAATGCATGGTGTTTCACTGAACTACTAGAATGTATTTTTGTTGAAACTTCTGGTTAAATGAAAATGAAATTAAAGCAGTTCACTCTCATGCTAATGTAAAAATGATCTAGTGGTAAATATATCGTTGTGGTAATTTTCCGCCAATAAGTTTATCAACACAGGGTAAGTCTTTGATTTCTACATTTTTGTTATTTTTCAAAATTGAGCTTTGACAATCCTCTCCAAAAATGTACTGAATTTTGGTGAAGATATTATTCTTGTTAGGAAGAATTTTGCCTATTCAATATTTTTTCTGATATACAGCATGACGGACTCTAAAATTCACAAAAATTTAGATAACTTTGAAACTGTGAACATTGGATAATTTGAAAAGCAACGACAGATGTGGGAAATGAAAATATTCATAAGTTTTTTGCATTTTGCATAAAATATGTCATTTTCGGGAAATTTCTCATATTATCCGAACAGATTAGTAAAAAAAATCGTAAATTTAATCGTGATTTTGGATTCGTAGCTGAATTTTGAATTCCATAGAACTCAATTCCACAATGTTATCAATTTTTCAATCAATTATAAAGGAGTACTGATATATTCAAATATCAGTAAATTCATATTATAATCATTTCCTCATTTACTTCTATATTGATGCAATGATGCAAATGTTCTGTATTGAATTGGTTTCAACATCTCCAATGAATCGATCATTCAGACTTGTCCTTTGAATGTTGATACTAATTTCAAAGATAGACCCGATTATCACAACGGGGAAGTACGTACAAAATGACAAAGGGTTTTATTTTAGAAGCATAACTTGTTAGTAGTGAATTATACTGATGTCATATTCTACACCTATGATCGTTGGTCCTTTCTTTATAAAATCTAATCAACCTTTATGAAATGAAAGTATCAAAAAATAAAATATTCTCAGATAAATTGGGATGAACGAAATTCATTTTGTCCGCATGCTATGGAAAAAAATGACATACCGGCTACAGGCAACTGTAGTTTTCTACTTATAGTTACAAAACTACTTCAAAATTCACCAATGAAACGCTTGGTTCTTCTAGGAACATCAGAACAAGATGCGTGAGCCCAATGCAACCAATGCATGCATCGTAGCCATTTTTTTTCAGGGCTTATCCTGGAGAAGAATGTTTTTTTTTCCTGTTCTCAATCGGAAAAAAAGGTCATAACAAGAGACCGATGGACAGTCGTCTTCATCATCTCGAAAGTTGCTAGGAACAGTTTCTTCTTCATTGTTAATAATGCTCTAGGGACTTTTCTCCTTTTCTTTGAGGGAGGTATAGGCTTAAATTTTGATTTGATTGTAATCATATTTGGTGTAGAAGTTGAAACTACGTACGTTTATCGAGTCTTCGGCTCACTTTGGCCTCGTCCACTTATGAAAAGTCCTTTAGTGATTGGAAGAACTTCCCCATAGGATCAGCAAGAGTAGGTTAAGATGCATTGCCTTTATTAGCCGTAGATGGATATTTTGTTATGAAAATGTTAAGACGAGTCCTGTCTCTTTGTTTGCTGATGGAGCCTGGGATGAATGGTCTCGGTGTTGTCCGGTAGATACGGTTAATTCAGCTGAAATACCTATGTCATTTTGTCAGTTCGATGTATATATGTAACGTAAAGCGTTATAAAACTAGAAATATATCGAATAAATACAAAAAGTATATTTAACATAAAAAAAGCTTTGTGAATACAATGACAAATAAGTGAAGTTCGAAATGAATGCAATGAAAATGAAAAAAATGGCGAAAACTGGCCATTTCTTCCAACAATTTGGCGCAATGAAAAAAACTCGTGACCTACTGATTTCTGTTATCACTCATAACGACCAAATGAACTAGTAACTAGCGCTTGCGAGTTTTCAGAGTCGTGTGGTATGGTAGACACAGAATAACTACACCCCTGCCTAGAGAAATTCTTCAGAATACGGTAACGGCTTCACATTCGACAATCGGATAAACTTGGATTATTGGCAACTGAGTTCGATGCTAAAAAATATTCTACATTTAAAATCAGAGAAATGACGTAGAAATGCATAGAATTTCAATGTATTTTCCGTTGAAACTGATAATATTTTGATTCTCTATTTTCGGTAGCGAAGTCATCTTCCATATTCAAAAATATCCTTCAATAAGCCCCAGATAGAATAATTTCCTTAATACTGCAAATAAAAACCAAGCAGTCGCTTTCTCACATAAATTGAAGAAAAACAATATCGGTAGTAATGGACAAGAGCGAAGGTTCCTTATTTTAATTATGTGATACTGCGAAATAGGAGAAAACGAAATGGCATCGTTCGCATCTCTGAGAAATACAATTTGTAATTCGACGACTGGAATTTCATCTCGAGCTCGTCTTGTCGCGAGTTTTTTACGATGTGTTGTGTTTACGAAGAATTAAATGAGCGGATTTATATTTCCATTTCTTTTTACTTCATTTTTACGGTGTAATGAAATGTGGGATATATTTTTATGTGACATAGAGAAGTGCGACATTCGAAAAAAATAATATTTCCTAATTTCCATTGAATGTGAGATGTATATTCTTTATGTGTATAAATATATTAGGGGTCTTTACTTGGCGTTACAATAACACAAGCTGATTAGACATTTATCAAGGCATTAGTGATCGTTTTAGACAAAACTGTGCATACGCTGAATTATTTATGATCGTAATCGTGATAAACTACGAAGGAACCCTTCGAATATGAATAATACGATACAGAGAAAATCTCGGTAAGTTCACAAAGGACATCAACAAATGCGGAAAATCTAATCAGCAAATGCATTCTTCGAACAAAAAATAATTTTATACATTGACAATCCGCTCACTTCAATCCCCACTTTTCCTAATGGATTAACCTTCTTAGAATTAATTCATTGGCGATGCATGCCTTCAAGGATCACGCACAAATGCATTTAGTAATGCGGTCTATAAATCTCGATCAAGTCGGCCCGTTGTGAAATCCGCCTCCCATTCATGGATATTATGATATTGAACGAACAGAATAGGGAAGGCAGGGAAACAGTCAATATTTATAACATATGTATTAGTGAGATTTATTGCGATAAACAAATAGGGGTTTATAATACATTTATAGCGTGAGTAGAAATTTGGAATATCTATTATCGGACAGGTGTTAATAAATATCATAACTGCGTGGATACGCGTCGATAACTGAATATTGGGAAGTTTATCTAATTGGAGTTCGCTTTGAAATATATATTTTCAATTCTGCTTTTATCGTTCCCAATATAAATACAGGATATGGTATGGGAATCCAACCCATACTTTCTCGCCTATTTCGAATTGAAATTAACCATTTGATAGATGGCAAGTTTCAATTCATGATACATTTGTATTCGGATCAATCAGAATATTAAACTCCGATGATAATTCTACAAGAGGCACTGAGAAAATTTGTTATAGACGTAACCAGCAAGGGCCATATTCCTGAAATCAAAATAGCTGATTTTTTGGTGGATTATCAGGGTGAGTCTTTGACTAGTACATATATTTTAACTGTAGGTTCCTCTCCTCAAACGAAACTCTTTTTCATTTACAATTTTTCGAAATACTTCACAGGGTGTCGAAAATCCATGAACAAATTTTGCTTTCCACATCTTTGGAACAGTCATCTCTAATGAACTGAATTTTGCTCTATTCATGGTGCATATTTCTCAATCAACACTTCAATATTTCTCCTGGTATAATTGTTACAGCGCAGCCGACTCATAAATCCACGCAAAATACTATAAAAGTACTCGAAAAAAGAAACGGTTCATATTTTCGAAAGAATGAATCATTTTAGAGAATAACAGTATTGTTATGTTTTTTTTTCAATGAAACGCGTCGTTTTCTAGTTATTCCTAATTTTATCGATGAAATTTGAAGAAAAAATCATGAATCTCAAAAATAATGTGGATGCTTCTTTGGATTTTGAACATCACCAAAGCGAAGAAAAATTATGAACCCTGATCGCACTACAAGTTAACAATGTTGTCAGAATATATATCAACTCGAGAATAATTCTCTATGATGGAAAAACGTTTGATTCAGAGATATGTAATTATAAAATCCCACAAATGTGAGAGATAACATTGAATTCTAAGAAGCATGAAATTATACATTCTATACGCACAGTTTCCATTTAAAATTTATTGTTATCGGTCCATCTTCCATGAAAATATTGAAAGTATAATAATAATTATAATAATTAATAAATATAATAATTATATATATATAATTAATTCAGATATATAAATGATGACTTTCGTTACGAACCACGTAATCGATTGAAATGAATGAAAAATGAATTGATACTTAGCACTAAATATTCTGTTGCGATGATTATATCTGAACAATGTCCTCTCATATAATTTGCAAAAATCTTAACTGGAACAATCGAACTTCCAACTAAGAAAAAGCTTGTGAACAACAAAATATGCCAATTTATATACGTGAATTTTATGAATTCGACACTACACAGTGAATATTACATTATTTCTTTGAATGTCTTCACCTTATCATCATCAGATCGAAGAAAAATGCCTACAATAATCAGTTTCTCCTTTCATAACAACATAGAGAAGGCACATCACAGATCAGTGATTTTTATATATCAAGAGCTCTGTGAAATATTCATCAAAGATTATTGTTTTGAATACAAAATGGGTTGTATTTGTTTTGAATAATTTGTTGTACCAATGGACCACTAATAACACGCTTATCTTCTTCAACGTCGAATATATTGATATGCTTGTCAAGCAAGAAAAGAGCAGCTGTTTTAGTATTTATTCGAACAATCTTCATTCTGAATTTCTCTTGGATTGTTCTGGCACAAGCGTCGATATTTTAAGACACAACAGACACCTCTGAGACCGCTCAACGCAGAAATTTCCATTCCAATTTTCTTTTCATTTTCGTCGCATACACCGTATCGGTTAGGAATTCCCCCTGAACGCAAAGGAATCGAAAAACAACCGATCTATGAGGGTGAGAAATTGTTTCGAAGCAACGGTTAACATCATACCTAGTTGTGTTACTAGAGAAAGCCAGTCGACCGCGATATTGTGTCCCGAATGTTCAATTTTCCACCTGTTTTGGAGGGAGCCTATTTTCGTTCCGTTTTATAGACGAATCATTATTTGTTTTATTATGGAAAATTTGAGTATTGCGTGTTTCCGTATAACACGGCAGGAACGATTCCTGAATAAATCTGGTGAGAAGTTGGTGGAAATGTAAAGAAACTCTCGTGACAACATATCTTTATATAAACGCATAAAGAGGGTATCCAATTCCAACTTCTGAATGGAAATTCTGATTGACAAGGTGCAATAGATTGAGTTCTTATCTGAATCAACGCCAACCTAATTTTCGATTCAATTGATAAAGTAGTAGTATCATTGAGTTTGAATATTCAGTAATAAAAATACCAAAACCCTCGGTGAAGCAGTTACATGGTTGTTTGGTCGTCCTCATCCAAAAAATATGAAAGGGTTTTTGGAAAAGGTCAGTGATTCACATACGAAACATGGAAGGAACCTTTTCTTTTGTTCCTGCGAGTCTCGTGGGTTTTATTTTCGGACATTCAATGACAGAGAAGTCATTCTGCATATTAGTAACTATGTCTATTGGTTATGTTCGTCATATTCTTGACATGAGGTAGTATACTGTAAAAATGTTAAATGTAAAAATCCACTGAAACTGGAGTAGTTATACTTCGAGAACTGAAAGAACTGTTTTACTGAAGTATAGCACAAACTTGATTTTCATACGCTCTCTTAAGAGACCTGATAATGTTTTGATTAATATCTATGAACTTTGTTCATTGTTCTGAATGCCCTATTTATACTATTCCATCAATGGATTTTCATTTTATCCAAATATGAAGCCGAGGATATTTTCTCTGATGCTCAGAGCTTCAGAACAAAACTCGAAAATGAAATATCGAAAAAATTAAAACGAAATAATTCATTAGTTATGGGGGCTACATGGACGATTCTGGTATCAAAATGTGGGTTTTCGAAGCCGCTCTATTCAATTACAGAGCCCTAACCATTATGGTTTAGATTTTCATCTGCGAAATGGTATTTTTCTAAAATTGGAAATTTCAAATCGTCATATCTCCCGTTTCTTCAGTCGCATTCACATAAGGGTTGTATATTGTTAATCGGCATTGTCCAAAGTATCTCTGTAAACCATAAAATCCATTTCGAAAACCCCAAATTATTGGGTGAAAAATGCATAAGGGGTATGACCGCCTAAAAACCCCATATTTGCCATCAACACGAACTCCCTGGAAAATCTAATAGTGTTATTCAATCGATTATGTCTTCAACCCATTGGAATCTTCCAGAATACTAAATTTGGTGATCCCTATCACTCATACTTTGAGGGCTCTGAGCTTCATAACAAAACTCGGAAATGAAATATCGAAAAAATTAAAACGAAATAATTCATTATTTATGAGGGCTACATGGAAAATGTAGGTTTTCGAGGTCGCTCTATTCAATAAAGGACTTTCCAGAGCCTTAACTATTATGGTTTAGATTTTCATTTTCGAAATGTTATTTTTCGAAAAATTGGAAATTTCAAATCGTCATAGCTCCCGTTTCTTTAGTCGCTTCCACATTAGGATTGTATGTTGTTCATCAGCATTGTCCAAAGTATCTCTATAAATAATAAAATCGATTTCGAAACTCTCAAATTTTTGGGTGAAAAATGCATAAGGATTATGACCCCTGAAAACTCACCCATACTTTGAGGGCTCTGAGCTTCAGAACAAAACTCGAAAATGAAATATCGAAAAATATTAAAACGAAATAATTCATTAGTTATGAAGGCTACATGGACGATTTTGGTATCAAAATGTAGGTTTTCGAGGTCGCTCTATTCAATAAGAAACTTTCCAGAGCCTTCACTATTATGGTTTAGATTTTCATCTGCGAAATGGTATTTTTCGAAAAATGGAAATTTCAAATCGTCATAGCTCCCGTTTCCCTTTTGATGCACCTTCAAAAACTGCACCGAGATTTTTTGCTTTGGTGATTGTGGAATGTCAGCATGTTATTTAGATACAAGCTTTTTCTTGGCGGCAATCTTCTAGAGGAGAAGGTACTGACACAGAGGAGCCTACTGAATAAAAACCTTGGATCCTTCAGAATCGTTCCACTCATGAGTTCAGTATCAGAAGCAAATATATGAATAATAAATAAGCTCTTTACCTTATATTCGTAAGCTTTCAATTGAAACTCGCGTGAATATTGCGAATAAATGAACTCCAAACGTCCCGAGATACTCCTGAAGAAAATTAATACATTAGTCAGGTCAGGAAAAAAATAACGAACTGGAAATGAAATTTTTTTGTCGGATGAAATCTCAGTCTGTCCGTGAGGCGCGAAGTAATAAAGTTTTTCCACCTTATCAACTCTGACGTTCCCCTACGAAGAAGGGTCCAAGTGGAAAAACAGAACGAAATCATTAGAAGCAGATTAAATATTGAACATCTGTCGCTGGGGATTTTGGTCAGAGACAATTAAATTGTCATTAGGGTTGTTCTGTCTGGAGTTCAAGGAGTCGCTCTAGTTGATTTATCATGATGAATTTCTTATTTGATAAGAAGTCTACAGCAGTCTTACAAGATGCAACGTCTGTTAACGACTTTGGAAAAGGATTTCTTTCTCACCTCTCAGAAAAGGCAATTGCTTTTCAAAATATAAATGGTCAAATGTGTCAGAATCTTATGGCCTACCGGAATACATTATAAGAGTGGATGGAGTTTAGGTACCAAACATTCTGCGACATTAAGGAGAGAGACATAGAAGGTTCTCAATTGGCAAATTATGAATAAAAAAATCATTTTCGATTAGGTCACTGTGTTAACTTGAGGAAAAACCATATCTCTACTTCGAAACACATCATTAATTCCTGCTGTAGTTCTCCCTCATAATTCAAAATCCACAAAACCCGTTTTACCCCGACCTGCTACGAGAATAATGCCACCATTGGAGGACTCAATATCGAACAACCCATCAGATTGTCATTATGGATACATCCGCAATGGAATACGTTGGAGAGCTCTCTGTGGCAAACGTCGCAGCTTGAAGGCTGAAACCCACAAATAAACTCCTTTTTAAAGCTAGTTACAATGACAGCTGAAATATTGGATGAGATATCCGTGAATAAATATTGAAGACTGCCAGGACGTTATCTGTGAAATGTTGACTTTCGATCGGCCTGGTTTTCTGAAATCGTATCACGTCTCATTCCAGAATTTAATATCAATAAAAGCGTTGGGATTGATTGAAGTCATGGTCTTTGAAGGTTTGACGTGACCATCCTCTGCAAAATTAATAAATATTTTCTGGATCCTCAACAGTTTACATGAAACGAAGCTCAAGGCGTTAAATTTCGTTGGCTGTTATCAAATGAGCGAAGTGGGGTGGATATAAACAAATTTTTTATGTTTTCGAAGTTAATGTTTCAACATGAAATGTTAAAAATCACAAGCACCTGCACACGATAACGTTAGGAAAAAGATATCAAGATTTTTCAAATCATCTCTCTCATTACTTCGGTGATTTTTAACAGGTTTCTAGGTCCAAAAATAATTCACAAAACCATCTTTTTGGAGAAAAGGCCAACTACTTTCGATTTTATTCTAAAATCTTCATCAGGGCTCTGAAATGGAACAACATACAATAATCAACGATGTTTGAAATTACAATTAAAAGATTAAAATCACATTTTTTACACTTATTTTCAACATATATAAACAAACAAATATATAAATGAGGAAATAGGTTCGGATTATAGTGTGAATTTCCGACTTACATTTTCACTTTGTGTGGTTCCGTTGTCAACAGTTCTGATGTCAAAAATTAAAAATTTGGAGAGGACAACAACTGCTCGCATGGAGGACTTTGAAAGATTGATGTCATCAATTAGATGATTCTGGAGTATGCACACCTGGGTTGGAAAACAAACTTCCATATATCCCTGATTTTTCAATTGAATAATAATATGCGGTATTCAAATTTTCTATGTCGTTTCTTTTATTGATGGAATTTTTGTCCTGTTTTATGGATATCATCTCATCTAATAACCGTCCTTTCAAATTGGTTTGCCTACCTAATATTCCTACTGAGCCAGGATCGAAATTAAAGGAATGAAGAAGACTTCTTACATGCTCAGCTAGTGCCGTATTTTTTTCCTTTGTGTTTTTTAAAGGATTGAGGATATTAAGGGAGTCTCTTTTATGTTCAAAAATTCGATCCTTGAGGTATCGACCAGTTTGACCAATATATGTGGCTGGACAGTCGTTACAAGATATTTTATATATGATGTTACTAAGTAATTCTTTTGGAGTTGCACTCTTAGTTTTTGTAAAAAGTTTCTTAGTGGTATTGTTAGATTTGACTGTTATTTTTATGTTTAATTTGGTAAATATATTCTTGATTTGCTCTCCTAGATTTTCAACATAAGTTATCTTGAAATATTTTTGGTTTTCTTTTTCCTCTTGTGGTCTGTGGTGCTCAGGTTCTCTCTTGTAAAGAATTTTTCTTATGAATTTGGTCGGATAGTTATTTTTTTTCAAAATTGACTGTATTTTGAGAATGTTTTTTTCGTGAAATTCACTGTTAGAAAGTTTGAGAGCTCTATGTTTTAAATTATTAATGATGTTAATTTTCTGTGCCATATGATGTTTTGAGGTGAAATTGAGTATTCTCCCGGAAAAAGTTGGTTTCCGGGACCAATCTGTTGAAATCCCATTATTTCGTCTGATAAACAAAGTATCTAGAAATGGTAGTGAATTACCCTGTCCAATTCAATGGTGAATTTCAAGCGAGGATGGATGCTATTGAATGCTGCTAGGATTTCGTCCTTTTTATCGAAAGGAATACAAGTGACAATATCATCAACGTATCTTTTAAAAAATGGTAACAAAAAACTCAATTTATCAATGACCAAATTCTGAACTTCCACCATTACTATGTCAGATGTTACCGGTGCCAAATTGTTCCCCACACCCAGTCCGAAGATCTGCCTGAAAAATGTATCATTGAACGCAAAATAACTATTTTCGATGCAACATGTAAACAGCTGTAAACAGTCATCAACAGACAAAGTTGTATGAGGTTCAATTTTTCCCCAACTTTTTCTACAAGTCAAGTGGAACATTTGTGTAGATTGAGACTACATCTAGTGAAATGAGTATATAGTTGTCTGGAATTATGACAGTTTTTAAATATTCTACTAACTCCAAGGAATTTCTTGTGTATCTATCATCTTTCTCAAAGGCATGGTTTAAAAGTTGGGCTAAATATTTACTAAGGTTGTATAAGAGAAGAGGCTTCCGATGTATGAAGAAATTGGTCTTAAAGGGTTATTTATTTTGTGTATCTTAGGTAAGAAATAGATCCTAGGACATAAACCATTAGTGCATTTCAAGAGTTTGTATCTCCAATCTTTTTATCTTTGTATAATTTTGTTATGATTTTATTTAATTTAGATTGAATTTTTTTGGTTGGATCCTCATTCATTTCTTTCATTACTCCTTCAGCGGAAGGAGCAAAAAGAGAAGATCTTTCTTAGCCTTTCCCTTTCGTTGTCTCTGTATGAAACAACCATTTAATTCACTCATCTAAATGTCTTCATCTGTACGGGGTGCACTCTATATGGAAATGTTCTAGGCGTATTCATATGCCAATGGCGAAATACCTAATCACTATACAAAACCGAATACGCAATCACCCTTATTAGATTTGTTTGGATTCATTCCTCTCAATGGACCACTTCTGTACCTCCTGTGCTCGAAAAGATGTTCATCTAAGATTCTAAGTGATGGAGCAGTCCCAAAAAGACACCCTCACTAACCAGGTCATTCCGCAGACCCCAAAACGGAACTTGTTCAAATTCAGTCCATTAAGTAGCTGAAAATTGACACCTGTCGTAAATCTACCTCCAGAAGGAAAACCTTGAGTGTTATCTTGTTAACCCCAAACAGCCCCAAATGGTCCAATTAGGGGAAGGTAACGGAGCGGTAAAGGGAACGTTGAGGTTATGAATGAGGATAGAGGCGGAAAACGAAGAGCCAGACCAATATCTTATAATATTCGGACAAATAAACTGCTGTATGCCTCTCCTCTGTTGGGTTTATGAATATTTACTGCATCCCGTGCTTCCTTCTGGAGCCCTCGTTATTTTTTGGCGGGAAAGGGATATATGACACAATTAAGGTCCGATTGGTTTGTTATTATGGGACTGGTAGAAAAAATCCAATTATGGATACCTACTCATTTCAATATACGTTTCGATTCATAATTTTCAGTGGTAATCTATCACATTCAGCTAAGTTCGAAATGATAAACCATCCAAAAACCGCCTGAGAATGTTCTGATCTTCAGGGAATTCTCACTAAAGATTTACAGCTGCATGCCTACAAGATCCGACTGACTCAACAACTTTTGCCAGTAAATCATAAACAGCGAAGAGCACCAGTTTGTTCCTGATTGTGCCATTTCGTGTTTTGATGAACAGAATTGGCCTCTACTCTCTTGAGATTTAAGCCTTCAGACTTCTGGCTGTGAGGTAATCTGAAGTCACAGGTTTATGCGAATAAGCCTGCAACCATCGAAGCATTGAAAGCCGAAATTAGACGCTGTATCAAAGAAATACCACCACATGTATTCAACAACGGTATTGAAAATTTCGTCAGAAGGGTACGCATACGCCATCAAAGTTTTGGCGGTCATTCACAAGATATTTTGTTTCATACAGAATTCCCAAATGTTAATTTTTCAAATTTATCAACATTTTAATACTTTGCTACATAAAACAATGTTTGATTGAACACTGAATTCTTGCGCTCTTACTGAAACACCCTTTATCCCTTTCAGCACCTGCCAACACAATTGTGTGGGTTAAGTTTACCATTCTATAATAACTAAAAATTCGCGAAATATAACGTTCTGGACGCGCGACATCGTTTGTGTAGGTATCCTTTGCAAGTTGGAACCGGTGTCAAGTACCGTGCGTTTGTATGGGTTCTTCATTCTGGTGTTGGTGTTTGGCAAGATGGAAGGTCGAAATTTTCGCCGAAAATGTAAGTATTATTTTCTAGCAACAAGCAATAATTAGAAAGTGATACTGCATGTTTTGAATTCACAATTATGGTAGTTATTAACTATGTATTGACATTCAAATAAAAATTTTAATTTAATGTCGAAATTGAACGTTAAACATGTACCTACACAATTGTGTAGTTTAGTTTTTAGTACTCAATCTGCTCCTACACATTTGTGCGGGCTAGATGTTTGCATAAAAGTTCTTTTTTCAAGATTACAGCTGAGACAAACAACAAGATGTTGAAGAGATATTAGAATTATTAATATAACTATTCTGGATGGATGGCAGTACCATTCCAGCAAGGGGTCTTGGTAAGATCGACTCAGATTCATCAGATGATTGCGAAATAGAACAAGTACAGAAAACAGTGAATACCAAAATGAAATCGAAGATGACGAAGCCGATTCAAATCCCAAACTGCAAAACTATAGGGCTCCACTACCTGGTTAAGATAAAAACATGATGGATACGAGCATTCTCCTATCGTCGATGCATTAACAACTGCGAGATTTTGCCGGCATGATGGTTGCAAAAGTAGGACCCGTAGAAGGTGCATCAAATGCGATGTTTATTTATACTATTTTTTAATGTTTCATACTAAATATTTTTTTTCAATCACTATCTTGTAAAAAGTGTTTTGTATGAATTAAACCCCAGCATACACAATCGTGTTGGTACTTTTTTTCTGAACCCCCTGTAGTATAATTTTTCAGACTAATTTTTATCATCTACCTACTTATGCCCTGATGGCCAAATAGAACGAGTTTCCATGAAATTGGTAAACTTTTTTTTTCTGGTGCTGAAAGGGTTATATGGATTCGAATTGTTCACTGTGATCGGAGAACAGCTAAAGGCAATTAGAACAAAACATGATGAATAATTATAGACATGGTTACAGTACATGCAATTCCATTTAAATATTTATCATGAATTTATCTCATCGATTCTGGATTTCAATTATAGGTATAATGGCTCAATACGAGCAGATGGTAAACATAGGACGCTGTAGAATGAAGTTCTGTCAAATAATACTTATTTTTTTCGGTCTTTTACGAATATGAAACGCCTTCAAACTCATAATTGAGGTCTTCTCTCACAATAAATCATATACGTGTACACTTTACCATGTACACTTCACCACTATACAATGCTGCTGATACTCTTCGGAAATGTAATAACATTGTAATTGTAACAATGTATGTTACAGTAACAATCTATAACGCTTTACTGATCGTCGTCCAAGAAGCGTCTTGTGACGAGCTACCTTAACTCCGCCATAGCTCATATCAGTATTAACAGCTCGCGATCACACACTTTGCGACGAAATCAGCATTTGAGAGAATTCGATTCAAGAAGATCCTGATCTCTTTCACGACTAGTCTTCAACTTCAATGCGAAAACTGTATATTTTCCTGAGAATGAAAAAGAATCAGGAACTAAGTTCACTTCATCAAGAATTTATATCAATACTGTAATATATCCTAACCATTGGTTCTCATTCCTCAAACCTTTTTTCGAAAAGCCTCCTGCAGTAGAGAAGTTTTTGGCAAATTTTCGAATATCCATATGAAGAAGTCTCTTTACATTTCCAGTTGAATTTTTTTAAGCCACTTTTTATCGAAGCGTACTCCGAGCTCCCTCAGGAACGCGACAAAGTGATCCAATCATCTTCCGGATCGTCAGCCACGAGGACGTACGTGACACTGTCAATATTGGCCCTTATGTGCCGATTGTGACACGTTCGGATCGTATCAGGACCCTCACTAGATTAAATTCTAACATTGAACCGCAAGCAATTATACTGCTGGAATTATATTATCGAATTGTGAAACGGGGACTTGTTCAAAGAATACGTATGTGAATGTTTCCATGCTTTGAAGACTTGTTGCTTGAATTATTACAGCCTCTGTATCTTCCGAATGAAATTCATTGTTGGCATGATCCCACAAGGTGTTTGAGCCTGATCCATATATCGAAAAGCTTGATTTACTTATACATTGGGTAAAACGAATATCATCGTCGTCAAATAAAGAAGAACTGAATAACTCTATCGTGCTATGTGTGACTCGCTCAAAAGTCTCATGCTGCGTTATCACTCTTACTTCTCTAATCTCTAGGGTAGAAGTAACTCTCCCACAGCGTTATTTCATTACATCCTACCGCATACAATCGCTATCTCAAAATGTACTTCCACCAAGCATCCAGTTGATCTTTGGTGGAGCCATCTCATCGTGCATTGGAATCGCCAATCTTTCTTTCCAGTCCGTCCAAAATCTCACCAAGGAACGGAAGAAGACGAATCGACCTTTATGAACTCACCTTATCCTTGGTTCTATCCAAAGATTTCAACATGATCACAACTGATTTCTCTACTTCCTGGATAAGTTCCCTCCCACAAAATTCTGCTGTACATATACTTAGGCAATCTATTCCTCACAGCCTTGATCATATCATGGTATATCTCGTCCATTCCAGAGGATTTCCCTTTAATTTGTCTTCTGACAGCCTTATGTAGCACTTCCATTTTGAGATCTTCGATCTCATGCAATCTAGTTACTTGAACTCTATCTCTCTCATCATTCGTGCCCTGGAAAACCCATTCAAAAACACATTAACAGTTTCACTCCAGGTGTTCGTCGAGTCTACCTACTTTCACTTCGCATGTCTGAGGCTTTTTCCTCCTCCCAAAAAAATGTTGTACACCTCCCCCACAAAATTGGAGTTTTCTTCACATTCAACTAACTTCTCCCAATGTTTCTGGTTGCAATCCAGGATTTATCTTCCATACAAGAGTTTAAGACTTAGATAATCCTAATTAACCCTAGCATTTTCTCTTTCTTTCTCGCTGATAAGTAACTCTCGCCTTTCTTATTTGCATCTGTATTCAACTCAGCTGTTCCTGGCGTGAGGCTTCTGCAGCATGCATGTACTCATCCATTCAAGCACTATGCAATCGCCTTATTCACTCATGACTTCGTAGCGTCTTTGTCCATTTAATTCCAGGATCTTCATCATCTGAGCGTCATTGCTCACCCTTGCTTTGAGCCAGTTTCTTCTTCCCAAAAAAGGTACACCTCGTACTTATGGAACTCTGTCCTTGTCCTGTATTGCCTGTCACCCTGCCCGTTAGGCAGCTTTCATCATCCTTGCATGCTTTGACGACATATCACTCCATGCAGCACTTTCTGCAAGCTTGTGTTTTGAGCGGAGATTTCCAATCTCCGGACATCTATGGCACCTCCCAACCAAGTCAAGACCATTCACACGAAAGGCCTGGAAATGAATTCACTTCTACAACTTCATTTTCCTCATTGAAGATAAGTATGAAGTATCTTGTATTTTCTCACGTGGAATCCGAAAAAAGTGATGAAAAGTACAAGTCACCTTTAAAAAAAAATAGAGACCTGCCCATTGAAATACATCTTGTGCGACCAAATATATATTTTTTGTTCAGCTTGAGCAATAAGCCATTGTAGGAAGATAGATGCCTATCTGTTTCCCAATAGATATATTGAACAAGGCTCCGCTGTAGATATCAACCTCTTGGTCCCGTCGCAACTCCTATTTCCATAGAGAACGAGATCCCCCGTGTTAAATATCCAAAGGCCCCTGAAGGTTGCGGCCACTATTCAATTCAAGCCCCAATTTAAACCGGATAACGGCGAATCAAAAGCAATTCCGATGCAGAATGCACAATATTGCATATTCGACAAAAGGATCCATTCCATCACCACCCGAAAGTTTACTCGGCTCTTTCGCAGATAAATATGTTGCTCATTCTCTGGGGAACACATAAAAGTGATCCAATCATCTTCCGGATCGTCAGCCGCCTGAACGTACGTGCTGCCGTCAATATTAGCCCCTGTGTGCCGACCGAGGCTCGTTTAGGTTTAGCTGCTCGCTAAACCAAATTCCTGAATGTTCACGTCTTTCTGGAGCGAGCATCACGTACGAATCCTATCAACTTATGCATTAAAACATAAAACAAATACGTCCCGATAATATCCTCAATTTTGGAACTTCCATCACGTTTTTGATCACGTCTGCTGGTTTTATGTCCACCGTTTTTCATTAGCACATTTGGGGACCAGCTTGCACAGGGTGCTAAATAGGTATAGTCTCTCATGATATAAATATACTAACTGACAAAGAAGCTGCAACACCCAGAAGGAGCTGTTTTAATTCTAATTTTTTTTTGGTAAAAGATAGATAGTAGATATAGCAAGGAGTAAATGATTCAAATTTGGAGAAAAAGACGAAGGATTACAATATTTTTTAATGAATTTGTTAATAATGTGTTTGTCCACCGCGGTTATCTTTACACTCCCCAGCACGTATTTGGCATTGATGCAATAAGATGGTCTATTTCTTCTTGAGGGATACTTGCCCAAGAAACCTATAATTCATGACATAGAAAACCTCTTCACGCCGAACAAATGAATTGATCTTGTACCGCCGATATGGTATAACGTCTTGAAGATCTAATTCGGTCTCTAATGGCAATAACTACCTCCGTCTTAACTTTCTACTGACTTCCGTAGGAACTCTGTACTCAACTCTCAAGTAACTGCTTACTGACATTCCTACCCCAATTATGCCCTTAACGTTAATTCTCGATTCTCTGCATTTGAAAAAGAGGTGTTACTTGTTGTACGAGCCAATGAAATAAGCAAGTACCAAGTGCATCTGTGAGCATCATAAACTATCCTACCCTGGTGGCCCGAAGTCTACTAGGGATGAAAAGCTACAGCTTGAGCCTAAATTGGTTCATTTATCTTATTCTAAGAAATGGTACAACTGCTGAATCCCATTTTGCACTTATGGATTCTTTCAATTAGAAGATAAATGTTTCACATCCGGGACTCGAAAGCTTCCACATGGACGTCATCAAATGCAAAGCCAAAAGTGTCATGCCTATCTTGGGCACAATATAAAGCGTTCCACACACGAAATTAAGAAATTACAGAGATATTTCGTGGAAGGAATATCACATAGCGATCCTTGGCAGATCGCAATATGAGTTCGCATAAGAGCCGCAGTCTAACCTCTCAGAGATTTCCAGGAATCCCATGATTTCTTCAGCTTCATATTTCCAGATTTCTTCTCCACAGAGATTAAAAGCAACGTACTATATTTCTATCATTCTTTTTCCCCAAACATCCGAATTAAATTCCGAATAGCGTCCATTTCGCTGTCCTCCTCCATCATCATAACAGAGATCACGTACGAATCGTGTCCACCTTATGCATTAAAACATAAAACAAATACGATCCGATAATATCCCCATTTTTCGAAAGTATATTACGGTTTGGGTCACGTCTCGTCATTTCATCCTCGCTGTATTTCATTAGTAATTTCCATGACGTGCTTTTGTTGGAAAAACAGCTATGTCAAAATCGGACGGCATAGACGCGATGTAATATTTATTGAACTTTGTTTAGTTGAACGTGAGATGAACCCTAAAAACAGATATCAATATGTAATTGAGGGATTTAGCAACCAGGTTGTTGTTTGCTCTTTCGCCCTTGTTCGAAGATCCGGTTTTGGTTATTTGATCTGCATTATTAGATTTCACCAAAGGGTTGAACTTTGTCATTTCAGCGATTTGCCTCGCGATTTGCTAACGGATCTGCTAATGAACTGGAGGTGAAGTATGGAAAGTTTGATCTCACTCTTCGTTGCATCGCTCGCTCGTTTCGAAATCGGATTTTCTGTTTGTTGTTTCAGCCAGATGCAACAATATGATTGGTCGGCCGACCATTTGGAACGGTTGAAATTCATTTTCGGAGAACCTTCACACCTTCAATGAAAGTCCTGAAACCAAATATCACTCAGCTTATTGAGAATAGTCATGTGAAAGGCTGGATCTGCCGGTGGATGGATGACTGCTTGATTTCTGATATATTTTTGTTTATTCTGACTTCTGGGGGAGTTGTTACTGATTCTCCACTCAAAAAATGCCTTTCATTTTTCCAAGTTCTCGCCCTCAATTCTCCACCTGAAAGCTTATTTTTTTTAATTCTCCTGGAATTTCAGACAGTTGCACTCATGGATTCTTTTCAATTATAAGACAAATGTTTCACATCCGAGACTCAAAAAGCTCACGCTTGGACATCATCAAACGCAAAGCTAAAAATTCCACGCTTATCTTGGGGACAATTGACAATATAAAGCGTCCCACACACGAAATTCAGAAATGAGAGAGATATTTAACAATTTATTATGTACAATTGATGGGAATGAAATCCTACAGAAATTTTCCATATTACTTCATGGAAAACCTAGACAAAAGCTTAATATTTACTACTCTTCATTCATCTCACATTAACTTGCCCTGAAGAAGAAGGCGATAGACTTTTTTCTCTTTGTACCATGGATGATACTGAATCTCATTTTGAGAAAGAATGACCATGTATATTATTTCTATAAACGGATTATTTGAATTTCTTCATTCCCTGTGTCAGAAGACTAACAGTTTACAACGAGAGAAATACAACTATCATCACTAAGGAAAATGCAGACGATTCGTTTTTTTCGGGAAAAGCATTTTGTAAACTTGAGAATTTACCCAACGATTCCTAAGTGAATTCATTCATGCAAAATCCGAATAATGAATTGAGCGAATCGAATCGCTCATTCCTCAAAAAAAATGAGCACTGTTTTCAAGCTTAATTACCGTACTTTTTTTACTGGGTATTTTCCAATTAATGAAAAGAACTGAATCCAGAAAGTTTCGACATAGAAAAAAAATCGACCTTAATTCCTTTAACATTGAGGAAAATTGAGCTTCCAATTATGGCTTCGTTTCTTCTCGAATTATTTCGAGCTTTCAGGTGGGGAGAAGAGGGTGAGATAATTGATTTGAAGCACCTGCTCATAACTGATTGAAGGAGCTAATTGAATGAGGCCTTTCTTCAGCGTTCTGGTAATTGTGATCGATTAAAACTCGTAGGCAAATGTCGCTGCCACATAGAGAGGATAATGCGGGGTCTTAGTTTTTAAGCCTGTTGACAGCAACTTGAAATTGAAGTGATATCAACAGATTGTGCTTTGTTTTCAATTTACTGAGCTCGATGGATAATAGGAAGAAAATTTCTGATGGGTATGCCATTATTAAGTAATAATATATTTTTTGTAATTCACAACAACACTTTGCTCCCTTGCTATACATTTTCATATAGAAGGTACATTACAATATTCTTCCTTGCAATACATTTTCATACAGAAAAAAGGGTTTATAATTTTATAAATATTGCCTGTATAATCGTTTCGTGCTTGTTATCTAAATTGAGGTTAACATTTGGTGAAACAATCAGGGTACAAAAATAATAACAGAATATTCAAATTTTAATCTCACATCAATGTGGAGCGTTCAATGTTTGATTTATACAAAAAATATGAAATATGGATTCGATCTGAACTCAAGGATCGGAGGCCATATCTTATAGAATATTCAGAAGCGATATGAGAAAATGAACATTGTAACATACTGCACAATAAAACTCGATACTCTCTTTTTATCGTTCTCAGAAAGAATAAGGTCAGACCAAACGATCGAAATTGTTTCGAGACTACGATTCTTCGACTTCTATTGCCTATCTGCGAAATAATAAAACAAGCGGGGTCCAAGGCGGAGAAACGGGGAGATTTATAGTATTTTAAAGAATAAAATATTATGTTATCATTTTCCAAGACTGATAAAATCTTTATCGACCTTCAAAGTGTTTATTTTCCTATTTTATTATATTGAATGTGATGCTGTAGCATAAGGGAGGTAGCGGTTTATAAATTATACGTTTATAATGCCGAATAAAAGTGATCGTAAAGCAGGACGATAATAAAGCTACCGTAGCTTTCTAATATCCAGGTTATGACCTCTTAACAAGCTCAGGTGATTCGGATTTTATTAGCTTGGTAATCTTCCCGAATTCCTGGAAATGAAAATGTTTCCCTGCTCTATCTGGAGAAACCAACATAGGTCACCACAATTCCAGTTGTGTTGGAGGTAATTCGAATTCCCAAAACAAGATCTATTGGGTTGAACAGCAATTTAATATTGGATCATTAATCTATTTTAATGTTTGAAATTCAATAGGACCCACTATAATATTGACGCATTAATATCGGACAGTAGATATAAGATCCCCCGAATATCCTTTATGGGTGGATAGAATTAATAATATTGCTTGACAGAATTTTCTTCTCCATTAATAACACAAGTTACGAGAAGGATCGCACAATCAAAAGAACAGCGAAATGAAACTCAAATGAGGAGCCAAGACTCAAATTTCGAACGCTGGCATTCTTCATAAATATGAATCATTGTTACCTATGTAGGTCACTTACATACAGGATTTAAAAGGTTTGGTCGGTTAAGAGGGGTCTAGAGAATAAATTCGCTATCACAAAAACGCTAGTAGCTTTAGAACCACTGGACCGATTTCGAAAATCAAACTAATTTTCGAATCATCTTCTAATTCCAATGAAAACTGTTTTTACAATAGAAACACCAAAATTATTTTTCACAAAATTCATGGATTTTTTCTGGAATTCTTCCATCATGCTTCTTATAGTGTTCTCAGTCACTTTCTGGGATGCTGTCTTCCACTTTTGCTTGAATTCCGCTTATGTTTTCGTTGATTTCGTAGTCTTTTTTTTTACCAGGGCCCAATATCTTTCGATTGGCCTGAGTTCTGGGCAATTCGGTGGATTGGCCTCTTTGGGGACAAAAACCACCTCATGAGCTTCTTACAATTCCTTGGTGGCCTTGCTGTTGTGGCTTGAAGCTAAATCTGGCCAAAAGATTGTTGACACATCGTGCTCACGTAAAAATGGTGAAAGTCACTTCCTCAAGCATTCGTCGATGTATATCTTCGAGTCAACAGAGCCTTGGCCAACGAAATCTCCGCTCCTTTTTCCACAAATGCAAATTGCTTGCCAAACCAGGAACTTTTTAGGAAACGTTGCTTGTTTCTTCAGGAAATTGTTCGTCAACATTTCCACGAGAATCTGCAGTATGAAATTCCTGACAAGGAAGCTGCTTAAATCAGCCAAGACATAGGTTTCGTCGTCCATCACGCAACAGGAAAAATTTTTCAATAAATCGTTTTTCAATTTCTTTGCTCTTGATTTCGCTTCTTGATTCTTCACACTTCCTGTCTGGCACTTTCTGCACTTTGAATGTTCTAAGCCCACAACTCGACATTATTTTCTGAACGGTTGACTGCGAACAACCCACTATTTGGGTCACTTTGCGTCCTGAAAGGTTAGGATTCTTCTGAAAAAGGCTGATGGCTCTCTTCACTTAACAACACTTGATACCGTTTCCGGACGAACGCGAGCCTCCTCATTTTTTTTCGTAGAGAAAAAAAATTGTTTTCACTCGACGAAAAAAAAGTTATGATTTTTTCCACTTGAAGAACTCTTCAAATTGAATAATAGTGAGAACCTCATATAAATCGGTGGTCTCTATCGTGAGATGGCATTACTTTCACGTTCCGCGAATTACCGAAGCAATGTACGGGGGCAGTTACTTAATTGTGAATATTATCACCAAGAATCAAGTGAAAATCTTGAGATAAGGGACAGAAAAAAGGTCGACTTCAACTCGATTCATGGAAATATAATCTTGACCTGGGTCAGGGACCTGTTTCCTAATAATCATTCAGACTTTTGTTCAACGTTATTAAAATATCTAGGAAATATCTGATTTTTTCCATTGGATCTGAACAGGTTTCTATTTTCTTATATAATCGGAGGTAAGACCACAGATCCAACCCTGCCCAACTTCCCAGATATCCAATTTTGTTATCGCAGAATCACGCTGAGACTTACGGTCGAATTTTGCACGAGTTGCTAAATCCTAAGAACCTGTAACTGATCGTTATTTTCGGCGGTTAAGTGGTCTGAAGACACGTCCACCTGGTTGGAATTCCAGTCGTTAAATGGAAATTCACCGAGTAATGGTGGTTTTCTGCATTGAACATTCTACGGTTTTATGATTGCAAAGGATATTTCACGGCGTCAGATAAAGCGGTTTACTCTGGTGAAAATTTTGTCGCTTGCCCAATGGGCCCTGTAATTGAATTTGTGGGGAGATAGTATCGCTATTCGCTTCGGAAAGATAAGTTGGGTTTTTTTCACAATTATCGTTCTTAGAAAATTCGATATGCTAGACAGAAATGCTTATGATCATAAGAATGTTTCTGGTGAAACAGACTACCACTCAGCATGTAAAAGTAGAAGTGTATTTGCAGCATTTTTTTTAAACGTCCGTGTGAGGGTAAAACCCTTTACGGGTGCCGAGAGGGTCCCCGGTAGTGTGAGAATCCAAGATCTTGTTTGGCTACTCACTAAAACCCCTCACACATTCAATGGAGGAGTTCTTCATCCTGCCCTCGTAGCGTCCCTTAACAAAAGAGAATAGCTGCAAGTGGCTTCTTGAGTTCATGAGACCTGATGATATGAAGTGACCCGAGCAACACTGCTTTTTCCATTATGTGCGCCAATACCTCGGCCAGTGATCTACAGGCCGGGATAATCTTCAGTTCATCTACGTAGTTGGCTCTCATTCCACCGAGACATCCTATGAGTAGTACGACCATCCTAATTTTATGATCTGGGTATAAAGTTCCAAGCTCGAACATAAGTTGTTTGTATTTTTGCCTCATCTGTTCTTCTTTCATCACAACATTATTTTCAGCAGGGGAGGAGAATTCCACGACAAATAACTCCTTCAGCTCCTTGTCCAGTAGCAGTATGTCTGGCTTAACAGCATTGATCTGCCGTGTTGTTGAGACAAGATAGTTCCAGCATATGCGAGGTCTATCGTTCTGGACCACCGCTTCAATCTCCAGAGGCACACATGGTAGCACCGGTTCTTTGTCTATCCCATATTCCCATACGCGGCTCTCAGATGGAAGTATAGAATTCGGAGTACCGCGTTGTGCCTCTCTACATACCCTGATGGAGCATGGACGCTGCAGGTGGAGAGGATGTGCATAATCGTTTCCTGTTGCCTATGGCAAGCCCTGCAAGTTGTTGGGGTGTCTATTTTCATGATGTTCTCTTTATACCATCTCGTATTCAGTACTCCATCTTGACACGCCATCACAAATCCCTCTGTCTCTGACTTGAGGCTAGCGGACTTCAGAAAGGCGAAAGGCAATTCCTCAGACAGGTCCTGGTCTTTTAAACTCCTGAAATATATGGAGTGCAAGGTCTTCCTCATATGATGTTCGAGTAATGTATCTGACTGAGACTTTCGGATCCGTCTTGTTAGGCTTCTTTGGTCCGCTTGAGTGATCGGTGTTTCAGCGAGCTCAGGATTGATCGATACGCCGGTTATGCTGAGCTTCTCCAGGGCCCTTTGTGCAGCTCGGAATAGGCAGGCTACATGGTTCGGAATTTCATGCTGAGCAACAAATCTCAGAGGCGGATCTTCACTTCTTAGAATCGTCATTGCCATTTCCAATGTTTGTTGATAGTGTTGATATTCCAAACATTGCAATCCTCTACCCCCCTGGCTTCGGGGAAGGTATATCCTCTGTATCGAACTGTTGGGATGTAGGCTACGATTCATGTTCATCCTTTTTCTTGTTGACCTATCAAGATCGAGGAGTTCGTTCACCGTCCAGTTCACCACCCTGAAAGAGAAGGTGAGAATCGAGATGGCTAGCATATTTGTAGCAGATACTTTGTTCTTTCCCGACAGCTGCGATTTCCAAATGTCCCTCAGCTTCTTTTTGTAGCTGGCTGTTAAGGCATCCTTTATCTGGGTTGTCTCCAGTACACCCCTCTGTTTTTTCCCAAAAAACTTATGAGTTTCTTCGTCTTCGAGGTGTCGAAAAGTCATTCCATCTTCCAGTCGAATATCTTCTCCTGCGTCTTCAGCTTTTCCCTTGCGCAGATGAAAAACAGCACACTTGTCC
The DNA here is from genome assembly GCA_910592335.1 of Adalia bipunctata. Taxonomy (NCBI): domain Eukaryota; kingdom Metazoa; phylum Arthropoda; class Insecta; order Coleoptera; family Coccinellidae; genus Adalia; species Adalia bipunctata. Next base: position 6,521,206 of record OU342955.1, on the reverse strand, counting down.
AAACCGAACGACATTCCCATTGCTGAGGTGCAGATGGAGACTTAGCTAACATGTTCCTAACCTAACTATAAAATCGGAGGGATATTTGCGTTTCCTTTCCGGATCCGGAATCGATACCAAATTGTTTTCTCTCACTCAATAAGCCTGCACTACTTCATCGCATTTTACTACCCACCTACCATTCTACTCTCAGCTCAGTCCTGAATATTTGATCCCAAGTATGAGGAGTGATACCACCAACAATCATTCGCCGTATAAATAATGTATGTTCCACAGCTCCAGGCCCCTAAACATCCAATGATTTCCTGAAATCTGTATCTTGTACATCGAACGCTAACGGCGTAACCTGCGAGTGCAATCACCATGAAATGTTAAGGGGGAAATAAAATATGATTGCGGGCAATCTTATCGTTCCAGCTTTCTCATTCGCAGTGGCAGAAAATGGAGCCTGCTTTGCGTTCAACTAACTCCTGTTAAACGACTTTTCCATTTCGGAGCTCGTTGCGGCACAAATGAGTTCCTCAGCTCGTAACATGCGAGGATCGTATTTCTCTTGTATGAATGGGCGTCGTCGCTTTGAGCAGCTGATATTGAATATTTAGTGATATGGAAAATTATACATGTACCTACGCCTAAAATAGCGCATAAACTGTACCGTCTGGAAAAAATCTGTTAAATTTTGTACATCATGAACAAGAGTTCGAACGCAAAGCTCAATAAAAAACCAAATTATTCGTTTATGTGTCAACACTGATACCATCTTGAAAGCGGAGGTTTATAAGCTCGAGAGATCACACAGTTTAACATCGTGTTACCCAAGATTGATGAGACCCTTGTTACTTAAAGGTGGGATTCACAGCGACCCTCCTATATAAACATCAAATCTACTCCTACAAGGGAACAAAGGGATACAACATTTCATCGCCAAAGGTCAGATTACCTTCTGGGACACACCATATCGTTGAACTTCACATGAGATAGTGGAAAGGACCGCAATAGAAATATTAAGAGAATATTTTCCACCAGAAATAGCTTTTACATGTTTCGGAAATAGTTCTCTTAGATCCTGAAAGTGATAGAGGACGTGACCGAATGGTGAAAGACTTGCTGAGGACTCCTATATTTTCATCCCATATAAATCCAGGGTTAAACATACACATAGTATAAAAATCTGCATTTATATTGAATCGACCCTTCTTATGCCTTTTTGATACCTAGATATTTTCACCTTAACCTTTGAGAACTTTATTTCTGGAATAACTTTCTGAAGTTTATAGCATCTACTTTCTACCGAATTTTTATTTGTTTCTTGAGGTAATCGACTTATCTCGAAGACTATAAAGTTTTTATCATCCCGCCAGAAAAATGGGATATTCAGAACAGAAATGAATTCAATCACATTCTCAAGTTGTGTGAAATACATACATAATTTATGTGATTTGTCAACGAATATAAATGGAGTCTTAATCGTTCAGCATCAAAAAGGGTCCCGAAATAAAAAAAGTGGGGTGTTTTTTAGACTATTTTCTCTCGTCTCATGTCTCATTTTATCCAACCACATAAATCTTATATTTTTTATCAAAAAAAGCATTACGAATCGAATATACCATACTGAGAAGATGATTATAATTTTATGGACCATATTTTGTAGCAGATGGGGCCGGAATCGCTACTGGCATAATTCTTCCTCAGCGGCATTTTTCCCCATTTTCTGAATTAACACGCGCCCTTCTTAGGGAGAATTTATATGAGTAAATTTTTTGGGTATAAAAATCTCTGCGAGCCTTAATGAAATGCCTCTGAAGCGGAGAGGAAAACGAGTAGGGGGCGGTGAAATTCGAAACTGATGGATCAGATTAAGCCCGGCGTAATAACGATACATGAAATTCACAAGGCAAATCGAGTGGAAAGTTGCGTTGTTATGAATTTTTATATATTTCGGAAGGAGCAGGGTCTTATTCAGGTGAAAACAGCAAACATAATAGAAAGTTTGCAGATATTGCCAGTTTTTTCTTCATTATTGATTTTTCGAAACAACCGAGAGGAATATGAAATTCTATCAGCAAGAATAATTTGAACTGAGTGAGGCAGAATTTTCATTTGAGTGAACCAAAATGTCACTGGTATTCACCAAAATATCAATGGAAGGGTGTCGCACCCCCGCTGACTCAGCCCCCAGTATAACTTTTACTTCTCTATGAGGGGATGAGAACGTGACATTTTGTACGATGAGAATTAGCTGGGCTCGAAACATAGAAAGTTAGTTTAGGCGTGAATAAATAGGTAGGGGGGTTATTTCTGTATGATTCCATTTATTTCAATTAGTTGTCAGTATATACTCTGATATTTTGAACCTTACAATTTCCTTAACTGAATTTAATCCTCAACAGCCTAGTTTTATGGAAAAAGTGTCGACACGACAGGTGAAGAAGTTTGACTTTACGGTCGCGTTTCTATCGAAGAGGTATGCTAGGAAATTCCATTCGAAAATATGAACTCGACTCGTTATTTGAAGTTTTAACGTAGGTTATCATTTCAGAAATTATCGGATGAATTACTAAGAAGCTGGTTCTCCTCCTCCTATCGATTTTATTCAGCAACTTTATGTTCGGGCTGTAATTTGAAGTTTCGTTGACCAAAGAGTTTATCAAAGGAAGTATAGTAAAACTTTTTCCGTAGAGTGTGCATTGCGGAATTGATTTCAAACCTATCAAGATGATTGGTTCACAACCATCGATATATATACACACAAGAGTTAGGGATATCGTATTCAATTGTTTTTAAAAGTTAGTAACCTTCAAAAGAAAAGCTGTAAAATCATTTAAAACTCAATCACAACTTGAATCGATCCAATAGAAATCAGTATGAGACATTTCGTCAATCTGGTCGCCTTTTTTCTGAATTTTGGTTCTTTGCATATGCTTCATGAATGTTCTTGTTTTGAAATGAAGTCAGTTTATCAACGGCTACGATTTGAAACGAGTTTTCTGAAAATGCCAAGACCTAAATTAACAAACGATGAAGCTGATAGGGCTATCGGAATGCTACAGGGTGGCCTAACTCAGGTTGTTGTAGCGGAAAGGCTCCAAGTCAGCCAAAGTGTGATATCTCGACTTTGGAATAGGTTCAGGGAGACAGGTTCCGTGTTGGAAAGACAAAGGCTTGGTGGGCGACGAGAAACAACACCTGCTCAGGATCGTTTCATCACCGTTTCGGCGAGAAGAAAACCTACATCTACGTGTAGAATGCTACGAAATGCTCTTCAAAATGCAGATGGGGTTCAATTTTCCATCGAAACCATCAGACGACGTTTGAAAGAAGTGAATCTCGGGTTCAAGAAGTCCATTAAGAGGAGTTCCATCAACACGTGACCATAAGCGTCAAAGAATGGAATGGGCAAGGCAACATATCAATTTGAACGATCAATGGCGTCGTGTCCTTTTCACTGATGAATCCAGATATGGACGATTTTCAGATTCTCGAAGAATAAGGGTATGGACAATTCCACGCATACCCCGTAATCGTCGCTATGTCCAAGAAGTCCATCCATTCCGAGGGGGTAGTGTTATGGTATGGGCCGGGATATGCTTCAACGGGCGCACAGATCTACACATTTGTCCTGGGAATATGACACAATAGGGAGCATGTCATTGACAATGTTGTGCCAAATTTTCACGCTGCTTTTGGTGAAACTTTTCAATTTCTACACGATAACGCCAGACCGCACCGTGCAGCCATAGTTGAGAATGCGCGCGAGGAGCTTCGTATTCCACATTTACCAATACCTCCGCACTCACTAGATTCGAATTGCATAGAACATGCATGGAATATGCTCCGAGGAAGATTAGATAATCATCAACCTACCCCAGAATCCCTAAAATGATCTGAGAGAGCTTCTCCGTTTATGGAACCAAATTCCTCGAGAAATGTTCAACAACCTCTTGTGTAGTATGCAAAGAAGATGTCAAGCTGTTATTGATGCCCGTGGAGGCCATACATTGTATTGATAGTCTTAAAATGCTTGAATTTTCTGGGAATAAAATTTCGTTATTTTACTCGATTTTTCTTAACCACCTGTATACTCTGCAGACCTACAGGCTAAACTTGAAATCATATTGATATGAATTTTCATAACAAAAATCTTATTTCAACTATATTTTTATATATTTTATTAAGTCAATATCCCTAACTCATGTGGTGTGGAGCAGTTTATTCTCATTAGTTTTATCAGGATTCATATAGAGAAGATTAACAACTTCCTATATAAAGGTTTTCAGAAAGTTATATTTCTCCTGTTTTATTCGAAACCAAATAGCATTCGGATTTCATGAATCTTGTCATCGTAGCGGACTTCAAATTGGCTTATACGATGATGAATCACGTCCACACAAGCAAACTTGTGAAAGGCTGTTTGGATAGCGACGAAAAAATTATCAATTAATTTTGATGGTGTTATTCAATTATACTGTGTATACCCTTTCTGTTTTGGAAGAGAGTATTCACTGGAAGGTAAACACAATGTTATTCGCCGACCACAATTAATGAAACATTTTGTTAATCTGTTTATTCATTGGACGTTGGATAAATCTTCAATTTTGCTCGAATTTTCTTTCGGGCATTGAACTCCAGATCTGAATCAACACAAAACTGAATTTTACGTCATAACATAGTCCTACAGAACCATTTGGTGTGAAAGATCCTTTAAGGTGTAGGATATGTTTTACTTTCTCTTCATCCTTTAAAAATTTGGCTAGAGCGTTACATTGATTTTCATCTTTTTGGGAATAGATATCTCGCAGTTGATGAATATTTCAGAACTGCCTTGCCGACAACGTATATCTATGCAGACACAATCAAGTGGCAAAGATTGTTCACCAGCAGTTAGCACTTAGTCATGGATTATTCAATATACTCTTTCGCCGTGTTACACGTAGATATAGAGCGGTTCTCTACATCTACAAGGTCAGACCAACAATAACATACAGAGCTATGAAATAGACTAGACCGGATCTATCACTCATTGAGAAGGCTCTTATGGTCTCATTTCAATAAATTGGTGAGGGAATTACAATAGACCTGATGCTTTCGCACCAAATAATTCTGGGATCTTACATGGAGTGATGTCTGAATCATTCAAGAAAAATACTCAGAAGGTGGGGTCTGTACACAACAGTCTGTAGCTTTGCACACCTGTCACATCTTGCAAAATTTCCTGAATTAGTGGAAGGAACTGAAAAGGTTCTTTTACTTTTTCATAGAAGCAATACCACCTCAAGCTGAGACCGAGGAACCGATGAGGAAACATAATAATTATAGGAAACGTCGAATACGAGATTGAATCGAAAGTGTTGAACAAAAGAAAGCTGTTCTTAATTTGCTAAAAGATTAGGCTATAGAACACCATCATACAGTGGCGTAGTGACCAGTGTTCGGCGTGTTCGAAGAACACAGGCCCGGGCCCCTATAAGGGGCCCGGACGCTTGGGACGACTAGCGTTAATAGGGAGGGTAGGGGCCCGGAAAATATCTTGAACACAGGCCCGTGGTGGCGTTACTACGCCACTGCCATCATATGATATTCTACTCACTCATTCATTTGTGCAAACCATTTTTTTGGATCTGATATAAATCGGACGAAACCTCACATTGTATGCCGTCAAAGTTAAAATACATGTGCATCTTCGAATATTTTCAAATGCGAATTGAGTTCGATGGCGACCTCACAGATGAAACATCGAGAATCCGACTGAAAGGCCTTATTTCCGTTCGTTGTCAAGGATAGGATATTCCGAATTATCATTCCAGTTCAGGCACGCATTCCCTTGACGCGACATTGTTATTCCTGATATTGTTTGGCGCAAAATTCGATTCACTCGAACCCAACGTTTTGTAACGGTGGATTTCTCCGCTTCCAGACTTCGTGGCTTCTTGGTAGGATTGAGTTTTATGACTTTATTAAGCGCCAGGTGGCTGTTAAGATGAACGACTCCGTTTACGTATTCTCTCAATATGTATTTCGAAAGAAGTTGCAACTTTTTAGGCAATCTCTGAGCTTCAAAAGTTTTTTACGTTTCGAATGTTCTTTTTGTCTGTGATGGAGAAGGAGAGATTATGATAATTCACCTGTGGTGATAAAAGCGATTCGACACAGTGTACGTGTCGAATCAAGTTTGTCATCCCCATAATTCAGAAGATACCTGCACATTGTAACAATGGCATTCTTGGACTTGACCCTCAACTTTCTCCACCGTCAAGGAAATTCCCGAATTGCAATAAACCTTCAAAGAATATCAGTTACTTTCAGGTACAAGGGACTAGAAAGATTTGGGAGGCGCAAGTCCACGGAGCCCATTGGGCAGGTGTATAAATACCTCAAACATAGGTAAAACCAGACAGTTGTTACTTAGACTAGTTAGCAGTTATCGACGACAGTCGAAACGTTCTTGTAACTAGAACCGATCTCCCGATGAATAAACATATTCTTTCGTTTCCACAAGTGTTTTAATGTTTCCCGTAAACGCATTCACCTCACACCTTTCATTCCTGAATGAGCAAGATCTAAAGAATTAGCACTTAATGCACTCAAATAGTTTGTCATGCGTAGGGTAGCTGAGGTCGTACTTTTAGTGTCACAGCTATGTTTAAATATACGTACGTTTCAACGATTTTCGTAAAAATTAACTAATTCATTGCACAAATTTCTTGTGATAACGGTCATATCTGCAAAAATTGTATCCTCATTTCAGTATCCATAAACGATGTGAAAACCCCCATCAAAATATCCGTAATAGTCCTCCCACATACCTCACCACCCTAACACCGAGTGGTACAGATGTTTTATCACCTGAAAACATCGATAGAGCCAAGAACAGCGTAAATTGTTTCTTTATACTAAACTATTATACCTATCAAGTTTTAATGTTCTCGTTCGAAGGAAAACTTCCGTTTCGGGAAGTGTTATTTGACACCGCGGATTATTCCTTTATTCTTTTCGGGAAGATTAAAAATAGACAATAGACCGTGAAAAATATAATGAGATAGAGATTCCAAGTTTGGATTGTGACTCTGTTATGGATCCATATGGAACTTTAATTATGGATCAGCATTGTCTTAATTATCTCCACGAAAAATACAATCCTTTTCAAATATCTCATATTGTTGATGAGTCTCTGACGTGTACAGATATTTCAACTGTAGATTCCTCTCATCAAACGAAACACTTTTTTCCTATAGATATTTTCGAAATTCAGTTTCGTTCGGAAGATAAAGGGTGTCGGAAATCCATGAAAAAAAAAACACTTTTCTGTTTATATCTTCGGAACCGTTATTTCGAATAAACTGAATTTTGGTTGAGTGTATAATCTATTCATGGTGCATATTCCTCAATCAACACTACTCCAATATTTATCCTGGTATAAAAGTAACAGCGTAGTCGACTCATAAATATACGCAAAAATACCATAAATCCACTTGAAAAAGATGAACGATTTATATTTTCGAAAGAATCAATCATTTAGAAAACCAAAAGTATATTTATGTTTTCTCAATAAAACGCGTCGTTTTCGAGTTATTTCCAATTTCACCCCAAAAAGTTTGGCGAGAAAATCATTAATTTATAGAATAATCTAGATGCTTCCCTGGATTAATTATCATCGAATAATATTATATTATACAATGTTGTAGGAATATTTATCAACTTTGTCGAGACTTAAATTCAAATGATGGAAAACGTTTGATGTAGAGATATTCAATAATGAAATCCCACAAATGTGGAAGATAAAATTGAACACTAAGCAGCATTCAGTTCGCACAGTTCCTATTGAAAATTCATTGTTACCGGTCCATATTGACGTTAAAACTACTTATTAAATTGAAATTAATCAAAACTGAAATGATACCTTATGATCTGTGTCAATGTTTTCATCTGAACAATATGCTCCTAAAATTTTATAAACTCAACACAATTAAGATTATAATAATTCACTTCACATAATGAATCACATTAGAACAATAATTCACTGAATGTATTCAGAACTTCACATAATGTTTACAGTTCGTTCAGAGACTCTGGTTTGTTATTGTTTATAGTTGGCCTCCAGATACCTAACCAATCTTCCGGTTTTCGCTCGACGCATGCGTGCTAAAATTGGCGGCAAACTCGATTTATGATGGAAACGGCAGAATTCATAGATATTTATACCAAGGTACACGAGTGTATCGTGATTCATCCTATGGTTCTTAACAAATCCTTAACCTCAACGAAAATATCAGAAAGCTGACAACATCTTCTTGAAATTTCTGTGCAAACATTCACAGAATGGGTACGAAATAGATTAGAGAGAGAGAGAGAGAATGCTTTATTGCCTGAACACCGGACAAAGAGCCATCGACCTAGGGTCTTTCAGCTCAATAGATTAGATTAGTTGGTTAAATAATAAATTCTGATGATCTGAATTAAAAGTCTTTTTTCATGATATTGTTTGGGAATTTCGTGGAAAATATGAACAAGTTAATAGTGTTCACAAACTAATCTGCAGAAAAATCGAAGAAGGAACTCATTTTGGTGTGAGAAATGTGGGTTTTCAGTTGCAGGTATAATCCGATGAAACTAACTGTTTTTGTTGAAATCATCGTGTTTGTAACATTTTTATTCCTATGAGTTTAGTACTTGAGTATTCCCTAAATGTATGAACTCAATTTCTATCGAAAAATATGAACTTTGCATCAATTCCAGAAGATCATTTCAGAGGCGTAGTCAGCCCAATTTTTTTTTAAATGGCTATATCTTTTTAAGAGAGCCAAATTCGGAAAAATGGAAAATGAAAAAAAGGTTTCTTTTGACCTCAAGAATCTTCAGTTAAAATATATGTACAAGTCAAAGACTCTGTTCACACCCCGTATATGCCAGAGAACAACAAATCTCCACTTCTTCATAAAACCATTCTTACAGTCGTGCACTTTGCTTGGTATATGTTTTGACTTTTGCATGAAAGATTTTCATGCAATTCAAGGACATTCCCACCAACAGTGATTGAAGGAACCACAATGCGAACAGTGGCACCATATAAAATGAATAAATTCAGATCAATGAGATAGTGACGACTGGTTAGCAAGATGCGACTCCATTTCCGATGGACGAAGCATTTTTGGGCAGTTGCCGCCATATTGCTCACATGTTTGGGGAGTTGCGATAGCATTACGGACGCAATAACTTACCGTAATTAAATACCACCCCCGAAACAGAGTGTATGACCTTTGAGTCAGCGCATATTCGATTCCGCAACGAGAATTCCAGAAAACCATGAGCTTTTTCCCGCAACGCAATAAAGTAGGGCTTTCGCGGCGGATTTACTATCCCGCTATATCTCTTTGAGGCGCTATTTCGTGCATACTCCTACAACACACTCGCAAATAAGCAGGGGCTCGCCACACTGTAATTCTCCCATATCCATCCCGGAGATCCCCACGCAACAGCGAAGCGTTTCCGTCCAATGATTTCAATTCCGTTATTTCCACTAGGTGGAAAACATATTCACTTTATGTTCCAGTTCGAACAATATTAGCTGTTTGTTATTTTCACAGTCTGTTTGAATCTACAAATGTCAAATCCACTGGAGTGGCTAAGATTGGAGCACGGAATGTTCACGGCGCGAAATGGTGTGGGAATCGGCAAAAGGGGATTGTCCCGTCACAATATAAAGGGCGATATTTCCTCCAGGAAATATCGTTTTTTCGGTTGTGCCACTGAACGGCAATTTTTCATTTTTCAGCTGGAATTAAGGTGATATGTTAATACGACTTGGGGTCTTTTTTATTGTGAGGGTTTAATTAAATGTTTTTTCATAACTAAAATGACGGTCATCCCCTGTCACACTTCGAACATTCTGACTGACGATCAACTTACGGGGGTTTTTTGTTTTGTGTCACTGTCGAAAATCAGCAGTTTGATCTATAATTTAATCATGAATCGCCTTAAGCCGGAGTCCGGACTCCCACTACTCGTGTATTTGGCAAATATTTGCCACTTGCCTATATTTGGCATGTAGTGGGAGTGGTTCACTCGGCCAATACTTGTCAATTAGGTCATTCAAATTCGACACTTCGTCTACTTGCCAAGTACGCAAATAATTGCGTACTTGCCAAATATACGAGTAGTGGGAGTCCGCCTTTACACACGAACAACGCTCGGTGGAAAGAAACATCAAAGTTTGTAGATATCTTTTCATAGAAAAGGGCTTTCAATTGACGAGAGCCTATGAAGAGTGCTATCAATAATGAGTAAAAATGAGAAAAACTACCAAACTAGTAATACATCGAAGTGGCTGTAAAATCCTACAAAAAAGAAATACATAAACGTTCAACATACTCTGAAATTACATTTACTGATACAACTTAATTAGAGTACACAATTCAGAAGCAAATAGACAGTATTTAAATCTTGAATGAATTCTGTATTGTTAATCGAAAATAATTCTTCAACATAATTTTCCAAATGATTATCCACGGAATGATTGTGCCATCATCATTTCTCACACTCCAGATTATTATCCTACAATAATTATCAACTAACCGCATTTTTACATGAGCACTGGATTCAATTATAATCATTTAATACAGCTTAGTGTATAGCCATGTGCCATATAGCATAATACTCTAGGGAAATTCTTCGCAAGTAAGTACTACAAAACAGAATATTGCGGATGATTTGTCGACCTATTTACAGGGAGAACTGTATCCTCCCTGTGACATTTATTTTTATCCATAATTTGTGCTTCGTTTATGTTTGAGAGAACGAATATATTTTTCCCAGGCTTTGTAGCTACGTTACGATAAACGAATTATCATTTTATATTCCCACACAAAGTAACACCAAGATCGAGTGTTTAACCATGTATCAGTCCATCAAACTATTTAGTCACCTACCTTTATCTACAGGGTCTTTCACGAGGAACCTCACCCATATTTATACGGGAAACTAATGAACCTATTTTCATGAAATTCAGCACTTATAAGTATTTCATAAGTGTATGCATCACACCCTTGCCCTAAAGTGGATATTGACTCAGAAAATATCCCTTTTAGGGCAAGGGTGTGATGCATACACTCACATTATTTTTTAACGTAGATTCAATATCTGCCATAAAAAATGGGGTTCTAATTTGAAAAAATTGATTTTTCACGATTTTGTCATCCCTAACTTTGAAAGCGATTTTTTCACCCCCTGTATCATGAATCGCGATTTCGATTTTTAAAGTGGATACATCAATCTTACATCTTGAAAAATCCCAAAAATGAAAATTTTCTATCCAAAAACCTCGAAGTTATTCTTGTTTCAGCGGAGCTCTATTTTCGATTTTTTTTTCGAATTTTCCCGCTCAGAGAGAATTTTTCAACCAAAACTGAAAAATGTTACATCAAAATAACTTGAAATTTTCTAAGGAATCTATTTCTGCAATAAAAAATGATGTTCTAATTTGAAAAACGGAAGTTGACGTCATTCCCGGAAAAACCGGAGGTGCTCATGCCTTGAAAATATTTTAGATTTCATCAGCATCATGAAATACTTATAAGTGCTGAATTTCATGAGAATACGTTCAGTAGTTTCCCGTATAAATATGGGTGAGGTTCCTCGTGAAAGACCCTGTGTAAAGACTCTCATGTGAATTAATTCAGGAAGACAAACAAAGGATGAAGGAACACTAGCAGAGCAATGTTTCTTTTCTGTTGATGAATATTTCTGTGATTGGCTAGTGTTTTAATCTCACATTGAGTGTGAATTTTTTCTTATTTGTGTAATATTTTCTCTTTCTTCTTCAACCTTTCCTATACATTTCAAGGATACGAAAGATCAATAAATTATCATTAGTAACATCAGAAAATACTATTAGAAAAACCGAAAAATCGCAAAGAATAATAATTTCATCTATTCAACATCCAAAGAGTTCAAGGCTCAGCAGTAGCTTCGAAATCATTGACTCAGTAGTCTTCACGAAAACACGAGATGAATGTATGTGGTTAACAATTTACCCGCTTTTGGAAGTGAGGGACAAACGTTGGAAATAAAAGAACAAGTGGAACTTCTTTGATGGCTCTCTTTCAAGGATCAGGAATTCCTAAACCTCAGAAAATATCAAGATACTAAACTAACGGACAAAAATCTTCAATTCAACGAAAATTTACAAAATATTTGAAAATTATCGCATATGAAAATAGTGTGAAACATCTAAAAAATATAATTGATAAACGGCCTGTGAAACGAGAAGGATTTCAGGTTGAATGGAATCAACAACATGAAACAAAATTTTCGATGAATCGGGTCATATGAACAATGAGTTGTTGGAAAAAAATCGCTAGGGGGATATGGAACCGACGATTCCATAATGTATTTTTTCACGTTCAATCCGAACGCTGTTGCGAAACGATATTTTTTCCTGTTGTCTTGCCCACCATCCTTCAACCACCCCGCAAAGCCCTACGTCCTTTTATCGTAGCCTACTATTTCATCGAATTCACTCCAACGTCGACCAAATGAGAACATTTTGCGCCTTTGTAGCAGCGGCTGCACGCTAGCTCCATCACATATATTTTGCAGCAGGCTGCGACGGGCCAATTCTTCGATTTCAATACTTTCCGTTTCTCCATTATTATACTGTTTTCCTTTCTGTGTGCCTGGTTCGTATTTCGTATTTTCCCGATGACGTAGGTCACGCTGCTTCGATTTGCTGAATATTGAGTCGGGTTATGTGTTTTTTTTTTGACAATTTAATTCCTGCAATGAAACTCCAATGAGCCTGAGGTTCCTCCCTGAACCACAACTACAAACTACAACTAACACTTTGAACTGGTGTTTACACAACCATCCCTGAGTTTAAGATGAAGATTTCACGAAGTCCAAACGGTTCCATATACAGGAAACAAAGAATTCTATCGACAATAGAATTCAGGGAAACTTAACTGACTGCTATTGTGCATAGAGAATGCCTGCTATTCGGAACTAATGACTGGTAAAAAATAGGAAATAATAGGCGGAATTGATTGAATATTATGTTCTATTATATTCATGAATGCTGAGAGTGATATGTAAAAATTCGTTAATAAGAATTGCTAACCATTTATTCACGAGTTTGAGGAAAATGGAATGTGAAATTTTTGTTATAATACTGTGTGATGAATAATGGAATTTATTTTGGTTCTAAGGGAACATCAACTATTTACGAGAAGGTAACAGAGAAATAAATAATAAATAAATAACGCGTTCATTCAGCGAACTGAGGAAAAGATTCAAATATTATGAAGAATATAATAAAATAAAATGCTGAACATCAACAAAACAACTGAAGCAAGCAATGATGTGATATATTTCATTTTCAATTGAATTTTTTAGCGTTTCAATGAACACAATACATTTTCACTTAAAATAAATCCCTTATTCAACGTTCTTCATTTTTATGTCGTTCGAATAAAAATTTATTGAATGAAAATCCGTCTATGAGAATTAACCTGGATTTGCAGAGAATGTGCATCAATTACCTCCGAACTTCATGAGGTTTCAGGCAGGATATCAAATTTGACACAAACATCACTTTCCACTCAGAAGCAGCATCGATGCCTGAAATAAACTATTGGATAAAAATATGCAATGGAGTGCTACAAAATCAGGTTTAGGAATCCCATTAAAGTCGTAGAGGTTTCAGTTATTCTCGGTACGAGTTTTGTCAGTTCGAATAACAAGAAAACGATGAATAATAACTAGATTAAAATGCTGATCAAATTAAGACAGTACGATGTTCTGAATTCCTGGATATCGTTTTTCGTTAAGATCTTAAATCGATGAATCTCATTAAGACGTTCATTAAAAAATAACATCAAATAAAAATATACCTGTATTTTTGTGAGAGGAATCAATTAGGTAATAAATCAACTGTGCTACGAACTCCTCCGGACATTACACTGTATAAATAAAATTTAATTACTCCTCTTCCGAATCAAGACTGTAACAAAAATAAACAGAGGCTCTTACTGAGCATCTCGCTTGGATTTTTTAATGGGAAATCTAAGCGAAGAACTGGGGGTATAGAAGATGACTATCAAGGAATCGGAAAATTCAAAAGTATAACCAACAGGGTATAACCATCACGCCAGAAAATTTGTTTTTGAAAATTCGAAGCAATTTGTGTCACAGTTATCCTATCGAGAATTTTATCACTTTAAAAAAACACACGATAGTATGGTAGTTAATGATTGAACAATTCAATGAAATGATTGTGATAATGTACGGAAAGAATTGATTGAATTTACCTCAGAAAAAACCAATAAAAAATTTCACCCACTTATTCAGGATCTTATTCAGATATGCACTTAAATCATTTCTCATTACCTTATCTCAATCACAGATCCTCTTTGTATTACGATATATTAAAACAACATGAAGCTTCGCGGACACGTCTACTCAACAGATCAACTCAAACTAGGGTTTTTAACTGCTTAATATGTTTGTCGAGGGTCTAATTATTAATGAAAGTGACGATTTGGTTGTTCCTGTGGATATTGAAGAGTCTGCAAGAAGAGCAAATCTGGAACTCCTACCTAAAAAATCTGTTCATCAGTACGATATTGCATATAACAATTTCCTGGCCTGGTGTAAATTGAAATATGTAGAAGGGAACTTCAGTCAACCTGTTTTCCTGGCATACTTAGAAGAAAAATCAAAAATATGGAGTTCATCAACTTTGTGAAGCAAATTTTCAATGATAAAGTCAAGCGCCCTTGTAGAAAATGGTGTGGATGTTAGTGAATATTTTGAGGTGAAAGCATATTCGAAACGGAGAAGTGGAGGATATCGTCCCAAAAAATCGAAAATTCTCACTCGTGAACAAGTTGAGAAGTTTATAAATGAGGCACCAGATGAGAAATACTTGATGGTTAAGGTTGCAACTAATCCGATTTCTACAAGTACTGATGGTGCTGAGGATTCTAATAATGTGTTGCGAAGCTCCCTAACGTCACAGGGCATTAGTGTTAGTAATTGTTCTAGTTTTACGATTAATATCAATGTTCATTAGTAATGATTGTTGAATATTGATGATAAAAATTTGCAATTGCTGAATTTTTTCATCTGATTTCATCATAAGAAAACGGAGGGCTAAAAATAATGTGAACACTAATGTTGAAAATATTTCTAACACGCTTCCACGTAAAAAATAAATTTTAACATTGTTTGCTGTCATAAAAAGTGTCTCTTTTGATGGCAGTTGTATAAAAAACAATTTCTTGTTTTTTTATTATCAAGATAACTTTCGGAGCTCGCAATGTGAATTTCTTATACTGGGTGCACTAAGGATATCTCTGCGAGCTCGCAATGGAAATTTCTCATTTTGCTTGCATTCATGACATCTTTGAGAGCTCGCAAAAAAAATTAGAATTTCGGTCAGGAACATCACAAAGCGATCTCTGGGAGATAGATAAGGAGATCACATAAGAGTTGCAGTGTGACTTCTCACAGATTTCGCTTAGAAGTCTTTGTATCAGGGTCATTGATGAATAATTGGTTTATTTTTCCTATCCTAATCCCACAAGATTTTCCTATTTTTCGATTATTATTATTAAATAATATCACTTCAACAATTTCTAACAATTCCCAACCAATTTGCGAAAATCAACCACATCAAAAGCTTAACTGAATTCACTAAACGAATTCGATCTCCCCTTGATTGACCGGGATCAGCCATTAATCATCAAACCATAACCCAGTCAGTGGAGACACAGTTTTTTCGGCTTTAAATTCATCACCATCAGTCTTTCTTGTCGCCCCCTAAGTACCCGCCAGGGGAAATCCGTAATTGATTGAATACACCGCTTCTTCCTGGGAGGCCTTTTCCGTCCGATCCCTGGGACACCGGCGTCTCAGGGCACACTCTGTTATTAAATGACGCCGACTACTACGACGGGCGTCGGACTACTTCCCGAATTTATTCCCAATAAAGAGAGTCCGTTCTCAACACAGATTTATCAATCAGTGCTGTCTTCTCTCAACGGATCGGTAATTGGGGGGGAATAATAAGGAAAGTTGGGTTTTTCTTGGGTGCGATCCGAAATCCCTGTTGACTGAGGAACACCTAACAAGATTTTAGGCACGTCAGAGCTTATAAGGATGTTTTCATGTTTGCTGCCAAGTAAATTGGGACATGTGAGTTGTGGATAGACTAGTGTAATAATTCTTCACTTCGAACTTGATAATTATCATACAAGATAAGTCTCCGACTTGTACATTTGTTTCAACTGCAGATTTTTGAGGTCAAGAGGAACATTTTTCTCCGAAGTCGGCTCTGTTTTGAGGATATTGAAATGAAAAAAGAGGCGAATATGTGTTTTTTTAGAGTGATAGAATTTTCGATAGGTATAACTGTGATTTTACAGTAGGTAGAAGCCATGTTATTCTGACATTTCTGTTTAGTAAGCATTGACAAATTATCATGGAAAGACTCACGCCGCAACAACGTTTACAAATCGTTGAAATATATTTTTCAAAATCAGTGTTCTATTCGCTAAACTTATACAGGGTCTTTCACGAGGAACCTCACCCATATTTATACGGGAAACTACGGAACGTATTTTCATGAAATTCAGCACTTTTAAGTACTTCACGATGCTGATGAAATCTAAAATATTTTCAAGGCATGAGCACCTCCGGTTTTTCCGGAAATGACGTCAACTTCCGTTTTTCAAATTAGAACACCATTTTTTTATTGCAGAAATAGATTCCTTAGAAAATTTCAAGTTATTTTGATGTAACATTTTTCAGTTTTGGTTGGAAAATTCTATCTGAACGGGAAAATTCGAAAAAAAATCGAAAATAGAGCTCCGCTGAAACAAGAATAACTTCGAGGTTTTTGGATAGAAAATTTTCATTTTTGGGATTTTTCAAGATGTAAGATTGATGTATCCACTTTAAAAATCGAAATCGCGATTCATGATACAGGGGGTGAAAAAATCGCTTTCAAAGTTAGGGATGACAAAATCGTGAAAAATCTATTTTTTCAAATTAGAACCCCATTTTTTTATGGCAGATATTGAATCTACGTTAAAAAATAATGTGAGTGTATGCATCACACCATTTCCCTAAAATGGATATTTTCTGAGTTAATATCCACTTTAGGGCAAGGGTGAGATGCATACACTCACATTATTTTTTAACGTAGATTCAATATCTGCCATAAAAAATGGGGTTCTAATTTGAAAAAATTGATTTTTCACGATTTTGTCATCCCTAACTTTGAAAGCGATTTTTTCACCCCCTGTATCATGAATCGCGATTTCGATCTTTAAAGTGGATACATCAATCTTACATCTTGAAAAATCCCAAAAATGAAAATTTTCCATCCAAAAACCTCGAAGTTATCCTTGTTTCAGCGGAGCTCTATTTTCGATTTTTTTTCGAATTTCCCGCTCAGAGAGAATTTTCCCACCAAAACTGAAAAATGTTACATCAAAATAACTTGAAATTTTCTAAGGAATCTATTTCTGCAATAAAAAAATGGTGTTCTAATTTGAAAAACGGAAGTTGACGTCATTTCCGGAAAAACCGGAGGTGCTCATGCCTTGAAAATGTTTTAGATTTCATCAGCATCGTGAAATACTTATAAGTGCTGAATTTCATGAAAATACGTTCAGTAGTTTCCCGTATAAATATGGGTGAGGTTCCTCGTGAAAGACCCTGTAGAGCACTTCATGAAATTTATGGTTTACATATTCGTCCATCAGAGCAGCTCATTCGTCGAACACTCCATAGATTTCGGACAACATTTTCTCTTATCGATGCAACAACACAACAATACAAAGAACTGTATGTACAGAAGAAAATATCGCTGCTGTGATTGACAGTGTTAATGAAGATCCAGATTGGTCCATTCGTCGACGTTCACGACAAGTTGAACTCCAGTGCAACCATAACATGGAAAATTTTGCGTAAAGATCTTGGTCTACACACATACAAGATCCAACTGGTTCAACACCTAACGCCACTTGACCAGAAAAAGCGTCGTTTTTTGTTCATAGGGCCCTAGAAAAGCTTGAAGTTGATCCACTTTTCTATATGAAAATAGTGATTAGCAAAAAAGCTCATTTCTGGTTGAACGGCCACTTGAACAAGCAAAATTGCCGTACGAGGATGTATTTATATCTAATTAGCCTAGACCAGTTCCATGCATGAATAAAATATTGCGATACCATATCATCGAACAAGAACTTATTAGAAAAATCAGTGTAGAGTTCGACGTCAAAAAAGTAAACCAGAGTTACGCAATAAATAAAAAAAAGATGTCCACTGAAATTGTAAAAATCGAAAAATTGGAGTATTGAGCCAACATCAAGTACCTATATTTAAAAGGGTTAAGAGGTAAGCAGATTTACGAAGATATGCCTAATACCCTTGGTGATCAATGTCCTTCGTATGCGACCGTGAAAAATTGGACTGCAAGCTTCAAAAGAGGTAAATTTCTCATTGAAGATGATGACCGATAGGGAAGGCCAGTTTCTGTGCCAGTCCCCGAAAATATCGATGCAGTGCATGACAGGATTTTATCAGACCGTCGAATTGGGTTAAAACAGATATCAGAAGCACTGAAGATTTCATACGAATACGTTCATCATATAGTTCACGTCAATTTGGACATGAGAAAAATTTCTGCAGAATGGATCCCCAAATGTTTGAATGTTGACCAAAAGCGTGCAAGGGTAGAAGCATCGCGTTCGATCTGTGCTCGATTTGAAAACGATGTAGACTTTTTAAACCGAATTGTTACTATGGATGAGTTTTGGGTACATTTCTATGATCCAGAAACAGAGCAACAATCGATGGAATGGCGAAACTCGGGTTCTCCAAGACCTAAGGAGTTTCGTGTCCAAAAATCTGCTAAAAAAGTTATCGCTTCAGTTTTTGGGATTGCCATGGAGTAATCATGATTGATTTTTTGGATAAGGGTAGAACAATAACTGGAGATTACTATTCGACATGACTGACCACTCTACGGTAAAAAATTAAAAGAGAAAAGACGCGGAAAGCTTTCCAAAAGTGTTTTGTTTTCACAAGACAACGCCCCAGTACACAAATCTCATGTTGCCATTCAACAAATTCGTCCTTTAGGATTATAATTACTAGAACAACCCCCTTATTCACCAGATTTGGCTCCGTCCGACTATTATCTATTTCCTCAGTTTAAAAGATCGTAAATTTTCTTCCAACGAGGAGGTAATGAAAGCTGTGATGGACTGGTTTGCAGAGCAAGAAGAAACATTTATTTTGAAAGGTCTAGAGACGTTGCAGGTTCGCTATAATGAATGTATTCAATTAAGAGGAGAATATGTTGGGTAATAAAATATTTTGACATTGAAATTTTGTTTGGTTCTATAGTAGGCTAAGAATTTTTCAATATATCCTCGTATGGGGTGAAAACAATCCTCCGGTTCCATTGCAACATCAAAAATGCACTGCATGGTGCGCTCTACACGCTGGAGGCATCATCGGTCCATATTTCATTAAAAACAATGCTGAAGCTAATGTTACAGTGAATGGTGCTCATAACAGATCGATGGTCATTGATTATTTGTTTCAAAATCTGAATGGTATCGACTCAGAAGTGTTTTGGTTTCAACAAGATGGTGCTTCACCAAATACTGCTACCTTAATAATTGATTTATTGAAGGAAAGATTTGGCGATAACATAATTTCGAGGAATGGTCCAATTAATTGGCCTCCAAGATCATGGGATATAACTTCAATTGATTATGTCAAGTCATTGGTTTATGCTGACGAACCAGAAACAAACGACTATTTGGAAACCAACATAACTCATGTCATGGCTGAAATAAGGCCTATCCCTTCAAAAAAATACCCGATATTTTCTTGTTTCAAGTAATATCACCTAACTGGTACTCAATTATTTTGTGGGTCTATGTTATCGATAACTGTCGTACATGATAAAGCTCTCCCCTTTTCTATTTTCCACCCTCAATTCCTGAAGGTTCCGATGTTCAAAGATGCCCGTCTTCAACACAGATTTATCAATCAGTTCTGTCGCCTTTCATCGGGTCGGTAATTGATCGAGAATAATAAAGGAAAGTTTTGGTTTTCGTTCTGCGTTCGGGGATATCCCTGTTGACTGGAAAACATCTAATAGGATTTTCAAGATGTCCCAAAACTAATTTCGAAGTTCCTCGCGAACTTCTTGGGGCGATCCAGATCGAAAATTCATTTCCTATCTATACGGATGGATCGGCTGTGTAGAGCCATCCTCTTATGTTCCACCTCACTGAATAATTTATTCGGTTTATTCGAGCAGGACATTTTCCTACATACGGATCCGAAGAAGTTTGCTTGGTTTCATCTTTTATCTCTCAATGCCAGTCGAACTGTAGGTACTGTCGTTTTCCTTTATGCCAATTTGTTCGAGTGTTTTTGAAAACGAGGTCTTATAGGATCGCATACGCCAGTGAATCCTGTTTGACAAATATGATTTTATCCGGTAAGGCAAAGAACGCCGAAACTTATCACATTTATGAATCTGATGAAATTATGTATAATATAGCAACACCACAAGGTATATTTTATGTGCACCACATTGCGTAGTTTTTACTAAGGACTACCCATAGGGGAGAAACTGCTCCCTCTACCCCCCCTTGGCTCAGAGCTTTCGAAAATCCCAAATTTTTGAGTGCAAAATGCATACGGGGTATGATCCCTTAAAAATTCCCTGGAAAATCTTATGTTGTTATTCAAACGATAATATCTTCAACTCATTCTAATCTTTCTGAATACTCAATTTGGTGATTCCTATCACCCATACTTTGAGGGCTCTGAGCTTCAGAACAAAACTCGAAAATGAAATATCGAAAAATATTAAACCGAGATAATTCATTAGTTATGAGGACTACATGGACGATTTTGGTATCAAAATGTAGGTTTTCGAGGTCGCTCTATTCGATAAAGGACTTTCCAGAGCCCTAACTAGCATAGTTTAGATTTTTACCTGTCGAATGGCATTTTTTCAAAAAAATCGGAATTTCAAACCGTCATAACTCCCGTTTCTTTGGTCACAACCTCATGTGGCTTGTATACTGTTAATCAGCATTGTCCAAAGTATCTCTCCAAACAATAAAATCGACTTCGAAAATTCCAACTTTTTGGGTCAAAAATGCATAAGGGGTAAGACCCCATAAAAACACCATATTTGCCATCGACACGAATTCCCTGGGAAATCTAACAGGGTTATTCAATCGTTAATGTCTTCAACCCATTCGAATCTTTCAGAACACCCATTTTGGTGATCCATATCACCCGTACTTTGAGTGCTCTGAGCTTCAGAACAAAACTCGAAAATGAAATATCGAAAAAATTAAACCGAGATAATTCATTAGTTATGAGGGCTACATGGACGATTTTGGCATCAAAATGTAGGTTTTCGAGGTCGCTCTATTCAATAAAGGACTTTCCAGAGCCCCAACTAGCATTGTTTAGAGTTTTACCTGTCAAAGGGCATTTTTTCAAAAAAATCGGAATTTCAAACCGTCATAACTCCCGTTTCTTTGGTCACAACCACATGTGACTTGTATATTGTTAATCAGCATTGTCCAAAGTATCTCTCCAAACAATAAAATCGACTTCGAAAATCCCAACTTTTTGGGTCAAAAATGCATAAGGGGTAAGACCCCATAAAAACACCATGTTTGCCATCGACACGAATTCCCTGGAAAATCTTAAAGGGTTATTCAATCGTTAATGTCTTCAACCCATTCGAGTCTTTCAGAACACCCATTTTGGTGATCCATATCACCCGTACATTGAGTGCTCTGAGCTTCAGAACAAAACTCGAAAATGAAATATCGAAAAAATTAAACCGAGATAATTCATTAGTTATGAGGGCTACATGGACGATTTTGGCATCAAAATGTAGGTTTTCGAGGTCGCTCTATTCAATAAACGACTTCCCAGAGCCCTAACTAGCATAGTTCAGATTTTCACCTGTCAAATGGCATTTTTTCAAAAAAATCGGAATTTCAAACCGTCATAACTCCCGTTTCTTTGGTCACAACCTCATGTGGCTTGTATACTGTTAATCAGCATTGTCCAAAGTATCTCTCCAAATAATAAAATCGACTTCGAAAATTCCAACTTTTTGGGTCAAAAATGCATAAGGGGTAAGACCCCATAAAATAGTATATTCTAAAACTAGTTGCAGAATGGGCTCCTATTCCAATACGAATGCGAAATTCGAAAACGAGCGACGAAGGAGCGAGTTTTCGAACGCATGAGTGTTGGAATTGCATTCTGCAACGAGTATTAGACGGTATTTTCTCTATTTCAGTCAAATTTCTGTTGAAATTCAATGAAAAATTCAGATTATACATCCTAGTGACTTTTGTATTCCAACTTGGCAGTTGGTTCACTGACGAAAATTGACATTTTCAACTTGACGTGTGTTGAAAATTGATAGGATCGGCAGTCATTATTGACAACAACGAAACGAAAAATATTACTAAAAACAGTGCTGTAATGAATTCATTACAGCACTGTTTTTAGTACTGTAATGAACTCATTACAATACTGAAATAGAGAAACACCATATTTGCCATCGACACGAATTCCCTGGGAAATCTAACAGGGTTATTCAATCGTTAATGTCTTCAACCCATTCGAGTCTTTCAGAACACCCATTTTGGTGATCCATATCACCCGTACTTTGAGTGCTCTGAGCTTCAGAACAAAACTCGAAAATGAAATATCGAAAAAATTAAACCGAGATAATTCATTAGTTATGAGGGCTACATGGACGATTTTGGCATCAAAATGTAGGTTTTCGAGGTCGCTCTATTCAATAAAGGACTTTCCAGAGCCCCAACTAGCATTGTTTAGAGTTTTACCTGTCAAATGGCATTTTTTCAAAAAAATCGGAATTTCAAACCGTCATAACTCCCGTTTCTTTGGTCACAACCACATGTGACTTGTATATTGTTAATCAGCATTGTCCAAAGTATCTCTCCAAACAATAAAATCGACTTCGAAAATCCCAACTTTTTGGGTCAAAAATGCATAAGGGGTAAGACCCCATAAAAACACCATATTTGCCATCGACACGAATTCCCTGGAAAATCTTAAAGGGTTATTCAATCGTTAATGTCTTCAACCCATTCGAGTCTTTCAGAACACCCATTTTGGTGATCCATATCACCTGTACTTTGAGTGCTCTGAGCTTCAGAACAAAACTCGAAAATGAAATATCGAAAAAATTAAACCGAGATAATTCATTAGTTATGAGGGCTACATGGACGATTTTGGCATCAAAATGTAGGTTTTCGAGGTCGCTCTATTCAATAAAGGACTTTCCAGAGCCCTAACTAGCATAGTTTAGATTTTTACCTGTCAAATGGCATTTTTTCAAAAAAATCGGAATTTCAAACCGCCATAACTCCTGTTTCTTTGGTCATAACCACATGTAACTTGTATATTGTTAATCAGCATTGTCCAAAGTATCTCTCCATACAATAAAATCGACTTCGAAAATCCCAACTTTTTGGGTCAAAAATGCATAAGGGGTAAGACCCCATAAAAACACCATGTTTGCCATCGACACGAATTCCCTGGGAAATCTAACGGTGTTATTCAATCGTTAATGTCTTCAACCCTTTCGAGTCTTTGAGAACACACATTTCGGTGATCCATATCACCCGTACTTTGAGTGCTCTGAGTTTCAGAACAAAACTCGAAAATGAAATATCGATAAAATTAAAATGAAATAATTCATTAGTTATGAGGGTTACATGGACGATTTTGGTATCAAAATGTAGGTTTTCGAGGTCGCTCTATTCAATAAAGGACTTTCCAGAGCCCTAACTAGCATAGTTTAGAATTTCACCTGTCAATTGGCATTTTTTTCAAAAAAATCTAAATTTTAAACCGTCATAGCTCCTGTTTCTTTGGTCACAACCACATGTGGCTTGTATATTGTTAATTAGCATTGTCCAAAGTATCTCTATAAACAATTTAATCGTTTTCGAAAATCCCAATTACCCCCTCTACCCCTCCCCGCAAATCCGCCCTTCTTGTGGAAAAACGCTGGCTAAGAGCTAGAAAATAAAATTCCCGCAGATAGTCGATGATCAAATCACATGCTGCACAAATTACTTACACTAGACTCAGTGCGTAAAAATCACTAAAGAGAAGGTCTTGCGAATTCTGCAAAATATACAGTGTCTTGATGAAATCCAAAAACTTGAGGATATTTTCGGTGAGCAGTTCTAATAATGAGGCATCATATGCGTTCTGCGTCATTGTACTCGCCAGCAATGCTTCATAAATATAGTTCTTTGCGTTCCATACTTTATCCTAACCCTTCATTGAGGGCTAGCTCTCAGTAGGGAGGATATCATGAAGAACATCATACTCAGATTCCCATATAGGTCCGCAATTAACAGTCCAAAAGGATGAAAATAACTCATACGTGTATGTATCCACGACGATGTTTCCAGCAATTCACCGGAGCAGTATCTAATATCTTCCGGTAATGCAGATCGCATTCTAGAGACAGCTTTATATTACAGTTCTATAATTGAATCATCCTGGCAGTGGAAGCTATAACGATTCTACCCACTGAGTTTCGTACCTACTAGGTTCGCTTCGAAACTAATATCACTTTGTTCGTACAAAGAGATTCATGCTGTTCAAATGTACTTTGTGTAATTGAAATCATTTCAAAAGGTAAAGGATACGATGTTCGTCGCATGTTGCTAAGACCGGGAAAAGCGTGAAAATCCCCTGGTTAATGCCCCATATGGAAATATGATTTAGCAGGGCAAATATTAGTAGCCCCGTTTATTCATTGAGGTCGCGGACACTAATTAAATATGAATTAGTTCACCTCCATTTTGGGGAATAGTTCGGAGCCTGAATGGAAGGATTCACATGAACTTCGTTAATGAGTGTATATCAAAGCTCATGATAGAACAAGGTCAAAAGCATAAAAAATTCAGGAAAAGTTATTACTGAGTTAGTTACTATGGATGAGACTTGGGTACATTTCTACGATCCAGAAACAAAGCAACAATCGATGGAATGGCAACACTCCTGTTCTCCAAGACCTAAGAAGTTTCGTGTCCAAAAATCTGCTGGAAAAATTCTTGCTTCAGTTTTTTGAGATTGCCATGGAGTCATCATGATTGATTTTTTGGGTAAGGGTAGAATAATAACTGGAGATTACTATTCGACATTACTGACCACTCCACAGGAAAAAATTAGAGAGAATAGACACAGAGAGCTATCCAAAGGTGTTTTGTTTCTACAGGACTACGCCCCAGTACACAAATCTCATGTTGCCATGCAAAAAATTCGTGATTCAGGGTTAGAATTACTAGAACACCCCCCTTATTCACCAGATTTGGCTCCGCCTGACTATCATCTCTTTTCTCAACTGAAAAAAAGTTTGAAAGGTCGTAAATTCTCTTCCAACGAGGAGGTAATGAAAGCTGTGGAGGACTGGTTCGCAGAGCAAGAAGAAACATTTTTTTCGAATGTCTAGAGACGTTGCAGGTTCGCTGTAATAAATGTATTCAATTAAGAGGAGAATATGTTAAGTTATAAGATATTTGACATTGAAATTTTTTATGGTTCTATAGAATATAGAATATAGAATTTTTCAATAAATATCCTCGTCAAGGGTTTCTCATCTTATATTCATCACTTTATTACATTCGAATTATTTATCCTATCTTGACGAGGCTGGAAAAGTCTATTGTGCTTTTAATATTCGGTCATTCTAATCGTCGATAATCCGAAGCAAAATGGCTCCGTTAGTCATTCCGCCATCAATTTATCATATGAACTGCTCCAGGAACCAGATATACAAATTACAAGGTTCGACCACGCCAGAACATTATTAATTACAGCTGCCATAACAATTTCCCCCTTTAATATGGCAAAAGATAATCTGAATATGGGAAGTGAAGTTTTTGCCCCACACACATTCGGATAATCCCTCACGTCGCCTTTTGTAAATTTATCATCGTGAAATGAAAATGTATGTATCAGGTTTTCTGATAAAACAGTTCACACCTATGCAAATCAGTTCTGAAAGAGTGGAGACTCGCGTGCGTAGTACGCTTAATTCAAATCGTCCGTGTTCAGCTATGAATATCATTAGGGGAACTCCCGGGTTCCCGTACAAGTTTGGACGGCTCTTTTCACAAATATGAAGCGGTTATAGAGCCAGATAACTCTCAGATGTGTTATCTGGTTCTAATGAACTTCATGCGAAAACATTCATGTAGAAAGTTCCTTGTGAAAGTGACGTCAATTATTGGAGTAACCGAGGGACTTACTGTTAATCACAATTTCCGTAGAATATTCAGGGTAGCAAAATGGAAATGAAACGGACATGTCGGTCCACTTGTTGAAATATGTGAAAAAGGTTTATTTTCGTCCTTAGAGCAGAGGATTGTCAACGATATCCTACGTCAGTCCTTAAGGGGACCTGGTACACGTCCGAGCTCGCGAGCTTTTTATTTCCATGATATCTCAGTTCGTATGCGGCGTAGACCAACAACTTTTTCTTCAGATTAAAGCTTAATCATTTCTCTAGAATTTGTATTACTCGCTTTTCTGGTTTTCTTCGTATATTAGGAAAAAACCTGGTGAGCTGTAATTTCACAAAAATCTGGACAAACGATTTTATTTCCATGATATATCCGTAAATTTTCGGGATAAATGTATAAAATTTTCAGTATACATGCGGAAAAATATTTTGCGGAAAGTGTATCAGTCGCTTCTCCGTTTTTCTGCGTATATTAGGAAAAAACCTGGTTGAAATTATGACCAATAAAGTTTCTACTTTATAATTCATTCAAAAATTAAGGGGGCAATATACAAAAAAAACTGATCAATAAACATTTTGGAAAATATTATTTCGCATGTCAACTGAAAATTTCATACATTTATCCCGAGAATTGACAGAGATCATGGAAACAAAATCGTTTGTCCAGATTTTCATGAAATTACAGCTCACCAGGTTTTTTTCCTAATATATGGAGAAAAACAGAAAAGCGAGTACACACTTTTTGCTTTGCATTTAATGACTTCCATGTTTAAGCTTTCGAGTCCTGAATGTGAAACCTTTATCTTATAGTTGAAAAGATGTACTTTATTAGATTTAACAGTTTTACTATTTCGTAGAATAAGATAAATAGACCAATTTAGGCTAAAGTGTTTTCTTTGCAGCTTCTCATCTCTAGGTAGCCTCGGGCCACTAGGGTAGGATAATTTATGATGCTCAAAGATGCCTTTGGCACTATCTTATTTCATTGGCTTAAGTGGTACAAGAAGACAACACATCTTTTCTCAAATGCAAATTGAGGGAGGAACCAAGAATTAACGTTAAGAGCATTGTTGTCAGTTTGGTACGGAGTTAATTGTTGGTCGGGGAGTCAGTACAGAGTTACTACGGAAGTCGGTAAAGAGTTGAGACGGAGGTAGTCATTGTCCTCAGAGACAAGATCCATTCATTTGTTCGGTGTGAAGACGTTTTCTATCTCACTAAGTTCAGTGAATGCAGATAAATCGTTACTGAACGTGTGTTTTTCGAAAGTAATTAGTGTAAGACGTATGATCTACAAGAGTGGATTATTGTGTAGAATCAACTAAATGTGTAACTGACCTTTGGCTCTCTGTTCCTTCTCGATTGTAATCATGCTGTTTACTGTGATATCTTGATTCTCATTAACGCCTAATGCTTCCATCGAGTAGAGTTCGAACTCTGAAGTGTACTAAGGTGTTAATTAGAGCCACTAATGAGAAAAACAGCCATAAATTTCCCACGTTCGCGATTTCCATTCAGATATCCCCATTGAACACAAGTTAAACGTTTTACACTCAGTTCAAAATTTCACGCATGTTACCGACGAAAAGGCGTAAAGCGCAAACCATTGTATAACGTCAGTGCGGTAGAAGCCAGACGAGATTTTGGGACAATATAATGAATTGATTAATTTGTGAGGGCGAACGAGCTTTATGGAAATTATGCGACAATCTTTTAACTGATCAAATTTTCAGCGTTGTGATGAATTATGCGAGTTTTTGATGTAGCGTGGATATAGTCGGATGATGTGGTAATTTGATGGAGTGTTAATTACCGAGTTGAGGAAATTACAACCGACATATCAGATTGAAATTTATGTCATACTCGATC
This sequence comes from Adalia bipunctata, assembly GCA_910592335.1. NCBI lineage: Eukaryota > Metazoa > Arthropoda > Insecta > Coleoptera > Coccinellidae > Adalia > Adalia bipunctata. The sequence goes on along the minus strand of OU342955.1, from coordinate 6,492,981 downwards.
CTGGATCTGGCAATTCCGATTCCTGACTCACCTTTTTAGTGTGAAAACACACTGGAAGCCGTTTCCCTGCCAGAGCAGATAGGAGTCGATAAAACTCAAAAACTACTTTTTTAATGGTCTTGAAGAAGCGGGGATTCGGTAGTAGAAATATTCTTCTCGACCCCTGCATTGACTCAGGAAATTGAAGACTGTCTTCGCTGTGGCTGGAAATTTTTTGGGTCGGTGAACTGGAGATCTGAGTCGCTGGCATTGGATATTTCTCGGCTCTGGAAAGCTTGAATTCTTTTGCTCTGGCGATAGATTCTTCTTGCCTCTGGAATCTGAAGACTTCTTCGCTGGTGCTAGATTCTTCTTGGCTCTGAAACTGGAGATTGTCTTGTCTGGTTCAGAAAGCTGGAGATCCTTTTGAATGATCCTGGGGTTTTCTTGGCTCTCGAAGCAGAAAAAGATTGGAACCTTCATTGCTCTGAAAGTTCGAGATCTTATCCACAGTTGCTGGATTCTTCTCTGCTATGGATGCTGGAGATCTTTGTTGGCGCTGAATATTCTTGATTGGATTTGATGATGTGACTGAGGGTTTGATATTGTCTATTGCTTTCACAGTCGCTATATTGAACCAGAAATCTAAATACGGTCTTCGCTGTGGATGGAAACTCTCTGGCTCTGCGAGCTCTAGATCACTTTTGCTGGCACATGAATTTCTTGGCTCTGGAAGCTGCTGAATGCAGATCTCAGCTGGGGTGAGATTTCTCTAGGTTCAAGAATCTGAATGAGTAATGGGTGGTTCTATTCTTCTTGAAGATTGTCGTCTATGGCACCGAAAGCTGGATGATTTTCAGTGTCGCTAGATTTGTCTTGGTTTCGGAAGTATAGGGAAATTCTCTGCAGGTGCTGGAACCTTTTTGGCTCTGAAAGCTTCACATCTTCTTCACTGGCGGTGAAATATTCTTTACTACAGAAGCTGGAGTTTTTCGCCGGCGCTGAATACTCTTGAGTGCACTGGATGACGAAGTAGAGGGTTCAATTTCCTGAATCTGCATCCGGGTTGAAAGACCATGAATTTGTATTTCTTTGATAGAATAAAAAGTGGGTTATTGTTGTCGTGTAGATTCATAGTAGACTGGACCTGACGTGCTTTATTGATCAAACCTCGGTAGAGTGATGGTTCATTCTTTAAAATTATAAGCTTATTATACTGAAATGACACAAACCTATTATTCCAAAACCCAAATTCTCGAATCGAATCTAACTTTCCATCGACGGTGGGTTACCCTCTAAATAAATGAACAAATTGTATGAAATTACATTCTTCCTTTTTGTTTCAGAAAATCCGAAATTCACAGCTCCTATAACAAATGTGACAGTTCCAGTAGGAAGAGAAGCAATTCTCACATGCCTAGTAGAAGATCTAGGACAATATAAGGTAGGTCAAAAAAATCAATTCAATCAGTTTCATGTTTTGAAACATTATTAGACTCATTATTATGATTAATTATTACGTTTAAACCTGTTGATGAAGACATAATAACTATAATGGCACAATATCAAACCTAGACCAGACTTATATACACGTGTTCAATCGATACACACATATGTATCGTGAACAGCATGGAAGTTCTGTAGTCACATGACTGACATGACAATTGCTTAATTATACCTGCCGCTGTTGATTCTAGCTTATGATTACAAAAAACGAACACCAGCAAGTGGCATTTAGCCTACTTGTTGCCAACTGTCTATTCCTAAATAAGTGACAGAACATACTGAAGAACATAAGGAATTGAAGAATGTTCATAGACTGAAAAAAGTCTTCAATTTTTGATTTCGAATAGAAGAGAATTCAGTTGCTTCATTTCCATTTCTCCGTTAGAAAACAATGAATAAATAATAGAAAACTCTCGATGGGAGATTCGAGAAAACAATTTGGTTATACTTGTGAAGTTCCGAATCATTTGTACACGTTATTTTGTTATTCCTGTTGTACCTATATGTTAGTGAAAATAGATTATCGACGCTGAGCACGCCATCGAAGTTGAAAATAATGAGAATTATGAGTTAATATTTCTGTATATCGAATGTCATATTGGATTTTGCTTTATCCGCTGACGTTTCAAAACAACAAGTGGTAAATCATGCATGAAGTAAGTAGTAAGTCCATGTATAAATGGACATATGAATTGATGAATGTCGGGACAATAGCTTTTTGAACTATTTTCTAGAAGACGAATTCGATAAAGATGCTTAGGTATGACAATTCATCAGTTATACGAATTTCAAATTATTATTCACTACCCATATTATGTTCGATATTCGTTTCTCTTCGAGTTTTGATCTAAAAGAAATGACATTATTCTGAAATCGTACAATTTTTTTTGTCCATTGGTTCTAAGTCGAGATATAACTCATCAATTTTATATGGTTGTTGAATCTCTCTCATTTCTGAATTTCGTGTATGGGATGCTTTATATTGTCTCCAAGATAAGCGTGAAATTTCTGGCTTCGCGTTTGATGATGTCATGCGTGAGCTTTCCGAGTCCCGGATGTGAAACATTTGTCTTAAAATTGAAAAGAATCTATGAGTGCAATATGAGATTTAGCAGTTGTAGGTACCATTTTTGAGAATAAGATAAATGGTCCAATTCAGACGTGAATAATAGGTTCGGAAACCAAAGTAAAGGTCATATTTCTAGACGATCGAAAACAAACCTACATGAATAAGGCTCCAAAATTCGAAGAATGGCATTCCTGCGGGTGATACCATATCCCGATAGTCTCCTCACCAACAGCCTGTATGTTATCTAGTTTGAATGGCTATACTTAATTAGAGAACTTATCCACGTCGTTCGAAAACCTTTTTGAATGATGAATTCGGATAGAATGAGGAACACAAAGCGGATTCGCTGGAAGCAGAGAAAAAGCGAAGCGTAAATGCACAACCTATAAAGACAAACTTCGAATTGAATACCGCCAATAAATTTCCCCGAATTTCCTGTTCTAATCTGCGATTGATTATTGAAGCTCCCTGATTCTCTCAGAAGAAACCGCAGTACGGCTGTGTCGGCATTCGAATATAGCCAACCTTTAATGCTATCTAATAAGCTCGATCCGCGATGAACTGTTTCCTGAACTTGACTTATATTTATTTACCGATTCCTCCCCTCATTCCGTCTTGAAGTTTCCGTATTTCCTGTTGATGACGCCGATCGGCTGCTACAGAAGTTTAATTGCTCGGAACCACGCTAATTCATGAACCATTTGATGATAAGGTTCCGATCTTGGTAATTAAATTTCACTTCGAATCGGCTGCCGAAAGATCTGTTAGTCAATTAAGTCAGTCCCGTTGAAATGTTCCAATCGCTATGGAGTTGTCAGCAGCTATATTATTTTCTCATTGGGTGGTGGAAATAATTATCTGCTTAAGCCAGCTCACGAAATAAAAAGAAGCCTTCGATTTTCATTATGCTCTCTGAAAAATGACACTCAATAATCTGTAGCGATGTTTCTATCTAAACAATTAACACTTGGAATTTTATAAACTGAAAGTCCGGAAAAAATCACTTTATCCTTTCATAACAACATAGGTCCAGAAAAGATTTCCTCCATTTTTGTTTGGAGATCGCGCCGGTGGTCGCTATACGCATGCGTCGTTCACAAACCTTATAATACGTGCAAAGATTATTGTCCATCGACTCTCATATCTTTAATCATTGATTACGTAGGCTATGAAGAGGTCGATTCATAGATCTCGCGTAGTTCCAGGAAAATTGGTGGAGCAGGCAACGTACATATAAAAATTTTTGTGAAATATTCACAGAATGGATATAAAATGGGTTAGGTTACGTTGAACAAGAATAAATACTTATAAATTGATTGAAAGACATTTTTTATGAGATATTTTTGGTATATCGAGGAAATATGGACAAGTTATAAGTGTTCACAAACTAATCTTCAAAAAAATCGAAGAAGAAACTCATTTTGCTGGGAGAAATATGACTTTTTAATGGCAGATATAATCAAGCTAAGTATTTTTGTTGAGAAGTATCGTGTTTGTAACATTCTCATTCAAATAAGGTTAGCACTAGAGTATTTCCTTAATGTATCGACTCAATTTCAAACAAGAAATATGAACATTGAGGTCTTTGCAGAGAATCCTATCAGGAACGTATTCGGCCCAATTTCTTTCTCAAATGGCTATATCTTTTAAACAGAGTCGAATTCGGAAAAAAGATTTTTCTTTTGGTCCCAAGAATCTACATTTGATATAATCGTACAAGTCAAAGACTCAGCCTGTATATTACATATAGATAGATGAAAGTAATAAACCACTCCATCGCATGAATTATATAAATATTCAGGAAAATTGATATCATTATCTTCTGGGTCATTTTCCAATAGACATATTCGGAATCCCAATCGTTTATTGGTTCTCCACATAATCATCATTTGGATTGAAGTGAAACCGTTATATATCTTATATTTTATTCACGATGAACTAGCTTGTCTAGACCAATATTCACCTTGAAGGATAACATCAGGAAAAGTGATTTATAAATGAAGAGAGATTAACATTTTGATGAAAGAAATTCCCTAAGGATAGACTTTTTTGATTTTGATTGAAAAATATAATAACTCGATACATACAAAAGAAATGTCGAGGAAAACATTATAATGAATCTGCATTTTGACATGAAAGAAAGGAAAACTTATGATTATATTCAAGAGTACCTGGTAAAGTTATAGAAAAAAGAAGAAGAAAAGATATTCATTGCTCTAGCGAATGGCTTACGATTATCATCTTTCTGCCACTGATCTTATTAAGCTGTCTCAGACGCTACTCGTAGGTGAAAAATGAAGAAAGGTTTCTTGGACCTCAAAAATAAAAAGTTAGAAAAAGTACACGTCGAAGAATGCAAATATCATATTTCGAATGATGAAAAAGGAAATATTTTCATTTTTCAGGTGGCCTGGTTGAGAGTTGATACTCAAACTATTCTGACAATACATAGTCATGTGATAACGAAAAACCAAAGGATAGGAATAACACATAGTGAGCACAAGACGTGGTATCTTCATATCAAAGAAGTGAAAGAGTCCGACAGAGGTTGGTACATGTGTCAAATCAACACCGACCCCATGAAGAGTCAAGTTGGGTACCTAGACATCGTTGGTAAGTACATATTTGAATCATTTAGGTTTTCAGTAATTGTTGGGAGATCATCGTTCGAACAAAATAGTGAAATTTGGTCCATGTTTAGTTCTTCTGAATCTTTGTTTATTTCCTTCTCGAAAAAACCTCCTTGTGATCAAAAGGTCAACTTTCATTAGAAAAATATAATTATGTGGCACTGATGACGGCATAAAAAGCCAGAAACCAGTATGTCACTGCTCTTCTTCGATAACAGCACGAACCTAGCGATTAACGTTTGAATTCTCCACTTGTCCACTTTCTCTCAAACATCTTTGACTTTTTTCCTTGAATATATTATATTATGTCTTATTTTCTCAAACATGGTTGAAGAAGTCCTCAGGTGGAAATTTTACTTTTCACAGCAAGTTGCCAAAATAACAAGCCATGGAAGTAACAATACGGAAAATCTGAAACTCAATATGTTGACAATTCAAATAAAATAATAAATTTTGTGAGATTCAATCATTTGAAGTTTAAAAAGGGAATCCAACCAAGGGAATCAGGAGGTCATGTGAATGTTCATTTCAAATTACCCTCAATATGATTATGTAATTCCCAGATCCTTGCCTTGAGACAGAAGCAGATAATTGAACTGATCCTATTATACATTCCCAGATAAACAAGTCAATGTAGTTTCTATCAGTGCTAAATAGTCAAATTACCGCAAATCGCATTAGAACCGTTTTATAGGCCCGTAAAGCATCCTTCATTCAGTTCATTCATTAAGCTCCAACAACATAATCTTCTGGAGGCTCCATAAACCATTCCTGACTTAAGGACCCTATCAGGTAGCGGCACTTCTCCATACCGTTTAATTAGTCGACTAATAGATGGTGCGACCATTCTTGGCGCACCCGGACCTATAAGATAACTCCAGCCACAATTCCACTCCATCCAATAATATGCAAATGTATGTAAAATAGCCATCAAATTACATGAACGTCGGCCAATAATGAAGGCAAAACCTTGTAAACCGTACGCTTAGTCTAGTTGTCATCACATCCGCAGTTTTGACATCATAAAGCTCCGATCACCGGCCAGTGGCGGCTGCTTAATTGATTTATACACCGTATTCCCCCGCTTCCTGACGAAATTCAAACCAACGTCAGTCGTTGTTTGTCGACGTAATCCCTCGGAGGCATCGGAGTTTTCGTTATCGGAAATGGGCTTAACCCCATTCCAAAATTGCATGCAATTCATCGTTGCCTTGCTGTTATATCTATCTCGAGTATTAATTTCTGTTTTGGCGAGTATGATGGCTGTACAGGTCGTTTCGAAGCTTTCGAGAAGTTATTGGCGTTGGTCACATTTGAGCTTTTATGATTTAAAATTTCCTGATACCAGAGTTTCACAAATAGTCATAAAAATGGGTCGTAGAAAGCACTGAATTCTGGAGCTTTTTAGCGCTCGTTTATTCACATTTGCCAATTCGAGAGATCAATTGAAAAAAGTTAGAGCTGTGAAAGAGCAATATTCGACAATGAACCAAACTAGGTAAATGGGACACCAGATTTGCACAGAAGAGGAATATATCAGCCCCCAAAATTTAGCGCCCAAATTAGCACTATTGTCCGTTCAAATATAAGAAGGAGTTTTGTTAACAAACAGAATCGTCTGGTTTGCGCGCAATAAAGCTCCTGGTGGTCAAACGGTGATAACAACGCTCTCTTCGACCGCCCTAAGAGACTGCCAGGATCGTATTCGGACTGTGGATGGTACTGGATAGAAATGATTCAATAATTTGACTTTGAGTCAGAAATTCCAACATTAGAACTTTTTTCCTTAGAAACTCTAGTGCAAAATTCCTGTTATGATTTGCAACTGTCATAAACATTTTATATCCGACGTACCCTATTTTTTCATTTTGTTTTGTTTTTATATAATTATTTACTAAATAATTTATTTTTCGGGTGCTCGAGATTGCGGCAAGGTTATTCCAGGAAACATCAGAGTTTCAGAGATTTGGGACTGAATCTTGCAGATTCCGACAAAGTGATTCCGGGAAACACCAGATTTAGGTCCTTTTCCCTAATGGGTGAAAGCCATCTTGATTTGCATAAATATCGAAGTTTTCGATTGACAAGACTATTCAAAATACCTAGAGCTACTGTGAAGGTCTAGCTGTTCAAAGTGTTTATAGATTTTGTTGTGAAAAATTTATTGTGTCTTTTGACAAAGTGTATATAGTGTTTATAGAACAATGTAATTCGGAAACGGATACTGCATCTGGGAGTGATATGTGGGGACCACCACGTTAAAGGTCCAAAAGGTCGCATTTCTCTGCTGAAGAGAAAGAGATAATTTTGAACATTTTTCGAAAAGAATTGGAAGAACATCCTGATTTCTCGAAAAAAGACTTAGTGGGAATTGTTTCAAAATCCTCAGGGGTGAGTGATTCAGCTGTATTCAGCATTCTCAAATAAAATGAAGAGGATAAAACATTGACACCACCTTAGAAGAGAACCCAGTCGTTAAAAATAATCGATTCGTATGACGATTCCGATATGAACCTTATAAGAAGAATTGTCTACGGTTTCTTTTTCCGGAATGAAATCCCAACGATTTCTTAGGTTATAGAAATCGTGAATGATGACTACAATTAGCCAAATTTCAAAAAAACAACTTTCTATAAATTATTGAAGAAAATGGAATTCAAGTTCAGTTAAAACTGAACGATTGTGTGAAATCTCCTCGATTCGACTCTGGACGGAAAGAAACTTTACGAAGGCCCTCCTACCGCTGCTCTAAACATGTTATTATTGCTCCTTCTTACATTTGAACACAATATATAGAAGTACGATGTTTGCAATTCAAACGCAATAGTTCTTCCTATGAAATAAATATAGTTCAAATCATTTATAATATGTTCGTATTCACCCAAATTACACTGATAAACAAACGTATTCCAATCATATTCATAAATGATAATAATGAACTTATACGTTATTCACATGAACATTGGAATTCTATCAATACTTCACAAGATTTCGCTAACTATAGATACAGACCCTGTGGCACAGTTGCCAATAATCCAAGTTTGTTCGGAATTCAAATGTCAAGCCGTTAATATAAACGGATTAATTGGTTATAACAAAAAAATAGGTCTCATTTAAAAGAACGAGTTGAAAAGAATTATTAGAAATAAGGGGACATAGATAGATAGATAGATAAATAATTTTCTTTATTTCAAATTTTACATAAATTACATAAGAAGTGAAATGACGTCAACAAAAAAAAAACAACTCAAGTTACCCTATTGAAATAATCCCCTAAGCTATAAGGTTCTAGCTTAATTAACATATCTTTTACGTCCTTTTTATATCTCGAAAGGCTTTTACAACATTTGATATGATTAGGTAATTTATTGAATACTTTGATACACATATAATAAGGACCTTTTTCACTCAAAGTTAACCTATGATATGGATATAATAAATCTTCAGTTCTGGTATTATAATTATGTCTTTCTCCATTATCAAACTTTTCTCTATTCTTGAACACAAATAACCAACATTCATAAATATATAATGCATATATCGTCATTATGTACAAATTCCTAAATTTACTCCTGCAGGAGTCTCTAAAGCTCATTTTACATATAGTTCTAATAATTCTATTTTGTGCTATGAAGACTGACTGGATCTTAGAATAGAAATAATAAGTGAAGAGGGTACTTGAATTTTTTCTATAGAGATTTGAAGAAGAAAATAAAGTGGATAATTTCAAGACAAAAAATTGCTTTCCTTTCAGATATTTTGCACTCAATACGAAAATTTTATAGTTTTCATTTGAGAAGCTCGTTACATTATCAGGGCAATCTTAACCTTTCGCTGGCCCCGTAATTCACTCATTTCCTGCGAATCTTCCGCTATATTAGGCGGTATGTACACAAAGAGTTATTTCTGAGATATAGCAAGCTTCTTACAAAACCCCTCTTTCTATTCCATCACGAAATTTCCGCTCGCCCAACTTCAAAACAGCGGTATATGCCGAAAATAGGCCAACTGATGTTCCTGCTAATTCGACAAAATGAACTCTCCAGCTTGTTAGCCATTAGTTCGAACAACAAACCTGTGGAACTTCGGGTAATTGCAATGCATTCTATTTGATTCAATGTTTCCCCCAGTAATTCAGGATTTCAATAGGGCTTCGAATGTAAAAGGGGGGGAAAACGTGATCTGCCCGGTTTTGAACTCAAAATGGGAGGTGAAATCAGGGGTGAATATGTAAATGAGGGTGTGTTGAAAGACGGTTTTCGAAATGACCAATAAAAATTATAGATTGACTTTTAACAGGAATATTTTCCCATCGTTATTTTGTCTAAGTAAAACATATTTCTATGAATTTTGTAATTCGAACGGTTCCTGAGATATTAGGAAAAAACTGAAAGAAATATAAATTTTGACACCCTGTATCTTGGAAGAAAATATGGAAAAGAAAAAAAAAATATTTTTTCTTGAGAAATCTGCAGTTGACCGTTGATACACTTATTTAGGAACACCCTGTATACCAGGAATTACTTCAGTACTCTTCAGGTGATCTCTATCAGAAATAAATATTTCAGAAGTCTTCAAAATCAGTCTCTTTCAGAATACTGAAAACAGTTCCAGACATAACTTGAGGATACTTCAGAAATGGTCTTCTCCACCAAGAATAATTTTACACTGGAGATATGGGTTTCACCAGTAATATCCGATACTTGGTTGTTTGGGGTCACTCTTTCTGTCATCTAGTTAATTTTCATTTAAATCAGTTCAGAAATTACTCGGATATTAGTGTGACATGAGCTTTAATTCGAAAAAATAGAAAGCTATCATTAATTTCAAAAGAAAAAAAGAGAAAAACAACTCCGAATCATGACAACCAAATTTGCAAAAATGAAATTCCACATCAAATAGCGTAACGAATCATTACTAAATCTGATTTAAAAATAATCAGAGTAATCATGATCCACAAACTACGATCATAAGAAAAGTTGTTATGGACTATATGGCATATCGTGACCTGTTTATTCGTCGTAAAAGTCGGAATGAGTTCATAAAAGTCCCTCTTTATGATACAGGTTCCTTATACGACCTTCATAATTATTATTTCCTAGAAGACGAGGTTCATGTTGTGATTTCATGACGTCTTATTCGAAGAGATTCAGATAAAGAATGGGTAAGATAGGATCCGTATAGTGCTTCCTTCTGCTTGTTTCGCTTATGCCATTATAGAATCAATTATGCAGAGCAAATTCGAACAGATATTTCCATTTACAGTCATTCCAATTACTTCATCTCGACCATTTGATTTTATGATTTTCTCTGCCATTCTGTTTCCTCTGTATTAATTTTGGATGAGGTGTGGATAAAATTTTTCTCAACGGTTTGAGTCGCTCCTGATGAATTATACAGGACGAGTCGATATAAGTTGATTCTTGCAGGAATTCCTGCAGTTCTACCCTTTCTCTAATAAAAATTTTGAAAAAACGAAGATTTGTAACAAATGGCATAAAGTTTTGTTTGATTATGTTTCCAGTTGAAGCGTAGTCATTTCGGCGACTATAGATATAGGCTCGCCTGTGGCAAAGTTGCCAATAATTCAAGTTGGTCCGCAAGTCGAATGTCAAGCCGTCAAAAATAGTTCTATATAGGACAGTAGACATTCTGTGTTATTCATCCAAAGTTTATTCAATTCAGGAGTTTTTTTTGAGAATTCAAGAGCTAGTCGGCGTCTATTCATTGAGTTATATTTTCATCTCATTCGAAATAATGATTCGGAATAACTGGAAAATTCCAAAATTACCTTTTCCAACTGAAAATAAACTAAACGAGTCCCACACGTCGCTCATTTTAAAAAATTAGCAGTTTTTCTGGGGAACTCTGATGTTTCTCAGGAAGCAGATTTCGCCAGGCCCCAGGCGAAACAATCCAAGTCCCCGAGCATTCATTTCTTGCTCAAGTCATTCATTAGAAGCGTCGATAGGCGCTCATACACCTCTCCTTCACCCACACTTTTCCGTTTTTATGTTAGAGAAATTTCCACTCTCACAATTCCAACCCTTGTTGTTGCCTTTGTTCTATTTTCCGTCTCGAATTTTGAGGCACACATGGTACGCGGTGGTTGCTGGTGAACAAAGGGTGGAAAACACTAGATATCCAAGTTTTATCCTAACGAAGTGGAATAATTTTCGTTTTGGATAATTATACGGACGTTTGACGGAAGGGGGCTAGATACAGCTTGGATTCGGAATTTTTAAGTGGTTTTTCATGTTTTGGATTCAGTATTTTATTTCCTCATTCAGGATATTAAATGACAAAGAATCTTGAAATATTTAGTATTTGAGGTTTTCGCATATTTTGCAATTTTCAAATCAGATTTCAATTGGGGTTTGTTTGTGAAATTATCACACTCAAGCACGTTGAGCAATCATTCATCTCTGTTCAGATTGGATGTTTTTTAAATCCTCCAATGGAACTATTTACTTCAAGTTATTGAAGTTCCAAAATTTTAAATTAAACGTTTTTTTGTACAACTGCCATTAAAAAAGACATTTTTGATGAAAGCAAATTGATTGTTCACCTGGAAGCGTGTTAAAAATATTTTAAACCTTGGTGTTGAGAATATTTTTAGTACTCCATTTCCTATGATGAAATCAGATGAAAAAATTTAGCAATTGCAAATTTTCATTATCAATATTTAACAATCATTACTTATGACCATTAATATTAATCGGATCTTCGAAAACAGTGTCCTGTATATTGCTTTGGTTCTGGCAGTTTGAGGAATTCGGCAACAATAGATGGAATTTTCCCAAATATATTGATACCAACTGTATTGACAGTGCATTTATTAATCATGTATCTCAGAAAAAAACGACGCTGTTTGATGACAGAAGGGCGCAGTGCAAAGTACTTATGAAAATAGTCAACATACTTCCCAATAATACTGAAATAACGACTGAGTTTTGTTTTTGTGTTTGGAAGTTGTATAACCAATGATTTATTTGTTATTTCGATGTCTTCAAATGATAAATTACACAATTATTCACGCCGACAGGCTCCAAATAATCCGAAAATAGTTGCAACCTTAACCATCAAGTATTTCTCATCTGGTGCCTCATTTATAAACTTTTCAACTTGTTCACGAGTGAGAATTTTCGATTTTTTGGGACAATATCCTTCAATTTCCGTTTTAAATATACTAATACCTTAAAATATTCACTAACATCCATACAATTTTTAAAAATGGCGCCTGACTTCATCATTGAAAATTTGATCCACAAAGTTGATGAACTCCATATTTTTGATTTCTCTTCTGAGTATGCCAGGAAAACAGGTCCACTGAAGTTCCCTTCTACATTTTTCAATTTGCACCAGGCCAGGATATTGTCATATGCAATATCGTACTGCTGAACAGATTTGCTCTTCTTGCAGACTCTTCAATATCCACAGGAACAACCAAATCGTCACCTTCATTGATAATTGGACTCTCGACAAACATATTAAGCAGTAAGAAATCCAAGACGAAAATTGGTCAGAAACGAAATTCAAATGACAGCGTCCTTTCTCATTTGTTAGTAATCATAACGTTGACAACGTTTGCCATTCACAACAACCTTTTGATTATTTGAATATCAAAATGCATTTTGAAGTTTATTCTCATTGCAAATTCGCCCATTTCATTACCAAAATAGGGCAGTTGTACAAAAAACATTGTATAGTAATTGTGTTAAAAGTGATTTTATTTTGTTCGTGAAATTGTTCAATTCGCTCCGCTCATTTCACAAACTTTTTCACTCACAAAATAAAACGCCACTCTTAACACTCATATCATAAATAACTATTTTGCTGCTTCAGGATTCAGTTAAATATCTTTTGAAATGCAGAACTATGTCTCAAGTGAATTCGGATGGATGAAAACAAAAAAAGATCATTCAAGAAGATTCGTGACTCTTTCCAATGGAAACAGATCGAAGTCTCCTCCTCTTCACCCTTTCACACAACCGAAAAGTCCTGGCCAAACGATCCTCATGAAGAAACTATAAGATGTGCCTTGGGTCCAGTGCCCTAATAAATATATTCTTTTCGGGGTTGACGCTTTTCACCCCCATTCCCGTCACACAATACCATCGTTCGACCATTTTATCGATAAAATATTTACTCACGTTCCGTTTTTCTGCTTCAGTGCCCCCAGACATCCTGGACTACCCGACCAGCACGGATATGGTCGTGAGAGAGGGTTCCAACGTCAATCTGCGATGTGTGGCGCGTGGCTCGCCCGAACCCACGATCACGTGGCGCAGGGAGACCGGAGAGATGATACGGATAGGGAAGAACGAGGAAGGTAGGTGGGGCCCCCCTTGTTTTTTTCGCATTTGGGATGCAGATGTCATTCGAAAACCGTTGTTTTTCCTATGTCAGCATGATTCAGGTGGAAATAAATTTGCTGAGATTGGTTATGATAATTGTCGGGACGTTTAGATGGCTCTATAGCACATGTTCCTTGAACAGAGACACATAAAGCCCCATTTAGCTTGAAAAATATAGTAATTTGTTATCGTATTTCGAAAAAAAGTTCACTTCGAGCACGATTTGAACCTATGACTTCCGGATTCCAGTCAATATTTCTACCCACCGAGATATCGAAGCTGTGAGGAAGCAACTGCAATTTTGAAACACATGAAAGGTATGAATATTTTCCAGAGCTGTGCCAAAGCATTGTGCTCTGTGCTCGTGAAAGTACTCGGAGCCCTTTTGTGCTTCCGAGCACTGTGCTCCCAAGCACTTTTCAAAAGCAGTGCTTAGTGCTTAGTAATTGGAGTGCTTCGGCCAAAGGCTTAGTGCTTAGTAATCCAAAAAGTGCTCCCGAGCACTTTTACGGATTACTAAGCACTAAGCCCTGAGCCAATGTTGTACGAATTCATTTTTACATTAATAAAATCTTAAATCAACATTTCCTTACATGACCGTAACATCCCATATTTGTATTGCAATTACAGAAAGATGATAATGAGAAAACTGGATCATTATGAAAGGAAAATTGAAGGGCCCATGTGTATTTTGTTAAATGGTAATTTGTGCGTTGACAACTTAATATCAATAGAAAAAGCAAAAGCCACTATTCTGATTTTTTTTACGTTTTCATCTGACCAAAGAGTCTTATATAGACAAAATCAAAACGTTACTCAGTTCAGTGAGTTCTAATTTTGATACTTCTTCGTTATTTGTCAAGCAACAATGTTTTGCAACTGGTTTGCTCCTGACAAATCAGTGCAAAAATTGACAGAGGAACATTTCCATTTTTCCTTGAATTTTTTATTTAATTTTGTTTCAAGGACTGGGAGTTTTCAGAAAAAAAAGTAAACTCGAAAAATTCAGTATATTTATCAAACAGAGAGATCCAGAAGCGGATAGCATTTTTCTCTTTCATTACCAATAAGAATTCATTATATATTATATTGAATCTAATTCAAAATTTTTAATATCACATACCTATGCCAATTTAAATTTCTTTTCCGATTAAAATAACCTCACTTTCAATATTTCCTAAAAAAAGTGCTTAGGGCTTAGTGCTCGAAACGTCGAATTACTTTCACAAAGTGCTTACTGCTTAGTATTCGCGAGCCTTTTGTGAAAATAAGTGCTTTGTGCTCGAGACTCGATAGCCTTGTTATTCAAGTGCTTAGTGCTTAGTGCTCGAAGCACTTTTCTTCAGTGCTCGTCACAGCCTTGATATTTTCAGGGGGGCCATGAATGGATAGAAATTTTTCACCAACATTATAAGAGTTAAATACTTAAAAAGAAATTCTTTTATTAAAAATATTAGGGATCGATTGAACTAATATAAAGGAATTTCTGTCGATTTCCATGTCGAAGGGGGGAACATGCCCCCCCTCCCCTGTATCCGCCAGTGTAAGATGGATAACGATTTCTTTATTCTCAGTGGGCAAAACAGTGTTAGCGTCAGTTTCCGAAAATAGTTTATTGAAATTCCCAGGTGAAGTTTGTGAATTCTTCCTAATCAATTCAACTGATTATCCATCATTTTCCATACTGAAACCGATCCGATCTATCGTGAAAATAAGCAACCATTAAACTCATTCCATCAGGGACACATTTCGCGGTTGAATTTATTAATCGATCAATCCACCCCAAAGCTCTCGGTTGAAATTGTAAAAGAGTTAATTAACCTTTATGATTGATAAATTTATAACGGGTGATGCTTGATTAACCATAAATTATTTCTGATTCCACTGTGGCTACGGAACAATGGTCGCTGCAATGAAAACTGACATTGATACAGAATTTACATGCACCTGATGGTAGTCGTTTCACAAAATTGACTGATTAGAATTATTTATAAATGCGTGGAATATTGCTACCTATTTAGCGTAACTGGATCGGACCATAAATATTCGAAATATTCTCTACAGTGTATTTTGGCTGATCGAATTAGATTTATTTGTGTTGTATAACGAGGTAGGTACTCTTGTTTGTTAGGTACTGGACGGCTATAACATATTTTTGTAATTGTTTGCTTTCCAATCAGTTATTTTCATTATGACGAATGTGCATTCGAATGAAATTAACGGTTGGGAGGGTAATACATGATGATAGATACGCTTATATAACATACATCATATTCAGGGTGAGTTGACTTGTACATATATTTTAACTATGTATTTTTGAGGCCAAAAGAAACCCTTTTTTCATTTTCAATTTTTCCGAATTCGGCTCAGTTTAAAAGATATAGCCATTTGAAAAAAATTGGGCCAGATACGTACCTGATACGATTCTCTGGAATTGATGCAAAGTTCATATTTAGTTAATACATTTAAGGAATACTCAAGTACTAACCTTATTTGAATAGGAATGTTACAAACACGATATTTCCTAACAAGAACACTTAGTTTTTTCCAATTATTTCTGAAATTGAAAAGCCATGTTTCTCCCACCGAAATAAGTTCTTTCTTCGATTTTCCTGAAAATAAGTTTGTGAACATTAATAAATTGTTCATATTTTCCTCGATATCTCAAAAACCTATCTCCTTTAACATAGGTCATTCTAGGTCAATGATCTAACCTAACCCATATTCTATGAAATTTCACAGAGCTTTCGGGAAGACGATGCCAGATTGTTGATTTTCTCTTCAAACTATGGTATAGCCGGCGTGAGCTATGTTGTTAAGGGGAAGGTGATTATGTTAGGTGTTTTTCTTCGGTCTCGTGATGATTATGTGAAGGCTTTCAGTGAATTAATGTAATTATAACCGTGTAGTGGGCAGTTTTTAAAATTCAGAGAGGATATTGTTCACATAGAAACATCGCCACAGATTATTTAGTGCTAAGTATCATTTTATGTTTCATTAATTGCGTGGTTTGTCTCAACATTCATAATTGATTTCCGAATTTTGTATTTCTTTGACGATTAATTTCGATATGGACCGGTAACAATGAACTTTTAATAAAAAATTTGCGTATAAAATGTATAATTTCATGCTTCCTAGAATTCAATTTATCACCCACATGTGTGGGATTTATTATTACATCGAACGTTTTTCCATCATAGAGATTTTAGTCTTGACAAAGTTGATACATATTCTGACAACATTGTTAACTTGTATAGAGATCGGAGAGTTCATTAATTTCAGCCATTTTGTGATATCAAAAATCCAGGGAAGCATCCAGATTATTTTTATGATTTTCGTTTTTTTCGTCAAATTTCATGGGGTAATATTGGGAATAACTCGAAAATGACGCGTTCCATTCAAAAAACATAGGAATACTTCAATTTTTTTCAAATTATTGATTTTTTCGAAAATATGAACCGTTTATCTTTCAAGTGGCTTTATAGTATTTCTGCGTTGATTTATGAGTCGACTACGCTGTAATTTTCATACCAGAAGAAATATTGAATCAGTTTTATTCGAGGTATATGCACCATGAATAGTGTACACACTCAACTAAAATTCAGTTCATTTGAAATAACAGTTCCGGAGATATGGAAAGAAAAGGGTTGATTTCATGGAATGTCGACACCCTGTATCTTCCAAACGAATATGAATTTTGAAAAATGGCATGGAAAAAAAGTGTTTCGTTTGATGAGAGGAATCTACACTTGAAATATACAGGGTGAGTCTTTGACTTGTACATATATTTTAACTGTAGATTCCTCTCATCAAACGAAACACTTTTTTCCCATGCCATTTTTCAAAATTCGGTTTGGTTTGGGAGATACAGGGTGTCGAAAATCCACGAAAAAAACACTTTCCTGTTCATATCTTCGGAACCGTTATTTCAAATGAACTGAATTTTGGTTGATTGGTGACTATATTCATGGTGCATATTCCTCAATCGAAACTTATTCAATATCTCTCCTAGTTCGAAAGTTACAGGGCGGTCGACTCATAAATTCATGCAAAAACACTATCAAATCACTTGAAAAGGATAAACGGTTCATATTTTCGAAAGGAACAACCATTTTAGAGAATAAAAGTATTCCTATATTTTTTCAATAAAACGCGTCGTTTTCGAGTTATTCCTAAATGTATACGAAAAAATTTGAGGAAAAAACCATGAATTTCATAAAAAATCTGAATGCTTTCCTGGATTAAATATCATCGAATATTGTTTCTTCTCTGGTCTCTTGACAAATTAACAATGTTGTCAATGTTTATCAACTGAATTCCGAGAAGCATGAAATTACACAGTTTATAAGCAAGTTTCTATTAAAAATTTATTGATACCAGTCCTTCAGGAAAATATCTATCTTCTTAACAATATCCTCTTGGAATTTTTAATCGACCCTACACGGTTTTCACATCACAAATCACAAGCATCACCTCACACCTGTTTGCTTTATTCTCTGCGAGTAAATAAATAAATGAATTGAATCCATGTAGAAAGGTTATCGCGTTTAAGCGTCGTTCATTTTATCACAGACTGGCTGGCCTGTGATAGTGTGATGAGACACAGAACAACGGCTTGTCTTGCGTGGCGGCTACATCGCAGCCGGCAGCGCACCACGACTGAAATTTAGATCGGCGAGAATCAGAACTACTCGTTTGGCATTTCCAAAGAGCAATGCGTAGAAGCCTTTAGCGAAAAGTAAACAAAACTAGTTCTTCCGTTAACGATAGGGGACGTTCTGCTTTCTTGAGTTCGCCTATACCATTTTTTACTGAGAAAATCAACACAATCTGGCATCGTCTTCTCTAGAATTCTGTGATCACTATCACAGAGGAATGGATTAGGTTAGGTCATTGACCTCGAATCATATGACTTTGATTAATGGAGTTAGGATAGGTTAGTGAGAAACTAATTTTTATAAGATAGTTTCAGGGTATCGAGGCAAATATGAACAAATTATTAGTGTTTACAAACTAATCTTCAGGATAATCGAAGAAGGAACTTATTTTGGTGTGAGAAATATGGCATTTCAATTGCAGAAATGATGGAACAAAACTTAGCGTTTTTGTTAGGAAATATCGTGTTTGTAACATTCTTATTCAAATAAGGTTAGTGCTTGAGTATTTTCTAAATGTATCACCCAGAATATCTAATAATCACATCAATTTCAATTGAAAAATATGAACTTTGAGGTGTTTGTAGAGAATAATATCAGAGACGTAATTAGCCCAATTTTTTTTTTCAAATGGCTATATCTCTTTAACCGAGCCGAATTCGGAAAAATGGAAAATGAAAAAAAGGTTTCTTTAGGCCTCAAGAATCTACAGTTAAAATATATGTACAAGTCAAAGACTCACCCTGTATGTACAAGCCAAAGACTCACCCTGTTGATAGTTATAATTAAAATAATATCCTCCCTGCAGCCATGCCAAATACGGGAGTTGGCTAGAACTCTAGAAATAGATGGGGCGAGCTGTAGACTACGTAATGGCGAGAATAGCTCTGATGAAGCACAATAGACCTTAAGAGGGGTCTATACCGTTCGACGTTCAGTTCAAAACGCGATTCGGGATTTCTCACGATAGAGACAACCGATTTATATGAGGTTTTCACTATTATTCAATTTGAAGAGTTCTTCAAGTGGGAAAGTTCATTACTTTTTTTTCGTCGAGTAAAAAAAAAGTCATGAACTTTCCCACTTGGAGAACTCTTCGAATTGAATAATAGTGAAAACCTCATATGAATCGGTTGTCTCTATCGTGAGAAATCCCGAATCGCGTTTTGAACTGAACGTCGAATGGTATAAACTCTTCTTAAGGTCGAATTGCAATGAAACCTTCCTTAAATGTGAAACTGAATCTATCAAAGTGTATAACAATAAGTGGGTTGTAATGAATTGTTCCTTCTCTTTTTTCCAACTGGACGTTTTGAAACTCGAAATTCGATATTCAAAGAACCATTCGCTCCATATAAGCGAAACATCATCAACCAAATCCACTTTCGCATTGTGCCAAAATGGATTATGACAGAAACAAAAATAGAACTCCTCTGGTTTATATCCATTTCGGACTAATCAGTCCGTCGTACCCACTGATTCATATTTCCGGTCGAAAAATCAATTTGCCCGAAATGCCTGATAGGCCGACATCAGACGAGCGAACTTGATCGATGGTCTAATTACGCCTGAAAGTAAAGTGCGTGCATTTTTCCCAATCCGAAGGTTATATTTCAGCCGAATTCCACCGGTAAATTATATCACACGCCAAAAC
Organism: Adalia bipunctata; assembly: GCA_910592335.1. Classification (NCBI taxonomy): domain Eukaryota; kingdom Metazoa; phylum Arthropoda; class Insecta; order Coleoptera; family Coccinellidae; genus Adalia; species Adalia bipunctata. The sequence continues at coordinate 6,473,131 of OU342955.1, read as the reverse complement.
GGTAACGCATAATTCAGTCGGAGGCGAAATGATATTTCAGGTGCGAGCCGACGGCGTATTTTATAAATGTAGGCTGTCCAGGCCGCTTTTCGTATCTGAATTTTTCAGATCTTGTACAGAACGATTCGTGGTTGAGTGAGTGAGATGGTTACATCAATTATTTCTAGGAGGCAGTCCTCCATGAAAGTTTCATGAACTATTCTTCGTCGGATGTGTGGTTCATTCCGACTTTTTAAGTATCTTTCTCACGACCACACGACACATGAACATACGAATCGACATATCATTATTCTGTGAATTGTGCGTTGAAAGGAAGGAATACTAAGTTTTGATAATTGAACGAAGAGGTTGTTTTGTCAAACTCCACCTAACAAACCCACACACAAGTGTGAGATGAAATGGCAAATCCTACCATATGAATTTGAGAGGCATTTTAAACAAAGGGGATATTTTTGCCTGGCCTTGTAATCGTCTAATCTTATAGTAGAACTCTATCTATGCTTTGAGATAATTCAGATCAGTGAAAATAATGGACGGTAAATAAGAAGGTGAAAATAGATATAAAACACTTGATTGGACACATTTCACCGTGTTCATTTTGAAAATGTTAGGCTATAGTCATGTTCCTATCAGATGAATAAACAACATTGTTCTTTCTACATAGAGGTTGTAGTAATCACGTATTTATCGAAATGTTTATATACTTCCGTAAAATAATGAATTCGAGAAAATTTGTGAATTCAATAATACCTGGCGAAGACCTGGCGAATGTTGAAGAATCTCTGTTCTCTGTTAATAATTAATAATCTGAAATATTTCAGGTATATAAACATGGTTGGAAGATTCCGTTATGCTATTTTCTCTACTTGTTCTCACAATGATACATCACAAATATAGAACAATATGCTTTATTTTCTACATGGATTTACTCGGAAATATCTCCGTTACAGAATTTTTATACATCACAAGTAGGTCACAATTATTATCGTAACAGTTATACTTTGAAATTCCAACTTTTTGGATCAAAAATGCATAAGGGGTAAGACCCCCTAAAAACACCATATTCGCCATCAACACGAATTCTCTGGAAAATCTAACAGTGTTATTCAATCGTTGATGTCTTCAACCCATTCGAGTCTATCAGAACACCCATTTTGGTGATCCATAACAACCATACTTTGAGTGCTCTGAGCTTCAGAACAAAACTCGAGAATGAAATATCGAAAAAATTAAAACGAAATAATTCATTATTTATGAGGGCTACATGGACGATTTTGGTATCAAAATGTAGGTTTTCGGGGTCGCTCTATTCAATAAAGGACTTTCCAGAGCCCTAACTAGCATAGTTTAGATTTTTACCTGTCAAATGGCATTTTTACAAAAATATCGGAATATCAAACCTTCATAACTCCCGTTTCTTTGGTCACAACCACATGTGACTTGTATATTGCTAATCAGCATTGTCCAAAGTATCTCTCCAAACAATAAAATCGAGTTCGAAAATTCCAACTTTTTGGGTTAAAAATGCATAAGGGGTAAGACCCCCTAAAAACACCATATTCGCCATCAACACGAATTCTCTGGAAAATCTAACAGTATTATTCAATCGTTGATGTCTTCAACCCATTCGAGTCTATCAGAATACCCATTTTGGTGATCCATAACACCCATACTTTGAGTGCTCTGAGCTTCAGAACAAAACTCGAGAATGAAATACCGAAAAAATTAAAACGAAATAATTCATTATTTATGAGGGCTACATTGACGATTTTGGTATCAAAATGTAGGTTTTCGGGGTCGCTCTATTCAATAAAGGACTTTCCAGAGCCCTAACTAGCATAGTTTAGATTTTTACCTGTCAAATGGCATTTTTACAAAAATATCGGAATATCAAACCTTCATAACTCCCGTTTCTTTGGTCACAACCACATGTGACTTGTATATTGCTAATCAGCATTGTCCAAAGTATCTCTCCAAACAATAAAATCGAGTTCGAAAATTCCAACTTTTTGGGTTAAAAATGCATAAGGGGTAAGACCCCCTAAAAACACCATATTCGCCATCAACACGAATTCTCTGGAAAATCTAACAGTATTATTCAATCGTTGATGTCTTCAACCCATTCGAGTCTATCAGAATACCCATTTTGGTGATCCATAACACCCATACTTTGAGTGCTCTGAGCTTCAGAACAAAACTCGAGAATGAAATACCGAAAAAATTAAAACGAAATAATTCATTATTTATGAGGGCTACATTGACGATTTTGGTATCAAAATGTAGGTTTTCGAGGTCGCTCTATTCAATAAAGGACTTTCCAGAGCCCTTACTAGCATAGTTTAGATTTTTACCTGTCAAATGGCATTTTTACAAAAAAATCGGAATTTCGAACCTTCATAACTCCCGTTTCTTTGGTCACAACCACATGTGACTTGTATATTGCTAATCAGCATTGTCCAAAGTATCTCTCCAAACAATGAAATCGAGTTCGAAAATTCCAACTTTTTGGGTCGAAAATGCATAAGGGGTGAGACCCCCTAAAAACACCATATTCGCCATCAACACGAATTCTCTGGAAAATCTAACAGTGTTATTCAATCGTTGATGTCTTCAACCCATTCGAGTCTATCAGAACACCCATTTTGGTGATCCATAACACCCATACTTTGAGTGCTCTGAGCTTCAGAACAAAACTCGAGAATGAAATTTCGAAAAAATTAAAACGAAATAATTCATTATTTATGAGAGCTACATGGACGATTTTGGTATCAAAATGTAAGTTTTCGAGGTCGCTCTATTCAATGAAGGACTTTCCAGAGCCCTTACTAGCATAGTTTAGATTTTTACCTGTCAAATGGCATTTTTACAAAAAAATCGGAATATCGAACCTTCATAACTCCCGTTTCTTTGGTCACAACCACATGTGACTTGTATATTGTTAATCAGCATTGTCCAAAGTATCTCTCCAAACAATAAAATCGAGTTCGAAAATTCCAACTTTTTGGGTCAAAAATGCATAAGGGGTAAGACCCCCTAAAAACACCATATTCGCCATCAACACGAATTCTCTGGGAAATCTAACAGTATTATTCAATCGTTGATGTCTTCAACCCATTCGAGTCTATCAGAATACCCATTTTGGTGATCCATAACACCCATACTTTGAGTGCTCTGAGCTTCAGAACAAAACTCGAGAATGAAATACCGAAAAAATTAAAACGAAATAATTCATTATTTATGAGGGCTACATTGACGATTTTGGTATCAAAATGTAAGTTTTCGAGGTCGCTCTATTCAATAAAGGACTTTCCAGAGCCCTTACTAGCATAGTTTAGATTTTTACCTGTCAAATGGCATTTTTACAAAAAAATCGGAATTTCAAACCTTCATAACTCCCGTTTCTTTGGTCACAACCACATGTGACTTGTATATTGCTAATCAGCATTGTCCAGAGTATCTCTCCAAACAATTAAATCGAGTTCGAAAATTCCAACTTTTTGGGTCAAAAATGCATAAGGGGTGAGACCCCCTAAAAACACCATATTCGCCATCAACACGAATTCTCTGGAAAATCTAACAGTGTTATTCAATCGTTGATGTCTTCAACCCATTCGAGTCTATCAGAACACCCATTTTGGTGATCCTTAACACCCATACTTTGAGTGCTCTGAGCTTCAGAACAAAACTCGAGAATGAAATATCGAAAAAATTAAAACGAAATAATTCATTATTTATGAGGGCTACATGGACGATTTTGGTATCAAAATATAGGTTTTCGAGGTCGCTCGATCCAATAAAGGACTTTCCAGAGCCCTAACTAGCATAGTTTAGATTTTTACCTGTCAAATGGCATTTTTACAAAAAAATCGGAATTTCAAACCTTCATAACTCCCGTTTCTTTGGTCACAACCACATGTGACTTGTATATTGCTAATCAGCATTGTCCAAAGTATCTCTCCAAACAATAAAATCGAGTTCGAAAATTCCAATTTTCTGGGTCAAAAATGCATAAGGGGTAAGACCTCCTAAAAACACCATATTCCCCATCAACACGAATTCTCTGGAAAATCTAACAGTGTTATTCAATCGTTGATGTCTTCAACCCATTCGAGTCTATCAGAACACCCATTTTGGTGATCCATAACACCCATACTTTGAGTGCTCTGAGCTTCAGAACAAAACTCGAGAATGAAATATCGAAAAAATTAAAACGAAATAATTCATTATTTATGAGGGCTACATGGACGATTTTGGTATCAAAATATAGGTTTTCGGGGTCGCTCTATTCAATAAAGGACTTTCCAGAGCCCTAACTAGCATAGTTTAGATTTTTACCTGTCAAATGGCATTTTTACAAAATGTCGGAATTTCAAACCTTCATAACTCCCGTTTCTTTGGTCACAACCACATGTGACTTGTATATTGCTAATCAGCATTGTCCAAAGTATCTCTCCAAACAATAAAATCGAGTTCGAAAATTCCAACTTTTAGGGTCAAAAATGCATAAGGGGTAAGACCCCCTAAAAACACCATATTTGCCATCAACACGAATTCTCTGGTAAATCTAACAGTGTTATTCAATCGTTGATGTCTTCAACCCATTCGAGTCTATCAGAACACCCATTTTGGTGATCCATAACACCCATACTTTGAGTGCTCTGAGCTTCAGAACAAAATTCGAAAATGAAATATCGAAAAAATTAAAACGAAATAATTCATTATTTATGAGGGCTACATGGACGATTTTGGTATCAAAATGTAGGTTTTCGGGGTCGCTCTATTCAATAGATTACTTTCCAGAGCCCTTACTGGCATAGTTTAGATTTTTACCTGTCAAATGGCATTTTTACAAAAAAATCGGAATTTCAAACCTTCATAACTCCCGTTTCTTTGGTCACAACCACATGTGACTTGTATATTGCTAATCAGCATTGTCCAAAGTATCTCTCCAAACAATAAAATCGAGTTCGAAAATTCCAACTTTTTGGGTCAAAAATGCATAAGGGGTAAGACCCCCTAAAAACACCATATTCGCCATCAACACGAATTCTCTGGAAAATCTAACAGTGTTATTCAATCGTTGATGTCTTCAACCCATTCGAGTCTATCAGAACACCCATTTTGGTGATCCATAACACCCATACTTTGAGTGCTCTGAGCTTCAGAACAAAACTCGAGAATGAAATATCGAAAAAATTAAAACGAAATAATTCATTATTTATGAGGGCTACATGGACGATTTTGGTATCAAAATATAGGTTTTCGAGGTCGCTCTATTCAATAAAGGACTTTCCAGCGCCCTAACCAGCATAGTTTAGATTTTTACCTGTCAAATGGCATTTTTACAAAAAAGTCGGAATTTCAAACCTTCATAACTCCCGTTTCTTTGGTCACAACCACATGTGACTTGTATATTGCTAATCACCATTGTCCAAAGTATCTCTCCAAACAATAAAATCGAGTTCGAAAATTCCAACTTTTTGGGTCAAAAATGCATAAGGGGTAAGACCCCCTAAAAACACCATATTTGCCATCAACACGAATTCTCTGGTAAATCTAACAGTGTTATTCAATCGTTGATGTCTTCAACCCATTCGAGTCTATCAGAACACCCATTTTGGTGATCCATAACACCCATACTTTGAGTGCTCTGAGCTTCAGAACAAAACTCGAAAATGAAATATCGAAAAAATTAAAACGAAATAATTCATTATTTATGAGGGCTACATGGACGATTTTGGTATCAAAATGTAGGTTTTCGGGGTCGCTCTATTCAATAGATTACTTTCCAGAGCCCTTACTGGCATAGTTTAGATTTTTACCTGTCAAATGGCATTTTTACAAAAAAATCGGAATTTCAAACCTTCATAACTCCCGTTTCTTTGGTCACAACCACATGTGACTTGTATATTGCTAATCAGCATTGTCCAAAGTATCTCTCCAAACAATAAAATCGAGTTCGAAAATTCCAACTTTTTGGGTCAAAAATGCATAAGGGGTAAGACCCCCTAAAAACACCATATTCGCCATCAACACGAATTCTCTGGAAAATCTAACAGTGTTATTCAATCGTTGATGTCTTCAACCCATTCGAGTCTATCAGAACACCCATTTTGGTGATCCATAACACCCATACTTTGAGTGCTCTGAGCTTCAGAACAAAACTCGAGAATGAAATATCGGAAAAATTAAAACGAAATAATTCATTATTTATGAGGGCTACATGGACGATTTCGGTATCAAAATGTAGGTTTTCGGGGTCGCTCTATTCAATAAAGGACATTCCAGAGCCCTAACTAGCATAGTTTAGATTTTTACCTGTCAAATGGCATTTTTACAAAAATATCGGAATATCAAACCTTCATAACTCCCGTTTCTTTGGTCACAACCACATGTGACTTGTATATTGCTAATCAGCATTGTCCAAAGTATCTCTCCAAACAATAAAATCGAGTTAGAAAATTCCAACTTTTTGGGTCAAAAATGCATAAGGGGTAAGACCCCCTAAAAACACCATATTCGCCATCAACACGAATTCTCTGGAAAATCTAACAGTGTTATTCAATCGTTGATGTCTTCAACCCATTCGAGTCTATCAGAACACCCATTTTGGTGATCCATAACACCCATACTTTGAGTGCTCTGAGCTTCAGAACAAAACTCGAGAATGAAATATCGAAAAAATTAAAACGAAATAATTCATTATTTGTGAGGGCTACATGGACGATTTTGGTATCAAAATGTAGGTTTTCGGGGTCGCTCTATTCAATAAAGGACTTTCCAGAGCCCTAACTAGCATAGTTTAGATTTTTACCTGTCAAATGGCATTTTTACAAAAAAGTCGGAATTTCAAACCTTCATAACTCCCGTTTCTTTGGTCACAACCACATGTGACTTGTATATTGCTAATCAGCGTTGTCCAAAGTATCTCTCCAAACAATAAAATCGAGTTCGAAAATTCCAAATTTTTGGGTCGAAAATGCAAAAGGGGTGAGACCCCCTAAAAACACCATATTCGCCATCAACACGAATTCTCTGGTAAATCTAACAGTGTTATTCAATCGTTGATGTCTTCAACCCATTCGAGTCTATCAGAACACCCATTTTGGTGATCCATAACACCCATACTTTAAGTGCTCTGAGCTTCAGAACAAAACGCGAAAATGAAATATCGAAAAAATTAAAACGAAATAATTCATGATTTATGAGGGCTACATGGACGATTTTGGTATCAAAATGTAGGTTTTCGAGGTCGCTCTATTCAATAAAGGACTTTCCAGAGCCCTAACTAGCATAGTTTAGATTTTTACCTGTCAAATGGCATTTTTTCAAAAAACTCGGAATTTCACACCTTCATAACTCCCGTTTCTTTGGTCACAACCACATGTGACTTGTATATTGTTAATCAGCATTGTCCAAAGTATCTCTCCAAACAATAAAATCGAGTTCGAAAATTCCAACTTTTTGGGTCAAAAATGCATAAGGGGTAAGACCCCTTAAAAACACCATATTTGCCATCAACACGAATTCTCTGGAAAATCTAACAGTGTTATTCAATCGTTGATGTCTTTTCAAATGGCTTTATCTTTTTAACAGAACCGAATTCGGAAAAATGGAAAATGAAAAAAAGGTTTCATTTGGCCTCAAGAATCTACAGTTAAAATATATGTACAAGTCAAAGACTCACCCTGTATAACAGGTACCTACATGTAACAAATTTCTTCAAAGGAACTTCGGTCATATGCAGATGTCAGTTGGAAACTCTACGAGTGTCTCTTCGAAGCATGACATCCAACAATTTATCCTGCTTGAAGTGTATCGTGTCGAAAGTTCTCCGTGGCATATAAACGTGTGAAATGATGGTGCGATCATAAGAATTCATTACCCGAAATAACCGATACACACAACACTCTTTTGATGTTAACTCCGCATTGTCACGACGCTGTTTATCGAAAAAGCATAATCCGGAATTTATTCAGGAACGTGTTCGATGGCCATTTCATGTTGCAATTAACAAAACGCCGGCCGTATATTGGCGTCGTTTTTTTCAACGTCGCAATTAAACGCCGCCTGGAATACTTGATAATGGAGACCAAATGAAATTATAGGCATCGAATTAAATGCGTACCTCGCTGAAAAATCTATTTTGTATGCTCTCTGAACTGGAAATTCACGAAAATATATTTCATGTTTCTCGTTTTCGAGGCTGCAACAAAAAGGGTGCATCGTTGCATTCTCGTCATATCGCGCTATTTGTTTCGCTTTAACCGTGAGCCTTTTTGATGAAATTTTACTACACGCAACTTGAGCCATGTGTTTTTTGCAAGCTCGAATCCGGAGAGTTATCGTTTGTTTCGAGTGACTCCAATTTTCGAAATACGAACAAAAAATTGTATGAATCGAATGCGGCTGGCCGTAAAAAAGATTATTTTGTAAAAATGACCATTTTATATAACTACGTCGCAATCTGTTGATTCTCAATTCCGAAATCTCTGTTATCTGCTCTGTCTCATACACAGGGATCTTTTGGAAAGCATACTGCACTTTTATACCAATTCCCACACCACGAAAATTGAAGAAAAAATAGTGAGTATGGAAGATACATACCACAAAGTGAACACTGAAAAAATTATTCTTATGGTTCATGATGGCATGTTATGTAAAAATGAACAGTATCAGTTTCTTCAAGAAACCACTTTCTATTTCCTTTTCTAAGTTTCATTTAATTTTAACTTAGAGAGTGCCTTGTTTTGTCAATTGTTAATTAATGTCATTTTTATATTTCAAATATTTTTGATTGAGAACTCGTAGAAATAGCATTGTTTTTTTATTTCTTTCGTAAGTTATTTAGTTAGTTAGAAGAGTTTATTCGTCATATTTTCAACTGAAGATAATAACTCTTTCAGATTGAGACATCAAATCGTCTATATCTCTAAATAGAGAATAAGGATTGATTTCCATTCTTATAGATATATCTGCTTGTCTCCTGGCCCCGTGTATGTGTCGTGAGAATATTTAAATATAATGTCCTTCATTGGCAACTATTCCCAAAATACCTGTCCCAGCTCGATTTAGTTCATATCGATCCATATTCAACTTATCGTAACTTCCATTTACATGAACTCATAAAGATATTAAAGCTGCTTACCATATCGTTTCTATCGAAAAATCATGAGCATTATTCCGTTCCCAAACGTGTTCTGTAGTCGTTTCATAGCGAAAGCGAATATTTTCATGCTGGTGGAACTATGTAAACGTTGAAAACAACAATGTGCGTAATTTATTTTTATAGTCATGTCGAAAACGGTTATATGTGAACTGCTGAAAAATTGTGAAAATATTTTGTCACTCAACATGCTTTTCGGTGACATTCACTGCATTCGTATGAAATATACTATTCTGTATGTACCTACACATGTAGATACCTGTTTTTAGCTTTTATTTTGAACGAATGATGTTGTTGTGATGAGAATCGTTAAGGCTCATGTCCATTTAGTTTAATTCTACATGCACTGCCGATATAACTGCATATTAAGCTGGTCGATATCATTGCATCATATTAATTTTATTTAGGGAGATCATTCGATTTATGAGGATGATAGATGATCTTATCAGAAATTGATTCAGTGGGGTACAAGAACAAAAGATAAGGTTGGTCGCAGTTCCTAAAGGTTTTTTATAGCCATTCGACATTCAAGCCACACTCAAAATAATTTATCACTATTGATGTCGACATATTCTCATTAGAAATTTCGTTAAGGTCTTGCTCGTTATGTCTTCTATACCTCTTTTCCAAGAATTGATATCGCATCTTCTGCAATATTAAAGTAAACGAAAGAAAGCTGTTATTTGCGTCTTTCATTACAGCACTGTAATTAAGACTTTCTACAAGGTCTGCTTTTAATGAAATATTCACAGCAGAATGTTGACAGATGGTAAGCGTCCAATTTCCAGGATATTCCTATTCTGGTATCTGAGGCACAATTTCCTTCTGATGTTTGCGAATCGAAATTGCTTTTCACTTATACAGATTAAGTGAGACATCGATACTTTATTTATTTGCAGATGTTCATTATTTTTCTCGGAAATTTTATGACTTCAATTCGAATTACATTTACAGAGACAGTGTCTGTTCGATTCCACAGCTATACAATGAAATATTCGTTAGCACAGCATTTTGCTAAATAATGAACCCATTGAAGCCATAGTTTGAAAAAAATGGAACACAAGCTTGAAGAGAACATGAAATAAAATTCACATATCGAATAGTTAGTATTCATAGACTGAGACCTAAAATTGCATATTCAGAACTCAACTGGTACATCAATAAAAACCTCAGTATTCTGGTCAAAAGACCTTTGATCATTAAGAAAATCGATCTCCAGAATTGGAGATATTAATTGCGCAGGCTTGATTTGAGCCCCATGAATTTTCCTATGTCTCATCTCCTGTTTCTTTGGAGCAACATTCTAGTTGAAACTGGTTACTGAAGAATATCAGATTCCGAAATATCTAAAATCCATCTGGTGTTCGATCTCTTGAGTGTGAATAACCCGAAAATTCTGTAGGATATAAGATAGCTTTCAAACGATTGACGAGTTCAACCACGTTGCTCTTGAGTGCAAGTTGCACTTTCCTGTTACGCCAAGTGAGGAAATGTCTTGAAATCCAAATCAATCATTTAACTATTCCACCACTTAATGATCATCTGGATGGAGTTGTTTGGAAAGGAAAGTTAGGGATTGGATAGGGCATGTATTATGTGAAGGTACACGTTTTTCTGAAATCCAGTTGAACGCCTGAACAGTGAATTCACCCTTTCCTTCCTTCTCCTTACAGAACACCATTAAAAAGCACGTTGGCGAAGAAAACTAAGACACCATATTGAAGAGGATAACGAGATTCGGCGTTCTTATTACCCAAATTTTATGAGCTATGTTCAGCAAGGATAAAAACCCGATTTTTCTTGAGAATACAGAATTGCAGGATTCAGGATTACTCCTTGAAGCATGAAAAAAAATTCTTTTGTATCAGCGATACTTTTGTGAGATCGCTTTTTGCTATAGGGAAAAATTTCGAGATGAGTTTTACGTTTCGTCCCAGCTCCGTTCATAGGACTCATCAGATTGGCTATTAAGAACGGAGCCTGCCAATGACGTAATTGTTGAAATTGCCCTGTTCGAAGCGAGGGTATTGGGATGAAGGCAGTGGCTGAACTCAGGGCCGATTGGATCACTGTACCCTGTACCACTGTATCGCTTTTGGGAATGTCCACTGCTGAGCACTTTGGTTCATGAGAAGCTGTAAAATCTGCTTTGGATTAAAGACAGGAATCTTTGACTTGGATATATATTTTAACTGGAGATTCTTGAAGCAAAAAGAAACCTTTTTTCATTTTCCATTCTTTCGAACTGACTCTGTTGAAGAGATTAGCCATTTGCAAAAAAAATTTGGCCAAATACGTGCTTAATACGATTCTCTGCAAAGACCGTAAAGTTCATATTTCTCGATCAAAATGTAGGTAAAAAAAATGGAGTAAAATTTAGGAAATACTCAAATACTAACCTAAGTTGAGTGAAAATGTTAAAAACACGATATTTCATAACAAAAACACTTAGTTTGGTGAAGAAGGTTTTTTATTCAATTAATGATTCATCAACCTAACCCAAACCATTTCATATTCAATCAATTCGTGAACAATCACAAAAATTATCTTCTATGAATATTTCACAGGAATTTCGATGAGTTAATTTCATGGATTTTCGACACCTTGTATCTTTCAAACGAAGCCGAATTTCGAAAAATGGTATAGGAAAAAAGTGTTTTGTTCGATGAGAGGAATCTACAGTTAAAATATGTGTACAACTCAAAAACTCACCCTGTACATTGTAAACGGAAATCTTTCGACCTAATCCAAGGTAATGACAAACCATTGTTCGGGGAAGAAACACAACAGCTGAGGTGAAAACACACCGCTCATTATCCTGTTGCACTTAAGACCATAAACACGATAACTCACACTCGCCGCCCAAGCATACGATGTTTATGCACCTGACAGGTTTTTCATCAACTTAATGACCGATTTTTGTTACAGTTGCCAGCGCTGAGGGCCCCGTCCTCAACATAACACGAGTGAGTAGGCACCAAATGGGGCCGTACCTATGCATCGCCTCGAATGGATTGCCCCCCTCTGTCAGTAAAAGGATTATGCTGGTGGTTCATTGTGAGTATCACCGGGGTAGTTGTTAGTGTTCATTTACACGGAGGCTTTAATCAGCTCATTATGTTTTTCACCCTACCGCGGCTTCGAAACTGAATACCTCGCGTGCTTTTGTTTCTCATACGCGCGTAAAATGCAGCGTGATTTTTTCAATCGATGGTATATGCTCCGCATGGAGCTGGGCTTTTGTTCTAATCGAATCAGGTCTCATACCAATATCTGACAATGAAACGTGACTCGTCATGTACACTCATAACGCTTTTAGATTCTTGGAGTGGGGGTCTGAAGTCAAATACCTAGGAATAACCCTAGATAGCAAACTTCTGTGGAAAAAGCATGTTGATAATGCAACTGGCAAAGCTACAAGAGCTCTGATGACGTGCAGGCGTCTATGCGACAGGAATTGGGGCTGTAAGCCAAAAATACTGAGATGGATGTACGTCATTATTGTAAGACCTATAGTCACATATGGGGCAATAGCCTGGTTTGCTAAAACAAGTCAGGTAAATACGAGGAAAATGCTCGACAAAGTACAAAGGCTTGCCTGTGTGTGCATCACGGGAGCTATGAGAACGTGCCCAACCAGGGCGCTTGAGATCATCACAGACCTCACACCTCTACATCTAGTGATTGATAGGGTAGCCCATGAGGCCATCCTCAGAGTATCTAAAGAAGGAACAAGCAATGAGAGAGTCAGGTTTCAGAGAGCTCGGTCCTCTCTGAATGACTACACCTCATCTACAAACCTTCCTAGTGATGTTATGATCAAGAAAGTAGGCACTGAGAAGAACTTCAGTACAATGTTAAGTAGAAGAGAGGATTGGGAAAAGGGATAAAATACAATCGCCAAAAAAAATACAATGAAATGGTATACAGATGGTTCCAAAACCGCTACAGGAGCTGGCGCTGGGATATACGGGACAAGTTCCAAGTGTGCACTATCAATAGGCTCCTGTATAAGCGTCCTTCAAACGGAAATACTTGCAATCGGAAGATGCCTAGATATAAATCTAGAAAAAAACTATTAGAAGGGCGATATAGCTATTCATACAGATAGTCAAGCTGCTATTAAAGTACTGAGCTCCTACGTCATTGACTCAAAGCTGATTTGGGAGTGCCGAAACAAACTCAATGATGTAGGCAAGAAGAATAAGGTCTTTTTAACCTGGGTTCCCGGTCATTTGGGAATCGTAGGAAACGAAGAGGCCAATACACTGGCCAGAAAGGGCGCACAAACGCCACTCACTGGCCCAGAACCCTTCTGTGGTATAGGAAAATGCTCCTATAAGAAGGAGTTTATGCTGAAGGAGAAAACCGAAAGAGAAAAATTCTGGCGGAATCTCCCAGGGATGGATCACTCCAAAAGTTCCTTCGGAACTTTGAAACTGCTAGATCCAAAAAATATCTGGATCTCAGTAAAAACCAACTTCACTTACTCACTGGCCTTCTCACAGGACATTGTCGCCTAAAGAAGCATCTGTTGAGAATGGGTTTATCGGACACTGATGAGTGTAGATTCTGTGGGGGGGAGGAAGAAATTACTATTCACCTGGTTACGGAATGCTATGCCATTGCAAGCCAAAGGAAAGAGTGCTTTGGACAAGAAACTTGTAGAAGTGGGGAGTTATCCTTCTTGAAGCCGTCCCAGATACTGGACTTCGTCAAATCTCTGGAACTGGAGGGCGAGCTGTAGGAGGCGCGGTGATAACAGCTCTGATAGGGGGCATGCACAATAGACCTTAAGTTCGCAGTGGACTCTAACCCCTTTTCACTATAACTATAACTATATAATGCCTTTAGAAGAAGCTCCTCGTATACATAAATGGCTATGCATGAGCCACAGGGCATGAACCCTCCGATCTTCTGGGATGCTCAGACAAAGTCGACAATTTCTTGAAAACTGAAAACAATGAGTGAGACATACAGCTAATGAATGCATTTATGCTTACGTGACACTCAATTCACAATGGAATGTACATTATTTCTGAACGGAAACTTGTTTCATTCCTCGTAGTCAATAGCATAAAAAATTCATGAAGGTTTCGAAAAAGACGTCAGAGTACATTTGAAATTTACTACAATGCAGAAAGTCGTGTCCATCCCATTCGCAGACTCGAAAACTCCGAGATAATATCATGAGAATGGACATGAACATGCATTTTCTACTTCCGGAAAATAAGGAAACGCTGAGACGTTTCCCATAAAAACTTTTCAAGTAAGCAATTTAACCATCCTCCTATCTATTTGGAGTGTCGTAATGTCTATAATCTTGGGTTGTTCTACATACGTTCAATTTCTTAGCGATCCTCTTGGGGCTGCTATACAGGAATGCCAACTGATTAAATGAAATTTATGGACAGAGCTGCATTTCAGTTTTACTCCATTTGTTTGGGTTTTGTTCATTGTTTCTTTTCGTTGCTTTCAGTTTGTCGATCTAGAATTCGCTAATCCATTTTGATAGGCTTCAAAGCTGTCTTTAGGGAAAATTATGTTTTTTGGGTTTGTGGTATCTAATTGAATTTAATTTCGTGACTGAGTGGAGAAAGTGGTTCAATGAGTGGATAAAATCCATTGACTGACTATTTGAATATCACCAGAATGATCTCGCTCATATTTTCTCACTATAAACATCATTCACAAAAATGAAGCAAAATAAAAACAAATAAAAAAGACTGCAGTCAAATGAAATCGTTGAGGTATTCGATGGACGTTGTGAAAAAAAAAGTGAAAATGAGCCTTTTCACTTCACCGCAATCTTCACTGTTGATCAAAAAATGGAATAAGTCATATTAAGATGAAGTTAAGATCCCAGGAAACATATGGTTCATTATTGTTATTACTAGACGAACTATACTCTGTTCAAATGTAAGAAGGAGCAATAATGACATGTTTGGCGCAGCGGTAGGAGGGCCTTCGTAAAGTTTCTTTCCGTCCAGAATCGAATCGAGGAGATTTCACACAATCGTCCAGTTTTAACTGACAGAATTCCATTTTTTGCAATAATTTATAGAACGTTGTTCTTTTGAAATTTGGCAAACTGTCGTCATCATTCACGATTTCTAGAACTTAAGAAATCGTTGGGATTTCATTCCGAAAAAAAACCGTAGACAATTCTTCTAATAAGGTTCATATCGAAATCGTCAACCGAATCGATTATTTTTGACGACTGGGCTCTCCTCTTAGGTGACGTCAATGTTTTATTCTCTTCATATTCTCTGAGAATTCTGAACCCAGATGAATCACTCACCCCTGAGGATTTTGAAACAATTCCTACTAAGTCTCTTTTCGATAAATCAGGATGTTCTTCCAATTCTTTTCGAAAAATGTTCAAAATTATCGACCTTCTGGACCTTTTTCGTGGTGGTCCTCACATATCACCCTCAGATGCAGTATCCGTTTCCGAATTTGACATTGTTCTATAAACACTATATTTACTTTGTCAAAAGATTTTCCAATACAATACACTTTTCACAACAAAATCTATAAACACTTTGAACAGCTAGACCTTCACAGTAGCTCTAGGGATTTTAACTGGTCTTGTCAATTGAAAACTTCGATATTTATGTAAATCAAGATGGCTTTAATGCATTAAGGGAAAGGACCCAAACAAAGAGTTGCGAACAAAATAAATAAAATTATGGACCGAAACTAAATATATTTCGAATATTACAAGTAAATGACCATTATAAATTTGAACAGAGATCTTTTTCGAGTCTTGTCAATTGAAAACTTCGATATTTATGCAAATCAATATGGCTTTTACCCATTTGGGAAAAAGACCCAAATGTGTTTCCCGGAATAACTTTGTCGGAATCTTGCAAGATTCCGACCCAAATCTCTAAAACTCTGGTGTTTCCTGGAATTACCTCGTTGCAATCTCGAGCATCCAGAAAATAAATTATTTAGTAGATAATGAATAAAAACAAAACAAAATAAAAAATGTTTATGACAGTTGCATATCATAACAGAAATTTTGCACTAGAGTTTCTGAGGAAAAAAGTTCTAATGTGGGAATTGCTGACTCAAATTATTGAATCATTTCTATCCAGTACCATCCACAGTCTGAGTACGATCCTGGCAGTCTCTTAGGGCGGTTGTAGAGAGCGTTTTTATCACCTTCTGACCAATAGCAGCTTTATTGTGCGCAAACCAGTAGATTCTGTTTGTTTACAAAGCTTCTTCTTATATTTGAACGGACTTTTTCTTATAGGAGAGCTAGGGAAGAAACTGAAAATACGATCAACATTCTCGACATACAGCTATCAGAAATTGAGAACATATCCCCATAAATCATTTCCAAAATTATCTACTTAATTGACTATTATGAGCGAAGCCTGGCAATGATGTAGGTTTAGGCTGCAGTAAACTATCAATGATTTCTGTAGAAATTAGTTTGAAAGGAACATAAAGAATGCCAATGAAAATTTTTCAATCTCAAGATATTTCTCATGGTTTTTCCAGTTCCACCGATGATTTGGATACAGAATCAACTTGTAGGTGCCTACGAAGGTCAACAGATTACGTTAGACTGTCATTCTGAAGCCTTCCCGAAATCTATCAACTACTGGACCGACGACACAGGAGAAATTATCCCTCAGAGTAAGTATGGTTTTTGCTCCTCCATAAAAAGGAAACGTGTTGCTCTTTGATCGATTTTACCGAGCTCGAGAGATCTCTTCTTCGTGAAGAATGTCCGAAGTGCAACACTCTCGGAGGAACATGTATTTTCGTTTTTCCCGGGATTGGAGCTGGAATATCGTTTAGGAATTTACTGGATTTCCGATTTCTTACAGTCTGGACGATATTCTTCTAAGTAAAACAGCATCAGAAAACGCCTAAATAGTGTTCTATGAACCTAATGATATCAAATTTCGGAAATAGAACCATACACACATATTTTTTGTCCTTGTCCACATTATGGTAAAACTGCCAGTAATTATGATATAAACTTCGTTACTATTTTTGATTTTTTGCAGACGAAAAATTCGATCCAACACATTCGACTGCAGGATATAAGACGCAAATGAAGTTGACAATAAAATCTGTAGGACCAGAGGACTACGGTAACTACAAATGCGTGTCCAAGAACTCATTAGGTGACACCGATGGAACGATACAACTATTCCGTGAGTACCTACATTTGCTGAATAATAAAAAAGTTCCTGTCTATATTCTGATCTTCATTGTCGAGTTCTTTCATTCGACATTGAATGATGAACGAACGTGTGTACAACTGTTCTGGAAAAGCTTGTAGAGCAACGAAAAATAATTTTTTCCTTGAAAAAACCTTCGGAATATTCCCTCATTGTGTATTCAGAACATCCTTATGAAATTTGGTGGATTATGCCCTAAAATTAACATTTTAATTCCCTCAAAATTTAGTAGAACCAAGAGAATGTTTCATAACACCCATTTTCGAGGCCGTACAGATGCCAATTAGATTTTTCAGCTTGCGGAAAGTTGAACAATCATATTGAATTATGAGCCACATTTACATTCAGATGGGTACTTGAAGTAAAACGATGGTTTTATTATAGGTTGTTGGATATCCTCAAATCCTCTATAGATTATGCTACACCTAAAAAACTTGTATTTTACGTCTGGATTCATAGGATTTGGTTCTTCATACCTTCTTTATTGAAGTGCAAAATTCATTTCGACACAATTGAGTGTCTATCTCACCAATGACACGAATAATTTCATCCTTTATTTCTGGAATCGATTGTGGAGTATTCTCATAGACCTCGCTTTTTACATAACTTCAAAGAAAATAGTCCAACAGTGTCAAATCACATGATCTTGGTGACCAATTGACATTACCTTTTCTGGAGATTATTCGTCCAAGAAATTTTGGTCTCAATAAATCAATTGTGTCATTTTAAAAGTGAGGTGTAGCCCCATCCTGCTGAAACCAAATGACCTCTCGATCAATAATCATTAATTCAGGCCACAAAAATTCGATTATCATCCGACGGTATCGATCACCATTGACAGTTACAGCTTCACCATTTTCAAAGAAGTAAATTTTTTTGTGAACGACCGCTACGACTGTATTTTTCACTTTTTTGGTCTTCCACCGAACCCGTCTCTTGAAATTTTTTTTAAATTCGACCAAAAGTGGATTCAGATGAACGATTATGTAAACCATAAAATTCACGTAATTTTCTAAAAAACCCTTTTCACAGACCACTGATTTTCATGAAATAATTCAACAAATTGATAAAGTATTTGTATCGTTTACGAAGCCATTTTTATAAATGTCATACATCACATTTCTTTGATATCAAAATACCCAGACGAATTCAGTGCACCATCTATATTCATTTATTCTTGAAAAAAGCGCAATTTGAAACACCCTTTACGTTTTGTGTTAAATGAAAGAAACTCAATCCCATTCATTAAAAATTTCTGAGGAAATCCTGGGGAAGCCCAAAGTAGATTAAGAAGCTAGAAAATGTGATTTCCTAAACATTAATTCATAATTACCTTCATGATATATTCCGTAATCAGCTATTAATGCCGTTAATGTTTTCGCGTCGTCATAGAGTCAAATACTAAGGGGAAAATCAAAAACGAAAACTATAAAACGAAGCATTCAACCTACTTAACACTCAGCCCTAATGAAATTAGGAAAGTTTGCGAATGGTTTAAAAGCAAGAACGTATAATTAGGGATAAAGAGATCCCGGCGCATTGAATAAATCCGTGGAGGAGAGATCTAGTTCAGTTAAAAAGCACCCTTGAGGCATATAATTCGATTGCACGGTCCGTTGGTCAAAGATGAATTATTCCGGACGCGGATGCGAAGAAGAAATTTACGAAGTTTTGGCGAACGACACGGCAGGGTGCGTCCATAGATCCTCCGTATCTTGAGATGATGATGCTCGACCTACGGTGGACAAGACCGAAAAATGCCGCCATTCGCAGGATTTCGGGATCAACTTTGAATGTCAAGCGGAAAATATTTCCTTTCACATATTCCTCGAGTATATCTCATGATGATTCTATCTACAGTATCTACATTCAGAAGGTAATAAACAGGATTCGAACTTTCTAAACAAAACAGAAAGTTATCTGCTGAAACTGGTTGGAATATGAATACCGGCAAAATTCCCCAAGTTTGTGAAACACAAAGTTTTCAATATAGTTAAGTGCTTTTCTTTCCTATCCTGTTCGAATCCAATTGCTGGTTTTGGCAATCAATAGCGGACATCCTGTGTATGGCAGATCAACCTTCTTGTTGTGATGACTATGAATCTTTCAGTAACCAAGAATTCGGATAACATTCGAGTTACGTGTAACGACCCCGGTTCCATCTATATAATATTAAACAAAGTTGTTGGTTACACCACTCATAACTCGAGATCGGATGAACTGTTTGTTATGAAACTTCATTTATTGATTCGTCTACGGCCTGGCTATTATTAATTACATTGAAACTCTGGAAAATTCGATGAAAAATTTTCTTATGAAGGAAATGCTGCTCTTTTTTTCGAATAAGTCCAATAGTATCGCCGGGCCAGCTAGTTAATAATGATAAGATCTGCACCTTTAGATAAATAGAATAACCCGTTTGCTGAATATCTTTTTTCGGAAACAACCTGTATCTCAGAAAATAATTCCTTAAGATGCAGAAATAAAAATATGTTCAAGAGACTTATTTTCGAACGAAATTCCTAGAATATCTGGTTTGGAAACTATGGAAGAAGAACGTACTATTACAGGACACATACAGAAGATGCATTTCAAGTTTCAAGATATTATTCAGAACTCTATTTACTATTTCAAATGGGGATCATCGTTCACCATCGTCATAGAAATGTTCTATACATAAAGTTATTGAACTTTCCTCGTCTTCCAATTGTTCGATCCTGAAACTACGTAAATGGAGGAAACTCCGGTCAAACCCTCATCATGGATGTCCTTCGGTAGACACGCAGCAGGAATCGTAGACCGCTTCCTCAAAATAGTTCAATAAGGTTCGGTAGATGAAGAGGATAAGGCGAAATCTGAGTTTGGATGAAGCTTTCCCAACTTCGTGCTTCTGGGAGACATTCAGTAATGCCATCTCATCAATAAGGTTTACGCAATTACGCAAAATCTATTTCAGAAATCCCACTTCTTGGATCGTTAGATGTTTGAGCTGATAAATTGCTTTTTTGCAACACGTTTCTCCACTCCAGGTGGCAGAGGGATCCCGTCTGAGATTATTGATTCGTGAACTTGTTGTTCTCTCATCATGATCTTGATTGATTCCATAAATGAGCGAGATTTAATTTGATTCAGTTGAATTGAATACGTTAACGGCAGTGAAACATATTTCGTTGGTGTTCATTCAATGCGATGAGATTTTTGACGCACTTTTATACATGAACTTGCGAACTGATTCAGAAATGAAGATGATGTTGAATGAGCCATAGGCTTTTCTTTTTGTTGAGATAATCGGAAATTACAATTTCGAAAGTTAAAAACATCATTGGACATTGTTCTTACTTGTTTCTGTATGCATTTATCTATTTAAGTTTACTTCTGTTTGTGTTTGTTTGTTTCCGTTAATTCTTGTTGTTTCTGTCAGTTACTGTTTGTTGTGTTATTTTCATTCGTTTTGGTTCTCGTTGTTTGTTTATGTTGATTTGCTATATTGTATTCCATGTGGTTCTTTTTCTTTTGATGAATAGATTTATTTATCGTGCTTATACATACATCAATGCTTACACTTGTCAACTAATATAAATACAAACAAAGTCAAACGAGAGATGAACAAACAAGGTACAATCTTGCTTGTTTTCATTCTTGGTTTGTGTAGGTCAAATATCATGTGATTATTGTTATTCGAATAAGCATCGTGTGAAGTTTTCAATCTGTATAACCGAGCTGTTTATTTTACGGTCAATCATCAAATGAAAGACTTTCATACCAATTGGAAGAAGTAACTCAAACTGCAATCATATCTGAATACCTGCAAAATGTTTCTTTTCAATTAAAGCAGGTGAAACCACTTCAAATTTTAATCCGTATCATTGACAGCTAGAAAGATCCTAAACGTGAATAAGTCCCACTTAAGCCATTGACATTTATTCTGAAATGGTGCTGCGAATGAAAAGCCGAATAAAACGAGTGAATGGGGGTGAACGATGTACAAATTCCACAAAAACTTTATTCAGATTTTCAATCACTCAACCGCATAGTGTTGGAGGTATCACCAAAGCTTGTTTGATGTACGTAGTCAGTTTTAATTTCAGAAATGGAGGAATTTGTGCAGGAGGACAAAGCATTGAGTGGTATTCATTTCCTGGTTTCGTTCTCAGTCCTCTGGGTTCTCTTTCAGATCTCATACAAATATGCATTAATAGATTTCGAGCTGGTTTCTCTTTACATTAGAGATTTAATTGACTCGCAAATGTACAGTCCTCATAAAATTCTTTTTCATGAGTGATTATAATTGATTCATAAAGCCTGAAAATCCACAAATTTGCTTATTCAATATCCCTATATTTTAACTAGAAAACTAAAAAATAAAATACTTTTGACATTATGAAATATTTATGCATTTCCAAGAGGAGGAGTCATGAACAAACATTTTTTATTTCACAAAAGTAGTTTGGACTCTATTATAACGAGTCTGTGGTCGAATTAAATCATGATGAGGAAGGACGTATTCAAACTACTATCAACATTTTCAACATAACAAAATTTGTTCAACTAACACAAAAAACCATTGAAATGTGAGGTTGGGGTTCTAGACGGTTTTGTGAAGAAAAAAAAATTACTTAAATACACCCAGTCTTCTTGGGTATTGACGGATTCTAACCAACTAAACTTCTCTCCTGCGCGGTTGGTTCCGGGCATAAGCCTATAAACCTTCCATCATCTTACCTGTATTTTCTCTTTCGTATTCTTAATGCTGAGTGTTAGGGTTCATCCTTCAATTGGATATCTCTCACTAAGTGTGGAGTTCTATATCTTCATTTTCGCAATTGGTCTCTAGGTCTCTTTCGGTAAATTCTCGCTGTTTTTTCATCTTCCAGGGTCATAGTCAACTAAGCTTCTAAGGTCGACATTTGGATGTTCACTAGCTCCTTCATAGGCTTCTGCAGCTTTTCGTTTGATGAATGTTGTAATAGACTCCCATTTTATGTCTTTTTGGATTTGTTCATCTCTAACAAACCAGGAGGGGTCTAATTCCCATCTCAGAAATTTGTTTTCTGTACTTTGTATCCTCTTTATATGGGTTCTCGCTGCATTTCCCCATGCTGTTGATCAATATGTTAGCTGCGGTCTGGCGACTGCTTTTATGATCCTCAATTTCGTGTTTTTGATCATTTGACTTCTTCTGCCTATAATCAGGTATAATCATTTCATTGCTACATTCGTTTTATCCACTGCATACTTAATGTGCTGTTTCCACGTTAGTCCTTTGTCGAATATTACTCCTAAGTATTTAGCTTCATTCTTCCATTCAATTTCATTATTGTCTATGGATATCTTCGATTCCATCTCCAGTCTTCTCTTTTGAAGGTGTATTGCTTGACTTTTTTCTCCATTGATTTTGATTTTCCATCTGTTACACCATTGACTGATATTATCTGCAGTTCTTTGAAGTATTTTGTGAATCATTTTCCTATTTCTGTGCCTAATTGCTATGCCCGTATCGTCCTCGTATAGAGCAAGTAGGCATCTTGGATTTCTTGGTGAATCATCTATGTATATGTAATAGAGTAGCGACCTAGTATGGATCCTTGAGGAACTCCTGCTTCTAAATATCTGAGTGTGGAATGAACATCACCTATTTTCACACAAAAGTTCCTATCCCTCAAATCATTTCTTATTATTCCGCATAACTTGGTTGAATAACCTGCGGTTTTCATTATATATGCTAGTCCTTCATGCCATACTCTATCAAAAGCTCTGGTTACATCTAGTAGTAGTAGTCCTGTAGCTTGTTTATTCTGGAATTATTCTGTGATATACTCGGTCAATCTCAGGAGCAACATTCAATTGCTAAGACAATTATTGTATCATTGAAATGATTAAGGCTTGTTCGGACTAGGCCAGTAGTTTAGTCGAGTGGAGAGCCGATTCGCCCACTGACTACTCTACCACAGTATTAAAGACTCTCCGACAGTATAAGGTAGTAGGTACATCATACTGTGACTCTACCCGACTCGCTTGCTGGCGTTCGCACACGGGAAATTACAAAATCATTCGCTACTCAACAAATCTACTGGCCTAGTCTGAACAAGGCTCATCAGTGGTTCTGTTAAATAAGAACTTACTTACAGCTCCACCTTCACCTACTAAGACAATCGTACCAATCACTCACTCCCACTGAGAGATGAAGCGACGCATTCACTTCATTTGGCAGGAGAATTTTCGCAATAATTCAACCTGATTCTTCTATTTTGATTTCAATTGAAATGTGCATGCAAACTCGGATCCGAGTATTTAAATGTATGTTCGCTTCATACTGACCCTACTGACCCTACAGCAGAAATCTCTAATTAGCTTTAGTTCTGTGTATTGTGTATAACATGTTGAATTAGTGTGATGGAATAATCTGCTCCTCTTCAAACCAGTTGAAAGCCAACATAATGTACTATGTTTATTCGATAACAACTATGATGGATTGGGCTCATCATTGTGATCAATCATTAGGGAAATCCATTTATTACAGTATTAAAGCTAAACATAACATTCATCTTAACTCTTGATAACGACAATTCAAAAATGCGTCGATTAAATGAGTTTTTTCTTCTAGCAATACCCAGGCCGTCAAAGTTATCCAATGGTTCTTTGAAGCAAGGTGAGTACAACAAGTTGTTGACTATCTTATTTGAATCTTAAGTTTCATAAGTTAAAAAAGGTTATTCGATTTGATATGTCGAAAATCTTACGATTTTTCAAAAGCACTACCTACATTCCGAAGTTATAATCTCTGCAAAATTCGCGCATCAATATTCGTTGATTTCCAATGGCATTTACCACTAACGATTTTATTTCCTAACGATACGAATAGATAGAGATTCCGGTGTGGAAAATAACAAAGACATGCAACTCTAATTGCAAACCTCATCCTTTCTGAAGGAGAAACTCACAATTGAAATTCCACAATTGAAACGAAAATAACTAATTGAAATTCTACGGATGGGTTTGTAGAACCTATTAATTACATTCCAACAACTGGAAGTAGCTGTTGGACGAGCGTTTTGATGTAAAATGGTGTCGGCATATAATTTGTTACCCTATAATTAAAAGTTTGTTGAGGAGTTACTCATGAACTCTCTACTATTTCTCTCCTAGCAGTTTTTTATCTGAATATATAAAGCGGTTCATATTAAAATATGCTATTGACACAATACTAGCTTATACCAGTGGCTCTGACCGCCTAGACGTGTACATACACTCGGTATGTTATCTGCAATGGGTCTACAGGTGATTGTACATGTGTTTCAAGAAGGAGTCCAAAGAACGCTCTTGTCAATGAAACGATAATAATGAACGAGTTTCAATTACTTTGATGAGCTTTTTTTTGTTTGTTCTAGAAGAGGTGAATCTCACATCAGACACCCAGTCTTTCTGGGTAGTGTCGGATTCTTACCGACTAAACACCTCTCCTGCGGTTGGTTCCGGGCATAAGCCTATAAACCTTCCATCATCTTATCTGTATTTTCTGTTTCGCATTCTTTTATGCTGAGTGTTTGTGTTCATCCTTCAATTGGATATCTCTCACTAAGTGTGGAGTTCTATATCTTCATTTTCGCAATTGCTCTCTAGGTCTTTTGCGGTAAATTCTCGCTTTTTTTTCATCTTCAGCAGGGTCATAGTTAACTAACCTTCTAAGGTCGTCATTTCGATGTTCACTAGCTCTTTCATAAGCTTTTGCTGCTTTTCGTTTGATGAATGTAGTAATGGACTCCCATTTTATGTCTTTTCGGATTTGTTAATTCCTAACAAACCAGGGGGCGTCTAATACCCATCTCAGAAATTTGTTTTCTGTACTTTGTATCCTCTGTATATGGGTTCTCGCTGCATATCCCCATGCTGTTGATCCATATGTTAGCTGCGGTCTGGCGACTGCTTTTATGATCCTCAATTTCATGTTTCTGTTCATTTGGCTTCTTGTGCCCATAATCGGGTATTGTCTTTTCATTGCTACATTCGTCTACATTAGTCCTTTGTCTAATATTACTCCTAGGTATTCAGCTTCATTCTTCCATTCAATTTCATTATTGTCTATGGATATCTTCGATTCCATCTGCAGTCTTCTCTGTTGAAGGAGTATTGCTTGACTCTTCTCCATGGATTTTGATTTTCCATCTGTTACACCATTGACTAATATCATCTGCAGCATGTCTTCTGTAAATTATTTTTGTATTTGTGTGCCTTATTGCTATGCCCGTATCATCTGCCTATACAGCAAGCAGGCATCTTGGATTTCTTGGTATATCATGTATGTACGTGTACGTATATGTTATAGAGTAGCGGTCCTAGTATGTTGGGGAACTCCTGATTCTAAATATCTGAGTGTACTTACACTTACTTCCACTCAGAAGTTCCTATCCCTCAAATAATTTCTTATTATTCTGCATAACTTGGGAGAATAACCTGAGGTTATCATTTTATATGCTAGTTCTTCATGCCATACTCTATCAAAAGCTCTGGTTACATCTAGTAGTAGTAGTCCTGTGGCTTGTTCATTCTGAAATCCTTCTGTGATATACTCAGTCATTCTTAGGAGCTGTTGTTCAGTTGAATGTTGTTTTCGGAATCCAAATTGTTCACTTGGTATCGTCGCCAGGACTTCTGCTTCTTCATTGAGTCGTCTGGCTAAGACTCTCTCCACAATTTTTCCTAGGGCTGGGAGCAGGCTTATCGGTCTATAGTTCTGTGGGAACTTTTTGTCTTAACCTGGTTTATTGAAAACAATCACTTAGGCAGTTGACGAGCCACGGAAAGAACTCCAGAAAATATTCAACATCCCCAGTTATCATTTATGTGAGCAGTTCTGTTGATCAGCATACTATAACCTTCAGCTGAATCGGCTTTCATTCCACTAACTCATTCATTTTCGAATAAATCCCGAAACTAATGATTCTCTTATCGCATACCGTTGCGCTTATTCACAGGAGATCAGTTCGAGACGCAGGGTATGATAAATGGATCAAAGCATGCCGGAAAGCTCTACAGGATAATCTTTTTTCACTAATGGAATTCGCCGGCTAACTCCTCAGAACCCCCGTAATCAGCCCTGTTGTTTCCATCGATGTTAGCAACCCTTTTTTAATGGGTTGCGACGTCGCTTCCTACTTTATTTATCGCGAAGTTTGGACGATCATCCAGCAAAGTTATTAATAATGCCTCACAAAGATATTCAGATGCGAGTCGAAGAAGGAAGAACCGCAACGAAGACGAAAAAGTGGGGGAAGTAATTGAAATTAACAATGGTTTTTTCCGCTTTCATCGTCACGAACTTATTAATCACGAATTCGTGTCTAACAATTGGATAAAAAACGTTATCTTGGAGTAATTAATTTTCGGCACTGGAAAGGGGTTCTTCGGTGATGAAAATCGCTCGGATAAGAACGGAAACATTGTTCTGGATAAGTAGGTTGGAGTGTTTTCGAAGTAATTGCTGGAACGCGAGATTTGGCAGTTTATGATCTTGCTCGAAGGACGATTACGAGTACCAGTTCGTTATTGCCATTGGGGAAGTTTCGGTAATTCTAAGGTTGTTCTGGAATCGTGTTTGGAAATTTGGGGTCTACAGCTCCACCAGAATCGTCTTCATGTCCAATGTCACCAGTTGAGTCTATTGAAGACTGAAACTCTCAAGGAATGTGTCGTTAATGATATAGAATTATTGTTCGACAGGATATATACTGCTCCATAAGAGTTAGGGATATCGTATTCAATCGTTTTTAAAGTATGTAATCTTCGAGAAAATCGCTGTAAAATCATTTAAAACTCAATAACAACTTGAATCGATCCAATAAAAATCAGTATGAGACATTTCGTCAATCTGGTCGCCTTTTTTCTGAAGTTTGGTTCTTTGCATATGCTTCATGAATGTTCTTATTTTGAAATGAAGTCAGTTTATCAACGGCTTCGATTTGAAACGAGTTTTCTGAAAATGCCAAGAAATTAACAAACGCTGAGGCTGATAGAGCTATCGGAATGCTACATGGTGGCCTAACTCAGGTTGTTGTAGCGGAAAGGCTCCAAGTCAGCCAAAGTGTGGTATCTCGACTTTGGAATAGGTTCAGGGAGACAGGTTCCGTGTTGGAAAGACCAAGGCTTGGTGGGCGACGACAAACAACACCTGCTCAGGATCGGTTCATCACCGTTTCGGCGAGAAGAAACCCTACATCTACGTGTAGAATGCTACGGAATACTCTTCAAAATGCAGATGGGGTCCAAGTTTCCATCGAACGCATCAGACGACGTTTGAGAGAGAGGTGAATCTAGGTTCTAGACGTCCATTAAGAGTTCCATTAACACGTGACCATAAGCGTCCAAGACTGGAATGGGCAGGGCAACATATCAATTGGAACGATCAATGGCGTAGTGTCCTTTTCACTGATGAATCCAGATGTGGACGATTTTCAGATTCTCGAAGAATAAGGGTATGGACAATCCCACGCATACCCCGTAATCGTCGATATGTTCAAGAATTCCATCCATTCCGAGGCTGTAGTGTTATGGTATGGACCGGGATATGTTTTAACAGGCGCACAGTTCTACACATTTGTCCTGGGAATATGACTGCCTTACACTATAGGGAGCATGTCATTGATAATGTTGTGAGACTCTTGTTTTTTTTTACTTAATTTGTCTCGACTGCTGGGCCATTGACACGGTTACAGTCTATTTTTACTATATGTGTAATGAACAAATTATAAATTTTCAAATCTGACTATACAGATGGATAGCCTCAAGAAAGTTCATCAAATTGTTGAATTTTGCGGAGTTGTGAAGAATTGCCTTTAGAGTCAGCTCTATTTTGTTGATTTTCTTATCATTATCGTATTCCGGGCACTCCACCAGAAAGTGAGGGATTGTCAAAGGACTGTTACAGTGGTGGCATTCTGGAGGGTCTTGGTTGCTCATACCTTGGGTGAGTCGACTGTGTCCAATCCGAAGCCGTCTGATTATATTTTGGTCCCTCTTGTGAACGATGAAACCATATCGAAGCTAACTAGAATATCAACAAAAATCAACAAATTTTAAATATTTATTTGTTTTTAGAAATGGAATTATAATTCGATAAAAAGATTATGACCGTCGCATTCACCATTTTGTAGTAAATCTTCCTGCAGGCAAATCATTTCGTAACCGTTTGTTATGAAAGAAGCCAAAATTCTTCACGTTGTTTATTCTTCTGAACTGGTTGTATCTCTCAATGATTCCAATTAAATTATTTTTCCGTCGACCATAGAATAAAAGCTCATTTTAACGCACTCAAAATCATCCATTAATGACCTATTTTAATGCATGATTTCTTATTAATGCATGATTATCATGGCAACCGAACATAAAATATTCAGTCAGAGCACTGTCGAGCTTGGTTCGAAATCAACTTCTGTCACAGACTCACAGAAGGGTATGTTGACAACTCCATTCAAAATAAAATAGACTGCAGATGAAATTTCAGGTGATACAAGTTGCAAAGTAGATAATATGTACTTCAACCTCCATCTTCTTCATACGTTCCTTATGGGATATCATAGGTAATGATATAAATGCAAACTAAATGTGAACTATTCAGAATGTCACAACATGTCCAATATTCCCTCTATGAATTTTTCGAATTGTTCCATAGGTAGCATAAATATCAATATATCGAAATGAACATAGAAATTTACATTATGTCAAATTTGTCGATTAAGCAAAATAAAAATTCATTTCTATCGAGAATTCATATTCAATTCGAGATGAGGTCGACGGAAAAATCTTGTAATCAACTCGTTTATTAATTCAGCGATTAATGGTCTCAAACATTAACGCGCTCGCTCCGCTCACGCGTTAAAATATTTCGACCATTAATCGCTGTCATTAATAAACTAGTTGATTAAATAACTATTTCACAACTCGATCACATTCGCCTTTCTCCACCCTTTCTGACTAATCACAACCTTTTAGATGTTTCAGTAGGTTGTAGTCACATTGTGGTTGGGGCAGAAGAAATTTCAGTTAAAACCAGCACATAAAAAACTAAACAATACTACCTACATGATAAGTCGTTCCATATTCATTCTCGAGCTGAAAAAATGCCAATTATTACACAGCGAACTGAACATATTTTACTGAGGACATTCCTTGAAAAAATTGACTTGGTAATTGGCATTTCCATTATTTTCGTTTCAAGTTTTTGATCTGCACATGAAGTTCCAAACTTCGCTCAGGTAGCCAGCACACTAGCTGGAAAACAGCATGGCGCTGACTGTCACGAGCGAACTGCTGTGTTCTGCACACTTTTCAGTCACTTATAGAATGGATCAAGGTGAAACGTCACAGAAACATGCGATGTAATAATTTATTTCACTTAAAATCGAGCGCTGGCAATGGAGTTCACCGAACTAAATTATTTCTGCCCGGTCCCGGATTATTTTGAAGGGAATTTGTGAAAGAAAAAAATCATATTTGAGCTCGTACGCAATTCAATCGGTAGTGTGCTGATTGTATTTGATATTCGGAAATGATTGGATAGAAGTACTGAATACTTCGGTATTCGTCACAATTCAAGCACGTTGTTCGAGAAAAATTCAAGATTCGTTATAAAAATACTGAGTTAGTTCAAGTTATCAGGACTAGTAGCTGTTTGTATAATACCAATGCAAAAGAAATAAGTTTGTCGAGTGTCAATGAATAAGAACATATCTACCAGCGGCCACTTGGGCAGGGGTCTTCAAGATTCTTTTATAGTTATGGGGGTTTTATTCTTTCATGTTATAACGTAGTAGTTAAGCTTTAAGATAATTCATTTCAATGAAGTGAGGGATCACATCCTGGCAGGGGAAACGAACGAAATGATATCGGTAACATGCAACGCACGTGTATTTGAATGTGGTAAAACGAAAATTGATTTTTGTAACAAATTTATGCCATTTGATTCAGCCTCATCAATATCTCAGGAAAGAAAACCAATTGTGGAAAAAGATAGAAATTTTCCGAACATTTTTCAGCAATGTAAAATTCCCTCATTCCATACTCTTCTTTGCAGGCAAATTCAAGAAAAAGGCTAACGAAGTTACCGGCATAACGTCCGAGGAAGACGAGATGCTGAACAGTAAGTCCTACTTTCCTACATTTACCCATTTTCGCGTACCGCCAACATATTTCATTTTCAATTATGCACACAGCGCGAACGTTTTTCCTTCGCCTTTGCCCTCTTGCTCTCATCATCCACTCCAGATATAAAGATTCTGTTTCACAACGCGTACGTGCAGCAATGAAAGTAAGATATTCTTCTGCATAGCTTTCAAAGAAAAATGTATGCGTCCTCTTTGCGGCGCGCTAAAATGACTAATAAGAATATTTCGAGCTGGAATAATCCCAGGCAGCCGCTGCGGTGCATGCATCCCGAAATTTGGTGCTGTGAACTCTTGTGAAAATACCGGGGGCCTTCTGTGGTTGAACAATCTTTACACAGAATTAAAATTCATTCGTTAAAATTGGAAATGATCGATCCCAATTATGATTTTTTTGTGTTATTGAATTTTCTTCTGATTCTCTGATTAAATTTCGCTCATTTCAATTCAAATCAATTCAACGAAAGGACATATCCCAATAAACACACACATGTAGAAAAAACGATGTTTTTCTCAAATATCGACACCTTTTCAACTCTCAATTTCGTTAGGAAAGGTTAGGTCATGTTGATTCCGGTTATGTTAGGAAATATGAGGTTATGTTACGTGTCTCGTGTGAGTCTCGACTGCAGAGGTTATTGACACGGTTACAGTCTAATCAAGAACAATATGTGAGAATATTATAAGTTTGTTAATGTTTACCATTTATGTAACGTTTCATAGTTCTTATTTAATTTGCATTGAGAAAGCCCTATAAGAACACAATTCAATTCGTAGAATATTCATAGAATATCATAGAATATCTATATCCCTTAAAGCATATTCCAAGAATATTTCCATACGGATATTCCAGGCATATTCCTGGAAGAATATGAATATATACCAAAATGAATATCCTGTATAGAATATTTCTGGAATATTCATTAGGCTCACATGTTTAGGTTCAGTTTGAACTCATGTGTTTAATTTTGGTTTACTGAGTGATATCATTGATTAAACCAAAGTTTAAGTGGACCTTAGAATACATAATATGTGTATACCTATATTCCCTGATCATGAAAATGGTTCAATTTCAAGATATCCATAAAATATCTCTATGATATTCCGAATATTCTAGGTATATTCTATGATCATCCTCAAGTCATATTATTGGGATATTAGTTCCCGAATATTCCAGTAATATTCCATAAAGGATATCGTTAAAACATTCTAATATTCGGAATATTCCTGGAATATTCTTCAGGGAATATTCCACGAATATCTGTGGAATTCCCAAACGCATATTCATAGAATATTCCAATATGCCACAATGAATATTCTAGGCATATTCTGAGAATATCTGGTACTGTTTGGGATAATGGTACCTGTATCTACGAGTTGAATCATAAACTTTCATCGAACGTATGTTCGGTTGAATTTCGGTTTAGAAAAATAGCGAAACACAATTCAACGAGTAAGGTCTTATCGATGTAGCAACGGTATATAAAACTATATCACACGTTCGTGTGTGTGTGTGTTTATTGGACAAATACAAATAAATGCATAAGAATAATGTAGTGTTGAAAGATGTAGTCTCCCAAGTTGAACAATCCTTCCTCATTTATCCTTTCAATGGCCAGATAATTGTAATCTGGCGGAAATTTAATACCGAAATTCCTAAAACATTTTCCTTTTTTCGCAGTTTACGATGACACCGCCGACAGCTTGATGCAGCAGAACTCGGCTCCGCCCATTGTTGAGCACCATCAGACGGGCATCACGTGCTGTGTAGCCCTTATATTAGTCAGTGCTTCGCTAGTGTTTTAACAGATTCGAGTAAAGTGAGACGGCCGTTTCGCCCTACTTTATACCTTCTGTGCCGGACAAAAAGTGCGCCGTTTTGGACTGAAACACTCGCGGTTCGGCGCCAAAGAACTATTTTTATATATGCTTCTTGTGGCTACAAGTGGTTCAAGTGATAGTAAATCAAGCTGCGCTGCGAGATAGCTGGAAAGCACACCGTCGTGAACGGTGGGAAACTTGTTTTATATCCTTCGAGTTCGCAGCAGATCCAATCTACATGTACTCAAAGCTGGAAAGGAGTTTTGGTTCATTCTCTGTAACAGATGGTTTTATTTCTAATCGAGTGGTTGAAACAAATTCGATAAAAAAAAATTCAAAATCAGGTTGCAGTCGAATTGAGGAGACAGAAAACATTGTGACATGAAAGATCATAAATCAAACCTCGTTTGCAGAGGCTAACTCGCAATTGTCCCGAATTTTTCATTTGATTAAGTAACCCTATAGATTAAAACACGCTTCAGCATGCGTGACATGTTGAAATTGTTTTGACCCAATGAGCGTCAAATATTTTGCATGGGTAGGCTATAATCCAGCTTTTTTTGATGAGATAACTCATACAGTGTTCACGAAGACCAATATTTGCAAGCATGTTGTACCACCTGATTAGTCAAATGGTGTCTCTATTTCTTTTGCTGCGGTCTTTTATACGAGATGACCAGGCAATACCAATACATCTTTATTAAGTTCTTGTTTAATATCCCCAAGTGAGAATAATCCAGTAATTTCAAATCTGGGCAATCTCCTGGCTATGTAGTCGATTGGATCACTTGTGACCTCACCGTCCTAATCATTCACTACGGAACTGAGATTGAAAATCATTTCTCAAACCACTTTTCAGTAGTCTTAAGTTGGGAAAAGAGGAACCAGATATCTGTTTTGAGATGGCTCATCATTTGTCCTAATAGTTGGACTCTTATGCGAGTAAGCAGAACGAGCTGACTTTAATAAGACATTCACCTCTGTGTACAGAGCTGAGGATGTTTCAGCTGCTTTGAGGATGTCTGCAGTGTAAACAGCGTAAAGTAGCGAACCCAGTACGCTGCCTTGGGGCACTCCGGCTTCATTGCGAGATGTTAGCTTGGTGGGAGCGATTTTGAAGTGGAGAGTGGACTGAATAAGCTATGTATGTGGGCATTTTCGCTCTAGAAAGCTGGGGACGAGAACTAACGATAGTTTCGGGATGAATGTCAATGTGAATTTCCTCCATCTAGCAGGCTCGTGACACATTGTATAGATCTTTAACAAACAAGAATATGGTTGGATTGAAATAGTACGATATACAGAATCCAGATACCGTAAAATTTTCTCTCAACTTGTCTATGATACAAATAATAATTCGACACAATTGTCACAGCCTCTTTGAATAACGTCGATTTTTGAGTTCAGCCACTCGATATTTATCAAAAACCTGTAAAATATTTACGTGAATTCAAAAACCCCACGGAAAATATCAATTTATGATAAACAAAGATAACAAACGTATTCCTACATATCGAATTTCAATGAATCAATGTGTTTGAATAACTTTCATAAATCACCTTGAATACCTATTTCGAAGTATGAAGTGTATGACAAGTAACAGTTATATTACGAATAATTTAGTACCTACATGCTTTTCCAACATGAAATATGTATTTCATATTCCACGATTCCTGAGAGTATCAAGATCATAAAAAAGGTTTGGAATAACCACAAAATATATAAACTCGACTTACAAAATACCTATTCATCATGAAAGTAGAAAATTATTTATAGAAAACATTCTACAAATAATACATATCTTCAACCTGATCTACATATTATTCAATGAGCATATTATGATGGCTATAATTCAGGCGAATAACTTTTCCCAAACGAGCGAATGCCAATAATTCAAGTTCATAGCTTGCCAATTGAATACATACTTTATTTAGTCAACTGATCTTGAAATTGAATATTTTCAAAAAAAACACTCTATTTAATCCTAAGCACCAATTTACTTCGACATTTCAAATTGAATTGATATTCCATAGTAGAAAAAAATTGAGTTTTTCATTCTGTGGTTCATATAGGTTCGATAAACTCGTTAATGGATATGATATTATATAACAACTTTATTCATTGGCAATGAATAGACAAATTCTGTTGGTAGGATATAATGCTGAATTAGTCGTAATACACCGATTGTTCATTTCTTTGTCCATCCGAATTTGTCAAAGGGACCAAATTCCTCACATCAAACATATTGATTACCTAAACCATTGTTCACTGAATATGTTTTCCAGTTATCAATGTTAAAATGACCATCGACTGAATATTGTTATTGTGTATTTGATAGTTGTAAATAGTTGAGTATTTTAGAATGGAAGGTTTGTGAATCAATAAATTCATGACAGAGTTGAATTGTTTATTATCCTTCATTAACCCCTATCCAGAACAGACGTTAGCTATACAAGATTTGTATTATAATCATTTACATCCTAATTAACATATAAACAAGAAGAAACGTTGTATTTTTCAAGTAAGGACACCTTTATAACTCGTTGAATAATAGTATATTGTTCAATGAGCGGTAATGTAAGTCATAACACACAAAGATGAATTTTGCAGCCCGAGCCGTCGGGCGAGGGGTGTATTTATCCGTTGGAAACATTGTTATTTTGAAAAAAAAAATCAATACGGTACTCCTTCACAACCTTACACTTCTTTTGTGACAGCTTTTTAATGCATAATCAACGAAGCGAGTGTTCATTCTGTTTGAACATGTTTTTTGTTTTCTCTTCATATTTTTGTATCTGACTCAGTTTTTTATTTGATTGAGGAATTACACACAACAGTTAATGCTTTTATTATCGATGGAACTAGAATTTCAGTTCTTTCCAATAAAATTCTAGATATTCAGAATATTATTTCGCAGAATAATCAAGAGGGTTCAACTTCCGCTAGGAAAATATAATAATGAGAAAAAGTGGAGATCTAACCAGTCGTTCACTACTCTTCTCCGATGGCAGCACGGTCCTAGCAGTCTGCTTTTGATATCGATCTCCTCTAGTCCTTTTCCTCTCAATATTTTGGAATGCTAGCAAAAAATTTAATTGGGGATTTTGAATTTATTTATTTTATAACAATGTTTCATTGAACGATATTCTGTCCAACATAGAAATAAGTATTTTTGGCGGTAGATATCATACATAATTGATCAAAAATATGGCGTGTTATCTATCATATCCCTATAATTGAAACGTTTCATGCAAAAATAGACGTAAATAATTTGGTCATTAATTTAGCGCCACGGTGTGCTCATTAAGGGGGCTCTTCGTGAATTGGGAGTTCTTAAAGTGAGGGGAATATTGATTGCTCGGTTTTCTTAGCGTGCCGTGAACATTTTGATATGGAAATTTTCATGCAGCTCGGTTGAGAACAGCTCAATAAACTAACTGAAAAATGCAACTTGCTAAAAAGTACCTATAAAGATGTCAGGGATATCGCTCCAGGTTTCACAGTAATTGGAAAGAAGTAAGTTTTCCGTGGGTAATTGGGATGTTCGAAGAATTCCGTGAAAACTGGAATGACCTACGGTTTCATAATTGTGAGTACAGTACTACAGAAAATGACTACAGATGTAAAAAATTCCGGGCTTTCTAGCCGATGGTCTAATAGGAATTTCACGTTTTATATAATTTTTCGAGTAATTCAGGCCTCATTTCAGCTTTGGAACACATTGCCTAGGGAGGTGTTCCCCGAGGCATATAACCTCAAGAAATTCAAGAAGAACACCAATTCCTACCTGCTTGCCCTTGGTTCTAACGATGTTCTCTGAACATTACAGGATATTCCTTTTCGTGAAAATCACAACATTAAAAAAAAAAAAAAAAAAATACGAAATAGCACGTAGAGAAAAATCGGGTAGCTCTTTGGCTTCTTCGTCAAACTGATGAGACCCAGAAAGGTCGAAAGCTACCGGAACGCAATAATTGGTAAGTAACACACAAACGCTTCACATAGGGAAAGTACGTACAAAATGACATAGGGTTTCATTTCAGAGGCATAACTTCTTAGTAGTGAATCCCAGTAATGTCATATTCTACAACTATGATCTTTGGTCCTCTCTTCACAAAATCTAATCAACCTTTATGAAATAAAAGTATCAAAAAAAGGAAATATTCTCAGATAAATTGGGATGAACGAAATTCATTTTGTCCGAATGCTATGGACAAAATGACATACTGGCAATAGGCTACTGTATTTTTCTACTTATAGATATAAAACTACTGACAAAGTTCACCAATGAAACGCTTGGTTCTTCTAGGAACATCAGCACAAGATGCGTGAGCCCAATGCAACCAATGCATGCATCGTAACCAGTCTTTTCCAGTGCTAATCCTGGAGAAGGCTGGTTTTTTTCCGATCTAAATCAGCATGATCTTGAAGGCCAATTAATTGAATCATTTAACGGAATGATGTTATCGCCAAATCTTTCTTTCAATAAATTGCTTATTATGGTCGATTGGCTTGAACCAGTTGAATCTTTACGCAAAAATTTGCATTTGGTGGATGCACATAGTCCAATTTGTCGTAAACGTCGACGAATGGACAAATCTGGATCTTCATTAAAAAAACTATCAATTACAGCCGCGATATTTTCTTTTGTACGTACAGTTCTTTGTTTTGTTGTTGTTCGAAATCTATCGATAGTTCGACGAATAAGCTGCTCTGATGAACGATTATGTAAATCATGAATTTCACGAAGTGCTCTATAAGTTTGGCGAATAGAACTCTGATTTTAAAAATGAATATCAACAATTTGTAAACGTAGTTTCGGGGTGAGTCTTTCTATGATAATTTGTCAATGCTTACTAAACAGAAATGTCAAAACAACATGGCTTTTACCACAGAATACTTAACTACACAGAAGCGTCACTCAGCGTCGGCACTTTGATCTTCAAGGGGCAAATTTTCGTGACCTTCATTCTCTGTAAGGTAGTACATATGTCACTTTTGAGCGGTCCAGCCACTTATTTCTATACTATATTCATAATTCTATGGGTCCAGCGGGAAGTTTAAATTTCACTTTGACGTATGTACTACCTAGCATCACAGAATACTTAACTGTAGTTAAGTATTCTGTGCTAGCATGGCACAAGCGTCATCAAATTAAGTTTTGGCGGGAAGGCGGAATGACGCTTCTGTGTAGTTAGGTATTCTGTGCTTTTACCATCTGTCGAATCAGAGTTATCCCTATCGAACATTCTATCACTCTAAAAAATCACACGATACATACAAAACTTATGTACATAGAATAGTTTGTATTGGTGCAAAAATTCAACAGAATGATAATTTCAGAAAATTGACTTAGACATCACTTTCACTACATGTTGTCGCAGTCAAGTTTTTGTTTCTTCTTCAATAATTTTTATTGTCAGGTAAATACAGATGTATGTACAGAAAACGGAGAGAAACAGAACATGATCATATAATAATTTCAATTGTTCCGACCTTAGGCATAACCTACTGCAGCTTGGCTGATTACTAGCAGACTCCCTGTACACTTATCTCGACCATTAGGAAAAATCCAGAAACATCATCTTCATTCTATGAAAAGAACAAAGGCGTTTCAAACAGAAGATGTGCAATTCGAAGTAGTAAGTAATCACGAGAAGAGAGTCCTAATTAAAAAATGAAAAAAAAAAAACTATTTCAGGTCAGTTCTAATAACAGGGAGTGAATAAGGCAAAATTAAAATCGATTTTCCGTTTTCAATGAGCTCTTCGAAGCTTTGTCAGCAGCCAGTCCAGAGCATAAAAGGAGGTCCAATTTCATGGCTCAATAGCACAAGGATTAGGGATACCTGTCTGTCGTTCTTTCATCATGCTGATTTTATAATTCGGAATTTATCCATCAGCTACCTCATTTTCCCACAACGGGTACCTAATAAAGGTTTGAGTAGTGAGCGCCTTGAGGAGTAATAATTTCCGAACTCTACGGTCCTGAAAAATCGAGTACCCTCGTTCCGGAAAACTTTATTGGAAAATATGCTTCTTTCCGGCAGGAATGAATTCAGGAATCGCCGTAATAGCCTGCAAAAAATGAGAGAACTGAGTCTCGTAACTAACCGGATGCGATCAGCTCGGAACTTCATTATTTCGCAATATTTTCTCCTTATCTTTCAAATTTTTGGCGGAACGGTATTAGGGTCGAGACGAGGATGTTGAGAATATACCGCATTCCAGATTTTCATGATGCTTTATTCGGGTGAAGCCGTGGATTCTGATTCTTCTGAATCTCCGCTTTATCCAGAGTTTTCTGTAGAACGGTAATTTTTTTATACTATTCAATGGCAAATCTAAGTCGAGGGACATCAATTATTGGATGTTTTCATGTTCATTTCGCATCAATGTAAGCTTTCATTTTTTCAGATTGAAATTGCCAATGTTTCCATGGGTATGAGCTGTCACACAGAACAGAAACACTAAAATAATATGTCGCTTACTGATTATGGGCAATTTTGAATTCAGTTATTTCCTATGCCATTAAGCGTAGCGACACCTAGTGGCCTTATTCAAAAGAAGGAAAAGTATTTTTTTCATGAGCAAATTTTTCATCGGATTTTTCAGAGTATCGATGTGTTTTATAATAGCCAGGCCGTGAACGAATCCATAAATAAAGTTTCATAACAAACAATCCATCCGATCTCGAGTTATAAATGGTGTAACCAACAACTTTGTTCAATATATAAAGATAACTATGCCAACTAATCGTGGGTGCAATTCATTCTGAAGTGGTACTGAAACATTGCTCAAAACTTAATTCTTGACGCTGTATCATGAAATTCCAGTTGTTTACGATTGCTCGAACGCATTTTTCGATGAATGAGCTGCAGCCCCATCACAATCCGCCCATTAAATACACCTCAGCAGCCGCATGTCCGACACGTACGAGCTTAAATTCCGAGGGAATCTTCCAAACCCAATATTTAACAGATACCTGCTATTGACCTTTAGAATATCGCAATTCTAGGACGCCACTTGAATTTTAAAACATTCTTTCAAGTTTTACGACCGAAGTTTCGAAAGGGATTAAAAATAAACAAGCTTTTTATATTCCATTTGGGTATCAAGCGCTCGGATGGGCAGGGTTGATTCGATTCCCGCAATGAGATAGTTCTCGCGTCGTCCCTTCCTATTAATTGATTATGTTCTACATTTGGAATACCGAATGAGGAGCTTTGGTTGGATCTCATCGTCAGACTTGGATGCAAAGTTCGCGAATTTTCTGGTCTTAAGGAGTCATTATGCTCCAGAAATGGCCAACAGCTTTCAAGAAGTGTCACTTCCTGAAATCCCAGGAATTAGCTGAATTATTCTGTCGGGTCATTTAGGTCAAATTTCCCATTACTATACGTTTTAACATCAGTACAGAAAGTGTCACGAAGATTTCAAATTCAGGTGGATAAAACCGAAAATAAATCTCCAAAGGCGCAGATAAAGGCGTTACACTTTTTGTGAAGAGTCGCATTTTCGTTATGCTTTAAAATTTTTGTTCAGTTATACAAAAAAAAATTATAGGATGGTTACGTTCTGTTGCTGGTCGATATTGTCACTAAGAACATATTTTGACACATGAAACCGAACCTTCCGACGGCAATATTGTTCCAACTCTCATTCTTCCTTTGAAATAACCCTCTTTCCTATCCTGATGAAATAATCAGGGTACAAAAATAAAACCAGAACAACCTAGATAAACTAACCTATGTACAAAACATTGGCCCTTCGGGCCGGATCAAAACGGACACAAAAAGTATTCCAAATGAATTCTTATCGATATACTGATCACAGTATTAGATATGAAGATACCTAATTAATCTTTATGCCTTGAAAAATTTCCCTTTATTTTCGTCGTATTGTGGAGAGGAAAAATAATGAACCCCTCGTTGATTCTTCTCACCCCTGCTTGCAGCCCCTGCGAGAATCCCGAGCCAGGTAGGTATCAAGTTCACCCCATGAATAATTCAAATACTTGCGGAAAACTAAAATGGAAAATAATGTCACGTATTATACCACGTTTAGCTCTGAACAGTTCATTGGACCCCACATATTATTATGCACAATAACAATTTGGCCGAGCATCAGAAACACGCAATCAAATAACCAGGCAACCGAAAATAAAACAGGAACTCAAACTGTGTTCCTTACAAAAAAGGTTTCTCGGAAACTGCCGGGATATGCTCGTGCCGGGGGTATAAACGGCTACAGTTCCTTCGATGTTAATGAAATTTATTCAGGATTTTCGGGAAGTCTGGGAACAAATCGCTTTCGCAGGCAGGGACGAATTAGCCTGGGATCATTAACGAAAAGGGGACGGGGCCGAAAACTACTCATCCTTCTCCCTGTATATGGAGACTTTGTTTAACCATTCTGTTAATTAAGGGTATCTCAGGAATACGAGTCTTCTTTTCTGTATGGCGTGATGAAAACAGAGCACTTTCCAAAAAGATGGAAATCTGCCAAAGTGATTGTTTTCAATAAAACAGGTAAAGACAAAAAGTTTCCACAGAACTATAGACCGATAAGCCTGCTCCCAGCCCTAGGAAAAATTGTGTAGAGAGTCTTATCCAGACGACTTAATGAAGAAACAGAAGCCCTAGCGACGATACCGAGTGAACAATTTGGGTTCCGAAAACAACATTCAACTGAACAACAGCTCCTAAAAATGACCGAGTATATCACAGAAGGATTTCAGAATAAACAAGCCACAGGACTACTACTACTAGATGTAACCAGAGCTTTTGATAGAGTATGGCATGAAGGACTAGCATATAAAATGATAACCGCAGGTTATTCACCCAAGTTATGCAGAATGATAAGAAATTATTTGAGGGATAGAAAATGTTCAGTCAAAACTCAAATATTTAGAAGCAGGAGTTCCCCAAAGATCTATTCTAGGACCGCTACTCTATAACATATTCATACATGATATACCAAGAAATCCAAGATGCCTGCTTGCTCTATACGCGAAAGATACGGGCATAGAAATTAGGCCCAGAAATACAAAAATAATTCACAAAAGACTTCAAGAAGCTGCAGATGATATCAGTCAATGGTGTTACAGATGGAAAATCAAAATCAATGGAGAAAAGAGTCAAGCAATACTCCTTCAAAAGAGAAGAATGAAGATTGAATCGAAGATATCCATAGACAATAATGAAATTGAATGGAAGAATGAAGCTGAATACCTAGGAGTAATATTAGACAAAGATCTAACGTGGAAACAGCACATTAAGTATGCAGTGGATAAAACGAATGTAGCAATGAAAAGATTATACCCGTTATAGGCAGAAGAAGCCAAATGAACAGCAACACGAAATTGAGGATCATAAAAGCAGTCGCCAGACCGCAGTTAACATATGGATCAACAGCATGGGGAGATGCACCGAGAACCCATATAAAGAGGATACAAAGTACAGAAAACAAATTTCTGAGATGGACATTAGACGCCCCCTGGTTTGTTAGGAATGAACAAATCCGAAAAGACATAAAATGGGAGTCCATTACTACATTCATCAAACGAAAAGCTGCAAAAGCTTATGAAAGAGCTAGTGAACATCCAAATGACGACCTTAGAAGGTTAGTTGACCATGACCCCGCTGAAGATGAAAAAACAGCTAGAATGTACCGCAAAAGACCTAGAGACCAATTGCGAAAATGAAGATATAAAACTCCATACTTAGTGAGAGATATCCAATTGAAGGATGAACACAAACACTCAGCATAAAATAATGCTAAAGAGAAAATAACAGATAAGATGATGGAAGGTTTATAGGCTTATGCCCGGAACCAACCGCAGGAGAGGCTTTTAGTCGGTACGAATCCGACACTACCCAGAAAGACTGGGTAGTCTTATGTAAGATTCACCTCTTCTAGAACAAAAAAAAAATTTCTGTCTTGGGAGATGAGAAGTGAATATTTCAGTATGGAACTGGTTGTTTTCTTCATTTTCTTATTATAATTATCGTCAACTTCTGCCTCTAGTCGCAACCTCTATACGGCTCAGCTCGCCACCCTCAACAAACATATACCATCGCTTTATTTTCCAAGTCGGGACTCGTTATATTCGTAACGAAGGTGAATTAGTTCCGTGAGATAAAGAATATACCAACACAAGGAAGAAAACCAGCAGACACATAGCATCAAGTCAGACCAACCGTAAGTACCATTCCTCAAGTATTCACTTTGTGGTATTCATTTCTATTTCATACATTCATTTAATTCTTTCATTCTCGTGGTGATGAGATTTACTTTCATCTGTCAGGTTCGATCTCTCACGTCATAATCATGTAACATTATGACTGTCCATGTCCAACGATCTTGCGGTCTTATGGAAATAACATTCAAATCTTCAGTCTAAGAATCTGTATATTTTATTGAATTGTCAAAATGAATCTCTGACTTCTTCCATCCATTCAAAGTATGTAGAGGCAAAGGATAAGATTGAGTTGACTGAAGAAGGTTCTGCGTTTATTTTATTTATTCATTTATTTATTCATTCCTGACCCTTAAACAGCATATCTGCTGGTATCAGAGTCTACATTTACATTATTAGTTTTTTAAACAACAATAACCCTTAACGAAATTCTATAAATTTTACATAAAAAAAATATTCGTTCAAAATACATAAAGACATTACTGAAGTTTAAGATACTGGCTGAGGTCATGGCACATTTTTTTTATACTTCTATTACATACTATCTCTATTGGTAGTGAATTGAACACATTAATACCCTGGTATATTGGAGAACTCTGCCTGATACATGTTCTTGCAAATTGGTTCCTAAAATCATTTTTACTTCTTACATTATAGTCATGCTTTTCGTTAACTAAACATAAACTGGTCTGTGTTCTCAATAAGCTATTCTTCATTTTGTAAATTAATTTAGCTTGTTCAAATTTTTTTAATTTATTTATATTTAATATCGAGGTATCCAGATATAGTTGAGCTGTTGGCGTAAGGAAATTCAAATTGTAAATGAATTTTATCGATTTGTTTTGTACTCTCTGAACCTTCTCCAACATATATTTTGGAGCATTTCCCCAACAGGGAATTAAATATCTCAGTTGAGATTCTATAAAGCTATGAGAGTATCTCAAAAATCCATTGGGATTTTCACATCAACTCGAATACATATATCAGAGTCTTTAGAAGAAAATTTGTTTATCGAAATTTCCACTTCGACGAATCGTTTCATGTTATGAATTTCTGTTGCCCCAACCGCGGCCTTTAACAGCCAAATTGTTCGTTCACTCCCCCGCCCTTGCCATCCAATTGCCCCGAAGGGTAGAAAGCCCGTCAAAATAAAATCGCAGTGTAAAAGGTTTTATCGATTCGCCGGAAATTTATTGTGAAATCCTCTGAATACAGATTGACAGGCATTACGAATAAACTTCACATATTAATCGACAGGTTAAACAAAGGCGGATGAGCCTTTTCTGTAATTCCATTAGACGATGAGTAGAAGTTGAGCCGGAGCGCTTATTGGAATGTCTTTCAATCCGAATACCTCCACCCAATATTCCTGATGGGTAATCTTCCCTTTCGGAAACTCATTTCCATTCAACGTCTGCATATTTTGATCCCGCCAGAAGTTAGTGTGGTACTTTTATTTTGATGTTCGGATCAGCGGAAATTAGAAATCTGCTTCGAAAGGACTGAAAGCCCGTAGATGTTGTTGAACCTTATTTAACTGGCTATTATGCGATCCGAATAATCGGTGGGGAACGCAATTGAGAAAAACTCGAAAAGCTGGGAGGGTTTTTATTTTATTCCTTCGAATTTAATTGAGACTGCATGATTTCGTAGTTATCGACTTCAATTTGATTGGAATTTTATTCAAGCACTTGCTTTGAATCTATGGACATCATTTTTAGAAATATTCAAGCAGTTAAAACGGTTAACGATTCTTGTCAAGATATTTTATAGCAACAATTGTGAAGTATCAGAGGAAGAGGTTTATTGAAATAGCTCCTGATTTTTTGTTCATCAATCGAACAAAATGAATACTCAGCATCTATTTGTCGCT
This sequence comes from Adalia bipunctata, assembly GCA_910592335.1. Lineage (NCBI taxonomy): Eukaryota > Metazoa > Arthropoda > Insecta > Coleoptera > Coccinellidae > Adalia > Adalia bipunctata. Next base: position 6,428,710 of record OU342955.1, on the reverse strand, counting down.
TGGACGAGCAAACCTTGTTGGAAGGTCTACCTAATCATATAGTTGAAATCTATCTATCTATCTGTCTGTCAGCCTTCCTCTCTTTCCTCTCCCTTCCTGCCTTTTTTCTATTTCTTTTTCGTCTTCTTTCTTTCTTTCGCTCTTTCTTTTTTTCTCTCTTCTTTCTTCATTCGTTTCGTCACTCATTTATTCATTTTTTATTCAAGCAAGCAGTCAAAAGCTCCGTATTTCCATCTCTTGTGACATTTCTCCTTTTGAAGGTGAAGAAATTATTTTGAAAAGAAATGAAAAGAGCAAATACTTCCCTGTGGCGTTAAGGGGGCAATTACATTGAAGGGGATTTCCTACTTATATTTTTGGCTTGGCTTGTGATCGTCTATGTTTGGTAGAACTCTATGCTATGTTGTAGTAACTCAGATTCGTAATAACTCAGATTAGTGAAATAAAGGATGGGAAATAATGAGGTCAAATAGATAAATAATACACTAGATTGAACACAAAGGTCGAACAGGCCTTTATTGGTCCAGCGAAGCAGTCCAAGGGAACGGCTTCCTAAGGGATAAAAACGAACCTAATCCAATTCCTCATTGAATTTGAAAGCAAAAACCCTTATAGCATTACAGATGAAATGTTCACTATCCATAGGTCAATAATTAATAAGACGAGCACTGGTGCATTATGGAGCTTCCTATACTCCGGTAAGATATGGGCACAATCCTGATGAATAGAATAATTCCGAGTAGTTCTGAGGTTAGAGGCATATAAAGTGTGTCACCTGATTATTATTGAAAATCCTAAGCAGTGTGCTTGCAGTTCCTAGTGTAAGAATCCTTCTTTCCAAGTGTTACGAGTGAAATCCTATTAGTACGTTGGTTTGGAAGTTACGGTGAACTCCTTATATTTCCTGTTGAGTGATGAACGTTGGAACCAGATCGAAGCAATCCTTCCATAGGACACTTGCCTGGCTCGCCGGGGCCCGAAGACGAGGCTATGTTTGTAGAACTCTCAGGGGAAGTCTCAAGCCACAGAAATGGGGGATGTTTCCCCTGGCACAGACGATATAGGTAAACAGTTTATCCTAGGCCTCCAAACCAAGTTATCATTATACGTGATATATTATCCTGAAAGCAACAACTTCAATGCCTATACCATAATGTCAATTGAATAGTTAAATGTGCAGTAGTTCTTACCAACGGTATGAGAATATTTCATGGGGGTTAATAGCAGTAGAACGAAGTTCCACAATATTCAATAGAAATTCAATAATAAAATAGGTAAGCTTACATGAGATTGAATCCTGTGGAGAGAAAACAGTTGTATTAGAAAGCAGAAACGTATAAAACCAGAGAACAATGGAAGCGTCTTTAAAGAGAATCTAAGAATTACCTATTGAAAAGTAGAAGTGAATGGAATCAAGAATGAACCAGAAGTGAAAAAGTGAAAGGCTGAAGTAAGAAGGGATCACCATTTGTTTTCGTTCTCGAAGGTTAGTTTTTCTTCCACAGAATCACATGTTTTCGATGGTCACAGAAGAACAAGAGCACATCATGGTGGACTTTCGATATGATTCAAATCTCCTATTTATAAAGATGCGAATTGCCTAAAGTATTGCTTGAAGTCGTACTACTCTATTCATCATTCATAGAATTATAAAATGATATTACATGAGTTTCATTCAACATAGTTCCACAGTTCAACAATAGACGTTGTGAAGTTGAAAGCCATGAAGTAGTCTGGCAACGGTGCATTTCATTTTCTTGAAGGGTAGGAAATTCAAAAATGGTACACTATATATTTTTCCATTTTTTTATCCATCTATTCACCTATTCTTTTCTATATTTTTCTTTTCTTCTTTCTTCCTTTTTCTCTCTATTTATTCATTTCTTTCATTCTTTCGTCATTCTCAATTCGTCCATTTATAATCTTAGCAACCATTCAAATCGTCCTGATTTCACGTCAGTGCTTTGAGTGATCCATTTCCTACGAACCAATTCTCCTCATTTCGATTTTCAAGGCTCTCAATCAAATTGATTTTTGAATACGTTAAATGATAGTTAACTTTCAACCAGTGCAGACGAGAACGAAAAAAAATAAAATTGAAATTCAATATGACATTTCTCTGGACCCGCTCCTGAAATAACATTAATTCTCGAATTCATTCCGCATGCAATTCCTCCAGAGGAACGCGAATTCAATTTTCATGAGATTGACATTATACAACGTATTCCCAAGATATACTGAGGCACACTTGAGGTGCAACTGCATAACCAAGTTTGTTTGTAGTTTCAGAACTTCGAAATACTTTGTGCCGTTCACCGAATCCAGTCCAAATCATTTAATTATTCACGTCTCGGCATTGCGAATCAACGAAAACCGAACTAGGCATTCAGAAAAGCGTGGAAGTAAGTGTGAATGGGTTCGATTTGACATTTTCGGGGGTCTGGAGTGAAATGTTCAGTAACTGGTTCGTTAAGATTGAAGTGGCATTCGAAGCGCTTGAAACAAAAGTGGATTGGAAATGTCAAAAGGATTAAGCCGAATGGGTTCTTTGACTCCTTTCATTATGAGGCATAGAGAATGAAGTACGGGTGATTTTTTTCAGGGTGATAGAACTTTAAAATGAAATGAAACACATGAATGATTTCATTCCCATCAATTGCAAATATTTGTTAAGTTTCTCTCATATTTCTGAATTAAGTGCTTTATATTGTCTCCAAGATAAGCGTGACATTTCTGATTTGCGTTTGTTGACTAATATGTGTGAGCTTTTTGAGCTCTGAATTAGAAACCTTTGTCTTATAATTGAATAGAATCCCTAACTGCAATATGAGATTTAACAGTTTTTGCCATTTCGTGGAACAGGATGAATAGACCAATTTATAGGCTCAAGTGTTTCTTTGAAGCTTTTCATCCCTAGGTGGTCTCGGGATAATTTATAATACACTCGGCACTTGTTCGTTCCATTGGCTTAAGTCGTACGAGAAGTAACACCTCTTTTCTCAAATCTGAAATTCTAAATTTTGGCTTCACCAAGTCTCGCATTTACGAATGAGATGCTGCGTCTCCTCTTTCTATGGTCTGAGGTCTCAGCTCTCTTCGGGATTCATCCAAGGAATAATATAATTTATTATATAATAATATATTTATTATTTTTAGCTCAGTTCGTGATCGAGTCCTTCTTTAAACCTCAATTTGATAAATTGGCGGAAATTTTCCAACATTCGGAAATTCCCCAGGGTAGGCAATTGCTAATATGCAGTCCTTTATGGATTTTCTTTCTTTCGAACGTCCTCGACAGCGAAATTAACTTTCCGTGTAATTCCCGAACACGTCGTCCAAAACCATTACAGTATGTTATGAACGCAAGCGAAACTAAGACCTGCACGTGCTATAATAAAAATTAAGTTTGGCGAACAACTATAATACTCCGCAAACTGGAGAGACAGTGGGCATGCTCCCAGAAAGTCATTAAAAATAACGTTAGGACCATATTTGACGGCAATTTGTATGCACTGGGCGAGTTGCGACCAGGGTTTTTGCCAGGTGGCGGTGGCTTCGATTTCAAGTTTACTGTTTTATGGATCGGAAAACTTTTCCTGCTGGAAATCATCGCTGCAAATTCCCCCTAGGATTCGCCAATTTTAATAGGGTATCCTGTAAGTGTCCCCGTATCACAGGAAGGAACCCTAGCGGCTTACAGCTGGAAGTTAATATATATTTATGACATGTTTCTCCTTCCCAAAACTTTATATAAGGACGAGCTGAGGAATTCGGGAATGATATACGAACGATACGAATAGTAGGCGACTGGAATAGACTCTTTGGGGGATGTGAAGGTTAATTGAATGTTTATCGAGCTTAGAGGTAGAACTGATTATTCGGGGGATTATTCAATTGAATGTTATGGAGCATAATGTCATGTGGACTGTTGAGACAGGGGCTTCCTGGTATTACAGAAATCAACGTAACGCTTCAACTGTTACAGTTATAAGTTTAATTCCCAAGAGATGATCAAAGATCAGGAACTGAACAATTGTTATCGTATATTTTCACAGCGGAGGTGAATATTCTTCGTTCTCCGACAAATTTGAATTCTGCTCGACATTTCTGAATATGGCCCCAAATCGGTTTATCCCACCGGTAGCAATTTACGATGCATGACATAATAGTTTGAAAAAACTGCAGAAAACTCGATTAATATCCAGTTTTAAATTTTTTCAAATGGAAAGAGTTTGCAGAAAAAACCTTTTCTGAAAAAAAAAGTGTATTTTAATGCTCTGAAACGAAGAAAATAAAATTTTCCTTTACAATTTAAACTATCAAGTTTTAACCTCATCATACACAATTTATATGATCATAAAATCTAGTTGCGCAATTTACTTGTGTGAATAAACTAGTACCTTTTTGATTGAGTAACTTGATCTGCTAAGTTTGATTTTTTTTTAATTTCAGTTTAATTAAATACTAAAAGATACTGTTATCGTTCAAAATATCATTTCAAAATTAATTTCGATTCATTGAGGCCAAATTGAAAATGAAAGATCTAGATTTTTTTTGAAGTATTGAAGTTTGTACATACCTAGAGAATAGATTCTATGAATAGTTTAGATTAGATTAGAAAAAACAAGAATGTGGAAGGTTTTTGACGTATGGATACCAGGGAGATAAAAAATGGAATGAAATGGGAAAATCAGAAAGAAAAGTCAAGAAGTTGAATTGAGAAATCAGAAAGAAAAGTCAAGAAGTTGAATTGAGAAATCAGAAAGAAAAGTCAGAATATAAATTGGGGAAAATAAAGGAAGTCAAGAAAGAAATTGAAAAAAATATAACGAGTACTGAGAAGATTGATACTAGAAAACAGGAATATAGTGAAAGGACAATTATAATAGATAGTGAATTTAATTTTATTCAAGGGATAGGATAAGTTGTTTATTTTTTTTGGTATTTGAATAAGGAAATTAATATTATTATTAAATTTGATATGAATTTAAATTTTTCAGTTTGATTTGGACCCTAAATTGAGATAGTTTACCGGGAATATCAAAATTGAAATATTTTTCATTGATTTGTTTGATTCTAAATTCATTTTATGCGTATCATATGAAGGAATCAGTACCTACTTACGCAATCCTCGCGACAAGCTTTAATGGTCATATAAATTGTGTATAATGAGGTTATAAGTTGATAGTTAAAATTTCATTTTCTTTTTTTTAGAGCTTTCAATTGAAGCCTTTTTTTAAAAAGGTGTTTTTTTTTAATTATTTTTCACTTTTTAGTTGTCGAGTTACTCTCAACAAGTCCTATCATTTGATACCCATATTGTCGTATCTTACAATTTATTGCTCGTTCTTCAAAGATACAGGTTGTTTAGGTTATAATCGAGCCAACTTTATTGGTTAGTTGTCCTGGTCACCTTGATTTGGAAAAATGATGATTCTTAAAAATGATACAGGAGTTTCTCGAGGAAAATATCACTTTTTGCTATAACTTTTATGAGTATGAGATTTTTTTTATTAAATTTATGTGTCTCGACAATATGTGCAATGAATAATTCATAATTTTTCAAATCTGACTATACAGATGAATAGCCTCAAGAAAATTCTTTTGATTGTCGAAGTTTGAGGAGTTGTGAATAATTGCCTTTAGAGTCAGCTCTATTTTGTTGGTTCTTCTATCATTTTCATGCGGGCACTCCACCAGAAAGTGAGGGATTGTCAAAGGGCTGTTATAGTGGTGGCACGCTGGTGGGTCTTGGTGCCTCATAAGGTCATTTTTTTTAAATTTAATCGACCTAATAGGAAATTGCGAGGAAAAGTGTCGGAGGATCCAGTACGTATCAAAATAGTATTTTTTTTATTCATCCTGATGATTTTGCCCAGTACATTAGGTCAAAGTTTTGTGATGTTAAACATACTGTCATGTTCATGTTCTTGGTATATAAACCAAATTCCAAGTTTTTCAACTGCGTTGAAATCCTGAATAAATTGACCATTCTAGGTCCAATGAAATTATTCGATAAAACTCCTTACCAAGGCAATTTCTTAACAAGATTGTATTTTTTGTAAGCCCGAAAAATATGTTTCGTAGCATGTTCAAGTATACGCACCCTATTGATGCTAAAAAATCTTTGTCGAATATGATTACTTAAAATATTCGATCAGCACGAACATGCAGGAAATCCATCATAACCGATGAAGATTAACATGAAAGTCACATATTATGCCATTATGAGGGAGATACGCAACAAGTTGTCCTATAATGATTGCAGCGAAAAATAAATCGGGTGTATTATTGCTATATTGATTAAACGTTCACGGCTTTTCAAATCATGCGATTGTTTTGATTTCAGTTCTATATTATTCAATCAAAATAAATCGGATCTATCAGAAAAATAATCACAATACAGAATAACAAACATTGGAACTTTTTCCACCCATGGAAATATGCGAATTTATTATTTCAGTTTTTTATGCATTCATCAAAACTGATGTTAGAGGCACACAACATAATGTTTCATTAATAGCAATTGTCAACAAGCATTAAAATGAAACTTATGGTAAAACCAGATGAGTAAACTATCAAAATTGAAAAAAGCAGAGACGTGAAGTCACACGTTTTTGAGCGCTCGTCAAGAATTCAACGTGAAAAGGTCCTGACAGCTGTCGATGAAAAAATAGTCCCTGAACCTTGATTTGTTATAGCAGAAATGAAGGATTTTTTTATAATAAATCGCTTGAATTTTCCATGGTTCTGGTGACACAATCCGGACAAAATTCATCCATCTGGATGCAAATTTCACGTTCAAATGAAACCGTAGCTTTATCAGAATTTTCTTCTGGTGCTATATGGAAGTGAAATGATAAATGTTATTGTGCTTTCCGAACACACCTAATTCTGTAGCCATACGAAGTTTGCGCAGTATAACAATTTGGTCGCATGTTTCAATTGCAGAAAATTCAAAATGTTGATTCTTTTATTCGATTGTCCTGAAGTATCACAGAAAAACGTTTTACTGCCAAATTACTGGTGAAAAATACTCACTGTTTTTTTTTGGTACATATCGATAGACGAAATGTATAGTTTCCTTTATAATAGGAAGTTGAACGTATGATAAAATATGAAATATTACTTATTTAGATAGTTGAAAGAAAGTTGTTCGAAATTATATTCAATGTTCATGATTATCTACTGAATTTTACTTACCTTCACCTTTTGAGTTCTTCCGAAGAAAAAATTTCTTCCTAGTCTGTTATTCGTACTAATTTTCTTAAACTGGTTTTTGTTGTTTTACCATCGTAGAGGAATCGGGAAAGAAATAATGAAGAGAGTGACTTCAGTACACATTTTAATGATCAGTTTGACAAGCATACAAAAATACTCTCGAATATATAAGAAATAATGAATGTAGATCATCAAAGACTTTATTGTTCTCTGCCTCATGGCTCTACTGAATTTTTCTAGGATATTAAACATTATACAAAATAATTAAATATTGACCGAATGTAATTATAATCCACTATTTTTTTACAATATCGGAATGAAACACGTAGTTCTCACTGACATCATTTTGGGATACATTTTTTCTAACATCGGAAAACTAAACCTCAAAAATTAGGAATAGATATTTTTTATTTCAGTCCAACAAATATGAGAGTATTGCTCAACTTATAGTTTTGAATTCCATGAAATGATGTTTCAGTTTATATCCACAATTTCTATTCTAATTGACAACTATAAAATTCAATAGCAATTACTGTACTGTATCGACATGTCGAGTCCGTTATTCGGAATATGTATTGTTTTTCAATCAGCGAACATAACAAATTCAATTTGGTTCAATCCACAAGCACTTCAATTCTCAACGGAACTTAATTTTTTGATGTATATCACTTAATTCCAATGGAACAAAATTCGAATTTTTATTCAGTTGATTTTCCACACATGGAGAAGAAAAACTGCCATAATAATTATCCTCGAAATAACATTGTTAGAGGTTGAATTATCCTTTATTTCATTTTCGAGGAGGAGTAAACTTGTTTCATCTGAAAAAAATTGACTTGAAAATAATGGAGGTAGGTATTCCCCTGCTGAATGATGCAAAAATGAATGATCTTCAAAAATATTCATATACAGTGTTTCTCGATATCTTAATGCGGGTAGAACAATTTCCTATTTTTTTTCAAGTACTTCATCCTTTATCCTGGTATGCATTATTTCTCCATTGGAGATTTGTATTTCTCATAGCCGAACACAAATATTCACAACTTTGAATGTACAAAGTAAGAAAGTGAAACATCGAGTAAAAACTTAATGTATATGCAATGTTAAGAAGTGCATTTTACCTTTCTTCGACTTCCTTTGATGGTAGGAAATATCCTTTGGCGAATTGGATGAACCTGTAAAATGAAAACAAGGCTGAAAAATTGGAATCAACATACTTACTCAAGTGAGAAAGTAGTGAGTAAAACGAAACTGCCATGAAAATTATGGTTTAATAGAGTTTGGTGCAATTGTGCGAGCACTATTCCAACAAAAAACCTCTTTGCATCCGAGCGGTAGGCCGATATTCAATTATAATATGAAAATGAGAAGAGCCTAATAGGGAGCTCCAAAAAACTCAGACCAAGTGAGATCCAATAAATATGCTGAAACATTTCTTTTCTGTAAAGTGAATTCTCTCAACAAAAAGATTGCCAAATAGTTCAGAGCTGTGTATTATGATTTTTTTTTCATTTATTTTGCCAAAAATATGTCCAATTTCGCAAATATTACCGAATATTCTAATCAGTATTTCGTGAATAATCGGCCGATAATGCTCTTCTTTGTAACATTCCACTGAATGCAGCTAAACAGCATAATGTTCATAATTTCTCCTACTTCAAATATCCCAACCACGAACCAATACTGATTATGTAGAAAAAAACGAGTCTATTTCGAAAATGACAATGGTATTGGTAAGACAAACAACTCACATGCACAGTCAAACAACGCTGGCTCGTAAAAGCACATTGTTTTCCATTATTGTTTGTTCAAAAACTCATTTTCAATCTGGGGATAATTTATATATTGCGTGAATGGAGGGTATTAGAGAATTGGTTACCTCTGTTCGTTATTGATCTTACGTACATAGGAAATCGCGTAGGAAACATGTCTTTCTGACTTGACTCGACGATGAATAGATTGGTAATATTAGTTTTGATACCGACACATTATTTTCAATCCAATGGTGTGAGACATTTGGAACTGATTCTTCTGCTGATAATGATGATTATTATTTCGGACTTCCTAGCAATTTCATCTAATATCTGGCTATATTATACATTCATTCATTCCATTCACACCTTTGTTTCTATAATGGGCATATGAAGAAAATGGGAGTCATTTACGTTGTATGGAGATTGAGATAACTTTCCGAAATTTAGACAAGTACACATTTTTACTTCAATTTAGCACCATTTATACAGGATGTATATGAATAATGGCAAAACAATTAGGGGGCGATTTCTTGTCAAAAAGTAGTGTGTCTTTTCGATTAACTTTTTTTGAACTTAGTTACAGCATCCATAAACAAAATTTTAATTTTTTTTTCAAAAACCACAAATCTGACAAGAATAAATTGAGCAGAAAAAAAATTGTTTGGTGGTGTTCCTTTACGATTAAGAGAGGTAGATAAAGCCATTCCTGAATTTGGCATAGATATTACAATTTCACAGCATGTGACATGCCAATTTCGTTCGCAAATCAACAGGGTGATATTTTTTCTAGGACTCTGTCCCCTGTTCTACTTCAGAATTTTTTATGGTGAGCCATTGTTAGTTACAAAAATTTTAAAAATAGGCTTTGTTGCTGTACTAAACTTTATGGCTTCCTTTGGTCACAACCACATGTGGCTGGTATATTGAATCAGCGTAGTCCCGAGTATCTCTTTTTGCTCCAATGTGCTATTTATTCCAAACTTCCGCATGATTTGTACCCCGTTTCATGTTCCCTATCCAATTATTATTTTCCAATTGACGAGGTTTTATTATGAAATGGAAATGCCATTTTATTAATGATGAATTAATTGAATTTGTAGGTTTATACCGGAGGCTGGAAGATAGTTCCCACACGAATTATAACAGTATAATACCTCATGCGTTTTGAACTCTCTGTATTCCATCTATACAAATATTTAATCTGTTTCCTATGCAAAGCATTCCGGCAGATTTGGAAGTGCAAATATGCTCGAGTTTGTTGCTTGGTGAGAGAACAACACTCCCCATGAGAATTGTTTGAGTAACTGGTGTATGCTCAGATCGATCATTTCTGGATGAACGAAATATAGGATATCCCACATCCGATTCTCTAGGCCATATGGCACTGAATATTCCAAATAATTTGAAGAGAACATCCGTATTAAGTAGATATTTTCCCCTTGTACATGTGGGGCGGGGTTATGTGAAAGAGGACAACCAATTACAGATTCGGACATAGTCATTGGGGAAAGAATTCGAAATAGCTGTGTATAGAAGAAAAAATCTTGATGTAGGTATGTGGTCACTCAGTTGTTTTTATGGTCACCAAATTTGAGGAATAGCAACTCGACTTTTATGGCTGATGCGATGTGGTTGAATATTTCATTAAAATGCAATAACATTTCACAAGGAGGAATTTTTTAATCATAGCCACAGATCCGGAGAAAGTGAGAAGTTATAATAATTAAACGGTTCACTTACCCTTGCTGCTGATTAAATTTACACTCTTGCTATTGGGATCAGGAATTTCTGAAAACACACAGCATAATCAAATCGTATTCAAATAAGTTTTTTGTCTATTCATTCTTACTGTACACGTTTATTGTTCCCTCCATCTCTCCAACAGAATTCTTGGATACGCATTTGTATATTCCATAATCATCAGGTTCTATCAGATATCTCAGAGTTAGTTTCATGTGAGTCTTATATCCCTCTTCTATCAACTCTGGGACATATTTGTTACCTGTTAAAATGAATAATTATAATTCAAAAATTATCACAATGCTATTTTGGAACTGATGAGTATGTACGAGGTATTACTAAATACAAGTTGCGGCAAATAAAAAAAATACGAAAAAAGATATTGGAAATTTTTTTTTATTTTGAAAGCCTACATAATCAAGTTTTTGTCATTTATGTCCTGAAAATAATGGCATTCGAATGACAGCCTCTGTCAAGTCATCGAGGATCCTAAGGCGATTTTTAAAGACCTCATCCTTGAGGTCCTCATTGACTTGGAAACAGAAAATATTCTGAGAAATTTCGTCCATTCGATAAGTCATATACAGGGTGAGTCTTTGACTTGTACATATATTTCAACTGTAGATTCCTCTCATCAAACGAAACACTTTTTTCCTATACCATTTTTCAAAATTCGGTTTGGTTTCGAAGATACAGGGTGTCGAAAATCCATGAAAAAAACACTTTTCTGTTTATATCTTTGTAACCGCTATTTCAAACGAACTGAATTTTGGTTCATTGTTTACTCGATCGAAACATATTCAATATCTCTACTAGTAAAAAAGTAACAGGGTAGTCGACTCATCAATACACGCTAAAACACCATAAAACCACTTTAAAAAGATAAACGGTTCATATTTTCGAAAGAATCCATCATTTAAGAAACTGAGAGTATTCCTATTTTCCTATTTTTTTTCAATAAAACGCGTCGTTTTCGAGTTATTTCCAATTTTACCTGGAGAAATTTGACGAAACAATCATTAATTTCAAGAATAATCTGAATGCTTCTCTGCATTAAATATCATCGAATATTATTCTTTCTCTAGTATTTAAACGAGTTTTCAATGTTGTCACAATACATATTTATCAACTTTGTCGAGATATTTTAATAATAAAATCCCACAAATGTGGGAGATAAAATTGAACACCAAGGAGGATTCAATACGCACAGTTTCTATTGAAAATTCATAGTTACCGGTCCATATTGAAGTTAAATGTCGATGAAATACAAAATTCGGATATGAATGATGAATCTCGATACAAACTACTTATTAAATTGAAATTAATGAAAAATAATACGATACCTGATTATCTGTGGCGATGTTTATATCTGAACAATATCCTCTTGGAATTTTATAAACTCGACACGGTTAAAATTATATTAATTCACTTCACATAGTAATCACATTAGAACAATAATTCACTGAATGTATTCAGAACTTCACATAATGTTTACAGTTTGTTCCGAGACTCTGGTTTGTTACTGTTCATAGTCGGCCTCCAGATAACCAATCTGTTGGTTTTCGCTCTACTTCATAGATATTAATACTATGTTTCGTAAAAAATCCTTAACCTCAATGAAAATATCAGCAAGCTGACAACATCTTCTTGAAATTTCTGTGCAAATATTCACAGAATCGATACAAATTAGATAAGGTTAGGTTGTTTAATAATGAATTCTGATGATCTGAATGAAAAGTCTTTCTTCGTGAGATTGTTTGGGAATTTCTAAGAAAATATGAACAAGTTATTAGTGTTTACAAACTAATCTGCAGAAAAATCTAAGAGGGAACTTATTTTGGTGGGATAAATGTGGCTTTTTAGTTGCAGATATAATCCGATGAAACTAACTGTTTTTGTTGAAATTATCGTGTTTGCAACATTTTTATTTGAATAAGGTTAGTACTTGATTATTTCCTAAATGTATCAAATCAATTTCTATCGAGAAATATGAACATTGCATCAATTTCGGAGAATCATATCAGAGGCGTAGTCAGCCCAATTTTTTTTAAATGGCTATATCTTTTTAACAGAGCCGAATTCGGAAAAATGGAAAATGAAAAAAAGGTTTTTTTTGGCCTCATCAATCCAAAGTTGAAATATATGTACAAGTCAAAGACTCACCCTGTATGTGTGTCGTAACAAGCTTAATTTTCAACAAGCTGTTCAACCTATGAGAAAATCCACCTGGGAATTCAGTGAAACAAATTCAAAATAATGGCGGCCATCACATAAACACAAAATATCGTATATTTATAACCGATCGTGCTCGCGTTCTCATGTTTCAATCATTTCGCATTCATCAACGTTTCGTGCTGGGTGGACAAGCCATTTTTCATGGATTTATAACGATTCTCCTCGATATTTTCGGCTCTGAGCATTTGTTTCTGCTGGGGTGAAATTAGTGTTTTCATTTATTCGGGGCTGTTTTTCTTTCGAAAGAAAACAAAACCTGTTTATGACGTCTGCTTCCGTTCCCAAAACAGAAATACTAATTCATGAATTTCACCATAAAAAAATGAAAGGAAAACCATGTGTTCATATTTTTATTTTTTAATACCACAAACTTCATACTGCGGATGGACTTCGACAGTAACGAAGAATACCATGAATACTCATTACTCAATGTTTAACCCACTCTCCTCGATTCTATGGCCTTGAATAACGCAGAATGCCTAAAAACATTCTATCTGGTCATAACACTTCTGCGGCTTGTCTAGCAACGACCACAAACGGCCTTCAGTTCAGCATCCTATCAGAGTTCATCCCGATTTCTTCCCCACGCCAGAACCCGTTAGTTTTCGTAATCAAAATTATTAATTTTCATATTTAACACTGTTTATTCGAACTGAAATACAAGTTGACGTCGTAACTGCAAATCTGTCATTTGACGCTTGTAAGAAACCCTTATCCGTCAATTACCTGCTTCTTTCTGTACGGTATATGGCAGTGTTTGCCGCAACGTCCAGGTAATTTTGAACCCATCAGACCCAGTCGTAATTCAGATGAAGATTTCTGGCACTTTATGTTAACATTACAAATATTTTAATCAATTTAAATCTGCGGTGTTTGGGTTCATAGATGATAGAGAGTTCTTACAGGGTGGAGTTCTCTTTCTTCCATTATGGCCTCTCCTCGTCGTTGAACTACAGGCCATTTTTTGAGAACTGATGTATCAATTCAAGCTTATGCTTATGGTATATTCATAATGATGAATGGCAGAGCTGATGGAGTCAGTGTGAAGAAAGACAACTAGATTCGAAACCTCACCAGATCTTGGCAGTGTCTTTCATCAGAAGAAGGAAATGTTGACTAGGTTCTCCTGTCCTATACTGAAATATCAATTTTCGGAGAAAGTCAAATAACTAGGGGTCCCGTTGGACAGAAAGCTCAATTCTACACCAAATACTGCACATGTCTGAAAGAGTACTTGTATGTGTTTGGGAGTATTTGTTCCAGGGCTCCTTCACTGGCTCTTTGTCTACGTTATTCTGGCGATGATCTCCTACGTCTGTATAGCGTGGTTGTCGTACACAAAGCTCGAACAGATCAACTTGAAACTCCAACGAATGGCTTGCCTGGAAAAGCTTCCAGAAATCCACCTAAGGTAACTGTAGGGACGTTCCTAGATCTCGAACCTGATAAATGTCATCCAAACAAAATAAGAAGATACTGACAACTCAGAAAGGAAAATAATCGGCTGAATCTCAGTCGGGATGTTTACCGGCTAACTGTCCTAATTAGCATTCCATGTTATGTGAGTTCCATTATAATTGGAACATTGAATCAGCTAATTCGAGAACTATTCACAAGCCAGTCCAAAACAGTTCGTGTCAATCCTAAAATTGATGATAATTCTTGGAAAGAGGAGAATGTCCCTCTGCTTTTTCGTTTCCGAAGCTTGATCATCTGGAACAATCGACCCAATAACATAGAATGAGGGGTAGATTGAGGTAATGCGAAACAGGGAACCGTTTTTCGAACAATGTAGCAAAAAATCCTCGCGGGCCGCTAACGCCAAATCAACCAGAAACTGGCTTTGCCTTCAGGGAATGCGTCAACAACGGGCGTAAGTTAATCCAAGCACACTTGATTAATTGGTTGTGTTAAATATGTTTGCAAAAGGATCGTTGTTTACCCTGATCATGAACGTAATTGTTCATGAACTCTTAATCGTGGAAATAGTCGTGAACCGTTCAACAGCATACCCCGAGGGGCGCTCGTTTTGAATTATTGCAATGCTATTAATCCACGTCAGTTTAAGGGACTCTCGACTGACAAGGAATTGATTAAATAATGTTGCTTCATTTCAGGCTTCGAGGAATTAACTGATCAATCGTAGTAATTATGCTGTCACCTTCCAGTTAACTGTTATGATTTCGAATATCGTGGGGGAGTCGAGGTATTATTGGATCGATTTGTGAAAAACTGAACTTTTCAGAGAATTTTCACCATCATTAAAATATCATTAGTTGAAAACTATTCATTATAAACTTTTCAGGTCGAACAAAATAATTTTCATTATCAGAAAAAATATATTTTGACATATTGGATTCTCACGTAAAGCCGGACTCCCACTACTCGTGTATTTGGCAAATATTTGCCACTTTGGCATGTAGTGGGAGCGGTTCACTCGGCCAATACTTGTCAATCTTGTCATTCAAATTCGACACTTCGTCTACTTGCCAAGTACGCAAATAATTGCGTACTTGCCAAATATACGAGTAGTGGGAGTCCGCCTTAATAAGTGTTTTTTTTTTTAATTTTTTCTTCATCAATTTCCCTTAAAAAATATTGAAAACTCAAAAATAATCTAACGAATTCAAACGATCTTAAGAAGCGGGAAATCGTGTGACGTCGGTGGCTAAAGAGATTTTTGATTGGTTGTACTCGTCATGACGTGCTGCTGATATAAAAATGACAACATTGCCAAATCACAAAAAGAAAGTAGTCTGAAAAAGCCCTTGCTCTCATTTTCCTGATAATATCATAATATAATGTTGATTTTGGATGTTTTTCTTTCATCATCATGACATTTTCATTTGTACTCCATAAAGCTTCATAATATCATTCAATTTACGACCTCCTAATGGAAGATAAAGAGGGTTCAAGTAAGCAGATAGGTGAGCAATTCAATTAAAAATAATTATCCCTAGTCTACACAGGTAAGAATTGGTATATATAGGCCGGTCTTCTAATTCAGGAAGCATTTATAATTATTTTCATTTCGAGAAGTGCAGATTAGTGGTCAGAATAATTATGGATTTGGCAACTGTGTATAGTCGTCAGTCGTTGACTTAACACAGGAGTATAGAATAAAGAGTATAGAATTCTCCCAGACTTAACTGTAAAGGTAGCATTCGGATCTGGGCAGTCGCTTCCCGGCAGCCGCTTCCCGGCAGTCACGACCGTGGTCGCCTTGCACCGCTCCAATGCAATTCAATGCAACGCTTTCCGATCCAAGCGACTCGGCGGCGCTGCCGGGAGGCGTGGCCAGAGCGCGACTTCGGAAGCGCCGCCGAACCGCTCTGGGAGCAGTATGGTCGCGCTGCCTTGATTGTTTACCGAAGAAAATGACGAGTTCCTAGTAGAACTAATTTCCCAGAATCCACCGCTTTACGATTCTCGACTCAAAACATATAAAGATAATGTTATTCGAGATAATATATGGGAGGATATTGGAAAAAAAAACTCAATAGAACGCTTTCGTTTGTTTAAATTGTCAGACATAGTTAAAATTAATTAATTGAAGTTGATTCGTGAAAATTTTGCTATTCAAACAGGACCGAAATGCACAATTGTTCGCACTGATTTCTTGCTGACACTGTGGCAGTCGCCGCCGGGTCGCTGGTATCCGTAAGCTTGTGGCAGCGCCGCCCAGCAGTGGCTGCCGGGAAGCGCTGCCGGGAAGCGCTGCCGGGTCGCGACTGCCCAGATCCGAATGCTACCTTAAGAAACGCCATTCTTTAGTAGAGAAAGAGTCGAATAATGACAAATAAGAAGGTTATGTTTTTATTTATAATTTGTAGGCGTGGTTGTCACCACCATATCAGTATTTGTATTTTCAAAGAATGAGTATCATATCAACTTCAATGAAAATTAAGTTGTTATATGACGATGTTTCAAAAACATTATAGTGATCACATCAAATATAATACGATTACTGTATATATTTATGAATAAATTCAGAGATTTTACGAAGACTTGACAACAGTGGCGTGTCTCTCAGTTACTCTTGGCTTTGTCCCCTCCATCACAAACTTCAACCAATCATTTTACAAATTGAGTCACTGACGTCACAGCAGAGGGACGTTTGAATTCACACGTGTTGAAATCCCATTTTCAATATCGAATAATTAATCAGTTCTTCAAAATTCAGAGTGAATAAATGGTTACAAATGTGTTATAAACTGCCCTCCATTACTTCATGGGAAGAAAAGTGCATATTTTGAGGTACTGGAAATCCCCATTGTAAGTGATTGCATATTTTTTTGAATATCGAATGAATATCTGAAGGATTTCAGAATGAACAAGCCACAGGACTACTACTACAGGGTGTAACCAGAGCTTTTGATAGAGTATGGCATGAAGGACTAGCATATAAAATGATAACCCAAGTTATGCAGAATAATAAGAAATTATTTGAGGGATAGGAACTTTTGTGTGAAAAAACGTGATGTTCATTCCACACTCAGATATTTAGAAGCAGGAGTTCCCCAAGGATCCATACTAGGACCGCTACTCTATAACATATACATACATACATGATTTACCAAGAAATCCAAGATGCCTACGTGCTCTATAAGCGGAAGATACGGGCATAGCAATTAGGCACAGAAATACAAAAATAATTCACAAAAGACTTCAAGAAGCTGCAGATGATATCAGTCAATGGTGTAAGAGATGGAAAATCAAAATCAATGGGGAAAAGAGTCAAGCAATACTCCTTCAAAAAAGAAGACTGAAGATGGAATCGAAGATATCCATAGACAATAATGAAATTGAATGGAAGAATGAAGCTAAATACCTAGGAGTAATATTAGACAAAGGACTAACGTGGAAACAGCACATTAAGTATGCAATGGATAAAACGAATGTAGCAATGAAAAGAAGCCAAATGAACAGAAACACGAAATTGAGGAACATAAAAGCAGTCGCCAGACCGCAGCTAACATAATATAAAGAGGATACAAAGTACAGAAAACAAATTTCTGAGATGGGCATTAGACGCCCCCGGGTTTGTTAGGAATGAACAAATCCGAAAAGACATAAAATGGGAGTCCATTACTACATTCATCAAACAAAAAGCTGCAAAAGCCTATGAAAGAGCTAGTGAACATCCAAATGACGACCTTAGAAGGTTAGTTGACTATGCTCCCGCTGAAGATGAAAAAGCAGCGAGCATTTACCGCAAAAGACCTAGAGACCAATTGCGAAAATGAAGATATAAAACTCCACACTTAGTGAGAGATATCCAATTGAAGGATGAACACGAACACTCAGCATAAAAGAATGCGAAAGAGAAAATAACAGATAAGATGATGGAAGGTTTATAGGCTTATGCCTGGAACCTCAGGAGAGGTGTTTAGTCGGTAAGAATCCGACACTACCCAGAAAGACTTGGTGTCTGATGTATGATTCACCTCTTCTAGAACAAAAAAAAAAAGATTTAATGATCTCAGGTGTCCCAGCTGGTCACAATCCATAGCTTCAGTGGTGGACAGACAAACTAGTCTTTGTATCTTATTGAGAAAATTTATAGCTTATTTCCTAACTTGAGATCACTGTGTTCTTGGTTGGGTTCTGTCCTTCAATCCTTCCTTTAACCTGTCTAAAGATTTTAAAATTTCAGTATCCACGTCCTGATAATAGAAAGGGCTGTTATGCTTTTCCTCACTTGGGTACAATATCCGCATTTCATTTAAGCGTGCAGAATTTTTCTGCTCATTCCATTCTCAAACTAATCCACTTCGAAAATCTTCCTGTGTAAGGTATGAAGACTAATCGCAAATCCTATGGATCAGCTTCTTCACCGAACTAGTAAATCTCCGACTCCATCCCACTCAAAACTTCTGCGTTACGCATTGCCCCGACAAAATATATGAAACGTGACAGTGTTCGGAAGTTGAGTATTTTCGGGAATTAATTCATGTAAGGATTAGCGCAAATCCTGATAAGCTTGAATACATGCCAATGAGTATGTTGTTTTCCTAACGAGAATTTACTCATACATGATCGAGCTTATTATCGTTGTGAAAAACATCTCACGAAGAGCAGTTTGACTCAACCCATAATAAATTTTGAGGTATAGGGGCCAGATTCAATGTGCCCACTGTCCTCATTTCATTCCGAGAATTTGTGCTCAATTTTAGATCCAGTTCGAAGTTACGACGTTTCTGAAAATCGTCGAAATTATTCGAGAAACTGTAGTTTCTTAATACTTTTGGAAGATGGAAGGGGAACCACCATTCAATATTGTTTTTACAATCTCAGAGCTTGGAGCTCTTTCTGAGGAAGGATTCACATTGGAATAAAACTCAGCTGTATCGATCGAGAAATCTCGATCGAAATAATTCATCACGTAGTCCCATTCTGGCTCGAACTTCCATGACAAGGGTTTAATTAAGACCTTAATGTGACCTTGAGAATTCGAATTGGATCCATCTTCGGAAGTCGAAACAAATTAATTCATTCCGGACCCTCCAAGTAGACAATTCGGCCATTCAAACCGATCTGGAGAGCAATCGGTTTACATAAAGTTGACCACAGGACGAATATCAAATAATCCAATCCCTTCTGTCTCCTAACTTCTGATCGGATTCACGAATTTGTGGGCAGTAACAGATGCTTTCGCTTTGAATCCGTTATCAATGAGAGCAACTCGAGTTACAACGGTACAAACAAACACAACATTGCCAATATTCTGCAGAAAGGGATCTGCATTATGTATCTTCGATCTAGTTTACTTCTGTGGACAATTTATATTCGATTATGGCGCAGCTTTCGAGGATCCAAGGTATATACCGATCTCTGTTTCTCATAAACACTAGACCGAATTTCAAAGAATTCTTTGGTTGGTAGGTACAACAAATGCAGGGTTACAAAGTATGGAACCGAGATTATGTCTTTTAAACGAAACCTAACCTGACCTAGCTTAACCTGTCTATCATTCCTAGGACCCAACGTCCATCAAGAACTC
The DNA here is from genome assembly GCA_910592335.1 of Adalia bipunctata. Taxonomy (NCBI): domain Eukaryota; kingdom Metazoa; phylum Arthropoda; class Insecta; order Coleoptera; family Coccinellidae; genus Adalia; species Adalia bipunctata. The sequence goes on along the minus strand of OU342955.1, from coordinate 6,408,757 downwards.
TTCCCCGATTATTTTTGCGATGTAAAGGAGTAATGATGATTACACAACGGCAGTATGCATTTTCAAGGGTTTTTTGCAAAAAACGACCCCTCTGCACCAGAAGCTCCTAAGCTGCAATTCTTCTTGGTGCAGTGAAAACGTGTGTGGCCACAATCTTCATACAACTTCATGCAATCCTATGAACCTGACAGGTTGTATAAGAACGTAGAAGTCTATGTCGACGAGCATTATACAGGGTGTTTGGTAATTCGATGTGAACCTTGGAAAGGAATATACAAGAGGTCATTTGCAGTGAATTGCGTCGAGTAAAGCATGGTCCAAAAATCTATGGTTACGAAGATATGGCGATGTTTCAACTTTTTTGAAATTTTCTGCTTCGTTATCGAAAATAATTGATTTTGTAAAAACTACTCGACTCTAAATAGTCAATGAATATTTTATTCAAAGCTGAGGAGATGGCCCTTATTTCTTGCGAAAAAGTATTCACTAAAAATTCAGATAACCCGAGATATATAGGGTCATAAATGGCTGCACCTTTTTTCCTCATGAAATCTTGATAAAACAATTGAGAATTACTCGAAAAAAGGATAAAGAACTTGGTGTACAAATATGGGGAAAAACTTCCCTGTTTCATCAGCTTTCCAAAAAGGTACATATGTCAATAATTCCTTCATGCAATTAAAAAAGATAGCCGGAAAACCAAGCAGACAACAGACTTTCTCGAGTCATTTAGGTGTCGAACCATGGCCCGCTTACGGCTTACGAATCACGCCGAATGAAATAAGGGATAATAGAGGATATCTGAATGACTGTTGTCTGCTTGGTTTTCCGGCCATATTTTTGAGGGCATAAAGGAATCATTGACATATTAACCTTTTTGGAAAGCTGATGAAACAGGGAAATTTTTCTTGACATTTGTACACCAAGTTCATAAAACATTTCTCAAGTAATTCTCAATTGTTTTATCAAGATTTTATGAGGACAACAGGTGCAGCCATTTATGACCCTGTATATCTCGGGTTTTCAGAACTTTTAGTGAATACTTCTTCGCAAAAAATGAGGACCACCTCCTCAGCTTTGAAAAAAATATTCATTGAATATTCAGAGTCAAGTAGTTTTCACAATATTAATTATTTTCGATAACGAAACAGAAAATTCCAAAAAAGTTGAGAAATCGCGATATCTTCGTAACCATAGATTTTCGTATCATGCTTCACTCGACGCAATTCACTGCCAATGACGTCTAGTAGTCCCCTTTTCAAGGTTCACGTCTAATTACCAAACACCCTGTATACTTATACCTACGGTGCCTCGCGCATTCACCATTTTGCAGCATTATTCTTTCATTTACCCTTCACTTCCCAAAAAAAAACATCATCACCGCCCCTGTTGTTATAATAATATAATTATATGTCAAACACAATATTCCATAAATATATCACGTGTAATAATCGAATAATAGGTTTTAAAATGGAATAATTTATGCCAATTTCAAAAATTTATATCTCCTAAAATATAGCTTTCTGCAACTTGATAGTAGCACTGATCGTGGAAAAAGATCCGCTGCTGGGCATAAAGTGAACAGAAGTCCTGGACAAAGTTGAATAATCAACTCGCATGTTATTCTCATCTATGATATACTGCAACTGACTTTGTATCGTCTGGTAATCCTCATCCACGTGAATAATAGCCATCATAATATGCTCGTTAAATAATACACTGTATTCTACCAGGTGAAATAAATGATGAGAAGATAAATGACTCACTATGTGATATGATTTCGCCTCTATCTCTCGTCCAGTAGTTTATAGATTTAGGAAATGCCTCACAGTGACATTCTAAGACTACCTCCTGATTGTCATATGCGCCTACTAGCTGATATTCTATCCAAATTGTGGGAGGGACTGCAAAAAATAAATTTGACGGGTAAAAAACCACTTACTTTAAATTTTCGAAAATTCAATTCATTTCTTCAATTCCTACTCAGAATTTCAACTCATATACTGACTGGTCAGTAAATGATGATATTCAATTCAATTTTGGGAAATTTTGTGATATAATCCAGTAGGAAAATGAATCGCATATTTAAATATTCGAATGACAAAAACGAAAATTAAACTTACATTGAACAATCAGCATTATCCTCTTACTGATAGATGGCGGTACACCATTGGAAGCTATGCATAGGTAGGGACCCATATGATCCCTTTTCACTTTAGTTATATTCAATGTAGGACCATTCGCACTAGCAACTGGAAAAAATGGAGACATTGAATAGCAGCAAAATCGAGAAAATCACTATATAAGCTAATTACATTGAGCACCCCCCTAATTTTTTTTTCAATTGTCTTACGTTGATATAAATGATGAATGTCCGTCGGAAACTAAATAACTCTGCGTTTAGATACCCTTACACAAGATCAACGGGGATGAATTATTCCCTTCTTCATACGACCTTCCCATATATTCCTCAGTCCCCAGAGCACGCGAAAATCTCTAACTTGGGCAGGATGTAATCGATTCCGGATTTCAAGTTCATAGTTTATTCACTCCAGAAACTTACCGTAGTTATCTGGTCCTTGAGGAATCATCTGACCATCCTCCCTTTTCCACGTTATGAGGGGCTCCGGTGAACCCCGTGCTGAGCAATGTAAACTGACATTGGAGCCTTCGTCAACTATCAAATCTGGACTTGTTCTCGTATCGAGGATATCCGGGGACACTGAAAGTTCAATGAAGAGTTCAGAGCGTTGAAGTATTTAACGCAACAAACAGAAGAGAGAGGTCGTTAGTTATTCATCAGGAAACTTGATAGCGACTGCGGGGGTGGTGAAAATATCGTTTGGAAGCTTGAAGAAATTATTGAAAGGTTTTGATGATCCTATTTGCGCCAGAATTCAACTGTAGATACGTGAAAGGATATATGGCAATTACCCTTTTTTAGATTTGAAAATTCGCATCAATGAAAAAAATAATAAAGAAACATATAATTCAAGTTCATCTACGAACACCAATATCATCTGTTTCTCTAATATTCGACCTTGTAAATGAAATATCATCAAATTTACTTGGAGCAATTCGAAACCCACTATAGAAATATAAGCGTTCTTGTAAGTGAATTCCATAATGAATTATTGTGAAGAAGAGGATGAGGACCTAGAAGAATTAATTGAAGATAAGGAAGAAGAAATTAAAGAAGCAGCACCGGATGGCAAAATCCCTCACCCCACATCTCCGGCCGAAATCAAAGAGATAATCAATAATTTGAAAACAAGAAAGGCTCCTGGAAAAGATAAAATTACAAATCTCATACTGAAGAAAATGTCAAAGAAAGGAACGGCAGTTCCCACTAGCATAGCAAATGGCGTGATGAGAACAGAGCACTTTCCAAAAAGATGGAAAACTGCCGAAGTGATTGTTTTCAATGAACCAGGCAAAGCCAAAAGTTCCCACAGAACTATAGACCGAAAAGTCTGCCCTAGGAAAAATTGTGGAGAGAGACTTAGCCAGACGACTTAATGAAGAAACAGAAGCCCTGGCGACGATACCGAGTGAACAATTTGGATTCCGAAAACAACATTCAACTGAACAACAGCTCCTAAGAATGACCGAGTATATCACATAGGGATTTCAGAATAAACAAGTCACAGGACTACTACTACTACTTGATGTAACCAGAGCTTTTGATAGAGTATGGCATGAAGGACTAGCATATAAAATGATAACCGCAGGTTATTCACCCAAGTTATGCAGAATAATAAGAAATTATTTGAGGGATAGGAACTTTTGTGTGAAAATTGGTGACGTTTATTCCACACTCAGATATTTAGAAGCAGGAGTTCCCCAAGGATCCATACTAGGACCGCTACTCTATAACATATACATACATGATATACCAAGAAATCGAAGATGCCTTCACAAAAGACTTCAAGAAGCTGCAGATGTATCAGTCAATGGTGTAACAGATAGAAAATCAAAATCAATGGAGAAAAGAGTCAAGAAATACTCCTTCAAAAGAGAAGACTGAAGATGGAATCGAAGATTTCCATAGACAATAATGAAATTGAATGGAAGAATGAAGCTGAATACCTAAGAGTAATATTAGGACTAACGTGAAAACACCACATTGAGTATGCAATGGATAAAACGAATGTAGCAATGAAAAGACCAAACTCGATTATAGGCAGAAGAAGCCAATGAACAGAAACACGAAACTGAGGATCATAAAAGCAGTCGCCACATATTATGGATCAACAGCATGGGGATATGCAGCGAGAACCCATATAAAGAGGATACAAAGTACAGAAAACAAATTCCTGAGATGGGCATTAGACGCTCCCTGGTTTGTTAGGAATGAACAAATCCGAAAAGACATTACTACATTCATCAAACGAAAAGCTGCAAAAGCCTATGAAAGAGCTAGTGAAAATCCAAATGACGACCTTAGAAGGTTGGTTGACTATGACCCCGCTGAAAATGAAAAAAAACAGCGAGAATTCACCGCAAAAGACCTAGAGACCAATTGCGAAGATGAAGATATAGAACTCCACACTTAGTGAGAGATATCCAATTGAAGGATGAACACAAACACACAGCATAAAGAATGCGAAAGAGAAAATAACAGATAAGATGATGGAAGGTTTATAGGCTTGTGCCCGGAACCAACCGCAGGAGAGGTGTTTAGTCGGTAAGAATCCGAAACTACCCAGAAAGACTGGTTGTCTGATTTAAGATTCACCTCTTCTAGAACAAAAAAAAAATCCACAATTTGTTGTTTTTTGCATTATGGATTATAAAATCAAACAGAAGAATAAATTAAGATATCTGAGAAAGCTCACTTTACCTAAAACATTCTTACCCACGACATCAAGATATCCCACTTGACTTTTCATTGGATCAGTATTTATCTGACACATATACCATCCCTTGTCACTTTCCTTGACTTCTTTGATATGTAGATACCAGGTTTTCTGCTCACTGTGAGTAACCCCAATGCGGTGATTCTTTGTTATTACATGACCTTGAATGGTGAGTATTGTTTGGGTATCCACTCGTAGCCAAGCAACCTGAAACAAGATGAGATTTTCAAAAGGAGATTTAAGGGTCGTATCTGTTAAGAGAGATGACAAGTCTGTCTCAATTGAGAGTTCTTCGGGGAGATCTTGTCATGAGGGCGTTTTGTGGGGGCTGGGAGTTGTTGAATCTGTTTTATTCCTTCAATAATGAGGGATTTGGTGACAACCTGAATGATTTATGCGATTCTTTTTCTCGAAAGAGGAAAATGTATTTATGTTGGATTTCATTTTTTCTATTTCCTGGAATTGAGAGCTATCACTCCAATTTCATAATCAGATTTTTATGCTACTGAGAACCTTATACAGTTTGTCTTGATGATATCATATTTTTCTTCTCTTACCCAATCCTAAACGAAAAAAATGTTTCATCTCGCAGTAGTCGGAAATCTGATGTGCCAGCAGGAGTGTACTGCATACTTCGGAATATTATCAGAATTCTACCACTCGATGCGCGAGATTCAACAAAATCAATGATCTACCATTAAAGTCTACAAAAAAAAACCTTCATCATTTCTGTAACAAATTAATTCAGCATTGAAAATAGCTCCTAGCAGTAGGTTTTTGTTTTCAATTTCCATATTTCCGAATAGGCTCTGTTGATTTCCGCAATCATTCATGCAAGTTAGTCCCTTATACGATTGTCTCCGATTTATGTTAACACCCAAAAGTTGATTTTTTTGTTGCGAAAGAATATATTATGTAGATATTATTATGCCTTTTATATTTGACGAATCGACAATTCAGGGAGAATGCTGAAGTCAGTGGGAGATTCTTGGGAACTATTCCGTTATGTCGTACCCTCATCATCTTCGGAGTTCCTCAATCTAGGATCTGAATAACTTGGCGTGTGCTGACTGAAAGCTTATTGGTTAAATTTGAATATCTGATCTGGAAGGTTCAAGAATATATACCCTGTGCGTAGAGATATTATCATCTCTTTCCTCAACTGAAAAAAGTTTGAAAGGTCGTAAATTTTTTTCCACCCAGGAGGTAATAAAAGCTGGTTTGCAAAGCAAGAAGAAACATTTTTTTTGAAAGATCTAGAGACGTTGCAGGTTCTCTGTAATAAATATATGGAATTAAGAGGAGTAATAAAATATTTTGACAATGAAATTTTGTTTTGTTCTATACTAGGCTAAGAATTTTTCAATATATCCTCGTATTTGCACTTTCAGGTTGTTGAAAAGTGTCATATTCAACGTTTGTGTAAAGTGGCATGATGTCTCATGACCTCTTTGAGGACGAAATATTAACAAATAAGTTGTGAGACGAACCGCCTATCTACGACCAAAAAAATTTTAATATTCAAGGTGAAGCCACCTAAAAGCCAAGAACGAATGCCGCTTATCCTAAACTCGATACTGAACGAATAGAAACTCGGCTGAAATGTTCAAAACTCCCCCTTCTGAACTTCGAAGTTATGAGATTCTTTTCACTAACTTCCCGAACAGATACAGAACAAACAAATATTGCAGAGGTGCCGAATGAAAGTAGATTCCCCCGAATCGTAATCGTATAAACCAAAAGTTAAAAGATAATAATCTGAAGTTTCTCGCCTCATTTTGCCAGCTTCGCGTGTAATTTTCAGGTAATAGATTTCCAGGCTGCGAAAGTAGTGAGTGATAATAACTCCTGCGCGCGAACGTGGGAATATTAAAAGAGCTGAATCCTTTGTTATTATTTGATGAGAATTTATAACGGACATTAAACCCGACTCCGAAAAACTTAATTACGAAAAATCCGCTACGATTTATTCCTCGCGGTGAACGCGAGAGAAAAATTCATGAGCAGATGGAGTTTCTAATACCTGCCACACTGACTTGATTCGAAAAATGAAAATCTGTTATTTAAATCCGCCGCTCTGTGTTCTTTCTCCTGATGTTTCAACTATACAACGTTCAGTAAATCCAGTCAGTCTTCACTGAAAAATTTTAATATTATTATACTACAATTTCTGAACAACGGTTAACCAAACGAACTTCCTAATACTGATAAATTTCAACGCAACAACATTGAGTTTAAAATGTTTAAATATACCTAGAGGAACAACGCCATGGAACGATTCGAAGCTCAGTTGTGGCTCCTTCTCCTGTTCGCAGTTATATTTCAAATAATCGGAATTTTTCACCCTCGCATCTGGCGGTGAGTATCAGAACTATAAAGCAATGTTTCCTTGATCTACATGATCTCCTTTTCACACCGTTTGTAACGAAGATATACAGTGTATTTGGGCATCATATACAGGGTGAGTCTTTGACTTGTTCATATATTTTAACTGTAGATTCCGCTCATCAAACGAAACACTTTTTTCCTATACCATTTTTCAAAATTCGGTTTGGTTTCGAAGATACAGGGTGTCGAAAATCCATGAAAAAAACAATTTTCTGTTTATATCTTCGAAACCGTTATTTCGAATGAATTTAATTTTGGTTGAGTTTTTACTCTATTCATGGTGCTTATTCCTCAATCAAAACCTATTCAATATCTCTACTAGTATAAAAGTTACAGGGTAGTCGACTCATCAATACACGCTAAAACACCATGAAAAGTAGAAAGAAAAGGTAGAAGAAAGTATTCCTATTTTTTTTTCAATGAAACGCGTCGTTTTCGACTTATTTCCAATTTTACCCGGAGAAATTTGACGAAAAAATCATTAATTTCAAGAATAATCTGAATGCGTCTATGCATTAAATATCATCGAATATTATTCTTTAAACAAGTTTTTAATGTTGTCACAATATTTATCAACTTTGTCGAGATATTTTAAAAATGAAATCCCACAAATGTGGGAGATAAAATTGAACACCAAGGAGGATTTAATACGCACAGTTTCTATTGAAAATTCATAGTTACTGGTCCATATTGAAGTTAAATGTCGATGAAATACAAAATTCGGATATGAATGATGAATCTCGATACAAACTACTTATTGAATTGAAATTGATGAAAAATAAAATGCTACCTCATAATCTGTGTCGATGTTTCTATCTAAACAATATCCTCTTGGAATTTTATAAACTCGACACGGTTAAGATTATATTAATTCATTCCACAAAATAATCACATTAGAACAATAATTCACTGAATGTATTCAGAACTTCACATAATGTTTACAGTTTGTTCAGAGACTCTGGTTTGTTATTGTTTATAGTTGGCCTCCATATAACCAATCTTTCGGTTTTCGCTCTACGCATGCGTGGTAAAATTTGGCGGCAAACTCTATTTATGATGGAAACGGCAGAATTCATAGATATTTATACCGCGGTACACAAGTGTATCGTGATTTATACTATGTTTCATAACAAATCCTCAACCTCAATGAAAATATCAGCAAGCTGACAACATCTTCTTGAAATTTCTGTGCAAACATTCAATCGATACAAAATAGATTAGGTTAGGTTGTTGAATAATAAATTCTGATGATCTGTATGAAAAATCTTTTTTCATGATATTGTTTGGGAATTTCGAGGTAAATATGAACAAGTTATTAGTGTTTACAAACTAATCTGCAGAAAAATCGAAGAAGAAACTTATTTTGGTGTGAGAAATGTGGCTTTTCAGTTGCAGATATAATTCGACGAAACTACCTGTTTTTGTTGAAATTATCGTGTTTGCAACATTTTTATTTCAATAAGGTTAGTACTTGAGTATTCCCTAAATGTATAAACTCAATTTCTATCGAAAAATATGAACTTTGCATCAATTCCAGAAGATTAATTTCAGCCCAATTTTTTTTTCAAATAGCTATATCTTTTTAACAGAGCCGAATTCGGAAAAATGGAAAATGAAAAAAAGGTTTCTTTTGACCTCGAGAATCTTCAGTTGAAATATATGTACGAGTCAAAGACTCAACCTGTATACCTAATTTTATCGACAAAAACACCCACATTGGGGGGTTAACCCCGCTATTTTTGGAATAGCCGCCATTTCAAATCATTTTTTTTATTTCAGTTGACCCTTTCAGATTATATCGATTTCTTCGGACATAAAGCTCCTACTGATGTAAAAGAAATGTTTTTTGGAAGACAATACTACCATCTTTTATCAAAGTAGAACAATATGAAATTTAACCCAAAAAATGTCATAAAAAAATTCTAAAAAAAAAAATTTTATTAAAAAAATTTACTGAATTTTTCAGTAAATCCTCAATAGTACAAAAAGTAGCATATTAGTATGTATTATTTTTTCAATGAGCTAACACGCAAGGATATCAGCTATAAGTTATAAAATTTGAGAGTTATTGCTGTTTGAACATGGCCCTTATGAAAATTGATAAAATAAAATAAAAACTCAGTACCTACTTTACTTTTTGATAATTTTCAATGATTAAAGTTTAATCATAAAAATTGCTCAAAATGGCCGCCTCTGCTTTGGAGACAGGCTTATGACGACTTGTCTTGTGGCCCTGGAAATCAATGCAGTGTCTGCTCTCTTCTGACGTTCATATTCGGACAACGATAACTCTCAAATTATGTAACTTACAGAAATGACGTTGGTGTCGTTTTGTAGCTGATATCCTTGCGTGTTAGTTCATTTGAAAAAGTTATACTTCAATGTGCTAGTTTTTGTACTACTGAGGATTTACTAAAAAATTAAGTAAATTTTTCGAACCTTTTTTTTAAGAATTTTGTTATGACATTTTTGAGTCGAATGTGTTCATATTGTTCTACTTCAATAAAAGGTGGTAGTATTATCTTTCAAAAAACAATTTTTTTACATCAGTAGGACCTTTATGTCCTTAAAAATCGATATCTTTAGAAAGGGTCAACTAAAATAAAAAAAATAATTTGAAATGGCGGCTATTCCAAAAATAGGGGGGTAAACCTCCCAATGTGTATAGTACTAGAGTATTATACTCAAATCCGCATTGCATCGGCAGTTACCGAAGATTATTAACAGACGATGTGATAAAACAACATTTTCCACGAGGAAGGGATTATTTCGTATTTTCCATGTGCAAATGAAGCCCAGAAAATAACATTCCATCCATTGCAGAACGCAATACAAAGAAAGGAATGAGAATGGGTTTGTCTACTCTCTACGTTCATTTAATCTTTGAAAACATCACATTTCGAATTGGAGAGCTTTAACGTCAAAATTGAATCCGTACTCGACAAGAGCAGCTGAATAAATACATGTTTTCAATTCGATTGACTTCTAATCGAAGGATTCCATCATGTCCTGCTGTGTTTCATCCAATTCGACCGGACAGGTGTTGGTTTGAAAAATTTCGAATGGCTGATCCGGTGGTGACTGTTGAACTTTCAACCAGCCGCCCTTTCGCTTTGTAATCGAATTAAATCCGCCGCTTCATTCGGAAAATGTGTCAGAAGGATTCTTGTCGATGTGATAAAAAATAAGCAAATGCCTTGTTCCACTTTATTCAGTGTCTGATACTCGGACAGGACAAATTGTTCTCGGAATGTGCACATTGATTTTGTCACCAAAATTATGGGTTACATTTAAAAGAATAGTTATTTATGATATGAGTGTTAAAAGTGACGTTTCATTTTGTGAGTGAAGCGAATTGAACAATTTCACGAACAAAATAAAATCACTTTCAACACAAATACCATACAATGTTTTTTGTACAACTGCCCTATTTTGATAATGAAATGAGCGAATTTGCAATGACAACAATCTTCCAAATGCATTTCAGTATTCGAATAATCAAAAGGTTGTTGTGAATGGCAAACGTTGCCAACGTTATGATTACTAACAAATAAGAAAATACGCTGTCACTTGAATTTCGTTCCTGTCCAATTTTCGTCTTGGGTTTTTAACTGCTTAATATGTTTGTCGAGAGTCCAATTATTAATAAAAGTGACGATTTGGTTGTTCCTGTGGATATTGAAGAGTCTGGAAAAACAGCAAATCTGGAACTCCTACCAAAAAAATCTGTTCAGCAGTACGATATTGCATATAACAATTTCCTCGCCTGGTGTAAATTGAAAAATGTAGGAGAGAACTTCAGTGAACCTGTTTTCCTGGCATACTCAGAAGAAAAATCGAAAATATGGAGTTCATCAACTTTGTGGAGCAAATTTTCAATGATAAAGTCAAGCGCCCTTGTTGAAAATGGTGTGGATGTTAGTGAATATTTTAAGGTAATAGCATATTTAAAACGGAAAAGTGAAGGATATCGTCCCGAAAAATCGAAAATTCTCACTCGTGAACAAGTTGAAAAGTTTATAAATGAGGCACCAAATACTTGATGGTTAAGGTTGCAACTGTTTTCGGATTATTTGGAGCCTGTCGGCATGCAGAATTGTGTAATTTATCAGTGAAAGACATCGAAATAACAATTAAATCATTGGTTATACAACTTTCAAACACAAAAACGAAAGTCAGTCGTTCTTTCAGTATTGAAATGTATGTTGACTATTTTCATAAGTACTTTGCACTGCGCCCTTCTGTCATCAAACATCGTCGTTTTTTTCCTGAAATACATGAATAATAAATGCACTGTCAATCCAGTTGGTATCAATACATTTGTTCCTCAAACTGCCAGAACCAAAGCAATATACAGGACACTGTTTTCGAAGATCCTCCGCTTCATTGCTAGCAGAATCAGGAGCAAATATTACGGATATAAAAAAACATGGTGGGTGGAAGTCTACGACGGTAGCCGTGGGCTATGTTGATCATTCCATTGCATATAGAAATGTCATTGCTGAAAAAATTCTCCCAACCTCAACAGATTTTGGATCATCATCATCCAATATTGTACTTCCGGTTTCTACAAGTACTGATGGATGGTGCTCAGGATTCTAATAATGTGTTGCGAAGCTCCCTAATGTCACAGGGCATCAATGTTAGTAATTGTTCTAGTTTTACGATTAATATTAATGTTCATAAGTAATGATTGTTAAATATTGATAATAAAAATTTGCAATTGCTGAATTTTTTTCATCTGATTTCATCATAAGAAAATGGAATGCTAAAATATTTTCAACACTAATGTTAAAAATATTTTCAACACGCTTCCACGTAAACAATCAATTTTAACATTGTTTGGTGTCATTAAAAGTGTCACTTTTAATGGCAGTTGTACAAAAAAGTTTTATTGATATATTCGCTTAGAAATTACCAAAGAATAACAACAAATATGACATAATTAGTTGAAGTAAATAATAAAGAATTATATACAGAGTGTAACGTGAACATTTCGTAATTTTTTGGTTTGAATGTCTGGGTTCACTGTTGTCAGGGGTATTTACCACTTAATTAAAATTTCGAGCATTCAAACGAAATGTACATACGGGATGGCTAACATAAAATGTATATTTTCTAATTGAATCAAAATTATTCATTCAGTGGAAGAATAGTAACAAACTTGATGTTGAGTATTTATCAATTTCTAACTAAACTCTGAAATCATGAACTGGAGTTGTCCCAATTCTATGTAAGCATATTCCGAAATCATAAATCTCTTGTTTTCACCTTTGTTTGCGAGAACATACATAGGGAGGAACCGAAATCAACGGACAACCCTAAACTCAGTTCCATTCTTCATAAAAGAAGCGTAGAATGTGAGGAAATTAATAATGTCCAGTTGGGAAAATATCTGCTTTCATTTCTGCACAACGCTGCCATATATTAACCCTTAGGGATCCTAATGAATAAGTTTTTCTGCGTTTTATTCCGCTGAATGACTACGAAGACCTTTGGTTATACTGATGCTCGAAGCAACTTGGGGTCCGAACCGCTGGGACTCAAATGAGCAGGTTGCAACCTGTTACATTTGTATGGAGAACTGTCCTTGGGGTAATGAAAAAGCCAGAAAAATTGTTCTTTATTTATTTTTATGATACGGTGAGCCGACGAATGATTTGGATCCTACCTTCAAAACGAAGAATTAGCCAGTTATACCGGCTGAGTCTTGGACTTATATATTTTTTATTGTAGATTCCTCTCATCAAATAAAATACTTTTTCACCATTCATCAAAATTTGGCTTCCTTTGACAAATTGAAAATCCTTGAAAAAAACATTCATTTCAACTACAAGACAAAGGTTTCAAATTCACTGCTCGAAAAGCTTACGCATCGGAGTCCTCGAACGCTAATCAGAAATGTCACGCTTATCTCAGAGACAATATAAAGCGTCCCACACACGAAATTCAGAAATATGAGAGAAACTCCACAATTATGTACAATTGATGGAAATGTAATCCTACACAGATATGTCACAAAAACATCTGCCCTCCCTACTCCCTGATAATATCCCAATCTTCATACGTGCTCGTATAGATCTCAATAAAAGCAGTTAATGAAATGTTCCCACAAAACTCCCGGTGTGGCTTGAGAATATCCACGTAGGATATCGCCAAGACTTCTCTCCAGAGTTCTCTGGTTGCTGACATTTGGAGGAGATATTGAGCTTTCAGTAACCTCTAAAAGGAGTAACAAAAAGCGTCACATTTTCCTGAAAAGAAGTCGCAGGGATATCTTTGGGATCTCTTTGTTTTGCCTAGGCATATTATTTCAAAGAATTCTGGAACGGGCATCACCTCTTCGTTGTTATAACCAATTATGATAACACAGAATAACTAGATAGAGACTAGAGTAGGTCTTCTGCATGGAATAACTTCAATGTCAAACGTGAATAGCACTCTTGATTTACATGAGTATATTTTCATATCTCGGGAATTACCAACAACCAGCTCCCTGTTCCGAGCTCCCTGGAGGCATAATAATATGTATGTATTCGGCATTAATATAGCAATGACATTACTGAAATATTTCCCATGTTCCATTATATATGTTTGACATTTCAGGTATAATAAAAAGCTCTAGGACGTTAGGAACCCCATGCCCCAGGGAATATCATACAATGAAACGCAATATGCAATTCGGATCGAAAATTCCATTGTGTATACGGAAACACCGTGTGTAACATATGTTCCTACCAATGTAGTATGAAAATTGAAATTGTTTGCAGCACATGTTACGTTCTCCACTTACTATACCGCAAGCGGATATGAATTTCGAAATTAAAAATGGTTGATATATGGCATCAAGTAACGCGTGATTTCAAATGATTTCCGCTTCTCAATGTAGTGTGAGATTTGAAATATATCCGCTCGTTTTTCTTCGTCATTCCCCAGGAATTCTCACGTGACTTCTAATTGTAGTAGGTATAGGTACGAGGTGTTCTTGAATAAGTGTATCACCGGTCAACAGTAGATTTCCCATGAAAAAAATAACATTTTTTCCTTCCATTTTTTCCTAGAGGTCTTCATTTCCGAAATACAGGGTGCAGAAAATTCACATTTTTTTCAGTTTTTTGCTCATATATCAGAAACCGTTTGAATTACAGAATTGAGTGTTTGAACACGACTAACCAAAAATGTTCGAGCTTTACGAACCGTCTCAGCCAAATTTTTTCAGAACTGGAAGTATACCTAGTTTATATCCAATTCCGGAGAGAAAAAATTTCAAAATATCTCTTTCATCTTCTAATTTCGTTGCATGAAGAATTCCCTAGAGGATCTTCTCCATATACAGAACGAACATAATGAGTCTACAAATTTCATTTCTCTGCTCAACACACGAGTCTGCTATCTAAAAGCGAATTCACAATATTATGCACATCGTGTTAACGAACCATAATGCCGCATTTGAGCCTTACGGCAAGCGATGTCATTCATGCATCCAAAGTCAACATAATCATCACCGTCGGTTTATTCTGTTTACATTAAGCTGAGCTTTCTAATAGCGTTTAACCATAAGGATTGTAACTGTTACCGTTTTAATCGCATCCACGTTCAATTAGTGGTTAATTCGTCGTATAGAATTATATGGGAGGGTCTGAACCCTTTTAAGACCATCCTATCGTTGAACAAATAGGTACCGACAACTATTTACTGGAAATTGATCATTTAAAAATGCCCGCTCAAAGGAATTATGGAATCCTTCAGAATTTATAAGTAGAGACCCGTTTATTTACATTAAAATGTGTAGCATCTGAAACTTAGAGCTGGTCGATTGTACCATATACTGGTCCACTGAAATCGTTTGATATATTTTCATGTTGACAAACTGAGCAGGTTGTAGGTTGACACGAAACTTATTTCTCTCATTTACAATGCCAAATTGGTATGACATCCCGTAATTTTTAATTGAGACAGTATGTTCAGATGTATTATTACTAAGTAAATCAAAGAAAACAGTTGATTCTGCTATTTTATGGTAGAGGATATTGTACGAAAAAAATCAGGTTAGATTTATGACAACGCCGCTCTTATTCCGACTTCAATTCGAAGAAAAATGGAGAGATACTTTGTTCAACACGTGGTTCTCGAAGAAACACGTTGCCGGGAGGTGTCCGTAAAAAGTAGTTGAATCACAGAAAAAAATGAGTCATCCATTCAAAATTAAATATTTTATTCTATTTCCACTTTTAATTATTTATTATAACAATTGTTTCACTGTCAATTGATTTCTATTAAAATGTATTTCCATCAAGTAAAGACCGAGTCAATCCAGTATCAAATATTTTTGTAGAGTTGAAATAAGTTATTTTCAAAGCTTTAGAGTAATAATACAGAAAAATTCATTATTCTTCATATTTGTTGAATCTTTCCGATGAAATTATATTGAAAGGAAGATATATTCTGAATAACAATAAATGTCGCGGAAAAAGTTATTTGGAATCGCACGCCCATGCGGTGTTGCCACATAAGAGGGCTGAACAAAGAGATCCGATCTATTATCTCTGTTCCACCCATTGTGATGACTCAATGTGACAGCCAAAAATTCTCTGTTTATAGGGTTTAGTCTATTCCATTTAAGGTGAAGATGCTACTCAACCTGATAAATAATTTCAACAATTACAGATCAAGAACAAGATCCGATAGATTGTCTGAAACTATTGTGTTCATTCTAATTTAGTTAACTTACCTTGTATGGACTCAAATTCTGTACAACACACGTAAGTATTGCTTCTCTGCCTACGGCCACAGTAGTATTCTGGATTGGTTCTGCGAAACTTGGGCTCTCTGTAACAAAAACGTAATGAGAAAGGAAGGCTGGACTACCTCGATTCCTAATGTTCCTCATGTCGCAGATTTACTCTCCGTTTATCTCATTACGGAGAGTAAGTTTTAACAAACGTCACGTGATTAGCTCTTATTCGTCCGGACCTGTTTTTCCGAGACCACCTCGGGGAGTTTTAGCCAGCCGTTACTTTTGGACCTACTATTACATCAATTAGTGTTGGAAAAGTTTGGTTATGTAGGTTTTTATTCATTTCAAACGTGGAATTACTGAATCAATTGTTGACCATCCTACTAGGAAATATTTAGTTGTTCTTCAGCTGTCTTTTGTGTTGCAAACACGAATATGTAGCCTTGCACTCAATTCCTAGCCCTCAAAATATTTTTGTGAATTTTCAACTTTCCATTCTTTATATTTTCCATTTCATCCTCTAATTATAACTAAGTATTTCGTTTATAATGTATGCCTTCTTTTCAGGTCTAGTTGAAAGAAATTAGGCGGCAATCCACTAAAACCTGTTCAATATCACACTGGTGTAATAATAAACATTCGAAAATGTTTCAAATTAAGATGCGATTTACTATTTGAACTACTACTTCTAGTACTACTATTTTAACGTAATCACCAACCGCAGTAGAAATAATAATAATCTGACAACCAGAGAAGTCCGATTCGCCAGTGGCGAGGACAACAACGCCGAATTGAGTTGTCCACTTCACGATGTATAACACACAGTAATAGTAGTTACTATTTCTAGGTCCGAGAGATCGCCAAATTTCATTTCTATAGATGTTTTTAATCGATGTCACCTAGAGATGAGTTAAAATAAGCCGAAAACAATAACATATTAAATAAGATAAGAGAACTAGATGAAAATGAAAAATGCCAAAGGGGTATGACCTCCTAAAAACACCATATTTGTCAATAAAAAATATATTTGGGGAGGATCTAACATTGTTATTGAATTTGTAAATTGTACTTCCAATTCGAATCTTCAATAATAGCAATTTTGCGGACCGACTGCGCCCTTGCCTTGATTTGTGTGTGCCCGTGAACAGAACTCGAAAATGAAAAACCGAAAAATGAAAACACGAATAATTCATTACTTATGAGCGCTACATGGGTGGTTTTGGTATCAAAATGTAGGTTTTCGAGGACGTTCTATCCAATAAAAAATAATTCAAAGCCCTAACTATCACCGTTTAGATTTTCAACTGTCAAATGGCATTTTTACGAAAAATCGGAAATTTCAAACTGTCATAACCTCCCTCCCTCTCATTGCCGCCAAGAACTATTTATATAATGTTGATCAGCATAGCTCCCAGTATCTCTGTGCGAAATATGAGCGATTTGAAAAATCTTAAATTTTGGGTGAAAAATGCCAAAGTGGTATGACCCCCTAAAAACACCATATTTGTCAATAAAAAATATATTTGGGGAGGATCTAACATTGCTATTAAATTTTTAAATTGTACTTCCAATTCGAATCTTCAATAATAGCAATTTTGCGGAACGACTGCGCCCTTGCTTTGATTTGTGTGAGCCCGTGAACAGAACTCGAAAATGAAAAACCGAAAAATGAAAACACGAATAATTCATTACTTATGAGGGCTACATGGGTGGTTTTGGTATCAAAATGTAGGTTTTCGAGGTCATTCTATACAATTAAAAATAATTAAAAGCCCTAACTATCACCGTTTAGATTTTCAACTGTCAAATGGCATTTTTACGAAAAATCGGAAATTTCAAACTGTCATAACCTCCGTCCCTCTCATCGCCGCCAAGAACTATTTATATTATGTTGATCAGCATAGCTCCAAGTATCTCTGTGCGAAATATGAGCGATTTGAAAAATCTTAAATTTTGGGTGAAAAATGCCAAAGGGGTATGACCCACTAAAAACACCATATTTGTCAATAAAAAATATATTTGGGGAAGATCTAACGTTGTTATTGAATTTGGAAGTTGTTCTTCCAATTCGAATCTTCAATAATAGCAATTTTGCGGACCGACTGCGCCCTTGCCTCGATTCGTGTGAGCCCGTGAACAGAACTCGAAAATGAAAAACCGAAAAATGAAAACACGAATAATTCATTACTTATGAGGGCTACATGGGTGGTTTTGGTTTCAAAATGTAGGTTTTCGAGGTCGTTCTATCCAATAAAAAATAATTCAAAGCCCTAACTATCACCGTTTAGATTTTCAACTGTCAAATGGCATTTTTACGAAAAATCGGAAATTTCAAACTGTCATAACCTCCGTCCCTCTCATCGCCGCCAAGAACTATTTATATTATGTTGATCAGCATAGCTCCCAGTATCTCTGTGCGAAATATGAGCGATTTGAAAAATCTTAAATTTTGGGTGAAAAATGCCAAAGGGGTATGACCTCCTAAAAACACAATATTTGTCAATAAAAAATATATTTGGGGAGGATCTAACATTGTTATTAAATTTGTAAATTGTATTTCCAATTCGAATCTTCAATAATAGCAATTTTGCGGACCGACTGCGCCCTTGCCTTGATTTGTGTGAGCCCGTGAACAGAACTCGAAAATGAAAAACCGAAAAATGAAAACACAAATAATTCATTACTTATGAGGGCTACATGGGTGGTTTTGGTATCAAAATGTAGGTTTTCGAGGTCGTTCTATCCAATAAAAAATAATTCAAAGCCCTAACTATCAACGTTTAGATTTTCAACTGTCAAATGGCATTTTTACGAAAAATCGGAAATTTCAAACTGTCATAACCTCCGTCCCTCTCATCGCCGCCAAGAACTATTTATATTATGTTGATCAGCATAGCTCCAAGTATCTCTGTGCGAAATATGAGCGATTTGAACAATCTTAAATTTTGGGTGAAAATGCCAAAGGGGTATGACCCACTAAAAACACCATATTTGTCAATGAAAAATATATTTGAGGAAGATCTAACGTTGTTATTGAATTTGAAAGTTGTACTTCCAATTCGAATCTTCAATAATAGCAATTTTGCGGCTCGACTGCGCCCTTGCCTTGATTTGTGTGAGCCCGTGAACAGAACTCGAAAATGAAAAACCGAAAAATGAAAGCACGAATAATTCATTACTTATGAGGGTTACATGGGTGGTTTTGGTATCAAAATGTAGGTTTTCGAGGTCGTTCTATCCAATAAAAAATAATTCAAAGCCCTAACTATCACCGTTTAGATTTTCAACTGTCAAATGGCATTTTTACGAAAAATCGGAAATTTCAAACTGTCATAACCTCCGTCCCTCTCATCGCCGCAAATAACTATTTATATTATGTTGATCAGCATAGCTCCAAGTATCTCTGTGCGAAATATGAGCGATTTGAAAATTTTAAATTTTGGGTGAAAAATGCCAAAGGGGTATGACCTCCTAAAAACACCATATTTGTCAATAAAAAATATATTTGGGGAGGATCTAACATTGTTATTAAATTTGTAAATTGTACTTCCAATTCGAATCTTCAATAATAGCAATTTTGCGGACCGACTGCGCCCTTGCCTTGATTTGTGTGAGCCCGTGAACAGAACTCGAAAATGAAAAACCGAAATGAGAAAACACGAATAATTCATTACTTATGAGGGCTACATGGGTGGTTTTGGTATCAAAATGTAGGTTTTCGAGGTCGTTCTATCCAATAAAAATAATTCAAAGCCCTAACTATCAACGTTTAGATTTTCAACTGTCAAATGGCATTTTTACGAAAAATCGGAAATTTCAAACTGTCATAACCTCCGTCCCTCTCATCGCCGCCAAGAACTATTTATATTATGTTGATCAGCATAGCTCCAAGTATCTCTGCGCGAAATATGAGCGATTTGAAAAATCTTAAATTTTGGGTGAAAAATGCCAAAGGGGTATGACCTCCTAAAACACCATATTTGTCAATAAAAAATATATTTGGGGAGAATCTAACATTGTTATTAAATTTGTGAATTGTACTTTCAATTCGTATCTTCAATAATAGCAATTTTGCGGACCGACTGCGCCCTTGCCTCGATTTGTGTGAGCCCGTGAACAGAACTCGAAAATGAAAAACCGAAAAATGAAAACACGAATAATTCATTACTTATGAGGGCTACATGGGTGGTTTTGGTATCAAAATGTAGGTTTTTGAGGTCGTTCTATCCAATAAAAAATAATTCAAAGCCCTTACTATCACCGTTTAGATTTTCAACTGTCAAATGGCATTTTTACGAAAAATCGGAAATTTCAAACTGTCATAACCTCCGTTCCTCTCATCGCCGCCAAGAACTATTTATATTATGTTGATCAGCATAGCTCCAAGTATCTCTGTGCGAAATATGAGCGATTTGAAAAATCTTAAATTTTGGGTGAAAAATGCCAAAGGGGTATGACCTCCTAAAAACACCATATTTGTCAATAAAAAATATATTTGGGGAGGATCTAACATTGTTATTAAATTTGTAAATTGTACTTCCAATTCGAATCTTCAATAATAGCAATTTTGCGGACCGACTGCGCCCTTGCCTTGATTTGTGTGAGCCCGTGAACAGAACTCGAAAATGAAAAACCGAAATGAGAAAACACGAATAATTCATTACTTATGAGGGCTACATGGGTGGTTTTGGTATCAAAATGTAGGTTTTCGAGGTCGTTCTATCCAATAAAAAATAATTCAAAGCCCTTACTATCAACGTTTAGATTTTCAACTGTCAAATGGCATTTTTACGAAAAATCGGAAATTTCAAACTGTCATAACCTCCGTCCCTCTCATCGCCGCCAAGAACTATTTATATTATGTTGATAAGCATAGCTCCAAGTATCTCTGTGCGAAATATGAGCGATTTGAAAAATCTTAAATTTTGGGTGAAAAATGCCAAAGGGGTATGACCCACTAAAAACACCATATTTGTCAATAAAAAATATATTTGGGGAAGATCTAACGTTGTTATTGAATTTGGAAGTTGTTCTTCCAATTCGAATCTTCAATAATAGCAATTTTGCGGACCGACTGCGCCCTTGCCTCGATTTGTGTGAGCCCGTGAACAGAACTCGAAAATGAAAAACCGAAAAATGAAAACACGAATAATTCATTACTTATGAGGGCTACATGGGTGGTTTTGGTATCAAACTGTAGGTTTTCGAGGTCGTTCTATCCAATAAAAAATAATTCAAAGCCCTAACTATCACCGTTTAGATTTTCAGCTGTCAAATGGCATTTTTACGAAAAATCGGAAATTTCAAACTGTCATAACCTCCGTCCCTCTTATCGCCGCCAATAACTATTTATATAATGTTGATCAGCATAGCTCCAAGTATCTCTGTGCGAAATATGAGCGATTTGAAAAATCTTAAATTTTGGGTGAAAAATGCCAAAGGGGTATGACCTCCTAAAAACACCATATTTGTCAATAAAAAATATATTTGGGGAGGATCTAACATTGTTATTAAATTTGTAAATTGTACTTCCAATTCGAATCTTCAATAATAGCAATTTTGCGGACCGACTGCGCCCTTGCCTTGATTTGTGTGAGTCCGTGAACAGAACTCGAAAATGAAAAACCGAAATGAGAAAACACGAATAATTCATTACTTATGAGGGCTACATGGGTGGTTTTGGTATCAAAATGTAGGTTTTCGAGGTCGTTCTATCCAATAAAAAATAATTCAGAGCCCTTACTATCAACGTTTAGATTTTCAACTGTCAAATGGCATTTTTACGAAAAATCGGAAATTTCAAACTGTCATAACCTCCGTCCCTCTCATCGCCGCCAAGAACTATTTATATTCTGTTGATCAGCATAGCTCCAAGTATCTCTGTGCGAAATATGAGCGATTTGAAAAATCTTAAATTTTGGGTGAAAAATGCCAAAGGGGTATGACCTCCTAAAAACACCATATTTGTCAATAAAAAATATATTTGGGGAGGATCTAACATTGTTATTAAATTTGTAAATTGTACTTCCAATTCGAATCTTCAATAATAGCAATTTTGCGGATCGACTGCGCCCTTGCCTTATTTGTGTGAGCCCGTGAACAGAACTCGAAAATGAAAAACCGAAATGAGAAAACACGAATAATTCATTACTTATGAGGGCTACATGGGTGGTTTTGGTATCAAAATGTAGGTTTTCGAGGTTGTTCTATCCAATAAAAAATAATTCAAAGCCCTAACTATCAACGTTTAGATTTTCAACTGTCAAATGGCATTTTTACGAAAAATCGGAAATTTCAAACTGTCATAACCTCCGTTCCTCTCATCGCCGCCAAGAACTATTTATATTATGTTGATGAGCATAGCTCCAAGCATCTCTGTGCGAAATATGAGCGATTTGAAAAATCTTAAATTTTGGGTGAAAAATGCCAAAGGGTTATGACCCACTAAAAACACCATATTTGTCAATAAAAAATATATTTGGGGAAGATCTAACGTTGTTATTGAATTTGGAAGTTGTTCTTCCAATTCGAATCTTCAATAATAGCAATTTTGCGGACCGACTGCGCCCTTGCCTCGATTTGTGTGAGCCCGTGAACAGAACTCGAAAATGAAAAACCGAAAAATGAAAACACGAATAATTCATTACTTATGAGCGCTACATGGGTGGTTTTGGTATCAAAATGTAGGTTTTCGAGGTCGTTCTATCCAATAAAAAATAATTCAAAGCCCTAACTATCACCGTTTAGATTTTCAACTGTCAAATGGCATTTTTACGAAAAATCGGAAATTTCAAACTGTCATAACCTCCCTCCCTCTCATTTCCGCCAAGAACTATTTATATAATGTTGATCAGCATAGCTCCCAGTATCTCTGTGCGAAATATGAGCGATTTGAAAAATCTTAAATTTTGGGTGAAAAATGCCAAAGGGGTATGACCCACTAAAAACACCATATTTGTCAATAAAAAATATATTTGGGGAAGATCTAACGTTGTTATTGAATTTGGAAGTTGTTCTTCCAATTCGAATCTTCAATAATAGCAATTTTGCGGACCGACTGCGCCCTTGCCTCGATTTGTGTGAGCCCGTGAACAGAACTCGAAAGTGAAAAACCGAAAAATGAAAACACGAATAATTCATTACTTATGAGCGCTACATGGGTGGTTTTGGTATCAAAATATAGGTTTTCGAGGTCGTTCTATCCAATAAAAAATAATTCAAAGCCCTAACTATCAACGTTTAGATTTTCAACTGTCAAATGGCATTTTTACGAAAAATCGGAAATTTCAAACTGTCATAACCTCCGTCCCTCTCATCGCCGCCAAGAACTATTTATATTATGTTGATGAGCATAGCTCCAAGTATCTCTGTGCGAAATATGAGCGATTTGAAAAATCTTAAATTTTGGGTGAAAAATGCCAAAGGGGTATGACCCACTAAAAACACCATATTTGTCAATAAAAAATATATTTGGGGAAGATCTAACGTTGTTATTGAATTTGGAAGTTGTTCTTCCAATTCGAATCTTCAATAATAGCAATTTTGCGGACCGACTGCGCCCTTGCCTCGATTTGTGTGAGCCCGTGAACAGAACTCGAAAATGAAAAACCGAAAAATGAAAACACGAATAATTCATTACTTATGAGCGCTACATGGGTGGTTTTGGTATCAAAATGTAGGTTTTCGAGGTCGTTCTATCCAATAAAAAATAATTCAAAGCCCTAACTATCACCGTTTAGATTTTCAACTGTCAAATGGCATTTTTACGAAAAATCGGAAATTTCAAACTGTCATAACCTCCCTCCCTCTCATTTCCGCCAAGAACTATTTATATAATGTTGATCAGCATAGCTCCCAGTATCTCTGTGCGAAATATGAGCGATTTGAAAAATCTTAAATTTTGGGTGAAAAATGCCAAAGGGGTATGACCCACTAAAAACACCATATTTGTCAATAAAAAATATATTTGGGGAAGATCTAACGTTGTTATTGAATTTGGAAGTTGTTCTTCCAATTCGAATCTTCAATAATAGCAATTTTGCGGACCGACTGCGCCCTTGCCTCGATTTGTGTGAGCCCGTGAACAGAACTCGAAAATGAAAAACCGAAAAATGAAAACACGAATAATTCATTACTTATGAGCGCTACATGGGTGGTTTTGGTATCAAAATATAGGTTTTCGAGGTCGTTCTATCCAATAAAAAATAATTCAAAGCCCTAACTATCAACGTTTAGATTTTCAACTGTCAAATGGCATTTTTACGAAAAATCCGAAATTTCAAACTGTCATAACCTCCGTCCCTCTCATCGCCGCCAAGAACTATTTATATTATGTTGATGAGCATAGCTCCAAGTATCTCTGTGCGAAATATGAGCGATTTGAAAAATCTTAAATTTTGGGTGAAAAATGCCAAAGGGGTATGACCCACTAAAAACACCATATTTGTCAATAAAAAATATATTTGGGGAAGATCTAACGTTGTTATTGAATTTGGAAGTTGTTCTTCCAATTCGAATCTTCAATAATAGCAATTTTGCGGACCGACTGCGCCCTTGCCTTATTTGTGTGAGCCCGTGAACAGAAGTCGAAAATGAAAAACCGAAAAATGAAAACACGAATAATTCATTACTTATGAGCGCTACATGGGTGGTTTTGGTATCAAAATGTAGGTTTTCGAGGTTGTTCTATCCAATAAAAAATAATTCAAAGCCCTAACTATCAACGTTTAGATTTTCAACTGTCAAATGGCATTTTTACGAAAAATCGGAAATTTCAAACTGTCATAACCTCCGTTCCTCTCATCGCCGCCAAGAACTATTTATATTATTTTGATGAGCATAGCTCCAAGCATCTCTGTGCGAAATATGAGCGATTTGAAAAATCTTAAATTTTGGGTGAAAAATGCCAAAGGGTTATGACCCACTAAAAACACCATATTTGTCAATAAAAAATATATTTGGGGAAGATCTAACGTTGTTATTGAATTTGGAAGTTGTTCTTCCAATTCGAATCTTCAATAATAGCAATTTTGCGGACCGACTGCGCCCTTGCCTCGATTTGTGTGAGCCCGTGAACAGAACTCGAAAATGAAAAACCGAAAAATGAAAACACGAATAATTCATTACTTATGAGCGCTACATGGGTGGTTTTGGTATCAAAATGTAGGTTTTCGAGGTCGTTCTATCCAATAAAAAATAATTCAAAGCCCTAACTATCACCGTTTAGATTTTCAACTGTCAAATGGCATTTTTACGAAAAATCGGAAATTTCAAACTGTCATAACCTCCCTCCCTCTCATTTCCGCCAAGAACTATTTATATAATGTTGATCAGCATAGCTCCCAGTATCTCTGTGCGAAATATGAGCGATTTGAAAAATCTTAAATTTTGGGTGAAAAATGCCAAAGGGGTATGACCCACTAAAAACACCATATTTGTCAATAAAAAATATATTTGGGGAAGATCTAACGTTGTTATTGAATTTGGAAGTTGTTCTTCCAATTCGAATCTTCAATAATAGCAATTTTGCGGACCGACTCCGCCCTTGCCTCGATTTGTGTGAGCCCGTGAACAGAACTCGAAAATGAAAAACCGAAAAATGAAAACACGAATAATTCATTACTTATGAGCGCTACATGGGTGGTTTTGGTATCAAAATATAGGTTTTCGAGGTCGTTCTATCCAATAAAAAATAATTCAAAGCCCTTACTATCAACGTTTAGATTTTCAACTGTCAAATGGCATTTTTACGAAAAATCGGAAATTTCAAACTGTCATAACCTCCGTCCCTCTCATCGCCGCCAAGAACTATTTATATTATGTTGATGAGCATAGCTCCAAGTATCTCTGTGCGAAATATGAGCGATTTGAAAAATCTTAAATTTTGGGTGAAAAATGCCAAAGGGGTATGACCCACTAAAAACACCATATTTGTCAATAAAAAATATATTTGGGGAAGATCTAACGTTGTTATTGAATTTGGAAGTTGTTCTTCCAATTCGAATCTTCAATAATAGCAATTTTGTGGACCGACTGCGCCCTTGCCTCGATTTGTGTGAGCCCGTGAACAGAACTCGAAAATGAAAAACCGAAAAATGAAAACACGAATAATTCATTACTTATGAGCGCTACATTGGTGGTTTTGGTATCAAAATGTAGGTTTTCGAGGTCGTTCTATCCAATAAAAAATAATTCAAAGCCCTAACTATCACCGTTTAGATTTTCAACTGTCAAATGGCATTTTTACGAAAAATCGGAAATTTCAAACTGTCATAACCTCCCTCCCTCTCATTGCCGCCAAGAACTATTTATATAATGTTGATCAGCATAGCTCCCAGTATCTCTGTGCGAAATATGAGCGATTTGAAAAATCTTAAATTTTGGGTGAAAAATGCCAAAGTGGTATGACCCCCTAAAAACACCATATTTGTCAATAAAAAATATGTTTGGGGAGGATCTAACATTGTTATTAAATTTGTAAATTGTACTTCCAATTCGAATCTTCAATAATAGCAATTTTGCGGACCGACTGCGCCCTTGCCTCGATTTGTGTGAGCCCGTGAACAGAACTCGAAAATGAAAAACCGAAAAATGAAAACACGAATAATTCATTACTTATGAGCGCTACATGGGTGGTTTTGGTATCAAAATGTAGGTTTTCGAGGTCGTTCTATCCAATAAAAAATAATTCAAAGCCCTAACTATCACCGTTTAGATTTTCAACTGTCAAATGGCATTTTTACGAAAAATCGGAAATTTCAAACTGTCATAACCTCCCTCCCTCTCATTGCCGCCAATAACTATTTATATAATGTTGATGAGCATAGCTCCAAGTATCTCTGTGCGAAATATGAGCGATTTGAAAAATCTTAAATTTTGGGTGAAAAATGCCAAAGGGGTATGAGCCACTAAAAACACCATATTTGTCAATAAAAAATATATTTGGGGAAGATCTAACGTTGTTATTGAATTTGGAAGTTGTTCTTCCAATTCGAATCTTCAATAATAGCAATTTTGCGGACCGACTGCGCCCTTGCCTCGATTTGTGTGAGCCCGTGAACAGAACTCGAAAATGAAAAACCGAAAAATGAAAACACGAATAAATCATTACTTATGAGCGCTACATTGGTGGTTTTTGTATCAAAATGTAGGTTTTCGAGGTCGTTCTATCCAATAAAAAATAATTCAAAGCCCTAACTATCACCGTTTAGATTTTCAACTGTCAAATGGCATTTTTACGAAAAATCGGAAATTTCAAACTGTCATAACCTCCCTCCCTCTCATTGCCGCCAAGAACTATTTATATAATGTTGATCAGCATAGCTCCCAGTATCTCTGTGCGAAATATGAGCGATTTGAAAAATCTTAAATTTTGGGTGAAAAATGCCAAAGTGGTATGACCCCCTAAAAACACCATATTTGTCAATAAAAAATATATTTGGGAGGATCTAACATTGTTATTAAATTTGTAAATTGTACTTCCAATTCGAATCTTCAATAATAGCAATTTTGCGGACCGACTGCGCCCTTGCCTTGATTTGTGTGAGCCCGTGAACAGAACTCGAAAATGAAAAACCGAAAAATGAAAACACGAATAATTCATTACTTATGAGGGCTACATGGGTGGTTTTGGTATCAAAATGTAGGTTTTCGAGGTCATTCTATCCAATTGAAAATAATTCAAAGCCCTAACTATCACCGTTCAGATTTTCAACTGTCAAATGGCATTTTTACGAAAAATCGGAAATTTCAAACTGTCATAACCTCCGTCCCTCTCATCGCCGCCAAGAACTATTTATATTATGTTGATCAGCATAGCTCCAAGTATCTCTGTGCGAAATATGAGCGATTTGAAAAATCTTAAATTTTGGGTGAAAAATGCCAAAGGGGTATGACCTCCTAAAAACACATATTTGTCAATAAAAAATATATTTGGGGAGGATCTAAAATTGTTATTAAATCTGTAAATTGTACTTCCAATTCGAATCTTCAATAATAGCAATTTTGCGGACCGACTGCGCCCTTGCCTCGATTTGTGTGAGCCCGTGAACAGAACTCGAAAATGAAAAACCGAAAAATGAAAACACGAATAATTCATTACTTATGAGGGCTACATGGGTGGTTTTGGTATCAAAATGTAAGTTTTTGAGGTCGTTCTATCCAATAAAAAATAATTCAAAGCCCTAACTATCACCGTTCAGATTTTCAACTGTCAAATGGCATTTTTACGAAAAATCGGAAATTTCAAACTGTCATAACCTCCGTCCCTCTCATCGCCGCCAAGAACTATTTATATTATGTTGATCAGCATAGCTCCAAGTATCTCTGTGCGAAATATGAGCGATTTGAAAAATCTTAAATTTTGGGTGAAAAATGCCAAAGGGGTATGACCTCCTAAAAACACCATATTTGTCAATAAAAAATATATTTGGGAGGATCTAACATTGTTATTAAATTTGTAAATTGTACTTCCAATTCGAATCTTCAATAATAGCAATTTTGCGGACCGACTGCGCCCTTGCCTTGATTTGTGTGAGCCCGTGAACAGAACTCGAAAATGAAAAACCGAAAAATGAAAACACGAATAATTCATTACTTATGAGGGCTACATGGGTGGTTTTGGTATCAAAATGTAGGTTTTCGAGGTCGTTCTATCCAATAAAAAATAATTCAAAGCCCTAACTATCACCCTTCAGATTTTAGACTGTCAAATGGCATTTTTACGAAAAATTATTATTGAGGTTAACACACCTAGGAAAGCCTTCACCTTCCATCTCTATGGTGAGAGGGACTCTTCCGCGTCAGGTCGCCGAATTCTTGTCAGCGTGCCTTCGGGTCTGAGTCTCTCTAGTATCACATTGATGCAGTATGAACAATGGGCCACAAGACCTACGTTCGTCCAACCAAGAAGTAGAAGTGGAAGAAGCAACATCAGGATGAAACATCCTGTGTGAAAGAGTGTTTCTTTTACGAAAAGAGAAACAGAGGATAAGACGAGCTGTTATATTACGCCATCAATTAACGGATGTTTTCTTCGCAGTATCAGACAACACCATCAATATACTTTCACACTCCACTTTTTACATTCCTCCCAACCAGCAGATACCTACGTTGTGGAAATCCATCATCTCCCATTCATGCTTTATAATGCCCAAAGAATCCACGGTCGTATTATTCGCCCAGATGGTTATCGTAAACATTAATTTCTGTCGAGTTTCAATAAGCTGCAATTTGACAAATTAGGTGAAACGAGAATTCCTTCATGCCCGAAACCAGCCGCACGGCGCCAGTTCCGAATGAAATTGATGCTTGGCGCATTTTTCAATCAATCTTCCTCAAGTAGCAGCCACTACAATCTGAACAGCGCTCCTTATTCATTAGATAAGAGACTTTGTTTTCGAGGAAAAGTCTGATAATTCAACCCTTTATTTCACGCGAATGGATCTGGAGAGACTGCTTTCACTGCGAGATTTATTTGTCGAAGACTTATGGGGATCAATTTATTACGGCGTTGTTTGAATGCTAAGGAGCAGATTTTCTGCATGGATGCTATTCTCGGAATGATTCTTGAGTCGGTCATTTTTCCGCTGATTTATTTCCTTCCGATTTTTTCACTTCGTAATTGAATCTAACTGAATAAATTCAGACATTACTCCTATATCGTGTGTTTTTTACAGTGATAGAACTTTAAATGGAAAAAGAACACATTCAAATTCAGATTGAATCTTCTCGCCTAGACTTCAGACATCAATCCAACAGACTATGGAAATAGCCAAATAACAACATATCAATATCGTTTAAGTTATTCCGGGTTAATTTCATACTCATCTATTCTTACTGAAATGTCCGCAATCGAATACATTAAATTGTGCGTTTCAAACGTCAAAGGAAAAAGTTCAACAGACTATATTTGAGATAATATATAATCAAATGTCATTTCCACAATTTCCTCGTGTTCCAGTATTATTTATGTGTCTATTTCCTGCTGTACTCGAGCATCGGAGAGGGAGAAGCAACTTTGGAATACATACAGTAGCTTGCTATCTGATATTTCAGAATTTGATATAGTTCATGACTCAAAAACAATCTCATTAATGCATCTACGAATATATAAAGTGGTAAAGCACAAAGTGAACGCCAGAGGAATATGAAGGTTGAAACCGAGGCGACCTCACACAATTAGGAAATCGTATCAAGTTTTATGTGAGAACCAATCAGTCAAGGAAAATACTCTTTTCGCAATTTTCCTTTTTGTTTTTTTTTGTCTTCTTCGGTACAATTTTTGCTGTCAATTTTGAACGCAGAAATAGATACTGACAGCATGAAACATAGCACAAAAATGTATGTCAATGTCATATTAACTAGCTTTCTTATCTGTCTCATATAAATTTTGTTTATTGACACTGGATCCCCCCTGATACGGATCAATCATTCGACACTGTCAGCATTGGATTTCCAACGCACAAAATTCAATTTGGAATTCACACAAGATATTTTCCCGAAAATTTAGTTCTTGGTGCCTAATTCATACAATTTTCCACGTTTGAAATGCAGTATTCTGAATTTTCGGTTATGAGAATGGGTTTCCGTTTCGTTAAAAACCATTTGAAGATGATTCTCAGAGCAAATCTTTCACATGGTGGCCAAAATTCGTTGGACGTATATGACACCGAAATAGTGAAATCTGTGAACCAGATGTTCTATGGTTCGAGATGAAATTTAAAAACGGCCCAATGGGGGAAATTGTTTTATTGAATTATTTAAGTTAACAAAAAATTGAGAATGGAAAATTGTTCTCAATAAAACAAGGATTTGAAGTTGTAATTTAATTTCAAAAAAAGGGTTTTGATATGAAATAATTTAAGGGTGGCTAATTTCAACCCTCTTTAATGCTGCAGAAATATTTAAGATATACTCGTGAGTAGTCCTTTGCGAGTACACGAAAAAAATTTTTGAAAAAAAAATAGTCACTACTTTCCAAGGGTGATATCAATACGGCATTTAGAATGTTTTGTACCTTGATGATCACTGGGATATGTTGTTATCTGAACTCAGAAAATAACTGCGAAGAGGATGAGGAAGTGGTGAAATTTAAATGCACTTTCAACAAATAACAACCTGTATTTTCTTGTTACCTCAACTTTGATAACAAGCACGAAATAATTAAACAAGTAATATGTATACAATTATTATAAACTCTACCTTCTATATGAAAAATTATAGCAAGGAAGAATTATGGAATGTACCTTCTATATGAAAATGTATAGCAAGGGAGCAACATGATCAGTTGTGATCTATGAATATGTGAAAAATGTGGAACTGACAACTGACCGATTGAGTAAAAACTGAGTACTGACGGCTTGTTTTTGTAACATAGGGTTCAAAAGACAAGCTATAGAAAATGGGAGGCTCATTTCCTTTGAGTAAAGGACCAGATGGATTTCCCAAACTTGACCTGACTATCTTGGGTTGAGAACATTTTCAATGAATGACAGTCTAAAGGGTGTTTAGAAAAGGAACGGAGATTTTTTAACCAAGGTGTATTGAACAAATATTGCAGCACATGATATCGATCCAATGTTGTTAAAATCTATTTATCAATACGATCTATTTTAAACAAGACAGTTCAATTTTTCTGGACAAAGGAATTTCATTTTGTTCAGATGTTTCCGTGGTGAAGCACAACACAGAATTTAAAACACAAATCCCTCGAAAGAACAATGCCGATAAACAGAAGGATACCGAGATAAAAATCATACGAATAACTCGCGAAAAACAAATCTATCCGAATCCCTGCTCAATGCAATCGAATTTGCATCACATCCAGTTCTGAACGTCAATCCGACGGACAGACACATAAAAGGTAGGCAGATGCATATCGATCCGATTGTCAACTAGCTGAACTAATGGTAAACGTGTCAAAGTCGTAATCTTTCGGAA
Source organism: Adalia bipunctata (assembly GCA_910592335.1). Lineage (NCBI taxonomy): Eukaryota > Metazoa > Arthropoda > Insecta > Coleoptera > Coccinellidae > Adalia > Adalia bipunctata. The sequence continues at coordinate 6,376,834 of OU342955.1, read as the reverse complement.
GGATCTGATGGCTGAGTGGACTCCCCTTCCTGATAAACATTCCGCATTTGGGGAAATTGGGCCGAATCCAGGGACCGATATGGAACTCACACGAACTCGTAGGAAGCGTTTGATCCACGTGAACTTCGACCTTGGCTGTCACTACTTCGTAGTTTATTCTGATCGATTCGACTTGGATAGGGTTCTGGTCGAATGCTGTTTTGATATTTGAACTCTTATAGAGAAAGGATTTGAATAGTTCATCTTGTTCCTTCTCAAATCATTACCAATAATAGAATAGTATAAATATAAAGGGTGTTTCAATTGCGCGCCACGATTGACAGTCATAATGTCACATGATTATTATGTGACAATAGTTCTGTAGCTACAAATCCGGAATCAGGGACTCTGTCATTCACACCTACTTGGAATTTGTTCTCGATTCGATTCTTGAACTGGCTGATGCAGATCTACCTATAGAGTGGATGAACGAAAGATCAAAAGCTTTCGACTTCAGGTATTTTCAAAACAGAATTGAGTTCCCACAGCTGCCTTTCCATTCTTTATATATCTTGTATTAATAATAAGAATATTTTTTATTGCCAACAAATCACAATGAAAATGACAAAGCAATCGTCAAAAATGCGAAGAAAACAAAAATCCACCTCCACTGCCATTGAAAAAAACAATTTAAAAATCAAATTTAAAAATCAAAAATTGTATTGATTCAGTAAAATTATAAAAGAATAGAATAATACGTCTTGTGCATTTAAGGATTTAAAAAAAACTCCGCCAATGCAACGAAACTTTTTATTACTGTTCGAATACCGCAAAAATATAAACTATGTTTTGGCTTTCAGACAGTGGCGAAGCAAATTTTCAATAGGAATTTCGTTTAGCTTTTCCTTCATTCCATCAATCATGGTGTAAAAAAGCATAAACAGGAAACCATGATGGGTAAACGTCGGTCGAATAATGAATAACATACTTAAAACGCAACCCTGTTCGTTTCGAACGAATGTCAATCTTTTGCCGTCCGAACCCAAACCAAATAAATCTTTTTTAAGGTGTATACTCAATGTAAACGTTCATGTCATCATTGTTATATCGAAGACGGTATGTTTGTTTATCTAAGCATCAGCTTTATCTGTTTGCCCTGAATATTTGTATTGGCCGCGTAGATTGACAGAATCGATCAACCTTTGTGTCGGTGAGTGAAATAGAACATTGATGAAAGGTGTGCGGAAGGTGAATTTAGGGCAACGCATTCGAGCAATGTATGAGAGTTTTTTCTGTATTATTTTTTATTAATGAAGTTTACAGAACCTGGTAAAGTTTTATTTTCGTGATTTTTCCAGTTCTCACAAAGCATTATTGGATGTTAGTTGTGCCCTTCACTCTTCGATCAACGCTTGTTGAATTCAATTATAGGCCGCATACATCTATAGCATCTTCATTAACCTATATCTTTCGTGCTATTAACTTTGTTGATATCAATCGTTTTCCCAAGTTTAATCGTTCCAGTCAACATTTTTCATCACCATTTTAATACGCCCCAAAAACACCGTATTTCGTTTTTTTATCATGAAGAATACCCAAAAGGCAGATCAGTAACGCATATACTTCGAGTGCTCTGAGCGTCTGAACAAAACTCGTAAATTAAATATGGAAAAAATAAAACAACTGTAACAAGACCTATAAATAAGGACATGTTTGGTATCAAAATATAGGTTTTTGAGAACGCTAAATTCAACAAAAGCTAATTCAAGTTGCTATCTATAATAGTTTAGATTTTCACCTGTCAAATGGCATTTTTTCAAAAATCAAAATTTCAAATCGTCATAGCTACCGCTCATGTGGTCCTATCCATTGTTTGTTTGTATATTGTTAATCAGCATTGATCGAAGTATGTCTGAGCATAATAAAATCGATATCGAAAATCTCAACTTTTTGGGTGAAAAATGCCAAAGGGGTAAGACCCCCAAAAACACCATATTTGTCATCACCAAGGAATCCCTGACGAATCCAAAGTCGTTTTTCGATCATGAGGATCTACTACCCATTCGAATCATGCAGAATACCCATAAAGCTGCTCAGTATCGCCTTTATTCTGAGTGCTCTGAGTGTCTGAACAAAACTCGAAATTGAAATATGGAAGAAATTAAACAATACAAATTCGACTGTACCAAGTCCTATATGAACATGTTTGGTATCAAAATATAGGTTTTCGAGGTCGCTGAATTCAATTAAAACAGATTCAAGTCGCTATCTGTCATAGTTTAGATTTTCATCTGTCAAATGAAATTTTTTCAAAATTCGAAATTTCAAACCGTCATAGCTTCCGCTCCTGTGATCCTATCCACTTTTTGTTTGTAAATTGTTAATTGTTCAAAGTAGGTCTGATCCTAATAAAATCGATATCGAAAATCCCAACTTTTTGGGTGAAAAATGTCAAAGGGGTAAGACCCCCAAAAAAACACCATATTTGTCATCACCTTGGAGTCCCTGGCGAATCAGAAGTCGTTTTTCGATCTTGAGGATCTACTACCCATTCGAATCATGCAGAAGACCCATAAAGCCATAATTATTGACGTCATGACATTATCGCCGTCGCCCAACTCTGCTCAGCGGCCATAACAGCAAAAGTCATTAGAAGCCATAACAATAACGCCTTAGTCACGAGGTCTACCTGACGACAAGAAGCGGCAATAGAAATATTCCAATTACACGTGTTGCCGTCTCGCCTTATTATCATCTCTGCGTTCGGAATTCAAACGGTGCAAGATTAAGACATCCCGCCGGAGTTCCTCCTCCAATTCGCACGAAACAATGGCTTTTTCGAATCATCCGTTGTAACCGGTAAGATTGCGAACAAAGCACCCTGCTCGTGAAATAATTTGTGGTGTGTGAGTGCGGTTTTTTCCCGAATTACAACTGGGGACTGGTATTCGTGCCGGCCTCAGTTTTCGAACCTTTGTTCTCTCGTGGAGAAAACGATGAAAAATTACGGTTTGCTATATTCTGCGGAAGTTTTGTTGTGGGGTTGGGAAAGTTAAGCGCTTTCTGGGAGTGAAATATATCGAATAATCGTGGGGTAGGCGGTTCTAGAGTGTGGAGCATCGAGACAGTGCGTTGGAGAGGCTGGGATCGTTTGATGGAGTATGCTGGATGTAGTCCTTATGTATCTCGTACGGTATCTGTTTTCACTATTGTTTTCTGTCGTTTTACATCAGCAGGTATGTGGAATAGAAAGGAAATGGAATGCGATGTGATACTCTGAACCATTTTTAGAATTCATCCGTGAGTTTTGCTTTCAGAAATAAAAATGTATGACAATTGAAAATGCTTTCGATAGCTAGCTATGGATTTGACTGGACGAACTGAAAGTTAACAATCACTAGTCACGGGGTTTTCTCGGTTTTCTGAAAGGTGCGGGTTCGACCAGGTTTAATTAGATGTTTCAACAGGATGCGTCGAACTTGCTATAGCCTTGGTTCGGTGGGGCCTTCGGGTCTGACCATGAGTATTCACGCCATAAAAGACAGACTAATTACGGCCACTTGGGATCGGAACAGAGCAGGATTGTTATTGGGTTGAACGTACTGAAGTATTGGTTTGCATGAGTCCTCCGGTCTGATCATGCGTATTCACGCCATGAAGAACAGACTAACTACGGACACCGGTTATTCGGATGAACGTACTAGAGTATTGGTTCGATTGGGTCCTCGGGTCTGTCCATGAGCATTCACGTCATGAAAGACAGACCGACGCCGGACACCTGGACAAGCCAAGAAAGGTATTGAGCGGAGTTCGACGGAACAGCTATTTGAGTAGACTCAACGAAGATGAAAAATGGGACTGCAATTAATCGGTTTGGTCACACAGGTACCGAAAGGTGAATTATATTAAATCAAAAGTTAATCGTTACTAAGAATCAGAAGTGAATAATGCTCGACTAAAGTCTAAAGTTGATTCAAAAGTGAATAATACTCTACCAATGACGAATCAAAGCTGAATTACTGATGAGGGGAAAATCGCCTCTTATAATCTCCCTGAGGGGAGTGGAAACGGTAGGCGCACAAATGCTAAAATTCTAGAAAAGTACTTCGGTAAAAACTTCTTCAAATCTGGCTAATCGTACGTATGAGCAATCGATTGTACAATATTCGATCTTCTCCCATTATCGCGGTTTAATTCTGAACGGAAATGAAATTCAGGAATTCAAAATGGAAATCCGAAAAAAATTAATTTAGAATGAAGACCAACTTCTAGACTGAGAAATTGGGCTTCATTACACACTGTATTACGAATGTAATCTAAGTGTACCCTCCTTGTTCATTGAAAAGTATAATTTCCTTTCTTCTCGAACTAGTTTTATTCGAAGCAGCCATTTTTACATCTCCCAAAATATTAATATCATTAATTTATTGATCCTTTATTGGTCGAAAATTACCAGTGCTATACCTAAGTGTTAGTGTGAGGAGACAGTAACAAAGCCTACACATTACACAACTGATTCTTCCAACTCGCACATCTAACAAGCTTAGAAGCTTGTAATTTCTTTCATGAGACCTCAGAGTTATTAGTTAAATAATAATTGTTATCATAATCCTTTGAGACATTCACATGTATGGAATAGATCAAAGAAGGGTGAGAAAAGATTTCAAAAATCAAGAAGAAATACAAAAAGAAGTAAACTCAATGTTAGATTAAAAAACAAGTCTAGCACAGAGAAATATTCATCAACAGAAAAGTAACATTTCTCTGCTAGTCTTCCAGTGATTTTTTTTTTGAATTTATTCAGCTTGAGGGTCTCAATATATTTAGGCAGGTGATTAAAGAGTTTAATGCAGTGATGCATAGGTAAACACTAACTCATGGTGTTATGTTCAAGAATATAAAATAAAATAATAATGGTAAATTATTAATTTCTCATCCCACAGCTATGAAAGCTAGAAAGCCTTGTGGAAGCATTTCTTACTCTGGTTGTTTTAGAGTAAGAACTGTTAAGTTTTTTATGTTCGACTGCTTCATAAATACTTGATTTATGAATTCGTTTAGTCTCCATAATTGACTACTTTATTGGACACCTCTTTATTGGACACCACTTCATCGAACTCAACTGTCACTCTCTCCTCTCGATTTTGCAATTTTTTTCGTTTCACACCACTTGTTAAAGGCCGCATAAAAATTTTCATAAGCACTCTTACTGGACAAGAGAGATTCTTTGGCGCTTGCCTCTCCTGCACTATCCATTTTTTGGATTATTATGACGTTTGTCACAAGATTAACGAAGTGGACAACTTTATTCAGTGAGGTTGCTAAGATAGCGGATATGGTTACCAAGGTAAGAAAAGAAAAAGCACACTCAATGTTTTTTTGTGATGAAGCGATGAAAATATTAATTGCCATTTTCTGCATTGCAGTCAAACATAAAGCTTTGTATGCAACTCTTACATAATAAGGCTTATGGACTTGCCCGAATTATTGGCCTCGCACGCTTTGCTCGCTCTGCCATAAACTTTTGGACTCGTCCATAAAGACCCAATTTATGTACTTGTTACATAAATAGCTATTACCTACAGTGTCTATATTATGACCTCAACTCAAGCCAAAATCTATGTAAATTCCGAGTAATTTAGTCTTATTGGTAGATGAAATGATGTTGTTCAGATAGCGAATACTTAATTTTTGTTTATAATTGCGCAAAGCGAAGTACATGCACTATGTTAAACCGATGTTTATCATCGAGGAATTTCAATTAAGGGTTCGAATTTCCTAGTTTATTTCAATGTAAAAATTCGAGAGGAATAACAGATATTACACCATCATGAATTGCAGCATTGGCTACTGTTGTTCAAGCTCGTTGAACTATTAACTAATTTTCATGTTTTAGATAGTATGAGACTGAGAATTATAACATAATGAGGCCTGTCAACAACAGCGGAGGGCTCAATTTCCACTGGAATTTGCATGTTTGCAAGTTAGAGAAGGTGCCGGTATGATATAGCCTCGTATAACATACCGGACCAAAGTTTGTATCAAAAATCGATATCGGTAACTCTCGATTAACTAGAAGTGGTATCCCCTGCATCCGTTCGATCAGGGTAAACAAGCGAGTGAACTCGCTTAATTAAGCTGTTCCCCAAGAACTTATACGACTAGGATCCAACCTAGTATGAGCTCGCAGGAAGCCAAACTTTGTATCTGCAGGAACACTTGGCGAAGTGCGGCATTTAAAGTATACAGCAGCTGACGCCGTCTTGGGGTTTTCTTGTTGCGATTTCCATTTCAGACCCGATTTAGCGGAAAATACGGATCGTTTTGTCATACGGCGTCCTCATATTGCAAGTTTCATATTCATGGACGTGGCTAATGCTACAGAATAAAACGGAGCGACAAATTTCGTCAGCTGTGCCGTAGCGCCATTTCTAATGAAATACGCGATTGAAGAAACATGGGATGAGATATATGGGAAACCCACCGGTTGGTTTCGTACTGCTGTGTTTTATTCCATGACCGCATATCATTTATTCCGAGCAGATGGAAATGACATTTTTGCGATCTACAGATAACATTTTTTTGGGGCCGTATTGCTTACGATACGGAAACTGTGTTCCATATTTTCAATCCGGCTTGACAGCTGCGTTGTCCCGAATCACATATTTGGTTGTTTTGCCGAGGCGCTGAAGTTTCGGAGTTTGCTGACTGGAAGATACGTGTGGCTTTGAAAGGCTGCGAACATATTTGAGAACTGACCTTTCAAATTACATTACAGACGGCTCACACAGTAGGAATCATTCTCCTTCGATCTCAAAGATAATGAAGATATTCAATACCAAGATTACGTTGTAATAAATAATGAAGTGCTCATCGGTATGGTACAGGATTTTGGCGAAACGATAACGATTGAAATTATTGATTTTCGGTGCAAGTTCATCATGAGACTGAGACGATATTAGAAAATCGTTCCACGAAATCGGTTGCACTAAATGTCTTCGATAGCAGAAAAATTCGAGGCTAAAAACGTGGGATTTGCAAACTGGCAGTACCCGAAAGTTTCATGGGAAACTACGTCATCCTTTCAGAACCCACCCACGGGAGGTGGGAAGAAGTAGAATTTTTAATTTGCTTTGGACACGAAAAAGGCAGTAACTGGAGAAGCCTTAAACGGAAGGTTCTCAGTTGACTCGGGTTCGGTTTAAGGCTAGGTACTTCAGTGTTTGGAAGTACGGTCTCGAAGCGGAGACGAAAAAATGTTATTAGAGGACTAGCGTTCATCTAGTAGAGGAACAGACGCATCGAAGAGTGTCTCCCCGTTATACATTTTTTCCCAATTCCAATTTGTCTGCGAGCCAAATCCCATCTAATTTCGAAGTAATTCTTCCATTCAACGTTCCCATGAAAATAATCAAAAATTATAATTGAATGGTGTGGAAGATCAAGGATGAACTCCGCTCCCTAGGGCGACGTACAGGTAAATCGCAGTTAGCGTGGGAAACAATAAATTCGCTAAGAGGATTAGCGTTGAGTGCTCCGAGCTCAGGGCCAACTCGGAGGGATATTTCGAACAGTCAGTCCTCGACCATTCATAGTCTAATCTGCTGAACTGTTTCAGGGCAGATAGTGCCATTTCATAATTCTAATTCAGCGGAGGGTGATATTCAGATCTTCTTTCCTTTCATACGACGTTCTCACCAGACTTTCTGGTCTTATCAGAAAATGAAATTTTCTCTATTGAACTATTCGGTTGAATCAGCCGAGTAAACGGCATTAATGGAAAAGTATCTCAGCTGAGCATGTCTTTGGACTGCCTCGATAAGAGGAGCATTATTTTTTGCTGATCTCAATGAGGGAGTTCACTGAAATTCAGGAATTTCACTAAACAATTTCTGCTGTTTGTTATACCAAATATTACTTTCTTGATTTTACCGAGATTAGATTCATTAATAGAATCTTTGTTATTTTTTTCTTTTTCCTGGTTTAATCATTCGACTCAGAAGATCAGACTTTTTCTATGAAAAAAATGATAAAAAAAGAAAACTGAAGGAATTAGCATTCATGTTAGTAACTGGCATCAACTGAATCTCTACTAGTTTTTTCAAAATGCGTGGCTTCAACAATTGAGAAAAGAAATGACAAGTTTCAACTGTGAATACAATAACTTTACCAAAATTGAAATAATGTATGATTTCTATGACAAATTCTAATGGCATCTGTTACAACTGCTAGTAGTTCGAAGGTTGACACTCAATCAATATATTTTTGTTGATTTGTTCATGTTGTGCAAGGTAATTACCATAAAAAAGGGTCCAAAAACCATTTTGTACATAGTATTGAGTTCGTTCGATTACGGTATAACTGCAATACCAGTTTCATCGCAGGGAACTGAAAGTGATCCATCGTCGAGTATAACTCGATAAAGCAACGAATCCCAACGAGAATTTTTGTGGATATGAGTCCGCATCTCCAAATTCAGTTTTCATTCAATTTGCCGGTCTAACTTGATATACGACATAGTCGCGTCAGATCTGGATCGTCCTGGCCTGTATAAATTATCCCTGCACAAATTCGCTAATTCGAATTTGCAAGCTGCATACGATTGGCCTGGCACTCTCGTCGGATATCGGATGAGTTTATACTTCTCTTCTGGTATGTTACTCTGTACGCGCATACTACGTATTTGAGGGAGTTTTATGTGGGGTATTTGCATAGATAATAAAGGTTCATGTTGGTTAGAACGACAGTATTCGAGTTTTATGCTATGATTTGGTATGTCCACCATCACCTCATTCAAGAACAGAGAGAGAAGTCGAGAGAAAAGTAGAAATATTACTCCTCCTATTGCTACTGCCATCGGAATTCACTGAAATTGTTGTTCAGCCTCACTCTTCCAAAAAGTGAAATCACCGAGGAGTAGGTACCTCAGGGGTCGGTGCTTGGGCCATTGTTTCTCGAGATTTACATCGATGACTTTGAACATAATTTTGTTGCAGATGACGAAATTAGAAACAACAGTATGTGTGTAAACGAAAAAGCTAGAAGCTAGTGTTACCTAACACGAAATTTCAAATTTTATGAGTGCAGAAAAACGAAGTTTTATAATCAGACAATTGGCGATTGAAGTTCTGCGAAATTATGTAGAATATTATCATATTTCTCAGACTTTTGAAAAACAGAATGTGACCTGCCCATTCCATTGAAATCAGTTTTTTCCAAATAAGATTCTTTAATTGAAATATGAGGAATATTGAATGTGATAGAAACTCGGAATGCTTTTTTTATACTTACCTTAGATATTTCATTTGAATAAATTGTTTCAAACTTTATGGAATTTTGAATTAGATGTAATATTTTTCTATTCCTGAGAATTGGTTTTTTATTGAATGAAGATCATTTCTGAATTCAGATCGAATTTTGCAGAAAATTGTCTTTTCTTGAATTTCTTCATGCACTTCCTATCTGAAATGTTATACGTATTCAGTAGGTAGATTATCAAATTTACTGATTTTCCTTTTGGAACATAGGGGTTCATATATTTATATTAATGGATTCCGGAAAGAACAATCTTTTGATCATAAACGTTAAACACTACTCAGTACTCAGGTATGTTTAGCTATAAAGCGAGAGCTTTCGTAAAAGAGATTGTCACGATTCATTTTTCCATATCGTTGATTCATGGTACCTACCTCTGGCGCCATCTGAAAGTTGTTTTGAGTACCGCGGGTCAAGTTTCAAATTTCTGTGGTGTCCTAGGATTGATACTTTCCCGAGTAGGTTTTTGTTTGCTGTATCGAGTACTCTAATACGGTGCGTATGGAATATTAGCAAATTTCAGATTGCTTGGCGCCCTATTTTAACATCTTATGTATCCAAACTCAACATTCCTTACTGCTGGAAACAGACGTGTGTCAAGTTGACACCTTTCAAAATCTATTTCAACTAGGAACGGGCAAGTTGAAATAGACATGGTTAAATGAATAATTCGAAAGAAAAGCCATTCAGACAGCTTCAATACAAAAACTGATAATTCCCACTGCAGTACTCGACTGTATTAATTGCACATTTTCCAGTGAAAGCGGTGCAACGCATCTAAAAACCCGGAGAATTGATCCCAGAAGCAGAATGATGTCCACCATCGGCAAATCCCTGTTATGAATCATTTCATCGGTCCCACTCGCAGAAACTATTTCGAACATATATCGGCTGCGGGAAATAAGTACAGCTCACGCAGCATTAGTTCACAATGCCCTGTCCACAAATTGATAGGTATAAAATTCCATGCGCCTTTTCATGAACTCGAAACTCGTCCAGCAGAAACTATTCAGAGTTCGGAGTTGCTTTTATCACCGAACGCATTAACGTGATAATACGAAAAATGGTCGGATCCATCGAATAGACATCGTTTTCACATCAGGCTCATAGCATAAACCCGATGTTGGAAAACGGTGCTGCTGAATTGAAAATATGGTGTTAGGTGCAAGGATATTGGTTCCACACGAATACACGCTAATGAAATGTTCGGTTTTCTCTATCGGAAACAGGAATTCATGGCATTTTTCGATATCTCGATGGAAATTCGAAATTTAAATTATTTCTAGCTTTCGTGCAATAAATGTTTGCTTGAACTCTTTTTAACATTTTATCGACAAATGCCTTATCAACGTGTTCGACACAATTAAAGGTTTCGTTAGGCACATCATGCTGAGAACAATAAGATATCAGAATAATTGAGTACCGGGTTTTTCACTATAATTTGACCCCCCCTTTAACTTTTTTACTAAAGGAGATACAAAAAAATTTTTCATACAAAAATTTCACGAAATCAACTGAGGTTTTTCAATATGACTTCACGAACTGAAATATATACAAGGTGACCAACATATTGATGGCAACTTCATTTTTTCAAATGGAACACACTGTATATTTTCCTATATTTGGCTAGCTCTTTTTCCCCTAATTTCGAATATGTGACATATGTTGGTCTATCTCTCTTATTCTGAGCACCACAGAGTTTCAAATTTAAAGAACAACCTGTCAAGCTCAGCAATAACTTTTCAAGTGGCAGGCTGCGATTACTCAAAATGCCCGTTTTTCTCCTCAGTAACGATATGACATACGTATTTACATGTATTTACAAAATACATTTCGAGTAATCGCAGCCTGCCACTTGAAAAGTTATTGCTGAGTTTGCCAGGTTGTTCTTTAAATTTGAAACTCTGTGGTGCTCAGAATAAGAGAGATAGACCAACATATGTTACATATTCGAAATTAGGGGAAAAAGAGCTAGCCAAATATAGGAAAATATACAGGGTGTTCCATTTGAAAAAATGAAGTTGCCATCAATATGTTGGCCACCTTGTATATATTTCAGTTCGTGAAGTCATATTAAAAAACCTCAGTTGATTTCGTGAAATTTTTGTATGAAACATTTTTTTGTATCTCCTTTAGTAACAAAGTTAAAGGGGGGGTCAAATTATAGTGAAAAACCCGGTACAACGTCATTTTCTTGGTAATACTACCATATGGTTTTGTCATGTTGTCCATGAGTTTATTGAGTCTGCAGTGCTCTGTCCACAGCGTGTGTAGCCTTTCACAGACCTAGTTACACAAGAAACACAGACTTTTCCGAGATCAGAGATCCTAGAAAAATTAAAATGCATGTGAAATGCAGACTCCTATTACGAGGTCCCAATGTGCTATTGCTAAGCGAAATTCTCAATTAATACTTTTGGCCATTTCTCATTGCTAGCTCTCAAAGATACGATGAATCTAACCAAAACACGAAATTTTGAATGCGAGCTCCTGAGGATATCTCGAATGCAACCATTATAAGAAATTTCCATTGCGAGCTCCCAGGATATCTTGAACATAGCAAGAACAATAAATAATTTTGTCAGCGTTATACCAAATGTGAAGATTACGTCCATTTTCCGTTCATGCCTGGTACCTATCTGGGTTAAGAGCTTCATCTCCTTGATCTCAACTAGTAGACGTTCATCTGTTGAGTAGATGTGTACCGCGAAGCTCGATTTTGTTTAACAAGACAGGTAATATTTTGATATTACCTGTCTGTAGTTTCTTTGGAAACTACTATCTGCTTATGATTTCTGTCGAATCCTGTTTCCGATGTGAAAATATGAGACTTATAAAAGACTTCCTGAGACAGATTATCACACTGTTATTCGAGTGTAGGTTCTGGTTGATTGTACCAATAAAATGCACGGTTTCTTATTTCGAAATTCTCTGTACTTCTATATCAATTAATCGTTCATGACATCATGACATGTACTTTTTCTCCATAAATAACAACACGGAGTTTTTGCGCTAAGTGCTTTATTGAGAGACTTCAGCTTTCAAGAATATGATGATAATGGAAGACAACGAAGATTTCCGAGCAGGACCTGATTTTCTTGTGCATTGTGGAATTTCTGACGACCAAATGGTTGTCTCTGGCATCCTTCGGAATATCCCTTTCAAAACTAAGAGCATTAGACGAAGGAGCACTAAACTATTTTACTCGTCGCTGGAAAAGACAAATCGCTCTTTGCGATGTTAGCTGATGATGTCTGATGTTCCATGGAATTGTAAATATTTTCCACATTCAACTTTTATCGGCTAAACGAACGCATTGAAGATGAATACAGGTTGTCTCATTGAAAATGAAATCAAGACCTATTCAAGAAGACGAAACAAAATTAATACCATTTTTTGGGTAAATCTATTGAGGACACTTATCTCGTTTTTTTTTTAATTGAACTTTACCCTCCTTCCTTGTCACTGTACATTGGAAACCACTTTTTGCTCTGGAGTTCTTTCATTGCCAAAGCCAAATATTACGTTTGCCAATAATGGGATTGAAATAATGTTCACTGTCGTATTCACGAGGGGAAGATATTTTCAACAACATTCACCACGATCCATAATCGAAGTTAAGGATCTTTCAAATGTAATTTTCCAAATCCATCGATTGGACGTGGAGGATTCATAAAGAATTCTGCTCGTTTTCCATATCCAAACCCGTTAGTTTTTTATTTAGAGTTCTCAAATATCACGTGACTATAGAACGACAAACATGCTAGTAGGAAATTAGACGAAGAATTATTGATGAATGTGAACCAATAAGTCGAGAAGTCTTGGAAAGAGCGACTAACCTATTCATTGATAGGTTTGCATATTCTCAGGAGGTGAACTGCTAACATTCTCAATATTTGATGTGATTTTGCTCAAATTATTTTCCCATTAGTCCTGTTTCAATTTTTGCTGGAAGTTCAACAGCCTGATGCCTAAAGTGTCATAGTATTCGCGTGCAAAGTTATTGGTTTTTTCGTTTAAAATATATTTTTTTTGTTCCATACTTCATTTTATTTCTTTGAAAGTTTGATATGAAATTAAATCATTTCTGTAGACTATTTTTGAATGTATAGGGTGTTTCTTTTTAGATTGATACAATTTTAGATAACTGTGATTTGATAGAAGGTAGAAGCCAATAAGCAATTTATTGAAAGGAAGTCTTGTTGATAGCATCATTTCGAGATATGTTCAAATTAATTGGCCTCCAAGATCAAGCGACATAACTCTAATGGATTATTTTCTTTGGGGTTATGTCAAGTCATTCGGTTATACCAGAAGCTAAAGACGCTTTGGAAGCCATTATTAGTCGTATAATTGCTAAAATAAGGGTTGAAATACTCGAAAAAGTGGTAAAAAAAAATCTGGTCGAATGCGGTTCCTCAGAGCTAGTCGCGGTAGACATATGTCGAAAATTATTTTCAAAACATAAATGTCATAAGATTATCTTTGAAATAAAGAAAAAATTTGGTTTCAATCTTAATTCAAATGTGTTTTATTTCAATTTAAAGTTATATGACTCGAAAAAAAACACCCGTAATAACTATGAATATTTTCCAAAAGAATTTAAGATGCAAATTTGTTTGATCAGTAATATCTTTCCAAAAAAATATATGTACTCGAATTGTGACAGTTTTCTATTACGGAATACACAAATACTGAACTATGTTTGACCAAGTCATTTGTCTTTATCAGTCAATGAGGAAAGGTTTAATGAAATTTTGGCGATTTCTTCATGCATGAGAATATGTTTTATTTTTTTAACCGGAAACGGTGCCTCGTACAGCAAAAAGTCAAGAGACCGAATTTGCTCCAAATTGAATAAGGATTCGAATAGATGTTTTTATTGTCGGAAAAACCAGTGGCGTATCATTTTTGTATCAGAAAATATTCAGTCTCGCTGCAGTACGGACGCCACTGCGAAAAAAGAAAGGAAATGATATAATGCAAAAAATGCTCCTTGACGTCTCAAATTTCATAAAAATATTTTAAGCAGTGTGAAATTTATTGATAAAAAACTTTTTTTTTTCTATAATTTTAAAACCCCGTATCTCGGAGAAGAAACATTTCTCGACTTATGTTTATATAACAAACTAGGGCTTGTTTTTGATGTAGAATACGTGGTTGAAATTTCTTGGTTACGATCTGGACCACCCTGTATGATAACAACAATTTTCAGATACGGAGGGAAGTTTGTCCGTATGATACAGCCTCATTTATCAGATGGCTCATTTTTGCGGAACCCTTATCACAGTCGCCCACCTAAATAAAAACGTCAAATCTATCGGACTTACCCATAATTTTCGAATATCCCAACCTGCATCCGGCGAGCGCGAAAAGCGCGGCCAACGCGCGTATCACGTTTCGCTCAGCCGTCATGGCAATAGCCGTCTGCGTGCCTGTTGCCGCGTGCGCCGCATCATGACTGACGGGCCGGCCGTTTGCAACTCTGGCGACGAAGAAATAAAAATGATGGACGCAGGCGCTTCTTTTGTTTGGGTTTATGGAAACTATGCATGTAGTCTGTCGTTAAGTTAGGCCATGGAGGTAAAGGACATCATTTGGAGAACTTTGGAAGTTTCTGCAAAGTTCAACTCTTGCCGTTGTTCTTCGGGTGTTCTCCTTGGAGCATCTTTCATTGCATTGTATCGAGATTCCAAGTATTTCATCGGTATTCAGGAGAATGTAGGAATCGGAAAAAAGTTTTTGATTCGAGCGGGAATCGAACCCACATTGTCAGATTCCCGGTCTGATGTTCTTACCATTAAACTACCGGAGCTTTCAGGAAATCTATTATAGTATTATCGTGCAGCCAATGATTTCCGAAATTAACGTTGAAAATCCGATATTCGATTTCCCCTCGAAGTGAAAAGCTATTTCGGATTTCCAAATTCTTCGAAATACCGATTATATAATAGTTTATCTATGTTACATCGTGAACCCTATTCGGCATTACTGTCATCGCCACTGGTGATAATTCCTTACCTCTCTTCTGCTGTGTTGATATATTATGATTAAAAAACCTTTTTTCTAAAAGTCCGAATAATCTTCTGATCTAAAATAGTAAATCTCGTCGCAATTTGCAACATTTCTCATCTATTTATTAGTGCAAAAGCTAACAAGTGTTATATTGAACAATTTTCGAGTGAATTGCAGCCTAATTTTTCTCAACTAGGCATAGAAATAGGGTATATCCTTTAGATTCCTATCCTGAAAAAACGACTTCTGTGTGAGAGCTGCCTGGATTCCTGATTCATCATCATCTCATTAGGGTAAGTGCATTTTTATTTATAGGATTGTTTAATTTCAATATCAATGTCATAATCATCTGAAATTGGTTGCAATAATCATCTGCGATCAATTATTGGTGCCGAAACCAGGGATACCTTTAGATTAATATCGAACTATTTCATATTCAGTCTATCCTCTCACCTATATCTATTCATCTGATAACTCGATCGTGAATTAATTATTCAATTCTCCTCGAACAAACTTTTTCCCAGACGGTACCTCCAATTTTCATGGATCATCAACAGAGTTTCGTTTGAGTCTGATACATATTTCGAAAGTTTGGTTCACATATGAATTGAGTCCAATGAATATCACCTTTCTCAAAGAGAAAAAAACAAATAACTCGAGAAATACTGAATTTAGGAGCAAGAGCATCTGAGAGTTGTATCATTATTCTTCTTCGCAGAATCCAACGCAATCTTGAAAAATAGGGTTCTAATGTGAAAAGTTATGGCCAATTTTCGATCACAGTTCTCGACACAAAATTTGAAACACCTTGTGATGATATTTATGAAATTCAAAAGATGCATGGCCTTCCACATTCTTCTTCTTTGTCGTTCTGAGAACGGTTTACACTCGGGATTTTCAGAATAAGAAGAATTAACGTAATACTGACTAAGAATATTTGACTTATTTTTATTTTTTTTCGATATTTTCAAAACTATTGGAATTAATACAATGGTTAAAACAGAAATGTATTCAGCATTGAATAGTTAATAATATCAGAAACGGAAATATTAAAAAAAAAATTTTAACAAAATTATTTTCACTCCTTGTATAACTATAAATGCTCAGGTTCCAAAAATATTTTAACTTCGACTGCTTCATAAACACTTGATTCATGAATTCGATTAGAGTCCATAATTGAATAGGTACTTCACTGGACACCACGTTATTGGACACCACTTTATTGGACTCAACTGTCACATTCTTCTCTCGATTTTGCAATTTTTTTCGTTTCACCCCACTTGTTTTAGGCCGCATACAAATTTTCATAAGCAGTTTTAGTGAGTAGGAGAGATTCTTTTGCACTTGCGGCTAAATTTTTCACGCTTTCCTCTCCCGAACTATCCATTTTTTGGATTATTATGACGTTTGTAACAGAATTAACGAAGTAATCAACTTTGTTCAGTGAGGTTGCTAAGGTCGCTGATGGTTACTTATGTAAGAAAAGCAAAAGCACACTCAATATTTCTTTGTAATAAAGCGACGAATATATTAATTGCCATTTCAGATAATTAAATTTCTGCATTGCAGTCAAACATAAAGCTTTGTATTCAACTCGTACATAATTAGGTTTATTGACTTGCCCAAATTATTGGCCTCGCTCGCTTTGCTCACTCTGCCATAAACTTTTGAACTCGTCCATAAAGACCTAATTTATGTACTTGTTACACCTATAAGGTCTGTAGAGAATTTCGAACCATAATCCCAATTTTCAGATTTCAAATATGTCCAGTTCTCCAAAAGCATTTGATAGATACTCAAACTTGGGACACCCTGAATGAGTGATCTCAAGAAACGCGAGGGATTTTTGTGATAACATTCACATTCAAGTATTTGCTCCTGTGCATCATTCGAAAAGATGGTTTAAGATCCCGTTCAACACTGTATTAGAAAAAATATTCCGATCATGAACTCAAACTCTGGAATCAAAGTTGAAACATTCGTCTCAACTCCAGCAAATTTGATTTCTAAAATCGAATGTGCTATCTCTATACTTGCATTGCACTTTTGTTGTCATCCTCAAAATAAACATTGAATAGTCTCGGCGAAAAGTTGATACTCGACTGCGCTGTTTTACGTGGTCCACCCAGTATAGTGAATGAACTCTGAAACTGCTGCTTCATTGAGAACAATGTTATTCACGCCAATACTGCGGCCTACTTTCCACTCTGGGTTTATCTGAGCCAGAACTAACACAAGATCAGAAAGATCTTGAACAAAGCCATATTCTACAAAAGCGATGTGCCTGCCAGTTTGTATTCATTGGATATTGTGCACGTTCGGTTATGCAAGGTAGCTTTCATAATAATCATGAATATACTAGATGAGATATCGAGTTTCAATAACAATCAATAGCTACGGTATATCAAGCATTGTGTATTCAGAGCCTGAAATTCCTTCTAACCGTCGCATTGGCCATTTTGAATTTGGTTCATTCGCATACGAATATTAACCTGTTACACAGGAGAAGTTTTTTCACCTTCGGGTGAAACAGAACAGGGAATTGTTTAAGGAAGCAAAATAATCAACAAGCAAATTCGTAGCATTTAACCATTCCCAGATTGAAATTCTTAGTTGAAACTGCTCACACCGCTCACACTCTACGTGGAAAATAAAGATTGTTTCGAATGCTCACGAGCAATTTATGATGTCACCACTCGGAAAATATGGCATCATGCTGAAAAATATTCGCCGGAAATGAAAACTAGTCCGAGTTCCAGTTCACATATGGCCAGTAATTGAATTATCAATTTTTCAATGAGCATCCAGCATGAATTGTGGAAATGAACCGGGATCAGTAGAGTTGACAGCTCCTAATGTATGAATTATTAAGGGGTTTATGCAACCTCATTCGAATTGGGATGATTAGAATTACAAAATCCTGAAAATTCGAATTCACTGCTTCATGCGACATCTCTTCCACGAACTGAGAAGCTGCTATTGATTTCCTTGGGAAAAGGAGAGTTCTTTGTGGGGGAAGTTCTTCAATGTTATCTGTAATTTATTGCAGAGAATCTGTTTTTCGTGATTTTTAGCTCAGGTGTTCTAGATTCTGTAGAATTTTTGAATGTAGTTTACGAGGACTGCCAACCTGAACGGATTCAACATTGCTGAACCTGTCATTGAGATTCTCATTGATCTCTCCCTATTTTATATCTGTAACTACTTTCACATAGAAGGTAAGTATTGAAACTTTCATCCTATTCTTTCTTCAGCAGGCGATAGATCTTTTCCTAACAATTATCTTTGAGTAAAATAGATATCGAGGACATACGTAATGATTCATCGTTCAAACCATTCATAAATCCTTTCTGAATCCTATACTTGACGTACCATTTCCTCAAGATGTTTGCATTTTTAGAATTTTGAGACTGGAATCTGTGGTCCAATTTAATTCTGTTTCGTAAACACGAAAACCAAATCCCACCAGGTGAATCTGGTTGTTCGAAACGCTGATTTACTTATAATTTCAAAGCTATAGACTGGATCGCAATGAAATATTGCATTAAAAAAAATAATTTGAATCTACACGCAAAAATTCGTCCAGATCGATCAACAAGAACAGTCTTTTATCTCAGCTAATTATTGAAAAGATGGTCACAATATTTTTGTAATGACATATCCGAAATCATGGACGAGTTCTTTCACAGCTGGTGTCAATTTTCTTCGGGTAGCTACCAAATATTCCTGTCTCGAATTCCTCATCTTTTTTGAACAAAATTTCATTCGTCGAGAAAGAACCAATAAATAAAGAGACCACGCCCAATTGAGAGGATACTCGTGCTTTTCATTAATTGAAATAATTGTAACCATATAGATCGATTAGATATGATCAGATGAAGCTGAGGGATAGAAACTTTTGTGTGTAAATAGGTGATGTTCATTCCACACTCAGATATTTAGAAGCAGGAGTTCCCCAAGGATCCATACTAGGACATATACATACATGATATACCAAGAAATCCAAGATGCCTGCTCGCTCTATACGCGGACGATACGGGCATAGCAATTAGGCACAGAAATACAAAAATAATTCACAAAAGACTTCAAGAAGCTGCAGATGATATGAGTCAATGGTGTAACAGATGGAAAATCAAAATCAATGGAGAAAAGAGTCAAGCAATACTCCTTCAAAAGAGAAGACTGAAGATGGAATCGAAGATATCCATAGACAATAATGGAATTGAATGGAAGAATGAAGTTGAATACCTAGGAGTAATATTAGACAAAGGAAAGGACTAACGTGGAAATAGCACATTAAGTATTCAGTGGATAAAACGAATGTAGCAATGAAAAGACCATACCCGATTATAAGCAGAAGAAGCCAAATGAACAGAAACACGAAATTGAGGATCATAAAAGCAGTCGCCAGACCGCAGCTAACATATGGATCAACAGCATGGGGATATGCTGCGAGAACCCATATAAAGAGGATACAATGTACAGAAAACAAATTTCTGAGATGGGCATTAGACGTCTCCTGGTTTGTTAGGAATGAACAAATCCGAAAAGACATAAAATGGGAGTCCATTAGTACATTCATCAAACGAAAAGCTGCAAAAGCCTATGAAAGAGTTAGTGAACATCCAAATGACGACCTTAGAAGGTTAGTTCACTATGACCCAGCTGAATATGAAAAAACAGCGAGAATTTACCACAAAAGACCTAGAGATCAATTGCGAAAATGAAGATAGGTATAAAACTCGACACTTAGTGAGAGATATCCAATTGGAGGATGAACACAAATACTCATTATAAAAAAATGCGAAAGAGAAAATAACAGATAAGATGATGGAAGGTTTAAAGGCTTATGCCCGGAACCAACCGCAGGAGAGGTGTTTAGTCGGTAAGAATCCGACACTATACAGAAAGACTTGGTGTCTGAAGTAAGATTCACTTCTTCTAGAACAAAATAAAAATAAAAAATTGATGAAGAGAATGAGGTGGCTGAAAAAGGCTTTCAAAGTCTTCACGTTTCGCGGAAACCTCAAGGAATGCACAGGAGCAATTACTCAATTGGTATTTCTACCACAAAAACCTCGTGTTTTTTGGAATAATGGACAGGAAAAAGGAGGACCTGATTACTCGATTTCTCGAAATAGAATCTTTGACATGGGTCTTGGCGGTCAGTCCTGATTTACTGGTATCTCTGCTACCATATATTCGCACTATTTGGATTTGGTGCACAGGAAAATGATCGAAGAAATGCGAAATTACTCAGCTATTATGATCTTCTTCATTTTGGACGGTGATAGTCATTGGACCCGATTTATATGAAAACCTACCTTTTCGATTTTTGAATATGGACCAAAAAAATTTACAAGAAAACTACTCAGCTATTGTCTTGATTTTTCATCATTTGGTTTCAATAAATTCTATAGTAGCAATAAACTTGGATTATTGATATTCAACTTATAAATGCTGACCAATTGTTATTTTGTTATTTATACATGTAAAAAAAATGTTTCTCTGAGAGTACCAAGAGCGAGACGTGTTAGTTTGGATAAGGTTTATTCGACGAAGATTTAACTGAAAAACAAGACACCATTCCTATTTTTCAGATGAAGAAATGTTTCATTATTAAAAACATCTGTCTCTTCTTCCACTAGAATATGAACAATATCGAACATATCACAAAAAATAAAATACAAGGTTAAAGTTTTTTGAATGGTGTCCTCCTCGATTTGTTTATTTCATCGAAAATCAAAGGAATAAAATGCTCAGAACCAAATTCGTCGAAGTACATCTCAAGACTCAAGAAGATATTCAATCGCTGAACGAAGGAGTTGACTTCAAACGCAAGCTTAGTAAACCCAGACACTGGGTTCAGAAAACAAGAATTCAAATTTATATCATCTCTCATATATAAGTGTCTGTTTTTGTTGAATTTCCCATTCTGCAGATCCGTTTTCCTACGCCCTTCTTATGCAAATATTGGACCTCCAGGCTCCCTGGAACATCAATATTTACAATGAATGATTCAATTTATGTTATTTGACGAAACACATGGATTTCGCACTCCCTATCTAATCGTTTCAATCCAGAAACATGCGACACCGCCGCCTGGTAACGCTCCCAAGTGGGGCTCTCCAGATTGCCCCTTTATTCCAGTTATCTCATCATCTGAGTTTAAGCGGATCGACTCGGAGATAAACATGATTCCGGCGTCACATCTGAATGACAATGGAGTGCGGTTTTCGTCTGGAAAATGTTTGGTAGTTGAAACCGAAGGAGCTGCGAACACTCTGATAAGCTGTATAAGCTACTCCGCTGAACAGCTTTGGCTGAACGGCTGCTGGATGGAGCTTCCAAAAGAGCCTTCTAAATCTGCTCGACGACGATATATTGGATGCGTGGAGGCTGTTTAGATTCATACCGAATTCAATGATGGGCATAAACAGCGTGGAATCTATATCTTCCAAATTTATCCCGACTTATCCAATGAGCAAGTCTTCAAAGATTTGAAATACACCTCATGGTTGGAACGGTTTTATCGAAACCACTCCACTCTCGACAGTTATTTTCATTGACCAAGACAGCTGGATCAAATGAGGATAATATAGGGATAAGTTTACGTTTCGTCCTAGATCCGCTCGGATCGGATCGAAAGCTCCCTCTATAGGCGGAGCGGTCGGCAGTGAGTCGCCACAGATAGAATGAAAGTACAAGAAGTTCCAGTGGTCCTATGACACCTTGAATCTTCAATTTTTTTCGTTGAATAATCGGTAATAGGTCGAGTTCTTCACCGTCAAAGGTCTACATTACTGAAAAAAAAGGGAGTCAGAAACGATTTATTTTTTCCGATTGATGAAGGGATGTATGAGTGTATAAAGATAAAATAATGAAAAAATTTGTTTATAAGTATTAAATGCATGAAAAGGATATTCCTCATCATTTTTGGTTATTTTTCAACATTTCAAAACTACCAAATATTTTTGTGTTTTTCTATTTCAGTATTGAAGTCTTTCATTTAGTTAATGCAATGTCTATCTCCTTTTTCTTTTAGAATTTACCGTTTTTTTGTAAATGATATTACAAGAATGTGTTGTTTTCGCGAAATTTATTTCCTTGAATTTTTCTATTCGAAATGAAAAATATTCATTTTTCTCAAAGACAAGTCATCAAGGTTTGTTTTAGCCGTCGATTAGTGAAAACCAATTGTTAATAACAATTATGGATTTCAACATGGAATTGTATTTCTTTCAAATGACACGCCCCGCAGGTATCTCCTCCCAGATGACTGATAAAGGAAAAAGAGAGTATTATACCAAATTATACAGGCAGTATGATATCTAGTTCAGGGTAGTATTTCTTGTTATATTCCCTGTGCCCCAACATTTGTTCTATTAAGCTGAATAATCCAATAAATAAAAATTAATGCAATGCACTGCCATCTGGCGGTATACCTACGTTTCTTACATTGATGGCAAAAGACTCTTAATGGATTTCAAGATTTTTCAGGGTCCAGCAGCGATCCTTCGAGGCAGCAGATATGACGGATTCAAATTCGAATATTTGATGAAAGAAGGAGTGGACTGAATGAAATAATACTCCAATTGTTGGACACACTTCACAAACTGAAGTGAAATGATTAGTAGAAATTTTAGTATATTTTTTTATTTTTTCACTATCGATGATCATCTGAAAATATTCAACCCCTCTATACTGTATGTACTCATAATATGTGATTGTTGTCTTCAATAAATTATAAAATCATTTCGAATACATAATTGCATATACACAATTCCAGAGAATTTGTATGAATTAATTCATAAGCCTCTGAATTCTGAACACAATATTAATCACTGATACGAGATTCTCAATTAAATGGAATCCATAGTTATTGCAGATGCTCTTGAAACATCCATATTGTGATTTGATCCTGAAGCATCAGATGTGAAACATTTAATTGATAGACAGTTCATTTGGAAAACAGGAGTATATATTCTGTAAATTATCAGCAATGGCATTTTACCTCGTGCCTAACATTTCCGTTCAGTGTTCACGGTATAGAATATTAAAATGATTTACATCATTCCATATAATTGATTTTGATGAAGATGGATATAAAGGGTGATCCATATCGTAGTCCGGATTTATCAAACAGAACTGTCATCCAAACGTCATATGTTTGGTTGAAGATTAGCCATTTTATAATATGGATCATTTAACTATTGCTGAATGAGTGAAAATAATGAAAACCTTCTACAAAAATTATGGTTCTGTTTTGAGAACGTTTGATGCATAACAGGTAGATTATGGTCGATATAAATCGTGAATCCGAGCGTACAATTGATAAGACAGTGAAAATTCGAAAAGACTGGATATCTGACTGATATAATATGGCCCATACATAATCCAAATGAACACTCGACCGGAAATTTTGCTACTGTGAGTGAAAATGTTGATAAAGATTCAAATTTGAGCCTCTTTTAGGGTACGCTTACGCGTAATTTGCATCTTCATCCATATAAGATTCAGTTGACACAAAAACTAAAGCCGGCTGTCCATTCGTTGTAGAATTTTTACATTGCATTTTCTTCAGCGACAAAGCACATTCTGGTCATCAAAACAAGCAAAATGGTTGCATATGGGACAGTAGAAACCTCATGTAAGTTATTGATGTTATATTCCACACATGGCAAAATCCATGCATATTGAAACGAAAATTTTATGGAGTATTTTTTATTATTTCATCTCGTATATTCATTCAAAATGAATAATGCTTTTCTAATTATCCAAAATATGAGAAAAATAGATCGGATTTCTTGAATGGCTTGAGGTGGAATACTGGAATAATCCCAAAAGTCCCCTTATATCATTGATTTTCTCATTTATTTCAGCTGCTTCATCGCCAGTATGAATATAAAGTTCGCACATTCTCAATTCTTTTTCCAGCAGTCAGCAGCAGTTATTACGCCTAACTTATGGCATTATATATTAAAATTCGTGAAATATCACCATAGGACCTTTTTTAGGTGCTGGTCGTAGGCTTTCCAGACATCGGATCGAAATGAGAATATTCATAAATATTTGAGCATTGTATTAATATAAACGGCGTGGCTGTGCGAAGATTACCCATAGGCTTAGGTGGCATTTTCAGGCTGCTTTCTGTATTTTTTCAGTGACATAAAAACAGTTTATGTACAAAACAAACAGTAACAGTGTTTCCATTGATATAAGTGCTATTACCGAAAATTTCTTTCAAGAAAAAAGTATTTTTCTACCACTAACCTAAGAAATCTCCAATAATGACTAAGTAGTTTTAAAATTAGAAGTAATGTTTCTCTGTCAAGATGAATGATGATGAAAAAATGGGACACAAAAAGCAATATCGTGAAGTCAGGAGCAGGAGTTCGTATCCCTTGCAGGTAGAATTGCATTTACCAGTTCAAGAAGTCAATTGGATGAAATTATTTGAGAGCTGATGTCAAAGAAAATTGAATATTTTTCATTATTCCTGTATTTCATACATGCATGAAGTTTATCACTGGAATGATCTTTTTATATAGGTAACTGAGACAGATAAATGATATATATCTAATGGAGCAGTAATGGATTTCAGCTTTATTTTACGTTGCAAGTATTGTGCGAGAGAGCAAATATGGACCAAAATGCTTGAGCAATATTTGAAGCGTTGCTGAGCTTTTCAGAAAGGAACAATGTTCCTTGTTTGATTGGGAAATAAAAGCATATGAGTGCCCCTGGCTCAGTGGTAGAGCGTTGGAATTCGGACCCAAAAGTCCGAAGTTCAATCCCGAGCTAGGAAAGAAATTTTATAGTCTCGGTAGGGGCCACCATTCTCACTGTTGGTATATGTAATTGTGCTCTCCTTGTTACATGTCTGTGACAAAACAGGGAACGTAGTACATTTCCATTACTTAACGGTTCTTTGATATGTTCACCTGAAAATGCTTGTGGATGCGAAGATTTTTCAATGATCATGTGAATAAACCAAACAATCGCTGTATGTGATGGAACCAAAAAATTTAACTTAATGGAAAAAACGTGACGAAGATAACTGGCCGAAATGGTAGAATTGGAATCTAATCTTGTTCCAACTCCCATGATCTATTTAAATCTCAAATCGATCTGCATGAGAACCCTAGATATACATCTTTTCGCATCGAGCATAAAGCTGAATAAATAACCTACGTTTTCAATTAAATTGGAAATCCCATCGCCACCGAGTGGAGTCATGAAGTATAGATCAATAGCCATTCATCAAGTCGATTTCTGTTCTTGAAATTTAATTAAAAATTCAATCCGGTCTGAAATAAAAGGGCGGAAGCGGGCGGACACCTAACCGATCTCATTTTGAGCAATCATCCGAATAGATTATGTAAAAACTGTTGAAGGAAAATGGTATGATCGGCTCTTATCTCGGTGATATTTCTGGTACGAATTGGAATGGAAAGGTCGGATGAATAAATTTCCGCAGGATCGTGCAGGATGATTTCCGCCGCGGGCTTTTTACATTTTTATTACATTCTCATGTGTGGAATTCGGTACATGACGGAAATATCGATGGTTCACAATGAAGGGCACTGAAAAAGCCAGTTCATGAATTTGACGACGTTACTCTGTAATATTTAATGAGAATTCTTTC
The DNA here is from genome assembly GCA_910592335.1 of Adalia bipunctata. Lineage (NCBI taxonomy): Eukaryota > Metazoa > Arthropoda > Insecta > Coleoptera > Coccinellidae > Adalia > Adalia bipunctata. Next base: position 6,350,877 of record OU342955.1, on the reverse strand, counting down.
CTGCGCTGAATTCGAAGAACTCGAATTTATTATTATTCTGTTATGGATGAGGAGCGTTTGTTCAACAGGGCCTGTTCAGAATTCCTTTTTACATTTTCAGCCATCCTCGATAACAAGAAGTTGATTCTGCGAATGGACTTTATCGGTAACGAAGAAAACCCGGAACTCAGTGGTTAACCCACAATCTTCGACTCTGTGGTTATAGTTATAGTAAAGAGGGGTTACAGTTCACTGCGACCTTAAGGTCTATTGTGCCCCCTATCAGAGCTGTTATCATCGCGCCTCCTACAGCTCGCCCTCCAGTTCCAGAGATTTGATGAAATCCATTATCTGGGATGGCTTCAAGGAGGATAACTCCCCACTTCTACAAGTTTCTTGTCCAAAGCATTCTTTCCTTTGGCTTGCAATGGCATAGCATTCCGTAACCATGTGAATAGGAGTTTCTTTCTCCTACCCACAAAATCTACACTCATCAGTGTCCGATAAACCCATTTTCAACAGATGCTTCTTTAGGCGACAATGTCCTGTGAGAAAGCCAGTGAGTATATGAAGTTGGTTTTTACTGAGATCCAGATATTTTTTGGATCTAGCAGTTTCAAAGTTCCGGAGGAACTTTTTGGAGTGATCCATTCCTGGAAGATTCCGCCAGAGTTTTTCTCTTTCGGTTTTCTCCTTCAGCATAAACTGCTTCTTATAGGTGCATTTTCCTATACCACAGAAGGATTCTGGGCCAGTGAGTGGCGTTTGTGCGCTCTTTCTGGCCAGTGTATTGGCCTCTTCGTTTCCTACGATTCCCGAATGACCAGGAACCCAGATTAAAAAGACCTTATTCTTCTTGCCTACCTTATTGAGTTTGTTTCGGCACTCCCAAATCAGCTTTGAGTCAATGACGTAGGAGCTCAGTGCTTTGATAGCAGCTTGACTATCTGTATGAATCTGGACTGCGGATCAGATCTCACAGATTTCCCTTTCGTGTGTGCCTTGCTATTAGCAAGGCTTACAGTTCTGGACTGCGGATGGGATCGCTCCCGCCGATCTGGTCTGACGGGATCATTGAGATATATGATCCACGACAATACACGTACAATTGATGGATAAAGAATAAATTGTGTCGACTCCTTCGATTTCCACACTCATACATTCATTGACCTAATTACTCGCGCAAAGCCATTGAACTTGAATAAGAGATATACAGGTAGGTATTTCTTACATTCATAAAAACAATTATCATGTGAACAGAAGTTCTATTTGAAAATCGATGGATTTGTTCCACAGTAAGAAACACACTTCAGTTGGGGAGAAATCAAACAAACGTCCGCTATTTCTTTGAGTTATTTCACCGAATAATTTATGAATCGAAGCCAGTCTGCAAGAAAATCCGCAATTTCATCATATTGGCCGTATCAGGAAGGAGATATTAAAAAACGCGTCGCCTTTGTTTTCCTAAATGGGTATATTTGTCTTCCGGGTCCCTGGAAAAAGAGAGTTCGGCGTTTCTCCAAGGTCCCCGATGACCGCTAAACACGCCCGATCGCCGAGATATATGAAGACAATTTGCCGTGTTTTATAAAATATTTTCGGAACGCTTATATGAAACATTCCAATACGCCGAGGTTCTTGGTCCTTCCTCCGAAACGGAACAATATTTTCCAGGATGCGGAACGAAGGAACGATTCGATCGTTTTTGTTGGATGATTTAGGAAATCGCATACGAAAGACTGGAAAGACAATGGAGTTCTGAAATTTTTAGAACTGAGTGAAACGAAACATCGACCTATTTCACTGAAGAAGAATTTTGAAGAGCGATGCCAAGGTTCGGTAACAGCATAGGTTAAAACATTTTGAAAAAAATTCTCTTTATTCAAGCGGTACCTAAATGTTGGACATATAAATTAATTTTTTAATGTTTTACAGTTCTCTCATTGCAGTACCTTGTGATGAATGACACGAACGCAAATATGAATCACGATCCAATTGTATGGATAAGGAATAGTTCCAATGATGAATTACCCTAACATTTCGGTAAAGATTCACTGTTCTTTCACCTTGAGATGTTTATCCGCTTCTTAATCCCATGTTACTATAAGTTCCATGCAATTTACACAGTTATTGTATACATCGCCATCTAATAGCGATAATATCAACTATAGTACCTTCACGACTACGCCATTAACCGTAGCGACACCTAGTTGCCCTACTAAAAAAAAAACATGTCCTTCACAAGCAAATTTTTCATCGAATTTTTGAGAGTTTCAATCTATTTTATAATGACCAGGCCGTAGACGAATCCACGAATGAAGTTTCATAACAAACAGTTCATCCGATCTCAACTTATAAATGGTGTAACCAACAACTTTGTATTATATAAATATATATTATTGCTTACAGACTGAACATTGACATTGAATACAAACAAAAATTTTAATTCCAAGTAAATATCAAATTAATGGGTAGTTTACGGACCAGTCCGAAATTAAATATGGCAAAAGATTTTTGGGGGATAAAATATCCTGATACCCAAATTAATTTTCGCACCGTCCAAATAAAGAGAGAACCGACCGACGCAATCCTGAATGACTAACTGGGTTATAAATTTTCCGCGGTTTTACCTAGCGGGCGGCCAGCGCCTGATGGCCATTATTCTCTTTTTCCAGGGCCCGTCTTGGAAGCGAGTAGATAAATTAGGCGAAACGTTCGACGTTATAAAAATTTATGAAAAATATCCGGTACGTTTTGTGGTCGATTCGAACACAATGGGACACGCACGTTGTTTTTGTAAGGTGAACGAACACACATTGTTGCGGCAACACAGACGAGTGGATGTTGATTTATGTAGGTTTTTCACATTCTTGCCCAAAATGATGTAAAATCTGTGTGGTTATGAATGAAAGTTTGATATAGATGGGTTTGTAAAAATATTTCAGTACTGAAAGGCTGTACAAGGAAATAGGATGTGTTGAGGTCTTCTTCAGTACTACTCCTTTGATTATAGAAACTCTTCTTTCTGTTTGGGTGGCCGATAGAGTCTCTTGTTCGCTGACAAAGTTACACCATTCACCCTCACTTCACTGTACGTTCGCTGACGATACAGGCATAGCAATAAGGCACAGATATACAAAAATCTTCGTATATAAAACAAAGTTGTTGGTTACACCTTTCATAACTCGAGATCGAATGGACTGTTTGTTATGAAACTTCATTTATGGATTCGTCTGTGGCCTGGTTATTATAAAAAACACTAAAACTCTGAAAAATTCGATGAAAAATATGCTCATGAAGAAAATGCTTTCCTTTTTTTGAATAAGGCCACTAGGTGTCGCTACGGTTAATGGCTCTTATCTAGACACTGTAGCGTAGTCGTGAAGGTACTATATTTGATATTATTGCCACTAGATGGTGTTGTTTACAATAACTGTATAATTTGCATGGAACTTATATTAACATGGAATACTATTATTACCAGATCAAAAAGCGGGCAAACATCTCAAGTTGGTGGAAAAGTGAATTTTTACTGTAATGTCAAGTAAATCGGATTTTGATGATCTGCATCAATCGTGAGTTGTCCATTTTCATCTTTTCTCTTCATTTCTGAAATGTTTTAGAATTTTGGTAATAAATATTATGTTCAACAATTATTGTATATCGAGAATTATTTTCATGTAAATAACAATGTCATCAAAATTTTGTATATTTTAAACTTCAATTCCGCCTAATTTATCTCCTGCTTGAGAAAATAGCAACTGTGGGTTTCACAAAGCACTATCACCTGTTGATCAGTGATCGGAGCTTGATCTAGAAGCAACTCGATTTGACAGTTCAAAAAACAGAGAAACAAGCCGTTGATCACTGGTTATTACGATTTGTGGAATCCACCGTTAGTATCATTTAGGCGAAACAAAGTTCACCAGACCAGCCAGTAATTCATAAAAGACTTCAAGAAGCTGCAGACGATATCAGTCAATGGTGTAACAGATGAAAAATCAAACTCAATGGAGAAAATAGTCAAGCAATACTACTTCAAAAGAGAAGACTGAAGATGGAATCGAAGATATCCATAGACGATAATGGAATAGAATGGCAGAATGAAGCTAAATACCTTGGAGTAATATTAGACAAGGGACTAACGTGGAAACAGCACATTAAGTATGCAGTGAATAAAACGAATGTAGCAAGAATGAAAAGACTATACCCGATTATAAGCAGAAGAAGCCAAATAAACAGAAACAGGAAATAGAGGATCATAAAAACAGTCGCAAGACTGCAGCTACCATATGAATCAACCGCATGGGGATATGCAGCGAGAACTCATATAAAGAGGATACAAAGTACAGAAAACAAATTTCTGAGATGGGCATTAGACGCCCCCTGGTTTTCTAGGAATGAACAAATCCGAAAAGACATAAAATGGGAGTCCATTACTACATTCATCAAACGAAAAGCTGCAAAAGCCTTTGAAAGAATTAGTGAACATCCAAATGACGACCCTAGAAGGTTAGTTGACTATGACGCCGCTGAAAATGAAAAAACAGCGAGAATTCACCGCAAACGATCTAAAGATTAATTGCGAAAGTGACGATATAGAACTCCACACTTAGATAGAGATATCCAATTGAAGGATGAACACAAACACTCAGCATAAAGAATGCGAAAGAGAAGATAACAGATAAGAAGATGGAAGGTTCATAGGCTTATGCCCGGAACCAACCTCAGGAGAGGTAGACTCAAACCCGAAGGCTTGCTGACAAATGCCACGTGTCATCACGATATAGATGGACGGTGTTGGGTTCTCTAGTTGTGCACAATGGTTACATGCCAAAATGGGACCACCCGGTTTTGAACAGCGTTTTTTCCCATGATTCCTTTCAAGTTCTCCCTCATTTCCACTCAACAATGCTCTTCGAAGCTCCACTTCCTCAAATCGAGTCTCCAGAAATAATTAATGTTTTATCATGTTTCGATTAAATCCACAAGAGCGCGCAAGATCGAACAATTACCTGTTCCCATGTTATTATTTAGTAGCCCAAATGATGAAGCCCTTTATACCCTTTCATCGATTGTTCTCTTTCGAACGGCGACCTCCAGAAACCCCACATAAATCAGCCGAGCCAGTTAACGGCAACCTCCCGGTCTGGAGGAGAACAGACACTCTATTCAGCGGGCTGGATGGCCCCGTGCAACTTTTGTTCTGCGGGCGCGAGCCTCATAACAGCCATTAAGTTATCGCGTCGTGACTTATTGCCAGCTTTATACCCCATTTCGGACGTCCCACCTGCGACTTCATTTCAATAAAATACGACGGCGCACTTCCGCCCGGTGCATCCAATTCAATTATGTCCCAGAGGTGAAAAAAAGGTTCGAATAACCGGCCCGATTGGACACATCGGCGTTCGAGGGCGCTTGAATGTTTGTTTATTTTAGTTACTCTGAAGTGCCACGAGCGATTTAGTGGCCATTGGCTATTTTCGGCCGCCACCGCTTGGAGGATAACACTCTTGTTGCAATCGGATCAAACGGCATTTTCTGTCCATTTATATTGAAAATTTTTTGACAGTTCTTACAACAAATCCAATTTAATTTTGTATTATATGGAACCATTTCAGCCAATCATGTCAACATTACATCGAAAACTACATCCAATGCAATTTTCAATCCTAATGATAACACGATAGATTCTTATAAAATTATATAATAGTTCCATGGCAACATCATTCCAAACAAATTTCAAAATGTCACGTTTTGGTAATGTTAAAAATATAAATGAGCTTATCAGAGAAAACATTCCCAGAAATACTTCCAATAGCCACAAATATATTTGGGGAATATTTATAGAATTTTGCTACGAACGATCATACGAATTGAATGAATGCAGAAGCTTGGAAAAATTGGCGTTTATACTCAAAGATTGGGCTGTCAATATGAGAAAAAAAGACGGAACAGAATTCAAAGAAGCAACGGTAAAGACAATGTGGAATGTTTCGAGCAAACTCTCATAAGAAAAGTATTATAAGGTCTATGATTAACCCGTTTAATAATATAATATTTAAATCAGCCCGAGATGCCCGCGATGCAATCAGAAAAATATTGCAAGCAGACCCAAGTGAACGTAAATCCAGTTCAGTTTCGTTAAATTTGTCTGAAGTTAACAGAATAATATTGCTATGGGATGAAAATACTAATGAAGGTCTTATGCGTAAATTTTATCATATTGCTGCAGTAGAACTAGCGTAGCGAGGAGGAGAGGCAGTTGCTTGTTTGGTGAATTTTTTTCAAATCGAGAAGAATAACGATGGTTGTCCAACAAATCGCATTGAATACAATCCGGTATTCAGTAAAACGTGCCAAGGTGGTTCTAAAAGCTGTACAAGTAGTAAATGGTTGGTTTCCAATAGTGAGAGACAAAGCTGCCCTGTACGTCTTTTTCATAAACTGATATCAAAACGAGGCGAAAATATTACCTCACCACGACTATTCTTAAAACCAAATCGATATTGGAAAAATGAAACTGACAAATGGTACGATAATGTACCTGTTGGAAGGAATACCATAAATAAATGGACTGACTATGCTGCCGAAGCAATTGGCTTGAATGTCAAAGACAAAAAGATAACGAATCATTCAAATAGATCAACAGCTGTCAGTCAATTAGCAAAAAGTGGTGTAGAGGGAAAACAATTGCTGAAGATTACTGGTCATAGCAATCAAAATTCCATCAAACCATACCTAAACCACTCAGCTGTCAGCCTTCGGCTTCGGGCTGTTACCAATGAACGAGCCCTCGATGGTCATATAAAATTTTCTCGTCTATTATCAAGGTCCTAGGGATATTACTACTGAAAACTATCTTCCAAAAATGAAGATAAGTCGACATTTTTTAGTGAACATGTTGAAACAAAGGATCCTAAGCAATGAAATGATATAATAGATACATACACCCTCAATAACTTGAGGGGCCGATATACTCTGTCCGACGGCACCGATTCTCCATTCAAAGAGTGCCTCTAATTTTTCCAAATTCACCCCCTCAATTTTTCACCTGAAAGCTTGTTTTTTTTCAAATTCTTCTGGAATTTCAGACAATTCTCTGCGATTTCGCAATTTCTGGAAGTCTTTTCAGTATTTCCATCATTTTTTGCATTCATTAAGCGCCTATCCAAATATAATTTTTCTTTAAGATATAGAAAATCGATTTTTCGAGGGCACTCTAATGAATTTTCTGAAAAAAATTGATGAACAACCCCCGAAAAACGGTTATGAAGTCAATTTTCATAGACTCTCAAATTCAACCCGATTTTTTCATGCGAAAGAATAATTTTTTCGAGTTGAAGAAATTGGAGTGCCCTCAAGACATCCTTAACTTCAATTCTTGTTCTTATTGATCCTATAATTTTTATTGTAGGAAAAAAACCAAAACAAACAATAAGGTGATCAAAAAGTGTTAAATGCCTTTTTTCTCTTCATATTCATCAGAATCTGCCCTGCCAGGCCACACGCAAAGATATTATTGCTTTAAGAAAATTTAGTTTCAGTATTCTGTATTGCAAAATTCTAAGTGGTGCGTTTTATCAGTTCTTAATAAAAATTACAAAATGGTTTACACATTGAAGGAGAGAAAGGAAATGCTGAAAATTTATTTCCAGAACAATGACAATGGGCCACTGCGTTGATTTTTAATGAACGACATCCTGATAAAAATGTTTAGGTATCATTCATTTATCATTCTGTTGGTTCATAAATTTGAGGTAACATGATGATCAATTGTAACCAAAAAACATAATCGCACGCGTACGAACGGTTGCGGATGAAAATGATCAAGTTGCCGCATCAATTGGCCAGCTAATGGCTGAACGGGAACAATGTGGAAGTGTAAGAAAGTTGTCACAGCAAACTGGATATTCGAAGGCAAGTGGCCATAGAATGTAGAAGCTGGCTAAGTTCCATCCTTATAAAATGACACTGGAAATCTCAATAGTACAAGGAATAACCTCTTTAATTTTTGTCGCATGTTCCCATAACACCCTGTATAATAATGGTCACCAACTGAATAAATATTGACGATCATCCTAAAGTGTGCCACAACAGAATCATTGAAAGACACCAAAATCTAAATTGGATCAAACACAATAGGTGGTCGAATTCAATTCTGTACGTCCATACAGCAGTTGATCCAGCACGATAACTCGAATGCCTCAATTGAATCAGTAAATAAGCAACATTAGACTTAGGAAACCTCAAATAAGGAGGTTCTAATAATTTCTCTGGATAATATCAAGGAACCAGAACGTTTTAGCATTTTACCAAAAAAAAACCTGAACTTGTCTGGGATACGACACGATGTCTCTGACAGCTGCTGTCAATTTTTCTCGATTTGTTTCTGAAATCTGGCAAATGCGAAATCTCCTATCATCACGTCCGTAATTTTTTTTCAATTCGATAATCATTATCGAAACAATCACAAGTGATACCTTCGAGTCAATGTCTGACAGTTTTGGTCCAATCAATCCTGTGTTTCCGTTGTGGTACCTGAAATTGGATATTGGATGGGAAGTGACGTCGGAAACTGTGCGTTTAATTTATTGCCAGGCTGTTTCACGCTAATTTGGATGATTTATAACCACTATTGTAGATAGATTAGGTTAAGAATATTTCGTAATGTGACAAATGAATCATCGATCTTATCAGATCGTTCAGGACTAATCAATTCAAAACTTAAAATTTTATCACCTAATTTTGTACTCATTCGCCAACCTAAAACCCTTTTGAGGATGGTATCCAAATAGGGGTGGGTACTTTAAGAGAAATATTGATTGGTATTGGATAAAATATATTAATTTCGAAGAAATATCTGCATTGAAATTACACCAGTTATGGTATAATATCGATTCGACCAAAATATGGTGAAATTATTAATTTCGTTTATATTTATTCTCTACAACGAAAATTAGAAGCATAATGGATCATGATTACAAAGACTTTAAAACCCAATATTTCCACAATAAACAGCATCATTAAATGCGAAATATTACATTACCCTCATGGCGTATAACATGAAATTGTTAATTCAATCGAAGTACTGCGCTCATACCATATCCGAGCATGCAGATCATTGTAAATATCAGGGGTTGTTAGTACAGATAAACGCATTCAGATCTTTGATGTTAGAGTCAGATGAAACTTTTTTCAAACAATTTTCAATATCTTTTCTTGTATGTTTTTAATATCTCCAAATGTAGGAGAACTAGTTGCCGCACTCTGTATAAGCTTTTTAGTACCGAAGTAATGAACGCAAAAACCGCCAGGTGTAGGGACCAAGCAGTTGATAGGAAATAATCAGAAGGCTACGTCAATTATTGTAAAAAAGCAGAAATACACAGGGTCCTGCATTAGTGCGTTCTTCTTTCATAGCTGCCGAACCAGACCTCTCAGAGATTTCTTTGGGAGGTAGACCTCTTGCACCTTCATTTCTGCATCTCAGGAAATTATTTTCTGATATACAGGGTGTCCCCGATAAATGTTATTCAACAAATGGATGATTTTTTTAATGGATCAGCCCATATATTTTCACATATTTTCAATGACCTTCATTACCTCTTTCACGACGCAAAATATTAAGGACATTTTTCCAACAGTTCAGATCTTATTCGAAGAAAACTGCGAAAAGGTGAGGGAAAAGCAGTTCAGTAAGAGTCTTCTGACGATTTTCAGAAGCGATAGTAACATGAATTTGAACTAAAAGTTTTTTAACTGAAGGATTTGCGTTGACATGGTTCCCAAACGATCAACCTGTCATACAGGGTGTCCGTTATTAAGGACCAAATATGAAGAACTTATAAATTATTATTTCTCGATTTTTTCGAATAGAACACCCTGTATTTTTTTCCACAATAATGTAGACAATTGAATACCTTACATTTTCTCAGAAGTAACCTTAGGATTATTTCAACCTCCGCATCCAGCAGACACGAAAAATGATATCGCAAATGAAAATTTTATTCGAATAATAACATAATAAAACTAACGGACATTCAAAAGAGGTAAAACAATGAAATAAAACTAAATGAATAATTATTGACAAACTTCAAAACCTTCCCAGAATCATGTTTTCTGAGCATCATCATAAAAATGATATTTTTTTTTCGTACAAACAATTCATATTGATCACGTTTTCAACCAATTATATCAGTTTTTATCGTCTTTCCAAAAAAAATATTGATCAAGTTATTGCTACTAGAGCCCAAAGATACTTTCGAATACAGTAAATCAGTATGAATTTTTGTTTCCTATCAGGATATTGGGCAGCATAAGTTCGACTTCCTTAAAAAACAGGTTCTGTGGCACTGCCCTAACATGAAAATCATATCAACCATCCTATTTTTCCCAAAAATTCATACTGATTCACTGTATTCTAAAGTATCTTTGAGCTCTAAGTAGCAATAACTTGATCAATATTTTTTTTGGAAAACCGATAAAAACTGATATAATAGGTTGAATACGTGATCAATATGTATTGCTTGTAAGAAAAAAAAATATCATTTTTATGATGATGCTCAGGAAGTATGATTCTAGGAAGGTTTTGAAGTTTGTCAATAATTATTCGTTTAGTTTTATTTAATTGTTCAACCTCCTTTGAATGTCCGTAAGTTTTTATAATGTTATTATTGGAATACAATTTTCAGTTGCGATATCATTTTTTGTGTCTGCTGGATGCGGGAGTTGAAATAATCCTGAGGTTACTTCTGAGAAAATGTAAGGTATTCAATTTTCTACATCATTGTGGAAAAAAATACAGGGTGTTCTATTTGAAAAAATCGAGAAATAATAATTTTAAGTTCTCCATATTTGGATCTAATTAACGGACACCCCGAATATGACAGGTTGATCATTTAGGAACCATGTCAAGGCAAATCCTTCAATTAAGAAACTTTTAGTTTAAATTCATGTTACTATCGCTTCTGGAAATCGCCAGAAGACTTTTACTGAACTGCTTTTGCCTCACCTTTTTGCAGTTTTCTTCGAAAAAGATCTGAACTGTTGGAAAAATGTCCCTAAGATTTTGCGTCATGAAAGAGGTAATGAAGGTCATTGAAGATATGTGAAAATATATGGGGTATCCATTAAAAAAATCATCCATTTGTTGAATAACATTCAACAGGGACACCCTGTATATCAGAAAATAATTTCCTGAGATGCAGAAATGAAGGTACAAGAGGTCTACTTTCCAACGAAATCTCTGAGATGTCTGGTTCGGCAGCTATGGAAGAAGAACGCACTATTGTAGGACCCTGTATACTGTATAGGTGTTGAAGTATAAAAAAATCAACATCGCATCACTGAAAATATTTCAGGTCGGTAAAGCAGCGTTTCCTTACTAAGAATCCCAATTTGAAAGAAAATCGTTGTCCGTGAAATTGTTCTAGTATCTTCTTAAGATATTCTTTTAATTAGCATCAGAGCTTCCAATTTTCAGAAGAAATTCACTCAACGCTGTAAAGCATGACATGTTCCACTTTTTTCGTACGACTAATGATACGAGTGGCCTTCCACCAGGACAGCATCATTATCTTGCCCCTTTCATAAGAAACAAATTGGAAACAATACAAGAACAGCCTCCTCTTCTGGGGATCGGAAGAATCAATCATTCAGAGATGACAGTGGACGCAAGAAGAGAGTCTCTACGTGCCCTAAATGGTATAAACTCACTTATGATAAGAATCCGTTGCTGTAGGTCAAGAACTACAGCTGCGCGTGCGCTCGTCCTGCGATTCAGGATTCCCAAACAAGTTGTGGCGTCCCGGCGTTAGTCTGCACGCGTCGTGGTGCCGAACCGAGTTGCCGAAAAGATGCGAGAGAATATGCGGTTTTGCGCGGCTTTCACTGCGATCGTGGTTTTTACAGGGTGTTTGAGAACCGTTAGGAGTATCATGGATCCGAATATAGGTGAGGATAATGCGTCAAGGATGGACAATGCATGTTGTATTTCAGGCAAAAATAATGCAGCATTCAAAGCAAATAAGCGAGGCCTTGAAAAAAAAATCACATAATTTGGTCATATTCTGCATGTCAAGTTAGTGAAATGGAGAAGCTAAACTCTCACCATTTGTTCATATTACTCATGAAAATATTGATATAAAATATATTAATTTTTTCAAATACATTCGTGATATAAATCAGAATACAATTCAATTTCAATTCCAGATTATAAATTTCTCAAATGCTTAATACACGTTCTGAAGTCTCAAAACTGTTACTCTTCATTCCGCAGAATTTGAGTTCATTTCAGATTCCCAACAGTACCACAAATTGGCGACGAAGTTTTTCTGATATTCCCTGCAATCAAAAATAATATCAAATAGACTTGCGGACTATGATTTTGAAGTTTCTATTCTGAATTAAATTAAGTCGCACACAAAATTTTCTAGGTTGCGAAAATAAGTGGAAAATATTATTTCTTTATATCTCATGAGAATGCTTCTTCCAGAATAAAATTTCCACAATAAATATATCACTTCTCAATCAATGAAATGAACCTCATGGTTATCAAATCAAATTTATTCACAAAAAGTTACTACACATAAGGTAACAATTAATAGTCAATAAAGAGCCAAAATTAAACAATAAGAAACACGTTTAGAAAATTTAGTTAACCTGTATAAATTAACATGATTATACATACAATCTTCTCTAGGAAGAAATTTTCAATTTACCAAAATACTGATAGTTCTCACACCATTTTCCTATCAAACAAAATTACTGGTAGCTTGGAAGGTTTGAACTTCTTCTTTATCTTATTCCTGATTAATCACTGGCTGCTTTCCAGTAGTCGAAAAATCTGATTGAGAAGTGAGTAAATATTTGGTTGATTTATCAAACGAATAAATATTCCAAATGGAATTGGAAATCAAACATTGAGATAGAAAACTTTCCAGCACAGGAAAGGAAGTGACTTTTCCATTCATGAGATATAAATTCACCAACTAATCCATTTATATTCCGTTCTCTCTATCGTATCCGAACATCTGATTAATGTTGAGTGCTCTATATCCCTAGATCAGTATATGTATATCGACTATTCATGAACTTCACAAGTCGATCCTTTCGGAGAAGGATTGATATTTTACTCCAATACAAAGAGAACTATTCGATCTCAGACCTCTCTCAGAAATAAAAATTCTCCAAGGACTTGAAGGAGCATTAACTTGGATGTTGAATCAATTCGTTAAAAACAGGAGCAGCTATGGATGCAGCATATTTATTGGTTGGTTTCAAATATGTTTCTGAAGTTATTATCACAAATAGAATGGATTTTCATTGTTTTACTGTTTCATCGAAGAAATATTAAATTACTGCGAAACTTATATATTTGGTTTCTGCTGTTGCCAATTTATGAAAATCTTCATCCTTAATCGTTCTTCGATACTGTGATCGATTTCAAAAGTTTTTTTGCTGAAATCACTACATTTATATCATTTTTTTGATTACCTTATGCATTTTCCTTTCTGAAACGCAAAATTAAACTTACTACATACATACATTTTTTTTTCAAAAAATTGAAGATTTATCTATTTCATTATGAGGATTTAGAATTCATATTTGATAATTAGCTCATTTGACATCAATTGGCAGTCTTCAATATATGAATCATCTCTGAAACTTGGAATTTGGTAGTTTACAAAATTAAGAATTTATTATTTTGAAAATATAAATATAAAAATAGGAAAATTCGCGTCCATTTCTCTCATTTATTATTTTGAGTTTATTTGTAAAACTGATATTTTTTCAATTTTTTTTTTGAATGACGATTATTAATTATACGAAAATCAAAGAAATGAATAAATGTATGAGATAAGAACTTTGAAGTATCAAGTATGAATAAAAATAAAAATATGAACTCCGAACAACAATTTTTCTTCAAATCAATCTTTTGATCATGTATCACAAAGTATTTTTCTGAATACCTAGGTTTCGAGTCGATGTTTGATTTTCCGATTGTAATGTTTGAATCATTGTGGATTTGAGAAATTAGAGATTCCACCTAATTGAAGCTCAAACGATGTCCATGACATTGTCTATTCGAGACCATTATGAAGATGAATAGAGCAGAGGCTTTGGAAATTGTCATGTCTCTGCAAGATTCCTTTTCTATTGACAAGTCGAAATCATCCCTTGATGAAAAAAAAAATGTCAAATACAGAACAGTCGGATTCGCATGGTCCGGATGTTCTGTTCATTCATCCTAGTTTATATGATCCTTTCTTCCTAGCTCCTTAGGGAGCATTCTACAGAATAGTTGGTTTCTCGCTCAGCATCTCGAAGATATTATTTCCCATTCCGGTTGCCTCGAATGGAAAAAGCCTATTTTCCGGAGCCGATGCGCTAAATAACTGTTCGTTTCAATCAACAAGATCGATAGCTGTCCGGGCCTCTTCCACTTTCTTGTTTTCTTACACTCAGAACCAATCATCCTTTGGATTTTGATATCGCGAAAGTCATTTTTATTTCATCAGAACGTATGTTTGGTTTCGATTCAGGTTATGGGTATGGATATTTGAGTATTGAGTATTTGGCAATTTTATATTAGACTTACTGTGGAAGTTACTTCATGAATATTTTCTCGGAAACTAACAAATACCTCATATTAACTTTATTAAGAATTAAATTCGTTATAATGGACTCTATTTATGTTTATGTTTATACTGATTACTCCTAGGTCTCCCGAGGAGACCCCTCAGAAGCTTGTAGCTTGTGCGAGTTAGGAGAATCAGTTGTGTTCTGTGTAGGCTTTGTTACTGTGTCCTTACGCCACCTTAGGCACAGCACTGTTAATTTTAACCCAACAGTGAATGGAGGCCCCTACCGAAACTAGAAAATTTCTTTCCTAGCTCGGGATTGAACTCGGACTTGCCGGGTGCGAGTTCAATGTCCTAACCACTGGACCAGGAGCCCTATGTTGGATTATATCATTCCATATTTATGAAATTGTTCCTATTCTATCTCTTTTTTCACTAATTCTTATATCTCAACAAGTACAGCTCGATAAAAAAATTGATTATTTCGCTTAGAAACGTCACATAGCGATCTATGAACATGGAGAATGAAAAATGAGCTTGTTTTCTAAACACTCTGTAGAGTGAATCAGTGACAGGCGAGAATATTTTATAACACTCAGATATTCATCCTTGTATATAAGAAAGGGAGTAACTACACCGGCATATGGACAGTTGAGTTTTTGAGGAATCAAGCTTCATTTATTAAAAAAACTGCTTGAATCGGCCAAAGGGTTCAAGAGAAAATGAACGGCAAACTCCGTGTGTGTATATTTTCATATTTATGTACCGAATATTGAGTGCACCTAATATTCAATATACTCGGTAGTCGATGCGATTATGAGGTTTCAAATATCTCATAATTATTCAAAAAATTCTGAGTAAGCGATAAAATGTCATTTTCAAATTGTTGTCATTACCAAACGAATAAATTTCGAATCTGTATTTGCATACATAAACGATATATTTTTTAGTTTCATTGCGTTGGCAACACAAGCTGGGGGCAATATTGTTTGATGGAAATTTATAGTGATCAACAGTATGTTAACTGTATATATGGCATGTTATTTCTGTCTTTCCTAGTCGAAAGATTTATTTATTTTCCTATCCGAATATTGTGACTAGAATTAGTCAATGAGAAACGACAATATATCCGCGGGAATATCTACATTTGATGCATACATTGTTATCGAATTGCAATTGACTAATATTCATAATTTACATCTCATTATAGAGGGGGTTCCGAATTGCGCGGTTCTTTTAAAGATAAATGAAATATAGAGGGCGTACTGAATTCGTCTGGGTATTTTGACATTCGAGAAGTGTGATGTATGGAATTTTTAAAAATGGCTTAGTACACGATACAACAACGCGTTCAAATTGTTGAATTATTTTATGAAAATCAGCGTTCTTTGAAAATTGTTTTTAAGAATTATGGGAATTTTATGGTTTACATAATCGTCCATCTGAAAGCACTATTGGCCGAATTATTAGGAAATTTCAAGAGACCGGTTCGGTGGAAGACCAAAAAAGTGAAAAATACAGTCGTAGCGTTCGTTCAAAAGAAAATATTGATTTGGTTCGTGAAAGTGTTGCTGAAGACCCTGATATGTCCATTAGACGACGTTCACATCAAGTTGGACTTAGTGGGTCCACAGCATGGCGTATTTCACACAAGGATTTAGCTCTGAACGCATATAAGGTTCGAATAATACAGGAACTTGAGGCATTAGATCATTTAAAAAATTTCCTGGACGAATAATCTCAAAAAACGGTGATATCAATTGCCCACCAAGATCATATGATTTGACACTGTTGAGCTATTTTCTATGGAGTTATGTGGAAAGCCAGGTCTGAAAGAATAATTCACAATCGAATCCTGCACTGAAGGTTGAAATTATTCGTCTCATTAGTGAGAAAGAGCCTCAATTATGTCAAAATGTCATTGAAAATTTTAGCAAAAGGGTGGACGTCTGTAGAGCTGCAAGAGGAGGCCATTGCGCAGATATGAGTTTGCGTGCACAAATTTCATAACTGATACTTCAATTACCAATAAAAAGTTTTCGAAAATTGATGCAAATTATGTGTTTTATTCATTCTAAAGAAACCGCACAATTTGAAACACCCCTTATGTAACCGGATTCGCTAGTTATTATTGCGGGTTCAATTGGCCATACCTGAAGGTCAGCAGGATTTTTTGTAGCCAGTTCCATCTACTCAAGCTGTATCTATCTTATCAGGCCCATCAGGATAAACAAAATCTAATATTTTAATTGAGGCCGGATCCTGCACCAATTTGCAACTTTTTTTTTTAAATTTAAATTATTGTGTCTCGGCAACTAGGCCATTGACACAGTACAATATTCTATTTTTACATTACAGATGAACAAAAAATTTTAACAAAATATGGATATTAACAGTATTGATCATATGTGATTGTACAGTTGAAAATCCAAATTTTGATAACAAATTATTTGAGGATCCAATCGGAATCTGAAAATTTTCCGAAGAAAAATTGTGAAAAATTTGAGCTACTTAGAATTAGTCATCCACTAATTCTCTAGTATCTGTATGTTTGTAGACTGTGAAAATGAGTATTGAAGGTATTCAGTAGTTTTTGGTCGACATCATTCGTGGCAATAAATCAGCTACATTTTCCCAATGATTGGAATCCGCAGAAGTGCATATGCATGCTGCGAATCCCTTGATCATTCGTTGACCGAATCATTTCTAGATTACCGAATTTCTGGAACGGAATACCGAAGAGTCCATTAAGCTGATTATTTCGTTGTATCCGAACCGTACCTGTGTGCTACTAACTGGCAGAAAATTGCTTTGCATCGATAGCACTTCACAAAGCAGGTCCGTTCAGTGAAAAGCACGAAATTTTCGTACCCGTTCCCTGAGTAATGAGATCGAAAAAAGCAAATGTATTGCTCTGATTCGGCCAAAGAAGAATGTCACGCTTCAGGAAATTTGGTTCCTTTCGGATCAGGGTGCTGTATGCGGGTACAAGATTGTTGAAAATAATCTTCAACTCCACTGGAGATGGAAAGAACTAGAATCTTGTGTTTTTTTGGAAAATCCTCATCATTTTTATGAGAGCTTACTTTATGTATATATTAGATGCTTTCCACGGAATCACCCGAGCGGAGATTGTGCCTTTTTTAAGGAACATGAGTTTCGAAAGGTTCATCCGCCTTGGTCCGTTTTTCCTGCCATAATTGTTCTGCTTCAGACCCTTCGTTTGGAATCAGCAAGCTTCGGAGCATTTTTCAATCCTCAATCACAGGGCCTGGTGAAAAAACAAATAAACTTAAGAAGGGTTTTGCGATATTTACCGCTAGGTCACGCAACGTACTTCATTTCAGCTCGCACGTGCCTAGTGCGGCTTCGAATTTCATTAGGACGGGATACTTGTTTGTTCTACCGAAGACGAAAATACAGGGTTTTGGAATTGATGGAATCCTGCTGTCCCATATCGAAACATTCGGGAAGATTGGACCACCAGCGATCGTATTTGACATCTCTTTCGTGATTATGAAATCTGAAGTTTTTCTTTCCTTATTTTATCGTTGAATATGAAATATATCACTCGTAAATATGTGAAAGGTGTGAGAATTATACCTGTTTTGTACCTAGGTTAGTTCACCTAGGTTGTTCGGGTTTTATTTTTGTACCCTGATTAGTTTATCAGGATGATGGATTACTTGCATGTTGTTATCAGTACTTGATAACAACTACGAAGAGGATGAGGAAGTGGTGAAATGTGAACGCACTCTCAACAACAAATAAACTGTATTTTTCTTGTTACCTCAACTCAGATAACAAGTACGGAACGGATATACAAATATTATGTATTCAAGTATGAATCTACCTTCTATATGATAATTTGATAGCAAGGGAGCAAGGGTGTTATGATTACGAATACTATTACTTTTACTTTACTTCATTTACCGACGATTATAAATTCAACCTTTTACATGAAAATGTGTAGCAAGGAGGAATTATGATAATTAATACAAAAACTTTTCTTCTGATTGCTTGTCTCCGTAACATAGGTTTTCAAAGACAAGCTCGTAAATAAGGGAGGTTCATTTCCTCAGACTAAAAGTGGAAACGATCAACAATTGATTGGATGTCAGAATCGAACAACGCCTCGCTAAGCCAACAAAGTGCTCTTATTTGCCATTTTGACTATAGTGGGGAAAACAACCCAATTTCTGAAATATAGACCAATGAGGACGCTTCGACGATTTGCTACTCCCTCCTGACATGTACCTATTTCCCAGATGTGACTTGAACCGCCATGAATTCACCACATGTTTAATTTTATGAGCCTTCACTGCGAACAAAATGAAGGTTCATCTGACATGGTTCCTTTCATAAAAAAAAAACCGGATGAATCTCCTAAACTTGACCTTAATTATTGGGTTTGAGAAACCTTTCAATAGGAACATAATTGGTTGAAAAAAGGTATTTTATTATTGCCTTCCAAGGGTTCGATCTCATACGGTTAAATCAATACAACATTTTTGAAAAGTGGCAGCTTCTTTCTGGTGAACAAAGGAGATGAAAATCTGTTCCAGATGTTGCGAAGTGAAACGGAACAATACCTTATACGTTTTTATCATTTATGTGAAACAAACGCTCAAAATGACACTATAGATTAATCGTATTTACAGAATTTGATAATGATGGATATGCCATCAGAGCTTTTTCACAAGATATCCACATTTATATTCAGACTACTATCGAACTTTTCATCCAAATATCCCATGGCGAAAGTGGAAGTTCCATGTGTACGCTAATCGATCAACCTACATACATATATTAAGTAATTAAAGCGAGTTAGCTAAGTTACTGAGAATGCATCTTGCCTAGTTTGATTATCTCAGCCCAGGTGGATCATGAAGGGAGAATATATTAGATGAAGTCTCACCTTGCAACAAATTAGTATATCTCCGCACAGTTTAGTTCGTCAACCGAGCATAATTGCTGGATAACCCTCGAGATATGTTAAGTTAGTTCGTTAATGTTTACAACTTTCTTCTAGGGGTTCGGATTTTCCAATACGAAAACAACATTCGAACAGAAAACTACTGGTAAATTCATAATTTGAGTGTCTTACTTCATTAAAATTTTTATCAATCAATCATTAATTTTGTAGTAAGTTTTCACAATTTTCACATATTCAGCAGTGGATGAACTATCCTCAATATCCACTTTTCTCTTCGAGTAAACATATAACACTTCGGATGACAGTTCTGTTTGGCATATGTCAATGAAAAGAAGAGGATGTGAAGTTGAGACTACGACATGGATATCCTAGAATATCATGAATTATTTCGGGTAGAAAACGAAACGATAATAACAATATTTTATGCTTTAATTCCGATCGCAAATTTTTCCTCATTTTTTCGTTATTTCTAGAATAGGGAAATGTGGAAGTTCTGTTCTATCTACCTTACTTCAGACGGACTTCCTCTTTATATAATTCAGCTGATATCACCGAGGCCGTCTAGTTCTTCTCTGAGATATCCATTTGTCTTGAGATTTATTGAATAAGTTTGAACGTTTCATTGTATACACTGAAATATAAATTAAACTCCGTGAAACGAAAACTTTCTACACGCTTTGTCGGATATTTTACAATGTCACCGAGGAGTTACCTGGGAAAATGGAAACAAAGTGGGTTGGTCGTAAGACTTCTCAGCCTAATTCCTCATTCAATTAAATCAGATCTACTTGTATAGTACAAACGGATGTTTAACTGCGAATATTCACTTGTTCATCGTCAGTTATGATTATGATGAAATGAGTAAAGCTTTTTTATTCGTTTCGTATCGAATTTTTCAATTTCAATCCATTTTAAATTAACTTCCAAAGAAATCGATACTTGAAATATTATGTTTACATTTTAAGATGTCAATATCATCTCGGCTTCTTTATCCGTCCTTCAGTTATATTGCAGCGTTGGCTGGAACTTTGTATTAACACAACTTTACTCGACCCGGATCCTGCGCCAGTTTGTATCATTAATTAAATTCGGATTCGGTCCGACTATACTATATTAGGGTGGGGCAGAAGAACCTATCCGATTTCAAATCCCTTTTTCTCAGAAGAGAGAGCAGGTAGAGTAGTGGGGTGAAAACCGTTAGAAAGCTGGTTTTATGCCATAAGTCAGTAGTCAACATGCCTTGGTCTGGTGAACATCGTGCTTTTGTTATTGAGCGGTTATCGAATGCGGCGGTTCGATAATTGCTACACAACGTGCTTTTCGAATTCATTTCGGACTCGAGCGTCATGATCCTGTTCCACATCACGCTACGATTAAAGTGTGGGTGTCAAATTTTAGACAGACGAGTTCAGCATTGAAAAAGAAGTCGCCTGGACGTCCCAGGACAGCAACAGGACCTGAAAACGTGGCCAATGTGAGAGCCGCGATTGAACGTTCCCCGCGTCGTTCGGCGCGAAAACATTCGCTCGCTTTGGGGATTTCCAACCGCAGTATTCGGCGAATTTTGCACCGGGACCTCAAAATGCATCCCTACAAAATGGTTGTTGCACAGAAATTAAGTGAAAGGGATTTTGAAACCCGTACGAACCTGTGTCGCGATCTCCGAGAACTGCCAAACGACGATGTTGTGCTCTTCACGGACGAAGCCCATTTTCACCTTTGTGGCGCCGTAAACAGGCAGAATTTGGGGTTACCTCAAATCGAAGGTTTACCAGCATCGACCAAGGACCCTTCTTGCTTTACGAAGGGAAATTGCTCGGGCAATTGAAGAAATTCCTGTGGAAATGACGGTGAAAGTCATGGAAAGCTACCGCGAGCGCCTAAATAAGTGTATCCGCTCCCAAGGACGACATTTGAGTGATGTGCTTTTCAAAACTTAAATTTAAAAATGGCATAAAATTTGCGATATGTTAATAAAAAAAAATTTTTGACAAGCTGAGTGGTTTTAATTTTAAAACGTTTCGAAATCGGATAGGTTTTTCTGCCCCACCCTGTACAAGGTGGGTCTGGTACATTCGCAGGTTTTGCATGATTCCTCGGTTATAAGTAGGGAGACAGGGTCATTTGGTTCTCGCGACACTGTGTCACTTTTTTATTGAACCAAAGATAACGCGAAGTCATGTGCCTCTATACATCGCCACATTTTCAAGATTTGATTTCCCTCTATTTTCCTTGTTTTTCTAATAGACAGGAGGAGTATCTGACGCGTGTATTTTTTAGCTGTGAATTCTTTTTTCGTTTTCAATTTTTACGAATTCGGCTTTGAAAAATGTGAGTATCAGACATGATTACAACAACAATGCAATGTCTAATTTCTTTGACAGATTCAGGAGACACTTCAGAATATTCAGATAGATAAAGTAACGTTGCAAATCATTCAGCTTTCTCCTTTGATAGAAAACGTCTCTGGCCACAGCTGTCTTGAGGGGCCGTTATACTCTGGCCGACGGCAACGGCACTGATTCTCCATTCAAAAAGTGCCTTTCATTTTTCCAAGTTCAGGTCCTCAATTTTCCACCTAAAAGCTTGATTTTTTTTATTTGAAGTTAAAGGATGTCTGGAGGGGATTCTCATTTCTTCTTTCTGATAAAATTATTTTTTCGCATGAAAAAATCTGCTACGGCACCGATTCTCCATTCAAAAAATGCCTTTCATTTTTCCAAGTTTACGCCCTCAATTTTTCACCTGAAAGCTTGACTTTTTCTTTAAATTGAAGTCAAAGGATGTCTTCATTGCATTTCAGTTTTTTCTCTTTGAAAAAATCTTTTTTTCGCATGAAAAAATCGGATCGAATTTGAGAGTCTATGAAAATTGACTTCATAATCGTTTTCCGGCGGTTGTTCACCAATTTTTTTTTAAACATTCATTGGAGTGACTTCGACAAATCAATTTTCTGTATTTAAAAAAAATTCCGTTTGGGTAGTCGCCCAAATGATGCAAAAAATGATGCAAATAACGTAAAGACTTCCAGAAAGTGTGAAATCGCAGAGAACTGTCTGAAATTCCAGGAGAATTAAAAAAAAATTAAGCTTTCAGGTAGAAAATGGAGGGTGTGAACTTGGAGAAATGAAAGGCACTTTTCGAATGGAGAATCGGTGCCGTCAGCCAGAGTACAACGGCCCCTTAAAGACTGCTCTTGCGTGGACGTAGATCTATTTATCATCTATCTGTACCTTTTCAACTTCAAATTGGGAACTATCAAAATCATATTGGAAACTAACATTTTCAAATTGAGAATAATCAAAATCAGATTGGGAATAATCAATTTCATATTGGAATGACATCCATGTGAATCAGATCTTCGAATTACTCGATATGTAATTAACTCTCGAATTTGTCAAAAGTAAGTAACGAACAATAAGTTTACAATTTCTTTTTCATAATCATGCCTTATATGAAAAAAAAAGCTGCAGATTCAATGAAAAAGCAGGTAATTGCGGTATGGAGACAGAATTTCGTCTTCAAAGAATGGAAAATTTGATAAGAAGGAATATATCAACCATTACAGTTAGTACCTGTACAAGATATGTGGCTCATATCCAGAGGTTCATACCTGATGTTTTGAATTTTTTGAATATGAGAGTTTGAGCACAAACATGAAATTTTTTAAGTAGGGGAGCGAGGGGCTTGTTGTAACAGGGGCAAGTAGTAACAGGCTCTTTTCACTAGGATCTTAAACTTTTTTAGCGGATTTCTTTGACACGATTTTACCTATAAACCGTGCCGCATAATGTTGCCATAGCCTGTATCCCGCCAGCCTGCGCAGTGAGCGGAAGTGTGCTCGTGCTTCATTTTTGCCAGGTAATATAAAATTGTACTGTCGTAAAATTTTGGTTTGCGTAAATATTTTCGACTGATTTCAAACTTTCTGTTCATTATTTCTATTCAAATTTATCTATCTTGGATAATGTGTAACAGTTTTTAAGATTGCTAAATTGTTCGAATAGTTATCTTGATAAATGTTGAAAATCATACCATGGGGTTAGTTGTAACAAAATCCCGGGGCTTGTTGTAACGTGGTACACATGCCCCAAGTTATGATTAGATACCTAAAATTTTTTTTTTTAGAATGAGGGTGTATAAAAAAAGTTAGAGCGGGCAACACAAAGCGAAGAAGTGATTTACAAGTGCCATGATGATTGAAAGTAGTGTTTAACTGAGTAAAACTGGTAATTACTCAACTTCTAGGTGTTGATTACTTAAAAAGTGTATTTAAGTTGATTTTCGATAAGAATTAGATAATACCTACTTTGGAAAGATGTTAATTTCGTTAAAAATAAACAAAGAATAAATGATCAGAGGTATTATTGTTGTCTTTTTTCGTCGTCACTACTTGTCCCAGTAGACGTTACAACTTGCCCCAAGCACGGGGTAAGTTGTAACACCGCACTTCTTCCAGAAAATAATTGATTGTGAAATAATGACCGATAGTTATGGTATTATTTTTACTTGATTTGGTAGAGGAAGAGTTACAGCATCCATCCATATTCATTCGGTAGCAGTTTAATCAATGGATCTCAAGATTTATCACTTTTCATGAAAACTGTTACAACAAGCCCCTCGCTCCTACTTTTTACACTTTTTGAATATTTGAATATTAATAGTTTTTTCTTCATATTTCATCAATATAAAGATCTTCTGATCACGCCTGATCTTGATTTACATAGCCACGAATGCCGTTTCAATTTGAACATGATTATTCCCAATTTGAATGTGTTTATTCCCAATCTGGTTTTGATTATTCCCAATTTGAATATGTTAATTCCCAATTTGGTTTTAATATATCCCAATTTGAAGTTGAAAAGGTATAGAATCTCTAGGCTTAGTTCAAATTCGAAACTTCGTCTACTTGCCAAGTACGCAAATAATTGCGTACTTGCCCAATATACGAGTGGTGGGAGTCCGTCTTTAGAAGTATGACAAAGTATGACGTACTTCCATTTATCGTTTGTTATAAATTTGAAAAATGACGTTTCACGAATAGAGTAGTCCTAGCAGTTCATATGTTAAAGCACGAGGTGGAATTGTCAATTAATAGTATCTAGTATTTTTCAACCAATATTGATAAGGAATAGGTTAGTTTTATAGAAATGATTTTATGAATATAGGTATTCGATATTCGAATATAAACGATATATTCAAACTTCATGGTAATAGTCAGATTGAAAGTTCACTTTTCAACGTTTGAATGTTCAAAGCGGTATTGAATAAATTGATTGAATTCCCACATTCCTATCACCCTGAAAAGCTTCATCCGGTGTGCGTCCAGCATTACCCGACAAGATATGTTTCATAAATCCAACCGAAACCAGGTTTAAATGTAGACACCGCAGCAATTATACTCAATTAGGGAGGAATTTTATGCGTTTCTATAAATCTGCGGAACGACAGTTATTGTACCGTTCATATTTCGGTCGGGCCATTATCGTGAACATCATTTTTGAACGATTAATACGGCCTGGAATCGGCAACTACAAGCTATTCCATGTACCAAATCCCATTTCGAATCGCTCATGACGAACAAAGCGATTAAATACTCGCGACAAAAGACGCGCGGGTATGGCTTTCGGTCTATTATGTTGTGAAATACGCCTCGGCTTCGCTAGTAATGCGATTTTGAAGGCATGAGCCATTGAAGTGACCGCCAGAGAAATACGTTTCGACTCAGGGAAGTATATTGTTCATTTGATTTTAGAGTTTGTTATGTTACGAATTTCCAGAAGGTTGAACGAAATATTGAATCGTTTTAAATGGCACGTAAATAGTTACAGAATGATTCTAATGAACGAATTATGGAAGAAAAAACAAGAAACACGACTACAAAAACATTTAACTGAAGAGAAAAATACAATTTCTATACTAAATCACCGATTCTCCATTCAAACGTGCCTTTCATTTTTCCAAGTTCACGACCTCAAATTTCCACCTCAAAGCTTGATGTTTTTTCAAATTCTCCTGGAATTTCAGACAGTACTCTGCGATTTTACACTTTCTGGAAGTCTTTTCAGTATTCCCATCATTTTTTGTTTCGATCAAGGGCCTATTCGAATGGAATTTTGATAGAAAATTGATTTGTCGAGGGCATTCTAATGAAATCTCAAAAAAAAAATTGATGAACCACCGCCGATAAACGATTATGAACTCAATTTTCATAGACTCTCAAATTCAACCCGATTTTTTCATACGAAAAAATGATTTTTTCCAAAAGAAGAAATTGGAATGCCCTCAAGACATCTTTCAACTTCAATTTAAAGAAAAAATCAAGCTAATAGGTGGAAAATTGAGGGGCGTAAACTTGGAAAAAGGAAAAGCACCTAATGGATGGAGAATCGGTGCCGTAGCCGATTTTTTCATGCGAAAAAACGATTTTTTTCAGGAGAAGAAATTGAAATTCATTTTATCTATATTCAATTCAATGGAAAAATCAAGCTATTAGGTTGAAAATTGAGGGGCGTTAACTTGCAAAAATGAAAGGCACTCAATGAATGGAGAATCGGTGCCGTAGCCGATTTTTTCATGCGAAAAAACAATTTAATCGAAGGGAAGAAATCGGATTGCTCTCAAGACATCCTCCAACTTCAATTAGAGACAAAAATCAAGCTTTTAGGTGAAAAATTGAGGGCGTGCACTTGAAAAAATGAAAGGCACTTTTTGAATGGAGAATCGTTGACGATTTTTCCATGCGAAAAAAATAATTTCATCATACTTTAACTTCAATTTGAGGAAAATCAAGCTTTTTGGGTGAAAAATTGAGGGCGTGAACTTGGAAAAATAAAAAGGCACTTTTCGAATGGAGAATCAGTGCAGATTTTTCCAAGCGAAAAAAATAATTTTATCAAAGAGAAGAAATCGGAGTGCTCTCAATACATCCTTCAACTTCAATTTGAGAAAAAATCAAGCTTCAAGGTGAAAAATTGAGGGCGTGAACTTGGAAAAATGAAAGGCATTTTTTGAATGGAGAATAGGTGCCGATTTCTCCATGCGAAAAAATAATTTTATCGAATGGAATAAATCAGAATGCTCTCAAGACATCCTTCAACTTCAATTTGAGGAAAAAATCAAGTTTTCAGGTGGAAACTTTAGGGCGTGAATGAAAGGCACTTTTTGAATGGAGAATCGGTGGCGTAGCCTTCGGCCAGAGTATAATGGTGTTTCAATAAAAGCGATTGATTATAGTGTTCAATAAAACATGAATAAATCCCTAGCTGATTCTAACCTCAGAAATAGAAAAAATCGATTATATGTGTATCATGAACAAAATACAAGAATCGGAATAAATAAAAAATTAAACTACCTGTCAATTTGAAGAACATAGCCCTAGAAAATGTTGCATACGTAAAACCAAAAATGTATAACAAGATTCCGTCAAGTCTATTTCTAGACCTTTGTTCATAAAAATCACAGAAGTTTAATGTATCTTACTGAAGGCTTTCACGGCAGGATTTGAATTCAGAGTATTCCGGGCTTTCTTGCCGTAGTCCAGTAGGATTTTCACCTAATGTTTCACCAATTCGGAGCAGTCGATCTTGGGGTTACAACCTCTTAAGATGCCTACGGCAGTTGCAGGCGTAAAATTGGGTGGAATTCCAAGGCTAGAAAGTCCGGAATACTCTGGATTTGAAGTTTTATATATTACTAGATGGCCCGGCGAACTTTGTTTTGCCTAAATGATATACCTACTTACGGTGGATTCTACAAAGCGTAATAACCATCGCCATCTAGTGGCAATAATATCAAATATAGTACCTTCAGGACTACGCTAGAGTGTCTAGATGAGAGCCATTAACCGTAGCGACACCTAGTGGCCTTATTCAAAAGGAGGAGAAGTATTTCCTACATAAACAAATTTTTCATCGATTTTTCCAGAGTTTTAATGTATTTTATAGTAAACAGGCAGTAGACGAATTCATAAATGAAGTTTCATAACAAACAGTCCATCCGATTTCGAGTTATAAATGGTGTAACCAACAACTTTGTTGTATATATATAGATTATTAATATTATATCATTGTAATTGATGAAGAATCTTATTTTTTTATGTGAAAGACTCATAATTGCATGTGATACATACAGATATTCAGCATCCAGGCATCATTGTTGTGGAATCAATTAATAAATATTGTCATTAATAATTAATCCCTCATGGAATGGCAAACGCCATGTGGTATTATCGAGACCACGGGAGGGAAATCAAACAGATTCCATATCAAAACAAAAACTGACTCACCGCAAATGTAATTACGACCAAGCTTTCCTCCAAATTCGATTTCATATGCATTAATAACAATCTGTCCTATTAACGAACGAACGGTTGAACGGCTCCAAACTCAGGGATGGCCGTGGAACCGCAACCGTTCGACTTACCCCAAATATGGCGTGAATAAATATCTATCACCAGTCTCGATTTAATCCAGTTTATCTGGGAGGGCCTGCTCCGCTTGTGATAATAGAGCGAGAAGGGCTGAGGGTTCTCACGAGCCGGCCCCTTACAGAGATAAGTAATCCATTTATACGTTCGTATTAAAAGGTTTTGCCGTAGGAATAATATTTATAACATAATCTGCGTCAAGGGTAATCTTGTCGTTGTTGCAGTCTCGCCGGATGAAAAACTCCTCGTTCTTTTCGTACCGGTCTTCCTTTTGGGATCCCAGGCAGGGGATTAGTTTATAAGTGCATTTCATCATTTCTTGAGAGCCGGTAGAGAGGATTCATGATGACTGAAGTATTAAGAATTTAAGCTTTTTTCACCCCTTCTCCTGATGAGTTGAGAAGAGTCTTGCGCGGTAATCTTCGCGATATCAGACCTCTTCGATTTCAGACGTCTTCGATTTCAGAAATGAGCTTCATCACTAAAAACTATTTTTCGATAAAAAATTGGATCAACTTCAAAGTGTTCTAGAGCCCAATCAGCAAACAAACGATTATGGTCAAGTGGCTTCAGTTCTTGAACCAGTTGGATCTTTTATGGGTGTAGATCTTTACGCAAATTTTTCCATGTGGTGGTTGCACAGAGTCCAGCTTGTTCTTAATATCGACGAATAGACAAATTTGGTTCTTCATTAACGCTATAGCAGCGATATTTTCTTCTGTACACACAGTTCTTTGTCTTGTTGTCGTTGCATCGAGAAGAGCGGCTTTCCACCAATCAGGGGTGTTATTTTCAAAGGGAAGATAATATGTTATTTCATATTTTGAAGATCTTTCCACGTGGAGGGAGAAAATAAGGGTACAGCCCAACGTACTTGTGTCTAATAATTCTCCAGGGAGAGGGGTGGTAAATAAAACTTTCGAATTTTAATTAAGGACGTATATTATGACCCATAATGAAATAAACAATTTTACACACGTTATTTATAATCTACTCATGTCGACAAACTAAATTATCAGAGTATTCGCTCAATTTCCCGAATAAAATGAACTTAGCAAAACAAAATCAAATCATTACATCAAATTCAAATCGTAAATCAAAGTTGAATAATCGAAACGGAATCAAATCATCTGAACAAATTCAAATCATAGAAGCATAATAAAATTATCAAAACTTGAGGGTTTGTTAAAATAACCCGGGACTGTAAACATGGGGTAATCTCACAATAATACAACTCAAATTTTCCGAAAACTCAAGAGAGATCTCAAGTACGATACAATTCAAAGATAAACTTGTGGTAGCTTTAGGAACTCTGGACTTCAAAAGATATCTGGCCTTGCATGCAGCTTTCTACCAATACTAAGCTCAGCATACACAAAAAAAAATCTGACCGCTCTCCTCGCACAGGTAATCCTGAGGATGATGAAGATATCCTGAAAAACAAAAGAAACACAAAAACACGTCAGTCGTCACTAATTCGCTGTTCTCAGATTAATCTCACTCCCGTTCTACCGACGAGACGCAATCTAAATAATTCCAAGTAATTTCATAAACCTTTACTTTCGACTTTACACTTTTCTGTCTCCGCTTGAGTCTGTAGTTCAGAAAAAAATGAGTTACCCTAATACCGTTCCCGAGTCTTCTGAGAATCTTTCCATTTAGGACTTGTCAAGCTTCTCCCTAACTTCCGATTCCCAACTTAAATCCGCTATTCCTCTTATAGCATTTTTCCGTCTCCGCTTTGAGACCGTACTTCCAAACACTGAAGTACCTACCCCAAAACCAAACCCGAGTCAACCGAGAACTTTCCCGTTTAAGGCTTCTCCAGTTACTCTTAATTTCCGAACCGTATCCCACGTCAACCGAGAACCTTCCTGTTTAAGGCTTTTCCAGCTACTGCCTTTTCCATCCCCAAATCGAATTGAAGATTTTCTTCTTCGTTTTTTAAAACCAATCGAATCAAATATTTTTCTTCTCCGTTTTCACAAACCAATCAAATTAAAGATTTTTCTTCTTTCCATCTCCCGAGGGCGAGTTCTGAAAGGATGACGCAGTTTTCCATGAAACTTTCGAGTACTGCCACGTTGCAAATCCCACGATTTTAGCCTCGAAGTTTTCTGCTATCGTACGCATTTAGTACAACCGATTTCTGATATCGTCTGTGTCTCATGAGAAACTCGAACCGAAAATCAATGATTTCAATCGTTATGTTCTTCTCCAACATCCTGTACCATCCCGATAAGCACTTCAATAATTTCAGAAGTCTTCACTGGTCAACCAAAATATTTCAATTTATTACGAGAGCCTTTCCATGATAATTTTTCGATGCTTACTGAACAGAAACGTCGAAACAACATGGCTTTTACCTTCTGTCAAATCACAGTTATTCCTATCGAAAATTCTATCATACTCTAAAAAACAAACTCGTTACAGCAGTATTATTCATCGTATTGATGAGGAAACTGAATTCCACATGTCACTTCTTCAAATCGTCAATTTTGTAAATCCATTGAATGCAGCGTTCATTTTCTCCATTTTCCTCTCAAAACCCTCTTCATGTATAACCCACTCGAAGTCAAGTATTTTCATCCTTGTACGCAAGATAAATTGCTGTCTATTCATATTTTCGAACCCTTCACCGTTGAAGTAAATTCTGGCTAACCCATCTCTCCTACAAGTTTCTCTCATTCCGACCACATAAACACTTAGTAGGAAACTCCGTCTGGTTTGGAAATCAATATCCACCCCAAGACATCCGAATGGAAACAGGATATTTGATTGCATCTGTTCGAAACTCTCTAAAATCTCTTATGGCCTGCGGCTGTGAGCACTTCTATAAATTTCCTGCATAGTGTCATTGTTTGTCGCTGAATGCAACTAAGGGGTATTAGTTAACATAGGAGTATATTCACTACAAGTACTTACTTGGAGTATTCAGTGTTCGGCAGAATGACTACATGAAAATCATGCTGTACGGCAAATTACGCTTAGACAAGCTGCGGCTTAAACGCTTCTGAAGCTAGTATTTGTGATGGCGTAGCAGTTTCGTATCAATTAAGTATATCACCACAATACGGGGAGAACGTTTATTTCCTGATAGTTATCGATTTATGATCAGCTGTACCTTACCTTATGACATTGAGAAATTCTATACAGTAATTGGAGTGAGGATATGTATTGAATATTGCCAATATGCCTTCATCGGCTTGACCTGCATCTACCTGTCCAAATATTCACGTGTTTATCTCGAAAACCAATGTTACTATTTGTACAAATCGCTGAAAGCTCTACTGCAATCCAGGTTTACAACCGTAATCAATAACAACATAATGAAGTGGAAAAACAGTGCTCACTGAAGGTAAAACCACAGCATCGAAACAACGGAACTAGAATGCCAGAATACGCCTACTGCGGATTCATTACCGAACCCTGACGAATTGAGTGTTCAATTCCCAAATGCATTATTGAAATTGCATGTTGCATTCTGACATTTGTGAATTCTCCTCTTTTCTGTGAGCATTGCATGATTCTGCATCACGATCTGAATGTTCGTTATGATTGCGATTGGTTAAAATGGCGTGTTTTGTCTCGATCATTAAAGATAGAGTGCCAAGCGTTTTTTGGTGAGGTGATGCAAAATTGAAACTGCCTCACCACTGCTCTAAATAATAACTTTCCGCATGAAGTAGGAATAACTTCAAATTGTTCCGAGTTCAAATATAACTCAATTTATTTCGATTGAAAATGTTACCTGGGCCGTCGTTTTTATGTTATCACAATGATAAGTATGCACCATTCCAAAATTAGTAGCAAGGAAACTACAATGATCCTTAAGTGCATATTCGTTTGTCGAGCTCGATCACTCTGTTCATGGAAATTTGAGTCAACATCAAGACCCATTTCACCGTTTTATTGAAATCAGTAGGATTATATTTCTAGTGGTATTTTGGGTACATTTACCGTTTCATTTTTGTTTGGGGTCTAATTGAACTTCAGATATAACCCGCTAGCTTAATTTTTTTTCGTTTGAAAAATTGATTTTCATTATCGAACATGGTGACATCCTTCACGGGCTTTCAAATGACAATAGAGGTTGGGTGACATATTATTTTGAAGATTTCACAAATTTTTTAATGGAAATGCTTAAAATTTTTGGTTTTTCTCGAATTTTGGTGTGCAAAAATCATTAAAAGGTAGTAGTGAAAGGAAAAAGTGCATAAAGTTGTTAAGTTTCGATTTTCAAGTATTGGCATATTGAAATTTTTCGACATATGCTTCTAGGTAGTGATTAAATTCTGGTTCAATGCTTTAAAAACCTTTTTCAGCACTTCGAGATCAAAGGTACAACACTAACAACAAACTTATGAACCGCAAAAAAGGTTTTTATAATAGATTTCTCGGAAAGGTTCCATATTTTCTGGAGATTTACCAATTTACTTCACCATAATCCATTAATGGACTAAACATGATTCTCTAATAGATTTTCGCCAAAGAAAAGCTTAGAATGGAATAACAAAATGAATATTCGGGAAAATGTTGAACGCAATGAATCCATTTCTCATTATGAGTCTCAATCTCGAATGTCTAGGTGCGTTTTCATGAGGACCACCCTGTAAACGTCGATTGAAAAGGAATTATAACTTTGAACATTATACATTATGAGAGAAATTTGACTTTCTCTACAGTTCATTCTAAAAGTTGAAGATTTCTGCGGCTGATCGAGCATTAACCAATTGAAAAATTTCTTCCTTTTCGATAACGCTGGAATGCTGGGAAACCAGCGACTGATTGTTGAATCTAGGGAGCGGAAAGTACATCAGGAACACCGATTCGAGTCCTTTCACCTCTTAACAGCTTATCCATTTGTTTTTGGCTTTCTATCATAACACACAAAAAATCGGAAGCTTTTAGTAGCGCCTTTGTCTGCACTTTCAGGTCGTGAGGAACCATGAAAGATTTATTTCGCTGAATGACCATATTTCACGTTAAAAGACGATAGTAATTTATAACAATTCTGCCATAATGAATATCTCTGGAAGCTAGTATTTCAGCTTGGCCATTTTAAGCATCAAAAAGGCAAATGCTCTGAAGTCTGGCACAAAAATAAACGTGAGCAGTATTGGACACTTTATTTTTTAATTTAAAAAACTCTTATAGGAAAACCCTTTAGTATTCCTTATAAAAAAGGAAAAGTTTTCCCAGAAAATGAATCCAGTAATTCATGTACCTATAAAATACTTGAATTCTTGTGGATGACTTGAATATCGTTCGTTGAAAAACAATTCTTCAATTGCAGAAGAAATGAAACACTCAAACCAGAAAGTCACTTAGAAATAATTCGAATGAAATGAAACACAGTGGGTTGTGTTAAAGCATATTTTGGTTTCACTTCGAATAAGAGTCAGAAAAGGCAGATGGGAGAACTTTGGGCACGTTTCAAAAAATATCGAAGCGTGCAAATGCAACTTTCAATTTCGTGATGTGAAACTGCAATAGTGTATTCCCACTCTCGTTATGATGAAAGGATCTGCTGTTATTCGAGTTCAAATTAGAGTTAGATTCTGTTCTAGAGTCCATAACTGGTGCACTCACAAAGGGAAATCGTTCAAATTATTCATTAGCTCATGGACGGAAATAATCCCTTTGAAATCATTCCCATGAATGGACACGCTCCAGCCTGAAATGCATCATTTAGTGGCTCTCACAATTTCGCTTTTAGTCCAACAATCTGGACGGGAATAATTCATCTGCAGGAAAAAAGTGTAACTGTGCTTTGTTCGTGAAATTGGAAGTATCCGCCTTTCCGAATTTTTCCGTATTGTGTTTTCGATCAATCGAAAAGATCTTGATCACAAAGTCATTCATCGCCTAGAGAGAGCAACGCGTAGTAACTTGGCGGTTTACGAAGGCGTCCCTTGATTGCGTCCGTTTTAATTGAAATGAAGCATTTCGATGAGACCATACATATATGGGGACTTTATGCTCGCTGATACCATATTATACAATTCATATTGAACGAAGTTCATATCAACCTCACAAGCTTGCTGGGAGCAAGCCAAGAGATCTATAGATTCATATCACGGTTGATGTTGCCAGAACGTATTCAATACAGACTATTCCAGATGAAATGAGTTGCCAATTTGAACGGAATGATAAATGATAAAAAAAGTAAGAATTCCAAGTGTCACCAGGATATTCATCCTTTGCCACCTTTCAATGATGTCTGCCTTGATGACAAGGGCGGATATAGCTTTTTTTTCATGGGGAGTAATAACGATTGAAAATAAGATACACAATGTATGAACTATTTTATGTGCACCACATTGCCTGACCTCTTCTAAGGACTACGAAATATCGAAAAAATTAAAACCAAACGATTCATTAATTATGTGGGCTACATGGACGATTTTGGTATCAAAATGTAGGTTTTCGAGGTCGCTCTATGCGACAAAAGACTTTGCAGAGCCCTAACTATCATGGTTTAGGTTCTCATCTGCGAAATTGTAATTTTCGAAAAATTGGAAATTTCAAATCGTCATAGATCCCGTTTCTTTGGTCGCATCCACATGAGGGTTGTATATAGTTAATAAGCATTGTCCAGAGTATCTGTATAAACAATAAAATCGAGATCGAAAATCCCAAATTTTTGGGTGAAAAATGCATAAGGGGTATGACCCCCTAAAAACCCCATATTTGCCATCAACACGAATTCCCTGGAAAATCTAACATTGTTATTCAATCGATAATGTCTTCAACCCATTCGAATCTTTCAGAATACTGAATTTGGTGATCCCTATCACCCATACTCTGAGTGCTCTGAGCTTCAGAACAAAACTCGAAAATGAAATATCGAAAAAATTAAAACGAAATAATTCATTAGTTATGAGAGCTACATGGACGATTCTGGTATCAAAATGTAGGTTTTCGAGGTCACTCTATTCAATGGAAGACTTTCCAGATCCCTTTCTATTATGGTTTAGAGTTTTCACCTGCGAAATGGTATTTTTCGAAACATTGGAAATTTCAAATCGTCATAGCTCCAGTTTCTCTGTCGGCATCAACATGAAGGTTGTTTATTGTTAATCAGCATTGTCCAACGTATCTCTATGAACAAGAAAATTGATATCGAAAATAACAACTTTTAGGGTGAAAAATATGCATAAGGGTTTTGACCCCCTAAAAACCCGATATTTGACCCCCTAAAAACCCGATATTTGACATCAACATGAATTCTCTGGAAAATCTAATAGTGTTATTCAATCGGTAATGTCTTCAACGCATTCGAGTCTTTCAGAATAATCAATTTAGTGATTCATATCACCCGTAAGTACTTTGAGTGCTCTGAGCTTCAGAACAAAACTCGAAAATGAAATATCGAAAAAATGAAAACGAAATAATTCATTAGTTATGAGAGCTACATGGACGATTCTGGTATCAAAATGTAGGTTTTCGAGGTCGCTCTATTCAATAAAAGACTTTCCAGAGCACTAACCATTATGATTTAGATTTTTTTCACCTACGAAATGGTATTTGTCGAATTGATTACGTAATTAAAAATTGTTTTCATTCAACACAAATTAGCAATCCAGCATGGAATTATGCTATAGAATCATTTCGAAGTAACTCAACCCAGGCTGCAAGAAAAACAAACATAATTATATTTTCAACGAAAAACAAACCAGCGCAGGTGTAGGGAACTTCAATTTTCCCTTTCTACAACGGATATCCGACCCTCCTGCATTCGTTCAGATTCGAAAATTCTTGTTGGCAGAAACTGACATTATGCTGAGTCCCGATTCGAGCAATCAAAGGTATCCCTCGAGTCATTTGTAATCGTTTCCGAGTTTTTGATTTAGGGTCCGTATGTTTTCGCCCCCGGAGAAAATAACGCTGAATAATTCAATTCCGTGCTTTTCCTTCTAGAAAACATCTAGGTGTTTTGATACTTTTCAGCATTCGTTATGCTAGTAGAGGAATACATGGAGCTTTTCCATTAGCGGAATGTTTTGTTTAAAATATAATTCAGCGTGCTCGAATTCTATTTTTTTTTGTTACAACTGTCTGTAGCGGAAGTTCTGAGTTTGCTTTCAAAAATAACATGAATCTTTTGGTGTATTGCACCCTGATATGAAATGTTAATCACTGGTACAATTTACAATGATATGCGTGATGGTAAAAAGTTATGAACTCAATTAACAATTATTGTATATAATTGTAGGATTTCATTTCCATCAATTATAGGTACATAGTTTCTCTCATATTTTCGAATTTCGTGTGTGAGACGCTTTATAATGTCCCCAAGATAAACGTTACACTTCTGATTTGCTCTGAATGTGAAACCTTCGTCTTATAATTGAATAGAATTCTTAACTGCAATACGATATTTAGCAGTAGTAGGTACCATTTCTTAGAATAAGAAGAATTGGCCAATTTAGGCTCAAGGGTTTCTTGGTAGGTTATCATCGCTGGTGGCCCTAGCTTATTTGATTGGCTTGAGTCGTACGAGAAGTGACATCTCTTCGCTCAAATGCAAGTTGGAGGCGGAACCGGGAATTGACGTTAAGGGCATAATTGGGGAGTGAGGTCAGTTAATGATGAGTCGCGAGTTGATGATGAGTCGGATAGTTGATTGTTAGTCGAGAAGTCGGTAATGCATTTTGACGGATAGAGACGGAATTAGACGTTTAAAGATCAATTCATTTGTTCTGCGTAAAGAAGTTTTTCATCTCGTGAAGTTCAGTAAATGCGGGGAAATCTTAACTGAACGTGTAGTTGTCCAGTTGAATAATTAGCATAAGACGTATAATCTGCAAGAAAGTATAGATTATTGTAGAAGGTCGACTGTAAATAAACTGAATATAGACATGGATATGAGCTGTCACACAAAACAGAAATACGTATATAATATGTCAATTACTAATTTTGGGCAATTTTGAATTCAGTTATTTTCGCAAATATATTTATTACTCGAACATAAATCAAAAACATTTCACGAATATAGAGAAAAGATGAAAATGGACAACTCACGAATAATGCTGATCGTCACAATTCGATTTACTTGACATTCCGGTAAAAATTCACTGTTCCACCAACTTGGAATCTTTACCCGCTTTTTGATCTAATAATAGCCTTCCATGTTATTACAAGTTTTATGCAAATTACACAATAATTGTAAATATCGCCATCTAGTGGCGATAATATCAAATATAGTACCTTCACGACTATGCTACAGTGTCTAGACAAGAGCCATTAACCATAGCGATACCTAGTGGCCTTATTCAAAAGGAAGAAAAGCATTTCTCACATAAGCAAATTTTTCATCGAATTATTCAGAGTTTCAATGTATTTTATTATAACCAGGCCGTTGACGAATCCATAAATGAAGTTTCATAACAAACAGTCCATCCGATCTCGAGTTATAAATGGTGTAACCAACAACTCTGTTTCATATATATAGATTATAGATCGGAATGAGTTGAATAATGGATGAATCATTCTATTGCAGTAAATAAAATAATTAATTCATACATTTTCTACAGTTATACAATGTACGAATTACCGTGTTATAAACTTTACGCGAAAGGTCTAGAAAAACGGTCATTCAAACGGTAACGAATAATGAATAAGTCCAACAGCATAACAAAGTGTATAAGAAGAGAACTGGGAATACCGCGCACCGTAACTGGAAGTATAGGTATAATAAGCAGAATACGTTGTAGACTTTCATTAAGACTACAATGAATAATATTCCCTTCAGGCAGACATAAGGATCGACTTGCAGTAATGAGGCTTCCGTAGAGATTTCTCTTCTTGAAGCAGGAAAATTGGCTTTCCGATTCGATAAGAAGCTTCAGATGTGGGAGTGACTTGACATTCTGGACAAAAGCGATTTCCTCACGGTTGTCATCGAAGGAATGAATGTTGATTAACTTCAACCGAATTGTATTCGTGAGTTTTGAAGGCTGTCAGGGGATTGAGATGATGTTCAGTTGAATTTTAATGGCAACAATGGATTCATATTCACTTTGCAATTCACGAACATCCTAAAATAAATTGATGCTCTTTATTTTGAAACGGTACCTTTCACGAGGAAATACAAGGAATGAAAAATTTTCTAACCAAATCACGCTATACGAATTTAATTCCATTCAAGTCGTCGTGAAGGTTTTTCTTCAAATTTCATTTTTTTGCCATCTTTGAGCCGCGATATCTCCCTGACTTATGACTTTCGACCCAATATTCAGATAACAAACTACCCTTTATTTGTAACAAGGAACCCCCTTTCGAAATCTTTCATATAAATTCCGAAACACCCTGTATACAGGGTGGGTCTTTGACTTGGACATATATTTTAACTGTAGATTCCTCTCATCAAACGAAACACTGTTTTCCTATACCATTTTTCAAAATTCGGTTTGGTTTCGAAGATACAGGGTGTCGAAAATCCATGAAGAAAACACTTTTCTGTTCATATCTTCGGAACCGTTATTTCGAATGAACTGAATTTTGGTTGAGTTTTTACTCTATTCATGGTGCATATTCCTCAATCAAAACCTAATCAATATCTCATTAGTATAAAAGTTACAGGGTAGTCGACTCATCAATACACGGTTAAACACCATAAAACTTGTTTAAAAAGATAAACGGTTCATATTTTCGAGAGAATCAATCATTTAAGAAACTAAAAGTATTCTTATTTTTTTTTTCAAAAAAAGCGTCGTTTTCGAGTGATTTTCAATTTTACCCGGAGAAATTGGACGAAAAATTCATCAATTTCAAGAATGATCTGTATGCGTCTCTGAATTAAATATCATCGAATATTATTCCTTCTCTGGTCTTCAAACGAGTTTACAATGTTGTCACAATATTTATCAACTTTTTCGAGACTTGAATTCAAACGATTGAAAACGTTGATGTAGTATAGATATTTCAATAATGAAATCCCACAAATGTGGGAGATAAAATTGAACACCAAGGAGGATTTAATACGCAAAGTT
Organism: Adalia bipunctata; assembly: GCA_910592335.1. Classification (NCBI taxonomy): domain Eukaryota; kingdom Metazoa; phylum Arthropoda; class Insecta; order Coleoptera; family Coccinellidae; genus Adalia; species Adalia bipunctata. Next base: position 6,311,952 of record OU342955.1, on the reverse strand, counting down.
TCTGTTGAAAATTCATGGTTACCGGTCCATATTGAAGTTAAATGTCGTTGAAATACAAAATTCGGATATGAATGATGAATCCCGATACAAACTACTCATTAAATTGAAATTAATGAAAAATAATACGATACCTTATAATCTGTACGTGGCGATGTTTCTATCTGAACAATATCCTCTTGGAATTTCATTAAATCGACACGGTTAAAATTATATTAATTCACTTCACATAATTATCACATCAGAACAATAATTCACTGAATGTATTCAGAACTTCACATAATGTTTACAGTTTGTTCAGGGACTCTGGTTTGTTATTGTTTATAGTTGGCCTCCAGATAACCAAGGTTTTTTTTGACCTCAAGAATCTTCAGTTAAAATATATATACAAGTCAAAGACTCACCCTGTATATTGTTTCAACATGTGCTAAGCATTCTTCAAAATTCATATAATAACTCTTCTACGATACAAAAGTCTGAAAAATTTGACTTGAACTGAAGAATGGAATCTCAACAACACTGAAAATGCCATGGATGCTTTCAAAATCAATCAGTTAACATCATCAATCATCCATTCTGACGGAATAGTAAGAAATCCATTCCGTGTTCGAATCGAAACAGGATCTACGTGAACCGGATTCTCCAGTCTGGACGTCGATGAATGCACTAAGTTATGATATCAAAGCGAAATCCAACATGTTCTGGCTTAATATATATCCGTAACATTTCTCATTAATCATTCAGGAGATAAATCAATCATATCCAAGAGCTTTCACCTGGTAAATAAATGATAACGTCCGTGAGAGCATAATCCAGTCCTGACCGTAGATGGCTAAAACCAACATCAATATTTTAAAAACATGTACATGCTAAGGATTCGGTTCAAAGTAAATGAAATGCACACAGAGATGCCACAGATGTATATGCAGCACCGGGAACTTGCTGAGAGTTTCTGTTTGTAGAGGCTAAATGAACCCTAGAAAGCCTAATATATCAGGAGGTCTACACATATTTATGCGCACATTTACCTAGAAATGTAGGAAAATAACCAGTACGGATCGGTTTGAGCATTTTAACTTATAGTCTCCCTTATGGAGACCAGAACGTATAATGCATTTGGCCTCTGAAATATCATCCTGTCACTTCTGGCAACAAGAACCATTTTTCTTTCGTAACTCAGTGAAGGTGTTAGTTTGGGTGTGGAATGACCCTTTCTCCAGGAGAAGTAGGAATAATTTATTGTTCTCTCGTTTGTATGCATAAGTTTTCATTTTTCTACACCAATAAAATAAAGTGAAGGCTGCTGTATCTATCTAGGATCAAAATTCGGATACTGGTATTTCCTCCCCTTGAAAATAAACATTTTAGAACAACGAGCACTGGAGAACATCACGAAATCGAAAAGAATGCTTCCGCAGTTTCGAAAATTATGAGTTCAAGAAGTTTCTCCTCTATTCTCATAGACGCAAAAACCGTTCACCTCGAAACAAGGATATCACCTAACGAATTAAAATTTCCCAACTACACAATTCCACTTATTTTCCGCTCCAACAACTCAACTACGATTATACCTAAAGACAGAAGTGCGAAATTTGAATATCTAAGCAACTCATGAATCTCAATGATGAACTCCACGAACTTATGCTAGGCTTCCAGCCATCCATGTCGATTCGAAAACTCAATTACGAATCGGAGACTGTCAGACTGAAATAGTCTGGTTCTCAATTTCTGACAGCTCAACATTTGCAGTTCGATTCGCGGATGTTGGTCGATACTCGATTCATTAAACAGTCTCATAATTAATAAAGAAAGATCGCATCCTTTCCTATAGAGATGAAACAGAAGACAGCTGTTTCTAAAGAGTGCTGGAGTGCATCCGACAATATCGTTTCTTGATACAATAAATTTTATGCATTGAACTGGTCTTTTATAAGTTTTTATAAATTGTTATATCGATAAGGAATATGCACCAAAGTTCATAAGGATTTCTGCAACCATGAGATTACCATCCATTTTTCTTTATTGTAGCCCTTTACATACATTACCTGATGCGCATTAGGTATTTTATAGAATCCGTAGCCAAAGTAAGAAATCAATTATATTTGAATCCACGCAAAAATACTATGGAACAACTCGAAAAATATGAGCGGTTCATCTTTTCGAACGAATCCATCATTTTAAAAAATGAAAGTATTCATTTTTTTATGAAACGCGTCATTTTAGAGTTATTCCTGAATTCAACCTATTAAATTAGAGGAAAAAAACAAGATTTTCGAGAATAATCTGGATGCTTTCCTGGCCAAGTTAACAATGTTGTCAGAATGTTCATCAACTTTGTCGAGACTAAAATCTTTATGATAGAAAACCGTTTGATGTAGAGATATGTAAGAGTTAAAATGGAACACCAGTAAGCATGAAATTTTACATTTTATACGCACAGTTTCAATTCAATTGTATCTGGTCCATATTGAAAAAAATGTTAATGAAATACAAAATTCGGATATATGAACGATGAATATCGATAAAAACTACTCATTAAATTGAAATTGATCGAAAATAATATGATACTAAGAACTTTATAATCCGTGGCGATGTTTCTATGTGATTAATATCCACTTGGAATTTTATGAACTCGACATCACACAGTTAATATGACATTAATTCACTGAAAGTCCTCACATAATCATCACGACTTCGAAGAAAAACACCTCAAATAATCGCGTCGTTCACAGACACTCACGTTTGAGATGGGTCGATTCATAGATCTCACCATTGTTTGAAGAGAAATGATCTTACAGTGTGTTCTGCATAGTTTCAGGTGAAGCTGGAAACGTACACATCGAAATTTCTGTGAAAAATTCACAGAAGATAATTGTTTTGGATACAAAATTGGTTAGATTATGTTGATCATACATTGAGTGAAAACCCTTCTTCTCTTCGTGAGATATTTTTGGGATATCGATGAAAATATGAACAAGTTATTAGTTTTTACAAACTGATTTCCAGGAAAATCGAAAGGGGGACCTTGTTTTGCTGCGAAAAATATGGTTTTTCAATTGCAGATACTAAGGGTTTTTGTTGAGAAATATCGTGTTTTCAACATTTTTATTCGAGAAAATGGAATACCATAGTATTCCCTGAATGTATGAACTCAATTTGAGATATTTGCAGAAAATCGTATCAGGCACTTATTCATTCTAATGTTTTTTTGTCAAATTGCCATATCTTTTCAACAGAGCCGAATTCTAAAGAAAGGAAAATGAAAAAAGATTCTATATAGTATATGTACAATTCGAGAAATTACCCTGTATAGAATGCTGGATCATATACAATGACAGCAGTACATGGAAAAGTCGATGCTCTTTCGACCGATAATGAAGAGCTGTTATTATTGTTCATTGAAGAGATTTCGAACTAATAATATCCATGAATTCTGCATTTTTCTTCGGGCGATTTCAGCACCCTCATCTGATCTCTGATTTCCCAATTCCTTGTTACCCGTTTTCCATTACAAGGTAATATCGAAATTGATTATGCAAATAAGCTCGATTCCGCAAAGAAGCATCAAACACCAGGCCTAACAAGACGTTGTGGTATGCAAATTCGCAAACCTATCCAGCGACCTTTAATGCCCAACATGAATTTTCCGGAATTTCCCGGTTATCGAACGTGGCCGGCCCAAATGGCCATAATAAAGTTGAGTAATTCTACTTTTGGAAGTTCAATTTTCCTATCTGATCGATAAGACCAATGAGTATTCAGGGCGAGTATAAAATAACCAACTTACTCACGTCTTCGGGGAAAGAGTTATTTTATATTCGTTCTCATTCGAAACCGATAGAGGAGTGAATTTTAGGGCCTTGTTCAGTACCTCGTGAATAATTTGGAGGGAATATGGTCTCGCTCACCAGAATTGTTAATGCGAAAAAATGTTTCGTATTCGAACACGCCCTGGAAATACTCTCATCGGGTGAACAACGGAATTTATGCATAATATACTCCATTCACAATTATATAATCACAACTCTGGCCTTGGAAATTTGACACATTCCATTCTGTATCGAAGTCATGACGTTTTTCAAAATATTTTTATGTTCCAAGTCAACACTATGTTGCCCTTTCTACATTCTTAGCGTATTTCTCAGAATGTATGTTTTATTTTGGAGAACACAACAGAAAATTTTGAACAATATTCTACTTGTAAAGGAGTTTTTGGATTTATGATTGTAAAGATTTATCGATGTGCTTTGTTTTCATCATGATATTGTATGTGATATGATTGTGAGGGTGCATGAAATTTCTATTTCTAATATTTCTTTATTCCAAATAAATAACAGTTTTATTCATTCATCACAAAGAAGATAAACATAATAACTAAATTAACGAATTTGTTTACAGAGAAACTAATAATTTCAATACAATAGTAACTGAGTTTTGGTTATAAAATAATAAGCAAGAATGTCAATTCCTGAAAGCTTTATAGATAGGTATACATTTCATTTATTTGATCTTATGAACAAGGAGTAAAATATTCTGACTCTATAGTAATTTATTAGTTTAGAAAATATTCATACATTACTAACACAGTAGGTTTGTACAAATACATAGAATAGGTCAAATATGCTTCACATTTATCATTCACCTGTTCTAAAATAAGACACAAACTCCTGGAATATGAAAAAAACCGATGTATTCTGGTTCAATATAGCCTATTTCTACTTTCGGCAAAGGAATGTAAGCTCCAGTGACACATTTCAATTCATCGGAATCTGAATTTATCTACCGTTGAATGCAATATAGTCATTTTTCTTCTTTTTTTTAGCTTTTTCGACGTGTTTTTTTTTCTGAAACGTGAAAACGATCAACAGTAATCATTTAGAGACCGATGATGGCCATCCAGAACCCGTTTACTTAGCAAAATCGTGCAATTTCATTCTGCGAGTTCTTTCCTCATAATTCCTCGAAAATCCTACCTGAACCATATTTTCCGGTCGCTTTCGGTAGAAGATCGTATAAGGAAGCCTTTTTGTCCATTTACACATTCCAAATAAATTTTGAGCACCAAAAACGATACCGAAACCAACCAAAATTTTGGGGGACCGGAATTTCGTTTGAAATCTTTCTAAACGGCCAGATGCCTAAAAAAACTTCGTTATCAAGTGTAAAAAGGTCGATTAGTACTTACTTTCGCTTTATTTATGCTTATAAATCGATTTTTGACACTTGCACGAAATTTCTCATATCGACAGGAAACTTCTCCTGGACGACGAATAACGAAAAAATAGGCGTTTTCCTATCGATAATTCGCCCCAAAATCGCCGATCGATTCGAACTTAAAAAAATGTGGAATATCTTTGATACTTTTACTTTGATGTAAACAACGGAACTGGCAACGTCGTTTTGTCACTAACGATATTTTCTGTACGTGCACCAACTCTTGAGAACGAAACCATGACCTCCTATGTGATTAAATAAAAGTGAATGGAGTATATGTATATCTTCAAATTTCGTAGACTTCCCGAAATAATAGAATGCTCACCCAAGTCCAGAGCTTTTGGGAAGACCCTTAAAGCCCCATTCAAGATTTTACGACGCGAAAGTGCAAACATCGCATCCTGCAAAGTAAATCAAGAATAAGGGTGTTGGACTAATTCGTATTTATATTCCTGAAAAAAGGAGGAAGTTCCTCATAATGGCCCGGTGCAAAATTCACCCCCAGTCTACATAATTTTGGGCGTGTTCGGTAGTGCATACTAATGACCTATAATTATATCGTTTGGTCAAAAATCGGAAAATAGCAGCTCATTTGTATGCAACTGAGGAAGTGGTAATTACCATGAGCAATGTATTCAGTACGATTTGTGAATTATTTATCTCTGTACGATAGTTGGTCAGAATTCATTTGGGACGCATCACTTTTTCATACATGCACCCAGCCAGCATGGAATTTTGAATCGAAGTTTTCATTTGGAGAACACCCTTTGGACTGATTTATGGGTTATCTATTGAAAAAGTTCTCAACTTAAGAATTTAGGTCAAGTTTGGGAGATTTAGCTGTTTTTTTGAGACAATAAGCTCATGAAACTAAATATGTGTTGACACATTTATTGCAGAACAAGTTGCATTAGGGAACACATGCCAGACACTTAAGTCAAAAATTGAAAACGAGAGCACTTTTGTGGCCAAGTAAAGTGTTTTTTGATTCTGACACCCAATCTAGTTCTGATCTTTCACTCAGATGAACCTCCCATGTTTTCTCTAGCATATCTTTGAAACGCTATATGTTGCAGAGACACGCAGTCAGCAATTAGTCAGTTTTCACTTGGTCAGTCGTTAATCAATTTTCGTTAGTCAATTTGTTAGTAAACCATACCTATTCATTGATTACAATTGATCGCTTTGCTCCCTTGCTATACATTTTCATATAGAAGGTACATTTCATAATTCTTTCTTGCTATAAATTTTCAAATAGAAGGAAGAGTTTATAATTGTATACATTATACTTGTACAATTATTTCGGGCTTGTCATCTGAGTGAAGGTAATAAGACAATACAGTTTGTTGAGAGTGCGTTCAAATTTCACCACTTCATCAAAACGAAATCTTTTGGCCAACGCCTGCTGTGATAATTCCTTCCCCTTCATTTTCTCCAGCATCGGTCTTAGTTAGGTACTCCATTCTATACTCGATTGCCTCGAAAATGTATTGCGAGGAAGCTAAAAAGCGCGACACAAATGAAGGATCCAGAATCGTAAATATTCCGGGATCGATATCCTCGCATATTTACGTTTTCTTAATTTGAAAGCTTGCCAAAAGAAATGCGTTTTCTATTGTTACCGAGAAGAGTTATTATGACTATACTGAAACCGAATAAGATATGGGTTCCGCTTGGATTCGATACACACTGGCGATAAGATGGAATCTATGGATTTCAGGGATTTCTTGCATGTATTCTGTGGATTCGAGTTTTATTGTTTCCTCGTCTCATAGGGTTAGTAAAAACGTGCAATTCGGATTTGAATCTGAACAAAAATTGAAAATTGTTTCACGAAATTCAATGAGCCACTCGAATATCCATATAGTTTTTCGTAAGAGGTTTTTTTCTCTATGCACTCACCGAACTGGTTCTTCTGTATTGATGGTGCAGCATGGATTTAATTATTTTACTCCAGTCTTCAATCCTCGCGCTTCAACCTCCAGGAAAATTCAATATGGTAGTAATTAAGAGAGGTTAGAAGGAAGAATAGATGCGTTGTTCTATGTATATTTAATAATTCAATTTGTCGGAGCTTTCGAGCTGGAATTGTGCAAACAAAGTCTCGCTCCTCTCATACATCAGTTTTTTTTAGACACTACCGTTTCATATAGTAGAATAAATGCGTTTTAATTTAATCTATATAAAACAAAGTTGTTGGTTACACCATTTATAACTCGAGATCGGATGGACTGTTTGTTATGAAACTTCATTTATGGATTCGTCTACGGCCTGGTTATTATAAAATACATTGAAACTCTGAAAATTTTGATGAAAAAAAAATTTATGTAGGAACTGCTTTTCCTCCTTTTGAATAAGGCCACTAGGTGTCGCAACGGTTAATGGCTCTTATCTAGACACTAGCGTAGTCGTGAAGGTACTATATTTGTATCGCCATTAGATGCCGATGGTAATTACGATTTGTGAAATCCACCGTGAGTAGGTATCATTCAGGCAATTAGGCGAAACAAAGTTCACCGGGCCAGCTAGTGTAAAATAGAAGAATGAACTATCGAATTCTTTCGAAAATGGGCTCTGCCCGAATTTGATTCAGGGCTGACCAAGAACCAGGGGCATCAGACCACCTTACAATTTGTCATTTTACAAGCTTTCATAGTTACAGGCTGGAATTTGAGTCTATTGCACAGCATTTCACGAATCCCTTTAGGCATACCTTTGAGTTTTTACCCTACACGTTGTATTCACTTCCGAAATTATTGTCATTTCTACGAATATTGTGCACTATAATTCGTCTGGAAAGTGAGAAATGTTGCAAAGTACTTAGTGCAGTAGTACTAAACGGTATATGAATGTCATATCAACCTTTGGTATCTTCAATGTGTACCGATATACGCCACAAAACATAAAAACTAAAAATATCAAGTTCGAAACACGCATTTATTGATTGTCGATAAAAATGCTTAATGGTGAACCAAATTATCTTCTTTTTCACACCATCTACAGCGCACTCTCCAGTTCTCGAGTACTGAAGAACTCTGATTTCTAGAATGGTTTCAAGAAAGCTTCTTCAGCTTTTTATCTAAAGCTTGACGGTCAAAATAAATCGCTTTGTCATTTTCTTAGGTTCATAAAAACACATTACTGCCTGAATGATGCACACGCAGTATTCCCTGTTATTAGGCTGAATCTTTTTGCTTCAGTTTCTGTTGTGGTTCTGAAATGTTACCTGGTTTTTGATTTTTCCATCCCTGCATCTTTCTTAGATATTCTTCGAATATCTTATGGGCTACTCTGTCTATCACTAGATAGGAAGGTGTGTGATATGTGATCCTATCCAGTGCTCTATTCTGGAACGTTCTAACAGCTCTAATAATGGACTAGTCTGTACATCTTGTCAAGATCCCACAATCATGACGTACATTCATTATAGAATGCTCTATAGAGGTTTGATTACTATGTTTATTCCCAGATATTCAAATTCAGACTTCCAATTTTTCATATCTCTATTCAGAAAGGAGAGGTGAATTTTATAGCTGTAGGTTTTTTTGAGTAGATAGAGTGAATGGAATCGTAGCCCCTTTGCCAAGCATTATCGCTGGGTTTATCTGAGCTCTGTTAGCCTGTGAAGCAGCTCTTCCACTATCAGGCTTCATAGAAGAGAAGATATTACACCTCCTTGAAGTGTCTTCAAGTGAGGTGATTTTATTATCAACTCGAGATCAGGCTTCGTTGACCTACCTGCCCTGTAAGCATGCTAATATCTGGGGAGTGCGGTATTCCCAAAATTCTACTCTTCCATGCTCGTCACTCGGCATGAATTTTGATGGACTCTGTCACATAAGAGCAGCCGGTGACATCGACACGAATTGGCGGCTGAGTGGCTGCAGTGCCTGGCGACCACATTGGCCGCTACGGTAGGCGGGGCATAGTTTTATATGGAGCCAATTACAATAGGCAGCCAGTCCCGGTTTCAATCAGTATAATCAAAGAGAAGATCAGTAATCAAACTTTCCTCCATAAACTGATTTTCAAAAGAAAACAGTTCTATTTCTACAGGAGAATGAGACTTCAATAGCAGAAAACGGAGATACAGCAGAACCAACGTGACACTGGTGAAGCAGTTGTTGCCCTGCACATGGTTATCGTTTGCGCTACCTGTGGCCTACAAAGCGGCACCGTCATGTAGCGGTCATAGTATAACTTCGATCGGCCAGTGATTAATATAAACAAAAAGTACAGCTTTGTGTCGGCAACGGTATTTTACTTGATGATATTTTGGAAGATTTGAAAGATCAATTCTCACTCATTATAATGAAAACTAGAGGAACTGTACCTTCAGTGTGATAAGGCCCTAAGGCAGAGCTTTTCAATATGCAGTTTTCTTCTCAGTTCCAGTAAAAGACTTTTATAATATAGTATTTTCTTCGGGCTTTCTCAACTCATTAGTCACAGTTTTTGTCGATGAAAGAGAACTAAAAACCGGAAAAAGCATCTTGAAACTTTTTCGAACCGATGCTAAACTTGGCGGGTGTCATGTGGGAAGCAGGGAATTAATAGTTAATTCCTTCCAGTGAGCCTTAAACTCCGAACAAATGCCGGAAGTTATTTTTCACCCCAACTTCTCGGCTTGTTAGACTGATGACGATTTAAAACTTGATCTCGACAGTTGCAGAGGCGAACTTCCTTAATTATATGAATAAATAAACTTTGAGCGTATTTAATTTGATTAGTTTCGATAAACTGAAGTCGTTCTTCAAAGCTTGTGTTGAGTTCATGCAATTTTCGATTACATTCGTATGTTTCATGATTGAATTGACGACTCTGAGAAAATTGATAGAATATCAATTGGAGAACTTCGTTAAGAAGTGTTCTATTTCTATTCCTCTTATTATTATCGGCACTCACCCTCATCAGTCGACTATACAGAGTGTTTCTCCTTAAACTGGACAAACATGCACTGATGGGATGGAGTATGGAACTAAGTTAATATCTCCAAAACAAACAAATAGTTCGAACGATGAATATCTGGTTCCACCGGAAATATTGAAGCATTTGCTCAAGTAAACTTTGGTAAGAAGTTTGGAGATACACAAATACATCTACAGTTTCGGTATATCAAATAAACACTGACGAAAATCGCACAAACATCCCATGATTAAAGACGCAGTAGTTCGAAAAGTAAATTTCTAGGGAAAATGTGTTCGTTACATTCTTTCACGAAATGTTTAAGCACGAAAGGTTTCGAAAGAAACAACGCAGAAAGGTTTCCGCAGAAATGGAAAATTTTTGGAGGGAAAAAAGTTGAAGAAACTTTGCATGTCATACTTAGGTCTTTTTGGCGACCCAAATTTAAGAGTATGATTTGGGAGTTCGAATCAGAAATTTCCTGTTATTTGTTGAATATTTCAATATATTCCATGGAATTTCGGTATAACTCCATTTCGTGTTTCTAGATTATACGACTTCAGAAATAAAAGAAGAGTACTGAGTGGCCAAACTATTCCCCAAAAGCTGTTTATTTCCTACCTCGAAAGCTCTCCTGAATACGGTGAAGTGTTAAAACAATCCGACATAGCTCTAGGCATTGGCCTCAAACTGAAAATTCATAATCTACATGGTGGTTCATGCAAATTAAATTGCTCCCCCAACTTTCAAATTAGTTTCGCAATTAGCCTTTTCAGTTTCTCTCCTTTCTTCTTTTTGGCATATTTATGAATTTGTGCTCGTGAATGAATTCATTCAATCGAGTTCCGAACTTTCTCAGTATTTGTATATATTTTATTGCATCGAATCTAGTTATAAGGGCCTCTTGAACTTTCCCTGGTGAAAGGGCAAGGAAAATAAACACTCATATTGAAGGATATAAAGGATTACCTACTTCAATTTTTCCAGAATTAATTATGTTTTATTTGATATAGGAAAAGAAAGAGTTCTACAGTATAGAGACAAATAGCCACTACCATATTCTATGACTTATCTCAAGCAATTGGATTTATCATGGTCATCAATAATCATAAAATAATGACATATCCATATGATTTTATCGAATTCAGAAATTTAAAAATGCTGTCGACAGAATTATGAGCATATCGACATTTCCAATTCTTTTTGAATTTCGCATTCTTTCTTGTAGTACATGACCTGAGATTCTGCAACAAATTTTAGAGAGGACTGTATGAAATTAATCAGGAGTAATGACAAATATACACGCATCATCGATTCGCATCAACAACAATCAAGAAATTTATTATTCCAATCCTATCTATCATCACATAATATTATTTTAGTATGAATCACCATTCAAAGGATTTTAGTCCTAAGGATACTATTCTGCAAGGACCCTCGCAAATATTGCAGGCGAGATATTTTGCTCAAGTTATTAGACCGTGTTCCTGAGCGGCACTAGGGTGTAGATTGTACACAACAAGCTAGCCACATTAATAGAGGGAATCCTTGGGGAAGATGATATCCATCTAATTATGCCCTATTGTTTGTTATGTCGTGACTGTAAATCATGTTTCAGGAATGACAATTAGGGTCATGCATGGCGTTAGATCTATTTGCAAATGGCACTTATTTCAAGGCTTATTCAGAAAACTGGATTTCACTTGGTTATTGTTTGAATCCAGAGTGACCTGAGTTTTGATGTTCAGAAATAGGATATTTTATCTTCAAGGTTCTCTGCTCATCCCAACAGCCTTGTATCTTTGTTTTCTAGCATTGATTTTCAGTTCCATTTCCATATCGATATTTTTGGGGAAAAAAAATTTTATATTCAGTTTCAGTGGTTCCATCAATCATTACTCCGTCCAGAACTCATGTAGTGTTACGAGTATATTTTATTATCGTTGTCTATCTGCTGTTTCCAAACTGACATCCCACCTCATGTGTCAAACGTTCTCTACTGTAATCCAAGTGTCAGTTTTTGGAAATGCGGCCATATGTAGGTATGTGGAAAATGAATCATTACTCATAGCATTGTGACAAAATAAATGAAACAGATGTTCCTGGGTAGAGAGAGATCTGAATATTTCAGTATGTCGAGGGTTCACGTCTCTTCCATTTACACCTTCTGCTCTGGTGGAAACTGTGAATATTCATCAAGAACCTATTCGGGTGACATATTTATTTTTTCCGTTGATGAAAACAGTCTCGACTCACTGTGGTTCATCTAAAATAATTATTCTTCCTTGCATTTATAAAAAACGCATCTCTCATCGAAAGAATTCGATAGATATTCTAAGTTGAGCAAAAACTGGGATAGAATAGACAGGTAAATCAACGAAACGGTTAAGAATTCAACGACACTGAATGTCCAACAACCTGTTACAATCTCCGAGTAACTGAATCAGTCTTGTTTGAACGAGTTAATCGTTTTTCAGTTTGTCCTCTTTCTTCAGAAACCGTTTCGTCGAATCGAATTGAAAAATTCTTTGGAATGAACCGTACCAAATTGAATGAGAAACAAATTCTCACAACTCTATAACAACTTTGAAAGGGCTTTCCCTGGTTTGTGAACTGATCTGCATTAGGTAACGAAAGAAATATTGACGAGAAACTATCCTGGTGAAAGGTGAAATTTGAATTTGTTTTCATTGGAAGTAGGTATTGATTTCGTTTTGACATTTCTCGTTATTCATGGAGAGGTAATTTCAATTTGAGATGTTATTTAATACAAACTAGCTGGCCTGGCGAACTTTGTTTCGCTATAAATTATACCTACTTTCGATGGATTTCACAAATCGTAATCACCAGTGATCGGAGATCAACTGCTTGGTTAGATTTCTGAACTGTCAAATCGAGTTGATTCTAGATCAAGCTCCGATCACCGGTGATATGCTTTGTGAAACCCACCGCTAAAGTTGTATAAACTTACCATTGCTATTTTTTCAAGCAGTACATGAATAATGCACAATAAAAATTCTGTCAAATGTCATCTGTAAACTGTCAAATTTCATCTGTGGAATGTCATCTGTCAAATACCATCTGTCAAACATCATCTGTCAACTGTCATCTTTTCCATGGATATGAGCTGTCACACGAAACAGAAATACAAAAATAATATGTCGATTACTAATTATGGGCAATTTTGAATTCAGTTATTTCCGCAAATATATTTATTACCAACTAGTGGCCTTATTCAAAAGGAAGAAAAGCATTTCCTACATAAGCTGATTTTTCATCGAATTATTCAGAGTTTCAATGTATTTTATAATAACCAGGCCTTAGACGAATCCATAAATGAAGTTTCATAACAAACAGTCCATCTGATCTCGAGTTATAAATGGTGTAACCAACAACTCTGTTTTATATTTATAGATCAAATTATTCGGTAGTGAGGTCAGCAAGCTGTTAATGGGACCAGACACTGAATTGTGAGATTGGTCTATCTTTTTCCCCATTGGTAATACCCCAGAAGGGATCCAGAGGGCGTAAAAAACTTCAATTCGAATCAGGATACTTCAGCTTCTTCACTTAACCCCACACCTAGCATCCCCTAAAATTTGCATATTCTCATTCCGTCCTAAACCAATCACCGGAATGCCAACGTAACGTCCAAGCTGTACGAGAACAAAGGAGATGGAAAACCATAAAGTCGAATGTCCCATCGTTGAGCGGAACCGGCGATATCTTGTTATCAAAACGACGTCCTAACACTTGAGCCTGCCGAATTATCTGACCAGAAAATCGGTTCTCGGAGTTCCTCACCGCTCGACTTTTCACATCCGATTCTGTTGGTTGTGAAAATTTGTTTAAAACAGTGGGAAAGGTGATAGGACGGAATGGTATCGGTCTGTGGGGGGTATTCGATGGCCAAAGTGTTTCCCCAGACGGCCGAGGGACAGAGTGTGCCGTTGTTATCCCACCGCTTGACCCGAAAGGTCGTCGAAGTCGTAAAGTGTAGACGGAAAACAATGTCTTTCGTCCCTCCATTTTCTTATATATTTTCGGTGTGATCTCCGATTGTGCTGAACGGTAGGGGACCTTATGGAATATTGAGATGGATATTTATAGGTGTCTGAGAGCTCTCAGGATCTCATGATTGAATCCTGCCCAGATTTTACGCAGTATAGAAGGAAATTCGTAAAATTGAATTTCATACCATTTCAGTTGGAAGTATATCAATGGAGGTTCATTTTCGTTGTATAGGTACAGTTATAACTTTCAGATTAAAGTTTGAGCTTCCGAGACTTGACGTATTACTCTTCAAAATTTCAAAAATAATACGCTTCAAAGCAGTGAGAATATTCTGAATTAGATGGTAAAGCTGTATCGTCCAATGATACAAAAAAATCTCTCGAATATATGAAATAGTTATTTATGATATGAGTCTTAAAAGTGACGTTTTATTTTGTGAGTGAAGAAGTTTGTGAAATGAGCGGAGCGAATTGAAAAATTTCACGAACAGAATAAAATTACTTTCAACACAAATACCATACAATGTTTTTTGTACAACTGCCCTATTTTGATGATGGAATGAGCGAATTTGCAATGCCAATAAACTTCAAAATGCATTTTAATATTCAAATAATCAAAAGGTTGTTGTGAATGGCAAACAATGCCAACGTTATAATTACTAACAAATGAGAAAAGACGCTTTCTTTTAAATTTCGTTCCTGTCCAATTTTCGTCTTGGGTTTTTAACTGCTTAATATGTTTGTCGAGAGTCCAATTATTAATGAAAGTGACGATTTGGTTGTTCCTGTGGATATTGAAGAGTCTGCAAGAGGAGCAAATCTGGAACTCCTACCCAAAAAATCTGTTCAGCAGTACGATATTGTACATAACAATTTTCTGGCCTGGTGTAAATTGAAAAATGTAGAAGGGAACTTCAGTGAACCTGTTTTCTTGGCATACTTAGAAGAAAAATCAAAAATATGGAGTTCATCAACTTTGTGGAGCAAATTTTCAATGATAAAGGCAAGCGCCCTTGTTAAAAATGGTGTGGATGTTAGTAAATATTTTAAAAGTGAAGGATATCGTCCCAAAAAATCGAAAATTCTCAATCGTGAACAAGTTGAAAAGTTTATAAATGAGACACCAAATGGGAAATACTTAATGGTAAAGGTTGCAACTATTTTCGGATTATTTGGAGCCTGTTGGCGTGGAGAATTGTGTAATTTATCAGTGGAAGACATCGAAATAACATATAAATCATTGGTTATACAACAACAAAAACACAAAAACTAAAGTCAGTCGTTCTTTCAGTATTATTGGGAAGTATGTTGACTATTTCCATAAGTACTTTGCACTGCGCCCTTCTGTCATCAAACATCGTCGTTTTTTCCTGAAATACATGAATAATAAATGCACTGCCAATTCAGTTCGTATCAATACATTCGGGAAAATTCCATCTATTGTTGCCGAATTCCTCAAACTGCCAGAACCAAAGCAATATACAGGACACTGTTTTCGAAGATCCTCCGCTTCATTGCTAGCAGAATCAGGAGCAAATATTACGGATATAAAAAAACATGGTGGATGAAAGTCTACGACGGTAGCCGAGGGCTATGTTGATCATTCCATTGCATATAGAAATGTCATTGCTGAAAAAATTCTCCCAACGTCAACAGATTTTGGATCATCATCATCCAATATTGTACTTCCGGTTTCTACAAGTACTGATAGTGCTGAGGATTCTAATAATGTGTTGCGAAGCTCACCAACGTCACTGGGCATGAATGTTAGTAATTGTTCTAGTTTAACGACTAATATTAATGTTCATAAGTAATGATTGTTAAATATTGATAATAAAAATTTCTCCTAAAATCTGACGGTCTCCTCCGGAATCACCCTGTAACCTTCTCTCATTCAATTTCGAAAACAAATCTGCACTACCTTTGCATCCCGAATACATTTCATCGGAAAATGTCGACATTGTTTCCATATCGCAACCTCAAGCACATTCAGAAGGACGAAGTAATAAGAACTCCTATATATGGAGCATCCAGTGCTCAAAAATATCTCTCCATGACACCTGTTCACAATCTCGAAGGACTGCTCCGATATAAAATCTCAGGACACCCAGGACGCATCGATTCCTCCGTCTCGAAAAGTTAGAAACATCGTAAAATTTTATACACTTAGCGGAAAGTTTTGGCGCATATGAGTATCTCTATAATAAACATAAAGGGTTACGCGAGCTCCAAACTTCCTACGGATAAGTTTCTGGATCTAGAGTTTGATACTCTGTTGCTCTTCTTCGCAGAACACCAGCTTCCTCTTTATCTATAACTCACGATGATAAATCCTGTCTTGATGGATGATAAATTCGACCTGGATTATGATAGATGGCGAAGTCAGAACGGGAAACCGTCTAACTTTTCGACTGTTTCTCTATTTTGCGAACTTCCGTTCGAGGTCCTGAATTATGCGTATTGTGGTGTGGGTTCCGCAATGATCCGCGCTATTTGTGTCAATTTCAGGGGGTTGAGTGCTGGATTATGTAGTTTCCAGGAATTTGGACATGTTTGAAATGGGCTTTCTATCCGTGGTCCAATAAAAATTTCAACTAGGGTGACTCACTGTCCACAGCATGCGTAGCATCCTACTGCACACGCAGTTCGCGCTTGAACTAGGGCTCACTAGAGGACGTCACCCTGAAGCGGTGCAAGAGTACAGCGATCTGTTCGGCTTCAAGACAATGCACGTATTGCAACCCAGTCTCACCGTTCGTTTCGAGCAGGGCAACTTGAACAGGTGTTTTTCATGACGCAGGTACGTCATTCGCAGGCTCTACTCAAATAACCAATCTGATGAAACCATTTGGGCAAAGCTGGGGCTAATCGTAAACTCCATTCTTCATATCATCGGAAATATGAGAAATGAACTAAATTTTGGTAGATTGTTTACCCTATTTATGGACACATGGTGAATATTCCTCATCAGAAACTTCAATATCTCACCTAGTTTGAATATTACAGCGTTACCGAGTCATAAATGGACTCAAAAATGCTATAAAACTACTCAAAAATAAATTAACGGTTTATATTTTCGAAAAAACCAATAATTCCTTAAAATAAAAGTATCCTTATGTTTTTTCAATGAAACACGCCGTTTTCGTGTTATTCCTAATTTTATTCGATGAAATTTGACGAAAAATCATGAACCTCAAGAATGATCTGGATGCTTCGCTGGATTTTGAATATCACCGGATCGCAGAAATATTATTAACTCTCAGACCGCGCAATAAGTTGACAATGTTGTAAGAATGTTCCTCAACTTTATCGAGACTAAAATCTAAATGGTGGAAAAACGTCAAATGTAGAGATATGTTATAATAAAATTCCTAAAATGTGGAAGATAAATTTGAATGCCAAGGAGTATGAAATTATTATACGCACAGTTGCGATTAATAATTCCAAATATTGAAAATAAATGTCGATGAAATACAAAAATCAGATATGTATATGAATGATGAATGTCGATACAAATCTTTCATTAAAGTGACATTATTGAAAAACAAAATGATACTAAGCACGTAATAATCTGTAGCGATGTTTCTATCTCAACAATTGCCTCTGTAATAATTCATACAAGTAAATTTCATAAAATCGAGACAACATTATTGATATCACATTAATTCACTGAAAGTCTCCATTCACATCATCATCACGAGATCAAAGAAAACACCTTTAATGATCACATTTCTCTCTCATAACAACAAAGCTCCAGAAAAGATTTTCTCCATGTTTGTTCACAGTTTGCGCCGATTGTCGCTTTACGCATGCGTCGTAAAATTGAACATATCCGAATTAACTGACGTTTGGGATAGGTCGATACCTGATTTCAAGAAATGGTAGAATTAATAGATATACATATGTTGTCCGAAAAACAACAAGTTGGCAATGTCTTCTCAGAAGCTCTGTGAAATATTCATTGAAGATCATTGTTTTGGATACAATAATTGATTAATGAAATTGGATTTTTTTCACAACATATTTTTGGGATATCGAGGAAAATATGAAAAAGTTATGAGCGTTTACTATTCTTTAGGAACTTATTACGATGGAAAAAAATGGCTTTTCAATTCCAGGTGAAATCGGACAGAACCAAGTGTTCTTGTTAGGAAATATCGTGTTTGTATCATTTTTATTAAAAAATAGTTGAGTATTCCCTAAATGTATTTATTAACTCAATTTTAATCGAGGGGAAATGATACAAATTCAATTGACCGATAATATCAATTTAAGAACTGATTGCTTGGGTTCAAGTGCTATCTACCATAACATTCTCAATTTATATTCCCGACGCAGAATTTAGACATTTTACGGTTTGATTCTTTTATATTATATTTTTTCATATTGTATTTTGATCAACTGTGTTTTTTTTACGTGTGTTTCATTTATTTATTTCAGCGGTGTTATATTTTACTTGTGGGGGCGGGGTTTCCCATATTTCGGTACGTTCGACAATGAGTGAACCAGTTTTGTTACATCTGTACGCCAGCGAAACACGTAAACAAATTATTGATTAATCTTATCATTTGACAAAGAAATTAGCTGACTTGTGCCATTGTTTATTTAATGAGATCTCGAGGTTTGCAAGTTCTTGAATGGAAGATTGAGGGACGTTCACCGCTTCCGAGGTATCATTGTGTGACTTTGTTGATTGTATTTTGTATATTATCTATACGTTCTGTTGTAGAGCTTTGAAGAAGCAACAATAAAGTTGCCAAACGTCGCTTGAAGGAATGCATTAGCGTCTTTTCTTCCAAATTTTATTCCACTCCCACGAACGTTCACATAGTAATTTGAGAATAAGGAATACGAAATAGTCAAACTATTTAGTAAATATTAACTTTGAGGTGTTTGCAGAGAGTAGTATCAGGCCCAATTTTTAGAATTTGAATGCTTCGTCATTAAGAAAATGCTTTTTTCCTACTGATTTCTAGATTCAGATGGGAGTCTCATTTACATTCAGAGCTCTCATTCAGACTAATATGGAAATCTATATTGGCACATTTCATTGAGATAAACATCTCACTGCCACCTCATTGAATATCAGGTACTTCAAAACATTCGAAATAACTTGTGCAAACAGCTCAAACTCTCGCTTCTAATTCGTAATTTAAGTATACAATTTTGCTACAAACTTCAGGGATTACTCTCACGCCGGAGTTCGCGAGACGGGCTCGTATGTCTTCATGTTAATCCTAATGTAACAAACTGCTTACCTATTCCAATCAAGAAACATTCAAATTGGACCGCTGGAATCCAAACGTGTTTTGCATTCGCGATCAATTCGACTTCAGAGTTCCTCTTTCTGGGAGTGTATCCAGAATGAAAAGCTGGATCGGTATGTCGAAAAATATCGAATGCGATACATAATGCATTGCGCAGTATTTCCAGAGAAACAGGAGGCTGGATTAGGAAATTAATGGAATGATTCGGGAGCTTTTCATTTGGCGAACCAATATTACATTCAGTAATTGAAGGAGGATTTTGCTCTAAAAATTCCTAAAAGGTTTGGATGAGCCTTTATTTTGTAACGGAGCACCGTTCTATTTCCTGTATTCAAATGAATGTACGATTTCATTCAAGTGTATGAAGTTTGTTAGAATTCTCGATACTTTCCATTCGGTTGGGATGCTGCACTTGTGTTGGAGCCTTGTTCATGAATTAGGTCCAATGAATATCACCTTCCTCAAATAGAGAAGAACAAAATATCTCTATAGGGCACTTATTGGATGGTTTTTCTTTGAAACCAAACCAAGACAGTGTGGGTTCCATTGAGAACATTTCCACTTTCCAGTGAAACAAAAGCTGCCTGTCCAAAGGATCCCTGTCCCCAGGTCAAGATTGTATTTCGTTGAATCAAGTTATTCTATTTCCTGTCCATTATTCCAAGAATCACAAGGCATCATGTGATGAAATTCACATTATTTCGAGTCATTGCCCCTGAGCATTTGCTTGAGTTATCCGCGAAACCTAGAGTTTCTGTTGAAAGGTTCGATACAGACTTGTCCACGTATGGTTAATTTATATATATAATTATTTTATTCTTGGACAGCTGATTCATTCGAATTATTCAGCACGTCTTTGAAATGGTAAATCGTAATGTATTCCCTATTTTGATGCTCTGTGAATTAACATGTAACAGCGAAGCACCTGAACACACTCTAGGTGATAATGTGGTGGTTGGTGTTTACGACATACGACATGCCTTAGCATTAATTTAACCAGAGTAAATATCCAATTATCACTATGAATACTGAAAATGTTTCCCCTAGTTTCTATAATTCCGATGAAGCACAGAGGTTGAATTAGTGAGATAAAGAAGAATCACTGATCAATTAATTGAGTTTTTTCTACTTAAGACTGACGCAGGTTGGCACTCGTGAAATATCTGCAATGTCGAAATAATTCTCAGAGACGTTGCCAATTTTCATACTGGAATAATTAAGTTGTGCAAGAAGGTATTTAAATGCCATCTGTGGGCTTATGTCTTGAGAATTTTCAGAAGTGGGGAATTCCATAGATCCGTCTGTTCGCTTAGAAGTTTTTCTTTCGGGTTATTCGAGTACTTTTATTCTTTTTCCGAATGTTAAAATATATGTACAAGTCAAACACTCAACCTCTGAACCTGTATACTCCATTCACAATTATAAAATCACAACTCTGGCCATGGTTTCGTTTTCAGGAATTGGTGCACCTGATGAAAAATCTGTGCGCGTACATAGAATATGGTTAATGACAAAAAGGCGATGCCAGTTTTTCTGTTTACATCAAAGTAAAAGTATCAAAGATTTTCCCCATTTTGTTAGGTCGTATCGATCGGCGATTTTGGGGAGAAATATCGATAGGAAATCGCCTTTTTTTTCGTTCTTCGGCGTCCAGAAGAAGTTTCGTGCAAGTGTCATTTTTTCCTTTCACGAGTTTTGGCGTGAGTACGAACGGCAAATTTGAATTGGACCAATAATCCATTTATGAGCATAAATAAAGCGAAAGTAAGTACTAATTGACCTTTTTACACTTGATAACGAAGTTTTTTTTAGGTATCTGGCCGTTTTGAAAGATTTCAAACGAAATTCCGATCCTCCAGAAGTTTGGTTAGTTTCGGTATCGATTTTGGTGCTCAAAATTTATTTGGAATGTGTAAATGGACAGGAAAGGCTTCCTTATACGATCTTCTAACGGAAGCGACCGGAAAATATGGTTCAGGTAGAATTGAAATGTGTCACTGGAGCTTTCATTCCTTTGCCGAAAGTAGAAAAAGGCTATATTGAACCAGAATACTTCGGTTTTTTCCATATTCCAGGAGTTTGTGTCTTATTTTAGAACAGGTGAATGATAAATGTAAAGCATATGTTTAACAGTTTTACCTATTCCATTTTATTTGTACAAACCTACTGTGGTAGTAATGTATGAATATTTTTTAATCCAATAAATTACTATACAATCAGAATATTTTACTCCTTGTTCATAAGATCAAATCAATAAAATTTCGTAAAGTCTTGAACTTTCAGTTCAAGAGGATAATAAACATTAAATCTTCACAAGCATGCATATGAAAATTATGTGAAAGCAATGCAATTTTTTTCCATGGCGAAAAATAATATATTTCAACAGTGATCTCTTGTACTTTTCATGCAAATAACTAGAAAAGGAATCCCTTATATCAATTAATATAAACGTTAATTATTTTCGTCCATCACATCTTTTCCAATTCATTCACATTCTGAGAAATACGCTAAGAATGTAGAAGGGGCAACATAGTGTTGACTTGGAACATAAAAATATTTTGAAAAATGTCATAACTTCGATACAGAGTGGAATGTGTCAAATTTCCAATGCCAGAGCTGTGATTTTATAATTGTGAATGGAGTATATGTATAAATTCTCATTTTATGTGAGTTACAACGAATGAATTCTTCTGAAATCTTCTTCAAAATATCATTAATATAACGAAAACATATTTTGATTGGGCGAGATTTGTAAGCACCAGAAACTAATTGGACGAAGCTTCTACAGTAATCCATGCGGAATAATCATATTCCATTGTGGGATAGTTATGCAGAAAAAGATGAAGTTGTTGTTCTGGATAGGTGGTGACACGCTACCAGTTTCTAGGTGGGTGTGAGTTTAATGACTGTCAAGTAGGATTTGTGGTTTACCCACAACAGGAACTTTTGAATCCTTTGAACTCGCTATACGATATGAAGCAACTCGAGATCTCCGTTATTCACAGAAAATGAGAGAGTCTTTGCAAGTAAACTTTATCCATTTATTTATGACACAGAAAGCTCTACTTATTCGGGTTCTTGTGTGGCAGCTTTGTTC
Organism: Adalia bipunctata; assembly: GCA_910592335.1. NCBI lineage: Eukaryota > Metazoa > Arthropoda > Insecta > Coleoptera > Coccinellidae > Adalia > Adalia bipunctata. The sequence goes on along the minus strand of OU342955.1, from coordinate 6,289,459 downwards.
AGACAGTTCGGAATCAACATCAACCTTTCACTCAATCACATAAACATTCATTCAATACCTTGGCTAAGGAATCTGATATAAATGAAGAATCAGATAATGAACCATAAAGTTCGTTTCAAGGGACAAAATATCCATTTCGATTTCCAGATATTTGAACGATCAACAAAATAATTCCCGGACAGAATAAGGATATAAGATCATAAAAATAATAAGGATATAATATTGAATCAAAATTGAAAGCATAAAGACTCAAGTTTCATCTAGAAATTTTTCAGTCGAGAAACAATTCAATGAATTATGAACAGTTGAAAACTGATGTCAGAGCCTGAACTTCAATTCTTATGACTAACTCAAAGAAGAGAACCGTTACAATAATATCCAGTAGCAACTGGTTCGGAGCAGTCATTCGTTGGGTTACATACAACCTCCGACCGAACAACCACTGAAGATGCCTGCCGCATATTTTATCAATAATCGTAATCTTAACACTGTGAAGTGAAGAGAACGAATTTTCGATCCTAATCATGATTCTTCAAACAAAACCGTGTTGCTCCCAATCTGCGATTCAGAGGAAAGTTATACATTACTGCGAAAGTAAACTTTACAGAATATAATATACCGTTAATTGAATTTCTATCGGAATTCTTTCCTAAGAGGAAATTGGAGTTCACGCTCCCCCGACATTAAAAAGTTCTTTCTCATTATACGGAGTGATGACAAAAAGAAAAAGTTCTGATATCAGCTCTGGTACGTTTCCGACATCCCTTGATATTCACAGTCTGTTGGTCAGAGACTGCAATATCGAACTGGTTTGGACTTGAGATTGAACAAAGGTTTTCAGGGTTGGATTCCCTGCTGGCAAATAATCTATCACCTTTTAGCGCCTATATGTTGCGACGCCCATATTGACTTAAAGCTCGCGCTTGCCAAATATTTATTTGTTTTCTGACCAGCTTGAAAAATAGGTCGTTTGACGGGTTTAGCGGTATACGGAAAATAGAGATGATGAAAGTTCACTGATATGTCATGAAAACGCTATCGATTCTTCATTATTTATTGTTGGTTTTGATTGAATGCGAACAGATATGTTATGATGACACGAGGATTACCGAAAATAAACTGAACATAGGCTGGAATTTTACACAAATTATAGTCTCTAGGACATAGAATAATAAATGAGGTAAACGGACAAGAAAATATCTAATTTCCGACGTACACCGTTGGTGTGGCCACCACAGGAAGACAATGAGATTATGACAATAATAATTGTAACAATAGAACTGGCTTTTAGTGGCATTTAGACGTATGTTGAAAAAACTCGATTACTGATAAAATAAAATGACAAGTCGGATTGAGTTTGATCCATTTCTGATTCTAATTTAATCGGTGTCATATAACTGACTAGCGGTCGGAGAACTTCGTAACCTGTAAGACCCCGAATGATCCCTAATCGTGAATCCAGTATCGCAGACGGCCAAAACCCTTACTCCTGGTTAGATTCCAGGCCCCTATCAAACAGGTGTCATGAAGTGATGAGATTATTCCAGACCCTCGGTTCGTAGCCAGGCTTGATTGAACTTCATCATTCATTAAGGAAAGAGACTTATCCTGATATTTCTCTTGCACTCTATTGATCCTAAAAGTTTCAATCAGCGTCGCAATTAAGCGATCGAGAGTGTTGCTTGGGAAATTCGGAATGAAAGAAGCGATTTCTGTCGTTTAGATCATCTTGATTCTCGATGAAATGTTTGATAGAATGTGGGTGTAGACTGTAGAGGATATCAATTCGCTATCAACTGCTAGTCAACTTCAGATACTGATATTTTTGCTCGCCTCTATTTATTCAATGCCTTTTACGGGGTAAGTCTTCGACATATATTTTAATATTCTTGAGGAAAAAAAACTTTATCTTATTTTCCATTTTTCCGAATTCGAATTTCAATTTTCTTCTATTAGATTGGCCAAGGAGGAGATGCGCCAGCCAAGTCAAGCGCCATCACGCCCTTGACTTGGCGATAATGTAAAAAATAGTACCTTCACGTCTATGCCATTGACCGTAGCGACAACTAGTGGCCTTATTCGGAAGAATTTTCAGGTTTTTAATGTATTTTGTAATAACCAGGCTGTGGACGAATCCATAAATGATGTTTCATAACAAACAGTCCATCCGATCTTGAGTTATAAATGGTGTAACCAACAACTTTGTGTTATATAGATATGGATGGGTGTAAATAAAATAAATCGCCCTGTCTCGGCATGTAATGAATTACATCTTATTTCTTATGTAATAACGGTACAGAGTACGAGAAAAATTAAGGCCGTTTTAAATAGCGCGTTTTTTTAAAAATAAATAAAACACATAATATCTGCCACATAGCTTTCTCTTGCCGCTATACAGACTATCTCTCTTTTGTTAAAATTTTTAATGACATTTCAACATAATTGAGGCTCTATCTCACTAATGAAACTAATTTTATCCTTAAGTTCATTATCCCTAAAAAAATAGTCATGACCTTGATGACAAATTGACATCACCGTTTCTGGAGATTGCGGCTTTAGTTCCTATGTTATTCGAACCTTATATGCCTTCAAAGCTGAATCCTTGTGTAAAATACACCATGTTGTGGAACCACTAAGTCCAACTTGTTGTGAACGTCGTCTAATGAACATTTTAGGATCTTCAAGAACCCTTTTTTTTTCATTTTTTGGTTTTACACCGAATCTGTTTCTTTAAATTTTTTTAATAATTCGACCAATAGTGCTTTCATATGGACGATTATATAAACCATAAAATACACGTAATTTTCTAACAACACTTTTCACATAACGCGTTGTTGTATCGTGTACGAAGCCATTTTTATAATTCAGACAAAAATGACGTCAAGTTAAGTTAGTAGAGTTAACACTGGCTTAGTGAGCCTGGATGAAAAGAAGTCTTCCGCAGTTACGTCTACAGCAGTTTTTCAATGAGTTATAAAACTGTCGTCACTCGAGGAATGCAACGATTTTTTACGTTTGTGTGTTCATTGGGATATGTCTAAAAACCGTATTTCATGGTATATTCAAAAGAGCAAGTTTGTGCAAATATAAAGGCAACTTTTCGGACAAAAATAAAATCCGACGGATACTTATCCCGACTACCGTGGAAATCAGAACTATCCCTCTCAGTCTACAGAAGATATGAACTGCAATGCCATTTTCCCCTAGGACCTCTCATTAAAATCCTACTTTTTCAACCACAAAGTTGTTATTTCAACATGACGACCAGACTACGCTTCAGCAGGAATCCGAAGATGCATTTCAGATGAATGAATGACGCAATAACGCCGACTCTTGACAGTTCCGCAAATATTGCAGTTACCCCAAAATGAACGAACTTGCATGCGACGCGGTGGTAACCCAGGTTGGTCCTTATTTACGACGACAGAATCTCGGACGTGAAATGTGGTCATGTGGGATTTCAACAGTTATCGTATATCAGTGCCGAATTGTAAATTACCATTTATCAGAGGACACTTTTAGAGTCCATATTCTTGCTATTATACTTTCCAGAGGGCCACCATCTATTACCACCCATGATTCGATTTATGGGATCCCGGAATGAAACCGCCCGTTGGGTTGACATCAGGATCTTGAAGAATGGAGGGAAACGAACGGAAAACGAGCGCGTCACCAGAAAAACCGTTGCCTGTCATCTGTCATTATGGAAATTATTGATCCGTTTTTTTGTTGTAGAAGATTTTTTTGGTTAATTTAAGTGTGCAAACTAAATGTAGCTCAAAAATAAGATCTTGGAAACATCCTTACCTCGTATAAACACAGTAAATAAAAATTCGCATTGGCAGCATCTCTGAGAATTATTTTGAAATTGCCGATATTTCACGAGTGCCAACCTGCCTCAGTTTTGAGTAAAAAAACTTGATAAACCTAAATCTTGGCCAACCTGAATACTTTGTGAATGGAGTATACAAAGAAATTCTTGACTGACGTACACGTCAGTGGTCATCATTCGTTTATTTGCGAAAGAAGATCGTATTTGGTATAACACACTGTATACCGGGTGAGTCTTTGACTTGTACATATATTTTAAATTTAGATTCCTCTCGTCAAACGAAACACTTTCTTTCCATACCATTTTTCAAAATTCGGTTTCGTTTGCAAGATACAGGGTGTCGAAAATCCATGAAAAAAACACTTTATTGTCCATATCTTCGTAACCGTTTTCTTCAAGGAACTGAATTTTGGTTCATTAGTTACCCTATTCTTGGTGCATATTCCTCGATTGAAACTTATTCAATATCTCTCCTCGTATAACAGTTACAGGGTAGTCGACTCATCAATACACACAAAAACACCATAAAACCATTTTAAAAAGATAAACGGTTCATATTTTTGAAACAATCAATCATTTAAGAAACTAAAAGTATTCGTATGTTTTTTCAATAAAACGCTTCGTTTTCGAGTTATTTCCAATTTTACCTGGAATAATTTGACGAAAAAATCATTAATTTCAAGAATAATCTGAATCCTTCTCTGAATTGAATATCATCGAATATTATTCCTTCTCTGGTCTTTTTAACGAGTTTACAATGTTGTCACGCATGCGTCGTGAAATTTCGCCGCGACGTCGATCTCTGATGGAAAAGGCAGAATTCATAGATATTTATTTTTTTTTTAATGTGAATTTCACGAAAAGGAATATCCTGTAATGTTCAGAGAACATCGTGAGAACCAAGGGCAAGCAGGTAGGAATTGGTGTTCTTCTTGAATTTCTGGAGGTTATATGCCTCGGGGAACACCTCCCTAGGCAATGTGTTCCAAATCCTCGCTGTTCGTTGGATGAACGAGTCTTTGAAGAGAGATGTTCTGCAGGTCTCCAAAGTTACCACGAAGGGGTGTGAAGACTTAACTTGACGGGTTAGTCTGGAAGAGACTGCCAGAGGGGGAACGATTGCTGATAATTCAGAAGAGCATCGCCCATGGAAATATCTATAAAATAGAGACAGATCGCCCACTTTTCTACGGTGTTCCAGAGAAGTGAGCGAGCTTGTAAGCGATGCATCACCGACGAGACGAATTGCCCTTTTTTGTACGGAATCCAAGAGTTTTAGGGTGTGTTTAGGTGCAGCACTCCAAACATGGGAACAGTATTCCAGGGCAGGTCGAATCTGTGCCTTATAGATCATAAGCAGCTGACCTGAGGTGAAATAGCTCCTGGCACGAAACAGAAAACCAAGTTTTTGGGATGCACTTTTAGCAATAGATCTCACGTGATCCTTCCAGGAAAGGTTACTGCAGACAGTAATGCCAAGCATCGAAATGGATGACTTCAATGGTATGGTCACTCCCGACAATTTTATGCTGGGCACAGTAAGATCGGCTTTTCTAGAGAAAGAAAAGACTTGTGTTTTGTTTGCGTTGAATTCTACCAAGTTATTAGATCCCCATTCAAGAATTGTTGCCAAGTCCATATTCATGTTGTTAACATTTCTTCCCCGTTCGTTTTTGATTTGGCGGGCTGGTATTGGAGCCCTAGAAGAAAAGGCGGTATGGAGGGTACTATCATCCGCGAAGCTGTGCACCATGTTACGTAAAAAATTCTTAACCTCAATGAAAATATCAGCAAGTTGACAACATCTTCTTAAAATTCCTATAGAAATATCCACAGAATGGATACAAAATAGATTAGGTTAGATTGTTTAATAATAAATTCTGATGATCTGAATGAAGAGCCTTTCTTCATGAGATTTTTTGGGAATTTCGAGGAAAATATGAACAAGTAATTGGTATTTACAAACTAATCTGCAGAAAAATCGAAGAAGGAACTTATATTGGTGGGAGAAATGTGGCTTTTTAGTTGAAAAGCCACATGAAACCGGATGCCGGATGAAACTAACTGTATTTGGTGAAATTATCGTGTTTGCAACATTTTTATTCCAATAAGGTTAGTACTTGAGTATTCCCTAAATGTATAAACTCAATTTGAATCGAGAAATATGAAGTTTGAATCAATTCCAGAGAATTGTGTCAGGAACGTAATTAGCCCAATTTTTGTTTTTCAAATGGCTATATCTTTTTAACAGTGCCGAATTCGAGAAAATGGAAAATGAAAAAAAGGTTTCTTTTGGCCTCACGAATCTACATTTAAAATATATGTACAAGTCAAAAACTCACCCCGTATATTTCTAAGCAACATATAATTATGTTATTCAACAGAAAAGAAAAAACCACCAGAACTATGAAATAATAGTACATTCTAGAACTAGTTCCAGAATGGGCTCCTATTCCAATACGAATGCGAGTTGAGTTGAATACGCATGAGTGTTGGAATTGCATTCTGCAACGATTATTGGACGATATTTTCTCTATTTCAGTCAAATTTCGTGAAATACTGTTGAAATTCAATGAAAAATTCAGATTATACATCCTAGTGACTTTTGTATTATATTTTGGCAGTTGGTGACTGTTACGAAATTGACATTTCCAAATTGACGTGTGTTGAAAATAGGATCGGAAGCCAGTGCTGACAACCACAAAACGAAAAATATAACTGAAAACAATGCTGTAATGAGTTCATTACAGCACTGTTTTTAGTACTGTAATGAACTCATTACGATACTGAAATAGAGAATCACCTTTTCGGTTATTCCGTAATTAATACTTTTATCTAGCGCGAGATAGTTTTGTGACTGCGACTTTGCCAGATGACGCAACTTAGTAACCAAACTTCGGGAAACCGCTTCTCCTCACGAATTTAATGAAGCCCATCTTTTTCAACTTACTACATTAGCAATTTGTCATCTGTCGCATCATTTCCAAAGTTTTCGCCAATTCTCTCATTCCGTCTGTTCTGTTCACAGATCCAAATAGCTTGAGAAAGCGCAATCTATTTAAAAGAAGGGACTTGCTTATTTGGGAACAATTCTTCTTATCTTGTTAGAAACTTGAAACTCATAAATTTGATTATTCGGGTACCGAGGGGAAAATTTCACGAATGCGCTGATTGATTCGTTTAGAACTATGAGGATATGATGAAAATGTGGATGGAAACTTCGAGCTCGGATTTATTCCGAAAACTATTCCACTATGAAAACAGAGATTCCATACGTGAAGTTTTGAGGATTCTCCGCAATTTTCGCTTATTTGAATTCGGGGTATATTGAATGAGAAAGAATGATGAGGGCTTTGCTTCTGAATTATATTATTTGTATAAAATACTGAAATCATACATTATTCTGTGCTGTTACAGAGGCATTGGTTCACGAAACCAATAAAAAAATGTATGAACTTCATTGACGATTAAAGTCAGTATAATGCTCTGGATTCAATTTGAATTATTTCATATTCATGTTATTGTTCCTATCCTATCTATTTTTTCTATTCATAAATATCTCAACAAGTACTGGAAATACGCTTCAAATTCCTGGTCTATGATTTCATTTCTCTGCTTGAATAATGCTGCAAATATGAAAATGAAAGTTAAAATAAACTTTTAAAAGTTTTTTTTCTGTATCTATTCGAATTTTCGTAGACTACAATAATGTAATAAATAGAAATTGGGAGAAGCAAATTAGCTGAATATTCTCAAGAAGATAATGATTATTAATAATGAAATAGTAAAAAAATTTTTTTAGTTCTCTTGAATTTCCAAAGCAGTACAAGTACTCATAAAAACATTTCAGTATCGCACAGAAGTTTTTTCGAATTGAAACTTCGAAAGATAAATTCTTCTCTGGAAAAAGTATGGTACTCAATAATCAAAAAAATCAATAATGATATGAACAATAAAATGTATTCACCCCAGAAAGTAAACCAGTATAAAGTTACACTTTCATATCTCACTAGAATCACAGATCCTTTTTGATTTTGAAGTCATCCATTTCGATGCTTGGCATTACTGTCGGCAGTAACCTTTCCTGGGAGAATCACGTGAGATCCATTGCTAAAAGTGCATCCCAAAAACTTGGTTTTCTGTTTCGTGCCAGGAGCTATTTCACCTCAGGTGAGCTGCTTATGATCTATAAGGCACAGATTCGACCTGTCCTGGAATACTGTTCCCATACTTGGAGTGCTGCACCTAAACACACCCTAAAACTTTTGGATTCCGTACAAAAAAGGGCAATTCGTCTCGTCGGTGATGCCTCGCTTACAAGCTCGCTCACTTCTCTGAAACACCGTAGAAAAGTGGGCGATCTGTCTCTATTTTATGGATATTTCCATGGGCGATGCTCTTCTGAATTATCAGCAATCGTTCCCCCTCTGGCAGTCTCTTCCAGACTAACCCGTCAAGTTAACTCTTCACACCCCTTCGTGGTAACTTTGGAGACCTGCAGAACATATCTCTTCAAAGACTCGTTCATCCAACGAACAGCGAGGCTTTGGAACACATTGCCTAGGGAGGTGTTCCCCGAGGCATATAACCTCCAGAAATTCAAGAAGAACACTAATTCCTACCTGCTTGCCCTTGGTTCTCACGATGTTCTCTGAACATTACAGGATATTCCTTTTCGTGAAAACCGCAACATAAAAAAAAATAATTTACGATATATCTAAACAATGGTCTGTCCCCAGATGATTATCACACTAACTGATATTGGACGATGCCCTGACATAAAAATTCCTTCTTTATTCAATACTAGCGACCCGCCCTGGCTTCGCACGGATGCAATGCATTTCTTATAAACAACGGTAGTGCCGGCGCCGCACCGCTATGTCCCTGTGTCCCTATGTCCCCTATGATAATATCAAATATATTACCTTCACGACTACGCTGCAAGTGTCTTGATAAGAGCAATCAACCGTAGCGACACCTAGTGGCCTCATTCGAAAGAAGGGAAAGCATTTCCTGCATGAGCATACTTTTTATCGAAGTTTTCAGAGTTTTAGTGTTTTTAATAATAGCCAGGCTGTAGACGAATCCAAAAAAGAAGTTTCATAACAAACAGTTCATCCGATCTCGAGTTATAAATGGTGTAACCAACAACTTTGTTTTAGAAATAAAGATTATATCTCAGCTAGGCGCAAAGTTCGGGAATAAAAACAGCAACAAATGGGACCTCAACAAATTTTGTTGGTTTCTGTGTTTTCTGACGCAGATCGATTTTTCCGCAATTCAAATAACCGAATACTGTATTTCTTTCCGAATTCCCCTTCGACGTTGCGCAGTAAAAAGTGAAACAAATTAAAACAATTGGATCCACAAACCGTTAAAGTAATCAAATGCTGAGCAATCCCCAGCGACCCTCATATATTTGTTTAGAACGTTCGACACCAACAAGTTGAAAGCTTTTTGTCTGTTCGAATTTATGGCTGCAAATTTCATTATTCCAACGAATTAAGAGCGGATTTGGGACAGGGTACGACAGTGGCGGCACTCTCACTTTCTGCTCGGTTAGAATCAGATAAAGATTCACGCATTTCACATAATTTATACTCCATTCACAATTATAAAATCACAACTCTGGCCTTGGAAATTTGACACATTCCACTTGTATCGAAGTTATGGCGTTTTACAAAATATTTTTATGTTCCAAGTCAACAATATGTTGCCCTTTATACATCCTTAGCGTATTTCTCAGAATGAATATTTCATTTTGGAGAACACAACAGAAAATTGTGAACAATATTCTACATATAGATGAGTTTTTGGATTTATGATTGTAAAGATTTATCGATGTGCTTTGTTTTCATCATGATATTGTATGTGATATGATTGTAAGGGTGCATAACATTTCTATTTCTAATATTTCTTTATTTCGAATAAATAACAGTTTTATTCATTCATCACAAAGAAAATGAACATAATAACTGAATTAACGAATTTGTTCACAGAGAAACTAATAATTTTAATGTAATAGTAACTGAGTGTTGGTTATGAATTAATAAGCAAGAATGTCAATTCCTGAAAGCTTTATAGATATACATTTCATTTATTTCATCTCATGAACAAGGAGTAAAATATTCTGATTGTATAGTAATTTATTAGTTTAGAAAATATTCATACATTACTACCACAGTAGGTTTGTACCAATAAAATGGAATAGGTCAAACATATGCTTCACGTTTATCATTCACCTGTTCTAAAATATGACACAAACTTCTGGAATATGGAAAAACCGATGTATTCTGGTTCAATATAGCCTATTTCTACTTTCGACAAAGGATTGATGGTAATGAAAGCTCCAGTGACACATTTCAATTCTTTGGAATCTGAATTCACCTACCGTTGAATGCAATATAGTCATATTTCTTCTTTTTTTTAGCTTTTTCGACGTGGTTTTTTTTCTGGAACGTGAAAACGATCAACAATAATCATTTAGAACCCGTTCACTAACGAAAATCGTGCAATTTCATTCTGCAAGTTCTTTCCCCATAATTCCTCGAAAATCCTACCTGAACCATATTTTCCGGTCGCTTTCGTTAAAAGATCGTTTAAGGAAGCCTTTTTTGTCCATTTACACATTCCAAATAGATTTTGAGCACCAAAATCGATACCGAAACTAACCAAACTTCTGGGGGACCGGAATTTCGTTTGAAATCTTTCTAAACGGCCAGATTCCTGAAAAAAACTTCGTTATCAAGTGTAAAAAGGTCGATTAGTACTTACATTCGCTTTATTTATGCTTATAAATCGTTTTTTAGTCCAATTCAAATTTGCCGTTCGTACTGACGCCAAAAGTCGTGAAAGGAAAAAATGACACTTGCATGAAATTTCTCATACCGACGGGAAACTTCTTCGGGACGACGAAGAATGGAAAAATAGGCGATTCGCCGATCGTTTCGAACTAACAAAATGTGGAATATCTGCGATACTTTTATTATGATGTAAACAAAGAAACTGGCAATGTCTATTTGTCATTAACGATATTTTCTGTACGCGCACAGACTCTTCATCAGGTGCACCAACTCCTGAAAACGAAACCATGACTTCCCATGTGATTAAATAAACGTGAATGAAGTATATAATTTTCTGACATCACGCTTTTTTTCGCAAGTTATTTATTGAGAAACAGTGATGGACGAGAACATCCGACGACAAGGATACCAGAACTTCACCGCCATATTGCTAAGGTTTTTAATGTCAGTATTAACCTGACCTTCTGCATTGTAATTTTGAAGCTTCTCTACTCTTCGACCTCATGTTTTTTTTATACGAAAGAAAGTTTATGTAATCCAGAATAATCTTCAAACAAAATTCATGCTTTTCCTTTATGGACTCGAGTAACCCATTTCAATCCTGCATCTTGCTTCGTTGTTTGTCGACGCTCTATTTGAATTCTTAGGTTTCAGAAATCGCCCTCACTTTATGGAAGTTCAGAATTTCGAACAACTATGCAAGTTTAATCGGTTCGTTAGCTTCATCTCTTTAAATCCGCCGTCCTCAAACTTCCTGCCATGCAGATTCAAACAGCTACGTCAACCATAGCTTGCAGTCATCCGAATTTTCCTCTGATCCAGTGAGTTCATCGTGGATATTGAGTTTCCCCATTTCCTGTTGCGTATTTTGGTATAGTTGTGTATCAGGTTTAATAATATTGGAAAATAAAAAAATACACATACGTGAAATTGGACTTTGGGAACTCGTTCACCTAGTTCGTAGGTAGATTCAAAGGTTTGAGTTCAAAACACTGATGGAAAACATTTGGACTGCGTTTGGAAAAAATGGAAAAAATAGAAATAGCAGCTTTCGAAGAAGTCCTTCTGTTATTAATCTTATCTTTTTATTCATCGGATTATTCAGCTTGATAGAACAAATGTTGGGGCACAGGGAATATAACAAGAAATCCTACCTTGAACTAGATATCACACTGCCTGTATAATTTGGTATAATACTCTCTTTTTCCTTCATCTGGGCAGAGATACCTGCGATGCGTGTCATCTAAAAGAATTCCAATTCCATGTTAGAATCCACAATTGTAAGGAACAAATAATTTCACTAATCGACGGCTAAAACAAACCTTAATAAAATGTCTTCGATGAAAATGGATTCAATTCTCGAATTTATGAATGAGACGCTGTGTCTCCACTCTCTAAGGTCTAAGCAATCACTACAGGTTTGAAACTCATGGTTGAACATCTGGATAAATCTATTCGAAGAACAGAGCAATAATCTCTGCCTCGACAATTTCTTATTACGAAGAACGTCGTACAAATCCCGCTCAATCGTCTGTAAGCTAAACCGATTTACCCACAAAACGTCGCTCAAAAAACTCCATGAATATCAATAGCGCAGAAACAAACGAGGACACCCATGGAACGTGTTTGATATATTCGTATGAACAGTCATAAACGTGAGTTATACCTCGGAATGTACGAGTTATACCTCGAAATGTACGGCTGATGCGCCACTGGGACTACACGGCTAGGGTTGGAAAGGAGAATTTGATATCAATGATCTCGCTGGTTTGCCTGACAGCACTAACTACTGCGGAAAGTGATGGATAGGCTTCGGAGGGAGGCAATGTGCCGTGCGATGTCAATTCCAGGAGACCCGAATCCCACGATATTGTTTGCCAGCATAACGAAATAGTTGCGGTATGATTTGTCAGAATGATATGATAATTCCGCTGAATATCTGTTATGTCCGGATGATATATATTATTATGACGAATATATTGTTGCTTTTAATATTGCTGGGAATGTACATGTGTTAAAGGCATGAATGACAGGCTATGGTTATTGTTAATCTCGTTTTCCCGGTCATAGTGACAATTTCTCCAGTGTTCGCCAATGACGCCAGTTGACATTCTCTTACATGTAGGGGAAATACGTACAAAATGATATAGGCATCATAACTTGGGTTTGCAGGTATCAAATGCGAAACTGCCTTCCAAATCACACGAACAAGTGGCTTCTATTAACCTCTGAAAACTCGCGTGTGCTACTCTAGTTCATTCGGTCGTAATGAATGATAATAGAAATCAATAGGTCGCGAGTTTTCTCATAGCGCCAAATTAACAGAAGATACTTTCCTTTCTCAAAGTTTTGAAGACTTAATCTGTCTTCGTTTTCAAAACAACTGACAATAACGATATTCAAATTTCTAGCAGATTAAGATTGTGACAGTTGCCGTCAGGAACTGTTAGGAATAAAACCTGGTATGACTTTGATGAAGTTAAAATCTCCCCATTACCTAACTCTGTCCCTCTCAATGCCTTTTATTTTTTTTCTTCATTAGTTTTTTCGGTTAGTATTACCTGCTTCATTCCAATGGATAGTGTAGTCATCTTCACGACTGAGAATATGCTCTGATAACCTCGAGATTGTCTATTTTTGATGTAATTCATTTTTTTCGAGTTGTAGAGGAAAAACGTACAAAATGACATAGGCATCATAACTTGAGTTTGAAGGTATCAAATGCGGAACTATGCCCACCATATCACTCGACCCGAGTGGGTTCTTTTGACCTCTGAAAACTCGCAAGCGCTCCTCTAGTTCATTCGGTCGTTATGAGTGATAACAGAAATCAATAGGTCACGAGTTTTTTTCATTTCGCCAAGTTTTCAGAAGAAATGGCCAGTGTTCATAATTTTTTTTCATTTATATTGCCTTCATTTGAAACTTTACTTATTCGTCATTGTATTAAGGAAGCTTTTTCTTTGTTGAATATACTTTCAGTATAAATTCGATATATTTCTAGTTTAATAACGCGTTAGGGTCAAAATGACATATACAATGAATGGGCAAAATGACACAGGTATTTCAGCTGAATTAACCGATCTACCGGACAACACCGAGACCATTCATCCCAAGCTCAATCAGTTAACAAAGAGCCAGGACTTGTCCTGACATATTTATAACAAAATATTCATCTGCGGCTAATAAAGGCAACGCAACTCTTGCTGATTCTATGAGGAGGTTCCTCTAATCCCTAAAGGACTATTGATAAGTGGGCAAGGCAAACGTGAGCCGAAGACTCGATAAACGTACTTAGTTTCAACTTCTACACCTAACATGATTGCAATCAAATCAAAAAATGAGCCCATACCTCCTCCAAGGAAAAGGAGGCAAGTCCCTAGGTAATTATTCAAAGAAGACAATTGAGATGAAAATGTTCCTACTGTTCTTAGCAACTTTCGAGATGATGAAGACGACTGTCCATCAGTCTATTGTTATGAACAATTTTCCCGATTTAGATCGGAAAAAAGCAGTCTTCTCCTGGAAAAGCCCTGGAAACGACTGGTTACGATGCATGCATTGGTTGTATTGGGCTCACGCATCTTGTGCTGATGCATTGATTCATTGGTGAACTTTTTCAGTAGATTTGTAACTATAAGTAGAAAACTACAGTTGCCTGTTGCCGGTATGTCATTTTGTCCATAGCATGCGGACAAAATGAATTTCGTTCATCCCAATTCATCTGAGAATATTTTATTTCTGGTTGATCTTATTTCATAAAGGTTGATCAGATTTTGTAGATAAAGAACCAAACATTATAGGTGTTCTAGAATATGACATTACTGTAATTCACCACTAACAAGTTATGCCTCTGAAATAAAACCCTGTCATTTTTTACGTAGTTACCCTACACAAGCAGAAAGTAACAACACAAATCCCTATCTGAAATATTTTAATTGAAATAGAGGAAAATATTCATTTCATTTCCAGAACATAGATTGTTTATTTTTTGAGAAACCTACGTGTGTGTATAAGTGGGATGGGCGTCCTCCTATTCCATTATCCATTATTTGAACAGGTGTCCCAAAACTGAACGTAAAGCAATTACCATTCCTCAACATGGTGAATGAAAATTTGCTCTATAAATTATAGTCACATTACTCTTTACGTATTTCATCTCAACAAAAGGAATAATCTGGTCGTATATCTTTCAATACAATATCCACTCGATCAAAGGCCCTTTATTTCAAGAACCGCTCCTGTATCGATAAAATCGCGTTGTCATAAAGAAACGAAGTGCAGCATGTTACGTCCCGTGTGACGAATTGCCCCCCATCCTCCAAAAAGATGATATTATATTGGGACCGCCTGAAGCCTCTGTAAATCTTTCCACATAATAATCTGTCGGATATTGTTACAAAATAGCCTTCACGATACATTACACAAACTGTCGGCATAGATTCTCGGTTATTGTTGAATATTCATACAGGGTTCTATTATTTGTCACCGGTACAAATGGCCGTAAAAGTTGTTGGCGATATTTCATATTTGTTCCGAATCTGGTCGGCAGAGCATTAATCTGTTGGCTCGGAAACATGAACTTTGAACATTATTCCATGTTTCGCTGTTCAATTTTTACCTGTAGCAGGAAACCCAAACTGCTTGTTATGCTGAAAGTTTGGATTAAAGCGATTCATTAATTAAAGTAACAACCAAGTTTGGGCCCAGAGATATATGAGGCCATAATGAGAGAAAATTATTTCATAATTCCTGATTCCGAAAGGAAGTTTTTCCAATCATGTTTCACATGGATGAATCTCTTATCAGTGGATCGAAAAAGCGCGCGATAATAATCAATAACAGGAGAAAAGTTTGTGTCATTTTACATTTCTTTATTGAGCAAAATCAGTTCTTGGAATTCTCGGTCAGATGAGAAACGCAAGAACTAGACACCATTGGTAGGGGTACAAAATCATCAGAGGCCTGGAAATTCATGAAAACACTTTCGAATGAGACGACAAATGAGAGCAATATCCAAGTAGTTAACATACGCAATAAAGGAAATCTCAGTTTCAAAAAGAGCTACTAGCACATGCCTTCTGAAGAACTCATTGAGAATCCTGAGAGCCTCCCAGCAATGTCATTTTATCCATCAGTAAAGATAACACTAGTGAAGAATAAATTTCTATTTTTTTTCTAAATACGGACATAGGACACAAGGATTGTGCTATACTGTTATTGAGACAGTTGAAGCCGGACCGAATATGGAATATGGAACAAGCGGATATTCAGTGATGAATTCTTAGTATTCAATGTTACATCATTAGCTGAAACATAGATCAACGTAAGGCGATTAATGAAAGACCCTTGATTCTCTCTACTGATACAGCTCCCTATTTTGAATTATCCGAAGCTTTCAATACGTTCCGTACATACATAGGATTCATAGGAATATTATAGATCAAGTAAAAACTCAAACAGATCGGCACTACTGATCAGTAGATGCAATGGAATGAAAGGCTTACTGGATTGAACCGTAGTGATGCATTGATTTCATCTTCTTATTTGGATATTTCAAAAAGTCGAATCGTTCTGAGGTGGCATAGTGGTTTTGGTTGCAGATAAAAAATCACATGATGAAGGGGTATGAGATCTACCTATACTGATCGCCAGTGCCTCAGTAAGGGAAGTTCTCATAGCTCCAGTGATACAAACACTGACTAAACAGGTTAACAATTTTGCAATTTATCCTAACTAGTTCCTAGGAGATCAATTTGGAAGTTGAGAAAAATGTGTAATGACACTACAGAAACAACAGATTCTAAACATTAGTACTGCAGAAAAGTGAGAATTTTCAGATAATCGGACGTCTTGAAATGAGAAAGATTGATACCAGTCAAGCTTTCTGAACGTATGATAGCAAATTTAATTCGAATTGTATTCCGAACATCGTTACAAAATGGCGAATGCGCCTGTCCTTATTGAAATAATATTTTTCTCATCCTAGTGATACTCATCCGAATATTGTGACGAAATAATGATATTATTCCAACTTTATCGATCGTTGATCTGTGTACAAATTTTGGAATGAATCCGACCCCTTGAAGTTGGTGAAAACTACGTTGAAAAATTCCATTACCTACAGAGTGTAACAGCCAAATGGAATAAATTCGATAACGAATAAATGAGGGCATGTTGGAAAAAACGCTCGGACACGTCGATTTTTAATTTCAAATGCGCATTTTTTTTCAAGAAAATAATATTATATAGGGTGTTTCATGTGACCGTGGCCAATACCGACTTTCTTATTTCAAACGCAACCCCCTGTATATTATTTATTTTTTGGATTCTTCAGAGACACAATTCATGCACAATGTTCTATACCTATCTTTGACTATTTCGGAAGTATAAAGTGTTTTCAGAGTTATTGCAAAAATCAACGTTTTAAATAAAAATTATTTTAGTTCACAAATTCAGTACATTACACTTAAAACCTAATATGAACTACTGATTATTTCTTAATTATTAAAAAAAAACAAAAAAAAAACATTAATGTCAATGTAGGAAATGTTCAAAATGCTCGCCGCGAACATCTTGGCAACATGCTAATCTGGTGTAGAATTGTCTTCTAACGTTACTCAACATTTCAGGCGTGACTGATCTAATCGCAAGCGTGATTCGGTTTTTTAGGTCGTCTAAGTTTAAGGGTTTCGTTTCGTATACAATACTTTTGACATATCCCCACAAAAAGAAGTCTAATGTAAAATTGTAAAAAATCTGAAAACACTCAATATTTCCGAAAAAGTTGAAGATAGGTATAGGACATTGTACATGAATTATGTCTAGAATTATCTGAAGAATCCAAAAAATAAATAATATACAGGGGGTTGCATTTGAAATAAGAAAGTTGGTATTGACCACGGTCACATGGAACACCCTATATAGTTTTATTTTCTTGAAAAATATGCGCATTTAAAATTACAAATCGACGTGTCCGAGCGTTTTTCCTAACACCCCCTCATTTATTCGTTATCGAATTTATTCCATTTGGCTGTTACACTCTGTATAACTGATGCTAATGAAAGCATGTTGAAAACAGGGAACATCTAGATTTGTTCGGAATTTTAACAATGAAAACAACTGTGCTCTAATACGCACGTAGTCTACTAATTCATCAAAGCGTTAGAATGAATTGTTTACTGAGAACTGCGAAAACTAAACTGTTTCAATTTCCCAGCAGTTGAATTCTATTCCCAGATCTACATGGTCAACAGCAGGAAAAGCGGTATCGGCATTCCGTCGGCTCTACAGGGCCATACATAAAACAGGATGCGGACACGTCCAAGCGAGAGCGTGTGCGAAGATATAATCGAATTATCCTCATAATTTCACCTCTGTGAATCACTCATACTTGCCAATACATTTCACGTTCGTTCATTCGAATAAAAACGCCCGGGAGATGGGTTATGAAATATTTATATTTTATGGTAGTTATTCCTCCCTCCCCTTGTACTGTCAATTGGAACATAACGGTTGATCGGCGATAATTTATTCTGAAATGTGAAGCTCCACATTCAGAAGTCCGATTTTATAGTTGATGAAGAAGCAGCAAGTTGATTCAGTTTTACGGAATATATGAGAGAACTGTTGCTGTAGACGATAATATGAGTCTAACTTATGGATGAAGGGAATCAGCCAATAAATATACAGATGTTCCTTAATTGGAGGCACAAACAAACAAAAAACAAAAAAGTTATTAAAATTAATTTTGCAATCATGGAAAAGAGATATGTGAGCCCCACCTCTATTCCAAACGAAGCATACAGACAAAATTATGCATTTTCCCAAGTAAGTTCATTCTGAAAGAAAATAACAGCGGTGTCTATTAGTTATTCATTATGCGAGAAACTAATTTCGCATTCCTTGGAGTTGTATATCAAACCCTCCTTTATTAATCGAGGAAGCTTCGTGAACTTCTTAAAGTACTCTGTTACAAGTTTAGTGTTAATTTTCTTTGTTCTCCTCCTTTACTGGCTCACTGACGTCCATTTCGTTTTATTAAACGATGAAACGTGTTCAGATTGTATCAATTAATAAGATGAGAGGCTTCATTCAATTCACTGAGATTGATTAAATTATAATTTACTTCATTATTTCACATTCCATTCGGCGCCGGTGTTCATTTCCAGAGAAATGCTGTCTTAGCTGTGAATGAAATTTCAGACTGTTCTCACTAGAAATATGGACAAGTCATAAGGGACAATTTATACTCCTTTGATTCTCCACATATACTCATTTTGAATATGTTCAAACAAAAAAACCACTGAAACGTACGAAGAAGACAGCCAGCGCATGCAAGTGGAGCGCAATAATATAACAATATTCGTATTATAGTATAAGATACTCATTTGTTCACCCAAAACCAATTCGTCACAGAGGAAGGATTTCATGAACCTTTTCGGTTTGAATTTCAATGATGAGCAAAGATAAATTTTTTCTGTTGACAAAATCTGTTTCGTACTATTACACTTTTGAATGAAATGCAGCTTGCATTTCCCCTGCTACTTTTTATCACTTCATGATGAAAACGAATTTTTTAAGGAGAAGTGCATTTCTTGGATAACCTCAGGGATTTTCATGCCAGTGCATTCATTGACCACAATTCAGTCAAGAAACTCTCATGAGTTTTCATGTAGAATCAGTTGAAGTTGGTACATATCCTCCTGTTATTGCACATGTTTGATACTATTGTTATATCCGAATTCAAACAGTTCAATGGAACAAACCGAAAATTGAGTTATGAATAGATTATCGAGTTCGCTGTGTAAACTGAATGGTGAAACATGGGAAATATTCGGATCTCAAATTTGTAGCGAAACAATACGTGTTCAGGACGTAAAGTAATCCAATGGAGTTTTGAATGGCACATAATCGAGAATTTCATATTTGCCGAAATCAGTGCTACGACAGGTTGACGCAGGGTATAAAATGGCATTGCCTAGTCATATTGGCAATTTTTTTGCTTTTAATGGATTTTGGCTACTCCTGAAATAACAATTTACTAGTGGATGCCGATTTTGTTGTGGTTCCCTTACTAAAATGGGAATTGTTTCCAATTTACTCTAGTGGGCTAACAGCTGATCATTTCGTTTCATATCGCTACGAATTTCAAATTCAAATCACCATACACATCGCATTCATTCATGCCCATTACAAAATGATCACCCTTTAAATACAAGAAACGATCCATGCCCGTGATATTATAATATTATCAAAAAATTTGAAATCTTAACTTATTCATAGTGCGTTTGATGAACAGGGAAAAATTTCTATAGCACAAAAATCCCAATAGATCCATTCGACAGATCCGTTGCGTCAACAATTATAGAAAGAATGCACAGACCAGTTAATTTTTGATTGAAAGGAGACACTTACGTTTTTTTAACATTAGGTGGAATCAGAAAATTCAGATTGTGTACCGAAAAATGTTGAATAATGAAAAAAAATTGCATTTACGATAATATTGCCACCTCATACATCAACTCGCATATATTGCAATAAGGTGAAAAGTGTTCTCCACTCAATGAGAAAACCTATAATTCGGAATTATTACTAGCACATCTTCTAATTTAACCTGACACAAGGGTGCATCTCAATCCCTCTCTGCTGTATTCCACTACCCGTCCCCTATACACAGTAATTTATGAAATGACATTTACACAAAGGAACCCAGACCTTTTGTAACATGAAGAACATTGTCATTTTCGCGCAACATTAAATTTTGCGGCCCCACATCGCAGGCAGCCTCGAAAGTACATATTCTTCATCAGCGGGGGTTGGGCCAGAAAATGTCAATATCTTTCGATTTCTGACTTCGTCGGTTCACTAAGATTCCGGTAAATTGAATAAGGGGAGGAAGGAAGAGAAGGAAGGTAAGACAAGGCCGTAATTGGGGTTTCAGGAAGGATTTTTGAGATATGTCGAAATGAATTCGAATATTGAAGGAGACGTTTGATTCAAGACCGGGATGAAACAATTCGAAAGGGATTCTTGCGGTTGAAACGTTTTAGACGGTCGGTGAAAATATCTTTCGGTAGAGTGAATTTCCCGCCGTTTTGGTCTCTGTGATGTTTTGGGGTGAAGGTTGTGGATTTGTTGAGAACACTGCCGTAGTAACTTCTTTCTTTATGTCATATCGTTGTGATTCCCTTTTTCACGAGGCTTCCTGAATGGTTCGAGTAAATACACTCCGCAAAAAAATTAACGCACATTCTGAAAATCTCAATTTTAATGAAAGTTAACTCTACATTGACTTCATAACTTATTTTTCATGTTCTCTCGGGAAGGTTTTGAACGAAACAAGACACATTGAATGGAAGAAAAATTCAGGATTTCACCGAATCTTATGTGAAAGAAGAGAAATGAACAATTCTCAAAATACTGAAATGCTGATTTAATACTGGGTATTTCCACCCCTTGCGTTAATTACAGCTCGGCAACGACGGTTTATACTCAAAATGAGTGATCCTAAAATGTTCTGATCTAATCCTTCCCAGATTTCTCCGAGTTGGATTCCTAAGTCATTAAGAGTAGCTGGATGATTTTCTGAACTTCTCAGCCATTCCATTCGAGAGACTTCAACCTCTTCAAGGTACCCCTGAACGATGCGTGAACGATGGGGTCTGGCATTATCGTCCATAAAAATGAAATTCTCACCAATGTATGGGGCAAATGGCAATACATGCTCTTCAAGAATGTTCCTTATATACTTATCAGCATTCATAGCTCCATTATCATTGACCACTAGGTCTGTGCGAGCAGTCAAAGATATTCCACCCCATACCATAATCGATCCTCCCCCGAAACCAGTAGTATTCAGGAAATTGCACTGAGCATATCTTTTATGTGGACGTCTGAATACAAGGGAACGTCGATCACAACGGTAGAGGCAGAATCTAGACTCATCTGTGAAGAGAACTCTTTCACAATCGGCCTCTTCCCAATGGATATGCTCTCTCGCAAAATGCAAACGCGACCTTCGATGGGCTGGGGTAGGAGCTGGGCCTCTTGCCGGGACACGAGGCCTTAAATAAGTGCTTTTTGGTATGCATCTAGTGTAGGCAAAACCATTATTTTTCTATTCCTACACATCACTGAACTTGAATGAAACGATATAATCTAATATAGATCCGACTTTTTCAATCTCCAAAATTCAACAGATCATAAATGCAGACGAAGGTGTCAGAATGCTGCGAATTCATATTATTCACACTATTATTAAGAGGGAATTATTGGTTAGAGGACTTATAGAAAAAACTCTGTACTTTCAACTATGTCGACGTTCCATCAGTCTTTGCTGATTTCTTCAGGACTGCAAACAAAATTTATTTCTTAGTTTCAATTTATAATCATGTATCTGAAATCTTACCTAGTTAGGTTACAGTAAGGTGTTATAAACTATAAAAGCGAAAATCAAGTTCATGAAGTCATACAATCAATTAACTAAAAACATTCAAGGGGATCCGGAAACTCATATGCCTGTTACGTTGAATTAAGGTTGGGACATAGAACTAAAAATTTCCGGATCCCCTTGAATGTTTTTAGTAGTCTAAGCTACAAGGAAAATCATCAAAATCTTAAAATACATAAATATTACAAATTACTTACATACTTTTATCAATCTTCCAATTTATTATAAATATGACTTTAAATTCATATGATCAATTTGGCTCACTCTGTGAGTCTGTACTCTTAGCTGAAAATTTTCATTCCGCATCCCATGAAAAACTCCCTAGATCTTCTAGTGGATTCGGGTATAATTGAAACTGCATCTTAATGACAAAAAGTCCGAGCATTAGAGTGAAATTCAATGAAAAAATCTGTAGCTCCAATAATTCCATAATTCACGTGAACCACTCGAGACCTCTTAGCGTCGAATTGCTAGTGGTGCTGCCTTTCAATGAGATGTGGGGAATATTGGATTTAGGAGAACAATGAATCATTCCTAGTTCGAATAACAGCTTTCCCTTCGCAACCTTTCGACACCATCAGGGATCCAGGCATCAGCTAGCATAATTGTAGAATGCGAAATGTTCTAGTCTATCATTTCGAGGGTGTATCGAATGACATTGAGTCGAAGCACCAGTCCCCAAATAAAGACAGGGTCACGGTTTATATTATGTGGTAAGACTGCCGAATCAAATTCCACCCCTCTAGTGTAAGCGTTATGTGTAATTTGATATAGGAAACATATTGTTAGGGTTGGAAGTAGGGGAGAACCCCTGTAGGCTATGAAATGCTTATTTGTTTACCCCAGTTTGTTCACGGAGGAATAATAATTTGTAAATAGCTCTAGGGGTGATCATAAAGATAGAACTTTTTACTAGTTATTATGTTGGGAGGTGGCTTTTGCTCCATGATAATGGAACCTTTTTGTGTTTTTTCAGGGTTATTCGCCCCATTTATAGTTTTTCCTATCGACCGTTGTCGTCAAATGCAAAGAGAATCATTTCGGACGCGTGTCTCTCCTGGTTCTAATTCGAGCGAAATACTCATACCTGAAGGGAAAGCCATTGACCCAGACTCGGCACCAGATATTCCTTCAGATTTCAGCGAACGCGAAGGTAAAAGATCAAAGCATAAAAAGAATTCGTCGAATTACAAATGAGTGAAACTTCTTCGGTTGCGCGGGGAGCGGATGGCACTTTGCTGAATGAAGAACGAAGCCCCAACTCTACGGCAGAAGAGCACACGATGATTTGATTTATAGATATTTTATGTTTGGTACGAGTTCAACTGAGATAACGCTGAAATTTTCATTCGAATAGAGTACCCAAGCGCAACATGCTGCAGGAATAACGCTCCACGGGTATTGATGAATTCCTGGAATGGAAATCATGTATCCGGTTGAATCTGGAAATTCACGTACCGTTGGAGAAATATCAAGGAAAATCAATGGCTGTTAGTTATATCGACATCATTTGATACATTTTCAATTTCGGAGCGGTGGAGTACCTATATCACCCAATTCGGGATCAAGAGTTTCAATTATACCTATGCCTACATTGGAAAATATTTGGGTCCGCTTTGAAACGCATATTTCAATTTTCATGAAAAAAAAATAAGTTAGCTTTGATGATGAAATGGTAGAATGAAAGTAGGTACACGAAGTAAATGTTTACGTTTGTCCGAACTTTTTCATTCTTGATTGCACAACGATACAAACTGAAAGAATGGTAAATTTTCCGGATTACGTCGGTTCCCGAGATTTCACGATTTCCTTGAGGGAAAAGCTCCAGTTTTCCATTTTGATGAACTGTCGGTGGGTTTCACAAAGCGTTTTCACCGGTGATCGGAAAACAACGGCATAATTCATAAAATCATGTCATGAACTGCATCGATATTTTCGGGGACTGACACAGAAACTGGCCTTCACGATCGGTCATCATCTTCAATCGAAAATTTACCTCTTTTGAAACTTGCAGACCTATTTTTCACGGTCGCATACGAACGACATTGATCACCAAGGGTATTAAGCATATCTTCGTAAATCTTTCAAATGCAGGAACTTGTCAAATGTCGAAAAATTACAGCTTCAAAAGTGACATCTACCGAAATAGCTTTCCAGTTTTCATCGAATTGTTTTCGAATATTTTTATGAAATTCAGTTTTTCCAAATTGACTTCAGGATAGGTTCAAAGACAATTAACAATGAAATTAATTTTCTTTATAGCAAATTTCTCGTTCCACTTTCTCAAGTCCTAACAAATGTATAATTTCACTCATTCACCAAATCCACGAGATCATTATTTCAGTTCACATCCAATACTTACGTATCAGAAAGACCGAAAATTCGAAATGTTTCACAAGTTGATCAGGAAGAAAATCCAAACAAAAGCCAAACAATCAAGCTGTTGGCACAACTGGCACCTATTAGGCCAGCATTTGAATACAAAAAGCATCTTGGAAGGGTAATCCTTCTCGGAAAATGATACCAACATTCGCGCGATTGAGATAATGGCCGTCTTTCTTTTGTAGCTGAAATTGCCAGGTTCAACGAGCCAGTTGGCATTGTTCGACGAAAATTGTAGAAAATTAACAGTACAATTTAATGAAAAAGTTTCATTCTGTTTATTCTTAATGTCGATTAATTCACTTCATCAGCTTCCTACTACGATTATGAACATAATTTCGATTTCACTCAGAGTGTAACACACGGAGTGTGAATTTAGCCAAATATGTTTGTCTTGAAGTAGGTATACCTAAAGGGTATCTCAATAAGAGCGAACATTTCATTTGCGCGCCATGTTTTACAGTCATAATATCACATAATATTACCTACTGTAAGTTTTATGAATAAATTTCTTTTAATTTACATTATGATGTGTGATTTATTGCCATACCTTTTTTTTATCTAGAACTTTTCTTGACCAACATCCAAAGCTAATTTTTATTAATTTTCAGCATTTTCTTTCATAACTTGATGAGAAAAATCTTAAAAAGGCCAAAAATAATTTTGTAGTGAGTGTCTAGTTCTTTGATTTTCTCCACCTCGATGTCTTTGAAGGCTAATTCTAGCAAAAGTAGAGTGTAATGTACCATTTTTTATCAATGATTCTGAAAGCTGACTGTTGAGCGCAGTTTTTGAGCATACTAAGAAACCGTGAATTAGCCTCTTTAAATTTTTAATTTCGATTCGAAAATTCAGATCATAATTCAATTACCGTA
The DNA here is from genome assembly GCA_910592335.1 of Adalia bipunctata. Lineage (NCBI taxonomy): Eukaryota > Metazoa > Arthropoda > Insecta > Coleoptera > Coccinellidae > Adalia > Adalia bipunctata. Next base: position 6,264,115 of record OU342955.1, on the reverse strand, counting down.
ACTTTTTCACTTGATACCAACATTTCCATAATTTTTATCAAAGTTACGAATCTGGTTATTTTATGTATAAAAGTACAATTCATGGGGATTGAGTTTCGAAAGAATTTCACAGAGAAGTCTTGTACTTTTTTTTTTAATATCGTTTTTACCATGGTCAAGTCGAAAATTCTCATAGTTAATAAAAAAATTCATAACTCGAAAACCGTGAAAAATCGCATAACATACATGGGGTTGATTCGAATGGCCCATAACACGAGGGACCTGTTTTTTCTTTTTGACGTCAATCTCTTGGCCACCCTGTATTTGAGCATTATTGGCTCGAAATTCGAAATATACAGACATCCTAGGAAATACTCGAGCACTCAAAAATAGTACGCATCTGGATCTTGGTGGCATAAAATCCCATAAATCGCTGGAAACAATAAAGTATATTCGTATATTGCAGCTGAAACTGTTCCAAGTCGATATCCGATAGTTAGCTTCTGCCTGTGAGCGCAGGACAAAATATAATCGCACTGTTTTCGCCCATTTGCCGATGGAACGCATTAATTATGACACCCCTTGGTCCTACGTCGTAACTAATAATAAACATTGTCATCCCACCTATCCCAATTTGGGGAACCAACCCCACATTTCCCAATTACCCTCGCCTATTCGGATTGTTTATACACGGCATCGCAATAAAAGTCCATAGCCCGTCCGGTATCGATGATGCCTCTCCATCCCGATTATCAGCCACCCCCTCACCCCTAAAACGACCCCGTATCAACGCTGACCTGTGAAATTTCGTTCTGCAACTTGTCCATTTCAGATACCATTTGATGCTGACTCTTTGTTTCAGAAATTCCCAAATTCACCGGGCCCATTTTGAATATAACGGTCCCAGTTGGAAGAGAAGCTCAGCTAGAATGCGGCGTTGACAATTTATCAACCTTCAAGGTGAGTGGAGACGCGAAAAATACGTTTCACGTAGAGTTGAATCTGCTGCTTGGAAATTGATATTTCGGATGTTTGGAACTGTAAGTCGAGAGGGTGAAAATGAATACGTTCCACGCCTTTGATTTTCTGCCTTGGCGGGATAACGGGAACCTTGTAATTTGGAGAAAGGAACAGAGAGAGGAGTTTGAAGTATATGCTGTATCGAAAGAGGAACAATATAATCTTTTCAATGTCGGATGTGTATTGAAGATGTTTGTGTAGAATTATTTCAGCATTTGTGGCGAACTGGTTATTTCTGTACATCAAAGAAGATGTACTCCTCTTCAGAGTCCTGAATTTTCAGCTCCAGTTTCTTTTATGAAATGATTCAGGACCTTTGAAGACATCATTTTGCATAGTGACTGAATTGCCATATTTTTTGTTCCAGATGAGGTTGATGCATTCGGTTTCTTCAAATATAAAACAAATTTTTTCGAAAAGTCCTCTACCCGCAGGTATATTTTCCATCCATTACGCCACATCCTGTATAACTCCATTGTTAATTATTTTAAAATGCATAGAAATGCAAGAAATAATAAACAGGACCAATAGAATGGGATTTCACGATGATCCATTCACATAACGCATTAGTTACATCAATAAACTAAATTTGTTTGCACGATCCTTGGCTATTTGCAAACAAATATTTCCTTACCCTGTTCAAATGTAAGAAGGAGCAATAATAACATGTTTGCGCAGCGGTAGGAGGGCCTTCGTAAAGTTTCTTTCCGTCCAGAGTTGAATCGAGGAGATTTCACAATCGTTTAGTTTTAACTGAACTTGAATTCCATTTTTTTCAATAATTTATAGAACGTTGTTCTTTTGAAATTTGGCAAACTGTCGTTATCATTCACGATTTCTGGAAATCGTTGGGATTTCATTCCGGAAAGAAGAACCGTGGATAATTCTTCTGATAAGGTTCATATCGAAATCGTCAACCGAATCGATTATTTTTAACGACTGGGCTATCCTCTTAGGTGGCGTCAATGATTTATTCTCTTCATATTCTCTGAGAATTCTGAATACAGTGAATACAGCTGAATCACTCACCCCTGAGGATTTTGAAACAATTCCTACTAAGTCTCTTTTCGATAAATCAGGATGTTTTTCCAATTCTTTTCGAAAAATGTTCAAAATTATCTCTTTCTCTTCAGCAGAGAAATGCGACCTTTTTGACCTTTTTCGTGGTGGTCCCCACATATCACCCTCAGATGCAGTATCCGTTTCCGAATTCGACATTGTTCTATAAACACTATATACACTTTGTCAAAAGGTTTTCCAACACAATACACTTTTCACAACAAAATCTATAAACACTTTGAACAGCTGGACCTTCACAGTAGCTCTAGGTATTTTAACTAGTCTTGTCAATTGAAAACTTCGATATTTAATATTATGGACCGCAATTAAATATATTTCGGATATTACAAGTAAATGACCATTATAAATTTGAACAGAGATCTTTTTCGAGTCTTGTTAATTGAAAACTTCGATATTTATGCAAATCAAGATGGCTTTCACCCATAAGGGAAAAGGTCCCAAATCTGGTGTTTCCCGGAATTACTTTGTCGGAATCTTGCAAGATTCCGACACAAATCTCTGAAACTCTGGTGTTTCCTGGAATTACCTTTCCGCAATCTCCAGCATCCGAAAAATAAATTATTTAGTAGATAATAATATAAAAACAAAACGAAATAAAATAATAGGGTACGTCGGATATAAAATGTTTATGACAGTTGCGAATCATAACAGGAATTTTGCACTAAAGTTTCTGAGGAAAAAAGCTCTAATGTGGGAATTGCTGACTCAAATTATTGAATCATTTCTATCCAGTACCATCCACAGTCCGAGTACGATCCTGGCAGTCTCTTAGGGCGGTCGAAGGGAGCGTCGTTATCATGGTTTGGCCAATAGGAGCTTTATTGTGCGCAAACCAGACGATTCTGTTTGTTTACAAAGCTACTTCTTATATTTGAACGGACTATAGTACGAGGTCCCGCAAAAATTTTGACAACTAGAGCATTTGAATTGAAATCAAAACAATGAACAGATTTTATGATGTCCCTAGCAATATTGAATTCATGCAACTCAAAAATCAAGGGATGACAGCTTCCCATCGGTGGTTGCCTTCATGGGCATTTCAATTGAAACTCTTCCCTGTTTTCTGAAATTACGTCAATCGTATTCCCATCGCTGATTAAATAAATTACGAAAATGGATTATCAAAGTTTCGCGAAGATCGCAGCAGAATATTTTACTCAAACAAAATGAAAAATAATAATAACTAGAAAAGGAATTAGCGTTAAACCTCTTGGTATAATAATATGTATTAACAAATTTCCACGAAATTTATTAGAGTGGCTTTATAATTCGAACTTATTCTACATCCAGGTAAACATCATCTTGAATATACAAAAACTAAACATGGTGAAAAGTAAAGAGACATAGTGAAATTGGGGTAAGTTATATTGGAGTCTGCCGCTGAGATTCTCAGAATATATGATGATATTCAACAAGAGAGATCTGTTAACGATCGCTCATTCGAAGGGAAAGTTTTCTTGCCTTCAAATTAGAGGAATGCAACCGTCTTCTCATGATACTGGTTCAAACTAACCGTCTATAGGTTCCCAAGAAATGACTTCGAAGGGCTGTTAAGGATACCGTCCGATTCCTTGGAGTAAAATTTGCGATATGATGGTCTTCCCTTGCAGATGTTACGTCATTGCTGCGTCCTCTATGTAGAGAGGACAACGTTGCATATATATCTCACAGGAAAATGACTATAACCTAACATTTTCGAAATATACACGGTGAAATATGTCAGAATTTCATGGCCAACCGGGATACCTTATAAAAGTGAATGGAGTATGAATATGATTACTGATTTTCGTTCGAATTGCTTACAATATCAGCTTTATTTTTCGAATCTGAGATGTCGCATGAAAGAAGATTTGAAGAAAAATCTTTTAATCAAATTACATGTATCCAATTTGATAAGAAATAGTAACAAAGGAATACGAAGACTGCATTGGAATGCATGGGATCTCTCTCAGCTTTCAAATGCCAACAAACCGATCCTCCGTATTCCGTTCACACCTCCGCAAAATTTAAATCCCGTATTATCCCATTATCATGCGGCACGAAAACTCAGAACGGCACTTTCAACAAAATGAAAGAATTAGTTAAAAATGCGAGGAAAACCAGTCTAATTAAACTTGCAGAATAGGGCAAGAATGCGCCGTATTTTTCCACTTTCCTAACTTTATGTTGACAGCTAGACTGACTCTAAATTCAAAAAGTAGAAGAGCTCCGGCTCTTAAATTAAACTTATTTACCTGGTGTGGGGTTTTCCTGACGCCGAACGGCTGGAACTCCAAACCCACTTTTTCAACCCTCGCCGATCTTCCGCGTTGAGCATTACGCCCGAACATAGGAATTGTTTCAGACACGTCAGGCTTAATTCATTAAAAGAATTCCAGGAAGGCCGAATGAAGGAGTTGCTCTAATAATGCACCTTAGGCTCCAGACAGCAGTGATGGAATTTCGCTCTGTTGGCTCGATGAAAAATTTCTGATATTAGTTAAATAGAATTTCCTGTTGCTCATGATGGATGGGTAGGAATAACCGGAGTGGAGCTGATATACCTGCCTCGAGATTCTGGCAGCTTCAGACACTAATCCTAGATTTAATTTCGAACTGTTCCCCCGGAGAATCCACGCCCATAACACAATTTCGACTCCGACGAGAAGGAGATTTGAAAATGAAAATAAATGGTACGATTACAACGCACGAACCTTGTCGTAATCGCATATTTCATTGTACAGGCTGTGACAACAGCTATCATAGATCCGATACTGAGAGAAACTCAGTTTTTTTATACGTACGGAACGACTTTTTTTTTTAATGTTGTGGTTTTCACGAAAAGGAATATCCTGTAATGTTCAGAGAACATCGTGAGAACCAAGGGCAAGCAGGTAGGAATTGGTGTTCTTCTTCTTGAATTTCTGGAGGTTATATGCCTCGGCGAACACCTCCCTAGGCAATGTGTTCCAAAGCCTCGCTGTTCGTTGGATGAACGAGTCTTTGATGAGAGATGACTAACCACACAAACCCTGTAGAAGTTCAAAAATGCAAAACAGCAGTATTTCAAAATTAAAAGCTGAAATTGAACGCTCAAGTCTCAGGAGCGTGAAACAACAGCCCGCTAACTAGACCAGGGTATTCTTGTTATCGGAAATAGCAGCATTTGCTCGAAATCCATCGAGGAAAACCTGCAAACCCTTCGAATTCATTGCGCTACCAAAACAACGCCTCGGTAAAACCAATTACCCGTTAATAAACCGGAAATAAAATCCAACAGCGAAATTACATTACAGGTAGCCCTATAACTTTGAAACGGAGGTTTTAGAAAACCGCAAACTCAGCAACATGAAGCTTGTTCGGTCGAAAATAACAGCCAATATCAAATTACCTAGTGGTGGAAATGAATACAACTGGGGAAAATATAATTTGCATAAGACCTCTTCCAGTATTTAATTAAGTGTCCCGGGAAAGACGCAGGGGAACAGATAGGGAACTTTACGACGACTAGCGGAAAAGCTGACTATATAATTTCAGAAACTGAAGATATATAGTTCTATTTCCGTTCAGGTGCTGATTGATTTTCCGGGTCACATTCGGAAATAGCAGGGGAGTCATGAATTCTTCTGCAATCATCTTTAAGAGTCTTTAGCCTTCAAAATGAGAAACGTATACCTCCAGATGGCAGTGCAGTGCATTAATTTTTATTCATTGGATTATTCAGCTTAATAGAACAAATGTTGGGGCGCAGGGAATATAACAAGAAAACACTGAACTAGATCTCATACTGGCTGTATAATACTTCAATTTTCCTTTACCAGTCATCTGGGAGGAGATACCTGCGTGGCGTGTCATTTGAAAGAAATTCAATTCCATCTTAGAATCCACAATTGTAGGAAACAATAAATTTTTACCAATCCACGGCACCATAATAAATTATCGTTGATAAAAATGGATATTTATCATTTCGAATAGAAAATTTCAAGGAAATGAATTTCGCGAAAACAACACATTGTAATATTATTTACAAAAAAAAAACGGTGAAATCTAAAAGAAAAATGAAATAGACGTTTGCTTATCTAAATGATGGACTTCGATACTGAAATGAAAAAACGCAAAAATATTTGTTCGTTTTGATGGTGGAAATGTTACAAAATAACCAAAAATGATGGGGAATATCCTTTTCATTCATTTAATACTTATTATTTTTATCTTTATACACTCATAAATCCCTTCATCAATCAGAAAAAATAAATAGTTTCTGAGTCCCTTTTTTCAGGGATGTAGACCCTTGATGATGAAACTGAAAATACTCTGTTAATGATCAAAAGGATCGATATGAAATTTCTCTTTTCCTAGAAAAGACTTTAAATTTCTAGTTATTCTCCAAAATCTTACCCAACCTCAGGGTGTTGAGACCATGTTTGAAAGCAAGAAGAACTACTTGGGATTTGAACGGCATTGACAAAAATGTTTTCGGTCTTGTTTCATTGTTTTGCATTTTTATGTATTGGCGTTGACTTCAGGAATTGAATTCTAAGGTGTATATTCTGTAGAAATTTAGATAGAATATGGCTATGAGATAAGTTATCTGGGGGTCAGTGCTTGTCAAGTCTTGTTTCTATTTATTCACTTATATTTCCATTTTTTGGAGCCCTAAAGAAACACAACAGTATCTCCAAAAGGTTCACTGTTCAATGGACACTACAGTGAAATTATTTGTTTACATTTCTGAAAAGTTGTGTCATTCAATACCTAACATGAATAATCTTCTCAAGAAGCGTGTCTAAGAACTGTCGATGAAAAAATATAGGATGAACAGGACAAGACAGATATCGCATCTGAACAGATTGAATACGACCGGAGTTAGAAATGATAAGAAGTGCGAGAGATGTTATTTACATGATAATGTCATTTCCAGATACATACGGATATGACATCTTGGACGTTTTCTGTTTTCATATTCCATTCGCCAAATTTCACGAATCTTTCCATCATTGAGAGTTTGCTAACCTCGCAAAAACATCCAGCATCGTTGTGCAACCCTGCAGAATTGACTCGTTACAGACCTAGTTATCGGCAAATGTAATTAGCAGTAAATTCCACCCCCCACCCTCCCCATTTTGCCATGAACGTGTTCCAAGCCAACGTCATTCATACCGTTGAAACTACATCGCAAAACAAAGCAACACAATTACACAAACGAAATATTTGTGTATACCCGTTCGCTCGGCCGCACCAGGAAAGAGTTCGATATTCGAGTGGGAATGTAATGAATTTATAAGCTATGAACCGTTAATTTTGGTTTCGTATCAATTAAAATGTGTTGTTGAACCCTTCGTCCTTGCATAAGTTCAAGTTTGCCGACACGCTATCGTGTTATATGATCCCTGACAAGGGATGGGGAATCGTTTTGCGCGCTCTGAGCTAACCCGATTTCGGCCGTACGTGAACGGCAAATATTAGAAGGCCGTGGATGTTGTGTTGACTTTGGTTAGGAATAGTTCGGAGAGATATTGTAGGTGCGCCGTTGCACGTCTCGAGAAAGCAAATAAAAGACTGACTCACCTTAGTTCATGGCCTGGAACAGAGAAAATGGATATATAGAAAGTCGCCAAATTCTGGTGAAATAGCGGAATATGATAGTAGACCATACTAGCGGGCCGGCAGATCCACCTTATAGGTAGATTCACCTACACATTGGCATTTTTCAATTCAATCAACGTATAAAAAAAAAATGGCAGCTGTCGAAATAACTATACTCCATTCACTTTTATTTAATCACAAAAACACGTCGAAAAACCTAAAAGAAAGAAGAAATATTACTATATTGCATTCAACGGTAGGTGAATTCAGATTCCGATGAATTGAAATGTGTCCCTGGACCTTTCATTCCTATCAATCCTTTGCCGAAAGTAGAAATAGGCTATATTGAACCAGAATACATCGGTTTTTTCCATATTCCAGGAGTTTGTGTTTTATTTTAGAACAGGTGAATGATAAATGTGAAGCATATGTTTGACCTATTCCATTTTATTTGTACAAACCTACTGTGCGGTAGTATTGGATGAATATTTTTTAAACTAATAAATTACTATACAGTCAGAATATTTTACTCCTTGTTCATAAGATCTAATAAATGAAATGTTTATCTATAAAGCTTTCAGGAATTGACATTCTTGCTCATTAATTTATTACCGAAACTCAGTTACTATTGCATTGAAATTATTAGTTTCTCTGTAAACAAATTCGTTAATTTAGTTTTTATGTTTATTTTCTTTGTGATGAACGAATAAAACTGTTATTCATTTGAAATGATGAAATATTAGAAATAGAAATGTTATGCACCCTCACAATCATATCACATACAATATCATGATGAAAACAAAGCACATCGATAAATCTTTACAATCATAAATCCAAAAACTCCTTTATATGTAGAATATTGTTCACAATTTTCTGTTGTGTTCTCCAAAATAAAATATCCATTCTGAGAAATATGCTAAGAATGTAGAAAGAGCAACATAGTGTTGACTTGGAACATAAAAATATTTTGAAAAACGTCATAACTTAGATACAGAGTGGAATGTGTCAAATTTCCAAGGCCACAGTTGTGATTTTATAATTGTAAATGGAGTATAGAAAATTACAGCAACTGCCGAAAAAGATCGTTTAATGAAACTGGTCATAAGGTCTACCTTCAAAGTTATATTCGCAATTCAGGTAACTCAAACTCGTTATGTTCCGAGTCTAAAGTTGATTGAAAAGTCGGAGAATGCTCTCATCAACCAAATTCCATGCATTTAATTTAGTTACATTTGTTGGCTCGCTTTGGATAGCTTAGCGCGTGCGCGAGAAGGAACTTCCCTCTAGTGGCCGGTAGCTTCAACCAACTGATCTGACTCTGAGGCGTATTGTTATAGAGCTCCACTTGCCTGCAGATGCTGACTTCGTATTACGGAATCACCTTTGTACCAAACATACATTATGAGTTATTAGTTAACTTTTTTTCAGGACTAAGAGAAGTGTCTAAAAAAGATGTTTCGCAAATCATAGATAACCTAAAGATCCTTCACAGAAATAAAATATCGCCCATTTCAATTCTCTGAGTATGCAATATTAATTATGAAATTTCCAAATCTTCCTTTATAGAGTGCAATCATAGTCTGACAAAGAAAATCATAACTTCATATTACCCTATTGAATAATACAGCGCCTGAACTGTACCATCTGGAAAAAAATTTATATGACATGGTCATAAAGTTGAAAAAAATCTACAATATAAGAATAATTTTACATAATATAGGATGCGTCAAAAAAAAGTTATGAAAAATATGTAGTTTTTTCAAATGGAACACCCTGTATTTCATGGCATAATTCTTTCGAGGACAACAAGAGCTTTACACTCATACCAAATTTTTCAAATTTCATTACGGCGTTGCCACATATTGCCACGTATTTTCAGGATATCTTTATATTTTAAGGGGTTCATCAAAATTCTGATAGCAACAACTGTTTTCAATATAGAAAAACGAAATTTTCACAGTATTCAGCTTAAGGTATCAGCTTCAATATTCGGTAAACGTCGGGAGTTTTTTTATACAGAGTATCTAATATAACTTTACCAATTTACTCAAAGTAAATAATATGCGATAACTCGATTTTTCTCTTTCCTGAATTTCTCACAGAGAATGCACCTAACTCGCTTTGTTTTTGATTTTGAGAACTGACGCGCTCGACAATTTGTTTCGGTGTTCAAATTGACATTGTCGACAATTGGAATTGGATTCAGAAAGACGACGACTTTTCAATGGAAGGTGAACAGAATGAGTGTATTGAAATATATTTTAGGCCAAAAAGCACTGATTTTATTCATATATCAAAATTCTATTCTTTGTAAGACTGTAATTTTTTTCGGTTTGTTCGGATCCACACAATTGTTTGGAGCATTGTTGTGAATCTGGCTTCTCCTTTTACACAGTCAACGACATGTTCACAACCTGACTGAAATATAAAACACAAAGAATCAGACAGCATCGCGAACTACGCCGTGTGCGTTCGTACTGTCGTATAATATCATTTCTTATTTTTATCGTCGATCGTATCAGAGTTGTTATAAATCATGCCCGCGACATTTGTCCGTTTCTGGGGTGTCGCGAAGTCTGATAATGATGTTATTCACATTGACTGCCGGGGGTATTAAATTCCCAGTCGAGTTTAACGAAGCCGAGGTTGCTTGAAATTTGAAGTTAGACACTTTATTTCCTGGCGTTCTTGATAAGTGTTTCCCGCAAAATGAGATGTCAGGGAATAAAAGTCAAAACTGAAGTGATACAGGTGAGATTTCAATGTCAGACATGATGAGGAACTGGAATTTTTTTTAACTCATTCTGGTCGAACCCAAGTTACTCATTTTTCAGGCGGAATTCGAAGAATCATTGAGTTTAGATATACCTAGAGGAACAATGCCCTTGAACAAATTGAAGCTAAAATTTTTGGCCGTGAAGTGGCGGCACATAGTACCAACTGAAGGAACTATAATCTGCGTGGACACTTCGGTCCATTTTGTTAGCTATTCATTCAAAGAAATCACTGAATTCGTCTGGATATTTTGACATTTATAAAAATGGCTGTGAAAAGTGTTTTTAGAAAATTACGTGAATTTTATGGTTTACTTAATCGTCCATCTGAAAGCACTATTTGTCGAATTATCAAAAAATTTCAAGAGACCGGTTCGGTGGAAAACCAAATAAGTGAAAACTACAGATTGGCTATTGTGAACGGATTCTGTCAGTAACTTAGGTGTTCGCGTTGCTCTCTCCAATTCAAAAACTGTAAAATAAAAACGAGAACCAACCATTTAATTCGCCTTTTGTTTCAGGTAGCTTGGTTGAGAGTGGATACTCAGACTATACTCACCATCCATAGCCATGTAATCACAAAAAACCATAGGATTGCTGTTACGCATGCAGAACACAAACTGTGGTATCTGCACATACGAGACGTTAGGGAAAGCGATAGAGGATGGTATATGTGCCAAATTAACACTGATCCTATGAAGAGCCAAGTCGGATATTTGGATGTGGTTGGTGAGTAACAATTGTTGTGCAGATTCAATGTGTTTTATAGAAAAAATAGTCCCATGTATATCGGGTCGCAAACGTTTTGTTTTCGAGATACAGATTGTTTTTTTTTGGTGAGCAACTGTTAATTCGAAAAAATGTAAAAAAGAACTTTGTAGTTATACTAAACTTTTCAGTCTCCTGATGTTTTGTCGTATCTGCTACCGAGAAAAAAATTTTAATCGATATTCTGGAATTCCTCGAAAAAATACAAATTATTTTTTTATCCCGAAATCGGTGGCAGATACGACAGAACTACATGAGACCGAAAAGTTTAGTATAACAACAAATCTCATTTTTACATTTTTAAAATTAACAGTTGCTCACCAAAAAAAGTTCTGGAGGAAAACAGGAGACAGTGTTCCCGAAAAAATATCACCCAGTAGATCTGCTATCGAAATTGCCATGACACGTGGTAAGAACTCTCAAATGAATTATCTGTCGCAAATTTCAGTTGAATATCTTGTGAAGTGTAGATGCTTTGAGGAAAAAACTTGAAAAAAAATCAAACTTATGGGACTTTTTTTCTTAAACTTTCTTGAGGAATCTCCCCAAATACTAAACTCATGAGTTGTTACATACGAAAAACCTAGCGAACACAATTTCTTAATTTTTATTCGTATATACTTGAACATATCGCTCGATTCAAAGGAATGATATTTTTCTAGAAGAATAAATGGAGTTCAATTGTTTATCCATAAAAACTACTCTGCATCTTGTTCACCTCCCTCTGGAGATCCCAAAAATAAAAACTTGAGGAATGAGCTTCTCCCCATCACAATAAAAAGTTTACGCGATATAATCTAGCTGAAACTCATATACTCAGTAATAAAATGAGATAGGTAACATTATCGCGTGCATCTTTTTTTTATAAGCGCTTAGAACGGACGGTGAAATAACAATAAATGTTTTATTACATAGCTACGCAGGATATGCACGAGGTAAGAGATTCGACTTATGCGTCTGCCATTAAAAACTCCACCCAAGAAGGAAAAGATAAAGTTGGGCCATTAAGCTCCGCATTTAAACTGCGTTAGGAAAATTGGAAAATTTTGCGGTTTACACCTCACAAAGTGATTCTTGGAGCTGCCAGTTAGAAGATCAGTATTTGAATATGAGATTGATATAGATTGATGCTTAGTCCTTCCATTTTTTCGTAGAAGGATTTTGACCGGTCTTTGAAATACTTTGATGAAGACAATTTATGTCAACATAAAACAACCAAATTTTTATTTCTGAACGTTTAACGGTTTAACGTTGAAAACTTTTAATGAAATATTCCTGTGCATAACATTTTGGATTTATATGAATTCAAAGATTTGAAAACAGTTTGATCGAACTCAATTCTCTTCTACGAAATTTCCTTCTAATTAAAGAGCGCAGTTTAGTTAAAACGGAATCTTTGTACTTGGCTATGCTCTTTTATAATTATAGTCATATTGTGGTCATGGGTTAACTAAAAGCCATTTTTCACCACGAATGTTCGAACAGGAATAGCCGTGAAAAATCAAGCTGGAAGTTTTTCAATTCAAGAGTTCGCAAATCGGAAGCTGGCTTTAAAAGAGAAAGTAGGATACGAAGCTGGGAACTCGGAGTCTAGAGGATATCAGAAATCCTGTTTGAGCTCAAAGTCCATAAAGTTCATAACCCACCATTGAAATCATTTGTGGAAACTTGAATGAGTTTTGGTTCAGTTGCGTCCTCAAGTTGGTATTCTCAGGATGTCTGGAGTGGAATTAGGATTGATGGGATTCTTTATGATTCACTGTAGATATTGTTGTATTTATTTCGTCCTTTTATCTTTAGTAGTTCAAATTCAATATGCTATTTTCATTTTAAAATGTCGCTTTATCTATTTATTCATGTAGTCCATTATCAATTTATAACGTATTTGGAACAATGAAGACACATATGTACTTTACAATAAATAATAAAAAGCACCACAAGCTTTGGTCCAGTGAAATCAATCATTTATTATGTAACTAGATTCCTATTTTAAGATGATCGATTCTTCGGACATGAAGTTTTGTCCATTTCAGATCATATCAGCTGTATTGATGGCCACTATTTAATGGAGTCTATGAAAGGAGGAAGATTACTCAGTCAATTTTTTTTTACAGTGCCACCTGACATACTAGATTACCCAACAAGCACAGATATGGTGGTCAGAGAAGGCTCAAATGTGACCATGAGATGTGCAGCCACAGGATCACCAGAACCAACAATAACTTGGCGAAGAGAAGGTGGAGAGTATATTCCTATCGGAAATGGAAAAGAAGGTGAGCTTGACTAAATTTTTTCCTGTGTATTTTATTATAATATATTTGAATTTGAAGTTTTACTGCATTGTTTGGCTTCAGATACTCAATTATATGTATCAATTTATAATCTTATTTTTGTTTTTACCCTTCCAATTTGAAGTGTTGTATAATTCGAATGAATACAGAAAAAACTGTCCTTATGAAAGTTTTTCTATTTTGCCCTTTGCATTTTCTAGATGAACTCACGCAGACAAAAAAAGATCACGGAATAAGAATTTTTCTATTTTAATTCTTTGATTCAAATCGCAAATCAATGGTTTGAATGATCGAAAACCTGATTGTGATAATTAATTTTCGAATACGATACCCTCAAATCAGAAGGAGGATCATAGAATTCCGTAGTTCTATATCCAAGAAAAACCTGAACCCTCAAGCGAAAAGAAAACTCTGCAGTTTTTTATTGCTTTTTAGGAATTATGACTCTCGACCATTGAGTTTAAATATACATAGAGACACAACGCAGTTCAACGATTTGATGCATACATTTTTGGCAGTTTCCTTGCCAATTTGCCAACTTTAGTGGCGGCACATTGTAGCTACTAAATGAACTATAATCTGCCGATCCATTTTATCACTATTTAATTACAGAAATCTCTAGGATAATCATTTTCCTCTAGTTCTATGAATGGTAGGCAGGGTCGGATTCATCCAAATTATATATCTCCTTTACAAACGGTATGAATCAATAATGATGAATTATTAGCCATGCATTTCTTCAAAGGAGTGTTCTCAGGTAGGAAATGAGGGGTGAAAATGTACCATAAATAGTCTAGTCCAGGGGTCGGCAAACTGCGGCTCACGAACCACTCTTTAGTACTTTAGTCTTTGGAGGTGAAGCTGCGAATCTTCAAGTCCATTCGCCAGTATTATTTATTTGATCATCATCTAATAATGACATGTTCAGGTTGTACAATTGGAGGTACAAACTTATTTCAAGAGAAGAAGTCTAGTCCTCAAACAATGAATTTCGGCGTTAAGTGTATTCTTATTGAATCTTTAATTGTTTTATATAGTCATTTCCAAAAACATTTTTTTGGATTTGTCCACATCACTTTCACATACCTACACATATACTGTTAATTTTTTCATTCCGTTTTCATTATAGCCCGAGACAAATTATGACTCCGAAACGTCGCTTTAAAGTCCAAAGAGTTTTATTCGGTTCCTTATTTCTTCATACATCAGTATTTTATATTCATGAAAGATCAAAAATAATTTTCGTTTTATTGCATCCAAAAAATCAGGTGATGAAATACTGAACATTCAATATTTCGTACGCCGGTCCTGATCGTCATCGAATTCGGTTTCGGAAATAGTGCTTCATAGTTCAGCTACTTACCGCCAGATGCGGAAGAAAAATTCTTTGCTTCTCTGAAACACACTTATCCATCTATGAACCGGTGAAGGAACTACACTAAATTCAGCTTCAAATCGTTGAACCGGGATGTGTCTCTATGTATATTTAAACTCAATGTCTCGACTCAGGAGAGGACCGAATTTAATAACATCTTTTGTATATCCAACACCTATTCATATTGTGCTTTTATTACAATACACAGCAGCATTCTCGGAAAGGTACACCTAAATGAATCAAGAATAGTACAAAATCATTGATTCCAAGTACTTTCGAAATTGTCCTTCTGATATTAAATTCATTTCCTATATTTGCAACAATAAAGTATGTTCCCAATGTATAATATGCCACCATAATAATGAAGAGCATCCTCTAGGCCTCGGTTTTATTAGTCTCATTTCTACAACTGGGAGTTAGTTCACAAATTTCAGCTTCAGTTAGACTATCACGAACTGTTCGCGTTTGAATTGGAGGTCTCTTATGTTCATGAAATTATAAGTTCATTTGCGTCTTCTCAAGTCAACGATGCGGTTTACAGAAACAGGAATCCCTTAATTGAGATGCTTCCTATTCACTTGGGAAATTCAGAGAAGCTGGAATACATTGCACATAATCATGTCCATATAATAAACTTGGGATACTACGACTTGACCTTGAATGATCTTTAGAGAATCTGTACAAAGGGGCCAGAAGATCATATTATATTGTGATTTTTTCAACTTGAAATATTCCCTAACAATGCATTTGCATTTGCTCTACCTCCTACTGAATTTCTTCTAAAAAGTGAAGATCGTCATAAACCCAAATATATTCGTTGCCACCAGGAGATGGAGTTATTCGGAGTAATCACGTATAAGTTAAGCTATGCACAGGGACAATCAATTAATCGTAAATGATATCGCAGAAGATCCTATGTATCTTATGATATCCGAAAGGAAAAAACGATGTGTGAATTTCAAAATCATTAAATGGAATCAAAATTGGGATGCCCGCATAAAAAATTGAATTATTCATCTGAAACAGTTAACTGGACTGAAAAATAATCTTGAATACTTGAAACAAACAAAAGGGGAATATCACATGTAGAACCTATTTTTCCGACCTGCTTATATTATAATTAAAAAGTGACGCATTCATACATCTCTTGATCAAAAATACTTCGTCAACTGATCACAGAAGATTCATAGTACCATTTACAAAAATAATCTAAATGAGAGATTCGCACACAACAAAAAGGATAATTCATAAATTCGAATAGGTACGCATTTTCGATACTTTAAAAACTCAATTCAATCATCTTTGCATCAGTCGGTCTAAGCAAATTTCAATCTAGAATTTTATACACTTCCGAACTTTTCAATATAAGGAAGTTTTGCACAAGATTGAAAGCACTCGCTCATCCTATACGCTTCAGATGAGAGTATAAACTGTGAGACATCATAGCAAAAGCCCATCAGACTTCGAGAACAAATCCCAATGAGCTCACCACACAATAGCACTGAAATTACCTGACCATCAACAAAAAGACGTCTCTCCACCGCTGATAGCGCCAAACCTGCACTTGACGTTCGTTTGAGGGTATTCGGAACTCAAAGCGATCGTAGGTCAATACTTTAATGCTTTGGTATTGTTGTTGGTCAAGGTAACTATGCGAGGTGGACGGCAAGAGTGTAGTGTTTCCTATACAGGGATAAATCGGTTGGATTTCATACTATACAATATACATTTCGCTATTGATTCGATAAATTGACACGAATAATTGAGCGCTTGTTCTAGTTGAAAGCGGGCTATAACAGGAATGCCCTCAATTAAATTCTGTCCATGATAAATATCGAACTGAAGAACCTGGAAACTTGAAAGTTTCCAGAGTTGGATTTCCAATCAAGGGGCAAAATTCGACTATAGTTTCGAAAGTACAGATTCACTAGCAAAACAATTTCGCATATAGAATTAAAATAATTGAAAAAACATGTGATTCCATCAGCTTCCAGTATTTCAACATACGAACCTCTGGAGATACTCTGTGTTGGGCCTAACACAGAGCCCTGAGGAAGACCAGATGTAACATCCTTCTCTTCATGTTCTTTCTTATGTTATGAACCTAATTGAAGCAATGAAATATATCCTCCGTTTCTGAGCCAAACTCTAACTTCTTCGCACCGTAACTCATAAAATCAACGCATCCCAAAACAAACAAGAATCGAATGATAAATTCCGTCTACAATCAGAGATTTCAAAATTCCACCCTCATCACGTACGGTGTTACATCGAGCTGTAAAACTTTCCGGGGCATTGAAGCGTTTAGGTGTTTACAGACCTTGGTCAAGCGGAAAGACCCGTTTACCCCAACTTCCAGCACGTGATCGGAGAAGAATGCTTAGAACTCGAAAACAATATAAATGGTTTACTTGTACTCATTCACGTACCTTCCTGTACAGCACGATTTGTAGGTTGAGAAATTAAGCCTTTATATGAAAATTGATTGTGAGAGGGCAACGTCTTTTTCTTCAGATGATTTGAAGAAGTTTTTTTTTATAGACGTGAAATGATTTATTTCCTTTGGTGGATACTGGACACATACAAAATATTCAAATCTGTTGGTTTGAAATTCATATTAGGTATTATGAAAGAGTGCTATACACACTTTTTGAAAAAAAGGCATAAGGACTAGATCAATCTACTCTAAATATTGCGTTACACTCCGGAACATCTGGAACAGATAAATTTCGTATTCTTTGTTCACCAGAAAAGAGCTGTCACGTTTTAGAAAATGTTGTATTGATTTTAACCGTATGATATCGAACCCTTGAACGGCAATATTCCCATATGTTTTATTGTTACAATTTTTCGTTCTTTTGTTCAAAATACCCTTTTCGGCCAATTATGGTCCCATTGAAAAGTTTCTCAAACCCAAGAATTTAGGTCAAGTTTAGGAGATTCATCCGGTTTTTTTGGTGAAGAGGACCATGTCGGATTTAGTTCGCAGTAAAGGCTCATAAAATTAAACATGTGGTGAATTTATGGCGGTTTAAGTTACATCTGGGAAATCGGTACATGTCAGGAGAGAGTAGCAAATTGACGAAGCGTCCTCATTGGTCTAGATTCAAGAAATTGGGTTGTTTTTCCCACTATAGTCAAAATGGCAAATGAGAGCACTTTGTTGGCTTAGCGAGGCGTTGTTTGATTCTGACATCCAATCAATTGTTGATCTTTCCCACTTTGATTCAGAGGAAATGAACCTCCCTTATTTTCGAGCTTGTCTTTAAAAACCTATGTTAGAGAGACAAGCATTTGGTAAAGTAGAGTTTTTTTGTTAGTAATCATAATTCCCTTCTTGCTACTTATTTTCACGTAGAAGATAGAGTCTATAATCGTCGGTCAATTACCAGTAATGTTTATAATTGTCGATAAGTAAAGTGATAATATTCGTAATCATAACACCTTTGCCCCCTTGCTATAAATTATCATATACATACTTGTATATTTAAATTCATATTGAAGGGTTTAACGACTCAATTTGGAGGGGAATAAACTACTCTTTATTCTTTGCCAAGCTTTCGCATTTATTTTAATACTTCATCGGGGCTTCTACAATAAAGTACATAAAATTTTCTTTTATATTAAACATAAATATTAAGTTTTTTACACTTACTGAATGCGAAGTTAGATGTTCCTTGCATCATGCTCAAAACTTCCGTCAAACAAAATGAAATTCACAATTAAAATTCATTATTTCCACAATTTCCATCAGTTAGGTATATCAATTTAAATTCTTCTTTATCTTTATTATGTTTAATGAATCTAGTCTTCGATAGTTTCAGAATGAATCTGAAAAAAAATTTTCTCCTCTCTCTTCTCCATTTCACCTTGTTTATGAGTCAATTTCTTCCCACAGCTTAAGTTTCGTTCTTCTGTGTTTCGCTCTGTGTTTTGTTCTGTTTTCCTAGCATCTTTGGTTCACGGATTTTTATTCATCTAGAGGGCTTGTATACCTACATAATATTTGTATAATTGTTTCGTGCTTGTTACCTAAGTTCAGGAACAAGAAAAATACAGTTTATTCGTTGTTGAGAGTGCGTTCACATTTCACCACTTCCTCATCCTCTTCGTAGTAATTATCAAGTATTGCTAACAACTCATTGCAGTAATCACCAACCAGAAGCAGTGCAAGTAAACCATTATCCTGATAAAACAATCAGGGTACAAAAATAAAACCAAAACAACTTAGGTAAACTAACCTAGGTACAAAACACTAAAGTCAATATTAGCAAAGGAAATTTAAATTTGCCAATATTCAGTTCTGCATATGATCGAAGAGCAAAGATTATATAAACGTTGTGGCGGCGTGAGTCTTTCCGTTTTAATTTGTCAATGCTTACTGAACAGAAATGTCAAAACAACATGCCTTCTACCTACCTTCTGTTAAATCATAGTTATCCTTATCGAAAATTCTATCACTCCAAAAAGAACCCGTTATAATATCAAACATAATTGTAAGAAACCAAAAAATCTTGTCTGTTCTGATCATTTCCGTTCAGAACTCATTATCTCTGAGCTCATATTCCCAAGGTCCTTCGAATATTTAACCCAACTTCTTATCCTCGCCGAAGAGCTACCGTTATTACTTCCTGATGAATATCGAACCGACCTCCCACCTTCATTTTAAACGGGACAATTCCAGTTACGCCTACATTATCGTTCCTGCATCATCATACCCGTTTCAGGAAAATCCAAGACGGACCCCCGTAACTTCTAGACTCTGACACCGACTTTGCAAGAGACGTCCGCTATTGTTTGTTGCATTCATTAAGATTTTCCGATAATGGCAATTGCCATAACTCACCGCAAAACAACCACAAGAGGCAATTCGAGCCACCCTCAACAACTCGACGACGTTAATGAAGTACTCAGATAGCGGACTAGCAAGAATTTCACCGACTTGAAGCGAGTGCTATAAATAAGTGTTGAAGTTTAAAATAGATTTGCACGCGCAACTTCAGGAATTGTTTATATTGCTACGTTTAATTAGTACTGGAGTCGGTTGATTATGTTTCATTAGTAGATATTCGCGGTTGATAGGGATGAATAATAGTTATTTGGCGTTGCCCGATGTGGATTTGATAACATGGAAATAATTCCAACCAATCAGTTTCAACACGATTTTAGACATTTATTTGCAATTTTTGCCGACAATTTTAGTCACCAATACATGTTCACGACGTAACTGTCATGAATTTAGGGCACAATACGTTATTTCAGTCAACTGTTCATTCGAAATATCAGACAAGAACATTTTAAATTGAAATTCTGTTTATCCACCGCCGATGAAAAGGGGAAAGCACCAGTCAAGAGATTTCAACCTGGAAAAGAAAAATATTCCAATGGACAAAATACCGTGCTGAATCCAATTACGCAAACATCATTATAATCGATTCGTTTCTCATTTGTTTCAAAGCAAAGGAGCTTAAAACACAGCCAAGGTAACCCAAAGTCCCACAGGGTTCTTTAAAGTTAATTTTGTATGTCCCATTCCATTAAATTCGTCGTTCGAATTCATAAATTGGATGGAAGGGTGAAGAGGTAAAGAATCCAGATATTTCACTTTCAGGAGGGTCTAAAAGCTGGGCAAAGTTTCGGGACTAATTGATTTGACCAATAGATACCTCGAAAATTGGTGCAGAATTCCATATACAGGGTGAGTCTTTGACTTGTACATATATTTTAACTGCAGATTCCTCTCATCAAACGAAACACTTTCTTCCTTTACCATTTTTCAAAATTCGGTTTCGTTTGAAAGATACAGGGTGTCGAAAATCCATGAAAAAAACACTTTCCAGCTCATATCTTCGGAACCGTTATTTCAAATAAACTGTTTTTTGAGTCATTGGTAACTCTATTCATGGTTGATATTTCTCAATCGAAACTTATTCAATATCTTTCCGAGTATAAAAGTTACAGGGTAGTCGACTCATCAATACAAGAAAAAACACCATAAAACCACTTCAAAAAGATAAACGGTTCATATTTTCGAAAGAATCAATCATTGAAGAAACTAAAAGTATTCCCATGTTTTTTTAATTATACCCGTCATTTTCGAGTTATTCCCAATTTATCCGATAAAATTTGAGGAAAAAATCATCAATTTCAAGAATAATCTGAATGCTCCTCTGAATTGAATATCATCGAATATTATTCCTTCTCTGGTCTTTAAACGAGTTTACAATGTTGACAGAATATTTATCAACTTTGTCGAGACTTAAATTCGAATGATGGAAAACGTTGATGCAGAGGTATTTTAATAACAAAATCCCACAAATGTGGGAGATGAAATTGAACACCAAGGAGCATTCAATACGCACAGTTTCTATAGAAATTCATTGTTACCGGTCCATATTGAAGTTAAATGTCGATGAAATACAAAATTCGGATATGGATGATGAATGTCGATACAAACGTATTAAATTGGAATCTATAAAAAATAAAATGATACCTTATAATCTGGGGCGATGTTTCTATCTGAACAATATCCTCTTGGAATTTTATAAACTCGACACTACACGGTTAATATTATATTAATTCATTTCACATAATAACTACATTATCACAATAATTCACTCAATGTATTTACTACTTCACATAATGTTTACAGTTTGTTTATAGTTGGCTGGATGATGAATGTCGATACAAACGTATTAAATTGGAATCTATAAAAAATGAAATGATACCTTATAATCTGGGGCGATGTTTCTATCTGAACAATATCCTCTTGGAATTTTATAAACTCGACACTACACGGTTAATATTATATTAATTCATTTCACATAATAACTACATTATCACAATAATTCACTCAATGTATTTACTACTTCACATAATGTTTACAGTTTGTTTATAGTTGGCAGCGCCTCCAAGGGTAATTGAGATAACCAATTCGCCGGTTTTCGCTTTACGCATGCATCGTGGAAAATCCTCAACCTCAATGAAAATATCAGCAATCAACATCTTCTTGAAATTTCTGTGCAAATATTCACAGAATCGAATGAATGGATGCAAAAAAGGTTAGGTTAGGTTGTTTAATAATAGATTCTGATGTTTTGATTTAAAAGTCTTTTTTCATGAGATTGTTTGGGAATTTCGAGGTAAATATGAACAATTTATTAGTGTTTACAAACTAATCTGCAGAAAAATCGAAGAAGGAAATTATTTTGGTGGGAGAAATGTGGCTTTTTGGTTGCAGATATAATCCGATGAAACTAACTGGTTTTGTTGGAATTATCGTGTTTGCAACATTTTTATTCCAATAGGGTTAGTAGTTGAGTATTCCCTGAATGTATTAACTCAATTTCAATCGAGAAATATGAACTTTGAATAAATTCCAAGAATTGTATCATGAACGTAATAAGACCAATTTTTTTCAAATGTCTATATCTTTTTAACAGAGCCGAATTCGAAAAAATGAAAAATGAAAAAAGGTTTCTTTTGGCCTCACGAATCTACAGTTAAAATATATATACAAGTCAAAGACTCACCCTGTATACAGTCAATGTTTTGAATATGCTTGTTTTTTCAAAATATTTCGAGCTTTTTAGCCGTGGTCCCATAGGAATTTCACGTTTTGCCTACAACTGCGATAGGCTTCTTCAGAGGAATCTCGGTTGGAGGTTGTGACGATTGACTACTCCGAATTGGTAATGTGACTGGATCTATTGCTGTATTTAAAGCAGTAGCCCCACCACTGGCATAGCAGATCGCTGGCATCACGCACTATTAACAATGAGAGTCTTTTCTTTCCTGTTCATGTTGTTTTTGAGCTCCAATTTTCCTGCCAATTTCTGTATTGCGGTTCGAAAAGGACACAAGGACCCAAAAATGTTCGAGTTTACGAACCGTCTCTGCCAAATTTTTACCATTTTTATAGTGAATTTTAATAATTTCAATTGGTTGTTGAAGCGTCTTTCGTTTAATTAATGGCGTAGTTTCTACTTGTCAAATCAAATATCAAAAAATGACAGCTTCTAAAGTGACATCTACCGAAATAGCGGGCTATTCGAAATAACACCTCTTATTGGAAAACCCTTTTATGTGGGCTGAAAATATCCCACAATCAGCCGCCCAAGTGCTAAGCTCGCATTAATTAATGTCGCGATTTCACGTTACGTTGTTCCATTCAAGCGACATGCGGTTGATCTATTTGCGGTCGTTCGATGGCGAAGATTACGTCGAAGCCACGATTTTTAATTACGCTCCATCATCATTTGCATTTAAATCAGCATAAAACGCGAAATTTATCACCGGTATATGCGGATCCGTTGAAAGGCGCGATAACAAGATAATATTTCAACATTTCGAGGCCTTAATTGCGTGAGGGGTTCGAACCGTTGCATGTCCGCCCCAGGAAAAAAGCGTGCAAGTTCGAATAAGCGGATGTGATAATCTGATCGTTGGGTTATTCAACGTTTTCGAGTTGGAAGAAGTGGAGCATCTTCCTTTCGAAGAAACTGCGGAGAGAATATCCAAGAGTTTAAAGTGTGCTACTTTTAGTTGTGTTTCGACTCAGCTTCGCTTATTTTCTTATTTTTTATTACTTATTATTTCTTATTTTTTGTTTCCTGATACCACAAAGTTTCCTACTGGAATGGACTTTCCTGGTCGGTAACAAAGAAGAACAGGTCTATGACTTCATCTACTTCTTCTGTGGTTCACCGAGAATCCCCCCAACATCTTTTTTCCTACCTGTTCAGTGCAGATAACTCTGCCACCAGTCGCAACCTCGATACGCCTAAGCTCGCAACCCTCAACGGACATATACGCTCGTTTCTTTCCAAAGTTACATTCGTACCTAATAGATAAGGAGATAAGGAATTTATTTGTTCCTCATTTGTAAACGTTAGTTTCCAAAAACACAATATTAATCAAGGAAGTTTATTTTATCAAGTCACTAACTTGTAAAACTGACAGTTAACTTGCAAAATTTTTACAAGTTAGTAGTATTATTTACATAAGAAAATTTTGTTTTACCGTCATATATGTTGAAAATCATGGTACAATTGTTATTTCCAGTAACACAGATTGTTGATGATGAAAGAGTTGATACTGATGATGATGAACCATCTGTTGACTCAGAAACTTCTGAACTCGAGGACCGCAGAACATTTGTACTCTCTTTACTACCAAATCATTTACTAGACATTTCGATTTTTTTGTTGACCGAATCATCGACATAACTCATCGCAATTTCGGTGCTCTTCCACCCTCCTGCACGCTTTAGTGCTCAAATATCTCCACCCGAATCCGCAACCATAGTGTGGCTCCAGTTCTGCGAAAAGAGTGACCGGTGTATAACTCTGGGTCTTTTAAACCTAAATATTTCGCTATTTGCTTTGGGACACCACCAATAGTGTGCTGTCCAGCATTATGGGAAATGCACTTTCCATGTCGGTATGTCAGAAAAAATCTTAGGCTTTCTGTTCCAGGAGGCCGAAGATTTACATATTTTCTGTATAACATGCAGGGCTTGAAGCTGCAGCCATCATCGGTTACGATGAATCTTCTTGTTGTTAAATTTTTTGTTTGCCGCAATGTCACAATAACGTATTTTTACTATTTTTCCATATCTTCTACATCATTCATGTTCAATAAGAGTATTTCGTCACATCGACAACATCCAAAAATCCCAAATATTGTTACAATTTTCGCCAGCAACCACTGGTCATCAGGAGCATGTAAAAGAAATTGTTCAGCCTCTTCTTTACTTAATAACTTAGCCTTTTTTGGCCTTTTGAAATCTGCACATGACAACTAAACGTTATATTTTTAATACATTCTTTAAGGAAAACAAACCTGCGAACAGGGGCATTTTCTTTCATTTCCAAGCAGCTTTTCAGCATAGACCATTTTGCCCATGAAGTTTTAGGGCAGAATCTAGCTGATTGTTGATACAAGTAGACCAACAAAACATCTTCAGTTACCCCAATCACACTATTTTTGTTTTGCCACTTTTTGAAGTCTTCGTATTCTCGCTAGTACCTTGAAGCTGATTTTGCAGGTAATAAACTTGAAGCTACACTGCTGGCGGCCTCAATAATTTCTTTTTTGTACATTCATTTTCGCTTTCGCCAAATCAAATGTAGAGAAAAATAAACAGACATGTTCATGGCAACGCTTCCATCGCTTACGACATTTGCGACAAATTATTGAGATTTTTTTGGAATTTATCTAACCTTTTTACAAATGAGAAACAAATAAAATATAAAACAATACACGCAAGGTAACGGGTTTTACTGGCTCAAGGAGGTAACTGACTCGCCTGCGGCTCGTCAGTTATATCCTCCATTCGCCAGTAAAAACCCTCTTACCTTGTAATGTTATATACTATTACCCGCTACAACATAACACGAAACCAGACATCCAGCAGTTACATCTCTTTCAGTCAGGCCGACCGTAAGTACCATTTCCTACAGTGTTTACTTTGTGGTATTTATTTCTATTTTATACATCCATTTTACTCTTTAATTCTCGGGGTGACAGCAGTCCATTTCTTCTCTCCAAGAGAGCTCTTGTATCTTATTCAATAACTGTGGGAGCTTGCAAAGAGAATTTTTTATGCCATCACTGATATCATTGGATACCACTCTATTTTATCTTATTTAAATCAATATTCGCGTATATGGCATTACGGAAATTTAATTCACGGAATAGCCTCAGCTGCGATCTGCTCGATGAAATTGTTTAATCGTAGAATACGACGCTGGTGTATGACCACTGAATGAAAATCCATTATTCATATAGACCCCATGCTAATTCTCCTACTACGAAGTTCGTATTTGCAAAGCTCCACTGAAAGGATTAATATGCATCTACGTGATACTATATATCTATGCCGAGAAAAACACCGAACAGGTACACAAATATTTTCATTTGATTCGAGCGCTTGACAGCATAAAGCGATCAAATGTAAATGTGCTGTCTCTGTTTCGGAGTTGTTGTCCATTTCAATGGACACAATTAAGCCATGAGGTATTATCCTTTTTTTTTCGATATTCTGTCTAGTTACAGAATGATCCCTCGAAAATTACCTGTAGGTCTCCATGTCCGATTCCCAACTAGCATAGAGAATATACCTCTCAATGAGCTTTACCCACAATTTTTTTTATTTGCTCACGAAACTTACTGAAATTATATATTGTATTGATATTGTTGATTAGAGATTATTAAAAATGAATGAACGAAAAACGTTTTCTGATGAAATGGTTTAGGGCTATCAAGGAAATTACAAATAAATTATTGATGTTTGCAAATTCAGCTTGATAAAACTCAAACGAAATCATGGCTCTATCTTGAAGACATAATCACAAAACTTAGTGTTAGTGTCACGAAATATTGTTTCTTCGAAATTATTTATTTTCAACCGTCAATTACAATCGAGAAATGACAACTTGGTGTTCACATCTATACCAAAACATCATCTTAGATACATACCCATCCAGATTTTTTAAATGGCTGTTTTCTTCAATGAAGCCAAATTTGAAAAATGAGAATTAAGGTTTCTGTCGACCTTGAGAATCTACAGAAAAAATGTACAAGTCAAAGACTCATCCTGTACATATCTTTCTATCAAGGTAACAGAGTGAAATTGAAATGGTATAATTTATTTGAGTATGAGGCTAGAGCTTATAGTCGTCCTCAAGGCTTAGGCTTAGGCCCTCCCAGGCATGCTGCAGGAAAGCAGAGGGTAGATTACATAGATGCATTAGATATGAATCCAGAATATTCGGGCATGAGAGACAATCGAATAATTACAGTCATTATTGCATCCATCGAATTATGCGTATTTCGACACTCATGAATATTCAATGCCACTATTTAATGGGGGAAGACGAGAACTCTCGAATTAAAAAATGATCTTTTGAGAAAATACCGTGAAATATCAACTCCACTGAATCTCTGAGCTTCAGAACAAAACTCAAATATCGAACAACCCATTCGAATCTTCCAGAATACTCAATTTGGTGATCCACATCACCCCTACTTTGAGTGCTCTGAGCTTCAGAACAAAACTCGAAAATGAAATATCGAAAAAATTAAAACGGAATAATTCATTAGTTATGGACGATATTGGTATCAAAATGTAGGTTTTCGAGGTCACTCTATTCAACGAAAGACTTTCCAGAGCCCTAACTATTATGGTTTAGATTTTCACCTGCGAAATGGTATTTTTGGAAAAATTGGAAATTTCAAATCGTCATAGCTCCCGTTTATTTGGTCGCATCCACATGAGGGTTGTAAATTGTTAATTAGCATTGTCCAAAATATCTCTATAAACAATAAAATCGATTTCGAAAATTCCAAATTTTTGGGTGCAAAATGCATAAGGGTTATGACCCCCTAAAACCCACATATTTGCCATCAACACGAATTCCCTGGTAAATCTAATGGTGTTATTCAATCGATTATGTCTTCAATCCATTCGAATCTTTCAGAATACTCAATTTGGTGATCCCTGTCACCCATACTCTGAGTGCTCTGAGCTTCAGAACAAAACTCGAAAATGAAATATCGAAAAAATTAAAACTAAATAATTCATCAGTTATGAGGGCTACATGGACGATTTTGGTATCAAAATGTAGGTTTTTGAGGTCGTTCTATTCAGTGAAAGACTTTCCAGAGCTCTAACTATTATGGTTTAGATTTTCACCTGCGAAATGGTATTTTTCGAAAAATTGGAAATTTAAAATCGTCATAGCTCCCGTTACTTTGGTCGCATTCACATGAGGGATTTATATTGTTAATCAACATTGTCCAAATAAAATCGACTTCGAAAATACCAAATTTTTCGGTGAAAAATGCATAAGGGGTATGACCCCCTAAAAATACCATATTTGCCATCAACACGAATTCCCTGGAAAATCTAACAGTGTTATTCAATCGATAATGTCTTCTACCCATTCGAATCTTTCAGAATACTCAATTCGGTGATCCCTATCACCAATACTTTGAGTGCTCTGAGCAAGGGCGAATATAGCTGTTTTTAATGGAGGGGGGTAACAACGATTGAAAATCAGGTACACAATGTTGAAATATTTTATGTGCGCCACATTGCGTAACTTTTTCTAAGGCTTTCGAAACTTATGGGGGGGGTTATTACCCCCCTCTACACCCCCCCATCCGTCCTTTTACTGAATGAGTATTTCCAAAATCGATATCGGAGGTTTTTCCGGCGCATTAATATATTAAAGCGACCATCAGGGTGTCCACACCATAACCCTAAATCTGGAATACACAGTAAACCGGGAGATTCGGGACTAAACCGGGAATAGATGGATGGCCGTGGAGCAGTAAATCTGCGCTCTATTTTACAGAACTAATAAGGTGCGAGTTTAATGTCGGAAACGTAAAAGTAGTTCGTCGTCGCGTAGCCCAGAAATGAAGAATTATTGCAGTCGTTTAATATGCCGCTACGTGCCAGGGCCCCCACGTATGGTAACGACTATGAATTAACTCTGCTATTTCCTCCCAGGAGGGAGAACGACATTACACGAGCCCTCGACTTTATCATCCTAAATCTGTAGCAAAAAATGGTCAATTAGAAGAAATATAGTTTCTCTTACCCATAAATGAGTCTACTTTTCGATATCGTCCACACTGGTCAAGAAAACTATGAAAGCAATAATCTGAATGTCGGAGCTTTCAGATCAATTAGGCAATACAAAGACATCTCGAATATACAGGGTGAGTCTTTGACTTGTACATATATTTTAACTGAAGATTCTTAAGGTCAAAAGAAACCTTTTTTCATTTTCCATTTTTCCGAATTCGGCTCTGATGTTAAAAAGATATAGCCATTTGAAAAAAAATTGGGCTGACTACGCCTTCTGGAATTGATGCAAAGTTCATATTTCTCGATTGAAATTGAGTTTATCCATTTAGGGAATGCTCAAGTACTAACCTTATTGGAATAAAAATGTTGCAAACACGATAATTTCAACAAAAACAGTTAGTTTCATCGGATTATATCTGCAACTAAAAAGCCACATTTTTCACACCAAAATAAGTTCCTTCTTCGATTTTTCTGCATATTAGTTTGTGAACATCAATAACTTGTTCATATTTTCCTCGAATTCCCAAACAATATCATGAAAAAAAGGCTTTTCATTCAGATCATCAGAATTTGTTATTGAACAACCTAACCTAATCAATTTTGTATCGATTCTGTGAATGTTTGCACAGCCATTTCAAGAAAATGTTTTCAGCTTGCTGATATTTTCATTGAGGTTAAGGATTTGTTACGGAACATAGTATAAATCACGATACAATTGTGTACCGTGGTAAAAATATCTATGAATTCTGCCGTTTCCATCATAAATCGAGTTTGCCGCCAAATTTTACCACGCATGCGTAGAGCGAAAACCGAAAGATTGGTTATGTGGAGGACAACTATAAACAATAACAAACCAGAGTCTCTGAACAAACTGTAAACATTATGTGAAGTTCTGAATACATTCAGTGAATTATTGTTCTAATCTAATGTGATTATTATGTGGAGTGAATTAATATTATCTTAACCGTGTCGAGTTTATTAAATTTCAAGAGGATATTGTTTAGATTGAAACATCGACACAAATTATAAGGTATCATTTTATTTTTCATTAATTTCAATTTAATAAGTAGTTTGTATCGAGATTCATCATTCATATCCGAAGTTTGTATTTCATCGACATTTAACTTCAATATGGACCGGTAACTATGAATTTTCAATAGAAACTGTGCGTGTTAAATCCTCCTTGGTGTTCAATTTTATCTCCCACATTTGTGGGATTTTATTATTAAAATATCTCGACAAAGTTGATAAATATTGTGACAACATTGTAAACTCGTTTAAAGACCAGAGAAAGAATAATATTCAATGATATTCAATTCAGAGACGCATTCAGATTATTCTTGAAATTAATGATTTTTTCGTCAAATTAGTCCGGGTTAAATTGGAAATAACTCGTAAACGACGCGTTTTATTGAAAAAAAAATAAGAATACTTTCAGTTCCTCAAATGATTGATTCTTTCGAAAATATGAACCATTTATCTTTTTAAAGTGGTTTTATGGTGTTTTAGCGTGTATTGATGAGTCGACTACCCTGTAACTTTTATACTAGTAGAGATATTGAATAGGTTTTGATTGAGGAATATGCACCGAGAATAGAGTAAATACTCAACCAAAATTCAGTTTATTCGAAATAACGTTTCCGAAGATATAAACAGAAAAGTGTTTTTTTCATGGATTTTCGACACCCTGTATCTTCGAAACCAAACCGAATTTTGAAAAATGGTATGGGAAAAAAGTGTTTCGTTTGATGATAGGAATCTACAGTTGAAATATATGTACAAGTCAAAGACTCACCCTGTATATCTGCGACTTCTTTCGGAGAAATTGTGACGCCTTTTGTTACTTCTTCGAAAAGTTGTTGAGAGCTCTATATTTTTGTGAAGGTAACAGAGTGTAATTGAAATGGTATAATTCATTTGAGTATGAGGCTAGGGCTTTTAGTCGTCCCCAAGGCTTAAGCCCCTAGGCATGCTGCAGAAAGGCAGAGAGGAGATTACATAGATGCATTAGATATGAAAATTATAATTATGAAACTCCACAGTACCGTTGTATTGATTTATGATAATTTTTCTGTCATATTTTTTTGTTGTTTCCAAATCGTGATGATGACTTTTCTTTATTGATTTTAAAATTTTTTTAGTATTTTTACCGTTCTCAATCTCTTCCAAATGTATGAGTCTCTTCTGGAGCATCCAGCAGAGACTAAGTATTTTAGCTATAGTTTCAATTGAACATCAAATATGGGAGAGCTTGGATACAAATTGCAGAGAACATAAATAAAATTTTATCTTTTAATATGTGCTTGGCTGATCACATAGTAGGTTGACTGTAAGACTATAACAATGGTCGCAAGTTGTTCAAACACTATCGTACGAGACCGGCAGTGTTATGAGCCCCTGCATTGTTCAATATGTCGAACCGACGGTTAACATATTATCAGATTGTATCGCCCTCGGGTTTTAGCCCCCTTAAACCAATCGACACAGAGATACCCGACACATGCATAAACCAAGATCCATAATAGACGCGCGATATAATATTAGATCGCAATTTCAACCACCCCCCATAAACTGAAATCCGAGAACGAACCCTTCCGACTCGCACTAGAAAGCGTGAGAACAAGAGTGCACAGATAACGAGCTGAATTCTGAAAACTGATATATGTATGTTCATCTATGGTCGCCCCGGGGCGTCCGTAAGTACGGTAATGTATGCATGATATAAACATAACAATGAGAAGGAGCAGAGGGCGACTGGCGGGCCGACCTGGCGTGATAAATGTCGCGGGCGAGTGTCGCCAGGCCAGGTCACGCTCGCAAAGATTTTCGTCACTAGCCCGGTCCGTTGCGCTAATCCGCGCGAGCGGCGGAACCGGCCGAAACCTCCCAAAATGCTGGGAGTTGTTACGGACGTTTGTTTTCATTATAATTATATCCGCCACTTTTTCCCAGTTAAACTCGCAATTACGGAGCGAAATGTATAAATTTGCGTGGTGATGTAATAAACAGCCAATGCGGAAGCTGAATTGATGGGAAATTCGGGATAATATGATATTTTGAGGCTTGCTGTTTTCGCTGGAGAGAGTATTCGAGAAGAGTGGTTAAACCAGTTCCAATTAATTAATTTCGAATTACAAAGTTACGACCTGATCGAGGTTCGTCATTATCGGCATTTTGAATGTCTTTGAATTTCGCACACTTTTTCATCTTGTTCATTCAAAACAGTTAGGGGGAAAATTATCTTCCACTGGAATGTGGGAGGCTACGAACGTACTATTGAGTCTTGAAATATGCTTAGTTATATGATGACCTTTGACACCTGTAGAGATTGGTGCGCCCTACGTAACTTAAGGGGATCTGGTACACATCCGAGCTTGCGAGCTCCCTTCAAAAGTTGGGCTTTTTATTTCCATGATATCTCAGTTCGTATGCGGCGTAGACCAAAATTTTTTTTGTTTTAATTGAAGCTGAATCATTTCTCTAGAATGTGTATTACTCGCTTTTCTGTTTTTCTTCGTATATTAGGAAAAAAACCTGGTGTGCTCTAATTTCATGAAAATCTGGACAAACGATTTTATTTCCAAGATATCTCCGTAAATTTTTGGGATAAATGTATGACATTTTCAGTATACAGGCGGAATAATATTTTGCATAATGTGTATTATTCGTTTTTCTTTTTTTCTGTGTATATCGGAGGAAAACCTGGTTGAAAATATGACCAATGAAGTTCAAAATTTATAATTCATTTAAAAATTGAGGGGGCAATAAACAAAAAACTGATCAATAAACGTTCTGGCGAATATTCTTTCGCATATAATCTGAAAATTCCATACATTCATCCAGAAAATTGACAGAGATATCATGGCAATAAAATCGTTTATCCAGATTTTCATGAAATAACAGTTCACTAGGTTTTTTCCTAAAACACGAAGAAAAACAGAAAAGCGAGTAATATACATTCTAGAGAAATGATTAAACTTTAATTTGAAAAAAAATTTTTGGTCTACGCCGCATACGAACTGAGATATCATAGAAGAAAAACCCCAATTTTTGAAGGGAGCTCACGAGCTCGGACATGTACCACCTCCCCTAAAGTAAGGTTGAGTTGCACGTGACTTAAGATAGAATGAGTTGCGCGCGGTGACCTGACTAACAGTAAAGACAGAATACCTGCATCTCTTACCAGCTGATTAATCCGAATTCAGTAAAAATTACTCGACAGAGCAGAGCAGCTATTGTTGAAAGACTATAAGAATATGCATGGTTTTGAGTGAACATGCGGCCAAAATTGAAGAGGTTATGTCTTGAAATTTTCTAAGAATATTTCATCCTTTGACTATTTCTGAAAAAGCTATCGACGTGATGGAAGTTGAGGTAAACCACCAACCTCGAGGTTGACGGAGAAGAAATCAAGAAAAAAGCAAAAGTGTTAACTTGTGAAAGCCATATTAAAGAAGCCATAGACAAAACCAAGGGCTAAACAAAAGCGTTCAGTAATAATGTATTGAAAAATTTTTGTTAAAAACATGTCTCTTATGGTGAGGTTAGGAATTGAACAAAATTTTAATGAAATACAACTTTTGGAAATTCGATTCGCGTGAGCCGAAAATGGAACACGTTTTTTTCGGTCTGACAAAATGAATTCATTTTCTGGTTATACTAGAGACATTTCCGAGAGCTCGCAATGGGATTTTCGAATTCTGGTTGCAATCGAGATATCTTTGGAAGCTTGTCATAAGAATATCTTGTTGTATTATCGTTCTTGATGTCTTGAGAGCTCGCAAATAATATGTTATTGTGATCAAAATGGAGATATCTTCAATACAAATTTCTTATTAATATTATATCAGGGAGAACCTTAGGAACACGCGATAATAATCAATTCGGAATCCTGTTCAGTATAAGCAATTTCTTAGATCTCGCAATAGGGATTTGTGTTCCATCCTCTCTGAAACCTTACCGAGAATTCTGTGTTTCCTTGGGATCATACACTCAGAATTTCGAAATTCTCCACTCAAATCGAAGCTGAAATAATCCTCCAAAGACCACAAGCTAATCGTAACTCCTTACCTTAATCGCCCATAATTGGGCTAATCCGTAACTGGCCCTTTGCTTATCGCAACTTTCGACTGCTCACACTTCTCTGCTCTAATGGTCATTGACCCAACGCTAAACGTAACAGAAAGTCTCATCTGAAATTCGTTCATGAAGTTTTCTTCTTCTTCTTCTGGTGAGAAAAGTAATCATATATACTGCGTTTTTTCGAGTTTATTTCCTGTTAACATTAATAGGCTGTGAACTTTCAAAAGAATGTCCTCGTTTGATTTGTCAAATATAAGGCAGCTATGTTTGAAAAGAAGCATGCAATCATATGACACTACTGAGATAGGTAACTTCTTTCCAGTTATGATTTACATCATACAAAATGAATAATTTATTTGAAAAACATTGAACGCTCTTAAGTTTAGAGAATCAAAATGTTTAATACAAGTACAAAATGTAATTTAAATAATAGGAATGGTATTTATTCATTCTCACAATGGTTCTACATTTGAAATGAAGGAATATCTGCTATAGTATTTTTGAGACATTTTATTTCTCAACAATAGGAAACCAGAGACTTCGGGCAAGTAGAGCGCTATAACAATACGCCTCAGACCATTCGGTTTGACCTACCGGCAACTTGAGGAAATTTCCTTTCGGCCACTAGTCATCACGTATGTATATGAACAGTTCTTGATGATCATAAAATTTTTATCCTTCCTGTTTGAATTTTGAACAAGCAATGCTATATTCGGAAATACAATTTTATGTGGAAATTGAGCTCTCACGAAGTTCTGTTACAGCCATATTGTATAGATAGATTATGATTGCGAGTCACTGCAGAAACAGATATCTAACGAAACAGCTTAAAAAGTGAAATTGCTTTTTCCCGCAATCCAATTCATTCACCTTGTCTCGAAAAAGAAATAGCCCGTGAAACAACCCTTCTCAGTTTGTTTTTATTTGGGATCGATTATCGCGAAGATAGGAGAACATGGAAACTCGAATTTTTCTCGGGTTAACTGAAAATTACGGCGGTTATCAGCAAGTCGGAGGGAAAAACTCCATGCAGGTTCTTATCAGGGTCTAAATCAATTCAAGATTCGATTTAGCTCGTTCCCGTTGCCATGATACGAATTACCCTCATACTAGCGGTCTATCGAAGTTCTCCGAAGTTTGAAGTTCAGTGTTTTGGACCCTAAAGCAGAAGTGAGTGAGTAAGAGGTCTTCTTATCATGAAAAAGTACTTTTCTTCAAGAATTTTAGTATTTATCATTTCTGTAGTTTTGATCTGAATGTATATAGGCTGAGTCTTTGACTAATACATATACATCCAGATTATTCTTAGATTTTTTTATTTTTTCGTCAAATTTTATCGGGTAAAATTGGGAATATCTCGAAAACGACGCGTTTTATTGAAAGAACATAATAATAAGATACTTTTATTTCCTAAAACGATTGAATCTTTCGAAAATATGAACCGTTTATCTTTTCCAAGTGGTTTTATGGTATTTTTGCGTGTATTTATGAGTCGGCTACACTGTAACTTTTATAGCAGGAGGAATATTGAATTAAATTTGGTTGAGGAATATGCACCATGGATAGAGTGAACAATAAACCAAAATTCAGTTCATTTGAAATAATGGTTCCGAAGATATGAACAGGAACGTGTTTTTATCGTGTAAATCATTAAATTTTGAACCAGAAAAGTACTCCCGGTGAAACTCGATGCTGTATACAGTTTTCGGAGTATCTCGTTTTGAAAATTATAAAGTGATAAATTGATGTATTGAATATTATTAAATATAAATCACTAGAAGAAGGAACCTAGAATTTTGCCTCCCAGATGTTTCCTCCTATTTTGCAAGACAAACGTAACCAATGTCAATCCAAATGTGGATATTCAGATTTCCATTGAATTTAAAAATGTTCGAAAATGAAATAACATATTTAATTCGAAGGAGAAGTGACTTTCCTGGCGAGCTTGAGTTTACCCGCCGAACGTAGTGGGGCGGGTAATTGAAAGTGACACTCCTCCTCCTTATGAAATAATATATTCTTATCGAATACAAGCTCTGAATTCCATATGCAGTTCGGCTCCAGAGCAAGCCAAAGATGCAAACATAAATATATTCATGGAGCCGAAAAAAATTCCCTTCTTGCTCAGTCTGTTTGAAATGAGTGGAGAGCCTGATGCTCGAATGGAAGAAAGAAGAAATCTTGATTCTGAACGTCCACATTTGAACGTTTTAAAACGGGATCACTGGATTACAATCGGCTTTTATCAACCTGCGAATAGACCCATCATTTGTCGGAATTGGTCAGCAATTCTCCGAAACATCCTCTTTTTTCTCCGAAAATGCTCGATTCCGACGAAAAATCCTGAATTCTGACTACAGAAGGATAAATATAATACGGGAATTCGACGAACTCGACATTACGCTCACGTCCGTGGGCTTGAATGTCAATAATGCAAGGAATATTCCGCTGTCGAAAGGTTGGCGGAATATTTTGATGCACCCCTTTGAATTTGAATACCTAATTTCATTCGAAATCATCTCTTCACGTGTGTAGTGGTCTTTGCATGCCGACTGGTGGACCTTTTTTATCGTTTGAATAGTCAAGTCGAAATGAAGGTTCCAATACAAAGCGATGACAAAATTTCTAGTCGGAGGTCACATGTATATTTATTCGACAAGAATGGATAATCAACAATTTGAAATTATGCAAAAACGAATTTTTCAGAATTTTAATGTATTTTATAATAACCAGGACGTAGACGAATCCATGAATGAAGTTTCATAACAAACAGCCCATCCGATCTCGAGTTATAAATGGTGTAACCAACAACTTCGTTTTATATATATACAATATAGATTATAATAGTTGCGCACACAAAAAAGGGCAGAGCTCAAAACTCCACACTCCTAATATAAATATTGTGGAACTCCATGATGGGGTCAACGATAAGATTCAAAATATGAACAACCAGGAATAACAAAACATAAAGACATCCCACTTTGGACAATTATTTCGCTGGACGCTCCAGAAAATATTGCTAAAAGTCCCAACCAAACATTATAGTAACCACATTATTTCTATTTTTAGTTTTATCTCGCAATGAAAACGAACCCTGGGACAAAGTTGACAAAAAATATTAGTAAAGCCGCGGTGCATAAAACTCGTAATTAAAAGAATAAAGTGGAAAATTATGGCGGATTCCTCTGAAAGTTTCACCAGTAGGACTCTTATATTCTCACTGTTTGGAATTGTTGATTGGAACAGTCGGAAACTTCCAACGCTTCAATTCGGTTAACTTTTCAGTTTTCGGAGCGAGTTGTCGGTCTTTGAGTCAATAATGGGGAGATTAATTCCATTTCTTTCGAGCTGACGGCAGGTATAATGTATTTATGAACTCAAGGTATTATTCCGCTCTCGAATCAGGAGCTTTCCGACTAAATAGCACTCTTTCGGATGTTCGAATTTAAAAGAGGATCTTCATAAACGATTTTTCATTTACCGCTCAAAATGAAGCATCGTGAATATTTGCACAGGAATTTCGAGAAGATGTTGTCAGCTTGCTGATATTTCATTGAGGTTGAGGATTTTTCACGTAATATAGTATGAATATTTATGAATTCTGCCATTTCCATCAGATATCGACTTCGCCGCGAAATTTCACGACGCATGCGTATAGCGAAAACCGTTGGAGGCGTTGACAACTATAAGCAAAGTGTAAACATTATGTGAAGTAGTAAATACATTCATTGAATTATTGTAATAACGTAACTATTATGTGAAGTGAATCAATATAATACCTGTAGTGTACGTGTAGTGTGAGTTTATAAAAATCCAAGTGGATATTGTTTATATAGAAACATCGCCACAGATTATCAAGGATCATATTATTTTTCATTAATTTCAATTTCATACGTGGTTTGTATCGAGATTCATCATTCATATCCGAATTTGGTATTTCATCGACATTTAACTTCAATATGGACCAGTAACAATAAATTTTCAATAGAAACTGTGCGTATCAAATCCTCCTTGGTGTTCAATTTTATCTCCCACATTTGTGGGATTTTATTATCGAGATATCTCTACATCAACGTTTTCCATCACTTGAATTTAAGTTGATTGTAACCTCGTTTGAAGACCAGAGAAGGAATAATATTCGATGATATTCAATTCAGAGAAGCATTCAGATTATTCTTGAAATTAATGATTTTTTCGTCAAATTTTTCCGGGTAAAATTGGAAATGATTCTAAAACGACGCGTTTTATTGAATAAACATAGGAATACTTTTAATTTCTCAAATGATTGATTCTTTCGAAAATATGAACCATTTATTTTTTCAAAGTGGTTTTATGGTGTTTTTGCGTGTATTGATGAGTCGACTTCCCTGTAACTTTTAGACTAGGAGAGATATTGAATAAGTTCTGATGGAGGAATATGCACTATAAATAGTGTCACCAATGAAACAAAATTCAGTTCATTTGAAATAACGGTTACGAACATATGGACAATAGAGTGTTTTTTTATGGATTTTCGACACCCTGTATCTTTCAAACGAAACCGAATTTTGAAAAAGTGAATAGGAAGAAAGTATTTCGTTTGATGAGAGGAATATATGTACAAGTCAAAGAATCACCCAGTATAAAATCAATTGAATTTAAATTACAAAAGATGACTTGTATCTGTTGAAATATTCTGTATATCCAACTCAGGGAATTCCTATAACAATTTTTTGGGCAATATCCGCACTCCAAACTATCCAATCAGGTTATCAGCACTGGGCATGAAGGGGGAAAATTCATTCGACTAAGTACAAACTATATCGT
This sequence comes from Adalia bipunctata, assembly GCA_910592335.1. NCBI lineage: Eukaryota > Metazoa > Arthropoda > Insecta > Coleoptera > Coccinellidae > Adalia > Adalia bipunctata. The sequence continues at coordinate 6,225,775 of OU342955.1, read as the reverse complement.
GATCATTGAGGTGTTAACAAGAAGATAAGGAGGTATTGAATAGTTACCGAAATAATGAATATAATGTCGTTCCATGGCCGCCATTAGGGCCAAATATAAATGGGAACCGATGAAGGCAAGATAATATTCGCTTATGAATAAGGGTTGGCTGAAAGAAGGGACTCCGAGATAAGATTAAGGATGAATCAGTATGGCTGAATATTGAACTAATAATTTCTTCATTGGAGGATAATCTCGAGTTTAGTGATCTCGAATACTCGAACTTCATCTCCTTTTGAGCTCCAAGGAATTGGGTTTGATGAAATATGGTATTTCAGTAGATGGAATTGGTATTTGAGCTTCCACAATTGAATTATCACGATAATCGATAGCTTTCTGAAGGTAAGAGAATTTCTGAAATCGGTCCAGTAGTTTTTGAGCCTATTCGTATCAAACACACAAAAATACAAATCTTTCGTCTTCATAATATTAGTATAGATAAATTGGCGGAATATCTGTTTCGTTTTGAAATGATATTTTCATCTTGGTGATCCTGGTCAAAACTTCAATGAAAATATTCTGTATTAAGCCCTTGATAACTGTGCGAATTTTCAATTCGATCGGACTTCTTCAAGTTGGTGAAAACTCAGTTGCAATATTCCATTGAATAGACAAATCTAATCAAAAATTGACCCGTCCGAGCATTTTATTTTCTCCCCAATATTATTGAAAATTGGCGGAAGATCAGTTACGTTTTAAAATAATCTCCTTATCCTGGTTATCCTAGTCAGAACGTAAGGAGGAAGCACAGAAATGAAATGGAAAATTGACCTGCCCGATCATTTTATTTTCTCCCTATATTGCTACAATTTGGTGAAGGATTAGGTTCGTTTTATAATAATCTTGGTGATCTTGGCAGATTTTCAGGAGGAAGTACATAATGAAATTAATATTGCATCATGACCTCTGATACGTGTACAAATTTTCGAGTCGATTGAACTTCTTTGAGCTGGTTAAATATTATGTTATACAGAGAAGCACTCTATTTGAAATGAAGTTGACTAATATTATTATTATCTTTCGTTATAAAATGGATGATCCACTCCAACTTCGTACTATATTCACAAAATGATAGGACTAATCTGAATTTCCGGTTCATATTTTGAATGCACTGCGATTTTCATTCTAACCAAATCAGCAAAATGAAACTCATACGAAATCAACGTACGTTACAGTATTGTCAATTTCGACATATTCTTTTTAGCTTATTCGCATACGTGCTCTATGACCTTTCAATACTAATTAATTATTATTCGTTGGATTTCAGTGCTTTCAATAGAGGGAACCACATTCAACATAACAAAGGTCAACAGGTTACATATGGGTCCATATTTGTGTATAGCCTCGAATGGGGTGCCCCCTTCCGTCAGCAAACGGATAATGTTGATTGTACATTGTAAGTACAAGATTGCCTCATATTCTGTGATATGTATTGTCTTCATAGGAATTCTGACTATTTCAATTCAAACTATTATGAAAATGATTGAACTGTTATGAAGTTTAGCTGTATTCAAAAATTAATTGATTGTATCGAGAACAATAATTAGATTGATATTAAAAACAGCCTAAATTCTTCTTTTTTCAGTCGTTGATGTTCGAGAATCGATTCTTTGAAGGCTTTTTATGTTTGACAGAATGACAGAGTCAAATTAACATGCTGCCTTTCTATCCGATACCTTATTAGTGAATTCTTTCTATAGACCACCGATGTTGAACAATGTGAATTAAGATTTCAACAGTTAGTCCAAAAGTTCTCAAATTTCAATATTGGGAATTGATTCCCAAAAAAAACTGTCCAATTGAAGCGAAACTTGTGCTGATGAGATTTAATTTTAGCTAACTCGGTTGCGAAATCAGGAAACCATTATTTATTTTCACCTGTTTACAGTTCCCCCCATGATATGGATACAGAATCAATTGGTAGGAGCCATGGAAAGTCAACAGATCACGTTAGAGTGCTACTCAGAAGCATATCCAAAATCGATTAATTACTGGACAAAAGAAGGCAACATGATTGTGGAAGGTAATTTATCATACTTCTATTAGTTTTAGAAAGTTAGAGAAAGTTTCGAGCCGCGTTAATGTCCCTTAGGAATATACCCAAATTAATTGCTGAAATTGTTAACTTTGGCAGAAAACCACTCCTCCTACTAGTCATGACGCAATGAAAAAACACAGAAACTTTTCGGACGTTCCGAAGATTTTGTAATGACCTACAATTCAGAAATGAATTCGAATAATTTGTTATGTAGAAATTGCATCTAGGTTATAAGCAGCAACTTGAGCGGCTTGAAATGAGCAGTGTTTCCACATATTTTATCATTCGGGACGAAATAGGAACATTTTCATGGATACCCAACGTCAACAGAAGGAGTATCAATACAATGTATGGCCTCCACTGGCATCAATAACAGCTTGACATCTTCTTTGCATACTACACACGAGGTTGTTGAGCAGTTCTTGAGGAATTTGGTTCCATAAACGGGGCAGAAGCTATCTCAGATCATTTAAGGATTCTGGGGTAGGTTCATGATTATCTTATCTTCTTTGGAGCATATCCCATGCATGTTCTATGCAATTCAAATCTGGTGAATAAAGAGGTATTGGTAAATGTGGAATACCAAGCTCTTCGCGCGCATTCTCAACCATGGTCTAGCGTTATCGTCTAGAAATTGAGAGGCTTCACCAATAGCAGCGTGAAAATTTGGCACAACATTGTCAATGACATGCTCCCTATAGTGTAAGGCGGTCATATTCCCAGGACAAATGTATAGATCTGTGCGCCCAATGAAACATATCCCGGCCCCTACCACACTACCCCCTCGGAATGGATGGACTTCTTGGACATAGCGACGATTACGGGGTATGCGTGGGACTGTCCATACCCTTATTCTTCGAGAATCTGAAAATCGTCTACATCTGGATTCATCAGTGAAAAGGACACTACGCCATTGATCGTTCCAATTGATATGTTGCCTTGCCCATTTCAGTCTTTGACGCTTATGGTCACGTGTTAATGGAACTCCTCTTAATGGACGTCTAGAACCTAGATTCGCCTCTATCAAACGTCGTCTGATAGTTTCGATTGAAACTTGTTCCCCATCTGCATTTTAGAGAGTATTCCGTAGCATTCTACACGTAGATGTAGGGTTTCTTCTCGCCGAAACGGTGATGAAACGATCCTGAGCAGGTGTTGTTTTTCGTCGCCCACCAAGCCTTGGTCTTTCCAACACGGAACCTGTCTCCCTGAACCTATTCCAAAGTCGAAATATCACACTTTGGCTGACTTGGAGCCTTTCCGCTACAACAACCTGGGTTAGGCCACCCTGTAGCATTCCGATAGCCCTATTAGCCTCAGCGTTTGTTAATTTACGACTTGGCATTTTCAAAAGACTCGTTTCAAATCGAATCCGTCGATAAACTGACTTCATTTCGAAATGAGAACATTCATGAAGCATATGCAAAGAACCAAACTTCAGAAAAAAGGCGACCAGATTGACGAAATGTCTTATACTGATTTTTATTAGATCGATTCAAGTTGTTTTTGAGTTTCAAATGATTTCACAGCGATTTTCTCGAAGATAACATACTTTTAAAAACGATTAAATACGATATCCCTAACTCTTGTGGAGCAGTATATTCAATTTCAACAATGGGAAGATGCTTGTTTATGGCAAACACATTTTTGATAATAAATTTGAACATCTCTGCCTCACATTTTCACTCTTTCCTTTCCCATCCAAAAACGACGTGAATTTTCAAGGACTCTTGTGGAGCAGTATATTTCGAATGGAAATAGGTTCTTCTGAAGAAGAGACATGAATTCTTTCAATGTTCCCAACTCTCTATTAGCAGTTAACATGATACAAAGGGCAGTGGAGCACAATTAGTCATTTCCATAGTAGCAAAATACCAAGAAACTCCGAATCAATATGAAAATTGCAATTTTCCCAAGTGCAACGCTCCAACTACCCCGAAAGTCCTATATCCTAGCACGACATCCACTTCCTAGCCACAAGTACGCGCAGTCCTATTAATTAACTGATGAATTGAAGACATCGCAAGGTTTATACATTCAGCTAGCTTGGGTCGATTCAGTGCAATCCTCGTTTTGTGCAGCCGGTTTAATTGAAGTCGTCGCCGAGAGGTGGTGGTATTTGCCATATCTCAATTTATGGCGCACTGAATTAATACCCCGGACTTCGGAAAGGATGTTAATAGGAACTCTGGAGGTAAAGTCAGGCCCATATTGGTCACGTTGTAGTTGTAAAATTAAGAGGGTGTCTTGTCTTCGAGCTGCAATATTACTTGGGGTATTAATCTGAGAAGGTTGGCTCTGCAACTCTGTTTCAGAATGTGGGGAATGGAGAAGTGAGGATTACAAAGTTACTGCTTAGTTCATTCTTGGTGGAACATTGTGTTCTCGTAGGTAGGACACTATTAGAAAAAACTATTTAAGAAAAAATAAAAAACCCAACTGCTGAAACGAAGTCCTGTACTTAATTTTGTGCGAATACTGAATGATTAATGAATGATTAACATTTTTATCAGAATAACGTTCATTAAAAATCCTCGCAGAAGCCTTAGCACAGTCATTGTTCTGGAAATAAATTGTCAACATTTCCTTTCTCTCCTCCAACGCGTGTGAATCTTTTTGTAATTTTCATTAAGAACTGATGAAACGCACCTCTAATAATTCTGCAATACAGAATACTGAAACGAGATTTTCTGAAAGCAATAATCTCTTTGCGTATGGCCTGGCAGTGATAAGCATCGCCTGACGGCTCGTGATTTTGATACTAATGTCATTCGCGAAATTTCCGAAAAGCCACAAACTTTCATTTTACAATCGAGAAATTTTGCCGGCAAAATTTCATCTCTAGTGGTGTTATACAGGGTGTCCTGAAAACAATGGATAAGCCTGCAACTATAGATAGACACTGTCGTGGTCTAGCTTATTCCAAATTTGGACCTCAATGAAAATTCCACGGTTTCCGAGATATTCATGGTTTTCGTATTTTTAGAAAATTTCCAAGTGCGATTAGTTTTTCTAGTGCCATTTCTACAAATGGAGAGGTATTTCGATATGGTTTTTTTTAATTTCACATGAGATAGTTCAGCTATCGGAAACAAAGACTTAAATTCATCAAACTAGTGTAAAAAGTTAGAAACTCGTGAATTACGAATAAAAATTGAAAACTAAATGAAATTTCCTTCAAGTTTGATGAGCTACAGTTTAAAAAAATGTAAGACGCCCCTGGTAGACATCATCTTAAAAACTTGCTCAGTTATTGCAGATTCCAAAAAGGTATCATAAGCCTAGGCATTCTGTAGTTTTTCATTCTCGTAACTACTTGATTACCAAATAGTCGAAAAATTTCGAAAAACTGTTTTTGTTGTAATCGTTATTCTGAGCTCATGTTTAAAAGTCAGGACGCCGTTTTTGTTGGAATTTAGTGGAAAATTACGAAAATTATTTTTATTTTGAAAAAGCAGTACCGTATCGTTTCTCTGGTTGAATAGAAATATGGCATTATTTGCATTCAACACCCTGTATCTCGAAAACCTTACCGGACCTAATTGTATTTGACAAAATTTCTTATTTTCTCACATTCTGTACAGTGTTAAAAGGAAAGTATCAACTCAAAAAATAATTCGTTTTATTTTATTTGTAATGAACATTCCACATACCTCTATTGTAGCAACACAGGGTATTTTTTAAGTTGATACTTTCCTTTTAACACTGTACAGAATGTAAGAAAATAAGAAATTTCGTCAAATACAATTGTGTCCGGTAAAGTTTTCGAGATACAGGGTGTTGAATGCAAATAATGCCATATTTCTATTCAACCAGAGAAACGATACGCTACTGCTTTTTTCAAAATAAAAATAATTTTCGTAATTTTCCACTAGATTCCAACAAAAATGGCCTCCTAACTTTAACACATGAGCTCAGAATAACGATTACAACAAAAACAGTTTTTCGAAATTTTTCGACTATTTGGTAATCAAGTAGTTACGAGAATGAATAACTATAGAATGCCTAGGCTTATGATACCTTTTTGGAATCTGCAATAACTGAGCAAGTTTTTAAGATGATGTCCACCAGGGGCGTCCTACATTTTTTTTACACTGTAGCTCATCAAACTTGAAGGAAATTTCATTTAGTTTTCAATTTTTATTCGTAATTCACGAGTTTCTAACTTTTTACACTAGTTTGATGAATTTAAGTCTTTGTTTCCGATAGCTGAACTATCTCATGTGAAATTAAAAAAAACCATATCGAAATACCTCTCCATTTGTAGAAATGGCACTAGAAAAACTAATCGCACTTGGAAATTTTCTAAAAATACGAAAACCATGAATATCTCGGAAACCGTGGAATTTTCATTGAGGTCAAAATTTGCAATAAGTTAGACCACGACAGTGTCTATCTATAGTTGCAGGCTTATCCATTGTTTTCAGGACACCCTGTATATGAGAAATTTGAGAATTTGTGGTAAATTTTCATTAATACTGTTTGTTAAAAATATTTTTTTTTCAATAGGAATCATTCGAATTACAGGGAGATTTTGAGTCAACATAAATAATAAAGCGTGAATTATCAAAAATGTTCCTCCATTATCAAAATCCATTAATTTCATTTTCCTCATCGCACGGTTCATGAATCCTTGAGGGTCTACATCCCTGAAAAAAGGTGGTCAGAAACGATCTATTTTGTCTGATTGATGAAGGCATGTATAATGTATATGAGTGTATAAAGATGAAAATAATGAAAAAAATATTTCATGAGTATTAAATGAATGAAAAGGATATTCCTCATCATTTTTGGTTATTTTTCAACATTTCCACCATCAAAACTAACAAATATTTTTGTGTTTTTTCATTTCAGTATTGTAGTCTATCATTTGGTTAATCAAACGTCCATCTCATTTTTCTTTCAGAATCTACCGTTTTTTGTCAATAATATCACAACAATGTGTTGTTTTCGCGAAATTTATCTACTTGAATTTTTCTATTCGAAATGATAAATATCCATTTTTATCAACGACAATTTATCAAGGTTTGTTTTAGCCGTCGATTAGTGAAATTTAATTGTTTCTTACAATTGTGGATTCTAACATGGAATTGAATTTCTTTCAAATGACATGCCCTGCAGGTATCTCCTCCCAGATGACTGGTGAAGGAAAGAGAGAGTTTTATACAGCCAGTGTGAGATCTAGTTCAGGATAGGATTTCTTGTCATATTTCCTGCGCCCCAACATTTGTTATATTAAGCTGAATAATCCAATTAATAAAAATTAATGCACTGCACTGCCATCTGGCGCACAGAGAAAACCATTTAATTGAATCTAGATTTTTGCTTTCTTTGGTTTTTATTTTTTTCGATCAACAAAAATTACTTTCCATGAAAATAATTTCTGTTGGAGTAATAAACTAAAATTTGTTGAAGTAAGAAACTGTTTTCTTTGAATCAGTTATGAAAGTATTCGTAGATTGGAAGATATAATTCGTTGATTCAATGCAAGCATGTTTTGAAATTTTGATGTTTCGAAGATATTGATTAGAGAAATTTTTTACTTGAAAGAAGAGAATCAGCAGACGTCTTCAAACTATTGAATGTCATTTTCAAACAAATTATTGGTTTGAAAGTGTTACGCATAGATGATCAGACTGAGGGTATTTGTTCTTCGATTCAATATCTCATTTTCTTTAGCAAAGTTAAAAACCTATTTGAAGTTGTGGAATCGGTCATATGACTGATATTTTCAGAGGTGAGTTTCCTTTGAATTTAATATGATGAACTAGAAATTTCCATCCTAGTGTAACTTATTTTCCATTAGGTATAGGTACCTATAAGTAACACTCCTGGTAAAATGAAAGGATTTCGTTCAGTTTATCTTCAGAATATGATTCAACAAATCTCATCAATAGTGGCAATAATTGTGCATAATAATATAATCATTTAATGAAAAATCTTGGTGGTTCACTGATCAAATTTCTTTTATAGAACAAAATATCGATTCAGTGGATCTGTTGTCCGACCTGACTCCAGAATTAATCAAAGAGTTAGTTGTGAACGTTGGCGATCTTCTCAAGTTTTTGAGGGGCTTCAACTTACATAAACAAGCCCACGAAAAATATCAACAATAAACATTAATAACAAATTTGTTTTGATTGTATCTTATATGTATATTGTATCTTATATTTTTTGTTGATGTATACCTATTGAATAAATGAATTTCTCGATACAAAGTATTATTTCGGATTCCGAACACTTTTCAGGTTGATTGAATCTTCAGAAGGTAATTGAATATTTTATTTGATCCAATAAATTTCGTTTCTATCAGAAATAAATCAACTTTTCTTTCAAAGAGTAATCAATTTGAATAATTATTAACTTTTCCGTTAGGATAAACAAATAATTTCTTGCAAGAAATTTCAATATTTCAATCTAATGGGCTCATATTTTAACCTTAAAACATTTTTGATCATACTGAAAAAAAAAATTTCAATCAAATTATGAGTTCTTCAAGAGAAATCAACAAATATTTAATCCAAAAAATTACAAATTTTGAGTTGAAAGATATTTCATTCATATCAATACATCATTATCTGTAAAACGAAATCAAAATACATACTTATATTAAATTATCATTTATTTGAATTGAACTTCCTACAGCCTTGATGTTATTGCCCTTAAATTCAAACCAATAAAATATTTCTTTACTTTTAAAACAACGGATTTTCAATCTTAAATATTAGTTCAGTTGAATGAAAGAAATATTTCTTTGAAAAAGCCAGAGAAGTTTTATTCTTAAGATAACAAACAAGTTTGTTTCAGCCTATTGAAAGCTTTAATTTATTTAGTTCAAATAATTTTTCGTTGTTTCAAACAAATGTTTTTCTCTGTGCGGTATACGTTTTTTATTCTGAAGGCTAACGACTCTTAAACAGAACAGAAAATGAGACCCAAATATTTTTTACAACTGGATTCGATAGCAACGCGATATTCATTTTTCAAATGTCAATCGAAACGCGTAAATGGAGCCCCGGTTTTCGGACTCTGAAACTCAATGGTTCGAAATCAATTAAATTCGTCAAACAGATGCGCCAGTTATGGCGAGAACATACTGCATACACTCTACGCCAAAAACAATTAGTGCTACAAAACATTTCACGGATGAAAAATTTGATAGTTATAAAGTTCCAACGGCGAACTGTGGAATGTATTGTTGTGCATACATTCTTTTCGCGGTTTGAAAAATTGTTTGCTTTGTTCTCTGACCGACCGAACATTATGTGTGTTGACTGTTCTTGATTCTGGAACAAAATTATTCATTCGGTTCGTCCGATACGATCCATTAGTTTTCTTCTTACCGTTATGTGATGGACAGCTTTTTATTTTTGTGCTATTGAAAATAACGACATATAGAGATATAGAGGGTGTTTCAATAAGAGCGCAAGATTTGAATTGTGCGATATGTTTGGCAGTCATGATTATGGACTTGGACAAATGTGCAAGAATGATGAACTGAAAATCCTGTGCAAATGACATAATTTACATCGTATACTTTTCAATTGTCTCATTTTATGCATTCTTTTGCAAATACATTCTGGAAGAGGTGAAGGTTGATCTGATCTACACTCAAGCATTGTGTAGGTTCCTTACGGCAATGCGAAAACTGTTCGAAAGGAAATCGGTTGAAAAGGAGAAAACCAGTGAGTAAATTATGATGTTTTCAATACTGATGAACTGGAAAACTGATGAAAAAATATAGAATTTGTTAGAAAATGAGAGATGAGTTCGACAAACTTTTTCATTGCCAAAAAGATGAGGTTCTCTCTCTTTCTTTTCTATTTATTTTCGAGAAAACTATTCATTTTTAGTTTTTTCGAAATATTTTTTGCAAACGTTAGAAAATATTTTATTTCAACAGTGGGAAGATGCTTGATTGTGGCAAATATATATCTGATAATTAATTCGAACATCTCTGCCCCACATTTTCACCCTTTCCCATCCAAAAACGACGTGAATTTTCGAGGACTTTCCGCGACAAGAGCTCTTAATGGAAATCATTTCAATTCGACACGTCGGAACAGCACGAAGCGATCTCAAATTGCTAAATCATGGGACCAGCGTGAAATATTCATACTGTGTATGTAAGAGGGACGAGGACGTCCCACATCGGCCTGATAACGGCCATTTGGACCCTTTTATCTGCGGAGTGCGCCCCCAACTTCTTATGTCAGACATAATGTACGAAATTTTTTTCCCATTACGGAATAATCTAGAACCTCAACACGGGATTGGCGCACAAATCGACATCGGTTTCTGATTATGGACTTTCGAAGGTTGTGTTGACGAAGGTTCCGTATTTTGTGGCATTGGCGTAACAAATAACCCTTCATTTCGTAATGAATGGCGAACGGCCTCAGGGCATGTGTCCAAATCGATTCTTGCGAACGTTTTCTGTTGCGATAATTTTCTTATCTATATATATAAAACAAAGTTGTTGGTTACACCATTTATAACTCGAGATCGGATGGACTGTTTGTTATGAAACTTCATTTGTGGATTCGTCTACGGCCTGGTTATTACAAAATACATTAAAACTCTGAAAAACTCGATGAAAAATTTGCCCATGTACGAAAGTATCATTCAGGCGAAACAAAATTCGCCGGGCCAGTAAGTTTTTGATAAAAATCTCTTCGAGAAATCTGTACTTTTCAGATAGGCGGAATAGTAGGGTGCGCCAATCAATCTCATCCATTCGCATCTTGATTTCAATTGTTTGATATTTTCGAGTTGACTCCTGCTTTTTTATGAATTTTTTGATGAAATTTGAGCAGGTAAATTTGTAATATTCAAGTTTGTTCCTTATCGGCAATTTCGCTCATGACATTTTCCAAAATCACTCTTTTGATACTTTCTTTATATTTCATTTTTGTCAATAATATTCGGAGTAGCAGGGTTATGTTTGGGATTTTTTAGTGTTGCCCTGAACGGACAACGGTAATATTCCTATTCTCATTTTTGTTTGATTTATATTAAAAATCATACGGATGAATGATCTTACATCAAGTGATAATTCATGAGACCCGCCCTTTATGCTCGACAGTTCTGTGCTGTTCATGACCTATCCATCTTTCCCCGAGTATACACGTCACACCTTGGAATGAAAACACAATCAATCTTGAACCGAAACAAGGATCCTTCTCAAATTTCCAGTTTATTTGCACGGGCAATGCCTGTACATGCTAATCTGGCACCCTCCGTGTATCCGCCTCATGCGAAAACAAAGTCCTGTCACAGATCCGATTTTCCCTTATTTGGTTTTCCCTCTGAGGTCCTGAAACTGAAATCATCTGAATTATTGGCCTCAGGGTGCTGCGCGCTTCGCAGCAGTAAGCTTTAGTTGATGACACACATAAATTACCTTTAAATACTAGGTTCTATATATCCTTCTCTCTAATGCGTCTAAAGTAATTGTTTAATATTAAATGAAGACAAATAGAAGGCAAGAATAAGAGGAGGTTCATTCAAGTTTTAGACGGGAAAAGGTAATATTTCGTATAATTGCTCAGGCTGATTTCCTTTTGTATGTGTGAGAAGAGCAAATAGGGGTTGATTGTGTGAGCATGTATATTTTAATGAGTTTAAATTGAAAATCAGGGTGAAATCATTTCGAAAAGGGCTACTGAATTATTGTGAATAAAAGTTTTACATATTGCAGTATTTTTTATGGATCTTCAAACACATTTCAAATCTCGCTACCAAATTTGTACTCTCATGTAGTATTTTAAAGATTTGATCAAGGCACTCGAGTATACACACATCGTCAAAAGTCTAACAAACAACTAAACAAATTATAACAATAAATAATAATTTTCCTTCGAACTGCTGTAAAATTATATGGATATTCATGGGAGATATTCAGCAGCAGAAAAAATAAAACACAAAAGGAAATTCTCCAGACATTGACCCAAAGTCCGTTCAAATATAAGAAGGAGCTTTGGCCAAACGGTCATAACAACGCTCTCCTTTAACGCCCTAAGAGACTGCCAGGATCGTACTCGGAACGGACTGTGAATGGTACTGGATAGAAATACTTCAATAATTTGAGTCAGCAATTCCCACATTAGAACTATTTTCCTCCGACGTACTCCATTTTTTTATTTCGTTTTGTTTTTATATTATTATCTACTGAATAATTTCTTTTTCTGATGCTCGAGATTGCGGCAAGGTAATTCCAGGAATCACCAGAATTTTAGAGACTTGGGTCGGAATCTTGCAAGATTCCGAAGAAGTAATTCCGGGAAACACCAGATTTGGGTCCCTTTCCCTTATGGGTGAAAGCCATCTCGATTGGCATAAATATCGAAGTTTTCAATTAACAAGACTAGTTAAAATACCAAGAGCTACTGTGAATTTCTAGCTGTTCAAAGTATTTATAGATTTTGTTGTGAAAAGTGTATTGTGTTGGAAAATCTTTTGAGTGTATACAGTATTTATAGAACAATGTCGAATTCGGAAACGGATACTGAATCTGAGGCTGATATGTGGGGACCACCACGAAAAAGGTCTCAAAGGTCGCATTTCTCTGCTGAAGAGAAATAGATAATTTTGAACATTTCTCGAAAAGAATTGGAAGAACATCCTGATTTTTCGAAAAGAGACTTAGTAGAAATTGTTTCAAAATCCTCAGGTGTGAGTGATTCAGCTGTATTCAGAATTCTCAGAGAATAAAAAGAGAATAAAACATTGACGCCACCTAAGAGGAGAGCCCAGTCGTTAAAAATAATCGATTCGGTTGACGATTTCGATATGAACCTCATCAGAAGAATTGTCCACGGTTTTTTTTTTCTAGAAATCGTGAATGATGACAACAGCTTGCCAAATTTGAAAAGAACAACGTTCTATAAATTATTGAAAAAATTGGAATTCAAGTTCGAAAAACGTGGTCGTGATAGTCTACTGATAGATAGGGATGAAATAATTGTGTGGAGAAGAGATTATTTGAAGAAAATCCGCTCATTAAGGGAACAAGGCAGAAAAATTTATAACCTGGATGAGAGATGGATAAATAAACTGAACGATTGTGTGAAATCTCCTCGGTTCGACTCTGGACGGAAAGTAACTATACGAAGGCCCTCCTACCGCTGCGCCAAACATGTTGTTATTGTTCCTTCTTACATTTGAACAGAGTATAGTTCAGGAATTTTCGCATAATGTGACAGGTTTGCAATGCCAATCTTCTGGGATATTTTTGTCTTCTAATAATTTCTCTTGAATGTTTTGCTTTACACACGTCGACCTACATTGATAAACTTTCCAACATAATTGTAATTTTTCGAATATTAAAAAAATTTAAACTTTTTTTCAGGTGCAAAATACGAGCAAACGCTGGATAACAATGCCTACAAACTCCACATGAAGCTGACGATACGATCAGTGAACAAGACTGACTATGGATCGTATAAGTGTGTGTCCAAAAATTCTCTAGGAGAGACAGATGGTACCATTAAATTGTATCGTAAGTACTTCTTCGACACGAAATTTTGAAAATAATCTCTATCAGATACTGTAATGTCCCTTTATTCGGCACAAGCATTGGCTTTCAAACAAGATAATAAGGTGAATAAACGTTTGGTGGGTTCACACAGGATTAGGTACAAAAAAAAGTCAAAATTCGCTAGTGAGTTGTAACCTATCAATAGAGGGTTAACAGAACATGAAAGTGGAAGAATAATGTTTCTTTCTTTCCGTGAATAGCCTCAGCAATGCACAGGGGCAATCACTAAGTTGACAAACAAAAAATTGTATTTGGAAAAGCTTTCATATTGATGCATCAACCTTTTCATCTAATCAAATCAACCTATTCGAAACTACAACATACATCTCGAAATATTCTGGCAAATCCAGTTTTTCCTTCGAGATAAAAACGCTGGGGCTGTCACTTTGTATGATAGAAAATTTGAATTGATTGCTTCCGGTAGAGCAGGATTTTTGCCGCTCTCGAATCCAATTTGGCAGATATTGAGAGATGAAACACAAACATCGAACCATAACGGCAGTATTAAAAGGAAGACGGGGCGTAAAATAAGGAATGAGGCATCTTGGGATGGCGTCTGAGCCGCATTTCATGTTCTTTCACAGCCGTAACGAAGGTGGCGCCTGCATCGCTCGTGCAGGTGACAAGTGGAAAGACGGCGACACGTGAGAATGACAGGCGATATATGTTATACGTCTCCGAAAATCGCACACAATGGTTTCACTTCTTCGATCCCGGGTAGTATTTCGAATTCTATGAACTCGCTTTATCAGATTGATGGTCGGAAAGTATACCTGACTCCAGCTATTCGACAGATTTAAGGGGTCTGGTCGAGCTACGCTCTCTCGGAGTGTGGTCTTGTTATCGTTTCTTTACTGAGGAAACTATTCCTGTCAGCCATTCGTAGCAATATTGGCCTTTACTATAACTGCTCTTTCTACATCGTTTCTTCAAGCTCGAGAGTTGTACTCTGCCTTTCTCACGGCAATGGCTTTCCCATTTGACTGCTGGTCTAATGGTAATAGTTAAAACGTGAGGAGGCTATATAAGTCAATAATTCTCTTCTTTTCAGTTCTATTCCTAATTCTATACCGATACCTGTGTTGTAGAATCCCTTTCAGGTGCTTCCTCACGTTCTTTATATACCTTATAATATAACAATATCACCTTTATTATATGTAATTGTCACATGAAATGGACATGAAGGTCCTGCTGTGTCCAGAATATCATTGAAAAGTTAATGATATGTCATAATCTCATTTAAAAAGCATACTATTACAACGACCATGGCCTGTCCTAGGACGATTTAAAAGACACCAATTTTTCCTGCACAGATGAAAACCAGGAACTTTTTCAGAAGTATCAAGTATTAAACTTTTATTGAAAAAATCATTTGAAGTCCATTCCGAACTCCAAATTTCTTTATAATTCACAGGTAGAAGAATAGTACATTGTTTACCGGGTAGGAAAAGCGTTACATTCCTGGACGATTGTGAAAATTGCTAAGTCGAGGCGCAAGCCGAGACTTGGCAACACAGAGTCCAGGAATGTGTCTTTTCCTACGAGGTGAACATACTATTTTTCCGCAAATCGTTTAAAATTCGACAGATTCCAATTGATTTTGATGAAATCGCGAATTATTTAATTCATAAATAAATGATGCTTCAAAATTCGTATTGAAATTGGTTACGTTACTATGGAAACGTACTCATGTTGAATTGTCAAAGTTGACGCATATAATCAATTCAATTGCTAGTGTTTTCGAATTTAAAACAGTGTAAAATGATAAGTGATGATGAATCTGCTATTTCTGGGACTCCTCTAGAGCTGGTTGATGCAGTGAAAATACTGCTTCTTCAGAATAAGTGCCGAAGGAATCATGAGAAAAGTTCGTGTATGCATATGTCGAACCAACTGTAAGGAAATATCATTTCCTTACAGTAAGGAAATGAATATTTCCTAACAGTAAGGAAATGAATATTTCCTAACAGTAAGGAAATCTCGACTTTTTCTATGACCAATTTTGACTGGAATGTCAAAATTTCCCAGCGATTTGCGGAAAATATATTTTTGGAATCTTTTTATTTATTTACTTCTTAATTTGTTTGATTTTTTTCTCAATTGGTGAAGCGCTTTCCATTTTATATGAGTTACTAAATATAAATATCCACAGTACATACTGAATTTACCTTTTTTCCTCTGGTAATACTCATCAAAAATTCACATGTCACAATTCAACGTTCAATTAGCAAAGAGGGATACTCTTTGGTTCAGATTCCCAAAAAACTCCGTATTACGTCAAAAGCTCCGGGGCCGCTTTTTAATAACTTGCTTTCACCATCAGATAATATTCCCCTTTTAGGGTTCTGTTAATAACCGAAGTTATATCGACATAAAATATTCCAGTCATAATGTTAATGCATTCGTATTTTTTCCAGATATTAGTAGTCATAAAGAAGGTGCCTACAATATTTGAATGGAATGTGAATATTTAGGTCGTATTCATAATTTTTCATCAGACCTCTTGGCAGGAAATTAATATCTGGAGCTCACGTTGCAATCTATGTAGATTCCCTGAATTATGCTTCATCATATTCCTGTTAATGATCATGTGTGGGAGTGTGTGTGATCCCTTCCATTCAATTAATGATAGAAGCATCTGAGTCGAAGATATTAACCCAGATTTTATCAGTTTATAAGCTTTCATCTTCACTCATCAATTTAGTTAGTTCGAGATATTTCTAGTTCGAATCTTCTGAATACATTTGCAGCGAGTTTTAAACACCCGATCGAGCTCAAATTATTGGTTGTTACGACCATGCACACTGACGTTAATCAGACTCCAATATGGTGGACCAAAACCTATCATTCATAGATCTACCTAGTGGACAAGAAATTAGATTATTTCGAGTCCAAAATATGGCAGATCGGGACCTAAAAATCAGTGTTCACGAGAAGCTCTGTGAAATGAAAAATATGAATCTCGATTGAATACCAAAAAGTTTTGCGGATTTCCATCACTATGACTGATCCTATAATGCATGGGAATGACAACAAACGTTAGATTAATTTTGTGGAATATCGATGTTCGGACTGAAGAACCGTGGCGAAAGCACCATGGCATGCCCTGGAATATGCCTTAAAATGGCCGAAAAATGTTTCGGTCTGATAGATCATGAGAAAAAAATCGATGCGACGTAGCATTCATTACAATTGGTATAGGAAATGCTATGTATCAGATTGCAACCATCCCCAGTTACCGGTTTATAAATCTGTTGTATTTTTCAACTATTATAACTTTTTTTCTATCGTTTTTATTGTTTTTTATTTGGTGATCATTTCTTGATCATTTCCTGCCATTCTTACGACATGTTTTTTTTACCCAGGATCGATTCTCCATTTTTCCTCAGCCCACAATGTCACGTGAGAAATATAAACATTGTTCGTATTCAATAAAAGCATGGCGCATTCTTGGTTGAGGGGAAGACGTTGGAATTGATTGAATTTTTAATTGATTCCCCCAGAGGCCAATACGGTTAAAAGGTTCATTGTGATGAATTCGAAACATCGGGAACTTCGAAGGATAAAAACTTAAATACATTTGCCGTTCATCTCCCCGAATGGCTTCCGCTGGACCATTCGAATCGCGGATTCTTCGGGAAATATGTGTTTTCCGTTCCATTCCTCCCCACATGAGGTGGAAATCATTGATCTATTCGATTCGACGGAACGTTGATGGTAGGGTCGTTAATGAAGTGAATGACTCTGAGGATTTGATGGTTTTGAATTAATGCTCTGTGGAAGTTTTGATTGCGTCAGTTGGTTCGCTCGAAAGCGGTAGTTTTTCGCATCATTCCGAAAAAAAACACTCAACAATAGGCTTTGGAGGAGCAAAAGTAAATAATATTTGGAAGAATAAGCAATAAGCAGTAAGATATTAATAGCGAAAAAAAATCGGACCATTTTTTCTCTTGACAGAAACTACTTCATGAATTCTGCTCCAATCTGCTGTAAAAAGCACCCCCTTTGTGATTAGACGGAACAGCGGCTTTCCACCAATCAGGGGTGTTATTACTTAAAGGAAAAGAAAAGATGTTATTTTAAATTTTGAAGATCTTTCTCCGTAAAGGGAGAAAGTATGAGTACGCCCCAACGCAATAGGGTTGGGACTTAGTGTCTAATAATTCTCCAGGGAAAGGGATGGTGAATGAAACTTTTGAATTCAAATTGAAGACGTATATTAGGACCAAAGTAAAATAAACAATTTCACACACGCTGTTTATAATCCAATCACGTCAACAAACTAAATCATCAAAATATTCGGTCAATTTCTCAAATCAAATGAACTCAACAAACCAAATCAAGTTATTATATCGAATTCAAATTGCAAAACGAAATTAAATCATTGAAACCCAAATCAAATCATCAGAACAAATTCCAATTATAAAAGCAAAATCAAAATATCAAAACTTGGGGGTTTGTTAAAATAACCCTAAACCGCAAACATGGGGTGATCACAAAACAATCCAACACAAATTTCCGAATATGTACTTGAGGGAGATCTTAAAATACTACAATCAAAGACAGACTTGTGGTAGATTTCGGGACTCTGGACTTTGAAAGATATCTGGCCTTGCATGCAGCTTTCTACCAATACTCAAACAAGCTAAGCATAAACAAAAATACCCGACCTTTTCCTCGTGCAGATAATCCTAGGGATGATGAAAATATCCTGAAAAATAAAAGAAACACAAAAACACGTCACTAGCTCGCCGCCCACAGATTGATTTCACTCCCGGTCTATCGACGAGACATAATCTAAATAATTCAAATTAATTTCAGAAAAACAAAACCTTTAACTCCCGACTTCACGCTTTGCACCGCGATTCCTCTAATACCATTTTTCTGTCTCCGCTTGAGAATTACTTCTTAAACCTTCCTCAAAACCGTATCAAACGAGTCAACTGAGAATCTTCCCGTTTAAGACTTCTCCAGCTACTCCTCAACTTCCTATTCAACCTTAACTGCTTTCGTCTCCGCTTTGAGACCGTACTTCTAAACACTGAAGTACCTACCCTAATACCGTACTACCCTCAGTTTCCGAACCGTATTCCCGAGTACTGGGAACCTTCCCGTTTAAGGCTTCCCCAGTTACCGCCTTCTTCGTCTCCGAACAAATTAAAGATTTCCCTTTTTCGTTTTCTTTAAAAACCAATCAGATCAAAGATTTTCCTTCTTCGTTTTTACAAACCAATCAAATTAAAGATTTTTCTTCTTCGTTTTTACAAACCAATCAGATTGAAGATTTTTCTTCTTCCCACCTCCCGTGGGTGGGTTCTGAAAGTATGACGCACTTTCCCATGAAAGTTTCGGGTACTGCCACATTGCAGATCCTACGATTTTAGCCTCGGATTTTTTGCTATCGTACGCATTTCCTGCAACCGACTTCGTGGAACGATCTTCTGATATCGTCTGAGTCCCATGACAAACTTGAACCAAAGATCAATAATTTCATTCGTTATCGTCTCACCGCACATCCTGTACCATACACCATACCGATAAGCACTTCAATATTTTTCGGACCCCTGAATATCAATTTCAGAAGTCTACACTGGTCAACCAAAATATTTCAATTTATTACACTGCCACAATTTGTCAGGGTTTGTATTGAAAAACTGAGTTTCCAGTGTTGTTGGAATTATAAATATCGATTCGAATACGAAAATTTGCTTGAACTGGTTTCCATCATTCATGGAAGCTACAGGAACATCATGAATATTACATGTCTAAAACCTTACCCGCAATACGGTTTCCACCATCGTGAAAAATGCTTAGAATTTTTCAAACCAGGAATGTTTCATCTACCACCTGCATGATTCACATCCTCTGGGAAATCATTGAATGTCCCTCAAAGAAGTCCCGTAATCCTTTTTCCGCTCCCCACTAAAAATGGTGGACCACTTCCCTGGACCCACGCATAAAGGTACGTCCCGAGATTTCCGCTCAATTTGCGAAGAGGATGAAATTTGAATTCACTTGCGAAGTTGCCTCGAACTTTCTCATTAAAAGATGCCCGAAATGTTCAATAGGAGCTCGAGGAGAATTCAAAATGGGATTACTGGTGTTGTGTTGATTGGGGTATTGAATTCTCCGGCATTCTCATTACTAGAATTTTATGGGTTGGGAATTCGGCGAAAGCTTGGAGGAAATTGTTCTCACAAGTTTGCTCAGTTTTGTCAGAAAGAACAAGCTGGAATATCTGTCGTTCGTTGTGAAATAGTTTTCAGTCCAAATTATGCAGAGTTTATTGCTAAACGAAATCAAATTCACGTGTGTATTTCATATTCATATCAGAAGTTCGATGAATTTGCCTAGCAATCTTGAAAGAAACAGCCAACAAATACATTCCCAGCCAAATACTCAGAAGAATTTCGAAGAATTCACCGTTTGTTAAGGGTTTACATCCCTGAAAAAAAAAGGACTCAGAAACGATTTACTTTTTCTGATTGATGAAGGAATGTATAAAGATAAAAATAATAAAAAAAATATTTTATGAATGAAAAGGATATTTCTCATAATTTTTGGTTATTTTGTAACATTTCCACCATCGAAACGACCAAATATTTTTGGGTTTTTTCATGTCAGTATTGAAGTCTGTGATTTATTTAATCAAATGTCTATCTCATTCTTCTTTTGGAATTCACCTATTATTATAATATAGTTATAGTTATAGTAAAAAGGGGTTACAGTTCACTGCGACCTTAAGGTCTATTGTGCCCCCTGACAGAGCTGTTATCATCGCGCCTCCTACAGCTCGCCCTCCAGTTCCAGAGATTTGATGAAATCCAGAATCTGGGACGGCTTCAAGGAGGATAACTCCCCACTTCTACAAGTTTCTTGTCCAAAGCACTTATTATTATAATATAACAACAATGTATTGTTTTCGCGAAATTTATTTCCTTGAATTCTATTCGAAATGATAAATATCCATTTTTATCAACGATAATTTATTGAGGTTTGTTTTAGCCGTCGATTAGTGAAAATTAATTGTTTCTTACAATTGTGGATTCTAAAATGGAATTGAATTTCTTTTAAATGACACGCCTTGCAGGTATCTCCTCCCAGATGACTGGTAAGGGAAAATTAGATTATTATACAGCCAGTGGGAGATCTAGTTCAGTGTAGGATTTCTTGTTATATTCCCTGCGCCTCAACCCTCAACATTTGTTTCAATAAGCAGAATAATCCAATAAATAAAAATTAATGCACTGCACTGCCATCTGGTGGTATACGTTTCTCATTTTGAAGGCTTAAGACTCTTAAGTTATATATTTTATTTGCAGATATACCCTCTCCCTCCACAGTGAGAACCACCACAACTACGACGCCAACACCTGTTAAACTCATTCTAGATAAAGGTGAGTAATCAATCATATATGTCTCCATACCTATGTACAATCATTTTGATGAGTTCATGAAAGAAGTTTATAATGATACATACAGATATGAAAACGGTAGTTGGAAACGTGGATAAATATTTTCTAGTGGACCAATAAAATAATCAAAACCCTCGGCGCGACACGACAACGAATAAATGACTGATCTCACTCTATGGCATGGGAGTCTGGAGAGGGGGAGATTTGAACTCTCTCGGGTCTCGATGCAGTTCCTATGCCATTGAGTGGGGTCAGTCCGTCAGTCATTTATTCGTTGTCGTATCGCGCCGAGGGTTTTGATTATTTTATTGGTCCATTTTAAAATATACATCCACTCGTTTAACGCTGTAGTGGCCATGTTTACTACTTTTATTTCCGAAACAGTATATGTCTTTCTTTTGGTACTCAATTCATAACTAAATTCGTGACTTAATCGGTAACTCATTTGGGAACTCAATTCTTAATCGTAACGGTGGTCTGTCCTGATATGCTGTCAGATTCATTATATATTGAATTATCTATTTAAGGTCACAAGAAGCCTAGCGCTAACTTCCTTTTTCTTACTCAGAATTGAGAAAATCATGAGAAAATTATAGTTATTCAACAAGAATGTCAATGTGTACCGTATACAGGGCCTTTCACGAGGAACCTCACCCATATTTATACGGGAAACTACTGAACGTATTTTCATGAAATTCAGCACTTATGAGTATTTCACGATGCTGATGAAATCTAAAATATTTTCAAGGCATGAGCACCTCCGGTTTTTCCGGAAATTTCGTCAACTTCCGTTTTTCAAATCAGAACATCATTTTTTTATGGCAGATATTGAATCTACGTTAAAAAATAATGTGAGTGTATGCATCACACCCTTGCCCTAAAGTGGATATCAACTCAGAAAATATTCATAGGGCAAGGGTGTGATGCATACACTCACATTATTTTTCAACGTAGATTCAATATCTGCCATAAAGAAATAGGGCTCTAATTTGAAAAAATAGATTTTTCACGATTTTGTCATCCCTAACTTTGAAAGCGATTTTTTCACCCCCTGTATCATGAATCGCGATTTCGATTTCCAAAGTGGATACATCCATCTTACATCTTGAAAAATCCCAAAAATGAAAATTTTCCATCCAAAAATCTCGAAGTTATTCTTGTTTCAGCGGAGCTCTATTTTCGATTTTTTTTTCGAATTTTCCCGCTCAGAGAGAATTTTCCAACCAAAACTGAAAAATGTTACATCAAAATAACTTGAAATTTTCTAAGGAATCTATCTCTGCAATAAAAAAATGGTGTTCTAATTTGAAAAACGGAAGTTGACGTCACTTCCGGAAAAACCAGAGGTGCTCATGCCTTGAAAATATTTTAGATTTCATCAGCATCGTGAAATACTTATAAGTGCTGAATTTCATGAAAATACGTTCAGTCGTTTCCCGTATAAATATGGGTGAGGTTCCTCGTGAAAGACCCTGTATATCATTATTTTCAAACACATTAAGTGGAAATCAAGTGAAAATATATTCGAAGAAATAATTGCATGTTAGTATGCGGGAAAAATATCGTTTAAGAAATTAAAAATGATGCAGTCATCGATCTATTTCAATTAACAATAAGATATGGGATCCGTTGCTGAAACTCCGCATAACTCATCAAAATTTCCAGGGCTTTTATCCACTTCCCGATGAGGAGCTTAACCATAAAAAGAGTTCGGGACAGATGAGAGATACATTTTATGAGCAGAATAACAGAATGCGTTCCCCCACACACGATACAACAGCTTTTATATTCGCGGTTCAGCAATAAAGACTCGAATTTTTCGAAACATTGAACAGCTTCCTTTCTTGATATTAAATACGGAATACCAGCCCAAAACAAAGCAAAACAAAATAGTAAATTATGCACATTTTTCTTTGCAGCTGTCGGCAAGCAGCGTAGCCGTTTGAAAGAATTAAGCTCGGCTCAAAGCAGCAACGAAATAGCTGAACCAGCAGTTACGGAGAAAGGAAAAGGTGAATACTCATATCTTAATTTTGGCACCTTTTTTTTATTGTTATCGTGGTACTTTTCACTCGTCATTTTGGGGATCATCAATTCGCGTTTCATGCTGATTACCAGAGAAATACTACAGTATAGATAAGAGTGAGTCAATATATGCTGTGCAAATTTTCTCCCTTAACGAATATTCATCGCTAAAAACTTGATGAATATTACTGTATAGGAAGTGCAAAAGAAAATGGTTATTTTCTTGGTTGACATAAAGATGAAAGTCCGATAAAACACTGCGCAAAAAAATTAACGCACATTCTGAAAATCTCAATTTTAATGAAAGTTAACTCTACATTGACCTTATAACTTATTTTTTATGTTCTCTCGGGAAGGTTTTGAACGAAACAAGACACATTAAATGGAAGAAAAATTCAGGATTTCACCGAATCTTATGTGAAAGAAGAGAAATGAACAATTTT
This sequence comes from Adalia bipunctata, assembly GCA_910592335.1. Taxonomy (NCBI): domain Eukaryota; kingdom Metazoa; phylum Arthropoda; class Insecta; order Coleoptera; family Coccinellidae; genus Adalia; species Adalia bipunctata. Next base: position 6,202,276 of record OU342955.1, on the reverse strand, counting down.
TAAAAGACTGAAATGCTGATAAGTGATTTAATACTTGGTATTTCCACCCCTTCCGTTAATTACAGCTCGGCAACGATGGTTCATACTCAAAATGAGTGATCTTGAAATGTTCTGATCTAATCCCTCCCAGATTTCTCCAAGTTGGATTCCTAAGTCATTAAGAGTAGCTGGATGATTTTCTGAACTTCTCAGCCTTCTATTGAGGTTGTCCCAAACCTGCTCAATAGGATTGAGATCTGGACTTCTTGCTGGCCATTCCATTCGAGAGATCTCAACCTCTTCAAGGTACTCCTGAACGATGCGCGCACGTTGGGGTCTGGCATTATCGTCCATAAAAATGAAATTTTCACCAATGTATGGGGCAAATGGCACTACATGCTCTTCAAGATGTTCCTTATATACTTATCACCATTCATAGCTCCATTATCAACGACCACTAGGTCTGTGCGAGCAGTCAAAGATATTCCACCCCATACCATAATCGATCCTCCCCCGAAACCAGTAGTATTCAGGAAATTGCACTGAGCATATCTTTCATGTTGACGTCTGTATACAAGGGAACGTCGATCACAATGGTAGAGGCAGAATCTAGATTCATCTGTGAAGAGGACTTTTTCCCAATCGGCCTCTTCCCAATGGATATGCTCTCTCGCAAAATCCAAACGCGCCCTTCGATGGGCTGGGGTAAGAGCTGGGCCTCTTGCCGCGACACGAGGCCTTGAATCATATTCTCTGAGGTGATTTCTTATTGTCTGAGTGCTAATTTGCACCTCATGAGTTTGCTCCTCGGGGGTAAGACCCCATAAAACACCATATTTGCCATCGACACGAATTCCCTGGAGAATCTAACAGTCTTATTCAATCGTTAATGTCTTCAACCCATTCGAGTCTTTCAGAACACCCATTTTGGTGATCCATATCACCCGTACTTTGAGTGCTCTGAGCTTCAGAACAAAACTCGAAAATGAAATACCGAAAAACTTAAACCGAGATAATTCATTAGTTATGAGGGCTACATGGACGATTTTGGTATCAAAATGTAGGTTTTCGAGGTCGCTCTATTCAATAAAGGACTTTCCAGAGCCCCAACTAGCATGGTTCAGATTTTTACCTGTCAAATGGCATTTTTTCAAAAAAATCGGAATTTCAAACCGTCATCACTCCCGTTTCCTTGGTCACAACCACATGTGACTTGTATATTGTTAATCAGAATTGCCCAAAGTATCTCTCCGAACAATAAAATCGACTTCGAAAATCCCAACTTTTTGGGTCAAAAATGCATAAGGGGTAAGACCCCATAAAAACACCATATTTGCCATCAACACGAATTCCCTGGAAAATCTAACAGTGTTATTCAATCGTTAATGACTTCAACCCACTCGAGTCTTTCAGAACACCCATTTTGGTGATCCATATCACCCGTACATTGAGTGCTCTGAGCTTCAGAACAAAACTCGAGAATGAAATATCGAAAAAATTAAACCGAGATAATTCATTAGTTATGAGGGCTACATAGACGATTTTGGTATCAAAATGTAGGTTTTCGAGGTCGCTCTATTCAATAAAGGACTTTCCAGAGCCCTAACTAGCATGGTTCAGATTTTTACCTGTCAAATGGCATTTTTTCAAAAAAATCGGAATTTCAAACCGTCATCACTCCCGTTTCCTTGGTCACAACCACATGTGACTTGTATATTGTTAATCAGCATTGTCCAAAGTTTCTCTCCGAACAATAAAATCGACTTCGAAAATTCCAACTTTTTGGGTCAAAAATGCATAAGGGGCAAGACCCCCTAAAAACACCATATTTGCCATCAACACGAATTCCCTGGAAAATCTAACAGTGTTATTCAATCGTTAATGTCTTCAACCCATTCGAGTCTTTCAGAACACCCATTTTGGTGATCCATATCACCCGTACATTGAGTGCTCTGAGCTTCAGAACAAAACTCGAAAATGAAATATCGAAAAAATTAAACCGAGATAATTCATTAGTTATGAGGGCTACATAGACGATTTTGGTATCAAAATGTAGGTTTTCGAGGTCGCTCTATTCAATAAAGGACTTTCCAGAGCCCTATCTAGCATAGTTTAGATTTTTACCTGTCAAATGGTATTTTTTCAAAAAAATCGAAATTTCAAACCGTCATAACTCCCGTTTCTTTGGTCACAACCACATGTGACTTGTATATTGTTAATCAGCATTATCCAAAGTATCTCTCCGAACAATAAAATCGACTTCGAAAATTCCAACTTTTTGGGTCAAAAATGCATAAGGGGCAAGACCCCCTAAAAACACCATATTTGCCATCAACACGAATTCCCTGGAAAATCTAACAGTGTTATTCAATCGTTAATGTCTTCAACCCATTCGAGTCTTTCAGAACACCCATTTTGGTGATCCATATCACCCGTACATTGAGTGCTCTGAGCTTCAGAACAAAACTCGAGAATGAAATATAGAAAAAATTAAACCGAGATAATTCATTAGTTATGAAGGCGACATGGACGATTTTGGTATCAAAATGTAGGTTTTCGAGGTCGCTCTATTCAATAAAGGACTTTCCAGAGCCCTAACTAGCATGGTTTAGATTTTTACTTCTCAAATGGCATTTTTTCAAAAAAATCGGCATTTCAAACCGTCATAACTCCCGTTTCTTTGGTCACAACCACATGTGACTTGTATATTGTTAATCAGCATTGTCCAAAATATCTCTCCGAACAATAAAATCGACTTCGAAAATTCCAACTTTTTAAGTCAAAAATGCATAAGGGGTAAGACCCCATAAAAACACCATATTTGCCATCGACACGAATTCCCTGGAAAATCTAACAGTGTTATTCAATCGTTAATGTCTTCAACCCATTCGAGTATTTCAGAACACCCATTTCGGTGATCCATATCACCCGTAGTTTGAGTGCTCTGAGCTTCAGAATAAAACTCGAGAATGAAATATCGAAAAAATTAAACCGAGATAATTCATTAGTTATGAGGGCTACATGGACGATTTTGGTATCAAAATGTAGGTTTTCGAGGTCGCTCTATTCAATAAAGGACTTTTCAGAGCCCTTACTAGCATAGTTTAGATTTTTACCTGTCAAATGGCATTTTTTCAAAAAAATCGGAATTTCAAACCGTCATAACTCCCGTTTCCTTGGTCACAACCACATGTGACTTGTATATTGTTAATCAGCATTATCTAAAGTATCTCTCCGAACAATAAAATCGATTTCGAAAATTCCAACTTTTTGGGTCAAAAATGCATAAGGGGTAAGACCCCATAAAAACACCATATTTGCCATCAACACGAATTCCCTGGAAAATCTAACAGTGTTATTCAATCGTTAATGTCTTCAACCCATTCGAGTCTTTCAGAACACCCATTTTGGTGATCCATATCACCCGTACATTGAGTGCTCTGAGCTTCAGAACAAAACTCGAGAATGAAATATCGAAAAAATTAAACCGAGATAATTCATTAGTTATGAGGGCTACATAGACGATTTTGGTATCAAAATGTAGGTTTTCGAGGTCGCTCTATTCAATAAAGGACTTTCCAGAGCCCTATCTAGCATAGTTTAGATTTTTACCTGTCAAATGGTATTTTTTTAAAAAAATCGGAATTTCAAACCGTCATAACTCCCGTTTCTTTGGTCACAACCACATGTGACTTGTATATTGTTAATCAGCATTATCCAAAGTATCTCTCCGAACAATAAAATCGACTTCGAAAATTCCAACTTTTTGGGTCAAAAATGCATAAGGGGCAAGACCCCCTAAAAACACCATATTTGCCATCAACACGAACTCCCTGGAAAATCTAACAGTGTTATTCAATCGTTAATGTCTTCAACCCATTCGAGTCTTTCAGAACACCCATTTTGGTGATCCATATCACCCGTACATTGAGTGCTCTGAGCTTCAGAACAAAACTCGAGAATGAAATATAGAAAAAATTAAACCGAGATAATTCATTAGTTATGAAGGCGACATGGACGATTTTGGTATCAAAATGTAGGTTTTCGAGGTCGCTCTATTCAATAAAGGACTTTCCAGAGCCCTAACTAGCATAGTTTAGATTTTTACCTGTCAAATGGCATTTTTTCAAAAAAATCGGAATTTCAAACCGTCATAACTCCCGTTTCCTTGGTCACAACCACATGTGACTTGTATATTGTTAATCAGCATTGTCCAAAGTATCTCTCCGAACAATAAAATCGACTTCGAAAATTCCAACTTTTTGGGTCAAAAATGCATAAGGGGCAAGACCCCCTAAAAACACCATATTTGCCATCGACACGAATTCCATGGAGAATCTAACATTGTTATTCAATCGTTAATGTCTCCAACCCATTCGAGTCTTTCAGAACACCCATTTCGGTGATCCATATCACCCGTAGTTTGAGTGCTCTGAGCTTCAGAACAAAACTCGAGAATGAAATATCGAAAAAATTAAACCGAGATAATTCATTAGTTATGAGGGCTACATGGACGATTTTGGTATCAAAATGTAGGTTTTCGAGGTCGCTCTATTCAATAAAGGACTTTCCAGCGCCCTAACTAGCATAGTTTAGATTTTTACCTGTCAAATGGCATTTTTTCAAAAAAATCGGAATTTCAAACCGTCATAACTCCCGTTTCCTTGGTCACAACCATATGTGACTTGTATATTGTTAATCAGCATTGTCCAAAGTATCTCTCCGAACAATAAAATCGACTTCGAAAATTCCAACTTTTTGGGTCAAAAATGCATAAGGGGTAAGACCCCATAAAAACACCATATTTGCCATCAACACGAATTCCCTGGAAAATCTAACAGTGTTATTCAATCGTTAATGTCTTCAACCCATTCGAGTCTTTCAGAACACTCATTTTGGTGATCCATATCACCCGTACATTGAGTGCTCTGAGCTTCAGAACAAAACTCGAAAATGAAATATCGAAAAAATTAAACCGAGATAATTCATAAGTTATGAGGGCTACATGGACGATTTTGGTATCAAAATGTGGGTTTTCGAGGTCGCTCTATTCAATAAAGGACTTTCCAGAGCCGCAACTAGCATAGTTTAGATTTTTACCTGTCAAATGGCATTTTTTCAAAAAAATCGGAATTTCAAACAGTCATAACTCCCGTTTCTCTGGTCACAACCTCATGTGGCTTGTATATTGTTAATCAGCATTGTCCAAAGTATCGCTCTGAACAATAAAATCGACTTCGAAAATTCCAACTTTTTGGGTCAAAAATGCATAAGGGGTAAGACCCCATAAAAACACCATATTTGCCATCGACACGAATTCCCTGGAAAATCTAACAGTGTTATTCAATCGTTAATGTCTTCAACCCATTCAAGTCTTTCAGAACACCCATTTTGGTGATCCATATCACCCGTTCTTTGAGTGCTCTGAGCTTCAGAACAAAACTCGAAAATGAAATATCGAAAAAATTAAACCGAGATAATTCATTAGTTATGAGGTCTACATGGACGATTTTGGTATCAAAATGTAGATTTTCGAGGTCGCTCTATTCAATAAAGGACTTTCCAGAGCCCTAACTAGCATAGTTTGGATTTTTACCTGTCAAATAGCATTTTTTCAAAAAAAATCGGAATTTCAAACCGTCATAACTCCCGTTTATTTGGTCACAACCACATGTGACTTGTATATTGTTAATCAGCATTGTCCAAAGTATCTCTCCAAATAATACAATCGACTTCGAAAATCCCAACTTTTTGGGTGAAAAATGCATAAGGGGTAAGCGAGGTTTGCTCAAGCTGATGTCGAAGGAGGCGAGCGGTTGCAAACCGTTGTGTCAACTAAGAAACTCTCAAGTAACGTTCTTGAATGGCAGTTGTTACCCGTGGTCTACCCTGTCCTGGTCTTCGGACATTCATCCCTGTCTCCCTGAATCGCTGCAACATTCTGGACACACTTGTATGGGAAACTCCAAACCTTTCTGCAATTCTTGTGTATGTCCACTCTTCTTCTCGCAAAACTACCGCTTGGGCACATTCCTCTTGGGTCAAATTGCGTGTTTCGCGTTGCATAGCGATCGAGTGTAGAAAATCAAACGAAAGAAAAACTATTGATCACTAGAATTGATCGAGTCCTTTAGAATGGAGCCAATACATTCAAAATCTGATAATATCTTTTTTTTTTTATTCCTGCTGGGAGAAAACATCTGTATTGAAGAAAAACGTTGAAAGTTGATAACATATGCATGCATAATTCTGATAAAAAAAATTATCAACCTTCAGTTGTAGAATAAATTTGAGATTTCCATAATATGCGTTAATTTTTTTGCGCTGTGTAGTTTGTATTCTGTTAATTTGCATATTGATGAAGATAAATTAGTTCCAATATAACCTGCATTCGAAAAATATTGATAATCAAATAAATACATACACAGTGTGGCCTAATTGATTGTACCTTCAATTACTGTATTCACACATCTTACTACCATAATTTATCATTCACGAATTATTACAGATCTCAGGCTCAGAAGTAATCCCAGCAAAGTGAGCGCTGAAGAAAACCTAAGCAATATTAATGATTATTCACTGCGATCGACAAACGGTGGCAATTTGTCCTTTTTACCATCCTCCTTCCATATCCTGACGACACTGCTTCTGGCGACGCTTTCCAGTCTATCCAGGGTGTAGTATAATGTAAAATAGTTGATTTTTGTGTGAACGGTTCGTTCCGAATATGCAGCCTGTTGAGACTTTATTTATTCAAGAGACATTTTATGTTATTCATCGAAATGGAATATTTTTGTAAACTTCTTGGGCCTAATATTGAAAATTTGCTGCTGGGCCTGTATTACATTTTTATATTTCAAGTTTTCCTAGGTTATAATTGTAAATAATGTATTTAATAAGACAATCTAGAAAATAAACTCGAAAAGAAAGTGAGAATGATATATACGATGGACTTTCGAAATGTTGAAACATGTAAATAAAGAATATAGATTTTAAGATGTCATCTATACATAGGTTTCCGCATTAGTGTGAATGGAAGTCATTGAAGGAAAAAGACTTATTTGATTTGTGAAGTGTGCCTGTGTTGATATTTTGATGATTACATCGATTAATATTGTCTTTTTTTCACAATAAAGACTGTTTGGAGAGAACATACAGAATTGTACATAAGACCATTTGTGTAATAGTTGTAAATTATGTGTTGATTAAAAATTTATTGAAAAATTGCTTCTTTTATCCCTGTGTTTGATTCCAATAGAACGTGAATAATTTGAAATCACACTCGAGAATCGTTTTATATGGAGGGCAATCTTGAAAAAATGCCCCAGATTCACCCTGAAGCGATCAAAATTTTGTGACCTACAGCCAATATTCAGTTCGTTTTATTGATTAAAGATATTTTCTAAGATCGATCAGAAAATAATGTTATGTCGAAAGTTTGAATATTTTGCAAAAGTGGTGCCGAGAAGAAAGTAGTTAAAAGATCACCCATTCAATATATTCCTAAAATATTAACTTCCTTCTGGAGTAGTCGAGTAAAAGGGTTGACGAGAACATACGAGGACGTATTGAAAAATTCTAAGCCTACTATAGAACCAAACAAAATTTCAATGTCAAAATATTTTATTACTGAACATATTACCCTCTTAATTGAATACATTGATACAGCGAACCTGCAACGTCTCTAGACCTTTGAAAAAAATGTTTCTTCTTGCTCCGCAAACCAGTCCTCCACAGCTTTTATTACCTCGGTTTATGAAGTCTACATCGTTTTCAAATCGAGCACAGATCGAACGCGATGCTTCTACACTTGCACACTTTTGGTCAACATTCAAACATTTGGGGATCCATTTTGCAGAAATTTTTCTCTGTCCAAAATGATGTGAACTATGTAATGAACGCGTTCGTATGAAATCTTCAGTGCTTCAGATATCCGTTTTAGCTCAATTCGACGGTCTGATAAAATTATGTCATGAACTGCATCGATATTTCACGGGACTGACACATAAACTGGCCTTCCCGATCGGTCATCATCTTCAATGGAAAATTTACCTCTTTTGAAGCTTGCAGTTCAATTTTTCACGGTCGCATACGAAGGACATTGATCACCAAGGGTATTAAGCATATCTTCGTAAATCTGCTTACCTCTTAACCCTCTTAAATACAGGTACTTGATGATGGCTCGATACTCCAATTTTTCGATTTTTACAATTTCTGTGGATATCTTTTTTTTAATTTATTGCGTAACTCTGGTTTACTCTTTTGACGTCGAACTCTACACTGATACTTCTAATAAGCTTTTGTTCGTTGATATGGTATCGCAATATTTTGTTTATTCATGGAACTGGTGTAGGCTAAAGAGCCAAATATAGTATTTACTATCTCTGACTCTTTCAAATCTTCTATTTCCTTCCTTTAAAATGCGATGACAAAAACTGTGTAGAAAGGTAATTTTGTGTCGAATATTATTTATAAATTAACATGAAATAGACTGAATACACGTCAGCATAAAACAGACAACAGTATTGAAATGAGGTTGTCTTCTGAGTTCTATGTCAACAGCGTTAATCTCCTCCTCGTCCTCGATGAACCTCTCGAAAAAGCAGCCAAGCTAACAACACGATCTTTATTTTCCGGTCTTATTTTCCTCCCTAGCCGGAGAACATTAATTAGCTGTCAAATTTGAACGATCCCGCATCATCGAAGTTTCAGCTGACTGGTTTCGTTCACTCGGCAATCAATATATTCCTCGCCATCCAAGAGATTGATTGATTATTTGAATATTAAAAGCACCAAGTCCGCTTTCGCCGGGTAATAAAGTACTTTAATAAAATCATATTCGTCGGCAATGAAGCTTTCGCAGTCAATGAAAGTGTGACATTTACATTTTAATATTTGTCGTCGAACGAAAGGAGATGAATACGGGGCAGAGTTCTCGGAAGGAATATAAATCATTCGGTTATCTATCGCCCCGATGTTGAAGTTCTGCGAGGTATATTCTCTATCGAAAGATGTTGAAACTTCAATTTATCGTCGAGTCACTTAAACGGGCCGATGTCACTGTGTCAGGAATTTAATCTGCGGAGCGAAATGGTTCATAAAGAGGCATTTTTGGCGTTCATCAGTCTTCTGGGACTGGAAGAAGATGTTCATCACTCCCAGACTGTAATATGAACTTGAAAATGAAGAATATGAGAAATGTATCGTGACCTAATTTCTTTAAATACCCTTGAAATTATACCAAATACACATTGACCCACGAAAATCGATGTTCCATTTGAAATAACCAACTTTCAGTCACTTTTTCAAGCAAACAAAAAAACTATAATTTTTGCCACCCTGTATTGAAGTAACGTAGATCAGGCTGATGTGTTGAAAACATTCATGTATGACCTAACCCCAAACCAAATTTCAATGCCACAGTGTTTGTCAACCCAAAGTTATCAGCATTTTTAGAGGTCATGATTTCTGGTGAAAATAAGTGAAATTAATTTATATTTCGAAAACGGCAACAGATAGGTATAGGTAAATGTTGAGAAAAGTTGTCGGAAAGTTGTTGGAGATTCCAAAAATAATATAATATACCAGGTGTTCCATTTGAAAAAGCAAAGTTGCTATTACTTTCCAAGAGAAGTGGCAACACCGCATTGGCGAAAATATTTTAGTTGGGTAAGGAACGTGCGATAATGCACTCCATTAAATTTTCAAACCGATCCGATGTCTGGTTCACCAGAAACGTCTAACTGTGAATCATCCTGTATAAGGCTTCGGATGACAGTTTTGTTCTACATATGTCATCGAAACAGGGCTTTGAAATAGGGACCACAGCTTGGATAACCCTGTTTTGTATGAGATCTCTATCACGAAATTTGAAAAATCAGAAGAACTGTCCTACCCTTAAAATACGAAAATACCCGAAATTATGGCCTGAAAAAAAGATCCATATCGCGTTGAACCATACCAAAATTTCATAATTCGAAGGCGTCATAACTCAGTGAACAAATCTCGACGCAAGCGGTGCACACATCAGCTTTGTTTATTTCGCACCCCACATAACACGATTGGGCCCCCCTTTCCAAACCGGAAGTAAATGTTAACGTTCGACCGTTTCCGGTCACTTTTCACCGAATAGAATCCATTGTTCCTCCACGGGTGAACTCCCGAATGACAACAATGCTGTATGGTGAATGCCAACTTTACAATATCGAAATGTTTGGTGTTTCGCTGTTTCGTGAAACAAGAAACAACTTTGGTTGGTTGGGTCCTAACGAGCGACACCAGCGGTCCCATGAATCGTGGAAGTATATTTTTCTATCGATGCGAAATTTGAAGTCTGCATTCGGATATGTAAATCCCGACAGTATTTGAAAGCACCCACACAAATTCCCAACAAACTTTTATACAGGGTGTATTTTAAGGTGAGGCTTTTCTTTTTACAGATGGTAGAACTCATCAAAATGAGTCATTTTACAATTTTTTTTTTATATAAATTATTCTGTAAAAATGCTTAAAGAAACGAAAAGATGTTATTTTAAATTTTGAAGATCTTTCTCCGTAAAGGGAGAAAGTGTGGGTACGGCCCAACGCAATAGAGTCGGGACTAAGTGTCTTATAATTCTCCAGGAATAGGGATGGTAAATGAAACTATGGAATTTAAATTTAAGACGTATATTATGAATGAAATTAAATAAACGGTTTTACAGACACTTTCTATAATCCAGTCATGTCAAAAGAATAAATTATCAAAATATTCGGTCAATTTACCAAATCGAATTCATATTATCAAAGCAACCACCAAATTTCACAGCAAAATCAAATTGTCAAAAACCAAATAAAATTATCAAATCAAGTTCGAAATACAGAGCACAACTAAATCATCAAAACCTTGGGTGTTTATCAAAATAACCCTAAACCGCTAACATGGGGTGATCTCAAAATAATATAACTCATATTTCCAAAAACTTAAGAGAGATCTCAAAAACAATACAATTCAAAGACAGACTTGTGATAGATTTCGGGACTCTGGACTTTAAAAGATTCCTGGCCTTGCATGCAGTTTTCTAACAATACTCAAACAAGCTAAGCATACACGAAAATACCTGACCTTTCTCCTCGTGCAGGTAATCCTAAGGGTGATGAAAATATCCTGAAAAAAAAAAGAAACACAAAAACCCGTCACTAATTCGCTGTTCACAGATTAATCTCACTCCCGGTCTATCGACGAGACGCAATCTGAATAATTCAAGTAATTTAAAAACATTTTACTTTCGACTCACACTTTTCTGTCTCCATTTGAGACCGTGCTTCAAAAAGAACTAAAAATGAGTTACCCGTTAAAGACTTCTCCAGCCGCTCCTTAACTTCCGATTCCCAACTCAAATCCGCTATCCCTCTAATAGCATTCTACGTCTCCGCTTTGAGACCGTACTCCCAAACACTGAAGTACCCACCTTAAAACCGAACCCGAGTCAACCGAGAACCTTCCCGTTTAAGGCTTCTCCAGTTACTCTTAATTTCCGCAACGGATCCCGTGTACACTGAGAACCTTTCCGTTTAAGGCTTCTCCAGTTACTCCCTTTTTCGTCTCCAAAGCAAATTAAAGATTTCCCTTCTTCGTTATTTAAAAAACCAATCAAATTAAAGACTTTCCTCCTTCCCACCTCCCATGGGTGGGTTCTGAAAGGATGACGTAGTTTCCCATGAAACTTTGGGTACTGCCACGTTGCCAATCCCACAATTTTAGCCTCGAATTTTTCTGCTATCGTACGAATTTAGTGCAACCGATTTCGTGGAACGATTTCCTGATATCGTCTGAGTCTCATGAGAAACTTGAACCGAAAATAAATAATTTCAATCGTTATCGTCTCTCCAACATTCTGTACCATACCGATAAGCACTTCAATTATTTTCGGACCCATGAATATCAATTTCAGAAGTTTACACTGATTTTAGTGTCTAGGTCAATCTGAAAATTCCTCAGTCCGAACCTGCTCCCTCGCCTGCTCCACGGAAGATATCAAAACCTCTTGTTTTTTGTCTTTTTATCTAACAAATTTGCGAAAAATTCTAGTGCTTGAAACAGATCATTTTGACATATGCCGCTTTCTTATACATTTTTCAAATCGAACATTTCATATAAGAAATTTTCGGTGTAATGACTTATTTTGATGAGCTCTATCACCTGTCAGAAGAAAAGCCTTAAAATATACCCTGTAGGTATATTCATTCCATTCTTATTATATTCCCATTCTGTTATTATTCTATTCTCATTCTGCTCTTATTCTTTCCTCATTCTATCCTTTCCGTGTTCTCATTTTATTCTCAATCCTACCCTATTCTGATCTTATTTGCTGTTTAAACCCACCTTCAAACGTTGGGTATGACACTATTACAGTTTCCATCATCATAAAAACTTTCGTCATCGTGTTTCTTCATCGTATGTTCACTAGGAATCATGAAAAATTATATAACTATTCAATAAGATTTCATCAAACTAAGAAATTCAAATTCTTCGTTTTAGTAATTAATTTCCTCTGCGTTGAACGTAACTATACCCACTGCTGTTCATCTAGCACTTTACCCGTTAGTGCTGGTGTTCCACAGGGATCGATTCTGGCACCAACACTGTTTCTGGTTCACGTCAACACTTTGCTGAAGGCAATTCTATGTCCAGTGCACTATTTTGCAGATGATTGTACCCTCTATACCTCCTTCTCTTCCAGGGCTCCAATACCAGCTACCAAAACATAAGCAAACGAGGAAGAATTGTTAAAGGACTTGCCAACAATTCTCGAATGGGGATCCAATAATTTCACACCCTTTGTGGTCTCTTTGAAAACCTGCGAAGACTCGTTCATCCAACGAAAAGCGAAACTCTGGAACTAGGGAGGTGTTGCCCGAGGCCGAGGCCGAGGAATTTCAGAAATTCAAGAAGAACACCAATACCTACCTTCTTTCCTTGAGTTCTCTGTTCAGTAAACTGAAAAACTTGTATTCAACGTTTCATTAATTATTATTTTCGGTTTTCTTACCTTCACAGTTGACACCATTATGAAAAGTTCACTGTATAAGTCAGGTCGTCCACAGTTCACGTTTTTTGCCACACACGTAGCACAGTCTTCTCTGGCCTTACCCTTTCCAGATTCCCAATTTCCTAAAAAGAAGTCGCAAAGCTATCCTTGTGATCTCTTTGTGTTGTCTGTATCGTTTTGCATCTTTTTCCTTTTTTTCAGTTCATTACATCGGTTATTCATATTTCTTCAATGGTGTCTTCTTTCAGATCATAAGTTCAAGGGGCAGGCAACCAGACTGTACATTCCAAATTGTTATTCCAGCTTGTTATGAAGAGTCCACACAAACTCCGCACTTCCAGTTTTATCATATCCCGGATCGAAAATTTCCATATTTCGGCGACGGTCCTCCGAAGGGGGCGTGCGATAAACCCATTACCACACGATCCGCTGCAACACTTCAATCGCTTTGGCAATTAGCCTTGATGTTATCGAGCAGATTTCCCAGCAGATATATCTCTATTCAAACACCAAAATCATTAAAGTTACCATCGCAGACTTAGCAGTTGTCTGGACCGCGCGCGTATTCCGCCCAAAAAGAACGGCTAATCAAAAGCTTATACATCACGGACTTAATTTGCGGCTGAAATCACATAGGGAACGATCGTGCACCGACCCCAAATCTCGAGGGGGTGGCTAATGAAATCCTTCAAGTAATTAGATGTGTTTGATAAGAGCCAGAGGAAGGGTTGCCTGCGGTATTAGATCGGGGAAACGATGTCAGTGCTGCCAACCGCCTCCAAATTGACCTCCCCAGCCGGATTGCATTCAGCTTATCTCATTGCGTCACTGCCTGAACGGCTTCGAGTGATGTTGAATGCGAAATGAGGAATGTTTCGCGATTTGGAGAAGTCACTAATCGACTGTCGGGACGTTTCCGTTCGTCCTCTGGGACAGGAATTTGCTTTGTCGAATGTTCGATGACGACGGCTAACCGGTCGATCGACCGCAGTTTGTTTGATGGGAATTCCTGACATGACGAAAAATATTCCTTATTATTAGTCGGAATCTCTGAAGCCTATCGAACGATCTAGGTCGAGAGAATTTTCTACATCCAGCTTCGATACAATTTACTAGCAGATTCTTCCGGACGAAAGAACAGATCTACTCATTTTCCATCTTTCCAAATATAACTACGACATGATAATTCTTTGAATGGGGTCATGGCAATTTTTTGTCGCCTAATTGGCTCATATCGTGTCGCTACAAAGATGTAGGTACACTGTGTCCCATTTTGGTTGAGACTGCACTGAATCTCAGCTATTATTGGAGAAAGAGACATGCGGTTTTCGCGACCCTGTATCACTTTTCTGTGAAACTTTTAAAGCCACAAACAGAAATATTCCATCTACTCTTGTTCCTGAAAAACGGGGCGAAAACGAAAATGTTCACTTTTGGAGATGTACCTAATTATTTCTTAGACCCTGTAAAAGATTAGTAAAAATGAAAACTGCTCATAATAGATATTTTGTCATAAAAAAGTGGCGTTTTTGAAAATTTATTTAAGAGCACTGTTTCAAAGATTGGGCTCAAACTTGGTATTTCTTAAATGGAAAACTGCAAATTTTAACGTCACCAATCACTGGCGAATCTAAAGGCGTCTTTCGAACTGAAAGATCCACTATCTATTCGAGCCATTCAGAAAACCCAGAAAACCCATTTGGTTGACCCTCATCACATATACTTTGAGTGCTGTGAGACTCTGAACAAAACTCAAAAATGAAATAAGCAAAACAAAAAACAACAGAAAACCGGGTAAAAGAAGGCCTATATGGACAAGTTCGGTATCAAATTATAGGTTTTCTAGGGCGCTGAATTCAATTTAATAATATATTCTAAAACTAGTTGCATGTGTGTTGAAATTGCATTCTGCAACGAGTATTAGACGATATTTTCTCTATTTCAGTCAAATTACGTTGAAATTCAATGAAAAATTCAGATTATACGTGACTTTTTTATTGTATCTTGGTAGTTGGTGACTGTTACGAAATTGACATTTCCAAATTGACGTGAGTTGAAAATTGATAGGATCGGAAGCCAGTGCTGACAACCACGAAACGAAAAATATAACTGAAAACAGTGCTGTAATGAGTTCATTACAGCACTGTTTTCAGTACTGTAAAGATCTCATTACGATACTGAAATAGAGAAATGAATTTAAGTCGGTATCTGGTATAGTTTAGTTTTCTACCTGCGAAATGGCACTTTTCCAAAAAATCGAAATTTCAAATCGTCATATCTCCCGCTCTTGTTATTGTATCCACTTCTTATTTGTATATTGTTATTCAGCATTGTCCTGAGTATCTCTAGGCATGATAAAATCGATTTCGAAAAACTCAACTTTTTGGGTGAAAAATGCATAAGGGTTAAGACCCCCTAAAAACACCACATTCCTCATCGTCAAGAAATCCCTGGCGAATCTGAAGGAATCTCTCGATCTGGAAGATCTACTTTCTATTTGAGCCATTCAGAAAACCCATTTTGCTGACCCTTATCACCCATACTTTGAGTGCTGTGAGCCTCTGAACAAAACTCGAAAATAAAATATTTATGCAAAACAAAAAACAAGAAAAAATCGGATAAAAGAAGGCCTTTATGGACAAGTTTGGTATCAAATTATAGGTTTTCGAGGGCGCTGAATTCAATTAAAATGAATTCAAGTCGGTATCTAGCATAGTTTAGATTTTCACCTGCGAAATGGCATTTTTCCAAAAAATCGAAATTTCAAATCGTCATATCTCCCGCTCTTGTTATCGTATGCACTTTTTGTTTGTATATTGTCAATGAGCATTGTCCTTAGTATCTCCAGGTATAATAAAATCGATTTTGAAAAACCCATCTTTCCGGGTGAAAAATGCTTAAGCAGTAAGACCCCCAAAAACACCATATTCGTCATAGTCAAGAAATCCCTGGCGATTCTGAAGGCATTTTTCGATCTGGAGGATCTACTATCTATTCGAGCCATTCAGAAAACCCATTTGGATGATCAGTATCAGCTATACTCTCAGTGCTGTGAGCCTCTGAACAAAACTCAAAAATGTAATATGCAAAACAAAAAACAAGAAAAATTCGGGTAAAAGAGGGCCGTTTGGTATCAAAATGTAGGTTTTCTAGGCGCTGAATTCAATAAAAATACCTTTTCAACGAAAACGGTAACTGGAGAAGATATCGTCTGCGTATTTTACTTCTTTCTAGACGTTATTCGGAATATGAATTTCAACTTGAAACATCTTTACAAATTGGCGCAGGATCCGGTTTTTTGATCACATTTCACCAAATGATTCGATATTTCATCGAAACGTTTGATCTCATTAAAAACGAAATGTAGCCTTGTTGCTGTATGCGTTTTATGAACTGGAAGATTCCAGTTATGTTGATGAGCTCCTAATTTTCGAATCACTTTAAATCAATATGAAGTAACAGCTTAAGTCAACGGCAAACACATTAAATCAAGACGATGACAGGGCCATATCTGCACCCACATATCACGGCTGATATCGTGGTAGCGCTTTGTGAGCTACTTTTAATTGCAGCCTCGATCTTTCTTCGGCGTCGCAATCAAATTAAGATCACGCAAGGTGTGAATCATTGCCGCGTATCACGCGAAAGCACGAGAGGTGTCGACGTTTATACGTCGCCGAACGGAGTGAATCATCATTTCAGGGACGCTTAGCTAATTATCGGGGTTTTCACGCCCTCTTTGAAGTTTTCAGATTGACGTCGATGAGATTGAAATGTTAATTTCGGTAAATGGACTTCGTGCCAACAAAGGCCCCTGATGGATATCACGACACATTGGATGGAAGGGATGTTATTCGAGTCTTTAATCCTGGTTCTGAGGTTTTGTGCGGATGGAAAATAGGTTCGGGGAAAATTAGTCCGAGGAAAATTGTATGTGTAGGAGTTCGGGTGTATGTGGGAGATTTTATCTAACATTCGGAATTAGGCGTTCTTCGTACTGGAGGGAATATCTGCGTCCACATCAAAGCTCTTTTGATGGGAGCGAATAATTATTTGATTTCCATATACGAAATCTTATCTGCGTATGTTCCTTCTTACTGGACGTTATAGGAAATATGAATTTTATTCCTAAAAATTAATAACAAAATGGCGAAGGATACGGTTCGTAAAAGTCCAGGCAATACAAACAGATCCCTAAAAAATCCTGCGGCTTCTTTTTAGAAAATCGTGACGCCCTTTTAAAATTCTTTGGGAGATTGCTAAGTGCTCTATATCTCTTCGCTGCGTGTTTTTTGAGTCAATAGGAAATCTCAATATCGGTGGAACGTTGATATATTCCTTTACTATCGGAAGAACAGCATTTTGGGGGTTATATTGTTTCGTCTTAAGGGGACGACGGCTACGGCACCGATTCTCCATTTAAAAAGTGCCTTTCATTTTTCCAAGTTCAAGCCCTCAAGTTTTCACCTTTATGCTTGCTTTTTTTTCAAATTGAAGGATGTCTTGAGGGCACTCTAATTTCTTCTTTTTGAAAAAATTACTTTTTCGCATGAAAAAATCGGGTTGAATTTTAGAGTTTAGGAAAATTGACTTCATAATTGTTTTTCGGTGGTCGTTCATCAATTTTTTCTAGAAAATTCATTGGAGTGCCCTTGACAAATCAATTTCTTATATTTGAAAAAAATTCCATTTGAATACGATTAAATAATGCAAAAAATGATGGAAATACTGAAAAGACTTCCAGAAAGTGTGAAATCGCAGAGAACTGTCTGAAACTCCAGGAGAATTGAAAGAAATCGAAATTGAGAAAATTGAGGGCGTAACCTTGAAAAAATTGAAGGCACTTTTTGAATGGAGAATCGGTGCCGCCGGCCAGAGTAAAACGTCCCCTCAAGAGCTGAAAAACAAATTCAAACACCAATAAACACACTGCCCAGTTGACCATGATACACAATCGTTGTCATAGGAATGTACCAGGTGTTCCTCGTTTCGTCAGAGCTTTTTTATATCAGAGATTCGGCTATGTCCTACTCAGAATATTTCTTCCTACAGGAAACAGCAACGCTTCAATTTTGGATGAAAGATTCAAAAAACGGCGCTGCCATAACATGCCCATTCATTATCTGAGGAAAAAACAGCCGAGCCGTTTAGTGACCATTTCGATACTTTTGTATATTATGTAATGTAAGGAATTCACAATATTTGAAGAAACAAATACTCATTTCTGATATTCTCGCACAAATCAGTGAATGAATTTCAATCTGAAGTACTTTTCATTTAGATTGAGAGTTTATTCACCGGAAAATTCAGAAAACACGAATAATTCATTACTTATGAGGGCTACATGGGTGGTTTTGGTATCAAAATGTGGGTTTTCGAGGTCGTTCTATCCAATAAAAAATAATTCAAAGCCCTAACTATCACCGTTTAGATTTTCAACTGTCAAATGGCATTTTTACGAAAAATCGGAAATTTCAAACTGCCATAACCTCCGTCCCTCTCATCGCCGCCAAGAACTATTTATATTATGTTGATCAGCATAGCTCCAAGTATCTCTGTGCGAAATATGAGCGATTTGAAAAATCTCAAATTTTGGGTGAAAAATGCCAAAGGGGTATGACCTCCTAAAAACACCATATTTGTCAATACAAAATATATTTGGGGAGGATCCAAAATTGTTATTAAATTTGTAAATTGTACTTCCAATTCGAATCTTCAATAATAGCAATTTTGCGGACCGACTGCGCCCTTGCCTTGATTTGTGTGAGCCCGTGAACAGAACTCGAAAATGAAAAAACGAAAAATGAAAACACGAATAATTCATTACTTATGAGGGCTACATGGGTAGTTTTGGTATCAAAATGTAGGTTTTCGAGGTCGTTCTATCCAATAAAAAATAATTCAAAGCCCTAACTATCACCGTTTAGATTTTCAACTGTCAAATGGCATTTTTACGAAAAATCGGAAATTTCAAACTGTCATAACCTCCGTCCCTCTCATCGCCGCCAAGAACTATTTATATTATGTTGATCAGCATAGCTCCAAGTATATCTGTGCGAAATATGAGCGATTTGAAAAATCTTAAATTTTGGGTGAAAAATGCCAAAGGGGTATGACCCACTAAAAACACCATATTTGTCAATAAAAAATATATTTGGGGAAGATCTAACGTTGTTATTGAATTTGGAAGTTGTACTTCCAATTCGAATCTTCAATAATAGCAATTTTGCGGACCGACTGCGCCCTTGCCTTGATTTGTGTGAGCCCGTGAACAGAACTCGAAAATGAAAAACCGAAAAATGAAAACACGAATAATTAATTACTTATGAGGGCTACATGGGTGGTTTTGGTATCAAAATGTAGGTTTTCGAGGTCGTTCTATCCAATAAAAAATAATTCAAAGCCCTAACTATCACCGTTTAGATTTTCAACTGTCAAATGGCATTTTTACGAAAAATCGGAAATTTCGAACGGTCATAACCTCCGTCCCTCTCATCGCCGCCAAGAACTATTCATATAATGTTGATCAGCATAGCTCCAAGTATCTCTGTGCGAAATATGAGCGATTTGAAAAATCTTAAATTTCGGGTGAAAAATGCCAAAGGGGTATGACCTCCTAAAAACACCATATTTGTCAATAAAAAATATATTTGGGGAGGATCTAACATTGTTATTAAATTTATAAATTGTACTTCCAATTCAAATCTTCAATAATAGCAATTTTGCGGACCGACTGCGCCCTTGCCTTGATTTGTGTGAGCCCGTGAACAGAACTCGAAAATGAAAAACCGAAAAATGAAAACACGAATAATTCTTTACTTATGAGGGCTACATGGGTGGTTTTGGTATCAAAATGTAGGTTTTCGAGGTCGTTCTATCCAATAAAAGATAATTCGAAGCCCTAACTATCACCGTTTAGATTTTCAACTGTCAAATGGCATTTTTACGAAAAATCGGAATTTCAAACTGTCATAACCTCCGTCCCTCTCATCGCCGCCAAGAACTATTTATATAAGGTTGATCAGCATAGCTCCAAGTATCTCTGTGCGAAATATGAGCGATTTGAAAAATCTTAAATTTTGGGTGAAAAATGCCAAAGGGGTATGACCTCCTAAAAACACCATATTTGTCAATAAAAAATATATTTGGGGAGGATCTAACATTGTTATTAAATTTGTAAATTGTACTTCCAATCCGAATCTTGAATAATAGCAATTTTGCGGACCGACTGCGCCCTTGCCTTGATTTGTGTGAGCCCGTGAACAGAACTCGAAAATGGAAAACCGAAAAATGAAAACACGAATAATTCATTACTTATGAGGGCTACATGGGTGGTTTTGGTATCAAAATGTAGGTTTTCGAGGTCGTTCTATCCAATAAAAAATAATTCAAAGCCCTAACTATCACCGTTTAGATTTTCAACTGTCAAATGTCATTTTTACGAAAAATCGGAAATTTCAAACTGTTATAACCTCCGTCCCTCTCATCGCCGCCAAGAACTATTTAAATTATGTTGATCAGCATAGCTCCAAGTATCTCTGTGCGAAATATGAGCGATTTGAAAAATCTTAAATTTTGGGTGAAAAATGCCAAAGGGGTATGACCCACTAAAAACACCATATTTGTCAATAAAAAATATATTTGGGGAAGATCTAACGTTGTTATTGAATTTGGAAGTTGTACTTCCAATTCGAATCTTCAATAATAGCAATTTTGCGGACCGACTGCGCCCTTGCCTTGATTTGTGTGAGCCCGTGAACAGAACTCGAAAATGAAAAACCGAAAAATGAAAACACGAATAATTCATTACTTATGAGGGCTACATGGGTGGTTTTGGTATCAAAATGTAGGTTTTCGAGGTCGTTCTATCCAATAAAAAATAATTCAAAGCCCTAACTATCGCAGTTTAGATTTTCAACTGTCAAATGGCATTTTTACGAAAAATCGGAAATTTCAAACTGTCATAACCTCCGTCCCTCTCATCGCCGCCAAGAACTATTTATATTATGTTGATCAGCATAGCTCCAAGTATCTCTGTGCGAAATATGAGCGATTTGAAAAATCTTAAATTTTGGGTGAAATATGCCAAAGGGGTATGACCCACTAAAAACACCATATTTGTCAATAAAAAATATATTTGGGGAAGATCTAACGTTGTTATTTAATTTGGAAGTTGTACTTCCAATTCGAATCTTCAATAATAGCAATTTTGCGGACCGACTGCGCCCTTGGTGTGATTTGTGTGAGCCCGTGAACAGAACTCGAAAATGAAAAACCGAAAAATGAAAACACGAATAATTCATTACTTATGAGGGCTACATGGGTGGTTTTGGTATCAAAATGTAGGTTTTCGAGGCCGTTCTATCCAATAAAAAATAATTCAAAGCCCTAACTATCGCCGTTTAGATTTTCAACTGTCAAATGGCATTTTTACGAAAAATCGGAAATTTCAAACTGTCATAACCTCCGTCCCTCTCATCGCCGCCAAGATCTATTTATATTATGTTGATCAGCATAGCTCCAAGTATCTCTTTGCGAAATATGAGCGATTTGAAAAATCTTAAATTTTGGGTGAAAAATGCCAAAGGGGTATGACCCACTAAAAACACCATATTTGTCAATAAAAAATATATTTGGGGAAGATCTAACGTTGTTATTGAATTTGGAAGTTGTACTTCCATTTCGAATCTTCAATAATAGCAATTTTGCGGACCGACTGCGCCCTTGCCTTGATTTGTGTGAGCCTGTGAACAGAACTCGAAAATGAAAAACCGAAAAATGAAAACACGAATAATTCATTACTTATGAGGGCTACGTGGGTGGTTTTGGTATCAAAATAAAGGTTTTCGAGGTCGTTCTATCCAATAAAAAATAATTCAAAGCCCTAACTATCATCGTTTAGATTATCAACTGTCAATTGTCATTTTTACGAAAAATCGGAAATTTCAAACTGTCATAACCTCCGTCCCTCTCATCGCCGCCAGGAACTATTTATATTATGTTGATCAGTATCTCTGTGCGAAATATGAGCGATTTGAAAAATCTTAAATTTTGGGTGAAAAATGCCAAAGGGGTATGACCCACTAAAAACACCATATTTGTCAATAAAAAATATATTTGGGGAAGAATTAACGTTGTTATTGAATTTGGAAGTTGCACTTCCAATTCGAATCTTCACTAATAGCAAAAATGTTTACTACATTTTGGTTTAGTATTAGTGCAGTCACCTAGTTTTTGATTATTTTCAAAATTGGCTTCACTATTTATTATTGAAAGCACCGCCTCCTCTTTTTATATTCTAAGGATATATCTCAGGTGTTATTCCTTGAATCAAAATTTACGTTGATACTTGTAGGAATTGAAAAAAAAATGTTGAGAAAATGATACTCTTCAACACTAAGCACAAAGTTCTGACGATAGTTTTCGCAATTGAAATTCAAAAGTTCTTCCATCCAAAAACATTCCTTCTTTGATTTTTTCCAACCCCTTTGGGAATATTGATAATGTGTTCATATTCACCCAAAAGTTTGAGAGTAAACGAACTCCCATTTGAATTTATCAATGATGATATTGAATTTAGACATAATTCACATAAACATTTTTCGAATATTTCACGTCATTTCGCCGACGATAGATAGAGAATATTTTTTCGCTTGTGACGAAGTTGCCAATAACCCAAGTTTTTCCAAAAGTCAAATAAGAAGCCGTTACTGTATGCGGAACGCCCAATATAGAAAGGATAGTATATATGATGTGTTATTATAACTAGTTCTTACACCTGAGTGGTGATGTCAGTTTATAATGTCCTCTGCGAAATGTTTCGAAATAATATGACACTTCAACCAAATAATGGTACGAATTTGGTTCGAGAACGTCAAACTTTCGTTGTTCGGGCATTCCAACTTGTTTGACAATCACCCTGATTTTACAATCAAACGAGTCTTGTGAAGCCTAAATTGAGTCAGAAAGATTGAAAGTGACGACTATCTGACCGAAAAAGGCTAAGATTCCAAAAATACGAAGAAATTCCTCCAACTTCAAGAAGTTATAATTAACACAATTAAAGTTTTCGACAGCAAAGGCTGGAGTGAAAACTTTCGACTGTTTCTAGATTACAATTTACATATTGTTACCTCGTATCCTGACTACCTATTTGCACTTGACGGGAATACGCTACTTGCATTGACACAATGACGTTGCACTAATGAGTTTTGGTTTGCGTCGTGATACACTTGTTAGCTATCAGGCGGCCCTTCCACAAATTGCACGTTACTTGAACAACGCATTCATTGGCTGATTATTTGGTGCAAATATCGAAGAGCATACCAATTAAGAACTTCAGGCTTGGGATCGGTTGTTTTCTAAGAAACTTTATCCAACAGTAATTGGGAGTATGTTGATCAGAAACTGCAAATTTGGTCCATTCGGAAATAAAAAGCACTACCGCAGAAATTCTACGAGCAGTTCGCAGATACTTAGTCAGTTTGCAACTGCAGAACGTTAAAACGATAGTTGAACTCATTTTGGGGGTTCAATTGAAGACATCAGTTGTATACTCCATTCACTTTTATTTAATCACATAGGAGATTTCTTTTTCACTTGACGGATTTCAATATATGAGATGTCATTAGATTCGTATGGAATGTGAGAGTGACAAAGGCTATGTTTTTTTCCTGGAGAGACTTCATTCAGGGTGGAAATATTGTTTTTGTCATTCGAGCCGTATATTTGTTTGGGCAAAAAGTTCGGTATAATTGAAAATGATACACAACAATTCTGTATGTCTCCAGAAGATCTAAAAACAGTTCGCGACGGCATGTCTTCATCCCCTAAGGATAGCTCACAATATCCAATTTTCTTTTTGCTATGTTGATTCACAATATGTTCCATTTTCGAAGATATTCGAAATGAAAAAGTAATAATTTTACTTGAAATTGTTATGATAAGCACCTTGAGCATTCAATTCAGATTGTCGAAATTGTTTTTCATGGTAACAGTGTAACAGTTATGGTTTCAGAATTGCTATTCAATATAATGAATTCCAACGATTTGCAAGGCCGTAGCCAGGGGGGGGTTCGATGGGGTCCGGACCCCCCTCGAAATTTTTCTAGAGTTTTCTAGAGTTCAACAGACACCCCCCCTCCCCCCGAAATTTTTTTCTAGCTACGGCCTTGAACGTGAAGATCTACAACCCATTCGAATCATGCAGAAAACCCATATGGCTGATAAGTATGGCCAATACTTTGAGTACTCTGAGCGTCTGAACAAAACTCGAGAATGAAAAATGCAAAAGAATAAAGCAATATAAATTCGACTATAATGAGGCCTATATGGACATGTTTGGTATCAAAATGTAGGTTTTCGAGGGCGCTCTATTCGATTAAAACAAATTCAAGTCGCTATCTATCATAGTTTAGATTTTCACCTGTCAAATGGCATTTTGTCAAAAAATCCGAAATTTCAAATCGTCATAGCTCCCGCTCCTTTGGCTCTATCCACCTTTTGTTTGTATATTGGTTATCAGCATTGTCCGAAGTATCTCTCAGCATCATAAAATCGATATCGAAAATTCCAACTTTTTGGGTCAAAAATGCCAAAGGGGTAGGACCCCCCAAAAATACCATATTTGTCATCACCAAGGAATCCCTGGCGAATCCAAAGCCGTTTCTCGAAAGTGAAAATCTACAACCCATTCGAATCATGTAGAAAACCCATATGGCTGATCAGTATGGCCAATACTTTGAGTACTCTGAGCGTCTGAACAAAACTCGAGAATGAAAAATGCAAAAAAATAAAGCAATATAAATTCGACTATAATGAGGCCTATATGGACATGTTTGGTATCAAAATGTAGGTTTTCGAGGGCGCTCTATTCGATAAAAACAAATTCAAGTCGCTATCTATCATGGTTTAGCTTTTCATCTGTCAAATGACATTTTGTCAAAAAATCCGAAATTTCAAATCGTCATAGCTCCCGCTCCTTTGGCTCTATCCACCTTTTGTTTGTATATTGGTTATCAGCATTGTCCGAAGTATCTCTGAGCATCATAAAATCGATATCGAAAATTCCAACTTTTTGGGTCGAAAATGCCAAAGGGGTAGGACCCCCCAAAAACACCATATTTGTAATCACCGAGGAATCCCTGGCGAATCCAAAGCCGTTTCTCGAACGTGAAAATCTACAACCCATTCGAATCATGCAGAAAACCCATATGGCTGATAAGTATGGCCAATACTTTGAGTACTCTGAGCGTCTGAACAAAACTCGAGAATGAAAAATGCAAAAGAATAAAGCAATATAAATTCGACTATAATGAGGCCTATATGGACATGTTTGGTATCAAAATGTAGGTTTTCGAGGGCGCTCTATTCGATAAAAACAAATCCAAGTCGCTATCTATTATAGTTAAGATTTTCACCTGTCAAATGGCATTTTTTCAAAAAATCCGAAATTTCAAATCGTCATAGCTCCCGCTCCTTTGGCTCTATCCACCTTTTGTTTGTATATTGGTTATCAGCATTGTCCGAAGTATCTCTGAGCATCATAAAATCGATATCGAAAATTCCAACTTTTTGGGTCGAAAATGCCAAAGGGGTAGGACCCCCCAAAAATACCATATTTGTCATCACCAAGGAATCCCTGGCGAATCCAAAGCCGTTTCTCGAACGTGAAGATCTACAACCCATTCGAATCATGCAGAAAACCCATATGGCTGATAAGTATGGCCAATACTTTGAGTACTCTGAGCGTCTGAACAAAACTCGAGAATGAAAAATGCAAAAAAATAAAGCAATATAAATTCGACTATAATGAGGCCTATATGGACATGTTTGGTATCAAAATGTAGGTTTTCGAGGGCGCTCTATTCGATAAAAACAAATTCAAGTCGCTATCTATCATGGTTTAGCTTTTCATCTGTCAAATGACATTTTGTCAAAAAATCCGAAATTTCAAATCGTCATAGCTCCCGCTCCTTTGGCTCTATCCACCTTTTGTTTGTATATTGGTTATCAGCATTGTCCGAAGTATCTCTGAGCATCATAAAATCGATATCGAAAATTCCAACTTTTTGGGTCGAAAATGCCAAAGGGGTAGGACCCCCCAAAAACACCATATTTGTAATCACCGAGGAATCCCTGGCGAATCCAAAGCCGTTTCTCGAACGTGAAAATCTACAACCCATTCGAATCATGCAGAAAACCCATATGGCTGATAAGTATGGCCAATACTTTGAGTACTCTGAGCGTCTGAACAAAACTCGAGAATGAAAAATGCAAAAGAATAAAGCAATATAAATTCGACTATAATGAGGCCTATATGGACATGTTTGGTATCAAAATGTAGGTTTTCGAGGGCGCTCTATTCGATAAAAACAAATCCAAGTCGCTATCTATTATAGTTAAGATTTTCACCTGTCAAATGGCATTTTTTCAAAAAATCCGAAATTTCAAATCGTCATAGCTCCCGCTCCTTTGGCTCTATCCACCTTTTGTTTGTATATTGGTTATCAGCATTGTCCGAAGTATCTCTGAGCATCATAAAATCGATATCGAAAATTCCAACTTTTTGGGTCGAAAATGCCCAAGGGGTAGGACCCCCCAAAAATACCATATTTGTCATCACCAAGGAATCCCTGGCGAATCCAAAGCCGTTTCTCGAACGTGAAGATCTACAACCCATTCGAATCATGCAGAAAACCCATATGGCTGATAAGTATGGCCAATACTTTGAGTACTCTGAGCGTCTGAACAAAACTCGAGAATGAAAAATGCAAAAGAATAAAGCAATATAAATTCGACTATAATGAGGCCTATATGGACATGTTTGGTATCAAAATGTAGGTTTTCGAGGGCGCTCTATTCGATAAAAACAAATCCAAGTCGCTATCTATTATAGTTAAGATTTTCACCTCTCAAATGGCATTTTTTCAAAAAATCCGAAATTTCAAATCGTCATAGCTCCCGCTCCTCTGGCTCTATCCACCTTTTGTTTGTATATTGTTAATCAGCATTGTCCGAAGTATCTCTCAGCATCATAAAATCGATATCGAAAATTCCAACTTTTTGGGTCAAAAATGCCAAAGGGGTAGGACCCCCCAAAAATACCATATTTGTCATCACCAAGGAATCCCTGGCGAATCCAAAGCCGTTTCTCGAACGTGAAAATCTACAACCCATTCGAATCATGTAGAAAACCCATATGGCTGATCAGTATGGCCAATACTTTGAGTACTCTGAGCGTCTGAACAAAACTCGAGAATGAAAAATGCAAAAAAATAAAGCAATATAAATTCGACTATAATGAGGCCTATATGGACATGTTTGGTATCAAAATGTAGGTTTTCGAGGGCGCTCTATTCGATAAAAACAAATCCAAGTCGCTATCTATCATGGTTCAGCTTTTCATCTGTCAAATGACATTTTGTCAAAAAATCCGAAATTTCAAATCGTCATAGCTCCCGCTCCTTTGGCTCTATCCACCTTTTGTTTGTATATTGGTTATCAGCATTGTCCGAAGTATCTCTGAGCATCATAAAATCGATATCGAAAATTCCAACTTTTTGGGTCGAAAATGCCAAAGGGGTAGGACCCCCCAAAAACACCATATTTGTCATCACCGAGGAATCCCTGGCGAATCCAAAGCCGTTTCTCGAACGTGAAAATCTACAACCCATTCGAATCATGCAGAAAACCCATATGGCTGATAAGTATGGCCAATACTTTGAGTACTCTGAGCGTCTGAACAAAACTCGAGAATGAAAAATGCAAAAAAATAAAGCAATATAAATTCGACTATAATGAGGCCTATATGGACATGTTTGGTATCAAAATGTGAGTTTTCGAGGGCGCTCTATTCGATAGAAACAAATTCAAGTCGCCATCTATCATAGTTTAGATTTTCACCTGTCAAATGGCATTTTTTCAAAAAATCCGAAATTTCAAATCGTCATAGCTCCCGCTCCTTTAGCTCTATCCACCTCTTGTTTGTATATTGTTAATCAGCATTGTCCGAAGTATCTCTGAGCATCATAAAATCGATATCGAAAATCCCAACTTTTTGGGTCAAAAATGCCAAAGGGGTAGGACCCCCCAAAAACACCATATTTGTCATCACCAAGGAACCCCTGGCGAATCCAAAGCCGTTTCTCGAACGTGAAGATCTACAACCCATTCGAATCATGCAGAAAACCCATATGGCTGATCAGTATAGCCAATACTTTGAGTACTCTGAGCATCTGAACAAAACTCGAGAATGAAAAATGCAAAAAAATAAAGCAATATAAATTCGACTATAATGAGGCCTATATGGACATGTTTGGTATCAAAATGTAGGTTTTCGAGGGCGCTCTATTCGATAAAAACAAATTCAAGTCGCTATCTATTATAGTTTAGATTTTCACCTGTCAAATGGCATTTTTTCAAAAAATCCGAAATTTCAAATCGTCATAGTTCCCGCTCCTTTGGCTCTATCCACATTTTGTTTGTATATTGATAATCAGCATTATCCGAAGTATCTCTGAGCATCATAAAATCGATATCGAAAATCCCAACTTTTTGGGTCAAAAATGCCAAAGGGGTAGGACCCCCCAAAAACACCATATTTGTCATCACCAAGGAATCCCTGGCGAATCCAAAGCCGTTTCTCGAACGTGAAGATCTACAACCCATTCGAATCTTGCAGAAAACCCATATGGCTGATAAGTATGGCCAATACTTTGAGTACTCTGAGCGTCTGAACAAAACTCGAGAATGAAAAATGCAAAAAAATAAAGCAATATAAATTCGACTATAATGAGGCCTATATGGACATGTTTGGTATCAAAATGTAGGTTTTCGAGGGCGCTCTATTCGATAGAAACAAATTCAAGTCGCCATCTATCATAGTTTAGATTTTCACCTGTCAAATGGCATTTTTTCAAAAAATCCGAAATTTCAAATCGTCATAGCTCCCGCTCCTTTGGCTCTATCCACCTTTTGTTTGTATATTGGTTATCAACATTGTCCGAAGTATCTCTGAGCATCATAAAATCGATATCGAAAATTCCAACTTTTTGGGTCGAAAATGCCAAAGGGGTAGGACCCCCCAAAAACACCATATTTGTCATCACCAAGGAATCCCTGGCGAATCCAAAGCCGTTTCTCGAACGTGAAAATCTACAACCCATTCGAATCATGCAGAAAACCCATATGGCTGATAAGTATGGCCAATACTTTGAGTACTCTGAGCGTCTGAACAAAACTCGAGAATGAAAAATGCAAAAAAATAAAGCAATATAAATTCGACTATAATGAGGCCTATATGGACATGTTTGGTATCAAAATGTGAGTTTTCGAGGGCGCTCTATTCGATAGAAACAAATTCAAGTCGCCATCTATCATAGTTTAGATTTTCACCTGTCAAATGGCATTTTTTCAAAAAATCCGAAATTTCAAATCGTCATAGCTCCCGCTCCTTTAGCTCTATCCACCTCTTGTTTGTATATTGTTAATCAGCATTGTCCGAAGTATCTCTGAGCATCATAAAATCGATATCGAAAATCCCAACTTTTTGGGTCAAAAATGCCAAAGGGGTAGGACCCCCCAAAAACACCATATTTGTCATCACCAAGGAACCCCTGGCGAATCCAAAGCCGTTTCTCGAACGTGAAGATCTACAACCCATTCGAATCATGCAGAAAACCCATATGGCTGATCAGTATAGCCAATACTTTGAGTACTCTGAGCATCTGAACAAAACTCGAGAATGAAAAATGCAAAAAAATAAAGCAATATAAATTCGACTATAATGAGGCCTATATGGACATGTTTGGTATCAAAATGTAGGTTTTCGAGGGCGCTCTATTCGATAAAAACAAATTCAAGTCGCTATCTATTATAGTTTAGATTTTCACCTGTCAAATGGCATTTTTTCAAAAAATCCGAAATTTCAAATCGTCATAGTTCCCGCTCCTTTGGCTCTATCCACATTTTGTTTGTATATTGATAATCAGCATTGTCCGAAGTATCTCTGAGCATCATAAAATCGATATCGAAAATCCCAACTTTTTGGGTCAAAAATGCCAAAGGGGTAGGACCCCCCAAAAACACCATATTTGTCATCACCAAGGAATCCCTGGCGAATCCAAAGCCGTTTCTCGAACGTGAAAATCTACAACCCATTCGAATCATGCAGAAAACCCACATGGCTGATAAGTATGGCCAATACTTTGAGTACTCTGAGCGTCTGAACAAAACTCGAGAATGAAAAATGCAAAAGAATAAAGCAATATAAATTCGACTATAATGAGGCCTATATGGACATGTTTGGTATCAAAATGTAGGTTTTCGAGGGCGCTCTATTCGATAAAAACAAATTCAAGTCGCTATCTATTATAGTTTAGATTTTCACCTGTCAAATGGCATTTTTTCAAAAAATCCGAAAATTTCAAATCGTCATAGCTCCCGCTCCTTTGGCTCTATCCACCTTTTGTTTGTATATTGTTAATCAGCATTGTCCGAAGTATCTCTGAGCATCATAAAATCGATATCGAAAATCCCAACTTTTTGGGTCAAAAATGCCAAAGGGGTAGGACCCCCCAAAAACACCATATTTGTCATCACCAAGGAATCCCTGGCGAATCCAAAGCCGTTTCTCGAACGTGAAGATCTACCACCCATTCGAATCATGCAGAAAACCCATATGGCTGATAAGTATGGCCAATACTTTGAGTACTCTGAGCGTCTGAACAAAACTCGAGAATGAAAAATGAAAAAAAATAAAGCAATATAAATTCGACTATAATGAGGCCTATATGGACATGTTTGGTATCAAAATGTAGGTTTTCGAGGGCGCTCTATTCGATAAAAACAAATTCAAGTCGCTATCTATTATGGTTTAGCTTTTCATCTGTCAAATGACATTTTTTCAAAAAATCCGAAATTTCAAATCGTCAAAGCTCCCGCTCCTTTGGCTCTATCCACCTTTTGTTTGTATATTGTTAATCAGCATTGTCCGAAGTATCTCGGAGCATCATAAAATCGATATCGAAAATCCCAACTTTCTGGGTCAAAAATGCCAAAGGGGTAGGACCCCCCAAAAACACCATATTTGTCATCACCAAGGAATCCCTGGCGAATCCAAAGCCGTTTCTCGAACGTGAAGATCTACAACCCATTCGAATCTTGCAGAAAACCCATATGGCTGATAAGTATGGCCAATACTTTGAGTACTCTGAGCGTCTGAACAAAACTCGAGAATGAAAAATGCAAAAGAATAAAGCAATATAAATTCGTCTATAATGAGGCCTATATGGACATGTTTGGTATCAAAATGTAGGTTTTCGAGGGCGCTTTATTCGATAAAAACAAATTCAAGTCGCTATCTATTATAGTTTAGATTTTCACCTGTCAAATGGCATTTTTTCAAAAAATCCGAAATTCAAATCGTCATAGCTCCTGCTCCTTTGGCTCTATCCACCTTTTGTTTGTATATTGTTAATCAGCATTGTCCGAAGTATCTCTGAGCATCATAAAATCGATATCGAAAATCCCAACTTTTTGGGTCAAAAATGCCAAAGGGGTAGGACCCCCCAAAAACACCATATTTGTCATCACCAAGGAATCCCTGGCGAATCCAAAGCCGTTTCTCGAACGTGAAGATCTACAACCCATTCGAATCATGCAGAAAACCCATATGGCTGATAAGTATGGCCAATACTTTGAGTACTCTGAGCGTCTGAACAAAACTCGAGAATGAAAAATGCAAAAGAATAAAGTAATATAAATTCGACTATAATGAGGCCTATATGGACATGTTTGGTATCAAAATGTAGGTTTTCGAGGGCACTCTATTCGATAAAAACAAATTCAAGTCGCTATCTATTATAGTTTAGATTTTCACCTGTCAAATGGCATTTTTTCAAAAAATCCGAAATTTCAAATCGTCATAGCTCCCGCTCCTTTGGCTCTATCCACCTTTTGTTTGTGAATTGTTAATCAGCATTGTCCGAAGTATCTCTGAGCATCATAAAATCGATATCGAAAATCCCAACTTTTTGGGTCAAAAATGCCAAAGGGGTAGGACCCCCCAAAAACACCATATTTGTCATCACCAAGGAATCCCTGGCGAATCCAAAGCCGTTTCTCGAACGTGAAGATCTACAACCCATTCGAATCATGCAGAAAACCCATATGGCTGATAAGTATGGCCAATACTTTGAGTACTCTGAGCGTCTGAACAAAACTCGAGAATGAAAAATGCAAAAAAATAAAGCCATATAAATTCGACTATAATGAGGCCTATATGGACATGTTTAGTATCAAAATGTAGGTTTTCGAGGGCTCTCTATTCGATTAAAACAAATTAAAGTCACTATCTATTATAGTTTAGATTTTCACCTGTCAAATGGCATTTTTTCAAAAAATCCGAAATTACAAATCGTCATAGCTCCCGCTCCTTTGGCTCTATCCACCTTTTGTTTGTATATTGGTAATCAGCATTGTCCGAAGTATCTCTGAGCATCATAAAATCGATATCGAACATTCCACCTTTTTGGGTCAAAAATGCCAAAGGGGTAGGACCCCACAAAAACACCATATTTGTCATCACCAAGGAATCCCTGGCGAATCCAAAGCCGTTTCTCGAACGTGAAAATCTACAACCCATTCGAATCATGCAGAAAACCCATATGGCTGATCAGTATGGCCAATACTTTGAGTACTCTGAGCGTCTGAACAAAACTCGAGAATGAAAAATGCAAAAAAATAAAGCAATATAAATTCGACTATAATGAGGCCTATATGGACATGTTTGGTATCAAAATGTAGGTTTTCGAGGGCGCTCTATTCGATAAAAACATATTCAAGTCGCTATCTATCAGAGTTTAGATTTTCATCTGTCAAATGGCATTTTTTCAAAAAATCCGAAATTTCAAATCGTCATAGCTCCCGCTCCTTTGGCCCTATCCACCTTTTGTTTGTATATTGTTAATCAGCATTGTCCGAAGTATCTCTGAGCATCATAAAATCGATATCGAAAATCCCAACTTTTTGGGTCAAAAATGCCAAAGGGGTAGGACCTCCCAAAAACACCATATTTGTCATCACCAAGGAATCCCTGGCGAATCCAAAGCCGTTTCTCGAACGTGACGATTTGAGAGAGCCTGCCCCTCTGAGGTCCCCACTGTATGGTCGTAGGAACATGTAGCCATAAAGTCTATGGAATCTGAACTCCAAAAACTGATGTGAATCAGTTCTTGGAGTTAAGCAGAAATTCGACACAATGAAAGTTTCAGAGAATTGACTTCAAATCTAGCTTGATCATTACCCTCCTATCTGAAACTCGTATTTTGCTACCTTTCTTTGCTCTATAAACCCCTGCATGTAGAGTTCACTTGACTATTTCCCTCGTCTAATTTCCACCAATCAGAAACTCTCAATTTTCAACCAAAAATGGTTTCTAGATGGAAAAACTGTATGGCAGCAGCTGTCAGCAGTTTTTTCGGGTTTACCCGCGGCAAATCTTGACAGTTGTTGTCAACGAAAATCAATAATACATAATGCATCCAGAATAATCTGTTACTCCTGAAATGTCTTGTCAAATACCATCTAATTTTTCCTGTGAAAAAATTCGAAAGAACACAATGCAAGTAATATTTTTTTAACAAAAAGCATTCGTACAGGTGTAAAAATTCCTCGTCTTCGACTCGGATTTTTGTTGCCACCAGCACTCATGCTTCTTGTTAAAATATTACTTAGCAAAGTGTTTTTTCGATTTTTTCGAAAAAAATTTATGCCCTTATGATATTACTTACGAAAATTATCCCACGTGTCGAAAACTGTCATTACTTTGACCTTATTTTTCTGACCAGAATAAAAAATATTATTTACGAACCGAAACCATATTCATAACAAAATTAATATTTCATTCATTACCTCCGAAAAGAAAAATATGACAGGTCAATTTTCAACATAAGAGATGCAACTACTTACTAAAATTCTTGACAGAAAATTTTAAATCCGGAATAATCAGTAGTATTTGACGTTCGTTGCACTATTGACTAATCTCAAATTTTCTATCGACAAGAAAGTCTCAGACAAGATCTAATCAGTGCCAATACCTGGGTTTCTAGGCATCTATCTGACTATGTGACGAAAATTCAATCAAAACGTCCGATTGAATGATTTTAAAGTAAAATCTATTTATTATTGAAGTACTACTCTCTGAGATAAATTTCGAAAATTTATATTAAATTGGGAAATTGATTTGAATAATTCTTGAAAAATGTACTATAATATACTAAAATATATACAATTCAGTTGAGAAGAGAACAAATAACAAAATATTGATATTGAATCGCAATACATTGAGGTGGTATAGAAACTAAATGAAGATGTTTTAAAAGCACATTCACTCATCGACTCCCTGGGTCCAAACTATACTCTATCATTCAAATTGTAGCCCGATAATTAAAAATTTTTTGCAGATCAAATATTCAAAACGAAAATTCATCAAGCGCTTAAGCTTTAGAGCGTCCCAGGATTCCCTACAGAAATAATAAGGAATCCGATTTTGTCTCGCTAATTAGTAGCTCTGTAAGTTGTGAGTAAAATTCAATTTATACGTGATTAAGTTGCAAGACCTAGAACGTTCGTATTTTACCGAGATGCTTCCGTTGGAGAGGTTAAATTTGCCTGAAATGTTTATAGGTACAGGACCGCATTTTGTATTTGGGTAGATGGTGAGACACTTTTGTTTTAGTCAATGTTTTTTCCGCGATAGAGATGCCAATTCGGAGCAGTCAAACGTCGGGTAACAACCACCGACCGAGATACCTCTGAGACGATTGGTGAACTTTCAATTGGATCAGTGCTAGATTCCTCGAAATTTGAGATCTTCGCGAGATAGAAAACGTCTTTACGCCGAACAAATGAATTGATCACGCTTATCTTGGGTACAATATAAAGCGATCCACACACGAAATTCAGAAATGCCAGAGATATTTAACAATGATGTAAAATTGATGGGAATGAAATCCTACATCATAATATTATTTTATTTACTCGAAATTTGTATCAATTGATAAACCTTTATTCATAATTCATAAGGCTCCTGCAATAATGACAAAAAAAAAGTTTGTTTCTCTTTCCATATTCGACTGTCTCCTAGTCAATAAGCAATATCCGTCGCCTCTCTTTCCTTCCCTCGATATCCGTTAATTAAATATCTACTGTCGAAGCCACCTTTTCATTTCAATCTCCAATATCACCCCCACACAAGACTGCGATATTCTTCCCCGTGCTTAAAATGGAACGCCAAAGCAACCTCTCAAAAGATGCGATTTTAATATCTGCCATCGCACTATTGAAACGCGAGAAAGAAATATCTTTTTAATTTAAGAAGGTATTAGGATTCAAGGGTAACATCATAAATAAAATCAGGCGTTAATCGACTGTCAAGAACTGTCGGAACTCATAATTCCATGAAAGGAGGCGCTGGCATCGCACGCTTTTGGCCGGGATAGGAATAAGAAGTAAAAAGTGGAAGTCACAGATAGCGTCCGTTTTCTTCTCATGAATGCGCCTGAGAAGGTAAAATAATTATGCAGATAAAAATTCCCTTTATTTCCTCCGAGAGTGGTGGGTCGTTAGGAATCCATATTCCTTTCGTTTCTGGAAAATTTAAGCCCGTTATATATAAGATCTTCGCTTCCGAAATATCGCCAAGTTTCTTCTGTCTGGAAACAAAGAGAGTACTTGGAGATGCTTTTGTCGTTTCGTTTGCCCATTTTTCAGTTGAGTCCTGTGGAAAAGTTCAATCATGGCGAGAGTGCCAAATTCTCGCTACAGTCTCAACTGATTGTCTGTTTCGAAATTTCTTATGAAAAAATCAACAATGTTTAATTTTTCTACTATTGGTACGATGTTATAAATGACTGAAAAGAAGCAGGAGTATTAGAGCCTGGTATCAAATTGATCATAACAAGAAAATTCCTCAATTCAAGTTATATGAGATCTAGAAACCATGTTGTTTTCTGTTTTCACATTTCTGTTCAGTAAGCATTGACAAATTATCAGTGGTAAAATCACAAGAGATTGAATATGAATATCCGTGATATGTCTATCGTTTTATTTTCAAACGGAAAATTAGTTGCTTGGAAACATCACGAGTCCGTAGGACGAGTGGTTTTTCCTCAAAGCAACTCATCCGAGTTTGGAAATTAAAGATAGACCTATGAGGTAAATTCAGTCTCGTGTGAATACAATATCAAAAATTCATTTCAGAAGAACCTTCGTGAATGTATTTGATGAAAATATGCCAGGATGTATTTAGCAAATTCCCAAATTTAGATGTCTGATTCACAACTAATTTTAAGTCATTTTTTTCATACATAACTTTTCATGACATTAAGCTAATGTAATGATAATCCGACTTTAGTTGGATATTACATTTATCTCCATCTTCATCTCTGAATTGTTAACGAAGAAACAGAGCGCCATCCTTGATTTTTTTATGAAATTCAGTTTTGTAATTGACCAACTGATGAAAGAATAATTACCGTCATTTTTGGTGGTTAGAATTATACTTTGGCTATATATATTCGACCAGAGTCATTTGAAGTCAGTAGTTGTTCGTTCAACAGAAGATCCTCACAATGAAATCAGCAGTTTTATGTGCATTTGTTGCTGTATTCGCAATTGTGAATTGTGATGATACTTCCTCAAAATTCGATAATATCGACATCGATAGTATCATAAAGAATGATAGGTTACTGCAAAATCATTTCAATTGTCTATTGGAAGGTAAAGGGTGTACACCAGAAGCTGAAGAGTTGAGGAGTAAGTAGTACTAACTATAATACCTCTTTTAAGTGCAGATATTATCAATTTTATTGATTCTCAAATTAATAATATTCATTCAAGATCTCATGAAATTCTTGTACCTACTTTCGGGCTTTTATTTGATTATGCTCAAAATGCATAAAATTCCTGTAGACTGATTCCTATGAAAACTTTTCAGAAAAGATTCCTGAGATTATGGAAAGCTGCTGTGCCAAATGTTCAGACAAACAGAAGGAAGGAGCTAAGAAGGTGACCCAATACTTGATCGAGAACAAGCCAGATTATATTAAGCAAATGTTGGACAAATACGATCCTGATAGAAAATACACAAAGAAATGCAGTGAGAATCTGACATCTGGAGGAATTGATCTTAGCAGTTTCTGAAAGAGAGGAAGATGGGCCACCGTTATGGAACTTTCTAGTTATTAGTCTCTTATATTTTAATTGAAATATAATAAAAATCCGACCATATTTCCTAGTTTTATTGAAACCTTCGAATCATTAGGGTCATATTTTCGAGATTGACAATTCACACGATGGCTTGAAAAGAGTACCTCACCGTAGTTAAGTAGGTAGGTAATTGTAAAGACAGCAACCTTTTGAATAAATAAGGAATAGGACTCATCATGAATACGAACTTAGTCGTCAACTGGGGACCGCAATGACTGAAGTTTCGTCCTCATAAGGACTCGTCATCCGACAGGAATATCCCAAAGTTGACTCTGGGTAGAAAATCGTTTCGTCTAGATTGCTACATAATTGAATAATTAATTCACAACTCAAGCTTTACACAGTTCTATTGGCCACGTCTGTTGTTAACAGGGATAACTGTTATGGATATAATTTATTACATAAAGAGGAGTATTGAGGTTGGAACTATATAATAAAGTTAAAACATAAACGCTTAAAAAATTCGTGACAACAATTCATAAGTAGGTACTGATGTCGAGATGTGTAAGGAATTCTGTTCACACAGTAATTGGAAGGTTCAGGTCTTGCCATTTGAGATGGTACAATATATTTTCTGATTTCATACCAAATAGCGAGCCTATCTACCGTTTGGTACACTAAAAAGGTGGAAGACTCTTCTTATTCCTTGTGGTAAGACCGAATAACAAAATACTGCGATCGAAAACGCTCTAAGGAATCCACAATGACAGAACTTCCCTTCCAAATCAGTGTTTCGCATATGAAATGTTTTACCAGGTTAGAGAGCGTGAATTCATTCCAAAATAGGGTTTACAATTACTATGTATATTTAATTCCTTTTATTTCTCGATATCAGTATTGTGGATTAATATTTTTTTTTCTCATTTTGCTTTTTCAGGCATTAGTTTTGTTTTTTCATATTGAGATTATAGGTCCAACCTCAACACTTCTCTTTATGTTAATAATTATATCCATAAGAGTTGGTTATTGTGAACACCAGACGTAGCAATTGAACCACGTAAAGCTTGAGTTGTGAACTAAATACCCAATGATGTGATTACAATCTAGACAATTCGCCTCTCATTTGTAACTCTTCGTGCTATCTACAAGTACTACTATTGATAATATGTAATACGATAATATACTAGAACATGCGAAGTTGATGTTCGGAGTATAAATACTATGTGATTCGTTGATTGTATTTTCTCTTTCGTCTATCTTACACTTTTATATCTTATTCTTTACATATTCTCTATTTTACAATTAACTTTTTTTAATATTGCTAAGCTTCAGCAGCTTTTAGATGTTATTATCAGTTAATAGGTGAAAGTTTTAAAGTTCAATCGGTTTTTCTTCACTCAGTACTCTTCTCAAGAAATAATATTCTGAGAAATAATTTGCTCAAACTCATCTCGAAAATATGAAACCACTAAACTAAATTTCAGAATATAAAACTGGGCATGGGCAGCACCATTTGATAATTACATCACGAAGGATCTCATGAATTTCTTGACGAATGAAGAAGTTCACAATTGTCACCTTGTTGATCATTATTCGAGTCAAAATGTATATTAAATTTTCATCTGCGTTTGTTTATGCTTCATTTCACTAAAAAGGATTACAAAAAATCAAGAAAATATGCTGGGATTCTTTATTTTGTTTCAATCAAAATAAAAAAGAACTAGAAATTTCCATAACGTTGATTCTTCTTTCTCTCTTTCAAAAACTGCTGAGATCAATTCCTCCAGATGTCAGATTTTCACTGCATTTCTTTGTGTATTTTCTGTCAGGATCGTATTTGTCCAAAATTTGCTTGATATAATCTGGCTTGTTCTCGATCAAGTATTGGGTCACCTTCTTAGCTCCTTCCTTCTGTTTGTCTGTACATTTGGCACAACAGGTTTCCATAATTTCTGGTATCTTTTCTGAAAATTATTCATTGACATCATCATACACGAATCTTGCGATGGGATCTTATGCCTTTTTGTGTTATCAAAGAAATAACCCAAAAGGAGGTTTTATATTGAACGAGTTAGGGTTATTTTGGTCTGCGTATGTTCCATCTCAAAGATGAGTAAAAAAAATTGTTCATATTGATTTTTCATAAATTTCATGAAAACTTGAATAATATTCGATTCGTGAATGCTACATCTGCAAAAACATTCTTGATGAAAAAAATCGTCAGCTATGAAAAGAATTTTCTTCATCCACTCAATACGTTAGAACTAGGTACTTACTCTTTATCTCTTCAACTTCTGGGGTACACCCTTTACCTTCCAATAGACAATTGAAATGATTTTGCAGTAACCTATCATTCTTCAAAATACTATCGATGTCGATATTATCGAATTTCGAGGAAGAATCATCACAATTCACAATTGCGAATATAGCAACAAATGCCCATAACACTGCAGATTTCATTGTGAGGATCTTCTGTTGAACGAACACTACTGACTTGAAATGACTCTGGTCGAATATATATAGCCCAAGTATAATTCTAACCACCAAAAATACCAGCAATTATTCTTTCATTAGTTGGTCAATAACAAATCGTTAAGAATTGAATTGCATAAAGAATCAAGGATGGAGCTCTGTTTCTGCGTAAACAATTCAGAGATGAAGATGGAGATAAATATAATATCCATCTTCCGTTGGATTATCATTACTTTGGGTTAATGTCATGAAAAGTTATGTGTGAAAAAACTGACTTCCGAATTTAGCAATTTGAAACAACAAGTGGATCATAGGTACATCTAAAGTTGGGAATTTCCTAAATACATCCTGCTATGTTTTCATCAGATGGATTCACAAAGGTTCTTCTGAATTGAATTTTAGGAATTGTATACATGATTTTTCGGAGAAAATAATCCAAAACGGAACAGGGTAAGCTCTAATTACTGAGCAAATATCTATTGACTAAGATCGTGCAAAAAATTACGTCCTTTGGCTCTATGTTTCTTGCAAAAAGTAATAAAATTCTTGCGAAAAATACTCTGATACTCGATTGCTTTAATTTGAAGATAATACCATGAGATATTCTTGGAAACATTGTGTTCGGAATCCTGTTATTAATGGTTGCAAATTCATACATACATTATACATATCTATGGGTAATCCAGTCTAGTATTTCATTCAATAAAAATGAAATGCATAGTGGAAATAGCAATGCCTGATTTGGATTTATTGATATTACCTTTTAAAAATAGATCTTCCAATATTTCTTATTGGCCAAATTGTGTCAATTTTTTTCTTATCTCTACTTTATTTGATTGATCCCACGAATTTATCAAATCATCCACGTATAAGGTGGTAATTTTATTCAATGTTTTATTGAAGATTAGATCATGTCCGAGGAGCAAAACTTCTTACCCAGGAAATGGTGAATTGATGTCCTCAATGATCATTTATCGCTCACCAATTTCACTCTTTATCGGAATTCAATAACTGTCGTGAATATGTGTGAATAACTTATAGACAATACTTTTATAATAAACATTTCAATTGACTCTTATAATTATAAGAGTCAATTAAATGAGATAATCAGATATTTCAATACACCGTGTTAATGAGAGCGAAGGTACCTTCTATTGAACTGCTACATTCACCAACAGTTTATTTTCACCCCATTACCGTTTTTACAGCTACAAGTGCCAATGCAGAAAAAACTTAATTAAAATCAAAAAGCTCCAAAGTGAAAAAAGTCAATTAAGTTTACGCCAACCGATCCTAGCAATTAACACCTCAACATAGTTGGACATAAACAGCAAGATGAAGAGTTGGAGGCTTGACGAACGACACGCAACCAGGACATTTAAAATGCAGTAGGGTTTTAATGAGGAAATTATAAATGAAAGGGTGAACAAGCCATATCAGACTCTCGTCCGCTGAAAGCCTTTCCGATAATGAAGTATATACGTCATCACTCTACTATAGACGTGTTGTCAGATTTGCGAGTTTATCCTCTATTTTAATTTTTTGTGGAGTTTCATTCAATGCATTGTGCTTTCTATTGTTAGCGAAGGAAACTATGTTCACAGAGTACTTTTTCTCACGGATCGAATTAACTTCATGAACAAAGTGGTTTTCCACTATGGTTTAGCAGGCGAGTGAAATGAAGAAAGAGTGAGAGGGAGAAAGAGAAAGAAATGTAAACTGTAGACCACACACTCGAAGAGAGTGGGTAAACCACTGGGTCTGGATACCGACGAGTCCATTACAGTGTCCACTGTGAATCAAGTATGAAAAGGAAGAAAACAGGAATTCTAGGAAATCTATGCATTTTAGCGAATAAAAAAGAACGAAAAAAGGCAAAAGTGGAAGAAAGTTTAGCTTTCAACTAAAATTTCGCTGAGCTTCCATGTATAATATAATTTGTCCGTAAAATTCTGCAATAAAATGTTTTGTGAATCTCTAGAATGTAGAAATTGAAAAGTAAATAATCAAGTTTGTACCATGGTTGTTCGAAGTTTTCTTCGCAGAATTCAGGGAAATCCGCTTAATCTATCTGGCAACCCTGTCAGAAATCCCTCTGACAATGAAGTATTTGACAAGTATATTCGACGGCCGCCTAATTATCGAGTTTCACGCTGTAGAACTGCCGTTCTGCATGTAAACACCTTCATTATTCCAGCACTTGCTTTGCGAAATAAAGTAGTGTGAAGAAGGGCTCGCAAAAGGTTAATGGGGGCCTGCGAGACGTCTTCCCGCGTAACAGGTCTCACGGGGGCCACTTTTCGTGTTAACTTCTCACGCTATGCCCCCTAATAGGTGGAAATCTGAAGGTGTTATTTTTGAGTTATTCTCCCGGAGGCTGGATAAATATCGGGCAACATTAGTTCTGAGATGTTTCCGAGATGAAGCGACGTAACGGTTGCTTTACACCACGTTGTCCGGGAGTGGAATAACATCTCGGATTACAACATGTGACATGCCAATAAAAGGATGATATTTTTTCTGCGACAATGTTTTCGTCAAGAACTTATTTTTGATGGGCCACTGTGTGAGAAAAATTGTAAAAGAAAGCTTCATGGTCTTTTGTGGTTGCTAATTATACAAGAGCTCTCTTGAAGACAAGAATGGACTGCTCTACCAATTTTGATCACCACGAGAATTCAAGAAAAAATGAATGTATGAAATAGAAACAAAACCACAAAGGAATGGTACTTACCGTTGGTCTGACTTGAAAAGATGTATCTGCTGGTTTCCTGTCTCGTGTGTCGAATAGTCCTTTATTCTCACGGAACGAATTCACTTTCTAGATACGAAACTAACGGGTTTCCGCGTGGAGAGAATATTAGGTGAATTGTGATAGTGTGCCAAACTAAAGGCTGTTGCTAGACAAGTAGCAGAAGTCTTATGACCCGGTAGAATGTTTTTTGGCATTCTGGT
This sequence comes from Adalia bipunctata, assembly GCA_910592335.1. Lineage (NCBI taxonomy): Eukaryota > Metazoa > Arthropoda > Insecta > Coleoptera > Coccinellidae > Adalia > Adalia bipunctata. The sequence continues at coordinate 6,159,629 of OU342955.1, read as the reverse complement.
TGATTCAATGAAAGCTCCCCAATTCAATACAAAGCAGTCTCGCATTCGAAATTCGGTGAAAAACTCGAGATCAGCTCTCGACGTGACACAATTCATGCATGGATATGAAACTACAGGTGTCGGAGATTTCTCAAACGGCTCTAAAAAATTGACGAGGCTTTCAATCTATTCCAGTCGAATTTCGAACGATCAGATTCAACAAGCTATAATAAAAAAATCATTTTTTAAGACAAGCTTTTATAATAACAACACTCATCCGCCATTTTGAATCCGCCATCTTGAATTCCTCAATTTTGAAAAATCGTAATTTCCGACCCAGAAAACCCCCAGATACCAATTTTGAATAGAATCGGATCATAATTACATAACTCGTCCGCCATATTGTAGCCGCCATCTTGAATTTTTCAATTTTGACGGAAGAATCATCATTGTAGAACCCAAAAACCCCCAGATACTAATTTTGAATGGAATCGGATGATAATTACAAAACTCATCCGCCATTTTGGAGCCGCCATTTTGTTTTTTTCTATAAAAAATATTTCATGATGCATTGTCACCGGAATTATGTACACCTGCCAAATTTCAAATCAATCGGACGATTAGAAGTGTGTCATATTCAACTTGCAAGATTTGATTACAGACAGACACCGGGACAGGTGAAACTAAATAAAAGCTTTTAATAAAACATTTTGTTTACAGCTTCACGGCACGTATACAGGCTGAGAGATCGAGTGTTCGGCGCTGGAAATATTTCAGAAGGGAGTGAAATCACTCAGAAAAGGAAATTGAAGTGGATGTGAACGTAGAAAATTCAGAAAATCCATTAGCTTATCGGAATAATAAACCGGAATATCAATTAGAAAAGAGCGTCGCTGACGGAATCCGTCGTGGAAAAATATGGCATCGTTTGTTCTGAATAAAATATAATTCTTTCGGCTGAAATGAATTCAGAATCGTGCAAATAACAAGGCACTCTGAATTCTTTTCTGGGGGATTGAATGAAATATAAATTCGATTATATCGGCCTCTCCTGGAAGCAGCATCGATAAAAACAATACAAGGCGTTCAAACAAAAAGGTTTTTCGAAAATTCATCTACAGGAAGTACACACATCGTCGAATGGTTGTTTCTTTGTCTAAAATCAGTTGCTTCTTTTTCCTGCTGCTAGAAAGTATTTCAACGTGAAAATCTCCTGTATATACAGGGTCTTTCACGAGAAACCTCACCCATATTTATACGGGAAACTACTGAACGTATTTTCATGAAATTCAGCACTTATAAGTATTTCACGATGCTGATGAAATCTAAAATATTTTCAAGGCATGAGCACCTCCGGTTTTTCCGGAAATGACGTCAACTTCCGTTTTTCAAATTAGATCACCATTTTTTTATTGCAGAAATAGATTCCTTAGAAAATTTCAAGTTATTTTGATGTCACATTTTTCAGTTTTGGTTGGAAAATTCTCTCTGAGCGGGAAAATTAAAAAAAAAATCGAAAATAGAGCTCCGCTGAAACAAGAATAACTTCGAGGTTTTTGGATGAAAAATTTTCATTTTTGGGATTTTTCAAGATGTAAGATGTATGTATCCACTTTAAAATGCATCACACCCTTGCCCTAAAGTAACTCAGAAAATATCCATTTTAGGGCAAGGGTGTGATGCATACACTCACATTATTTTTTTAATGTAGATTCAATATCTGCCATAAAAAAATGGGGTTCTAATTTGAAAAAATTGATTTTTCACGATTTTGTCATCCCTAACTTCGAAAGCGATTTTTCACCCCCTGTATCATGAATCGCGATTTCGATTTTTAAAGTGGATACATCAATCTTACATCCCAAAAATGAAAATTTTCCATCCAAAAACCTCGAAGTTATTCTTGTTTCAGCGGAGCTCTATTTTCGATTTTTTTTCGAATTTTCCCGCTCAGAGAGAATTTTCCAACCAAAACTGAAAAATGTTACATCAAAATAACTTGAAATTTTCTATGGAATCTATTTCTGCAATAAAAAAATGGTGTTCTGATTTGAAAAACGGAAGTTGACGTCATTTCCGGAAAAACCGGAGGTGCCTTGAAAATATTTTAGATTTCATCAGCATCGTGAAATACTTATAAGTGCTGAATTTCATGAAAATACGTTCAGTAGTTTCCCGTATGAATATGGGTGAGGTTCCTCGTGAAAGACCCTGTATATTCGTTAGGATTCACGATCAATGAAAGTTCCAAGTGGAGTCTTAACTACGCTATCATTTAAGATCATAGTAGGTGAACTATTGTCCCTTATACGCTCAAGGAGAATAATAAAATTGACATCTGCTCCATTGGAGAACTTCCATAAATTCTTTCATAAATTGAACGAAGTACTCTGTTCTTAACAAAGATGTATTCTTCAGTCTTTTAGACTCTGTTTCAGATGGATATGCTCGCGGATTTCCTCGACTGTGAGACAGCGGGAACCGAAAACCAAAAAGACAGAAAGTAATGTTACAGTTTTGTAGTATCAAGTTACCCTACTCTCCAACCATTTGCAGATATTCAAGTACGAATCATATAATTTACTATCCGATGCAACAACAAGAAGGGAATGAGAAAATATAAAATGTTAATGTTGTTCATCCCTTCTTTATGGCTCATGAAAAATATAACCTCGATGCCGTTTAACTATCAATTTAGTCCGTCGTTATTTTTACGAAACCGTCTAGGTACCTTGTTTTTCACACGAAAATTTTCAAATTGATATTCAAGTGCCTCATGGCTTGTTCACAAAGACACGAAAGCGATTCACAATTTGGAATATTTATTTGGTTTCAAATACAAAAAAGTCATATAAAAATTAAACATTGTTTTGACCACCAAAAGTCCTATCAACCCTGTTAACCCATATACGAGGATATATTAATATCTAGTTAGCCTAGACCAGTTCCATGCATAAACAAAATATTGCGATGGCGATACCGTATCAACGAACAAAAACTCATAAGAAGTGTCAGTGTAGAGTTCGACGTCAAAAAAGTAAACCAAAGTTACGCAATAAACTTGAAAAAAAGATGTCCACCGAAATTGCAAAAATCGAAAAATTGGAGTATCGAGCTATCATCAAGTACCTGTATTTAAAAGGGTTAAGAGGTAAAAAGATTTACGAAGATATGCTTAATACCCTTGGTGATCAATGTCCTTCGTATGCGAGGTAAATTTTCCATTGAAGATGATGACCGATCGGGAAGGCCAGCTCTGTGTCAGTTCCCGAAAATTTCGATGCAGTTCATGGCATGATTTTATGAGAACGTCGAATTGGGCTTAAACGGATATCTGAAGCACTGAAGATTTCATACGAACGCGTTCATCATATAGTTCACGTCAATTTGGACATGAGAAAAATTTCTGCAAAATGGATCCCCAAATGTTTGAATGTTGACCAAAAGCGTGCAAGGGTAGAAGCATCGCGTTCGATCCGTGCTCGATTTGAAAACGATGAAAACTTCTCAAACCGAATTGTTACTATGGATGGGACTTGGGTACATTTCTACGATTCAGAAACAAAGTAACAATCGATGGAATGGCGACACTCTGGTTCTCCAAGACCTAAAAAGTTTCGTGTCCAAAAACCTGCTGGAAAAGTTCTTGCTTCAGTTTCTTGGGATCGCCATGGAGTAATCATGATTGATTTTTTGGATAAGGGTAGAACAATAACTGGAGATTACTATTCGACATTACTGACCACTCTACGGAAAAAAATTGAAGAGAAAAGGCGCGCAAAGCTATCCAAAGGTGTTCTGTTTTTACAGGACAATGCCCCAGTACACAAATCTCATGTTGCCATGCAGTAAATTCGTGATTTAGGGTTAGAATTACTAGAACACCCCCCTTGTTCACCAGATTTGGCTCCGTCCTACTATCATCTCTTTCCTCAACTGAAAAAAAGTTTTAAAGTTCGTAAATTTTCTTCCAGAGAGGAGGTAATGAAAGCTGTGGAGGACTGGTTTGCAGAGCAAGAAGAAAAAATTTTTTTGAAACGTCTAGAGACGTTGCAGGTTCGCTGTAATAAATGTATTCAATTAAGAGGAGAATATGTTGAGTAATAAAATATTTTGATATCGAAATTTTGTTTGGTTCTATAGAAGGCTAAGAATTTTCCAATATATCCTCGTATGTCATATAGATAAAAAGCTGCGATATACCTACATGTGAAATTCCTCTTGAATGGGGTTGTTGAAAAAATGATTGGAAAAGCGACTAAGAAATTGTTTCTCATTATGTCTTCTACATGGAGAGTATCGCTACTCTCACTCCAAATAACTTTGCAGTTAGCTCCTGTATAAGGTTCAGCCCGGATATTGTAAACCCTCGGAAGACGCCCCTATATCGCCTCTCGAAAAGGAATATTTCAAACATTTATTAACTGTTATGTTCGCTACGCCTTAGCGAGCGTATCATGTCAAAGACAAAAAAGGAACAAATTTTCTGGGAAACTGAACATCGGAGCGACTACGAAAATGACTTCTCTTCAGGTGGTAGGTCAGAGGACGCCATGCAGCCCTCCTTCTTCCTCCTTTACGCGCAACGAAAAATATAATGTGCCTTCATTAATTTTGATCTTTAAACAGAGAGTTAACGACTTTATATAAAATACTCGCGAAATTATATTTCCGGTTAATGAAACAGCAGGGATGGAAATTTCACTCCATTGTTCACAGTCAGGAGCGTCCGTATTAAATTGCTGGGATTTTTGAATTCATAAGTTATTTGCTTGAGAATTAAATGAAATTTATAGCTGCATGGCTAACGAGCAAAAAAAATTGAAAAATCAAATGAGAATCGAGATAAGACGTCGGCCACCTTCTTGACCATTATCTCAAGAAACATGAGGTAATAACATTCACAATTGAGTATTTTTCCCTGTGCATTTGTTAAGTTATACGCGAAACGTAAAGACACGACTTTTAGCCAGAAAACACATACTTGCTGAATTCACAACTCAGTAGCTAATCTGTCAGCTTTGAGTTGGGTGAGTGACCTAATTTTGTTTAATAATCCCTTCGGAATGTCGAAGATTAAAATACGTGTTTCACTAAATTAATTATTCTTCCCAGTGTTGGGCGAACATTTGGTTATATCTCCACACCAATTTCCGAATTATAAGGTATGAGAAATTGATGAAGAGGGACAAGGGTCTCAATTCAAAGTGCATATTTGATGAGCCCATTAATAAATCATGAGGTTAAAAGGATTATCCGTTTTCCTTTTGTCCTTAGTTCCAGGGAAGGCGGAAAAGTTTGCGTCAATAATGAAATTATCATTCTGCAAATGGTGCATGAGTAGAAAAGTTTAGATTTATGATAAAATAAACCCTAATTGAATGTTTATTCCAATCCTGTCATTCTGAATGTCTTAATCTCTTAACTAGTGACGAATATTTGAATCTCCTCAGTACCAACGTCTTTCTTCATTTTTCATACATGATCTCAAAACTGTATTACAACTCGAGGTTCGTCCTTGAGGTTAATCATTTGAACTTTATATTTTTCTGTTATATAGGGGTGCTCGTATTCAATAAGATTAGTAGGTCTGTAACTGTGAACGTTACGTTGTGTTTATTGATGAACTAAGTACTGCTTATGATCTTTTTCTTATCTCATTTTGAATACACAAAATTCTCCCATTTTTTTATTTCTATTGAATATTTTAATTCGTGGCCTATTTCTTAGTTCATTGTGAAATCCCACGACTATGTTATCGCTTCTTTCATTGAATAATGTGATAGTTCCATCTTATGATTATTTTATTTTCTATATGCTTGAAACTCTCTTGTGATTCAGTATTTATGAGTGCATTGTTAGTGCGGCTTCAGTCGATATTTTTTTCATTTTAAATCGGAGATTAGTATCCAAGATCGATTAGGAAAGAGGAAACCTCAATCAGCGACTAATATAATATTGATATTGAGCCTGTTTCATATTTCAAAAAGGTTAGTTTACATGTGAACTGAAATCAATTCATTCCCAAGTAAACAAAGAAGAACGAAATAGCTCCATCTGGCTCTGTGATTACAATCATCTTTTATAGTTTCCACTATTTCCACCACAGCCGATAAAGTCAATATTACAGTAAAAGAAACCACTCAGAATATTCACTTTGGAGTGGATGTCCGATCAGAAGTCCCAGTCCAACATTCAATTAGGTGAATCAGATAGAAGATCCCAAGAACATTTGAACTTTCCACGGGAACCGAAAGCAATATCCAGTCGATATAGCATTCAGTCAATACTCTGTTCTGTTATTACTTGCACTCTTGGTGCAGCAGTTCTTACGTTGTCCTTTGTTTCGGTTATTTCAAGAAACGCTCAATTTTTCGTAATAACAGTCAACCAAAAGCTTGCCCCTGAGCATTATTTTAGTTATATGCGGAACGTAAAAGGCACGGTCCTTTAGTTTCGTGTTCGACTAATCTCCTATTGATAGGTTCAGTAGGGATTTCCACATAACAACAAGGAAGCGTTCTTCGTGCCTTTGGATATTAAGACGATATTACAAGTCAAGCTAATTCTGCTAATTGAACCACATCAGGAGACTTACAATCTTGCTAATCAATTCACGTGTCCCTATTAATGAGGTAAGTTTTGAAAACAAGTTTGGGACGTCGCTCAGAAATTGATTTACAGCCCATATGGGTAATTGAATGAAGGCTCAATCTACATCCTTTTTCGTTCAACTCCATCTTACAAGCTTTTCTAATTGGCAGCAAAAGTTTAATAAATTCAAGAAAAATTTCATTCAGAGTAATTTTCTTCAGAGATAAAGTACCATCTTTGCGCAATTCTGAGAATTCAGACACCTCCATCGAAATTTAACTGTTCGCGCCATCAAGAACAAGTTTATTGTCGCTCTCATTCTACACAGAGACCAATTGGACGCCAGACCATCGATTGTTAACGCCACCCATGGAAGAAATCGTTTTGTTATATGAATGAACTGCTTTCCTAATAGATGTCACCCCCGATTACCTAACAAACAGAAGTGCGTTACGTATTCTGTAATACTAGCAAGTTAGTTAGAAGAAATCTATCGAGTTGAAATCAATTCGTCACGCCATCTAGTTGTGCACCGCTATAACAGCGGTGTCGCCACAAATTCGCTGCAGAAATCTAGCTCGCACAGCAGTTGGATCGTCTCCTTGTCGACAGAGGGCAATTCACTTAATACAGTTTCATTAGAACGCCACTACCCGAAGTATATAGAGGACGCTACTATTATCACAAGTTAGTTCATGTTTTTCTGAATTAATTTACAAGATTTTCACTTTTTTCAGTTATATTTGGAATATTTGGACAACCACAGTCGGTCAAAAGCTGAAGCAGATTGAAACGTAATAATTTTTCTCCTAAGTTGTCACCCACGCTGTTTGATATCTTTGAACAACGTGCAACTAAGTTTCGTTATTGTGCTAATTTCAGAGACAAAAATTGTGACTGCATAATTAGGGGGATTTCCGTGTATTTCAGATGCGCTCTGATAATATCCGTGAGAGATTCGTAATTTTACATTGTCTCATTCTTCCCTCGCAAGTCTGGAATTACACATATCCGAAGCGGTGGGGATGAACTGACCGGTCTTGCCGGCGGTGGTGCTACGACTATGAAAGAGCAATAATTTCACCAATTCGGGGCAGTAAATCGTCGGGTTACAATATAGACCGAGATACCTCTGAAGGAGCCTACCGCTGTTGAAGACGAAATGCTAGGTGACAGTCCTGTTAGACCACGGCTAGCAAGCCCGAAAAATTTTAATTCAGAAGTTCAATTATTAAAAATGCTACCTAAGGGGATTTTTCATGAAGCGAGTCGAAATCCAGACTTATAGAATATGATGGAATCAAAATATTTGCAGGCACGTAAAATACGGTCTTTTCCCGTTGACGTGAAATGGAAATTCAATCCAACTTCATATATACGCGACGTGATAGCGAACTTTCCGTGTGCTCTCAGGCGGTTCGTGTGCCATCTCTGGAAAAAAATTTACCCCGAGGTGTTCATTGAAATTACTTATTCGCAACGGGATGGGAGAATCGCAGCATCGCCAAAAGTATATTGAAATCGTCGGAGCTGTTCATTATTTCCTCTTCAATAATTCATGAGTGATACTCATCCATTATTTATGATGGAGGATCTCATGTTGTTTCAGTATAAGTTCACGTTCGACGGAGTTTTTGAGCACTCAAAAAATTACATGTTCATGTCAGTCAAATCGATTTCATTTCCTATCGACACTCTGATGAGAAGTTGGCTTTCTTAGAGCGGCAAAAACGCTTCCTGGACGTAAGTGATGTGGTTGTTTATGTATATTAGAGAACAGTACAGTAAACAACTCAGAAGTTCTCGGAAAACTTGTCAATTATCACTCTTCTTCTATTTTTCTATCGATGAATACAGAAGAATTCCTGAGACAGTAATGAAATCTCCCTCTGAAACGAAAGTAGACTTAAGGTCGCCGTTTGATGCGCGTAGGACAAGTCGACCGATAGAGGCGCCACCGTGCATTTTATGGAATATCTCCATAGAACTTACATTATCTCTATAAGTTCTATGAATATCTCTCTAATTATGAATGAAATGTACTATGGCGCTCTCTATCCGACAATAGCTGAATTATGAAATTAGTGAATATGTGGGTAAAACAGGAACTTTTTCCCGCCATATTTTGAATTTGGCCATTCTCTGCCAATTCCGCATTTCAAGTTGTTTTTCTGAACGAAATTATCTGTAGATTCACTTTTAATCGGAAGTTGAACTATTTTCATGGGTCTTTCGTTTGAAATAAAACAGAAGCATGAGTTGACTTATTTTCTTCTATTTTTGAAAGAAAAAAAAAGAACTGTTGAAATGAAATAAATCTCAATCATCTCATTAAGAACTCCAATCCTTTCTGAGTTCACCCACAAAATTTCAGTTCTCAAAGTGAAACCATTCTCAGATGCAACTTGAAATAAAAACACACTACATTGAACGCCCACCTTAAACTTGGCTTAGGAATGCAGAGAGGCTCTGCGCACGCTTGGCTCAGATAACACTCTCAATATTATCTACTGCCCGGCGCATGCGTCTTTCTGTGGTAATATAAAAGCTCTCTTCGAGAGCTGGATTGATGAGAAAATCTCCTCTGAGTGGAACACGTGAACTGATCTCAGGCAGTCGAGGCTCCTTATCAAGGGGCCTTCTCAAAAAGCTCTTGATTGTCCACAGGAAGCAATTGCCTCAGGTGACTGGTGCTTTAACTGGCCATCTGTAACAAACATTCACAGAGAATGGGTCTAACTGAGTGTTCCCTGTGTCGTTGGTGCAGGAACCCAAATGTAACGGTGGTGTTTAGGTGCGATAATCTATCAGTATTGAGTTTAACACACCTAGGGAACATTACACCTCTCATCTCTATGGTGAGACTCCTTCCTGTCGGCTAGCGACTTTTTTGTCGGCGTGCCTTCGGGTCTGAGTCTTTCTAGTTTCACATTAATGCGGTATGTACAATGGGCCATATGGCAAAGGGCGTAATATTTCAAAATGGCGAAAATACTATAACAATAATTTCGAACAAGTGGCGAATTTAGTTCATCTCATCAGCCAGGTTCTGTACTTCATCTGGTGTTTCCTAGTAAAGCAAAGAGAAGGTGAAAGTGGAGGACTTTTCTGTGGTGGCAACCAAGCGATATTAATGGAGCCCTTGAAGTGTGTAATGAACAACAAGTGGCATGTCTTCAGGGACTAAATCACAAAGGTTGCTCAGCGCCGGAAACAGAAATTCCAACTCACTTCTCATCAGAGAATACTATTTGCTATTTGAAGCGGAAAGTAATTGCTTCACTCGCTTTGCTGCAGTATATTAACTTGTAATTTCAACGTAGTATTTGCGGAGTTACTCAGTCAGAAATTTCGGATCGCCTAAGGGAGATTTATGTAAAAGAAAACTGCTGAGGGATGTCAGTTGTTTCATCACGAGTAAAAGAGCCTCAATCTCATCTTGTTAACTATTGTGGGCAATATTGAATTTCTCTGTATAGGCTGTCTTATTCGGTCATTGAATGATGATATTCAGCTGAATTTTAGGATTGAAGCAATTGGGCCAACTTGAAGGTTATCTTCATTAAGTATTGTCAATACCAAATCAACCTCAACCTCATCAACTACCGTGGGCAATATATAATTTCTCTGTCAATGTTGTATTATCGAATGATAATATTCAGCAGCATTTTGCTATTTCAGCATGTGGTGCGTTTCACTTCACGCAACATCTGTATAACATAAATTCCGTCTCCTTTGTTCACCAGAAAGAAGCTGTCACCTTTTAAAAATGTTGTATTGATTTCAACCGTACCTACATATGAGATCGAACCCTTGAACTGCAATATTGTTCCGTATGCCTTTCGTTACAATTCTCGTTCTTTGTTGAAAATTACCCTTTTTCGACCAATTATGGTCCTATTGAAAGGTTTTCTCAACCCAAGAATTTAGGTTGGGTTTAGTGAATTCATCTGGTTGTCTTGGAGACAATAACCATGTCTTCAACATTCATTCTTTCTCAGTATAAGTTAATCGATTCTGATACCGAATCAATTGTTGATATTTCCCACTTTTATTCAGAGTAAATGAACCTTCCTTATTTTCGAGCTATTTAAAACCTATATGTTAGAGACAAGCAGCAATAAGTAAAGTATTCGTCGCTCAGTAAAGTAAAAGCAACTCGTCGGTGATTAATCAGTTGTAGATATATCACACAACACCTTGGTACCTTGCTATAAATTTTCATATAGAAGGTACATTTCAAAATTCCTCCTTGCTATACATTTTCATTCAGAAGGTTCAGTTTATAATCGTCGGTCAATAACCAAGTAAAGGTTTATTATTAGTAATCATAATAACAACTTTGCTCCCTTGCTATAGATTTTCATATAGAAGGTAGATTCATACTTGTAGGTATAATGAATGAAGGACTCATCAACAATATATGCATAATAAGGACAGGACAATGGCTTCAAAATTGTTCAATTAATTAATAGAAGTGCAAGATCACATCGAATGAAATCACATTATACACTCCATCCATTTTGAATGTTAATCTAATTGATAAGAAATGGTCGGTGTTCATTGTCATCAGTTGCACAATGGGTATTCATTAAGTCCGAGTCACACTGTTCTTTGGAAATGTTCTGTGAAAGTTATGAAACAGAGTTCAGGACGCAAAATGTCGACGTTGCTCGTTATTTACGAGCCAGAGTGCGGAAATCATTAGCAGCTTCTGACATGTTATTAATAATTTATATAACGAAGTTTGATAAATGGACGTCTTCATTATTTGAAAGGAAATTATGACTGCCTTTCATGAAGATTAATGCCCTGCTATCTCGCCTGCCCCTTCGATATTGTGAAATGCCCCATAAATTATAGAGCCTTGGCAACTGGAAAAATATTCTCAAGGTTTTATGGGCAAGAAATAAAATGGCACATAGACTCCCCAATCTATCTCAAAAAGTGGCAGGAGAATAATTAGGGATGTTCAAATTCACTATTCAAGTTTGGTTCCGGGCATAAGCCTATAAACCTTCCATCTTCTTATCTGTTATTTCTTCTTTCGCATTCTTCATGCTGAGTGTTTGTGTTCATCCTTCAATTGGATATCTCTCTCTAAGTTTAGAGCTCTACATCTTCATTTTCGCAATTGGTCTCTGGGTCTTTTGCGGTAAATTCTCGCTGTTTTTCGTCTTCAGCGGGATCATAGTCAACTAACTTTCCAAGGTCGTCATTTGGATGTTCACTAGCTCTTTCATAGGCTTTCCAGCTTTTCGTTTGATGAATGTAGTAGGTAATGGACTTCCATTTTATGTCTCTTCGGATTTGTTCATTCCTAACAAACCAGGAGGCGTCTAATGCCAATCTCAGAAATTTTTTTCTGTACTTTTTATCCTCTTTATATGGGTTCTCGCTGCATAGCCCCATGCTGTTGATCCATATGTTAGCTGCGGTCTGGCGACCCCTTTTATGATTCTCAACTTCGTGTTTCTGTTCATTCGGCTTCTTCTGCCTATAATCGGGTCTTTTCACTCTAAATTCGTTTTATCCACTGCATACTTAATGTGCTGTTTCCACGTTAGTCCTTTGTCTAATATTACTCCTAGGTATTTAGCTTCATTTTGCCATTCATTCATTTCATTATCGTCTATGGATATCTTCAATTCCATCTTCAGCCTTCTCTTTTGAAAGAGTATTGCTTGACTCTTTCCTCCATTGATTTTGATTTTCCATCTGTTACACCAATGACTGATATCGTCTGCAGCTTCTTGAGGTCTTTTGTGAATTATTCTTGTGTTTCTGTGCCTAAGTGCTATGCCCGTATATCGTCTGCGTATAGAGCAGCACTCAGCTTGGATTTCTTAGTATATCATGTATGTATATATTATAGAGTAGCGGTCCTCGTATTGATCCTTGAGGATTTCCTGCTTCTAAATATCTGAGTGTGGAATGAACATCATCTATTTTCACACAAAAGTTCCTATCACTCAAATAACTTTTTATTATTCTGCGGTTATCATTTTATATGCTAGTCCTTCATGCCATACTCTATCAAAAGCTCTGATTACATCTAGAAGTAGTAGTCCTGTGGCTTCTTCATTCTGAAATCCTTCTGTGATATACTCGGTTATTCTTAGGAGCTGTTGTTCAGTTGAATGTTGTTTTCGGAATCCAAATTGTTCACTTGGTAACGTCGCCACGGCTTCGGTTTCTTCATTTAGTCGTCTGGCTGATACTCTCTCCACAATTTTTCCTAGGGCTGGGAGCAGGCTTATTGGTCTAAAGTTCTGTGGAAACTTTTTGTCTTTACTTGGTTTATTGAAAACAATCACTTCGCCATAATGGCTCAGAAATCATGGGGATATTCACAACCCCGCCCAAAGGGGTCCCAGGTCAAGACTAATATGGTTTATTATAATTTTTATAGATGAAGAGCTCCAGTGATCGCTTATTCTTGTCTGGGCGTCCGGAGGGAAAGTATAAATTATCCTCATATCAAAATGGTATAGGAAAATGACGAAACAAAATTCTTGAGCTGACCCTTCCAGTCATTTCTACAGTAGCGAAAGGATGACAGCTCCCTTGAGAGTGTGGATGACCCCATCCTCTCACCAAAAACGTGCCGACAAATTGCCATGAACGAAATCCGATCGGCACACTTTGTCCGTGCTGCCAATCCAAAAAGTAGTGTTAATGAAGGCCAGACCGCAAAACTCTCGGCTCTTTTCAGCTGACACTCAACACGTCAACCGGTGAATAGGGCAGGATACCGCGACAGGTAATTGACCATTGTGCTTATGTGTATTCGTAATTCTCATAGGCGAAATGCACAACACGGACCGAAGAAACTACACAATGAACACTTATTATCGGGCCCCTTTCAGCGCGCTTCACGGTCCGTAGAAAACGTCATTGCACGTCAAGGGGCACAATGCCGACGCCCCGCTAGATGGCGTAAAGTATCTGACAGTTTGACAGCGTAATTAAGAACCTCACAAAAGGACTTAATAATTCCGTGTGATGTGATTGCTTGCTTTCTGTCGGTTTCAATGGCTCTGTTGAGTCGGCGGATGACAAGTTGATGATGCATCAATGCAAATTAAGGTACAGGGAAAGTTCGATATCGAATTATTTATTATTCATGAAGGAAACTAATGAAGGCGAGGGAATGGTGGAGGATAAAACAAAAACAGATTTTTCTGTACGAAAGTTTTTGTCTGTTCGGTTAACGTTTCAGCGAAATGACAAAAAAATGGAAAAAGAAAGACTTATATGACACTTCAAAATGACTGTATTGCCAAATGAAACAATGGAATAAGAAACTAGGAGCGCAATAAAAATCGCAAGAATCTATACTGCTCCACAAGAGTTAGGGATATCGTATTCAATCGTTTTTAAAAGTTGGTAATCTTCGAGAAAATCGCTGTAAAATTATTTTAAACTCAATAACAACTTGAATCGATCCAATAAAAATCAGTATGAGACATTTCATCAATTTGGTCGCATTTTTTCTGGAGTTTGGTTCTTTGAATTATACCTCATGAATATTCTTATTTATAAATGAAGTCAGTTTATCAACGGCTTCGATTTGGAACGAGTTTTCTGAAAATGCCAAGACGTAAATTAACAAACGCTGAGGCTAATAGGGCTATCGGAATGCTACAGGGTGACCTTACTCAGGTTGTTGTAGCGGAAAGGCTCCAAGTCAGCCAAAGTGTGATATCTCGACTTTGAAATAGGTTCAGAGAAACAGGTTCCGTGTTGGAAAGACCAAGGTTTGGTGGGCGACGAAAAAAACACCTGCTCAGGATAGTTTCATCACCGTTTCGTCGAGAAGAAACCCTACATCTACTTGTAGAATGCTACGGAATACTCTTCAAAATGCAGATGGGGTCCAAGTTTCTATCGAAACCATCAGACGACGTTTGAGAGAGGTGAATCTAGGTTCTAGACGTCCATTAAGAGGAGTTCCATTAACACGTGACCATAAGCTTCAAAGACTGGAATGGGCAAGGCCACATATCAATTGGAACGATCAATGGCGTAGTGTCCTTTTCACTGATGAATCCAGATATGGACGATTTTCAGATTCTCGACGAATAAGGGTATGGACAATCCCACGCATACCCCGTAATCGTCGCTATGTCCAAGAAGTTCATCCATTCCGAGGGGGTAGTGTTATGGTATCTGCCGGGATATGTTTCAACAGGCGCACAGATCTACACATTTGTCCTGGGAATATGACCGCCCTACACTATAGGGAGCATGTCATTGACAATGTTGTGCCAAATTTTCACGCTGCTATCAGTGAAACTTTTCAATTTTTAGACGATAACGCTAGACCGCACCGTGCAGCCATAGTTGAGAATGCGCGCGAGGAGCTTGGTATTCCACATTTACCGATACCTCCGCACTCACCAGATTTGAATTGCATAGAACATGCATGAGATATGCTCCAAAGAAGATAAGATAATCATCAACCAACCCCAGAATCCTTAAATGATCTGAGAGAGCTTCTGCCCCGTTTATGGAACCCAATTCCTCAAGAAATGTTCAACAACCTCGTGTGTAGTATGCAAAGAAGATGTCAAGCTGTTATTGATGCCCCTGGAGGCCATACATTGTTTTGATAGTCTTAAAATGCTTGAATTCTCTTGGAATAAAATTTCGTTATTTCACTCGATTTTTCTTAAGAGGGGTCTATACTGTTCGACGTTCAGTTCAAAACGCAATTCGGGATTTCTCACGATAGAGATCACTGATTTATATAGGGTTTTCACGATTATTCGATTTGAAGAGTTCTTCAAGTGGGAAAGTTCATAACTTTTTTTTTCGTCGAGTGAAAAAAATTATTGTTTTTTTTTCGAAGAAAAAAAAGTTATGAACTTTCCCACTTGAAGAACTCTTCAAATTGAATAGTAGTGAAAACCCCATATAAATCGGTGGTCTCTATCGTGAGAAATCCCGAATCGCGTTTTGAACTGAACGTCGAACGGTATATAAACTCCTCTTAACCACCCTGTATGGGCTGCAGACCTACAGGCTAAAATTAATTTGCAACTTGAAATCATATTAATATGAATTTTCATCACAAAAATCATATTTTAACCATATTTTTTTGCAATTTGAGTCACTATCCCTGACTCATGTGGAGCAGTTCATTTACACTATTCATACGAAAACATCTTCAGGTAAAAATAAACTCATTCAGAAATTCTCGAGTACTGTATACAGAAAGTTATGTGAAATCCCAAGAATGACTAAATCACTTAACGCGAAAACAAGGTCTTAACTGTTATCCATAGAAATTCGAAGGGAAGTGCACATATATGTTTTCCAGTCACAAACAGGTTGTTTGCTTTCCAGAATCTCTCGAATAAGAAAACTCATTTAATTCCTCGAGTTTTCACCCTTGATTCAGTTTCCATAACTACGAAAGTGCACTCCGAATAACTCGGAATCAAGTGTAAGACCTGTAATTCCATCCCCGTCCTCTCAATCCATGAAAGAATGGCTGGCGTTAAAGTTCAACAGCGATTTCCTCCTTTAATAAAGCAATAGCGAAGCTGGAGCGGCTCATCTTTGATATCCCTATTTGCAGTTTATTTAAATTACTTTTATATTCGAGAAAAGGGGGGATTTTCACGTCGATTCGCAAAGAGAGAAATCGTCTGGTAAATCTAAATTGATAGATTTAGGGGGGCTTATATGTTCCCCGGAAAAATGTCACCACAAAAGATTCCATAAAATCCATTTCGGGAAATTTTTATTCGTACGCATATTTCATAATTGATTACCGAAAGGGGATTGTTGGGGTTCGGGAACACACGAAATCCTTTCATCGTTTTTATTTGAATGCCAGGGAGAACGTGGCGTGCATGGAAATTTTTTATTGGATGAGCATGGTGAGGTATTGGGCAAAGATTCCTCCGATATTAAATCAGTGATTCCGTTCTGCTTCGAATTCGAAATACCAATTTTAGCGCAGAGAAGGAACATCAAAGTGGGAAAGAAAGATTGAATATGAAATTAAAATTTCTAGCTGGTTGAGATAAAAGAAAACATGAAAATTCTAGTGCTATGGGAATTGTGGCTGAATTCAATACTATATATCGACAAGTCATGATCAATTCATCAAGGTATATACCGGGTGTTTCAAGTTATTTCGTCACCACCAGTACCTAACATGATCACCAAAAATAAAATTATACTTTGGTATGAATAAAATGGTGTATGCATCACACCCTTGCCCTAAAATGGATATTTTCTGAGTTAATATCCACTTTAGGGCAAGGGTGTGATGCATACACTCACATTATTTTTTAACGTAGATTCAATATCTGCCATAAAAAAATGGGGTTCTAATTTGAAAAAATTGATTTTTCTCGATTTTGTCATCCCTAACTTTGAAAGCGATTTTTTCACCCCCTGTATCATGAATCGCGATTTCGATTTTTAAAGTGGATACATCAATCTTACATCTTGAAAAATCCCAAAAATGAAAATTTTCCATTCAAAAACCTTGAAGTTATTCTTGTTTCAGCGGAGCTCTATTTTCGATTTTTTTTTTCGAATTTTCCCGCTCAGAGAGAATTTTCCAACCAAAACTGAAAAATGTTACATCAAAATAACTTGAAATTTTCTAGGGAATCTATTTCTGCAATAAAAAAATGGTGTTCTAATTTGAAAAACGGAAGTTGACGTAATTTCCGGAAAAACCGGAGGTGCTCATGCCTTGAAAATATTTTAGATTTCATCAGCATCAAGAAATACTTATAAGCGCTGAATTTCATGAAAATACGTTCAGTAGTTTCCCGTATAAATATGGGTGAGGTTCCTCGTAAAAGAGTGTATTGGGTGATAGTAATGCCGAATATAGTGAAAAGGAAACAGAAAGAAAACTGAGATACCATCAAATTCACCTAGAAAGAAAAATAAGCGACATAAAATAAAAGTATATAGTGGATAATGAGAGAAGAAAAAAATTCAAATATAGAAGAGTAGAAATTTTTTTTTGCTTTGCTGCTAGAACCGTTTCTCCGCCCCTTATTTGACAATCTAAGCCCCGCCCATAACTGAGGTCGGAGAGCAAAGTCCAAAATATATTGGGTAATAGTAATGACGAATACAGTGAAAAGGAAACAAAAAGAAAATTGAGAGACCATCAAATTTACCTAGACCGAAAAATAAGCGGAATAAAATAAAAGTATATAGTGGATAATGAGAGAAGAAGAGAATTCAAATAAAGAAGAGTAGGACAAATTAAGACCGGAATGAAATGAGCAGATAGTTCCAGTGACGCTGAGGAGCTGATGGGCAGATCTGTAGGAACGGTGCTGGAAGATTGTGGTTAGAGAGTGATTTCTCTAAGGTTTTTAACACCTTAAAAATCTCTGGTCTATTGAAAAAGTTGAATCACATCACTCTGAAACTGGTGAGAAGTTTTCTGACCACCAGAAATGAAAAAACGAGTGTAGAAGGCAGTTAAGTGATGAGATAGTTCTTAAACATAACCTTAACCACAGCTCTGATACTAGAAACCACAACAACTTGATGATGACTCATTTTACCTAATCTTCTAGCCCTAAAAATGTTGAACAACCCTGAAATGGAGGGATTCAATGAAAAGAAACGTAATGTTTTGGAACGGAAACCCTATTTGTTTTTATTGCATGTGTTATATTTTGTTGTATACAATTTCAACTTGTTGAAATATAATCTATTTGTATAATTTCGAAGTATATTATTGAAGCAGGTCATCATTCATCTGAAAACCGTTACGGTAAAAGTGTTCATCTTTTGAAGCTGTCTACGAACTAAGCCAATTTTTGATGTCTTCGTATGAGTGGAACCGCTGATGAGCCAAACAACGTGTAATGTGCTGCTGGGGTAAGACGTCCCATTTGAGCATTTCCAGATAAGGTCGAGCGTTGTTATGCTGTACATCTGCTCGTACTGTAGCCGTTTTTAGCGCAGTGCTCGGTTCAAACAGATCAATCGAAGTTGATACTGTTCTTTAGTTTCCAACAGCTCATAATGAATAACACGGACCTTGCAGCACCATATACACGGCATAATCTTCGCAGCGTCAATATTCGGTCGTAGGCAGGACTGGGCAGTCCCCAAGACTCACGATGCGATGAAGAAAAAGCTCCTATCTTGCCGCTAAAGCATTCATACGAGGTTCAACGTCCTTTGGCTTCGATTCATAAGGATCCTAAGTTTGAATCATTCCCAACGGATGGAGTAGCTAGGAAATGGCTTGGCTTAATGCTGAAGAAAGCTCTTTTTGCTTCTGGTACTGATCCTCATCGAGCAATACCTCCAATCCAGCGTCTTCGAAGGTTTTTGGTGTTCCCTGACGCGGATGGTCGTTAACATCGAAATCATCGTCTTTTAAGCACTTTCCAAAAAAAAAGGAAATCTGCCGAAGTGATTGTTTTCAATAAACCAGGTAAAGACAAAAAGTTCCAAAGAACTATAGACCTGCTCCACGCCTGCTCCACGCCCTAGGAAAAATTGTGGAGAGAGTCTTAGCCAGACGACATGAAGAAACAGAAGCCCTGGCGACGATACCGAGTGAACAATTTGGCTTCCGAAAACATCATTAAACTGAACAACAGCTCCTAAGAATGACTGAGTATTTCACAGAAGGATTTCAGAAAGAACAAGCCACAGGACTACTACTACTGGATGTAACCAGTGCTATTGATAGAGTATGGCATGGAGGATTAGCATATAAAATGATAACTGCAGGTTATTCTTCCAAGTTATGCAGAATAATAAGAAATTATTTGAGGGATAGGAACTTTTGTGTGAAAATAGGTGATGTTCATTCCACACTCAGATATTCAGAAGCAGGAGTTCCCAAGGATCCATACTAGGACCGCTACTCTATAACATATACATACATGATATATCAAGAAATCCAAGATGCCTGCTTGCTCTTTACGCGGTCGATACGGGCATAGCAATCAGGCACAGAAATACAAAAATAATTCACAAAAGATTTCAAGAAGCTGCAGATGATATCAGTCAATGGTGTAACAGATGGAAAATCAAAATCAATGAAGAAAAGAGTCAAGCAATACTCCTTCAGAAGAGAAGACGATTCCATCGAAGATATCCATAGACAATAATGAAATTGAATGGAAGAATGAAGCTAAATACCTAGGGGTAATATTAAACAAAGGACTAACGTGGAAACAGCACTTTAAGTATGCAGTGGATAAAACGAATGTAGCTATGAAAAGACTATATCCGATTATAGGCAGAAGAAGCCAAATGAACAGAAACACGAAATTGAGGATCATAAAAGCAGTCGCCAGACCGCAGCTAACATATGGATCAACAGCATGGGGATATGCAGCGAGAACCCATATGAAGAGGATACAGAGTACAGAAAACAAATTTCTGAGTGGGCATTAGACGCCCCTTGGTTTGTTAGGAATGAATAAATCCGAAAAGACATAAAATG
Organism: Adalia bipunctata; assembly: GCA_910592335.1. NCBI lineage: Eukaryota > Metazoa > Arthropoda > Insecta > Coleoptera > Coccinellidae > Adalia > Adalia bipunctata. The sequence continues at coordinate 6,139,594 of OU342955.1, read as the reverse complement.
GGAGTCCCTCACTACATTCATCAAACGAAAAGCTGCAAAAGCCTATGAAAGAGATAGTGAACATCCAAATGACGACCTTAGAAGGTTAGTTGACTATGACCTCGCTGAAGATGAAAAAACAGCGAGAATTTACCGCAAAAGACCTAGAGACCAATTGCGAAAATGAAGATATAGAACTCCACACTTAATAAGAGATATCCAATTGAAGGATGTACACAAACACTCAGCATAAAAGAATGCGAAAGAGAAAATAACAGATGAGATGATGGAAGGTTTATAGGCTTATGCCCGGAGCCAACCGCAGGAGAGGTGTTTAGTCGGTAAGAATCCGACACTAACCAGAAAGACTGGGTGTCTGATGTAAGATTCACCTCTTCTAGAACAAAGAAAAAAAGGTCGTCAATATCGAAATCACCGATGGAACCAATCACAGCTCGTTAATTCACTTAGGTCAGCATATGCGTAAACACTCGATTCGTGATTTTGCGAAAGCTTCAGATCGTTTATTCAGCCGGGTGCATCCAAGTTGCATGTTTCACGAAATAAAGTTGTCTCCAGGATTAATTACCGATAATACTTTTCATTCCATTTGGCACTGTTGCCGCAACCTAAATTGCTTATAACTCAGCCAGAACACGCAGGTGATAAAATAACTGTCAATCCATCCTTGATAACCACGTCGATAATATCGCGATAGGTAATTATGAGCAATTTATCATTACGCCAGCCAGCGGGGGGCGTTCCACTCGGTGATATATTACTTGTAATGCATAATATGCCGGGATACAGAGTATATATTTAATAAAACAGCTTGTGCGAGCGCTATTGAATAATAATGTAATTTGTTGATGCCAAAGGTGACCCCACACCCGAGGGCCGGTTGATAATTATTCATTATAATGTTTACACGTATACGTTTTCTGTTCACGCCCACCTCACACCGCGGCCCATCTGAGACTGCTCTTCACCGTATAATCAATTCGCCTGAGACTCTTTATCAACCTGTCGGAATCGCACAGGTAATGAGGGTGAAGTCTGTTCAATATGCAAGCAACACGCACTCGGCGAGGCGTTTACTTCACGATCAACTCGAATCTGCCGTGCTGAATTGGATTTCGATGTAATGAATACTTGAGGTATGTAGTTTGTGAGATTAGGAGAAGACAGAGGCTTCTGGCGGCCTCGCTGAAGTGAGACGTCAGTTGTGGAGTGTAATTTCTGCTATTGATATGATTGCTGTATATTCTGCCTGATGTTGACGTTAAACGATTGCCCTAGGATGGGGTAATTTACATGGAGGAATGTGGACATTCCATATATCTTCCCGCTTTATCCTTCAGATCATGGGTGAAGTGCCTACATTCAACCCATAATTCGGAAAGCCTCTGGGATATTCTACACGATGAATGTTGTCAACTTTGAATAAGCCGGTTCACTGATCTTAATACGCTCGCGAAAAAAAGGACACAAAAAGATTTCCAGTAGAGATGGCTGCTTACCACAGGGATAAAGAGACTCGGTTCCTCAAAACTATGCATTCATTCAAACAATATAAACACATCGTTAGCAGTCTTGGTCTCCCCTATCAGCTCTCAACTCGTAGTGTAATGACAAAAGGAGTTCCTCAGGGTTCTTTACTGGGACCCCTAGTGTAGACATCCGTCGATCGCTAGGGGACCTGATTGTGACCTGCAGAGCTCTCCAAGGGATGCTGGTAGCTTGCCTCTATTGTTCAGCATGAATTCCTGAGCTCGTTCGCGCAAAATGAAGTAGGCATAACTACAAATTCACCTGTAGAGAAGAGCACTTCTCACCCAACGTGAACGGTTTTAAGAACTCTCTGGACGAGTGGCTCGTGTATGCTAATGTGTCAGTTTTTCTTTTGCTTCTGAACTCTTATATCTCATAATAATAATAATAACAGTTTGTGAAGGTGACTGAAAGACCAAACGCTATCCACGACGAAAAAAACGTTACAATGAAAGACTTTTCAATTCCTTTTGACCTTTTTCCAAACATAATCTGATTTCCATCCGTAATTTCCCAAGTGCTGAAACCAACCCTGAGCTCGAAGCACATGGGCATGACTTGCAATCGTCCATGTGGTGAGTAGCATTAATTGTTAAGATTATAACTCAAACTAATGAAAAAAACGATATGAAAATTGAGTTCAAAACAAAACCTAAATGAAACACTGGATTGGACTGATGTGAACATTTCATTGGTTCATTTACATCCCCACATCTAGTGATTGATAGGGTAGCCCATGAGGTCAAAGAGTCAAGCAATACTCCTTCAAAAGAGAAGACTGAAGATGGAATCGAAGATATCAATAGACAATAATGAATAAATCCGAAAAGACATAAAATGGGAGTCCCTCACTACATTCATCAAACGAAAAGCTGCAAAAGCCTATGAAAGAGATAGTGAACATCCAAATGACGACCTTAGAAGGTTAGTTGACTATGACCTCGCTGAAGATGAAAAAACAGCGAGAATTTACCGCAAAAGACCTAGAGACCAATTGCGAAAATGAAGATATAGAACTCCACACTTAATGAGAGATATCCAATTGAAGGATGTACACAAACACTCAGCATAAAAGAATGCGAAAGAGAAAATAACAGATGAGATGATGGAAGGTTTATAGGCTTATGCCCGGAACCAACCGCAGGAGAGGTGTTTAGTCGGTAAGAATCCGACACTACCCAGAAAGACTGGGTGTCTGATGTAAGATTCACCTCTTCTAGAACAAAAAAAAAACTCAGAATATCTTAGGAAGGTGCAGGTAACAAGAGAATCAACAGTCAGAGAGTCTGCTCCTCCCTGAACTACTACATCTCATCTGCGAACCTTCACAGTGATCAAGAAATTGATCACTTTTGCAACCCTGTTCTTATATTTCGCCATAAACTCTGTTTTCAAACGCGTGTGATCAATTCTCTGATTCTGTGGCGTGCCAAGATATTTGTAGGTATCTTCTGGTAACATATTGCTAATGTCCTGGAACCCCTCCTGAGTGTTCTCCACTTTACCCTTCTTGATGTTGATTACTGCGCATTTATCGAGACTAAAGGACATGCCAATGTCGATGCTGATGGTGCGTACTGAATCTATGAGGGAGTGGAGCTGGTTTTGGTTCTCACTAAAGAGTTTGAGATCGTCCATATACAACAGTTGGGATAGTTTTCTCGGGTTCCCCATTGCAAGTCTATACCCCTTGTTCGTGTTATTCAGAATTGTAGACAGGGTGTTCAGAGCCATACAGAACCACATCGGTGACAGTGCATCGCCTTGAAATATTCCTCTTGATATGTTTATGTTTCCAGAGTTGATGTTCTGAATTAGGATATTTGTTCTCCATGTACTCATAAGATGTTGTTATTATTATTTTTTTTAAACGTCCATGTGAGGGGAAAACCCTTTATTATAAACAGGAGACATGTTCTAATCAAGCCGTTATCATTTGTCGATTGATACTATTGAAGAGCTGTTTCGTGTTCTACCCCAGTAAATACTTTCTTCGTTGCTCAGCTCATAGCAATTTTAATCACAGTTATTGCCTGATAAGAAATAATCAAGTCCTTCGGCCCTAGTGATGTGTCCAAATTGAGGGGGACACCCATAAGCCAGCACGATATCAACGAACACATCTCATTTAAACCCCAGTCGTAATTCTTCAACACTCTTCGCCGAAGTGGTTGTAAATCTGGTTTGCGTTAGCCTGGAAGTTTATGGGAAGACCGGGCCAGCCTCGGCTGAGTGGCCTGCTTGATTTATAATGCTGGTCGAGATGAAGTATAAGTGTGTAATGGATGAACCGCTGGCATTAATCTACCCCGATGCTGCAATCTTAATGATTTGTAGCTTGTGGCCTGTACTGGATACGGGATTGGTGGCAAAGAGTTTGGCATGGTTTAGCATAATTCAAAACGGGCATGAGTTATGACAATGATGTTTGAATACATTGAATCGGTGTGGCTGATATCAGCCATCCATCTTGCTGCTGGTCATCAGAAAATGGAAACTTCGTGAATATGAATGTGATGGATTTATCCATTTATCCTTGCAACCTGTAATGATCAAGGGTGGATTCGGGAGGGGGGGGTACTGGGGTACCCCGGATAAAACTGTTTTTGTTAAGAAATATCGTGTTTGTAACATTTTTATTCCAATAAGGTTAGTAATTGAGTATTTCAAAGATAACGAAATGCAAGTCCACAGAGCAAGAGAGAGATGATGAATGAAGCTTAGGCCAAAACATCACAGTAATGAAAGATCCCTGAAAAGGACAACATTGCAAACATGCAGATCAAGGATATTTCACTCAAATAAAAATCTTTCGTACCTTAACTGCATATGTAGCTTTTCCTTCACTAGAGTGCGAGTTAGAATAAAGTTACACAAGTCAATAGAAGTGTCGACATTATCCATTCTTTTGTATTTACTGGTTAATCGATGCTTCAGGGTGAACATATCTCAACAACCAACAATTACTCCCAGTGGGTTAGGCTTCAGTAAAATTATACTTTGAACAATCGACGAGCATATGACCGATAATTCTTCTGATAATCGTACAAGCAGTCGACATAAATGCTGTGCTCAATAGGACTTGAACCAAATTATAGGTATCTGAGAGATACGATGCCTTAAAGCCTAAAGAGCGGTTTTCTTTGCCGATAGCCATTTAAGAATTTATACAAAAACTTAATTGATACGTCAGCCTCTTCTGGATTAATAACAGGAGTAGCAGCTATGGGTAGAGCATTAGTCATTAGAGATCATGCTATCAATCAACCTTAAGTACTTCGACAGGAAATGTCTTTCGCTGATAGACTGAGAGCAGTGAAGCGTTAATTTCACGTTGAATTTCATTTCTTAATGACGGCAGCCGTTCAAGGTATAAAAATTGTAATGACTAATCAAGAATTCTTGTAATTGGTCTCACACAGAATTTCCTGTGATTACACGAGCTTATTCACTCCTAGCCTAAGCATTTATGATTATTGCCATGTACCTCAACTTATCCGTTGAATTCAACGATGCTCGATCTAGACATCTTCCAACCTTAAGTCCGCCATTTTCAGATTTCGACACATACATGCCTAACTACAAGAATCGCAGGAAATTGGGAGAGAAATTGCTCAATGAATAATCTCCTGGGTCGAAAAAGAATGAGGGCATGTCCCCAAATTAATTGATCCGAGCGTTTGGACCGTTTTCATGGTGAAATAGAAGGGGAGAGTTCAAATTCCGACTGTTCTATTCCTGCACTTCCAAAAACAATCACTTCACACGTATATCCAGCGGACTCATTACAGGCCATTCGGTGCCGTCTGCAGCTTGATAAATGGCGCTATTCGTTGGCAAAGATTAGACCGTTTAAACGGACAACGGAACGTATTTATTAAAAATCCTCTGCGGAGACAGCAGACGTGTACGGTGGGCCAGATCTGCAATACTAAATCAACCTGATTTATAGTTGACGTTTTTATCTTTGCGCAGTGCAATTCCAGATGCAATTCTAAAATGGACGCGAATGACAAACGTCATAGCTAATGTCATTAGGCTGCCTCTCGTGTTTCTCGTGTTGATGGTGGTTCGGTTGGAAACATCGGGCGACATGGTATTCGGGTAGAGTATCAGAATACATGCAATGACATTACTATAATATCAAACTCAGAATATGTCAAAAGTGTCAGATATACATTCGAACATTGTTAGAAATAGCCAAAACTTATACTTCAACCGGTTCAGAATTCAGGAATCGAATTCGAAATTCAGAAATCCCATTTTAAAAGTCCGCCAAATTAATCTATCTATATATATATATAAAACAAAGTTGTTGGTTACACCATTTATAACTCGAGATCGGATGGACTGTTTGTTATGAAACTTCATTTATGGATTCGTCTACGGCCTGGTTATTATAAAATACATTAAAACTCTGAAAAATTCGATGAAAAATTTGTTTATGTAGGAAATGCTTTTCCTCGTTTTGAATAAGGCCACTAGGTGTCGCTACGGTTAATGGCTCTTATCTAGACACTGTAGCGTAGTCGTGAAGGTACTATATCTGATATTATCGCCACTAGATGGCGATGGTAATTACGATTTGGGAAATCCACCGTAAGTAGTTATCATCTAGGCGAAACAAAGTTCGCCGGGCCAGGTAGTTATCCATAAATGAATCGAGTGATGGTGAAGGACAAATATTCTTATTTATTTTATAGTTTATTTTCATTGTCAGTCTAAGAATTAGGGAAAGTTTTCCTTTTGATACCTACCGAATTACTTTCTCTTTCGTTGAAACATAAAGAGTTGTATGGTGATCTGTAAAATCTCACGATTCTGTGAAACTATTTCGAAAGTGAAGCGCACCCCAACAAATAAACATGTCTCCTAAAACCCACAAACAATCGTCACCCCTAAACACCTCCACGTGTCCACCACCGACATTTATTTCTTCATTATCAGACAAACCGAGATTTATATCGACAACAACCAGCGAAAATAATTAACTTTTCACGTCCTTCTTTGCCAACGGCCCTAAATATTTTCGCCCCTGTGACAAATTGCGTCACGCACCCTTTGACTGTACGAACTGCTATCGTTGACTGGAGACGTTGACAAAGTGTAGTTTGTTATGAGGGTGGCGGGGATTGATCGAGCGCTAACTCTGCCGATAAAACTGAATCGATATTTGAGGGGTTGTAGTTGCAAATAAAAGACGAGAGGTCATTATTTCCTAATTGGATAACATCTTCCATTTTCGTTGGTTTTTTTTTTGTTCTATATTATATAGAAAAGGTGAATCTTACATCAGACACCCAGTCTTTCTGGGAAGTGTCGGATTCTTACCGACTAAACACCTCTCCTGCGGTTGGTTCCGGGCATAAGCCTATAAACCTTCCATAATATTTTTGTTATTTTCTCTTTCGCATTCTTTTATGCTGAGTGTTTGTGTTCATCCTTCAACTGGATATCTCTCGCTGAGTGTGGAGTTTTATATCTTCATTTTCGCAATTGGTCTCTAGGTCTTTGCGGTAAATTCTCGCTGTTTTTTATCTTCGGCGAGGTCATAGTCAACTAACCTTTTAAGGTCGTCATTTGGATGTTCACTAGCTCTTTCATAGGCTTTTGCAGCATTTCGTTTGATGAATGTAGTAATGGACTCCCATTTTATGTCTTTTCGGATTCGCCCATCTCAGAAATTTGTTTTCTGTACTTTGTATCCTCTTTATATGGGTTCTCGCTGCATATCCCCATGCTGTTGATCCATATGTTAGCTGCAGCGGTCTATTGGCTGCTTTTATGATCCTCAATTTTGTGTTTTTGTTCATTTGACTTCTTCTGCCTATAATCGGGTATAATCTTTTCATTGCTACATTCGTATTATCCACTGCATACTTAATGTGCTGTTTCCACGTTAATCCTTTGTCTAATATTACTTCTAGGTATTTAGCTTCATTCTTTCATTCAATTCCATTTTTGTCTATGAATATCTTCGATTCCATCTTCAGTCACCTCTTTTGAAGGAGTATTGCTTGACTCTTTTTTCCATTGATTTTGATTTTCCATCTGTTACACCATTGACTGAAATCATCTGCAGCTTCTTGAAGTCTTTTGTGAATTATTTTTGTATTTCTGTGCCTAATTGCTATGACCGTATCGTTCGTGTATAGAGCAAGTAGGCATCTTGGATTGTTTGGAAAATCATGTATGTATATGTTATAGAGTATAGGTCCTAGTATGCATCCTTGGGAAACTCCTGCTTCTAAATATCTGAGTGGAATGAACGTCACCTATTTTCACACAGAAGTTCCTATCCCTCAAATAATTTCTTATTATTCTGCATAACTTTGGTGAATAACCTGCGGTTATCATTTTATATGCTAGTCCTTCATGCCATACTCTATCAAAAGCTCTGGTTGCATCTAGTAGTAGTAGTGGCTTGTTTATTCTGAAATCCTTCTGTGATATACTCAGTCATTCTTAGTAGCTGTTGTTCAGTTGAATGTTGTTTTCGGAACCCAAATTGTTCAGTCGGTATCGTCACCAGGGCTTCTGTTTCTTCATCAAGTCGTCTGGCTAAGACTCTCTCCATAATTTTTCCTAGGGCTGGGAGCAGGCTTATAGGTCTTTAGTTCTGTGGGAACTTTTTGTCTTTACTTGGTTTATTGAAAACAATCACTTCGGCAGATTTCCATCTTGTTGGAAAGTGCTATGTTCTCATCACGCCATTTGCTATGCTAGTGAGAGCTGCCTTTCCTTTCTTTGACATTTTCTTCAGCATGGGATTTGTAATTTTATCTTTTCCAGGAGCCTTTCTTGGTTTCAAGTTATTGAATATCTCCTTGATTTCTGCCGGAGATGTTGGGTGAGGGATTTTGTCATCCGGTGGTGATTCTTTCATTTCTTCTTCATTATCTTCAATTAATTCTTCCAGGTCCTCATCGTCTTCTTCACAATAATTTATTCTTGACTCCCTTTCTACAGTATCGGCAAGAGCGTTAGATTTATCGCTTTTTTTGTCAAATATTCTTCTTTTCCTGGCGTTATCTGTGCGAACGTGATGACTTCATCGATAACTTTCTCCTCCGCATTTGATCGGTGATTCCAATTTTCGTAGTTCCAATACTTCCAATGATCTCATTGTAATTATATACGGGGGGATTCAAACAAACATTCTTCGAATGCTATAATCACATCATTTTTTTATAGTATCCCCATGTCATTTGAGAAGTGGAACAACACGAATTCATTTATCATCCCTATCAAATGGATTTACTTTCCGCTTTTTGAGATCCCCAGTCGCCATAGCCGTCACGAAACAGAGTTTTTCAACGACGGCGATGACAGTGATGAAACGACGACGTCAAGTTTAGATTACTACAATGAGGGAAAAATATAAGCACCCGACCTCTTCTAATGACGCTATTAATTTCCTGTTTCAAAGCAATTACTTTCAGCTCATACTTTCGTTATTACAATACGTGGTCTGTTGTCAGCATGAAACTTCGACCCACAAACCAAAATTATAAGACTTCGTTGATCTCGAATTCTCTGCTTTCTCAATTTCAGTTCATCAAGTAATTTGTATATCTTGTAGTGAATTTTTGGGGGAAGGCTTCTTTAAAAATTTTCTTCAAAGTAAATTGGGAAACTTTCAATGACAGCCATAACAATGTGTAGGATTATATTATCATTCAATCAACAAGATTTTGTTCTTAAAAAGTTTATAATCAATATCCATCACACAATTAACGCATAATATCTGGATAAAAAATGAAAATATGAATATCGTTCTCAACAACGAAATATCTCTGGTCCTGTGAGGGCCGTCATTGTCCTATACCAGGGATCTCAATTGGAAATATCACAGTTCAACACCGATATTCTCCAGACAGACACTTAATAAAAGCTTCACGTTATGCCACGAACACACATATGACATCAGTAGCGTATCTGAAATTCAATGCATCAAAAAAAGTGGGACAGATCCAAATTTCTCCAAGCAGGCATGAAATGACGATTCATACTGTAACCAGGTGAACAGGAGTTTCCTACTCTTCCTCGTCAGTTTTTGATAAGCCCATTCACATCATACGCTCCATAAGGCGACAATGTTTTGTGAACAACTGTATCTTTCTCTTACTGACATCCGAATAATTCTTAATTCTTGGAATGATGCAATAATAAAAGATTGCTCCAAAGTGCATTCTGTATGACTACATTTAAGAGAAACAATCGTGGTGTCGTGACGCCACTGCAAACCCTCTTCACCTCTCCTTGTCAGCCGACTTGGCAGTATTGCATGCCGTTTTATTATGCATGCAAATCGTAAAATTGATAAAATGCAGATTCAATTTTTGCCCCAACCGGCTACTACTGACCGGCCAGCGTTTAAAACACGACGGGTATGTTAACCAGACAGGTAACTGACATACCGACTGCGTTCTAGTGACAGCTGACAGTAACAACTAGCTGTGTTCCGCCACATCGGATTTAAATCCATGATGATCGCGTCATTCGTGTTCAGGTCACTCCACGTCGTTATTGGATCTTTCATTACGTGGATGCCGTTATGGTTGACAAGCAGAAGGAATGGGAAATTGGATTTACGCATTGATTGAATGCGGTATGATGTTACCTTCCGCCTGAATATATCGATGAAGATACTCCCTCTACCTATACTCCAATCACTTTTATAGATTATTCCGGTTGGCCATGATATTCTGACACATTTCAAGGTGTATTTTTTTAAAATGTAAGGTTATAGTCATTTTTCAGCAGATAACGAAGCCACGTTGTCCTCTTCATATAGAGGTCGTAGTAATTACGTATTTATCAAAATGTTTAATTACTTTGGGAAAATATTATGTGAATTCGATAATTCCAAAGACCTTTTTTTATGTTGTGGTTTTCACAAGAAGGAATATCCTGTAATGTTCAGAGAACATCGTGAGAACCAAGGGCAAGCAGGTAGGAATTGGTGTTCTTGAATTTCTGGAGGTTATATGCCTCGGGGAACACCTCCCTAGGCAATGTGTTCCAAAGCCTCGCTGTTCGTTGGATGAACGAGTCTTTGAAGAGAGATGTTCTGCAGGTCTCCAAAGTTACCACGAAGGGGTGTGAAGACTTGCCGTTTTTTGTACAGAATCCAAGAGTTTTAGGGTTTGTTTAGGTGCAGCACTCCAATATGGGAACAGTATTCCAGGACAGGTCGAATCTGTGCCTCATAGATTATAAGCAGCTGACTTGAGGTGAAATAGCTCCCGACACGAAACAGAAAACCAAGTTTCTGGGATGCACTCTTAGCAATGGATCTCACGTGATTCTCCCAGGAAAGGTTACTGCCGACAGTAATGCCGAGCATCGAAATGGATGACTTCAATGGTATGGTTACTTCCGACAATTTTATGCTGGGCAAAGTAAGATCGGCTTTTCTAGAGAAAAGACATGCTTGTGTTTGGTTTGCGTTGAATTCTACCAAGTTATTAGATCCCATTCAAGAATTGTTGCCAAGTCCATATTCATGTTGTTAACATTTCTTTCTCGTTCGTTTCTGATTTGGCGGGCTGATGGTATTGAAGCCCTAGAAGAAAAGGCGATTTGGAGGGTACTATCATCCGCGAAGCTGTGCACTGGACACGAAGTTGCTTCCAGCAAATCGTTGATGTGAAGTAGAAATAGTGTTGGAGCCAGAATTGATCCCTGCGGAACACCAGCATTTATGAGTAGAGAGTCAGATGAAACTCCATCGACCACTACATGGAGAGATCTGTTTGAGAGAAAACAAGCTAGCAGAGAACATAGCTTTGGGGGCACGCCATAAGATGGAAGCTTGGCGAGGAGTCCCTGATGCCAGACTCGATCGAATGCCTTGGAAATATCCAGTGCTGGCGAATGTTGGAGAAACTTTTTTCTCTGTTAATACCGGAAATATTTCGCGTATATAAACATGGTTGGAGAATTCAGTTATGCTATTTTCTTGTACGGAAATCAAGAATCGAGTGTTGAAATTTTACTGCAAAATAATGGAGAGAATAGTCCGTTACTTTGTGATAGTTCATTCGGAAAAAGAATAAAAGTACTCGAATAACCCGACAGAAAAACTTCTAAACGAACAGGGGGACGAATGAAATTTCCCGCTTTTCAAAATTCTCAAGAAGTAAGAAGACATTTTAATACCTTTTTGCACAACTTTAAATACTCCAGTATAAGAATGTGGTAGAACCTACCACGAAACCTGAGTCACAGTTAAACCTAAAAGAACTTTCTCCATTCACAAAGTTGAAAGACTAAATAGAAATTTGCTCTGGCAACGCTCTGAGAATTATATATTGACATTGTCTATATTTCACGAGTGCCAACCTGCGTCGGTTTCAATTAAAAAAACTTGATAAACCTAAATCTTGGCAAATCGGGATACCCCATTTCCAAGGAAGCTTCCTTCCAACGACCAGATACCAGGACGCTATCAACAAGCATCCAGCAGAATCCATAGTAGCTGAATTTACCACTCAGTTTATCGGACAAATCGAATTGCGGTGAGTGCCAGTCATTGTTCAATCCAGTAAACCAACCGAAGGTTTTTTTCACCTATCGAAACTCAGTAAACAACCAGTCTGGGCATTAAGGTTAACACCTCTTCATTTCGGAAGAATCGCCTATTCAATAAACGACAAAGTCGATCCTCTGTTGGAAACGTTTCAAAGAGAAGCAATCAATGAGTCTCACAAACACCATTTTCAACGAAGTGCGATCACGGCACCCCGTCGTTTCCGTAGCCCGAGCCTGGCAGGGAACCCCAAGCTGTCACTCAGGCGCCCCCGCTAGCTGTCACTCACGAGCTCCGCCCAGCTCGTTCATGTTAACATGTGCTAATTACCCTTCCGATTTGACAATATTACTACGGAATGAAAATATGATATAAACGGCCGGGAGTGGAACGAACATTGATAGGTTGACGTGGAACAGATGTCTGGATGGTTTCAACAACGAGTCGAGGACCTAACCGACGTGTTGCGTGCCATTTTTATTATGGTGTCGGTTACGTGTCGAAGCCTGTGATTATCCTGTCAGCTGGAACGGATATAAAGATATCCTCTAGGTATGCCAAGATGAGTTGGATGATCTCAGCTCACGAGAGTCTTTCTTCGAGAAAAAGCTCTGAAGGACGAAAAAGAAATGGACACTTCGAGAGATTTTATTGGCATGTCTATTATAGAATGAATAATATACTTGTTACAACTTATTGATCCATATCCTTTATAACTTGTTGATCATACCTTGCCTTGAATGACACCAAAAGAATGTTGGAAAAAATTGGTTTGTGTTATCTGAACCGTTCTTGGATAATCTGGATGCTTCCCTGGATTTTTAATATCTCAGAATGGCTGAAATGAACTTTCAGATCTCTATACAAAGTAACAATGTTGTCAGAATGTTTATCAACTTTGTCAAGACTAAAATCTCTATGATGGAAAAACGTTCGATGTAGAGATATGTAATAATAAAATCCCACAAATGTGGGAGATAAAATTGAATTCTAAGAAGCACGAAATCATACATTTTATACGCACAGTTTCTATTTAATTCATTGTTACCGGTCCATATTGAAAATAAATGTCAATGAAATACAAAATTCGGATATTAATGATGCATATCGATACAAATCACGTATTAAATTGAAATTAATGAAATATAAGATGATCCTTAGCACTAAATAATCTGTTGCGATGTTTCTATTCAAACAATATTCTTTTGGAATTTCATAAACTCGACACTTCACGGTTATTATTATATTAATTCACCTAAACTCTTCACATAATCATCACGAGATCGAAAAAAAACACCTAAAATAATCACTTTGCGATTCTATAACAACATACCTCTAGAAATGATTTGTTATTTTGCGTAGGCCATTTGCATCACTCTGGTTATCGCTATACGCATGCGTCGTTCATGGGACTGACGTTGGAGACACAGAACAATATGAAGTTGAGATGGGTCGATTCATAGATCTCACGGTTTGTATTGCGCGCGATTGCGCACCGTTTTACCATTGTTTATAGGGAAAATCAACAATCTGGAATCGTCTTCACAAAAGCTCTGTGAAATATTATGGAGATGGGTTAGGTTAGGTCACTGACTTAGAATCCTAAGGCCTTGTTAATGGAGTTAAGTTAGGTTAGTGAAAAAACAAATTTTTATGAGATATTTTTGGTAAATTGAGGCAATATGAACAAGTTATTAGTGTTGACAAACTCATCTTCAGGAAAATCGAAGAAGTCACCAATTTTGATAAGAGAAATATGGCTTTACAAATGTAGAAATAATCGGACAAAACTAAGTGTTTTTGTTAAGAAATATCGCGTTTGTAAGAATCTCATTCAAATAAGGTTATTACTTACTTGAGTATTTCCTAAATGTATCAACTCAATTTCAATCGAGAAATATGAACATTGCATCAATTCCAGAGAATCGTATCAGGCACGTGTTTGTCCCATTTTTTTCAAATGGCTATATCTTTCAAACAGAGCCGAATTCGGGAAAATGGAAAATGAAAAAAAGGTTTCTTTTGGCCTCAAGAATCTACAGTTAGAATATATGTATAAGTAGACCCAACCTCTTTATTGGTTCTGCTTTGCTGATGGTTATAGAAGCCTCAGCCCTCACCTCCTCAGCCGCTGTTAAAGAGCGTATAGCTTCTTCGACATTGGCTACGATGTCTTCAACAAGCTTAGTTCTAATGCAGAAATGAAACATTAGTTGAAATTTCTCTTTGACCACGGCTAGAAAACTCGGAATAATATAGATTCGACAATGGTTGACTTTATAATCGAAGCCTCTTCAGTCAAAATGATCACGAGACTCCTCTGCATGATAGATTATGACAGATCGGGATTTGGAGGTCACTGTTGTGAAGACACATCGGTCTACTCGCGTCTCTCGTACAGTGCAATCAGCCAGTCGTCACGGATTCGCCATTATCGATTTATCTGCATCAATCACAACGAAATCCATCCTCTCCAGCCCTCTGGAAAGCCAAGCCGGTGAATAATACGCCGCAGCAACAACGTAAAAAGAGACATATCAGATATCATCTCCTATAAAAGGAGAGCCTCCGGGAACATCGATTCTCGTCCCCTGCAGCGATTAGATTTGTCCGACAAGCGACCGGACCCCGGCCGAGGACCACGTTGCGGTTGTCGTATCAATAAGGTGCCGAACCGGAGATTTATGGCGGCAATTTAATCGGGACGACCGCCGTTCAGCGATAAATTTCCTCTTCGGACCCGAAGTGCGGACAGTGTCGAACTGGCTTTTCGTAGAAAATTGGAATTTTCCGATTCTGAGATACGGCACGATGCTGTGCCGAATGGGTTGGACGTGAGCAAGTCTGTTAGGTGGGAGAAGTGGAGCTTCGAAGAAGAGCGGGAAGAACTGGGGTCGATTTTATATTGAATAACCTAAGACTAAGTGGAGGGAAGGTTCTGCGGATTTATGGACTTCCAAAAGTTCACAAAGACGGTGTGCCATTAAGACTTAAGTGAGCCCCATCGCAAGATCTGATCTGGCGAGGATGCTTACAATCATTGAGGCCTCACGTGGGAACAAAGAGGCTGGAGAATTTCAGAATCCTTGAATAATCGAGTATTCGTCCTCAAGATGGCACCAGTCTCGATAACTCTTATGCGTTAGAGAAAATTGAGGTTCAAGTCCAGGAATGCCATTGTTACAATGTGCCAGTATCTTCTGAACAAAATCGGTTCGACACGAACACTGTGTCGAATCGAATCGAGCTATTTCCGGAGAAATGCGTTTTTTACCATCCAAGTTCCGCTATAGCTGCTTTCTGTATGGAAAAATTCATAAGAAATTTCAAGTTATTTTGATGTAACATTTTTCAGTTTTGGTTGGAAAATTCTCATTGAGCGGGAAAATTCGAAAAAAAAATCGAAAATAGAGCTCCGCTGAAACAAGAATAACTTCGAGGTTTTTGGATGGAAAATTTTCATTTTTGGGATTTTTCAAGATGTAAGATTGATGTATCCACTTTAAAAATCGAAATCGCGATTCATGATACAGGGGGTGAAAAAATCGCTTTCAAAGTTAGGGATGACCAAATCGTGAAAAATCAATTTTTTCAAATTAGAACCCAATTTTTTTATGGCAGATATTGAATCTACGTTAAAAAATAATGTGAGTGAATGCATCACACCCTAGCCCTAAAGTGGATATTTTCTGAGTTATTCACAAAAAACTGTTTTTCGTCTTGAATTTTCAGCTATTTCTTTTCCCTTCACGCCAAAAAGATGAAATTTTCAGGAACTGTTACTTAAACCATGTTCTAGATTTTACTACCCTAATATGCAAGAGAAAAAAGTTACAGGTTGTGCCTAAATAGATGGCGAATTTGGATTCGAATTTGTATCGGAAACCTCTTTATTTCAACTAATCGGCCATCGGTTTTCTCTCCAGTGATAAATAAATAATTCCTTATGAACCATATGCAAAAACTTACCATGTTTTACATTCTTTTTTTTTAATGATAGATATCATTAATTACATATGCCAAATTCCTCTTTATTCAGTAGCATAAACACAAAATGCACATCATACAATTACAACGAGTACATCAAAAGATATGGCAGGTTGAAGTGTTGAAGATGAAACCGTGAAACAAATTTCTACCCGGGCGAAGCTGGGACGGCCTGCTTGTTATAAATAATCTCGTCTGACCACCGGCTCAATCAACAAAATTGTTGAAAATCAACAGAGTACGACTCTGCCTTCTGGGATATATAACATGGCAGTCCCGAACCTTAAAAGGATTTGGTTTCTGCTACCTTAATTAGCTCTGTGTTGATTCTTCCTCGACCGCACACACCTCTATCAAAGGAGGGGATGTTGCTCTCTAATTAAATATCGTGTCGACACTATCGAAGGTGGCTATAAATTAAGCCAAGATCACGCGAAGGATTCCAAAGGGAAGACACGATACCAGTCAATTGTATCACCATCTGTGGAAAATATTCCACATCAAATATAACCTCTTTGCAGAATTTCGAAAATTTAAATCTCGAAAAGGAAAAAAAATAGTTACTGTGAGTTTGCTCTGCGATTTCAGAGTACGTTGGTAGCTCCTCTTTCGTATAATTTCTGGCTCTTCTCAGGTCGACTGTCTGAGTACTATATCCGCAACGCAAGTTTTCTTTGTCAATTTGTCAATTCTTACTGAACAGAAATGTCAAATCACAGTTATCCCTATCGAATATTCTATCACTCTATAAACACCCGATAGTTTCTATTCATTATTCCATTGTGTATTTTCAATATCGAAGCGCCAAACAACGGAAAATGCATCAATATAATAAAGGAATTTTCGATTAATTCAAATAATTTTCCCTACACGATAAATTTTCATTATTCTGTATCGCCGGATAACTCTATTTCCAATAATTTCCCATTGTTATCCCGACAACCTGATCATGAATAATGTAAATGAAAAATGAATAATGATTTCATTAACTCGCACTCATCTACATGCAAATATATATATAGCACGCTATTCGTATAATGTCTCACGTTATAATTTCTGTCGTAAAAATGGCAAATAATGATTGCAGCGAATTTTATTGCACACGATATGGATCGCATTAGCATCCATAAATAATAAAGATAACAGTGACGTGAAATCATTGCCATTTGGGCTTTTTATTAATAAAACACGCACATCACAAACTAGAGCCCCTCCGAATTTACATAATACTCCGCTTTAACATTTCCTTTAATTAAGTTACCATATGCGACACATGCGAATATTGTACTAAATGAAGTTGTTTGAATTCCTCCCGGTTCATATGGAACGTGGCTGTCATGCGATAATGTGAACAGGTTGACGTTTGTTGATTGTAGAATAGGCCCTGATAAATAACTCTCATATAGGTGGTATTCTACTGAAGGAAAATAACCTGATATCAGCGATTTTCATCGCCAGTAACGCTCTCTCTCTCAAGAATAAATTAACGGAATTCAACACAGAGGTTGAAATTAAGAGATACTCCACTCATAGCCAATCAACAACAAACAGTTTGTAACAGGTGAACTTTTCGTTTTCACTTGAAATGATCGAATTCCTCATCATTCATTATTTTATCTAAATGTTAGATATTCAGGTTCAGATTCACTGCATTGAACAATTCTGACATCAGCTTTGTTATTCAATATCTATACTATATACTAAAATGGTAACTCGGTGGACCGGCCCGAGGGAATCTGTCGAAAAGTGGGTCCAGAAGAATTTTAAAATCGATTCGATTCTCTAGGCGAAGGGGAAGTATGTTTTTTAAATTCGCGAATATCGCGAAAAAATCCGACAAAAAGGGCCATTTGGAACTCGATAAAACTTTTTTCATAGATATCCTGGCCGTGATGTGAATATACGGATCGAAAGAGGAAGAGTCTATGCAAAATTGCTTGGTATTCATATTTTCTATCATTTCCCCATTTCTTCAGGAAAAGTGATCAAACTTCGACATTTCGTTAATAAAATCACCCGAGTTCTATACCGAACTACTCAAAAGGTAGATCTGCGGGCCCATACTAGTATTGTACTAATCTCTTTGCTCGATGTTGACAAACCTACATGGGAGAAGAAGCTCTCATGGCTATCTTTGACAAGGCGCCTTCATTATTCATAAGGTGATGAGAATTTTAACTGTTACGAATATTCATTAACGGAAATTGAAAAAGAAAATTCAGAATACTCGGCTTCCTGGTTGATTTTATTATTCGTTATACCCAAGCCTTTTATTTTCATTTCAGGACATTTTTCCGAAATCAATCTTCCGTATCCTGAGAGACTGGGAAGAGTGCTTCCAATTAATTCTCGATTGCTTGCGACGGGTCTATCGTTTGTCAAATGTTCCACGCCGAAAACGACCACTCCGCTTTTTCATTAGCTAAAATATCGGAAATGTCAGAATAAAGTGGCAAGCCTGAGGCGAGACGCAATTTCCTCACGAAGCATTTACATTCTGACATCAACAGATGCAGAAAGAAATGGAACATATCTTGGGGGCAATAAAACTTTGTTGACAGGTCCAAATTAAAAATACCGTGGCGAACGTTCACTACCCGCTGAAATTTTTCAAATTATGAGCCCCTTTTTACGTCACCACATATGACAGATTAATCTAAATCAAATTTCGGAGTACCTGACGGGTCTGATGGAATATGCTTGATTTTGAGAGGACAAAATTTCGATTTAACTCTTGCGACTGCAAAGGAAAAAGTTTAGAAGTGGTTTATAACTTCCTTATGAAACATGTCTTTTACATGAGGTTTTTTGACAGTGGTATTGTGTGGGATGCTATTAAGTTCTTAGATCAGACATAAACGTTTTGATATTAGGACGCCTTCTCGCCTCATAAATACCTAATAAAAATGGTAAAAGTCAGGAGCTTTTGAGCGCTCGTTCTTCCAACTTGTAGGTAGATTCAAACAAGTCTCTCCATGATAATTTGTCAATGTTTCCTAAACAGAAATGTCAAAACAACATGGCTTCTACCTTCTGTCAAATCACAGTTATCCTGTAATAAATTGAAATATTTTGGTTGACCAGTGTAGACTTCTGAAATTTATATTCACGGCTCCAAAAATTACTTTGTCGCTATCGGTATGGTACAGGGTGTTGGCGAGACGATAACGATTGAAATTGATTTTCGCCTTTCGGTTCCAGTTTCTCATGGGACTCAGACGATATCAGAAAATCGTTCCACGAAATCGGTTGCAATAAATGCGTACGATAGCAGAAAAATCCGAGGGTAAAACTGTGGGATTTGCAACGTGGCAGTACCCGAAACTTTCAAGGGAAACTGCGTCATCCTTTCAGAACCCACCCACGGGAGGTGGGAAGAAGAAAAATCTTTAGTTTGTTTGGATTTTAAAAAAGAACGAAGGAATTTTTAATTTGCTTTGGAGACGAAAAAGGCAGTAACGGGAGAAGCCTTAAACGGGAAGTTTCTCAGTTGACTCGGGAAACGGTTCGGAAATCGGAAGTGTACTGTTTAATATGCGAACAGCGAATTAGTGACGTGTTTATGTGTTTCTCAGGATATCTTCATCATCCTTAGGATTACCTGCACGAGGAGAAAGGTCAGGTATTTTTTTTAGTGTATGCTTAGCTTGTTTGAGTATTGGTTGAAAGCTGCATGCAAGGCCAGATATCTTTTAAAGTCCAGAGTCCCGACATCTACAAGTCTGTCTTTGAATTGTATTGTTTTTGAGATCTCTCTTAAGTAAGTAAGAAATTTAGGTTGTATTATTGTGCGATCACCCCATGTTTACGGTTTTAGGTTATTTTAACAAACCCCCAAGTTATGATAATTTGAATATGCTTTCACAATTGGAATTTGTTCTGATGATTTGATTTGGTTTCAATAATTCAATTTTGTATTGCAATTTGAAGTTGATGTAATAATTTGATTTGGTTTTGTTAAGTTCATTTGATTTGAGAAATTGACCGAATATTTTGATAATTTAGTTTGTTGACGTGATTGAATTATAAATAGCGTGTGTGAAATTGTTTATTCTACTTTGGTCCTAATAAATATAAGTCTCAAATTTGAATACGAAAGTTTCATTTACCATCCCTCTACCTGGAGAATTATTATAGATACTGAGTCCCAACCCTAGTGCGTTGGGGCGTACCCACACTTTCTCCCTTCACGGAGAAAGATCTTCAAAATTTAAAATAACGTCTTTTCTTTTTCTTTAAGTGATAGCATGGTTATTGGTGGAAAGCCGCTATTCTGTCGAATCACAAAGGGGGTGCTTTTTACAATCCCTATCAAAAATTGTATCACCCAAAGAAAACATCTGATATACTTACTTATGAATATCACAATTATTATATGATATGAGTCATCGAATAATTGAATTTCAAATCAGTGAAAGAATAGAAGTTCTTTAGACATCGATCTTCAAAAATCTCATTTTCCTCTCCCACTATTTCTCTGGATACCTTCACGTTTTTCTGTTGAATACGTGAGAAATTCTATTCCAGCGAGCTGCATCTCGCTCTCATCCATTAAGCTGGATACAAATGGGGCAGATGAACGTTTCTTTCAGATGGGTGTATCAGTCAGCCTTCCTGACTTCCCCAAAACGTGTCGGAAGGGTGATTTTTCACAGTCGCACAGCGCTCGGGTGGAGGGTTTGAAGACATATGGGCCCATCACTCTGCGAGACTGTCAGACGATATTTCTATCTTGTCGACCCGTTCCATAAAACCGTTTGAGTTTGTGTTTGCCGTTCGCACTGATTTACACGATGGAGACAAATGAGATCTTTCAATGCTGCTATTCATCCTCGGTAAATTAATTAACACGTCGTGGTTCCGGAATGATGGCAAATTAATGGAAGTGAACTTCCGAATGGGAGGATTTTTAGACTGATATGGTTTCCGAAAAATTATTTTTTATTGATTTTATGAGGAATTCATGAACTGGCAAGTATATTATGTACTTAAAAGTTAGAGTCATCTATTGAAAAAGTTGTCAACCCAAGAATTTAGGTCAAGTTTGGGAGATTCATCTGGTTTTTTTGAGACAATAACCATGTCCTGTGAACCTTCATTCAACTTCTCAGTATAAGCTCATGAAACTAAATATATGGTGACACATTTATTGCAGAACAAGTTGCATTAGGGAACACATGCAATACATCGGAATACCCCAAGTCCAAAGCTTCTCTCATTGGTCGTCTGTAGATTCAAGAAATAGTTTTTTTCCCACTATAGTCAAAAATGGCAAATGATTGAAATTTTTCTGAATACCTTACCATTGAACAAGATGGAAGGGAGTACAGGTCTATGTGAATAATTGAATAATTTTGTTAAGGTGCATTTATTTACAAAACTATCAGTCAAAATTTCTTCAATCCACTTAAGAAATCATTATGTTTCCGGAACTCATATGGCTGACTATTTAACATCACGAATTCAAAATACAGGGTCTTTCACGAGGAACCTCACCCATATTTATACGGGAAACTACTGAACGTATTTTCATGAAATTCAGCACTCATAAGTATTTCACGATTCTGATGAAATCTAAAATATTTTCAAGGCATGAGCACCTCCGGTTTTTCCGGAAATGACGTCAACTTCCGTTTTTCAAATTAGAACACCATTTTTTTATTGCAGAAATAGATTCCTTAGAAAATTTCAAGTTATTTTGATGTAACAGTTTTCAGTTTTGGTTGGAAAATTCTCTCTGAGCGGGAAAATTCGAAAAAAAAATCGAAAATAGAGCTCCGCTGAAACAAGAATAACTTCGAGGTTTTTGGATGGAAAATTTTCATTTTTGGGATATTTCAAGATGTAAGATTGATGTATCCACTTTAAAAATCGAAATCGCGATTCAATATCTGCCATAAAAAATGGGGTTTTAATTTGAAAAAATTGATTTTTCACGATTTTGTCATCCCTAACTTTGAAAGCGCTGTTTTCACCCCCTGTATCATGAATCGCGATTTCGATTTTCAAAGTGGATACATCAATCTTACATCTTGAAAAATCCCAAAAATAAAAATTTTCCATCCAAAAACCTCGAAGTTATTCTTGTTTCAGCGGAGCTCTATTTTCGATATTTTTTTCGAATTTTCCCGCTCAGAGAGAATTTTCCAACCAAAACTGAAAAATGTTACATCAAAATAACTTGAAATTTTCTAAGGAATCTATTTCTGCAATAAAAAAATGGTGTTCTAATTTGAAAAACGGAAGTTGACGTCATTTCCGGAAAAACCGGAGGTGCTCATGCCTTGAAAATATTTTAGATTTCATCAGCATCGTGAAATACTTATAAGTGCTGAATTTCATGAAAATACGTTCAGTAGTTTCCCGTATAAATATGGGTGAGGTTCCTCGTGAAAGACCCTGTATAATAATATAATTTTTTGAAAATCTGAACAATTTCCTCAATCATCACCAACATGATGAAAAGGTTCACTGATATTCAATCTAGATACATTGCGCTTGTAGTAAATCAATTCGTCGATATCGTGCATGATTATCTCTCTTTGGTTCTCATCAAATTTTCTAATTTTTTTGGCGAGTAGTTGACAAAACAGATCCACCTCGTCACCCTCAATCGGCTGACATTCCGAGATACTCTGGGAAGCATTCATAGATGCATTGATGTCCTCTCGTACTTCCGTCGTCTCAGAGGATTGATTTTGATTGAACTTTGGAGGAATTGATGAAATGGTGTTGTCAAGCAGGATGTTCTGTTCTATGAACTCCATTTCCTGAAAATCAAATATTAATAAACTCCATTCATTCGAGAAATAATATCTACCAAATTTCCTATTTTTGATGCGTGATCTAGCAGAAAAATTCCGACTTCGCCAATGAGTTCTATCTAGATTCTAGATGAATGCATGAAGAACGCATCACTTAATTTTCGCGAACCAACTACATATTGACAATGTGTTCACGAGGAAAAACGAACTCGAAAACAAGGTATTCATTTTTTCCCTATTGCTCCAATGGTTGCAGAGATGTAATTCAAAGACATCGAATTTTGGCTACCTTGTATATTCAACTTGATATTTCTGGGTCCATGGAAATAT
This sequence comes from Adalia bipunctata, assembly GCA_910592335.1. Taxonomy (NCBI): domain Eukaryota; kingdom Metazoa; phylum Arthropoda; class Insecta; order Coleoptera; family Coccinellidae; genus Adalia; species Adalia bipunctata. The sequence goes on along the minus strand of OU342955.1, from coordinate 6,116,449 downwards.
TTATTGATATTTGGAAAAGCTATGATTTAAATGAATCAATAGAAGATAGGTATCGAAATAATACACTGCGCAAAAAAATTAACGCACATTCTGCAAATCTCAATTTTAATGAAAGTTAACTCTAAATTGACAATATAACTTATTTTTTATGTTCTCTCGGGAAGGTTTTGAACGAAACAAGACACATTAAAAGGAAGAAAAATTCAGGATTTCACCGAATCTTATGTGAAAGAGAATTTTCGAAATACTGATAAGTGATTTAATACTTGGTATTTCCACCCCTTGCGTTAATTACAGCTCGGCAACGACGGTTCATACTCAAAATGAGTGATCTTAAAATGTCCTGATCTAATCCTTCCCAGATTTCTCCGAGTTGGATTCCTAAGTCATTAAGAGTAGCTGGATGATTTTCTGAACTTCTCAGCCTTCTATTGAGGTTGTCCCAAACCTACTCAATCGGATTGAGATCTGGACTTCTTGCTATCCATTCCATTCGAGAGACTTCAAGGTACTCCTGAACGATGCGCGCACGATGGGGTCTGGCATTATCGTCCATAAAAATGAAATTTTCACCAATGTATGGGGCAAATGGCACTACATGCTCTTCAAGAATGTTCCTTATATACTTATTAGCATTCATAGCTCCATTATTAACGACCACTAGGTCTGTGCGAGCAGTCAAAGATATTCCACCCCATACCATAATCGATCCTCCTCCGAAACCAGTAGTATTCAGGAAATTGTACTGAGCATATCTTCCATGTGGACGTCTGTATACAAGGGAACGTCGATCACAATGGTAGAGGCAGAATCTAGACTCATCTACGAAGAGAACTCTTTCCCAATCGGCCTCTTCCCAATGGATATGCTCTCTCGCAAAATCCAAACGCGCCCTTCGATGAGCTGGGGTAAGAGCTGGGCCTCTTGCCGCGACACGAGGCCTTAAATCATATTCTCTGAGGCGATTTCTTATTGTCTGAGTGCTAATTTGCACCTCATGAGTTTGCACAAGCTGATTTTGAAGGAGGCGAGCGGTTGCAAACCGTTGTCTCAAAGAAGAAACTCTCAAGTAACGTTCTTGAATGGCATTTGTTACCCGTGGTCTACCCTGTCCTGGTCTTCGGACATTCATACCTGTATCCCTGAATCGCTGCAACATTCTGGACACACTTGTATGGGAAACTCCAAACCTTTCTGCAATTCTTGTGTATGTCCACCCCTCTTCTCGCAAAACTACCGCTTGGGCACATTCCTCTTCGGTCAAATTGCGTGTTTCGCGTTGCATAGCGATCGAGTGTAGAAAATCAAACGAAAGAAAAACTATTGATCACTAGACTTGATCGAGAACAACTGATTTTAGAATGGAGCCAATACATTCAAAATCTGATAATACATATCATCTTTTTTTATTCCTGCTGGGAGAAAACATCTGTATTGAAGAAAAACGTTGAAAGTGGATAACATATGCATTCATAATTCTGATAAAAATAATTATCATTGAAAACACCTTCAGTTGTAGAATAAATTTGAGATTTCCATAATGTGCGTCAATTTTTTTGCGCAGTGTATAAGAATAATGTTTCACTCACCCCTATGTCAATCTTTACAACAGGGCTGGTTTTATCATAAATTGGACCAAGAAATGAATCCATGATATCGAATGCAAACCAAGATGGTCGGTAAATGTCGATTGCCGGTACTCCAGAACGTGCAGAGTCCTTTATTTTCCTTTTGCATAGACGGTATGTGCTCATCAAACACTCTTTCTTCTTCTTCAACTCATCGATAGTGTAAAGCATTCCCATATCTTTATTTATAGCATTCCAGGCGCTAGTTACTACATGTTTTTGTTTGTGCTCCTTCCTTTTTGGGTCCCATATAACTGGATGAGCGCGATAACATTCAAGAAATTCCCTAACCTCTGAATTGGACCATGCGGACGGCGTAGTTGACGACGACATCACATACATACGCACTTCACCAACGTTGTAACAAGACTGAGCCACTCGCCAACGCCCAATGGCCCAATGCGTAGATGAATCGCCAACAAACGTGTAGTTTCCTCTCGTCAAATCGATAGCCGACACGAGAGGGCCAACGTTCGTGCCAAGGTTGGGGCTTGATTACGATAGGAACACGCGGGATGGCAGCACCGAGTTCAGTTTCCACGCTCGATCGGCCTTGCTCATTTATGGGGGAATACGGATCGACTCGACACACGGTGGCTGCACTGGCACGAGCAAAACTGCTTTGTTGTCGCTGCTTCCTTCATTCTCATTCCAGAATATTGGTAGAAATTGGTTTTATATACACTGTAAAAAGATTTACAGAAGGAATCATTTATTATTTTGGGTAGGAAACCACAGCGGTATTCCATTTTATGGCATCGTTCCTGGATTGCTTCGGATTAGTGTACTGTATAATGCTATTCCCTGCACGAGTCAATTATATAATACACTTTTTTATTGTTCACAATCACTTTAAGGATTATCTTCTTGAATGGGGATCTAATAACTGGGTAGAATTCAACGCAAACAAAACATAAGCATGTCTTTTCTCTAGAAAAGCCGATCTTACTGTGCCCAGCATAAAATTGTCGGGAGTGACCATACCAGTGAAGTCATCCATTTCGATGCTTGGCATTACTGTCGGCAGTAACCTTTCCTGGGAGAATCACGTGAGATCCATTGCTAAAAGTGCATCCCAAAAACTTGGTTTTCTGTTTCGTGCCAGGAGCTATTTCACCCCAGGTCAGCTGCTTATGATCTATAAGGCACAGATTCGACCTGTCCTGGAAAACTGTTCCCATATTTGGAGTGGAGCTGAATTATCAGCAATCGTTCCCCCTCTGGCAGTCTCTTCCAGACTAACCCGTCAAGTTAAGTCTTCACACCCCTTCGTGGTAACTTTGGAGACCTGCAGAACATCTCTCTTCAAAGACTCGTTCATCCAACGAACAGCGAGGCTTTGGAACATATTGCCTAGGGAGGTGTTCCCCGAGGCATATAACCTCCAGAAATTCAAGAAGAACACCAATTCCTACCTGCTTGTCCTTGGTTCTCACGATGTTCTCTGAACATTACAAAATATTCCTTTTCGTGAAAACCACAACATAAAAAAAAATTCACCACCGGGATCCCTCTGGACCCCGCTGGACCATGATTCCAACAGAAACTTCTTTGCAGCAGTTCAGTTCATCCTTTTCTTCTTTCCGTTACCGAAATTCAGTACTTCGACAACTGATTGACAATAGATATCATATCGGGATCTGGTACACTTCGATGAAGTTGAAATTAACATTAAATCAAATCGATTTATCATATACCCGCGTTCATTGAAATTGGTGTTGGCTCACCAGGGTACAATATCTCCAAATTCATGGCTGATATTGTGAGTAGTATCTTACCTTCGTTTAATTTTAATGTTGAAAATTCATTTGAATTAGTGGGTCTACTTGGGGATATCAGAGTTCCTGAAAATTACATCATGGTATCATCCGATGCACAGAGCCTATTCACTAATGTGAAACAACATCTCTTGAACATGATACTTTTCCGGGAAAAGTATCATACACACTGCTAGCTTAGAGGTCAGAGCTCCCGTCTGGAAAGTGGGAAGACGTAGGTTCGATTCCTGCGCGGTGTGTAACTCTTTCCGGAATTTCAAAAAATTGTCTGCATGCCGTTAACTCTTCCTCTACTCCGTGCTTGCATTTTGATGTCTTTCCATCCCAGATCCGAATATTCATATCCGCCAGACAGGGACATAAATAACGGATCGGAAACGTTAATATGAAATATTCGCACCGTAGAATCTGCCGACTTGCCCTAAATCTTCGGTTAAAACGCACGGACTGGTGCTCATTTATCATTCGCCACCGAAGCGCAAATGATAAATTACTCGCCACGCCATCATTAATAATGATTTCCCAGGCGATTTTTACACATAAATTGTGATACTATAGCTGAATTTATGCCGCCATTGTGTATCTATCTACTTTTACACCGAAAAGATTTACGACCCTTCTCGAGTGCGGCATTCTAAATTATTACAAATGAATATTTCTTTCCCGAGAGACTGCTGGGGGTCAGAAGCTGTTCGGCAAGACGGTCAGATATGTCTGAATCATCGTCATACTACGACTCCACTTAATGCTTGGATGGGGAGTGACTGGGGCCTTTTTCATCAGTAAAATCAACTAGATCAACCTCTTCTGTGAAATTTGTCTGATTTGAAATGATCCTTTTATCCACCATTCTCTTACTTCACAGCAAGGATGGAGAACATCTCTAATTCTAATCTTTCAAATTCGTCAAACAAAGAACAATTGTTACCTAACGGTTCTGTAGCATGGGAATGAGAATGTTTTTGTGATATTGAGTATAAATAAAAATATGCTTTCTAAACAGTCAGAGACAGAACGAAAAGCAGCCATTCTTATTAATATATCTCTGAAGATAAAATGAAGAAAGAAGAACAAGATTTTGCAGAAGAAGTAACAGAACAACTCAATCAACAAAAACAAGAAGAAAAAAATCAATATATTCAAACGAAACAAAAGGGGAAAAATAAAATATTAATGAAAGAGATTTATAGAAATACCGAAGATTGCCTGATATTGATGATGAGAACTCCCTGGTATTTCATTAATTTCCCCTCAAAGTCTTGTTGTTGTGGCCTTTGTGGACAAAAAATATCAGATAATTCTACAAGAGATAAGTTGAGGATTCAAGTCAAGGACTGCCAAAAATTCTTCGAACAAGAAAATCTGATAGGGCGGAGACAGTCACGCTGTTAGCAGCAGACCCGTTAGCCCCTCCACTTATCTGCCATCCCGGTCAATATAAATTTTCGTATATTCGTCCGTCGTGTCATATGGAATGGGGCATTTTTCTGGGATCCTAATGGTTATTGCTTTCCGCCGGAACGGTCATATTGCGTTTCATCTAATGCAATGTGTGTCTGCTATACATCAACCGATATGTGCTGCGTCCGACCAACTCCTGAAACTTTTCCGTTTTGAGGCCCAGGCTAGTGGTAAACCAGAAAGCAAGTTTCATTGAAAAGAGCTGAGCGATTTATTCGTCAGCACCAAGTTTACAGTTTTTCCATTTCTAAGAGTGTTAGTAATCTACACTACAATAAGATCACTTCACCTGAATTGTGTTTACACAGTCACGGCACTCAAGTCTTTGGAACAGTCTGCTCCCAGCGTTACAAGGAAGCTCTCTGGTTATGACTACCATTTTTCTGTTCTCAGAACTGAATACAACTGAAAACAACTTTGATATAAACATAGTTGGAAGATTCAGTTATGCTATTTTCTTGTACGGAAATCGAGAATGTTACTCAATAATGATGGACAGATTGACAGAATAGTCCGTTACTTTGTCCGTTCGCAAAAATAATAAAAGTACTCTAATAACCCAACAGAAAGACTTCTAAACGAACTGATCAGACGGATCTATGGAATTACCCACTTTTCGAAATTCTCAAGAAATGTGCCTGAAGAAGACTTTCAAATATCTTTTTGCATAACTTGAAATACCCCAGTATGAAAATGATGAAGTACTACGAAACCTGTGTCACAGTTAAACCTCAAAAAACTAACTCCATTTACAAAGTTTAGAAAGAATAAATAGAAATTAGCATTGGCAACGTCTCTATTAATCATTCGACATTTAACGAGTGCCCACCTGCTTCAGTTTTAAGTAAAAAAACTTGATAAACCTTAATCATGGCCAACCGGGATACATTAAAAAAGTGAATGGAGTATAGTCAATAATCTCATTAGAAAGATACCCTGGCGTATTTCTGAGTGAATAAGACATCGAATTATGAATTTCGCTGACTTTTTTTCATAATTATTTTTTGACGTTTCTCGAAACCAAAAAGGAATCTTCAATTTCAGTAATTCATATACTTTCTAGCCAATCAAAACATTCGATTTGACGCGTCTGTTGTAAATTTTCAAGAAATTCGTAAAATGAATAACAAACGTTTTAGTGAATGATCATTGCATGTTAGAATACCAACATAAGCAGCGCGTCGATTTGAAATCAATTCCAATTATTTTGCGACGAGAGGGGCTACAAATTGGAAGAGAAGACATCAACAACAAAACAAGCCGTTATTTTGAAGGACTAAAGGTTCAATATGAAGAAACAGAATGGAGAAGACAATGTGGAATAAAACCGCAAAATTAATGCAAATGTTGTATGTACTACGACCAATTAAATAGAAGATTCGACCCATTCAATGATATCGAATTCAAATCCACCAGATATGCTAAAAACACCAAGCGTAAGTTATTACAGAAAGAGCTCTAAAATAGGAAATAAAGTTCTGCAAGTTTGAGCGAAGGAGAAATCTTGGACATGATTTATTTATTTTTATTTATCGTATGGCCCTGACACATAAATAATAGAAATTTTAACAAAGAGTATAGAACATTACTAGAATACAAAGTACAATACAAAACAGGATATATTATATCCTGATAAAACTCAACGACGAAAACACACCGTCTGGCTTGCAGAAGGAATTGTAGGTATTTTTCATGTTGAAAACTTTAATGCATCCTAATTTGAATAACTCATTTTGTGTATATTGAGTCGATTAATATAAATTTGTTGAATAAAAATATAAAATCTTAAAAATGATTTTGATTGTAACGTCAGAGAATAAAGTCAAAAAATAATCCATCGAATACCACACGAGAGTTCGATAAATTAGATAATAATTCTCCAGGCATTTTCTCAAACTTGTTGCCATTTGGCAAAAGCCACTCGAGCCCTTCGGGCTCTCGTGTCTATTGGCTGGCAACAAGTTTTCTAAAATCTGTCGAATTGTTTTCAATTTATTCTCACTCTTTTGTGATATTACTACTGAAAACATACGGGTTAAACACAGGACCTTTTTCTTCGAAAGAATGTAGAAAAAATAATGAATGTGGAAATCAACAAAACATTTGATTGAATAAGTGAGAAGAAGCCATGACATAAATCACATGAATTATATTTAAGGCCTTCGAAATATTGGGTATAGGTAATCATAAATATTTCACGCCTTTGGAACTTGCAAACTATGTTTCAGTCGAGTTCAATAAAATAAATCACCTGTATATAGAAAAGAATCTGATATGTTTCCTCTGGAGTGAAAACCAGAGAAGATACAAAAATAAAAGCTCGAAATCACAAGATGAAAGTGCACATTATCCAGAAATATGCCGAGGCTGACGAAATGTGGAAACGCTCTCACAAATAAAGGCGGCACAGCGTTAATTAATTTGAAAAAAGGCACATTCCCATTTATCAAACGAGGCCCTGTTCCTTTATGCGCTACATAAATTTTCCGGCTGGATGCGTGGGTTCAAAAGATCGTGCTTTTAATGCATGCAGATGACAGGGTTATAACGTTCTCCTAGCGTCATTAGCTCTTTAATAAAGCCATGTAGACATCACTAGACATCATGTTTGTAATGTTTGTCAGCAGCCAGCTCGTTGCGGGAGATCTGAGGGCAGACATTAAGTGTAGCGGATGCGTGTTGAGGTTATTCATTTCCTGTAGGTGTAGCTCGATGAAGACTGCTTGGAGTCAACCACGGAATATATAACCTTTGAATTACCACACTCAAATTCATAGTCCTACGATTGCTCTGAAACTTATAAGTTTTACGAGTATGAGGATCATAGCTTGAAACAGTTTCAGATTCTACCACAAGTTTACATTACCGGAGCGTTTTTATTTTTTTCGGCACACGTCCAGTTTTCCTAGAAAAAAATGTTTATGGATGAACAATATCGTTATTAGTTACGTTATTATTTTATTTTTGAGGTAGGGGAAAGAGTGTTTCCCTTCTAATTAGTGTTTCTAATTAGGTTTTCAATATCCAAACTGACATTATTCAGATAAGCGTTCCAAAACTCATGCGTTGAGATATAATAAAATTTTTCCATCCATTTCCTTTACTGGAAAACCAATTGAAATATAACTCTCGCCCAAAAAGCGACGAAAAGACTACGAAAATAACAGTTAATACCATCACATAAATTTCAGTAGGTAAATAAAACATGATTCTCGATTCCTCGCTTTTATTAATCGTAAAATAATTGCTAAAATATAGCGGCCATTATGTTCAGAAGTTTCGTAGCGAGCTGCTGGCATGAATAAAAACAAATTGTTACATAATTTATGCCGCATCTTAAAAACGGGGAGATTTATAATTGTCTTGGGTTTTGTTTTATGTGACAGTGTGAAAGATAACAAAGAAACTGTGGGCCAAGTTTACAGAAATAGCTTTAAATACCCCTCGTAAACAAGCGGGCATAAGAAAGTTGTGTGATGTGGGGTTTTGATAGCGAAACGGTGGCTGCCTTGGGTTTTCAAAGCCAGTAGCGTATCTAGTGTTTTTAACATTGGAAATGTTTATGTTCGTATATTGCAGGTAAATTACGAGGTTTTGTTCAAGGTCAAAAGACAAAGTGTCGCCAGTAGACCAAAAAAGCATTCGAAAGTTATCGCGTGATTCATTAACGTAGGTGTGTTGGGCCAGCATATGCCAGCATACGAGAATCGGCGAACTGCGCCGAGGTGGGACTCAGGTGGGAGGTCCGCCAAATTCGCCGCAACGTTGCCGGATTGCCCAACTAGCAAAACTAATTCCATAAAGGCTGTGAGAAATGCTATACAGCATATCTTATAGAACCGTGAAAATCTTATTATGTGGCTATAAACCACTATACAATGTCTTTACAACCAAAAAGGGCCCCAGTTTATACAACAGATCAGTTCTTTTAGGACAATTCTTTAGTAACCTATACAACCGTTATAAGATAATCACTATAAAACTGTCCTATAAGAATGTCTTCGAAATTACTTATACAATGCATTTACAAAACCATTTGGGAACTGCTATAAAACTTTTGAATAGCAGTATTCAACGAACATTTATAGAACTACTAAGAAAGTATTTTATAATGCAGAAAGAATCGCTAATAAAATAATTTTGTTCTCTACTGTTGAAATTCGGAATAGAATTGTCATAAGAATATTTTATTAGGTCAACGTTTGCGTTGTGTCATGACAGAGACAATATCATAATGCCACAGGCATTATATGGCGGTGGGTAATGGAGGTATTGTATCTGTTGTTAATCATATTGAACATATTAAGGATCTTTATCGCCACTCCAGGGGCTAAATTTATTTGCGCAGCTAACTTTTCTGATAATATATGCATATATTGTTGATAAAAAATGAAAGCGCCTCAGTTTAGTATACATTTATTGGTAATATTAAAAGATAAAAATTAACAAATCATGTTTCATTTGTTTAATTGTCAACTAAGACCGAAACATATATATTGTGGCTGTTGTTAAAGCAGGGAAAAATCTCTACATTTCTCTGAAAAATCAATTTTTATTTCACCTTTTTACGTTTATGTGTGATTTTTTCACAATGGCGGCGGTTTCTGAATAGCCGACCGTTTAATAAAATGGCGTATATTATACAACACACTTAAGAGACCTTATACAATGATTCTTTTTCCTTCTGAGCTCTATACGATATTAAAGTTTTATTATGTTGTTTATCACAGCGCCATATCATTGCTGTTGATAGTCCCAAGAGTCATTGCTATGTTTTGATTCTTGACCACCTTCGAATGTTGCCAGATTTTATACTACAAACCACGACTATGTATGATGAATGATTCAACACATTGATGCGTGCAAAAATATTTTTTCAGTTATTATTAAAAAAATGTTGTCCTAGTAAGAGATGACTTTTTCAATTGAATTGCAAAATATTTTGAACTTTAAGATGCATCATAATAAAATAAATAGTCCACTTCCTATTTATTGCACCTAAAATTATGAATGTTGCCTGTTGGTAAAATATAACTACTAACTGCCAAAGCCAGCAACACTGTACGTGAGATATCCGCGTTTTCCTATAGCGTGTTGGCAAAATACATAATAGAACAGAATTATCGCTTACTGGCTTGTGGTACGACAGTAAAGAATCATTCAGTTATATTGAGTTTCGAATAACTTCTGTATACAGATTATTTGGAAAGGCATCTCACAATTTTCTTAAAGTCTTGATACTTTTTTAATGTCATAAGCACACCATTTTGTGGAGTAATTTCTAAAATTCATATTTCTTCACCCTGATGTTAGACATCTTTTCATTACACCTAGATCAATGAAATGTAAGGAATACCTAACAGGAAAATCTTTTCCCATATTTCTATTTGCAATTCCTCTAGTGCAGTTTCAGTTTCATGATGTTTTCCATTTTTTTCTATTTCGGAAACACTCATCTGTTCGCAAATCGCAGCCGGTCCATGTTTATATTTAAAGAAATAGATTTTATACGAGGATATTTTTCCACGCGCACTCTGTGTCTGAAGTATTCCATGGTACATCTATTTAACTGATCTTTTAGAATGACCACTCTTTATTATTCGTTTCCACTCACAATCAGATATTGCCGAATTAATTTGTAAACGAAACCTGCTAGAACACCCGCGTAATTTTTCTAGTATGTATGTGATGTTCATGTTTATGTTTGTAGGTAGAGATATATGGAGATTTTAAAGTTATTTTATAACGCATGACTTGAGATAAATTCATTCCTGGGAACTACATTTTTATTCTATAAGCTCTTCGAGAGAATTCTCTAGTAGTTATCAGATGATTATGAAATCTATTAAGATTTATTTGTAATGTTCTACTTCTGCGTAAAGCAACAATCTTATTACTTTTCTTATGGAACTCTAATACAACTATCTATACGATTCTTTTACAACGAACTTTCAACGCCGCTATTATAAGTAACACAATAGCTATGCAACCGTATTATAATCTGTATAAGACTGCTTTGAAATTATTTTATAAGAATTTTATGGAACTCTAATACAACTATCTATACAGATTCTTTTACAACCAGCTTTTAACGCCGCTATTATAAGTAACAAAATAGCTATGCAACCTTATTATAATCTGTATAAGACTGCTTTAAAATTATTTTATAAGAATTTTATAGGACGTTATGCAACTGTTATAAAATTTGTTCACTCAGACTATTTCTTTATCGTATGATATGAGTTGTGAGAACGTCTATACAACCGCATTATAGAAATACTCATATCTTATGATGAAATTGTCGTATTGGACGCATTAAAAAATAATTTTATTGTTTCAATTTGCGCAATATAATGATTATGAAATAATTTCGTTCTTTTAGGGGACTACTTTGCTAGTTGGGTGGGCACTTAGTCCGGTATTTGAAGGATAGATCATTGTTTTATTTCCTTCATTAGCACTTCGAGTGTTTATATTGTTGTTTAATCAAGTGAGATCTGGGCCGCGGTGAGCGGCCCGTCAAATTCGTCGCAGGCAATTATTCCGGTATTTGAAGGATAGATCATTGTTTTATTTCCTTCATTAGAACTTCGAGTGTTTATATTGTTGTTTAATCAAGTGAGATCTGGGCCGCGGTGAGCGGCCCGTCAAATTCGCCGCAACGTTGCCAGATTGGGCAATTATTTCGTTATTTGATCCACTGAAGAAACGGATTTGCACAGTCTGGCAACAAAATCCGCTTATGACACTGTTCGCCCATGCTCAAATCGGCCTCTAACGCCTGTTTGCACCGCTTACCCTTAAAAGTTCCTCGTTGCTAGGTACCACTTAGACTTAAGTTCCAATACATAATGATGATTCCGCTAGAGTGGTGAAGAAGCAATATATTTTGTGTTCTCTTTGTTCTACTGATGAAAACCAGGAAACGTTTTCTACATATGATCATTTGAGAATAATTCATGGTGTTCTGTATGATTGATATTTCTTACATTTCCCCCATCCGCCATCCAAGAAAACTATGATACAACACACAGTTATATTGCCATATTTCAAAATACATATGCTAAATTACCTACTTAAATTCTCACTTTTGAGGTTTTTGTAAGCGCATATGTGCTTTTTTACAAGCTTTTATTTAGTTTCACCTGTCCCGGTGTCTGTCTGTCTGTCTCTATCTAATCAAATCTTGCAAGTTAAATATGACACACTTCTAATCGTCCGATTGATTTGAAATTTGGCAGGTGTACATAATTCTGGTGACAATGCATCATGAAATATTTTTCATAGAAAAAAACAAAATGGCTGCTCCAAAATGGCGGATGAGTTTCGTAATTATCATCCGATTTCATTCAAAATTAGTATCTAGGGGTTTTTGGGTTCGACAATGATGATTCTTCTGTCAAAATTGAAAAATTCAAGATGGCGGCTAGAATAGGCCGGACGAGTTTCGTAATTATGATCCGATTCTATTCAAAATGTGTATCTAGGGGTGTTCTGGGTCGGAAATTACGATTCTTCAAAATTGAGGAATTCAAGATGGCGGTTCAAAATGGCGGATGAGGGTTGTTTTTATAAAAGATTGTTTTAAAGAATGATTTTTTTATTATAGCTTGTTCTAAATGCAAGGGCGGATATAGCTTTTTTTCATGGGGGGGGGGGTAATAACTATTGAAAATCAGGTTCACAATTTATGAAATTTTTTTATGTGCACCACATTGCGTAACTTCTTCTAAGGACTTTGATACTCATGGGGGGTAATTACCATAATATAAATCAAACTGTTCGAAGTTCCAAGTTCCAACCGTTTTCAACTATTTCACTATCAGATTCGTTTATGAAGAACGACAAAAGACAAAACGCGCGATCTGAATAACGGGCAACGGCTTCTTCTCACGATCGTCCTCTCGGGTGCATTCGGAAGCACTCGGAATCGAGTGAATCTGATTGGTTAGGAATTCGTGAGAATTAATGTATGCTCGAGAATCGGCGACGGCGACCAGTGAGCCGCGGTGAGAGGTACGTCAAATTCGCCGCAACGTTGCCAGATTGGGCAATTATTCCTGTATTTGAAGGATAGATCACTTCGAGTGTTTATATTGTTGTTTCATCAAGTGAGATCTGGGCCGCGGTGAGTGGTCCGTCAAATTCGCCGCAACGTTGCCAGATTGGGCAAATATTTCGGTATTTGAAGAATAGGTCAATAGTTGATCCGAGTACATATAAGATTCATGAATTTTAGTAGAAACAGAATCCTTCTATCTGAAGCCAATTTCATGAATACCCAGATTTGCTAAAATCAAAATTCACTTCGAAAATATTGGACGGAGTGGACTCAGCTTCATTTGATTTCCTCCGAGTAGGGGAGGACGGGGGAATTCCGCGCACGGAGGAATTCTGCGCATTGATATTCTACAACTCAGTTCAGTTATTTCAAAATTTAGATACAGCCACAGAAATATAATAAACATATGAATAAATAAATATCTTATTATATTTCTGTGGATACAGCGCACCATCTCGTATTTGCCTTGCCAACATCCTCCCGTAATTTAAAGATATTCGTGTTTTTATTTTAGACCAGGGAGCCGATTGTTCGTTTCACGATGCTATGATCTAATTTTCGAGAGAAATTGGAATCGTGGAAAGTACTTCTATTATTAATTTCTAATGAATCTATTGCATGACTATTTTCCTTCATATGTGTAGATTATTTAATGCAAAAGAACAATTACATAATTGTATTTCGTCATCTTATGTCAGTGATTAGTTAGGTTAGGTGACTCACACTGGGAGAATAACGCGCAGCTGTAGCGGGGTAATTCTTCAATAATATTTTTTGTACAGTCCTGGAAATTTGTTTAATTTACATTGTACTTAGTTATTACCTAAATAATGAAATATTTTTTCGAGTTTTTCAGCTGTTCAATATATTCTCTTCGAAAATATTGGACGGTGTGGACTCAGCTTCTTCTGATGATGTTTACTCCGAGAAGGTACATATAAGATTCCTGAATTTTAGTGAAAACAGAATCTTTCTACTTTCTATCTCAAACCAATTTCATGAAAACCCAGATTTGGTAAAATAAAAATTCGCTTAGAAAATATTGGACAGAATGGACTCAGCTTCATCCGATGAGAGTTGATCTGAGAACATATAAGATTCATGAATTTTAGTAAAAACAGAATCCTTCTATCTCGAGCCAATTTCGAGAAAACTCAGATTTGGTAAAATAAAAATTCTCTTCGAAAATATTGGACGAGGTGGACTCAGCTTATTCTGATGATGTTAACTCCGAGTACATGTAAGATTCATGAATTTTAGTGAAAACTGAATCCTTCTATCTAAAGCCAATTTCATGAAAACCCAGATTTGCTAAAATCAAAACTCACTTCGAAAATATTGGACAGGAATGACAGGATAATTCATCCAATTATTCATATCTTTATTTTTTATTATTATATCTTAAGAATACTCACTTTAGAAAGAACATTTTTGTTTTAAAATACGGTGACAAGTTTCCTCTCACATGTTTATGTTAGGAATTGGGAATGTTGATTGTTTCTTGCAATTATTATTGCTCATTATTATTATTGAAAATACTATTTTATTTTAAGTTCAAATGCAAATAAATGTTGGTAATATTCACATGTGGTGTTATCATTTCCAATGTCTCTGATGGTTGCAAGGATTGCGAAATCTGTAAATTTTTTTATGCTGAGAAGGCAAAGTGTGAGATGAAAGCAGAAATTATATAAGAAGATGCATAGAATATTCTATGGATCGTGATCAAACCATAGGATCTGATTGAATTGTTCATCATCTATGACTCTCATTGACTTGGATTGAATTCATTCGTCAGTTTTGACTTGAAACATGGAGGAGCCTAGAAGTATTCTCAAAAAAGACCACAACGAAATGGATGAAAATATATCAGAAAAAAGGGAATCCAGCAATCTTTTGATGTCTCATATTCCGCTCCACAAAAAGCTGGGAACACACCGATTAGGGCCAGAAATAGAGAGTATTGTGAGGCAGCAAGCTAATAAGGCTAGTCGTGGCATCGAAGATAAGACACTAGGATGGAAGCTTCTTTTGGAGGACGACGATATGAGGATATATCGAAGAGAGGAAGAGATCAATGGAATTTCATGCGATCCCATAAAGGCTTTCTTCACAGTACAAGGAGTGACAGCCTTCGAACTATGTCATTTCTTTTTTTCGCCCAAATATAGGTACGACTGGGACGTCCTGGTGGATAAAATGGTTGTGGTCGAAGAAATAAGTGAGGACACTCTGATTTTCATGCAGAAATACAAAAAGATATGTTTTGCGAGCCAAAGAGATTCCGTTTTTTGGTCTCATATCAGAAATCTGGAGAACGAAAACACTTCTGATCAATGGATTGTTGTTAATCACTCGACTGATCATCCGGAATTCGATGCCAGCAATAGTAAATGTGTGAGGGTTCAACTTACTGTGTGCCTTTCTTGCCAGACTCAATTCGAACCTCCTGTGTCCGGAAAGGATGGCGTTGCTTCCAGAGATCAGATAAGTTGTAAAATCACCTATTGTGCCACTATTAATCCAGGAGGCTGGACAGCACCAACGTTATTAAGGCCGTTTTATAAGAAGGAGTATCCCAGATTCTTGAAACGTCTCACCACTTATGTAAGGAATCGAACTAAGAATAAACCTATGAGATTTAGATAAAATACATTTTCTTGTCTTCTGATATTTAGCATCCGGGATAGACTATTAACTGCAATTGGTTTTACATTGTTTTTAGGTTTGTTTCAACCACTTTTTATCGCTAAACTTATTTTGGCATGATGAAACAAACGATGTAACATCCAGGATGAAATAAAATGAAATAATTCATTCCAGAGGAATAATCAACCAACTTTCCTTCATTTCAATAGTAATCTGTAATAAATCGAAATATATACTTTTGAAAGGACCCCGCACACTTACTTAGGAAAAGCGGGTCTAGTGAATTTTCCCCATTTTTACATATTATATTTATATCAACCTTAAGAACAATATATCAGATTTTCAAGAAGGTCTTACATCCGGTTTGTTCTATAGGGCGTTCCAAAATTGCAGCTACGGAAAAATGAATCTTGTAATTTTGATGATAATTCTTCTAATTTTTAGAATTTCATCATGATGCCTTGGGTTCTGAATAACAAGATATCACAGATATCCAAACACCGCCTACCACGTTAAGTTTCGTTATACAGGCTGTTCCATGAAGATATATAAGTAACTGAATGTAACTTTGTTAGTGACTTTGGGACCACCCTGAGTTTTTCAAAATATGATACCATGATGTATGTCCACCTCTGTAGGAAGTTTCATTAATGTACAAAGAACAGTTGCAAAATTATTCAGGTTTAAATTCGGATTTCATACAATTTTTCTTTGAAACTTATCTGTAGTTGAGATTGCTGTCAAGGAATATAGGTTTTCATCCAGTATAATTATTATGATAGGTATTGACGCCTGACGGTCGGTCCAAAAGGTGTTTTTTTCAGGAATGTACAGGATGGACATAATTCGGTGTCACTAATCTCCTCATTTCGCTATCTCAAAATCTGTTTATATAGAAAAACAGTATTATCAGTCCAGGTTGTTGTATCTTTGAGCACTCTAAGGATGCATATTTTTTTAAATATTATACCATAAAAGCACGTCGATCTTTGTGAAAAATTTTACTCGTGTATAAATAATCAAAAGGTTGTTGCCAAATCATTCAGGTTTTAGTTCAATATGAACCATTACTGGAGCCAGAACCCTGGGGATATGTTCTCACATAACAAGCGTACTCTGGTTTCTTGGATACGACATAATATGCGAAATATTAAGTACCCCTCTACTCAACTCATGAATTCTATCTTGAATGCAGGAGTGATTATTCCATGACTTTTTTAGTAACTGTCCTAGATTGTATAGTGGTGTAACAAATATAAAGCTAAAATCTTCAGTCTTTCAACTGTTAAATCTTTCAATTGTTTAATCAGTCGTGTTAATAACCCTATTTTAAGATTATAATTAGGTAAAAGATTTCATATTTTGTGCTAATACATTTTTATGTAAATTGTTGATAATGATTATTTCAAGTAATGGTGTATATTGAACTAAAACCTGAATGATTTGGCAACAATCTTTTAATTATTTATACACGAGTGAAATTTTTCACAAAGGTCGGCATACTTTTATGGTACAATATTTAAAAAAATATGTATCCTTAGAGTGCTCAAAGATACAACAACCTGGAATGATAATACTGTTTTTCTATATAAACAGATTTTGAGATAGCGAAATGAGGAGATTAGTGACACCGAATTATGTCCATCCTGTACATTCCTGAAAAAAACACCTTTTGGACCGACCGTCAATACCTACCATAATAATTATACTGGATGAAAACCTATATTCCTTGACAGCAATCTCAACTACAGATAAGTTTTAAAGAAAAATTGTATGAAATCCGAATTTAAACCTGAATAATTTTGCAACTGTTCTTTGAACATTAATGAAACTTCCTACAGAGGTGGACATACATCATGGTATCATATTTTGAAAAACTCAGGGTGGTCCCAAAGTCACTAACAAAGTTACATTAAGTTACTTATATAGCTTCATGGAACAGCCTGTATAACGAAACTTAACGTGGTGGGCGGTGTTTAGATATCTGTGATATCTTGGTATTCAGAACCCAAGGCATCATGATGAAATTCTGAAAATTAGAAGAATTATCATCAAAATTTTAAGATTCGTTTTTCCGTAGCTGCAATTTTGGAAC
This sequence comes from Adalia bipunctata, assembly GCA_910592335.1. Lineage (NCBI taxonomy): Eukaryota > Metazoa > Arthropoda > Insecta > Coleoptera > Coccinellidae > Adalia > Adalia bipunctata. The sequence goes on along the minus strand of OU342955.1, from coordinate 6,098,776 downwards.
GCCCTATAGAACAAACCGGATGTAAGACCTTCGCGAAAATCTGATATATTGTTCTTAAGGTTGATATAAATATAATATGTAAAAATGGGGAAAATTCACTGGACCCGCTTTTCCTAAGTAAGTGTGCGGGGTCCTTTATATTCATGACTCCGAAAACCACTTAGTTTCTCATCGGTAGTGCACAGGATACAGGCGAGACGATAACGATGCATCTTATTGATTTTCTGGTCAAGTTTCCTCATGAAACTCAGAAGATATCAGAAAATCGTCCCACGACCTGTGTCGACTGGGAGTGCTGACGATAGCGGAAAATTTCAGGGCTGGTTCTTGGGACTTGCAACATTGCAACTAACCAAAAATTACACATGAATTACATCACCCTCTCGGATATCGGCAAGGCAAGGAAAAGGCGAATCGGGAATTGCTATTGAAAATGAAGAAGTGCTAATAGCTGGATAAGCCTTAAACGGGAAGGTTCTCAGTTGACTTGGGCTCGGTTTTGGGGTACTTCACCGTTTGGAAGTACAGTCTCAAAGCAGAGACGGAAAAAGTGCTATTCGGGGGATAGCGGAGTTGAGTTTGGAATCGGAAGTTAAAAGTACATAGCTGGAGAAGTCTTAAACGGGAAGGTTCTCAGTTGACTCGGGACTCGGTTTTTTCAGATTTCTGGTGAATTGGAGCATTTTGATGAGTACCACCATGAAAATATATACCTCTCCGGATCTTAGTCTCAAAGTGCTCAATTTTTCACGGAATATTCTTGTTCAAAATTCATATTTTTTGTTTATTATACCACAAAGTTTCCTACTGGACTGGGCTTTCCGGGTCGGTTGCGAAGAAGAACAGGTCTATGACTCTACCCACTTTTTCTGTGGTTCACCGAAAAACCCGGAATCTTCCCTCTTTTCTACCTGTGCAGTGCAAATTCACCCGCTGCCACGTCGCAACCTCGATACCCCAAAGTTCGAATATACTCTAGTTTTCTTCCCAAAGTCGGACCTCGTTACATTCGTACCTCAAAGTGTATTCGTCAAGTGAGATAAGGACTCTAGGCGGTACAACACCTACAAAAGCAGACAGAAGCAGATAGGTAACTTTTAAATTTGAACAACCGTAAGTACCATTTCCTACAGTGTTTACTTTGTGGTATTTATCTCTCTTCTATACATACATTTTTTATTTCTTTATTTCTCGTGGCGACAAGAACTGGTACGCCAGTCCATTTCTTCTCTCCAGAAGAGCTCCTGTATTTTATTCAATTCTCGACTCGAGCTCAACCCAACATTTTCGCGTTACAAGAAAAATGATTTGATTTTACGAGAAAACGAAACAATTATACGAATAATTCCTGAAAGCGTTTGAGTTCTAAGCTCCAATTTAAAGCGCATTCCAGACTGTTAATCCAGACATAACTCAGCACTCCCTATGAAAAAATCCCCCTTGTCATCGGCACTTAGTCCGTCGGGACACCTTGAAATATTTTCAAAGCGACCTCGTGCCGGAGGAGGAATCCAGAAAAGAGGGGCGATAATTAAGAATTTCGCCGCCCAGAAACGTGATCAATGGGCCCGAGATGGCGTTAGAACCCATCCTGTCCTCATTAAAGCTTCGCAAAGCTCTTTATTAAAAGAATTAAAGAAATATGGGAGGGGCGGTCTCCAGACGACACACAGAGATGGAGGATGGAGGACTTTTGCACGTTTATCAGCCGGAATTGAATTAACCGGGAGCTGAGTACGTGAGGGCGTGAACTTTGAAGTCAAGAGCCATTAGTCTTTTGGGTTGTTGTTGCTGTCGCCTTATAACAGCTTTTTTGTTAAGGGGTCCGACGAACGCTCTTTTCGCCGATGGGAAAAAGTTGAGATGTGAATCCAATCAACAACGTTACTCCTATTATAAAGGATGTTCGATAATAGCACCAGGTTTGAATTGCGCGCCATGTTTGACAGTGTTAATATCACATGATTAGGACGTGACAGATTGAAAGTTGACATACGGGAGCAAGGAGCATTGATTGAATTTTGGGAAAGATTAAGGGATAAGAGGATTGTACAGATGAATTCTTCCTTCAATGTTGGCCGCAGAATCACAAAAAATTAATTTCTTAAGGCAAACATTAAAATTTATTGATATACCTTCGTTGTTGATTCTTTTTCATTCGTTTCAACGCAAACTGGATTCCTAGTGACAATTCAGATTAAATGCTACGTATACTCCATTCTCAATCACAACTTTGGCCTTGGAAATTTGACACATTCCACTCTGTATCGAAGCTATGACGTTTTTCAAAATATTTTTATGTTTCAAGTCAACACTATGTTGCCCTTTCTACATTCTTAGCGTATTTCTCAGAATGTATATTTCATTTTGGAGAACACAACAGAAAATTGTGAACAATATTCTACATATAAAGGAGTTTTTGGATTTATGATTGTAAAGATTTATCGATGTGCTTTGTTTTCATCATGATATTGTATGTGATATGATTGTGAGGGTGCATAACATTTATATTTCTAATATTTCTTCATTTCAAATAAATAACAGTTTTATTCATTTGTCAGAAAGAAAATAAACATAATAACTAAATTAACGAATTTGTCTACAGAGAAACTAATAATTTCAATGCAATAGTAACTAAGTTTGGGTTATAAATTAATAAGCAAGAATGTCAATTCCTGAAAGCTTTATAGATATACATTTCATTTATTTGATCTTATAAACAAGGAGTAAAATATTCGGACTGTATAGTAATTTATTAGTTTCAAGAATATTCATACATTACTACCACAGTAGGTTTGTACAAATAAAATGGAATAGGTCAAACATATGCTTCACATTTATCATTCACCTGTTCTAAAATAAGACTGAAACTCCTGGAATATGGAAAAACCGATGCATTCTGGTTCAATATAGCCTATTTCTACTTTCGGCAAAGGATTGATACGAATGAAAGCTCCAGTGACACATTCCAAAAAAATTTTGAGCACCAAAAACGATACCGAAACTAACCAAACTTCTGGGGGACCGGAATTTCGTTTAAAATCTTAATAAACGGCCAGATACCTAAAAAAAAACTTCGTTATCAAGTGTTTAAAGAGGTCGATTAGTACTTACTTTCGCTTTATTTATGCTTATAAATCGATTTTTGGTCCAATTATTTGCCGTTCGTACTCACGCCAAAAGTCGTGAAAGGAATAAATGACACGAAATTTCTCATATCGAAGGGAAACTTCTTCTGGACGACTGAGAACGGAATAATAGGCGATTTCCTATCGATATTTCGCCCCAAAATCGCCGTTCGATTCGACTTAACAAAATGTGAAATGTCTTTGATACTTTTATTTTGATGTTATCAAAGGAACTGGCAGCGTCGTTTTGTCATTAACGATATTCTCTGTACGAGCACAGACTTTTCATCAGGTGCACCAACTCCTGAAAACGAAACCATGACCTCCTATGTGATTAAATAAAAGTGAATGGAGTATAAATAAGATTTGATGCAATAGGAAGAAGAATACTATCATATTATTTTTCGTACAAATGTCAGACGAAAAGATGTTCACTAGGTGTATTCCGGACATAATAGATGGCCGAGGAGCGCACTCGATTATTAATAGCCGGCATCTGCATCTCAATAATTCACCCGACACCATTTCAAAGAAAATTTACGGCTAGAAACTTGGAAAACTCTCAGCTGGAAACTTATCATAAAAGAGTAACTTGCAGTTGGGTTGAACTTTTATAATTCATTCTTTTGCGGTAATCGCTTCCTAATGACTGGAAAATTTAATGCCTGTGGAAACAGAGGTCGTAAACTATCGAATTGCCAAAAGAGCGGCGCTTGTGCATTTTATAAATCATTCATATTGTTAGAATATACGGCGAGAAAAATGAACCAATGAATCAATTCATTTGTCTGAATGAATACTGTGATAGAATGAAAATATCCTAGCCAAATCAAGATTGCGGAATATGCCAAATGTGTGTTAGTAAATCATTAATTCCCAAAAAGTCATGCTGAATCATTTAATCTCTTCAAAATATGTACATTGACTTATTCTTCGATTTTCCCTACTATCTCTTCAGAGGCCGTTGATATCGACTTCTTGAGATTTCAAAAGATCAGCACACCTAGTACGATGCTTCCTTTCAGGATCATATTTGTCCAAAATCTTCTTTGCTATGTCGGGTTTGTTGTCAACGATGAATTTTGTCACCTTCTTGCCCTCTTCCCTTTGTTGGTCTGTGCATTTTGCACAACACGTTTCCATAATTTCCGGGATATTTTCTGAAATCAAGAGTTAGTTTCAAATCGATTTATATAGGAAACATATTTAAGATTGAGAAAGTTTGGTGTCGGATCACTGTCCAGAGTATGCCAAAATTGGACTAAGCGGATGGGCCGTTTGGGGCGCAGACGCCGCGCCGTCAAGATTCGCATGAAATAATCTTCAGACATTAAATTATAAGGAGCGTACTATCGATTCAAATAAAGATTTCATGCATTTTTCTGAATTTTATGTGTTTTTTTTCCTATAGGTCTTAAAAAATGCACATTATTTTTTACTTTTTCAGTTGATGAAAATTTCTTTTTATCGTTTAGATAATTTTGAGTATTTTGAGGCTGCATGCAAAGACAGAAAAATTTGTTAAATCAGCAAGTCCTCACTTCTAAGTTCATCTGCTTCTGGGGTGCATCCTTTTCCTTCAAGCAAACATTTGAAGTGATTCTGAAGAAGCCGCTCGTTCTTCAATATTGCGTCAATGTCGATGTTGCCAAATCGGGAAGTATCGTACATATCACCACCAAGAGCACTTGCAATCGTGATTGCCGCAAATACCACGAAGAATATCATGTTGTTGGAAAGATCGCTCGAATGCACTGATTGTGGACGAGTAACATTCCGTATTTATAAGCGCAAGAAATAATTGATTCTTGAATAAAATAATCACCAACCCATTAGATGATAATCCTGCATGAATTTTTCATTTTGAGGACGAAAAAAATTTGGCAATTGAGGTCAGTGTCAGGGATGGGTTGTTTCATAAAAAACATCTAGGAATTGTTCGACTGCCTCATAAACACTTGATTTATGAATTCGTTTAGTGTCCTAGTTGACTACTTTATTGGACACCACTTTATTGGACTCAACTGTCACTATTTTCTCTCGATTTTGCAATTTTCTTCGTTTCACACCACTTGTTTTAGACCGCATACAAGCTCTCATAAGCACTTTTAGTGGGTAAGAGAGATTCTTTGGCGCTTGCGGCTAAATTTTCTACGCTTTCCTCTCCCGCATCATCCATTTTTTGGATTATTATGACGTTTGTCACAAAATTAACGGAGTGAACAACTTTGTTAAGTGAGGCTGCTAAGGTCGCTGATGGTTACAATTGTAAGAAAAGCAAAAGCACGCTTAGTGTTTGTTTTTGTAATAAAGCGACGAATATATTAATTGCCATTTATGAAAAAGTAATTTCTGCATTGCAGTCAAACATAAAGCTTTGTATGCAACTCGTACATAATTAGGCTTATAGTGACAAGGGGTTACAGGTTAATTAGGCTTATGGACTTGCCCAAATTGTCAAGTTTTGGACTCGTCTATAAAGACCTAATTTATGAAATTGTTACATAAATAGCTATTCTGTCTTCGTCGTATCTTCGATTTGGTTAACCTCTATTATTTGGCCATTGTTTTCTGGAGATATTTGTAAATGCTCTGAATTATACCAATATGACAGTTTCCATATCTTCATCATCGATGATAGGTTAGTTTAGGCTAGGTTAGAAATAGGAAAAAATAATTTATTTGCTCCATTAGAGTGTAGGTATGTGTATGTATTTTATCTCATATATTTTCACTTAATTACAAATTCATTGACAGAACTTTTTAATTCAAATTTTTTTATTATCACATCGAAGTTCATTTGAGTTCCTTTCTTCGTCGTCAACACTATTATTTCACATGTTATTTGTTCTTGCTTGGAACTACACAACAAGAAGAATCAAGTTAATTCCTTTTGAAATCATCATGGTGGTTATACGATTGTTTGCTCTCTTGTTGTATAAAGATTCAGAATTTAGGTCCAATTTGACTTAAACGAGAGGCCGAAAGGATATTTCGGAAATTCTTAGATAGGTGTTTTGAAGTATTCGCCTTTCTCGTGATATAGTTTATAATCGTCACCTTTCTTGTGAAGAATCACAACTTGTTATTGTTCAAATAATATTAATTATACAAACATTATATTAGGTTTCAAGGTACCAACTCAATTTTTCTATTTTCTTATTCAGGATGTTCCGAAGTTATTTATGAAAACCAAAATATGCTTCAATTAGTTTATTCTAAATTCGTTCGAATGTATTTTACAGTCAGAAAATATTATAAAATCAGATCTTCTTCATCGTCATCTTCAGAAACTGCTGAGGTCAATTCCTCCAGATTTAAGGTCCTCACTGCACTTCTTCGCATATTTTCTATCAGGGTCATATTTGTCCAACATTTGCTTGACATAATCTGGCTTGTTGTCGATCAAGTATTGGGTCATTTTCTTAGCTCCTTCCTTGTGTTTGTCTGTGCACTTCGCACAACAAGTTTCCATTATTTCAGGAATGTGTTCTGAAAAATAAAAATGATATTGAATTCACATGAAATATTCAAGGAGGTCTTCGTCGTTTTTGTCTTGAACATAATATAAACTACGCGAACTGAAGTTTCTTACAAATTGAAATTGCCTCTTTTTTTATTATTTTAACGAAAAGTAGACATTGGCAGCATCATCAAAATAAATATAATCAAAGCCGGTTGAGCGTTTTGGCACAATGGTTCTAAGATCACTCAAGGATATAAGAAAATCAGGTTTTTAAAAAAATGTCGATATAAAACAATTCATAGTGAAAAGTTCAAGTCAAAATCTAGCAAACAATGAAAATTCAATAGTTCTGTTATGAGTGATTTTAGGTGCTTTGGACCGAATTCAGATAAACAGGATAATTTATGTAGAGTCTGAGAAACGCACTCAGAAATACCTTAGAACGGGTAAAATACTCACTCCTCAACTCTTCAGCTTCTGGGGTACACCCTTTGCCTTCCAATAGACAATTAAAGTGATTTTGCAGTAACCTGTCATTCTTTATGATACTGTCGATGTCAACATTCTCTAATTTTGACGAGTAAGTATCATCACAATTGACAATTGCGAATACAGCAACAAATGCACATAAAACAGCAGACTTCATTGTGATGATCTTGTGTTGAACAAACAACTACTGACTTCAAATGGCTGGGGGCGATTATTTATAGACAAACTATATATTCAACCACCAAAAATACCGGCATTATCCATTATCATTAATTCATCATTACTTGATCAATTATGAATCGTTGAGAACCGAATTACAAAAAAATCAAGGATGTCGCTCAAACTCTTTGTTAACAATTCAGAGATGAAGATGTCCATCGTACGTTGGATCATCATTAGGTTTTAATGCGATGGAAAGTTTTGTATAAAAAATTCACGAATTTAGCAATAATTTTCTGCCTGATGATTTCGTTAGAATTCTTTCTATGGGATTCCCACATCTCAATTTCTGGAATTTCCCTCCAAGAGCTTGTTCTTTAATATTTTCTAGTCATTTTGTAGTTGTTGAAACAGGAGTAGGTACTCAGAAAGCTATTTGTCAGTTCTGAATTGATGAAAATTGATAACGGTCCTATTTGGCGCTGCAGCTTGTTTGTTGATCAAAGATACGACAAAAACAAGTTCATTTATTGTTGATTATCTTAAGAGAAAGGTAATACGACTGATGTTACTAGTTAATATCAGGAATCCATTGGATTCGAGTTAATTTTCAAAAATCTATTCTCCTGTACCTGGCAATCAAACCAATGATACATGCTCATTTTTTAAATTATTAAGCAAATAACTTGTTCAGCTTTCGTTATCTTCCCTTGATTCTGATTATAATGAAACACATTCTGTTTCAATTTTTAAATACAATATATTACATGCTTTAAGCTTTAATCATTTCAATTTAATATAACTCAAGCACTTTTTGAAAAGCTCTGTTCATCATAATGAATTCTTTATATTTTCATTGGATTCCTTTTTGTTTCGAATCATTTTTTAAATCAAGTTGAAAATGATTAATGTTGCTTGAGAAATTGCTGTAGATATTTAAATTTGTTGTTTGTTGAATATGTATATCGAGAAACATAATGCGAAAATATGATGGCGAACAGGGTTACACATGTACAACATCAAATATCTGAATGAAGTGCATTTTGTACATCATTTTTTAGGGCTCGGTTACAATCTTGTCAACAAATTTTGCATTATAAACAACTACTTTTTGGAAATAGGGAAATATCAATGCATTCGCTGTTTTGGATTGTATTCATTTTATTTCACATATTTTTACCTACTTATAAATTCATTCACATAACTTTGCATTTCTAATTTTTATATTATCACATCAAACACATATTTATTTTTTCTGCTGAATAAGATACATGGAGATCTGTGATATTTGGTAGTTCAATCTGAGTTTAAGTAGGTAGGTGTTTATTTTATAACCTGATATATTGATATTCGTATTTTTCTTGTGGTGTTTTTCTTATTTAGTTTTATGTTAGTTGCATGTAGTCTTTCTTTCCGTCCCTCTTAAGTTATTCAACTCTTATGTTATTACATGTCAGATGTGTTTGTGAGAGTATAATGAATAAATAAATAAAAATAAATAAAAAATATTTATGCTTTCCTGGAACTGCGCAAAACAAGACCGAATAAATATATATTGGAATTATTATGATAGTTATAAGACGGTCTACTCCCCTTTTGTGAAATGATTACAATTTAGATAGACGAATGTATATTTCGAAATTTCTCAGATGAGTGAAGGGTTTTATTATCTATCTCGTGAGGAATTACCACTCATTCTTGTCCAGTTGATATTACAATGTATATCGAAGCTACATATTTATTAGGTTAGTTTAGGTTTCAACTTAATTGTACCCATTCGGAATTCCAAAGATAAATAACAAAAACAAAAATATGCTTCAATTCTTTATTCTGATTTTATTCAAGTATATTTTACAACCAAAACATTCTATATGATGAGTTCTCCTTTTTCGTTATCTTCAGAAACTGCTGAGGTCAATTCCACCAGATTTCAGATTTTCGCTACACTTCTTTGCGTATGTTCTATCAGGATCGTATTTTTCCAACATTTGCTTGACATAATCTGGCTTGTTGTCGATTAAGTATTGGGTCATTTTTTTAGCTCCTTCCTTGTGTTTGTCTGTACACTTCGCACAACAAGTTTCCATTATTTCAGGAATGTGTTCTGGAAAATAATAATGAGGATATTATCAGCGTTGAAATATCATTACAAATTATGATCTCGTTGATCTTTACTGACAATTTTAACGTAAAATAGAATGAATGGACTGCATAAGCATAACATCAATCATGAGCGACGGTTGAGCGTTTTGACACAATGGTCCTTCGTTAAAGACGTGGTCACTCAATGATATAAAAAAAATTGGATTGTTAAAAGGGCAGTGATGATTCAATAGTCCTCTAGTGAGTTATTTGTGGTTCTTTGGAACGAATTCAGAGAAATATTTTACGTTGCTTCAGAGAAACGCACGCAGATAAACCCAAGAACAGTGAAGATACTTACTCCTCAACTCTTCAGCTTCTGGGGTACACCCTTTGCCTTCCAATAGACAATTGAAATGATTTTGCAGTAACCTTTCATTCTTTATGATACTGTCGATGTCAATATTCTCTAATTTTGACGAGTAAGTGTCATCGCAATTGACAATTGCGAATACAGCAACAAATGCACATAACACTGCAGATTTCATTGTGAGATCTTCTGATGACCAAACAACAACTGACTTCAAATGGCTGGGGGCGATTATTTATAGACAAACTGTCTATTCAACCACCGAAAATACCGGCATTATCAGTTATCATTAATTCATCATTAGTTGGCCAATTAAGAATCGTTGAGAACCGAATTGCATGAAAAAGCAAGGATATCGCTCAAACTCTTCGCTAACAATTCAGACATGAAGATGTCCATGTAACGTAAGAGGATCATTAGATGTGCAAAAATATTAAGAATAATCATAATTCATTAATGCTTTCGCAATCTGACACATTTCATAACCATGAAGTGGATGTTCACCATTTTCCTTCGTTTCGTGTGGATTATTTTGATCATGCCCTCACAAGATCATGTGATATGTTTGCAAATAGTATTGTTATCTTGTACCTTCATCATTGGTTATTCGAAAAATATTGAAACTTCATATCTATTTCATTTTCGTTGGTCGAGCGCATCTCGTTCATTTCAAAGTACCTTTTCGTACGTGCGTACAATTAAAAAAAATGGAAACAGCTGTCGAAGAAATCTCAAAGATTCCGGCACTATTCTTACAGAAATATTGGAATTTCTCAGAAAATCTCATGAAAAAGGAAAGATGAAATATTTCAGTTTCACAGCTTCAGACAATTGATCGATCTCAAATCCACCCAAATGATTATGATTAAGATGATACTGATAAATCCTGAGTCTATTGAGGGGACCCCTCAGAAGCTTGTACCTTGTGCGAGTAAGGAGAATCAGTTGTGTTCTGGGTAGACTTTGTAACTGTGTCCTTACGCCATCCCAGGCATAGCACTGTTAATTTTTGACCCAACAATCAATTGTAGGCACTAGCTTCTGATTCGAAAGCTTATTATCTAGCCTCGGTATTGAACTCGGACCTTCAGGTCTTAAAATCACGCCCTGACCACTAAGCTAGTGGCACACACTGAATATAATTACTGTTTCGAAGATAAAAAGAATATTTCCTCCAAAGATGGAAAAATTCTTGACTCTGCCTTATTTTTTTTGGAGTATTCATCATGGATACTTGTCTACACTTTGAGAATTCTCAAATGCTCCAGATAGATATCCCAACTCACAACTGGTCGACATAGACAATTGAAAATTGGCATCTCCCAATAGGACTAGATGCTTGGAATTCATTTTGGCTTCATATTATAATCTGGATTTTAGTTTATGAGACATGTAGGCTTTTCAAAATAGTAAAATGTTTACACATTATTTGGAGACAATTGAAACGTTCATAAATGTAAAAAGATTGTAAAACAGTTCATGGTGTACAAATATATCAAACAATATTCAATGAAAATTTTTTGTATCTATCATCTGGGATAAACAATTATATTTTTATGGGTATTTAATTACCGACAACATTACAATTCTCCGAAAAATTTGTACAGTTTTTATATTAACTAATTTATTTTCCGCAAAATACACATCAACAGGAAACACTCATTCAGTTCACAACTGGAATTCTCCAAACATCCGGAGTGATATCACTGGTCCGATTCACAAGCTCTCATGAGTCCTTTAGTAATACTGGTGGCTCACAAAATATTTGATCAGCAGAATGAAATAGTTTACTGCCAGGATGTTTTGAGCAGAAGAGAAATATCTCATTCTGTTCAGGATAATAATGCAATAACTGTTGTTTCCATCGCCATAAAAATTTTCACGAATATCTTGATATAAATAATTAATTCAAGAAACAGCGGATAAATGAGGTTGATTTGTTCATTAATCAGTCGAAACATACCTATCAACTGAGCACGCAATAGTTGTATTCAAATTAATATTTTAATTGCGAAATGCGCTAAAATTTTGACTCAATGACATAATTCAGAATTTTCTGCTTTTTTCTTCTTCAGAAATTCCTAAGCAAAATCTAATCCGTCCCAATACCAGCCTTTTTATACATCTGTTATAGAGCATATCTTCATTAAATATCCTTGAAAAGATTCGAATATCCTCAAATGTGTTCTTATTCATCTGATCTTATAAGCAAGGGTAATGTCAGTTTATTATGATACTCTATGGGTAAATCTTATTGATCAGAAATGCCAATGCAGCTATCAAACCATTGATAGAGAAATGCCCATTGGTTATCATGCAGTCAAAAATCAACAAATGCTTTTTCAAATGTGAAGGTATAATCAAAACAAAAATTCGAATCAATTTCTTTAATCTTAATTTTTCCAAATAAAGTTTACAGCTTGAGAAAAAAATAACATCGGTTCTTCTTCTTCATCATCGTCAGAAATTGCTGAGGTCAATTCCACCAGATTTTAGATTTTCGCTACACTTCTTTGCATAGGTTCTATCAGGGTCATATTTGTCCAACATTTGCTTGACATAATCTGGCTTGTTCTCGATCAAGTATTGGGTCATTTTCTTAGCTCCTTCCTTGTGCTTGTCTGTACACTTCGCACAGCAAGTTTCCATTATTTCAGGAATGTGTTCTGAAAAATAATAATTAGATACAATTCACATGAATGGTTCAAGAAGGATTCAACCTTCATGCTATGAACAAATGAACTATACGAAGTAATAGTTTACCACAATGATCTTCTGATAATAGTTTTTTCACTCAATGATACAATAAAATGTGGGTATTTAAAAAATTCCGATATAGAACTACTCGAAAAGTCGAAATCTACCAAACAATGAAAATTCAATGGTCCTGTAACGAGTTATTTGTGGTGCTTTGGACCGAATTCAGATAAACAGGATAATTTACGTGGATTCGGAAAAACGCACTCATAATATACACCTAAGAACGGGTAAAATACTCACTCCTCAACTCTTCAGCTTCTGGGGTACACCCTTTGCCTTCCAATAGACAATTGAAATGATTTTGCAATAATCTTTCATTCTTCATAATACTGTCAATGTCAATATTCTCTAATTTTGACGAGTAAGTATCATCGCAATTGACAATTGCAAATACAGCAACAAATGCACATAAAACAGCAGATTTCATTGTGAGGATCTTGTCTTGAACAAACAACTACTGACTCAAAATGACTGGGGGCGATTATTTATAGACAAACTATCTATTCAACCACCAAAAATACCCACATTGTCTATTATCATTAAATTATCATTATTTGGTCAATTATGAATCGTTGAGAACAGAATTGCATAAAAAATCAAGGATGTCGCTCAAACTCTTCGTTAACAATTCAGTTATGAAGATGTCCTTTCTGCGTTGGATGATCATTAGGTATATTGCAATAATGCAACGGAAATTTTTTTTTGAAAATTGACGAATTTAGCAATAATTCTCATTCTGAAGTTTTCGTTGGAATTCCAAATTCCATGTGATTCATGCATCTCAATTTTTAAAAGTAATTGCCTGTTGGTAGCTTCTCAATTGTCAGTTTTTTTCATTTTTCGAGTAGTTAAATGAATTGACGATTCAAGAAGCTCTTCCAAAAGATCGAAATTTCAATTCATTATATCTCCCGCTCTTGTGATCGTATCCACTTTTTGTTTGAACATTGTCAATAAGCATTGTCTTAGGTATCTCTAGGCATCATAAAATCGTCAAAAAATCCCAGGCGAATCTGAAACCGTCTTTCGATCTGAAAAATCTGCAATCTATTCGAGCCATTCAGGAAACCCATTGGTCTGATCAGTATCACCTATACTTTGAGTGCTGTGAGCCTCTGAACAAAACTCAAAAATGAAATGTTCAAAACAAAAAACAAGAAAAAATCGGGTAAAAGAAGGTCTATATGGACAAGTTTGGTATCAAAATATAGGTTTTCGAGGGCGCTGAATTCAATAAAAACAAAAACAAGTAGCTATCCAGCATAGTTTCGATTTTCACCTGCGAAATGGCATTTCTCCAAAAATTCGAAATTTCAATTCCTCACATCTCCCGCTCTTGTGATCGTATCCTTTTTTTGTACATTGTTAATAAACAGTGTCCTAAGTATCTGTGCATCACAAAATCGATTTCAACTTATTGGTGAAAAATGAATAAGGGGTAAGAATCCCAAAAACACCATATTCGTCAACGTCAACAAATCCCTGGCGATTCTGAAGGCGTCTTTCGATCTGGAAGATCTGCAAACTATTCGAGCCATTCAGGAAATCCATTTGGCTGATCATTATCACCTATACTTTGAGTTTTGTGAGCCTGTGAACAAAACTCAAACTCAAAAAAAAAAAAAATCGGGTAAAAGATGGCCTATATGGACAAAAGTTTGGTATCAAAATATAGGTTTCGAGGGCGCTGAATTCAATTTGAAAAAATTCAAGTCGCTTTCACCTGCGAAATGACATTTTTTCAAAAAATCGAAATTTCAAATCGTCATATCTCCCGCTATAGTGATCGTATGAAAACCCATTTTGCTGATCTGTGTCACCTATACTTTGAGTGCTTTGAGCCTCTCAATGAACCACAAAAATGAAATATGCAAATCAAAAAACCAGAAAAAATCTGGTAAAAGAAGGCATATATGGACAATTTATATAGGTTTTCGAGGGTGCTGAATTCAATTGAAGAAAAATTCAAGTCGCTATATCTTGCATAGTTCAGATTTTCCCCTGAAAATAGCATTTTTCCAAAATCGAAATTTCAAATCACCATATAACAGGATTCATTTCGAAAAATTGGGAAGTTGAAATTGAAAGCAGATACAGAAAAAATTGTTTGAAATGAAAGATTTTTTTTTAACAGATACCTTTCCCAAACGGTAAGAAAAAAAAACAGAATGTTTGATTATTCATTAGTTGAATACTCAATGGTATGGACAAACCTCCATGAACAGAAATGAAAACACAGTTTAACAATTTTCATGTAAAATCTTGACAGGTGTTCCCATTGGACGTGTTCTAGCAGACAAAAATTACCTATTTTTTTATATATCGGAGGATTATAGAAAACAGAAATATGCTTCAATTAATTTATTCTAAATTCATTCAAATATATTTTACAGTAAAAAAAAATTATAACATCAGATCTTCTTCATCGTCATCTTCAGAAACTGCTGAGGTCAATTCCACCAGATTTTAGATTTTCGCTACACTTCTTCGCATATGTTCTATCAGGGTCGTATTTGTCCAACATTTGCTTGACATAATCTGGTTTGTTCTCGATCAAGTATTGGGTCATTTTCTTAGCTCCTTCCTTGTGCTTGTCTGTACACTTCGCACAACAAGTTTCCATTATTTCAGGAATGTGTTCTGAAAAATAGAAATAAGATTCAATCATAAAATCAAGCATAAAGGATGATAAAGCGTTTTGACAAAGCTGTCCTCAGATGGTGATGATGATGAAAATATAATAAAGTCAATATGGAATATCTCGATTTCAACGAAGTCAAAATCTATCAAGCATACAAAATTCAAAGGTTTCGTGATGCGTTGAAATCAGGGCTTTCTTTCGATTGAGAAATCGTGGTTATCTTTGTGAAAACGCCCTTAAAAATGAGAAGAATGAAAATACTTACTCCTCAACTCTTCAGCTTCTGGGGTACACCCTTTGCCTTCCAATAGACAATTGAAATGATTTTGCAGTAACCTTTCGTTCTTTATGATACTGTCGATGTCAATATTCTCTAATTTTGACGAGTAAGTGTCATCGCAATTAACAATTGCGAATACAGCAACAAATGCACATAAAACTGCAGATTTCATTGTGAGGATCTTGTGTTGAACAAACAACTACTGACTTCAAATGTCTGGAGGCGATTATTTATAGACAAAATATCAATTCAACCACCAAAAATACCGGCAATTATTCTATCATTAGCTGACCAATTATGAATTGTTGAAAATTGAATAGCTTAAAAAATCAAGGATGGCGTTCAACATCTTCGTAAACAATTCCAACATGAAGATGTTGATAAAGATAATGTCGCTCTTACGTTGGATGATCATTAGATACATTGCATTAAAGTGATGGAAAGTTTTGTATAAAAAAATTGGCGAATGCTGAAAATAATATTACGTCTAATATTTTCTTCGAAATTCCATATGAAACACACAGTTCAATTTTTGGAATTTCCTGAATACATCTTGGGTCTATTTTCATCAGATGATCGATGATGTTGATAGCTTTTCTCTTTCTAATTCCTTGGAAAAAATAAACTGTTGTCCCAGAACCTGTGGTTCAAACAGACATGTGAGATTAAAATATATCTATTTCCAATATTTTATTTTTGGCAAAATGGCGAAGAAGTATTTCGCAGAGAAAAAAGGATAATTGTTCCTAACTTTTGGAGCTCATCAGAAAGCTCACTTCTCTTGAAAATCAACCTTCTTTGAGGTACTCTGAAGACATTCAAGTAATCCGACCGAAAGTTAAAAGAAATTATGGTACAAAAAACCATATTCATAACGTCAAAACAGTAATTGTTAAATTTTATGAAATTAAAATCACAGAAAACGTAGATTGAATTGCATATAACAGGAGAGTAAAATATAGAACTTTTCATTTTCTCATTTCAAATCGAAAGGAGGATACTAACAAATTAGAGCAGTGGAAATGCTTGTGATCGATCTCACAATGGGTGAAAACAGTTAAAATTCGAATAAAAGGAGTTTAACCATTTAATTCACATAATAATAAAAAGGCATAAAAAAACACATCAATGACCAAGTTATCTTCAGCAACAAAAGATCTATCCATTTCTGACACTGAACTTCCACCATGACATGAAAAGTTGCGTGATATGAAATACAAAATTTTTCTACAAAATAGTAAATATAAATGAATACTTCGAAGACATATCCCGTATCCCTGGAGATCAATCGTAGCATTGTTGTTAATGATGTGAATTTCGAAAACGTACAATAAATATATTGATATTTATCTCTTCAAGTACACAACGATTACAAAAGCATCTACTTGAAAACTGAAATAAGTTATGATTTCTTATCTTTCAAATATTCCATAGAATTTCTGTCCTTGCTATAATCCGTGTTATCTTCATAGATGAAGAACAATGTTTCCATCTGACTCATTAGTAATTGCAGGTGTAATTAATGCAATCATTCTTCCACTGCATAGCTATATATACAATTCATTTCTTCACCCATTTGTAGTTTGTTTCCAGCAGCAACATTATGATGAAGTTAGTTTTTTGTGTTGCGGCTGCAATAATGATTGCAGATGTCCATTGTGATTTATACGACAGTTCTAAACTAGAAAAGATTGACTTCGAGGCTATAAGGAGTAATGATCGGCTTTTGCAGAATCACTTCAATTGTCTCATTGAAGGGAAAGGATGTACTCCGGAAGCTGAAGAGTTGAGAAGTAAGATGTTGTCATGTTTGGACTAAACTCTTATACTATCTTCAACTGCAGATTACTTTTATCTAATGAAACACTTTTTTCTCTACCATTTTTCCGAATTCGGAATGCATAACACTGATATTTTATTTTATTTTATTTATTTATTTATTTAGTTGAAACAAATATACTTTTGATTTTTGTAGAAAATATGCCTGATATAATGGAAACTTGTTGCACCAAGTGTTCAGATAAGCACAAGGAAGAAGCAAACAAGATGATGAAATACCTAATAGAGAACAAACCAGAGCTTGTCAAAAAACTGTTGGACAAGTACGATCCTGAGAGGAAACACAGAGACCAATGTGCTGAAAAGCTTAAAGCTGAGGGTGTAGATCTCTCGAATTTCTAAGCACAAATTGTATTCCTTTCAATAAAGTTTTCCTTCAACATTGTTGCATTTTTTTAATCAAAAAGAAAACGATTTTGATCTTGTCAGATTTGATATTAAAGTTTTTCATAATAATATTTTAACCATTATATTTGGTCATTTTTTGTGGAGGAATATAATGTTTTCGTGGTCCTTTTTACAGGATATATTCGTATGGCACCTTCTTCATTCAAAGGAGTATCCTTATTCATCATTATCGTTTCGCTTTATTTTTTTCATTTCATTGCTCGATAGGCAATATTCGTAAAAAATACGCAAAGTAACAAAATGTTCGCCTACAATTGAATAGACTATTTACCAATTTGGCTATTTTGACAAGTTACACTGAATCTCATATGAGGAGATTCTTCTTCTCTTTTTTGATGATTTACAATCACTTGTATGTGAATGTAGAGAATATACCAGTAAAGATTCTAGGTAGTAAATTCTGTGCAGTGATAAAAGAGTGAGAACAAAATGAGAACTTTTACTACCTACCTGACAATACTTTCACTCAAGAAAGCATAATATTTGCACTTCAATGTAGTGAATTTCTTGAGAAAACTATAGAGAAGAATTCAATTTCAAAACCATCTGTATGAACACTCAGCTATTTTATTTTTTTTATGGTACTTGAATTATCTCTGCCTATGAGAATATTCATTACAGTTTATTTTCGAGATTCATATGGGATGGTATTTTAAAAAATAGTAAGTAATATTACTATGTAGGTGAACTTTATTCAATTTGTCAATAACGGTACGATAACAGAATCCAAAAACATCAGCTGAGTTCAAAATCTTGAAAAATCAAGTCCCTTGGCTTTCAGTTCCTCATCACACTTTTCTCTATACTTTCCATCTGCATCAAATCTGTCCAAAACCCTGCGTCCATATTCGGGTTTCTTCTCGTAGAGGAAATCAAGCATTGTTTTTGCTGTCATAAGTAATTTATCAGAGCATTCAGCACAACATGTTGACAATATTTCAGGGAAGAATTCTGCAAAAGAACATATTTTTGTATTGAGCTGTCAGAACTGGGTATTGGAAATGATACAATTCTGCTCGTTCTCGGCTATTGCATTGAAGAATATTGAATTTTAGATTGGAAATAAATGAGAAACGAAAAAATTCAACGGATTTCTTATGAATTCTCGGAATATTTTCGATGTTTCGACTGATTTTTTTGTGCACTACCACATTGAGTCCATTACATTTCATTCTCACAAAAAAAACCGAAGATTTTTCAGTTTCCCGATACCCTGTAACTGGGAAACGGAAATTCGTGTAGCCAAATTCATTTTTAGTACGTGATCCTTTTTTCTATTTATAACCAAAATTCATTTTACACGCTGTATATGTACATGGGACCATATAAGTTACAAGAAGATACGCCTAAAATTTCTGAGATGTTGAAGACGCATTTTTCGTTCGCCGATATGAAAAGTGACAAAATACAGTCTTTTAAAGTGTCAAAAACTGGCACTCATCTTCATGGAATCACACCATAGATGCATAAAGACTCCTTACTAAAAATCGTGAGCCAAAATTGTAGATTAAAAAATCACTTTTGATTTCTACCAGGGGTCCTACTTCCAGAATAATCCGCAATATTTCAGGGTCATGGCGCTATTGCGACAATGGAAAATAAAACGTCCCCTTTCAAGAGAAATTGAAAGTAGGAACTCATCTCAGATTTTCAATCGACAATAAAATCTTGAAGAATCAATGCAAACACTAGATATTCTATGCAACTATTATCAAACCAAAAGAGATGGATATAGAATAATCGAATTGAATTTTAACTCACCCCTCAATCTACCAGCATCAGGAGTACACTTCACTCCATCTATGAAACAATTGAACATATTGTCAAGAAGACGTCCACTGCTCCTCACTGCTTCGAAATCGATTCTTGCCAAAATACGATCAGCTTCTTCCAAATTGCAGTAGGCAGTTGTGGCACATGCTGCAAAAAGACACAAGTATAGTAGTTTCATCTTGAGCGTTCTGTTCATGAATGATGGACTGAATGATTTACAAGCCTAAATATACTCACGAGCAAAATCACAGAATCAATCGGTGTATCATTAGCATATTATATTTGATATATTTTTTGTTGTAGTTTTCTATTCAAACAAAAATCAAAGTGATTGATTTTAAGGATGAAGCGACTGAACCAATTGAAGGTAATCAAGAATCGAGAGAGAGAGAATAAAGAGAACTATATCGTGTTTCAGATCCGCAAATTCAACCTTGAAGTGAGCATCCATACAACTTGACCAAATGATTTATCTTCAACTCTGTAAATCAAAGGAAGAGGAACAAAAAAAAAGAAGAAAAAATTGTGACGCAGAATGATGTCTTGTTGAATTGAATTAGAGAAGATTGATTGACGTTCTTCAAAAAAGCATTAGGGTTTAGCCAAAATATGAGCATCTATGAAGGTTATCCGTCAAACAATAATGAGCTGTATCACAAAAGAATTAAAGAAGGTGTGCCAATATAATACAGTCTTATTCCAAGTTCATAATTTGGGTATACAGGGTGAGTCTTTGACTTGTACATATATTTTAACTGTAGATTCCTCTCATCAAACGAAACACTTTTTTCCTATACCATTTTTCAAAATTCGGTTTGGTTTGGGAGATACAGGGTGTCGAAAATCCACGAAAAAAACACTTTGCTGTTCATATCTTCGGAACCGTTATTTCAAATGAACTGAATTTTGGTTGATTCTTTACTCTATTCATGGTGCATATTCCTCAATCGAAACTTATTCAATATCTCTCCTAGTTCGAAAGTTACAGGGTGGTCGACTCATAAATTCATGCAAAAACACTATCAAATCACTTGACAAGGATAAACGGTTCATATTTTCGAAAGAATCAACCATTTTAGAGAATAAAAGTATTCCTATATTTTTTCAATAAAACGCGTCGTTTTCGAGTTATTCCTAAATGTGTACGAAGAAATTTGAGGAAAAAACCATGAATTTCATAAAAAATCTGAATGCTTCCCTGGACTAAATATCATCGAATATTGTTTCTTCTCTGGTCTCTTAACAAATTAACAATGTTGTCAATGTTTATCAACTGAATTCCGAGAAGCATGAAATTACACAGTTTATAAGCAAGTTTCTATTAAAAATTTATTGATACCAGTCCTTCAGGAAAATATCTATCTTCTTAACAATATCCTCTTGGAATTTTTAATCGACCCTACACGGTTTTCACATCACAAATCACAAGCATCACCTCACACCTGTTTGCTTTATTCTCTGCGAGTAAATAAATAAATGAATTGAATCCATGTAGAAAGGTTATCGCGTTTAAGGGTCGTTCATTTTATCACAGACTGGCTGGCCTGAGATAGTGTGATGAGACACAGAACAACGGCTTGTCTTGCGTGGCGGCTACATCGCAGCCGGCAGCGCACCACGACTGAAATTTAGATCGGCGAGAATCAGAACTACTCGTTTGGCATTTCCAAAGAGCAATGCGTAGAGGCCTTTAGCGAAAAGTAAACAAAACTAGTTCTTCCGTTAACGATAGGGGACGTTCTGCTTTCTTAAGTTCGCCTATACCATTTTTTACTGAGAAAATCAACACAATCTGGCATCGTCTTCTCTAGAATTCTGTGATCACTATCACAGAGGAATGGATTAGGTTAGGTCATTGACCTCGAATCATATGACTTTGATTAATGGAGTTAGGATAGGTTAGTGAGAAACTAATTTTTATAAGATAGTTTCAGGGTATCGAGGCAAATATGAACAAATTATTAGTGTTTACAAACTAATCTTCAGGATAATCGAAGAAGGAACTTATTTTGGTGTGAGAAATATGGCATTTCAATTGCAGAAATGATGGAACAAAACTTAGCGTTTTTGTTAGGAAATATCGTGTTTGTAACATTCTTATTCAAATAAGGTTAGTGCTTGAGTATTTTCTAAATGTATCACCCAGAATATCTAATAATCACATCAATTTCAATTGAAAAATATGAACTTTGAGGTGTTTGTAGAGAATAATATCAGGGACGCATTTAGCACAATTTTTTTTTCAAATGGCTATATCTCTTTAACCGAGCCGAATTCGGAAAAATGGAAAATGAAAAAAAGGTTTCTTTAGGCCTCAAGAATCTACAGTTAAAATATATGTACAAGTCAAAGACTCACCCGGTATAGTGTGTCCCAGAGTAGACACTCGGAATCTTAGATCATATGGTCTAAACTCAGAAAACACATAACCATAGATAGACTCCTAACTATTAACTAATAATCGTGACCAAAATGAGAAATAGGACCCCATCATAGATTTTCGATCAGCAGGAAAATCTTAAACAAAATCTAATCAGTGCCAACACCAGGTATTCTATGCATCAATACATAACTTTTACGATTCCCGCCATTATTGGATTACCAATTGACGCATGCGAACCATTCAATTCTTACCAACAATTTGGCTTCACTTCGTGATTGTGAATAGCAGGCCCATGAGCTATATTGATGTTATAAACTGACCATCTATGTGATGATACATATTTGAAAATTGAAACCGCTTTTTGAATTTTTTGTTTTTTTTTCTTTTTGTTGCATCGTCGTCAATATTTTTATCAACAGGTTCTTCCATGTTGGACGCAAAAACGAGAAGTTTTTGTGATCGAAATATTCATAAAACGACATTTAGCGTCGTCTACAGATTTCATAGGAGCCAAAAGAATAAAAAGTTGTATGATATTTCAGATACGTATTCGAAAAACGAATTAGTGATACTCTTCATGAAGAAAAGAAATTCATATTCCCATGTTCAGTAGTGACTGATTTGACTTGTGGACTAATTCCAATATTTCTTCTATAAAATTCCTTATTAGTAAAGCAAGCGTCTCGTAAATAATCTCAATGTCTGCCCTCAATTTGACCTCATATCGATTAAATGGTTGAATGATAAAAGGAAGTACCTAACGCTTCGATTTCAGAGTGATATAAAATGTTTAGTAGACAAGTATTCCTCGGAATCCACAGGAGGGGAGATGCCCTCATTAAAGACTTCCTTTTCGATAATCGAAAACTCGAACTTTGTAAACATTACTCAAACGTGACATCTATCAGTCGTGACAATTTGATCAAGCGTGGTACCAATTTTGACACAGTCTGCAGGACATTCATGGCTTCGAATCCTAATAAGGCGCAGAACAAAACCGAACCAACAGTCAGGAAAACCATTTTGACAACATGTGCACCGAAACCTGTGGGACCATACAGTCAGGCGGTGCAATTCGGTAACACCCTTTACGTCTCTGGAGTTTTGGGTCTGGATAAGAATAAGATGGAGCTGGTCGAAGGTGGTGTTGGAAATCAAGCAAAGCAAGCGTTGGTGAACCTTGGATTTATTTTGAAGGCTGCAGGGACTACCTATGAAAATGTAATCAAAACCTCGATATTTTTGTCGGATATCGGAAGTTTTAAGGAAGTGAATGATGTGTACAAGGACTTCTTTTCAAGTAACCCCCCAGCCAGATCGACGTATCAAGTTGCAGCTCTTCCACTTGGGGCATTGGTAGAAATTGAAGTGATCGCTGGTACTGGTGAAATAAAACAAGACTCGTGTAATTGTGGTAGTAAAATTTGAACCCAAGGACTGCATTGTAACAGTTAATAAATGTAGACTATGTTCTCTTGTGTCTAATTTGTGCAAATTGAGAAAATAGGCAAGGGAAAATTACATACACTTTCATCATTTCATAATTATTTTTGATAAATATCTGAAACGATAATTGTATCTTTTAGGCTAATAATAGTTGAACGTTGAACGTGCTTATTGCGAAGATAAATTCGGTCGAAAAAACGTGGAGGTTATTGAAGTTAACAGATTGCATTAAAATGAATGCATAAGCAACGTTCAAAAGATCGCCTCACCTTGATCCTTCTTCTTATTCTGACAGTTCATTCATCATCTATTTCTTCAATTAATAAGACGAAAATTAGATTATTCAATGCGAGTCCATTTCCGACTTATTGGCCAAGGTTAACACGGCAAATCCCTGCTTTTCAAGATCAGCTTTGTTGGTATGAAAAGTAAGGACCATAGTTCAGTCAGAAACAATCTCGCGAGTGGATGGGTGTCTGCAAAACTCGAAGCAATCATTCAAAAATAACAGATTGATGAACATCATTTTCAAATTTCGAAGTGACAATCTGAGTACTCAAGGTCTATGCACACAGAAGCACAAGTAATTATATTTTTGATTGTTTTCTTTCATTCGGTGGTTAATTTTCGTTTTTATTCAGAACTCAAAACGTCGTAGAAAACAAGCGAGTTTCAAAATATCTTCAACACAAATAAAATTAATTTTCAGAATTAGTTCATTTGTACTTAGCAAGTACTTCCGCTATAGTGAGTGATTCATAAAATACCAAAATGATTAGAGATTATGCAATTCCCAAAATTGTGCCGTTTGAACATGGATACGTATTTGAGGTATCAGAAAACTTTTCTATTCCAAAAAATTCTACTAATTTCTGACTGCATTAAAAGTCGGTGTTGCGTATGCAATAAGTCTTCAGAATATTGACGTGTATTCATCCAATTGAAGAAAAAATTTAATTTCTATTAATATTCATGACCAAACCAATCATGGATGTACAAAACGAGGATAGTGTATCCTTGCATAAATTTAAGGAAAAAAGTCCCATACACATGAGACCGCAGACGTTTCGTTTTTGAGATGCATGATGGATCACTAGGCAGTATTTGAACGAAAATTATGGAAACAGTGGCCCTAGAGACAGGCCCGCCAGATTCCCAGACTTAAATAGTTTAGATTTCTTTGTATACTTAATGGATTCATATGACAATTTTGATATTTCTGAGGATTTCGAGAGAATCGTTCAAAATTCGGTAGTATACATATACGACAAAACAACAAGAGACCTCGAGTTTAATATAACAATAAAGCGTCTTTCTACAATTCTTAAAACTAACAGTGGTTTACCAAAAAAAATCTTAGGGAACAGTCTTCCAAAAAAAAAATATTGTAATATCTTCGCCATATTGTATGAATTTTCCAACCTGCCATTATAGAAGTCTCTACGAGTAAACAATTTTATGAAGCATATTCTTAATGGTATTTTAGCTCCAATTTCCAAAAAAAAACCAAAGAATGAAGGGAAAATCTTTATTTTACTCTTCTTTGTATTCGAACTAAAAAAATTCTCATTCAACAGCTTTTCCTTGTAATGTCCGTTGGACTGCTGTTGTCAAAGAAAACCAGTTTATCCTCAAATAATAAATTTCCGATTCCGAAGCAAACCAAACGGTTCAAATAAAGATTTCAAGAGTCAGGAAACGTTTGCGGGACAAACATTGGAATAGCTAGGGGTCGAACGTACGAAAACACGGATATATCTACGAATATTCTGAGATCGGGACCTTTATTCTGTCCAACACGTGATAGGGATGAAACTTTTTTATATCGATATACCTCAGTGTCGTAACGAAACTTTCACAAGCCTAAATACGAAAAACAGAAATCAACCTCTCCAATACCAAATGTTGTGGTTAATTAGTGAAGAAAATCAAATATTCTGAATAACTATACAGGGTGTCTCATTTAAAAGACGACCTTGGATCACGAATTGGTGCAGAATGTAGTAACATTACTGAAATGCTACAGCATGTACAATCTTATGGCGAGCACTTTGAGCATTTGCGGTAAATTTTTACTAATACTGTTCGTTAAAAATATTTTTCTTTCAATAGAAATTATACGACCAATTAGAACATCTCTGTTTCATTTAGTTTTATCAGTATATCATAATTCCATAAAAAACACCCTTTAGCTTTGTGAATATTCACTTATAAGAACAGAAACTGCAGGCTCATACAAATTTGAATCCGTGCATACATTTATGCTACAAAACTACCCACTTTCCCTATTCAAGGTCCTGATGGCGTTGCAACCCTCTCCAGGGGGTTGCTAGTAGAAACAAGCTTTGTATCCCAGATCATGTCCCCCTGTTATCAAAAATCGGCCTGTCTGGGTGTTTTCACAAATTCTGATTCGTTGTTGAGTAATTGAGGGTGGAAGCTTTTTAATGAGACACCCTGTATATCAATAAATTATAGACAAAACAAGGTCTGAAACGTAAGCCACGTGGCAAAGAGTTTTAAACTCCAAAAAATAGTCCAAATTCATGTTGAACCTAATCAACACCTATGAAAGAGAATGGACACATTGAATGGAAATAATTTTTTATTTCGTATTTTTTTCAGACTGGAATGGATCCAACTATGGATAAATGGATAAAAGCCGACAGTTCATAATGATTTCATCATAAAAAGTTCACGAAGCGACACCTTTAGCAATACATATTTCAGGATTTAGCTTTACGATGCTTCCGAAACATCGTGGAATACTGCCCATCCCTAACTTGACTCCGAATAGGAATACAATAATCCCAGTTCGAATTTTCCCGTGGAATCCGGCCATAAGGGCTCACATTATTAACCTTTCGTCGATCGTTCCGCAAATGATTATGGCGGCATAACTTCAACTTGCCTGTCGCAAGTTTTCCAATTTTATCTATGGACATATCTCCTTTATGGGAAGGACTTGGAAGGATCAGGACGATTTTTCCAATTTTATGTCTTGAGGGCATTTGGGGTTTGAATCTCGCGATTAGATTTGGGCGATGGAATTGATGGAGTTATTCATATTCCTATCAGAAGGGTCGTAGGGAAATGATTTCGTACGTGACTTAGTTGCATATTTATAATGTCACCGGCTTTCGTTTTTGCTCCTAACGAAAATGTAATGAATTCACAGATTGAGTTCTCTTCGCCAGGAGAAGGTAAAAGTCATTTATGAAATTTGATTTTGAAGTTGATCAATCATTCTACACTATACTAAAATGGTAACTTGGTGGACCGGCCCGAGAGAACTACTCAAAAGGTAGATCTGCTGGCCCATACTAGTTCTACTATATACTAAATACTGAAATAAAATAAAAAAAAAAAAAAATACTGTATACTAAAATAAAATGGTAATGTGTGAATGAAGTGAAAAAACAATTTTTATGAGATATTTTTGGGACATCGAGGAATTCATGAACAAGATGTTATTGTTCACAATCTAATCTTCAGGAAAATCGAAAAAGGAACTCATTTTGGTGGGAAAAATATGGCTTTTCAATTGTTAAAATAAACGCACAAAACTAAGTGTTTTTGTTAGGAAATATCGTGTTTTTAACATTCTCATTCAAATAAGGTTTTTTTCTTCAAATGGCTCCATCCTTTTAACCTCGTTTTTAACAGAGCCGAATTAGGAAAAATGGGAAATGAAAAAAAAAAAGTTTTTTTTGCCTTCAAGATTCTACAGGTAGAATATATGTACAAGTCAAAGACTCACCCTGTATATATAGTTATTTTCTATTGGGATGTGAATGAACACAATGCTATAGGATCCACCTATATATTATTTATTAGGCTTCAGTGATAGGAGTGTTATGTTTCCCAATGTTTCATTTATGCATAAGGAATATCACCAAAATAAAATTCTTATATTTTTGAAACATATTTGTGATGAGTTATGTATCTGTAACGAAGTTTTGAACTCTTCTTTTTTTTTACATTAAATAGATATCGGCAATATACAATATAATTGTTGAAGTTGGTTCGAGTAGGACATATAAATCTCTGTTACATAACAGCTCTTCAATTGTGCTCTTCTTATTCCAAGCTTGTTACAAAGCATGGAACACCGGTGTTACCTAAGTTCCACAAACTGCGGTTTGAATTAAAAAAAATTCAATGTAACGTCGAAAGGCGAAAATTTAGTAACGAGGTGCAGGTAAGTTTGAGACAGTGCTGACTGATGATTTTTAAAACAGGAGGAATATTTTACAATACTCAAAAAGCTCCTAATCTCCAGAGAAAGAACCTGCGATCATTATCAAATTATTTATGTCGAATGATGATGTTAAATTATAAATATCAAGGCAACACAACAAACACGCTTAAGTGTGAACGCTCACTTCTTCAGTCAGTGGCAAATCTAGGAGCGAAATAATGACAATTACATTGAGTTCAAGCACTATGTAATTTCTTGTAATGGTAATATTACATATTGTTAAATACCAATGAATTTTAGATACCCCAATGAGTTCAGTTTATTTCTGGGGGATTATTTAATCGCAATTAAAACAAAACAGTGGTGGTAACAAAGAAAAAAACTGAAATGGTCCCTCCATTTCATTCATTGTCAATTAAGAGGTATATTTCAAATTGTCAACAAGACAATTTGGAGGGCTTCCACAAAAAGTTGTTTTTATCAGGGCTATGACGGTTTGTGTAATGAGACGACAACCCTGTACCTTTAGGTACAGAGTGGGATATCAATTGATTTAATCCTTGAAAAAGTCGATGTCCCAAGAAAACTTCATCTTCGTTGTTCGTTCTTCGTTTGTCCGAATGCATTTTTATTTCAACCGTTTGGAATTTCCAAATTCTAGTGTTCTATTTGGGATTCGGTTTCATCATCGATTCCACACACAAATGCAGCGCATTCGCCAAATTAATCAATCAACGTTTAAACAAAGAGATCTTTGGTTCAACGAGAGTAATAACTATAGATATAATATAATTTTTTCTATTGACTATAGGCATTTCACATATAATTGCACAAAGGATAAACGACATTCCGTTTTCATTGACTTCTTCAGCATATTCCAATATTTTCGAGGTATTGAAATTACACAATTACTTGTTACAGTTTCTTGTCTTCCCATATAAATATATAAAACGTTTCATCTTGTCATAAGGAGCTTTATGTCCTAATGAATCCCCATATTCCAGCAAACCAACCTATTCGAGAATCTGTGAATGTTAGGCAACACAGAATACCTGAAAAATTATCAATTATTGTTCGCCAAATGCTGACCAGTGACCACTACAGGCTGTTAAATTATTTATATCATGATGCGATTTAGCACAGTTTGGAACACCCCTCTGATCATTTTATAGATTGCCCAGGCACCTAACTTTATTATTATTATTTTTATTAGGTATAACAGTAAAAGATTGGTCGAAATAGAAAGAAGAAGTTCACTTGACTCTTGAGCCTCAAGTCTGGGAACCTACTCTGTACCCTGGGGGGCGCACACATAGTACGTACTCTGTGGCCCCATCATCCTTCTTGCTGTGTCTTCAATATGTGAGAATACCTAGCTTTATTTAGGTGTACTTTGAGTCAAATTGACTTCTTGAACGCAGAACTTTGTTGTCTTAGCGAGGCGTTTTTCGATTCTGACACACAATCAACTGTTGATCTTTCCCACTTTTATTCAGAGGAAATGAACCTCCCTTAATTTCGAGCTTGTCTTTAAAACCCTAGGTTACAGAGACAAGCAATCAGTAAAGTCTTAGTATAAGTAATCATAACACCTTGCTATACATTTTCATATAGAAGGTACATCATAATTCTTTTCATTCGGAGATGACATTTTGCATGAAATAAAAAAATTATTAACATATCTACTTTCTGGTCAGCTGAGATTCCCTTTGCCGTATTGCCTCGATGGTCTTTGGCAATAACAGCTGTCTATCAAGGTGATTTGGATATGAGTCAGAATAGCCGGAGATCAATACCAGTAGACTAACGATTTCTACGGCCATTCAAGTGTCTGTTCCAATCCTTCAATAATTACAGGCTGACAGACAGGGCCGCAATATTGATATTTATTAATTCACGCCTCTAGGGATAATTGCGTTTTCAAAACGGACATAAATACGATCCAAACGATTATGGAAATCGTCCATCCACGTCTGTCTGCTCTTTCAACGTCGAGTTTTCGTTCTCGGAGCCCAACAATGGCTTGTAAATCAAGTGGAGG
This sequence comes from Adalia bipunctata, assembly GCA_910592335.1. NCBI lineage: Eukaryota > Metazoa > Arthropoda > Insecta > Coleoptera > Coccinellidae > Adalia > Adalia bipunctata. The sequence continues at coordinate 6,069,310 of OU342955.1, read as the reverse complement.
ATTGGCATGTGGTGAGGTGCGGCCGTCAACTTGACATTGATTGATCTTCGTAGCGTTGAGACACGATATGCTCGCATTATTCACTGCCAACTTCGGTCGAAGCCGGCTTTCAAGTAGCTGAGATGGATTAAGGTGATTTTGGACTGTTGGATCTGTCTGCCGATCCGTTGAACTGATTCAGCAGAAATTGGACCCTCTGTGCGTTCGCCGAAGATGAGGAATGAGGTCGTTAAAAGTTTCCGGATCCATGATGATTAAGCTCCATAAAACGCAAAGAATAAATCAGAATTTTTTCGAATTCTCTTATAGGTTTCGATTTAGTAGCGCCCTGATTTGATATTGGTAATCAAGTCTGTATTTTTGGAAAGATACACCAGAAAGGATTTTAAAATTGTTAGATGAATTGTTTCAAACATATGGAATCGAACCCTTCGACGGCAATGTTGTCCCAATTCTCATTCTTTGTTTAAAATTCCCCTCTTTCGTAATTTATGGTCCTATTAAAAAATTTCTCAAACCTAAGAATTTAGGTCATGTTAAGGAGATTCATCCGGTTATTTTGATGAAAAAAACCATGTCAGATGAGCCTTCATTCTGTTCGCAGTAAAGAAGGCTCATAAAATTATACATGTGGTGTATATATGTTATAGGCCGCATACAAATTTTCATAAGTACTTTTAGTGGCTAGGACTGCTAGGAGAGATACTTTGGCACTTGCGGCTAAATTTTTTACGCTTTCCTCTCCCGCACTATCCATTTTTTGGATTATTATGACGTTTGTCACAGAATTAACGAAGTTATCAACTTTGTTCAGTGAGGTTGCTATGGTCGCTGATGGTTACTTAGGTAAGAAAAGCGAAAGCACACTCAATATTATTTCTTCGTAATAAAGCGACGAATATATTAATTGCCATGTCAGAAAATGAAATTTCTGCATTGCAGTCAAACATAAAGCTTTGTATGCCACTCGTACATAATTAGGCTTATGGATTTGCCCAAATTATTGGCCTCGCTCGCTTTGCTCGCTCTGCCATAAGCTTTTGGACTAGTCCATAAAGACCTAATTTATGTACTTATTACATAAATAGCTATTATTCATTCAAATCATTCTTGTTATCAACTCGTTGATATTTCTGTTCCGAATTGTTACTGGTGGATTCGGAAGAGAAACCTTGGAAGTTTTCAACTTTCTATTTCACATGATGATGTCGAAGGTCCCTACCGAAAAGATTCGGTACACCCATGCCCATCCTTATAGAGTTCTCCGTCCGTTGCCGTCATAATAACAACCCACGTTGGTATACCATCAATCATGGTGCAAATTACATGTGCAGCTCTCACACGTAAGAATTATGACTGTCATTTTGGTAATTTCATGGCACGCCACATAAGCTCGGTTTATAATCAAGGCTCCTTTTAACTGTCGAGAAAAACCCTCGGTAATAATATGCAATTCAGGTAATTGTACGGTGAGAATGAATAGCTTTAATTCCACCATAGGTAAAAACGACATTATGATAATATCTGGGCCCTGTTTCGAATTTAATGATGACGATGTTTATGATTTAATATCATGGTTGTTTTAATGTATTTCTTCCGACCTATTTGAAAATATGGGTCTTTGGATCTGTTTATGCTGAAATTGTTGATGGTCTGGCGAAAGAAAAAAAGATGGTTGTTATTCATGTTTTCTACCTGTGTTGATTCTCGAAATCACTTTGTCTGGTGACTTCTTCTCTTTTCTTATAGATGAAGTTCTATCTCACTTTTCTCGTTAAGATGATTGACGAAAATTTGGGGAAAATTCTTCTGATCAAGAGTGAGAAAGCACAGTGGTTAGAGGTAGGTGTTGGATTTTCCGGTGTTATTGAAGTTGTGGAATGGCATCAGGTCGTCTTTCTGATGAATCTCCATCCTCCAGGTTGGGTGCACATGATGGCCGAAGAAGGCTTAGGCATTTCCGAAGAGGCACGACTAGACGCCATCAGCCAAAAGTAAACAAAACAAGTGCCTTTGCGTTAGTTCATCCGTTAAGGATAGGGGACGTACTGCTTCCTTGTTTGAAGTGAAAATCAACACAATCTGGCATCGTCTTCTCTAAAGCTCTATGATAGCTCTGTCATAGAAGTAAACGGTAAATGGGTTAGGTTAGGTCATTGATCTCGCATCCTTTGACCTAGGTTAATGGAGTTATGTTCGATTAGTGTAAAAACAATTCTTTACGAGATAGTTTTCTACACGGTGAAATGTGTCAGAATGTCACCGCCGACTGGGATACTTTTTAAAAGTGAATGGAGTATTGTATATTACAGTTTTCACAGGTTCCATTCGTTATAAGTGTCCAAATATAAAATTTGACAATAGGATGAGGAGGCCGTAACGAACAATTCAATAACCAGAGGTTCATCCCCGCTCATGGCAACTTCTTCCGTCTTAGGGGGTGCGAGATGGGTGAGAAACGATAAACCGGTCGAGAAGATGAATTGATGGGGTTAGGGGGCAGCGGACGTGGCGGCGGAAGAGCAGACAGCACTCTCTTACCCCGGTGGCAGCGGCGATTACTCATTCGCCCCGGCGACCTGCCGTGCACCGTCCGCCCCCGGCCCGGAAGTGGCTCTGCCGGAGATAAGCGCTTTACATTTGTAACCTTTCAGCTAACAAAGCCACGATACAGATAAACGCCGGTCTCCTACCACTTATACCTCCCAGATTCTTTTCAAAATTGCCTCAATTCTTCTCTCCTGTCATCCGATACGTGACGTGGCTTTCTGTCATTTTATCGCTGGTCGATGTACGGGGTGGGTCTGAAAAACACTTATTGAACGATAAGGAGGGGATTTATCGCTGAGTTAGCATGACGGAGTGAGTGAAAAACTATGTTTCGGCACTTTGACGATGGTATCGGTTGTTATTGCGAGTTTTCATGAGTCATTCAACCCTGAGCTGAAATCGAAAGGGATGAAAAACTTTATTGGGGCTTTACACAGTAAAGGAAGAATGTTTTTTCCTTGGTAGCTTCGGATTATAGGATTAAGGATTTTTACACCTGAAGAATCCCAAGCAAAATTCGGATATTTTATTCGATGGAACATTTCATTCATTTTCCTTCCTCATGAATATTTGGGCTTCACTATGCTGCGTAATGCAATATCGTAACTTACAATAAATAAACTAACTTGAATGGTAAGACTTCATGAAGCTTGTAATCGATATTGGACTTCTGAATTCATATTCATGTAGCAGATGGGTTTCAGTACGTGAGAAACAAGATGTATAAAGGAAGATGAGCAATAGAGCTGTTGATTTTCGGATCAAGTGTCGTCAACGGAAGCAAGAAATCGAAAATAAATTGTATATCGAGACGGTGTCAGCGCAAAATTCGAGTATAGAGCGCGGGAACTGCAACTTACTGAAAAACCCCAGACGGCTACGACATTCGGATTCTCTCGGATTTCGCCCACGGGAGGTGGTGAAATAAAATCTTTGATGGCTTTTGAAAACGAAGAAGTGAGGTGTGAGTATTTGGTGGAGAATTCTTGAACGGGAAGGTTCTTAGTTTACTCGGTTTCGGTTGTAGAAGATTCAGGAAGAGATCTTCTCCCAAGTAGTGTCGTGTTTTACATCTCCCATTGCTGTAACGCTGCCCTATAATAATGATCATTTCTAAGGCTACTGACGGGTTCAGTTCCAGCAAGTTTAACCTTGGTTGCACTTTTCGCGAGTGCATCTGGCTCTCCTCTGGCATTTATTTGTTAAGTATGTTACGTTTGCAAGCCTTCTCCATGGAAGTCCACCATACTACTGATGATACGTGAGGATATGCCTCACGATCACAGTATACACCAATTGGTAGAATAATCATTGATAGTGTTTGACTCTTTGGATTATAGATATTTTCGCAAATTCCATAGAAAACGGCAAAATCATATTTCGATTATCTCAAACCCATTCATCGGAAACACCAAAATTGGAGTATTCGAACGACCTCTCAAAAATGTTGCTCTGAGAGGACCTAACTAAACCTAACCTAAACAAACCAAACCTAACCCAACCTCACCTAACCTAATCTAACCAAACCAAACCTAACCAAACCTAACCTAAGCAGAACTAACCTAACCTTATATTATGTCATTGATATCTGAGGAAACAGATTTCGAAAAGTATGCGAACCCAAAAACTGATTTCACTGTCGGCGTTGGTATTGGTCATGATTGTAAGACCTATAGTCACATATGGGTCAGTAGCCTGGTTTGCTAAGACAAGTCAGGTAAGTACGAGGAAAATGCTCGACAAAGTACAAAGGCTTGCCTGTGTGTGCATCACGGGAGCTATGAGAACGTGCCCAACCAGGGCGCTTGAGATCATCACAGACCTCACACCTCGACATCTAGTGATTGATAGGGTAGCCCATGAGGCCATCCTCAGAGTATCTAAAGAAAGAGCAGGCAATGAGAGAGTCAGGTTTCAGAAAGCTTGGTCCTCTCTGAATGACTACACCTCATCTGCAAACCTTCCTAGTGATGTAATGATCAAGAAAGTAAGCACTGAGAAGAACTTCAGTACAATGCTAAGTAAAAGAGAGGATTGGGAAAGGGAATACACCAACTACAATCTCAAAGAAAATACAATGAAAGGGTATACAGATGGTTCTAAAACCGCTACAGGAGCTGGCGCTGTACAAGCGTCCTTCAAACGGAAATACTTGCAATCGGAAAATGTCTAGATATAAATCTAGAAAAAAACTATCAGCAGTGCGATATAGCTATTCATACAGATAGTCAAGCTGCTTTTAAAGTACTGAGCTCCTATGTCATTAACTCAAAGCTGATTTGGGAGTGCCGAAACAAACTCAATGAGGTAGGCAAGAAGAATAAGGTCTTTTTAATCTGGGTTCTCGGTCATTCGGGAATCGTAGGAAACGAAGAGGCCAATACACTGGCCAGAAAGAGCGCACAAACGCTACTCACTGGCACAGAACCCTTCTGTGGTATAGGAAAATGCACCTATAAGAGGGAGTTTATGCTGAAGGAGAAAACCGAAAGAGAAAAACTCTGGCGGAATCTCCCAGGGATGGATCACTCCAAAAAGTTCCTCCGGAACGTTGAAACTGCTAGATCCAAAAAATATCTGGATCTCAGTAAAAACCAACTTCACTTACTCACTGGCTTTCTCACTGGACATTGTCGAAGCATCTGTTGAGAATGGGTTTATAAGACACTTATGAGTGTAGATTCTGTGGGAAGGAGAAAGAAACTCCTATTCACCTGGTTACGGAATGCTATGCCATTGCAAGCCAAAGGAAAGAGTGCTTTGGACAAGAAACTTGTAGAAGTGGGGAGTCCTTGAAGCCGTCCCAGATACTGGATTTCATCAAATCTCTGGAACTGGAGGGCGAGCTGTAGGAGGCGCGATGATAACAGCTCTGTCAGGGGGCACAATAGACCTTAAGGTCGCAGTGGACTGTAACCCCTTTTTACTATAACTATAACTATCGGCGTTGGTAAAACTACGGGCTCACTAGTATTTGATGGAAATCAGAAACCCCATCCCTTCCCTTAAGAGATATCATAAACAAAATCGAATCGCGAGAGAGTCTTCGACCGTCTGAGCTCTTGATAGACCTTTGAAATTCCCAAGCGATCAACTTCCCAGTTAGCTAATTGCCGAGTCCATTTAAGGAGAATCTGCGGTGGAGGATTGGAGGTGAAATTGGCTTGGCAGCTGGAGAGCATCGCCATAAATTAGGGATGCTCCGGTCCGCCCGGATTGCATTGCCGCGGATTAGCCGCTTGTTATCGAGGTCGAATTCCGGGGGAGAGACGATGGAGCCGTCGTGACCGGAATGCCGTTGTTGATGGCACGGGTGGCCTTAATGAAGAGACCTGGCGTTTGTCGTTCGGGTTTACAAGTCGAAGGGTTTCCCGACAGGAGGGGAGCTGGGGTGGATTAAACTGAACATTTCGTTCGAAACTAGCACTCGATGTTACTGTTCTGAATAGGTTTCTTGTCGAGTGTGTGAATTTCAAAGATTTCGAAGATTTCATAACCATATTCCTCCGAAAACATCAGTTGAAAACAGTAGGCAAATAAAATATGATAAAGGGCGACACTGCTTATGCCATTGCCACTGTCACTGCCACTGCCACTGAAACTGCCACTGCCATTGCCACTGCCACTGCCATGCCATTGCCACTTTCACTGCCACTGCCACTTTCACTGCCGCTGCCACTGCCACTGCAATGTTCCACGGCATTATAGATCGATATCCTTTATGCTATCTTCGTCCCACTAATTGAAAACTGACCAAATTTTGGCTTCACCAATTCTCGAATTTATGAACGGGATGATGTGTCTCCTCTTTATATGGTCTAAGGTACATTACATTATCCCCTATCATTCGAAGCATTTTTGATGTGATTTTCGACAAGTTCAGAACACGAACAGGAAGAGTCGGGAATTTGTTTCAATTTTGTTCAATATCGCAGCATTTACTTCTACCGACCTCCCCGTCTCTACGAAAACGTGATGTCTGAATCAATAATCCAGCACCCATTCATAAACAGAGAACTCTCAACCTTTCAATCAACATATTCACCATCCCAATGGTAATTTCATGCAAACGGTATCTTCAAAGGTGCTTTCGAAGATTCACATTTTAGTCACATTAACAAGCCCCTCTTTGATGTCAATCATCTTAATTGGATGAACTTGTTTGTTTTTGATTCGTTTGAATTATTTCCCTTTGAAAATAATTGCCTGTCGACATGAAAATCATTCACGAAATGAATTAATATATCAAAGGGGATTCGGTTTTTTCGTGATGACATTTAATCTCTCGTTATTTCGGAGTTTCAGCGGTGATTTGCGAAACAACTAACTGTGGAGGTGAAAGCATTTGGAGCTTTCGTTTCAGGGGTTGAAAATCTATTGGGTATTCTGGTTGAACGTTTTTCTGTTTGGAATTACATTTCTCTTTGAAATTATTTCTTTATGGATGTGTGACTGGAGATATCAGATTTAGATAAATAAGGGAACATTGAGGTAAGATTTTAGCTACAAGCGTGCGCAAAGAGGTACCTTTCTGCATTCATTTGCGTGTACAAGTTGACAATTTTCCTCACGCGTGCCGAATGGATTCGATATGAATAGGATTTTTATATTAAGTCTTGAATTCTTGACTATTAAATTTAATCATATTATTCAAGTAGCTTTGAAGTATTCACAGTCACCTACAATTTAATGTATCTTTTGATTCGAAAATTGAAAATAGCCGTGGGTACCATTAACATTTGAATTCAATCATTTACTTCACTCCAATAGAGTATTCTGCAAGCTACTGCCACTGATGTTGACACTGACTCTGACACTGACAGTACTGACACTGACACATCTCTTCTATTATTTGTCCTCTGCTTTTTACAATCAATCAGCATCCTTCGATAACATTTCTTATAATTTGAATTTAAGTGGCCATACTACTTTAAGATTTGGTGAAAAAAAAATATCACTATCATGATTAGATATTACTACAATAAAAGAAATGACAATGACACGCTGAAAAGACTCGATAAAAAAATTATTAAAAACATAAATGTTTTCCCCTCGTATCGAAAACAGCACGGTCCGTTTCATCGAGGAAGCAGAACCCAGGATACAAGACATCTAATGAAGTACAAATCTAAGTTAATCCCAGTATATTCTAATAATCCCTCCAGTTTTGGTTTAGTATTCCACCTACTTCGTTAGCATATTTCTGAGCAGTGAGTTCACCCTATAAAATAAATCAGATCCACATTGGAATGCTCAGCACAGAATAATGAAAACTACAGCATGGTGACTTCGTTTATAGAAGAGGACAACATGAGAAAACTGTGGTGATTGGTGAAAGGATTGTCAAAACCCAAATTGCTAGAAGAGCAACAAATGAATTATGCTGTCTTTCTCTTTTTCGTAATTCCAAAGAAAAGAAATAATTACTGTTTGTTTGTTTGTGGAAAACGGCGAATGTTGAGTTTTGTTGCTATGATGAGATCTAATCAGATCTGAACCTAGGTCAGAATCTACTCACTTTGATGGGAATGGAGCTTTCCCTTGTCTCCCTGGATGGTGTTTTATGGCAATTTCGAGGCAAATGCATGGCGTTTGTTGATATTTATATCAATGAATCTGATTAATCGACATTACCAATAAAGGAATCTTGAGTTGGTGTGTTCGGTCGATTCGTTGACCTTGAGAAAAGTGCACCTCTGATTGAACTCAGTGATGAACGACTGAGAACTGAAGATCAGAATTTAGGTGAACGATGGTTAGAGCAATGCTTTGATAAATAAGGAATTTAATCATTTCCTCAGCTTTCTTTGTTATGGCTCCTTACCTATGTTATCAGTTTTAAAGACGTTTTTTCATAAGTAATATCATAAGTGCATCCAATTTTTCCGAAAAAAATCGAAAAAACACGTTGCTAAGTAATATTTTAACAAGAAGCATGAGTGCAGGTGGCAACAAAAATCCGAGTCGAAGACGAGGATTTTTGCACCTGCACGAATGCTTTTTGTTAAAAAAATATTACTTCGCACTGTGTTTTTTCGATTTTTTTCACAGGAAAAATTAGATGCACGAATGGTATTTGACAAGACTATTTCTTGAGTAACAGATTATTCTGGATGCATCTATGTATGTATTATTAATTTTCGTTGACAACAACTGTCAAGTTTTGCCGCGGGTAAACCCGAAAAAACTGCTGACAGCTGCTGCCAAACAATTTTTCCATCTAGAAACCATTTGTGATTCAAAATTGCGCGTTTCTGATTGGTGGAAATTAAGACGAGGGAAATAGTCAAGCCTAATCCTAACAGTGTATCGTTATACAAATCAGAGAAACTTATACTCGTACATTTCTGCTCAGTTCATTCACATCTCCTAGTCAATCACACGCAATTTTTCAGCCGTTGGTATAAAATAAGAACTCAGAACTAAAATAGCTTCATAGTTAATGTTATCAAGAAGCGTGGACTGACAAAGACATGAGAAGATATGAAATTCGTGATACGTTTAGGGTATAAGGAAACGCAGTGAATGACTTCGTAACTACATAAAGCAGTTCTATCCTGCCAGAATGCTTAGCACCGAATAATGGGGGTGTATTGTCTTTATAATCCTGAAGTACGCAGAAGCCTAAAGCTCTTCGTCGGAGATATATTGTTTAAGGGCTTAACAAGTTGGAGAATTGTTATTATCACCTTTAAGGATGAGAAATGTCTAAAGGACAAAGCCTCGCCATAATCCTTTGGTTATAAATTACCCCAATATTCGATTCACCCCACTGATTAATTGGATCTTCGGTGAACGGACAATGATTAAAGAAGTTGTTGAATTGAATTCTGGGGAATTGTGTTCAATTTTTTTTGGTCTCAGGAAGAATTATTACAGTTTATATTTCATCCAGATTGGTACTTAATCGCACTCAGTGAAGTCAGAGACTTGGAGTTATTATTCTCCAAATAGCTTAGAAGTGTCTGAAAAGTAGTATATTTCCTAAATAGAAAAAGTTTATGAATTTTATGAAATATACACATATCCAGACTTTTTTTGTTGTACTGTGAATCTTGCAACACTCAATGATCCTCAAATGCAAATGAATTACAATATGAATACGAGGATGTATTGACATCTAGTTAGCCTAGACCAGTTCCATGCATAAACAAAATATTGCGATATCACATCAACGAACAATAACTTATTAGAAGTGTCAGTGTAGAGTTCGACGTCAAAAAAGTAAACCAGAGTTACGCAATAAATTAAAAAAAGTATCGACTATCGAGCCATCATCAAGTAGGTACCTGTATTTAAAAGGGTTAAGAAGTAAGTAGATTTACGAAGATATGCTTAATACCCTTGGTGATTAATGTCCTTCGTATGCGACCGTGAAAAATTTGACTGCAAGCTTCAAAAGAGGTAAATTTTCCATTTAAGATGATGACCGATCGGGAAGGCCAGTTTCTGAGTTAGTCCCCGAAAATATCGATGCAGTTCATGACATGATTTTATCAGACCGTCGAATTGGGCTAAAACGGATATCTGAAGCACTGAGGATTTCATACGAACGCGTTCATCATATAGTTCACGTCAATTTGGACATGAGAAAAATTTCTGCAAAATGGATCCCCAAATGTTTGAATGTTGACCAAAAGCGTGCAAGGGTAGAAGCATCGCGTTCGATCTGTGCCCGATTTGAAAACGATGTAGAACGAATTGTTACTATGGATGACACTTGGGTACTTTTCTACGATCCAGAAACAAAGCAACAATCGATGGAATAGCGACACTCTGGTTCTCCAAGACCTAAGAAGTTTCGTGTCCAAAAATCAGCTGGAAAAGTTCTTGCTTTAGTTTTTTGGGATTGCCATGGAGTAATCTTGATTGATTTTTTGGATAAGGGTAGAACAATATCTGGAGATTACTATTCGACATTACTGACCACTCTACGGAAAAAAATTAAAGAGAAAAGACGCCGAAAGCTATCCAAAGGTTTTTGTTTTTACAGGACAACGCCCCAGTACACAAATCTCATGTTGCCATGCAGAAAATTCGTGATTTCGGGTTAGAATTACTAGAACACCCCCCTTGTTCACCAGATTTCGCTCCGTCCGACTATCATCTCTTTCCTCAACTCAACAAAAGTTTAAAAGGTCGTAAATTTTCTTCCAACGAGGGGGTAATAAAAGCTGTGGAGGACTGCTTTGAAGAGCAAGAAGAAACATTTTTTTTGAAAGGCCTAGAGACGTTGCAGGTTCGCTGTAATAAATGTATTCAATTAAGAGGAGAATATGTTGAGTAATAAAATATTTTGACATTGAAATTTTGTTTGGTTCTATAGTAGGCTAAGAATTTTTCAATATATCCTCGTATGTGGGATTTTTCATGGATCATGGATCATTACCAATCCCATTTCTTCGGAATGAATGTATCGTTGCGAGTTAATTCTTCTTCTTTGTGCCTCCTGCAGACATAGATCAAGTGATGTTGGAGGAGTACTCGTTTGTCACCTTTACGTATTTCCAGATTAGAAACAGCTGTAGACCATTTATCTCATTCTGTTCCTTCAAAGAATAACAAAGAGGTTTTTAATTCACACCATTTCTCTTGGTCTTGTGGTACGGGAGGTGATTTCAACATCATGAGATAAATTGAGTACAGTTTAAATTCAATTCAGCTTATATTACCTACATTATTTTCGATGACTTAACGTTCCTAATTGATCTCATCTTAGTTAATGTCATCACACTTAAAGATTTTTGCGAAAATATAAATATTTGTATTGAAAATTTCTTCATAAAATCACTAACCAATATTAAAATGAAATGAATTTGAATTACTTCATTCATTTCCTATTGAAATTTTATCAGTCATAAGCCATCATGTTTTTTGGAGGCAGCTTCTTAGTTCTTAGTGAGAACATTTTGAAATTCAAATAAATTTTATTTAACTTTTCAGTGCCAATTTGCGACATTCATAATTTTTCAATATCATTTCTAGTTCTCGATTACTTATTCGGTTCCAAAGTAACACTCGAATTCAGGAAAAACGTTTCCCAAAGTGGATAAACATAATTACAGGAAAATGACTTAACCTAACATTTTCAAAAGGTACACGGTGAAATGTGTCAGAATTTTTTTTTGGCCAACCGGAATACGTTATAGCATGGAGTAGGTTTACATAAATGTATAAGATGACAACGTATTTCAGTGTGTGAGCACGATGCAAATATATATCGAGGTCATCTCCCTTACCGTTGTTATTTCTTTCCGTAAGAAAAAGACCAGCATAATAAGGGTCTTTTCCGCCTATTCAGTTTTCTATAGCCGTTTAAATCCGCTGTCACTTCTATGAATCGTCCGCGTATTAATCTAGCTTTTCGTCTTGAGCCGCTTCACGATTTCCAATAAACGGTGCGGCCAAATTGGCGAAGTGAGAAACGGCCCGTCATTTTTCACAATTCGGGTTTTTGTTGGTATTATTGGAGTGATGAAGATTTATGTGATTGCCGCTCGTTACAGTTCGGTGAAATGAATTGGAAAAACGAGGGCAGATGCATCCTGGGCGATATTTTCTATGAGGGCGTGGAGCATACGACGCATATGGTGCAAGAAAATTTCGAGGACAGCATGAAGAAAAATTTACTTGACAATGTAATTTGTTTGTGGGGGGAAATTGTATCTTTTCTTAATTTTTTTTTGGAAGAATCACCTTCCGACAACCTGAATCCACAAATAAATATCAGCAGTGTCGAGTTTATAAAATTCCAAGAGGATATTGTTTAGATAGATATATCGCCACAAATTATCAGGCATCGTATTATTTTTCATCAATTTCAATTTAATAAGTAGTTTGTATCGTGATTCATCATTCATATCCGAATTTTGTATTTCATCGACATTCAACTTCAATATGGACCGGTAACTATGAATTTTCAATAGAAACTGTGCGTATTAAATGCTTTTTGGTGTTCAATTTCATCTCCCACATTTGTGGGATTTTATTTTTAAAATATCTCTACATCAACGTTTTCCATCGTTTGAATTTAAGTCTAGACAAAGTTGATAAATATTGTGACAACATTGTAAACTCGTTTAAATACCAGAGAAGGAATAATTTTCGATGATATTCAATTCAGAGACGCATTCAGATTATTCTTGAAATTAATGATTTTTTCGTCAAATTTCTCCGGGTAAAATTGGAAATAACTCGAAAACGACGCGTTTTATTGAAAAAAAAAATGAATACTTTTAGTTTCTTAAATGATTGATTCTTTCGAAAATATGAACCGTTTATCTTTAAAGTGGTTTTGTGGTGTTTTCGCGTGTATTGATAGATATGGACCATGAATAGAGTAAAAACTCCACCGAAATTAAGTTCAATTGAAATAACGGTTCCGAAGATATAAACGGAAAAGTGTTTTTTTCATGGATTTTCGACACCCTGTATCTTCGAAACCAAACCGAATTTTGAAAAATGGTATGAAAAAAAAGTGTTCCGTTTGATGAGAGGAACCTACAGTTAAAATATATGTACAAGTCGAAGAATCAGCCTGTATAGTGGAAAGTCTGTTAAGAAAACTTGTGAATGAGGAAAAAAGTCTAGTATAGTTTTTTCAAAACATCATTCACATTCAACATTCAGCATCCGTTATAGCTCGAAAACCAATCATAATCTAACCTACAAATTCCGCACTTATCCGGTCGAAAAAATTGTCCGGTGACAGATCGTGGTACCCTCTTCCTCCGAGTGCTCTTCGATGTGACAGCTCCCTGTCATCTCGGAAGTTTTGCGGCTTCGAAATATGAGAAATTACTGACGGCGATTCTGATTGAGGCGATGGGTTGTTTTGTTTGTCATGTCGCCAGGTAACACGAGTAGGCTTGAAAAGTAGTCGGAGTCGGGCCGATGGCCTAATTGACAGGGACAAGCCAACCAGCCGGATGTTATACAGGCCAGTTGGTGGCTGACGGCGGCTCGTTTTGAGCCATCCGTCATGTCTTCTTTGTGGTCGGTGGGGAACTTTTTTGGGAATGCAGGGACGGATTCATATTTTTTGATGCGAACAGACAGTCATTACATATTTGCTCATTTCACATTCAGCTGAAGTGTCTCTGTAGAGTGTAGACGATGAAATTCTTTTCTGGCTTAAACTCTTCTTACTGTTGAGCTTATGGTTTTTCAAATAGTTCAGATCGTTAAACTTGGATTATCTCGGACAGTGGCATCGAAAATGGCGACTCAACATCAATGACACCAAATCAATTCAAGTAACTTTCACAATCAGAAGAACCACATGTCCTCCTGTCAAAATGGTTGAAAGAGAACTACCAGTCGACACCAAAGCCAAATATCTCGGTATATGAGGGTGTATTGATATCTAGTTAGTCTAGACCAGTTCCATGCATAAAAAAAATATTGCGATACCATATCAACGAAAAATAACTTATTAGAAGTGTCAGTGTAGAGTTCGTCGTCAAAAAAGTAAACCAGAGTTTCGCAATAAATTAAAAAAAAAGTCCAACGAAATTCATCATTCATCATATAGTTCACGTCAATTTGGACATGAGAAAAATGTTTGCAAAATGGATCCCCAAATGTTTGAATGTTGACCAAAAGCGTGCAAGGGTAGAAGCATCGCGTTCGATCTGTGCTCGATTTGAAAACGATGTAGACTTCTTAAACCGAATTGTTACCATGGATGAGACTTGGGTACATTTCTACGATCCAGAAACAAAGCAACAATCGATGGAATGGCGACACTCTGGTTCTCCAAGACCTAAGAAGTTTCGTGTCCAAAAATCTGCTGGAAAAGTTCTTGCTTCAGTTTTTTGGGATTGCCATGGAGTGATCATGATTGATTTTTTGGATAAGGGTAGAACAATAACTGGAGATTACTATTCGACATTACTGACCACTCAAAATTAAAGAGAAAAGACGCGGAAAGGTATCCAAAGGTGTTTTGTTTTTACAGGACACCGCCCCAATACACAAATCTCATTTTGTCCTGCAAAAAATTCGTGATTTAGGGTTAAAATTACTAGAACACCCCCCTTATTCACCAGATTTGGCTCCGTCCGACTATCATCTCTTTCCTCAACTGAAAAAAAGTTTAAAAGGTCGTAAATTTTCTTCCAACGAGGAGGTAATAAAAGCTGTGGAGGACTGGTTTGCAGAGCAAGAAGAAACATTTTTTTTGAGAGGTCTAGAGACGTTGCAGGTTCGCTGTAATGAATGTATTCAATTAAGAGGAGAATATGTTGAGTTATAAAAAAAAATTGATATTGAAATTTTGTTTGGTTCTATAGTAGGTAGGCTAAGAATTTTTCAATACATCCTCTACATTTAGATCAGCGCCTTACTTGGAAGCAACATATTCAAGCTAAGAAAAATCAAATTAATTTTTTTCATCAAAACACCATTTATTCCTGTCATTTTTTTTTATTCCTTTTTGGCTTAATTCATTATTTGAATCAAAAAGGAGAAATTGGCTGGAGAAAAGCTGCGGGTGTTGAAATTTTGTACTTGTTGAGTGAATTGGTGAAAACCACCTGAATACTATCCTGTCCATCCGCCTGTGATCCACCTTGACACTGAAGAGGGTTTTTGAGCTTGTCACACGGTAGCACCACATAATAATAGTGATTTGACGCCGCTCATATTACAAAATGCACGACAAAGAACGCTACTTTAAACACCATGACTAGTACTCTTTTATGCTAGAGAGATCTGAAGATTGACGAGTTGCACTCATTTTAAATGCTCTTTGTTGGTAGTTTTTTCTTCGCTGGTTTGTGCTCTCAACCGGAAAGTCCATTAAAATTTAATCTGCTTTCGGATGTGCCCAACAATTATGAGATCGAATCGGTTTGCAGTCTGACATTCAGATTTTTTCACGGAATGTACTGGGGGTTCTTTTGAGATAGCAAATGGATGCTCAAGATTATTTCAGATTGTTGCACCGAAGACACAACTTGAAAAGGAGCGAAGATTATAATTTGTATATTATACGGAGAAATGTAGACTTCTTTTGAAAATTATATAGGAACCAATTTTTTTCAGTGTGAACAGCTGACCCAGAGTATCTTTTCTTCCGAAATGATTGAGACTCCGCAAACACATACTACCGTACGTCCGAAAAGTCTGCCAGCCCATCTCCTCTTCTATTTCAGATTGTATCTATTGGAGAGCGAAACTTTCAATTTTTCACTGTGTGATTTGTTTCTGGTCTATTCTTTTTGAGTAATTCAAATTTCAAGACCCCTGTCACTGCAAGTTCAGAAATCCAAATAGTGATAGTGTTCAAAGGTCTTATCTGCCATACTGTCTTAAAGCAATGATATTTTTCTAGGAACTCATTTTATACTTCGAACACAATAGAGGACCTCAGCTGACATTCCCTGTTAATTCCATCTAAGCGACCGACTAAAATCTATTAAATTCAAGAATGCCTTGTGGAGGACCTTGAAAAGTCTTTCAAATATTTCCGACATACAATTAAACTCTCACGTATGAACGCATTCAGAGAGATTGTATCCCAATTTCGACAGGGAGGAAAGAACTGTTTGTGAAAAGTTCAACGCGAAATGGGCAAACAGAAGAACGCCACTTTAGTATTTGTCGAACACACAAGTCTGTCTTGCCAGGCGTTTGTTGGTAATCAAAAGGGAAATGCCGACAATAGGAAGGATGAAGGAATTAGGAGCCGTCGATTGTGCATTAATACTTGGTGCACAGAGCAAATATTAGGGAAGGGTGTAATTCTTCATTGAAAATTCTGCAATTTTTTTTCTTCCATAGATATCAGAACATAAATGAGATTTCAAAAATCCAAAACGATATAAAATAATATGTCTTTATTTGAAAAAAAAATGTTTCAATTACTAAATGATCACCAAATTTGTGTAACATGTTGAAAATTTTGTCGTTTTCTTCATTTCAAGATACAAATAGCAGGCTGCATAACAGGAACACAAAATTAAAAGACTTTACAACACATCAAAATATATTGATTATTACTATTTTAGCTTATTCATTTTGAGTTCTTCATATTTCAAAATGATAGAACTATATTGTGAGGCTAGATGTTCTTTATTCGTTCTAAAATCTCTGGATTCTAATTAATTTATATAAAACATCTCTGAAATATTTCGTTTCTTGAAATTTTTTTCCTATCACAAATACTGACACAACTAAAATTAATAGCATGCCCTTCATTGAAAAAATGTAAGCAAAGGGCTGTTTTTTTTATTTCTTTACATTTTTCAAGTCATAGATGTGTTGTTTCATTCTGTTCTTCAAATACTGCCAAGTTTGACCAATAGATTCATCAAATTTTCACCATTTTTATGGTGAATGTTAATAATTTCAATGCGTTGTTGAAGCTTGTATGGTTCCATTTTTATTAATGGAGTAGTTTCTACTTGTCAAATGTCAAAAAATTAAAACTTACATCTACCAAAATAACGGGCTATCAAAATGACACCTCTTATTGGATCACCAAAGCTGATCATTCAAGTTGCTGTAAATTAATCTACCTACCGTTTTTTAATTGTAGTAGAATACTATAATGACATTTTCTTCATATAAACAACGTTTGATTTGTTCTGAAAGGTGTGGTATAAAAGAATTTTGCAAGGAGTCACACCCTCGTCGCAGTTCCTGTTTTTTTCTTCAGTTTGTTAAGTTGACACATGTTTTTGGTGAGTTATTTGATGACTTTTAATGAACTGTATACTATGTACGTATATTTCTTTTAAGAAATTATAGGCCTGAAGAAGCAGAGGAACGCCTTTGCAAAACGTCGCCATGAATGTGAAAGTACTTAAAAATCTGTTGTTTTCTCTTAATACCCTTTCCTTTTGTTGTTTTTTATTTTATTGAGGAAATTTCTCTTTGTTCATGAGATTTTCCAGTTAAGGAGAATCAGTTCTGCTGAGGAATGAATTTCAGCAACTGATATATGAGATTCAGTGCGAATGGTTGCAATATCAAAATAGATGATAGATAAAGAAATTGAACTGCTATTCATTATGTATAAATCAGAATCATTTTAATGTCGACAATTCTTCATCTCATTTTCTATCATGGACGTTTTTTCGTTCTATATGGTTATTGAAGGCTCTCATGCTTTCCTCATTTTTCATGGCGAATAATTTGGTAGAATTTTGACTATCACAACAGGATTGAAAGGCGGAAACTCAATATTGCTTCAAAATTATGCTCTTTTCTCTTGATGCATGAGCTCGACCTGATCCATCCCCGTATTAAAAATCGCTCTGTTATTAACGAATCGACAGACCATAAACCCAGTCGTGCCACTCTAAATACATCCACATTGGCATCGCGGATATGACAGCCGGACGGACGGGTGGAAATAACAAACCTGTAAACTGTTAAAATTGTGTTATTCAGCGAATGTAGTAGCTGTTGTTGGGAACAATCAATCAGGCCGTCACAGTGGAGTGACGCCAGCGTCCCGCCGCCCCGCAACACCACCCCCGGGGATGAATAAGTGCACACACCATACATCACTGTCACCCCGAATATAGATATAAAATAACGATGAATGAACAGCTCTGCTCGATGCAGATAAACTTTCCCATTACACACATGTCGGATCATTTATCATAAAGCTCTGACAGTATGTGCGCCCCCTGTAAAATATTCAGGGGATGATAAATAATAATCATTTTGCGAAACAATTATTGTGACCTCATTGTTTTCCTGTATGGGGACGTTACGGTTATCTCATCTCATTCTGCACATTCGGACATTATGATTATGATTGCCCTCGTTAAGGTCAACATGGAATACAGTATTTCAATGCAAAATGATCTAGCGAAGATGGAAGAGAGAAAAAGCTCAGACTGGCTCTGTGATTTCGATGTTCTTCGATGGTTCATGCTGGATCCTGCACGCCAGCCAGTATTATAATAATAATAAAACTAATTATATATTCATTCTTGAAACCAGAATACGTCCATGCAAGCAAGAAATAAATATACTAACTGGAAAGACACTGCAACACCCAGAAGCTAGGAGCTGTTTAAATTTAAATTTTTTTCTGGTAAAACATAGAAAGTATAGCAAGCAGTAAATAATTAAAATTTGGAGAGAACATCGTAAAGGTTTTTCATGTAAACATTTTTTTGTTACTTAAATATTGTAGTCTCATTATTTTTGGTCTCATCAAAAGATAAAATAGTACCCTCATAATGCTCCTCTGTAAGATGAAAACTCTCCACCACTCAACAGATTTACCCAAACCATAATATCATATCTCAATGTAGAGAAAACGTTCGAATAAGAAAACGCCAAAGCTCTAAATGTGAGATATCTTTATATATAAAACAAAGTTGTTGGTTACACCATTTACAACTCGAGATCGGATGGACTGTTTGTTATGAAACTTCATTTATGGATTCGTCTACGGCCTAGTTCTTATAAAAAACACTAGAACTCTGAAAAATTCGATGAAAAATATGCTCATGAAGGAGATGCTTTCCCTTCTTTTGAATAAGGCTACTAGGTGTCGCTACGGTTAATGGCTCTTATCTAGACACTGTAGCGTATAGTCGTGAAGGTAATATATTGGATATTATCGCCATAAGATGGCGATGTTTACAATTACTGTATAATTTGCATGTAACTTATAATAACATGAAAGACTATTACCAGATCAAAAAGCGGGCAAACATCTCAAGTTGGTGGAACAGTGAATTTTTACCGAAATGTCAAGTAAATCGGATTTTGACGATCTGCATCAATCCTGAGTTGTCCATTTTCATCTTTTCTCTTAATTTCTGACATGTTTTTGAATTTGGGTTACAAATATTAAGTTCAACAATTATTGGGTATCGAGAATTTTTTTCATGCAAATAACAATGTCATCAAAATTTTGTATATGTTGAACTTCAATTTCGCCTAATTCATCTCCTGCTTGAAAAAAAAGCAACGGTGGGCTTCACAAAGCATTATCACCGGTTGACCAGTGATCAGAGCTAGATCTAGAACTCGATTTGACAGTTCAACAATCAGAGAACCAAGCCGTTGATCACTGGTTATAACGATTTGTGGAATCCACCGTCAGTATAATTTAGGCGAAACAAAGTTCGCCGGGCCAGCTAGTAGTTTGATAATTTTAAGGAGTCTCTCACGAAGTTTTCAGCCTCAGAATTCTATCAGAGATATTCATCAAGCAGTTTAGATTGTTTCCAATATAAACCACAATAAATGTCTTCGAAAAGCTACACCATTAACAAAATAAAAGTTTTGATTATCTTGAACGTTTTCGTAAGACATTATTTCGCAAACTTCGACGTTTGACAAAGAGCACTTATGAAACGTCATCAAATTTAGACTGAGCTTGTTACTAATGGCCCAAATCCTATACATTCCGCTATAGAGAAGACATGAAGACAAACAAAACTCAACCTCAATGAGTCATTATGTTTTCCTAGAGCGGCTTATCATCCGCACCCATGTTACGCTTATGGACAACTTGAGGGCACATTAATAAAACAAATATTGTGGGACCAATGTCGTCGTCGACAACATAAAACGACGTAGAGGTTCATATAGGTGATATTTTATCGGCAACATCCATTTGTGGACCCGCAACTACAAATAGCCGCTGTTTGAACAGGTTAATTGAGTGACGACTGTGGTGTCTGTGGCCAGTGCGTATTTGCTTAGGATGCAGGATGAACGCTAATTGAAAATAAGACAGGGAGCTTGGAATTATAATTCCGAGAAAACAGACAGTGAGTGAACTTCAATTAGCAGTCCTATGTGGAAGATATTGTTGAATTACCAATTTTTGACACCCATCGAAACAGAAGTACTTATTGTCCAATATCAGTCTGACCACCAGACGAGTATCGAAATAGCCTTCCAACTAATTAATCCAATAAGGAACCTAGGAACTGAGAAAACTGGACATTTGAAACGTTACACGTCATCAAGTTCATTAGATCCCTCACGAGAGGAAAGGCCTGGACGTTGATTGACTAAGACGAACAATGCTGTCGTATCTGATTTGGTCATTAATAACTGGCAGCACATTCTACGAGAGGACGGATGATGAACGGGCTGGCAAGAAGTTAAGTCGAGAATGAATGCGAGCAAGATATCTTGGTCATTAGAGACTTCCATTTGTGTCATCCATCATCTCTATGGCGTGCAGCGCACCTTGCGGCGTTGTCGGACGTTCGCTGGATGTTGTTTGCTCGGGTGGATGGATGGAGCAGCTTTGTAAGTGGAGAGAGATGAATCAATCACGCATGACTTTGAACCAGTCAAGTCTGTTTGTGGATGGACTGATTACCCCCTCAAATATTCTGGGATGGTATTCAATCATTGGCGTCTACGCATGAAGTGTTCGCCAAGTTTTTCATTTTGAAGGTTATGATAGATTGTTCTTTAGATAGATGCAATAAAACTAAACGAAATATTGAGCAGCCCATAAAAAATCTCGTTACTCAAACTCTTTTTAGAAATGTTTGGATTGGAACCTTATGCTTTTTGAGTAGGAATTGTTTTCAGATCCCACTTATTTTTAATCGAGTTGAATTTTTTCGGAATATAGACGAGTTTCTGCTTGAAGTCATCCCTAGCTACCACTTTTGAGAGCTAAGCAATGAAAGGATGATTCTGCAAAAATTTCATCAAAATCTGAGAAGGCTTTCAATTCTCTCGTGGTCAACCATTTGTGATAGCAAGCTATAAAGAGTCCCATCGTTTCAAAAAGGGTTTTTCATTGTCGATCTTTCACAGATAATGAATTGCGCTTTAATGCAACGATATAATGGTTCTGTCTGAATTACTAAACCATTCTGATGCCGTCTTCCATCAATAGTAGGGATATTTCCAATTATCTTATACTCAATCTAATTGGAACAATTAAAGCGAAAATCGTAGTCATCTTGAAGATAAAGCCCATCATTTAACTCAACGGACGAAAGATACCGTTCCACTCTGGCAGATCGAAATTCATTAAAAATATGGAAGTGACAAATAGTTATGACAGTGTCGGCTGTTCCAGACAAAGCAATCAGTCTTGTTACAGACAAGCGGCTAACTTCTACTGACGGAGTTACCACGCGCTGTCACTCAGCTTTAGACCCATCCGAAGAAGCTGGATTACGTCTGGATAGTCAGGAAGCGTTAAAATATGGCGAAATGTAATTCTCTTCATTTTTCTCTGTCACAGCTACGAAATGTCTCCCCCAATGATGGTTCGATATGGCAAACTTGGATTAATGGAATAAGTTTTCGAATAAGAGTGGTACATTTTCAATCATTTCGATCTCTCCGCTCCTTTTTGAACTTGTACCTGCTGCAAAATATATAATTGGTGAACGAACATATACCTTTATGAACTGTTTTTTTCGTATTCCAAAAATGGATAACATACAAGGTGATATCATCGTGAATAATTTTCATAAAATATTTTTAGGTTCTTGGCACTTCAAGACCGATGAAAAAGGGCATTCATTCAAATCATTCTACTCTTTTCTGGATATTTTTATTCAGAAAACTATCATAATAATCACAGTCGAACTGATAAAGTATGGACTTGTTAGGTACTCTATTATATTTAGCCAACTCCAATATAATTATTTATCCATTAGCATTTTTATTTTTGGAAACTTCCACAAATTTAAATTGGAAAATTATCAACATCGATTAAATTGAATTTATCGCATTTTATATCTGTCCTAACACATGGAATTTTTGACCTCCTCTTCACACAAGAGAATAGTTGAAATTCAGTATATATACATCACCATCATTATGTGTTTTCATTTAACGAGATGAGTTTTTTAATAGTCTATTGATTGTGCTTTTAACTTCAAAGCGTTCGTCCATTATTCAGAAAGCAGTAAACCTAATCAATATGAGAAGAGTTTTCGATTTCACACACAAGTTTGTGAGAATAACAAGGGTAATTTTTATAGATTTCTGTTATTCTCATAATTTCGAAAAACATTTTTTCGAACTAATATTTGTATTCATGTATTTGATATTTACTTGCGAATTAATATGTGGAGTGTTATAGCTCTTATTCAGATACTGTTGAGAAGTAACCAACACGAAAAAATAAAAAAAGTTGTTTTATCGAAAAGTTGGTACTTTATTTTCATATATTGAGACATAAAAGTGTTTTTCGAAAATCGACGAAATATTATATTCTTCCGCTTTCGGTAAATTATATTTCCATGTCTACTAGATAATACCGAATCTTTAACCATATTCAATAGGTATTTTTAATAATATCCAATGAATATAAATCCTTCATATATTTTAAACATAGTGTGTTTTGTATTACTTCTCCATTCTTGAAAATAATTGAACACACAAATATTAATCCTAAAGTTTTTTCGGGATTCATGAACCAGCCCTAAGAATAAATCGCATTTAACATGATTTTTTATTCTATTTCAGGTATCAAAATATGACTACTACAAGTTGAACAAGCTTGTGGGATTTGTACTTTTCACAATACCAGGATTTTTTAGTACCCTAATCGCAATTTTCATGGTAACCTGCATTTATGTTATATTGCTTACCACAGTAGCAGTAGAGAGATTAATAAAAGGAGAAGTACTGATATCAAACCATACAGCCCGATTGAAAAAGGATGGGGATAGTTGTAATGAATCACCAAATACAACGTTTCATGTTTCATGGATGAATAATTTATAAATATTTGAATGTAATGAATAAATAAAAAGTATTTTCGTTTATTGATTGTATCGATTTTCCTTCTCGTTTATACACAGGGTGTTTTTGAATTCATGCAAAAAAATTCTTTTGCATAACAAAACTTCCTCACCCTCCCCTTTTTCGAGATATTACCCTTGAAAGGTGGTGATTAAAATTGAGTTTTATTCTTTTCTCTTCCGCTGTTGGTTTTCGGAAAAAAATTGTTTTCAATAAAACAAGGATTTCAAGTTATTATTTTATTTTATGAAATTATAATTTTATTTCATGAAACTTCATATAGGAAAAAAGGTTTCGATATTAAACATAGTAAGGGTTACTAATTTCATAATGTAGGGGGAATATTGAAAAAATACCCGTAATAAGTCCCTTGCGAGTGCACTAAAATCACAGAATTTCAAGATTCTTGCTTCACTGAAATTAAAAAAAAAATTAATTTAGTCACCACATTTTAAGGGTGATATCTCGGAAGGGGGTGGGCTGAGGAAATTCTGATATAGAAAAGACCCATCTTGATTTCATACGAGCAATCAACTACTGAATTTTTTCGCATGAATTTAGAAACACCCTGTATATCACATGTTTTGTTGAAATTTTTTCTTTCTTTTTTCTTTAGAATTTTGGCCATATTCACAATTTGAATTCGTAAAAAGGTGATTTTGTTGTAACGTTACTTGTATGGTATAACTTCTCATTCAGTCATTATTTTAAATTCAGTCGCATACGCTAGCCAAGAAACAACCTATATATGGGAAGTAGCATTAAATTGTGTATAAATGAATTGTGATCGATGTGACCTTATGTAAATGCATGAATATTGTATCATTATTACTGTTGTCTCCTATTCAGTTGTCAAAATTCATTCAATATTGAAATAAAGTACTACTGCAGTTGACGTAAGACTTAATCCAGATAAGATGAATTCACCAAAGCAGATCCAAATAAAGAGAATTTTCGATTCCATCAGTCACTTTGTGAGTATTGAAAGCTTTATTTTCATTTGAATTTATAATTTCGCGTTTAGAAGTCGTTTTGGGTTAGGTGGAAATAGAATTGAGGAATTCGAGTTAGTTTTTGATTTTGTACTGGAAAAGGTTCGAATTTATTTTCTTCAAGTTTATTGTGCTTCGATTTCACAAATCTTGTACATCTCATTTACATTTACAGTTTAGTCAAAAAATTATATTCGAAATTGTCTAACTAGGAATTCGATCTGAATTTTTTTTTTCCGAGATTCGTGCCAGTTTTGGACATTTTATAAGGGGGCCACATTCGAGCTGTTCAGTGGGACCCTCCGGGCATTTGCCCGGTGGCCCATCCAGGTGACTGCGAAAGAGCATCATTATATTTGGCGCCTTAAAATACCTTATACTTATGAGTAACTACTTTGGGTAGTATAGTAAAGGCCATAATTGGCCAAAAACCTTCAATTACGTGTGATTGTACAATTTTATATCATGCATAAATTTTTTTTCTAGGTGACGAAATATGACAGACTGAAATTGAACAGAATATTGGGGAACTTAATATTTTTACTGCCACTTTATATTGCTATATTCTTTATTATGGTGATAACTGGTATCATAAGTATTGTTTCAACCACCATATTCATGATAAGCAGAATTATAAATGGAGAAGCTGGGCTAGAATATTCTAATGAACGTAAATTAGGTTCTTCATCTCCCAAATGAATCATTTTTTATTTGGCTTACTTGTTTTGGCCGCTCATTATTTCTCCCAAGATATTTGTGTCAATTTCAATTTGATTAATAGTCTTCACCTCTTATTTGTTTACAATTTGTGAAATGAATTTGAATTTGAAATAATAATATCAACATTTTGTGATGAGAATGTCAATGTGATACTGTGAATAAATGCAGCAGTTTTTTTCTTTTTTAAATCGTTCCATATTATCAATAATCATTTTACCTGACTGATAAAATGAAAGATTAGAATTTGTCTCTGGTGAAATTGATATAAATTGAAATTCGAAAGGTTACAGATAAAATATCGTAAATTTTGGGACGTATCAATTCATTGAAAAACAATTGCGAGTTCCTGAAGGCTTGCTGATATGAAAAGAAAATTCTGAGTTCCCAGATTTGATCAGAATGATTCTCTTTGCCAGCTCTAAAAATATCATGTAAGTAACCAAAACAATAAATTTTTTTTACGAGCTTCAAAAGATATCTGGGATGTAACCAGATTGAAAAGTTACCATACCTACGCCAAGAGCCCAGCGTCGATTCAAGACCCCAAAAGATGGAGGTTATCGAGGACATAGGGCAGCCACTTTGCGATTTAGTTATGGAAAATTTCATGGAAAAGATATGGTCCTGTAGTCGTGGTCGTAGTGGTCATTTGGTTAATGATATTTTCTATTATTAACTGAATACCTTCCTCTTTTTAATGAAATAAATTTTTGATCATCAACCTAAAAAATGGCATTTTTTTTTAATGTCAATGTTGAGTTATAAGTTCCTTTAGTGTTGATTTCAATCAAACACAGAGTTCTGAATAATCGATTTATTCAATTTGATAATAAGGAGGTCGATCTAAGAAGAACTGAATAACTAACATCCTAAGGGGAATCGTTTCTATCCATAATTCGAAATATGCCTATACGAAAGTATCAGGTTACATGTGGGATAAGAATTGAATCTGTCACCACATGCACTTCAGTGTTGATTCAATGTCTATTCACCAATAGTAACATGCATTCTTTCTAGCACATGATAGTCTTTCGGATGAACTTTGCTGAGTTTTCTTCGATTATGAAATGAAGAAAACTATCTGGTAGGAAACCATGACTGAGGCTTTCTGCGATTCGTTTTGGCTGTCTCCTATGCTTAGGTCATTTGGAGTGTTCAGACATTGTCTATGTTTCTAATCGCATATAGGTCAGTCAGTAACGAACACACTCTTTATTTTCACACACTTTATCAATCACCTTCGAAGGGTTTAGTGAATCCTTTAGTTTTTAGAACTTCGCGCGGTTCTTGCAAGTTCGTAACGTCGACGTTTCATTTTCGCACTTAGCGATCACACACTTTATTCACTCGTAGAGCAAAGCAAGCTGGTCGCCATAACCTGTTGAGTTATAAGTTCCTTTTTCCTTTAGGGTTGATTTAAATCAAACACAGATTTCTGAATAATCGATTCATTCAATTTAATAATAAGGAGGTCGATGTATACTGGAAGAGAAGAACCTAATAACTTCCTACGGAGAATCGTTTCTATCCATAATTCGAAATATGGCTATACGAAAGTATCAGGTTACATATGAGATAAGAATTAAAACTGTCACCACATACACTTCATGGTGGAGTAGACTTCAGCCACTTCAACTAAATAACGAATAAATATTGAACCCAATTTATGATCTTTCGTTCTATGAGAAAATGAAGATTTGGTTTTAGTGTGTATATTTCAACAGTCAAAATAACACTTCATATTGGAAGAGTCTTGAGCAATAGCCTTGACCTCCAGCAAAAAAATTTGTCATCTGGAAAAGTAATGCATCTAGTACCAGATAGTTTATGAGTACTTATTCGGTAAGGAAGACTTCCTTGTCGAACAAGCAAAAGGCGCACATTTGATCAATCGGAAAACCCAATTATCTTCGATTTCCTCTCGAACATCGACGGAAACAGAGTTGGCCAGTAGGAGGAACACCCACCACGCCGAAATTCATAGCGATCCACATTCAACAAGAAGAAACAGGGATAGAAAACCTGGAAGCTGACTGGCAGCTCCAATACGCAGGCTGACATATATTAATGACGACCCTCTGTACGATTCATCACTCTTCCGCTTCTTCTCTTCCCTCTCGCGCCAGAGATCAAACACGTCCTTGTTTATCTACCGTGATCAATCACTTCTGACTGCTTGAAAGAAACTCATTTATTATCTCCAGCTCATACGGGAAAACATCTTTTACGGATTCCCTGGCTCTCACTCGATTTATCAACTCTTCTCTCTACATCAAAGATAAATCAAATTAACAAATCCGTCAAAGGAGACAGGCGTGCCTCTCAAAGCGTGCGATTCGGTCCAAAACGTCATATGACGTCTTTAATCTTTGGTTTCGAAAGAGCTTCAGATTCGTTTTCCTTGGGTCACCGAGGTGAGCGGGTGAAAAGTGGCTAATCTTTCAGTTACGGTGAAATTAAATTGAAGAACAAAGTGATGTATTTTCAATGTGTTGAGAGCTGTCAGTTATATCTTGCCGAGTTCATCATGTTACATAGTAACACAACACTAACAAAAATAATGTCGACCCAATTGAATATCTACGAAAACAGAACATCTAACAATTGAATTTGTAGCGCCTTGTGAATCTGGATGGGGTTTACGTTGCGTCCCAGCTCCGCTCACAGGACTCAGATTGGCTATTGTGAGCGAAGACTGCCAATGACTTTGTTGTTATAGTTGCCCTGCTCGAAGCGAACAAGGGTCAAAGACCTTGCTCGTCTCGAAGCCCATGATCGTTTCATGTTTAGCCCCAGCTCCCCTCATATAGCTGCACAGATGATTATTGTGAGATTTTTAAAAACTTCTGGTTGGCGCCCTCTGTGGGCGGAGCCTTGGACAGTTACCCATCACAAATGCAATAGTGAAATTCCATTCATTCCTCAGAATTGTATTTTGTTCACACATCTTTGACAATCCTTGACATGTGAGTAAGGTCAAGTTTCCCATACATTATTTATAGGATTTATGGATTGGTATCTTCTCTCAAATGTATGGTGTTTGGTGTTTTCACATAACGTACCTCAACAATGCAACTGCACTCGGTATGATCAACATATAATGAACAAATTATCATATTGCATCCATGTCGAATTATCAGTGAAGGAAATAATACTTTATGAATATTCATAGTGACTTTGAAACGAATGGATCAAAAAGTTAAATAGTTCAATCATATTATGAGATAAAGACAGTGGATTCACCCAGTATTGGCATCTTTGTTTAAACTTACGTGGACTAGGTTTCCACACTATGATTGTTTTCATACAAATTGAAGACTTAAGATTTTCGATATAGTTTTTCTGTAATGGATAGGTGGAAGGTGGTCCACTATATTCTGATGATTTGATTATTTTTATTCAGAGGAAATGAACCTCCCTTATTTTCCAGCTTGTCTTTAAAGACCTATGTTACACAGACAAACACTCAGTAAAGTAAAAGTAAAGTTGAGTAACATAACACCTTGCTACCTTGCTATACATTTCCATATAGAAGTTAACTTTCATAATTCCCCCTTGAATATTTTCATATAGAATGTTGAGTTTATAATCGTCGGTAAATAATCAGTAATTAGTAAGTAATTATATCACTTTGCTCCCTTGCTATATATTTTCATATAGAAGGTACAACATAATTCTTCCCTGCTATATATTTTCATATAGAAGTTAGTTTATAATTTTATACATATTACTTGTATAATCGTTTCGTGCTTGTTATCTAAGTTGAGGTAACAAGAAAATACAGTTCATTGTTTGTTGAGGGTGCGTTCACATTTCACCACTTCCTCTTCGTAGTTGTTATCTAAGTACAGATAGGTAACGCTAATCGCATTCATGTCACTTCTCATTACTTGAACCGCTCTCATTTCGTCACACATCTCTGACATCTCCTGCTGAGACGGCGACGTGTGCAAATTGAATTATTGCAGCCGTGCAAGTTGTACGTTCATTAAAATTTCCAGCCATTGATGACCGAGTACGGTAGTAATGCAATAACTTAAGGTTTATGACAAGTTTATGACGCCGTCCTTCGTATGTGCCTGATTAAAATACGACACTGGATGGCAATAAGCACTTTATCATTGCCACTTTAATAATGCAGTATGGGGAGAACTATTCGCAGCAGTTTATTCAGCAAATTTCAATGGGCGAAGACTTTGAATTGGGCTCAGTATAACGTTCGAGATTAATATTGCATGCAGTCACTTAATGAGCAACATTTTTCAATTTTTCCCTTGTTGTTATTGTTTCTGAACCTAGGTTCGCCTAGAAAGAGGCGAAAACAGGAGGTCCCATGGATTCTATTTTATATTTCAATCATTATTCGCATACAAATTGCATCCTGATACAGCCGAATGTATTGCAGAGACGTTTGAGACTATTCTGTTTAGAAGACTCAATTTGATATTCGATTTGCAGATACCAGAAATTCATAATTTCATTTGAAGCATAAAGCAAAATAGAGCGAAAGACATTAATTAAATTTCTTGGCTCATCTCAAAGCACCACTTGATCTCCGACATGATGACAAATGACCAAAATGTTTTTCAGATATATTTTCGGTTAAGCGTGGGACGCATTTCGCTAAATTAATTCGAAATATTTTGCCCAATTGCTCCGATCCATCACCCTGTCATACTTAGCAGCCCCTGAGTGGTGTTTATGGTTCATGATCACCAGCGGAACATTTACTGCAATTACTGCCTACAGTTGGTATGATTAACAACTTCCTCGCATGAATTCCTAGTTTTGCACATGGGAGTCATTATGTTCAAGTTGGTTGTTTTTCCCTAGACGCTTTTAATTTTTAGATGATGGTATGTATTCTTTTACACTTCGCGATGTGTCTACAAACATAACAGTTCTTGTAGAAGAAACATGAAACGTGAAAATGTTCATTACACGGCTAGGGATAATTTTTTTATTTAATCAAATCTCAAGAACTGGAAGGCGCGATGATGACAACTCTGTTAGAGGGCACAATAGACTCCTTGGTCGCAGTGGACTGTAACCCCTCTTCACTATAAACTATATAGGGAGATGAATAAAATACAAGAGCTCTCTTGGAAGAAATGGACTGCTGTAACAATTCTTTTACCATGAGAATTAAAGAATAAAATGTATGTATGAAAGAGAAATAAATACCACAAAGTAAACACTGTAGGAAATGGTACTTACGGTTGGCCTGACTGAAAGAGATGTATCTGCCGGCTGTCTGGTTTCGTGTAATGTTGTACCAGATAAAGTCCTTATCTCACGTAACGAATAAGGTACGAATGTAACGGAGTCCCCCACTTTGGTAAGAAACGAGAGTATATGTCCGTTGAGGGTGGCGAGCTTAGTCGTATCGAGATTGCGAATAGTGGCAGAGTAGGGTTTTGCACTTAGCAGGTAGACAAAATTTGTGGGATTTTTATTTATTTTTTCATTTATTTATTATATAATTATAATTTAAGAACAATATGAACCGATTGTCATTGTTATTTTTGAGCCTTATGGATTCCGATCTTGGCCCTTGATATAAATAAATGATAATCATAGTTCTGACCATCAAATCACCTTTTTATTCAGGTTATGTTATCCGTGGAATGAAATAAAAAAAACAATTTACCATGATCATTTAATTTTGCTTGCTCAGAACTTCGTTGATGCCAGAAATGAATGATTTTTTGAAGATCAAACAGAAACATAAGTCGCTTGAAACGAATCCGCTGAAATATATCAAATCCGGAAATTCAGTCATTGCAAGTTCCTATTCATAAATTCGAACAGCGGGCACTCCGAAAGGGGTCTTATGAAATATTCTAGAGTCATTTTATGGCAGCCTTATGCCCACATATCTCTCTCCAACAGCCGCATATACTTGACAGGTCTGAACCCCACAAGCTATAATGTCTCATATGTATACTTTGCTATCTTTTATGAGGATGCTAGTGCCAATTTCTGAAAACGATATCGTATAGCATAAACGCCTCTTACCCACTTGATGTATGGATATAAGTTGTTTTTCCACTATATAGGGTGGAAAGTGCTTGCAAAGAAGTGAAGATGGCATCAGAAATAGAGGTAATTCTGGGTTAGATATCGGCCGAGTCTGCGTTGCCAAGTTTCCCTAGCATTCCTTTCAGTGATGGAAACATCGATAGCAATGGTCTCCCGAATTTTAATTTTTATACGTTCCTGTCAGAAGACTTTTCGTTGCTTGACTATTTAATAGTTATATGGTACCAAATCATGACTGTGTAGTACGAATAATTTTTCTGGAAGTTTTTGAGTTGCCAGCCATTTTTAGACGGTTTCAAAAATTACGTTTCATCTTGAAGGAGTAGTCAATGGAGAATACAGCTTCTTCCTCGAAGAATATATCTGGAATCAATTACATAACTCTTAAATCTTAGTGAGCAAAGTTGACAAATATCCCAATCTATTTCAGTAAGCGAAGTCTGGCAACGCCACTCTATGGATGAAAGAAGACAGGCAGAACAAATTTCCACTAGTCTTCTGATGTTATAGCTCGGGTTCGCCATAAATTATTCTTTATGGGAAAGATAAAATGAACTTATTTTGTTGAATATATGACATCCGCTCCAGATATCCCCTAACCCTGCAAACATTTCGCATATCCCCATGCTCATAAATATGATTGATTGGACTCATGATTCAGCCTCAAAGTGTTCAGTGATGCTGAAATGTGTTACCTGCTTTCACTGGAGAGGCATTATTTATACGAGATTATGAACTGGATGAAACTTAGAATGATAGATTTCTTATCTTATTGTCTAGTTCAGGCACACAAAATGCTCAAAAACATTTCCTCTTTCGTTCCATACGACATCTTCTTAGGTAACGCGAGATCCATCATACTTTCTAGTAGGGTATGTTTGGATCTCAGATGTACTACTTGGCATCTTCTCATGCCTCCCACCACGTTATTGAGAGTGTTCAGCTCAAGTTGTTGTGGCAAAGTTGCTGATGCTTTTCCAGCTGTGGTCTTCGGGCATCAAGGGTTGTTTGTAATTGGTCCAAAGCGAGCACGATTGGATTTATTTCATGGTATCTATGGTTGATGTGGAATATCCTGGTTTTCTTCCCAAAGTATTCACATAGGATGTGAATATGAGCATACATCAGAGATATCATGGTTCTTAGAGTATTTATAAGTACACAACTACACTCTTAACCATAATGATGGCTTAGCGGAAAGAATGAACATCCTGAACGAGTTAACAGTTGACTGGAAGTCTTCTAAACAAGTGTCTCCTTGTCAGATTGATTTCAAGTAACTGCAGGCATCTTGAAGAGATTGACTTGTCATGCTGGGAGGAGGACTTCTCATCGAAAGAGTCAAAAGCAGTCTTATAGTGGCGTTGTAGCACTTGCTACACCTATTCTGGGTCTTTGACAAGCAGTTCCAGTGGCTGACTACCGAGAGAGTAAACGAGATATTATAACACTTTGGCTAACTTGGAAGGAATTGGTCACAAAGCTTGCTTTGGTATAATAAAAATTCTGTTTTTAATTTCGTAGAACCGTTATGATCTTATTGAAAACGAAATACAGATTTTGCAGAGAACGATTACCAAAATGTGCATTCCTGATACATAAACAAAAATTGATTAAACTTCAAAGCATGACAAAGTAATGTCATATCGATCATTTTCGCATGTCATCGTCCTGAAAACGATGGCCTCGCACGATCCATCTGCTCAGCAGGGTGGTTGATGGCGTGTGCAGACCTAATAATGTTGTCAAAAAACCTGGGGACCTAAATTAAGGAGATCAATGGACATCGTAACTATTACCTCAAACTCGCCGCTCAATAGAAACGTTCGGACAGCCAAACACGATACTATATTTCAGGTGGAGCCTTTAGTGGGTGGAAAACATGCAATAATTTGATTAGGGCTATATCCAACGAATGTTACGAATCTTGGCAGTAAATTATTATTAAGACTTAATTTGTTTTTCGTGCTTATTTATGATTTGATAAATCGCTGCTGAAATATGAGGTAGAACAGGGCCGGCTTGAGGTTCAGGAAGAAATACTTACGAATTGAGTAATGATCAAATGAATTTGAAATTTCAGTTCAAAATCTTGGGCTACAATTCCCGATATGCGGTGGCAAACCATGATAAGTGGTTCTTTAAAAATATCTTAGAACTGTTACTTCAATCTAATATCATAGAAATTAAACCGTATTTTGTGAGTTCTTCAATTAATCAAGTTATGCTCTTCACACAGGGTTAGTAAACAGTGCTCGATCGGACGATAACTCTTGAAAATCTTGTGAGACTTTTTCTAAAATCAGGACCTCGAAAGAATTCAGACTATTAATTACACTATTGGCATGAGCTTTAATCTCGGGTACTTCTGAAAAAATTGAATCTACTTCTTTCATCTACTAAGCTGCCATCCTGAAGGCAGAAAAGAAAGTTCTTGGTTTCAAATTAATGCGAGGTACCAGTTCAAAGTTGAAAAGTTTCACAAGTAACACCGTCTGATGGTTTCCACCAATTTCTCACATAATTTCCATACTACTGAACATTCGAAAATAATCAAATAAACTGCTCCACAAGAGTTAGGGATATCGTATTCAATCGTTTTTAAAAGTATGTAATCTTCGAAAAAATCGCTGTAAAATCATTTAAAACTCAATAACAACTTGAATCGATCCAATAAAAATCAGTGATACATTTCTTCAATCTGGTCGCCTTTTTTCTGAAGTTTGGTTCTTTGCATATGCTTCATGAATGTACTTATTTTGAAATTAAGTCAGTTTATCAACGCCTGCGATTTGAAGCGAGTTTTCTGAAAATGCCAAGACGTAAATTAACAAACGCTGAGGCTAATAGGGCTATTGGAATGCCACAGGGTGGCCTAACTCAGGTTGTTGTAGCGGAAAGGCTCCAAGTCTGCCAAAGTGTGATATCTCGACCTTGGAATAGGTTCAGAGAGACAGGTTCCGTGTTGGAAAGATCAAGGCTTGGTGGGTGAAGAAAAACAACACCTGCTCAGGATCGTTTCATCACCGTTTGAGCAAGAAGAAACTCTACATCTACGTGTAGAATGCTACGGAGTACGGAATACTCTTCAAAATGCAGATGGGGTCCAAGTCCAAGTTTCCATCTAAACAATCATACGACGTTTGGGAGAGGTGAATCTAAGTTCTAGACGTCCATTAAGAGGAGTTCCATTCACACGTGACCACAAGCGTCGAAGACTGGAATGGGCAAGGCAACATATCAAATGGAACGATCAATGGCGTAGTGTCCTTTTCACTGATGAATCCAGATATGGACGATTTTCAGATTCTCGAAGAATAAGGGTATGGAAAATCCCACGTATACCCCGTAATCGTCACTATGTCCAAGAAGTCCATCCATTCCGAGGGGGTAGTGTTATGGTATGGGCCGGGATATGTTTCAACGGAAGCACAGATCTACACATTTGTCCTGGGAATATGACCGCCTTACACTATCAGGAGCATGTCATTGACAATGTTGTTCCAAATTTTCACGGTGCTATTGGTGAAACCGCACCGTGCAGCCATAGTTGGGAATGCGAGTAGCTTGGTATTCCACATTTACCAATACCTCCGCACTCACCAGATTTGAATATGCTCCAAAGAATATTAGATAATCATCAACCTACCCCAGAATCCTTAAATGATCTGAGAGAGCTTCTGCCCCGTTTATGGAACCAAATTCCTCAAGAAATGTTCAACAACCTCGTGTGTAGTATGCAAAGAAGATGTCTAGCTGTTATTGATGCCCGTGGAGGCCATACATTGTATTGATAGTCTTAAAACGCTTGAATTCTCTGGGAATAAAATTTCGTTATTTTACTCGATTTTTCTTAACCACACTGTAACGCTGCAGACCTACAGGTTAAAATTAATTTGCAACTTGAAATCATATTAATATGAATTTTCATCACAAAAATCTTATTTTAACTATATTTTTTTGCAATTTGAGTCAATATCCCTAACTTATGTGGAGCAGTTTATTATATTATAGTCATCACTAACGATTGATGCGCTGACATCGATAATATTTATCAACTAACCACCGAACAGATGTCAAATCAAGCTCTATTATCCCACAATAAAGAACGACACTTTATCATCAATCTCCCAACGAAACATCGATCCCATTGTTGTTGACAAAGACTTCCTCGTCCTAAAAAGGCCCCAACCACCAAACTCGTCGTACACATCTCCACATAAGCCAGATTACGATCAATTTTTGACACACACATAGCTCAACAGGCAGCTGCAGCTGCTATCATCTTACCTTGTGACTCTCTCCACAACCATAACAATAAAGTTTTTCAATTTTATATAACCCGAAACATAAATTATTTATCAGCTAATGGCCAATAAAAACCATAATGTTAATAAGTTAGCGTTGTAGCATACGTAGGGTTATAAATTGAGTGTGTTACGACTTATATTTAGCAACACTAATGTACGTGTCTGACATGTATTATAATTGAGAAAACTACTTAAGAATGACAGGAGGCTATCAACATGCTTTGCCGCTCCTTTTCAACGACCGGTGGATACATATATTCAGCGTTCCATCGTCATTGTTGTCCACGTCCAACCATAAGCAGCACTTTCCGATATGTTGCCACACATCTGAAAGGTATGACATACAGGACGTGAAGAAAAATACTGGACGTAAATCCGAGTTCTGAACGGCGGCCAGTCTGAAACAGCCATATTTAATGTTGATTATTAATTACAAATCAGTGGGAAGCCGATTAACTACGAAATATATTCGAGAATGTACATGGAATCAAATATTTTACCTCCGATAATATATTACGAGATAATCATCGAGAAATTTAGTTTCCACTGAATTAAAATGTAAACTGCTCGCCGTGAGTTACAGTTATTGGCCAGTCTCGTGTTCTTCCTCTAATTACTAATTATCTGGTAGGTTTTAATGAAGATCGTAAACAGCGATCGGGTTTTTGTTGTTTATGGGGAGTCCATAATGAGCTCTCTAGGTGGAAGCAATAATTCTGACGGGCAAGGATCATGTTAATTTTATAGCTTTGAATATGGATAAAATTGCCTTCTTTCACACATTCTCACATTATTATCTTAAATGGAACAAGAGCGTTTAGGTTGAGACAGTTGGTTTGCAGAGTGAGGAAATCTCGCAATGGTATCCTTGACTTGAGCCATAGGCGATTGTCTCCGGGATACTTGTGGTTGATGACTGAGAAAACGTACCTAAACCATTATGTTTAAACTATTACGAGTAACTTCGAAAATAATGATTGCGTAAACTGTTCAAAACTCACTATAAACACTGAATTTTTTCTCGAAATATAATAAGGTATTCCTGAAAATTTTTATTTGATGCTCGTGGTTCTGCTGAAGCATTCCATCTGAATTTTGAATTCACATTCAATATTTTCCTCAAAAAATCAAAAAATGATGTGACTAAATAGTTACACTGTACTCGCTAAATATTTTTATTCTGATAACCACAAGTTTCGGGGTATCTATCTACATATATCCGACAAAGTTTTGAAAAAATATTCTTAGAAGTTGTAAATAGTGATACCATCATATCCAACTGGTAGGTATTAACAAATATGTAAAACATTGGAGCTGTTAGAATAGGAACAAAATTAAAGTACCTCCCCAAAGAATTCATTTCATAATACTGATCTTATAAAGGTTGTTACAATAAGAGCGTAAGATTTGAATTGCGCGCCACAAGTCACGTCATAAACGTGACAGATCGAGAGTTGACAGAAGGTAGACCAGAATTGGTCTCCACGCTCTTTCGATTTTAGACTTCTGGCTGTGGGGTTTTCTGAAGTCACAGGTTTATGCCAATAAGCCTTCAACTATCTACGCATTAAAAGTCGAAATCAGACAATCGAATAAGTTTTCTTAACTAAGTGTAATTATCGTGTATACGTGTAGCAACAAATAAAACGACTAAACAACACTCTGCGAGATGTGAATTGAAACGGATGTTAACGTCAGATCTCCACTAAGATTACAAATCGTATAGATACACATCTCCAAGTGTAAATTTGAACGCATCAATTAGGATCATGCTGTGAAGAGGAATGGCGGCATAGACTGACACAGAAGTAATTAATTGTGTAAGAATCAGATAAGTAGGTGATAGATACTATCGAAGACTTCTTAAGAAAGCGATTTGAACAGGATTAATACAGAATGTGCTATAAGCTCTATCCTTTTTTTATGAACTCAGGTCGGATTTGTTCTTGTTTAGAAGATGATATACCTATTTGAACTTAATATCAACAAAACTGAGAGCAGCTGTCAGAGCAGTCTGTGATCCTGAATATTTTATCACCGAGACATTATTGAAATATGATAAAGGCACGTCGTGAATTGAATTTTCATGAAAAAAACGACTCAATCAGATATTTGAAACGTGACAAAGGCATGGGCGGATTTACGGGGGGGTACTGGGGGTAACTACCCCCCCCATGAGTATCCAAAACCCGAGAAAAACGTGGTTTGTGTACCTGATTTAATGGTTTTCAATCGTTATTACCCCCCCCCATGATCTTTATTACCCCTCCCATGAAAAAGAACTATATCCGCCCTTGCAAAGGTCAGTTTTATCGGTAGACGTATCAAATATTGATCTACAGTATAAAGGTCCGAAAATTATTTATCCCTCTTCTGGTTTCCGAATGCCCAATGAATGAATGAGCCTTCATGTACCGGTAAGCATCCATTGTATCAATATTTATACACGATTAAACAATAGACATCAACAATTTGTGATCAGGCCGGTTCAACCACTTGTTGACCGTTACAGGCGGAGTAGCACAGCGTGAAGAATAAACTGCAAATTGAAATTGACGAGATGCATATGCCGGTTTCGTTTATCTAAGCAGGCAGTTGCATTATATCAAGTTGGCGGGGAACAAGGGCAGTAGACGCCTATATACATCCAGCGGGAACGGCATCCTTTGATCTCATCAAATGAGGCGTTTTCCTGTCGTGTCGTGTTAATGTTATGTCTTCGTCGCTCTATTCCGCATATCACACAGACTGGGAGTCAAGCTGCTTTTTTGACCGCTCCTGAACTCGACCCCTGTATGTGATTCAGCTGATAAGGTCCAGGAGGTTTATATTTTTTTACTAATTAGCTATTTTTCATGAGTGCAATAAATGATTAAAAGGGGAGAAAAATGAAAGTCTTGTTCCTCACTCAGTTTGCTTCTATCTATTTAATTGTCACTGCAACTACATGTTTCGGCGCTTAACGCCATCATCAGGTTGCAAGTATTGATCACTGTAAGAGGTATAGTTCATATTATACATTTTAGTTCTTAAATTTTTTGTTCATCTTACATTGTCAGAAGCTTATGGCATACATGAAAGTTTTGCTGAATTTCAGCAAAGCAACCTCCCACTATTCAAGAAAAACACAGCCGATTTGATCGAAAAACTGAGAGGTATTAGAATAGACAATGGCACAACATTAGCCTCATTAGATGTCTCCAATTTGTTCACCATGGTACCGTTGTACCAAACCCTTCAGATTTTCAAGGGAATTTTGGTAAGATCGAGCCTACCAGACACTATCGTAGAGAGCATTTTTCAGCTCAGCAGATTGTGCCTGGAACAGAATTTCTTTTGTTTTGATGGCTCAGTATACTCTCAACCACAGGGACTATCTATGGGTAACGGTCTATCACCTTGTATGGCGGAAATATTTATGGCATATTTCGAGAGGTCCTTTGTTTTTTGCGTCGATAATCCATACAGGGAAAAGATTCTTTTCTGGTATCGCTATGTTGACGATATATTGGTTGGATGGTCTGGAAGCCGGGATGAGCTATCGGAGTTCCACAATTGGTTGAACATTAAACATTTAAACATGAAGTTCACTTTGGAAATAGAAGAAAACGACGGTATAAACTTCCTCGACCTTAGGATCTCAAAGACGGAGAACAGACTCCATTTCGACATCTACAGAAAGCCCAGCCAGACGGACCATAGCATAAACTCGGTTTCTTGTCACCACCACACTCACAAGTTGGCAGCCTATAGGTCATATATTAACAGATTGTTTAAGGTACCAATGGACAACGTAGTTTTCACCAGAGAGGTGTCCACAATCAAATACATTGCCAAAGAAAATGGCTTCAGCACCAACATGATAGACAGACTGATCAAAAAGAAAAAATATATCCTTACACCCAACGACAACAATGACTTGAATAACAGAGAACAAGATATTTACAGTTATATTAGTTTACCATTTTTTGGGAAGATCTCTTACCAAATATCTAATATCTTGAAGCAGCAGAGGAATGTTAGAATTTCTTTTGGAACAGTAAACACTCTTCAACAACTGTTGGTCAAAAACAAGGACCCTATTCCGTTATTAGACAGATCAGGTGTCTACAAACTAAAATGCGGAGAACCGAGCTGCAATGTGGTTTATATAGGTCGTAGTGGAAGAAGTCTGAGGATAA
The DNA here is from genome assembly GCA_910592335.1 of Adalia bipunctata. Classification (NCBI taxonomy): domain Eukaryota; kingdom Metazoa; phylum Arthropoda; class Insecta; order Coleoptera; family Coccinellidae; genus Adalia; species Adalia bipunctata. The sequence continues at coordinate 6,029,803 of OU342955.1, read as the reverse complement.
GAATCAAGGAGCATCTCGCCAGCCAGAGAATAACCTCCAACAACAGGTCAACCTTTGGAAAGCACCTAAGAGAATGTGAGCATACATTTGATCCAGATATCGATGTGGAGCTCCTCCACCATATTGACTACGGTGTTAGACAAGAAACCTGGGAGGAGTTGGAGATCTTCAAGCACATACGTAGTGGAAGAGAGGAGCTTGTGAACATTGTCTCCACGAACACCACACCTTTCCTATTCCGAATCTTTAATAACAGTTTCTGAAAGTACTTGATGAGGGATTATTATTTTATTGTCTGTGTTTTTCGAATTTTTGTGTCGGCGTGTTCTGTGGTTAACCTAAAACTATCCAGAATTGACGTCTCGCTAATTGCATTCTTTTCTTTCTCGTTTAAAATTTAATTTGATAGATCTCTATTGTTTTTCTTGAATAGTGGGAGGTTGCTTTGCTGAAATTCAGCAAAACTTTCATGTATGCCATAAGCTTCTGACAATGTAAGATGAACAAAAAATTTAAGAACTAAAATGTATAATATGAACTATACCTCTTACAGTGATCAATACTTGCAACCTGATGATGGCGTTAAGCGCCGAAACATGTAGTTGCAGTGACAATTAAATAGATAGAAGCAAACTGAGTGAGGAACAAGACTTTCATTTTTCTCCCCTTTTGATTATCCCACCTCACAATGGATTTCCGTTCCATAACAATAAATGATTGCAGATGATTATTGCAATCAGTTTCAGATGATTATTGATATTGAACAATCCAATAAATGAAAATGCACCTTTTTTTATGTTGTGGTTTTCACGAAAAGGAATATCCTGTAATGTTCAGAGAACATCGTGAGAACCAAGGGCAAGCAGGTAGGAATTGGTGTTCTTCTTGAATTTCTGGAGGTTATATGCCTCGGGGAACACCTCCCTAGGCAATGTGTTCCAGAGCCTCGCTGTTCGTTGGATGAACGAGTCTTTGAAGAGAGATGTTCTTCAGGTCTCCAAAGTTACCACGAAGGCGTGTGAAGACTTAACTTGACGGGTTAGTCTGGAAGAGTCTGCCAGAGGGAGAACGATTGCTGATAATTCAGAAGAGCATCGCCCATGGAAATATCTATAAAATAGAGACAGATCTCCCACTTTTCTACGGTGTTCCAGAGAAGTGAGCGAGCTTGTAAGCGATGCATCACCGACGAGACGAATTGCAATTTTTTGTACGGAATCCAAGAGTTTCAGGGTGTGTTTAGGTGCAGCACTCCAAATATGGGAACAGTATTCCACGACAGGTCGAATCTGTGCCTTATAGATCATAAGCAGCTGACCTGAGGTGAAATAGCTCCTGGCACGAAACAGAAAGCCAAGTTTTTGGGATGCACTTTTAGCAATGGATCTCACGTGATTCTCCCAGGAAAGGTTACTGCCGACAGTAATGCCAAGCATCGAAATGGATGACTTCAATGGTATGGTCACTCCCGACAATTTTATGCTGGGCACAGTAAGATCGGCTTTTCTAGAGAAAAGACATTCTTGTGTTTTGTTTGCGTTGAATTCTACCAAGTTATTAGATCCCCATTCATGAATTGTTGCCAAGTCCATATTTATGTTGTTAACATTTCTTCCTCGTTCGTTTATGATTTGGCGGGCTGGTATTGGAGCCCTAGAAGAAAAGGCGGTATGGAGGGTACTATCATCCGCGAAGCTGTGCACTGGACACGAAGTTGCTTCCAGCAAATCGTTGATGTGAAGTAGAAATAGTGTTGGTGCCAGAATTGATCCCTGCGGAACACCAGCATTTATGGGTAAAGTGTCAGATGAAACTCCATCGACCACTACATGGAGAGATCTGTTTGAGAGAAAACTAGCTAGCAGAGAACATAGCTTTGGGGGCACGCCATAAGATGGAAGCTTGGCGAGGAGTTCCTGATGCCAGACCGTAATATAACGCACTAATATCTCGCACTCGTGCTGGTCTAGGGTTTGAAGTCAAAAATCATTGGACCTAATTCTTATGCAAAACAATCTTTTGGATCTATGAATCAGTCTCAAACACACTGAATATAAAAAATGGGATAGGTAATTCAACATTCTTCTCACTTATCTGTTCACGATATTGTAGTTGCTGATCGTTATATTGGACAAGGTGAATCTTGAAGGGATGGAAATGTAGTTTCTCCATGAATCTTAGAGTACTATTCGCTGAGTTCCTGAAAATTTCTTCACTCTTTCTATGCCTATAATTTTGAGGAAATTGCGAGTCGAGCTCCTCTTCCTACGACCCCTCAACTGTGCATTAATTCCAAATCGAGAGTGAAAAAGATGAAATATCAAGGAATACAGCCTGAGTCAGGCCTTGATCCAAATCTTCGCTCTGGCTGATGTGAATTGATGGCCTCTTCTTCACCACCTCCTCCATTTTCATTGTATTTAGTATCCTGTTTCGCCTTTCGAGTATGATGAATGGCTTTTTAATGCAATCGACTGAAAACTGAGCCAACTGTTTTATAACTTCATACAACACACTCCTTATGGTCGGGGCGCACAAGGAAACATAAATTTCGAAACGTTCCGACTTTAATGGAACCATTTATTATTTTTAATTGCTCGTGTTATTAACTTTCGGAGTCGACTGATTTCCTTCAGCGATTAAACAACGTGGTGTCTGGTGCATAAAACGCAGTAGCGTAACTGAGTACCTACCAATTTTCTTTCTGGGTAATTGAATCTCCTGAAGGGCTTTGGCAATGGAAGGGGATAAAAAGATCAAAGCTCAAATGACATAGATATTGAAGTAAACGAAAATAATAATTTATGTAACAAGTCCAGAAAATAGGGTTTTTTGGACAAATAGACAAAATTCTATCCTGAACTGCCTGTGGTCAACTTCAAACGGAACTTATCCAGAGTTAAGTTATATTGCTCTGATGAGAAATGAAAAGATCGAAACCTGGGTCAGCATCTACTCCCTTTAACGGGAATGGATCTTTCTTTGGTCTCCCTGTCAAGTTCGAGTGAGATGTTTGGCATTTGATGATATTCACTGCCGACAAATCCAAGATGACATCTTTAGATGTCTTCAAAGTCGACCCATACAAACAAGCTTATAAAGCAGCCACTATACACAGTTTTCGAACAAGATGTTCATTCAAGTTACCCGAAATATAATAAAAGCATACTACGAGGATATATTGAAAAATTCTTAGCCTACTATAGAACCAAACAAAATTTAAATGTCAAAACATTTAATTACTCAACATATTCTCATCTTAATTGAATACATTTATTACAGCGAACCTGCAACGTCTCTAGGCCTTTCAAAAAAAATGTTTCTTCTTGCCCTGCAAACCAGTCCTCCACAGCTTTTATTACCTCCTCGTTGGAAGAAAATTTACGACCTTTCAGTCTTAGTCTCCAGTTATTGTCCTACCCTTAGCGAAAAAATCAATCATGATACTCCATGGCAATCCCAAAACACTGAAGCAAGAACTTTTCCAGCAGATTTTTGGACACGAAACTTCTTTGGTCTTGGAGAACGAGAGTGTTGCCATTCAACAGATTGTTGCTTTGTTTCTAGATCGTAGAAATGTACCCAAGTCTCATCCATAGTAACAATTCGGTTTAAGAAGTCTACATCGTTTTCAAATCGAACGCGATGCTTCTACCCTTGCATACGCTTTTGGTCAACATTCTAGCATTTGGGGATCCATTTTGCAGATATTTTTCTCATGTCCAAATTGACGTGAACTATATGATGAACGCGTTCGTATGAAATCTTCAGTGCTTCAGATATCCGTTTTAGCCCAATTCGACGGTCTGATAATATCATGTTATGAACTGCAACGATATTTTCGGGGACTGACACAGAAACTGGCCTTCCCGATCGGTCATCATCTTCAATGGAAAATTTACCTCTTTTGAAGCTTGCAGTCCAATTTTTCACGGTCGCATACGAAGGACATTGATCACCAAGGGTATTAAGCATATCTTCGTAAATCTGCTTACCTCTTAACTCTTTTAAATATAGGTACTTGATGATGGCTCGATACTCTAATTTTTCGATTTTTACAATTCGACATCTTTTTTTTTTATTTATTGCGTAACTCTGGTTTACTTTTTTGACGTCGATCTCTACACTGACACTTCTAATAAGTTATTGTTCGTTGATATGGTATCGAAATATTTTGTTTATGCATGGAACTGGTCTAGGCTAACTAGATATCAATACATCCTCGTATACTTCGATAAAACAATCAATATTCTGGCATGTGGTTACTTATTAGACTTCAATTTATCTTCATTGATTTATGTTTATTGTACCCTCACGTTCATAGAAGATGCGATGAGCAGCTGTGGGAACTCATGGCAGCTGCTGTTAAGTTCGCTAACAACACTATAACTTCTTAAAGATCACATCCATCCACTTCCTTCTAGCGAATTGGCAATTTGCGGAAGACACTTTTATTTAATGTGTTTCTACCGGACATACGGCTGCTTTTTTGAAAAGTTGTTTTGAAAAAATCTCAACCTAGATATTATTTTAAACTTTCAGTAATTCTTACTGATGCTTAGATTAACAAATGATTGTGCCTCCCAAAAAACTTCAGCCAAATAGTTGACAATGAAACCGATGATTAGCTATTTCCTCACGTTCTCTTTGAGGACCGTAGCTGGCAATAGCTCGGACAATGTAAGGGGTTCGCCGTAAACGAGGCAACATGTACACGATTTCCTCTTGTAAATTGCTCAATTGAAATTCAAAGAAGTTCTTAGTTGCATTTGAATAAGGAAAGCTGAATTTGTCTTGATATTTGTGTTAATTGGTCTTTAGTAGCAGGTGGGATCTCTTTATTTTTTCGTAGTCATCATTTGCACCTCTGAAAACTGCATCCTTCAATCTTGGAAATTAAAACTGAAGCATACAATTATTTCATTTTTGTTCCTTCAAATGGATTCCATTTCTTTGAAATCGGGTTATCAAATAACCACATATGGAACATGAGAACTCAGAGAACTTAATGCACACCCATTCATGTTTCTAATTAAATTTTCACGTACAAATTCGATTTTCTTGGTCACAGGCTCATTCTGAGTGATAGGAAATTTAGGATGATTTTAAGTAGAGAATACTTAGGACAAAAGCTCACCCAAGGAGGTATACCTACTATCACCCTTACTGTGGAGTGTGGAGCCTGGTCATGGACGGTATTTTGAAGAGGCTTGAGGCAGAGGGTTTCAACGCGCAGGCATATATCGACGAAATAGTGGTAACTGCTATAGGCCTACCACACGCTCAAGCTTCACGACAGTTTTGCTTGCGCAAACCGGCTTGAACACTGAGGGGAACTGTATAGAATTCTCCCAACCGCACGCTCAGTGTTCACTGTTCAGTGTTCAAGCCGGTTTGCGCAAGCAAAACTGTCGTGAAGCTTGAGCGTGTGGTAGGCCCATTAGAGACAAGCATGAGGGCTAACTCAGCATCCGAATGCAATTTGACTTCAGTATTATCGAAAAGTGGAAGCGGAACTAACTGTCAATCCCTCGAAAACAACACTTATCAAATAGATTCGAAATTGATACTTAAATATATTCTTCATTATAAAACAAAACTTCATAGCCAGTCGAATAACTGCACGCCACTGTGTGAATAAAGTCGGCGGCAGTGTACGGAACAGTCTGTCCCATAAAATAAAGAAATTAATAAAATTGATTTAGATCATTAACGACGTTTCTTCGAGCATTCGGACTCGTCGAACTCCATAAATTAATATTAATGATCGCCGTCTTCAGAATAGCGTTATTTCCCTTTGCATATTATCGATTCCGAATAGTGTTAACATCATTAAATATCTTTGACAAGAGGAAGAAACCCGTATAATATATTATATTTCAGATAATATTCAACAGAAAAATTCTTAATTGTGTGCTTTGATTAATGATTACCTTGAATGTCGTTTTAATGTCCATTAGGAATATCAATTAAATCGATTAGAAAATTGGGTCAAAATCGTTCCGCATTCCTATATTTTTTTTATAATGAACTCTTTGAAAATGTGAGCGCCTTGCTTCGATTACGTGGCATCTTGAAGACATTGTATTGTATTCAATTAAGATGAACACTCAATTGAGGTAGATTATTGTTCAAAAAGATAAGTGCGAGTACTGCGACCCTCGTCTGAATTCCAGTATCTGAGATGGCTTCAATAAAGATACAGCAGTATATCCAAAAATTCATTTTACTGTGGTTCATGTGCCAAAAAGGTGAAGAAATAGAGTAATTTTCCGGAAAAAAAATTTCAAAACGAATCGAATAATCCTTTAGAACATTTGATGAAAAATAACGAAGATAAAATCAAATTGAATATAAAATCAGATGCTTATATGTTGACTGGTAATACTAGCCCTAAAGTGAATAAGAGAAAGACCATAAAAAATTACAGGAATAAAAAAGGAAACTCGACATATGCAAACCATTCAATAAAAAATGTTTGTTACAATAGTTATGATAGTTTACATATAATATTGAAATAAAAACTTCATATTGAATTGATAAGAAGAACTAGAAATAAACGAGTATAATAAAAAACAAATTCTACACAACGATCAAACAGATTTAAACTATCCAAACCTTACATATTTTTCTAATAGAAGGTCATGTAGTGGTCAAATGAAAATTAAAGTTTGGTAGTTTCGTGAAGTTGTTATCATTATTTCCTATTCCGGTCTACTGAAAGAATCTACTGATGTTTCCTAGATGAGTTCTGAAAGACGACCTAGATCATTTCGTTCTGAAATTACAAACATTTCAAAATTGTTATTCAGAATAATCAAGAATTCTACAATTTCTCCAAAACCTGAACAAAATCAATCAGGGATACCACCCACTGTATCACCATTCGCTCATAAAACTTATCCTTTCTAGGAGGTTGGACTTTAGCACGTCAACGCTTTATCTTAGCCTGTAGATCTTAATAATTATCGAGAGAAACGTGTGCTACATAGAATGAAGGATGTGATTGTTATCTGAAACTTTGTAATTAAGCAATTTATCATCGCAAGAGCCTTCTAGAAGAGAACAGGCATGTAAGAACATCGAAAATACACGATGCAATTATTCATGTGGCTATAATAAATTTATCTGATTGAATATACATCGATTTGAAATTGAGTTCTTTATTGCAATTGTTCTATAGATGTAGAATTTGATTACTCATCGTTGTCAGTTTTCACATTGTATATCGAGGACGTTTCAATTTCAATCGTCCACTAGAACAAATACGTTTGGATTTTCAAAAATTTCTTGCAAATCTCAAATTTTGGGTGAAGAATGACAAGGGGTAAGACCCCTTGAAAACACCATATTTGTCAATAAAAATGATTATCCGGGACTATTTAACCGTATTATTCGATCGAGAAGGCATGCGAACCATTCCAATATTCCATTTCCATATAAGCCATTTAACCCATGGATAACAACCATACTTTGAGTAACCTGGGCTCGTGAGCAAAAGTCGAAAATGAAAAATCGAAAAATATAAAACCGATTTATTCGCTATCTACTTATAATGGCTACATGGACGATTTTGGTATCAAAATGTAGATTTTGGAGGTCGCTCCATTCAATAAAAGATATTCCAGAGCCCTCACTAGCAAAGTTTAGATTTTCACCTCTCAAATGGCATTTTTTCGGAAAATTGCAAATTTCAAACTACCATAGCTTTCGTTTCTATCATTTCCGCCAAAAGTTATTTAAAATATGTTGATCGGCATACCTCAATGTATCACTGTGCAAAATATGAGCGATTTAAAAAATCTCAAATTTTGGGTGAAAAATGCCAAAGGGGTAAGACCCCCTGAAAACACCATATTTGCCAATAAAAATGAATATCAGGAATAATATAACGGTGTTTTTCGAACGAGAAGGTATGCGAACCATTCAAATCTTCCCTATAAGCCATTTTACCCGTGGATAACAATCATACTTTGAGTAACCTGGACTCGTGAACAAAAGTCGAAAATGAAAAATCGAAAAATATAAAACCGAATTATTCGTCACTTATGATGGCTACATGGACGATTTTGGTATCAAAATGTAGGTTCTGGAGGTCGCTCTATTCAATAAAAAATATTTCAGAGCCCTCACTAGCATAGTTTAGATTTTCACCTGTCAAATGGCATTTTTTCGAAAAATTGCAAATTTCAAACTCTCATAGCTTCCGTTTCTATCATCTCCACCTAAAGTTATTTATAATATGTTGATCAGCATACCTCAATGTATCACTGTGCAGAATACGAGCGATTTAAAAAATCTCAAATTTTTGGTGCAAAATGCCAAAGGGGTGAGACCCCAAGAAAACACCATAGTTGCCAATAAAAATAAATATCCGGAACAATATAACGGGATTTTTCGAACGAGAAGGTATGCGAACCGTTCGAATCTTCCCTATAAGCCATTTTATTCATGGATAACAATCATACTTTGAGTAACCTGGGCTCGTGAACAAAAGACGAAAATGAAAAATCGAAAAATATAAAACCGAATTATTCGTTACTTGTGATGGCTACATGGACGATTTTGGTATCAAAATGTAGGTTTTCGAGGTCGCTCCATTCAATAAAAGATATTCCAGAGCTCTTACTAGCATGGTTTAGAGTTTCACCTGTCAAATTTCATTTTTTAGAAAAATTGCCTAATTTCAAACTCTGATATCTTTCGTTTCTATCATCTCCGCCAAAAGTTATTTATATTATGTTGATCAGCATACCTCAATGTATCACTGTGCAAAATATGCGCGATTTAAAAAATCTCAAATTTTGGGGGAAAAATGCCAAAGCGGTAAGACCCCCTGAAAACACCATATTTGCCAATAAAAATAAATATTCGGAATAATATAACGGTATTTTTCGAACGAGAAAGTATGCGACCCATTCAAATCGTTCCTATGAGCCATTTTATCCATGGATATCAATCATACTTTGAGTAACCTGGGCTCGTGAACAAAACTCGAAAATGAAATTTAAAACGAAATAATTCATTATTCATGAGGGCTACATGGACGATTTTGGTATCGAAATGTAGGTTTTCGAGGTCGCTCTATTCAATTAAGGACTTTCCAGAGCCCTAACTAGCATAGTTCAGATTTTCACCTGTCAAATGGCATTTTTTCGAAAAATTGCAAATTTCAAACTCTCATAGCTTTCATTTCTATCATCTCCGCCAAAAGTCCAATGAAACGAGAAGGTATGCGAACCATTTAAATCTTCCCTAAAAGCCATTTCATCCATGGATAACAACCATACTTTGAGTAGCCTGGACTCGTGAACAAAAGTCGAAAACGAAAAATCGAAAAATATAAAACCTAATTATTCGTTACTTATAATGGCTACATGGACGATTTTGGTATCAAAATATAGGTTCTCGAGATCGCTCCATTCAATAAAAGATATTCCAGAGCCCTAACTAGCAAAGTTACGATTTTCACCTGTCAAATGTCATTTTTTTGAAAAATTGCAAACTTCAAACTCTCATCATCATCTCCGCCAAAAATTATTTACATTATGTTTATCAGTAAACCTCAATCACCTCAATGTATCACTGTTCAAAATAAGAGTGATTCGAAAAATCTCAAATTTTGGGTGAAAATGACAAAGACAAATGATTCGCTAGGTAATTGGAATTATTACATATTTATTTCACATAATATTTTCCCAAATTCATTATTATCCCAAAGCAAATAAACATTTCGATAAACACGTAATCACTACGACTTTTATGTAGAAGATATCTGACAGGAGAATGACTATAACCTAACATTTTCAAAATATACACGGTGAAATGTGTCAGAATTTCATGGCCAACAGGATACTCTATAAAAGTGAATGGAGTACCTATATACATACATAAGGCTTTTCTAGAAGAAAATATGAATTTGAAGAAAAAAATATGTCAGTATCAACGAATAAAGCATTTCGTGCTCACAAGTCACAAATGTGAGTTTCTTAGAAAAGATCCAGTTTTTGTGCCATATTTCACAGGTATCCAAGATAACCATCTTCATCTGCCGTTACTCGATACACAACCAGAGAAGCATTACTGAGAATTCTCAAAATTCCATCGTGATTATAGCTGTGATTATGGAAGATATACCTATGAACATGTATCACCTCTTAATCACTACACGTGTTTCCAAATCTTAATCTTCGAATGTAGTAACCAGATCCTTGTTGAATCTTCCTGAGACCAACGAAAACTTTCTGTCAGTTCTCCGAATCACACCTCGCCAAGCTCGTAAATCAGAAGGTACGCAGAATGCGATCTTTTAATTTGGAATATGAAATTAATGGGAAGTATCTTAAATGTTTGTGTCCTATGGATCTATTACAGCCACCCAGAGAAAAAAAATCGAAAAAAACGCATGGAAGAATATTTTTGATGAAATTTGAGTCAACCAAAAATTTGATGAATATTACGAAAAGAAAACCTATTAAAATATTGACCAAATCGATGTGAGACTGTGAATGACGTATTCTCGAATTAGAAATATTGATATTCTTGGCGAAAAGGCAAAATAATGTCGACTATTTCTCATCCTGCATCAGTGACAACCTTGAAAACATAAAAAATACTTTCCGCAGTGCCAAAATAATTTATTTTATTAATTTCTACATCTGCTAGCACATATTGGACTTGTCATTGGTTATATAGACCGTAAAACAGAATGCATCTTCTTGTTCTTTCAACATTAAAATTCGAATTTTAACAAGTTGTTTTGGCTGGTCAAACGCTGGTCATTATTCATTTCCATAATATCAGAAGTTGGTCACATTTAGCACAGTTATATGTAGATTACGCTGAAATGAATTAACCAGAAATGTCCTTGAGGCTTTATGAACTATATAGCTCATAAATTTTCTGAAATTTATAGCTTCCAGTCGTAGGAATTCGGGTCTCAGCACGTTGCTTGGCATTTTCTATTCGAGAATAATTTATTTCTATGTAAATACTGCTAAAAACACGAAATTCTTTTCGGATGCCTAATTTAAGCTTGTAGATAAAACTTGAACATTTCAGAATTGACTATCTCATGGAACTGAAGAAAAAATGTCACAATCCAATAAAAATTAAAAAATCTGAAATTTTCAAAATTAATTCATGAAAGATATGTGATGATATATATACAGGGGTGAGTAGCCATAGGTAAATGGTGGATAGGTGATGCTCTCGGCTACTTGTTGCGCCTTATAAAATAACATTATGCCCAAAGTTCAAAGTGTTATAATTTTTTTGCCATTTTTCTAGAAATTTCCCATTTTTCTCATTGAAATCTTGAATTTTTTTAAATTTAATGCTCGAGGTGCCTATAAAATGATTTATTTTTTTTGGTCTAGTCTTGTCTTTTTCAGATTGAATCATAATTTCATCAAACGTCTTCGAAAAACCTGACAGCGTCGTATCAAACATCAAAATGAAAAAAAATAATGTTATATCCACTTTACAAAATGAAATAAAAAAAAATTACATAGTGTGGGGTTTTGAAATGGTTTTAAAAACTTCTCTAGTTAATACTCTTTGTAACATGTAACATGTGACATGTACCATTAATAATCAGATAACTCAACAAAAGACCGGTTTTTTTTCAAGGACGACAAAACTATTCCATTGAGCAGGTAAAATCTTTTTCCTCATTCTAACATAGCTAAAAATATAAAATCAATTTATAGGCATCAAATTAAAAAAAAAATATAACACTTTTGAACTTTGGGCAAAATGTTATTTTATTAGGCGCAACAAGTAGGCAAGAGCATCACCTATCCAACATTGACCTATGCTGTTTTCTACATGAATGTGACTATTTAAGAGTCTTTAGCCTTTAAAATGAGGAACGTATACCGCTAGAAGGCAGTGCAGTGCATTAAGTTTTATTTATTGGATTATTCAGCTTAATAGAAAAAATGTTGGGGCTCAGGGAATATAACAAGAAATCCTACCCTGAACTAGATCTCACACTGGCTGTATAATACTATCTCTTTTCTTCACCAGTCATCTGGGAGGAGATACCTGCGGGGCGTGTCATTTAGAAGAAATATTCAATTCTAGTTAGAATCCACAATTGTAAGAAACAATTAATTTTCACTAATCGACGGCTAAAACAAACCTTAGTAAATTTTCGTTGATAAAAATGGATATTTATCATTTCGAATAGAAAAATTCAAGGAAATAAATTTCTTGAAAACAACAAATTGTTGTAATAATACATATTTACAAAAAAAACGGTAAATTCTGAAAGAAAAATGAAATAGACATTTGATTAACTGAATGATGAAATGAAAAAAACCCAAAATATTTGTTCGTTTTGATGTTGGAAATGTTACAAAATATCGAAAAATGATGGGGAATATCCTTTTCATTCATTCAATAGGTACTTTTTTATTACATATTCCTATCTTTATACACTCATACATCCCTTCATCATTCAGAAAAAAATAAATCGTTACTGACCCACTTTTTTTCAGGGACTTAGACCCTTACGTAGATAATCCTATATAATAAAAATTTAAGAGGCATAGAATTTAACAGGTTTTTTTTGTCGAAAGGCGAGCGCCGAAGGCGCGAGGGCCGTCGCGTGCGACGGCCTACGGGCGAGGGGAGGAGGGCGTCGGAAAGTTGAAGAACGGGAGCACGCGTGGGTGTTTTCGGATTTTTTCTAGGACCCCGGGAAGTATTTTAAAAAAATTCGCGAAAAACGGTGAAATTCACCCTTAAATAGCGAATTTCATGCAAATAAGGCTTTTTTCCGGAGGCACCTGGACGTTCGGAGATTTTTTTAAACAAAGACCCATATCCCCGTTACCACAGGTACGCAAAGGGTTTTTCGACACGTTCTTCCGGGTCTCCGAAATAAATTCGAAAAGTTTCGTCTTTTCGCGAAAATGATGAACATTTTCGACCACCGGCTCGAGAACATAGACCTATAGCCAGAGAATTTTCGGACGGTTGACGTTCGATATGTCCGAGGTTGGACGTAATTTTTCAAAATGCAGATTTTTGGTATTTAATCGCGGTTTGACGGTAAGTATTTGGTCGATCTTCGAAGATTAACGTTTGTTTTTCCTTTTTAGCTAAAATTCCGGCCGGCTAAAGCATTTTTGGGAGCGAGATGTAATGTTTACATTGATGATGTACGGGTGAAGGGAAAAAGTGATGATCAAAATGAAAAGGTTGAAAATTCGAGTTTTTCGAATAAGTCTTCGATTTTGAGCTGTCTTATGGATTGATTATCGACGATGGACTAACGTTTTCTCATTTTAGCAAAAATGTTGACCGATTTCGCGTTTTCGAAGGAAATTTTGCTGCAATTTTAACGTGACATTGATAGTGAAGGAATCGAGAGAAAACTGTTTCAAAACGATGATAAATGAACACAATCACAATTGAGTACAAGAATGGAATGTTATTTACGGGATTCTCATTCTGGATTATATTGATTTCTGGCAAAATTTATGAGATATTACGTATTTTAAGAAGAATGAAAATTTCACATTATTTCAACTATTTTTCAGGCAGCTCCCGTTCGGGAGCTGCTTAGTGGGCATGTTTTGAGCTTTCTTAAAAGACAGCCTTAACAGTTGCTACTGTTTTTCCCCCATCCCTCTCATAGTAATTCCGTGAACAGTGCAATCCAATCAGACAGAAGAGGAACACCTGGCTGATTTTTACAGTTTGGAAGGATAAATGAAAATTAAATTATATAAAAGTGTACCAAAGGGATAAATCAATCGTCAAAGTTTGACGCTACGCACAGATGACCGTTTGGAGGTTGGATTTTTTCGACATTTCGAGACGTCACGGGTGAAGTTACATATAGGTTAGGGTTCTTGACAACGGCAGTCAAAGTTTGACGCGAGGCATAGATGACCGTTTGGAGGTTGGATTTTTTCGAAATTTCGAGACGTCACGGGTGAAGTTACATATAGGTTAGGGTTCTTGACAACGGCAGTCAAAGTTTGACGCGAGGCATAGATGACCGTTTGGAGGTTGGATTTTTTCGACATTTCGAGACGTCACGGGTGAAGTTACATATAGGTTAGGGTTCTTGACAACGGCAGTCAAAGTTTGACGCGAGGCATAGATGACCGTTTGGAGGTTGGATTTTTTCGAAATTTCGAGACGTCACGGGTGAAGTTACATATAGGTTAGGGTTCTTGACAACGGCAGTCAAAGTTTGACGCGAGGCATAGATGACCGTTTGGAGGTTGGATTTTTTCGAAATTTCGAGACGTCACGGGTGAAGTTACATATAGGTTAGGGTTCTTGACAACGGCAGTCAAAGTTTGACGCGAGGCATAGATGACCGTTTGGAGGTTGGATTTTTTCGAGATTTCGAGACGTCACGGGTGAAGTTACATATAGGTTACGGTTCTTGACAACGGCAGTCAAAGTTTGACGCGAGGCATAGATGACCGTTTGGAGGTTGGATTTTTTCGACATTTCGAGACGTCACTGGTGAACATGGTAAACATAAAGGTTAGGGTTCTTGACAACCGCAGTCAAATTTTGACGCGACGCTCAGATGACCGTTTGGAGGTTGCGTTTTTTTTTTGATATTTCAAAATGCGGATCTATCTTCAAAGGGAGATCTACCAACAAGGCGAATCTACTTAAAAGGTAGATCGCCGGGCCCAAACTAGTTCTATCCATAATTCAAGAACAAAGGGTTCAAATAAACATAGGTACGATTTCGCTTCATTTTTCTTAGAAATTGGTTTTAAATTACTGCGAATACTTTTTCTTCGATAACCTTCTGAATTCTTTTATATATTCCCATAAAATTTTTCAAATCAATAATTACACTATAAACTCCACTGGTAGGTAGTGAAAAAACATTGGGTGCAGCACCTTTACATTTCTCACTCAAAATTACATTGATTAAGTATAGGACTTGTTGGTTTCTGTTCAGTTAACTGTTTTCGCAGTAGGGTTTTTTTGTTTTTTATTTTATAATTCGATAATTGAAATTAAGTTGGACGCACGAAATAAAACTTTTCTTTTTCCTCTTCATCGAAAGATTTTATCATCAAATTATAATTTTCTGGGTTGTGAAAGGTAATGTTGTGTGACCAAGTCTAAAAATGTTTGAAAGGAGAGTCAGCTCATTTCGAAACCTTCACGCATAGGAGTATTAAAGAAAAATTGATTTAAACGTGACCAACAAAATATATCGAATATTTATACAGCCTTCACACCATCCATAATAACCTACGGACCGATGGTAATAGAGTTTCTTTCAGTAGGCAGTCCGAAATGAATTATGAATATCCCCATAATAATATTCAGAATTAATGACCTCTCAGATGAAACAATATTAGTCGGGACCCTACCCCAAACGAATTACCGATGTAATAACTCATACAAAAAAGAATTATTACTCGGTGAATATAAATGGCAAGGCATATAATATCCTGTCAGCGTTTTATCTGGGATCGTTAAGAAATAGGGGGGACCTACATTTAACATGTTTGTATGTGTGAATAATAATTGGAGCCTTGAGAATGATAAACGCGTCCATTATGGAACGCTGGTCGGTTCTAGGATACCCGTCGGCAGGCAACCCTAATCAGGGGCTTTTTACAGGGAGGCAACACTTGTGTGCGTTGGCCGCGATGTGCAAGCGAGCTTTCACAAGAACCCGATGAATAAATAAAGCTATCTGAAAAGCCATTTATCACACAACCCGTATCAGGAGTGCTGGGTCGTAAATTTCGTCCGTAGTCTCGATAAGAGACCAATACAATGCGGAATGAAGCCATGCGGTGCAATAACTTAACCCTCTTAACAAGGCCCCCGATTATTATTTGCACGATATGATCTTCCAGGCAGCCATTCTTTATGGCAATAATTAGGACCATAACAAGTAGTGTGCTCGTGCTTCGATAGGCTGGAAATAACACTCTTGGTTCTAGACGATAACCTTTCGTTATTGATGGCATGTTTTTACTGGTCTTTGCTAGGAACAAATTTTGACAGACATGTTCATGCAATACTGCAATCGTCAATGGTTCGACGAATTAAGCAGTGGCTCATCAGGTTCTACTCTATTCTCAAGTAATTAAATGCTATCTCAATCACAAATGGCCTTGTTGATATTAATACTTTGTCTTCGTTAGGCGCCAAATAGAAAAAAAATCATAAAATGTCGGGTAGATACTTCGTTTCCAAAAGTAAATCCAGCCAGTAAAGTAGAGCTTCTCCTGAAACCATGGAGCTATCTTGCAGCTCCTATCATTATTATTATTTGAACCAGATTCGTTAAGGCTCGGTAAGCTTTCCGAGAACTGCAACCATGTAGATCTTTTGTTTTCTACCCTACTCATTCATTGAAATCCAAGAAGGTCGTGAGTGGAGTTGATAAAACCGGCAGCATCCTTAGTAGCCTTGGCCGTTACCTCGTAGGTATCCCGGACTGGTTTCCCCATATAAATGGTTCTAAGGCCAACTAGCTCTGGACAATTGCAGCTGTTTCTGCTTCTGATCCCCAGAGCCTACAAATCTCATCTGCTGACTTTCCCAGACGGTAGGAACAAATGATATTTTTACCGACAGCTCCGTCAGCAGAACTACCATCACCCGAAGCTCAGCTCGTGACAGTTTTAGGAGCTTACTGGTATGGGTCGGTGGAATCATAACGAATTTCTCAGGCTGAGTAAGTCCAGGAGTATTTCTCTAGGGGTAAGTATGTTATCCGACTCCCATTGTTGGACCACTGCCTTATATTGATCTTTTTTAAGTCCACAGAAAGGCTCAGGTCCAGCAGGTGTTAACTTTGATGCAGTTTATGTGAGCTCATCGGCTTTTTCGTCCTTCAATTGCTGATTCTAAGCTTGTTAGTTTATGATATATTCGTGGTTGCGAGTACAGAGTACGAAGATATACGTTTCCAATGATCTTCCCCTTATTACCCTTGAAAATGCATACAAGGCTTTGGTTAAGGTCTCAATTGCCTGAATATACTGGCCAATAACAGGCTTGTTCCATTGCGAGAGGTCGAGCAAGTATTTTGGCAAGTAAAAGTTCTTAATAACTCCGAATCGGTTCGAAACCATTCTGTGGATCTACAAAGAAAGACATCAAAGCCAAAACTGCAAAAATCAAATGAGAGCATTTCATGAAATCAGCACATCAGCACAACTGGGAGCAGGCCCAAACCCTAACATACTCGATGTCAAGCCCCACAAAGTTTTCTTGATGTTGGATTGACCTCCTGATACACTTATATGTGTTCTGGATGCAATTCTAGCGTATTCTCTCAGAAATACTAGTTCTCTTGACCCTTTGTCGGCTGTTCAAGATTCAGACAAGGTAATTCTGGGAAACACCAGGTTTGGGTCCTTTCCCTTAATGGATTAAAGCCATCTTGGTTTGCATGAATATCGAAGTTTTCAATTGACAAGACCAGTTAGAATACCTAGAGCTACTGTGAAGGTCTAGCTGTTCGAAGTGTTTATAGATTTTGTTGTGAAAAGTGTATTGTGTTGGAAAATCTTTTGACAAAGTGTATATAGTGTTTATAGAACAATGTCGAATTCGGAAACGGATGCTGCATCTGAGGGTGATATGTGGGGACCACCACGAAAAGGGTCCAAAAGGTCGCAAGTCTCTGCTGAAGAGAAATAGATCATTTTGAACATTTTTCGAAAAGAATTGAAAGAACATCCTGATTTATCGAAAAGAGACTTAGTAGGAATTGTTTCAAAATCCTCAGGGGTGAGTGATTCAGATGTATTCAGAATTCTCAGAGAATATGAAGAGAATAAAACATTGACGCCACCTAAGAGGAGAGCCCAGTCGTTAAAAATAATCGTTTCGGTTGACGATTTCGATATGAACCTTATCAGAAAAATTGTCTACGGTTTTTTTTTCGGAATGAAATCCCAACGATTTCTAGAGTTCTAGAAATCGTGAATGATGACGACAGTTTGCCAAATTTCAAAAGAACAACGTTCTATAAATTATTGAAAAAAATTGAATTCAAGTTCAGTTAAAGCTGAACGATTGTGTGAAATCTCCTCGATTCGACTCTGGACGGAAGGAAACTCTACGAAGGCCCTCCTATCGCTGCGCAAAAAATGTTATTATTGCTCTTTCTTACATTTGAACAGAGTATGGAACCTATTTGTGCCATATTTCTTGGTTACTAAGAAAATTGGTGAACATCCAAGACCAGAGCAATCTTCCAAGGACGTCATCTACTGCACGTATTCAATCATTGCCGAATTTCTCCCTCTTCGAGAATGGCATTCTGCTTGGTAGGTGAGCAATAAAGAAACATCCCTTCTGTACTGGCTCCATTCCTTCCTACACTCAGGGTCGTATTCAAAGAAAAATTGACATCTTATCCGGCAAATGCATTGCTGACGTGGCAGAAGCTTGGTCTTCTATTCACGATCTCTGTAATAACCTCGATGCGATTCGGATATTTTTCATTTATCGATCAGAAGAATTATAAATGCCAACTAAAAGGCGCCATTGTCATAGAAGGATCAAATCATTATAAATATAGGCCCTGGCCTCCCTATCACCCTCGCAAATTTTTATAACGTTACAGATCCATCATCAAGATAGATTCCCCGCCGCCCATTCCTGATAGGATTTGACAGATCGGCCTACTGCAACGTCGAAACGGATCAGCTTACCCGCGGACTGAAACGGGAGATGAGGCGAGTTAAAAATGCAGAAGCGGAGCCAGCGCTCAGCGCACTATGTCACTGTCAGCGTATAATTACCCGTCACCGCTCCAGACAGATACGACATCCGCTCCGTTGGTTGCTTGGGAACAGCCAAACGTACCGCGACAGGTGAGACTCTTAATAAAATATACGACGTCTTGTCACCGGCAACCCGTTTTACGCAGTAACAAATCAACATAACTTATAAATGCGCGACGCTGTGAAGTGCTGAATGAGGGAAGCCTTTTCCGGCCAGGGTGGGCTTTGCGCTTTTCTGTGAAATTATCCATACCTTGGACTCAGCATCATTGTTGAAGTTTGTGACCCTGAATTGTCCAATTGTTTCATGCATTCTTTGTCTAGCCAATTGCTAGGAATTCATGATTGGTTTTTTTATGTTCTTGTCTCCTATAACCAAGTGTATACTATTTAAAAGCTCAGGCAGCCCTCTATGGCTCATGCCCAATCCGCTGATATCAGCAAGATGAGAACGAAGCTCGAATAATCCCGTTATTCAAGCCTCTTGGAACCCAGTACTCCGGTTCACTTATGGAGTGGCGCCCTCTGCAGAGCACTTACTCAAGCGCGAGTGGTGTGTGTAGATTGCTAGACACGCTGAGGACAGTAAGTCGCCACAAAGTATATACAATAGATAAAGCTGGATAACATAAATTCCATCTCCTTTGTTCACAATAATGGAGTCTCCTTTAAAAATGTTGTATGGATAAATTGCTTTAACCATATGGGGTCGAACCCTTGAACTGCAATAATGTTCCATATGCCTTTAGTTACAATTCTCGTTGTAAAATACCCTTTTTCAGCTGAGTTATGGTCCGCTATTGAATAGATAAAACCATGTCCTATGAACTTTCGTTCAGTTTCTCAGGAAAAGCTCATACAATTAAATATATAGTGATATTTATTGCAGTACAAGTTGCATTATGGGAATACATGGCAGGTATCGAACACCAAATCGTCCAAGGTTCCTCTCATTGGTCTGTAGATTCAAGATATGGGTTGTTTTGTCCACTTTAGTCAAAAATGGCAAATGAGGGCACTTTGCTTGCTTAGCGGGGCGTTGTGCGATTCTGACACTCAATCAATTGTTTATCTTTCCCACTTTTATTCAGAGGAAATGAACCTTCCTTATTTTCCAGCTTGTCTTCAAAAACCTATGTTGCAGATACAGGCAGTCAGTAAAGTTTCAGTATTAGTAATCACAACACCTTGCTACCTTGCTAATCATTTTCATATAGACTATAGGGGGTACATTTCATAATTCCTCCTTGTTGTACATTTTCATATAGAAGATTGAGTTTATAATCGTCAGTGAAATGAAATTATTAGCAACAACACCTTGTTACCTTGCTATACATTTTCATATAGAAGGTACATTTCATAATTCCTCCTTGCTATACATTTCCATCTAGAAGGTCGAATTTATAATCGTCAGTAAAGTCAATAATCAGTAGAGTTTATAATCGTCGGTCAATTACTAGATGTCAATAAGCAATTAGTTATTTTTTGGAATTCACAACAACACTTTGCTCCCTTGCTATACATTTAAATATAGAAGGTACATCATGATTCTTCCTTGCTATACATCATATAGAAGGTAGAGTTCATAATTGTATACATAATACTTGTATTATCGTTTCGTGCTTGTTACCTAAGTTGAGGCAACAAGAAAAAATACAGTTTATTTTTCGTTGAGAGTGCGTTCACATTTCACCACTTCCTCATCTTCTTCGTAGTTGTTCTCTAAGTATGGATAACATTTTATCGCAGTAAGCATCCAGATTACCATAGGGTGCTTATAGTTAAGTATACCCCCTTACATCGGTTGTGAAGTCACAATAGTTAGTCATCTAGAATCACCAGCATCCTACCAACTAGAGGCAGAGCAAGAAAACCATTATCCTGGTAAAAACAATCAGGGTACAAATAAAACTAGAACAACCTTGGTAAACTAAAGCGCTGTTTACCAGTCGGGTAGCATCTATGAACTTCACTACCCTTCTCGGTGCCACGCCCATTATTTGTTCCGGTTTTAAGAAACAGGAGGCAAGATGCCGCAGCCTTTTCCTGAACAGAGCTTCACAATTTCAAAGCAGGTCTTCAGCTGTTTCGAAGGCTTCTGATAAAGCGACAGGTATCATCAGGAACCTTTCACAAGTTCCGAAGATGGTAATCCACAGGACAGTGTCCAGTGAGGTGCCCTTCATTCTCCTCAGTTCTAATTAGCCTAGTGAGAGATAGTTTTTGGTCAAGCTCGCGTAGAGTACGAGAGGAAAGACTTGACCTGTCTCTGACGTAGTCGTCCCCTTTTGTTCTCATTCTTCAACAGCCATCAAGCTTGGTGGCTTGCTGGGAAGCCACAAAATGGCTCTGGTCCAATGAAGGGGATTAGTCCTCGCTCCCTTGCTAGCTGATCTAACTGATATGGTATTCTCGTAGATCAATTTGGCCCTTGGAGTAACAAATCTAGTTCATGACATCAAATCCCAAATAAACAAGAAATTCATGACACCCTCATGCCACTAAGAACAAACACAACGCCGGTTGTCATAATCATACTCCAAATGTCACGCGAACCGGGCCAATGTCATCTCGGAAAATCCACAACGAAAAGAGAACATATTCAATTTTTTATATCACACATCTAGGAGTGATTGTCACAAGACGTTACTCGTCGGCATGGAGGCGCTTTCGCTTCCCGTGCTCAAACTCCGGCAAATGTGGCATTTACGTCACATCTCATCAGCAGGAAGGCCCGTCCTCGTCAATCAAGTTAACATATCTGTGAAGTGTGTGATCCGCACCATAAACCCGGCCTGCCATCTCGACGCTGTCGACGACAGTTGATACTTACATCTCGGCTCCTTCCACCTTTAACTATTTATATTCGTCAGCGGTGAATGCATGATTTAAAGGACTGTCGCGCCTTGAAAACATCGTCACGACTATTTTCACTTACACAAAGTGACTCCCTCTTGCGACGCGGTAATTGCACTTGTAAAAAATACAGCGACGAGAAAATGTGTGGGGCACGTAGACCAGGTTGTTTGACTTTAACGAAATAGGCCTACTGATTGCTGTATACGGGTTCCTACAAAGCGGCAACGTCATGCAGCGGTTTCATTGTCCGCCAATGAAGACTGTTCTATGGATACCGTCAAGTAATATAGC
This sequence comes from Adalia bipunctata, assembly GCA_910592335.1. Taxonomy (NCBI): domain Eukaryota; kingdom Metazoa; phylum Arthropoda; class Insecta; order Coleoptera; family Coccinellidae; genus Adalia; species Adalia bipunctata. Next base: position 6,007,901 of record OU342955.1, on the reverse strand, counting down.
GTGACGGTCATTTTCCATTTTTCTGAATTCGGCTCATTTGGAAAAAAAATTGGGATAAATACGTGCCTGATACAATTATCTGGAATTCATATTTCTCGATTGAAATTGAATTGATACATTCAGGAAATACTCAAGCACTAACCTTATTGGAATAAAAATATTACAAATACGATATTTCCTAACAAAAACACTCAGTTTTGTCCGATTATTACTGCAATTGAAAAGCCATATTTCTGCCACCAAAATAAGTTCCATCTTCAATTTTCTTGAAGATTACTTTGTGAACACTAATAACTTGTTCATATTTTCCTCAATGTCTCAAAATTATCTCATAAAGAATTGTTTTTTCACTAAACTAACATAACTCCATTAACCTAGGTCATATAGAATTCGAGGTCAATGACCTAACCTAAACCGTCTTCTATGATAATTGATACATATTCCACAGAGCTTTTGACAAGACGATGCCAGATCGTGTTGATTCTCTGTTTAAACAAGGAAGCAGTACGTCCCCTATCGTTAACGGATGAACTAACGTTACTACTGCAAGGGCATTAAATTTGTCTACTTTTCGCTAATGGCGCCTAGTCGTTCCTCTTTGGAAATGCCGAACGAGTAGTTCTGATTCTCGCCGATATAGCTTTACGATCAATTTCAGTCGCCTATAACGGTGCGCTTCTTCGCAATGCAATGTAGCCAGCGCGCAATACAAACTGTTGTTCCACAGACCAAACAGTTGGTCTGTGGTTATTGAACGATGGATGCGTATGGAGATAATCGGCGTGATGGGCCAAGATTTGATGATTTGATCATTTACAGAGTAGAATGCAAACAGGTGATGTGAAGACTTTCAGTGAAAGTGAATTAATGTAATAATAACCGTGTAGTGTCGAGTTTATAAAATTCCAAGAGGATATTATTTAGATGGAAACATCGCCACAGATCATGTAGTGCTAAGTATCATGTCATTTTTCATTAATTTCAATTCAATACGTGGTTGGTATGGGACATTCATCATTAATATCCGTTTTTCCATCATAGAGATTTTAGTCTTGACAAAGTTAATAAACATTCTGACAGCATTGTTAATTTGTATAGATAATCAGAGGGTTTATAAATTTCAGCTATTCTGTGATATAATAAGTCCAGGGAAGCATCCAGATTAGTCTTCTAATTTTTATTTTTTCGTCAAATTTTATCGGATAAAATTGGGAATAACTCGAAAACGACGCGTTTTATCAAAAAAACATAGGAATACTATTATTTTTTTAAATGATTGCTCCTTCCGAAAATATGAACCATTAATCTTTTTCAAGTGGTTTCATAGGATTTTTGCGTGGATTTATGAGTCGGCTACGCTGTTACTTTTATACCAGGAGAAAAAGGGCTTCATAATGTGAAAATCGATTAAGATGAGGGTGTTAAAGTAGAGATTTGGTTCCCAGTTCTTCCCAATATTAGTTCACAGCTTGAAATGAAAAAGGCTGTGTCATCAGAGCCAACCGAATTGCAATGCAACTATCGTCGAACGAACACCTTGTATGCGCCAGTCGCTTTTTTTAGGTCAGTCATTTGATTCCATACTGTGGAACACCTTGACAAGCGCTCAACCACGGCTTATGTAAAAGTCTGCGCGATTTAACAGTGTCCATAAATAAGCTGAATTTCATGTATAAAATACAAATTTTAACGATCGTGCCCAATTTCCATAATTATAAATGATTTAGCGTGTATTAATCCCATGATAAATGTAAACATTAATTATAGTAAATTATGACCAATTATTATTTTATGACTCTGTTTCAGACTTCACGTTATAATAAACTTATTTTATTCGCAGTTGAATTATTCATATGCTCTCTCATGAATTTCAGAGGAAGTTGGGAAAAGTGCAACCTGAATTTATCGACCTACACTGAAACTTTCGACTTGTCATCGTTAAATTTACAGTCTGGTTTGATAGGTGGAAATTATTCGACATTAAAATTCGATATTCTTACATCATTCGTGGGCAGCACGAATGCTCAGATTGTAACTTTTAGATCAAATGAAATATTTTACTTCGAAGTTATCTCCTTTTCTCTACAAAAAAAACACTTTGGTGGTTAAAAATCCACCACCATCAGTTATCGAATGATCAATTAACTTTCAAATCTATCCTCAAAACACCCAGCGTTGATTTATATATTCATCCTCCTCATCCTTTTCGAAACAAGAGGAACTCAGATGTGGAACTGAAAGTTGAGTTCTTAGCTAAACTTTTTTTCACCTTTTACTTTTTTTTTGTGAGAACCAGATATATAAGTAAACCTTAATGGAAGGACTCAAGGAGTATTTTATGCATCTTACTACATATTTGATCAACAAATTCTTTCTAGTTCCAGAAATCCGTTGCCTAAGAGGTTTTATCGAAATTTTATGGAGAAGTCGTATTTGTGTTAACACGTTTCTCTCACTAATATCTATCATTAGAGTTCTCCTAAGAATCTATCATTATAAATGGTAATTATGTTTCTTATTAATGCTTTTTTCCTCGAACATATTAATTATGAAGTTCTTTCAGACATTCTGAATGCAACGATGTGGAAATAATTCTGATGGGATGGTAATCGAATAAATATCCAACCGCTAATTGAAAAATACCTCTATGGGATGATTTATCACTACAGAGTTTCCATTATTAGAAATGCGATGATGGCATTATGTGAATGATACTCAAAGAATTGTGTAACCACTGAAATTTCTAAGATTCAATGAATGTTAATGTTATCTATGATCGAATAGAGTTGATCAACAAGAAGAAGATGAAGAACTGTTATGAGATTTGATAAGATCTTTAAGGGTCTACGTCCCTCAAAAAAGGGAGTCAGAAACGATTTATTTTTTTTCTGATTGATGAAGGGATGTATGAGTGTATGAAGATGAAAAAAATAAAAAAAATATTTTATAAGTATTGAATGAATGAAAAGGATATTCCCCATCATTTTTGGTTATTTCGTAACATTTCCACCATCAAAACGAACAAATATTTTTGTGTTTTTTCATTTCAGTATAGAAGTCTAGCATTTATTTAATCAAACGTCTATCTCATTTTTCTTTCAGAATTTATCGTTTTTTTGTAAATAATATTACAACAATGTGTTCTTTTCGCGAAATTTATTTTCTTGAATTTTTCTATTCGAAATGATAAATATCCATTTTTATCAACGACAATTTATTAAGGTTTGTATTAGCCGTCGATGAGTGAAAATTAATTGTTTCTTACAGTTGTGGATTCCAACATGGAACTGAATTTTTTTTGAATGACACGCCCCGCAGGTATCTCCTCCCAGATGACTGGTGAAGGAAAGAGAGAGTATAATACAGCCAGTGTGAGATCTAGTTCAGGGTAGGATTTCTTGTTTTATTCCCTGCGCCCCAACATCTGTTCTATTAAGCTTAATAATCCAATAAATAAAAATTAATGCACTGCACTGCCATCTGGCGGTAAGCGTTTCTTATTTTGAAGGCTAAAGACTCTTAAGGAAAAACGTTCATCCAAATAAATAGTTTTTTTAATTTTACATTCTTCTCCCTAAACGAGATTGAGATATTTCTGGAACAATGTTATCCCATAATTGACTCGATCCGAAATAAATATATTCGCGAAGTTTCTTATATAAATAGCTTCGTATCACATTGTGGATTTCCTTTCTTTAGAATCTCTGGAAGCCATTAACACACGATCCTCCAATATGTTCGCTGCGTGTTTTCTTAATGAGTGTAATTTATTTTAAATTTATGTGCGGCTTATCGTTTCTAATTCTGAATTTCTGCTCCTGTGGTATATAAATTATTTCGGGGAATATAAATACGTCGGTCGTGCCTCGTAAAATTTCTATATAAATCATTCTAGCTTCAAACTCAGCGACATTCTCGTGAGATGTTTGACGTTATCTGGACCGTCATTTATTTTGAGAATCTTAACTTGACTCATATGCACCCTGTATATAAGTCAGTTAACCCTTCCAATGATTCGTTTTCCTGTTTCCAACTCAACAACACCTTTCTTACACAATACAGGTGTTGGAATCTCTATACCAGTAAATTGACCCAAAATACGAGCCCAAAGTCCGGACTAAAAAACTAGTAAATAATGAATACATGGACATTAGGCCAGCGACTACAAAGCACCACCCACGGGCGGCAGTTTATCTCCGTTGTCAAGAGCTTCACTGTCGGGGGGCCTGGTGTAGACCGTACCATGCTACTATCAACCGCCAGTCGGGTGGTCTCGCCTTCCCGACTTATGGGCCCTATTCTTATGGGTTGAAGAAGACAAAACAGAATCCTTAATTCTACGGTGAGATGGGATGTCCCTGATTTACAGTGCTAGACTGGTATGAGTTGAGAGTGAAAGAAAATTAAATGTCAGTGTGAAATTATACAGGCTGGTCCAAATTCGATGCTCTTGAAACCGAAGGAGTTTAAAAGATACTAATTTCCGTGTCTTCTATGATATCCTTAAAATTCACTATAAAAATGGTGAAAATTTGGCAGAGACGGTTCGTAAAACTCGAACATTTTTGGATCATCGTGAAGCACCTTGTCGAACCTCAATGCAGAAATTGCTAGAAAAATTTGAGCTGTGGGACAAGTTTGTGATGGGAAGAATATATATATATATTCTTATGAAATGGAGCTCTTACAGATTTGTTTTCAATTATGGCATGTGTCTCGAAAAGGCAACAAGGAACAGATCATTCAAACAAACATATTGATCCATTCCCCGCTCCTAATCTCAGTATTAGCAGAGGAATGTCAAACGGGGCACCATACATTTCTGCGTATGATGCAAGAGCATTGAATATTGCTGCCATAGCCAAAAGTGTTTGAGAGGCTGGAGCAACAGTTACGGTGAATGGATTGCGCTATCCAGAGATGATTAATGATTCTTTATTGCCGTAATAGGATGGTATTGATCTGGGCAACGTTTACTTTTACAAGACGGCGCTACGTGCCATACAAGCAACGAAACCATTGATCTTTCACGGGAAAAGTGGTTCGAAAATTTGTTCAAATCTCAAAAATTGAGTTCTTCGTTACCGGGAGTGAATAAATCGGATCCAGCGTCCAGACGAACGATCTCGCAGTGAAGAGTAGACAGAAAGCAGTCGGATGTCTGTGGTGTATCGTCATGACCGCCGAGGAGGTGCGGTTACAACTCTAATTTATTCAATTATGTTCAATTTCCATACGGACACTGTCTTCATTTGTGTTAAGCCATCAGAGAGAATTAAGTGGATGTTTTATAATGAGCTAACAACTATCCGTGTCTTCCTACCAAGATTTATCGATATCGTCTTCAAGCTGGAAGGCTTAATGGAAGGTGAGAGATAATATTGTCACCAAGATGTAGAGGAACATAATGTGGGCACATAATTTGATCATCGGTTGGTGAGGTATTCACTAGAAGATAACTACGAAGACGTATTCTGGAATATTCACACTCAACACTCAAGAAAGAGGAGAAACACCTTTCAATAATGAATAGTGAAGCCAATTTTCAAAATAATCAGAACTAAACTGGGTAACTGTACTACTACGGAATCAAAGTTCAATCATTTACTCCTTGCTATACTACCTATATATGTTTTACCAAAAAAATTTAAACAGCTCCTTCTGGGTGTTGCAGTTTCTTTGTCAGATAGTATATATTCCATCATCGTCACAAAACTGTAATGCCAACATTGTAGAAATTATTGGTAGTGTCAATTCTTTTATAAATGCACTAAAATTACAAAGCTTTCTGCAATCCATCCAAATTCAGGTCTTATGCCTGAAATGTATATTTCTCAAGCATTTGAATATTCTGAAAACCTCAAAAGATACCGAGGCATCAGAATCGGAATAACAGTTACTCATTCCACGATAGAATCATTATTATTGGTGTCCAATCCATAAATTCACTGACGACGAAGAAAATAAAACCCTCATAAATTAAGTCGAATACAGTTAGTTATCAGTGCCAAGAGACAACCGAGTGTAAAATAAATTTTTCCGCATAGCAGTTATAAAAATCAAGATAGCGGTTTATGGCCCAACGCAGGTCCAGAATGAAAATTTATAATTTATGGGAAAGTGAAATAAAGAAACGACCAAGGAGTCGTGGGTCGTAAATAAAAGTCTGATAAATAAGCCATTAATTTATATCGAAAGTGTTTTTTCAGTTTATGACTTAGTAGCTCCTATTAGCATTCCCCCTAGGTTATGCTGTATGAGAAATATATGCAGGTATTCTTGAGTCCGGTCGAGCTCATTTAACGACAATCACATCTCATTATCTGGAAAAAAATTGAATGAGATAATATATGGAATTCGTTTAATAACGAAGCATGAAATATTATTCTACATTCAAATATTTGAAAGTAAATGAAATGTTGCTCAAAACTGTTTCTTGATAAATCTCATAGAATGTGGATTGTACATTTTCCGATCATTTTAGTAATAAATGGTTTTTAGATACGGATGTCTTTGATATGATTCCAATACTTCAATTCCTACATAACCCCACATAACTCACGCAAAATTTCATAGAGTAAGTATATGACTTGTTTTTTTTTTCAGTTAACTGTTTTCACAGTCAGGTTTTCTGTTTCTTCTTCAATAATTGGTTTATCATTTCGATTTTTCTTCCATTCATCATGATGAAATGAAATTCTTGCAAAAGTTTCATCTGAATGAATAATTCATCAATTATTTTTGTCCACCCTTTCTCTGCACCAGAATTTATCGTGATATCAAAACATCAACATCCTCTCTACATCGGATACGTTCTCTGACGAATTTTATAATCTCTAGAATTTACGTTGGTGATGCCAGCCAAACCGATGTACTTGTTGAAAGACAAATGGCGTGAACGAAGCCAAATTATTTTTTGTCTCCATTACTGTTGCACATTTCCATTAACACTGTTTCTCTCGACAGCCCGTTCAAACGCTTGCCTACTTCATTAATATATTATCACCTCCATGTTTGTTAAGCCATTAACATAGAAACCAATCTTAATTTATGTGCACCGAATTGGAATCGGCAGTGGCGTAACAACGATAAATGGATTGATCAGAAAACTTGTCTCACTTGTTCTCAATTTATATTCCCATTTGGGAAAAAAATGGTTAATGGAAACATTGATTTCTGAATCAATTTTTCCAAAGTTCTCGAGGAATCAGAATTACGGTTATTGTTTCTTTCAATTACGACATAAAGTCTGAAGAAAAATGGAAACAACGATTGCACCATTACAGCCGAAAATTAATTCAAAGAAAGGAACAGTGAATGGTGGTGTAATAAATGGCCAATAAATCTCGTGAACCGTCTTCATTTGGCAAACTTATTGCCTTTGTTTATAAGCCCTGGCTAAGGGACAGGGCCTCAATAAAAAAGCAGCCGTTATTTATAGGGGAGAGGAAGGAGCCAAGGGAAAAAGTAAAATAGTATACTTGTAAAACTTCGTGCTAAAAAGATAGATGTTTGAACTCACAACTTGAACCTTCGAGAAAATAAATTTAACTTGGAGATGAATGGCTCCTATGTTGCCCGTTTTGCAGGAAGATGTATTCAGGGATGGACTTCGATGCCTCCCATCGATCCCGTAAACCTTGAGAACTTCCTCACTTTTCCTCCTATTGCGTTCGGGGAAAAATAAAGCAACCGTGAAATATACGACGTTGAATTGGTTTAAAAAAGCTTGAAACCACTGGAGATTAAAGAGGAGGCAAATATTTGGCTAGAAGTCCTTATTATCCATGATAACAATATTACAGGATCCTTTATATTACTTCTGAAGACAATAATACATGAATAAACATTGAACATTAATGAGTGAGGCTTGAAAGAGCAATCCCCTAAGAGGTTGTTGAGTGATAATTCATTTGAAAGGTACGAAGAACCGTATCTGCCAAAAATGAATCTGGACTTCTTCTTGTGGGGACATCTTAAGCCCAAGATTTTTGTGACACAGCCTGAAAATTTGGACGAAAACAGTTTTTGAGTTAATACTTAAAAATCAAACAACTGATAAGAATGAAAATAACCAGACATTTTATGCGAGCAAGAAGGCATTCAAAAAAATTCGCAACTTTTTTATAATTTTTTTCTAGATTTATCTATTCTCAACAATCGAAGTTTTTTATAATTTTTCGCTACATTTCACAGTTCATGCCAGCATCACCAACAAGTTGGTTTTTCAGAAAAAAGCTGCAAACTTCAACAGAAAAAACTTTTTTGAGTGGTGATTCATTCACCTTGATAGTGGATCCACATTATTGGTATATTCGCATTGTCAGTTCAAGACACCCAATGAAAAAATTTGACAGCAGTCAATAACTAGTGGGTCCATAGTTTCACATGAAAAATTTTATAGGGAATTGGACAAAAGATCAAAACGATTTGTTGCTATTTTAAGTCTCATTATTGCAAATTAACATTCTGATTTTAACGTGAAATAAACTGTGGCAGTAAAATAAAATAATTTGGCTGGCGAAAGAATAGACAAGTGTTTTATTATAGTCTTCCACCCTATTAGTTCATTTATAATTCCGTTGAATAGGGTTTATCAAATTCATCCTTAAAACCCCTAGCAAACTAATATTGACGCATATTTAAAGCTGAATAATTTCATTAAATGAGTTGATGCAAGAGAAATCCACCCCTGTATAAACAGCGCCTCCGGATCTCTTTCAGAATTCTCAATTTTCCATCATACATTCATCATGGAACGCAGACAGATTTTTATGGATCCCCCTGCTTTATCAATTTATTATAACGTCAATTCATTGAGTATACTTCCTAGCGTTTTTCGTCATGAATTTCTTTTAGAAGAATTGTTTTTGTTTTTTGTCTTCTTCTTTGCATTCTATGTCCCTTTATCATTCGCGTCAACATAAAAACTTTTCTGGAATACAACTTCCGGTAATTTTAATTCTCTCTGAATCTTTTTTCTTAATGTTGAAGTCGAAATAATTGAAACAACTAAAAAATACTACAAAATACCATATAAACCAGAACTATCACAAAAACTCAAAAGAACTCTAAAAACAGATAATAGAGAATTAGTATTTTACAATATGAAAATCGTGGGCTTGTTATACAGCCATATCAAAGATCCTATTAAAAAAGAACTAAAATCGGGTGTTATATATGAAGTTCCATGCTTGGACTGTGATAAAGTATATATTGGACAAACAAGGCAATATTTGAACAACAGGATAAAACAACACAAATATGACTTATGAGAATATGCTAAAAAACGATCAATGCATGTCTGCAGGAGAAAAATGCAAGTTGCTGCTTGTAAATGGCAAAGAAACACAAAATGCCATTAGGTACCTTCCAGTATAATTGGTGTTTTCGTTACAAACTATCAATATTTTACAGATAATTATTACATTATACATTATATTATTTTACATTGCAATAATAAGAATTTGTACGCTATGAAAAATTCTACAGTATTTTATGCATCACCTAATTCGAAAAACAGTTTTTTCAAAAAAGTTCCTGACATTGCTGGATGAGTACTTATCATGCCAAAATTAAGAGAAGCATATTTTTGATATACAGCTGATTTTTCTGGTACTTCCATTACACTAGACACCGTTTGTATATATTTTCGTATAATAGGCTTCAAATCCAGGACACTGTAAAGAGTATAATGGATCATATCTTGAGTCCAAACTGACCAGAAATCAGCTGTTTTGCAGCAGATTGCCTTCGACAGGCAGCAAGCTGCTGCTGCCAGGAGGGAGGGGCGAATGTGGCATATTTCATAATCAACCAAAGCTAACTCTGTGAGATATGAACTCAAGAGTTCACGTTCTGGATTCCTGTCCATCTTCATATTGCACCTCTCCAGAAAATGGCAGGGCAATGGAATCAACAAATCATATTCCAAGGTATTAAGGATGTCCTGTTCCTTACACTTGAGTTTCCGTTTTGGATATGATTTTTCCGTGAGAGCATTGCAATATGTCAACGGTAAAAACCCTGAATCCGATTCCATTTTGAAAGCAATAAGCAAGGATATAGCTGCTGTTAGAAGTCTTGCATGACATTTTCGTTTTTTGAAGACGTATCTATCGAAAATCGCTATACTCAGTTGCAATACCTGTGGTCCAGATATGATAGTTTTTGTCACTATCCAATTCATTATTTCTCCTCGTTTGGATGGAGTGAAATCGTGTCCATCTAGAAAGTTCCTAGGAAGCTCCATATGAGTTTCTTTTCTCATGTCTCTCAAATAGGTGTCTGTAAAGGTGAGGATTGTTGAGTATGGTGTTGGAATTCTCAAATCCGGAAAATGAATCACTGAGTTTGAATCACTGAGTTCCTGAAAAATACATTACAGATTATTGAAACAATCAAGACTACAGAAACGTGATTCTAGTGTTTATATTCTGATACAGGGTGTATATGAATAGTTGTGAAAAAATTCCGGGGTGATTCCTTTTCAAAAAATGGGCTGTGTCATTTACATAAACTCTCCGCCCGACAAAAAGTATTTATTTATTCTTAAAAATAAGAAATAAAATTACAAGAATACAATTAAGCAAACATGTTATGCTATCGGGAAGGCACTATGATTGCAAAGAGTAGAAATAGCCACCACTAAACTTTCACGGAAGACTTTTTTCCATATTCATACTTTACAATAAGAAAAAATTATTTTGGATATTTTTAATCCCTTGCTAAAGTTCATGGTTTTTGAAAAAAAATTATCATCATATAATATATATAATTGAAATATTTGTCAGGTATTCTTTATTCGATACTCCTTTCTATATCACATCACCGACGTTTCGGTCACAAATCGGACCTTCATCAAGGTAAAAATTCAAAAATTTTGAAACACAGACATGAAAAACTTTGAAAAACTTACATAAATGATTTCACAGGAGTTGAGTTACAGTTAAAAACCTCATCAATCTGCAGAGAGTAGGCTTCATTAAATTCAAAAATATTAAAAACGCGAAAACAATTATAAATAGGATAAAATATGTGGAAATCATAGGATGTTAAAGGTTAGAATTGTTTGACATGGAACCACCGAAGATTATCTTCTTGAAGGTACCAACAGATTGTTGTAAATTTTACTGAGTTTGTTGACATCCTCTCTAATGTTTACTGTTTTATTCAATGATATCTGGATCATTTCGCTTATATTTCGGCGATACCTGTTGTTTTCGTGGTCGATTACTGTTGTTCCTTCGAAATCAAATTTGTGTCCTTTGTGTGTATGTACAGTGAGAGCAGTTTTATCCCTATGTGTGATGTTGTTGGAATCTGTTTTATGTTGTCTGATTCTGTCTTTCAGAAGTTGTTTGGTGTGTCCGATTTAGGACTTTTCGCAATTAGGTTAGTTAAGAATGGATCCAGCTATAGAAAATTTTTTCTTTCAATGTAAAACATAAATATGGAAAAAAGTGTCATTCGGAACAAGGTCTTAGGATGGATTTTTCCATCCTTTGCAATCATAGAGGAACATCTCCAAAAATTTGATTTAGTGCCTCCAATTGTTGTAACATGAATAGATCACAAGAAAACTCAATCTCAGGTAATTTCGATGTAAAACCCTGTCCGAATTCATCCATTTTCGGTTCGGAAGTCATTATTTTTAATTATATTCCAATTAATTTTTGTTACCAAGTAACTCTAAGCATATGAAAATTTCAAAGAGAAAACAAGGAAATCGAAATTTGTAACAGTAACAATTGAATGAGCAATGACGAAAAATATTTCAAAGCTAATGTGACAAGAAAACAAAAATCTTTGCCAATCATTTCTGAAATAAATTTCACCAAATTCAATTAATTTATGACTTTTCATGTAGAATACATAATGACGCAAAATAAAAATTGTTTTAATATATTAGTACATGTTTTCTATTTTTTATTTCTCGTAATTTTCATTTATGTGTTTCCTTGGCACAAGTTCTAAATGTCATATGAGTTCTAGATGAACTTTGCGAATCAAAAAATATCGAGTGTCCAAAAATCTTCAACAAATACAGTCATTTCCATTTTTAATTGACACTAAACAAAATAGAGTGACTCAATCATAAGTCTGTCATATGTGAATTGCATGTAGCAGAAAAAATACTCAAAAAATGTAATATTTATGGATTAAGGCCCAAAAAATATCGCCATGTAATCATTAATTTCATCGCTTCATTGAAAAATCTAAAGTCATACCCATTGTTCAATATCAAGATTGAAGTATCAGCCATATCTTTTTCAAATTAATTTACACAAGAAGTACTACAATTAAACAAAAATAAAATCATGTAGTGGAAATGATTTATTGCCGTTGTATAAATATTGAAAGAATATCTCTGATGGAATCCAAGACCAACTGATAATACTAAAGTCAGACAACTGAGGAGACAGACGACTCTATCCATTTATAATATTTCTGATATATCTCAGATACATTATATTGCTCCAGAATACATTAAACTTTGGTGCAGATTGCATGACACAATTTTTGTCTGTGGGTACTACATACGAATATTTAGTCACTGCAGGAAATTAAATAATAGCAGATCTATAGTTGTTCAAAAAAAATTCCAGAATACTAGATTTTTTTTTAAATATTTAAAAAATACAACAACAAAAAAATTTAGGAATTCTGAAATGTAACCATTACAACAACCAAAATTGGAATCCAAAATTCACAAATCAATAAAACAAAAGACACAACTACACCCAAAATAATGCCAGAAATGAAAATATTTGTTTTTTCTTCCATTAAAAAAATTTAATGATACATACCAGTTCATCTTCACCGTTAGTATGCATTGTACTTTCGATCACAAAAACTACTTCGGCCACTTTCAAAACACTCAAGGTACTTCACAACTCTATCGCTTGACTTTAAAATTGGGGATGATTCCATCTTCCACCCTCCCATCAAGTAATTTTTGTTTAGTACACAGAACATCTCTTACCATTTTTCTTCTTCTTCCTTAGCTCATATTCAAGAACTTCAGAAATAAATTTCCAAAGTCACACTGGTAAGCAGGTAGAATCCATAATCTACTGGTAAACAATTAGTGAATCATCAGAGGTAGTATAAAATACAGCTCTTCGCCCTATCTCAATTGTAGACGAAGCTAATGAGATATGTATTCAAGATCTTCGTCAGGTCATATATTTCAAATCTTCAGGCTTATTATGTTTTAATTGAGTACAGAATATTGCCCAGAAAATGACAAACAGTTAAAAGTTAAAAGGAATACAAGTAATATTTTCTGACATATTGATGGGGTTCTGAAAATTTAATAGAAGAGCCCTCAAAAGATCATTTGTGATAAGCGAGATGAATAGGGACCGTGAACGAAAGAACAATTTGACAACACCGAAACAGTACTCGGAACAAGGATGAGGTAATTTCTGAGAGATTTTAAGGATATTTTATAATAGTATGGAATGAGGTTTTAGTATCTGTCATTTCGCTGAAGTATGAACAACATAGTTTAGTCGGGCCCCGATATACAGGTGTCCCAGAAGTCGCGCACCCCATTGAGGGGATCGAAAGTGAGAAATATTCTAAGCCCAAAAATCCATGTTTGAAATTTTTTGATAACGTAGTTAATCAGTAATTAATTAATGAAAGAGACCAATCAAGAGCGGCCTTCAGAAAAATAAGTAGGCAGTGGGCACGCGAGCGTGAGACGCCAGTCTCGGTTTACTGCGTGAAAAGCCGGCAGAGCATTCTGTCTATTGGCAGAATGCTATCGGCTATCCACAGGGAATACGAAAGAAATGCACAAACTTTTTATACTTCCTATATTTTTCGTGTCAACCGAAGAAGCATGCGCTTCTTTCCATTGCGACATATAAAAGTTTGACAGCTGTCACAGAAACCCTTTATGAACCTTAATCAATCAACTAAAGTCTGTTGAATCATGATATTCATTTCGTAATAAGTTCAAAGGAATCTTTACTCCTCACACACTGCTAACTCGGGGAACTTGCCAAGAGCAGTCAGAACCAGAGAAGGACGTAGAACGAAGACAGCCACACCGCAGAGAAAACAAATGTTGTACGCTGGGTCGGATGACGTTGACGAAGCATTCTACAATGCTTACCTTAACAAGCCAGCGTAATTTACATATCCGCAGAGAAATCTCTACGAGAACGGCAAACAGCCGTTTAATTTACACTTCATTAATAACGGGCACCACCAAGTTCCCCTGTCTCATTCTTGGGAACCCTGGCCCGCCGACGTATTATATATGGGACCCACTTCATAAAACTCGAAGCTCTAAGCGCTCTCTCTGTCTCTGCCGGTCTAATTAAAGGTGAGCGATGTGATTTTCGAAAGCGACCATTAATCAAACGGCTTTTCTCATTCTTGTTCGTTCTAATTGAGATATCTGGTATGCGTATCGAAGGGACGGAAAAGAGATATGCGGCGTGCAAGTGATATACATTCCCCGCTTCTGCGTTTACAAGTGCTGGACGATGTTAATGGTTCACTCCTTCGATTGGTACTATCGGAAAAGTTAGCTAGCACTTGTCGGAAACTCGATAAATCTCTGACTCAAGGATTTAATTATACACCACACGAATTAACGACCACAAGGGTCTCGTTCAACTTTAATCAACTTCACCCTTCATATTTATGCAGTCTTAAACTCCGGCTTCAACTCAGGCGCATCCTTGATGATCCGAAGATGTGAAGGTCTAATATCGAGGGTGATGAAAATAAAGGTGAAAGTTCAACGATAATAAGAGGGGTACAGCGACAGAACATTATAACCTCCAGCACATTATTGATCCGCCTTGAAGGGGCACAACTTCCCGGGCACAATTGAGTCGGAGGGCAAGACTTTGATGATGTGTGTATATGAGGATATTGAAGAAAGAGTAGACAACATTTTTGCTTTTCCCGATTCCAGGAGAGATGTGTCCTATACCTATAAATATACTGCTCCACAAAAATCAGCAATGGGACTGTTTCAAAAGTTTCCTTTTTATCGAAATTCAAAACGGCCATATTCACAAAAACCCTAGTCAAAGTTTCAAGGTTTTCCGTTCCATTCTTCGTTTTCACGGAGGAACGGTCGAATGAACTGAATTGAATTTGTCAACGGAATTGTCTTCAGTCAAACGTTATCATCTGAGACCATTCCTGTCTCAAAATTCGACATCTTTTCGTTCAAGTTGAACGAACGCTCAAAAAACTGGCACCTTCACCATTTTGCATCAATGAATTATTTCCATTTAGAGAATATACATTGAACACACATTGAAATGTGTCATTATTTTGAACTTTTCTATGTCAGTAGGTAATTTTGAACAGTATAAAAAATAAATCTGCGTGGAGTGGCAAAAAAGTGAAAAAATACGTTGTAATTATATAGGTGGGCCAGGCTCCTCAACTGTAAAAATAGCGCGACGAAATCAAGGTCATTCTATTCGAATAAGATCGAGTAACGAAAAAAATTCATTTGTACGCTCAAATCGAACCAAAAACGAACATAGATAAAATAAAGTGACGTCTGTGAAATCAAACTTCAGCATTCCTAAACGATATAGATCAAGTCGACATTTTTTTATATTTTGCGGATAAAAAGTTCAATAATTTGATTGATTTATATTGTTATTTGTGACGACTCACTGTCCACCACTTCTGGGCACCTCCCAGAAGTTCTCCAACACCTACGTCATCAACAGGCTCCGCTGATAATAGCCAATTTGATGAGTCCTATGAGCGGAGCTGGGACGAAAGGTAAACTCACTGACGTTCTACATCATTCTGAGGGAAATTCACAATTTGGCAAATACAATTTTCAATTTTCCCAAATTCAATTATCATTATCGATCACAATAATGGACAGAAGGTTCTCTTCTCAGTTCCTTCGTAATTTGTCACTCAAGTCCGAACATCCTGTATAGCTACCATCACGGAATTTTCTCCTTCTTCTTCGCCAACTGCTGGGCCACAAATCAAACACGTATGATTTACGCCGACATCTCCAAGCTCGATGAAGTCCCTACACGAGTTGCCAAGTCACAAACGTGGTGTACGTATGAACACGATCACCATGGCCGCCGTGAACCGCCTCCTATGATTTACGATGGCCAAGCCGGGGAACGAATATCATAAACCACGAGACAGCAGCGGGTATAAGTAATATCTTGGGCCTGCGAGTCAACCCCACGTCACGTTTTTATTAACTATGACTTTATTTATGTGCTCAAACGAACATTTGAATGAAAAATTCACGGCTGTAGACGGAACAGAACGAAAATACCTCCCAATAAGTCAGTAACATCTGTGTCTTCCTGTCATCATCCATTTTCTACCCAAGGGACCGTCCGTGAATGATTCAATTGTGGGATGATAGAAGGTGATGGATTCATCAGACCCTTCAACAGAAAAGGAAATATCTATTGACAATTCGAAGCAATTCTCAGTGTCAAGTGGGTAGTGAATAAATTTGGTTTGATGAATAATACAGGAAGGTTATTTTGCTGCTTATTCGCGTGAATGTTTATGTACACTCATCTATTCATTTATTTTATCTACTTACTTTATCTATTTATTTTATCTATATATTTCATCCATATATTATATCTGTTCATCTATTTATTATCTGTTTGTCTTTTCGCCTATTTATCTGATTGATCATTTTATTCGTTAGTGTGGATGTTGTATGTGTGTGTTTTATGTTTGTGTGTAGGTATATGTGTTTTTCTTAACTGGATGGGATCACCTGTTCTGCAGGAGCATGATTGTCCCTACATGGCAAAACTCGGATGAATATAAAAAAAATACAAGAACTTTTTTTTTTAAATGAGAGTCACAAAGATATTTATAGCATATTATAAATATTAATCTCTGCTAGAAGCCATCAGAAATATCTGATATACATAGAAATGTCATCTTTTAAATTTAAACAATTTTTTTTTCCAAAATTCCTTATTAAATTTCAATTTTTCATTAAAAATGCTTATTCAAAATGAATCTATGTGAAATATGGAACTAAAACGTAAATTTCTCATATTGAACAGCTTTCCAAAAAGTACTCATCACAATTCCAAAGAATACAATTCTGTTTTCCTTTCCCCATTAAGATGTTATGCCCAGAGTAAATAATCTGAATTTTATTCATGTCCAATCTTATCTTTCGAGAGCGACATTTTAATCGAGGTTACTTTGACGGCAGGCGGTATTTTCTGAAAGTTGAGTTGTTTATGTAAAATGGCATGCATTACTCGGACATTAAGATAACATCATATCAGCGGTTCGCCTTTGTTGAAATAAAACAATATGACTTGTGACAACTATCATGGTGTGTTGCTACGAAATCTAGATCTTAACTGTCTCCGCAAGGGTAAGACAAAATCTTATTTCTTTTCAGATCTCATTCGCTGAGAATATTTTTTGGAATATTATCAACATTACCAAGATTCTAGATTGCAACACCCATCGCTCAGTAGTATTGACCATTGCATTTAATAGGATATGACACAAAATTTATAACAACAAAGTAAAAGGTAAAAGAAAGATAAGCTTATAACTCAACTCTTAACAGAGGACGCATTTTGATAATTAAATTCAATGATTTGCAAGCGTTGTTCGTGTGTAATTATTGTAAGACGATTCATTCAATGATAGACAAAAGTAAAGATGTTTGACAGTGACACAAACACGAAACGTCAGTGAGCTGTCAAAATAAGTGTAGCCAAAAGGAACATATTTAAAAAATCTTCCGTTACTTCGAAATGAAAAATTTTCCCGAGAATTGAAATCCATGAAAGGATTCTGTATATCGCAGTGCATTCAAGTACTGGATGCTGATTACCCTATCACTGCTGGCGAAGGTCACAGATTCTGGAACAAAATATCCTGCTGCCAGCTCGTCACGAGTTCTCTCGCCCAAACAATCGCGTATAATAAGCACATTGGCGGTGATTTATGACCTGTAATAAGTTAAAATCTGTCGGATACGAGTTACAACACAATCGAGATCATTAATAAACGTCAAAGGCACTTTCTAACCGCGCCGTAAAGAGCGAACCTTTCGTCTCATTGTGGAAAGAGTGGCTGGTTCTGTAAATATTACACGGGGGAAATTTATTACCGCCGCCTTTGTTGAAATATGTTGTTGCAATAAATGATAATCAGGTGTCAGGACCCATAAGATGTATGGTATCTTGCTGGTTTGTGGTAGTGGGAATATGGGAGTTTTGTCACTTGATTTATGCGGGTTTATATGGGTGTGCTGAATTCATGCACGCAAATTCGGGGAACCATTAAAAAACGAGTCTTAATGATTAGTTGGTTGTCGAGAAGAGGATAATTAAACAACTGGGAATTCCACAGGGATATAATCTTGGACCATTTGATTATCATTATTGATGTGTTTATAGCGTCAGGGTGTTCACACTATGCCGATTCAGCTATTTCTTCTAGTTACTGTTCAAGAGGGTCTGTTCACATTGTTATAAGTAGATGTGAAGAAATTACCTCCACATTCATTTTACAGATTCATTTGTGGATTCAACATCTGCAGCTGTTATATGCTTGTTGTTTTATTGGCTTTTGTTGTTCCATTTCATCATCCCAAGTGAGTTGGGCATTGTGTTTTCTTAATATTCTGCCTTTCACCTACTGCTTCTTTGGCTGCAGAATGTTTCTTTTCGACTATGTATATAGTGCACTCGGAGTATCTCCTAAGAATGTCAAATTCATAAAACTTCCCAACAAAAAAATGAGTTATAATTTCAGAATGCTTCTTCCTCACTTCTTTGTTGGGCAGTATAATTCAATTTGATAAATGATGACATATTATGATGAAACTGCAACGAAGAAATGGGGGTTACTATGAGATTATGAATTTAGTCACGCTAGTGAAGCATTGTCTGATGAAGAACAATGGACGTAATAATTCTTACATGCCAAGAGCCAGCCACTCCAAGCATAAGTATATGAATAGGGTTCAACCCTTGAGAATATTTCAGGTGGCTAAATTGCATAAAGTTTACGTTTAAATAATGACTCAAGGAGGAAGAATAATTTTTCACTGACTACCAGCAGTTTTGCTCAAGAAAGAAGTGCTTGCTTGAATAACGTTAGGTAATTCAACTCATATCTTTGAATGTCACAGAGATTCACATTTTGATTCATTTGTGGGCAGTTGGCCCAAATCTATTCTTTTTTTTGCTCTTAATTGTGCTACATTTGTGGTGCCTTGTGCCATTGAAATTTTTGAGCACTTGTTCTATTTACACCTACACGAGGGCTTCATATAATCATTTCGTTATAATGTGCGTATTTTTCGAACTTTGTTTTCCTGATCATTTCGAAACTATGGATTCGACCGAAAAGAAATTCATTTACATGGAGAATGTAATGTTCAAGATACATCTGAAATTTTTTCTAGGTCGCATGACGAGATAATTCTAGATGAGAAAAAAAAACATTAGAATATAAATATTAAGAATTGATTATTATTGAATTGTATTATATTCTTTAATGTCCTTTTTTCACTACTTTCGTGTTTGTTTATTATTTACTTCTCCAAGTTTTTCATTTATCTCATCTATCATCATCATTATGGAAAAGAGAACACACTATATAAAATGAACCAGATGAACGTTCTCTACCTCATCAGAAAAATAAAAAAAAGAATAAAATTAATTGAAGAAATATAAAGACAGCAACCCAAAAGTAATTCATTTATTTAATATTCTGAAACAGTTGTTTACTCAATATGTCATTCGTAATTCAGGAAGAGAAAAGAAAAAGAAACATTATTCTTCAATATTGACAGATCTGAGGTATGATGATATGAGTTCAATTTTATGCTCAAATATAGTGCTCTGGTTGACGGCTTCATAGCGAATGGTTCTCCTGTAACAGCACATGTCATCAACTTCTCAGATACTCCTAGTGAATGAAGTACTTCAGGCTATTACCATCTCAAACCTTTCCTTCTATGTTCCTATCACCCACGTAAAGCATAATATAACAAGAGCACCACGGTTGTTCTGCGTTATCGCTTCCAAGAGGCGGACTATCGAGACATGACCATAGCGTTATTGAATATAATTACAAGAAAGAGACACAAAATATACCTACTCCTGGAGCCACAACAATACCATGTGGGTGGCTGTTTGTGTAAAACATGATAATAGTTTACTCGTGAGAAGTAGAATTTATTATGGTGGATGGTGATGATAAATTATAAATACTTGGTAGCATTCATTCAGATCGAATATACCTACATACAGACCGTGCTATCTTAAGAGTCTTTAGCCTCCAGTATAAGAAACGTATACCGCCAGATGGCAGTGCAGTGCATTAATTTTTATTTATTGGATTATTCAGCTTAATAGAAAAAATGTTGCGGCGCAGGGAATATAACAAGAAACCCTACCCTGAACTAGATCTCACACTGGCTGAAGAGAGTATTTACTCTCTCTTTCCTTCACCTGTCATCTGGGAGGAGATACCTACGGGGCGTGTCATTTAAAAGAAATTCACAATTGTGAAAAACAAATAATTTTCACTCATCGACGGCTAAAACAAACCTTAATAAATTGTCGTTGATAAAAATGGATATTTATCATTTCGAATAGAAAAATTCAAGGAAATTTTCATTTATTTAATACTTATAATTTTTTTTTATTATTTTTATCTTTATACACTTATAAAGATAAAAATGATAAAAAAAATATAAGTATTAAATGAATGTGAAGGATATTCCCCATCATTTTTGGTGATTTTTCAACATTTCCTACATCTCTTCATCAATCAGAAAAAATAAATCGTTTCTGACTCCCTTTTTTTCAGGGATGTAGACGCTCAAGAAGAGGTGATCACAATTGGCCACCGTGATCTTGAAGAGGTTATGATCCTGTAGTCGTGGTCGTGGTGGTCATTTGGCTGATGTTATTTTCCATTATTAACAGCATACTTTATAATGAAATAATCATCCGATCATTTATCTGAAAAAATGGCATTTTCTCTCAATGTCAAAATAATATCCCTAATTGAAAAACCCTTCATATTCAAAAAAAGGTTACTAGAATCCTTGAACTTCAAAGTCAGAAGCTTTTGAGTGCTCCTTCATTCAACTTGAAAGTATATTCTCATTACTATCCGACAAAGAATATTTTTGGCAGCAGCTCTACTTCACAGCGTTTCAATCGGTGTTTCAGAATTATCCATTGATTCTGGGACACCCTGCATAATGAAGAGATTCGTACAAATACCACGAAATACAGTCGAGTGACTTATTCCAAGGCGGAGCCTTCCGAATGAACAAATATATGGTAAGAAGAGTGGCAGCCTTTGATTAGCTACCGAACAGTTAACGAAGGCGTTATTATGCGCCAAACATGGCATCCGGCTTTGTCCAGCAAACAACCGTAGTGTTTGGCTATTCAATAATTATCAGTAACACGTTGGGAGGTCAGAACCGAACACAGAGATGCATACTTTAGACGCTATCGCCGACTTATTGCTTTACATACAATGAAGTCGTGCATGTTTACGTGACTACTTTTGAAAGCACGTACTTTTTATTTATAAGAAACCGAAGTTTAGGCGTAGACTTTTAAGTAACTTCGGTGTGTGCAGAGGTGAGGCCGTGTCGGTGGTATCTGTCAATGGTCTTAACTGATTGCAGTGCAGTGCTTTACAATCGTTTCCTGTCCGATATATCGGCGAGATAGGCAGGATATTTGACAGTTTTCATTATGACATGCACGGCTTACATTATGGATGGAGTTTCGTTCATCCATATGGATGAACCAAATGTCATATAAATAAATGCTTGGTATCAGACAGCCATGAATTCGAATTTAGTTGATGACATAACGAAAAAATGCCTGTACTCTTTCCACTTTTATATGGTATCCCGGTTAGTCAAGATTTAGGTTTATCAAGTTTTTTTTACTCAAAACTGGCGCAGGTTGGCACTCGTGAAATATCGGCAATGTCAAAATAATTCTCAGAGATGTTGCCAATGCTTTCCATTTACTCCTTTTTAACTTCGTAAAGGGAGTTAGTTCTTTTGAGGTTGTACAAAAAGGTATTTAAATGTTTTCAATAGGCTTGTTTCTTGAGAATTTTGAAAAGTGGGGAATTCCATTGGTTCGTTGAGAAATTTTTCCGTCGATTTATTCGAGTACTTTTATTCTTTTTTCGAAAGGACTATCAATGTGACGGACTATTCCGTCCATTATTTTTCAGTGAAATTTCTACACCCGATTCTTGATTTCCGTACAAGAAAATAGCAAAAGTGAATCATACACGTCAAATATTTCCAGTATTAACAGAGAAAAAAAGCATTCGCCTTTGGCGCCCCCTGAGATTTTGATGGCCCTATCGTTTTTCAGCACAACACCCTCAATATTTCAATAATTTTTATTTTGCCCCCCTGAGAAAAATTTTGGCCTCCCCTGAGAAAAATTTCTGCGGACGCCCATGCCATTTTTATAGTGAAATTCAATAATTTCAATGCTTTGTTGAAGCGTGTATCGTTCCATTTTAATTAATGACGTAGTTTCCACTTGTCAAATGTCAAAAAAATGACAGTTTCAATAGTGATATCTACTGAAATAGCTGGCTATTCAAACAAACACCTCCTATTGGAAAACCCTTCATATAAAAACACGCTCATTCCTCCAACAACAAACCTTTCCAGTCCCTCCACTTTTTTTCATACGTGAATCACATCTCCAACCCCCAAATAAGTAGACGATTCGCAGCACGGCGGTGACAGTTGTGACGGTTCACATCCGAATTGTCACGGTTGTTAAACTCTTTGATTGACCAACGAGCGACACTTCGGGAATGCCGACGTCCATCCGTCCGGCGGTATGCGACGTGACAAGAAATCGCAAATACGACCCGGCTCTGTCGGGCACTTAAATAGAGGAAGCCGCCATGGCGAATTTGCAAACAGTGGCCGATTTTGCTTTTCGAAAATGGAAATACGCAGACATGGCAGGACCAGTCCGGCAATCTCAATAATGGCGGTCGATGAATGAAAACAGGGGCCTGTGGTCGACGTCATGAATGAAAAGTTGGATGGGATTGACTGGCGGTTGCCGAAAGCATGGGGAATTCATGCCTTTTCGTCATAGACCTTTTTCATGGTGCATATTCCTCAATCAAAACTTATTCAATATTTCCCCTGGTATGAAACTTACAGCGTAGCCCACTCATAAATCCACGCAAAAATACTATGACACCACTTGAAAAACATAAACGGTTCATATTTCCGAAAAAACAATCATTTTGGAAAATATAAGTATTCTTGTGTTTTTTTAATGAGACGCGTCGTTTTCGAGATATTCCCAATTCTACCCGATAAAATTTGACGAAAAAATCAAAAATCATGAGGATAATCTGGATGCTTTCCTGGATTTTTAATATCACAGAATGGCTGGAAATTTATTTACTCTATAAAAATTAACAATGTTGTCAGAATGAATATCAACTTTGTCAAGACTAAAAACTCTATGATCCACGAATGTGGGAGATAAAAAAAAGCATGAAATTATGCATTTTCTACGCACAGTTTCTATTAAACATTTATTGTACCCAGTCCATCAGTAAAATATTAAAAATAAGTTGAAAAAAATACAAAATTCAGATAAATGAATGATGAACATCGATACAAACAACGTATCAAATTGAAATTAATGAAAAATAAAATGATACCTTACACTACATAATCTGTGGCGAAGTTTCAATTTGAACAATATCCTCTGCGATAATTTTCTGCCTACTACCAACTTGTTGAAAACTTCTGCACAAAAAATTCCAATTTATATTCTAAATATGCTTCGGCACATCAATCAAAAAATTGTGCAAATGATGTCGACTAAACAAACGCATGAATGATGCGCCAATTTTATGCAATTTATGTGGGCAGTCCCTGGTTTATGTGCAATTGTCCATTTTTCTTTCGAGAATTGTGCAATTTGCATGCTATCATAATGCTCAAGATCCTGGAGCGATAACTTCAGTTTTTGACATTCAGAACAAAAAAAAAGTCCTAGCAGAGCGTGGTTTCGATCCACGGACCTCTGGGTTATGGGCCCAGCACGCTTCCACTGCGCCACTCTGCTTCGTTGGTAATAAAAACTACCCTAAAGTATTGAAACAGGAGGGTTGAAACCAGTGTTGCCAGGTCTACCGTTTTAGCGATAGATCTAACGTTTTGGTGTATGAGCTACCATTCTATATTTTCTCGTTATACAGGAACCTATTTCCGTATTCAAAATTAGTAAAAATTCCCAATGCGATCTTGAACTATGGGTTTTAAAATTGGAATAGCCAAATTCAAAATACAAATTAACTCAGAAATGCTTTGTCGAAGATTGATCTTGCAGTGAATGTAAAGAGATTTGATGTAAATTAAAATAGATTAAAAGGCTTTCCTGATGAAGAGGATTCAGGTAAACGAGAATACAAACCCTCACGTATTTTTGCTATAGTGCACAAATGCCTTTCAACGAAGCAGAGTGGCGCAGTGGAAGCGTGCTGGGCCCATAACCCAGAGGTCCGTGGATCGAAACCACGCTCTGCTAGGGTAATCTTTTTACTGTAACTATCAGAATAACAGGACCTTTATATTCGAATCAACATTAAATCAATTAATTCAGTCTCCAAAGTGTTGAGTAACGACTGCAACTAGGAAAAGCTCTTCAGAATATTACATTTGAATTGTGACGAGGTTTGATTGGTGTATGGTGAGGGCTAATGTGGACCCACATTTAGAAATAATCTGTTGCTTCATGACAGAGGCCACCGAATATCTCCAGTACCAGAAGCGACAGTTCTGTTTCGGCACTTTGAACCAAAATTGTTTATTCTGAGTTCTGCTCTTCACTTCTTTACAAAATTTACACATAATTTCAATTTGTTTGATTGAAATTAACTGATTAATGAATACGTTATTGTGTATTATACCGGCTTGCAGCTTGCACAGTCCAAAACGAAAAATTATTGGTGATTCCACAAAAATAATAACTGACAATAGACATTATCACACAATTCTCAATATCGCTTATTAATCCCACTATATGTGCAAACTTGCCTGGCAAGCAATTATCAATAATTAATAATTTTAGTCAACGGTTTCTATTAAACAAGCCCTGTAATTGAAAAAAGGATGGTGTAATGTTTTATAAACGTATTGAAAATGAAAACTGAACTCCTGATAAGTTGAATACAGAGAATCAATCGAATATTGATTGAAAAGTGTACTTCACAATTTTAAAATCCAGAGGCAAAACAAAACGAGACAGAATAAAAGAGAATATATGAATTCATATGAAAACCGCAGTGATGCATATCATACATTCATTCAAACAAAACTCAACCAAACGAATTTAATGAAATCAAAAATTAAAATTCGCTGCTAATAAATTATTCCCGAAAATTATCATTGGACGTAACGAAATATGCAGCCAAAAATTCATGCCGAAACATAAACTATGCCGACATAACAAAATGACACCATTGATATCGAAATACCGCAATTTCAGCATTTTAATAAATTCGCATGGAAATAAATTTAATTTATAGGACCACTCCGGTCGAATTTTGCATTGACCATTGTTAACATTGGGACATTTATTGGCATTAGTGGAAAGACACAATTATAACAATATTGCAAGTGGTCAAACGAATCGTTATTAACGACCTTAGATAAATTGAGCATACACGTCAGTTTTAGCGTTACTGCGGTAAATGATTGCTGTATGTATATTTGCGAATGTACAGGTCCAAGCTGCGGGAATTTGTTACCAAGGGCGACTTAATTACTGATTTAATTTACATAATTGATATATAAAACCAAAATGTCCGTTAATTAAATGTGGCATTTCTCAGTGAATCGAAATAAAGGTAATAATCTCTAATAAGTACAAATAAGGATTGAAATATCGTAGCTATTTCACAATTTTAATTGGTCATTCAAAAAAAGTAAGCCCCGTATATTATTCATTATTCTATGAACGTGGGAAATATAGATTTCAATTATGCTAGATAAGTACCTACTAATTAATATTGAAGTCAATTCAATTCAGAAACACTACGTGATACTCATAATTAATTTGTATCTAAGCGCTGATGTATTTCATCATATGCTCAAAAGAGCCATCGTAAGTTTCATGTTAATCGCAAAAATCAAAAAAGAAAAATTGAATCAAGCGAAATTTTTTACAACATGCAAAAATAAAATGTAATATACTAAATGAAGCACAAAAATTGTGAAACAATGGACGTAATTCTTTTTGTGTTCGGGTGCAATCTCCGTAAATTTAGGCATATCCGTTCATCGAGCACTTATTCAAAAGTGAAGTTAATGAAATTCAAACACGAATTAGACAATTCATAAACTACATTCTTTTACATCGAAAATAATCTACACGAAGAACGAAGCCCAAGCGTGAGACTCGAAGCCGGATTCCATCAAAAATATTATTGAATTCGTGTTTTGGCGTGATACCATCCCTCAAGGAAGACTTCTTCAAGCCAAAATGATCAAGTCCATACAAGAATTCAAGCAATTCATCAAGAGGTTTACAACCTTTCTGATCAATCCTCGCATGTTTTCCTAATTAGGTATGTGATGTTCTTTCGTGCATAATTCTGTGTGAAAGCAGGAAAGATCGATTTATTTTTATATATTCAGTCAAGCGACCTATTAATTAGGGATTACAGAAAAATTTGATACTTTTATAATACGCTTACGTTCCTCCAACTATTATGATGATTATAGACAAAATGTTTTTACTTTCCTCATTTGCGGAAGTGAAAAACCTTTGTAATTCATCATGAAATCCACATTTGTTGAAACTCCCTCAATAAAACATTGATTAATTGATATTTGATGATAATTATGATTGTTTTATTCGATGCCTAATGACATGTTAACTTTTTTAATGTATATTTTCTAAGCAAATATGCACGGTTTTCTGCCTATAAAGATTTTCTTGTTGACCTGGAAAATTACTAATTGATAGAATGACCATAATCAAATTACAATTATGTGCGGCTTTTTTCTATTTCAATATAATTCCGGAAAAAGCTCCATAATTATGTGGAATCGTTTATGATCGGAAATTCACAAGAGGAATTTCAACCTAGGTATTCAACTGACCATATTCTATTGAGCACACGAAAATCGACATTTTTCTGATCGTCAAAATATCCTATCCAGATTACACATTGGCATGAATTCAGACATTCAGAGAGTACCTAGTTATTTAAATATCTCAGTGAAAAACGAGGTCGAATGCAAATGGCCAATTAAGAGTCACCTATTAGCTGAATTATTCAGGAGCAATAGTGTAAAAAATGTCATGGCCGTGCCCTATAAAATGTTCATGCTAGGATATCATATAAACCATACGAATGTGACATATATGGATTTATAGCGGAAAGCTTTCGCGATTGTAACACACAGAAACATGCACGCACATGACCAGAAACGAACAAGTTTATTAGTTCAAATCCAAAGGTCTGACCTCGTTTATGTGCAGTCATTTCGAATGTGGAACCCCCCTTGTGGGATATGCGAAAACAAAAAATCATTCTTATGTTTGAAATTCCGTTCGACTATTGATGAAATGGAATCTATTCAAATATTCTATCGGAGACGGTTCACAGATGAAGACTAAATTATAAGCATGGAATCACTACTTATACTACCAGTTTCAACATCATTACATAGTATAAAACAAAGTCGCTTTCGCTGTCTGTCCCTATGTATGCTTAATCTTCAAAAATACGGCTTTCGAAACGCTTTTTTCAAAAGATAAAGTGATTCAAGAGGAAGGTTTATACAAAGTGTAACAGTCAAATGGAATAAATTCGATAACGAATAAATGAGGGCGTGTTGGGAAAAACGCACGGACACGTCGATTTGTAATTTTAAATGCGCATATTTTTCAAGATAATAATATTATAGAGGGTCTTCCATGTGACCGTGGCCAATACCAACTTCCTTATTTCAAACGCAACCCCCTGTATATTATTTATTTTTTGGATTCTTCAGAAAATTCTAGACATAATTCATGTACAATGTCCTATACTTATCTTCAACTTTTTGGAAATACATATTAAGTGTTTTCAGATTTATTACAAAAATTAACATTTCAAACGAAAATTATTTTATTTGACAAATTCGATACATTACAGTCAATACTTATTTCCCATTTACCTCTTGAAATGAAGAAAGTAAGCAAAAACCATTACTGAGAAGAAATTGAAAAAAACAAAAACAGATTTGTTTATTCTCATAGCCTGAGTAACAGGTTGTCTGTATGCATGACAATAAGTGATCAGTGAAAGTGCTATTGTCTTTTGAATTTCGATAACTGTACGTAATAATATTAGAAAAATGGTTCATTTAACAGAAATGCACAAAATAACCATTCTTCAAATGATTGGTTATGGAGATTACACACGGACACAAATGGAAGTTTCTCGCTTAGTTCACGAAAAATTTCCAAAGTTGCCGCCTATATCCCAAGGAACAATCAGCAAAATAAAAAGCAGTTTCGAGAGCTTGGTCATGTAAGACAAATAGAAAAAATTGCTGCAAGTGCAGTAAGTGATGATACGAAATTGGATATTATGCTTGAGTTTCAAGAAAGCCCACATAATTCTGTTCGAAAAGTAGCCCCGCTGTTCACCGTCAGCCACACGTCAATATTTCGAATATTAAAGGAAAGTAAGATGCACCCCTATAGAATGATGGCAACTCAGGAGCTCATAGAAGACGATTTCGATAGGAGAACGAATTTTTGTGGCAATGTTAGATACCGATGTGATCCAATCGAAAAATGTTTTGTTTTCTGATGAGAATATATTCACACTACACGGTCATGTTAATCGTCAAAATTGCCGCTATTGGTCTGATGAGAATCCTCACTGGATGAGAGAAGAACATACGCAATATCCTGAAAATGTTGATGTTTGGGCAGGAATTCTTGGAAATCATAATATCGTAAGTCCCTTTTTCATTGACGGCAACTTGAATGGAGAAAAATATTTAGAACTACTCCAAAATAATGTCGCACCAACTTTGATAAACTCATATCCTGATCCAGCAAATCCACAAGTTCCTGCCAATATAATATGGTTTCAGCAAGATGGAGCACCGCCCCATTACCAAATCAATGTCCGGCAGTACTTGTACCAAATTTTTCCAAATCGGTGGATTTCTTTGCAGATACATATCTGAGATCAACCAACTTGAGCAAAAAAAAAAAACATTAATAAATGAATAAGAAAATATTTCTTTATAGACAAATAAATGACATTAGTAAAACTGAGGTCCCACTTATTTAAAATTAAATAAAGAAACATTAATTTCAACGTAATAGAGCCAAAAAATAGAAATAGAGGAATATATCATTGAAATTAGTTAATCTTCAATCATAAATATTGAATACCGGTGTTTACCTACCCATACAAATCAGAAGAATGAAATCAATAATGCAAACCACAATTTAAATACATATTGGTTGAATTTATCCTTCATTTCAGAAGTGGACTGCATTATTACCTAACAGCATTATTTGGATTCGCTCAGAAAACGAAGCTCAAAATAGCTTAAGTAACTTACTTATAAGCCCGGCTAGCTCAGTCGGTAGAGCATGAGACTCTTAATCTCAGGGTCGTGGGTTCGAGCCCCACGTTGGGCGTAAATGTTTTTATTTATGTTTCAATCGAAAACAGGTATTCGGTTTGGTGAAATTGGAATAGTTGTCTTTACTTTATAAATAATTGTAGGCGCAGCCTCGATCAATATTTGGATGAAATAATCTTCAAACATTAAATTATATGGACGGTTTTATAGATTCAAATAAAGATTTTATGCATTTTTATGAATTTCATGTGTTTTTTTTCCTGAATCAATGAACAATTCAATAACTGATTCCCTGAGACGAAATAGTAACAGTGATTCCGAGACTGATTCCATTATACAAAATTACCGGTTCCATTCTTTTCATTGAAAATTCCTCTCGCACAAATCGAGTCCATAAATTTCCCGAAACCACATAAATGTGTGGATATAACCGATGTCAGTACGCTATGAATTGTAGAAAACGAAGGTTCCGTTTTAGTCTACATGGACTAATTAGAGTGATTTGCCATTGTAGCAGCAATAAATTTTATTGCTTCAACAAGGTGCAGTCGTCCCGAATAGGCCATACGTCCACTCTATATAGAGAAATTAACTGAATGTTTTAATTAATTAAAACCAGTTATTTATTTGACTCTCCCGACGGAATGGCATTTCTTGGCTTTATATGAAACTGGTGCGAATTTAAGATATTCCAACAATACTTTCGAGGTATTAAACTGCCTTCTTTGGATTTTTATGTCTTCGGCGGAATTTTCTCATCGTACCTGCGAGACTGCTTCACTTGACACCGAATTTTTTCTTCGCCTTTTATGATTCGAAAATGAGAAAAATCGGATATCTTCACATATTCTCGATGTGATTACCTTTGAATGGTGTTTTGTTGAGTGTTTCTTGTCGTGAATGCGGAATCTATGCCTTGAATGGAAATCCTGAAAAGGAGAGGAATTATTCGATATTGTAGATTCATCACTCTCGTAGGGGAAAAGCACTCCACCTCTACCTACTTTCAAATTTGAAATAACTGCTCGCTCAACCACTAAATTGATTCCTCTTCAACAGAGAACTGAACTGACTGGACTAGAACTATGCTATGAATGCTGATAAGTATATAAGGAACATTCTTGAAGAGCATGTAGTGCCATTTGCCCCATACATTGGTGAAAATTTCATTTTTAGGGACGATAATGCCAGACCCCATCGTGTGCGTATCCTTCAGGAGTACCTTGAAGAGGTTGAAGTCTCTCGAATGGAATGGCCAGCAAGAAGTCCAGATCTCAATCCGATTGAGCAGGTTTGGACAACCTCAATAGAAGGCTGAGAAGTTCAGAAAATCATCCAGCTACTCTTAATGACTCAGAAATCCAACTCGGAGAAATCTAGGGAAGGATTAGATCAGAACATTTTAAGATCAATCATTTTGAGTATGAACCGTCGTTGCCGAGCTGTAATTAACGCAAGGGATGGAAATACCAAGTCTTAAATCACTTATCAGCATTTCAGTATTTTGAAAATTGTTCATTTCTCTTCTTTCACATAAGATTCGGTGAAATCCTGAATTTTTCTTCCATTTAGTGTGTCTTGTTTCGTTCAAAACCTTCCCGAGAGAACATAAAAAATAAGTTATAAAGTCAATGTAGAGTTAACTTTCATTAAAATTGAGATTTTCAGAATGTGCGTTAATTTTTTGCGCAGTGTATATTCAGGATTTTTTTTTTATTTGAAGATGAACAATCAGGTACACAACAATAGTGATTCATGATCTCAGAACAAAAATGAAACAATAACCTGAATGAAACATGTGTAATTCAAACTGTAAACAAAACTAGTGTCCTTGCGTTAGTTCATTCGTTAACGATAGGGGGCGTACTGCTTCCTTGGATTCGCCTATAATGAATTCATACAAATATGGAACAGGTATTGCAGGTATTCATTAACATGACCGCTGCTGTCATTCATAAAGGCACTGTAATGACATATAATGATACATTATAACATAACATGTTTTAATATTCGGATCACATTCTAATTTCGAATTTTAATTGACCATCGTGGTACTTATCGGAATAATTATGCTATTGATGCGGTGCCATAAAAACCAGCGATCATGTACACAATGGCCTGAATAAAATGAATAATGAGTTTCGTTTTTGATTGACATTTTGTGAACGCTATTGGCGATAAGCTCGTTACTCCTTTCACACAACATTAACGTTAATTTATTAATCCTGGCTATTGGCCCCACTAAAATTCAATAATGCTGATATTGAATATAGATAACATCGAGTGAGTTACAATGTTACAAAGTTGACAGCCAATGAAAACAATAATTTGGTGTTGTTCCAAGTTCGCACTCCTGATGGAGTGGTCGATATTTGCTTCGTTTTAGGTTTCAGATAGCACTTCTATATTGTATATTTTGTTTAAACTTCGATGAAGTAAATTACAATGAATTATTATGATTTTCATCTCACAAGATAGCTAACGCATCCTGAATTTGTTCGGAATGGCCTTCAGGACCAATCCTATTCGACCAATTCACAATAAAAAAAACCTCTAGCAGAGCGTGGTTTCGATCCACGGACCTCTGGGTTATGGGCCCAGCACGCTTCCACTGCGCCACTCTGCTTCGTTGAAAATTGAGCTCAGAGTTTTTGGGTCGTCCGGTAGTCACTTCTGCAGTTCGCAAGGACCAGTTCATGTCTCATGAATTGTATTGTTCGCACTTTCAATTCTGTTTATTTCGCAGGAATCCTAATTGCCTCAGCTTTCGGCTGTATGATTCCAACAGATTGACAGAAAATTCAATTTAGTCCAAGTGTTGATCTGTTGATCTTGAGTTTGACTCAATGGCTGTATTATTCTATATTATACAGAAAAACGGTAACTCTGTGGTCCAGCCCTGGGAATCTGTCGAAAAAGTGGGTGCAGAAGAATTTTAAAATCGCAGCGAAGCTGCGATACAGGAAATAAATTTTTACACGGTCGGAAAGAGGAATGATCGAATCGTACGTGGGCGAAATTTCGATCCTCTAGGCGATGTAGAAGTATTTAAAAAAAATTCGCGAAATTCGCGAAAAAATTCGGCAAAAAGCGCAATTTTAAACTCGATAAAACTTTTTTCGCAGATACTCTGGTCGTGATGTAAATATACGGATCGAAAGAGGTAGAGTCAACGCAAAATAGCTTCGTATTCATATTTTCCATAATTACCCCATTTCTTCAGGAAAACTGATCAAAGTTTGACATTTCTCCTATAAAATCGGCCGATCTGCAGAGATCACAGAGAACTATTTGACATTGTAGCTGTAAGCTGTCAGAGTTTGGCCTTCTATAGAGAAAGCCCGGAACACAATCTGACAACTGCGCTCAGATTCCGCGACCGGAGGACTACCGATAAGGATAACTGTTTAAAAGGTAGATCTGCTGGCCCATACTAGTCTGAACTAATGTGGATTTCATTAAGTCTGACTATACGGATACACCCTAACCATAAGAGAAATGGATTCATAAACTTGGGCACTTAAGATCATCATAGATCTCATACTTCAAACTTCATCATCTATTGATAGACTGACATTTAGGTATGCAAGGCGCAGGTAATGAGAATATCAAGAAACTGAGAGCCTAGTCCTTTCTGATCAAGTATATGTCATCAGCAAACCTTCCAGTAACGAAATGATAAAGCAAATATACTTTAATACGATGCTAAGGAAAACAGGAACAGGCGTATGAAAATTCGCATCTTCTACCAAATGCTCATTATTATTGCACTTCTTTGAACACCAAACTCAGCCATATTTCCAAAATGGCCATTGAGCCTAACAAAGTCGAAATAAAGCGAAAAGAAGTGAAATAAATTACTTGTTGATCGCAACCATTAATAGCATTCGTGAGTTGAGGATGATGTGGAGATCATTCATCGTTTGTGAACATGAAACGCTTTGAAATCCGACCAATTTATCACGATGAAAACATTGAAATCCATCCTGAGCCTAAAATGGGCGCCGAATCACTTTCCACCGACCGTCCATTCTCAGAAAGCGAGGAATACAGGTGTGCGCTAAAATCAGCCGGACGCACCAGCGCATAAACCTACTCGACTGACATGTCGATTTCATAATCCGACCCGGGCTTTGACATCTTTATGACGTATGCGATATTATATTGAACCTAGATTTCAATATTTTATGCCCGGAGCTCGGCTGTGTTCGCGATACGATCGTCATACCCACATAGGACTGGTTTATTACTCTATTATCGCAGTCATATTTTCTGTATTGCCTGCCTGCCTGTTGTCCGCTTGGGCTTATTTAATGTGTACAAATATTGATCGCGATTGATTTACGAGCCGATAACGAACAGCGTTTAGAACGCTGAAGCGCCGTGCTCCTCCGTTCGTTACATGATGGCTTTCGAGCAGTCCGAGTTGAATTATTTGTTTGTACGCTGTTTACCATGATGAATTATGGATACGACTATGATATCTCCCCCATATTTAACATAATGGATGTGTGATGGGGAAAATATTTCCGCTCGTTCCGACTCTGTGTACATTTCGCACATGTTAAAGCTCCACAATGAGAGAACATTCAAATGTCGCTAAAACTGGAGGAATATAAGATTTCTTCCGAGGTGTTGAACACAAAACCTTCAGGACTCCACCAGTTCCAAATGTTATACGCTTGGGCAAGCTTGAGAGCTTGTAGAAGCCACGCGAAAAGAACCGACTGACGAAAATCGTCCAAAACCAGAAGTCTTGGATAGCCCGGAAGACAACCGAACCGATGTTACGAAAGCTGTAACAGTTATGGACTAATGGAGAAGCTATCCAGGACTAAGACAAGCCTTTCTGCTTCTTCCTTAGTGGCAAATGCTTCTAGAATACGCTCAAGCACATCCACCATCGGACATTGCACCTTCCCTCTCTGAAGCCAAGCTTACATTCTTCATAAAATAGTTTCTGTCGAGGAACTTCAAGCCTTAGCTTCATCACTCGTTCCAATGCATTATGAATTGTTTTAACTTGGTCGTCTATACTCTGTTCAAATGTAAGAATGAGGAATAACAACATGTTTGGCGCAGCGGTAGAAGGGCCTTCGTATAGTTACTTTCCGTCCAGAGTCGAATCGAGGAGATTTCACACAATCGTTCAGTTCATTTATCCATGTCTCATCCAGGTAATGAATTTTTCTGCCTTGTTCCCATAATGAGCGGATTTTCTTCTCCACACAATAATTTCATTCCTTTCCATCAGTAGACTATCTCGACCACGTTTTTTGAACTTGAATTCCATTTATTTCAATGATTTATAGAACGTTGTTCTTTTGAAATTTGGCAAACTGTCGTAATCATTCACGAATTCTAGTAGGACTTTAGAAATCGTTGGGATTTCATTCCGAAAAAAAAACCGTGGACAATTCTTCTGATAAGGTTCATATCGAAATCGTCAACCGAATCGATTATTTTTAACGACTGGGCTCTCCTCTAAGGTGGCGTCAATGTTTTATTCTGTTCATATTCTCTGAGAATTCTGAATACAGCTGAATCACTCACCCCTGAGGATTTTGAAACAATTCCTACTAAGTCTCTTTTCGATAAATCAGGATTTTCTTCCAATTCTTTTCGAAAAATGTTCAAAATTATCTCTTTCTCTTCAGCAGAGAAATGCGATCTTCTGGACCTTTTTCGTAGTGGTCCCCACATATCACCCTCAGATGCAGTATCCGTTTCCGAATTCGACATTGTTCTATAAACACTATACACTTTGTCAAAAGATTTTCCAACACAATACACTTTTCACAAAAAAAATCCATAAACACTTTGAACAGCTAAACCTTCATAGTAGCTCTAGGTATTTTAACTAGTCTTGTCAATTGAAAACTTCGTTATTTATGATAATCAAGATGGCTTCAACCCATTAAGGGAAAAGACCCAAATCTGGTGTTTCCCGGAATTACCTTGTCGGAATCTTGAGCAGCCGACAAAGAGTTTCGTACAAAATAATAGATATAAAGTTTTGGACCGAAACTAAATATATTTCGGATATTACAAGTAAATGTCCATTATAAATTTGAACAGAGATCTTTAACGAGTCTTGTCAATTGAAAACTTGAATATTTATGCAAATCAAGATGGCTTTCACCCATTAGGGAAAAGGACCCAAATCTGT
Organism: Adalia bipunctata; assembly: GCA_910592335.1. Taxonomy (NCBI): domain Eukaryota; kingdom Metazoa; phylum Arthropoda; class Insecta; order Coleoptera; family Coccinellidae; genus Adalia; species Adalia bipunctata. The sequence goes on along the minus strand of OU342955.1, from coordinate 5,972,058 downwards.
TGTTTCCCGGAATTACTTTGTCGGAATCTTGCAAGATTCCTGACCAAATCTCTAAAACTCTGGTGTTTCCCGGAATAACCTTGCCGTAATCTCGAGCATCCGAAAAAGAAATTATTTAGTAGATAATAATATAAAAGCAAAACAAAATAAAAAAAATAGGGTACGTCGGATATAAAATGTTTATGACAGTTATAATCATAACAGAAATTTTGCCCTAGAGTTTCTGAGGAAGAAAGTTCTAATGTGGAAATTTCTGACTCAAATTATTGAATCATTTCTATTCAGTACCATCTACAGTCCGTTCCGACTTCGATCCTGGCAGTCTTTTAGGGCGTTAAAAGGGAGCGTTGTTATGACCGTTTGACCAATGGGAGCTTTATTGTGCTCAAACCAGACGAATCTGTTTGTTAACAGAGCTCCTTCTTATATTTGAACGGACTATAGTGTTTCATCAGTTCAGATTATTTTGTTTACCTGATCTTAATCCAATCGTTTTTTTTTTGGTTTACTAAAGAACGCACAAGAAGCCATTGGTGGAGATGAAATAAGCCAACAAAATCCTTCATGAAACAACTAGGGGTTATTATTGTGAATACTCTAAAGCCTCTGAAGGAAATCTTGCGAACATCGCGACTGAACGTTTCATAATCAGTGATGAAATACATCTAATTACCCATTCTCTTATATTCAAGAGAATACGAACGAGTATTTCTCATTCCTGGACCGACTGAAGCAGCTAGCTGCTAGAGGCAACCTATTACATAAGGATAAAAAGAAAATTTAATCTCCATGATAGAAACCAACGTTCTGAACTGACAGGCTGTGATTATGTATTCGACAACGTGACCCCTTAGGCAGCTGATTTGACCCCCGCTTCCCTCATACACCACGGTGGAAGTGACACGTTAACGAGTTTTTTTATATAAACATCAATTTCTTCAGCTCGGTGTCTGAGAATAAACAAGAATTGGGGAAGTTCTGTCGCTTTCCATATTTTCGGGTGGAAGAAAAATAAAAAGACAACAGTATTTAGATGTCAATTGACACACATCGTCAAAACTCTTGGCCACCCTAGGTGTCTCAAAAAATAAGCAATCTATGTTCTGGAAATGAGATGAATATTTTCCTATATGTCAACTGCTTTTTATATTCGATAGAAAATGTTTGTTTGTTACTCTTTGCCTTTATGCAGGATGAGACAAAATAGGAAAAATGAGACAAAATTTAACCATCACGTCGTCATCACCACGAAATGCCTGGCCAATCTGAAGGCATACTTTGAGTGCTGCGAGCCTCTGAACAAAACTCGAAAATGAAATATATAAAACTAAAAACAAGAAGAAATCGAGTAAAAGAAGGACCATATGGACAAGTTTGGTATCAAAATATAGGTTTTCGAGGACGCTGAATTCAATAAAAAAGAATCCAAGGCTCTATCTATCGTAGTTTAGATTTTGACCTGCGAAATTGCATTTTTTCAAAAAACGAAATTTCAAATCGTCATATCTCTTCTTCCAGTGGTCGTATCCACTTTTGGTTTGTATATTGCTAATCACCATTGTCCCAAGTATATATCAGCATCATGAAATCGATTTCGAAAATGTCAACTTTCTGGGAGAAAAATACGTAAGGTGTGAGACCCACCAAAAACACCATATTCGTCATCACCACGAAATCCCTGGCCAATCTATAGGCGTTTTTCTATCTGAAAGATCTACTATTTATTCGAGCCATTCAGAAAAACTATTTGGCCGATCAGTATCACCCATACTTTGAGTGCTGCGAGTCTATGAACAAAACTCGAAAATGAAATAAGCAAAACTAAAAACAAGAAAAAATCGAGTGAAAGAAGGACTATATAGACAAGTTTGGTATCAAAATATAGGTTTTCGAGGATGCTGAATTCAATAAAAAATAATCCAAGGCTCTAATTATCATGGTTTAGATTTTGACCTGCGAAATGGCATTTTTTTCTAAAATCGAAATTTCAAATCGTCATAGCTCTCCTTCCAGTGGTCGTATCCACTTTTGGTTTGTATATTGCTAATCACCATTGTCCCAAGTATCTATCAGCATCATGAAGTCGATTTCGAAAATGTCAACTTTTTGGGTAAAAAATACGTAAGGGGTGAGACCCCCCAAAAATACCATATTCGATATCACCACGAAATCCCTGACCAATCTAAAGGCGTTCTTCTATCTGGAAGATTTACTATCTATTCGAGCCATTCAGAAAACCCATTTGGTCGATCAGTATCACCTATACTCTGAGTGCTGTGAGCCTCTGAACAAAACTCGAAAATGAAATATGCAAAACAAGAAAAAATCGAGTAAAAGAAGGACTATATGGACAAGTTTGGTATCAAAAAATATGGGTTTTCGAGGACGCTAAATTCAATAAAAAAAATCCAAGGCTCTATCTATCATAGTTTAGATTTTGACCTGCGAAATGGCACCTACATCATAATAGCCAATCTGGTCCTAAGTATGATCGGAGCTGGGACGAAACGTAAATCCATCCTAATTTCAATTATATAGCAATCACACGAGTAACCGTGTGAAATTTGGACCATGTGACGGCAGTCAACGGCGGAGTAGAGTTTACTGGAAAAATGGTCCAGATTCAGCATATTCAGTGACCCACGCGAACGCAAATAAATTTTCTCTCTTCGGCCTTAATATCCTTAGTGCAAATTTATTGCGAATCGAAGAGAGCAGTAATGTTCGATAAACACTACAGATATCACTTAACGGTTACTTAATGTATGCAACACGGAATTCGAGTCAGAGCCTTAAATTAAATCGAAAGTCGAGATGCCTCCCATTTTATGGAGGAGATGTGTACGAATTCCCAATTCATGACACCTCACGTATATTTGTCCACGGAATGGTAGTCATTTTCATAAAAATTCTCCGTCAAGATTGCGTCAATTATGGTTAAGGTATATCCATTTTCTCTGTTGTCGTGCCCATAAAAGACTTTAACGTTGTCATATACAAAGTTTCAACGACTTCTCACTTAATGTATTGGATATAAAATGGTAATGTTTATGACACTATCAATCCTGTATCTGTTGGTTCCATCATCTTTCCATATACGGATTTATGGTGTAGTAAACCGCATGATTTATAGATTTACGTCATCGTGAATTTATTCTTGGATGGTCCACCAAGCATTCATTTGATTACATAATTAGAGCTCGATGTGATGATTAAATGTTTATTGCTATCGCACCATTTAATCGTATTCGGATGATTGATGGGATTATTAAGGATGATATATTTTATTGGTCTCATATTAACGACGAAAACATCCGAAAGATGATAACAGAAAACTAATTCCATACCTATTGTTGATCCGTGAACTAATAATGGGGCCCCTATACCTATACATATTTCAGAATATAAAAAATTCTATTGCATTACCAATAAACTTGGATCTTCTGCGCAGATGTCATCTTTAAAAACTTCGACAAAATCTTATTGTCATGATTTCAATCATAACCATATACAGAGGGTGAGTCTTTGACTTGTACATTTACATATATTCAAACTGTAGATTCTTGAGGTCAATAGATACCTATTTTACATTTTTCCTAATTCGGCTCTGTTGAAAAGATATAAGCGATTTGAAAAAAAAATTGGGCCAAATACGTGCCTGATAAGTTTTTATGGAATTAATGCAAAGTTCATATTTCTCGATTGATTGAGTTCATACATTTAAGGAATACTCAAGTACTAACCTTATTGGAATACAAATGTTACAAACACAATATTTTTGAACAAAAACACTTAGTATTGTGCGATTTCTACTGCAATTCACAAGCCATATTTCATCCTTCAAAATACCTTCTTTTTTCCATTTTCCTGAAGATTAGTATGTGAAACGTTGACAATTTGTTCACATTTTCATTGATATCCCAAAAATATCTCATAAGGAAAGGTTTTTCATTCAATTTATGATTAATCAAGCTACATCCAACTATTTTGTACTCACAACAATCGAACCAATAGTCTTCACAGAGATTTTGATAAGACGTTGCCAGCTTATTGATTTTTTGGGCAACATGGTATAAATATCTATGAATTCTACAATAGATATCAGAAATCAACCCATCTCGAACGTTGTTAGTCTGTGATGTCCCTTCTCACGACGCATGCGTATAGCGCTGCGAATTGTTAACAAATATTGAGTAAATCTAGAGCTTTGTTGTTGAATGAAATGGAAAAGTGATTATTTTAGATGTTTTTTTTATCTCGTGATGATTATGTGAGGACTTTCAGTGAAATTTTGTTATATTAACCGTGTAGTGTCGAGTTTATAAAATGTACGAGAATAAATTGGCATCTTTTTTTGTGCAGAAGTTTTTCCCTAGTTGGGAGTTCCAGTTAGGATTTTTGCAAATTATCACAGAGGGTACTGTTCAGGTAGAAACATCGTCGCAGATTATTAAGTGCTGAGTATCATTTCATTGCTCTTTAATTTCAATTCAAGACGTTGTTTGTATCGACATTTATATACATATAAGAATTTTGTATTTCAATGACATTCATTTTTAATATTTTCATGAAGGATGGACCGGTAACAACAAATTCTTAATAAAGACTGTGCGTATAAAATGTACAATTTCATGCTCCACAGAATTCAATTTTATCTCCCATATATAGAGATTTTATTATTACATATCTCTACATCAAACGTTTTTCCATCATAGAGATTTTAGACTCGAGTTGAAAAACGTTCTTACAACATTTTTAACTCGTTGTGCGTTCAGAGAATTTTAATTTTTTTGCGATTCGAGGATATTAAGAATGCCGGGAAGCATCCAGATTTTTCTGGAGATTTATGATCTTTTCGTCAAATTTTATCGAGTAAAATTGTTCTCTTCGCGGATAAGTAAAGAATCAGAAGCTACATCTTTCTTAAGAAATTCAGCAATATTGCATGCATTGTATTCGAGGAAAATGCCATATATACGTTCCGACGGCCACAGATCGATTCAAATGATAAATTAGATTTTGTAATTTTTCTGGAAAACCCGAAAAGCGAAAATTTTTTTCCACCACGAATAATTAACGGATAAACAACTGAAAAAGACGAGCTGATTTGTTTTTTGCTAAAAACATTATTTGGGTGTGTTTTGTTCAGCTGATATCAAGCGAAAAATCTAATATTTTTTCAAACACAAGAAAAGCGATGTTTTGAATCACGGAAAAAGATGAGCTAGTTTGGTTTTAGCTGAGAACATTTTTTTGGATGTGTATTTTACTTAGTAGATATCAAGTTAACGAAACATCTTATATATATTTTTTAATATAAGAGCAGCAGAATTTTGTTTTATGGATAAATTACGGATAAAAAACGGCAATATTATGAGCTATTCCTAGTTTGATTCGCTAACCTACATAGTTGTTTTGCTAATTTAAAATACTGTCGTTCTTCCTTTGTGCATTTATTGGTCGCCAATAATAAAATATTGATATTTCTACGTTAGTATTCAATCAAGTTTCAATCGAAACAATAATTTCATCTAGAGCATCGGAGAAGTATTATTTTCTCTGCAATCAATTTCCAAATGGAAATTTCCTGGTCATTTCACCTCGAGCATATTTATCTGGGTTGATTGCCCGGTAGAAATTATTAGTCTCATCTATTTATCCGCCCATCAAATTGTCAACCGCGATGGCAACTTTAATCTAGGTAATAACCCGGCAAGCACGTCAGTCTTATGATTTTATTGCCATCGGAACAATCAATGTGTCAAGATAATGAAGAGTAGTTGTGTAAAGTATTTATAATGCCTAAAATATTGATATTGATGTGTGAAGGGATACAGCCGACAGTTCCCTACAGAGCTTTGCTTTATGATCGATCAATTTAATAGTGCACTATGCGTTTGGCGTCAGCACCATTATCATAACAATGAAGAACGAATTTAATGAAGGAAATGTCTTTGAAAGGATGAAAGGACTCTTTTGCTCCATTCAAAAATTGTGGACTACGATCAATCATCTTGAAAATTGAATAAATTTTTCTACGGATCATATCTAGGGCCAACTGCATCCAATACTTAACCACTTTGCCATTGGATATTGTTGATATGATTGACAACGATAAACAAAAATTGAGAATCAAAAACTCGAAGGTATATGTCCACAATAAAAAAAATTAAAATAGAAAACTTTCATATTGCTGTCGAAGATCAAGGAATTCCAAAATTCAGACAACCACCAAAGAGCATTATGCAAGTTTTCTATTTAGAACTCGTAAGAGCTTTGGATTTTAAAATTAGGAACTCATTCATTCCTCAAATCGTCCACTGAAAACTACACATCGAAAAACAAAATAATTCACCTAGCACATATTCCAAATTCCAGTTACAAGTTTATGGTCACCTACGAATCACTAAAGAGTCATCCTCGATCTGACCTATGTGGCCAAGTGAGGATGTTCGAATCAACATATTATTAAGTCATATATAGATGCTGAATTAATTGAAATTTATGGCTTCATCCCAGTCATTAATCATAATTAGCCGAAGTGTCCATTAATTTGTTTTATGATTGGATTCATTATGCACAGGACCATTAATTCATAGCAAGTCTACGGTCACAACAGTTCTGAGTTCATTTGGTTCAATCTGTATGACGTTTTTTGCAATTATAAATTTTGATTAATGAAAAACAATTCCGAGAAATTGTCGTGGAATTTGACCAAATATTTCCAAGATATTTCTTCTGGATCTTAATAATAATAATCAAATGATCAATATGGAACACCAAAATTTCGTCGCCTTGGTTCACTAAAAAGGAGCTGCATCTTTTTAAAAACTGTTTTATTGATTTTAACCGTATGAGATCGAACCCTTGAAAATATGTTTTATTGTTACAAATGTTCGTTCTTTGTTTAAAAATACCTTTTTTCTACCAATTATGTTCCTATTGAGAGGTTTCTCAAACCCAAGAATTTAGGTCAAGTTTAGGGAATTCATCCGGCTCATAAAATCAAACATGTGGTGAATTTATAGCGTTTCAAATTACATCTGGGAAATAGGTACATGTCAGGAGAGAGTAGCAAATCGTCGAAGCGCCCTCATTGGCCTAGATTTAAGAAATTGGGTTATTTTTCCCACTTGCGTCAAAATGGCAAATGAGAGCACTTAGTTGGCTTAGCGAGGCGTTGTTCGATTCTGACATCCAATCAATTGTTGATCGTTCCCACTTTCATTCTGAGAAAATGAACCTCCCTTATTTTCGAGCTTGTCTTTAAAAACCCATGTAAGAGAGACAAGCAATCAGTAAAGTAACGTTTTTGCATTAGTAATCATAATTCCTCTTTGCTGCATATTTTTATGTAGAAGGAGTTTATAATCGTCGGTCAATTACCAGTAAAGTTCATAATTGTCGATCAGTAAAGTTTATAATTGTCAAACAGTAAAGTTTCAATTTTTGTAATACACAACAACACCTTTGCTCCCTTGCTATATCATATAGAAGGTAGATTCATACTTGTATACATAATATAATAATTTGTATTAGGTACTTGATGGCCATCTTTTTATGAAGAAAAAAAATTTATTTTATATATCTTCATATGCATATACCCAGATTTGTCTGGATACTTACCATAAAAACTTAAAAGGAAAAAAGAGTGATGCAATTCCTGAATGATGCTGCATGCATCACGAAGCCCAGGTCCATCAGACTATGGCATGCAAGGCTGCCGTTTGCCTACAGCCAATACTTATCGGGTGGGGTAACGACAAACGAAATGATAGGGTGCAATACTTCGGACCCGGTAATTTCATGGCTTTCTTTATTACCGCCATATTCAATTCGATCGTAATAATAGCCGTATAGCACTGTGAATAGGGATATGATTGATATAGCTTTGCAGCGAGGTTCTAATAAACATGGAATTTATGCTTGGATTCAAATGATAACGACAAAACGTCGGCATGGTATGCCGCCATTGAAATAACAACGAAGAACCCAAATGAGAAATGACTGATCATACTCTTTTCGATGCTACAATGACGTTCTTAAGCTAAACATAAAGAAAGCCTATACTGCAGCATCGTAGCTGCAAGGAATATAACGAAAAAGGTCTTATTCACCACTGGTAGGCTCGTGCTTCAATGGATAAGATAAAAAACCTTTTACCTCATCTCTGGGTTTATTTTACTCAGGAGAAATAGGAGTTTATAGGAGTTTTTCGGTCGCCATCTTCAGGGGACTCTAACTAAGCAGGGCGTACTCAAAAAAGAAGGTTTTCATGAAAGACCCACCCTATTTCAATGCTGGTATGACGTTCATAAGCTAAACACAATGAAAGCTGTGGCCAAACCTATACTGCAACATTGTAGCTACTGGGAATATTTCGAAAAAAAGTCTTTGTCACCAGTGGTCGGTTTGTGCTTCACTGGATATGGTGAAATACCTATTACCTCATCTCTAGGTTAATATTACTCAGGAGGATCTGAAGTTTTTCGGGCGCCATCTTTGGGGGAATGTAACTAAGCAGGGGGCTCAAGAAAAAAGGTTTTCATGAAAGACTCAACCTATTTCAATGCTGTAATGACGTTTCAAGGCTGAACATAATAAAAGCTGTTGCCAGGCCCATACTGCAGTATAGTATAGCTGCATGGAATATATCGAAAAATCGCCATAGTAACCACTGGTCTGCTTGTGCTTCACTGGATAAGGTAAAGAACCTGGCGCCCTTCATTTCACAATTTTGTAGACTCACTGATTCTAGCAACAAGCGTATCCATTTCGATGACCCGGACTCTTCGAATTTTATGTCATAGTGTTTTAGAGCAGATTATGGTTGATGGAGCCACATTCTTTTGATATCCGATTCAGAATTATATTTAACTAGCGACCCGCCCCGGCTTCGCACGGATGCAATGCAATCCTTATAAACAACGGTAGTGCCGGTGCCGCACCGCTATGTCCCTGTATTTTAAATCTGTAATATCTTCGGAAATATCCATTTAAATTACATGCTGTAAAGGGCCACATTGATCAATATTGAATGGACAATGTAGGTATTTGAGGTACTTAATTGGATTAATGCTGTATTGCTTAAAATAACTTCAATTTTTTCTCCTAAAATGTGAAGGATAAATAATAGTTATTGTGGGTTATCCTTAAGAGATAGACATATACCATCCCGGACTTTTTTGTTGACCTGTTTTAGGAGTTTAATACCGAGTACATTATTTTGATTTATCTCGTGGGGTTCAGTCAGCGTTTGCAATGTAAGCGCAAAAAATGTGTTTATTTACGACATCACATTAGAAATCTTTAAATTCATCAGTGTTCCTCTAGAATATTTTGCATTTATGTATTATACATATAAACGTTCCCCTTGAATCGCTCTATCTATTAAAAAAAAAACGTTTCAAAATCTGTTGCGTAGTTCTGAAGATTTAAGCATACATAGGGACAGACAGCGAAAGCGACTTTGTTTTATAATAGGTAGGTATGTAATGATTTTCATCTCACCAATAACTTCCAAATAAGAGTTGCAGTTTTAGATTCAAATAGCTCACAGTCTTACAATGTTGAATATGACACCTGTTTGATATTTGATATTATTTTTCTTCTTGCAAACAAATCATGAAAAGATATGGGTGCATCATTCTGAGAGGGATAAGAAATTTCTGAATAATGACAAATGCAGGACAAAAAATCAATTTGCGAAAGATGATAACATAGCCCCAACTGGATCACCTCCAGAAAGTCTTCATGTCTGTAATTAGTCCCATATCGAGAAACCAGTCTTTTATTTCTCCAAATCACGGATCACAATCATTATGATTGAGCTGTTGTTGAGAAGCAGTCCGACCCACCAACAATCACGAATGATTCTAAAGATGTAATGAATACACTCTCTCATTAATTATAGATTATTGCCCGTACTGTAAAACGTTCCCTCGACGTTATTATTCATACAAATTGTTGGCAATTTATTTTTAATAATATTATTTGTTGTGAAGAATGGAATATATTGTAATCAAAGGACTATTAGCGATGGCTGACTTATAATTTATCTAAGTACACGTCTGGCATGAAGAAAGATTGATAATTATAGTTCGAGATAGGCGAGATATTTCGTGTTGGTATGTTGGCTGCACTGTCTGTAACTCGACATTCTTGGCTGGCCCGCTGTTATGCCGAGCAGCTGATATCTTTTATTTTAGCCCTCAGGCCTTCTTTCAATGCAAATCTTTGTTTAATGTGTAATTGGTAATATATCTTCGGCTGCTGCATCTATTACGGCTGATTTAATCGTCATGCTTGAGGTTTAGGTTTTACGTTGGTATGTCATTATGATTCGTTATCCCTGAATTAGTCAATAAAATCTGAATCTTTTTCGGTAATATATTCTCATGAACTTTGAGATGATGATCTTTTGATTGAGTCTACTTTTACCCGATGAAATTATAATCGAAAAGTATTCCTGAGTTTTTTTACTCAAAACTTTCGAGTTATTCCTCATTTTATCCGACAAAATCATTTGAAAATTCTTAAATTTTTTTACTTTTTGAGTTCGTTCCTTTATTTTGAATATCATCGGAATCGTTACAACAATGTTATAACTTTTATTTTTCAATTGTAATGGAATATTGAATATTGATACTGATTATTTACCTTAATCCATATTAAAATCATTTCTTTTTTCCTTCGATGTTGATATAAATACTCTTATTCATTGAATTGATTCCTACATAATTGTATTCAATGAATTGATCATTGCTACTCCTTTGAAATATGTTGATATTAATCCCAAAGAAAGACATTCTTCACATTATTTCAAAATAATTCGGATGATCTGTCTAGAGTGGTTCTTCTGCATACGGTGACGGCTTGACATTTGACTTTCGAATTAACTTGGATTATTGGCAACTGTGTTGCCGGCGAGAAAAAATTCTATACCTAAGGGTACGTACATGCCGGAGATGCAAGGATGAGCGCGGTGGAGGTCGCGGTCGCGATCTAGTTATAAATCGATACATCGCCGTACGGACAGGCATCGATTTATAACTAGATCGCGACCGCGACCTCCACCGCGCTCATCCTTGCATCTCCGGCATGTACGTACCCTAAGAATCGCCAATATAACCTCCTGAAATAGCTTTTCACCAACTTAAAACGAATTTCATTAAAAAATGTCACTGAGTGGGAATCAGACACCGAAAAGAAATTGATAGAAAATAAGAGTTCACATCAAAAGACATATTCGATTATTCGTCTATCGCAAGAAAATTGACCTGTCGAATGAGAAAATCCGTAAACAAACCCTGCCCTGAAAAATCAACAAGTCGCCGCTCCCTCTCTCACTACGATTCTATTTCCTTTTATATTAGAAAATCCAAGTCCCATCAGCACGCCTCTCAAAGGCCTGTCCGTTCCAAGACAAGTAGTTATGATGGATGACCACCCAGTGACCTTCTCGCTGCTGAAATCTGAAATCTCTTGTGGATGATGGATTGCTTCGCCACGTTGCTTGGTCATTCATCATCGCGGGACAAGCAGCACGCCACTGGTTGCGCTAATTGAAATTTGGTTGCGTTTGGGGTTGACGCATCTAGAATTTTTTCTCTGCTGATTTGTTTGGGGGAAAATAACGATCTGCCTTGAAATAGCCGTATAGTGCCTGTACTCTTGTCCCCGATTCTTTAAAATAGGCATTTTTATTTAATATTTCAACCACCAATATGCCCAACACCCAACACCTAAGATGAGAAATGAGAAAATATAACTTTTATTAGTTATTCGGGCATAAGTCGCAAAGTGGATGAGAATAAGAAACTCTCAATGGCGACTAGCAGTCAGAGTCTTTAATCTTTTGAATATTCTATTGAAGAAGTGGTCATTGCCATAATTCAAAGAAATTGTGTAACAAAATGACTTGTTTCAGATATACAGGAGTCGGTTGAATATTTCCTAACATTCATGGGCGTAGATAGGGGGGGGCCTGGGGGGGCACGGCCCCCCCCAGAATCCACGGTGCCCCCCCTTACTGAAAAACACATTTGTTTTTCCTTGCTCGTTTTCCACTGTGCCCCCTCAGGCCCCCCCCAGGAAAAAAGGCTAGCTACGCCCATGCTAACATTCAATCTGTTCCGATATAAACAGTTAATATAGAAAATAAATTTGAGTTTTTTCCATAATTATTTTTCAGTTTTGAATGTAGGAAACTTCTTAGCCCGATTTTTTGTTTTTAAATGAAACTCTCAATGGCGACTTAGCAGTCATAGTCTTCACTTTCTTGTACATTCCATTGAAAAGCTGGTCATTGCTATGATTCGAAGAAATTGTGTGACATACCTAATGAGTTGAACGTCCGAACGAATGTCGATTCAACACGAATACAGTTTTTTCTTTTTATTTTCAACAGAAAATAAAATTCTAAATCGGAACAGTAGTTTCTGATGAAGATAAAAACGTTCTCTATAAAATTATTGATATAAATCGACAAAAAGTGTGCGATGGCCGGGAATCGAACCCGGATCAACTGCTTGGAAGGCAACTATGCTGACCATTACACCACCATCGCAGATGTACTTTTGTAGGATCTAAATGTTTGATTAGTAGTAGTAATGTCCTTCGTAAGTGAACTGATTATGATTGATTATATGATTATGCTGATGACAGTGATAACTGAACCCAATATTAGGATTAATGATTTTTTTTTTATTCAATACAAGTTCAGGATTTTTTCAGTAAGTGGTAACATCGATTTACAAACAGAAATTCCTGAAAAGAACTTGTGTTTTTATGTGTGGTAAATTGGCTTGAACTTCTCGATTTTGAATTTTTTGGTCTGAATTAGGCTATGTTTTTAGTGCTTCGTGCCGCTGAATTTTCTGTATGCGCTGTTTTCTGAACACATTCCACAAAATGCATTAGAGCAAATAATAATTGAACGATATACAATTTCCATCCACAAGAAGAACCAAACGCATATCTGGTCTTTTATGTGTCTTCCTCATGGATAAGCTTTATTGCGAAGAAATATTTTTTGTCCTTCGCGCCCACGTAAGCTCCAGCTATGAAATGCATCCAGGTTAAGCCACAGTAAACATAATTATTTGACTTGAAACCCACACAAGCTCATTCGCCTCTCTAATTACCCATAAATTATAACATAAAACACTCGCCTTTTGATCTCGAGGAGCACAAATAAACATTTACACGTCAGTCAAAACATGAAAAGGTGGACGAACTGAGCTGATTATACGGTGTTGCCATCATGATTCTCTCTGAGAACTATCTTCTCTTCCAAATCGAAACTGAAAAAAATTCCCAATATTTCTGTTCCTACATATCCAGAATCATATACGATTTCTTTAACAGCTTTCGTCATATTTTTTTGACAGCTGTCGAAAAATTTCCTAGATTTCTAGAAACGCAAACTGGGAATCTACCTACAAGGTCGATTTCCTTGCAAGGTGGATGAAGAAGATTTAAGTGGGCCATTTATATTTACATACAAAATTCGACAGTGAAGGTACTAAAACTAAAATATGATTCATGATCTTCATGAAGTTCTGGCAACATCGAGCGAATTTCATTTTGCGAGTTTAGAGATGTGTAAAAATTCCACGCTTGTCATTCTCCTTTTCATAAATAATTCAACTTCAGCCGTTAAACATTTATGACTGATAATGAATTATAGTTATTTGGTCTGCGTAAACAGAGAGAGGATGTTACTAATCTTACTGTCTAGAAGCCATTTTCTCATGATTTACGACGCAGACTGTAGGAATATGAAGTTTTTTTACGAGTCGTCTCAACGAGCCGAATATATTCGAACATTACATAACTCACAAGAAACAACGTGAATTCTTCACAAAAGTTTACTTTTTTCATATTATCTCATAACGATTTATCAAGAGAAAAAATTATATTTCCATTGGTAGATTTTTTTCATATATCTTCATAACATGGATGTACAGAAAATCTGTTGGAAGGCTCTTAATGAAATTTTATTCTCCGAAATAATTTGTTCGCTCTCTTTTTCAGAGTAGTGAGATTAACCACCTGCCTTTTACCTTTTACCAATTTTCCCAAAACAAACCTATTGACAAAACACAATAACAATGTTTCCGAATTCGGCTTTGTTAAAAAGATATAGCCATTTGAAAAAAAACTTTGACCAAATACGTGCCTGATACGATTCTCTGGAATTGATGCAAAGTTCATATTTCTCAATTAAAATTGGGTTGATACATTTATAGGGAATACTCAAGTACTGACCTTATTCGAATAAGAATGTTACAAACACGATATTTATTTAAAAAAAACACTTAGTTTTGTCCGATTATTTCTGCATTTGAAAATCCATATTCTCCCACCAAAATAAGTTCCTTCTTCAATTTTCCTGAAGATCTACGAATCGACCATCTCAAACCTGTTCTGTGTCTCCAACGTCAGTCCCATGAATGACGCATGCGTGTAGCGATAACCGGCGTGATGTAAATGGCTTAATGATTAAGAATAAATTTATTTATTCGTTTATTTTTCGTCATTGAAATGGCTAGAGCTATGTTTTCGTAAAAGGGTAAAGTGATTATTTTAGGTGCTTCGCTTCGATCTCGTGATGATTATGTGAAGACTTTCAGAGGATTAATGCAATAATAGCCTTGTAGTTTATGAAATTTCAAGTCGATATTGTAAGGATAGAAACATCGCCACAGATTATTTATTGCTAAGTATCATTTTATCATTCATTAATTTCAATTAAATACGTGGTTTGTATTGACATTCATCATTGATATCTGGATTTTGTATTTCATTGACATTTATTTTTGATATGTACCGGTAACAATAAATTTTTAATAGAAACTGTGCGCAAAAAATTTATAATTTTATGCTTTTTATAATTTAATTTTATCTTCCACATTTGTGGGATTTTATTACTACATATCTCCACATCAAACGTTTTTCCATCATAGAGATTTTAGTCTTGACAAAGTTGATAAACATTGTGGCAACATTGTTAACTTGTATAAAGATCAGAGGGTTAATAAATTTCAGATATTAAAAATCCAGGGACTCATTCAGATTATTCCTTTGATTTTTCATTTTTTCGTCAAATTTTATCGGGTAGAATTAGGAAATAACTCGAAAACGTCGCGTTTCATTAAAAAAACACAAGAACACTTCTATTTTTCAAAATGATTGATTCTTTCGAAAATATGAACCGTTTTTTTTCGAGTGGTTTTATAGAATTTTTACGTGGATTTATGAGTGGGTTAAGCTGTAACTTTTATACCAGGAAAAATATTGAATAAGTTTTGAATGAAACCGAATTTTGAGAAATGCCTATTATTCATACTACTGGAGGAAAAAGAATATCCTGCAGATTTCTGTAAATGAGTAGCTAACAAAATGGACCGGACTGTCCCGATAGATTACAGTTGCTTGAGTAACTACTATGTGCCGCCACTTTACGGCCTAAAATGTTAGCTTCAATTCGTTCAAGGCGGTTGTTCCTCTAGGTATATTGAAAATTGAAACTCACTGGTTTGACATCAATGCTGAGGTTGGAATTTTAGAGAGATGTACAAGTACAACATATGGTTCTAATATGGCTCAAAAGGTGTCGCTTTCAAAGCATTTGAACTAACGTGATATTCTCCTTAGTCCTCCGCTTGTAATAATAAACCAGGCTCAATATCTCCAGGGAGATCTACATCCAGCTATCGGAATGAAGTACAGCCTCGTCGAAATAAACCTCACCATTATCTTCTCCGACGATCGCTGTGCTCGTCTCGCCGCCAAAGAGAACGCGCCATAAAGGCCTATCATAATGTCGAGTAGTCATCTTCTTCCAATTACGCACCAAGATGACTTGACTAGTCGACCAGAGTCAGCCGGCCATTTCCATAGCTGAACAAGTTTAATGGTCATCCTTCATCTATCTATAATATATCGGACGCGGTGTTCGTTTTCTTTTGATGGATTAACTACGGCCTGCTACTGCATTGTTCTTGGGAGGATGATTAATGACCGCCTCGGCAGCTTCGATACGGAATTAGGTCTTGGCGAGAACCGTTACGAATTTATTTCTTCGGGTCTGATGGGAGTTGGAGCAGTCTTTATAGGTCTTCACGTTCAAGTCATCTATTTCCGATGAGAATGACGATAAAAAATGGAGTTCTTACTGAAAAAATCTTAGCGCTCCTGTAATCGAAGTTCTTTGTTTATTGGGGTACAGACTGGTGAACCGAAAATCAGTACTGCGTAGTGTTCTAAGCACTGAACGAGAATAAATTCGGTATCACAAAAACGCTTATATCTTTTGAACCACTGGACCTATTTCGAAAATCAAACTCATTTTCGAATCATCTTCTAATTCTAATGAAAACTGTTTTTAAAATAAAAAAACCAACACTATTTTTTACAAAATTCATGGATTTTTTCTGGAATTCTTCCCATCATGCTTCTTATAGTGTTCTCAGTCACTTTCTGGGATGCTGTCTTCCCCTTTTGCTTGAATTCCGCTAATGTTTTCGTTGATTTTTTAGTCTTTTTTTTACCAGGGCCCAATATCTTTCGATTGGCCTGAGTTCTGGACAATTTGGTGGATTGGCCTCGTTGGGGACAAAAACCACCTCATTAGCTTCGTACCATTCCTTGGTGGCCTTGCTGTAGTGGCATGAAGCTAAATCTGGCCAAAAGATTGTTGACACATCGTGCTCACGTAAAAATGGTAAAAGTCGCTTCTTTAAGCATTCCTCGATGTATATCTTCGAGTCAACAGAGCCTTGGCCAACGAAAAATTTGCTCCTTTTCCCACAAGTGCCAATTGTTTGCCAAACCAAGAATTTTTTAGGAAACTTTGCTTGTTTCTTCACGCGAAATTGCTCGTTAAAATTTCCACGAGAATCTGCAGTATTCCTGACCAGGAAGTTGCGAGAAATCAGCCAAGACATAGGTTTCGTCGTCCATCACGCAACAGGAAAAATTTTTCACGAAATCTTTTTTTGATTTTTTTGCTCTTGATTTCGCTTCTTGATTCTTCACAGCTCTCCTGTCTGGCACATTCTGCACTTTGTATGTTCTAAGCCCACAACTCGACTCGATTTTCTGAACGGTTGACTGCGAACAAACCACTATTTGGACCACTTTCCGTCCTGAAAGGTAAGGATTCTTCTGAAAAAGGCTGATGGCTTTCTTCACTTTTTTTGGGTTATGAAACCCCTTTCTCCTCTCGGTTCCTTCCTTGCGGTTAATTGTAAGATCTTCGTTAAAGCGCTTGACAACTCTTGATACCGTTACCGGACGAACGCGAGTCCCTTTTGCGATTCTTTTGAAGCTCCATTTTTGATTATTTTGAAAAAGTTTCACTATAAATTCTCGTGTTTTCACTTCGCTCGACATTTTGCGACAGAGAATTGGAATATCTATAAAGTAAATGATCCACATGTTTCTGACGTTCATAACAAAGCTAACTATGATCAAATTTTGATTTTTTTTCAATTGGTTCAAGAGATATAGGCGTTTTTGTGATAGCGAATTTATTCTCGTTCAGTCCTTAGGCCAAATTCAGCTGCCTATAGTTTGCAGGTTATGAAATCAATTTCGATGCTTGGCAATCTGTTAGCAACGAAGAGGTTTCGTCTGTGGGATTGTTATCCCAACATCCCCACAGACTACTGTCTGTTTGCCAATCATGCTGGTCGTTTCTAGATCCCTTTAGGCTGCAGCTGTATGTGAAAAAATAAGTGAATTATAGTTACCTACCTATTGCGACTGTTCGAGTGCCGTCTACATCATCATCATCATCATCAGAAAAAATATTGTTGAGAGATGAAACCTCAAATTGAATTATTACTAGCATTCAATTTCTGCCAATTGTGCTTGAGCTATAATCAGGTTGTGTTCCAGATGTTGAGTTTAAAGACGGAAACGATTCAGAGATTCCAACCATGAAAAGAAGGATTTTCCAGACAAGCAGTGAGTGGAGAAAAGATACGAAGAACTCTTCTTTTGGGTGGTGATTAACAACTCATTTAAAATTTAACTCTCTTGTCTTTCGATATCCCTTCAACATTCAGATTTAAAACTGTAACTTTGCTCTTTGACCAGGAGGATCTCTTGGACCAGGTCTGGTCTTCCAAGCGATGATTCTTCGATTCCTCAGGTATTGGAGGAACACTACAGGACCCTAGTATTGGGGAATCATCTCCCATAGATTAAATATCCTAATAATTCTTTAAAATGAGATTAAAATCGGAGAAGATTTCGAAAAAGATTGACACTATATATGACTTAATGTCAAACTTGAGGACGACTATTATAGCATATTCTGATGTAGCCCTGATACAATCCTCTAAAAATTGTAGTCTGAGTTGGGTAAAGGAACAAATTTCGTTCCGAAACCCTCACATTCACTGAAAATCTACGAAATATTTCCCGAAGTAACGTCGAAAAAATTTGTGGTAATAATTCTTTCGTCGATAAAATCTCGTGTTGATGTCGACCCCTGTTATCAATTAGTTTCAGATGGAAGAGGATCGTTTCCCTCGAAAGTGATAAATTTGGCGAAGCCATACACCCTAAACGCATTATGGGGAAGTCAGAGTTGCAGCCCAGGATTTTGCGCCCTTTAATGTGATTTAGATTAGATCGAAACGGCGTGAGACACACTTGACGTCCTATCTTTACTTCGCATCGAATTTGCTACAATTCCACGGCAGCCTACGAGGCAATATTCATTTTATCTTTACGAGGTGTCCCAACGGTCGGGAACACCTTCATCTTATTGTGAGAGATTCTTGAAAACGGATCTTTTTATTCACATGGGGGGTGCTGGTTTTATGTGTTTTTAACATCGGAAGATGGTAACGATTTTTTCAATAGCTGTACGTCCATGTCCATTGGTCGTTGCTCCACCTACACAAAGAGAAAAAAGTATCGGAGTTAAAGAAACCGGTAAGTCGTTGTTTTCCTGTGGTGGTGTACTTCGGAAATTAGATCTCTACTAGTCCACCTCTCACATTCATTTTATTCAGTTTTTCCTATCTCAGGGACGTGATCCTCCTTTTTCATTGGCTTCACTCTTAATTTAACACTATCACTTAAAGCAGCAATATTTTCTTCTGTACCAACAGTTCTTTGTCTTGTTGTTGTTGCATCGAGTAGAGAAAATGTTGTCCAAATCTATCGATAGTTCGAAAAATAAGCTGCTCTGATGGATGATTATGGAAACCATCAATCTCACGAAGTGCTCTTTGAGTTTGGCGAATAGAACACTGATTTTGAAAATAAATTGAAACAATTTATAAACTTTGTTGCGGCGTGAGTCTTTCCATGATAATTTATTAATGCTTACTGAACAGAAATGTCAAAACAACATGGCTTCTTCCTTCTGTCAAATCAAAGTTATCCCTATCGAAAATTCTAAATTCTAAAAAACACCCGATATCAGGGATACGCATAAACGAATTCTCCTGAGTATTCAGCTCATTGATTTTTGGCGAATACGTATTTAGTGAAATGTGCATAATTCACTCCATGAAACGGAAAGTGATCTTTCAAACGTGCGAATTACTTAAACGAACTCCATAAATAATTTTCCCCCCGGAAGAGCTGGAATTTGTAGACGATGCCACAGTCGCTGTGCGGAAACCTTTCTTAACACACACGCAACCAAGCTTGTTATTCAAAACCCTGTGGAGGTTGAGTCTTATTTATTGATGACAGCATAAAACCAGAAGCGTGTTCTTTTGCTTGTCTGCTCTTTGATGTTGTTGAAACCTTAATGTTCTCTTCCATCAACCTACCACCAGCTCCGGGAAGTGGAAGATAATGCAATAAATCAATACTTAATCCACTCAAGTATCATCTGAACACAGCTCGCGTATGCGTTAGCCTGAAGGTAGTCAAATATGCTTCGAGAATGGCTTCTATTTCTGAACTAGAATGTGAGCAGTTGACATGGTCTTAGTATCATGTCGGATACTTAAGAATGACCTTTTGATTGACTTTTTTTTCGTCATTCCTCGTTCAACGATAGTAAGAGGGGTACAGTGACCGAACATGATACCCCCAGCACATTATTGACCCGCCTTGAAAGGGCAAAACTTCCGGGTAGAAATTGAGTCGTTCTAGTCTGCCTGGACCTCTTCAACTCTGAGGTACTTTCTTGACTTTAATCTTGAGGAATACAACTTCGAAACATACTCGTCATTATTGGTTAAACTTCATAAGCGCGTCAGCTAACTAGCTTGTATGTATTATAATAAAATCTACCTACCTATTCACGCCGACTTCTCGGCAGTAATTTCATACCCACTTCAGCGTAATGAAAACTTGGGGAATTTCAAAACCACAAGGATATCGACATAAAGCGATTGTCATTTTGCACCTACAAGTATCGATTTACCTATTAATTTTAATTGATGTAATAAATAACTTATCTGACAATTACTCGTTTTCATGGTGTAAACTGTGAAGCTTGATTTGTTGACCATTCAAGTGTAACAGCAATATTTTGAAATTAATTACTTCCAGCTTTCATGATCAATTTCGAGTCATTTCAACAGGCGAGGATTGAATCTGAGTATATACAGCAAGTTATATTTTCTTAAATGTGGTAGCTAACGGAAATTGTGAAAGAATTTTACATACCATGAATTTTCACACATAAGTTATATCGTCCTCTAACAAGTCTGATTAATTTCATATTCAAATCGAAATTACGAAACAAAAATTTCTGCTTTCCTTATGCAAATGATCATTCTCCTTTTTCCCTTCAAATTTGATATCATTACTAATGCTTTCAGTGACATAATGGTCCATTCTAAAATAATAATAAGGGGTTACAATATATTATATAACGGCATAAGTTCTATGTGAGATTTAAACATTATTGTTCGAATACCGTGCCTTTTAGACGTTTCTGGAGAACTGGGCATATTTTACTCAGCACAGAACAAGTAATTCCTTATGATTTTATGAACTGCAAATACTCACATTGACGGTTCGAGTGGAATCAATAAATAATTGTTTTGCTTAGAGAAGAATTACTGATTTCTTTTTAGGTAAATTCGTATTTTCATACATTTTTCCTCAATATCAATTTTCTATTTTATTTTTATTATTATATTCATAATCTCACATTTCGAAATATTATTGGTGATGATGATTTTGATTTTTTGTGTATACCCAAATTTATTGCAATCGCGAAATATTTGTTAGTATTAAATGTGATGTATTTACGTCAATTTCACAAATAAATCAAAAGTTAGGCAATAGGAGTCTCTTTTCCCAATATCTCTTATTTTATTTCTTAGTATGTCGTTTCGTTCTCAAGTTTGAGTCCATTTTGACAAAGTATAGATAACGTGAAAAGGTAACGTTTCTTGTAAACCTTCACACTATTCTCAGCTTTTTCAACGACTTATAAAAGTGTCGTTACTTGAGAAATACAACATTTTATCTAAGTTTCGTGTTTATTAGTTTACATCGCATTTTATCTAACATTATTCCCAGCTCTGTATTTTTGGATCCTTGCGTCAGTCAATATATCAAAAATGAAATATATACCCACTTAAAAAAGAAATACGTGGATGTTAGTCTCATGTCCAGTCATCGCACCAATTTGCAAAACGTGATTGATTAATGATTAACGTTGTGTAATTTATTTTTATTGATGTGCTTTCCATGTTTCTAACATTCATGTCAACACATTTTTCAGGAGTGTCCTATGTCATACATTATCGCTATTTCGAGTGTAACACATTTTTATTCATAGAACCTTTTCGTTCTCATTTAACATAAGGAATATGAATAGACCTATTATTAGCATAATTTCCCTGTTACAATTCAATGACTCAGTTTCGCTTCACATAACGATAATTTTCACGCCTCGGTATTAATTATATTACAAAGTGTTGACTATTTCAACACCTCCACAGTAAATTTTCTTTTTCATTAGAACTCACAGAGATACAGAGCAAATAGAATTCTGTACCAGTATAATGGATCATTGGTAGCCTTGTATGCTTGTCACAACCAATTAATTTCTTGTTTTTTCACTTTAACATGACGTATCATTTACTATTTACCAGTGAATTTGTAGAGCCAACTTCAGCTTTATTGTCTTCAATATTTTTATTCCACCTGGGATTTCAGTTTCTCACATTATTTCAAGAAGCATTGAATCTAATTAAAGATCTCCATTCATTCCTATATCAACTTCACTAAATTCACAGGATCGTTTGTGATAACCTTAGTGTGAAGATTTCAAATAAAGTTTATTTTGATTTGTATCAATCAAAATTGATCATTTCAAATCTAAACTGAGATTGTGAGGGGTCAATTATAATTACCAAAGCTTTCAGAAACTTATTTCTGTTAGGACTGGTTAGTGCCTGGAATTATTTCACTTCAGCAATATGAAAAAAAAATCTTGGTTTCAACTGTGATAGTAATCTATACTTTGTGACACAGCTATCCCTTCATCGGACTGTAGCCACATTAGTTTCTTATTTGCAACAACTTTCCTGACAGTTGAACACTAATTTATCACTATCAGTAACTCATGTCACCTGTGTCACTATTTTATTGCCATTTTGAGTGGAGTTAATTCTTGAGTATTGAAAAAAATTTCAGTTTTTGTTCTTTTATCAGATTCGTTATCTATAAATTTTGAAAACTGTTTAATAGCAATAGCTTTTTTCATTGGTTTTGTAAGTTCAAGGGAAAACTAATAGTTTACCTCGAAATGCTCTGAAAAAATACTTTCATTTTTCATATAGGCGATAACAAAGCAAAATAAATACAAAAATGATACTGGTTTCTAAGACTATTGAAAATCTACTAGAAATTTCGAGAAATCTTAATAATTTAATTGTTGGTAATAGGTTTTGGAAACGGAGACAGATTTAGAACCGTTAGCAGGGAGAATATCATTACTTATTATCATTTTGCGTTCTAATTCATCTAATTGCAGTAACTTTTCGGGGTAAACTGTGAGTTTTGATAGATTCTCAGACTTACCCCCTTCCATAAGTGCTTCACTGCGTTCAATGTAGCAAGAATCTTTTCATTTCTTACTCATATTTACCAGCGACCATCAGAATTTTTTAATTGAAAAATTTAGGGAGAAGCAATACAACAGTCGTAATTCTACAAACATTTTATTAAAGCATCATTAAAATCAACATTAATACATACATTTCTACACAAGTAGTATGAGTAACTTAACGACAAGTATCTGATATGAAATAATTTAATGGAAAAAATTTTCATTAAAATAAAATATGCATATGTACAATTTATAAATTTCTCTGGATTGCACTTAACACCCCTCGCAGGTCGTTAATGACTATATACAAGTTATCACAGTCTTACTTATGTATTCATGGGTCTGAAACACTTGGACCTAATGCATGAACTACTACGGGTGAACGGCAGCAGCTCCCAAACGTTGACCGTACATAGAATATGGAGAGTAATAAGGGCCTAAGGTGGTTGGGTTGAAAGCGCTGAAGGGTGAACCTCCCAAGCTAGTTGGGAGAGTGGGTTTTCCGTAGGGGTGGAATCTGGAGGAAAGTGGACTCAGAGGTGGATTCGGATAGCCTGAGCGATGTAGAGCCGCCGTTGAAAAAAGATGTGGATTCAAGAGCGATGAAGCTGATGATGTCACTGGATTTCCATCAGCGCCACTCGTGTGTGTCCTAAGATGCTGTAAAAGTTCTTCAGATGTGACGAATCGTTTACCGCAATAATTATCTCCAGCAATCCAATTACATATGTACGGTCTTCCTAACTGCGAGTAAGCTAACGATGATGGTACAGAACCTGGAGGTACTAATGACATGGCGACTGCGAAGTTGTACTTTTGGTGGTCACACTGCGTGCAACCACTTGGACAAGGGCCTGCGGACGCTCCTCCCATAAGATATTGGTTGTTATGCATGTTCAAAGGGCAACCAGTGCACAAAGGGTCCCTACACACGGGAACCAAAGCTTCACCTCCAGTAGGCGTCTTGACACGGGCGTAACTCATGTAAGGTGCCGGGGAACCATAACCAGCGGCCAGCATAGCCGCATGATGCGAGTACGGTGCACCGGAAAACGGGGGTCGGAACGCGGGATTGGTATGTTCTAATCCTGGCGGACAACACAAAGAACTGAGGGATCCATTTAAACCACCACTTAATCCGGACGACAGCGTCGGCTTGAAACCGCTCAAAGAAGTGTCTTTATGTCCTTGCAAGATCTCTAAACCGGAACGGATAATAGGGCTGGCACCACTCGCGGAAGGGCTCGAAGATTTCTCGTTTGAACCGGTAGGGGAAGTCTTTCCTGTCTCCGGTACTGGAGTGGCTGAATTGCTGCTAACGGGAGACGATGCTTTACACTCCGGGGATTTTGATTCGGATTTCTCCTCGCACCCATTGATGCTTCCCGATTTTGAAGATGGACGTTCTTCGGACTTCTTGGTGCAGTTTCCGGACTCGTAAGGTTTGAAACCGAGTTTATGTTCGGTTGGAGTTGAGCGATGGGAATTCTTTTCTCTTGCAGCGGCGGGTGATGAACGGGTGTTGTCCGACGTCTTTTTTGGTTTGTCCATGGAGGACATCAAGGGTTTGGAGGAGGGCGAATCCGCTCCTATTTGACTGCATGTCTGGGCCAGCAAGGCCAATGGACTCTTTTTTGCATCCAACTGCAACAAATAAGGGAAAGTTAGTTACAATTCAGAAATCGTCAAATCGAAATGGTTCATGGCAATACGTTTTGTTTTCTATTCAAAAGCAATTGAGTTTTCAACGTCGAATGTAAGATTTAACTTATTCGGTTTTAAATAAGGAGCTTTTATTGAAAGGCTACAAATAGAGCACTCAAGGCAAATTTATGAACTAATGATCTCATTCTACTTGAATAACGAGTAACTTTTCCTTCACTATTGCTATTGAGCGCAATTCACAACTGAATAAAATTAACTTTCATTTCAAATTGTTGCTGCTTTTATTGACGGCTTTGAGGTATATTTGGAAAATAATTGAAAAATTCAATGTTGAAATTTAAAATTTGAATGTAAGTAGACAGCTTATTTTCGCACACTGAATATTTTTGAGTTTATTACTTGATGATATATTTCCTAACCGATGCGCCATGTACAGTAATATGCCATTCTTCAGGTAAAATGGCTAGAAATGAATTAAAATTACAGTCCACTTTCTCCACAACATGCATTTCGATGATCTTTCGAAAACATTTTTCGATTAAATTTCGGACAAGTAAAAAATTCGAAACGCAAAGTCATGTCGGAATATGGTGTCGCCTGCCGACGGAAGATTCAAAAGAGCCTTATTTGGCCGAACGAAAAAAAAAACATCGTCTTCGAGTGCTTGGATAATCGAAAGCCATTCGAAACTTTTTCTTGAATTTCGTTGAAAATTCCGACTTACCGTAGTTGGCAATGGAGAAAGATAATCCGGTTGGAGGTACTGATTTCCTGAAGACAACATTCCGCCACCTTCTAACACAACCATTTGTGACAAATACACTTCAATTAAAACACAGCGGCTGTTGAAACAGATTTATCGCGATTTTCGAAAACTACGGATCTCTGTACGACACTGATTCTACGACGGTTCGTTTCGTTTTGAGGGGAAGTGGTGGGCAAAGTTAGCTCCGGAGCGTAGGCCTCCTGACTGGTTGGAGCCCAATTTGCGCACGCTCAGCGATTCCACCGAAACTGTTGGCGCTGTCTGGGAAGCTTGAACTGAATCCATCTGTTGGGTTCCGTTTGAATAAATATCATCCGTGGTGGAAAGAAGGTGTTCGTATGTCTTTCCATTACATCATTTGAATCTGTCTACAACTCATTTATTCGTGTTTCCCATGTTTTATCTATATTTACATATCGTGAAGATGATCAAATTTACTTTTGGACGGACCTATCTCGTTTTATCAGAAAGAACTACGAAGCGCCGCTGTTCGAACTGATCCACATTCTTTCATACTTTAATTTGGTTATTTTTTTAAATGGCAACAGGCCACTTCATTCTGCAGCTTTTGCTAACGGCGAATGTGTGCAAAAATCAAAGTCCTCGAATTTATTTGAATGGCCGTTACTTGAGTCACTGGCGGACCTCTAAATTGGCAAAAATCCTTTTAATAATAGTCCTATAACGTTGGTCAAAAATTTCTATCTATTCATGGCCCCCCCTGAAAAAATTAATGCTCCCCTCGAAAAACTGCCTGGATCCGTCACTGCGGTCAATGACTAGAGTCCTATAAGAATGAATATCGATCAAATTGTAAAACGAGCGATAAAAATTATTCCAAATTATGGAATTACCTGAGTCTGCCCGATTAAGTGGTGAAAAAGTATTTATTTCCTGTAAAATCACGTTACATATTAATTTTCACTGAGGCTAGTTCATATTTACTCAAATGAAATACGAAAAAGAATTATTATTGTTATTACCTATTTGTAAAATTATGATTATTCACAATTTTCAAGTTAATCCACCAACATTTTATAAAATAGCACATAAGAAATATTTAATTTTTTATTTAAAAATAAAAAATTGAAGATGGAGAAGCTTTTGAAATCTCTAGGAACTTTCAATGAGAATACGAATTTGTATGTGTAGGTATACATAAATGTATAAAATAACAACTATTACACCTTGTGGAGATTTCACGGAATTCGGCACCATTCACAATATGATTTTATATGAAATAAATACTGTTTCACTTATAAATCAGACCAATTCATGAATTTTCAGTTATTTTATAATTCATTAGTTATGAGGGCTACATGGACGATTTTGGTATCAAAATGTAGGTTTTCGAGGTCGCTCTATTCAATGAAGGACTTTCCAGATCCCTAACTAGCATAGTTTAGATTTTCACCAGTCAAATGGCATTTTTTCAAAAAAATCGGAATTTCAAACCGTCATAACTCTCGTTTCTTTGGTCACAACCACATGTGGCTTGCATATTGTTAATCAGCATTGTCCAACGTATCTCTCCAAACAATAAAATCGACTTCGAAAATTCCAACTTTTTGGGTCAAAAATGCATAAGGGGTAAGACCCCCTAAAAACACCATATTTGCCATCAACACGAATTCCCTGGAAAATCAAACAGTGTTATTCAATCGTGAATGTCTTCAACCCATTCGAGTCTTTCAGAACACCCATTTTGGTGATCCATATCACCCGTACTTTGAGTGCTCTGAGCTTCAGAACAAAACTCGAAAATAAAATATCGAAAAAATTAAAACGAAATAATTCATTAGTTATGAGAGCTACATGGACGATTTTGGTATCAAAATGTAGGTTTTCGAGGTCGCTCTATTCAATGAAGGACTTTCCAGAGCCCTAACTAGCATAGTTTAGATTTTCACCAGTCAAATGGCATTTTTTCAAAAAAATCGAAATTTCAAACCGTCATAACTCTCGTTTCTTTGGTCACAACCACATGTGGCTTGCATATTGTTAACCAGCATTGTCCAAAGTATCTCTCCAAACAATAAAATCGACTTCGAAAATTCCAACTTTTTGGGTCAAAAATGCATAAGGGGTAAGACCCCCTAAAAACACCATATTTGCCATCAACACGAATTCTCTGGAACATCTAGCAGTGTTATTCAATCGTTGATGTCTTCAACCCATTCGAGTCTTTCAGAACACCCATTTTGGTGATCCATATCACCCGTACTTTGAGTGCTCTGAGCTTCAGAACAAAACTCGAAAATGAATTATCGAAAAAATTAAAACGAAATAATTCATTAGTTATGAGAGCTACATGGACGATTTTGGTATCAAAATGTAGGTTTTCGAGGTCGCTCTATTCAATAAAGGACTTTCCAGAGCTCTAACTAACATAGTTTGGATTTTAACCAGTCAAATGGCAATTTTTAAAAAAAATCGGAATTTCAAACCGTCATAATTCTCGTTTCTTTGGTCACAACCACATGTGGCTTGCATATTGTTAATCAGCATTGTCCAAAGTATCTCTCCAAACAATAAAATCGACTTCGAAAATTCCAACTTTTTGGGTAAAAAATGCATAAGGGGTAAGACCCCCT
This sequence comes from Adalia bipunctata, assembly GCA_910592335.1. Classification (NCBI taxonomy): domain Eukaryota; kingdom Metazoa; phylum Arthropoda; class Insecta; order Coleoptera; family Coccinellidae; genus Adalia; species Adalia bipunctata. The sequence continues at coordinate 5,943,980 of OU342955.1, read as the reverse complement.
AAAAACACCATATTTGCCATCAACACGAATTCCCTGGAAAATCTAACAGTGTTATTCAATCGTTAATGTCTTCAACTCATTCGAGTCTTTCAGAACACCCATTTTGGTCATCCATATCACCCGTACTTTGAGTGCTCTGAGCTTCAGAACAAAACTCGAAAATAAAATATCGAAAAAATTAAAACGAAATAATTCATTAGTTATGTGAGCTACATGGACGATTTTGGTATCAAAATGTAGGTTTTCGAGGTCGCTCTATTCAATAAAGGACTTTCCAGAGCTCTAACTAACATAGTTTGGATTTTAACCAGTCAAATGGCAATTTTTAAAAAAAATCGGAATTTCAAACCGTCATAATTCTCGTTTCTTTGGTCACAACCACATGTGGCTTGCATATTGTTAATCAGCATTGTCCAAAGTATCTCTCCAAACAATAAAATCGACTTCGAAAATTCCAACTTTTTGGGTCAAAAATGCATAAGGGGTAAGACCCCCTAAAAACACCATATTTGCCATCAACACGAATTCCCTGGAAAATCTAACAGTGTTATTCAATCGTTAATGTCTTCAACCCAATCGAGTCTTTCGGAACACCCATTTTGGTGATCCATATCACCCGTACTTTGAGTTCTCTGAGCTTCAGAACAAAACTCGAAAATGAAATATCGAAAAAATTAAAACGAAATAATTCATTTGTTATAAGGGCTACATGGATGATTTTGGTATCAAAATGTAGGTTCTCGAGGTCGCTCTATTCAATAAAGGACTTTCCAGAGCCCTAACTAGCATAGTTTAGATTTTCACCAGTCAAATGGCATTTTTTCAAAAAAATCGAAATTTCAAACCGTCATAACTCTCGTTTCTTTGGTCACAACCACATGTGGCTTGCATATTGTTAACCAGCATTGTCCAAAGTATCTCTCCAAACAATAAAATCGACTTCGAAAATTCCAACTTTTTGGGTCAAAAATGCATAAGGGGTAAGACCCCCTAAAAACACCATATTTGCCATCAACACGAATTCTCTGGAACATCTAGCAGTGTTATTCAATCGTTGATGTCTTCAACCCATTCGAGTCTTTCAGAACACCCATTTTGGTGATCCATATCACCCGTACTTTGAGTGCTCTGAGCTTCAGAACAAAACTCGAAAATGAAATATCGAAAAAATTAAAACGAAATAATTCATTAGTTATGAGAGCTACATGGACGATTTTGGTATCAAAATGTAGGTTTTCGAGGTCGCTCTATTCAATAAAGGACTTTCCAGAGCCCTAACTAGCATAGTTTAGATTTTAACCTGTCAAATGGCATTTTTTCAAAAAAATCGGAATTCCAAACCGTCATAACTCCCGTTTCTTTGGTCACAACCACATGTGGCTTGTATATTATTAATCAGCATTGTCCAAAGTATCTCTCCAAACAATAAAATCGACTTCGAAAATTCCAACTTTTTGGGTCAAAAATGCATAAGGGGTAAGACCCCCTAAAAACACCATATTTGCCATCAACACGAATTCCCTGGAAAATCTAACAGTGTTATTCAATCGTTAATGTCTTCAACTCATTCGAGTCTTTCAGAACACCCATTTTGGTCATCCATATCACCCGTACTTTGAGTGCTCTGAGCTTCAGAACAAAACTCGAAAATAAAATATCGAAAAAATTAAAACGAAATAATTCATTAGTTATGTGAGCTACATGGACGATTTTGGTATCAAAATGTAGGTTTTCGAGGTCGCTCTATTCAATAAAGGACTTTCCAGAGCTCTAACTAACATAGTTTAGATTTTAACCAGTCAAATGGCAATTTTTAAAAAAAATCGGAATTTCAAACCGTCATAATTCTCGTTTCTTTGGTCACAACCACATGTGGCTTGCATATTGTTAATCAGCATTGTCCAAAGTATCTCTCCAAACAATAAAATCGACTTCGAAAATTCCAACTTTTTGGGTCAAAAATGCATAAGGGGTAAGACCCCCTAAAAACACCATATTTGCCATCAACACGAATTCCCTGGAAAATCTAACAGTGTTATTCAATCGTTAATGTCTTCAACCCATTCGAGTCTTTCGGAACACCCATTTTGGTGATCCATATCACCCGTACTTTGAGTTCTCTGAGCTTCAGAACAAAACTCGAAAATGAAATATCGAAAAAATTAAAACGAAATAATTCATTAGTTATGAGAGCTACATGGACGATTTTGGTATCAAAATGTAGGTTTTCGAGGTCGCTCTATTCAATAAAGGACTTTCCAGAGCCCTAACTAGCATAGTTTAGATTTTAACCTGTCAAATGGCATTTTTTCAAAAAAATCGGAATTCCAAACCGTCATAACTCCCGTTTCTTTGGTCACAACCACATGTGGCTTGTATATTATTAATCAGCATTGTCCAAAGTATCTCTCCAAACAATAAAATCGACTTCGAAAATTCCAACTTTTTGGGTCAAAAATGCATAAGGGGTAAGACCCCCTAAAAACACCATATTTGCCATCAACACGAATTCCCTGGAAAATCTAACAGTGTTATTCAATCGTTAATGTCTTCAACTCATTCGAGTCTTTCAGAACACCCATTTTGGTCATCCATATCACCCGTACTTTGAGTGCTCTGAGCTTCAGAACAAAACTCGAAAATAAAATATCGAAAAAATTAAAACGAAATAATTCATTAGTTATGTGAGCTACATGGACGATTTTGGTATCAAAATGTAGGTTTTCGAGGTCGCTCTATTCAATAAAGGACTTTCCAGAGCTCTAACTAACATAGTTTAGATTTTAACCAGTCAAATGGCAATTTTTAAAAAAAATCGGAATTTCAAACCGTCATAATTCTCGTTTCTTTGGTCACAACCACATGTGGCTTGCATATTGTTAATCAGCATTGTCCAAAGTATCTCTCCAAACAATAAAATCGACTTCGAAAATTTCAACTTTTTGGGTCAAAAATGCATAAGGGGTAAGACCCCCTAAAAACACCATATTTGCCATCAACACGAATTCCCTGGAAAATCTAACAGTGTTATTCAATCGTTAATGTCTTCAACCCATTCGAGTCTTTCGGAACACCCATTTTGGTGATCCATATCACCCGTACTTTGAGTTCTCTGAGCTTCAGAACAAAACTCGAAAATGAAATATCGAAAAAATTAAAACGAAATAATTCATTTGTTATAAGGGCTACATGGATGATTTTGGTATCAAAATGTAGGTTTTCGAGGTCGCTCTATTCAATAAAGGACTTTCCAGAGCACTAACTAGCATAGTTCAGATTTTCACCTGTCAAATGGCATTTTTTCAAAAAAATCGGAATTTCAAACCGTCATAACTCCCGTTTCTTTGGTCACAACCACATGTGGCTTGCATATTGTTAATCAGCATTGTCCAAAGTATCTCTCCAAACAATAAAATCGACTTCGAAAATTCCAACTTTTTGGGTCAAAAATGCATAAGGGGTAAGACCCCCTAAAAACACCATATTTGCCATCAACACGAATTCCCTGGAAAATCTAACAGTGTTATTCAATCGTTAATGTCTTCAACTCATTCGAGTCTTTCAGAACACCCATTTTGGTCATCCATATCACCCGTACTTTGAGTGCTCTGAGCTTCAGAACAAAACTCGAAAATAAAATATCGAAAAAATTAAAACGAAATAATTCATTAGTTATGTGAGCTACATGGACGATTTTGGTATCAAAATGTAGGTTTTCGAGGTCGCTCTATTCAATAAAGGACTTTCCAGAGCTCTAACTAACATAGTTTGGATTTTAACCAGTCAAATGGCAATTTTTAAAAAAAATCGGAATTTCAAACCGTCATAATTCTCGTTTCTTTGGTCACAACCACATGTGGCTTGCATATTGTTAATCAGCATTGTCCAAAGTATCTCTCCAAACAATAAAATCGACTTCGAAAATTCCAACTTTTTGGGTCAAAAATGCATAAGGGGTAAGACCCCCTAAAAACACCATATTTGCCATCAACACGAATTCCCTGGAAAATCTAACAGTGTTATTCAATCGTTAATGTCTTCAACCCAATCGAGTCTTTCGGAACACCCATTTTGGTGATCCATATCACCCGTACTTTGAGTTCTCTGAGCTTCAGAACAAAACTCGAAAATGAAATATCGAAAAAATTAAAACGAAATAATTCATTTGTTATAAGGGCTACATGGATGATTTTGGTATCAAAATGTAGGTTCTCGAGGTCGCTCTATTCAATAAAGGACTTTCCAGAGCCCTAACTAGCATAGTTTAGATTTTCACCAGTCAAATGGCATTTTTTCAAAAAAATCGAAATTTCAAACCGTCATAACTCTCGTTTCTTTGGTCACAACCACATGTGGCTTGCATATTGTTAACCAGCATTGTCCAAAGTATCTCTCCAAACAATAAAATCGACTTCGAAAATTCCAACTTTTTGGGTCAAAAATGCATAAGGGGTAAGACCCCCTAAAAACACCATATTTGCCATCAACACGAATTCTCTGGAACATCTAGCAGTGTTATTCAATCGTTGATGTCTTCAACCCATTCGAGTCTTTCAGAACACCCATTTTGGTGATCCATATCACCCGTACTTTGAGTGCTCTGAGCTTCAGAACAAAACTCGAAAATGAAATATCGAAAAAATTAAAACGAAATAATTCATTAGTTATGAGAGCTACATGGACGATTTTGGTATCAAAATGTAGGTTTTCGAGGTCGCTCTATTCAATAAAGGACTTTCCAGAGCCCTAACTAGCATAGTTTAGATTTTAACCTGTCAAATGGCATTTTTTCAAAAAAATCGGAATTCCAAACCGTCATAACTCCCGTTTCTTTGGTCACAACCACATGTGGCTTGTATATTATTAATCAGCATTGTCCAAAGTATCTCTCCAAACAATAAAATCGACTTCGAAAATTCCAACTTTTTGGGTCAAAAATGCATAAGGGGTAAGACCCCCTAAAAACACCATATTTGCCATCAACACGAATTCCCTGGAAAATCTAACAGTGTTATTCAATCGTTAATGTCTTCAACTCATTCGAGTCTTTCAGAACACCCATTTTGGTCATCCATATCACCCGTACTTTGAGTGCTCTGAGCTTCAGAACAAAACTCGAAAATAAAATATCGAAAAAATTAAAACGAAATAATTCATTAGTTATGTGAGCTACATGGACGATTTTGGTATCAAAATGTAGGTTTTCGAGGTCGCTCTATTCAATAAAGGACTTTCCAGAGCTCTAACTAACATAGTTTAGATTTTAACCAGTCAAATGGCAATTTTTAAAAAAAATCGGAATTTCAAACCGTCATAATTCTCGTTTCTTTGGTCACAACCACATGTGGCTTGCATATTGTTAATCAGCATTGTCCAAAGTATCTCTCCAAACAATAAAATCGACTTCGAAAATTCCAACTTTTTGGGTCAAAAATGCATAAGGGGTAAGACCCCCTAAAAACACCATATTTGCCATCAACACGAATTCCCTGGAAAATCTAACAGTGTTATTCAATCGTTAATGTCTTCAACCCATTCGAGTCTTTCGGAACACCCATTTTGGTGATCCATATCACCCGTACTTTGAGTTCTCTGAGCTTCAGAACAAAACTCGAAAATGAAATATCGAAAAAATTAAAACGAAATAATTCATTAGTTATGAGAGCTACATGGACGATTTTGGTATCAAAATGTAGGTTTTCGAGGTCGCTCTATTCAATAAAGGACTTTCCAGAGCCCTAACTAGCATAGTTTAGATTTTAACCTGTCAAATGGCATTTTTTCAAAAAAATCGGAATTCCAAACCGTCATAACTCCCGTTTCTTTGGTCACAACCACATGTGGCTTGTATATTATTAATCAGCATTGTCCAAAGTATCTCTCCAAACAATAAAATCGACTTCGAAAATTCCAACTTTTTGGGTCAAAAATGCATAAGGGGTAAGACCCCCTAAAAACACCATATTTGCCATCAACACGAATTCCCTGGAAAATCTAACAGTGTTATTCAATCGTTAATGTCTTCAACTCATTCGAGTCTTTCAGAACACCCATTTTGGTCATCCATATCACCCGTACTTTGAGTGCTCTGAGCTTCAGAACAAAACTCGAAAATAAAATATCGAAAAAATTAAAACGAAATAATTCATTAGTTATGTGAGCTACATGGACGATTTTGGTATCAAAATGTAGGTTTTCGAGGTCGCTCTATTCAATAAAGGACTTTCCAGAGCTCTAACTAACATAGTTTAGATTTTAACCAGTCAAATGGCAATTTTTAAAAAAAATCGGAATTTCAAACCGTCATAATTCTCGTTTCTTTGGTCACAACCACATGTGGCTTGCATATTGTTAATCAGCATTGTCCAAAGTATCTCTCCAAACAATAAAATCGACTTCGAAAATTTCAACTTTTTGGGTCAAAAATGCATAAGGGGTAAGACCCCCTAAAAACACCATATTTGCCATCAACACGAATTCCCTGGAAAATCTAACAGTGTTATTCAATCGTTAATGTCTTCAACCCATTCGAGTCTTTCGGAACACCCATTTTGGTGATCCATATCACCCGTACTTTGAGTTCTCTGAGCTTCAGAACAAAACTCGAAAATGAAATATCGAAAAAATTAAAACGAAATAATTCATTTGTTATAAGGGCTACATGGATGATTTTGGTATCAAAATGTAGGTTTTCGAGGTCGCTCTATTCAATAAAGGACTTTCCAGAGCACTAACTAGCATAGTTCAGATTTTCACCTGTCAAATGGCATTTTTTCAAAAAAATCGGAATTTCAAACCGTCATAACTCCCGTTTCTTTGGTCACAACCACATGTGGCTTGCATATTGTTAATCAGCATTGTCCAAAGTATCTCTCCAAACAATAAAATCGACTTCGAAAATTCCAACTTTTTGGGTCAAAAATGCATAAGGGGTAAGACCCCCTAAAAACACCATATTTGCCATCAACACGAATTCTCTGGAACATCTAGCAGTGTTATTCAATCGTTGATGTCTTCAACCCATTCGAGTCATTCAGAACACCCATTTTGGTGATCCATATCACCCGTACTTTGAGTGCTCTGAGCGTCAGAACAAAACTCGTAAATGAAATATCGAAAAAATTAAAACGAAATAATTCATTTGTTATAAGGGCTACATGGACGATTTTGGTATCAAAGTGTAGGTTTTCGAGGTCGCTCTATTCAATAAAGGACTTTCCAGAGCCCTAACTAGCATAATTTAGATTTTCATCAGTCAAATGGCATTTTTTCAAAAAAATCGAAATTTCAAACCGTCATAACTCTCGTTTCTTTGGTCACAACCACATGTGGCTTGCATATTGTTAACCAGCATTGTCCAAAGTATCTCTCCAAACAATAAAATCGACTTCGAAAATTCCAACTTTTTGGGTCAAAAATGCATAAGGGGTAAGACCCCCTAAAAACACCATATTTGCCATCAACACGAATTCTCTGGAACATCTAGCAGTGTTATTCAATCGTTGATGTCTTCAACCCATTCGAGTCTTTCAGAACACCCGTTTTGGTGATCCATATCACCCGTACTTTGAGTGCTCTGAGCTTCAGAACAAAACTCGAAAATGAAATATCGAAAAAATTAAAACGAAATAATTCATTTGTTATAAGGGCTACATGGATGATTTTGGTATCAAAATGTAGGTTCTCGAGGTCGCTCTATTCAATAAAGGACTTTCCAGAGCCCTAACTAGCATAGTTTAGATTTTCACCAGTCAAATGGCATTTTTTCAAAAAAATCGAAATTTCAAACCGTCATAACTCTCGTTTCTTTGGTCACAACCACATGTGGCTTGCATATTGTTAACCAGCATTGTCCAAAGTATCTCTCCAAACAATAAAATCGACTTCGAAAATTCCAACTTTTTGGGTCAAAAATGCATAAGGGGTAAGACCCCCTAAAAACACCATATTTGCCATCAACACGAATTCTCTGGAACATCTAGCAGTGTTATTCAATCGTTGATGTCTTCAACCCATTCGAGTCTTTCAGAACACCCATTTTGGTGATCCATATCACCCGTACTTTGAGTGCTCTGAGCTTCAGAACAAAACTCGAAAATGAAATATCGAAAAAATTAAAACGAAATAATTCATTAGTTATGAGAGCTACATGGACGATTTTGGTATCAAAATGTAGGTTTTCGAGGTCGCTCTATTCAATAAAGGACTTTCCAGAGCCCTAACTAGCATGGTTTAGATTTTAACCTGTCAAATGGCATTTTTTCAAAAAAATCGGAATTCCAAACCGTCATAACTCCCGTTTCTTTGGTCACAACCACATGTGGCTTGTATATTATTAATCAGCATTGTCCAAAGTATCTCTCCAAACAATAAAATCGACTTCGAAAATTCCAACTTTTTGGGTCAAAAATGCATAAGGGGTAAGACCCCCTAAAAACACCATATTTGCCATCAACACGAATTCCCTGGAAAATCTAACAGTGTTATTCAATCGTTAATGTCTTCAACTCATTCGAGTCTTTCAGAACACCCATTTTGGTCATCCATATCACCCGTACTTTGAGTGCTCTGAGCTTCAGAACAAAACTCGAAAATGAAATATCGAAAAAATTAAAACGAAATAATTCATTAGTTATGTGAGCTACATGGACGATTTTGGTATCAAAATGTAGGTTTTCGAGGTCGCTCTATTCAATAAAGGACTTTCCAGAGCTCTAACTAACATAGTTTAGATTTTAACCAGTCAAATGGCAATTTTTAAAAAAAATCGGAATTTCAAACCGTCATAATTCTCGTTTCTTTGGTCACAACCACATGTGGCTTGCATATTGTTAATCAGCATTGTCCAAAGTATCTCTCCAAACAATAAAATCGACTTCGAAAATTCCAACTTTTTGGGTCAAAAATGCATAAGGGGTAAGACCCCCTAAAAACACCATATTTGCCATCAACACGAATTCCCTGGAAAATCTAACAGTGTTATTCAATCGTTAATGTCTTCAACCCATTCGAGTCTTTCGGAACACCCATTTTGGTGATCCATATCACCCGTACTTTGAGTTCTCTGAGCTTCAGAACAAAACTCGAAAATGAAATATCGAAAAAATTAAAACGAAATAATTCATTAGTTATGAGAGCTACATGGACGATTTTGGTATCAAAATGTAGGTTTTCGAGGTCGCTCTATTCAATAAAGGACTTTCCAGAGCCCTAACTAGCATAGTTTAGATTTTAACCTGTCAAATGGCATTTTTTCAAAAAAATCGGAATTCCAAACCGTCATAACTCCCGTTTCTTTGGTCACAACCACATGTGGCTTGTATATTATTAATCAGCATTGTCCAAAGTATCTCTCCAAACAATAAAATCGACTTCGAAAATTCCAACTTTTTGGGTCAAAAATGCATAAGGGGTAAGACCCCCTAAAAACACCATATTTGCCATCAACACGAATTCCCTGGAAAATCTAACAGTGTTATTCAATCGTTAATGTCTTCAACTCATTCGAGTCTTTCAGAACACCCATTTTGGTCATCCATATCACCCGTACTTTGAGTGCTCTGAGCTTCAGAACAAAACTCGAAAATAAAATATCGAAAAAATTAAAACGAAATAATTCATTAGTTATGAGAGCTACATGGACGATTTTGGTATCAAAATGTAGGTTTTCGAGGTCGCTCTATTCAATGAAGGACTTTCCAGAGCCCTAACTAGCATAGTTTAGATTTTCACCAGTCAAATGGCATTTTTTCAAAAAAATCGGAATTTCAAACCGTCATAACTCTCGTTTCTTTGGTCACAACCACATGTGGCTTGCATATTGTTAATCAGCATTGTCCAAAGTATCTCTCCAAACAATAAAATCGACTTCGAAAATTCCAACTTTTTGGGTCAAAAATGCATAAGGGGTAAGACCCCCTAAAAACACCATATTTGCCATCAACACGAATTCCCTGGAAAATCTAACAGTGTTATTCAATCGTTAATGTCTTCAACCCATTCGAGTCTTTCGGAACACCCATTTTGGTGATCCATATCACCCGTACTTTGAGTTCTCTGAGCTTCAGAACAAAACTCGAAAATGAAATATCGAAAAAATTAAAACGAAATAATTCATTTGTTATAAGGGCTACATGGATGATTTTGGTATCAAAATGTAGGTTTTCGAGGTCGCTCTATTCAATAAAGGACTTTCCAGAGCCCTAACTAGCATAGTTTAGATTTTCACCTGTCAAATGGCATTTTTTCAAAAAAATCGGAATTTCAAACCGTCATAGCTTCCGTTTTTTCGGTCACAACCACATGTGGATAGTATATTGGTAATCAGCATTGTCCAAAGTATCCCTTCAAATAATAAAATCGACTTCGAAAATCCCAACTGTTTGGGTCAAAAATGCATAAGAGGTAAGACCTCCTAAAAACACCATATTTGCCATCAACACGAATTCTCTGGAACATCTAACAGTGTTATTCAATCGTTGATGTCTTCAACCCATTCGAGTCTTTCAGAACACCCATTTTGGTTATCTATATCACCCGTACTTTGAGTGCTCTGAGCTTCAGAACAAAACTCGAAAATGAAATATCGAAAAAATTAAAACGAAATAATTCATTAGTTATGAGGGCTACATGGATGATTTTGGTATCAAAATGTAGGTTTTCGAGGTCGCTCTATTCAATAAAGGACTCTCCAGAGCCCTAACTAGCATAGTTTAGATTTTCACCTATCAAATGGCATTTTTTCAAAAAAATCGGAATTTCAAACCGTCATAACTCCCGTTTCTTTGATCACAACCACATGTGGCTTGTATATTGTTAATCAGCATTGTCCAAAGTATCTCTCCAAACAATAAAATCGACTTCGAAAATTCCAACTTTTTGGGTCATAAATGCATAAGGGGTAAGACCCCCTAAAAACACCATATTTGCCATCAACACGAATTCCCTGGAAAATCTAACAGTGTTATTCAATCGTTAATGTCTTCAACCCATTCGAGTCTTTCAGAACACCCATTTTGGTTATCCATATCACCCGTACTTTGAGTGCTCTGAGCTTCAGAACAAAACTCGAAAATGAAATAATCGAAAAAATTAAAACGAAATATGTATCTATTTCATGACAATGTACACAAATGAATATTCTGCATTTTATATTTACAAAATAAGGTTTACAATCTTAAATCCTTTTGAAATATTCAGTTTTTCAACGAAATCAAAAAAATATGTGACATTACATTCAATTGTGATTTTTTCGTGGAAATCTTTTATTCTTTTATGTACATATTTTCAATGAAGCTAATAAAATATTGTGGAAATTATTTTTCAATTTTCAATGTCCATCTAAATATTCTAGAACCACCTAAATATACATGGTGAAAAAATATTACATTCGTTTTACTTTAATTATACAATTTGTTTTCGTGCCAAATTGACAAAATAAATCATTATATTGAGGTTAAAATATCGAATTTCAATTTATATCAGAAATAACATCCTTCCTGAAGTGACCGATTGAAACAGCACTTTCCTTCAGAAATGTTCAAATTCTAGCAGATGTTGTGTGACGTTTGCCTCCTTTAATGAAGAACCCAATTCCTATGAACTCCAGCGTACCTAATACCCCAGAAATCTCCCTGTCCCAATCTTTTTGTAGGGCATTGCAACCATGAAAGGAACTCATAACTAAAGACCCGAACGCAGGCAAGCCATCCATCTCTCTCCTATGCCCCCAAATTTATTATTCTATTTACCTTGCTACTGATTACGCTTTCCGAGATCGTTCCGACGTGTCGGCAAAGATCAAAGCGACCAGAAGATTTTGTCATTGTCGCTCGTCGTCATGGGTGGCACTCCCGGCACCGTAGACATGGGGAGTTGAAACGTGGCTGCTGCTTTGGCGCTTTGTCACGCTGGTGCGAGCTGGCCTCCGATGGAAATGAAACATTACACCGTTGGCTGCTAGGATTAAAGAGTAGCAAGCGTCTTACGATTTGTACGTAGATACTTTTGTAAGTTTAATGCGTGGTATTGTCCGGAATAATGCAGATCCTTATTCTCGCAGGTGCGGCGGCATTATTATTCTTGATCTAGGGGTGAGATTAGGGCATTTGTATTCATAGGAAAGATAAGTAGCGAAGTGTGGTTTGAGCGTCATTTTGAAGAATGTGCTTTTGTGACTGACAAAGGAATGATCTCATTCCTCGAATGCTATAGATTCATAGATTCCGCCGAAATACAGGATATCCAAAGAAGGCGGAAGAAAATTATTTTAACTTGGTCAAAGTACCTTATTTCTAATTAAAAACATCTGAAGAAACGTTCCATACATGCCCCTTAAATATTTTTCAACGGCTTCAATGTTCAATATACAGAAATTGTCGACAGCCAACACTAGATACTGATTGTTTATTTATACTGATTACTCCTAGGTCTCCTGAGGAGACCCCTCTGAAACTACAAGCTTCGAAGCTTGTAACTTATACGAGTTCGGAGAAGCAGTTGTTCAACCATTTTCTGATATTCGAATTTCAGGCAAATCATCCAAATAATTATTTTTTTAATCTCTGTATATGAGCTCCAAGCAAAAAATTGTGGAAAATTCTGATGGTGAATTAAAGTGCTTATTCTTGTTGTTCTTATTCTCCTAATGGAAACCAAATATTTTTGGAGGTACACATACAGAGTGTAACAGCCAAATGGAATAAATTCGATAACGAATAAATGAGGGCGTGTTGGGAAAAACGCTCGGACATGTCGATTTGTAATTTTAAATGCGCATATTTTTCAAGAAAATAATATTATATAGGGTGTTCCATGTGACCGTGGCCAATACCAACTTTCTTATTTCAAATGTAACCCCCTGTATATTATTTATTTTTTGGATTCTTCAGAGAATTCTAGACACAATTCATGCATAATGTCCTATACCTATCTTTTCGGAAGTATTAAGTGTTTTCAGATTTATTGCAAAAATCAACGTTTTAAACAAAAATTATTTTATTTCACAAATTCGGTACATTAAACTTATGACCTAATAAGTAATACTGAATATTTCTTAATTATTAAGAAAAAAAACAAAAAAAAACATTAATGTCTATGTAGGAAATGTTCAAAATGCTCGCCGCGAACGTCTTGGCAACATGCTAATCTGGTGTAGAATTGTCTTCTAACGTTACTAAACATTTCTTCTCAGTAATGGTTTTTGCTTACTTCTTCATATCAAGAGTTAAATGAGAAATAATTATTGAGTGTAATGTATCGAATTTGTGAAATAAAATAATTTTCATTTAAAATGTTAATTTCTGAAAAACTCTGAAAACACTTAATATTTCCGAAAAAGTTAAAGATAGGTATATGACATTGTACATGAATTATGTCTAGAATTCTCTGAAGAATCCAAAAAATAAATAATATACAGGGGGTTGCATTTGAAATAAGAAAGTTGGTATTGGCCACAGTCGCATGGAACACCCTGTATAATTTTATTTTCGTGAAAAATATGCGCATTTTAAATTACAAATCGACGTGTCCGTGCGTTTTTCCCAACACGCCCTCATTTATTCGTTATTGAATTTATTCCATTTGGCTGTTACACTTTGTATAAACCTTCCTCTTGAATCCCTTTATCTTTTGAAAAAAGCGTTTCGAAAGTCGTATTTTTGAAGATTAAGCTATACATAGGGACAGACTGTTTTATACTATGTAATGATGTTGAAACTGGTAGTAGGTATAAGTAGGGACATTGTGAAATAAAATAATTTTCATTTAAAATGTTAATTTCTGAAAAACTCTGAAAACACTTAATATTTCCGAAAAAGTTAAAGATAGGTATATGACATTGTACATGAATTATGTCTAGAATTCTCTGAAGAATCCAAAAAATAAATAATATACAGGGGGTTGCATTTGAAATAAGAAAGTTGGTATTGGCAACGGTAACATTGAACACCCTATATAATATTATTTTCTTGAAAAATATGCGCATTTAAAATTACAAATTGACGTGTCAAGGCGTTTTTCCCAACACGCCCTCATTTATTCGTAATCGAATTTATTCCATTTGGCTGTTACACTCTGTATATTTTGGTGACCACCGATTTGACAGCTGACAGATGGTTTTCAGTTTGGCATCCATATCATGAAAAACACAATATTTTGGATGAAAATTGGAAACTTTTTCTGCGTGTAATCTAACAACAGAAAGAGCAATTTGGAATCTCTTCTGCAGGCGTACCGAATTTTCATCCACTCTCGACCCACGGTCGGTATCCTTTCTTGTTTTGAGTTACTGCCAACATCGATGTTTATTTTATAGCCTGCCCTGTTACAGCTGTCATAACTTTTATAAACTTGTCCTGTATATTTTACCTGCTACAAGATATCGGCACTGTCTGACAGCCGAACATTCCGCGAAGTGTTGATAATTTATTTTATCAGGAGCATCTGAAATCTACCATGCTGTTAATCGAAATTCATCGGAGTTTTCCATACGTCGTCAGCGATGATTTTCGTCTGTTATTTTCACGAACCGATTCAAAGTTTAGACTGACTTCTACGTAACTGAATGTGTGAGGTTGTACGCTACGTGTAAACACATTTAGACGTTTTCTAGGAATCAGAAAATATAGGCAATGATAAAAGATTGATGGAACAACTATAATTCTCTTTTCTTTGGTAAATGTGAACCTTTTTACCAGCAGACGAGAAATTTTCTTTTTGCGAAAATTATTTTCAGGATTATTATATTATTGTTGAATGGCGAACTCAACCTTTCGTTTATTCGCTTTTGATAGTATTTATTTATTTTAGTATTTCTTGAGATCCTTACTTATTTTTTTAATAAATTTGCAGTTAGGTATATTCGAAATCCTCAATTTGATACCTATTAGTAGATAATTATCCAGTTCAGCTGAGGACTGCTAGAAATTGTCGAATCCCTTGAGCCTGAGAAATAATCAAATTCTGTGGGTATACAAGAGACAGCCATAAGCGATGAAATTTTAGAAACATTTCTGTTCTATTTTTCTTTGTCAAAGTAATGTGAATTAGGAATCAAATTCCGTTCACAGAAGTGAAACGATAAAATGAAAACTGGCCAAAGGCAATAAAGTGACTCACTTATGGGTTTCCAAGGTAGGTACTGTGGCATTGAATATTTGAATGAATCGAACCCTTCTGTGGCCAGAAAGGACCATTTAAGGACAGGGTTGCAACAATGGGAGATGAAAAACAACTAGGCAGTCCAACACTGGATCCCCACGATGTGATTGCTAAAGCTCCCAGGGAGATCGTACTATTTATGAGTGGGAATTGATTTAGTGGGTTATAAGAACAAATGATGAATTTGGTCTCAGTTCTGGAAGGTCTTTGTAGCGATCGAGCCCATCCTATGATAATAATAATGCAGAAATATAACCAAACAAAGCAATTATCACCAACAAATTAACCTTGTCAGTCTCATATGAGATATTTACTGGCCCAAGCCCGCGAACACTTTCTCCTCACCATAATTCATCGAAGATTTAGTACCGGGGAGCATAAAGTATCACGATTCTTATTATACAGCTCGAAAAATGTACCTTCCCATTTAATGAAGACACGACTGGTAGCGAGAACTGGTTATTTGATGCGCCCTAGCAGTTGCAACGGCATAAAAATGCGAAGTAGCCGTCGGAGAATGCGTTTTATTTACATCCCGACATCTACAGCGGTCGTTTTGCGCGGCGGTTTAAGTCGACTTCAACTTTTTGATTGCCTGTTCTGATTGCCCTGTCGATAGAATCGATAACGTACACCGCAGGACGAGAACAGTCTCATTAAGGCTGGAGCAGACGTTTTCGGCCCAACAGGGAGAAAAGGATGTGATCACAACATCTGTACTCCTCTTTCTATTATTTTTGTGGTTATCATATTTTCATGCCGTTATCAGTGCCACATAATCCAACCTACGATAGGAACTTACTGAAACGGCAGAACTTAGATTACGTCAAAGCAAGTTCTGCCGTTTCAGTTGGTTTAGTTTTTTTATGTAGAAATTGCCTTTTGCAACTGTGTTTTTGGTATTGTAAAGTATTGTGAGCACCTTTGCGCCAAAAAAAAATAAGTTTGGAATCACATT
Source organism: Adalia bipunctata (assembly GCA_910592335.1). Lineage (NCBI taxonomy): Eukaryota > Metazoa > Arthropoda > Insecta > Coleoptera > Coccinellidae > Adalia > Adalia bipunctata. The sequence continues at coordinate 5,927,863 of OU342955.1, read as the reverse complement.
TAGGACCTGTAAGCAAATAAACACGGATGACAGAAAAGAATCAGAATATTATGACGACATGTCAACTGATGTGGGTATAGAAAATGACTTGCCAACAAATTCAGAGCAACAAACCAATGTTTTTGTTCAACAAGATAATTTTTCTAAAGAAACAATAAACACTGTCGAGAATGCCAATGAAACGAATTTAGGTGAAGAACATTCCGCAGCTGTGACAGAACCATCAGAAATTTTTGAACGCATTAGTGAAATAGCATACAAAAATAAAACGATCGATATAGTTAATGCCAAAAAAAATCAATAAAACTGTAAACAAAATTATTACACCCTTTTACAATATACAGTATATAACATTACTAGCAAGGTAAGAGGGTTTTTACTGGCGAATGGAGGATATGACTGACGAGCCGCAGGCGAGTCAGTTACCTCCTTGAGCCAGTGAAACCCGTTACCTTGCGTGAATTGTTTTATATTTTATTTGTTTCTCATTTACAAAAAAATCTCAATAATTTGTCGCAAAGTCGTAAGCTATGGAAGCGTTGCCATGAACATGTCTGTTTATTTTTCTCTACATTTGTTTTGGCGGAAGCGAAAATGAATGTACCAAAAGAAATTATTGAGGCAGCCAGCAGTGTAGCTTCAAGTTCATTACCTGCAAAATCAGCTTCAAGGTACGAGCGAGAATACGACGACTTCAAAAAGTGGCAAAACAAAAATAGTGTGATTGGGGTAACTGAAGATGTTTTGTTGGTCTATTTGAATCAACTATAAGCTAGATTCAGCCCTAATACTTTATGGGCAAAATGGTCCATGCTGAAAAGCTGCTTGGAAATGAAAGAAAATGCCCCTGTTCGCAGGTTTGTTTTCCTTGAAAAATTTATTGAAAATATGACGTTTAGTTGTCATTTGCAGATTTCAAAAGGTAATAGCGTTTCTGATACGAAAAAATGAGCGTTATACGCCAAAAAGGCCAAGGTATTAAGTAAAGAAGAGGCTGAACAAAATTTCTTCTACATGCTCATGATGACCAGTAGTTGCTGGCGAAAATTGTAACAATATTTGGGATTTTTGGATGTTGTCGATGTGACGAAATTCTCTCTTTGAACATGAATGATGTAGAAGATATGGGAAAATACATTACTGTGACATTGCGGCAAACAAAAAATTGAACAACAAGAAGATTCACCATAACCGATGATGGCCGCAGCTTCAAGCCCTGCATGTTATACAGAAAATATGTAAATCTTCGGCCTCCTGGAAGCCTGGAACAGAAAGCCTAAGATTTTTTTTGACATACCGACATGGAAAGTGCATTTCCATTAATGCTGGCCAGCACACTATTGGTGGTGTCCCAAAGCAAATAGCGAAATATTTAGGTTTAAAAGACCCGGAGTTATACACCGGCCACTCTTTTCGCAGAACTGGAGCCACTATGGTTGCGAATTCGGGTGGAGATATTTTAGCACTAAAGCGTGCCGGAGGGTGGAAGAGCACCGAAATTGCGATGAGTTATGTCGATGATTCGGTCAACAAAAAAATCGAAATGTCTAGCAAATTATTTGGTAGTAATGAGAGTACAAATGTTCTGCAGTCCTCGAGTTCAGCAGTTTCTGAGTCAACAGAAGGTTCATCATCATCAGTATCAACTCTTTCATCATCAAAAATCTGTGTTACTGGAAATAACAATTGTACCATGATTTTCAACATATATGACGATAAAACAAAATTTTCTAATGTAAATAATACTACTTACTTTTAAAAATTTCGCAAGGTTACTGTCAGTTTTACAAGTTAGTGACTTGATAAAATAAACTTTCTTGATTAATATTGTGTTGTTGGAAAGTGACGTTTACAAATGAGAAACAAATGAATCAATTATATTCATGTATCAAAAATATCCCACCAAAAAAAAAACATTTCTGTTCAGCCAACATCAGTGATTCGAAGAAAAATAAGACGTGGTTTATTTGGCGGCGCAAAACGTATTCAAGCTGTTAGGCCATCCATTAAAAGAAATACCAAACAATCCTAAAAGACAAAGATCTTCAAAGAAAAACAATGATCTTAATAGACCAAATGCAAAATCACATGGAAATGCACACTAGGATTATACTTTAGTGGATTTTGCATTTAATGTATTTTTTATTACTGTGGTTTAAAAACTTTTTTCAGCGATATTCACTATATTTAAACTATTGTTATTTTTATGTGTTTTAGTATTATTAACTTTATGTTATTCTTTCTTTATTTTAATGTGGTTCAATAAACTATTTTTGGCGATAGAATATTATTGTTATTTCTATGTACTCGGATTGCAAAATTGTGAAAGAAAGCAAATTTGAACCTGGTTGCTTAGTCTTGGTAAGATATTTCTGGGTAGAGAGATCAACATTCAAATAGAATTCATTCAGCAAAATTGAGTAACCTTATTATTCTCCAGAATCTCTCCTCTGCACTGAGTATGTTACTCGTGGAGTCAAGACCAAGTCCAATAAAGAAGAATCGTTACCCAACTATGCTCTCATTTCAAGCCCAATAATTATAGATCCTCACTCGTGCCCCTTTTTTTCACATATACCCATGGGTCTAATCCAGTCCTGGCGCCCTGCCCCTGAAAACCCACCGTCGGCACCAGCCGCCCTTTGATTGTTTATACACCGCCACTTTCATCACTGTCTGGAAAACTTCGCCAATAAATCAACCCATGCTTGACGTTGTATGGTTGAGAATTATTTATACCATCCAGCATGCTGTGGTTTTTTGCACTGGTCAGCTTCTTCAACGCGGTCCAATTATTGGCTTTGAGGTAGCCGACGAGCGCTTCGCATTGCTCTGTGTCGCGGATAGATAAATCATTGGTTCTCTTCAGAATTCTGAATTACATTAATTCGAAATCGTTTAGGCAACTACGGCCGTTTTTTGCTCGAAGGAGATATGGACAGGGGCATTCAGGTGAAGAGTTATGGCCAAAATTCGATGTCTGCGGTTTTTGTATGAAAATCGGGATAGTATTCGTGGTTTTCGATGCTCCCAATAAAAAAACTCTGGTTTCACCTGTTGTCCCTTGTGACAATGGGCCACAGAAGTCTTTTTGTGAATTCATTGGAAAAAAAAACTTTCAAGTAACCCCATGATCTTCAGAAACATTCGAATAGAACTTCTGCTCCAATACCAGTTACTGTGACACCGTTGACGATAGTTTTCCATCAACATCCACCTAATATACAGGGTGTATTTTAAGGTGAGGCTTTTCTTTTGACAGATGGTAGAACTTATCAAAATAAGTCATTTTACCAAAAATTTTTTATATGAATTATGCCCCTGTTTCGAAAAAATGAAACTAGAATATTTGCATTCATACTGAACACCACCAAAAATTTTTTGGCTTAATTTTATTCTCAGTTTTCCGGTTTTTAAGAAGAAATTGATAATTTTGTTTTGGGCGCCATAGTTAGGGGGCCGTAACCAATTTTTTTTCATAAGGAATCACCCTCTAAATTTTTTTCGTAAATTCCCATATGCACCCTGTATACGATGAGAAATTCTCTTCAGTATAAATGTCAGGTAATTCTGTAAACAAATTCACATCACTACATTTCTACTGGAAGACTGCTGAGGTTTTTATCTGTGCCTTTGCATCAAACTTAAAAAAGTGCTTTCTCACATTTTCTCTGCCAATACTCGATATATCTATATTTTCTTTCATTTAGCCTATTTCATGTGAGCATTTCTTTTGACAGGCGATATTCTTGGATTTCCTTTTTCAATAGAAAAATACGAACTCACGAATGAGCTTTAGACAAATAGCCACATACAATTTTTGTTGGGAGAATATGTGCTATCATATCTCTGAATATTTTACACCAAGTCTGGTTTCTTCGGTATCAGGAATTATTCTCGAATGTCCTTCAGCCTTTTATGTTTGTCATCTCGAAAAATCCACAAACTCAAAGTTTTACGTTCTCAAGACGAATTGAAGTGTCTTCTTCAACTCCTTCACCATCAGATTGATTTATAGCACTATCGACATCTTTGAAAATCTACCGACCAAATATTCCTTTTGTTGAAATCCCTTTAGACTCACACAGTTAACAAGCTTAAATTTTACTGAATGAAGTTCACAGAAACCGACACAGAGAAATGATTTATGGTGGGGTGTACTTTAACAAGATTTGGTAAAATCATTTGTACGCTTTTGTATGAAATGAAGTTCAACATTTTTATTACCTGTCACTATATTGGAAGGTAAATGGTACCTGCAAGGAAATATTCTCATTTGAATAAGTTTCGCAATGGTCTAGGATCTGTGGGCAACGAAGAAACATACAGGGTGTCGGACCTATCGCTGTCATACACCGCAAGCATAGTTCAAGGATCAGTTCTTGGTCCCATATTAAGGGTTTTCCAAAAAGAGGTGTAATTTTGGCATTTGGAGAAAAATGCCATTTTTTTAGACTAATGATCGGATGTTTATCTATACTAATATTATAAAGAGGAGAGATTTGTATTTCTGTGTGTTTGATACGACTTGACTCAAAAACTACTTGGCCGATTTCAGAAACTCTTTTACTATTAGAAAGCTACATTATCCCTGAGTGACATAGGTTCAGGGCAAAAAAAAAATAGTTCACTTTGACTAAAAATTTCTGAAAAGAAAATCGCACAAAGCAATTATAGCCACACTCCACGTATTCCTTGAAGTAACAGGTTATACTTAAATCAAATTAAATTCAATCATTGTACCTACTAATTAGAAGAATTCAATAAATACAGGCTCCAATTCCTAATGACTCTTAATCCACACCTCGGCTTCATCAAGTACGCAGCTTAATGACATGATATATTGCAAACTGCACAAGTCAACATACAGCATAATACTTATACACCATATTTATCAGCCACTTAATCAACAAGTCATATTTACTGGACCCATGTGAATGTCATTCGAATAATGAAAGATTGAATATGATTTATTCCTCGAAACAAGGCCAAAGGCTGGCTGCCATGCAGTCAAGCAAGCTAGTAATCAACAGGCGAACGTTACAAATAGGTGGACATCAATCAAAGTTGATTGCGGCAATAATAAATGCCACTATGAAAAGAGCACGTCACTGTGTATTTTTCATAGGAGAATATTTCAGAATTTATGTTGGGGAAATTTTGAAGCTCAAACCTGTTTACTCATTATCTACCACGTTCTGACGTTGAATATCTTCATAAAAAACAAGTTTTGCCATGTCCAATTCATTTTTTACATGTGGAAACATAATATTCTCGATTTTGTTTTAATATAAATCAAGCTGTGAATGAGTTTAATTACCCACTTTTGAAAAGAATTTTCTGAATTTATCTATATGGAAAGACCTATAATTCTCAAGTATTTCATTAAAACTACTAATCAACACTCGAAACTCGAAAAATAAAATACCCTTCAACCCTTTATGTTATCCATCTCCATCAAAACCTCCCTATACCCATAAACTTCACATTTGACAGGATGTATAAAAGGATTATGTCTTCAGAATACTCATCCATAAATATTCGATATTTATGGTGAACATATCCTTTGAAAAATGAAACCGGACAGATTTTTCTATTGTTGAAATCACTTCAGAATATCACAGAATAACAAGATTTAAATTTAGGGAATGTAGTTGATGGAAATTGGCGCAGACATAATTTATGATAGGGTGTACTTAAACTTTAACAAGATTACTTAGAATAATTTGTACCGATTTGTATGGAATGAATTGCCAGAAATTTATGACCTCTCACTATTTTGGCAGGTACTTGGCAGTCGGTACCTCTGAGAATATCCTTATTTGAACACAGTCAAGGGAATCCAAAAGAGTCTAAACCTTCCCTCAAAATTTCATGTTTCTAGGTTTTTCCGTTCCAGAGAATATTTTGATTTTGATATCTGTTTTTTATTTGTGTTTTTTTGTATTCAGTTTGTAGTTTCATTCTTATACTTTGTTTCTTCGTCGATTCAGCAAACACTTTTTCATTTAAATACACGCACAATAATGTGTTTCTCGGGGTATCAATCTGTTGTAGTTAAACAAATTCAAGTGTCTGTCTGTATTTCACGAAAAACTGAACTTTTTCGAGTTATTTCACCTATTTGCAGGTTTTCTAGACATGAAGAAACATAAGCTGAGTCCTTGCAGTTGGAAAAAGGACTTTTTGGAGACAATTTAATTTTTCATATCTATATTTAAATCATATTAACGCGTGATGAGAAATAGAGATTAATTGAAAAATAGATAAATATTCATTTTCAAGCATTAAGCTCTAATCTTTGGATTTTCATCCTCAAATACTGATCTTCAAACTCTCAGATCTAAATGGTTCGATACTAAACATTCTTCTGAAGATTTGAATTGAAAATGATTCCACAACAACGGCTATAAGGTTGCCAGAAAATTTATGTAAAGAGGTTGTCCGATTGTCAATGAAACAGTAGATGTAGAAAACCAATCCACTTCATTAAAAATTCTTAGGGTAATCTTGATTAAGAGGCTCATAAATATAAAGTTGGTTTCAAAATATCTAAAAGTGAGATAAGCTTCAATAAATAACATCGTTAATTTCCGTATACATATCGATCAATTAGTCGCTGTATTTTCAAATGAGTTATTAATATTATTAAGTCGAATAAATTACAATAATAGATAGACCTGTGACATGATTTATAGATGTCAATTATTCACAGTAATTGCAGCCTTGCAGGCTTTCCCTTTAGACAACACTTTTTCTTTGTCAGAAAAAACAACTTGAGCGTAATTACTTCTGTCTTAAAAGAGCTATAATTAATTGAATTACGGGTTGCTGAGTTACGAAACATTACAAAAAAATGTTATTGAATGAATTGTTTCTATGAACGACTATCATGACGTTTTGTACCTATGCATATTCAAACAGGTATTTAATGTTCTATTTCGATGATTGTTATATATGTATTTTCAAAATTTAATGATAGCTTTTTGCGAAAATATGATTCCGGGAAAACATTTAATGTTTATCATATTTCTTCGTGAACCAAATTAAAACACGTCGATAGATTTCTCTGAAATCTTGGTTTGAAGGTAGAGGGCGACTTGGTGAGTCAAATAACCTTCGTGCTTGAATCTTATGTCTTCCCTTTTGGATATATAGGGTGATTCATCGAAATTTTCTGAATCACAATCAAAGTGAAGAGGCATTTTCAAATTGTACGCTCACAGAGGCTGCCAAACTTTCTCAGTTGTTCCAAGTACTTTCTTCGGTGCCTGTGTTAATTTTGTTTGACAAAAGATAACAAATTTATGGCCTGTAAGTGATACGGCTTTTATGGTAACCGCCCGCTGGGAATGGTTTGTAAACCAATCTCTTTTCATGATGTGCAAACATAGGGAAATTTCTGTTCACTTTTAGGAAGAATTTATGGTTTTTAACAGTTAGGTCTACCTTAAAATTAGGGTTTTGTTCATATAATATCCGGAGAGATTCTTCCTTTACGGTGTTTCAAACGTCTTGGAGAAATTTTGTTTCTGATATTTACGATGACAGCACCTATTCTTGAAATTGTCAATGCTGCCAGCCATATTTTTGACATTTATATGACGTTTACTAGCAGATAACGTAGTTTACCTATGTTGTCTTCAAAGTTCACAAGGTTGGTTTGCAAGGAAGACCCATACTAAATTTTATAGACCTGTTGCAATGACCATTGCACAATTCGTTAGGTAATATCTGCAGTTTCACTCGAAATGATTCATATTTCACTTTATTTTTATTATTTATTATAGCCTTCGTGAAACGGGCTCTCAAAAAGCACTGAAGTCTAGTCAGAAGATTTTCAGATCTTGCATGTGCAAGATAGATTCGCATTTGACAGTTCAATTAAAAAACTTTCGTCCGCAGTCAAAAAGAAATATTTAACAATAAAAACTGAATTTCAACCCGATCTTATCTGGTACCGAAATATTGCCAATATTGGGAATATTTTTGGAAATTTCATATGGTTTGGATTATGTGATCTGGACATTATTTTGTATATAACACCTACATAATTATCAGGCTCTGTTCATAAAAGCCAATCTGATGAATACTATGAACGGAGCTGGGAACTTAAAACCCACCCCGATGCACATAATTATATAAACACGCAATTAGATATGTAACATTTTAAGAGTGATTGTGGTATGTGCTTATTAATTTGGGTAACCTTTATTTAATATGTTTTACTTGCATAACTCCTTTTTCTCGCAAAGTTCAAGCTGAAGGAAACATCAGAATGAATAAATGAATTAGATCATCAATCATCCGCATCCCCAAACTTGAGAATACAAATCTACTGGGGGATTAAACGAATCCTACTTTGAATGGAAAGTGGTGTGTATTATTCAGGAAGATATATTGGCCTCATTTATAAAAGCTGATAGGCACCCGTCTGGGGTTAGACAGCTGTCATTTGTCACGAGGTCGACGCGACGCGAAAAACACCTCATGGATCCAGGAGCGTAGTTGTGGATTTGGCAATGAATTTTGTTACATTATCTTGAAATTGTTTGGGCGATCCATTTAAAAAAATAAAATGAAACAAAGGAAAAGTGAAAGAGACAATCAAAAAGGAAATCATTCAAATTGAAACCGCGAAAGACTCCACAAGTGCTTCGCTCGCTGAGGCCGTCATTTAGATGACGTTATTTTCGAGACATGACTGAAAAAAATCTTGATTATGAAGGCTTTCAAAATAAAGGAGGATATTTTCAATAACGTTTTTTCGTATTTTTTAACAGTTCCTTCAAATGCGGGAGAACTAGTTGCCGCACCCTGTATATAAAATTTGGAAAAATTCTCCTTTTATTATGCCAAAATGTTGAATATACGTTCATTCAGTGACATGATCGAATTCCCGAATAAGTCCATCAGTGTTAATGGCCCTCGCGAAAAAGATATTCCCCAAAATCCAACCCTGCACACGGAGGGTGATTTCCTCTATTAGATTGATGAACTCGACGCCATAGCTACCCCTAATAGAAAATTGACAAGGCAACAATAACCCATCGAACGGATATTGATGATCTCCGACACTAATTTTCAACTGATGAGGTTGTACAGTGACGTTTTCCCTGACCATGGCATGTTAAACAATACTGTATACAGGATGTCACATTGAAAAGTACTCAGAAGTCTTTATTAGTGAAAGATTTAAGATTTTCAAAATTCGCTCGGACTGATATTTTTTTTTTCATGAGGGGGGCTTCTTTTACATAAAAACCAACTAATTTTTTTTTTCATTCTCACTTTACATACATCAGAGGTAATTACATGTAAATTTATATTCTTATATAGAAATTATAATCTTTTTCGAAGAAAAAAATGAGAAAACTATAACTTATTATTCTATTTCTCACATTCATCAAATTAATAGCTACTCAAAAAATGCTTGAGATAAAATCAGTTGTTTATTTTTCAAAAATTCATTGTGAATACATATCAATCATCAAAAAGTTCACACTTTCGAATAATAGCATGGTAATTTCAATCACATGTAATGATTGTTAAAAGTGTATCATATTATTCATTTATTCGACCAGAATGTGACTCTTAGAATTTCCCACACATTATTGATAAATATAATTGTAAATAATGCAAATGAATATGGATGAGAATCATATTCAAAGGTGATAACAAAGAATCAATGCAACAATACATTTGAATATTCATTAACATAATCAACACATACAGACAAGAGAAATAAATGAATAATTGGATTAAGGTCACTTGCTCATTCGAGATAGGGTCGAAATGATGCCGGAAACGGTTGAATTATTTCCACATATCTCACTGCTCGAACCCCATCATTACCATTCCCATAAAATCATCGGAGCGTAGGTAAAATAAATAATTTGTTCAAAGTGCAATTATAATTAATTTCCATCGGTATCTTAATTAATGATCTTGGATAAGAATTAAATGGCCTGCTCTGTAATTTGGTTGACGTCTGACGGCTTCAAACCCGTCCTTATTTGTTCAGTTCAGATGGTACCAAACGGTGAACACTCCAGCTATTAAATTAGTTCATATATTTTTCTGAATTTTTTTCACTACTGGAATTGAAGAAATAATTGTACCACCTGATTTTTGAGAAGAAAAGGTATTCAATATTTCAAATATGTTTCATTTCATCGAATACAATTTTGATTTTTCGAGAACATAATTTTTCTAGGTTACGGTTGTCATAGTTAACCGATAGAGTTTATATTTGCCAAAAATTCTTTTCCTTGCCTCACTGTTGGTTTCTTTTACAGTTGAATTCGAATCTAACTTCAAAAGAGGGTCTGCCGTAAAGGTGAATCTACCTTAAATGTGAATTTACCTTATAGGTGAATCCACCTAAAAAGTGAATCTACCTAAAACATGAATCTACTTAGAAGGTAGATCGCCGGGCCCAAACTAGTCTGGCATTAGGCACGAATCTCCATAGTATTCAACATCGAGATTGTTTTGGCAAAGTAATTTAGTGGTTATTGGACATAAGTTGAATGATTGTAGATTGTCTGGACTTATAAGGAGCTAATAATATTGGATTGGCTTAGTGGATTGTCTCGGTTATTGGATTTCTGTAAATGTGGCTTTCTATGCCATCCTCCGATATGGTCTAGTGGCTAGGATACCTGGCTTTCACCCAGGAGGCTCGGGTTCGATTCCCGGTATCGGAAATATTCTTTTTCATGAAGTCTAGGTATCAGACATAATCTGGATGTTTTCATTAATTTTCATACAATGTGGACAAAAATATATGGTTCCAGCTTCAACTTGAGGTTTCACCGAAGAATACTAAGGGAATCCTCAACAAATTAGGTTCTAGGAAAAATACTATTTTTTTCTTCTCCTTGCTTTTAATGTCAGCAAAAATGGAAAAAATTACTTAAGTTATTTGCAGCAAAATATGACAATAATGTTTGAAAGCAATTCTTCCTCTTTTGAACTCCGAATGTGAGGAAGAAAAAACAATAATCCTTCATCATATAATTTTGACGACTAAGCATGTTTCGTTTGAGAAAATCCATTCAGCTAGTAAGCTAGCTATGTGCATTTTTTATTTATTTTTATTTTCTTTGAGTTTATAGAATCTTTTCTCAACTCTTGTCTAATATATAATAATAATAATAATAATAACAGTGCATACAAACAGACGTATAGACAGGCAGACAAAAAATTAAAGCTTCAGCATAAGATAGGCTTCAGATAACAGCAACAAAAGAAGTTTTTATGTCGATAAATCTTTATTTTATTTATCTGTATAGAGTCTATGATAACGACCGCACTTATCTTCTTTAACGCAAAAAGTATATAGCAGAGCGTGGTTTCGATCCACGGACCTCTGGGTTATGGGCCCAGCACGCTTCCACTGCGCCACTCTGCTGTGTTAAAAGTTGGGTTAATATCGGAGCTTTCAGAATGTTGACTTGAAATAGTAAAAATGATTTTACTGATACTACTGTTGACTGTTCATATATACTCCATTCACTTTTATAAAGTATCCCGGTTGGCAAAGATGTAGGTTTATCAAGTTTTTTTTTATTCAAAACTGACGCAGGTTGGTACTCGTGAAATGTCAAAATAAGACGTTGCCAATGCTAATTTCTATTTACTCGTTTTTAACGTTGTTAATGGAGTTAGTTGTTTTAAGGTTTAACTGTGACAAAATCATTTTGAAATTTCGAAAGTCAGCATAAACCCCAAGAGCCAACATATTTCCATAACGCCGTAAAGGCATCTGTCGCCCGACTTCCTGACATAGATTTGTCATGCCGCCGTAATTGGCAAGTTAGGAAGTTTGGGGATGGAGTAATTATACAGCTAGAACCAGCACACAGAGCACAGAGTATAATATGGAGTGCCCGACGTTCCATTAAATCTGTTATCAACAGCTTAATCACTAATACGCCCTGTCATGTACAACATTAGTGTCACCGGAGATTTGCAACGCTGTCAGCGCTTGCAGATGAATATTGCGATGTCAAAAGGGATCAGAGCCGCACTGGCAGCGCACCCTTTGATATGAATTCGTTTCCATAACGGGCATCACATAATAACAGGCATTGGAGAAACGGGGTTATTTTAATATTCATATCATCAAAAACTTTATTGTATCATGAACTATTGAGTTTGATCTTTTAATGATGCTAGCTCGAGAATATAAAAATTCTGTATTCCGAAGACTTTTGAGAAATGTCCAAACTTCGAACGATTTTACACACACGGTCTCCAAACTTAAATCCGCTATTCCCCGAATAGCATTTTTTTCGTCTCCGCTTCGAGACCGTACTTACAAACACTGAAATACCCTAAAACCGATTCCGAGTCAACTGACAACCTTCCCGTTTAAGCCTTCTCCAGCTACTCTCAACTTCCGATTCCAAACTTAAATCCGCTATTCCCAGAATAGCATTTTTTTCGTCTCCGATTTGAGACCGTACTTCCAAACACTGAAGTACCCTAAAACAAATCCCGAGTCAACTGAGAACCTTCCCGTTTAAGGCTTCCACAGCAACTCTTAACTTCCAATTCAACACTTACGCCCGCTATTCCCCGAATAGTACTTTTTCCGTCCCCGCTTTGAGACTGTACTTCCGAACACTGGAGTACCCTAAAACCGAGCCCGAGTCAACTGAGAACCTTCCCGTTTAAGGCTTCTCCAGCTACTGCCTCTTCTTCGTTTTCCAAAGCTATTAAAGATTTCCTTTTGCCACCTCCCGTGGGTGGATTCGTAAAGGGTGATGTAATTCATATGAAATATTTGGTTAGTTACAATGTTGCAAGTCCCACGATCTTAGCCTCGAATTTTCTGCTGTCATCTGCAATTAGGGACCATACAGTTCGTGGAACGATTTTCAGATACCGTCGGAGTTTCATGAGGAAACTTGTCCCGAAAATCAATAATTTTAATCGTTATCGTCTCGCCTACATCCTGTGCCATACCGATAAGCAACTAAATAATTTTCGGAGACATGAAGCCTCATGCGTTATAAATTGACAAAATTCGACCATATTTCGCGAAGAACCGGTGGCATGATTTAACCTTGTCTGAATTTATTTGGCACCGACTGTTGAGTAAAGTGTGTATAATCCGATTCATCATGCTCTATGACATTCATAAATCATTTATGATTCATCAGAAATTTCTTCGAGTCCCAAAGAGAACTTAAATTATGAGTGCTATCCTGTTTTCAAAACACTCGTAACGAAGTCAGCGCCTGCAGGCGAGTAGAGAAATAGACGAATTTCGAACAGTATAACAATACGCCTCTGACTAAGGACGATGAATCTGCTGGTCCAGTAGTTGAATAATATACTACTTCAATAAGAGGTGGTCCAAGAAATCAATATAAAGGCGAGTTAAATTACGTCCGCAACTATTTCTGAAATCATGAAAAATATATGTATGGGCCAGTAAAAATATGAATGAATCTGAATAAATTCATATTCGATAGAGCGGGTTCTCTGTTCGAACACCGTTATCAAATATTTATATTAGAATTTTATATTATCATTGGAATCGCGTTAGCGATGAGATTATTAATTTTTTCGATAGGAAATACAGCGGCTGAATCATAATTCACAGGGAAAACATTATATAAAACATAATATAAAACATAAAATATTGATAAGAAATAAAAGCCGAGGGCCAGAGAATTGATTAATAAATGACAGTCGCCCATATATTCATTAAACTGTTAACTACTGAATAGGATTCTCAAATTTAATGCCGCGTTTTGACGGAACATAAAATTTGTTCATTATAGTTACTGGTAATAGTCGGTATATTCTTTTACTCTCTATTTTATTATAGCATGAATGGTCAATTATTTATTTTTATCATTCAACATTTATTGCAGAACGTCGGTCTGGTTAATGAAACTGTCATATTTATTCATTTATTTATGTCCGTTTGGAATTGTTCTTTATTTTACGACTCCTCAATGAAAGCAGTTTTCCCTAATGAAGAAGGAAGTGTTTTTTGGGGTCAAATAGATTTACCCCATCCATTAGACTTGTTCAACGGTCGTTAAGAGCACAATCATTAAAAAACACATCAGGCGGTTCTTGTTTAATATTAATTCTAATTAAGCTCAATGGAAATCAACGAGAGAAAAGGAGTTTCAGTTGATATGAATAAAATAAGAAATTCGGGGCTATTCACTAAGCAAAGTTGTTATGGATAGCAACTGTAAGTGGTCGTTATCCCATGTAAAAAGCATGGGCTAACGACGATTTACAGTTGCTATCCATAACAACTTTGCTTAGTGAATAGCCCCGATTGTTCGAACAAATTCGATATTTTTGAAAATTCAAAAACACTTCAACACCCTTTTTGCCGGCAAGACTCCGAGTGGAGAAATTTTTCAATCTGTTTTGGGATAGTAAAGGGTTTTCCAATAGGAGATGAATAGGGGTAAAAAAAGGTTGAAAATTTCAGAGACGATCTTCGTACAGTTTTATTATCATCCATGTTGATTAAAACCATTCACACCCTTCGTGTAATGCACACTTAATGCTGCGTGAGCCCATCAAAGTTACAAGAAATATCGAAAGGGACAAGTGAACATGTGACTCACAACCCTCAAGCGATTTGGGCCCATCATCAAACAAAAACATCATCAGCTAATGGAATCCGGTACATTAATCACATTCGGTTGGCCAAACTGCACTCCGTGCCCTTATGAAACGGAAATTATATCGCCCAAGGGGAAAGAGGGTGAAAAATGGGTACTTGTTTGGTGCAGACTTCTTTTCTTATGGTCGGTTCCCACATTTTGTCGTATGACCGCATTCAGTCAAAAGAATTGTGTTTAATATCTTGATCCTCTTTGTTACACGTAATATGCCTGCAGCGTTTATTTAGTGCTCTACTTGTGGTTAGCTAGTAACTTAAAGTTTGTTCGATGAAAGAAACTAGTTTTTATTGCATACGGTTTAATATGCAGGGAGAAATATGCAAAATCGAAATGATGATCGAGTTCAGTGCACTTCAACTGTGAGAAATTAACGTTGTGTCCCGATTGTCTTCGTGTTTTACAGCCTCAAACATTAAGAAATAAACTGCCACCTTTCAGTCTACAATAATCGACTATTTGAGTCTTCGACTTGTACATATATTTTAACTTGACATTCTTGAGACCAATAGAGCCCTTTGTATCAACGGGGTGAACACAATAAAGTTGTTCAGTTGCTTTTTATGATTTATTATCCAAAACTATTCATATACAGCACGCCATGTATCGCCATTAAAATACCAACTAACTTATATCGGCGTCATCAGTGTTACCACTGTTACAATAATCATAGTTGCCAACTCTATATATGATACATCCCCCCTCTCAAGTTTATTACAAATTTAACCTATCTGGTTTCTTAATTATCCGTCCGGAAACACTGGACCTTTTTGGTAAACTACCTGATTGTTCTTCTACAATGGGATGCGACATATCATTAGGAACATTAACATTAATTCCTTGATTATGATTAGATTGGTGTACACTATGTTCAAAATCTATTTCATCAGAACCCTCAGTCACCGCTGGAATACATTCATTGGAAGATGGTCTAAGATCGACTCTATTTCTAATGATGCATTCACCATGCTGATTCAACACTTTATAAGATCTAGGATTTTCAGCAAAATCTACAATTTTAGCTGGCTCCCATGCTTTATTAACATGATTATAAACTACAGCATTTTCATTTGGTTTCAATGATTTTAAATCAACAGATGTCTTATTATAATATTTCTTATTATGTTCCTGCCTTGACTGAAGTTTCTGTTTTACATCTTTGCACAACTTAGGTTTTAACAATTCAGCTGAAATAGGAAGTTTAGTTTTACATATTCGGTTCATCATTAATTGAGCAGGTGAGTACTCAATGTACTTAAGAGGAGTATTCCTATACTGTAATAAAGCTTCAAATATATCTTTACCTTCCTCTAATGATTTTTTCAACAAATTTTTTCCTATATCTACAGCTTTTTCTGCTAATCCATTTGATCTAGGATAATATGGGCTTCTAAAAACAACATCAAAATTCCACACTTTTGCAAATTCTTTGAATTTGTAGCTATTGAAGGGTATGTTGTCACATACAACTACATCAGGGGATCCAAATTTTGAAAAAATTATTTTCATTTTCTTAATAACTACCTCAATTGACTTGTTATTAATAGAGATAAGTTCAAGCCAATTTGAATATGCATCCATGATCACTAAAATTGAGTTATTTCTATATGTAAAAATATCTACTCCAATACGTTCCCAAGGACGTTCAGGAATGGGATAAGATTTTAATGTCTCCTTACAATTTTTTCTAGAAAATTTTTCACAAATTTTACAATTTTTTATGAAATTTTCGATTTCTTGACTCATAAATGGCCAATAAAAAATTTGTCTTGCTCTAGCCTTAACTTTTTCTATTCCTAGATGTCCTTCGTGAAGTTTAACTAACATTTCACTTCTCAATTCTTTTGGAACAACTAATTTATGATTAAAAAATATTAATCCATCAGATACTGATAATTCATCTTTAATTTTGTAAAATTGAATTATGGATAATGGAATTTCTTTCTTCTTTTCTGGCCACTCTGTTTGAATAAAATTTAAAATTAACTTTAATTGATCATCTTTTTCAGTCATTTCTTTAAATTGTTTTTTTCTCTCTTCTGACATTGGTAATTGATTTCTCAGAGAATGTATACAATACTCTAACTCTAATTTATCTGTCACGTTAGTGTCATTCAAAAATGCTCGCGATAAAGTATCAGCTATGAATAAATATTTTCCTGGTTTGTAAGTTACTCTGAGATCATAATGTAATAATTGAAGTAACATACGCTGTAATCTGGGTGATACAGACGGTAAACTTTTTTTGAAAATTACTTCTAACGGCTTATGATCTGAACATACTTTAATGTGCTTCACGCCATAGATAAAATAATGAAATTTTTGACAGCTAAACAAAATTGCTAATAGCTCTTTTTCAATCTGAGCGTATTTAGTCTCTGATTTGGTCATACTTCTAGAAGCAAACGCAATAGGATGTCCATTTTGAAGTAAACAAGATCCTATACCATCCTTTGATGCGTCTGTTTCAATTTCTATAGGTGAAGAGGGATCAAAAAACGCTAGAATAGGGGCTGTCGTTAATAAATGTTTTAAATGAATTAATGATTCATCATGGTCATACGTCCAGTGCCAGTCAACATCTTGTCTCGTTAAATTACGAAGTGGTGCAGTTACTTTCGACATATTTGGTACAAATTTAGCTAAAAATTTCGCCATACCTAATAATCTTAAAAGATCCACTCTATTTTGTGGTTTAGGCATATCAACTATTGCTTTAATGTATGATTGACATGGTTTTACTCCTTTTTTAGAAAATACTTGACCTAGAAACTTAACTTCTTCCGATTTGAATTGAATTTTTTCCTTGTTAAATTTCACATTATACTTTAAAGCTCTATCTAATACTTTTTTAAGAATCATATCATGTTCTCTATCTGTTTCTCCTGCTATGATTAAATCATCAAAATATACCTGAACACCTTCAATATCTCCAAATAATTCAAAAATTTTACGTTGAAAAACTTCAGGTGCTGAACAGATTCCAAATGGCAGTCGACAAAACTGAAAACAACCAAATGGTGTACCAAACGTACAGTAATCAGATGATTGATCATCAATCTTGATTTGGAAATACCCATCCTTCATATCTAATACTGTGAAAACAGATTTATTATTTAATTTGCTTGCAATTTCATCAGCAGTTGGAATTAAAAATTGTTCTCTTTTAATATTTTCGTTCAAAAATTTAGGATCAAGACATAATCTCAAATCTCCATTAGGTTTCTCAACTATGACTAAAGGATTCATCCACTCAGTAGGTTTTTCACTTTTTCTAATTATACCTTTACTCTGAAGCTCATTTAATTTACTTTTAACCCTATCGTGGAGTGCTTGAGGTATACGTCTCACTCCTTGTATATGTGGTTTTGCATTTTCCTTCAACATTATTTTATATTCAAATGGAAAACATCCTAATCCTGAGAACACTTGAGGATATAACCTCTCAATGTCATTAACACTATTGAAATTCATGTCAAAGCTATCAATTCTCTTAATTATTTCTAACATTATGCATCCTTTTAATCCTAACAAAGGCATTTGCCCTTTTGTATCAACTATTACAAACAATAAGTCTTTTGCTTTATCTTTAACCCTACATTTCAACAAAACTTCACCTACAGGTTTAATTTTGAAATTTGAACTACCATATGATATTAACGTAATTTTTGTTTTTGACAAATGAACTCTATTATTTAATCGTTTAAAAATATCTAAAGGAATCACATTTACTTCTGCACCTGTATCTAATTTGAACTCTATTATTTTACCTTCAATTTCTATTCGCTCAGTCCACATTCGTTCAAATTCTTGCATACTATCGATTTTTCGTGCTATCGAGCTTACATAAAATTCCTCTGTCTGGCTTGCATCTGAATCTTCTTCTGCTTGTATTTCATTTACTCCCTTTCCTTTCTTCCTCTCGTGATTTGAAGAAGTCGATATGTCTTCCTTCTTGCACACATTTGAAAAATGGTTTTTCTTGTTGCATTTGTTGCAACTCTTTCCATATGCTGGACACTTTCCTTTTATGTGTTTATAGCCACAATAATTACATTTCCTTTGTTCTTCTTGCTTGTTACCACTCCTGTTCGCTTGTTTTCTCGCATTTACTGTGTTGACCATAACCTCACTCTGTAGATTTTTGACTTGCAATCTACTAACTTCAATTGCTTTGCATAAATCAATTGCTTTTTCCAAAGTTAGGTCCTTCTCCCTTAGGAGTCTTTCCTGTGTTGATTTATCTAGAATTCCCATGACGATTCTATCTCTAACCATTTCTGGTTGGTTACTATATTCCGTGGTTTTGACAGCTATCTTTAATTCTGTGATAAAACTATCAAAATTCTGACCTTCTTTCTGGATTATCGAGTTGAATACAAATCTCTCATAAATGACATTTTTCTGTGGGGAACAATGTTTTTCAAACTTATCTTTTATCACCTTTAGGGATTTTTTTTCATCTGCAGTTAGTGTAAATGAATTGAAAATTTCCAATCCATCCTCTCCAATTGCACTCAAAAATACAGCCACTTGTTTCTTCTCCTCCTGGGTTTCTAATTCTGTCGCCGTCATGAACAGATCGAATTTTTGCACGAACTTTTTCCAATTGTCCGCCAAATTACCTTGAACGCCAAGTGGTTCGGGCAACTTGAATATTGATTCCATTTTTTCTCCTGGGCTTCTCCAATTCACCTGACACCATGTATCAACGGGGTGAACACAATAAAGTTGTTCAGTTGCTTTTTATGATTTATTATCCAAAACTATTCATATACAGCACGCCATGTATCGCCATTAAAATACCAACTAACTTATATCGGCGTCATCAGTGTTACCACTGTTACAATAATCATAGTTGCCAACTCTATATATGATACACCCTTTTTTCATTTTCCATTTTTCCGAATTCGGCTGTTTAAAAGATAGCCATTTGATAAAAAATTTGGGCCAAATACGTGGCTGATACGATTCTCTGGAATTGACGCAAAGCTCATATTTCTTGATTGAAATTGAGTTGATATATTTAGGAAATACTCAAGTATTGATTTGAATTAGAATGTTACAAACACGATATTTTTTAACAAAAACACTTCGTGTTGTGCGAATATTTCTGCAATCGAAAAGCCATATTTCTACCATCGAAATAAGTTCCTTCTTCGTTTTTCCTGACGATTAGTTTGTTAGCACTAATGACAAGTTCATATTTTCCTCGATATCCCAAAAATATCTCATATAAATAGTTTTTTCACTAACCTAACTCCATCAACCTAGGTCATAGGATTCAAGGTCAATGACTTAACCTAACCCATCTTTTATGATATTTCACAGAGCTTTTGAGGAGACGATGCCAGATAAATTCTATGCTCCTAGATATAACGGTGCGCTACCTCGCAATGCCAGGTAGTCAGATCGCCAGCTCCATGAATCGACCCATCTCAAACCTGTTGTTCTGTGTCTCAAACGTCAGTATCATGAACGACACATGCGTATAGCGATAACCGGCGTGATGTAAATGGCTAGAGCTATGTATGTTGTTATAGAAGGAGAAAGTGATGATTTTATGTGTATTTCTTCGATCTCGTGAAGATTATGTGAAGACTTTCACTGAATTAATGTAATAATATCCGTGTAGTGGCGATAGTTTATAAAATTCCAAGAGAATATTGTTCAGATAGAAACAACGCCACAGATTATTTTTCATTAATTTCAATTCAATACGTGGTTTGTATTCACATTCATCATATCATTTATTTTATTTTATATTTCATGGAGCTTATTTTCAATATTTTCCGGATGGACGGGTTACAATAAATTTTCAATAGAAACTGTGCGTATAAAATGTATACATATTTTAATCTCCCAGATTTGTGGGATTTTATTGGTAAATATCTCTACATCAAACGTTTTTCCATCATACAGATTTTAGTCTTGACAAAGTTGACATTCTGATAACATTGTTAACCTGTATAATAAATATGTAATAAATAAATAAAGCATCCAGATTATTCTTATGATTCTTGATTTTTTCGTCAAATTTTATCGAGTAAAATTGGGAATATTTCGAAAACGACGCGTTTCATTGAAAAAATTTAAAAATGCTTTTATTCTCATAAATGGTTGATTCTTTCGAATATATGAACCGTTTATCCTTTTCAAGTGATTTGATAGTATTTTTGCGTGGATTTATGAGTCGGCTACGCTGTAACTTTTATACCAGGACTAATATCGAATAAATTTTGATTGAAAAATATGCACCATGAATAGAGTAAACAACAGACCAAAATTCAGTTCATTTGGAATAACGGTTCCGAAGATATGAACAGAAAAGTGTTCATGGAGTTCCGACTCCCACTATCAAACGAAACTGAATTTTGAAAAATGTTATAAAAAAAAGTGTTTGGTTTGAAGAGAGGAATCTACAGTTAAAATATATGTACAAGTCAAGGACTCACCCTGTATGCCCTTCATGTGCTAGTAAGGGAGTCGAAGAGCCTTCTCTCCGATATCCTCGTTCACACAACGTTATCGAAAAGTTTTATTAATAGTAGCCAATCTGATGATTCCTATGAGCGGAGCCAGGTTGAAACGTAAAACCCATTCCTTCACACGTCCATATAGCAACAGGCATGGCAAGTAACACAGCAATTCCGAAAATTTGATATTTCTACATGGATCTCCAAACCATTTTCATTTGCCGTGAAATGCACATAATTTACTTCTCGAGATTTTCACTGAGTATACCTTCAATCGTGAACTTTATCCGTTCATTTTGAATGAAAAAATGTACTTCCATTTTAGCCGCAAACAGTCGGCATCCTGCCTGTTTGGAAAATCCACAATTAGTGCCACTGTCCAGGTCGGCTTCAAGTTCATTTTAATTAGAGAAAAGTGTTCAGTCGAACAGCCCCTCGGGTGCAATTCATGTTCGGCGTCCCGTGGCAGCGCCGCCGAACGGCGGGTTCCACAGAAACGAATGTGCACAGATTAGGGATTAATTAATTGCCTCGTAAACGTGGCGTAGCGAAGCCCGAGAAAGCGAGAACTCAGTCGCCACCGCGATAACGGCGCTAATGAGATTAACCGGCAACAACAACTAACAACAACATAGAATAAATGTGTACGACAGAAGGAACGGGCCGCTGTGGAGCCCAGGTCCGGCCCTGGGAAACGGAAAAAGCTTTGCTGTGTTAACAGGAAATCTGGTTCGGAGTGAAATCGATTTTTTCCAGTTATACAGTTAATGAGTGCGCTTACACAGATCTGACTTCACTATCTTATTACGATTTTGGCCGACCACTCTGAAGGACGGTTTTCAAATTTATTTTCATTTAAGTTTCTGATAGAAGTTATAACGAGAAAAAAAGGTTGTATTGTACAAAAAGCAAGAACTCCCGTTACTTTTCTCTTACTCTACAATACTGTATTCAATTGAAAGCTTGAGTTTTTTAAAAACTTATTTATTCGTCTTTATTTACAATTATAAATTCACAATACTCAATTAAAATTTCAAATGTCAAATCGAAGTTAATGACACAAAATCAAGGTAACAACTGTTGATTATACTGATGTACCAATTCTTGTCATCACGAAAATGAAAGAAAAAATTTATGTATAATTGGCCAACCAAAACGAAAAATGCATCTACAAAGAGAAGTATGTACATCCAACAATAATGGTCCATGTAGGAGAAATGATGCACCTAGAAGAAGGGTGCACCCAGAAAGCTATAAAGCTGTACAAAATAACGGAAAACCTAAAACAGCTATAAATGAGCAGAAAAGCAAACAGATTATCGCTATATAATCCTCCAAAGAAGGAATACATAAACGTTCAATATATTCTGGAAAAACAATGTATAGAAACAAATACAACAGTGTAATAAAACGAAAGATCACGCAGATGATTTGAATAAATTCTAAAAGTCGAAAATGGTTCCTAACATAATTTCTAAAATGATCAACCAAATAACGTTATCATATTTTCTCACGTTGTAAAAATGAGCAACCTTCTTCCGAGCGCACCAAATAACACAGACCTCAAGCAAATAATAACTTCAACTATTCCCAATCTCACAATCGAAAAGAGCTTGAACATAAAGACATTCGTCAACGCGTATTGATTTCGCGGACTACGATGACATACAATGACATACAAAGATCCAAGTCATGACCATTCATGGAAACATTTATTCATGCGACATTGGATCTTATTGGTATCGATGTTCCTGGAACACCAGTCAAATATAAACGAAATAATAAATGATGAGAAACTGGATAATTTCAAGTGTAAACAAAAAATTCACCCTTTAGAATCTTAAGGGTCTATTCAATCAAACAACAACTTTGAAGAAATCTGACCTTGAAGGAAAATTTATACGTAGGTGACAACTTTGTGTAATTATAGTTTATAAAACTGTTCAGAAAGATCCTAACAAGAAAGTGCAGATAAAGATCGAAATCGTCATGATCGAAGCAACACAGCTAGGTAGTGGCATTTTCCACAATACTCCTGTTTCTTGGAAAAATAGATATTTCTGCTAGAATCGCCAAAGTTGCAGAAGGTCACAGAACAAAATTAAGTCATCGACATATTGTAGCACTATCAAAACAAGCCGATATCATTTATTGAAATGATGAACAGTAACGGTCCCAATATACACCCCTGCGGAACACCAGAGATTGACACCAATCCACAGAATTATCCACTGGTGAGGCGAGATTCCAGCGTATGAAGTAAGAAGTTGTCAGATAATCCAAATGAGAAAAGCTCTCCCAGCAAGATGAAGTATCAGTGACGTCAAATATCGGATACACGGCACAATGAATGTTGATGCCCTTACTGTACTCAACTTTGCTAGTTAGGTTGTTAGGTATAGCAAGCATGGCCATCAGCATCTTCTATCTACATGTTAACTCTTAAACCAATTTCTTATAGGTACTGATAATGCAAACTAGTATCTTCTGTGTAGAAAGAAGGGCTCTAACAGAAACTATAATTGAAATCGAAGTAACCTCAATAACAAGTCCATCAGAAATAAAATTATACTGAGGTATGGGCATGGAAATAACCATTTCCGAGGAAGAAGTTAGAAACGGTTTAGGGGCAATTTGGCTGAGGCACACTGAATCAAACATCAATGATAATGAAGGTAGCTTAAGAAGGTTCGAGGTTAGAGAGTAAAATATTTTTTAGACCCAATGTAGGTAGTTTGGAGCGCTTTTCTTCTGGTTTCGGTCCTGCCATCAGTGCTGCTGCTCAGTAATTGATAGTTCACAACAGGGCGAGTAGATAGCCATGTAAGAACGCGTGTTAACCGCGCATTTTTCCTGGATCCGGACGTCACTATTTATGTCATCTGATATTGTCGTCTGGTACCTGCATGTGTTCATTGTGGCCAGCGTTAAATCGACATTAAGAACGAAAGGTTTACAATATAAGATATTCACCCGTGTTGGCTCTTTACAGATTACGATGTCTTCTGCGAATGTGCGATCGACAATTTATTTCTCCGTTGCAGTTTTTATTATTTCCATTTCGAGCAGCTACCTGTTCGAATCTGGGTGGAAGTTCTTGGAATGGATTGAGCACAAAGAGGAGGTAACATGCACTGTTGTTCTCTTACTATAAGCTACTACTACTACTGATATTGCTTCAAGTCGAGAAGTTCTGAAATTTAAGACACAAATGGCCTAGGATTTGATACACAGATCTACTATTTATTCGGGCCATTCAGAAAACCCATTGGGCTGATCAGTATCACCTATACTTTGAGTGCTGTGAGCCTCTGAACAAAACTCAAAAATGAAATGTTCAAAACAAAAAACAATAACAAATCGTGTACGTGTAAAAGAAGGCCTATATGGACAAGTTTGGTATCAAAATATAGGTTTTCGAGGGCACTAAATTCAATTAGAATAAACTCAAGTCCCTATCTAGCATACTTTAGATTTTCACCTGCAAAAAGACATTTTTCCAAAAAATCGAAATTTTAATGCGTCATATCTCCCGCTCTAGTGACCGTATCCTTCTTTTGTTTGTACATTGTTAATAAGCATTGTCCTAAGTTTCTCTAGGCATAATCAAATCGATTTAGAAAACCCCAACTTTTTGGTTGAAAAATGCAAACCGTCATAACTCCCGTTTCTTTGGTCACAACCACAAATGTGGCTTGCATATTGTTAATCAGCATTGTCCAAAGTATCTCTCCAAACAATAAAATCGACTTCAAAACTTCCAACTTTTTGGGTCAAAAATGCATAAGGGGTAAGACCCCCTAAAAACACCATATTTGCCATCAACACGAAATCCCTGGAAAATCTAACAGTGTTATTCAATCGTTAATGTCTTCAACCCATTCGAGTCTTTCAGAACACCCATTTTGGTGATCCATATCACCCGTACTTTGAGTGCTCTGAGCTTCAGAACAAAACTCGAAAATGAAATATCGAAAAAATTAAAACGAAATAATTCATGAGTTATGAGGGCTACATGGACGATTTTGGTATCAAAATGTAGGTTTTCGAGGTCGCTCCATTCAATTAAGGACTTTCCAGAGCCCTAACTAGCATAGTTTAGATTTTCACCTGTCAAATGGCATTTTTTCAAAAAAATCGGAATTTCAAACCGTCATAACTCCCGTTTCTTTGGTCACAACCACATGTGGCTTGTATATTGTTAATCAGCATTGTCCAAAGTATCTCTTCAAACAATAAAATCGACTTCGAAAATCCCAACTTTTTGGGTCAAAAATGCATAAGGGGTAAGACCCCCCAAAAACACCATATTCGTCATCGTCAAGAAATCCCTGGCGAACCTGAAGGCGTCTCTCGATCTGGAAGATCTGCAATCTATTCGAGCCATTCAGAAAACCCATTTGGCTGATCAGTATCACCTATACTTTGAGTGCTGTGAGCCTCTGAACAAAACTCAAAAATGAAATTTTCAAAATGAAAAACAAGAAAAAATCGGGTAGAAGAAGGCCTATATGGACAAGTTTGGTATCAAAATATAGGTTTTCGAAGGCGCTGAATTCAACTGAAATAAATTCAAGTCGCTATCCGCCATAGATGACGCGTCAACAATCAATTGCCGACATGACATTTTCGACGTCGCCCAACTCTGGACCAAAGTGACACCACTTACCCTGAAAAGGAAATTTCTAGCTATGAGATACTTCTCTATAAATGGAGACAACATAGAGTAGAAGTCGGAAGTCATATATCTGAAAAAAAACCTTAGTAACAAGCTTCTGTCGAACAAGCACATTGAGATTACTGGTTACTATTAGCGAAGCAACAAGGGGATTGATGCGTGCAGAATTTTTGGATTAATGTCGCTGTGGAATGAACCCCTCTTAAATATTTCTATCTATGAGAACTCGGTGCACTCTATTCAGTCTATTCACAATGATTAGCTTTGCAGAAAACAAGTAGTTAAGTACGAAAATATCACAGCATGGCGAAGCCACCAGCAGTATACCTATTTCTATATTATATAATGTTTCCTTGTCTTCTTCTCCTCGTCTTTTCAACTAATATCAAAAGAACTCGTAAATCCTAAAAATACCTCGAATTTACATTTCAGCTACGCCAGAGTCTCCTCAATAAACACAAATCACAATGACTCATTGCGTAGCTGCCGCCTCCAGCCAACGACGAGCTTTATTCTGGTTAAAATCCCGCTTTCTACCACATAAAATCCTACAATGACTGGAAGTGTTACCAACCGCATGTAATTGCAATTTGTTAAGTAGAGCTGCAACGAGGAAGCCGCACTATTTACAACCTTTTGTGTTCGCCTGACCACGACATAGATACGCGATAATAGCCTGTTTAGCTTACACCTACTACTTTTTGCACGTTCAGTTTGTCTTCCCAAACACTTGCTTTATGTTGTCAACAGTTATTTAGAGGCTGCTTTGGCAGCGTTACTTGAATAGAAGTCGTGTGTGGAGCCGAGGAATGAAAATAAAATTTAACGTATTTGCGCGGGTGTTGTACACGACTGGCGACTTGTTTCTGGAAACGCTGTTCTCCAAGAGAGAATAAGAAATAGGGGGAATTGATGCGCTTGCTTTCGAGATTTCATCAATTCAAGATTAAATATGAACAATAATAATAACAAGCAAACAGAAACAACCATATTTTCCCATCAAGATGTATTCTCCTGATGGTTTGAAACATACTTCTCCTTGACGACCTTGACATCTCCAAGAGGCTGAAATAAGACTCTTAGCCCATTGCGAAGTGAGAGCTAGTTCCTAAAATTCTCCTGAATGTTAACAGAATTTAAAATTTCATTGCCTCTTCCTGAAAATAACCTAGAATTGACCCGAACAAAAAATTCTTATAGTGAATTCCTTAAGATATACCGAATGCAACCAGAAAGAGGAAAATGTTTCGAGAGTTATCCCAATCATAAATGTGGTCCATTTCCGCTTCCTTATGTTTGTACAGGGTCAGTCTTTGACTTATACATATATTTTAATTTTTAACTGTAGATTCTTGAGGACAAAAGAAACCTCTTTCTCATTTTCCATTTTTCCGAATTCGGCTCTGTTGGACAGATATAGCCACTGGAAAAAAAATTGGGCCAAATTCGTGCCTGATACGATTTTCTGCAAAGACCTCAAAGTTCATATTTCTCGATAGGAAATACTCAAGTACCAACCGTATTTGAATAAGAATGTTACACACACGATATTTCTTAACAAAAACAATTGGTTTTTTCCGATTATATCTGCAATTAAAGAGGCATATCTCTCCCCCCAAAATAAGTTCCTTCTTCGATTTTCCTGCAGATCAGTTTGTAAACTTTAATAACTTTTTCACATTTTCCTCGATATCCCAAAAATATCTCATAAAAATTGTTTTTTGACTGTATTTATGATAAATCAACCTAACTCATAGGATTCAAGGTCAATCACCTAACGTAGCCCAACTTCTTTGAATATTTCTTGGGAAGACGATGCAAAATTTTTGATTTTCTCTTTAAACAATGGTATAACCCTGGACTTGCGAGGTAAGGGGCGCGCAAGACAAACCGTAAGATCTATGAATCGACACATCCCAAACCTTTTATTTTTCTTCTGTGTCTCGAACGTCTGTGAACTACGCAAAACGTAAATGGCGTAATCAAATATGGAGGAAATCAGTTTTAGAGCTATGTTGTTATAAAAAGGGAAAGTGATTAATTAGGTGTTTTTCTTCGATCTCATGATGATTATGTGAATTAATGTAAAATTAACCGTGCAGTGTCGAGTATAAATTTCCAAGAGGATAATGTTTAGATAGAACCACCGCCACAGATTATTTAGTGCTAAGTATTATTTTATTGTGTACCTAAAGTCTGCAAAACAGTAAAAATAGGTGGGGGAGGATGACTTTGATGCTGTCGAATATAAAAGTAAATGAACATGTGTCCGCAAATTGTTCGTTTGCGAGATAAAGAATATTGAAATATTAATTTTTTCAATGTTCTGACTCAAATCAGAGTATCAATTTCAAATCATAACGTATAGTGAACTAAGCAATAGGCTAATCAGTGATGCTGATTGACTAGAATGAGGCAATTAATCATCACGTTGGAATACATAAATTATAAGTAACTATATTCATGACATACAATAGTCGAATTTCTCAATATTATGAACATAACGTTGGAATTAACCATAAATCAACTTTTTACATTTTTGTGACGCAGAAATTATGATAATTGTGGCAATAATTCAACGCACTAATTGCTGGTTTGTGAGCCTAGATCTTTCGTAATAGCAATAATTTTCAATAGGTTTTCAATGAAGTTTTAATTTGGTTCCTATTCATTAACGATATGATCGACCAATTAAAAAAGGATATTATACCAAAGGTAATACGATAAGGCTAATGATTTTTTCAGCTATTACGATTCGAATCATATTGAAAATGCTATTTGACATCCTGCACCTCACATTTAACTGTTTTCCATGGGAATACTTGAAATGTGTTTCAAATGTTGAAAAATTATAGATGGAGAAAGGTTATTTACTATTTTATGGCGATTGTATATTTTCTTTACCATAATTTTATACTCCTATGTCACTTTCATTTTGTGATTAGCTCTATTATTGTGTTATGAAAAGATTTAAGATTCCTTGAATAACAAGTTTGTGATAACAGAGTTTTAAAAATGTATCCGGAAAAATGGGTCACTAGGAGCACTAGCGTGAGCCTAGTAGGTAGATTCGTATTTTCAAATTCAAGTCACCAAATGAAAAAGTTTTTTACATCTTATGAATGATTTAATCGTCTGTGAATTCAATTAGAAGGAAAGAATTTAGCGGCATGCAGACAATTTTTTGAAATTCCGGAAAAAATACACACTGTGCAGGAATTGAACTTGCGTCTCCTACTTTCCGGGAGTTTTTTACATCTCTGGACGATATGTAATTGTCTTTGATCCCGAATCTGTTGTTGCTACAGGAATATTCTGAATTTTATTCGATAATTCGCTAGAATTTGATATGATTCTTGATTCTGGTGACGCCAACTGAATAAATCGTCAGAATTAAAATTGGAACAAATTTTTCTTATAAACGAACTACAGCATCATTCCAGATTCCAACCTTGGTCATTTCCAACATCAAGAGTTACTATCCTAGGACGAATATTGAGGTCATCGGAATGTATTAGCACAAAAACAACAGGAAATAGGAGACTCCCATTGTTCGTAGTGCTTGGTTGCCAGCGATCTGCAATGATAGGTCTAAAACTATCCGAAATGGAGGGGATGAACCTACCGGTATCGCCGGCAGTGGGGAGTTCGGGAAGGAATAATAGATTTCTAGTCGTAACTGAGGCAGATACATGAAAGGGTGACATCTGTCAGATGTACTGGGAACTGAAGGTAATGGAAGGCTTGAGATTCGAATAATAAACCGAACCGAAGCCGACACAAGATGATAAATCATCCCCACCTCCGAAATTATCCAGAAACAACCTTCTGTATCCAGCCTTGGTAATGCCAACTTCATGAAGTGCTCACAGAAGAACATAATCGCTTATCTGTGACTCCCGAAACGAATTGGGGTCGCAAAAGTGGGGTCAGGCGAAAACAGGGGAAAACACCAACACGACGGGCCTCGAGGTGCGGGTCTGTTGGCGATATCGCTGCACACATCTCGAATTGGTTCGAGTTAACAGAGGGTGTGGAACGTTGATAAATGGGCTCATAAATTACAAAGTCGACTCCTCCCTAGAGTTGAGTGGGCAAATATCTATCACAGTTATAATTTAAAAGATCGTTTATCAAGATATTTATTACGATCATAAAGCGGCTGTCTCTCACTTCCCACACGTCCTTATGTTCCTCGGTTCGCCGACTGAAATATTGACGGAGGTACTTGGTGTTAGGGAGATTGCCGAGACCTCTTTCGGAAGGTTATCCTACATTCATCGTTGGTAATGGAATAGACTTCTCTCCCGATTCTTCTCCTGCATCGGGTTCACCGCAAAACGACTTGATTGTTTCAAGTGGAATTTTCGATATTGTCTCATGGTAACCATTCTGATCTCACTCCAATAACCGTCGTTTCGTCCATCCGTACAAAAGAAGGGTTACTCTTCAAGGTCCAATTATACCATATGAGGTTGAACTAGTTGAGTCAAAGTTAGTCTGGAAATTTAAAACGTCCCTCAAGATACTAGGAGAAAGAAACCAGGTCAACCTTATTTGGGTACCTGGCCACTCCGGAATAGCTGGCAATGAAGAGGCAGACCCTTCACCAGGCCAGAGCCATTTTGTGGCTTCCCAGCCAGTCATCAAGCGGATGCACTTAAGAATAATTGAAAACAAAAGAGAAAGCTTGCGTTCTAGCAGATCAATGGTCAAAGAGTCCAAGTTATTTCTGTTCCTTCTCGAAGAGCTGGACTGAAAAGGTCCTCTCACTCCGTAAACTGGAACTGAGCAACATGGGGAAGGCGCCAGAAGACACCTGCCGCTGCTGTCAAGAAGCCACTGAGACAGCCAAGCACTTTGGCTTGGGCTTTTCATCGGAAAAGGCTACAACCTTGGCTCCTGGTTTTTAAAGCCTGAACAGATGATGGACTTAGTCCCCAAAATGGTGATAAAATTAATTGAGACACTTTTGCTTGAGTGGTAAACACCACGGGGATGCACAATAGATCTTTAGGTCAAGGTGAATGCGAGTTCGGATGATCTTCCGCCCCTCCTCTAATCTGATCTAGAATGTGGGGTTGAACGCCCAAAAAGACGCAAAATCTCTCTTGGGAATAATCGATACAGTGACCTCCAAACTCTCTGATTGCCATTCTCTATTGAACCCTTCACTCCACCCTTCATTAGCCAAGTGAAAAAGTACTAAAAGCTGTCCATTGAGGGGTAGAGTTCCCTGGTACTTTCCACTCCAACAAAAACTACAGTCTATTAAATTCCATATTTCTCTATGCCCTGTCGCCCCTTCGTGATACTAAGCCTGTCTACCCTTGATAGTAAGCAGAGGAGAGGTTGAGATCATGCATGCAAGCTAAGGATCACTAAGACACACCTTGGATAGTTTCTGTCCAGGGATATTTCGATTGCAAGTATTTTTGCCTCAAAAATACTCGGGGGAGCCTAACTATAGTGTTCACTGTTCACTTGGTTCTTGCCCCTCTCGTGGTTTTAGAAACATCTCTTTTTTATGTTGTGGTTTTCACAAAAAGGAATATCCTGTTCCTGTAATGTTCAGAGAACATCGTGAGAACCAAGGGCAAGCAGGTAGGAATTGGTGTTCTTCTTGAATTTCTGGAGGTTATATGCCTCGGGGAACACCTCCCTAGGCAATGTGTTCCAAAGCCTCGCTGTTCGTTGGATGAACGAGTCTTTGAAGAGAGATGTTCTGCAGGTCTCCAAAGTTACCACGAAGGGGTGTGAAGACTTAACTTGACGGGTTAGTCTGGAAGAGACTGCCAGAGGGGGAACGATTGCTGATAATTCAGAAGAGCATCGCCCATGTAAAAATCTATAAAATACAGACTTTTCTACGGTTTTCCAGAGAAGTGAGCGAGCTTGTAAGCGAGGCATCACCGACGAGACGAATTGCCCTTTTTGTACGGAATCCAAGAGTTTTAGGGTGTGTTTAGGTGCAGCACTCCAAATATGGGAACAGTATTCCAGATAGATTCCTTATAGATCATAAGCAGCTGAACTGAGGTGAAATAGCTCCTGGCACGAAACAGAAAACCAAGTTTTTGGGATGCACTTTTAGCAATGGATCTCACGTGATTCTCCCAGCAAAGTTTACCTCTGACAGTAATGCCAAGCATCGAAATGGATGACTTCAATGGTATGGTCACTCCCGACAATTTTATGCTGGGCACAGTAAGATCGGCTTTTCTGGAGAAAAGACATGCTTGTGTTTTGTTTGCGTTGGTATGTATTTACTTTGAAATTTTGGTTAGTGCATTCCATTTCACAGTCTTCCTCTATAATAGCATCGTGTTAAATTTCTCATTTGAAGCAACAATGGTTCATGCAACATTGTTAGAGATCCATCTAACAGGAGTAGGAGAAGTAGCAATTATAAACCGTCTTGTGGTTCTTTAAAACTTCCACGGTTGAGGAGATAAATTATCGACCACAGAGGTCATTTCTGCCACCAACAAGCAATTTTCAAGACCACAGGGTAGTCGTTGCTTAGTTATTCTCCCTGTGGATTCACTATATTGCCAATCATCTTCTTGAGTAGGAAATAGAAAAAGACCATATCAGATACCTTCCATTTTCACTTTTTTATGTTCTCCTTCTATTTTACATGTTTTACATTATATAATTTGCTGATGATGATGGTCATGGGAATAGACATTGATTAGAACATTCTCATAGTGAGCAAGGAGACTCTGAGCAGTAATAACCTAGCCCATTACCAATTTGTGCATCGACCATATTCGAAAATCAATCGTAACTTGGGGCGGATTACATTATGACAGGAACCAACCCATAATTTTCATTAATAATAAACGTATTCATCCATTCCAACCCACGGTATAACGCCTCGACGCACAGGAGGATATAAATTACGAATGCCAGCCTTCAAAAAGCAATTTCGTCAATACAAATCCGAGATGGAGGAACGGATAGGGAGCGAAAATCAAGACAAATAGTGCCCATTTTTCGTTCAACAAGCCGTCGGATTAATTAATGTCTAGCCCCGACACGTCCAAATGTTCCACATAAATCTCCGGAGCCAATAAGTGTAAACTGGCGGACGATAAGCTGCTGAAATATATTTCTGTATTGCCAGGCTGCGCCTTTTTCATATACGCTAATCGACCTTCATTAGCATTTTGCGGTGTTGTTTATTGTCTCCTCTGGTACTGGTGGACAACTACGGATTATAATGGGGGTCATCTGACGTTAACAGCATTCTTGAATGTAATTATTATTTATGCAGACATCTTACACTGAATTTATCTGCTCTACAGGGTGTCCGCACAAACGAGCTCAACCAGATGCAACTTTTTGACTTACAGTGAGGCAAACTATACCTACTGCTCAACAAGAGTTAGGGATATCGAATTCAATCGTTTTTGAAAGTATGTAATCTTCGAGAAATTCGCTGTAAAATCATTAAAAACTCAATAACAACTTGAATCGATCCAATAAAAATCAGTATGAGACATTTCGTCAATCTGGTCGCCTTTTTTCTGAAGTTTGGTTCTTTGCATATGCTTCATGAATGTTCTTATTGTGAAATGAAGTCAGTTTATCAACAGCTTCGATTTGGAACGAGTTTTCTGAAAATGCCAAGACGTAAAATAACAAACGCTGAGACTAATAGGGCTATCGGAATGCTACAGGGTGGCCTAACTCAGGTTGTTGTAGCAGAAAGGCTCCAAGTCAGCCAAAGTGTGATATCTCGACTTTGGAATAGGTTCAGGGAGACAGGTTCCGTGTTGGAAAGACCAAGGCTATGTGGGCGACGAAAAACAACACCAGCTCAGGATCGTTTCATCACCGTTTCGGCGAGAAGAAACCCTACATCTACGTGTAGAATGCTACGGAATACTCTCCAAAATGCAGATGGGGTCCAAGTTTCCATCGAAACCATCAGACGACGTTTGAGAGAGGTGAATCTAGGTTCTAGACGTCCATTTAGACGAGTTCTATTAACACGTGACCATAAGCATCAAAGACTGGAATGGGCAAGGCAACATATCAATTGGAACGATGGCGTAGTGTCCTTTGCACTTATGAATCCAGATATGGACGATTTTCAGATTCTCGAAGAATAAGGGTATGGATCCCACGCATACCCCGTAATCGTCGCTATGTCCAAGAAGTCCATCCATTCCGAGGGGGTAGTGTTATGGTATGGGCCGGGATAAGTTTCAACGGGCGCACAGATCTATACATTTGTCCTGGGAATATGACCGCCTCACACTATAGGAAGCACGTCATTGACAATGTTGTGCCGAATTTACTCTCCTTGTAACGGATTGAGATGAGACGAGCCTTGCATAAATGTGCCGCTGGCAATTTCCTTCAATATAACACAACACAATTTCGAAGCTTGAAATAAACCTTCAGCATAAAATTAAATTAAAGCATAACAAACTAATAATCCCACTTCATACTACGTTGTAACTTCGCGCGTAGCGATTATAATCATTTTGCCCATAACTCAACATAGATCAAACTTGACGTTAAGTCATTAATCATGCAGACGATAAACATCAGAATGTTATGAAAAATAGCACGAAACAATGGCAACATTTTTATTACCATAACAAGCATAAATAATAACAGAGCCTTGTTTCTCCGATCCACGTCGACTGTAGCAGGTCAGGCAAATAAGTAATTGTTCATTCTTTATTCCACAGTTCCCTGTACAAGAACCACCGACTTAATCAGCGTAATGTCGACATTTTTAATCACTTCGTCACAGAAGATTTCCACATAGATTGAAAGGTTACAACACGAACGGTGGATTTTGGTTCGTGTTTTCTCAGACTCAGCGTGAGGTATCCACTTAATTAACAACATTCTTTCTCCATCAGGACACATTTGGGAGAAATAAATCTTTGAAAATGATATGCATGACTATTTATGCGTTCAAAAAATTTAACTAACGAGCGAGCAATCTACCCTGTAATGACAAGCGCCCACATGGGCATCATCCGCGAATCGCAACGCAAAGCAAATTTATTCTCTGCTTGTATTCAAATGGAACAGCGCTATCTGAACGATTGGGGATCACGATGAGAAAGCAAAAATAAAAATTGTTATTTCTTAGAAATCCGTAATGTATAGCAAGGTAGCAAGGAGTTGTTGTTACAAACTTGACTGGTTATTTACTTTACTGATTGCTCACCGACTATTATAAACTCAACCTTCTATATGAAAATGTATATCAAGGGAGCAAAGTGATATGATTACTAATACTAAAACATTACTGACCGACGATTATAAACTCTACTGGTTATTCAGTTACTGACTGCTTGTCTCTGTAACAAGCTGGAAAATAAGGGAGGTTCATTTCCTCTGAATAAAAGTAGGAAAGATCAACAATTGATTGGGTTTCAGAATCGAAAAACGCCTCGCTAAGCCAACAAGGTGCTCTCATTTGCCATTTTTGACTATAGGGGGAAAAACAACCCATTTCTTGAATCTACAGAGTACAGACCAATGAGAGAAATCTTGGAGGATTTGCTATTCGATCCTGTCATGTGTTTTCCAACTGCAACTTGAACTGCAATAAACGTCACCATATATTTAATTTTATGAGCTTATACTGAATTGAGGTTCACAGGACATGGTTATGGTCTCAAAAAACCAGATGAATCTCCCAAACTTGACCTTTACAATGGATGTCCCCTAAATCCGTCCGAAGGGTAATTTTAAACAGAGTACGAGAATTGTAACTGAAGGCATATGGAACAATATTGTAGTTCAAGGGTTCGATCCCATATGGTTAAAACAAATTTACCTATACAGCATTTTTGAAGGAGACAGCTCAATTCTTGTGAACAAAGGAGATGGAAATTATGTTATCCAGTTGTGACGAAGTAAGACGCAACAATGTGAAACAGTCACTTTGCGATTCTCTTTAGTAATTTTCCTATTGTTCTTGGTGCTAAAAGCAAGAGCAAAAGATTTGTTGTCATTCAAATTCAGAGCATGTTTCCTTGCAAAATCCCAGAGTCCCCGTTAAGTTCAATTTCAGCAACAATCAATTTAAGTCTAGGAAAACTTGAAAATCATCTGCATACATGTGTACTTGGCAGTAATGAATGGATTTTCGGAATTGGTGTATAAGACGAAGAGTATCGGCTCAAGAACCGAACCTTGAGGTACTCCACTCAGTACTAGTCTGGCAGTAGAAACATTATTACCCAATTTAGGGCTTTGAGAGCGACCACTGAGATAAGACTCGAATAGTTTCAGGGCCTCTACGCATACCTCACAAGATTTAAAGCAAGAAAAGTATCATGCCTGACCGTATCAAAAGCTTTACTGAAGTCGAGCAAAAGCAATTTTGATAGCTCTCGTTCAGCATTCCCATATCATCTTTGCGTCGATGAAATAGGAGTTCATATTCAAAAGCATCATTAGGTATTTCTTTCCAGGTTTATGTCCACGCACCTTTCGATCGCAAGTTTTATTGACTGAAAGAAACTCAAGAAAAGGCCTAACTTGGGCATCCCTATCCTAGACAACAGATGAAGAAAACGTAGAGACTTAATCGTCAACGATGTCTCAGTTGAATACAACAAGACGCTCCCTAGAAAATAACATACACAAAGGACCACGTGGAAAGCCAATCATTATTCTTCATTGTTGCCGCTTTCACACAACCTCCTAGCCTGATGAATTTCTACAGCAGGCAGACAAAAGCAACGGACGACACGGTGCCCGCAAGCCATCATTCAATAGCCCGAAATTTACATAAAATTCAATATCAATGTTAATGAACACACAATACTGCACCTCTGATTGATATCGCACGTCCGGATGGTAATGTCAAACGATCGATCACCCGTTTCACGGCCTCCGTTGACTGGTTATCTGACCAAGTCTGACAAGCCCGACATCCAGCTTTGCGCGACTCTCCATGGCTACTCTTTGTCCGTTATATTAATTTATTAGGAAATCTCCGGATCGGGACAAAGATAAATGACCGGACGGACAAGCCGATAATCAAACATTTTGACGTATTGACAACGCATGGTTTTCATCTAGACAGAGATTTATGTAGATGGATTGCTGTAATTAGCTTGTTATTCAATTCATAACTCTCGTTGCACTGAACAGATGCAGTTGTATCGGTTACTGAAACGTAGAAGGTTCCAGTTGTTTGTTTTATTTTCCATGTTATGGTTACTCTATTTTCACTAGGATGTGAGAAGTGACTTCCAACTTTCAAGCTATCATATGTGTGATAAATATCTGCAGAAAAAGATGAAACCAAAAAGGAGAAGTGCAGGTCTATCTTTAGAACCTACTCGCCATCGTAGGAGGTCTCAGATTCACACGATTCAAAAAAGAAAACTGATCCCTGGTGACGATTCAGTCCTTTCTTGGCAATACCTTTGCAAAAAACCCTTAAATCTTCTCTCAAAACAACTGTCAACCCATAAATCAGTCAATATATCCGAAAACCCTGAATTCACTAATAGCATTGAGTTTAAATATACATGTATATTTAAACTCAATGCTTATAGTGATGATTTTCTCGATTCGACATAAGTTCATACATTACTGCAGTAGTAACCTTATTAAAACCAAAATGTTGAAATTATGTGATTATGTGGCACTGATGACGGCATAACAAGCCAGAAACCGGTCTGTCACCACTCTCCTCCGATGGCAACACGATCCAGCGGATCACATTTGAATTAGATCCGCAGTAGTCCAACTCTCTCATTTATTATGTAGGTCCTAACGGAAGAGAATTTTTCAACTGATTTCGTCGAATAAAATGAAAAATATCTAGAAAACGACGCGTTTTATGCACAAAACTAAGGAATACTTTTATTTTCCGAATTGATCGTCCCTTTCAAAAATATCACATGTTTATCCATTTCGAAAAGTCTTTCACTAATTTTTCGTGGATTTAAGAAAATGCACCATAACTAGAGTAATATCTTCATCAAAATTCAGTTCAGTTGGAATAACGGTGTGTTTTCAAAGATTTTCAACACCCTGTATTCGTCAAACAAAGCCGAATTTAAAAAAAAATGGTAAAAGAGAAAAAGGTTTCATTTGATGATAGGAATTTACAGTTCAGAAACACACAAAGCGATTTTGCTGTGGCAGATATGGTCAATTTTTTGCCTTATTGAAGGTAGTATAGGCTAATATGAAGAGAGTCTTTTATTTTTATCTATTGCTCACCCTGATATTTCCCTCTAAATCCCGACTTCAAAACGTCAAAACTACCATTCCAAACTGAAACTTTGAAAAACGTTTATGATTAGTTCACATAAATAATGAACATAATTATCCAGATTCTAGAATATTTCAGAAGAACTCCACTCCAAATTACATAAATTCCAAATTAGTAACTGTTCAACATGTGGTTTCCCACAGCCGGAGATCCATCCTGCGTCTATTTTCGAAGAAGCTCTGCTTCTTCTTCGAGCCAGCATCCAGTGCTCCTCCGGTAGGCAGGCGCTGAGAGGCGGCAATCTTCAAAGGACCGATGATGGCTACAAGTGCCTTCGGTAATAAATCGGACCAGTCGCGGCGTAGATGGTGCGCTATTCATAAAAGTCGCCGCTATCGCATTAATTATAAACCTGCTGTTCAGCCCGTTGCCGTTGGACACTAGAATCGGACTGTTTGCATATGACTGTCATAAATATCTGTCAGTGTAGCTTCCATCTCTCTCTTCTGTCGAGAAACGAGTCCGCTTTTCGCAAACGGAAACTCAGATGTACCGGGTGGATTCAGAAATAGAGCTTTCGACACCAGGAGTGATTCGTCCGTATAGGTTTTGGACGAAACTTTA
The DNA here is from genome assembly GCA_910592335.1 of Adalia bipunctata. Lineage (NCBI taxonomy): Eukaryota > Metazoa > Arthropoda > Insecta > Coleoptera > Coccinellidae > Adalia > Adalia bipunctata. Next base: position 5,889,202 of record OU342955.1, on the reverse strand, counting down.
GGTCGGTTGCGAAAAACTATGTACATTGATTCAACCCCTCGGAACAGATGCCCCTCGAGACTTGAATGAACCTACACAAAGACTGGGACAGCTCCAAGATGTGTATAAAATACCAAACTGATCCAATCTCTCAAGCTGGTGTTTATAAAAGGTTTTCCAATAAGAGGTGATATTTCGAATATCCCACTATTTCGGTAGATGTCACTTTTGAAGCTGTCATTTTTCGACATTTGATAAGTAGAAACTACGGTCATTAACAAAAATGGAACGATACACGCTTCAACAGCGTATTGAAATTATTAAAAGTCACTATAAAAATGGTGAAAATGTGGCAGAGACGGTTCGTAAAACTCGATCATTTTTGAGTTAGTGATGTGAAGAATAGAACCCATGCACGTCGTCGCTCAAGAACAGCCGAGAATATTGCTGCTGTAGCCGAAAGTGTTGAAGAAAACCCAGGTTTGTCCATTCCGCGTCGTTCCTTGGAATTAGGCATTCCACAAACGTCATTACACCGTATTTTGCATAAACATTTAGGTCTTAAGGTGGATTTATACAGCAACTAAAATAAAATAAGAACTAAAATAAAATAAAATAAGAATGTTCACTTCATGCATTTCAATGACAGCGTTTATACAGGAAATAAGCTAAAATAAGGAATAAGAATTAGAATAAGAGATGGTCAACTTTTATCTTTTTCGCTTATTTTATTTGGAAAATGATAGTGCGCATGACCCAAATCCACTCCCCAATCTTTTCCGTATTGACACTTCTGACAAGTTCTAGTTTTCTAACCTATAACTTAATGAATATTTTTTTAAATCATTGTTGATAATTATATTTAATATGGATGACCAGGAAATCATGATGGGAGCGATGTTGTTATTGATGACAAGTACCTACTGCGATTATCGCCTTGAATAAAAGGCGGAAGTATTGTCAAAAAATCTGCGATTTGATTGGTTCATTCTTATTTCTTATTTTATTCCAGTGATCTCTATAAACCTATGTTGTCTGCTCTTATTTCTTATTTTATTTTATTTTAGTTCTTATTTTATTTTAGTTGCTGTATAAATCCACCTTTAAGGCTTATAAAGTTATCTAAACTTTCAAAAAGACGGCGCTATTTGTCACACAAGCAACGAAACCATGTATCTTTCACGTGTATAAGGTTTCCAGACCTAATTATCTCTCGAAGAGGTCTACGCCGGCGCCAAGAGCCCAGCGTCGATTCAAGACCTCAAATATGTAATTCGTGAGGCTATCGAGGACATAGGGCAGCCACTTGGTTATGGAAAACTGTTAGGGCAACACCATTAGTTCCGTAATGTATGAAATTCCAAGGGAAGTCTCTTTGGAGCGCTGGTAATGCTATGGTTGAGATTCTCCGGACAGTTATGTGGATATAGTGGTTTTGTCGTTGATTAGTGACAGGACTTCTATCGCTCCTTGGTCACTTTGCAAAACACCAACTTTATTAATCACGAAACTACGAGCATGGCCTTCTTCAATTAGGGCCACAATTCTCGAACGCTCAATCTCACTTATCACTCTACGCTTCATGCCGGCAGTCGAAATCCTTAAATTCGCACTAAAATGGGATCTAAATCTTGCAAAAAAATTGTCACGATTAAGAAATACATATGAACATTTGTGAACAAAGAACCAGTCAAAATTTTTGACCGGTATCTCCGAACTTTAACACAACATAAAACTGTCAATCTCCATAGCGTTGAAACGAAAGTAAAGTGATTAAATTCGAACAGGTAAATAAAGTTGCCTCAATGACAAGGAAATATGAGAAATTCAATTTGACGCGAAGCTGTTGAAAAATTTTATAGTCTTCAAGACAGGGTCAACTTTTGGTCCTGAGGGTGAAAACTTTCGTTCGTAGCGAATCAAAGTAAAAGGCCTCCCTTTGAAAATTCAACTTGGGGAAGGAATTCTTGTTGTGTTTTCATTCTCAACAATTTTATCAGAAAGGAGACAAATGCTCAATTAGGCTTCATATGAAATTCAAATTCAGTGTTCTCGATAAATGCTATCAATTTTTATTATGATAAGAAATATCCGCTACAACAATGCCGAAAGCTATGGGACTTGAACTATTTCTTCAAGTTGAAAAAACTGTTTAATATGATTATGCATGGGAGAAACCTTTTTAGTTCCATAATAATTCACAGGGTGGTTCATCCTTGATTCCAAAGAGATTATCAATTGAAATGATGAAGCTAAATATCTCATCCGTTCGACTGAGAGAATCAGAAATTTTCTGAATTGAATGAAGACAATAAGATACAAAATTTCATAGGCAGCAGGCGAAAAAAGTATTATTCAAATTAGAAATATGTTCAAGATATCAGATTAGAAAAATGCAAATGTGCCAGGAAAGGGTACAAATCTAGTCAAGTGATAGTCGTGCTGATGTTGTACTTAATAGATTCAGTATTATAATAAATTCTGGTGTGCTTTCAGTAGATAATAAAAGCGTGACTTCAGACTTGTGCTTTCGTTTATCTGGAGGTGGGGCTGTCTTGTTGAGTGGGCAGGCATCGACCAGTGACGTTCCAGACAAAGATGGCGGCACTTTCAATGACCCGCACTTCCTGAGGCGGTGCAATCATGAGAACTTCATCAGTGCATCCGTACATAAACAATTCAATACTCTTCGACAATATCGAATATTGAAAATTAGATTCTTCATAAAGGTTTTCCATTACAATGAAAAATATATCTTCCGAAAGTATAAGCCAACCTATTAATTCAACATGAAAATGAATTTGAAGAAAAACTTACGCAACGACTTGGATAGAAATAAATTCGGATGGCCTGATTTGGTTCGAAACTTTTTCTTTTCTTGTATTTTCCTCGTAAATCGTTTTGAGATAAAAAATAAAATGTAAATCATTACGAGAAACGGCATTTTATTTCAGAACTGAGTTACATTTTATCCTTTTATTTCAAAACTGTACATCTTACGAGAAAAATACAAGCGATGAAAAAGTTTCTAACCAAATCAAGCTATCCGAATTTAGTTTTATCCAAGTCCTTTCGTGAGTTTTGCTTTAGATTTAGTTAACAGAAATGATAGGGGTGGTCTAGTTCAACCCCCACTCATTCTAAAAATATGCAAAAATATCAAGAAAGTGTGTTTCCATGAAAGTAATACTTCCATCAAATATCATCATTCTACCGCTTTTCGTTTTTAAGATACAAAATAAAACATCATTTTTCCGCCATCTTTGAACCGCGATATCTCCCAAACGTTTGACTTTTGACCCAACATTCATTTAACAAACTACCCTTTATTTTGAACGAGGAATCACCCTTGGACATCAATTCAGAAACACCCTGTATATATCTTATCAACAAATCATTTTTTCGGACTGCAACAAATGACTCAGGTTGAAAAAATCTAGAGGATAATAAGAGATTAAAAAAATCTCCTAATGACCATTCCAACTGATAATCATAAAAATTACCTCCTACCGACAGATAGTAATCTTTCACCACTAGCCAAAGAATATTATGGGATCATTTCTAGGAAGGGAGAATGAATGTCTGAATACGTTATTGTTGAACAATAACGTAACATGATATATTTGCAAAAGTAATAATCACCTACTCATACATCAATAGAAAAGGCTCAGCAGAAATTACAAATCCGATTAGTATGACTGACAAACTACCGTCTTAGTTTCGCGAGACAATAGACCTAAGACGGCATCAACTGTGCTGCAGATTGTAAATTTGTACTCCTAAATAGAAGGTTACCACAAGACCATTTCCGAAATGGTTTAAAACCCAACAAATATAAGAAGGATACGGTTTGCCAATAAGATTGTTTGGAAAATATTGTGTACTTTTCTTAAATCATCTTTCGCCTTTTATTCATTGTTATGTTTTTTCATTTTGAAGGAATTGTAAATTATTCAGTTTGAAAATTTTTATCTTCATTTCAACTGTGTTTGTGTTATCAATGCATTTTATCTGCATGAAAGTTTGCTCAGTCTAGGGATAGAAAGAATATTGTCCTTCAAATAAAAAGAACTCTCCTTACTTTTATTATGAGAGGTTAATTATGTATCTTTCAGTTTAGGCCATCTTCATTCAGAAACTCAGCTCCTGGCGATGAAATTTGGACTCAGATGGTTGTTCTCATTACCCCTGTCATATTTGATTTCTTTCATTGTTAAATTTTCATAATTTGTGAACATTATTGTCTTCATCTGTAAGACATTGTACCATGTGGCAATGGCCTAGTTGGCGAGACACGATAATTAAAAAAAAGGCACAACTCAGTAAAGTAGGTATAGCACAATATAGTTAGTTCAGATTTTCAACTGAAACTCTACCCATTCATGCTGGTGTTCCACAGGGATCTATTCTGGCACCGACACTGTTTCTGCTTCACGTCAACGATTTGCTGGAGGTACATTGACCATTAATTCTTTTAGACATTGTTAGAACTTCAGAAATATCTTCCAATATCAACCCGAAAACTGCTGGCAATATGGAACTGCTAGAACTGGCGAATCATTTCATTTCAATAAATATTCCGGTCAACTCTTTTCTGGGAAAGAGGATATGCTGTTTTCTCAGAGGCAAGGATGGCTCGTTAATTCATCGACTACTTGCCAGTCACTCTTTTTAAATTACTCCATTTTATTCGCGGGCACGGCGCCATGATTGATGCCGGCAATTTATCATAATTTCTTCGGCTCCCTCCTGACGTTCTCCCGGTTTCCTACGAAATTACTCGAAAGCCATCAAATTAGATTCGCCGAATATAAATTCACGTTCTTAACACGTAATTTATTATGGCGGAAGATAATGTCATGCAATAATGGGAAATATGACCATTTCCATAATTCAATCGTGCGAATTGAACTTTCGAACGAGATATACCGATCGTTCAGTGAAATTCAAGGTCAAGTAGGCAGTAGACTATTCAGAGTAGATATTCTGTATTTGTAGGTAGGTCTCGACTTGTACAAAGATTTTTGAAATCTTTGGAGTTCGCACTGATCAGATTTTGTTCAATCTCTTCCTGCCCAATGAAAATGATTGACCCCCATGCCAACCCCACCCCCCTGTATCAGCCAGTGTAATTAGATGAAAAAGCAAATCTTCTTTGCAAATAAAATACATTGATAAATCAAGAGGACTAAAAACATTAACTAGAAATACGTTAAAACGAAATTCGTTCAACATGAATGAACACAACACTGAACAAAAGAGGAAAGCTAATGTAAGAAAAATGCTAACTCTCGAAGCTTATCTACATCCTTCTTATATTTGTTGGGTATTATACCATTTCGGACATGGTCTTGTGGTTTCCTCCTATTTAGGGGTACAAATTTACAACCCTCCAGCACAGTTGATGCCATTTTAGGTACAATGTCTTGCGTAACTAAGACGGTAGTTTGTCAGTCATACTAATCGGATTTATAACTTGTGCTAAGCATTTTCTATTGACGTATGAATAGGTGATTATTACTTTGGTAAATAGGTACCTACATTTTGTTTTGCATTCGACAATAAGTTATTTAAACATTTTTCTTCTTAGAAATGATGTGATAATATTCTTCGGCTAGAGGTGCAGGTTATTATTTGTCGATATTTCTGTTGAAATTTAGTCGTTATGGAAATTTGTTAAATCTCCTATTATCATCTGAAGATTTGTGCAACCTGAGTCATTTGTTTTGGTACCAAAAAACGAACTGCTGATAAGAAATGTATACCTGCAACATTCATGTTCTCTGTTTCTTGCCTTTATAATAATTTCTTGGGAGCGCAAAAAATATTATCAATACTATGCCTCTATTGAATTCACATATTCATAAAATTTCACGAAATGATGCGATGATGATGATTTTGACAAAAATTTTCATTATTCTTATCTTCTAGTGAAGTCAAGGAATCTCTCAAAAAATCTTATGTAGATTTACTCGTATTCTCATTAGACACATATTAATAACGAGAAAGCAAATTAGTAACTTCAACTTGAGACCATCTGCTGAGAATCAAATCAGAAGGAAGTATCCATTTCAGGTCATTAGCGGTAATCAGAGCAACTTTATGAAATATTTCAATCTGGAGACTTTCATTAATCTCTATAGAACTTGAAACAGATAATGATTTAAGGGCCGATTGCACCGTAGACAAAACTGTAGATTAAATCCAAAACCTCGATTAGTGTCTATTGATTTTCATAGAGACTAATCGAGGTTTAAGATTTAATCTACAGTTTTGTCTACGGTGCAATCGGCCCTTACATAATTTAGAACACAGAAATAAATTGCGTTATCGTATTTTTTAATTTCCCATCTAGATAGGTATATCAATTTTAGCGGAATAATAAGTAAGTAGTTTTTTTATGAAATGACTCGGCATGAATTCTGTAGTTCTAAGAAAACAAAACACTTCTATACAAACCGATGGCTATTCCCTCCTGAACTAAAACGCCCAAAAAACAGAAATCCAGCCCATAAACTATGACTTCTTCATTAATTCTCCTACCGTCTCGGCCATTTCAAAGAACGGCTTGACCAATAAATTCCCATAATAATTTTTGTGAGACCGTGTGAGAATACCGCTCGCCATAAATCGGTCAAAAGGGGTACACCTGAATGAAATTTCTTTCGGTAAACAGTGGATGGAACCGTTCAAATATTTATATACCGCGGTGACATTGTATAAGCAGAAGTAAATTATAGAGGGTCCCTTTTTATACGTGAAACCAGTAGCTGCTATCCATCAGGTAGAAGAAGTTAAGTAGAAGCTTTTGGATTGTTTGAGATTCCAATATTCGGGGCTATGTGGTATTATTGAGATAAACTGCAGGATATATTAGAGGTGGATGTGGAGATATTTTATCTAGATTAGGAAGAATTATTTAAGAATTTTAAAAGCCAGTCTTATCCTTCTTCTTTCTCAAACACGAATTGAGGCTCAATCGCTGGGTGCGGTCTATTTTAACGATTTTTTTCAATGCTGATGAATTTGAAAAATGAACGACATTTCAAATGATCTATTGGCATTAGTTCCTGTGTTATTTGAACCTTTATGCCTTTAGAGCTAAATCCTTGTGTAAAATACGCCATGTTGTGGACCCACTAAGTCCAACTTGCTGTGAACGGCGTATGATGGACATTTCAGGGTCTCCAGCAACACTTTCACGAACCAAATCAATATTTTTTTGTGAACGATCGCTGTATTTTTCACTTTTTTGGCCTTCCACCGAACCAGTCTCTTGGAATTTTTTAATAATTCGACCGATAGTGCTTTCAGATGGAGGATTATGTAAACCATGAAATTCACGTAATTTTCTGAAAACATGCTCTTCACAGAACGCTGATTTTCATAAAATAATTCAACAATTTGAACGCGTTGTTGCATCGTGTACGGAGCCATTTTCATAAATGTCATACATCACACTTCTTAAATGTCCAAATACCCAGACCCAGACGAATTCAGTGCGCCATCTATATTTTATTTATTCTCAAAAAACCGCACAATTTGAAACATCCTTCATTTTTTTTGTTCTAGAATAGGGAATCTTACATCAGACACCCAGTCTTTCTGGGTAGTGTCGGATTCTTACCGACTAAACACCTCTCCTGCGGTTGGTTCCGGGCATAAGCCTATAAACCTTCCATCATCTTATCTGTTATTTTCTCTTTCGCATTCTTTTATGCTGAGTGTTTGTGTACATCCTTCAACTGGATATCTCTTACTAAGTGTGTTTTATATCTTCATTCTTGCAATTGGTCTCTAGGTCTTTTGCGGTAAATTCTCGCTGTTTTTTCATCTTCAGCGGGGTCATAGTCAACTAACCTTCTAAGGTCGTCATTTGGATGTTCACTAGCTCTTTCATAGGCTTTTGCAGCTTTTCGTTTGATGAATGTAGTAATGGACTCCCAGTTTATCTCTTTTCGGATTTGTTCATTCATAACAAACCAGGAGACGTCTAATGCCCATCTCAGGAATTTGTTTTCTGTACTTTGTATCCTCTTTATATGGGTTCTCGCGGCATAGCCCCATGCTGTTGATCCATATGTTAGCTGCGGTCTAGCGACTGCTTTTATGATCCTCAATTTCATGTTTCTGTTCATTTGGCTTCTTCTGCCTATAATCGGGTATAGTCTTTTCATTGCTACATTCGTTTTATCCACTGCATACTTAATGTGCTGTTTCCACGTTAGTCCTTTGTCTAATATTACTCCTAGGTCTTTAGCTTCATTCTTCCATTCAATTTCGTTATTGTCTATGGATATCTTCGATTCCATCTTCAGTCTTCTCTTTTGAAGGAGTATTGCTTGACTCTTTTCTCCATTGATTTTGATTTTCCATCTGTTACACCATTCACTGATATCATCTGCAGCTTCTTGAAGTCTCTTGTGAATTATTTTTGTATTTGTGTGCCTTATTGCTATGCCCGTATCGTCTGCTTATAGAGCAAGCCTATATGTATATGAATGGTTCAATGCTACTGGCAAGATTAGTTCAGGAATCGAACCTCCGTAAGTCCGCCTTTGATCGGTGATTGTAATTTCCGTAGTTGTAATACTTCCACCGATCTGATCAAAATTTAAATTTCATTGGTGACGTGAACATATGCAGAGTTTCAGAGAAGTTGTGCCTAAGAGTTTTTTTTATCAGAATTATATCTGCGTTGTTAACATTTAGTCCCAAATTTAGATTGAGTAATTATTCTGTGTTTTGATGATGATTCAAGTATCCAGATTATTATTTTATGATTTTTTTTAAACATCATCAGATAAAACTAGAAATATCTCGAAAACGACGTGATTTATTCAGAAGACCCAGAAAAACTTTTGTTTTCCAATTTGGGCGTCTGTTCAAAAAAGGATCACCGGTATTTGCATTGATATTCAGTTCACTGCTGTGGATCGATTAATTATTTTAGACAATGGCATAAAGAGTATACCGCATAATGAATTCAACGGTGGATAGTTGAAAAACGAGGAATACAGTCCATTGAAGCGATGATACGTGATTGACCACTTTTTTCAAACGGACATCCTGAGTCTCATAAACTTCACAAACGTCCTCTTAATCCTTATATTCACCGAGCTCGTTTAAAATCGAAGTAGCAACAGATGTTCTCGAACAAATGTCCTTCCTCTGCGGTTTGTTCAATATGCAAAATAGGCCTTATCTCGGCATGTCGTGATTGACGAGTAACTGACAGTTCTTGAGGTTAGTGACGAAGTAAATCCTAATAAAGAGACAGAGAAGAGCGGCATTTGCCCGATTTGAACCGGCGATATCTTATCAAGGAATTTAAAAATAATTACACGACCAACGAGCTGCCTGCAACATGCCTGTCCATCAATGTTCATCGTTACGAGTCGGTAGGCCTCTCATTCGAAGATAGCGGTCAGCTCAAGAATGCGAAAGGAATATCAAATCATAGTCTGCCGGAATGCTTGAGCCTTTTTATCGCCATTCCGTTTTCGTAATGGCATGTCCTTTATTCGAAGTGGTCCACATATGGGCCGATAACTTCGATACGCTGCCACGAATAATTGAAATCGAGGTGATGCATGACACCGACGGGCTTCCATATATCACCAATTAGTTCGCGAAGAACTTCATCAACGGATCCCTCCGCCGACTCTGGCTTTTTCTGAGATTACTGAGCTCAAGTCTCTGGGAAAACGCGAACCAAAAATGGCATCGGGACCGGATGGAGTCCCATACTTTCTATTGAAGGAATGTGCGTTCATTTTCTCCTAACCAGAGGCTGCAATCTATAGGCCAAAGTTCAGTTTATAGTCAGGTTGTTACATGACCTCAAAGTCTATCATGCCTCCATACGCCTTAAGGCTGCAGAGCTCCAATAAAAACCAGTATCTGAGAGAGCATCAAGGAGGTTGAATCCTCGTTCCTTCTGTATTTCTTTTGTCCAAGGCTTTCTGTGCGCAGGCTTGCAACGGCGAGGCATTCTGTAACCAGGTGAACAGGAGAGTGTTCACAGAATTTGCACTGGTCAGATTGTTCATCAGAGTTCGTGCCACTGTGACCAATTAAACATGTTTAGCACAGTATGTGTCTGATGCTCTGGAGTCTGGATGAGTCCTCCCAGGTAGATACCATAGGTATTTATGGACTTTTCTAAGGCCTTCGACCGAGTGAACCATGTTATCCTTTTGAGAAAGCTTTTCTTCTTCGGGTTGACTGGCAACTTCGCTTTCTGGAGTCTTACATTTCTAATAGAGTGCAGTGGGTTTAGTAACTTGATTACAGATCTTTTGAGGTCGTGGCATCATCAGGTGTTCTGCAGGGGTCCACACTGGGACTGGGAATGTAATGTAAAATAGATTTCAAATACATAGTGGATTACTAACGGTGTGGGTATCGGGTATCGAACAAAAGTCAAAACCTAAAAGTATATTCGTATGTCTTGATCGTTCTATTTATTTTGGATTCCACACCGTCCACAAGGTCTCATAGATACCCAAAATAATTGCAAAATAGAGCAATGACAATTTATCACTCTCAAAAAGAAAATGACTCTTTACGACTGCCTGCTGTTTTCGTTACTAGTTTTTTCCTATCAGTAGATGTATCCTGTGAGTCTCCATGAAATACAACGTTTTATCGATTTCAAAAGGCGTGCAGCTTATTGGATTCATCCACCGCATAAAGAAATAACAATGCTTGTCATTTCACGAAACATCAACTATTAACATTTCAGTCATTTCACTCTTGTAATTCCATGTCGATTTAACATATTAATCACATTCCCGTTCGAGGAATGGTGTTACGTGCTGAGAATAATAAGCGACTCTGTCCGATTCGAAGGACCATAAGACAGTCTTGTGATACATTGAAAATCTCTGGTGATAAATAATTGCAAGAGCTCCGTAATGGCAGGTAGATTCGTGAGATATATGAACATTTTTGGTGTTGTCGCCATTGGGACAAAAAACCTGAGGCGTTTGTAATCTGAGTCTAGCAGACAGGATATTTTGATACTTATTATTGGTATGGTATATTCGTATTCACAATACGAATGTTCGAAAATAAGAATTGCATCCACATTTCATTTCGATGTCGTCAGGCCCCTATTGTTTTGGTCTAGACTCAGAACGCTGATGATAATTCTAATATCAATCCACCACTATATCCGGTTATCTGAAAAATTTTGAAAGCGATACCTGTCTTCGGAGAACTAATAGAAACAATTGTTCATCCTTTCCAAGGTTTCATCCCACAAACTAATACTACAACATAATAATTGTCAATTCTTTCGAAAAGTAGGAGCAGCTTTTCGAAATTAAAAGTGAACACGGCTATGAGAGACACTTTTGACTGACGTATTGAATTGAAATTAATGTAAAATGAATACTTAATACTACATGATCTGTGGCAATGTTTCTATCAAAACAATATCGTCTTGGAATTTTGTAAACTCGACACTACACGGTTATTATCACATTAATTCACTTTCACTGAGAATATTTTCACATCAACTGTTCGCATTCTTCTCTGTGAATAACAAATCGACAAATCTCTATCAAGCCGCTATATGCATTCTTCGTTCAACAATCACAGACCCACTGTTCGGTCTATGGAACAACGGTTCGTCTTGCGCACCGTTATAGGCGACTGAAATTAAGATCGTACCGCTCTATCGGCGAGAATCAGAACTACTCCTTCGGCATTTCCAGAGACTAGACGCCATCAGTCAAAAGTAAAGAAACAAAACTAGTGCCTTTGCGTTAGTTCATCCGTTAATGATGGAAGACGTATTGCTTCCTTGTTTAAATAGAAAATAAACACAATCTGGCGTCGTCTTCTCGAAAGCTCTATGACAACTCTGTCATAGAAGATGTGTTGGGTTAGGTCATTGACCTCGAATCCTATGACCTAGGTTAATGGAGTTATGTTCGATTAGTGTAAAACCAATTTCTTATTTTAGTGGGATAAATATGGCTTTTCAATTGCAGAAATAATCTGATGAACTAAGGACGATATAAACCACACGAAATCAATGAGAAATAAGATGAAACTCAGCACCAAATAATCTGTGTTTCTATCTGAACAATATCCTTGTGGAATTGGAAATTTTTGGGATATCGAGGATAATATGAACAAGTTATTAGTTTTCGCAAACTTATCTTCAGAAAATCGAAGAAGGAACTTATTTTGGTCGGAGAAATATGGCTTTTTAATGATTTAATTACAGATATACCTACTCGGACAAAACTAAGTGTTTTTGATAAGATAAGATGAAAAAAGTTTCTTTTGACCTCAAGAATCTTCAGTTGAAATATATGTAAAAGTCAAAGACTCACCCTGTATACGTGAAATATTTCGAGTATTAACAGAGAAAGAAGTTTCTTCAACATTCTCCAGGTCCGTGAAATTGAATTCACATAATATTTTCTCAAATTCATTATTTTCCCGAAGTAAATGAACATTTTGATGAATAAGTAATTAATCTCCATGTAGACAGGACAACGTAGCGTATTCATCTGACAGGAAAAGACTATAACCTAACATTTTCAAAATATTAGGCAATCCAACGACCTGTCAAATATTTTTTTGAGGTTAGCTGGTGGTCAAACAATGGGAATCCAGCTTTGATCATGTAGTCGTTAAAACCGTTTATTTGCTTGAAAAATTGTTTTATGTGGAAATTTTTTTGGTATTTCTAGTCAATCTTACTCTAAGGAATATCAGACCAGTGAAAATTATTTAAATTAAGTGCATTTTCAATAAAAAAATGGCATAAATGTGTGCCAGAGTTGGATGTGCCTGTCGTTCAAATTGAGAGGATTTTCTTGAATATTTTGGAACACTCAGCATGTGTAACTTGGTGTATTATACACATATTAAGTGACTTAGCAGGAAACAAAGGGAAATTTGGTCAGCAGTCATCAATACTTGACAATATCGATGATAAGAAACTAAAGTGAATATTTCTTCGTAGACACTGAAATAAGCAGTATTCAGTTCATGTAAAATGTAAAACTGATGAATATTTGAATTTAAAAGGATGAAGAAGTTACAGGTACAGTGCTCTGATGAATATTTCTTCTCCAATACTTTCTCTTCAATCTCTTCGGGCTCCCAATACTAAAAGTTGTGATCATATGATTGAGTGGAATTTTCTTCGTCAGTGTTGCTTCAGGATATTTTTTGATATTTCAAATAATAAAAACTCACTTGTTCACTCATGAAATGCCTAAGATAATAATATTCCTCATATTTACTCCAAGGCAGCGACCTGTCAAATATTTTTTTGAGGTTAGTTGGTGGAAAAAACACGTGGTTTGGATTGCCTAATAGACGGTGAAATGTGTCAGAATGTCATGGCCAACCCGTTTACTTTATTAAAGTGAATATGTGTTCTGTTCGTCCAAAGTTTTCCCTACGTTGCATCGTGAAACGAATTCATCTCGCCACCGAAATCGTCAATCCGTTCATTCCGCAATAATCCAATCCCGGCGATAACCATCTGCTCCTGCCACCCATTCAACGTCCTCCAAGTGAACGCCTCGACATTCGTCTCTCTATTTAGTAAATGGTTTTCTGTCTCAGCACGACACGAGAGGACTATAGATATTAGTTTGAAAGTGACAATCAACAGTTTGTCACTTACCGCGATGCGACCCGGGGAACGCACCAACTGAAATGGTGTATATCTGTCCGACACACTCGGATCGTTTATCATTTCCTACGCCATCTCTTGTTCCTCGGTTTGTCGTGCTGTGAGCGAAGAGAGGAGCGAGGCCCCTTTCAGCCCCCACGTGTTTCGAAGGGGCCACATACAAGGAAAATTTCTCGTTCAATGAATACCCGCTGAGACGGTTTTCGCATCGAGTGTCTACCTAGAGACGCTGGATGTGAAGACGTTTCTCCACTACCGACGTGCTGGGTTGTAATCTGAATTGAATAGTTCATCAGGATCCAATTTATCTCCTCCTTTTGTCTACGTGGATGATTTAGAGGCAGCGATTATCAACAACGGGTTATTTGGTGCTATGAATATTCAACTCGAAGGGTCTGGAAATGAAGCTCAACTAGTACGATAACCCTATGGAGCCTTGATTGTTTATGTTTGATTCATTGCTGTCAAATGAACATTCTTAGCGTCACTATTCTTCAACAAGATTGATTTCCATCCAATGACCCAACTCCACCTCTGTCCACCTTCCCGTTTAAGGCTTCTCCATTTACTACCTCCAGATTTCCCTTCTTCGTTTTTTAAAAACCAATCAAATTAAAGATTTTTCTTCTTCGTTTTTACAAACCAGAGCTGGAAGCAGAGCAACATGATTCATTCGCCCTTTTCAACTCAATTGTGGTCCTTTAGTCACAGCCCTCTTCCCAACAAAACCAGACTAGACGAGAAAGGATCCCATCAAGAGGGATCGAAGGTAAAGCAGTCACGATAACGTGGATGTTACAGCTCAACCCCGATGGTAATAAATCTACGGGATTAAGAAACCATTGTCCGTATTTTATTTATTATAACCATTAACACTAGTAATAATGCATTTGTTATACTTCAGAGGAACATATTTTATCGAACTGTCGGCGGTAGCACATGTGTGCTCACCGGCGAAGCTGCTTGTGTCGTGGTGGGTTGATATTTTGTGCAGGGACGGACTGCAGCGTGATGGCAGCTGCTGAAATGCTCTCTAGAATACGTTGAGATGGGTCTGAACATAAAAATGTGCAGGTGAAATGGAGAATCCCTTTCTTTTTGGAAAGGAACATTTATACCAAAAAGGTTAATTTTTGTGGAGAAAACGATTCTTTTCACTTGATATTTTCATGTGAAGAACCTTCAACAACCTGATCAAATAAATATCATATCAGTAAAGAAAATAAATATATTCAAACTTGTCAGTACCTTCTCATTTTTTGAAATGCTGCATATAAAAAAATTGAATGGAAACAAAACCAGATGTAATGATGCTTCCCTCAAGATGACGTTAATGAGACTAGTAACAAAACAAATACTAACCACGTTCTAAATATCAAGCACTCTGTCAACAACTTATCAGATACCTACCTACCTCAAAGTGGGCAAAATTATCCAAAACAACTCGATTACATTATATCTAGAAATTAATTCACCAAAAGCGAAGAAAACTGAAACACGCATGAATAAACGTGATGATTGTTAACCTAGAGACCATTATCGTTGAGAAAAATGTAGCATGTTCGGGAATAGGTGTTCCACAGGGTTCAGTGTCTGAGCCGATTTGTTCCTTAAACTCGAGATTTGCCACTGCTGGAAAATGAATATTGATGCTTTAACACCTAAGCATTCGGCTGCAGGTATTCAATCCTACTAATCCGAATGTGTGCTACTGTTGAGTTTAATCGGCAGAACAAACTTTGGCTGTGGTATCCTTCTTTGAGGGGGACAAAGAAGGAAACGAGTATGTTGCGACTTAAAAAATAGAATGGAGCACTCATTTGAATATAAATATATAAGGTTTCCAAGGAATATTTCACCAAGAAGAGTGGGCAACTGATGTAGTTGGTAATTGCAACTCGGAAACTAAGTTCAATTTTTATTTTATATATTTCGTTTGTAATGGATTTTTGAGCACATATTCTATCCAACGTAAAATGCAAATCGTTTATCGCTTCGACCTTTATCGCTACAACATTTGTCGCTACAAACTTTATCGCTAGAAACTTTATCGCTACAAACTTTATCGCTACAAACCTTATCGCTACAAACATTATCGCTACAAACTTTATCGCTACAACCTTTATCGTTACCACATTTGTCAAGCATGTTGGGGAACTTCCATTTCTATCGTTGTTGAAAGTCGTACAAATCCATCTCTGTTTTCTTGGGATATAATCTGCAACTGCGACCGAGAGGAACAGAAGCTGCGGCCCCACGATTAATGTTGTGCGGCCTACCTTTTCCAGCCCGTCTGCCTATCTAGCCCGTAAATCAAGGTCTGAAGGAACACTTCCTCGCCCCTGTCATTTGTTCCACGGATGTCATTTATTCAACGCCTCTGTATGTGTGTACGAATATTTGATTTATTCATTCGAAGGCATTAACATCGTCGGACTAGTCGACGGGGACCCGAGGATCTGGCTGTACAGGGCTTCTGTTCAAGACTACACCTTCGCGCACCTGAATAAATAACGCAGACATAGGTTGGGACATGAGTGTTTCTTTTATTGGAAGTCGACTTATAGCCAACAATTCGGCTTATCTGCTGGCCTTTCTGGCTTGAATATTTCATTGTGTGAATTGTTGCAGTATCACTTCGTTCTGTGAATTTTATGAGCTTATTAATATTAAACGATTTTCGCGAATTTTTTTAAAATACTTCCCGGGGTCGAAGAAAGTCGAGGGAGGCACCGAAATTTCCGCCGTTTCTTCCCCTTTCCGACGCCCCAAAAAATTGTATCAAAGAGAAGAAATTGGAGTGCCCGCAAGACATCCTTTAACTTCAATTTAAAACAAAATCAAGCTTTTAGGTGAAAAATTTAGGGCGTGAAAATGAAAGGCACTTTTTGAATGGTGCCGAAGCCGTCGGCCAGAGTATAACGGCCCCTTAATAGATAGAACTAT
Organism: Adalia bipunctata; assembly: GCA_910592335.1. NCBI lineage: Eukaryota > Metazoa > Arthropoda > Insecta > Coleoptera > Coccinellidae > Adalia > Adalia bipunctata. The sequence continues at coordinate 5,872,608 of OU342955.1, read as the reverse complement.
TTTCTCAACATCTTCATTTCGACGGTGAAGCTGCAGCAGACGGTGTCTATCCAGAAAAACGGTGAAGAGAGAGAGCATCACCGATATCAATAAATTCAAATGCTGCAAAAATATCCCCCCGTTATGAAGTCCTCCACATACATCTTCCACATTATGTTTCCCGAGAAGATATCTTCTCGGTTCTCCTCCGTCGTTCCTTACGCCGATATATTACGAGTCTCGCCCGACAACTTGATTTATTTTTTCATTTCGGCCGATTTGATTTGTGGAAACGACCGGGGCCTGTCGGTCCTACGACCGTATAACTTGATATAGAGGCTGATAAATTAAAAACGCGCACACGAGATTTCCCCCCGTCCCCCGCGCCTCCTAATCCGAGTTATGAAATCGAAACAGTGCCATAAACATCGGAAAACAATAATTCTGCCGTCCCTCGGGCAGATTCCTTCACTTCTCCGCCGCCATAAAAATAATTCATTCGTTAATGTCGCTAAAATATAGCAGCGACATGCATTTCGACGGCGTAATCGTAAAAATAAGGGCCAGTAATAAAAGCCATATTGATAAATGGTCTGCAATTTTCCGCTTTTGATTTACTGCCGCCAGTGAGGGCTGCCAAAGGACGTCGTCTGTTTCCCCTCGAAAAGCCATTCACTTCCGGATTGGTTTTTATACGTAATTGTTTCTCCCGGCGACAATGATCAGAAATGATTTATGCATGAGTAACACGAAAGGTTCCTCGGTGATAATAATGATAAGGACTGAACGAGAATGAATTCGCTATCACAAGAACGCCTATATCTCTTGAACCGATTGAGAAAAAAATCAAAATTTGATCATAGTTAGCTCTGTTATGAACGTCAGAAACATGTGGAACATTTACTTCATAGATATTCCAATTCTCTGTCGCAAAATGTCAAGCGAAGTGAAAACACGAGAATTTATAGTGAAACTTTTTCAAAATAATCAAAAAAGGAGCTTCAAAAGAATCGCAAAAGAGGCTCGCGTTCTTCCGGAAACGGTATCAAGAGTTGTAAAGCGCTTCAACGAAGATCTTACAATTAACCGCAAGGAAGGAACCGGGAGGAAAAAGGGGTTTCATAGCCCAAAAAAAGTGAAGAAAGCCATCAGCCTTTTTCAGAAGAATCCTAACCTTTCAGGATGGAAAGTGGCCCAAATAGTGGGTTGTTCGCAGTCATCCGTTCAGAAAATCAAGTCGAGTTGAGGCCTGTAGGCTTAGAACATACAAAGTGCAGAAAGTGCCAGACAGGAACGCTGTGAAGAATCAAGAAGCGAAATCGAGAGCAAAGAAATTAAAAAAAGATTTCTTGAAAATTTTTTTCTGTTGCGTGATGGACGACGAAATCTATGTCTTGGCTAATTTCTCGCAACTTCCTGGTCAGGAATTTTATACTGCAGATTCTCGTGGAAATGTTGACGAACAATTTCGCGTGAAGAAACAAGCAAAGTTTCCTAAAAAATTCCTGGTTTGGCAAGCAATTTGCACTTGTGGGAAAAGGAGCAAATTTTTCTTTGGCCAAGGCTCTGTTGACTCGAAGATATATAGATCGAGGAATGCTTGAAGAAGCGACTTTTACCATTTTTACGTGAGCACGATGTGTCAACAATCTTTTGGCCAGATGTAGCTTCATGCCACTACAGCAAGGACACCAAGGAATGGTACGAAGCTAATGAGGTGGTTTTTGTCCCAAAAGAGGCCAATCCACCAAATTGCCCAGAACTTAGGCCAATCGAAAGATATTGGGCCCTGGTAAAAGAGAATTGAAGTAAGGCCTCCGTTCTCATTACTTGTATGCTGATTGTTTCCGCTGAAATATCGTTCCAACATTTTTTTTGTGTTTCATCAATATTTTTATATTTTCCTTTCATTGTGTGCCTACTTCATGATTCTTGCGATTTTCATCTGGATTGACCTCGGCGAGACTATATAGCGTTGTTACGGCACCGTGTCACCCTTGGTCAGTCTACTGGGAGTTTGCAGACTTACTGGGGTCACTACGTCAAGTGTAGGTTACAGTCTCGCGGAGAAGTCTGTGTTTCCTAGGAAAATGACCAAATTTCTACTTAAATATCTCGAGAAAAAAACAACTGAATTTTGGGGTATGGTAAGATGGAAAAGAAATATCTAGAATTTTACGCAGAATTCGAGAGCATAATGATTAATGAAAAATATAGGGTACTAATTAGAAATTTAGATCTTGTTTTCGTATAGACTTCCTGTTACCCTGTACACGCAGATATCTTCAGGAGACATAGAGAAACAGAAACCTTCATGTTGTCGTGTAAAACATTCTTTTCTTATCAGTACAGATTGAGAAATACTGAGGGGGCACTGCCAGATCCAGACAGTTTTTCAGCGGCAAGAATTTTTTCGGGGGGAGGGGGGGCATGAATGGATAGAAATTTTTACCAACATTATAGAAGTTAAATACTTAAAATGAAATTTTCTTATTGAAAATATTAGGGATCGATTGAACTAGATACTAATAAAATAATTTATGTCAATTTCGATGTCCAAGGGGGGGGCATACGTTAACAAGGGGGAACGTTCTAGGAAGAGACCTAAACTACTGCGAACACCTCCTACAGACCAAATTAAGACACAAACACACTGGATGTCAATACGACAAAACATAAACAGGCGGCGGTCTTGTTGCCATCGTACCGGGTAAATTATCGACAATAAGGGTCAATTAAAACGAATGAAACAATGGAACGAGGTGGTGATAACAATATTAGCGAGTGGCAGGCCGAGACAATGTGTAATTACGGAACGCAGCAGTTTGACAGGCAACACGCAAAGGAAATATTAACAGTCCTCGTTTGTCACGGAAAATGCATTAAAGGAGACCATTCATTCTGGGTCCTTTCCTGTGGAAGAATTATGGTGGAGTGGCGTATTCTTATTGAGGGACGAATTGTGTTTTCCGTTGAATTAGTTTCGTGTCGGTTGCGTTCGAAGATATACAGGGTAGGGTGATTTAAAAGCTTGCTGGTGTTCAAGTTCAACGAAGCTTTGTTCTCGGTGATCGAATCGATATTTCTTCCATTTCTCATTATGTCTTCATCGCTTTTCTTATCATTCTTCTCTATTTTGCTTCGTCCGATATGATCCAGAGAGCACTGTTATATGCTTTTCTATCCAGTTCCACATACCAGCATTGAATCTAAAGGGTTTTCCATTAAGAGGTGTTATTTTGAATTGACCGCTATTTCGGTAGATAATAGTTATTTATGATATGAGTGTTAAAAGTGACGTTTTATTATGTGAGTAAAAAAGTTTGTGAAATGAGCGGAGCGAATCGAACAATTTCACGAACAAAATAAAATCACTTTCAACACAAATACCATACAATGTTTTTTGTACAACTGCCCTATTTTGATAATGAAATGGGCGAATTTGCAATGACAATAAACTTCAAAATGCATTTTAATATTCAAATAATCAAAAGGTTGTTGTGAATGGCAAACGTTGCCAACGTTATGATTACTAACAAATGAGAAGAGACGCTGTCATTGAATTTCGTTACTGTCCAATTTTCGTCTTGGGTATTTAACTGCTTAATATGTTTGTCGAGAGTCCAATTATTAACAAAAGTGACGATTTGGTTGTTCCTGTGGATATTGAAGAGTCTGCAAGAAGAGCAAGTCTGGAACTCCTACCTAAAAAGCTGTTCAGAAGTACGATATTGCATATAACAATTTCCTGGCCTGGAGTAAATTGAAAATGTAGAAGGGAACTTCAGTGAATCTGTTTTCCTGGCATACTTAGAGGAAAAATCAAAAATATGGAGTTCATCAACTTTGTGGAGCAAATTTTCAATGATAAAGTCAAGCATCCTTGTTAAAAATGGTGCGGATGATAGTGAATATTTTAAGGTAAAAGCATATTTAAAACGGAAAAGTGAAGGATATCGTCCCAAAAAATCGAAAATTCTCACTCGTGAACAAGTTGAAAAGTTTATAAATGGGGCACCAGATTAGAAATACTTTATGGATAAGGTTGCAACTATTTTCGGATTATTATGGAGCCTGTCGGCGTGGAAGACATCGAAATAACAAATACATCATTGGTTATACAACTTCCAAACACAAAAACGAAAGTCAGTCGTTCTTTCAGTACCTATTATTGGGAAGTATGTTGACTATTTTCATAAGTACTTTGCACTGCGCCCTTCTGTCATCAAACATCGTCGTTTTTTCCTGAAATACATGAATAATAAATGCACTGCCAATCCAGTTGGTATCAATACATTTGGGAAAATTCCATCTATTGTTGCCGAATTCCTCAAACTGCCAGAACCAATATACAGGATACTGTTTTCGAAGATCCTCAGCTTCATTGCTAGCAGAATCAGGACCAAATATTACGGATATAAAAAAACATGGTGGATGGAAGTCTACGACGGTAGCCGAGGGCTATGTTGATCATTCCATTGAATATAGAAATGTCATTGCTGAAAAAATTCTCCCAACCTCAACAGTTTTTGGATCATCATCCAATATTGTACTTCCGGTTTCTACAAGTACTGATGGTGCTGAGGATTCTAATAATGTGTTGCGAAGCTCCCTAACGTCACAGGGCATTAATGTTAGTAATTGTTCTAGTTTTACGATTAATATTAATGTTTATAAGTAATGATTGTTAATAATATTGATAATAAAAATTTGCAATTGCTGAATTTTTTCATCTGATTTCATCATAAGAAGATGGAGTGCTAAAAATATTTTTAACACGCTTCCGAGTCTATTCCTCGTCGCTCTTTCGACTGAGGCATTCCACAAACGTCATTACACCGTATTTTACATAAAGATTTGGGTCTAAAGGCTTATACAGTTCAGTTAACACAAGAAATCAAGCCGCTCGATCATCTACAACGTTGTGTCTTAGCTGATTGGGTCTTTTTCTTTGTCTTTCAATGCAGTTTTTACTAATTCACAAAACTCGCATAAAAGAATTTTCCATTATCTCTGAAATGAACTCAAAAGATTGATCTACTTCCACCATGTGGGCCGACCAGCCCTATATTCAGTACCTTTGTGCTTTCTGATGAAAAAAGATTACCTGCCAATGTATTCGGTTACTTGTCGGTGCTGTCTTTGTTGTGAGGTCCCCTGCCTTCTTTATCGACGCCATAGATGAGTGAGTGTTTCCTTCTACATTCAACACAATTCTTCACGCTTTGGTAGATGAAATCTGGGACAGGTACCCATTGTTGAGGTTAGATAAATGATGGACGTGTACAAGGAAGCAAAACAATATTCTTTGTTAGTGTTAATTTACTATTTGCCATGGGTCTTTTATGTTTTCTAACCGGTCTATCAAAGTCTGTAACGTACAGCTGTCACTTCAGTGGCGTAGTTTGTGTGAACATGAATGAAATCGATATTTAGTTTGGTCGAATTGAAACAGCAGCTGTTTATGGTAGTATTGTGTTACGTAGACTGAAATTAGTTATTTGGGTTAGGATCACAATTTTATATTGGGTATTGCTGGAGGTTTTAAATGTCCGAAAGAACTGTGCACGCATTTTGATAATAAAATGATTGGCAAGCGTTGTGCGTTTGAAGACGATTCATGGTTAAATTATAGACCTCACTGAAGATGTTTGGCATGTGACACAAAACACGAAACGTGCGTGAGCTGTCGCCAAAAAAACAGTTAAAAAATCACCCGCTACTATCAAATATCAAATTATGAAAGCTCAAAAGCTTTTCATGGCAGTATCCTCACCCTTCAGGTCCTAGATGGCGACAACTCATACCTATAGTCCGTTCAAATATAAGAAGGAGCTTTGTAAACAAACAGAATCGTCTGGTTTAGCACAATAAAGCTCCTATTGGTCAAACGGTCATAACGACGCTCCCTTTTAACGCCCTAAGAGACTACCAGGATCGTACTCGGAACGGACTGTGAATGGTACTGGATAGAAATGATTCAATAATTTGAGGCAGCAATTCCCACAATAGAACTTTTTTCCTCAGAAACTCTAGTGCAAAATTTCTGTTATGATTTGCAACTGTAATAAACATTTTATATCCGACGTACCCTATTTTTATATTATCATCTACTAAATATGTAATTTCTTTTTCGGATGCTCGAGATCGCGGCAAGGTTATTCCAGGAAACACCAGATTTGGGTCCTTTTCCCTAATGGGTGAAAGCCATCTTGATTTGCATAAATATCGAAGTTTTCAATTGACCAGACTCTTAAAGATCTCTGTTCAAATTTATAATGGTCATTTACTTGTAATATCGTCGTTCTAAGATGCAAATTGCCTAACTCACAAAATGACAGTTTTGCAGGAGAGCTAAAAAACGTTGTAAATTTGAATTTTAATTAGAAGCAAACCAAATTCAAATATGTTTCAACATTTCTTGTCTTTCATATGAACTTATTACTTACATTATATGTAACTTTATTGAACTTTTCAATTTTTTTCACTATTAAATGGATGTAGGCAATTTGGATTATATATATTTTGACTATATTCTTTCTATGGAATTATGGCGCGTAAACGTTAAAGTTGGGACCTGGGCCGATGTCAGATCATTGGTTTGTGCGTTTGTCACTAGAAGGTACTAAAACCTTGGTTTTCATCAAAAATGGACTTGGGCAATTTGCATCTTAGAACGACGATATGCGAAATATATTTAATTTCGGTCCAAAATTTCATATTATTTTGTACGAAACTCTTTGTCGGCTGCTCAAGATTCCGACAAGGTAATTCCAGGATGCACCAGATTTGGGTCCTTTCCCTTAATGGGTTAAAGCCATCTTGATTTGCATAAATATCGAAGTTTTCAATTGACAAGACTATAGTTAAAATACCTAGAGCTACTGTGAAGGTCTAGCTGTTCAAAGTGTTTATAGATTTTGTTGTGAAAAGTGTATTGTGTTGGAAATTTTTTTGACAAAGTGTATATAGTGTTTATAGAACAATGTCGAATTCGGAAACGGATACTGCATATGAGGGTGATATGTGGGGACCAACACGAAAAAGGTCCAAAAGGTCGCATTTCTCTGCTGAAGAGAAAGAGATAATTTTGAACATTTTTCGAAAAGAATTGAAAGATCATCCTGATTAATCGAAAAGAGACTTAGTAAGAATTGTTTCAAAATCCTCAGGGGTGAGTGATTCAGCTGTATTCAGAATTCTCAGAGAATATGAAAAGAATAAAACATTGACGTCACCTAAGAGGAGAGCCCAGTCGTTAAAAATAATCGATTCGGTTGACGATTTCGATATGAACCTTATCAGAAGAATTGTCCACGGTTTTTTTTTTCTGGAATGAAATCCCAACGATTTCTAAAGTTCTAGAAATCGTGAATGATGACGACAGTTTGCCAAATTTCAAAAGAACAACGTTCTATAAATTATTGAAAAAAATGGAATTCAAGTTCAGTTAAAACTGAACGATTGTGTGAAATCTCCTCGATTCGACTCTGGACGGAAAGAAACTTCACGAATGCCCTCCTACCGCTGCGCCCAACATGTTATTATTGCTCCTTCTTACATTTGAACAGAGTATAGATCCAACTCAGGATTCCGCCCTTGCTTAGAGTGATCGCAAAAGAATTATACCTACCAAAGATTTCCCAATGAAGCCAACGAATCTCATGGAGTAGATAAAAAACGCGAACAGTTCCTCAATAAACCGGTCGCTTCCGCACAAAAACAAACTCCATCAATCATAATGAAACCTTTAATTGTACAGTCCATGAAATTAATTTTTCATGATTTGTGACGCCTTTCGTGACAACGCCAAAACATCGCTCTTAATACCCTCCGAAATAATTTAGCGGCTTTGTCACACGAAAACTTCGATTAGTAACGCGAAGACAACGCCGGTAACTCCATTATTCGATTTGTCACAGTTTTCCATGATGGATCTCTTTGAATTGTTCCCGTCAGTGTGGGGTCGCAGTCGTTCTGGAAAGGTTGGATTTCCAGCTGTCCCTTGATGGCATATTTTTGGGCGATCATAATGACGTAATCAATTTTGGGGTTGATGAAGCAACGAGTCGCTGTTGAGCCGGTCTTTTCTCCGTGTGAAGTATAATATTTCACTTCAGTGTAGCATGTCTAGGTATACTCTGTTCAAATGTAAGAAGGAGCAATAATAACATGTTTGGCGCAGCGGTAGGAGGGCCTTCGTAAAGTTTCTTTCCGTCCAGAGTCGAATCGAGGAGATTTCACACAATCGTTCAGTTTTAACTGAACTTGAATTCCATTTTTTTCAATGATTTATAGAACGTTGTTCTTTTGAAATTTGGCAAACTGTCGTTATCATTCACGATTTCTAGAACTTTAGAAATCGTTGGGATTTCATTCCGGAAAAAAAAACCGTGGACAATTCTTCTGATGAGGTTCATATCGAAATCGTCAACCGAATCGATTATTTTTAACGACTGGGCTCTCCTCTCAGCTGGTGGCGTCAATGTTTTATTCTCTTCATATTCTCTGAGAATTCTGAATACAGCTGAATCACTCACCCCTGAAGATTTTGAAACAATTCCTACCAAGTCTCTTTTCGATAAATCAGGATGTTCTTCCAATTCTTTTCGAAAAATGTTCAAAATTATCTCTTTCTCTTCAGCAGAGAAATGCGACCTTTTGGACCTTTTTCGTGGTGGTCTCCACATATTACCCTCAGATGCAGTATCCGTTTCCGAATTCGACATTGTTCTATAAACACTATGCACGCTTCGTCAAAAGATTTTCCAACACAATACACTTTTCACAACAAAATCTATAAACACTTTGAACAGCTAGACCTTCACAGTAGCTCTAGGTATTTTAACTGGTCTTGTCAATTGAAAACTTCGATATTTATGCAAATCAAGATGGCTTTCACCCATTAGGGAAAAGGACCCAAATCTGGTGTTTCCCGGAATTACTTTGTCGTAATATTGCAAGATTACGACCCAAATCTCTAAAACTCTGGTGTTTCCTGGAATAACCTTGCCGCAATCTCGAGCATCCGAAAAAGAAATTATTTAGTAGATAATATAAAAACAAAACAAAATAAAAAAATAGGGTACTTCAGATATAAAATGTTTATGACAGTTGCAAATCATAACAGAAATTTGCACTAGAGTTTCTGAGGAAATAAGTTCTAATGTGGGAATTGCTGACTCAAATTATTGAATCATTTCTATCCAGTACCATCCACAGTCCGAGTACGATCCTGGCAGTCTCTTAGGGCGGTCGAAGAAAGAGAAGTTATCACCGTTTGACCAATAGGAGCTTTATTGTGCGCAAACCAGACGATTCTGTTTGTTTGGAAAGCTCCTCCTTATATTATTTGAACGGACTATAATAGATCAAATGAATACAAACATTGAGTTTATCGAGGAATCGGAATTGAACCTCTTCTTGTTTGCCGGCAACACTCAGAATCTGGACCAAAAACATTTGCTTATAAGTTGCTCTTGGGTGATCAAGAAACCTATGCTTTATTACAGATATTCATTCTATTCATATTCCTTTCTCAGCAACATCACTTTAACGTGATAAATTGCGAGCCTTCTAAAGTACAGCAAGCGACTATCATGGGACAACAATTTGTATCCATTCTCCCTCAATTATACTGATATCTCGACTACGCAAACATTGTCGACGGATTGCTCCATTAGCAGAGCCTCTTGGAACAACAAAGGTTGCCAGCAGCCAGCCAATCACCTTTGTTTTCCCTCTGTTCAGCATATTCGCTGCTTCTCTATTTCTGCTTCGCGCCAAGTCGTCAGAGAAACAAACAGTGGTGGTACATTTAGTGGCTGTGTATTTACTGCAGATTTAATTAACGATGGAAACGATTATGGGAGTTTGTTCCTATTCCGCCCACTTAACACTATGGTCTCCGGGATGTTGAAGGTTCTGGATCTCCGAGGTGATAATTGAAATCGATTAGAATGGGACAAATGGAAAGAATGGATGAGAAACAGATAGTTTGAAACGGCAGATTCTGAGATATTTGATTCAAAGGAGTTCAGTGTTCATTTTACACAAATTTAAGGAATTATCAAAAAATGGTTATCGTCCGTTAAGGGGACCTGGTACACGTCCGAGCTCGCGAGCTCCCTTCAAAAATTGGACATTTTATTTCCATGATATCTCAGTTCGTGTGCGGCGTAGACCAACAATTTTTTTTATTAAAGCTTAAACATTTCTCTAGAATGTGTATTACTCGCTTTTCTGTTTTTCTTCGTATATTAGGAAAAAAACCTGGTGAGCTCTAATTTAATGAAAATCTGGACAAACGATTTCATTTCCATGATATCTCTGTCCATTCTCGGGATAAATGTATGAAATTTTTAGATTACATGCGAAATAATATATTCCTGAATGTGTATTGATCAGTTTTTCTGTTTATTGCCCCCTCGATTTTGAAATGAATTATAAAGTAGGAATTTTATTGGTCATATTTTCAACCAGGTTTTTTTCCTAAATTACGCAAAAAAACATTCTGTAAAATATTCTTTCGCATGTATACTGAAAATTTCATACATTTATCCCGAAAATTGACAGAGATATCATGGAAATAAAATCGTTTGTCCAGATTTTCATGAAATTACAGCTCACCAGGTTTTTTTCCTAATATACGGAGAAAAACAGAAAAGTGAGTAATACCCATTCTAGAGAAATAATTAAGCTTTAATTAAAAAAAAAAGTTGTTGGTCTACGCCGCATACGAAATGAGATATCATGGAAATAAAAATTGGTGAAAATCAAGATGAGGGAAATGGTCAGATTAAATAAATTACCTATTTTGCAGATTTCAAATTGACCTATACATAATGCATCCAGAATAAGCTATTACTCATGAAATAGTCTTATCAAATACCATTCGAGCATTTGATTTTTCCTGTGAAAAAATCGAAAAAACACGTAGCTAAGTAATATTTAAAAAAAAGCATTCGTGCAGGTGCAAAAATCCTCGTCTTCGACTCGGATTTTTGTTGCCACCAGCACTCATGCTTCTTGTTAAAATATTACTTAGCAACGTGTTTTTTCGATTTTTTTCGGAAAAATTGAATGCCCTTATGATATTACCCACGAATATTTCACTGACATAACCTACCATTTTGTTCTGGTTGATAAAGCTTGTGTAACCGTTTTACCCACTGTGAATAAAGAAATCGTTAACCATTCTCTGTGTTTTAAAATTTTACAGAGATAAATTTAAACGTCTTCAGTCGATATATGTTGTTTCTGGACCTTTTCACGCTGATACCGAGTACCGATATATCAGGTGTTCGTAAAATATAAGCAGTACCGAAAAGGAGTAAAAAATATCTTCATTACATTCCAAAAGCATCAGAGTGGTCATTTAAAATCCGCTCCTATGAGCCGCAGTGCCAGTTTAAGGTGCTTTCGGGCCCTGGGCGCAGGAGATTTACGGGCCCACTGAACTGAAATTTTTGTTGAGCCCAGGCCCTTCCGGGCCCCTTCGGGCCCCGTGCCACTAGGCGCCCAGTGGATAAACCGGCACTGATGAGCCGTATGTTCTTTTATCCGCAACACCTAGTCTTAACGCCGCTATTTATCGCTTGTTTCAGCACTCCAAACTTACTGCTCGAAAAACCCAATAATTTTCCCCATACATGCAATATACCAGCATAATTTACTCCGCCACATAACTCAACCAAGAGCTTTTTATTGGCTCGCAAGCCAAACCGAGAAAGTTGCAATGTATCAGGACCCGATCAGATGTTATAAATCGACGTAATAACGGAAATAAAATGCAACTACACAAACTTGCATCGTTATTCAAACGATCTGCAGTAATTTATCTCGATTTCTCATGTTATACAATAAATTATTATTTTCCATGCCGCGATATTTAATACGGTAATAAAGTATTTTTAGATCCACACCGTGTACCAAAGGTAATGTATGTGTATAAGTTTATTCGAAGAGCATAATTTTCAACCGGTTTGCGAGTCTGGGCAGCCATAAATATGAATTATGCTAAGGTGCACTGTCGTAAATTAATACCTCCATAATAATATATCATGCACAATTATTTCGTTATTCTTTTCTGATAAACGTCATGTAGTCCCCACCTTTTAATCCATTGCCTCGTTCAGTAAGGTGTTGCTGCTGCGGTAGTCACCGTAGAAGCGGATATTTAATGAGCAAGAGTGTTTTCCGGTAACTTCAGTTTTACTTCATCAGGCTACTTCGCCAACGAAGATTTATTCCATGCCGGCGAGGACAATTTATGGACATACTGTATGGGTTTGATATTAAACCGAGGAAAATGAGTTTTTCACATACCGAGCATCTCTGTTATGATGCGATCATTTTTGCTGTGGTAATACTAAACTTTGAAATGAACTTCCCATTAGATCTAGCTCATAACATCTGTGACATGAAAAATTGGTAGAGCTCTTGACCATTTTATTGTGATTTGATCCATTTTATAGGTAGATGCGCATTCAAGAAACTAACAGAAATATATTAACAGCTGATAAAATTGACAGCGGTTGTCAAAGCAATTGTTCAGCAATTTTCTGTCAGTAATTCGGTAGCAATTTATATGGTTCTGCTTGATCGATCTGGGCAAATTCTAAAGGGTGTTTTAAATTGCGCAGTTTTTTCAGAATAAATAAAAGACATAATTTGCATTCATTAAAAAAAATTATTGGTAATTGAAGTAAGTAGGTACTTATCAGTTATGACATTTATAAACGAAAAATAATATCTGCCAAATGGCCTCCTGTTGCAGCTGAACAGACGTCCACTGTTTTGTTAAAATTTTCGATGACATTTTGAGGCTCTTTCTCACTAATGACACGAATAATTTCTTCCTTTAGTTCAGGAATCGATTGTGGATTGTATAGACCTGGCTTACATAACCCCAAAGAAAATGGTCCAACGGTGTCAAATCACATTATCTTGCTGGCCAATTGACATCACGTTTCTGGAGATTATTCGTCCAGGAAAAATCAGCTGGTTTGTTCATTGATGAAATTGACAAATGAACGACGTTTTAAATGATCTAATGGCTTTAGTTCCTTATATGTCCTCAGAGCTAATTCCTTGTGTAAAATACGCCATGTTGTGGACCCACTAAGTCCAACTTGTTGTGAACGTCGTCTACTGGACATTTCACTGTCTCAAGCAACACTTTTACGAACCAAATCAATATTTTGTTGTGAACGACCGCTACGACTGTATTTTTCACTTTTTTGGTCTTCCACCGAACCGGTCTCTTGAAATTTTTTAATAATTCGACCAATAGTGCTTTCAGATGGACGATTATGTAAACCATAAAATTTACGTGATTTTCTAACACTTTTCACAGAACGCTGATTTTCATAAAATAATTCAACAATCTGAACGCTTTGTTGTATCGTGTACGAAGCCATTTTTATAAATGTCATTCATCACACTTCTTAAATGTCGAAATACAGAGACGAATTCAGTGCGCCATCTAATTTAATTTATTCTTGAAAAAACGTGCAATTTGAAACACACTATACATGTAGCAGATTGAATATGTCATTCTCTATCTGAATGCAAAGGTTCATCTCGATCGAATCAGTAGTTTTGAAATTATCATGAAAATTTTTCCGTATCATGTTTGCGGACGATCAGTCGGTCAGACTCAGAAAATACAGAGATCTTGGAGAAATTATATAGCCCTGGTTCTCATAGAAGTTGCGCTAAAAAAATAAGGAAGAAATTTTTTTATGAAAATTGTACACAAAAAAGTTTTCGCCCAACGTGGGGCTCGAACCCACGACCCTGAGATTAAGAGTCTCATGCTCTACCGACTGAGCTAGCCGGGCTTGGTAACTTGGAGACATACAGCGGTTTATGAACCGGCCCAACGAGCGAATATTTTTCAATGCAATTTTATAAACCTAATTTTCAGTAATCGTAGCAATAATTCACTAAAGCAGGTTGGAAAAAACAATATTGCCTGTCTGAAATACACAATAAGATAATTCATCATAACAGTATTTTTTCTACGAAATATTTTCTTTTTCCTTCCAGCTTGTCAAACATTGTGTTAATAATTTTAAAACACAAATTTTTCATGCTTGAAATATTTAAAACACAAGGAATATGGAGGGGGATCAGCGGGGGTTCTCTTGCAAAAGTTTACATTAAACCCATGTCCCATATAGTCATTTTAAATGTTGATTGGGGCTCATAACGTTTTTGGCTGCAAATGCCAAAAAACCAAATGATTTTTGATTGCCACAACAATTTAGTATTAGGTATAGGTATCACTTTTTCATGTTTCTTTTTCTATTCTTTTTCTTTTTTTTCGTAGTGGCACATGGAGGGCATATGTAATGCCAACAAGCTGAATTCTGAAGATTTTTTGTTGTTGTCTGATGAAGGGGTCTGATCTAGTCTCCGAAACGTTACCTTTACAAGTTCTTCATTGGTATTGTTCCAATATTATTTGTTATCCAACATTGTTTCAAGAAAATTGAAACTGCACAAGTAGTGTATCCACAACTTTTAAGGCGGGAGCGATTTCCACAACAGAACCATTTTTTATTAAACGTGTTTCAGATAAAAGAAGATGAAACACGAAATATTTTCTGGATATTTAGTATCGGCTGTTTTCATCTTTATTTAGGTGCGAAAAGAGCCCCTTATTTGTTGTATTGCTTTGTTTAGTGTGTCAGCTTTTGACGTGGCTAAAAAAGAATATTTCGTATATTATGGTGTCCTTTTCCACTGTGGAAACACTCCCAGAATGACATAATGAAGACATAACATCAGTTGTGGGTTGTGGCTGTCTAACATTTCTGAGCATTATTGCCATAAAATAGTCTCAACGTAATAGCGTCGGAACTCGTTGAAGTACTCAGCCCGGTGTAAATGTGTGCGTTCGAGGGACGGTAATATGTTTCTATTACCACGGTGCAAACAATAACCCCAACGATGTATCAGGGGGAAAGCTGTTTCTTTCCCGAGAAATTGCCCTTCATATAAATATATTGAAGTCGTAAATTTTCTTGTTGCGATTCAGCATAAATAAACCGTTTATTCCGAGCAGTTATTTCCCTTTGATGGTAGTTTTACGTGGGTTGTTGAGGAAGGGGGCTAAAATGGGGAGTTTGACAAGATGATCTGCAGCTATCTACATATTTTATGGCATAAGGCTGACAAAAGTTTATACGGAATTGTTGGAGAAGACGTAAATGCCATCGTTATGTCGTATATCGTCCTATATTTGCAGTTATGTCTACATATAAAAAAATTATATAACAATAAATGGTACGAATTCATGGAGGATATAAAACAGGATTATATTGTTTCCATATCAGTAAGTTTTGGAGTATGTAAGGTTTCAAAAACCAAAGCTTTGCTCTACCAAAGACTGACATGGAATGCCCACTTGGACAAAGAGCATAAAAGGGGCTGCTGTGGTACTTGGTAAAAATTTTGCGATTCAACCATGCATGTTCATGGTGTCAAAATCATGATCAACAATGACAAAAAGGGAAATTTCAATAAAAACAACATCTTTCTTTATGTTTTATTGTTTGCTCTAGTTTCAAGATTTGAACATTATAACATAAGAAAATGAAAGGGAACTATCTCCTCTATGTGATCTCTTGACATAAGCTCGGTCATCACTTGCTTGAATAAGAAATAAAGCATTTGGAGGAGTTTCAGTCATGCATATTATCTATTCGTTCAAAACTTGACTACATTGGAAATGTAAGCCCTAGTGATCTTAACTATTGAAATCAATTTCTCAATATAATTTTATAAAAACCTAATCGTCGCTAATAAACACAAACAGATGGAAATTATTCACTATAATCAATAATAATTAGAAATCTAGTGCAACTTAAACAGACCAATAATAAATCAAGGTATATCCTTATGGAACGAACTGTTATCTGAAATAAGAAAATTTCTTCCAATTTATATTATATCCAAAAGATGAAGATCGAAAAAATAATATCAAATCAGATTATAGGCGAAAATACATGGTACACTTTTCAGGGGCTCATTATAGTCGTAATATGTAAGTATACAGGGTTAGTCTATAACTTGTACATATATCTGAACTGTAGAATCTTCTCATCAAACTAAACTCTTTTTTTCCTATATACCATTCAGGGTGTCGAAAATCCATGAAAAAAACACTTTTCTGTCCACATTTTCGGAATCGTCATTTCAAACGAACTGGATTTTAGTGGGGTATTACCCCTATTCATGGTGGATATCCCTCAATCAAAACTCATTCAATATTTTTCCTGGTATAAAAGTTACAGCGTAGTCGATTCATAAATCCACGCAAAAATACTTCAAGCCACTTGTGAAAGATAAACGGTTCATATTTTCGAAAAAATCAATTATTTTAGAAAATGAAAGTATTTTTATGCTTTTTCAATAAAACGCGTCGTTTTCGAATTACTGCTAATTGTATACGATAAAATTTGAGGAAAAAATCATGAATGTCAAGAATAATCTGGATGCTTCCCTGGATTCAATATCATCGAATAATTACATCTCTGGTCGCTAAACACGTTGACAATGTTGTCAGAATGTTTATCAACTTTGTCGAGACTAAAATCTCTTTGATAGAAAAACGTTTGATGTAGAGATATGTAATAATACTAATAATAAAATCCCACAAATATGAGAGGTGAAATTGAACCTCAGCGATCATGAATTTAGACATTTAGTTTCTATCAAAAAATTATTGTTACCGTTCCATATTCAAAATAAATGTCAATGAAATACAAAATTCAGATATATGAATGATGAATGTCGATATAAACCACGTATTAAATGGAAATCAATGATAAATAAGATGAAACTAAGCACCAAATAATCTGTGGCGATGTTTCTATCTGAACAATATCCTCTTGGAATTGGAAATTTTTGGGGTATCGAGGAAAATATGAACAAGTTATTAGTATTCCCAAACTAATCTTCAGGAAAATCGAAGAAGGAACTTATTTTGGTGGGAGAAATATGGCTTTTCAATTATGTATCTACATATATATTCGGAAAAAACTAAGTGTTTTTGATAAGAAATATCGTGTTTTTAACATTCTTATTCGAATAAGGTTAGTACCTGAGTATTTCCTTAATGAATCAACCCAATTTCAATCGAGAAATATGAACTTCGAGGTCTTTGCAGGCACGTAGTTGACCCAATTATTTTTTGGAATGGCTATATCTTTTTAACAGAGCCGAATTCGGAAAAATGGAAAATGGAAAACAGGTTTCTTTTGGCCTCAAGAGTCGACCGTTTGAATATATGTACAAGTCGAAGCTCCACCCTGTATATAGAACCACTATGATGAGACAGCTCCCAAACAGCGTAGGCTTGGCGGATTTGCTGACTTGTGTTTTCGTTGTAATCTTTTTTCAGATATGAGGTGTCAGAAGTTTTCATAAATTCCTCCTGGATATTTGCTCATTTGATACAGGATATTTTCGTTTCTGGATATGGGTTGATAAAACCTACCATGTCTTAGCGATTCAGATGATTCATCCTCAATGGAAAAAGGATGTATCGTTTTCAGTCCAATATTCTCCTTATTTTCATCTTCTTCTTCTCGCAATTCATTCAAAGAACCTTCAATTGAAAATCATAAGATTTCGAAGGTTTTTCTTCGAATTGCAATTATAAACATACCTCGCCCTTGCGATTGCTTAGAAGGAACACTAGTCGTTATTCGAAGGAGAGATTTTCTGGATATTGACGATGGATGCCTCTCAGCTGTAAAACGAAGGGTTAACGAATACACGTTCGTGAAAACACCTAAAACTCATCAAGCTAATGCCCCCTCTTCGCCAGATCTGGCTGTGACTTCTTCCGTTTCTCAACACTCAACACTAGTAAAGTGATTCTCACCAAATGAATGGGTAATATTGAGTCCAAAATTGACCATGCTGGACAATAAATGTTGGTATTTCGACATGGTGTTTTATAATCATTGAATATGGAACCATTCCATACAAAGATGTCAGAAGTTCAACCCACCAAATCTTCTCCAATTCCATAAAAGGCTCATTCCAACATCTGATACTTGCACTCATTTTCTCGAGGCAAATATTACTCACCGTTCGCTGGAACCATCTCAATTGAATCCCTCCCTTCAGAATGCCCATCTCGAGAATGATACCGTTGCAATGTATTCGTCTGAGAAGTGATGGTTTCATAAACCAAAGACCTCCTCCTAAAATCCGGCAATTCGAACTCCCTCTGAAAAATTAAGGGTAGAAAGAGGATACTAAGAGTGAAAAATACCAACAGCAGTAGGTGTGCTTTTGTTGGAGAAGGCTGCAGAACGTGTGTAGCTGGTGGCATCAGAAAAATCCATGCGTGGCGATTTCGCGGAATCTGCGAAAGAACTCTTCACTCTCCTCCTTCTTCTGAAGGACCGTGACGATCTCGTTCTAGGAAATTCTGCCGATTCGTTCTTTTGGTACTGAAAAGAATAATATAAGATTCTTGCCTGTATTCAACTCAGTGACTTTCTGAGTACCCACCATTTCTGACATGTCTTCTTCAGCTTCCATTATATCTTCCGAATCAACTTCTTTGGATGGTATAACCAACAGTTTAGGATTAACTGTAACTCCTAACTCTTCGATGACATTTTTCACCAAAATGAGTTTTTGGGCAGTTCTTCAGAAACATCGAATCATTTGATTGAAACCATAACGTTCAAAACTTACCTGGGTATATAACAAGGAGCAATAAAATTCTCCTTAGTATGATCATCTACGACTATCCCTTCGATGAGAATGATGTCTTCAATCATCGTGTTATTGATGAACATGGAGAAGTTTTCCAGATTTGGTACGAAAGACCTCTCCAGGTCAACACGCAGTCTCTCCTGAGTGCATGCAACATATGCCGGCGTTTTCAGCAATATACAAAGTGCCAGTTTCAATGAAACATATTTCCACATTCTTGCTTTCAGCCTATATAACCCAAATAACTCAATACGTATTCAAATGTCATGTTTCCCATCGTTCTTACCCATTAACCACGTTGGCGCTCAACTTGGCAGCATCTTCTAATAGATCTGTCGGTAGTATATAAACTTGACATGGGGTATCAGCTACTACAGAGGCATTGTATGTTCTTCCAGTGAGGTAACTCAATTCTCCTATACTGTTTCCAGAAACAATGTAATCCTCTATGTTACGATCGAATTTGATAGAAGAAATATAGTCAATAACAGGCAATGCACCGTAACTCTGTAAAGAATCTAGCACTTTCTTCTCGGGATAATAGGTGGTTTTGAAGAGGCCTGGAATTAGTACTTGAAGCGGAGTATTCTTGAAATTTCAACGAACAAAAACCTTACCAGTTATGATAATGATCACACCAGGAGGTTTTTGTCCTTCGGCACAAACAACATCACCAGGATCATAGATCTTCGTGGTTATTTGATCGAACAAAAAGTCGATCAGTTTGGCTTCATCTGCGATCCAAATGATCTCCTGGAATATCACTTTTGGTGGACAAGAGTTGATCATCTTCATTCTTCTGACGAATTTCCTTCTATCGTTCAGAGATTCGATCAGCTTCTTGTATTCTATGTGGTCGATCCAACCTACAACAATATTGGATATTTTTTTAGTACATTTACCATATACCTGCATCACCTGCTGAACGCAGGTCATCAATTGCAGCCTCCATGTTGTTCAAGATAGTCCTTATCGCCTGTTTTGTCTTTACTGTTATCGCAATCCAAGGTTTTTCCTTCTGAATGAGACCAAGTTCTTTGGTTACAGCCAACTTATCGTTTTCCATCGTTTGACGCATCTCCTGTCGAACTATAGAGTTTGGTATCATCTGATCTAGCATTCCCAATACCTCCTCTTCTCCTTTCACGAAACCCTGAGGAAGATTCTTTTTGAATTTACGATTTCAATAGCTCTTGATCTGCTAACCAAAACCTACACTCATAATGTAGAGGAAGTTGACTGAACCACTCAACAACAAAAGTATTACCATGCATATTGTGGTGAGAGTGTGGAAAATACTTCATAGAAGAAACCATGAAGATATTTCAATATTTGCTATCCATTTACTCACTTTTCCAATATCGTATACTGTAGATACTTTGGCATCGATTTTCATATCGCAGAATCTAGTAATCAACGGATACACTATTTTGCATAGAGTGATGATTCTGAGGAGCCTGAGTATCCTCAAAAGTTTGAAAAATATTGTTGTCTTATTTTGCAAGGACTCATACTTCATGAATATCCTTAATATGTCCAGTACGTCTACTGAAAGGTCAGCGATTCCTATTATAATCAACAGTAGGTCCAGAACGTGCCACCAGTCTCTGAAGATGAGATAATTTTGCTCTGAATAAATCTACACCTTCAATAAAAACCTACTCACCTGAAGTACGTTTTCACTCCATCCTGCCAAAGGAAAAGATACGACATACCATAAATCTTCAAGGCAATATCGCAGAGAAAATACAGAAAGAAGACCAAATTTAGAGCTTTCGCCACAAACATTTCAATGAATTCCCCTTCGTAGCTGGTAAGTGTAAGCTCATAACCAGAGGAACATATGCTGAGAATATTCATGATATATGTGATGCAAATGTAGACTGGATGATGATAAACTTTGTAGAAAGTTCTTCTTCTCAATTTTCTCGGAACTCTAGCCATATGGCTTGACACATTGGTATGGAAGTATCTCGTCAGGTAATTCTTAACTTGTTGAAGAAACATCTGGAAAATAAGAATGTTATCTCGAGTGCCAATTCAACTTTTCATTTGTTCCCACTTTATTTCTGAACAGCCTCAATAAGCTTTCTATTCTCAGATAATTTTCTTCGTTATTTTGAGCTATCTCCACGGCATGGGTAAGAGCTGTTAGAGCATCTTTGCTCAACATTCCGTTCTCGTATTGTCTGGAATACGAAATTTTTTTGGCCTTCAGGATCCTCATCCGTGCTTCTCTGTAAATCAAATATTTGTTTCATATTGACAGATCACATGCAGAGTTGATACAGGAATGATAATTTATCGTTCTTCATACTTCCACATCTAGATTCTAGAAGTTACAAATCGCCGTACCTAAATATTCTGCATTCTCGTATTGTTTGATAGATTGAGAAATATGGCTGAATTGAATGGTACAAATCTGAAATGTGTTCGATTCCAAAGGCTCATTATCGGAAAAAATGCAAAGGAAAAAGAAAGTATGGGAAAGGTAATCCTTTTTACCTTCTCATTTCCTTCATTTCTTTTTGTGTAGGTTGACTTGCGACCTCCTTATGACAATCGGGACATAGGCTGCCTCTGAAGCCTACATTGGAATCGTGCTCTGTATCAGCATCTCTATTTCCTTTATAGGGATGCTTAATGATCGTTGAAGAATCGACTACCGACCAATTGGCATCTGACAAAAATCTGAAAGCAGCAACTGAATCAGAAAGAGTTGACCAACTGGGTATTTTGATGACACACCTGTCCATTTTCAGCAAGGCGATCACCCTGTCCCTTTTAGCCATGATATGATGAACACAATTGTTCATATTGTGCTGTCTGGCCATGGAGAGATTCGATATTCCCAGACAGTCGAGCAGATATGGAATGGTCGGAACGTTGATTAGCAATGAGAGGAAAACTACCCCATTGATATGGACCAGAACGGTTCCTTTGAACAACTCAAATTTACCTTCTCCTTGAAATGATATCATGACTAGACATAGACTCACTGCTCCACGTAGTCCTCCCCATGCTGCCATGACCATATGACGAAAAGAGATACCGTACTCCAATCTGCTGAGTATGGTCGAAAAAAGAATGAAGGTGGCAGATCTGAAAACTAGAAATATTGGAAAAGAGTAGGTTGAAGCTGAAAGAGAGAAATACCTCACAAAGTAGATCACCATATAGGCTATTACGATCTTCACAACGTCGGAGAAGTGCAAATATTGCACCACTTCCAAACCTACTACAACACCATTGACTGCAAATACCACGGAATCCATGATGAGCACAACAAGTTCCCAGAAATAATTCAGAGAAGAATCAATGTCTGGTGGTAGCTCTGCTCTTTGAAGACTCATAAACATTCCAACCACTATAAGGGATAGAATACCACATGTATGCAACACATAAATGCCGATGTAGTAAACGATGAAAGGGGCAGATATGGATATAATCATAATATTGATGGCATCATTGTAGAACATCTTCATGAGTCTGCTCAGAATGAAACCGGAAACGCAACCCAGGACGAATCCTACAAAATCACATCATATGATCAGCTCTCGAATGGATCAAAAATATTACATATTTATATACTCCAACTCACCTCCCAACAAGAATTGAAAAATAAAAATGCTGATGTCTTCAGCACTATGAAAATATCCACTCTGATGTTGCAGTGCAGCCAGTATCATAATTACACACATAGCTGTGCCAAAAATAGCTTCTCCTTCTAGGAGATCCGATAAGTGCTTTCCTTTTGCACCTAGTTCCTTGAGTTTCAAGAGTGTTTCATGAGGATAAATTGCAACGCAGGTGAAGCCATACATAATAGCCATTTGGTAGGACCAATTTGAGGAATTTTCAACGAGCCTCATGATAAACCCAACCAGAATTCCATTGACAAAAGTACCTATAAAAATTGAAATTATAGCACCCTCAGGCTTTAATTGAAGTTAAATGATTCTCACATGGAATGGCTACAATAAGAACTTGAAGAATACATCTCATGAAAGAATGAACTTCCAAACATAAACACAATTTATAAACCAATATAGGAAGTGCAATAATCAGAAGATACTCATTCTTATCTTCTATAGTTCCAAGAAATTTCCCAGTTTCTGTTCTGAATAGTCCTCCTATGTAACCAACAATGACACCTAGTATCAAAATGAATACTTGAAAAGGAATTGGTATATGACATGCCTGAAATAGAAATAAGTTCAGAATGAATCAGAATGGAAAATGTTTCCTAAACTACTCACTTCAATAAGGTATCGTAAAACTACGCCAGCTAGAATAGTACCGTAGACAAACAGAAGCAGAATAGCTGTAGAAGAACTGTATCTTCCTCCATCTTCCTGGAAGGATTGAGATATAGGCAGAATGAGAAGAAGTACGAAGGTTTGATATAATTTACTCATAATAATCAATGACTTTCTTATAAACTGTCATCACATTAGGACTCAAAGAAATATCACAGAATGGGAAAACTAAACTTCATTGGTGCTCTAAATGTGCCATCCATGTATTTTATTTCGCTACTACGAAAATCTTCAAAGTAGGTTTATTCATTCTAATACGGATCTGTAAAGTTCCATTCACGCGTCTTCTGCTTGCAATAAATTTCTGGGGTACTTCTAGGTCCATAAACCATTTCCTCAATTTCAGGCTTTTATTGGACTCATTTTAGCACCCGAATACTGTCGGAGGATTGGTTTATTGGAAGTTGCTGAGAATCTGTTCTTTCATTGCGACAGTAAAATCATTGGCACTGTCCTTTGTTGTTCGCCTCTTCAAAGAGAGCCGTATACCTTCCGTTGGATGAGAACCCAAACCGGACGCAGCATTTTTTAAGGCACGGATAGTTTGTTTGCGCATGAAATGTCGATTACTCCTGATGGTTTTATGGATACCGGCAACTTTTATTGGAGCTTTGTTCGATAAATTTGTTGTATTTTGTAGGGTAGAGTGGATGCCATGATGATTCCGATGTGCCGAAAGTGAATGTTGAGGATCATAAAGCAACTGTGTGAGAATGACCCAAATTTTATGCGGACTAGTTTTTTTTCGCAATTTTTTTGTACCTAGAATTATCTACCAGAATACAGCCATCCCAAGAAGATTGTTAGTTTTACTACAACTCTAGCCATCAATGGGGTTTTTAGGGTTTTGTCGGCATTCGTTTGAAGTTTTACAAGTGGCACATAAAAAATATGGCTAAAGGCTTGGCCGTACCAGATAGTTTGGTCTGAACTTGAGATCTGGGTGAACCTACACATCGATAAAATAAATAATCTACTGTAATTTTCTTCAACTAGGTATTTAGTTGTCTCTTATTCTTTCTATTTTTATGTAGTATGATGTATTTTGTTCTATATCGTTCTTTTATTCTAGTTTAATTGAAAATTATTATGTAAATTATCATCTTTATTTTTTATCATTAAATATGGGGACGTATAAATAATTTTATTCTTGAAACGTGCACAAAATATTCATTATGTAGTTGATTGATATCTATCGTTTACTGAAGGATTCAATGCCTTAAAAATTGATTTCATGTGTCGATATTACATTTCCCTGACTGTGTTTTTGGTGCTGAGTGCAGCCAAGAATAATTTCATTACTTCGACAAAACCCCTTGTTTTTTTCCAAACATTGATTATTCATTTAATTAGAAATATGAATATTCAATTCTGCAAATTACTTACCGTACGACAATCCTTTCACTGGACAAAAACAGGTAATTAACAACATTTACTGTTAATTAATTTACACCGTTTTTGCTCAGAGTATATAATATGAACTTGTTTATACGATTTTATACATGGTCATTCAATTTTATTATTACCATTTAATGGAATTCAATTCAATGTGTTATCCGAGATGCCTAGAAAATCTGAAATATTTTCTTGATTTTTGGCACTTCAAATGGCATCGCACTCTTCTAAGTTACGAAAATAACGACTTCTCGGATGATGAGTGATCAATTATTTTCATTCAGTGTGACAAATGAAAGTTTGGTAGATAATAATATTTTATTGAATAATAATAGATTGCATTACAAAGTTCACAGCATAAATTCAAAGTGAGATATGACAAGATTAAAAAACTAAGTTTATAAATATTCAATACTAATATACAATTTCAATGTTTCTTATTATTTATTTTTAACTCCTAGAAGCTTCATATTCCTTGAGGATAGTGAGTATAGAATCCAAGGTTTCCAGACCACTTGGGATGATTTGGTCTGGTGGTAGAATAAACCCATATTTCCCTTTATCTCTCAACTCATATACGTAAACCAATGGTGTTCCAAAAGTTGCTTTCACCCAGTCTACGCTACCACCCGAGGCAGGGTCTATAGAGAAAATAGTCAAATTAAAATTAATGATGTAAATAGAAAAATACAATATCTGAATAAAAATATTTCAGATGAACGGAAAAACGTATTCAGTAGCTTCCTCTCAACAATAAAACTAAAAGGTCTGGAGATATAAAACTCTAACTCTACAAAAGTTGAGAAAAATAGACGATTTCAAGAAGCCAGAATTCACGAATATGTAAGTATGATAATGATCAGCGACATATAGCTGTTAGAGTTCCGGAACAGAATTACGAATACTCACACACGGTGTTGAATATATTGCCCACAGTGAATTGTGTTCCATATCGATTTGCTAGACTTTTTGCTGCCTTAAGTCCAATGCCATACTGAAAATAAAAATTTAAATTGTATAAATACTGATACAAAAATTATGTTCGTTCACTGAACTGACAGATGTGACTTTGTGCAATCGCCATATTTACTCACAGTTAAATTATAATTGTCAAGATGTTCCGAACTATAT
Source organism: Adalia bipunctata (assembly GCA_910592335.1). NCBI lineage: Eukaryota > Metazoa > Arthropoda > Insecta > Coleoptera > Coccinellidae > Adalia > Adalia bipunctata. The sequence goes on along the minus strand of OU342955.1, from coordinate 5,847,037 downwards.
CCATATGGTACCATCAGTAACTGAGAGTACGAATGAAAATCTATGTAAGCTACAAGTTTCTCTCCAATTGTCGATATGTATTCGGACAAGGTTCGTGTGCAAGTTTCTGAGAATGGTCTCGGACCAGCGTAGCTTTCGCTGCATGGAAATTGGCTAGCACCATACTCCGCCCAATGATTGTCCCAATTCCTGTTTGGATCCACTCCATTACAGAACCACCCATAAGGCTTTCTCGTTTTGCGCCACATTCGGTTCTGCATGCATATGATACTTGAGTCTCGAATATCACCACCAAATACTTCTCATTATTAGAAACAGCAATATGAAAGTACAATCATGTAAAATATTACCTGTACCAAATGAGATTCATTTGATTCAACCAAATCAATTATGAGCTAACCAAAATCAATGAGATATCCAAATGTAAAAATAATTTCGACTTATACCTTTTTGTGAGTGTAATCGAAGCCATCTGGATTCGCCACAGGAACGAAATACCAATCATAACTTCTAGCTAACTTTATGATTTCTGGGTCTTCACTTGTGAGCAATTCGTTGAGGATGAATGTTGATACTGCAGAACTTATCCTGTAAAAAACAAAAGTTCTACAAAAAGCATTTTGTTGAATTTTGTTCACCATGTTTATGTTTATGTTTATGTTTATGTTTATGTTTATACTGATTACTCCTAGGTCTCCCGAGGAGACCCCTCAGAAGCTTGTAGCTTGTGCGAGTTAGGAGAATCAGTTGTGTTCTGTGTAGGCTTTGTTACTGTGTCCTTACGCCACCTTAGGCACAGCACTGTTAATTTTAACCCAACAGTGAATGGAGGCCCCTACCGAAACTAGAAAATTTCTTTCCTAGCTCGGGATTGAACTCGGACTTGCCGGGTGCGAGTTCAATGTCCTAACCACTGGACCAGGAGTGAATTCGATATTATAAAATGACCTGGAAAATTACACCGCATAGTCCTAGTCTTATGAGTTATCATATGGGGTGCCCCAAGGTTCAATTCTTGGGCTTCTATTATTTTTTGACTGCAGAAGAAATAACTCCAATATCTGCTTGTAATTGGTATGACAAAAAAAGCACGAATAACTTGAACTGTTATGCACTTACCATTCTCGTGCATGGATATTCGTTTCAAAGAAGACAGCTTTATTGGTGTTATTTTTCGAAAACGAAATATGGACACCCGTAATATTTCTTCCTTCATATGTTGAACCAGCTTTGATCACTTCAACTTCATCATACTTCTCTGCTAGACCATACAACCATGATTCTATCTGAAGTAAAGGAGAAAAATATTCAATGCAGATACTGTCTATGTACAGGATATTTCTGAATAGGTCGTATGAACGAAAAGGGAAGATTTCTTGAATAATTCAAAAGAAATCCCATTAAGATGAGACCCAAACGATTCGTTTTCTAGATAAAGTTAGAATTTTTTCTCATAGTATCTGCATTTCACAAGATATCCAACTGAAACTTGGCATAGATTACAATTTGGAGTTTACACAATTTATCATGTCAGCTCTGATTGCAAACCTCCAGGTTGATATTCTTTTCCGAAACAGTGTCCCCTGCTTTCCCTGTTCGTTTTTACCTCCAATTTAGCCCTGTATTGTAATCCACAAATATACCTACTTCATCTAGTGTATGATACTGATTCCAACCAAAGCCAGACTTCAAACCTGAGGACTTTCTTTCATTGTTGATGAGCTCTTGAACATTATCAATGAATATCTCTGAGTCGATTGCATTCGCAACCAAAAAATTTTGAAAGTCTGTCTTATATTGTGGAGGAACCATTACATCTACGTTGGAACCAACATGGGAAGGCTGTCTCCAAAAGTCTAGATGGGGCCTTACGTCCACGTACTGTTTCAGATAGTCGATATCTTTCTTCGTTCTGGGGTAGGCACGAAATACTTTGAATTGTTCATAACTGATCTCCTCAGCTAGACAGAATCCAAGAAAAAGTAGAGACAAAATCTTCATTTTGCTGCAAATGAATTTATTCATTGATAAATATAGAAATATTAAAACTTATCGAAGGAGCAAGAAATAAACAAACATTATTTACCCACCTGATACTATTGATCCAAACTTTCACTCATGAGCCCAAAATTGGACTAACTATTCCATTTATTATCTCAACCAATTTATAATTTTATCACATAATGATGCAACTGATAAGCATTTTTCATTAGGCTGAAGAACTGCAGTAGCGTCCTCTCGTTTTGGTCAATTTTGACTCTGATTTATTTTGAATCATGTTACAATCAGGTTCTTAAAACTTTCATATATGTTTCCTTTATACGCTCTGATTTTATTGCCCCTTAGTCGCGAGTCAAAGAACAACACTATTTGATTTTACCTTAGGTTTTTCCTTGAGTGTAAAAAAAATAGAAATAAAATTATAGACACGATTTGCTCCTCTTTTGTGAAATGATAATGAAAATTGACTAAACCTGGATGGAAAATTTTAAATTCTCAAAGAATAGAATGAATCAAAAGTAAACTTGCATAATGAATTATGAACGAAAACACAAGCTCATACGAGCCATAAAATATGATTTATATATTCCAGTACCGTATGTATTGTTCGAAAATGTGCTCCTACAGGTTGATTATTGAACACTTCATGCTCTACACTCGAAGTCCTACTAAGACTGTTCAATAATATTGGCCGGTCAGTGGCCTAGCTGCCTGCTTTCTCTCGCCGAATCGCTAATGTTCAATGAATATAATTATTAACTTGTTGAATACTTATAATAGCGAACAATAGGTCTATATTGGGTATAGACATTCTCACAATTATATTATATTATTGAAATCACTCATTTCAACGTTCTAAAATCTAAACCTTTAACCTACCTACTCATTTTAATTAATATAGTTTCTAGGCTTCCAGTACTCATATGAATCCCTAACTCCATACTTTCGTCGGAATGGGCACGCCAATGGCTATATGTATAGATAAAATACAACTTTGTTCATCAAACAATTAATACAAACAATTGAATTATGCATAAAAGTAGTCAATGGATTATTGATTGATCCAGATCGTTGCCCTGATTGTTATCAACATGCATTAGATTGAAAAAATTATAATGTGGATATTCTGCGAATGAATATATTAAAAAATTTTGCTTCATAAGTTCATTTTGGCGAAAAGTTGTCAGATGTCAGATGGTAATTTAGTTGGAAAGCTTCTTTGTTCGGCGATTTCAATCAATGCTTCATTTAGTATTATTCTTATCCTAATCAAATCCTAAGTTTGTCTTATTTCTGGATAGGGATCTTGTCATATACCTACAAGTTGAGCCTTGAACTTGTTCCTTTTATCAACTGTCAGAAGAACCCTCTTTTTCGATTCCTATTTTTTTTATTCGGCAAAAGTATTGTCCTTCACTAGCCATTACTTTTGCCCATATTTCTGGCGATTAACGCGAAAAAACGCCGGCACTTTATGCCGCTATCCATGCATTGTTCCTTTTTTAAAAGCTTTTATTTAGTTTCACCTGTCCCGGTGTCTGTCTGTCTGTCTGTCTCTCTGTCTGTCTGTAATCAAATCTTGCAAGTTGAATATGACACACTTCTAATCGTCCGATTGATTTGAAATTTGGCAGGTGTACATAATTCTGGTGACAATGCATCATGAAATATTTTTTATAGAAAAAAACAAAATGGCGGCTCCAAAATGGCGGATGAGTTTTGTAATTATCATCCGATTCCATTCAAAATTAGTATCTGGGGGTTTTTGGGTTAGACAATGATGATTCTTCCGTCAAAATTGAAAAATTCAAGATGGCGGCTACAATATGGCGGACGAGTTTTGTAATTATGATCCGATTCTATTCAAAATTGGTATCTGGGGGTTTTCTGGGTCGGAAATTACGATTTTTCAAAATTGAGGAATTCAAGATGGCGGCTTCAAAATGGCGGATGAGTGTTGTTATTATAAAAGCTTGTCTTAAAAAATGATTTTTTTATTATAGCTTTTATTTTACTTGAACGCTATTGGAGAAGGGCAGGTCAGACAGAGGCCATGTTTCATCGATCAGAAGAGATGGTAATTCAAAGGAGCCTCTGATGTCTGGGCTGTACGGCGGGTAGGGTAGGACTTCTCATTTGGGCGTTTCTACGAGGATTTATTGATATCTAGTTAGCTTAGACCAGTTCCATGCATAAACAAAATATTGCGATACCATATCAACGAACAATAACTTATTAGAAGTGTCAGTGTAGAGTTCGACGTCAAAAAAGTAAACCAGAGTTACGCAATAAATTAAAAAAAAAGATGTCCACCGAAATTGTAAGAATCGAAAAATTGGAGTATCGAACCATCATCAAGTACCTGTATTTAAAAGGGTTAAGAGGTGAGCAGATTTACGAAGATATGCTTAATACCCTTGGTGATCAATGTCCTTCGTATGCTACCGTGAAAAATTGGACTGCAAGGTTCAAAAGAGGTAAATTTTTCATTGAAGATGATGACCGATCGGGAAGGCCAGTTTCTGTGTCAGTCCCCGAAAATATCGATGCAGTTCATGACATGATTTTATCAGACCGTCGAATTGGGCTAAAACGGATATCTGAAGCACTGAAGATTTCATACGAACGCGTTCATTATATGGTTCACGTCAATTTGGACATGAGAAAAATTTCTGGAAAATGGATCCCCGAATGTTTGAATGTTGACCGAAAGCGTGCAAGGGTAGAAGCATCGCGTTCGATCTGTGCTCGATTTGAAAATGATCTAGACTTCTCAAACCAAATTGTTACTATGGATCAGACTTGGGTACATTTCTACGATCCAGAAACAAAGTAACAATCGATGGAATGGCGACACTCTGGTTCTCCAAGACCTAAGAAGTTTCGTGTCCAAAAATCTGCTGGAAAAGTTTTTGCGAAATGATAACGCTGTATGACCGTAGGACAGGTAGAATCTTCAGTGAGGTGCTGAGTGACTCGAGATCATAGAATCGAGGAGAGTGGGTTAACCACTGAGTTCTTGGTCTTCTTCTGACGAAGCCAATCCGCAGTATGAACTTTGCGGTACTAAATATAAAAATATGAATTTTGAACAGTATGCTTCAGTTACTCATAAAGAAGGGGACAACTATACATGCGAATTATTTGTTGGTTCTTGTGTGCTGTGGCAGAAAAAAGGGATTTTTCCTATACGTCTGGATTCCTCTTCAGGCGATAAACCTGTCTATGCGCAACAACAATAAATTCTAAGCACTGAATTAATTACCACAACGGCCTCTCTCTCTCTTGTTAAAGCCAATTAAAGATGAAATATTTACGGAATAAACACACGTATACCGTGGACCGTATTTATGTTATATATACTGTAATAAATGGTTATCACTCATTTTACGAGCAGTCGGGACTCGACTTTTTATGGTTCTGTTTCCGCGTAATTACTTACTTACTTCAACAGTAATTTCTTTTGCCGCTCTTTCCAACGAGATAAATTGAATTTATGACCGAGATGGCATTTGCTGAGGTCGCCTCTGGTAATGGTTGACATTTTATCGACCTAATGTCCATTCTTCACTGACATGATCCAGATAATAATCGATAAATAATGGATGACCAAATTGAGAATTACAAATTAAAAGCAATTATGCAATGGTAATGAGAATAATGTAAGTATAATATGAAGCCAAGGTTGAGTTAAACTAGGCAGACAGCAAGAGTTCAATGAAGCCTCGAACGACGAAGGTTAGTCTCGATCGGCCATAAACGGGGACTCTTTCAGAGCATACGTGCGATGGTGGCTGCCTGAAAGTCCCGTAGAAAGTCCTCGTGAGTGGCCTACATAAGAGGCGATTCGGATAGGCAGCAATGGCGTGGCTGGCAAAGCTAATAATAGCGTTTTCTATTGTTCTGATGAACATATTTCACGAATGAGCATAATTATGTTAAACTACAGTTTAACCAATTTGTGTGAGTGATACCCTTCCAATCTAGAAAAAATATCGGAAGACGTCAACTGCTGTCCAAATTCTACAACTATTTATCCAACACCTCAAGGGTCTACTTTAAGGAAATAGGATTATTGTCGGACACGTCCCATTTTTTGCATACGACAACATAATTTCCGTCTCTTTCCTAATTGTTAGCGGTCTATTATTACACAATGCCACTTTTAGGTAGCAAGAGGCCACCCAGAATTTTTACAATACTTTGGCATACACAAAAACACATCAGTATACCGGACGCGCTGTTCCGTACGCCAGTCCTGTATCTCCGCAAAGAATGAGCAGTAAATTCCACCCTGCAGACTCATAGATCTAATAAAACTAATCGTCTTGTGTGGCACAATCCTGTTAACATAGAAATATCGTTATCCCAAGCCGTGGAAGCCTGAAATATGGTTTATTACCACGGGTATATACTCTGTGTTTCTAAATGATGCCCCTCTCACCCTTGACGTAACGTGGCTATAAATTTCGAGAAAGGCGGCTGTGGCGGCTCTTCGGAACGTTATTAAAGAAATTTATAACATGAGACAACAATAAATGAACACTTATTGGCCTTCAAGATTCAATAAAGTGCGATTGGAGAGGAATGATGCAGTGGAACTTCGTTGATTGAGAAATGTTGCTAGAGCTAAACCTTTTGAATGATGACTGTGGCTCAATTCATGTAGCCAGAATATCAATAGTGTAACCATTTTAAGAATTTCCACACTACATTATCCTATCCACCTTGGTGCCAACACGCAATTAACAAGGTGATTCTAAAATAGGTCCTCAAATATTGAGATCATATTGAGCAATCGCTTTGAGAACTAGGGCACTTGAGATAATTACAGATCTCACATCTCTACATCTTGTGATTGATAGGGTACCCCATGTGGCCATCCTCAGAATATCTAAGAGAAGTACAGGAAACGAGAGAATCAAGAGTCAGAGACTCTCTAGTATACGGGGCATCAAGAACCAAGTTTAAACTTTCGATAGGCTGCCACTCGAGTGCTTTCCAGGCTGAATTACTGGCAATTGAAAGAGGTCTAGACATAAACCTAGAAAGAAACTATGTGAAGTGGGATATAGCCATTCACTCGGATAGTCCAGCTTCTATTAAAGTACTGAGCTCTTATGTTATCGACTCAAAGATGATTTTGGAGTGCCAGAAAAAACTCAAAGAGGTAAGCAAGAAAAATGAAGTCTCTTCAATCTGGTTTCCTGGTCACCCATCTTTGGACAAACGGTATAGAAAAGCAATTGCAGTGGCCCTAGACATATCCAAGGCCTTCGACCGTGTATGGCACGGAGCGTTGCTATCTTTTTTTTTGCCATCTCTCGGTCTCCCGGAAGGACTTTGCAGCTGGCTCGGAAGTTTCCTTCTTGAAAGAAAACTTTGTGTTGTGGTCGATGGTGCGGAGTCTACACTTCATTCCGTCAACGCCGGTGTACCTCAAGGCTCAATCTTGTCCCCAACTCTTTTCCTGATACATATATGACCTTTTGAATTCAACCAAAAATAAAATTTTAAACTTTGCAGATGACAGCACTCTTATGCCGGCCATACACGAAGCGTTTTTATGAGACTTTCGAGCTACCAGCCTTGCCTGAAAGCTTGTAAACAGTCTCCGTGTGTGTCCGACGGGGCTACCGAAGCTACCAAAGCGTTTCGAGCCTCTACGTAACTACGTTCCTGGTCGCACGAGTCCGGAGAAGCCTAGTCGGTGGTCGCCGGTACTTTCGGGGTGCTATCACTGCTATCAGTTATCAGTCGATACCTGTTTTTTCTATCACACCTCCGTCCGAAATTCTTCCATTGGTTCCAGTATGTATATATATAAATTATACAGCACTAGCAACAGTTTCCTTATCCATTTGAAACATCGAGAAAGACTGAACTGAATGCCAGTGAATGCTAGACTTGAAGCCGGCTACCGAAGCTAGCTTGGTAGCTTGCATGGTCGCTACGTCGGTGGTGGATTTTACGATGCTCAAAGGCCCGGTTGGAAGCTGGTAAAGGCTAGCGCCTAGATCAGGTAGAAAAAAGCTTGAAACGGTCGCTTCGTGAATGGCCTACATTATAGCGTCCACGACAAACGAGAAGCCTGTATCAGCGTCAACATCCAATTCAATGCCTCTAAGACCCAGGCTACGGTGCTCACAAGAAAAACATCCGCAGTCGCACCCCAACTAATAATGGACAATAAAATAATAAAACCAACTAATGGACTTAAGCTTCTAGGGGTCAACATCAATTCAAATGCAACCTGGCATGAGCACGTCTGCTCAATTGCCAAGTCCGCCGCACAGAAGCTTAGCTATCTAGATATTCCATGAAATGCACGGTGGCGCCTCTATCGGCTGAGTTTTCCTACTCGCTCTGAACGGCGACCTTAAACTAATAAAATTCCTGAATAGGAAATGACCAGACCTTTCAAACGATGTATTCCATTTGGCTTTTCCACACTGTATGTCTTTCTCAAAAGAGAAAGCAAGTTATCGTTCAAAATCAACATTACTCCAGTTTTCCAGAGTTATTGCATGCATCAACGCCATGAGTGCCGCTGAATGATATAGGTACAACTCAAGTGGAAAGATCATAATGATACCAAAAGAAAGAATACTTTGATCTTTATGTGATTTTTCCGACTAGTTAAGTGGGGAAGATCGATTTAGGTTTATTTGACGTGCACACACCCATAAAACATAACAAATGTGATGGCGCGACAGACACAAAGTAAAAAGAAAACAAGAAGACCAAATAACTGTCATTAAGCATCGAAAAAGAATAACAGGGTGAAACATAAAGATAGAGTTTCGTTCCAATTTGAAATGAATGGTTCTCGATCCAAACCCTCAACTTATAGATTATCGGTAATAGCACAGTTATCGAAGGACCCGAACTATCATTACCCAACAAAAAAATGCCGTGCAGGTTATCATTAACTGGCGGAATTTCTTCCGCTCCTCTCCATTGTTTCGCGAAGCCGATTTGGCCCATGAATGCTCGCCATCTACAGGCATCACGAACGATCGGATTAATAACAGGTTGCGGAAAGGAACCCAACGTGAAATTTCTTCTGAATAATGATGTCTGTTAGTGATGGTTAAATAAATGGACCGGCTCTTTGCAGTCGATAAATAGCCACCAGTCATAAACCGTGGCGCCCCTGAATGCAAGGGGGCCATATCACATGATTACGGGTTGAACCTCCCACAGCGAGACGGTCTTTCATCAGAACCAAGACCGCCGTGCGTACCAAGGATACCGTTTTCACGAGAAATATCAATAAGGGCCTCCAGTAGGGCCCCGGGCCCAGTCTGTTTGGCGACTGTGGAAATTAGATGATTTTCCAAATTACACTCTGTCTATCGTCTAATGACTACTTGCGCTGTGAAATCGTGATTAATAATGATTTATTGCCTTCTCTTCGTGGCGGTTCTGTCAGTCAATTTTTTCGGTGAATTTCAGAGAAAGAGGGAGGAGGACTGTTGTTACACCTCTGTCGGTCTGTCAGCTTTGGTTTCGAGGGTTTGGTCTGTTGGTTATGGAGTGTTATGGGCGTAACTCTAGATCGTTCAAAGAACCATGTTCGGATGTAGTAAAGGTTTTAGTGGGTAAACAGAAATTCGATGGATTTTAAATGAATATTCTGAGATTCAAGCATTTGTACAAAATTGCGATGCAGTAGGCTTAAGGGGAAGTACTCTCTGTTGCGTTTCACTTCACGCAACATCTGTATAACATAAATTCCGTCTCCTTTGTCAACAATAAGTGAGCTGTTTCCTTTAAAAATTATAGATAAATTGTTTTATCCCATTTTGACGTTTAAAGACGACAATATTCAACCCATGGCAACAAGGGTGAGTTGACGTTTATCCACTGAGTGAATTAAAATATTTTTAATTCACTAGTGTAATAAAATTTTCACCACTCACTTTCTGGAAATTATTCTTTCCACACACACAATGCACCTAAAACTCATTTTTAAGTAAGTTTATTAAAATTCATCAAAAATTCTACATTAACAGTCATTTCTATCATTAAAGTAAAAATTACAATTACAATCTATTTTCAGTTTTTATTTTATGTTTTGAAAGCTGAACTCTTTTACCGTTACCGTCTCACTCGGGTTCTCGTAATAATAAACATCTGGTCTGGTTCGCGAAGAAAAATGAGCAATCAAGGGATCATTGTTTGGCTAGGTGCGATTTTATTGGTATTTGTGAGCATAAACGAAATAATCGTTCGAAAAGATGTGTTATGCCCCCGGAAATATTTCCGATAACATTAGCTGGATCATTTGGCTTCATGGCTTCAATTCCATAAGCTGCAGTTTTTCTACCAACTGAGGAGAATTGGAAATTTAATGAAAGAATTGGATATGTGGTATCTCGATGAATAGTTTCCAAAAAGTTTATGTCCATTTAGCAGTAGGTATACCCCCAGGAAGTAGTTAGATACTTTCGCAATATCAGAAATCACATTTCTGCGTCGCCTGAGGGTACTCTGCTATGCGGATGACGCACTCCTGGTGGCTGAAAATGAGGACGACTTACAGCGCCTCCTACATAGATTCAACTTGACGGCGCAAAAACTCAATATGGAAATCTCGTGCGAAAAAACTCAGTCTATGGTAGTATCCAAAGAACCGATACGATGCAAGTTGGTGGTAAATGGGAATATTGTGAATCAGGTCATGAATGTCAGCTATCTAGGTGTGGAAACATCGAGCAATAGATGTGTAGCGAATGAAGTGGACAGTCAGGTGAAGAAGGCAGCAAGAATATCAGGTTGTTTGCAGGATATAATATGGAGAAATAAGTATATGTCTACAGAAAGTAAAACGCGAATTTATAAGACCTGTATAAGGCCAGTATTGACTTACGCTGCTGAAACAAGGGCGGAAACATCGGAAACAAAGAGGAAAATGAGAACAACTGAAATGAGGATATTGCGGACAATAAGGGGGATAACACTGAGAGACAGAATACGCAATACGGACACTCTGCAGGAGTTAGGAATACGGGATGTTGTTCGATGGGTGAGAGCAAGGCGCCGCTATTGGAGGGATCACGTGGACCGAATGGGTCCAGATCGAATTGCAAAGTGGGCCAAAACGCAAAAACCAGGAACAAGGCGACCAGTTGGTAGACCCCCAAAACGTTGGCATGACAGCTGGACATCAGTATCACAAGAAGGCAGATGACAGAGATGACAGGACCCGGTCCTATTTCAAGAGGAAGAAGAAGAAGAAGACATTTCTGCAATACCTACATCAACGTTGCCGATTTGATGAGAAACTAGGATGATCCAGAGATGAATGTTTACTTCTACGCTGGCGGTTTCATAGGAATCTTCATTCTTTGGAGTGAGAAGAGTCAAGGAGAAAAATGTTTCAAATGATTTCTGAGGTTTTTGGGTCATTTTAGTCGAATAGATTAATTTTGTGACGGATTATTCTCCCTTTGCAATCACTTCCTTCCTTTCTTATCAACTGAAAGATTGAGGTACCTGCTAAAGGAAACACTCGAGTCGTCCATGTTCCGAATCCATAGTCATTCATCAGAATCTGAACTCATATCCGGCCAATCTGTTACGTCCTGATACGTCGGGATGGGGAAAGCATCCACGAAGGTGCCTCTTTTTCGGTTTGAACAATCAATTAGGAGGGCCATCAATTCCTAGGTAGAAATATCAAAGGAAAACAAGGCTGGCGCCACCAAAAATTCGAACAGTTAGGGAGATAATGATACCTTTTCTTTCAGAACAATAATGAATTCTGTGGCGCCGAAACAACATGGGATTTGAGTTATGGGTCATTATCATGGACGTAAACATGCGATAAATTCGATGGGACGATGTTTCAGAATTTTCCTCACCAAATTGCGGCTAATTGAGGCAACGGAAACGCCCTGCTATAATTTATTCCTGACGGTGATATTGATGATGTCCTCGTGCAACGAATGGTAGAATTCGGAGTTAGATGGAGGAAGAGAAAGAAATCCATTATCCTCGCATTTTGGGCGTACCCAAGCATGCATGATGAATCCTTGGATTCGGCCCCTTATTTCTGAGCATACTGGTCCTCGACTCTCAGCCTCAGCACTGGCGATATTTTTGTACATTTGCCAAAATGAACTCATTTCGAAGTGTAATTAGGTCTTTCTTTCTGTATCTGTCATTTCGTGTAAACATAGTGCGGCCTCTGAAAATGCTTTGTAGTGAATAATGTGTATTTTACTTCATGACTTCAATATGAAGAAAAAAGCTGCAGAAAGTCATCGTATTCCAGTGGAAGATTATTTGCTCTAGCTGAGCAAAAGTGTCAGAAGTGATTTGTCTGGTTTAAAAGTCTCCATTTTGATTTCATAGATAAAAAACGAACTGGAGAGCCATCAAAGTTTATGGATAAAGAATTAGAGGTGATTCTCGAAAGAAAAGATCATAGTGAAGGTCTACCAACGACAATGGATGTGTTTGAGCCAAGCTTCGCGAGAAAAACGGCAGCAATACGCCGACAAACATGGCTGAGTTATTTTGCAGCATGTTCACGCCCGGCCTGATCTTGCGCCGTTCGTTAAAATGTACTTACGAGGATATATTGAAAAATTCTTAGCCTACTATAGAACCAAACAAAATTTCAATATCAAAATATTTTATTACTCAACATATTCTCCTCTTAATTGCATACATTTATTACAGCGAACCTGCAACGTCTCTAGACCTTTCAAAAAAAGGTTTCTTCTTGCTCTGCAAACCAGTCCTCCACATCTTTTATTACCTCCTCGTTGGAAGAAAATTTCCGACCTTTTAAACTGTTTCTCAGTTGAGGAAAGAGATGATAGTCGGACGGAGCCAAATCTGGTGAATAAGGGGGGTGTTCTAGTAATTCTAACCCTAAATCACGAATTTTTTGCATGGCAACATGAGATTTGTGTACGGGGGCGTTGTTCTGTAAAAACAAAACACCTTTGGATAGCTTTCCGCGTCTTTTCTCTTCAATATTTTTCTGTAGAGTGGTCAGTAACGTCGAATAGTAATCTCTGAAGCAAGTCTCATCCATAGTAACAATTATGTTTAAGAAGTCTACATCGTTTTCAAATCGAGCACAGATCGAACGCGATGCTTCTACCCTTGCACGCTTTTGGTCAACATTCAAACATTTGGGGATCCATTTTGCAGAAATTTTTCTCATCTCCAAATTGACGTGCACTATATGATGAACGCGTTCGTATGAAATCTTCAGTGCTTCAGATATCCATTTTAGCTCAATTCGAAGTTCTGATAAAATCATGTCATGAACTGCATCGATATTTTCGGGGACTGACACAGAAACTGGCCTTACCGATCGGTCATCATCTTCAATGGAAAATTTACCTCTTTTGAAGCTTGCAGTCCAATTTTTCACGGTCGCATACGAAGGACATTGATCACCGAGGGTATTGAGCATATCTTCGTAAATCTGCTTACCTCTTAACCCTTTTAAATACAGGTACTTGATGATGGCTCGATACTCCAATTTTTCGATTTTTACAATTTCGGTGGACATCTTTTTTTTTAATTTATTGCGTAACTCTGGTTTACTTTTTTGACGTCGAACTCTACACTGACACTTCTAATAAGTTATTGTTCGTTGATATGGTATCGCAATATTTTGTTTATGCATGGAACTGGTCTAGGCTAACTAGATATCAATACATCCTCGTATTAATTCGATTGCTTTTTTTTAATACGTTGACCATAGTTTTTGTTTCTAATCGAATGTTATTTCCTGACACACTTGAAAAGTTATTATTAACATCCTGCTCGAAGTACCAATACTGAATACGAAGAGACTTTTGGTTGATATAAAACGTTGTTAGCATGCCTGGCTTCTTCTCAATTGTACCTGGCAGAAAATTAATCAATCATTCTCCAAAAGCATATTTCACGTAATATGTTTTTTCGAGTGTGCTAACTGCATCAAAGCATAACCCATTTCACAAGCCGTTGAATAAAACGCGGCATACTGTTTGCCAACATGAAAAAACCATTCGTTCCTAACAATAGCATTTAATGGAAGCAGTGATTATTGTATTTTTTCTGGCGGTACAATAGAAACGTGTGTTTTTGTGATCGGTCCTGGCCCCTGTCGCGTTGACGAACAAGATCCCATTTCAATCGTACTAAAAATAAATAAACGATCAAAGGAGTCGACTGTTACGAGCTTTCTACTGCTGTTACGTGTTTTTGTTGGGAGCATCATATCATAAAGACGAAGCGAGGTGGGCAGACACACCTGACAGTTCATTAAATATGAGTAGCAAGAATGTGTCAAGTCAACTTTATCAGCTCGTTCTATCTGACCATGGCAGACAAGTTGTTGCTTTCTCGAGGTCCGATGCCTGTCAACGCCGAGCTTCTCTTTGACAGCGATAATTTATATATGTATGAGGATGGGAGGTACGGGACCCACGGCCCAACTTGTCTGCCCTCATTTCCGTGAGATTCCGACAAGCCAGGTGATGAGGAATGTTGTCCAAAAGAAGAAATATTGGAGGAAAGGGTAACAAAAATACAATAGGGCAAAGACTATATCTTGAACCATCTGAAGTTGGTTTAGAAATTGCCAGCATTACTTGTCTCCTCTTTCGCAAAACCTTATATAATTGATATTCTAAGAATATCTAACCCTTTCATCATATTGAATTCTCTCAGTGGCGTGAATTTCCAATACCACAAAACTATATTAGAATTCCTAACTGAGCTGCTGCCCTACATAATAATAAAGTGAATAGTGTAAGAGTGTCGCAAAGCCTACAGAATATATTCTAAGAATCCTCAGCTTAAAACTGCATTGGTAGAGAATCCCTTCCTTGATATAAGTTCTATGGCAAGGCAGTTACATTCCACTGTGACCTTAAGGTCTATTGTTCCCCATCAGAGCCCTATCTACAGTCCACCCCCAAGGTCCAGACGTCCAGAGCTCCAATTAAGTCCAGTATCTGAGAGGGTTTCAGAGAGGTCCTTTTCTGGCTAGTGTGTTGGCCTCTTTGTTTCCTGAGTAACCAGGAACCCAGACTAAAGGGATTTTGCTCTTCTTGATTATTTAATTACCTCTTACTGTTTGTATCACCAAGCAGTAGAATACACTACCCTGCTTCAACTTTGTGTCGTCAATTTCATGATTCCTATGAAGATAACTTCTTGAAAAATTTTAACATATTATCTCGAGAACACAAGCTATCAGTAATGGAGAAGATCCCTTACTTTTGGACACTGCGGTACGACTTATCTGTACAACCACATAATGCTAATGACTGGCCGCATTTTTCAATCAACCGCCTCAACTAACTGGCAACTCTGATTTACATAATAATCTTAAGACATTTGTTTCGAGCGTATCTTACATCGATTAGGTGTTATCTTTGTAGAATTGGTATTTGAGCTCCATTGGTATTTGACAGTGATATATTTACTTTTTGAGATGACAGCCTATCCGAAACAGTAAAGGAGGTGCTTGAACAGATTCTATTTTCGTGTAACGGATTCAATATTGATGAGAGTCGGTAGAGTGTCGCTTCGTCTGTCTCCTCACTCCGATGGCTTGGGTTCACGAAAAATCTGGACGATGTCTTTCGAGTAGATCGTGGACCTCAGAGACATTAGGAGCGAAAGCTAAGGTACAAGAAAGAGTACCACTTAATCCAGGACCTATTGGAATTCATATAAAACCTTTTACCATCGTATCCTTTCTCTGGATTATTCTCAGCATGAACTCGGATATAACCGAAACCGAGAGATCAGAAAATTCAACAACTCTTCAAATATGCATTCGAAACTTTCTCAACTAGACCACAGAAAACGAATAAAGGTAGATCGAGAGAATCTTGACTGACAAAACAACCTTTCCAGACAATTTAATGAAGAAATTCCCAGTGATACTCTTGGATTCCAGTTGCCCGGCGGCTCATTACAAGCTGAGCATAACTCATTTCAACTAATAGACGATTAATTATTGAAAAAACACCACAGCGAGCGGTTTTATCAGTGAGGACTATAAACAACCCATTTATCTATGAGCATAAATCTTGAGACTCCGTTAACGATATTACGCACAATTATTTATTGCTCAATAACAAATGTTTCCCTTCAGATAATTAACATCCTGAAATATTTCATTTAAATGTTAATTACGAGTTCTTGAAAATTTCGACTTTTTTAATGTCGTGGATTCGAGATTAGTCCGGTTGTCATTAATATTATCTATTTCGAAGTCGGAATTCCTTTGTAGAGTTCATTCACAACGTTATTCACGTTACTCTGTTTTCAGTGTAGAATAGCACTTTTTCCGTCTCCGCTTTGAGACCGTACTTCCTAACTCTTCCTACAACCGAAGCCGAGTCAACCGAGAACCTTCCCCTGTAAGTCTTCTCCAGCTATTCTCACTTCTTCGTTTTCAAAAGCAATTGAAGATTTTTCCTTTTCCCACCTCTCATGGGCGTATACCGAGAAGGGTGTTGTAATCGTATGAAATATTCGATTAGTTGCAATAAAAATAGGAAAATTTGCGTCCGTTAGTTGCAATGTTGCACCGATTTTTACGCTGCCTCTGTATCCTGGCCCCCCAGGTCATTCGACAAATCCTTGACACCGTCTCGATATACAATTTATATTTGATTTCTCGCTTGCGTTTTATGAGGAAATTTGATCCGAAAACAACAGTATTTCTCATCTTCTCGCGTGCATCTTGTTTCTTACGTACTGAAATCCTTTTGCAATAAAGTAATCTTCGGAGCCATGAATATAAATTTAGTAGTCTATATTAATTAGTCACAATATTTCGATTTATTACAATGCAATTTCGTCGAAAATAATTTGTTGTAGCGGTGATTTTGGTGACTCTATTAAACATCGAAACATTGAAAGTGATTTTTCGATCAAAATTTTTGATTGTTCTCATTAGCTGACTGCTTGCGATTAGGTGTTGTCAGCGACATGTCGGAGCTCTGAGAACGAACCTTCAGAAGTAGGCATCACGATTAACCTGCATTTATACTTCGTAAATTTAGCTATAGACAATTACAGCCTAATCAGATATGATTGCCAATTTCTTTATGCATCAGAATTTTGTGTTCAGCGGTTTTCTCATCACAGTTTCAAGGCACCTTATATTTATCGATGACCAAATAAGATCACGAAGAAACTGTAATCGACCAGTTAATATACCATATTTTCGTGTCCCCAACGAAAATTGTCCACGTAAACAATTGCATCTCTCTCCGAACCAAGATCTCGAGTATTTCCCTTGGAAACGTCGAGACAATTTCAGGAGATGCAAGAGGCTGAGCGTCTCTTCGGTAGCTCGTTGGGGATAATAAGGACCATCATATATTCAGATTAAGGCCAAGCCGGGTTTACACAGGCGTTTCAGACTCAATGGCCCAACGTAATAAGAATTGTCAAATATTTTATAGTCGTAAACACTTAGATGGGACGGCTGAGAATGTAAAGAACGGTATTGTAGATGTCTGGCGATAAATTTTGAATAAAAGGAGTTTTATGGCTTCAATAAAATCGTAATGAAGTCGATTAAATATATGTGAAATGGTTCTGGATGGCTGCTTGAGCCTAAAACACCATTATCTAGGTTCCGGAGGATTGGACGTGAATTCGAATTGAAGTTGACTTTTATAGTTCCCGAAGTAGAAGAATGAGAAAATACTGAGCTTCTAATGTTGGTGGTAGAAAAACCCAAGGATTCAATCTGAAGCTCTACGTTCAGTTCAATAAATAATATCAAATAATAATGGTTTCTATGATACATATAAGAAAGGAATACACAAAGTTTTGAACGAAAACATCACAGGATACATATTTATCAAAAAGTTGCTATGATAATTGGTGGAACGAAGATAGCATAAAGGATAGCAATATGTTTCTTCAGATACTGCCGTGGCAACATTGCATAATCTAACTTTGAAAGGTCCAGTGGCGTGGTGTTATCGCTATTGATGAATGAAAATAAAATTAACTCTTTTTCAGGAATTCATACAATGATTCGAACATTGAAACTTATTCCGTATCGATAGGGAGATTCGAATTCTTGCGAAAAATCCCATACTGTAGGAAAAAGTTCGATTTTTCGAAAAATTTTTTTTGGCTTCGATCGACTTCAAACTCACACCATTCACCAATTCGAGGACTCTAGAATACGTTGGAATTATTATTGCGAATTGTAGTACATAATTGCTCTTTTACCATTTATAATGAATAGTTTTGTACATGGGTATGTATGCATTACGAATAAACTTTTATTTTCGACTGCCTCATAAACACTTGATTTATGAATTTGTTTAGTGTCCATTATTGACTACTTTATTGAACACCACTATATTGGACACAACTGTCACTGTCTCCTCTCGATTTTGCAATTTTCTTCGTTTCACACCACTTGTTATAGGCCGCATACAAATTTTCATGAGCACTTTTAGTAGGTAAGAGAGATTCTTTGGCGCTTGCGGCTAAATTTTCTACGCTTTCCTCTCCCGCCCTATCCATTTTTTGGATTATTAGCAGGGGCGGCTCCAGGATTTTCGTTTTGGGTAGGCCCAGTTTTTTTTTTGGGTAGGCCCGGTTCAGGAATTACGTCAGTTACACCACCCCGTGCAAAGCCGAGGAGGTCCACTAGAATAAATATGAAATTTTTGGGTAGGCCCGGGCCTACCCGGCCTACCCGCTAGAACCGCCACTGATTATTAGGAAGTTTGTCACAAAATTAACGAAGTGAACAACTTTGTTCAGTGAGGTTGCTAAAATCGCTGATGGTTACTAACGTAAGAAAAGCAAAAGCACACTTAATGTTTTTTTTTGTGATAAAGCGACGAATATATTTATGGCTATTTCAGAAAATGAAATTTCTGCATTCCACTCAAACATAAAGCTTTGTTTGCAACTCGTACATAATTAGTCTTATGGACTTGCCCAAACTCTACCATAAACTTTTGGACTCGTCCATAAAGACCTAATTTATGTACTTGTAACATAAATAGCTATTTTGATCTCACCATCACATATAGAATTTCAATATGGTATTTAGTAGCTTAAGGCAATTTGTTCCAAATAATGTACCATGTCCATGTAAACGAGTAAACCTGTCAATTATTCAAAAAGATTAGAGCGTTAACATTTCAGAACTGGCTACTTTCGAACTGGCACCCTAAATCAGAGCTTCAACAGACGGTCCAGCTTGAGGTATACAACCCCATAAAAAGTGAAGTATGGGAACAAAAGTGTGTACTCGTACCTAAACTGGTCGCAAATGAACGTGAAAAAGCGAACAAAAAGTATCGAATATCGGAGCAGACAGAACAAAACTATACAAATCCGGCCATAAATTTGCCACCCATTCTCCTTCGTAATGTCATTCGAAAACAAATTTGTGTGTGTGCAATTTTCTGTGTAATTCGAAAGCAGCATGACGTCATAGCTGCAGCAAGGGCGCATCCAGTTACCTGTACATCACGCGGTGAAGTCCATTGTGTTAAAATCCGATGGCGTTGATTTAATACTCCTGAAAAATAGCCAGAGAAAGAATTATGTGTCATCTCAATAATGGTCCATCCGCTGGGGACCATTTGTCACTCGGTGTCAAGTACAACAAAAGCGCAACAAGCTCTGGTGCAATTTTGGATCTGTAGCGAGACCGTCAGGCGTAGGTTGACCTAAGAATTATGTTCGTGCCGTAATAAAGTGTTTCCACTTCTATATACCACTACCGGCGAACTAGAATCATATTGGCTTGGCCGTAAAATCGTAAAATCTATCGATACTTGCTCAATACGGTGAAATATCCCGCAAACTATCCATGGTTTCTTATATTACCTGAAAAAAATCGCTTATCGCTATTTCAGGCGTTGTAACCATTTATTCACTCTGAATTTTGAAGAACTGCTTAATTATTCGATATTGAAAATGTGATTTCAACACGTGTGAATTCAAACGTCCCTCTGCTGTGGCGTCAGTGGCTCATTTTGTAATATGATTGGTTGATGTTTGTGATGGAGGAGACAAAGCCCAGAGTAACTGAGAGACACGCCGCTGTTGTCAAGTCAATGTAAAATCTCTGAATTTATTCATAAATATATTCAGTAATCGTTTTATTACTTGATGTGATCACTATTATGTTTTTGAAACATCGTCATATAACAACTTAATTTTCATTGAAGTTGATATTATAATACTTATTCGCTGAAAATACAAATAATGATGTGGCAACCACGCGTACAAATTATAAATAAAAACATAACCTTCTTATTTGTCATTATTCGACATTTCGACGTCTTCTCTGCGTACTATAGAATGGCGTTTCTTACAGTTAAGTCTAGAAGTATTCTATACTCTATATTCTATACTCCTAGGTTAAGTCAACGACTGACAACCAGATCGTCCCTGTACATATTTGCCAAATCAATAATTATTTTTACCACTAATTAGTAATTTGCACCTCTCAGAATGAAAATAATTATTAATGCATCCTAAATTACGTGAGAATCCAATATGTCAAACTATATTTTTCTGAAAATGACTGGAAATTCCCATTATCCATGTTGAACTCTATTTAATAGAATTGAGTTGCTTACTTTAATTATTACACTTATTGGAGGTATCGGATTTTTTCATAGTGATAGAACTTTAAATTGAAACAAAACACATTCAAACTAAGATTGAGGCCAATTTTTTTTATTGGAAAGATAATTTCATGAAATTAAGGTTTTAAAAATAATTTCTGGCATATGTCCACCACGACTAGCTCTGAGGGACCGCATTCGACCAGACCAATTTTGGACCATTTTTGTAAGTAATTCAAGCATTATTTCATTATACAGGGTGTCCCAGAAGTCCCGCACTTCCTGAGGGGATCGAAAGTGGAAAATATTCTAAGCCCAAAAATCCTTGTTTGAAATTTTTTGATAACGTAGTTAATTAGTAATTAAATAATGAAAGTGACCAATGAGGATCGCCCAACAGAAGAATATGAGTAGGCACGTAGGCAGTGGGGACGCGAGAGAGTGACGCCAGAGCTGCTGCCGGCTTTCCACGCAGTAAACCGAGACTGGCGTCTCTCTCTCGCGTCCCCACTGCCTACTTATTCTTCTGTTGGGCGCTCCTCATTGGTCACTTTCATTATTGGATTACTAATTAACAACGTTATCAAAAAATTTCAAACATGGATATTTGGGCTTAGAATATTTTTCACTTTCGATCTCCTCAAGGAAGTGCGGGACTTCTGGGACACCCTGTATATCGCCAAATCAACTTTAAGCTGCCCAATCAGCTAACAAACGACGCTTATTATGGTCAAGTGTCTTCAGTTCTTGAAACAGTTGGCTCTTGTATGGATGTAGACCAGGATCTTCATGCGAAATTTTCCATGTGGTGGATGCACAGAGTCCAACTTGTTGTGAACGTCGACGAATAGACAAATCTGGATCTTCATTAACACTACCATTTGGAGCAGCGATATTTTCTTCTGTACGTACAGTTCTTTGT
Source organism: Adalia bipunctata (assembly GCA_910592335.1). Taxonomy (NCBI): domain Eukaryota; kingdom Metazoa; phylum Arthropoda; class Insecta; order Coleoptera; family Coccinellidae; genus Adalia; species Adalia bipunctata. The sequence goes on along the minus strand of OU342955.1, from coordinate 5,825,515 downwards.
CTTGTTGTTGTTGCATCGAGTAAAGAAAATATTGTCCGAAATCTATCGATAGTTCGACGAATAAGCTGCTCTGATAGACGATTATATTTCACGAAGTGCTCTATAAGTTTGGCGTAGAGAACACTGATTTTGAAAATAGATTTCAACAATTTGTAAACGTTGTTGCGGCGTGTGTCTTTCTTCGACTATTTCCCTCGTCTTAATTTCCACCAATCAGAAACGCGCAATTTTGAATCAAAAATGGTTTCTAGATGGAAAAACTGTATGGCAGCAGCTGTCAGCAGTTTTTTCGGTTTACCCGCGGCAAAACTTGACAGTTGTTGTCAACGAAAATTAATAATACATACATAATGCTAATGCATCCAGAATAATCTGTTACTCATGAAATAGTCTTGTCAAATACCATTCGTGCATCTAATTTTTCCTGTGAAAAAAATCGGGAAAACACAGTGCAAAGTGATATTTTTTTAACAAAAAGCATTCGTGCAGGTGCAAAAATCCTCGTCTTCGACTCGGAATTTTTGTTGCCACCTGCACTCATGCTTCTTGTTGAAATATTACTTAGCAACGTGTTTTTTCGATTTTTTTCGGAAAAATTGGATGCACTTATGATATTACTTATGATAATTTGTCAATGCTAACTGAACAGAAATGTCAAAACAACTTGGCTTCTACCTTCAGTCAAATCACAAATTCTATCACTCTAAAAAAACAACCGATATGTCTTTCTGAAATGTAGGCAGTTGCAAGCGATGTTACTGCAGGGTTATTTTCTTTCAAGGCAAATCATTTATTTTCTTTGACGCCTCTGTTATGAATTATATTGATAGAGTCAAATTATAATCTACCACCTTCTACAGAAAAAGTTTACATGCCTACACTGAAAGCTTTCTCAAATAGATTAACCGACACCAAAAAACAAAATCTCCTTGCATCCTTTGGTCCGAACAATGTATCTGTTCAACACTTCATGAAAATTAATTGAACATCAATCATTGGTGTACATGCGTCCCCCAAACTTCCTGAAATCCTGTCATTCTAAATTTGGGAAGAATGAAGGAATGTTATGTGGTCATTCCAATGCAAAGGACCCCATTTAGCAGCGGAAGTTGGAATGGCAACATTGTATATCGCTGACATACAGGGTAGTCGGCCGAATGTGTCCATGCAGGGTAAATCACATAAATAATGTGGAAGACAGTCCCGGACCTCCTCTTTCTGGCCTGCCAGGGCAGCTGTTACGGCCGCTTACGGTTTATGCCCTACTTACCAATGTCCGGTTTGTCACTTGGCCTTTTATTCTCTCCGTTGTCCGAAAATATATTGACGTTAGTTATGGTCTACGTCAATGGACTGGATGATATATTATCCTTTTCACTTCACGTATTTCGCCTGTGCTCAATAGACCGTCGTAATCAACTGTCAAAAGCCCTGGGTCATCATTCACCATCCATTAGACGGTGTGTCAAGATTCCGTTGTTGGGGCTTGTTCGACTGATGGTGACGATCTCGGGGTAGCGTGCAGGGTTTTTTGACATTCTGACCCCAGATGCACGAGGGGATATAGGTGTCTAGTTCCGAAAACCGCCCTTTTTCGACGGGATTCTGTAAGAGACGAATTCCATCCAAGAAGCGGATACGTGACGTATCTTTATTGTTGAAGCCCGTTTGCATATGGACAGAATGCAGGTAACAGGGGATATTCTAATTGGTTGTTATTCGAAATATGAAAAAACCGTTATTCAAATTCCTAGTCGATTTCTTTTTTCACGTGGATTGAAACAGAAAACAGTAAATAATAACCCCTGTTACAACTGTCAAATTGTGAGTAAATAATAACTTCAATAATAAAAGGTTTTTCAATAAGTGTTATTTTGCCATTCAAAGAAAAATGCCATTTTTTAGATGAATGATCGGATGCTTATTTCATTATAAAGGGAAATGTATGCCGTTAATGATGGAAAATAACATCCCCCAAATGACCACCATGACCACGACTACTGGACCATAATTATCCTTTTCATGAAATTTTCCATAAACAAATCGCAAAGTAGCTGTCCTATGTCCCCGATAGGTTCACGAATTTCATCTCTGAAGTCTTGAATCGATGCTGGGATCTTGTCGTAAACCTTCTCTTTCACATGGCCCTAAGGAAGAAGTCCAGGGACGGGCCAAAGCCAAATTTCTGGGGGGGATAGCTTCGAAAATATTCCAACTTCCTGTTAAACATTGGGAGGGGATCCTGTGCTGCTTCCACACAATTTTCTTGGTCTGCCCATGTAAACACCCCAAATTTGTTATTTCTTGATTGAGTCTGACTAAATACACAAATCTTCCAATGTCTTGGCTTCCCATATTAACTCTGAATTTTCTATTTCTAATATGGTCACTTAATAGGAAAACACACAGCATCTCCAACTTTCTTCAAATGTATTCATTCACCATTAACGCGATCGGCCCAATTAAACAACAAAAAAGATTAAAAAGGTAAAAAAATAGAAGAATTAAAATAAACTGCTCCCCATGAGTTAGGGATATTGACTTAAATTGCAAAAAAATATAGTTGAAATAAGATTTTTGTGATGAAAATTCATATTAATATGATTTCAAGTTGCAAAATAATTTTAGCCTGTAGGTCTGCAGCGTATACAGGATGGTTAAGAAAGATCGAGTAAAATAACGAAATTTTATTCCCAGATAATTCAAGCATTTTGAGATTATCAATACAATGTATGGCCTCCACGGGCATCAATAACAGCTAATCTTCTTTGCATACGACACACGAGGTTGTTGAACATTTATTGAGGAATTTGGTTCCATAAACGGGGCAGAAACTCTCTCAGATCATTTAAGGATTCTGGGGTAGGTTGATGATTATCTAATCTTCTTTGGAGCATATCCCATGCATGTTCTATGCAATTCAATTCTGGTGAGTGCGGAGGTATTGGTAAATGTAAAAATTTGGCACAACATTGTCAATGACATGCTCTCTATGGTGTAAGGCGGTCATATTCCCAGGACAAATGTGTAGATCTGTGCGCCCGTTGAAACATATCTCGGCCCATACCATAACACTACCCCCTCGGAATGGATGGACTTCTTGGACGGGGTATGCGTGGGATGTCCCTACACTTATTCTTCGAGAATCTGAAAATCGTCCATATCTGGATTCATCAGTGAAAAGGTCACTACGCCATTGATCGTTCCAAATGATATGTTGCCTTGCCCGATCAAGTCTTTGACGCTTATGGTCACGTGTTAATGGAACTCCTCTCAATGGACGTCTAGAACCTAGATTCACCTCTCTCAAACGTCGTCTGATGGTTTCGATGGAAACTTGGACCCCATCTGTATTTTGAAGAGTATTCCGTAGCATTCTACACGTAGATGTAGGGTTTCTTCTCGCCTAAAAAGTGATGAAACAATCCTGAGCAGGTGTTGTTTTTTGTCGCCCACCAAGCCTTGGTCTTTCCAACACGGAACCTGTCTCCCTGAACCTATTCCAAAGTCGAGATATCACACTTTGGCTGACTTGGAGCCTTTCCGCTACAACAACCTGAGTTAAGCCACCTTGTAGCATTCCGATAGCCCTTTCAGCCTCAGCGTTTGTTGATTTACGTCTTGGCATTTTCAGAAAACTCGTTTCAAATCGAAGCCGTTGATAAACTGACTTCATTTCAAAATGAGAACATTCATGAAGCATATGCAAAGAACCAAACTTTAGAAAAAAGGCGACCAGATTGACGAAATGTCTCATACTGATTTTTATTGGATCGATTCAAGTTGTTATTGAGTTTCAAATGATTTTACAGCGATTTTCTCGAAGATTACATACTTTTAAAAACGATTGAATACGATATCCCTAACTCTTGTGGAGCAGTATATAACGTCTGGTATACTTGGAATGAATCATTTTTGATTGTATATTAATAAGAAAGAGTCATCTTCGAACAATCTTCCTATACCCAGGGTATTTCAGTATAAGGATAAGAATGAACAAAGCAAAGTTTTCAAGAATTTTTTCGACTTTTCTCTGTAAAATTATGCCTTATGACTTGCAAAGGATAAGAATTCAGCCATCAATCATATACACGTCAATTTACTATCCTGACCCTCGAAGTCGCCCTGCGCCCCTCAACGGACATCTACGCCGGCTATGATAACAAAACGAAAAAATATTATTTTCCACCCTCCAACTGAACGTCAAAAGCCATGACAATCCGATGTTTTTTCAGCTAATAGTCACCCTCGTTGACAATGACAAATATTATTTTAATAATAGATCCATCATCTAGTCAATAAATTGTGGTGACATGAGAACTCCGGCGAAGATGATGTATTTGTGCGGCTTGTTTCCTCCCCTTCCACCCTCCGCGCCACTTTTACCCTCTGTCAACGCCGCCCACATCAATCTTCATTGTCGGAAAGCAAGAGGCTGATCAGTGACGGAGGCTGATCCCTTTCGGGAAGGGTTCGAAGGATTCATTCATCGGTCGAATCGTAGTTGTATTGTTTCTCCTGACCTACAGGCCCTGTAGTACAGGGTCTTCCTGAATTGGAGGTCCCATAAGTCCCATGCTTATGGAAACTTTTTTTTGGTGGGCCACTGTGAGTTTGAAAAATTGAGAGAAGAAGCTTTTGTTCAACTAAACTTTGAGGTTTCTTGTAATTTCATCGTATCTGCTGTCGATTTCGAGAAAAAAATTTACGATTCGCTCGAAATCCTCAAAAAAGTCCAAACTGTCTTAAAAATACAGTACTCTACGATGAATTATTGCATTATAAGGATTTATGGATGTTATCCTGATCTGAAGCAATGATTCAATTGAATATCTTCTGATATACAGATACTATGATAAAAAAATTTCAACTTAACCACCCTGTATCTCGAAAATGTAACGTTAGTGGTCCCATATTCGTTGAACTTTTTTCTAAAAATTGATCATAATGTGGTGAACTCAGTTTGTATACTTAACTAATTTCGCTCGCGATATTCATTAACCAAGTTTATATAGCAGACTGTCTTGAACTAATGGATACATAAGTAATCAAACTACAAAGTAAAAAATTATAGAGGAAGAAATATATAGAAAGAAACAAAAGATTTTTATAAGCTCTTATGGTAAAATAATAATAAAACGGAGGAATGAAAATATGTTGAAACAAACAAAAAAACTCTTATGAATTTTATTGAGGATTAAATTGAACATAATATTCCAAAATCTGCCTTTATTCGCATTATATTATTTCATTTTCATGTTATTCTTTCCATTCTATCTCCTTTTTCCTGATATTAATATCTCAACCAGTACTCGGAATGAAATTCAAATTCTTGGACCGTGATCTATGCATGTTGTGTGCTTGAATACATCCATAAAAATTCAATAACAAGTTGAAAAATTCTCACTAAATGAAAGGAAATTGTGGAGGAAATTGTGAAACCAATATTTAATTTGAATATTCTCAAAGAATAATGCTCATGAAATTATATGAAAATGGTTTATTCTCTCGAAGCAGTTCTGTTCAATTTTGAAAGCAGCATTACATTTATGTATTATGGCAAAAATGTTCATTTGAAACAACAATTTTCAAGACGAATTTCTGTTGAAAACAATATGATATTCATTAATTATTGAACAAACCAATACTGAAAGGGTGTGATAATACTACTAATACACAGAAAGAATGGAATGAATTCATCTTAGCAAATACGCAGTCTATAATGTCACTCAAATATAATGATTATGTGATTGACAACTACCATAGAGAACTCACAATCGTACATTGTTTACCGGGTAGGAAAAGCCAAACATTCCTGGACGATTGTGAAGATTGCTAAGTCGAGGCGTAAGCCTCGACTTAGCAACATAGAGTCCGGGAATGTGGCTTTTCCTGCGAGGTAAACATACTATTTTTTCGCAGATCGTTTGAAATTCGAAAGATTTTAACCAATTTTGAAAAAAATCGCGAATTATTCGATTCATAAATAAATGGAGCTTTGAAATCCGGAATGGAATTGGTTGCGTTACTATGGACACATATTTATGCTGAATTGTCAAACTTGACGAATATTAATTTATTTGCTGGTCTTTTCGAACACAAAAAAGTGTAAAATGATAAGTGATGATAAATTTTCCATTTCTGGAACTCCTCCAGAGCTGGTTGAGGCAGTGAATACTGCTTCATTAGAATTATTGCCGAAGAAATCTAGAGAAAATTACGAATATGCTTATGTAGAACACTGACAACTGTAAGGAAATATCATTTCCTTACTGTATGGAAATGAATATTTCTAACAGTTGGGAAATCTTTTTGTCGGATTTTTTCTCGATTTTCGCGAATTTTTTAAAAATATTTCTACATCGCCTAGAGAATCGAAATTTTACCCACGTATAAATCGTTTATTCTTCTTTTCGATCGTATGAAAATTTCCTCACTGTAGATTCTTCTGGAACCTCTTTTTGGACAGATTCCCTCGGGTCGGTCCGCAGAGTTACCATTTTAGTATAGAATAGAATAAGGTTCTCTTGAAGTCTGACTCCACTGAAAGGTTGAAAATTTGCTCTTTCTTTGTACATTAGCACTTGAATACCGAATAGAATCAGAATCGCACTTACATCATTCGCCCCTTCCATCCCCAGACATTACATCCCTCATTTGAATATTTCCCTTTATCCAAACGAGTTGATGTTTCAACTTGCAGTTTCTACGCTAAAAGTGGGTTCAAAGTTCAACGAATTCCAACAAAGCTTTCGCTCTCTGGTATACGTAACCCGAAATATCCCAGCTAGGGGTGCCCCGTCCAAACCGGAACAGCCCTCTTTAGGGCTGACAGCTGTGACAATACTGCCCTGACAGATTTGAACCTTGTGTTATTACGTAACTTACCCCGGTTGTCTGATGGCCAGACATGGTCATTATTATGAATTGGGTGACGACGATTTCCGACGGCTTCGAGTATACAGTGCTGTAGATATAAAGAAACATTTCCATATGAAATATTTACAGCGTGGTAACAGCTTTTACTATGTGGAATCCACGATACTTCGATTTCCATGAAGTTTACTTTAATATGATCAGAATTGGAAATTCACATTCTTCCAGATTAAGAAATTATTTTTGCGAGCTCCGGAAGATATCCCGAATGCAACCAGAATACGAAATTTTCATTGTCTGCTCCCTGAGATTCAACTAAGGTTACCAGAATAAGAAATCCTCTTTTCCGCAAATCGCTTGGAAATTTTGACATTCCTAACAAAATTTGTCCTCCACATGAAAAGTTGTGGAATTCGAAATAGAAATTGTTTGCAACTGAAGAATTTCGGTTTTCTATTCTCGCCCCTTCCATGCGGCGATCTATTTCGGTAGCTCTTCCTGCCAAATAACTATAAACTTCCCCCTTGCCAATTCATTTTGTAATAAAACTCGTAATACGGACTTCCAGTTGCGCAACCGAAAACAGCCCCTTTTTGTTATATCTTCCACCCATTCAGAAAACATATTCATTACAGAAAAATTGAAAAGCCCGTATAATGTGAATTATGGAGTCACGGCTCGCTTGATCGCGGCGTGGAGGGAAGGAAAGACAGATCCTATAAATTTACTCCGCGTAAACTGACGGCATCCAGCACTATAGATAATAAATGCCTGGTTGTACTTTATGACACCCTAATAAATAAGCCGGTTATATTCTATTATGAACCTCAACAGAGAATGGCCGTCCTCCTTTTGAAAGGCATTGTCGTTCACTTACGCGCTCGTATATTATAACATTGTGAGAGCACCGACATTATGTGAAGAGCGCCACCCCATTCTGCCTTTGCGAAAACCAATTATTATTTTTTATGCCAAACACCTGGCTCCCAATTTGCCCACTTTTTCCGGCCGACCATGTAATCAGGAACAAAATTGAGCTTTAGGACTGTTATCGCAGGAACAAATCATCTCTTATTGCGTTTTGTCTGCTATAGAACTGCGTCCTATGTGTGCGTCAATATGTGCCTTTAACTGTTATAGCAAAACCTCTATACTCTGTTCAAATCTAGGAAGGAGCTATAATAACATGTTTCGCGCATCGGTAGGAGGGCCTTCGTGAAGTTTCTTTCCGTCCAGAGTCGAATCGAGGAGATTTCACACAATCGTTCAGTTTTAACTGAACTTGAATACCATTTTTTTCAATAATTTTTAGAACGTTGTTCTTTTGAAATTTGGCAAACTATCGTCATCATTCACGATTTCTAGAACTTTAGAAATCGTTGGGATTTCATTCCGGAAAAAAACCGTGGACAATTCTTCTGATAAGGTTCATATCGAAATCGTCAACCGAATCGGTTATTTTCAACGACTGGGCTCTCCTCTTAGGTGGCGTCAATGTTTTATTCTCTTCATATTCTCTGAGAATTCTGATATAGCTGAATCACTCAACTCTGAGGATTTTGAAACAATTCCTGCTGAGTCTCTTTTCGATAAATCAGGATGTTCTTCCAATTCTTTTCGAAAAATGTTCAAAATTATCTCTTTCTCTTCAGTAGAGAAATGCGACCTTTTGGACCTTTTTCGTGGTGGTCCCCACATATCACCCTCAGATGCAGTATCCGTTTCCGAATTCGACATTGTTTTATAAACACTATACACTTTGTCAAAAGATTTTCCAACACAATACACTTTTCACAACAAAATATATAAACACTTTGAACAGCTAGACCGTCACAGTAGCTCTATGTATTTTAACTGGTCTTGTCAATTGAAAACTTCGATATATATGCAAATCAAGATGGCTTTAATCCATTAAGGGAAGAAACCCAAACCTGGTGTTTCCCGGAATTATCTTGTCGGAAACTGCAAGCTATTATACCTCAGGAAGTCATTCCATAAGAAATTATATTTTATTGTAAATGAATGATTAAACTTAAAAACAAAAATTTTCAATACCAAGTAGGTATTCTCTAGGCCAAACCATAGAATTAGAACATGAGAATGGTCATAAATTTAAGTCGACAAAGAATTCTTTTTAGACCTTCCGCTCATTATTTCCCCATCCCCAGCATAAATAATACGAGAGTGTCATAAGATGGAGCTAGATATCCAGGAACAAGTGTTCCCTCCCATGAAGATCATTGATAACAGTCCGAAGCATCTGCTGTCACTATCCCGTAATTTTATTCAATAATTCACCAGTTACCCCCAAACAACCATCATGCCTCAATCTAATCAGTCGAAACGACAGTACAGAATCGAGGACCATCAGTTTCCCCCGTCATTAAACCAATCAGAACAAATAAATCACAGTAGATTAGAGCAGTGGATAGCGGCTAGGACGTCAGGCCAGGAAGATGCATGGCCTGTGGGCCAAACACTCGGTCAAATCACAAAAAGGGCCGTAGTTGTCGCGCACTGCCAGCATTGCCCTCTGGAGACCACTCCGATAATCTACTATATGGTGTTCTATATATTTGCTCCGAGGACCCTCTCACACTCCGCTTGGGAGTGATGCCGAGGGATTGGAGTCTATGGGAAGGGTCAGCTGGTAATTGAACTCGTAGACGATTGCCTACCTTTGAGAAGCTTCTTTCTGTTTAATCCGAAGGGACCCAAGAAAGATTAGGTTTATTTCCTATTTTTATTTTGAATTGTCTCAGAGGAAACTTGATTTCGATGTCAGCGTCTTTGTTTTAAGATATCATTGAGGGACTAAGACGATTATGACCCAAGTGAAGGCAGTGTGTGTCAAATTTTCGTCTACACGCATTACAGGGTAGAAATACGCGTTCTGAACGTCCAAAATTATTGTCAACTATGAATGGCGAATGTAATCGTGCTATGATAACACAGTTTCTTGCACGAGTTTGTTCCTGGTCATGTTCTATGCAATTAAAATCTGGTGAGTGCGGAGGTATTGGTAAATGTCCTCGCGCGCATTCTCAATTATGGCTGCACGGTGCGGTCTAGCGTTATCGTCTAGAAATTGAAAAGTTTCACCAATAGCAGCGTGAAAATTTGGCACAACATTGTCAATGACATGCTCCCTATAGTGTGAGGCGGTCATATTCCCAGGACAAATGTGTAGATCTGTGCGCCCGTTGAAACATATCCCGGCCCATACCATAACACTACCCCCTAGGAATGGGAGGACTTCCTTGGACATAGCGACGATTACGGGGTATGCGTGGGATTGTCCATACCCTTAATCTTTCAGAATCTGAAAATCATCCATATCTGGATTCATCAGTGAAAAGGACATTACGCCATTGTTCGTTCCAATTGATATGTTGCCTTGCCCATTCCAGTCTTTGATGCTTATGGTCACGTGTTAATGGAACTCCTCTTAATGAACGTCTAGAAAACCTAGGTTCACCTCTCTCGAACGTCGTCTGATGGTTTCGATGGAAACTTGGACCCCATCTGCATTTTGAATGTAGGGTTTCTTCTCGCCGAAACGGTGATGAAACGATCCTGAGCAGGTGTTGTTTTTCGTCGCCCACCAAGCCTTGGTCTTTCCATCACGGAACCTGTCTCCCTGAATCTATTCCAAAGTCGAGATATCACACTTTGGCTGACTTGGAGCCTTTTCGCTACAACAACCTGAGTTAGACCACCCTGAAGCATTCCGATAGCCCTAATTAGCCTCAGCGTTTGTTAATTTACGTCTTGGCATTTTCAAAAAACTCGTTTCAAATCGAAGCCGTTGATAAACTGACTTCATTTCAAAATAAGAACATTCATGAAGCATATGCAAAGAACCAAAGTTCAGAAAAAAGGTGACCAGATTGACGAAATGTCTCACACTGCTTTTTATTGGATCGATTCAAGTTGTTATTGAGTTTCAAATAATTTTACAGCGATTTTCTTAAAAGATTACATACTTTTAAAAACGATTGAATACGATATCCCTAACTCTTGTTGTTCAAAATTCAAATTTCTCATTACTTTGATTCCACAAAGTGTTTTACTGGAATGGGCTTTCCCGGTCGGTTGCAAAGAAGAACAGGTCTATGACTCTACCCACTTCTTCTGTGGTTCACCGAAAAACCCGGAATCTTCCCTCTTTCTACCTGCTCAAGGATCAGTGCAAACTCACCCGCTGCCCCAGTTGCAACCTAGATACGCCAAAGTTTGCATATACCTACTCTAGTTTTCTTCCCAAGTCGGACCTCGTAACATTCGTACCTAAAAGTGTACAAGTGAGATAGGGACTCTACGCAGTACAACACCTACGAAAGCAGACAGAAGCAGATACGTAACTTTAAATCTGAACAACCGTAAGTACCATTTCCTACAGTGTTTACTTTGTGGTATTTATTTCTATTTCATACATCCATTTTTATTTCTTTAATTCTCGTGGCGACAAGAACTGGTACGAGACTCCATTTCTTCTCTCCAGGAGAGCTCCTGTATTTTATTCACTTGTGGAGCAGTATATTTCAATACAGAACCATGTTTTATTGATCACTGGAATCTTGGGCTCTTATTGAAACACCCTTTATATTCGCACTTTGGTTCGCGGCGTCAGAATTGTCTACGCAGACTTTTGGCATGTTTGGCCAGCTATAAAATTGGATAATAATCGAGATATTCTAATTCCACTTCATTGTTACATGAACCATTAATTTTAAGAGCTAATAAAGTCTTTGAACTGACATTCAGTCGTTGTTTGAAGAACTCAAAATTTCTCTGCCTAGAATAATGTGTTCAAGGGGTACGTCAAGGTTCTGTTCTGGGACCACTTCTATTTTCATTATCTATTAACGATCTACCTTCTCTTTTGAAGAGTACACAAGATGGAATTCGTGAGGCTATCGAGGACATAGGGCAGCCACTTTGCGATTCGGTTATGGAAAATTTCATGAAAAGCATATGGTCCTGTAGTCGTTGTGGTCATTTGGCTGATGTTATTTTCCATTATTAACGGCATATCTTCCTCTTTATAATGAAATAAACATCCGATCAATTATTTAAAAAATGGCAGTTTTCTTTGAACGTCAAAATAACAGCCCTTATTGGAAAACCTTCAGTAGAATTTTTTCTGATTCACGAACCATTTCGAATATTATTCCGCCACTAGCAGAAAAAGTATATGGCCTCATCAGAGACCTCCAAAGTGTCACATCTATCCCGGATCCTTAAAAATAAACAAGTCTCCTTAGCCCTGGAAGTTTATAGGGCGTTTATAGGTATGACAGTGCCATTTAGTCGAAATTGAGAAAAGCACTTTCGTGGCTACGAGCTGCGTTGAAACTATCAAACGAGACGGGCGTAATTTATGTCAGACAAGCCGTATCTTTACGGCCACGACCCGTGATATACGGTTCTCGGAAGTCCATGTGGTGTTAAACTGCAGATCGACATAAAACCCGCCTCGAACCAAACAAATCGCTGGTCCTTAAAACGAAACTCCTTTCAGTCACGCATTTTGGAAAACAAACAATTATCCGCCGCCAAAGAAGCAGCTGTCTGCGATCTTTCATCGACGGCGTATTAGTATTTGACGTTTGAAGAATTCAACCAAAACACATGGACGACAAACAGTTTACTCTAAAATTAATGGGGACTTTTTGTTGGATTTCATGTCTTTGAAGATTGACGAGATGCTGCGTTTATCGCGTTTTTCGACGGAGTTATTCAATACACTCGGAGTTATTGTATACTTTTCCTATGTTGCTTTGGATCTTGCTTGGATTTATCCATCAGATGATGCCAAGACCACATTCATCTTGGAGATGCTGTTTGTATTTGGGCTCCAAAAATATCTGGAATTCCCCAGGAAAAGTGACGATTTATTGATAATTTTATTTCATGAGTTCGAATCTCGTGGTTCACTTCGCTCCTTTTACATCTCGTAACCTCTTTTATGCGTCTACAATTAAAAGTTTGTTTCTTCTGCTAGGGTTCAATAGTTAAATAACAATTTATTAGATAGTACTTTGGATCTACTACACGGCCCAATAAACCTCCAAAACCGAAAAACCTGAAGAAACCCTTGAAACATGAACAAACAGTTTTATTTTCAAATTTCTACTCAAAGATTGATATATTCATAATCAATGGATTTGGGACTTTGACGTGAGGTTTAAAAATTATCCAGAATTTTCGGAGAAAACCGAAACCATTATAAAAAATGAAGTGTCGTCTAAAAAACTGATCCCTATTGTCTCTATAACGATTTCTTTCTGGAATATAGAAAAGCAGAAAAAAACTATTTGGTACCGGGTTTCTCACTATAAATTGACCCCCCTCTAACTCTGTTACAGAAACAGATACATAAAAATATTTCATAAGAAAATTGTACGAAATCAAATAAATTTTTTGAAAATGATTACGTCAATTGGAATATATACAGGGGGAGCAACATATTGAATGCAACTACATTTTTTTAAATGGAACACCATCTATTTTCTCCCCTATTTTAGTTGGGTATTTCCTACTGATATCGAATATATATGCGTATGTGGGTCTGTCTCTTTTATTTTCACAGTTTCAAAGTTTTGAAATGAAATTACGGAAAAAAAAAATACATATGTTAATTCATTCCGAAATTCTCTATATTCAAACAATATTTTTCAATATATACCTAACAATATCCATATCCAATAAAAAATAAAAAAATAATAAACTATGGTAGTATGGAATGAATAATGTCAACTGAAGAAATTCGTTTTTTAAATTTGAAACTCTGTGGTACTCAGAATGAGAGAGATAGACCAACCATATGTTAAATATTCGAGATTAGGGGAAAAAGAGATTGCCAATTATAGGAAAATATACAGGGTGTTCCATTTGGAAAAATGAAGTTGCAATCAATATGTTGCCCACTCTGTATATTTTTCATTTTGTGAAATTATTTTAAGAAACACTAGTTGATTTCGTGAAAAACATTATTTGTACCTCTCTCAGAAACGAAGTTAAAGGGGGGGTCAAATTGTGGTGAAAAACCCGGTACAAAATAAAGTTAAAGGCCCTTCAGCTCTTTCTATAAACTTCTTCTGCGCCAATAATGTCCATCATATTACTGTTTGTTTTTCACTATGTTCTTTGCTCTTTATTTTTTATTTGATATGTCTTTTCACTCTTTTCATTTATCTTGTATATTCTGCAGAATCTACATTCCTAAAATTCTGAAATGTTGAATATCCAATATCCCGAAGATTTAAAGGACCGTTATATTAGTTACCCATATACTTTCTTCGAAATTAGTCGGCAAATACCAAAAAGGCGGCAAGCATATAATAAAGTCGAAGAAAGGTCTCTTTGAAGGGGTCTTAAACTAAGTACAAAGATACCTGAAATTTATCCCTATTATTGTGGTTCGTCAAGTGACAAAACACCATATTGCAATAAATAACCTTTCTGTAGGTAAAACACGTTCCAAAACTCTGGGCCTCTGAACGTTATCGTTATCTTTCCTGAAGCTGGTAGGTATAATTATGCCTCTTCGTTTGAACCTCCAATTCAGGAACATCCTGTATTATAGTACATGGAATTCAACAATGATAATACACATCCCACTTCATATTATGCAGAATCACAAGTTTAGTATACTATAATATAATTTGATGGGTTCATATTTCTTCATTTGTTTCACAATTTGGTTCCCTTACCCCTATTACCTTTTTTCAGTTAGAGTGCTCTGTTTGTGATATCTCAAAATAAATGTATGTAATCCAATTTACAATCGAACTGTGCAAATGAGACTGAAATTACAAAAAAAGAATGTTTACAAACAACAGATAGACACATTAATAACTTGACACATTAATAACTTGAATTCAATACTCGAATAGAACATTCGTCGTGTTTAAAAATGCCCATCGGTCGTTTGCAGAAATCCATTTGTCGGTTATATTATCGTCTGATTATTCTTGTGCCATTTGCATTTCTTTTCAATTTTTAATATTTTCCTACTTATTCCCTAATTCGGCGCCAAATTTTGTGTAGAAGTTTCAGGTATGTAAGAGTTATATTCAACTAAATGTTTCGTGAATAAACAAAAATAGCCATCAAATTGGGTGGATTATGTCTAAGACCATAAAAGGATGGTTACTAATGCCCAACTTTCATAAATATAGTCGAAAAGTTTCTTGTTCATATGCATTGTACCTATACAGAAAAATTAAATGAAAAAAAAAACTGGCTCCTTCACCATTTTGTAACTTTAAAATTTCTTTCTGTTTGGATGATTTAGGCATACATCGTAGTAAGAGAAGACGATGTGGAAATGAATAACTCTGAAATTTAAATAGGAAATTATATAAGATGGAAATTCATCTCAAAACAGGAATATGTATCAACAATATATCTCTGAAAATTTAGAGAATAAAATTTGCAAAATCTATTTTCCTTAGTTTTTAGGATATAAGAATTTCGGAATTATTCAATAAAATTTGATAATTCTTCAATATTCCAAACCGTTTACGGCCAAATTGACAAATTTGAATTCAGAAACGATTCCTTCAAATTTGTTGAAGTATTTGATCCGAAATGCATTAATTTCCAAATCGCTGCCTCCAAATGGTTCACAATCGATCGAAATGAGAGCACGGAAGGTCTCTCACAGCCCAAAATCGTTCAAAGCTACCGTAACTGTCAAAAATATACATATTCATCCCCTTCGCATAAAGTAAGAACTCGTGAAGTATTCATCAACCCCTATAAACTTTCAAAGCATGGAACTGCCTACAGGCTGCCAATTTCATCACCGAGGAAGTCGTTTAAAAGGCGAAACGTCGCAAAATTGCGGCAAGTAAACAAGAGCATGTAATAGCAGGCCGATCTGCGGTCTCAGAGGTGTCAAATCTCACATAAGTGACAAGGCAGAATGGGTGGGGAAAAAGGACCAAATTCTGTGACGTCACGCATCGCGAAGCCGAAAATTTAGTGAGAGAGAGTGAGAAGGCAAGATTTGCCGCATGGCAAGTGACTTCACGGTGGGGAGGAAGCAATGTGAATCCGGATAAACAGTAAAGCTTTGAACGTGCCAGCGAAAGGTTGTCCTTACTTTCCGAGAGATGAACTTACAAGTTTAGAACTTCTACGATTCCTCCTTTCGGTATTTCGCGACTAGTAACGTTGATGTGAAGTTATTTTGAGTGATTATTTTTTCGAGTTGAGTTTTTGAAGTTCATCATGTTGACTTCAGCAGGCAATCAGTACCTCAGGCCGGAATATTTAACACCTCTTCCAACCACGGTGAGTGTTTCAAATTGAAAATAAAATGACAGAAAATTATTTCTCGATTCAGAAAAAAATTTCTGTATGCGATCAAAGTTTCAGATATTTTCTGAAGTATAAATAACATGATCGTTAAATAAACTAGATTTCACATTTTCTTTTTGAAATTTCAAAAATTCACTGCTTAATTTTATTCATTCTGCACATTCTCCGTAATCAGAGAGAATTTTAAGGACAAAGATTCTTCTCTACGCGTATGATTCGACAGATATTTCCATAATTTCTCGATAATCATATTTTTGAAAGTTATTCTTCAATTTGAATTGGAATCTGCAAAATACGCATCACTAATTAATTTCTCTTTTTTTAGTTGGACGCAAAGAAGAGCCCACTGGCTCTCCTGGCCCAAACCTGCAGCCAAATCGGAGCCGATGCCCCCAACGCAAAGCTGATGCAAAGCGCGGAGAAATCCAGCAAGAGCAGCAAATCAGAAACTCCCAAAGATAAGCCAAATAGCTCCTCGAACTCCGACAATCACCATAAGATGAGTTTCAAATCTTACGAACGTTCTTGTCCGTCAAGGGAAAAATCTCGATCTCCTGAAGACAGATCCAGCACAGCTTCCAGCGGAAGCAGAGTTAGAACTCCTGTTGCCTCCAAAAATGGTAGTAATCGGTGCGCCAGTACCAACAGCGCGTCATCTCCAAGACCACCCTCATCTTCTGATCGAAAAACGCCAGCTGGTGAAGCTCAGAATGGAAGTGATAGAAACTCCGCGTCTCCAGAGAAGGAAAATGAACGTTGCAGTCCTAGAACCCCTTCGTCAACCGCATCGAAGACGGCGTTCACTCCCAACATTCTCACTTCTTCGTCTGATCCATCCATCAAGGATCTCCCACTTGGAACTTTCAAACCTGGAGTGCCTGTGTCCTCGCCGTATCTGCCAAGTTATCCGCATGGTTTTCCGGGAATTTCTGGCATACCCATGGATTTCATGACTAGCAGCTTTATGTCGCAACACCATGCGATGAAGAACGGTGGTTTGAATCCATACCTGAGTTACGGAAGACTCAAAGCAGCGGATTCAGTGTGCCGAGATCCTTACTGTACAGGATGTAGCGTGAACTCCCATTTACTTACCCCATCTAGTGTAGGAAGTGTTAAAACTGGTGTTTGCCCTGCAGGTTGTGCTCAATGTGATCATGCCAAAGTGCCAACTTCTTCTCACTACCTTGGACATAGTCAAGCTGCCGCCGCTTATGCCCATGCTCAATTGGCAGCCTTAGCGGCAGCTTCGCATCTTCCATACGTTTGTAACTGGATTTCTGGTGATGCCGCATATTGTGGCAAACGTTTTTCTAGCTCTGAAGAACTCTTATCCCATCTTAGGACTCACACAAGTGTTAACTCGGTCAGTGAAGCGAGTAGTGCATTGTCTATGTTAAGTAATTCTGGAATACCTCCTTCACACCCGTTATTCCACAGGACCTACCCTACGCCACCTCTTAGCCCTTTAGCAACCGCTAGGTATCACCCCTATTCCAAACCTCCATTACTACCACCCTCCTTAACGACTTCTCCTTTGTCCAGTTTTCCTCTGTCACATCCAGGGTTACCACCATACTTGTCACCGTATTCTCTGTATGGCCCTAGGTTAGGCTCATCGCCAAGTATGCATCCCTAAACTGAGGTGTCTAAAAGTACTAGAGAAGCCAAATAAATGCTGTGTTAATGTAGACTCCTGATTCCTAGTCTCTTCAGAACATTAGTGTCGCCACAACTTTCATTTTGTGGACTTGTATGTGTGATATTATGTATAATAACAGATGACTATCCTAACATTTCAAACACGAAAGAGGAATAATATGAATTGGAAACAATTTTATACTTGGATCCGGTATCTTTGTAACTTATTCACTCCAAACAGTAACTTGGAAATATTATGGTAATTGTGTTATCCGCTAGAAATTTACTTTTATTGTACATATTATATTTGTTTTCATTTTTCATGTTGTTCGGATAGAAGACAGTTACCATCATTTGTGGCCATTTTAGTTCCTCTATATTACATAATTTTGTTTTCGAAGTGGTTGAGAGCCTGTAATTTTTGCCAGAAATCCACTTGGCTCGTGATGTTGATATTGGACTGTTTTGATCTTTGTAATATAACTTTGTCCGTAATCAAGTTGTTCTTTGTAAATATTTCTTAATCATATCATATATGTACCTATTATAACTGAATGAAGAAAATACTATTTTTATTGTTAACGACTTCGCAAATATGTTATTTTATTTCTTTATTTGAAAAACATTAAATATTCTTCGAATTGAAAACCGATTTTCATTTTCTAACCTTGTGAATACCATAATTCGGTAATACCAGAAGAACTTATATCAATAGATATCAGAATTAATGAGCATCAGATTTTTCGTATCAGAAGTTTCTTCTCAATAAAAAATAAAATCATCAAACTACAATTTGTCATGATAACTAAGAAAGATCCATAGAATTTGCCGGTTATTGAAAAAACGCACTGTTTATCATGAAAAGAAATAAAGTTGATCCGTTAATGCACTCGAAATTAGGAAAACTTTATTAATTCACTTGTTTTTGCATGAACCTCCATCTTTAATTTCACATCGACATTTTTGTTGTCGAAGATATTTCACTAATCATAACCAGTTACATCAGAAGTATTTCATGATAATTTAGATAAATTTCTGGAGTTGAACGGAGTGACAATCATTAATTTGTAGGAATGCTGTTCCACTAAATGACTAAAACGTTCGTAACCAACTGAAATAAAAATACTGTACCCCATTAATTGGTACAAATATATAGCTGTAACCTGCAGACACGTAAAATAAATTACCAACGCGTAGCAGAAAAATAACCCGAACGAAAATAAAGATAATATTTCAGCACTTCGTAGGCCATAAAATAAAAATAATTAGGACGAAATAACGGCCAGACAGAGCCATCTATCTAATTCTAGAATAGATCAAGTCGACGATGGTGGAACAGCTGCCATCCTCTGGCTTATCGTTCTGCACGTCAAGATGGTATCTCTCTCTGCCACACCTGTCTAACACCCATATGATTCTATCGCTGGCTTGCCAGATTTCAGACTTCGTCCTGGATGTGAAAGCATTATTTTTTAAATCAATTAAAAAAATTTCTCTACTACTAAACAAGATTTCAGGACTTGGATTAGCACGCTTTGTTTGTGAGTGTTTTTTGTACATGATCGAATATTCCATAGACCTATTTATTTTTTTTCAACCAAAATTTTTTTCTTGAGAACAAATTACAAAATAAGCATTTTTGAAATGATAAAACAGACAAAATCTGTTTCTTATGCCATTCGAAACAAAACAAATTGAAACTCATTATAATTCACACATGACGAAAATAAATACCTTTTTTTTACATATCTACAAGCACGACTATATTGACATATCTTTCTTTAGTTTCCTCGATATTTGTAATGGAAAATGATTCACTCATATATTGATGGCCTCAAGCCTATAGATATCATTCGAAAATACACTTATAGTAAAATCCTCCACAGCAATAAAAAGAACGAGAAAAAATTCGAAAAATCAATTTCACAGAAATATAAATATTAAAAACAACTTTGACTTTGTTTGTTTCTTTTTCACCTTGGGATAATGTGATAATTAAGATTCGATAATTATTTAGCAGTTTCAACATGATATTCTTCGAATGTTTAATTGAGCATTCATTGAATGTTATAAAATTATGAAGGATGATCAAACTTTTCTCAAGCATTGAATTTTTATAATTCTTCATTAATTCATTGAGCAGTATTGAATTCTACCGATTATGCACTACTCAATCCCTTTTAGTTACAATGATATTTCATTGTAACCATTTATTGATGTTGTCTCAAATTTATTGTGAAATGAAATACTTATACAAAAAATGTGGCAACGTTGTATTCTCGTTCTCGGCTGAGCTGACGTGAAGAACAAGAACATTAGTATGTTTTTCGAGTTTCTCAAGAACGCATTAATCGGCATTTAGTTGACAACGGTAGTGACATATTTATGATTCTTACTCTCACATATATGAATGTTTACCATACATTAAAGTAATTTATATCCATTCGAGTTGGCATTTCTATTACTCCATAACTACTTAGTTTAGCTGCTGGTAGCTACCAACTCCTGCGGTGATGGAGATCCAATCAGAGGCGTATTCGCAGGTTATTATCGTTGGGTTCCTGACGCCAACGTTGATGTTTTGAGGACTTTCGAGATGATGATAAGCAACCCCTGTTGTAACGAATGACTTCATTGACATCCCAGATGGGAGCAGGAAAATAGTTAATTTGAAAATTATATAGTCCTATGTTATAAGAAATTCATTTTCAATTTTGAAAGTAGCTTTTTTATTGAGAATTCTGAAAACATTCCTAAATTACAAATCATATTAACTTTTGAAAATTTTATTTCTAATTTTCCGATTATCCCTTCAAGGAGGGATACTAGCTCCAACTATTTGTTGCAGGAACTCCTCTAAAACAAGAAAGTTCAATTCCTTATTCAACTAACAGATACTAATTCTAACCTACAAATTACCAAACCTAAAAAAGAAATGTTTTCGATTTGATTTACACTATTTTCATGATTTCTTTGTCCTAAGCACTACTCCGTCCTTTCTATTTCATCAAATAATTCGATGAATGTTAATGTGACATGATCGCATACAATTTCATCCTTCATATTAAAAATTCTAATTACATTCTCAAATAACCATATGAGAGATCAAAATATTATAGAAAATTAGAATGAATATTCCTTTATTTTCAAAATTCAACTATTAATTTTCGAATTAAATGTCAATATTCAATTAATGAATTTCTTTTGAAAAGATCAATTCAAAAGTTTTGCAATTCTTAACAGGATTGAAGAAATCCGAATATTGAAAAATATTATCGATTTTTTTGCACTTGGATCGGATTTTAATAATAATAACAGTACTTTATTGACCATTTAGTCAAAGACCATCGACCGGGGATTTTAATATTAAAATAAAATGTCTACAATTGTTGTAGTGTATTTATTCAGGATTAAATCGTATCAAGAAAAGTTCAGTATTTTTTTGTTGAATTATATTGTTCACTGTGGTTTTTATGAAGCACAAAATAAATTCAAAAATTATTCAACCCTTATTAAACTTAAATAAACTCTGAAATAATTGTGTGCTCAATACAATCTCAGCATTTCGACAAATTTTAATACAGAAGCTGCACCAATACATCAGAAGTTCAAAATAAATCATCAGAGATTTATTTTCAATATTATTCTCATCATTATATTCAGATAAAAAATAATTTTATTAAATGACCAATCTTTCCTACTCAGACTTCTAGTTTCTGAACAAAGGAGTGACAAATGTTGATAGTTTTAATTCCGAAAGATGCTTCTCCCACGAATAGATTTTCCTAAATTATATTATTATACTCGAAAGGAACTCTCTTCTTTATGCTAGGAAGATACTGAACCTGATATTTTGAAAGAAAATAACTGATATAGAGATCCACTCTAGATAAATTATTTTCGTATTTCATAAAAAAATATTAAGGGTAATGATGTACTCAATGTAAATAATTAAATCCTCACTTAGGAATTTATATTGATTTTATTCCATTTAAATTTTACATTGTATCATCAAGGATATTCCTCAAAATAATACTCATTATTGTTTATAAGAATACTGCTACTTTTATTCTTGTTTTACTGTCTCATATCCGAATGATTTTTTATGTTGATGATGTTTTTCCTTTAGTTTCATTCCTGCATTGTATGTTCTGAAGAAGCGAGTGAAATCACCTCAAAAGATGAACTGTCAACAATAAATGCTACAAAATTCTCTGAAAGAATCCTATCCTAATTGATTTTATTGATTTATTCTATTGTATGTATTGTAATTATTATTCGTAATAAGCGGTAACTACTGTCTTATGTCTAACTTGGATTTCTAGTGAAGAAATAAGAAAATACTCCATGTATAAAATTTTGTCAGATTTATTCAAGCTGCCTTAGCAGAAAGATATTAATTTTACTGTTCAGAACTTCGTGTTGATGTGAGGAAATGTCGTGTCGTCTAGCACGATGATTAATCTTCGAATGAATAGCTTCCTTTGCGTTCTTCTCTACATCTCCCCCTTAAGCAAAGATGTTATGGAGATATGAGAATATAATAACACAGGATAAATTGGCACCTTCACGTAGTAATAGCAGCTTGCACGTATGGAAAACGAAGCATTATAATATTTAATAACTGAAATGACTATTACACTCCATACTTGCAGCACTATTCTATGTAATGATTGCTCCAAGGATACATTAATGCCTGGAACCCCACGAAAAGATAAATAATCTTGTGATTAAGATAGCGTTCCAAGTACCAAACCCATGATTACTAATGTTTGTGTGTTAATTGCTTGACTGCGATAGAGAATGATAAACACCAATCAATTCTACCAACACCAGGTGTATGGGGAGCCCAATGGAATCACAAACATTAGTTCAGAATAAAAAAAACAAAAAAAAAACTATTTCAAAAATATTTTACTGAAAAGATGAGCTTCACAGCGAATTTATCTAAATTCGTAGCCCATGATCTAATTTAATTCTCTTAAAATCTTTTAGATATGGGTTTAAGCCAAGCTCTACAAAAGTCGATACTCCAACTGATCACGATCTGTGAATAAAATACAGGAGCTCTCTTGGAGAGAAGAAATGGACTGTCGTACCAGTTCCTGTCGCCACGAGAATTAAAGAAATAAAAAACGGATGTATGAAAGAGAAATAAATACCACAAAGTAAACACTGTAGGAAATGGTACTTACGGTTGTTCAGATTTAAAGTTACGTATCTGCTTCTGTCTGCTTTCGTAGGTGTTGTACCGCGTAGAGTCCTTATCTCACTTGTACACTTTTGGGTACGAATGTAACGAGGACCGACTTGGGGAGAAAACTAGAGTATATTCGAACTTTGGCGTATCGAGGTTGCGACGTGGCAGCGGGTGAATTAGCACTGATCAGGTAGAAAAGGGATGTTTCCGGGATTCTTGATGAACCACAGAAAAAAAGTGGGTGAAAACATAGATCGGTTCTTCTTTGTAACAGACCCGGAAAGCCCATTCCAGTAGGAAACTTTGTGGTATAATAAAACAAAAATATGAATTTTGAACAATCTGTAATTCGAAATCGTTATGTCGACTTCTCCCAGCCCAGCCATCTCATAATGATTTGTTACTTCATCAAAAAGCTTCAACAGTATCCCATTACCAAACCCCACATCTGCCGAAATGAGATGCAAATTCAAATGTCATCCACTCACAAACATACTTAACCCCTACACGTACAACAATCAGTTTCGATAAAACATTTGTCACTGCCTAGATGAAAACTGAAATCAACCACCTGGCAGGTTCATACAAATTTCAATTATTATTCCATATAGAAAACAGAGGGTATGTTTGATTTTCCGAACGTGGCATATTTCATGTGTATAAAACACAAAACACACTCCTCCAGCCATTGACAGCTATGACAGGTCATTTCCTAGTTTACCGTCGGGCCCGGCAGTCTCCCGTTGCGTGAAGAGTTCTATACCCAATGACAAACTGTCGGCGAACTGTTCCCATTTGATAAAATGCAAACATTTATGAACAGTGCCAAACGAATGTTTTGATTGAAAAAATTGCTCTTTATATTTCGTTTTTTGTATGCTTTGCCTACGGTTTAATCGATTATTTTCGAGTTATGCTAAATCCGCTCAGCTATCACTCGGTGATTCCAAACTTTGAGCCTGGAGCATGTGGTTGTCGACATGATTTTTTGTCGATATTTTTTTTTGTTCTCGAAGAGGTGAATCTAACATCAGACACCCAGTCTTTCGGGGTAGTGTCGGATTCTTACCGACTAAACACCTCATCTTCGGTTGGTTCCGGGCATGAGCCTATAAACCTTCCATCATCTAATCTGTTATTTTCTCTTTCGCATTCTTTTATGCTGAGTGTTTGTGTTCATCCTTCAATTGGATATCTCTCACTAAGTGTGGAGTTTTATATCTTCATTTTCGCAATTGGTCTCTAGGTCTTTTGCGGTAAATTGTAGCTGTTTTTTCATCTTCAGCGGGGTCATAGTCAACTAACCTTCTAAGGTCGTCATTTGGATGTTCACTAGCTCTTTCATAGGCTTTTGCAGCTTTTCGTTGGATGAATGTAGTAATGGACTCTCATTTTATGTCTTTTCGGATTTGTTCATTCCTAACAAACCAGGGGGCGTCTAATGCCCATCTCAGAAATTTGTTTTCTGTACTTTGTATCCTCTTTATATGGGTTCTCGCTGCATGCTGTTGATCCATATGTAAGCTGCTTTTATGGTCCTCAATTTCGTGTTTTTGTTCATTTGGCTTCTTCTGCCTATACTCGGGTATGGTCTTTTCATTGCTACATTCGTTTTATCCACTGCATACTTAATGTGTTGTTTCCACGTTAGTCCTTTGTCTAATATTACTCCTAGGTATTTAGCTTCATTCTTCCATTCAATTTCATTATTGTCTATGGATATCTTCGATTCCATCTTCAGTTTTCTCTTTTGAAGGAGTATTGCTTGACTCTTTTCTCCATTGATTTTGATTTTCCATCTGTTACACCATTGACTGATATCATCTGCCGCTTCTTGAAGTCTTTTGTGAATTTTTTTGTATTTATGTGTCTTATTGCTATGCCAGTATCGTCCGCATATAGAGCAAGTAGGCATCTTGGATTTCTTGGTAAATCATGTATTATAGAGTGTGTTATAGAGTCCTAGTCCTAGTATGGATCCTAGAGGAACTCCTGCTTCTAAATATCTGAGTGTGGAATAAACAACACCTATTTTCACACAAAAGTTCCTATCCCTCAAATAATTTCTTATTATTCTGCATAACTTGGGTGAATAACCTGCGGTTATCATTTTATATGCTAGTCCTTCATGCCATACTATATCAAAAGCTCTGGTTACATCTAGGATAACAATGCGTGTTCATAATTTTCATGCAGGAATAATGATTTGATGAATACAATTTCCTTCTAATAGAAGTCAATTGGCTTTATGGTATCAAGAATGAATAAAAATGAAAATAAGACTTCTGAAAACATGGGAATAAACAGAATAACTTTTCGTATTTCGTTCGTGAATTCCTCTCAAAGATATCTATAATTCTTCATCTTCTGGACGGCCAGCTTCTCAAATGTTATCACATATCATCACGAACAGCTGTAATAATTTCACTCCCACATCCCATCTGATCTTCTGATGATATATATTTCTACTTCCTCCAGATTCAAAGCCATCTAGTTAATCCTCCTCAACATCTTCTTGGCGGATAGAGACTCTGAATGTCTCAGGGTATTTAGGGGAGCGGCATAAATCATCTGAAAATTATATAGGGTCGAATATCAGTGGTGGGCTTAACATTATCATAATTTAAATCGCGTTCAAAGCGATAAATTTCTTCGGGTTTACTCCCCCATCGAGTTATTTCCGGTTAATGTAGTAGCTTTGAATAAATTCGAAGTATCGTTTGATGGTGATCGCACACTTTGTGTCAAGGGCGGATATAGCTTTTTTTCATGGGAGGGAGGGGGGTAATAACAATTGAAAATCAGGTGAACAATGTATGAAATATTTTATGAGCACCACATTGCGTAACTTTTTCTGAGGACTACTCATGGGTTGGGGTATTTACCCCCTTTAGCCCCACCCCCCGTAATCCGCCTTGGTCACAGAACAAAACTCGAAAATGAAATATCGAAAAAATCAAAACGAAATAATTCATTAGTTATGTGGGCTACATGAACGAAATTGGTATCAAAGTGTAGGTTTTCGAGGTCGATCTATGAAATAAAAGACTTTCCAGAGACCTAACTAATATATGGTTCAGATTTTTCACCTGTGAAATGGTATTTTTCGAAAAATGGGAAATTTCAAACCGTCATAGCTCCCGTTCCTTTGGTCCCATCAACATGAGGGTTGTATATTGTACATGATCACTTTGAGTGCTCTGAGCTTCAGAACAAAACTCGAAAATGATATTATCGAAAAAATTAAAACGAAATAATTCATTAGTTATGAGGGCTACATGGACAATTTTGGTATCAAAGTGTAGGTTTTCGAGGTCGCTTTATTCAATAAAAACTTCTCAGAGCCCTTACTATTATGGTTTAGATTTTCACTTGCGAAATGGTATTTTTCGAAAAATTTCAAACTCTCATATCTTCCGTTCCTATCATCTCCGCCAAAAATTATTTATATCATATGGATCAGCATACCTCAATGTATCACTGAGCAAAATATGAGCGATTCGAAAAATCCCAAATTTTGAGCGAAAATTGCCAAAGGGGTAAGACCCACCAAAACCACCATATTTGTCATCACCAAAGAATCCCTGGCGAATCCAAAGTCGTTTTTCGAAAGTGAAGATCTACTTTCCATTCGAATCATGCAGAATACCCATTAGACTGATCAGTATCGCCTATACTTTGAGTGCTCTGAGCGTCTGAACAAAACTCGAAACTGAAAAATCGAAAAATATAAAACCGAATTATTCGTTACTTATGAGGGCTACATGGACGATT
The DNA here is from genome assembly GCA_910592335.1 of Adalia bipunctata. NCBI lineage: Eukaryota > Metazoa > Arthropoda > Insecta > Coleoptera > Coccinellidae > Adalia > Adalia bipunctata. The sequence continues at coordinate 5,798,691 of OU342955.1, read as the reverse complement.
TTGGTATCCAAATGTAGGTTTTCGAGGTCGCTCCATTCATTAAAAGTTATTCCAGAGCCCTAACTAGCATAGTTTAGATTTTCACCTGTCAAATGGCATTTTTCGAGAAATTGCAAATTTCAAACTCTCATATCTTCCGTTCCCATCATCTCCGCCAAAAATTATTAATATCATATGGATCAGCATACCTCAATGTATCACTGTGCAAAATAAGAGCGGTTTGAAAAATCTCAAATTTTGGGTGAAAAATGCCAAAGGGGTAAGACCCCCAAAAACACCATATTCGTCATCACCACGGAATCCCTGGCGGATCCAAAGTCGTTTTTCGAAAGTGAAGATCTACTACCCATTCGAATCATGCAGAATACCCATTAGACTGATCAGTTTCGTCTATACTTTGAGTGCTCTGAGCGTGTGAACAAAACTCGAAACTGAAAAATCGAAAAATAGAAAACCGAATAATTCGTTACTTATGAGGGCTATATGGACGATTTTGGTATCAAAATGTAGGTTTTCGAGGTCGCTCCATTCAATGAAAGATATTCCAGAGCTTTAACTAGCATAGTTTAGATTTTGACCTGTCAAATGGCATTTTTCGAAAAATTGCAAATTTCAAACTCTCATATCTTCCGTTCCTATCATCTCCGCCAAAAATTATTAATATCATATGGATCAGCATACCTCAATGTATCACTGTGCAAAATATGAGCGATTCGAAAAATCTCAAATTTTGGGTGAAAAATGCCAAAGGGGTAAGACCCCCCAAAAACACCATATTCGTCATCACCACGGAATCCCTGGCAGATCCAAAGTCGTTTTTCGAAAGTGAAGATCTACTACGCATTCGAATCATGCAGAATACCCATTAGACTGATCAGTATCGCCTATACTTTGAGTGCTCTGAGCGTCTGAACAAAACTCGAAACTGAAAAATCGAAAAATATAAAACCGAATAATTCGTTACTTATGAGGGCTACATGGACGATTTTGGTATCAAACTGTAGGTTCTCGAGGTCGCTCCATTCAATAAAAGATATTCCAGAGCCCTAACTAGCATAGATTAGATTTTCTCTAGTCAAATATCATTTTTCGAAAAATTGCAAATTTCAAACTCTCATATCTTCCGTTCCTATCATCTCCGCCAAAAATTATTTATATCATATGGATCAGCATACCTCAATGTATCACTGTGCAAAATATGAGCGAGTTGAAAAATCTCAAATTTTGGGTGAAAAATGCCAAAGGGGTAAGACCCCCCAAAAACACCATATTCGTCATCACCACGGAATCCGTGGCGGATCCAAAGTCATTTTTCGAAAGTGAAGATCTACTACCCATTCGAATCATGCAGAATACCCATTAGACTGATCAGTTTCGTCTATACTTTGAGTGCTCTGAGCGTCTGAACAAAACTCGAAACTGAAAAATCGAAAAATATAAAACCGAATAATTCGTTACTTATGAGGGCTACATGGACGATTTTGGTATCAAAATGTAGGTTTTCGAGGTCGCTCCATTCGATGAAAGATATTCCAGAGCCCTAACTAGCATAGTTTAGATTTTGACCTGTCAGATGGCATTTTTCGAAAAATTGCAAATTTCAAACTCTCATATCTTCCGTTCCTATCATCTCCGCCAGAAATTATTAATATCATATGGATCATATGGATATGGGCCAGTGTATCACTGTGCAAAATATGAGCGATTTGAAAAATCTCAAATTTTGGGTGAAAAATGCCAAAGGGGTAAGACCCACCAAAAACACAATATTTGTCATCACCAAGGAATCCCTGGCGAATCCAAAGTCGTTTTTCGAAAGTGAAGATCTACTACCCATTCGAATCATGCAGAATACCCATTAGACTGATCAGTTTCGTCTATACTTTGAGTGCTCTGAGCGTCTGAACAAAACTCGAAACTGAAAAATCGAAAAATATAAAACCGAATAATTCGTTACTTATGAGGGCTACATGGACGATTTTGGTATCAAAATGTAGGTTTTCGAGGTCGCTCCATTCAATGAAAGATATTCCAGAGCTTTAACTAGCATAGTTTAGATTTTGACCTGTCAAATGGCATTTTTCGAAAAATTGCAAATTTCAAACTCTCATATCTTCCGTTCCTATCATCTCCGCCAAAAATTATTAATATCATATGGATCAGCATACCTCAATGTATCAGTGTGCAAAATATGAGCGATTCGAAAAATCTCAAATTTTGGGTGAAAAATGCCAAAGGGGTAAGACCCCCCAAAAGCACCATATTCGTCATCACCACGGAATCCCTGGCGGATCCAAAGTCGTTTTTCGAAAGTGAAGATCTACTACGCATAAGAATCATGCAGAATACCCATTAGACTGATCAGTATCGCCTATACTTTGAGTGCTCTGAGCGTCTGAACAAAACTCGAAACTGAAAAATCAAAAAATATAAAACCGAATAATTCGTTACTTATGAGGGCTACATGGACGATTTTGGTATCAAAATGTAGGTTTTCGAGGTCGCTCAATTCGATGAAAGATATTCCAGAGCCCTAACTAGCATAGTTTAGATTTTGACCTGTCAAATGGCATTTTTCGAAAAATTGCAAATTTCAAACTCTCATATCTTCCGTTCCTATCATCTCCGCCAAAAATTATTAATATCATATGGATCAGCATACCTCAATGTATGACTGTGCAAAATATGAGCGATTCGAAAAATCTCAAATTTTGGGTGAAAAATGCCAAAGGGGTAAGACCCCCAAAAACACCATATTCGTCATCACCACGGAATCCCTGGCGGATCCAAAGTCGTTTTTCGAAAGTGAAGATCTACTACGCATTCGAATCATGCAGAATACCCATTAGACTGATCAGTATCGCCTATACTTTGAGTGCTCTGAGCGTCTGAACAAAACTCGAAACTGAAAAATCGAAAAATATAAAACCGAATAATTCGTTACTTATGAGGGCTACATGGACGACTTTGGTATCAAACTGTAGGTTCTTGAGGTCGCTCCATTCAATAAAAGATATTCCAGAGCCCTAACTAGCATAGTTTAGATTTTCACTAGTCAAATGGCATTTTTCGAAAAATTGCAAATTTCAAACTCTCATATCTTCCGTTCCTATCATCTCCGCCAAAAATTATTTATATCATATGGATCAGCATACCTCAATGTATCACTGTGCAAAATATGAGCGATTTGAAAAATCTCAAATTTTGGGTGAAAAATGCCAAAGGGGTAAGACCCCCCAAAAACACCATATTCGTCATCACCACGGAATCCCTGGCGGATCCAAAGTCATTTTTCGAAAGTGAAGATCTACTACCCATTCGAATCATGCAGAATACCCATTAGACTGATCAGTTTCGTCTATACTTTGAGTGCTCTGAGCGTCTGAACAAAACTCGAAACTGAAAAATCGAAAAATATAAAACCGAATAATTCGTTACTTATGAGGGCTACATGGACGATTTTGGTATCAAAATGTAGGTTTTCGAGGTCGCTCCATTCGATGAAAGATATTCCAGAGCCCTAGCTAGCATAGTTTAGATTTTGACCTGTCAGATGGCATTTTTCGAAAAATTGCAAATTTCAAACTCTCATATCTTCCGTTCCTATCATCTCCGCCAAAAATTATTAATATTATATGGATCAGCATACCTCAATGTATCAGTGTGCAAAATATGAGCGATTCGAAAAATCTCAAATTTTGGGTGAAAAATGCCAAAGGGGTAAGACCCCCCAAAAACACCATATTCGTCATCACCACGGAATCCCTGGCGGATCCAAAGTCGTTTTTCGAAAGTGAAGATCTACTACGCATAAGAATCATGCAGAATACCCATTAGACTGATCAGTATCGCCTATACTTTGAGTGCTCTGAGCGTCTGAACAAAACTCGAAACTGAAAAATCAAAAAATATAAAACCGAATAATTCGTTACTTATGAGGGCTACATGGACGATTTTGTTATCAAAATGTAGGTTTTCAAGGTCGCTCCATTCGATGAAAGATATTCCAGAGCCCTAACTAGCATAGTTTAGATTTTGACCTGTCAAATGGCATTTTTCGAAAAATTGCAAATTTCAAACTCTCATATCTTCCGTTCCTATCATCTCCGCCAAAAATTATTAATATCATATGGATCAGCATACCTCAATGTACCACTGTGCAAAATATGAGCGATTCGAAAAATCTCAAATTTTGTGTGAAAAATGCCAAAGGGGTAAGACCCCCCAAAAACACCATATTCGTCATCACCACGGAATCCCTGGCGGATCCAAAGTCGTTTTTCGAAAGTGAAGATCTACTACGCATTCGAATCATGCAGAATACCCATTAGACTGATCAGTATCGCCTATACTTTGAGTGCTCTGAGCGTCTGAACAAAACTCGAAACTGAAAAATCGAAAAATATAAAACCGAATAATTCGTTACTTATGAGGGCTACATGGACGACTTTGGTATCAAACTGTAGGTTCTCGAGGTCGCTCCATTCAATAAAAGATATTCCAGAGCCCTAACTAGCATAGTTTAGATTTTCACTAGTCAAATGGCATTTTTCGAAAAATTGCAAATTTCAAACTCTCATATCTTCCGTTCCTATCATCTCCGCCAAAAATTATTAATATCATATGGATCAGCATACCTCAATGTATCAGTGTGCAAAATATGAGCGATTCGAAAAATCTCAAATTTTGGGTGAAAAATGCCAAAGGGGGTAAGACCCCCCAAAAACACCATATTCGTCATCACCACGGAATCCCTGGCGGATCCAAAGTCGTTTTTCGAAAGTGAAGATCTACTACGCATTAGAATCATGCAGAATACCCATTAGACTGATCAGTATCGCCTATACTTTGAGTGCTCTGAGCGTCTGAACAAAACTCGAAACTGAAAAATCGAAAAATATAAAACCTAATAATTCGTTACTTATGAGGGCTACATGGACGATTTTGGTATCAAAATGTAGGTTTTCGAGGTCGCTCCATTCGATGAAAGATATTCCAGAGCCCTAGCTAGCATAGTTTAGATTTTGACCTGTCAGATGGCATTTTTCGAAAAATTGCAAATTTCAAACTCTCATATCTTCCGTTCCTATCATCTCCGCCAAAAATTATTAATATCATATGGATCAGCATACCTCAATGTATCACTGTGCAAAATATGAGCGATTTGAAAAATCTCAAATTTTGGGTGAAAAATGCCAAAGGGGTAAGACCCACCAAAAACACCATATTTGTCATCACCAAGCAATCCCTGGCGAATCCAAAGTCGTTTTTCGAAAGTGAAGATCTACTACCCATTCGAATCATGCAGAATACCCATTAGACTGATCAGTATCGCCTATACTTTGAGCGCTCTGAGCGTCTGAACAAAACTCGAAACTGAAAAATCGAAAAATATAAAACCGAATAATTCGTTACTTATGAGGGCTACATGGACGATTTTGGTATCAAAATGTAGGTTTTCGAGGTCGCTCCATTCGATGAAAGATATTACAGAGCCCTAACTAGCATAGTTTAGATTTTGACCTGTCAGATGGCATTTTTCGAAAAATTGCAAATTTCAAACTCTCATATCTTCCGTTCCTATCATCTCCGCCAAAAATTATTAATATCATATGGATCAGCATACCTCAATGTATCACTGTGCAAAACATGAGCGATTTGAAAAATCTCAAATTTTGGGTGAAAAATGCCAAAGGGGTAAGACCCACCAAAAACACCATATTTGTCATCACCAAGGAATCCCTGGCGAATCCAAAGTCGTTTTTCGAAAGTGAAGATCTACTACCCATTTGAATCATGCAGAATACCCATTAGACTGATCAGTATCGCCTATACTTTGAGCGCTCTGAGCGTCTGAACAAAACTTGAAACTGAAAAATCGAAAAATATAAAACCGAATAATTCGTTACTTATGAAGGCTACATGGACGATTTCGGTATCAAAATGTAGGTTTTCGAGGTCGCTCCATTCGATGAAAGATATTCCAGAGCCCTAACTAGCATAGTTTAGATTTTGACCTGTCAAATGGCATTTTTCGAAAAATTGCAAATTTCAAACTCTCATATCTTCCGTTCCTATCATCTCCGCCAAAAATTATTGATATCATATGGATCAGCATACCTCAATGTATCACTGTGCAAAATATGAGCGATTCGAAAAATCTCAAATTTTGGGTGAAAAATGCCAAAGGGGTAAGACCCCCCAAAAACACCATATTCGTCATCACCACGGAATCCCTGGCAGATCCAAAGTCGTTTTTCGAAAGTGAAGATCTACTACCCATTCGAATCATGCAGAATACCCATTAGACTGATCAGTATCGCCTATACTTTGAGTGCTCTGAGCGTCTGAACAAAACTCGAACTGAAAAATCGAAAAATATAAAACCGAATAATTCGTTACTTATGAGGGCTACATGGACGATTTTGGTATAAAAATGTAGGTTTTCGAGGTCGCTCCATTCGATGAAAGATATTCCAGAGCCCTAACTAGCATAGTTTAGATTTTGACCTGTCAAATGGCATTTTTCGAAAAATTGCAAATTTCAAACTCTCATATCTTCCGTTCCTATCATCTCCGCCACAAATTATTGATATCATATGGATCAGCATACCTCAATGTACCACTGTGCAAAATATGAGCGATTCGAAAAATCTCAAATTTTGGGTGAAAAATGCCAAAGGGGTAAGACCCCCCAAAAACACCATATTCGTCATCACCACGGAATCCCTGGCAGATCCAAAGTCGTTTTTCGAAAGTGAAGATCTACTACCCATTCGAATCATGCAGAATACCCATTAGACTGATCAGTTTCGTCTATACTTTGAGTGCTCTGAGCGTCTGAACAAAACTCGAAACTGAAAAATCGAAAAATATAAAACCGAATAATTCGTTACTTATGAGGGCTACATGGACGATTTTGGTATCAAAATGTAGGTTTTCGAGGTCGCTCCATTCGATGAAAGATATTCCAGAGCCCTAACTAGCATAGTTTAGATTTTGACCTGTCAAATGGCATTTTTCGAAAAATTGCAAATTTCAAACTCTCATATCTTCCGTTCCTATCATCTCCGCCAAAAATTATTAATATCATATGGATCAGCATACCTCAATGTATCAGTGTGCAAAATATGAGCGATTCGAAAAATCTCAAATTTTGGGTGAAAAATGCCAAAGGGGTAAGACCCCCCAAAAACACCATATTCGTCATCACCACGGAATCCCTGGCGGATCCAAAGTCGTTTTTCGAAAGTGAAGATCTACTACGCATTAGAATCATGCAGAATACCCATTAGACTGATCAGTATCGCCTATACTTTGAGTGCTCTGAGCGTCTGAACAAAACTCGAAACTGAAAAATCGAAAAATATAAAACCGAATAATTCGTTACTTATGAGGGCTACATGGACGATTTTGGTATCAAAATGTAGGTTTTCGAGGTCGCTCCCTTCGATGAAAGATATTCCAGAGCCCCAACTAGCATAGTTCAGATTTTGACCTGTCAAATGGCATTTTTCGAAAAATTGCAAATTTCAAACTCTCATATCTTCCGTTCCTATCATCTCCGCCAAAAATTATTAAAATCATATGGATCAGCATACTTCAATGTATCACTGTGCAAAATATGAGCGATTCGAAAAATCTCAAATTTTGGGTGAAAAATGCCAAAGGGGTAAGACCCCCCAAAAACACCATATTCGTCATCACCACGGAATCCCTGGCGGATCCAAAGTCGTTTTTCGAAAGTGAAGATCTACTACCCATTCGAATCATGCAGAATACCCATTAAGGCGGACTCCCACTACTCTTATATTTGGCAAGTACACAATTATTTGCGTACTTGGCAAGTAGATGAAGTTTCGAATTTGAATGACAAGATTGACAAGTATTGGCCGAGTGAACCACTCCCACTGCATGCCAAATATAGGCAAGTGGCAAATATTTGCCAAATACACGAGTAGTGGGAGTCCGGCTTTAGACTGATCAGTATCGCCTATACTTTGAGCGCTCTGAGCGTCTGAACAAAACTCGAAACTGAAAAATCGAAAAATATAAAACCGAATAATTCGTTACTTATGAGGGCTACATGGACGATTTTGGTATCAAAATGTAGGTTTTCGAGGTCGCTCCATTCAATAACAGATATTCCAGAGCCCTAACTAGCATAGCTTGGATTTTCACCTGTCAAATGGCATTTTTCGAATAATTGCAAATTTCACTCTCATATCTTCCGTTCGTATCATCTCCGCCAAAAATTATTTATAACATATGGATCAGCATACCTCAATGTATCACTGAGCAAAATATGAGCGATTTGAAAAATCTCAAATTCTGGGTGAAAAATGCCAAAGGGGTAAGACCCACCAAAAACACCATATTTGTCATCACCAAAGAATCCCTGGCGAATCCAAAGTCGTTTTTCGAAAGTGAAGATCTACTACCCATTCGAATCATGCAGAATACCCATTAGACTGATCAGTATCGCCTATACTTTGAGTGCTCTGAGCGTCTGAACGAAATTCGAAACTGAAAAATCGAAAAATTTAAAACCGAATAATTCGTTACTTATGAGGGCTACAGGACGATTTTGGTATCAAAATGTAGGTTTTCGAGGTCGCTCCATTCAATAAAAGATATTCCAGAGCCCTCACTATTATGGTTTAGATTACATTACTACATAATTTTCTCGTTTCTTCATCTCATCCGGTGATACAGGAAAGAAGAAAAAATTAGAATATCATAATTCTTGTTTCGTGCAACTGCTCAAGACCCTGTGTCCCCAATATTTTTGCAGAGATTGCTCATTCATTTCAGTTACTATTTCAGGACAAGAAACTAACTCTTCATCTATCCCGATAAAGATTGTCTTAATTTCCTTATTTCTATAGGGTAGTCTTCAACAAACCTCCATCAGAAGGACACAACGGTCGTAGGCAAAGACAGATTCCTAAAATCACATGTTTGAAAAGGACTAGCCATAACATTGTTCAGAGGAACTGAAAATCTTCCGTTTCTCTTCGAGAATGAGTGGATGCTGACCATGGTTTCGTCCTTGTTATGGCCTTCGTCATTGTAACGTTTGATATAGGAATATCTGCTTTTTCTTCAGTGGGCAAATATCAAGCAAACGCTAAAAGTGAGCCAGTCTGTTAAACAAAACTTTAGCGTGGTTGCACTAAAAATTAACTTCAACAAATGCAGTTTCGCTCCGTAGGAAGTTGCAAGTCGGCGCCAAGAAGATCCAACACTCTCCAATTATCAAAACGGCTCCTAGTCCGAGCGTCGCCGCCAAATTGTAGTGATTTGTAGTCCCGGCCCTGCCCGTTGTAAAATAACTGCTAATGGTATACTTAGGATAAATACGTATTTTGTTCGACACTGACCATTATTCAGCGCCGAATCGAAATTACGGATAATAAGTTCTAACACTAACTTATTATTAGAGGCGGATACCGAAAGGCACGGTGGTATAAATCATTTTATGTGTTGTTTCCATGGCTCTTTGATGTCGGATGATGGTTTCGGACAAAAAAAGAGGGCTTTCATGTGAACAATTCGCGGTAATAGAATTTCTTTTTCGTAAATCCTTCTAGCCTGCAGAGATCATTTCACGGAGAGTTCATACCTCTATACTCCATTCACTACGCAACGTTGTCTTCTCTACACAGAGGTCGCATTGATTACGTAATAATCAAAATATTTATTTCCTGGCGAATGTTCAGGAAACTTCTGATATTGATATCCATGGGTTCGAAAATTTATTGAGGTGTTTATCGGTATGGTACAGGATGTGTGGCGAGACGGTTACGATTGAAATTATTGATTTTCGGTTCAAGTTTCTCATGAGACTCAGACGATATCAGAAGATCGTTCTACGAAATCGGTTGCATTATATGCGTACGACGGCAGAAAAACTCGAGGCTAAAATCATGGAATTTGCAACGTGGGCCAACCGGAATACTTTATAAAAGTGAATGGAGTATAAATTCTCTGGAACTGAAACATTAAAATAAAATTCCCATAATTATTCTTTTCAATACTGCAATAAATATAGAAGAAGTCCTTAAATATTCTTCCATATGTCCTTGGCGTAAAATACATCCGACACACCGTCTGCAAGTCTGGTTCCGAAAAAGTGCACAGGAAAGACGTCCCTAAAATGATACAACGCGATATTTGAAGCAATGTGTCATAGTAAGGTGTGCTGAATGGATCCCTGGGGAACCCGAGCGATATAGTCGGTCCTGATATTAGTCCTATATATCAGATGCATCAACGACTGCCCTGCTACGAGATACTAGCATTAACAGCGCCTCCGAGAACGATATAAACCGATAAAATATCTACAGGAGACAAGCACGAAGTTTTCCTTGTCCTTTTTTTTTCGCGAATGGTTTCCGTGAATTGAGCTGCTTTGCGGTGGCTGAAGACGTTTCAAGAGAATAAAAAAGTATGGCATTTTTCCGATGAGAACTATTAATATAGAACATAAAAGAAAAAATCGATGTCACAACTGTCACAAGGTAACGGACTATTCTGTCCATTATCTTTCTGTACAAGAAAATAGCATAACTGAATCTTTCAACCATGTTTATATACGGAAAATATTTTTAGTGAATGGAGTATAGGTTTGTAACTTATATATTCGATCCCTTTTGTCGATAATTCAAACTTTCAATTAAGATACACTTAATTCCGAAAAGTATGCGCAGATGCTTAAACAACGGGATATGTTCTGTCGAGCTAAATTCATTTTCTTTTATTATCTGGTGCCTCTTCAATTATCGTCCAGTGCTGCTGCAAAGGCGATACCGGTATAATTTAATCGATGGGCATACATTCACATAAATAATCGATAATTTCAATTAAGTTATAAATTATCGCGGTAGAACTGGTCAGCGATGGATAATTTTCAACCTATTCCGATTCAACGCGTGAGTGGTCGAATGTGAGATTGAACAACCGGTGATTATAGGGGACAAGATAAGAGAATCGGTGGCTGGAATACAGCATAACTCTTCAGATTGGCAGATAGATTTCCACTGAAGATTTGAACGATGATTGTAATCCTTGCTTCCAGTCAGAAATCAATTAAATTTGCTGAAGAAGCTGTTGAACTATAATATAACCTCATTGATAATTTATTTGAGAATGTAAGAAATTTTTGAAAAGAATCAGTAAATAATTAGAATATTAGAAAGGAATCAATCTGGAAACATAGTGCATAATAAATTTTCAAGAAAAACAGATATCATGAATGAACTAATTAATGATAGATCGAGTGATAGATTAACATACTATATGTGCATTATAAATATTCAGAAGTATCAATTAATTAATAAATATGTGAGTGAGCGTATAAAAATATGAATAAATAGATCAATTTGCAGTTTCTTCGAACATTAGACGAATCTCGAGTTCGTTTTGAGTCTCTGATAATTCCATACAATACCAACTTTCTTATTTCAAATGCAACTCCCTGCATATTATTTATTTTTTGGATTCTTCAGAAAATTCTAGACATAATTCATGTACAATGTCCTATACCTATCTCCAACTTTTTCGGAAAAAATTTCAGATTTTTTACAAAAATTAACATTCCAAATGATAATTATTTTATTTCACAAATTTGATACATCACACTCAATATTAGCATGTTGCCAAGACGTTAGCGGCTAGCATTTTGAACATTTTCTACATTGACATCATTGTTTTTTTTTTAATAATCAAGAAATAATCAGTATTACTTATCAGGTTTTAAGTGTAATGTACCGAATTTGTGAAATGAAATAATTTTTATTCAAAACGATGATTTCTGCAATAAATCTGAAAACACTTAATACCTCCGAAATAGTTAAAGATAGGTACGAGACATTGTGCATGAATTGTGTCTAGAATTCTCTGAAGAATCCAAAAAAAAAATATGCAGGGGGTTGCATTTGAAATAAGAAAGTTGGTTTTGGCTACGGTAACATGGAACACCCTGTATAATATTTTTTTCTTGAAAAATATGCGCATTCAAAATTATAAATCGACATATCCGAGCGTTTTTCCCAACACGCCCTCATTTATTCGTTATCGAATTTATTCCATTTGGCTGTCACACTCTGTATAATGGTCATCGCAAATGTATTTTTCCTAGCATGCACGAGAAATTATCGGTTGTATAGCGAACCTTTATATGCTATTCCACGTGATTGTAATTCCAATGCAAGGAACCAAAATGAAGTTGATTAATTTCCAATATTTGTTTGTTTACGAGAAAATTTCATCTCCAGATTTTCATTTTATGTACCTACGCAAATAATTCAAATTCATTTGAATTTTCTAAAACTGAATTATTTCGATACGAATATACGTTTTTGTTAACGAATTGAATCGAACAGTATATGCAGAATATGCAATAATACGTTCCATTTTAAGCACAGAGTGTGCAGAAAGTAACGCACAAATTTTCGTTATTTACTATTTTGTGGAAGAATGGTAAGGCAATTTTCATTTTGAATTATGCGACTTTTCATAGTGGTATTTTTTTAATATGGTGATCCTAAACTTTTCGATTTTTCATTTCCCATATTTTGCCCAGCCCTTGTGTGCATTCTAATATACATTTTCTGCGATTTTTTTCGAAATATGTGTGTATTAAAAAACATCAATGACTGAATCATCCCCAACCATTTTTTGTGCGAATAGTTGGAATTACAATAAAAAAGAAACTCAAGTACCCTTCAAATCTCGTACAGGGTCCATGTCTGTGAGTGTTGTTTTTTTTCTCCGCCTACTTGAGTATATTAACGTAAGTTCATTCAACCATATATAAATTTTATGCATCCAAAATATATCCTCATCTTATCTTTATAGTTTTTTCTTATTTTTTATGCAGTAGTTCATAGTTACCTAGATAGATATTTTTTTATCCTATTTTTTGGTTTTGTTAGCAATGTAAGATAAGTAATTGGTTTGAAGCTTTGCGAGTAATCACTATAATTCCATAGTGTTTGTAAAGTGAATAAATAAATACATAGGTAAATAATTGTTGCAATTTTTTGAGGTGATTAGGATATACATCTATACTCAAAAATTACCAACACAAATAATAAACCAACTATACTAATTGAACTCGAAATTTAACATTGATCTGAACAGAAAAACTTGCTTTCACCAAATAAATTTTGCCGAATAATTGAAGTAAGTAGTTTCTATTCTAGCAGTTCCCAACAAAGTGAATCTAATGGCGACCGATAAAACATGCCAACCAGTATTCGAAGATTAATGTTCCCGAATAATCCCCGACAATAAGCCATTGTTTCTTTTTGTGTTGGAACATCAATCGTTGAAAGGAGGCATCAATACCCTTAATGATTGTGTTTTTCGTCGGTGCAATTTATATTTCAAAAGAAGAAAACATAATTAATGGCTGTTATTTATTGCTTTTCTATTATGACGAAATTGATTGATGTTCGAACGTGTTTCGTAATGCCCATTTACATTCGGTAGTCAGCATACGGGAAAAGGAAACATCACCATGTCCTATGATCAGGGCTGAACTGCGTCAGTGGAGATAAAATTTTATTTTATTTTTAGCTGACCCTTATGCCACAAAGATTTCATTTCCGATTTCAGGGGTTTAAGGGTCTACGTCCCTGAAAAAAAAGGGACACAAAAACGATTTATATTTTCTGATTGATGAAGGGATGTATGAGTGTTTAAGGATAAAAATAATAAAAAAAATATTTGATAAGTATTAAATGAATGAAAAGGATACTCCCCATCATTTTTGGTTATTTTTTAAAATTTCCACCATCAAAACGAACCAATATTTTGTATCGAAGTCCATCATTTAGATAATCAAACGTCTATCTCATTTTTCTTTCAGAACTAACCGTTTTTTTGTAAATAATATTACAACATTGAATATTGAATTTTTCTATTCGAAATTTTTATCAACGACAATTTATTAAGGTTTGTTTTAGCCGTCGATTAGTGAAAATAAATTGTTTTTCAATTCTTTAAAAAGCCTCAAGGGGCCGTTATACTCTGGCCAACAACCACGGCACCGATTCTCCGTTCAAAATTTTTTTCGCATGAAAAACTCTGGTTGAATTTGAGAGTATATGAAAATTGACTTCATAATCGTTTTTCGGCGGTTGTTCATCAATTTTTTTCAGAAAATTCATTGGAGTGCCCTCGACAAATCAATTCTCCATATTTAAAAAAAAATTTCATTGGGATAGACGGTAAGTAATGCAAAAAATGATGGAAATACTGAAAAGACTTCCAGAAAGTGTGAAATCGCAGAGAACTGTCTGAAATTTCCAGGAGAAAAAAAAACAAGATTTCAGGTGGAAAATTGAGGGCGTGAACTTGGAAAAATGAAAAGCACTTTTTGAATGGAGAATCGGTGCCATCAGCCAGAGTATAACGTCCCCTTAAGACCCAAAACTTTATGCAAAATACGTTGTTAAGACGTTTGTGGAATGCCTAATTCCAAAGAACGACTGGACGAACCTGGATTTTCTTCACTTTTGGCTACAGCAGCAATATTTTCGGCTGTTCTTGACTGACGTGCATGGGTTTTATTCTTCACAAGGTGCTTCACGACAACCCAAAAATGTTCGAGTTTTACGAACCATCTCGGACAAATTTTCACCCATTTCATAGTGAATTAAAAAAAAGAAACGTCCACTTTAATTCCCCTTTCTATAATTTAGACCGTAGGGGGAATTGCTTGGTTCAGGGCAAGCCGGGGTAGGCTCCCAATCAAAGGTGCAAATCGGACCGAAAATTTCTCTAATTCTATTACAGCCAGTCCGACCCATGACAAACAGTCCACCCGAGGTAATAAATTAGTGGCGGTCTCCATGTGACAAGGATTAATAGATTGCATTGTCAGCGACCAGGACTTTGATGTATTCCCCCGATCCTTGCAGGTCATTCTACGGCGCTCATCCCTTTTGCCGCTGTCTCCCTGTTATTGTACACAGCCTGTTCTCACATTTATTACAATTAAAATCAAACGGGATGAAGCCGATAGAGGGACTGTGTAATTTCATTATTATTACCTCATAAGCAGCTTTGTTGTACCTGATGATGTCCCAAGGCTAACGTCGAAACGTTTGTTGGAAATTGGACTTTGTTCGGTTAATTGGTTTCTTTGCGAAGAAAAGGAAACCGTTATTGTAACGGATGTGCTGTTGATGGACTTGATTTTCTTTGAAGGAAAAATCGTCATTTTATACAGATTCACGTTGTTGTTGGATTGCTTTCTGATTTACTATTATCATCTGCCTTGTATCTCTTGGCAACTGACATTCATGGTATTTCAAATATTTCAGCAAGATTAAAATATTTCATGTTATACTTTTTCTCAAGAAGAAATATTCTATATGTACTCGAGATAGGTCGACTTGCATTAAATCTTATTAAGTTAGGCTGAATATCTATGACTGTGTCCTATGTTTTGGCTATGCAATCTTAATTGTTATCCTTCTGTGGATTAACGTAAAACACTGACGGTATTTTGAGGAATTGTTCAGAATTCCTATCATTATCTCGACTACTAACCTCATAAGAGGTTGGAGTTAGAGGCTCCAATTCGCAATCTCAATAAATTACGGTTTACCGTATTTTATCATCACGGAAAGGAGTTCATTTCATGTAAATATTTTCGCAAGTGCCAATTCTCTCACGCATTTTTCTTGGACACAACACTTAAAGTGTCTGAACGATGTCGAAACATGCAATTTCTCGATATAAATCATTCGCTTCGAAATCCTGATTTCCATTTTACCTTATAATTCAAACATATGATTTCATTAATTTTGTTATTAGGAAGTCTGAATTATACCGGATTTTCTACCCAGATAAGTCGATAAGGTGGATAAACTGTACGGTATTAACCTGATAATTCTCGGTTCAAATTCTGGATTATTATACGAGTTTACGAATAGTGAAGTGCGGAAATGGTTTTGAAAGAATGGGTTAGCTGAAGCAATGACGTGAAGTCAGAAGCTTTGAAGCGCTCGTTCATTCACCTTGTATGAGGTATTTCAAATTTCACGTAGAGTAGAGCGGAGCGGAGTGGAGAAAAGTAAAGTGAAGCGGAGTAAAGTAATCGAACAGTAATGATTCAGTTGTGATTTAAAAGCATCGGTTATTAATCAGTTCGTAATTCACAACACTTTACTCCCTTGCTATACATGTTCATATAGAAGGTACATCATAATTTTTCCTTGCTATACATTTTCATATAAGAAGTAAAGTTCCCCCCTATATGAAAAAAACTACATCCTCCCTAGCCCAGCATAAAAAAATTGAAGACATTTGTGGAAATCGAAGCTTAATTTAAGTGGATATTGTTTTGACTTCCGCTGCTTTCTACAATCTGAGCCATACTTTTCTTCTGGAAAATTCACGACGCCTGCAGAAAATTAATTCTTCGAGCATTTATCTCCACTAAAGCTACCCCCAATTGGGCACAATCTTAATCTCCCTCCTAACCCAAAGACGGACAATAATTCGGAATCTCCTTCAGAACATTTCTGAAGCTATTTAACACGACCTTAAATCGCAAGGCCTTTATTGGACCAGTAATTGAGTTCTGCGGTTGCAATTTAGTCTCTTGTTCGGTTTAGTTGCAAGGGAGGTGGCGAACCGCTGACCGTTACCGAGCAAGATCTTCGAAACGATTATTATCCCACGATGCCTCCATGCTTACGTGACTCTATCATATGATCAGATTGCAGGGAAGATCCAGGATTGGTTCAGTTCAGAGAGATTAAGGATCTACTCTCCTATGAACGCAATTTGAAGGCATTCCACAAATACAAACTGTGGATATTGGTTTAATTCTACCCAGAAAAAAACAGTCAATTCTAAAACATAGGAAATTGAAATCAAATCAGTACAAGATCCAGCCGTTCAATCGGCAATCGAAATTTCATTTAATACATGAAGATGAATCTACCTAAAAAGTGAATCTACTTGAAAAGTGAATCTACTTAAAAAGTGAATCTACCTAAAAAGTGAATCTACCTAAAAAGTGGATCTACCTAAAAACTGAATCTACTAGAACGGTGGACCTTCCTAGAATATGGAGGTGAATCTGCTAGCCCACTACCATTATTGCAAACCCATAGAATGATTGAGTGGGAGAACATAGTTTAGTTGACTCCAGGTATGTTGATCATTACCGCAAAGGCTCGACGCCTCATGTTTTTCGCGCAAATGCCCGTTACCCTAGTATCAAATAGGAGTGTATCATTACGTTATAAGCCTTCCATATTCCCTTAACCACCCCATCAGGCATTCGAGTGCTCCACATGGTGTAGATCCGACTCCATTCAAGAGTTTTTCAGTGGTTTGCCACCAAAGCAACAGGATAATCAGCCAGACCCGTATCATTGATGTTGTGACATGGTGCGGAAATGCGTGTCGATAAAGGATCTAAGCAGGCAGGGGCCACCAAACAAACGACAATCTATGAACGCTATCCACGGCCAGCTGGGATAATCCCTGAGCTTTGTTGATTTTTCTTCCTCCGACTTCATTAAGCGAGGGTCCCACTGAGATGTTGAACGACATAGAGCTGGGTCTAAAGACTTCGGTGTAATTAGTTTTTGACGTTGGAGGACGCATGACGGGGTCCTTTGTGTGAAAAGGGTATTAATATTCCGTGCCAATATCGTGCAACATGATTTCTTCTTTGATATTCAGTGAATGGTGTATGATACGAATTTTGAAACCTCCACTGACTTTCAGAATGAATAGGTACTCCGGAGTAGTTGACAAGTTAATTAATGCATATTGCATTTCTGAATATCAGAAAAAAAAATAATTTTCTCGGAAAAAATTCAACAGTCGTCGTAAATTATACTGGCAATCATGTTTTGCTCCACTACATTAAAAAAACCATCTTCCGTCTCTTATGCTGTTGTTAGCTCCAATTTGATGAAAAACCCATAGGAACTGGTTACTTTGAATATGATCAATTCGCAGTATGATTTGTGTTATTGGGTGTTCATTAAGAAGCTAACTCGTTTGATGAACGAATGAATTTGAAGTTTGCCTATTCAAGAATGATAAAAATATAGAAACCGTGTAAAGTAATCATTATTCTCACAAAATGGACCGAGGATGCCTTTAGACATACCGACCACAAAGAAGACTATTAAATCGTTTGTTCTTAATCGGTTTTTCTTTACTGACTTTCTGTTACCTCTGACGTGCCACCATAATTGCCAATGACCGTGTATAATTAAAGTAATTTCACACCATGACTGTGTAAAAATGCTTCTCATCAAAATCGAATCATAGATCTATACAAACGATGAATGAACAGAAGGACCGGCCATTAATCAAAATGATTATAAAATGGGGAAAAAAAGTATTGATCTTGTGAACAAAAGAGAAAATGGAATTGATTAGTTCCTCTCTGCATTGAATGTGATGTTCAGCAGCCTGAATTCGTCATTCTGAATTAGGCTGATAATGAGAATGACCTGAGAAGAAACTGATATGATCATTGGTTTTGGGAAAATGATTCGACAAGTTCTTTTGATGCTGAGAATTTTTTCCAATGAAAAATTTTGTTCATTTTGATATGTAACCCCCTCATATTCAACGCTCTAGTACCCAATGGTGTTGAACATATGCCGCGAATTATTTTTAAAACATCAATGTCATGAAATCATCTTTCAAATAGAGAAAAATTTGACTTCAATCCTAATTTATATGTGTTTTATTTCAATTTGAAATTTTATCGATCTCAAAAAATAACCCGATATATTTCCTTCGGAAGAAATCATATGAAACCGCTTTTTTAATCAAAATTTGTTTGTTCCTGAAGTTTTGTCTTCATTATTGTTTGTAACTCGACCGATACCAGAAAATTCATTTGGAAAATGGAGCAGTAAATGTATCATTGAAACATGGACGAGTAGCTTCATATGTGGTTGACCCAATGAACATGTGTCCACAGAGTAACAAGCTCGAATATTTCGTTACCAATTTTTTCAAAGTCGAACCCCATGGGCGATATTCGTGGGACACCCTCAGTTAACGGGAGCCAACAACGCGGCTTTCGAACCCTTCTTCAAAGAGTACATTCAAACATCGAAATCGACACTTCAGAGAGAAAGGGTACGTAGAGGAGGGTAAGGCAATGATTAGCCATACCAACAACAGACCCCTTGTGTAGCCGACACCTATATTCATTACTCTACAATGCGGTTCCCACCATGCCCAATTCTTTTGTGCCGTTGTCAACGTATCAGGATAGTCATAGCGGGGAGTACAGACAATTTTCAATGACAATGGTTCATCTGAATAGATTTGTTTCTTTGAAGACCAGCGAGGTGTATTGCATAGGGAATGAATGATCGATTTGGAATCGGTATTAGAAGAATGAAATTGTGTAGGAAATTGAAGCAAACAATTGGATTTGTTTGACTGGAAGGTGGAAGGATTTCTCGAGTAGCACAAATCGAATAGATTTTTAATTTAGTACCATTCTCTGCATAGCACCATCACCAATTCCATTCTTCATCATTTGGGTTTTTTATTTAACGGCTTCCAACCATAAGGAAATTTTCTTTTTGCCCGTCAGCAGTGATCCGAAAATGTTCTGATCGTTGAAAACCACCTTGACATGAATTCCACCAAGACTATGTGTCGCGTGAAAATGGTTGCCAATACTCAAGATGGTATCCAACGGTCAGGAAGTTTCCTGACAATCTCTGATGAGCACACAGCGTCAGTGACCGTCAGGACATCCCCCTGTCGAAGGACATCCTGGGACATATGCAGGAAGTCATTCCTATTCCAACATTGCAAAAATTTGTGGTGAAATATGGGTATCAAATATGAGATCATTTTCACTTAAGTTTATTGAATGATGAATTCTACTATGCTTGAGTGAATGATGAATTATCAATCTAGCTAAGAGTACCAGATATAGTGGTGAAAGCAAATTTCCATTTCCCAAGAACACGATATTGTAGTATTCATATTCGAACTATAAAATATTGAACAGGATGCATTATCAATATAGTTATAAGTATCATCGATCAGTGAAAATCGGTGAAATGAAATTCCTTATGCCCTTTTCCTTAAACTTCTAATATCGTGGTATTCAAATTATCACTCGAATATGTATATTCAACTAGCTGGCCCGGCGAACTTTGTTTCGCCTAAATGATACTAACAGTGGATTCCACAAATCGTAATAACCAGTGATCAACGGCTTGGTTCTCTGATTTTTGAACTGTCAAATCGAGTTGATTCTAGATCAAGCTCCGATCACCGGTCAACCGGCGATAATGCTTTGTGAAACCCATCGTTGCTATTTTTTCAAGCAGGAGATAAATTGGGCGAAATTGTAGTTCAAAATATACAAAATTTTTATGATATTGTTATTTACATGAAGAAAATTCCCAATAATTGTTGAACATAATATTTACTAACCAAATTCAAAAACATGTCAAAAATGAAGAGAAAAGATGAAAATGGACAACTCACGATTGATGCAGATCGTCAAAATCCGATTCACTTGACATTTCGGTAAAAATTCACTGTTCCACCAACTTGAGATGTTTGCCCAATTTTTGATCTGGTGATAGTCTTCCATGTTATTAGGAGTTCCATGCAAATTATACAGTAATTGTGAACATCACCATCTAATGGTAATAATATCCAATATATTACCTTCACGACTACGTACAGTGTCTAGATAAGAGCCATTAAATGTAGCGACACCTAGTGGCCTTATTCAAAAGAAGGAAAAGCATTTCCTTCGTGAGCATATTTTTCATCGAAGTTTTCAGAGTTTTAGTGTTTTTTTATAATAACCAGGCCGTAGACGAATCCATAAATGAAGTTTCCTAACAAACAGTCCATCCGATCTCGAGTTATAAATGGTGTAACCAACATCTTTGTTTTATATATAAAGATTCGAGAGATTAGGCTTGAGTAGGTAAATAATGAATTATCGATGAAGATTGAAGAACTTAGTATATCGATTAGAGCAAATTCCAATAATTTCAAGACGTTTTCTCAATGTTCTGATATTCAAATGATACCTCGAAAATATTGAATGGTTGAGATTGAGATTCATTCATTAAGGAATTATCGATATGTACAAGAGTATCATTGATATCGATGAAACCAAATTGCAATTATCCCAAGACATTTTCCCAAAACACCCAGCCACCGAGGTGGAAATGGGTCTCATCACTCAATATGATTTTCGATGAAATTCCAGATCGTTTCCATGCATTTCAAGGACCCAATCAGCAAAGACACGATGTGTTGATGATCGGCCAGCTTGAGTTCTTGTATTAACTGAACTTAATAAGCCTCAAAACCCAAATTTCTATGCAAAATACGGTGTAATGACGTTTGTGGAATGCCTGATTCCAAACAACGTCGAGGAATGGACTACAGCAGCTATATTCTCGGCTGTTCTTGAGCGACGTGCACCGGTTCTATTCTTGACATCACTAACTTGTCCCAACAGCTCAAATTTTTCCACAACGACCCAAAAATGTTCGAGTTTTACGAACCATTTGTATAGTGAGTTTGAATAATTTCAATGCGTTGTTGTAGCGTGTATCGTTCCATTTTTATTTATGGCGTAGTTTCTACGTTTCAAACGTCAAAAAATTACAGCTTCAAAAGTGACAACTACCGAAATAGCGGACCATTCAAAATATCCCCTCGTATTGGAATAGTATTTAACATTACTAGCAAGGTAAGAGGGTTTTTACTGGCGAATGGAGGATATAACTGACGAGCCGCAGGCGAGTCAGTTACCTCCTTGAACCAGTAAAACCCGTTACCTTGCGTGTATTGTTTTATATTTCATTTGTTTCTCATTTGTAAAAAGGTTAGATAAATTCCAAAAAAATCTCAATAATTTGTCGTTAGCTATGGAAGCGTTGCCATGAACATGTCTGTTTATTTTTCATTACATTTGTTTTGGCGAAAGCGAAAATGAATGTACCAAAAGAAATTATTGAGGCAGTCCAGCAGTGTACCTTCAAGTTTATTACCTGCAGAATCAGCTTCAAGGTACGAGCGAGAAGACGACGACTTCAAAAAGTGGCAAAACAAAAATAGTGTGATTGGGGTAACTGAAGATGTTTTGTTGGTCTACTCGAATCAACTATCATCAGCTAGATTCAGCCCTAATACTTTATGGGCAAAATGGTCTATGCTGAAAGGCTGCTTGGAAATGAAAGAAAATGCCCCTGTTCGCAGGTTTGTTTTCCTTAAAAAAATTTTTGAAAAATATGACGTTTAGTTGTCATTTGCAGATTTCAAAAGGTAATAGCGTTTCTGAAACGAAAAAATGAGTGTTATACGCCAAAAAAGGCCAAGGTATAAAGAAGAGGCTGAACAATTTCTTTTACATGCTCCTGATGACCAGTGGTTGCTGGCGAAAATTGTAACAATAATAATAATAATAATAATAATAATAATAATAATTTATTGATCCTCTCAGACATAGATACAATGTATAGGACAAGTCATCAAAATACGATTAATTATAAATTAATTATACTATCTTCCAAGAACTCTTTCACACTATAATACGCTTATCAAGCAACATACGTTTAATTGATTTTTTAAACTTTATTATATCCATCATTCTGACAGTATTTGGCAAATGATTGAACAGTTTCATGGCTTGATACGATGGAGATGTTTCAAATTTTCTGGTTCTATGTATGGGCATGGATAGCGTTTCAGAACTTCTTGTACTATAGTCATGAAAACTGGTTAATTTTACAAAGAGGGATTTGTTCTCTCTGACATAACACAAAGATTTATACATATATATACAAGGTACAGTCATTATACCATAGTTGATAAATAAAGGTTTGCAGTGCTCGCGAGCACCAAGCCTGAACATCATTCTAATGATACGTTTTTGTGCTACAAATATTCTATTGAACTCGATAGAATTTCCCCACACCAGAATATTATATGCAATATGACTGTAACCTAGGCTATAGTAGACATTTAACAATGATTCAAGTGGGAGTGAATCCCTGATACGTCTTATCGCGTAATAGGCTGAGCCCAACTTCCCACTTACATGGTTTACATGTTCACACCATCTCAGATTTTGGTCCATAATTACGCCCAAAAACTTTACATACTCACTTGATTTTAGTTGAATATGTCTGTATTGAAGTAGGGGTGGTTCGACTACAGAATTCTTTATTTCAAAAAATATGGATTCAGTTTTGGAGATGTTTACAACCAGGGCATTACTCGCACACCATTCTACAAATTTCGCCACAATAAGTTGGCTACGCTCAACAAGCTCAACGAGACTCGGCGCCGAGACCGCCACAGATGTATCATCAACAAAAATGACCAACCACTCAGCAGGAATGTGCCCAGGCAAGTCATTTATGAAGAGAATGAAGAGCAGCGGCCCCAACACCGAACCCTGAGGAACGCCCAATTCATTAACATATGAGTTAGAAAATGTATTGAGAACTTTGACAGATATAGTTCTGTTTGATATGTAACTACAGATCCAATCCAGAAAATTTCCCCTGAATCCGAGGTTATATAGTTTATCGATGATAAAACGTGGAGAAATGCAGTCAAAGGCTCTTGAGAGGTCGAAAAAGAGACCAGAGACATAAAGACCCCGATCTAAGGCGCTATATAAAAACTCAACAAAATGAAGAGAAGCCGTTTGAGTCGATCTCTTTGCCCTAAATCCATGCTGACAATTCGAGATCAGATTAAATTTATTTAAGTAGTCAGTCATACGGTTCATTACCATCCTTTCAATCACCTTAGAAAAAATACTAAGGATAGATATAGGCCGATAATTTGCAATGCTCCTAGGATCATTTTTCTTAAATATCGGAAGCACAATAGCATGCTTCAATGCAGAAGGAAATACACCAGAGGAAACCGACAGATTAATTATATGTGATAGATGTTCCGCAACATTACCAGCTATCGACTTTAAAATTCTAACTGATATAGAGTCAACTCCAGAGCTCTTTTTATTTTTTAGAAACTTTATTGCATTCAGTACTTCATAATTATCCACGGGGTGGAAGAAAAAAGTTGCGGATGTCATTGGGGACAAAGTACATGATAATGATACCTTGTCACCATAAGCTTCATTTAGGCATGACCCCGCTACCATTGAAAAATATTTCCCAAAAGCATTGGCTACTTCAGAAGGTTCACGACATATATTGCCATCTAACTCTAGAGTAATGTCTGCACAATGTTTCAATCTGCCGGTTTCCCGGTTCACAATTCCCCAAACAGTCCTACTTCTATTGTCGGACATGTTGATGAGATTTTGGTGATATTCAAATTTCGAAGATCGTAACAACAAGTTATAATTGGCTTTAGCTTTTTTATAAACTTCCAATGATCGTATGGTTTGGCAATTTTTATGCAACCAATATAAATCCTTTAAGTGCTTGCTAGCTAATTTAATTTCAGGTGTTATCCATTTAGAGGTAAAATCATCAGAAATATCCCTATGTCTCAATGGACAGCATTTATCTACTGAAGATTTAACAATTTCAACAAAAGCATTAAATGATATGTCCACATTAGGAGTTGAGTACATATCGTCAAAACAAGCACTCGAAATTTCCATAGCCACGTTATACAATCTGGTAGATGTTATGTCTCTACTTAATTTAAGTCTTTGTGTTCTTACACTTGTTTTCCTATTTACTTGAATGAAACAATTTAGAGAAATGGCCAGATGATCACTGAGGTGAGATTCAAATACATTCGACCTGCAGTCATTTGAGTTTGCATCTGTAATAATGTAGTCTACCTTAGTAGAAGAGGTAAGACCATTAACATTAGTGAAAACACGGGTTGGATACAAAGATGTTACCTTCATGTCATAACAAAGCAGTAAGTCCTTCAACAGCCTACTTGTTCTGCTGTCACTCAGATAGTCAATGTTGAGATCTCCGCATAAAAATGAGTAATCTACAGATTTGCTGCAGTATTCTACAGTATGAGTTAAGTTGTCAAAAAATTTCTCAACGTTACCAGAAGGAGGTCTGTAAATACTAATTACACAAACTTTTATATTTGCGAACACCACTTTCACCGCACAAATTTCACATTCCAGCTCTTCAGAACAGCTCGAGATCTTCAATTCCATAGCATCAAGACCATTTTGGGCGAAAATAGCAGTACCACCATGTGCACGTGTTGGTCGGCAGTAGCTAGTCACCAATTTATATCCGGGCAATGTCATGAAATTCAAATTGGTTTCCTTGCACCAGTGCTCGGCAATACTCACAATATTGGGCTTTACTTCTGATAAAAGCACAGACAAGCCGTCAATTTTATTTGCTATTGATTGTATATTCAATTGCAATATTTGGGATTTTTGGATATTGTCGATGTGACGAAATTCTCTCCTTAAACACGAATGATGTAGAAGATATGGGAAAATACGTTATTGTGACATTGCGGCAAACAAAAAATTTAACAACAAGAAGATTCACCATAACCGATGATGGCTGCAGCTTCAAGCCCTGCATGTTATACAGGAAATATGTAAATCTTCGGCCTCCTGGAAGCCTGGAACAGAAAGCCTAAGATTTTTTTTGACATACTGACATGGAAAGTGCATTTCCCTTAATGCTGGCCAGTACACTATTGGTGGTGTCCCAAAGCAAATAGCGAAATATTCAGATTTAAAAGACCCAAAGTTATACATCGGCCACTCTTTTCGCAGAACTGGAGCCATTATTGTTGCGGATTCGGGTGGAGATATTTAGCACTAAAGCCTGCAGGAGGGTGGAAGAGCACCGAAATTGCGATGAGTTATGTCGATGATTCGGTCAACAAAAAAATCGAAATGTCTAGCAAATTATTTGGTAGTAAGGAGAGTAAAAATGTTCTGCAGTCCTCGAGTTCAGCAGTTTCTGAGTCAACAGATGGTTCATCATCATCAGTATCAACTCTTTCATCATCAACAATCTGTGTTACTGGAAATAACAATTGTACCATGATTTTCAACATATATGACGATAAAACAAAATTTTCTAATGTAAATAATACTACTAACTTGTAAAAATTTTGCAAGTTAACTGTCAGTTTTACAAGTTAGTGACTTGATTAATAAACTTTCTTGATTAATATTGTGTTTTTGGAAACTGACGTTTACAAATGAGAAAGTAATAAAACCTTTATCTGAATGACGGAATTCAGGTCAGGATCTCTACTTTATGAAATACCAGGAGGAAAAGTCCGGCCCTGGCTCCAGTTTCCGTCATCTCCGACTGAAGTGGCATCCTCAAACGTGTCAGCGGACCCACGGTTAATAGATACGCTCCTCTGAATGGCTTATTAAAATTTCCGAGCAGCTGGAGATGAATGGCATGCAAATTGCTCCCTATTTTATCGGCGTTATTTTTCCCAGCATCCGTTCATTCGGATCTTTTCGAGTGCGACAGCCCGCAAATTTCTCGCTGTCTCGTCGATGCGCCATAAAGGCGAGTGCAAATTGGAAGAAAAATCCACAATGGCGGTCAAATCGGTCGATAATTATAATCTTCGAACTCGAATCTTTAATTTGATGCGATGTGATTGCTGAATTGGACCCGGTAGACCCGCTGTTTTGTTGGGACTCGATGTCGAGGTATGGGGTCGACTGGTTTGAACGGAAAATGATGCAGGCAATGAGCTGGAAATCTACTCCAACTACAGGTTGGTGTTCTAATTTGAAAAACGGAAGTTGACGTCATTTCCGGAAGAACCGGAGGTGCTCATGCCTTGAAAATATTTTAGATTTCATCAGCATCGTGAAATACTTATAAGTGCTGAATTTCATGAAAATACGTTCAGTAGTTTCCCGTATAAATATGAGTGAGGTTCCTCGTGAAAGACCCTGTATAATTTTTGGACGTGTGAACGTCTGAATTTTGAACTTGTTTGAACCTGAAAACTAATTATCGAGAATGGATTGAGGTCGGTTCTGTTCATGGCGCCCATTTTTCATCGAATTGTCTGATATCCTCCCCATGAATTCTGCATCTTGTAATGATTCATTGTAAATTTTTCGTTCACCCTTAGCCATGAATAACTTTCGAGGTTGCATATTTCAAAACCATCCAAAATATTGAATTCAAAAGAGTCTTATTCGATGAAGAAAGAAAAATTTTTTTTACTGCCTGGTGCAGCTGCCTTTCCTCCTAGAGCTCAAGAAGTATCCCTTAAAAACTCATGAAATAATAGCATAATATTCAGAAATCAGTTCATTATTTATATTCTGATTTTTTTTGCCCACCCTGGCTCAAATACTGGAGACGCCCTTGGTCACGGGTATAAGCTGGTCTAAAATAACAGTGGTTCATTATTCAACTGTACTATCTAAATGATTCGTGGAGTGGGTTAAGGCTTCTGTGAAAACAAAGCTATTCTATTTTTGAATATTTTCATAATGATGCTACCTTAAGGATAGAGAAGCGATAGGAGATACGAGGATATATTGAAAAATTCTTTGCCCACTATAGAACCAAACAAAATTTCAATGCAAAATATTTTATTACTCAACATATTCTCCTCCTAATTGAATACATTTATTACAGCGAACCTGCAACGTCTCTAGACCTTACAAAAAAATGTTTCTTCTTGCTCTGCAAACCAGTCCTCCACAGCTTTTATTACCTCCTCATTGGAAGAAAATTTACGACCTTTTAAACTTTTTTTTGTTGAGGAAAGAGATGATAGCCGGACGGAGCCAAATCTAGTGTTCTAGTAATTCTAACCCTTAAACACGAATTTTTTGCATGGCAACATGAGATTTGTGTACTGGGGCGTTGTCCTGTAAAAACAAAACCCCTCTGAATAGCTTTCCGCGTCTTTTTCCACTATTTTTTTTCCCGTGGAGTGGTCAGTAATGTCGAATAGTAATCTCCAGTTATTGTTCTACCCTTATCCAAAGAATCAATCATGATTACTCCATGGCAATCCCAAAAAAGTGAAGCAAGAACTTTTCCAGCAAATTTTCGGATACGAAATTTCTTAGGTCTTGGAGAACCAGAGTATTGCCATTCCATCGATTGTTGCTTCGTTTCTGGATCGAAGAAATGTACCCAAGTCTCATCCATAGTAACAATTCGGTTTAAGACTTCTACATCGTTTTCAAATCGAGCACAGATCGAACGCGATGCTTCTTCCCTTGCACGCTTTTGGTCAACATTCAAACATTTGGGGATCCATTTTGCAGAAATTTTTCTCATGTCCAAATTGACGTGAACTATATGATGAACGCGTTCGTATGAAATCTTCAGTGCTTCAGATATCCTTTTCAATTCGACGGTCTGATAAAATCATGTCATGAACTGCATCGATATTTTCGGGGACTGACACAGAAACTGGCCTTCCCGATGGGTCATCATCTTCAATGGAAAATTCACCTCTTTTGAAGCTTGCAGTCCAATTTTTCACGGTCGCATACGAAGGACATTGATCACCAAGGGTATTATATCTTCGTAAATCTGCTAACCTCTGAACCCTTTTAAATACAGGTACTGAGGTACTTGATGATGGCTGGTGTTACGGAACAAAAACGAATTTTGGAACGGTAATTTATTCATGGAGAAAACGACCATGGATCAGCAATTCAAATCAATTCGATTCAAATCGGATGTCACAGAATAAAAGATAAATCGTCAACTTGTGGTTCATTTGACTCCTCCTCCTAATCTGTCAAATCATTAGAACTACTCTGAGCTTTATCTACTCCTGAATAAAAGAAAGAAGGAGCGTCGAATTAAGACAAGGAAAATTAATGAAAAAAAAGCCAGAAATTAGGTTTTAGATAACGATTCGCCATTTTGTAGCATTTTGTGGAATCAGCGTGATTTGAGAAAAATCGAAAAATCGTTATAAACGGATTTTGAATTAATTAAAAGTGTTTATCCGAGTTCAGTTCTGAATAATTTGGAGATTTCAAATTAACTCAGATTGGGGATCGAGGACTAAACTGCGGAAACACTTGTTCCAAAAAATATTTTTTTCACAAGGTGGAAAATAACCTGAGGCCGCATTACATCTTAGGTAAGACAAAGATACTGGAGGAGAGGTCAAATTAACAATAGCATATTTCTTTATAGGCCTTTTAATTTTAATTTCAACATCGTTCCAATTACAATCATTACTTTCGTTCTTACATCGACATTTACATTTTGGATGTATGGTATTCCTCGGATCAGTTTGGACCGTACGAGCAACTTCTTGTTCCTTAACAATTTGCCATCTTTGGAACTATTAGCTCTCCGTACCATCTTCATTCGTCGACTTGTCAACGTTGACCTACCTAAAGAGAATTCCGACTACTTCATTATTGGATACATCATATAGTACTTACTTACCTTCAAGAGGGACTCCTAGTCCCAGGGCTGAAGCTAACAATCACCATCCTCCGTTGGTCTTAATTTATTCTTGAAAACTTCACAAGAAACTTAATAACTGTAAGTACGTATATAGACGTCTATATGGTACCTTAATTACTTGGCCAATTTATTTGAGTGCACTGTGTATTTGATATTTTCTTAGATATTGATTTTGACCATCCTATTACTTCAATTTAACTGTTCTCTAGATAAATAAACCGAGATTAGAAAGAATCACCTTCACACTATTATTAATATAACTTACCCACCTCCTGAGATTTTGAATAAGAACATTCATTTGCCCCAATTCCTTCGTTTAATTAAAAAGGAATTCGAGGCGTAACAAATTCTGGCGCCCAACAGGTTGGTGTTAGTATGGTTCTTTCGTTTCGTATTCATAATTGAGAGCATTACAATTCTAGATTTCCTTCGATTTTATTTGTCCATTTCATCAATCATTAGATTTATTTGAAAGATTTTGTTTACTTGTGTCACTGATATAACCTTAAATTGTCATCTCAGAACATAGACGATTGTAATTTATTCTAAGGCGTTTCTTGGTGGGTAGGTCACAGAGTGGCATGTAATTCAAGTCGTTTTTTGGCAATTAGTCAATTGAAAAGTTTTCCGTGTGTAGGTTTTGAGTATATTTTTCGGAATTGTTCGGCAGATTTCGGAATTTGGAGGGAATTTAATATTTATTAAAGGAGATTTGTTGGTGTTGACGAATTGATTAACTTTTTTCACGGCAATAACAATAAATTTAACGTAAAATTTAGAGATTTATTGAGATTTTTTGGAAGATAATTTCTGATAATTTTCTGATTGGGATATTTTTAATTCGGAATTTTCAACATGGAAGTAAATAGATTACTGGGTGATGAAATCACTTACGAGTTATTGATAAGAGGCGTACCTACGATTGGAACAGTGGAGGAGAAGAGATCGATGTTGAGAGAAGTTTTACGACTGGAGAGAGTAGGAGATAAACAGGCACCTCTTACGGTCGAATTGGATCGGGATTATGAATTGTCGACATGTTCTGGAAAATTGGCAGATCTGGAGGATTCAATCGCAGATTTTAATCCAGCAAATAGGGTAAATGACTTCAAGCGGATATCGTCGAGGTTAATGCATATAAAGAAGAGGATAGAGCGACTTGTTCGGGGAAAGGAAGAAGAGGATTTTTTGGCAGGTGAACTCCTACGATGGCAGATAAAGTTGATCACGGATTTGAAAAGAAAATATGAAGATCAGGATATGGCAGAAGAATCATCACTTCATTTATCCTTGCTTGATGAGCCTGTTCCCTTGCTACCAGAAGTAGTTGAGAAAGCAAAAGGGGGGGAGGAAAAGCAAACGAGTTTGATTGATTTTGGTGATGATGTAGAGGATGTTTATAGGAGAAGGACTTCGGAAAATGCTGGAAGAGTTTCAATGTTGAGGAAGAGATTCGAGAATGGACGCAGTTCAACGCAAAACGAACTAGGATCCCAGAAGACTAAGGAAGCTCCAACTTCAATTTCAAGTATCGAGGAAGCTTCGAACGGGGCGGATTTGTCTCGACGTTCATTTTTGGCCAATTCATCTTTATTTTCGGCAGCCTCAGACAAAATGAAGCAGTTTAAAATTATTGCTTCGGGGGAGCGACAGGTTTCCTTTTCCAGGGATGCAACGGCTAGCGTAAGCGCTTTGAAACCTTCCACTCTTCAAACTATTAATCAAGGGATGGCTAAGTTGGATATGAATTCTCAAAAACCAGCTTACTGGTCTTGTCCGAGTAGGCCTGAACCATCGCTACAAGCGTTCGAGAAAGGTCACTTCCAGGACCTAGATATCAGCAGATGGAGGATACAATATGACGGGGTATCGAGTGTGAACAGTTTTTTGGAGCGCGTAGAGGAGCTGAGAGTCAGCAGGGGAGTTTCCAAAGAAAGATTGCTTCGGTCAGCACCGGAACTATTCGTGAAAGAAGCCCTACTATGGTATAGGATGAATTCTTTTGAGAGCTGGGATGATCTAATGGTCAAGTTGAGAGATAGCTTTCAACCTCATGATTATGAGTATGTTCTACAGGAGGAGATTAGAAAAAGGACACAAGGTCAGCAAGAGAAGGTAATCAATTATATCTCAGTGATGGAAAACCTTTTCCGAAAACTCAATTTACCACCAATGGAACAACAGCGAGTTCAACTGATTAGGAGAAATATGTTGCCATACATACAATCAGCCCTTTCGCTTCATAGAATCGATTCCATAGCGGAGCTCTCTACCCTTTCTAGATCTGTAGAGGAAACAGAAGCACGAATACGGCAGTTCTGCCCTCCACCCTCTAATATTCGTTCTTTGATAGAACCGGAACTGGCATATAGGAAACCGAACGTGTCAACTTTTCAAAATTCCCCCAATGCAATGACAACAGAAAATGAAATTTCGACAAATGGAGCTCGCCCGGCCCCTCTTTGCTGGAATTGTGGGGATTCATCTCATAAATTTAAGAAATGTACTGTTAGTAAACAGATTTTCTGTTTTAAGTGTGGCCAGAAGGGGGTTACTTCAAACACTTGCAGATCCTGCTCAAAAAACGGGAGAAATCCTTCTGCTTCGTAGGTCACGAGGTAGAAGAGGATCAAATACCGGCCATTTCATCTCCAAACCATGCCATTTTGGATTTTATCCTGAGTCACGCACAAGGTGATCAGAGACCTTACTTGGAGGTGCAAATTCATGGACGTAAGGTTTTGGCTCTTTTGGATAGCGGAGCCTCGCGGACTGTTATGGGAGGTCAAGGTTGGGAGATTTTCCGGAACTTGGGGGAGTTAAAGGTAACAAATAGGAATTCATGTACAGTGGCTTCAGGTCAAACTTGTGCCAGCATAGGTACAATGAAACTGCCAATTAAATTGAGAGATCGAGTTCGCCTAATTGATGTACTAATCGTACCAGAGGTAACCAGTCAATTAATATTGGGTGTGGATTTTTGGACCCAAATGGGAATTGTGCCTGATCTCTTTAGTGGCGAGTGGCACTTTAACAGTCAAGAAACTGTAGTTGAGAGCCTCCAAAGTCAAAGTCAAGGAGTTCAAGACTCCGATTCTCTTTCTGAAGAACAGAGAGCACAACTGAATTCTCTGATTGAAGAAATTTTTGCGGATGTAGATCCTAACAAACTGGGATGTGTAAAGGGAGTCGAACATGATATCCATACCACTGCTGCCCCGATAAAGCAGAGACATTACCCTCTGTCACCGGCATTGCAAAAAGTCGTCAATGCGGAGCTCGACAACATGCTTAAGAAGGGAGTTATAGAGCCCTCTACGTCAGCTTGGTCTTCACCTATAGTGATGGTTAAAAAGCGGGAATCATGGCGATTTTGTATCAACTATAAGAAGCTGAATGCTGTCAGCACTCCGGATGCCTATCCCATCCCGTTCGTGTCAGGAATCCTGGATAAATTAAAGGATGCTCGGTACATCAGTACCTTGGATGTAAAATCGGCTTATTGGCAAATAAAAGTAGCCAAGAAAGCAAGGCATCTGACTGCCTTTACCGTTCCTAATAGAGGACTCTTTCAATTTCGCAGAATGCCATTTGGACTCCATTCCGGAGCTGCGACTTGGCAGAGAGCAATTGACTCCATTCTCGGTCCAGAGCTGGACAGATACACTTTTGTGTATTTGGATGACGTCATCATCGTCACACCTTCATTCGAGGAACACATGAAGATATTACGTTCCGTTCTCGGGAGACTCAAAGAGGCTGGAGTAGCACTCAACAGGGAAAAATGTTACTTTTGCAGGCCTGAGCTTAAGTACCTTGGGTACGTGGTGAATAAGTCTGGACTTTTGGTCGACCCGGAAAAGGTGGAGGCTATAGTTAACTTACCAACTCCTAAAAATGTCTCTGAGATTCGTCGAATCTTAGGCATGGCGTCATGGTATAGACGATTTATCCCGGCGTTCTCTACGGTAGTGGCGCCCCTGACAAAACTAACGCAGAAGAATGTTTCTTTTGTCTGGAATGAAGAATGTGAGAATGCCTTGAAGAAAATAAAGGAATGCCTCATTTCTGCACCAATTCTCTCATGCCCCAATTTCGATTTACCATTTATGGTAGAAACAGATGCCAGCGATTATGGCCTGGGCGCTGTTTTATCTCAAAGACACGACGACGGAGATCACGTGATCGCTTATTTGAGTCGCTCGCTCAGTAAACACGAGAGAAAATTTTCGACTACCGAGAAAGAATGTCTGGCAGTACTGTTTGCCATCGAAAAATTGAGACCTTATCTGGAAGGTTCGAAATTTGTGGTCATTACCGATCATATGAGTCTTAAATGGCTCTTCAGTATCAAGGACCCGATTGGGAGAATCGCTAGGTGGGCTCTTCGGCTCCAAGCTTTTGATTTTACGATTGTTCATCGTAGTGGAAAGGAACACTTGGTTCCGGACGCTTTATCACGAGCTGTCACGTATGTTGATTCGGTCGAGCCACCGAAAATGATTTCAAACGATCCAGTCATTGAAGACAAGTGGTATAAGAAGATGATGCAGCTGGTGACCGATTTTCCTAGCAGGTATCCACTTTGGATGGTAGAAAATCACAAACTATTTCGAAATACTAAATTGAGGTATCCCGATTTAGAGCGAACTGAATGGTTGACGGTGGTTCCTCGGGAACAAAGGAATCAAGTGATTAGGGACCATCATGATCCTCCTACTTTTGGACATCTTGGCGTGTCAAAGACTGTGAGTCGAATAACTCAGAAATATTATTGGCCCAAACTTCGCAATGATGTAGCAAGGTTTATCAGAAAATGTTCGGTCTGTCAGAGCGTGAAGCCTGAGCAGAAAAGACCTATAGGGAAAATGTTGTCAGTACAGGTTACGGCTACAAGGCCTTGGGAGGTGGTCAGTTCAGATTTAGTTGGCCCTTTGCCTAGAACAACAACTGGGTATACTTATATTCTCACCGTTCTAGACTGCTTCAGTAAGTTTTTGCTCACTTTTCCCCTCAGATCAGCTACCGCCGCGAGTGTCGTGAGATACTTGGAAGATCAAGTATTTCTAGTATACGGGGTTCCAAGGAAGCTTATTGTAGACAATGGATCTCAGCTTGTTTCAAGGATTTTCAAGGAAACCATGGTGAAATATGGAGTGGAAATACAATTCACGGCTCTCTACCATCCACAAGCGAACCCAGTCGAACGAACCCACCGGGTTATCAAAACAATGTTGTCCGCCTATGTAAGCGAGAATCAACGTCGATGGGATACTGTGTTAGCTAAGATCACGAGTGCGATTCGGGCTTCCAAACACGAAGTGACGCAAGTTACTCCGAATCTGGTAAATTTCGGTAGAGAAATTATGTTCAATGACGATGATGGGTCTACGAAACCGACTGATACAGACCTGAAGATCTCAGTAACGGTCAAAACGAATGCTCTTAAGACTTTGTTTTCAGATGTAGGGAAGCGTTTAAAGACGGCTTACCAAAAGTCAAAAATTCCATACAATCTCAGACGTCGAGACGTGATTTTCAAACCAGGGGATTTGGTGTGGAGGAAAAACCAAGTACACTCTGACGCAAGCAAGTTCTTCACAGCGAAACTGGCAACTAAATTTGTTGGCCCTTACAAGATCACGGAAGTTCTTTCGCCGTGGATATATAGACTCGTGGATTTACAAGGAAAATCCGCAGGCACTTGGAGTGCCAAAGACTTAAAGGCCAAACCACCCGACGATCTTTAACCAATGGACCGAACAAATAAAAATATATAAAAAAAAAATAAATAAATAAATACATAAATACAAAAAAAAAAAAAAAATATAAAAAAAATACATACTTTCTGATCTTGAGAGGGATCATAATACGTATATAGAAAAAAAAATTTTGCTAAAATTTTTTTTTTTGTGAGTAAGGGGGGTGTTGTTACGGAACAAAAACGAATTTTGGAACGGTAATTTATTCATGGAGAAAACGACCATGGATCAGCAATTCAAATCAATTCGATTCAAATCGGATGTCACAGAATAAAAGATAAATCGTCAACTTGTGGTTCATTTGACTCCTCCTCCTAATCTGTCAAATCATTAGAACTACTCTGAGCTTTATCTACTCCTGAATAAAAGAAAGAAGGAGCGTCGAATTAAGACAAGGAAAATTAATGAAAAAAAAGCCAGAAATTAGGTTTTAGATAACGATTCGCCATTTTGTAGCATTTTGTGGAATCAGCGTGATTTGAGAAAAATCGAAAAATCGTTATAAACGGATTTTGAATTAATTAAAAGTGTTTATCCGAGTTCAGTTCTGAATAATTTGGAGATTTCAAATTAACTCAGATTGGGGATCGAGGACTAAACTGCGGAAACACTTGTTCCAAAAAATATTTTTTTCACAAGGTGGAAAATAACCTGAGGCCGCATTACATCTTAGGTAAGACAAAGATACTGGAGGAGAGGTCAAATTAACAATAGCATATTTCTTTATAGGCCTTTTAATTTTAATTTCAACATCGTTCCAATTACAATCATTACTTTCGTTCTTACATCGACATTTACATTTTGGATGTATGGTATTCCTCGGATCAGTTTGGACCGTACGAGCAACTTCTTGTTCCTTAACAATTTGCCATCTTTGGAACTATTAGCTCTCCGTACCATCTTCATTCGTCGACTTGTCAACGTTGACCTACCTAAAGAGAATTCCGACTACTTCATTATTGGATACATCATATAGTACTTACTTACCTTCAAGAGGGACTCCTAGTCCCAGGGCTGAAGCTAACAATCACCATCCTCCGTTGGTCTTAATTTATTCTTGAAAACTTCACAAGAAACTTAATAACTGTAAGTACGTATATAGACGTCTATATGGTACCTTAATTACTTGGCCAATTTATTTGAGTGCACTGTGTATTTGATATTTTCTTAGATATTGATTTTGACCATCCTATTACTTCAATTTAACTGTTCTCTAGATAAATAAACCGAGATTAGAAAGAATCACCTTCACACTATTATTAATATAACTTACCCACCTCCTGAGATTTTGAATAAGAACATTCATTTGCCCCAATTCCTTCGTTTAATTAAAAAGGAATTCGAGGCGTAACACTGGATACTCCAATTGTTCGATTTTTACAATTTCGGTGGAAATCTTTTTTCTTTTAATTTATTGCGTAACTCTGGTTTACTTTTTTGGCGTCGAACTCTACACTGACACTTCTAATAAGTTATTGTTCGATGATATGGTATCGCAATATTTTGTTTATGCATGGAACTGGTCTAGGCTAACTAGATATCAATACATCATCGTAAGACTGCTCTCAAATTTAGGTAACATAATGGTTTCTCACTTGCTACCACAATTAATTCTCCCCGTCTGACATATCTAAAAATCTCCCATTTCAAACACCGCACGAACTATCTGACAATAATCACTCTTGCTGCTGTCCATGCTTGACTGGTTGGCTGCCATGTAGGCTACATCGATTAGTCTATCTCGCAGTTAGCCTCATTAATCAAAGTTGCATGTTCTGCTTTTCCCACTGATATATGAAATAAACGAGGTAGCTCTAAGTCAAAGGCACTTAGGGCTATCAATTAAAATTTCGTTATCGATACACAGGCCTCATCTTGGGATTGATCATGCTGAAGCTGAGTTTTCAGCCACAGTGAAATCGTCTTAACGAGAATATGGAAATGCAGTGATTTCAATTTTCATTAAATGTTGTTCTCTTGTTTACGACTTTCATTGGAGCAATCACTGAATTGCTAAGAATGTGGAGAACTGGTAAGATATATCTTCATTCTTGTTCTTCACGCTCAAGGAATCGACGCTTTCATCGGCTCCTTCCTGTATTTGAACATAAATTAATATCGATAATTATCTAGGCCTAGGCTAATGGATGTATTCCAGATATTACAGGTTATGAGATGGGCTATGTGTGTGAATAAATGGAAAAGAAGGTTCAAATTTTATTGCAAAATGGCGAAGGATCTGGTTCATATGGAATGAGTATACCTACTCCAATCACTTTTACAATATTTCCCGGTTGTCCATGACATTCTGACACATTTCACTGTGTATATTTTGAAAATGTTAGGTTATAGTCACTTTCCTCTCTGATAACTAAGCAACGTTGTCCTTTCCACATAGAAGTCGTAGTAATTACGTATTTATCAAAATGTTTATTTGCTTTGGGAAAATAATGAATTTGAGAAAAAAGACCTGGCGAATGGTGAAAAACCTTTTTTCGATGTTAATACTGGAAATATTTTACGTATATAAACATGGTCGAATGTTGAAATTCAACTGAAAAATAATGGACAGAATAGTCCGTTACTTTGTGTTAGTTCATTCGAAAAAAAAATAAAAGTACTCGAATAAATCGACAGAAAAACCTCTCAATGAACAGACAGCCCAATGGAATTCCCCACTTTTCAAAATTCTCGAGAAATAACCCTACAGAAGACATTTGAAATCCCTTTTCCACAACTTGAAATACTCTAGTATGAAAATGTAGTAGTAGATACTACGAAACCTGTGTCACAGTTAAACTTTGGAAGAACTAACTCCATTTACAAAGTTGAAAAAGAGGAAATAGAAATTAGCACTGGCAACGTCTCTGAGAATTATTTGACATTTCACGAGTACCAACCTGCGTCAGTTTGAAGTAAAAACAACTTGATATACCTAAATCTTGGTCAATCGAGATACTTTATAAAAATGAATGTAGTAAGGGTAGCATATTGATGATTGAAATTGATTTAAATAAATATTACCTGTATGTTGAAAAAGGCTTTTACCAGCGGAAAACTTCCTAGAAAACCTAATGGAATTAATGTATAGTATACTATTGAATAAGAATTTACAGAGTGAGTAGGTATTCGACTTGTACATACTTCTCATCGAAAGGAAAAATTTTTGCAAGCTTCTTTCTTTGTACAAGAACGTTATCATTATGCCAAAATGTTTTAAGGGGATTCAATGGTTTCGAAGTTAATGCTTTTTGCATTTAACTATCTCTTATAGAGTAATCTGTGTCTTACCAAAATATTCATATTTCATTTCTTATGTATAACATATTATTTTAGAAGTATTTTTGATCACAAACTGAATTTAGGAAAATCGAAAAATATGAAATATATTTTGGTTCAAGGAATGTTTTATTATTAATATATTTATATATTTAATATATTTCTGCTGACATAATCGAATTAAATTTACTCTAAATTCAACTGCAACGGTGTCAATCATGTGATCTCCAACGCAGAAAAAACGGAATATTGGAAGCAGACTATCACTTCTCAATATCACCCCTCCTAATTCCATTTCTCTCACTTCTACGTGAGATTTCTTTACCCTCTGCCATTCATTACTAAAACGACGATTTCACCGCGAAACAAAATTAATTTCTTACATTTCCGTTTTCGAAGTAATCAGATCGGCATTCAATGGAACAGGAACAGCTTGTTGAACGCCTTAGTTTGTGGTTTGAAGTAACTCGAGACGTTGACAGGTAGACAAAGGGTAGGTTTTCCGGTGTGATGAACTTGAGCACCTCGGGTTACTGCGTCACGTAAGTAGTCCAGCCAGTTAGGGTCGGAAAAGACAGGGTGATTTGTTGGAAGGATTCAGGTTGTGATTTTTCTAGGGAAATTGTTCAGGTAGATTCATGTGGTAGGGAATCAGTTTTTCCGAAAAAATCCATCTATGTTTTTATTTATCTATCGTTCTATTTATCCATCTTTTTATCTATCTTTCTATCTATGTATCTACCTTTCCATCTATCTTTTTTATGTATCCATATCTCGGAGTACTTCATCAAGAAAAGAATTTACGAAAATTATTCAACTCGCTTTGAGATATCATTTTTTTACTTGAAACTGACGCAGGTTGGTAACCGTGAAATGACAAATAATTCTCAGAAACGTTGCCAGTTCTAATTTTTAATTCAACTTTGTGAATGGAGTTAGTTCTTTTAATTTTCATACTGGAGTATTTCAAGTAGTGCAAAAAGTTATTTAAATGTCTTCTGTCAGCTTATTTCTTGAGAATTTTGAAAAGTGGGGAATTCCATAGGTGCGCCTGTTAATTTAGAAGTTTTTCTGTCGACTAATTCGAGTACTTTTAGTCTTATGTCGAATGAACTATCACAAAGTAACGGACTATTCTGTTCACTTATTTTTCAGTAAAATTTCAACACTCGATTCTTGATTTCCGTACAAGAAAATAGCATAACTGAATCTTCCAACTATGTTTATATTCCAGAGAAAAAAGTTTCTTCAACATTCGCCAGGTCTTTGGAATTATTGAATTCATATAACATTTTCTCAAATTCATTATTTTCCAAATGTCAATAAACATTTTGATGTACAGGGTGAGTCTTTGACTTTTTTTTATTTTAACTGTAGATTCCTCTCATCAAACGAAACACTTTTTTCCTATACCATTTTTCAAAATTCGGTTTGGTTTCGAAGATACAGGGTGTCGAAAATCCATGAAAAAAACACTTTTCTGTTCATATCTTCGGAACCGTTATTTCGAATGAACTGAATTTCGGTTGAGTTTTCACTCTATTCTATTCATGGTGCATATTCCTCAATCGAAACCTATTCAATATCTCTACTAGTATAAAAGTTACAGGGTAGTCGACTCATCAATACACGCTAAAACACCATAAAATATTTTCGAAAGAATCAATCATTTAGGAAACTAAAAGTATTCTTATTTTTTTTCAATAAAACGCGTCGTTTTCGAGTTATTTCCAATTTTATCCGAAAAAATTTGACGAAAAAATCATTAATTTCAAGAATAATCTGAATGCGTCTCTGAATTAAATATCATCCAATATTATTCCTTCTCTGGTCTTCAAACGAGTTTACAATGTTGTCACAATATTTATCAACTTTGGCGAGATATTTTATTAATAAAATCCCACAACTGTGGGAGATAAAATTGGACACCAAGGAGGATTTAACACGCACAGTTTCTATTGAAAATTCATAGTTACCGGTCCATATTGAAGTTAAATGTCGATGAAATACAAAATTCGGATATGAATGATGAATCTCGATACAAACTACTTATTAAAATGAAATTAATGAAAAATAAAATGATACCTTATAATTTGTGTCTATCTGAACAATATCCTCTTAGAATTTTATAAACTCGACACGGTTAAGATTATATTAATTCACTTCACATAATAATCACATTAGAACAATAATTCACTGAATGTATTCAGAACTTCACATAATGTTTACAGTTTGTTCAGAGACTCTGGTTTGTTATTGTTTATAGTTGGCCTACACATAACCAATCATTCGGTTTTCGCTCTACTCATGCGTGGTAAAATTTGGCGGCAAAGTCGATTCATGATGAAAACGGCAGAATTCATAGATATTTATACCACGGTACACAAGTATATCGTGATTTATACTATGTTTCGTAAAAAATCCTTAACCTCAATGAAAATATCAGCAATCTCACAACATCTTCTTGAGTGCAAACATTCACAGAATCGATACAAATTAGATTAGGTTAGGTTGTTTAATAATTAATCTGAATGAAAAGTTTTTCTTCATGATATTGTTTGGGAATTTCGAGGAAAATATGAACAAGTTATTAGTGTTTACAAACTAATCTGTAAAAAAATCGAAGAAGGAACTTATTTTGGTGGGAGAAATGTGGCTTTTTGGTTGCAGATATAATCGGATGAAACTAACTGTTTTTGTTGAAATTATCGTGTTAATCCAATAAGGTTGGTACTTGAGTATTCCCTAAATGTATAAATTCAATTTCTATCGAGAAATATGAACTTTGCATCAATTCCAGAAGATCATTTTAGAGGCGTAGTCAGCAAAATTTTTTTTTTCAAATGGCTATATCTTTTC
Source organism: Adalia bipunctata (assembly GCA_910592335.1). Lineage (NCBI taxonomy): Eukaryota > Metazoa > Arthropoda > Insecta > Coleoptera > Coccinellidae > Adalia > Adalia bipunctata. The sequence continues at coordinate 5,757,374 of OU342955.1, read as the reverse complement.
AAGAGCCGAATTCGGAAAAATGGAAAATGAAAAAAAGGTTTTTTTTGACCTCAAGAATCTTCAGTTAAAATATATGTACAAGCAGTGTTGCCACATGATAAAACTTTTCAGTAACTGAAATTGACATAAACATGTAACAGTTGTAACACAAGCGTAACACACACTAACCATAGAATTATAATCTATTAGTTTATTGAACTAACAACTAACCGAATGTTTGTAGCAGTAGCGCCATCAATGATTGTTGTAGCACATCCACCCCACCTCACCGTTCTTTCTTTGAAAACTATTAGCATTGAGCTATTAGTGAAGATTAGAGTTTTCAATTTTCAGGTAGAGGTTATTTACAAATTATTCAAACAGCAAACTTTCGAGAACAATTGGCCTTTTTCACTACTGGCGAAAACGTAACAGATTAGTTGAAAGCGTAACAGTGTAACAAATGCAATCAAAATGTAACAGATTTGTTACGAATGTAACAAAGTGGCAACGCTGTGTACAAGTCAAAGACTCACCCTGTATACGTAATTACTACGACCTCTATGTACAGAGGACAACGTTGCGTAGTTATCTGACAGGAAAATGTCTATAACCTAACATTTTCAAAATATACACGGTGAAATGTGGCAGAATCTCATGGGATACTTTATAAAAGTGAATGGAGTATAGTGAAGCCTATTGTTATGATTCTTTTTTTTCTGAATTTTTTATTGGGAAAACTCATTCGTGCCAAATAAGATTTGGCATTTACCCTCGACAAGAAGTGGCGTAGTGGGTAACACCCTTATCTTCTCAAGCCGACGATCCCTGCCCCACAACCATCTGTCATCGGTGTTTGCAATCCGATATAACCGCCATCAAACACGCAATCTAAGATCCTCATAATCCGCCGTGACAGCTCATCACGGCCCATGCGATTTGTGTCACATGACCGAACCCGATCTAAGTGGTCGGATCACGACAGAGGGCCCCTTACCTGTGATTCCTGTTTGAAGATTTGTCACAGTAATTGTTGTAACGGATTGTTAGGGGATGATGGGATGAACTTGATGGTTGAGTGATGACAATGTCACTTTTTGTTCTGCCTAAATGCGGTCCCTGGCAAGCCATTCTTGTTTCACGGTAGATGGGTGCGATTGATTGGAGTGATTCGTGTAAGTACAGGAGGCTGCTGGAATTCAAAAGGTAGATTAAGCGTCCTGTGTGTGCAAAGCGAGGCCGATGGCAATTCTATGGAACAATTTGTCTTTGGTGGTACATTTTCGGAGGGGTGAAAGGAATTGGATTTTTTCACCTACTATACATCTTCAGTGATTGTGAAGCGGATTTGTAAATACTTTTTGGGTTGAGGAAAGAGATGAATATTTGAGACCAGGTATCCAGGATGATTCAAGTGCACAATGTCTATTCGATTCTTGGAATATATTTCAGTCCTCTTCGTATTCATTTCCTAAATTGTCTATTATTACAATCAATTTTTATTGGATCCAAGATTAAAGTTGCGTAAACGTTTTTGATACCTTCAACTGTTCTCTCAAGTCGAAAAAAGAGAAGAATTTGGGTAGTCTGAATGGAATACATGCTTTATTTTCAACGAATATATAATTACTAATCCTTCGAATAGGGTTCCTAGTTTGAAATTTGACTTCGGAGCAAACTTGGATTATTGGCAACTGCCTCACAGGCGAGAACTACGCTTGAGAAAAATCGAAAAGGAATGTATTCCAATTTGTATTTCAATTACAAAGAAAATCGTACAAACCGTTGTGTTGATTGTAACGTCATATCTTTTTTGCAACATTGTGTTCCAATAAGGTTAGTGCTGCAGTAATCCTACAAGTATCAAATTATTTTGAATCCAGAAATAATACCTTTATAATTTAGTTTTCACAAAAAAATAATCTCAAGCACGGATTCGGACAGTTTTCTTTTGGAAAATAGCTATATTCTGTCAACATATCCGAATTCGGAAAAATAGAAAATGTAAACAAAAGGTTACTTTTGGCCTCAAGAAACTGAAGTTGAAATATGTTTGTACAAGTCAAATACTCACTCTGTATATGTATCGTTAGTGGACGCTTCTTTTCGGTGTTTACACCTTCGTGTAAAATAATCATAAAATGAAATATGTCTCCTTTTGCTCTTTTGATTTTCAGATAAGAATATCGGGTTACTCTGGAAGAGTCTCTACAATTTTCTGATTTATTGATTAGAGAATGAAGAAAAAGAAGTTCTTCTGAATTTAATAATTCGGTTTATTCCTTGAATAATTGCAGATATCACAACGTTCTATTTTGAACAACAAAGTTATTAGGACTTATTATAATGGAAAATCATCATTTCAGTTAATTGTTCATAAAAAGTTATACAGAGTGTAACAGCCAAATGGAATAAATTCGATAACGAATAAATGAGGGGGTGTTAGGAAAAACGCTCGGACACGTCGATTTGTAATTTTAAATGCGCATATTTTTCAAGAAAATAATATTATATAGGGTGTTCCATGTGACCGTGGCCAATACAAACTTTCCTATTTCAAATGCAACCCCCTGTATATTATTTATTTTTTGGATGCTTCAGAGAATTCTAGACACCAGTCATGCCCAATGTCCTATACCTATCTTTAACTATTTCGGAAGTATTAAGTGTTTTCAGATTTATTGCAAAAATCAACGTTTTAAATAAAAATTATTTAATTTCACAAATTCGGTACATTACACTTAAAACCTAATGAGTAATACTGATTATTTCTTAAATATTAAAAAAAAAACAAAAAAAACATTAATGTCAATGTAGGAAATGTCTACATGCTAATCTGGTGTAAAATTGTCTTCTAACGTTACTCAACATTTCAGGCGTTTTTGCTTACTTTGTTCATATCAAGAGGTGAATGGGAAATAAGTATTGAGCGTAATGTATCGAATCTGTGAAATAAAATAATTTTCATTTAAAATGTTAATTTTTGTGAAAAATTAACACTTAATATTTCCGAAAAAGTTGAAGATAGATATAGGACATTGTACATGAATTATGTCTAGAATTTTCTAAAGAATCCAAAAAATAAATAATATACAGGGGGTGCATTTGAAATAAGAAAGTTGGTATTGGTCACGGTCGCATGGAACACCCTATATAATTTTATTTTCTTGAAAAATATGCGCATTTAAAATTAAAAATCGACGTGTCCGAGTGTTTTTCCTAACACCCCCTCATTCATTCGTTATCGAATTTATTACATTTGGCTGTTACACTCTGTATGTTCGAATGTTTCAATGAATAAACATGCTTCAGTTCATTCTCCCAGCATCTTCAAAACCATTCGCAAAACATACGAGCATCCCTTCAACCTCACGATTAACTCCAACCATCCCTCTTCCTCGCTCCTTTCGCCTCGTTTTTACCCTCCTCTACACCGGTGATTCATGTGAGCCAAGCCACATGTCAAGGAGAAATGAATTTCTCGGAGGCCATGTCGGAAGTCAGAGAGTAGAAAAGAGTAGTTCCAACAAACGACCCCGGGTGCCTGAGCCACAATTAGCTATCTCGAAGATAAATGGGGCGATATTTCTCAGCCGCTGAAAAGATTCCAACCTGGCGGCAGATAACTCAGAAAGGAAGGCTGTAATTCAACAACGCAGCTAAAAGAGGGCAATTCACAGTAAACAGGGTTCTAACTGACACCGTCAAAAATATGACGTTAGGGATCGAGAAATAAGTGGTTGTGTGTGTGTTAACATCTGCACTCTTTCGTATATAGGAGGATGTTGAAGAATTGTTGGTTTTATTTATGTGACAGCTTTCTGATAGCTTGAGAACAATTTTGCAGTTGCCCAAAGTAATTTATTGTAATAAGCAATAGGGGACGTAATTATCCTGGAGTATTTTGTAACGTTATGCTAAAGAAACAGGAAATCTTCTGAAGCAGAACCATTGAAAAGATATTTTATATTATCCTTTGAAAAGAAGGAAAATCTTTGTTTATTCAACGCATAAGATCTCAGTCCGATTCACATGGCCATGGCCACCCCTTGGACAGCGAAAATGACTAAATCACTTTATAGTAGTTCAATCGATTCGATTTTTGGATGTTTTTACTTTTAATCATTCAAACTATGACTAAAATTCATCATTCAACCGAGCTCAGTCTCTCAGATAAAAAGTCCAGAGTGAAAATTAGACCAATAGGATCTGAATAATCTCGAGTCGAATCTTGATGTCACAAAATCTGAATTTTTGGGTAAACTGCTGGGAATAATCGAATTTTTTCGATGTTTTTACTTATACTTATTCAGACTATGACTAAAATTCATCATTCAACCGAGCTCAATCTCTCAGATCAAAAAGTCCCGACTGAAAATCAGACCAATAATACAAAATCTGAATTTTTGGGTGAACTGCTGGAAATAATCGGGTTTTTTCGATCTTTTCACTTATAATTATTTTCATATATAATACCACAAGAGATGAAATTTTGCCGGCAAAATTTCTCGATTGTGAAATGAAAGTTTGTTGCTTTTCGGCAATTTCATGAACGACATTTCAGGCGAGTGATTTTGGAAAAATGTCATGAGCGAAATAGCCGAAAAGCAACAAACTTGAATATCACAAGAGAGAAATTTTACCTGCTTGAATTTCATCTCGAGTGGTATTCGACATGACTATTTCACGAGAAAATATGGTAATATGGTCACATTGGGCACGTATTGCGGTCTTTGACAAACAAGTATTCATCATAGACTAACTTAACGTTGTTTGTTTTTTCTATGGTACTCATTTTCGAAGCTATCTATGAATTTGAGAAAGGTCAAAAATTTTGTCGCTGAAAAACCAACTTGTTAGTTTTACCCGTTTCCATGTTTTATCGATGAGACACGAGTGTTGCTAAGGAAACTTCCTCACTAAAAATGGAATGAGTGAAATAGTCTTATATAATACCACTAGAGATGAAATTTTGCCGGCAAAATTTCTCGATTATAAAATGAAAGTTTGTTGCTTTTCGGAAATTTCGCGAACGACCTTTGTATCAAATTTTGGAAAAATGTCATGAGTGAAATTGACATATTGGATTCTCACGTAATTCGTGATTTTTTCTTTTAATTTTTTCTTCATCGATTTATACCCTTAAAAAAATATTGAAAACTCAAAAATAATCTACCGAATTCAAACGATCAGAAGAAGAGGGAAATCGTGTGACGTCAGTGGCTAGAGAGATTTTCGATTGGTTGTACTCGTCATGACGTGCTGCTGATATAAAAATGACAGCATTGCCAAATCACAAAAAAAAAAGTCTGAAAAAGCCCTTGCTTTCACTTTCCTAATAATATCATAATATAATGTTGTTTTTGGATGTTTTTCTCTTATCATCATGACATTTTCATTTGTACTCCATAAAACTTCATAATATCATTCAATTTACGACCTCCTAATTGAAGATAAAGAGGGTTCAAGTAAAGAGATAGGTGAGAAATTCAATTAAAAATAATTATCCCTAGTCTACACAGGTAAGAATTGGTATATATAGGCAGTTTTCTAATTTAGGAAGCATAATTGATTATTTTCATTTTGAGAAGTGCAGATTAGTGGTGAGAATAATTATGGACTTGGCAACTGTGTATAGTCGTCAGTCGTTGACTTAACCTAGAAGTATAGAATATAGAGTATAGAATACTCCTAGACTTAACTGTAATAAACGCCATTCTATAGTACGCAGAGAAGACGTCGAAATGTCGAATAATGACAAATAAGAAGGGTATGTTTTTATTTATAATTTGTAGGCATGGTTGTCACATCAGTATATGTATTTTCAGAGAATGAGTATTATATCAACTTCAATGAAAATTGAGTTGTTATATGACGATGTTTCAAAAACATAGTGATCACATCAAATAAAATACGATTACTGAATATATTTATGAATAAATTCAGAGATTTCACAAAGACTTGACAACAGCGGCGTGTCTCTCAGTTACTCTGGGCTTTGTCCTCTCCATCACAAACTTCAACCAATCATATAACAAATTGAGCCACTGACGTCACAGCGGAGGGACGTTTGAATTCACACATGTTGAACTCACATTTTCAATATCGAATAATTTATCAGTTCTTCAAAATTCAGAGTGAATAAATGGTTACGAATGTGTTATGAACTGCCCTTCATTACATCATGGGAAGGAAAGTGCATATTTTGAGGTACTGGAACTGGAAATAGCTGAAATAATCTCGAGCTGTCTCTGGCAATGACAGAAAATATTCTTAACGCCATCAGCGGTACCTACCTATTCGATTATAGGAGTTGTTTTGTCGAGATCCCGTATAGAAAATCCAGCTAAAGCTATACCTCCATCAATTCCGCCGATAAAACCTTCACAACCGGCGATTTCCCATAGCCGTGCATAAACGCAGTTATTGACAAGGGTGATTTAAAGAGAGACGATGTGACGATGACATGCACCGCCATTAATTACCAGTGCATTTGCATCAAAGCCCGCTTTGCTTTATTTCCGACGGCACAGCCGACGGCGGCGTCTGTTTGTCTGTAGGACAGAGTGTTTTTGACGCTCGTCTAGGACAACAACAAAATATGCATGGCCAATATCGGCGGAACGCGTTCATAAAGCAGATTTATTAATATAAATACGGGACCGATGGTTTTGGGGGCTAATAAATTAGGGGATGACATGATATCTAGGGTTCGGAGTAATTGATTGGATGATGCATCGATACTGACGGTTTGAATTATTCTTGCGCTATCGGCGGAGAGTGGATTTTTGATGTATTGATCAATTAAATTGTTACGGTGATTGCTATTTTCACTCTCGTTCAAAGAGCGTTTCAATAAGAGCGCAGGATTTGAATTGCGCGCCATGATTATGACGTGACAGATCGAAAGTTGACAGATGGGAGTTAGTGAACATGGATACACGGTAGAACAACAGGTCCTGATTGTCAAAAAATGCAGTAACAAAGAACAGCGAACGGTATGCTACGAGGATGTATTGATATCTAGTTAGCCTAGACCAGTTCCATGCATAATTGCATAAACAAAATATTGCGATACCATATCAACGAACAATAACTTATTAGAAGTGTCAGTGTAGAGTTCGGCGTCAAAAAAATAAACCAGAGTTACGCAATAAATTAAAAAAAAAAGATGTCCACCGAAATTGTAAAAATCGAAAAATTGGAGTATCGAGCCATCATCAAGTACCTTTATTCAAAAGGGTTAAGAGGTAAGCAGATTTACGAAGATATGCTTAATACCCTTGGTGATAAATGTCCTTCGTATGCGACCGTGAAAAATTGGACTGCAAGCTTCAAAAGAGGTAAATTTTCCATTGAAGATGATGACCGATCGAGAAGGCCAGTTTCTGTGTCAGTCCCCGAAAATATCGATGCAGTTCATGCCATGATTTTATCAGACCGTCGAATTGGGCAAAAGCGGATATCTGAAGCACTGAAGATTTCATACGAACGCGTTCATCATATAGTTCACGTCAATTTGGACATGAGAAAAATTTCTGCAAAATGGATACCCAAATGTTTGAATGTTGACCAAAAGCGTGCAAGGGTAGAAGCATTGCGTTCGATCTGTGCTCGATTTGAAAACGATGTAGACTTCTTAAACTGAATTGTTACTATGGATGAGACTTGGGTACATTTCTACGATCCAGAAACAAAGCAACAATCGATGGAATGGCGACACTCTGGTTCTCCGAGACCTAAGAAGTTTCGTGTCCAAAAATCTGCTGGAAAAATTCTAGATTCAGTTTTTTGGGATTGCCATGGAGTAATCATGATCGATTTTTTGGATAAGGGTATAACAATAACTGGAGATTACTATTCGACATTACTCACCACTCTACGGAAAAAAAGTAAAGAGAAAAGACGCGGAAAGCTATACAAAGGTGTTTTGTTTTTACAGCACAACGCCCCAGTACACAAATCTCATGTTGCCATGCAAAAAATTCGTGATTTAGGGTTAGAATTACAAGAACACCCCCTTGTTCACCAGATTTGGCTTCGTCCGACTATCATCTTTTTCCTCAACTGAAAAAAAGTTTAAAAGGTCGTGAATTTTCTCCCAACGAGGAGGTAATAAAAGCTGTGGAGGACTGGTTTGCAGAGCAAGAAGAAACATTTTTTTTGAAAGGTCTAGAGACGTTGCAGGTTCGCTCTAATAAGTGTATTCAATTAAGAGGAGAATGTGTTGAGTAATAAAATATTTTGACATTGAAATTTTGTTTGGTTCTATACCAGGCTGAGAATTTTTCAATATCCTCGTACGATACATTGGGACTCATTTGTAGGCTATTGATCTTGACGACATATGCTTTCAGCGGAACGCTGCCACTTGTCATACTGCCCGTGAAACATTGACGATCTCACACGAGTTGGCCCCTGGTCGTTTCATTACCCGATTTGGTGAGCACAGGCCTGCCGCTGTCGGTTCAACCATTAATCAGTGAACTTCTTTCTTCCTACCATTTCCTGGACAATGATTGGGCGATCTACTCTACCTTTTCTTTAAGCAACTGCTCACAAATCCATTGTGACTGAGAGATTGATGTGCGAACACACATTCCTATTAAATTTCTACACGATGTAAAATATTGAATAACGTATTCTTTGACAAGTGATCTAATCCAAGGAGACACATAAAGGACTTCTATTGCGTTCAAACTTGTCCTCTCATTCAACGGTCAGGTATTTGTCGGTAACAATTGGCACTATAATGCTAGTTTTCAGGGAGGTGTAGACCAACTGGGCAAGAGCAGTTCTTCTTCGATATTCTTAGGGAATTTTAGTCAATTTACCATTTTATTTGGAGGTTTGAGCGAAGGCGAAGGTAAGATTGATGAGGAATTACGAAAAGTGGAGTATCTCAAGTTGTGCAAAAAGGTATTCAAATGTCTTCTGTCTGTAGGCTTATTTGTTGAGAATTTTGAAAAGTGGGGAATTCTATAGGTTCGTTTAGTAGTTTTTCTGTCCGGTTAGTCGAGTACTTTTATTCTTTTTTCGAATTAACTATCACAAAGTAACTATTCTATCTATTATTTTTCAGGAAAATCTCAACTCTCGATTCTTGATTTTCGTACAAGAAAATAGCATAACTGAATCTTTTAACCATGTTTATATATGTGAAATATTTCTAGTATCAATAGCTGAGTGGTGTAAAAAAATCATCTGAGTGTCCGAAACCTTTCTTGGTTGTTATTGGAGATGCTATTGCTTTTTGATACTATTTACTGGGTACCATCAATTCGAAGGTGAACAATTCGCTGTTGACCATATGGCATTTCCCACATCACCTTCTTGCCTGGTTGCCTGTCACCTCTTCAGAAATTAGTTCAACCGGAATTCGATACCGTCCTGTCAGGAGGTTGCCGCCCCATTGTCAAATAAAATATGTAATCCATTAAGCAGTACAAACATGCGTCACCGGGTCCCAGCCCAAAAGGGGCCATAATGATAGCCTTTGGGATTAGGGTGATTTATCTTCGAGTATTTGTAAACGGGGATTATGCGTGCCTGGTGGGTTTCCTTTTCAAATTTTCTTGTTTGTACAAAGCGACCGTGGCCATTGTCGATTCGCGAAGTTGGCCATGCGTGAATTGGAGCGTTGCAATAAACACATAATACAGGATACGCCCTAAAAACACTTTGGAACCATCATTAAGCTGAGCGGACGTAGAAGATTCTCTATGAAATTCTTAAGTTTTGAATGAAATGTTATTTTAATTATTGAGTAATTACTTTCTTTCTACATAAAACTCAACATTCAAGAAACATTTTCAACTTTTTCGAATAAATAAATGTTGAAATTTCAACTATGTTCTCTACATACCTAACCATACCTAACCTAACTCAACCCAAGCTAACCTTACCAAACCTAACCGAACCTAACCAAACCAAACCTATCATAACATTTTACCTAAACCCAACTAAACTAACCTGACTTAACCTAACCTAATCAAAACTAACCTATCATGACCTTACCTCTTCTTCAAGCTAGTGGTTAACTTTCGAATGAAATATCATTCTTTGAAATGAATGAAATTCCTTTAATTTCAACTGAAACATTTTAAAATGTCACCATTCAAAAAAAGTATTCTGTGGAGAGTGAATGAAATTCTTCCAATATTGTCTGGATATTACTTTTTTCCTCTGGAGAGAAATTCTCATATTGAGTTCTTCTAAACGGACAGGCGATGAAGGAGTTACAAGTGCTGCTACCTTAAGTTTTTTTGTGTCAGAGCTGACATCAGAGTGGCGATTTCTAACAAACTACAAGTGTGATGGCTTTCACCATAGCTTCTAGATCTTTCTTGTCCGAACTCCGAATCCTTTATGCATTGGCTTGCGATGTCACAATATTCGGGGTGAAAAAATGGTTTGGAGTTTCTGCCTCTTCCCCAAAGATTCTGAGGCAGAGGTGCCTCAGAAAAATCCACAGACGGCATAAAATGAAAGTCATTACCACGATTCATGCTAAATACGTCGGCCGCTTAAGAACCAAAAGGAAGAAAATATCGACTCTTTTCCTTGCTACTTTCCCGCATCAAATATCCCTAATGAAACTGATGGAACGAGATTCTTCAGACATATCCGAAATATGAAATGAGGGGAAGAACATAACTGTCTACGAAACGGCCATCTAGGAAATACAGAGCGTATCCCATAAATGTCAGCAGCATGGTCGGCTGGCTTATTCTCCAGCCGAAACTGAGGCCATAAACATCGAAAACCGGCCTTTTCTATGTAGCCAATATGATACAATATTTTGTTCTGATGTGACGCCGGCTTTGATTTAAACGTCTATAAAACCCGCCCCGGCTTCATGTGCTTCGTCATGCAGAAATTCGAAATAAGTCGGAACGATCTGGAATAACAAACGATCGAGGCAGGAACGTTGCCGAAAATTTTCCAGAGAGTTTATCGGTCTGAGTTATGCTTGAATTATATGGAAAATTCGGAAGTGTATCAAGTTCACATAGTGGAGAAAATGAAATTCCTCTCAGCATAAATATCAGGGAAATGTATAAGTTCATTCGAATGGTTATTTTAATGAGAAGAAATTGAAGATTCCTTCGAAACAATCGAAACAACCCTAAGTAAAAGGTTATCCAATAAGAGGTGATACACGAGCATAAACCGGGAGACGAAATGAGCCGAAGGCGAATTTCGTATGGTTTATGCGAGTGTATTAATAACCATAACATTTTTTCTACACCCGATAAATGATGAAGAACAATAAATATTATATTTATATTGAACACAATCACAGTAATTACTCGTATCTCCATAAAGAAATCTACAATATTGTAATTAATAGTATTACCTCGGATATTATCATGAATATAGGAAAACTATATATAAACATTCTTCTAAAATCCGAAGAATATCATCCCAATGTACCTCAAAACGCTCCATCCGAACCATCCAAGACGATACTGCCTCCATTGAAAAAGTTTATATACCTTACCTGAATTGTGAACAATTAGGTCTTGCTTTCAAAAATGCGATTAAATTCTAAAATCATGCATCTTCAAAAATTACGTCGCACCTCGGACACATCGAACGTCAACGCGATAATTCGAATTCTCTGGCCGGGTTTCGTGAAACGTCAATCATCTACTTATTTCATGAATCTACCGAATATATAGATCTGCTGGCCCTTATTAGTTACATAAAATTATTATAACAAATTAATACAAAAATCACAAAAACAAAAAACAAGAAACACACAATCCATATACAATAATGCATGTCCTGAAATGTTCAATCTTCAGCTAATAACCAGAGAAACATAATTAAACTCGACAGTAAGCACCAGAAATTATTAATTTATCATTTCCCAGACAGATGTTGCGGGGCCAGACCGCAGAGCGTTATCCTAACAGAGTCCCGAAGGATTAACGCCGCCAACGATAAGACGGTGATGTACGACCGGAAGTCGCGAAGACGTGGCGGCGAGATTAGTGGGATCGCTTGTAGAGCACGGGGTGACTTCCGGTTTAGACGGAAGAGGATAAATCACCGATTCGCTCGCGAACCGTCGATTAATGGCGGAGCAAATGTGGAAAACTGCCCCGGATTCGTTTTTTCGACCTCATCGACGATAACTCAGTCCTAAGTGCGAGACGGAAACAGTTTTTAGGGTTGCTGGGGTTGGAACGACATCTTCTAAGGGTTCCACACATAAAGGAGCCTTTTGCACGGCTGATGTGATTCTTAGTAGATTCTACCTAACTGAGATTTCAAGCTCTTTTGTATAGGAAATTTGATTATTCTCACGAGTTGCAACTGTTTAATTTGAAAGGAAGACGCTTGATGAAAATAATTAGAAAATTCCTTAAATGCGAAGACATCCTTGCCAAAAATTATAGCTTATTTCGAACACGGCGCCAAGTGCCAAATTAACCACTAAAGCCCGGCTAGCTCAGTCGGTAGAGCATGAGACTCTTAATCTCAGGGTCGTGGGTTCGAGCCCCACGTTGGGCGAATATGTTTTGTCAATTGAAGCGCTTCGATGTTTGAGGGCGAAATCATTTGTGAACATTTACGTGCAATATCATGAGGAATTAGAGAAAGCGTTAACGGCATGCAGCCGAATTTTTTGAAATTTCGGAAAGAGTTACACACCGAGGAAGAATCGAAACTGCGTTTTCCTGTTTTCCGGACTGGTTACTCTACCTCTAAGCTATCAGTGTGTAAGATACTTTTTTCGGAATTCAATATCATGATATTCAATTCCGGAAAATTTGATTCATTTTCATTATTACCAACAGGCCAATTCCTATAAGTAATGCAGTTCAAAAATATATTCTTATTTCTGAAAGAAATAGTGGTCCTGTGTTTAATCGAAATATTGCGGTTAATCGATATTTTTTTAGGCTTCAAATATTATTTTGTTGCATAGCGGTATGTATACGTGAGAAACATTAATATGAATATATAAATTGTATATCGAGACGGTGTCAGGGATTTGTCTCATGACCTGGGCGCCCGGAATGCGGAGGCAGCGTAAAATTCAGGGAATTGCAACATTGCAAAAACTGGAATCCGCCCACGCGAGGTTTGAAAAGAAATAATCTTTAATTGCTTTTGAAAATTCAGAAGTGACAGTAGCTGAAGAATTCAAACGGAAAGGTTCTCAGTTGGCTCGGGTTCGGATTTAGGAAGTACTTCAGAGGTAGGAAGTACGGTCTCAAGCGGAGACGTAAAAAGTGATATTCGGGGAATAGCGGAGTGAGGTGGTGAATCGAAAGTGAACCGGAATTAAAATATTTTAGAATACGTCTCGTCGATAAACTCGCGATATATGAAGTTACTTCGCGAAAGACCGTTACAGCGAACAACGGGTTAGTAACGTGTTTTTTTTTCTGATACATTCATCATCCTTTGGATCAACTGCCGGAAGGATAAGGTCGGATATATAAATATGCTCCGCCCAGTTGAGTATTGAGAGAAGGTAGAAGGAATGGTGTTTTTCCATCCAACTGGAAAACCGCAAGAGTACAACCAGTACCTAAAAAAGGCAAAAAGACCCTACCTTGCAACTAGAGACCTATCGCTCTGTTATCTATTATTTCAAAGGTCATGGAAAAAGCCATCAACTTCGAGCTCATGAAACATCTGGAACACTCAGGAATTATCAACGATAGACAATATGGTTTCCGTCATCAGAGATGCACTGGTGACTTGCTCGCTTACGTCTCACATATATGGCAGCTATCTACCGAGAAATATGGTGAAACCCTAGCCGTAGCACTGGATATCTCCAAGGCATTCGATCGAGTCTGGCATCAGGGACTCCTCGCCAAGCTTCCATCTTATGGTGTGCCCCCAAAGCTATGTTCTCTGCTAGCTAGTTTTCTCTCAAACAGATCTCTCCATGTAGTGGTCGATGGAGTTTCGTCTGACTCTCTACCCATAAATGCTGGTGTTCCGCAGGGATCAGTTCTGGCTCCAACGCTGTTTCTGCTTCACATCAACGATTTGCTGGAAGCAACTTCGTGTCCAGTGCACAGCTTCGCGGATGATAGTACCCTCCATACCGCCTCTTCTTCTAGGGCTCCAATACCAGCCCGCCAAATCAAAAACGAACGAGGAAGAAATGTTAACAACATAAATATGGACTTGGCAACAATTCTTGAATGGGGATCTAATAACTTGGTAGAATTCAACGCAAACAAAACACAAGCATGTCTTTTCTCTAGAAAAGCCGTGTGTGCCCAGCATAAAATTGTCGGGATTGACCATACCATTAAAGTCATCCATTTCGATGCTTGGCATTACTGTCGGCAGTAACCTTTCCTGGGAGAATCACGTGAGATCCATTGCTAAAAGTGCATCCCAAAAACTTGGTTTTCTGTTTCGTGCCAGGAGCTATTTCACCCCAGGTCAGCTGCTTATGATCTATAAGGCACAGATTCGACCAGTCCTGGAATACTGTTCCCATGTTTGGAGTGCTGCACCTAAACACACCCTGAAACTCTTGGATTCCGTACAAAAAAGGGCAATTCGTCTCGTCGGTGATGCATCGCTTACAAGCTCGCTCACTTCTCTGGAACACCGTAAAAAAGTGGGCGATCTGTCTCTATTTTATAGATATTTCCATGGGCGATGCTCTTCTGAATTATCAGCAATCGTTCTCCCTCTGGCAGTCTCTTCCAGACTAACCCGTCAAGTTAAGTCTTCACACCCCTTCGTGGTAACTTTGGAGACCTGCAGAACATCTCTCTTCAAAGACTCGTTCATCCAACGAACAGCGAGGCTTTGGAACACATTGCCTAGGGAGGTGTTCCTCGAGGCATATAACCTCCAGAAATTCAAGAAGAACACCAATTTCTACCTGCTTGCCCTTGGTTTTCACGATGTTCTCTGAACATTACAGGATATTCCTTTTCGTGAAAATCACAACATTAAAAAAAAACAACTTAAGTCCAGAGTCCTGAAATCTCCCCAAGTTTTTCGGTACTTCGATTTGGTCTTGCTCAGATAAGTTGACCAATTCGTCGAATCTCTATGGGGTGCTTTTTACACTCCTGCATCGTCTTGTTCTTCGATTCGCACTTTCAAGAAATAAAAATGATCAAAGGGCGTGAACTCAATATTTTCAACCAACATGTGAACGACTATAGCAGCTACCACAATCCATTCCGTCGACATCCCACCGCAATATTTTTTTCATTTCAGAAACCAAAGCCGTATCATTTCTCATCGTGCTGTCCTCGACCCTCGACTCTGCACCCCGGAAACCTTTCAGGATACTCAAATAAACGAAAAATATGAGTCCCGTAACGATATTTCAACGGGGACATTACCGACATTAGGCCCGTCCTACACCGCCACATAACGCATTTCTTTTATGCGCTCGTAAAAACCGAACGAGTCGGCTGGCAGTAAATGTCAGAAGCACGTTCAAGTTAAAAATTAAAACCCCAGACCGGTACTCTGATTTCTCGGCCATTTACCGGGTGAAAAACGGCATCCAGGACGTGCTCGCACCCCCTCTAGGTCCCCCCGACCGCCCCCACTTCGCCAAATGAAGATATACGGAGCGTCGGTTGCTTTTACCACACGTGAAAATATATTCAATTCGCCCGGCGGATGTTGGTTTTGTCAGGGAAATATTTGGAGTTATATGTTTTCCCGGTGTGAATTATCTTCGCATTGTAGCTTTTTATGTCCGGCGGTGAATTACAATTACGGGGCTTTTTCATTGATGGCGTTTCTGAATTAAATCATTCCGGAACATGGAGTCGCGAAGAGAGTTACGAGATCGGC
Organism: Adalia bipunctata; assembly: GCA_910592335.1. Classification (NCBI taxonomy): domain Eukaryota; kingdom Metazoa; phylum Arthropoda; class Insecta; order Coleoptera; family Coccinellidae; genus Adalia; species Adalia bipunctata. Next base: position 5,741,585 of record OU342955.1, on the reverse strand, counting down.
GAATGGGAATGATTCATTAACTCATTTTATGTATATTTCACAATTAAGCTTCAAAAAGCTAGCTGGTTTTATGCTGGTATGATATTAAACATACTGTAGCTTCATTGAAGTAAATAAATATTCATGACTCTTTTCTACACTGAATGGTTTCACAGACATTTCCTTTCTAGGATGATGAGTTTGGGCTTAATTTTATGCGATTCCCAATAATCAATCTCACGAGGAACTGTAGGTATGTGCAATAGAAACTCATTAATTTTCAATCAAACGGCCCCCGTTCGCTACGGGAAGGGGGGTGTCGGAAAGGGGAAGAACGGCGTTCCACAGTGGTATTTTTGGATTTTTTTTGCGATATCGGGTAGTATTTAAAAAAACTTCACGAAAATCACGAATTTCGCCAAAATGGCCGAAAGATGAATGATGATGATGATGATCATACTGAACTTACTGGACCAAACTAATATTAGGATCGGGAAACCAAGAAAAATGGTTCTTCTCAGAATTCTGACAGCTCACTACAGGCTGAAGTCCCATATCCATAAAATATTATACACACAACCAAACTTATATGGAACCACCCAGTATTAAGATGAAATATTATTTTGATATCTTTTTCGTTAGAAGCAAATAAAAAGTGCATGTGTTTACTCACAAAAACAGTTAGGTTCATAAGCACTTGATAAGATTTGGCTTTGCAGTGTCGATTTTACCATTTCGTTCGAACGTCGCAGTGAATTTATATTTTGTTTTTTTGCGAAGTTTTAAAAAAAATGCCTTATGTGGGGTTATCGGAAGTCCAGAGAGGAAGAATTATTACTATGGCAGAACAAGGAATGTCAAAAAGACAGATTGCAAGAACGGTGGGGGTTACACAAGGGGTTATTTCAAAAACCTATGCAAGGTTTCTGGAGTTAGGAACCCTAAAGAATAGGCCGAGAAGAAGTCGTGGAAGAGTAACTACAGAAAGGCAGGATCGCTTTTTAGCACAACCAGCAAGAAGAAATCCCGCAGTATCTCATTCAGAGCTTCGAAGGCAATTTTTGCAATCTACAGGTGTTAGTGTTTCTGTCGAAACTATCAGAAAAAGACTTCGCGCTCGGGAATTATTCAAGAGAAGAGCGTTAAGAGTTCCAGAACTATCAAGGCAAAATAAAGTTGACCGTTCAAAGTGGTGTTTAGAGCATGAAAATTGGACTATTGATGATTGGAAAAATGTCTTATTTTCGGATGAGACCAGAATTGGCCTACGATCAGACGACCGGCGTGTTCGCATTTTAAGAGGTAGAGGGAGGCAAGCTAGGCTCCAAGCTGCAAGACCGATCTCTAAATACAAAGGAGGTACTGTAATGTTTTGGGGCGGAATTATGTTTGGTGAGAAAACTCCTTTAATTCCCATTAGACAATCTCTGACAGGGCCTAGGTATGTTGATCTAGTGCTACAACCTGTAGTGAGGCTCTGGCGAGGTGCTTTTGGAGATTATTTCCTATTTATGCAGGATAATGCACCTCCACATACCAGCAGAGTTGCAAAAATTTTTTTCGAAACAGAAGGTGTGACTGTTTTAGAGTGGCCTTCTTGTTCACCGGACCTTAATCCTATCGAGCACTTGTGGGATAGGATCCAAAGAAAAATTAGAGCTCGTCAAAATAATCCTGGTAACGCAGAGCAACTTATACAAGCGGCTTTAGAGGAATGGGCAAATGTTACAGAAGAAGAAATTAACAACTTAATAGAAAGCATGCCTCGTCGAATTCAAGCTTGTATCAATGCCAGGGGTGGTAATACTGATTATTGCTTTGTTAAAATCGTTTTATTTGTTGTTCAATTCTCAGTTACATAAAAATTATTTTTAGAGAAATTTACACTTTTAATTTTCTGTTCTATTATAAAATAATCTTTTAATAATTTATATTATTTTTGTAATAAACTTGTTTTGGGGAAACTGCTCTTCACTTTTCAGCGACTTTTTTTTAATGAAAATTCGTTTTTTCCAAATAACAGGGTGATTCCATATAAGTTATAATAGATAAAATTCTTAATTTCATTCCACTTGAAATGAATTGAATACTCCCATGTAAAAAAATCGAATGCAGTGTTCCTTCAGAATACACAAACCGTTGGTGAATAATTCGAAATTCTATCTGCGCATCGACCCTTCTGAAAGGATATATCTACATACATTATATTCACTCTTTATTTATGTAAACACAGTTTTCCACTTTTGTTATTTCGGGGGATAGTCGTATATCTTCCGATCAAGTCACAAGACATTTCAGATGATGCGGGCATACGATAATTTACAGCCGCGAAAGCAATAAAAAGATCAGGCACATATCGCTTATTTTTACACCCCATAATTCACCTATTCCGTATTTTACTCTCCCCACGAAGCGAAATGTTATCAAGGATGGAGTGAAATATGTTTGCTTCTCCTTTGAAATATTGTTGAGGACATATGCTTCTTTCAACCGTTTCAGATCGATGATTGAATCAAGGGGATGTCTTGGATACAAAACTATTAAAATTTCGTGTATAATATTGTAGAGTATTGACCTTTACATGACACCGGCACGATCAGCAGCAAACTCGTGCAAGATCGACAATGTTTCACGGGTGGTATGACATGTGGCACCGTCCTGCTGAAACCACATGTCGTCAAGATCAATAGCTTCCGAATGGGGCACAAGAAACTGTGTCCTCAATGTATTCACCATTCATCGTTACTGCATTACCTTCTTCGTTTTCGAAGACTAAGAATCGATGTTCTACCGTGTAATGCTCCATGTTTACTAACTCATATCTGTCACGTTTTTTTTTATGTTGTGGTTTTCACGAAAAGGAATATCCTGTAATGTTCAGAGAACATCGTGAGAACCAAGGGCAAGCAGGTAGGAATTGGTGTTCTTCTTGAAGTTCTGGAGGTTATATGGGGGAACACCTCCCTAGGCAATGTGTTCCAAAGCCTCGCGGTTCGTTGGATGAACGAGTCTTTGAAGAGAGATGTTCTGCAGGTCTCCAAAGTTACCACGAAGGGGTGTGAAGACTTAACTTGACGGGTCAGTCTGGAAGAGACTGCCAGAGGAGGAACGACTGCTGATAATTCAGAAGAGCATATCGCTCATAGAAATATCTATAAAATAGAGACAGATCGCCCACTTTTCTACGGTGTTCCAGAGAAGTGAGCGAGTTTGTAAGCGAGGCATCACCGATGAGACGAATTGCCCTTTTTTGTACAGAATCCAAGAGTTTTAGGGTGTGTTTAGGTGCAGCACTCCAAATATGGGAACAGTATTCCAGGACAGGTCGAATCTGTGCCTTATAGATCATAAGCAGCTGACTCGAGGTGAAATAGCTCCTTGCACGAAACAGAAAAGCAAGTTTTCGGGATGCACTTTTAGCAATGGATCTCACGTGATTCTCCCAGGAAAGGTTACTGCCGACAGTAATGCCAAGCATCGAAATGGATGACTTCAATGGTATGGTTACTCCCGACAATTTTATGCTGGGCACAGTAAGATCGGCTTTTCTAGAGAAAAGACATGCTTGTGTTTTGTTTGCGTTGAATTCTACCAAGTTAGTAAATCCCCATTCAAGAATTGTTGCCCAGTCCATATTTATGTTGTTAACATTTCTTCCTCGTTCGTTTCTGATTTGGCGGGCTGGTATTGGAGCCCTAGAAGAAAAGGCGGTATGGAGGGTACTATCATCCGCGAAGCTGTGCACTGGACACGAAGTTGCTTCATAATCATGTGACATTATGACTGTCAGACATGGCGCAATTCACTTCTTGCGCTCTTACTGAAACACCCTTCTTTAATGCCTTACGAATAATTTTTACCATTTAATACTGTTATTTTGACATAAATCGAGCAGCTATATGGAAGAAACTTGATGAGGTTTATGTTTCGTTATGGTTCTGTTCATAGGACTGAACAGAGTGGCTATTATGTACGGAATTACGGATCCTGCCAATGACGTAAATGTTGGAGTGGCCCTGCTTGAAACAAACAAGAGACCCCTCTGCTGGGCATTGGATTGAGCGTGAGGTAGCCTGTGCAGATTGCTACACACGCTGTGTACAGTGAGTCGCCACATAACTCTCTCCTAGTGAACATCTGGTCACAAATCGGTGGACGATGCCTGGGGCTTGAGATAGCTGGACCGGATGTTTTTTTGTCATTTCGTGGTCACAAGATTGGACATTCGTTATCAGGGGAACTAGTATCATGAAGTTTAATTCTTCCATTAGCGGATTCACGGAAGGGAATGTCCTCATAGCAAACTCTGTACTCAACAAGATTTTCAACTCTCATCCAATATTTTTCGGAGACAATTTTCTGGCAATTTCGGGCGGGAACCTCGTTCCTGGGAACATCCCAGTCTAGCCGCCGTTCCTGCGGGACAGAAAAGAACGACGACAGCCAGCTCAGTATAATTTATCGTTCAATTTTATCCTTTCTGCACGTCACTAAATTTGAATGTGTTTTCTCATTGTGCCTCCGGAGTGATTTACACGTTTTATAGAGGAACTGGGAAGGAAATATAAATTGTACCCCTGTCTGCTGGAGTGGCCCACCGTATTTTTCATTTTTTTCTCTTCTGCGTCGCGTGTTGAAAAGTCTAAGTTGCGTCGTTTGTTACAGTCGGACGTTTGAAATGGAGAGAAGAATTCATCTTTCGGGCGTTGAGAATTGCGGGCCATTGCGTCGGAATATTTCGAATTTGTGGCTGAGAAGGAGCTTCAGAATTCTGATGACTGGCGATATTTCAACAGAATAGATTCTTCTTAAGAATGAATAGCTGGAGATCATAACTTCACCGTATTTTTAGCTCATTCTTGTGGTTGTCCTTGCGCATTTTCTGAAGCTACCTACTTTGGATTATTCCGTGCGTCCGTAAAATTATCCCGTGTGAGTCGCTTGAATACTACTCTGTCAAGAAAGTAACGGGAATTTTCAATTAAAACAACATTTTCACATTTAATCGTCAAAATTTATTGGGTCGCCTTCAAAATAGGCTCCATTTGCTCCAATACATCTATGCCAACGGCACTTCCAATTATCGAAACATTTTTTATAGACGCTTTCCGGGATGGACTTTAGCTCTCGCGCCGAATTTTGTTTTATGGCTTCAATCGACTCGAAACGGGTGCCACGAAGGGGCAATTTTAGTTTTGGGAAGAGGAAAAAGTCGCAGGGAGCCAAATCCGGCGAATACGGTGGTTGCTGAACCACGTTTGTTGAGTTTTTGGCGAGAAAGTCAGTCACAATCGTAGCTCGGTGAGAAGGCGCGTTATCGTCATGCAAAATCCATGAGTTGTTTGCCCACAAATTTGGCCGTTTCTTCCGGATACGCTCACGCAAACGTTTCATAACGCCTAGGTAATACTCTTTGTTTACCGTCTGACCCTCTGGAACGAATTCGTAGTGCACCACGCCACGGATATCGAAGAAAACAATGAGCATCACCTTCATTTTCGAGCGGCTTTGGCGTGGTTTTTTCGGTTTCGGCTCATTTTTTGCCACCCATTCCGATGATTGTTGGCTTGTTTGCATATCGTACTCGTAGACCCAGGTCTCATCACCAGTTATAATGCGTTCCATGAATGTAGAATCGGAATTACAGCGATCCAGCATGTCTGAAGCAACCTGTTCGCGATGACGTTTTTGAAGAAAATTCAGGTCTTTCGGTATGAGTCGTGCGGCCACCTTTCTCATGCCCAAAATATCAATCAAAATCGTACGTGCGGACTCGTGGGATATCTTAAGATCATGTGCTATCTCTCTCAAGCTGGTACGACGGTTTTCAAGCACCCTTTCCTTAATTTTATCGACGTTATCTTCGGTCGAAGCCGTCGATGGGCGTCCGGAACGAGGCAAGTCTTCGACCACTTCACGACCGTCCTTGAAGGCTCTGTACCACTGATATGCACGAGTTTTCGATAGAGCATTATCACCAAAGGCCTTTTGCAACATTTTCAATGCATCGGCACACGAAAATTCATTTGCAACACAAAACTTTAAACAATTTCTTTGCTCAACGTAATCACCCATAGTAAAAATCGTCACGCACTCTGACATCGACTGACTTAACCAGCTTTTGCAAACCCACTAGTTGACAGATCCCGCTCAAGCTTGGCATAGTAATTAAGGACAGTGGTACCAACCTAGGAAAAAAACCTGCCTCATTGCCCCGCCAGATTTAAATCGATAATTCCCGGTACTTTCTTGACAGAATGTACGTCAATCGCTCTATTAGTTCTTACAGGACGATTCAAATTGAATGACGGAATCGCAAGCTATGAGGTTGAGATTAATTCGCCATAGCAAGCCACGATATTTGATCAAATTCGATCAAATTACACTTACGTTTATTTGTAAGTTAGTTTATTGAATTATTTAATTGAGGAAAATTATCGGTTTTCTTATAGTTTATTAAATGTTTGGAGGATTGGTTAATGGCCCATGAGGAAACTTCTAATAGCTTCCCAATTTAGCCAACTCCGCTACACTCCGATCTAACTGGCCAGAGGCCATGAAGGTATTTACCGAAAACAGATATATCACGTCACAAGCACCAATTTAGTGAGTTGTAAAGCACAACCGGCTGATATTAAAAGCCCAATAGAATCAATGGCACAAATGGCGTCATTAATTTTCTTTCAATGCGTTGCCTGGAGTCGGTTCCTTTGGGTAGAGATCTGCGTGCAGCCAAGTAGTGTGTGCCTCAACCATAAATCGAAGATCTGAACTGAATTATAACTTTATCAAGGCGGAATAATGGATTTCGTTCGAATTCGAACACGATTAATGAATTTACGTCGTTGTTTAGGTTGATTTCATTCGGAATAATGTTTTTGAAATTATTAGAAGAAAATTATACATGTATAAAACCCCCAAAATCGTTTTGTTTTCTGTTTTCAGTAGAATCTCGTGATATTCATTCTGAAAAAGTGAGACTAGATGAATCTCTCAACATCAATTTTTCAGAGCTCTTTTACTAAATCAAGATTTTGTATTACTTCTGTAACTGTGTGATTGTTTTAATTGTGTTGTTTTTTGTATTTTATTTTTCTATTCGACACATGATTCCATCTAATATTTCATATGAAATGTTATAAAGTATGTATAATAAATACTCTTGACAGCTTATGTGTAATTTTCTCAAACAGATTTCAAGAATCCATTCCTCAGTCGCAATTCCTACTCATAATATCATATTTCATGTGATTCCAAAAATTTTCATTTGAAAAATCTCATATTTCGCATTTTTTTTTTCGCATAACCTGACGTTTAAAATTCACAAAGTCATTCTTTCAGTGCAGGTAAAAATGAAATAAAATCCAAATGGTATTTTATTCTCGAATCTTTTTTAATAATCTTCGATGAGTAACTTAGGTATGAAACTAAGTGGACTAGTGAAGATCTGATTCAAAAGTAAACCGCTAGGATCGTGCTGACATCGGAGCAGGGTGTGGCTTGTTATGCCGTTATCAGTGCCACATAACCCAACCCACGATAGCAACCAAATGAAACTACTCCGCTCCGATGACAGCACGATCCTAGCGGTTTACTTTTGAATTAGATCTTCACTAGTCCACTTAATATCAACTTAGGTACCTATATTACCAATTCATCATGAACATTCTAATGAAAAATTCCTTTTGTACATCCATAGCAGGCACATCTGAGAAAAAACCGACATTTTTCTGCAGGAGTGCCTACCCCTTCAATTGAGCTGGGCAATTTGCAATACCAACCAAGATCGGAAAAAAACGCCATACCTGGTCCTTTTGTCGCGAACATGTGTTGCATATTGTACCTCGATGCCATCAACAGGAGAGTCACGTAAAGGCGGTCCTTTTTCTGATTACGAAGTCAGTTCATCAGACGCTTCGAATTTTGCACGTGTATGTGTATTGGCGCATTGGTGACCGGTAAAAACGATACTCAAAAACGTAAAGTCTGCCTTACTTGGTCCGTATGACAACTGAGGCGCGCTTCTGCATCTAAAACGCTGTGAAGTTGATGGCGAAGTTGATTTCCAGGGAAGGATTAAAAGCTCTTCTCAAATTTGAAGTTGAACCATCGGTTTTGCTCATGCTTCTGAGAAAACACCCGTTTTCTCTATTCTTATAGAGATCTCGAATCATAAACTCTAAAAGCGGTTCTTCTGGTGGCGCTTTTTGAGTATTTCCTGAATGGAAAAACAAACTTACGGATCCATTAGCTAATAAAATTCTCAGGCAACACAAAGAGATCCCTAAGATAGCCCCGCGACTTCTTTTTAGGTAATTGTGACGCCTTTTGTTACTTCTTTGAGTGGTGGCTAAGAGCTTTATGTCTCCTCCAAATGTCCGCCACCAGAGAACTCCGGAAGAAGTCTTGGCGATATCCTATGTGGATATTCTCAAACAATTTCCAATGGGAGTTCACCTTCATAAGGTCAGATTTTTCTGTACCCATCCGAATTATCTCAGACTACAGATTGAAAGAATGAAAATAATGAAAAACGAAATATTCTCAAGAAAATAATTATTATCTATGCTGAAATTGCAAAGCAGCAGAAGTCTTCATGAAAACATTTCAGTGTCACACAAAAGTTTATTTGAATGAAAATTCGAAAGATTATTGATCACAATAATGAAATGATTGTGATGAAATGCGAATGGATTGAATTTACCTCAGAAACTGAACAAGTATGAAATTTCACCTACATATTCAGTATCTTATGTAGATCTCAACTTAATCATTTCTGATTATCTCATCTCTATCACATCTCCCTTTTCATAGAGTTTGACATCTATCAAAAAAATTTTTTTTCTTCTTCCTCTCAATGGCCTGTTTCGCTCTTTAGAATGCGAATCTACCTTTTTTTTTTATCTGCCGAATAAATTAATCTACTTAAAAGGTAGATCGCCGGGCCCAAACTAGTCATAACCAAGATAAATATGCAATATGTCCTCAATTTCTTTGAGTTTTCTGAAAAATCTTCAGATGCGGGTATACAGTCGGTTCAACATAGATTCTCGTATTCGACAGTTGGTTGGGTGAATTGTGTACGATATTATTGGGATGTATCATTCTAGATATTAATCCTACTGGTGTTGTCTCTGCTATGTAAAAAGTTACTTGAACGATTCATGTTTGGATCAACTCTGCTACGAGGATGTATTGATATCTAGTTGGCCTAGACCAGTTCCATGCATAAACGAAATATTGCGATACCATATCAACGAACAATAACTTATTAGAAGTGTCAGTGCAGGGTTCGACGTCAAAAAAGTAAAGACAAGAGTTACGCAATGAATTAAAAAATCAAGTAACTGTATTTAAAAGGGTTAAGAGGTAAGCAGATTAACGAAGATTTGCAATACTCTTGGTAATCAATGTCCTTCGTATGCGACCGTGAAAAATTGGACTGCAAGCTTCAAAAGAGGTAAATTTTCCATTGAAGATGATGACCGATCGGGAAGGCCAGTTTCTGTGTCAGTCCCCGAAAATTTCGATGCCGTTCATGACATGATTTTATCAGACTGTCGAATTGGGCTAAAACGGATATCTGAAGCACTGAAGATTTCATACGAACGCGTTCATCATATAGTTCACGTCAATTTGGACAAAATTGGAGAAAAATTTCTGCAAAATGGATCCCCAAATGTTTGAATGTTGACCAAAAGCGTGCAAGGGTAGAAGCATCGCGGTCGATCTGTGCTCGATTTGAAAACGATGTAGACTTCTTAAACCGAATTGTTACTATGGATGAGACTTGGGTACATTTCTACGATCCAGAAACAGAGCAACAATCGATGGAATGGCGACACTCTGGTTCTCCAAGACCTAAGAAATTTCGTGTCCAAAAACCTGCTGGAAAAGTTCTTGCTTCAGTTTTTTGGGATTGCCATGGAGTAATCATGATTGATTTTTTGGATAAGGGTAGAACAATAACTGGAGATTACTATTCGACATTACTGACCACTCTACGGAAAAGAAATTGGAGAGAAAAGAGGCGGAAAGCTATCCAAAGGTGTTTTGTTTTTACAGGACAACGCCCCAGTACACAAATCTCTTGTTGCCATGCAAAAAATTCATGATTTAGGTTCAGAATTACTAAAACACCCCCCTTATCCACCAGATTTGGCTCCGTCCGACTATCATCTCTTTCCTCAACTGAAAAAAAATGTAAAAGGTCGTAAATTTTCTTCCACCGAGGAGGTAATAAAAGCTGTGGAGGAGTAGTTTGCGGAGCAAGAAGAAAAAATTTTTTTAAAGGTCTAGAGACGTTGCAGGTTCGCTGTAATAAATGTATTTAATTAAGAGATGAATATGTTGAGTAATAAAATATTTTGACATTGAAATTTTGTTTGTTTCTATAGTAGGATAAGAATTTTTCAATATATCCTCGAATATTCCTCAATTCTGGTTTTCCACAAACCAAAATATGGTAGCATTTTTAATACATTTTATTTTTCATTACCTACTTGTTTGTATATGTGTTCTGCTCTTGATATAATCTTTTTTTTTCATATTCTTTGCATTGATGTTCATTTTCAGTTTATTATCGATGTAGTATCCAAGGTATTTCATTGTGCTGATATTATAGTCTCACCATTCATGTGTAATGTATATGATGTGAAGGAAATTGTGTGGTCAATTATTATTGCATATATAATCTGGATTTCTTTTCATTTCCCATTTTCTGAACAATTTTAGAACTACTATATAAGATTCTGAAGTCCACACCTGTATGGCAGTAGATCAGCTGATGCGGCGAATTATAATTACGACAGGCGGCTTTCCTTTAAGCACTTTGATTGATGGATTGCCTTGTCTCGACCACAACGGACTGTTCCCGACTTTACCCCCAGTCATTCAACAGCTAGACGGCGGCCATCCGAGACATTTCCAGAAGAATCATCAGTAGACAGATCCGCACCTGAAAATAAATAATATTTTGTGTTGGGCGCAAAGTTTTTAACATGCAAATGCAGTGAATTGACGGCTGACAGAAACGATGTGTCTTACATGATGATGACATGCGTGAGCTACTAAAGCGTGAGGTTATGCGTAGAAACAATAAGAAAGTAATGAGAGGACTTGTTCATCATCGAAAAGTGTCATCTGAAGGTTTTCGTTGCTTTTTTTACATTCTGCTGCTTGCTTCCAATAGAAAGAAAATATCTTATCGATAATTAGAATACTTGCAATGCCGTAAGAATCAGAAGCTTCTGCTGGTACATCCCTGGTCTTTTCCATCGCTGTCAAACTTCAGATTCCGGTCATCTGTAAACGAAACGCGTCTGGTCCATGCCTTTGCGACAAGAATCGGTGTTGCAAAAAACTCGCAGTGCCCGCTTTGGAAGTAATTACAAGTCTGATTAATACTAATAGTCCCATACAGGGCACTTTCAAGAGCAAGGCCGACTGAGGTTTTTGTCAGGCATTTCATCGGCATCCTTTCATCCCAAGATTGAAGATTGAGATATTTTTAGGAATATATTTCGTTTTCGGTATCGACCATTCACAATTTGGCCTCAATGATTGTCTGCCTTCATTTCTTTCGAATTTTGGATTTTTTCTTGTTTCCTCAACTTAGGTAGCAAGCACGACACGATTATACAAGTATTATGTATACAATTATGAACTCCACCTTCTATATAAAAGTCTATAATAGCAAGGAAGAATTATGATGTACCTTCTATATGAAAATGTATAGCAAGGGAGCAAAGTGTTGTTGTGAATTACAAAAAATAACTCATTAGGTACTTAATTGACAACTGGTGATTGACCGACGATTATAAACTCTACTAACTGCTTGTCTCTGTAACATAGGTTTTCAAAGACAAGCTGGAAAATATGGAAGGTTCATTTCCGCTGAATTAAAGTGGGAAAGATCAACAATTGATTGGGTGCCAGAATCGAACAACGCCTCGCTAAGCAACCAAAGTGCTCTTATATGCCATGTTTGACTATAGTGGGAAAAACAACCCATTTCTTGAATCTACAGACCAATGAGAGGAATCTGAGACAATTTGATATTTGATCCTGACATTTTTTTGTGTTTACCAACTGCAACTTGAACGGCAATAAACGTCACATATATTCAATTTTATGAGCTTTTACTGCGAACTAAAAGGTTCATAGGACATGGTTATTGTCACTAAAAAACCGGATGAATCTCCTAAACTTGTTCCAAACTCTTGGGTTGAGAACCTTTTCAATAGCTGACCCTAAATCGGTCGACAAAAATATTTTTAAACAAAGAACTAGAATTGTAACTAAAGGCATATGGAACAATATCGAAGTTCAAGGGTTCGATCCCATATGGCTAAAGCAATCTATATATATATATATATATATATATATATATAAATATAACATTTTCACAGAAACAGCTTTTTTCTGGTGGACAAGGATATGGCATTTATGTTATACAGATGTTGCGAAGTGAGACGCAACAGGAACAAAAAAAATAAGGAAATCTTCCCTGAATTCCCAATCTTCTCAGAGTCCGTATTCCACCAACCAACGAATTTATTGGAAAACGAAATCGAAGCAGGAAATATCCAAGTGAATCGAGCGATTCCAACTGCATTAGACGACGGAAATTGGACCATTCCAAACTTTCTGTCAAGTTCAAGACGCGGAACGTTCAAACCGATTTCGAACCTTACAGCCAGACTTCGTACGGAACCATAGAAGTTCATAATGGCCGCATGAACGGAGTACGACACAACGAGTGAATGTTGCTGTGTTTATGGCATAAACGACGTCCATAAACTGTCAGTGTCGGTTCGCATGTTACCGAAGGCAGGTTATAACCAGTAATCAGTATGTATCTTTGCTTTACGAGCATGAGTTAACGAAGATTGAGTGGACAGGCTACCATAGAAAGCGCTGTTGGTTACTTGCCGGTGGTCGCTGTATGTATCGTAAATAACCATCTTATCAACTGATTACTGCATGGAGAATAATTGTTCAGAGATAGCTTGGTCTGCTGAAAAAGACAACAGACTTTTTTGTTCATATCTACTCATTTCTCGAAAAATGTACCTTCGAAATGAAAGTGTCGCAATTAATTTCAGAATGGTAAAATAAACTGCTCCACATGAGTCGGGGATATTGACTTAAATTGCAAATAAATATAGTTAAAATAAGATTTTTGTGATGAAAATTCATATTAATATGATTTCAAGTTGCAAATTAATTTTAGCCTGTAGGTCTGCAGCCCATACAGGGTGGTTAAGAAAAATCGAGTAAAATAACGAAATTTTATTCCCAGAGAATTCAAGCATTTTAAGAATATCAATACAATGTATGGCCTCCACGGGCATCAATAACAGCTTGACATCTTCTTTGCATACTACACACGAGGTTGTTGAACATTTCTTGAGGAATTTGGTTCCATAAACGGGGCAGAAGCTCTCTCAGATCATTTAAGGATTCTGGGGTAGGTTGATGATTATCTAATCTTCTTTGGAGCATATCCCATGCATGTTCTATGCAATTCAAATTTGGTGAGTGCGGAGGTATTGGTAAATGTGGAATACCAAGCTCCTCGCGCGCATTCTCAACTATGGCTGCAGGGTGCGGTCTAGCGTTATCGTTTAGAGATTGAAAAAAACTTGGACCTCATCTGCATTTTGAAGAGTATTCCGTAGCATTCTACACGTAGATGTAGGGTTTCTTCTCGCCGAAACGGTGATGAAACGATCCTGAGCAGGTGTTGTTTTTCGTCTTTCCAACACGGAACCTGTCTTCCTGAACCTATTTCAAAGTCGAGATATCACACTTTGGCTGACTTGGAGCCTTCCCGCTATAACAACCTGAGTTAGGCCACCCTGTAGCATTCCGATAGCCCTATTAGCCTCATCATTTGTTAATTTACGTCTTGGCATTTTCAGAAAACTCGTTTCGAATCGATGCCTTTGATAAACTGACTTCATTTCAAAATAAGAACATTCATGAAGCATATGCAAAGAACCAAACTTCATAAAAAAGGCGACCAGACTGATGAAATGTCTCATACTTACTGATTTCAATTGGATCGATTCAAGTTGTTATTGAGTTTTAAATGATTTTACAGCGATTTTCTCGAAGATTACATACTTTCAAAAACGATTGAATACGATATCCCTAACTCTTGTGGAGCAGTAGGTATATTTGATATTTCAACATTGTTTTGTATTAAATCATGATTTAGCCAAGTGGCATTATGGTGGTGATGGAATGATCCATGTAGTGATTGTGAACAATATCACAGGTGTTATTCTAACGCCCATTGGTTAAACAGTGCCCGTTTCCAAATCAGGCGAAAGACTGATTAATTTTCTGCACGTGTGCTAATATTTGTCGTTTGTGAGTCTTTGACTTGCATTTATATTTCAACTATAGATTCTTGAGGCCAAAAGAAACCTTTTTTCATTTAACATTTTTCCGAATTCAGCTATGTTTGAGAGATATACCATTGAAACAAAGATGGGTCAAATACGTGCCTGATAATAATGAAACGATAACCCAGAAGTATTCCATAAAGCATCTTTTTTCACTCTTGACTGTCTGTGAACGACGCATGCGTATAGGGACAACCGGCGCGATCCGTAAATGGTGTAAACAAATATGAAGGAAATCATTTCTACAGCTATGTTTTTTTAAAAGGGGAAAGTGCTTATTTTGGGTGTTCTTCTTCGATCTCGTGATGATTATATGAAGACTTTCAGTGAATGAACGTAATATTAATCGTGTAGTGTCCAGTTTATAGAATTCTAAGAGGATATTGTTCAGATAGAAACATCATCGCAGATTATTTAGTGCTAAGTATCATTTTATTTTTCATTAATTTCAATTTAATAGTCATATAGTCTGAAAATTTAGATCTCCTTCTCTCTGCAATTTGTATATCTAGCATATATCCTTCTAAAGAAAGAAGAACCCCGATTCCTCAGCTAAAACACCCCACAGAAAAAAATACACACCAAACGATCCCTCCCACCCCTTCCCCTTATAACCTGCATCCGTGGAGGAACATCTCGGGACGCTAATTTGTCCGTCGGCTGCGACCATATTTCTTCATTCCAGCCGCCATTTGACCCGGCTACAACGGCCCATTACTCCGGCTCTTCCGCGATGCTTTGCGGCAATCCGGCAACTCGTTCTCACCGCCTCCAGGCCGTCTACTTCTACCCAGTGACAGGTTTACGACTGTTGCGGCGCACTTCCGACATTTCTCTTCATCAACGGCGGCGGCGGGAACGTTGAGACGTGCACATTCGGCCCACTGAAAGCTTCCGTGTTTCCTACGTTAATCCGACAATTTACCGAACGTAAATAAAGTGAGGTTATGGATGGGGCCACTAAATTGGGGAGCGAGTTTTCGGGGATGATCTTTTTATATGGATCATTTGAAGGGAAGAAGCTAAGATTCCAGAGCCGCCTGAGCTACGCTGATATACCTACAGCGTATCCCAGAAGGTATCTGATGTTTCCAACATCATTAGGATATCTTTGGACTGGAGCAGTCATTGCCTCAGGTTTTTCTCCTGGGTTCTGCAGAGTATATAAAAACCTCTTCCAGCATAACGCCTAGGAAGAGCCTTTTAATCGATGCATTGGTGTGTTAACATCAGAATTTCGCCATTATGCGACGGGTGAGTCGTTCTAACTCATTCAGATCAGCATCTGACCACTTCAAAACCCAGAAAGTGAAGGTCAGAACTGGCGTAGCCCGAAAATTCAATGCATCGATCTGGTGTTCTGCAGACAGCTTTGTGATCGATACTTTTGTGAGCCTGCTCCTATATTTTGCCATGAAGTCGGTTTTCAAACGAGTGAGATCAATTCTTAGATTTTGTGATGTGTCTAGATATTTGAACGTGTCCTCTGACAACATATTGCAAATGTCCTGAAATTGTTCCTGAGAGGTCTCTACTTTACCTCTTCTTGATGCCTCCACCCGATAAGTGCATTGCGAGCTCCCCTGCAACTCCTCACGTTGATCGAGCCAACAAGTGGAGTAGTATTTCGATCTTCTGCCATGTTTTGGACTTCCACTCCTGGCTGTTGCGGTGGGGATGTTTTTTCTTGTATGACAGAAGCCCGCTTCCTAAGATCCTGTCACCTACATTTTACCCTTGGGGGTACAGGCAACTGGGGCCATGAGGCATAGTGAAACTACGCCACATCCGTTAGGTTTTATTATTAAACCATCTCCCCACTGTTTTGTACCTTAATTAGTTTACTAAGGTTGTTGTAGTTTTATTTTTGTACCCTGATTGTTTCACCGGAATAATGGTTTTCTTACACTGCTTCTAGTTGGTAGGATGCTGGTGGTCCTCGTTAATCTCGATGATTGAGACTGTTGTGACTTCACAACCTATGTAAGTTGGAATACTTAACTATAAGCACCCTATGGTAATCTTGATGATAACAACTACGAAGAGGATGAGGAAATGGTGAAATGTGAACGCACGCAATAAACAATAAACTGTATTTTCTGGTTACCTCAACTTAGATGAAAAGCACGAAACGATTATACAAGTAATATGTATAAAATTATAAACTCGACCTTCTATATGAAAATATGTAGCAAGGGAGCAAAGTTTTGTTGTGAATTACAAACTGATTAATTACCGACGATTTTCAAATTTACTGGTTACGATTATAAACTCTACTTTACTCCTCTGGTAATTGACCGACGATTATAAACTTTACTGGCGATCATAAACTCAACCTTCTATATATGAAAATGTATAGCAAGAAGGAATTATGAAATGTACCTTCTATGTCAAAATGTATAGCAAGGGAGCAAAGTGATCTGATTACTGACTGCTTGTCTCTGTAGCATAAGGTTTTAAAGACAAGCTGAAAAATAAGAGAGGTTCATTTCCTCTGAATATCTTTGAAGGCGACAGCTTTTCTGGTGAACAAGGGATGTGGCAATTAATTTGTCCAGATGTTGCGAAGTGAGACGCAACACCCTACCATTTTTGATATTGAGGATTTGATATAAGGATGTAACCGGATCATAACATGAGATAAACCCGCATGACAATTCTTTGAGAATAACTATCAGCAATCATTCGAACGGCGTTGAAATTGATAAGAAATGAGTTCCTAGCTGACAACTCAACCTGCTTGAGTGCCACTCACGCCCCTATCCTCAGATACCCCAAGACCTCGGCTCAATAAATCACAGCTTGGAGCGTCTGGCAAAAACGACATAATAAGAAACTCAGCCGAGCAATGAATGCGCCTCAATAACTCTTGCTGAATTTGCGTCCCCGATTTGAGTTGAAAATCTTTCGCAATTACGCCGTCAAGAAGTGTATTTATGGAGGATAAGACGGCGCGAATTCCTCCCGAGTATCACTGGTCGTAATTAAGTTAATCGATAATTTCGATATAATTAAGATAAATACCGCACTTTGCTAAATTAGATTGCAGCGGGCCGTGAATCATAACCTCCCTCGATGGATGCGAAAAATTTTAATTGGAACCAACTTGATGAATCGGCTGAGATTGCTGGGGCTGATTGCGTAGGGGACACGCAATGATGGGAAAGGCGCCGCTTAAATTGAAATATGAATATTTTCGCGCTGAGCGATCCTGAATTATGTTCAGATTTTTTTCATGTTTAATCATTAATTGATTACTTTTGAACTGATTTATGTCTTTATTTTCGTGTCATATACAAGTTTTATACAATACTCTACGCTCTATACGAAATACTTAGTCCTTTATTTAGGAGAACATCTGTGGAGAAAAAGGAATTCCTTGAATGTTCCTAAAATTCTGTTTATTCGTCCAAAAAAACGTTATTTCCCGGATTTGTTACGTAAATTACTATTATTCATTGTATTATCAATATTAGATTTTTCAGCATTTACTTGAGATTCCCATGTATTTTCTCTCAACTAACTCACATATGTGGCAAAAATATATGGAAGATTTGAAAAAAAATCATCATTATGAATTTTAAGGGTA
The DNA here is from genome assembly GCA_910592335.1 of Adalia bipunctata. Taxonomy (NCBI): domain Eukaryota; kingdom Metazoa; phylum Arthropoda; class Insecta; order Coleoptera; family Coccinellidae; genus Adalia; species Adalia bipunctata. Next base: position 5,723,603 of record OU342955.1, on the reverse strand, counting down.
CAAGTCATAATGTTTGACATTTGTCCAAAAATTCGTTTCCTTGCTTGCTTACCCACTGATTCCTTTCACATTTGAATGCGAATCATACTTCAAAGGAGGACCTACCGAAAAGGCGAATCTACTTAAAAAGTGAATCTACTTAAAAGGCGAATCTACTTAAAAGGCGAATCTACTTAAAAGGCGAATCTACTTAAAAGGCGAATCTACTTAAAAAGCGAATCTACCGAAATTGTTGTTCTACCGACATTTAATGGCTCAAAAAGAAGGTGAATTAATTAAATTTTCAATATTGAATTTTAAACATCAAATGGAAAAGAATAACTGTAGAAAAATTGAAAACAGGTGAATTGTACAGAGTGTAACAGCCAAATAGAATAAATTCGATAACGAATAAATGAGGCGGTGTTAGGAACAACGCCTTGACCGGTCAATTTGTAGTTTTAAATGCGCATATTTTTCAAGAAAATGAAATTATATAGGGTGTTCTATGCGACCGTGGCCAATACCAACTTTCTTATTTCAAATGCAACCCCCTGCATATTATTTATTTACTGGATTCTTCAGAAAATTCTAGACCTAATTCATGTACAATGTCCTATACCTATCTTCAACTTTTTCGAAAATATCAAGTGTTTTCAGATTTTTTACAAAAATTAACATTTTAAATGAAAATTATTTCATTTCACAAATTCGATACATTACACCCAATACTTATTTCCCATTTACCTGTTGATATGAAGAAAGTAAAACAAACCATTACTGAGAAGAAATGTTGAGTAACGTTAGAAGACAATTCTACACCAGATTAGCATGTTGCCAAGACGTTCGCGGCGAGCATTTTGAACATTTCCTACATTGACATTAATGTTTTTTTTTGTTTTTTTTTAATAATTGAGAAATAATCAGTATTACTTATTAGGTTTTAAGTATGATGTACCGAATTTGTGAAATAAAATAATTTTTATTTAAAACGTTGATTTCTGCAATAAATCTGAAAACACTTAATACTTCCGAAATAGTTAAAGATAGGTATAGGACATTGTACATAAATTGTGTCTAGAATTCTGTGGAGAATCCAAAAAATAAACAATATACAGGGGGTTGCATTAGAAATAAGAAAGTTGGTATTGGCGACGGTCACATGGAACACCCTATATAATATTATTTTTTTAAAAGCGCATTTAAAATTACAAATCGACGTGTCCGAGCGTTTTTCCCAACACGCCCTCATTTATTCGTTATCGAATTTATTCCATTTGGCTATTACACTCTGTATTCACAAAAAGTATAGAGAGAAGATATGAAACATCAAAATTTCATTAATTGAGATCTAGTTCTTATAACAATTCTCTCCAACATATAATTTTACAGTACATGAATCTTTCCTCTCCGTATCTATGAATTCTGTGCTTGGCACTTGTGATAGTGGAGCACCTCAAATATTGGGAATTCATACGGGAAATATTTCAATTTGTACCATTTACAACTGTAGTTAATTCGAGGAATCTTGATGGAAGACTGTACTATTTACGAGCATTAATAAACCCAATAACGGCAATCACTGTAATGAATAGAAGGAGTGCAATAAAAAAATGAGACGAAAACAAATAAACAAGATTGTATGAACAGAATCTACAATATTTTAAGCCATTCAATAGGTAATTGAAAGGACTTTTGAATTGAGGTTTCATACAACATACTTTCACCTAAAAAAAATCAAAGACGTCTTCAGTGAACTAATATCTTTTCCATGAAAGTCAGAAATTGACCAATCAGAAATATAAATTGATTTTATTCAATATTTTTAACAAAAAATCGTTTTTTTGGGAGAAAATGAATTTATTCCATACATTCGCATCATACAGTGAACTGCAACTGATTTATATTCAACTATTGCATATCTTACATTACACACGATCAAAACGCTGCTGTAAACTGTAAAGTGTAAATCATTCGACAAAAATACATTCCAGTGCGAATGCAAAATGGTGAATGCGTCGGGCTTTCAAATTTCGTACAAAGGCGACTACCAACGGTCAGGAAACTTCCTAACAGCCGCTGACGACCACAAAAGAATTTCCTCCAGCCGGTTATACATCAATTTTCTAGTGGAGTTGGCTTTTGAAGTTTAATGATACACAATTCATGCACATTGTTTCCAGATGATAAGCGAAAAAAGTTTGAGAAGAGCTGGTTTGAGCTACATACTTTCGAACTGAACTCAAATGATAGATGTCAACTATGGGTTAAAGTGTTTTACTGCATATTATTCGAATAATATCCGCATCCACACCGAAATCACCATAACAATAAAGAATGTTTATCGAGTCGGCGAAACAGCGGAAGTTTTCCGCCAGTTTTCAAGGTTTTCGGGCAGGGGATAGAATAATTCTTTGACGCTATCATGGTGGCATTAAGGCACCTCCCGCCGTTACGCGAATGTAAAAGCTGCGATAACGATAAGCCGTCTCACACGGAGTGACATTCCGCTTAGTTTACGGGCCATAACTCATATTAATATCGTTATGTTTTTAACATTTTGCAACACAACTAGTTTTATGGACGAGTTGCCCGTAAAAGTGAGGCGAAGCAGGGGTGGAGTTGCTTTTTTGATGAAGATGTCGAATCATCTCGAATTAAACCTTTGTGCCCACCTAGAAGATGTCAAAGTATCGAAATGGTATCTGCAGTTGAAATAGCTCTTACTACCAGAATATCAGATCGAAAACTTTAGAAATCGTTGGGATTTCATTCCGGAAAAACAAACCGTGGATAATTCTTCTGATAAGGTTCATATCGAAATCGTCAACCGAATCGATTATTTTTTACGATTGGGCTTACCTATTAGGTGGCGTCAATGTTTTATTCTCTTCATATTCTCTGAGAATTCTGAATACAGCTGAATCACTCACCCCTGAGGATTTTGAAACAATTCCTACTAAGTCTCTTTTCGATAAATCAGGATGTTCTTCCAATTCTTTCCGTGAAATGTTCACAATTATCTCTTTTTCTTCAGCAGAGAAAAGCGACCTTTTGGACCTTTTTCGTGGTGATCCCCACATATCACCCTCAGATGCAGTATCCGTTTCCGAATTCGACATTGTTCTATAAACACCATATACACTTTTTCAAAATATTTTCCAACACAATACACTTTTCACAACAAAATCCATAAACACTTTGAACAGCCAGACCTTCACGGTAGCTCTAGGTATTTTAACTGGTTTTGTCAATTGAAAACTTCGATATTTATGCAAATCAAGATGGCTTTAACCCATTGGGAGAAAGGACCCAAACCAGGTGTTTCCCGAAATTACCTTGTCGGAATCTTGAGCAGCCGACAAAGAGTTTCTTACAAAATAATATAAAATTATGGACCGAAACTACAAATATTTCGGATATTACAAGTAAATGAACATTTGAAATTTGAACAGAGATCTTTTTCGAGTCTTGTCAATTGAAAACTTCGATATTTATGCAAATCAAGATGGCTTCAATTCATTGAGAGAAAGGACCCAAACCTGGTGTTTCCCGGAATAACTTTGTCAGAATCTTGCAAGATTCCGACCCAAATCTCTAAAACTCTGGTGTTTCCTGTACCTTGCTGCAATCTCGAGCATCCGAAAAAGAAATTATTAAGTAGATAATAATATAAAAACAAAACAAAATAAAAAATAGGGTACGTCGGATATAAAATGTTTATGACAGTTGCAAATCATAACAGAAATTCTTCACTAGAGTTTCTGAGGATAAAAGTTCTAATGTGGGAATTTCTGACTCAAATTATTGAATCATTTCTATCTAGTACCATCTACAATCCATTCCGAGTACGATCCTGGCAATCTTTTAGGGCGTTAAAAGGGAGCGTGGACCGTGGTTATGACCGTTTGACGAATAGGAGCTTTATTGTGCGCAAAGCAGACGTTTCTGTTTGTTTACAAAGCTCCTTCTTATATTTGAACGGACTATAGGGCCCAATCTGCAAAAAAACGACGCTTATTATGGTCAAGTGACTTTAGTTCTTGAAACAGTTGGATCTTGTACGGTTGTAGACCAAGATCTTTACGCAAAATTCTCCATGTGTTGGATCACTTACAGCTACGATACAGTTCTTTGTTTTGTTGTTGTTGCTGCATCGAGTGAAGAAAATGTTGTCCGAAATCCATCGATAGTTCGACGAATAAGATGCTTGATGGACGATTATGAAAACCATAAATTTCATGAAGTGCTCTATAAGTTTGGCGAATAGAACACTTACTTTGAAAATAAATTTCAACATTCAATAATCCTGAATCCATAACAAAATAATCGAGAGTTAACTGACATTCCATAGGAAGGAATGGAATGACATAACTGAATTCCACCAGATATTTCTCAATAATCTTCCAGGATACGGTTCTGTCGGTCTCTTGGTGGTGGGTGGATGGTGGAACACGGCCCACTTTATTCCAGGAATATTGCGCTTTTATGACGCGATAATAGCCGCATCGAGTTTTACTTTTATTGTTATTAGATTATACGAGCTTTGAGCGACGTCTGTGAGCCGATATAGCGCCCTCTCTTGTTTTTATCGTCGCTGAAAACCAAATTGTAACAAAATTGATTCTTCGAAGCAATGTGTCAAGAAACTTGGAGCAAAATTAATGGTCGGAAGTCATCCAAATTCCAGCTTTTAGATTGTCTCACCCTGTCAGTTTTAATTCCCGAAGAATATTAGAGACAGCAGTTTTGTACAGTGGACATTCAACCCTCAAAGAATGAATTGATGGATATTTATAGACGTCCCTTCAATATGAGATAGCAATGGATATTTCGATAACAGAATGGTGGAGGCGCCGGTCAATATAAATTTTATTTTATATGTATAATCATGCATGACACTCAAAAAATTACCACTACTCCTTTGAGTTTATCAAATTGGGAATGTAAGCTAACAATACATATCAAAACGAAAATTTAAGCTCAAAATAGCCAATCTGTATAGTCCTGTGAGTGGAGCTGGGACGAAACATAAACCCCATATCGATTCACAATTAGTAGCAACGCGCTACAACTTCATTTGATGTTGGACGTGTTTCAGAGCAGCATTTATATAATTCATACCCTGAAAAATATTATTCCATTCGAATCAATTATTTCCCTAATTGAGTGATGGATGGTGCCGTTGCTCCTGACGACATGCTTTCAGTATCCCGTCCCTGGGTCGTCGTAAACACATTTTTTATGCACTGTTACTGCTGAGCCTCACATATACATATATATTGTAGCAAGTAGGCGTCGGTGGCGAAAATGGCTCTCCAGACGCGTAAATCACAGAGATGTGGACATTACACGCGAGAGCTTTATAACTCTGTGCTTTGACTGATTTATTACTCACAGTGTTCCGTATATGTGTTTATATTCCTGCAACAACATTTTAGTGTGAATTATAGATGAAAAATGTTTCAACAGGGAAAAAAGAAAGACCCAAGGAAGCGAAAATTTTACGTTGTGCATATTTTATTCGTGGAAATTAGAAATCTGCAAGGTGGAAAAAAGTCATCATCAAGTTGCAATGGAGCGATAAGGTCCTTCCTTCTCCTGAATTTTCTTGAATTACTTTCAATATAGGTATTCATTTCATTTCATTCCGATTCTGGTTCATGCTGTTTCACTCGTTTTGTTCTTGTTATTTTCGTTTGTAGTTAAATTTTTCCTATGTCTTAAAAAAGGCTTCAGATTAGGTCCTTCCCAGTAAACACTCAAACGTAAAAAAAAGTTTGCTTTCGCAAGTAACGATTCCTTCAAAACTCGTTGTAAGTTTGAACTGAACTTGAATTCCATTTTTTCCAATAATTTATAGAACGTTGTTCTTTTGAAATTTGGCAAACTGTCGTCATCATTCACGATTTCTAGAACTTTAGAAATCGTTGGGATTTCATTCCGGAAAAAAACACCGTGGACAATTCTTCTGATAAGGTTCATATCGAAATCGTCAACCGAATCGATTATTTTTAACGACTGGGCTCCCCTCTTAGGTGGCGTCAATGTTTTATTCTCTTCATATTCTCTCAGAATTCTGAATACAGCTGAATCACTCATCCTTGAGGATTTTGAAACAATTCCTACTAAGTCTCTTCTCGATAAATCAAGATGTTCTTCCAATTCTTTTCGAAAAATGTTCAAAATTATCTCTTTCCCTTCAGCAGAGAAATGCTGGACCTTTTTCGTGGTGGTGCCCACATATCACCCTCGGATGCAGTATCCGTTTCCGAATTCGACATTGTTCTATAAACACTATAAACTTTGTCAAAAGATTTTCCAACACAATACACTTTTCACAATGAAATCTATAAACACTTTGAACAGCTAGACCTCCATAGTAGCTCTAGGTATTTCAACTGGTCTTGTCAATTGAAAACTTCGATATTTATGCAAATCAAGATGGCTTCAACCCATTAAGGAAAAGGACCCAAATCTGGTGTTTCCCGGAATTACTTTGTCGGAATCCTGCAAGATTCCGACCCAAATCTCTGAAACTCTGGTGTTCCCTGGAATTACCTTGCCGCAATCTATAGCATCCGAAAACGAAATTATTTAATAGATAATAATATAAAAACAAAACAAAATAAAAAATAGGGTACGTCGGATATAAAATGTTTATGACAGTTGCAAGTCATAACAGAAATTTTGCACTAGAGTTTCTGAGGAAAAAAGATCTCATGTGGGAATTGCTGACTGAAATTATTGAATCATTTCTATCCAGTACCATCCACAGTCCGAGTACGATCCTGGCAGTCTCTTAGGGCGTTGAGAGGGAGCGTGGTTATGACCGTTTGACGAATAGGAGCTTTATTGTGCGCAAAGCAGACGATTCTATTTGTTTACAAAGCTCCTTCTTATATTTGAACGGACTATAGTAATATTCTGTTATGGATTTCATATAAATTTCAGCAGTTGCTTCTGCAGATGAATAGATCAATGCCTCTGGCAATGTTTTTGATTCAGGAATTAAGCCTTCAATCCTAAACGTCCGCCTTTGATCGGTGACTATGACTGCATTATCTTCTACCCATCTGGTAGTTCAGAATCTCAACTTCATTGGTAGCGTGAACATAGACCAGTGACAACTCTCTTCCCTTTTTTTTATTTGGTTATATTGAATTTATCCAAATTTGCACGGGAAAAACTCAATATTTGGTTGGCTGTTTTCGATTCCTTAGTGAATTTTCATGTTTTCATGCGGTATTGCAGTCAAATTTGCATAAAATGGCCCAAAAAGACGTAGAAATACAGATTTTCAGATTAGTTGCAATGTCTTGAAGTTTTTTCTTCAAAAGAATTGCATCTCTCTTATAACCAAACGAAAATGCTTATGAAATGATGAAATATATACGAAAACTTTCTATACACGACGAAATATAGTAGATTTTTCATCAGAAATCTTCATATTGGTAAAAGATTAGTATTTTTATCCACTAATCAAAAACCTTGCTCAAACAGAATGCAATAAAAACAGAAAAAAGATTCCACATTTAACTGGAGAAAAAGTAATTTCTATTTCATAATCTAAAATTCTAGAATAACAACGAAAAAACCGATCCGCTGAAGTAAGTAAAAGCTGAACGAAAAAATTCCCCTAGAGTCCGTAATTCGACCCTGAATAGAAATTTCCCCAAGCTCCGCTGCCACAAGCCACTCCACCCACCCCTGAATAAAACCTGATATATTTAAATTACACTGTCACCATCGAAGAAATTTTAATTCCACTTTTGCGAATATAAAAATGGATATAAAATTCCATAACACGAAACTTCATTGCGGCACTTGTCACCTTCAGTATATTTTCCGTAATGTAATAAAAAGAAAACGACGTTTTACCCTCCTGAAAGTGTATTTTTACATCACTCTGGGGTCCCTCCAAAATTTCAAATTCCATTTCGTACGGATGCGAATGGGTGGATTGGTCCCTGAAAGCCCACCCTCTTGCAGTCCCCTGAAATGGGGTGGGAATTGTAAACCGAATTTTTAAAGGTGTTGAATGACTCCAACCACTTTGAGAGGCTATCATAGTACGCGATGGTTCGTTCTTTTCGAATTATGTCCCCTGATATCAAAAGAACAGTAATACCTAGGAACAAGTAGAAACAATAAATTGGTTTCCGGAATTTGAAGAAAGATCACGAAAATGAGAATAATTTACACTGCCCCACAAGAGTAAGGGATATCGTATTCAATCGTTTTTAAAAGTATGTAATCTTCGAGAAAATCGCTGTAAAATCATTTAAAACTCAATAACAACTTGACTCGATCCAATAAAAATCAGTATGAGACATTTCGTCAATCTGGTCGCCTTTTTTCTGAAGTTTGGTTTTTTGCATATGCTTCATGAATGTTCTTATTTTGAAATGAAGTCAGTTTATCAACGGCTTCGATTTGAAACGAGTTTTCTGAAAATGCCAAGACGTAAATTAACAAACGCTGGGGCTAATATGGCTATCGGAATGCTACAGGGTGGCCTAACTCAGGTTGTTGTAGCGGAAAGGCTCCAAATCAGCCAAAGTGTTATATCTCGACTTTGGAATAAGTTCAGGGAGACAGGTTCCGTGTTGGAAAGACCAAGGCTTGGTGGTCGACGACAAATAACACCTGCTCAGGATCGTTTCATCACCGTTTCGGCGAGAAAGAAACCCTTCATCTACGTGCAGAATGCTACGGAATACTCTTCAAAATGCAGATGGGGTCAAAGTTTCCATCGAAACCATCAGACGACGTTTGATAGAGGTGAATCTAGGTTCCAGACGTCCATTGAGAGGAGTTCCATTAACACGTGACCATAAGCGTCAAAGACTGGAATGGGAAAGGCAACATATCAATTGGAACGATCAATGGCGTAGTGTCCTTTTCACTGATGAATCCAGATACGGACGATTTTCAGATTCTCGAATAATAAGGATATAGACAATCCCACGCATACCTCGTAATCGTCGCTATGTCCAAGAAGTCCATCCATTCCGAGGGGGTAGTGTTATGGTATCGGCCGGGATATGTTTCAACGGGCGCACAGATGTACACATTTGTCCTGGAAATATGACCGCCTTACACTATAGGGAGCATGTCATTGACAATGTTGTGCCAAATTTTCACGCTGCTATTGGTGAAACTTTTCAATTTCTAGACGATAACGCTAGACCACACCGTGCAGTCATAGTTGAGAATGCGCGCGAGGAGCTTGGTATTCCACATTCACCAATTTCTCCGCACTCACCAGATTTGAATTGCATAGAACATGCATGGGATATGCTCCAAAGAAAATTAGATAATCATCAACCTACCCCAGAATCCTTAAATGATCTGAGAGAGCTTCTGCCCCCTTTATGGAACCAAATTCCTCAAGAAATGTTCAACAACCTCGTTTGTAGTATGCAAAGGAAATGTCAAGCTGTTATTGATGCCCGTGGAGGCCATACATTGTATTGATAGTCTTAAAATGCTTGAATTCTCTGGGAATAAAATTTCGTTATTTTACTCGATTCTTCGTAACAAAACTGTATACGCTGCTGACCTACAGACTAAAATTAATTTGCAACTTGAAATCATATAAATATGAATTTTCAACACAAAAATCTTATTTTAACTATATTTTTTTGCAATTTGAGTCAATATCCCTAACTCATATGGGACATAACAAATAAATGATTTTGCTCCTAGCGCATCTATACAGAAATTCTATTCAAAAAACAGATTGAAATTATTCTTTCATTTGAAGTCTTGCCAGCAAAAAAAGACAAACGATGTAATCTTTCTGAATTATTGGAAATAACGACTTTCTCGGAAATCCAGAGACTTTTTCCAATGTGAAACATATTATTTCAAACCGCCACAAAGTCCCGTAGGTACAAAATTATCTATACATTACGCCTCACCCTGTAAAAGAACAAAAATCTGCAATGAGATCACTGAATTCAGCGTTTAAGCTCTGTTCACATGGTTAATCCCCATCTGGAATGAAGGCTTCATCCCTTTAAGTCCAATAATGATATGAGATAATTTAATATGACATAAATGACATGATGACTCAAGTCCCTACCCTGGTATCTTCGAAACTCATTTTCAATGTTTACTCTTGATGAATGAGAACCCCTGATATCCTTTTGAAACATATTTGCTGATTGAATTTCTTAAACCAAACGTGACGAATATTTGAATTGGCGGCTCAGAAATTGATGGAAGCATTTTGTGTTTGAGGACGAGGACCGTAATGTAATCACAAAACCTATCCGAACAGTCATATAGGGTAGTGTTGAAAGATGAAAAGAATTCTTAATGATTTTATCGTAAGAATATTATGTGTGAATCCTATTGATATTTTCTGCTTGTGAACATTGAGATTCGATAGGGATTATGACAAATATCAAAGAACCACCAAACTATTATTCTCTTGAGTATGTAATAAATCGAAATATTTCAGTTGGCTAGTATAGACTTCTGAAATTGATATTCATGGGTCCGAAAATTATTGAAGTACTTATCGGCATGGTACAGGATGTTGGTGAGACGATAACGATTGAAAATATTGATTTTCGGTTCAAGTTTCTCATGAGATTCAGACGATATCAGAAAATTGTTCCACGAAATCGGTTGCACTGAATGCGTACGATAGCAAAAAAATTCGAGGCTATAATCGTGGGATTTGCAACGTGGCAGTACCCGAAAGTTTCATGGGAAACTGCGTCATCCTTTCAGAACCCACCCACGGTAGTTGGGAAGAAGGAAAATCTTTAATTTCATTGGTTTTTTTAGGAAACGAAGAAGGAAAACCTTCAATTTGTTTGGTTTTTTAAGTAAACGAAGTTTGTTTGGGTGTTGTTAGAAAGCTGCATGCAAGGCCAGAAATCTTATGTCCAGAGTCCCGAAATCTACCACAAGTCTGTCTTTGAATTGAATTGATTTTGAGATCTCCCTCAAGTATTCGGAAATTTGAGTTATTGAGTATTATTTTGAGATACATTATAGAAGTGAATGGAGTGTAATTTATTTTTCTTCGAATAAGAAGTTTTGTTGTGTATTACACACTCCTCTGATTTACGATTCAGAGGTAGGGCTACCGCTTCCATATTATTAAATAAGAGGTAAAACCAATTAACCGGGGTTAACGAGTTCACCTTTAATGAAAGAGATTTCGCTTGTAATATCACAACGCACGTAGAACGTCATTCCACGTCATTTCGAAGTAATAAAACAGGCAGTATATTATCCGGAGTCTTCTTTACACTCTTAACCGGCTCGTATTTCAACACTTACCGCCATTCCTGTGAAGCTAATGGGCCTGGAGATGCTTCGAGGGGGCCCGTTCCGCAGGCCCATTAAAGTAATTCATGGTGCCTGGGGCCCAGGAGACGACAGCGAAATGTATAGGGTAATAAATGACGCGAGCATCCACTTGCAAATATGCTAATCTTCTACAGGCGGTCTATTGGCGTTTTCCAATTGCAGTCATCTTTATTGGCATGTGATTTGCTCGTGTTTGAATTACGCGCAGGATGTGCAAATGAAGAAATTAATAGGACTTCATCGGCGGAGCTTCGATATTCCATGACTCCGAGGACGTACACCAGAAAATCTATTCGCGTTGGGCGCCATTTAGTGATTTTTCTAGTGAGTCCTCTTGAAGTACAGAAATAGCATTGGGGAAGCTCAATAAAACACATATCTATTGAAACCAATATGGACCATAAGACTGCTGTTGAAATATACATTGCAAAACCAAATCTCTTTTCCCACAGAACGAAATATCATAAATGAGGTTCAATATTTATTCGTTATTTGGTTGAAGCCTACTCCACACTGAAGTGTATATGGTGACAGATTTAATTCTCATCCCATATGTAACCTGATACTTAAAGGCATATTTCCCTTATTATTAAATTGGATAAATATATTATTCAGAAATCTGTGTTTGATTAAAATCAATCCTTGAGGAACTTATAACTCAACAACTACTATTCAGAGTCGTAGAGTGATGCCAAATTTCTACTGAGAATTGAGTTGTACCCATGCGTCAACTGGAAATACAGGAATTGCGAGAAAAGAAGTATAAAAAAGTTTCTGCACATTTGATAACAGATATCCCTACAGTGGTTCATCTGGAATCACCGTCATTTTGAAGTGTCATCATTTAGCTTTTTCCTGCAGTATCTGTCATTTCTCTGAAGTGTAAATAACAGTTTCTGCGAGCACTAACAATTTCAACTTGTTTACCGAATAATGTGTTTTTGCGGGGAGTTTCACTCAATTACTTCAATATGAAACGAAACGGCTGCCGAAATAATCGTAATTAACTTAACAATATGATATTGAAGAATAAAAGGCGATGCTCGATGAAGATCCATAACAAATGCAAGAGGAACTCGCACAAATACTTGCAGTCACTCAAGCAGCAATTTGCCATCGTTCAAAAGCGAAGAGAATGATCCTAAAGGTAGGAAATTCAGTATGAAACGAAGCCAAGATACGTCGAGAGTCCTTTTTTCACTTTCATTTTGAATAATAAGAAGGTTGAAAAGTGAAGCAAGAAAAAATGTGATCGGAAATATTGAGAAATCGCACACTCTGATATTCCAAGGAGGTATACGATTTGAAATGATAAAATCATCTGCTACGGAAAAAACACTTCGGCGAGAACAATCCTTCAAGCAGGGCTGAACGAGCAGGCAAGAATTGTGGCTTTTATGACAAATGGGCCATATTTGGATGTGGCGTGCAGCAATATCCGGCCGAGACGGAAGAAAGATGACTCCCATAACTTGTAACACCTTCATTTCTCACCAACGGTTTCCTGTTATTCCCGCTCATCCATTTGCGAATTTCGGTATGAAATACACGTTCCGTCTTGTGACGTTCTTTATTGGGTTTTCTGCAGCATCTCTCATTTTGCTGTTTTTTTCATTTCGAGTGTTTTTTCAGTTGGAATAATATCTGTGCGAAAATTGTGCACGCTTTGCTGTTTTAATGGTATCTTTTACTTCTACACCATTTATATAAAGAGATACATTTTTGGCTCAATGTTGAGAAGGTAATTTTTTCATGAGTGTTTCGTACCTAGGTTAGTTTACCAAAGTTGTTCTAGTTTGATTTTTGTACCCTGATTGTTTTATCATATATAATACCACTAGAGATGAAATTTTGCCGGCAAAATTTCCGATTGTAAAATGAAAGTTTGTTGCTTTCGGCAATTTCGCGAATGACATTTGTATCAAAATCACGAGCCGTTAGGCGAGTGATTTTGGAAAAATGTCATGAGCCTCAATTTTCCACCTGAGAGTTTGATTTTTTTTTATTCTCCTGGAATTTCAGACAGTTCTCTGCGATTTCACACTTTCTGGAAGTCTTTTCAGTATTTCCATAATTTTTTGCATTAATTAAGCGCCTATCCAAATGAATTTTTTTTTAAATATAAAAAATTGATTTGTTGAGGGCACTCTAATGAATTTCCTGTAAAAAAAATTAATGAACAACCGCCGAAAAACGATTATGAAGTCAATTTTTATAGAATCTCAAATTCAACCCGATTTTTTCATGCGAACAAATAATTTTTTCGAAGAGAAGAAATTGGAGTGACCTCAAGACATCCTTTAACTTCAATTTAAAGAAAAAATCAAGCTTTTGGGTGCAGAATTGAGGGCGTAAACTCGGAAAAATGAGGGGCACTTTTTGAATGGAGAATCGGTGCCGTAGCCGTTTTTTTTATGCGAAAAAATAATTTTATCAAAGAGAAGAAATTGGAGTGCCCTCAAGACATCCTTCAATTTCAATTTGAAAAAAAATCCAGCTCCTACGTGAAAAATTGAGGGTGTGAACTTGGAAAAATGAAAGGCACTTTTTGAATGGAGAATCGGTGCCGTAACCGTCGGCCAGAGTATAACAGCCCCTTAACACGTTCTTCACTCGTAAGTGAAAGCGCAAGCTTAGAGACGCGAAGTCGAGGATAGGAGCAACTCAAAGTATGCCCTAATAAAACGGTGTAAGTGGTCATAAGACACAGATACCTTCTCGGTAAATACGTTACCAGCAATAACCAATATTACGAATTCAGCCAATTCTCAGATGTAAGCAGAGAACACTGTCGTTAAAATTAAAGTTCAGCAGTTAATGCTCTCTTAGTTTGAGGAATTACTATTATTTCTAATATTTACTCGAAAAATGTTTCAAGCTACAAACTTCTCTGCTTGGGCGTTGAAATATCAAAGACACATCAATAATAAATAAAACAAAACTGCAAAAAGAAGGACTATCGAGAGAAATTACTACCGGATGTTCCGAAAACAGTGTCAAACGCCAATCCTCTCGAAAATCTCAACATTTATTTCGTTAAATAGCAGGAAAGAGCCGAAATTTTTATTCACACCGAATTTAACAGGAGTGATATTTAAGCTCTTATCTCCTTCAAACGACTCTTTATGTCTCGAATGCCGTGCTCCGCCATTTTAAAATTAGAAGCCCGAACGTTTAAACTGCCCCGAGTTATGTGGATACTTTTTACATTATCTCGGCCGAAGAGTAAACCTATTATACTTAAATTTTAAAACAGTAACATTTTCTCGAGTTTATCTCGGTCGTTTTATCAGTGAAATGCGTCGCAAACGTTCCAGCTTCGGCCATGAGGGGGGTTTCATCGCTGCAGAACTGATGACACTCGACTTTCTTATCTTTTAATAAAGTTAGATTTGTAGGGTCGTTGGGAGTGAATTGGAATTATGATCGGATGAAACATAAGAGTCGAATTGCCGTTTGACCAACTTTCGGGTAGGGTTTGTAAACAGATTTCTCCAGATCACTGAAGAGCTCACAAGCCATTTACAGTTTTTCCCTATTCCAGACAGGGGGGGACTATATTTTTCACTTTTTGGTCTTCCATCGAACCGGTCTCTTGAAATTTTTTAATAATTTGACCAATTTGTCCAGATTATGCCAACCATAAAATTCACGTAAATTTCTAAAAACACTTTTCACAGAATGCTGATTTTCATCGAATAATTCAACGTTTTGAACGCCTTATAAATTTCATATAGATTACACTTCTCAAATATCATGAAATTACCCAAACGAATTCAGTGCGCCATCTTTATTCTATT
The DNA here is from genome assembly GCA_910592335.1 of Adalia bipunctata. Lineage (NCBI taxonomy): Eukaryota > Metazoa > Arthropoda > Insecta > Coleoptera > Coccinellidae > Adalia > Adalia bipunctata. The sequence continues at coordinate 5,708,490 of OU342955.1, read as the reverse complement.
CATTCTTAAAAAAACCGCGCAATTTGGAAATTGGAACATGTCGTTTTTTTGTTCGGATATTAGTTTATCTTTGCGTATTTTTTCTGTTTCTTATTTCATCTCCCATCCTTCGGTTTTTTGTATGTCTATACTCTGTTCAAATGTAAGAAGGAGCAATAATAACATGTTTGGCGCAGCGGTAGGAGAGCCTTCGTAAAGTTTCTTTCCGTCCAGAGTCGAATCGAGGAGATTTCACACAATTGTCCAGTTTCAACTGAACTTGAATTCCATTTTTTCGATAATTCATAGAACGTTGTTCTTTTGAAATTTGCCAAACTGTCGTCATCGGTCACGATTTCTAGAACTTTATAGAAATCGTTGGGATTTCATTCCGGAAAAAAAACCGAGGACAATTCTTCTGATAAGGTTCATATCGAAATCGTCAACCGAATCGATTATTTTTAAATTCTCTGAGAATTCTGAATACAGCTGAATCACTCACCCCTTAGGATTTTGACACAATTCCTACTAAGTCTCTTTTCGATAAATCAGGATGTTCTTCCAATTCTTTTCGAAAAATGTTCAAAATTATCTTTTTCTCTTCAGCAGAGAAATGCGACCTTTTGGACCTTTTTCGTGGTGGTCCCCACATAATATGACCCTCAGATGCAGTATCCGTTTCCGAATTCGACAACACTATATACACTTTGTCAAAAGATTTTCCAACACAATACACTTTTCACAACAAAATCTATAAACACTTTGAACAGCTAGACCTAACAGTAGCTCTAGGTATTTCAACTGGTCTTGTCAATTGAAAATTTCGATATTTATGCAAATTAAGATGGCTTTAATCCATTAAGGGAAAGGGCCCAAACCTGGTGTTTCCCGGAATAACCTTGTCGGAATCTTGAGCAGCCGACAAAGAGTTTCGTACAAAATTATATGAAATTATGGACCGAAACTAAATATATTTCGGATATTACAAGTAAATGACCATTATAAATTCGAACAGAGATCTTTTTCGAGTCTTGTCAATTGAAAACTTCGATATTTATGCAAATCAAGATGCCTCTACCCATTAGGGAAAAAGACCCAAATCTGGTGTTTCCCGGAATTACTTAGATTCCGACCCAAATATCTAAAACTCTGGCGTTTCCTGGAATTACCTTGCCGCAATCTCGAGCATCCGAAAAAGAAATTATTCAGTAGATAATAATATAAAAACAAAATAAAAAATAGGGTACGTCGGATATAAAATGTTTATGACAGTTGCAAATCATAACAGAAATTTTGCACAAAAGTTTCTGAGGAAAAAAGTTCTTATGTGGTAATTCCTAACTCAAATTATTGAGTCAGCGATTGTGTTTTAATCTGGTTTTCTCATTTTCCATTCAATTTTGGTTTCCTTTGTCAGCAATTAGGTTTGAAGAACATTTCATGGTCGGTTAGGCGGTTTCCAGTATTCTGATCATGCTTTTATTGAGGAAAATCGATTTATTTCCGTAAGTCAGGGCATGAGTGTCCTTGAATAAACGTTTTAATGTAAATAATCGGTACCTTCAATAGTTTTAATTTCGTCAGAGACTGTGACAACTCTAGTAAAACGAGCCCCAATAATATTCATCTGAGCTCTGCCCGAAATGTCCGAAAGACATAAAAATAAAGGGGATCAAATAAAACATGGCATTTTGTCAACGGGGACGTCTCGAAAACGAAAAGTTTAAGTTGAATTGTCGGCCTGGGAGGAACGAGTCCCGAATCGATCAGGGGATAATCTCAGTAAGCTCTGAGTTATATGTTTACAGTACGCTGGTCAAGACAGCTGGGATTTCGTGGATTTCGTTAACGGTCAGTGTCGTTTTGTTTTATTCGAGTCAAAAAGACGGATGAGGCACTTACCAGACGTGACTGAGGCCAGTCCTACAACGATTCAGGAACATCTAAAAAGTGACGTCTGGATGTATCGTCACTTCTCGCCTTTATTTATCGAGTTCTTTTCGTGAAAGCTTGTTGGTTTAAATTGGACCACTGTTGAAATTGTTTATTTTTCACCGACATCAATCATGACAAAGGACAAATTTGCATGTAACCACTAAATAAACGTTCGAGCATATAAAACGTTCATTGTTATGAAAATTTTTTGACAGCTCCAACAACAAATCCAATTTTATGATTTTGTATCATATGGAACCATTTCAGCCAATCATGTCAACATTACATCGAAAACATTCAATGCAATTTTCAATCCCATTGATAACACGATAGAGTCTTATAAAATTATATAATACTTCCACGGCAACATCATTCCAAACAAATTTCAAAATGTCACGTTTTGGTAATGTTGGAAATATAAATGACCTTATCAAAGAAAACATTGCCAGAAATACTTCCAATAGCCACAAATATATTTGGGGAATATTTATGGAATTTTGCTACGAACGATCATACGAATTGAATGAACGCAGAAGCTTGGAAGAATTGGCGTTTATACTCAAAGATTGGGCTGTCAATATGAGAAAAAAAGACGGAACAGAATTCGAAGAAGCAACGGTAAAGACAATTGGAATATTTCGAGCAAACTCTTACAAGAAAAGTATTATAAAGACTACAACATTATGATTGACCCGTTTAATAATATAATATTTAAACCAGCCCGAGATGCCCGCGATGCAATCAGAAAAAAATTGCAAGCAGGCCCAAGTAAACGTAAATCCAGTTCAGTTTCGTTAAATTTGTCTGAAGTTAACAGAATAATATTGCTATGGGATGAAAATACTCCTGAAGGTCTTTTGCGTAAATTTTATCATATTGCTGCAGTAGAACTAGCGTGGCGAGGAGGAGAGGCAGTTGCTTGTTTGGTGAATTTTTTTCAAATCGAGAAGAATAACGATGGTTCTCCAACAAATCGCATTGAATACAATCCGGTATTCAGTAAAACGTGCAAAGGTGGTTCTAAAAGCTGTACAAGTAGTAAATGGTTGGTTTCCAATAGTGAGAGACAAAGCTGCATGTACGTCGTTTTCATAAACTAATATCAAAACGAGGCGAAAATTTTACCTCACCACGACTATTCTTAAAACCAAATCGATATTGGAATAATGAAACTGACAAATGGTACGATAATTTACCTGTTGGAAGGAATACCATAAATAAATGGACTAAATATGCTGCCGAAGCAATTGGCTTGAATGCCAAAGACAAAAAGATAACGAATCATTCAAATAGATCAACAGCTGTCAGTCAATTAGCAAAAAGTGTTGTAGAGGAACAACAATTGCTGAAGATTACTGGTCATAGCAATCAAAATACTATCAAACCATACCTAAACCTTGATCAAGAATACCACAACAAGATAATAAATATTATGCGTGGAAATAGATCTTCTATACAAGAGAACAGCAACGAATCTTATGTTGAGTTTAATTTTACGAATTGCACTTTCACTAATTATACTTTCGATAAATAAATAAATGTTTTGTTGTGTTGAGTTATACATTTTTTCTGTCAAAAAATTTTCTGCCGAATATTCCTCGGACATTGATAAATGCCCCATAATTTTGTAACCAATATCTCAAGCTCGTTGCTTGGTGTTACCAATGAACGAGCTTTCGATGGTCAATTGGCAATTAACTCCACAACTCAAGGACATGAGCGAATATCCCAAAATGTTGATCAAGTTGCCTCGTGTTATAGTATTCTAAATCATTTCGTTCAGCTTTCGAGGCAATGAATTCATAGCAAACACAACAAAACATCAACGGGGACTAACTTGGTAATTTGCATCGAATTAACAGTAATTCGGAACACCAAGTTGGTGGCGTTGATAGCTTAATTTGGCGAGAACTAGGGGGCAGAGAATTAAGTGTAAACCACACGTCACAGATAAAGCGGTCCCACAGGTCTCAGCAAAGCTCCCTGAGCCAAATACGAAACGTATGTCGTTTAGATACCGTGCCGAAATCTTTCAGGAATCCTCTCTGTCGTTTTCCGAGGAGGCAAGGGAAACATTATTTCCTGTTACTTCCTGTGCAGGATCGGATTCAGCAAGTCATGCAATCAAGGAATCAGCTAAGATGTTTGTCGATATTTTCTTCATCCTTCCCAATCATATTAATTTTTATTATTTAAAATTATGAGAGCTTTTGATAGAATCTGCTGTCAAAATATCAAAATAGAACGAGAAATTTTTTTGAGATATGAATAAGAATGGACCCGAGACTCGAGAGTTAGAGCTGCTTATCCACTGTTATCATAAAAATGTATATGATAACTTACAACTTCAAAAAGGAGTTGAACACAAAATAAATAATCGATAAATTTAGATTTTTTCCTTACATTTCCTATTTTGCCTCATTCTGCATAAAGCAAAGAGTAACAAACAAAGATTCTGTCAAATATATGTTGAAATAGAGAAAAATATTCATCTCATTTCTATCAGAACATAGATTTTTTATTTCTTGAAAAACCTATATGGGCCAAGACTTATGAAGATGGGTGTATGTAAACAAATAGATGATTTGAAAGAAGCTCCAGCTCAAGGAAGCCATCGCTTGTACATGGTGCCATATGGACAAAATTCGTTCCTCATGTTGAATAAGAAATAAACTGAATCAATGACAACACAATCCACCCAGAATGCCGAGATTTTTTAATAACATTTTTGGATTGTATTCAAAATTTCATTTTTTTTAATAAGGTCATCTAAGTACTCTTTTTGTATACTCTTTTTATTTTTTTTGTCCGACATTCGATTGGCGAGGGCATGATTTATCTGAATCTGGAGAACAGGAATTAGCCCGTGTTTTTTGTCAACATTAGAAACGGCCGAAAAATTCATATATATCAAAAGAATAATATAAAATGAGATGGAGATCAATTAATCGGAGCATTAATTCTATGTGCAGAAAAGTCTGAAGATGGTTCAGTTCTGGTGAAAAGAGAGTTTTATAAGCCAATCTATATAGATCGAAAAATACGTCTGAATTGCCAAAAATTCGAGAATATATACGAGGTGTATCGAGTTGACCATATTATTATTGTAGAAAACTGAGGTTTGCAATAATTTAGAAAATATATCTCACATCTAAAAATGAGGACACATGAGTATGGACGATGAGAATTCGTTAAAACAAAGATATAATTTATAGCAAATGTTATTGATATTGATATTTCAGTTTGAATTTTATTGCTCACAAGGATGATCATTGCCATTCTTTATCTTCAATTCTTGAAGCGACAATCATGGTCAAATCCTGCACCATGCATCACATTATTGATAATGCAGGGGAATTTTGAATGCGAGTATTTTGTTCAACAGGAGGCAGAATTCATAAATATTTCCCGAAAAATGTCTTATGGAAATGTTTTGAATGATGGCCTTATAGTCCTTATTCCCATGTTCGATACGATAATGTTCCTGTTGACCAAAATAAGCCTAGCATTATGATTAATATGTGTGTGAAGTGAAGTGCCCAATTCTTACTGTGGTATTTGCGTTCTTTCTTGGAATACCTAATAGTCGCCGACACATTAACTGTATCATGGTTAGTCACTATTTCAAACGAATTTGCTCATATTTTCATTTGATATGGAAATATGCATTTCATTTGATATGAAAATATTCAAATCGATCGAGTTAAGTGTTGGGAATTGAGACATAAATGGACTTTCATTAAATTTTATGGGTTTTCTCGAATAACTAATTTTGAGTGTTCAATGAAATGTCGATTCATTCGAGAATAGAATGAATGTTATATTCAATTACTCTGCAGATAGGAGATAGCTGAAATAATACAATTTAAAATGAATCGATCCATCTCCAGTGTGTAACCTGCTTCCAGAAAATATGTTTTTTCCAGTTTTTGTACTAGCCACGAACTTGTATCTTATTTCAGGTGAGAATTTCAAACTTCATTTTGATAAAGCTGCATCACTCGAGAAAAAAATTCCGATGGTTTCTTTCGAAATCCTCAGAAAAATCAAAATCTACATGAAAATCCAGTTAGGATGAATGAAATCTAATCAATTTGAGTCTGGTGATCTGGCAGGTCCAATCCATCATAATTTTCGTTCAAATAATCTGTAGGTAGTACTCTTATAGTAAACTCTGTTTCTCGAAAACAAAACATATTTATGGGACTTTCTCGTCTGTACCTCTAATTCACAAACACCCTGCTTGTGTAACAACAGATACTGTCAGATTGAAATTCGTTTTGTAAACGTATGTGAAATTATGACTCGAATTCTCGCACCAGATTTCAAGAGAGATTTTCAAGAGGATGGTATCAAAAAAGCTGCTGATCAAGATTTAATAATCGACATCAATGGCATTATAGAAAATCCCATCTCATATGTATACAGTCCTGTGGTTTCCAAAAGATTCTTCGATATTCCGCTTAATTTTTCACTCTTTGAAATATAAAGATCTATCTAGAATCTATAGATATTTTGTTGTTCATCATTCATTGAAGGGCTATTTATGAATCTCATCTGCGAATTTTTAATTTTTAGGAAAACAAAACAAAACAACAAAATGAAAAATCATAACAATGATTATTATCCCCTCCCCAACTAATGCATTTAATTTTGTTGTGATATAATACTTAAATAATACTTAAAAATATATCGATATCTGAAAATCAGTATGGTGCACTTTCCAAATTGCCGTTTCAACAGCATTGTAAGCTAGAAATAGCTCACACGTAGTGAGCTTCTTACAGTGCTTCAGCAGTCAAATCGTTTCTTCATTTCTTGAACTCAATAGACATTAATTTCATAAATTACTTTAATTTTGTAATCTTTCACAAGAAATTTAAATTCAAGGTCGTCTCAATGAGGATATTTCTAAAGAGACAGAACGAAACGTTGTTCTAAATTCAACTTCTGATGAACACAACAACTCCTTTGAAGGATCAACGGATATAACGAATCTTGGTGATAAAATGCTGAGGCATAAACACAATCATATTGATCCCACATTTTCTCGATCATGGACTCCTAGATCAAGAACTTGGAGAAATAGGAAAACAAGGACCACTAGATCATATCCTAAACACATTCATAAAGATCCTACAAAAACAACTAATCGGCCATGGACCACTAGATCAAGAACTACGAAGAGAAGGAAAACCAGGACAACTAAATCAAAGCATAAACACGTTCATACACATAAACCAACTAATCGGCCATGGACTACTAGAACAAGAACTACGAAGAAAAGAAAAACTAGGACAACTCGATCAAAAACTACGACAAAAAAGAAAACGAGGACAACTACATCAAGAACGACACGTTGGACTGCTACAACTTTCCCATCTTGGACATTTAGTTCTAAGGGAACGACAGTAGGGATTACCGCATCAAAAACAACACCAACACCCACTACTACTACACAAAGATCCTCTACTAAAATATGGACGATTTCTACACAAGGTCCATTGACTACTTCTACACAAAGGCCTTCTACCACCTCATCGACTACTTCCACACAACCTCCATCTACTAAATCATGGACAACTTCTACACAAGGTCCATTGACTACTTCCACACAAAAGCCTTCCACCATCTCATCGACTACTCCCACACGACCTATATCTACTTCATCATGGACCAATTCTACAGATCCATCTACCACATCATCGACTTTTTCTACACAACCTCCATCTTCTACCTACTGGACTTCTTCTACTCAAGGGCCCTCTACTAAAACATGGACTACTTCAACAGAAGATGCATCTACCACATCGTCGGCTATTTCTACACAACCTGCACCTCCTACATCATGGACCACCTCTACAGAAGTTGCATCGACTACTTCCACACAAAGACCCTCTACCACATCATCGACTACTTTCACACAACCTCAATCTACAACATCATGGACTAGTTCTGCACAAGATTCATCTACCACATCATCGGGTATTTCTACACAACCTCCATCTACTACCTCATGGACAACTTCTACAGAAGATGCATCTACCACATCATCGGGTATTTCTACACAACCTCCATCTACTACATCATGGACTAATTCTACAGAAGATCCATCTACCACATCATCGACTTTTTCTACACAACCTCCATCTTCTACCTACTGGACTTCTTCTACTCAAGGGCCCTTTACTACAACATGGACTACTTCAACAGAAGATGCATCTACCACATCGTCGGCTATTTCTACACAACCTGCACTTACTACATCATGGACCACCTCTACAGGAGCTGCATCGATTACTTCCACACAACGGCCCTCTATCACATCATCGACTACTTTCACACAACCTCAATCTACAACATCATGGACTAGTTCTGCACAAGATTCATCTACCACATCATCGGGTATTTCTACACAACCTCCATCTACTTCATCATGGCCTTCTTCTACACAAGGGACCTCTACCACAACCTGGAGTACTTCTGCACAAGGTGCATCTACCACATCATCGGATACATCTACACAACCTCCATCTACTATATCATGGCCCAATTCTGCACAAGATTCATCTACCACATCATCGTATATATCTACAGAACCTCCATCTACTACATCATGGACAAATTCTGCACAAGATTCATCCACCACATCATCGGATATATCTACACAACCTCCATCTACTACATCATGGAGAACTTCTACAGAAAATGCATCTCCTGTAGAAGATACATCTACCACATCATCGGGTATTCCTACACAACCTACATCTACTACACAAGGGCTCCCTACCACAACATGGACTGCTTCTACACAAGGTGCATCTACCACATCATCGGTTATATCTACACAACCTCCATCTACTACATCTTGGACTAATTCTGCACAAGATTCATCCACCACATCATCGGATATATCTACACAACCTCCATCTACCACATCATGGAAAACTTCTACAGAAAATGCATCTTCTGTAGACGATTCATCTACCACATCATCGGGTATTTCTACACAACCTCCATCTACTACAACATTGCCTTCTTCTACACAAGGGCTCCCTACCACAACATGGACTACTTCTACACAAGGTGCATCTACCACATCATCGGTTATATCTACACAACCTCCATCTACTACACTATGGACTACTTCTACACAAAGGCCATCTACCACATCATCATCTACTTTCACAAATTCTACAGAAGAGCCATCTACCACATCGTCGCTTTCCTCTACACAAAGATTCTCTACTACAACACGGACTACTTCTGCACAACTGCCGGCTACTACTACAGCAAGGACAACAACGCAACGGCCTAATAGTTTTGGCAACTTTATTTTCAATGTTCAAAACTCTTCTATAATTATCAACAATTTTAATCACTAGAACAGAATTGAAACTTTTTATTTGTTTTGAAATGAAGTGATCTCTTGAAAAATTTAATATATTTATGCCGAAAAAAGAAACTCGATTGAAAATAATACCTAAACTCATGAAACTTCATCTCGATAAAAGGGTTGCTCATTTCAACCCCGTATGATGTAACAGGGGAATTGAAAAAATCCTCATGGTTAGTCCTTTGCGAGTGCACGAAAATTACAAAATTTTGACTTTCTAGCTTCACTGAAATTTCAGAAAAAAAAATTTAGTCACCCCCTTTTAAGAGTAATATATCGGATTGGGGTGGGCTGAGTATATTGTGATTTGTAATGCATATTCTACAAGGAAATATAAAAATTTTCAACAAAAATTATCAAGAAATCTAAGTATTTCATTAAGGAAGTAGTTCAAGATTCCACCTTGAATGCAACGAAGAGAAGCGAACAGAGTTGTCGACTCGGAAATCGCAAAATGATAAACGACCTACTTCCGGTAATTGCCTTATAAAATATGGCCGACGTAGAGTATGAAATATGAGGACGCTCCTTGGGCAATTACAGCCTAGCTATTCATCTTGATGGGACACGGGATGTTCTTCGGACCGCTATTCTTGGACCTACTCTGGAATCGTGTGATACTGGGACCGCAACCAGATTGTCGCGGTGAATGTCAATTAAAATATGTTTGAATTTGTGATAAGAGCAAGATAAAGAGGGTGTTTGGTTTATCGATACTCATTGAAAGGGGATGGACAATGAGCGTTCAGAATTCATTTATTTTTGTTCATACTCGATACCACAAAATTCATACTGCAAATGGACTTCTTCGGTAACAAAGGAGAACAAGAGTTCAGTGGTTAACCCACTCACCTCGACTACGAAATATGAACGATTTGGAAAATCTCAAATTTTGGGTGAAAAATGCCAAAGGGGTAAGACCCACCAAAAACACCATATTTGTCATCACAAAGAATCCCTGGCGAATCCAAAGTCGTTTTTCGAAAGTGAAGATCTACTACCCATTCAAATCATGCAGAAGACCCATTAAACTTTGAGTGCTCTGAGCGTCTGAACAAAACTCGAAACTGAAAAATCGAAAAATATAAAACTGAATAATTCGTTACTTATGAGGGCTACATGAACGATTTTGGTATCAAAATGTAGGTTTTCGAGGTCGCTCCATTCAATAAAATATATTCCAGAGCCCTTACTAGCATAGTTTAAATTTTCACCTGTCAAATGGCATTTTTCGAAAAATTGCAAATTTCAAACTCTCATATCTTCCGTTCCTATCATCTCCGCCAAAAATTATTTATATCATATGGATCAGCATACCTCAATGTATCACTGTGCAAAATATGAGCGATTTGAAAAATCTCAAATTTTGGGTCAAAAATGCCAAAGGGGTAAGACCCACCAAAAACACCATATTTGTCATCACCAAAGAATCCCTGGCGAATCCAAAGTCGTTTTTCGAAAATGAAGATCTACTACCCATTCGAATCATGCGGAAGACCCATTAGACTGATCAGTATCGCCTATACTTTGAGTGCCCTGAGCGTCTGAACGAAACTCGAAACTGAAAAATCGAAAAATATAAAACCCAATAATTCGTTACTTATGAGGGCTACATGGAAGATATTGGTATCAAAATGTAGGTTTTCGAGGTCGCTCCATTCAATAAAAGATATTCCAGAGCCCTAACTAGCATAGTTTAGATTTTCACCTGTCAAATGGCATTTTTCGAAAAATTGCAAATTTCAAACTCTCATATCTTCCGTTCCTAGCATCTCCGCCAAAAATTATTTATATCATATGGATCAGCATACCTCAATGTATCACTGTGCAAAATATGAGCGATTTGAAAAATCTAAAATTTTGGGTCAAAAATGCCAAAGGGGTAAGACCCCCCAAAAACACCATATTTGTCATCACCAAAGAATCCCTGGCGAATCCAAAGTCGTTTTTCGAAAGTGAAGATCTACTACCCATTCGAATCATGCAGAAGACCCATTAAACTGATCAGTATCGCCTATACTTTGAGTGCTCTGAGCGTCTGAACAAAACTCGAAACTGAAAAATCGAAAAATATAAAACCGAATAATTCGTTACTTATGAGGGCTACATGGACGATTTTGGTATCAAAATGTAGGTTTTCGAGGTCGCTCCATTCAATAAAAGATATTCCAGAGCCCTAACTGGCATAGTTTAGATTTTCACCTGTCAAATGGCATTTTTCGAAAAATTGCAAATTTCAAACTCTTATATCTTCCGTTCCTATCATCTCCGCCAAAAATTATATATATCATATGGATCAGCATACCTCAATGTATCACTGTGCAAAATATGAGCGATTTGAAAAATCTCAAATTTTGGGTCAAAAATGCCAAAGGGGTAAGACCCACCAAAAACACCATATTTGTCATCACCAAAGAATCCCTGGCGAATCCAAAGTCGTTTTTCGAAAGTGAAGATCTACTACCCATTCGAATCATGCGGAAGACCCATTAGTCTGATCAGTATCGCCTATACTTTGAGTGCCCTGAGCGTCTGAACAAAACTCGAAACTGAAAAATCGAAAAATATAAAACCGAATAATTCGTTACTTATGAGGGCTACATGGACGATTTTGGTATCAAAATGTAGGTTTTCGAGGTCGCTCCATTCAATAAAAGATATTCCAGAGCCCTAACTGGCATAGTTTAGATTTTCACCTGTCAAATGGCATTTTTCGAAAAATTGCAAATTTCAAACTCTCATATCTTCCGTTCCTATCATCTCCGCCAAAAATTATTTATATCATATGGATCAGCATACCTCAATGAATCACTGTGCAAAATATGAGCGATTTGAAAAATCTCAAATTTTGGGTCAAAAATGCCAAAGGGGTAAGACCCACCAAAAACACCATATTTGTCATCACCAAAGAATCCCTGGCGAATCCAAAGTCGTTTTTCGAATGTGAAGATCTACTACCCATTCGAATCATGCGGAAGACCCATTAAACTGATCAGTATCGCCTATACTTTGAGTGCTCTGAGCGTCTGAACAAAACTCGAAACTGAAAAATCGAAAAATATAAAACCGAATAATTCGTTACTTATGAGGGCTACATGGACGATTTTGGTATCAAAATGTAGGTTTTCGAGGTCGCTCCATTCAATAAAAGATATTCCAGAGCCCTAACTGGCATAGTTTAGATTTTCACCTGTCAAATGGCATTTTTCGAAAAATTGCAAATTTCAAACTCTCATATCTTCCGTTCCTATCATCTCCGCCAAAAATTATTTATATCATATGGATCAGCATACCTCAATGAATCACTGTGCAAAATATGAGCGATTTGAAAAATCTCAAATTTTGGGTCAAAAATGCCAAAGGGGTAAGACCCACCAAAAACACCATATTTGTCATCACCAAAGAATCCCTGGCGAATCCAAAGTCGTTTTTCGAATGTGAAGATCTACTACCCATTCGAATCATGCAGAAGACCCATTAAACTGATCAGTATCGCCTATACTTTGAGTGCTCTGAGCGTCTGAACAAAACTCGAAACTGAAAAATCGAAAAATACAAAACTGAATAATTCGTTACTTATGAGGGCTACATGGAAGATTTTGGTATCAAAATGTAGGTTTTCGAGGTCGCTCCATTCAATAAAAGATATTCCAGAGCCCTAACTAGCATAGTTTAGATTTTCACCTGTCAAATGGCATTTTTCGAAAAATTGCAAATTTCAAACTCTCATATCTCCCGTTCCTATCATCTCCGCCAAAAATTATTTATATCATATGGATCAGCATACCTCAATGTATCACTGTGCAAAATATGAGCGATTTGAAAAATCTCAAATTTTGGGTCAAAAATGCCAAAGGGGTAAGACCCACCAAAAACACCATATTTGTCATCACCAAAGAATCCCTGGCGAATCCAAAGTCGTTTTTCGAATGTGAAGATCTACTACCCATTCGAATCATGCGGAAGACCCATTAAACTGATCAGTATCGCCTATACTTTGAGTGCTCTGAGCGTCTGAACAAAACTCGAAACTGAAAAATCGAAAAATATAAAACCGAATAATTCGTTACTTATGAGGGCTACATGGACGATTTTGGTATCAAAATGTAGGTTTTCGAGGTCGCTCCATTCAATAAAAGATATTCCAGAGCCCTAACTGGCATAGTTTAGATTTTCACCTGTCAAATGGCATTTTTCGAAAAATTGCAAATTTCAAACTCTCATATCTTCCGTTCCTATCATCTCCGCCAAAAATTATTTATATCATATGGATCAGCATACCTCAATGAATCACTGTGCAAAATATGAGCGATTTGAAAAATCTCAAATTTTGGGTCAAAAATGCCAAAGGGGTAAGACCCACCAAAAACACCATATTTGTCATCACCAAAGAATCCCTGGCGAATCCAAAGTCGTTTTTCGAATGTGAAGATCTACTACCCATTCGAATCATGCAGAAGACCCATTAAACTGATCAGTATCGCCTATACTTTGAGTGCTCTGAGCGTCTGAACAAAACTCGAAACTGAAAAATCGAAAAATACAAAACTGAATAATTCGTTACTTATGAGGGCTACATGGAAGATTTTGGTATCAAAATGTAGGTTTTCGAGGTCGCTCCATTCAATAAAAGATATTCCAGAGCCCTAACTAGCATAGTTTAGATTTTCACCTGTCAAATGGCATTTTTCGAAAAATTGCAAATTTCAAACTCTCATATCTTCCGTTCCTATCATCTCCGCCAAAAATTATTTATATCATATGGATCAGCATACCTCAATGTATCACTGTGCAAAATATGAGCGATTTGAAAAATCTCAAATTTTGGGTCAAAAATGCCAAAGGGGTAAGACCCACCAAAAACACTATATTTGTCATCACCAAAGAATCCCTGGCGAATCCAAAGTCGTTTTTCGAAAGTGAAGATCTACTACCCATTCGAATCATGCGGAAGACCCATTAGACTGATCAGTATCGCCTATACTTTGAGTGCTCTGAGCGTCTGAACAAAACTCGAAACTGAAAAATCGAAAAATACAAAACTGAATAATTCGTTACTTATGAGGGCTACATGGACGATTTTGGTATCAAAATGTAGGTTTTCGAGGTCGCTCCATTCAATAAAAGATATTCCAGAGCCCTAACTAGCATAGTTTAGATTTTCACCTGTCAAATGGCATTTTTCGAAAAATTGCAAATTTCAAACTCTCATATCTTCCGTTCCTAGCATCTCCGCCAAAAATTATTTATATCATATGGATCAGCATACCTCAATGTATCACTGTGCAAAATATGAGCGATTTGAAAAATCTAAAATTTTGGGTCAAAAATGCCAAAGGGGTAAGACCCCCCAAAAACACCATATTTGTCATCACCAAAGAATCCCTGGCGAATCCAAAGTCGTTTTTCGAATGTGAAGATCTACTACTCATTCGAATCATGCAGAAGACCCATTAAACTGATCAGTATCGCCTATACTTTGAGTGCTCTGAGCGTCTGAACAAAACTCGAAACTGAAAAATCGAAAAATATAAAACCGAATAATTCGTTACTTATGAGGGCTACATGGACGATTTTGGTATCGAAATGTAGGTTTTCGAGGTCGCTCCATTCAATAAGAGATATTCCAGAGCCCTAACTGGCATAGTTTAGATTTTCACCTGTCAAATGGCATTTTTCGAAAAATTGCAAATTTCAAACTCTCATATCTTCCGTTCCTATCATCTCCGCCAAAAATTATTTATATCATATGGATCAGCATACCTCAATGAATCATTGTGCAAAATATGAGCGATTTGAAAAATCTCAAATTTTGGGTCAAAAATGCCAAAGTGGTAAGACCCACCAAAAACACCATATTTGTCATCACCAAAGAATCCCTGGCGAATCCAAAGTCGTTTTTCGAATGTGAAGATCTACTACCCATTCGAATCATGCAGAAGACCCATTAAACTGATAAGTATCGCCTATACTTTGAGTGCTCTGAGCGTCTGAACAAAACTCGAAACTGAAAAATCGAAAAATACAAAACTGAATAATTCGTTACTTATGAGGGCTACATAGACGATTTTGGTATCAAAATGTAGGTTTTCGAGGTCGCTCCATTCAATAAGAGATATTTCAGAGCCCTAACTAGCATAGTTTAGATTTTCACCTGTCAAATGGCATTTTTCGAAAAATTGCAAATTTCAAACTCTCATATCTTCCGTTCCTATCATCTCCGCCAAAAATTATTTATATCATATGGATCAGCATACCTCAATGAAACACTGTGCAAAATATGAGCGATTTGAAAAATCTCAAATTTTGGGTGAAAAATGCCAAAGGGGTAAGACCCACCAAAAACACCATATTTGTCATCACCAAAGAATCCCTGGCGAATCCAAAGTCGTTTTTCGAACGTGAAGATCTACTACCCATCCGAATCATGCAGAATACCCATTAGACTGATCAGTATCGCCTATACTTTGAGTGCTCTGAGCGTCTGAACAAAACTCGAAACTGAAAAATCGAAAAATATAAAACTGAATAATTCGTTACTTATGAGGTCTACATGGACGATTTTGGTATCAAAATGTAGGTTTTCGAGGTCGCTTTATTCAATAGAAGATATTCCAGAGCCCTAACTAGCATGGTTTAGATTTTCACCTGTCAAATGGCATTTTTCGAAAAATTGCAAATTTCAAACTCTCATATCTTCCGTTCCTATCAACTCCGCCAAAAATTATTTATATCATATGGATCAGCATACCTCAATGTATCACTGTGCAAAATATGAGCGATTTGAAAAATCTCAAATTTTGGGTGAAAAATGACAAAGAGGTATGACCCCCTAAAATCGCCAGGTGATTGGAATTATTTAATTTTTTTCAATGAATAGAAAACTTATATCAGGTTCATTTCTCGATTTGAATCTAAAACGTTCTAGTTTACGAATAGATCTGGTGGAAGGTGGAATCACATTCATCCATCTTCACTTCATTGGAATATAGGTGGAATATACGTATAACGTCTGTTGTCGCTGCCCTCTATCCTGTAGTTGTTCAAGCTCAACCTCAATTAACTAGGTTACGTATCCGGTTCGCGTCTCTCCTGGGTTGATGGCTAATAGATGTCAGCACATGTACCTACCCAACAGTTTGTTCCTAAAAGGAACTACCATAGCATTTAGCTTCTTTTTGAACAATTACCATAGTATGAACTCTCAAACTGTTTTTGAGAAATGGCATTGTACACATAATACTGTACTTTATATACAAAGGAAGTGGGTATTCATTTTGAGATCCCAATAAAATGATACTTAGGATTCCTTGAGACACTCGAAAACTGAATGCACTTTATCCATCACTTCCAACGAATCTTTTTCTCCGAAATGAACGCCAGTCAGATATTTCTTAGCCAATTCATAAATAAAATTGCAATACCTTCGAAATGATGCGTCATATGGCCCCTACTGCTATTTGAGAATCTTGATAGGGATGCTACCCCGATGTTGTTTCAGCACCCTTGATTTCATATCGTAAATAGAAATGCAAACCCTTAAAATACTGCCACTGAAAATTCTTTAGGGAGTTGTCACTCGCACTGGGAGGGGGGGTGATGAATTTACAATCAAATGGTATCCCATTAAAGGAATTAAATGGCCGTCCCTTCTAGGGAAATCTATGACAACCACTTAACTTAGTTATTTGTTTACCTTCACCTTAAGTTTTTATATGATGAAATCCCGAAAATGGGAAATTTCCTTTATCTAAATGAAGAGGTACAGTGCATAGTGTCAGAAATGTGGCACCCTGTAGATAGGCCCTAATCGGATACGAAATCCAAATTGACGATTATTTCTGTTTGAATATCTTTCATAATTTACCAATGCACCAATTTAATTAGGCCGAATATTTCACAATTCAACACAACAATATGGGAAGCTTGTTGACTATTGCATTTGAACCAAGAAT
Source organism: Adalia bipunctata (assembly GCA_910592335.1). Lineage (NCBI taxonomy): Eukaryota > Metazoa > Arthropoda > Insecta > Coleoptera > Coccinellidae > Adalia > Adalia bipunctata. The sequence continues at coordinate 5,691,225 of OU342955.1, read as the reverse complement.
TTTCGCATACCTCATCAAAGTTGCAAAGCATTTCACAGTAACGCGGTAAATCGAATGAGGTTCGAATATATGTTGTGAAAATATCGAATGTTCATGATTATTTATTCGATTTGATCAAAATTGAAATAGTTGAAAATGGATACGGCTAAGAAAAAATCAGATACTGGTGATAATGAAGATGAGAGGTCGACCAATCCAGAACCATTCAAAGAACCGGATGGAATGGTCACCATTGAATTGGATAGAAACAGTCGTAAGTACATTTCCATTAAAGAAACCAATGAAATAAATTAGATCTATTCGGATATTTGGGAAACAAAATTATTTTATTTTTGTTTAATGGTGTCTACCCTATTGGCGTCTAGTTCCAACATTTTTCACATTTTTCCTGGGTTAAAGACCTATTGATTTCGTTCCTTCGCTATCTCCACAAAAAAATATAGGTATACTCCATTCACATTTATAAAATTACAACTCTGGCCTTGGAAATTTGACACATTCCACTCTGTATCGAAGTTATGACGTTTTTCAGAATATTTTTATGTTCCAAGTCAACACTATGTTTCATTTTGGAGAACACAACAGAAAATTGTGAACAATATTCTACATATAAAGGAGTTTTTAGAGTTATGATTGTAAAGATTTATCGATGTGCTTTGTTTTCATCATGATATTGTATGTGATATGATTGTGAGGGTGCATAACATTTCCATTTCTAATATTTCCTTATTTCAAATAAATAACAGTTTTATTTATTGATCACAAAGAAAATAAACATAAAAACTAAATTAACGAATTTGTTTACAGAGAAACTAATAATTTTAATGCAATAGTAACTGAGTTTTGGTTATAAATTGATAAGCAAGAATGTCAATTCCTGAAAGCTTTATAGATATACATTTCATTCATTTGATCTTATGAACAAGGAGTAAAATATTCTGACTGTAGAGTAATTTATTAGTTCAAAAAATATTCATACATCAGTACCACAGTCGTTTTGTACAAATAAAATGGAATAGGTCGAACATATGCTTCACATTTATCATTCACCTGTTCTAAAATAAGACACAAACTCCTGGAATATGAAAAAAACCGATGTATTCTGGTTCAATATAGCCTATTTCAACTTTCGGCAAAGGATCGATAGGAATGGAAGCTTCAGTGACACATTTCAATTCATCGGAATCTGAATCCACCTACCATTGAATGCAATATAGTCATATTTCTTTTTTTTAGCTTTTTCGACGTGTTTTTTTCTGGAACGTGAAAACGATCAACAATAATCATTTAGAGACCGATGATGGCCATCCAGAACCCGTTTACTTACCAAAATCGTGCAATTTCATTCTGCAAGTTCTTTCCTCATAATTCCTCGAAAATCCTTCCTGAACCATATTTTCCGGTCGGTTTCGTTAGAAGATCGTATAAGAAAGCCTTTTTTGTCCATTTACACATTCCAAATAAATTTTGAGCACCAAAAACGATACCGAAACTAACCAAACTTCTGGGGGACCGGAATTTCGTTTGAAATCTTTCTAAACGGCCAAATACCTGAAAAAACTTCGTTATCAAGTGTAAAAAGGTCGATTAGTACTTACTTTCGCTTTATTTATACTCATAAATCGATTTTTGGTCCAATTCAAATTTGCCGTTCTTACTCACGCCAAAAGTCGTGAAAGGAAAAAATGACACTACCACGAAATTTCTCATATCGACGGAAAACTTCTTCTGGACGACGAAGAACTGAAAAATAGGCGATTTCCTATCGATATTTCGCCCCACAATCGCCGATCGATTCGAACTAACAAAATGTGGAATATCTTTGATCGTTTACTTTGATTTTGATGTAGACAAAGAAACTGGCAACGTCCTTTTTTCATTAACGATATTTTCTGTACGCGCACAGACTTTTCATCAGGTGCACCAACTCCTGAAAACGAAACCATGACCTCCTATGTAATTAAATAAAAGTGAATGGAGTGTAGGTACTTCATCCCAAAAAAACACTGAGCTTTTTGTAACAACCTGTATAGCATCATACCGTTTTAAGATCAACTATGTCTTGACAAAGAAATCATCGAAATCGATGCAAAAATGAAGAAGATAATGAATTCTTAAGTTCGAGAATACAATGAGTGTCTGGTTGAATTTTTGGACCAGTTTGTCCTCGAAATTTCAAATAATAAATTGTAGGTTAGTGTAGCGATAACACTCAATAATTCTTTCAGCATCTCCTGTTCCTCTATCATCTTCAGTATTTTTGAAAAAAGAAAAAACAAATGGTATTAAATATTTCACATACTTATCACTTATAGCATTGCTTTGCTCATTTTCCTTCGTAGCAGCAGTAGTCATACACTGGGATGGTAAGTGAAACTAAAGTACTCAATTGGTATCAAACTAAAAACGAGTTCCTTCTAGATATTGGATGGATAACGAAAGAATTAACGGCTGGACATGAAAACAAAACTTTTCATTCTATACCCAGCGCAGAACCTCTTCATATATCACGAACAACAAGTTCCATTCCTATAGAAACATGTCCAGTTGATCCAGAGGAAGAGTACAGAATCCACCTCATTATGTGTGAAAGAACAAGAACCTTTGACGATTGTTGTCACACTCATATTCGATCAAGACTACCCCAAATAAACGATGTTTGTTCTGTTCTTGAGATGTTAGACCTCTTTGTTGGATATGAAAAAATTTATCTCGTAAGAAACGAAAGAGATACCGATATAGAATACAAAAAGGAAGATTACGCAAAGGAAATCGAGAAAAAAAAACAAGAAAAGATGCGGACCAAAGAAAAAATATTGTCTTATATTCACCATCTCAACAAACCACTTCAACGTGAAATTCCAGCCCTTTTCGATTGGTTCGGTGATTTGTTCTCGGAATATCAGGACGAGTTCGAAAATAAGGACAAAAAAGAGCATGAGAGGACACAAAAGCATCCTAGTAAAGATGGCATCTACAACCCACCCCCAGAACAAGAAATTTATGTGGAACACCAAGTGCCAAGCTTCATTGAGAACAGAACTTCGCAAAACAATAGTGACAGCAGCTCTACCCGCAACCAGGATAGGAACTTGAACAGAAATGGTCAAACAACTACCCTCACAGAAGAAGAAAAGAATTTGAAAAATACTGAAATGGCAAAACCTGAAAAAAAGATAGAAGATTCTTTTACCACTACAGAACTGAAACAACAATCAGATGCTGACAAATTGGTAACATCAGAAAATAAATTCTTGTCGCCATCAACTTCAACAATTTTTCTAGATGAAACGGTCACTCCTATAATAATGAAAGAAATTAAAAGAAAGAAACGAGATGAAAGGAGAGAACCTTATATTTCAGAAGATAGACCATACCCTCCATATGAGAATTATGAAAACAATAGGTTTGAAGTCGATCCATATGAGGCTAACCAAAATATGGAGACGAACCAAGATGGCATGCAACCAAACGTTTTATATCCAGTTGAAAATAATGAAAACCAAGTGTACAATAACCTTGAGGACGATTATCCATTAGTTGGACTTGCTCCTGAAAAGAGGGAAGATGAAAGTGATCAAAACAACGGATATCAAAGTTTGATAAATGACGATGAAAGAGAAGACGAGCTCAGACTACCAGTCCACACAGAAGAACGTGATTTTGGGAGGCAGTCTTGGAAAGATATAAACATTTATGGGTTTCCTCAAGAAACACCAACAATGGATGTACAAGAATTTATGATAAAAAATGATCATGTCACATACTCCTATTTGGAACCTTTACCAGAGGTATCCAGAACCACAACTGCAGGATACCTAGAGCAAGAACCAGACATGTATGAAAATCAAATAATTACGGAAACTCAAGAAAATAGATCGGAAATGGAAGACAGGAAGTCTGTCAAGAATGACAGAAGGATCAATGACAGAAAAATGAGATGGCCTACTGATGCAACAATTAATGAAATTCTTACGTCTACACCAGTGGTAGTTCTGAGAGATGCTGTCGATGCTACCGATTCGATAGAAAGTATAGAAAATATCAGGGCAAATAACGAATCCGTTTTGGTAGATATAGGAAAAACAGAAATTGTCGTCTCAAAATCTGATATGAAGCCAGATCAATCAGATGAAGAATTGAAAAAAGTAGACCAAAAAACAGACAGTGTAACAGAAAATATGTATTCAGAATTGATACAAAATGAAACAGCACAAGTTAATGATGACGATATGAACTCTGAAAATGGCGAGAATTACAGAAGTGCAGCACAACAAACTAAAGGAAACGGTTTCCAACTTGTGAACGAAGAATCACAAAGCAGCCAGTTTGTGAACTCTGGGATGTGCCAATATCCTCAACCATTGGGGTCACCTAACAGATTCATTTTGGGAACGGACAGTCATCCACAAATGCTCAACATGGTACCTTCTATGAACGTCCCAAAATCTCCAGTTTATGTGATAAATCCATCGGTGTATTCCTACATTCCTCCCAGTCCTGTCATACCTCATTATGGTGCTATTCCTCAGCAGTATAACCCTTATGCCTTCATCAACCCTTTAAGTACAGCTCCCATGACATCAATGTCGGCAGCACCTGGTCAAATGGCAAACAGCAACGGTCAGATTTTTCTGTGCAACCCCGCTGTTCAACAAGGAAACGTTCCAACGACTAATACGCAAGCTGTTGAGATAAGAAGTTCGAGTAATCTACAAGAATCTTTCGAAAGGACACCAATGGAGATCAGAACTAGGTGAGTTGTCTTCGAATTTATGTTAGAGGTAGTTCCGTAGAGGCAAGCATTTTTTTTTCAGTAACAAGTCGAGAGCTTCCTTGAACTGTCCGATAAATGAGCAAAGCTGTTTGGATGGAAGCAAATGCATCAGTGTGAGACATGTCTGTGACAATGAGATTCACTGCGAGGATGGTAGTGACGAAACTTTTTGCTCTTGCAGGGAAAGGCTTGCGGAAATCAGATTGTGCGATGGGTATTTTGATTGCCCCGATGGCGAAGACGAAAGAGGTTGCTTCGGTAAGTGCTGAAGAAGTGTGTGTATTGTGAGCCTACTTCTGAAAACAGGTGTCACTGCCTGTTCAACGAAGTTAATGTCAACAAATTTTTATGTAGGTTGCTCTGAAGATGAGATCAATTGTGATGATTGGTCGAGATTCAGGAAAGGTACATGTATACCCATGAGCCAGAGGTGTGACGGAATAAGGCAATGCGAAATCACTGGTAGAGATGAAGACGATTGTTCCATCTTAACTGATCATATTGGGGAGACGAATCCTATGAAAATTTCTAATGCTGCTGGATTCTTGCACCGGAATTATAAGGGAAAATGGTATCCCACTTGTTTCGGTTCTGAGGTGTGGGCTTTGGAAGTGTGCAAAGTTGAGGCTGGCCCAAGTACAATGTAATTTGCATTTTTATTATCTGCACCATTTCAAGTCTTTCGATGTTCAAACTCTTCGCAAGATTGCAGTTTTTGTTTGATTAATATCATCTTTAAAATATGTTAATATAATAATATTTAGCTCAAAATGATTCAGCAATATTTATCCACCCCTGTTTAACACTCCCATTCTTTTCTCAGAGCACCAATGTCGCATCTTATCCCAGCAACCGAGAAATATGAAGGAGAATACATCAATCTCCTTCCCAATAGAGAAGTAAGTTTTGTTGGTACTTGCGTCAAAGATAGAGCTTCCTTTGTGGAATGCCCACCCTTGTTCTGTGGCCTACGGATGACCATAAAGAACCCGTATAGAGCCCAAGAAGTCGACACAAGTATCGAAGATATGATGAACCATCTAAACAGGCAGGACTATACATTTGGGGAGGATTTCGATCTATCTAGAATGGTCAAGGAGAGTCAGAGTAGGGCTAGGAGATCGGAAGATTTCATTGTGGGAGGAGAAAGAGTGGTTGGTGGAAAAGCAAGCCAACCAGCGGCTTGGCCTTGGGTTGTGTCCATATACAAGAATGGTATTTTTCATTGTGGTGGAGTTATTATTAATGAATTATGGGTCTTGACTGCTGCTCATTGCGTTGATAAGTGAGTATTGAATATTTTTCTGCACAACTTGAGGACTTCTAGTATTCTCTGGTCACCAACTCTACTATGTAACGTTCAAGAAAACCATTTTAAATCGAACTACCTACGTTGTGTTGGTTTTGTTCAGAAAATATAATTCTAGCCATCGAATTCCTCCTTGAACTAGATAAAACCTTTTCCTTCAGATATTGGCTGTTCTATTACGAAATACAAGCTGGTATTCTCAGAAGATTCTCGTATTCTCCCATGGAGCAGATACGATGGGTGGTAGCAGCAATAGCACATGAAGAGTACGATAAATCGAACCTCAAAAACGATATAGCCTTGATGAGGCTCTCTTCAGCAGTCAGATATAACCGGTACGTCCGTCCCATTTGTTTACCATCGGAGACCACAGCTGGTACAGACTTTCGACGAGGACCAACACCCGGAACAATATGTACAACAGTTGGATGGGGAGCTACAGTGGAACATGGCACTGATCGTAGGTTTTTTCAGTCTTTTAAGTTAGAAATATTCAGTGATTTTGTCCTTCATAGATTGCATTCTTCCAAATATCTTATGCCTCCTATCCTTATGGTTCTTGTTCAGGCATATAATGGCTGAATTTTGTCTATAATTTTAGCTGACCATATGAGAGAAGTAGAAGTCCCTGTCCTGAAGAACTGCAAACATCCAGAGGACATAGAAGGGCAAGAAATCTGTGCTGGCCTCTTTGAGGGTGGCAAAGACGCCTGTCAGGGAGACAGTGGAGGTCCTTTTATGTGCCAAAATCCAAATAATCCAAGCCAATGGTATCTGGCAGGTATTGTGAGTCATGGTGAAGGTTGTGCTAGACCCAACGAGCCAGGAGTTTATACTAAAGTTAGCCAATATCTAGACTGGATTGCTGACAACATGAGTACGTATTCTTCTCGAATGCTAAAGTAGAGTATCACCTAAAGATAATCGATTCTAGGAGAAGGAAACTTCATGTCCAGAATGCCATTGCAGAAGTGTCCAGGCTATATATGCAAAGGAACAAATAAATGCATTCCTAAAAAGAGACACTGTGACAAAGTTGTAGACTGTCTAATGGGAGATGATGAAATGAGTTGCGAGAACACTTTCCATAACATATTCAAGTTTTCCGGAAATTCTTTCATGCCTTTTTTTCGAAACACAAATAGCTTGGAAACGAAAAAATCTTCAGAAATCAGCGATGCTGATGAAAATATACTAGGGGCTGTTATCATCGACTCTGATTATGGCAATTCAACAGCCCCACCAGAGCTACCGACTGTGAAACCGGAGGAAGAGAAGAATATTTCTCATGTCATATATCATTATGATACGAAAATTTACTATAATAACAACACAAATAGCCCGGACTACTTCAGATGTGATAAGTAAGTCTTATGCTTCCTCAATGCAAAAGAATTGTTGGAATGTAAAAACATCATTTCAGTTTGCTTCAAATGGTCCCAATACAAAAACGCTGCAACAAAATTGTTGATTGTGAAGATGGTACAGATGAATTAGGGTGTAGGTGTGTTGACCATCTCAAAATTAGTCATCCAACTGCTATATGTGATGGGGTGGTAGACTGTATGGATGCAACAGATGAATCAGTTTGCTGTAAGACATGCACTTCATAAAAAATGAAACTTCTAACATAATTTTCAGTTGCTTGCAGTGAAGAGGAATTCAACTGCAGGAAAAGTAGGATGTGTATTTCCCAGAATCTTGTATGTGATGGTAAACTTGATTGTTCCAATGCAGAAGACGAATCAGATTGTGGTGAGTTTTTTTTTTCGATTAATTGTCACTTAAAGATACTCGCAGAATAGATGGAAGAACAGAAAAAATTGGTAAATTTTCAGTTGCTCTGACTGACGGAAAAACTTTGTTGATGGACAACAATAACCGACCAAATATGAGCGTAGCTGGAATAGTAAGTGTTAACCGCTTTGGAGTGTGGAGAACCTATTGCAACACATCGCAGTCAAAATCGGACGCCACTGTGTCAACCAACATTTGCAACTATTTGGGTTTCGGAGAGTACACATCGTTCAAGAATGTCAAAATTGATGACCACCCATTGTTGATGAAGCATGTGGATCAAATGAAAATTGTGAGTGTTTCTTCTTTTGTGAAGATTTCATCTTCTTTCCTAGGTCATCATTATTGCTATGTATCGCAAGAATATAATCTTCACTGCACTTACAATGTTTTTCAGATTGAAGAAGATCAAAGGTTTGGTAATGGCAGTAAAACATGTGATGGCTTATACCTATGGTGTTCTCATGTCAGTTCAGACAATTCTCTTGCAATGACATTTAACAAAAAGAATGATAGAAACCAAACTCATGAAGCACCTTGGAATGCAGCTATATTTTCAGATGGTATCTACCAGTGCATGGGCGTTATATTGAACGAAAAATGGGTTTTGACATCCCTTAACTGTTTTCATGGTATACTTCAGTGAGTTTTCAGACAGTTAGTAGAAGTTCTTTCAAATGTTAAAATCATATATTTGAGAAATATTTTTTTTTCTAAAGCTTTTGTTGAATATAAAATTGCGAAAAAAACTAAAATAACTTTAATTTCATATCAAAAATCCCAATTATTGTTTCAGAAGCAACATGAAATATATAGCAGTTGTTGTTGGAAAAGGAGCAAGATATTTAGACGTACCAGGTCCCAATGAGCAAATTTCGAATGTTGCTGAATCCTATCAAGTGAAGGAAACCGATATGGCAGTCCTCAGATTGGAAAAATCGATAAAATTCACTAGATATATTCAACCTGCGTACCTAAATATAAGGTAGGATGATGGTACCTAACCTACTACCTTCTCAATGTGTTTTTGAAGAGGACATTCTTTCTTAACCTGTCCCAAAATTATTCCTGTTCGAATTTTGCCCATCAACGAACTTGACTTGTTGATACATCATGAAATTCAATTGCAGAATAGATAAAACGAGAAAAGAAAAATGCGTTGCTGTTGGATTGAGAGACGGCAAACCTAGTCTGGTATTTCTAGAAACTAGAACGAATTGTTCGAAAGACCAAACTTGTATTTCCGCTGTGGCAAAGGAAAACTGCCTGGATGTAAGTTTTAATAACTGAATTCAATGTTCATAATCTGAGAATTAAAGTTAAATTTGTTATGTCAGGGACCCTGGAGTGGTGTCATCACATGCTACGCTGGTGCTGGTTGGTATCCATCAGCGGTGTTCAGCTCTATGGGTAAGTCCTGCCCATTTGAAGAAGATGCCAACTTCACCAGTGTGAGATTCTGGGCTAAAGATATTCAAAAATATGCAGGTGAATATATTATTATTTCAGGATAAAACAGTAGATCAGCCGATTCGAATTTTTTTCAGCCAGTCGTAAAGCAGTTTATCAAAAGAGCTTTTGCGAAGGTTTCCGCTGTGATTTGGGTAACTGCATAAATGTAGATGAACTTTGTGATGGATTGCCTCAATGTTTGAATGGTGAAGACGAAGCAACTCACATTTGTGAAGAGAAGAAGAACGCTTGTCCGCTCCTCAAAAATTGTGGTTTGTTTATCTTCTTTCATCATAATTTTTTCTAGGATACTACAATGTCAAAAAATCGTTGTGGAATCCCACAGGTTTGGTAACTTAGTTGATGACCTTATGGCTTTTTGCTATAGATTGTGCACGGGAGTAGGTTAACGTTTCGTCCCAGCACCGCTCATAAGATATCGGATTTGCTAATTTAATCGAAGCTAGCCAATAAAGTAGAAGTTGGGAAAGAACTTACGAAGTCAGAAGGTCTTTCAATTCGGCCAACTTTCGACATATTCAATGGTTAGCTTCCTTTTGATTAATAACAAAAATGAAAATTGAAAAACGACACGATGACTACGAGCTGAAGGAAACCTATCGAATGTTGCCCTGATGAATACATACAGAGTGTAACAGCCAAATGGAATAAATTCGATAACGAATAAATGAGGAGGTGTCAGGAAAAACGCTCGGACACGTCGATTTGTAATTTCAAATGTGCATATTTTTCAAGAAAATAAAATTATATAGGGTGTTCCATGCGACCGTGGCCAATACCAACTTTCTTATTTCAAGTGCAACCCCCTGTATATTATTTATTTTTTGGATTTTTCAGAGAATTCTAGACACAATTCATGCACAATGTCCTATACCTATCTCTAACTATTTCGGAAGTATTGAGTGTTTTCAGATTTATTGCAAAAATCAACTTTTTAAATAAAAATTATTTTATTTCACAAATTCGGTACATTACACTTAAAACCTAATAAGTAATACTGATTATTTCTTAATTATTGAAAAAAAAACAAAAAAACATTAATGTCAATGTAGGAAATGTTCAAAATGCTCGCCGCGAACGTCTTGGCAACATGCTAATCTGGTGTAGAATTGTCTTCTAACGTTACTCAACATTTCAGGCGTTTTTGCTTACTTTCTTCATATCAAGAGGTAAATGGGAAATAAGTATTGAGTGTCATGTATCGAATTTGTGAAATAAAATAATTTTCAAAATGTTGATTTTTGTAAAAAATCTGAAAACACTTAATATTTCCGAAAAAGTTGAAGATAGGTATAGGACATTGTACATGAATTATGTCTAGAATTTTCTGAAGAATCCAAAAAATAAATAATATACAGAGGGTTGCATTTGAAATAAGAAAGTAGGTATTGGCCACGGTCGCATGGAACACTCCATATAATATTATTTTCTAGAAAAATATGCGCATTCAAAATTACAAATCGACGTGTCCGAGCGTTTTTCCCAACACGCCCTCATTTATTCGTTATCGAATTTATTCCATTTGGATGTTACACTCTGTATAGGATAGACAAGTATTGCTTTGCCGATTGTCGGATAAACATTTATTTTCCCCCCAACTCCCTGTATTATAATTCATTGTAATAATTTAGGTACTTGCCAAAAATTCAATTCTATTTGCACAAAGATTCAAATAGTCCCATGAGAAGCTGTGAATCAAAGATTATCTACTTCCTTGTGAACCTAACAAGATTCCTATAAAATGGTGAAAGTAAATTCGCTAATACACGAGCATGGTGAAATTTATACCATACACAAATTGCTTGCTGATTTCGTACATGCCCAGGATACGACTTCAATATAGTTTTATGTGCTACATTGTCTGGTAGATTCCAAATTCTCATCAGTTTCCTTGCAATCTGCCGCTACTTGACATGATAATGAAAAAGAAACTCCAATTGGCTTTTTAAAAACATAAAAGGATGTTATTTACAGAATCGTACCCGTTTGTGTTTGAATTGAATCTATATTAGACTTTGTAATGAATCTCGTCGAATATGCCGGTACTTCGATTTCAACCTTGATTCGCATTTTGCTTTCACTCACCAATGAACTAGTCAATATGGTACAATAAAAATATGCCGCATAATTGGTTTTTCTACTTCCGCTGTAGAATGCAATAGTAGTAGGTACTTACTCTTTAATTCACACGTTATGAGTCTATTCAATTAAATCGTGTTTATTAGAAACAACACGCCCTGAATAGCTCAGAATTTTATACGATTATGCATTGGTATGTTGCATATACCAAGAGACAACAGTAAGTAATATATGTCCAAATGCTCTGAAACGTTTAAGTACTAGAAGACAGCATTAGATTGAAATTTTAAGGAAAAAGAACAATATCTGAACTATCACAAAACTACCTTGATGTTGACAGAAGCAGGGAAGGCTGTGGATTGTCTGTAGAAGATGAGATCTATATTGACTTATAGGGAAGTACGTACAAAATAACATGGGGTTTTATTTCAGAGGCATAACTTGTTAGTAGTGAATCACAGTAATGTCATATTCTACAACTATGATCTTTGGTCCTTTCTTCACCAAATCTAATCAACCTTCATGAAATAAAAGTATCAAAAATAAAATATTCTCAGATAAATTGGGATAAACGAAATTCAATTTGTCCGAATGATATGGACAAAATGACATACCGGCAATAGGCAACTGTATTTTTCTACTTATAGTTACAAAACTACTGACAAATTTCACCAATGAAATGCTTGGTTCTTCTATAGGAACATCAGCACAAGATGCCTGAGCCCAATGCAACCAATGCATGCATAGTAACCAGTCTTTTCCAGTGCTAATCCTGGAGAAGACTGGTCATAACAATAGACAGTTGGACAATCGTCTTCATCATCTCGAAAGTTGCTAGAAACATTTTCTTCTTCATTGTCTTCTTCAAATAATGCCCTAGGGAAGTGTCTCCTTTTCTTTGGAGGAGGTATGGGCTCATTTCTTGATTTGATTGCAATCATATTAGGTGTAGAAGTTGAAACGAAGTTTATCGTGTCTTCGGCTCACGTTTGCCTTGTCCACTTATGAATCGTCCATTAGGCATAGGAGGAACCTCCTCATGGAATCATCAATGCATCTTAATCTATTAAGATGCATTTTGTCCATAATATGTCGTTTTGTACGTATTTCCCTACTTTGAAGATACTGAACGTCCCCTAAACGTACGAATAAGAGAGCACCAAGAAGTGCCTCATCTGGGAAAACAGAAAAATCCAAGATTTCGAAAGAATAATGTCTTAAACATTTTACGTTATCGTCGAAAAGAAAATGAATTCTATCTGTCACCATAATTTATTATATAATTCGACGGAAGTCCATTGTGAGGTGTTCAAATTAAAGGGGAAAAAATTAGTCTTATCCTCACTGAATAAGTGAGGATAAGACTAATTTTTTTCCCCTATAATTTATTATGTTTCTTCCAGTGAAAATGCATCTTTTTATCGTATTTCATCATTGTAGTACCATGTTTATTGAATCTCAATGGTTTCACAAACATATCTGTCACTTTCTCCTCCAGATTGCCCAGTGGATCATTTGAGATGTTTGAACGGAAAATGCGTCCCCAAGTCAAAATTCTGCGACAGAGTCAATGATTGCGGAGATTATTCTGATGAACCACCTCGATGCACATGCAGAGCTTTCTTAAAGTTGACCCATCCCAAGAAGGTCTGTGATGGGCATGTAAACTGTTACGATGGTAGTGACGAGACCCCAACGATGTGTCAATGTAAACAGGACGATTTTGTATGCAGCATGTGAGTTTAAACGAAAATCTTCTTCGTGAGATTGAAAGTACTCAAGCACATAATATTTCAGATCAAAATTCTGTATTTCGAATGAGATGGTTTGTAATGGTTTCGAGGATTGTCCTGATGGAGAAGATGAGAAGCAATGTTATGCTTTGGCGTTCAATACATCTAAGTGAGTACACTTTGAAAAAAGAAGATCTCTAATGCACAAATTGAATTCTTGTTTCATGTTCTGATTTCTCTTTTATCTTTATTCTTCATTTTAGTGGTGCGAAGAGCGGTGAAGTACTGATCAAGACAGCGGGCCAACTGTTCGATAGCTGCTTTTTGGCCTCACCCCCAAACTCAGAACTAGACAACATATGTCGACAACTTGGATTCCAGTCCTCCAAATCTCACCGTTTGGAAATTGACCTTGGTAAGAGAAACGAAACTCTGGTTCCTGTAATGGACACCTTCAACGCAGTGTGGATCCGACGTGAGGGCAAGGTGCCTCTGCTGTTCCGGATGAGGACCGGAAACGACGCCTACTTGACTTTCCGGAAACAGGATAACTGTCATCGACTGCATATCGAATGTATCTGATCGAGCGAAGTGTGGAATGAATAAACGATGCCTATTAGAATTGGTTTCAATCTTGAAGCTTTAAAGGAACGTGCCTTGAACCTATATATTGTGGAAAATCATAAATGAAGTTCTTTTTCGAAGACAAGTTAAAATTTTTTTAGATTTCATAATCCTGTGAAATATACACTGATGATAAGCAATGCTACTATACTCCATTCACAATTATAAAATCACAACTCTGGCCTTGGAAATTTGACACATTCCACTCTGTATCCAAGTTATGACGTTTTTCAAAATATTTTTATGTTCCAAGTCAACACTATGTTGCCCTTTCTACATTCTTGGCGTATTTCTCAGAATGTGAATGAATTGGAAAAGATGTGATGGACGAAAATAATCAACGTTTATATGAATTGATAGAAAGGATTCCTCTTCTAGTTATTTGCATGAAAAGTACAAGAGATCCCTGTTAAAATATATTATTTTTCGCCATGGAAAAAAATTGCATTGCTTTCACATAATTTTCATATGCATGCTTGTGAAGATTTAATGTTAATTATCCTCCTGAACTGAAAGTTCAAGACTTGAGTAAAATATTCTGACTGTATAGTAATTTATTAGTTTAAAAAATTTTCATACATTATTACCACAGTAGGTTTGTACAAATAAAATGGAATAGGTCAAACATATGCTTCACATTTATCATTCACCTGTTCTAAAATAAGACACAAACCCCTGGAATATGGAAAAAACCGATGTATTCTGGTTCAATATAGCCTATACTTTCGGCAAAGGAATGAAAGCTCCATTGGCACATTTCAATTCATCGTAATCTGAATTCACCTACCGTTGAATGCAATATAGTAATATTTCTCCTTTTTTTTTAGCTTTTTCGACGTGTTTTTTTTTTCTGAAACTTGGAAACGATCAACAATAATCATTTAGAGACCGATGACTTTCATTCTGCAAGTTCTTTCCTCATAATTCCTCGAAAATCCTACCTGAACCATATTTTCCAGTCGCTTTCGTAAGAAGACCGTATAAGGAAGCCTTCTTTGTCCATTTACACATTCCAAATGAATTTTGAGCACCAAAAACGATACCGAAACTAACCAAACTTCTGGGGGACCGGAATTTCGTTTGAAATCTTTCTAAACGGCCAGATACCAAAAAAAAAGCTTCGTTATCAAGTGTAAAAAGGTCGATTAGTACTTACTTTCGCTTTATTTATGCTTATTAATCGATTTTTGGTCCAATTCAAATTTGCCGTTCGTACTCACGCCAAAAGTCGTGAAAGGAAAAAATGACACTTGCACGAAATTTCTCATATCGACGGGAAACTTCTTCTGGACGACGAAGAACGGAAAAATAGGCGATTTCCTATCGATATTTCGCCCCAAATCGCCGATCGATTCGAACTAACAAAATGTGGAATATCTTTGATACTTTTACTTTGATGTAAACAAAGAAACTGGCAACGTCGTTTTATCATTAACGATATTTTCTGTAAGCGCACAGACTTTTCATCAGGTGCACCAACTCCTGAAAACGAAACCATGACCTCCTATGTGATCAAATAAAAGTGAACGGAGTATATGCATCAATTTAATGATGAAAGAAATAAAAAAGAAGATAAAGCAATCAAAATTTTTGCCAACGTTCAGAACAGTTATCAGCTTCCACAAACAAAAAACATTTCAATATTAATTCAAGACAATAAATAAAAGTACAGGGTCCGGCAGAAGTCAGGACACGAAAGTAGAGTTCATTCAATATACGAAAACATACTCGAATTCAATATTTTTCATTTCAAATGTTCATTTACGAGAAATCAAATGTTCCTCTTATTTCTGAATGGTTTTTAGGCTTCTCGTTCGATAACTTTTTAAGTTTCATACAAGTTTGTGTCGTCTGCGTTTCTAAGAATTTTGTATCAATTTTTGTTTCACTTTCAGGCAAACAGCTTTGATTCAAGATCTGAAAATTGGTTTTCCAATAATGCCTAGACCTAAACTTAGTCCTCCTTCGTAACCTTCTTTATATTGTTCTTACTACGTACGGGTGATAACCAAAAATGAAATTTACAGTTGTCTTTTTATATGAGGTAGTGTTAAAAAAATGCGGTCATATTTCCATTGATCCACGCACTCTGTCTTAATTCAAATTCAGCTTAGAGCTACGTTAGTATTCCCATTTCTTCTAAGCCACATCGAACACAACGGTTTTAGAGGTCGATGTCCGACGCACCTTGCTCTTGACCAACTCATCAGAATTCGCCCAGGTACATCTATCATAACAGATTATTATACACTGTGGCCAAAATTGAATCGCATATTTTTAACCGAGGTTTATTATTGGAAATAATAAACCGATATGAATTTCGAAAATTTCAGTTAAGCATGCCCCATTCGCGAATCCATAAGAATTTTATTTTTCATAACATATTTCATATTTCCAAACAAAAAAAACCGATGACATTTTGAATGAATACGATAAAAAATTAAATTTCAATTTGATCTGGAGTTTTGAAATTTTTTGTTATGCCATTGCGCTGTCAAATTTCCGAATGATCAATAGTCCATATCAAAAAAGTTACAACCAGTACAATTCTTCATATTTGATGAAAAAATTTCAGGCATTGGTTCGCGTGATGAGTCAAACTCAATTGCTGATCATTGAATAATCAGCTATTTCATTTCAATCTTAAAGAGCCTCATTAGAGCATCAGGAATGATTGCATGTGGTATACTGGCATGATGCAGATATATCATCAAATTGCTAATCTCGAAACTAAAGATGGAGGTCAATTATTATGGTGCATTAACCTAAATGTTCATTTAGATAAATGCTCTTTCTCATTATATAACTGGGTTGATGTCAACGCAATTGGGTCGATTTGAAGAAGCTGCTGGATTAAAATTTAACATTTCTTGAAATAGCCAGCAATATCATTAGAAAATGACCATCATAAGTCAATGTAGGGGAAGTGTGCCTATGTTGGCACCCTTAACGAATTATCCACATATCTCATTGGAAGAAAATTTTTTTGGATAATCGATTTCATAGATTTACTTATGCTCATATGTATTATGCATTCTTGAGTATATTTTCAGTATAAATTCTGAAGGATATGAATGAAAGCACTTTTCAAAATTTGGCCAAGGGTGCCATCATAGGCGCACATATGTCCTATGATGGCATATGACTGAAAATGAAAAGAAATTGATTATTGAATTGGTTTATTGAAAAAAACTGCACTCTCATCACATAAAAATAAAATTGAGAGGTCAACAGATGAGTATACCTGCACGTATGAGTGTAACAAAACATAAAACTAAATTTAAATTCTTTGACATTTATATTATTAGATATCTATATATTATTTTTTCACAGCATTTAGCGCTGCCTCCATATCTTCCTCTTACCAAAGTTGCCTATTGCTTCTTGTTGTCATACAGTTGATTCAGAAAAAAAAAAAATTCAATGTGATGAACCACTTTTGTCCTATGATGGCACCCTTTGCTATCATAGGAACACTTTGACTATGCCATCATGGGCATAAATGTCATATATCTTTCAACCAACCGAAGAAGGCAATTACAATACGATATTACCTCAAACTTCACACTTACAGCATTATTATAAGGCATTCGAAGGAAAGTAAAATTATTTTAACACAGAATTGTGAAACATCTGAATAATAAGAAAATAAAGAAGATAATTATTATACATCAACACTTACCAAAATAATTGAACTGTTATAAAAGACACAAAATGCCACGTATTAAGTTGAAACTACGAATACCTCTCATTAATGTTATCTGGCGAACAACGAACAACCTCAGTGAACATAAGTTTATTCAGTTGATATTGTCAAACTTCTTTATGGTGTGCCATCATAGCCAAGGTGCCATCATAGGCATACTTCCCCTATTTAGTGAATTGAACTTTCGTATAAGATTAAACAAGTTTAAATGGAAATTCTAATTGTTAATCGAATAATAACTTTTTTCAATTGAATTTCATATCAAAAAAATTGCATACAATAATTGTTACGATGCAGCTTTAATAAATAGAATTTTATTCGAAAACTCATGAATAAGGAATACACATTATAGTTCAATATGACGGATGTAGAATTTTTGGTAACATCTAGGTACATTTGTTTCTTTAACGAATAAAAACTTCAAGATGGATAGAAGTATTTGTTTTGTAAAATCCTACTCCAACAAAATTGCAGAATTTTTCAGTTCAATTCAGATGGAATTTGTTTTCATGCCTTCTTGGGAATACTTTAATCTGTGACCCACCCCGAACCTACTGACTGAAGCTAATGTACAGGATGGTAAAACTTTAGGGATTAAGATAGGGTAGGTACTTTCATTCTATGGTGAGTCCTCCTATGTGGGAGTGGAAAAATCAAAAAAATTTCAAGTTGCATCACAAATATCGAATTTACGGGTACCATAAAAATTTTCGCAATTTTTAACTATACGTTAAAAAATTGTAATAGAGAAGGAATCAGTGGAAGCAGAAATAATTTCTTGTACAAACAGCGTGGATTGATGCTGCGAACACGGTTGCATAGCAATTATGATTGCATTCATAACAACATTATTCAGTTCTACTTATTCGCATATTTTTTTCTCGATATTCATCTTAATAATGAGCACTATACCGGTGGACCGAGGAAATGCGGATATTCGTTTAATTCTGCACTCCAGTTATACTGAAGAATTGAATAAATTTATGCTTTCGATAGATGATTTAACTAGTGGTTAAGTCAAATCAATTGTGGGTAGTTCAGGAAAATAACACATCTAAGATTATTGTTAGATCAATTCGGACCCATCATATGATTAAGAAAGTTGCTGAGTTACTTGGACGAGGTCGAGTCAGTCTAGAAAAATAGGTCGTATCGATTATTTATCATTATATTCATCATCGTCTTCTTAGAATCATCATTGTCATGTCCGAATCCAAGCATTGTGATACTTGAAAAAACCTTTCGACATTGGCGAATTATATGGATTTCATAAAGAGAGTGTATTGCATGGTTCTAAAAAGATTTTCGAAATGTAGGAGATTGAAAAAGTTAAATTCGCCAAGTACTGCACATTTTAGGAAAATTATAGCGCAGAGGAAGATGCATAGGATCCTTGGAGAAGCTACTCATATCTGGAAATCATCACTATGAATGGTAGATTGTATTTCTCTGTTCAGGTCCAGAATGATCCACCAAAACTCGAGGTGTCGGCACTATTTTTTTTTGTGAAATAGTTTTTAGAGAGATGCGTTCATTTAAAGAATAATAATATTTTTACTGTGCTAAGCAACGAGGATCTATTGATATCTAGTTAGCCTAGACCCGTTCCATGCACAAACAAAATATTGCGATACCATATCAACGAACAATAATTTATTAGAAGTGTCAGTGTAGATAGAGTTCAACGTCAAAAAAGTAAACCAGAGTTACGCAGTAAATTTAAAAAAAAGGTGTCCACCGAAATTGTAAAAATCGAAAAATTGGAGTATCGAGCCACCATCAAGTACCTGTATTTAAAAGGGTTAGGAGATAAGCAGATTTACGAAGATATGCTTAATACCCTTGGTGATCAATGTCCTTCGTATGCGACCGTGAAAAATTGGACTGCAAGCTTCAAAAGAGGTAAATTTTCCATTGAAGATGATGACCGATCGGAAAGGCCAGTTTCTGTGTCAGTCCCCGAAAATATCGATGCAGTTCATGACATGATTTTATCAGACCGTCGAATTGGGCCAAAACGGATATCTGAAGCACTGAAGATTTCATACGAACGCGTTCATCATATAGTTCACGTCAATTTGGACATGAGAAAAATTTCTGCTAAATGCATCCCCAAATGTTGGAATGTTGACCAAAGCGTGCAAGGGTAGAAGCATCGCGTTTGATCTGTGCTCGATTTGAAAACGATGTAGACTTCTTAAACCGAATTGTTACTATGGATGAGACTTGGGTACATTTCTACGATCCAGAAACAAAGCAACAATCGATGGAATGGCGACACTCTGGTTCTCCAAGACCTAAGAAGTTCCGTGTCCAAAAATCGGCTGGAAAAGTCCTCGCTTCAGTTTTTTGGGATTGCCATGGACTAATCATGCTTGATTTTCTAGATAAGGGTAAAACAATAACTGAAGATTACTATTCGACATCACTGACCACTCTACAGGAAAAAATTAAAGAGAAAAGACGCGGAAAGCTATCCAAAGGTGTTTTGTTTTTACAGATCAACGCCCCAGTACACAAATCTCATGTTGCCATGCAAAAAATTCGTGATTTAGAGTTAGAATTACCAGAACACCCCCCTTAGTCATCAGATAATTTGGCTCCGTCAGAGTATCATCTCTTTCCTCAACTGAAAAAAAGTTTAAAAGGTCGTAAATTTTCTTCCAACGAGGAGTAAGCTGTGGAGTAAGAAGAAAAAATTTTTTTAAAGGTCTAAGAGACGTGGCAGGTTCGCTGTATTAAATGTATTCAATTAAGAGGAGAATATGTTGAGTAATAAAATATTTTGACATTGAAATTTTGTTTGGTTCTATAGTAGGCTATGAATTTTTCAATATATCCTCGTATGTATCATTAAAACGAATTTCAATCGGGGTAAATGTTTTCTCTGTTTGGATCTCTAACTCTTTGTTAATCTTTCTTATTAAATCATTGTAATTATTTGTGAAGTAACGCCATCCACCGAAAGTTAACTATTAGAGTGTTGATTTCACAGCTTTTCCTCTGTTCTAATCAGCATTTTCTTGTGGAATTGCCATACCTGTAAAGATAAACATTTTTTATTCGAGTGTGTTCCATGATTTTGACCATAATCATCTTGTTAAATTTACAAATTATGTGAATTTAACATTTATTCTGGTATTTTACCGCACCCTCTTTGTCGCAATTTTCATTTTCTAATTAACTTCCTTTAATTTCCGGTGTAGGCAAGAATTAAAAAACTGTTGAGCTGTTGAGCCTTATCATGGAATTTTTTTTTTCAGTTAATTCTGACTGAAGGAGATCCTTTGAATCTATACAGACATATGTTTTTTATTCATTTTGAATCAGTTTTGAGCTTCTAGTAATTATAACAGTTACAAATTCGAAGAAAGCTCCAATTCCAAACTGTCCCGAGAAAGATACCTTCCTTATGACCTCAACTGGTTGCAAGGAAGTAAAGAGTATTACCTCTGGAAGAACATTTACGATTCGGCCGTGGGTACTAGCAGATTGTTATCGATAGGCAATAACACAAGTCAACCCAACTGACTTTTTGACTGCAACATCTGTTGGTGGTTCTATAAATCAAGGTAACACCTCAAATTACTTGACTTCTGGTCACGTGAGAAATGTACAATATTTGCAGTCCATATTTCGATTGCAAAAGGCAACTATTTTAACACTTCCAAACAATGAGTTTCTATAAATTTTTATGAAGGTTCAAGAATAGTGTGAATTTACCACCGGCAATGATATTTCACACCTGTCAAATTTGGTGTACCTGTCATTCAAAGAGGATGAGACGACTGCTGTCACAACAATTTGTTTATAGCTTGGATTATCACTGGAAATACTCTAATATGGTTCCGGAAAGTTGACTGTTACAATTGACACTTTTACTCTTCGCTTACCAACTCCCCACCTCTGTAAAATAAACAGGATTCACCCTCTTTTCGATTCGAACTTTGTAGCCTTACCTTGAGTAAGTAGTATGTACTGCTCTCCTGAAAGAATAACTATAAAAATTTCAATAGTCTGTGAAAAGTTTCTACTGACACCATTCCAGTTTTTGGATTTAATAAGTATCTAAAGAAGACATTTTTGAGTGAGATGTGACAGTGATCTTCAATTTGTGACCCCGGTTTTTTGGTGAAAAATGTGGCAAAGTGAGCAGGACGAAAAGGTTAGTTTCTGCGGATTAATTGTATGATTTCACATTATAAATTTGCTGAGAAAAGTGTAGGGGAGAAGCCTTAAACATTTTCAACAAAATGTTGATGGATATTGACGTCAAAATATTTTCTTTTCCTTTCTGATCCAGTGTATATTTCAATTCTTTTTTCACTTCTTCTCCAAATTCTTCTAAAAAAATGTCCAATATTTCTGTAACAACATATCCAGGATAATGGACGATTGCTTTGACATCTGCTGTCAATTTTTTCTCCAGAAGAGCGCAAGTGACATAATATATGAGTGGTTTCGAACACACCTCTTAACAAACTCTTACGATAGCCTATTCAGTAGTGGTGTCACTCTGTATACCTACATAAGTTCGTGCGATTTTGGTAACAAATATCGCTACTAGATTATTATTCCATTGTTTCATCTGGCACCACCGTCATTCTGAAGTGTCATGCTTAGACTTTCTGGTGGAAAATACTTTGAACATTGAATGTGTCCCGGATTTGAAAGTCTGGGCAAAATGAATATTGATACAGTTTCTTATTTGATAATTGGTATAAATGATAATTTCTTTTTTTTTCAATAAGATTTTTCATTGTTTCTTTGGTTTTATGATTATCTTCATTGATTTGCAAACCTGGTGATGAGATCAACAATGTGATCATAAGCATGTTTTAACGGCAACAAAACTACTATCTAGACACGAAAAATCTAATAAAGGGGTTTGCATGCGTGAAAAATGAGAGTCGGTTTTGAAACGTCCTGTTTCTTTGAAGTCAATGCAAAACAAATCAGACACTTATCAATAATTTCTACCAACCGTGTATTAGCAATTGCTGTACGCTCCATTAACATTTTTATTTTGACAGGTTGACTGTACCACCAAGCTTAGGGAGAATATAGCATCCATTAAGATCCGACAAACAAAACAAAAATGATGAACTGGCGTCGAAACTTAAACTCTAGCCTTGTTCTTTTGTCCGTTCGCTATATCTAGATCTTATCCGCCCAGAAAACAACACATTTGAGCTTATATACTTCTAAGAAACCACCCCCTGATCTCAAATTTTAGGATATTAGTGTGTTACCTACCTGAGATTCGGTCTATGTATCTGAAAATTATCCCAACAATAGAAGTAGTTATTATGTGGACATATCTCGAATATTGCAGACAATGGTACCTGAAAACCAGTGGCAGTCTGCCCTGTGCAGTACAATGTCGTTTATTTCATAGAATCGCACCTTGCAAGCATATGAATAAAAAAATTTATTTTGGGCTACTGTGAGCGCAATTGTTCCTTCCGTACTCAAATACAAGAGTGTTCTGATCAAACACAATCCCACCTAATTCAAAAAGAATTAAGAAATGAATTTCACAAGCTGTTCAGTGTTAACGATACTCATTAGCACTCTACCATCTATTTACAACCTTTGAAATGAATCTTTGATGGCCATAGTCAATGTGAATGTAATTTTCTAGTTATTTTGGACTTTTTGGTCCGAACATGTTTATTTCAGGTTTATTTCGGAAATTCCAACTTTCTTATTTCCACTTTTAGTGTCACATTCTTTCTCTGAGTGTTCTCAACCAGCTATTCAATATATAGTCACATATTTTTGAACTTTTTTGCCGATAACAAACTCATATGGAAATTAAAAAGATATTATTGTCGAAGTGTTTCCATTTTTTAAAGGATTATTTTCTGAATCTTTCAGATTTTCATAAATTTTATTTTTTGAGAATTGACTTGTCCAGACACTTTTTATTTCTTGATGGATAAACAAAGTATTTTTTTTGAGGAATTTAAAAAGTATTTCAATATAAAAGTATAGCCAGATATCTTTCGGAATTTTAATTCTACACGCTGACAAAATGCCGAAAACTATAAAACTTTTGCTGGATAGTTCTTGATAAAAAAATGAGGTTAAAAAAAGACAATAATTAATAACCAGACATATAAAAGAAAAAACAAACAAACGAATGAACCATCGACTTTTTACTGACATTACGAGGATGTATTTATATCTAGTTAGCCTAGACCAGTAGTTCCATGCATAAACAAAATATTGCGATCCCATATCAACAAATAATAACTTTTTAGAAGTATCAGTGTAGAGTTCGACGTCAAAAAAGTAAACCAGAGTTACGCAATAAATTAAAAAAAAGATGTCCACCAAAATTGTAAAAATCGAAAAATTGGTATCGTACCTGTATTTAAAAGGGTTAAGAGGTAAGCAGATTCACGAAGATATGCTTAATACCCTTGGTGATCAATGTTCTTCGTATGCGACCGTGAAAAATTGGACAGCAAGCTTCAAAAGAGGTAAATTTTCCATTGAAGATGATGACCGATCAAGAAGGCCAGTTTCTGTGTCAGTCCCCGAAAATATCGATGCAGTTCATGACATGATTTTATCAGACCGTCGAATTGGGCTAAAACGGATATCTGAAGCACTGAAGATTCCATACGAATGCGTTCATCATATGGTTCACGGCAATTTGGACATGAGAAAAATTTCTGCAAAATGGATCCCCAAATGTTTGAATGTTGACCAAAAGCGTGCAAGGGTAGAAGCATCGCGTTCGATCTGTGCTCGATTTGAAAACGATGTAGACTTCTTAAACCGAATTGTTACTATGGATGAGACTTGGGTACATTTCTACGATCCAGAAACAAAACAACAATTGATGGAATGGCGACACTCTGGTTCTCCAAGACCTAAGAAGTTTCGTGTTCAAAAATCTGCTGGAAAAGTTCTGGCTTCAGTTTTTTGGGATTGCCATGGAGTAATCATGATTGATTTTTTGGATAAGGGTAGAACAATAACTGGAGATTACTATTCGACATTACTGACCACTCTACGGGAAAAAATTGGAGAGAAAAGACGCGGAAAGCTATCCAAAAGTGTTTTGTTTTCACAGGACAACGCCCCAGTACACAAATCTCATGTTGCCATGCAAAAAAATCGTGATTTAGGGTTAGAGTTACTAGAACACCCCCCTTTTTCACCAGATTTGGCTCCGTCCGACTATCGTCTCTTTCCTCAACTGAAGAAAAGTTTAAAAGGTCGTAAATTTTCTTCCAACCAGGAGGTAATAAAAGCTGTGGGGGACTGGTTTGCAGAGCAAGAAGAAACATTTTTTTTGAAAGGTATAGAGACGTTGCAGGTTCGCTGTAATAAATGTATTCAATTAAGTGGAGAATATGTTGCGTAATAAAATATTTTGACATTAAAATTTTTTTTGGTTCTATAGTAGGCTAAGAATTTTTCAATATATCCTTGTACCTACCCGAATTACGCTAGATTATTTTCGGTAAATGCCATCACTATCAATGAAATACTACATGTGCTAATTTCATTTCATTCGAGAGGAAAAATGGTTGAAATTTCAAGAGAGGTGAGGCAGGTCTCTGTATACGGATTAATCAATGATAATAGCTGATGAAATTCCCCTTCAAATAATCTTTAATCTGTACCCGTTCATACTAAATCATTCAATTATCCTTCAAAGTTCTTCATTCAGTCTGAAGGATCAACCTACATTTCAAAAGAAACAAGGAAGTCTCCGTTTTCACATAACGCCCATTATCTGTATACCTACGCCACTGCCAGCGATCAATTCCGTGTTTTCCTGCCATTTCGTTCGCGAAAATGATCTACAAGCATTTCAAAAAGATTCCCGATCTCACTTACCTTGTCTCGAGCATTCTGAAAATGCGATAAGTAACCGATTTATCAATTCAAAAATAAAAATCGCCATTCTCGATAGGTTAGATCTGACTAAAATACAAAGAACTCGTTTCTCCCACCTGTCTTCCTTACCGTTCTACGGGGATCCGAAGTCAACCAAGTATGCGTTCGAAGAAACCTATGGTATAGTCGAAAGTCGCGAAACTTATAGGTAGTACGCTTGTTGGTCGTTAACTCAAAGAACAGAGAATAAAGAGGTTAGTGGCACTTGGAATGCTGTGAATGTGTGAGTGTGTGTGAATTTTCCGGGTTTCCCATACTGTGTTCGGTTTGGGAATTCACTCAATCTCGTTTTCCTGGATTCTGACAGGGTTATGCAGCCTTTTATACTTTCTCACTAGTGGAGTTCAGAAAAAACAAGGTGAGTCCGATGGAATCGATTATTTCGAATTTTCTGATACATCAAGAGAGTCTCAAGTGATTATTTCACCTCAATCGTTCATATTTTTACGAATCAATAGGAATTTATGACCTTGCTTCATTATGTTCTGTTGCTGCATTCAAGGTTGGGTTACTTTCCTTACCGCTCATCGGAGTCTCCATGTATCTCTGGAGTTTATGCGCGAATTCAATATGTGGAGGTTATTTCTTAGGTATTATCCAAAAAATATATGCACCAGAATAAGTCCTGCGGAATATTGGACCAATTTTTCCTCCTTTAAACATACACAGGGTGATTCAAACTCGACCGTCAACTCAACATCGGTATTTTGAAAACGATGAAGGAAAAATTATCAGTTTTTGGCGGATTAAGTTGATTGTTCCGTGAAGATTGATATTTCGAAGGGAAATTTTCACTGATTTCGAAAATTTTTGAGAAAAACTAAATTTTCAAAATTATTCCAGAAATATTTGTTGGATAATATTGGAATATTATTGGTTAAGCTACATTGTAGAATGAACTGCCAATTTCAATTGAAAAATAAGAGGGTTCTTCAATAAGAAAAACAATTTTGAATCATTTTAATTACTACGACGACTTACAGTTACATACACAGCTATATACAGAGTGTAACAGCCAAATGGAATGAATTCGATAACGAATAAATGAGGGGGTGCCAGGAAAAACGCTCGGACACGTCGATTTGTAATTTCAAATGCGCACATTTTTCGAGAAAATAAAATTATATAGGGTGTTCCATACGACCGTGGCCAATACCAACTTTCTTATTTCGAATGCAACACCCTGTATATTATTTATTTTTTGGATTCTTCAGAAAATTCTAGACATAATTCACGTACAATGTCCTATACCTATCTTCAACTTTTTCGGAAATATTAAGTGTTTTCAGATTTTTTACAATTTCTTACAATTTTACATTATACTTCTTTTTGTTGGGATATGTCAAAAGTATTGTATACGAAACGAAACCCTTAAACTTAGACGACCTAAAGAACCGAATCACGCTTGCGATTTGATCAGTCACGCCTGAATTGTTGAGTAACGTTAGAAGACAAATTCTACACCAGATTAGCATGTTGCCAAGACGTTCGTGGCGAGCATTTTGAACATTTCCTACATTGACATTAATGTTTTTTTTTTGTTTTTTTTTTCAATAATTAAGAAATAATCGGTATTACTTATTAGGTTTTAAGTGTAATGTACCGAATTTGTGAAATAAAATAATTTTAATTCAAAACGTTGATTTTTGCAATAAATCTGAAAACACTTAATACTTCCGAAATAGTTTAGGATAGGTATAGGACATTGTGCATGAATTGTGTCTAGAATTTTCTGAAGAATCCAAAATAAAAATAATATACAGGGGGTTGCATTTGAAATAAAAAAGTTGGTATATTGGCCTCGGTCACATGGAACACCCTATATAATATTATTTTCTTGAAAAATATGCGCATTTGAAATTAAAAATCGACGTGTCCGAGCGTTTTTCCCCACACGCCCTCATTTATTCGTTATCGAATTTATTCCATTTGGCTGTTACACTCTATATTATTATAAACGTGTATTGCACTCTGTATTTTCCGACAAAAGAGCCCTATCTGAGCTTAATCTTCTCGAAATTACATATTTACATACACAATGGGGTTCTTTCTTTTATCTTGAAACAAGTGTTAGCTGTTTACTTCTTTTATGATTTCCTCTGATGATATGAGAATGAAAAGAGAATTTGCTGTTCGTAACTTATGAAAATTCTTGTGTAAATTTTCGAAAGCAATCAATGTGATGATATGACCTACAGGTCAGAAAATTCTTGATTTTGGGAAAATCACCTGTAGATGTAGATGAACTATCGAATCGAGTATTCTCATCGATTATGGTGAATGTGTAGTCACGACTGGACGTCCTAAATGAAAAGTTTCTTCTTACATCAATCTTCGTAACCATTTCCGTTGGGTTATGATTAAATTATAATTTTGGGTGAAATTTAAAATACCGTATTGCCGCAATTTAACGCAACATCCTACTATTAATAACTTTCACTGTGTAAAGGTGAAAATCTGTAACTGACCGCTAGATTAACACTGATTCAAGAAGTGCCAAAAAGCACTGAAATCATTAGAGGTGTTGATGAGCTTTCGTTCATTCAAAGTGGATTTACTGGCAATTGTCCAGTTGCATTGTCGGATATTCTTGAGGGAAGTGAACAGGACGATGCAGGTAGATTTTGGGAAGAATCGATTCTATTCAGTTACATTTGCTGTGGAAGCATGACATGGAAAAATGAATGAATGAGAATTGTAAACTGGAATGGCGAATGGAACACGTATAGATCCGTAGAAAAAAATTATTCTCTGCTCTTGCGAAATCAGGTAGAAATTCCTACTACATGAAAGATATAGAGCATCATCTCTACTCAAGAACAAATTTACGTCTGCTGAAAAAAAATTTCTGTTTGGTGGAGACCGAACTATAGATCTATGTCATGAATAATCTGTTGAATTTTCCGTCTCACTTTATGAAATTTTTATTTTCTCATTTCTATGAAAATCTGTTGAAATAATTAATGGAAAATAGAATGAGCAATTTAATATTATAGGTACATTTATGTTATATATCAATGAGACAAACTGTGTATTCATTTGGAGAGGAGGACTTAAGAGGCGGCAAAATTAAAATAAATTATCATAGAAAAACACTTTCAATTATCATTCAAGAATTTTGATGTTTCGAGAAATTCAAGAGGGGACATTGCCCTTAGAAGCATTCATTAGGATAATAGTTGGTGGAATACAAACCTCCCTTGACCCTCTCTAGCGACGCCCATGGATATTACAATCCTTTTCAACGTCAGGTATGGGTTGAGTAATGTTCCACGAAAAAAAATGAGAGCGTTGAATTTCTTTTGTAAGTGTCCTTCGAAAACACCTAAATTGTAACAAAAAAGTTCTGAAAGGGTGCTCTCTACCTGACCAGTAGAGCACAAAAATGCCACAAGCATGCAGCGATTGGAATGACACAATTTGAAATGGTTATAATGGCAACGCCGTGTATTATTTTTTGTCATGGGGGCCTTGATAGTAGTTCAATCGATCCCTTATATTTTCAATGAGAAAAATTCATTTTAACTTTTTTACTTCTATAATGTTGGTGGAAAATTTCTATCACCCTGAAAAACTGTCTGGATCCGGCAGTGATAAAGGTAGAGGGCCATATTTCTCTGAAGAAAATAATGAAAGAGTAACAGTCAATGGAGAACGATACTGAAAATTTAAAAGAATTTTTCTGCTGTTGTTGAGAATACTCTGAAGGATATGTGTTTTCAACAAGACGGTGCCACCTGCCACACAGACCCCTAAACAATCGATTTACTGAAAACAAATTTGGGGATGAGACTGTCTGAAGAAATAGTCATGTTAAATATGCTCTCAGTTCATGTGATTTCTTTCTTTGAAGATATGATAAGTCCCAATTTTATGCTGATAATGCAACAACAACTGAGCAATTAAAAACCACATTAAACGTGCCATAGATTAAATACAGAAATTTATGTGAAAAAGTTATGAAAAACTGGAATGCAGTACCTACGTGAGGAAAATTTGTGGTGACCATTTGAATTTTGTTATTTTCCATAATGTTCCTTCAAGTAAAAATGATTATATTGCTCCATAATACATAACTTTTCTACAGTTGTACAAAAACAAACATAATAAACCCGATTAAAGAAGATTCACACTAAAAAATAGATAGTTAGCGAAGTAAAAGAACTAAAGAATAGTTGTAGTGGACCTTTGAAATATGATGAAAAATATTCGTTTATGAAGTTCAATGCCGCAAGCGTCGAGAATAAAAAAATTCTGAATACCATCTACCATTGAATAGTATACTGGCAATGCATTATTTTCGAAAATAAATATAGTGTGATATGGATTGCTGTGCTTCAAAAATCCCCTATAATGACAGTAGATCAAGGACCAATTGAGTATCGACGTTGTCATGATGGTTGAAATATAGATAGTGGCAATGTGTCCACTAGAATTGGGGTTATGAGAAAAAACACCTGAAGTAAGTAAACTAGAAATTCTCAGGACGAGATTGCTCAAACTGTTTCTCCACATGAAAAATGCTCCGATCTTTCACTCCAATACTTCGTTATTATCGGTAACGAAAACCGTTAACCATAAACCCACTTTGAATAATCCGAGGAGTTAATAACAATCTAAATTCACCATCGGACCAATATTACCGCTCGTCGTTACATTTCCTTCCTCCAAATCTGCTCACCGTGACTTCCTCGTAAACCGCTACCATTTACCGCCATCTACGTGTTAAAATGCATTCCCAAAACAAAATATAATAGTTTTCCATATGGGTCACACCCAGACGCTGATGGTCGGTTTATTAACCTGCCTACATGGTGACCTGGATCATGGGGCTCTCGTCACTTGATCGATTAATATTCTTGGGGGACTGTTATTAAGTGGTTACCAAATGGTCGACTAATTCTCGGATAAATCCGAGTTACGGCTGTTGTTCGGGTCGTTTACATTGCTGAATGATTGCATCATCGATGCCGAGCATCCTTAAAGAGGTATTCTCGATCTACGTACCTCGAGGAATACTTGGATATTATTTTAACAGTATCACTGAATGTTGAGGATTCTATGGAATGATCCGTTCCGTGTATATCACAGATTACCCTCTCCTAACAGATTGGATAGTGGAAGTATTTCCAAATCTACTTCCAGAAGTACTATTCGGAATTTTCCACTATATGATTGATGTCCCCCCACTGTATTTTATAATCCCTAGACTTAATTTCACCTACTTTCTTAAATCCACACATAACCTTCAGATGGTCTTCTGAAATAATGGACGTAACAAATGAAAAGACAGACAAGACAAAACTGTTTGCCATTAAGGTTCGAAATCCTAAAAATTATAATAATAAAGTTGCAGAATGGTGAATGTGACGGTTCTTAGAAAACTGCATTTTCTCAATTAAATCACCAGTAGATTATTAATAAGATGATTAAATAAATAACCACAATCATTATTACAAATTGTATCTTACTGAATTGACCTAAAAGGGAGCTATACAGGGTGTCCCAAAACAAGTACATATAGCAATCTTATAGAGACACAAAAAATTGTACTGCATGATTTTTCAATATACGAACTCTTTGCCCAGTGCTAGAAGTTCTTGGACGCGAATGACATAAAAAGTATTTTCACACTGAATATTGTTTCCTCAGAAAAAAAAACATAGCCTTTGTCACTCCCACTATTCATATGAATCTTATGACATCCCATGTGTTCAAATTTATCAATACCACACTCGGAAAACATTACCCTCCTTATGGCATAGTCGCATAGTCCAGTAAAAATAAGAACAAATTCCCTACTAGCATGAGTCTTACCCCTTGTTTCAGTATGTTTTTTGAAATCTTGAAGGTTTCTATTCAAAATTAGAGGTACTCTTAGTCGAAAGCTCTACACCTCGTAGTTTTGGAGTTATCCAGAGAAATGAATCCAGAAATATCTATAAATATGAGATACTGTTTCCTCGCATGATCAGACAAATATTTCGCATATGGCTTGAATGATTCACGAAAAAATGGAAACTAATTCAAATGCCATTCGAAATTAAATATTTTAGAATAACAGATGGATTTTGGATGACATGATTACGTCATGATAAAGATTTTAGGAATCAATTAACACAATATTATTTTCTATTTGTTGATTTCTGTTTGAATTTTGAAATCTCAAAATCAAATGTTTGGTTTTCGTTCTCATACAGGATGAGTTTTCGAAGCAATGAGACTCAGATTTGTTCAATGTTGTTCAACTGAAAAGCCATATTTTTCCTCCAGAACACATTAGTTTTTTGATTTTCCCCAAGATGAATTCGTGAACATTCATAACTTATTCATATTTTTCTTGGTAATCCCAAACTATTTTTCATTAATTAAGTACAATTCTGAAGGAAACCGATGCAGAAACAGATTTCTTTGATAGATTCAGTATACACCACAGATCAAGTTATATTATCTGACGAACAACGTGACCACATCCGTCTTAAAGACGGCCTTAACGTGACCGTAGATCTATTTATCACCTAAATCTCACTACTCTTAGGAGTAGTTCAAACTGATCAATATTACAAGGTTAAAATCAGAGATGAAATGCTCGTAATTTCAGTTTACGTTTACGTCAGTATTAATTATACTGAGTGTAACAGCCAAATGGAATAAATTCGATAACGAATAAATGAGGGGGTGTTAGGAAAAACGCTCGGACACGTCGATTTGTAATTTTGAATGCGCATATTTTTCAAGAAAATAAAATTATATAGGGTGTTCCATGCGACCGTGGTCAATACCAACTTTCTCATTTCAAATGCAACCCCCTGTATATTATTTATTTTTTGGATTCTTCAGAAAATTCTAGACATAATTTATGTACAATGTCCTATAGCTATCTTCAGCTTTTTCGGAAATATTAAGTCAAAAGTATTGTATACGAAACGAAACCCTTAAACTTAGACGACCTAAAAAACCGAATCACGCTTGCGATTAGATCAGTCACGCCTGAAATGTTGAGTAACGTTAAAAGACAATTCTACACCAGATTAGCATGTTGCCAAGACGTTCGCGGCGAGCATTTTGAACATTTCCTACATTGACATTAAAGTTTTTTTTTGTTTTCTTTTATAATTAAGAAATAATCAGTATTACTTATTAGGTTTTAAGTGTAATGTACCGAATTTGTGAAATAAAATAATTTTTATTTAAAACGTTGATTTTTGCAATAAATCTGAAAACACTTAATACTTCCGAAATAGTTAAAGATAGGTATAGGACATTGTACATGAATTGTGTCTAGAATTCTCTGAAGAATCCAAAAAATAAATAATATACAGGAGGTTGCATTAGAAATAAGAAAGGTGGTATTGGTCACGGTCACATGAAACACCCTATATAATATTATTTTCTAGAAAAAAATGCGCATTTAAAATTACAAATCGACGTGTCCGAGCGTTTTTCCCAAGACGCCCTCATTTATTCGTTATCGAATTTATTCCATTTGGCTGTTACACTCTGTATATGAATAATATCGGGTATGACCATCAGAAAGTGATGATTGTAATTCAAAAATCGAACCAACAACATTATTGCATAGGTTTTGATGTTACAAACAATTAAAATTCCAGGGCTGGATCCAGCATTATCTTTGAATTTACGAATGTTTTGACAAACTACCGGAAGAATAATTTCAGAGGCCCCTTTTCTTTCGATAGTTATCTACCCTAAAAGTTTCTAGCGAATCAAATTTCTGGTTTCCCAGTAGGATCTATCGATGGAGTTCCCTGCGAGCCAGCCTGTATATTATGTGGTAATTATTAGGCCATATCAACCACACGGGGATCTCGACCATATACCTGTCCATGAATAAAACCGAAATGGAAGGTGTGCTTCCATCTCACTTACCGTTCGAAATATAACAATGACGTAGTGCGGCAGGTACCAAAATGACGTACATTCCAACTGTGTGATCTCAGCACGCAGACCCATCATCTTCAAACCCGGAATCAACTCCGGAATTAACTAACCTTGCTCGAATGAAAACGTGATTACCAAAATACCAAGTTCAAATTGGAGCAACTACCAAACGTGGAAAGGATTGACTATGATCATGGAAAATGGATTGAAGTGACTTTTAAAACAGTTGGAATAGAGTAGGAAGTAGACATCTTGTGACATATGTAAATCTGGCTGACACTTAAATGACTCACGTTAAAGAGATTATTCATGTAGTGGACAATCTAGATCACCCGTTGGTCCGACTATAAAGACACTACATAGATTGGATTGTTCCTTGATTGCTTGAATGTAGACTAACTGTGTAGAAATGGTTTTCTAGTGGTACCGAATAATGGATTTACGAGGTTCTTGAAACAGCCATCAATTTACCGTGGATTCACTCTTTCGAATGAGCTCTAAATAAAGTGTATGCCGTATTGAAGACATTCACAGAATGGTGGAGAGAGTATTTGTTGCTTGCTG
Organism: Adalia bipunctata; assembly: GCA_910592335.1. Classification (NCBI taxonomy): domain Eukaryota; kingdom Metazoa; phylum Arthropoda; class Insecta; order Coleoptera; family Coccinellidae; genus Adalia; species Adalia bipunctata. Next base: position 5,657,341 of record OU342955.1, on the reverse strand, counting down.
TCGAAAAAGCATTCAAATAATTCATACCATAAATGCTTTACTCTGAAAAACCTACATTCAAACGAGCGAATGACGGTTTTGAAATTGTTAAAGAGTTTTACCCACAATGATCGTTTTTACCACTTTGCCATATAGGTAGTTTGAATTAAAGAAAAAACAGAAAACTCGACTGCAGAAACATTTAACTGAACAGAAGAAGTCCTATTATACTCAATCAAGAAAATTTTGCGTGAGTAATGAGTAGATGCACTGTGCAATGTTTTTTTTCACTACCTATCTGAACAGTTAATAGTACATATATATTCTTCAAACACTCCAAAAACATTAACCTCCTTATTACGCAGTCGTGCAAAAATAAGCAATAAGTTAGACAAGAAAGATGAAACATTAAAATAGAAAAAAAATAACATGTGAAATCAACAAATGAAACAAAATGCACATTTGAATAAAAAATTTAAACAAGAGAAAAACTTCACAGAAAAATAATACGTCAACAACTGAAAAACAATAAGCAGAAATAAGCGTCAAAATATGACATGTGAAATTCATACTAGACAATTTTTCTTGAACAAAATTAATACTTCGAAACATATCCTAAGCTGAATTGAAATGATAGATATATAATTTTGATTAATGAAGAAATAGATAATCGCGTTCATCTCAGACTTTCACTAAAATGAATCTACAATTTCGATTAGTACCAGCATCAATTCGCTCATAATAATACCCAAGATATCTGCCTCTATTCAGTAGAAGATGAACAATGATTAGGAAGGTAGAGATTCAATATTTGCGCGGGTACTGAATAAACATACGTGGATGTTAAACCGGCAAATTACACTTGAACAATTAGAAATTTTTAGAAATCAGTCCCGTACAAGTACAACGGAATAACGAGAGTAATAGCAATGTCCACGACTACCGGTTTTCTAGCCATAAAACTCTTCCTATTCAGTCTATCTCGAGAAATTCTTCACTTCGTCAAAGATCCGGCATTAATGGTAGGTCACGAAGCGTCATTGAAACAATTAAGATTATAGACCATCGAATAAACACAAAGGGTTATTTTTTCAAGATGAAGCCTTGTCGAAAGTCTAGCAATATTTTTTATTTACAGGGTGTTCAAAATTGGAGATTCAAACGAAGAGTGGCAATTTTAAGAAAAAAAATCCCATAAACCGTAAACATTTCGTTTTCGAAATACAGCGTGTTAAAGTTTGAATTTTTTCGAGCTTTTTTCACATAGTATCAGCATTTCACAAGATATTCAACTGAAATTTGGCATAGATATCACAATTTAAGGTTACACATGCCAATTTTGATTGCAAATCTACGTCGTGACACTTTTTCTGTGAGCCACTTTCAGTTTGAAAAATTGTAAAAAGAAGCTTTGTCGTTGTATATAGGTATGTATGTATGTATGGTTTCTTGTAATTTTGTCGTATCTGCTATCGATTCAGAAAAAAAAAGTTTTCTTGAAATCTTCGGAAAAGCTGCAGTGAGTAAATTCATTATTAGTTTTTATGGGTATTTCTAGATCTGTACAAAGATTCAGTTGAATATCTCTCTCAGAAAAAATCCATATAATTTTGGAATTCATGGAATCTTTGATTTTTATATAATTATCATTCTGAGAAAGAAACTATTCAGCAATAAACGAATGATAAACCAAAGTCGAATATTATACTGAAAACTCTGTTATATCGATTATCAACAGGAACCATAAGAAATCGTTTCAAGAAGTGGTCATAATCATAATTTCTTCACAATCGCTAAGAATGGTTTTTAATGAGTACTTCCTCTAACACAACCAAATACCAGAATTTCGTTCATTGATAAAATTGGTGTTACTACTACTACGGCTGTGTTGTGAATGAAATGGTGAAATCTTGGTGTATTTTGAGGCTTATGAATGTAAGTTTGACAAATTTGTTCTGCAGATGTAGATTTATTCATTGATTATGTGGAAGAACTCATTGAAATGCGTTTTGGTTTTCATGCAAAGAGCATTAATACGATTGGGTATTAGTCATATTTGATTTTACTTGTATAGCAAATTGTTTTGTATCACAACGCATGCGCAAAAACGAAAGTTAACTTTCTTTGCTAGGTTAGAGAGGACCAGAGTCTCTGATATTGGATTCCTCCATTACCTACGCCTTTTTCAGATATTCATATAACAATATTTTAACAACTGATCATTGATTGCTACAAAAAATTGAAAGCATTTCGAATCCAACATTCAAACTGAAAAATTATGTTGAATAAAGGCACAAGTTACAATTCAAATTTATTTCCTGAGATTTTTGTCAATCATTGACTATTCAATTAATAAATATTCATCTTTCTCCAATCAAATTCTAATGTGTATAATATGCAAATTTAATCAAGAGTAATCAGATAGTAGAATACTCAACATATTTTTTTCCAGGTGTAAGAATTGCGTAACATCTATTACAAAATGACATAGGAACTTGTTCCGAAATCAGTGATCAGATACATAATAATATGTAACTGAGAGATTAACCGTTCAAAAATAACAGTTGAATGATCAGAATATAATTGGCCTGAAGGATTTAACATCAAATCATTTGAGGAGAGCTTCAATTTGAATATCCGTTTATTCACAAGTTGAGGCTGTTGTAGGTCACAAAAAAGGTCAGAAGATCGATAGATTTTTATTCTTCATATATCATTCGTATCTGAATATATAAAAGTGGCAAAAAAGAAATTCTTTTTCAATTAAACCTGATGAAATTAAGTATGAATGCCGAAGGCTAAAACAGTTTGAATTAGAAATTTTTCCTATTTCTGTAAACCCATAATATATATTTGGAAGAACAAAAATACAAAACATAAGATATGGACAGGAAAAAAATATGAATCAACATATTCAGTATATACATAATACATATACACTAAATATTCATTGAATGAAGTTAAGAATATCCTTGATGAACAGAACAATCAAGACAAGATAGGAATTACTTAAAACTGTGTTTGTGGTGCATGGCTAAATCACTGACTTACATTCCTCAACAAATATAAAGACAGATTAATATCCTTTCGTGCCTTTTCATCTTAGTTATCCAACAATCAACTAGCAAAATTATTGCATGATATTTTTTACTTTGGATCTTATGGTTTTACGTTCCATTTGTCAGGGATTACAGCAACAATTATGATACTAAAACTCTAAATTACATACTTGACTGAACATCTTTTAATGATGGTGAGAACTTTTTATTTATTTTGCAAATGAAATTCAGTAACGGGTGCTTGAACATTAGCAGGAAGGAAATGAACGTTGACAATGAGTTTTGATTGATTCGGTTTATACTTTAAATTTTCATTTCACAAGCAGTTCCGCGAACATTTTCAAGAGGATTATGACTCCTTCAATTCAATTTCCTCTATTGGTGTTTACAAAAAATTATTCAAATTCTACTTACATATCGTTTCGTCACTATGTCTATATTTTTCGAATTTGGATCAGGGAATTGCCTCAAACGATAAGGCTCGAATCATTGATGATGAATGCGTTAAATTAAATAAGTCCGGAAAATGCCAAAAATCAGGAATTTTCTGGATAGACTCGGAACTCAAATAGAGTGGTTGAGGTCGTTACCAAGCAAAATTATAGTAGTTTTGTCATAAATTCGTATTAAGAGGGGTCTCTACCGTTCGACGTTCAGTTCGAAACGCGATTCGGGATTTCTCACGATAGAGACCACCGATTTATATGAGGTTTTCACTTGAAGAACTCTTCAAATTGAATAATAGTGAAAACCCCATTTAAATCGGTGGTCTCTATTGTGAGAAATCCCGAATCGCGTTTTGAATCTTGAATCTGATAATGTTTTTTTATTTTCGAAGTAATTTGACCGAGAAAGCTTTTTATTTATTGATTATATTCTGCGAAAAATAACTGATGGGCATTGTTAATCGGGTTTTACTGATATTCAACCAAAGTTCGAAACCAGTTGTGAACCGTCATCTGTAATTCTGAATACTTTTAATGAAATCCTGTTGGAATATTGTACCAGTTCATGACAACACGAAACCTTCAATAGTTTTCATCATGCCAATGTTTCATAATAATGGGAGTTCCACCAAATGGCGAGCGCTCAAGGTGAAAGACAAAGACGATTTCATCTCACGAAGAGAAGCATCCTTCCCTCCAGTTCTTTCGGTATTGTGTCAAGCTGCATTCCATCGGTGCATCTTCGGAACGATTGAAAGTTAAATATCCATCTTTGAAATCACGATGATTACCTCCGATCCTCTGATCAGTGGATTATGGTAGAGATTCCGTTAATTGAGTCAATGAAGATGGTACCTAACTGTTCATAGGAATTATTAATTAAAAATGCTACGCTCTACTAAATTAGATTCTTCTCAGAATTAGTGTTCATTCTCCTTCCTCATCTGGCCACGATCTGTTTGAAATTCCGGATTACAGTAATTTCTTTGGTGTTTTATATCCATCCTTCATTGTTTGACAGGTTCTATGAGTTGGTGGTGGCCATATTGAGGCTGCCAGCCACGGTATAGGATTGATTATATATAGTTGAGCCAATAGCTTGTATTCCACTTCCGTGAAATCAGAAAAGTGTTCTTTTATCTACTCCCATAGAATAATATATCCATTATTCAACTGAATTTGATCTGTAATAGTCTCTATAAATCAATAGTGTGAGGTAATAATAACTCACGCCTATAACTCACTCTAATACAAATAGGAAAAATGTAGCTTACGTAATTAATCGAAAAAGTCGAGTCAATGGGGAACTCTATTTCAGACATCAAGGTAATGTTCTCGCCATCCATTTTTACATTTTCTCAGGTCTGAATATCCAAAAATTGCATTTGGAAAACGTGAATTTTTGACGTTTTCTACGGGATTCGATATCGATTCGATTTTCGACCACAGAAATCGATTTTGACAACTGTTGTCAATTTTGAAAATGCAGATTAATTCGAATTTTACTGAAGAAGTCGAAGATAAAGTATAGCGTTCAATTCGCGGTAATGGTCATAACACACTTGATGAATTACACCCCTCGCCTGACGGCTCGGGCTGCAAAATTCATTTGCGTGTGTTATGACTTACATTACCGCTCATTGAACAATATGCTATTCCTTACTGTAAGGAAATGATATTTCCTTACAGTTGTCAGTGTTCTACATAAGCATATTCGTACTTTTCTCTAGATTTCTTCACCAATAATTCTAATGAAGCAGTAGGTATTCACTGCCTCAACCAGCTCTAGGTTGAGGGGTTCGAGAAATGGAAAATTCATCATCACTTATCATTTCACACTGTTTTGTCTTCGAAAAGACCAGCAATTAAATTAATATTCGTCAAGTTTGACAATTCAGCATCAATACGTGTCCATAGTGACGCAACCAATTCCATTCCGAATTTCAAAGCTCCATTTATTTATGAATGGAATAGTTCGCGATTTTTTCAAAATTTATTAGAATCTGTCGAATTTCAAACGATTTGCGGAAAAATAGTATGTTCACCTCGTAGGAAAAGCCACATTCTTGGACTCTGTGTTGCTAGCAATCTTCACAATCGTCCAGGAATGTAAGGCTTTTCCTACCCGGTAAAAATATACTATTATTCTTATTAATATAAATAAACTGCTTAATTGTATTCTTGTCAGTATTTTGGTTTCAAAGAAAAAAATCAAAAACTGTTTTTCCGGCGCCATCTTCATGGGGCTGTTACTTGGCAGGGGGGACATAAAAAAGAAAAAATTATTTAAAAGAGCAAGTATTAATAAATTTACACTCTGTATTATTGACTCCTTGCCAACATTGGCGGTTTTGGGATCCGGAGAAGTGACTTGTTGTCATCCTCATACACCGGTGCACAAACCATGACCGGAAAAGGGATAGAATGCAGATCCTACGTCATACACGCATGCAGCCGTTCTTGAAACCCGAATACCAAGACCGAGCAAAAGTTTCTTCTGCGTTCAATTCGCATCGACCACCGTAATTGCCGTGTTCCTCAAGAACCAGAACAGAACCTTCCACACAACATCCGAGTAGACGATTGGAGTAAAGGACATGACGAACGCTCTCACCCAGAACCGCCACGATTATAAAATTGTTGAATAATAATTTCAGACAAGCCATGCACTTTCATACACACTTCCAAAGTCATACATTAATATACCGTTGGTCGCGTCTTAGGCACGGTAAAAATGCCTGCTGAATTCTTGCACAACCAGAAATGACCCACTTTTGCCATTGACTCGTTCGGCGGCTCATTGTATGCAAGATAGAGATCTTGATGCAGAGCGGTATCAACTTAATAGGATATCGTTGCTGCGGACGCATATGCACACGTGTAGACCGGAATTCGTAGTTTCTAAATGCGTTACGTCAACGACAACGTTAATTTTACTTATCAGCCCTTAAATTTCAATCAAATACCCGATATCACAAGCATCCGATGTCCTTCTAGTCCCTGGGCCCATAACCTGGAAGCAATCAACCCCGCAGGAATAATACAGCTATTCTGCAGGGCTAAAACGATTGTCATTGCATGGATATATTTGAAATAGAATTATTCATAATCATTGACAGTCTCAGCAGCTCAGCAAATGGAAGTAATTCAATTTGATATCAAAATAGCCAATTTCAATGTTGATGATATATTTCCTGAGAAATAAAAATTCAAGTATGTGGTTTCCATTGGACTTTCCAGAGCTAATATATCATGATTTTGAGCTATCTGAAAAATTATACAGTGACTCATATCAATCGGTCAATCGCATTATTCGATACCACAAAATGAGTTCTTGCTCAATTGGTTTATTACCATTCAATATTGTCTTCGTAATATTAATGATGTTGTCTGAATTCTTTTTAATTATTTTTTTTTTCTTTTCCAGGAATATGTTGATAAGGATAAGGGCGACTATATTAGTCGCCTCTGTTCTACTACTAAGGATAAGTTTAGGAGAAGTAAGTATATTTTTTCTTAATTCTTCCAAAATCAAAAACTTTCCCCCTTCTTTCAATTTTGTTCAAAAAAGTAATTGCATCGAATCGCCAAGTTCTTTGCATGGTTCACTGAGATTTCAACTGACGCTTATGTGATTTGCTCCAACGATTCTTTTGTATAATTAGTTAATAACATTCAATTACTGGAATCAGTTACCAGAAGTTTCAATAAAACATTTTCTTGTATAGCCTCTAGAGAACACAGAAAATGTATAATTAAATATTATTTCTGCTACGAAATATTTGTTTGCGACCACTCACTAATAGTCAATAACAAATTTATGTGAGCACAACACTACTTGGTATTGATTAGCTCGTTAATGTAACCGAAAAAAAAATAGTGCTTTGTTGATAAACTGTTAGAAGATACCTATGAAAATCAAAGTTCTACTTGGATTCATGTAGAAATAAATATAATTGATTGATTATTTTTTTAAATGATTATTTTAAAGTCGTAGAAATTTTTTGTGACGCTCAAAAATTCAATTTTCGTTATAAATAAAGCAAAACTTGAAAAATTTGAAATTCCATGTAGACAGAAAAACACATCAGATATTAATGAGTGATTTAACAGAATTTTGAATATTTGTCACCAATTCGTTTATTGCAGTATGAAGTGACAGTTGCAGAAAGGAATTAATGACATGATCAATTAGAAATGAATCATGGGTTTTAACTTCCCAATTCAAATGTGAAATGTGAATAACTATTATTCTTCAATTATGACTTGAATAAATTCAGAGTTTAAAATTTTTTCTTCAACACAAAGAATCGCACAATAACTTGAAAAACTAGAAGCAGATGAAGTTATAAAATGAGGTCATTTCAAGGTTGTTGATTACCTAGATATCCATTTAATTCAAATAATTTCGAATTGAAAAAATCGTTATAATGAACTTGATGAAAATTCTCGTTGAATCTTTATTCAATTATACATAACCTTCAATAGTTATAATGTAAAATTTCACGTAGATCACAATACATTCAAATCAACTCAGTTCTAAAATTTTTTTTAATGGAAATCACAATCGCTATTCATCATAATAAATGAAAAATGATATTTGTTGAACTTTGCCGTTCTGATATACCTAATTCATTCTTCCGTATATTCTCACTCAGTTGAACAAATTTTGTCTGATATTAACAAAAATTCAAAACAGAAGGGCGACATATCATTCTACTCTATACCTTTATTTATATCATCTTTTATTCTAATTTTTATTTATTGTTTTTGGCGCTTTTCCTTAAATTTTATACTTATCCTTATATTTTCAGACTGTGAATTCAGTATGAGTTTTGAACCTAAATATATATATGAATAAATAAATAATAATATTTTTTCAACTTTCCACAATAGCTGTGTATTTCAATTTCTACTGATTTCTCGGTTGCCACTGTAGAAAGTGGTATATAGGTATCCTTTGAAAGCTCTCTTGATACTGAATCTGAATCCATAAAGAAATTCAAAATATGATTCAAGAAAAGCATTTAAATATAAACATATTTAATTTTTTCTCGAAAATGAATTATGACTTTTGTATTTGTGGACGGATACTGAATTGTTATCAAAAGAGTTTTCCAACGATGTATCACATTCTATATAATAGCCGTTTGAAATATTCAAAAGGAGACACCCTAAATTATTAGTGCTCAAAAGTATTATAGTGAACAATATGACTTGTATTAATTGATTTCATTCTCTTTACAGATTAGTTCAACCAATTTATTCACATGCCCAAATGGTAAGTGGTATCTTCTTCTCATTTGTTTAGTGTTTTCATATCATGCAGATATTGAATATCTTAGAAACTGAGAATCTAATTTCATCAGGATAAAACAGAGCCTATGGCTAAATTAAATTTCAAAAAACCCCAATCAATTCTATATATTTCCTCCTAGTTATAGTGAAGCAATTTTTTTAACTAAAACTTCGTTACGAAATCCTGATGCTCACAGCGCCCATTAAATTTTTTTGATCCAAAATTTTCCTAAAAAAAAGGAATTCCGTTTCAAAATAATAATCATTACTACGGAATAGATATATGTTGAAAATCGCATTCAAAAAATACAGAAAATAATGCAGTTTCTGTTCAAATTTTGTATTTCTGTATCCTGTATCTAGAGATTCAATCAAATCTATGAATAAGAATTTAAAAAAATTATTTTCCAATAATCAGCTTATATAACTTGAGGATACTCAGTTAACTGCCATAATTTCAGCTGCCTGAGTATCTTATGACTCCTACATGTTACTGATCGTAAACAATGGCTGAATAATATAGCCTACTATTCCCAAACAAACTTGGACTTGGACAACAATTCTGAATCCTGTATTATTATTCCACCTAACTGGAATTCATGATTCAGATGCCCAAAGTTTACTTTATACAGTGTTCGCCATTTTACCGTTAATTGTAGGTACTTATAATGAGTATATTTGCCAACTTAACGGTAAAACTTTCAGTAAAGGCTGTGCTAATTATTTTTTACCTTGCATGACACAAATATAAAATTTTTGCCATCACATACGTTGTCATAATTTTAAAGGTCATCTTTAAGAATGCACTATCCTTAAATGACCTTGATCGTTGGAACAATTGCTGAGAAAGGCGTGTCTCATGGTTGGGTCATTGAAATATAAAGTTGTGAATTCTACCATGCATCAATGAATTCAGGAACTCATTTATATGGAAACGACATGGTTCAATTCTGAACCAGGAGGAAAAATATCGACCAACTTCCTTATTCGAATAAATATTGAATGAAACAACTATATCAGTGCCACCTATGGCACCACTGTATTGTTACATCGCTATATAACTTTCCTCAAAAAATTCGTTCAATATATCATAATTATATTTTACCTTGTCATCATTATATATTTCGTATGAGAAGCACACAGATTTGAGAAGTACAAACAGACAAATCTCAGTTTGAGCACAAACCTAAAAAGGAATATGGTATTTGATAAAACAACCTAAGTCTAGAATAAACTAATTTTACAATACAAATCTAGAAAAAAAATATAATAACCATGTCATCCATTCAACAATTCATGGAAAAGTATCTCTCCAACGTGAATAATACAACACGCAAGCAAGAACACTCCCAAATACCTTACTGTACATTTTTATTAATACACATCGCATCAGCTCACCAAGCAGCGTTTAAAGAAACAAGCTCATTAACATTCAATAGCAGCAGCCTGAAGTGATATTCAGTATGATTCATCAATGTGAAACGCTGATACTTCCTAGCAGTGGCGCACCGAGGGGGGGGGCTGTCGGGCTGCAGCCCCCCCCGAGCTCAAAAATAAAGGATTGTTTTCGTCGTTTTCGAGTTTTTTTTGTATGTAAAACCCTGATTACTCTCGAGCAGCCCCCCCCCGAATGAAATTTCTGGGTGCGCCACTGCTTCCTAGTGACATTTTCTGAGCCAAGCTTGTGAAATGCGTTTCAGGGAATGGAAATTCAAATTCTTCGAAGAGGATATCATTTCTGGAAATCATTATTAGTCATTTCAATCGTTTATCTTTGGCCTGTGATGAATTTGTATAGATGCAAAAATATTTCAATAAAAGCTACAAAATAATGCCGCCCATATATGTATTCAATCATTTGTCAAATAGCTGAACGTACTACCTGATATTCAATGCAGAATCCACCCTGAGACAATTAGAAAAACTTTTATCGACCATTCGAAAATTTCCATATAAATATTATTTCCACATTTCATTACTTGATTATAACAAATATATACTAAAGTCAAAATTTATGATATTCACTTAAAAATTAAAATAACATTCCTACAATAAAAATTGATTAAATTGAACTAGAACAAGTCAAGACTATTACCTAAATATCTGGGATTATTGCCCCATGAACTGATTTGGTCTTAGGATTTTATGTCTTCTCGAATAATAATTAAGGCAATACAAATATTTAAAGTGTTTTCCATTGTTTTGATTCTTGCAAAATCATGCATGATTACTTGAAAATTATTTTTGCAACTAGTGGAAAAGTGCAGAAAGAGAGGTAGAAGTATATGCATATTGTGAATTGGGATTTTTATCGCTGCTGTAAGTTTTCAATGGAAAATCTCTGGTTATAAGGTTGCAATAGTCCTCATAAGACATATTAATTATGGAAATTTCTCAACTAATCTCTCATATTCAAGAAATGATCATAAAATGAACTACATACTGAAATTGGTCAATTATGTTAAATCTCAATCGGCACTCAGCACGAAAACATTTCCAAACGAACCAAATAGCCATATTCACTTCCGTTCTTAATATTGCGAGAAATATTATCTAGCCATTTAGGATGGAAATGTAGGTAGAAACACGATCCACTATTTTATACACAATAAATAACTTGTACATAATATTATTATGTAATTGAGGCTGGGCCTATGTTTCGCAATGATTTCTATAAAAATAAAAGCGTACTGATATGTCTTTATAATTTTATTCCAATATCCGAACCTTGAACGAGAACACTCCTAAATATTCCAAGACTTATTAAGTTCATAAATCGATTTAGGTAATCAGAATAATTGAAATTGTAAAGGAACAAGCTATAATAAAAAAATCATTTTTTTAAACAAGCTTTTATAATAACAACACTCATTCGCCATTTTGAAGCCGCCATCTTGAATTCCTCAATTTTGAAAAATCGTAATTTCCTACCCAGAAAACCCCCAGATACCAATTTTGAACAGAATCTGATCATAATTACAAAACTCGTCCGCCATATTGTAGCCGCCATCTTGAATTTTTCAATTTTGACGGAAGAATCATCATTGTCGAACCCAAAAACCCCCAGATACTAATTTTGAATGGAATCGGATGATAATTACAAAACTCATCCGCCATTTTGAAGCCGCCATTTTGTTTTTTTCTATAAAAAATATTTCATGATGCATTGTCACCAGAACTATGTACACCTGCCAAATTTCAAATCAATCGGACGATTAGAAGTGTGTCATATTCAACTTGCAAGATTTGATTACAGACAGACACCGGGACAGGTGAAACTAAATAAAAGCTTGTAAAAAGGATGAAAGTTGTGTTGATTATATGTTACCTATCATTCATTCCAATTCCTTCATGAAAAGATAATGTTTCAATCTATCATTTTGATAATAAAATTATTTGCTAGCGTTGATCGTTCATGATACGATTCATGATTAAATTATAGATCGAACTGAAGATGTTTGACAGTGACACGAAACGTGCGTGGGCTGTCAAAATCAGTGTTGCCAAAAAGAAAATAGTTGAAAAATTACCCGTTATATAGGGTGACTCATTGTTCAAAATAAAGGGTAGTTTGTTATATAAATATTAGGTCGAAAGTTAGGGAGATATCGCGCGTCAAAGATGGCGGAAAAATTATGTTTTTATTTTGTATCTCAAAAACGAAAAGAGATAAAATTATGATATTTTATGGAAGTATTGCAATAATGAAGACACACTTTCTTGATATTTTTTCATATTTTCAAAATGAGTGGATGGGGTTGAAGTAGACCACCCCTATCATTTTTGTTAACTGAATTCGAAGAAAAACTTACGCAACGACTTGGATAAAATTGAATTCCGATAGTCTGATTTGGTTAGTAACTTTTTTATCCTATGTATTTTTCCTGTGAAATGTATCGTTTTGAAATAAGAAAATAAAATGTAAATCAGTTCTAAAATAAATGGCCCTGTCTCGACACGATATGATTTGCATTTAATTTTTTCATTTCAAAACGGTACATTTAACGAAAAAAATACACGAGATGAAAAAGTTTCTAATGAAATCAGGCTATCCTAATTCGATTCTATCCAAGTTGTTGCGTAAGTTTTTCTTTAATTTTCACTTTTCCACCATCTTTGAACCGCGATATCTCCCAAACGTTCGACTTTTGATCCAACATTTATATAACAAACTACCCTTCATTTTGAAGAAGGAATCACCCTTCGAAATATTTTCGATCAATTCAGAAACACCCTGTATAGTACAAATTAACATCGAAAGGCGATATTTAGTTAGGGTCCATAAAAATCAATAATAAGTACGTTGAGCAAATCATAGACTCTGTTAAGAGGAAATTGAATTTGAAATGGAACTTATTTTGCTTTATTTAGAGTTCAAGAAATAAGCAATAGGGACATTGAAATCTCCGTATCAGGGTGAAGTGCGTAAACGAGTAAATTGTTGGAATGAAAGGTCTATTTATGCAGGAGGTTCCAAAGACCTCAGTTCATTTAACTAATCAAGTAGTTATATCAAGGAGCGAAGAGTTTATTTTTGTTTTTTGTCTATTTTATTGTTTGTCAGAGATCATCTAAGTTTACCATTCTCTAGCATTTCTTTGTCATTTTAATTGATCGATATTGATTTTTGTATGTTGATTTTTCTGTTTGTGTCAATTTCCTGATCATTCGAATAAATGGACATTGATATTTACTCAACATTGCTTCATTTGATCATTTGAATTATCGACATTGGAATTTATTTATATCGAACTGAGTTGAAATTGTTATTTCTATTATTTTTATTGACTTCATAGATCATTTTGTTGAATTGAATAATTCGTGAAATATGTTCTATTTTGACATTTTGGGAAATTGTGACAGTTCAGATTCTTGATTTTAATATAGGTATACGAGTCCTTATACCTCACCCTCGGAAGAGAAATTCAAAATTTTATCGAACAGCCTCCAATGTGTTATACACTTAAAGAGTTGAATAAGTTTTCATCAATAATAGTGAAGAAATAATCGAAAATTCACTAATACGACAGGTTCTCAATTCCTTGAATTCCAATATCTCGAACAACTCGATTCTGCAGTTCCTGAATATGAAATATTATCCGTGCAAGTTCGATATCCGTTCATGATTCAGATTCCGCTGAATTATGCTAGACATTCAAGAATTTACCTGCTCAAACTAGGTCGGAGTCAATTTTACCGCTCGTTTTATGGCCTCATTTTCAGTTCGTGAGATATTCGATATTGAAGCGGCCAGAAGGTTTTGATCTTTGAGATCATCATCCAACATTGAATCGCCACAGTGAAACGTTAACCGAACACGGAAAAATTGCGCGCTTGTTCAACCTTATAGGTAGATTCGCATTAATCTATTCAAGAAAACAATTTGAAAAATGTTTGGCAGCTGTCAAAAAAATTCACACCAGCTGTCAAAGAAATCGTCAATGATTCCGGATCTATTGTGGAAATATTGTCATTCTTTTTTCAATAAATAGCTAGACTTTGAAATGCATGGTTCTGTTCAAGCGATATGAAGCTTGAATAGGTAATTCAATTATAAGAGAATCTTCATCATCAATGCATTCTATATTTCGAAACAACTCAGCTTATGGTCAACAAGGCCAACTACGAGGTGCGACTTCCTCCACACCAAAAAAGTATTGTTCTTCTCCAAGTTAAGATGGATAATTGGAAAATAAGCCTCATCTAATGAGTATTAATCATGAACGCATCTCAAAGACTGGGATATGTCGACATAAGATAACTATGTGTGATGAAGCATGTTTATGTAACTTAAACGCATAATTTATGTAATTCCTCATACTCCTTACAATACATGCAACCTATGTGGTTACAATCCTTCGATGTTACGCCTCTCTCTGTCGCGTTGGGTGAAGAATTTCTGCATTCACTGTTGTGTAACCTCAAGAACAAACGCCATTGATTGATCTCTATAATCGGTCCGGAGATTAATTGCTCATTTCCAAGAAGATGAATATGATAATAATTTTATATGTACCTAGATAACGGAAGCCAGTCATTATTTTAGTACGGATATGTTTGTGATTAAATTACCTTTCAGTATAAGAAATTACACAAAAAGAAAATTCCATATAAATAAAGACATTGGGAAGAAAATTAAAAAAAATGACCTTTTCAGCAATAAATCTTCAACACTTCATCGAAAAAAACCTTTCCATTAATTTCGGAAATATTGGAAAAAAACCAAGAGAACTCAACTATCGAATGAATATTTGGGAAGCTGCTTTATGAAATGAGATACCAATTATTGTTTCATTTTATGTTGTTCAAATGAAAATTGTCACATTTATCAATTCGATTTGGAATATTCCAAATTTCGAAATATCGTAATAAAGCAAAGAATATCGCTACTATCTCGTTATCAGATTTTGATATACATTTGTCAGAAATATTATTCTTAGTAAAATGTGTACAGCATAACATGCATTCAATATTCATAAAGAAAACAATATTCTGAGACCATGATATGTTAAGGTCACGTGCATAATCAAGGCCATTTTGCTTTCACATATCAACTTCTTTCACACTTTTTAACTATCACATCTCTCATAGAATAATTACATAACTAATCATTATACATAACAAGAAATAACACAAATGATCATACCTGCACTTCTCAAGAACTTGCTATGCTAATGATTCACAAGGAAAACATAATATTAATTATTGCAGATATGTGCGAAAGATTCATGATATGAAGTTCATACTCGAAGAAATATGTATAAATGGTTTGATCAATGTCATGAGCAAAAACATCGTCCTTGTGTAACTCGACATAATGAGGGAAAAAATTTAGTTTAATTCTGAGTAAAATGTTTTTTATTTAAAATAACGATGATCCCTATATTTTGAGTAAATTAAAAATGTTCTAATGTCTGTTGAATGCTCCAACAAGCATTTTCATCAATTAAGATTCTTCACTCAGCATTTTGAAAAACTACTTCAAATTGTCTGAAAATAAGGACCTATAAAATTTCTCTTTATTTGACCAGTGCTATTTAAATCTAGAAAAGCTCGTAATGTTTCTGTAACTAAAAAACAAACGCCTCCCAAATGGAATTTTAAGAGGTAACGGTAAAAGGTGCTCACATTAAAAGACATTTGCCTTGAATACGGTTTATAATGGTTCAGAGGAATTCACACTTTCTTACGTTTACGGAATACTTAACTGGTATAAAGTATGCCATCAGCTTCATTCTCAATTAGAACACTCACACACGTTGATGCCATTTTTCCTCTATTGATTGTTTCATCATAGTGTGATATATTTCCCAAATATAAAGCTTCTGTCTTGGACACCTCCCCAGGCTCCCCTGACCACTAAGTCACTACTCTGGATATCACAGATAATTTGCGCCCCTCAATATTAACTCTTGTGGCCAAAAGTGAATATGAATAAGATGAATCAAAATTCAAAATTTAGGGAAAATGTTGCAACGTGAAATGTGTCAATATTGCCAGCCTTCTTATATAATAATGAAACTGGCTTTTTTGAATAATCACTTCAATAGTGAATGCTATAAAATTGTTATTTCGAGAGAAAAAGGAAAGACGGTTCATTCATGACAACGTGTCAATGAAGGAGTCATGGTGTGGTATGCAAAAGCAGATCCAAACTTCACACAAACATGATCCTATAAAAATCGCAGCTTTTGACCAGTCTGAATAATGAGCATGTATTATCTTAATCAACACCAACATCTCATGAAAGATATCGCCAAAGTCTGATAAAATATAAAATTTCAAAAAGTATAGTGAGATCATTTTTGGCAGACATTTCTTGACACAGGACCTATTTCCACCCCCCATGTCTTATTTACTCTCGGCATAGTGTTGATAATACACAAATCAAAAACTCTTTTTCTCTTTCTATGAATTGAAATCATGATAAACTAATATCATTATTTGAGCATTATTGAGACCTTCTAGCACTAGAGTCACAAGAATCGTACTGTATTTTATTTACTCTCTTATATTTTGTATATATTATTAATGATGATTCTCTCAGTTTTATTTTAAGTTTCTTCCACTTTGAATTGTTTTTAGTTACTGATTTTAGATAATTTTAATTCGAATTAAAAAAATTTTGTAGGAATATTGAAGGCTCTACTAAACATTCGAGAATGTGGTGATTTCCTCAAACTATATGTTTGTGTGTCTTGAAATGTCATCAAGACTTGTAATTAACATGCTGGAATCATCAAACATTTTTTATTTTTTCGTTACGTTTATCATTTTCATGCCTCCATTTCTTTTTCAGGCTGGGAACTAAGAGGACTACATTGTTACAAATATTTCAACATCAGGCATTCTTGGGAAAAAGCAGCAGATCTCTGTAGAAGGTTGGTTACATTTGATTTAATTTCAATAGATTGGATTCTCACTATTGAAAAATACATGCTTCAAACATTTCAGTCATAATTCTTCAGTTATGATGTCATACGTCTTGGAATACACAAGAATTTGTGAGAGCCAACACAGTATTTATTTTTCATTTAGATTGTGGCTGAGTTTCAATTGAATTTATTAAAAACTATATCAAAGCTGCATTCTGAAAGATGTAACAAGGTTTTCAAGAGCAAAAAAGCCGGAGATTCTCTATAAGGATTGCATTGATATTCATAAAATCAATGTAGCTGATACGTAACGTTACTTCACCTAGAATCTGTAAGAAATGAGGATGCTCCAGGGTATAAAATTCGGTTAGTTCGACGCTCTACTCAACCAACTATTCCTACTGACCTCAGAACGGGTTTACCATATTTGAATATTCGTTTAGAAACCTTGACATTCGTGAAAGATGGTTATTCTTAGATTATACATAAAATTATCGCTAAAATTCTTTTTATTCGCATTATGAATTCTGGTATTTTTCACACCTAAAACATTCAGTCGTTTACAGAACAACATAGAAAAGTATAACCTCATTGTTGCTCGAACAAAACAAAAACGAGGATGTGCCTTATTTTGAGCGCTTTCATCTTCCTAGCGGGTAGATTCGCATTCAAAACTACAACTGTCTGAAATTCCAGGAGAAAAGTGTGGTACTTTAATACAGTCGTTTTTTCCATTTATGAGTTTTCATTCACAGTTTTTATTTTATGTTATGATAGCTGAACGCCTTTACCTTTACCGTCTCACTCGGGTCCACGTAATCATAAACATCTGGTCTGATTTGGCTGGGTGGAATAAATGAGATTTTTATTTCGAATTTATTTTTTGTACGAACCGCATTTACAAACATGCTGAAACGTATTTTCAACATCAATAAGGTTCTAATTGTCCGAATCCAAAAAATTGATTCTGTTTCGATCAGTTCGATATAGCATCCTCTTGCATCATCGAGCTTTATGCATGGATGTAACGCGAAACGTCTACTACCTGAATTGAAAAGTCCACCCACAAATGAGTGAATGTTTCGTACTCTCTGAAATATGTAATAACAGTTATGCAAGTACAGGATATTCTCGTACCATAGACATGCGAAGCTATGGAGCTCCTTCGAAATGAAAGATATTATTCATCTCACGAGAATCTTAATTCAGCAATTGTGGACTGATGCAATCAGATTTATATGTTTAAGTTGTTAAAATGTAACCTTGTTTGAACTTCCTCTGGTTTGATATCCACTAGTCACTACTGCTTTTAGGTTTGCATGGAAACAGTGCAATTTGGGCTAATAGCACTGATGAAATTTGATTTATCCACTACGTCAACTTTCATTCTTACTAACATCCTTACGCACATAGAGAAAGCTACACCAACAAATATAGTTGTTGGTGAAAATCCAGAATCTTCATACAAGCAACTCAGAAAAATTCTGCGTTGACAAGAAGTCAATAAGTCCAAGAATTTTCGAATGGCCCTTTTCTGTATCAAAATTTCATTATTTTCCCAAAAAATTATTCCATATTCGAAGGTTTTTCCAAAATTTGTGAGGTGAATAACTTTGGCTATTTTAATCAAATTGACGATAGGCATATCTATAGTCTACACTATATGAGAGAAAATCTGAGCATATGAATTCATTCTGGATAAAACTATTCTTACACATGTTTAGCATCATAAAGAATCAATCTTTATATCCAAATATGCGAACCGCCATGTTCAATGAAAATCATTATACCTATTATCAAATTATCACTATTACTATCACTATTGATACCTGATTTTCAATTCATGATACCCATAATGTTGCTTTCTATTTCCACCATATTCAAACCATGAGAATTGAGTTTATACATGGTATAATAAACTTGTATTGAAAACCAATATATCACTAAACTTCAACATCATCAATGAGAAAAATTGTAGTTATTTGTCAATCTCAAATGAGCCAAATAAATTAATTAGTATAGGTTTCACTGTTACAAAATCTTGTCCGACCAATTTTTGGTGAGTTTCCCACAGCCAATTCAATCACGGCAATTTGTGAGAAATTCACATGAAGATGAAAGCAGTTTCTTACGACACCTGCTGGAACAATTTTATTGAAGTTCTTCCTTTCGACAGTATGGCTTTTGAGGTGGAGAAGTTATTCATCTTCGCCGATTGAGTCGTGATTGCTTCAGGTGGTTCCAGTGAACAATCGAGACCCACTTTGCATTCGTAACCAAGATTCTCACTGGGATCATAAAGTGAAAAAAGATTCGCTTGAAGGTCTGTCGCAAAATGAATGTGCATTTTAATTCAGTTTCAGCAAAAATACAAAGGCGCATCTTCATGCTCTGACAATCGTCGGAATACTTGGGTAGTAAAATCCCTAGCTTGATATCATAAAATTATGTGGCATTTGTCGAAGTCCAAGGGGAAATTTTGCGACTTGAAAATTTATAACTCATCACAACGAAACATTGATTGAAAGTACAGTTAGTGAAAATACAATAATTAGAATCAAACCTACCTAAAAAAATTCATAAATTCACTCAATAACAAATAACTTGAACTAGGTACTAAAATTTCTTAATAAACATTTTATTCTTTCGCAGATATGGTAGTGATCTCATATCTGTAGAATCTTACGAAGAGAACAATATCACATCATCGATAGCAACTTCCTCAGTGCCAATAGAAAGGAGAAATATAACATCTAACAATTTCTGGCTAGGTCTTGCTTCGTTGGACGATTTAAAGACGAATACACTTGAATCAGCTGCAGGAACATTAGTTTCTCAATACTCAGGTGAGAATTTATTAGATATCTCGAAGATAATGACAGTAAAACCAAAGATTTCAGTGGCATTCAAACTCAATTGGGTTATTTTATTAATTTTTTTTTTCTTATTTTCGTTACCCATTTGTACAGATTTCAACTGCAATGGTGAAATTTTATTGTGAGCATTTAAACAACTTGATTGCTTTCAATATTTCTTCTTATTTATTAGATTAGCGAAAAGTTGGTTAATTCAATCAATCATCATGCATCAAACAAAATAGATGAAATTTTCAGTGATAGAGATACTCTCTCTCCCAGTTTTGTTTATTCTACAAGCAAAACAATCAATAGTTTTCTCTTTTACAAAAATGGAAAAAGTTGAGATTGACATCGTATAATGCACACTGAAAAAAGCTCATTGGCTACAACTGAACGGTTGATGACCGTTTATGTTGATGTGATATGTGGTCTGAACCCGTATGTTTACTTGCTGCTATTGCGGAGTATGGAGGTCAGAGAAATCAAGAGGAAAGTAAGGTCGAATAGACTTTCCTTAGTTCAAAAAACTTCAGTTCAGACGAATGGACATCGAGTCATAAATTTCAGTAAATTCAGAACTTTAGATAATATGGAGTAATCGAACTATGTGGGGAATTTTCAACTATTCGTTTTTTCAACTATATTTTCTGTACTTCTGTTACTCCTCCTATCTCTTTTTGTAGCTGAATATTTTCTCCTGCCGGTTCGTCTTCGTTTGAAACAAATATTTCAGAAATTAATGTCAGAGTCGTAAGGGATAGCAATATTTTCATTCATCTTCAGGTTTCTGGTCGCTCCATCAGCCAGATCCTTCATCTGGAGAATGTGTGGACGTAACACTAACTGGGGAATCCCAATCATGGGAGCTCACCACTTGCGAAAGACTTCTCCCGTTCATGTGCCGTACGAAAGCCTGTCCAGAAGGCTCATTCCATTGCTCGAATGGACGCTGCATCAACGAAAAATTCCGCTGTGATAAACAAGATGATTGTGGGGACTCTTCAGATGAAGTCGACTGTCCTTCAAACTGCAACTTTTACTTCGCCAGCAGTGGGGGAGTGGTTGAGAACCCCGATTATCCTCATAAATATGCACCACTAACTAACTGCAAATGGACATTGGAAGGTCCCCAGGGCCATAATATCTTGTTGCAATTCCAAGAATTCGAAACTGAAAAAACTTTCGATACCGTACAGATATTGGTTGGAGGAAGAACAGAAGATACATCTGTAAATCTAGCTACGCTTTCAGGCAAACAAGATCTAACCAACCACTCATTTGTTTCTGCTTCCAATTTCATGATTATCAAATTCAGTACTGACGCTTCCGTTGAGAGAAAAGGCTTTAGAGCATCCTGGAAGACTGAACCATCCTCATGTGGTGGTGTATTGAGGGCTTCAACTCAATCACAAGTTTTATCATCTCCTGGATATCCGGAGCAGTATCCAGGAGGTTTGGAATGTTTGTATATAATCAGTGCCATACCTGGAAGGATCATATCCTTAGAAATCGAAGATTTGGAGTTGGAGAATAACAAAGATTATGTTTTGGTTAGAGATGGAGATTCACCTAAAAGCAAACCGATAGCAAGATTAACAGGAAGTCTGCAAAATAACCAAAGAGTAATTATTTCAACCGAGAGCAGCTTATATCTCTATTTCAAAACAAGTTTAGGGGATTCCAAGAGGGGTTTCAAACTCAAATACACTCAGGGTAAGTATTAATACTATTCTTCTCTCCAGTGAAATACTTATTACTGTGATTTTTTAGGGTGTAGAGCAACTATCGAATCAACAAACGGAACTGTATCATCGCCTGCTTTTGGTTTGACCGAGTACCCAAGCAATCAAGAATGTCTGTACAGAATTAAGAATCCAGCAGGAGGTCCATTGTCCTTAAATTTCAAGAAATTCGAAGTGGACAAATCTGATTTCGTTCAAGTTTATGATGGTTCTTCCACAACCGGATTGAGATTGCATTCAGGCAACGGGTTTTCTGCTTCTTCCAAACCGAAGATCACACTAACGGCTTCTAGTGGAGAAATGCTTCTGAGATTTGTAACTGATGCTTTACACGACAGTATTGGTTGGGAAGCAACATTTTCAGCAGGTGAGTTCACTTTCATTATGTTACAAGTATGATATATTATCTTGGAATTATTAGTGTAATTTTCAAATTTTTTAGATTGTCCACCTTTACAACCTGGTGCAGGAGCATTGGCTTCAAGCAGAGATACTTCTTTTGGTACAGTAATAACTTTCAACTGTCCAATTGGTCAAGAGTTCGCCACTGGAAGAAACCGAATCACCACCAAATGCTTGCCAGGTGGTAATTGGTCGATAAGCTATATTCCAAAGTGTCAAGAAGTATACTGTGGTCCTGTGCCACAAATTGATAACGGTTTTTCAACCGGATCCACCAATGTTACTTATAGGGGACAAGCCATGTACCAGTGTTATGCTGGATTCGCATTTCCTACAGGCCACCCTATCGAGAAAATTTCCTGTTTGGCTGATGGTAGATGGGAAAAGAAACCAAATTGTCTTGGTGAGTACCACCTCTTCCCATTTCTTGGATGTTTCCTCAACTCCCGATTCAATTTCAGCCTCCCAATGCTCGACATTACCAGAGGTACCACATGCGAATGTTACTCTCCTCAATGGTCTAGGTCGTTCGTATGGAACCATTGTCAGGTATGAATGTGAGTCAGGTTATGTCAGAAGTGGTCCTCCAGTAATCTTATGTATGAGCAATGGCACTTGGTCAGGAGAAGTTCCTACATGTTCAAGTAAGTAAAATCATCAATAGTGATTCTTATGGCTGTTTTTCCTGAAAACTTTTTGAACAAATTTTATCTATTTTCAACAGGAGCAAAGTGTCCAGTATTTCCAGAAATAAAAAATGGATATTTCGTGGATAGCTCTAGGGAATATTTCTTCAATGATGAAGCCAGGGTTCAATGTCATAGGGGATACAAACTGATTGGTAATGGTGCTTTGAGATGTGGTGAAAATCAACTGTTCAACAATCCACCAAAATGTGAAGACATCAACGAATGTATCGCCTCACAATGCGATGCTGTATCCACCGAATGTACGAACAATCCTGGATCTTTCCACTGTAAATGCAAGAAGGGTTTCGTATCCAGAACAGATTGCAGACCTCTCGAATTGGGTTTAATAAATGGTGGTATACCAGATGAGGCAATAAGTGTTTCAAGTACTGAACCTGGATACAACAAGAATGTAATTCTGAATTAAATTAATTGTTCCTCAATCTTATAATTTCATCTTGTAGAATATTCGTCTCAATAATGGGTTCGGATGGTGTGGTAACTCCCAAGAGAGTGGATCAAATTGGGTTCTAATCGATTTGAAAGCACCAACTATAGTGAAAGGCTTCAAAACAATGAGCGTAGATAGATCAGACGACAATTATGCCTTCACCACAGCTATGAGACTTCAATACACAGACGATTTAACAGATTCTTTCAAGGATTACAGGAATCCAGATGGAACAGCTGTTGAGTTCCGAATTTTGGAACCTACCCTTTCAATTTTGAATCTTCCAGTTCCGATTGAAGCCAGATACATCAAATTCAAGATCCAGGACTATGTTCGAGCACCTTGTTTGAAACTGGAAGTCATAGGATGTACAAAACTAGAATGTTTAGATATAAACGAGTGTGCTGTCAACAACGGGGGCTGTGATCAAAAATGTATTAACACTCCGGGAGACTTCAACTGTGCATGTAACATTGGATTTGAACTTTACACTCGTAATGGATCTGCTTCCTATTTCATTGAAAGGTCAGAAAATGGTCTGAGAGATGGTGATACATACCAGGTAGGTCCCAGTATAATTTGGTCTCTTCCTGCATTTCTAAATTAATTGCCGTAGGTGAACAAATCTTGCGTGCCCGTGATGTGTCCAAATCTCAGTCCTCCTGAGAATGGTTTGATTCTTTCCACCCAGAAGTACTACCACTTTGGTGATCTGGTCAGTTTCCAATGTGATTTTGGATATATCATGTCGGGCTCTTCTTCGCTCTTGTGTACTTCAACTGGTGTTTGGAATGGTTCAGTACCAGAGTGCAAATGTAAGTATTTAGCTCAATATCGAATCCAGAATAATTGATCAATTTGTTTTATTCCCATTAAAGATGCTCAGTGTGTTTCGCTCCCTGACGACAAAAATGAAGGTCTTCGTGTTTTGAGGAATGATGATACCAGTGTTCTGGTGCCATTCCGAGAGAACGTTACATTGAGTTGCGATCTCAACGGCAAACAGTTGAGAAAAACTGCCACATCAGCATTCAGACAATGTGTTTACGATCCAAAACCAGTAAGTTTTCATTCTGGTTCCACTCAAACTGAATTCTAGACTTTTAATTTCGAATTTTAGGGTCTACCGGACTATTGGCTAAGCGGAACTCTTCCATCTTGTCCAAGAGCTGATTGCGGTGTTCCACAACCATCGCCAGGAGCAGAATATGGCAGATATATGGATACCAAATACCAATCGTCCTTCTATTTTGGTTGCCAAAATACTTTCAAATTGGCTGGGCAAAGTAGTAAACATGATAACATCGTAAGATGTCAAGCGAACTCAGTATGGGATTTCGGAGATCTTAGGTGTGAAGGTCCAGTTTGTCAAGATCCTGGAAGGCCAAGTGATGGATACCAAATTGCAAGAAGCTACGAACAAGGTTCAGAAGTATCTTTCGCTTGTAACAAACCAGGTTACATTCTAATAAATCCAAGACCAATTACTTGTGTCCGGGATCCAGAATGTAAAGTTGTCAAACCTCTTGGACTTGCTTCTGGAAAGATACCTGATTCTGCCATCAATGCAACAAGTGAAAGACCGAATTATGAGGCTAGAAACATAAGGTTGAACTCTGTAACGGGATGGTGTGGTAAACAAGAAGCTTTCACTTATGTGAGCGTTGATTTAGGAAAAGTATATCGTGTCAAAGCCATCTTGGTGAAGGGTGTGGTGACAAATGATATTGTGGGACGACCAACTGAAATAAGATTCTTCTACAAACAAGCTAGCAGTGAAAACTATGTTGTTTACTTCCCTAACTTCAATTTAACGATGAGGGATCCTGGAAATTACGGAGAACTTGCTATGATTTCTCTGCCGAAATATGTTCAAGCTAGATTTGTTATCCTTGGTATTGTGAGCTATATGGACAATGCCTGTTTGAAATTCGAACTGATGGGTTGTGATGAAGCAGAAGAGGAACCTCTGCTTGGTTACAACTACGGATATTCACCATGTGTTGGTAAGAATGATAAACATTGACACAAGAGGCACGCGTTATATCAATATCCCTTACAGATAACGAGACTCCTGTTTTCCAAAATTGTCCACAACAACCGATTGTAGTCCAAAAAGATGCCAATGGTGGTCTTCTTCCCATCAATTTCACTGAACCAACAGCCGTAGATAATTCTGGAAGCATTGCACGATTGGAAGTCAAGCCTCAAAACTTCAAAACGCCAATGTATGTCTTTGAGGACATGGTTGCTAAGTACGTTGCTTTCGATTATGACGGAAATGTTGCTATTTGTGAAATAAACATCACTGTACCAGGTAAGAAGATATAATTTTGGAGTATTCATATCAGCAGTTGTTATAGTTATAGTTATAGTGAAAAGGGGTTACAGTTCACTGCGAACTTAAGGTCTATTGTGCCCCCTATCATAGCTGTTAGCATCGCGCCTCCTACAGCTCGCCCTCCAGTTCCAGAGATTTGATGAAATCCATTATCTGGGATGGCTTCAAGGAGGATAACTCCCCACTTCTACAAGTTTCTTGTCCAAAGCACTCTTTCCTTCGGCTTGCAATGGCATAGCATTCCGTAACCAGGTGAATAGGAGTTTCTTTCTCCTCCCCACAGTTCCGGAGGAACTTTTTGGAATGATCCATCCCTGGGAGATTCCGCCAGAGTTTTTCTCTTTCGGTTCTCTCCTTCAGCATAAACTCCTTCTTATAGGTGCATTTTCCTATACCACAGAAGGGTTCTGGGCCAGTGAGTGGCGTTTGTGCGCTCTTTCTGGCCAGTGTATTGGCCTCTTCGTTTCCTACGATTCCCGAATGACCGGGAACCCAGATTAAAAAGACCTTATTCTTCTTGCCTACCTCATTGAGTTTGTTTTGGCACTCCCCAATCAGGTTTGTGTCAATGACGTAGGAGCTCAGTGCTTTAATAGCAGCTTGACTATCTGTATGAATAGCTATATCGCACTTCTGATAGTGTCTTTCTAGATGTATATCTAGACATCTTCCGATTGCGAGTATTTCCGTTTGAAGGACACTTGTACAGGAGCCTACCGATAGTGCACACTTGGTACTTGACCCGTTAATCCCAGCGCCAGCTCCTGTAGCGGTTTTGCAACTATCTGTATACCATTTTATTGTATTTTCTTTGAGATTATAGTTGGTGTATTTCCTTTCCCAATCCTCTCTTTTGCTTAGCAATGTACTGAATTTTTTTTCTCAGAGCTTACTTTCTTGATCATTACATCACTAGGAAGGTTTTCAGATGAGGTGTAGTCATTTAGAGAGGACCAAGCTCTCTGAAACCTGACTCTCTCATTGTCTGCTCCTTCTCTAGATACTCTCAGGATGGCCTCATGGGCTACCCAGGCTACCCTATCAATCACTAGATGTAGAGGTGTGAGGTCTGTGATGATCTCAAGTTGTTATGGAGTTTTAGTTTTCGAAATATTTTTTTTTGAATTGACTCTTAAATTTTTTTCGATATCTGCAGATAATACACCACCTCTACTAAGTTGTCCACAAAGTTACGTCATTGAACTGGTTGATAAACAAGACAGCTATATCATCAATTTCAACGAAACTAGGAGAAGAATCAATACCACAGATGCTTCTGGGGAAGTGAACATTGCATTCATCCCAGAGAAAGCTGTGATTCCGATTGGATCTTTTGAAAATGTTACGGTAGTTGCTACAGACAAATATGGAAACAAAGCATCTTGTCATTTCCAGGTAATAACGAGAAATTCATTGATTTACCCGTATTTCTAACAACAACTTTCTAATAGGTTTCAGTGCAAGCCACACCTTGTGTAGATTGGGAGCTTGGTCCTCCATCTAATGGAGCTTTGAACTGCATACCTGGAGACAGAGGATTAGAATGTGTGGCCACATGTAATCCTGGATACAGGTTCACTGATGGAGAACCAATCAAAACATTCTCTTGTAGTTCGAGGAAACCTTGGACACCAACATCCGTTGTACCTGACTGTGTCTCTGAAGGTAGTTAAAAACTGCACGCATTCAACATCTCTTATATCGTATATCTTCGCAGATACCCAACAAGCTGACTATCATGTTACCGCTACCATCTCATACAGAGCAAACGGTGCTGTTGCAACATCCTGTTTGAGCCAGTACACCGATGTAGTATCCCAATATTACTCAAATTTAAACACCATCCTATCACAAAGATGTTCAGCAGTAAACGTCGACATGAACGTTTCATTCATCCAAGCAATTCCCATGTTGATCGAAGAAAATGTTCTCAACATCGATTATGTCCTGAACGTTGTGCCGGTTATTCGACAGCCACAACTTTACGATTTGTGTGGAAGTACTTTGAATTTGGTGTTCGATTTGTCTGTTCCATATGCGAGCGCTGTGATAGATCCACTGTTGAATGTTGCTGCTATCGGCAATCAGTGTCCACCATTGAAGGGTTTGAAGTCCAGCATAACCAGAGGATTCACTTGCAGCGTTGGTGAAGTTCTTAATATGGATACAAATAATGTACCAAGATGCTGTAAGTGAAAATTGAAAATTCTAGTTCGAGGACTTAAGCTTTACTTCTATTTTAGTGCACTGTCCTGCTGGAACATTTGCTGGCGAAAAACAGAAGGAATGTACCTATTGTCCTCGTGGCTTCTACCAGAATTCAGATCGACAAGGATCTTGTAATAGATGTCCACAAGGAACATACACCAAAGAAGAAGGATCCAAGAGTATCAACGACTGCATTCCAGTTTGTGGTTATGGTACTTACTCACCAACAGGTTTGGTACCTTGCTTGGAGTGCCCAAGAAATAGTTTCACTGGTGAACCACCAATAGAAGGTTTCAAGGACTGCCAAGCTTGTCCTGCGAATACTTTCACTTTCCAACCTGCAGCGTATCACAAAGATAAATGTAGACCTAAATGTGCGCCTGGTACCTATTCACAAACTGGTTTGGCACCATGTTCTCCTTGTCCCAGAGATTTCTACCAAGCTCTGTCAGGCCAAAATACTTGTAATGAATGTCCAACTAACATGAAAACAGAAGGTAATATAGCAAAAATTGGTTCAAATTCAGAAATCACGAATAATTATTCTTTAGGTGTAGCATCTACAGGAAGAGATCAGTGTCACTCGGTGCAATGTCAAGAAAACTCTTGCCAACATGGAGGTCTTTGCGTACCTATGGGACATACAGTGCAATGTTACTGTCCTGCTGGATTCTCGGGAAGGCGATGTGAAGTAGACATCGACGAATGTTCATCTCAACCCTGCTACAATGGCGCCACGTGTATTGATTTACCACAAGGGTACAGATGTCAATGTGCTCCAGGATACCATGGAATTAACTGTCAAGAAGAGAAGTCTGACTGTAGCAATGATACTTGTCCTGCTAGGGCTATGTGTAAAGATGAGCCTGGGTACAATAACTACACGTGCCTTTGCAGATCTGGTTATACTGGACAAGATTGTGACGTGACTGTAAGATATTGGAAACTTTCGTAAGAAATATTGAAATTCATTGTGCATTTTCCTCAGATTGACCCATGTTCTGCTAATGGAAACCCTTGCAATAACGGAGCAACTTGTGTAGCCCTTCAACAAGGACGGTTTATGTGTGAATGTTTACCAGGCTGGGAAGGACAAACTTGTGACATCAATATCGATGACTGCGCTGAGAAACCATGTCTCCTTGGCGCCAACTGTACAGACTTGGTTGACGATTTCAGTTGTTCTTGTCCTGCTGGGTTTACTGGAAAACGATGCCAAGAAAAAATTGATTTATGCTCCAGAAACCCATGCAAAAATGGTGTTTGTGCCGATAAACTCTTCTTTTATCAATGTGTTTGTGATCCAGGATGGACAGGTAAGAGAAGTTTCATCAATTTGTTCTGTAATATGAATTGGGTATCAATTCAACAATTTGAAATTTTTAGGTGAAAACTGCGATTCGAATATAAACGACTGTGCTGATAATCCTTGTGAGAACGACGGACAATGTATCGACGGCATCGACGACTTTACATGCTCTTGCGAACCAGGATATACAGGCAAGAAATGCCAGCATACCATCGATTTCTGCTCATCGGAACCATGCCAAAATGGTGCCACTTGTACAGACTTGGTTGATTCATTCTCCTGTAAGTGCCGGCCAGGATTCGTTGGTCTGCAGTGTGAAGCTGAAATTGATGAATGTTTGAGTGATCCTTGCAATCCTGTAGGAACTGATAAGTGTATTGATTTGGATAATAAATTCGTATGCATGTGTAGAGAAGGATTCTCTGGAACATATTGCGAGGTGAGTTGAAGAACTCCTAGCCAATCTTTCGGTTTGTGAAAAATGTAGAAATATATCGGTCAATTCTTTCAGCAAAATATTGATGATTGTGAATCTGAGCCTTGTCTGAATGGGGGAACCTGTAGAGATGAAACTGGTGCTTATAGATGTTTGTGTCCACCAGGATGGACTGGTGTTAACTGCGAGACAGACATTGGTAGTTGCCAATCTAAACCATGCCAAAATGATGCAGCTTGTATAAATCTATTCCAGGACTTCTTCTGTGTGTAAGTAGACACTTTTATATTCGTTTCATATTAAGTCTGATTTGGGTTAATCCAAGTTTTTCATATTTCTTCTATTTATCTCCATCAAGCTGAAGGACCTGTCACAGTTATCAGTGTATCCATTGTAGGTGTGATCAAAGTTCATCTAATTTTTTTCAGATGTCCATCTGGTACTGACGGTAAACAATGTGAGACTGCACCCGAAAGATGCATCGGAAATCCATGTATGCATGGAGGACGATGCCAAGATTTCGGTTCTGGTTTGAACTGCTCTTGTTCAGATAACTATTCAGGAATAGGTTGCCAATACGAATATGACGCGTGTCAAGACAATGCCTGCCAAAACGGAGCAACCTGTGTCAATGACCAATTTGGTTTCAAATGCACGTGCCCACCTGGTTACACTGGAACTTATTGCGAAGAGAATATCAACGATTGTAAGGAAAACTCGTGCCCTCCAAGTGCTACATGCATCGATCTCACTGAAAAATTCTACTGTAAATGCCCGTTCAATCTGACTGGCGAAGACTGTAGAAAAAGTGAGTTAACTTTTTTATACATTCAAGAATTTTCAATAATATTCTCTCCTATTCTTTCAGCTATTTCTGTTGACTATGATCTCTACTTCAGTGATGAAACAAGAAGTTCTGCTTCACAAGTTGTACCATTTGAAACAGGTTCGAAATCAAGTCTCACAATCGCTATGTGGGTGCAATTCACTCAGAAAGACGAGAGTGGTATT
The DNA here is from genome assembly GCA_910592335.1 of Adalia bipunctata. Lineage (NCBI taxonomy): Eukaryota > Metazoa > Arthropoda > Insecta > Coleoptera > Coccinellidae > Adalia > Adalia bipunctata. The sequence goes on along the minus strand of OU342955.1, from coordinate 5,626,737 downwards.
TTCTTCACCCTATATAGCGTTAGGTAAAATATACTGAATACATTTAAAAAGAACTCAAAATAATGCTAACTACCATTGCAGCTCGAAGAACATCCCTGATAACAGAAGAGCCATCATCCAAGCACATGCAAATGGTGTTCAAGTATCACTATTCCCAGATATCCAAGATGTGTACCTTAGTTACAGAGATTATACCACAGTTAACGATGCTCAGTGGCATCATATTGCTATCGTATGGGATGGTGAAAATGGAGGAGAATTGAAATTAATCACAGAAGGTTTGATTGCAAGTAGGGTTGAAGGATACGCTGCCGGAAGAACATTGCCAGAATAGTAAGTGAAAATGAACAACTTGGGCCTTGGCCCATTTAATGATTACGTGCTTTGACTGAACTATCACATAAATGCTTCAAATTTGCAGTGCATGGGTCACATTAGGTAAACCACAGTCCGGAAACCCTAAGGCTTATACAGAAACAGGATTCCAAGGCCATTTAACTAAGGTTCAAATGTGGGGAAGAGCTCTGGACGTCACCAATGAAATTCAGAAACAAGTCAGAGACTGCCGAACTGAACCTGTCTTATACGGAGGCTTGATATTGACATGGGCTGGATATGAAGAAACAGTTGGAGGTGTAGAAAGAATCGTGCCATCTCACTGCGGCCAAAGAAACTGCCCTGCAGGTTATAGTGGTCCGAAATGTCAACAGCTCAAAGTAGATAAGAGTCCCCCGAAAGTTGAATATTGTCCAGGGGATCTTTGGATCATAACGAAGAATGGATCTGCAATGGTATCATGGGATGAGCCTCACTTCAACGATAACGTTGGTGTTGTTAAAATTGTTGAGAAGAATGGACACACCCCTGGTCAAACACTACTGTGGGGAACCTACGAAATAGCGTATGTGGCTTTCGATGCAGCTGGAAATACAGCTTCCTGTTCTTTCAAAGTTTCAGTACTTTGTGAGTATTCTCAACACCAATGAATAATTCTTCATTTAACGCAATTATTCTCTTGCAGCTGAATTCTGCCCAGAATTACCTGACCCACTAGGTGGTATACAAACATGTAAGGACTGGGGAGCTGGTGGTCAGTTCAAGGTTTGCGAAATCGCCTGCAATGCTGGTCTTAGGTTCTCACAAGAAATACCCAAATTCTATACCTGTGGGGCTGAAGGATTCTGGAGACCAACTACAGATCCAAAACTGCCAATGTTCTATCCTGCTTGTTCACGTGAGTCTTATTGCTTTAAAATCTATATTATTCTTGTCTGATTCTTGCATGAAAATTTCAATTTCAATTTACATCCATAGCGTCCAAACCTGCCCAGAGAGTCTTCAAAATTTCCATGCTGTTCCCAACTTCAGTCCTCTGTAACGAAGCTGGACAAGGTGTTTTACGTCAAAGGATCAGAAATGCTGTGAACACTTTGAACAGGGATTGGAACTTCTGCTCGTTCTCAGTGGATGGATCCAGGGAGTGCAAGGAGTTGGACATCGATGTCAAATGTGATCATAAGGAGAGTAGGAAAACTAGGGCAGCACCAAACGATGAAGACGAAGCTGGTTCTTACGACATTGATGTTTCGGTACCAGTTAAACGGTAAGTTTCTCATGAAATTGTATGTTATGAATTCACATTCTTCATTTCGAATGGTATTGTCTTATTCCTTTGAATGCTGTAGGTAGATGAAAACTTTTGGAGAACGAAAATTATTCGACGAAATAATCGCAAATAAGCTGTATTTGAAAATACATATAATATTCATACAGACACTATTGACTGGCGGATATAGTTTTGAATCGAAACCATTCAGAAATATCAATATCTGTGTTCCTTGTTAAGATACAAGGAATTTTTCTCTTATTCTTAGAGATCATTCCAATTCTCAAACATTCAACTCATTCTTGAAAACCTGTATGAATATGATATTTCTTCACTTATTAGTTATTGAGGATAATGTTGAATGCAGTAATATTCGGGTAACTTCATAACTTTTTTCTTTTATTGAATGTAGTAAGATAAGTTTGCGTAGAATTATCGATGTAGATGTAGAGCATGTTTGTGTGTTATTGTAGACAATCTCGCCAAGGACGTCAGTCTTCCAGTGACACCTATGATATCGAAATATCATTCCCAGCAATAAAGTAAGCACTCTCATAATCTTCGCATGCACTTTACCTTCATATTGAATAAATTCCAAACGCAGTATGAAAAATCGATGAATCAGACAGAGAGCAGTAATACCAATGAGTTTCAAAATATTGCGCCAGTCTTTTTTTTATTTACAATGAGAAGTAACTGCCCTTTGTATGTTTCACTGAAAAGTCCACTCTATGTTTTGAATTTATCCAACCAGTAGAAATCCCAATAACAGCATCACTCACATAGTATTAACATTGCCCCTGAGTCTAAACGTTATTGTAAAACCTTTTTAGTAAGTAGATTTTTCAGTATTCATAGATAGTTCACTGATAAACTATTCACGTGAACAAACCATCACTTACTAACGAATAATACCCATAGCCCACAGTGTTTGGGCTTGCAGGTCACTGCGACCTCAATGTCAATTGTTTCAGCCAAATCAAGTAACTTTTAAGATCTCGTAGTACTGAAGTACTTTTTGGCATGATCAAGACAAGAAATATTCCACCAATATGTTTTTCACTCCTCATGCTCGTGAAACTCTTTCTTGATGGTGCATTACCTCACACCAAATAGATGTTCTGGGCCGATAAAGGGTGCTTCTGCTGCTTTCCTGGATGAGTATTGGCCTTCTCATTTCCTTTGATTCCCCAGTGACTATAATCGAATTCAAGCGAATGACCAGTAAAGACCGCGGTCATTGTCTTTTCTTGTCTAACCCGCTTATCACATATCTTTCATCGCACTCGATTTGACCAGTTGGTGATGACCAGGTCAATCGCTTGAATTCGATTTAAGAAATCAAAGTAAAAAGACCCAGTTTTTCCATATAATCTTTGAACTGGTGAGAGCTCACTGCTTTGTTAACATCTTGACTGTCAGAATGAACTTCTATCTCAGATCTCTCATAGTTTTTTCTTAGGCTCATCTGCAGGCAGCTTTCAATTGCAAGGAATTCTGCCTGAAAGACGTTCACCAAGAGCCTTACGATAATAAGTTTTTTTTGCCAGGCCCTAATACGCCTGTGCCTGTTCCTGTTGTGGTTTTTGAACCATATGTGTACCATTTGATGGCATTTCTTTTGAAAATCTTGGTACTGGAGTTTTTTTCCACTTTGTCTTCATGAACAATATCGTAGTCAATCTTTTTCCAATTCTCATTCTTCCTGTCATATCATTACGGATCATTTTATCACCACCCAAAAAGGCTGATCAACTTTTCTCGAATGGAGAGAATGATAAGCCAAATAGGACCAGCCAATGATGAACTCCCTTGTAAATATCCCCTTTCATTTCATCAACAATTACATCGGTTAATATGTAATCTTAATTTTTCAGTGATCCAGTAGTCAATTCCAACGAAAGATCAACGGTAAAGGAACTTCTCGAAAAACTAATTCTAGAACAAGATCAGTTCGATGTGAGAGAAATATTGCCAAATACAGTGCCGGACCCTGCTTCTCTATCTCTTGAATCTGACTACGCCTGTCCTCCAGGACAAGTCGTTATGGCACCAGATTGCGGTAATTTACTACTCGTAACTCTTCTGCTTGCGAATGCTCATGAATCTCTTTCTTTTCAGTCCCTTGTGCTCTTGGTACATACTACAACAAGAGTACCCAAAAGTGTATACCATGCTCTCAAGGAACCTACCAGAGTGAAACTGGCCAAATGCAGTGCACGCAGTGTCCAGTTATTGCAGGCAGACCTGGCGTTACTGTTGGCATCGGCGCAAGAAGTGCATCTGATTGTAAAGGTAATGAAAACTTATTATTCTTCGTCAAGAATATTTCGAAATCCAGTACCACACCACTCGTAACCTGAACACTCCTTAATTAATTAATCATTCGTTTTCTCAGAGCGTTGTCCAGCTGGAAAATTCTATGACCATGAAGCAGGACTCTGCAGAAGTTGCGGCCACGGTTTCTACCAACCAAAAGAAGGATCTTTCTCCTGTGAGATCTGTGGGCTTGGTAAAACCACAAGGACAACAGAAGCTGTATCTATCAAGGAGTGTCGAGACGAGTGTGAAGGTGGAAAACAGTTATCTGTTGACGGTAAATGTGAAGCTTGTCCTGAAGGCACATACAGAAGTCATGGAATTCAAGCAGCATGTCAGGTAGATCATTCAGTCAATGAGACTCAACGTGTTTTTGTTTGGATGGAGTTATTTACTATTTAATATTCAACAGGCATGTCCTCTTGGAAGAACGACACCTAAATCTGGAGCTTCAACAGTTGAAGAATGTTCAATACCTGTGTGTTCACCTGGTACTTATCTGAACAGCACTTTGAATAATTGTATCGAGTGTAGGAAAGGCTTCTATCAATCGAAACCTCAACAAACTTCTTGCATCTCTTGTCCACCAAATACCAGTACTGATGGTCCAGCTGCAGTAAGTATCCAACGAATTCGATCTATATTTCGCAAAAATTTGCGTGCCTCCTTCAAAACAGTTTTTTTCAGACCAGCAGAGAAGAATGTTCGAACCCATGTGTGTCAGGAAGGCCCGATATGAACTGTGATCCAAATGCCTTCTGCCTTTTGGTAGGAGATGTGTTCAAGTGTGAGTGCAAACCTGGATTCAACGGAACAGGAGAAGTTTGTACAAGTGAGTGGAATACCATAACATGAATTCTTCCTGCATTCATCAATTAAATTAATTTGAATTACGTTGTCCATTCAGATGTATGTGATGGCTATTGTCTGAACGAGGGTAACTGCATCAAAGATGTCAGAGGTCAGCCCACCTGCAGATGTATCGGAAGCTTCACTGGAAGGCACTGTGCGGAGAAAAGTGAATTCACTTACATTGCTGGAGGCATCACTGCATCTGTCGTTCTTATTATTTTCATCGTACTCCTCATATGGATGATTTGCGCAAGGTAAGCATGGCAATTCTACAGGGTCCTGCGATAGCGCTTTCTTCTTCCATAGCTGCCGAACCAGACATCTCAGAGATTTCGTTGGAAAGTAGAGCTCTTGTACCTTCATTTCTGCATCTCAGGAAATTATTTTCTGATATACAGGGTGTCCCTGATGAATGTTATTCAACAAATGGATGCTTTTTTTAATGGATCACCCCATATATTTTCACATATTTTCAATGACCTTCATTACCTCTCTCATGACGCGAAATCTTAGGGACATTTTTCCAACAGTTCAGATCTTATTCGAAGAAAACTGCAAAAAGGTTAGGGAAAAGCAGTTCAGTAAAAGTCTTCTGACGATTTCCAGGAGCGATAGTAACATTAATTTGAACCAAAAAGTTTTTTAACTGAAGGATTTGCCTTGACATGGTTCCTAAACGATCAACCTGTCGTATACAGGGTGTCCGTTATTAAGGTCCAAATATGGAGAACTTGAAATTATTATTTCTCGATTTTTTCAAATAGAACACCCTGTATTTTTTTCCACAATAATGTAGACAATTGAATACCTTACATTTTCTCAGAAGTAACCTCAGGATTATTTTAGCTCCCGCATCTAGCAGACACGAGAAATGATATCGCAAATGAAAATTTTATTCAAATAATAACATAATAAAATTTAACGGACATTCAAAAGAGGTTAAACAATGAAATAAAACTAAATGAATAATTACTGACAAACTTCAAAACCTTCCCAGAATCATACTTCCTGAGCATCATCATAAAAATGATATTTTTTTCCGTACAAGCAATACATATTGATCACGTATTCAACCTATTAAATCAGGTTTTATCGGTTTTTCAAAAAAAATATTGGTCAAGTTATTGCTACTTAGAGCTCAAAGATACTTTCGAATACAGTGAATCAGTATGAAGTTTTGGAAGAAATAGAATGGTTGATATGATTTTCATGTTAGGGCAGTGCCACAGAACCTGTTTTTTAAGGAAGTCGAACTCATGCCCAATACCCCGATAGGAAACAAAAATTCATACTGATTTACTGTATTCGAAAGTATCTTTGAGCTCTAGTAGCAATAACTTGATCAATATTTTTTTTTGGAAAGCCGATAAAAACTGATATAATTGGTTGAATACGTGATCAATATGAATTGCTTGTACGAAAAAGAAATATCATTTTTATGATGATGCTCAGGAAATATGATTCTGGGAAGTTTTTGAACCTTGTCAATAATTATTCATTTAGTTTTATTTCATTGTTTGACCTCTTCTTAATGTCCTTTAGTTTTATTTTAAGTTATTATTTGAATAAAATTTTCATTTGCGATATCATTTTTCGTGTCTGCTGGATGCGGGGGTTAAAATAATCCTAAGGTTACTTTTGAGAAAATGTAAGGTATTCAATTGTCTACATTATTGTGGAAAAAATACAGGGTGTTCTATTTGAAAAAATCGAGAAATAATAATTTTAAGTTCTTCATATTTGGACCTTAATTACGGACATCCTGTAGATGACAGATTGATCGTTTAGGGACCATGTCAAGACGAATCCTTCAATTAAAAAACTTTTAATTCAAATTCATGTTACTATCGGTTCTGGAAATCGTCAGAAGATTTTTACTGAACTGCTTTTCCCTTACCTTTTTGCAGTTTTCTTCGAATAAGATCTGAACTGTTGGAAAAATGTCCCTAAGATTTTGCGTCATGAAAGACGTAATGAAGGTCATTGAAAATATGTGAAAATATATGGGGTGATCCATTAAAAATCATCCATTTGTTGAATAAAATTTATCGGGGACACCCTGTATATCAGGAAATAATTTCCTGAGATGCAGAAATGAAGGTACAAAAGGTCTACTTTCCAACGAAATCTCTGAGATGTCTGGTTCGGCAGCTATGGAAGAAGAACGCACTATTGTAGGACCCTGTATATAAAATAATAAAAATAATGAAACAATGGTTTATTATTATTCATATAAACTCAGAAAAGATCTTTAGGAAGAAAAAAGGCTACAACACCTTGGCTCTTGTAAGTAAGTAAGTGTGGATGTAGTCCCCAGAAAGGTGATAAAGTTCATTGGGACACTATTGCCTTACTGGTAAACTACGAGGAGATGCACAATAGATCTTTAAGTCAAAGTGCATGCGAGGTCGAATGATCTTCCGCCTCTCCTCTAATCTAATTTAAAAGTCCATTTGCAGTATCAACTTTGAGGTATCAAGTGTGGATAAAAATCAAATCAAATAATTTTTCAGAGCTAATCGCAGAAAGGAACCGAAGAAACTCCTCACTCCAGCCACAGATACCAACGGTTCCCAAGTGAACTTCTACTACGGAGCTCCTACACCTTATGCAGAAAGCATTGCACCTAGTCATCACTCAACATACGCACATTACTACGACGACGAAGAAGACGGCTGGGAAATGCCCAACTTCTACAACGAAACCTACTTGAAAGAAAACCTGCACAACGGAGCCAATGGCAAAATGAACAGCCTGGCGAGGTCAAACGCCAGCATTTACGGCACTAAAGACGAACTTTACGACAGGCTAAAACGGCACGCATACCCAGGTAAAAAAGGTAATGACGACGACGATTGAACCAGAAGACCATACAGTAATTGACTCTCGACCCATCTCATTCTGTTACTCACCAATAAATCTGTGTTCCACCCAGTGAAAAACCCCTCAACTCTCAACTTACTAGTTAATAATACTAATCACAGTTTGTAACAGTCATACTGATCTATTTCGACTGAATCAAAAGAAGAAGTACTAACAAACTAACTTTTTCAGATAAGAGTGACAGTGACAGTGAGAGTCAATAATTTAGTCTGGTCAAGAATGTGTAACCTTGTTGCTCAAGTAGCATACGATGAGAATCTAGTGAGTTTAAAATTTGTAATAAAAGACTCTTTGAAAAGTGTATAAAGTATCGCTTATTGGTAGCTTTACCAAGGAGTGATACGTTTTATTGTTAGTTTACTCAAATTGATTAACATCACCTGAAATCTACGTTCAGATGAAGATTTTCGAAGGATTTCAAGGCCGCGAATTAATCTTCACTTGAACGATATGGTTTTATAGCATATGGTTTCTCCAATGCAATACTGCCTTCTGTAATATTTCTTCGATTGTATTAAATTTATTGAAAATATTGTAAATTATAAAACAATGAAGTGGAAAAGTGGTGTCGATAAATTTCACCATATTTTGTCTTCTAATATTCATTATTTATTTTTTTTTTCATAACTTACCTCACCATATAATGTATAGGACATTTTATTCCAACCTAACAGAAAAGTTTTGATACACATCACATAAAGACTCGAATAGTCGTTTATTGAATTATAGGAAATATTGTACTGAATAAACGTTACTTATATCAAATATTATTGTAAAACATCACTGTATATTTTTAGTATTTGTTGAATTAGAATGTTTTACTTTTTTATTGACCATGTAATTTTAAGGAGTACGAATGTGAATTGATGTACGAGAAAGTTGTTTTTTATATTGTTAGGTATGACTGCATATAAATATAATATTTTACAGTACAATTTTTTCTTTTTTATATCCCTTTTGTTCGATTTTTAATTGAATCTATTTAGTCGCGGGGATTGAAGGAAAATGGCGTAACAAATGAAGAGGCAGAGGCGGATTAGCCATTAGGCAGAGTAGGCGACTGCCTAGGGGCCCCGCATCAGCTAGGGGCCCCGCGTGACCTGCGTGCCCCGTGAACGAAAAAAATTGAATTGAAAAGGGGCCCCATAAATTGCACTGCCTAGGGGCCTCCCACATGGTTAATCCGCCCCTGTGAAGAGGAATCGTTCATTTCAAGGTCACTGATTCGAGTATTTCAGAAAGAGGTTATGAGAAGACTTGAGTCTAAATTTACTTCTCCACACAGTCCATATCATTTTATTGAGTTTTTGAGGGTTAACAATGCTTTTATGCACTTCTCAGTACTGAATTCTGAATGCCCATAAAAAATACTACAAATTTGTCCACTTAAACGTTTTTGTACGTCCAATATTAACCGAGATAGCTATTGAGTAAAATAAAGGGTGAGTCTTTGACTTGTACATATCTTTTAACTGAAGATTCTTGAGGTCAAAAGAAACCTTTTTTCATTTTCCATTTTTCCGAATTCGGCTCTCATAAAAAGATATAGCCATTTAAAAAAAATTGGGCTGACTACGCCTCTGAAATGATCTTCTGGAATTGATGCAAAGTTCATATTTCTCGATAGAAATTGAGTTTATACATTTAGGGAATACTCAAGTACTAACCTTATTGGAATAAAAATGTTGTAAACACGATATTTCAACAAAAACAGTTACATAGTTTCATCGGATTATATCTGCAACTAAAAAGACACATTTATATATCCCACCAAATTAAGTTCCCTCTTCGATTTTTCTGCAGATTAGTTTGTAAACACTAATAACTTGTTCATATTTTCCTCGAAATTCCCAAACAATCTCATGAAGAAAGACTTATTTTCATTCAGATCATCAGAATTTATTATTAAACAACCTAACCTAATCTAATTTGTATCGATTCTGTTTGCACAGAAATTTCAAGAAGATGTTGTCAGCTTGCTCATATTTGCATTGAGATTGAGGATTTTCTACGAAACATAGTATAAATCACGATACACTTGTGAACCGTGGTACAAATATCTATGAATTCTGCCGTTTCCATCATAAATCGACTTCGCGCCAAATTTTACCACACATGCGTAGAGCGAAAACCGAATGATTGGTTATGTGGAGGCCAGCTATAAACAATAACAAACCAGAAACTCTGAACAAACTGTAAACATTATGTGAAGTTCTGAATACATTCAGTGGATTATTGTTCTAATGTGATCATTATGTGAATTAATATAATCTTAACCGTGTCGAGTTTATAAAATTCCAAGAGGATATTGTTTAGATAGGAACATCGCCACAGATTATAAGGTATCATTTTATTTTTCATTAATTTCAATTTTATAAATAGTTTGTATCGAGATTCATCATTCATATCCAAATTTTGTATTTCATCGACATTCAACTTCAATATGGACCGGTAACTATGAATTTTCAATAGAAACTGTGCGTGTTAAATCCTCCTTATTAGTGTTCAATTTGATCTCCCACAGTTGTGGGATTTTATTATCAAAATATCTCGACAAAGTTGATGAATATTGTGACAACATTGTAAACTCGTTTAAAGACCAGAAAAGGAATAATGTTCGATGCAGGGGCGCAGCCAGGGAGGGGCCCGGGGGGCCCGGCCCCCCCCCCCGAGATTTTTCTGCATGCAAACTTCTCTACCTGTATATCAGTAGATACAGTTGAATATTCGCGTCGGGCCACCCCCGAACAAAAATTCTGTTGAATATTCGCGTCGGGCCCCCCCCCGAACAAAAATTCTGGCTGCGCCACTGGTTCGATGATATTTAATTCAGAGACGCATTCAGATTATTCTTGAAATTAATGATTTTTTCGTCAAATTTCTCCGGGTAAAATTGGAAATAACTCGAAAACGACGCGTTTTATTGAAAAAAAAATAGGAATAATTTTAGTTTGATTGATTCTTTCGAAAATATGAACCGTTTATCTTTTTAAATTGGTTTTATGGTGTTTTAGCGTGTATTGATGAGTCGACTACCCTGTAACTTTTATACTAGTAGAGATATTGAATAGGTTTTGATTGAGGAATATGCACCATGAATAGAGTAAAAAAAACTCAACCAAAATTCAATTCATTCGAAATAAGGGTTCTGAAGATATAAACAGAAAAGTGTTTTTTTCATGGATTTTCGACACCCTGTGTTCCAAACGAAACCGAATTTTGAAAAATGGTGAAGGAAGAAAGTTATTCGTTTGATGAGAGGAATCTACAGTTAAAATATATGTACAAGTCAAAGACTCACCTTGTATAAACAATCACCCTAAACTAACCAAACCTAACCTAAGAACTAACCTAACCTAGCATAACCTGAATGTACATAGATTATCTACCAAATCGACTCTAGTGCCCTTTACGGAGTTTCCCCAAAAAAGCCACGAGAAATCGAAGCCTAGAAACCCGATCATGCAGACTTTCTTGTCATCGACCGAAAATATGTGATGGATCTTCACTTTTGAAAGGGGTTGAGCTATTTTCCATTGCCGCACAGCGCCACAACCGAGAAATATTGCGGATTATTACGGAAGTACGACACGATCTCAATCAGGTCGTTGTCGATTGGTCGAAAATCTGTGATGGTGTCCTACTTTTCATTTCTCCCGAAAGGGGTCGCGGTCAGAGGCCGCAAGAATTTTTTCACAGGTGTGTATTTAATTAATTTTGGATGGTCCGGCCTGCCCGCGCGCCAGTATCAAAATATAATATGGCATATTGCGCATAATTTCGAATCTACAAGCTACGGATTATTTACATTTATTGTTGTAAAAAAGTGCACTACGTTTTTCTGACGAGTCCACCTTATATGTCAATTACCTAGTCAAGTCATACACGTTACGGTCTACCGGAGACCGGAGAGGTATCCTGCGCAAGCATGGCTGCGAATGGTAACGTGTATGGTCAGCATAGGTAATTTTTTTTTTTAAGGTCCTAATGATTTTGAGAACAATGTTCATCATTGACATCAAAATGACCTGAGTTCTCAGGCACACTCCATGATACGTGGACATTGGTCTTCTAAGGAAGAAGTCCAAGTCCAATTATGTTGATCCATCATCTATTCATTAGTCACACGAAATCGTGCCCTTTTATTAAATTTGGGAATGCTCTTTGAAGTGAAGGGTTGTCTATATCATGTAGGTAGAGCCACCTGGTGGATCGATTCCGAACGTAACTATCACAGAGGTAGAATTCATAGCCGCGCAACAGAAACTTCGGGAATTGCACGACAGATGGCCGGGAAAAGTTCGAAGTGTATTTTTCAGTTCGGTTATTCAAAAATGTTCTCTCGCCCAAAAAAACCCCATGAAAACACCCATGATGGGGCCATGGATGGATCTGATTTTTCCCATTGCTAAGACATAGCGTGTGACCGAATTTGGACAAAAAAAGAGCAATATACATATTTTTAGGTTATGGCTGAAGACGGTATGATTTCAGGAGCAGGAGAGCTCCAAAAAAGTCAGGAAATTCTATAAAGACATTGCAAAAAGAAAGTAAAATTTTAAATAAATTGTGAAAACTGCAGATCTAGCTCTCATCCCAGCTGTGCCTCACAAGCAAAATGAGGTCGATTGCTGCAGACCATGTTCAGGTAGTGAGGTTTATATACGACAAAAATAGAGAAAACGACCAGGAAATGAATGAAAGGAGTATTGAAACTTTCATAGAGCAGACATTGAACGATATCCTACACCATTTAAGACGACACTACAGCAGGAAATGCTGCAAATCAGGAATTCCATTCAGTTCATGTCAGACTCATTCGATGAATTCAAGACAGGCATTATGGACTATCATGGAGCGGTTTGGCGTACCCGGAAAATTTCTGATTCTCTGCAGAAACCTCCACCAGAATAACATGGCCAGTGTTCCCTACAATCGTGAAACCACTGACGCCGTCCAGACCAATTTCGACAGGGCTGCTTCTGGGTACCTGTTCTGATTAACACCTTTATGGCGACCCTGTCCATGACTGTAGACAGTAAATTACTCGCGAGAGTGTTGGAAGTAAGATAGGGTGGGCTATTCAACATGAAATGGCTGAAAGCGAGTACAAGAACGAAGTTCCTTACCGACCCTCAGTATGCAGATGACTTCTGCCTTATTTCAGACTTCGTCAATAGCCTCCAGGAAGATTTGGGGACGTTCAACTGGGCATATAGAGCTCTTGGCCTGAGAATTAACTTTGCTAAAACTAAGATTATGTGTACCCACTCCACCAAACGCTGAAAGAGTGAAGATCAGTGACGAAGAGCTGGAATATTTCAACTTGCGTGGTAGTTCATTGAAAAAAAATTACACTTCAATGTGCTAGTTTTTAGTAAATTTTCTTTATTTAATTTTGAGTTAAATGTTTTCATATTGTTCTACTTTAATAAAAGGTGGTAATATTATCTTTTGATAAACATTTTTTTTCACATCTGTAGGATCTTTACGTCCAAATAAATCGATATCATTCGAAAAAAATAATGTAAAATGGCGGCTTTTCTAAAATATATTCGGATCGATCTAACAATCCATGATATTAGTGACTGTGGAAACCGTTACTGACTTACGTCAAAATTAGAATTTGATAGATTTCAAATATTTGTAAATTAATTAAATTTAAACTCTAAATAGCAGCTAATTGGTGGGAAGATTGAACTTTTATTGTCGTTTCTATATTTACAGGTAAATATTCAATTTTATTGTAGTTAAAATTGAGTTTGAAATAAAAAACTCTATTTACAGAGTAACACTTGCAGTTTTCTGAACTACCAACTCAACATTTCATCATATCTATAACACAGACTTTTTATTTTTTTGTTTCATTATTATACAAACAGTTTTATCTTAATTCAAAGTCAGTCAATTATGACACAGCCAATCCGAGTAACTTTTTAAATCTTCTTTCATCACAGATTCCAAATCCCTCAGGTTATCCCCAGACAGAACCAATGCAGTGTCATCGACAAACTGGAAATATCTTGATCTCAGGTTTGCAAATTTCAAACTGTGGACATACAGGATGGCCAAGAGATTGACGTCAAAAAGAAAAAACAGGTCCCTCGTGTCATGGGCTATTCGAATCACCCCCATATATGTTATGCGATTTTTCACGGTTTTCGAGTTATGAATTTTTTTATGAACTTTGAGAATTTTCGACTTGACCATCTTAAAAAAGATATTAAAAAAAGTACAAGAATTCTCTGTGAAATTATTTTGTAACTTAATCCCCATGAATTGTACTTTCATACATAAAATAACCAGGTTCGTAACTTTGATAAAAATTATGGAAATGTTGGTCTCAAGTGAAAAAGTTACGTGAATTGGATTATGATCTGAATTTTCGAATCAAAATTAAAAATGTAAAAAGGCTAATTCACGGTTTCTTAGTATGCTTGAAAACTACGCTCGAAAGTCAGCTTTTAGAATCATTGATAAAAAATGGTACTTAACACTCTACTTTTGCTAGAATTAGCCTTCAAAGTCATCGAGGTGGAAAAAATCAAAGAACTATTTACTACAAAATTATTTTTTGCCATTTCAAGATTTTTCTGATCAAGTTATGATAGAAAATGCTGAAAATCAATGAAAATTAGCTTTAGATGTTGGTCAAGAAAAGTTCTAGATAAAAAAAAGAAAATGGTATGGCAATAAATCACACATCATAATGTAAATAAAAAGAAATTTACTTATAAAATTTCCAGTAGGTTTTCAGAGTGGCCACCTCCAGTCTCAACACACATTCTACACCTTCTTAGAAAATTTTCCTCGCATAAAACCTGCCCTGTTCTTTCTTAGGACACCTTCGGCTTCTCTTAAATTAACCAAACGAAAAAATCGATGGGATTAAGTTCAGGTGAGCGTGGGGGCCTCTTGATTGGTCGACCAAGTTTTTAACATACTAAGAAACCGTGAATTAGCCTTTCTACATTTTTAATTTCGATTCGAAAATTCAGATCATAATCCAATTCATGTAACTTTTTCACTTGAGACCAACATTTCCATAATTTTTACCAAAGGAACGAATCTGGTTATTTTATGTATAAAAGTACAATTCATGGAGATTAAGTTACATAAGAATTTCACAGAGAAGTCTTGTACTTTTTTTTAATATCATTTTTAAGATGGTCAAGTCGAAAATTCTCAAAGTACATAAAGAAATTCATAACTCGAAAACCGTGAAAAATCGCATAACATACATGGGGGTGATTCGAATAGCCCATGACACGAGGGACCTGTTTTTTTTTCTTTTTGACGTCAATCTCTTGGCCACCCTGTATAAGAGATATTGAATTGGGCCAAGTACTGATCCTTGAGCTACACCAGTATTCATTACAACCGGCTCACTTTGACAGCCATCCATCCCTACATACGAAATTCTATTTTCCGAGTATGATTTCAGAAGGTTGTAATACACCTTTGAATCACATTCTATATTGTTTTTCCAGAAAGATCTGTACAACACCCATTGTCCCACGAGTATTCCCAGATTATGTTTGGTTATTCAACCTTAGAAGATCCTCCTGAGTTAGATTTTGCATTTCCACAGAAAGCCACCGATTGTGTGTGGTAAGTTCGTCATTCAAGAAGATGTTTTTGCTTGCTCCTTCAAATCCCTATTCTGATGAATAGGGGCACTATCGTGTTTTCCAATTCTGTAGCTACTAACGATCTCTTGTTCCAACTTCAACACCTGCAGTATTTTCTTTGTAATTGTGGGTACTTTTTCAATTTATGATGTTTGTTTAGGTATTCCTACAACAACTATGTTATTCATCTAATTTTTTGTTCCATCTCATTCCTTCTGTTCTCAAGGACCTTTGCCTTCAATTTGTTATTTTCAACTTTAAGTTGCTGTGTTTTCTGTATATCTTCCTCAATTTTGGTCTTGAATTCATCGAATGAGTCTGACATGAACTGGATGGAATTCTTGATTTGCAGCATTTCCTCCTGTAGTGTCGTCTTAAATGGTGTAAGAATATCGTTCAATATCTGCTCTATGAAAGTTTTAATACTCCTTTCATTCATTTCCTGGTCGTTTTCTCTATTTTTGTCGTATATAAACCTCACTTCCTGAACATGGTCTGCAGCCAAAGACCTTATTTTGCTTGTGAAGCACAGCTGGGATGGAAGCTAGATCTGCAGTTTTCACAATTTATTTGGAATTTTATCTTCTTTTTTCAATGTCTGTATTGATTTTCCTGACATTTTTGGGGCCCTCCTGAAATCGTACCTAAAAATAGGATATAGGTATATAATATACATTGCTCTTTTTGGTAATTATTTAGAACTAAAAGAACCGTTTTTGAGACGTGAAAAAATTAGTACTCACTAAATTTGGGTCCCAGATTACGAAAATGAAAACGAGAAGTCTGCAATCCTCTTAGTTTTTCCAAAAAAAAATCCCAAAGTTTCCGATTGGAAGGTGAGGTTATATATAGTTCTAGCCAGTTTTATTGTAATTTCTCAATGAATACTCATTGGAAATGGTTCATTTTACAATCTCTGAGCGTTTCATGCAAAATAAAGCTTTATTTTCGTCGAAATCGACGATTTTGTTCATTGTTTACATTCGTTTGTGAGCGCCATATTTCGACCTTGAAACTGTTAATCGGCGCGACTTCTGCAACGTTGCCAATGTTTCAAGCTCGTAGTTGAATTTAAGTAGTTTCGAGATAATGACGTATTAAGGGTGTTCTCATTTCGCGCCCTTTTTTGTTGAAACACTTGGCAAGAGTTTATTTGCTTGATTCAGAGCTGGTGGTACCTTAAATTTTTTATTTCCAATTTGAAATGGCGGGGCCCCGCTCATTGTTTTGTGTGTAATACACCAAGGCCGGGACCCACTAAACGCTCATGATTGCAACGGCCCCTTTTTTCTTTTTTCGCCGAATTTTGCTTCGTGAATTTCAACAATTTGCCCGGCGCGCGCCGGGCAAATTGTTGAAATTCACGAAGCAAAATTCGGCGAAAAAAGAAAAAAGGGGCCGTTGCAATCATGAGCGTTTAACTCTTACACTAAACATAAAATTTTGCTTCGTCAATTTCAACAATTTGCCCGGCGCGCGCCGGGCAAATTGTTGAAATTGACGAAGCAAAATTTTATGTTTGGTGTATTACACATAAAATAATGAGCGTTTAGGGGAGCCGGGCCTTGGTGTATTACCGGGTCGGGCCCCGGCCCCCCTAGCCCCTACACTGAACAAAAAATTTTGCTTCGTGAATTTCAACAATTTGCCCGGCGCGCGCCGGGCAAATTGTTGAAATTCACGAAGCAAAATTTGACAAAAGAAAAAAAACGAGGCCGTTTAACCGGACTTTGAAACATTTTGGAAAAAGGTGAAAAGGAATAATCTGCATATTAACCATATACCTAGTTGCTGCTATTTCCATAACATAGGTATTGGAAAAGTAAACAAAATCCAACCACTAGTAATTTGAATGTTACCGGCAAGTCGGTTCGAGGCATTGGCAACGTTGCAGAATTCGCGATGTTTGACAGTTTGGAGTTGGAAATATGGCGTTCCCAAACGAATGTAAACAATGAATAAAATCGTCGATTTCGACGAAAATAAAGCTTCATTTTGCATGAAACGTTCAGAGATTGTTGAATGAACCATTTCCAATGAGTATTCATTGAGAAAATAGGATAAAACTGGCTAGAACTGTATATAACCTCACCTTCCAACCGTAACTTCGGGATTTTTTTTTGGAAAAACTAAGAGGATTGCAGACTTCTCGTTTTCATTTTCGTAATCTGGGACCCAAATTTAGTGAGTACTAATTTTTTCACGTCCCAAATACAGTTCTTTTAGTTCTAAATAATTACCCTCTTTTTTTGTCCAAATTTGGTCACAAGCTATGTCTTAGCAGTGGGAAAAATCAGATTTATCCATGGCCCCATGGGTGTTTTCATGGGATTTTTTGGCGAGAGAACATTTTTGAATAACCGAACTGAAAAATACACTTCGAACTTCCCCGGCCATCTGCCGTGCAATTCCCGAAGTTTCAGTTGAGCGGCTATGAATTCTACCTCTTTGATAGTTAAGTTCGGAATCTATCCACTAGGTGTGGCCACCTACATGATATAGACAAACATAACATTTCATAGTGCGTTCCCAAATTGAATAAAAGGGCACGATTTCCTACTGTGAGTGTTTACATGATACATTGGCGTAATGACAAAACGGGACTTATTTCCTTGATTAGTGTTCTATTCAATGGGAATTAAAGTCCTTTGGTCATACGGAGTGACCTCTGGTCCTTAGTGATTAATAGGAGAACAATCTTTATTGTTTCCAAATCATTAGGACCATAAAAAAAAAAGTTCTCTTCCAGTAACGCTGGCCATACACGTTACGGTCGACCGGAGAAATATACCTGTGCAGGTTTAATACCACACACGCTCCGGTCGACCTGTGCAGGCATACTGCATATGCAGTATATTAATTATACTTGCACCGGTGATCAATAAGCTGGTGTAAACGAACAAATTGAACATAATTTTTATACCCCGAATATAACCACAAATACCTAATTGAAATTACACCTCCCATCTGAGACGCCTCTGAAAATGGCGCGACCCTCTTCGGGAGAATTTGTATGCTACTGGGAGGCTGGACGTATCCAAAATTAATAAAAATACACACCCTGTAGCCGGTGAAAAATTCTTGCGGTCTCTCTGACCGCGACCCCTTTCGGGAGAAATGAAAAGTAGGACACCATCACAGATTTTCGACCAATCGACAACGACCTGATTGAGATCGTGTCCTACTTCCGTAATAATCCGCAATATTTCTCGGTTGTGGCGCTCGCGGCAATGGAAAATAGCCTTTCTAAAGTGAAAGATCCATATTTTCGATCGATGAGGTCGAATGATCTTGTAATCAACTGTATCTAGCGAGTAATTGCGCTCGCTCCGCTCACGCGTTAATATTTCGACCATTAATCTGCTGGGTATTTCCGAGTTGTCGCGTTTCTCAGTTATTAAAATGAGCTTTTCTAGGGTCGACGGTTTATTATGACAGCGATTAATGGTCGAAATATTTAACGCGTGAGCGGAGCGAGCGCAAATATTCGCTAGATGTGTTGATTATTGTGGCGCTCGCGGCAATGGAAAATAGCCTTTCTAAAGTGAAAGATCCATATTTTCGATCGATGACAAGAGGTGATGAGGTCGAATGATCTTGTAATCAACACATCTAGCGAATATTTGCGCTCGCTCCGCTCACGCGTTAAATATTTCGACCATTAATCGCTGTCATAATAAACCGTCGACCCTAGAAAAGCTCATTTTAATAACTGAGAAACGCGACAACTCGGAAATACCGGTCCTAGGAGCTCCACTAGTTTTTGGGTAAAAAAAAAATTTCATATTTATAGCAGCCCCTGGTGTGTAACTTTTCATTTCTCGGCCGGCAATTTTTCACTTTAGAAAGGCTATTTTCCATTGCCGCGAGCGCCACAACCGAGAAATATTGCGGATTATTACGGAAGTAGGACACGATCTCAATCAGGTCGTTGTCGATTGGTCGAAAATCTGTGATGGTGTTCTACTTTTCATTTCTCCCGAAAGGGGTCGCGGTCAGACAGACCGCAAGAATTTTTCACCAGCCTACAGGTTTTTGTATTTTTATTAATTTTGGATAGATCCAGCCGCGCCTTTTACAGGGCAGCCAGGATTTCGGGAGCTAGGTCAGGGGTTCCGCCCGCTCGGGGTATTATGTTAAATTCGTTCGTCGGTGCATATCAAATCGACCATATGCAGTATGCCTGCACTAGTCAACCGGAGCGTGTGTGGGAAAGTCTGCACAGATTTACCTCTCCGGTCGACCGTAACGTGTATGGCCAGCGTTACTAAGGGGCCGGTATTATAAAAGTCGAATCGAGGTCAACCGTGCGCCAACTACCAGATAGTGAGGTATTTGGTTGTTGGCTCACGGTTGACCTCGATTCGACTTTTATAATACCGGCCCTAAAAGAGTTTTTTTTTTTAAGGTCCTAATGATTGGGGAACAATAAAGATTGTTCTCCTATTAATCACTAAGGACCAGGGGTCACTCCGTGTGACCAACGGACTATGATTTCCATTGAATAGAACACTAATCAAGGAAAAGAGTCCCGTTTTGTTATTATGCCAATGTATCATGTAAACATTCATAGTAGGAAATCGTGCCCTTTTATTCAATTTGGGAACGCACTTTCAAATGTTATGTTTGTCTATATCATGTAGGTGGCCACACCTAGTGGATAGATTCCGAACTTAACTATCAAAGAGGTAGAATTCATAGCCGCTCAACAGAAACTTCGGGAATTGCACGGCAGATGGCTGGGGAAGTTCGAAGTGTATTTTTCAGTTCGGTTATTCAAAAATGTTCTCTCGCCAAAAAATCCCATGAAAACACCCATGGGGCCATGGATGGATCTGATTTTTCCCACTGCTAAGACATAGCTTGTGACCAAATTTGGACAAAAAAAGAGCAATGTATATTATATACCTACATCCTATTTTTAGGTACGATTTCAGGAGGGCCCCAAAAATGTCAGGAAAATCAATACAGACATTGCAAAAAGAAAATAAAATTCCAAATAAATTGTGAAAACTGCAGATCTAGCTTCCATCCCAGCTGTGCTTCACAAGCAAAATAAGTTCTTTGGCTGCAGACCATGTTCAGGAAGTGAGGTTTAGATACGACAAAAATAGAGAAAACGACCAGGAAATGAATGAAAGGAGTATTAAAACTTTCATAGAGCAGATATTGAACGATATTCTTACACCATTTAAGACGACACTACAGGAGGAAATGCTGCAAATCAAGAATTCCATCCAGTTCATGTCAGACTCATTCGATGAATTCAAGACCAAAATTGAGGAAGATATACAGAAAACACAGCAACTTAAAGTTGAAAATAACAAATTGAAGGCAAAGGTCCTTGAGAACAGAAGGAATGAGATGGAACAAAAAATTAGATGAATAACATAGTTGTTGTAATGTTGTAGGAATACCTAAACAAACATCATAAATTGAAAAAGTACCCACAATTACAAAGAAAATACTGCAGGTGTTGAAGTTGGAACAAGAGATCTATTCAGATCTCTATCAAATATCGATTTTGTTTCTTGTCGATGTATGTTTGCCCATTATCCCCCGAAGTGAAGTAAAACATGTTTGACAATTTTAATTCCTTTTTCAGGCTGAAAGTTTTGATGGCTTATAATGGAGAAGTGTCTACACCTATTATTCTATGCATCTTGGGTTATTCAACTGGTCAGTTTTTGATGTTCAATTCCATATGGTATAATTTGAGCTCTCCAATAGACAAATATACGGGTGTTTTTTTTGAGTAATACGACTTTGAATTGAAATTAAACACATTTGAATTAAGATTGAAACCAATTTTTTTTATTCGAAAGATAATTTTATGACATTTTTGTTTTGAATATAATTTCCGGCATATGTCCACTACGACTAGCTCTGAGGAACCACATTCGACCAGACCAATTTTTCAAGTAATTCAGACCTTATTAGGTACAGCAATAACACGAGTCATGCTGGCTCACAGAGCGTCTATTGTTCTTGGTTTATCAGCGTAAATCAATGAATTGACTTTTGAACCCAAAGAAAATAGTCCATCGGAGTTATGTGGTATGATCTTTGAAGCCAATCAATTGGACCATTTCTCGAAATACCTAATTACATCGCCAAATCTTTCTTTCAATAAATCAATTGTTACGGTAGCAGCATGAGGTGTAGCACCATCTTGTTGGAGCCTGTACTATTGATACTTCAACAGGTTCAAAGTGATTCATTAATTGCATTCCTCGGGTTTTTTCAGAAAAACACACAATACTAATGATATTGTTTTTATTTATTAGGATAATTTCATATGAAATTTTTATTTACAACAACAATTTTTACTTGGAGCCGCCTTGGCAGGTTTAGGTTGAGGTCCCACCAAAACGAGATTGTTCACGTCAGGCATAAGGTAATATCCGGGAGGCACTGGCGACACGTCGATTATCTCAAAGTTCTTAGTGCCATCTTTGAGCAAACTAACCTTGGTTAAGGCCCAAAACACGTCTGGCTTCTCTTTCGGGGGTTCCACAAGCATGTTATCTTCGCACCTCCTTCTGTTCGCACAGTCGCACTCCACGTTGGATTTCTTCATCAGAAGAGGTTGTTCTCCAGGTGGGCAATAGCACAGAGCTTCATCTTCATCTGTCTCCGCAGTCTGTGCTTCTGCTTCTTCTTCCACGCACTCGCAATCTTCCCTCAAACGAATAGGACAAGGGGTGGGTTCGATAGGTTCATTTCCTGAAGAGTACAGAAAATTAATGATCGTTATGGACCATTTACTCATACTTCTACTAACCACAATAGCAACCAGGATCGGACTTGATACCCTTCATGCAATCGCCCATAGAGGACTGCGAGGACTGCATGTTGGCATTCTTGTTTTTACCTCCTTGCTTACCACCTCCCTTAGATGCTCCAGAAGCGCTAGCATTCGTCAAGCTTGGGCAAGTGGTGCTTACACTGACTTTCACGTAAGGGTTGATTTGTATATCCGTCTTATCAGCTGGACATGGACCACCGCATGCGCTCGACTTGTTAGCAGCGCACCCCTTAGACCCAGGTGAAAGCTGTACATTCTTCATCTTGGCGTGCACCTTGCACTTGCCAGGATGCAGCATCCTGGGGATTTTCGATTGGTAATGGTAGCTGTTCACACCTGCAAAACTTCGTATTGAATGGCAAGCTTTTGAATAAGATGCGTCTGATAGTTTGATTGATTGAGTTAATAAGGACTGAACGAGAATAAATTCGCTATCACAAAAACGCTTATATTTTTTGAACCACTGGACCGATTTCGAAAATCAAACTAATTTTCGAATCGTCTTTAATTCTAATGAAAACTGTTTTTACAATAAAAAAACCAAAACTATTTTTTACAAAATTCATGGATTTTTTCTGGAATTCTTCCCATCATGCTTCTTTTAGTGTTCTCAGTCACTTTATGGGATGCTATCTTTCACTTTTGCTTGAATTCCGCTAATGTTTTCGTTGATTTCTTAGTCTTCTTCAATTCTCTTTTTACCAGGGCGCAATATCATTTGATTGGCCTGAGTTCTGGGCAATTTGGTGGATTGGCCTCTTTGGGGACAAAAAACCACCTCATTAGCTCCGTACCATTCCTTGGTGGCCTTGCTGTAGTGGCATGAAGCTGTATCTGGCCAAAAGATTGTTGACACATCGTGTTCACGTAAAGATAGTAAAAGTCGCTTCTTCAAGCATTCCTCGATGTATATCTTCGAGTCAACAGAGCCTTGGCCAACGAAAAATTTTCTCCTTTTCCTACAAGTTCAAATTGCTTGCCAAACCAGGAGTTTTTTAGGAAACTTTGCTTGTTTCTTCACGCGAAATTGTTCATCAACATTTCCACGAGAATCTGCAGTATAAAATTCCTGACCAGGAAGTTGCGAGAAATCAGCCAAGACATAGGTTTCGTCGTCCATCACGCAACAGGAAAAATTTTTCAAAAATCTTTTTTTAATTTCTTTGCTCTTGATTTCGCTTCTTGATTCTTCACAGCGTTCCTGTCTGGCACTTTCTGCACTTTGTATGTTCTAAACCCACAACTCGACTTGATTTTCTGAACGGTTGACTGCAAACAACCCACTATTTGGGCCACTTTCCGTCCTGAAAGGTTAGGATTCTTCTGAAAAAGGCTGGTGGCTTTCTTCACTTTTTTTGGGCTATGAATTCCCTTTTTCCTCCCGGTTCCTTCCTTGCGGTTAATTGTAAGATCTTCGTTGAAGCACTTAACAACTCTTGATACCGTTTCCGGACGAACACGAGCCTCTTTTGCGATTCTTTTGAAGCTCCATTCTTGATTATTTTGAAAAGGTTCACTATAAATTCTCGTGTTTTCACTTCGCTCGACATTTTGCGACAGAGAATTGGAATATCTATGAAGTAAATGTTCCACATGTTTCTGACGTTCATAACAAAGCTAACTATGAACCAATTGAGACTGATCCAATTTTGATTTTTTCTCAATTGGTTCAAGAGATATAGGCGTTTTTATGATAGCGAATTTATTCTCATTCAGTTCCTAAAAGCTTGTCCTAAATTTTCAATTTAGAAGTGTCAAAGAAGGAAGTTATGGAACAGACAAATTCCTGGATGGATTGAAGAAAATGAAATATATTCAATTTATTTCTTTTACCTGAATTCGGAAACGATTCGCTATGTTTCCCAGGCCTTCTAGAATCGATGTCGTCGGTCCCGAAAGGATTGTTGGATATGTTCGTCAGGCCAGTCATGCAGATGGTCGGCGTGCTCATGAAAATCCCTCTTGGTCTTCGCTGCCGTTTGTCTTCCTCTGTTCTGATCCAGGTGATCGATTTCGCGACAAATTTCTTGAATTCCTGATCTTCGAAGCCGGGACAATTGCCGTCGATAAACACGTTGAAATCCGGAATTTCCGTGTAGGTCGAATACTGTTTCTCCATCGTTGAGGATAGAGATGAAGAGATACTGCAAAATTTCAAAATGAATACCCGGAAATACCAGGTTGATGAATTTTTACTCCTCTATATCGAAGGATTCATCGGCCGTACTCAAACTCATCGAAGAATCAGCAATTTCGGGTTTTCTTCCATCTTCAGGGCAGACCGGGGCATTGGTTTCAGGTGTGGCTTTGTTCATTTTTAGGATGAAGGGTGGTGCGTTCGGTAAATTACACAAGAAGGCGTCTTTTGGGGCGTTTTCGTACATTTTGGTCGATAGTTTATCATGAGATGAGTATGAATATATCGTTGTATCACTAGTTTCTTCCATTTCTTCGTTTGAAGGATTATCATCAAGTTGAGGATTGTCCGATGTTTCATTGACTACTGCTCTTAGCTGATCGTTTGTGTCGTTGTTTTCTTCTTCTGTTTCTGAAAAAAAATAATCTCTACATATAGATGTATGGAAATCCTTCGTATCGGCACTGATTATATTCATTTGAGACTTTCTTGTCGACAGAAAATCCGAGTATTTGATCTACTTTTCATTTATTTCGAAAGGGTTCGCGCTATTTTGCCATTACCGCAATAGCTCCAATAAAAAGAGAAGAATATTGTCTGTTCGGACAATAGGGGATGCCTTGAGTGAAGTTATTAAAATCTGAGAGTTGGTAACGAAAGAAACGATTGATGAAAACGCGAAAACTTATTCGAATTCAGTATTCCCAGGAGTGTAGATTTTATGTCTGATATTTCACATTCTGAAAAACGTTTCGTTATAGAGAACAAGTTACCTTTCGCCATTCTCTTTCGAGAATTATATAGCGCATAAGCGCATGCGTATTTCCTGTTGAGAAACAAAACTGTAGGGTCTTGTCGCCTCCCCCAACTGCATTTTCGTTTTCTCGATATTTGCTTATAATAATTGTTCTTAATCTGATTGAAAACGACATGGGTGAAATATTGCAAAATAGTGTGCGACATTCGTTTCAGGGAATTTGGGTGTCTCGTCAGATTCAAGCATTCCAACAGTGTGTCTTCGATCATCTCATAGTTTATCGAGTTTTTTCTAGTATGGCGATGATTATCTACAAAAATATCGGTGTCGAAATACCCTAAATCGCAAAATATTTCAATAGCTAAGATTTCTTGAGGTGAAAGAACTAAAACAGTCAAGGGAAAAATTTAATTGACAAAAATACCTGGCCTTTGAAATATTATTCCGTACAAAAATAATAAAATATGAATCCTACCCCTCTTTTGGTTCTGTTGCAAATAATCATCCAGGAGGCTTTCCAGGCTATCATCGTTTCTTGGAATTGTTGTTCTTGTAGTTTCATAACACGGCAAGATAGTTGCAAGGACTTTAGCTTGTATAGAATGGGGGTTTTGAAGACTTGTCGTAGTTCTGCGGTGTTCATTGTGATGCTCTCCCCGATTTTTTCCTGCATTTTCTGGTTTCTTCGAGCCTGAAATGAATTTGTTCTCTCACTCTTCCATCAAATTAACCAAAGTAAATCGTATTAAGAGAACTTTTCTGTAGGTTTACCTTCCATATCTGAGTTGTACGCGATGAGGAAACTTTTTGTGCAGCAAAAATGCTCAACAGTGGGTGAAAGACTCAGTGATCATATTATTTCATTGGAGATTTATGCAATGGTTTACGGATAATTTTACAATTTCTTGAAGAACATGTTGAATTTACGGAAATTTAAAAAAAAAATTTGGTATGAATTATGACATTTAATGACGTCGAGAATGAGTGAAGGAAATGCTTGGCAATGATTTTTGAAAGTCCTTCAAACTTTTGTCAATCGAATTCTACATCGAAGGTTACTATTTATATTTTTCCATAATCATATTTGAATTGCAATCAACTGGCGCCCCATATCTTTCAGTTATCTGCTCTCTCATTTCGTGCAATATCAAAAAGAAAAAACTCTAAAAAAGCTACAACAACGAAAAATGCAGTACCTTAAGGTGATGTGAAAATTTGCATAAAATATCTTTAGACCCATGAAAAATATTCACGATCCGACATTGATATGATGCCATTCCTGTCATTAATGGGGATTTCCAGTACCTCAAAATATGCACTTTTCTTTACATGACGTAATGAAGGACAGTTTATAACACATTTGTTACCATTTATTCACTCTGAATTTTGAAGAACTGATTAATTATTCGATATTGAAAATGTGATTTCAACACGTGTGAATTCAAACGTCCCTCTGATGTGACGTCAGTGGCTCAATTTGTAATATTATTGGTTGA
Organism: Adalia bipunctata; assembly: GCA_910592335.1. Lineage (NCBI taxonomy): Eukaryota > Metazoa > Arthropoda > Insecta > Coleoptera > Coccinellidae > Adalia > Adalia bipunctata. Next base: position 5,600,248 of record OU342955.1, on the reverse strand, counting down.
AGTTTGTGATGGAGGAGACAAAACCCAGAGTAACTGAGGGACACGCCGCTGTTGTCGAGTCTTTGTGAAATCTCTGAATTTATTCATAAATATATTCAGTTATCGTATTATATTTGATGTGATCCTGATCACTATAATGTTTTTGAAACATCGTCATATCACAACTTAATTTTCATTAAAGTTGATATAATACCTACTCATTCTCTGGAAATACAAATCATGACGTGCCAACCACGCCTACAAATTATAAATAAAAACATAACCTTCTTATTTGTCATTATTCGACATTTCGACGTCTTCTCTGCGTACTATAGAATGGCGTTTCTTACAGTTAAGTCTAGGAGTATTCTTTACTCTATATTCTATACTCCTAGGTTAAGTCAACGACTGACGACCAGATGGTCCCTATACACAGTTGCCAAATCAATCATTATTCTTACCACTAATTTGCACTTCTCAAAATGAAAATAATTATTAATGCTTCCTAAATTAGAAGACCGGCCTATATATACCAATTCTTACCTGTGTAGGCTAGGGATAATTATTTTTAATTGAATTTCTCACCTATCTGCTTACTTGAACCCTCTTTATCTTCAATTAGGAGGTCGTGAATTGAATGATATTATGAAGCTTTATGGACTATAAATGAAAATGTCTTGATGATAACAGAAAAACATCCAAAATCAACATTATATTATGATATTATTAGGAAAGTGAAAGCAAGGGCTTTTTCAGGCTAATTCTTTTTTTGTGATTTAGCAATGCTGTAATTTTTATATCAGCAGCACGTCATGACGAGTACAACCAATCAAAAATCTCTCTAGCCACTGACGTCACACGATTTCCCGCTTATTCTGATCGTTTGAATTCGGTAGATTATTTTTTAGTTTTCAATATTTTTTAAGGGTATGAATTGATGAAGAAAAAATAAAAAAAAATTACGAATTACGTGAGAATCCAATATGTCAAAATTTTTTTTTTCTGAAAATGACTGAAAATGCCCACTGTGGATTTAAAAAGTATTAATTCTCATGTAATCTCACCTTTCTTAATCTGTTTCTTTTCCATTTTCTTCTTTTTTGCTAGGAGATGGCTCGATTGACTCTTGGCTATGGCACTACTCTTCTTTTGGTTATTACTTTTTGTATTTGGAGCACTTGGAATGCGTTTTTCATTTTCCTTCTTCTCTCTCATCTTGCATTGACATTTAACAGACACCAATTGTTTAACATCTCCCAAAAACTCCTCTTCCCTTTTCCTTTTTCTAGAAGGTACCACCTCATCTTTGGATTTACTCAGGATCTTCGTCAAAGTTAGAGGGGGCAAAATGGCTTTCGGAAAGGTTTTACAGTGACTTTCGAATACAGCACCAGTCTCAGTCTCCTTCAGAGCAGGCTTTTCTTTGGATTCAAGTTTGACGTAAACCGTTTTAACAGGTTTTGGCTTATCCTTCAGAGATTTCGAGCTTTTCAAACTCAAACTACCCTGAGTATAAACCCTATTGAGGAGATTTTCCTTCGAATCGTACACGTGTTTGATGAGGTTCATTTGTGAATCGTATCGACTATTGATGAACTTTCCTTCGATATCGAAAAGATGTGGAGCCAGTTCTTCGGCGTCAATAGACAAAACGCCACCAATCATATCACCATTGGCGTCGTAGATACTGGATAATATTTTATGGTCCGACTTATACAAGTGCTTGATTTGTTTTCCGTTAGAATTGAAGATTCTGTTACTCAACGGTATTCTCCTTACAGGTTTTCCACTCACATCGTAAACTTGCAGGATTTTGTAGCCGTCTTGGTCGTAAATTTCTCTGATTAGGTTTTTGCTAGCGTCGTATCTGCCATGTATGAAATGTCCAGCCATATCGAACATTCTTCCAGCCAATTTGGTCGCTCTCCCTGATGGCGAACATTCAATTGGTTCCCCTTTCACGTCATGAATGCTCTTTAAACATGCTCCACTCTCATCGTAAAAGTTCACCAACAGCTTTCCCTTGGAGTTGTATAACTTGGACATCTTGATCATGTCACCTGTTTCACTGTCCAACACTTGCACCTGAAGAACCTTTTTACCGTTCTCGTCGTACACAGCATCTATGCGGTGCCTCAATTCGTCCAGTCTGCCCAAAATGAAGAAGCCGTCAAGGTCGAACAGATGGCAGAATAGATCTTTGGAGTTTCCATCGCTGGCTTGACATAGGAGGTTTCCCAGGACGTCGTATACATGAGTTAGAGGAATCTTATTTTTCCTGAAAAATTTCCGCAATGGTTCTCCTTTCTGATTCAATATTCTCAATTTTACAGGAGCTTTTTGCATGATGGTTCGATCCGCCCTATATAGCTGTTGCACGTTGTTTCCATGGGAATCGAATATTCGTTTAATCAACTTGCCACTACCGTTGTATCTTCCTAATATAAATTTACCACGTTTATCGAATATTCTTGGGAACAACTGGGTTATACTCCCTAAGAAGGTACCACGTATAAGACGTCCTTCAAAATCATAAACACTGGTGAGCAGTTTCCCGCCGTCTGAATAAAATTGGCATATAGGTAATCCTTGCGCGTTGAAAATACGTTTGCTCTTCTTCTTCCTGTCTTCAGAAGGAAACTGCACCAATAGCATCTCAGAATTGAAGGTTTTCTGAAGAAGCTTACTCTGGGAATCGTACACAGCTTTCAGAACGTTTCCTTGGGAATCACAATATCGAGGAACGAAATTACCCGAATTGTCGAAGAGCATTCTGGCGAGCTTCTTTGGCGATGACGTTTCGGCTATTCTTTCTCCCTCAGGATTATAAATTGATTTAACTGCTTTTCCCTTCGAATTATAGAATTTCGTCACTATTTTTCCAGCTGAAGTATAAACAGTTTTCAAATTATCGAAAGTGTTCCGAAGCTCTCTTCTTTTCGTGTCCTTAATCAAACCATCTGTAACTGCAGGTGATGCCTTTTCAACGTCATAATGCCGTATTGCTTTTTTGCAAGGTGTATCCTGAAAATGCTCGGAAATTCCTGATATTGCCAGTCGGTTCTTTCTCAGTTTAGCCAACTTTTCAGCTTCTCCATAAATTTCACCTATGACTTCATTTATCGAATTATACATCCGAACTATGAACTGTCCTTTGGATATTTGTTTTCTGGATAAGTCGATGGTAGTGGAAGATTGCTTCTGGACGATTTCATTGCATTCAATTTGGTCGTCATCCACCTCATTCCTAGGGGGTGCTTGATAATCTTCAAAAGGAGGTTTAGAAGAACATGTACTACATACAGTACTTTGGGTCATGTAGTCTTTCGATTTTGGTCCAGAGCCCAATTTTCTGCACTTGAATGATTCAGCCATGGTTGCAAGCTGCTTTATTTCTCCCAGCACATCTTTTATAGCATCATCGAAGTTCTGAGTAGCATTTTTGAATTCTTCATCATTCGATTGTTCAGAAGTATCTGTTTTCTTTTTCAGAAGCCCTGATTTCAGATGTACCTCTAGACTGTCTGTTTCTAAAGGGCCATCACTCGTGAAGACAAGACAGTTGGTATTTTTCTTCAGATATTCTACACTGTCACCATCTGAACTCAATAAACGCATTATTTCTTCAGAGAAGGTAATATTACGGTGATTAAAATCTCTGCCCTCCTCGGTTGTCTGAGCAGCTGCATCAGAAGAATGCTTTCTAACTGATTCCTTGGTTATATCAGTTTGGGATGAAGCGTCTGATTTGTTTGGAGAGGCACTTTTTATCTTCCCGAGACTATCTAGAGAACCAATGTCTAGTTTCCTATGATTACGAACACTCTCTACCAATGAATCTTTATCAAAAGATGATTCGGTCATGGTGAAGTTCATGTTGAGCTTATGATTCTTTTTCCTTGCTTTCCTCTGCTTAAATTCGTTGATGCAACTTTCATCGAACGTATTTCCTGGCTGGGAATCTCCCACTCCAGATTGGTTGACGAGGAAAAGATCAGAAAAGACGATATTCTCCAAAGCATCGGTGCTATTTCCTCCCGAAGAGATGACACAAGTGTCTTCAGTATTCTTCGTTGTTATGCATTTCTTCAACTCTAAACTTTTCGCTAAATCTAATTTGAGCGATGATGAACCTTTATTCAACTCCTGGATGGTTTTGTCAGACCAATTGAAGATCTGGAAGAATTTGAAGGTGCTTCCTCTATTGAAACTCTTCTTCAAAGTGTCTTGGACGTTTTCGGCATCATCCAAGGTGAAATAAAAATAGTTCACCTGGTACTCTGGTTGAAGTTTGGGTTTCTTTGTGTCGAAATCGTCCATAACTAAATTGGCGTAATACACTAATTTCGTTCGGTTCTCCAAAGATGTATAATTGCAGTCAGTTTTTTTAGTAGCCATTCGAACGGATTGCCTGATAACTCTTATGTCAGCCCGGTCCAAAGGTAGGGAAGCTAAACTCGCTGCATACGGAAGTTCTTCCCTTGACGGTTGGTTCAAAACTGTCTGTTTGCAGCATTTAGCAGGTTTGCTGGCTTGAATCAGCTGATTGATGCCAATTCTTTGCAATTCGAATTTAATTCTGTCGTCATAGTGGTCAATGCCCTTGCATCTTAGTCTCGATTCACAAAGAACATCAGTTGCCGATGAGCAGACTTGAGATCTGGCGCAATGTACCGGTAATCTACATGGTATAGGTGGAGCGCAAATTGGCCCTTGGTCTATATCAGAGTTTGTCCTATACAAAGGTGGCGGTGAATCGCAGCAGGGAAGGGGCGAACCGCATGGTTGTCTTCTTGGATGGCATCTATCCTTTCTGTTACAAATCGTGCGTCTGGGAGAACCATCGCTCGAAGAACAAATTGAAGAATTCGATACTTTTTGTCTGCATTTGAAAAAATTGGTTTTGGAATTCCTGCAACTCGCAACGCAGTAGTTCGGGGAAGTCCTGCTGGTCGAGCTGCTCGAACTGGAACTTCTGGACGAATACGAGCTACCGGAAGATGACAGGCTGCTCTTCGACGATGAACAAGATGAAACTGAGCTCACACTTGAACTCCTGGAATTATCGAATCTTGGTAAACCTGACTCGCAAGACACGTGGCATATCTTGCTGCATCTCAGTTTGGAAAGACACAGTTTTGGTAGAAGGGAGCAGCCAGGTCCGCTGTAAGTTTGGCTGGGATAACAAGATGGGTATCCTCCGTAACCTCCGTAATAGTTCGGCCAGTATCCGTAAGGGGGATACGTGTAGCTTGGGGACGGATAGGGCCAATAGTTCGAGCCGTAACTTGAACAACTCGGAGTTGGGTAACAGGGGTATCTGTAATGGCATTGTTGATGAATAAATGAAACCAAAATAAAATTCAAAGCTTCGTAAATCTGGAGGAATATCCTAATGAAAAAGGTGAATCGTTTCATATCAATCCTGGATTTCCCCATTTACTCTTAGATTTGAACCCAGAAAGAGATAAATCAAGGTTGCTTCATGCTAGTGAAAGCCAATGCAGAAAACGCTTTGGACAAGACAGCTGTAGACGAGGGAATGTGACTTGAGGGCTACAGAGTTGAAACTGAATCCGAACGCATGCGCCAAATGGTGCTAATTTTCTAAGAGAATAACAGCCTCGCGTGAGGTATCGGATTCCAAACAATATGTATACAGGGTGAGTCTTTGACTTGTACATATATTTTAAATGTAGATTCCTATCATCAAACGAAACACTTTTCTCCTATACCATTTTTCAAAATTCGGTTTGGTTTCGGAGATACAGGGTGTCGAAAATCCATGAAAAAAACACATTTCTGTTTATATCTTCGGAACCGTTATTTCGAATGAACTGAATTTTGGTTGAGTTTTTACTCTATTCATGGTGCATATTCCTCAATCAAAACCTATTCAATATCTCTACTAGTATAAAAGTTACAGGGTAGTCGACTCATCAATACACGCTAAAACACCATAAAACCACTTTAAAAAGATAAACGGTTCATATTTTCGAAAGAATCAATCATTTAAGGAACTGAAAGTATTCCTATTTTTTTTCAATAAAACTCGTCGTTTTCGAGTTATTTCCAATTTTACCTGGAGAAATTTGACGAAAAAGATCATTAATTTCAAGAACAATCTGAATGCGTCTCTGAATTAAATATCGAATATTATTCCTTCTCTGGTCTTTAAACGAGCTCACGATGTTGTCACAATATTTATTAACTTTGTCGAGATATTTTAATAATAAAATTCCACAAATGTGGGAGATAAAATTGAACACCGAGGAGGATTTAACACGCACAGTTTCTATTGGAAATTCATAGTTACCGGTCCATATTGAAGTTAAATGTCGATGAAAAATACAAAATTCGGATATGAATGATGAATCTCGATACAAACTACTTATTGAATTGAAATTAATGAAAAATAAAATGATACCTTATAATCTGTTTCGATGTTCCTATCTAAACAATATCCTCTTGGAATTTTATAAACTCGACACGGTTAAGATTATATTAATTCACTCCACATAATAATCACATTAGAACAATAATTCACTGAATGTATTCAGAACTTCTCAACTTCACATAATGTTCACATTTTGTTCAGAGACTCTGGTTTGTTATTGTTTATAGTTGGCCTCCACATAACCTATCTTTCGGTTTTCGCTCTACACATGCGTGGTTAAATTTGGCGGCAAACTCGATTTTTGATGGAAAGGGCAGAATTCATAGATATTTATACCATGGTACACAAGTGTATCGTGATTTATACTATGTCTCATAACAAATCCTTAACCTCAATGAAAATATCAGCAAGCTGACAACATCTTCTTGAAATTTCTGTGCAAACATACACAGAATCGATACAAAATTGATTAGGTTAGGTTGTTTAATAATAAATTCTGATGATCTGAATGAGGAGTCTTTTTTCATGATATTGTTTGTGAATTTCGAGGAAAATATGAACAAGTTATTAGTGTTTACAAACTAATCTGCAGAAAAATCGAAGAAGGAACTTATTTTGGTGTAAGAAATGTGGCTTTTTAGTTGCAGATATAATCCGATGAAACTAACTGTTTTTGTTGAAATTATCGTGTTTGCAACATTTTTATTCCAATAAGGTTAGTGCTTGAGTATTCCCTAAATGTATAAACTCAATTTCTATCGAGAAATATGAACTTTGCATCAATTCCAGAAGATCATTTCAGAGGCGTAGTCAGCCCAATTTTTTTTTTTTCAAATGGCTACATCTTTCTAACAAAGCCGAATTCGGAAAAATGGAAAATGAAAAAGAGGTTTCTTTTGACCTCAAGAATCTTCAGTTAAAATATATGTACAAGTCAAAGTCTCACCCTGTATATGGCTCCACTTCCCTCATTCCCTTTCATTTCTCAGAATCGAAAAATGTATGACTGAATTTCTCGTTTTTCTCTGGAATTCAGTTCAATTCTTCCCTCACACTAGAAAAAAAATTAAGAATTCGTTGTTCACCTTACGTTGCCGCAACTAGGTGTCGGAGATCCACACGGGCTTGGCGCGCAGGAAGGCGCAGCACTGCAAGTTTTTGGTGGACAGATAGGCGTACCACAAGGTTTCAAATTGTAGGTTTTCGCAGCGAAGCAACGTTTAGCACAGGGTTTGCCGCCACAAGGTTGAGGCACTTTTTTCAGACACGGAGGACTTCTTATGCACCTCGGTCTCTGCAGTTTCGGAGGGCCACACGGAGAACAAGTATCTTGATTACAAGCCGTCGGTCCGCACGTCGCAGATCCCCAGGTCCTTCCACAAGGCCTAGGTCCGCACGGATGAGGCCCACAAGAAGATACGGAAGTTCTCGAGGAACAAGGCGTAGGCGAGCAAGAAGGATATGGGGGACAAGGATACGGAGGACAAGGAGGAGGAAAACAAGGTGGAGGTGGGCAAGGTGGTGGTGGGCATGGAGGGGGACATGGCTGGCAAGGAGGTGGATATGGAGGAGGGCAAGGTGGAGGATATGGACACGGCATACAAGGTGGTGGATAAGGAGGAGGAGAACAAGGTCGAGGGCGGCAAGGAGAGTCACATCGGGTCCGACAAGAAGGGGGAGTACAGGATCTGAAAAATGAAGGATTTCTTGAAAAACATCGACGTTTTTATGTGAGATTCACTCACAGCGATTTGCGAGGTGGTGAACACGATCTAGGTCTGCAAGGTAGAGACGTGCAAGGAATCGAGACGCATTCTCTAGGGGGGCAAGGTAATCGATAACTCGGGTAGCATAAATTTTCCATGGAGCAATATGGACCATCCAAGGGATAATATCGCCACCACGGAGGATAATGGTATCGTCTCGGGTAACAAAACTCATCGTCCGAGCAATAAGGACTCCAATATCTCCTGCGACCACATTTCCTTCTGTAGTAACGATATTCGTCAGAGCATCTATCTGTAAACAAGGATTTTTCCATTTCGAATGATGATAACATGTTATTATCTACCTAATGAATGGCAGCTTGGAGATCTTGAGCAGGGTTGAGGGGAGCAAGGCCTCGGTGAGCATGGCCTAGGTGAGCACGGATCGAATGTGCATTTGGAAGTCCACCAAGGTCTCTCGCATTTCCTCTTCAAATAACACGTATCTTCTCTGGGGCACACTGGAGGTGGAGAACACCTTCGAGATCTGCAGGAACTCCTCGGATAACATATGTCGGAATCCGAGCAACTGGGCGAAGCGGGATATCCTCTGCTCCTACAAGGTTTCCATCGACAAGGCTCCGGATAACATTTCTTCGGGGCGCAAGAACTCCTTCGCACGCAAACGTTCGTATCCGAGCACCGAGGTGTATGAGGACATATCCTACCACTTCCGCAAGGTCTTGGGGAGCACTGGTTCGGATAAAACGCGGGGCCAGATATGGGGGTGATCCTAGGCCGAAACACGGATCTTCTGCAAGGACCCGGTTCGCAAATGGACACTCTCGAACGCTGGGGAGAGCATGGTCGAGATATACGCGCTCTCTTCGTACAACAAGTCCACTTCCTCACATTACACTGGGAATCGCAACTGTACGGTTGGAGCCTGCAAGGTCTCGAGCAGTTCGGAGAGGGGCCGCAAGGATCATAGAGTCGCGGTTTCGATAGACACGGTTTCGGAGGGCAGGGATTGCAAGGGGGTGGGTTGCAAGGGTGAGCGTTGCAAGATGGAGTTGAACAAGGTCTCGAGCCACAAGGTTGAGTTGAGCAAGGTTGCGGATCGCAAGGATTGGTTGGGGTACAGGGTCTAGAAGTACAAGGTGTACATGGTCGGGAACCACAAAGAGAGCAAGGTCTTGAGGAGCATACAGGCGGTGTGCACGGAGGTGATCCACAAGGTTGAGAAAAACAAGTGTTCGAAAGACACTTTGGCAGTTTGCCGGCTAACGAGAGTCGGCACTTTGAAATTCGTCTGATCGGTGTTTTAGAACGGCAGGGCGGGGGTGTACAAGGAGCTACCGCATCGCAAGGTCTTGGTGTACAAGGAGAAGACGCGCAAGGGGATGGGGAGCACGGCGGAGAATAACATGATGGCGGTGGTGCAGAACAAGGTACTGAACCACAAGGCTGTGCAGAACAAGGAACTGTGCCACAAGGCTGTGGTGCAGAACAAGGAACTGTGCCACAAGGAGGCGGTGCTGAACAGGGAGCTGTACCACAAGGAACTGGAGCTGAACAGGGAACTGAACCACAAGGCTGTGGTTGAGAACAGGTAGACGGTCTGGAGCTGCAAGGTTTAGGGTTGGGAGGAAAGAAAGGACCAACAGGTCTTGGGATACAAGGCGGCGGTGTGTGAGTTCGAGGCCCACACAGTCTCGGAATTGGTGGTGGCGTGCAAGGTCTCTGTTCACAGGGTGCTGGAAGGCATGGTTTGATTCTACACGGCGGTTTCAATCGACATGAAGGTATAGCGCAAGGTTTTAGTCTTGGAAAGCTTGGTGCTCTTATGCAACGCGGCAATTTGCAGGGTTTAGAACAAGGATCCGGTCGGACGCAGGGGGTAGATTTAGCCGGTGGGGGTCTGCAGGATAAAGGTGCGCATGGTGGTGGTGCACAGGTTGGGGGAGCACAAGGCGGTGGTCCACATGGTGATGCACCACAAGGTGAAGCACCACAAGATGAAGCACCACAAGGTGAAGCACCACAAGGTGAAGCACCACAAGGTGAAGCACCACAAGGTGCTGCACCACAAGGTTCCGGTGTTCGTGAAAATTTAATTCTTGGAAGACCGCACGAAGAATCTAAAGTAAGCGTTCCTGGTATACGCAGTTTTGGAATTATACAACTTTTAGTACTTCTACACGGTTTCTCAGGGGGTACAAAACGCAGCTGCAGGCCACCGTTGCCGAAACTTGACTGAAAAAACGAATTTCGATTAAACTCAATGAAATTAATTGAAGAAGGTGTTATTTTAAGAGCCCAAATATTCCTTTTAGCTGTGAGTTTTCCCCCTGGCCGCTACACCCCTTATTACTGTTCGCAAATTCGTTAAAATGCATGTGGGATATCATGGAAACATTGAGCTCTCATTACAACACCTTTTTTATTCAAGAACTTCACTCTTCAAGTAGGAATCATTTATTTTCTAGAACGAACCACAAATAATCAAGAAGACTTTCTCACCTGCGACAGTTTCAATGTCAGAGGTATGTAACTTTGACGGCATGGTAGTCTCTCCGTACAAGTACCCCTCGAATTGTTCTTGGGGCAGTTCAAAGACCGTAATAAATTCATCAAATCTACGGATTGCTCGCACAAGATTCGTCCTGAATTGCCACAAGCGGGACATGGCAGATTGAAGGGTTTTCCGTCGCAAGCCTGGCAAATTCTCTTTTTCCTCGTACAATTATTCGTGGTTCGTTCTGTCTGTACACCAATGGACATACATACCAGAAATCTGGCGAATCTAGAACGACCGCAAGGGGCAGCTGGAGAAGTCTGAGGTGCTTGGGCAGCTGGGGGTGCCTGAGGTGGTTGGGCATCTGAGGGAGCCCTTCTCCTGGTATTTGCTGCCTGGGTGCCTTTGCAACTGAACCAGCATTTGGGGGGTCTGAATGGTATCAAAGGTCTGAAATAAAAAAAGCCGTCTTCATTCGACATCCAGAGATTACTAGAGAACGATAAAAAACTAGTAGAATGATTTCGATAACGATACTTCATGTTGGTGCTGTCTCTGAATTCACTCACATTTCACACTGTATTCCTGCTTTACAGGAACTGCTGGACATCGCGGTTTCACTTTTTCCACTAACTACAGACTCTTCAGATTCCCCTTTTTTAGTTTTTTTCTTCGATTTCTTCTTTTTTCCTACTGACCCCTCAGAACTAGACTTATTAGTTTTTGTCTTGGATTTATTTCGTTTAGCTTCTTTCTTTTTCTCTTTCTGCTGTTTTTTCTCTTTATCTTTCATTTCCTTCTCTTTTTTCTTCTTCTCTTTCTCTTTAGCCTTCTGCTCTTTCTTTATTTTATCCTTTTCTTTTTTTTCCTCCCTCTTTTTGGACTTTACAGAATCTCTTGATCCAGATCTTGATCGTCTCACTCTTTTCCTTCTTTCCATATCGCGGCGCCCTTTACATTGGAAAACGGATTTATTATCGCAACGAGGATCTGGGCATAAGGGTGGAGGTATTTGACATGATGGATCGTGCCTAAAGACGTGAACTACATTCTTGTTAGTAACCTGGCCTTTAGTGTTGTAGTTGCATCTTATTACAAGGTTTTTCTTCTTTTCGTGGTCCGATTCTGGAAAAAAATCATCGTCAAACCAATGTGCAGATATGAAGTAGTTACGTACTATAAGCAACGTGATCAATTATTAGGTACTCACCGTCTTCTGATTTTTGGGTAATAATACTGTCGGTGCTATAGAGACTTATCGAAGATGAAGATGAAGATGAAGATTCGCCATCTTCATCTGAAGAGTCCGATGATTTTCGATTACTGGCACTTTGAGATTTGGAGTCCGATGAACGAATACAAAGAGCTTTGCCTTCTTTTGAAGGTACAATTGCCAATTTTCCATTAGAACAAGATGCTAGTCGTTGAAGAAGTTGCCTACTTTTCTCGTTGTGCGTCAAGTTGAGATCGTTCAACACTGAAGATAGTTCTTTGTCCAAGGCTAATATTTCTTTCAATACTGAAGGATTTATATAAATATTGCTTGGTGAATCTGAAGAAAAGAATTGAATGACTTCGGATTGAGCAATGACAACCTAAATTGAAAAATTAATCTTAACCACAATCGTGTTAATCGACATGTAACTAGTTAACAATAAATTCTATAGTTTTCTGATCTGTAGATTCTAAGAAGTCTGGAAGCAGCAAAAATGTTCGCTAATAAGCTATATACAGGCAGAAGCTAGGAAAATGTTCATTTACAATAAAGTATCTTGAAGAAGATGAATATGATATGCTCCAATTAGATACTCACTATTTATAGCGGAGGATACTTGATTTAAAACACCCAGTAATTCTGATGACCTGAAATTATCCCCCTTTGCCATTTTCCTAAAGACGATTAATTTTGGGATGACTATGACGCTTCAGTGACATTTTACCCGGGCAAAATTTGAAGTTTTTGATTAAAGGACTTCCACCGAAATGATTCATGTGAGATATGTCAAAAAAATTGGAATAACTGCATTTGATATCACTAGATATTTTTGAAAAATATCTTTGAATCAAAAACATTCTGGTCTCTCTAAACAGAAAATTATTCATTGATTTTTTCATTATACCATCGTATGTTATTTATTTATTTTAAGAATATGTACCGAAGAAGCCCAGATTTGCATTAATTGAAGAATGTATTGGTACCTTCATTCAAATAATATTTCAAGCCTTTAATGGAATGACAATATGCTAAAAATCAAACCTGTGATTCTTTCTATTGTGCTCAGTGTCCAAACAGATTTCTCGGTATTTTTCCAATGTAATCTTTTCAGACTACTTTTCTTTTGCTCGTGTATCTCGAAATTTTGTCTCTCAAGAAGGTCACTTATCGCAGAGAATACGATTCTTTTAGCCATACTTATTTTCGGAAGTATGGCGTTCCAGATAGATAAAAGTGAGCCATTCTGATGGTTATCTTCGAATCTTTCATGAATTTCCATAATATTTCGCGAATGATCTACATAATTTTTGTCACTGAGAATTTAGACGTGTTTCAAAAAGACAGAAGACGTGTAGTTTTGTCAACCTTGAATTATGACATCTGTTAAATATACATAGAGCTCTCTTGGAGAGAGGAATGGCCTGATGTAACAAATTCGTTATAAAAACGGAAACTAAAGGAAAAATGTGAGTATGAGATTAACTATTATACCATAAGTAAACTCTTATAAAATGTAAATGGTTAATGCTGGCTTAAGAGATATATCTGTCTGCTGGCCTCGTGTCCTACGAATCAGATGGCAGAAAAATCTGATTTCGAAGGTTCTGAACAAGTTTAAAATCGAAAATTTTAGAACTTTGCAGTTCTATAACGAAAGTGACTAGAACTTGCTATATCACTATAGAGGGAGAACAACAAAAATTCCGTACTTGCCAAAGAGAGTATATGCTGACTATGGTTTCGGCCATATTTGGCCTCTCCAGAGTATGATAAATGAGATTCATGTCCAATAATCAGAGCTTGACCTGTTGGTTTTTTTCAACGAACTAGAACATTGTTCAACGTTTTTCAGGTTCTCTGAAACCTTGATAAGATCTCGGTGTAATCATTAAAAAGAGATAATAATTCTTCGAGACAAAAATAATTTATTTGAAAGAAAAATAACATGAGAATCACAAGAACATTTTTCTTGCTAGATTTTTCGGATCTTAGATTTCATGGTCATTATGAACGGATGAAGATTAGGCACTTTACAAACAAACGCTTTGTCATTCACACTTTCCGGTCCAATAGAATTCGGATCGTAATATCCATAAAGCTCCTCTGGATTCTGATCAAAACTTTCTAACGAACTCTCACAAATGTGACACTTGCCAGTCAGAATGTCGGTAGTTTGAGCAGAATTGTGTTTTCCTATTAGTTCATCCTCGAATTTGAGTTCCGTGCCAATGCAGATATCTAGAAACAAAAAATTTTATAATGCGCGAAATACACACCATGGTATTCTGAAGAGAATTCTTCAATTTTTTCCACTGAGGTTCTGTTCTGATTTTCCATCATTTTTGGTTATTTTGTAGCATTTCCACCATCAAAACTTTACCGTTTTTTTGTAAATAATATTACAACAATGTGTTGTTTTCGCGAAATTTATTTTCTTGAATTTTTCTATTTGAAATGATAAATATCCATTTTCATCAAAGACAATTTATTAAGGTTTGTTTCAGCCGTCGATTAGTAAAAATTAATTGTTTCTTACAATTGTGGATTCTAAGATGGAATTGAATTTGTTTTAAATGACACGCCCCGCAGGTATTTCCTCCCAGATGACAGGTGAAGGAAAAAGAGAGTATTATACAGCCAGAGTAAGATCTAGTTCAGGGTAGGATTTCTTGTTATATTTCCTCCGCCCCAACATTTGTTCTATTAAGCTGAATAATCCAATAAATAAGAATTAATGCACTGCCATCTGGCGATAGACGTTTCTTATTTTAAAGGCTAAAGACTCTTAAGGAAGTTTGCCTCGAGGAGAAAATGACCAAGCTTTTAAAAATGGCATTCACCCTTTTCATCATCGCACTGGAAAACATGAGAGGAATCTTCAGAATGATTTTCACTGTACTGCAGAATATTGAGTTTGTGGTAAAACTTCTGTTCAATCTCGTGCAGAATCAGATTTGCGAAATGCTGAAGCACCGTATCGGAAACTTTTCCAATAGCGTTAGTGCTACTGTTGAAGTGCACGCAATTTTTGAGCGTATTCTCGATCATTTTTCTTGATATTGGAACATTCTCGTCACTCTCTTGACGCACTGAAAGGAAACACACGCATTGAATGAAAATTTCTTCCATGAAAATAGTAACGTAATTGAGCCTAGCTATTGTTTAGATGTCGGTTACCTTCTGGGCTGTTACCATAATATTCTTCAGCTTCCACACAAACGTCTTGTTTGCCAGCTTGATCAATGAAGGTCTCTAGACTATCGACCTCGCCTTCGGTGTCATCGAAATCTTCATATCTTCTCAAAAAATTCCTCGGTAGAAACTTGCTCAGAGGAATAGTGAACCTACTCAGTCTATTCAATAATTCCCCTCCAAACTGGACAATATTTTTCCTGTTATTTCCAAGTTTTTGACAATTTTCGCAGGTGCAATCATCGGTTCTTCTTCTCGGGTAGCCATTGAAGGCGACCTCCATTTCAGTCTCATAATTTAGTTCTGAGGAAAGTGTTCAAATTGAAGTGTTCAATAGGGAAGGATTTCTAGGCAATATTAATCAGACAACTTCAAAGCTTTTCAAAACTCACCTTCTATGAGCTGTTGATTTTTTATTTGACTATTTTGGTTTTGTCCTTCTGGAAAAGGATATGTGCTACCTATAAATGAAATGCTACCCTAAAGCATCATTCGTAAAATTTTATTCTTCACACTAAGTACACCATATGCCTATATGCTGGATTGGAGGAACAAAAGAATGCGATACTACTTCGAAAATTTTAAGATAAAGTCAATGACAAGGAAAAACTGTTAGTGGAATTGAATATTTACTGAATTTGGCAGAATAAGATGAGGGTGTTCATTCAATGGGACATATTTTCTCTCGTGATTGTTACTATGGATGAGACTTGGGTACATTTCTACGATCCAGAAACAAAGCAACTATCGATGTAATGGCGACACTCTGGTTCTCCAAGACCTAAGAAGTTTCGTGTCCAAAAATCTGCTGGAAAAATTCTTGCTTCAGTTTTTTGGGATCGCCATGGAGTAATCATGATTGAGTTTTCGGATAAGGGTAGAACAATAACTGGAGATTACTATCCGACATTACTGACCACTCTACGGGAAAAAATTAAATGGAAAAAGACGCGGAAAGTTATCCAAAGGTGTTTTGTTTTTACAGGACAACGTCCCAGTACACAAATCTCATGTTGCCATGCAAAGAATTCGTGATTTAGGGTTAGAATTACTAGAACACCCTCCTTATTCACCAGATTTGGCTCTGTCCAACTATCATCTCTTTCCTCAACTAAAAAAAGTTCAAAAGGTCGTAAATTTTCTTCCAACGAGGAGGTAATAAAAGCTGTGGAGGACTGGTTTGCAGAGCAAGAAGGAAAAAATTTTTTGAACGGTCTAGAGACGTTGCAGGTTCGCTGTAATAAATAATGTATTCAATTAAGAGGAGAATATGTTGAGTAATGAAATATTTTGACATTGAAATTTTGTTTGGTTCTATAGTAGGCTAAGAATTGTTCAATATATCCTCGTAGTTATATCCAACTGGTGTTTTCTGATATTCATTGCCACTAACAGTGTTTCGTGTTTCAAAGTTTTTTGGACATTCTATAGATCACGCTACACGGAAATTGTAGCATTGGTCTCCAGCAGTATCGTACTTGATAATCGCGACATATCGAAAACTGAAAGAGAGAACTTCCTTTGAAATCGATTTTATTTCTTTCAATCCATTACATCTCATTCCTTAACTTACTGAAAAACCATGAGAATTTACCTTCGGAAAAATAGTTCACTTGCTTCGGCGCCGGTTTCAAAAGAGCAGGCTTATCATCTGGCAACGATTGTTTACTGACCAAATATACCAAATCTGAGTCTAGTCTAGCTGGCTCCCCATTTTCATCATACACTTTCTTCAACGCTTTCTTATTTGCATAAATCGTTGTTATTATATTTCCTTCGGAATCGAACGCTTTTGGTTTGAATACGTTTTTTTCGAACATGTTCCTAAGAACTTTGTTCTTCACTAGCGTACCAGAAGCAGAGTATAGTTCCTCTATAACTTTGCCATCTGGATTATAGAGCTTTTTTATTTTTTCACCACGGTCATCATAGATGTCACTAATCACATTTGTGTTCTTATCGTACAAGTGTGATCTTTTCTGCTTCTTTCTGCTTTCTTCTGCGATCTTGTTCACATTTCCTTCGGGTCTTTTGTACCTTCTTCTTTTAGGCGTCTTAATGGATATTCTCTGGGATAACCTTTGTTGATTATCGAAAATAACAGTCAAGATTTTATCTTTGAAGTTGCTCAAGGCTGAAAATCGACCTTTTGATTCTGATGGGTAATCCTCGTCTCTTTCTTCACTCACATCACTTCCAGGATCCGAATTCACCTCTTCGGAAGATACTTTTTTGACTACCTTCCGATTCTCCTCGTAAACCTTCAATTTTGATCCTCTATAATTGTACAAATGTTTCTTGAATTTTCCATTTTTATCGAATAAATTCACTATTTTATCACAACTACCAGTGACATCGAGAATCTTGTCACCACGTACATCGTAAACACTAGTGATAGCATCTCCGTTCAGGTCGTGAAACTTGAATCCTTTCGGCTGTTTAGGTACTTTCTCTTTATTCTTATTCACAACTGGGTTAGACAGTTTTTCGATTAGTTTGCCATTCGAATCGTAGATATGTTTGAGAGGCTTTCTATCTAAGTTATATCTTCCTGGGAGGAATTTTCCCTTGATGTCGAAAAGGTAAGGAGCTAATACTCTAGCGTTTCCACTCGCGGTGTACCCCAAGAGTCTGGTCTTGGAATTATAGACACCGGTCAGTAATCTACCATGTTCATCATAGAATTTCTTGATGGGCATGTCCGTCAATGAGGAAGTGGAAGAGGTCGAACTAAGGGCTATCGGGTAACGCTTCGGATAATCTCCCAAAGAGTAAGCAGACATTGACCGTTGTACCAAGGGTGCTGCAGGGTTCAGTATGGTATCCGATTGTGATGAGAAAGTTCCCATTATATTCTCAACAGGTCTCACTTCGCTCCTTCCGTGGTATCCTCTAGGTATATGATTGGATGCTTTTGCGTTTATTTTTAGATTAAGTTTATTAGCATTTTCTATATGCTTTCTTTGTTTTCTATCTCCACCACGATTGGAAGATTTGTGATGTGCAATTTTTCTTGATTCGGTCCTTTGTATATGCCTTATGATGTTGTTGTCAGAATCGTAAATATGTCTGATCATTTGGCCTCTGAAATTATAGAATCTTCCTCGGAGGAAATGGCCTTCCTTGTCGAAGAAAAACTTGGATAAAACTTCGACATTATTGGAGCCTTTCTTCACGTTGCATAATGTCTTGCCGTAATCGTTATATAAGGCTATTATGAGAGTACCTTCAGAATCGTATAAATTTCGCAGAGGTCTTCCAGACTTACTGAAGATACGTGTATCCGTGTTGTTTGGTTTTGGCCTCGATTTCTTGAATACCGGCAATTTTTTTATCTCTTTTCCTTTATGATCATATACGGGACCTATTTCGTAGCCTGATTTATCGAACACCCTCCTTCTGACCCCTTTCTCATCAAAAATGATCGGAGCCAAATCTTCCAGCTTAGCCAGCCTTGTAAATATGATAGGATGTCGTCTCTTGTCGAAGATTTCCTTAACCAAGTTTCCTTCCTTATCATAAACGCTACCTGGTATTCTTTCATCATTCTGGTGTTCTTTCATCGAAGAGTTATCTCCCGAAATAATGCATGGCATTGAAATCCTGCTGATACTCCTTCTCTTTTGATCAAATATCTGCTTTATCCTCCTTCCTTTCCGGTCATAAAGGTGGTCGAGTAAAAACCCTTTCTTATCGAAAAGAATCTTTGCTAGCTGGTCGACATCTCCTGATTTCGTTCTTATCAAAGCTCTGCCTTTGGAATCATAGACCTCCATTATTGGATTTCCTCTCTCATCATAAAATCTATCGATGGATTCGCCAGCTTTGGGTTTCACTTCAGGAATATCGAACCTTTGGTTTATGCTCTGTTTTTTCGTTATGGAAGTTGTTGGTTTCAACTGCTTTTTCTCGTGTTTTTCTCTTTTCTGAAAACTCTCGACTTGTTTAGATGTCGAGGAAGTTTTCTTCATCATGCTATGTCTCGAAGTGTTATCCACTGAGACTATTGAAGAACCCCTTTTTCTCAAATTTAACAATGAGTCTCTCATTTTTATTTTCTCATTGCTTTTATTCCTCCTCCTCTTCTTCTTCTTCTCATTTTGCTTCATGTCAATTTTATCAACTCTCTCAATTGAAGTATTGCTTTCACATTTTTTTCCAACATCTTCGATGTTATCATTTCTTTCTTCATGATATTCTATTTCTTCATGGGGGCTATATGTTTTACCCACTGTTATTTTTATCGCTTTTGATAAATCTTTATTCAAGTTTTCGCCGTCTTTGTTGTAAACTCCAAACAATTCCCTTCCTTTCTGGTCGAACCGTTTCTTCAAAAAATTGCCTTCGTGATCGAATAAATGTGGTAGCAATTTCCAAGCATTTCCCGAGGATGAATTGACCAAGATGTTACCCTCGTGGTCAAAAATTTCGGTCAAAATATTGCCTTCTTCGTCATAAATTTGATCAGGCACTCTATCGAAGCAGTCAAGATTTTTTTCCGATTTGGTTTCCTCCAGCATATTTCCCACCGGTTCTTGAGAAACTTTCGGAAGATTCCAGTTTCCATCATCTTCAATTTGGAAGCTATTTTCTTCAGTCTTCTGATTCTGCTCTTTCTCTAATTTAGCAGCTATTTGATCCAAATATGTGACTGAAACGTTGGTTATCGTATTTCCATCTCTTCCGTATACACATCGAAGCTTATGTTTTTCTGAGTCGTATCTCTTCTTGATGAATTTACCCCCTGTGTCGAATAAGAACGGGATTAATTTATTCGCATCCCCCGACAAAGTAACTGCTAGTGGTTTTCCTTTAGCATCGAATATACTGGTTATTATTTTTCCGTTGGAATCATATAATTTTTCGATGTTACATTGCCTCTCTGTCTTCGTTTTAGGTTTTGTAATTCTCTTGAAGAACGATTCCTTTTTCTTCGATTTCACTTCAGTTTCCTTACTATTCGCGAGAAGTTCGTTAAGCCAAGCTATTGACATCTCGCTGATGGCCTTCCCGTCCTCTCCAAACACAGCCTTAAGTTCTTTCCCCTTCGAATCGAATCGTTTACTTTGTAGTTTTCCATTATTGTCGAAAAGGAAAGGTAAGAGTTCGTCAGCTTCACCTGAAGAAGTGAGCTTTATCGGTTTCCCTTTCTTGTCATATACTCCAGTAAGAGGATTCCCTTCTTGGTCAAAAAATCTCTTCGGAGATTCACTCTGTTTTAGGAGATCTCCATTTTCGAACTTCACAGATTTGCTACCGCCGTCGAATAATTTATTCAAAGAATCGTCGTCCATTTTGGCAACCCTGACCTGCTGTCTCCTCATAACGGGTTCTAACTGGTTTTCTGAAACCCTCGCCAAGAGACGACCATCAGAATCGTAGACAGCGTCGATTTTTCTTCCTCTTTTGGTGAAAATATCGTTTTGAAGTCTGCCATCAGCATCGAAAATTCTGGATGTTAAATCTTTTCCAACGGTGTTGATTTCATATCCTGAAGAATCGTACAAATGTTTTATCGGTTTTCCTTTGTAATCGTAATACTCGACGGTTTCCAGATCAGCCTGGACACCTTTAAAATCTTCGTCATTCAGTTGTATACGTCTTATTGCTGTTCCATTTTCATCGTAAACCGTTTTTATCCTCTTACCATCGACATCATATCTATTTTTGAGGATAAGACCGTCAGAGTCAAATAAAACAGAGGTTAATTTGTGGATATTATTCTCCTTCATCTTGAATAGAAGGTCGCCCTCGCTATTATAAACTTCAGCTATCGGATTTCCTTCTTTATCGTAAAATTGCTTAGCCAAATCACTGTCCAATGTTCCGGAAACACTTCTGTATTCCTCATCCTCAAACGACTTGGATAGTTTCGCCAAGACGTTTCTAGCTGAGTTAGTTAGTTTCAAACTCTTCGGGGAGGATCTTTTCGATGATTGTTTGAGCTTTTTGGTATCGGATTTAGATATTTTTTCGGCAATTTGCATCAAAGAATCAGTCATCAATAAATCTGAAATTCTGGAACTCAATTTTTTCATGTTTTCTCTCGTGTCAAGAGAAGGCGATTCTTCCAAGGCGTTTTTCATGTCATGGAAGTGAGCTTGACCTTCATTTGGCGAATCTGGAAGGTTTTGGAAGTCCTGAGAATACAAATCTTGATCTTGCGGAGGATCAGGGTCAACGCCTGTTCCAGAAACATCAACCTCTTCTCTGAATGAAACCTTTCTTTTTATTTCTGTCTTTTTGCAACTTTTATCGATATCAGCATCCAGGTCTTCGGCTTTGTTCAATTCAGTGCTGTGGACACTCACTTGCGATATTTGCATATGGATTTCGTTATGGGACCCTCCAATATTCTCCAAAGAATCGACTTCTTCTAATTTCAGTTGATCCATGTTTTCTTGCTGTTCGTCCTCAGCAAGTTTCTGTTCAAGAACGACTTCGGTCCTTTTCTTGCTCTGGGGTACGCTGTAATATTTGGAGCGTTTTATTGTCCACATAGGGTAAGCTGTTCTATTTTCAGTCTGTGCATCCCATCTACTTTGGGATGACGGTTCGGTATTGACCTTCTCTTTATTTTCTTTGAAGCATTCGAAGAAGTAAGTAGCATAGAAAGCTCCTCGTTGGGGCGTGTATAAGTCGAAGTTATATTCTGGATAAAGAATTTGTTTGTGGCATCGACCTTCTTTACTGGGTGTGTGTTTTAGAGAGCCTTTGATGGTAGAAATGAAATTGAGTAAATTATTGATGTAGTTGTCAAGGTATCCGTCGTAACAACATTCGATTGCTTTGGGGCTTTGTCTTCTGCTGTTTATTTTCTCCACACAGTTTTTGTCGTTCACTTCGTATTTTAAAAAATGTTCGTCCGGAATTTTAGTTAATATCAATGAAAAATTAAGAATTACCATCGATACACGCCGTTGCAACAGATGGATGAGTGAATATTTCTCTGAGAAATATTTTATATCAAGAAACCATTCCGTTAAAAACCAAATACTGATGCATTTTCCTCCAATACAGCAAAACACGAATTTTACGATCAAAACTTCCTGGTACTTCACTTTACAACGATTATTACTTACGACAGATCTGGAATCGCTTTGGTCCTCACTCTTCTGCTCCTTCATTTTGATGATTGATTTGCAGGGGTCATCAGGGTCGAAAATCAGTAGATTGGCCGCGTTTCTACGAGGACTGTCCTTGTTTTCGAGTGTTATTCTCATAGAATTACTCTTTAAGTATCTACCCATATCAATACGTTTCTTATGGATAGGTTTGGGGATTCTGGATACTCTACATGCGTTTTTGTGGTGATTCTGATGTCGATTAGACTGTTCAGGGGCCTCTTTGATGTCGACATGCTGATTTTTTGTATTCAAGAGAATGTGTACATCTGGAGAGCTCTTGGTTAGGCTTGGAATTCCTATTATGAGGTCGCTATTGCGCTCGTTTTCTTCGGCATGCTGAAAAGAAGAATCTTATTTCGCTCTCCAAAAGAATACAATCGAAAGCTATACGTCAAGTATTAGTATACCCAAAGTCCAAATTATTGAACTCAGCCCAGCTACATTCCAGTTGTTCAATGGAAAATGAAAACTGAATACATAGACAACGATTTAATTACACAGGTCGTCACAATGAATAGGAAACAGTTCTTTTCCAGCAGAAAAATTAAATTGTTGGGATTTTTCACACTCTGTCCTAGAAAACACTGTTTCCTATTCATTGTGACGCCCTGTATATCATTCGTAGAATGAACAGAGGACCTTTCAAGCAGAAATATGACTCTTGAAGTTGCTGCTAATTACTCAACAAAATTTAAAGAAAGCCTAAAAATTTGCTTTCCTTATTTTCCGTTTCATTGATTGAATTCATCCTGTCTGACTTTTTCAAAACATTATGCTGCAGACAACATTGAACTAGAAGGTTTTTTGGCTATTCAGAATAAATTAAGAAAATTAGGTGAACAGGACTTTCTTCCCCAACTGTGAAAACTGATTCAGAAGAGAGATGACTTTTAAGTTCAGCCTACCTTATTGAGTTTCAAAACCATCGGCATATTGTGCAGATTAGAATGAAGATGAGGTTGACTTTCTAGACATGCGTAGTTGTTGCAGGATTCCAAGTCGGTAAACTTTGGTTTTTCGCACTCTTTGTTATCACGCATTGCTTCTAAGTAATTTCTCACTTTTTCCAAATCTTCCAGACACTTTATGACGATCTCTTTATTGCCAATATTATTTCTGTTCTCCTCGAAAAGCGCATGATATGAGACAGCAACGTCATACAGAAGTTTTTTACTGATTGAGAAACCTTGTAAGAGAAAAAATAGTGTACAACTACCATTAACAAGTATTTCAGAAGCTGTTGCTTTTTGGTTTACACAACATCAATTAGGAGTACCTTCCTTTGTGCCCCAGATAAACAACATATCCAAGGCTGACCCCTAGTTTGATATAAAGTTTATATTTGAATAGATTGTCTCGAAAAAATAAAATTTGTGAGGTGTGGCAAATATAGACATGGTTTAAATTTTTATGGTTTTAAATTTTTTAATAAATTACTGCTGTTGATTGATTGATGCCTTCCATAGCTTAGGTTTTAGTTGTTTGTAAACCTTAAAGTTTAATTCATTCGCAAAGTTCAGCAGAATATCTTGTGGAATGCAGATGCTATGAGGAAAAACATTGAAAAATCCAAACTAAGCCATATTCGTGACAATGTTATTCTTGATATCATCCAAGTTATGATTTCTCTCCGTTTGTACCTCCAGTTGAGGAACACCTACTTACAATACATTAAGGACTTACCTGCTTTTTCTAATTCTCCAAAATTAATAGGAGAACAAGCATTCTCAACTAGCAACTTATTTTTATTCTCCTTCACTACCAAATTATAATCTGCAAAAGAATCTCAAAAGATTTCTGCCGATTTGGGGCGAAATACTAACCGTATATGGATGTACTCTTTGTTGAAAATTCTTCATGTTGGTTTCTGAAGCTTTGGATATTCACATCATACGCTTTACTGTTTCTTTTCTTCTGATTAGTCAAAGCCGAATAACACTGGGTGTCTCGCGAAGAACTAGTCTCAACGTTGATACCTTGATTTCGCAAATTATTTAGAGAATCATTATCATCTTCTATATTTCTTTTTGGTTTGCATCTTTCCTTCAATCGTTCTATAATATTTGCTAGGTGCAGATGTATGGCCACTAATTTTTTCAGTAGTTTTTTATTCAGGAGAATATCTTTGGGAGATTGCTCTTCGTCTTCGTTCCCACTGACTTTCTCGTGGAGCTTATCGAAAGGTTGTTCAAAATCTCGACTTATCTCTCGCAATATCCTCATCGCCCATTCTTCGCCATCTTTCAGAACGTCTGTTTGCACGTGCCAAATATCATTTGCTCTTATATTATTGTAAAGCACCTTAACTTCTTTACCTCGTTTCACTTCTTCTGCGTCTTCTGCTTCTATTTGCTCCAATGCATCTCGCATCAACTCTTGTATTATCGGAGTCAGTATGCGTTTAGCAGTGAAGATCCTCCCTTTAATAGATTGGCTCTCTTTCTTCGTATTTATGGTGTCCTTCAGGGATTGCCAAAATTGATGATTTAAATTTGTATTGGACACCACTTGAGGCTGGTTAATAATTTCGTTGAAATTTTCCGAATTTGATAGTATGCATTTTTTTAATTTGTTCGTTTTCATAATAAAAATCTTTTAAATTCGTGACACAGACAATTTTGAGATGTAATGACGTACACAAAACTATTGGATTCTGATTGACATTTCGGCACTTTTTACAAAACAAAATTGATATCCTTGAAGGTATCCTGATTCTCAACTTGATCGGACTTTTGTCCCTAGACCCATCGGAGAATTTGAGCACGCATTTCGGCATTTATAGTCATCCATTGACTATTGAACAAATCGCACCAGATATGGCAATTAAATTAGGTTTAGTATGATCATCTCATTCTCATTGTTTAATTGAAAAACAATGGACGTTTATTTTTGTTCTTCTTTATATGTTGAATTTCTGAATTGTATTCTAGCACTTTATGAATTTTTTTGACTAATCAGAATGATAATCGTAACACCCAGTTCCAGCAGAAATTTTCCCAAAAATACAGTATTTCAGATACCAACTCAAAGTCATTCACAGCTAGGTACCATAAAATTACTGTAAATTTTTTAAATTTTAAAGAGTATCGAAATATCGAATTCCAATAATTATCAAAATGATTTTTCAAAAAATTTCAATTTCAGAAACAATCGATTTAACAGCCTCAGCATGTAAATTAGCGATGTCACGCATGCAGAATAATCTCAGTGTTAAGTATTTTTGCCGTATTTTTGGTCAGATTAAACTATTAAAGAAAATATTTGTAACTAAAAACAATGCTCAATGAGTTAAGTACCTAACTTCAAAATTTTTTTAGAGTTTCCGATTTAATTAGGTTCTATTGTTTTCCCGATCAAATTTAATCTTTTGAGGCAGTTTTTTTAATTACTTCGTTACGATATTTTCGAGAAAAGAATCTTAAAAGTGTTATCGTATGGAGTCAGAAAAGGTGAAGTAAGATTCAGCAAAGAGGGTTCTGAGGATATTGAAAGACTTTTCCTTACCATTCTTACTACTTTATGGTCATATTTCTGCAGAGTAGGAAATGAGGTCAAGAATCAATTAATAGCACTTTCGAACTTTTTTCTTCAACGCTCTCTAGTATAAGGATATACTATGCTTTAGTCTATGCCTTAGGTGGCCTGTTCTTGTCACATCACTTACATTCCCGCTTGGTAAGACCTGGCTTGGTCTGAAGAGCTAGTTGAAGAGTTACACATCCTGTAATCCAGTCATATTTATACCTCGCTAAACTCTAAACCACCGAAATCGTTTTCCTATTCCACTGATATCTTTTATGTTTTTTTATAATTGTTTTGTTCATAAGTTTTCTAATCATTTTTATATTCTTCGTCGCTATCTCTGAGATAGAGAGTAGATAATGAAATATTTTATTATATCATGGGGAAGACCAAAATCTGTATTGTGAAAAATAAAAGACAGAAACTAATTTACTCTGTCTATTCGCAAATTTTCTTTGTCACCAAACCCACTGATTTCTGGTTTCATAATCAGCTTTTTTTTGCTTTGTCTATCCAATATCTAGTTTTTCTTGTTTAGAGGTTTTTTTTGTCCTTTCGAAAATTGAATTCAACAGGACGGGAAAAAGGATGTAATAAGAAATCAATTCTAATAACTATTAACTTTATTCCACAAACAACATGCACAAGATACATTTTTTTTACAATCGATTAAATAGGATTGATTGGGAGTTGCTCCAATTGCATATATTAATTCGCTAACAATTCAACATCCAGTGATGGGTATTATTTTGGATATAAACATCTATTTTTCTTTTCGAGGTAATTAAGTACAGATAAATAGCTACAGATGATAATTAATTAGTCTATTCAAGAGTTTGTTTAGTCCTCGCCGGGGCCAGTACTTCCCGTGTCTATGATGGCTTCAAATGCGAAAGGCTGGAAAGCATAGCCTGTACCTTCGTAGAATTTACTTTGGAATTCCACCCTGTAAAACAAGTCGGATAAGAACCTTCTCAAAACGCTATATCGTGAAGAAACGACTATCTAGTGAAGCTTTTTTAATTATTTTTTCCTGCGAAAAAATTGACTCACCAATGTAAACGTAACGTGTGCAAGAAAGCAGACAATCCTTCCATTAAGACTAGGATACCGATCGTTAGTGTACCCCAAAATGCAAAAATGAGGTAGAGAGCAATTCCGCCAACCCAGTCATCAAGAGCAAGGCCTTTACTTAGCACCATAGTCCATAAAACTTCGGACAATTCTGTGAATAAATTTGATCATTAAACATATACTCCATTCACTTTTATAAAGTATCGCGGTTTGTAGGAAATCCCATGAGTTGTTTCAGCAATTCAGCTATGGCAAAAAAGTAACTTTGTGGAATAGGAAATAATATCAATGAGAAGAAAAGAGAGGGAAGTTGAAGGCACTTACGGGCATGGGCAAGAGACAGGGCCCACAATCGGAGATAGGAAGCAGTGTGGGATACAGATCCTAGAACATACTCTATAGTATGAATGGCTTGTTGGATAAAAAGGTCACCAGTTCCGCTATCTTCTTCTCCGTGCCCCCCGTGACCTCCGTGTTGTGCAGGTGGGGATGATGTGTTGTTGTGCATTGCTTCCGCGTCCCCATTTTCACGAGGGGTAGTGATCTGCTGATGCAGTTCCTGTAAAATTCGCCAAATGCAGATTTAAACTTGTTAATAATCCACGGCATTTCTACCTTCTGCTTCCGCTGTCTCATTATGTAAATAGGCTTAGCAAACAACATCCATGGGACACACAATAAAGCACAAGTGAACAGAAACTTCTGAATGATCATTTGACCAGGGTACATTTCTGAATTACAGCCATTTTCTACTGGAGTTTCTTTCTGGAGCACCATATTGATGAATGTGATCAAAATCGATGGAGCGCATCTAGTACCATACTGGAAATCCGCGGCTGTAATGAAAATTGATTTAGGAATTTGAATAAACCTTTTTTTTTAATCATATATCATTATCACAAATTACTGACGATTATTAGTAGCGTAGTATTCGAACCATTTGATGAACATCAAGATGCACATGTAAAGAAACAGGAACGAAAGAAAAATAACTTGAGGTATGAAATCGAATAATATATTCATGGTCTGGTGGAAATACCTGAAAAGTGATAAATTAGTCAGATCGAATTCTATTTGTTCACCATAACACAATTACTAACTTCATATTGAACAAACTGATAGACACTCCAAACAACATGTGGGTTATTCCAAGAATGATGGATATTTTCATCTTGAATGAATTTTGGAAAATGATCTTATTCTGTGCCAACTGCCATATGGGATCCAGCCCAATAGGATATGGTGTACCCATATACTCATCAGTTGCTGGATCCAGCATTATTTCGCTAGCCATACTGTGGACATTACTCTTGGTAAGATTCAATGTTTGCCAATGAGACCCGAAAACGTTGAGAGATTTGGAGAAGACATCGTTGTATATGAAACCTGTATACATCGAGAACAGTCCCATCAGAAGTATCAAATATCTGCCGCCGAAGAAGATGTTCCAAATCTTAAAACAAGAACCACATTGTATTTCTATTAACCTTGAGAAAGACAATTCCGATCGTATTACGCAATTAATTTTTCCTCACCTCGTTGTCAGATTTTTTTGCAGCAAGAGGTTTTTCCTTGATGATCATCCAAAGGGCAAAAACTGTCACTATGGCACCATGACCTAAATCTCCAAACATAACAGCAAATAAGAAAGGGAAAGTTATAATGGTGTAAGGAGATGGGTTCATCTCCCTGTATGAAGCAACACCATAGGAATCGATCAATATCTGGAAAGCATTTGTGAATTTATTCGTATGATTGTAAGTCGGAGGGTCTTCAGGCGTCTCCATCTTATTCAGGATCGGGGGTACTGAACTTCCACTGCGTTCCTTAAAAGAAAAATTATGTTCAGCTGTGATTTCGTTGACTAAGGACTGAACGAGAATAAATTCGCTATCACAAAAACTCCTATATCTCTTGAACCAATTGAAAAAAAATCAAAATTTGATCATAGTCAGCTTTGTTATGAACGTCAGAATCATGTGGAACATTTACTTCATAGATATTCCAATTCTCTGTCGCAAAATGTGAAGCGAAGTGAAAACACGAGAATTTATAGTGAAACTTTTTTTTAAATAAAAATGGAGCTTCAAAAAAATCGCAAAAGAGGCTCGTCCGGAAACGGTATCAAGAGTTGTTAAGCGATTCAACGAAGATCTGAAAATTAACCGCAAGGAAGGAACCGCGAGGAAAAAGGGGTTTCATAGCCCAAAAAAAAGTGAAGAATGCCATCAGCCTTTTTCAGAAGAATCCAAACCTTTCAAGACGGAAAGTGGCCCAAATAGTGGGTTGTTCGCAGTCAACCGTTCAGAAAATCAAGTCGAGTTGTGGGCTTAGAACATACAAAGTGCAGAAAGTGCCAGACAGGAACGCTGTGAAGAATCAAGAAGCGAAATCAAGAGCAAAGAAATTAAAAAAAGATTTCTTGAAAAATTTTTCCTGTTGCGTGATGGACGACGAAACCTATGTCTTGGCTGATTTCTCGCAACTTCCTGGTCAGGTATTTTATACTGCAGATTCTCGTGGAAATGTTGACGAACAATTTCGCGTGAAAAAACAAGCAAAGTTTCCTAGAAAATTCCTGGTTTGGCAAGCAATTTGCACTTGTGGGAAAAGGAGCAAATTTTCCGTTGGCCAAGGCTCTGTTGACTCGAAGATATACATCAAGGAATGCTTGAAGAAGCGACTTTTACCATTTTTACGTGAGCAATGTGTCAACAATCTTTTGGCCAGATTTAGCTTCATGCCACTACAGCAAGGCCACCAAGGAATGATACGAAGCTAATGAGGTGGTTTTTGTCCCCAAAGAGGCCAATCCACCAAATTGCCCAGAACTCAGGCCAATCGAAAGATATTGGGCCCTGGTAAAAAGAGAATTGAAGAAGACTAAGAAATCAACGAAAACATTAGCGGAATTCAAGCAAAAGTGGAAGACAGCATCCCAGAAAGTGACTGGGAACACTATAAGTGGTTCAAAAGATATAAGCGTTTTTGTGAAAGCGAATTTATTCTCGTTCAGTTCTTATTTAATAAAACCTGAAATATACATGGCGTTTACAAATAATAACTCTGAAACCATTGGGCCAATTTTGTCCATTCAACCGAAGCATGATGACCTCAATAATTTTAAGAATACAGAAATTATGTGAAAGCCACTTACTGTGCCTCTTCTAAGGGCCAGCTGAATGTTTTCCAAGTCCAAAACTGGCACCCAACACTCTGCAATCAAGCACTTCTGCGTAACGTCAAGATTGAAGAGATTCAGTGTGTGATAGATAGCCTTAATTTTTCGAACTTTAATGAACCAATTCTTAATATTTTTCGCAGCAGCTACCAGAACACGATGCCTGTGATCTTGCGTTTGGCCTAAAACCTTAAATGAAAAAAAATATATTTAATTGCAACATGACACTTTCAAAGAATAAGAATTTGGAAAAATCTTACAGTGTTAAGATCCTCTATCCTTGTCATGACTCCCATTGCCATCTCTCTGCGGTCTGTAGGGGCTTCTGGACATGGATAAAGTGTAGCACGAAAACCTTCACAGATCTTTTTTACTCGAGTTTTCAACTGGTCTCCTTGGAAGAATATTATGAACACAGACTTATAAACTTGGTCTCCCTAAAAACACGTGGCTAATTCAAGATCACTTTTTTTTTTTTAATGCAAATGATTCAAATGAAAATAAAAGATAACCCATCTATATTCACGAACAAACAGAGTTAATCAATCATAAGGACGAAACAATATATGATCGAATTCTGTCAACAGGAGTACCTTCTGGTTGATCATTGGAATCGATAGAGATACTTCAATATACGACTATCAACTCCAATATCCTATGACTATAATAAAATTACCACATTTACTCACTGTGGTAGGATCCTCCAATGGTGTTTCTATTTCAGCCTGTCGAAGAAAAACATTTCCTCTACAAGCTCTCCATAGCATCCTCTCAAAGGCAGGTATTCTCTCCCTTAGTATGACTCCAGCGACGAAACTACATTGCGAAAAATCGATTAAAAAATCTCCTTCGCCATACAAAGAGCGTATCAAACAATTGTTAACAGCTCAGCGAGTCATCCAAACTGATAGCTAGATCCTTTTCCATACGGAACTTTTCAAGAAATTCACATACAAATTATGAAAGGAACAAAGTGTAATCTTCTTGAGAAGGCCGTTCTGAAATCGGATATCGAAAAAATGTTCAGTTGTTCTTACCAGCATATCAGAATTTTGTCCACAAAAATAGTCAACTTCATTCGGTATTAGTCGACTGATAACGTCAAATTAAAAACAAAAACACAAAATCATCAACGTAAACCAACATGAAGCTTGAAAGCGACTACTACTTTAATTGCGATTCAGCATAGATCAAAAACAAAAATAGCAACTACAATTTGGCTGTACCCATATAAAAAAATTACTGACCATGGCAGGAACTCCTCCGGGTCGAAATGTTTTTCCGGAAAACTGTGCGAGAACAAGAGAAAATCCGATGGTGAATTTAAACTTTATCGTAATTGATCAGCTGAATTGATGAACGGTGTTAGTCAGTTAGTGTGATAGTAATTTTCGGATGTTTGGAAAATGGAGTACCAACTTTTTCTGCGCCTTCTTAGAATTAACTTTGTTCACACAAAACAGCCCCGCATGACTTGCTTTAAAGCAATAAAATACATGGTATGTGCAATTTACAAAGCATACATAATTTGACACAATTTCATTTCATTGTGAATTATGTAAAAATTGTTCACTTTTTATTTGAAATGTTTATCATTATTGTTAATTATCTTCGTTTAATTATTTCCTTCTATTTTTCTATTTCCATCCACAAAACGGTAAAAAGCCTCAAGAGTTCTACAAAAAGCCCCAAGTGCCGAGAAAGCGCTCAAATCGATTCAAAATGAAGTAAATCAATGTATTTCTTTTCAAACTTTATTGATCGAACACCAAGCGTTTTTTGCACATCATTATAATATCTACAACGAAATTATATTCCATAATAAAGGAATTTTCTGTCAACAAACAAAATATCACGTTTTTCATTAATTAAAACAGAAATGAATACTTCCCACAATATATGAGACTTATTACGTTTCTGATTCATTTTCAAGCCAAGAGTTATAGTAACGAGCTTCATATAATTATAACTCATTATTAGAAAAAAATATGAGCCTTGCCTTTATTATTTAACAAACATGCCTTAGGCAGTATGAAAAAATGCGACAATCCTGACGCATTGTTTAATTTTCCATTGACAAAGAGTACAATAAATAGTACCGCAAATAGGTATAATCGTGTAGTAATTATGTTGTTGAATAAATGTTTGCTGAGCAAACATCACAAATAAACCGAGTGATTTTTTATACAAACGCTCTGAAGACAATTCAAACAGAGTTACACAATTTGAATTGTATATAGTTCGGAAAGAGGAATGATTTGGAAAAAAATGTTACTTTTGGTATTAACTATGATAAAGACCGACAATATTCGATAAAATATGTGAATGATAAGAAAGTGAATACAACGAAGAGAATGATAATGCATAATTGTAATTTTTGAGGTAGAGTCTTCCTTATAATGCTTCCGAATGATTTTGGCCTGAAGGTCTTTGTTTGCGATATACAGGGTGTGTTATAGATTTTTCTTGTTTATATTTTCGGTGGAATAACTTCTGGAGCACTCTATAATTTGTTCAATGTCCACATATTACTCATTCCGAGTGCAATGAGCAACATACTAAACAGAAGAAAAATCCAGGTCCGCATAAAAAATTAGAACTTGATTGTAAACTTCAATAATCGTCGTAAATATTGAAAAGCTGTTCGCATATTTGAATGAAGCACGAATAATTGGATTGAAAATGTACACGAAATCAACGATTAAAAATCTGAACCCAAAATGAAGTTATGAAAAATGGTTATTATTATCTTCAAAAAATTATTGATTGGTAATATTGAATCCGTACTCATTTTGAAATTACTTGATTAAAAAAAGTACATTGATTTTCCTTTTTATTGAATCTCTAGAATCTAGATCAATCCAGTGTGTATTTTATATGGCCTTCCTTGTAAAAAAACAAATTATATTTTGTTTATTATATTTCTCAATATTTTGAAGAATGATTTAGAAGAGAACAAATTTCAGTAAGTATTGTAGTTTCAATTGAGTATTAATTCTTCGTGAGTACCAAGTTTCAAAAATGGATAACTGATTGATCTTATATTTTCTACAATATTTTGAATAACGAAAATGTGAATTGTGTGTTACTTTTTGCACTGTGTCCTGGATTTCTCACAATCATTTAATCATCATCAAATAATGTGTTCTATATAGAATTTAAAATATTATCCTATCATTCTTATGAATCATACCATTTTATGACTGATAATGTTCCGTTAAACTGTGCAGCTATTCCTCAAATGCATCGAGAATATTTCGCAAAATTAATTCTCACATTTCAGCAGTCCTCTCTTTTGGCTTTGACGAATCAATTGTGAAAATTGGTAATTTGAAATGAATCAACATTGACTTTAATGATTTTTTAATATTTATATAGTCCTTGGCCTTTATTTTCTTTTTAAAATTAGCACATTTTCTGTAGAAATATGAACTCTATCCATAAACTCTGGACTATAAAAACGCTGCCTGTTGACGAAGCCATGCAAAGTAGTTGCCCATAAATAGAATTCCCCCAAAGTGAAAACGTGTACTTGCACCAGGTCACGAGCGCTGTGATTAATACATTTCGCTATAAGCGGTGTGTAAGAAAATTACTGCAATACACAATAACACGGCTACTAAGTTTATATTTTCGATAGGTTGGTGACCCCATTTTCACTACATGAGTTTTTTCTTGCTAAATGACTGGTGGAATGTTTAACTGTTAATGATGTTAGTTGGATACATATTTTATGACTCTGTCCTCGATAACCTATAATAAATATTCCATGTTTTTTTTAACAGTTGGCAATGCGTATTGCTGAGGCAATAATTCACTAGCAAGTGAATCTTAATATTGAATAGTTTTCTCCATATTCTAAAGATTGATCCGAACTTTTGAACTTAACATCTTGGATGATTCAAATTATTCACCTAAATCGAGAAATGCACTAAAATTAGTCAAATTACATAAATAAAAAAGAGAACCAAGAATACAAGATTTCGGAATGACTCATTGCATGAAGCAAAATGCAAAATGGAATAAGAGTGTAATAGATGAAACAATATTTATAGATATCAATGATCATAAACCAGAATGTGATTTGTGAGAGGACAGAGTCAAGATATCAAGACCGCAGAATATTGCCATTGGCGGCAGTCTTCAAGCATTCCATTCCTAAGCAGACTTATCAACCGACAAAATCTTCGCCCAGGAAGCATGGAACGCTTGACGACTCCTTGTATGTACGAGGTATGATTAATTGAAAGCCATATTGACCTTAAAAACAGATTCACAATTGAATGTTTCACATTTCTTCGAATCCTCACTTTGTGAAGATAAAGTAGCTTAGTTTCCTGAATCCTCAACTGTATTTGTTTTAAGTCGCAAAAATGCAATAATGAGCCTTCTAGTCATTAGTTTGGACCACTTCAGCACCACAAACAAAGTGGCAAGGTTCTAAGTCAAAAAAAGAGGGAGCAAAGGTGTGATTTTTCACACTGCAGAGTCAAGAACCTGATACTTTAAGAAAACACAATTTTCAATTATTTAATCAGTCGTGATGAACCATTAGAAATCTTCAATCGTCAGTCGGTTTTTCAAGGTCAATCCTATACTTTCTATGACCACACCTCGTATATAGGACCGCTTTGGGTCTGTTTCCGATACGGGGTAGATTTCGTTAAGGTGGGTTGATAAACATGAAGGGGTGTTTTACGGAGTGTGATACGTACCCCAGTTGGACGGGGCCTAAGGTGCTTTGACGGGCGATTGAGTCGTCGCTTATGAGGGCCCTGGTCATTGAGTCAGTGGGGTTTATACCCCCCTCGTGCTGTTCAACACAACACAACACAATTAGGATACCCATTGTGCCAACACCTGATACTGACAATGTACCTCTCGAATGTTGTGACAACTTCAAGTTCATCATCGAAATTTTCTTTTAAAACTCTAGATGGAGGTTACAAATTTGAGAATGAATCTATACTATATTCTTAAAATCTTCCCAATTTGAGCTAAATAATTTTTAATGTCATGCCAATCACGAAATCAGTTTTGCAGCTGTCCTAGGGCAATAACCTCTTTCTTTCAATTTTATTATATTTATTTATTCTTTGGAGCATTCTGGTGATGCTGCCATCGCGAGACAAATCAAAAAGACAAGACGAAACACGAAAAAATATACTTTCATTCGGGGTAGTGTTTAAATCTGGAGTTCACCAACATTGGGCTCAATCTCTTCATTTTGTGTCCCTTGTAAAATTTCAATTACGAGCTTCGTTTTCGAGCTATTTCAATTTGTATCAAGACTTTCTAGACCAAATTGATTGCTCTCAGTCGATTTCAAATTAAATCTTTAAATTGTTAGGTCCAGTTCACTTACCAGCTCGTTGAAATGCTGAATAATTCATAATGATTTCCAGGTATTACTTGATCTTTTATTGGAAGTCCGCCAAAATATAAGGATCCAGCTTGCTTGGATGATGTTAGTAGATTGCAATTGCAATTTGTGGTGATGAGCTGTTTTATATTGTTTCAAGAAAGCAAAACTCTTTGTTGTCGTAATTTTTATGAATCTTAAGCGTCTTTGGGATAATAGGACACATTTATCTTGATCAATTAAATATATTATGTATCTCTAAAAGCTATTTCAAATTGAATGATATCTTCAAAAATCCAATCGATTATTAACTATGTCATTTGGTGTCGAATGCAAATGCTAAATTTTGTCTTGATATAAGTTAAGATAACTCAAAAACGGAGCTCCAAATCAAAATCTTACAAGACAAAAAAGGAAGATAATTTCTGTAAAAAAAACATTCTGCTGTCCCATAAAATACTAATTTTCGACGCAACTTAAACAGATACGTTTTTTGTAGAGGATAAATCGCTCATTCAGGCAAACGTGGACAGGGCCGAATCAGTATGATGATGAAAAACTTTCTTCTCAAAATGATCTATCGACAGTAAAATCCTGCTAGTACAAAGCGTACCAGTATGATTTATTATATCGCTTCTAAATCGAGTCAGGGGTCAAATAGTACAAGCTAAACAACAGATTTATCATTAAGCTCTCGAAAATCCTAATTAACTTGTTTCATACAATCTCCCTCTTACGAACGATAAGATCAGGGAAGTCACCGAAACAAATGACGAGATTGAGAAGGTAACTCCACTTATGGTCAGAAGCGAAATTATAAACAAGCTATAATGAAAAAAACATTTTTCAAGACAAGCTTTTATGATAGCAACACTCATCTGCCATTTTGAAGCCGCCATTTTGAATTCCTCTATTTTGAAGAATCGTAATTTACGACCCAGAAAACCCCATGATTACAATTTTGAATAGAATCGCATCATAATCACAGAACTCGTCCGCCATCTTGTAGCCGCCATATTGCAGCCGCCATTTTGAATTTTTCAATTTTGACCAAAGAATCATCATTGTCAATCCCAAAACCCCCCAGATACTAATTTTGAATGGAATCGGATCATAATCACAAAACTCATCCGCCATTTTGAAGCCGCCATTTTGTTTTTTTCTATAACAAATATTTCATGATGCATTGTCACCAGAATTATGTACACCTGCCAAATTTCAAATCAATCGGACCATTAGAAGTGTGTCATATTCAACTTGCAAGATTTGATTACAGACAGACACCGGGACAGGTGAAACTAAATAAAAGCTTGTAAAATGAGAACAGAATATGGGAGATAAACTCTATATTATTTTCTTCGGGAAGACTTGGAACATTCTCATCTTTCCTTCCAATTAGGATCAAAACGACACTCCGGATGAACTTGAAGAATCGTTACAACGCCCACATAACCTAACTGTTCATTTCCTACAAGAGTCGAGCACCGAAAAGAACTTTCAATGACTCAATTGAATCCCGCATACAGAAGATAAATAATGAACTTTGTAATTCGAGCTTGAATCAGATCAGCCACAACATTCTGAAGGTACATTTTCAATGCAACAGATTTAATAATTTAAATCCACAATGGCCTTGATCATAGCCGGCGAACCAAAATGTGATTGGCCGAGTGGAAATCGAAGTTCGAACAATAATAGCGAATTTTCTGTCGCTTGAGGAAATTACATGTATTAATTGAATCGCTAAATGATAACGGCTTATGCCACTGTTATACAAGGACGAACAATGAATCCGTTATCTTTACTTTCGTCATTATTCATCAGTTCTCCTCGAGGACAAATTATCCTCCAGTTGGTTCCTTCGATTCGGAATCAATTTCGAAAATTATTACGAATTCCAGATCACAGTGCTGCATGGAGGATATGTCGATCAAACTTAGAGTTCGATGACCTGCTTTTAGCACTCGAGGCACTGGCAAATTGGTGCTTTCACCTCCGACAGAGAAGTGAATAATTTGAATTATTCTTGAGACGTTGGCATCCAGTAGTCAACGCATGAAAGAAGATGAAAGGAATTAATATTCCATCCGATATGAATCAAGTACTCGTGTGATATCGTCACCCGATTAGAAAATACCACTTCTTTGGAATCAGTTATTGAAATGATTAATAAATAATCGATTTTGAGGATTACTATACAAGACTATACCCAGATATAGTACAATCTCATATTCATTTTAACCAAATTGACCCTACATGTCTACGCGCTTGATATTTCAAAATTTTCTTGAAGAAGAAAATAGGTTTTCAGATCGTTCTCACATCCTTGAAAGAATCTGTTTTATTTCTATTTGGTTCCACCTAAAAAAAGCCTTTTCATCCCGGAATAAATATTCATTAAAATTACTGAATTATTTCACACGATTCCAAAATTTTCCGCATGAATTTGTATTATTGGCAACGTTTATTCCGAAGAGTAATCTGAAGTCGGTAATAAACTCATAGAATTTTTATTCCCTATTGGTATTAAATTATCCATCATGAGTTTGTTTATGAGATATTTTTTATTATGAACAAATTATTGATGTTCACGATCTAACCTCAAGGAAAAATTATAGTTGACATAATTTCGTTCATACTTGTTCCTGTTCCTCATTGAAAAGAAATGCCGACTAGAAAGTTAAGAAGGTTTTTATTTCTTTTAGGAGCTAATGTGAAAGCATTCTAATCCCAAAAATTCATTGCAGTGGAACAATTAAAGATATCAACCTGCCTCGATATATCTCCACGGATTTCAGTGATGTGGTTTTCTTCAATCGTTTGATAAAGCAAAGGAAAATCAGAATAATTCAATTCCATCGAAATTTGATAACAAGAAACTTGCGCGTTTTGAGTCTATAGAAATGATACACGCGTATAGATTCAAGTTTTACGAGGTTGGCAATGGTATATTATCGCATTTACCTCAGCAATAAAACACTTATTTTTCGTACTTGCGGCACGAAAGTACCTGGTACCATAATAAACGCCATAAAAACATTTATATCTGAGGACAATAAAGATTTTCGTGCAGGCGTGAATCACTGATTACATTCTGAGCATTTTCAGCTTGTTTTTGTCAAGGTTCGCCAAAAAAAACCAACTCAACAAATTACTACGTGTACGTTCCATTCGTCTAGATACCAAACCAAATCGTATCAACCTTGGCAGTCAAAAAAAGTAATGGTGATAAATATTACCGACCGCGTGTACTTAAAACTGAAGCATTTATTGGAATTTGCGTAACGCTCTATTTCCAAACATAAAACACATCAAAAATGGGGATTCTGATCAAGTCAGAACTTTAGAAACCTGAATATTCGATAAAAAAAGCTGTCGCGAATATTTCTGAGAAAATATGTGAATTAGAATAAAAATAAAAAAAACCATTTTAGAAAGTGATTCACAAATTTGGATTTAATGCTATACAAGTCTTTTTTATATGCAAATCTTTGGAACTAGAATGAAGCAATGTACCTATTTCATAACTTTAAAAAAATTTTCTTCCTAGAAAAATCACAAGAACAGAAGAAATGAAAAAAATAAACAGCGTAATGAACTTTGTTTAAAAATTTATTTATTTATTCTGCCGATTCCCTTCTATATGATGTAAATTCTTTATGATTCTATATGAAAACAAAACTTCAATTTCCATTTTTATATCAACAATTGTTTCATCATATCATGACATCTTCCTTGAATACTACCTTTCAGGTATACAAAAGGATGGTTAGTAGATTGTCTAAAAGGGTGACATCAAACGCTTGTTTAGCTTTCTTGTCCAAATGTTTTTTGCATTCGACAAGAGCTTGTCTTATAATTACGACTATTATTATTCAACTGATTCACACCAAGATATTTCGACATAAACTAAACAATAATATGCATACGCAAAACACGCCTAGCTTCGAACCAGGCTACAAAAACAAATCAGTTCGCTAATTCACAATCGATGTATGAACTCGGCTATGATCAAGACCCAAATATAGAGAAAGCTATTACGACGATAGCGGACTCAAAATGAGCCCGTATCAGAGTGCTATACATAAATAATGCAGTTTATCGTCATTGTTAACATAAACCAAGCAAATTCCATAATAACAAATCCAACCA
Organism: Adalia bipunctata; assembly: GCA_910592335.1. NCBI lineage: Eukaryota > Metazoa > Arthropoda > Insecta > Coleoptera > Coccinellidae > Adalia > Adalia bipunctata. Next base: position 5,560,822 of record OU342955.1, on the reverse strand, counting down.
AACAAAAAAAATTCTGTACATTACCCAAAACACCGAAAGCCCAATGCCAAGTCCAGTATGATCAGAACGTAAAAAAAAATGCAAATCGAACGACAAAAGTCTAATAGCCATTATGCTTCATCCTGTATAAAGCTTGAAGGCTTTATCATGATCCTTTCGGAAACACAATTTGTCTTCTGAAAGAATCGCTTGTTTTCAAGGGTGCAGTTTGTTTGCTTTAATTTTCAGATATGTTTAGAGATAAATATAATATATTACACCATCAGAACTAATCATTGAAACTAAATGGTACTCTAGATAAAAAAAATCATAAAAAACAAATACACTCGAATATCCCGCCATGACATCAAAGGAATGAGACATATTTCATCACATGAAAATAGTTAGAACACATTCCTCAAAACAGAACTCGAAAAAGATCTTGAGGAAAATATGTAAAGGAATCTTATCAACGAATAATAAAATCTATCAATTTTTTGAGTTGAGAACTTTGGAGAGGAAACCTATCAATAATTCGCTAAGTTTTTCGTTTATGAAATAATACTTAAACGAAACTAAAATTTGGAAACCTCATATTGAGCGATATCCTAAGCACCCTATGAATATTGTACCATTTTCAGTAGATTAGGATATAATTTATATGATAATTTACTTAGTTTGTGTTTGTCCCACATCGTTTTTGATTTATTTTCTCTTACTGTGATCGTTTGTAGAGATTCATTATAAGCGATTATTATTTTTCAAAATGTTGAACATCAATAAGAAAATTACACTTTAGCTAGGTCTTATGGAACACGATTTAAAATAGGTTGAAAGTTCAGAACTGAGGACAGATGATCACAAAGATCAATTCATTAAATGGTACCCATCACAGGATGATTCTGAAAACTCGTATGGACTTTCAATAAACAAAATAGTTAGTCCTTATAAGCATCATCCATAGAAGCTTGTGAAACTACCAAATGAGGGGCGCTATTAGAAAAATTAATGACTTGGAAACATGAGAGAAAAAATAAAAATCAATGTGGGGTGAAACTTTTAAGCTACTGAAAATCGTACGACATATATGAGGTTCATTTGTATCGAGATTTGTATACTACCATTGAGTACTTATTCATTTCAAATAGATGAACAAAATGATGCCACACAATATGAGGTATTCAAATTCGAGCTTGGACGTAAACTGACGAGCCACGCTGTATATTGTATAGAAATTTCTTGTGATGTAACTCGTTCGAGGTGTTTACATTATACTATTATTGACCAAAACTAGTCACGAGCAATACTGTGTCATCATATTTTGAGGTTTCCCTAATGTATAAAAATAATTCAATTAATATGGATTTTCCTGTTACGATTGTGGGAATCTCCTATGTCCCCTACTCGTTTTTTTTTATAAACAGGATGTAAATGCTTTCACAAGACGTGTGGGTAAAGAATTCAATAATCTCTTTGCAATGAAATTATTATCTTGTTGAATGATGAGGTCAAAGTAGGTAAGTCTATTCCTAGTTCTTGATTTCTCGAAAACGAAGCGAAATACCAACAAAGTTTGGCAACAAATTCAATGAATTCAATTATCAAGTGCTTAGTGAAAACTATTAAACATACAAAATCAGTAGCGTACAATGACCTGTCCTAACATCCTACAGATCGCCAATTGGAATTAATAATTCAATTCTAAACCCATTAAAAGTAACTCCATATTACCGTAAGTACAAATACCATGGATTAACAAAATATGCAAAAGGTTTTCCAAGCAATTAATAAAAATATGGAATCACTCCTTCAATTACAAACTTACATAACTAAAATTACGACGGGTTCATCCATATTGAAATTTAAAAGAATCATATCACCCACGTTTGAGTAAGATGTGACCTTGTTTAAAGCGATCTCGGTACAAAAATATGTACATTCTAACAAGAATATTTCCCAGATTGAAATGGCAAGGAATAATAGAGGTCGATTCAGAAGAAATACCAGGTAATAATAATAACGAAACAATTGAATCATACGTTTGAAAACGCTATTTATTTTTATTCAAAAGGCAACTGTTGCAATAGGGAATTTCATCAGAAAAATAAATACATGTTATATGCGGTAGATCTAAGTAGATCCTAAGTCTATTCAAAAAGGCTGGATTTTCTTCATCAGTGTAGAAAAAACACATATTTTTGGACCGAGTTGCCAGTGGCCATTTTCACTGACCTTCAAAACATCCTTGCAAAGGTAAATAACTTTTTACACCAGCGCAAGAAATACTTGGAAAGTCCATAAATCTTTTTTAATGTTATAAATATTTTCTAATGAATTTTTTGTACTTATGAACATGGTAACTATTGGTACTAAGGAATTTCCTCAAAACTGTTTGATATTCAGAAAAAAAATTCGACTCTAATTTCTATTAATTCAAATTATGTATAAGGATATTGTTTTCTATCGATTGTTATTATGAATTTCAAAAATGTGTCTGCCTGCCTATTATTTTTATTCCTTTATTCATAATAGCAGACGATGAATATTCTTATGTTCTGAGGAATATTTTATGGTACCCTAGTACCTATAGCTACCATGCTCACATTTGCATTTACATTAAAAAAAATGTTTGCTTTAAATTAGATTCATAGAATTACACAAGCGCAAAAAGTTACACTTTTGACATACTAAATAGAGCAAAAATAGTGCACGATCTTGAAAAGATTACTATATATTGGGAAACGAGTAGTTCTGATAAATCAAATCTTTGTTTGCCACAATTTCAAAGTTAAACTCTGTGCACCCTTGAGAACAGAAGCCATCAACAAAAGCGCAAAGATCTGCATTGCCAAATTATTAGTTTGTTAAAAGATCAGTCACTGTAAATCCGTAATTATTCGTCCCGAAAAATCGATCCATAGATTCCAAACCAAAAAGTATAAACGCAGAACTTCTCTTCATGAAAATTAAAAAAGGGGTAGTTCAACATTGCAAAAATAATAAGCATTCTGAAATGAAACAATGAGCATTCATAAAAACATGCTACAAAATTTAATTTAATTCTTTATTTGAACAATATGTGATTAGTAGGAAAAAATCTTATTCAACTTTTAGTGACTTTTTGGTGAAGATTATCTTAATCTCCAAATAATGAAGAGATCACTTGAAACGACAACAGAAACGCACGAATTTTTAGCCATGTTAATATGGATTATTATCAAAACAAAACTGTCTTAAGCGACACACCGTCACCATTGTCACAGAATGAACATTATTGGATTCTATCTCGGCATGTACAGAGTGAGTAAAAAAGTAACGCACAAAATGTATATCTTCGGTATTCACTATTTGATAGAAAAATGTTAGAACCGGTCAATTTTTATTTTAAATTATTCATATATAATTGATGAGTTTGTCATGCATTCTCTGAGAGGGGTAGAGGGTAATTGAGTTTTTTACAAGGCGACCCTAACTTTTGTGCCAGAAATAAAAACAAATCGATTTCAATGAGTTCAAGCCTTTCATTCCTATAATGAGAAGGGTTGATAAAAAATGACCAAATCAATCTCTGCAAGAAAAGGACTACTTAATCATTTCTCGCACAAAACAATCCTCCCCTCGTAGAGGGTTCTTGACATACTCCTGAATTAAAAATGATAAGTTGCATACTTAATTCAGAATAAGAATTGACAAAGCATTCTACAAAACAGTAAATACCGGAGATATGAATTTTGTGTGTTGCTTTTTATTCACTCTATATATAATATCCAACCAAGGCTTATACAAAGTGTCCACAAAATAAAAGGGCTAGTATTTATCTTGATGAATAAAGAATGTCCAAACATCATCTCATTAAAATATAGGTTCTCTAGACATTCATAGTTGAAATTGCGAAATTTAATGTTGGCTTGAATAATCCTGAATAAGCATGCTGTTGATCTAATTGTAAAAAAAAAACAGATGGTGTACAAGAGTAGGTTAAATTAATTTTTCCCCAACTAACCTGAGAATTCACCACTATTCACCCTATTACATCAATAATGAGTCACATTTCTAGGCCACATTAAATAATGATAAGAAAAAATTCTTCTATAATTTGAATGAAATAAACTGCAAAGTCAGTTGATGGGGCTGAGTTCCCTTTTATGTTTGAGACTGAAATTTTCTAAAAGATATTTTTTGCCTGACAAGCCTGCATTACCCTTTCATTGTATCACACTGTATACCATCAAAATCTATATTTGATGTACACAACTTCAAGTCCGTCGTAATCTGATGCGATTTATAATTTTTTGTTAACAGCAGATTAACTATTTGAAGTTATAAACATAGAAAATCAATAAACTGTATTCCCGGAGAAATTCAACAAGAATGAGTTTCATCTCTAACTATGATCAACAGCATAAGTATTTAGGATTTCGAAGAATTCAGAATTCTACCTTTATTTGTATAATTTGCAGACCTGTGCTGCGGAACTTAATTCGAAACATTTCGATTTTCATAAGCCAGGAAATTCAAAATATTCAACTTTACTGCCACATAAAACAATGAGCACGTTCTCCTCCTCCTCGCGATAATGAATCAAATCGAAATTTTCCGCCAATAATGTTCACGAGTCGCATAAAACCATTAAAAAAATAGTCCCGAGGTATTTCTGGCGGCGCGTCGCTCAAAACAGTTTTCTGGAAAATAGCCAGTTTCATTTTACAACAGAGATAGAGACTGCTTGCCTCAGAGTAGTCCGGTAATTCACCGTGTCAGCCTTGAAGAAATAGTGCTGGAAGAACAACGTTTAACATTTTTCTCTTGTACGAAGCCCATTTGATAAACCCTCAGCACCCTCAGCCACTCGAACGCTCCGTGCGTTTTGGGTCGTTCGGAACTTATTTACACCTTCGTTATTGTTGTGAGGAAGAAGACAGGGAAAAAGAGATGCTTTTAGTAAACGATTAAAAGCGACGCCAAAGCGACGTGGACGCGATCGAGTGGCGGGCTGATGTAGCTGTCGTTTCGGATGATGCGATTTTGTCTAAACTTCCGCCCCTTGTGATCCGTCATTCACCCTCTCAGACTGCAATTCACTCTTCCCGACTGGTCAGTCGATCAGATCTAAAGAGGTCCGCAAACGATAACCATGGTTGTAAATCTGAGTTGGCGACGAGGGCGTACGTCTGTGAAGTTGTCGGTGTTCACAGTTCACAGACCAACTACTTCGTCGCCAACATGGTTAATCGCCAACCATGTTAGTCGTTTGCTGGATCTTTAAGAGGTATCTTTGGTTAGAATGGTTGTTTTCCCCAATTCAATACGAGGGTGGCCAAACGACAGATTCATCAATTCGCCTTTAGTTTTTGAAGCCGATTATCGTTCACAAACACTTCAAAATGTGTTTGTATTGTTGGGAATATTTTATAGTCAATTATGTATGTCAATTATAATTATTCAAAAGAAAGTAAAAGAATAAATTCAGCATACTGTAGTTCTTCACAGTACATTCCGATAAATGGCATATTACACGTTTAGGAACATGAATCGACTTCACTGTGCAGTTGAATCAATCATTCCTATTTAGTATTCAAAGTAATATACAGGGTGTCCCACTAGTGCCGCAGGGAACGATATACGCGTAACGGTCTGAATATGGCAAAATTTTTTGATGCAGACTTGTTATACTCCAAAAAGAGCACAACCTAAAAATATTTTCGAATATATAGGGTGGCCACAAAAGAGGATTAGAGGGTGGCTTTGTTTTTTCAAATGGGACACGCTATATTCAATGGTGTTTTTCAATTCTCTGAAACTTCCTGCATGCTTTCGTATACTTTTCACATATTTTTATTCAACAGTTTTCGAAATATTGGCCATTTTGACTAAAAAAATTATACTTATAGAGGCTATGTTATCCTCGATGTTATCCAATTATATTTCACGAACCCTTGCACATACCAATAAGAGCTTTATATGGATTGAAAGACAAGACTTCAAAGTATCCTAGCCAACTATAATGAAGCATCTCCAGCATATGGAGTGTCCACAAAAAGACTATCAACATGACAAATTTCAAATCGATTTTTCTTCATTTTTTCAAATGCAATGCATTTAATTTTTTTTCGTCATTGTAATGACCATTCATTCTACTTCATTTTTTGTTAAATACATGACATGCATATTTTTAACAGAATCAAAAATTGACCCGTCCAGGCGTTTTCCAGATGCTATGATTTATATTCGCTAATATGAAATATCAAAAAATGAATAATCTGAGCCGATAATATTTTACTGGCGAGACTCCAGACTTATAGGAGTCATACTTGGTGGAGACAGAGATAACATCATTTTCTGTTGAGTCTAGATCGGAATCGGGCCAAAAGGCTCCGATTTTCAAGACGACCATGACCTTGAGAATACGTTCAGTCGAGTGCGTAAGAATTGTGATCGTAGGTTTCGGCTTGACAAAATCGCAACATTCCGCACAATCGTGAGAGAGTTGAATAGACAAAATTTCAAAAAAACTTTTTAAAGAATGTGTGCTTGTTGAATTACCCTAGTTTGAGGGCCTGACCGCCTGCCCTGAGACCCTCCTCCCCCAGCAGCGTGACCTGTTCCTCCTCCCTGGTTGGGTCGGCCATCTGATGGGCAGATGCGCCACGTTCAGCCTAGTAACACATTGCCTCCAACTGAACACACCTAAGCTAATCTCCATCTACCCACCCAATACCGGCTCCAAATTTTTTTTTTATATCGGCGCGCATACGAAACAAACGAAGATGATGACGTCATAACGCAATTTTAAAGGATGAAGCGATATTCTGAGCATTTAGTTTAGCCGTTACGCAGTGTCTTGGTTAGTAGCAGGCGATACAGTAAGGAAGGACTCACAAGAAAATATTTCTCACAACAAGGATCAATTTGATATTAGCGGTGATGGAGAAAGGGTTAAAAAAGAAATACTTCAATCAGTACATGTTAATTTAAGCATGAAATCGTAATTGTCAAATGAAAAAGCACTGAGGCACAGACAGAATGTCAACTGTCAACTAATCAGCAACCTCAGTAAGACTGCGAACCTTATATACTAAAAGTTTATAAGTGTAGTCGTTAGCCCTTCTTAACGGTGTGTCTTATGTGGAAGCGACTTGGAATATCTATGACTATATCCAAGAAACTTAAGTGGAGAAATCACAGATATAGGCATAAAAATGTGCCAAACCGTGCTGGTGCGCTCATTTCCACGTAAGACACTATAAGGATTTTATTTTGTGAATTTGTGGTGTGTCATCGTGCAGTTATTTGATTATTATTATAACGACATGCTGGAATTAACATGGATACCATGGAAAGAAGATCAAACTACTCCAATTCAATTTCGAAATGAGAAAAAAACTGTACGAGGTATAATCAATATCGGACTGGACTAGAGCTACTGTGAAGGACTGAGGTGTAAAGCTACTGCTCCAAAGTCCACATTACACACAATATTTTAATACAAAAAAGCATATGAAGATATGCAAATAAAGTGCACCAAAATGTCTGTACGATTTCTTCGTCAGCTTCTGACATTTTTTTTCAATTAGTTTCTTAAACTGCAAATGCGAATCTGAGTGAGTGTGTATCACTTGGCTGACTAACCCTATAGGTGTTGAGGCATCTATTTTGTAAGGGATGACACACTTTTTGAAATAAAATACTTTCATTTTCGATACAGTCTTTTAATGATCACACCTCGACAATAATCAAAAATTGTTTTGATCGGAAGGATAAATAAGGAATAAACATTTGGAAGAAAGAAACCTTTTAAAAATCCTCGAAATCATATTTTTGGAAAAGTAATTTTTTCGTCATATGTAAAATTTGGTGAATGCAAATCGAAATGGAGGTCGATAATTTCCGTTTAAAAGGTTGGTTAAATTTTTTATCAACAAAAGTCAAATTTTTTGTCTGTAATTGATCTTTTTGAAATGATCATAAACAGTTAAGTCGGGAACTGGTAATGGGTGTGTACACAGGGAAGGCTAGGATACAATTAACTTAAAAATAAAGAATTAAATCAACAAAAATCATCATTGACTCAATGAAAAATAAAATAATGAAAACACAAATGAAGTATTAGTTATGAGAATCATCTGATAAAGTTGCAATAATGAAAGAGTAGGTGTTTGAAGTACAGCTTTCAAGCAAACAGAAAATTCATTCGTTAGGGATCCTTCAGATAAAGCCACAAATACTGAAGCACAATAAACTTGGAACCGTTGGAGAGTAGTTGTGATTTGTTATTGATTTACAGGTGATATAATTGGCACATTGTGTAAGCACATAATGCATTACTTCAGAAGTAAATAGAATTCAGCTTGGTAGTCTAATAATTGGCCTATATTTTAAGGTCTCGAAATGGGAAACCTATGTCCACATCATGAATAATTTGAGAATCATAGAGCAATGAAGTTAATTGATTTAAATAATCTTTACCACTTATTCTTTATAAATGATATTTTCATGAATGATTGTAAATGTGTATTTGTTCAAAATTGAAATTATGACGAAATATGACGAAAAATACCAATTATATCAATCTGAAAAAGCAGAGGCGTATTTCCAGTTGAGTTAACCCTAATTTTTTGGCATAAAATTTATCCTCCAAGCTAAGTGCAGTTCTCCAACCATACATCAAACCTAATAAATTGTTGCTCAATAAATGAGAAAAATCCGAAAAAAAAATTTATACTCAATAATCGGGGTTTCATTTTTGTTTCAAATTGCATTTGAGGAGAATTAGAATGAAAGCTTCAAACATTACATTGGGGATCATTCTCAGGTAAAACTCATTACTCAACAGTGAAAGAAATAGAAACTATCAAGGACAACCAACTGGGAGTTTCATGAAAGTATACGTGAAAACACCATTGATTGTATTATTTGAAGTTACATGACGAATAGTCTAGAATGTGAATTTCACATAATGAGAATAAAACTTATTGGTTTCATATCCTTATCATAAAATTCACGAGAATTTAACAACCCATTTTATACCTTTGGATTTTTAACGATGAATGAAAATTACAATGGAAAGAATTTGATAATTATTCCATGAATAGAAATAATTCTAAGGGAGATATATGGAAATTGAGATAATGAAATCAATAATAATTCAAGTACTATGGAAACTCCAAGGAAAACTCATTGTTCACCTGAAAACTCATGAAATTCTTCATCCTTGATATAATCCAAAGTAAATGTTTTCTTAACAGAGGAAGCATTCGTTCCATCACGCATCTTAAGTCAGAGGCAAGATAATGAGGTTTTTGAATTTCATAATACTTATCAAATTATCAATACAAACATCAGATTCAATTGAAATGACAGAATTAAATCAGTTTTCTCAAGTAGATAATTTCAACACTGAATAAACAGATGACGAACTAAGAACCTATTCATTCATTGACAAAATGAAAACTGAAAAGTGAAATATTCATGATAAAACAAAAAAGAGTAAGAGTGTTGAAACAATATCCAAACAAAAAGAAAGGGAAATTATGGAGGATAGGAAAAACCGAGGAAAGAACTGTTTGGCTACATCTTCAGTCTGTTTAAATTCGCGAAAAAACCATTGTCTCTTGAACAATCGTAACAAGGACTTGGCAAAATTATGCTGAAAGTACCGTGAGGAGATCCAACATGTTATAACATACAGTAAAAAAGAGAAAGAGCAAGAATCCCACCACCAGAAAAGAAAAATATGAATGAAAAAACACACAAAATAAAAAAAAACTCGAAGGCAATGCGGAACCAGGCTGAAATAATTAGCATTATATAGTTGAAAAACTACCCAATCAACACATTACTGTCCATCTATCTATCTGGAATACTCTCTCATTTTGCAAAAATATTCAGAGTTAGTAGGAAAATTTCAGAGTGGAGAATAATGATTATATCACCTCACAAAAATTCAACATAAGAACTCATGTTAGTTCAAACTATAAACAATACATTAGGCTTAAACTAAAAAAGGCAAAAACTTCAAAGGTTACTCATAAATTGTAGTATTAATTAAATATGCAATAATTCTTCAGACCTTCGAAAAAAAAACCAAAGAGAGCTCATTCAAATATAAAATGATTCACCATGGTCTGAATTAAATGATTTAAATTTGGAGTAACCTTAAATATAACTGGACTATGTCAGTATCCTTAGAAGTTTTTGCAGTTGTTAGAATTCTAGGGAAGTCAAGCAAAATTGAAAAAAGAAATCAATAAATTTTCAGTTTATTAGTTCCTTAATATGTTCAGAAAGATTTTCGGTTCTGATGTGATCTAATAGGTGAGTAAAAACCTAAACTGAATATTAATTCTGATTTGAACCAGAAATAGTTGATTTAAGAAGGCAAACGGATAACTATTAAGAACAGGCAGAAGGAACCTGAGGAAAGCTCTTATAACTTCATACTTTCAAAAGTAACTCTTATTTGATCCAATTAAGGCTGTTGTTTCAAATCACATTATAATACAAGATGACTTTCTCGAAGTCAGCAGCATTTGAACTAATTAATTCCAAATAGATTCTAGTTAGAATATCAATAAATCTAGTTACATTCCCACTAAAGATAATTATTTTTTTAGACATCAATTAATAATTGGTCTTATGTCATGCAACAAATAGGAAATATCAGAAGTTACTTACTTCATCAAAGAATACTTGAGTCTTTCGAAGAATCTGCTTCAGTTCAGTTAATTCTAAAAAATTTCTCTTCAGAGCCTCAGCGTTCTGATTTACTTCTCTCAATTCGTTCTCAAGCTTTTCGAAAGTTGCCTGAAAATTCAGTTTCTATCAACCCACTGCATTTCATTGAAAATATCGAGGGTTCCACACATGATGAATGGTATCGAACAAAATTGAATGAATTCTTCAGGAGATCAGAAGCAGAGAGTGTGATCTAGGTCTCTAGGTGGTAGATACAATTTATTTCTAAAAAGCTACTGACCTCCAAATCTATCATTTCCCTTGGCTGAGGAGCTTCCGGGTTTTCACCGGTATCCAACATTGGGATTCCATCCTTCTTGATTTCCTTCTCAAGATAGCGAAGTTTCCTTTCCATCTCATCGCAGCGACGGACTTCGTTAACGAATTTTCTTTGAAAAACGTTAACGTCTGGATTGAGCTAGAGGAAAGGCATTTTTGTGAATTGGGACTCGATTTCCCGGGATTTATCAACTCACATCTCTAAACTGCACTAAACCAAGTTCACCCAGTTCCGAAACACATGCATATGCAGCTTCACTTTGTAAAAACAACTGACACAAAGTCATTTCGGCACTTCTGAACAGAGACCCCATTTTGCTGATTTCGTTCACTAACAACTTAATTAAAAAATTGGGTTGATTTCACCTTTTCGAAAGATATTTCACTACTTTAATTCCATCATTTTCGTTTTAATCGCTAGGTAAAAGCCAGTGATCTCTCCAACAAGTTGAAAACTTCCAATGAGAAACTAATCTAAACGTCAAAACTGACAAGAGGTGGAAATCGAACACCGAACAATGAACTAAAAATATTGAACAGACCTAGAACAAATGTGCGGCGCGCACCGCGCAGACCAGAAGAAAATATTTCTCTATGCTTGCCCCAGAAGAAATTTGAACTACGCGCATATGTCAATATACAGTGTCGCCAACAGCAACTGTTAGAAATAAAACTAACCATCAAATAATAATTTTGAAGATTTTTCTGATAGTTGGAATTAGTGGCATTTATGTGATTATTTATGATATTGACGAGTCCGATGCTGAGACATCTTCCGAATTTGTCTAGATAAACAGTAGATAGAATACAGAAAACTGTATGACAGCGATTAATGATTGAGTTTATATATATTGAGTGTATATTTCACAGCATACAAGAACACTATTTAAACTGTGGAGCAGTGGAGACTGTTCAAGAGGTACAACTCATATCAGTTATGAACTGATTGAAGCCAAAAATATCCGTAGTTCTCAGCTAACTAATAGATGTCGCCACCTGTCAAAACCGATAAATTTATAATATTCCGAATATGGACGTCGCTAGGGAGCAGGGAGGGGCTCAAAATCCCTTAAAAACTCATGAAATAATAGCATAATGATAATATACGAAAATCAGTTCATTATTTCTATTCTGATTTTTTTTTGCCGCCCCTAGCTCAATGGCTGGTGACGCCCTTGGTTGTATGTAGGAAGTTCCTAACAAAACCATTTCATCTGAATTTCCATAAATTTCCTTCAGATTTCCACATTTAATTTCAGCTTCTAGTTAAAATGATACCTAGTTGGGAACAACTTCTCCCAAATTGAAAAATTTCTAACCTACCCATAAAAATATCTTGGTTTCCTCTATATTATTTATTGGTTTTTTCCGTAATGTGACCAACAGAATCAGGTATATTTTTATCAAGTCGTTCAGTGAAGGTCACTTGATAAGAAATATCTGTCTCTGGAAATATACTCCTCTAGTGAGTATTTATGATTTATGCGATTTCGTCACTGCTGAATCGCATTAGACCAGGCAATGGTGTAGTATTTCGATTACGTACGTATCAATCGTGATTTATCTGAATGTCGAATAACTTGAATACCAAGGCAAAGGCTCAAGTTCAGTAGCAGTTGCTTTGTTATCGTCAATAACGTCGTTGTCACATTTCAGAACAGGGGTCGTCTGTGTTTGTCTTGCCATCCAGGTTTTCGTTAAAATTCAGAATAAAAAATATGTCTACAGCTAAAGGGAAACAAATTTGCATAGTAGGCAGTGGTAATTGGTAAGAATAACACAATTTCTATTTATTACAATCTTGAAAATAATATGATAACCTAACTTATATAATACATAAACATAAGCTATGATATTAGATAATAAAACCTTGAGATTCTACTTCTGATGTCTAATATTGTTCTACAGGGGTTCTGTTATTGCTAAAATTGTTGGACACAATGTTCAAAAACTGGAGAAATTTGATAACAGGGTCACCATGTATGTTTATGAAGAAGTGATCAATGGCAAAAAGCTCACTGAAATTATAAATGAACAACATGAAAATGTGAAGTACCTCCCTGGTCATAAATTACCTAACAATGTTGTAAGTAAAATTTTATGGCCAATTTTTATACATTAGACATATAAGGAGTGGTCTTATGGTCTCTCATTGCCTTCAGCACTGCTACCAATAAGGGCCTTTGGTTTCTAATATTAATACATAACATCCTTACCTATGGGCTTAATGAAGACAATTCATTGAAAGAAAACCTACAACTGGTATTTGTGCCATATCAAGCAAATACACATATCATCAATCATCATTAAATGTTATGTTTATAATTAATAGTTTGTTTTAAAACAGAACTATTTAGCAATCTGTTTCAATGGCAACACTTCAAAAATTATTGTAAACATGTTTTATTTAATTAGGCTAATAGAATGGGAGTATTCATTGAAGGTCATGCCAAACAGTACACATTTTTATAATTATCATATTTTAAGTGTGGGGGAAGTGTTGATAAGGCATTGGAAGACATTAAAATGCTATTAAATAAATAAATTTTCAGCAGTTTTTGCCTTTAAATCTATCAGATCAGACTGAATTTTTTATCATCAAAAAATAACTTCTTGTAATGAATATAGTACATTTTTTTAGTAATCTTACAAGGCCAGAATCCTTATCGTATTATAGGTATTAGTCACTCCATTGAATTTGTTCAATTGTGCTGTGACTAACGGAAGGAACAAAGGCAAACACTTCTATATTGCAGATAAAATCTATCTAACCATTAATGAGAATGCCTTTCAAATAATTTAAAACAATGCAATATATACCCCTCAAATCATGTATATAAAATAGATAGCCTCAAATTTTATGTTCATTTCAAAGATATATGGGAATATAAATCTTATCTGCACTTGAAAAGTGAAATGACTGGTACACAATTTGTGGCAAAATAAAAATATACAGACTGTCCCATAACAAATGAAGCCTGGAACACTTCATAGTGCAGCTATTGGTTGCTTAAAATGAAATTAAAAAAATGCTATTCATTCTGTAATTAATTGATTTTCTGCATTGATTGAGCTAAGTTTCGGCAATTTAGACATTTTTCGGCATTTTATTCATTTTAATATTCAGGCATTGCTTGAAATGAGCGTGTTCTGATTCCTGAAAATGTTAAAAATGGCTCTCCTGTTAATGGCATATTAGCCATTTTAACTTTGAGCGTTAAAAGTGGGTTTCTTCAAAATGTTTAGTAAAAAATATTTCTATTGCGGACTCTTGAATTAAAATAAGCCCCATTCTCACAAAACAGAATCATACTTGATTGAAATCAATTTTCTCAGGAAGCAGTCCCAGATGTTGTAGATGCAGCTAAAGATGCCGATATACTTATTTTTGTTCTTCCACATCAATTCATCAAGGGAATCTGCTCAACATTACTAGGTAAAATCAAACCAACTGCCATAGCCCTTTCTCTCATCAAGGTAAATGTAAATTATGTAATTATATTTTTGAAATTTTCAAGGTCAATTTACTTGATGAACATTTTCAATGATCTTTATAGGGATTTGATAGATTGGATGGTGGCGGTATAGAATTAATATCACACATAATCAATCGTCATCTGAAAATTCCTTGTCATGTACTTATGGGCGCTAATTTAGCTAATGAAGTAGCTAACGAGCAATTTTGCGAAACAACCATTGGCTGCAGAGATAGAAAAATTGGTTCAATGCTGAGAGATATAATTCAAACAGAATATTTTAGAGTCGTAGTTGTTGATGATGAAGACACTGTTGAAATTTGTGGCGCACTCAAGGTAATTAATTTTTTTTATGAGGAATAGGTGATTTTTTTTTATCAATTCTCTGTTTTTCAGAATATTGTAGCCTGTGGTGCTGGTTTCGTAGATGGGCTCGGTCTTGGGGACAACACAAAGGCTGCAGTGATCAGACTGGGTCTCATGGAGATGATAAAATTTGTTGATGTCTTTTATCCTGGTGGCAAATTATCAACTTTCTTCGAAAGTTGTGGGGTTGCAGATTTGATAACAACATGTTTTGGTGGCCGTAACAGAAAATGTTCGGAAGCTTTTGTAAAAACTGGAAAGTCAATAAAGACGCTAGAAGATGAAATGTTGAATGGGCAGAAATTGCAAGGACCAATCACTGCAGAAGAAGTAAATTTCATGTTAAAGAGCAAAGGCATGGAGGAGAAGTGAGTATAGAGTGTGACATAGACGATAAATAAAACAATTTTATAATAAATATTCGCATTTTGTCTTATGAGTGGGTGGTAAGGAGCCCTAAGAATTATAATTTTATTTTCAGATTCCCTATTTTCACGACAGTCCATAAAATTTGTACTGGGGAATTGAAGCCTCAAGATTTCATCAATTGCATAAGGGAACACCCAGAACATATGTAAGTTGAACAGATAAAAAAATAGCCAACACTAAATGGAAATTCTAACTACCGAAGGATGCATGTAGCACTAACTTGCCTATTGATCAACCTGTCTCCTATTTACACATCCAAAAAGTATTTTTATATAGGTGGAGTCTAATAAAAACATAGATAAAATAGTATTTTTACAAAAAAATTTACAATCCATTTGAATATTTCAGTCTTGATGGTGTCCTTTGAGTATTCGGTGCTAGTTTGATGTTCCAATTAGCTAAACTGACCGGTTATGTTACCAGGGAATATATTTTTTCCCAAAATTTAAAGGGTTATTTTTTTACTATTCTTTATGGATATTTTTGCAATAGGATGTTTTCATATTGAACTTGATTATTTTCTTGAATATTTTTCATAAAACTTCTTATGAATGCATGAGAATATACATATCACTTATTTTATTAATCATTTTGGTATCAGCATTTGTATTTAGAACCTTAATTTTGATGAATATTATTTTTTCTTCCATCCAATTTTCCAAGTGCCAAATTCTGATTGGATTAAGTTTCTGAATTGTTCATGAGTTTTCATTTTCAGATACATACCTAAACACATTGCCTTTACCTAGATCCCTAACTGAATCCCTAATCCCGATGTTGTCTGTTTGGATCTTTGTGGTTTCTTGATTTTATATTATATATTTTTTTGAATAACGTTTTTACATAGTGATTTCAATTTTCGTGAAAAGTTGTTGAATTTGTTGTTCATATTGTTAACAATTTATTGTATTTGACGATTTTTGAATTAATATATGTTTGTTTCATCCATTAACATGCATTCTTTTATTTTTTTAATATCTGGTGTTATACACCATAATCCTAACATGTAAGGGTGTGTCTTACATGGCAAAGGCTACAAAAGCGTGTTGATGCGATCGAATAATGTAAAAGCAATGCGAGTGTCTTAGGTGAAGTAAGACGCATGCGTTGACTGTTTCCTCTATTCTATACGCATAGAAAATTGCTTGTAGGGGAATGCAAAGTAGCTCATATACTGATTCGGAAATAAAAGTAGTAAACATGGCCACTACAGCGTTAAACGAGTGGATGTGGGTCGTCCTGTATAATTGACTTAAGGGGGCCTTTCAAAGTTCACGCCCTCAATTTTCCACCTGAAAGCTTGATTTTTTTTTTAATTCTGGAATTTCAGACAGTTCCCTGCGTTTTCACACTTCCCGAAAGTCTCTTCAGTATTTCCATCATTTTTTGCATTATTGAAGCGCCTATCCAAATGGAATTTTTTCAAAATATAGAAAATTGATTTGTCGCTGGCACTCCAATGAATTTTCTAAAAAAAATTGAAGAACAACCGCCGAAAAACGCTTATGAATTCAATTGTCATAGACTCTCAAATTCAACCCGGTTTTTTCAAAGAGAAGAAACTGGAGTGCCCTCAAGACATCCTTTAAATTCAATTTAAAGAAAAAATTAAGCTTTTGGGTGAAAAATTGAGGGCGTGAACTCGGAAAAATTGAAGGCACTTTTCGAATGGAGAATCGGTGCCGTCGGCCAGAGTATAACGTCCCCTTAAATGCTAGTTTTGATACAAAATAACATATATTTTTGTATACTTTCATCCATATTTTTTTCTAGGGACATTAACGATACTAACAGAGAAAGTCATCCCCAAAGCAAACTTTAGCTGCATTTCATAATCTAAACAACTCATACATATAGATTATTTCTTACGATTTTGTTTTTGTGTGGTAGGTAACAATATTTTCAATAAAACCTTGTGAAAAAACTTGTTCATCTTGCACTAACTGCTTTTTAATGACGCAATTTTTTCTTCCCTTTAAACTTTTTCATGATTTCAGGGTGAAATATGAAACAGAAGATTGAATTGTTGCATATCAGAATATTAGTGGAATTTTAGTTAAAATATGTTTAGCTTTTTGATATGCATAATTTTACAAGTGGATGTGGAATTACGAAAAGTGGACATGTCAAAGTTGTTAATAGCATTTTTGTTGACAAATTGAATTTATTCATTTCTCCAACCCCTCTACTGAAACATTATATTGACTCCAGAACTACGCTACCCTGATTATCAAAAAAACCTTATTATCTACGCCACTGAAAATGTTTGAAACATGCAAGAAAAATTGATTATTTTCAACAAGCAGAATGGCTGTTTCGAGTCGCATCTAAATATGTTCAGACATTCTAAAATGTAGAAGTCGAGAATATTTTTTTCAACTTCCACACCCTGTGTCTCGGAAGTGAAAAGAATAAGGACCAATGTTCGCAGAAAACTTCAAATTTTTGATAAACAATGGTAGAAGTTGAAAAAACTTATGATCGAATTTGAGTTACTTCTGATTGTTCTTAGAGTTTAAGGACTTATTGGCCAACAAGTTTTTGCAGTTTTCTTTCAATAAGATCTGCACCGCTAGAAAAATATCAGACTCAGACCGTTAGGCTTATATTGTCCACAGCGGCACTAGTGGGAATCACTGTAAGGGGCCATTAGTTATTTCTGGAAATCAGGAGTAATTGTGGTCCATTGCTTGGATGAACTTTTTGAAATTTCCCTTCTGCATTGATGAATAGTTTCTCTCTGATTCGGTTAATATTTGCTTCACATTCCTTTCTTTACAAATTCAGATAATTCTACTCGCTAAAACTCATGTATGTTTTGGACTCTTCGGTAAGTAAAAACACAAAATGTAAGGTACGATACATTTGTCACCACAATATTAATTGTAAGAAAAATACAGAAGATTCCTTCATATTTTTATTTCTACACTCTAATAAGTCATTGAAGAATATTAGAAAATGATAGTGGATGTTACATCATTTGTTTGCATTGTACCCAAACATATTCTCTAGTTATGCAGGGTTGCACAGAGAGTATAAAGGATCGGGAATCATGATTTCCTCAAAATTATACTGAACCAATACAAGTATTCTTCCAACATCAACGAAAATATCTTTGTTCTGGTTTAGATTTCTTCAGATATCCGTTATTGAAATCATTAGCAGACATAACTTTCTTCTGAAAGATTTGAACTTTTTCAATAGTAACGAACTTTTTGTCTGAACATACTACTTTAAGAACTTTCAATTTTTCATCGTAACTTATGAAACCGGGGTTCATTTCACTGCTAAAACATTCATCACATTTCTTAACATTGTAAAACTTGATGATTTCTCCATTCCAAATTGACGTGAGAGAAGAGAAACCCCTTAGAGCTCTTTCCAAATTAAATACTTGTACAGATGTCATCTTCCTCCAATCAATATGTGTGAAAGATGGCACTACTTTTGGTGCTGGTAAGAGAATAAGTGAGGTTTTATATTAAATATCCTTCACATATCAATAAATGATTCAATATATTTACTACTCTCTTACAAGATTATTTCTCAACTTACCATAAGAAATTCCATGTTCAGACTGTGGCTTGGCATTTTTTATTCTGTTAGGCAGATCCTTCAAACATTCTATTAACTCGTTAGCGCCAAGGATACCCAGTTTAACGTTTAATTCAGGCATAAACATATCATCAGGTATTTCTAAAGCTTTCTGAGATATAATTTTCCCTACATCAAATTTTGATGGTTCAATTTGCATTATTGACACTCCTGTTGTGAGATCCCCATTGGCTAAACTATAAATTATAGGAGCTGCTCCTCTCCATCGAGGTAATAAGCTAGCGTGAACATTAATCATTCCTCTGAAATAACATTGTCATAGCATGAAATGAGTAAAACATTGATATCAAACTGACAATGGAAATGTCTCTATTATTCTTTTTGGAATTAGATGACCAAACGAAACCACTAATCCTGCATCAAATTCAGTCCGAGATAAATCAGGAGGCCATTGCCATATTTTCAGATTTTCTTTTTCTGAAAATTTGTGAACGTCATTTTTAATTTTTTTGACTGATGTACAGACTTCCAATTTACTTATTATCTCGCCTTTTCTACTGAAATCAAATACATTAAAATCAGCATAAATGGGTTATGAAGCAAATAATTACTATTCCTTGAGGAGAGAACTCAAACTGAACAGAGAAAAATGATCTGAACCAAAAAACAAAATTCTCCAAGGTGGCTGCACAACATTATTTGAACATAAATTATTTTTAATGGATATTTGGAGAGCATGAAATGATTTGCCCACAAACAGATAACATTTCTTTTTATAAATCATTTCATTTCATAACTTATTTACAATCGATAAATAAAGGCAGGGGGGTGGCACTCTCATACAAAGCACAAATCATAAATAATCTGAGTTACACCAGCGCCCTCTGAAGTGTATCCCGGATGAACAACCTGATAATTCAATGCCGATAAATAGGAATCTTTCATTATTGGAGAGCATGTTCCGTCATCCACGTCTGTTAACATTGTCAAAGTCAAAGAGTACTTTTGTATATAAACAATAAGAGCTGTCATTATAAACGCCTGATATATGATATAATTTCAATGCTATAAATATATTTTTCATATTATTATAATATATAATTCATTTGTCTGAAGGGGCATGGTAATCTCTTGGATCTGTGAAGAAGTGGAAATGAAGAAGATTGTGAGGTTATATTGTTCTTTGATTTTTCAAAAAATTGTATGTACCATTTCGAACAAAATGAAAACCACCTTTTTAATTTCCAATCCGTGCCAAGCACAATTCGAAATATTAGTTTTTCATTCAAGTGTCCAAAGTTTTTTAAGAATGTCTCCAAGCATAAGAAACTGTTCTGTTCCTGGTTGCGTAGATAGGACTAGTAAGAGGTAAGTTACTGTTGTTTGCTTCATGATCATTTCTACAATTTATACTCAATATTTGTTATGTGTTTAGGTATACAATTCCGACTCATAAGGCCTGCAAGCAAACTTGGTTGGAGAGAATAAAAAATCCCAAATTGTCGAGCATGGAACTGGACTTGGTACGAAAATATGCTGTTTGCAAAAGTCATTTCAATCCATATTGCATTCTCGAAAGTGGTGATAAACTAAAAAAATTTTCTTTACCAACACTGAATTTGCCAGGTGAGTAATATTTACTTTATACCTTTCATTTGAATTAGTTTGAGAAAACAAAATTGATTTTATTTGTATTTTATTTCTCTGAATGTTTGAAAATTGAGTTGCCTTTCTTTTTCAGATTATGTTCGTGATGTAGACGGAAGAGATATATTTTTATGTAACTCATCAAATACAACTATTGCTGTAGCACCAGAAGTTCTGAAAGGTATTTATGGCATATATTAGCATTATTCAGTTCATGCATAAATAAAATTTTAAGACATTAAAAAATTATTATCAGGACCTACTGGATTTTCTAAGAATAGTTTTAAACAATTGCCGACGTTTTATCCAGGCATTATGACTGGATGATTGGTCAAATTTTCTCTTCTCAAAGTACAATATTTGTGAATATACACTAACCAGCCTCGAGAAAGGGACAAGTAGTTCCAGAAACATGGGCAATTGTTTAAGACTATTCTTAGAAATATAATATCCAGTTACCTGATAATGATTTTCTAATTTCGAAATTATGGATGAGAACCAACACAATCTGAAATTTTAAGGTTCAAGTGGAAGAAGGTGCTTTTTGGAGGAGAAAGAGGAACTGAAGGTCCTGAAGCCAACAAAAACATATGGAAGAAGAAAGTGTGGAAATCTGATGAACACCTCATCAGATCTTAATGTTGTTGATGCTGGTGAACTGACTGTATCGAAACCCAATATGTTAACTGGTCTGTTTTCCTTCAGTGAAGACCCAAAAGGTCTTGTTGAAAGAGAATCAGATCAGTTATCAATTCCATTGATGGATACTAAGGAATCTAATGTTGGTAGAAACCAAAGAGGTATTTATATTCACTTCATTTCCATATTTATATTCCTTTCTAATTTACATTTTTTCAGTACCGATTAATAAGAAAAAATTCAAGAAAATGACTCCAAGGGAATCTGAAATGGCAAAGGAACTGAGGAAAATGAAGAAAATATTCAAGAAGGCAACTTCCAAGATAACCACTCAAAAAAAACAGTTGGAAGCACTTGGAAAGACAAAATATTTTGATAGTCTCAAAAATATTAACCGAACAACTCTTGACTTCTTCATGTCCCAGTTAAGGAATCAAAAATTTAAACCAAGGGGTCGTCGTTTCACAATTAACGATAAAATTTTTGCTCTTTCTGTTTACAAGCAGAGCGGTAAGGGATACAGGTATTTATCTAAGATTTTCAGTTTACCTTCCAAACGCAGTCTGTTGAAATTATTGAGTAATGTTTCCCTGAAATGTGGAATAAATGCTCAAATTTTCAACAGTCTGCAAAATACGGTTGAGAAATTGGAATTACTAGATAAATATTGTGTCCTCATGTTTGATGAGGTTTCTCTAAGTCCAGGAATTTCTTACAATTTTTCTGGAGATTTTTTGGAAGGAATTGTGGACTTTGGGGGTAGTGAACGTCGAGTGGCCTTTGCAGATCATGCTTTAGTATTTATGCTGAAAGGTATTTTCAAAAAATGGAAACAGCCTGTATGTTTCTATTTTTGTGAAAATACCACACCAACCGTTGACTTGGTACGCATTATAAAAGAAGTAGTAACACATGTTCGTCAAACCGGATTAGATATTGTGGCTACAATATCAGACCAAGGATCAACAAATGTAGCTGCAATTAATAAACTCCTAGGAGAAACAAATGAACATTGTTTGAGAAAACAAATGGAGAATAAATTCAGAGGATATTTGGTGAATGAACAAGAAATTGTTCATTTATATGATCCTCCACATTTAATAAAAGGTATAAGGAATGCTTTCTTGACAAAAGATATACACTTTTGTCAAGATGGCATTCAAAAAGTTGCTTCTTGGTCTCATATTGTAGATGTTTATCGATTAGATAAAATTTTGAACAGCTATAATATGCTACATAGACTGACAGATGAACATGTGATACCAAATAAAATTAAAAAAATGAAAGTTAAAAATGCCACCCAAGTCTTCAGTCGGTCCGTAAGTTTGTTGATGAATTTAATGTCAAAGTTCAGTGCAAATATTAGAGACCCATCTGTAAGCCCATATTTGGATCCCTCGGCTTCACAAACTGCGGATGTTTTGCTTTTTTTTGATGAACTCTTTGATAGCGTTAATGGAAGTTTCATAGAAGCTCCTCCAACCAAACCCCTGCTGGGTGTCGTGAAAGCCACTTCCCCGCATCATAATTTCTGGAATCAATCTATAGAAGTTTTGACTTCCATGAAGTTCCAACATGCATCCACCAAATCAGTTATCACTCCTTCTTTGAAAAATTTCATTTTGACACTCCATGGCTTTTTATATATCTCAAAAACTCGGCATTTCGATCATTTGATTCAGCGATCTTTCAATCAAGATCCTCTTGAGAATTTTTTTTCTTTGATAAGAAGTCATGGAGTGAGAAATATTAATCCTACCTCTTCATCGTTAATTTCCTCTTTTAAATCCCTCCTTATGAATAATTTCATGGCATCACACTCACCTGGTTCGAATTGTGAGGAGGATGCCTCTTGTGGAGCTCTTGAGACGCTAAAGAAGTTTTTATTGAAAAAAATTGAAATACCCGAAACTCCAACAAATGTGAAGCCACCTGTTTATCCCACAGAGGAGTACAAAACGTGTGAAAGCAATGCAGACTTGGATTTGGCCAATTCTTATGTGGCAGGGTATTTGGCAAAAAAAATTTTGAAAGATACTAATAAATGTTCGAGCTGTTTAGAAATAATGGAAGCATATGATGAAGTGCCTTCCAATGCCTTAATTAAAGCCAGAACATTCAAAAATTGCAAGATGTTCAATCCATCTCGAACATTTAATACGATCTTTCACAATTTTACCAAGTCTGTCATTGGGAATATTCCATTATTTTTCAATAGTTGGAATATTAAAAGAAAAATAATGGAACGAGTGAATACTGAAGAGGTGAAGATGTTGTTCTGCAATAAGCACAAAGATGTGCACCGGAAGTTCATCAATGTGGGTATTAAATTTATATTATTGTTTTACATAGGTGAAATAAACAAAATATTATGTGGAAAAACCGGTGTCGAAATTCCATCTGACCCCATCGTTAAAATGGCATTGGTTAAATATGATAAAAGGAGATGGAACCGATAATAATTTTGTTTATTCAATCGATAATAATATATTTTTAATATTCACCATTGAAAACCGGAATTGTCAAAAAAGATTTGAGTAAAATATTTTTGTGTGTTCTCTTGAGTGGAATATTATTATTGATAATAATTCATGTGGATATTTATAAACATATGTATAAATAAATAATTATTAACTCCTATATAAGACTTTGACTTTTATCCTTGATGTTTTACATTTCAAGCTTTTTATAAGATTTTGCGATTTCTCTTCAATACAAATAATCATCGTATCTTATAAGAACTTGAAATTTGAAAAATATTTTTATACAAATTAATAGTGCATAAGACGATGCCCCTTGTTTTTCTACAAAAACCGCTAGATGGCGCCTCTGTCATTCTACGCCGATATCGGCTGTTAGTACGAACGACCAAATATAGATGGCGCTGACGTAATGAACATAATTTGGATTAAGAGTTGCCTATCTATAGTTAGTCTATGAATAAAGGCATGCATTGTATCTTGTCTTTGAGTCTTTTTCAGGTTATGTTAATGCATAGAATTTGAGCGTGGTGGTTGGCACCACATAATTCTATACCGTTGGCACAGAACAGAGACCAACTGTTGGTTGTGATGTTACATTTTTCATCGTTCGTAAATCAAGAACTGTTTTCCTCGCGGAAAAACTGATTGGTTTTCTTAATCTATGACCTCGAATTAGTAAATGGTGTGAGTTTGAAGTCGATCGGAGCCAAAAATTTTTTTTTCGTCTAAAGACTATTTTAGACATCTTAGAGTGCTCGGCGCGTCTTGTTTTTAAGTGGTATCCCCAGTAGGCCTAATCCACTTCATGTCGAAATGCGGATACTGTCTTTACATTTTCCAGTTGAACCCATTCCGCCTAGGGAATATGAACACGATAGTTATTAGCACTCGTTTTCACACCACCCTGTAGGTAGAGCGCTCGGCGCGTTTTGTTTTTAAGTGGTATCCCCAGTAGGCCTAATCCACTTCATCTCGAAATGCTCCAAATTTATGTCTTATTAACCGTGAATTAAGAAATATACAGAATATTTATTGTTTCCGCATTTTTGGCGCATACTATTTCCGCATTTTTTGGAGCATACTGGTTTGCATTTTCTGGCGAATACTGGTTCCCTCTTTTATTGGCGCATAATGGCTCGGCATTATCCTTCTGAACGAATTCCACCAAGGGAATATAAACGCGATAGTTAATGCACTCGTTTTCACATCACCCTGTAGGTAGAGTGCTCGGCTACTTGAACGATTCCACCAAGGGAATATATGAACGCGATAGTTAATGCACTCGTTTTTACTCCACCCTGTAGGTAGAGTGCTCGGCTACTTGAACGATTCCACCAAGGGAATATATGAACGCGATAGTTAATGCACTCGTTTTTACACCACCCTGTAGGTAGAGTGCTCGGCTACTTGAACGATTCCACCAAGGGAATATAGAAACGCGATAGTTAATGCACTCGTTTTCACACCACCCTGTAGGTAGAGTGCTCGGCTACTTGAACGATTCCACCAAGGGAATATAGAAACGCGATAGTTAATGCACTCGTTTTCACACCACCCTGTAGGTAGAGTGCTCGGCTACTTGAACGATTCCACCAAGGGAATATATGAACGCGATATTTAATGCACTCGTTTCCACACCACCCTGTAGGTAGAGTGCTCGGCGCGTTTTGTTTTTAAGTGGTATCCCCAGAAGGCCTACTCCACTTGTCGAAATGCGCCAAATTTATTTCTAATAATCTGTTAATTAAAATTGAAGATTGACAAATGTGGGTGACTCATCATGAAAGAAGAGAAAAAGGTCCTTAAATCCCACAATCTTTATTTTTTGACGACTAGTTTCGAAACTAGTCGTCAAAAAATAAAGATTGTGGGATTTAAGGACCTTTTTCTCTTCTTTCATAATCTGTTAATTAACAAATTAACCAGATATTAGAGGTTCGCGGAAAGAAAAAGTTTCAATTTAGTTCTAGCCTACGATTCTTCTCAAGGTCAAATGGATGCGTACAGCATATGTGGGGTTAGGGGAACCATGCCATTAAAGCCCCTGTGGCCGTGAGAAAACCGGAGATCCAGAAAGAAATATAACTTTTCCTTATGTTTTTTCGATTTGGCGAACTCCGACGTGAATATTGTTTATTGTTGCACTCTTGTTTCCGCATTTTTTGGCGCAATCCTGTTTCCGCTTTTTGGGCGCAACTTTGTTTCTCGGCTACTTGAACGATTCCACCAAGGGAATACATGAACGCGATAATTAATGCACTCGTTTTCACACCACACTGTAGGTAGAGTGCTGCGGCTACTTGAACGATTCCACCAAGGGAATATAGAAACGCGATAGTTAATGCACTCGTTTTCACACCACCCTGTAGGTAGAGTGCTCGGCTACTTGAACGATTCCACCAAGGGAATATATGAACGCGATAGTTAATTTACTGAATTTGGGCGCTACATATTTCCGCATTTTTGGCGCAATCTTGTTTTCGATTTCTGGGCGCATACTTTTTTCCGCATTATCCAGTTGAACGAATTCCACCAAGGGAATATATGAACGCGATAGTTTATGCACTCGTTTCCACACCACCCTGTAGGTAGAGTACTCGGCTACTTGAACGATTCCACCAAGGGAATATAGAAACGCGATAGTTAATGCACTCGTTTTCACACCACCCTGTAGGTAGAGTGCTCGGCTACTTGAACGATTCCACCAAGGGAATATATGAACGCGATAGTTAATGCACTCGTTTTCACACCACCCTGTAGGTAGAGTGCTCGGCTACTTGAACGATTCCACCAAGGGAATATATGATCGCGATATTTAATGCACTCGTTTCCACACCACCCTGTAGGTAGAGTGCTCGGCGCGTTTTGTTTTTAAGTGGTATCCCCAGAAGGCCTACTCCACTTGTCGAAATGCGCCAAATTTATTTCTAATAATCTGTTAATTAAAATTGAAGATTGACAAATGTGGGTGACTCATCATGAAAAAAGAGAAAAAGGTCCTTAAATCCCACAATCTTTATTTTTTGACGACTAGTTTCGAAACTAGTCGTCAAAAAATAAAGATTGTGGGATTTAAGGACCTTTTTCTCTTCTTTCATAATCTGTTAATTAACAAATTAACCAGATATTAGAGGTTCGCGGAAAGAAAAAGTTTCAATTTAGTTCTAGCCTACGATTCTTCTCAAGGTCAAATGGATGCGTACAGCATATGTGGGGTTAGGGGAACCATGCCATTAAAGCCCCTGTGGCCGTGAGAAAACCGGAGATCCAGAAAGAAATATAACTTTTCCTTATGTTTTTTCGATTTGGCGAACTCCGACGTGAATATTGTTTATTGTTGCACTCTTGTTTCCGCATTTTTTGGCGCAATCCTGTTTCCGCTTTTTGGGCGCAACTTTGTTTCCGCATTTCTTGGCTCTTTTTTTTTTCCGCATTATCCTTCTGAACGAATTCCACCAAGGGAATATGTGAACGCGATAGTTAATGCACTCGTTTTCACACCACCCTGTAGGTAGAGTGCTCGGCTACTTGAACGATTCCACCAAGGGAATATATGAACGCGATAATTAATGCACTCGTTTTCACACCACCCTGTAGGTAGAGTGCTCGGCTACTTGAACGATTCCACCAAGGGAATATATGAACGCGATAATTAATGCACTCGTTTTCACACCACCCTGTAGGTAGAGTGCTCGGCTACTTGAACGATTCCACCAAGGGTATATATGACCGCGATAGTTAATTTACTGTATTTTGGCGCTACATGTTTCCGCATTTTTGGCGCAATCTTGTTTCCGCATTTTTTGGCGCAATCCTGTTTCCGCTTTTTGGGCGCAACTTTGTTTCCGCATTTCTTGGCTCTTTTTTTTTTCGCATTATCCTTCTGAACGAATTCCACCAAGGGAATATATGAACGCGATAGTTAATGCACTCGTTTTCACACCACCCTGAAGGTAGAGTGCTCGGCTACTTGAACGATTCCACCAAGGGAATATAGAAACGCGATAGTTAATGCACTCGTTTTCACACCACCCTGAAGGTAGAGTGCTCGGCTACTTGAACGATTCCACCAAGGGAATATAGAAACGCGATAGTTAATGCACTCGTTTTCACACCACCCTGTAGGTAGAGTGCTCGGCTACTTGAACGATTCCACCAAGGGAATATATGAACGCGATAGTTAATTTACTGAATTTGGGCGCTACATGTTTCCGCATTTTTGGCGCAATCTTGTTTTCGATTTCTGGGCGCATACTTTTTTCCGCATTATCCAGTTGAACGAATTCCACCAAGGGAATATATGAACGCGATAGTTTATGCACTCGCTTCACACCACCCTGTAGGTAGAGTGCTCGGCTACTTGAACGATTCCACCAAGGGAATATATGAACGCGATAGTTAATTTACTGAATTTGGGCGCTACATGTTTCCGCATTTTTGGCGCAATCTTGTTTTCGATTTCTGGGCGCATACTTTTTTCCGCATTATCCAGTTGAACGAATTCCACCAAGGGAATATAGAAACGCGATAGTTAATGCACTCGTTTTCACACCACCCTGTAGGTAGAGTGCTCGGCTATTTGGACGATTCCACCAAGGGAATATAGAAACGCGATAGTTAATGCACTCGTTTTCACACCACCCTGTAGGTAGAGTGCTCGGCTACTTGAACGATTCCACCAAGGGAATATATGAACGCGATAGTTAATTTACTGAATTTGGGCGCTACATGTTTCCGCATTTTTGGCGCAATCTTGTTTTCGATTTCTGGGCGCATACTTTTTTCCGCATTATCCAGTTGAACGAATTCCACCAAGGGAATATAGAAACGCGATAGTTAATGCACTCGTTTTCACACCACCCTGTAGGTAGAGTGCTCGGCTATTTGGACGATTCCACCAAGGGAATATAGAAACGCGATAGTTAATGCACTCGTTTTCACACCACACTGTAGGTAGAGTGCTCGGCTACTTGAACGATTCCACCAAGGGAATATAGAAACGCGATAGTTAATGCACTCGTTTTCACACCACCCTGTAGGTAGAGTGCTCGGCTACTTGAACGATTCCACCAAGGGAATATAGAAACGCGATAGTTAATGCACTCGTTTTCACACCACACTGTAGGTAGAGTGCTCGGCTACTTGAACGATTCCACCAAGGGAATATAGAAACGCGATAGTTAATGCACTCGTTTTCACACCACCCTGTAGGTAGAGTGCTCGGCTACTTGAACGATTCCACCAAGGGAATATAGAAACGCGATAGTTAATGCACTCGTTTTCACACCACCCTGTAGGTAGAGTGCTCGGCTACTTGAACGATTCCACCAAGGGAATATAGAAACGCGATAGTTAATGCACTCGTTTTCACACCACCCTGTAGGTAGAGTGCTCGGCTACTTGAACGATTCCACCAAGGGAATATAGAAACGCGATAGTTAATGCACTCGTTTTCACACCACCCTGTAGGTAGAGTGCTCGGCTACTTGAACGATTCCACCAAGGGAATATAGAAACGCGATAGTTAATGCACTCGTTTTCACACCACACTGTAGGTAGAGTGCTCGGCTACTTGAACGATTCCACCAAGGGAATATAGAAACGCGATAGTTAATGCACTCGTTTTCACACCACCCTGTAGGTAGAGTGCTCGGCTACTTGAACGATTCCACCAAGGGAATATAGAAACGCGATAGTTAATGCACTCGTTTTCACACCACCCTGTAGGTAGAGTGCTCGGCTACTTGAACGATTCCACCAAGGGAATATAGAAACGCGATAGTTAATGCACTCGTTTTCACACCACCCTGTAGGTAGAGTGCTCGGCTACTTGAACGATTCCACCAAGGGAATATGAACGCTATAGTTACTCGGCTACAAATGAATGTCTGAATACGCCAAATTTGTTTCTTATAAACGACAAACAGAATATTATTCGCGCACATTTTTTTCCGCATTTAATGGCGCATATTTTCTTTGAGACCGGTCGATCTTTCTCCTTCGCCAGAATCTTCCTGCTGACATTAATGACAATAATATACCTGAAATAAACCACCACCAAAAACCCTAAAAGTCACTCACATTGATGCTTCAAACTGTTGATTTTCCGCTTTCGGTCCATCGATGGCTTGAGTTGAGAATGGCAACCATGAAATCCCAACTCAGCCCGGAAAGGCCAAGGGTTCTCTGGGACCTACCTTCTCTTCCACCTGAAAAAATCTGGAAAAAAGAAACGCTACCGCTAACTATTTTTGGCGGATACTGGTTACTCTGTTTTTGGCGCATACTTTTTCCGCATGTGTTGACGCATGTTTTCTCTAAGACATTTCTTCTTCGCCAGAACCTTTCGGACATTAATGACAATAATATACCTGAAATAAACCACCACCAAAGACCCTAAAAGTTACTCACATTGACGACTCGCTGTTGGCCCATCGATGGCTAAAGTTGAGAATGGTATCCAGGAGATCCCTGGAAGGGTCGAAGTGTTCTCTGGGACCTACCTTCTCTTCCACCTAAAAAATAGATCATTGTCTCTTGTAGTTTTGTGGTGTTTGCTACCGATTGCGAGAAATAAATTTTCTCTTCTTGAATTTTTTTTGGAGAAATAAATCAGCTTCTAGAACCTAAATCGATAAATATGCACTTTCCTTGCATAATTTTAAGAAAAAAAGTCCCCAAAAATATCGCATCGATTTCGAGATACAGGGTGTACTTAATTGTTCAGATTTCTTTTCAAATATTTCATATATATTCATGAAGATATTATAAATTGTGAAGGATATTTTCCTGAGAATTCCAACGACCGGTACATTGGTAATGATATTTGCAATTGAGAGTGATTGGAATTTTGGAAAATTCGGAATATTTTCTGAGAATGATTTTTCATGTTTGAAAAAAAGCAATTTCAGTCCTACTTACAATATCGGTGCAATATTTATGAACATTCAATTTCCTTAAAATTTTCAGTATGATAGTTATCAATAAAATATTTGTCCATATTTGCAGCCGACATAAAATTTGAAAATCACTGATACAGCCTTGGCTTAGATCAAATTGTCTCTGTTGAGTGATAATTTTGTATAAGGGAAATCCGAAATTCAAATGTTTTTTTCAAAAATTATAGCTATAGGCCTTATACTTCTGCAAATTGAGTGTACAAAAAGATGGTTCATATTTTAAATAATCTTTATATTACTTTAAATCAATTCCATTTTGAATTCAATAGAAAATTTCATCAACAATAATGAATCATTCAATTTTGTCAAGCAATATTTTTAATTAAAATTTCTATTTAATAATGAAAAACTGCGATAGTAACTAAGGCAGATAAGAAAAAAGGCCAAACGACATTTTCTTCAAACATCGTTTATTTGAGCAAAAATGCAAAAATTGAATTTGGACAGGTTTGAATCAGTAATTTTTCGAATTAAATGTAACGATGTGTGCCAAATTTGGTTCAAATATCTCCAAGGGGTTCGAGTTATTATGAAAAGTAAAGAACGATCTTATTTGAGAATTTCAAGACCCAGTATCTTTGAAATAAAGCGCTCAAGGGCCAGTGTTGATTTGCGATTTTCGTTTTGAAATAAATTTTCCTATCGATTGTTGAATTCTTATTATTTTAAGATATTTTCAATTGGAAGTAATCAAACGTTCATCAAAAAGTACGAATATTTTCTTAGAATTATTTTTCAGGTTTGAAAATAAGCAATTTCAGTATTTGTATATAGATGTACTCACAATTTTTCGAATGAATCAATCCATTTTTCACAACAGAATCACTTTTCACAGCACTAATGAAGTCAAATAAGCCACCATGCACTGAAAACACAAAACACACACGTAGAAATTTTCCTCGGACCGAACTAACGGACTGGAACGCGAGCGATGTTAGCAAGTGAAACTCTTCATGGCGACTGATGGCGACTGACTCAGGAGTCAGGCGGTCCCCTGAATACCGCTTGAAAGAACTGCCATGATTCACCTGAACTAGTCAGCGGCGTGATTCGCCGTACTTATATAACACGATGAGTTGTTGCTGATATACAGGGGTCGGTCAAATTTTAATTTACCCACATTTGTGTTCATGGAGGATATGCGAATGTGGAAAAAATATGATTTTGTCGTCATTTCCTCATTTTGATGGAGAAATACAATGAAAGTGTGATTATTAATAATAAATATTCAAATTTCTTTAAATTTTCAAGATGATATGCCAATAATATGGAAAAATATAAATTCGAGTGACCAGTGACCACTGCATATCTATCGAGTCAGTCTTTGTTAAAATAACTATGTTAATCATTTGATTCATAGGAATGACGAGTCCTTTTTGTGAAATATTTGAGTCTTCATTAAAAGTAGCGTGAGTGAATACTGAATATCGAAAGTGCCGTTTGTGCTAGGAATCTCATAGACGTTCGTGTAGAGTATGTGCTTCGCTCTAATTTCAATTTTGAATCAATTTATTGGAAAAATTGTGAGTACGTTTGGAAATTTCCTAAATTTTAACGCGGAAAATAATTCTTAGAATATATTCGGCCTCTTCTAACTTCATATATGGCTGAACTTTTGATAGTGGCATTATTTTCAAATTGCAAGCAACTTATTTTCCGAAATTTCAGTTTGATATTGCAATAATATCGGAAAAATTCATGCAGTGTACTTGAGTTATTGAACGATTAATAAATTATAAAAATTGTGGAAATCACCATGAATTTTCATATGGAAATTTTTGCCAGCAAAAGGACAAAGGATTCCTTTGTCTAAAGTTACGTGAATGGACCAATAATGTTTTCAACTTGGTCTGTGATTCTTTGGTGGATAGATCACAGACCACAGTTGGTCTATGCCACAGAACATATATATTAGTCTATGCATTGATGTGGACAGTGGTCTAAGCTGACAGGAGACATATATGTGTTCTGTGGGAGACACTGTCGGTTGGAATTTTTAATTTACGTATCTAAGCTCCAACCTGTGTGTTCTCATTACTTCAGAAAAAATATTATCCATAGTATTTGATTCGCAATGGCTTTGACTGAGGAGAATAAACAAACCTCTGGAAAAACACAAAGCACATCATGCCACAAACCAGAAAAACGCGAAAAAGCACCTACCAAAGTTGTCATTAGAAGACTTCCTCCAGCTATCAAGAAAGATTCCTTTTTGAATCAAATATCGCCGGTACCTGACTACGATTATTTCTATCTTGTTAATGGAGAGGCAGCTCTAGGAGAAAATTCATTCTCCCGAGCATACATTAATTTTTTGAACATAACAGATGTTTACGAGTTCAAGGAAAGATTTGATAATTACGTTTTCTTGGATGAAAGAGGTAATGAATATCCCGCTGTTGTAGAATTTGCACCCTTTCAAAAGATTCCCAAGAAGCGTAACAAAGTTAGATCCGATCCTAAATGTGGAACTATTGAAACTGATCCATATTATCTGGAGTTCTTGGAATATTTGCAAAAACCTAAAGAGCAAGAAGATAATCCAGAATATTCATATCAGTTCTCATCCGAAAATAAAGATAAAGATGTAACCACTCCTCTACTTGAGTTTGTTCGAAGTCGTAGAGCTGAGCGAATGAGAATTCGTGAAGAAAGAAGAGAGGAAAGGAGAAAAAAGGAAAAGAAAATCAGAGAAGAAGAAAAAAAGAAAAGGTCAGAGGAGAAATCCTTGTCCAAATCATTTTCTAAAATGAAATTAGATAAGGATATATCAGACAATGATGAGGTAGAAGAAAAATTGGAGAATGGTGAGGGCAAAAGCGAAAACTTTACAGAAAAATCGTTTCCTTATAAAAATAGAGAAAGGAAATTTGATGACCGTAAGAGAAATACTAAAGTTGCTTCACCTAGAAAAGAATTTGTGGATAAACGGGAGTTTAAGAATCGAAAAGAGCATTTCAAAGAACCAAAAGTTGAGACTATAAAAAAAGAGGAAAAACAGCTACCTAAAAAACCTAAAAAATATAGTGAGAAAAGAGAAGAACGTAAGATGGAGGCACAAAAAAGAGCAGAAGAACTAGAAAAGAAAGGAACAAATAATGCTGATTGTTCTACTAGTGAATATAAAAAGGATAAATGTGAAAGTAGATCTTGTGAAAGGATTGATAATGCTAAGTCGACTAAATCAGAAAATGTGGAAAAAAAATCAGGTGATTTGAAATTGAAGTCTACTGAAAATGAAGATAAATACGAGAGTAAGTCAGACTCTATTCAAAAGAGTAAAGAAAATTCTTCTAAAACTCACAAAATGTCGAAGGAGTTCAAATCATCCGAAAGTAAATCTGTAGATTCTGTGGAAAGTAGTAGAGAACAGAGGAAAGAAAGAATTAGGAATAAAGATCGTCCCACCATTGCAATTTATAGACCTGGCATGCTTTCTAAACGAAAACTTACTGATGGAGAGGATAAAGAATCTAAGTGAAACCCAGAATTTTTTTAAAATCTATCTTTTACTTTATATACTTTGTTATGCATTATACTGAATGCTTCCTTCTTAGTTAATCTGAGCTTGAATATTTTTGGCATTTCAAGAGGCAAACATTAAATGTTTCAATGATTGTTATAGAACTGGAAAAACTTATAATTTGATTCACCTTATAATATATGTTATTGAGAAAGATGGTTAATTTCAAGTTATATTGAACTGTTCATGATGTTTGAAATGAAATTTTGAAACTGTGATGGATGTTTTACAATGAAAAATAAAGTTTTATTTATAAAAATGGTATTTTGTTTTGAAGTTTAGCTTGTTGGTGATGAGAAGGTACTCAACTTGAATATGTGGGCTTTCAAAATAAAAAAGAATTTTTTCAATATCTTTTTTCGTATTTTTTTAACAGCTCCATGTGGGAAAACTAGTTGCCTGTATAACAAGGTAATGTGGTATAGAAAAAACTACAAAGACTATAATTTCGATTCAATTTACTGATTCTCCAATTCATGGACTTACGTAGAAACATATTCATTAAATTAGTGGAAAATGTAATTAACATTAACATCATAACACACAGAAACTTTTCCCTTTTTATTATTTAAATTTATTACAATCCATAAACTTCATAAGTCCTAATAACAATTTGGTGCAGCTGATTCGAAAATAAGATCGAGTTGACAATGAACGAGTACAGTTTCTTCATCTCGAAAAACAATTCTTTTGATCGAAAATTTTCGAGGCAATTGCCACACAACAGCTATAAATATTTCAATTATTACATCAATCGTCGTCAATCTTCTGATAAATATCTCATTTTATCTGAGCCTGATGGGATTTCAAAGTAAGTATAAATGATATGATGGTTTGGTGAAATCAAGATCGAGTACCTACATGGCAAATTCTTGCTAGTTAAGCTACCTGTAAGTATAAAGGGTTAAATATGGGAATATCATCGGATATCGCAGTGTTTCCTCAACGACGTTGTCACCGGTTTCTTGGAGTATTTGATTGAATGCTTGAAAAGTCATATATTGACGAAAATAGGTTGTTTACGTTGAGAATTCCTCAAATTTTGTTTGATAATTTTTTTTCTGCATGCCTGTAGAGAAGATACAAAGACCTCGCCAAAAAGTACGACTTCCCCAATTCAAAAAATTTAGAGGGTTGATGGTGCCATGGTGCAACAAAAATCCTTCAAAAATGCATAAAAATTTGGTAAAAGTGAAACAAAAATTGACCTGTTTCAGGATTTTGTTGCCAAATATTTTTATTCTGAGAAAATGAATTTGTTCCATAATTTTGACGCGCACTCTGTATCTATCTTGTACCCAATCAAGGAAAATAGTTAAAATAGCAACTGAGTTTGCTCAAATGAAGGAAATTCCATTAAAAATCTAAAAGTTCACTCTACCAACATGTAATGCAATTAAATAAAACAGAATTCCAACAACTATTTACAAATAACATTGATTTAGGTTTCGAGTAAGTACCATTTTACTTTAGCACGCCATTAATTTTCTACATTCGTGTTAGAAATATGAAAATGGCATTAAATATTCTGCTTGGCAGAAAGACGAAAGTCGTTATCCATTTGCTAGAGCAATAAATGTCTTTTCTCTTCTCTCTATTCTGCTTTTAACAAATAATTTTCCGTATACGATCGTCATATTGTTATTTTCCCATAAAGGAAACCAAATCCTCAAGGAAGCTAAAAACGTACATCCTATCTACTTCATACTTATTTTATATCGTACTGAGGAAATTTTGTAGTTAAAAATATTCCACGAAATATTTGAAAATATATAAACAAACAAACTACACCAAAAAATTCATTCAATTATCACTATGAGCAGTGATTTGCAACATATTTTATACAGGGTCTTTCACGAGGAACCTCACCCATATTTATACGGGAAACTACTGAACGTATTTTCATGAAATTCAGCACTTATAAGTATTTCACGATGCTGATGAAATCTAAAATATTTTCAAGGCATGAGCACCTCCGGTTTTTCCGGAAATGACGTCAACTTCCGTTTTTCAAATTAGAACACCATTTTTTTATTGCAGAAATAGATTCCTTAGAAAATTTCAAGTTATTTTGATGCGTAACATTTTTCAGTTTTGGTTGGAAAATTCTCTCTGAGCGGGAAAATTCGAAAAAAAATCGAAAATAGAGCTCCGCTGAAACAAGAATAACTTCGAGGTTTTTAGATGGAAAATTTTCAATTTTGGGATTTTTCAAGATGTAAGATTGATGTATCCACTTTAGAAATCGAAATCGCGATTCATGATACAGTGGGTGAAAAAATCGCTTTCAAAGTTAGGGATGACAAAATCGTGAAAAATCAATTTTTTCAAATTAGAACCCCATTTTTTTATGGCAGATATTGAATCTACGTTAAATAATAACGTGAGTGTATGCATCACACTCTTGCCCTAAAATGGATATTTTCTGAGTTAATATCCACAGATATTGAATCTACGTTAAAAAATAATGTGAGTGTATGCACCACACTCTTGCCCTAAAATGGATATTTTCTGAGTTAATATCCACTTTAGGGCAAGGGTGTGATGCATACACTCACATTATTTTTTAACGTAGATTCAATATCTGCCATAAAAAAATGGGGTTCTAATTTGAAAAAATTGATTTTTCACGATTTTGCCATCCCTAACTTTGAAAGCGATTTTTTCACCCCCTGTATCATGAATCGCGATTTCGATTTTCAAAGTGGATAGGTACATCAATCTTACATCTTGAAAAATGAAAATTTTCCATCCAAAAACCTCGAAGTTATTCTTGTTTCAGCGGAGCTCTATTTTCTTTTTTTTTTCGAATTTTCCCGCTCAGAGAGAATTTTCCAACCAAAACTGAAAAATGTTACATCAAAATAACTTGAAATTTTCTAAGGAATCTATTTCTGCAATAAAAAAAAGTTGTTCTAATTTGAAAAACGGAAGTTGACGTCATTTCCGGAAAAACCGGAGGTGCTCATGCCTTGAAAATATTTTAGATTTCATCAGCATCGTGAAATACTTATAAGTGCTGAATTTCATGAAAATACGTTCAGTAGTTTCCCGTATAAATATGGGTGAGGTTCCTCGTGAAAGACCCTGTATAGTTTTGCAATATGTCGACAGTTGGGTATAATAATAGATAACTCTCCTCTACGATTGTTCAGTTATTTGCTGATACCAAACCTTCATTACATCTTACATCCATTTTCGTAACTACACCACCTAATCTAACACCCTGTATACGAATAAACTAATATATTTTTTCTTCAGTATGTACAAACTGTTGATTGTTGAATATGATTTTAATTCATTATGGAAGACGTAAGCTAACATTGACAGCTAGCAATGCAATAGAATTATTTGGATACGGAAACTGTACGTGTACTTTATTGTATAGATATTTCGTTTTATCTTTAATCTTTAACCAGCGTAACCAATGCGTTAGTTTCCAGTGCTCCATAGCAGATAAATCAATATAATCTGAAATCCTTCCTGACATTTAGGTACTACATACCAACATCCAAAGAGTACTATACGATTTCAATATCATTCAATTCGAACTGCTCTCTTAATATCTTTAATTCATAATTCTTCATCGCGCACCTATAGATTTTTCTTTTTGTTTCACCCATAACTAATAGACCTTTTCTTTTACTTAAAACGCGGAGCACCCATTTCGTCCACAGACCACAACTACCAGCAAATTCGAAAATTTTCAATCTTTGCGGAATCATTTGCACCAAAAGCGTTTCATATTTTATCTCTAAACCTTACAAACAAAATAGCACAAAAACCATCACAGTTACGCATCGAATATTTGCAAAGACCTCGTGATCATATCGTCTTTCAGGCAAGACTCCATAAACTCTTCGATTGTGATGACCCCGTCTTGATTCAGGTCCAATTTCCGGAAAATCCTGTCTATCTGTTCTCTCGCCTTCCTGTCGTCCTCCACTTGGTGGGCTCGCCTGCCCATCAGTTCATGAACAGCCACTACAATTTCACCTAGTTCGGCTCTGCTGATGCAGCCGTCTCCGTTCACATCGTATAGTTTGAATGTCCATCTCAGTCTTTCGTACACCGAGCCCCGGAGGAGAGTTGATAATGTGATCAGCAAATCCTAAAAAATAGATGATCATCAATTTATACAATTATCATCTCCGAGGAAGCTCAAGGCCTTAGATACACTTTCAAAATATTGCCTTCTTTAAGCTTACACAACCATTACATCACAATCGATCCAAAACATATCGGTTTTATGTGCAAACTATGTGCCGTGCCTATTTATGGTACCCTCAAAAATAATTTTTTATTCAGAATTTTGCCAGCTTGTCAGTCCATAAGCAATAAGTAAGTCATTTATCAATCACTGGAATCTTGATTTCATTCAACCAATGCTGGAATTATCAATTATGTGCAAATTATGTGTGATTTATGCGACTGCTCAAATCCATTCAGACTCTCAAAATTAATTGCACATAATTTCAGTGTTTTTTCTTTGGAATCGATGGTTCTATGGATTTGTTATTGAGTTTTGCGCTAAGTGGATTACGCTATTGATACTCGATAAACTTATTCATTTATCACATGATTCCGATTAAACAAACTAAAACCAGGTGCGATAAAAGAATATTCTGAATAAAATTGAGTATGCTGAAAAAAATTTCTCTGCACATCAATTGCTCATAATTTGCACATATTCCTACATAATTACTGATAGTAATGCCGGGCAAACTAGCACAATTCTCAGTAGAGCAGAAAAACCGACTTCGCACATAAATCGCACATAGTTCCAGCATTTGTTGAATTCAAATTGAGTGGTGAGGGAATTGCTTATTGCTCGACAAGTTAGAACAATTTCTGATGAAAAATTATTGGTGTTGCACAAGAAGATCAGGCTTCGCACATAATTCAAAATTTGCGCATAATTCGAATATAACAGCAGATATGTTTAGAATCGATGTGCGACTATTGTGGGATATATTTCCACTCGTTGACTGTCTGGGGGCCAAAAATTACTCTGCACATGAATCTGAATCATACATAATTTGCGCTTAATTCGATAATTTTCTTCATTGAAATCGAGAGGTAAATGAATATTTATTGAGAATCGTTCTATAGTTTACTGGGAAATGTATAACAATTCCCCATAAAAAATTAATGAAGTGTTTAGAAACAAAACTAACGCCGCCCATGAATCGCACATAATTTGCACATAATTCTAGCGATTGTTCAGTTGAAATCTAATGAGAAATTAATTATTGCCCGGCTATAGTATGCTAAATTACTAATAAAAAATTATAGCACATAAATTTGCACATATAAATAGATACGTTTTAATAGTAGATAATGCTTGATGTGGGTAATATTTGTACCAATTGACTAGAACTTGAGCTTTCTGATTGCGGGAACAAAACGAATCAACACATGAATCACATACAAAGTGTAACAGCCAAATGGAATAAATTCGATAACGAATAAATGAGGGGGTGTTCGGAAAAACGCTCGGACACGTCGATTTGTAATTTTAAATGCGCATATTTTTCAAGAAAATAAATTTATATAGGGTGTTCCATGCAACCGTGGCCAATACCAACTTTCTTATTTCAAATGCAACCCCCTGTATATTATTTATTCTTTGGATTCTCCAGAAAATTCTAGACATAATCCATGTACAATGTCCTATACCTATCTTCAATTTTTTCGGAAATATTAAGTGTTTTCAGATTTTTCACAAAAATTAACATTTTAAATGAAAATTATTTTATTTCCACAAATTCGATACACATTACACTCAATATACTTATTTCCCATTTACCTCTTGATATGAAGAAAGTAAGCAAAAACGCCTGAAATGTTGAGTAATGAGTAACGTTAGGAGACAATTCTACACCAGATTAGCATGTTGCCAAGACGTTCGCGGCGAGCATTTTGAACATTTCCTACATTGACATTAATGTTTTTTTTTGTTTTTCTTTAATAATTAAGAAATAATCAGTATTACGTATTAGGTTTTAAGTGTAATGTACCGAATTTGTGAAATAAAATAATTTTTATTCAAAACGTTGATTTTTGCAATAAATCTGAAAACACTTAATACTTCCGAAATAGTTAAAGATAGGTAAAGGACATTGTGCATGAATTGTGTCTAGAATTCTCTGAAGAATCCAAAAAATAAATAATATATAGGGGGTTGCATTTGAAATAAGAAATGGTATTGGCCACGGTCACTTGAAACACCCTATATAATATTATTTTCTTGAAAAATATGCGCATTTAAAATCACAAATCGACGTGTCCGAGCGTTTTTCCCAACACGCCCTCATTTATTCGTTATCGAATTTATTCCATTTGGCTGTTACACTCTGTATAATTTGCACATATATCCAGCATTATTGAAATCGGGCGACAAATGAATAAGTTATTTAGAATTGTGCTAGCTATCTGGACAAAATAGTAAATTTCGTAATAAAAATTATTGAAGAGGACAGAAACAGAACTGCGCTATACCTTCTGCAGCAGAAAACAATTTTATTCCACACATAGATCACACATAATTTGCACATAACTCGAGCAAGGGCGGATAAGTATAGCTCTTTTTCATAAGGGGGGGTAACTTTTTCTCAGGACTACGATACTCATGGGGGGGGGTAATTACCCCCTCTGGACTGTAACATGTATAGTTTGATCAGAAAGATGTTACTTCTTCGTTTGATTTTCAACAATTTGGCATTGATGGAAGACCGAAGCTTATTTGAATTTAAAATTAGATTTGGCACATTGCATGACGAAAAAATGACTGCATGACTGAAATGCGAGTCCTGTGCCGAATTTAGTGGAATGAAACAGAATTCATGAAATTGTGTGACCGTGTAGAACACGCTCCCTCAGTTCTGGTCCGACTGTCGTTTAATTTATAGCATTTCATAGAAACAAGCAATAAATCTAACGTGTTCTTCTAACATTATAGATAAGGATTGCGTGCTCTGATTTCAGTGATAACAATGAAATAGTCGCAGATGTAGACTCATAATTATGGTGGGTTGGAAAGTGAAAGTTTTCTAAACGAAGGAATTAATTACTTCGCCTACTTATTAAACTAGAAGTAAATTATTTCAGGAAACGAGGTAATTTCTGACAGAGTTAATAAAGAATCCCATAAAAGATCTTGGTAACGAAGACGTTTGAGGTGATGGGAGAATTCGAAAAAAAAAAGAGAATGAAAACATTTTGAATTCATAAAATTTCGAAATGAAAAACTCAATCGAATATCCATTTAAGAATTTTCGAAAATATATTATTGAATTGGAAAATATCCTACAAAATTTGATTTTAAGAATTTTGACCAAAAATTCTATAAGTATTTCAATTCAACTCTTCAAACCCTTCAAAATTCCGACACATACTTCGGTGGATAGATCTCTTCGAGGTCAAATGCATTCATTATTGAACTACTTCTGTTTTCTGAGATAATTAGAGAATTTAAAAAATGAAAACAATTGAAAGGAAACATTCTGAAATACAAATGAAGAAGCAGAAATTATTTTGACGAGAGTTTGTACCGTATATACTTAAGACAAAAATACAAAAAAAACTTCTAAGGGTTAAATTTTTTCAATTTTGAATAGAAAATTAATTAATGCCAATTTTCATTCGAAAAAAAATGTGTTTATACATGTTTAGCCCACAAAACAACGCAATCATCTGAATTGGGAGGTAATTTTATTTCCAAACGAAATTTTATGGAACGATAAACTGAAAAATTCTTCTTTGCAATTCATCAAAGATATTCGATTCGAAAATTTCGAATCTTATGAGTTTGATAGAAGCCTAATGATGATTTCTCTATAAGTATTTTCTAAATCCCTAAATAATCACATACAACTACTTATCCTTTTATGAAGGATAATACCTACCACTATAAGTCGATTTGTAACAATTCATACCTACCCTAAAACTAATTGCACCATTGCAGTTAACATCAAAGGCCTTGAACACGTAATGGGCGTACAAGCTGGAGTCTGAAAATAAATCGAATCCACTAATCTACAATATTAAATTAAGTATGAATAACTACAGAACATCATTCAGCAAACTATCATGATTAATCTAATTATGAAATGCGGATTCATAAGTACTCAAATAAAGCAATAAAAATCGATCGGATGTAACTTGAACTACATACGTCAACAACACATCAATTGGATGATATTTCAGTATGGAAACTCATTTTGTTCATCACTCTGAAATCTCTTCATAACGAGCACTCAGAAATATTGAATTCAAAAAGACGATGCTAGAATGAATATAAGCATATGAAGAAAAACCTTAAAATCTGGAGGAATTACTAATTGATTTCGAGTATATTCTGTCAAAAATATATTTTTAGTTTGCTTATTGCCGAAAAAGAGGATTTAATGTCAATCTGTTCCTTTTTTTATTTTCATAACACGATATATTTGTACCACTTACTTCCATGAGGAAAAAACTTGGAAT
This sequence comes from Adalia bipunctata, assembly GCA_910592335.1. Classification (NCBI taxonomy): domain Eukaryota; kingdom Metazoa; phylum Arthropoda; class Insecta; order Coleoptera; family Coccinellidae; genus Adalia; species Adalia bipunctata. The sequence goes on along the minus strand of OU342955.1, from coordinate 5,518,266 downwards.
AAATGTCTTTGAAGCTATCCTCATGAACAACACCATCCGGACATTCCTGTGAAACATAAAATGAAATTATTATTTCTGATTCACAGCATAACAATGAAATAAAATCAAAAATAAAAATTTCAAATGTACTGAAGGAAAATAAATAATTAGGTATCTGAATTATATGACGTAGCTATGTCAGAAAATTCAAGTAAGTTCGTATCTACGAACAAATTTCCGACGTTTGAAATTGAAATGAAAGACAGCCATTAGCTTTCTCTGCTTAGTTAGTTCTTTTAAGGTTTAACTGTGACATTTTGATATCCATTTCCCCATTGACCGTCGCATTCACAAATTTGTAACCATATTATTCAGATAGGTAGATTAAGACAATAATTTCTATGATTTTGGGCTAGTGCCATATTTTGAATAATAGTGTGTGTCTTCAGATTATGTGAATAACAGAAATTTAGCTTATAGTCAGTGGTGGCTCGTCAGGGACGGCGCTTCAGTCGAAACACAATAATGAGGTAAAACTCTACTTTTACTGGCTTTGTCAGACTCAAATTGTTTTTTGAGCCGACGCTCTACATATACAAGTACTGTATTTTATGTGTTACTGAATTATATGGAATGATGCTCTGATATATCGGTGAATTTTGAGTTTTATTCGTCTTTGCCTGATGTAATTGAGTAATTGAAAAGACCTAAGAAAGCATAGTGGAGGTTTACAAATTAACCAATGATTCAGTCGATTTAATGCCTAGAAAATTATGACGAATGATCAATAATATCGAGATTATGACTATATATTGCTTTCTGATAGGCAATAAGTATGAGTTTAAGTATTTTGAATCTTTGAATTGATTGAATTAATTTTTTCGGGATGCATATTGAATGAATAGAAATTTCGAAGCGTTTTACACAACTAGAAAATATATATTTTTATTTGGATGAGCTGCCACACATTCTTAGTATACATCCAGAAAATTTTGAGTTGGAAGATCAAGTTATTTTAATTTATAATCAGAAATTAAGAATTATTTCCTTTAGAATAAGAAGATATCTACTAATCTGCTGACAGATCACCATATATTTTTCAGTGGATGAAGCAAATTTCAAAATGCATCAGTTAAAATGTTTTTATATACGATATACGATCCAAATCAACTATTTTTCGTTTATCACATGATCTTCCTTGATAACTAAATATTGGGGCGAACAAACATAAATAAAATACAATCAATCTCGAATTACTTTTGCCAAGGTGGCCAAGAGATTGACGTCAAAAAGGAAAAAACAGGTCCCTCGTGTCATGGGCTATTCGAATCACCCCCATGTATGTTATGCTATTTTTCACGGTTTTCGAGTTATGAATTTTTTTATGAACTTTGAGAATTTTCGACTTGACCATCTTAAAAAAGATATTAAAAAAAAAGTACAAGACTTCTCTGTAGAATTGTTTTTGTAACTCAATCTCCATGAATTATTTAACTTTTATACATAAAATAACCAGATTCGTAACTTCGATAAAAATTATGGAAAAGTTGGTCTCAAGTGAAAAAGTTACGTGAATTGGATTATGATCTGAATTTTCGAATCAAAATTAAAAATGTGAAAAGGCGAGTTCACGGATTCTTAGTATGCTTGAAAACTGCACTCAACAGTCAGCTTTTGGAATCATTGATGGAAAATGGTACTTAACACTCTACTTTTGCTAGAATTAGCCTTCAAATTCATCGAGGTGGAAAAAATCAAAGAACTAGACCTTCACTACAAAATTATTTTTTGCCATTTTAAGATTTTTCTGATCAAGTTATGATAGAAAATGCTGAAAATTAATGAAAACTAGCTTCAGATGTCGGTCAAGAAGAGTTCTAGATAAAAAAAGGGAATAGGTATGGCAATAAATCACACATAATAATGTTAATAAAAAGCAATTTATTTATAAAATTTACAAAAGGTTTTCAAAGTGGCCACCTCTAGCCTCAATACAAATTCTACACTTTCTTAGAAAATTTTCTTTTAATCGCATAAAACCTGCCTTGTTCTCTCTTAGGACACGTTCGGCTTCTCTTAACTTTAGTCGCAGCTCGTCTTCACTCGAACCTTTTCTCGGGCGTAATGAATTTCTTCGGAATAACCCCAAACGAAAAAATCCATGGGATTAAGGTCAGGTGAACGTGGGGGCCACTTGATTGGTCCGCTGCGTCCGATCCATCTGTTCAAGTATCGTTCATTCAAGTGATTACTAAGAAGGTGTAGAATGTGTATTGAGGCTAGAGGTGGCCACTTTGGAAACCTACTGTGAATTTTATAAATAAATTTCTTTTTATTTACATTATGATGTGTTATTTATTGCCACACCTATTCCTTTTTTTTATCTAGAACTCTTCTTGACTAACATATGAAGCAAGTTTTCAATATTTTCAGCATTTTCTATCATAACTTGATCAGAAAAATCTTAAAATGGCAAAAAATAATTCTGTAGTAAAAAATGTCTAGTTCTTTGATTTTTTCCACCTCGATGACTTTGAAGACTAATTATAGCAAAAGTAGAGAGTTAAGTACTATTTTTTATCAATGATTCTAAAAGCTGACTGTTGAGCGCAGTTTTTAAGAATGCTGAGAAACCGTGAATTCGTCTTTTTACATTTTTAATTTCGATTCGAAAATTCAGATCATGATCCAATTCACGTTACTTTTTCACTTGAGACCAACATTTCCATAATTTTTATCAAAGTTACGAATCTGGTTATTTTATGTATAAAATTACAATTCATGGAGATTCATTACGAAAAGAATTTCACAGAGAAGTCTTGTACCTTTTTTTTAATATCTCTTTTATTTTAAGATGGTCAAGTCGAAAATTTTCAAAGTTCATAAAAAAATTCATAACTCGAAAACCGTGAAAAATCGCATAACATACATGGGGGTGATTCGAATAGCCCATGACACGAGGGACCTGTTTCTTCCTTTTTGACGTCAATCTCTTGGTCACATTGTATAGAGTAGAATTTCTATTTGGAAACACTTTTTTCGGGATAAGCAGAAGGATGAGTTTTCAAAATAGGAAAAATCTAGAAATGGCAACTAAAATTATTTCAAAAAGAATTGGAAAATATAGAGCCTGACAAAATCAGAATCTCTTCGAACAGCGAGTAGGTAACGTCATTTAGAGCACCATATTTTTCAAATGGTTCTAAATCCTTTTTTTCAAATTCGCCAAAAGTCCTTCGTTTTAATGAATCAACCAGAGAAAAATCTTCAAGTTTCCGTTTTTGAGGTTCAACTAGCCCCAAGAAACTACGGTGAAGGTTATGGGAGCAATACCATGTTTACGAAACTTCAACGTAAAAGTGGGAGTACCGACTCGAAAAAAAAGTTGGTCAGTGGCCACGCAAACGGCCATGAACCATACTAACCGTTTTGAAACCCCTGTACATGATCCGAATTTCTTGTCTAGTGAACTTGGTGAGCCTACAAAGATCCTCTAACGCTACAGGCACAGGCTTAGGTACTCTGGACGGTTCTATTTCAAACACCACCTCCTCCACTGGACTGTCCGATGGGGTAGCCATCTCCCAACCTTACCGAACAATTCACAGACACATGGCACACCTCGATTCGGATACGAAAATCACGTCATGGTATCATCTAGACTGGATTAGAATAAATTCGGTCACGAACGGAAAACGGCACATTTTGCACGGGGAAAAAGCACTGGAACCGGTCAGAAGGTCGACAGCATCTTTTGAGCTTCGATCTAATTGATTGTATCAGATTTTCCCAGGATTTTCTCTCTAATGATATGAGTGAAATATATTGAATTTCCAGTCTGCGCTGTCAGACGTTGTTGTCCGGACTTGGACTGATTTTCTTATCCCTTCAGTATTAAGGATGTTTGCGCATGTTCCATTGCAATGGTTGCCCCGATGGCCAGGACATTGGCGTGGGAGTGGGAGGCGCGTCTGAAAGAGATTTCCCGAAGAAGCAACAGATTCTTCAACAAATGTTGTGACTGTGGAAGATCCCACAAGTGATGCACTTCCTCTCAGTGGATGATAAGAGAGAGCAAAAACAGAGAGAGTTTTCAACGAAAAAGAAACTTATTTTAGTTCATTGTTATAATCGTAAATCAATTATTCTTTTTCTGGAATAATCAGAATTGACTTGATGGAATTTCAAAGAAAACACGTAATAGAAAAATAGATCCATAGATATCAAACCGATATCCACAATTTTTTGATTAATTCATGAATTATTAGTAAAATTAGTTCGTAGTTTCCACCGAAAATTGTTAAGGGATCATCTGCAAATTTAGTGTCACCTTTAATATACAGGTTGTGTTGCAAAAATCAATTAGTGGTGGTTCAGAAAAATATTTTTATGTTGCGTAAAAAACCCTCAGTTTTCGAGATACATATTCAACATTTTCGAAAAATGCATAGAAAAATGTATAGAAGTCCTGGATAGATGCGTTATCGAATATGAACTATGCTTTTTGGGGGCATGCATCAAAAATATACATATAGATCTAGATAAAAATTCATGAGGTACAAAATGGCGAATGCGGCGGTTATCTTTGGACAATTTACGGATTTATAGCACATGTTATGCATAATAAAAGCATAATATGGTACCTACGGGTAGAAGACGTTATGGTGGTTCAGAAAAATATATTTCATGTTCAGTGAAAGTCACTAAATTTTCGAAATATTCGATATTTGCGAAAATTCAAAAAAAATTATCGCCTTCATCATTCTTTTTGGTGGCAAGACTGCAACTGAAGGTATTTTTTCAATCTGTTTTCTGGACAGTATTCCTCAATAGATGCTCTATCGAATATGATTCATGCTTTTTGGGAGCATGCATTAAAAATATACATATAGATCTAGATAAATTTCATGAGGTACAAAATGGCGAATGCGACAGTTATCTTTGGACATTTTACGGATTTAAAGCACATGGTATGGCGTAATAAATGCATAATATGGTACCTAGGGGTAGAAAACGTTATGGTGGTTCAGGAAAATATATTTCATGTTCAGTAAAAGTCCCCGAGTTTTCAAAATACTCGACATTTGCGAAAATTAAAAAAAATTACATCCTTCTTCGTTCTTTTTAGTGGCAAGACTGCAACTGAAGGTATTTTTTCAATCTGTTTTCTGGACAGTATTCCTCAATAGATGCTCTATCGAATATGATTTATGCTTTTTGGGAGCATGCATTAAAAATATACATATAGATCTAGATAAATTTCATGAGGTACAAAATGGCGAATGCGACAGTTATCTTTGGACAATTTACGGATTTAAGGCACATGGTATGGCGTAATTAATGCATAATGTGGTACCTACGGGTAGAAGACGTTATGGCGGTTCAAAAAATATATTTCTTGTCGAGTGAAAGTCCCTGAGTTTTCGACATTTGCGAAAATTCAAAAAAATTACCATCTTCTTCGTTCTTTTTAGTGGCAAGACTGCAACTGAAGGTATTTTTTCAATCTGTTTTCTGGACAGTATTCCTCAATAGATGCTCTATCGAATATGTTTCATGCTTTTTGGGGGCATGCATTAAAAATATACATATAGATCCAGATAAATTTCATGAGGTACAAAATGGCGAATGCGACAGTTATCTTTGGACAATTTACGGATTTAAGGCACATGGTATGGCGTAATTAATGCATAATGTGGTACCTACGGGTAGAAAACGTTATGGCGGTCTAGAAAAATATATTTCATTCTCAGTAAAAGACCCTGAGTTTTCGACATTTGCGAAAATTCAAAAAAATTACCATCTTCTTCGTTCTTTTTAGTGGCAAGACTGCAACTGAAGGTATTTTTTCAATCTGTTTTCTGGACAGTATTCCTCAATAGATGCTCTATCGAATATGTTTCATGCTTTTTGGGGGCATGCATTAAAAATATACATATAGATCCAGATAAATTTCATGAGGTACAAAATGGCGAATGCGACAGTTATCTTTGGACAATTTACGGATTTAAGGCACATGGTATGGCGTAATTAATGCATAATGTGGTACCTACGGGTAGAAAACGTTATGGCGGTCTAGAAAAATATATTTCATTCTCAGTAAAAGACCCTGAGTTTTCGACATTTGCGAAAATTCAAAAAAATTACCATCTTCTTCATTCTTTTTGGTGGCAAGACTGCAACTGAAGGTATTTTTGCAATCTGTTTTCTGAACAGTATTCCTTAATAGATGTTCTATCGAATTCGATTCATGCTTTTTGGAGGCAGGCATTAAAAATATACATATAGATCTAGATAAAATATCATGAGGTACAAAATGGCGAATGCGACAGTTATCTTTGGACAATTTACGGATTTAAAGCACATGGTATGGCGTAATGAATGTATAATGTGGTACCTACAGGTACAAAACGTTATGGCGGTTCAGAAAAATATGTTTCATGTACAGTAAAAGTCTCTGAGTTTTCGAAATATTCGTCATTTGCGAAAATTCAAAAAAATTACCACCTTCTTCATTCTTTTTGGTGGCAAGGCTGCAACTGAAGGTATTTTTGCAATCTGTTTTCTGAACAGTATTCCTTAATAGATGCTCTATCGAATTCGATTCATGCTTTTTGGAGGCAGGCATTAAAAATATACATATAGATCTAGGTAAAATTTCATGAGGTACAAAATGGCGAATGCGGCAGTTATCTTTGGACAATTTACGGATTTAAAGCACATGGTATGGCGTAATGAATGCTTAATGTGGTACCTACGGGTAGAATACGTTATGCCGGTTCAGAAAAATATATTTCATGTTCAGTAAAAGTCCCTGAGTTTTCGAAATAAGTATTCGACATTTGCGAAAATTCAAAAAAATTATCACCTTCATCATTCTTTTTGGTGGCAAGGCTGCAACTGAAGGTATTTTTTCAATCTGTTTTTTGGATAGTTTTCCTCAATAGATGCTTTATCCAATGTGAAATATACTTTCTGGGTGCATGCATTAAAAATAAAGATGTAGATCAAATGCTCATACAATGTTTTATATACGACGAAGTTCCTCCTATCCAAACATTTTCAAAATTTGCATCCATGTATTACATGAAAAAATTGATGGCAGCAATTTGACTAAATGATCTTCATTATTGCGAAATTTTCTACAAAAATCATCGAAAATCGCTTCCGTATGGCTGCAATATCAATTTGAATTTCCAATTGAGAAATGGAAAATGTGTAGTAGTTTTGTGATTAAAATATTTGTGCTTGTTTTTCCAAAAAATTTTTCGAATGAATTCCTTATTCAGTTTCCTAGGTCATTTCAGGATTCAGCTTATTCAATAATCCCTCGAGGAAACTTATTTAGAGAAAAATTATATTCTCGATATCCTTCTTCAATTCCGATTTTCATCATCGTTTTTATGGGCCATGAATTTCGCAGGACTTTATATAGAAATCAAGGAGTTATATCAACGATAAAACTGTATTTCATCCATGATAAATTAAGAAATAAGTCTTTGAGTTCTGTTTAAATATTTTCGATATTTTTTTTATATTTGCGGGAATATTAATCGTGGATGCATTATTTTAACCGCAGAAATTTTATTGAATAGGTACTATTTGTTGACCATGAAATCAGAAAATCCCAATTATTTCATATGCCAACGTTGTGTTGTCCAGGTTTTGATTTTTTGGTTCTGTGCATTATATTACGGATTAATTCTAACTGAGTTGCTCAAATTCTTATTTTAGCGTAATTTATTCATGAATAATCGATGTTTGTAAGTGAGGAACATCTGAATTTTCATTAGTGTTAGGGGAAACTATTCATTAATTGTTCCATCTTCACAATAATATAATAATGACAATCAAAGGTTTAACAATACGCCAATTGCAATGTCAGAGTTTTCCATAGCAAAGAGAAAAGTAGGTAATATTTTTTCATGATTCGCGACTATAGCCCCTGATGCATGTATTCTACGCCCCTGCTTTTGAATTTGCGTCAAACGCTGACCTCCACTTCATAAATCAGCCGGAGGACAAACCTAAAATTGGCAAATCGTCCTTGCTGAATCCTCACTCCACCTTCGATGAAGTGAAACAGGACTTTTCCCGGATTTATAATAACCGCTTATAGTCTGAACTCTACTAAAGATTGTTAATATACAACTGCAATATCTACGAATTTATAGATTCGTTCCAGATTCTCTTCATACATAAGGCATAAAGGAAATAAATGAATTACGTGAAAATTCTTGGTTTCATATCCTCTGTTTCAATTTAGGTTCGGATTTATTTCATGAGTTGAAATTTAGTTCAGTCTAATGCTTCAAGTTATTATTATATTGATCACGTATTTTTTGACCAGAATATCAATAAACATGTGTTTTCAAAGGTTGTTATATGAAATCAATCATGTCTTCTTTCATCTGAGTTGTTTTTTAAACTATTTTGTAATAGTTTCATTCAATAATAATTGGTATATAGGTATATGTTTTCAATAAGTAGTAGTGAACAATAAGGTATGCCTAATGCCTATCCTTAAATTTGACATTCCACTGCGTTTTACAGAATACCTAATACTTATTGAGCTAAGGTATTTTGCGTTTTTTCTTGTTTTGCCTCAAAAGGTTGGCAAATTAGACATTGATGTCATGATGTCCTTACCGAAAAAATTATGGAAAATGAACGTTTAGAACTTTCTCTCGCGTATATCCACTTTAAATACGATTTTGAGAGATCTGCTGTTTGGTTCAGGGGAACATTTCCCAAAGTTCTCTCAAAAATTTGAAAATATATTCAATGTTTGGTTTACCTGCAAATTTAATCTGAACTTATCATAACTCCCACCCTGTATTTTCGAAAAAGTGTTGGAATTATTGAAAGTAGACAATCATATTGTTCTACACTGAAAATTTCATCAATATTTATCAAGCTATACCAAAGTTATGAATAAAAGAAAAATCGGTCGAATCGGGCAAATCACCCTGTAGACTCTCAATAAAGGCCCCCAACCATAAACCAAACATTGTTTCGAAAGTGCCTTGACTGGTGTGAACTTCTCCTAAAATCTGACGGTCTCCTCCGGAATCACCCTGTATAATTAGATATATGATAAAATTGCAATCAAATAGCACGAAGTGTGTTGTCATCGGCACCATATTTCTGAATCCGGCTCTGTTGAAAGTTGATTGAAATTATTACTCATAACTGTTGGAGCTTTTTATTTGTCTTTGTTATTCAGAATAATAATATGCATTTATGAATACATTTGTCCATTATGAATACAATGAGAATTTATGGCGTTCAATGAATTCATTATTCAATTAGACCACATCTCAGAGACAAGAAAAAGAAATTTGTGAATACAAGTCATCTGTCAAAGTGTCATCCAAACAAAAAAATTTATGGATTTGGTTGTGAAAAAGAAAATAATAAAAAGACACGCAAAACAAATTACCAAAAGAATGTTTTAATACCTACAACATACTCATTTTTACTTCTAGTATAAACCTATCAACAATTTATTGATCGACATGGAGGAAAAAAAGGTTGCCGATTATTTTGTTGTTGCTGGATTACCTAATGAACCTGAATTATTGGATAGTAATTTTATATCAGAAGGACAACCAAAGACAAGACACGGTCAGACTCCCATTACTGAAATCGGGGTAATATTTCCCACTTTGAATGAGAAATTACCAGAAGGCTGGGAAATCATCAATCATACACCTACGGGTTTAAATGCTGATTTGAACCATGGAAGTTTACGAACAATTGAGTCCTATATCTGTTTTAAACGTGGGACCGATAAACCACCTTTAGTTGATATTGGTAGGATTTGAATGTAACCGAATTACGTGAAATAAATATTTTCTTTCAACATCGAGTTGTAAAAAAATAGATATACATATAATTCCTAACGAATTACTTACTATAATTCTTTATGAATTTCAGGCATTATGTATGAGGGTAAAGAATATCTAATGTCTGATGCTGAAATAGTGAGAGAAAGTGTGGGAGGTAATGTTGCTAATGTGAATAACTCAACTTCTCGAATATTTATAACATATAGAAGGGGCCATCCAACTATGCCATGTAATGCTCTTGTTGTTACTGATATATGTGTTGTCATAGCCAGTAAGGGAGAATCTCCACCACATGCCTTCTGCTGTATAAATAAGAATTTAAACAAGGGTATAGTTGGAAGTGATGTTTTTTTATGCTATAAGAAATCTATGAATAAAGCAAAGTCCATAACATATAAACCAGAAATTCTGTCCAGGTTGGTATTTACTTTGAAATTCGTGAAGTGTTAATAACAATTTGTTAAAATGAAATGATCCATATGATGGATATTTCAGGTATCCAATGAAAGACTTGAGTGATTTTCCCTTTCCAAATTCTGTGCCTTTGTTCTGTTTGCCAATGGGAGCCACACTGGAGATGTGGCCCAAAGAAGCATCCCGTCCTAAGCCTGTTTTCAGCAGTTTCGTGTTGACTGTTTCCGATGCCAAATTTAAGATATACGGATCTGCTATCACTTTTTATGAAGAATATCCAAAGGATCAACTTACGAAAGAACAAAAAGAGAGTCTCAATTATAAAGATGATTCTGATGAAATACTGAATGTGAACAAGAGCATCTGTGTACTTTCCCACTGGCCATTCTCTGATACTTTTATGGGATGGTTGTATTTTTTATATGTGAGTAATGGCTTTCATGTTTTTCAATTGTTGGCTAATAATATTGATTCAAGAGAAGAGGAATGTATTAAATTTTCTCAAATGTTTTCTCTTGGGCGTTTTTCTGCGTAGATAACCTTCCAGAAATGGTAGTATATCCCTGAACAATAATTTTTCAGGACGTTGTATGCGGCAATAAACCTCAACTAGTGCCTATTGAATCATTTATTGTCCAACTTATCGATGAAGTTCCCTTCCCTAAACCAAGGACCTTACTTCAACTCTCTATGCTACACCCATTCGATAAAGCTATTTTCACACAACCTGAAGATTTGCCATTGCCAAGGAGCGCGGCCAAATTCCGTGAGCTGTTGGCTAATTTAGGACCTGAAAACTGTCTTCAGGTGTTGTTATTGATATTGACAGAGCAGAAAATATTGATCCATTCACTCAGGCCTGATACTCTGACTTCAGTGGCAGAGGCTGTGTCTTCGCTTCTGTTCCCTTTCAAATGGCAGTGTCCGTACATACCACTCTGTCCATTAGGTGAGAAAATGAAATTTTAAGCCGACTTTTTCGTTCCTGAATTATGTTGCCGCTTGTTTTGCCTTCATACTCGAATCTCTGTTTTTTCAGGGTTGGTAGAGGTTCTGCATGCACCATTACCATTTTTAGTTGGTGTAGACTCTAGGTTTTTCGATTTCCATGATCCTCCTCCTGATGTTAGCTGTGTAGATCTTGATACAAATATCATAACAGTGAGTAAAATATATTCCAAATAGAAATAGGGCAACAATGAAAATATATTACTTCTTCATAATTGATAATGTAGGTAGCAGAACATCAACGACAATTACTATCTGTAAAGTTATTACCGAAAAGGGCTGCTAAATGTTTGAAAGCAACTCTGGAGGCCATATATCATCGTTTGAGGTTACACACTGAAGTAAATGAGCAGCCTGTAGATGAGAATATCGAAACTGAGTTTTTGAAACGGAAGAAAGAAGTGAGTAATATTAAAATACAGATCTACAGAGGGTGCCAAATTTTTGGGAACTTCAGACAATATTTAAGGTTATTCTGATTGTCTCAATTATAATAAAATTCCAGCAAGCTTTAGAGTTCGAAATCATGGAGGCATTCGTGAAGTTCATGGTATTGATTCTGAAAGGTTACAAATCGTATCTGCTTCCAATCACCAAAGCTCCCACCATCGGCACAACAGATACGAAAGCGCTGTTTCAATTGACTGATTTTCTCAAGAGCAGAGACAAGTCGAACCAAAAATTCTTCAGTTTGCTCGTTAAAACACAAATGTTCAGTCGTTTCATCGAAGAGAGAAGTTTTGTCGATGATGATCAAGGTCTGTCATTTTTCGATGAATGTATTGAATTGATGAGTGAAGAACTCGAAGTGAAATTGATAGAGCATGATGGTATAGTCAAAAGTGACAAAACGAACTTCATCCTACCTCCAGAACCAACTTTGAGTAGGTATAATTTTTCAGATTAAACAATATCATATTGTTCTTTGTTTCACAGCTACACCGATTGTTTATAAGAATTTTACTTTGAATCCAACTCTGATGAAAAATAATAAGAAAAATCATTTTTCTGCTGCTTTGAACTATAACTCATGTTTACCGGGATCCCCAATGGCAAGAAGAACAAACCATGAAATCAAAACGGCTCAAAAATTAGCCAGGTGAATGAAGTTCTTTTTTGACTTTCTTTGTTATCGTATTAAATAAATTTTCGTGTTTTATTTTTCCTTCAGAAAATGTTCGCGATCGCCCGATCTTTGGGCAAAATGTTTGTGTGGGGCTTGTCACACTTTGTATTTCATGATGTTGCCAAGTGTTTTGGCATTGAATCCAACTAAGGAAAATATTGTTCTCCAACAAGCCTATGAGCTTTTGGTAAGAGCTACCCATTTACGTTTGGCTTGTGATGAAATCTGCTACAGGCTTATGATACAACTTTGTGGTGAACATTCTAGACCTCTTCTTGCTGTCAAGCTATTGGTATTGATGAAGAAATTTGGTTTACAACCGAACGCTTTAACTTATGGGTGAGTTAAAGGATTTGCTTCATTTAAAACTTATCAATGCCTCCATCTTTCTTTGCGTTCTTAGATTATATAACAGATGCGTCTTGGAGGCAGAATGGCCAGCACACTCCTCTTCTAGTCAGTTATTGTGGAACAAATTACGTAACGTTGTAATGGGAGCAGCCCATTTCAAGTGGGCTGGAAAAAGGAAATCCCTGAGAAATTCTACAACTTCAATTGATGGGGGTAAGTAATCTATGAAGTGCTTTTCTTGTGCTTACAGCTGGAATTAGAAGTATAAACTTCCTCAGAATCGGCCCAATGGTTTCGAAGTGAGACCTTTTGTGATACTTTTTTCCCAATACATTTGTTAAAAAATAACGTTGTGAAATAACGACTTTATTGAGATTATACAAAATTTCGTAAAAATCGTGAAGATCAATGAAATAAAATACCCAAAACTTGATTATTACGGACTATAGGTAATCCATCGACCTGTCAAATATTTTTTGAGGTTAGTGCTGGTGGTCAAACAATGAAAATGTTCATGTAAACGTTTATTAGCTTGAAAATTTGTTTTATGGACACATTTTTTCATATTTCTAGTCAATTTACTCTCAGGAATATCAAATCAAGACGATTTTCTTGAATATTTTTGAACACTCACGGTGTATAACTTGGTGTATAACCACATATCAAGTTTTATTCATAGATGCCGAAAAAGCAGTATTTAGTTTAAACTGATGAAAATTTTAATTTTATATCATATAAAATGTTAAAGGAGTTACAGGTAGCAGTGCTCTAATAAATATTCCTTTTCCAATACTTTGCCTACAATCACTGCGAGCTCTCAATTTTAATTTCATTTGATAGTGCAGATAAAGCTATCATTTTGTGGACATCTGTGCAGCTTTAAACGTAGCAGGAAAACTTCCTGCTGTTGCATTTTTCCCCCGGTGTTTTTATCTTGATTTCATATTTCTTTTAGTTATATTACTGAGGTTGATTTCCTTTCAGTTGCAAGTTTAGAGCCTAATGATAGAACTCCATCACATTCTTCTCTAGACTCCCACGAAAACATACCATCTGAATCCTTGTTGGAGAAACTCGGGAGGAATATTTTTAGGGGCAATATTTACGGCTCTTTTCAGTCAGTTAGTGACAATGTTGATGCTACAACTAGTGAAGATAAAGAGACTGCGAACTGTCGTTCATCTAATGAAAGTTTTGTTGATCCTGAGACAATGCCAGAAAATGATGATACAATCAAAAATGCACAGAGTGATAATTCTGAAGATTCTAAATGTGATATTGAGATTGAGAGGAGAATTGTAAACTCAAACAAGTGAGTGCATTGAATGCTTTTTCCTTTCATAGTTTGCTTGAGTTTTTATGCGAACAAAGCATGATTTTGTTCTTTTTATTGCTTTGAACGAATCTTTAAATCTTATAAAGTTGGAAAATGTATGAAATAGCCATATTTTTAATGATTCATTTTCGATTCAGTTTCAGCCTGTCTTCTTGCTTGAAATTAACCGATCCATTAGGAGCGCTCGATGATGAAGAAGAACAGTTTAGCGCCAGTTGTTTACCGAATATACCTTCTCATACTCAGGAGATTAAAAAAACCTCTAACAATGGCGACTTGTATGAACCCACCACTGTTAAAAAATCAGCCACTTTCGAAAATAGTCCCACCAACAGCAAACTTATAAGGTCAGAAACTGTTCCTGCCTCTACTGTTGCTTCTAGTCTGGCCAGTTTAGGTTCGAGCATCAAAATAGGCTTCAGGTAGGTGGACATGTAGCATGATTTCTAGGATCAGCCCAATTTTTAGGGGAGTCTGTAGGTGCTTGATCTGTGCATGAAATGTACATTATTTGAAGAAAGTGCCGGAAAGGATTTGAAAAAGATTGTCAGAATACTTTTTGTTACAAAGTTGGTACACCTGTCCTTTGTACTCGCCGAGTTTGATAAGTCATCTGACATGTGTTCTATTTTGTTAGTTCATCTTGAATCCGGTTTGCAATTTTTTCAGTGGATAAAAATATTGAACTTAGAATCTGTATGAATTTTGCAGGGAACATTTTCTCTTTTCAAAACTGAAATTACAACTTTGAGGCACTTGTGTTCAGTCGATTTAGTTAATTAGGGACATAAAAGGGGAAATTACTGAAAATGCAATTGATTGAAGTGTATCATTTCTGAAAGAGTGTGGACTATTGACGCTTCTACACTGCGCAAAAAAATTAACGCACATTCTGAAAATCTCAATTTCAATGAAAGTTAACTCTACATTGACTTTATAACTTATTTTTTATGTTCTCTCGGGAAGGTTTTGAACGAAACAAGACACATTAAATGGAAGAAAAATTCAGGATTTCACCGAATCTTATGTGAAAGAAGAGAAATGAACAATTTTCAAAATACTGAAATGCTGATAAGTGATTTAATACTTGGTATTTCCACCCCTTGCGTTAATTACAGCTCGGCAACGACGGTTCATACTCAAAATGAGTGACCTTAAAATGTTCTGATCTAATCCTTCCCAGATTTCTCCGAGTTGGATTCCTAAGTCATTAAGAGTAGCTGGATGATTTTCTGAACTTCTCAGCCTTCACAATGGTAGAGGCAGAATCTAGACTCATCTGTGAAGAGAACTCTTTCCCAATCGGCCTCTTCCCAATGGATATGCTCTCTCGCAAAATCCAGCTGGGCCACTTGCCGCGACACGAGGCCTCAAATCATATTCTCTGAGGCGATTTCTTATTGTCGGAGTGCTTATTTACACCTCATGAGTTTGCTCAAGCTGATTTTGAAGGAGGCGAGCGGTTGCAAACCGTTGTCTCAACGAAGAAACTCTCAAGTAACGTTCTTGAATGGCAGTTGTTACCCGTGGTCTACCCTGTCCTGGTCTTCGGACATTCAAACCTGTCTCCCTGAATCGCTGCAACATTCTGGACACCCTTGTATGGGAAACTCCAAACCTTTCTGCAATTCTTGTGTATGTCCACCCTTCTTCTCGCAACTACCGCTTGGGCACATTCCTCCTGGGTCAAATTGCGTGTTTCGCGTTGCATAGCGATCGAGTGCAGAAAATCAAACGGAAGAAAAACTATTGATCACTAGAATTGATCGAGAACAACTGATTTTAGAATGGAGCCAATACATTCAAAATCTGATAATATCATATTTTTTTAATCCTGCTGGGAGAAAACATCTGTATTGAAGAAAAACGTTGAAAGTGGATAACATATGCATGCATAATTCTGATAAAAATAATTATCATTGAGAACACCTTCAGTTGCAGAATAAATTTGAGATTTCCATAATGTGCGTAAATTTTTTTGCGCAGTGTATTTTGATCCATTAATAGTATCCTATTTTCTGTTGAATTTCAGTACCACTAGTCTTGCTAGCAAGAAATCTAACGAATTGATACAGGGCGGACTTAGCTCCATTAAATCAGCCGCTACTTCCATGGTCAAAAAACTAGATGAAATTAAAGAAGCTATATCCACTTCAGCTAATTCGACGCCTGTTAAACATAGAAATGGCGAAAGTAGTTATTTCACCTATGACGATAGTGGAAATGAAAACAAAGTGAGGAAAATATCGTCAGAGTTTGATAGTATCAAGATCAATTGTACACTCATGAAAGACATCGAAGAAAAGCTGCCATCCTCTTTATATCCATGTCCTAATGAAAAAAATTCAGGTGCGATTTCGTGAAAATTCTGTTTTTCCACGTTTTGTTTAAAGAGGAAAATTTTTTAGGGAGCGAATTGGACATATGTCTCACATCCTGTTCGCAATGTCATCATTGCATGAACATCCTGTACGACGAAGACATTATGGCGCACTGGATGGCCGAGGATTCTAACCTAAATACCATCTGTCAAAACTGTGACAAACCGACAGTTCCCCTTCTTACCATAACAATAATGGGAACAAATTTACCAGTCTGTGATCCTTTTAGCGTGCCGTATCTTAGTCCCCTCGTTCTACGTAAAGAACTGGAAAATATCATATTTCAAGAAGGCGATCTATGTTTAACCGAAGTCAAGTTCATAACGGACCACCCTATAATTTATTGGAATTTGGTGTGGGTGTTTGAGAGGATCAATTTGCAGACTTTCCTACCGAATTTATATTTAAAGACTAAAATCGGTAAACGAAAATCGGAAAATTGCGAGGGACTGGAATCTTTGGATGGAAGTTATATGCAGCCGGTTGAAGCTGGTACAGATCCTCTTTCTCAAGAATTAGTAGCACAAGGTTAGTTTTGCATGATTTTTTTGCCAGTCGTTGATCCCATGAAAATTGATTCAATTAATTTTTTTTTGTTCGAGAGGATATTTATTTTTCAAAAGACATCATTTAAGTATCGATACTTTTATAGCAGAATTCATTACATACTTCGGTAATAATAGACTTTTTTCACAATTTTTGTTCCTTATCTTGTTGGAATAAAATTGATAAAAGAACATACACATAATTATGTATAGATATCTTTTGTTCGAATTTCAAATAAAAATGTACATTGTATTGCATGCAGCTACCAAGAGGAAACATAGTAGTGAGTATATACCCAATTTAATATTAGGCAGCGCATTCAGAGAATATAATAATCTATATATATGAAACAAAGTTGTTGGTTACACCATTTATAACTCGAGATCGGGTGGACTGTTTGTTATGAAACTCCATTTATGGATTCTTCTACGGCCTGGTTATTATAAAAAACATTAAAACTCTGAAAAACTCGATGAAAAATTTGCTTATGTAGGAAATGCTTTTCCTCCTTTTGAATAAGGCCACTAGGTGTCGCTACGTTAATGGCTAATAATTTGTGAAATCCACCTCAAGTATCATTTAGGTGAAACAAAGTTCGCCGGGCCACCAAGTACATTTATACAGATAAGTAAGTTTCTTCAGTTTGTAGTGAAAATAATCTGCATAACCAACGTTAACATCATGATGATTTCTGTAGAATTGTGTTGTTTTCAGTCCCCTATCTATGCCTGTTATTAGTCACGGCATTCAGGTCCGGAAATAGTCTGGTCTGCTTCCAGTGTCGAATTGAATCGCCTTTGCAGTTAATAACTGAATACAACTAGGGGATTCTAGTAAACAGAGTCGGCTCTAGGCATTTTTTTGATATTTTCATGATTTATTTGTACGGATGTGATAGAATTCTGTCTTCATCGTTTGTTATCTATGACGATAGTCATACCCTAGTGCATGTAGAATTCTTATTCTTTTCACAGAACAATTATCTATTCCTGTGAGTGTCACCTGCTTATGGGATCAACCGCGAATCCATGGTGATAAACCACCTATGTATGTCTTCTGGGACCACAGAGATTTTTCCTCTTCTATGCCTAAGATGATGACAAAAATGTAAGTGTCAATTCCATATTTCAATTCGCCAATCAACCGAAATTGAGATAGCGTAGCTTATGTTACCAACTTTTTACAAAACTTTATTTTTCTTTCCACCGAATATGCGTTTTGAATTATGTTCCATAAGTAATTTCTTGATTGCAATAAGTCTGCAGCGTCTTGATGCTGAGTCAAAACGGTTAGTTATTTCAAGCAGAATCAAACATGGAAACGCATTGCCTTCTTTTGTAAATTTCGGATCTTCTCACCATTATTTCTTCATCTTATGATGAAGAACTTGAATATTCATTCTTAATGACAGCTTATTTCCAACCTCAAATCGGCAGAACTGACAGAAGAGGTTATGTTCATTGTTTATGAGCAGGTTAAAATATTTATTTTGAAGTAGGGTCCTTTTGATAAGTTGAATGCGAATATAATTCACTTTATGATGAAGTAGGCTGTGATGTCCCGTGTCACTTTAACAGTAGCAGTTCCAGAAGTTGAAATGAGACTTTGATTTTGATTATTGTCCCTTAATGGTGTTACTAGCTCTTGAACTTACTACAAAAAGCATGTGACTAATATTTTAACTCATCACTAAACGGAACATAGGAAGTAAACTTCCTAATTGATTTTCCTATTTACAGATTCATGCAGAATATAATCAGTTACATTCGTCTGAATGACTTGACTGAACCTATCAAACTTCTAGTTGCTGAAAGAGAAAAACTTATTGAGGAAATTGTTTGTAAAAATAAAATTCCTTATCCCTTGTACAGAGATATATTATTTTTAGCGTGTAAAGCTCTAGGTAGAGGTCAAGTCGATTTGAATATGTTTGATAAAGAATATTTTTCATCCTATACCAGGCTTACGGAGAGACCTGAGAACAAATCATTCAGTAAATGTGTGAGAAAGCAAGATAAACCGATTTGTTTGAATTCACTGTATTGCAGGCAATATTTTAAGCCTCTGACTCTACCTTGAATTGTAGTTATTTAAATAGCGTAGTGTACAATGAAATACAATTTTTTTAAATTATAATAATATACTTCTCAAAAAATTATGATGCAAGAAATATTTTATTTGCAAAAAATATTTTATATATGAGATATTTAACTTCAGTACTGTGCTACTTAACTACCTCTAACAATTATTCACACAAGGAATCAATAGCAATACTCTATATGCAATTATTTTCAGATGCAATATTTTATTGAATTCTTATTATTTACCAGCAGCTGTTTAGCAGCTTCATTTCTTCTAACGCATAATTGCTTTTATAAATTGAAGCAACTGAGGAGGATAGTAATCTTCCTGTAAACTTCATGAATAATTAATGCTTAGGAAATTGTATTTCATTGAAATATATAAGTTATTCCAGGTGTCTGTGATCGGAAATGTGTTGATGATTCGACAGAAGTTTTATAAAGAGCAAAGTTTTTTTGCTTTACAAAGTTGAAATTTGTTTTATAAAATAATAATTTATAAGTAGTATACTATATTTGACTACATCATTTTTTCATTTAGCTTATATATCTTGAACCAAATTAAGTTTTCCTAGATTATTAATATTTGTAATAAAAAGTATCAAATAAATCATTCAATAAATTATAAAAGTGTTTTTTATTAATGCTATCGTCAATCACAAACTGAAGGTGTCTCACAAGGTCCATATTCCAAGGGTTTTGTTCTCCTGTCGCAAAAGTTATCTAAGAGAGCCATTTCTTGTCCATCTACACACATAACGCTTCTCTTACGCAATGGTTGCTTCTGAAATCATTGAATTACAGCTGTATCAAATTCACAAAAGCCTACCATAACTCATTGATTAAAAAAAAAATTAAATGAAGAAGCACTGACGTAGTCAGACGCTTCGGAGCGATCGTTCATCCACCTTCTAGGTAGATTCACATTCTCCAATTTGAGAAATCAATTGAAAACGAGCGCTCAAAAAGTGGACAGCAGCTGTCGAAAAGATCGTCGTTGATAGCCGATTATTTTGTCGTTTACGGAAAATAACTACTCACTTTATCAATACAAGTAACTGGACAAGATTGCCAAGGTCCCACCCACCAGTGGGTTTGACACAACCAATCGTTACATGCCCTCTTCATTTTCTCAGGTTTTTCATTTGGTTCACAGTAAAATTCATCAACGGCTGTAGCTATTCCATCTAATAAATATTGGTCAGAAGAAGCAATATATTCCTTGCAGATCGGCTCTTTTTCTTGAATTCCACCTCCACAAGTTACAGAGCATTGGGACCATTCCGTGTATGACCAATTGTATTGAACATCTCTTATTAGTTCTGGTTTGAATAGGGAATATTGGTAATAAATGCCTGGGTTGTACGCTTTTCCGACGAAAACTGCCTGAAATATGAATGATCATTGAAAGAGCAAAAGTGTGTATTTTTTCTTATAAGGTGCTTTCCAAGTTACTCCTGATGCTCCACCCGAATATAGACTGAAAACTGTTTACATAGCGAGGGTTTCAGTGCATCAAGCTCCAGAGCAACAAGCCCCTGACTGGAAAGCGCCAAATGATGTTAGTAAGTACCAGTTGGCAACGACGGAACGTGAATTTTATCAACGCTATTTTTTTTGAACTACTGTTCGGAGAGAATAAATTCGCGTTATGCAGTGACCGTATCCTTGCTAGCTGGTTTAGTTTAGTAGATTTTAAAGAGCTTAAATCACTTCTTTACTCACAAGGACAACTATCATTTCTTCAATTGGACCAGGTATAGTAATCTTTTCTGCTGGGGTTTTTTCGTATAAAGATGTAGCTCCAGCAATAATATATTCCCCAGGCAGAGATATATGACTGAAAAGGAAGAAAAGATTCTCAGTTATTTTCGTCAGAGTATTTAATTCTTCTTACTTCTTTCCATTGAGGTAAATTATTTTATGCATGGCACTGCCAATGCTGATGAAATTTTCTGAATAATTCTTTTCCATGATTTTGATATTAGTTGCACCTGGTGGCATGACGACCACTTCTCTGTATCCCGAAGACGCTATTTGTTTCGTGTATGTGCCTTTGAAAATATTACATTTTGAGTTGTCACCTTCACATATTCCACATTCGTCTTCTGTTGAATTCGATCCAACAACCCAGTCACATCCTACTTTCTAAAAACAAAAGATGAAGCGGTGTCATTCACAACGACTACCTTTTTGATTCGTTGACGTTCTGGCATTGAAACACCAGCAGCTCGAAAACTATAATTTTCCCTAATTAAAAAAAAATTCAATGAAGATATATTCACCCATCACTAGGACGGTAGACAAAGAAATTATGAATTGGTACTGGAAATTTGATAATGTACAAATGTACCCAAATACTGTTGTGTCTCAAAATCATGGACAGATAGATGCTGATTTTTTTTAATCATCGTGTAAGAGATAGGTATACTAGAATCATCGAATTACCTGACAAACACCACTTATACAAATATCTCTCGTTCCAATTTTACATGGTGTACCATCTTGAGCATAATCTCCGAGAGGCATGATGATTGTATTGTTGGTATCAATGCAGTAAAGTTTACATGGTTCAGCTAAAAAAAAACAAATGGTGTTCAAATCCTTCACTTCTTCAGGGAACATGTGAGGAACAATCCATTCCGATATCTAGTCCGATATTTCCCACATTACTGTCAACACATCAGCATGAATTGTGACATAAAAAATATACGTTTGTAAGTAAATTTTTAAGCATAAGAATATGATTTAAAAATGCTACAAATGTGTGTGTAACAAATTCCAATAGTGGCAATAGTGGATCTGAAATATGGCAAAAGGGGGCAGTAAAAATAAGATTAATTATAGTTGATACAGAAATTCGTCATGAGTATAGAGGACAGTTGTGCCAACTATCCACAATCCGTCTGAGTGGACTTTTGGATGATCATTAATTCCAGGTATTTTCTTGTCTAGTAGAAGTAGGTATACCGTTAAATTTCAGTTAATTTCTCCTATTTTATAGATTTATACCAAAAATCTTTTATTGATATCTCATCGTGAATATCTTTTTTTTTCGGAGAATAGAGAAGTTTATTCTTACTGAGCTCGAAATAAGGAAGCCATTCATATTTATTTCCTTCGTACGTATGGTTATTGTAGAGAGAGCACTGGGTTGACCTAAAAGAAGGAGCGTGCTTCTGGCAGGGTTCCGTATTGCACATCTTGTATCTTCTTCTCAATCCTAAGCAGAATTCTCCACCGCCCGAAGGAACTGGATGATCACATTTTCTTTCAGATATCGAGACTCCTGCTCCACACGTCCTGGAACATTCACTCCAAGGACCCCATTCTCCCCAACCTCCATCTACTGGAGCTGGGGGATCCATTATATCCACACACTTTTGATTTTGACACCACTAAAAAAAATAAGCATAGGCTTACTATTAGTTTGGTCAGTTGAGAGAATTAAGTATCACCACAAGAAGATGATCTCACATGCACAGTCATCCACGGTCGATGGTACTGAATTCCGATTATTTCTGAATAATGATAATCGTTTCTCTTTTTTTATACCATAGATCTTTTGGTCACTTCGGGGTTTTCGAGATATTGTTGGTCTAAAAACCTCATTCAGTCTTTACCTTGTGCTTACCACAACTTGTTCCTGGAGCTGCTGGTAAAAGTTTCGTGGTACATGTGTTATTCACTTGGCACCATAACCGAGAGCAGATCTCATCTTTTGGAGAACATTCAATTGCATCCACTGAAAATTGAAGCCTGCACTGATAGTTCGCATCGTATAGGGCTCCTGGGGGTAGTTCAGGGTGTCCAAGGGTCACAATTTCTTCTGGTTTGTCCTGAAGACAATGGCCCCTTCCTTTACTGATGAAGAAGCCAAAATATAGGTATTTGGTTATCAGTTAATATCGTAACATTCAAATCACGGTCACATTTTACCTTGTTGTTAATTTATTTTTATTTTTTAAACGTTCTAATTGAGGACTCAAATATCTAATATAAATTAATGTATATACCTCTGGTCTCAGATGAAATGGTATTATTTTTCAAATAACCTTCCTGCTTTTTGAAGATTACACTTACTCAAGGAAGTTTGTTAGGTCCCTTCGACTGCAATATGACCACGCTGTTCCTACCATTTCTGCTTGAAAACTAGGAGTCATGATGTGCTGGACATCTTGCCTAGCTCGACAGCCAATTCTTTCACTGTCATGATACATACCTAAACTGAAACAAATTATTCAAGATATGAGCGCAATATAGATGTGCAAGCCAATTTCATAATGCGTTAAGATTGGTCGAAAGTATATAGCAAGCCAAATGCATTTCATGCAATTGGACTATGTAAATCAAATAGACAAAAAGTCAACCATGTGGTACACTGATGGATCAAAATTTGCCGAAGGAACAGATACTGAAGTTTATGGTCCTTAACAGAGACTTTCCATGCTAATAGGGCAAGATCCTTTCGTTTTAGAGGCGTAAATAATGGCCGTATATGCGTGCGTACTCAAGTGTTTCAAGGCCTATATGAACATGTTTGGTATCAAAATATAGGTTTTCGATGACGCTGAATTCAATAAAAGTAAATTCAAATCGCTATCTATCATAGTTTAGATTTTCACCTGTCAAATGGCATTTTTTCAAAAATCGAAATTTCAAACAGTCATAGCTCCCGCTCCTGTGATTCTATCCACTTTTTGTTCATATATTGTTAATCAGCATTGTCCGAAGTATCTCTGAGCATAATAAAATCGATATCGAAAATCTCAACTTTTTGGGTAAGAAATGCCAAAGGGAAGACCCCCCAAAAACACCATATTTGTCATAACCAAGGAATCCCTGCCGAATCCAAAGTCGTTTTTCGAACGTGAAGATCTGCTACCCATTCGAATCATGCAGAATACAAATTAGACTCATCAGTATCGCCTATACTTTGAGTGCTCTAAGCGTCTGAACAAAACTCGAAACTGAAAAATCGAAAAATATAAAACCGAATAATTCGTTACTTATGAGGGCTACATGGACGATTTTGGTATCAAAATGTAGGTTTTCGAGGTCGCTCCATTCAATAAAAGATATTCCAGAGCCCTAACTAGCTTAGTTTAGATTTTCACCAGTCAAAGGGCATTTTTCGAAAAATTGCAAATTTCAAACTCTCATATCTTCCGTTCCTATCATCTCCGCCAAAAATTATTTATATCATATGGATCAGCATACCTCAATGTATCACTGTGCAAAATATGAGCGGTTTGAAAAATCTCAAATTTTTGGTGAAAAATGCCAAAGGGGTAAGACCCCCCAAAAACACCATATTTGTCATCACCAAGGAATCCTTGGCGAATCCAAAGTCGTTTTTCGAAAATGGAGATCTACTACCCATTCGAATCATGCAGAATACCCATTAGACTGATCAGTATCGCCTATACTCTGTGTTGTTGTTCACTCTGTATATATATGTATTTAATAGGTTTTATCATAGGAGGTAAAAAAAGATAAGTCAGATTTGACATGTAATTAATTAGTTGTGTCAATTGGTTTATAATTTTGAACGGTTGATTAAAAGTAGAAATTTGAAGACAACTGAAGACTTTCCTTGAAAATAAGACGAATTAACATTGGTAAAACCTATTAAATACATATATATACAGAGTGAACAACAACACTCTGAGTGCTCTGAGCGTCTGAACAAAACTCGAAACTGAAAAATCGAAAAATACAAAACCGAATAATTCGTTACTTATGAGGGCTACATGGACGATTTTGGTATCAAAATGTAGGTTTTCGAGGTCGCTCCATTCAATGAAAGATATTCCAGAGCCCTAACTAGCATAGTTTAGATTTTCACATGTCAAATGGCATTTTTTTGAAAAATTGCAAATTTCAAACTCTCATATCTTTCGTTCCTATCATCTCCGCCAAAAATTATCTATATCATATAGATCAGCATACCTCAATGTATCACTGTGCAAAATATGAGCGATTTGAAAAATCTCAAATTTTGGGTGAAAAATGCCAAAGGGGTAAGACCCCCAAAAACACCATATTTGTCATCACCAAGGAATCCCTGGTGAATCCAAAGTCGTTTTTCGAAAGTGAAGATCTACTACCCATTCGAATCATGCAGAATACAAATTAGACTGAACAGTATCGCCTATACTTCGATTGCTCTGAGCGTCTGAACAAAACTCGAAACTGAAAAATCGAAAAATATAAAACCGAATAATTCGTTACTTATGAGGGCTACATGGACGATTTTGGTATCAAAATGTAGGTTTTCGAGGTCGCTCCATTCAATAAAAGATATTCCAGAGCCCTCACTAGCATAGTTTAGATTTTCACCTGTCAAATGGCATTTTTCGAAAAATTGCAGATTTCAAACTCTCATATCTTCCGTTCCTATCATCTCCGCCAAAAATTATTTATATCACATGGATCAGCATACCTCAATGTATCACTGTGCAAAATATGAGCGATTTGAAAAATCTCAAATTTTTGGTGAAAAATGCCAAAGGGGTAAGACCCCCCAAAAACACCATATTTGTCATCACCAAGGAATCCCTGGCGAATCCAAAGTCGTTTTTCGAAAGTGAAGATCTACTACCCATTCGAATCATGCAGAATACAAATTAGACTGATCAGTATCGCCTATACTTTGAGTTCTCTGAGCGTCTGAACAAAACTCGAAACTGAAAAATCGAAAAATATAAAACCGAATAATTCGTTACTTATGAGGGCTACATGGACGATTTTGGTATCAAAATGTAGGTTTTCGAGGTCGCTCCATTCAATGAAAGATATTCCAGAGCCCTAACTAGCATAGTTTAGATTTTCACATGTCAAATGGCATTTTTTTGAAAAATTGCAAATTTCAAACTCTCATATCTTCCGTTCCTATCATCTCCGCCAAAAATTATCTATATCATATAGATCAGCATACCTCAATGTATCACTGTGCAAAATATGAGCGATTTGAAAAATCTCAAATTTTTGGTGAAAAATGCCAAAGGGGTAAGACCCCCCAAAAACACCATATTTGTCATCACCAAGGAATCCTTGGCGAATCCAAAGTAGTTTTTCGAAAGTGGAGATCTACTACCCATTCGAATCATGCAGAATACCCATTAGACTGATCAGTATCGCCTATACTCTGAGTGCTCTGAGCGTCTGAACAAAACTCGAAACTGAAAAATCGAAAAATATAAAACCGAATAATTCGTTACTTATGAGGGCTACATGGACGATTTTGGTATCAAAATGTAGGTTTTCGAGGTCGCTCCATTCAATAAAAGATATTCCAGAGCCATAACTAGCATAGTTTAGATTTTCACCTGTCAAATGGCATTTTTCGAAAAATTGCAGATTTCAAACTCTCATATCTTCCGTTCCTATCATCTCCGCCAAAAATTATTTATATCAATGGATCAGCATACCTCAATGTATCAATGTGCAAAATATGAGCGATTTGAAAAATCTCAAATTTTTGGTGAAAAATGCCAAAGGGGTGAGACCCCCCAAAAACACCATATTTGTCATCACCAAGGAATCCCTGGCGAATCCAAAGTCGTTTTTTCGAAAGTGAAGATCTACTACCCATTCGAATCATGCAGAATACAAATTAGACTGATCAGTATCGCCTATACTTTGAGTGCTCTGAGCGTCTGAACAAATCTCGAAACTGAAAAATCGAAAAATATAAAACCGAATAATTCGTTACTTATGAGGGCTACATGGACGATTTTGGTATCAAAATGTAGGTTTTCGAGGTCGCTCCATTCAATGAAAGATATTCCAGAGCCCTAACTAGCATAGTTTAGATTTTCACATGTCAAATGGCATTTTTTTGAAAAATGGCAAATTTCAAACTCTCATATCTTTCGTTCCTATCATCTCCGCCAAAAATTATCTATATCATATAGATCAGCATACCTCAATGTATCACTGTGCAAAATATGAGCGATTTGAAAAATCTCAAATTTTTGGTGAAAAATGCCAAAGGGGTAAGACCTACCAAAACCACCATATTTGTCATCACCAAGGAATCCCTGGCGAATCCAAAGTCGTTTTTCGAAAATGAAGATCTACTACCCATTCGAATCATGCGGAAGACCCATTAGACTGATCAGTATCGCCTATACTTTGAGTTCTCTGAGCGTCTGAACAAAACTCGAAACTGAAAAATCGAAAAATATAAAACCGAATAATTCGTTACTTATGAGGGCTACATGGACGATTTTGGTATCAAAATGTAGGTTTTCGAGGTCGCTCCATTCAATGAAAGATATTCCAGAGCCCTAACTAGCATAGTTTAGATTTTCACATGTCAAATGGAATTTTTTTGAAAAATGGCAAATTTCAAACTCTCATATCTTTCGTTCCTATCATCTCCGCCAAAAATTATCTATATCATATAGATCAGCATACCTCAATGTATCACTGTGCAAAATATGAGCGATTTGAAAAATCTCAAATTTTTGGTGAAAAATGCCAAAGGGGTAAGACCCCCCAAAAACACCATATTTGTCATCACCAAGGAATCCCTGGCGAATCCAAAGTCGTTTTTCGAAAGTGAAGATCTACTACCCATTCGAATCATGCAGAATACCCATTAGACTGATCAGTATCGCCTATACTTTGAGTTCTCTGAGCGTCTGAACAAAACTCGAAACTGAAAAATCGAAAAATATAAAACCGAATAATTCGTTACTTATGAGGGCTACATGGACGATTTTGGTATCAAAATGTAGGTTTTCGAGGTCGCTCCATTCAATGAAAGATATTCCAGAGCCCTAACTAGCATAGTTTAGATTTTCACATGTCAAATGGCATTTTTTTGAAAAATTGCAAATTTCAAACTCTCATATCTTTCGTTCCTATCATCTCCGCCAAAAATTATCTATATCATATAGATCAGCATACCTCAATGTATCACTGTGCAAAATATGAGCGATTTGAAAAATCTCAAATTTTTGGTGAAAAATGCCAAAGGGGTAAGACCCCCCAAAAACACCATATTTGTCATCACCAAGGAATCCCTGGCGAATCCAAAGTCGTTTTTCGAAAGTGAAGATCTACTACCCATTCGAATCATGCAGAATACCCATTTACCTGATCAGTATCGCCTATATTTCGAGTGCTCTGAGCGTCTGAACAAAACTCGAAACTGAAAAATCGAAAAATATAAAACCAAATATTTCGTTACTTATGAGGGCTACATGGACGATTTTGGTATCAAAATGTAGGTTTTCGAGGTCGCTCCATTCAATAAAAGATATTCCAGAGCCCTAACTAGCATAGTTTAGATTTTCACATGTCAAATGGCATTTTTCGAAAAATTGCAAATTTCAAACTCTCATATCTTCCGTTCCTATCATCTCCGCCAAAAATTATTTATATCATATGGATCAGCATACCTCAATGTATCACTGTGCGAAATACGAGTATGAGCGATTTAAAAAATCTCAAATTTTGGGTGAAAAATGCCAAAGGGGTAAGACCCCCAAAAACACCATATTTGTCATCACCAAGGAATCCCTGGCGAATCCAAAGTCGTTTTTCGAAAGTGAAGATCTACTACCCATTCGAATCATGCAGAATACAAATTAGACTGATCAGTATCGCCTATACTTTGAGTGCTCTGAGCGTCTGAACAAAACTCGAAACTGAAAAATCGAAAAATATAAAACCGAATAATTCGTTACTTATGAGGGCTACATGGACGATTTTGGTATCAAAATGTAGGTTTTCGAGGTCGCTCCATTCAATAAAAGATATTCCAGAGCCCTCACTAGCATAGTTTAGATTTTCACCTGTCAAATGGCATTTTTCGAAAAATTGCAGATTTCAAACTCTCATATCTTCCGTTCCTATCATCTCCGCCAAAAATTATCTATATCATATAGATCAGCATACCTCAATGTATCACTGTGCAAAATATGAGCGATTTGAAAAATCTCAAATTTTTGGTGAAAAATGCCAAAGGGGTAAGACCCCCCAAAAACACCATATTTGTCTTCACCAAGGAATCCCTGGCGAATCCAAAGTCGTTTTTCGAAAGTGAAGATCTACTACCCATTCGAATCATGCAGAATACAAATTAGACTGATCAGTATCGCCTATACTTTGAGTGCTCTGAGCGTCTGAACAAAACTCGAAACTGAAAAATCGAAAAATATAAAACCGAATAATTCGTTACTTATGAGGGCTACATGGACGATTTTGGTATCAAAATGTAGGTTTTCGAGGTCGCTCCATTCAATGAAAGATATTCCAGAGCCCTAACTAGCATAGTTTAGATTTTCACATGTCAAATGGCATTTTTTTGAAAAATTGCAAATTTCAAACTCTCATATCTTCCGTTCCTATCATCTCCGCCAAAAATTATCTATATCATATAGATCAGCATACCTCAATGTATCACTGTGCAAAATATGAGCGATTTGAAAAATCTCAAATTTTTGGTGAAAAATGCCAAAGGGGTAAGACCCCCCAAAAACACCATATTTGTCATCACCAAGGAATCCCTGGCGAATCCAAAGTCGTTTTTCGAAAGTGAAGATCTACCACCCATTCGAATCATGCAGAATACAAATTAGACTGATCAGTATCGCCTATACTTTGAGTTCTCTGAGCGTCTGAACAAAACTCGAAACTGAAAAATCGAAAAATATAAAACCGAATAATTCGTTACTTATGAGGGCTACATGGACGATTTTGGTATCAAAATGTAGGTTTTCGAGGTCGCTCCATTCAATGAAAGATATTCCAGAGCCCTAACTAGCATAGTTTAGATTTTCACCTGTCAAATGGCATTTTTCGAAAAATTGCAAATTTCAAACTCTCATATCTTCCGTTCCTATCATCTCCGCCAAAAATTATTTATATCATATAGATCAGCTTACCTCAATGTATCACTGTGCCAAATATGAGCGATTTGAAAATTCTCAAATTTTTGGTGAAAAATACCAAAGGGGTAAGACCCCCCAAAAACACCATATTTGTCATCACCAAGGAATCCCTGGCGAATCCAAAGTCGTTTTTCGAATGTGAAGATCTACTACCCATTCGAATCATGCAGAATACCCATTTACCTGATCAGTATGGCCTATATTTCGAGTGCTCTGAGCGTCTAAACAAAACTCGAAAATGAAATATGGAAAAAATAAAACAATTTTAATTCGACTGTAACAAGGCCTATATGTACATGTTTGGTATCAAAATATAGGTTTTTGAGGACGCTGAATTCAATAAAAACATATCCAAGTCGCTTACTATCATGGTTCAGATTTTCACCTGTCAAAAGGCATTTTTTCAAAAATCGAAATTTCAAACCGTCATAGCTCCCCCGCTCCTGTGATCCTATCCACTTTTTGTTTGTAGATTGTTAATCGGCATTGTCCGAAGTATCTCTAGGCATAATGAAATCGATTTCAAAAACCCAACTTTTTGGGTGAAAAATGCCAAAGGGGTAAGACCCCCCAAAAACAGCATATTTGTCATCACCAAGGAATTCCTGGCGATGATTTGATTAGAGACAGACACCGGGACAGGTGATACCAGTGTTTCCGAACCTTTTTTAGACCATGTCCCACCTCGACATTTCTAACATTTTTATTGCCCCCTTCTCATACATTTCTAACCTTTGAAATTGTTTTGTTCCCTTAAGCAATGTAAATGATAAATTTTTGAAAGAAATCACTATGTAATTGTTATCAAAACATTGTAAGTAAAATTTCAAAACATAATGAAAAACTGAAATTCAAAATAATTTCAATATTGATATTTCTATATTCATTCAGTGCGATCCCTGCGCTCGATGCATGCTGCGAGTTTTTCAGATTTCAGACAAATCCACTAATATTGGCTGCTTCCTCCATATTTCATATGTAGAGCAACTTTTTCGAAATATGAATCGGGCTCAAACCACCCTCTTTCCCATAATAATAATTGAAAACTTACTTATGACCAATTTCATGGGCTATGGTATGTGCCAATATGATTCCATTGTCCTCATTGACATTACAGTTGTCTTCTCTACTACATATACTTCCAACTTGGGCTACACCTAGGGTATTACAGCCACTGGTAGATGAGGAACACATATCTTTTCTCGTCACAAGTACAGCAACATCGTGGTGATGAGGATCAGAATCATTTTCTGGATTCATTCTCTTCTGCCACTGACAGAAACTCTTTAGAGTTTTGTCACTGTTTGGTACGATCTTCAAATCTGGTTCAGCAAGGGGATCTTCAATTATGATTATTCGAACAACCACGATGTGAATCATGTTTCCAATTGTGGGATCCATGTACAAAGTAGACACCTGCAGAAAGTTTGTGAAAGTCTGGATTTTTCGAATAAATGGCATTTTTTTGGGAAAAATGACGTTCACAAGCTATATGGAAAATTTTGACCAGACAGCGTAACCAGAACTATATAAAATTATTTAGCTCTAGCACTGGCGGAAGGCAACATAACTTACCATATTCATTATAGTTAGAAGATATGTAGTAAGATCCCATTCTTCATGGAATACAACCATGCTAGTATCTGCAACTAGAAGCACTTCCACATAGTGAGGCTTACTAACAGACTTCCTTATTCTCCTGTGAATCATTCTACTTCTATTATAAATTTCTTTATATTTCTTAACTGGAATGCGTTCTCTAGATAATGTTCCATTATTCATTTCCCAATGTAATCTAGAAAAAAATTTCCAATTGGAAACGCATTGGGAAAATTGATTCAGTTAAAATAGCGGAGCAACGAAAGAGCTCAATAAATCTAGCACTTAAAAATATTCAACCTTCATGTTACAGATTGGAAATGGACTGGAAACAATTAAAGGAATTCTTTCAGTAAAATCGAATAAACGATTTTCTCAAAAGTAGATAATATAACTTAATTATGTCCGTTTGATATAATTGAATTCAAACTATTGTTTGAACATCCATTTCATTTTATTTTTCCTTATTTTTTATTCATAATCACTTTAATCTATTCATTATGAAAACTATTCCAATTATACCTTGTTATTTTCTTTCTCTCTCGTGTGCCACAATTTTTAGGATATCTTTTTCTTTTTTTACGTCTTCTGCTTTTATGATGTTTAACATGAGATGATCTCTTAGTGATCTTATGTTGATGTCCATTTTTTATTGAATTTTCATCCAATTCATGCGCTGGTTCAATATAGTACATTCCGTGGTCAGTTCTGATTAACCCTACCTTAAAACAGAAAATAACTCAACCATAGATATCAAAAAACGAAAGAAAAAAAATTTTAATTGGAAAAAATTGACCTAGTCCATTCGCCATTTTGCAACCGCTGTGTGTGTGTGTGTGTATGTGTGTGTGGTGTGTAAATATTGAAATTGTACACTAGTGAGAATGCGATCATAATTTCTGTAGATAACTAAACATTGCTGTACTAAGATAATGAAAATTAAATTACCAATCCATTGCAAGCTGCCAATGCTACAAAAGTTTCTCCTTTTCCTCTAATTTTTCCCTGGAAAAAACATTTGGATTGCAATTCTCCAAGTGTTTTAATCTCACTTATATTCGACTTTCTCCTTTCTAAAATCATCGATGGACTCAAAAAGTTCCAATTCCTTCTCATTTCCAACAAGTGGTAACGATCATCTAGAGCGATTTTGTAATGAATTAGATCTTCGTTTTCCTCACTTGTTAAATTATTTGTCAGAAAAGTTCCTTCTTGTGTAACTCTTATGGGTATGGTATGGCTGACTTCATCATCTGCAATTCAAAGATCGACATACATACGTGTGATACATTTTGTTTTTATTCATGTTCAATTAATATTAACGTTGCCATAATCAAAATGTTATATCGAGTGTTTTTTTTTCAGAGTGATAGAATTTTCGATAGGGATAAATGTGATTTGACAGAAAGTAGAAGCCGTGTTGTTTTGACATTTCTGTGGTGGACACATGCCGGAAATTATTTTTAAAACATAAATGTCATAAAATTATCTTTCAAAAAAAAATGGCTGCAATCTCAATTAAAATGTGTTTTATCTCAATTCAAAGTTTTATCACTTAAAAAAAACACCCTATATTAGTATGATGATTTTATATACAAACTTCAGGTTAAATTCCTATTGAAAACTGCTAGAAAGCCCGGAGTTTTCAATGGTTATAGCCGAATCCGGCCATGAAAGCCTTTATTAATAAAACGGTAAAAATAATTGTTTTTTTATTCTATGTCTAATCAAAATATAATCAAGTGATCAGCGAAATTTGGTACAGTATCATAAACTGAAATGTAATTCAAAATGAACAAAACAATTAACGAAGGCTTTCTAGAACAACTAACATTGCCAAAGAAAAATTTTTACGTAGTTTTCATGGTACCATCTGGAAAACACAATTTTATGTTTTTTTTTCATTTTCACATCTTGAAGGTAAATAAGTTTAGTATTATTGTAATAATATTTGATGATATTCTAGGAAATACAGGGTGTATTTTAAGGTGAGGCTTTTCTTCTGACAGGTGATAGAACTCATCAAAATAAGTCATTTTACCGAAAATTCCTTGTATGAATTGTTCAGTTTAAAAAATTATAAAAAAGGAAAAAATGGCAAAATGATCTGTTCTACGCACTAGAATTTTTTAGCAAATTTATTAGATAAAAACAAGAGATTTTGATATCTACGGAGGAGCAGGCGAGGGAGCAGGTTCGGACTGAGGAATTTTCAGATTCATCTACAAACTAGAAAATATTCCAGCTTCATTTTTTCGAAACAGGGGCATAATTCATATAAAAAATATTTGGTAAAATGACTTGTTTTGATGAGTTCTACCATCTGTCAAAAGAAAAGCCTCACCTTAAAATACATATTAATGAATTTCGGTAATCACATGATTTTATTTTTTTCTATTTTGACTGTTGCAATAAACATGCGACATAGTTACGTGTGATACATTTTGTTTTTATTCATGTTCAATTAATATTAACGTTGCAATAATCAAAATGTTATATCGAGTGTTTTTTTTTCAGAGTGATAGAATTTTCGATAGGGATAAATGTGATTTGACAGAAGGTAGAAGCCATGTTGTTTTGACATTTCTGTTCAGTAAGCATTGACAAATTATAATAGAAAGACTGACGCCCCAACAACGTAACACAAATTGTTGAAATTTATTTTCAAAATCAGTGTTCTATTCGCCAAACTTATAGAGCATTTCGTGAAATTTATGAACAAAACAATTAGCGAAGGTGTTCTAGAGCAACTAACATTGTCAAAGAAATTTTTTTATGTAGTGTTGTCATGGTAAAATCTGGAAAACACAATTTTATGTTTTTTTTTTTTTTCATTTTCACATTTTGAAGGTAAATAAGTTTAGTATTATTGTAATGATATTTGGTAATATTCTAGGAAATACAGGGTGTATTTTAAGGTGAGGCTTTTCTTTTGACAGGTGATAGAACTCATCAACATAAGTCATTTTACCGAAAATTTCTTGTATGAATTGTTCAGTTTAAAAAAAATTTAAAAAAGCAGAAAATGGCCAAATGATCTGTTTTAAGCACTAGAATTTTTTTCAAATGTGTTAGATAAGAAGACAAAAAACAAGAGATGTTGATATCTACGGAGGAGCAGGCGAGGGAGCAGGTTCGGACTGAGGAATTTTCAGATTCACCTAGAAACTAGAAAACATTCCAGCTTCATTGTCTCGAAACAGGGGCATAATTCATATAAAAAATATTTGGTAAAATGACTTGTTTTGATGAGTTCTACCATCTGTCGAAAGAAAAGCCTCACCTTAATATACCCTGTATATAAATGAATTTCGGTAATCACATGATTCAATTTCTTTCTATTTTGACTCTTGCAATAAACATGGTAATAATAACAATGAATAGAGAATGACGATGTGTCACAAGTCCATACTTCCTATTTGAAAAATTGCGGGTCTTACCTGTCTTTCGAAGGGGATTGAAGGTAGGGTTCGCATTTTTACGTAGAAGAATGCCACTTAAAAAAATTGAATTTTTCCGTATTCACACTTATTTTTCAAAGAAAATGGTTCGAAGTACATCTTGAAAATATTATCATTATTTGCAGTAAACTCCACCTTTAAATATTTTTATTTTTTTATATTTCTGCACACATGAATTGAGTCGGTTTTAGTTATACATCGAAAAATTAATTTGTGAATGATCGAAATGTTATCAGCAGGATATATCAATGAAAGAAGGCTCACCGGATGTTGAGGAAGTAGAAGCTTCGGCCCAAAGCTTATTGGACGCCGACAGTAAGAGATAAAGCCAAACCGAAATTGCGAATCCCATCCTCGTCGACACTTTCACTCCCATTTTCACCAAACAGCAGATCTCGGGATTTTTTTCAATGAATCACCCATTTCGAATTTCATTCACTCTAACGTGCGGCACGTTGCATAACGTACAACTTCTGGAGGAAAGCTTTTCGCTATATGAAGGAACCGTATTGTAAAATACGAGGTGAACTGGGAACGTCGAATGTTGAATAAAATAAAAATAAATAACAGCCAGTCACGATCGAAGGTGTATTGTTCGATGAGGGATTTCCGAGAAATGGCAGAAATTTAGAGATTTTATCGAATTGCATCTCGACATGAATAAATTAAATCCGTTTGGTTGGAACATTTGTTAAAATGGAGATCGGTAGATTAACTATTATGTCGATAATACGTCAGACATCCGTTGTTCTGTTCTACAAATTTGTACATACAGTGGCGGCGATAATCTCCTACACATCGGAAATGAGACAACGATGCTTACCAGGGCCGCAAAAAAAAAATGTTGTCTAACATTTTAACAGAAATGCAAAATATTAAGGGGCCGTTATACTCTGGCCGACGGCGCCAGTTCTCCATTCAAAAAGTGCCTTTCATTTTTCCAAGTTCACGCCCTCAATTTTTCACCTGAAAGCTTGATTTTATTTTAATTCTCTTGGAATTTCAGACAGTTCTCTGCGATTTCACACTTTCTGGAAGTCTTTTCAGTATTTTCATCATTTTTTGCATTATTTAATCGTCTATCCAAAAAGAATTTTTCAAAATATAGAAAATTGATTTGTCGAGAGCACTCCAATGAATTTTCTAAAAAAAATTGATGAACAACTGCCGAAAAACGATTATGAAGTCAATTTTCATAGACTCTCAAATTCAACCCGATTTTTTCGAAGACAAGAAATTGGAGTGCCCTCAACACATCTTTTAACTTCAATTTAAAGAAAAAATCAAGCTTTTAGGTGAAAAATTGAGGGCGTAAACTTGGAAAAATTAAAGGCACTTTTTTAATAGAGAATCGGTTCCGTAGCCGATTTTTTCATGCGGAAAAATATTTTTATCAAAGAGAAGAAACTGGAGTGCCATCAAGACACCCTTTAACTTCAATTTGAAAAGAATCAATTTAGGTGAAAAATTGAGGGCGTGAACTTTTGAAGGATCTGAGCTGTTTTCCAAAATGTGATCAGACCTTTGGAAAAAATTTCCTAAATAAGTGAGTTAATCAACGCGTCGTGAATTATTTTTCCGGGAAGCAATCGACAGACGCCACTGATGTCATTTTTAAAAGCCGTGAATAATTCATTGCATACCTACCTACCTATTAATTAAATTTAGTAGATCTCATTTTAATGTTGTGATTAATTATGTCGACATTCGAATCGAAACATTATTGACGTGTTCATTTCCGTTTTTTTATCACCTCACTCTCGAAAGTTGAAATGTGTCGTTGCAAAAAGTCTGTTAACCTTGCAACCCCAATTCGAATATCGAATATCTTTTTTTATATTCGGCAATGAGAGTCCCATAAAGTCAAAATTATGGTTCTTAAAACCACAAACATTTCTTTTCCGTTTGTGGGTGCACACGCTGTATGTTTTAGCATTGTTTTTCTAAAAGCAATGGTGTTACGTAGGTAAGTAACATTTCAGTGACTTATTTTTCAGCCTATATATAACAGCTGGTGTTGGAAAAAAGGAATTAAGCAACATGTTTGCGCATCTATATCGAAATCAAAGTCACAATTCCTAAGTGAATTTTTGACAAGTTTCTAATTAGTTAACCGTTATTCAGATAAACGCAATGCCATTATATATAAGTGCTTCAGAAATATCTGCCCAAATTTCTAGAAAATTGAATTATGTGTGTAATTTACTCCATAAAATTATATTCTAAAATGTACTATCAGGAAGCTACAGTCTAAAGCGAAGAAAATAGTTAAAAATAATAATAGAAAATTATAACGTGACATTAAAAATACGTCGAACAATCTCGAGTTGACTTCCTTTTTATGAGTAGGTAAGGCTTGATTAAAAAATTTCGTTGCCATTTTGCACAAGTAATATCATTTATAGAGAAACACGTCAACAATAAACTTGAATTTACCCGATAAGGTTCAACTTTAAAACGTGTCAACATTGTTTACGTAAATAACAACGAAAATGAGAAATTGATTTAATAACGTTTAATTGAACTTTACCGAAAGAAGTTCAAATGAGTATTTGCTTGCGAAAAAGGCATTTTGAAAATACATATCGTGGAAAGTCTTGGCCTCCTAGATTTTTCAAGAACTAAACAATCTATGTTCTGGAAATGAGATGAATATTTTCCTCTTTTTCAACTGCAATATATATTTGATAGAAAATCTTTGCAATGTATCTTAACCTACTCTTGCTGATCCTATCAGGAGAGGTTCCTCCAATCCCTTAAGGACGATTCATAAGTGGACAAGGCAAACACGTAAGCAGAAGACACGATAAACGTACCTACTTAGTTTCAACTTCTACACCTAATATGATTGTAATCAAATCAAAAAATGAGCCCATACCTCCTCCAAAGAAAAGGAGACAAGTCCCTATGGTATTATTTGAAGAAGACAAGAAGAAGAAAATGTTCCTAGCAGCTTTCGAGATGATGAAGACGACTCTCCATCTGTCTATTGTTATGACCATTTTCCCGATTTAGATCGGGAAAAAACCAGTCTTCTCCAGGATTAGCCCTAGAAAAGACTGGTTACGATGCATGCATTGAGCTCACGCATCTTGTGCCGATGTTCCTAGAAGAATCAAGCGTTTCATTGGTGAACTTTGTCAGAAGTTTTGTAACTATAAGTAGAAAACTACAGTTGCCTGTTGCCGGTATGTCATTTTGTCCATAGCATGCGGACAACATGAATTTCGTTTATCCCAATTTATATGAGAATATTTTATTTTCGGGTACTTTTATTTCATAAAGGTTAATTAGATTTCATGAAGAAAGCACCAAAGATCATAGCTGTAGAATACTGTAATTCACTACCAACAAGTTATGCCTCTGAAATAAAACCATATGTCATTTTGTACGTTCTTCCCCTAAACCTTTCGAAACATAAGTTGAAAATCGAAAAAAAGAATTGGAATAGGGCTACAGTTTACACGTTCTTTTGAAAATTGAAGGAATTCTTGATGGTGTAAACTAACGTATTTTCTTTATTTGAGAAGAACTACCTGAGTAGACTTAGGTCCTCCACTTGAAGTAGCTAGGTATATCTTTTTCTTGAAGAGTTTCAGGATTTAGGTACCCCGTTGGAAACACGTGGAAGTGTGCTAGTTCGATTCCAAAGATTCATTATAGTATTATAGATAGAAAGTAATAAACCAAAACCCTGTATATTTCCTTATGAGTAAAAATCGAGCTGTATTTGTCCTTCGGTACTCGGAACAATGTATAGGTACGGGCGTTATACCAACAACAACAAAAGTAATAGGCATTACCACTTCATAATTAACCGTGAACTTTCTGAAAGGTTCGTATCAATCTAGCCGAATCAGTCGTAAATTCAACTAAATTTCCATACATGGCGCCTGTATTCATTGAGGCGGAACTCTTGGGCTCCATTCCTAATGGCGTTCGTGACTACGTATATGAATTTATGCTGTCAAGAAAAGTGTGAATGATGTATAATTATCCGCCATTATTCACACTAATAGCTTCTTTAATATTTAATTGTTTTTCAATCAGTATTGATTTGTGGATTAGTTGTTATTCACAATCATGCGGTAAATGTTCTTTTCTTAAATTGTTGTTATCATAATACGGAAACGAGGCAGGTAATTATACAATTTTTTTTCTAGATTTCTTAAACCGATATCAATGGATTTGTTCGAAGCTTTCAGCAATCGAAAAGAAAACGTAAAACCTCATCTAAGCTTATGAAGTCATGGATTAAAAACATTCACATTGATTTGAATCTTCATCCTTTTCAATTAAACCATTTTCAATTCAATGCAGTTTATTCATCATTATGCACAAATGGCAGAAAAATAGAAGAATTGACAGCCTAAACAAATTGTTGTATACTGTCCTTACCCACCATAACCATTAAACATACAGAGTGTAACAGCCAAATGGAATAAATTCGATAACGAATAAATGAGGGCGTGTTGGGAAAAACGCTCGGACACGTCGATTTGTAATTTTAAATGCGCATATTTTTCAAGAAAATTATAATATATAGGGTGTTCCATGTGATCGTGGCCAATAACAACTTTCTTATTTCAAATGCAACCCCCCGTATATTATTTATTTTTTGGATTCTTCAGAAAATTCTAGACATAATTCATGTACAATGTCCTATACCTATCTCTAACTATTTTGGAAGTATTAAGTGTCTTCAGATTTATTGCAAAAATCAACGTTTTAAATAAAAATTATTTTATTTCATAAATTCGGTACATTACACTTAAAACCTAATAAGTAATACTGATTATTTCTTAATTATCAAAAAAAAAACAAAAAAAAACATTAATGTCAATGTAGGAAATGTTCAAAATGCTCGCCGCGAACGTCTTGGCA
This sequence comes from Adalia bipunctata, assembly GCA_910592335.1. Lineage (NCBI taxonomy): Eukaryota > Metazoa > Arthropoda > Insecta > Coleoptera > Coccinellidae > Adalia > Adalia bipunctata. Next base: position 5,478,342 of record OU342955.1, on the reverse strand, counting down.
ACATGCTAATCTGGTGTAGAATTGTCTTCTAACGTTACTCAACATTTCAGGCGTGACTGATCTAATCGCAAGCGTGATTCGGTTTTTTAGGTCGTCTAAGTTTAAGGGTTTTGTTTCGTACACAATACTTTTGACATATCCCCACGAAAAGAAGAAGTCTTATGAAAATTGTAAAAAATCTGAAAACACTTAATATTTCCGAAAAAGTGGAAGATAGGTATAAGACATTGTACATGAATTATGTCTAGAATTTTTTGAAGAATCCAAAAAATAAATAATATACAGGGGGTTGCATTTGAAATAAGAAAGTTGGTATTGGCCACGGTCACATGGAACACCCTATATAATTTTATTTTCTTGAAAAATATGCGCATTTAAAATTACAAATCGACGTGTCCGAGCGTTTTTCCCAACACCCCCTCATTTATTCGTTATCGAATTCATTCCATTTGGCTGTTACACTCTGTAAAACTCACAACCGTTGGATTATCGTAACTATCTCAAGGAAGTAGATTCCTTGAAATGAAGACTTAATTAAAATAATAATTTAAAACAGTAGATAGCCAAATATGATATCTGTCAATAATTTATTGCGGGTCAAACGGAATCATGAGGGAATAAAAAAATAGTAAGAATGAGTAAATTTTTATAAACGCTTTGAGGATAGTAAAATCAAATAAAAAGAAGAAAGAGATTAAAATAAGTTCGTATAGGTGTCCTACCTACTGTCTACTGTTTACTTATTGCTGTTCTTATTTAGTTGTTTTTCGTCTATTTGCGTATACTCACATGGTAACCCAGGAATTGATACATTTCATCCAAATACAATTATTAAATAAGCTATGAGATCCATGCTCAACCTCAAGGTTATACAGGGTGTATATGAATAGTTCCGAGAATTTAGGGGGTGATGCCTTGTGAAAGAATAGGGCAGGTCTTAGTTACAGCCGCCTGAAAATGGCGCTCGAAAAACTGTTATTTTTTTTAAACCGAAAGAACTGACAACAAAATTTGAGGGGTAGAAAAAGCCACCTTAGGCCTTGTTTCACAAGAAACTTTTTTTAATATTCATATTATTCCACAAGAAAAAAATCAATTTAAGATAGCTGGATCCATTACCAAAAAGAAGCTCAAACATTACTCTTTGAGAAGTTTTTCGAACTACAGAAAATAAAAACGTCAATTAAATTTTTAATCAAAATTGCAACAAAAAGTTATGTCATCCAATATAAGAACATTATTATCCATTGCAGTTTCGATTGTTACATTCGTTCTAGATACCAACGAGGTATCATTGAATGGTGAGGAACCTTTGGAAATCAAAGGAATATGCATTCATTAAATTCATTTTCAGGTTATTATACATCACACTTGAAGAATTACAATCTCTTAGTTCCACATAAATTGACGAAAAATGGGGATTTCCTCACTTTCCATGTATCCAAGTTTTTCAAACAAAATTTTTTCCGTGCAAGAAAAAAAAGGTCATTTGATGATGAAGAAGCGGTAAATTACGGAATAAGTTTTCTAGATAAGAATTTTCACGTAACATTGTGGCCTAACCATGATTTCGTTTCACCTGATGCCGTGACGGAAACTCGAAAACCAAAACAAAAAATTCGAAAGAGAGGAATCAATAAAGTGGATTCTGAAAAATTCTGTCATTTCACTGGAATGGTGAGAAATTTCCCTGAGTCGAAAGTTGCTCTTTCCACATGTGATGGATTGGTATGTGGTTTATTCGAATAGTTTATCCGTATATTTTGTATGATTTTTCATTGTAAACAATGGTGGTGCACAATAGATTGATTCTAGAGTGTAAACGAGTTAGTACAAGCTGACTTGTCTGGTCTGGCTTAGACTTTGTCGATACCACAAGTATCAAACCGAGGTAATATAAATAAATTTCAGGCTGGCGTCATGAACTTAGGGAATAAAGTTTATTTTATCGAGCCAGTTCTAGATCATCGGGCGAACAAGTATGGTCAACGACTTCATCTAATTTATGAAAAAGAAAATAAAAAGGCGAAGAGAAGCTGTGGGACATCGAATAATTGGAAAAATGCTTGGAAAGAAAACTTGAGAAGCCGTGCTGCCGATAATTTGCATTCAGGTAAGTAGATGGGTCAGGAAATACAAAAAAATTAACTATTCCCATCTCCTATTCAATCCTAGAGAAACATAAAAGAGAATCCAAAGCAGTGGAAGATGTGGACAGATACCTGGAATTATTGATAGTGTGCGACAAAAAATTCGTCAATTATCATAGACGTATACATGAAATCGAAACCTACATCCTAACAATTATGAATATGGTGAGGTGCCACATTTCATAAAGAATCATTTTTCATTTTCCATCTCGCCCAAGGTATCTGAACTGTTTCGAGATCCCAGCATTGGTTTCGACATCGATTTGCAAGTAGTCAGAATAATATATCTGGAAAAGGAGCAAGAGGAAGTTGATTTGTCCATATCGACTGATGCAAACAACACTCTGAAAAGTTTTTGTAATTGGCAACGGAAGATCAATCCGCCAGATATAAAGAATCCGAATCACCATGATATGGCTGTGCTGGTTACCAGGTAGGACTCTTGGTCTTTCCAGCTTTTCTTTAAAACCCGATGTAAGAGAGACAAGCAGTCAGTAAAGTAAATTACCAGTACAGTTCAGTTTATAATCGTCGGTCAGTAAAGTATTAGTAATCATAACACCCAACCTTGCTATACATTTTCATATAGAAGGTACATTTCATAATTCCCCCTTGTTATATACAGGGTCTTTCACGAGGAACCTCACCCATATTTATACGGGAAACTACTGAACGTATTTTCATGAAATTCAGCACTTATAAGTATTTCACGATGCTGATGAAATCTAAAATATTTTCAAGGCATGAGCACCTCCGGTTTTTCCGGAAATGACGTCAACTTCCGTTTTTCAAATTAGAACACCATTTTTTTATTGCAGAAATAGATTCCTTAGAAAATTTCAAGTTATTTTGATGTAACATTTTTCAGTTTTGGTTGGAAAATTCCCTCTGAGCGGGAAAATTCGAAAAAAAAATCGAAAATAGAGCTCCGCTGAAACAAGAATAACTTCGAGGTTTTTAGATGGAAAATTTTCATTTTTTGGATTTTTCAAGATGTAAGATTGATGTATCCACTTTAAAAATCGCGATTCATGATACAGGGGGTGAAAAAATCGCTTTCAAAGTTAGGGATGACAAAATCTTGAAAAATCAATTTTTTCAAATTAGAACCCCATTTTTTTATGGCAGATATTGAATCTACGTTAAAAAATAATGTGAGTATATGCATCACACCCTTGCCCTAAAATGGATATTTTCTGAGTTAATATCCACTTTAGGGCAAGGGTGTGATGCATACACTCACATTATTTTTTAACGTAGATTCAATATCTGCCATAAAAAAATGGGGTTCTAATTTGAAAAAATTGATTTTTCACGATTTTGTCATCCCTAACTTTGAAAGCGATTTTTTCAGCCCCTGTATCATGAATCGCGATTTCGATTTTCAAAGTGGATACATCAATCTTACATCTTGAAAAATCCCAAAAATGAAAATTTTCCATCCAAAAACCTCGAAGTTATTCTTGTTTCAGCGGAGCTCTATTTTCGATTTTTTTTTTCGAATTTTCCCGCTCAGAGAGAATTTTCCAACCAAAACTGAAAAATGTTACATCAAAATAACTTGAAATTTTCTAAGGAATCTATTTCTGCAATAAAAAAATGGTGTTCTAATTTGAAAAACGGAAGTTGACGTCATTTCCGGAAAAACCGGAGGTGCTCATGCCTTGAAAATATTTTAGATTTCATCAGCATCGTGAAATACTTATAAGTGCTGAATTTCATGAAAATACGTTCAGTAGTTTCCCGTATAAATATGGGTGAGGTTCCTCGTGAAAGACCCTGTATTTAAATATAGGAGGTTAAGTTGATAATCGTCGGCCAGTAAAGTCAATAATCAGTGAAACAAACTACCTACTAATCGGCCATAATCCATATTCAATATAACAAATGAAAAGAGTGATTGTACTTCAATGGATTTTCATTTTAAATATTCGCTCTACATGTTTCGTCCTATTAAGGCATCTTCAGGAGCTTCTTCCTTATCTACAGGCTAACAGAAACATAAAAACTCTGGTCATATAATATTAGGTCAAACTCGGCTCAAAGTTATCGAAATCTAAAATTTTAGATTTCGATAACTTTGACATTTAAGTACATAAGTACCTTATTCTTGTTAGTTTTTGCAAAAACAAAGTATCAGTACAAGCGAGGCTTACCCCAGAGAGTCAAGAGAGGAACTCTTCAGTTACACTCCAGCTCTTCTTGGTAGCTAACTTCTGCAGCTTTAAAGCTACTCAGTCGTGCCATTCAATTCTCTCCCCAGGCACGGTTGGACTTTTTTGAACGACCTGGCAAGGTGATTTTCTCCAAGGCAGCTTGCTCTTCTAATAGCTTCTTGCAAGCTTCTATGGGAGGAATCACTTTACCAGGCCCTCCAAAAAGGCAGGACTACGTAGCTTTAAGGCTGAAGAACTTTGCTAACAAGAAGAGCTGGAGTGTTACTGAAGAGTTCATGTCTTGACTCTCTGGGGTAAACCTCGCTTGTAACTACTGAGACATTGTTTTTGCAAAAACTAACAAGAATAACTTGCATATTGATATTACTTCTATCGCTCCAAATATAGTCCTTCTGTTGTCAAAAGTTCAAGAAGGTATTACTCCTGAGCTTAACACATCTGATGTCGCTGAGTATAATAAGAGACGTATAGTATAAAACTTCACAAAGATTTCAGTGCGGGCATCCATTGTGGGTCAATGGATGAGGGAAATAATAAAATATTTTCACTAATAATGAGAATCACAATCGTAATTATCAATTTAATCAAAATTGTAGGCATAACATTTGCGGTGGTAACTCTTCTTCAGACTGTGGAATCATGGGATTGTCATATATTGGTACACCTTGCATAGAAGACAAATCTTGTACCATCAACGAAGACAGTGGGTTGATTCTTGGATTTATCATGGCTCACGAAATCGGTCACATGTGAGTTCATCTTCCGAGAAATTCAGCTTTAATATTCGATACATAAAGTACATTCTCTTTCATTATGGTTCCAAAGTTAGATCCGAAAATTATTGCATTATTTTATATTTTTCAAGTCAGAATGGGATGTGCCCATGATGATCCAGAAGAAACCGGATGCAAGGCTAAGGATAAAGATGGAAGCTTTTTCGTAATGTCTCCTGTTGTGCATGTCCATACGATTCGCTGGTCACCCTGCAGTAGAGCCTTCATCGAGGATCTTTTTGAGTTAGTGAGTTTCTTTTCTCATACGTTCGTACTGATGAATAAGGAATCATATCGACTCTTCAAACAAAACTACTTAAATAGGTGAAATTCTTGAGTTTCTCTCTTCGTAAGGGAACTCCAGACGATAGGCAATAAAAGTGACTCCCACCCGAATAGTATCTCTAATTTTTATGCTTAAAATCCTTCCTGCATCTAAGAATCTTGACGTGGGGTTCTGAGTGTCTCTGTTGGGAATTTAAATATGGTTGATGGAAAATCGGAAAATTGGACCTTCGCGAAAAAAATCAGAAAATCCAAAGCCTTCGTCTCAGGTATATAAAAAATACACCATTTTATTCTTAAAGAACCAAAGTATAACCAAAAAAATCAGCTTCTCTCAATTCCAATTTTTTTTAGAAGTTACGTCACTCCAAAGTCGACCTTGAGTCGAAAAATCGCGAAAAATAGGTCATTTTTGGACTGCCGTTGTAAAAAGCACCCTCTTGGTGATTGGACAGAAGAGCGGCTTTCCACCAATCAAGGGTGTTATTACTTAAAGAAAAATAAAAGATGTTAATTAAAATTTTGAAGTTCTTTCTTCCGACGGAAGAAAGTGTGGGATCGGCCCAACGCACTTGGGTCAGGTCTTGGTGTTTAAAATTATTTTCTAGGGAGAGGGATGGTAAATGAAACCTTTTAGATTAAATTTAAGACGTATATTAAATTCAAATCAAACCCAAACAAATTTACACTGGTTAGTTATATGTGAATTCCAAATCATATAAAAATGAATTCAAATTATCAACAAAAATGAAAAGGGTTTGTCAAAATGACCCCAGAAATAATGATCATGAACAATCTCGAAAGAATTTACAGTATAGATAAGGTAAATTTTCTATACCCAAATGATATGACGGAAAATAATCCTTCTTAAACTTTAATTTTACAAGGGGAAACTCAACAATAGTTTCCACGTGATCTTTCAAATGAACCTGAGTTTTCTCAACAGAAAACTCCACTTAGACCTTCGACTACTTAAGGGTGATTACAAAAATAATAATACGCTTTAACGAGGATACAAAAAATTATGAAACTATGACTTGTAGAAGATTTCAGGACTCTGGACTATAAATATATTTTGGGCGGGCATGCGGCTTTTCTACCACTCCTCAAAAATAGCTAAGCTTAAACAATTTATCTGACCTTTTTCCTGTACCAATGATCCCAAGAATGATGAACCTAGGAGGATGTTCTACGACGATGCTCCTTTCCTGAAACAGACAGATTAGGTGCGAAACACGACACCCACACGTTTTCGCCAAATTGACTTTCACTCCCGAGTATACCGACGATACGCGATCTAAATAATTCCAAATAATTTAGAGACTTTACTAACTTCGACTTAACACTTCTATATATATGTCCCAGCTTGAGACTGACTTATCAAAACTTTTAAAAGGAACCAAAAAACCTACGAGTTATCCTAACGCCGTCTTCCGAATAACTAACTAAACTAAATTAATTCTTAAACCTTCCTTAAAACCATATCAAACAATCAAACACATATTAAATGAGTCAACTCAGAATCTTCCCGTTTAAGACTTCTGCAGTTACTCCTCGACTTCAAAATCAACTTTAATTGTTTTCGTTTCCACTTTGAAACCGTACTACCCTAGTACCCGAACCATATTCGCGAGCACTGGGAACCTTTCCGTTTGAGGCTCCACCAGTAACTGCCGTTTTTGTCTCCCGAATAACTGAACTCACTTTCGTCCGAAACTTCCCCGGCTACCTTATTCTTTGTTCCTTTTAGAAACCAATTAAATTAAAGGTTTTTCTTTCGTCAGTACTTCAAAACCAATCAAACCAAAACTTCTTCCATCTTTGTTTTTATGAACCAATCAAATTAAAGATTTTTTTCTGCTTCCCACCTTGGGAAATGTTACGTGACAATTCTCAACAATGCCTACGTTGAATTTTATTCCTGTCATCGTGTGCAGTAATTGCAACCAAATTCGTGGAACAATTATAATTTATCATTTAGTTCTCTAAATAAACTTAAACTGAAAATCAACAATTTCGGTCGTTAACGTCTCGCCAAATATCCTGTGTGGGTTTGATAAACGATCCAATAATTTTTCTAACACAAGGCTATTAAATTTCAGAAGTTTAAATCGATCAATTAAATTATTGCGCTTTCTCTCGGGAGATTTCCCGAATAAAATGAAGGGTGTTGAAAATACCGGTGAATTATTACGGAAAAGAAAATGTTCGAGTCCTAATTTTAAAAGGGATATTCATTTTATTACTTCCAAGTTATCTCTCCTATTACACCGTATTTCCCAGAAAAATTGATTTATACTGATGCTGATTTTTTGCATATAGATTGATCCTTTGTGAATCGAAAAAACCAATTTTCATCCTTCAGAGTCGAACAGTTTGGATTTTCTGATCTTTTTTCGCGAAGGTCCAAATTTTCCGATTTTTCATCGTTCGTAAATCAAAAACTGTTTTCCTCACGGAAAAACTGATTGGAAATTCCTGATCTACGTCCTCGATTTAGTAAATGGTGTGAGTTTGATATCGATCGGAGCCAAAAGTTTTAAGTCAAGGGTCGTTTATACTGGCCCGTAACTTATGCCCTTAACTAATGCCCTTAACTAATGCCCTTAAAAATTGTTCTCTTTAAGGGAATAAGTTAAAGTTCGAGTATAAACCATAGCATGTAATTTCTATGTTTCAACTCTTAGGGTAAGGGAAAAGTTTAAGTTACGGGCCAGTATAAACGACCCGTTACTCTGTTGAGAATTTGGAGTAATGTCTATCGTATTGTTGTTTTCAGAATTGATTGCCCTACCTGCTGGTTCACCAAGTGCATGAACTGAATCTCGATTTCATCTTATCATAGTGATGTTAATTTCAGAAACGAATTGGGAGAATGTTTATTCGATAAACCCGAAATGTCCTTATACCAGCAAACAAATATTTTACCAGGGGTGATTTACGATGGACAAGCTCAGTGTGAAATGAGTTTTCCTGGATCACGTCTAGAAATCACAAGCGAAGAAACGTTTTGTGAACAACTTTTCTGCCGACTGAATGGCTCGACGAGTGTTAGTGGAGGCGAAACTGTGGTGGACGGCACAAAGTGTGGCGAAAATAAGGTACATGAAAGGATCTTGAATGAGTTGGTTACACATCTTGGTTATTATAATAAGACAGTGAATTTGGGACTTTATCCGTCCACCCATCTCGACATAGGGTACAATGTTCAGTTAGGGTCCATAAGAATCAGTAACCAGATTGTGTAGAGACACATTGAAAAGTGAATCTAGAGGAAGAACGTCATTGAACAAATTGAAGCCACTATTTTGTTTGCAGCTGTAGGTATGTGCGTCAAACTTTTGTATTTTATTCTGTAATGTATTGCCTTACAGGATAAATCATTCCTTCAGTCATAGAGTACCGAAAAATTTAGTTATAAGACTTCATATTCCCAAAAATAATTTCAAACAGTAAAACTCAAACTTGTCGAGCCTGTATAAGGAATGGAGGTGCTCAATTTGAGCAAGATTTGTAATAATAATGATATTAATAAGTATAAAAAAGAATTCAAAAATAAATAAAAAAAAAAGAATTTTTCATTTACCTACTAACTCTTTTGAACAGTTGACGCATTGACTATTGAAGAAATAACTTTGTGCCATAATGGGCATATCATTAGAAAGAGGATAAACCATAGAACTTTTCAAATGAAAACGAAGCTCTTTGCCGCTAAAAAATAAAAAAGTTTTGAGTTTTACTGTTTGAAATTATTTTTGGGAATTTGTAGTCTTATAACTAAATTTTTCGGTACTCTATGACTAAAGGAATGATTTATCCTGTAAGGCAATACATTACAGAATAGAATAGAAAAAATTTGACGCACATACAGCTGCAAACAAAATAGTCGTAGGGGTTTTTGTAGAAATTCTGAAAAAATCGAACTAAAACCGAAAAAAAAATCTATCTCAAAAACTACAACACTTAGGACAAAAGTTTATTTGAATAAAATGTTACAATTATTCCTACCAATACACAGAAAATTTTTGTCGGATCCTCTACCGAACACCCTGTATTTAAATTCAATGATAATATACAGGGTCTTTCACGAGGAACCTCACCCATATTTATACGGGAAACTACTGAACGTATTTTCATAAAATTCAGCCCTTATAAGTATTTCACGATGCTGATGAAATCTAAAATATTTTCAAGGCATGAGCACCTCCGGTTTTTCCGGAAATGACGTCAACTTCCGTTTTTCAAATTAGAACACCATTTTTTTATTGCAGAAATAGATTCCTTAGAAAATTTCAAGTTATTTTGATGTAACATTTTTCAGTTTTGGTTGAAAAATTCTCTCTGAGCGGGAAAATTCGAAAAAAAATCGAAAATAGAGCTCCGCTGAAACAAGAATAATGGATATTTTCTGAGTTAATATCCACTTTAAGGCAAGGGTGTGATGCATACACTCACATTATTTTTTAACTTAGATTCAATATCTGCCATAAAAAAATGGGGTTCTAATTTGAAAAAATTGATTTTTCACGATTTTGTCATCCCTTACTTTGAAAGCGATTTTTTCACCCCCTGTATCATGAATCGCGATTTCGATTTTTAAAGTGGATACATCAATCTTACATCTTGAAAAATCCCAAAAATGAAAATTTTCCATCCAAAAACCTCGAAGTTATTCTTGTTTCAGCGGAGCTCTATTTTAGATTTTTTTTTCGAATTTTCCCGCTCATAGAAAATTTTCCAACCAAAACTGAAAAATGTTACATCAAAATAACTTGAAATTTTCTAAGGAATCTATTTCTGCAATAAAAAATGGTGTTCTAATTTGAAAAACGGAAGTTGACGTCATTTCCGGAAAAACCGGAGGGCATGAGCCTTGAAAATATTTTAGATTTCATCAGCATCGTGAAATACTTATAAGTGCTGAATTTCATGAAAATACGTTCAGTAGTTTCCCGTATAAATATGGGTGAGGTTCCTGGTGAAAGACCCTGTATAATTTATTTCTGAAAACGGAATTTAAATTCCGTTTTCAGTTTTATGTTTTATGTATCACAAGAAGATAGGTTCACGGAAATATCGATTTCATTCAAGACAGATAGACGAATAGTAATCTGTCTTGAATGAAATCGATATTTCCGTGAACCTATCTTCTTGTGATACATAAAACATAAAACTGCCACCCCGTGAGATATTTCTAAACGAGGGTGGGTGTTACAGTTTGGTCACTTTAGGATCTTGAAATAGAAATCCTGACTATTTGATCCTTTTAGCACTTTGAATGAGATTATCATGAGGAATTCTGGAAGATTTTCTTTAAATGAATGAAGTTCAAGAATTTCGATTAATTATTGCATCTGCAATAATGTGTTGAGTCCTGTGAGCGGAGCTAGGACGAAACTTAAACCCCATCGAAACACGCTATAGAATCGATTAAGATATTTGTTAAAAATGAGTGGTCTAGATGGAGGTCAATATTAAACGCATGGATTAGGCCTGCTGGGGAAACCATGTAAAAAAAAACGCGCCGAGCATTCTACCTCGTAGGTGGTGTGGAAACGAATGCCTTCAAAGATTCTGCAATGTTAGAACTTTCGTATTGATTGAGATGAGTTGGTCCTTTTTAGGATAATTTTCAAAATATCAGAAAGGTAAAGTGTTGAAGGAATCAGTAGACCAGGGTTGTATTTCGAAAAAGCATTCCTATCCCTAAAGTGATTAAAACTGATAACAGCAATCCTGTTGGTTGTTATATTTGGAGCACGTTTTTATTTGACCTTATTGAAAATCGATCTTGTTTTGTTTCAATATCCAGTGGTGTTTCCAAAGCAAATGCATCGAAGCTGGCCAACGTCCGAAAGCGGTTAATGGAGGGTGGAGCGATTGGAGTTCCCCTACAACCTGCTCAAGAACTTGCGGTGGTGGTGTCACCATGTGCGAAAGACAGTGCAACAACCCACCTCCCGCAAACGGGGGCCGTTTCTGTGTTGGTGATCGGCAGAAGTTTTGGATTTGCAATACGGAAGTATGACAAAATTTAATTCATAATTAGTTTCTTGCTGATTAATCATTCCATACAGTTTACACTATACTCTGTTCAAATGTTAGAAGGAAAAATAACAACATGTTTGGCGCAGCGGTAGGAGGGCCTTCGTATAGTTACTTTCCGTCCAGAGTCGAATCGAGGAGATTTCACACAATCAGTTTCTGATGTCTTGAACGGACTATAGCTTGTTATTACCTAAATTTGCAATATACAGGGTGTTAGGTAAACATGCGGCAAAAATTCAAGAGGTTATTCCTTGGACTATTTAAAGGAAATTTTATCCTTCGGTTATTTTTGATAAAGCGCTTTGTTTACCTATCACCCTGCATATGAGTTTTTCCACGAGAGTTTTATTTTTCCTGTTAATTTTCAAAATAACAGAATAAAGCAATATTTCATCTTGAACCCCAGACTTTAAAAACTGTAACGTCATTTCAGCCGTGTCCATCCGGAGAACCAACTTTTCGTGACGTCCAATGTGCAGAAGGAAACACGAAATCATCGGAAGGGCCATGGAGAGCTTATTTCAACGATGGTATTTTTTTCGTTAGTTCATCTAGCGAAAAAGCTGTAATATACTTAAGATGACTTCTTTTCCAGATGAACCATGTGTTTTATTTTGCATGAACGATGAAGGGATTATAAGGAAAATACATCCTCGTGCCAAGGATGGTACACCTTGCAAACCGGGCACCAAATACACTTGTATTACTGGAAAGTGTACGGTAATGTCTGCATCGTATAAAGTTTTTTCTTCGCTTTCTTTTATGTCATCGATACGTGAACTGTATTGTGCGGCAACTAGTTCTCCCACATTTGAAGGGGCCTTTAAAAAACTTCGAAAACAGATATTGAAAAGATTCTTTTTTATTTTGAAAGCCTATACAGGGTCTTTCACGAGGAACCTCACCCATATTTATACGGGAAACTACTGAACGTATTTTCATGAAATTCAGCACTTATAAGTATTTCACGATGCTGATGAAATCTAAAATATTTTCAAGGCATGAGCACCTCCGGTTTTTCCGGAAATGACGTCAACTTCCGTTTTTCAAATTAGAACACCATTTTTTTATTGCAGAAATAGATTCCTTAGAAAATTTCAAGTTATTTTGATGTAACATTTTTCAGTTTTGGTTGGAAAATTCTCTCTGAGCGGGAAAATTCGAAAAAAAAATCGAAAATAGAGCTCCGCTGAAACAAGAATAACTTCGAGGTTTTTGGATGGAAAATTTTCATTTTTGAATGGGTGTGATGCATACACTCACATTATTTTTTAACGTAGATTCAATATCTGCCATAAAAAAATGGGGTTCTAATTTGAAAAAATTGATTTTTCACGATTTTGTCATCCCTAAATTTGAAAGCGATTTTTTCACCCCCTGTATCATGAATCGCGATTTCAATTTTTAAAGTGGATACATCAATCTTACATCTTGAAAAATCCCAAAAATGAAAATTTTCCATCCAAAAACCTCGAAGTTATTCTTGTTTCAGCGGAGCACTATTTTCGATTTTTTTTCGAATTTTCCCGCTCAGAGAGAATTTTCCAACCAAAACTGAAAAATGTTACATCAAAATAACTTGAAATTTTCTAAGGAATCTATTTCTGCAATAAGAAAATGGTGTTCTAATTCGAAAAACGGAAGTTGACGTCATTTCCGGAAAAACCGGAGGTGCTCATGCCTTGAAAATATTTTAGATTTCATCAGCATCGTGAAATACTTATAAGTGCTGAATTTCATGAAAATACGTTCAGTAGTTTCCCGTATAAACATGGGTGAGGTTCCTCGTGAAAGACCCTGTATAATAAAGTTTATTTCCATTTATATCTGAAAGGTTTTCCATTGCTCTCTTTTCAGCAAAGCGGTTTCAATTTGGATGATTTCTTTCTTGATTGTCTCTTTCAAGTCATCAAGGGGCCTAGGGCGATGTTTGAAGCCCTCATTCTGGAGGTCCTCATTCTTGACTTGAAAGTACCGTTATTGGGGACGGTGATATTCATTGGACCCTTTTCATATGTAAACCAATCTTTTCAAGATTATGAATCAGTCTCGAACAACTTTATTTTTGCGAAATATAATCATCACCTTTTCCAGGCATTGAATTTTGCATTAATTGTCATAGACTATATTTTGTATAAATTAACAGAGAGTTGGATGCGACTTCGTGATTGGTTCGGATGCTGTAGAAGATATTTGTGGCATTTGCAATGGTGATGGAACAGAATGTGAAATAATAGAAAACTTTTACAATCACACTGGTCAAGGTATAAAAAATGACTTTCGTATCATTTTCATATTTTTTCATATAATCGCGACTGCAAAAATGAAGAATCCGAACTATTTCTTCGTAGATTATGAAGAAGTCGCAATCATTCCTGCAGAAAGTAGGAACATCGTGTTCGAGGAGTTAGGTATGTCTCCGAATATCATAGCCTTGAAGGACTCGAAAAGCAACAAGTTTCTCTTGAACGGAGATCAGTAAGTGTCGTCTCTTCTTCTTATCATGCCATCAGCCCAAATTACTGTACTGACATTATGAAATTATACAGGGTGATGTACATGTATAGTTGCGAAAAAATTTGGGGGTGATTCCTTGTCAAAAAATAGGGTGGATCTTTCTTATAAACTTGTCTTTTTTGTGGCCCCCTGCTTAGTCACAACCCCCTGAGATGGCATGCAGAAAGCAGGTTCAAATTTCTTTCTTATAATCCAAAAAACTCAATGCGAAAAGGCACTAAGAAAATTTTGGAATAGAAAAAGCCACACCTAAACCTTGGTTCGCAAGAAACTAGTTTCCATATTCATATTTTGCGATAAAATGAACAAGAAATATAATTTTTGATAGCTTGAATTATTTTCGACCCTTAAATTCAAGATTATCTTCATAACATGACCTCAAGAAACAACCTTTAAGGGGACCTGGTACACGTCCGAGCACCCCTTCAAAAATTGAGCTTTTTATTCTACGGTCTACGCCGCATAAGAACCGAGATATCATGGAAATAAAAAGCCTAATTTTTGAAGGAAGTCTTTTTTAAACACCCCGTATAAAACTGAATAGATGTAAAAAAGCTTTTATTAGTTTTTGTTTGCATAAAATATTCCAACTCTAATTTTTTTTTATTTTTCTTCGCTGTATATGTTGTAATGCGAAAATTTTCAGTAAGGAGTCGCCTGATATTACGATAGTCGTAGATGGAAGTGAAGCCTTATATAGACATCCAGAGCCTGACAAGGAATTGTTGGTCATTAAAGGACCACTAGCAACGAACAAAGTCCTATATGTGAGAATTCTTTCGATTTTCTTAGAAATTCTTTGTATGATTTTTACCATTTCTGATATCATTTCTTCATAAAGAGAGCTACAATAAGAGCGCAAGATTCCAGTGTTCAATAAAACATGGTTTTCTGTAGCAAAGTATTGAAATATTTAATTCAAACAATGAAAGAGGAATAGGTGAATCTTGCAAGGTAGCTGTAACGTACAAAGTTTTCATTCAATAACTAGTACCCTTGTCAGCACATTCGATGCATATTTCCCAGCATATTTCATATCCAATCAAAAATAAAATTCCAGGTGTGTTTCTTTAAACCATTCACTGTCGGTTATAAATACCGATACGCTAGAATGATAGCGGATACCAGAAGGATCGGCATGTATCATTGGGAGATTATGGAGTACGAAAAGTGCTCGGCAAATTGCGAGGGTGGAATTCAAGAACCCATCGTAGGCTGTGTTGAAGAGAAACAAGGAAAAGTCAGTGCGCGGTACTGCAAACATATCAAGAGAATCACAGCTGATGCGAGAAAATGCAACGAGCATCCTTGTCGCACAAGGTAGAAATAGTTTTAAAAAAATTATGGAAAATATACAGAATTCGAATTTCTTGTGGGTGGTTCAGTTTTTATGGTAGAAGGGATTGATGATGGTATAAAAACATATTTTTGACGTTGGCAACTCGAATGGAGCTTTTCCAAACAATCTAAAGCAAGTTTTCATTAATTTCCAGCATTTTCTATCAGAAAAATCTTAAAATGGCAAAAAATAATTTTGTAGTAAATGTCTAGTTCTTTGATTTTTTCCACCTCGATGACTTTGAAGGCTAATTCTAGCAAAAGTAGAGCGTTAAGTACCATTTTTATCAATGATTCCAAAAGCTGACTGTTGAGCGCAGTTTTTAAGTATACTAAGAAACCGTGAATTAGCCTTTTTACATTTTTTATTTTGATTCGAAAATTTAGATCATAATCCAATTCATGTAACTTTTTCACTTGAGACCAACATTTCCATAATTTTTATCAAAGTTACGAATCTGGTTATTTTATTATGTATAAAAGTACAATTCATGGAGATCAAGTTACAAAAGAATTTCACAGAGAAGTCTTGTACTTTTTTTAATATCTTTTTTAAGATGGTCAAGTCGAAAATTCCCGAAGTTCATAAAAAAATTCATAACTCGAAAACCTTGAAAAATCGCATAACATACATGGGGGTAATTCGAATAGGCCATGAAACGAGGGACCTGTTTTTTCCTTTTTGACGTCAATCTCTTGGCTACCCTATATATGAAAGATATTTTATTATAATGGAATGACATTCCGATAAATTTGCCAAGCATTTTTTTCTCCTTATACCAGGTGGCGAATTGGAAAATGGGGCAAATGTCATGCATGCGCCTTCCAATCTGGCGTAAGAATGAGACGCGTTGAATGCGTAAAAGAATCACCACATCCTGGGGGAGAGGAAAACTTGGTAGATGACAAGGAATGCAGCGGTCCCAGACCAGCATCGAGGGAACTCTGCAACGCAGTCAAAGTGTGTAGATGTCGCAGAAAGACAACATTAGGAATTCCAAACCGACAACTCAGAGATGTATGGAAACAGATCCGAAGAGTGAGATCTGTGAGTTAATTTAAAATATACAGTATACAGGGTGTTTCAGAACAAGTCCGGAAAATTTAAGGGGGTGATTCCTTAATTGTTCAAAATAAAGGGTAGATTGTTATATAAATGTTGGGTCAAAAGTCAAACGTTAGGGAGATATCGAGATTCAAAAAAGGTGGAAAAATTAAATTGAAAGAAAAACTTACGCGACGACTTGGATAAAATCAAATTCGGATAGCCTGGTTTGGTTAGAAACTTTTTCATTTCTTGTATTTTTCTCGTAAAATGTACCGTTTCAAAATAAAAAATTGAAATGTCATTACGTGTCGGGAAAGGGCAATTTATTATAAACACGTAATGATTTACATTTTATTTTTTTATTTCGAAACGGTACATTTTACGAGAAAATACAAGAGGTTAAAAATGTTCTAACCAAATCAGGTTATACGAATTTAATTCTGTCCAAGTCGTTGCGTGAGTTTTTTTTAATTTGGTCCACAAATCTGATGAGGGTAGTTTACTTTAACCCCTTCCAATCATTCTAAAAACATGAAAAAATATCAAGGAAGTGTGTTTTCATAATAGTAATACTTCCATAAAATATCATCATTCTATCGCTTTTCGTTTTTAAGATACAAAATAAAAACATAATTTTTCCGCCATCTTTGAACCGCGATATCTGTTTAACGTTTGGCTTTTCACCCAACTTTTTTTCCAAACAACCTGTCTATACAGTGTGTTTCACTTCTTCTCAAAATATATATTTCCTCATTTCAGAACAAAAAAGAATCACGCAGACAGAATGATATCGATTCTTTACACGAAATGGAAGCTAAAATTCTCAATTGTGAAATCATTCCTGAGGATATTGAAACTTTAACAGAAAATGTAGAGATGGCTTCGAAACTGTCTCAACCTGAAGCAAGCAGAAAATCGTCATCACCTGAAATTTCTGATAATTTAGAGAAGATACCACACTGTAAAGATGAAAAAATATCTGACAAGCAGCCTTTTGATGCAAAACAAGAAAAACCGTGTACCAAAAATCAGCCACATCTGAAAGTGAAGCCTGGTAAAGAAAGCGAAATGTCAACCAAAACTCCAACTTGTGACTTCACATCATTCGAATCTGAAGATTCCAATGGAAAAGTGGTCAAAGTGAATGTGGGTGATTTGAATATAGACAGAAAGAATAGTGCGGACACGAAAATAATCGAAGTTCCATTCAAGGAGACATCCTTAACCATAAATGCATCTGATTTAGCTTTCGAATTATTGGGCGATGAGTTTGGAGATGAACTACTGATTGATAAGGCCAATAGATTATCTGGTAAAGATGCCAAAAAGGAAACCAGTAAAATAAGACAGAGATTAAGCCGGATTCCAGATGAACCATAGTTTTGAGCATTTGAAGAAATTGAAGTATTGTAATACTTTTCCTATTAAATGATTATTGGTTTATTTAATTTTATTGTTTTAGTGTCAGCCTGTACAAAGGGGTTGAGGGGTGTAATACCTCAAGCTGGATATACTGCGACACTTTATAAGTCGATGAAATGTCATAAGTTTTTTTTAATACTCTTATTTTTTATGCAGTTTCAATAAAAATAACTTCTTAAAATCTGTGAGGGGATCATCACCCATTAAGAGGGGCTACTGAGTACTGGCATCCCTGGGATGATGGCAGCTGCTCAAAAGACCCTCCTGAACAGAGAGCAAGAATCATTTTCGTGAAATGGTTTATTCTGATAAGTTCTACCCTCTGTTGAAAAAAGACACCAAATCTGGATATTTAAAAAATAACTACGATCTTCGAATAAAAAAAATTCAAATCATTTGTTTCATGCCATATGTACTAGAACAATTCCTTCAATTTGACTAATTTGAGTCGATGTTCTCTAAAAAATAATGAATCTCATGAACTTTGAATTTTCCGACAAACTTATAGATAAACCAAATTGGCAACGTGGAATTGGCTGCATAATAGACCAATCCAACAAAACAGCTGATCACCTTTTTTCAAGATGGCTGCTGGAAGAAACAAATAACAAAGATTTCTGAAATAGTGTTTCTCTATTATAACTACTATTTTACATGGCATAATTGAAGACATTGAAGTTGAAAATTGAGAAACCAACAGAAACCTCCCTGAAAAACGTACCTCGTAACTGAATATCCTCGGTTTGTTATTTGTTTCTTCCAGCAGCCATTTTGAAAAAGCTGATCGTGACAGATCGTTGGATTGGTCTATTTTAACCGTTCCCACGGATACTCTAACAGACAGTCTGTGAGTTGAGTACAGTGCCCTCTCTCTAATAAAGACGGCTGTGGTGGATACCAAATGCACAAAATTCTATGTTTGTAAGTCAGGGTTCGAAATTTAGGTTAAGTTTGCATAAACAATTTGACAGCTTACTTGCACCATCCTCATCTAGCACTATGAAGAATCAAGAAAATAGTTTGATTTAAATAGAAGTTGATATCTTGTATAGACATATTTCTCAGTGATTGGATAAAATTGGTGAGCGACTATGCCTCCTACAATACAAACTGGAGCGACCCCCCCTTCGGCCCCTGCTCCAGCTGTTTCGAAACCAGTGGAAAAAAGGTAAATATTCATTAATTATATTGTTGTTGTATATATTTATCAAAAACGTTGCAGGTCAGACTTACTATGCAGAGTTAAATACTGCAATACCTTGCCTGATATTCCATTCGATTTGAAATTTCTTGCATACCCATTTGATGCAACCAGGTAAGTTATATAGACTTTTCCTCAGGCGTACTCTTAAATTTCGGCAATTTTCAGGTTTATCCAATATAATCCAACCTCTTTAGAAAGAAATTATCGATATGAAGTATTAACTGAACATGACATGGGTGTTGGTATTGATCTTATCAACAAAGATATTTATGCTATTGAACCAGGAGCAGTTTTGGGTATGTTAAACTATATTTCATTCATGGACAAATTTATGAGGATCTTTTTCATTTTTCCAGATCCTGCTGATGAAAAATTATTGGAGGAAGACATTCTCACTCCACAAGATTCGAAACGTTCCAGACATCATGCACGCTCAGTGTCTTGGTTGCGCCGAACAGAATATATTTCCACAGAACAAACTAGGTTTCAGCCTCAAACTATGGATAAGGTGGAAGCCAAGGTTGGATATAGTATAAAGAAGAATTTGAAAAATGAAACGTTATACATGGACCGTGATTCACAAATCAAAGCCATTGAAAAAACATTTGATGACTCTAAAGAGGCAGTTGAGAAGCATTACAGCAAGCCTGGAGTTACGGCTGTTGAAGTCTTACCAATCTTCCCCGATTTTGCTTTATGGAAATATCCTTGCGCTCAAGTTATTTTCGACTCGGATCCTGCACCAGTTGGCAAGCAAGTGCCAGCGCAGATTGAAGAGATGTCTCAAGCTATGATCAGGTGAGTTCTGCATGATTTTCTCGATAGTGTTCAAGCCAATATAAACTCAGTGTGCTTCACTGAGAAACAACCAATTTTGGTTACGATTAATTAATGATCTTGGAATATTTGTTAGTTGTTGGTCAGCTATTTAAATTTTTTGTATTTGTAGAGGTGTTATGGATGAAAGTGGTGAACAGTTTGTTGCCTACTTCTTACCCACAGAAGACACTCTAAAGAAGAGGAGGGAAGATTTCGTTAATCAAGTACCTTATCAAGATGATGAAGAATATGAATATAAAATGGCAAGAGAATACAATTGGAATGTAAAGAGTAAAGCTAGTAAAGGTAACGATTTGAATAATTCACTTCCAGGTCTGGTTTTAAATTCAATTTTTTGCAGGATACGAAGAAAATTACTTTTTGGTGATAAGACCGGACGGGGTATACTATAATGAACTCGAAACAAGAGTTAGATTGAATAAGAGAAGACAAAAAGTTGGACAGCCCCCAAGTAATACAAGATTAGTAGTTAAGCATCGACCAATGGATGCTACGGAATACAAAATGCAGAGATATAGAGAAAAACAATTAGAACCTCCAGGTATATCAAGAATAAAAAAAATTTGTTACTTTTATGTTATATTTTCAATTATTTCATAGGTGAGGAAGAGGAAGAAGAGGTTGAAGAAGAGCCCCAGAATGACACCCAAAAAGATGATAATAAGGAGGATAATGAAGAAACTCAAGAAAACGGGGAGACTAATGAGAATGAAAGTGAGCTCATCCAACATAAGAATCAGTAACCAGAATGTGTAGAGACACATTGAAAAGTGAATCTAGAGGAAGAACGTCATTGAACAAATTGAAGCCACTATTTTGTTTGCAGCTTTAGGTATGTGCGTCAAACTTTTGTATTTTATTCTGTAATGTATTGTCTTACAGGATAAATCATTCCTTCAGTCATAGAGTACCGAAAAATTTAGTTATAAGACTTCAAATTCCCAAAAATGATTTCAAACAGTAAAACTCAAACTTGTCGAGCCTGTATAAGGAATGGAGGTGCTCAATTTGAGCAAGATTTGTATAATAATAATGATATTAATATTAATAAGTATAAAAAGAGTTTGAAAAATAAATTGAAAAAAAAAGAATTTTTCATTTACTACCTCTTTTGAACAGTTGACGCATTCTGACTATTGAAGAAATAACTTTGTGCCATAATGGGCATATCATTAGAAAGAGGATAAACCATAGAACTTTTCAAATGAAAACGAAGCCCTTTGCCGCTAAAAAATAAAAAAGTTTTGAGTTTTACTGTTTGAAATTATTTTTGGGAATTTGAAGTCTTATAACTAAATTTTTCGGTACTCTATGACTGAAGGAATGATTTATCCTGTAAGGCAATACATTACAGAATAGAATAGAAAAAATTTGACGCACATACAGCTGCAAACAAAATAGTCGTAGGGGTTTTTGTAGAAATTTTGAGAAAATCGAACTAAAACCGAAAAAAAATTCTATCTCAAAAACTACAACACTTATGACAAAAGTTCAATTGAATAAAATGTTACAATTATTCCTACCAATACACAGAAAATTTTTGTCGGTTCCTCTACCGAACACCCTGTATTTGAACTCAATGATAATATATAATTTATTTCTGAAAACGGAATTTGATTCATAAAACGAACTCTAACAAATGATGAATCGAATAGAAATCTGTCTTGAATGAAACCGGATATTTCCGAGAACCTATCTTCTTGTGATACATAAAACATAAAACTGCCACCCCGTGAGATATTTATAAACGAGGGTGGGTGTTACAGTTTGGTCACTTTAGGATCTTGAAATAGAAATCCTGACTATTTGATCCTTTTAGCACTTTGAATGAGATTATCATGAGGAATTCTGGAAAATTTTCTTTAAATGAATGAAGTTCAAGAATTCCGATTAATTATTGCATCTGCAATAATGCATTGAGTCCTGTGAGCGGAGCTAGGACGAAACTTAAACCTCATCGAAACACGTTATAGAATCAATAAGGATAGTCATCAATTCGTGAATTTGTTAAAAATGAGTGATCTGGATGGAGGTCAATATTAAACGCATGGATTAGGCCTGCTGGGGAAACCATGTAAAAAAAACGCGCCGAGCATTCTACCTCGTAGGTGGTGTGGAAACGAATGCCTTCAAAGATTCTGCAATGTTAGAACTTTCGTATTGATTTATTGATTTTTTAGAATAATTTTCAAAATATCAGAAAGGTAAAGTGTTGAAGGAATCAGAAGACCAGGGTTGTATTTCGAAAAAGCATTCCTATCCCTAAAGTGATTAAAACTGATAACAGCAATCCTGTTGGTTGTTATATTTGGGGCTCGTTTTTATTTGACCTTATTGAAAATCGATCTTGTTTTGTTTCAATATCCAGTGGTGTTTCCAAAGCAAATGCATCGAAGCTGGCCAACGTCCGAAAGCGGTTAATGGAGGGTGGAGCGATTGGAGTTCCCCTACAACCTGCTCAAGAACTTGCGGTGGTGGTGTCACCATGTGCGAAAGACAGTGCAACAATCCACCTCCCGCAAATGGGGGCCGTTTCTGTGTTGGTGATCGGCAGAAGTTTTGGATTTGCAATACGGAAGTATGACAAAATTTAATTCATAATTAGTTTCTTGCTGATTAATCATTCCATACAGTATACACTATACTCTGTTCAAATGTAAGAAGGAGAAATAACAACATGTTTTGCGCAGCGGTAGTTCGTATAGTTACTTTCCGTCCAGAGTCGAATCGAGGTGTAAAAAGCACCCTCTTCGTGATTGGACAGAAGAGCGGCTTTCCACCAATCAAGGGTGTTATTACTTAAAGAAAAATAAAAGATGTTAATTAAAATTTTGAAGTTCCTTCTTCCGACGGAAGAAAGTGTGGGATCGGCCCAACGCACTTGGGTCAGGTCTTGGTGTTTAAAATTATTTTCTAGGGAGAGGGATGGTAAATGAAACCTTTTAGATTAAATTTAAGACGTATATTAAATTCAAATCAAACCCAAACAAATTTACACTGGTTAGTTATATGTGAATTCCAAATCATATAAAAATGAATTCAAATTATCAACAAAAATGAAAAGGGTTTGTCAAAATGACCCCAGAAATAATGATCATGAACAATCTCGAAAGAATTTACAGTATAAGGTGAATTTTCTATACCCAAATGATATGACGGAAAATAGTCCTTCTTAAACTTTAATTTTACAAGGGGAAACTCAACAATAGTTTCCTCGTGATCTTTCGTTTGAACCTGAGTTTTCTCAACAGAAAACTCCACTTAAACCTTCGACTACTTAAGGGTGATTACAAAAATAATAATACGCTTTAAGAGGATACAAAAAATTATGAAACTATGACTTATAGAAGATTTCAGGACTCTGGACTATAAATATATTTTGGGCGGGCATGCGGCTTTTCTACCAATCCTCAAAAATAGCTAAGCATAAACAATTTATCTGACCTTTTTCCGGTACCAATAATCCCAAGAACGATGAACCTAGGAGGATGTTCTACGACGATGCTTCTTTCCTGAAACAGACAGATTATGTGCGAAACACAACACCCACACGTTTTCGCCAAAATGACTTTCACTCCCGAATATACCGACGATACGCGATCTAAATAATTCCAAATAATTTAGAAACTTTACTGACTTCGACTTAACACTTCTTATATATGTCCCAGCTTGAGACTGACTTATCAAAACTTTTTAAAGGAACCAAAAATTCAACGAGTTATCCAATCGCCGTCTTCCGAATAACTACGAAACTAAATTAATCCTTAAGCCTTCCTTAAAACCATATCAAACAATCAAACACATATTAAATGAGTCAACTCAGAATCTTCCCGTTTAAGACTTCTGCAGTTACTCCTCGACTTCAAAAATCAACATTAATTATTTTCGTTTCCACTTTGAAACCGTACTTCTTAACACTCAAGTACCTAAACTGAAACCGTACTACCCTAGTACCCGA
Source organism: Adalia bipunctata (assembly GCA_910592335.1). Classification (NCBI taxonomy): domain Eukaryota; kingdom Metazoa; phylum Arthropoda; class Insecta; order Coleoptera; family Coccinellidae; genus Adalia; species Adalia bipunctata. The sequence goes on along the minus strand of OU342955.1, from coordinate 5,454,582 downwards.
ACCATATTCGCGAGCCCTGGCAACCTATCCCGTTAAGGTTTAACCAGCAACTGCCGTTTTCGTCTCCCGAATAACTGAACTCACTTTCGTCCGAAACTTCCCCGGCTACCTTATTCTTTGTTCCTTTTAGAAACCAATTAAATTAAAGGTTTTTCTTTCGTCAGTACTTCAAAACCAATCAAACCAAAACTTCTTCCATCTTTGTTTTTATGAACCAATCAAATTAAAGATTTTTTTCTGCTTCCCACCTTGGGAAATGTCAAATGCTACGTGACAATTCTCAACAATGCCTGCGTTGAATTTTATCTCTGTCATCGTGTGCAGTAATTGCAACCAAATTCGTGGGACAATTATAATTTATCATTTAGTTCTCTAAATAAACTTAAACTGAAAATCAACAATTTCGGTCGTTAACGTCTCGACAGAGATCCTGTGTGGGTTTGATAAACGATCCAATAATTTTTCTAACACAAGGCTATTAAATTTCAGAAGTTTAAATCGATCAATTAAATTATTGCGCGTTCTCTTGGGAGATTTCCCGAATAAAATGAAGGGTGTTGAAAATACCGGTGAATTATTACGGAAAAGAAAATGTACAAGTCCTAATTTTAAAAGGATATTCATTTTATTACTTCCAAGTTATCTCTCCTATTACAGAGGAGATTTCACACAAGCAGTTTCTGATGTCTTGAACGGACTATAGATTGTTATTACCTAAATTTGCAATATACAGGGTGTTAGGTGAACATGCGGCAAAAATTCAAGAGGTTATTCCTTGGACTATTTCAAGGAAATTTTATCCTTTGTTTACCTAACACCCTGCATAGGAGTTTTTCCACGAGAGTTTTATTTTTCCTGTTAATTTTCAAAATAACAGAATAAAGCAATATTTCATCTTGAACCCCAGACTTTAAAAACTGTAACATCATTTCAGCCGTGTCCATCCGGAGAACCAACTTTTCGTGACGTCCAATGTGCAGAAGGAAACACGAAATCATCGGAAGGGCCATGGAGAGCTTATTTCAACGATGGTATTTTTTTCGTTAGTTCATCTGGCGAAAAAGCTGTAATATAATTAAGATGACTTCTTTTCCAGATGAACCATGTGTTTTATTTTGCATGAACGATGAAGGGATTATAAGGAAAATACATCCTCGTGCCAAGGATGGTACACCTTGCAAACCGGGCACCAAATACACTTGTATAACTGGAAAGTGTACGGTAATGTCTGCATCGTATAAAGTTTTTTCTTCGCTTTCTTTTATGTTATCGATACGTGAACTGTATTGTGCGGCAACTAGTTCTACCACATTTGAAGGGGCTTTTAAAAAACTTCGAAAACAGATATTGAAAAGATTCTTTTTTATTTTGAAAGCCTATACAGGGTCTTTCACGAGGAACCTCACCCATATTTATACGGGAAACTACTGAACGTATTTTCATGAAATTCAGCACTTATAAGTATTTCACGATGCTGATGAAATCTAAAATATTTTCAAGGCATGAGCACCTCCGGTTTTTCCGGAAATGACGTCAACTTCCGTTTTTCAAATTAAAACACCATTTTTTTATTGCAGAAATAGATTCCTTAGAAAATTTCAAGTTATTTTGATGTAACATTTTTCAGTTTCGGTTGGAAAATTCTCTCTGAGCGGGAAAATTCGAAAAAAAAATCGAAAATAGAGCTCCGCTGAAACAAGAATAACTTCGAGGTTATTGGATGGAAAATTTTCATTTTTGAATGGGTGTGATGCATACACTCACTGACTCACATTATTCTTTAACGTAGATTTAATATCTGCCATAAAAAAATGGGGTTCTAATTTGAAAAAATTGATTTTTCACGATTTTGTCATCCCTAAATTTGAAAGCGATTTTTTCACCCCCTGTATCATGAATCGCGATTTCAATTTTTAAAGTGGATACATCAATCTTACATCTTGAAAAATCCCAAAAATGAAAATTTTCCATCCAAAGTTATTCTTGTTTCAGCGGAGCTCTATTTTCGATTTTTTTTTCGAATTTTCCCGCTCAGAGAGAATTTTCCAACCAAAACTGAAAAATGTTACATCAAAATAACTTGAAATTTTCTAAGGAATCTATTTCTGCAATAAAAAAATGGTGTTCTAATTCGAAAAACGGAAGTTGACGTCATTTCCGGAAAAACCGGAGGTGCTCATGCCTTGAAAATATTTTACATTTCATCAGCATCGTGAAATACTGATAAGTGCTGAATTTCATGAAAATACGTTCAGTAGTTTCCCGTATAAACATGGGTGAGGTTCCTCGTGAAAGACCCTGTATAATAAAGTTTATTTCCATTTATATCTGAAAGGTTTTCCATTGCTCTCTTTTCAGCAAAGCGGTTTCAATTTGGATGATTTCTTTCTTGATTGTCTCTTTCAAGTCATCAAGGGGCCTAGGGCGATGTTTGAAGCCCTCATTCTGGAGGTCCTCATTCTTGACTTGAAAGTACCGTTATTGGGGACGGTGATATTCATTGGACCCTTTTCATATGTAAACCAATCTTTTCAAGATTATGAATCAGTCTCGAACAACTTTATTTTTGCGAAATATAATCATCACCTTTTCCAGGCATTGAATTTTGCATTAATTGTCATAGACTATATTTTGTATAAATTAACAGAGAGTTGGATGCGACTTCGTGATTGGTTCGGATGCTGTAGAAGATATTTGTGGCATTTGCAATGGTGATGGAACAGAATGTGAAATAATAGAAAACTTTTACAATCACACTGGTCAAGGTATAAAAAATGACTTTCGTATCATTTTCATATTTTTTCATATAATCGCGACTGCAAAAATGAAGAATCCGAACTATTTCTTCGTAGATTATGAAGAAGTCGCAATCATTCCTGCAGAAAGTAGGAACATCGTGTTCGAGGAGTTAGGTATGTCTCCGAATATCATAGCCTTGAAGGACTCGAAAAGCAACAAGTTTCTCTTGAACGGAGATCAGTAAGTGTCGTCTCTTCTTCTTATCATGCCATCAGCCCAAATTACTGTACTGACATTATGAAATTATACAGGGTGATGTACATGTATAGTTGCGAAAAAATTTGGGGGTGATTCCTTGTCAAAAAATAGGGTGGATCTTTCTTATAAACTTGTCTTTTTTGTGGCCCCCTGCTTAGTCACAACCCCCTGAGATGGCATGCAGAAAGCAGGTTCAAATTTCTTTCTTATAATCCAAAAAACTCAATGCGAAAAGGCACTAAGAAAATTTTGGAATAGAAAAAGCCACACCTAAACCTTGGTTCGCAAGAAACTAGTTTCCATATTCATATTTTGCGATAAAATGAACAAGAAATATAATTTTTGATAGCTTGAATTATTTTCGACCCTTAAATTCAAGATTATCTTCATAACATGACCTCAAGAAACAACCTTTAAGGGGACCTGGTACACGTCCGAGCACCCCTTCAAAAATTGAGCTTTTTATTTCCATGATATCTCAGAACGTATGCGGCGTAGAACAACAATTTCTTTTCTTAATTGAAGCTTCAACATTTCTCTAGAATGTCTATTACTCGCTTTTCTGTTTTTCTTCGTATATTAGGAAAAAAACCTGATGAGCTGTAATTTCATGAAATTCTGGACAAACGATTTTATTTCCATGATACCTATGTCAATTTTCGGGATGAATGTATGAAATTTTCAGGATACATGCGGAATAATATTCTGCAGAATGTGTATTATTCGCTTTTCCGTTTTTCTGCGTACCTATATAAGGAAAAAATATTGAGTTGAAAATATGACCAATAAAGTTCCTATTTTATAATTCATTTAAAAATTGAGGGGGTAATAAACAAAAAAACTGATCGATACACATTCTGGAGAATATTATTCCGCATGTATTCTGAAAATTTCATACATTTATCCCGAAAATTGACGGAGATATCATGGAAATAAAATCGTTTGTCCAGAATTTCATGAAATTACAGCTCACCAGGTTTTTTCCTAATATACGAAGAAAAACAGAAAAGCGAGTAATACACATTCTAGAGAAATAATAAGCTTTAATTTAAAAAAAAATTGTTGGTCTACGCCGCATAAGAACCGAGATATCATGGAAATAAAAAGCCCAATTTTTGAAGGAAGTCTTTTTTGAACACCCCGTATAAATAGATGTAAAAAAGCTTTTATTAGTTTTTGTTTGCATAAAATATTCCAACTCTAATTTTTTTTATTTTTCTTCGCTGTATATGTTGTAATGCGAAAATTTTCAGTAAAGAGTCGCCTGATATTACGATAGTCGTAGATGGAAGTGAAGCCTTATATAGACATCCAGAGCCTGACAAGGAATTGTTGGTCATAAAAGGACCACTAGCAACGAACAAAGTCCTATATGTGAGAATTCTTTCGATTTTCTTAGAAATTCTTTGTATGTTTTTACCATTTCTGATATCATTTCTTCATAAAGAGAGCTACAATAAGAGCGCAAGATTCCAGTGTTCAATAAAACATGGTTTTCTGTAGCAAAGTATTGAAATATTTAATTCAAACAATGAAAGAGGAATAGGTGAATCTTGCAAGGTAGCTGTAACGTACAAAGTTTTCATTCAATAACTAGTAGGTACCCTTGTCAGCACATTCGATGCATATTTCCCAGCATATTTCATATCCAATCAAAAATAAAATTCCAGGTGTGTTTCTTCAAACCATTCACTGTCGGTTATAAATACCGATACGCTAGAATGATAGCGGATACCAGAAGGATCGGCATGTATCATTGGGAGATTATGGAGTACGAAAAGTGCTCGGCAAATTGCGAGGGTGGAATCCAAGAACCCATCGTAGGCTGTGTTGAGGAGAAACAAGGAAAAGTCAGTGCGCGGTACTGCAAACATATCAAGAGAATCACAGCTGATGCGAGAAAATGCAACGAGCATCCTTGTCGCACAAGGTAGAAAAAGTTTTTAAAAAATTATGGAAAATATGCAGAATTTACATTTCTTGTGGGCGGTTCAGTTTTTATGGTAGAAGGGGTTGATGATGGTATAAAAACATATTTTTGACGTTGGCAACTCGAATGGAGCTTTTCCAAACAATCTAAAGCAAGTTTTCATTAATTTCCAGCATTTTCTATCATAACTTGATCAGAAAAATATTAAAATGGCAAAAAATAATTTTGTAGTCAATGTCTAGTTCTTTGATTTTTTCCACCTCGATGACTTTGAAGGCTAATTCTAGCAAAAGTAGAGTGTTAAGTACCATTTTTTTATCAATGATTCCAAAAGCTGACTGTTGAGCGCAGTTTTTAAGTATACTAAGAAACCGTGAATTAGCCTTTTTACATTTTTTATTTTGATTCGAAAATTTAGATCATAATACAATTCATGTAACTTTTTCACTTGAGACCAACATTTCCATAATTTTATCAAAGTTACGAATCTGGTTATTTTATGTATAAAAGTACAATTCATGGAGATCAAGTTACAAAAGAATTTCACAGAGAAGTCTTGTACTTTTTTTAATATCTTTTTTAAGATGGTCAAGTCGAAAATTCCCGAAGTTCATAAAAAAATTCATAACTCGAAAACCGTGAAAAATCGCATAAGATACATGGGGGTAATTCGAATAGCCCATGACACGAGGGACCTGTATTTTTCTTTTTGACGTCAATCTCTTGGCTACCCTATATGTGAAAGATATTTTATTATAACGGAATGACATTCCGATAAATTTGCCAAGGATTTTTTTTTCATTATACCAGGTGGCGAATTGGAAAATGGGGCAAATGTCATGCATGCGCCTTCCAATCTGGCGTGAGAATGAGACGCGTTGAATGCGTAAAAGAATCACCACATCCTGGGGGAGAGGAAAACTTGGTGGATGACAAGGAATGCAGCGGGCCCAGACCAGCATCAAGGGAACTATGCAACGCAGTCAAAGTGTGTAGATGTCGCAGAAAGACAACATTAGGAATTCCAAACCGACAACTCAGAGATGTATGGAAACAGATCCGAAGAGTGAGATCTGTGGGTTAAATTAAAATGTATACAGGGTGTTTCAAAACAAGTGCGAAAAATTTAAGAAGGTGATTCCTTGTTCAAAATAAAGGGTAGATTGTTAATAAATGTTGGGTCAAAAGTCAAACGTTAGGGAGATATCGCGATTCAAAAAAAGCGGAAAAATGGAATTTAAAAAAAAACTCACGCGACGACTTGGACAGAATTAAATTCGGATAGCCTAGTTTGGTTAGAAACTTTTTTTCTCTTGAATTTTTCTCGTAAAATGTATCGTTTTCAAATAAAAAAATAAAATGTCATTACGTATCGGGAAATAAACGTATAAACGCGTAATGATTTACATTTTATATTTTTATTTCGAAACGGTACATTCTACGAAAAAAATACAAGAGGTAAAAAGTTCCTAACCAAATCAGGTTATACGAATTTAATTCTATCCAAGTCATTGCGTGAGTTTTTTTTTTTATTTAGTCCACAAATATGATGAGGGTAGTCTACTTCAACCCCTTCCACTCATTCTAAAAATATGAGAAAATAACAAGAAAGTGTGTTTTCATAATAGTGATACTTTAATAAATATCATCATTCTATCGCTTTTCGGTTTCAAGATACAAAATAAAAACATAATTTTTCCGACATCTCTGAACTGCGATGTCTCTCTAACGTTTGACTTTTTACCCAATATAACAAACTATCCTTTATCTTGTACAAGAAATCATCCCCTTAAATTTTTCGGACTTGTTTCCAAACAACCTGTCTATACAGTGTGTTTCACTTCTTCTCAAAATATATATTTCCTCATTTCAGAACAAAAAAGGACAACGAAGACAGAATGATATCGATTCTTTACACGAAATGGAAGCTAAAATTCTCAATTGTGAAATCATTCCTGAGGATATTGAAACTTTAACAGAAAATGTAGAGATTGCTTCGAAACTGTCTCAACCTGAGGCAAGCAGAAAATCGTCATCCCCTGAAATTTCTGATAATTTAGAGAAGATACCACACTGTAAAGATGAAAAAATATCTGACAAGCAGCCTTTTGATGCAAAACAAGAAAAACCGTGTACCAAAAATCAGCCACATCTGAAAGTGAAGCCTGGTAAAGAAAGCGAAATGTCAATCAAAACTCCAACTTGTGACTTCACATTATTCGAATCTGAAGATTCAAATGGAAAAGTGGTCAAAGTGAATGTGGGTGATTTGAATATAGACAGAAAGAATAGTGCGGACACGAAAATAATCGAAGTTCCATTCAAGGAGACATCCTTAACCATAAATGCATCTGATTTAGCTTTCGAATTATTGGGCGATGAGTTTGGAGATGAACTACTCATTGATAAGGCCAATAGATTATCTGGTAAAGATGCCAAAAAGGAAACCAGTAAAATAAGACAGAGATTAAGCCGGATTCCAGATGAACCATAGTTTTGAGCATTTGAAGAAATTGAAATATTGTACTACTCTTTCTATTAAATGATTATTGGTTTATTTAATTTTATTGATATAGTGAGAAGTGAGAGGCTACTGGCATTCCTTGGATGATGGCAGCTGGTCAAAAGACCCTTCTGAACAGAGAGCAAGATTCATTTTCGTGATATGCTTTATTCTGATGAGTTCTAACCTCTGTTGAAAAATGACACCAAATCTGGATATTTAAAAAAGAACTACGATCTTCGAATAAAAAAAATTCAAATCATTTGTTTCATTCCATATGTACTAGAACAATTCCTTCAATTTGAGTCGATGTTCTCTTAAAAATAATGAATCTCATGAACTTTGAATTTCCCGACAAACTTATAGATAAACCAAATTGGCAACGTGGAATTGGCGGCATAATTTTTAATTCCTGAGAAAATTAACTGTGACAGATAGTCTGTGAGTTGAGTACAGTGCCCTCTCTATAATAAAGACGGCTGTGGTGGATACCAAATGCACAAAATTCTATGTTTGGAATTCTATGTTTGTAAGTCACGATTCGTAATTTAGGTTAAGTTTGCATAAACAATTTGACAGCTTACTTGCACCATCCTCATCTAGCACTATGAAGCATCAAGAAAGTAGTTTGATTTAAATAGAAGTTGATATCTTGTATAGACATATTTCTTAGTGATTGGATAAAATTGGTGAGCGACTATGCCTCCTACAATACAAACTGGAGCGACCCCCCCTTCGGCCCCTGCTCCAGCTGTTTCGAAACCAGTGGAAAAAAGGTATATATTCATTAATTATATTGTTGTTGTATATATTTACCAAAAATGTTGCAGGTCAGACTTACTATGCAGAGTTAAATACTGCAATACCTTGCCTGATATTCCATTCGATTTGAAATTTCTTGCATACCCATTTGACGCAACCAGGTAAGTTATATAGACTTTACCTCAGGCGTACTCTTAAATTTCGGCAATTTTCAGGTTTATCCAATATAATCCAACCTCTTTAGAAAGAAATTATCGATATGAAGTATTAACTGAACATGACATGGGTGTTGGTATTGATCTTATCAACAAAGATATTTATGCTATTGAACCAGGAGCAGTTTTGGGTATGTTAAACTATATTTCATTCATGGACGAATTTATGAGGATCTTTTTCATTTTTCCAGATCCTGCTGATGAAAAATTATTGGAGGAAGACATTCTCACTCCACAAGATTCGAAACGTTCCAGACATCATGCACGCTCAGTGTCTTGGTTGCGCAGAACAGAATATATTTCCACAGAACAAACCAGGTTTCAGCCTCAAACTATGGATAAGGTGGAAGCCAAGGTTGGATATAGTATAAAGAAGAATTTGAAAAATGAAACGTTATACATGGACCGTGATTCACAAATCAAAGCCATTGAAAAAACATTTGATGACTCTAAAGAGGCAGTTGAGAAGCATTACAGCAAGCCTGGAGTTACGGCTGTTGAAGTCTTACCAATCTTCCCCGATTTTGCTTTATGGAAATATCCTTGCGCTCAAGTTATTTTCGACTCGGATCCTGCACCAGTTGGCAAGCAAGTGCCAGCGCAGATTGAAGAGATGTCTCAAGCTATGATCAGGTGAGTTCTGCATGATTTTCTCGATAGTATTCAAGCCAATATAAACACAGTGTGTTTCACTGAGAAACGACCAATTTTGGTTACGATTAATTAATGATCTTAGAATATTTGTTGGTTGTTGGTCAGCTATTTCAATTTTTTGTATTTGTAGAGGTGTTATGGATGAAAGTGGTGAACAGTTTGTTGCCTACTTCTTACCCACAGAAGACACTCTAAAGAAGAGGAGGGAAGATTTCGTTAATCAAGTACCTTATCAAGATGATGAAGAATATGAATATAAAATGGCAAGAGAATACAATTGGAATGTAAAGAGTAAAGCTAGTAAAGGTAACGATTTGAATAATTCACTTCCAGGTCTGGTTTTATAATTCAATTTTTTGCAGGATACGAAGAAAATTACTTTTTGGTGATAAGACCTGACGGGGTATACTATAATGAACTCGAAACAAGAGTTAGATTGAATAAGAGAAGACAAAAAGTTGGACAACCCCCAAGTAATACAAGATTAGTAGTTAAGCATCGACCAATGGATGCTACGGAATACAAAATGCAGAGATATAGGGAAAAACAATTAGAACCTCCAGGTATATCAAGAATAAAAAAAATTTCTTACTTTTATGTTATATTTTAAATTATTTCATAGGTGAGGAAGAGGAAGAAGAGGTTGAAGAAGAGCCCCAGAATGACACCCAAAAAGATGACAATAAGGAGGATAATGAAGAAACTCAAGAAAACGGGGAGACTAATGAGAATGAAAGTGAGTTCATCCAACATTTCTTATAATTATAACTGTGTTCTTATTTAGCTATGATTGAGAAAATGATCACTGTTACAAATTCAATAAATAACAATTATTTTCAACATTTCAGAAGGGGATGAAGAACGCAACTCAAGAGCGTCCTCCAGATCGTCGCAAAGATCCAGATCTCGTTCAAAATCTAAATCTCGATCAAGATCTGGATCCCCAGCAAAGTCCCGTTCCAGATCAAAATCCAAATCAGCATCTCCGGTTAGGTCAAAATCAAAGTCTGCTTCCAGATCTCGGTCGAGGTCAAAGTCTGCGTCAGGTTCAGAATCCGGTTCTAGGTCCGGCTCAGAATCAAGATCCTCAAGGTCGCGATCAAGGTCTAAATCCAAGTCACGGTCAAAATCTAGGAGTCGATCGAAATCGAGGAGCAGATCAAAATCTGGATCGAGGTCGAGGTCGCAGTCCGGATCGCCTGCTAGATCGAGATCGAGATCTGCATCAGGTTCTGAATCTGAGAGTGGAAAATCCGACAGCGGCAAGTCTGATAGTGAGTGAATTATGTGGGTACTGGACGTCCAAGTCTCCGCAACTAGGGAAATATTACTGTGAGTTCAGTTCATTTAGTAATATCGATTATCTGTTACTGTGAACGAAATATTATCATTTGTAAATTCTTTTATGTTGAGCTGCATTCAATAAAGAGAAAATGAAGACTTTTCTGAACTTGAAAGAACCTATGTTTTGATTTAGTTGACCAAATAAAATGACTTTTCATTACTCATATACGTATTCGGCTGGATTATTGTAAGCTGGAATCCATGTAGATGTTTACTTGATTATTCGGAATAGAATCGGGCATTCCAACGACCTGTCAAATATTTTTTGAGGTTAGTGCTGGTGGTCAAACCATGGAGATTAAGCATTATTCATGCAGATGTGAAACGTTTATTTACTTGAAAAATTGTTTCATATTTTTCCCGAATCAATATACTTCACCGCCTTTTCAACCCAAAAAAAAATGTTTAACCATAAATGGATGGAAAAAAACTAATTTTCAATGTAATGTCGTTAATACACGATTTTTTTTATATACAAACTGAAAAACCACCTCAAACTACCTCGGTATCGGGCAAGATTTTTGTGAAAAATCCAAAAATGTGTGATTAGCATGTAGAATTCCATACATACATAATATCAAAATCCAATCATTCGGATTTTTAGATTTTAATCAAAAATTTTGCGTTTCCTGAAAAAAAGAGGCAATAAAGTTTATCAGGAATCAAAGGTGGAATAAATAACACACACTCCTGATTAGAAATAGATTTTTATTACACAGCTTATACAAAATAATAAATACACATATTCTTAATACTCGTTAATAGATTGAAACAGTCTCTAATTCAAAGTTAGATAGTCATTTTCCCAAAAATTTGAGATAGGAAATAACTTGGTATGATGATATCTACGTTATTTTCAGTTTTTTTGGTTCTCTTGTGTCGTTCTGACTAGAATCTGTGATGGCTTGATTTTTATCGACTGAAAAAGAGTTCACCATGAAAATAATCGAAATTAAAATAAAGCCTATATGTTTTCGAATAAGCATAAAAGAACAAAATAATGGAATGGAAAAATCTTTAAATCAAATAAAAAACCAACAGGTTGTAGACTTTCTCAAAGCTTTTTATTATATCGTACTCAAGGCGCTGGCATCGGTTTAAATATAATATAAACATATAAAACACATTTAGTTGCATTTGGGTTATCTAGGTAAATTTTTCAGTGTATGCTTGAATATTACTTACCTCGAAAAATATTCGACTTCAGCTTCTGGAATGGTATTTCAATTAAGACCGTTAGTGCTATTGAAGCAACTATAATAGCTATAGTTTCTGTCACTTGGAACTAGAATAGAGGCAAATATGAAACAACGATAATTCATTCTATCATTTTTTACTCACCATTTCGGATATTGAAAACTCATCTGCATGTTTCGTTTTACCTACGTTGAAGAAAAATAGAGGAAATTGAACCAGGTACACGGCATATGCAATTTTGGTGAAGTATCTGAATTTATCCCATGCCAACATAGCTCCAAAGAATCCTGTAACAAAAATGATAATTACAAACAAGGGCTAGAGTCACATGACCAATTTTAATGCAAGAAAGTTCTTAGTTCAGTTATACAAATCATAAGCAATGATAAAAAATGTTCCTAATTGAATATCAATTGCAACAAAAATATTTCCTGGTCACGGCACCACTGCAACATTCCAGGAAGAACATTTACTGAAATGTTACACTATAATCTAATGATCTTTGATTTGCGCACTTTTTTATCCTAAGCACATAAATGGGTGCTTACCTCCATATCCCTTTTCAGTGGCATATATTGTCCACGCTACCGCACTGCCGAATGTAATAGGTGAAAGTGCACCATACAAGGCAGCATCAATTTTATTGTACACATATCCAGGCTGTGACATATGCACTGGTCCTAGCCATGTTCCGAATCCCAAAGTCATAAAGAAAGTCCAATAAATTCCTAGTTGTTTCTGAAATCATTTATTAAAAGCATAAAATTCAAATTGAAAATATACAAGTTTATACCTTCGATAAATAGATTTCTGATTTATCCCTCAATAAATAGGCTAAAAATACACCCATGAAATAAATTGTCGCTCTGTGTGTTGGCAGAATATACGAAAAGTTTGCTGTATCGAACATCCTGCTGATTCTGTAAAGAAACCAATGGAATTTGAGTTACCAAATAATTATTCGAAGCCTATTTTACAGACGGTATGTTTGAGCCCTTGTTAATATTATCAGTGTCCAACCACATATGTTATCTCGATACCTACGTTATTCCAAAGTGTACAACATGACTCAAATTGTTATTCCAAGTAACAAAAAATCTGAGTAGAGTTGAAGCAACAGTTATCAACCCAATAAGTAGCAATCCGATCTTTCTGGAAGACCAAAGTACGTAAACGATCAATGGTGTTGACAAGAACAGTTGCATATCTATTCCAACTTGATGAGTATGGGTAAGACACTGTAAAATAATTGATATTATTCAATACTTTTTTTTATAGTCAACTTTGCTTTACCATATCTTGGAAGGGAAAGTAATTATGAATGTATAGCATGTTGCGCCACATATATTTCTTGCATAAGTGAGAATGATGATCTACCACCAGTGGCCACAAGGGACCTCCACCAAGATGCGGTAATATGTAAGTACAGAATAGTATCACTGCAATTATATTTGGAGATATTCTGCAAAGAAAATCTATTACATATAATTTGAGGTAGTCGCAGCTTTTTGTGGATTTATCTATGTAAAATATGGATCTGTATATTTTATGTGTAGTTGACAAAATTTTAGTATATACTGCTATTTTCGCGTTAATACAAATTTATTGCTACTCACCTGAATATTCTCGATATTATTTTGTCGCCAAATTTCATGGTTTTACTTCTATCTAATTCTTTCAGTAATGCATTCGCGGTAAGAAAACCACTGATCAACATAAAACCATCTGTATATATTATAGCAGTTCTTCCAATTACAGACCACTTCATGCCCAAGTGCTTAAAAAATCCGTAATCAAAAATTTTGAGTGATCCTGTATCATCGACAACACTAAATTTGGCACTTACTTCAGACATGGTTGATCTGTTGATATATGGATTGTAGAATAGAGCCATAGTTTTGTGAGAAATAACCAAGGCCAGAGCACCTAATGCTCTCACCCCGTGAACAGTTTTATACTCGTCTTTAGACTCCTTAACACAAGACAAATTATTCCAATTATCGAATAGGTTGAAACAATCCACTAAACGTAAAAATGAATCTGGAATCAATCATACCATATTAATTGAAAAGTTACGACTTTTGCTATTTACTGTGCGAGATGTTTTGCTTTTTGCACTATTGTGCGAAAAATACTACTTCAATACTGTATGAACCTGATTCAAAGCTAATATTTTTTCTTGTAATAATATTAGTGAAGGTGCCTATGAAGATGATAACTCTTCTTTTGATCAAACCAAATCTTGATACTGGTAAGGTGTTGTTACTTGAGACAGCATGATAATTTGGAACTAATTTAGTTCAGATATTCTTTTACTAACTGCAGGTATCAGAATTTTTCGTTCTGAGAACGGGGTAGGCAAAACTCGTTGCCACTGCATCGGCCATTCATGTGAGCTTCGGTCTAATTATTCTCCCCATCCAAATACTTCGATTATTTTCGAGTGATCCTATACTTTATAGCATCAGGCAAAAATGTGTCATACTTACTTTTCTCATGTACATTCAGTTGATACATTCCCCTTAATGTTGCTAATGCAGTAAGGAGGAAAATGACGACGAACAGACATCTGAAAAAAATATCTTTTCAAATCCAGGATCTCCCATATAAAAAATTGCCAGCTGCATTTTTCGTTCAATATGAAGTTTTGAAAAAAATAAAAAAATACTTGATCTGATCGATCACATTGATTTACCTCATTACTCCTTTTGAAATTGGCACCTCTTCGTCAAACCAGGTATAAACTATGAAATTTGAAACGGCAATATAGGTTCATGGCGTGTGATACATTTATAGTTTTTCTTGCCACTTCGAAAGGCGTTGCAGAGGATATATCTCATGTGGTATTTGAAATTCCAAAGTTGAAGCTCGGAAAACTTACCTGGTGATGACATCCCCGGTACTGATTTCTGCGGGTGGGGCAATTTGCCTTGGAATTTGGCACATTTCGGGCTTTATTCTGGAGATTATGCCGAACTTCTCTTTCAAAGCATTCTCAAGATCAGAATGAGAACATTTTGCAGGGATACAGAATCCCCATCTTATCATTGAAAATCCGGGTACCCTGTGTTTAACCTTAGGAAAAAAAACAATATTTTGCTTTTATGGGCTAAATTCGACTATGAGTTCCGTAAATATATAAAAATATATTTTGTTTTTCCAATTGGCGGATCATCTACTAAAGTCTATTGTTTACTAGTTACTTTCGTTTACCTGTTCATTTCTAATTTGAAAATAATGTCATCTACAAGCTACTCTCATAACATAAATACATAATATTGGAAAAATAGGTATATTGAGTTGCTCACATCATTGAAGGTTTCTCTTATCGCAAAATGGGAATGAACCAAATTTTTATATTTGTCGTATGGATGTTTCCAGTTTGGTTCCAAATCTATTTCCGCCAAGCAATACTTTGCATGGTCCACACTCAGACATTCATCGAAGTCGCCAAACTGATTTACATTTCCTCGTAAAATGCCTGATGGTAATTTTCCAGTAGCATCGAACACTAAAAAAATAATCTTTTCTTAATATAATTTATGTGTATCTCTTGTCTATTTCATGCAACCATTAAAAAATAATCTTTAACTTACAAAAAAATATATAAGATATTCGAGTAGCACAAAAAGATATAGTCAATTAAGGATTTTAATGATTCCAATTCCACTCTTCTTCCAATTTTTTTACAGAAAAAGTAGGTACTGAAAGAGCTACAATTCCTTACTTACTTTTGATAGAATCAAAATTATTTCTCCTTATTCCTTCAAATAGTTCTTCCACTCCAGATAAACAGTTCTGAGAAATGCTTGAAACATTCTCCATGGAAAAGACCGAGAATTTATTCCATAATTCGTATATGTTATCATCTCCAGTTCTCGATCTAATCTGGAACTGTTCAATAGGATGGACAAGTTCTGTAACAAAATTATTTTATTTTTTTCAGATCGTTCAAATGAAAATATGTGGACAACTTCTTCGAGAGCTATATATATCATTTCGTCACCTTGTGACACCATGTACTTTTATTGATTCATTTTTATTATTTGTTTGTATATTTTTGAAAAACAGAAGGAATCGAAAATGGAATGAAAAAAATAAACAGTCATAGTATATTTATGTCATAAAAGAAATTCAATCCTCATATTGATTTTTGTATGGACAATGATCATGTCATCAATATTAATTATCTAGTTAGTAGAAGTATACCTGTACTGCTCTTAAGTTTTTACATACAATAAGTTCTTCAGTTCTTACAGAAACCTTAATTTTCCAATAAATTGCTCTGCGATGCCAGAAGGTTTCAATATTTCGTGAAATGATTTTCACGAATTCAAAACCAATAATTATTAATTTTTTTTCATTTAATTATTGGGGTATGACGGTTTTTTTTACCTGATTTCCACTGAAAATTTATATCACATGTCGAATTTGTTGCGTTACCAGTCAAAGCACCAGAAAATCCAATAAGTGAAACATAAATAAATAAAACTATAACTTTCGGATACATTTCGAAGTACCGAACTGAAAGCTCCGAATGTTTGTCTCCAGGGTTATACCAAAAGTTATTTCACAATCATTACTGTTCCACAGTTCCAAATCGGCATTGTCTCAATAATCCCGGATAATTTATTTATTGGGATCTAGTGGCCAGGGGTTACTGGGCTATAGGGTCTAGGTGTGCAATTGTTTTGGTGTGAGTTCTAGTACACGTTTATTGGTTTAATGTATTCACTATTTCAGTTTCACTTTACCTTGAAAATGCGTTGCTCAAGAGAATATCAATTACTTCAGAGCAAGTACTTATCGCAACTCCTACTTCATCGAGCCTTTAATTCGCGACAAATTCAATAATGTCTAAGTTAATCATTAGAGTCAATTATATTTTCACTCTTGATCCATTTTCTGGGTAAATCACTTTCTAAAACCTGAACAAAGCAACAATTATTTTAATATAAAAAATCTATCTTATAGGAAGTCGACTTATTTTGAAAGTAGTAGGATTTGTGCGATGCCATGAATGATACTGATATCTAGATATGCTAAAAAAAAATCTGTTGGCGTTCATTTGGAATGCTGGAAATGTGGGGTGAGGTGCACTACGTGGTCTAGCTTCAGGACAAATCCAGAGAGTATTCTGATATTTAAATTGTTTATAATTCTTATTCAATGTATTTATCAACATTTTGCAGCACTTCAGGTGTGTTCAAAGAATCAACAACAACAAACTTATCAGATATGCTCAAGGAAATATCCGGTTGCATGGACTGTTTTATAAGGACCATCCGGTATATTGTAAAACGTGGTTGCTCAACGTGATCTGGTTTTATTCAATTATTGAATAAATGCCAAAGTTATCATTTCGATACAAGTATTGATTAATTAGGTCAACTAATCAATACAATTTTCGCATTCGTAATGAGACCCGAGTTTGGTATTAAACACTCGTTAACACCAAGAAATAAAGCTATCATATATACAGAGTGGGTTAAAAGTAGCGTACAAAATTGATATATTCGTTGTTTATTATTTTGTAGGAAAATTCTTTAAGACGTTAATTTTTATTTGAAATTAAGCGCGTATAATTGAGGAGTTTGTCATGCATTGTTGACCATTACCATTGTTTAAAGAGAAACAATGTCAATTCAATGAATATCTGCAGTAGGTTTATTGAATCTAGTTTATAAAATTTAATTCAATGAAGAAAAACAATATTTGCCGTATCAATGATTCTGATATCTTTCAGGATATCTTGGACTTGATTGTTGTACAATTCAAATAAAGTATTATTATTATTATTATCTCTCGGTTCATTACAATCCATATAATTTGAACCATCTTTGTGAATTCGGAATCACTCTGTATATTGAAATTGATGATCCACAGAAACCACGTAACGTAAAATCAGAAACTTTGTGAGTTAACCTCTTTTGCCTTTGCCATAACCTCACTGTTAAGTGTCAGTGATTTTGTAAACATTGTAGATTCTTATGTTGTGATTATAAAATATCTTATTTAATCGAGATGGAGATGGATCTAGATTTAGACATATCTGATGAAGATTATGTAATAGGAAGAGCTAGAGAAGCCTTAAAAAAATGCATTTATGAAGCAAAAGCATGGATGATCACAGCGAAAACGTTGTATCCTAACAATTTTTCAGTTCAGGTGAATGAAAGTACCTTTGTTTTTATTACAGATTCTTCATATTCATGACTTATTTCAGTTTGAAGCATATCTTATTGAGAAGAGCATAGGCAATGTTAAGGAAGCCGCTAAAAGTTTCAGCGAGATGTATGTAGTTATATGGTTTAAATGTGTGAGTTGCACCAGAGGTGCACACAGGCTACCTTACTCATGCACCCGCGTTTTATTTTCCCGAACAATTGCGTTAGTGTTTGCCTGGGTAGCTCCAGTGCAACTCACACTGTCTAAACAAAAGCAACAATTGTCTTACGTTCAATGTAAAGACAGTTATTCGCTATATATCCTTCTGGGTTCTGAAGAGAGTCTTTAAATATGTTCGCAGAATAGGCAAATTCCAAGAGAAGGAAGAATTATGGAGAGAAATAGAATCGATAACTACTGCCCTGAGGGCAGAAAGTGAAAATTCAAATAGTGAAACCAATTTTCTGTGTGAAATTTTTAAGCACATGTCCTCAGGTACGAAATGAATAATAATAATATACAACAGTGAATTTTGATAATATAAATAATAGGCTTAGATTTAACGATTTTTTTCCAGAGGTTCAACATCATATATTGTTATTAACTGCAAACCACTGTGAAGATACCATGGAACATTGTCGATTAATACTTTTATTACTTCAGAAATTTCCTATTGCCATCTCTAGTTATGGGGTGAGTGGTTGATTTGTGTGTTTAATTCTACTTAGTGAGCCATAAACATAAAGTGTTTCTATCTAGACAAGAAACATATAATCGGTTGATTCAAATACAGTGATTTTCAGTCAAACCTAGTGGACACACTTGTTAGTGCTGAGAAACATTGTGATAACGGTAGTTATCCATTCAATCCATACAGAAAATTATTAATATGTGACCTGTTACCACTACTTGCTAATGAGGGAAATGTTAAACTGGATCTTTCTTCAAAGCTGCTGTATAAAATTTTATACAAAACTATAGAATATTACCTTTATTCAATGGGTTTCATGCAGAACATAGACCAGGTAAGATCTATTGCATGATCAGTTAATAATGTTGATGAAATTTATCACAATGTAGACATCTTGACTACACTATCCCTTACTAATTGAGAACGAAATACGACGGAAAAAGTGTGAGAAAGGTGAATGAATCTTTGTGCCAGATATTGCCTTTTTCTGGAATTGATTGGCTAACGAAACAACTCAACATTAAACATTGACTTATGTGCTGAAAGGGGACATGTAACGGCACAAACATTGGTTCATCTTTTTCTAGAGATAAGTTGTGTGCATTAAAATGTCAAAGCGCACTATACCCAAATTTATTTGGACTTTCATTGCATTATTGTACAGGGTGAGTCTTTGACTTGTACATATATTTTAACTGTAGATTCTTGAGGTCAAAGGAAACCCATTTTTCATTTTCCATTTTTCCGAACTTGGCTCTTTTTAAAAGATATAGCCATTTGAAAAAAAATTGGGCCAAATATGTGCCTGATACAATTCTCTGGAATTGATGCAAAGTTCATATTTATCGATTGAAATTGAGTTGATACATTTAGGAAATACTCAAGCACTAACCTTTTTGGAATAAAAATATTACAAACACGATATTTCCTAATAAAAACACTCAGTTTTATCTGATTATTTCTGCAATTGAAAAGCCATATATTATTTTTTACAATTTCAGGATGATAACAAAATAGAGGGCGCATGGCAAAAATTATTTTCTATTGTTGAATTTCTTGGCAAACAATTGGGATGGGATCCCATAATATCATTTGGTAGTAATTGGTAGGTTACATCTTGTTTAAATAACTTGTTAAATGAAGAATGATAATTTAGAGGTCTGAACATTGAACATTTGTGAGGCCTTAGTTTTGGGTAAAAGAAAACTCTCAAAATAAGGAGCGATCAAATAAATTTATCGTCTAGAGTGTTGTGGCATTTTACCGAGTTGAAGTTTTGTATAAAAAAGTAGTGGAGAATAATATGTCACAGCACATTAGACCATAAATTGATTTGAGCACTCGTTATTGTGATGTTACAGGACTAAAGAAGGATATTGGCAAAAGGTGCTCACATTCTGTCAACAGAAGCCAACAAACATTGATGAGAAGCAAATAGTGTTTTGTTTGTTGATATTCTTCTGTTACTGTTTGGATGAATATATCTTCAGTACAATTCTGGAACCCAGCCCTGGACAAATGCCTACGTATTTTGTTTTAGTTGAGGCATTCCTAGGTGATTAAATAATTATAAATTGTGGATATTTTTTCAGTATCATCAATAAGTATGATGAAGTTTTGAATCCTACCTTAAAATATTCCATAATTTCATCATCTAAAGAATTTGACAATGATTTCAGATCCAACTTTACCAGCTCCACCAATTGAAACGAAATTCAAGAGAAGAAAGAGTGATGTCGATTTCGTACCTCATATTTCTGTAGAAAAACAGGATATGAAACATATTATTAATAATTTTTTCATGGTTGTAAATTGTTGGGAATTTCTTATGAATTCTGAGGTTTTGAATAGAGGTATTGAAGTCACTATTCATTTATTATTTCAGCAGTTAACTTCATTCATTTTCAGAATTCATGAAGATGTGCAATTGTTTGAAGATAGAACCCTACATGAGTGGATTCATAGCTGATTACATGGTTTACAAAGGGAGATTCAATGAGCTTTTATCGTTCTTTCCAAAATCCAACTGTCAAGTAGTTTCTAAGAGTATAAGAATGGCTCACATTTTCTACATTAAGAAAAATTACAGCGTATGTATAGGTTTACGTGCAAATATAATTCGGATTGTAATGTATTTTTATTTCAGTCTTGTTTCGAGCAGATTCTTTCGATTTTACCTTTATTATCGGCAAAGAATACTGGCAACCTCAGTACAACATTAATTGTAGGTGGGAGTCAGCGACATCTTCATTTTCTACCATTAACTCATTTTGCGCTTCTTCAGTACTGTGTCAAGCTTTTACTCAGATGTGTAACAGTAAGTTGAACATGAAAAAGTTTGTTAATTTGTGTGCCCATTTTATATTCCTTAATAGACAATTTATTGTATAATATTTTTATTACAGGAAAATCTAATGAAAACCAACCACAATGAGCTAGCTATTGGACATGCTTTAGTTCTCACCCAGTTTGATTGGCCTCAAGAAGACGAATTTATAATTCCTCTTATGGAAAGAATCAAACAGCATGGTTCTTTTCATTATCCTTTATTCCAGGTACAGTCTTTTCTCCAATTTTTAAAGAACTTTCTAATTACATTCCATTCACGAATCTGCGGTCAAATTTCTTATTTCTGATAGAATATCATTTTATTTCCTTCTTTCAGAATTACATCATAAATGTAGATATTTTGGAGGAATTGACCTATTTGGGAACAAGTCAGGGTGGTCAAATCTCTCTGGAAATTATTCCTCACTTGGGGTAAGTATAGACTCACTTATAATACTAGTATTGTAAGGCGTGTTTCTAACGAATGAAACTTATTTTTCGTTGCATGTTTTATCTTTTTTTAGGCAACGGAGGATAGGTACTCGAGGTGCTGATAAAGGGGCAAAAGAAGAAATCAAACAAGCTATCAAGAGACAAGTAGCTAGAAGCAATGAGAAGTTGGATGATTTACTCTTCAAATTTTTAACACACGAGAGAAACCAAATTTTACCAACACTATTGTAGTATGTCTTCTGGTTTTATCCATAACTGATTTGAAATAAAATAGGTTTATTCCGGTCCTGGACTCTCCCCGAAAATTCATAGAACCAGGCAAGCTTAGTGATGTGTTTCTATGATTTGATAGAACATTTTAAAGTAACCTAATTTTGTAACCTACAATTCTTAATTTGTATATACATAAATAAACTTGTAATTCGCCAAAATGTGCATTTTTTCAACGATTATTATGTAGAACCAAGGAATATGATTAGCATTTTGATAATTGAAAGTTGACACGTTTAAACCAGTATGAAAATGAGGTCCACTTGGCTTGGAATGCCGCTGATACTATTTTCAATGAGAATAGCATCAGTTTTCCTTGTTAAAACATTTTATGAAGCAGATGAATATTGGCAATCTCTGGAAGTTGCTCACAAGTTTGCATTTGGTTATGGCTACTTGACTTGGGAGTGGGAAAAAGGCATTCGCAGCTATGTTTATCCTTTATTGTTCACAGTTTTATACAAAATTTTAGGCGTTTTACAATTGGACACTGCAACACTGATTGTAAGTAGAATGTGAGGATGCATTGATAACAGCTTTTATTCATATATTATTCGGAAGGTTCTTCTACCAAGGATTTTACAAGCTACTCTCAGTGCCTACTCTGATATATGTTTCTACGAGTGGACTGGTAAACGAAAGTGGGCAGTTTTTTGTCTCGTCACCTCATGGTTTTCATTCTACATGGGCTCTAGAACTCTGATCAATTCATTTGAAACTGCCATTTCAACAATTGCACTGTCTTTATTCCCTTGGCCAGGAACTGTAAGAGGTATAAAGCAAATTATTTCATTGTGTTGTGAATGCAACAAAATCATTAATGGTATGGTAAAATGTATAGGCTATACTTCCAAGAGAAAAACACACATTTTGTAGATTCATTTGTCCTATTGAAATAATGCAAGACGTTTGAGTTCCTTTATTTTCACAGGAGAAAAACTACACTTTCTGTGGCTGGTAGGATTCATATGTGTTGTGAGACCAACTGCTGCCATTATGTGGTTCCCCTTATGCATTTATCATTTACTCATTTCGAAATATAGTTTGTCATTCTTAATACTAACGAAGTATATTCCTATTGGGTAAGTTTTACTAATAAAAACATTCTATAATTTGATTAAATTCAGTGCTTTCAGTAGGATATATCAGAAACAATTTGAATATTGAGTTGAAAACTATTTATTCAAATGCTATACCATTCCAGAATTCAATTTAAAATCTGAATGAAACCAATTTTCAACCTGTATGAATATGATAAAATCTCTATTCTAGAATAACCAGTGTCGGATTAGTGGGATTTCACTGCCATAAAATTAGCAATATTAATGATACAGACCTGTCCAAAATCAAATCTTGTAAATTCGCGTAAATGTGCAATTTATCCTGTGTAAAAATCATCCCTTGACGGTTTTTCGTGGATAATAATGTTTATAAATTGAAGAGTTTCGAAAATAACATTAGTGCTTCAGTGTATTGGTAAAAAGCATTCATAAACCGCAAAAATGCCAAAACTGTCCGTGGTAAGTATTATTTCTATAAAATATTGTTTATTGGTTACTGAAAACATTTCTTAATGCATTAAAATAAAATGTTGTGTTATGTACCTACTAAACTTTCAAAACGAAAGATAAAGTTCTAAACAAAATTATTCATATTCCATAAATTAATCCAGTGGTGTCTAGATGCGTGATAAATTCGATTTATTTTGGAATAATCCAAATGTTTTTACAGAAATTAGTGTGCTTATGGTGTATATTTTGTTTATTTGATTAAAATTATATGAATCCCATTTTTGTTTATATCTAATGTAAAAACACAAATTCTTCATGCAAGATAAATTTTTTGTGCAAGATGCGTTGCTCTTTTAGGCAAAATGCAAAATTTAGTTTCGCCCAGGGCCGTATCAGTGCTTTTCAATTTTATACTAGTGAAACCTTAAAACTCCGGCACTGGCTGCTTTGAAACTTCGAAATGTTTCATTCTTTCTGAATATTGACTAATCTGATACTTATTATCGTATAGTTGATTTCTTGAAATAATAACTATTAAATTCTTCCTGTTCCCTTGGATTCAAGTAGTTTATGAGAAAATTCAAATAACTAGAAGAATTTTAAGCTTAAATTTTCAATATTACCAATAAAGGTAACATTTTTTCAGTAATTTGATGTTGATGTCGTCTATATTGATAGATTCTCTAGCACATAAATCATTCATAATCACCTTTTATGAATTCTTCAAATTCAATATAATAAAAAATGTGGCAACTTCCTATGGCATTCTTCCTTGGTATTGGTATATGTCTCTTGGATTACCAGCTATTCTAGGGGTCCATCTCATGCCTTTCTTCATTGCATCTGTAGTGATATTAAAGAACAGAAAAGTACATCAGAATGAATTGGTTCTTTTAGGGACATTTGTCTTTACTGTGGCTGTTTTCAGGTAAAATATGAATGTTTTATTCATAATTATCATATATTAAGCTTCATCTGTCGATTTCAGCTATTTACCACACAAGGAATTCCGATTTTTGATGCCGTTGTTGCCGATAGCTTTATTTATAACATCAAGATATCTTGCAGTTTGGAGTAGAAAAGTAAAGACGTAGGTTTTCATACTGAAGAAGGCACGGAAATTGTAAAAATTTTATGTTCTCATTTAAGGCTCCATTTGCTGATAGTTGCTGTTATATTATTAGTTGGTAACGTAGTTCCAGCTTATTACTTAGGAATGGTTCATCAAAGAGGATCATTAGATATCATGCCCCATTTAAGGGATATTGCTCAAAAAGATCCTACTAATACCAGTTTCTTATTTCTTATGCCTTGCCATACTACACCAATGTATAGGTATGTCCCATGTGCTCAAATTAAAACACGACCATTTTCTCATCAGTTTTTATGAATATGCCATAATCAGAAAAATTTAATATTAAAAGAATGTATTTTTTGCAGTCATTTGCACGTAAATGTATCCACTAGATTTTTGACATGCAATCCAAACTTTGATAATGCGAAGGTTAAAAATGATGAGGTAACACAGTTCTACAATTCTCCCAATAAATGGCTCAGAGAGCACTATCCTCCTAATGGGACACTACCCTCTCATATTATCACATTTAACAGTTTGGTACCAAGCATTTCTGACATATTAAGCAGGTATGTATTTTCTGATAAATATTTTTTTTTTTGGTCGGGAAATATGTAGATATCTACCCGGAATACGTGAGATTTAACTGCGTCTATTAATTTTTTAGGTATAAAACTGTTGTGGATATATTTCATACAGAGGTACCACTTTCTAGAGAATTTGGCACGCGTATTCTAATCCACGAATTGCAATTTTGAGATATCTAGTCAAGGTTTTGTAAGTTGGCATTAAAGACAAGTTGTATAGTGTCTTTTTGCTTAGCAGTGTGAAGAGGTTATCTATTGTGGCAACGAGCATTAGAAAAGAGTTCAAGTATGCTACCTATATTTGAAAGTAGCGCTCAGCTTGAATTTAATGAATGAAAACAAAGGATATGCTAAACCCTTCTTCATAAAGTCGGTAGCTTTCTTGATTTCCTTTTTTAACACTCATGAATGAGGCCTACCTTGTTACCTTTTGTGAAATAAAAATTGTGTTTAGCTGTAATAATCAGTATCAATTCGATTCGGAAAAGCGATTCTAATCCTGATTTGGTTTTTCTGGATGAATTCTTGATGGAGTATATAAAATTCAAGAAGTAGGTCTTTTATTAGGACCGTTTCAGTTTAATAAAAATTCTATAATTCACCTGATATAGATATATGTGAGAATATCGACAATTTTCGAATTTTCATTTCGAAAATTCAGTCCTGTTATCAAAAAAATAAATTTGTATTAAGATTAATTTAGTGTTGGAGAAAACAGGTAAGAGACTTTAAACTATATTGAAATTTTGAGTATGAATATTATTTCCAGCTGTTTAGTGGAATTCATTATTGATGTCCTCTTTCTCGTGCGAAACAGTGCTCTATAATTACATGTTTAATGTTGCGGCGTTTCATTCGTAGAAATCCGACATTTTTGGTATAGTTCAATGATGTCCTGTTAAGTACACCATAAAAGTTTCTGACTTCACGACTGTGCCAG
Organism: Adalia bipunctata; assembly: GCA_910592335.1. Classification (NCBI taxonomy): domain Eukaryota; kingdom Metazoa; phylum Arthropoda; class Insecta; order Coleoptera; family Coccinellidae; genus Adalia; species Adalia bipunctata. The sequence goes on along the minus strand of OU342955.1, from coordinate 5,428,957 downwards.
TTGTGACCCATTTTTTCAACTGAATTTTATATTGGGCAAAGATAAGAGTCTTTAATTTTTGATATTGAGAACATAATGCAACTATTGTATCGATAGCGCAACGTTTGCGCGTTTATAAGTTCAAATTTGAACGGAAAAGAAATAAAATGGAAGGTAATAACTAGAGAACGAATTATGTGCAACCTTGGTATCTGAAATATGCATGAAAAATGTTTAAAATAGGCATGAACACGAACAGTATTTAAATATGCATCATCAATTTAAACAAAAAGTAATTTGTCTCTGCAGTTAATTTGTTTTGGACGTTCTTTTATCCTGGCTGATTCAAATTTTATACTTATGTGCTTAGAAATAGTGAAAAAGGTATTTCTACCCGACCGCATCAGAAGGCTATGTTTTTTTCTGAAGAAACTTTATTCAGTGTGAAAATACTGTTTATGTGATTCGGATCAAAGAATTTTTCGCTTCATCCGGTGTTCTCTGGACAAACAGTTCCGACATAGTTTGGTTCGGTATATTGGAAACTGGTGCACTACAAATATATCTAAAAAAAATTGGCAACAGCAAATCTTTATCTTCTAAGGATAGCTCACAATATCCAATTTTCTTTCAGGAAGGATTATCGGCAAGCAATATATGTTCTATTCTCGAAGATATTTGGAATGACACAGTAATAATTATCATTGAAATTATCAAGACAGTGACCTTAGGCATTCAATTCAATGTCTTTTAAACGATACAATTTGTTTTCCAGTGATTTTCGTTGCACTGTTTAACACGTTGAGTGCCACCATACCTTCTGAAAAAACTGACCCAGTGGCCAAGATTTTTTTTTTGCATATTCATCTTCTCTGGTGTTCAATTGAATGAAATTAATATATGGAACATCAATTTTCTAATTTTTTTATGTACTTTTGAGTCCGATTGTTGGTGATGATTCAGCAGATGAAAATAACATCCAGATGAAGATACGTCCGATTCCGAAATGGATACAGCTCTGCCAAAATAAAAAAATGAGGAAAAATGCACAAAATATAGATACGGCAATAGCAGGCCATGCTCTACTCTATACATTACTACATATGCGTCGTTGGTCGTGAGACCAGAGTGGTCTCACGCGGCTCGTCGCTCCCAAAAAAGTGTGATACCTATGTGGTCTCACATGGCACTCAACGTGTTAATCACTAATAATACTATCCTTATCATCATAGCAAATGCATATTTTCTGAAAGTATGAAAAAATCTTATTTTGGTACTACCTAGTCCAAGTGAAATGTCAAGCAAATGTGCTGTTGTTGCTGCATATATATATGTGAGCGATTCAAACCGCAGACCATTACTAATTAAACATTATAATAAACAATACAGAGGGCTAGCGGTTAATTTATAATGATCCTATTAGCAACAAGGACGTTTGCACTGGACTTAATTTCGATTAATGGAAAAAATCCGTGTGTCCACTGTTGATGGGTCCAGAGTACAAATTCATTTACGTCTTTTACGGAGAAATGCCTTCGGTGATTTCCAATCACTTTTCCCGTCCAGAATGAAACACATGGAAATGTTTGAATCTCTAATGTTTATCATAAAAATTCCCGGATTTATCTTCTCTCTATGTATTTCAAAATAAGCACATGCAGATAAAATGAGGTTTGTGAGAGGTTTGTGGTGTTAATCTGTTGTTTGTGTTGATTCAGTCTTGTTCCATCACGTCGTTGGATAAGTGAGGATATCGTAGTACGTTGGGAATCACAGCAAAGTGAGTCATTATGTTCTACCTTTACAATTGCGTTTCATTGAACCTGAACTATCACGCATTATCAAAAACTATTGAATTATTCTGATATGATTAGAATAATTAACATTATGTTTTATTTCGTTATTGCCGAGAGTTGCTTCAATTAAGTAAGGCACGCAATGAAATGTGCTTTTTATTTACTTCATATGGCGAAGGTCAGTATATCGTTAAACCAGATATGTTTTTACATTCGAGATTATATTTCATAATAATTACAGTCTGGGAACACGATCTGTTTTCTTGTAAGAATCTTATTATATAGATATAATTCACTTGAAGATTTAATCTTTGGATTTTACGACATTTTATATTCTCGTTTTTCAGATCATATATTAAATCCATAAACTTTTCCACCAATTTTACGAAAAAAGATATTTGATCGTATATTTTAGTAGATATAAAAAAAAATTCATTCGCGTACTCAATTTTCCATTGATTGACGTTATATACCGCCAATTTAGTAATGCTCTCGTTATAATAACAATTTGAAACGAATGAAAATTATACTTTCCTAAATGAAGCATCAAAAACAAATTTTTTATTATTAATAGAAACGCATGTGTGCATTCATTTTTTATAAACAAATTGATTGAAACCTTGAACCTCAACAGTTCAGAAATAAAGTATAATTTGATTGAAAAAGGTTTAAATCAATGCCAAAAAAGTTTGATTCGATGCAGAAATAGAACTCTGAAACGGCTATAGATATCGATGTATGGTTTTTATAATTGAGTTAATTTTCATGGAAATCGACGTTCAGGCCTGGGGCGTCCATAAAGAATTGAAGAAATCCTTGAAAAATTACTATTCATATATGATAGTTTGATTTATATTTTTTTTTTGTTTACTTTACTCATACTTTTCTGTTATACTGTGTTATTTTCTTTGTTTCTTCTATCTCAGTTTGAATTTCTGGATTAGGTTCAATTGAATTGTTTCTTTTTTGTTCATTAATATACTTGATGTGATACCTCGAATGATGTACATGTGAATACAGTAGTGGACTTTAAACACTGGGGGATCCAGACAGCTTTTCAGGGGGGCCATGAATTGATTTATTGAAAATATTAGGGATCTACTGAACTTTTATCATCTACGTTATTTTGAGGGGAATTTAAATAACAAACTCGTATAGCCCACAATTTGTTTTCACATAAACATACATATAATTTTACATTGTGAATTACCAAAAAATTTCACATGTTAGAGTGATCAAATTTCAAACCTTTCTATCTTCAGTCTAAAATGAAGATTGTCGGGCTGATACTGCTGTTGGCTGTTGTTGCCAGTAATGCAATGGAAGATTTGGCCCTCCAAGAAGTCGCTAGAAGAAATAACGAATTTTCATCCAGATTATATCAGGTAGGTCAAGTTGAATTGCTCCAAATTACTTCCAGCGATGACCACTACCACAAGATCCATATAATTTGAAATTGTCAATACCTAATTGATGTTATATAAATGATTTTACACCTGCATATATATTATATGTAGGTATACGGGATGGTCCACTTTGTACTAACAGGCATGGGCGTCCGCAGGGGGGGGCCAGGGGGGGCCATGGCCCCCCCTGAGATTTTGATGGCCTCAGTGTTTTACAGCACAACACCCTCAATATTGCTCTCTAATCTTTATTTGGCCCCCCCTGAGAAAAATTTTTGCGGATTTCTGCGGGCGCCCATGCTAACAGGCTTTCAACAGTCGATAAGAAAGCTAATTTCAAGAGGCCCTGTTAGCAGCAATGTGAAAAATGTTGTTTAGGGGTCAGCAATAAATAATAAGATGAAAACATGCGCTCATAAACGCATCGTTTCAAAGATATTCAGCGTTGAACACAGATGGCGCGAAAGTTACCAAAAATCATTCAAGTAAAAAGTTTTCCAGGTCTAGCCAATTTTTGAAAAAAACACTCGAATTTTTCCAAAACCTTCAAGTTTGACACGAAATAAGCTTCAAGACCAATTTATGATACTTTATATTCTTTGATAGGAAATAATAAAATCCAATACTGGCAATCTCATCGTGAGTCCACTGTCCATTGAAACGATTCTGGCACTAACTTCCCTTGGTGCTAAGGGTGAAACAGCCACCGAACTGCAGAAGGGACTGAACCTTCCCTCAGATCCTCAACAAATAAAAGAACAACATCGTGTTTTACAAACGTACATGATCAATGGTCGATTCGTCACACTGAAGTCAGCAAATAAAATTTACGTTGAAAATGGTTTCGGAATTGCTCCTGAATTTCTTGAAATGGCAACCAATGATTTTGGTTCCGGAGTCGAGAACGTTAATTTTGGAGAAACCGAGAAGACCTCGAATAAGATTAATCAATGGGTGGAAGGCGAAACCAATGGTAAAATCAAGAATTTGATCAGCCCCGATCTGTTAAACGAATTGACGAGAGTTGTCCTGGTGAACGCTCTATATTTCAAAGGACAATGGTTGAACCCCTTCAAGGAAGAGGAAACCAAACCGCTAGATTTTCACAAAACGAATACTGAAATCGTACAAGTTGACACCATGCAAACAACTGGTTTCCTCCGAGTTGCCCAAGACGAAGAATTAGGTGAGAGTAGTTTGATTTCTTATTATGATTCTTATTTTCGAGGAATTTATGGAAATAAAGGCTCACAAATTTTCCTGTGACCTATGATTGAACGTTTACATTAGTAATTTTTTCAAAATTTCGCATATTTTCTGGAATATCATCTGAATAATGCACATTAATAAAATGAGGAAAAGTTATTTGTGATCCTTACAGTGCAAACTTTCATTTAAAGTGGCACGAAACACTTTGGAACATCATTTTTTCAGGCCATTAAATTTTTCCCACCAAATTTTCCTTATGAATCTGAATCAGAGGGCTATAAGTAAATTAAACCCAAATTTTAGATTTCTGCGAATCCATATACATAGTACTTTAACCTCTGCTATAAACATGTAATTTAAACTCTGTTTTGCACAGATAGTAAGGAAATCAAATGATTCATAGGACACGCATATTCCTGCATGAAAATCATTCTGTTTCAGAAGTTTTTTGAAATAATTTCAATCCATAGTTGGTTTTCACACTTTATATTGTTATAGCTCTTTCCATTTTCCTAGGAGCGACATTTGTTGATCTCCCATATAGAGGAACCCCCGCTGTATTGTCTATTGTTATGCCTAATGAAGTTGGTAAACTGGATTCTTTGGAAAATAATATGCATTCAATATTAAAATTCCAAAATTTCACCAAAGAGAACATTAAAGTATTCTTACCCAAGTTCAAAGTAGAGACTTCATTTAATCTTGTGGAAACTTTGCAAAATGTGAGTAATAATTCAAAATTAAATGGGGTTTTAAACACAAACCACAAGTTTGTATGGTATATTGATTTTTTTTAGCTTGGAGTGAAGAAAATATTCAACAGAGATGCTGATTTGAGTGGAATATCATTGCAAGAAGGACTGATAGTGTCTAATGTTGTCCAAAAAGTATTCATGAATGTAGATGAAAAAGGAACCGAAGCCGCAGCATCCACTGCAGGTACATATATTTTTTTTGTCAACTGGGCTACTTTAAAATATAAAATTATTAATTTTTAGTGATTTCAATGGCGAGGAGCGCAGGATTCGGAAGATTGGTGAGACGTACAATCAAAATTGATCGTCCATTCCTGTTCTTCTTGAGACTGAATGAAGTGGTCCTTTTTGGTGGAAGAGTTATGGCCCCATAGATTGTGTGTTTAAAATATCTTGACTGTGACATCAAGTTAATATGTAGCAATAATAAATTTATTTTTATCTATTTTCCTGCTTTTTTCGAACCTCATGGAATTTATAGAAAGTTCCTTCCCACATCCAAGCAAGTTATAAAAAAAATGGTGTTATTACATTTGCAAAGAAATCATTTTCTTTATTGAGCATGTGTTGCACATCTAGTTTTTATTCATTTAATTGATAATTAGGCTGACCTCAAGGATTTGTGGGTTTCATGTTGTATTTTTCATTGTGAGGCATGCACATGATTATGCCTACAGAGGTGACTGACAAAAATGCAAGTGTTCCAAATAAATAGAAAATTATGACTGGAAGCAAACTCACAATATTACTTCTTTTAATAAAATCCAAGCACTACTTCCAACATTGCTAGCCTCCTTAACCAACTTTTTTTATAATGTTTTCAATATTTTATCATTACTCCTGATTACAACATTTTTTTTTTGATGATGGATAAACCCAAAACTTATTCAAGATAGTTTTCCATTCAACAATGGAAAATAATTTACTAGGGGCAACAGACAGAAATAATTGAATAGGGTTTAAGAAGTATTAAAACAACTGATATTATTTATATGTTTATTTGATCTTAATCGTACATAAAACAATTAACCTTGTTTCTGGGCTAACTCCTTCGCTCTTGCTCTCTCGATTTTAGCGATCCGGGCTGCGGATTTAACTCCAAGAAGTCCACCACCCCACAACTTCCTGATTTCATCACCTCGGTCATTGAAGTTGGTCTTGATGACCTCCAGAAGCTTGGTGAGGTTGGTTCTATCTCCAGAATCAACTTGGGTGATAGCCAAACTTGTACAAGTTTTTCTTCTTACCAGCAGGCCTAATCTGGCTTTTCCTTTGACGATGCAATAGGGGACTCCCATTTTACGGCAAAGGGCAGGAAGATGAAGGACAATTTCAATAGGGTCGACATCGTGGGCAATAACAACCAGTTGTGCCTTCTTTTGCTCGACTAACTTGGTTACTGTGTTGGATCCACTCTTGATCGTGTTTGGTTTGGCAGGAATGGATGTTTCCTTCTTGGTACCCTTGGCTATTTTAGCTTCAGCGCGAGCCTTCAATCTGTTCTTCTTCTGCAATTCAGTCTCGGGCCTGTACTTCTCCAAAAGCTTGAACAATTGGGTGGCGGTCTGCTTGTCAACGGTTTGTGTGAATTGATGGATTGGTGGAGGAACCTTCAATCTCTTTTTCAATACGGCCATTTGGCGTTGAATACGGATATACTTGGGCCATTTCACAAATCTTGAGAGATCCCTTTGGGGTTGGATATCTTGACCAATTCCAAAGTTTCTGGTTCTCTTTTCGAACAAGGGGTTTACCTCTTTTTTCTGCTCAACTTTCTTCACAGCAAGGGGGGCTGCTGCAACTTTCTTGCCCACCTTCTTTTTGATTTTTTTTTGGACCATATTTCTTGCACGTTATTCGGGTAAGTTAAAATGAAAAGGTTAATGCCATAGAAATTCGATGGCTTGTGAATTGATCGACATAGAATACTGACTTTTGACATTCCACCTTGAAGGTTGCTGAGATGGTCTTCGTCTTCGTTTAATTTCATTTTGTGGAGGAGACAATTTAATGGTTTTTATTCACAGGTAGATTTATACGTCTGCATGTTAATATAATGTGATTGGTATCGATTAGATCTCATTCAAATGTGTTTCAGAAATGTTGCAGAATCTATGATTCATATATTTCGTTCGGCTAAGATCGTATGTGGTCGGCTTCGCGTGGTTGTCTTTTTATTGAAATGTCGGGTTTTGTTTTGAGTTTTGACATGTTTATCCTGGTTCTTCAATAAAGTACAAAAAAAAACAGTGTGCTGTAGTTTTTTAGTTGCCGGAAAATCTTCGTGGAAGTGGCCCGATGGGAAGAATGATGGTAAGTCTTCATCCATCGAAAAAGCGTCTGGGATTTAACTTGCCTTCTTTTCTCTTCCCAATGTCAAACTATTTTCCTGAAGGAAAATCCATGATGAAATGGAAATGATGAAAAGTTCAAGGATATTTTTTATCAAGAACTTTAATCAGTTATCGAAAGGTTGAATTATGCCCTTTTATTTTCATAGGAACTTGAATTTTGTTGCCGGATTGCTACTTCCCACACCCCACGAAGATATTATAAAATCGATAAGAAGTTTCCAATTTTTTTCCCTGTCCTTAAATTTTGTTGGAGTAATCAAAATAATTTTGGACAAAAATTCAAGATCCTATCTGAACCATTTTCATTTTCTGTGAAGATACAATTGATTTTCAATTGCGCTTCGTGCTACTGCGTCAAATGCAGTGATATTGATACAGTAACTTATGTGTTATTAATGATTTCCATACTTTTTTTTTCTGCCTCATTAAAAAAGTCAACATAATTCTGTATATTCGGTTAGCAATTAAATTCCTTTTAAGTTTCCGCTAGTTAAATAGACTCAACGAAATTATTGGATTGAGAATTAAAAGGGATGACAGTACAGGGTGTCCCGGAAGTAAGAAGCCAAACTTCAGGAGGTTATGCCAAAGTTCGAAACAGACAAAAATGTCTTGAATATATGGTCTATTACGCTTCGTTTTCCGTTAATCTGTCTGTATTTGTTTTTTTTTAATGGCTTGAATGAAAATCATGGAACTTGATAGTGATAGTTTACATAATATTCACTTTTATAATGTATGCCGGTTGGCCATGACATTCTGACATATTTCACCGTGTATATTTTGAAAATGTTAGGTTATAGTCATTTTCCTGTCAGATAACTGAGCAACGTTGTCCTTTCTACAAAGAGGTCGTAGTAATTACGTGTTTATCAAAATGTTCATTTACTTTGGAAAAATAACGAATTTGAGAAAATATTGTGTGAATTCAAAAATTCCGAAGACCTGGCGAATGTTGAAGAAACGGACCTATGGAATACCCCACTTTTAAAAATTCTCAAGAAATAAACCTACAGTAGTCATTTAAATACCTTTTTACACAACTTTAAACACTCCAGTATGAAAATGAAAATCTTGAAAGAACTGACTCCATTTACAAAGTTATAAAAAAGTTTTTAGAAATTAGCATTGACAACGCCTCTGGGAATTATTTGACATTTCACGAGTACCAACCTGCGTCAGTTTTGAGAAAAAAAACTTGATAAACCTAAATCTTGGCCAACCGGGATACTTTATAAAAGTGAAGTACAATGTGTTTTTGTACTCAGTAGACCAGGTTCGAATCATTGATCGAGAATCTGTGGTCGAATTAAGTTCTGTACGTCCGTCTGCGAACACAAATGATAAATTGAATGAAATCACAGAAAATGTAGATTAAATTGAATACAGGCAGAATATGGGACTTGATATTCTCTTATTTGAATTATAAAGAATGATACCCAGCAGAGAACGTAAGAACCTCGATAAGAACACTGAAAATGTTTGTGATCGATCTCACAGTACGTAAAAAAAGCGAAAAATCTAATTCAGTTTAACCATTTTATCCCCATTGTAATAATCAATGAGCAAATCAGCCTCAGCAACAAAAGTTCTATCCATTTATGGCACAAAGAGAGCGATAATGAAACTCATATTTTCGGATCTGTACCTACATCTCCAATTCCTTTGTGGAATTTTCTACATTGGGTATTCTTGTGAACTTATAACATTGTTTGGAAAATAAGTTGTATATCTCTGATGTCTCTGAAGTATTATCGTTTTTTTCAGTTAATACAAGGTGATGTCTTTACCAGTATCTCAGTATGAGGCCTTATTGGCTCAAGTGCGGGGCTTGAGACGTCAAGCTCAGCACGTTCAAGAACTAGTCGATCCTCTGCTCTTTGGAGATACATCTTTTTCACAGGTAAAGCCGTAGTGGAGTTTTCTTTGGATCGATTTCTCTGAAATTACCTATTTCATATGAATGTATGTACGAGGATATATTGAAAAATTCTTAGCCTACTATAGAACCAAACAAAATTTCAATGTCAAAATTTTTTATTACTCAACATATTATCCTCTTAATTGAATACATTTATTACAGCGAACCTGCAACGTCTCTAGACCTTTAAAAAAAATGTTTCTTCTTGCTCTGCAAACCAGTCCTCCACAGCTTTTATTACCTCCTCGTTGGAAGAAAATTTACGGCCTTTTAAACTTTTTTCAGTTGAAGAAAGAGATAATAGTCGGACGGAGCCAAATCTGGTGAATAAGGGGGGTGTTCTAGTAATTCTAACCCTAAATCATAAATTTTTTGCAAGGCAACATGAGATTTGTGTACTGGGGCGTTGTCCTGCACAAACAAAACACCTTTGGATAACTTTCCGCGACTTTTCTCTTTAATTTTTTTTCCGTAGAGTGGTCAGTAATGTCGAATAGTAATCTCCAGTTATTGTTCTACCCTTATCCAAAAAATCAATCATGATTACTCCATGGAAATCCCAAAAAACTGAAGCAAGAACTTTTCCAGCAGATTTTTGGACACGAAACTTCTTAGGTCTTGGAGAACCATAGTGTCGCCATTTCATCGATTGTTGCTTTGTTTCTGGATCGTAGAAATGTACCCAAGTCTACATCGTTTTCGAATCGGGCACAGATCGAACGCGATGCTTCTACCCTGGCACGCTTTTGGCCAACATTCAAACATTTAGGGGTCCATTTTGCAGAAATTTTTCTCATGTCCAAATTGACGTGAACTATATGATGAACGCGTTCGTATGAAATCTTCAGTGCTTCAGATATCCGTTTTAGCCCAATTCGACGGACTGATAAAATCATGTCATGAACTGACACAGAAACTGGCCTTCCCGATCGGTCATCATCTTCGATGGAAAATTTACCTCTTTTGAAGCTTGCAATCCAATTTTTCACGGTCGCATACGAAGGACATTGATCACCAAGGGTATTAAGCATATCTTCGTAAATCTGCTTACCTCTTAACCCTTTCAAATACAGGTACTTGATGATGGCTCGATACTCCAATTTTTCGATTTTTACAATTTCGGTGGACATCTTTTTTTTTAATTTATTGCGTAACTGGTTTACTTTTTTGACGTCGAACCCTACACTGACACTTCTAATAAGTTATTGTTCGTGGATATGGTATCGCAATATTTTGTTTATGCATGAAACTGGTCTAGGCTAACTAGATATCAATACATCCTCGTGCAATTTTATATGTAGAGTACTTAATTGTGATTTATAGACACATTGAAACATAATAAAGATATTAATTTATGTGGAGCTTTTTAGTTAACTGTAACAATTTGCTTTGCATTCGTTAAAAACAAATATTTTAGGAACAAAATGTGAAATTGGGCCAATTACATCGCACTATGGAAGTACCCGAAAGCAATGGTGTCAATGTGAGTTTAATACATCTTTGCCTTTGTCCATTTGTATTTCATTAATTACACAACATACAAGTAAACACTTGTGTGAGACTGCTTAAATTGTTATTATTTGTTTTCCAGAGAATTTTTTGTTCAATACTACAACTAATACTATTCGGAATAAATAAAATATTATCTTTATTATAATAATAAATTGACTGAATGTTTCTAAGTTGATATTTGTAAAACTAGATCGAAACAAGCGATGATGAGAGTATTGCAGCTCACAGTGGCCATCATTCTGTGAGTAGTGAACCGATTTGTCAAAATGGTAGAGGTTCATCATCGTTGTACCATGGCACATGGCCAGTGGAAGGTGCCATGTGGAATTCTGAACCAGCAACTCTTGTTGCCAAACAACAACCAACCCACCGTCAAATGGTGAGTATCGACATCTAAAGCCAGAAGATAGTTTTTCAAGATGATTCAGGCGACAATACCCCATATATTCTATATTTTTCCCCTATGAAAATTAAAATATGGTGAAAAAAGACAAACTGATCAAAATAATTAAATATACATAGATGAATGAGATGTTATCTTTAGCATGCCCACTTCTGAATTTATCTTATGATATTGGATATGATTATGAATAAGTTATCTATCATATCAAAAAATTTGTTCGTGACATGGGAATTGAATTATTTATATTTTGCATTCAAGCTTCCACAAATATTTTAGTAATAATGAAATTGTATATACTTAGTCATTTTTGAATACCTTTTTTTACGACTTTGAATTATGTGCACCATTTTCGAATTTTCTGAGGTAATTATTTGTTTATTTATTTATTTGCATTCACTATTATGAGTTCATACAAGTAATCGAATGAGATCTTGGGAGATAAGATGAAAAACGAATAAATATTATGTACAAATGCAGTTTATTCAAATTTTCTCCATTATTATGAAAGCAGAGGAAAATTTTGGAATTGAATTTGATTTTTCAATTCGGATTTCATAGGTACAATATCCATGTCATGTTGTATTTTCGCTGAAACAAATATATTTATATCTTTCCTTTCATTTTTCTCACTTTTGGAGGTAAGTTTGTTTCTCATCATTCCTCATTTTCAAACCTACCTTCAACATTTGTTAAGGAATATGTTAATTTGTTTTTTTTTCAGGAGATGCCAAGCGTTATGAGTTTTGCATCTAGTTCGGGTGCTCCTATAGAAAGAGCTTTCATTACAACAGATAAATCAATGAGGTCTTCCCAACAATTAGAGGCCAAAGTAGATATGGTTTACAGTCTTTTAGCCATGTTAGGTGGTCAGGAACATGCAGATATGGGAGAAACGCTTTTCGCTCTCAGTACAAATCCTGAGAGCTGCTTAGCAATGAGAGAATCAGGTAGGAATTTCCCCCGGGGGGACAGTTGAATTGAATTATAAGATGAGGTAATCTTAGTATACAATTAATATTCATAGTATCATATTGGATTTTAACAATAGCTTTTTTCAGGGTGCATTCCACTTCTAGTGCAATTAGTTCAATCTGATAGAGATTCGGAAACAAGAATGAAAGCTACAAAAGCTCTTCACAACCTTGTTCAATCACAGCCGGATGAAAAACTTCGTAAAAGGGAAATTAGGATATTGAAATTACTGGAAACTGTTTGTGCCTACAATGAGGCCTTGATAAATGACGTAGAATTTGTTTGTGAGAACCTTTCAGATGGTAAAAAATTCGTTAATGTGTATTTTGATCGATTTACATTGTGTTCCTTCATTTTCAGACGGTAATAGACATCCTGTACAGACAGTAGCGCATTTGATGAAACTTTCATTTGACGAAGGCCATAGACAAGCGATTTGTCAACTTGGAGGAATCCATACGATTGCAAAATTAGTTGAGGTCAGTCTAAGACTCGGTGCTTTATTTAACTGAATAATTTCATAACAATACTTCCCTGTATTCCACATATTACAGTTTGTTTTCAATCACACTTTTTTTAGGTCGAACATTCGACTCACGGAAGCACTTCTGACGATACACACTGTATTATGATGAGAAGATATGCATGCATGGCACTAACGAACCTCACTTTTGGCGATAGTGGTAACAAGGCATTGTTATGTTCCTATAGAGATTTCATGAAAGCATTAGTAGTACAGTTACAGAACCCCTGTGATGAATTGAGACAGGTAAGAAAACACTACATTTTGATCAATTTTACCTTCATATGAAGGAAGGGTAGAATATATAGTAGGGAATCACGTCGACATGAAATTTTCGTTTAAAATGAGGTTTTCTATCGACTGTTAAAGTCCTGCTATAACAAAGTGGATCACCCTGTATAGTGATATATTTCCGAATGAAGGTGACAAGGAACTTTAGAGTGTTTGTACGAACCGCTTGATGGATTAACATATGGGGTGTTATAAGATTCGTATGAGTTGTGGGAGGGCATAGGCAATATTTTTTCGATAAATTTTCATCCATCTGTGTTGAAATAATTTTTATGTGATTCGAATCGAAGAATTTCCGTTTTATTGGCGTGCGCAGGGCAAACAGTTCGGTATTCTTCATTTCGTTGAGATGAAATCGAAATAGACTTGATAGAATGCTCCAAACTTTCAGGTGACTGCGAGCGTTTTGCGAAATCTTTCCTGGAGGGCAGACTCGTCCAGCAAAGATATTTTGAGGGAAACTGGGAGCGTCAGGGCTCTAATGAAATCGGCGATGCTTGATAATAAAGAGAATACACTCAAGTCCATACTTTCTGCATTATGGAACTTATCCGCACATTGTACTGAGAATAAGTCGGAAATATGTGCTGTCAAAGGTGCATTAGAATTCTTGATACAAATGCTTTTGTATAAATCGGCACCAAAATCTCTAGCTATAATAGAGAACGCCGGCGGCATCCTTCGAAACATTTCGAGCCAAATAGCTGTAAGAGACGATTATAGAGAAATTTTACGAGAGCACAACTGCTTGCAAATCCTTTTAGACCAACTGAAATCCCCCAGTCTTACGATTGTCAGCAACGCCTGCGGTACCCTTTGGAATTTATCCGCTAAAAACGCCACAGATCAAGAATTGTTGTGGGAACTGGGTGCACCTACGATGTTGAAAAGTTTGAACCACTCCAAACACAAAATGATCGCTATGGGATCTAGTGCAGCACTAAAAAATCTCCTTACCGCCAAACCAGGTTATGCCCTGGTACAACAGATGGATTCTACCGCTCTCTCCTTAGATCTTCCAGAATTACCCACACTGGGCGTTAGGAAACAGAAAGCCTTACTGAAAGGATTAGACCAAAGCTTATCAGAAACTTTCGATAATTTGGATACCCCTCCAAATAAAAAGAAAGTCAAAAACGAACAGAACCAAAGAGATATATCATCGAACTCTAAGTCGCCAATGGACGAGTCTTTGAGTACTTCCTATGCTAGTCTGAATATTACAGAGAATTCCGTCAACGTTAGTCAAGAAAAAAAATCGAGAATACCCCAAAGCAGTGGGTCATCTAGTCTACCATATTTGAATACAGATTTACCGAATCCTTTTACCTCCACACCAAATAAGGTCACAAATTCTGGGAACGCTGAAGGTGAAATCAGATTGGAACCATCGGGAAAAAGAATTCCAAGGAAACAGTCTCTTGCGTCAAAGAAAACGCCTGATTCGACACAAACAAGTGAAAATGCCAGAAGGGGAAGAAAAAATCCTTCGAATGATACTGAAAATGATTTCGGAAAGTCCACGGATTTTTGTTTGAAATATTCGGAAGTTGAAGGTCATTCGAACAAAAGCGGCAATATTGTGAATTGTCAAGTGAGCACTACCGCATCTAGTTTGGAATCGAGGCTAGTAAATTCAGAGGACATTGATAACGATAAGCACAAGATCAAGAAGAAAAACAAAGAGGTGAGTTCACTTTTAGAGTTGGGTTTCTATGGAATTTTTTCTAGTTTGGTTACATTTATTTAGATAAATAAATAGATAAAATTAATATTTTCTCCCGATTTTTTTCCTAATTGACTTGAGGGACGAAGTCCAAAGTTATACTCGACAAAATACGGTAAAACTCAGCAACTTGTAACAAAAAACCACAGAAGTACAGGACTAACTTTATTTTTTATTGAAAATGAGTCCCCGGTTTTTATCTACCTCTTCTGCTTTTTGAAATCCGCACTGTAATTCGAATTCTTAGATACCAAATGCACATGTTCTTCTGGCTTATGTTTTATGTATCTACTTCTCATAGATCATTGCTAATATGGATGAGAAAGATCACTGTTCAACTGAAGATATTTCCGACTCTGAGGTACAACCCGGAGTGAGCAATTCATTGCAAATTGAACAGGCACACAAAGAAAATATAAATGGTGCAGTCAGCTTGCCTCATCGAATAGATGAAATAAGTGAAAAAAGTTTTGATTCAAGGTAAAACTTTTTGTTTTCAATGAAATATTCTAAAACTTTTTTGGAAATGAGAGGATCTTTTTATTGCTTATTGACGCCATCTGATGTCGATTTCAGTTCAATGATAAAGGAAAATATTTCTTTACAAACACATAAAGCCCATCCAAGTCCAAAACCAAGGAAATTTGCTCCAATCGAAAAGCCACAACCAGTTCCTAGATCAATACCCCATTTGAAAGTTGGAGGAAATTTCGATGTATCAATTGAAGACAATTGCAACATAACTTCGCCAGATATATCAGAAGGTTCAAGGCCAAACATACCTGTGAGTTAAATGTGAAGGTGATGAAAAATTTAATGTATTCATTACTTTTATTTTTCAGAATATTTTGAGTCAAGAAGATTCTATTGAAGATAATATTCTTTTCAAAGAAGAGTTGAGTGAGAAGCAAGATATTGGTAGAGAGAAGAAGTCCAATGCGGAATTCAATGAGAAATCTGGGTATGTGACTTGGAAGGCAAACATTAATTTCATAAACTATCAATTTTTTTTAAACAGGACTTGTGATACAAACTCCATAAAGACTACAGCTTCGAGTTCCAAATTGCAACAGAAGAGGTTCTCCAGAAGTAGCGGAATTCCAATGTCCAGACTACCGTCTAGGACCTCTCCCTTAAGATCGTTAACGAAATTTGAATCTCCTAATATATCTTCGAGTGTTAATACAAGCGTAACTTCAATTGATGATTTGGAACGTGCCGATCTTGATCAGGTGAATGATTCGAAACATTTTTCTTCTCTTCAGCCATGAATTTCAGGATTATTCGATACGTTAATATAGAAGCCTTTTCGAAATGAGTTTGTGAAATTCTCTTTATCTTGCTAGAATCTCCGGAAGAAGTCAGGACACGAAAACACGGAAACTTGCTCGATTCATACATTTTTATATTTAATATATTCCACAGAGCGTGCAATTTACGTATGATAAACCACTTCTGGTAGGTATGAGACTACTTTTGTTGGTGACACTCGGCTCTATCCGTCATTTTTCGTTTTTCTTCAATTACTGCAGCTTTAAGTTTTCAGGACGGTATTTGTAGAGTTCTGCTTCTGAATGTCTCCACAGAAAAAATCTCAGGGGATTATGGGAGCCGATTGAAGTCTCCTCTGCAGGAGATGGCAGGCCACTGATTGACTGGATGTGGTGGGGTTGCTCCGTCCTGTTAGAACTTAACCTCATCTAAGCTTTCTTCGACAATTTTTTGCTTGACTTCAACGATTCTCGTGTGAAATCAGGAACTTTTGAGCGCTCGCATTCTCTAATTCAGTAGATAATCGAAAAAAAATTGACAGCTGTCTAGGAATGCCAAATTTTTCTTCGATCGATTCCGGTATTTTGAAAATTATCGGGAAAAGCACTGGATTCTTTGAAGCGCAGCGTTTATGTTAAATTTTCAATCTCGAAATAAGTGTTTCTATCGATTTCAAAGTCCTGCTAGTACAAAATCGGAATCATTTCTATAATATGGGCCAAATAAATTTCAATATGGGCATGATGAATCTCAATCTGCAGGTGGACAAGCCAGTATTGAACGAAATAAACGACGCTACAACTCCTGGAATCAGGGAAGCGAACGAACCTACCAGTTCTAGGCAAGAAAGTAATATGAGAACTGATGGGACGAGGGAAATCGTTGAAGTGCTTAATAAGGATTTGAATGGAAAATATGACTGTTGCTTGTTCGAGAGACGAGGAATATTCAGTAACGGCGCTGAATCTGACGATCGTCGCGTTTCTAGCTCGAAAGAAGCGGAAATGTGAGTAAACGAATCGATTAAGGGTCGTGTTTACATTTTTATTTACGTTGTGGAGTCTCAGATTTTCATTACAATAAAATAGTCAGATTTTCATAATACTAAATAGTAAATCATACCAAATCACTTGTTTTTCAAGAAAAAAAATTAAAACATCGAAAAATCGAGGGGGACCTAAACTAGAAAATTACCAAAAGTTTTTCTATTGAAAAATTCTAAATCAAGATTCTTCAAGACAAATGAATAAGATTGACATTGGCTTTACAGGGTTTCCCAGAGTAGGTGTAACAATATTTGTTTTATTTTTATTAGTACTGTCACCAATCAGTTGATTACATTACTCTAGGATACCCTATTTATGGCTCTTCCTTCAGTATGAATTTTTTTCAGATCAATCAATCAGCAAGGTGAAAATAATGGCCACAAAAATATAGGTAAGGAACTGTGGTTTATCTTATATTGCAATTGAATATTTTTGTTTTTTTAGGAATCAGCATTTCTGAAGAAGATAATGCTGATGAAACATCCGTGAGTTCCACATCTAGCTTCCTCCATCATGTTTCTTCTGAAAATTCAGCAAAAGTACCAGAAAATTCCAATGAAACATCAGAAGCTGATACAATTGTGACCAGAAGTGAAAGGTTGGTCTCCTCAAATATCACATGATCCTGTTCCAAAGATTTTTCCTTTTTCGCAGAAATTCCGATAATTGTTCAACGATAGATGATAATTTGTCGACAAACATCAAGAAGAGTGAATCAAACAAATCATTAGGAAAAATTCTGGACATTAGTCCCGAATTCCTATACTCTCCTAGAGACAACTGTATGGTGTTCAACGACAAGAAAGAAGAAAGGCTTGAGATGAGTTGCAACGATTCAGCTAATGTCGATACAAGGATGCTCGATCCAGATGCGATGATCGAATCTTTAGATCGTTTCACGGCAGAATTAGTGAGTCAAGCGTCGTCTCATCTTCAGAACAAGGATTCTCTATACAAAAGTAGCAACAACGATAACACCTGGGACGAAAATTCCTCTCCGAACGAGGCGACTTTTCCCAGCATCTCAGTAAGCGCCCCTAACGTTGTATCGTTCAATAGCGAAAGTGAAAACAACACATCTTCCAACAAAAACGATCTGAATGATACTGATGCAAAGGAGGAGATTGAAATGGTTTCGAACGATTATTCTTCTCTGAATACGACCACAATGACTGACTCTACGTTGATAATAATGGAAGCTACGAAGATGGCCGAAGCTTTCAAGGAAGAAGCTAACATGTCATCGAGTGTGAACAGTTTGGTGTCTCTGGAGCTCGATCAAGTGCAGCCTCCATCTCATTTGAATTCCCTGTCGAATAGCATGATAGGATTTCTGGACAGTAAACCAAACAGTCCAAAAATGGCCAGAAAAAAGTCTTTGCCTTCCAACATCATGGTAAAGCGGGCTTTGAATCATTCTTCGTCTCACAATCCAAGCATTGAAAATTTACATTCTAATAATCAAGAAGGATCGAGTAGGACTGTCCCAACTCCTCAAAACGACATAGCAGAACCAAAGAAGTCTTTTGTCATTAATGGTCCAGTTAATACCAATTATTCCAGCAGGATTTCCTCGAAAATACCTTCTAGTTTCATGAACTTAGAAACATCCAGCCAGTTATTCAGCGTGACGGATTTGGACAACATCAACCCGCCTTCTATGTTGAACGAAGTCACCGATTTGTGCAGTTCTTTAGCCGACGTAGCAACGACTTCGATTGGAACTGAGACTGAAATTTTCGAAGATTGTTTCACACACGTCACCGACAACTACTTACAAACCGAAAACGACGTGACAGAATTCTCGGACGCAAATAGTATCACACCGATTCAGTCGAGTACGAGTAGCAGTGAAAATACTCCAAAAAGACAGAAATCTTTGAGCAAGAGTTTAACGTCAAAACAGAAACGAGCTCTGGCTAAAGAAAGGTACAAAACGTATATCATTGCGGCAGAAATGGTGATGAAAGACAGCATGATTAATCAAGAGGAGAATTCAAATGAAATAGCACATGACCTTGATCTGAGTGGTTGTCCAGTTGAAACAAGTACAGCGGAAACAAATAGTTTGGAAAATGATTCCGTTAATGCTTGTCAGACGTACCAAGTTGATGCAAAAACTTCCAAACTGTCGCCTAAGGAGAGGCGATTGAACGAAAGGTCAAGGTTTCAGACTCAAGTATTAGAAGTTAGTCAGATTCCAAGTTTTCATAATCAGAACTTGCAACAAGAACAATGTGAATCGGATAGTTCTAAAGAACCGAGTCCTGCTAGATCTAAAACTTCCATCAGAAAGAACATTTTACAAAGAAGATTAACAAATAAGGAACGTTTCAAAACGCAAACACTCGATGAATCTTTAATTCCAACTGATTTACTGGCGAGTGAAAGCTCTGTAGCAGATGCGGAAATGCATCTTATGGTGGAGAAAGAAGCGAATAAAGTACTGAAAACGCTGAGGGATGCGAATATAAACTCCGACGAAATACTTGACTGTGAAACGATTAGCCTCGTGTCCAATGATGACGAATCTGAACCCAATTCTGGAAGCTCTGTCAATTACAGAACTTATCACAAGAGCTGGGGCCACAGAAATAATATACCTGTCATCACATCTGATGAACAGAACGCTGTTGGCGATTCTTTGGAAAATTGCTCAGTTACTTCTGATGATGAAGTGAATAGAGTTCCTGCAAAGCCAAAGATCGTGAAACCAGATGAGAAGAAGATCGTGGAATGCAAGATTGAAGTTGAACAGCCTAAAGGAATAAGGGGTAGACGGAAAGCCTTGTATTCTAAAAGTACCTCCAATAAAGTGACTCCCAAATCTATAAAACCGGTAAAGAATGTTACATCAAACTTGGTTAAAAACGTGACTTCCACTCTGAAATCTGCAACACCGAAACCAAACCTGTCCAAGCCTAGCAAAATAGCGTCCAGACCCCCAACAAGAGGAAAAGCTGCAAATACACCCAGCAGACCTGTTTCTGGAAATGAAAGCTCTCAGCTCAATACTCCACTATCACAGAGAAATTCTAAGCTTAATATTCCTCGACCGGATACCAAAAAATGTCCTCCTAAACCACTGGAACGTCAAGGTACCTTCACCAAAGACGACATCCCAGTTTCTGTCAATCAAACAAAGGGAAAAATTCCGGATACTAGCAGAATACCAATGCCTGGATCCATCAAAAGTTCCATCCCCAAAATGTCATCAAAACAAAGTAACATTCCTCGAGCCGGTGTGTTCAAATCTGCAAGTTCAGATAGGAGCTCCAAGCCGTCAAATATAAAAATTTATAATCGTTCTACGAGTGCCGATAGCCGCGAGAGTACATATTCGAGGAGGATCCAGAGCTCACTATCCAGTCATAGTTTGAAAAGTGAACCGGAAAAGGTGCAACAAAGTGGTGCAATAAAAAAGACGATTCAATACCAAAGATCAGACAGCAATACAAGTTTAAACGGGTCAAACACGAATAAAAAACAAGTAACCAGTAAAATCGCAAGTATTTGGAAGAAAATTGAAGAAAGCAAAAAAAAGACTGTGAGTAAGAATGACAGTAAAAAATGGATTGAAGCTGAGGTAGAACCATCAGGTGATGCATCAAATTCAAATGATGGGAAAAAGGAAAGTGATGATAATGCGCCAAAACGTATTTCTAGGTTAGGTTCACTAGTTTATGTGGATGAAACTGAGGATAATCTCAAAGTATAGGAGATTAATTGAAATTTCGAAATTGTTCTTTGAATTTTTAACAGTTGTATGTGTTTGTTTTATCTGGTTTCTGCATGTCTAATTTCTTCAATAATCATTATAAAGTTCTAACCCCTTGATTGCCAAAAATATTTAAATTATAGGTAATTGAAAATTCATTCGAAATATACTTATGTAATCCGCTAATCTTCAAATAAATTTCTAGGATTGCTATTGAAAATTCGTTTCTGCATGTCTAATTACTTCGTTTCGTACTAATTTTTTGTGTTTCGGAAATTGTCCTATTTGTTTAACTTTGGATACTTAATTTTTAAGTTGTATATATGTATGATTCTTTTTATTTATGAAAATTATTCAGCCATGATATCTAGTCCTATTCTTATGTATTTGTTGGATATGAAAATTTATTTATTCAAATGATGTACTTTATGTAGATATTACATCAGTAAGTGTAGCATTTATAGAATAAATTCAGTTTTCCATGTAAATGCATTTTAATTATTTTATTCCCATCACGAAATCCTAATGGGTCAGCTTCAAAAAAAGTAATTTATGCCAGACTCGACAAGGGAACCTTTACAAATCAATATTTCGGAAATTTCGTTAATTTGAAATGTTGATTTCATAATATATGCATAGAAAACCTAGTGTTTGCACTGATTCGATTTTGTTTAAGACTTTCTTGTCGATCGAAAATCTGAGATGGGGTCCTACTTTTGATTTCTCCCGAAAGGGGTCGCGCTGTTTTCCATTGCCGCAATAGCGCCACGAACGAGAAATTTTGCGGATTATTCCGGAACTAGGACCAGATCTGCGAGTGCCTTTTTGGTAACGATTTTTAGTCGTTACACCTGGGTTTCTATCCATCTAATTTCAGATTATGAAGAATTTTCAATATTTAACGCATTTTCCATACGCGAAGGACTCGTCAACTGTGGAGCGCATATTTTCCATATTCATTTCATTATTCAAATTCAGTTCATGGATTAGATTGATCGTGAATACATCCGCAATCGATATTAAATAAATAAATGAAGCTCCTGACTTCAC
The DNA here is from genome assembly GCA_910592335.1 of Adalia bipunctata. NCBI lineage: Eukaryota > Metazoa > Arthropoda > Insecta > Coleoptera > Coccinellidae > Adalia > Adalia bipunctata. The sequence continues at coordinate 5,407,024 of OU342955.1, read as the reverse complement.
TGCTTTAGGTGCCCCATTTTTTTCTGTCTTTCTCTTATAATTGGTTGTATCCATATTTTTACAGTCCGTAAAGGATTGTTATGAAAATAATCATACTTTTTCGATTGACTTCCTGTGATCGAACATTCTGAAACTACTGAAATTTTCTGGGAAACGGTTTGAGATGCGATGGGAATATGCTTTCAACAATATTAATATGTAGTTTCAACTACATTGAATATTTATCATTCATTCAAACGGCGTCCTTCTGGTTCGAAATTTTCTAGTGGTAATTTGAATACAATATCGGTGTTTCTGGGAAAACGGCCTTGAGATAATCGGAATTTGTTTTGGCCGTTATTGATGATAGAAAAGGATTCATTTAAGTTCATAAGACCTAAAGTCTTCTTTGGGCACGAACTTCACAATTCTTGTCGGCTGAAGAAGTGTACAAAGATCCGAAAGCGAATAGAGGAATAATTAGTGCTATTTAAATCAGAGAACTATTACGGTAAGTAATAAATTACTACTTCATTACGGCTATCAATTTGTAGACGGTGGAAAATTTTATTCAGTTTATTTGATATGGAGATAGGAGATATTTAGTTTCTCTCAGTAAAAATAACTCTTCTTGAAGTAGTTTTCAACAACCCTACGAACGTTTGATACGGAAACGGAGTACTACCATCCTGTTGAAAAATAAAACCGTTTTAATCATACTGTTCGAAAATATCAGCCAAGACAGGGTCAAAGTACTTCAATATACAACTATAAATACATTTCACCCGCAAATAATTATGGTACAATAAAAGAAGCAATACCAATCATCATTATTGTGGAGGAATAGAATCCTTTCTTGACCCTATTTTGGATAAAAACAACACTTCGAAATAAGATACCTACTAGACTAGACATTTGAGGTTTCTACAAAAGTGATCGCCAAAAATTAATCGCAAATCAAGAAATTCTCAATTTACGTATAACTCGAATGTCTGTCATTTTTACCTTTAGTAATTTTCTGCATATTAGTTTCAAATTCGGAACTTGGTTTTTTCAAAATGTTAATGCATATCCTGACTATATGGCTCTTTTTCGTTTTCCACCTCTGAAGAAGCTACGCGTCATGTAGTCGAATGACTGAGTCATTAATGCCTACTTTATTTAATTTACTGAAAGCAATTGTTTCGTATCTTCTTCAGAGGTTTTTATTTTTCACAATATAAGCGAAAAAATCCTTGTTTCCGAAAAATAAATTTACAGTCCATTTCTTCTACTACTATCCGATAGATCGGCTGTCTTTTTTGCTCTTCAAACAAAAATTGTCAATGCCCAAATTTCATGACTTGTTTATTGAGTGGGGATTATTTAAAGAAGATTTAAAACTTCATCTTCAATTCCACTTCAGTACGGTGTTGGTGCTAACAGGTTGCTAGGGACAAGGTCAGTATTCTTGATTCCTAATGGAATTTAATTTAAACATCCGCCGTATAGAACTGGTATTCGTGAATTCAAAGTGTGAAGAAATGATTAAAATCGCTTCTGTGATTCAAACATATATTTTTACACATGAATTCATCATTTCAATATCAATACCTACCTATTTATATTTTCATCTTTGATAATTAAAAAATTGTATGGAGTAATTCCTAATCGGAAATAGCACATTATATTTCTTCCAGGATTATTATTTCATTGAAATATTTATTCGAACAGTTTGGAAATAATACATTTTACATATTCAATTAGTGCACTAATGGGAATATTGGGTCTATTTCATTCGATAACTATACTTTTTATGAACCAAAAAATTTGTATTCTGATATTAGTTTGATGTAGAAATACAGGGGGTGGCATAATTAATGGATAATTCGTTACCTGCAGATGGGTAGTGGTAGTATCATAGGAGGGATGAGATCAGAAAATTGAAAATTATGTTTAATGAATAATGTATTACGGTTTTCGAGTTTGAACACCTTAACTCATAGTTTTCGATGCCATGATAAGAAATCGATAAGGAATTTATTTATTTCTGTCTGTTTTTTTTTAAATTTTATTCTCGAACTATGAATTTGGTAACGCAATTTTTGTATTATAATCGCTAGTTTAGAAAGAAATAAACAAGCACAGATTTTTTGGTTTGACAACACGAATTTGGACTCTCTTTCCATCTCACAAATTTGAAAAAATTGCATTTGTTGTCCTCATGATGGAAGTTTTTATCTGTGCCAAATGGTTCAATTGAAATATTATTCCTGCAATCTTCCATTTTTCTCCCCAAAATTTTCCTCGAAAATAAAAATTGAAAATCAATTTCCAATTGAACCATGTGGACATTATGAATTTTTTTTCAAATTTTTGTTATGTATAGGTTTCAAGACATTCAAGAAAATATTCGAAAATCATTCTCTCCGCTTATGCTTACCTTAAGATTTAAAAAAAAATGATGAATATAAGAATAATTTAATGGATAGAATTCCCCAGTCATTGCTGCTCTTTTACCTATAGTCTATAGCTATCGATGAGTTAGGTAATCCTGCATTGTCTTCAAATCCTGGACAATGTTTGAAGGTTGGAGTTAATTTCAAATTGATTACTAGTATACAAGTTTTCAGTAGGATCTGAACAAGAAAATACATGATGATTGATGATAGAGGCGTAAGAAATAGATACACAAAAAGAATACGTTTCAAGGTGAACATATTCATTGAATTCCAAGAAACTAATGCAAAATACAACATGATAACAATAAAGACTCTTACGATGGGAATGCAACAACCGCTAATTAGCCAATCCATACTTTCAACCCAAAATTCAGGTTTTGTTGAGTTTAGAGCTTCTAGGGTTAAGGTCTTTCATCTACATGAGATCTGATAACTTTTTAACAGTGAATGTGTTGAGATTATTAGTCTTGGAAACCTTCTTTGCTTGGAATGTTTTTGGTAAGACCGACAACTTTACCTTTTTTTCAAGTGGGATGAAAGTACTTAATGAAATTACCCATTCATTAGAATTATTCGTGGAATATCACAGAAGGAATTTCATTTAAGAGTCACAATGAACGGGCCAATGCGCTGAAGAAAAAATTCGTTTTTGACTTGAAAAAAACTAAAATATCATAGATTAGGAGTAGGTATCATTAGAAGTAGAGAATGAAATAAAGTACATAATTTGTCCCTATTGTCTTTAAGGGACTACCTCGTTACCTTCAACTCAAGCTTAATGTGTAATATGTTCTTTCAATTTGAAATAATGTTCTCATTCCTTTTCAGACTCATCGAAAAATGAAATTTCTAGTGTTTGCGCTGATTGCGACTGCGTTTTGTGCTGATGATGCTTTGAAAGAACTGCAGCTGGGAAATATCGAGTTCTCATCATCTTTGTATCAGGTTTGTCCTTCATAAATTATCCAACACTGTTTTTACATTCTCGGTAACTGTTAATGAAGTAAATTTTTCTCGGGAAGCTCGCGAATATATCTATATCCGTAGAAAAATTAGAAAAATTTTAGATCTGGACGCCGATAGGGTAGAAACCCCTCGCAAGTCAAGAGATCACTGGAACCGCATCATATAGGTACCCCTCAGGAAAGAAATATAGTATCTTTCCTCTATGTATAAAATGCACTGTAAATACTATGTATACGATGCGGACCAGTTACATATTACCTTTATATGGTGTTGGGTATTAAATAATTATTAGATACAATTCTCTGCATGCACTTGAACGAAAGTAGGATACTAAAAAAGCACTAATTAAATTAATCAAAGGCAACAAAAATATCAAGTGACACTTCTAGTTCAATTAACAATTCATTGAAATTGAATTAGTTATCTAATTGATATATTACGTAATAATGATAACTGTCCACACAGAGACAATCTTGTCTCTGTGTCCACATTGATGAAATGTGGATGGGAATAGTGAAGATTACATAACTAATCAATATCAGTTGAGATACTTTCACGAGCTATCCCTTTCGAAAATTCCATCACTCTAAAAAAGACCCGATACATTGGTAAGTATAATGAATGATTTTATCGTCTGTGAATTCAATTAGAAGGAAAGATTTTAGCGGCATGCAGACAATTTTTTTTTTGAAATTCCGGAAAAAGTTACACACCTTGCAGGAAATGAACCTGCGTCTCCTACTTTCCGGGTCGGGGCTCTTACCAACTGAGCTAACTGTGTGTACGGTGTGTAACTTTTTCCGGAGTTTCAAAAAAATTGTCTGCATGCCGCTAAAATCTTTCCTTCTAATTGGTAAGTATATTGTAGAAAAAAAATAAAGGATAACGTCCCTAGGATAGTTGGTTGTTAACGCAGGAAGGGTTATGTGGCACTGATGACGGCGAACAAGCCAGAAACTAGTCTGTCATCATCCTCCTGTGCTGGTGACACTAGTGGTGTACTTCGGAAATTAGATCTCTGCTAGTCCATTTCCCTCGTAGAAAATAAAGCTTTTTATTCTAAAGGAGAATAGCTGTTGGATGTATCGACATTAGGTGCTGAATAAAACTCCGATCATAACAATTTCCGAATTTATTGAAGTGAAAGTTATCTCGATCATTTCCAGTGAGGTAATATTGAAAACAAAAACAATTTACAAAGATAAAACACTTAAAATTAAAATAAATAACATAATTCAAATATCTCATTCGAGTAACTCGTTGACATGGTAGCTGTGTCCACCTTCCACTCCAACATCACAAATGGTACCCTGGATCAAGGCTTTCATTGGTGCCATGTACACCCTGAAGTTGACCTCGTTGTAGTTGAGTCCTTCTGGTGCTTGTAGGAAGTTCGACATCCTATCCGACATAACCCAAACGTTTCTGTGAGCGTCAACTTTGACATCTGAGGGGAAAATGAGACCAACATCGTCTTTGTCCACGATGCAGTGGTATTTGGGGTGGTATGGCAGAAGGGAGTTCCAACAACCGATAGCGTTCTGGTCGATCAGGTTGAAGAGCTGGATGCCGTAATCGTCCATGACTCTGGCAGTGGTGTGAGAGTTTGGTCCTCTGCTTTCCAGAGCTATAAAATCGTTGTAACTGTCTTCTACCCTCGAGCTGTTACGTAGGACGTTGGTTGACACTGCGAATTCCCTGTTACTGGCCAAAGGACTGAAGTAGAGGTATTTTTCGCCGGTGACATAACGGGGAGAAAGGGACATACCGAAAACACCTGGAAAATATTGAAATATTATCATGAAAAAGCTCTATCGTTCTTAAGGACTGAACGAGAATAAATTCGCTATCACAAAAACGCCTATATCTCTTGAACCAATTGAGAAAAAAACCAAAATTTGATCATAGTTAGCTTTGTTATGAACGTCAGAAACATGTAGAACATTTACTTCAGATATTCCAATTCTCTGTCGCAAAATGTCAAGCGGAGTGAAAACACGAGAATTTATAGTGAAATTTTTTCAAAATAATAAAAAATGGAGCTTCAAAAGAATCGCAAAAGAGGCTCGCGTTCGTCCGGAAACGGTATCAAGAGTTGTTAAGCGCTTCAACGAAGATCTTACAATTAACCGCAAGGAAGGAACCGGGAGGAAAAAGGGGTTTCATAGCCAAAAAATGTGAAGAAAGCCATCAGCCTTTTTCAGAAGAATCCTAACCTTTCAGGACGGAAAGTGGCCCAAATAGTGGGTTGTTCGCAGTCAACCGTTCGGAAAATCAAGTCGAGTTGTGGACTTAGAACATACAAAGTGCAGAAAGTGCCAGACAGGAACGCTGTGAAGAATCAAGAAGCGAAATCAAGAGCAAAGAAATTAAAAGAAGATTTCTTGAAAAATTTTTCCTGTTGCGTGATGGACGACGTATAGTACCTATGTCTTGGCTGATTTCTCGCAACTTCCTGGTCAGGAATTTTATACTGCAGATTCCCGTGGAAATGTTGACGAACATTTTCGCGTGAAGAAACAAGCAAAGTTTCCTAAAAAATTCCTGGTTTGGAAAGCAATTTGCACTTGTGGGAAAAGGAAAAGGAGCAAATTTTTCGTTGGCCAAGGCTCTGTTGACTCGAAGATATACATCGAGGAATGCTTGAAGAAGCGACTTTTATCATTTTTACGTGAGCACGATGTGTCAACAATTTTTTGGCCAGATTAAGCTTCATGCCACTACAGCAAGGCCACCAAGGAATGGTACGAAGCTAATGAGGTGGTTTTTGTCCCCAAAGAGGCCAATCCACCAAATTGCCCAGAACTCCGGCCAATCGAAAGATATTGGGCCCTGGTAAAAAGAGAATTGAAGAAGACTAAGAAATCAACGAAAACATTAGCGGAATTCAAGCAAAAGTGGAAGACAGCATCCCAGAAAGTGACTGAGAACACTATAAGAAGCATGATGGGAAGAATTCCAGAAAAAATCCATGAATTTTGTAAAAAATAGTTTCGGTTGTTTTTTATTGTAAAAACAGTTTTCATTAGAATTAGAAGATGATTCGAAAATGAGTTTTATTTTCGAAATCGGTCCAGTGGTTCAAAAGATATAAGCGTTTTTGTGATAGCGAATTTATTCTCGTTCAGTCCTTAGTATCTCCAAGAACCTTCGAAACATATTTTCAAAGTGGATTGCTGTTCATTCCATTTAGTTTCACTTCAACATGAAAAAAGTCTCCAGGGGTTTTTGCATCGAATTGTGACTAGCGATGAAAAGTGGGTTCTGAAATTGCTTAAAAATGTCTCACCTTCTTCATCCCAGTTGAAAGTCAAGCCATCGATGGTGAAATTGCCGGCTAAAGGATCGGGGAAGAAATATCCATGCCTGAATCTCCAGGCCCTATTTTCGGCCCAAGAATATACGATCATACCGTAGGCCAATTCATCGCTGAAATAGGCGAAAGTGTCGTCACAACCCTTTCCAACATCCACCACTGTGTTGGCGATGAAAGTCCCTTCCTTGATCAATTCGGCTGGAAATTCAAAACGCCTGATTCTTTGGTTCGTCCTGAGGTTGTAGACGTTGATGCTGTAAGGGCACAACTGCTGTGTGGTGTTTCCAATACCGTAGGTACCGGTGTCCAGTACCCAAAGACGGTTGCATTCATCGGCTTTGATTCTGTAGACTGTGTTCAAGCCAGTGTTGCAGTTACCCAGCTCGTTGGATTTCCAGTCAGGATAAGGAATTAGAGGTGGTGATTTTGAGTTATTGTCGGTGAGGGAGATGTAGTTGAGGGTAGCGGGGATTCCTGCAAATCAAATACTATTAAGTACATGATTCACTCGAAAAATATACTGCTCCACAAGAGTTAGGGATATCAATCGTTTTTAAAAGTATGTAATCTTCGAGAAAATCGCTGTAAAATCATTTAAAACTCAATAACAACTTGAATCGATCCAATAAAAATCAGTATGAGACATTTCGTCAATCTGGTCGCCTTTTTTCTGAAGTTTGGTTCTTTGCATATGCTTCATGAATGTTCTTATTTTGAAATGAAGTCAGTTTATCAACGGCTTCGATTTGAAACGAGTTTTCTGAAAATGCCAAGACGTAAATCAACAAACGCTGAGGCTAATAGGGCTATCGGAATGCTACAGGGTGGCCTAACTCAGGTTGTTGTAGCGGAAAGGCTCCAAGTCAGCCAAAGTGTGATATCTCGACTATGGAATAGGTTCAGGGAGACAGGTTCCGTGTTGGAAATACCAAGGCTTGGTGGGCGACGAAAAACAACACCTGCCTAGGATCGTTTCATCACCGTTTCGGCGAGAAGAAACCCTACATCAACGTGTAGAATGCTACGGAATAGTGTTCAAAATGCAGATGGGGTCCAAGTTTCCATCGAAACCATCAGACGACGTTTGAGAGAGGTGAATCTAAGTTCTAGACGTCCATTAATAGGAGTTCCATTAACACGTCACCATAAGCGTCAAAGACTGGAATAGGCAGGGCAACATATCAATTGGAACGATCAATGGCGTAGTGTCCTTTTCACTGATGAATCCAGATATGGACAATTTTCAGATTCTCGAAGAATAAGGGTATGGACAATCCTACGCATACACCGTAATCGTCGCTATGTCCAAGAAGTCCATCCATTCCGAGGGGATAGTGTTATGGTATGGGCCGGGATATGTTTCAACGGGCGCACAGATCTACACATTTGTCCTGGGAATATGACCGCTTTACACTATAGGGAGCATGTCATTGACAATGTTGTGCCAAATTTTCACGCTGCTATTGGTGAAACTTTTCAATTTCTAGACGATAACGCTAGACCGCACCGTGCAGCCATAGTTGAGAATGCGCGCGAGGAGCTTGGTATTCCACATTTACCAATACCTCCGCACTCACCAGATTTGAATTGCACAGAACATGCATGGGATATGCTCCAAAGAAGATTAGATAATCATCAACCTACCCCAGAATCCTTGAATGATCTGAGAGAGCTTCTGCCCCGTTTATGGAACCAAATTCCTCAAGAAATGTTCAACAACCTCGTGTGTAGTATGCAAAGAAGATGTCAAGCTGTTATTGATGCCCGTGGAGGCCATACATTGTATTGATAGTCTTAAAATGCTGGAATTCTCAGGGGATAAAATTTCGTTATTTTACTCGATTTTTCTTAACCACCCTGTAGACCTACAGGCTAAAATTAATTTGCAACTTGAAATCATATTAATATGAATTTTCATCATAAAAATCTTATTTTAACTATATTTTTTTGCAATTCAAGTCAATATCCCTAACTCATGTGTTCATTCAATAGTTGGGTGGCTGTTTTTTCGTATCCATAATGAATTACCATGCCTTCATAAAAATACTGAAAAAAAATCAGTTTCCGTGGCTCCCCGAGCAAAACTAATCGCGTTCAATGTCGACATGATTCTATCGATCAATCAAATTCTCGATGAATTATTTATGTCGTAACGTCATCGACCTCAGCCAAGCGGATGATTCAATCAACTCACCAGCCTTCCACCTTGGTACAGAAATGAACATTTTGTCGTTCCATACTTCAATTCCTACCGGAAGGTTGTTTTCAGGAATGTAGTTTTGCGTGAGTTGGGCTTGGAGCTTGTGGTTTAGGTTGTCGAAGGCGTAGTCGATGTAGTTCCAGGCGTACCTCTCCTGGAGTCTGTATGTAGCCTCCGCATTGTAGGCTATCAGCAAGAACCAAATGGACCGAAAGGTCAATGCTCTCGGTGAAATGGTAATCTGTGAACAAAATGAAGAAAATATTCATAGCCATTGAAGATTTGTGATAAGAAATAATGAATATTGTTCGATCAAAAGGGTCAGAATCGTTGTGAGCCCATCATTTTTTGTCAACTGCGACCGAATGAATTTTTGAGCGAGAGGTTCTCTCTAAGTCTTTCTTCACCACCTACTGTTACTTATATTATTATTAAATTAAAATGTAAGAGGTGCTTGTGCTGTCGAGGAATATCTCAAGTTACAGCTCCCCATCCAGAACTCCAGAAGCTGGGATTGCTTCAGGGGGGATATGTCTTCATCCCTTACCCTCAGAATAACGTTTCCAAAGCACTCTCTGCCTAGTTCAAGAGCTTCTTTCTCCTCCCCATAAAATGTGCAGTCGTAGTTTTCTGCTAAACCTGATCTCACAAAGACAACAGAGTCTGGTAAGGAGTTCCATGAGGAGATGTAGCTTAGTCTTGCAGAGATCAAGACAGACTTTTGGTTTCTCAGTATTTAAGTTCCAAACCTGAAAGATTCTGTCGGAGTAACCCTTCAGCAGATTCTTCTTTCTGTCTGAACCTTTCCTTATAGGTGTTTTTTCCTGAAAACGGTTTCACTTCTGGCCTCAGGAATGCAGTTGAAGCCTATTTCTTGACCTCCTCGGTTCCCTCTTTTCCCGTGTATCCAGGAGTCTATCAAGAAGCCCCCCTTGTATTCTTGACTTGTTTGTTGAGTTAACCCAGGCTCTCCCATACCATTTTCGAAATAATGACGCTAGAGCTCATCGCTGTGATAGCCGCTTGGTTGTCAGAGGAGTCAGAGCGAATGAATTCGAAGCCATGCCCCGTCAGGAGTTGGAGGAGATGTGACGCCACTTTGAGTTGTGGCAAGAGTATAGTCTCGATGGTGGTGGTTCGAATCCTCCAGTTTTCTCAGCTGTCCCCGTTGCCAGTAATATTAAACTTCCATTAGATAATGGTTTTATTTTCTCCTCGCTTCTCAAACGCTTGTTATGAATAGTAATGACAGCTTAATCTCATGTGAGCAATCTTATTTAATCTTATTCATGGAATATCACCAGTATTTTCGCTTCGAAAAGAACTAGTTAGCTATAAATGTAAGTTATAATTCATCATAGAAATATATTGAGTAGAAATAATGAGTGCCTCTGAGCGTAATTCGATAATGAATGACCACAGTCAATTCGAGTCTGTGATTGGTATTTTGGAAGGTAATCATTCGATTGATCGAATTCTACATGTTGGCTATCCCTATAATTAAAAAAAACACGCATATGGGAACTTTCTTTCGAAATTATACGATATGTGATCGTGATGTAACATTGAACAGATTAGCCGAAAATTGCGTTATTGCAATATTGCGCAAAGTTATTCGAGAATTCCAATACAGTTCTCTTTGTTCGAATCGAAGGCAGTTATTAATTAACGTCGCATAGCTTTATGGCTAAACTGATATAAAAATCCGGAGGGCAGCTTCAGATTGGCAAATAACACGTCAATAAAGAATCCAATCCAATCCAATCACATTCATCTTACCCTGATGCCTGACACTTACAGAGCCACCAGTTCAAATTACTTTTGAGTCTTCGAGATTTTTAATTACGATATTAAATTCCATCAATTATCAAAATAGAAATTTCAGAATAACATGACATCTATTGTCTTAAATTTTTATCAGGTCCAATTTTTTCAAAAATTATCTCATTCTACAAGTTCTACGACAAACTTTGGCAGATGACAGCTGTGGTAATTTTAAATATTTTTCCTCATGAACAAAGAGCCTATTAATTTTCATTCAGAATATATACCTATGCATCTGAAAGAATATAATTTCATATTTGAATAAAAAGTAAATTGTTATTTGTTATACAGCTTAAAGAACACCCTGCACAACTTATCATTCCAAGTAAAACAGGTTCAGAATCATATCTCACAGTTCGATAATTTTATTCATGAATTAATTGAGTTTTCGGAATATAATAAGCGAGATTAAATGTAATCCATAAAATTCCATTCAAATGAATCGATTCGAATGTGAATTGGGAATGTTGCCTATTAGTGAAAGTACGAATTTTCAAAAATGAATGTTCAGAACGATGAACCTACTGGATGCTGAAATTGAACGAAAGTATTTTTGTGGGGCAAACTACACAAGTCAGTAGATTAATCTAGAAAATTTGAACTAGTGTAGGAGGTCGAACTGAAAATTAGAATAGTTTGAACTTGTCAGAACAAATATAATAATAGATATTAAATTGACAGCAGCTATCAAACGAAGAAATCGTCAAATATCCCGAATATGTTATTACAGGAATATTGAATTTTTTTTGTCAATCATTTTATACAGTTCTGATCATGCGATCTAGGCCAAATTTCTCATGTAGCTTGAATTCTTGGTCTGATTTGATGCTTTCCAAAGATTGAAAGAAAAAACCTATAATCTTGAAATTACGTACGTTTGATGTCCTAATGCACAGGTGGGTCAAATCGGCCCAATGGTTTGGAAGGATATTTCTTTGTGAAATTCTGTTTATCCATTTTAACAAGAGTTCATTAAAATTCGTGGTCAAGTTTGCTGTAGATAAATTAAAGTTGATTTAATGAGATAAAAAGGAGCTCTCAACTTATACTATAATGGTTCCTAGATTTGAAGTACTCGCTTAGCGCTTGAAATTATTGATGTATGCTTTGTCTGAATAGTTATGAGATATAAGAATTGGTATATGATTGCCTCAAAGAGTGAAATATCTATATCATTAGTTGCAAAAATAAGTGAAATTAATTTTATCGATTTTTTTGGATTTCTATGTTGAATTCCTTTATTACGCTCATCAAGTTGAGGCAAATAGCTTCCAAATGAGTATGAGGCAGAAGAAACTGTATAATCATAGCACGTTCGCCATTCACCATCACTGCATTACCTTCATGGTTCTCGAGAAAAACTGGCCAATTGAACCGTGTAATGGTCCATGTTTACTAACTCCCATCTGTCAACTTTCGATCTGTCACGTCGTAATCATGTGACATTATGACTGTCAAACATAGCGCGCAATCTATCTCTTTATAACTGCAAACATTAAAAATCCCTCTGTTGATCGGTTCAAGATTTATTGAACACAGAAATTTGACTTTATATTCGAAATTGCATCTGTTGACCTCAGGTTATGGTTTTCCTTTGTCGCATTCTTCCCGGGACGGGCTGTATATGCATTTTATTACCCTTGCAGAAAAAGTTGTGGATAATACTCTGTAGTGTTGTAGGGAAGAGGAAGAATCTTCTATTTTAACGGATAGTAGCAATGAATAATTCATAGTCTCGTAATTTTTGGAAAATAGTTTTATTCATGAAACGTACACAACGAGAACTGACTATATCGGAAAGTGCATAGATTTTTTCAAAACGTTTCGATATTAAGTTTTACTTTTAACACGTAACATAGCTTGCGCTCACAAGTATTTACAAGCTGTATTTTCCTATGTTAATATTAAGAACATCATTTTACTTTTTTTCAATGATTTGTTAGAATTTTATATGATTATGGTAACGATCTGGGCAAGATTTTTTTCACTTTTATTGGGACTAGGACGTAAACACAATATGTATAATTTTCTGGAATTTCTAAATCTTAATATAGGGTACATATTTTCAATAGTTTCGAAATCAGAATGTCGAGAGGCAAGAGCAATATCATCTGCATAAATAATTTTCTCGTAAAGAGTATCAGCAATATCACTTAAATATAAATTGAAAAGTAAGGAAACTAAACCGATCCTTGCGGAAGTCCATTATTCGAAGTTTTGAAATTACCACTATCACCATACAAAACACGAAGTTTTCTGTCTGATAACTTATTCTCTACCAGACTAACCATTTTAACACAATTCAATTAATTATGAAATTTAAAAATTACACCATCTTTCCACACTGAATCGTAAGCCGATGATAAATCGAAAAATGCAGCTTCTGATTCAGTGAAAGTAGTAATAGGTACTCAACAGGTCCTTACGGAGGACCTGATCAAACTAAGAATGAAAACTATTGTTGGATCTGAAGAATTCTTCCGGGATTCAGATTTCAGAATTGCATTACCTTTTGCTCTACTCCCCTGAATAGTAAATGCGCCCACCTCTTGAAAATTCATAAAAAATTGACAATCAATATTTTCCCAATAAATTTTCATATTTGATTGATTTTGTTTTAATAATCGTAGCTTTTTTATGGATGAATTGCATGTAGCGGAGAGATGTCGAAAAATTTAAATATTCATTATGAATTTTTTGTAGAGGAAACAATTATTTTTTCTGTACCCTATTTGGGCAAATAACTTTTCACAAACTAAACAAATCTATAAATAAAAATGAATTCAGAAAATATATCCAATAAATGTAGGAGGGCAAACCAATAATTTACCCAGAAAAATTACAGCCTCAAGAAAATAGTCAATACTGATGATCGTAGAACATGAATACTCAAAGAAGGGTATCATAATTTCAGCTGAGGACGTCTACTGACGGTAATACTGCATAATTAAGTAATTAGTGTACCTAAATTGAGTTTGTATATGTTCTATATTTTTATGAGTTAGTTTTTTTTAATCCTGAGCTTGACAGACATTTGGGTTAGTCAGAAGCTAGGGTAAAATGAACTGAATTTCACGAGCTTGAATAGTTCAGAAAAAAATATTCTTCAACTCCAATTTCTTCCTGAAATGAATCACTCACTCTCACAAAAATGTTAGTTCAACAGTCTCATAAGTTACCATAATCCTTCAATACAATCCTCAAGAAATTTAACAGATACTTATCCGTCTGTCGTCTCGAATATTTTTATGGGCATAGAAACCCGTTTTTCCTTTCGATGAATAAATATATTTTGAATTCCGAATCCGTGGAGGCGCGATTTAGTTTTGAGAAGTTGAGTGGCCGCAACGATTCTGAGATGAGAATAATTCACAAAACCATTAATTTCACATACCATGATGGTCCGCACACACTTAAGCAAACTGTGACCAATGGAAAGTGATACTTTCAGTTTTATATATTGATCATCATTCTGAGCTTATACAAGAAATTCAAATCGAAAAGAATGTGGGGTAGAGCAGGTTTGAAGAATGGTGAAATACCCTCTCTCGGTGAAGTCGCTCAAAAAACGCAGTCCATGGGAGAGGGGCTGGAATCCTTGCTGACCAAGGCGATTGACGATCACTTTTGTGTGAAATTAACTTAATTGGATGGAATTCGTTAATCGTTAGGCACAATATTTTGCGATTGTTTCCAACTCTTAAAAATATTTGCATTTTCATCGATCGCATTTTGGATGTATCTGCATGTTGATCTTTTTTTTTTTTAATATTAATGAACCGTGCTTAAATGAGGTGAACTGCTATCAAATTCGTTTCCACGCTGATAAACATCGACAAAACAGATCTATATCAATTGTGTTGAAATATATCATTTTATACACAAATCATCAACTATGGAGAATTAAATTAATTGAATATTATAGCCTTTCCTGAACTACGATTATTTATTCTTTTTAGGTTTCCGTATTCAAACGGTCATCTGACTTTAAAGGTGATAACTCTGTAAAGAAAAGACCTATAGGATAGGCAAATTTGGCATCCACCTTATCACACATGATACTGAATCTAATATTGTTTCAAGGAAACCAAATAACACCATTGAAATCTATGTTGAAAGTCTACAGAACTGTTTTCTAAGGAACGAAGAATAAAAAAAAATACATAAACTTTTCGACAATGCACATATGAAAAACATCCCAAAATTCTAAAACAATGGTAGATATCGATAAGCGGTTTTTACCATTGTGGTACCATTGATCTAGCTCATTGATAGACCTTTCTCTTCAATTCAATTTGGACAACTCGGTATTTGAAAATATTCAGACGAAAAATGGTGTAGGATTTTTTCAATATTTCAGTCAACAAAAGAATACTACAGAAAAGACAACAGTAATATACGATATTTAATATAGGAAAAGTTATCTATGATATGAGTACATATCATTTCAATTTATTCAACCACAATGTTCTGCTATAAACTCCTCTCTTCGTTCTTTGATTTTTAGCCTCCTTTACGAACCAATGCTCTGACATTTGTCATTACTCAATGATACTATTGATACTCCTATTTAATTGGACAGAAAGTGAATAGGTACTCTGAGAAATTTTTATTCAATGCTTAAAAAAACATTGAGTTGGTCAGCTACGAAAGCTCTTTTCAGTACTATGTCTTTTTTTTTCATATGAGCTTGTTTTCTTGTCGTATGTTTTACATCGTCTTAGTTTGTGTCCATATCTTTTTTAATGATGAAGTCTTTAGATGTTTAATTGATATTATGTAATATATTCTTGATTCATTTATTTATTTTTATGTTATACTGCATTTACTCTTAGAATTTGGTATGTTAATTATTATTATTATGAGTGGTCTAAGGAATAATGAGTGGTCAAAAATAAATCAATGACTTAATTCTCAAAATTGATTCGACTTTGACATGGTGGAAATTTTAAATAATTATAGTTCAATTTCCACAAAATTTTGTGGAATTTGATCTTTGGTATTATTATTTATTCATTATTTTTTACATTTTGATATTTTACTCTATTATTTTCTCATTTTTCGACAGTCGTGAACAAATACAAATACTGAATTTTAATTAAACATTAAATGGTATAATTTCCATAAATATTTCTTCGAATGACGTACTTGTCAAGCATCCAAATAAACATTTTAAAAATTTAATTTCAATCAATAGATGAACTGAGTTACTCAAAAAATCGTTATCATCGTGCTATTACAGAAAGCATACAATGACATATTGATATTAAGTGAATTTTCTCTTTTTGAGATTGATGAAACATTCAAAAACTTGTATTTTTGAGTATCTACAAGAATTTCAGACTTCAACTAAACGAATCATAGTGATATCATGTATTATTCATGATATAAGAAGAAGAATGTCTGATGAAAAGGAGTAATGTCAGTCCAATATAACAGTTCAATATTCTCTGATTTTTGACGCATTTATTTGATGGAAAAGGGCTGTTAAAGGTGGGTCCAGATATTTTTTTTTAACAACCAAACTTCCTCTCGAGCCTATGCTTATGGCGATTCTAAGTATTTTGAGAGGGGTTAATTATGCTAATTGAATCATTTAAATTCTTAATCGAGACGATAATTGGAATAATGCATTTTGCACACGATAATTATGATAACAGCACAAAAAACTCTGTCCATACTGTAAACAAAATATCGTATGTCCTGATTCATTAAGATTCGTTTCCTTTCCCTTCACATATATTATGGAAAGTAATTCAATATTATCTCCTTTTCACATGATTGGATCCAATGATCGAAATTTATCAATCGTGAGATTACGTAGGAATATAGGGTTCTTCTTAAAGGAGGGTAATTGGACATAGGAATTATTCCTCAACTCTTGTTATATTGAATAACAATAATAATAATAACAATTGTAACTGGGCGAAACAAACAAACGGATCTATCTGAAAATTTGATCTTTCATACGATGGTAAAAGTTTTTTCGAAATTAGCTTCATGACAAATATGGGATATGAAAATGTCTTTTTAAATTTTCTTTTTACCTTGAATAAAAACTTCAACTCAAAAAGACATCGTTGAACTAAATGAGAGCATCTTTTTTTGCATACATAAATGGCACTAATAAAGCCTCTAGAAAATTATCTCCAAATTATCCCGTATATTTCAAAAAGTATCTTGATCATGTTGCCAGTAGATTATTTTTTATTCTCAAGGATATATTCTTTTAAATTAACGTATTCATATTCCAAAACTAATTAATTGTAAAATAAATAATACAATCTAAATATTTATCGACTTCGAATGGTGCAATGTGGTAAAATAATAAACAATCAAGTTCTTCCAGACTCAGTGGTGGACTAAGCCCAACGGGAACATGGGACGGAAATGGTAAGAGGGAGTCCTATCACGTTGAGTTCTCGAAAACTCGGAAAGCTCTTCTAAAATATGCCTCTCATGAATTTTAAAATCTCATAAAACTTGGTGAAGTTATGAACCCTCACAGTCGAATTCTGTTTGAAGTTATTAATGCGGATCTGTTTCCGTTCAGTAATAAGTTCGATTTGATCCATTGTTTTTTCAACACCTATATATTGAACCTTCAATATAAAGGGGATTTTTGGTGGAATGGTGAATTTTGAAAAATTCGACCTCTTGTGAAGAAAACCTGCCTTTTGAAACACTTTACATAGGTCAGTCAGTAAAATCGATAGTGTTGAAAATTGTGCTCGTTAGTTTGAAGGTAAAATCGATAATATTTCTATTCACGGTCACTAATCGCCCGGATCTGAGAACCATATTTCATTAGACTAACTAAATCGTTTTTTGGAGGTTCAAGTTCATAATTGAAAGTCCTCATACCATAACAATGCCTGTACACAAAGATATAACTACGCTGATACCTATATCCAAAGAAGGAACTAGTATTGAATAATCGGAATTTATGATTGATCCATTGATAAAACTTTATTATACCCGTTTGGAATTCATAGCTGACCGTCAATTTATTGTTGAATTACCTCGATTAACAGTTGCTCTCGAATTGGAATCACATATTTATAATTCATAAACTCCACAATGTGAAATACCACTCGTACCACCCGAATATTTTAACCGGATTGAGGAAGTTCTTGTAAATGAGTTCAACATGCAGAACCATAAATCCCATATAAAATTTTCCACCTGAATATTTCGTTCAATATGAATTCCAAAAACAAATAGATTTTTGATCTGAAATACTGAAGTGTACATCTATACTCCTCCACAAGAGTTAGGGATATCGTATTCAATCGTTTTTAAAAGTATGTAATCTTCGAGAAAATCGCTGTAAAATCATTTAAAACTCAATAACAACTTGAATCGATCCAATAAAAATCAGAACGAGACATTTCGTCAATCTGGTCGCCTTTTTTCTGAAGTTTGGTTCTTTGCTTTGCATATGCTTCATGAATGTTTTTAGTTTGAAATGAAGTCAGTTTATCAACGGCTTCGATTTGAAACGAGTTTTCTGAAAATGCCAAGACGTGAATTAACAAACAAACAAAAATATAGGGAGCATGTCATTGACAATGTTGCGCCAAATTTTCACGCTGCTATTGGTGAAACTTTTCAATTTCTAAACGATAACGCTAGACCGCACCGTGCAGCCATAGTTGAGAATGCGCGCGAGGAGCTTGGTATTCCACATTTACCAATACCTCCGCACTCACCAGATTTGAATTGCATAGAACATGCATGGGATATGCTCCAAAGAAGATTAGATAATCATCAACCGACCCCAGAATCCTTAAATGATCTGAGAGAGCTTCTGCCCCGTTTATGGAACCAAATTCCTCAAGAAATGTTCAACAACCTCGTGTGTAGTACGCAAAGAAGATGTCAAGCTGTTATTGATGCCCGTGGAGGCCATACATTTTATTGATAGTCTTAAAATGCTTGAATTGTCTGGGGATAAAATTTCGTTATTTTACTCGATTTTTCTTAACCAGCCTGTATACGCTGCAGACTTACA
Source organism: Adalia bipunctata (assembly GCA_910592335.1). Taxonomy (NCBI): domain Eukaryota; kingdom Metazoa; phylum Arthropoda; class Insecta; order Coleoptera; family Coccinellidae; genus Adalia; species Adalia bipunctata. Next base: position 5,388,284 of record OU342955.1, on the reverse strand, counting down.
GGCTAAATAAATTTGCATCTTGAAATCATATTAATATGAATTTTCATCACAAAAATCTTATTTTAACTATATTTTTTTGCAATTTAAGTCAGTATCCCTAACTCATGTGAAGCAGTTTATTTACATCATTACTAGAATCTACGAAATGCTCATTTGGACTATTTGGAGCCCATTTTGTTGGTTCAAAAAGTGGGGGGTATTGTTCCTCAGTATCTTGTATCTACGGGCCTTTAAGTTTAAGTGCTATACCAACCTATTTCTTTTTCTTATTCTGATTATAGTTCAGTGGTATCGCATACGCTGATACAATAAATGAAGGAATGTGGTCCAATTCGCATATATTTAAATGCTTTTAATCTTTATTTGTTTTTCATATTGAATATTATGTAGTTTTGATTAATGCATCAACTATTAATTTGAATATTGCATTTCCTCGACAACTTCGTAACGTGTTCGTTAATTAGTTCTGTACCTACTCGATATCTTTCAGGGACATGAGTGTAGTGAGCATGAATTACAAATTCGAATTTTCAATGGAAATGTATATTCAATTAAATTCATTTTAACACTGCCCCTCCTGAAAACTTTAATTAACAGATCAATTAATGCTAAGGGTGTCTTCATGAGGTTTTTAGGACTAATTCTACAATAACTATATTGATGGTTACACCGTAATTGTTGCTCCAGCCTCATTCTCGAAAAAGTGAGGTCCAATGATCCCGCCGAAACATAAACCGCACCAAACAGTCACACGTTGAGGATAGAGAGTTTTTCTCGGAATAAATGTATGAATTTTTCAGTTTACATGCGAAATAATATTTTCCATAATGTGTATTGATCAGTTTTTTTTTATTGCCCCCTCAATTTTTAAATGAATCATAAAGTAGGAACTTTATTGGTCATATTTTCAACCAGGTTTTTTCCCTTATATACGCAGAAAAACGGAAAAGCGAATAATACACATTCTGCAAAATATTATTCCGCATGTATACTGAAAATTTCATACATTCATCCCGAAAATTTACGCAGATATCATGAAAATAAAATCCTTTGTCCAGATTTTCATGAAATTACAGCTCACCAGGTTTTTTTCCTAATATACGAAGAAGAAAAACAGTAAAGCGAGTAATACACATTCTAGAGAAATGATTAAGCTTCAATTGAAAAAAAATTGTTGGTCTACGCCGCATACGAACTGAGATATCATGGAAATAAAAAGCCCAATTTTTGAAGGGAGCTCGCGAGCTCGGACGTGTACCAGGTCCCCTTAAAGGAGAACCCTCGTATATGCACCGAATTTGTACTAAATAAGACGGAAATTTCTTCAAATTTCTCGCCAGTAGCTTGAGGCTTTAGGTTGAACAATTCAATATTTCTCATCTGAAAGGAGATGAATAAAGTTTCAATATAACGAGCTCGATGTTACGTAAATATTAACGATTGACCATCACCAAATCGATGAATAGAAATCCGAGTGTCCAATAAAAACCTACACTCTTCAGCTATTCATATTTTTATACATTCTACAGAATCGGTTAACGCGAGGTTGAATAAACTGATTTATATAATGTTGACAGTTCCCAGTCTGGTGAAGGCGTTTTCAACCCAGTTTTTTACGTACCTTGAACAATTCAAATGAGATCATTTCTTGGATTAGTATTCACTGAGGTATCTTGTATGGGGATCGACCCAGCTGTAAATTTGATATCGTACATATTTGGAAATTTTGGGTCTAACCCGTATTTCTAGAACGGAAGAAAGTTATATTTAACGAAATTCTTTCGTTGTCCAAGAAGTCATGAATAATTCCTTTTCCTCAGGGAGATGAATAGCATAATGCATGAGTTTCCCAATTTTGCATATTAGCATAAATCTCATGATATGCAAAGTGAAATTGGAAGCTACCTCAGGCCGACATGTTTCAGTCTAGAAGAATTTAACATAAATCATCACATCTAACCCGATCGAAGACTTTTATATAGATTAATATGAATTATACAGAGAGTTTAAGCGTTATATATTTGAATTATCAGAAAAATAGCACATCGTTAAATTTGCGGGGAGATCCAAGAATTTGTATCATACATTCGTGTTACCGTTTTAGGTCTTTAAGAGAAGTGCTGTACACTCAACTATTTCCAGTTTTCTCTGAATAAGTTCTGTAAAGTTAGAAAAATATTTCTAAGATTTTGCGTGTTAAGGAGGGCGTTCAATGTAGTGTGTTTTTATTTCAAGTTGCATTTGAAAATGGTTTCACCTTGAGAACTGAAATTTTGTGGGTAAACTCAGAAAGGATTGGAGTTTTTAATGAAATAATTCAAATCGATTTCATTTCGAATGTTCATATTTTTTCTTTTAAAAATAGAAGAAAATGAGCTAACTCATGCTTCTGTTTTATTTCAAACGAAAGACCCATGAAAATAGTTCAACTTCCGATTAAAAGCGAATCTACAGATAATTTCGTTCAGAAAAACTTGAAATACGGAATTGGCCAAATTTAAATATATGGCAAGAAAAAGTTCCTGCTTCACCCACATATTCACTAATTTCATAGTTCAGCGATTTTCAGATATAGAGCGCCATTCTACATTTCATTCATAAGGATAGACGTATTCATAGAACTTATAGTGATAATAGTTCTATGGAGATATTCCATATAAAATGCACGGTGGCGCCTCTATCGGATTAGTTTTCCTACTCGCTCTGAACGGCGACCTTAATAGAAATAATGCAGGTCATTGAAAATAAACAGGGCAATTCATTCAAAAATCCCCTGTTTGTTGAATATCTCTTCTTCGGAGCACTCTGTATTTTGAGATGCAGAAATAGAAATACAAGTAACCTTATTTCTAAGATGTCTGCTTCGGCAGCTATGGAAGAAAAATGCATTATTGCAGCACCCTGTACTTGAACACAGTTTTTTCTGACCCCGGAAAAGTAGACATATACAGGATGTCACATCAAGAGCGACGATAAGTAGTCTAAACCTCACTCACAAATATTTGTATCCTATTCGACAACGGACAACGCTTTCTTTACGAACAACAAATGGAAATCATAAGTCGCTCATTTTTTCGATCTAGATATAATAAATAAATTTACAAAACTTCTCATTTACATAAAACTTATAGATATGCACAACCATTGAAACCAAGGTGTGTTTGCTCTGCTACCGATAGTATGTTGCCTAATAACCTAATCCGATTTAAACCCGTTCCAGTATTCACTGTGGGTTGAGAAAAAAGGCAAATGATATTTACCTCATTACTCCATTATCCGGTATATGAGATATGCAAAACTACTTATTCAAATTACAACGGTGCTAATAATGCATATATGCACTCCCTATATACCTTTCTAGATCACTAGGAAATACACCCTCCTTTATGAAGAGTAGTTGAATGGTTCAGTGCTATTGTATTTGGTTTGCAGCTATGAATAGCAGTGAAATCATTTGGACAGCATGCGAAGATTTTGCTTAGATTTATTTCATTACTCGAAATTAAGTACATAATGGTTTCATATCAGTGGGATTCAATAATGAAAAAAATGGGAGAAAATAACAATTTCGAAATATCGTTTTAACAAATTTAATTTCACAAAAGGTGTTCAAAGTGGCCATCATGAGCTCTAATCTATTCTATCCACTACTTAATGAACGATCGCTTTATTTAATGGAATATGAAGGGCAGTGTTGCTGAAAATTTCATAAACAAGATTAACATTAAACTAGGATGTAATGGAAATACAGTGAGATATACCATTTTTGATCTCAGTGGCACACACTGTATATTATTAACTGCTCAGATAGATAAAGGAAAAAACATTTCACCTATATCACGCAAAAGTTTTGATTGAGTATAGGGCTTGTTTTTTCCTTTCATTTGAGTAAATGTTCTGTGAAATAAAAGGAGTTTTTCACCTTGCTATAAGGTTGTCATTGAAAGTAGTACTTATGGCTTCAAAGATTTGGCATTCACAAGCACTGGAAAGATTTTATTACTTCCAATAATAAAAAAGATATAAAAAAGACGAAATTGATAAAAGCCTTTTTTCAGCAACTCATCAAAACCAGCAAAGGAAATGTAATCGTCAGCCCACTCTCCGTGCAGATCATCCTGGCGTTGACTCAACTGGGCGCCAATGGCGATACAGCTCTAGAGTTAACAAAAGGACTCCATCTTCCAGAATCTCCTGAAAAAGTGAAAGAGGCTTTCAAACTTCTCCTTCCGAAACTCAAAGGGAACCAATTCTATAAGCTGGATGCAGCCAACAAAATTTACATCAAAGAAAATTATACTATCAACAAAGACTTTCAAAAACTAGCAGAAGAAGTTTTTGACTCTGGTGTAGAAAACATTAATTTTGTTGATACTGTTGGATCTTCGGAAACGATAAATAAATGGGTGGAAAGTAAAACTAATGAGAAGATAAAGAATGTGATAAGTCCAGACATGCTCAACGCAATGACGAGATTGGTTTTGGTCAACGCTTTATACTTCAATGCCAATTGGTCTTCTCCCTTTACTCCTGAGGAAACTAGGAAACGGTAAAGAAATATTATAGTTTCGATTATTTTCAATACTTTATACCAGTCGAATTCTGGGATACCCTGTATGTATTATTCAAATTATCGCTTACATTCATTCATTAAAATTAAATTAAAATAGTCTTATAGATAAAACAAATAAAAGTAGTGGGATCGGGACTTATTAGAATAATTTTCTCCGTATCAATATCACATGAATCAAGGAAACTTTTCGTTTGTTCATCTTGAATATGAAATTAGTTTCTATTTTTTTCAGGAGATTCATAATACTTTGCTGTTCATTAATTTTTTCTGTTAAATAGAGCGATCATAAATTTCAGTTTCCGTAAGCATTTTATGTAAGACTCGAATAAACAAACCAATAAATTTGATTTGGTATTCAAATTCGCCGCATTCGATTTAAATGTTGTTAATTATTGTAATCTAAATCAAATTTGGTGGCAAAATATTCTGAGGATAATCAGATGGTTAACTTAGTGAAATCAAACTATTTCATTTCAAGAAAAGGATTTTTTCTGGCATCAGAACTGTAAAAATTAGAATATCGATTGTTAATCGGTAATTGATATTATTCATAATGGGAGCAGGCATAATTTGATTTGATATTGATGTTGTTCAACGCAACGATTTTGGAGCATTAAATTGATGTTTTCCAGAATACGGATATCATTTGTTTCGGATGCGATATGCGTCAACAAAATAGTAAATAAGGACGATACGAATTTTGTGCGATGTGCGATACTTTTTACTCACTCAGTATATCTCAAATCCACCTTAATGGATATCGTTTTCATGCAACCATCGTTCAGATCAATTTGCATATAGAGCAAACAACTTTTTCTACTTGTTCTTGATTTAATTAGTTACGTCAGTCTTCAAGTTATGCATCAAAAACTATACTAGAACAACTGGGAGTTATTGGTTGTGAAGACCCCCAAAACTGGGATTAATTCAATTAGAAAAAGAGTCTCATATATATATGCGTGCTACTATAGCGATGATTATTGAAAAATGTTGAACAACATGATACCATATTGTTCTCCAATGAAATCGACTCCATTATATTCTGTTTTATCGATCACTGGTAATGTTACCTCCAGTTCTTATTCCTTATATCGAAAGACGGGAGAAATTTTCATATCATTACAAGTTCCTGCAGTTGAGGAAATCAGCTGAAAGCTAATACTGGCTTCCGATCTAAAAAAATTCAATGATATCTCCTTATTGATAGAAAAGAATTTTAAAGACATTTTGTTAATTATGGTCCACTCCAATTAACGCAAAATAGAAATTCTCCAACAACCGATTGCACTACCAAATAGGCCAATGAATGGTATGCAGAAGAATTTAATGTCAATAAGGAAATAGCTGAACTTGCGATGTTCTGAGTGAAGTTCAACAACATTACAATCTGTTGCAGTTATGTAAACTTTTTGAAGTATTAGAAGGTTTACGTAATTTGAAGCAAAGTGGTAGGATTATTCTGATGGAAAATGGCAGTTAAATTAAGATGATGCCCTTTTTTGCTCTGGCCTGCTTTTCTTGATTATACAGATCATTAAGATATCAATCACTATAATCATCGCAATACAGAATATGTACTTGTAATACATGAAATTGCTAAATAAATCAAGATGAATGTGGATTTGACCAATAGAATTTTCAATCTAGTTTTTTGGTATAAGGAATGTAATTCTCTCATTAGATGGAAGTTGATATATGCTGCGTTTATGAGATGGTAGTTCGAAAAGGAAAGTGTTTTTCTCGACAGGTTTTTGAGGAGGCTTAGGGCCGGTATTATAAAGACCAACCGAGGATTCAACCGTTGCGCTAACAACCAAATTCCTCACTATCTGGTAGTTGGCGCACGGTTGAATCCTCGATTCGGCTTTTATAATACCGGCCCTTAGTATCATATTTTTTGCAAACGGAAAAATTGCTGTTTCTTCAATCTTAAAGGGATGGTAATTGTTCTTTAACTTTTGATTTCACAAATTTCGCTGAACCCCGAAATGTATGTTTTGATTATACATGCAGGGTGTCTAGTGAGTGAAGATATATAATTCAACCATTATAAAAGCAAGCCTGAATACAAATTTATAAACTCTTGTCAAAGTTTTCAGTTTTCTGTCAGAGTATTTTTCAAATATAAAATTCTCTTAGCTCGAAAACTGTCTGATCAATTTGCTAGAAATTCAGTTATTTGGTTCCTTGCCTCATTACAGATGAAAAAAAAATTTCTCCTATCTATTAGAAACTGCCAAACATTCTGTACATGATTTTTTGAAAACGGGTTACTACGCAAAAAGTAGCAGAAAAAGAAATGTGATTGTTTTTGAGAATTTTTCAAGTTGTTAACTCGTTTTCTTGCTACAGAAGGAAATTTTGAAAAAAATCATATACATAAAACTCGAAACTTATATACGGTGTACCAGAAGTGGAAGTCCAGCAGGAATCGAGTAACAGGCTAAGTCAAAATAGTCAACAATATAAAAAAGTCCTGTCTTTTTGAAATAATATGCATTACATTTTTTATTCGGGAAAATGCACACCCTGTGATGATTTTTGAACTCCTGTTGCTACAAATCTTTTCTTTTTTTCTATTTTATTCTTCCTATATTAACCTGAATAATGCTTCTTTAACCTGAAACCTTTAATTCTAAGCCAACTGCTCACGCTTAGAAGATAAAGTCACTTTTTGCCGAACAAAGAATTCAAAATTAATATTTCGCCCTACTTTAACTGACTGTACTGTACTGAAAAAGAATTGTACTACAACAGTTTACCGAGTGACTTTAAAAGTTAGCGCAATCAAAAAGGAGCGATTCTAAAATTGTATAACGCTCACTACATTATTTCTTAGATTGGGCAAAAAAAGGTTTTTCTTGAAGAACTGTTTATTTTAACTCACTGATTTGATTGATATGGAGTGAGTCCTCATTGTTAAAGTGTGAGTGATACAGATAGTGACGCCATTTTTTGTATTGGCACACGCAATACAGTTCAGTACGCTACGCCCCTCCGTGTACTCCGCATCTATTTTGTCGTGTTATTGGTGTTTTAATATTCTGATACTGATACATACTAATGTTGATTTCAATCCCATTAAATATTCAACCACAATTATTCTTCTATTTTATTTCAGGAAATTCTTCAAATCAGAAAAGGAAGAGATTGAGGTTGATACTATGCAATTAACGGAAACATTGAAGTATGCTGAAAATAAGGATTTGGACGCCAGATTTTTGGAAATGCCTTATGAAGGAGAGGATACCACCTTCACCATAGTTCTACCTAACCAAAAAGAAGGCTTGAGTTCTGTAGAAGGACGTCTAGCTGAAGCTCTGAGTCCACAAAATTATTCCTACGAAAGGGTCAAACTCCAAATGCCAAAATTCAAGATTGAATCCACATTTAAACTTGTTCCTGCTCTAAAAGAGGTAAGGAAAAAACATCCAAACATGATCTATGGAAATCATCACGCACTGAAGGAACATCTATATTAATTATATTTTTTTCTCTCATGTGTCAATTTTTCATTTCTTTTTGAGTTTATAGGTTTACCTCAGCTCTTGTTTTATTTTTACCTAATATCAAATAAAAAATAATAAAATCTCATATTTTTTGAGAATTTTCTTTCGAATCTAAACTTTCAAAAATTATTGTTTGCTTACAGCTCGGAATTAAGAAAGCTTTCGATGGGAATCAAGCTGATTTAACAGGAATGCTCGCTGAGAAAACACGTTTGGTGGTAGATGATGTCGTTCAAAAAGCTTTCATAAATGTTACAGAAACAGGTACAGAAGCGGCTGCTGCTACAGTAGGTGAGTTCTCCATGGTTTTTCATTACATTCAGGCAAATTTCACAATTACCTAGGTCCTAGATACCTACAATGCAGTTTTCTTGAGACCAAGAGATTTCTCATCTACATCTGGTTCCACTGTTGGTCTTGTCTTCCTTCTTTTGAATGTTTGCCTATGCAAATTATTGTTTTCCATAATCAAATTTCCGATCATATTTTGGGGACTCAAGTTCTTTTATAACCAGAATAACCCAATTTTTTAGAACTATAAATAGTTGTTTTTTGTCTAATAATATAATTTAAATTTTTCCAGTGCATGTTCTAATTTTACGAATCATAAACCATTCTTCTTTCTTCTGTTTCAGTTGCGGTGAATCGCATTCTTTTCGACCAATCCATGATACCCATTGATTTCAAAGTAGAAAGACCCTTTCTATATTTCATAAAAAAGGAGGAGAGCTTGTTATTCCTTGGTCGAATAAATGCCCCAACTTTTTAGATCTATTAAATATGATTGGTATGTGAAAAAATTGATATTCAAAATAGTTTTGCATCTCTGTACAGCGTCGGTGAGATATTTTCTTCATCAAATGGGTCTCATTCTCCATCGTGTCTTCATAGCTGATATAAATCTCAAAATTGATAATAATGATGAAGATTTCAGGAATGCGGGGTGACCTTATACCTAATAGTTGGAATTATGGCATTCCGTCTAACCAATCTAACAGTTCCAGTTTCAAAAGTTATAATGAAAAACTACCCTACTGATGAAACCGAATAAATACTACGAATAGGTTAATCCGTGCTCGTCATATGAACGTCACCGCTTCGAATTTCGCAGAGTAATAATAGACCTTTCTAAGGATCTTTTGTTGCTCTGAGGTTTTCGCCTTAGCTTCATTCATCAACTCTCTCTTGCACTATGAACTTGCACAGCATCATCTTTGTCATAAAATTGTACTGTTCTAATGAAAACATCGATACCTGCTTAATAACTACAGAGGATTAGTTACTGGTAGTGGATAAATTTGACGAACTGCTAGTTGTAAGACACTCCATAGACAGCTTGAATAAATCGGCCCAAGGTCTTCTGACCCTATTTATCATCATGGAAAAAATAGGGAACCTTACAGTTTTGTTCATGAACAATATTTCAACACCTACGAACCCTTTAATGGAGAAAAAAAAACTCTTTGAACTAACTAATTTAAAAAAAAAATTTCTTGAAAATTTTTGCACGCCTGTGTAGAAGATACAAAGACCTTGCCAAAAAAGTACCACCTGACCCACTTTCCCTATCCAAAAAATTTAGAGGGTTGATGGGGCTAGCACAGGGTACAACAAAAATCCTTTAAAAATGCATAAAAAATTGGTAAAAATGAAACAAAAATTGACCTGTTTCAGGATTTTGTTGTCAAATATTTTTCTTCTGAGAAAATGAATTTGTTCCTTTATTTTTACGCGCACTGTATATTAATGTTATATATTAATTATCGTCATCCCTTATGGTGTAAATAAATTTCATTTTAAACGTGAAAGTTGAAACTCTTGAGCTTGGCAAAATTTCGGAAAAGGGCAATTAAAATTAAGTTGTTTTGTTTTTCAGTATTTGTTGGAGTTCCCTTATCTGCTGTTATTTTTGAAAGAATTATATATGTGGAAGTTGACAGACCATTCCTCTTCTTCATTACACACAGAGGATCCAAACAGATTCTCATGATCGGCCGATTCTCAGCGTGAAGACTAAAAAAAATTTCCGCATTTATCTATCTGGCTTATGTCTGGTTTTGAATTGTGTTTATCAATAAATTTCTGCACTTAATTTCTATTATTTCTATTATTTTTTATTATTTAGCCATTCTGAGGACCGACAGCACCCTTACCTAGAGTGGTGTGAGCTCGTGAACAGAACTCGAAAATGAAAAATCGAAAAATAAAAAGTTGAATATTTCATTATCTATGGGGGCTACATGGGTGATTCTGGTATCAAAATGTAGGTTTTCGAGGCCGCTCCATTCAATAAAAAACAATTCAAAGCCCTAACTATCACCGTTTAGATTTTGACCTGTCAAATGGCATTTTTTGAAAAAATCGGAAATTTCAAACTGTCATAACTCCCGTCCCTCTCATCTCCGCCAATAGTTATTTATATTATGTTGATCAGCATAGTCCCAAGTATCTCTGTGCAGAATATGAGCGATTTAAAAAATTTCAAATTTTGGATGAAAAAGGACAAAGGGGTATGACCCCCTAAAAACACCATGTTTGTCAATAAAAAATATATTTGGGGAGGATCTCGCGTTATTATTGAATCTGGAAGTTGTACTGCCCATTTGAATCTTCAATAATAGCAATTCTGCGGACCGACAGCACCCTTACCTAGAGTGATGTGAGCTCGTGAACAGAACTCGAAAATGAAAAATCGAAAAATAAAAAGTTGAATATTTCATTATCTATGGGGGCTATATGGGTGATTCTGGTATCAAAATGTAGGTTTTCGAGGCCGCTCCATTCAATAAAAAACAATTCAAAGCCCTAACTATCACCGTTTAGATTTTGACCTGTCAAATGGCATTTTTTGAAAAAAACGGAAATTTCAAACTGTCATAACTCCCGTCCCTCTCATCTCCGCCAATAGTTATTTATATTATGTTGATCAGCATAGTCCCAAGTATCTCTGTGCAGAATATGAGCGATTTAAAAAATTTCAAATTTTGGATGAAAAAGGACAAAGGGGTATGACCCCCTAAAAACACCATGTTTGTCAATAAAAAATATATTTGGGGAGGATCTCGCGTTATTATTGAATCTGGAAGTTGTACTGCCCATTTGAATCTTCAATAATAGCAATTCTGCGGACCGACAGCACCCTTACCTAGAGTGATGTGAGCTCGTGAACAGAACTCGAAAATGAAAAATCGAAAAATAAAAAGTTGAATATTTCATTATCTATGGGGGCTACATGGGTGATTCTGGTATCAAAATGTAGGTTTTCGAGGCCGCTCCATTCAATAAAAAACAATTCAAAGCCCTAACTATCACCGTTCAGATTTTGACCTGTCAAATGGCATTTTTTGAAAAAATCGGAAATTTCAAACTGTCATAACTTCCGTCCCTCTCATCTCCGCCAATAGTTATTTATATTATGTTGATCAGCATAGTCCCAAGTACCTCTGTGCAGAATATGAGCGATTTGAAAAATTTCAAATTTTGGATGAAAAATGACAAAGGGGTATGACCCCCTAAAAACACCATGTTTGTCCATAAAAAATATATTTGGGGAGGATCTCACGTTATTATTGAATCTGGAAGTTGTAGCTCCCATTTGAATCTTCAATAATAGCAATTCTGCGGACCGACAGCACCCTTACCTAGAGTGGTGTGAGCTCGTGAACAGAACTCGAAAATGAAAAATCGAAAAATAAAAAGTTGAATATTTCATTATCTATGGGGGCTACATGGGTGATTCTGGTATCAAAATGTAGGTTTTCGAGGCCGCTTCATTCAATAAAAAACAATTCATAGCCCTAACCATCACCGTTCAGATTTTGACCTGTCAAATGGCATTTTTTGAAAAAATCGGAAATTTCAAACTGTCATAACTTCCGTCCCTCTCATCTCCGCCAATAGTTATTTATATTATGTTGATCAGCATAGTCCCAACTACCTCTGTGCAGAATATGAGCGATTTGAAAAATTTCAAATTTTTGATGAAAAATGACAAAGGGGTATGACCCCCTAAAAACAGAATGTTTGTCAATAAAAAATATATTTGGGGAGGATCTCACGTTATTATTGAATCTAATACAATGCAAGAAAAAGGATGGGCAGCATCCTCTATGAGTCTATGATGTATAGATAAATTTCATCTTATACGTGAAAATTTAAACTCTTGAAAGCTGAGCAAAAAAGGACCCCGCACTTTTACTACGGGAAATGGCGTTCCGTCAAATTTTCTAAAATTTTGGTATAATGTAGTACTCGACATACTGATCAAAAGTGTTCATGGCCCCAACTCAATCCTATGACTAGTTTTTGAGATACAGGGCGTTGAAGTTGAGAATTACCCACTTTTACTACGCCCATATCTCGGAACAGAATCGAATGAACTTCAATTTTTCTCAAGAAACATTCCATTACATCCCCAAGGAGTATGCATATAGAGGAATATGACCGAAAATCGTTACGAATACAGGGTTATCCATAATTGAATGCATGCCCGATTTTGAAAGTATAAAATATGTCAATTCCAGAGCGAAAACGTTCGCAAAATGAACTATTACACTAGATATGTTGTTGTTACATCGACAAAGTCTGAAATACCCAGAATTTATACTGGGTGATCCATAATTATAGAAACTATTCTCAAGGAAGGTTAAATGGACACCCTGTATTTATGGGTTGATTCAAGGTATTTGTTCAATTTTTTTAGAACATATCATCATGGACTTCAAAGAATACAGGGTGATTCAGTCATAAAATGAACTTTGAACCTCACGAAAATACCCAAAAACAACCTTTTTTTTTCATCACCCTCTATTTCAAGATTGAATCCGACGAGGTGGGAGTTTTCTTTCACCACTGTACTTGATATGAAAACATCAATACGGCTGAGAGTTTTTATCCAATTCCTATGACCAGATTTTTTTTTATGTAATATGGAAATTATTTATTCATGTTATTCTATTCGTATTCCAACTGAAACTCTGGTCATAGGAATTTGATAAAAACTCTCAGTCGTATTGATATTTTCATATCAAGTACAGTGGTGAAAGAAAACTCCCACCTCGTCGGATTCCATCCTGAAATAGAGGGTGATGAAAAAAAAGTGGTTTTTGGGTATTTTCGTGAGGTTCAAAGTTCATTTCATGACTGAATCACCCTGTATTCTTTGAAGTCTATGATGATATATTCTAAAAAAATTGAACAAACACCTTGAATCAACCCATAAATACAGGGTGTCCATTTAACCTTCCTTGAGAATAGTTTCTATAATAATGGATCACCCAGTATAAATTCTGGGTATTTCAGACTTTTTCGATGTAACAACAACATATCTAGTGTAATAGTTCATTTTGCGAACGTTTTTGCTCTGGAATTGACATATTTTATACTTTCAAAATCGGGCATGCATTCAATTATGGATAACCCTGTATTCGTAACGATTTTCGGTCATATTCTTCTATATGCATGCTCCTTGGGGATGTAATGGAATGTTTCTTGAGAAAAATTGAAGTTCATTCGATTCTGTTCCGAGATACGGGCGTAGTAAAAGTAGGTAATTCTCAACTTCAACGCCCTGTATCTCAAAAACTAGTCATAGGATTGAGTTGGGGCCATGAACACTTTTGATCAGTATGTCGAGTACTACATTATACCAAAATTTTAGAAAATTTGACGGAACGCCATTTCCCGTAGTAAAAGTGCGGGGTCCTTTCAGATCAGCGCAATTAATATAAGGGTTGTTTTTTTTCAGTACTTATTGGAGTTCCCTATTCTCTTGTTGCTTTTGGAAGAACCATAAATGTAGAAGTCGACAGACCATTCCTTTTTTTCATCACACACAAAGGATCGAAACAGACACTTCTGATCGGCCGATTCTCAGCGTAAAGACTAAAGAAAATTTCCGCATTTATCTATCTGGCATATATCTGGTTATGAATTGTGTTTATTAATAAATTTCTGTAGCATTATTTCTGTTATTACCCTCGATAAGGACCAGAGTAAGTATCTACTCATACCAAACTTAGTTAATTCCACTTTTTCTTCTTCCAATTCCTCATGGAAATACTAAAAATGATTTCACCATTTTAATTCCAAGACCTGAAAAGTCGAAATGAAAACCAGTACCTACAATACAGAACGGCAACTTTTCGAATTATTTTTGAGCTCTCGTTCTACTTAAACGTGTCGTTCTTTACAACCTTTTTTATATTTAAAATTTTAATAGTCCATGCAAAGCCCATTGACTCAAATGAGATTTAATTTTTATTTAAATGAGCGCTTTACCCTAGTTAAAAAGCTATTGTATGCCACTGAGTAAAATAATATAAAAACGAATATCTATAACGTTGAAAAAACACGGTTTATTTGTGAGCCTTATTGACAATACCCATCAACAAGGTCCTTGGACATGATGTTCAGAAAGCGCTTATCCACTATTAATGATCTTAAAAAGAATAAAACCTACTTTGACTGTATAAAGAACTGAATTATAAATTACCAATTTATTTTTTATTTTCTCCTCTAAACAACTGATTTTGAATATTTTGCAAAAACGTAGGCTTTCAATGATCCATTTTTTCAGTCGGTCAAAAATAAATTAAAAAAATTAAAATACAAAAATGATTCATCTCTCTAAACTGACGTTTTCAAAAGCTCGGAAAAATGAATTAAAATGATGTTCAATCGTTTTTTGCTCATTTAAATACAGGATACATGCAACAGCAATGAAAAGGCGTGTAACTTTGAGGAACTTTATTTTTTGAATTTGAAAACTGGATCATCTAGAAATACGAATTTCACAGGCACAACAGCAGCCAAATTATCGAATATATCTGTGATGATTTTTGATATTACTTCAGCTATTCCAGGACCAAACTCAATCATTAGGATATCCCAGTTATTGTTCAGAAATTTGTTGACTTCTTCTCCTGAAAAATCATAGAAAAATAGCAATTTCATATCGCCAAACTCAGGAATAGGTATGTACCAGCAAGAATGAATGATGGTTGATCTATGAGAATAGAAATATAGAAAATAAATACCCAGTTCTTTATTTCCAGGGAATAAGTCTTCTATTCTGAATTCAACTTTCTCTAGATGATAATCCATTGGATCAAATACAGGATTGTAATATTTCTCACCATTCTTCTCAACGATATAGTCAATTTTGGTAGCAATATATATTCCGTTTTCTGTAAAAATTTTCAAGTATTTAGTTAATCACTGTTGTCCATCTACCTCAAAACCCGATATTATGAACACTTACTCAAATACACTGAGAAAAATCCTTGAGATATGATGGGTAAGACTAATATTTTGCCATTCACACTGTATCCACCTGCTACAGTTATATTTTCACCGCTTAATGTAGTCCTAAACATTCTCCTTTTCAAATCTACCCTGGAACGAATTTTATTGAACAAATGAAATAACCTTTGGGGCCAGGAGCTTGTTAGTGCTTGTTCATCCTTGTACGTAGATAACCAGTCGAGAATCCAACGAATAGAAATTTGGCAGCTCTTCAAAAAATCATCCAGGATCCCAATAATGTTATAACAGAAATATTGGGATTTTCTTTCAATATTTCGGCCATATTGAAGGAACCCCTGGTCGAATTTTGCGCCCAAAAAGTATAATTGCAATCAAGCATGCTGTTTTATTAAAAAAAAATATTCTGTCATGCAGATATGCATATATAACAGGTAGAATAGGTACTCGTTTCTTCGAAAAAATTGATTTACATTATTGGCTCCGAACAAGAAATTATATTTTGTGCCTAATAAGTTATACTTACTCTATATCGATTATTTTCAATTCGTCCAAACCGTAAATTTTGACATCTGTCAAATTCAAAGACATTGATGGTGAAGAAACAAGTTGGATATTATTAATCTCCGCAGGGTCCATTTTGGGAATATTATATTCAGGAACTCCTGAAAAATGGTTTTTCTCGAATGAAATACCTAAATGCTAAAATGACTATGCTTCCAAAAAATGTATGTGAATATACAAAAGAATGAATAAATTTTGACGAGAACATTTGAGTAGACAACTTTTGTATAATTTACACTCAGAAAGAGGAATACCATCAGATTGAAGAAATAATAATAATGACTTGGCTGTTTATTCAATTTATGTGTTACAACTTGAAATATCTGAAATATCCTACCTTTAGCTAGAAAAGGTATAGCTGCATTTCCTTTTTCCAAAAAGCATGGTTTGAAATCATGCGTCAAAGGACATCTCAAATCTTGCATAAATTTGGCTGAAAATTCATGGTTATTATAATGTTTTCTACAAATAAGGTGAATAATTATATGAAGGTCTATTCAACACCAGATGGAGAAACGATCAAATTGATCTAAACCTAGCCTATTGATCAGTCGAACACAAATCGCCGGTACAGCTCTACTCGGGGTCCGTGCTCTGAGCTTCAGAACAAAACTCGAAAATGAAATATCGAAAAAATCAAAACGAAATAATTCATTAGTTATGAGTGCTACATGGACGATTTTGGTATCAAAATGTAGGTTTTCGTGGTCGCTCTATTCAATAAAAGACTTTCCAGAGCCCTAACTATTATGGTTTAGATTTTCATCTGCGAAATGGTATTTTTCGAAAAATTGGAAATTTCAAATCGTCCTAGCTCCCGTTTCATTGGTCGCAATCCACATGAGGGTTGTATATTGATGATCAGTATTGTCCAAAGTATCTCTATAAACAATGGAATCGATTTCGAAAATCCCAAATTTTTTTGTGAAAAATGCATGACCCCCTAAAAACCCCATATTTGCCATCAACACGAATTCCCTGGAAAATCTTATAGCGTTATTCAATCGGTAATGTCTTCAATCCATTCGAATCTTTCAGAAACTCGATTTGGTGATCCCTAACAACCATACTTTAAGTACTCTGAGCAAGGGCGAATATAGCTTTTGGGTTTGTGGGTAATAACGATTGAAAATAAGGTAAGTTATAAAATCAAAGAGCTGATGACACAAAATCCTAAGTCTATTTCTGCAGAAAACTCTGATTCTTGTTTCAAATAAATCATCCAAGATCATTCAAAAGGTCCTCGCAAAATCACTTCGTTGACTTCCCGGAAAATTTCAGTTGGTTGATACTCACGTAACTGTTTTTCCTCAGTTATAACGAACAAACAAAACACGATCACAAAACCCCTCATCCTAGTTATCATTTTTAGGTACATCCAGGTAGGTATCTAATACTTGGAGCTGAATATGAGCGGAGTGGATGAACATCAACAGATTTATCTTTAATTCCGCTAGTTTTTGTACCACCATTAAATTATATTTATAGGACAATTACGATCATTCTAGGTATTTAATTAGCAAATACGAAGATCAAAGATTCTATGTCAATGGTACTGGATAATTGGTTCAAAACATACGTCAAGCGAAAAAAAGAATAAAAATTAATAGGCTTTATCGTAAGGATGTATCATATTATTATAAAGCTCATTCATATTCGATTTTTTCAAACATAGGTAATGTTTTCGATTTCAAACTTGAATCTCCCTAACTGGTTTTTGATTCTAAGTAACGAATTTGCAAATCCAAATCTTTCAAGAACCTAAAAAATCTAAATTTTATAAAGGAGCTAAACTTTCTCCTTATGACACCTTCTATAGGGTCTTAGTCATTAGAATAATTGTATAATTCACATGTTGAAAATATCATGGCTTTTATCACAATAATGAAACTGATCAATTTTGTATTAGAGGTAATTGCGTGTTGCTATAAAGATTGTGGATCGGGATGGAGTTTACCTATCGTCCCTGCTCCGCTTAATATGAACTCATCTGATTGGCTATTATGAGCGAAGCCTGCCAATAACGTAGATGTTAAAGTTGCAAGTTGCCCAGCGAGGGTACCAGACCAGGCAGTGGCGTATCCAGGATTTCGGTTTAGGGGGGGCCCAGATTTCCCATATGAGGAAAATTGGATTTTAATACTAGATATCCTAAGCCTTCAGACTTTCAGAATTTCCTTCCTGTGATTATATGGTTTGGGGGGGGCGGCCCCCCTGCCCCCCCCCCCCCTGAATACGCCACTGAGACCAGGCGTGACTCGTTTTAAAGAATATCGGACCGCGGTACTCCATTTTACATTTTAGGACGGCGCCCTCTGCTGAGCACTAACTTTGCTCTTTTTTAACATTGTAAATGAATTTAGCTCTTTTAAGGTTTAACTGTGAGACAGGTTTCGTAGTACTACTACATTCTCATGCTGGAGTATTTCAAGTTGTGCAAAAAGGTATTTTTATTTTTTGAGAATTTTGAAAAGTGGGGAATTCCACTGTTCGTTTATAAGTTTTTCTGTCGAGTTATTCGAGTATTTTGATTCTTTTTACGAATGAAATATCACAAAGTAACGGACTATTCAACTTATGCTGTATATATTCAAGAGAGAATCTGACTTGAAAAATTTCAAGAAGGCAGTGCATGAAGTATTGATGGAATTGGAACCTTACGATATGGAAGAATTCAATAATATTTGATTTGTTTTTTTTTGTTTGACACTATTTCTTTCTACTATTTGTAGTATTTAGAAATAAAGATGTATTCTATTCTATTCTATTCTGTCCATTATCCACTAATGAATTCAAATCTCCCCGCCAATGATTGATAAAGCAGTTTACTATATTAATATCGATAACGCAGTCTACATTACCGATTTTTTGGGAATAAACTATTCTATGGTTTCACATAGTAGACGTCCGTGTCGTATATATTCATGGGGGCAGTATCGTTCAATGGTGACAGATATTTATGAAATATATTTTTATATGGGAGTGGCCCACACTATTTTCACAATTTACATTTGGGCAACATCATTTCGCTCTTGACCATATGAACAAACGCACATATTCGTATGATAAAATTTGTAGTTTTTTGCATCGAGGCGTTGCTACGCCACTGACCCCAGATTTCAAGAGTTTCATTTCGAATTCGTTTCAAGACTCCTTTTTCCCATTACGATTCTTTTGCATTCAACATTTTGTTATCAACCATAATTAAAGATATTAAAATATTTAACATGAATGCTGAATTCAAAGACAATTCATTCGATTCTATGGTTAAGCTTGGATTGAGCGCCATTTGCATTACTTCGGACGGAATCTTCGGATAAAGTAGTGAACGACAATATGTCTGTCATCTAGAATAGTGCAAATTGTAGGAAACTGATTTACCTTTTATAATATCTATCCCGATATTCAAAATGAAAACTTACAGTAGGAAAAAAACAAGTGAAATCCAAGAGGAGGAAGTTATAGTTGATTTGAATGATTTATGTCGACTCTGTATGAGCAAAGAAAACGAATTGATATCAGTTTTTACCGATGATGATTCAATTCCCCTAACATTGAGGATACTTTCTTGCGTTTCTCTTGAGGCGAGTTCTGGCACTTTACCTTTTTCTTTTTTCAAGGAACCTGCGAAATTCTGAAATACATGGTTCCTGTTTTATCATGTACCCATCAGTGGATGATTCAAATTGTTTTGATCTTTGCATCACTATTTTTAATTAACAAAGCATACAGACAATATTTTCAGGGAATGTATTCGTACATTTATACTTGGAGAAATTGTTAATGTAACTTGTTATGAAAATGTTTACAGAAGTTGTATTTCTGAATCCAAGGATTGATTTCAACTCGAACATATTATCAACTCTCGATTTTAAAGATTTTTTAAAGTAGCATTATCCATTGTACTTAACATGGAATTAGTGCCTACACATTCAAAATGATTAATCAGCATCTCATGTGATTTGTGTGATTCTATTATTTCCTTGGAATAATATCATCATCGTTTCCTAATTTGGAAAATTTTATCTAGATTTCAGAAGGTGATGGCCTTCCGGATAAAATATGCCATCCGTGCAAGTTCCAAATTTCAAAATTTTTCAATTTCCGTAAAAAATGCGAAACTTCTGATGCCAAACTGAGGCATCTTGTCAAGGATTCAAATGAAGAAGCTGGCAATGCAATTGAATATGAAAATGATGATATGGAAGTTGATGCCGAAGAGCAGAACGTTCCAGATGTACAGCAAAACAAAACTGATAAGGATAATGTCAAAACGGAAAAGGATTTGGTAGGAATTACACAGGTGAGTAATTTAACTCCATCTGATTGATATAGTTAGAAAGGGGCCCACTAATCAGTGGGCATTGTACGCCGAATCCAGTTTATGGTAATTATTCTTAGTCTACGATTGGAACATGGGACATTAAAATTCATTACTCGCATGCCATTACATGAAATTTCCGAAGATAAGTGTGCATCATTGATGAAATGATTTAGGTTACCTATATCCAACAACCAGATGAGAATGAAGACCCTGAAAACATTACTCTGGGTGCAGAAGTTGAATTTATAAATAAAACTGCATGTACATTGGAAGGAAACCGAATAAAGAAAAACATGGAAGAGGATCAGACAGATAACTCAAATATCTTCATCATTGACAATGAGAGTCATCAGGGTCTTGATGACAACAATCTCGATGCAATTGCTGATGCAGTTAAAGCCACACTAGCTTCTCAACCAGGTACATGAAAAAACAATTCATTTTGTATATGTTTTCCTAATTCCAAAATCATTCGATAGCAATTTCATATTATATTTTATTTGTGTATGAGATTATACTAATGACGCATTATCACAACGAAGTTTAATTGAAACTGATTCAATTTGATGAAAAATTACTGATCTTCAATTCAACATTATTTTATTTTTGCAAAACCAGAATTGAAACTTAGCGGACAAATTCAACTCAAAGTAAATAATTCAGAAGGAAAAAGTACTCAAGTCGAAATAACTACTGAAGATGGATCAGTGATCATCATGGAATTAATGACGGAAGATGCAACTGACCTAATTCCTCCTCCTATGCCTGAGGATAATAAGAAAAACGACGAAGGAGAATTTCAAATTTTCAAGTAAGAACTTATGATGCACAAAATTTCGCTTGATCTGCCGTTCAATTTTTTCTGAAATATGTAAATGTTGTCTCTTTCGAAGGTGTCCGAGTTGTCCGAAATCATTTTCCCGAAGAATTCAGCTTAGACGTCATGAATCTGTGCATATGCAACAACGAGGGTTCAGTTGTGGTATATGTGAAAAATGGTTCCCGACAAAATCAGCTCTCACCCGACATGAGAGAATTCATACGGGGGAGAGACCGTTTCAGTGTGAAGTTTGTCAGAAAAGTTTCGCACAGAAAGAGATCTTATTCAGGCATCTGATGACTCACACGGGACAAAAACCTTATAACTGTCCCCACTGTCCTAAAGGTTTCACACAGAAGGTTCGTTTAACTCAATCGCTTAGAAATTCGTTGAATTCTATTTCATAATTTTTTAAGGAGCCTCTTCGAGTACATTTGCGTACCCACATGGATACAGATGAGAGTGATATTCAACTGCATTACTGTTCATTATGTCCGAAAGTTTTTTGTCATGCTTCTGGGTTAAGTAGACATCTGGTTACTCATACTGGTAAAACTTTCAAATGCCAAGAATGCGATAAAATGTTTACGGATAAATCATCGCTGAAGAGGCACCACAGGCAAACTGGACATATCGGTTGAGCAAATGATGAAGTTATATTTATTTATTCTCCATATTTTATTCATAATCTTGTAGACAGGATATTCTGCGAGGGATGTAATATTTTTCTTAATTTTATAGATACTTTTTGATTTTTGGAACACAAATTTAAATAATTCCTTGTCAATAAAGTATGTATTTCTAGTGACAATTGTTTTTTTTTACCTCTTTATTGGACTTACTTCCTTTAATGTACAGTGAGAGCTTGAAATAATCCATTTTGGAATTTTTTCAAAGAATAAACAAGATGGCGGGTAAATTCATTTTAGAATCGGTTTGAAGCGTTATTCGCCTTTTATAACACCCAGGGGAATTTTCATGGAAAACTATTCAGTTGCTTCCATACAAGATGAAGAAGGAATTAGAATAAAGAAAAGGGGTGAACAGGGTTCGGCACGAAATAATAGCGCAAACAATAATAAGTGCTGATGAGTTAGAGAGGAATTTGATATTTTTAAAATTATCTGAAGCAGAATGACTATTGTATCTTGTGCTTTTGAGTTAATGGTAGTTGCAGTTGAAAAGGTAGGAATTTTTGGGACCTGCAGAGTCACTAAATATCAAAACTTCAAAATTTTTATGAACTGTTTTTGTTAAGAAATATCGTGTTTGTAACATTTTTATTCCAATAAGGTTAGTACTTGATGAGTTCCTGAATGTATCAACTCAATTTCAATCGAGAAATATGAAGTTTGAGGTGTTTGTAGGGAATAGTAGCAGGGACGTAATTGGCCCAAGTTTTTTTTCAAATGGCTTTATCTTTTTAACAGAGCCGATTTCGGAAAAATGGAAAAAAGGTTTCTTTTGGCCTCAAGAATCTACAGTTGAAATATGTGTACAAGTCGAAGACTCGCCCTGTATACCAGAGAATAAACAACTTATTGGTTACACTGATTATTCATAATATGATATTGATATAATATCATGCTTTAAATTTAGTTGTTTTGTTAAAAAACTAAGTTTAAGAAATTCCTTCTGTTTTTCAAGGATCTGAAATAACAAAATATTTTCGATGAAACTCTTTTATTGGTATGTTTACACTGAAAACAATCCAAAATTACAAATTTTTTATGTCTGTACCAGATAAAATATTGAAGAGCTGCCTAATAAAAATATTCATTTTAAAGCAATTTTTTACAATAATTGACATCTAATTATAATAAAAAATGATTAATTTTTAAAAAAATCCTTGATATCTAATGAATAAATCCTGATTTTTTTTCAATAATCTCAAGAAATAGATAAAATTATTTGGACGTACTTTAACCCGTTACTGAATAAAACACAGCTTCAACAATTTTTTCAGTAGTAAATTGGCTCTATCCTGTTTTCTTCTAAACCAACAAACTACTCATAATGGCCTACAGTATGCAAATTATGTACAATGAAGAAAATCATATGAGTAAATTTCTATCTCTGCAGAAATATTAATGATCAAACACACATATTTACAATTTTCACAAAACATTTTCATTAGTCATATTAGATGCCAAGTGATCAAAAACTCAAATTCAAAATTTGTCATTATTGCATTACTATATTCACACAAAAATACCAAGATTTCGATTAAATGATGCAACAAATAGTCCTGAATGCCATTAATTCAAAAATGATACTGAAAAACTGCAGGAATAAATGAGTTTCAGTTTGAACAAATAATTTAGATACTTTTGTAACATTTTAAACCGTAAAATTCAATTCATAAGAAGAGAATGTTCAACTCGTTGATAAAAAGATTCTTCAAATCAATTTTCTGTTTCTGGTCACTTTGTACCAACAGGACAGAAAAAACTCATTTTAGCAAAATTTTATATCTTTCAAAGATACTGGCCTTGTTCAAGCAAAGATCGTTTATTCTTTATACCATATCAACCACATCATAAACTGGCATGTATAGTGATAATACAACAGCCCCTGGGTAACCATTGCCATAGTTGTTTCACTACCATAAAATAAAAAAAAAATTTAAAAAGCACTGTACTAACATAAAAAACAATAACCTAACATAATCAACCTATTCCAAAACTGATAAATGCATTATTTTAGTTGAAAACAATGCTCAAAAAACTTTAACCCTTTCAAGCTTGAAAAAAGAAGTATTTTTGTTGATGAAGCCTCCAGCAAAATTTAAAATAGAATACAAAAATAAAAATGAGATCAATTCAAAGTGAAATACGAACCATTTTGCTTCCCAGTCCCAGCTAATTTGAACAACTCTGACCAGGTGTCCTAGGGCCTATGTATACCAAAAAGTGGTTCAAATATCCCAAGAGGATGAGATAATATAAAAAATAAAGGATCTATTTTTGAAAATGTCAACGCCTGGTACCTTTGAAATCGTAACGTAATAAGGTCAAGGCTACTGAATTTTTCTGACTTTTATCCAGAAAAATGTTGAAATTTTTCAGTCATCATCTTATCAAACGAACATATTCACACATATAGTCCATATTTTCACCTTCAAAATAAGTTGAAATGTTTGAAATTTTCTGGAATTTCAAGGATATAACTACTACTCTCTCCACCAGCCTTCAGAAGTTGTCGAACTATATCCGATCGATTAATTTTCCTACTAACAGTTATTCTTCTATCATCCCCTTTACCTTCACTTTTCGATTTTAAATTCAATCTCCTAGCAGTTTTATGAATGGCTTCTCTTTCTGATTTTGTGAAAGACGAATCAAAAGCTAATATAGTGAATTTGTTGGAATTAGAAAATTCCTTTAGCATTTTGGTAACTTCTTTCATAATATTCTTGTTTCCAAGTCCTTGCCTATCAATGTTTTCATATACTTGAATATTGCTGACCCTGCCTTGTTGCATAGCTCCCAATCCACCTCCTTGCCAACCCATTTTGAGCATCATATTATGTGCAGCGCTTCCTGGTTTGTTAAAATCAGATCCTGATACCAACGGGCTCTCATATTTTTTCATTAAATCATCTTCTGTTATGTCTGTATGATACCGATTTCTAACTAGTTTAAAGCAATCTTTTTTCAGTAAATCTAAAGCAACATTTGCCAGTTCGTGTTTTGCATCTTGCTTACTCCAGCAAGTTCCTTTACCTCCACTACAGATTAATTCTTTTCCGATAATAAAATTAAATTCATGAGTACTAGGATCCACATCAACTGTAATTGGTAGCTGTAATACAGCCAGAGAATTTTGAAGCAAAGTTAAAGGGCTTTCAGAATTTCCTGCATCATATATGATGAGTTGTCCCCGAATACCAGGTTGATTGAATACAGCATCAACTAATGTATCACATTTTACTGGATCTAAATTAGATGATAAGCCTGATGATGAAGAGATCTCAGCAGACTTAACAAATTTTACACCAGAGGTGAAGTCAATATGTTTAGCATTTGTTTCCATAGCAGAGGAATGAAGATTTTAGAATTCTGATTGCTTTGGTATTGCCTTTCTTTTGCGCTTATATTTATTTTTTTCATTGCATGGGAAAAAATAAATATTATGAATATGATGACACTGACGTATGATGACGTTAATGTCTATGTCGTTTGTAATCTATGGTTCGTTTCATGTAACCGAAAAGCATTCTATGTTTTGAAGGCTAGCGCCACTTAGCGGGTGCGAACCCAACTAAAACAGTCTATTATTGGCGAATAAAAAAATTGACGAGATTTTATGAAGGAATAGGTATATAAAATTATACGATTTTGTGCATTTATGATGCCATCGACGGATCTTAAAATCATCTGGTTTCAGACAAAGGAACATATTTGAATTACATATCCGCTGGCGTCCTGTCGGATGCATATCTGAGGGATGAAGAAAGTTTTATACTGATAGAACATAACTGTCGACTTCGTAAATTTAAATTATCCATTTTTGTTGTAACAAGCTTTCAAATAAATTCGTCTGCTCAGCACAATAGAAAACGAATTTATTCGAATTAAGATGTCAAAAAACATTAGACATCTCAGTTTGAAGGCTCGTGATGGCGGCTTCTTTCCAACCGTCTGGAAATTTACTTTTTATGCAGGTTGTTGTGTTGTTGATTTTCTTCAGAACAACTGCAATTAAATATGTCATCTGAAGAGAAAGATGAGGCTCTGAATTTGAATCAAGGAATATCTTTGATTTGAATAAATTCAAGCATTAGGACAAGACTTGCGCCATCTTTGAACGAATATCATAACTGGAAAGTATTGCAATTAATCAAGTAGGACACTGTGTTGTGAAAAATGGAAATTTCTCGCTTCATTCTTTTTACTAAATTGACAGTTTGACACTTGACGTTTTGTCTGTTGTCATATTTATTTGTCGTGTTCATGTTAGAAGAAAGGGTGTGTGCCCATTGCCCAAAAGTGTTAAATTTTGGCATTGTTAATGCAGGTTTTCCAAAGGTTTATTAACACAGGAGCTTAATTTGAAGGTGAGTCCAATTGGTCTCAAATTTCAGTAGGCTGGTTCTGACAGTGAGCGACATTTCATTTGTTTCAACTGTTACTACAATACAATACCGGTACATCGAATTAGAAAATGCATCTAGAGGTATTTGATAGTTTCCTATGCAGAGGTATGCCAGATAATTAAAAAGTTTGGGGAAATGATCAATTGGATAAACCTGAGAATTCCTCAGGTATAAATCGAAATGAAAATTATGTTTTTTTAATTCGAGTGGCCGTCTAGCTTTTGTCGACCTATATCACCTGTAACCTCTAATATGATGACTACTGCCAACTTGTAATGGGCATACGTGAAACTTGAGTAAATAACCGGATTTATTTATGCTAAGCAGGAATCCATTATCGCTAATTTCTTATATTTTAACTCAAACCACAGTAAAATTAACTTTATTGTTTTGGTGATGCACTTAGAACATATCTATTTTTACGTTCATGTGCAGTTAGATCGAATAAGGTAAATTATTGAACAGATATTGACCATTCCAAGAATAAGGAATCCTTGAGATTTATAGGTGATAGTTCTTCAACCATCATACTATTGCTTTCAGATAATTACGAATGATGAGAAAGTACCTTAATTGTTTCAATCACAAGTACCTGTATATTTAATAGTTGAAACTGAGAGATAGGTATTTCGATTTGAAAAAGTTGGCTTTGCTTGGTTGATTATTATCGGAATAGTTTCCAAAGATTGTTCAAATTTTGTAGGATAAGTGACTTCGTCTTTGGAAACGACCTGATTTTCCAATTTTCTCAATTCAATCAATGGAAAATTAGGTATCATTATATTTTCATCACAGTTGTTAGATTTTGGAATTTATGATATTTTTTTCAGATATAGGCTTAAAACTGGTCCGAAATGCCGAAATCGGTAAGTGGAAAACTTCTAAGTTAACTTTCTAAACCTTCATTTAGAAACCTGTTCAAAGTATATTTACTTGCACTTTCACACAAGTCACCTCATTTATAATACACTGTTCTGAATATTTTTCCATTTAGCATATTTGAAACATCAGGAATCGATAATTGCTAATAAGGTGGTTTTAAAATTGACATTTTGCATGTTTAAATTCCATTAAATTTTCGCTTATTATGGAAAAATGTTTATTATGTGCATAAGGCATTCATAAGCAATTCATCTTCTGTGCATAGTGCATAGAACTACATGTTTTCTACCTTGTAAATTTGAGATGAGTCATAGATAGAATATCGATACAGGGCGTTTGCAAATATGTCAGTGTTGTTTTAGTTGGGTTTGCTAATAGATGCATAGAAATATTCTATGCATCATATTTGCTTTAAAATCGAACCATGTAGTTTTTTATCTACTTACTGAAATCTCTTTCAAACATGCAAGAAACTATCAAAGAGTAGTGTGGCTGTTTTGTGTTGCATCGAAATATAATACAGTCATTTTGGAACTATCAGTTCCAGAAAAAGAATTATTTTTTCCGACTGAAAAGATTGATGAAAGTTAGGACCCATGTTTGTTGGAAATTAGTTTATATTTTCTTTGACAACTGTTGTCAATTTTGAAAATGCAGATTAAGTCGAAGATAATAGTATAGTGTTCAATTCGCGGTAATGGTCATAACACACTTGATGAATTACACCCCTCGCCTGATGGCTCGGGCTGCAAAATTCATCTGCGTGTGTTATGACTTACATTACCGCTCAAAGAACAATATACTATTGTCATTTTATTCCTCTTACTCAACTGTGTACTGCCATTTATTAAATTGATGTGGCTTAGCTGGTATAAGAACAAAGGCAAGTCTTCGATTGAAAGCTGCCTAACTTTGAGAGGGCTCAAGGATTTCACAGCAAAAGATACATTCTCCGGATTAACCTGCAGGGCTCTAAATTTGCTGGCAAAAAAGAAGAATAAGAGATGAACCCTTGGAATACTACAGTTGCAGAGTAAAGACGGAATTCCTGGACAAGGTTCTTATTCTTGAGACTCAAAGTTTTGTTAGAAGTTTCTTATCGAGAACTCTTTACCGCGTCTCCGTAATTTTAAGCTTCTTGTCATATTAGAATCATGGATTAACCTTGAAAGCGAGGGGGAGAGATAGCATGACCACCCGGTACATTTCGAAAGACCAGCCATAAATCCTTTACATTGGACCTTTACCGTTCTGAAAGTTCATTTACTCGCCGTATTTTTAGTATTCGGGGGGCGACAACCCTTTGATCCATCAAAACTGTGTTCTTTCTTCCAGTCGGCCACTCTGTATATCACTCCCGAAGTTTGTCGAGCCGAAGTCCAACCGTCCTCCATTCAAATGTTGGGCAACAGGTGCGCACGGCATCTGCGGGACTCGCTCAAAGTTACACCCATCCGTCGAGTCCTAGTCCAGTTCAAGCACCGGCTTCTTCGAGGAGTTCGCGGCTTTTAGATTCGCAGTTTGGTGGTATTGTTCACGGTTGAGTTTTATAACCGCGCGGCCACTGTGAATTTTTTGATTTTGTGTTGGTATCAAGTCGTCTAGGATCAGACATTATGGTGTCAGGAAAACTGGTAGGTGTTCGATTTGATTAATCGTGAATTTCGAAAAGTTGGCGCTGGGGGAGTTCATGGAGTAATCCCATTCGTTGTTAGGGCCATGTTGGCTAGTTGGAAGTCTTCATGTACCTCAAAGACCGTCAGAGCGAAGTCGGTTCGAAAATTAATCTTGCTGATGGTTGATGTTAGCCTCTGAACCTACTCCTCAACAAAAAAATTCATATACATATTTGGCATAGATTTTTCACCATGGAAAAAAATGTGTGGGTGTTGGAATTGTGTCAGGTGATATATGAACTTGATTCTGAATCAGCTACACTCTATCAGTAAATGGAATTTATATTCTATACTATACTAAAATGGTAACTCTGAAAAAATGGGTCCAGGAGGAAATTTGGGGAAATTTTTATACGGTCGAAAAGAGGAATAATCGATTTATATGTGGGTGAAATTTCGATTTTCTAGGCGATGTATAAGTATTTTTAAAAAATTCGCGAAATAATCCGACAAAAAGGACAATTTTAGACTCAATAAAACTTTTTTAACAGATATCCCGTGTTATAAATATACGGATCGAAAGAGGAAAGGTCAATGCAATTCTGCAAAATATTATTCCGCATGTATACTGAAAATTTCAAACATTTATCCCAAAAATTGACGGAGATATCATGGAAATATAATCGTTTGTCCAGATTTGCATGAAATTACAACTCACCAGGTTTTTTTCCTAATATTCGAAGAAAAACAGAAAAGCGAGTAATAAACATTCTAGAGAAATGATTAAGCTTTAATTAAAAAAAAAAATTGTTGGTCTACGCCGCATACGAACTGAGATATCATGGTGAGAAAAAGCCCAATTTTTGAAAGGAGCTCGGACGTGTACCACCTCCCCTTAATAGGTAGATTTAGGGGCGTTTACTAGTTTATCTACCTATTTATCTGCGTTTGTTAAACTTGCTGCTCTCTGATGGTAATTATATCAAATTGTCGTGTAATGAAATGGCACTGAGTTGGTTTGAAATTTAATTGATGTGTCAAAATTAAAGATTTCCTCAAACCACTTGTTTTTGCATCAATTATCATGTCTCTTTGAACATTTTATATGCTCAGAAACCGAAATACATTCAACACTTCAAGGTGCACATTAGATGTATGTAATTAATTTTTCTCTTGTATGTATAAAGCAGCAGCCACAAGGTTTTTTATGTTTTCAAAGTACTATATTAACCTTAATGGATTTTGGTCGAAAAAAACTGATATGTTGCATGTAATGACAAAATAAATTCTCAATTATCCCAGTTTATTCATGTTGACCACGAGATGCATGCATCATAACATCATTTGGATTGCTTCTTCCATATCTTTCAATCGAGTTTTAAATGTTTTAATTTCAACTTCAACGATTGTTAAACAGTCGATAGTGCCAGAGCAGGTGTAGCAAATTGATAGGGTAGATAGTACTAATGAAAATAAGAAAACTCCTGAGTTATACTTAATTTTGGGGAAGAAAAAAAGTTTTGTAAGAATCAACGATTTTTATGAGTTTTGCTCTCAACTATTCCTTGTCCCTATTCCAAATTGAATTGGACATTGCAAAGAGAAGTTCAGAAGAATGGATTTCGTCATTGCTATCGTATCTTCGATACCATGTGGATATAACTGCATTGACCAAATAAACTGCTCCACATGAGTTAGGGATATTGACTTAAATTGCAAAAAAATATAGTTAAAATAAGATTTTTGTGATGAAAATTCATATTAATATGATTTCATGTCATGTATAGGTATAGGTCTGCAGCGTATACAGGTTGGTTAAGTGGTTAAGAAAAATCGAGTAAAATAACGAAATTTTATTCCCAGAGAATTCAAGCATTTTAAGATTATCAATACAATGTATAGCCTCCACGGGCATCAAAAACAGCTTGACATCTTCTTTGCATACTGCACACGAGGTTGTTGAACATTTCTTGAGGAATTTGGTTCCATAAACGGGGCAGAAGCTCTCTCAGATCCTTTAAGGATTCTGGGGTAGGTTGATGATTATCTAATCTTCTTTGGAGCATATCCCATGCATGTTCCATGCAATTCAAATCTGGTGAGTGCGGAGGAATTGGTAAATGTGGAATACCAAGCTCCTCGCGCGCATTCTCAACTATGGCTGCACGGTGCTGTCTAGCGTTAACGTCTAGAAATTGTAAAGTTTCACCAATAGTAGCGTGAAAATTTGGCACAACATTGTCAATGACAAGCTCCCTATAGTGTAAGGCGGTCATATTCCCAGGACAAATGTGTAGATCTGTGCGCCTGTTGAAACATATCCCGGCCCATACCATAACATTACCCCCTCAAGATGGATGGACTTGTTGGACATAGCGTCGATTACGGGGTATGCGTGGGATTGTCCATACCCTTATTCTTCGAGAATCTGAAAATCGTCCATATCTGGATTCATCAGTGAAAAGGACACTTCGCCATTCATCGTTCCAATTGATATGTTGCCTTGCCCATTCCAGTCTTTGACGCTTATGGTCACGTGTTAATGGAACTCCTCTTAATGGACGTCTAGAACCTAGATTTACCTCTCTCAAACGTCGTCTGATGGTTTCGATGGAAACTTGAACCCCATCTGCATTTTGAAGAGTATTCCGTAGCATTCTGCACGTAGATGTAGGGTTTCTTCTCGCCGAAATGGTGATGAAACCTGAGCAGGTGTTGTCTTTCGTCGCCCACCAAGCCTTGGTCTTTCCAACACGGAACCTGTCTCCCTGAACCTATTCCAAAGTCGAGATATCACACTTTGGCTGACTTGGAGCCTTTCCGATACAACAACCTGAGTTAAGCTAAGCCACCCTGTAGCATTCCGATAGCCCTATTAGCCTCAGCGGTTGTTAATTTACGTCTTGGCATTTTCAGAAAACTCATTTCAAATCGAAGCCGTTGATGAACTGACTTCAAAATAAGAACATTCATGAAGCATATGCAAAGAACCAAACTTCAGAAAAAAGGCGACCAGATTGACGATTTTTATTGGACCGATTCAAGTTGTTTGAGTTTTAAATGATTTTACAGCGTTTTTCTCGAAGATTACATACTTTTAAAAACGATTGAATACGATATCCTTAACTCTTGTGGAGCAGTATATTTCTGATACTCTTAAGTTGTATGTGTACGGTTATCCTTGTTCAGAACCAGAAATGTAACAGTTTTCAAAATCCTCACTCTTCTCCACATCTTGGCTCTCATGAGTATATTACGGATATATCATGAATAAAAATTATGGGATCATTTTTACATTTATTGAGTTTAGGTACACGATTGTGCCAAGGTTCGGTGTAACAAATTGAATAATACATTTCAAATTAGCCGCAGACGCCATGGATGGATATTACCAACATCCGTTATTGAATTTCTCTGATGTATTGGAACTTAATTTGATTGACGATTTGGACTCGGTTTCGCTTCCATTACGTACAAGGTTCTCCACCATTTCCTGGTGTATCCTCATAGCAAAACATCAATCGAATGACGGTTTTATTCGATTTTCTTGTACCGAATATTGGTCTTGTTTCGATCTGTTAAATTGGCCGAAATATTGAGTGGTGCAGTAAGATTGATCATTGTACAGATGTGTGTAAATTTCTTTGATTAAGCAACGTTGTTATCTACCTGCAAGATTAACTTTCTCAACTGAGATCTTTATTTCTTCTGAACTTCAGCTCACACATTCCATTAAAACGTTAGGTTAGGATCCTAATAGGTTCTGTCAAATAAGGACTGACTTACAGCTCCAACTGGTCTCTAGATTTATCCACTTGCCAAAAAGACGTTAACCTCATTTCTGTAAGTAGCGTTATTTGACAGTTTACAGGTACATGATTTACATGAATCAATGAAAAAAAGGACAACGCAAACGTTTGGTGAATACATTTTTTTGTTTATCTTGAATAATCCCAACTTGCAAATTGCATCGGCTTTCAGGGTTGACCCGTGTCAATGACCGGATTTGAAATTTAATACTCGATTCGTAGTTTTTGTTCGAATAATAATAATTGGAGTGGATGAGTTCACTGTGATTGAAACCTTGGAAGCACCTGGATAACCAATGATCGCGTAGAACACATTTTATTCCATTTAGGCCACCACGTCTCATTTATCTTATTACTTTCAATCGAACTGTAATGTAATGGCATTGCTCCGTATTTATGATGATTTCAATGGGTTAAATACGAGATCCTGAGTTCATCGAATGGATTAAATTTCATAGTTACTGGAGGAAAACCGATAGAACAGCCAAAATCTTTACTCTGTTGGGGGCACCTCTCAAGTTTTTATTCAGGACTGATTTTTACTGATTCTCGTAAATATCGTTGTCACTAACTTGGCACCAATATCCTCTATAATAGAAGCATAGAAACTCTGGTGTAACGACTCTTAGCTAAACAGTTTATAACAGATCGGGTCCTAGTTCCGGAATTATCCGCAATATTTCATGGACATGGCGCTATTGCGGTAATGAAAAAAAAGCGTGACCCCTATAGGGAGAAATATCAGAAAATCTTAACAGTTCGACTCTGATGGATGAAAATTGGTTCTTTTGATTCACAAAGGATCAATCTATATGCAAAAAAATCAGCATCTGCATAAATAAATTTTTCAGGGAAATACGGCAGTCCAAAAATGACCTATTTTTCGACTCCATGTCGATTATTTCCTAAACTACGGGTCAAAGGAGAATTCTAATTACAGATTCGTAATCTACGTGTCTGAATTCGTAAATAAAATGTCGGGTCGAAATAATCCGAAGAAAAAATTTTTCGATCTAGGTATTTTGCCTACTTTCTCGGTGCAAGGAACTTTCCCGGGTCGATAATGGTTATTTCCATCTTTTATGAAATGAGGAAATGAGGATCATGATTTGAAATGTAGTTGATAAATGACAAAAATGGAAGACGTATAATCTGTGAGGCTCAAAAACAGTACTTTTATGAAACTGAGCTATTCTGCCTGGATATTTATTTAAAATCTCTTTTATCTCTAATAATTCGCCTCATGCTCATTCAATTCCTTCAAATACCTCATAATATCCACTTGCCATTAACAACCAATAAATAATTGTTTATGAACAGGCCGAAATAATCGAGCTTATTTCCACAGAATTAAATTCAAATCGATTGAAACCGTGAAATGAGTTTAAACCTCATTGAGCTTGCAAATTAAATCATTCTGAAGCAATTTTTGGAGTAATAAAAGAACGCTGAATGCTCTTAATTTCCTCATTCTGGGATGAATTTCTCATGAAGATTTTATTTTGAGCGCTTGATCTTCTCAAAAGATTGCTCTTTCGTTTCTTTTCGATTTTTATAATTTCCGGGAATGGTCTCTAACGATAAGGTCAGGCCGAAAACACACTAACTCGGAATTTGATTGTTAGGTTAGGATTTTGGTTGTAAATAGACAATATTCGACTAGGGATTCTGTGATTATTGCAGTTCGAAATTTTGTTTTCCTGATATTTTCAAAACTACTGATTCGATAGATTTGAAATTCAGCATTTAGATAGAAAATGATGTATTCAAGCTGAATTCAATTTTTTCTTACTTGTTGACAATGTCGAATATCTCGAACACCCTGTATATGGGGTGATCTGGAAATTACCTTGTATAGGATGTCCTTATTTGAGCTGCGGACTCCCAGAAGTCGCGCACCCCATTGAGGGGATCGAAAGTGAAAAATATTCTAAGCCCAAAAATCCATGTTTGTTGACATTTTTTGATAACGTAGTTAATCAGTAATTAATTAATGAAATTGACCAATCAGGACGCGCTACAGAAGAATAAATAGGCAGTTGGGGACGCCAGAGCTGCTGCGGGCTTTTCACGCAATAAACCGAGACTGGCGTCTCACTCCCGCGTCCCCACTGCCTACTTATTCTTCTGTAGGGCGCTCCTGATTGGTCACTTTCATTAATTAATTACTAATTAACTACGTTATCAAAAAAATTCAAACATGGATTTTTGGGCTTAGAATATTTTTCACTTTCGATTCCCTCAATGGGTTGTTCGACTTCTGGGACACCTGTATATCCGTCGATGGTTTAGGCTTAACAAGGATGCATTCGTTGTTAAATCGAATAGATGCTGTAACTTCATCTTTGCATGCTTGGGAACTGAATGGAATCTCAGGAAAGTCCCACTCGAAAATGGCTACATGTAATGAATTGCATAAGGAATGGTATTCAAGGATGGCGAATAGAATAGCGGAGGATGTGCTGGGTGTGAAGGTATTCACCAATTATCCTTAGAAAGGTCTAATGATTGAACACCTCATGGGTCTGTGATTATTTTGCCTCTGATGAACACCAGAGGTGATCGGCCTCCACAAGCAAAAACCCCCCATAACATAATTTAAACATCTTTCCATAAACCGTATTTTCCCAGCAAAAATTTTCTGCGTTTCCGTACTTGACCTCATGATATCCAATTTTTTTTCTAGATGAACGTACGTGTCACCACGATGGACGCGGAGCTGGAATTCGCCATCCAGCAGACGACGTCCGGAAAGCAGCTCTTCGACCAGGTCGTCAAAACTATCGGTCTTCGTGAGGTTTGGTTCTTCGGACTTCAGTACACCGACTCGAAGGGCGACCTGACGTGGATCAAGTTGTACAAGAAGGTAAGAGCCTTGAGAGTGGGCAAAAGCTGCAGGCTAGTTCACCATCTGAGCGTAGATAAGGCTAGGCCAGATTCCCACACCAAATGAAGTATTTTTCGTCTTGAAATAAACACTCCAAACCGACAAAAAAGATCTTGATGTACTAATAATAACGCTTTGGAAAGAAATGAGTAGAGAAAGCCGAAAATCTAACAGAGAACAACGTTTTCCTCACTTCCCAACTAATTCCAAACGCGTGCATCTTTCAGCTCCCAGATTTGATGGAATTCGCCTTGTTTTTCTGTTTCTCGCATTGATTTTTCCTATCCCAAGAAATAACTTTGCAAGAAATGTATATTACTATTAGGGTTGCCAACCGTCCTTTATTTCAAAGGACAGTCCTTTATTCTGAAACCATGTCCTTTGTCTTTTTAGAAGGTGTCAAAGGACTTTGCAGTCTTTTTTGCTAAGCCTTTGCCCGTCCACAATTCTCGAGCTGTTGATGTCCTTTATTTCAATAGCTCAGAGTTGGCAACCCTAATTACTACATACAATCCCAATTAGGCAATCCAACGACCTGTCAAATATTTTTTGAGGTTAGTGATGGTGGTCAAACAATGGGAATACAGCTCTGATCATGTGGACATTAAAACCGTTTATTTGCTTGAAAAATTGTTTAATGTGGAATTTTTTTGATATTTCTAGTCAACCTTACTCTCAGGGTTATCAGACCAGTGAAAATTATTTAAATTAAGTGCATTAGGGCTCGAGTGGCTATTGCCAAATGGCAACAAGTTTGAGAAAATGCCTGGAGAATTATTTTCTAATTTATTGAACTCTCGTGTGATATTACTTATGATAAATATTTCTTTTCCAATACTTTCTCTTCGGGCTCCCAATATTATAAGGTGAGATGATATGATTGAGTGGAATTTTCTTCGTCAGTGTTGCTTCATGATATTTTTTGATATTACAAATCATAAAAACTCACTTGTTCACTCATGAAATGCATAAGATAATAAAATTTCTTATATTTACTGCAAGCCAGCGATCTGTCAGAAACGTTTTGAGGTTGACAATGGTGGAAAAAACACGTGGTTTGGATTGCCTAATACAAAACGGTATTAGGTAATCCGAACCACGTGATTATTCCACCAGTGTTAACCTCAAAACGTTTTTGACAGGTCGCTGGTCAGCGATAAATATGATGACTTTTATTATTTTTTGCATTTAATGAGTAAAACAGTATATTCTGCATGGAATGATCATGACATAGCCTGAAGGAGTGATAAACGTTCAATATCTGCATGACTTAAATCCCAGCGCTAACCTCAAAAAGTATTTGACAGATCGTTGGATTGCCTAATTCTCTTGAGTAAGCCTTTTAATCGAGTATAATGAAAATATCACTGCTGTATCTGAAAGTGTGGCTAAAGACAAGAGTAAATATGGACTACGTTAATTTTCAGAAATTGAAACTTTTAATTTCACTAAATCTAAGCCGTAGTTGGAAGCGATTTTGCATCAGAACAATTTTTCCTAATTTTTGTAGGATTTTTAACATGAAGTAAGGACAACAATTATAAAACTCCCCAAAGCTTGAGCTTTGAGTTGTAAGAAGTTGAAGTAATATTCCCCACCTTTTGTGGAAATAATGCATTTTTTCTTTGATTTAAATAGACACTTCTTACTTGAGGCGATTACAAAAAAATTGTCTGTGTACCAGAGTTAGTATGCAATATTTTCCCGATAGTTGATGAATGAAAAAATGTAGATTTCCTCATTGTGAAGTGTCTCACATTATCTGAAACAAATGATTCACAGTTCAAGATTACGGAAATATTTCAGCACTGGCATATGTTTGGAAATTTTCATTTGCATTACATCCGCAAGGATATAATTATGTAGTCCGTAGGGCGTGGAAAAAATATAAGGAGGAAAGGCTAAATTATACTATTTATTATTGTTTATCATTTCTGTTATTTCGATATTTTACGTTTTAATAAAAACTATGTTACATACAATTTTTTTCTCGAAAACTATTAGTTATAGGAAGAAATTATAGGATGCAAATTTTAATGAATCTAGCTTCTGTGACCATATGTTTATTGAACTTATTTCATCTGAAAAGTTATGTATACTTTCAAGCGAATTGCGGAATTCGAAATAATATAGTGAAAGACATCAAAAATTAAAACACCCAGGATGTTATCTTCTGTTGCCAAAGAATGGAGGTCTGAGAGTAAAACTTCTAGGTCATCTAGTATTTAGATTTGAATTGTGTTTGATTTGTCAAGAAATTTGGGTTTCTCAGTGGAACCTAGCGAAATTTCAGCATGAATAAAATTTTCGTACCTAAACTACATCTATGGTTTTTTTTTTTTTTTGAAAAAGCTATGACATTTATGAAGGATATAATGTAATGATGAGGGAAAACCAAGTTTTTCATAGTATAAGTAATACAATGTTCATGTGCATAATTGGTTATAGATTTGTTGACTGCAATTAATTAATTAAATTAAAAAAAGTTTTTTTTTATTCGGATTTCTGAACGATGCATAATCGAGAAAATATGTTTTCGACGGGAATAATAAAGACACCGAGTGTTGCACGACAGTAAGAAATCCTGGAAAATTGAATGTTGAAGTCATGGGCAAATAAAATAAGCCTTGGAAACGAGGATAAACTCGCATTTGCAAAGATTTAATTTTGTGCGGTTTATTCTGCGATAAGCGGCATTTCATGTGACGTAATAAATTAATGGACTGGCAGAATAGCAGTGACTCACTGAAAGACATAAAATATTCCAAAAACAACCGAAATGATCGCATTCGTATGAGGTGGGATACTCAGAAATAGTAAATCTTCTGATGCAAATTAGAAGCTATGCTTTCGGTTTTTATTGGCATTGGAGTCATGATCAATTTCCAAATCGCTTGTTGCATATACAAACAGGGCATTTGTAAAGTAACTCATAAATATACTGCTCCACAAGAGTTAGGGATATCGTATTCAATCGTTTTTAAAAGAACATATGTAATCTTCGAGAAAATCGCTGTAAAATCATTTAAAACTCAATAACAACTTGAATCGATCCAAAAAAAATCAGTATGAGACATTTCGTCAATCTGGTCGCCTTTTTCCTGAAGTTTGGTTCTTTGCATATGCTTCATGAATGTTCTTATTTTGAAATGAAGTCAGTTTATCAACGGCTTCGATTTGGAACGAGTTTTCTGAAAATGCCAAGACGTAAATTTACAAACGCCGAGGCTAATAGGGCTATCGTAATGCTACAGGGTGGCCTAACTCAGGTTGTTGTAGCGGAAAGGCTCCAAGTCGGCCAAAGTGATATATCGACTTTGGAATAGGTTCAGGGAGACAGGTTCCGTGTTGTAAAGACCAAGGCTTGATGGGCGACGAAAAACAACACCTGTTCAGGATCGTTTCATCACCGTTTCGGCGAGAAGAAACCCTACATCTACGTGTAGAATGCTACGGAATACTCTTCAAAATCCAGATGGGGTCCAAGTTTCCATCGAAACCATCAGACGACGTTTGAGAGAGGTGAATCTAGGTTCTAGACGTCCATAGAGGAGTTCCATTAACACGTGACCAAGCGTCAAAGACTGGAATGGGCAAGGCAACATATCAAATGGAACGATCAATGGCGTAGTGTCCTTTTCACTGATGAATCCAGATATGGACGATTTTCAGATTCTCGAAGAATAAGGGTATGGACAATCCCACGCATACCCCGTAATCGTCGCTATGTCCAAGAAGTCCATCCATTCCGAGGGGGTAGTGTCATGTTATGGGCCGGGATATGTTTCAACGGGCGCACAGATCTACACATTTGTCCTGGGAATATGACCGCCTTACACTATAGGGAGCATGTCATTGACAATGTTGTGCCAAATTTTCACGCTGCTATTAGTGAAACTTTTCAATTTCTAGACGATAACGCTGGACTGCACCGTGCAGCCATAGTTGAGAATGCGCGCGAGGAGCTTGGTATTCCACATTTACCAATACCTCCGCACTCACCAGATTTGAATTGCATAGAAAATGCGTGGGATATGCTCCAAAGTCCAAAGAAGATTAGATAATCATCAACCTACCCCAGAATCCTTAAATGTTCTGAGAGAGCTTCTGTCCCGTTTATGGAACTAAATCCCTCAAGGAATGTTCAACAACCTCGTGTGTAGTATGCAAAGAAGATGTCAAGCTGTCATTGATGTCCGTGGAGGCCATACATTGTATTGATAGTCTTAAAATGCTTGAATTCTCTGGGAATAAAATTTCGTTATTTTACTCGATTTTTCTTAACCACCCTTTATACGCTGCAGACCTACAGGCTAAAATTAATTTGCAACTTGAAATCATATTATAATGAATTTTCATCACAAAAATCTTATTTTAACTAAAATTTTTTGCAATTTGAGTCAATATCCCCAGCTCATGTGGAGCAGTTTATTATCAAAAAGCGGGTTAAGTGCAAGTAGCATTCGTGTGGAAGAGGGTGCCGTAGTATAATTTATTTTTTACGACATATAGGATTGTCGCTAGAGTTTTCCTGTAAATTATGCCCTGAATAGGTCGTGATGTTTTCTAGAAATTTCCAGCAGAAAAATTATCGATGACCTCAACTGTCACTCACGTGCCAACAATATTCCACATTTTCCGATTCATTCATAATTCGTATGTCATAACTTATTCTTCATAAAGGATGAATCATTTGACTTCTCATAGTAACCGTTCCGTATGAAACTGAAATCAAAGCTGGTTCGAAGCCGGCCGTCCTTGACACGACTGGTACCTGTCCATGGCCGACTTAGCAAATAAAACGGGAAGATGCTCCGCTGCTACCAGTGCTACCACACGGTTCATTGTTTTTCCATTCGTTCGAAACAAATTTCGGACTATGTACTCCGCAGTTTGGTAGAATATTTTCGGTGAACCTTTGGAACAGAACGTTCGGAATCGAGCATGAAATTTTTATTGTGTCCTGCGCTGCAAAATTTGATGATCGTACTTCAGCTCTGCCAAAAATGGCAATCGATTATATAAGGGGAAATTCCGAAATAGTTAATATCTACTTCCGTTTTGGAGAAAACCCCTGTAGATTATAGTTTTTGAAAAATCAATTGCAATGATCTATTTCGATAGCAAATAATTTCTTGCAGTAATAGAAATACAAGAAAATTGTTTTCGAACGAAATTTCTAAGATGTCTTTGTCCCTCGTTATTTTGAAAAGCTTCCCACCCAAATATTTTTTTCTTTTTATAAGAAAATTCCATCGAATATTGTGAAACAATCTATTGCTTCTAATCTCGAGGACCAAGATAGAAAAAAAGAGATCTTTGGTAGCGAGATAGTAGAAAAGCTTTTTTTTGTTACAGAGCATTATTATTCATTAGGTTCATCCAAAATGTTTCCGGTTATTATAATAACGCTAACGATGACGTAGATTTTGTCGAATTGAAATTGATTCTCACTCAGAAAACCAGTATTCAAACTCATATAAGTAGGCAAAATTATTTTTATTGAATATATTTTAATAACTGTTGAAGCATTCAAAAATTGTGTGCGATATATTGATGCTGTTGATTTTTCAACCTTAGTGAAGACGTTTCAGAATCAGAAGAATTGTCGAAAAGTGACATATACTAGATTTTAAATAGAAATAATGAAGGCAATATCTTGGGGAAAATGGACTCAGACCAAAAAACGACATGAAAGACCTCACTTAAGGGTCTACATCACTAAAAAAAAAAAAAGGGGACTCAGAAACGATTTATTTTTTCTGATTGATGAAGGGATGTATGAGTGTATAAGGATAAAAATAATAAAAAAGATATTTTATAAGTATTAAATGAATGAAAAGGATATTCCCCATTATTTTTGGTTATTTTGTAACATTTCCACCATCGAAACGAACAAATATTTTTGTGTTTTTTCATTTCAGTATCGAAGTCCATCATTTAAATAATCGAACGTCTCATTTTTCTTTCAGAATTTACCGTTTTTTTGTAAAAAATATTATAACAATGTTGTGTTTTCGCGAAATTTATTTCCTTGAATTTTTCTATTCGAAATGATAAATATCCATTTTTATCAACGACAATTTATTAATGTTTGTTTTAGCCGTCGATTGGTGAAAATTAATTGTTTCTTACAATTGTGGATTTTAACATGGAATTGAATTTCTTTTAAATGACACGCCCCGCAGGTATCTCCTCCCAGATTACTGGTGAAGGAAAGAGAGAGTATTATACAGCCAGTGTGAGATCTAGTTCAGGGTAGGATTTCTTGTTATATTCCCTGCGCCCCAGCATTTGTTCTATTAAGCTGAATAATCCAATAAATAAAAATTAATGCACTGCACTGCCATCTGGCGGTAAACGTTTCTTATTTTGAAGGCTAAAGACTCTTAATTTTTGTTGAAGAACCTCCTCTCATAGACCAATTCAGAAACAACCTATATATTGACACTAGTTTTGATTTATGATGTCGCTTTCTAAATCTACATATACGGATGATATTGTATGGAATACACACATGAATGTTGGTCTAGGTAACTGGTTCAAACACGTCTTATGAAGTGGTGATATATCAATTGAACCGTGTCAAGGTATACACAAAAGGTCGACTCATATATGTATTCTCATTACAGTATACCTACATAAAGCTGTACATTTTTCACATATCGTTGAAATTACAGCTACCATATTGATCAGACGATCAGCAGGTGAAGAGTTTCCCTGTGATTTCGTGACTTGACGACGTTCATTAAATATTTATCTTAAATGTTAACACCTCAACTTTTGACGTAACAATGCTGAGATAATTTTCGTATATAAGTTGACATGTTTGTTGACTTATTCAGTGTATTCACATACAAAATAGCTCTGAATAATGCGTCAGGTAATGAATTCATTCAAGCAAATTAAAGGTTTGAAAGATCATGAGAAACTGATTATATTCGCAAGCGAAGTTCCTATATTCAGTTAATCGTTGTAAACTGTATAATCACAATATGCAGTGTGTCGAATTAGAAAGATTTCGATTTTTTCAATATGTTGACTTAAAAAGATCGATAACTCGTTTATCCTGTACACTTCAGTGTATATAGGGTTTATGGGGTATGATTGGAGAAATTGGGTAGATTTGTTACAAAATCGGGAATCTTTTAGGTTTCTAAGAAAAAAAGGAATCTGACCGCTCCTCAAACATTCTGCCAAAATTCATCATTAAAAATCACCGTGGGGTTTGAAACTTAAAAATGAAAAAAAAATTCCTTTTCCTTCAGTAAACTGGAGATAATACAGGGATTTATACGTAAATCGTTCATTGTCTCCACTTGCGTGGGATATATCGTTCTGTTTACATTGTCATATCTTACTTATCTATTTTTAATACAATAAAATTTTTATCTCATCGCACATTTTAGCTGTATGATTCATATAGCTGCTGACCTCATTCTTACATCAGAATTTTTTTCACCATCAATGAACGGCAGATGTTCCATTCTCTTCGGCCAGTTCTAGAACGGAATCGGAAAAATACGTTTATAAAGATGTGAAGGACGTAGCTTCAGATTTATAGAGACGAGAATCATTTCGCATATCATTAAGAGGAACTCTTGAGCATTGTGCAACTGGATCTCGTCTGAGTCTTGCATGCAGAATATCCGTAACTGGAATTTGCATTTTCATTAAAACGTGCACTTTATCGGTCGGACATCGAATATTCGATAATTTGCACGCAGATTTAGCCTACATTCAATGTACATCATTTACATAGACTCCGTACTCTAGAAGCTACCTCCTTCATATTCAATTAAATTAAATACTGATGTATATAATTTCTTATTATACAATGACCACATGCAAATCAGCAATTTCAACAATCTATGTATACAGGGTCCAGCAACAGTACGTTCTTCTTTCATAGCTGCCGAACCAGACATCTCAGAGATTTCGTTGGAAAGTAGACCTCTTGTACCTTCATTTCTGCATCTCAGGAAATTATTTTCTGATATACAGGTGTCCCCGATAAATGTTATTCAACAAATGGATGATTTTTTTAATGGATCACCCCATATATTTTCACATATTTTCAATGACCTTCATTACCTCTTTCATGACGCAAAATCTTAGGGACATTTTTGGAACAGTTCAGATTTTATTCGAAGAAAATTGCAAAAAGGTGAGGGAAAAGCAGTTCAGTAAAAGTCTTCTGACGATTTCCAGAAGCCATAGTAACATGAATTTGAACTAAAAGTGTTTTAATTGAAGGAAATGCCTTGACATGGTTCCTGAACGATCAACCTGTCATATCCGTTATTAAGGTCCAAATATGGAGGACTTAAAATTATTATTTCTCGATTTTTTCAAATAGAACACCCTGTATTTTTTTCCACGATGATGTAGAAAATTGAATACCTTACATTTTCTCAGAAGTAACCTCAGGATTATTTCAACTCCCGCATCCAGCAGTCACGAAAAATGATATTGCAACTGAAAATTTTATTCAAATAATAACATGATAATAAAAACTAACGGACATTCAAAAAAAGGTTTAACAATGAAATAGAACTAAATGAATAATTATTGACAAACTTCAAAACCTTCCCAGAATCATATTTCCTGAGCATCATCATAAAAATGATATTTCTTTTTCGTACAAGCAATTCATATTGATCACGTATTCAACCAATTATATC
This sequence comes from Adalia bipunctata, assembly GCA_910592335.1. Lineage (NCBI taxonomy): Eukaryota > Metazoa > Arthropoda > Insecta > Coleoptera > Coccinellidae > Adalia > Adalia bipunctata. The sequence goes on along the minus strand of OU342955.1, from coordinate 5,344,255 downwards.
AGTTTCTATCGGCTTTCCAAAAAAAATATTGATCAAGTTATTGCTACTAGAGCTCAAAGATACTTTCGAATACAGTAAATCAGTATGAATTTTTGTTTCTTATCGGGATATTGGGCAGCATAAGTTCGACTTCCAGGTCCTGTGGCACTGCCCTAACATGAAAATCATATCAACCGTCCTATTTTTTCCAAAAATTCATACTGATTCATTGTATTCGAAAGTATCTTTGAGCTCTAAGTAGCAATAACTTGATCAATATTTTTTTTGGAATGCCGATAAAAACTGATATACCTAATTGGTTGAATACGTGATCAATATAAATTGCTTGTACGAAAAAGAAATATTATTTTTATAAACTAAATGGCTTTTTTGGCCGGCCGGCATCGTGTCCATGCGTAGACATGGTGAACTGACTCAGTTTTATCTGTTCGAAGTTTCAACTAGTTGCATAATGGGTATTTTATGCTCGAGTGATAATAGATACAAATTATTATTGGGAACAAAAATATTAACAGCACTAGTAGTTGTAATAATCTCTGCCATCTTTGATCATGTACTTAACTGCAAACTCCCGTAAAATTTTGCACTTCCTGCTTTTGTATTCAATAATGCCTCCTTTGAACTGTTAAATTTTCTTGTCAATATATTATCTCGATACATGCAGCCCGATTCGTTTCTGAGGAAAACAATTAAATGTTATAAGGAGGTGAAAAAACGTTATTCGGACTCCTGGCAAGAGTCGGATAGTAGCGATGAAGATGTGGTAAGTTATTGATATTGAATTGGAACTTTGGTAGTTGTGTGTATAAACTTGAAGAACGTAGGAGTTTTGGCATAAAACTAGGTATATCCAAACTTTTATCACTGCAATACTCTTCGATTCCATTTGAAATAAGAAAGAAATTTGATTTTAAAATCGCAAAAAAAGCGAAAACAACAAACATGCTGTATAACTGTAATTTGGGAATACTGTCGTCGATCAACAAGGTTTAAATTTTTAGGCTCCTACATGAAAAATAAAAGATACTTCATGAAATTCTTTACTTATAAAATATAGACGGTTTTTGAGTATTTCAGCATGAGAGGTTTTTTTCCAATATTCATCACGAACACTTGAAATTATAAAGTTGTGCCTAGTCTCACAATTATTTCTTCTCTTCAATTTCAATGATGATTTTTTCAAAGCGAATCCCACTGTACAGTGGGGATTCCTAGAGAACCCAGTCTTTCATTTGATATTTTCATCATAACCTCAATTATTGATCGCTAGATAAGATAGATGAGTAAATATTTCCATTTTAGTTATTAAAATGAAATGAAACAACACTTTTCATCTACCTGAGGCCTACACACATCCGAAAAATAATCTCGTTTCTATCTAATCCAACCGAAACTTATCTAGTCGGAAATTGTTAGTGTTATTGTTCTAAAATCCGGTGATATATACACATAAAGGAAGGTATTTTTAGAGGATATATCTCTTGCTGTTGGACGCTGCGTTAACTGCAAGAGAAATCCATACGTATTCTGTACATTCCCTGCAGTAACAAGACGTTGATATGTCTAGTAAAAGTATATTTTTCTTGAATTCTGGATATGTTTAATTTTCACTTTTCTGCTTTGAGCCTTATCTTTGAGGGAGTTTGTACAAACGCGGCCTCAATAGAGTTTATTTATTTTTAATGGGAGGTACAGACTTCCCATATATGAAAGCCACAAATATAGGAATCTAAAAGGAACTTTCTGAGTATACTGCAAGAAAAACCAGTTTAATGTTGCCTGGTTTTAAATCCTGACCTAGTGGCGACATCTAGAAATTAACAAGGAACGAAGGCCTTTTGGTTTCATTGTGTTACATAAATACTCAATACCCAAGTTTATGTGAGAAAACCTTCTTTAAATGATGATAATTTAACATAACAATTTTACATAATTGAACTTTTGTAAAGAATGTTTCTCATGACCTCTTTATGTTGAACAAGTAGAGCTATAAAAGATTTTTTCAAGAACTGACTTCAATTCAATCGAAGAAAATTTTCATAGTTTGACAATTAAATTAATTTATATCTAATAAATAAAGCAAACTAAACGTAACTGCAAGGTTTTCACACGAATGACCTTCGACGTAACAAGCACTTATTTATATTATGCAAAAATACAATTAGCAATTGAACAATTAACTTATTTTTGTTGTATCGACCTCTAGAAAAAAAAACTTCAATAAGATTTTTATCATGCTACTGAAAATGGTCGTCACTATATGGGGAAAATCAAAATTATTTGGATACAATAAAAATATTAAAACTCTTTCGTTTCATCAGATTTTTATGTGTGCAAAGCCCTTTTTGTGAAAATTTTAACTTCAGGTTAAGTACTGGTTTCGCTGGGCTCTAGGTTTTGGTCATGAAACGTTGATACGCTTTCGAAATAATTATACCAATTGCATCTTACTACTTCTATTACTACGTTTTCAATATTCCATCCATGTTCAAAACTCGTTCTGTATGCACCTTAAGACAATTTTCACAATAATGGTGATAATGTGGTTACCAAATATGCACTGATAACGAATTCTCTGAAACGACGTGCATTAGTGAATAAATATTTTTTCTACTTGATTTCTAAGGTTCTGATAGTATGCTCAGATAGGTTAATGTAAATATGCATTCATTTTTTATGACTTATGAAAATGAAGATATAAATCAATTGTTAACACTTGGCATCTATATCAAACTGTTGAATTGTTATAACTATGATATTAAGGTTGCGTTTAAAAAATGTGATCAATTACTATTCCAAAAGTCCGTTACCGCTCGTTATATTATGAAATATTATAATTATATTCAACTTCATTATTTCAGGTTATGAGCCAAGATGTAAAAAAGGAAAATCCTTTGCAATTCAAATTCCGGGCAAAGTTCTATCCAGAGGATGTAGCAGAAGAACTGATACAGGATATTACTTTGAGGTTGTTCTACCTGCAAGTCAAAAACGCCATATTATCTGATGAAATATATTGTCCACCAGAAACATCAGTATTATTAGCGTCGTATGCTGTACAAGCTAGACATGGCGATTATAACAAAAACTCTCATAATGCTGGATTTCTCTCCAATGACAGACTTCTACCACAAAGGTAAATAAGATCCGATTCATTCATGAAACAAACATTTTTTTTTGTGATAGGTGCAATAATTATAAACTCCTGATATGTGTAGATTTTAATGTTCATTTTTAGTCTTTTCATGTAAATTCATCTTCTATTTCAGAGTTATGGATCAGCATAAAATGTCCAAGGACGAATGGGAACAGAGCATCATGACCTGGTGGAAAGAACATCAGGGTATGCTCAGAGAAGACGCCATGATGGAGTATCTCAAAATCGCTCAAGATTTAGAAATGTACGGTGTCAATTATTTCGAAATCAGGAACAAAAAGGGGACTGAATTATACCTTGGAGTTGATGCATTAGGTTTAAATATTTACGAAAAGGACGATCAGTGAGTATTTTTTCTTTCAAACCTCTAATTTATCCGATTCATACATTTTGTACAAATACAGGGTGAGTCTTTGACTTGTACATATATTTTAACTGTAGATTCTTGAGGCCTAAAGAAGCCTTTTTTTCATTTTCCATTTTTCCGAATTCGGCTCTGTTAAAGAGATATAGCCATTTGAAAAAAAAAGTTGGGCTGAATACGCTCCTGAAACAATTCTCTGCAAACACCTCAAAGTTCATATTTTTCAATTGAAATTGATGTGATTATCAGATATTCTGTGTGATACATTTAGAAAATACTCAAGCACTAACCTTATTTGAATAAGAATGTTACAAACACGATATTTCCTAGCAAAAACGCTAAGTTTTGTTCCATAATTTCTGCAATTGAAATGCCATATTTCTCACACCAAAATAAGTTCCTTCTTCGATTTTCCTGAACATTAGTTTGTAAACACTAATAATTTGTTCATATTTGCCTCGATATTCTGAAACTATCTTATAAAAATTAGTTTCTCACTAACCTATCCCAACTCCATTAATCAAAGTCATATGATTCGAGGTCAATGACCTAACCTAATCCATTCCTCTGTGATGATATATCATAGAATTCTAGAGAAGACGATGCCAGATTGAGGATTTACTCTTCAAAAATGGTATAGGCGAACTCAAGAACGCAGAACGTCCCCTATCGTTAACGGAAGAACTATCACAGAGGCTTCTACGCATTGCTCTTTGGAAATGCCAAACGAGTAGTTCTGATTCTCGCCGGTACAGCGCTACGATCTAAATTTAAGTGCGCTGCCGGCTGCGAGTGGCCGAGTGCGATGTAGCCGCCACGCAAGACAAGACAAGACGTTCTTCTGTGTCTCCAGAGTACAGTCTACAGTCTGTGATTACAATGAACGACGCCGCGATAACCTTTCTATCTACATGGATTCGTTTTATTATTTATTTATTTACTTGAAGTTTGCAGAGAATAAAGCAAACAGGTGATGCTTGTGATTTGTGATGTGAAAACAGTGTAGGGTCGATCAAAAATTCCAAGAGGATATTGTTAAGAAGATAGATTTTCCTGGAGGACGGGTATCAATAAATTTTCAATAGAAACTTCTTATAAACTTTGTAATTTCATGCTTCTCGGAATTCAGTTGATAAACATTGACAACATTGTTAATTTGTTAAGAGACCAGAGAAGAAACAATATTCGATGATATTTAATTCAGGGAAGCATTCAGATTTTTTATGAAATTCATGATTTTTTCCTCAAATTTCTTCGTATACATTTAGGAATAACTCGAAAACGACGCGTTTTATTGAAAAAATATAGGAATACTTTTATTCTCTAAAATGGTTGATTCTTTCGAAAATATGAACCGTTTATCCTTTTCAAGTGATTTGATAGTGTTTTTGCATGAATTTATGAGTCGACCACCCTGTAACTTTTAAACTAGGAGAGATATTGAATAAGTTCCGATTGAGGAATATGCACCATGAATAGAGTAACCAATGGACCAAAATTCAGTTCATTTGAAATAACGGTTCCGAAGATATGAACAGGAAAGTGTTTTTTTCGTGGATTTTCGACACCCTGTATCTTCCAAACGAAACCGAATTTTGAAAAATGGTATGGGAAAAAAGTTTTTCGTTTGATGAGGGGAATCTACAGTTAAAATATATGTACAAGTCAAAGACTCACCCTGTATAATAGAGTTGCAACAATAAAAATCCCGTTTTATTACTGAGTGGTTCATAAATGATAAATAATCCTTCTGCAAACTTTCGGACTAACTCTTATCTCATTTTATAGGCTCACTCCAAAAATAGGCTTCCCTTGGTCTGAAATCCGCAACATTTCATTCAATGATCGTAAATTCATCATCAAACCCATCGATAAGAAAGCTCCAGACTTCGTATTCTTTGCGCCTCGTGTGAGGATCAATAAGAGAATTCTTTCGCTGTGCATGGGTAACCATGAACTTTATATGAGGAGGAGAAAACCAGACACTATCGATGTCCAACAAATGAAGGCGCAAGCGCGCGAAGAAAAACTCGCCAAGCAACAACAAAGGGAAAAATTACAGTTGGAAATCGCTGCTAGAGAAAGAGCAGAGAAGAAGCAACAAGAGTATGAAGATAGGATTAGGTCCATGCAAGAAGAGATGGAGAGAAGCCAGGCTAACTTAATGGAAGCCCAAGAAATGATCAGGAAGTAAGTTGAAATACTCTTTGATATCGTACAATCAATGACAAAAAAAATACTTTTGTTATTATATTGAAATGAGAGCACATCAATCATTTTTACAGGTTAGAAGATCAACTAAAACAACTGCAAGCTGCCAAGGAGGAATTAGAAAAGAGACAGAATGAACTCCAAGCGATGATGGAGAGACTTGAAGAAAGCAAGAACATGGAAGCTGCTGAACGTCAAAAATTGGAAGACGAGATTCAGGCCAAACAGAAAGAGGTGATGCGTATCCAAGAAGAAGTGGAAATTAAAGGTGAATTTCTTCCATTTAGGTTAAAACGAGAAATCAATTTTTTTCCTCACAGATTCAGAGACCAAACGGCTTCAAGAAGAAGTGGAAGCAGCGAGGCGTAAAGAGGAAGAGCTGAAAGCGCAACAGCTAGCTAATGCCACCAAAGGACATCTCGAAGAAAACCATCAAGATGAAGATGACGAGATGATGAACGGGGATGTCAGCAGAGACTTAGCGACTGATGAAAACATAGTAGATCCTGTTGAAGACCGACGTACTTTAGCCGAGAGGAACGAGCGTCTTCAAGATCAATTACAGGTTAGTACCATGCGATATAAATAATTGTAATGATCAGCTTCTTCTCTTTAAAGTTGTACGGGAAATTTTCTTTCATGCATGAAAAAATGCTTTCTACTGTGTTGAAAAACTAAACTGATAGTACAAGTCCATTGGAAGTGTATCTTTTCAGCTACGTCTACACTTTTGACTCTATTCAAACGAAATTGATGTTTTCGAACATTACAGAGAAAATAATTCTTATCTATTCCAGGCCCTGAAGAAAGATTTAGCACAATCTCGTGACGAAACTAAAGAAACAGCAATGGATAAGATCCACAGAGAGAATGTCCGTCAAGGCAGAGATAAATATAAGACATTAAGAGAAATCCGTAAAGGAAACACCAAACGTCGCGTTGATCAATTTGAAAACATGTAAAAAGCGAGAAAATTGCTGATAAAACACTCATATTCATTTTAATTTAAAATAATAGATCTTCTTATGACCTAATCTTGAAAAAAATCAAAACTACAGTCGGATGTAACAACAATTTTGTATATTTTATCTTTTTTTACATGATTCGAGTTTTACAGAGACTAAACGATATTTTGCTCATACAAGTGGCCTTATAACTGGAAGAATTTTTCTTCGTGTTTTTCATTTAGTTGAAACTTAAATTTTTAAATTTCGTTGGTAATTGTGATATACACAAAGGTTTAAAAATCATCGATGAGCTGATTTGGAGGAAATTATTTTGAATTGCAGTGAGGTAAGTCCACTTTGCCTAAAACTCTTCATGATTTTGATTAACTTTAAAATCCGCCTGTTAGAATAAATAATCTTGTATCTCTTTGGGCACTCAAGATATCGAATTTGTTTTTATTATTTAAAATTGAATTTTTAGGTGGGGAAGAAACGAAATTTTTTTATTTGGGGGGATAATTTTATGAGAAGGAATTCGACTTTCTTCAATAATGGATCAAAGTGGACTCAACATAACTGTAGTTCAATAATTTTAGTACAGACAGAATCCAAATCTTATGTCGAGAATAGCATTCCATTAGAAATATTTAGGGAAAAAAATTTCAACGAATTTATTCAAGTGCCATTTGGTTCACATCAACAAGAAATTTGCATGAATAAATTCAAGAGAATCATTTTGGAATCTCATTGGAAGTAATAATAGTTTTGATTCATTGCATTTGAAAGAATCATAATAGAATGAACAAATCTTGATTTATACATTAAGTGCGAAATTATTGTGAATACCAAATTATAAGAACAATGGCCTAATACTTGAACTAATTCGTGTGGAGTACGAAAAGAGTATTTCCAGACAGTTCGAAATAAAGTGACTGCAAGAAGAGGATTCGCGAATGAACTTGCTTATTAAGCCTGGTGCTTCCTACTTGTAAATAGGATTTTATACGAAACTTTCCTTGTGTCTCTTTAAATATCAATTAACTTTATTTTTTTACTTCTATGAGAGTAATGATTGATCAACATTTTTCAAAACCTTCAGTTGTATTTGTATAAATGATTCTATATACCATAATGCCTTTCTAGATAGGTTTGGATGATATTTACACAGTAGTATTGTTACTTTGATATATAATCGTAAAATTAACTTGGTTTAGGCTTACAAGTGTTTCAACCATATGGTAATATTTGATATTTATTGTTATCTCACACTTTCACTTAAATGTTCTAAACAGTATTTGAATTCTTGGAATAGGTTTCGATCAAAAATTTTCGGTTTGATTTTTTAATCCCACTGTTTTGTTATGTAATGAGGGATTTTCTATTTATAGATTTTTTTTCTTATAATCAGCATTTATGAAGAGTTTGTTAAGTACTTGAAATTACATATTCATACTCCAGTAGTTATTATATTATAAATATTAATAAATATATTTGGAAAAGAATGGTTTTCATTGCTTATATCTTTATTTTTTTTCCTGATTGAATTCTTTCATCTTTTATTTTATTATTCACCTGGGTAACCGAAATTGTTCCTTTCCTTACAAATCATCACTTTTCATCTTATCCATTTAATTCCAACTTAATGCTCCTGAATTCACTAGCGTATATTTATACGCCCTTACAAGTGTTTACCTGTATGTGCGTAAATTCCTACTCAGAACAGACCGTGCCCCTTTGGAGTAGTGCCTTCTGGAATTCAAGAACTTGAAATGGATTCTGTATTGGAGGAAAGACCAAATTGGGAAAAAGTGTGTCACATGAATCCTAGACACGAAGACCACAGGGTGCAGTGTGAATACTTGATGCTGGATGTTTATTTGAAGAGTTCTCTTGAGATTGGACTTCGGAAAAGGTCAGAGAGCAGGCAAAACGCAAGGACGTGGTTATGGCGTGCTGCCGGAAGGTTAAATCATGAACTTCAGCAAATGTTTCCCTTGGTACGGCTTCTTAGAGCATCAATGAGGAAATCGGCACTCCTTCAGGACTTGTAGCTATCGATATAGCGGGTCCATTTCAATAAAACGGACATGGAAACAAAAACATACTGGCAGCGATGGAATACATCACAAAATGTTTCGAATCATCGTCATTCAAAATCAAGAAGCCGCTAAAGTTTCAGACTTACTGATGAAGGTCTTCAAAAAGACTCAATCCAGAACCTACAGATCATCAGTCCAAGATTATATATTATGAAGGAGAACACCAGCCGAGAAATACGGTCACCATGCGATCTGGAGTTCAGATGCAAACCAGAGAAGGGTTCTAAAGGGTAGACTACACTATATCCTCGATGAAGAGATTCTCCACATGTCGAGCGATCGCATCAAAACTCGATATGACGGCAAAGTATCGGAAGGAGGCTTCAACACTGGTGAATTGGTATGATTGTTCAACACTCAGTGGAAAAGGGGATTATCATCCATATGATGAGATGGACCATATTATGAATACCTGGAGAAGCAGAGTTTGGAATTACCATCGAGGATCAGAAGGATCTTGTTTGACTGGATATAAGAACTTTTTAGACAACCTGCACTTGGAAAAAGACCGATAACCGAGGAATTGTGAAGATGGAAAAGACAAGGTTCAGTTGGTCCAACCAAATCGTTAAGACCAAAGTTCCAAAATTACAGACAGTCATAAGAGCGCAAACAGCAGAAATACGGAAACCTTAGGAAACCGTAATGAATTCACGGATTCGTTTAGAAGACTCGTTGGTTATGGAGCTGCCACAACGAATACATGGAGATACAGCTCTACCACCATGTTTATTTTTAACTCTCCGTCATCTTGTCTATGGTGCCGACTGCTGGTGTTTCAAAACACAAAACAGCTGATCGATTGATTGGTGAAAAACTAACGTCGTACGCTGTCATCTGCATCGTATTTTTATTATGTTATGAAACAATTTTATGCTGGTTTGATTTCAAGTTCATTGGAAAATGCATTAAAAGAATGATTGAATAAATAGAAAATTTCAAATAAAACATGTGTGAATAATTGAAGAAAACGAAGTGTCCCCCACAAAATGTTTTCATCCAAGATCGTCTCAAGAAATTGCAAATATTTCGGAAATATTGTAAAATATGCAATGAGATACTCAGTGCAGAAATCGCAACCTAAGTTGAAGGAGAAAATAGGTTTTATCGGGGACGGAAATATGGCCAAAGCTATTTGCTTCAGTATGGTTGACCAAAACATTGTCGATTTCTCCCAAGTTTACGTTTCGAGTCCCTACAAAGCGAATCTGAATATCTGGGAACAGAAGGGAGCGCACATTTCAACTCGAAATTCTGATGTCGCTGAAGCATCAGACGTAATTTTTTTATGTGTTAAGCCGCATTTTCTACAACCAGCACTGGATGATATTGTAAAAGTTGATAAGAGAGCTCATGAAGTAAAGAATAAATTGTTCATTTCAATACTTGCAGGTTACACCATTAAAGATTTACAAGTGTTTCTGCAACCATTTGAAAACTGTAGGATCATAAGAGTGATGCCCAATACACCAGTCTTGATTGGGGAAGGTTGTACAGTTTACTGTCCAGGAGAAAGTGTAACAAAAAATGATGTTGACAAAGTGAAAATTATGTTGGAATCCACCGGTTTATGTTTCGAAGTTGAAGAACGATTTATTGACCCAATTGCTGCTGTATGTGCTAGTGGTCCAGCTTATGTATACCTATTTATTGAGGCCCTTTCTGATGGAGGGGTAAGAATGGGTTTACATAGAGAAATGGCAACAAAACTTGCTGCACAAACAGTTATGGGGGCAAGCAAAATGGTACTGGGTTCTGAAAAGCACATGGGAACCCTCAAAGATGAGGTTTGTTCAGCTGGTGGTACAACAATAGCAGGGATTCATGCTTTAGAAAGAGGTGGAGTTCGGGGTTCTGTAATGGATGCAGTGGAGGCAGCAACAAATAGAGCAAAGGAATTGAGAAAAGTTGAGACGGATAGCATATAATAGCCATACTTATTACTTCTGTTTATTTATTTATGTGATATTCAAGACAATAAATATTTATGTTCTTTGTCAATTCACTGATTGTTTATTCCCAATTGCTTTCATTCAGATCAAAATGTCAAAAAAGCTATTGATTTAGTTATAAACACTCTTGAATGTGGGAAAAATGTCACCAGTGGTTAGTCGTATGCTGTGAGGTGGTATTGTGGGTTGATCTAGGTTTCCAACTGTAGCCCTAAGAACATTTTTTACTTTAATGTGTCACCATTCTTTGTTGATCAAGAGTTTTGTAACAAAGGTTGAGTGACATGGGGAAGAAAGCATAAGCATATCACACCTAATCTAAACCTGGGCTTTTGAGGGGTTTCTAGAAAAACTTTCATAAATATCTCATTCAAAAGGCTCACAGTCCAGCATCATGATACGCCACTGGGAGAAGTGGGTATAGGTACATAAAAAATTAGATAAAACTGAACTTTTTAACAACGCTAAGTACAATGGAATTAAATGTTATGCTGTATCGTTTTAAAAAGTATTATCATTCATATCATAGTAGAACGGAATTACTTCCATTATCAACTTAATTCTTTCCCACGGACTTACAAATCACATCGTACTCAACATAACTGCTCCAGGCCAGGCCTCAGTTATTGTTATTAGTTCAGTTAGGTGACAGTTCGTCTCCTTCGAGTGTAGAGATCAGCTGATATCAATCATTTCGTTATGAAAACCACAACGACCTAACCAAGATAAAAGCAGATTTAACAAAAGTATCAAGTTGAATTACTACTGATCTGAAACATATTTTATAAATTGAACAATGGATTTAATGAAAGTTCCTTTGAATCAAGCTAAGTTAGGGATCAATCAAATTTTCCTAGGAAAAGAACCATGGCAAATAGTAACAATAACTTCCAGTTCGGTATTATTACTTTCCTGGCTTTATGGATTCATATTTGATGATGAAAGTAAGTATTGAATTATTCCCAAAGTATAAACTCATGTCTCAACATACTTATCATTCAAGGTATTTTGGAGAGAGGAAAAAGAACCTTTTTCGACCTTTTACAACTAATACCAAGTGTGAAGAAAGAAATAGATACGAAAAAGAGAGAAGTTTTAGAAGCCTTTAGAAATGATCATCGCGAAAGGACGAAAAATTTATCTTATTTACGGGGACTTCCCCAGAAGGGCATGGAAACAGAACAAATATTGAATTTGCTTCAGGAAAATTTGGAACTAGGTGAGTAGAATTTTCTTTGTTTTGACACAATCCAAGTATGAGCTAATGTTTTCTAAGAATTTCAAGGGACACCTGAAACATTTCCACCTACCACTTCCAAGTAGTACTTGAGTATCATTTCATGAGAGCACAATTTTCATTTTGAATTCCTGTATAATTTGAATTATTTATTCTTTATAATCTTGTCAGGTGTTGTCTCTTAATCTCATTTTACTCTTAATTTTTGAGGTTCAATTATTGCTTCTTTATCTTTTACAAGAATTATGCAGACATTTTTTTTATATTCACTAAAAGATTGACCTTGAATACAATCCTTCATTACAATTTCAATGTTATAAATAGGTATTCCTTTTTGTATTCATTACCTTATTATTCAAATTAAATAAAACAAAGGAGATAAAAATTTCACCACAGCTTCATTCCTCTTTAATTTACATATTATTTGAATTGATTTGATTTGTAACAAATCCCATGTTGGCTCATATCCTTGTCAATAACAACAATACAACATGAGAAAAGATTTTCTAATTATATTTTAATTAGGCATATTATTCTTTGGAAATAATTTTCGTGGGTCTCAAAATTTATTCAAACTTTTTTGCTTGAAACGAAAAGTAAAAAAAGATATTTATTTCTATTGTTGTGTTCTTCTGTTTAACAATTCCTGTGAACCAGCTAGGCTGAGGTGGTAATATTTCACAAATTCGATGCAAAATTCGGTTTCGAAAAGAGCAATGTCAATAATGAATTATGTAATGGGAAAAAATACGCCGATAACAAAATAATAAGTGATGTTATCATTGCGTGAATATGACAACGGTTGAGAGAGTGGTTAGGTCAACTTTGATAGGCATTTTAATCTCAATCACTAGAATTGTAGAATAATAACTAACGATAATATCAGATAATGCATGGCAGATAAATATTACTCAATGAAGTATTCGATTATTTACAAATATCGCTTCATCATTTATCTAATTATAATGCACAAGATTTGTGATTGCGTTTAAAATAATGAAAAAAATTGAGTTTCCAATCGGCAGAGCAACAGGCGCGGTGATATCAAATAAACACCAAGTGTACTTATTACTGGTTACTGAAACACAAACTTAGAAACAGGCGACTTGGGGGCTCAAACCGGACATGGTACTGTGGTCCTTCATGGAAATAGTACGCCCCATTGTCACCTAAATGCGCATTTAGTATGGTGTACAAAATCAGAAGAGGTCACCACACGCATTCGCCTGCAGGCAATAATACTCCAGTCCGAAGACCTTATCCGGCGGTAAACCGTTCGGACAGTTACAGGATGGCCTTGTTCTCCTAACCACTCATCAGCCAAAGATCGAGTTGTCGCAAATCGGTCTCTAATGGCCATAAGTCTGAGACGTCGATCTCGAAATTCATTTGTGCCTCTTCGACGTCCGGTGCCTACTCTTCTTCGATTTTGGGCATTATCGAACCACGCTTGACAACATCATAACAGTAGTTGGATTTCTGTTAGTATCCCGTAGACCAATAATTCGACCTATTTCAAATTCACTTAGCTGGCGATAAATTCCGCGTACACGTGCTCTAGGCATTTTAACAACAACTAACCATCGACTTCGGATCTCCTCGAACACCTTTCACTCAATCAACCATGATGGTGTTTCTTCAACTAAACTCTATTGTAGTATCGGTGTGGTGTTTATTGGTGAAAAATTTTCATCTCTCGATCCTATCAACAAATGTTTTAATTCAGGAGATTTCAATTGGAAAGACGGTTTGGTGTCTGGATCTGTCTATTACTTTGATCCTAAATGGCAACAACTATTGACTAAAGTTTATGAAAGTACTTTCTTCACTAATCCATTGCACTGTGACATATTTCCTGGGGTATGCAAGATGGAAACTGAAGTAATTAGAATGGCAGCAGATTTGTTCCATGGAGATACTGAAACTTGTGGTACAGTAAGTAACATTCATTTAATTATCTACCCTTGAATTACTGCATTTTGAAACAGAGACATCTATACAATGAAAACTTAAAGTGGCTCTTGAATATATTGAGAAAATGTATTGCTTATGAGTTTCTGGACATAAATGATTCCAGGTTACCACAGGAGGTACTGAATCAATTTTGATGGCGTGTAAAACATGGAGAGACTACATCAAAAAAACTAAAGGAATAAAAAAACCGGAAATGGTAGTTCCTAGAACCATTCACTCTGCATTCGATAAAGCAGCACAGTATTTCTGTATCAAAATAAAATACATACCTGTAGATCCTAAAACTTTGAAAGTAGATCTCAAAGCGATGGAAAAGGCAATAACCAAAAATACATGTATGGTAAGTTGACATCATCACACTATATTAAATTTTCTTATAACGACATGGTTACAGCTGGGTGGCTCAGCCCCTAACTTCCCCTATGGGACCATGGATGACATAGAAGGAATTTCAAAATTAGGTTTGAAGTATAACATTCCTGTACATGTTGATTCGTGCCTTGGAGGATTTTTAACTGTGTTTATGGAGGAAGCCGGATATGATATTCCCCCTTATGATTTTAGACTGCCCGGAATATCCAGTATTTCTGCTGATACTCATAAATATGCGTTCACTCCAAAAGGCTCTTCTGTAGTTTTATACAGAAATAAGGAGTAAGTGATACATTTTCGAAAAAATATAAATAGGTTGGGGGCTAAATAGATTTGACCTTGAAACCTGGGTTGCAAACACTGATCCTCTGCATAATCGAAAACATCTGAATATGTCAATTAAAATGCAACAAATTGAAATATTGAAGAAAAACGAGGGGATTCATTTCATAAGGGGTTCTATTTTCAGATTTAGACATTACCAATATACCGTAACCACCGATTGGCCAGGTGGTGTATATGGGTCCCCCGCTGTTAACGGGTCTCGCGCTGGGGCTAATATAACCACTTGCTGGGCCACCCTTTTATATTTTGGAACGGACGGGTACTTGAAGTCGACGAGGGAAATTTTGAGTACCGCAAGATATATCGAGGAGAAACTGCGTAAAATCGATGGTCTTTACATTTTTGGAAAACCCGTTACTAGTGTGGTGGCCTTTGGGTCCAAAGTATTCGAAATTTATAGATTAGCGACCGATATGGGCAAACTTGGTTGGAATTTGAATGCACTACAGTTTCCTTCAGGGTAAGTTGACGTTTGTGAGAAAGAATGGTATGCTTGCCAAACTTATTATTTTCAGGTTTAGAAATTGGTATTTTTTTTGTAGGATACATCTCGCAGTTACCCATTTGCATACACAACCAGGAGTTGCAGATAAATTCGTTAACGACGTTGAAAACATTGTTAGAGAACTGATGAAGAAGCCAGAGAAACCAGTAGAAGGAGGGGTAAGATAAAAATAGATAATTTCTATAAAGAAAATATGTTTCTGTCGAATGTCTAGACTTTAAGGGCCGATTGCACGCAGACAAAACTCTAGATTAAATCTTAAACCTCGATTAGTGTCTATGATAATCAGTAGACACTAATCGAGGTTTGAGATTAAAAAAAGGGAGTCAGAAACGATTTATTTTTTTTCTGATTGATGAAGGGATGTATGAGTTTATAAAGTTAAAAATAATATTTTATAAGTATTGAATGAATGAAAAGGATGTTCCCCATCATTTTTGGTTATTTTGCAACATTTCCACCATCAAAACAAACAAATATTTTTGTGTTTCTTCATTTCAGTATTGAAGTATATCATTTGACATTTAGTTCTATCGTCTGTCTCCTTTTTCTTTCAGAATTTACCGTTTTTTCGTAAATAATATTACAACAATATGTGTTGTTTTCGCGAAATTTATTTCCTTGAGTTTTTCTATTCGAAATGATAAATATCCATTTTTATCAAAGACAATATTATTAAGAGTTGTTTTAGCCGTCGATTGGTGAAAATTAATTGTTTCCTACAATTGTGGATTCTAAAATGGAATCGAATTTCTTTTAAATGACACGCCCAGATGACTGGTGAACGAAAGAGAGAGTATTATACAGCCAGTGTGAGATCTAGTTCAGGGTAGGATTTCTTGTTATATTCCCTGAGCCCCAGCATTTGTTCTATTGAGCAATAAATAAAAATTAATGCACTGCACTGCCATCTGGCGGTATACGTTTCCTATTTTGAAGACTAAAGACTCTTAAGATAGTGTAACTTTTCTTGATGACAGTTTTTACGAGAATCCTTGATATCCTGAGATCTACTGATGATGGCTTTCACATCCGGATTCAATAAGAGTATTCCAGGCTTTCTAGCTGGGGTCCAACAGGAATTTCACCTAATGTTTCGCCACCTTTTAGGTAGATTCGTATTTTGCAGTTCCGGAAATCAATTTGAAAAAACGTTTGGCAGCTGAAAAAAATGGCATTGTTATTTCGAGCGGGGTTCTTTCAGTTTCAGACTGTTGAAGGTGTTTTTGTTTTCAGTTGGCACTATATGGAGCAGCACAGGTGGTTCCAGACAGGTCAATCGTGGGTGAGTTCATCAATTATTACATAGATGCGATGTATTACCATCCGTGTGAAGATGAGGATGATAAATGCAATCATGTAGAGAAATGATTTCGGGATTTTGAGCATATCGACAATTGAGTGAGATAATATTTTCAACATCAGTTCGGTTTGAGATTTTATAATGAAAAGATTTGTTCTAATGAAGATATTCCATTAAAATATTTTAAATTGTTGAAGAAATACATTGTTATTTTTTTAAAGGTTGTGAATAAATATATATATGATTTTAAAGAGAATTTATAGATATATTGAGCAATATGTACTTATCCAGGGTATAAGATTGATTTGAATTTATATTTATGTGTGAAAAATATTATTTTGGAATAAAATTTTGCAACCATTGCTTTTTTCAATTCGAAGATTTGGAGATCAAACTGGTGACAAATACTGGCCAAAAAATGCGCCAAAAAGATATACTGTGATGTTATATTCAATCAATTATTACAGTACCTATATACCAAGCGTATATACATATTTCTATCAGCTGAGGGTGCAGCTGGAGGAACAAGAAGAAAAAATTGTATAATTCAATTCACTTAATTCAGATAATGATCATCAATAGTTGATGAGAGAATTAAATTTTCAGTTTCTGTCTGTGTTGAATTTCAACCGGTACTCTATGAAAAAATTGACATAAATCATTTAAAATATAATAAATTGATTTTCTTCGTGAGAATTCTGATGCACGAGATAGAAGAAAAACTATTCAATTTACGCAAATTCAGAAAAGATGATGATAGTGAGCCTACACCTTATTATTTTCGTGATGGAATTCGTAGGATACATTACGTTCTGGTTCTGCAAGATACTGCTATTTACAAAAAAGAAATACTGGGAAAGGTTTTAGATTTTCTGGAATACTTAGAACATCAGGGACTAGAGTTTGAATTCGAGATTGGTGTTATGGTGAGTGTACTTCATGTATACTGATAGATTAAATTGATATGACCATGGAACCTCAATAATTTCTTCTTTTATCAACTTTGTAAAGAACCGTACAACCCTTTTCTTTAATTTCTTCAGTCCAGGATTATCTTTTGAATGCTTTTGAGGATATTTCAAAGGGAGATTTATAGGCTACTTTTTGGAGTTGAGTCACAACCTTCTGAGATGGTTGGCTTGCCTTCGGGTCTGAGTCTCTCTAGTATCACTTTATGTGGTATGAGCAATTGACACATCTCCTACGTTCGTCCGACGATAGGATAAAAAGTATAGTAATGAAGCCTATTTAGAATCACTTTATTTTAGGATTCAAGTTTGGTCTATTTGAAAATTCATGCAAATGAGGAAGTCACCAAACATCTAGCTAATCTATATGACTACGACATTGAAAATGCAGGACATAACTTCATTCCTGATAGCGCATTTAGGTGTAGATTCCGTAAAACAGAATTGACTAAGGACGATGGAGATGTTTTCAAGAGAAAAGGGTACGATAATAACTGAAAAATTTGAATTGAAAATCGAAATTACTGAATTGGTTCGATTTTCTTACCATTTTTCGTTCTATTTATCAATTAAATTTAAAGAAAACCAACGAGTCGCGAGAAAATCGTGTTGCTCAATAAATTGCTGTCGGATCCTCTGACTCTAGATGAAAATAAAGAAATATATGGTTTGGATAAGATGACTAAACTAGGATATATAAAGGATTCTTTCCCTCTGCATGATGGACCATGGCAGTGGACAGATGAAAAACAAGAAAATTTGAATGATCGTCAGGTGAGAACTAAAAGATTTAAGATTCTGCACCCCATGGGCGTAGATAGGGGGGGGCCTGGGGGGGCACGGCCCCCCCCCAGAATCCACGGTGCCCCCCCCCCTTACTGAAAAACACATTTTTTTTCCTTGCTCGTTTTCCACTGTGCCCCCTCAGGCCCCCCCCAGGAAAAAAGGCTAGCTACGCCCATGCTGCACCCAAGCATCAGTTCACTATTTATCATCCATAGAACTGATATTTCAAATGCTGGATGTCAATCGAACCAAAAATTTCCTGCATTCTTAAATTCTAGCTTCTGACGAAATATTGGGCGAATTATTCTATGTGGTTCAAAGAACAACCTATAAACTTAGTAGAGAAATATTTTGGAACAGATATGGCTTTCTATTTTGCCTGGTTTGAACACTACAATCTGATGTTGATAGTGGTTGCTGTTGTTGGAATTCTTGTCTTGTGTATCAACGGAATTATACTATTCGTAAATCCATCTCAACTTATGTAAGTGTTTCACATAATCCTGATGCACCAAAAACTTGTTAAAGTATACAAAATACAATGCATTCCAACTGGCCAAAAAATTCAAAAATTGTTGGATTTTTTCTCAGTTATGTCTATTCTCGAGCAATAGAAAATAATTTTGATATTCCTCAATATCTCTATATTGCATTTTACTTTATAGCAAAACTTCTACATTGTAGGTAGATTCGCATATACCAGTGTAATGGGTATTTCTTCGGTAATTCGAGAGATTTGATATGGTCCAGGTAACGGAGCCTGGACAAATCTTTGCATGTAGCTGTAGCTTTGCATGCGAATTTTCATCTTGATCGAATCCGTAGTTTTGAAATTCTCAGGTCTGATAACTAAATTTCGTACGGACGTTTTTTCGGAACTCTTGTCGAATTTTGACCATTATCAACCTTCCGTGAAAATTTCAAGCTTCTAGATTTTTCTGTCCGAGAGTTATCGTTGTTTTGGACGAACAAGCGGGCGGACAGTAATGGATTTGACCTCGATTCGACTTCTTTTGAGACCATTTCCAGCTGAAAATTCGAAAAACATACATTGTGACATAGAATGCGCTCATAAACAGATTAATCACAAATCTGCTGGACAGAATCCAGCATCTAACTTGAATTGATACCCCATGCATTGTGAATGCCTTTGAAAAAATGTTCGAATACCATCCTAGTCTCATGAAATCACGAGAAAATTTTAATTCCAGAGAAGACTTATGTACGTCTAAAGAGTATTTATGCCCTATGTGCCAACGAAAGATGTGTAAATTAATGATGATATCAAAGTACTGTATTACAACTAAAGCGGAATCTGTTCTTGGAAACTACAACAATGTGATCTATGCTGTTATTGTTTCCATATGGGGTAAAGTTTTTCCTATTCTGAAGCTTAATTATTTCATCCTATTTTTCGAAAAGCCACAAAAAGATTATTTACCTATAAAACAGGCACCAAACAGAATCCCGTATAGCTTTTCCGCTATAACATCCAAAAATGATAATATTAAATCTGTTGAATGGGGTTCTCAACTTTCATTTTGATTTATTTTTTGTCTTTTTGTAATAATAATTATTATGAATCTGATTTTTCTTGAGATTAGGTGTTGAATCTCTTCAATTCTGGAGGATATTTATTCAATTTTTGTATCAGTCTGATATGAAAACTAAATATATTAATAATGAATATAAAAACTAATCATGACATTACAAATAAATAGTTACAGTATTCTTGGAAAGTTGGAGACGAAAAGAATGCACTTTGAGCGTCAGATGGAATGTGCATCATGCAGACGTTGAGTATAAAATAAGGTACCAATAACATGACTGGACAAAACATGTTTCAGTTTGTCATAAAATAAAACCTATAGGACATGCTAGTCCATTACCCTCATGAAATACATCGAATGGATGCAACGTCTTGAGAATTATTTTCACAGTTTACATTTATTGTTGATCTCAGAGAAATACTTGTTGACATTTCACATTTTTTGTTCTTGTAGATATGATTACAAAGATAAAAGCACCTATCGAAAAAAATCAAATATAACAGGAGAAGTGGAGCCTTATGTTCCCCATGGGATAAAAATACTACGATACTGTTTTACTTATTTCATCGTCTTTTTAATGGTAAGATCCATTTGAAAGTAATAATTCTTTGTTACAATATCCAGAAGTACAGTAAGTGTAGCTGTTATACTTGAATAGCTATTTGAGAGTGGCCTGAGAGCCAGTTATTGCACTCTGGTACAGTGCGTCTCAATTTATATCGCTTTTGGCAACACTTGGTACAGGATGTTAGAGTTGTAGTTTAGCTACCATAGAGTGTTTCGGGCAGCAACTGCTAACTGGCCTGAACAAGTCATGATCATATTTTGTCATATAGAGCCCTATAACATCATTTTTAGTTATTGGGGTGAAGCAACGACGATATATAAAATGAGACAGATTAAACGAGTTTTCCAAAAATTCGTATACAGGTAGTCGCGACAGTATACAGATACATATCTCATATTTTCGAGAAACCTGATATAATTTCGATTTAATTTGAATGTACATTATAGGTTTTGCTGGTATCTTCGTACGTATTTCTCCTCATCCTTTTGAAAAACTGGCTTATATCCTTCATGAATCCAGATCATGAACCCATGCCCACATTTTGGACCACTATTATTTACTCCATTTTTCAAGTGATATTTATTAAAGTCCTTTCTTTGGTAATGTTACACAAAAAATAACTTGAGTCTTTTGATATTTCGATATTTTCTAGTTCTACATAAAACTTTCAGTATGGTTAACTGATATGGAAGTTCCTAAAACTCAGAAGCAGTACAATGATAGTGTGATTTATAAAATTTATCTCTTTGGATTCATCAATAATTACATTCCCATATTGTACACCGCATTTTTGAGGGTAAGAAATTCAATAACCAACTGCTTTTAACGTTGTGATGAATAATTTCGAAGGTTTGAAGATAAACTACAATGATTAATTGTCGAAAAAACTTACTTCATGAAATCAAATTTCTGAATTCCAGGGTCAACTATCCATTAACTCCGAAGACAATTTCCTTTCAAACATATTCGAGCAAGATTATTGTTTTCCAACTAGCTGCATATTAATACTCGCCATCCAACTTTGTGTTGTGATGGCATTGAAAAGTATAGGAGGAAATATATTTGGCGCTATATCGCGATGTGTAAGCAAAATACTTTATTTTTTTTAAACTAAAGGACCAGGCTCAGTTCACACTCTGTCATGCGGTCCAATTTATACAAGAATGTTTTCAAAGGAAAAGCAAGACACTACATATAAGAAATTCTAACCCTTGTGATTTGAAAAACTGGTCAAATTTTATGGATATGATTGCAATGTTAATTCATTTGTAGATAAAAGGTATGATTTTTTCCGCTTCACAAACTAAAACTGTAACTGAAACGAAAATGTATGTACCGTCTTGGGAAAAAGAATATTACTTAGAAACAAGTAACGAACGATCATGGGCATGTGAATTTTCGGAAATGAGTAAGTGAAAGGGACACTTTTATTTGTAGGAAATTTCTTTATTGAATTTGTGCATGAAATAATTCATGCAATGCCTTTTTGGTTCTTATATTCAAATCTATGATTCAATTCAATGAACAATTTCAGTTTTACAATTTGGATATGTGTCCTTCTTTATGGCTGCCTTTCCTCTTGTTGGCGTCATCGCAGTTTTGAATAATTTCATGGAGTGTAGATCGGACGCCATAAAATTAGTGAGAGGATATAGGAGACCAGCACCTAACATGATCAAAGGAATTGGCGCTTGGAACGATATACTCAAGTTTGCTTCATATTTCAGCATTGTCTGCAATGTAAGATTGGCGCCAATGACAAATATTTGAAGAAAATTTTTTTTTCAATCCAATTATTCAAATTTAATAATAATGCAGATATTTTCAGGCTTTTCTAGTAGCATTCAATACAAGTTTCATACAGGGTGTGGTCTATTCTTCAATCTATAACAAAGGAACAGAAGGATTCTACAATTTCATTTTTTCACGTAAGTTTAAATGTGAAAAATGAAAAAGTTGGATCTTAGGAAACTTAATCACAGGAATTGATCAAAACATCGAACATTTCATTAACTTTTATTCACATTATAACGATATATAGAATGTGCTGGAGGAAACGTCGCAAACGTCAAGTAGCCGGTATGACCTGGTAAAGAGTTTGGAGATGCAGACGTAACAAAATTGGCAAATTCTTTCTCAGTTTTTTCACCTTCTTTTTCATTAGGATTAGGCGTTTTTAACATATTCAAGTTGAGTACATTCATTTTTCTCTTCTGAACAGCAAAATTAGACTGAAGAACTTCCATAGTTTGAATATCTTGATATCCTAAGTTCGATAAAACACCACACATTTTTTGCACCTGTTCGATACAGGGGGAAAAAGAACACAAACGACCGCCCCGACTTTTGAACATTTTAGGAGTAAAGTTTGCAGCTGACCATGGTTGAGGTAAATCCAGGAATACAGCATCGATTTTCCCATGTAATTCTTCACCAAATCCAGTTGTACAGACATCTCTACATCCTACTGTGACAAAATCGCTCAGTCCATGATCTGCGAATTCCTTTCTCACGATTTCCACTCTGGTTTCGTGGAAATCAAAAGTGTATAAATGTCCACTCGGTTTTATTTTTCTTATAATTGCATGCGAAAGCGAACCACTACCAGTCCCACTTTCCACCACAATACTAGATGGCTTCAGTTCCAAAAACATTAGAATCATGCTCACATCGGGAGTATAAATGATTTGTGTTCGGTGAGGTAGAATTTCAGTCCAAAATTCAGGAGTTGGTTGAAGAATATAGGCCCAGCCCTTCTTGAGCTGGATTTTGGTACCGTATTTTTTTCCAATTAGATCGCCACATGCCAAGGATCCGTAAGGGGTCTGGATAACATTTTGAATCGTTACGCCTTTTTTACTTAAGGTAGTGTTTTTAGCCTCTATACTGTAATATTGGTTTATCGTTAGATATAATATAACTGTATCGCCTTCTCGTATTTCACTCTTGTAGCCACAAAAACTCATTTTGTAAATTAAGAAATAACTGGGTGAATCAAAACACTTGCTTTTAAGAAAAGTGTGGTTATATGAATGAGTTTTTGGTTATATCAAAGAGGAAGTCGTTGTATCAGAGACAACGATGGTTCTTCTTTCAACAGTAGTAAGGGCTCTATGTTTCACGATTGGCGGTAAATTCGAATCGGAATTCAAAAATACTTTCATACTACGAATTTTAGGCTGGGCAATTGAGGATTTGCCTAAGCATCAAAGGAACTCGATTGGCAATGCAAATATCACAGAATGTCTTTACCATGCTTATAAATATCCACCAGATCATCCCAAAAAGTACGAAAAAACCGACGACCATTACTTGGTGCAAATTTGGAAATTTACATTTGTTATAATCTTTGAGGTAGGTAAATTAATTGATCAAGTTCTTTACACTGCTGATATTTTTATTTAAGAATCTAATCCTTATGATCATCGGAGGGATATACTATTTTGTGGATGAAATGCCTAGAAGGGTTAAAGAGCAACTACATCGAGAGAGACTGTTTACTAAAGAAGTGAAAATGAAATTATTAGAAGGAAAAGTACAAATGAGCCGAATATTGAAGTCTTCAACTGCCTTGAAGCAAGAATAATTGATCTGTTTAATGGACAATTTTATTTATTGTATGGTTCAGAAAAACAGTTTAATAAATATGTCCAGTTCAAGAAACTTATCATTTATGTGATATAGGTACTACAAAAAAAAAATTTTTAATCGGACTTAGAAAAATTTCGATCTCGACCACTCGACTCCGCCATCTTGTTCGAAATTTTTTTATGTCCGATCGATAATTTTTTCTTCGGAGCAGATCGACCCGGGTCATTTCATTTTACTAATTCGGACACGTAGATTACGAATATGTAATTAGAATTCTCCCGTGACGCGTAGTTTGGGAAATAATCGACAATAATCGCTACCAATAGGTATAATTTTTTTTTAAATTGATTGATAATGTAGTATGTTTGTATTCTCTAATATCTACTTTTGTAGGATGATTTCAGAATAGGTAAATAAAAATGAAATTATTCAATAAACATCTAGTTTAATAAATATATTTTCACTCATTTGTAAAAAAATATAAATTATAATGTCAACAAGGAATAACATAAAAATTGATTGGGTTATATGAGCCAATTCCATGAAGAAAATCGATTCTTTCAGGAGGAAGCTATTTCTAACATTTTTTCAATATCAACAATTTTTTCCCTTGGTTTACCAACATTTCTTCCTTTATTAACCTCGTATTCATTTATTTTCAACCAATCTTTCCAAAAAACAACTTGTCTTGATTTTTCATCCAATATGGATTTTATATGTTCATATCCAGGTTTATTTTCTTCAATCAATGAGGGATCTCTTTGAAAGTTTTTAAAAATCATTTCAGCAACTCCAAAACTATTATTCATGGTGTTCAATATAACTCCAGTAGGTCCAGTTGCCACCCAACCAGTAGCATACAAACCTTTTTTAATTTCACCAAAATTATTTTTAAGAATGCCCAACTTGTCATCAAATTCTAGATTTTCATCGATGGAGGTAGATTTGTAACCAATACTTATTATTCCTAAGCTACAATTGATATTTTCACATTTTTCCGTCAGTACAGCTTTTTGACTTAGAATATCCTCACCCTGTAAGACATTAATACCTAATTTAACACTAGTTAATCTGTTACTTTCACCTATGAATTCTAATGGTGTACGATAAAACATGGGTTTGAATTTATTTCCACACATCTGATCGGTATTCTCCGTCACTGATTTGAGCATTAGTTCACTTATTCTTTTCTTCGGTCGAGGGAGATTCTGAATTACTTCTGGGATACCTTTGAAATCTTCAGGGATCCATTCTGTCTGGCAATTTTTGAGTCTGATCATTTCTCTCAACTCTTTTATTGTGAAAGCAGCTTGAAGAGGACCTCTTCTTCCAATTAAACGAACAGTTTCAACTTTGGACTTCATCAAAGCTTCCAGAGAATGTTGTGTGATATCTGTTTTCTGAAAACGAATCAAATTGAAATGAAGTGCAGTTTTTTGACTCGATTTTTATTCACTAAATTGTATTTTCCCATACAATAAAAAGAACATTTCATGTGCCAACTACCTTGAGTTCATCTAAAGGTGATAGTAATATTCTTGCAACATCAATTGCTACATTTCCTTGGCCAAAAATAGCTACTTCCCTAGCACTCAAATCAATAGGAATATCCTTATCCCAGGGTACTCCATTGTACCAACCTACAACTCTTCTTGCAGATAAAATATTATTGAGATGTTCGCCAGGTATCCCTAGATTTCTACTATTTTCAGCACCATATGCCTTCAAGTTTGATATTATCAATGTTTTTCATTTTTTTTAAATTAAGATTTCTTACCAAAATTACTATATGGTAAGCTTTTCTCAGTTCCACAAGAGTTACATCTTTTCCTAGAGATATATTTCCTAAAAATCTCACATTGGGATGTTCTGCAACCTTTGTGAAAGAATTTTCAACATTTTTGACCTCAGGGTGGTCTGGCGCAACGCCAAATCTTAAAGAATAATTATATTATAATAAAGATGAAACTCTTTACGTGGCTAAAGAATTTACATTTGATTCACCTTACTAGACCAAAGGGAATAGGTAGTTTTTCATAAATATCAATTTGGCATTTTTGTAGTTTTTTCAATAAGAATTGTGCAGCATAAAATCCAGCTGGCCCTGATCCGATCACTGATATTTTTGGAATGATATTCATATTTTTTTACTCCTCTCAGTTCAAAATTTCAAAACATATGGGAATGACAGAAATGTCAGAAACGGTTATTCAGGTTAGAAAATTTAACCTGTATGATTTATCGATTTGAACTAACGGACAAAAAGTCTTGAGTTCAGAAGGACTATGGCTATAATTTTCTGAAAATGATGATAAAGAAATGCAAACAATTCCCCGTGAGAATAAAAAAGTGATTTTCTCGATTCCTGTGTTTAGTGAGTCTGTATATCACACTCATTCAATCAGTGGAAAATTGTTGACTTGTGGAATTTTCTTTTTTCATTTCTGTTGGTATCGCATAAAGGAAGTTACTGGGCGAAACATCTTGGGGAAAAATTAAAATGGTTAATAAAACGGAATATATTTATTTTATTACTGCCTAATTCAAACTATGCGGGCATTTCAATTACTAATATACTGCTAGCAACTGAATTTTGAAATGGAACAACCTGGGGAAAATATTGAAACACAAGATGAAGCAAATAATCTTCTTCAAAATGGAATTTTAGTGGAAACAGACTCAGGGTTAGTTCCTCTTATGGTACTTATTATTCATATCCCATCGATTCCTATTATTTTTCAGATTGCTTTGTGTACCATTGAATGAAGCTTTATTGACAGATTTGAATTTATCTGTTCAAGACCTACATGATGTTGCATCTCAGTTGATTTTGCAAGAAGGTAATAAGTTAACTGCAACTAATCACAAAGAACGTATTCACTTGAGAACATTCAACTTCAATTTTGACAGTGATGGTTTTTCAAGTGAATGCAGTGATATCAGTAGTTGTTCGACTCCTAATGCTCAGCCTGTTTTCACCCTCACTTCGATGACAAATGATGCAAAACTGGCATTGAAACAGAATATCCATAAACCCGATGAAACTGATATCCAATACAAGTCGGTCACTGTAATTCCCAGCATTCTATCTCATAAACCAGTTACCAAGGATACTAAAATTGCAAAACTTGAAGTGAATTTAGTTCCAGCGCATTCATCATCGGACATCAGTGCTAACTCTAATGTATCAGATTCGGATACAAGCGTTGCCAATTTTCCCAGTCCATCTCTTATTGTCCCATTCAATAAAAACAAGAATGCTGGTCCTATTAATAATGAGAATAAGACTGGGTCACCTCCTAAAAGAAGGGGGGGTTGGCCTAAAGGAAGAAAACGGAAGCCAGAGCTCTTGAATTTACCCCCAAAGGCGCCTGCTACAGGTTATAATTTATACCTAAATGAACAAAGGAAATTGTACAAAGATACCACTTTGGCTTTTCATGAAATTACAAAAATAATTGGTAATAAATGGTCAAGTTTGACACTCGAAGAGAAAAAACCGTACCTTGCTAAGGCTGAAGAGGATAAAAAGAGGTATCGCGAAGAACTTCATAAATATAGACAATCAGATGCATACAGAGCTTATTTGAATAAGAAAAGAAGAAATAGATTGCAGAATAATATTCTTTCTGAAAGTGATATGGATGCTACTGATGAAGTTGATGTAAGTTAATTTTTTATTGTCCTAAACAAATTGATATAACTCTCATTCAAGTAGATTGATGTCTCCACATTCAAATATGTTTTCAGGAGGACAATGAAGAACTCTATTGCCGAACCTGTGATCAGTGGTTTCACAACCTTCACAATAAGAGAGAACATCTGCAAGGACGACAGCATACCCAATCTGTTGCGGGAGATATGAAGAAGGAATTGGGGACAATAATGAGCTATAGCCCCCAAATTGGAGCGAAGCCTGATGAAAGCAAAAATATGGAACATGAAAATGCTTCTGTGACTGACACAATAAGCCAACTTCTTTCAATTGTATCCAGTAAGTCTTATATTTTGACTTATTTTACGGGATGTTGTGGTGTTTTTCTCATTTTGTTTTATTTTTGTCGATGCACCATTATTGTTTTTGATAACTGTATTTATCCACTTTTTTCAGAAAGGGAGAAGGAGATAAGGTCCCTGAAGTGTCGTTTGGAAGAGTCGAAAATGTCACAAGCAGCAATTTGTCAGCAGTTGCTGTCACTTTCAGAACGTGAACAGAAACTGAGAAGTGATCTTCAGATTTTGGAGAATAAGGAGAAAGATATTAAGAATCAAATTTTCCTATTATGGAAAGTGCCAAGTTTATTTCTCGTCAATGATTTGACTGCTGCTGTGAAAGAATTCACCGAAGAGAATTGAATATTTTTTTATTGTTTAATTTTTTCAACAAACTTGATACAGTATTTATGAATTGTTGGTTTTGTGTAATAAAATATTTATATTGAGATGATCTTTTACTGAACTCCACCTTTTCTCATGACATCCAAATGGTCCAGTTAAAAAAAATCGAGGACTTATTCATTTCTAGTTCATCCTATTTAATTATTTGTGGTCACTGTTACTTATAGTTTCGAAAAATGCCTGATTTCACGAATGCAGAATATTTTAAACTCTTTCTAATTATGGCGAATATAATGAAGAGCCTAAGATTTGAAATTTGCGCCATGTTTGACTTTCATAATGTGACACGACAGATCGAAAGTTGACAGATGAGAGTTAGTAAACTTCGAGCATTACACGGTAGAAATTGGACAGTTTTTCTTCGAAAACGAATGAGGAAAAAGAAAAGGCTTTAGTTAGAGAAACCCCGGATGTGATCTTGGTATGAACAGGACTCGAACTGTGGGCGTGAAGGGGGTTCTACGCGAAATAAGGGGGCGAACAAATTTCGACGTGAATTGAGGGGACAAACAGGACACGAAGAGGTTCCACGCGAAGTAAGGGCGCAAACAGTGCGTAGAGAGGGTTACACGTGAAGTAATAGTGTGTTGGGGGTTCCACACGAAATAATGGTGCAAACAGTAGTGGTAGATCAGGTCGGAATCGACCGATTATTGAAGTTACCAATTGTGGAAAATCTGAAAATCATACAACATCCTAGGCTGACCTAGTACCTACTTGTTTAGCACGGGACGTGGATTCTGACGAGATAATGCGATGTGGCTGACGAGCTAGAGAAGTATTTGATATTTTTGAAATAAACTTTTCATTTTTTTAATCGGTGGTAAAAAATAAACTGATCAAGTCTAACTGAAACGAATTTCTCTTACATAGAAGACAAGAAAATCAATACGGAATCAATCAATATCAATTCGAGCATAAACATAAAGATTCCTTAGGCATAAGCGTTGATAAAAGATAAAACCTAAAACCTGGAATGGAAATCAATATTACTATGCGATCTTCAATTTTTTTTTAAGATGTGCCTAATACCTATATACCCCAAACCGTGGCCCAAACATTGAGTACGCCTATGGGTAGTGGTAGTGATGCTTTGTCACGTGGAGATTTCGCAAACCACCCTTACCAAAAGAATGCAATCCCTGTTATCTTAGCTTAGGTCAGTTACAACTGAAAGCGTTACCTGTGAGCTTGATCGATACAAGATCCAATAATTTGCAATGGATTATCTGTGAATGTTTTATGTGATCCATGAAGAAAGTTAGAAAATGATTGAAATGTTGCCGTCAACTTCTAATGCAGTTGATATTTCAGAAGCAAATAGGCCAGGTATGATGACTTCTGTTTGTTATAAATACATGAAACCTTAAATGAAAAAGCAAGTTTTTTTTTCAATGTACCTAGGTACCTTGAAGAATTTTGTTTAGGCTGAAATATCTCAAAAGTTGATTGAAAACGAATTATATCTGCTTGTAATATAATAAGGATTTCTCTCTGGTTTGCACCCTTCTATATGGATATATTTAATATTTTGAAAGCAGTGGCGTACCTATACTATAGGTATATTGTAAAGGCTGGAGGCAAATTCATCTAACGGGGCCCCTAAAAGCAAAGCGCTAAAGTTTCATTTCACTGATAAGGATTTGATCCGCAACTGCATAAAATTTAATATTAACTGAAATCAACATTACATGAAAACCGCTTTGTATTCAAAATCATATACATAGGTTGGTATAGGCTTTCTGGAATTATTCTTTCTGAGTGAACTGCTGTATGCGTCAAGCTCAAATCATTTTCTAATGGTTTAATGACTTCTTATGACACTATCTCTTCCACTAATGTTTAAAATTTTTCCATCCACAACCAAACTGTTCGTTGTCTAACTTTCACCATACACTCTAATAGTTCTTAGCAATATTACTTGTTTGTTGTTTTCTAGAATTACATAACGTTAGGTATACATAGTTATAGTTACAACACTAATTCATTTTCAAAAATAGTTGAAGCGACTTGATGAAAAACAACGGAAGAAAATAATGGAAGGTAATTTATTCTTCTTGTGTCATATTCGCTTATAATCAATCTCTTCCATCATCATGTAAAAAGCAGAAATTTTATCGAGAGTTCTCTCAATCGCCTTGATTTTAAATTCTAATTTGATATTATTTTTTCAATACATCATAATATACATTCTATTTTTCTATTCACATATAAGACAACCAGACAGATATCAAATTTTGATTCAATTTTTTGAAGTTAATTTAAGACTCCAGTGAAAGATCTGGGGACTCAGGTGAGTTTCTTTTCAATATTCACGATGTTTCACAATAAACTGAGCAAACATATACAGAGGGAGAGGTTGTCACATTGAAAGGGAAACAAGTAGTAGAAAAATAAATGGATTCTGGATAATCTCTTGGACCGGCCAATTTTGTTCATGAGAGAAATATTTTTTTATGAAAATGCCAGCATCATATCACTTCATTCCTCTTTCTTCTCGAGACAGGTCGTGCGATACGCTTTTGAAAAAACTCTTTTCCTCCTGATTATGATTGTAAATCGAGCCTTGGAAAAAGACAGTATTGAATTTTTCTATTTCGAATTTTCAAATCAATTATGTTACATTTCAGATCAAGACGAGTTGCCTGAACTCATGACCCCATTGATCGTTTCTTTACCATACGAGGAGAATAAGAAATTGCTTTTCCAACAATGTAGTCTGCGAGGTAGGGATTACTGCAACGTTGATCTACTGAAAGAACTTCTCGAAGAGGTCGGCCCTAATGCTTTGAATGAATCAGGAGAGACTCCACTTGGAGTTGCTTTGAAGAGGCTACCTAAAGATATGAATTTCCAAGTCTTCGATACTATATTGAAATGTGGAGGCAATGGAATGTTCAGGTACAAATCAAATAGGGGTGTCTTAGCTGATGTCCTCCTTTATTTTGGAAGTGAGTACTGATTTTCCCCATTTAATGGTGCAACTTTGCAGGATTATTTATTTTTGTTGGGAATGTGATTTTGAATGAAGAGTAGCTGTTAGTCATCTACGAGTAGTAGTACGATTCTATAATAATAAAAGCTTCGTTGTTTGCGGTATGTGAAGGTTTACATATGTACTTCGTGATCAGAGGACCCAGAAAAAGTTAATATACTTTGGGCTTCATAAAAAAATACATCAAGATAGATGGCTGTTTACACAAATAACACGATCAAACACGGAAAGATATGTAGTAGACGAAGGGGCGTAGCGTACTGATCTGTATTTCGTGTGCCAATACCAAAAAGTGGTGCCACTCACCCACACTTTATGGAAGGACTCACTCCATTTTATTCAACTAGATTCTTGAAGTTACAATAAAAGAAATTGTCCGAAACTGAATTTCTTCAACGAAAAATGTTTAGAATCCTTAAAAAATGCGCTAACTTTAAAAGTCACTCGCCAAATTGATTGGGTCAATTCTTGTTGAGTACAGGCAGTTGAAGTTGGACGAAATATTAATTTTGAATACTTTGTTCGGCAAAAAATGACATTATCGTCGTAGCTGAAGCAGTTGGCCTAGAATTAAAGGTTACAGGTTACACAAGCACTATTCCGGATAACACAGGAAAAATAAAATTGGAACAAAGTAAAAGAGTTAAAAAAATCATAACAAGGTGCGCATTTTCTCTTATAAAAATGCAATATAATTTGAAAAATTATAGTTATATTTTTCATATTTTTCTGATGACCCAGCCTGTTACCTGATTTTGGCTTAAAGTTGACTTCTTTAACATCCTGTATACTAGGTTCCCTCTTTAAGTTCTTCCTGCCGATGCCGATGTTTATATTTTGGATATGTTAATTAATATGATAATTTCGAATGGATAGATATAAATAATAAATCCTTTTCCAGGCCGTGAAGCTTTAAAAGCTTATTTACCCTACCATGTACGTAAAGATGCTACCCTTAATAATCGAGAAGAGGTGGCCTTACATATTTTAGCTTTTCGTAAGGAACCAATGTTGGTGAAGCAACTTTTGAGGAGGGGTGCGAATCCTAATATGAAAGATATTGATGGTAAAACGCCCCTACATGTAGCTGCTATGCACGGATCCCCAGTTACAGTAGAACATCTCATGAAGTATGGAGCTATAGGAGATATGCAATGCCAGGAAGGGTCCACAGCCCTCCACTATGCTTGCGGCAGGGTGGACAATGGCACCATCGATATATTAATGAAATATAAATGCTGTGTGAATATTTTCGATAGAAATTATCGAACTCCTATGTTCACTATCATAAAGCACCCGTACAACAAAGAAGGCATGCTGGTTAAGCTGATCAATGCTGGAGCTGTTATAAATCATGCGCTTTGTGATTTCAAGCCGCTTCACCAACTAGCGACCGAAAAAATTTTTGTACATAATGCTTGGAAATATGCGAAGCTTCTTATAGATAAAGGAGCTGACGTGAATGAAGTGGACCAATTTGGATGGACCCCCCTTCATCAAGCTGCGCGATACGGTAGTCAGAAATTCATACGTTGTCTCTTTGAGAATGGAGCAGATGTCAACATTCTCGATTGTGATGGAAAGAGCTGCTTGCATATTGCCAATGCTTACGATCACACTCTACACAAGAACCATATCGTCAAATATATTGTCTTAAGAGAATACCAAGGTGTTGTCATTCATGAAAACATAAAGGACCTGATTGCAGAATATGCAGACCTGAGTCTTTTGTATGCCAAACTCGTTAATGAGACACATCAGCTAGCCGAGGTGAAAGATCCTGTAAGTTATATGGATATTTATGTCGCCAGCAAAAAAACGATTGTTGACTATACGAGGGATGAGAGAATAGTTGAGCACATGGATAAGCTCAGCCCGAATGTTGACTCGAT
This sequence comes from Adalia bipunctata, assembly GCA_910592335.1. Taxonomy (NCBI): domain Eukaryota; kingdom Metazoa; phylum Arthropoda; class Insecta; order Coleoptera; family Coccinellidae; genus Adalia; species Adalia bipunctata. The sequence goes on along the minus strand of OU342955.1, from coordinate 5,311,041 downwards.
TTTTGCACATGAAGTTAAAATGAAGTTTAAGAAAGCTTTGGACAGAAAAAAAGCTATACAATTTTGTCAAGATTTCCTTTGCGAGGTCTTTGACAATAGAATACCGTATCCATGCGCTAAACAAATAATTGATTATTTATCAACCGAAGATATTTGGGAGTTGAAACGTTTGATGGATTGAGTCCAGTATTTTTTGGACAAGCTCAGGAAAATGGGATTTGAATTCTCCCATTTTTGCCCAACAACAATTTTTATTGTAATATTATATGATGCTTCATTCAACCCCATGAAACCTTGTTTATAAAGGGTGATTTTTTAAGAACTATAGGGAATTAAATAAACGTTTTTCGTTTGTGAGACGATTCACGGTTAAACCAAACTGAATATGTTTGACAGTAACACCAAACTTGCGTGATATGTCAAAAAGAATGAAGTTTAAAAATCACCCGTTACTTACTCTCTGAGAGTGTTTGTTGATTATTTTTAAATTTCTTCCATTCAACTTTTTTCGATCACGATCTTTTGAAATGGAGCAAAGAATCAAATTCCAAACACCTTATCATTGAAATCAATCGTTTCAAGAGTAGAAAGACTGATAAAAATAGACTTTAAGGCAAAATTTTTCATGTATATATGTAGTTAAGGAAAGTGCCTTCCAAGATTGTTGAAATGTTGAAACTGTGATATCTTTTTCATTTTCGAATTTGTAATGGAGGGATCTCTCAAGGTGATTTACGAAGAATGTGGTAACACCTTCTGAAGAATCTGACTACAAATAGAGAAAATTGTTATTCTCTCTCTAAACTTTACCTTTTCCGATATTTGCACTATTTCATTACATTTTTTATCTAATAAAACCTGAATGTCCTTGAGGTGAAAAAAAGTGAATTTTTTTCATATGCATTCCAATGTAGCTCTAGTCATTAATTGGTTTTGTAGATCAGTGAAGAATACATTGGTTTCGTTGCATCAAGAAGGTATTGCTCAAATTATTGCATTTACTCAGGCCTCAGGGACTGATTTCTATCTGTATAGAATTATTTCAAATTCAAATTATTTCAATTCATTGAAATATGTAATTTTCACACTGTGAGAAATAAGACTGCTTTCCATTTTATAAGCTTTAATATCAACAACATCTCAAGTTTTTCGTTGATTAAAGATTATAAATAATATTTGCTAGGCTGTGGTAAAAATATATTTAGTGTAACTAAATTCTATTTTTCTTGATATATTTTTTGACGATTTTATTGTTGTGGTGAGACCAGACTTATTATCGACCAAAGAAAACTTTGGGAGCATTTTGTATATTTATGGAAACTTCTCAGGGTTTTATGAAATTTTTTCTTTGAATTCTCTAAGATGTGACAATTATATTCCTCTTTATATATGTACTTACCTTTAGATTTATTTATTTTTTATCCCCTCCTTTTCATCATATTCAATTTAAACAGAAGGTACAGTCAGTCAAAGTTGGGCGAAATATTAGTTTTGATAATTTGTTAGCTTAGAATTATAGGTTACAAGATACGAAAGCATTATTCAGGATAGAATAGGAAGAATTAAATCGGAAACAACTGCAATATAATTTTAAAAATACAGGACTAATTTGTTTGATTTTTCTGATGCCTGTTATGACGGAATCGGGTAACAGGCCTTATCCTGTTCCAACTTGACGTCGACTTCTGGGACATCCTGTATATATGATAATATGCCAGGTAAGTATGTTTGATTGGGAAACCATATGTGGAATGACATATTAACTAGTTCGTGAGATTTGTTTCAAATAAGACCATTTTTCACAAAATAATTTAATATCTTACAGATATTTCTAGAATAAACTTTTCCCATACAGCACACGACATCCATTGGACGTCCATTTTACGACCATTTCAAGTCCAAACGTCCTTGGACATTGAATGGATGTCCATTGTACTTACAATTGTTGACGTACATTGGTTGTTACGAACGTACGTCCATTGTACATACATATAATGTCCAAAAATATATATGAATTTTCTGTTTGAATCTTATCTATTGTCTCTGTTCCAACTGAAAATCAACAGAATTTCCAAACACAATCTTCGAATAAAATTTGATGAATGGTGCTTTTTGTTGGTCCAGTTGATGTACATTTCTGGACGTCCATTGTACATCAACAGTGAACATTCATTGTACGTCCAATCCAGATACATTATTGATGTTATATTGTTATAATTATATTTCTTTCATGCTGTATCATGTTCAAATATTTAATAGCGTTCTTTGAAGAATAACTTTATAACTAAGGTTTATAGGCAAGCACGAAGCCAGGGGGGCTTCAGCACGGCCTTCTAAAGTTAAAGATGGCTATGGCTTCAGCCCCCAACCCCTCAAGTTTTTGGGAATATTTAATATTTTACTGATCAATTTCCTTTTGGAATAATTCTTTCTGGAATAAACTCTCGTTGAATAATTATTATTTACGAATATGCCGATTACTATGAAGAATTCTCACGCTCCTGGCTTGTATGTTTCATACATTCTTACTTGCTGAGGAGAAAATGAGAGCTATGCCATCTATCTTCGTTCGGGTAACTTCGACAGCGAATTAGTGTTGGTCTGATTGTTAACTAGATGTCGCCATGAGGTAGTCTTTCCTCATGACGATCTATCGCTTTGTTTTAAGATGAGCTTGTTCTGCAGACATTAAATAAGTATAACAAGATCTTGCGTTGATGAGGATCATAGACAATTTCTGAATAATAACGATGGAGCTCTCGCTAGGTTCCCTGGATGATGTTGTCCACAGGTGCGGCAGAGAAGGCATATACAAATAATTCTATGAAGGAAATTGAAGATTCCATAATGAAATTGCTAAGGACAGCCAGTGAGAGGAAATAAAAAGGAAATCTGTAACTACTACGATTTTTCTCGGGCGCGCAATGATTATGCCAAAAATTTTGAAAATTCATTCATTTACAGCGTGACGTCCAATGAATGTCCACCGTTCCACTTTTGGAGGAAAAATGGACGTCCATTGGTTGTCCGAAGTAATGTATAAGTACGTCCAACGGATGTCATCAAAGGACGTCTAATGGATGTCCAAAGTGGTGCCATATGGGCCTCCAACGGACATCCGTTGGACGTATTACGTACAGTAACGGACGTACAATGGATCTTTTGGATATCGAAAACGAACGTTCATTGGACGTACATAGGATGTACATGTGCTGTGTGGGTTAGCGAACAATATATCAAGTTTGTTACAAATATTTACAAAGTTATATATCACGCATTCAGGTAACTATAAACTATATCATGGCATGACATCGTTTCATTCGTTGATATGACTAGAAAACAATAATTAATGCAACAAAATAATCGATAATAAAATTATCAATAATGCAGCACGATGATCTGCATGCAAGAGAGAATATCCGCCTGAAGATTTATGGATTGGACTAACTTTCATGTACACTTTTCTACCGTTCAGTTTTTGCAGTGGCCGGTAATTTTTCGTCAGCTCCTTGTGCTCATCGGTTTTCAGAGAATGGAATATTTTTACCTGAAAACATTTCAACCATAAGATTCCGATTTCAATAAGAATCTAACCATGATAGCCTTCATCCATATGAAAATAATGTATACAAAAAAATATCAACATTTTGGAAATGATAGGTACGTGAAATGTATAAATGTAGGAAATAGCTCACTTGGGACTCAGAAATAGGGATGGTATTCGTGAATATAGTCCATACAATCCCTTCGTTGCAATCTGGTGTGGTTAGAGATCCCAAGTACCTATAAAATCCGGCAGTGTCTCTAGGAAGATAGTCGTGTATGTGGAAATCTTCCAACCGCTCTGCTTGATCTAAATTTTCCTTCAATTTATCCAACAGCGCAATTAGTCCAGTGAACTCCACGTCATCATCTGGGGATAGCTGAAAGTGAAGAAAAATTTACCATTCAAATAACTTTAATTCAAACGAGTCTGATATCCTACGTAGAAATGAAGCGTTCGATATACTATACAGGGTGTAACTGAATAAGTGTAAAACATTTAAGGAGGTGATTCCTCATCGAAAAAAGATAGGATCTTTCATATAAAGAAACTTCATTGGAGCATCCCTTGTTAAGATACAGCCCCTTAAAGGGGGTACATAAAATTTGTATAACAATTTTTTTCACTATGATTTCTACATGTTGTGTGTTTTGTTATTAATAACTTAGTTTTGTTTATTACCCTTTAATCGTTTAATGCAGGTACTAACTACAAAATAACAATAAATCCAGTTCGCATTTATGACGATGTATCTCTGTAGTTGTTCGTAAAATAATGTTTTGCTGCTTACTGGTTTATTTTGGGAAAAAACCCAAGAGACATTTTTTGTTAAGAATGAAACAGGCTATCGGAAATAAATTTTTAAATGGTAAACAAATAATAAGACAAAAAGTTACATTGGAAATAAATTTTAGGGGTTGCGTTTTTCACCCCTTACAACCATGGGGTAAACCAAATAAATTACTGGCTAAGTGTCTTTTTGGTAGTACAAAACGTCAGGTTAATTTCAATATTGTAACTTTTTCAGTGCTTGTGAAAAAAATTGTTATACAAATTTTATGTACCCCCTTTAAGGGGCTGTATCTTAACAAGGGATGCTCCAATGAAGTTTCTTTATATGAAAGATCCTATCTTTTTTTCGATGAGGAATCACCTCCTTAAATGTTTTACACTTATTCAGTTACACCCTGTATAACCACACAAAATTTCAATGTCAAAATATTTTATTACTCAACATATTCTCCTCTTAATTGAATACATTTATTACAGCGAACCTGCAACGTCTCTAGACTTTTCAAAAAAATGTTTCTTCTTGCTCTGCAAACCAGTTCTCCACAGCTTTTATTACCTCCTCGTTGGAAGAAAATTTACTACCTTTCAAACATTTTTTCAGTTGAGGAAAGAGATGATATTCGGACAAATCTGGTGAATAAGGGGGGTGTTCTAGTAATTCTAACCCTGAATCACGAATTTTTTGCATGGCAACATGAGATTTGTTGTCCTGTAAAAACAAAACACCTTCGGATAACTTTCCGCGTCTTTTCTCTTTAATTTTCCTCGTAGAGTGGTCAGTAATGTCGAAAAGTGATCTCCAGTTATTGTTCTACCCTTACCCAAAAAATCAATCATGATTACTCCATGGAAATCCCAAAAAAATGAAGCAAGAACTTTTCCAGCAGATTTTTGGACACGAAACTTCTTAGGTCTTGGAGAACCAGAGTGTCGCCATTCCATCGATTGTTGCTTTGTTTCTGGATCGTATAGAAATGTACCCAAGTCTCATCCATACTAACAATTCGGTTTGAGAAGTCTACATCGTTTTCAAATCGAGCACAGATCGAACGCGATGCTTCTACCCTTGCACGCTTTTGGTCAACATTCAAACATTTGGGGATTCATTTTGCAGAAATTTTTCTCATTTCCAAATTGACGTGAACTATATGATGAATCGTTTTAGACCAATTCGACGGTCTGATAAAATCATGTCATGAACTGCATCGATATTTTCGGGGACTGACACAGAAACTGGCCTTCCCGATCAGTCATCATCTTCAATGGAAAATTTACCTCTTTTGAAGCTTGCTGCCCAATTTTTCACGGTCGCATACGAAGGACATTGATCACCAAGGGTATTAAGCATATCTTCGTAAATCTGCTCACCTCTTAACCCTTTTAAATATAGGTACTTTCGGTGGACATATTCTTTTTAAATTTATCGCGTAACTCTGGTTTACTTTTTTGACGTCGAACTCTACACTGACACTTCTTATAAGTTATTGTTCGTTGATATGGTATCGCAATATTTTGTTTATGCATGGAACCGGTCTAGGCTAACTAGATATCGATACATCCTCGTACATGACATTTTCACTTACGTCAAAAAGCACAGAAAATACTGCAACTCCTTTCTCGTGTCCAACAGCATTGGTGAGATTTCCATGAGACTTTCCGTAGTGAACCAAATGGAGTTCTAAAGGATATCTGAGAACATTCAAGTGGAAAACGATCAATACCTTATTTTCCGCCATTTTAATTTCATTGGAACCATCAGGTTTGACTTATTCATGAGCTAGTGGTGATTATTCTCAATAATGAAACCTATAAATATATATCAAGCTCACCTGTAGCCATCAACTACATGTTCCGATTGCCAATGGAAGTGCAAGTGATCCAAAATATAAACTTCTTGTAATCCACCACCCTCAACAGTTAAAACTTCATCAGTCTTCAATCTCACTTCGGCTGTAAAAATTATTTGAGGAGTTATCTTAATTTTGTAAATTCGAAATCTCCACAAACCTGAGTGGCCATTGTTTTTCAACATAGTTGAATAAATTTTGTTGTAATTCTTGAATGTGAAGGGAGTAAATTCTTTCTTCAGAGCTTTCCTTCTCTCAACTGCTATAGGAGACTGCCGCTTGCCCTCTCTACACATTTGAGGCCATTTGTCTGAAAATGAAAATATTGATGGTTGAAACTAATTTGAATTGAGCTTTTTCCAAATTTCGATGGGCTTGAATTTCAGCTCTCACACTATTATTATTATATGCTGGGATTGGCCCTACTGAAACAATTCCCGAGGAGATTCTTTACCATTCTCAAAAATCGTATGATCTCTGATCTCCTTAGGACATCATATTCATACTCATTAATTCAGAAAATTTGGCAGAGATTCTGGATCGAAAGTATTTTGAAACTATCTTATATTCTTCCTGCCCATCATAAGTTTGTTTCCACATTTTTGGCAGCGTGTGACAAGCACATCAATCCATATTTACTGATCGATATCAGATTACGGAAGTCCTATAATGATACAATCCGCGTGTTCATGTATATTCTGTTTTCGTTCTCATTTTTAGATAAGTAACATGAAAAATGTCGTTGTCGTGTGACAATTTTTTGCCGATTTCAAGTTATCACAGGGAAAATTGATTAATTGCGTGCGGATATGGGAATATTTTCCATGTATAATTTGATCTCGATCAAAACGAAATCCATAGGTAAACTGATAAGCTGAACAAGACTGAATGATTTTTTTTATTTACCATTTGATATGGAAATCATTCAGGTCATCAAGATATCAATGGACATAAACTGAAAATCACGGAATTATTGAATCGAATTGGTTCGAATCCAATAATATGGACCGGTCCCCTACACAATTAATAGCGTTATTAACATGCAATTGAAGGCAATGCGAATCGATATTAGATTTCCATTCAGGAATAAATAAAGCATGGTTTTATACAAATTATTTCTTCTTAAGCCATAGGAGACATAAAGAATGTGAAATTCACATTTAATTGGCGTTAGCTGACTGTAATTATTCTTAATTATTTCGTATAGAAGATATCTGATAAAAAAGAATTTTCCCCCCTATTTCGGAGGCAGAATGTGTCAGAAAAATAGGACACATGGCAATTTTGTGCCATAATCTTAACCAAAATTACTGCTTGACTCTTTTAGACTTTAGCTTTCAGACCTCTAAAGAATCAGTTGGGTGAATCACCCTGATGTATGCGAATTAAAAAAGTTCAATTATTAATATTATTCATTCACTAACCTTCATGTCCGTAATGCCATCCTTCACCTGATACCAATGAACCTGCAAGAAAAACAGAGTAGATGTACTTAAAAAAAAATTATCAAAACTTTGAGATATGGAATACAGGCTTATCGAAACAGTCGATTTACTATTTGAAGAAAGTCTATATCTTTTTCTATAGGATGATAATTTTGTTCATTTCACAAAAATTCAATTATTTGAATCATTAAAATGAATTAAAAAACTCGGCAAATACTATAACGGTGTTTTTCTGGGCATATCTTTCACCCTAACCGTCCTCTACTACATACATATTTATTATTTTAGTTACAAATTTTTTATCTGACTACCTATACAAAGCATACAGAGTGTAATAGCCAAATGGAATAAATTCTATAACGAATAAATGAGGGCGTGTTGGGAAAAACGCTCGGACACGTCGATTTGTAATTTTAAATGCGCATATTTTTCAAGAAAATAATATTATATAGGGTGTTCCATGTGACCGCGGCCAATACCAACTTTCTTATTTCAAATGCAACCCCCTGTGGCCCTGTATATTATTTATTTTTTAGATTCTTCAGAGAATTCTAGACACAATTCATGCACAATGTCCTATACCTATCTTTAACTATTTCGGAATTATTAAGTGTTTTCAGATTTATTGCAAAAATCAACGTTTTGAATAAAAATTATTTTATTTCACAAATTCGGTACATTACACTTAAAACCTAATGAGTAATACTAATTATTTCTTAATTATTAAAAAAAAACAAAAAAAAACATTAATGTCAATGGATGAAATGTTCAAAATGCTCACCGCGAATGTCTTGACAACATGCTAATCTGGTGTAGAATTGTTTTCTAACGTTACTCAACATTTCAGGCATTTTTGCTTACTTTCTTCATATCAAGAGGTAAATGGGAAATAAGTATTGAGTGTAATGTATCGAATTTATGGAATAGAATAATTTTCATTTAAAATGTTAATTTTTGTAAAAAATCTGAAAACACTTAATATTTCCGAAAAAGTTGAAGATAGGTATAGGACATTGTACATAAATTATAATATACAGGGGGTTGCATTTGAAATAAGAAAGTTGGTATTGGCCACGGTCGCATGGAACACCCCATATAATTTTATTTTCTTGAAAAATATGCGCATTTAAAATTACAAATCGACATGTCTGAGCGTTTTTCCTAACACCCCCTCATTTATTCGTTATCGAATTTATTCCATTTGTCTGTTACACTCTGTATATTCTATTGTGGTGAGACTACTGTAGTAAACTATTTCGTTTCAAAATGATGAATTTAGAGAGGATAGAAACTATTGGCGAAAAAATATTTCAAATTGAACAGTTATCCAAAGCAACGTCTGTTGGAAAATTGATAAATTATGTTTACGTTGCTAGGATAGATTCTCAAACCTTGTCAATAAAACTTATTAATGTGCTAGATCTCGCTAATGGATTGTAGACAGCTGTCTTAATTCCAAAACATCTAAAAAGATAACTGTTGTTTGATCGAAGACTAATTACTCTATGCAAGATTTTCATTTCTATTTTCGAACCTCTCGTATGGACTCAGATTCTTACTTCCTGAATAAACATTTAACATGGAGGTAGTCTTAATCAACGTACCACGTACCTACAACGTTTCCTTGATTAACAGAAAAATGTAATTTGTAGAATATCCATGGTTACGCGTTCTTATAGAAGCTCGGCCTATTTTTAATAAGAAGGCTAACTTTCACCATTAGTAGTTAGAAATTAGAGCAGAAATCTCAGTTTTCTTTCAACTATGATGAATCTTCATTGCTTAGAAATAATCAAAGTGTGACAAGGAGAAAATAATAAATTTTTTTATTTTTCTGTAGGTATTTAAATGAAAATTTTCATTATCCAAAATGATCGACATATTGGCCATGTGACGAAAAACTGAGAAAAGATTCAGTTCCCCATTTCAAATATTTTAGAATAACTCACAATATTCGAAAAGACTTCAATAATTTTTCGAGACAAAGAAAAATAAACGACATCCATTTGTTTCAAAAAAGTTTCAAATGTTTCAAAAGTTGTTTTTCTAGGGAAGGCATTCGGTATTCGTTAAGTAGATAATTACATGGTAGACAAAATTGTCAGTTAATTAATACGGCTATCTGAAGTTCTCGTTGAATTCTTAGAAATGAACGTTAAAAATTTAACGAATTCAATTTATAACCTATATCAATTTGTTTAATGCATATTGAATAGTTTCATCATTTGACCTGTGTAAATTCTGTCTTTCTGAAATGAGTCTTCACTGAATAGATAATTATAGAGTTACCAAAATTACTAATGGATTAACGGTTATTTTATTGGCGGTTACATTACAGAGTAAGTCGAATAGTGTGCAAATTCTTGTTTATTCGACTAATCAGGAACTCTTTTTCCTGTTGACTACTGTTGACACCAGAAATTTTACGCAATATAACAATCTTGAAACAGGCTTCTTTTCCTAGATTAATCAATCATACTGATATCCTAATCTTCCAAACCGTATCTACATTTCGTATCTATTCTTCTTTAGTGATTGGACGATATTCTTCTTCAACAAAAAAAATTAAAGCGTGTAAATTATTTTTGAGTCGGACATTTTTACTAATAGCTTCCCGCCATTATATCATTCTCCACTTTGCCCTTGCATTTTTTCTGTCCGATAATGAATCGATAAGAAATTGTTGGTGTTGTTATTGATGATCTAATAGATGGATCAATTTTAGAATGGAGGAAATAAATCACTGCGAATTGATAAACTATTTCCATAAATACTGATTTGCAAAGTTTTCCTTTCCGAAAATAGTACTGTACATCTTTGATGTGAAGTCTAAACACATATACTTATACCTAAATATAGCTCTTTTATCGTCAATATTTTTGCTGATACTTGGATCTGCGTAAACGGAATGAAAATCGATACTGATTTATTCAGAAGGCAAACAGGTTTTTGACTGCATTGTCAATAAACAGAGTAGTGATTCATGAAAAAAGAATAGCAGATAAACGCATGTACCCAATTTTACTGGTCCACTTTGTACTAACAGGACATTCAAAGTCGACAGAAAACTTTTTTCAAGAAGAAAGTTTTATATCAACAAAGGGATATATGTAAATGAATCGTTTCAAAGATACTGTGCATTGAAATCTTCAAAATACCAAAAGTAGAGGCTATTCCAAAAATGTAACAAAATTGCTGGAAAAACAGTAATCAATTGTATCTAATTTTATATAAGTGAAGATATTTTTCGTGGAGCTATTTTTTGAGAAATACTCAAGTCGATAGCATGGGTGGAAATAAATTTTTTAATCGAAATATATTTTATGCAGTTTGAACTCGAATTACATATTTAATAGTTCCATAATTAAACCATGACCTATATTGACCTATACTAAGGTTAGACTCATTATCCAAGGTGTAATGAGAAACACATATCCGGATTGAGACCTGCGATCTAGAATAATTTTTTGCTAATTAAATGTTGTATAACGCATTGTTATATCTTTGGAATTTATGGAGGGTATTTAGTTGCTCAGTCAATAGGAAATTTTTGATTGAAAGGCTAAATTCACGTCAGCAAATAATGCTCATTTATCGATCGGGAAATCTGATCTAATACGGATGTTTTCATCAACTGCAGTAATGTGTTGAAGAAATTAACTTTAAGTTCCTAGATAAAATAAAGTAATTACTTATTTCCACTCTGAGCTAGATACCATATCATGACATAAAAAACATGAGATTAAATTTTGGTTTGGGGTTTTCCAACCAAGGTGAGGAATAGGTAATCGAATAATTTATTCCTGTCAATTAGTAATAGTAATAAACAGTATTCGTTTGTTTCTCACTACATTGTATTTATAAAAAGAATTGTTCACGCTTTTATTTTGAAAATTTTTACTTGGTTTCGTAGTTTATCCCAATCTGTATCTAAATCTGTTTGGTACGTATAACAAAAATTCCCCATTTTTTAAAGTACGAAACCACAAATTTTGATGTTATGGTGATCGAATTACATGGAAGTTGAATTGAATGAATCAAATATTTCGAAAAATGGCACTATAATGTTAAAAAAATCATAATGACTATTTTTTCATTTCCAATTATTTCTCTTCAATTCAATCACTTTTGTTCTTTGTAATAAGTTGTTGATAGTTTTGAATTAACCACGTGTCTGTGACTACTTATGGTCAATGTTTCCGCTCAATTATCGATATCATGTGGATAGTTGAAAAATAACGTGACTGACCTAATTATTAGATGACAGAGTGGAACATTCTTTTATTGCATTATTTGGTTGCAAATATATGACAAATATGATTTTGCGTTTCACTACAGTCACAGAAGCAAATTAAGGGACGATTCTCGAAATAGAATGGATAATTTGTGATGAATTCCATTCCAATATTTTTCGCAGATGTTTTTATCCATTTTGATATTGAATTTATCTCTAAAGGCCTTTTTTATGCAAAATCCTTGTTTCCTTATGTGGATGAGTACCTACCTAGTCAAAAATAGTCACATTTGGATTTGTTCTTTTTTTACGAGTTTAAAAAGTTTTTTCGAATAAAACTTACATATACTACTGTGTGTTTATTTTGATGATCAGATCACCTGTTTGATCTGTTGACTTGAAGGAGTGGAAGTACTTATATCTATTACTGAAAATATCTCCCCACAACCAATCTTATTCATTAAATTATTCACATCAATTCGTCGTCATTAGTATTCGTATCATACTCTTAAATCACAATAATTGAGGAAGTCACAAATTTCATGAGCTAGATTGTAACATTTTTATTAGCAGTGATTTTTATCTCGTGATGCTTTGCTTATTTTTTCATGCAATTTTACGAATTCTCGAGAATTTTCTTTTCAATTGCAACATTATAAGTGCACCTAATTTATTTCTTAATGAATTATACGTGTACATGTAGTTTCATCATGATATTCATATTTTTATATTTTATATGTTTTCTGAATCAAGATTGATACCAATTTTAATTTTAGGATGAGGATATCAGCCATAACGTTTTCAAGCTGTTGTATAAGTATTTCTCACAGTATTATAGCTTCTTCACCCATAATATTATTAATTAAACTTGCGATATAATTTTTTCACAATAGATTGATCCAGATTAATAATATATTTTACAATAATTATGGTATTTTTAGTGAAACTACCAACATTTTAATTTCATTTATGGTAACCTAAAGCTCATGTGGCAGCTTCAGTAGCTAGTTCTATGATTTTAGCTTGTGCAATATCGAAATTACGCAGATACTGTTGTTACGTTTTCTACAATTATTCATAATATAAGGGGTGGAGATCAATTTTTTATTATTAATTCATCTTTAATATTATCATGTTTTCTTCAGAGAGGTTTAAAATCTTTGGTTGCTTATTCATAAGAACGAATATTTACCTATTTCATTGTGATAATGATAAAACAAAAAAATAAATAATATCTATCAACTCGTATTGTTGCTGGAAGCCTATGTAAGAGTGCAACCCCCTGGCCACCCCCTACATCCGTCACTGTTTACGAGTGAAAAACTTCTCAACATATTTTGTCGATATTCTCAAATCAGCTAGTTAATTGGAACCTATTTATTTCAACCCACTTTTTGGTTTATTCAAATTGATTTTTCTGTATCGATAAGATCCTGATGATGATGGCCATAACAAACTCGTTCACGAAAACTGTTTCAATGGGTAATGGAAGATATCTAGGTGTATTAACACTCAATCTTTTTATTAAAAATTCATCGCCATTTTGTGTATTTCTAACCTCGAAATATCCACTGAATTATAATAAAGGACTAAAAGATAAAGCTACTGTTGGTTTCTATTACTGAAATTAACCTGTAAGCGACAGAAAGTTCATTTCAGGGTTGAAGATTAAAGATTCATAACATGCATTCGTTTTGTTTAAGCAGCTTATCTGGTTCAGTAATCGATTTTCTCCATTGATGATGGAGTTGAATAAAAATTATAAGTATCTGAAGATAAGTGATTGAGCTTCTTGTGTTAGGTATACCGAAGTCATACTGTAGATCTTTAATGTCATGAAATAATAAAATAATATGTATTTTCATTAATTAATGATGAACCTACTGTACACTTTCATTTTTCAAAAGATTGTGAGCAACTATTTCCCAGATTCAGATTGTGAAATATGTAATAAATAAATGTGGAAAAAAGGAAAACCTACATACATTCTGTGTCAATGTCGAAGATGAAATTTTAATGTTTTCTGATAACCAGGCATCTATAATGCATTCAACTCAATGGAAGAATCACGCTTTGAATCGATGGAGAATAATTTGAAAACTGTCATCACATGACTAATGAGAAAATTGTTTTTCATTGATTATTGGATTTCAACCTCTTGTTTTCCAAATTTCATTATTTATTTAGAATTCTATACACATGGAACTTTTTAGAGGTCATCTATCTATCGATTTTTAAATTGAAGCTTCAAATTTCTGTTGTTCCCGTCAAAGCGAAATGGCATACCATTTCGATGTAACAATCAAAAACCATATTTTGTTAGATTGGAATCACCATTTTTTTACCTTCAATCAAAATCATAATGTACTTATTCCTTCATCAAAGGTGTGCTCCATTAGTTAAAAATTCAAATTATGTTCTATATATGTATAATGAATGATTTAGCTAAGAATGAATTCATTGTAATCTTCGTTTCTTACAATACAATGATGCACCATTTTCTGACATCGCTATAGTCTATGTTATTTCTGCCACAAAAAAAGAAGGTTGCTATTTTAAAAACCCAACCATCCCCACACTTTGTATAGGGTGTATGACAAACCCCACAATTATCTAAAAATTCAAAATAAGAATTGACCTGCTCGAGCATTTTTCTAAGAGATACTGAATACCGAAGATGCTTTCGTGCGTTAAATCCTACTCACTCTATATATTCCTAACACTGTCAAAACGTTGTTTTCAAACAAGCTGGGAATCCATATCAGTACCTACACTAACCCTGATATCAAAATCAATATGGATATCCTTCTCATTCATATCTCTTTAAAAAAATGCGAATTCAATTAATTCAAATTATTGTATCAGGCAGTGAACCAAAGTGGATTTGCGGACAAAAAGTTGTTACATTTCATAGTCGATTACACGTGAATTCATGCCGCTTTATCAATTTACAGGCTGAGAAGTTTTTTACAATGAAAAGGAGAAAGAAAAATTCAAGAAGAAAGTACACACAGAGTGTAACAGCCAAATGGAATAAATTCGATAACGGATAAATGAGGGGGTGTTAGGAAAAACGCTCGGACACGTCGATTTGTAATTTCAAATGCGCATATTTTTCAAGAAAACAAAATTATATAGGGTGTTCCATGCGACCGTGGCCAATACCAACTTTCTTATTTCAAATGCAATCCCCTGTATATTATTTATTTTTTGGATTCTTCAGAGAATTCTAGACATATTATTTCATGTACAATGTCTTATACCTATCTTCAACTTTTTCGGAAATATTAAGTGTTTTCAGATTTTTTACGAAAACTAACATTCTAAATGAAAATTATTTTATTTCACAAATTCGATACATTACACTCAATACTTATTTCCCATTTACCTCTTGATATGAAGAAAGTAAGCAAAAACGCCTGAAATGTTGAGTAACGTTAGAAGACAATTCTACACCAGATTAGCATGTTGCCAAGACGTTCGCGGCGAGCATTTTGAACATTTCCTCCATTGACATTGATGTTTTTTTTCAATAATTAAGAAATAATCAGTATTACTTATTAGGTTTTAAGTGTAATGTACCGAAGTTGTGAAATAAAATAATTTTTATTTAAAACGTTGATTTTTGCAATGTATGTATCTGAAAACACTTAATATGTACTTCCCAAGGGCGTAGCCAGGAATTAATTTCGGGGGGGGTTTTGAAATTTTGGCAATTGACTTTGTAAGTGCCGGGAATTGTGAGGGTCGCTTTCTGTAGCAATTCAGGGCTATTCACTAAGTGAAGTGGTTATCACAGTTGCTAACCAAAGCTATTCTGATAACAACTTTTTATAACCACTGGTGACCACTTTCAGTATTCTCTAATAAACGGTTGGCAACTGTTGTTATCATAACAACCTTCCGTGAAGATAGATATGGCACCACCGCAGAATAGTTCGAATGTACTGTTCATAGATCTAAAATTACACGTCTTTGGTGGCGAATCCAAAGATCAAAGCGCCCTCTTTCGGCAAAAATTCCAAACTACGGAACCAGCTTAACATTTTGGGAATATTCAAGTGATACTTAATTAAAAGGATATACCATACAGATCTTCATGTTTGTCATGTCGCATCTGACCTCATTCACATTCTGATCATAGTTTAGGCAGATGTAAATCTTTTCGTGTTGCTATTTTGTAGTATATTACCATGAAAATAAAGAACAATAATTTATTTACATAATTTCCATCGAATACCTCTTGAATTGTCGATCCGATTAGAAGGGAATAAAGCCAATTTGTATAACAAAATTTTATAAAATCGACACTGCACTGTCAATAATACATTAATTCACTGAAATTATCCACAAAATCATCACGAGAACTAAGAAAATCACTTAAAATAATCTGTTTTCATTTTATTTGTTTTACCTTTAAAATATTTTTGCTCCATATTTTCTCTGATAAAGGACATTTGTCATATAGCAGCATCATGAGTTGACCCTGAGTAACGAGTATTTATTGAAGTTACATATACTAGCATACCCCTTTCGGTTGTAATAAACAGCCCCAGGGTGAATTTCATTATTCTCTGGAGGATTAATGATTGCAATATGAGATATGAGTACTATCTATGCATCCTACAACAGCACTACACACCTTTGTATTAATTCATGAATTATTAAAAAGTCCATCTGCACGGGAAATGCCATTTTTATAGATTTAAAATATTTAATTGATCACACAAATACAGAAAAACATTCCAAAATAGTGCCCAACGCAAGTGGTTTTCGTTAACAACACCTCTACAGCTGTTGCCAGTGAACCACTTCTCATAGCCACTGGTTGTTCTACATAACAACTTTCATAGCAACTTACACAAATAGTGAATACCAATTTCACGCTTAGCAACTGGCTGTGAACATAACGACGATTTACAGTTGCCATCCATAACAACTTTGCTTAGTGAATAGCCCCGATTATTGAACACTGAAAACATTTCGGGGGGGGGTTTGAACCCCCAAAACCCCCCCCTGGCTACGCCCTTGGTACTTCCGAAATAGTTAAAGATAGGTATAGGACATTGTGCATGAATTGTGCCGTGTGTGCGTGCTGAGGATATTTTAGATCAATGGAGTAGAGGTAAGTACTGTCGATCGTGAAATTATTATTCATCAAATTCAATCGACCAGTTGGCTTTAGCTCGAAGGAATGAGTGGTAAAAATGTTTCGCGAAGTTGATGTCTATCTCAGTTAATTTGCAAAATTAATCTCTATCTTTGATAATCTGCTGGATAACCCACGTTTTGTTTATGGTCGCACTAGCTCAACGAATGACCTAGACATACAGAAGAAATGTTATTTTGGTGCAGGCTATTTTCGTTGTTGTCGTTTTCTGC
Source organism: Adalia bipunctata (assembly GCA_910592335.1). Taxonomy (NCBI): domain Eukaryota; kingdom Metazoa; phylum Arthropoda; class Insecta; order Coleoptera; family Coccinellidae; genus Adalia; species Adalia bipunctata. Next base: position 5,293,797 of record OU342955.1, on the reverse strand, counting down.
ATGCTCAACAATTTCAAGCACCAGCTAGCTCCTCTGTATTGCAGGTCAGGTGTGGTAAAATAATCTTCCCAAAGTCTCACCTTGCCTTCAATTCAATGTAAAATACGTTGATTCTCTCAGATCGGAAATTCTTCTGGTCATTCAAGAGTTGCAAATTAGATAAGTTACGGTACGTTGATTTACATAACAAAAATAGAAATTGTTCAGTTTTCACTCTCAACGGTCGGAACAGTAATTAAATTTTACTCTGTGTATGAACCAGATTGCTTCATTTCTTCTTATACAACTTTTACCTATTCCGTATAAATTATCGTGGTCCATTGTTTAAGATTAAATAGAATCGCATTATTAGGGACCTATTTTGATATAGTGATCGGTACCTCGTAGAAATGAATAAAATGTGTGGGCTGTTGGTGAAGAATTTTATTTACTTTTACTTTTTTTACAGTCAAAAACGGTTATAAATATTATTTGAAATATAAAGAAATGGACAATTATACCATATAGCTTCAATTCAAATTGTACCCGGATTTTCTCTTCATAAAAAATTAAGAAAGCTTAAGAATCCTATCTTCATCAGTCTATGAAAATCACATCAACATTTACACAAGAAAAGAAAAATTATGTTGTATTTTGATCCTTTCATTCAAAAACATACTAATACAACCAATTCATTCGATTATGGTAAGAAAGATTTTCTCATGGTCAATATAAATAGAACATATACCCAGAAAACACAGAATTCGCGAGATATCTTTGCGATTAATTTTTTTGAGAGTATCTAGAGTTCTTTCTGATATGAATCGAATTCAAAATTTTCATTGGATAGTTCTAAAGATATCCCTGATACCCCAAAACAAAAAAAACTTTTAAGGAGCTCCAAGAAATATCTGAGCAACCAGAATAAGATATTCCCATTACGAGCTCCATGAGATATCCAGAATGCCACCAGAAAATGAAATTCACATTGCTAGCTCCATAAAATACCCAGAAAAAAAATTTTAATACTAATTTATTTTCTAAGGTGAATTCATTCCATTCTTCTTGTGAATTATCACAACCACTTCAGTAATGATGAGTTCAATTATTAAATAATTTTTGATTCTTATAAACATTTGTGTGATACTGAAATGTTTTCTTGATGACTTGTGCTGCTTTGGAAATTCAACAGAAATCTTAAAAAAAAATTATTTCGGTCAATTTCATCACATATAAATATAATCAGTATTCTCATGGGAATATTTGTTTTTACAATTTCTATTCATTTAATTTGAAGCCTAACATAATTCGGATGGAAACAGAAAATACGAAACTTATACAAGTTTTTTTTTGCATTTATAAAGATGTACTCAAGCAGACAAGAAAGATTAATGAGCAATAATTTGAAGTACATTCCCAGTACTTGTTTAGATATTGTTATGAAAGAAAAAAGAGATAGGATGGGAAAAATAACATGAATATGGAATTATTTAATGTAAATGAAGGCTCATTATATTAAATTGAATCCTTTATAAAGCTCAAATGATTTTTTTTTTGCTTCCTCATACCAATTCCTCCGTTAAAGCACATAATAATTCATGATTTAAATAGGTTTAACGTACTAAATCTTGTATCATATATCTTTGCGGACGAAATGGTAACATTCATATTTTATTGTTTTTGTTGCTTTTCCTTATATTTTATACTGATATTTTTATACTGTGAATTCAGTCTGAGTTGCAAACCTTTGCATGTAATTACCTTTGGTGTATGTAAAGTGAAGATAAATAAATTTCTGAGTAGAGAATGACGCGCCCTTTCAAACCACAAGCACATACCTATTTGAAAAATTGAGGGTTGTACTCGTCTTCAAAAGGGTTCGCATTTTGAGAAGAATTTAAAATTTAAATTTGACGTGTTTCGGGATTTTCCATAAATATGTACAGAACCAAGATAATGGATCTATTCAATTTTCTATCAACATAAATGGGTAGCTGATACCGTAATCAGTTGGCAAATATGTCATTTATTGGAAATCCATATATTGAAATCCGGTGCGCGAAAGTTGAACATTTCGTATCAGTGAAAATAAATACGATTTCCTTCAGATCATAAATAGAGAGAAATGAATCACGATTTATGACTCTGAAAACCTCATTTACTCGACAGAAAGAAGGTGAAATTACTTCTTCAACGGTCAATCTGTTCCTATTTCATCAATGCTCTCCTTCAGAAAGCTGTTTCGAAGATTATATTGTCTTACACACATGAGCATTCGAATCATCTATAATTGACCAACGATTATAATGTTATGCTCATTCGAAAAATTAGGTTATTTTTGAAAACAATAAATCTGTTTTTTTATTTCCAGCAATAAAAGTTTTATTTTTGCTACTGCGTTAAATCCATATGAGTTCGACATTAATCCTCATGTATATATTCCCATTGTATGTTTCGTTATTAGAATGGACAACTTCTCCTATTTACTTGAGATTAATTCTAAATTCATTTTAATCCTGAGCAAAAACAAATAAATATACAAATATACTGTTGTTTCAAGATTTTCTCTTTTATTTTTTGAGAATTAATAGTTTGTGTTCTCGTTAAAATATTTCGAGGTTCGCTTTATCGAAATTTAGATCATACCAGTGTTCCTTGTTATTCTCGTTTCTTCTTCAAAGCCATTGTAAGCAGATAAATGAGTTCTTTTTACATTCTTGGTATATTTTTGTTTACCATTCGGGAAAATAAATAAGTAAGAAAAACCAGAAGATAATTCGTTGTTTTCTTAATTTTTCAAGAATTCTGCATAGAAATGGGAGTCACAAGTGAAAGAAATACTGAGAACACTAAACGCATAAAACCTTATCTAATCAAATGTAAATTATCGATATAAAAGAAAAATTATGCTGTCCAACAAAGATGCCGCTGGAAACATTCGGCGGCATCAATGTAAAATGATACACGACCGTCTCGTCCTCAACTATCTTGTGTCAACCTCGTCTGCATCATTATTTGTTGAAACACCCCATATGTCTTATCATGAAATTTGAAATGAATTTTTGTTGAATAATTAACAGGCAGAAATTTCGATTTTTTGTTAGATTCCATACGGTAATTTGGTTTTTCACGTCTGACAGTCATCGAATAAGAAAACATAAATTTGTATCAGAACAATTTAACATTAAATTTTCTAACTCCAAAAAATGTACAGAACGTGATCTTTTTTAGGATTGTTTTATAGGTTTTGGAAATCGAAATACTAATATTGCATTCATTTGTATCTGAATACCAGGCAATAAAAAAAATATTATATATAATAGTTCAATGAACTATTTTTATTTTTTCATTTATCAATATTGTGCGGTTAACCATAGAGTCTAGGCAGTGATAAGTAGAATTGTCCAAGATTTGATAACATACTGCTGTATTTGTGGTAGGTCTTACTCAGAACAAAAACTTGAGAAAAATTCGAATAAGTAATGATTTCCAACTTATCTGATACACCACTAACACTTATAATTTTCAATTTTTTTCGAGTTTTCTCAATTAGAATTTCGTATTTTTCCTTTGTTTAAAACTAATGTGAATAAAATTCGGATGAAAAATCCAAATTTATATCGTATATAGAAGAAATGCATGTGATAAGATGATCGTGAGTAAAATGGAATTCAAAGTAATCTAGAATGATGGGTTTATTCATAATCGTTTATTCTTCTCGGTATTGAGGACGAGGCTGTCTGAGGAGGAAAAATCCTTAAATTTGCTTATTATTATCCATCTATTTTCTTCCCTACACAGCCTTTTGAGAATTATGATTTTGAAACGGTTTTTTTCAATACCTCGTCATGTGAACCAAAATAAATAACACACCTCCCTAATTAACATGTTTTATATGCTGAAACGCACTGATCTCGACATGACAATGGTAATAAAAAAGCTGGATTATTTTTCCTAATTAAGACTGGGCTAATCAAGTTTGTTGAGTGGTAATTACTTTATTGGCCGATTTGTGATAACTAATTATGTCCGTTGTTGCATAATGATAAATTTAAATTGAGAATATTGAGCGCTGAGGATTCAAATCCTAGATTTACATAAAAAATCACTTGATCAAATTTTAACATGATTTTTGAGTGTATTCAGACAAAAAATGGGAAATCTATGAATGGTTCATCTTTAATGAGAAAGATAAACTTTTTGGGCATTGATTATAAGAAATCACAAGATTTGAAAAACATTAGATATTTCATTCATGTTGCATATTATTAATTTCCAAAAACAATAAAGGAAATTCTTGTTTATATTTTTGGAGTGATAGGTAGAAATATATACTTATTTGAAATTAATGAATAAATGAAAAATAAACTTGGGAGTGGGACGGGCATGAGATTATGTTGATTTTTACATTTTTTGTTTTGTTGAGAAAACCTGTTGCAAGAAACAAATCGTGAAATAAAGGAAAAATTCGTAGTAATATTCAAAAAAGTTTTATTATAATATAATTAGCATATGTCTGTTTGAGTTGACCCTCCCTACGGATATATTTTTGAAATAATCCCCTATCCCAAAAACCAAATATCAAGAGTCACAATATTTGTATGCTGAATTTTTGTTTATAGAATACTTTTTAAACGTGGACTGAAATTGCAAAAAAAAAATTGTCAGTTTTCTGTAGAAAAGTCTCCTTTTATAGTTTTGAAGAATAGCAAAATATCAACAATTTATAGAAGTCATGAAATAAATAATTATTGTTAATTTATGGCTAGGTGATATTTCATTTCACCTACATAAGCAGTTCATGATAAACTACACATAACCTTCTTGGAGTTTATTTGTTTACTTAGTCGAAATCCTATGATTGCTTGCACTTACAATTAAAGAAACGGTTCTTTTGTTGAAAATAATTTCATTTTTTTATGCATCTCAAAATTTTGAAAAAAAATAATTGTTGACTACGATAAGAGCTCTAATTTTCCACGAGATATACACGGTAAAATTAACCGATTTTTTTTTAATTTTCTCTCAAAAAATCGGATATTGTTTTTTTAAATATAGGTCACCAACCCCACAACTTCATCTTCTAAATTTCAATTATTTCTGATGAGAAAAATACGAGAAAATTGATTGTAAATTATTGGAATTGTTCCGAGGAATTTTTAGTGCATTTTTGACAGATATTTCACGAAAAATCTTCTAAAATTCTGAATTTATAATTCGACCAAACAACAACATCAGGACATTATTTTCCATAATAAGTTGTCTGATTCGGAAAAAAGAGGCAAGAGACAAGGGCAGTTGACATGTTCGTTCAGTATTTTTATTATCCAAATTTTCAGCAGGAAATTTCTCTCAGATTTAAAAAATCTCTCACATTAAAAAAATTCTCATTCAAAAGTAAAACCAAACATAAACATTTCAAATCTTACAAAGCATTTAAATTTTGGCGATACATTAAAATATAAAACTCATAGGTGGAAGAAATTTATAACGCGTAAATTAAATCCAAACATTGGTAATTAAGGGTAGTTATACACGATGTTGATTAAAGGGTGTAGGGAATAAGAGTGATGCACATCTATCTTCTATATTAAGTTGGACTTTATTTCTATCTCGTTTCGGATTTTCTTGAAATATTTTAGAATTTGATGATACCTGAATCGTCGATTATATAAACAAGGGTGGTTAGTTATCTCATTATAATTTCTTAGCAGTCAGTTTGAACTGTCGGCGAACTTTTTCGAAAATTTCAAAATATAAAAAATTGAAGAAAGAAAAAAACTCACCCAAAAACACGAAGGTGAGAAAAAGACAAAAGGGCACGGAAAACATCGTGAATCACAAACTTGAACGTAAACGAACCGGAGAGAGCCCGTCTGAAGGAGAGAGTACCCGAAACTACCGACACAACATTATAAACAGCCGGTGTTTTGTATGGAGCGAAATATATTCGCGGATATTTAGTGGACACCCACAATATGACAATACCGTATCACCATTCGAAGTGGCAGCGCAAGGCAGAAATCGGCTAGAAGCTCCCGCTAATCTGAAAATAGAATGAAGACCCTCCGTTGACCGTGGCTCTTGGATGCCTGAGCGGATGACGTCTCTTAAAATATCGACGGATCAATTTATGTTGGGGTTATCATTATGGCGAAGACTAATGTTCACTCTGGATCTCGAGTCGGACAAAGAAAATTCTTCAGTCAGACTATGCTCCGATTTATTCAAATCCATATTTCATTTTGAAATGAAATTTCATGACATCTATGCGAGCTGCATGAATAAAATTCGTTCATGTCTGTATGAATAAACTACGAGGACTGGTCGCCATAATGATGATGACCCATTAAGTAAACCAAAGAACTTTGAATGATCTCCTCAACGTGAGACCTAAATAATATAATATGAAGGTTTCATGATGAACTCCTGTCCTTGACAAGATTTTTTTAGGTCATTTTTTCTCGTCTATCACTGTTCCTTTCATGTCGATGCATGAGAGATTGTTTGATCATTCAGATAGCAATCCTTAAGTCATAAGAATTCGAAGATGATTCGAATAAACAGCGGCCTGCGGTCATTTGAAATAGGAAGGTTAAATTTATGAGTAATGTAATCAACTCTCAGACAATAAGATATACTTTTTTCAAGCGAATATATTTTATTCCTTCAATTTTGAGATAGGGCGCGATCTGGAAGTAAAGTCCCTCAAAATGCAAGACTTTTTTGTTCACTTACACATACACTTAAGGGCCGTTTTACTTTGGCCGACGGCACCGATTCTCCATTCAAAAAGTGCCTTTAATTTTTCCAAGTTCACGCCCTCAATTTCCACCTGGAAGCTTGATTTTCTTTTAATTCTCCTAGAATTTCAGACAGTTCTCTGCAATTTCACACTTTCTGGAAGTCTTTTCAGTATTTCCATCATTTGTTGCATTATTTTAGCGCCTATCCAAATGAATTTTTTTTTCATATAGAAAATTGATTTGTCGAGGGCATTCTGATGAATTTTCAAAAAAAAATTGATGAACAACCGCCGAACAACGATTATAGACTCTCATATTCAACCCGATTTTTTCATGCGAAAAAATAACTTTCTCGAAGAGAAGAAATTGGAGTGCCCTCAAGAAATCCTTCAACTTCGATATGAAGAAAAAAATCAAAGTTCTAGGTGAAAAATTGAGGGTGTAAACTTGGCAAAATAAAAGGCACTTTTTGAATGGAGAATCGGTGCCGGGGCCGATTTTTTCATGCGAAAAAATGATTTTCTCTATTTCAGTATCGTAATGAGTTTATTACAGTACTAAAAACAGTGCTGTAATGAACTCATTACAGCACTGTTTTCAGTTATATTTTTCGTTTCGTTTTCAACAAACGTCAATTTGGAAATGTCAATTTCGTAACAGTCACCAACTGCCAAGATACAATACAAAAGTCACTAGGATGTATAATCTGCATTTTACATTGAATTTCAACAAAATTTGACTGAAATAGACACTCATGCGTTCGAAAACTCGCTCCTTCGTCGCTCGTTTTCGAATTTCCCATACGTGTTGGAATAGGAGCCCATTCTGCAACTAGTTTTAGAATATACTATTATCAAAGGAAAGAAATCAGGGTGCCCTCAAGACATCCTTTAACTTCAATTTAAGAAAAAATCAAGTTTTTAGGTGAAAAATGATCAGCATACCTCAATGTATCACTGTGCAAAATATGAGCGATTTGAAAAATCTAAAATTTTGGGTGAAAAATGCCAAAGGGGTAAGACCCCCCAAAAACACCATATTCGTCATCACCACGGAATCCCTGGCGGATCCAAAGTCGTTTTTCGAAAATGAAGATCTACTACCCACTCGAATCATGCAGAATACCCATTAGACTGATCAGTATCGCCTATACTTTGAGTGCTCTGAGCGTCTGAACAAAACTCGAAACTGAAAAATCGAAAAATATAAAACCGAATAATTCGTTACTTATGAGGGCTACATGGACGATTTTGGTATCAAAATGTAGGTTTTCGAGGTCGCTCCATTCGATGAAAGATATTCCAGAGCCCTAACTAGCATAGTTTAGATTTTGACCTGTCAAATGGCATTTTTCGAAAAATTGCAAATTTCAAACTCTCATATCTTCCGTTCCTATCATCTCCGCCAAAAATTATTAATATCATATGGATCAGCATACCTCAATGTATCACTGTGCAAAATATGAGCGATTTGAAAAATCTCAAATTTTGGGTGAAAAATGCCAAAGGGGTAAGACCCCCCAAAAACACCATATTCGTCATCACCACGGAATCCTTGGCGGATCCAAAGTCGTTTTTCGAAAGTGAAGATCTACTACCCATTCGAATCATGCAGAATACCCATTAGACTGATCAGTATCGCCTATACTTTGAGTGCTCTGAGCGTCTGAACAAAACTCGAAACTGAAAAATCGAAAAATATAAAACCGAATAATTCGTTACTTATGAGGGCTACATGGACGATTTTGGTATCAAAATGTAGGTTTTCGAGGTCGCTCCATTCAATGAAAGATATTCCAGAGCCCTAACTAGCATAGTTTAGATTTTGACCTGTCAAATGGCATTTTTCGAAAAATTGCAAATCTCAAACTCTCATATCTTCCGTTCCTATCATCTCCGCCAAAAATTATTAATATCATATGGATCAGCATACCTCAATGTATCACTGTGCAAAATATGAGCGATTTGAAAAATCTCAAATTTTGGGTGAAAAATGCCAAAGGGGTAAGACCCCCCAAAAACACCATATTCGTCATCACCACGGAATCCCTGGCGGATCCAAAGTCGTTTTTCGAAAGTGAAGATCTACTACCCATTCGAATCATGCAGAATATCCATTAGACTGATCAGTTTCGTCTATACTTTGAGTGCTCTGAGCGTCTGAACAAAACTCGAAACTGAAAAATCGAAAAATATAAAACCGAATAATTCGTTACTTATGAGGGCTACATGGACGATTTTGGTATCAAAATGTAGGTTTTCGAGGTCGCTCCATTCAATGAAAGATATTCCAGAGCCCTAACTAGCATAGTTTAGATTTTGACCTGTCAAATGGCATTTTTCGAAAAATTGCAAATTTCAAACTCTCATATCTTCCGTTCCTATCATCTCCGCCAAAAATTATTGATATCATATGGATCAGCATACCTCAATGTATCACTGTGCAAAATATGAGCGATTTGAAAAATCTCAAATTTTGGGTGAAAAATGCCAAAGGGGTAAGACCCCCCAAAAACACCATATTCGTCATCACCACGGAATCCCTGGCGGATCCAGAGTCGTTTTTCGAAAGTGAAGATCTACTACCCATTCGAATCATGCAGAATACCCATTAGACTGATCAGTATCGCCTATACTTTGAGTGCTCTGAGCGTCTGAACAAAACTCGAAACTGAAAAATCGAAAAATATAAAACCGAATAATTCGTTACTTATGAGGGCTACATGGACGATTTTGGTATCAAAATGTAGGTTTTCGAGGTCGCTCCATTCAATAAAAGATATTCCAGCCCTAACTAGCATAGTTTAGATTTTCACTTGTCAAATGGCATTTTTCGAAAAATTGCAAATTTCAAACTCTCATATATTCCGTTCCTATCATCTCCGCCAAAAATTATTTATATCATATGGATCAGCATACCTCAATGTATCACTGTGCAAAATATGAGCAATTTGAAAAATCTCAAATTTTGGGTGAAAAATGCCAAAGGGGTAAGACCCCCCAAAAACACCATATTCGTCATCACCACGGAATCCCTGGCAGATCCAAAGTCGTTTTTCGAAAGTGAAGATCTACTACCCATTTGAATCATGCAGAATACCCATTAGACTGATCAGTATCGCCTATACTTTGAGTGCTCTGAGCGTCTGAACAAAACTCGAAACTGAAAAATCGAAAAATATAAAACCGAATAATTCGTTACTTATGAGGGCTACATGGACGATTTTGGTATCAAAATGTAGGTTTTCGAGGTCGCTCCATTCAATAAAAGATATTCCAGAGCCTTAACTAGCATAGTTTAGATTTTCACTTGTCAAATGGCATTTTTCGAAAAATTGCAAATTTCAAACTCTCATATCTTCCGTTCCTATCATCTCCGCCAAAAATTATTTATATCATATGGATCAGCATACCTCAATGTATCACTGTGCAAAATATGAGCGATTTGAAAAATCTCAAATTTTGGGTGAAAAATGCCAAAGGGGTAAGACCCCCCAAAAACACCATATTCGTCATCACCACGGAATCCCTGGCGGATCCAAAGTCGTTTTTCGAAAGTGAAGATCTACTACCCATTCGAATCATGCAGAATACCCATTAGACTGATCAGTATCGCCTATACTTTGAGTTGTCTGAGCGTCTGAACAAAACTCGAAACAGAAAAATCGAAAAATATAAAACCGAATAATTCGTTACTAATGAGGGCTACATGGACGATTTTGGTATCAAAATGTAGGTTTTCGAGGTCGCTCCATTCGATGAAAGATATTCCAGAGCCCTAACTAGCATAGTTTAGATTTTGACCTGTCAAATGGCATTTTTCGAAAAATTGCAATTTCAAACTCTCATATCTTCCGTTCCTATCATCTCCGCCAAAAATTATTGATATCATATGGATCAGCATACCTCAATGTATCACTGTGCAAAATATGAGCGATTTGAAAAATCTCAAATTTTGGGTGAAAAATGCCAAAGGGGTAAGACCCCCCAAAAACACCATATTCGTCATCACCACGGAATCCCTGGCGGATCCAAAGTCGTTTTTCGAAAGTGAAGATCTACTACCCATTCGAATCATGCAGAATACCCATTAGACTGATCAGTTTCGTCTATACTTTGAGTGCTCTGAGCGTCTGAACAAAACTCGAAACCGAAAAATCGAAAAATATAAAACCGAATAATTCGTTACTTATGAGGGCTACATGGACGATTTTGGTATCAAAATGTAGGTTTTCGAGGTCGCTCCATTCAATGAAAGATATTCCAGAGCCCTAACTAGCATAGTTTAGATTTTGACCTGTCAAATGGCATTTTTCGAAAAATTGCAAATTTCAAACTCTCATATCTTCCGTTCCTATCATCTCCGCCAAAAATTATTTATATCATATGGATCAGCATACCTCAATGTATCACTGTGCAAAATATGAGCGATTTGAAAAATCTCAAATTTTGGGTGAAAAATGCCAAAGGGGTAAGACCCCCCAAAAACACCATATTCGTCATCACCACGGAATCCCTGGCAGATCCAAAGTCGTTTTTCGAAAGTGAAGATCTACTACCCATTTGAATCATGCAGAATACCCATTAGACTGATCAGTATCGCCTATACTTTGAGTGCTCTGAGCGTCTGAACAAAACTCGAAACTGAAAAATCGAAAAATATAAAACCGAATAATTCGTTACTTATGAGGGCTACATGGACGATTTTGGTATCAAAATGTAGGTTTTCGAGGTCGCTCCATTCAATAAAAGATATTCCAGAGCCTTAACTAGCATAGTTTAGATTTTCACTTGTCAAATGGCATTTTTCGAAAAATTGCAAATTTCAAACTCTCATATCTTCCGTTCCTATCATCTCCGCCAAAAATTATTTATATCATATGGATCAGCATACCTCAATGTATCACTGTGCAAAATATGAGCGATTTGAAAAATCTAAAATTTTGGGTGAAAAATGCCAAAGGGGTAAGACCCCCCAAAAACACCATATTCGTCATCACCACGGAATCCCTGGCGGATCCAAAGTCGTTTTTCGAAAGTGAAGATCTACTACCCATTCGAATCATGCAGAATACCCATTAGACTGATCAGTATCGCCTATACTTTGAGTGCTCTGAGCGTCTGAACAAAACTCGAAACTGAAAAATCGAAAAATATAAAACCGAATAATTCGTTACTTATGAGGGCTACATGGACGATTTTGGTATCAAAATGTAGGTTTTCGAGGTCGCTCCATTCGATGAAAGATATTCCAGAGCCCTAACTAGCATAGTTTAGATTTTGACCTGTCAAATGGCATTTTTCGAAAAATTGCAAATTTCAAACTCTCATATCTTCCGTTCCTATCATCTCCGCCAAAAATTATTAATATCATATGGATCAGCATACCTCAATGTATCACTGTGCAAAATATGAGCGATTTGAAAAATCTCAAATTTTGGGTGAAAAATGCCAAAGGGGTAAGACCCCCCAAAAACACCATATTCGTCATCACCACGGAATCCCTGGCGGATCCAAAGTCGTTTTTCGAAAGTGAAGATCTACTACCCATTCGAATCATGCAGAATACCCATTAGACTGATCAGTATCGCCTATACTTTGAGTGCTCTGAGCGTCTGAACAAAACTCGAAACTGAAAAATCGAAAAATATAAAACCGAATAATTCGTTACTTATGAGGGCTACATGGACGATTTTGGTATCAAAATGTAGGTTTTCGAGGTCGCTCCATTCGATGAAAGATATTCCAGAGCCCTAACTAGCATAGTTTAGATTTTGACCTGTCAAATGGCATTTTTCGAAAAATTGCAAATTTCAAACTCTCATATCTTCCGTTCCTATCATCTCCGCCAAAAATTATTAATATCATATGGATCAGCATACCTCAATGTATCACTGTGCAAAATATGAGCGATTTGAAAAATCTCAAATTTTGGGTGAAAAATGCCAAAGGGGTAAGACCCCCCAAAAACACCATATTCGTCATCACCACGGAATCCTTGGCGGATCCAAAGTCGTTTTTCGAAAGTGAAGATCTACTACCCATTCGAATCATGCAGAATACCCATTAGACTGATCAGTATCGCCTATACTTTGAGTGCTCTGAGCGTCTGAACAAAACTCGAAACTGAAAAATCGAAAAATATAAAACCGAATAATTCGTTACTTATGAGGGCTACATGGACGATTTTGGTATCAAAATGTAGGTTTTCGAGGTCGCTCCATTCAATGAAAGATATTCCAGAGCCCTAACTAGCATAGTTTAGATTTTGACCTGTCAAATGGCATTTTTGGAAAAATTGCCAATTTCAAACTCTCATATCTTTCGTTCCTTTCATCTCCGCCAAAAGTAATTTATATTATGTTGATCAGCATACCTCAATGTATCACTGTGCAAAATATGAGCGATTTGAAAAATCTCAAATTTTGGGTGAAAATGCCAAAGGGGTAAGACCTCCCAAAAACACCATATTTGTCATCACCAAGGAATCCCTGGCGAATCCGAAGTCGTTTTTCGAACGTGAAGATCTACTACCCATTCGAATCATGCAGAATACCCATTAGACTGATCAGTATCGCCTATACTTTGAGTGCTCTGAGCGTCTGAACAAAACTCGAAAATGAAAAATCGAAAAACATAAAACCGAATAATTCGTTACTTATGATGGCTACATGGACGATTTTGGTATCCAAATGTAGGTTTTAGAGGTCGCTCCATTCAATAAAAGATATTCCAGGGCCCTAACTGGCATAGTTTAGATTTTGAACTGTCAAATGGCATTTTTCGAAAAATTGCCAATTTCAAACTTTCATATCTTTGGTTCCTTTCATCTCCGCCAAAAGTAATTTATATCATGTTGATCAGCATACCTCAATGTATCACTGTGCAAAATATGAGCGATTTGAAAAATCTCAAATTTTGGGTGAAAATGCCAAAGGGGTAAGACCTCCCAAAAACACCATATTCGTCATCACCACGGAATCCCTGGCAGATCCAAAGTCGTTTTTCGAAAGTGAAGATCTACTACCCATTCGAATCATGCAGAATACCCATTAGACTGATCAGTATCGCCTATACTTTGAGTGCTCTGAGCGTCTGAACAAAACTCGAAACTGAAAAATCGAAAAATATAAAACCGAATAATTCGTTACTTATGAGGGCTACATGGACGATTTTGGTATCAAAATGTAGGTTTTCGAGGTCACTCCATTCGATGAAAGATATTCCAGAGCCCTAACTAGCATAGTTTAGATTTTGACCTGTCAAATGGCATTTTTCGAAAAATTGCAAATTTCAAACTCTCATATCTTCCGTTCCTATCATCTCCGCCAAAAATTATTAATATCATATGGATCAGCATACCTCAATGTATCACTGTGCAAAATATGAGCGATTTGGAAAATCTCAAATTTTGGTGAAAAATGCCAAAGGGGTAAGACCCCCCAAAAACACCATATTCGTCATCACCACGGACTCCCTGGCGGATCCAAAGTCGTTTTTCGAAAGTGAAGATCTACTACCCATTCGAATCATGCAGAATACCCATTAGACTGATCAGTATCGCCTATACTTTGAGTGCTCTGAGCGTCTGAACAAAACTCGAAACTGAAAAATCGAAAAATATAAAACCGAATAATTCGTTACTTATGATGGCTACATGGACGATTTTGGTATCAAAATGTAGGTTTTCGAGGTCGCTCCATTCAATAAAAGATATTCCAGAGCCCTAACTGGCATTGTTTAGATTTTGACTTGTCAAATGGCATTTTTCGAAAAATTGCCAATTTCAAACTCTCATATCTTTCGTTCCTTTCATCTCCGCCAAAAGTAATTTATATTATGTTGATCAGCATACCTCAATGTATCACTGTACAAAATATGAGCGATTTGAAAAATCTCAAATTTTGGGTGAAAAATGCCAAAGGGGTAAGACTAGCGTCCAAAAGGAACTCGATCTGTGAGAATTTAATTTCTCAAGACATAAAATGTCCAGCAAATCCACTTTAAATCTGCTAAACAATTCCATCCTGAAGAGGATATATTACATATCAAATCTAAAACTAACATACTTCAGAAATTACTTCTGTATATTTGCCAAACTATCAAAATGAAAACACCATATTTGTCATCACCAAGGAATCCCTGGCGAATCCGAAGTCGTTTTTCGAACGTGAAGATCTACTACCCATTCGAATCATGCAGAATACCCATTAGACTGATCAGTATCGCCTATACTTTGAGTGCTCTGAGCGTCTGAACAAAACTCGAAAATGAAAAATCGAAAAACATAAAACCGAATAATTCGTTACTTATGATGGCTACATGGACGATTTTGGTATCCAAATGTAGGTTTTAGAGGTCGCTCCATTCAATAAAAGATATTCCAGGGCCCTAACTGGCATAGTTTAGATTTTGAACTGTCAAATGGCATTTTTCGAAAAATTGCCAATTTCAAACTTTCATATCTTTGGTTCCTTTCATCTCCGCCAAAAGTAATTTATATCATGTTGATCAGCATACCTCAATGTATCACTGTGCAAAATATGAGCGATTTGAAAAATCTCAAATTTTGGGTGAAAATGCCAAAGGGGTAAGACCTCCCAAAAACACCATATTCGTCATCACCACGGAATCCCTGGCAGATCCAAAGTCGTTTTTCGAAAGTGAAGATCTACTACCCATTCGAATCATGCAGAATACCCATTAGACTGATCAGTATCGCCTATACTTTGAGTGCTCTGAGCGTCTGAACAAAACTCGAAACTGAAAAATCGAAAAATATAAAACCGAATAATTCGTTACTTATGAGGGCTACATGGACGATTTTGGTATCAAAATGTAGGTTTTCGAGGTCGCTCCATTCGATGAAAGATATTCCAGAGCCCTAACTAGCATAGTTTAGATTTTGACCTGTCAAATGGCATTTTTCGAAAAATTGCAAATTTCAAACTCTCATATCTTCCGTTCCTATGATCTCCGCCAAAAATTATTAATATCATATGGATCAGCATACCTCAATGTATCACTGTGCAAAATATGAGCGATTTGGAAAATCTCAAATTTTGGTGAAAAATGCCAAAGGGGTAAGACCCCCCAAATACACCATATTCGTCATCACCACGGACTCCCTGGCGGATCCAAAGTCGTTTTTCGAAAGTGAAGATCTACTACCCATTCGAATCATGCAGAATACCCATTAGACTGATCAGTATCGCCTATACTTTGAGTGCTCTGAGCGTCTGAACAAAACTCGAAACTGAAAAATCGAAAAATATAAAACCGAATAATTCGTTACTTATGATGGCTACATGGACGATTTTGGTATCAAAATGTAGGTTTTCGAGGTCGCTCCATTCAATAAAAGATATTCCAGAGCCCTAACTGGCATTGTTTAGATTTTGACTTGTCAAATGGCATTTTTCGAAAAATTGCCAATTTCAAACTCTCATATCTTTCGTTCCTTTCATCTCCGCCAAAAGTAATTTATATTATGTTGATCAGCATACCTCAATGTATCACTGTACAAAATATGAGCGATTTGAAAAATCTCAAATTTTGGGTGAAAAATGCCAAAGGGGTAAGACTAGCGTCCAAAAGGAACTCGATCTGTGAGAATTTAATTTCTCAAGACATAAAATGTCCAGCAAATCCACTTTAAATCTGCTAAACAATTCCATCCTGAAGAGGATATATTACATATCAAATCTAAAACTAACATACTTCAGAAATTACTTCTGTATATTTGCCAAACTATCAAAATGAATATCGTATCCGGGATTCCACATCACGAAGCCGTACTCAAATCAGTCAAATCTTGACCTCACAGGAAAATTTAAAATGATAAAGTGTTTCCGTGCAACTCATCTGGAATTTACTAGTAAGAATCCGAAAGCTTCTAAACCCTTTGAGACAACAGAGAATGTGACCATCAATATCGTGCTTTCTGACGAATGCAGTAGATCACTTGGTTATGCTCAGTAGATAGTTCATCCTCCACCAATAGGAAAAGTCTAAATATATGACATCCATCTGAGCCTTAAGAAGACTTATCCAAAGTATCTGGGACAATTTGTGTTGATGTCGAATCAGTTACATTGAATCGACCTTTAACAAATCCTTGTTGACTGCCATCAATTTCATGACAATATCGTACAGAATCATTTCTTAAACTTAACTAAAGTTGACCAAAACAACAGTTTGCCTGGAATTCTTCTCCATATTTCTGTCACTTTATTTAATATCACGATGATGTAGGATCAACAACACTAATTTAGGAAAAACTGGGTATCACATTGGGAGCAGCAATAAACGTAGTCCTAATTGGAAGAAACGAATTTTTCAGTATAACCCTGACATTTTCAAATTTCATTTTTGGACTGAAATGTCAAGCCCTCCCACTTATGCTCAAGCGAATCGAATAGATAAACACTTTCCAAAATACGAACTCTTGCAAATCTGATAATATTAAAAAAAAATAATTTGTATAACGGAAAGCTTTAGCAAGTTCATGAATTTGTTCCTTTAATTTTTTACTGTGCTTTAGAAAGATCAAAATAAAATAGAAAGTTCGCGGAAAAATATCAAACGTAAACTTCGAATCAATTATGTTCCCAATATAGTAATTATTGAGGATAAATGAGAAAGAAAAAATTATCCAATAAAAAACAGTAAAACTGTATCGATAAATTGGAAGAATAATAATAAATCTTTCAAGCTGAATATTTCGGAAAACGAATAGACAGATTTCAAAAATTTCTGTTGTAGTTTTTATGTAAACGTGTGAAATATGGTGATGGTGGTTTCCAAATCAGAAGAAGTTCCTCCCGTGAACAGAATTTACCAGCAGGTGTAATTAAAAAAAATATTTTTTTCCAAGAAAATAATTCAGAATCTTCGTTGATCCGGATTATTACTCGAATAATGAACATTTGGTAATATCTATTATTTATCCATCGATTGAATAAAATGAGAATTTCTTGGAAGTTACCTCTATATACTTGATGATAAATAATTTACTGATTCCGGGAAGGATATGGCAGCTCGAGATATTGGAATAGATGGTGTAGATCTAAATTATTAAGGAAATTATGAACTTGAAAACTGTCGTATTATTGAGTGGTTGAAGGCTTTTCTATGTTTGATACAGGAACAGGTTGTTTATAATTTTCATAAGGTTCAGAAGTTATTTTCTAGAAAGAAACCTAGAATTTTAAGGTACGTTGTCCGAGCTCTTCATGTCTCCACCCTTTTCATTTCCTAAATGATACCTCAACGTTTTCGTAGTTGAAAAATTTCAACTACAAATATCGAGGCTGTTGCGGCCAGTCACAATAGTTGGCTCAGAACAACTATGCTGGTAAAGTAAGGCGTTTTGACCCTGAAATACTTTGTATGTGATATAATTATATTTTGAAGCAGGCCTATTTATTTTTCGAATAATGGTAATCAAAAATACCGCCAGTGATTAAAGCACAAATTCTACATAATTATGTAATGATGTGATCACTGTGCAATGTGCTTTATTATAATGAATAACAGTGTTCTACCTTTTATACAAGTAAAGAGCCAATAATTATTCAGTAAAAGCAATCTTGAAGGAATTTTAGCATCAAACCAAATTACACATTTTCCTGTAATTTCCATTAGGAAATTGAGAATTAATTTGAATAAATTGATAGTTTATTCAGTTCTTAAATATTTGATTGTCAATCAATTCTTAATAGAAAATTCTAGAATAATAGAAACTTTGAATAGAGTATGAAAAAAGACTGAGATGCGAATAAAAAACCGTACATTTTACAGCTCGCACATAACTTAAGGTTTCAAACAAAATATTCCTCAAAAATCATCCCAAACAACATGCACCTCACCTATGTGTTAAAAACGGAATATATACATAGTATGTTTCTACCAATTTCATATGTTTTTCCAGTTTATAGTGCGTTTATACATGCGTATCCCGCCGAAAAAAGTGTATACCCGACAAATGAAAGAGATAATTTTAATTTTGCATTTTTCCTGTCCAAGGATAGGGGATTTCTATTTGAGTATTCTGCAAGATTGGTTAATGTGAGATCTATGAATTAATTTACTGGGAACAACGGTAATCTATGCTGATACGGCTCCTATTTCGTCTCCGTGCAAGTATTTTTCTTTATTCATGATTTTTGCCAGCATCAGCATATGGCACATTCAATATCTTCAGTACATCATTCAAGTTATTCTTCCGTAGGAGTTTTTCAAGAAATTGAAACAAAACATTGCTGATATGAAAGGTTTTCACGTGAAAATTGAATCATAACAAAGAAATGGTTTGTATCGCTGGAGATAGAGAAATAATGGTGGAGAAATGTGAATCAAGCAAAGATGATTTGGAAGGAAATTGATAGGTTGCCATATATCGTGCTTCATTGAAAAATACAAGTTCATGAGAGAATATTAACTAAAAGATAATAGGAAACAATGGTTTTACTCTAAGAATTGGTAAAACAACGGGCCTAGTACTACTAAATAACGTACGAAGACAAATTTATGAAACATAATGAGATCACTGGAGAATTAATCATTCGAAATTTAGGCAACAATTAAAATGATGTTTCAAAA
Source organism: Adalia bipunctata (assembly GCA_910592335.1). Lineage (NCBI taxonomy): Eukaryota > Metazoa > Arthropoda > Insecta > Coleoptera > Coccinellidae > Adalia > Adalia bipunctata. Next base: position 5,274,470 of record OU342955.1, on the reverse strand, counting down.
CTTGAGAAGAATCACCATAAAGTCACACCAAAACAATATTCTCCACTTTGAAGAATTATATTGTGGGATTCAAGTTTCAAAGGCATAATGCATAATTAATGAAGAAAGTGGGTTGTTGTTACAGAAATACAAATATCACATAAAAGTTCATGTGGATAAATATTCGGAATCACTTCTGGATTATCGATATTTAACACATTAATAGCTTGTGTTGAAATGCTTTAATGCTTTTCCAAAATATTGGGCACACGTGTTTTGTCCTGTGATAGTAAAAATGCTATTCATAAATTGGCTTTTGAGTTCCGGAAAAACTCGTCTGGGCCTCACTGTAAAGAATTCGATTGGATGTGCAGTTTTCAGAATATTGGAAAAATTGTTGTACATTTAATATTCTGATCACTTTCTTTCCTTGAGACAAAAAAAATGTTTGAATGCAACTTATATCTTTGAAGTTCATTCAACCTCTTTTGATTGAGTTTCTGTTAAAACCAATTTTTTTTAGAACAGGCAAAAATGGAAAATATTGGTTATATGTTAATTTGAACCTTTATCGGTCTATTTTGCTTATCCTCATATGCATAGATAAAAAAATTAATTACACTGGACAACAAGGAAATATTTTTTTGATGTTAAAGCACTCATATCGAAATCGATAGGAAGTTTTGGTGATAGAGGTGTTTTATCGAAACCTTTTGAACGCATTATATATTGATGAAAACGTTTACAAAACGAGAAATGAAGAACTTCTGGTTGAGTAATTTGATACATATTGATATCGATAGAAAAGTTTTTTTGAATATGTAGCCTCTGATAAGTTTTAATGAATGCAAATAGGGCAACGAAGCTACTTACGAGAAATATATGTATCAACAATATGGCATATAGTTTCCTATGGAATATAGTTATTATTTGAAAATAATGAAATTTCAATAAAGCCGATTCTTAACCATGAAGAATAAATGTTTTCTATTTGTCACTACTCCTTTCTTAGGTTCCAATAATGGCTACAATGTTAATGTTCGAAGCATAGAGACAAAACTAAGATTATTACAATATCATTGGTTGGAACGAATCATTATAATGAATGAAGAAAACATTTTTTTTAAATGAATTAAGATGAAGTTTTTTGATAATCGGCTTTAGAGTTGAAAATTTATTGAAGTCTCAATAGACAAAATAATTTGTACGTGTTGCTTACGTTAAAATGCTTTGAGATGTGTACCTGATATTCGAAAACGTGTATGTAGAAAGGATCCGCAGGCATATAACTGGTAAGTTTGAGTAACTAGTTAGAAGGGTGAAATAAACTGAATTTGAATCTTATTGATTCACAATAAAATGAAAATAATCGAATAGAGAGAAAAATAATCATATGGTGATCTTTCGAACAACTTGACTCATTTAATTTTTACATTGTCTTTCATCCAATTCCAAATTTAATAGCTGTAATATCAGTTCGAATATGAACGATCTGATGAAGAATGTAACCACCCAGACAGGGCCCCCGTAAGGGCTACTGGTGTGCAAAAAAGAATTTTGGCGCCCCTTAAGGCATTTTGGATTTTTTTATTTATTAGGTGGGTAGGTAGCTAGATGCTTGAAATAAATCTAAAAACTGAACTTTAGAAGTCAAAAACTAGATATTTCTTTGTAGACTAAAATATAAAACAAACAAAACACAACAGAACAAACAAACAGAATAAAATCATAACGAAATAAATAACTCAAAATAAATTCTTGTTCACAACCACTTTGAAGTATGACTATAGTAGGGTACAGAGACTATAAAATAACCGAAAACTAAAAATCACATCTTTTTTAGGAACAAAAAACAGAAATGTTAGTTAATGCATGTATACATATACAGAGTGTAATTGCCAAATGGAATAAATTCGATAACGAATAAATGAGGGGGTGTTAGGAAAAACGCTCATACACGTCGATTTGTAATTCTAAATGCGCATATTTTTCAAGAAAATAAAATTATATAGGCTGTTCCATGCGACCGTGGCCAAAACCAACTTTCTTATATCAAATGCAACCCCCTGTATATTATTTATTTTTTGGATTCTTCAGAAAATCCAAGACATAATTCATGCACAATGTCCTATACCTATTTTCAGATTTTTCGGAAATATTAAGTGTTTTCAGATTTTTTACAAAAATTAACATTTTAAATGAAAATTACTTTATTTCACAAATTCGATAAATTACACTCGATACTTATTTCCCATTTACCTCTTGATATGAAGAAAGTAAGCAAAAACCATTACTGAGAAGAAATGTTGAGTAACGTTAGAAGACAATTCTACACCAGATTAACATGTTGCCAAGACGTTCGCGGAGAGCATTTTGAACATTTCCTACATTGACATTAATGTTTTTTTCGTTTTTTTTATTATTAAGAAATAATCAGTATTACTTATTAGGTTTTGAGTGTAATGTACCGAATTTGTGAAATAAAATAATTTTTATTTAAAACGTTGATTTTTACAATAAATCTGAAAACACTTAATACTACCGAAATAGTCAAAGATAGGTATAGGACATTGTGCATGAATTGTGTCTAGAATTCTCTGAAGAATCCAAAAAATAAATAATATACAGAGGGTTGCAATTGAAATAAGAAAGTTGGTATTGGCCACGGTCACATGGAACACCTTATATAATATTATCTTCTTGAAAAATATGCGCATTTGAAATTACAAATCGACGTGTCCGAGCGTTTTTCCCAACACGCCCTCATTTATTCGTTATCGAATTCATTCCATTTGGATGTTACACTCTGTATATCATATAAAAGTATCACTTTCTACTTATACTTAGGTAATAAAAAAAATATGCAGGTACTTCTTTAAAAAATACCTAGTTTACTTCCTCATAAAATCTAAAATGAAAGCTAGGTACAGTAGAAAAATAAAAAATAGCTATTATAGTAGCGATATTTTCCTAGACTTGGCTGTTGCAAATTCATCAATTACATCGCTTAAATTGATACCATCAAGAATTTCTTGTTCAATTGCTAATATTGCTAGTCCAAACAATCTTTCTTAAAGCATTGTCGATCTTAAATAATTTTCAACTTTGAGAAAGATCGCTCGCCAGTCGCTACAGATACAGAAGAATTCTAAGTGGAATGCTTAGGTTTGGAAGGGTCGAGATCAAATTGTTTTCAAATATATATTGTAAAATACTTAATGGGTCAGTATCATCAGGTAATGATACTGACCCAAGATGAATTTTTATTTTAGCATTAATTTTTGTTTATTTTTTTTGCAAATATTTTTGACCCAGGATTTTGGCGCCCCTAAAAGGATGGCGCCCGTGTGCCTTGCACACTTTGCACACATGGTAGCGGGGGCCCTGCACCCAGAGAGAAATTGTAACGATTCTTCAGAGATGAAGAAATTTCAATCATCCGAGAGAAATTGAGTCACCTTCACTTTCTGTCTTATATTCCGAATAATTCAATTACCTATGATCAATGATCCATGTAATTTTATCAACAGACTAAAGCAGTGGCCTGCAGTTTTCTTTGCACGGAAATTCATTCAAACAATCATCAATTATTACTCCACTCTTATGATACTTCTTTGTTATTATAATAAAAGGAATATTATTTCGATTGAATGAAAACTTTCGAAGATTTTTATGAATAAGTTAAATTTGGAAATTTAGATAACCAGTTTTTCTCTTGTGACTGTAATACAATTAATATTTTTTCCATTATACTATTAATTTTACAGAATTGTTTTTATTATTCCAAACACCTCACACTTCATATAGCTATTCAATAAATTCAATTTATAAGTCTGCTTCAGGCACGGACTGATAGGTAAGTTTAAAAACATATTTAAGCAAATAATAATCTTAAAGATAATATTGTTATTTTTTAAGAGAGGAAAAACCTTAGGTAAGTGGGTAAAATTTTACTTCATCTGGACAATAAATATGAAATCCAGTTCAATTCATTTAGACATCGACCGTTTTATTTGAGATGAAATGACGGTATTTTATTGCACGGACAGCGTTTTAGTTCTCTGGATTTCTCTTGAGTTTTTTAACTCAAAAATAGTCAATTATTATATTAAGTTAGCGCTTTTCTCGAATTATATTGTAATTATTGTTATTCGAGAAGAATGCAAATTTCTTCATATATTTTTTATAATATTTTTGGGATGACCAGTACCGAAAATTCCCATTTACAGTCTGTCAAGAACTTTAACATCGTATAGAAGCAACATTGAGATAACAAGAAAATTATGCTTTTGTTTTGATTTGAACAAAATACCAGATGATAATTGAAACATTAATACAGAGCTTGTGCCTATTCGAAATGCTTTATGAACGTTGGGATCGAGAAATGTGTTAATTAACCGAAAAATATCTAGAAAGTTTGACTGGAAAATGAAACTCAGTACGTCTTCTTGAACTGAATCAACAGAGATATTTGTTTTCTGAATTAACAGACATAATGTTCACGCATTGCGATCAATGAGGCCAAATAAATTTTGTTACTCAATTTCCCCTATTTTATTGCGATAGGGATTATGGAAAATGAAATACTAGGCTACTTCACTATTCGTACAAGTCAGAAAAAAATCATCGAATAATTCAGAAACTGAATAACATTATCTATTGGATTTGAGGTCTAGTCTAAGAAGAGATTGGTTGATGGTATGCCTATAAAAGTAACCTTGATCTCAGGTTATTTCTTCCTCCATCAAATGATGGATTTAATGTGAGATATTGAACCATAACTCATCATCAATTTAGGAATTCGGGACACGTTTATGGAATTTTTTGCGTGTGGTCAGACGAGTTCGATGAGAAAATTTTCATGACTTGGTCTCAATTGACTCATAATTTTGTGGAGGAAATCGGAATGGCAAGGTGGACTAGTTTTTTGTGGGAAAATAAAATTTTATTCGATGCAAATAAAATTGAAAAGTCTGAATCATCTTCAAATTTATTCAATTTGTGCTTGAGTTCGATTGTTAATTTTCTGCTGAGTAGATACAAATTCTTTATTAAAAAAAAACTCAACTTGGTGAATGATGTAATTTGAATAGAATCAAGGGTACCATCCACCCCATTGGTTTATTATAATGGTGAATATTATGTGCTTCAAATTCAAAATTTCTCAAGATTGTTCTCGCCTATTTAACTTATATGGTGAACGTTAGTCGTGTGAGTAGTAACATCATCATTCAGGAATTGAATAAAATTATCATATTGTTATTATTCCGCTCTCATTTTGTACCAGTTACATGATCCACTTGATTTACATCAAACATTTTCATTCTATTATTATTATATTTATTGCATTGTCCGTCAAATTTACTACTCGTTTAATCCAATGAGTTCTTGTTTCGACACTGACACTAAGTTAAAACTCACCTTGTCCTGAAACTGAGAACACGCGAACAATAAAAAGAATGAGGATGGTATAAAAAGAGAACATTCAACTTGTATGAGACGAAATTGCTGATAGCGTATATGCTATTTTCTCTTGAATCGATAGTAAATGGGTAGACAACTTCCGATAATTATAAATAATTTTTTTTAGATTATTTCCATTCATAATTTATTGGAGACATTTCAGAAATTTGGTCTGATCGAACCAAATAAAGTGATGTCGGATAGGATCAACCCTTTTCATGCAATATTCATCAGAAGATTCCATACCTATATGAAAATTAACGTAATCATTTTTATCAGAGAACATCTTCAGAAACTCGATGAGCTTTTCTTGTAGGATCAAGGTATTATTAATGAAAAGCGTTTCAATATATAGGTGAAACATGCGATTCAGGATAAAGGTTGAGTTTCATTATTAGTAACTCACATTATCTTGTAATGAGTATGTGAGAAACGCTCATTGATTTCTCCAAGAAGAATGACAAAAAACGACAGTGAGCGCTATTATACAATTAATCACTTGCTACTGTATTATTACAAATAAATTGGCTATGGACAATGGGTTAGTTAAATGCTTCACGAACAACATCTTGAGAATAAAAATTCTACATGAATTCCGAAACGCACAAAATAATTGTTTTCATCTAAAGAAGCCGCGAATTGTAAGAGGATTTCAATGACTTTTTAACTAACTATATGCCATCGTTAATTATTAATGCCTCAATTGAGCCACCAAATAGAGAAATAAATCAGAAAATCATGAAAAATTCCTTCTCTGTCATCGATATTACTGAAGCAGAGCTGATGTCAGCCTTACGAAAATTAAATAACAGAAATTCTTCGTTATGAACAAATTCAATCATCTTGAATTGTACTTTGAAGGAAGGAATATTTCCAGATGCTCTAAAGGCAGTAGATACTTGTAAGACCCATATACTAGTAAAGAAAGGAAGAGAAATTGGAAAATGTTTCTTCCATTTCTTCAATTACTTGCTATTTTCATTTTGTTTTATATTCCTATTTAAAACTTTCCTCAGTTCTTGTGGAATAATTTCAAAATTCCAAAAATTCGGGTATCTATTGGTGCAATTTAAAACCTTTTTCAATTAATTCAACAAAAAAGTCGAAAAGTTCTACTCGTGGGTGGAATATGTCAAGCATTTCTAATAGTGATTCATGAGAGTTGTCTAATGTAATTGAATTTTTTGATGATGACAAAATATCTATTTTATGTCTTGTCGTATCAGTTAACAGAACAATCATGATGTGCCATGAACAAAGTTAATTACTTGATAAAGAAATCATAAAGATTAAATGCATCCAATTAAAAATATTCTTTACTCAATGATAAAGACACCTGGGGCGCTCATGAGTGAAATTACCATTTATATTTTTCGTGCATGGAAAATACACACATCGACGAAAGTCTTAGCCCTTCAGTTTTCTCAAGAAATAAACAATCTATGTTCTGTAAATGAGATGAATATTTTCCTCTATTTCACCTGCTATATATTTAATAGAAAAACTTTGTTGGATAATCCTTGCTTCGTGCAGGATGAGACAAAATAGGAAAAATGAGAAAAATCTGAATTTATCGATTATTTAATTTTGCTTTAGACCCGGAGATAGGTATACAGGGTGTATTTTGAGGTGACGCTTTTCCTTTGACAGATGGTAGAATAACTCATCAAAATAAGTCATTTCATCAGAAATTCTTTATATTGTGCAGTGTGCAGGGCCGGACTGGTATGGTGGGGGCCCACCGGCAAAAAATTTTAAGGGGCTTGTGCACCATACTCGAGTTCGAACATTGGACACTAGGAATTTGTTTTCGCCAATTTCAGAATGATCCCCAACCCCAAATTCAACATTAAATTCTGGAAAAATCCCGGCCAATCCCGGAAGGTTGGCAACCCTAACGTTTGTCAAAAGTACAAAAATAAAACACATTCGAATTATATAATTTAATACAAGCACTCTAAAAAAAACAAGACAAAAACATAGTCACTCTCTAAAAATCAGTCGGGACACATTCTTTGGCTAAAGCATGTTTTTAAAAACATTTTTCATGCTTAAAATTTTTATTTATCACTGTATCGTTGTCGATCTTATCAGTAATATCACTTTCCACATTCATTAACATCTAGTGCTCCAAGGGTTTCCTGAGCAATGATGGAACGAATTCTGGATTTTATTAATTTTAATTCAGAAAATACCATTTCACATTTTACCTGCGTACCTACATGATAACGTTAATATATACTTACCTATAAACAACATAAATATTGAAATATGCCGACGAATTCATGTTATTTTTTTTTTCGATACTAAATAACAGCAGCTTAGTTACCCTAGACGTCGAGAATTAACAGATAGGTATACATATTTTGGCAATTCATATTTGGGTCTATTATCATTTTTGAAAATATTGCAGAAAATGAGCTCAATTCTGAGATCAGGTCTTGTTTATCAACATTTAAAAATTCAGAAATCCTGGTGAAAGTCTCCGTAAATGTTAATAAATCTTCCCGATTTCGAGGAAAATATTTTGGGTCGAACAATCGAAAGTTTTTATAATGTGTTTCATTATTAGCAAACCTATCTGAGATACTTCGAGAAATTTGATTTATAATAGTTTTATAAGTTTCCACTTCAAACCTTTTACAAGCATTATTTATCAAAAATAGGGTCCTCCATCAATTCCCCTGACATTTTATTGTTTTTTATTGCCTTTTTGAACTGAAATTTTTCTCAATATATCAATGTCATGTCCTTCTTCTTCCAATTTTTTGTTAATAAAATATATGAATTTGTCTGTTTGGCTTTTTATTTGGCCAAAGTTTTCAAATGAACCTTCAATACCACTCTTGGCATGCATAACCATATTGTATGATTGAACTAGATCAATTCTATAGGTTTGAAGGTATTTGGATGCTGTTGATGTAAGATATGAAAAACACTGGCTCATTGTAAAGGACAATAAAACAGCATCTTACTTGCAAAAGTAATTCTGAAAAGCTGAAGCTTCTGATATAGTCTTGGAATCAAATTTACCAGAAGTTTGAATTTTTTCCAGAACAGTCAACAAAGTTGAATATAGTTCGTCCTTATAAAATTCACCTCGTTCAATTCCGAGCAATTTTTGCACAGCCAGACCCTTACTCCATCCTCCATCATCGGGTGTCATATATTTTTGTTAACCTTTTATTATCTACATTTAGAATTCTCATCCCACACCGCCATTCTTTTGTTAGATTCCGACAAAAAAACACTAACACGATTGACTATCCCAAAACTCCCAAAGTAGGTTTTAATTACAGAATTTACCTGAACAGCATCTGTGACTACCAAGTTCAAAATGTGAGCATTATATGTTTCAGTAATAAGTAGCACCGTTTTAGACAAGGGCCCCCACAACCCACATATAAGGGGGCCCACCGGGGAATTCCCCGGTACTCCGCCTGCCCAGTCCGGCCCTGGCAGTGTGCTCATATCAAGGACAATAGAAAAATTGAGGACTATATGGTGAATTAAATCTCCCATCATGGATGAATTCTAGTTGGATCACACATTCATTCAATTTCAAAAGCGTATCCAAATTAAATGGGCACGATTTTTCTAGTATACCAGTATATCGATTTATTTGGACGTAAAGGTCCTACAGATGTGAAAAAAAATGTTTATCAAAAGATAATATTACCACCTTTTATTAAAGTAGAACAATATGAAAACATTTGACTCAAAATTACATAAAAAAAATTCACTAAAAACTAGCACATTGAAGTGTAATTTTTTTTCAATGAACTACTACGCAAGTTGAAATATTCCAGCTCTTTGTCACCGATCTTCACTCTTTCAGCGTTTTGTGGAGTACACATAATCTTAGTTTTAGCAAAGTTAATTCTCAGGTCAAGAGCTCTATATGCCCAGTTGAACGTCCCCAAAGCTTCCTGGAGCCTATTGACGAAGTCTGAAGTAAGGCAGCAGTCATCGGCATACTGAGGGTCGGTAAGGAACTTCGTTCTTGTTCTCGCTTTCAGCCATTTCATGTTGAATAGCCCACCCTATCTTACTTCCAACCCCCTCGCGAGTAATTTACCGTCTACAGTCATGGACAGGGCCGCCATAAAGGTGTTAAACAGAACAGGTACCCAGAAGCACCCCTGTCGAACGTCGGAATTGGTCTGGACGGCGTCAGTGGTTTCACGATTGTAGGGAACACTGGCCATGTTATTCTGGTGGAGGTTTCTGCAGAGAATCAGAAATTTTCCGGGCACGCCAAACCGCTCCATGATAGTCCATAATGCCTGTCTTGAATTCATCAAATGAGTCTGACATGAACTGAATGGAATTCCTGATTTGCAGCATTTCCTGCTGTAGTGTCGTCTTAAATGGTGTAAGAATATCGTTCAATGTCTGCTCTATGAAAGTTTCAATACTCCTTTCATTCATTTCCTGGTCGTTTTCTCTATTTTTGTCGTATATAAACCTCACTACCTGAACATGGTCTGCAGCAATCGACCTCATTTTGCTTGTGAGGCACAGCTGGGATGAAAGCTAGATCTGCAGTTTTCACAATTTATTTAAAATTTTACTTTCTTTTTGCAATGTCTTTATAGAATTTCCTGACTTTTTTGGAGCTCTCCTGCTCCTGAAATCATACCGTCTTCAGCCATAACCTAAAAATATGTATATTGCTCTTTTTTTGTCCAAATTCGGTCACACGCTATGTCTTAGCAATGGGAAAAATCAGATCCATCCATGGCCCCATCATGGGTGTTTTCATGGGGTTTTTTTGGGCGAGAGAACATTTTTGAATAACCGAACTGAAAAATACACTTCGAACTTTCCCCGGCCATCTGTCGTGCAATTCCCGAAGTTTCTGTTGCGCGGCTATGAATTCTACCTCTGTGATAGTTACGTTCGGAATCGATCCACCAGGGGGCTCTACCTACATGATATAGACAACCCTTCACTTGAAAGAGCATTCCCAAATTTAATAAAAGGGCACGATTTCACGTGACTAAGGATTAGATGATGGATTAAAACAATTGGACTTGGACTTCTTCCTTAGAAGACCAATGTCCACGAATCATGGAGTGTGCCTGAGAACTCAGGTCCTTTTGATTGTCAATGAGAACATTGTTCTCAAAATCATTAGGACCGTAAAAAAAAAAATTACCCATGCTGACCATACACGTTGCTATTCGCAGCCATGCTTGCGCAGGATACCTCTCCGGTCTCCAGTAGACCGTAACGTGTATGACTCGACTAGGTAATTGACATATAATGTGAACAACAACAATAAATATAAAAATAATCGCTTACATTCGAAATTATCCGCAATATGCAATATTGCGGATATATTTTGATACTGGCGCGCGGGCAGGCCGGACCATACAAAATTAATTAAATACCTGTAGGCTGGTGAAAAATTCTTGCGGCCTCTGACCGCGACCCCTTTCGGGAGAAATGAAAAGTAGGACACCATCTCAGATTTTCGACCAATCGACAACGACCTGATTGAGATCGTGTCCTACTTCCGTAATAATCCGCAAAATTTTTTGGTTGTGGCGCTGTGCGGCAATAGAAAATAGCTCGACCCCTTTCAAAAGTGATCCCTCACATAGAATCAAGCAAGCATGATCGGGTCCTATTCGATTTCTCGTGGCTTTTTTGGGGAAATGAAAAGTAGGTCTTAAAACGACAAGAAGCTTTTAAAGAATTAGTGCCGGTCGGGGGTCGATATATTTTCGCCAATTTATTTCACACGAATTTTTGATCTCGTATTTTGTCTGGCAACAACGAATTAAATAAATTCTATCTAGTTGGACACCTGATAGATCCGAATGGAATAATGATCTGGTGTTGGCGGCACTAATTCGATTAAGCTTGTCGTTTTTTTTTTTGAGACGGGGTGTCCTACTCTTCATTTCTCCAAATGGCTCGGTCGAGCTTTTCCCAAAAAAGCCACGAGAAATAGGACGATCATGCAGACTTTCTTGTCATCGATCGATTTGAAAGGGGTCGAGCTATTTTCTATTGCCGCACAGCGCCACAACCAAAAAATATTTGCGGATTATTACGGAAGTAGGACACGATCTCAATCAGGTCGTTGTCGATTGGTCGAAAATCTGAGATGGTGTCCTACTTTTCATTTCTCCCGAAAGGGGTCGCGGTCAGAGGCCGCAAGAATTTTTTCACCAGCCTAGATTAAATTAATTTTAATAATGCCTGCCCGAGCGCCAATATCAAAATATAATTTGCGCATATTGCGGATAATTTCGAACTACGGATTATTTATATTTATTGTTGTTTATAAAGAGTGCACTACGTTGGTCTGACGAGTTCACATTATATGTCAATTACCTAGTCGAGTCATACACGTGACGGTCTACTGGAGACCGGAGAGGTATCCTGCGCAAGCATGGCTGCGAATAGCAACGTGTATGGTCAGCATGGGTAATTTTTTTTTTTACGGTCCTAATGATTTTGAGAACAATGTTCTCATTGACAATCAAAAGGACCTGAGTTCTCAGGCACACTCCATGATTCGTGGACATTGGTCTTCTAAGGAAGAAGTCCAAGTCCAATTGTGTTAATCCATCATCTATTCATTAGCTACATGAAATCGTGCCCTTTTATTCAATTTGGGAATGCTCTTTGAAGTGAAGGGTTGTCTATATCATGTAGGTAGAGCCATCTGGTGGATCGATTCCGAACGTAACTATCACAGAGGTAGAATTCATAGCCGCGCAACAGAAACTTCGGGAATTGCACGACAGATGGCCGGGGAAAGTTCGAAGTGTATTTTTCAGTTCGGTTATTCAAAAATGTTCTCTCGCCCAAAAAAACCCCATGAAAACACCCATGATGGGGCCATGGATGGATCTGATTTTTCCCATTGCTAAGACATAGCGTGTGACCGAATTTGGACAAAAAAAGAGCAATATACATATTTTTAGGTTATGGCTGAAGACGGTATGATTTCAGGAGCAGGAGAGCTCCAAAAAAGTCAGGAAATTCTATAAAGACATTGCAAAAAGAAAGTAAAATTTTAAATAAATTGTGAAAACTGCAGATCTAGCTTTCATCCCAGCTGTGCCTCACAAGCAAAATGAGGTCGATTGCTGCAGACCATGTTCAGGTAGTGAGGTTTATATACGACAAAAATAGAGAAAACGACCAGGAAATGAATGAAAGGAGTATTGAAACTTTCATAGAGCAGACATTGAACGATATTCTTACACCATTTAAGACGACACTACAGCAGGAAATGCTGCAAATCAGGAATTCCATTCAGTTCATGTCAGACTCATTTGATGAATTCAAGACAGGCATTATGGACTATCATGGAGCGGTTTGGCGTGCCCGGAAAATTTCTGATTCTCTGCAGAAACCTCCACCAGAATAACATGGCCAGTGTTCCCTACAATCGTGAAACCACTGACGCCGTCCAGACCAATTCCGACGTTCGACAGGGGTGCTTCTGGGTACCTGTTCTGTTTAACACCTTTATGGCGGCCCTGTCCATGACTGTAGACGGTAAATTACTCGCGAGGGGGTTGGAAGTAAGATAGGGTGGGCTATTCAACATGAAATGGCTGAAAGCGAGAACAAGAACGAAGTTCCTTACCGACCCTCAGTATGCCGATGACTGCTGCCTTACTTCAGACTTCGTCAATAGGCTCCAGGAAGCTTTGGGGACGTTCAACTGGGCATATAGAGCTCTTGGCCTGAGAATTAACTTTGCTAAAACTAAGATTATGTGTACTCCACAAAACGCTGAAAGAGTGAAGATCGGTGACAAAGAGCTGGAATATTTCAACTTGCGTAGTAGTTCATTGAAAAAAAATTACACTTCAATGTGCTAGTTTTTAGTGAATTTTTTTTATGTAATTTTGAGTTAAATGTTTTCATATTGTTCTACTTTAATAAAAGGTGGTAATATTATCTTTTGATAAACATTTTTTTTCACATCTGTAGGACCTTTACGTCCAAATAAATCGATATCATTTGAAAGGGTCGACTAAAATAAAAAAAATAATGTAAAATGGAGGCTATTCTAAAATATATTTGGATCGATCTAACAATCCATGATATTAGTGACCGTGGAAACCGTTACTGACTTACGTCAAAATTAGAATTTAATAGATTTCAAATATTTGTAAATTAATTAAATTTAAACTCTAAATAGCAGCTAATTGGTGGGAAGATTGAACTTTTATTGTCGTTTCTCTCTTTACAGGTAAATATTCAATTTTATTGTAGTTAAAATTGAGTTTGAAATAAAAAACTCTATTTACAGAGTAACACTTGGAGTTTTCTGAACTGAACAGACTTTTTTATTTTTTTGTTTCATTATTATACAAACAGTTTTATCTTAATTCAAAGTCAGTCAATTATAACACAGCCAATCCGAGTAACTTTTTAAATCTTTATCACAGATTCCAAATCCCTCAGGTTATCCCCAGACAGAACCAATGCCGTGTCATCGACAAACTGGAAATATCTTGATCTCAGGTTTGCAAATTTCAAACTGTGGACATACAGGGTGGCCAAGAGATTGACGTCAAAAAGAAAAAACAGGTCCCCCGTGTCATGGGCTATTCGAATCACCCCCATATATGTTATGCGATTTTTCACGGTTTTCGAGTTATGCATTTTTTTATGAACTTTGAGAATTTTCGACTTGAACATCTTAAAAAAGATATTAAAAAAAAGTACAAGAATTCTCTGTGAAATTCTTTTGTAACTTTATCTCCATGAATTGTACTTTCATACATAAAATAACCAGGTTCGTAACTTTGATAAAAATTATGGAAATGTTGGTCTCAAGTGAAAAAGTTACGTGAATTGGATTATGATTCGAATTTTCGAATCAAAATTAAAAATGTAAAAAGGCTAATTCACGGTTTTTTAGTATACTTAAAAACTGCGTTCAACAGTCAGCAGGATACGTCTCCGGTAGACCGTAACGTGTATGACTTGACTAGGTAATTGACATATAAGGTGGACTCGTCAGACAAACGTAGTGCACTTTTATATAAACAACAATAAATGTAAATAATCCGTAGCTTGTAGATTCGAAATTATCCGCAATATGCCATATTATATTTTGATACTGGCGCTCGGACAGGCCGGACCATCCAAAATTAATTAAATACACACCTGTAGGCTGGTGAAAAAATTCTTGCGGCCTCTGACCGCGACCCCTTTCGGGAGAAATGAAAAGTAGGACACCATCACAGATTTTCGACCAATCGACAACGACCTGATTGAGATCGTGTCCTACTTCCGTAATAATCCGCAATATTTTTCGGTTGTGGCGCTCTGCGGCAATGGAAAATAGCTCAACCCCTTTCAAAGTGATGATCCATCCATATATTTTCGATCGATGACAAGAAAGTCTGCACTGATGGATCGTAATATTTCTCGGTTATGGCTCTTTTGCGGCTATGGAGAAAAAGCTTCACCAATTGAAAATTTGAGTAGAAGCTCTCACGAGTCGTTTGAGCCATCCCACGTCCAAATTGGGGAAAACAGTGTTTCGACAAAAATCCCAGCCTTTGGTCGAAATTGCCGAAAAAAAATAAATTCGTTGAAACTCAGCAAATCAGGTGTCTACAGATAGAGGAGCTTTAGAGCTACCAACAAATAATCACAAAATGCTCCTATGTCCATTTTTCGATGAATTAGAGAGAAAATTCCACGAAGGCATTTTTCGATCGTAGTTCCAAAACCTTTCAATTTAGGACCTATTTTCATAACTTTTCTTGAAGAAAATGTTCTCACGAATCGTTTAAGCCATCTCACGTCCAAATTGGAGAAAGAAGGCATTTCGTAAAAAATTCCATAGTATACTATATATATATATATATATAGCCTTTGGTTGAAAATGCCGAAAAAAAAATAAATTCGTTGAAACTCAACAAATGAGGTGTCTAGAGATAGAGGAGCTTTAGAGCGGTAACAAATGGTATGAAAACTCTCGTATGTTCGTTTTTCGATGAATTAAAATATACCAGGGGCCGCGGCCCCCCCTGGAAACTGAGGCTAGATACGCCTATGTTTCAGTCGGCAGATATTTCTAATGCCAACCGCATATAAGTTTGCAGAAAAATTAATTGAGTCCTGGAGTCTTAATTTTTATAAATGACACAGAAGGAACTATTTCATACTACATATTTGTAAGCAGCCATATTAATTTCGGGGCAGTGATACCTATGTATCACATCATGCTTCAGCGTACCTACGGATAATGATCTGCCTGCATTACTTACGGCGACAAATGTGTCTGGGGTATGTTATGGCTCCTTCAATTTGTCTGGCTGCTTACAAATAGTATTTTAATAGTTATCCATCAAGTATTATATTTAAAAATCAATCAAACTTATAGCATCGGGCAGAAATATCTGCCGACGACCGACGACAGCTGTCTGGCAATATAGATTATCAATTATTTTTGACGATATTATATTCATATTATGATTTTTATGTACTCATCAAAGTATATAAAGTATATTCAAGAAAAGTGAACTATGGATATGGATACCTTGAGCACATGATAGACTGATAGAGTACATCCAAAGTTACTTGAAGGATTCATAATTATTAGAATATATGAATTATGCCCCTGTTTCGAGAAAATTAAACTAGAATATTTTATAGTTTCTAGGTGAATCTGAAAATTCCTCAGTCCGAACCTGATCCCTCGTCTGCTCATCCGTAGATATTAACATCTCTTGTTTTCTGTCTGCTTATCTAAGAAATTTGCAAAAAAATCGAGTGCGTAGAATAGATTTTGCCATATGACGCTTTTTTATACATTTTTTAAATTGAACATTTCATATAAAAAATTTTCGGTAGAATGAGTAAGTTGAATAATATTCATTCTTAAATTGAATTGATTTTTTTTTCTGTTGAGCACTCAGAAGAACGAAGTCCAGACCAGAGTCATGCTTAATCCATGCTGCAAAATTTAATGATCACTTACCCATTCGATTAATTATTATGAGACCGAGAAATAAGAGCACAGTCATTTTCTCGATGGTGTATGTATGTGAAATAGACTCTTAGAAATGAATTAAACATCCCTTGCACTATTTAACTGAATCTTACCTAACGGAATCTAACAAAAAGAAAACACGTATTGTGCCAGACCAAATTAAAACAATTAATCGAGCAAATTGAGTTACGTCTAACTATAATTTCGGTTAGTGTTAAGAATTACATCATCGAAACCACAACATCGTATCATTCACCAATTTTCCATCCAAATTGAGCTGCAGAATCATCTTTATCAGCACGAGCTTCCAAGCATGTCGTATTAGAAAAGATTTGAAAGGAATGATATCGATGTAAAATGTCTGGCAATGATTTTTTTTCATGTATTTCAGAGAATTTGATAATTTCAGATATTGTTTCTTGATTTTTAGAATGTCTAAGAATTTGTTATTATAATAAAAAAATATTATTGAGAACTTCATATGAACTTCCTTTTTGTGAATATCCCTATATTTTTTGTATTTTTTGTTATGGAGATATTATCCGAAGAAGAAATTGATTATGGTTTTGTTGAATTTCGTCCAATTTACTTGTTGCAAATTTAGATAAAATGAATCGAAGAACCGTGGAGGCGATTGGTATAAAATATATAATACTTGCGATCTCTCCCCATGCAAGTTTCACATCTTTCACACAAGAAACACAAAATCTGATGACTTTTTACTGGGTCTACATGATGGGCACTGATTGATTTTAGGGAATCCAACCCTATTTTATACCTCAACGGTGCTGAAGATGAAATCTCTCCTGCCGGTATGATAAATATGAACCTACACGTGAGGCGATCACCTGAAGAATCTTTTTATAGCACTTTCCTAGTTCACTTATACATTGGACAGAAAACACTGGCTAAGATATCTCAGATATTATATTTTTCGCAAAAGAGTTGTTATAAAGTTCGATATATTGAAAAAAAAACTGAATATGGACAGGAAATTATCCTGTCTATTCAGTTTGAAGAATTGTAGATTTTCGAGGTGTCAATTTTTTTAAACGCATTAATAGCAAACTGCACTTTCCCATGAAGTCAGAATTCAAAAGGAAGTGTAGTTGGATTAATGCATTTCATATTAGTAAACATGTTATTTTTGAATTGATGAGAAAGATTTTGAGAGGAAGAAAAAAAATGTTGGGGTAGTTTCTCTGCATTTTTTTCTAAACCCCGCTTATTCCTAGTTACAACCTTGTGAAGTTCAGGAATTAGGTTCTCACAAAGGGATGGAAAATCAACCCCTACTATATTTTCTTCAGAGCTTTTGTATCCTTTAACATTTAACATACTGGAAAGAAAATTTGTGAAGACGTATTCAATATGAAACTTTTTTATATTTTGACCTTTTCTCCAAAAAAAGTTAGTTTCCTTACAAAAAAATAAAATAACATGTACTAAGGTTATTTTTTTGGGGAATATCATTTTGATTGAATGAAAATCGTCGATGGTTTGGATAAATGATTATTATTTCGAGAAATAAGCTTTCTCTGTGTATTGTAATTTATACGATGAAGATTTAATAAATTTTTTTCAATAATTTTATAAGCTCTTCTCATTGATTACACTACACCCCAAAAGGCATTCAGTTGAATTCGTAAAACATAACGTCAGCTTTAGCCACGAACTCCTGGCATTCTTTCGGCTGGAGAAAGGACTTTATTCATGAGGAAAATAACACTACTTTTTAGGAGAAAGAAAATCTAAGGTAAGTTGATAAAATTCCACTCAGTTGTGAACTTGGGTGACAGCAGGCAGATAGGTTTCCAGCTTTCTTTCAAGATATTTCAAGTTTTGTCTAGTATTAGATTATTAGACTGGGTATATTCGAGGAATTTTTCCGGACTTTTGAATCACCATCGTTGATCATACACATGAAACAATGCACCTCCATGTTTTAGTCGCAGATAACCAACAATACACACATTTGTATCTTGTGGAGCAAGACTGGCGGACTTTTACCCCATAAAGAAATAATGAAATTTTTTCTGGAATACTGTTTTACTCAAGAACTTTTTTTGTTGGACCACTGTTAGGTTGAAAAATTGTGGAAAGAAACATTGGTGTTATACTCAACTTCATGGTTATAGTTTTGTCGTATCTGATATCGATTTCAGGAAAAAAAATGAACGATTCTCTCGTAATCCTCAAAAAATCCAGTTGGTATGAAAAGAAATCTAAACTATTCGATTCTGGGGATCTGGCAGGACATGATTGATGAGATGCTCACCCCGTCCAATCCACCTGTTGTCATAATTTTCTTTGAAATGCATAGTAGGTACACCTTGTATCTCGAAAACAAAACGTTTGCAGATTTATTCTTGAAATCAGGCAAGGAATCTTTCCACTTCGTTTGCAACTCCAATTCAGTAACACCCTGAATAGATTATCCTCAAAAATTGCTTTGTTCAACAAAATCTAATATTTATTCTTCTTCTCGAATAGAATAGATTCAGCTTGGTAGTATTTTGTCGAATTTTTTGGAATTACATACTTTACTAAAAATGAAGTCAGTAAGAGTAGAAATTGTTGTTTAAGAATAAGAAAAGAAATTGCACATCAATTCACACTGAAATCTCCAATTCTACCATGTTTTGAAAGACTCAAAAATACATTGTATTCTGCTCTATAATAAGTTTTCTCTGCTAAACTTTTAATGATTGCAAAGACAAGTGCAATTTATGACCATATTGACAGTTTTTTTTTCATGTTCTATTCGTAGATTACATCGAAAGATATCAGTACAAAATGAGTCATCCACCATTGTCTACAAATTACACAAATTGAGAGTATTCGATGGAAGTAGTATGTTCACAATTGATACACGAATTTGTTTGAAATGTTGCCAACCTCTTGGAGTTAAATAAGCGCTTTTCTCCGAAATTTGATTCGATGTTTTCACTGAATACGAATTGAAGATAAGGAACGTATAGAGCGTGTTCTGAAAATCTGCGCCACTAATAATAATTGGAGCATTAAAATTGTTCTTTCATTCAAGGGTGTTGGTTATTTTAGGGACAATTTAATATCTTTGTGTTTAAATAAAGTCAGTGAAGGCTGCGAAAATTTATGTGGGTACAAGAAGACGAAAGAAGGTAGATGATTGGCAACATGAGATCCAGAGGAAATTTAGATATAGCTGCCATAAATTGAATATCCAACTTATCAATTCATTGTAATGAAAAATCAACAATTTTTTCGTCGAATTGATGTCAAACTGACCAGTTTACCAACAAGTATCATGCGTGTGAACTGTACGATATCTATTTGCTCAAGTCGTTCCGATGGTGGACAGATATCTACCTATACTAGACACCTCTCAACAAGTTGGTCACATAAAAATTAAAAATAAACAACCTTTTATATTTGTTTACTATTTGAATCCTGAGTTGACGAGGGGTTCTGGTGTTTTTAATAGACATATTTCACATATTTGTCTATTCGAGCATTACAGGATTTGTTCTGCACTTCAGAGTTAATAACAACTGAAAGACCATCTGTGAGGTCTCGAGGAAGTGTTAGGACTTCGAATGGATGATTGGAAATAACCGATTAGAGCCTTATGCTTTTTCAGAAATCTATAGAAATAAGTTGCAGGAAGATCTGAAATTTTTCATATTAGGAGTATCAATGAGGTTTTTACGAAAATTGAAGCTTAATAGTAAAAACCATACATTCAATGTTCAAAGTATTGTATGGAAGTCAATGGAGGACAATTTGAACATTTGATTTAAAAACGCAGATTAATAAAACAATTTGATTTTTTAGGAATGTGATTTATTTAAGATTTTTCAAGTTAGTAAAAGAGGCTCAGTAAAAATGGGCTTGTACATTGTAAAAATAACCAAAATATTCAAGGTGGCTCCTTTGAGATTAACAATTGATTTTTGGCGAAAACGGTCCATCAAAATTACGTTTTTCATACACAGATGTGAAGAGGCTTTCAAGACCTTTAAAATGAATTATCACTCAACCTCTCTTTCCTATTAAATTTTGAGGGGTTGAAGCGCCCCCTCTCAAGGAATTGCTCTTTCAAGCCTTAAATATACGTCAAAAGATGTTCGTATGCGGCGTAGATCAACAATTTTTTTAAATTAAAGCTTAATCATTTCTCCAGAATGTGTATTACTCGCTTTTCTGTTTTTCTTCGTATATTAGGAAAAAAACCAGGTGAGCTCTAATTCCATGAAAATCTGGACAAATGATTTTATTTCCATGATATCTCTGTCAATTCTCGGGATAAATGTATGAAATTTTCAGTTGACATGCGAAATAATATTTTCCAGAATGTGTATTGATCAGTTTTTCTGTTTATTGCCCCCTCAATCTTTAAATGAATTATAAAGTAGGAATTTTATTGGTCATATTTTCAACCAGGTTTTTCCTAATATACGCAGAAAAACGGAAAAGCGAATAATACACATTCTGCAAAATATTATTCCGCATGTATACTGGAAATTTCATACATTTATCCCGAAAATTGACGGAGATATCATGGAAATAAAATCGTTTGTCCAGATTTTCATGAAATTACAGCTCACCAGTTTTTTTCCCTAATATACGAAGATAAACAGAAAAGCAAGTAATGAGCATTCTAGAGAAATGACTAAGCTTCAATTTAAAAAAAAAATTGTTGGTCTATGTTGCATACGAACTGAGATATCATGGAAATAAAAAGCCCAATTTTTGAAGGGAGCTCGCGAGCTTGGAAGTTTACCAGGTCCCCTTAATTTACCACTGAGTAGCAAGCAGATATGATGTTTTTATATCTGAACTCATCAGAATCTACACCTTTTCCAATTGTAATTCAGAAAACGTAAAATGTAATTCAGAAAAGCAAATTTGAATTTCAGAAAATGGAAATTGTAATTCAGAATAGTATATGATATGTATCAACTTACTCTTCTGAATTACAATTTCCATTTTCTGAAATTCAAATTTGCTTTTCTGAATTACATTTTACTTTTTCTGAATTAAAATTGGAAAAGGGATTTTCATGGACACCAGACTAGTTTTATATGGTTCTGGTTACGCCACCGAGCAAAATTTCGCATCTAGCGATGTAGCTTCCAATTTTATAATGGTATAGCTGTATTGCTAGTGCAGCCAAAAAGTATTAAGGCTGATTTTTCTGATGGGAATCGTAACGAAGATTTAATCTGGTTCATTCGATAGCCAGTAAGAGGTTCCCATAACAAACGCCTTTGATTTTCAGGTGTCGAAGCAAATTCGATAAGATAACCGAATTGTTTGTTTTGTCTTGCCCAATATCAAGTCTGCGCTTCTGCTGCTCGAAGGCTCAACTCAATTTAAGAGTTCAACGTCCGCAGCTAATTGTCAACCGGGAACTTGATGCATCAGATTTATTATAAACATTACCATTTACAAATCTTCCAAGAATTTTTACGATGGTTCCACATTTCGATATTCGTTTGCCGCATACCGCTTAGACCATCTAATAGGTAATGACTATCTAACCTTCTATCTCCGCCTAGTCTGATCGAGATGAATGATACTTCATACAAATTGAATACTGTTGTCGCAATGCCCATTTGTCCACTGAAGAAGCCTCCGGTATTTGAGGTAAATGGTTCGCACCCAGCAGGAATGTTCGAATCGTGACTAGAGAAAAATCGAAATAGTCGGATGTTAATGAAGATGATTTTCTACATGTGTGTCCTACTGACCTCTAAATGCCAACAGGATCGTTACCAATTTGGAAATATTGCGTCGAGGAACAGCCGGACATTGCGTTGGGAATGTGGTGGTGCTCCATCCTGTTGGAACCATATCGTGGAACTTGAAGATTTCCTTGATCAGAATATAAATTTGCCAAAGTTAGAAAGACATAATTTTGGAGTAGTGCTTTATAACTAAAGCCTCTCCTCAATGAAAAAAGACATTGTTTCAAACATTTCCTGCCCAAACATTATCCTTTTGGAGAATTGCGTGTTCTGTTTAAAAGACGTAGCCATTTAAAAAAAAATTGAGCCAAATACGTGCCTGATACGATCCTCTGGAATTGATGCAAAGTTCATATTTCTCGATTGAAATTGAGTTGATACATTTAGGAAATACTCAAGCACTAACCTTATTTGAATAAGAATGTTACAAACACGATACTTCCTAACAAAAACACTCAGTTTTGTCCGACTATTTCTGAAATTTATTGGAAAGCCTTATTTCTCCCACCACAATAAGTTCCTTCTTCGATTTTCCCGAAGATTACTTTGCAAACACTAATGATTTGTTTATATTTTCCTCGATATCCCGAAAATATCTCATGAAAATTGTCTTTTGACTAACCTAACTCCATTAACCTAGGTCATAGGATTCCAGGTCAATGACCTAACCTAAACCATCTTCTATTGAGAAGACGATGCCAGATTGTGTTGATTTTTTCTTTGAACAATGGTATAGGCGAAACCAAGGAAGCAGTACATCCCCTATCGTTAACGGATGAACTAACGCAAAGGCACTAATTTTGTTTAATTTTCGCTAATGGCGTCCCTCTTTGGAAATGCCCAACGAGTAGTTCTGATTCTCGCCGATATAGCGCTTCGATCTTAATTTCAGTCGCCTATAAAAGTGCGATGCCTCGCAATGCGAGGTAGCCGGCGCGCGAGACAAACCGTTGTTCTGTGTCTCCAACGTCAGTTCCATGAACGACGCATACGTACAGCGATAAGCAGCGTGCTGAACTACGATTTATTTATTTACAGAGAAGAATGCAAACAGGTGATGGTTATGTGGAGACTTTCAGTGAATTAATGTTATAATAACCGTGTAGTGTCGAGTTAAGATTCCAAGAGGATATTGTTCCGATGAAACCATCGCTACAGACTATATAGTGCTAAGAATCATATTATTTTTCATTAATTTCAATTGAATACGAGAGTTAGTATCGACATTCATCATTAATATTCGAATTTTGTGTATTATTGACATTTATTTTCAATATGGACCGGTAACAATAATTTTTTGATAGAAACTGTGCGTATAAAATGTATAATTCCATGCTTATTAGAATTCAATTTTATCTCCTACATTTGTGGGATTTTATTATTACATATCTCTAAATCAAACGTTTTTCCATCATAGAGATTTTAGTCTTGACAAAGTGGATAAACGTTTTGACAACATTGTTAACTTGTATAGAGTTGATAAATTTCCGCCATTCTGTGATATTATAAATCCAGGAAATTTTGAAAAATGGTATAGGAAAAAAGTGTTTCGTTTGATGAGAGGAATCTACAGTTGAAATATATGTACCTACAAGTCAAAGACTCACCCTGTGTAACTACAATAACCGAAATAATGAATTTATTCCATTTGGCTTTTCCATACTGTATTTTCTCTATCGATTAAGGTGAAATATTAATGAGAAATACTCTATTAAAAAACAATATGAAAATATCAACTAAAATCATAAAAAATATGACAATCTTCTACGAATTACGACGAATTCTATAGCGAGGAAGGTTACATAGATCCTCCAAAATACTACTTCGTAGAACTATTCTATTTTTAACGGATAAATTATATGAGTAAATCAAGTGTCAAAAGAATTATATGAAATTATTTCTTTTGAGTATGGTGGAAGAGACAGTTTTGAATGGTCACATATTTGTTAGGTGACAATTCCATTGCTCAGATTCTCTGACGGATTTGAGACCAGACAGGCGGTTAATGTTAACAACAGGACTGTCACAAGGTTAATGATGAGAATTCTATTCTTACAACTGGGTCAATTTGTTGTATTTCATTGAAAATGATACATTATTATGATTTCTCGAAAGAGATATTCCGTTTCTGTCTTATTCCATTCATGTTAAACTCTTCTTCTCATTTTTGGGAACTTTTTTAATTTCCATTTTCGATAGCATGAATTTTTTCAGGGGGGGCACAAATAGATTTACTGAACATATTGAATTCATACGAAGTTCCTCTGATTCCTTGGCTACCCAGTATACCAAAAGTTAATTTTTTTTTCTAGGCCGAATTACTTTATTGGGATCCTGCCAAATTGAACGCTGATTCATGTCGAAATTATTATAAACAAAAAACAAATTGGATATGCGTTTTCAAGACAACCCATAAAAATATAACGACCCATTGAGGTATATTAAATATACAGAACCGTTTACTATCTGATGCGCTTTTTCCAACAAAATGAAAACATTGCCTATTTCCTTATGTCACTGGCTAAACTTGGATTCTGAGCTGATTTAGAAGTGACTAACGTATGTCCATCATTTTGAAGTGCGCGAAACGTTTTCTCAGAGTTATACTTTGGGAAAACTGCTTTGTTTCACGGAATTATAAACGAAGCATCAATTTTCTTTCGATTTTCCAAGATGAAGCAGGCTGTTTTTTGAAAGAAAAAATTTTGATTGATGCACTGAACCGTAACTTCTTGTTCAGAATTCGTATTTTTATTCTTATATTATATTATAACGAAGAAGATCCGGACTTTAGTGGTTGACCTACTCTCTTCAACTCTGTGGTCTACAATTTTCAAGATCCAACTGAGCCAAAATTGGCAACTCTCTCTTCAATTCGCCTGTCCTTACTTGAAATCCTTCATCAGAATACGAAGTATACAGTTTTTGGGGGCTTAAGTTCACAGAGATTGGGAAACTTATACAGTTGTTTTAATTGTTTAACAGCTGCTTAAAATATTCCACTTGGTCTCTTGAAATTTTGTAGATTGGGGAGTTATGAAATTATCTGTGTGCTTGTTTACGTGTTCACTGCAATTTTGTGTTAATTTATTTGATATATTTCCCATAAGTTCAATTTTTGATCTTAAGTTTCAAGGTATTTCGCATAATGTGAGTATTTCTCAACTCAATCAATCGAATAAACATAAAAATAGCAGTAAACTCGTAAACGAGCAAACAAACTTTCATAACACGCTATACTTGTATCCATATTTTCAGAGCCAAAGTCTCTATCTATAAAAGCAAAAAAAATAAACAACAAGGGAAAAACAAAGTATCAGACAGAAAATACAAAAAATATGCAATTAGCAGCCGAATACCAGAAAAAGTGAAGAAATATCATCCTTGATGCCAAATATAGAATGGGGTATAAATGGTTTTGGGAGATTCATGGCAACCAGACGATTATACAGAGGGATAAGTTTAGGATTAAACATAGAGCGATGTGGCTTGTTGAGCCCCTCGATCAAAAACAGAGGGATAGGTACTCCAAAACCAACACCATATGTCTTATTAAAACGAAAATTTTTTTCAAACTGAAATCTTCAATCTTTCATTTGCATTTATATGAAAAATGAGGTTGACCAAAAATGGTTTGGACGGAGAGACCTCTGATTCGTTACGTCATTCTTGTCAATGCGTAGTAAATCAATATAAGTAATGTCTTAATCACCTTCTTCAGAGTGGACAAGTCCGAATATATGATCTTAAAATAAACGTGTTTTAATTATTTAATTCTTATAGCATGAATTGAGAATTATGTCTAATAAATAATCTCCAATTGGCAATCTAACTTGAATCAACATCGTTGTAGGTGCGACTCTATTGAGATGATATAGTGAAATTTTCGTTAATCGATGGACGATCAATAAAAATGCAATAAATACACGTGATACAAATTCAACGTTTGGCATGAAGAATTATGCGAAGCTTTCGAAAAATGCCTATGGTGAATACTGTATGAATTGAAATAAAAATAAATGTCCAGAACACGATATTCCTCAATAAAGGTACTTTCCAACCCACAGACCTCTGAAGAAGCCTCACAAATGTAGGCGAAAGCTGAGGATTTAATAAAGAGCACAGAAAATCAAGAAAAATAGACTTCATTGAAACCCGACAACCTTATACTCAACCCATATTTAAATACAGGAGTTGTTTTTCGTCGCCCACCAAGCCTTGGTCTTTCCAACACGGAACCTGTCTCCCTAAACCTATTCCAAAGTCGATATTTCACACTTTGGCTGACTTGGAGCCTTTCCGCTACAACAACCTGAGTTAAGCCACCCTGTAGCATTCCGATAGCCCTATTAGCCTCAGCGTTTGTTAATTCACGTCTTGGAATTTTCAGAAAACTCGTTTCAAATCGAAACCGTTGATAAACTGACTTCATTTCAAAATAAGAACATTCATGAAGCATATGCAAAGAACCACACATCAAAAAAAAGGCGACCAGATTGACGAAATGTCTCATACTGATTTTTATTGGATCGATTCGAGTTGTTTTTGAGTTTTAAATGATTTTACAGCGATTTTCTCGAAGATTACATACTTTTGAAAACGATTGAATACGATATCCCTAACTCTTGTGGAGCAGTTTAATTCATACATCACTAGCTGGCCCGGAATGATACTTAAGATGGATTTCACAAATTATTAGCCGTAGCGACACCTAGTGGCCTTAAGCATTTCCTGCATAAGCAAATTTTTCGTAAAATTTTTCAGAGTTTTAATGTATTTTATAATAACCAGGCCGTAGACGAATCCATAAATGAAGTTTCATAACAAACAATCCATCCGATCTCGAGTTATAAATGGTGTAACCAACAACTTTGTTTTATATATATAGATTAATAATATTATTCCTGCTGAAGGTGCGAGAATATCCGTTTTCCATATCGGACATTGCCAAAACTAACGTCAAAAATAAATATTTAGTTTGGATAATATTTTATTAACCGTGAATTTCGACAGTAGTATTTAGCGAGTGGGGCGACCGATAAAATCGTCCTCGCTGCGAGCCAGTTTGCAGGAATTCCGACTCGAACGTATAATCGATGGTAATTTTAGGGTGGCTGATTTGAATTTGCAACCGAAGAGGAGGTTCCGCTTGTTATACTTCATCCTTTTATTTTCATCCCATATCGTTGCTTCTTTCTCGAATTAACACTTTTCAGATACAAGATAAGCTTGAGATGATGCGACGGATTTATTGCAGAATCGATTAGAGATCATTGTATTCTGATGGACGAAGTTTTGTGAATGAGCTTTGGGGAATTCTACAATGCTATCTTTGATGAAGAACTGGAGCTTCGAATTTTCAGTTTTTTATCGACCGATTTCGAAGGGAATAAAAATAGAAATGACAAAAATACGAATTCAGAGGGACAGCGCCTGAGAATTTATTGCTATCACGTTAACTGTCACTGTGGAGAGAATTGAGACAAAAAATTTGAAAAAGCAAAAAATTGAGTACCTAATGTTTCGATTTTTCTCGCAATAAAATATGCAGATTCCTTAAAATTTATGAAAAATAAATAGTCCAATTCAATTCTCTCAAGTTTTAAAAGTATTTAGACTTCAAAATAAGAAACGTATACCGACAGATGGCAGTGCAGTGCATTAATTTTAATTTATTGGATATTAAGCTTAAAAGAACCAATGTTGGGGCGCAGGGAATATAACAAGAAATCCTACACTGAACTAGATCGCACACTGGCTGAATAATACTCTCTCTTTCCTTTACCAGTCATCTGGGAGGAGATACCTGCGAGGCTTGTCATTTAAAAGAAATTCAATTCCATCTTAGAATCCACAATTGTAAGGAACAATTAATTTTCACTAATCGACGGCTAAAACAAACCTTAATAAATTGTTGTTGATAAAAATGGATATTTATCATTTCAAATAGAAAAATTCAAGGAAATAAATTTCGCGAAAACAACACATTTTTGTAATATTATTTACAAAAAAGGTGAATTCTGAAAGAAAAATGAGATAGACGTTTAATTTACTAAATAATGGACTTCGATACAGAAATGAAAAAACATGAAAGTATTTGTTCGTTTTGATGGTGGAAATGTTACAAAATAACCAAAAATGATGGGGAATATCCTTTTCATTCATATAATACTTATAAAATATTTTTTTTATTATTTTTATATTTATACACTCATACATCCCTTCATCAATCAGAAAAAATAAATCGTTTCTGAGTCCCTTTTTTTCAGGGATGTAGACCCTTAAGCATGCAATGTTATTCAACTAGTAACTACATTTTGCATTTTTCGATCCTCACTTAATGCTCTACGATCATATTCTGACAAAAAAAATCACAACTTTATATTGACGTAAATATTGGAAATCCAATCTTGAATTTTCAGTTGAAAGGTTGAATAGAACTCAAATCAGTATATAATTCATTCAATCCACACGAATTGTTGGAATATTTTTCATTCAGTTTATAAAAATTCAAGATGTTGTAGTGTTTTTCAAAAATCTTCGAACACATTTCAAACTCTTGAAATCTTCCTGCATACAGAATAGTATCATGTAGTGAGTATTTCGAATACTTGGTCAATGCATTAGTGTTTGTATCTTTTGTCGATTCGAATGATGAAACCATAAATTATACTAGGTACTTAATAGGTAGTTATTTTCCTTCAACTGCTGTTATATTAGTAAGAAAAAAGAAAACGCAAAAAAATTCCTTCTTCATTAAACGACATTGTTTCGAAAAACATGATCGACAACAAAAACAGCACATTCGTTTAGTCTATAGAAGAATGATTTCTAAGGAATATTCGGTACATTGTTTCTCTATGAATTTTTTCAGATGATGTGAAACTTTTCGTTTGCATTTCATATTTCGTTCCATTCGAAATCACAAGAACTTCTTGAAAATACTTGTGGACCATTACCTGGCACGCAGCTAACATAAATAACATTTTTCTCTTTCCATCTATGTGTCTGTCTATGCCAGGCATTTATTGCATTCGTTCACAAAAGAATGACAAAGAATTTGTGCATTTCTCCGTTTTAAGACCACCTCAATTCCACTTGGCGAATTTATATCGAAATCAATTATCACACCGTTTCAGTCCATTATTTTAACCGCCTGTCTCTTTTGAAGGCGTCACACATTTTGCCAGAAATATCGTTTCTTTCAGTTACGGTGTCATTGAGTACCTACTATAGCTCGTTCCAGATATAAAAAAATTGAAACGGTGAATTTTATGTTGTGTTTATTATTCCGGACCAGCACGTTTTGTCATAAAAAGTGTTTTGTCTATGTCATATTTCCAGACAAAACAGATACAAGAATTAATATTGAAAGATATAAGGTTTACAGACGAAGCACGAGGTTGAAAGTTTTTTTATAGGTACGAGGTGTGATCAATAAAATATTGAAATTGGTTTTATTATATATCACATTATAAACCATTTGTGTCTATCATTCATATTACTATTTTTATTAACTTAATATAGTATGACCATTTTTCAGGTTCAAAGTTATTCTGATATGTATGGTTAGATCAATAAACTTCTATACATTCTGAAATTTGTTTCGGCGGATGTCAAAAAATTTGACAGCAGCTGTCAAGGAAATATTCCTTGATCGAGGATATGTTATAAACTTTCGCTATTCTGAAAATAGCCCTCGTCTTAGTGGAACTAGCACTCGGGAAAATGTGAAATAAAAATGGTTGTGGGGACCAGCTGTGGGTCTCATTGTCTCGATGAACTTAACCGAACTATCGAGTGTCAGTCTTTCGTCGTAAGAGAATTAATATCGCATCCATTTGCGGCAAACTTTTAGTTAATATGCCACCCATAAAAAAATCGTTTATCAATTTTACTCTTGTCCTTGTCTGCAATTTCAATCATGTGAAGAATTGGTCGCAATTTGAGTTTAATTCTCGATTTTACGATAATGACGCTCTGAAGAGCATTCACAGTAAACAATTGGAACATAAATCAAATTCTCGGTAAGGCAGTATAGGTTTCTTTTCAAAAGCGCCTTATGAAAGTTTCAGTGAATCATTAATAATATGCAAACATCATCTTCCATTTAGGACCATGATTGAATGTTTCATGGAATTAGTTTTAATTCATCTCCATTAATTCGATTAATTTAATGGTTATTCAGTGTGACTCATTCAGAGGACTTGATCAATAAGTCTGTAGAAAAGGGTTAGTATCGAACTTACCTAAAAAAATTTCGTTGTATCTGAAGTCAGGATCTAGATCTATTATGTTCAGTAGAAACAATTCAATTCTTCAGAAAACTGCACTTTTCAGGCAACCCTATTTGGTTTACATAGTATACAGGGTCTTTCACGAGGAACCTCACCCATATTTATACGGGAAACTACTGAACGTATTTTCATGAAATTCAGCACTTAAAGTATTTCACGATGCTGATGAAATCTAAAATATTTTCAAGGCATGAGCACCTTCGGTTTTTCCGGAAATGACGTCAACTTCCGTTTTTCAAATTAGAACACCATTTTTTTATTGCAGAAATAGATTCCTTAGAAAATTTCAAGTTATTTTGATGTAACATTTTTCAGTTTTGGTTGGAAAATTCTCTCTGAGCGGGAAAATTCGAAAAAAAAATCGAAAATAGAGCTCCGCTGAAACAAGAATAACTTCGAGGTTTTTGGATGGAAAATTTTCATTCTTGGGATTTTTCAAGATGTAAGATTGATGTATCCACTTTGAAAATCGAAATCGCGATTCATGCTACAGGGGGTGAAAAAATCGCTTTCAAAGTTAGGGATGACAAAATCGTGAAAAATCAATTTTTTCAAATTAGAACCCCATTTTTTTATGGCAGATATTGAATCTACGTTAAAAAATAATGTGAGTGTATGCATCACACCCTTGCCCTGAAATGGATATTTTCTGAGTTAATATCCACTTTAAGGCAATTATATATTTCTCTTCTCTCACATAAGATTCGGTGAAATCCTGACTTTTTCTTCCATTTTATGTGTCTTGTTTCGTTCAAAACCTTCCCGGGAGAACATAAAAAATAAGTTATAAAGTCAATGTAGAGTTAACTTTCATTAAAATTGAGATTTTCAGAATGTGCGTTAATTTTTTTGCGCAGTGTATTATGTGCATTCAATAATTCCAAAGACCTGGCGAATGTTGAAGAAACGTTTTTCTTTGTTAATACTGAAAATATTTTACGTAATAAACATGGTTGAAAGATTCATTAATGCTATTTTCTTGTACGGAAATCAAGAATCGATTGTTGAAATTCTACTGGAATATAATGGAAAGAATAGTCCGTTACTTCGTGATAGTTCATTCGAAAAAAAATGAAAGTACTCGAATAACCCGACAGAAAACCTTCTGAACGATCCGGCGGACCTATAGAATTCCCCACTTTTCAAAATTCTCAAGAAATAAGCCCACAGAAGACATTTGAATACTTTTTGCACAACTTGAAATACTCCATTATGAAAAGTCAAGCCACGTCCTTCATTTCGAAGTCGATTTTATAATCGATATTTCAATATAGATATCTCTGGTTTAATAATTCAATAGTTTTATTTCAACTAATTTTCTTGTCTACATATTTTCAAATGTGAACCTGTGAACAGACAGCTTGCAGTCCATTCTGGTTATGATAAATAATTGGTACATAAAATACAAAATTCTGTTCCGTTTCATTCAATTCGATCACAAAGTAAATGCCATGCGGTCCATAGGTAACTACGAGGCCGATATGCAAATAATTTCCTCGTTAAAGTGTGGTTTACTGGATTTATGCTATATTTAAATGGATAATAATTGTCTTCAGAAGGCAAGAATTGCCCAACGCACATAAACGAATGTTTCCAGACTGTCAATTCATTATTCTGAAACGGTATTCGTTGGAATTCATTCTTGACTTGCTCGATTCAGATTCAGATGATGCTGTTTGATGGCTGATTCACGTCTTCATCTTCCTCAAGTCCTGTTCAATTCTGTTAATGAATGATATTGACGAAATGAAAGGGCAATATTCGACCCGATAATGAAACACGACGAAAAATATTTTTGAGAATTTTTTAATGAGTATCAAATATTTCCTGAAGCAATTAGAAGCGTGACCAGGATCACGTTGATTGTGAGAATACCAAGAAAAATGAATTAACCCATTTTCCCATGGTGCGGAATTTTCAGAATGATTGGCCAGTCTTTTTTTTTTTTTCATTTATGCTGTATACATGATTTCAGACTTACAGACTTCACTTATTGCATAAAGCTTTTTAATGTTATATAATCTTTTTTTATTTAGTCGATATATTTATTTTTTATAACGCCATATTGATAAAATGACAATGTCAACGCACATAATGAATATGCATTTCAGCTGAATTGACAGTATCTACTGGCCAACAGCAAGAAAATTCATCTCAGGCTCTATCAGTAAATCAGCAAATCAGCAACCAGAACTTGTCTTAACATATTCAGATCAAAAACATTAATCTGCAGTAGCGGATTAACCGGTACGCTTAGTACGCTGCAGCGTGGGGCCCCGAGGTCCATAGGGGCCCCCATCGATCGAACTAAATTTTTTTTTTCTAGAATGAAAATTCAGTCTGTTAGTGTGAAAAAAATTGTCAGACTGTACTATATTTTATAAGAAGCTCAGAGGCAACTTGTGAATTATGAATTATTACATTCACATGAACCGCAATTGAATAACAAAAGCCTCAGAGCAAAACTCAGATATTGGAAAAAACACACCATCCGAGATTCAGCGTACCTACTGTCCCTAATTATCTTGTCTGCCTGCAATAAATTCCGTCAAGGGTGGCGGCCGAATTCCAATGTTTACAATTACATCATAATTCAATTAATTTGTCGGCATTTCCTCTAAAATCTAGGAATGTGCTACAGAACGGCCGACAAGATGTTGATTCGTTTAGGGATGTAAAGTGAAAAATACTTGTGCAGAGGTTCTTAGGTCTGCATATTTTTTTCTCTCGCAAGATAATATTGATAGGGAGAGTTTTAAAACACTCTTGGAGTATTATGAAAAAGACCTTGAGGAGGGAATTATTAGCGAAGCATCTCAATTCAAGAAATATCCTAAACTCTTAAAACCAAAAAAAAATTACTAGTTGTTTAGAGATGTTGAAAATAATATGATAAGAGAATGAAAGAAGTATTCTCCAATTTATATATTGCTTTAAAGTTATTTTGAACGCTACCTATTACAAGTTTTGAAGCAAAGTGCTCATTTTTCAAACTGTCATTGATAAAAAATAAATTTAGAACTGTTATGACAGAAAATAGACTGCAGTTTTTATGAATACTTGCTGTCGAAAGTGATATAACGAGCAGTCTCGGTGATGATTTTATTAATTCCTTAATCTCGATGCCGCAATGAAAAATTTGCAGATATGATATTCTAGAGATATTTTGTATTTGAATTTTTGTGATATGTTTCCCTTTTTTTAAGATTTTTATTCATCTTTTATATTTTATTTTGATATACATACCTTGTATTTTATTAATAAACTTCATGTTTTGTTTTTGAAGAAGTGAGTTTCAACTCAAAAATACTTTTGAAAAAAATCGAAAATGTTTCAAAGCGGGCCCCAAAAGTTTTGAAGCGTAGGGCCCCTGAAATCGTAAATCCGCCACTGTTAATCTGTGGCTAATGAAGGCAATGCAATGCTACTCTTGCTGTCCCTGTAAAAAGATTTATCTATGTAGACCTAATATGATTGCAATAAAATCAATGAATGAGCGCGTACCTCCTCCAAAGAAAAGGTGGCATTATTCGAAGAAGACAATGAAGAAGAAAATGAACCAAGCGTTTCATTTGTTAACTTTGTCAGTGTTTTTGTAAGTTTAGTTACAACCATTATTTTGTTGGTTCCATACCTTATTCCAACAATGTATACAGATAGTGTATTTGGAAATTTGGGTATTACCAAATCGAGTTTTTCGTTGTACCTTTTCCATTATTCATCATCCCACTTATCATATCACTATTCTATCAGTATAAATCACTTTTCCGATTGCATTGAAAAGTGAAAACCTTCAGACGAAGGATGCATACCGATGTGAAAAACCAACAGAGTCATAATTGAAACAAAGCCATTAAATGTTTCTTCAAAAGGAATCAGTCGATTCCGCGAATTCTGCAATATTCTCACACTGGTCACGTCCTTTATGCACTGGATTGGATACGAGTACGGGAACGGGTTCAAAACATTGATAATCGCATATTTTCGATCAATTTTGGTTATGAATGTCTCGAAGACATACATGTGGGAGTCTGGCTGAAATATCTCAACGAGTGAAATGCCCATTTTTGTCTTCATGGGATGAGGTGGTTAGACGAAAAATCAATGTTGTTCTTCAACAGTTAAGGGGACCTGGTACACGTCCGAGCTCGCGAGCTCCCTTCAAAAATTGGGCTTTTTATTTCCATGATATTATCTCAGTTCGTATGCGACGTAGACCAATTTTTTTTTCTTAAATTAAAGTTTAATCATTTCTCTAGAATGTGTATTACTCGCTTTTCTGTTTTTCTTTGTATATTAGGAAAAAAACCTGGTGAGCTGTAATTTCATGAAAATCTGGACAAACGATTTTATTTCCATGATATCTCCGTCAATTTTTGGGATAAATGTATGAACTTTTCAGTTTACATGCGGAATGATATTTTGCAAAATGTGTATTATTCGTTTTTCCGTTTTTCTGCGTATATTAGGAAAAAACCTGGTTGAAAACATGACCAATAAAGTCCCTACTTTATAATTCTTTTAAAAATTGAGGTGGCAAAAAACAAGAAACTGATCAATACACATTCTGAAAAATATTATTTCGCATGTGAACTGAAAATTTCATACATTTATCCCGAAAATTGACAGAGATATCATGGAAATAAAATCGTTTGTCCAGATTTTCATGAAATTACAGCTCACCAGGTTTTTTTCCTAATATACGAAGAAAAACAGAAAAGCGAGTGATACACATTCTAGAGAAATGATTAAGCTTTAATTAAAAAAAAAATTGTTGGTCTACGCCGCATATACGAACTGAGATATCATGGATATAAAAAGACCAATTTTTGAAGGGAGCTGAAGTATTGTTTCACTTAACTCCACACTTGAAATATCGGTTTTTTTAAAGCGATAAAACTTTAAATTCAAATAAAACACATTTAAATTAAGATTGAAGCCCAATTTTTTTTATTTGAATGTTAATTTTATGACATTTATGTTTTAAAAATAATTCCCGGCCAGGCACGTAGCGAGGGGGGGAGCCCGGGGGCCCGGGCCCCCCCCGAAATATTAAAAAAATCAAAAAATGCCCTTATATTTGACAAAATTTGCAATGTTTACTTATTGTGGGCCCCCCCCGAAAGAAAATCTTGGCTACGTGCCTGTTCCCGGCATATGTTCACCACGACTAGCTCTGGAGCTTATGTTACAGTGAATGGTGCTCGTTACAGATCGATGTTCAATGATTATTTGTTTAAAAATTTGAATGGTATCGACCAAGAAGTGTTTTGGTTCCAACAAGATGGTGCTACACCTCATGCTGCTACCGTAACAATTGATATCGGAAGAAGAACATTCGACATTTAAAGGAAATCTAATTTTTTTTTTATTAAATTTATTTGTCTCGACTGCATTGGCAATTGATACGGTTACAGTGTATTTTTGACAATATTATGTGTAATGAACAATTTATAATGTATAGCTTCTAACTAATGAGGAAATTGGGATAGCGTTTTTTCCGAAGAACTTAAATATTGCAAATTCAGTATTTCGAGCTTTCTAGCCGTGGTTCAATTGAAAATTCACATTCGTCTACAACTGTAGTGGGCATCTTCACAGGTTTCTCGGTCAGAGGCTGACTGGTGCAGTTCAGAGCGGTCAATCGTCGGGTTACAATGCATCTTGTCGAAATTTTTATGAAAAGTGAACACATGGGACTGGATGAAAATGAATTTGGCAAATGCGATTTGCTAATATTCACCTCTTAATAAAAGGAATACCGAAAGAGTAACTTGGATATGACGAAAATTGTTGATCTTACGCATATGATTGGTAGGGCATTATTCTTTAGCAAGGGTTAACGGCATACAGACAATTTTTTGATATTCCGGAAAAAGTTACACACCCAGCAGGAATCGAACCTGCGGTCTTCCACTTGCCGGGCGGTAGCTCTGGTCGCCAGTGGAAAGAAAGACCCTGTATATCAAATCGCATTTGGGCAGAAGTTGAAGAACGGATTGAAGAACATTAAGCTTGTTCCACAAAGATTTTTATGAATTCTTTTGGGTAAAATCTGAAAGAATGGATGTTTTCTCGAAGAAGGCGACCAGGTCAGATCCTGCATTCTTCTTCACCACGCTCAAGTCCTTCTGCAGCGAATCGGGTGGAACGAGTACCAGTTCTGGTTGAAAATCGTCGATAATCCCCATATTTTCGATAATTTTCCAATATCAAATTCGAAAAGACACACGTGGGTGGCTGGTTAAGCTCGCCGCAAGACTGGCCCAACTTGAGCTTACAGAGCGTGGTGCTACCAAGTGTTGCATTTTATAGAACCGCCAGCCAGTTACCGACTTCGACTCGCTTCGTGAGGAGCTCCTAGACCCCGTGTACTGGCTAGGATGCGAGCCTACTCCTTTCCGTACTAGTCTTAAGTTCGCGAGTGATTCCATTTGTTGCGATAACCGCGACTTAAGTCAAGTTACCTGTGCCGCTACCACCTCAAAGGAGGCGACGGTTAATCAGCTTCAATATTAACCCCATCTCTAAAAAGTACGTGAACTATCGCCCAGGAATTTCAGGATTTCAGGAGTGCTACTCGGATTTATTCAGGTGCATTAAATCATTTGAAGTGGATATTGATGTGATGAAGTAGTGCGACCTAAATATATAAGTGTTTAGAAAAGTTACCAGCTAGATTGCATCTGTAGTTCGTCTTCTTAAGATTTGTATACACCTCAAGGAGGAACTTCCACCCTACCGGTAAGCTAAACAGCGTTATTTATTGAGTCAGGCAGTGATTGTAAATATCTTAATTGGATCGTTCGGTGTTTACGTTTTCTTATTTTTGTGAACGGTCTTCTGGATCGGACGGATTTTATGAGAAAAAGTTCATCGCCCACACAACGGTCTAGCTGGATCCTCTCTACTTTTGCAATTAATCGGAATTGTTGCAAAAAATTGACGACTTGATGTTTGTTTCTTCTAATTAACTGTTGTTCCCCAATTCCGTTCCTAGAAAATGTAATTTTTCGCAGAATGTTGAAAAATCTGACGTTGTTCCGCTATATTGACCCAGATCTTGCTGTGACGCCCCAGTTTTTCAGATCTCTGAGGACAAAAAATCAGTTTCTAAATACCTCATTCTTAGGTGCCATCCAAGATGAAAATACTGATATTTTCGTGAAAAATCAGAAGATGAAAATTGACTGGTCGCGTTTCATCGGAATATGTACGACAATGAATGATTTCCTTTTGGGAATGATCCTTCAAAGCCCAAAAAAAAAAAAAATATTTTTATTACATAGAATTCTTTGTGAAATTCTCTCTCATCTTTCCATGTTCAATTAAAACCACCGAAAAAATAATATGCAGAAACAATACTTGATATGTTAAATCGAAGCACAATAAACTTTAAATAAAAAAATACTTGGCCGACAGTTGTAAATGATACAACACTTTGATTTTTGATTCATAAACATTCAATTTGAAAAATAATATCTTAAAAATACAGGGTGTCCCAGGGAAGGTAGACACTTTTCGAGAGATTTAAGGTTAGACCAAATACCTAACTTCTTTTTGCAATAATTCCAAATTGGCGGAAGCTATTTCGATGCGACACAAAACAGCTACACTGCTTGTTGAAAAGTTAACTTATGAGGGTTATTTGATATAACAATGTCGACAACTTGAAAATCAAGGAAGTAGAAACAGAAAGTATATTGAAATAGATGTTCAATAGGGGCATCCTTCGTCTAAAAGTTTTGCGAACATTTTTTTCCACTTTTAACACCCTGTATCTCGGAAGGAACAAGAGTTATTATCCGTATTTGCAGGAAATTTATTTCCATCACCACTATCTGCCGTATCAGCTTCCACTAGGATGTCTGGTACTATAATTCTGCCAATCCGCTTTGACACTTTCAAGCAACAACAACTCAACAATTTAAAATTTTTTTTTAAATAATCAGTACGCCTATGGGAATGAAGGGGTCGATACAACATTTAACCTCGAAAATTTTTCCGGCTCTTTATGGTACCAAAACTTGATTTTTTTTTATCCAACAGTTCATCTTCTTTATTTTTTGTCTCTTATAAGATTTTCATTTGAAGTTGCCTCTTTATGTATTTCAACTTGCATGTAGACGAAATTCTGCGTTTGCTATTCGCTCAACAGAAATAATCGCAAATTTTTCAGATCCAAGGCTGTTATCATCTTGTTTAGATGCTGACGAATTATGCTCTTCTTGAACATTCATTTCGTACATTTGGATGTTCATAACTGTTGAATTGGTCGATTCAATAGCCACAACGTTCGCCTGATTTTAATTCGATAGATTTTATATTTTGATGGTTTCAGAATGATCATTTTATGCGGTTTATACTGAACGAACAACATCTGTGCTAACAAATTATCGAAGGTGTAGAACAGTCAGATATAAAAATATTCTTCATTTTGTCATTTTTTTCAATAGAAATTTGTACAAAAACTCATGGGAATATTTCTTGCCAAATTCCATCCGTATATTCCATATTCAAAAATTTTGTTTTTATGTTCAACTTTGAAATCCTTCATTTTTCATAATAATTCCATTGAAAAATTGTATAATGAAAGTAACAATATTTTTTCTATGAAAACTTTTATTTATTCATTTTCTTTTCAGTGTTCTTCCTTTCTTTTCTTGTATCCATTTAGTTTCATCATTCAGAATTATAAAATTTCTTCTTTTATATTTTTTCAACATATCGTTGATATCGTTGTTTCGTTGAATGTTTTACGAATATCAGTTTCGAAAAATGTTAATATCTTCTTGCTGGATAAGGAAAAAATCAGTTTGAAGACATACAGAAAATTATTTCTTTTTGCTGAACGATTTTAATTGATGAAGTATTATCAAAGCTGCGATAACACAACAATTGGCGGAGATTAAATAACGAACCAATATTCAGATATAAAACTCGCTAGACTTGGCTGGCATGGATCCAATGATTCATTTCTTTCAGGGCACAATTTATCGGTCTACATTCATTCGATATAATCGAATCCAACAGGAGATTTCTAAAGCGGTTTTGCTTGTAAATTTACTATTGAAACTGAAAACAAGACTTCGCTATTTCATATAAATAAATAATATTACGGTGATATACTGCAGATATAAGAATATTCGTGGATTTGTGATCTGACGACAATTGGATATTTCAACACGACAACGCACTAGCTACGAAGCCCGAATGATGTATTCTTCGATGAAAAACAGCGCTCATAGAGCAATATTCGCCAGATTTAGCACCATGTGACTTTTTTTGATCTCGCAGCTAAAGGAAGGAAGGAAGGAAAATTGAGTCGTTGAACGCCACCAAACTGAAGGCTATTCCCTTATTCTTTCGTAGGCCCATAAGAAGTGTATGGATGATGCGTTACCATAAGTGTGCCGTTCAAAAAGAATGTTATTTTGAAGAGATAAAATAAATAAATAAATCTTTTTTTTTCTTTTATCTTTCATTTACACTTTACATACACCAAAGGTAATTACATGCAAAGGTTTACAACTAAGATTTAATTTACAATCTAAAAATATAAGATATAAGGAAAAGGAGCAAAAACAATATAAAAAAAATAAAAAAAAAAGATGAAATGTGGAAGAAGATTATAATACAAGTGGTTTCTCATCATAATGCAGAAATATCTTGTCGGAGCTGAGAAATTCACCTTGTACAAGGTGCCCATATCAAAAATTGAGTTATTACAATATTGGCAGCCAAGATTCACACCTCGATGAGTTCGCCAATGAAATAGCAGCTGCGAAGTAAGAACTTATCGAAACCAGCTGTGAAACAGTAGAATTTATGGGCATTCTTTATCGACACCATAAAATAGATAGATTTCCTGGTTGGAAAAATATTCGATCTCAAAGCTTGCTCTAAGATTGTTCTGCATCAGTTGGAATAAACTCGGATCATGTCAGGGAACAATTCTGCATTGATTATCGCTGTCGGTGGTTTTTTATTTTTATCGAGGTGAGGCAACTTTAGAGACACGCCATGGAATCTTATCGAATATGGTGTTTTGAAGTTTCCGATTGCGTATGAAATAAATGTGAGAAATATTCAAAGAGCTACACCTTGATTTTTTTTAAAGTAGCTGTTCCTATTTCATTGAAAGTTTCACGATGTTTTTTGACAATCTAGGGTTGATTCGTCCGGTATTTGAGTATTTCGGAAATATAAGGCACAGTTCCTCTTTGAAAAATGTGAAAAATTGATATAGATGTTATAATGAGGTTTTGGTCAATTGATCTTTTCTTGAGCGCGCGCTATTTTCTTTCGGCAAAATAGCTAACACCCATGGCAGCTCCTAGCCAGAGAGAGAGTTCGGTACAATCTTTATGTTAGCGGTAGCAATTAAACAAAAACCAAGTTTTATGTACATTTATTCTTTCGAAATAAAATATATACACAGAAAGAGATAACAGTTTCATACAATAAAATATAACGGAAGAAATATTTTAAGCAAATGCATATCTATTATACAGAAAAACACTACAACGGGAATAAATACATGGGGACCTGGTGCACATTCGAGCTCGCGAGCTCCCTTTAAAAATGGGGCTTTTTATTTCCATGATATTTCAGTTCTTATGCGGCGTAGACCAACATTTTTTCTTTAAATTAAAGCTTAATCATTTCTTTAGAATGTGTATAACTCACTTTTCTGTTTTTCTTTGTATATTAGGAAAAAAACCAGATAAGCTGTAATTTTATGAAAATCTGGACAAACGATTTTTTTTCCATGATATCTCCGTCAATTTTCGGGATAAATGTATGAAATTTTCAGTATACATGCTGAATAATATTTTGCAGAATGTGTATTATTCGTTGTTCCGTTTTTCTGCGTATATTAGGAAAAAACCTGGTTGAAAATATGACCAATAAAGCTCCTACTTTTTAATTCATTTAAAAATTGAGGGGGGCAATAAACAAAAAAACTGATCAATACACATTCTGAAAAATATTATTTCGCATGTGAACTGAAAATTTCATACATTTATCCCGAGAATTGACAGAGATATATCATGGAAATAAAATCGTTTGTCCAGATTTTTATGAAATTACAGCTCACCAGGTTTTTTCCTTATATACGAAGAAAAACAGAGAAGCGAGTAATACACATTCTAGAGAAATGATTAAGCTTAAATTTAAAAGAAAAATTTTTGGTCTACGCCGCATACGAACTGAGATATCATGGAAATAAAAAGCCCAATTTTTGAAGGGAGCTCGCGAGCTCGGACGTGTACCAGGTCCCCTTAAGCAGAGAAATATTTATCTGTATAATTCAGTCATTCTATACAATGCCTAGGCAATGTCTGTTTCTTACGCTACCTATATAATTCATAGACCTAATCTTTATTCATGCCTCACAATATAAATTGCTTGCACTTGACAGAAAATATCGTTAATAAAAAAATCCATATATTTACCTCATTTTCACATTCATGTTTTTGGGGAAAAATATTGAAACCTTAAAAATTTTTCAATCATGGAGGTGAACAACTGGGTCGATCTCCTTACCTCACTTACATATACAGGGTGGCCCACCCCAGACGCGGTTCTCATTTTGAGGCAGTAAATGAAGACATTTTGAAAATTTTTTTTTCGTGAAATGTAAAGGACAATCAGATGCACAATTTAAAATTGTTTTCACATATACAGGGTGTTCGATAACAAAGATATAGATCAAAGTTACACTTTTTTAAATGGAATACCCTATATATGAATTCAAAAATTGAATGGCGAGCTCAAATTATGATGAGTTTATAAAGACCATTTTATGCCTTAGAAGAACCATTGTGGAGAAAATGGCGAAAAATCGAAAAAAAGGAGTATTTTTAATTTGCAATTAATGAATAAACCCTTCAAGCCAACGGGACAGACAATGTTTTTTCGTGTAGACATATTGGCTACCCTTATGCAGAAGAAAAAAATTTAACTCTGGAATATACTGAGTGATCATAATTAATGTTCAAACATTAACTACAAATAATGGTCAAAAACTTTCTTATTTCAAATGGCACACCCAGTATTTCTGTACCTTGTTGAACGTAAAAATTAATATCGAAACTATCTTCATTGGGTTTCCCTATACCTAAACCTAATAGTTTCCAAGTAATTCTCGATTTTTGATTCAACTAGTTAACCTACTATTATGATTAGCGATATTCATAGAAATATTTGGAAATATTTGTGAGGAAATGATCACAATATTATTTGAAATCTGAAAAACTCATATGAAGATCTCAATAATGGTTTTGCGGTCACGCAAGATTTATTATTTCTTTATAAATGATTAGGTATCTACTGTTTTTCTGAATATCAATTCTTTTTTCAATTATTTTCAAATTAATTTCGCCTAGAAGGTATTAAGTGTCATTATCATTCAATCTTTTTCGGTACATGCCCTTAAATTTTTCTTTATTCTTATCGTTTTGAAGTTAAGCCATACGTTCAAAGAATCATGTAACAAACGATTCATTTAAAAAAATATTTGCTCAGGCGGTGAACCTTTGATTCTTCATACTTGTTAACTCCAATTGTTGGATTGAGTATTAGTAGACTCAAAGATTCAAAGATGTTCACAAAATACCTTCAAATACTACCTTACTACTGAACTGAATGTCCTTATGCTGGTGAAACTCGTTCCACTCGGTACTCAACTCACTCTCTGGCCAGAGGTTCACTATCACAGATCTCTTTTGAAAATCTCTAAAAGTCTTCAAAATATTGAAAATGTGAAGAATAGGGAAATGTTGGACTGGAGCACAGGTTCATAACCTGAACAAATATTTTTTTAAATGAATCGTACGGTTACATGATTCTTTGAACGTATGGCTTAACTTCAAATCAAAACGATCAGA
This sequence comes from Adalia bipunctata, assembly GCA_910592335.1. NCBI lineage: Eukaryota > Metazoa > Arthropoda > Insecta > Coleoptera > Coccinellidae > Adalia > Adalia bipunctata. The sequence continues at coordinate 5,231,119 of OU342955.1, read as the reverse complement.
ATAAAGAAAAATTTAAGGGCATGTACCGAAAAAGATTGAATGATAATGACACTTAATACCTTCTAGGTGAAATTAATTTGAAAATAATTGAAAAAATAATTGATATTCAGAAAAACAGTAGATACCTAATCATTTATAAAGGAATAATAAATCTTGCGTGACCGCAACACCATTATTGAGATCTTCATATGAGTTTTTCAGATTTCAAATAATATTGTGAGCATTTCCCCACAAATATTTCCAAGTATTTCTAAGAATATCGCTAATCATAATAGTAGGTTAACTAGTTGAATTAAAAATCGAGAATTACTTGAAAACTATTAGGTTTAGGTATAGGGAAACCCAATGAAGATAGTTTCGATATTAATTTTTACGTTCAACAAGGTACAGAAATACTGGGTGTGCCATTTGAAATTAGAAAGTTTTTGACCATTATTTGTAGTTAATGTTTGAACATTAATTTTGATCACTCAGTATATTCCAGAGTTAAATTTTTTTCTTCTGCATAAGGGTAGCCAATATGTCTACACGAAAAAACATTGTCTGTCTAGTTGGCTTGAAGGGTTTATTCATTAATTGCAAATTAAAAATACTCCTTTTTTTCGAATTTTCGCCATTTTCTCCACAATGGTTCTTCTAAGGCATAAAATGGTCTTTATAAACTCATCATAATTTGAGCTCGCCATTCAATTTTTGAATTCATATATAGGGTATTCCATTTAAAAAAGTGTAACTTTGATCTATATCTTTGTTATCGAACACCCTGTATATGTGAAAACAATTTTAAATTGTGCATCTGATTGTCCTTTACATTTCACGAAAAAAAAAAAATGCAAAATGTCTTCATTTACTGCCTCAAAATGAGAACCGCGTCTGGGGTGGGCCACCCTGTATATCAGTGATGTACGCGAATCAGTAATGTGATTCCCAATAGGTCTTCACATCGCGAAGACAACGCCATCAATCTGAATGCAGACTCCCATAATAACGTAGAACATAAGGATTTATTGCCGATTATTTCATCAAGAAATTTTAAGAATGCTGCATACTCCCTTCAAAATGTGTCATAAATTTATGAATGATTGGCTTGACTGCCACCTGATGAAATCCAATTCAAGGGTATGGCGCTTGTGTTACGTTTCGTTTAATAGCACTTGGTGCAGGTACAGAGAACTCGTTAGAAAATGCATTGATTTATGTAGTTGGCAGACATTACGAAGATGGAGTTATGTCAATTGGATAAATATGTATGAATATTTGTAGTTAGTAATTCAGGATTTCTAGTAGACGTCAGATTTATTGAGAACTCGGTGCATGTCACTGTTTATCTTCGTTGTACACCCATCTTTTCAACTAAATAGGTGTATTTCTGCTTCACTCCTTATTAATTATAAATTTACTATATGTGCTAAAATGGTATTTTACCTTCCAGTATGAATAACTACCAGTAAAAGTAGACAACTCTGCCCATCTTTCTACAGTTTCTTGAAGATAATCAACATGAACTCAATTCACTGAATTTGAAAACACTGCATGCCCATTTTACACATCGGTTTTCATACTAATAGTTGCCAACACTGAAAAAATAATTTGGATGTCAACGATACCCAGTATGTATTTCTCCAACTTTCTTTTATTCTGTTCCTGGATAATGCACTTTGGAGCATTTTGGGGTAATTTTTGTAAGAATCGAAACTTTTGCCACAGAATGCGCCTTCCAGAATGTGAGGCAGAAGTTGCAAGTTTCAGCATAATTTAAACCATTGTGAGGCTCAATTTGAACATTTGTTAGATCACATACTATTCTGACACTTTATGTATATTACAACTACGTAAGCTGTAAATCTCGTGGATTGGTTTCTTCCAGCAATAGACTAAGCGAAATTCGCATTCTTCGTCTGAGGACATGAGAATTCTTCTGATTAATGACAGTTTAAAAACCTAAGTTTCTAGTAGTTTTCCTTCAAATATATGACCGATTCATCTTTATTATCGAGTTGACTAACCAGAAAAATAATTGATTTGTTTCAAATACGAGATTATTAAAATGCAAATGCGAATTAATTAACAGTTAAAAATGTGTCGATTCAGCCAATGTCTCCAATGTCAGCAGATAATCAGATATCATGATAATTTTTGAGACGGCAGCTGATTACTTACAGGGATATCTTGTTTCACTTCGTAGTTCGTACAACGAAAGAAAGCAGATGAATAACTCCTTGTACTCGATGAATTTGACACAAAACTCTTGTACTATTGTTTTGGGAATAGTTCATTCAAACTACTTGTTTATGCCAAAAATATCTAAAACTTTTATTAGGATTTTAGTGTATATTATATTCATTCTAAAGTTCTTTGTACCTACTCTTTTAATTTTTTTATAGAATTTAATATAGAATTATCATTAATACTGAAACCATGTTGAAGTATTATTATTGTAAAATGAAGTTGGAAGGCAATATTCTATAAGATATATCTGTTGATGATGAGAACATTGGAAATATTGTGCAACTATTTAATTCCGCCGAAAAATAAAGGCTAACATTTATATTCAATCGGATTATTTATAGGCTGTTATTATTAAATGGTTCACATACCTTAGGACAAATGTCTTTAACAAGGAGTTTTTTGAATATTAAACAGATTGACCAATTTCCTTAATTGATTCGGCTGTTGCTGAAAGAAATCTATAGGTCATTCATTTTAGGCAGAAATCGTTATTTGAGTTTGGCACTATATGTATAAATTATTCATCAGATTCAGGAGATTTGTGACGACATTTTGCAAAATGTTCTTCGATTTTGTTATCAATGGACTCAGGTGCGTACTAATCAGAAATGGCACAAAAAAAAAAAAAAGTGACAGAATTTTACTTCCATTCGCTTATATTTTTTTTTTATTAAATTTATGTGAAAAATAGTGTATGCATTTACAAATATTTTAATTTTGGAAGAGAACAGGAGCAGTATGTAATTTAGGGAAGGTGTTTGAACAATGGCCTGAACTAATTTAATGATATTTGTAATAAAAGACTCTGTGCTTGGTCAAATCTTTTTTATTATGTGCTTGAGTTTCCCCACTTACTATGTGGATAATTCTTAATGAAACACTCTGTATTTAGAGCTTCGTGAATTCGTGTGAACCTTTAGTGAGTAATGTAAATTGTTGGAATTATCTGTGAATTAACAACAAATCCCTAAGGTTATTCAATTACATGCTATAACTTGTGAAATGACTCAAATTATCATCGTGAATTTTCTGTAGGTAATTTTATGCCCATCTTCCACAGTGCAGATATTCAAGAAACCATGAATGACTGTTGAAGATTCACAGTGAAAAACCATCACAAATTAAAAATGCGATTTCGCTACGAGGGGTATCTAACAATCTGGTAAATCACTCAATAAAACAACCGAAAACACCCCATAATCGGCGCTATCAATGAAAGAAGATACCATCGACTTCAGATGTTTTCGTAGCTGCGACTTCACTTATGTCGTTCAACACCTTCCTACAGTAAACAGCGAATGACTAATGAGTCCCCTTGCCAGACTATCTGGATCAGTTCCGGTACATCGAAAGCTGCAACCAGGCTGAAAGCTCTCATAATAATTGGAATAGGTAGTTAACAGGGGTTCCTGGAATCTGAAAGTCTTGAAGCGAAATTGTGGCTGACGGCGACTGTTCAATGACCAAGAGCTTTCTTGGAGAGAAAAATGGACTGCTGTACCAATTCTTATCACCACGTGAAGGAATGGTACTTAAGGTTCATCTGACTTGAAGAGATGAATCTGCTGGTTTTCTGTCTCGTGTTGTTGTATATTGTACAGATTAGAGTCCTCATCTCACGGAACGAATTCACTGTATTAGGTACAGCATCAACGGGTTCCGGCGTGAGGATGAATAGAGGGTTTTCCTGGCAAATAAAATTAAATTCGTCCAGTGCAGCCAATTCTGAGATACACCTCTCCAACCCTTATTGAATGGTTTTAAAAATCAGGCGTAAGTCGCATTGATAAGTGGTGTTTCTATTTCACCATAAAGTTCATTCTATTGAATCAAACTGTATTTCTTTAGAACTTTTCCCCTTGCATAATTGCTTTCCTTGATGACCATTCTATAAGGATTTCAATGAACTAAACGTGTTGATATGTCTGAAGACATGAATGTTAGGTAATATCAACGTTTTTTCTACATTGAATCCTCCAAAGCTGTTTTAATCCGTGTAAGAAATATTGAATCTGTAAAAACTTCGCATGATATATTATGCTGACTTCTGATTCAATAAATCTCTTAAAACGCCTTATGACTCATAACTTCATTAGTGAGCTTCTTCCAAGAAGGTTGAAATTGAAAAATTGACATATTTTATGGCGAATAAATCAATCAACACTTAAACTAATTGAATTATACTTAATCCTCGACATCCTCTCATCAGGTGCAGACTGAAACTTAATTGGCTCAATAAAAAATATTTAGAATAACCATCAATGACGCTCTCCCTGGGGAATGAAAGCTACGCAGTTTGGCTGCAAAGGGTTTCTCGATAGGTACTATATGTCTTTGAAAAGTCAAGAAAGCTATATTTGAGGAGGCAGAAGTGTCACTATAGCTGTCATTGCCTATTTGTCTTTAGGCAGCATTTTATTCATAGAAAATATTTTTTTTTGTGATATGAATGAATATCGAAAAAAAAATTTCTAAATCAGTAGTAGTAAGTCAAGTATTCGAGAGACTTACGATTTTGAAACATTCTCTGCTAGATGGATGGAGTGACTGTCCGAAAAAGACCATTTAGAACATAAAGAGTACTCAATGATATTTTGTGAAAGGGTAAATTTTGGGAATTTTTAATTCTTTTTGGTTGTGGAAATAAAATTTCAATCAGGCGGTTTCCTCAAAAGTTGACCTTGTGAAATTATCTAATGACAACTATAGAACGATTCTTACAATTCTCGATATTCACTTCCAGTTTTCGGTAGTTTTGAAGAACAAGTTGATTGAAATTCAGAAACATACTGAAGAGGCAACTTGAATATTTTATGAATCTCCACCTAATGATCTTTCAGTTGTTTTAACAAGTAGTGGACTCTTGTTAATAACTTCAAAAAAAAATTATTTGTTAGTGGATTATTATACAATGGTTATGCATAGGTAATTTTCAGACGTTGTAATAATACGGACTGAAAACAATATTATATTCAAATTAAAGACGTTGTTTGGAAGATAAAAAGGAGCAAAGGAGTTACAAATGGTTCGCAACACTAAAGAAATTATTTTGCTGTCATTTTAAGAATTCATGACATTGAATTTGCGAAGAATAGTTATTTATGTATCATTATTTTATTTTATACCTACTAAATGAAATATGAAAACCAGATTTTGTTGGTTTTATAATGTATCAGTATGAATTAAATTATATTATCACTTATATACACAGCAAAATAATTATACATTTGTGGTGTTACCTAGGAGGTAGATTCAGAGAAAAAATTATGCTCGATGAAAATATCTGTTCCTTAATTTTTAATTCCATGTATAAATTCACATAATCCAAATAAATTAATATGTTTTTTTCAAATGGAATGATAAGTGTGTCAATAATGTCATATTTGCTATATTTTTTCAAACAAGTTCTCATTTTAAAATTTCATTTGATATTTGTATTCAATGATTATAATTTATAACTTGACATTCATTTAAATGGAACACGATTAGTTAGGCTTTGTGGGTCAATGCAATTTGGAATAAGTTGGAAAACCAGAAAACGAGATTGGACCAATTATAATATCCACAAGTACGATCACAAACGCGTCAGTGTGACATTTCACGAATCCAACTAAGTACTAAGTCAGGAATGCTATCTTGGTTGGTTCATTGTACCTATCCTATAGTAAGTACTACTCCATTCTTGTAAACAAACCAGTAGCATCCGTTAAACATTGGTTCATTCAATCAGATTACATTGATTTCTCGAGGAAATGATTCCTTTCAAGCGGCACCACAATTAGCTCCTAGCAGCAGCAGGTGTATTATTGTTTCTATTACCGAATAGATAGGATGGGATTCCACTGGAACTCTGCCCAGCAGAGTTGATAAAGATCACTCAATGCAGAATTTACTTGCCTTCAGAGTGATTTAATGCCTCACTGTGTACAGGGAATTATTGGTAATGTTGGTAATACATTTCTCATGGGTTTTTTGCTATTGTGAGAGAATCTCTGGATATAAGTAAAAGTTTAATAGTTGTTCCACATTGTCTATTCAAAATGCTTCAACTTGAAAGCAACAAATCTCATAACTGCACTGCTGAGGTCAACCGGAAAATGAAAAGTCATCAGCAGACATAAAGAATGAATAATATGCAACAATGTTTCCTACTTAATGAAATGAACCAATTTCTCTCATATTCAGGTGCCAGCACTCATTACAAGTCTAGACTGTTGAATATACAACACAAATCAATTTGTAGCCGGCTTTTTATAACCACGGAGGTTTTCAGATAAGAGAAAGATTAATTCGCTAACAAGACCATGAATATTGAGCGTGTGATCCAATTCTTTGTTGCCCAGCTGGAAAATCACCAAGAAAATTTTTTTGCGGTGCAAGTGCTCTTTATGTGAGTCACAAATAAATTTAGCGTGCATATCAACACTTTCTTCGAAATTTTCTATCCCACAATGAAAGAGGAGTGAATAAGTCAGTTTCCTCAAAATGTAACCAGTGTTTGAATGCTGAAAATATGACACAGATGTTTCATCACTTTTCACTTTCAAGGTGCCACTAAGCTTTTTGTATACAGTATTAGGTATATATAAGTTCGATGACACTTATGGTTGAATAATAAAAGAATTTACAAAACACGCAACTTATACACTGAAACTAATCAGTATCACCCATACATTGAGTGCTGTGGGCTGAAAAAACTCAAAAATGAAATACGCTAAACAAAAAACAAGAAAAGTCGGGTAAAAGAAGGCTTATATGGACATATTTGGTATCAAAATATAGGTTTTCGAGTGCGCTGAATTCAATGAAATTAAATTCAAGTCGCTGTCTGTCATAGTTTGGATTTTCACATGCGAAATGGCATTTTTACAAAAAATCGAAATTTCAAATCGTCATATGTCCCGCTCTTTTAATCGTATCCACTTTTCGTTTGTATATTGTTAATAAGCATTAACCTGAGTATCTCCTAACATAATAAAATCGATTTCGAAAAACCCAACTTTTTGGGTGGAAAATGCATAAGGGGTAAGACACCCCAAAAACACCATATTCGTCATCGTCAAGAAATCCCTGGCGAATCTAAAGGCATCATTCGATCTGAAAGATCTACTATCTATTGAGGCCATTCAGAAAACTCATTTGGCTTACCAGTATCACCTATACATTGAGTGCTGTGAGCCTTTGAATAAAACTCAAAAATGAAATATGCAAAACAAAAAACAGGAAAGAATCGGGTAAAAGAAGGCCTATATGGACATGTTTGGTATCAAAATATAGGTTTTCGATTGCGCTGAATTCAATAAAGATAAATTCAAGTCGCTATCTAGCATGGTTTAGAATTTCACCAGTGAAATGGCATTTTTCCAAAAAATCGAAATTTCAAATTGTCATATCTCCCGCTCTTGTGATCGTATCGTTCTGAATATCTCCTTGCATTATAAAATCGATTTCGAAAAACCCAATTTTTTGGGTAAAAAATGCATAAAGGGTGAGACCCCTCAAAAACACCATATTCGTCATCGTCAAGAAAACCTTGCGGATCTGAAGGCGTCTTTTGATCTGGAAGATCTACTACCTATTCGAGTCATTCAGAAAACCCATTTGGCCGATCAGTATCACCTTTTCTGTGAGTGCTGTAAGCCTCTGAACGAAACTCAAAGATGAAATATGCGAAACAAAAAACCAGGAAAAATCGAGTAAAAGAAGGACTATTTGGACAAGTTTGGTATCAAAATATAGGTTTTCGAAGGCGCTGAATTCAAGTCGCTATCTAGCATAGTTTAGATTTTCACCTGCAAAATGTAATTTTTCCAGAAAATCGAAATTTCAAAACGTCAATTGTCAATATATTAATTCAGTTTATTATTTAATGAAAGCGTACAAATGCCTGCTATTCCTTGTCCGCACGGAAATCATTTAAGTTGATTATGTCATCTTAAAGGAAGTTGATCTAATCGTTCATTTTCCTTTTTACATCTATGAAAAATACTTCCTTTCAGTACGTTTCTTCATGAAATGATAAATAACAAAAATGTATGTCCACGGTTTCTTGAAAATTTGTTGAATAATAATTCCACAATTTTAAAACCCGTCGCATTCGCCATTTAGTTGCTCACATAAATTCTTGCCGGATTTTCGTCCTTGAAATGATGGGAGGTCTGGATTATTCAAACTTGCATCACTGGGTCTATGCGAACATGAGCACTCGAGGTGAAATTTCACACCTATACATCTAGTGATCAATAGGGTGGGCCATGTTTCACTGGCGGTATGGCACCGTCCTGCTGAAACCGCATGTCGTCAAGATAAAAAGGTTCCAAATGAGGCACAGACACAGTTATAAAAGCAAGATAACGTTCGTCATTCACCGTTACTGAATTTTTTGACAATCAGAACACGTTGTTCTACCGTGTAATGCTCCATGTTCACTCACTCCCATCTGTCAACTTTCGATCTGTCACGTCATAATCATATGACATTATGACTGTGCAGTTCAAATCTTATTCTCTCATTAAAACATCTTCCTTTTTTCAAGAATCATAGGTTTTTGCGAATCTTCATATATCTCAAATGGGTGTTAATTAAAACGAATCAAGTGAATGACTTAATTCAATGAGGGGTTTCCACTCTCTCTTGATTCTCGTGAAGCGGTTCAATTTGAGTGGAACATGTGCGCAATTTTCCCGTATTTGCCTCGATTGTAATTACAGAAAGCCGTAGCCAGGTATATCCGACAACATTCAGCAACCGTTGCAAGGAGTCCTCGTAAAATGTTATGGCGAATTAACTTAATTGCTGGGAGTGATATGCGGACCATTCCCAGTATCTCTATCATTTTTTTTTGTGAAAAGTAGTATTACTATATCGATATCTTCCATATTGTCCTCGGAATCGGAATTCGACATCGTTTTCACTGAGAAAAGGAGCTTTATCCGCATGTAGATTTTCTGATGGAAGACTTAGGTGATTATAGAACGGAGCTGAACAGGTTGTACTACTGGAATAGACCAACTGACATTTGTTTGATAACATCAACACTTTCTTGAATCCTGATTTTGAAAACAAGTAGCATGTTTACCCTGAAATGAACTCTGTAAGATCCGTAAAATTTTTCATTTAATTTTATAATGGTATAAGAATGAGGAACGCAATAACTCATAACACACTTTGTACTTATTTTGGGCCAAAACCTGAACATATTTTATCGAACATCGATATTTTCCGTTCGACTTTGTTGAGGATCGTTTAACAATCCCCTATCACTCCCTTTTAACGCCCTAAAAGATTGCCAGGATCGTACTCGGAACGGACTGTAGATGGTACTGGATAGAAATGATTCAATAATTTGAGTTAGCAATTCCCACATTAGAACTTTTTTCCTCAAAAACTCAGAAACTTTATATCCGACGTACCGTATTTTTTTATTTTGTTTTGTTTTTATATTATTATCTACTAAATAATTTTTTTTTCGGATGCTCGAGATTGCGGCAAGGTAATTCCAGGAAACACCAGAGTTTTAGAGATTTGGGTCGGAATCTTGCACGATTCCGACAAAGTAATTCCGGGAAACACCAGATTCGGGTCCTTTTCCCTAATGGGTGAAAGCCATCTTGATTTGCATAAATATCGAAGTTTTCAATTGACAAGACTAGTAAAAGATTTCTGTTCGAATTTATAATGGTCATTTACTTGTAATATCCGAAATATATTAAGTTTCGGTCCAAAATTTTATATTATTTTGTACGAAACTCTTTGTCGGCTGCTCAAGGTTCAGACAAGGTAATTCCGGGAAACACCAGATTTGGGTCCTTTTCCTCAATGGGTTAAAGTCATCTTGATTTGCATAAATGTCGAAATTTTCAATCGACAAGACCAGTTAAAATACCTAGAGCTACTGTGAAGGTCTAGCTGTTGAAAGTGTTTATAGATTTTGTTGTGAAAAGTGTATTGTGTTGGAAAATCTTTTGACAAAGTGAATTTAGTGTTTACAGAACAATGTCGAATTCGGAAACGGATACTGCATCTGAGGGTGATATGTGGAGACCACCACGAAAAAGGTCCAAAAGGTCACATTTCTTTGCTGAAGGGAAAGAGATAATTTTGAACATTTTTCGAAAAGAATTGGAAGAACATCCTGATTTGTCGAAAAGAGACTTAGTAGGAATTGTTTCAAAATCCTCAGGGGTGAGTGATTCAGCTGTATTCAGAATTCTCAGAGAATATGAAGAGAATAAAACATTGACGCCACCTAAGAGGAGAGCCCAGTCGTTAAAAATAATCGATTCGGTTGACGATTTCGATATGAACCTCATCAGAAGAATTGTCTACGGTTTTTTTTTTCGGAATGAAATCCCAACGATTTCTAAAGTTCTAGAAATCGTGAATGATGACGACAGTTTGCCAAATTTCAAAAGAACAACGTTCTATAAATTATTGAAAAAAATGGAATTCAAGTTCAGTTAAAACTGAACGATTGTGTGAAATCTCCTCGGTTCGATTCTGGACGGAAAGAAACTTTACGAAGGCCCTCCTACCGATGCGCCAAACATGTTTATTTAAAAACAAGATTTGAAATTTTGAAGAGTGATTTTTTGAGTGATCCAACAAATGTGAATTTTTCTGCAAGAAATCAATCACTGACAAGTAACCAACGTATAGCATAGTATAGTAAAGAGTATAGACAGAGAATAAAGAGATATAGATTCAACAGACAGTAGGCGCGATCGCTGGTTTGCAGTCGTTATCCAAGTTGTAAAATTATACGTTAACCATCAAACAAATTCGTATCATGTGTAAGGTGAAACGCATGAGAGATTCTGCGATATCCGGGTGGAAATAAACCTAGAGGAACATGCAGCCTCTGTAGGTGGTTGGGACACTCGAACAACACCTGGATATGTATCAGGCCATTGAGTTCGATTATATCATAAACCAATGGTCTGGTCTTGGGAATATGATATTGTCAACTTTTCTTGAATATTTTCGCGGGGGATTGCGAATAGGTATAAATACACTGCGCAAAAAAATTAACGTACATTCTGAAAATGAAAATCTCAATTTTAATGAAAGTTAACTCTACATTGATTTTTTAACTTATTTTTTATGTTCTCTCGGGAAGGTTTTGAACGAAACAAGACATATTAAATGGAAGAAAAATTCAGGATTTCAACAAATCTTATGTGAAAGAAGAGAAATGAACAATTTTCGAAATACTGAAATGCTGATAAGTGATTTAATACTTGGTATTTCCACCCCTTCCGTTAATTACAGCTCGGCAACGACGGTTCATACTCAAAATGAGTGATCTTAACATGTTCTGATCTAATTCTTCCCAGATTTCTCCGAGTTGGATTCCTAAGTCATTAAGAGTAGCTGGATGATTTTCTGAACTTCTCAGCCTTCTATTGAGGTTGTCCCAAACCTGCTCAATCGGATTGAGATCTGGACTTCTTGCTGGCCATTCCATTCGAGAGACTCTTCAAGGTACTCCTGAACGATGCGCGCTCGATGGGGTCTGGCATTATCGTCCATAAAAATGAAATTTTCACCAATGTATGGGGCAAATGGCACTACATGCTCTTCAAGAATGTTTCTTATATACTTATCAGCTTTCATAGCTCCATTATCAACGACCACTAGGTCTGTGCGAGCAGTCAAAGATATTCCACCCTATACCATAATCGATCCTCCCCCGAAACCAGTAGTATTCAGGAAATTGCACTGAGAATATCTTTCATGTGGACGTCTGTATACAAGGGAACGTCGATCACAATGGTAGAGGCAGAATCTAGACTCATCTGTGAAGAGAACTCTTTCCCAATCGGCCTCTTCCCAATGGATATGCTCTCTCGCAAAATCCAAACGCGCCCTTCGATGGGCTGGGGTAAGAGCTGGGACTCTTGCCGTGACACGAGGCCTTAAATCATATTCTCTGAGGCGATTTCTTATTGTCTGAGTGCTAATTTGCACCTCATGAGTTTGCTCAAGCTGATTTTGAAGGAGGCGAGCGGTTGAAAACCGTTGTCTCAACGAAGAAACTCTCAAGTAACGTTCTTGAATGGCAGTTGTTACCCGTGGTCTACCCTGTCCTGTTCTTCGGACATTCATACCTGTCTCCCTGAATCGCTGCAACATTCTGGACACACTTGTATGGGAAACTCCAAATCTTTCTGCAATTGTGTATGTCCACCCTCCTTCTCGCAAAACTACCACTTGGGCACATTCCTCTTGGGTCAAATTGCGTGTTTCGCGTTGCATAGCGATAGAGTGTAGAAAATCAAACGAAAGAAAAACTATTGATCACTAGAATTGATCGAGAACAATTGATTTTAGAATTGAGCCAATACATTCAAAATCTGATAATATCATCTTTTTTTATTCCTGCTGGGAGAAAACATCTGTATTGAAGAAAAACGTTGAAAGTGGATAACATATGCATGCATAATTCTGATAAAAATAATTATCATTGAGAACACCTTCAGTTGTAGAATAAATTTGAGATTTCCATATTGTGCGTTAATTTTTTTGCGCGGTGTAGTTTCTTTATTGTTAAAAATCGAGGTATTATTTTGGCAAGTTACTATGGTGGAATGCTACCATAACAGTATGGTAGTATGAGACGAAGAGGGTGATTGTTGATGTGTTGTGGATAAAAGCGCAAAAATATTGAACCCACAGTTCTTGGCTAATTTTGCGGAGATAACATCTGAATCTCTCGCGGAGAACAAGAAACTGCCGAATCCTCTGCCACCTGCGGTTCCAAAGTTTGAGAATTCCCAATAAATTCAATTCGAGACCCGAAATTAATATAAAATTTCGAGGACCCTAGCAGCGCATACAAATGAAGGCACCGATGATGTGACAAACCGAATGCTGTAATCCTAATTTGGGAAATGATGCATCTAGCTTTTAGCCGATGCCGATTCCTGCTTTTCGAAACCAGTTTCGGATCTTTAAAACGAAGGTTTTCCACTCAATTCATATATTATTCATGCCATCGGTGGCATGTTGAAAGTTATGAATGAAACCGCTATTATATATTTTTGATTACGTTTCACTACTCCATGAATCTTGGAATTATAGACTTGAATGAGGAGAAAGTGTAAGGCGGCGACCACATTTACAGGAAATATAAATTTAGTCTGAGAATGATTTTCGTCTAAAAACCTACCTGATGGTGATTACTGCTCCATGATGTGTACACAAATAATTAAAAAGCTCATTCATCGTATATTCTTCTTCAACGAGGGTTCAAGTGAATTCGTGGTCTATTGAGCTTGTGACCTTTTACTGAGCACAACTTTTGTTCACAGAATTTCATCTCAGTAAATGGTCTCACACTTGACTACGAATTTATATGAACGCTTCTTGGAATTGAATTAATAAAACCCACAGAAATGAATACCAAAAGGCTCATTACCAATGAGAATATAATATTTTGTGAAATATCTTGCTGATAATAAACCATACAAAAAAATTAACGCACATTTTGGAAATCTCAAATTTATTTTTATCAGAATTATGCATGCATATGTTATCCATTTTCAACGTTTTTCTTTAATAAAGATGTTTTCTCCCAGCAGGAATAAAAAAAGATGATTTTATCAGATTTTGAATGTATTGGCTCCATTCTAAAATCAGTTGTTCTATATCAATTCTAGTGATCAATAGTTTTTCTTTCGTTTGATTTTCTACACTCGATCGCTATGCAACACGAAACACGCAATTTGACCCAAGAGGAATGTGCCCAAGCGGTAGTTTTGCGAGAAGAAGGGTGGACATACACAAGAATTACAGAAAGGTTTGGAGTTTCCCATACAAGTGTGTCCAGAATGTTGCAGCGATTCAGGGAGACAGGTATGAATGTCCGAAGACCAGGACAGGGTAGACCACGGGTAACAACTGCCATTCAAGAACGTTACTTGAGAGTTTCTTCGTTGAGACAACGGTTTGCAACCGCTCGCCTCCTTCAAAATCAGCTTGAGCAAACTCATGAGGTGCAAATTAGCACTCAGACAATAAGAAATCGCCTCAGAGAATATGATTCAAGGCCTCGTGTCGCGGCAAGAGGCCCAGCTCTTACCCCAGCCCATCGAAGGGCGCGGTTGGATTTTGCGAGAGAGCATATCCATTGGGAAGAGGCCGATTGGGAAAGAGTTCTCTTCACAGATGAGTCTAGATTCTGCCTCTACCATTGTGATCGACGTTCCCTTGTATACAGACGTCCACATGAAAGATATGCTCAGTGCAATTTCCTGAATACTACTGGTTTCGGGGGAGGATCGATTATGGTATGGGGTGGAATATCTTTGACTGCTCGCTCAGACCTAGTGGTCGTTGATAATGGAGCTATGAATGCTGATAAGTATATAAGGAATATTCTTGAAGAGCATGTAGTGCCATTTGCTCCATACATTGTTGAAAATTTCATTTTTATGAACGATAATGGCAGCCCCCATCGTGCGCGCATCTATCTATCTATCTATCTATCTCGAATGGAATGGCCAGCAAGAAGTCCAGATCTTAATCCGATTGAGCAGGTTTGGGACAACCTCAATAGAAGGCTGAGAAGTTCAGAAAATCATCCAGCTACTCTTAACGACTTAGGAATCCAACTCGGAGAAATCTGGGAAGGATTAGATCAGAACATTTTAAGATCACTTATTTTGAGTATGAACCGTCGTTGCCGAGCTGCAATTAACGCAAGGGGTGGAAATACCAAGTATTTAATCACTTATCAGCATTTCAGTATTTTGAAAATTGTTCATTTCTCTTCTTTCCCATAAGATTCGGTGAAATCCTGAATTTTTCTTCCATTTAATGTGTCTTGTTCCGTTCAAAACCTTCCCGAGAGAACATAAAAAATAAGTTATAAAGTCAATGTAGAGTTAACTTTCATTAAAATTGAGATTTTCAGAATGTGCGTTAATTTTTTTGCACAGTGTAAGTTTGTGGCTTGAGGACTGGGCAAATCATTTGAGTTTTATTGTGTTTCATTTTAATTGAAAGACACGAAGAAGAGAATTATGGCTAAATGGTAATATTTTCGGTTGGCGATACATTTGGAAAAGGGACCACATGGGAGCTGCAGCTTCAAGGCTTTCCCTCTGCTGGCACCATTGACGAGCTTTACCCATCATAAAAATAATCCAGCATAATGGGTATTTTCATTTTTATCTACCCAAAAAAAGATGCCCCCCTAGAAAAGCTCCTATACCGGCCTCTAGACAAAATGACTACCTAATGCCAGTGGCGCCGTAGAATTATTAAACTCTGAGCGTAATTGTCACCGTAAAGTCTCGTCTGGGACCCCCATTATATCCGGAATCCTAGTGCCCGTCTACTACAAAAATAACCGATTTTGCAATAAATTTCGTAATCTTCAACGTGTTTTTCACATCAAAACCAGTTTCGATTTATTCGTCTGTTCGTTTTATTTTTATATTTTTAATTGAATTATCAACCTCCCCGAGAAGCGATTTCTGTGTTTTGATTCTAGTATAAATCTGCCAGAGGCGTAATTGTCGGCGAAACTTCTGGAGGTGATAAATAAGTGGATTCTCCCGAAAATATTAATGGCCGCCACCTAAGCAGCCGTCTGCCGCTTGTTGCTGTTATTTAGGATGCAGATGTGGATTCGATAGGAAGTCAAAATAGCTTTTTTGAAAATAAGAATTAATTGGTACGAATGGGTTTCTTTATTCGGCAGTGATTTATTGCCGATGTCTGGAGTGGCTAGGAACCGATTATTCAGATAGTTAGACGCTAATTCAAACGGGAAAGTGTTAAATGATTTTCCTGGCAGCAGTGGCAGCCAGTTTGCGGCCACTGACAATGAACTCTTTCCTTTTTATTCAACATGTGGGATGACGCATTTGACAGGAACGTTAATGACATTTGCGTCGGTATATTTGAAACTAAAACGTTTTTTGCAATAACTATTTTTGTCATTTCTGCGGATTTTGAAATAAATTCTGCACTGATTTGATGTATGATATTGTATAATAATAAAAATAATAACTTTATTCATATAAATTTAACTCAACAATAAACATATGATCTTAAATACATTTGAAACCGAAAAGAAGAACTTGAAACCTGAGCCAGGCTCGTGCTTTCCACAATCTTTCCTCGTTTATTGCATAAAGAAAACATTCCACCATAATAAATCCACAACCATTTTTCTAGAACAACTGAAACACACCGAGAAGAAAAAAAACAAATGTTCAATGCGAAAACCTTTGGGGAGAGAGAGAGAGCGATATCAATAAAAAATAAAAATGTTTTTCCCTTTCATACTACTTTAAAATGTCATTGAATTTTTCAAAGTTTCCTACCACATAGTCCAATAATGTGTCCCTATTTCTTTTGAACCTTGTATTTATATTCCTCAAAGAAGCCGACAGAAGATTATAGAATTTAGGACCCATAAAGCAAAGGTTTCTCTGTAAATGACTCTTTTGCAAGAATGGCACTACTACCTAGGAGCATAGAATAAATGGAGGGAAGGCTTCATACGCTCGACAGATCATTTTGAACTTCCAATTTCGGCGGAGGTTAGAGTTTCGTGTGGCGCCCGATAGATAACGCTGTGATCGCAAATAGGGCTATATGTCACATATGTCTTGTTCTGTGGCGCTACAGTTGCAAAGAATATTATGTGGTTGTCATTTTTATTGATACATTTTCATGACCAACACCAAAGTGATTGATATGATATGATATATTGTTTATCCTGATTACTCCTAGGTCTCCTGTGGAGACCCCTCTGAAATTACAAGCTTTGAAGCTTGTAACTTGTGCCGAGTTCGGAGTAAGCAGTTGTGTTCTGTGTAGGCTTTGTTACTGTGTCCTTACGCCACCTTAGGCACAGCACTGTTAATTTTTGACCCAACAGTGAAATGTTGTTGACTGAAAGGACTAAAGGAGGTCGAAACAAATTGTATTGAATTCGAATATTGTTTGAAGTTACTATAATATACGAATTGAATCGGCTTCGATAAAAAAAAACCTTTCTGCGGCTTCAACTATCTAATTTACCTGTTGGTTTTGTTCATTTCAACGTTTGTTGCTAAGTATAATATTTTTAATTGATATAGTGTGATTTATTATGCTATGTACCTACTATATAATTATTGAATGAAAAAACAAGGTAAACAGTTTGAATTTTTATTGACAAGTATCGAAACATATTGAACAATTTTATTATTACCTATTTTAGCCAAAAAGGCCTCGGTGGGATCATGACGCATTCAAAATTTCTGAAGAAAGAATAATCACGCCTTCTGATTGACTTGAAATGACGTCCGGTTGTTCCATATGAAGAAATCGAAACAAATTCTTACTACATTAAAATTCGACAATTCCATCTCCGTTTTTTTCAGCTTCTAGAAGAAGACCTGTACGTTACTTAAATAAAAGAATTTTTTTAAGTCTCACCCTTCAAAATAACACCAAATATTAATCATAACAATATTGTTGACATATCACCGCATTCTAATCAATTATTTATGCGCAATTATATGGAAATTCTATGATCGGAAATAAATTTGTCAAAACGAATTTCATTTTGAATATGTATCGTTATAGCCATGCTGGAGCCACGAACGACGTTGGCGCCATCTCATAACCTTGCGGCGAACTGACAAGTGCGGACGTTTTTGGCAGTTCATTTTTGTAGCGGAGCCTTCCCTCCATTCATTCTATGCTTCTAGCTACTACTGATGCATTTTGTTTGAATCTTGTGAGATAACTGGGATCAACAAAATTTCTATTGCTTCTGATTTGATGAATTGAAGAGTTGAAGACATATAACTGTCGGATATTAAGTTTTTTTGATTTTGAAAATAATAGTTCAGAATTGAATGTTTTTCTCACGTTTAGTTTAATATGATCTTTAAAATAAATTTTTGAACTATTTGCAAGCCTTCCAAGGCATTGTTATAAGAGCCACTCCATATACCTATTCCATAGGTCAATATTGATTCCACTAACGATTCATAAACCTTAAGTAAACATATTCTATTAGTTGTTTCACGGAGCATATAAAAAATAGGTTTTAATTTTCTATATCTCTTTTTTAAGTATTGCGTGTGGACTTACCATCTTATATGCTCCTCGTATAAATTATGAGGAAATATTATACAGGGTGCCTGAAACAGTGTTTCAAAGTGATCCTCAATAAAACTATGAGATCTAATTTTTTCAAATGGTAACCATATAATTTTGTAATTCCGATCGATTGCTCGTCAAGAACTAGTTAGGGTGTGTCTTCAAAATCAGTAGTTTTGGCGTTATCGAATAAAATTCGAATTTAAGACAGGTTTGGCTCAGTCAAATTCATTGATATGCTCGTCTTTTTTTCTTCAATAGGCTATATTAGCAATTGTCATTCTTACTCATTTTTATTGGTCAAGCACTATGCAAAACATGCAATAATAATTAGGTACAATAGAATGATATATCAGTCAGTTCTTCATTTGCGACGACTGTGACAAATAAAAAAGGCAGATAATGAATGATGACTAAATAAAAAAATCTTAGTTTAAAACTGTCACAACAATTTTCTTTACAACAAAAAACTTTGACAGAAATTGAATAATAGCTATCACAATAAATTTTCAAAATGTTGGCCCCCTTACTCCATACATTTATTAATTCTTCTACGAACTACATCTACTGTAGTAGTTCTCAACAATGTATAATAAATGAACTGACATAACTATTGACACAACCTACTTTAGTCGTGAAATTAGAATTTTATTCAATAACGGCCAAACTTCTGATTTTGAAAGCATGAAACGTTTGGCACACTCTAACTAGTTTTTGTCGGGCAATCAAACGGAATTACAAAATTATATGATTACCATTTGAAAAAAGTTAGATCTCATAGTTTTACTGAGGCTCACTTTGAAGCCCTGTTTCAGGCACCCTGTATAATATTTGCTCATAATTTGTACAAGAAGCAGTATCTGCGTACTTTCTTTCGTCCCACTTCTGCAAGAAGACATTCTTACAATGAGGGATTTTGGAGATATGAACATTAATTTGTGACACTCTTACTGTCAACAAATTGGACTATAACTCAACAATCGCTTGAAGTGGTTGCGCATATCATATATCAAATCAGTGCAGAATTGAACGAAGAATTCAAATATGTATAAATATACAGGGTGTTACATTTGAAAAAACGAAGTTTACATTCGTTTCCGATAGAACCGGAAGTAGATTCCTCTTGAGAATATTTTACAATTTGAGTTCATGTACTCTAAAACGAAAATACAGAATCTTAACACTTGAAGAAATCGCCTTGTATTATTGACAGCTTTTTGATGGTTTGAGAAAGCTGGGAGCTTCGAATCTCTTGGGAAAATCAATCTGCGTTCCATCAGATCCTATCTTCCTTGTATTCATCACATAAAAAATCAAACAACATTCGAACCCATCGCTAATTCAAGATCATTCTTCAATATCACAACAAATTTTCTGCGTAATTGACTTAACGAACTGCAAAAATTATCGGAAATATGTACACGTTTTAATTACTCCAGCGAGTACCATAAGTAAGATGGTGTTTTTTCATACCACTCATTTAAATTTGCGGTAAACTTCATACACGTCTCAGTATTAATGTAATCAATTAGTTGAATAGGAAATTCATCTCAGCAAGAACTTTTTTGAGTGATTGATGGTGGATAAATGTTAATGAGCTTGTTTGACGAAGACAGTAATTGAACTACTGCAGACAATCTATGTGAGCACTGCACAGAATATGAATTTTGATGAAATTGTTTAATTGAAGAAGTTGTGGTATGTTCTGAGCATACTTTGGGGCTTTAATTACATACAGGTTGTCCCCATCAAACACCCCAGCCGAATATTTCCTAACCGCATTGCACCCGATAGAAAAATAAACTGCTATACATGAGTTAGGGATATTGACTTAACTTGCAAAAAAATATGGTTAAAATAAGATTTTTGTGATGAAAATTCATAAACGGGGCAGAAGCTCTCTCAGATCATTTAAGGATTCTGGGGTAGGTTGATGATTATCTAATCTTCTTTGGAGCATATCCCATGCATGTTCTATGCAATTCAAATCTGGTGAGTGGGGAGGTATTGGTAAATGTGGAAAACCAAGCTCCTCGCGCGCATTCTCAACTATGGCTGCACGGTGCGGTCTAGCGTTATCGTCTAGAAATTGAAAAGTTTCACCAACAGCAGCGTGAAAATCTCTCTCTCAAACGTCGTCTGATGGTTTCGATGGAAACTTGGACCCCATCTGGATTTTGAAGAGTATTCCATAGCATTCTACACGACCACGTAGATGTTGGGTTTTTCTCGCCGAAACGGTGATGAAACGATCCTGAGCAGGTGTTGTTTTTCGTCGCCCACCAAGCCTTGGTCTTTCCAACACGGAACCTGTCTTCCTGAACCTATTCCAAAGTCGAGATATCACACTTTGGCTGACTTGGAGCCTTTCCGCTACAACTACATACTGATTTTTATTGGATCGATTCAAGTTGTTATTGAGTTTCAAATGATTTACAGCGATTTTCTCGAAGATTACATACTTTTAAAAACGATTAAATACGATATCCCTAACTCTTGTGGAGCAGTATATTTCAAAGTATTCATCAACGTCTTGTAGAAACGGGAACAAGGACTGTAAGAACGGTAGAAGTGGAAGACGAATATAAAAATTTATCACGAATTGACCACAATTTCAGATCGAGATGGAATATTAATGAAGATCAACATGAAATTCCATATCTTCCGTCGATTTCACCATTTCTATTTCTTCTGGTCACGAAAGGTAATAAGTAACACCATAAAATCATAATGAATTATTCCGATAACACCTTTGTTTCAAGACTTCTTCTCTTATCTACGAGTTATTGCCTTTTTGCGATCACTAATGATAATTTATGTCCGTGGATACCACTAGAAACGGTTATTTCGAATAGAAATGTGGTAATATCGAATTATGCATTCATCTCTTGATATCAGCTATAACTTTTTATTTCAGACGATTAAACGAAAAGTTTGATATATGGAGGAATTAGGGTCACGCTTAGTCCGATAATTTGGCTTGCTCAGATTTCGAATTGGAAAGATATTTAGAATACTATCATTGACTCTTTCAATTCAAGAAAAACTTGTATTGTTTGACTTAGAGATGCAGGGGCTAAACATATTTAAATTAGGCTCAAGATTCTTGAAAATATGCATTTGCGATATGAAATATACACCTTCAAGATCTTACTTACTTACGACATAACCATGAATATCAGCTCGAGGTGTATAGGTTATACCTACCCAAGGCATCATGCCTTCATATGTTAAGCCGTAAGAAAAACCATGAAGACTCCATCTGATACCTATATTTACGAGAGGAATGTTAACACTCATTCAAAATAACTAGGTGTGAAATTTTGAGTAAATACACATTTTACGACGGTCCGTTTATTCTAATACTTCAATTATCTATTTAGCTCGGGCGTTAAATTATCACTTCCGTACACGCCTAAAAAACAATGCTGCATAATTCCTATTGTTGAAGATACGGAAATAGGAATTTTCTATGCATTTCTTGAGCGATGGAAGCAATTTCTTGACTTCTCACAAAAATATCTCCATCATATCTTGAGATATCGATACCTCCAACTGAATGGAATTTTATGTGTTTAAAAAAATGCTATAGCTCTAAAAAATTAGCTGCGAAAAAATTAAGGGGGTGATTTCTTGTCGAAAAATATGGTGGGCCTTCCATATGAATTTTTTTTGTGCCCCTTGCTTCGTTGATGCCCCCAAAAGATGGAGCTCGAAAAACAATTTTTAATTTTCTTCTTGAAAACCAAAAAAAAAACTGACAGAATAAAATTGAGCAAACATTTAATGCTATCGAGAAGGCACTCGAAAAAATTCTTGGTGATGTTCCTTCATAATTGCAAGGGGTAGAGAAAGCCACCCCTAAACCTCATTTCGTAAAAAACTTTTCTCCATATCCATATTTCACAATAAAAAAACATAAGGTCTTTTGTAATTTCCTGCTAAAGTTCACGGTTTCTGAGGAAAAATAATTTCCGAACTAGTATTTATCTATAAAGTAGATATACCTTTATCGATAAATAACAATTAAAAGAAAAACCGAAATATGTTACCCGAAAATTATGTCAACAAGGGATATAAAATATTTGATGAAGATATATTGAAACTAGTTTTCATTAATGCGATCATGTATACATTATCTCATTCGAAATATTTGCGTTGAACAGGAAGTAGAAAAAAATAAAAATATTTCAACTGAAAATGAGTGTATCCTTGTAGATAAATTTGTAATTTTTCATATATCGACATATCGTTGTTGGAGACCCTGTATCGTATCAATAAGATTATTCCATGTTCATGCTTTTTCCGAAAAGGCCTTTTCAATATCTAATATGATTAAAAATGGTTTTATCACTCGGTTAATGATTTCATCAAATCGATGGGTGGTCCAACCATCGAGGCTATTATTGGTCCTATCAAGCACTGATTATGCTTCATGGGATAACATAAACTCATTTCGATACTGCCGAATTAAAAATCTGGTAGATTGAATTTTAAACTGACCAGTTCAACCGAAAAGGAAACCAGTAAGAAGACATTTCGATAAGGAATGACCACATTCCCCTCACTCTCTCCTAAGTAATTGACTCGATTTGAGTTATTTCTTAGAATTTTTATAGCCAATAAATGTCTAGTTTTGGGAGATTCATTTCGTTTTCAGTACCTTCCGATTACAGATTTCTTTCCGGTTCATCAAAATGTTGGATTCTATTAAATTTTAATACGACTTTCCTGAAGTTATAGATTTTTTGTGGTATTTTCTTTTTCTTTTGCGATCGATGAATTGAATCTTCTCCTTATATTCTCCAATAGTAGGTAAATCAGCTAGATTATGGTGTATCTATTTCGTTTTGTGACGAATCGCAGCATTTTATTTTAGAATATTCGACGTGGCCTTAGAAGTTGACATTTCAAATGGCCCCATCAATATGTCAAAATTGGTCTAAATATTATTGTATAAATAAGTTTTTAATTTTATTGGTTCAGTTTGCTATTTCGACACAGAAGGTATACGCTTTGCTAACAGAGGTAATGGACTGATGCTTGAGACATTTCCAATTTGATGTTTTCACTTTCGATTTTTTTTTAATTATTTCCACTTGGAAATTTTTGTTTGTCAAGTATGAGTTGATGAGTTTGATGATCAAAGGAAGAATGTTGATTTAATCATCATTCAAATTAGTGTCCATCATCAAAATTGGTGTTTTATATGTACAATTTTCGCTTGAATTGTTTACGGTTGTGCATTAGCTGTTTGAATACTTTTCACTTTTTCTATTCTGTTTCGCGAGCATAATTGATGACAATAAATTAAACAGATTTAGTGATATTCACTCCATAATTGCAGTCATTTTCTCATATTAATCCAATTATTCCATTTCTTTATCGTTAACAAGCTGTTTCATTCTAATTTATAGTCGCAATTATACTTTGATTAATCCATAAGTTCATAAGTAGAATATGCGTTGTGTGATTGGTTGCCATAATTATGATTATGGCGGAGTTATTGGATAATTGTTTGTTTATTGTAGTTTCATAAAGTTCAGGATTAAAGAGCCTGAAATCAGAATGTAGACAGATCTATGTGATTAGTAAGTTACGATTTTAATTAACAGAATTATTTTTTTGTGTGATCTTGGCATTGTGGTATTAAGTATGAATAAAAATGTTCTGACTTCGTGTAGGTAGTGTTGGTGCTTTTGCACTGATGGCTATTTATGGCCATGATGAGACGAAGGTAAAATATTGGTACCTCTGCTTGAGAACTTTAGACCACAGAGTCGAAGAGATTGAGTAAACCACTGAGGTCTGAATGTTCTTTGTTACCAACGAAGTCCATTGTCAAATATTTTCGAGTGAAATTCGAATGTTATCTGAATATTTGTCCTGAACACTGTCATTGCAGTAGGAAGATGATTGCACAATTTTATACCCTGTATAGAGGTATAAATAATGCTGGAATATGTCATGATATGATCCATGAATATTTTCCTCCTGCAATCTTGAGAAAAGATTCCTTCATACTGTAGGAACTTCTGAACATACATAAGAAGGATAAAACCTTTTTTGAATTCTCTTTAAGTAAATGCCACCTTGATTAAATCTCTCCAGCAGCAGTTATACCGTTCTGAAATTTGTGTAGAAGCACAGAGCGTCAACGCAATCCATATTCATGAAACTCCTCATTATCACGTTGATTCTCTGGTTTTTGAATCTAATGAAGTGATCTTGGCATTCCTGAAACAAGTAGATATTCTGCGTCCAACTCAACAGCTCAAGGCAGTCTATATCCAACACTTGATTGCATCGTTATTTCGACATAAAATATTATTTTCCGCTTTCCTGTAAACATATATTTACATGCGTATCATGATCTGCCCATCAATAATGAGAACAATGTTCAAGATGGTGTCTGTTTGGAATTATTGTGGAATGAGGAAAACAGCCACAGTACAATAATTTACCTCCGTCACTGACGGTATGGAAGGATCTGTTGAATTGAGTACTGGAAAACTGGGAAATTCGAAAAACTATAAATAATTCTGAATGACTTTGTTGAATTTTCTGTTCTCATTCTCATACATTTAAAATAATTAATATCACTTATTTAGTAGATACAGATTATTTTCAATGGTGGTTTCATATAAAAAATGTGATTTTATCAATTTAATAACCGCGAAATTTTTTTAATATTTTTTTAGGCAACTCTGATTTTTAAAATACAGGGTGGCCAAGAGATTGACGTCAGAAAGAAAAAACAGGTCCCTCGTGTCATGGGCTATTCGAATCACCCCAATGTATGTTATACGATTCTTCACAGTTTTCGAGTTATGAATTTTTTAGGAACTTTGAGAATTTTCGATTTGACCATCTTAAAAAAGATATTAAAAAAAAAGGACAAGACTTCTCTGTGCAATTCTTTTGTAACTTGATCTCCATGAATTGTACTTTCATACATAAAATAACCAGATTCTTAACTTTGATAAAAATTATGGAAATGTTGGTCTCAAGTGAAAAAGTTACGTGAATTGGATTATGATCTGAATTTTCGAATCAATATTAAAAATGTAAAAAGGCTAATTCACGGTTTCTTAGTATGCTTAAAAACTGCGTTCAACAGTCAGCTTTTAGAATCTTTGATGAAAAATGGTACTTGGCACTCTACTTTTGCTAGAATTAGCCATCAAAGTCATCGAGGTGGAAAAAATCAAAGAAGTAGACATTTACTACAAAATTATTTTTGCCATTTTAAGATTTTTCTGGTCAAGTTATGATAGAAAATGCTGAAAATTAGCTTTAGATGTTGGTCAAGAAAAGTTCTAGATAAAAAAAAGAAAAAGGTATTTCTGGATTATTTAAATTTTCGAGAACAATTTTTGATTAACCACTTGAATGAACGATACCCGAACAGATGGATCGGACGCAGTCGACCAATCAAGGAGCCCCCACGCTCACCTGACCTTAATCCCATCGACTTTTTTGTTTGATTAATTCAAGAGAAGCCGAACATGTCCTAAGAAAGACCAGGGCAGGTTTTATTCGACTAAAAGAAAATTTTCTAAGAAGGTGTAGAATGTGTATTGAGGCTGGAGGTGGCCACTTTGAAAACCTACTGTAAATTTTATAAATAAATTTCTTTCACATTATGATGTGTGATTTATTGCCATACCTTTTTCTTTTTTTTTTAGAACTTTTCTTGACCAACATCTAAAGCTAATTTTCATTAATTTTCAGCATTTTCTATCATAACTTGATCAGAAAAATCTAAAAATGGCAAAAAATAATTTTGTAGTAAATGTCTAGTTCTTTGATTCTTTCCACCTCGATGTCTTTGAAGGCTAATTCTAGCAAAAGTAGAGGGTTAAGTATCATTTTTTATCAATGATTCTAAAAGCTGACTGTTGAGCGCAGTTTTTAAGCATACTAAGAAACCGTGAATTAGCCTTTTTACATTTTTAATTTTGATTAGAAAATTCGGAGCATAATCCAATTCACGTAACTTTTTCAATTGAGACAAACATTTCCATAATTTTTATCAAAGTTACGAATCTGGTTATTTTATGTATAAAAGTACAATTCATGGAGATTAAGTTACAAAAGAATTGCACAGAGAAGTCTTGTACTTTTTTTAATATCTTTTTTAAGATGGTCAAGTCGAAAATTCTCAAAGTTCATAAAAAAATTCATAACTCGAAAACCGTGTAAAATCGCATAACATACATGGGGGTGATTCGAATAGCCCATGACACGAGGAACCTGTTTTTTTTTCCTTTTTGACGTCAATCTCTTGGCCACCCTGTATATGGATCGTACTATCGATTCAATTGAAGATTTCATGCATTTTTCTAAATTTTATGTGTTAGATGCGCTGAGAAATTTTTTTTAGGTTGATGACCTACCATGTAAATGCCCTCATTTCTTGAGTTTACTGACTATTTTCACTCAGCTCATAATGCAAGTATTCAAAATGACAAAGATTCATCAAGATCTGCAAAAATGATCAGGGTGTCCAATGAATGTTGAAAAAAGTTAAGCAAATTAATGAAAAAAAAATCGTATCAGATGCATTTTTCCCCATTGCACTTATTTGCAGAGTTTCATTATTATGGTCCTTTTCGTTTTAAAAATATTTAGTTTTTTCCATACTTCATTCCAACCCTGGTATGAGGGCCAAGTTACGAAAAAATGCTTGATTGCGTAGATCGGTACTCTCAGGTGCATTTTTTGCAAGGAATTGGAATAATGACAATTATGTCGTGCTCTTTCCGACTTCCGTATTATAAAAGTACTTGGCATTATAGGCAATTTCACAGGGAATATTAAATGAGCATTATAATGATTGAAGCCGATAAAATTTAATGTATCTACATAAGGAATAATAATAATACTTGCACGGTGTCTAGATTTGTAATGACCGTCTGGTGCCTTACTTAGTATGATAAAAGAATACATGCAGGTATTCATTATAGGAGTCTACCAATAGGACGAAATAAAAGAAATTTATTGCAGGATTTCTGAGGACTTTGATGTAGATGTCAAAATTGATGAAATGATATTTTTTTCAAAAGAATACGAGGAAAAGGTTTTAATTCTGCCGTTTGCGTCTCTAAGAATTTTGAATGAGTTATTGTTTTACGTCCTCACAATTAACCTTGATTAAAACCTGAAAAATTGTTATCCAATAACGTATCGATTATTCGGACGTGACAAAAACTGATGCAGTCACTGATGAACTCTATGGTAATTATTAAATTCCAAAATAAAATAATCTTTCTGTCATCACGCTGTCACATCAAGGGCAAAACCAAGGCGGTCAG
This sequence comes from Adalia bipunctata, assembly GCA_910592335.1. Taxonomy (NCBI): domain Eukaryota; kingdom Metazoa; phylum Arthropoda; class Insecta; order Coleoptera; family Coccinellidae; genus Adalia; species Adalia bipunctata. The sequence continues at coordinate 5,203,463 of OU342955.1, read as the reverse complement.
TTTCAAATAAACATTGAAAATATCGAATTCCAATAAAAGCACTCTTATCTGTCAGTGTGATCCGAATGGATTTCAAGAGCAGCGCTTCAAGCAATGAAAACTTAATGCACATCGATGAAATATCGATCAACACTTGATTCCAGTCTGCTCGGAACAAGAAGGCCAATGTCAATGCTCCAGTCAACAGAGCCAATTATTTTCAATTGCAAATACCACATCCTGGATCTATAGATAACTCCTCAGTCGCTAAAAATACCACCAACAATAGGTGCGATTATGCGAAAGGAATCGGAATATGAAAAGTATTTTCAGGCGCCACCCGTGCTGAAAAAGGGAGACGTAAAAAACAGTAAATGGACATCATCACCTTATTAACGAGTTGTCAACAATCGGTACATACTAATGGGGGCTTGTGCATGTCGCGGCTATAACAATGAGAATATGAATGAAAAGGATAACGAGACGTTGTGGCCATCTTCAATTAGTTGTCACTGCTGTGGTAACGGAAAATTTGCTGTTTATGGTCCAGGCAGAACTGATCTGGAATTTCAAGATGATAGATAATGATAGCATTTCTTGAGACGCTTCTTGCACTGTCAGCAGCTGTTATTGCTTGAGACTTTTCCCTCTAAATGATTCATTGAAATTTTATTGTAATAGGTAGGTACATTACAGATTATACCATAGGTCAAGTTTTAGCTGTCAGCTTTTATCTTTCTACTCAATGTTCAGAACATAAGCCCCTGTGGACTGTATTTAAATTCTCCAAGATGTGTGGAAGTTGTTCTATCTCAAACAGTCGTCAACAAAACTTTTTGGATCTAATGAGACATAGCTTAGCTTCCCTGCCAAAAATGTGAAAAAACTGAAAGAAAATTGATATTCGAGAACTCATGAGATTCAAATTGGATAGTAAAACCGCAAATCCGTATAACAACATAACGTGGAGATTACAGATACATACGAGGATGTATTGATATCTAGTTACCCAAGACCAGTTCCATGCATAAACAAAATATTGCGATATCACATCAACGAACAATAACTTATTAGAAGGGCCAGTGTAGAGTTCGACGTCAAAAAAGTAAACTAGAGTTACGCAATAAATTAAAAAAAAAAGATGTCCACCGAAATTGTAAAAATCGAAAAATTGAAGAATCGAGCCATCATCAAGTACCTGTATTTAAAAGGGTTAAGAGGTAAGAGGATTTACGAATATATGCTTAATACCCTTGGTGATCAATGTCCTTCGTATGCGACCGTGAAAAATTGGACTGCAAGCTTCAAAAGAGGTAAATTTTCCATCGAAGATGATGACCGATCGGGAAGGCCAGTTTCTGTGTCAGTCCACGAAAATATCGATGCAGTTCATGACATGATTTTATCAGACCGTCGAATTGGGCTAAAACGGATATCTGAAGCACTGAAGATTTCATACGAACGCGTTCATCATATAGTTCACGTTAATTTGGACATGAGAAAAATTTCTGCAAAATGGATCCCCAAATGTTTGAATGTTGACCAAAAGCGTGCAAGGATAGAACCATCGCGTTTGATCTGTGTTCGATTTGAAAACGATGTGGACTTCTTAAACCGAATTGTTACTATGGATGAGACTTGGGCACATTTCTACGATCCAGAAACACAGCAACAATCGATGGAATGGCTACACTCTGGTTGTCCAAGACCTAAAGAAGTTTCGTGTCCAAAAATCTGCTTGAAAACTTCTTGCTTCAGTTTTTTGGGATTGCCATGGAGTAATTATGATTGATTTTTTGAATAAGGGTAGAACAATAACTGTAGATTACTATTCGACATTACTGACCACTCTACGGGAAAAAATTAAAGAGAAAAGACGCGGAAAGCTAAACAAAGGTGTTTTGTTTTCACAGGACAACGCCCCAGTACACAAATCTCATGTTGCCATGCAAAAAATTCGTGATTTAGGGTTAGAATTACTAGAACACCCCCCTTTTTCACCAGATTTGTCTCCGTCCGACTATCATCTCTTTACTCAACTGAAAAAAAGTTTAAAAGGTCGTAAATTTTCTTCCAACGAGGAGGTAATAAAAGCTGTGGAGGACTGGTTTGCAGAGCAAGAAGAAACATTTTTTTTGAAAGGTCTAGAGACGTTGCAGGTTCGCTGTAATAAATGTATTCAATTAAGAGAATAATATGTTGAGTAATGAAATATTTTGACATTGAAATTTTGTGTGGTTCTATGGTAGGCTAAGAATTTTTCAATATATCCCCGTATTGCTTCAGTTTTCAATGGCAATCCCTAACGTATATCATATCCGTTTCTATGAGCGATTCCTGTGTTGAATGCGGTCTGTTTCTATGAGGACTTATATGGATCTATAGTTTGTAACTGCGGTTTTCACACATAATACCTTCCTGTTTCTAGTGTGTTTCCACACATAAATCATATCTGGTGTATGTTTCTACAAGTTCATGTGGTACAATCGCAATTGCCACTAGCGATTGAAGAAGATGAAGACATGAATTCTCGATAAAAATCCGAAACTACATCTTATCGCTAATAGTACCATCTGAATCAAAGTTGGAGATGCAGAATACTCAAGCAATTGTTACAGCCGGCCAATTCGAGTATAACAGGCTGTCATAAATCAAAAGAGCTAATAATTAATAGGATGAGTTGATAATCATTATGAGGCCATGTAGTGATTACGCGATAACCCAGTGTTTAAAATGATTTACGCAAATTAGTGATTAATGTTAGAAATTAATTCCTTCCTCAATACGTTCCTATCAACGTAGCTATTACATGAAAATTCAATACAATCATCCACTTTAACGTTCAAATGATAACTGGATACTTCTGATTCCTCATGTTGAGTTTCTTGAGTTATGAGGAACAATCGATTACCGACGATTTTTATTTTTAACTTCCCAAAAACATTCAGGCAGGATGATTCTAGTTGAGTTGTTTTTATTTCAATGCTTAGTAGAGAGGTGTTTCAATAAGATAAGGAAGGATTTCTTTATACAATGGTTGAACTCGTTACGCTTCTGTTTTTTTTCATTATATCCATTGATATGACAAACAGTTTGGGAAATTTAAATGAAGAAAATCCGTTGATACAAGTTGATATGGGATTATAATCAATGTAATGAAATTTGCTAAAAAAAATTAACTATCTTCTCGAGAGACCTGCGAGTTATGAGTGCATATAGTCAAATACCTCATGAACTTAGGTAAAATCAAATTTGCATCTCATCTTTATAATTTATTAGCACTACCTACAACATATATATTTTTCATTCCAAAACATAGTAGGAACCATAATGTAATTATAATAAAAAATAAATACATCAACTCATTACAAACTCTCCAATTTTATACTTGTAGAATAAGATCCGAAATCAATTCCAATGGTTTTGATGTTGTGACTTCTTTGGTTTCTGTTTTCTTATGAGGTTTCGGAGATGTTTCCTCCAAATCCGAAAGTGAAATCTTGAAAGGCAAATGAATTATGATATCCTTGTCCTCCAGGAGTCCCAGTTTGATATCACTGGTCATCACTTTACCTTTGAAATTCATTGATTGAAGAACATCTTCTATAGCGGATTCTATATTATCCAAATTCAAAGAACTTATATGGGAAGTTTTGAATACAAAATCTATAATTATTTTCCTGATGTGTGCATTGGGTTCTTGTAATCCAGCTGTATCAGTGGCTATTATTTTGGTTAACACTGATTCTACGTCAAGAATATTAAGATCGTCCAAATCTATAGGAGATGTGGTGAATGTTTTTCGCGGTTGTATAGAAACTTGAAGTATTGAAGACGAATTACTGTTCTTCAAAGGATGCAATTCAATCTTCACCTCCTCAAAAGGCATGATGCGAACTAATAATGACTTCAATGAATATGCCAAATCGTAACCATACTTCATGTCACTTCCTTCAGGCGATGTTATTGAGTAGTTAAAATTAAAGCTTGAACTGTTGTTGTTTTCCATAGTCCTCGAAATGTTCGACACAATGTGGTACAAACTCCTTCTCAGGAAAGTCTTCCTCTTTTCATAAATTATCTTGGATAATTCTTCGGACTCATCTTGTATTTCCGTCTCATTCACATCTTGCTTCAAAATCTCTAATACATGATTTAGTTTCTGAACGAGTTGAGACTCTTGTTTTAGTTTGTTTTGCAATTTATCCTCCTCATTGATTAGTCTTCCAAGATTGTTATCAGGACTCACTGTTATTTTCATCTCTGTATTAACTATAATACCATTTTCTCTTCCAACTTCAGCTTCAACGTTTATTATGTCATTAGGTAGTGCAGAATCTAAAGAAGAAATTACAGAATCGGTTGTGTTCCTAATTGATTCTACTGTTGTGTTATGTGGGGGTTTTATCCTCAGTATCAATTCCAATGTCTCATTTTCTCTGGAAATGATATTGACAATGGATAAAGCAACGTTGGCGATAGTTTCATCCCAATTTGTTGAATTCGATAAGTCTAGGTTTTCTATGTAACGCATTATGTGACTTTGATCATTATTATATGCTCTAATGGGTATTGTTTCCTCTTTCGTTTCATCATTATTCGGTGTTGAAAATTTTTCATTTTCTTTTGATTCATCATTGTCAATAATTTTGCGTTCGTCATGAGTTTCAGATTTCATTGGAGTTTTTTTGATTTTAGATTTGTTCATCAGATTGGAAAGAATTCTCGTCTTAACACCATTGGGGTTTGTCGATGTCTCCATATATGTAGTACTTATATTGTCATCTTGAGAGGATGTGGTAAATTCTTGATTACTTTCTGATGTAATAAAATTTCTGTGTTGTTCTTCATTAACCATTCTTTTTTTTGTACGAGCATTTCGTAGGCTTTTTCTTCTTGTAGTTGAACTAACATAATTGCTATCTGATGTCAAGGTATATCCAGAATTCAGGAAGTCATCCTCAGAAGGTTTGTTCAAATCCTGTTGTTTTTCTGAAAGGGCATACAAATTTCTAGTGATTGGAATATTATGTTTGGTATTGGGTTGAGTTACTCCAGGTGAAAGCAATTCGTGAATGGGGTACAAGTATTTCAAAGGATTCATTTCAGTTTTTAGTTTGTTTTCCACATAAGGCTTCTTAATTTGAAAATTTTGAATCTTATCTTTCGGAGAAGGTCTCGGTAATTCTTCCATTTTTCTTGGGAGATAGTTTTTACCATTCTTATTATCCATTATCGACAAAATATTAGGAACCCCTTTTATACCAGATATATCATCTTTTATTCCTTCTGGTTCTTTACTTATTGGTTCATTAATTGCATCGAGCACCATTGAATGTAGCTTTGTTAATACTGGTTTTTTTGGAATTATTGAATTTTTGTCTACATAGTCTCCAATGGATTCTGGTTCTTTTTCTGATCTGTCCAATTCATCCGATTGACTTTGGATTTCCTTGTCAAGAGGAATTTTCGATGACGATTCTCTTCTTTTTGAAAACAGAGAGTTACTCTCTTTATTTGGTAATAATGAGTTATGAACACGAGACATAGTATTAGTTCCTAATCTTTGTAGTTTCTTCTCTAATGGTTCATTTATAGATTGAAGTACTGTTTCTGTTTCATCCTTCAACAAACTAGGTTCAATAGATTCGAGAACATTTTTGTCTTCATTTTTGTCATTTTTTCGTAATCTTCTCGGTGAATTTCTGGTCATTTTTCGTAAACTCCTCATTTTTGTAGGAAGTTTCTTTGCTATTTCATTTTGATTTTCAGTTTTGGAATGAATTTTTCGTTCAGTGTCAGGATTTAACATACTCCTCCCTAGTTTATCAACAGGTGATTTTTTTTTCTGGTCAATTTCGTTATCCAGTCCTCTAGGTTTAATAAACATAGGCTCAGAATGTTTAGGAACACTATTTGCATTATCGAAATTTATTGAAGAAACAGTTACTCTCAAGGTTGTATCACTCAAAATTGACTGCTTAGGGATATTATTGATCACTATATTGTTGAATGAGCAAATTTCAGAGCTTGACTCCTCCAGATCCACACTTTCTGGTATGACCATCTCCAAAGAGAAGCTGAAAGGGTTTTTGCTCTTTCTTAGATCAAAAACAATTTCGTCCACTTCTTCTGGTACGAAATCCCCGAATTCGGTTAGTTCTATTCTGAATTTTTTCCTTGGTTTTTTATGTTGAAGTTCAATTTCGAACTCTAACTTGTCGAGGTCATCTTCAATTTCTTTCTGAGATTTTATTATAATATCAGCATATGGAACGAGTTTTGAAAGATCATTCTCAATCATTTTCATTGTATCTTTAACGTTGAATTGTGTTCCATTATCACGAAGAGGAATCGCTAAAACTAAATTTGATTTTTCTGGGTTTGAGTTATTCTTCAATCCCTCTACAAATCCAATCAAAGCAGCATGGATGTCATTTGCCAAATGTTCATCTGAACTCTTCAGTTCAAGTTTCTTAGATGTTAAGCTAGGTTCGGTTGATTCTTCAGATGATTTCATATCGCTTGCAAATTCTTTATTGGCCAATGCTAATCCATTTTGAGCCTCATCTGGAAGAACAGTGATTCTCAAGTCAATCTCATTCAGTATTATGTCTTTCGGTAGTGATTTGCTGAGAGTATCCACAATTGCACATATATCATTTCCTAATAGACCTCTCTGTATATCATTAGCAGGTCTCAATTTCAGATCAAAACTCATGGGTCTATTGTTCTTCACTTTAGACCATAAAGGCAACAAAACTTGAGTCAGTTCTTGGGGTATGCTTTCTCCTGTATTAGTAAGATCTATTGAAAATACTTCAACGTTTTTATTTGGTTGACTAGATTGATGAAAGGAAGGACTAAGTTTTATATCCAACTCCAATGTCTGCAAGTCTTCAGCTATAGTATTTTCAGCTTGAATCAAAATTTGAGAGTAAGGATAAAGAATATTAATCTCCCTCGTGATAATCTCTAAAATATTTTCTACAGAAAGGTCAGTTTCATTCTGAGGGATGATCATAGAAATATTGAACTCATTCTTTGGATTTGCTTCATTTGGTATTGGTAATTCTCTCACAAGCTTCGTTAATGTTTCATTTATTTCATGTGTTAAGTTTACTCCAGGCAGAGTGAGATTCAAGAGTTTGAATGCTGTCTTATTCAGTGGCTTAGAGACTCCACCTGGTGCTGCTTGTAATGATGGCATCATGTAGGCCATTACAGGTAATAATGAGTTTTCTTCTTCAGGTGCAAGTTTCATATCAACTGGTAAAACAGTTACTTCTAAATTCACATCACCAAAACGTGTTCTAGCAGGTATTCTGCTGGTCAGTGTCTTCACAATGGAGCATACATCAGTAGTCATAGTGCTTCTTGTGGCATCTTTCGGTATGGTTATTTGGAATTCTAAAGTGACTGGCTTCACGCTCCCTTCTACTGTTGAAAGAATTTGGGGTAATACTTTATCCAATTCAGCAGTGAAGCTAGAGCTACTCTCCCTCAAATCTATTGGAAATTTGCTCGTATGGACCTTGTTCACTTGTGATTCCAATGCAGACTTCAATTTCTTGAGATCTTCTGAAATCTGATTTTGAGCTTTCACAAGAACTCGAGAATAGGGAACAAGATTTTGAAGGTCTTTCTTCAATGTGTTGAGGGATTTCTGAATATTTGCAGAAGAAGATATCAATGTGACATTGAGTTTATGTTCTGTGGAAATTTGTTTTGGTTTAATGATCATAGCGGTATATAATCTAGAGGAGTTTTTATTGTCTATCAATTTGGTATTTATGTAAATCAATGATTCTGGAAAATCTTTGTGCATAAGATCTTTGAGTGACTTTTCTAAAACTTTCGTTTGCTCTCCTTGACCTCTATTAGAAAGTGATATATTGAGAATAATATATGACTTATTGACACCTTTTTCAGTGATATTCTTGCCTAAAGCTCTCAGATAATAGTTGATGACCAATGTTGTGTTCTCTATAGATTTCGTATCGTTGTTTGAAATACTGAAATATTTCGGAGTTGTTGAATTGTTGAAAGTTAATATAACTGTCATGTTGAGCATTTCAACAAGAGGTCTTGTATTTTTCTCGAAAAGTTTTGGTCCAAACATTGGTAATATACGTTTTTTCTGTGAGGGTGATTTTGGTTTGATATCTATTTCAACTTCTAGTTTAGAAACATGTGTGCTCCTTCTATACAATAATCTCGTTTTTATAGAAATTGTAGAATTGGGATAGGTCTGCATTAAAAATTGTTTTATAGAACGTTTCAAGGTATTAATCTGACTTGAAGAAATGTTTGTGGAAGATATCAAATGGAGGAAGATTTCGGTTTGGTTCATTTCAGTTTCTGTTGAATTTTCAATCAGTTCACGTAAAACAGATTCCACAGTTGCTGTGATGTTTTCCGCTTTCGTGATATTTATGTTGGCTTCTTCGATTGTTGGTTTAGCGATTTTTTTCGGAGATATACTCTTGTGTGGAGAAGATTTTTCATTTTGATGAATAGGAATTTGCTTTTTTTGTCGGACAACGTAGAGGGTCAGACGGAGATTGCTAATTTCTCCATTTTTCTTTTTGAATATTGTCGATTTAGCACCAACAACTGCACTAGGATCAACTGTCAATGTTTCATTCCTCAGCAGCGTGATGAAATTTTTAACGAATGTGGTATTTGTGCCTTTCGGTGGTTTAACATTGAGAACAACTTTCTCTTGCTTAACATCTTTGTTTTTCAATACTTCTTTTAGAACTTTGAGTAATTCTGAACTGATCTTTTTATCGTTGGCGTTTCGGAGGTCCAAGTTCACAGTCTTTGAAACTGAAAAAAAAATGTTAGCAAAACGTATATAGCTCAATGAAACAATGATAACCTGGGATTTTGAAAACTGCTGAATTAGGAGCAAATGGATTTTTCTGGAGAGATGTTCCAGAAGCAGATTTCACTCGATCACCTGAAAGACAATTAATTTGACTTAAACAGAAAAAAAAATTGTTTTATATTCATCAATACACAGTTGTCTGTCAGGAACCCCATTGACTACAGTTTTGTGAATTAATTCTGATTAGAGTTCAAGAACATGGTAACTATCTTTATTTAAAACGTAAATTTTTGCAATAAATTTGAAAACACTTAATACTTCCGAAATAGTTAAAGATAGGTATAGGACATTGTGCATGAATTGTGTCTAGAATTCTCTGAAGAATCCAAAAAATAAATAATATACAGGGGGTTGCATTTGAAATAAGAAAGTTGGTATTGGCCATGGTCACATGGTCACATTTTCTCGAAAAATATGCGCATTTGAAATTACAAATCGACGTGTCCGAGCGTTTTTCCCAACACCATTTATTCGTTATCGAATTTATTCCATTTGGCTGTTACACTCTGTATAGGTCGATGAAGTACTTGGGAGACTAAAAAATACAATAGCAACGCAGTTTCGAAATTTTTTAAAGAAAATCACGAATTGGATCAAAACCATAAAATTACTAACTCACCTGCTGAATCAATAGCCACTGATAATTCTAGGAAACACAGGAATCCAAAAGTTATAACCAATTTCGTCATGATATTCTGCATAATTGTCTTGTGTTATTTGACCATCGATTTATAGTGTCAATCTGGAATTAACATTATGCGATCATATAGATATTTTGTACTTATCAACAGAAACCTATTCATAGTCTCTTCCATAACATATCGCGGTAAATTTATGCTTCAGTTTTTTAATCAGTATTCGACCAGATTTTCCGATAACTATAAAAATATTTTTTATCATGAGGAAATTTCATTTTCATCGATTTACCAGGAATGCAGGTACGCATGTATATATGGTGAAAATATAATCAGAGGCCCCAAATTTAATTGCCTGTCAATTTCACCCCAGAGGAATCATGATACATTATTTCCATCATTTAAGATTGCAATAAAGTCAAACTGGTTTGAATTGTCAAACAACCGTTTTTTCTTCTTTGCATTCGTTCAATTCGAATGAAACTGTAAAATAAAAAAAAAATTGCAGCAGAATGTTGAGGTTTGATTTCACACCTCAGCTTTTCTTTTTTGTATGTTCAACATACAGGGTGTATTTCAAGGTGGGGCTTTCCTTTTGTCAGGTGATAGAACTAAACAAAATAAGTCATTATTGCGAAAATTTCTCATATGAAATGTTCAATTTGAAAAAAATTATAAAAAGCGGCATATGGCAAAATTATCTGTTCTACGCACTAGAATTTTTTGCAAGTTTGTTAGATAAGAAGACAAAAAACAAGAGATGTTGATATCCACTAGAAAATATTCTAGTTTCATTTTCTCGAAACAGGGGCATAGTTCATATGAAAAATTTTTGGTGAAATGACTTATTTTGATGAGTTCTATCACCTGTCAAAAGATAAGCCACATCTTAAAATATACCCTGTATACAATATGACGTTGATAAAGTGGACGTTTTCAACGTTTGCGAGAAGAATTGTTTCTGCATACCTGGAAAAACTACAGTATCGTGTAGTGTCATGAAAAATTTTTCAAAATAAAAATGTTTTTGTTCACACAAAAATTTGCTGGTAATGAATTATATTATTTTTCTAATTATTCAACCCGAAAGGAAATTCCAGTTTTTCAAAATACACGAAAAATAGAAAACATTCATTATCCATTTATTTTTTCGTGAATCATGAAAATGAATTATCTATTCAGCTGTAATAAAAAAAAATCAGGACTCTTCAGGGATGAAAAATGAGACCATGAAATTACCGATGAATTTTTTTTCTGCTGAAAAAACTATTTCTGGTCAATTTTCGATGTTGATAGCAATAATTCTAATTTGTTAATACATGCTTGTGAATAAAAACTCAATTTTTTTTGTCTGTTTTGAAGTTGGTACATAAACGATCCAATTTTTATTGAGGACCTAAAACTCGTCCATACAAAAAAAAAGGTATTTTATTGCTTTCATGAATTTTTCCATTTTGTGTGAGAAATAAACTTTCTCAATAAATTGAAAATATCTTAGAAATACCGTTAGGCAGAAGAATGTAATTTAATAGTCCAAACAAAATTATAATATCAAATTTATTCTTTTACTGTCTCATATAAACGTTAATTCATTTTTTATCAACATACCTCATCTCACACTCACGGTTGATATTTTTTTACTGAAGTAGTTCGATGAAACTGATCAAATTTATCGTTTTCTCCTTTATCCTGTGTGTGGTTTTAGAACATATTTTTAGTGATTATCCGGGTCACCACTGGCAGATATTGGTAGAATTCCGATATTCCCTTTATTTTTTAGGAGGTTTGGGTTTTCGCAAAGATCTATGAAAACCAAGATTGTTCCTCAATAACAAAAAAGAATTTCTAATCGCATTCTGAGGATGGCCCCATGGGTTTCCCTATCAATCACTAGATATACTTAGTAGAGGTGTGAGATGTGTAATGATCTGCCTGCCACTTAGATGATATATGAATAAATAATGATTATAATGGATTTAACGTTTTCTCAGAATATTTCGAGTACTGAAATGAATTAACATGGCATTTGGGAGGAAAAGAAAAACTGATTTGGGATTTGAACAATATTTTTCATTTTGCGTATAGATCTCACCCAAAATGTAAAAATTTCCGACCAACACGTACTCGTACATATCAAGATTTATGCCGCTATGCCCAATACATACATATATTTTCCTTTTACGTTACATACTAATTACAAATGCGGTCGGAATGAAAACCTATCCCTGATGTCATTCATACAAGAAACAGATACGTTGCTGACATTTCTTGATTATTTTGGTATCTTCAAGAAAGTACTGGTAATGGAAAGATATCGAAAAGGCTCCGTCCATTTAAAGCTATTTGTGTGGAAACTGAGGAGGACATTCATCATCACTTTTTTTAATGGCACATCTGGATATTATTTCTCAAGAATTTTATTTGCGGGTGGATGTAAATCACACGAAATTTGGAGTGAACTTCTTGACTCGAGAAAATGCGTTATTAATCATTAATTTCAGCAAATGTCAACTAGATTATCCAAAATTAATTTTGTGTGCATTAATATGACCCTACAGACAGGTGCCAGATCTACGTCATTTTAGCAAAACTGCTATTTTGACAATAACTATTGAAATATTTCGATGAGATGTATTTGACTTCCGTTTATATTTGCTCAAAGGCTTCTAAGTAAACAAAATATATATCTGAAGTTTTTGAGAATATGGAATAAAATAAAACGAAAAGGAAAAAAAATCAATTAAATTATATACAAAACAACGAAAAGAAGAAAAAAAGTACAACAGAATCGTAAACCAAAAATGATGAATACACTTAACAAGGAATGTTTTTCTGCAAATCTTGTTGAGACAAAAGAACAAGATCAACAGATCAAGGGTGAAGCAGAGGTTTTGTTCGTTTTAAGTTTGTCTTCATTTCGTATTTCAAAGAACTGATATATGTTCTTGTTTTCAATTCCGAATATCTCTCCCTATGCCTTTGTATTTCCGAATTTAAATTTTTTGCTTGAATAAAAAAAATCCATATTTACATAAAATGGACTCGGGTATGGCTATTCTCTAAAAAAATCTTGTCTCTGATGGCTTCTTTTCATTTTTTAAATTGAAATCACTTGAACACATAGACGGAAAAAATCATGGAGTTAGGAGAAAGTGGAGGGGGCATAAAAATCTAAACCTTATGGACAACATGTTCATGCAACAAGTATTCTTCTCGTTTGTTAGCAGAAAAAAGAAATGTATAAATAAATGAAGTCACCATTGTCAATGTTTTAGACGTAAAAATTCAAACGAAATAAAATTTTAATGAATGTTATTTATTGAAATACTTGTGTTATTGAAACAGAAACAAATTTTTCAATCTGTTGGGAATCCATTTCACTTATTTATGCGAAAAGCTAGATTTGAGACTTAGATTCTTGAGACTTGTTGTTTAATTATTCTTGATAAAATTATCATTAGAAGATATTATTTATTAACATTTTATTTACATTTCAGATGGATCCCCTATTCTCTCCATAGGGTTGAATTTAGTAATTTTTAGGTAAGTGATATTCATTTCACTGAAAAAATATATTCATAAATCACCACATAATTCTACAGAATCAATTGACCCAGTAGAGCGTGAATTGCATGCAGTGGTAATTCCATAACAGTGAATATTTACTTTTTATCAATATTCCCAATTTGTTATGATAACTGCAGGACGAATTATTATATTTTCTCTGACTACACCAGTGCTCATTCTTTTTGAAGACATTTTTCTCCATTAGAGCTGGGTGAAGGATCTAACGCCTACTCCAATCATGTCAGTTCTCCCCCTGTCAATAGCTCGACGTCCATAAATTAAAGAGCTATCGTGTCCAACTTATTGTATCACAGCAGGAGCCGCTTCCATATTCCCAGTGATAAATCAGCCCGACATCCAAGTGTTGATGTCTGATTAATACCAGACAATTATGCCCATAAAACCGATGAGAATAAAATAAATGAGTCGCGGGCATGGTTTGTTTAGTGCTCAAGTGATTGTAGACAAGCTAATTCATTAGGGCCTTTTTATCGAATTGATAATAATTGAGAGTAGACAATGCGTTCTGCCATGCTGCAGTTTCTCAAGCGTTGGACGAGACTCTTAGTGCTGACTCTTGATGTATTGCGCTGAGTACATTGAATTTTGTAGGCATCATTGAGATGAGAGATAATGTTAACAGTGAATGATTACACTGGAGATTTTCGGAATTGGTTTAGCTGTCAAAAGTCCAAATAATATCATCAAAAGACCGGCTTATAACTAATAATACTGCATACAATAATAGTTGTTTAGTGTTTGGGGTAACTAGTCACATGCCTGCGACAGGGGTAATCTATAGTTAGGAACAGAAGGTATTCCTGAGTCCAAAAACTGTGTTTTGTATGCCCTTTACAACGCTCATTGATTGGAATAAAGACTTGTTTCATATAAATTGTCCTATGTCTTTCACATAGGAATATCTCATCATAAATATCCTTCGTGTTACATGGTGTAACTAGAAGCTTTCTGGTTCCAATAAATACTGGGTATAATTAAACCAAGGACTTCCTCATCAGAGGATTATGCTCTATTGCGTTCCTTAACATTTACTTTTGTAAGAACCAATAAACTTCAACAGGAATGTAACATAGTCCGACATCAATAAGTTTGAATGTCGCATGTTCAATATTAATTGGAACTTATAAATAATTGTTTGGAGCCAAGACATTAACTAATGCTTCTATTAGAACCTTTAGCATTGCATAAATGACTGTTGGATCACGTTTACATAAATCCTGGATTGCATGGCACTATTTTAGAACTTTGATGAATGTTAATCCGTGTCCATCAGTGTTTGCTAGGGGAGAAAAATATTCAGCTTGGTGTAAATAGAAGGACGCTCCGTCAATAATTCATGAGAAAGTCGCATAAATTCATTTTAATTGATGTTTCTTGAGAGCAATGGAGTCTCTAATATAGAATGGACTTTACGACTTCACTGTTCTGTCATCTCAATAAAAACGAACCATTTGAAGTGAGGAACATTGAAACGCAATGGGTGTAGTTAACCTCCACAAAACGGAGATATCTTGGAGTGGAAGTCTGAAGTTAAATACCAGGAAATACCACTGGATAGCAAGCTTCTGTGGAATAAGAATGTTGATACTGCTACTGGTATAGAGCCACAAGGGCTCTAATGGCGTGCAGGCGTCTATACAGCAGGAATTGGGGTTGCAACCCAAAAATACTGCGATGGATGTACGTCATGATTGTGAGACCTATAATCACATATGGGGCAGTATCCTGGTTTGCTAAAGCAAGTCAGATAAGTACCAGGAAAATGCTTGACAAAGTACAGAGGCTTGTCTGCGTGTTCATCACGAGAGCTATGAGAGCGTGTCCAGCTGGGGCATTTGAGATCACTACAGATCTCACACCTCTACTTCTAGTGACTGATAGGGTAGCCCATGAGGCCATCCTCAGAATATCTGAGGGAGGTGCAGGTAACGAGAGAATCAAGAGTGAGAGAGTCTGGTCCTCTCTGAACAACTACACCTCATCTGCTAACCTTACAAGTGATCTAATGATCAAGAAAATAAGCGCTGGAAAAACTTCGGTAAAGTGCTAAGCCAAAGAAAGGAATGGAAACTACAATCTTGAAGAAAATATCCTAAAATGGTAGGTATACAGATGGTTCTGAAACCAAGTTTCTATCTACGCAACCATCAGAAGTGCGATATAGCTTTCCACTCAGATAGTCAAGCCGTTATTAAAGCACAGAGCTCCTATGTCATGGCCTCAAAGTTGATTTGGGAATGCCGGAGAAAATTCAATGAGGTGGGCAAGAAAAATGAGGTCTCTTTTCTGAGGCCACTATGCTTTGTGTGGTATAGGAAATGCACCTACAAAAAAGAGTTTCTTGAGAAGGAGAAAACCCTGGTGGAATCTCCCAGGAATGTATCACTCCAAAAAGTTCACTCTCTAAAAGTGCGAGGGGAGAACACAGTTCTGTTAGGGGGCACAAAGACGCAGTCAACTGTAACCCCATTCTAACTATAACCATAACTATAATCTCCACAATCACAGTCCGGATATTCGACGTGTGACGAAATATGGAAGCAACAAAAATGTTATCACTTGCATTTCCATAAATTTCAAGGGAAATCTAATATTATCTAACAAATTATGTACCCACGTCAAATTAATAAATCGGAAAGTTTTAGAGGTTTCATAATTCTGCCATAATTTCGCACACTATAAAAGATGAAGCGATTAATAATGCTCATATGAAGTTTCTAGTGCATTCATAAATGCAGTCTCATTCAGAGGCGTCTTACCACAAATCATATTAAAGTCCTGTACATCGGACGGCGGCAGTCATATGAAATTGCATCCGGGAGGCAGAAAAGATATAAATTGTATGAAATATGTGATGGAATTAGTCGAATGAATCAATTCATACGTCCGGAATTGTAATTTATGTATGACTGCCGTTTAAAGTAGGTCCATTCATTCCTATTTGGCATCACCCTGATTCGACTTCTGTTACGAAATACCAATTCATCAGGATCATGGGGGAGTGTACCATGTTATTACTTATTATGTTCAATTTCTCCGCTTAACTTGCACTGAAAATTTTTATTTCGACACTTCTCGGTTAGTCGGAGCTCTGAAACCTGCTCCATCATTTGGACATGGCGATGGATAGGAAATGTACTCTACTGAAGAGCGTATAGCTGCTTCAATATTGGCTACGATATCTTCAACAGGCATGGTATCCTTATTTCTAATGGATACATTGTGACCTTTCTCAAGGATGTATTTTTCCTCTATTGTCAAAGCCCTTCTGGACAAATTGACAATGTTCTCTCGTGGGGAACAGAAGAGACACACACAAAAAAAGAATCACACAAAATTTAAAACGTTGGGGATGTATCACTGAGATATTGAATTTAAATTGTCCAAATTCCTGTTAAAATTATTTCACAAAAGAGACAGATGTTTCCAGCAATCGTGTTAACTTCTTTTCAAAGAGCTACCCATACATCGGTTTTTTCCATAATCGCAGAAGCCTCAAAACACGAAGAATTTCCAGAGAATATTCCTTTATCATTATTATTTATTAGAGTAAGAGATATTCAGACCAAGGCTTTATCGTTCATTCAGTGAATACCAATAAAATTAAGTTTGGAAACAATGGTACCTTAAATATCCTTGAGAATTCTTATTTTCTGAACTGTAATAGAGAAGGAAATAATTCCTTCGGAAATTATTCCAACGTAAGTTGACTGATAGCGCACGTTTGTTTATTAATTGATTGGAAAATTTACGATCCTCGTGCAATTACCTCTATTGTCACTTCCATTATGAACTACAAGAAATACACATAATTAACCAGTAGTGATTAAACAGGAATTTATCAGCCTGTTTTAGTGGGTGGTTAATTGGCAATAACATTTTTTGATAATATGCATATGTATTTCAATTTTATTGTAATAGAATAATTGTTGTTATCATGATTGAAGGTTTCAGTTAACACAAACCGTATAAACATCACATAAAATGCATTATGTTGCTCCATTTCAGTTCCTAGTATTTTTCTTATTTGTAAATGAAAATCAGAATATCTCTCAAATTTCTCTAGGTATAGCAAATATTCAGGCTGTCAAAGAAAATGTGATCAAAAATTGGGGTAGTTCAGATAACTATTTTCCATAAAATTGGATAAAAATAAAAAAACCACGAAATATCATGTAGGGGCTTTAACAAAGAGAAAAGGACAAAACAGTTCTGGCAAATATGAAGAGTATAATATGAGTCTAAAAAAATTGAAGGAAGAGCCACTGAAGAACTTCCAATCAAACGAGAAAACGAGAAAAATCGATGGGACAATGAAAAGATATCAAAAGTGAGAAAAGCATTTACAAATAAAGAATGAATAAAAAAATTTCAGTTTATGATTATTGGGCAGAATTCTTTGAGAATTAAAATCTCACGAAATCGGATTCAGAGAACACTGGCGGAATTGATGGGGGGGGGTATGGAAGTTAATTTTCATGGTGAAAAGAGCATAGGGTGTTTTTCGCAAATGTGCATTTTGGAAAAATTGCTACGTGATAACTTTTTCCTTGTCAAATAATTTTTTATAAAGCACTCTTTTATGTAGAATTCAATGGTGGCAGTATTTTTTCCAGAATATTGGTGAGCATTATTTTGGGAAAATATACCGACACCATTGAATGGTAAATGAAAATGTGCCACAGAAACGCAGAATTCTGCACAGGAAAAAAGTTACAGCCACTTTTCAAAAATGCACATTCACAAAAAAAAACAGATTTTGTTCATCATGTTTATAAAAAGGATTTTACATTCAAATGTGTCCAATTTGCCTCACTTTGTACTCTTAAAGAACTCCATAGATCTGCTAATGACAACAATACGTAAAATATTCTGGTTAAAATGACCATTCGTTACCGTGAAGAATCCCTAATATTGAACAATTATGGCTGCAGTTGAAGCATCCATCATTCAATATATCCCGTTCGCTTTAAGGTCTTCCGATTCCAAGTCACATTCTTCAAATTGAATATACACCCAAGGAAACAGCTAAAGCTGAAATAATGATTTAATGCCCGTTAAACGTCTCTAAACATTAATGTCACACTGATGTATTTTCATTTCTTCACGGAATCGGAAATATCTTTCAGGCATGAAAGACATGCCCTTCAA
This sequence comes from Adalia bipunctata, assembly GCA_910592335.1. Lineage (NCBI taxonomy): Eukaryota > Metazoa > Arthropoda > Insecta > Coleoptera > Coccinellidae > Adalia > Adalia bipunctata. The sequence goes on along the minus strand of OU342955.1, from coordinate 5,185,217 downwards.
TAAATTCACTGTCGTTCAATGGAATTGATGAAGGATGATTGTATGAACTTTCTTTCAGAATTTTTTAAGTGCGTTTGTCTTCCTTTATTTCTTCCTGACTTTCATTGCATTTATTGTAACACGTTTTCGATTAGAGGAGTCAAGTGTTCAAAGGTATTATTCATTACCTTTGAGTCTTGAATTTATCTTCTGAAGAGAAAAGGTTCTATTGTTGTCAGGCTGAAAGGGGCATTTTAGTAACGCTTGTCACACTTGAATCATGATTATGGGGAAATAATGATATCTTCCAATAAATGTCCAAGTCGATTAGGAAGTAAGGATTTTCGGGAAGAGTGTGATACGATCATACCTGTCTGTGGAATGCTCTGGTTTTAGAGAATACGCTTGATAAATGGTCATATTGTAGTGCAAAACAAGCAAAATTCTATTCCGGCCCTGTAACTTCAGACACTTTCATGAAGTGCCTTGTGAAGAATGTTAAGTGTCTGTTTTAACAGGAGCTATGTTTTGAAGGATGCGTCGTGACGTCGGTATGGGTAAATAGAGGCTTCGCATGGGTCCACCCAGAGAAATGACCTGATCACAATGCTACTTGTTATGAGTCGATCGGCAGGTTCGTCTTCATCTCAGGTTCAACGTGTCCAATTAAACCATGATTGGGCCCAAGCTAACACGAGACCCAAGGCATTTAATAAGGGAGAAACGCATATTTGCGGCTTCGTCAATAAGGCCATCGAATGGTTACAACAGATTTCATATTTTATGGGATTCTGAAGAATTTTTTATGATATTATTAGAAAATTTTCTCCTGTATCCTATGAACAATTTATGAACACCGTCTTCCCTACCAATTTGTCTCAATATTCCTGATACCCCAAGCAATAATCATTTAAATTTTTTCGAATTCCACCTCACAAAAATTACTCTATAACACAAAACATCCGATACTTAGGTTAGAGCCACAAGGACTCGTTGGAAAGCATTGACATACAAGAATTCAAGCGATGTCCACATATGGAAACATTTATTCATTGGATCTTACTGGTAGATTCGAAATGAACGAAGGTCCTATCAACTCTAAAGGTATCAATATTGCCGGACACAAGCCAAAAGAATCTATACTCTGTTCAAATGTAAGAAAGAGCAATAATAACATGTTTGGCGCATCGGTAGGAGGGCCTTCGTAAAGTTTCTTTCCGTCCAGAGTCGAATCGAGGAGATTTAACACAAACGTTCAGTTTTAACTGCACATTTTTTTTCAATAATTTAAAGAACGTTGTTCTTGTGAAATTTGGCAAACTGTCGTCATCGATTTCTAGAACTTTAGAAATCGTTGGGAAGTCATTCCGGAAATAAAAACCGTGGACAATTCTTCTGATAAGGTTCATATCGAAATCGTCAACCGAATCGATTATTTTTAACGACTGCGCTCTCCTCTTAGGTGGCGTCAATGTTTTATTCTCTTCATATTCTCTGAGAATTCTGAATACAGCTGAATCACTCACCCCTGAGAATTTTGAAACAATTCCTACTAAGTCTCTTTTCGATAAATCAGGATGTTCTTCCAATTCTTTTCAAAAAATCTTCAAAATTACCTGTTTCTCTTCAGCAGAGAAATGCGACCTTTTGGACCTTTTTCGTGGTGGTCCCCACATATCACCCTCAGATGCAGTATCCGTTTCCGAATTCGACATTGTTCTGTAAACACTAAATTCACTTTGTCAAAAGATTTTCCAGCACAATACACTTTTCACAACAAAATCTATAAACACTTTGAACAGCTAGACCTTCACAGTAGCTCTAGGTATTTTAACTGGTCTTGTCAATTGAAAACGTTGATATTTATGCAAATCAAGATGGCTTTAACCCATTAAGGAAAAGGACCCAAATCTGGTGTTTCCCGGAATTACCTTGTCGGAACCTTGAGCAGCCTACAAAGAGTTTCGTACAAAATAATATAAAATTATGGACCGAAACTATGAAACTGAATATATTTCGGATATTATGAGTAAATGACCATTATAAATTTGAACAGAGATATTTTACGAGTCTTGTCAATTGAAAACTTCGATATTTATGCAAATCAAGATGGCTTTCACCCATTAGGGAAAAGGACACGAATCTGGTGTTTCCTGGATTTACTTTTTCGGAATCTTGCAAGATTCCGACCCAAATCTCTAAAACTCTGGTGTTTCCTGGAATTACCTTGTTGCAATCTCGAGCACCCGAAAAAGAAATTATTTAGTAGATAATAATATAAAAACAAAATAAAAAAATAGGGTACGTCGGATATAAAATGTTTATGACAGTTGCAAATCATAACAGAAATTTTGCACTAGAGTTTCTGAGGAACAAAGTTCTAATGTGGGAAGGGCTGACTCAAATTATTGAATCATTTCTATCCAGTACCATCAACAGTCCGTTCCGAGTATGATCCTGTCAATCTTTTAGGGCGTTAAAAGGGAGCGTGGTTATGACCGTTTGACGAATAGGAGCTTTATTGTGCGCAAACCAGACGATTCTGTTTGTTTACAAAGCTCCTTCGTATATTTGAACGCACTATAGATTATATCCCATGGTTGACGTTGCCAAATGTATCACACTGCACACATCAGACAATTCAAATCACAATGTGTTGCTGATTGGAACGAAATAAAATGATGAGAAATTGAATAAATTCAAGTGTTAACGGAAAACTCGCCCGCTACAATGACCCCAAAAGGTTTTCCAAAAGTTTTAATATGGCGGCTGACTACAAAAGAGTACGGGTACAATGGTACAAATCTCTTTGAACTTTAGGTATTAACCTCACAAAAGTTCCCTCATTCTCTTCGGATTTGATAGTTGGAACATGTGGCGCCTTAAAAAACGATCAATACGTCTGTCCCGAAAATTTTGTCTGGAAATAATGAATAAGGTCACACAGAAACAATTCGGTATTCAGTTTTTGGGACAAATGGAACAATGACACTGCTAAACAAAAGTGCAGTTGAAATAAAGATTGATGATGCAGAGGATGAACAAGCAATGTATGAACTGCATCGAATTTTTAAGTGAAACTGAAAAACCCTGCGACCAATTCCTTTAAAGACCTAATTTGCCACACAAAGCTAATAATTCAATTTGCCCATTTGACAAGCATAACGCCTGTCTCAGTATGTGATCATACCATTTGAAACTTACCATGAATGCTTCCAATATTGGACAATATGCACATAGTGATTAAATTGTAACGCACAAAATTTTATTTTTTCGTTTTTCACTATTTTATAGGAAATTGATCACTTTGTATGGACTCAACTCTTCGTGAAGAACTACGTACATACATTTCCTCGATTTATTGAAATGAATAAAACCATAATTCTTCTCCCTTTTCTAAATCGTTTCCAAAAAATAATTAAGCAATGAATTTCAATTCTATTCCACCTGGAATCCCATATTTCAATACGGATAGCCGCCTGCTATGATACGATCACCTGTATTGTAGGTTAATGTTTCATTTATTCAAATAGAGATTTGTTGAAGCTTCGGTATGTCTTCGAACAATTTTCGAATATTTCTTGCTTATTTATATTCAATCTTTCTAATCTTACGACGGAGGATATCCCGTAAATAATCGAAATTTATTGTCGAATATCTATGGATATATCATTATTAGGTTAATTCGTTACACCTGAAATCTTATGCATGTTCCCGACCACACAGTCCGTTGAGCTTTCTGTCGTCCTCAAATTTATAAGATTGTTCAGATGCTTTGTTGAGCGCTTTCATAAATTAGGTATGAGCTTTTCTCGATTATTGCTTAATTTTTTATTATTATTTTGATTGCTTTCGATGTTGAACTGATCCAGATGTTGTATTTGCTGATTTCAACGTTTATAGCCGAAGTTCTTCTTATTGTCATTTGTTAATTCATGTTTCAGGGAATTGTAGCGTATGCAAGTCAAACATTTCAATAGATTGATGTTCTGGAAGAATCTGAGTGTGGAGATTTTTCATTCCTTGTTCTACTTAAACGAGAAAGATACAGAGGTCTTTTTAGTTGATTGAGTGAGATTTTGGAAAACTGCTGAAATTTTACATTATTTTGAATGTACAGGGTCCTGCAATAGTGCGTTCTTCTTCCATAGCTACCGAACCAGACATCTCAGAGATTTCGTTGGAAAGTAGACCTCTTGTACCTTCATTTCTGCATCTCAGGAAATTATTTTCTGATATGCAGGGTGTCCCCGATAAATGTTATTCAACGAATGGGTGATTTTTTTAATGGATCACCCCATATATTTTCACATATTTTCAATGACCTTCATTATCTCTTTCATGACGCAAAATCTTAGGGACATTTTTTCAACAGTTCAGATCTTATTCGAAGAAAACTGCAAAAAGGTGAGGGAAAAGCAGTTCAGTAAAAGTCTTCTGACGATTTCCAGAAGCGATAGTAACATGAATTTGAACTAAGAGTTTTTTAATTGAAGTATTTGCCTTGACATGGTTCCTAAACTATCAACCTGTCATTTACAGGGTGTCCTTTATTAAGGTCCAAATATGGAGAACTTAAAATTATTATTTCTCGATTTTTTCAAATAGAACACCCTGTATTTTTTTTCACAATGATGCAGCAAATTGAATACCTTACATTTTCTCAGAAGTAACCTCAGGATTATTTTAACTCCCGCATCCAGCAGAGACGAAAAATGATATCGCAACTGAAAATTTTATTCAAATAATAACATAATAAAAACTAACGGACATTCAAAAGAGGTTAAACAATGAAATAAAACTAAATGAATAATTATTGACAAACTTCAAAACCTTCCCAGAATCATACTTCCTGAGCATCATCATAAAAATGATATTTCTTTTTCGTACACGCAATTCATATTGATCACGTATTCTACCAATTATATCAGTTTTTATCGGCTTTCCAAAAAAAATATTGAGCAAGGTATTGCTACTCAGAGCTCAAAGATACTTTCGAATACAGTGAATCAATATGAATTAAAAAAAAATAGGATGGTTGATATGATTTTCATGTTAGGGCAGTGCCACAGAACCTGTTTTTTAAGGAAGTCGAACTTATGCTGCCCAATATCCCGATAGGAAACAAAAATTCATACTGACTTACTGTATTCGAAAGTATCTTTGAGCTTTAGTAGCAATAACTTGATCAATATTTTTTTTGGAAATCTGATAAAAACTGATATAATTGATCAATATGAATTGTCTTTACGAAAAAGAAATATCAATTTTATGATGATGCTCGGGAAATATGATTCTGGGAAGGTTTTGAAGTTTGTCAATAATTATTCATTCAGTTTTATTTCATTGTTTGACCTCTTTTGAATGTCATTCATCAAACATATTTGGTATCAAGGACGATTGACAGATTTAAAAATATATATATTGTTTTCTTGAATGCGAATAAAATTACAATGGATCTACTTAGAAATGTATGAACGAGCGCTCGAAAGCTCCCGACTTCAATTTTATGATCACTTCGTTTTAGAGAAAGTCATTTCGTATTTTATTCTGTATGGTTATTGTGTACGAGAGAAAACCTAATAATTCAGATGAAACCATGCAATGAAAACACATAAAACTCGTGATGTGGGCGTGAGAGAACAAATAAGTCCCTATTCATTCCTTCTACGTGTTGAAACCATTTTGTTGTTTTGAAAGTTCTCGCAGATATATATTACTATTTTAATTCGCCTGGTCTATGGAGGCAATTCCAATTGAAGTGAACTGGTAATAACCTAATATAAAATGTAGACATTAAGTTCACGATGATCGGTTATGTGCATCAGTCAAACAGCAGGGAGCCGTTTAAGAAATGAAAATAAAGCAAAGAGTAATGTCTTCGATAATTCACTTTGTTATGTAGATTGTTTATGTAAAGAACATGTAATATTCATGAATTTTTGACACACTGTTGTATATGCTGATTACATTACTGCAATATGCAAGTCATTTGCGCAAACTTAGCTTGCGAGGTGCATAAAATACAGTCGTACGTTCCAGTTTGTGACATTCGGTTATATCCGATGTCATCATATGAAAATGGTAGAGGAAGAAAACACTTTTAATTGATGTGCATCTCCTCTAATTAAGAAGGTGGTGATATTTAGGTATCCGGTAGCTAGTACTTTGCTCCTCTCAAGAGAAGACCTTGGGTGAATCTTGCAACATTTAATTAGAGTATTGACCTTAGGATGTCTGAAAATATTTTGATTCCTCTTTCATCCTGATGAATTTATGTCAATGTGAAAAAGAAAAGATAGAATAAAAAGTTCGTATGAGATACATGGGGTAATATTTGTTTGTTCTATTCGGTAATGAACTGTAAAAGTTGAAATGGTTCAGGAATATGTAAGCAATATGCAAAATTTTCTGGCCCCAATATTTCAAAGGGTAATAACAGCTTATTATAATTTTTTGTGCTCATTTCTTCTAAGGTTGGTATGCATTGTATGAAACAACATCGACAATATATAATTCCTTTACGAGTTGTCATTCCAATAAAATAAATATTTCGAAACCATTGTTGAAAATTCAGATATTATTACCACCTACTCAGAATTCTGAATACCACGAATAGCGATATTATAAACATTACAACAATGCTATTCAAAAGAGATTCAGTAGCTCAATCAGTTTTGATTGTAATACGATGAATAGTGACTAATTTGATTATCCTTCTTTCATTGAGCGGAAAGCTTTTCTTTTGATAATGTAATTATTATACAATTTTAATTCATGAACATTTATGTCGATATCGATATGAGTAAAGCTTTACGAGCATTGCGTGAGGAAAAATAATCTGTAGATATCTTCGAATTGAAATGAGTAAAGATGATATTGTCAACATCAGTAATATTGCGAGGTATGATTGTTCTGTGAAATTCAAGCGAAACGTTGCATATTTTTTTATTCAAAACCTTTTCCTCCAAGAACCAGCTGTCTCTTTATTATGGAGAAAAGGTTTCAAATTAATATAGGGGAATGAAAATGAATATCTAATAGTTGACAGATTTCTGACGCTAATGAAATGGCAATTTCACGCCAAAAATTAAGCATTTCTCGTATTAATTTTTTTTTTTTTTTTTTTTTTAATTCAATTTGTGTGTCTCGACTGCAGAGGTCATTGACACGGTTACAGTCTAATCAAATCAATATGTGACAATATTATAAAAATTTCAAATCTGGTTGTACAGTTGAGTTGCCTTAAGATAATTCAACAGGTTTTCAAATTTTGTGGTGTTGTGTAAGATTTCTTTTAGGTTTAGCTCAATTTTGTGGATTCTTCTTTGGTTTCCGTATTGCGTATTAATTTAGAAAAACACTATACTTATGTTCAGTAACTATACTTTGCTGATATTTGAAGCAAAACAGGATATCAATTATGAGATCATATTCACGCTTTCGTAAAATAATTCTGACTGAAGTAAGTAGAAAAAAGGTTTGGGCATAAAAGCCTGCATATTAAAGGTGCAGAAATATATGTTATAGATGCCAAGATAACAGACCGCAAAAATATTAATCACTACGAAATCCCAAATCAGAACATGAAAAGAAAAACAAAATTCGCGAAAAGATGAAGCCTGCGATAAGAGAACAAGACCAAGAATCTTGTTTTGTGTGTAAGATAAACACCTTCGGTGGTCCGAAGATCCTTATCTATGGCCACTTAAATGACTAATAGCTTTCTGTTCTGGTGTTTTAGAGGTATCTTCCCTGTTCCCACCGTAGTTCGTCATGAGAATTATACATTGACTTACTACCCCATATAACGTCCATGGCGTTATAATCTGATCTAGTGTTATGGAATGAAATATACAGGATGGCACACATAAAACAGTATTTTCGGAAGTGATGGTAGGAGTGCATTAAGCGGCTGAATCATAGTGATCATAGCGATCAGTATCACCTATACTTTGAGTGCTCTGAGCCTCTGAATTAGACTCAAAAATGAAATATGCAAAACAAAAAACAAGAAAAAATCGAGAAAAAGAAGGATTATATGGATAAGTTTGGTATCAAAATATAGGTTTTCGAGGATGTTGAATTCGATAAAGAATAATCCAAGGCTCTATCTATCTAGTTTAGATTTCGACCTGCGAAATGGCATTTTTTTCAAAAATCGAAAATTCAAATCGTCATAGCTCCCGTTCCAGTGGTCCTATCCACTTTTGGTTTGTATATTGCTAATCAGCATTGTCCCAAGTATCTATGAGCATAATAAAATCGATATCGAAAATTCCAACTTTTTGGGTGAAAAATACGTAAGGGGTGAGACCCCCCAAAAACACCATATTCGTCATCACCAAGGAATCCCTGGCGAATCCATAGTCGTTTTACGAAAGTGAAGATCTACTTCCCATTCGAATCATGCAGAATACCCATTTGACTGATCAGTATCGCCTATACTTTGAGTGCTCTGAGCGTCTGAACAAAACTCGAAACTGAAAAATCGAAAAATATAAAACCGAATAATTCGTTACTTATGAGGGCTACATGGACGATTTTGGTATCAAAATGTAGGTTTTCGAGGTCGCTTCATTCACTGAAAGATATTCCAGAGCCCTAACTAGCATAGTTTAGATTTTCACTTGTCAAATGGCATTTTTCGAAAAATTGCAAATTTCAAACTCTCATATCTTCCGTTCCTATCATCTCCGCCAAAAATTATTTATATTATATGGATCAGCATACCTCAATGTATCACTGTGCAAAATATGAGCGATTTGAAAAATCTCAAATTTTGGGTGGAAAATGCCAAAGGGGTAAGACCCACCAAAAACACCATATTTGTCATCACCAAGGAATCCCTGGCGAATCCAAAGTCGTTTTTCGAAAGTGAAGATCTACTACCCATTCGAATCATGCAGAATACCCATGAGACTGATCAGTATCGCCTATACTTTGAGTGCTCTGAGCTTCTGAAAAAAACTCGAAACTGAAAAATCGAAAAATATAAAACCGAATAATTCGTTACTTATGAGGGCTACATGGACGATTTTGGTATCAAAATGTAGGTTTTCGAGGTCGCTCCATTCACTGAAAGATATTCCAGAGCCCTAACTAGCATAGTTCAGATTTTCACTTGTCAAATGGCATTTTTCGAAAAATTGCAAATTTCAAACTCTCATATCTTTCGTTCCTATCATCTCCGCAAAAATTATTTATATCATATGGATCAGCATACCTCAATGTATCACTGTGCAAAATATGAGCGATTTGAAAAATCTAAAATTTTTGGTGAAAAATGCCAAAGGTGTAAGACCCCCCAAAAACACCATATTTGTCATCACTAAGGAATCCCTGGCGAATTCAAAGTCGTTTTTCGAAAGTGAAGATCTACTACCCATTCGAATCATGCAGAATACCCATTAGACTGATTAGTATCGCCTATACTTTGAGTGCTCTGAGCTTCTGAACAAAACTCGAAACTGAAAAATCGAAAAATATAAAACCGAATAATTCGTTACTTATGAGGGTTACATGGACGATTTTGGTATCAAAATGTAGGTTTTCGAGGTCGCTCCATTCAATAAAAGATATTCCAGAGCCCTAACTAGCATAGTTTAGATTTTCACTTGTCAAATGCCATTTTTCGAAAAATTGCAAATTTCAAACTTACATATCTTCCGTTCCTATCATCTCCGCCTAAAATGATTTATATCATATGGATCAGCATACCTCATTGTATCACTGTGCAAAATATGAGCGATTTGAAAAATCTCAAATTTTTGGTGAAAAATGCCAAAGGGGTAAGACCCCCCAAAAACACCATATTTGTCATCACCAAGGAATCCCTGGCGAATTCAAAGTCGTTTTTCGAAAGTGAAGATCTACTACCCATTCGAATCATGCAGAATAACCATTAGACTGATCAGTATCGCCTATACTTTGAGTGCTCTGAGCTTCTGAACAAAACTCGAAACTGAAAAATCGAAAAATATAAAACCGAATAATTCGTTACTTATGAGGGCTACATGGACGATTTTGGTATCAAAATGTAGGTTTTCGAGGTCGCTCCATTCAATAAAAGATATTCCAGAGCCCTAACCAGCATAGTTTAGATTTTCACTTATCGAATGGCATTTTTCGAAAAATTGCAAATTTCAAACTTACATATCTTCCGTTCCTATCATCTCCGCCTAAAATGATTTATATCATATGGATCAGCATACCTCAATGTATCACTGTGCAAAATATGAGCGATTTGAAAAATCTCAAATTTTGGGTGAAAAATGCCAAAGGGGTAAGACCCACCAAAAACACCATATTTGTCATCACCAAGGAATCCCTGGCGAATCCAAAGTCGTTTTTCGAAAGTGAAGATCTACTACCCATTCGAATCATGCAGAATACCCATTAGACTGATCAGTATCGCCTATACTTTTTGAGTGCTCTGAGCGTCTGAACAAAACTCGAAACTGAAAAATCGAAAAATATAAAACCGAATTTTTCGTTACTTATGAGGGCTACATGGACTATTTTGGTATCAAAATGTAGGTTTTCGAGGTCGCTCCATTCAATAAAAGATATTCCAGAGCCCTAACTAGCATAGTTTAGATTTTCACTTGTCAAATGGCATTTTTCGAAAAATTGCAAATTTCAAACTTACATAAGTTCCGTTCCTATCATCTCCGCCTAAAATGATTTATATCATATGGATCAGCATACCTCAATGTATCACTGTGCAAAATATGAGCGATTTGAAAAATCTCAAATTTTGGGTGAAAAATGCCAAAGGGGTAAGACCCCCCAAAAACACCATATTTGTCATCACCAAGGAATCCCTGGCGAATTCAAAGTCGTTTTTCGAAAGTGAAGATCTACTACCCATTCGAATCATGCAGAATACCCATTAGACTGATCAGTATCGCCTATACTTTGAGTGCTCTGAGCTTCTGAACAAAACTCGAAACTGAAAAATCGAAAAATATAAAACCGAATAATTCGTTACTTATGAGGGCTACATGGACGATTTTGGTATCAAAATGTAGGTTTTCGAGGTCGCTCCATTCAATAAAAGATATTCCAGAGCCCTAACTAGCATAGTTTAGATTTTCACTTGTCAAATGGCATTTTTCGAAAAATTGCAAATTTCAAACTTACATATCTTCCGTTCCTATCATCTCCGCCTAAAATGATTTATATCATATGGATCAGCATACCTCAATGTATCACTGTGCAAAATATGAGCGATTTGAAAAATCTCAAATTTTGGGTGAAAAATGCCAAAGGGGTAAGACCCCCCAAAAACACCATATTTGTCATCACCAAGGAATCCCTGGCGAATTCAAAGTCGTTTTTCGAAAGTGAAGATCTACTACCCATTCGAATCATGCAGAATACCCATTAGACTGATCAGTATCGCCTATACTTCGAGTGCTCTGAGCTTCTGAACAAAACTCGAAACTGAAAAATCGAAAAATATAAAACCGAATAATTCGTTACTTATGAGGGCTACATGGACGATTTTGGTATCAAAATGTAGGTTTTCGAGGTCGCTTCATTCACTGAAAGATATTTCAGAGCCCTAACTAGCATAGTTTAGATTTTCACTTGTCAAATGGCATTTTTCGAAAAATTGCAAATTTCAAACTCTCATATCTTCCGTTCCTATCATCTCCGCCAAAAATTATTTATATCATATGGATCAGCATACCTCAATGTATCACTGTGCAAAATATGAGCGATTTGAAAAATCTCAAATTTTGGGTGGAAAATGCCAAAGGGGTAAGACCCACCAAAAACACCATATTTGTCATCACCAAGGAATCCCTGGCGAATCCAAAGTCGTTTTTCGAAAGTGAAGATCTACTACCCATTCGAATCATGCAGAATACCCATTAGACTGATCAGTATCGCCTATACTTTGAGTGCTCTGAGCTTCTGAACAAAACTCGAAACTGAAAAATCGAAAAATATAAAACCGAATAATTCGTTACTTATGAGGGCTACATGGACGATTTTGGTATCAAAATGTAGGTTTTCGAGGTCGCTCCATTCAATAAAAGATATTCCAGAGCCCTAACTAGCATAGTTTAGATTTTCACTTGTCAAATGGCATTTTTCGAAAAATTGCAAATTTCAAACTTACATATCTTCCGTTCCTATCATCTCCGCCTAAAATGATTTATATCATATGGATCAGCATACCTCAATGTATCACTGTGCAAAATATGAGCGATTTGAAAAATCTCAAATTTTGGGTGAAAAATGCCAAAGGGGTAAGACCCACCAAAAACACCATATTTGTCATCACCAAGGAATCCCTGGCGAATCCAAAGTTGTTTTTCGATAGTGAAGATCTACTACCCATTCGAATCATGCAGAATACCCATTAGACTGATCAGTATCGCCTATACTTTGAGTGCTCTGAGCGTCTGAACAAAACTCGAAACTGAAAAATCGAAAAATGTAAAACCGAATTTTTCGTTACTTATGAGGGCTACATGGACGATTTTGGTATCAAAATGTAGGTTTTCGAGGTAGCTCCATTCAATGAAAGATATTTCAGAGCTCTAACTAGCATATTTTTGGTTTTCACTTGTCAAATGGCATTTTTAGAAAAATTGCAAATTTCAAACTCTCATATCTTCCGTTCCTATCATCTCCGCCAAAAATTATTTATATCATAGGGATCATCATACCTCAATGTATCACTGTGCAAAATATGAGCGATTTGAAAAATCTCAAATTTTGGGTGAAAAATGCCAAAGGGGTAAGACCCACCAAAAACACCATATTTGTCATCACCAAGGAATCATTGGCGAATCCAAAGTCGTTTTTCGAAAGTGAAGATCTACTACCCATTCGGATCATGCAGAATACCCATTTACCTGATCAGTATCGCCTATATTTTGAGTGCTCTGAGCGTCTGAACAAAACTCGAAACTGAAAAATCGAAAAATATAGAACCGAATAATTCGTTACTTATGAGGGCTACATGGACGATTTTGGTATCAAAATGTAGGTTTTCGAGGTCGCTCCATTTAATGAAAGATATTCCAGAGCCCTAACTAGCATAGTTTAGATTTTCACTCGTAAAATGGCATTTTTCGAAAAATTGGAAATTTCAAGTTCCCATATCTTCCGTTCCTATCATCTCCGCCTAAAATGATTTATATCATATGGATCAGCATACCTCAATGTATCACTGTGCAAAATATGAGCGATTTGAAAAATCTCAAATTTTGGGTGAAAAATGCCAAAGGGGTAAGACCCCCCAAAAACACCATATTTGTCATCACCAAGGAATCCCTGGCGAATTCAAAGTCGTTTTTCGAAAGTGAAGATCTACTACCCATTCGAATCATGCAGAATACCCATTAGACTGATCAGTATCGCCTATACTTCGAGTGCTCTGAGCTTCTGAACAAAACTCGAAACTGAAAAATCGAAAAATATAAAACCGAATAATTCGTTACTTATGAGGGCTACATGGACGATTTTGGTATCAAAATGTAGGTTTTCGAGGTCGCTTCATTCACTGAAAGATATTCCAGAGCCCTAACTAGCATAGTTTAGATTTTCACTTGTCAAATGGCATTTTTCGAAAAATTGCAAATTTCAAACTCTCATATCTTCCGTTCCTATCATCTCCGCCAAAAATTATTTATATCATATGGATCAGCATACCTCAATGTATCACTGTGCAAAATATGAGCGATTTGAAAAATCTCAAATTTTGGGTGGAAAATGCCAAAGGGGTAAGACCCACCAAAAACACCATATTTGTCATCACCAAGGAATCCCTGGCGAATCCAAAGTCGTTTTTCGAAAGTGAAGATCTACTACCCATTCGAATCATGCAGAATACCCATTAGACTGATCAGTATCGCCTCTACTTTGAGTGCTCTGAGCTTCTGAACAAAACTCGAAACTGAAAAATCGAAAAATATAAAACCGAATAATTCGTTACTTATGAGGGCTACATGGACGATTTTGGTATCAAAATGTAGGTTTTCGAGGTCGCTCCATTCAATAAAAGATATTCCAGAGCCCTAACTAGCATAGTTTAGATTTTCACTTGTCAAATGGCATTTTTCGAAAAATTGCAAATTTCAAACTTACATATCTTCCGTTCCTATCATCTCCGCCTAAAATGATTTATATCATATGGATCAGCATACCTCAATGTATCACTGTGCAAAATATGAGCGATTTGAAAAATCTCAAATTTTGGGTGAAAAATGCCAAAGGGGTAAGACCCACCAAAAACACCATATTTGTCATCACCAAGGATTCCCTGGCGAATCCAAAGTTGTTTTTCGATAGTGAAGATCTACTACCCATTCGAATCATGCAGAATACCCATTAGACTGATCAGTATCGCCTATACTTTGAGTGCTCTGAGCGTCTGAACAAAACTCGAAACTGAAAAATCGAAAAATGTAAAACCGAATTTTTCGTTACTTATGAGGGCTACATGGACGATTTTGGTATCAAAATGTAGGTTTTCGAGGTAGCTCCATTCAATGAAAGATATTTCAGAGCTCTAACTAGCATATTTTTGGTTTTCACTTGTCAAATGGCATTTTTAGAAAAATTGCAAATTTCAAACTCTCATATCTTCCGTTCCTATCATCTCCGCCAAAAATTATTTATATCATAGGGATCATCATACCTCAATGTATCACTGTGCAAAATATGAGCGATTTGAAAAATCTCAAATTTTGGGTGAAAAATGCCAAAGGGGTAAGACCCACCAAAAACACCATATTTGTCATCACCAAGGAATCATTGGCGAATCCAAAGTCGTTTTTCGAAAGTGAAGATCTACTACCCATTCGGATCATGCAGAATACCCATTTACCTGATCAGTATCGCCTATATTTTGAGTGCTCTGAGCGTCTGAACAAAACTCGAAACTGAAAAATCGAAAAATATAGAACCGAATAATTCGTTACTTATGAGGGCTACATGGACGATTTTGGTATCAAAATGTAGGTTTTCGAGGTCGCTCCATTTAATGAAAGATATTCCAGAGCCCTAACTAGCATAGTTTAGATTTTCACTCGTAAAATGGCATTTTTCGAAAAATTGGAAATTTCAAGCTCCCATATCTTCCGTTCCTATCATCTCCGCCAAAAATGATTTATATCATATGGATCAGCATACCTCAATGTATCACTGTGCAAAATATGAGCGATTTGAAAAATCTCAAATTTTGGGTGAAAAATGCCAAAGGGGTAAGATCCACCGAAAACACCATATTTGTCATCACCAAAGAATCCCTGGCGAATCCAAAGTCGTTTTTCGAAAGTGAAGATCTACTACCCATTCGAATCATGCAGAATACCCATTAGACTGATCAGTATTGCCAAACTTTGAGTGCTCTGAGCTTCTGAACAAAACTCGTAAATGAAATTTGCAAAACAAAAACCCAAATCCTACTTGGTTGAGAAGTCATAATAACAAGAAGAATTGCTTGAACAGTTTCATTCTGATTCCTTCCCCACATTCAATTGTAGGTTTGGTCAGTAATACCTACATTGTGGGAGGTGTGACCTATTATAATACTGTGAGTTCTCTTGTAGGTTCAGCAATATTGCAATGCCCCCTCAGCGAAATCCTATAGGGAAATAAAATTGAATGGACGCAAACGTAAAGCCATAAATGTCTTCGTATTTTGCCATGGATTTTTGATTTCTTTATTCTACTATTGAAATCTCTAGTGCCTCAAGTTAATGATTTAAGATAATGACCTGCATGTGGGAGGTAATGAATGGTCGTTTTGATAGGGTTCCTCCGATTAACTCCGGTACCTACGACTCATTCATAACATAATGCAGCGGTTGTAATTTTTTTCTGTATTATCTTCACAACAAATAAGCTGTTTGAATATAAAAGACATTATCATAATTTTTGTAGACCAGATATGTGTGTGCGTACAGAACACACCCTAGTGACTGATTGGACATTTAAACAATAAGAGTTTTTATTATCAACCTTGTTTGAAGAGAACATTCAACAATTGATTACCATTTATCACATTCCTTCGGAATTGCAGGTCTTTTTCTCTTTGAATATAACCAGAGAATATTTTTTCCATTTTAAATGTTTTGAATACACCATCTTTTCTAATTTCATAAATTTGTTCGTCTATGATCAGGGGGTTAAAAAAAGCTTTATATCAAGATATATCAGGACTATTAGGCTTTCTTTTTTAGTGTGAAAAACATCTGCGTGATAGTATAAAATTGAGAAGTCTTCACTCGCGAACAATACTTTGATGATTGGACATAACATTCTGTATAATGCGTATAAAGGCTTATAACAATGAATAGAATCTCTAATAAAGTTCATATGAGTTTTTTGTCTGTTTCCTTATACCATTTCTTCTGTTACTGCAAAAATAATGAAATATTTTAATGTTACTTACCAATTCTTATTCAGACAAAAAGATTCACACAAGTCACAACAATGATTTTACATTAGTTTGCATTAACATTTCAAATATTTTTGAAGATTAACATTCTTTTTCTCCTCTATCTGTTGTCATCATTTTCTTTCAGAATTGAGAATAAATGAGAATCTATTTCAGGAATATTGAAAGGCCAGAAAATTTTCATACGCCAATTGATCTTATGTATGTTCTTCTATGAAAAATAACAAATTCGGGACAAAGAAACAAAAAACTTCGACCAGTATACGAAAAATAAGCAATTAGATAGAAGTGGCAAAAAACAGCGCACATGAAAGAATTAAATTATCAACAATGCGTCCTTACAATCCAAATTCGTCAAAAATTGCAATGACAGAACTCATATCAATATGGCTGTTGGAATGTGCATAAATTTCAAGCAAAACCGGGGGTTAGCAGCTAGTAACAAATATTCGTACGGTTATATTGTCCCGACATGGTAATTCCGTGTTCAACAATCAACATTAATGGCAATTCCCTGAGGTCGTCGATGTTTTCTGGTTGAACACCGTGAAGAATCTTCGCAGCTCATGCCGCACGACTTGCAGAACCCCGGAAGATATATTTCATCCTTGGGAATCCGTGTCTGACATGTTTACCTAAATCTTTCAAAACTGACTCCTTCTATCGGCAGCAAACACAAGAGCAATAAATTCAATTAGAACATTAAGACAAATTGGTGTTTATTTATTTGTCTACTGGATGTGACTAGTACCAGGTATTCGTGATATGGGATGGACGAATAGGTTTATATCGATGGGAAAGTGATGGTGTTCCACACATTCTTTTCCACGCTCATTTGAGCCACCAAGTTCACGGCATTATTTCTCGTTGGGAAAGACCAAGGAACGATTTCTGTAAATAAAACGAAGTGTGTCTTGAAGAATTGACGTGAAGTCAAGTGAGCTTTTGATCGCTCATTAACTCTTTTAGGTAGATTCGCATTTCCCAGATCAAGTAATCAATTGAAAAAAATCTTGACAGCTGTAAAAAATATAACAGCAGTTGTCAAAGAAATCGACAATGTTTCCTGATCTGTTCCTACAGAAATATTGGGAATTTGTCAATAATTCGTTAAAAAATTTATGTTTCTGAACAAAATTTGCATATTGCTTGTAGGTATTCGTAATATTCCATCCAAATGCGAAATTTCATGTACACTGCGCAAAAAAATTAACGCACATTCTGAAAATCTCAATTTTAATGAAAGTTAACTCTACATTGACTTTATAACTTATTTTTTATGTTCTCTCGGGAAGGTTTTGAACGAAACAAGACACATTAAATGGAAGAAAAATTCAGGATTTCACCGAATCTTATGTGAAAGAAGAGAAATGAACAATTTTCAAAATACTGAAATGCTGATAAGTGATTTAATACTTGGTATTTCCACCCCTTGAGTTAATTACAGCTCGGCAACGACGGTTCATACTCAAAATAAGTGATCTTAAAATTTTCTGATCTAATCCTTCCCAGATTTCTCCGAGTTGGATTCCTAAGTCATTAAGAGTAGCTGGATGATTTTCTGAACTTCTCAGCCTTCTATTGAGGTTGTCCCAAACCTGCTCAATCGGATTGAGATCTGGACTTCTTGCTGGCCATTCCATTCGAGAGACTTCAACCTCTTCAAGGTACTCCTGAACGATGCGCGCACGATGGGGTCTGGCATTATCGTCCATAAAAATGAAATTTTCATCAATGTATGGGGCAAAAGGCACTACATGCTCTTCAAGAATGTTCCTTATATACTTATCAGCATTCATAGCTCCATTATCAACGACCACTAGGTCTGTGCGAGCAGTCAAAGATATTCCACCCCATACCATAATCGATCCTCCCCCGAAACCAGTAGTATTCAGGAAATTGCACTGAGCATATCTTTCATGTGGACGTCTATATACAAGGGAACGTCGATCACAATGATAGAGGCAGAATCTAGACTCATCTGTGAAGAGAACTCTTTCCCAATCGGTATCTTCCCAATGGATATGCTCTCTCGCAAAATCCAAACGCGCCCTTCGATGGGCTGGGGTAAGAGCTGGGCCTCTTGCCGCGACACGAGACCTTATATCATATTCTCTGAGGCGATTTCTTATTGTCTGAGTGCTAATTTGCACCTCATGAGTTTGTTCAAGCTTATTTTGAAGGAGGCGAGCGGTTGCAAACCGTTGTCTCAACGAAGAAACTCTCAAGAGTCTCAAGTAACGTTCTTGAATGGCAGTTGTTACCCGTGGTCTACCCTGTCCTGGTCTTCGGACATTCAAACCTGTCTCCCTGAATCGCTGCAACATTCTGGACACACTTTTATGGGAAACTCCAAACCTTTCTGCAATTCTTGTGTATGTCCACCTTTCCTCTCGCAAAACTACCGCTTGGGCACATTCCTCTTGGGTCAAATTGAGTGTTTCGCGTTGCATAGCGATCGAGTGTAGAAAATCAAACGAAAGAAAAACTATTGATCACTAGAATTGATCGAGAATAACTGATTTTAGAATGGAGCCTTGTGAAAGTATTAAAAAGCTATCGATCTATTCACGCCGTTTGTAAAAAACAAATCTGGAACGGGAAAGACGGAGAGGATTGATCGAATTATCCAACGCTAACGGAGCAAGTGGGGAAATTGGAGTGGACGGATATGCAGAAACCGAACGCAATTTTGTCTTGGATAAATCTTATGCTGAATTCCCAATTGCATCAAATTCCTTCTGGAGTGAATTGCTTTCACCTTCACGCCGAAAAATAGTTTCCGACTCCATTCGTACAGGAAGAAAATAAATAGCAGTTTTCGAACGCGGTTATTCTCTTTATACATTGTGAAACAACACGCCCGACTTTTCTTTGATGTAAACAGGAACCGCAAGACGATTTGTTGCCAAACAGAGAGAGAGCTTTGACGGAAGTCGGAAGACCTTTGCATGAATATATGAAAGAATACCTTTGAATTGTCATGACAGTAAACACTGATTCTTTCATGTTCAGGCTCCCATATTCATTTCAACATAAAGCTATTCATGTACTGATCTTCTATTTGTGATTTGTCAATTTTTTCAGCTCTAACCTTGTCTCCAGGAATTTTTGAGGAAAAATAATAAAACCTGGGACGAAATGCAGACGCGAATTCAGTTTATCTTGCAATTAATTTGATTTCCAAATTAATGAGTATTAATTGATTCGGATTTGGAGTCACTGCAATCATGCAAACTATAAACAAAACGATTATCGTAAAAGTGGATAACTTAGCCTGTTGGGTCCAACTTTACCCACTGCCATCGAAAGCTTAAAATCATCGTTTAATTAACTAAAAACCATGGGCAATGAAACTGAAACTTTTAACCTGTTGCTATACTACTGCTGTATCCTGCCATTTTGATTATTTTAAGTATTCGAACGATCGAACGGGAGAAGACCACTAGTGACGAAAAAACAAACAATTAAGTACATATTTTTAACAGAATTAAGGGTTGAACGCTCAGGTGTCATAAAATGATGTCGTAATGAGTTTTCCGTTAGGAATGATACGATTTAAAATAGTGGTTCAAATAATTCAAAGAAAGACTTATTCTGCAATGGCCATTTCTAGTCATTTTCAGAAAAAATATTTTTTGACATATTGGATTCTCACGTAATTCGTGATTTTTTTTTAATTTTTTCTTCATCAATTCATACCCTTAAAAAATATTGAAAACGCAAAAATAATCTACCGCATTCAAACGATCAGAAGAAGCGGGAAATCGTGTGACGTCAGTGGCTAGAGAGATTTTTGATTGGTTGTACTCGTCATGACGTGCTGCTGATATAAAAATGACAGCATTGCCAAATCACAAATAAAATAGCCTGAAAAAGCCCTTGCTTGCACTTTCCTAATAATATCATAATATAATGTTGATTTTGGATGTTCTTCTTTTATCATCATGACATTTTCATTTGTACTCCATAAAGCTTCAAAATATCATTCAATTTACGACCTCCTAATTGAAGCTAAAGAGGGTTCAAGTAAGCAGATAGGTGAGAAATTCAATTAAAACTAATTATCTCTAGTCTACACAGGTAAGAATTGGTATAGGTATAGGCATTAATAATTATTTTCATTTTGAGAAGTGCAGATTAGTGGTAAGAATAATTATGGATTTGGCAACTGTGTATAGGGACGATCTGGTTGTCAGTCGTTGACTCAACCTAGGAGTATAGAATACTCCTAGACTTAACCCCTTAACTGTAAGAAACGCCATTCTATAGTACGCCGAATAATGACAAATAAGAAGGTTATGTTTTTATTTATAATTCGTAGGCGTGGTTGCCACATCCTTATTTGTATTTTCAGAGAATGAGTATTATATCAACTTTAATTAAAGTTGTTATATGACGATGTCTCAAAAACATTCTAGTGATCACATCAAATAATAATAGGATTACTGAATATATTTATGAATAAATTCAGAGATTTTACAAAGACTTGACAACAGCGGCGTGTCTCTCAGTTACTCTGGGCTTTGTCGCCTCCATCACAAACTTCAACCAATCATATTACAAATTGAGCCACTGACGTCACAGCAGAGGGACGTTTGAAAATCACACGTGTTGAAATCACATTTTCAATATCGAATAATTAATCAGTTCTTCAAAATTCAGAGTGAATAAATGGTTACAAATGTGTTATAAACTGCCCTTTATTACGTCATGTGAAGAAAAGTGCATATTTTGAGGTACTGGAAATCCCCATTATGTTGAAATGTTCTTCAGATTCTATCCACACGACCCGCGTGTTTGGCTTACAATTTCGGCACGGATAGAAAAGAAATAGTTATCTTCGAGAAGATTCTTGTTACGAATACGTCATCTTCCTCTGTTCGCTTCTATCAAAGGAGCGCTTCTATTGACGTTTGACTTCCCTTATCTAAGAAGTATGATGTATTGACGTCATAATCGATACCTATGGATTCGAGCTCAGTTTATCCATCAATTTTTGATGTGGACACGTCAAGGATTGATTGAAACTACTTTCCTTGAAATCTCTTCACATTCTCTAGCGATATCTAATAGTCCTTTCGGCAGTTCTTTATCTCTATTCCTTCTAGATTTCGGAATTCCGCACCTTAAGTTTTAGTCAACTTCCGTTTCATTATAAAAGTTTATCTACTCCCATAGAATAATATATCCATCATTCAACTGAATTTGATCTGTAATAGTCTCTATAAACCAATAGTGTGAGGTAATAATAACTCACGCCTATAACTCACTCTAATACAAATAGGAAAAATGTAGCTTACGAAATGAATAAAAAAGTCGGGTCAATGGAGAACTCTATTTCAGACATCAAGGTAACGTTCTCGCCATCCATTTCTACATTTCCTTAGGTCTGAATATCCAAAAATTGCATTTGGAAAACTTGAATTTTGGACGTTTTCTACGGGATTCGATATCGATTCGATTTTCGACCACAGAAATCGCTTTTGACAACTGTTGTCAATTTTGAAAATGCAGATTAATTCGAATTTTACTGAAGAAGTCAAAGATAAAGTATAGTGTTCAATTCGCGGTAATGGTCATAACACACTTGATGAATTACACCCCTCGCCTGACGGCTCGGGTTGCAAAATTCATCTGCGTGTGTTATGACTTACATTACCGCTCATAGAACAATATACCTACTATTAGGCTAGTATTTATCTGGAATTCAGAAACAAATTTTTCTTTATTTAATAACACGCTCCTGGAGCACACTGAAATATTGCGCCCTTATTGAAATACTTTTTAGTTATACGAAATCATCCAATTATTTTAAGGAGCCACTCTGTACATTTCGATCTATCCTGAGAACGTGTCCCAAGAGCATACGCCACGAAATGAGTGCAACAGTCAGACGCCTATTTCGTCTTTCTCTTCCACAGGGGGGTCCCAGTGCTTCCTTTGAATAGGATCGGTTTATTGTGGAAAGAAACCCCAAATTTGGTCACAGTTAATCTGACAACAAATAAAGCAAAGGCGTCACCGAAATCTATGATTATGGTTCCGAGAATTTGGTCAAAGCATGTTTTGGGTGTACCACCGGTCACGAGTCACAATAACTGTTGATTTTGTTTGATAGAATAGCGCAATACACGGTGTTTGATTTACCGTGAAGGCTACCTGTAATTGCAAGTTGTCACTCCGATATTTGACCCAATTTTTTGCTTGATGACCTCCTTCTGAGAAACCCAAAACAGCAACTTTCAGTTCAAGCTAAGTGAATAATCTGATAATAAGATAATATATTTGAATTTCTATTTGAAAGGGAGTCCCTTTTGATTGCAAATATGTGGGTGTACGATCATACGAGGTGGCATTTTTCCGAATATTACCAAATTTGCTGTTTGTTCCCATTTAAGTTGCCCTAAAAGTCTAGTCGAACCTTTAATCTGGCTCCTTCTTCTTTTGAAGTCAGGTTGAATATCTATTTTATCCATATACAATGGGAGGATTTGAATATGAAAGAGAAAGAATTGTGACCCTTTGAAATTTCCAAAATGAACTTGAGTATTTAACCTCAACTTCAAGAGCCAATAAAAATACAGATTCGAATGGAACAGTTGTTCAAATAAGCCTTGAAACTATTTGGACAATGGCTTTTCCGATTGGTGTTTTGAAAGATACTTGTAGAAAGAAGTGCAAACAGAACCAAACAAAATGAAGAGCAATTTTTAAAAATTGATGAAGGCTTTCACAGCCGGATTTAACTGAGAGAGTTCTGAGAGGTTAAAAAAACAAATCATTAAAGAAAAAACAGAAAACCTGACTTCTAAAACATTAACGTAACTGAAAAGAAAATAACATTTCCTATATCTACTCAATAAATGTAATTTTGTGTGACTAATGTATGCACTACGCAATGTGAATGCCTTCATTAATATAGTATCCAAGAACTTTTCATTATTGTGAGCTATCCTAAGGAAACAAAGATATGCTATCGCGGACCATTTTTCAGGTTAGATTTCCACACTGAATTTCTTCAGAAAATAAAAACATTTCTTGTAACTCCCACAATTCATACAAATCGAATGCCACCTCATATCATAAAATCCATCAAGCTTTTTGGACTGTAGAGCCTGATAAAGAAATAGACATACATACATCGGATTAATTTTACAAATGCCAGTTTGATTAAATCGGCACCTTCACCATTTTGTAACCAACTTTTTTAAAGTTACTTTCCACCAGGATGATCTTATCTTTTCGACCCTATAGAAACTTAATTCCCGATTATATCTGAGTGAGTGGATTCAGAACTACATATTCTGAACAAATATAACTTTGTTTCTGTGATTTCTGTATAAATTTGCACCATGATTCATGTATTCATTATTGCTTGTTTTAATTTTCTCTTGTTGTGTGTGTGGCGGGAATAAAAGTATTATAGCCTTGTTTTGGATCATCATCATATTACCTTGAACTAGGTTTCTTGTTTTTGTTTTGCTCGTGGATGTCGCTGTAACTTTACACAGCAGACAAAGCAAGAGTTTTCACTTAAATAATCATACTGCTCCACAAGAGTTAGGGAAATCGTATTCAAATTCAATCGTTTTAAAAAGTATGTAATCTTCGAGAAAATCGCTATGAAATCATTCAAAACTCAATAACAACTTGTATCGATCCAATAAAAATCAGTATGAGACATTTCGTCAATCTGGTCGCCTTTTTTCTGAAGTTTGGTTCTTTGCATATGCTTCATGAATGTTCTTATTTTGAAATGAAGTCAGTTTCTCAACGGCTTCGATTTGAAACGAGTTTTCTGAAAATGCCAAGACGTAAATAACGCTGAGGCTAATAGGGCTATCGAAATGCTACAGGGTGGCCTAACTCAGGTTGTTCTAGCGGAAAGGCACCAAGTCTGCCAAAGTGTGATATCTCGACATTGGAATAGGTTCAGGGAGACAGGTTCCGTGTTGGAAAGACCAAGCCTTGGTGGGCGACGAAAAACAACACCTGCTCAGGATCGTTTCATCGCCGTTTCGGCGAGAAGAAACCCTACATCTACGTGTAGAATGCTACGGAATACTCTTCAAAATGCAGATGGGGTCCGGGTCCAAGTTTCCATCGAAACCATCAGACGACGTTTGAGAGATGTGAATCTAGGTTTTAGACGTCCATTAAGAGGAGTTCCATTAACACGTGACCATAAGCGTCAAAGACTGGAATGATCAAGGCAACATATCAATTGGAACGATCAATGGCGTAGTGTCCCTTTCACTGATGAATCCAGATATGGACGATTTTCAGATTCTCGAAGAAAAACGGTATGGACAATCCCAAGCATACCCAGTAATCGTCGCTTTGTTCAAGAAGTCCATCCATTCCGAGGGGGTAGTGTTATGGTATGGGCCGGGATATGTTTCAACGGAGGCACAGATCTACACATTTGTCCTGGGAATATGACCGCCTTACACTATAGGGAGCATGTCATTGACAATGTTGTGCCAAATTTTCACGCTGCTATTGGTGAAACTTTTCAATTTCTAGACGATAACACCGTGCAGCCATAGTTGAGAATGCGCGCGAGGAGCTTGGAATTCCACATTTACCAATACCTCCGCACTCACCAGATTTGAATTGCATAGAACATGCATGGGATATGCTCCAAAGAAGATTAGATACCCCAGAATCCTTAAATGATCTAAGAAAGCTTCTGCCCCGTTTATGGAAACAAATTCCTCAAGAAATGTTCAACAACTTCGTATGTAGTATGCAGAGAAGATGTCAAGCTGGTATTGATGCCCGTGGAGGCCATACATCGTATTGATCGTCTTAAAATGCTTGAATTCTCCGGGAATAAAATTTCGTTATTTTACTCGATTTTTCTCAACCGCCCTGTATACGCTGCAGACCTACAGGCTAAAATTAATTTGCAACTTGAAATCATATTAACATGAATTTTCATCACAAAAATCTTATTTTAACTATATTTTTATTCAGACATCGTGCCGAAATAATGATTCACCCTTCGTTCAAGTGGAATTAACGCTCATTAATGACAACAGTATCATGTTGATCTTATTTTAGTCAACCCAAAGGTTGATTTTATGAATAAAAATAAAATCACTAATTTTCAGATACAATATTTTCAATCTTTCTGTCTTCAACAGAAAACATGCTGTATTTCACATTTTCATTTTTTTGTCCTGCATCGTAATTATTTTTATTCGAAAAAACCCAAGAGGAGTATAGTAAAAAACAGGCCAAATACACGATATTTGATAATATTCTTCCTTAAACATAGTTTCTGTCTTGATCGATCATCTCGATCTCCATGCTTTTCGTGAATCAAACCAAATATTCAAGGAAAATTTTAGGTGGAAGACAGAATTTCTTCATTGTTGTCTACAGAAAGGTTGTATATTCCTCCATTTTGGGTAAGATCTAAATATTTTATATTTGAATGCACAATTAATTTCATGGCAGATCAGATCACATCCAATAAACAGGCAGAATATTAAGCATTCATTACAATATGAAATTTTCATAAAACAGCCCTACTTATAGAATATATTTTCTCTATTTGAACATCATCCACTGAGTTGAATGTCTTCTTGAGAAAAGTTTGTTTTTCTATGAGAATATAGGAAAATCAACTCAGTCGTTGGTATTCAAGTCACGTGTGGCAAAACTGAGTCGTGCCAATTGGTCATATTTCACGAGCTTCCAATGCTTCCATTTCATGAGAAGGTGGATGAATTAAATTCACAAAAATGATTTTACTGAAGTAATAAGGCGGTATATAGACATAACTTCAATTTCCGCATTTGACATTTACTATATATTGTAACACATCTCGAATACTAAGTTATAGAACGGCTATACATACACCTATATAAACTTCCATATTTTCTCGGTGAAAGTACCAACCATAAAATTTTATATTTTAAAGTGACTACCTGCTACATTGGCATTGAATAGGTGCACAGTATTTATTATTTGACACTCGGAACATCTTTACGAACTTCGCACAAAATACGAGCAGATAAGGACACTTCTGAAGTACCATAAATTGATTTCAATTACCTGAATTTTACACCTTGACGAATCGTATAAAGGCAGTTCCTAATTCGTAAAACACAAACCACTTAAAATGTAGGTTTGTCTAGATTTGTTTTAGCTAATTCTGCGAACTCAACCCTTTGGACGTCATTCAGCTGTAATGGATTATCCTCATTATCAGCAAAAATGGGCATTCGGCAGGCCTTGAAATTTTTCGTATTGTTTGCGAGCCTGAAATTCTTGCACTTCTGCATTATACAGGTACATAAAGAGCTTTTGAGGTCACTTAAGCTCCTTGAATATGCACACTTCACATTTAAGGGAAGGTACTTACATAACAGTTATTCAAGCGGTAAAATATGACGATGTGCTCGACAATATACAACATTGTTGTATTTAAATCCCTAAGAGACATTTACGTTGAAGATTCAAATGGCAAAAAGGTTACCATTTGAGTATTATCGGTCTA
This sequence comes from Adalia bipunctata, assembly GCA_910592335.1. Classification (NCBI taxonomy): domain Eukaryota; kingdom Metazoa; phylum Arthropoda; class Insecta; order Coleoptera; family Coccinellidae; genus Adalia; species Adalia bipunctata. The sequence continues at coordinate 5,158,299 of OU342955.1, read as the reverse complement.
AAAAAAACAACAGAACGAGACAGAACCTCTCGAATAAGAGAATAACAGCTTGACCTAAATTCTAGATTCCTACGTTTTAATCTGGAGCAAAGTAATTGGATAAAAGTCGTTGAAGAATCATAAATGACAAAGAATCGTTAAAATATGTTCTAAATTATAACACGAAAACCAAAAAATAAAATAATCAAATGAATCACTAAATAGGTACTGACTGACAAAAAGATACAAAATTCAATCTTCACAGCAATAATAGGTAGTAGTTACATAAGTACTTCAAATATGCAAAATACATACTTTTCAGATTTCATAATCAATTTAATCAAACTGTGAAAAGTATAATAATATTGAAATTTATTTGATTTTAATCGGAATAATACTAATAAAGAATACGTCAGATACAAAACAATAATACCAACATACAAAAAGTAATGTGGAATGAAGTTCTGAAAGACTGCAGTCATCATTTTTGAATTTGTTGATGTGTTGGAACTTAATATTTTTTTAGAATTTCATTGAACACACTGAGACACATTTCTTCGACATATAAAGACTTGAAAAGTTTTAGTGGTTAACATTTTATGTATATTTCAAATTTGGGAAAGACAAGAATTATGAATTATTCTTCATTTATGATGACAATGGGCTATGATTTAAGCCTAAACATCTGTGAGTTTCACCCACCATTTTCACATTGACCAACAGTACCTACAGTGCGTCCCAACACACTTGTCGCAATGTGACCTATTCTTCATTTGAAACGGTCAACATCATAAACGTGCTATCTTGTCAACTAAAAAGCCTCAAATCGGTTCCGGTAGGACTTGAAACCTTTAGGTAAAAAGGATGCATATCCCTCGACAGTTTGCAGTCAGTTGTTATCGAAGTGTCGTCCACAGCACGAGTATCCTAGAGCGGGATGGACCAGTAGTCCACTACATCGTACCGGTTGTTCTTATCGGATTTTACACTTTTTTTCGTTGGCCTTATTGATGATCGTTGAAAGCTCTCTCGGGGTGCATTTTTTTTAGTGGTGCTGTTTGGAATTTTATGGAGACTTTTTTGGATTATGGTGATGGATTAGAAAAGCAGTATAGGTGACTAAATCATTTGAACCTTTTCGAAATATTTTCGGTTGTAAGACCATCTGAAATTAATTTGTAATTTTTTCTGTTGCTTTTTGCTGATTAAGGAGAAAAACCTTGAATTTAATAATTTATTTTTGCAATTTTCAAATCTTGGATTTTTTCAATATAAAAAATCATTGTGGTTTCTGCCATAAATCTCTCAGAATTGAATAATTTTTTTGTGAAAATTCCAACATCTAAACTAACACTATCTACCAATCCACCAATCTCTATAGAAATCTTCCATAAACAAACGAATTTTTGTGAGAATTTCAATAAATCATAAAATTATAATACTTTTATTAGCTTCAATTCAAGAAAGGGGGGGCCCTATACAAAAAAATAAGATTCGAGGTAATATTCATTCATTTAGAAATCTATATAGAAGTAATTCTGGAAATAAATATAATGAAATAATTTTATTATAACATTAATCAATTTTCTACATATTCATATTATAATATAATACAAAAATCATTCAATATCTATAAGCTTACCAAGATAAATTCATTCAGAATTTATCAATTACAATATGTTACATCGACCTAAGATTGACCTTGTATGTTGTGATCCATACTCTAGATAGAATAGAATACAAATTGGTTCTCATCCTAGATTATCACAACACGTAAACATTGAAACATTTTTTTTACTTAAATAAAAATGATTTCAGTAATCAGTAAGTTTATTAAAATTTGTGTATCAAAAAATGAAATGAAATATTTACAATAATAAATAGGTATTACAATTCATTTGAAGTTCTTTGATTTTTCTCTATTGTGAAAACCTGAAAAGAAAGAATAAATATATTTTCAGTAAATACATAATATATTGTGAATCTTTCTCCGAATTTTCTTGACTGTAATAGTAACTAGTATTTTTTTAAATTTGTCCTCCAAAAATGAAATAAAACAGATTTATTTAATATATTTTTATATATTTTAGTGGAAAGGGTTATTGGGGTATCAGCCGTTGATAATATATTTTTATATATGTAGTTAGTTAATATTTTCTTGGTTTGGTTCTCTCGAAAGATTTCTGTAAGAAATAAGAATCTCTTGGAATAAAATAAATGGAAATAATTTCTGATAGTTATCTCAAAATGGATAATTACAGAATGAGGAAATTGAAGACACTATGAGTCTTCTCGTAAACTTTGAATAAAATCTCCGTTGAACTTTGAATAATATTTACCAGAACAAAATATATTAGAAGAAAAATATTTTATGTGAAAATAGATAAAAAGGATATAATTTATCATATCGAATTCATAATGATTTATTCTCGAAAGTATGACTAAAAAATCCGAATGGGTAAATATCCTTTACACTCTTCAAATTCCAATCTAAATATCTGTAGAGTTCAACCAGGCCCGGATCTACGATTTTTTCTGACCGGGGCAAAAATTCATGATTGCGTCCCTCCCCCCCATTTGTTTAATATGTACATATATGAATTCATAAAAAAAACAAAAATATATAATACAAATGAATGATGAAAATAAAAACTAATAGTAAGGAAAATATCACAAGGAAAGAAATTGGACTTTTTTCTTCACATAGCATCACGCGGCTTGATTTTCTTTCCGCGAATGCATCTATCAGCTCCTCTAAATCTGTTTCGGAAGCAGTTTTGTATTCTATAGCTGAGATCGAGGGGCCATAGAGACTTTTCTGACTCATTGGAACGCAAATAATTTTTTATTATTTTCAATTTGCTGAAACTGCTTTCACATCTTGCAGACGTGGTAGGCAATGTGCACTATATATGTCAGCTATACTGACATTATAGGGAAAGCATCTTTCAGATCTTGCCTATGAAGAATATGTAGCAGGTCTAATGAAGTCGATCTTTCACTTATTTCAGGAACCAACATTCTGAAAACCGCTAGTTCCTAACAAAAATCAACTGCATTCAAGTCTCTTCAATATTTTTGCGCTAAAAGGGTCCCATTTTCTGCAGATCCTCTTTTTGCATGTTTAAAAGGGCATGGCCATTGAGGAATGAAAAATTCGTATGCAGACTCTCTGCGCTTTATAATCTTTTTTTGATTTCTGACAATAATCTGTCGAAAACAACCTTAATTTCTTCGGATAATACACCAACTAGATCCGTTCTTGACTCATCATCGCACATTTCTTTAACCTGCTTTTTCTTCTGAAAGAAGTATAGCTTCCGAGATCCAGTTTTCAATAAGTTTTTCTGCCCCACCCTAGATCCGGGCCTGAGTTCAACCTTGAAAAGCTGAGTTGCCATATCTTTCTCGTTTTTGGTTGAATAAGGTCAGTAGGATAACACTCTTTCCATGGCCGATCTATTGGCAAAGTAACAACAGGCATTTTTTTCTTAATTTGGCACTCTTTGACCATTTTCCTTCAATATCAATATTTTTAGAGCGCTCTTTCTACCTAACTAGGGCCTTAATCATTTGGGTTCACAAATCACCACTCCTCCTTAAGTTGTATATCCGGAAGATCAATCCTCAATCACATGTAATTTGTAGAATACATACCCCTGAAACGATGAAGAGATCACGATTCCAATGTTCTCCCTCGCCCAACTATTAATTTCTACCGCATGGACAGAAATTATGGTTTAACAAGGAACGTTGAATGCCATCATTCAATCGCCCTGTGTGGCATATTTCGCAATCCTAGAATATGTATATGGGACTGGTTCAGAGCTGATGGTGCGTGTTCTTACCAATAACACTGCGGCACCCGAGGTAATGCTTCCTCCTACCACTCAATACGTGTTATTTTAATTACTTGAGTTCCTAAGTATGTGGAAAATATTGTGTGTATCTGATAACTGCAGCTAGCATGTCTTGAAGTAAGTCGGCACTCATGCTACTTGAAAAATGCCAAGCATACTTCTGTGGATTAGAGTCCATGAAATGTTGTGGAGAAAGCTTCAAGATTTCCGGTAGCACATGTACTTCAGGTTTATTCGAGACATATTTGATATATTGTGCATTTTCAAGTGTTTTATTATTATTGTCCTCAGAGGATCTTGAACCCTGAAACATCAGAATTTATTTTTATTTCCACATTATTTCAGAGCAGTTAGAACTATCTTTCTCTGGTATAATCACCAGCATTCTTTATTCCAAAAGGCGGATAATTGCAATATTGTAGAATATTTTATTTCCTACTGTGAAGATGGGGTGAATGTGATTTTAGCACCTACACAATAGTATTCACGCCCGACTTGCTTCTTTTCCATTAGTTACCTGGAAGATTGGGTATGTCTTCGAAGAAAGTATTCAAACACGTGCTTAGGAATGACAAGTGTTCATTATAGGGGGTAGCTCATTTGTTCAAGGTTCAATGGTCAAAAAATGTGATTATTTTTCATGTTTTCAGTGCTGTAAAGTTCGAATATTATTAACCTATCGTTTATGTTTAATCCATTAATCAACTACGAATGACATGACACATAACTTATTCGTCTTTAAATTTGATATTCACTCAGAAAATCATACTCCCAATTTCATTCAGGATTCTTCTTCAGTTCATTCGTATTCCTCGATATCCTAATCCAGAAGGTGTTGAACGACGTCTTCGAGAATCTCTATTTTCGCTCACAACTGCTAAGGCGAAATCCTCCTCGCGGAATGTAAGAACATACCTCTGTATCTTCTATGACAGGAGCGTTTAGTGCAAGATTGATAACCCAACCATATTGGCGGGAATTTTAATATGCAACAATCCGTTCTTCAGAAGCTATATCATTAGCACCACCTGGAATGCCTGGTTTTTGTCTACGTCATTTAATATGTTCGAGCAATTCCAAACAACACCTCATTAAATAAAGAAACCCGATCCTTTTATTCGGCATAGGCGACAATAAGATACTTATCAGGTAGGGTATTAAAGAACATAGAAAACATATCTTAAACAAAGCTCAGTCGGGGAAAGATCGAAATGAGATAAAACGCATTATTCGATTCTGGTCGGTGGGTAGATCTGTTACAAACGTATATTGCACTAGATGACAACACATTTGTGTTCGGAATGTGAGAGTGCTTTTGGTTATTGTGGTAATTTACACGAGAAAGGTAGATGACTGTAGTCTGTAGTGTTTGTTCACAGCACAGCAAAGAATTTAATATGGCTTCCGAAACTCCTGAAGCTCTAACTCAAGATCTGGTGTAAACTGTGAAAAGTATTTTCATTATATCATACAGGACAAATTTAAAATTACTGATATAAAGCAATTAACAAATCCTTAATGAACCTATTGTGAATAACAACTCATTCAGCTGAAACAAAAAATAACTGAACAATGATTGCTGAGAAGAAGCATAACATAGTATATTGAAAAATATCAAAAAATAAAATAAAGATAAACAAATAGAAGGTCAAAATATGAACAAATACATTTTAAATTCAAATACAGTGTGCGTGAAAATTATGGAACAAATTCAATATTCATTTTCTCAGAAGAAAAATATTTGGCAACAAAATCCTGAAACAAGTCAATTTTTGTTTCACTTTTACCAAATTTTTATGCATTTTTGAAGGATTCTTGTTGCACCCTATGCCATCCCCATCAACCCTCTAAATTTTTTGAATCGGGAAAGTAGGTCATGTAGTACTTTTTTGGCAAGGTCTTTGTATCTTCTTTACAGGCGTGCAGAAATTTTCAAGAACCTTTTTTTTTAAATTAGTTAGTTTAAAGAGGTTTTCAGTATGTGCACTTTGTCATGGCTCATTTACTTTGACACGATGGTACCTGATGAAATTTGTCACCGAATGAAAGTCAACCATTTCAGTTTTGTTCATGCACAACTTTCAACACTCTGAAAGTGAATGAGCCATGACACATACTGAAAATCTCTTTAAACTAACTAATTTTCATCATATATTTGACATTGACATCCTGTGTATGGCAGATTCATCTTTTTGTCATGATGGCTCTGAATCTTTCAGTACCCAAGTGTTCGTATCACATCAACTTTTTCCAGTTTTCTCTGAATAAGATCTGACTATATTTCTATTTTGCGTTTCAATAGAAATGACGAAGATTCATTTAAAAAATCTTCTAATAATTCACAATATTGTCAAAATTTTTGTGACTTATACGGGTATCAAATCACACAAGAGGAATTCAAATTGCTACATTCCTCTTTCTCTAAAACGAGATGTACTCCTTCATCTTCATCAACAAGACATCTGAATACAGGACATCAATTTGTGTTGACGGCATTGTGAAGAATTAACTCGAAGTGATTTGCCTCTGTATACTGTATTGAGCTCAACGTCAACGCATTCCAATCGTGAATCGAACAATTATTTCCCATTATTAATATTTGTTAATATAGAGGAGCTTGAAAGCACAACGGTATGCTGAACGTGAATCAAGAAAGCAATTCTCTCATAGACATCCACTCGAATGACAATGTAGACGTTTTGAAGTACCCAAGAACTATCACTTGACAAGTCAATGGATTCAATATGTTGTGGGAACTTTGGAAATGTTGGTTTAACAGGCATGATGATTATCGATTGGCGCCATCATGTACCATGTTTCTACCACACAGGCACGCGTCTTCGGCTAATAGATCAATTCCACAGAAATCTCTCTTCTTAACCTATCAATTATGAATCAGTTGAAATCTTTGTAGGAAACTATCTAAGTCAGTTTTGGGACATCTCTATTAATGAAATGGTTATGAGATGATGGACACTTTCTAAACATTAATCAAATATCACTCTTATTGTTTAATATCGTATACATATTTGAATCACCTCCTTGAGAAAGGAATGCAATCTAATTTTTTAGTTTTGTGAGAAATAAGTATTACAATAATCGTTGTCATCAGTGTTCATATACTTATTAAATTGAGAGATCAGAGATCCCTATACAGGCTTCATCAGAATTGAACTGACACCTGTAGGTGATTTTAAGACAGTATAATTGTATGTATGTTAATGAATTAACTCATTACAGCCATAAATAACGCAGTTTTAGCCTGAAGGTTTATCCGTCGTCCTTGCTGTCAATTCTGTCTGCAGTAGAGAGAGGGAGAACACGCATAGGCCGTACCACACATGAAGAAATATCAGAGCTGTACCAAATTTGCTTCATTTTCCGAATATTATAATGCAGACTTCACCAATTGACCAAATAGTTCTTTTTCTATTTTCGAGCAATCATAGGTTATAAGGTTGTGACCATCAAAAATTTTGAATTTAGGATTTTAGTGAAACAAACTTCGACAGTGTATGATCACCTATTAGATTTATTTTCATGGGGATATGTGAAGATCATTGTGTTCAAAACTAAACCCCTTGTTTTGAATGACCTGAAAAATCGATTAACGCTTACGACTGGGTCGATCACCCCTGAGATGTTGAATAATGTTGAAAGAAATTTCATTTGAGGTTAGGATGTTGCCAAGGCGTTTCCGGTGTGATTTGTCAGAAGGTGATTTAGACATTTCTGTTCAGTAAGCATTGGCAAATTATCATGGAAAGACTCACGCCGAAACAACGTTTACAAATTGTTGAAATTCATTTTCAAAATCAGTGTTCTATTCGCCAAACTTATAGAACACTTCGTGAAATTTATGCAGCTTGATTTTAAACTAAAATAGCTGCAAAAATGACGAAAAATAGTGAAGATTTTCTAAGATAAAACGAATAGCTCATACGTCATAAGATTTTATAAAAATTAAATATTTTCTCATACGATTCAATAATAATACTCATTAATCGACTGCAAAGCCATTGGCCCACTAGCATAGTGAATTGAAAAAATAATCAAACATGTTCTGCTTCGTATAAATTAGTTACAATTCAACGAATCCAGAATGAAAGCTTCTCGTTGAGGAATAGTTAAATGGGACAATTCTTTTTGTAGACGTAGAGTTCATAAACATCCACGATTACTCAGTTTCTACAGACATCAAACCTGTATACTCATGTTGAAATAGTAGCTACATACCTGATTTTAATGAGGTATTGAACACGACACCTGTTTCATGGCGAAATATTCTTCTCGAACTGCGGGGCTATAAAGCCTCGTAAAAATTCTGTTTATTAACATTTCTTCCTTCCATATAAATATTGTTCAGGACTGAATTTGCAATTCCTACTACATTTCTGAGTATTGCAATAATCGTCTATCAGTTGACCAGACGCATTACTTATTCTGAATTTGCATATCATGCGTATTTCACATTCGGATGCGAAAGTTCAATATCATATTTCAACTATTTTGCGGCACGCAACTGCCAGACCGAAGCCTCTATTTGTTTATATTTGACTGTTTTATTGTCGATGTCTGACTTCATCTCTTTACTCACTGTTTTTTGTTTTTCAATTATTCTGATGTATTTACGCAATTTTTTATGGATGAAAGAGGTGTTTGTGAAGCACCTTTTACGATGGGTGGGGGATTGAAATAAAGAATGACCATACTCTGTTCAAATGTAAGGAAGAGCAATAATAACATTTTTGGCGCAGCGGTAGGAGGGCCTTCGTAAAGTTTCTTTCCGTCCAGAGTCGAATCAAGGAGATCTCACACAATCGTTCAGTTTTAACTGGACTTGAATTCCATTTTTTCAATAATTTATAAACGTTGTTCTTTTGAAATTTGGCAAACTGTCGTCATCATTCACGATTTCTAGAACTTCAGTAATCGTTAGGATTTCATTCCGGAAAAAAAACGTGGACAATTCTTCTGATAAGGTTCATATCGAAATCGTCAACCGAATCGATTATTTTTAACGACTGGGTTCTCCCTCTTAGGTGGCGTCAATGTTTTATTCTCTTCATATTCTCTGAGAATTCTGAATACAGCTGAATCACTCACCCCTGCGCATTTTGAAACAATTCCTACTAAGTCTATTTCGATAAATCAGGATGTTCTTCCAATTCTTTTCGAAAAATGTTCAAAATTATCTCTTTCTCTTCAGCAGAGAAATGCGACCTTTTGGACCTTTTTCGTGGTGGTCCCCACATATCACCCTCAGATGCAGTATCCGTTTCCGAATTCGATATTGTTCTATAAGCACTATATACACTTTGTCAAAAAAATTTCCAACACAATACACTTTTCACAACAAAATCTATAAACACTTTGAACAGCTAGACCTTCACAGTAGCTCTAGGTATTTTAACTGGTCTTGTCAATTGAAAACTTCGATATTTTTATGCAAATCAAGATGGCTTTAACCCATCAAGGAAAAGGACCCAAAACTGGTATTTCCCGGAATTATCTTGTCGGAACCTTGAGCAGCCGACAAAGAGTTTCCTACAAAATAATATAAAATTTTGGACCGAAACTAAATATATTTCGGATATTACAAGTAAATGACCATTATAAATTTGAACAGAGATCTTTTAAGAGTCTTGTCAATTGAAAACTTCGATATTTATGCAAATCAAGATGGCTTTCACCCATTAGGAAAAAGGACCCAAATCTGGTGTTTCCCGGAATTACTTTGTCGGAATCCTGCAAGATTACGACCCAAATCTCTAAAACTCTGGTGTTTCCTGGAATTACCTTGCGGCAATCTCGAGCATCCGAAAAAGAAATTATTTAGTAGATAATAATATAAAAACAAAACAAAATAAAAAAAATAGGGTACGTCGGATATAAGATGTTTATGACAGTTGCAAATCATAACAGAAATTTTGCACTCGAGTTTCTGAGGAAAAAAGTTCTAATGTGGGAATTGCTGACTCAAAGTATTGAATCATTTCCATCCAGTTTCATCTACAGTCCGTACGAGTACGAGTACGATCCTGGCAATCTTTTAGGGCGTTAAAAGGAAGCGTGGTTATGACCATTTGACGAATAGGAGCTTAATTGTGCGCAAAGAAAACGATTCTGTTTGTTTACAAAGCTCCTTCTTATATTTGAACGGACTATAGTTCTTGCATTTTTCTACAAAATATCAAGTACCGCAGATATGAGTTTTGTGCATTACTTTTACGCACATTTATTTTGTTCCTCGTCGAGAACCCCATAATTTTTGTTTTATCTGCTCAATGCTTATTGATTTGATTATATTTATATAATCAATTCTTTAAAAAAATTAATGACCATCTGAAAAATATACTTCAATATTATACATGTTGTGCGCAGTCAGAATAGGCATTTTCACCCACCATTATTATAAAACAGGCACCTCAATGGTGTCTGCCAAGTTATTTGTATTCATGAAATCAGTTGCTGATATGAGTTATGTATTACATTATTTCATCCAATCGGAATACAAATGTTAATTTATTTATTTCCATTCTAAATGTTCGCCAATTAATATGTTAATTCATGGAAAAGGCAAAGTTATTATTGGAATACATGATATAAACGGAATCATTTTATTTTGAATCGTATAATATTGTTACCTATTCATAGAAATTTCTTTTACGCGTTTTGCTGGTGTTAGTTCTTTCAAAAGTGTCTATCAGTAAATACTAGCAGATTAACACAAACGCATCATAAATATGAAATAAGGGCATGAACACATGGAATTGCAGTTCATGGAGACAAAATGAGTTTTTTAAATTTAAGAACATTATGAAATATTATCATTTTATGATGTAAAATTTTTCCTTCTGAAGACGATTTACCGATGCAAGGACGAACACCGTGTAGATATCCATCAGTAACAGCAATTAGCGATATTTGTTTGTAAATTAGCGATGCATTATTGACATTCCTAAGAAGAAACGCCGGCGCTAGGCACACCTTCAGCCATAACTTCTGCCTCATGATTGTGACATGATTTTTTATGACTGCTATAAAAACGCAACTGAATCAAACAGTCAAATTCCTGCTTGCTAACAGCGAATTTCTTTCTGGACTTTTTCCTAAGGCGATCCCCAAAAATAAGTTTTCTTTCTGATGAAGTTGAATGAATCAGTTGTTAGCCACAAGAATGGGAACTTCTATATATTCGATTCAAGAAAATTCGGTTTCAGCTTCCTTAACTGTTCCAACAAAAATAATTTCAGAATTAACTGATATAGAATTAATTAAAGATATGATATTGTATTTCGAAAACGCAACTGTCATTTTGACATTTGACGAGCAGAATCTAGAAGGGGTGAAGATGATAAAACTCGAAAAACACTTTAAAATAGCAAAACAATTCCCAACAAAATTGCAGTAATGCATAAGATCATTTCCAAAGGCTGTTTAACACATCTATATAAAATTTCATTATCAAATTCCAGAAATTGCAGGTATAAATTGGTGTACCTAAATCTCGTGGAACAAAGTGGCCAAAGTCCTTGACAGCATTTCTTCACTTACAACCATATTACCAGATTTATATTTATCAGGTATTGGCGAGGGTATTGGTTTCACAAAATTGAAGATCATTGTTTACTGAAAATTTCTCCGATTTCATATTGCAAATATTTATTTTGAAGTTTGAAGTAGGTACTGAGGTACTTCTGAAGTAGCTGGTGAATTTGAACTGATGAGGATTAAGTTTCACTTGCTTGTACTCGTACGTATAGCAAATATTGGTACAATTCATCCCGAGTGGAAAGTATGAAGTTTGGTGTCGTGAAATGAGTTTTGAGATGGCTTTATGGAAATTATGCACAAATCTTCCTTGTCTTCATTCTCATCAGTATCTTCGAAAGATGAATGAATTTTTCCTCAGAAATCCCAATATTACCATATAACTGGGGATACAACGTCCTTATACTGAGCATAAAATGTTTTTTCCATGCATAGAGAATGTCGAAAATAAGGTTTTGTTAAATTTGAGCCTACATTCCCTCAATTTGTTCGGGGATAGCTTCGATACCAAAAGAACATTTTCTGAAAGTCAACTAAAAAGCGGCATGATTAAAAAATTCATTTCCTTCCAAATCAATTTGGACCTGAATGTTCCTTTCAATTGTGATAAACACTAGAATTTTCTGTTTTCGATTTGAGTGACTCAGTAAAATTTATTGACATGCATACCTTCAAGTATACCATCATCGAACTCATTAATATGGAAAAGTATTTCCTGAAAAAAGTCGCTATAATATATCAACAACACTATTCGAAATTTTTTTCTGTTGTTAATAACTTGAAATTAAAATAATTCCACTAATCAAGTCAGCAGGTTATTAGAGCTTGCATTATTTTATCTATGAATATATATTACTGTCACAATTATCCTCAAATCCATAAAATATTCAGAAGTGAACATATAGCGACAGACATAATTTTTTTAAGTACATATTTCTGCTTCCAATCAACGCGCTTAATTTAAATGCCTAGGAAAAATGGACGGCCTGATTGACGTATTAATTGTAACACCCAACAAATCCATTCTCACTTCTAATCTCATTATTTATTCAAATAAAATAACCATGAAAATAATTATGATTTCCATTTAAGGAATAAATGTATTGAAAACGATCCTAATAGTATTAGCTCGATCAAGGATTGAGTATGGAACACCCAGTAGGTAAGGAAAGCTGAAAATGCTTTTGAAGCAACTTAAATTTGATACCATAAGACATTTGAATGAACGACAAAAGCAACAGCTTTTGGTCCCTTGTAAAACTATTCCTTCGAAACGATTGATTCTGCATTTTTTCGAAAAACTCATACCTACAGAAATTTGTATTTGGTTAGACTATTTTATGTGGGCCACCCTGTATACCTGAAATGCATACCTGTGAGCAATGATCTCATTGCATGAGATTATCTTCTGGTATTGTCTGAAAGACATTGGTCAAGTTTGTGATGATTCAGTTAAATTTTTGTCTAAAACTGCATATTAAACCTAGATATCTAATTTCATATGAGTTTTTTTTGCAGTAGGAGGAGGTCTTGATGTAGCTGAAACAATCGCCGGTCAGTTTCTGAAGAGGTAAGTGCCAAATTATGTTGTTCAACTTATTTACCTTCTCATAATATCAAGGGGTATTCTGTCATAAGTTCCAAGTTGATGAATGCAGTGTTATATAGATAGGAAGCGGTCACATTTTTCGAGAGGAATTCTCACGATAATTAGCTCCCTTGTTGTATTGACTTGAGATTCCCTCAGACCACCAGGAGGGCAAAACTTCTCTTAGATATTCACTTCGATGCATAATACTCCATACCATATCTGGCCCGGCGAACTTTGTTTCGCCCAAATGATACTATTGGCCTTATTCGAAAAAAGGGAAAGCATTTCTTTCATAAGAAAATTTTTCATCGAATTTTTCAGAGTTTTAATGTATTTTATAATAACCAGGCCGTAGACGAATCCATAAATGAAGTTTCATAACAAACAGTCCATCCGATCACGAGTTATAAATGGTGTAACCAACAAATTTGTTTTATATATATAGATGTGGTGAGAAGTATAGATTCTGCATTATTCAGATGCACACTATGAATGCGTAAATGATAACTCTATTCCTCTATTATTTCAATAGATTCCCGTAGTAAACTATCAGTTACATACAGAAAGAAATCTTTATCTGAAAAGACAAATTTGCTTTTCGTGTTCTAATCCCGATGAATTCGAAAGGAAAATAAATTATGCGGTCATAAAATTATCACCTTCTCGTCTCTTTGCCTTGTTGACTGAGTTCCTAATTTGGACGAAATGCGGCATTATGTACATAAGGAGCGGGTTTCCCATAATGCAATTATGTAAGTGGGGACCCAGTGAAAGAGATATGTTAATTTTCACTTCGTTATTGGCCTTAGCATAATTTTATCGTAAAACAAACACACCGGATTCTTCGATAACTTGTGAAATATATTCAAGACGAATAATTGCATACGGAGGTGACATTTTATCAATTAAATTATAGACGGGGAGCCAGTATCAATCAGACCTACGTGAGGAATTAATAAATCACGCCTTCGTCGCCTACGATAATGAGAAGATGGGTAAAGACCCATATCTGAATAATCTTGAGGATTATGGATTTGAGATCTTATGGCATTTTCATAACATCTATTAAAGGTATGGAGGCATGCTAGAGGCTACTACTTTAGGCATTACATAAAATCTGCGTATATGAAACTGGCTTCACACAAGATCATTCGTTCTCTATGTAAGAATGTAAGAAGGAGCTTTGTAAAAGAACAGAGTCTTCTGGTTTGCGCACAATAAAGCACCTTTTCGTCAAATGGTCATAACCACGCTCCCTTTTAATGCCCTGAAAGATTGTCAGGATCGTACTCGGAAAGGACTGTGAATGGTACTGGATAGAAATGATTCAATAATTTGGGTCAGCAATTCCCACATTAGAACTTTTTTCCTCAGAAACTCTAGTGCCAAATTTCTGTTATGATTTGCTACTGTCATAAAAATTTTATATCTGACGTACCCTATTTTTTATTTTGTTTTGTTTTCATATTATCATCTTCTAAATAATTTCTTTTTCGGAAGCTCGAGATTGCGGCAAGGTAATTCCAGGAAACACCAGAGTTTTAGAGGTTTGGGTCGGAATCTTGCAGGATTCCGACAAAGTAATTCCGGGAAACACCAGATTTGGGTCCTTTTCCCTAATGGGTGAAAGCCATCTTGATTTGCATAAAAATCGAAGTTTTCAATTGACAAGACTCGAAAAAGATCTCTGTTCAAATTTATAATGGTCATTTACTTGTAATATCCGAAATATTTTTAGTTTCGGTCCAAAATTTTATATTATTTTGTACGAAACTCTTTGTCGGCTGCTCAAGGTTCCGACAAGGTAATTCCGGGAAACACCAGATTTGGGTCCTTTCCCTTAATGGGTTAAAGCCATCTTGATTTGCATAAATATCGAAGTTTTCAATTGACAAGACCAGTTAAAATACCTAGAGCTACTGTGAAGGTCTAACTGTTCACAGTGTTTATAGATTTTGTTGTGAAAAGTGTATTGTGTTGGAAAAGCTTTTGACAAAGTGTACATAATATTTATAGAACAATGTCGAATTCGGAAACGGATACTGCATCTGAAGATTTAAGTAAATATCCTAGTCATTTAAGCTCGGTTATTTTAAGGTTTTTATTGTTACTCTCTCACAATTTTACTATTATGAATAAAATCATATTACGGTTGCTGTCCTTTATCCAGGAGAATTGGAGATTTGAATTTTTTTCAAGAGGAGAAGGACGAGCATCTCACGCACAAGGGTTATAAATCCTTTCGTGTTTTTTGCCTTGTTTATTTTCCTCGTCAATATCTCCATACAGGTTTCATATTCATTTCCATTAGTATCCGCACAAGAATTTTGCAGTTCTTTTGGATCATTCCTTTTTTTGTTCCACAATTTTTTATTTTTTATTGTAATTTCTATGTGTTGTTACTTTACTCATGTGGCAATAAATAATAATAATAAAAAACAATAAATTTTTCAATGTAAGCAAATATGAAATGACTTGGAATAACCAAAAATGATTTGAATTAACCGATCAACCCGACTTCATATGAGTAACGTTCTGCACTGTCACGAGATGAAGCCTTTCATTTAATTTGATTTATTGCCCACTAAAAGAAGCCGTGAAATTATGGCCAATTTACATACACTCTATAGCCGGCAATGCATAAAGATGAGGCTTGATTGCGCGCTATAGGTAAGCCAAAGGTGTTAATTTCATAATTGTATGAAATTGGATCCACTTTTGCAAAAACGGTCACTTACGAAGAGCGGCAGGAAATTCAGGTTGGATAAACAACGTCGACTGAAATTAGTCTGGGGACACCAACGAGAATTCCTCATTCGCTCGGCTATTGTAATTTCCGTCTATTTCTATTTTTTATTTCCTAGTTGTTGACAGTTCTTATCTGATCATGCAGCAATTATCTATAAAAACAACTGATTCGAAAGTTAAACAAGTTATTCATAAATTCCATGGCCTGGACAAATTAAAAAATCAAGTACATAATATATCAAAACTTAAATGACAGAATAAATTGTAAAATCTCGTAAAATTACGTTACTTCAATAGATACCCAGGATTTTTCATAAATAACATGACACATAACATGTCTATTTAATTGTAAAAATATTCTGATAATGATTTTGCTTGAAGAATAACGCAATAAATCAAATTATTGTGCATAAAATTATTTGCCAAAAAGAAATATTGAGAGGAGTTTAATTTCAAAGCCAAATACAACATTAACCAATCAACATTTTTTCAAAAAATGTTCACTGTCATATTCAGGAGGAAAAGAGCTTTTCAACAACGCAAGAAGCATCTTCCTATCCAAATTAATAGGGTTGAGGTTACCGTACAGGAGACTCAAATGATATTAGGATGTTTTTTTTTGTAAATACAGTCCCACTTCAAGACCAAATTGACAGGTACGAGAGATTTTCCAAAATATCAATTTTTCTACTAGAAAAGACCTCCATGTATCGGCAAAT
Organism: Adalia bipunctata; assembly: GCA_910592335.1. NCBI lineage: Eukaryota > Metazoa > Arthropoda > Insecta > Coleoptera > Coccinellidae > Adalia > Adalia bipunctata. The sequence goes on along the minus strand of OU342955.1, from coordinate 5,141,848 downwards.
CTCCAAATGAAGGAATTTTCACAATTAATGAAACAGGCATACTTTTTCTTAATTTAGCATCCAGGTGACCATATTTTTCTTCACCACGTAAGGTTTAACTCGAGAAAAAACTGAGCTAAACATGAAATTTGAGATAGATCTTCGTTACTGCCCAAAAACAGGTTGAAAAAAATTTCTTCATTTTTAGTCTTGCCACCAAAAATAGTGGCAAAGTGTGTAATTTCTTTGAATTTTAGAAAATGTCAAAAAAATCGAATACCGCATCCTTTTTTTAAATGTCAAAGTGTGAAAAAAATTTCTTTGAAGCCTTTCGAAGATCACACTCGTTGAAGCAACATATTGATTTCTAAAGGAATATCAAAGTTCGGATATTCATCTTATGCTCACCCAGACAACTTTATTCAATAAGGAGAGTTAAATAAGTAAATAATTTTTGACTCCATTACTTGTTTTGAACAGAATTCAAACAACCTTTTCGTTGACATTTACGAGAGTTTCTTTCAAACTTGCACATGACTGCAATTCATAATTGTCTTTATTAGTCAATTAAATATGGTAATTCATTGTGTAATAATCTCAAAAACACGTGATGAACATATTATATCGATCTGTTTGCACAAAAACAAGTGCTTACGTCGTGATATTTATACCATTGACAATATATCTCATATTACACTACTCATACAGCAAAAATTACAAGAACCAAGAAGGCGAAATGTTTGTGGTTTTATAATTTGCGCATAAATATTATTTATTGCATGCGCCAGAAGCGTAATGATTTATATATCTAGAAGAGTAATAGCATTATAATTTTTGTGCTCATGTGCATACTTGGCAGTGATCCCTTGAAGCTAATGCACTTAGTGTGAAAAATGGACTGGTAATGGGCATATGTTGTGATTTGTGGTTAAATATCGAAACCATATATCACAGTAAAATAATTTATCATTTTATGAAAGAATGAAAAGAATGTTTTCCATAACAGTATACCTACGCCTGGAACTCTAGATCTTTGATATCGAAGAATAATTATTTCAATTGATAATTCTTCAAATTAATGGAGTATGTAGTTCAAAGTTAGGTACTTCTGATGCAACTATCTCAAAATTTTCTGTTATATGATTTTGTCAACATAATATGTTGAGAAAATCATCTATCTGTTGGATATTATCCAACAGATAGCGATAATTCCAACAACGACAAAAGAATGCCAATAGATGAATTTATTGAACAGAAATGATCGATAAATTCAGATTTTTTCCCATTTTTCCTATTTTGTCTCATCATGCATGAAGCAAAAAGTAACAAACAAAGCTTTTTTATGAAATATATTACAGTTGAAATAGAGGAAGATTTTCATGTCATTTCCAGAACATAGATTGTTTGTTTCTTGAGAAACCAGGGGGGCCAAGACTTCTGGCGATCTGTGTATTTCAAAAATTTAAAATTTGTATAAATTTAAAGGCTCTTCACAAGAATATCTAATCAAAAACTTGACGTCAAATGATCCAATCGTTCGAAATTTTGTATTCTGAATGTGGATTCGACAGAGATGAAATTCTACACTCCAAAAATTTGGTTGTCATCGCGTAACCAAAACTGTATACAATTACAGCGAATTGTAGAATAAAACATACCTATACCAATAGATCTGGAATCATAAACGATTTCTTCGACAACTGCTGTAAAAAAAATTGAGAGCTGTCAATTTTTGTTTCCAATTAGTTCGTGAACAATTCTAATTATCGCCCATTCCGTCGTTTATTAATCAATGATAATGGTGGTGTCTGATTGGTCCACTGTAGGCCAAATTTAGGGATATTTCGGGATAAAATAACGAGGTTTTTCCGGAAGATGCCATATATTCGCGGTTGTCAACAAACACATGTATATTTCATCTATAAAGTCGCATATCCTCCCAATTTCATTCCCGACAAACATCCAGGTCGTAATTCTTGGAAATGTGGACCGTATAGACGTCTCATAATTTCCCGAATATTTTGAAATTTAATGTTATTTACACTGAGCGAACGCAGCATGTTACTCTTCTAAGTTGAAGAAACTGGTCATCGTTATTTAGTGTTCGGTGATATTCAGGATAGTTTTAGATGCAATGATAGCTTATTAATTCAGTTGCGGTTTCTATAATTTGTGTTTTGTGTCTATAAATTCTTTATGAAATACGACGACCCTGGCTGAAAGGTCATAGTAACGAAAATCTAACATATCCACTTCAGGAACGTTATTGGATGCTGTGAAATTTTATGAATATGAATGACTTGGCTTGTTCCTGAATGAAATGCCTATTTTAACATGAAAGAGGTGAATCTATGAACGAAACATTCACAAGTTTTGCATCACATAAGATATCCAACATTTCTTCCGTACGAAGAATGATTGATGATGTTGAATTTATTCAACGTTATTCAGGAGGCATTTTCCATCATCAGCATTTTGTTGCTTGTCAGTTTAAAACTAACGACAATTAAACCTTGGAAACCGAAAACAAATTGTTTTGTCAAAGCTCCTGAATAAATCACTTGATAATCAAGTGCTGCAAACTTCATGCCTTTATTTTATTCGAAAAAATCGAACAGCATTCATGAAATCGCACTTTTTTGCTTCTATGCTTCTACGTCGTCGCCTCGACCGAATATCCACGCTTCTGACTCTGTTAACCTATCTCAGAATCTGTTTCAATGTTCGGAACATTGTACGAATTCGTCAAAAAGAGTTAATTCACTCTCAATTTAATTTCCATTCATTTATACCGATAACACCACGCCACTGGACCTTTCGAAGTTAGATTCTGCAAATTCGAATTTAAATCAGAGAGTTGTTGTTAGGTCAAGAAATCAAAGTTAATGGTGTGTGCCCAAATACTTTGAAGAAAAGGTTTCCGCAGTTCCATGTAGAAAGCTATTAGTTTTGAACATGATGCAAAAAATATGTATGTTCAATAGTAGCTCTGCCTCAAAGGTTGTCTCATTGGTCACACCACAAGGTGTGCTGAAAAAAGCCATTCGTTATATTTCACCTCATCTCTAAATACGAATTTAAACAATATAGGTACCTAACATATTCCCATTCATCTACCACACCTTACCCAACTGCGGATAGCATGTGGTTTCACACATTTTCTTTCACTTACAAGACAACCATTTCAATGACATTTATTGATTTTATGGGGTGTTAAACTACTCTGTTTTCAACAACTCTTCAAATCTACGGTTGATCAATTAGTTCTGTTGATGAAAAAACGAGCAAGGAAGGTCCTCTTGTACAATGGATTTTACGACACTGTAAAACAGAATTACGACCTACCCCAAATAAATTAGTGGAAGGATAAATGGATTCAAGCTGAGGACAAAACGAAAGCATAAATATAAGTATCTACTGGATACAAGTTAGTTTAACATATAAAAAATTAAAAATTGTAGTTTCAAACAAATGAAACTATAACACAAAACAGATTAAACAATTTGCAGGAGCTACTCCAAGCGGAAAATTCTCATAATGATTTCTGCTTCATTGAATTCGGTCGCCAATACTTCACATTATCTGATTTATACCATTTCATCGATGTTGAATGGAAAAGAATTCGAAATATACGAATCATCATAATCGAATGTGCTTCTGGAACCTCAATCAACATAAAACTTTATGCCTTTTCTGGAATGTTATTTATTACTTTGAATGCGGTATGGTAGTATGATCTGAGCAAATTTATGAATACCTTTATTACCATACAATAACTGCATTTCAATAATGAAATAAATAAATGTACAATGCAATCATCGGACTGATCATAATAAAATTCATAATGTGATCTTAGAAAGTTGTATTAGTTACGGAATATTACATTTTATATTTATTAACGGATCAAGTTACAAAAGCTACATGTGGAATGTAATTTCCAATACGTCAATAAAAATATAAGGTGATTTAGTTACATTCGATGAAGACAAAATCTATTATAGGGGCTTAGCGTACTTAGCATAATAACTAATGACTATAATACATAATATATAATTTTGAAGAATCAATAATATTGTTGAAAAAGCTGCTAGAATGTGAAGCTCTGTGAATTCTCAATTTTTGGAAGCTTCTGTGAATTTTTGAAATTATCTGAAAATTCACAACAAATCCCTCAGAATATTAAATTTCATCCTAAAATTTTCTCTAAATAGAATAGAATAGAAATTTCTTAATCCTTCAAGACATATAAACATGTATAGGACAGGTCAATTATGAAAAAAAAAGAAACAAAATATATATAGATCATTTATAAAAAGGAATGGTCCCAAACCTGAACCCTGAAGGACTCCATTATACAGGCCATATCATCGTGATTCATCTATCTGTAATTTCTTGTCATTTTATTTCATTTTGTACTCTGTAAAATGGGTTTAACTTTTTTTTCATTTCGTAGAAATAAATTTTTTTCTTGGAAATTATACAAAAACGTCATACAGAATTCCTACTGCTTTGAATTATTTCATCCAAAATTGAGAAAAATTGCGTTCCAGCCGTCTCATTCAAAGTATTGACTCTTCACCGAGCTTAAAGTTGTACAAGGAGGAAATGCAAGAAATTCTTGTTCCAGAAACTCATTCATTTCGTGATACAGCTTGAATAATAACACCAGTCGATGCGAAATTGGTACCTACAATTACTACTCATGCAGGAACGAGCGATAAAGAGTCCTCTCAAATTTGTTCACCCATAAATAACCAAATCTCTCCTGCGGGTTTCAGATAAGCACAATTAATCATTTTCGGTACGTTGCAAGCGGCCACAAGGAGGTTCCAAACAACCCAACGGTTGATGGTCTAGTCAAAACAAATCGATACAAATTATCAACCAATTTAGAGTAAATAGCACGTCAGGATTTGGAGACGCCGAATTCCGTTTATTGACCCTGGACCACCCTGGTGCCTTCGCATATTCGCACATACCTACTTGCGATTAGGAATATAGATATATCCTTTATGGTTAGACTCTCTTGTTGATCTCGATAAGAAAGCTGAGAAGATTGTTAGTAGATATCCACTTGAAGAATATTGCCACTGATCGTGAGAATGCAATTTCACTTTGCATTTATGTGGTGTTGCAGTGATTAGCACAATTACATAAAAAATATGAAATATTGATTAAAGTTGAACTGTGGGATTAAATTATGAAAAAGAAAGAAGAGAAAATAACAATTTCAAAATATCGTTTTTATATCACCTTTTGTAAAATTTAATTTGATATAACGATATCTTGAAATTGTTATTTTCTCTCTCTGAGAAGCCTTCCATCGTTGGATAATCTTCTAGATGAGTTTCTTTTCGTTTTGTATAATTTCATTTTCAATAATATAGGAAACAGTATTAATTATAATTTTGTCATATTGAAGCTATATTGTAGATAAGGAGGACTATAATAACGTTCAGAAAATTCTCAACCTATCATTGGAATTTAACATTACAGAACAAAGAAAAACAAGAGAAGTACGAGGATATATTGAAAAATTCTCAGCCTACTATAGAACCAAACAAAATGTCAATGTCAAAGTATTTTATTACTCAACATAGTCTCCTCTTAATTGTAACTGAATACATTTATTACAGCGAACCTGCAACGTCTCTAGACCTTTCAAAAGAAATATTTCTTCTTGCTCTGCAAACCAGTCCTCCACAGCTTTTATTACCTCCTCGTTGGAAGAAAATTTACGACCTCTTAAACTTTTTTTCAGTTGAGGAAAGAGATGATAGTCGGACGGAGCCAAATCTGGCGAATAAGGGGGGGTTTTCTAGTAATTCTAACCCTAAATCACGAATTTTTTGCAGAACAACATGAGATTTCTGTACTGGAGCGTTGTCCTGTATACACAAAACACCTTTGGATAGCTTTCCGCATTTTTTCTCTTTAATGTTTTCCTGTAGAGTAATCAGTAATGTCGAATAGTAATCTCCAGTTATTGTTCTATCCTTATCCAAAAAATCCGTCATGATTACTCGATGACAATCCCAAAAAACTGAAGCAAGAACTTTTCTAGCAGATTTTTGGACACGAAACTCCTTAGGTCTTGGAGAACCAGAGTGTCGCCATTCCATCGATTGTTGCTTTGTTTCTGGATCGTAGAAATGTACCCTCTCATCCATAGTAACAATTCGGTTTAAGAAGTCTACATCGTTTTCAAATCGAGCACAGATCGAACGCGATGCTTCTACCCTTGCACGCTTTTGGTCAACATTCAAACATTTGGGGATCCATTTTGCAGACATTTTTCTCATGTCCAAATTGACGTGAACTATATGATGAACGCGTTCGTATGAAATCTTCAGTGCTTCAGATATCCGTTTTAGCCCAATTCGACGGTCTGATAAAATCATATCATGAACTGCATCGATATTTTCGGGGACTGACACAGAAACTGGCCTTCCCGATCGGTCATCATCTTCAATGGAAAATTTACCTCTTTTGAAGCTTGCAGTCCAATTTTTCACGGTCGCATACGTAGGACATTGATTACCAAGGGTATTAAGCATATCATCTTCGTAAATCTGCTTACTTATTGACCCTTTAAAATACAGGTACTTGATGATGGCTCGATACTCCACTTTTTCGATTTTCACAATTTCGGTGGACATCTTTTTTTTCAATTCATTGTGTACCTAACTCTGGTTTACTTTTCTGACGTCGAACTCTACACTGACACTTTTAATAAGTTATTGTTCGTTGATATGGTATCGCAATATTTTGTTTATGCATGGAACTGGTCTAGGCTAACTAGATATCAATACTTCCTCGTATATATAGTATATTTTGAAGCCATTTTGTGATTTTTTCCATGTCTCTACTCAAGTTATCTTTCACGGTAGGCCAACTGTAAAACTATCACCAAATAATGTATAAATAAATAGAATTGGACCTGTGGAATTCCCATCTTAATACCTAGTTTATCACTGAATATGTGCGATATTTTTGCAGATGGATATTTCATCTCTTTTCATTATTTCGCGATTTCCGCCTGATACTCATAAAGACGTATCAATAAACAATATTCAGAAAAATAATTGGAAGAAACGAATCTACTTGATAGTCAACCGTGCCCATTAATTGCTCCATTTGCTCGTAATTTAATACACTCACTTGCTGGTTTCACAGTAGGTGAACGACATTATTCGACCACTTCAGAAAATCACAGAATTCGCATAAAAACCTGAGTTCATCTCACCAATGATCGGCATTTCCACTTGTGTGGCCATAAAAAGTTCTTTTCGCAGCACACGCTCCCTCGAGCTGTCAAACTTTTTTTGCTCTGCGGCGTCTCTGTCTTTATAATCAGATGCAAATTTCCGATGAAGACGTAACAACTTGGAGGGAATTAACGTCAGGTATTTAAGAATAAAAAATAAAGAAAGCGGTCCCGCAGGTAGAAAGGGAAGTTATGCCAAAGTTATGAGGCGATATAACCACTAGAAACAAATATAAAGAGTGTAACAGCCAAATGGAATAAATTCGATAACGAATAAATGAGGGCGTGTTAGAAAAAACGCTGAGACACGTCGATTTGTAATTTTAAATGCGCATATTCTTCAAGAAAATAAAATTATATAGGGTGTTCAATGCGACCGTGGCCAATAGCAACTTTCTTATTTCAAATGCAACTCCCTTTATATTATTTATTTTTTGAATTCTTCAGAAAATTCTAGACAAAATTCTTGCACAATGTCCTATACCTATCTTCAATACTTTCGGAAATATTAAGTTAATAATAATAATAAGACGTTCGCGGCGAGCATTTTGAACATTTCCTACATTGACATCAATGTTTTTTTCTGTTTTTTTTTCAAAATTAAGAAATAGTCAGTATTACTTATTAGGTTTCAAGTGTAATGTACCGAATTTGTGAAATAAAATAATTTTTATTTAAAACGTTGATTTTTGCAATAAATCTGAAAACAGTTAATACTTCCGAAATAGTTAAAGATAGGTATAGAACATTGTGCATGGATTGTGTCTAGAATTCTCTGAAGAATCCAAAAAATAAATAATATAAAGGGGGTTGCATTTGAAATAAGAAAGTTGGTATTGGCCACGGCCGCATGGAACACCCTATATAATTTTATTTTCTTGAAAAATATGCGCATTTTAAATTACAAATCGACGTGTCTGAGCGTTTTTCCTAACACCATTTATTCGTTATCGAATTTATTCCATTTGGCTGTTACGCACTCTGTATAAACGTGTATTGAACGTGTGTGCTTTTATTTCACCCATCCATTCAACACAGAAAGGAAGCCCAAACAGAAGTTTGTAACATGTTTTAGAAAATTCCCAAATTGAATACATATTTCCAAAATTTCAAAACGTATATAGCCTTAATCATGACCGTCCATCAGATTATCCCAATTTTTATTGAAATAGTAAAAATAATTCAAAAATTATAAATTGTTCATTACACATATTGTAAAAAATAGAGTGTAACAGTGTGAATGGCCATCGCAGTCGAGACACATAAATTTAATAAAAGAAAAAATTTTAAAATAAGAGTCAGAAATCGTTGTGAATCGCTTATATCAAACAATGTGGATTATGATGAATTTCAATCAAAAATACTGCATTCATAAAGAAACAAAGACAGATAAAACAAAGAACCATTTTTGTGTTATCGCCCTTGTTCTAACGAAGACTTGAAAGGATACATCATCAGCTTTGATTCAGTATCAAATTAAGTGTAAAGTGTTGTATTTATGGGGAGTTTTATTTCATGAATTCATTATTCAAAAGCTGTAAGTCATCGAATATGTGAAAGTTAACAAGTTCCATAAGTTATGTCTACGACATTTTCTTAGTCATTTAACATTTTTTAGAACTCTCGCAATACGAGCCAAGTGCGTCGACCAAGAAGTTCCTCGAGAATTTCAATTTTATTACAGAGGAACATATGGCCGCTAATTAAAGATTATTTATTAATTCGAGGTGGAACTGGGTCGGGCAGAGAATAAGCATCAAGATTGAACACGAGCAGCGTACTTCTCGATAAATATCCGAACTGTCTTCTCTCTGTTGGTACTTCCTAATTTGTTATAATAGGATGTATGGTTCCACCATGGGCACTGGGCAGGCCGGCTTGGTTGAAAGGTGTAAATGTATATTTTGGACAAGGTAACTGTCCAGCTCGCCGCATGATACGAGATGTGTTGTCTAGACCAACTTCCTACATACCCTTATAGTCATTCTGATGACTTTATACGACCTTTTGTTAGATATTCAATAAATGTCATATCTATATATTTCAACGGTTCTATAAAGGTGTGTTTTGATATTTTTATCTATTATTTATTCCGTTTCGAATAAAAACCGGATGAAATTCAATGTGTGTGAATTGCTGAGAAATGATTTATAGAATTGAATTGTTTTGATTTTGGTTTTGAGATAACGGAGGCTATTTTGATTTCGATTAGTGAAATTAATGGAAATTTTCCGTGGATTCGATCTCTATTTCTCACTGATGTGAATTTCAATGCTATAACGAGAAAAAGTGACGAAGAAAAATTATTCAATGAAAATTGAATTTCAACTGTATTACTAAATTTACGAAGATGTATTGTTATCTAGTTAGCCTAGACCAGTTCCATGCAATAAACAAAATATTGCGATACCACATCAACGAACAATAACTTATTAGAAGTGTCGCTGTAGTTCGACGTCAAAAAATTAAACCAGAGTTACGCAATAAATAAAAAAAAAGATCTCCACCGAAATTGTAAAAATCGAAAAATTGGAGTATCAAGCCATCATCAAGTACCTGCATTTAAAAGGGTTTAGAGGTAAGTAGATTAACGAAGATATGCTCAATACCCTTGGTGATGCAAGCTTCAAAAGAGGTAAATTTTCCATTGAAGATGATGACCGATCGGGAAGGCCAGTTTCTGTGTCAGTCCCCGAAAATATCGATGCAGTTCATGACATGATTTTATCAGACCGTCGAATTATGGGCTAAAACGGATATCTGAAGCACTGAAGATTTTATACGTTCATCATATAATTCACGTCAATTTGGACATGAGAAAAATTTCTGCAAAATGGATCCCCAAATGTTCGAATGTTGGCCAAAAGCGTGCAAGGGTAGAAGCATCGCGTTCGATCTGTGCTCGATTTGAAAACGATGTAGGCTTCCTAAACCGAAGTGTTACTATGGATTAGACTTGGGTACATTTCTACGATCCAGAAACAAAGCAACAATCGATGGGATGGTGACACTCTGGTTCTCCAAGACCTAAGAAGTTTCGTGTCCAAAAATCTGCTGGAAAAGTTCTTGCTTCAGTTTTTTGGGATTGCCATGGAGTACTCATGATTGATTTTTGGATAAGGGTAGAACAATAACTGGAGATTACTATTCGACATTACTGACCTCTCTACGGGAAAAAATTAAAGAGAAAAGACGCGGAAAGCTATCCAAAGGTGTTTTTTTCACAGGACAACGCCCCAGTACACCAATCTCATGTTGCCATGCAAAAAATTTGTGATTTAGGATTAGAATTACTAGAACACCCCCCTTATTCACCAGATTTGGCTCCGTCCGACTATCATCTCTTTCCTCAACTGAAAAAAAGTTGAAAAGGTCGTAAATTTTCTTCCAACGAGGAGGTAATAAAAGCTGTGGAGGACTGGTTGGCAGAGCAAGAAGAAACATTTTTTTCAAAGGTCTAGAGACGTTGCAGGCTCGCTTTAATAAATGTATAAAATATTTTGAGATTGAAATTTTGTTTGGTTTTATAGTAGGCTACGAATTTTTCAATTTATTCTCATACATTGATATCTGTTTAAATATCCCCGTTTTAAAACAGTTTTCTATCGATGCTTTCACTCTCAATGTCATGTTGAAATTGACCCCATTTCCTTCGAAAACTGCCAAAATCGTTTGAAATTTTTGCTAATATGAGAAAAGATTAATGAATCGTCGATAACCAATACACAATTTATCGAAATTCAACCAAAAATCGGGCAATTGCTTTCCATAAACGTAAAATATCATTTTCGAATATAATGGGCCCCCTAGCTGTCTTTTTCTATCCAAAAACACTTGTCAGCCTCTCTGAATGACGTTTCAAAATTCACTTGTCTGGCAGCCAAAGAACGGTCATGCCAGAGAAAAATCGACCGCAGAGATGCAGACACGGGCATTATGTCGAAAGAATTTCCTTTGATCTAGACGCGGGATTGAAGAGCGTCAGTTAATTCTGACATTATTAACTCAAATCGCCCGATCCCGACCTATTCCAGGAAAGAACAGAGTCGAGCGCAAAGTTACGATTATAGACAAATTTATTAGCATGACTACATTATTCATAGATAATGTTGTTCATTATGTATGTAAATTGTCGCTGGATGTTAACCAGCAGAACACGCCTCTCTGGTAGTGATCCATACGGCTGGGAAGCTTTGATATGTTGGACAATCCTCTCTTCCCCCAGCAGATAATGAAATATCACTTGCAAATCAACCAAGCCATCTTGGATGAATGAGGTTGTGCTATCTTCGGAGAGGTGGTAAATGGATTCAAGTCCCCGATTCATCTGCATAATTGTGCCATTCATATTTCTGATTTTGGTTTCGGCAGGAACATAACTTCTATTTTTGCGATTATGAATAGGAATATATAATTTCGATCTATGGTCTGTTCTTCTCACTTAATCTGCGAAAATCTTTCTCATCATGTTTAACATAAAAACACTGAAGGTCTTCTACTGTTCGCATTGATCGGAGAAAAAATTGGCTTCTATCTAAAATGAAACTAATGCAGGGTGTCGTATTGAAGAGTATAGAGGACATCTCTTCTAGCAGTAAAATCAACATTTTGGAAAATCTCAGGTACGGTACCTACGCCTATTTTGTTCATAAAAAGTGCATTTCTGTACATAAAGACCATGGATCGAGCAATATGTTGTTGAAAACTATACATCCTTATAATTCCTCACAGAAATTTACAGGAATCTCTTAAAGAAACTGATATGGAACAGTTAGGTTTTATGAAAATTGATTCTTATAGGTCCTCCCAGAAGTATGCAGCATTCAACACAGAAATCGCTACTTACAGAAACGGACATGATTTACGTAGCTCTGAGCCTCTGAATAAAACTCGAAAATGAAAAATGGAAAACATAAAACTTGAAAAATCTGGTTAAACAGGGTTTATATGGACAAGTTTGGTATCAAAATGTAGGTTTTCGAGGACGCTAAATTCAATAAAAAAAGATTCAAGTCGCTATCTAGCATAGTTTCACCTGCGAAATGGCAGTTTTCCAAAAAATCGAAATTTCAAATCGTCATATATTCTGCTCTTGTGATCGTATCCACTTTTTGTTTGTATATTGATAATGAGCATTGTCCTAAGTATCTCTAGGCATAATAAAATCGATTTCGAAAAAGCCCACTTTTGGGTGAAAAATGCATAAGGGGTAAGACCCCCCCAAAAACACCATATTCGTCATCGTCAAGAAATACCTTGCAAATCTGAATGCATTTCTCGATCTGGAAGATATAGATATAGTAGATCACTATCTATTTGAGACATTCAGAAAACCCATTTGGCTGATCAGTATAACCTATACTTTGAGTGCTGTGAGCCTCTGAACAAAACTCAAAAGTGCAAAACAAAAAACAAGAAAAAATCGGGTAAAAGAAGGCCTATATGGACAAGTTTGGTATCAAAATATAGGTTTTCGAGAGCGCTGAATTCAATTAAAATAAATTCAAGTCGCTATCTAGGATAGTGTGGATATATTCACCTGTGAAATGCATTTTTCCAAAAAATCGAACTTTCAAACCGTCATATCTCCCGCTCTTGAGATCGTTTATTGTTAATAAGCCTTGTCCTTAGTATCCCTAGGCATAAAGAATCGATTTCGAAAAACCCAAATTCTCAGGTGAAAAATACGTAAAGGGTAAGATATATTTTGGAATTTGACTGCAAAAATTTCAGGCATTGGTAGCCCCTCTTTCAAACAGATGTTTGGGCCCCCTCCACGCCTCTCTTCAATCCACCAGTGCATGCAAGAAATATACATTTCCATCGTCGGATTTGCTTAACCGAACCCATAAATGTCCTGGGGGCTGTATGGGATGATTATGTTATTTTTCATAATATAGCAACAATAATTTATTCATGCTATTCAAGTATAACAATGAAGATTCTCCAGTTATGCGTGAGCGAATATTTCTAGCTTTTAACAATGATAAATCATTTTCTAAACGAAATAGATGAAGATGTTATTATTCGATGGTAATTTGGGTGGACAAGTTGAAATGAATAATTATAATTTTTATTTCGAAGGATTAGGCGAGGCCTTGTCAGCATTCGTACTCAGATTTCGATATGAGTACATGAATGTACTGTATATAAATTTGAATAGTTGCAGAAACTTTTAAGGAGTGATTCCATGTCAAAAAGTAGGGATGGTCTTTTATAAAAAATTTTCTTTTTTGAGTCCTCTCTGCTTAGTTAGATGGCGCCCGAAAAACAGTTTTTGATAATAAAACCAAAATACTGGCAAGAATGAAATTAGGTAAACACTTTATGCGAGCAAGCAGACACTCTTGATTGTAAGGGGTAGAAAAGGCCACCCCGGTACACAAATCTCATGTTGCCAGGCAAAAAATTCTTGATTTTGGGTTAGAGTTACTAGAACACCCCCCTTATTCGCCAGATTTGGCTCCGTCCGACTATCATCTCTTTTCTCAACTGAAAAAAAGTTTGAAAGGTCGTAAATTTCCTTCCAACGAGAAGGTAATAAAAGCTGTGGAGGACTGGTTGGCAGAGCAAGAAGAAACATTTTTTTTGAAAGGTCTAGAGACGTTGCAGGTTCACTGTAATAAATGTATTCAATTAAGAGGAGAATATGTTGAGTAATAAAATATTTTGATTATGAAATTTTGTTTGGTTCTATAGTAGGCTAAGAATTCTTCAATATATACTCGTAAATAAAAAAATGGCACCAAATTTTCTTGAGCAAATTATTTTATTGCGGCGATTCCGAAGTTTTCAACATTCCCATTCAATTTCCCGTTCAATTTCCTTATAGTGCAAATTAACCGATTTCCCACTACCAGATTAAAATAACGGTTGTATTATGTATGTAGGTACTTCGTAACGCTGAAACAAAAAAGATGTCCAATGATTTGCAAGCAACGTAAGTTGTATCCTCCAACTCCACTAGTAGCGAACAAGCTCGCCTGGTTTACGACGTCTGGTTTGTTAACATGTCTAAGCTTTCAACTGTGGAGGAGAGCTGGGTTGAAAAAAGCAACTGTTGACACATATTTTTTTCAGCGCGATTCGAAACGGCTGAGTTACCGCTAACTCCTATGAGTTTGAGACCATGCCGAGTGTTTTGCATTCTTTCGTGTCGTTAGAATGAAAAATGTCTTCCTTCAGACATAACTCGATGATGAAGGTTAGATTTATTTCCAGAAAAGTTATTTGGTCCATACAGAGTGTAACAGCCAATTGGAATAAATTCGATAACGAATAAATGAGGGGGTGTTAGGAAAAACGCTCGGACATGTCGATTTGTAATTTTAAATGCGCATATTTTTCAAGAAAATAAAATTATATAGGGTGTTCCATGCGACCGTGGCCAATACCAACTTTCTTATTTCAAATGCAACCCCCTGTATATTATTTATTTTTTGGATTCTTCAAAAAATTCTAGACATAATTCATGTACAATGTCCTATACCTATCTTCAATTTTTTTCATGTCATGCCAGACATAAAATACCCAACAGTATTAGAAATTCTTCAGGTATTCAAACTGTGCATCGGTGTACCTACATTGGACAAATTTTCAAACATCCAAATTATTACTTCAGGCAAATTAGAAATCACAGATGCTCCAACTATCTTCGAGGGTTTCAATCACCAATTTCATGGTCTATTAGAAAAATTAAGTCGACTAACTCGTAGCGAGAACACAATTTTGTATTCAATAATAACAGCTACTTTAGTCTATTATACTGTTTGTAGTACGGTTCATTGATAATCTCACCGCTTTTTTCACATTATAATAACCAGTAATTTTCAGCTTATAAACCTTAAAGTGTTGACTGTTATCGTTCATGGAATCTCGAACGGAACCACTTGGTACTTTCCATTGAACTTCTGATGTATACCAATATAAAAATTGAATATTAAGTGCTGCAATTCCATATCGACAATACCAAATTCTTATCGAAATATGAATTTCCTAGTTTGACATGGCGAGAATAGTAGCCCTACATAAATGGCTGTTGCCGTCTATGTAGAAAACATCATTAAACCAATCATTGTTCCTCTGCGCAACGAATTTTAGTATAATTTCATTTATCAGCATGATAACGCCCCACCACACCTCATATCAATTGTGTCTAGAATTCTCTGAAGAATCCAAAAAATAAATAATATACAGGGGGTTGCATTTGAAAAAAGAAAGTTGTTATTGGCCACGGTCACATGAAACATTTTTTTCTTGAAAAATATGCGCATTTAAAATTACGAATCGTCGTGTCCGAGCGTTTTTCCCAACACGCCCTCATTTATTTGTTATCGAATTTATTCTATTTGGCTGTTACACTTTGTATATTGCTTTCTTGAGAAACCTAGGGAGGACAAGTCTATGGACGATGTGTATATTTAATATAATAATGACCGTTCCAATTATGAAAACTGTCTGAATTTTCTCAGTTGAATGTTGAAAGAAAATTTGATTATGTCGTAATTCTCGATCGAATGCTCAGATAACTTTAAATGAAATGACATCCAAAAATCTCATTTCTGTGCCAGCTGAATCACTTCTAGGATTTATTACTGGCCATTCAGAACCTTATATGGGATCTTTCTATAAAATATTTGAGACCATTTGGAAGGTTTCCGATTTCTCGGCTCAACATTCTTCTTGGTCATGACCTCGTGTTACAAATTTTCACTCACAAATCATCACGACATAAGAAGGAATGTTCCATTTGAGATAGCATTCCTTTCTTGTAATTCCGTCGTTAAGAATTTATAAGTGAATGGACATCTTGAAACTGATTGATTCATGAAAATTAATATTCATTGAGGAAGGAACACACATTACTCATAATAATCCCATCATCGAAACACATACATAATATCCGCACCAGCGCCAAGATTGTACCATTGCAACTGACTTAGAAGTTATAAATTCCAAGGAGCAAGTTTTATAATCTTCTAATCGGATTCAGTAAAGCACTTCTGGTTGCTGATTCCTTTTATTTTGACGTGAAAGCGCAGACATAAATTCGTATCTCTGATATTTCTGAATCTCAATTTGCATCAGACTTAAAGAGCGATATTTGTGGACTTTGAGTGTGGAGGCGGCAATATCACCCCATAATCCCAATGGACATCGTCAAATTTCCAGTCATAAAATGCTCGACATTGATTGAGGATCCATAAAATAGAATCACGTCGAATTCAAATCTGATCCTGAAATCTGAAATGGCTTAGACATAAGCAGTGGTAACTGCCATACTCCTGTTGCATTTTCCTTCAAGATCATTCGACAAATTTACTCATGAAACTTATGAAGAATTTAAGATTATCATTAAACCAAATGGAATAAATTCGATAACGAATAAATGAGGGGGTGTTAGGAAAAACGCTCGAACACGTCGATTTATAATTTTAAATGCGCATATTTTTCAAGAAAATAAAATTATATAGGGTGTTCCATGTGACCGTGGCCAATACCAACTTTCTTATTTCAAATGCAACTCCCTGTATATTATTTATTTTTTGGATTCTTCAGAGAATTCTAGACACAATTCATGCACAATGTCCTATACCTATCTTTAACTATTTCGGAAGTATTAAGTGTTTTCAGATTTATTGCAAAAATCAACGTTTCAAATAAAAATTATTTTATATCACAAATTGGGTACATTACACTCAAAACCTAATGAGTAATACTGATTATTTCTCAATTATTGAAAAAAAAACATTAATGTCAATGTAGGAAATGTTCAAAATGCTCGCCGCGAACGTCTTGGCAACATGCTTATCTGGTGTAGAATTGTCTTCTAAAGTTACTCAACATTTCAGGCGTGACTGATCTAATCGCATGCGTGATTCGGTTTTTTAGGTCGTCTAAGTTTAAGGGTTTCGTTTCGTACACAATACTTTTGACATATCCCCACAAAAAGAAGTCTAATGTAAAATTGTAAAAAATTGTAAAAAATCTGAAAACACTTAATATTTCCGAAAAAGTTGGAGATAGGTATAGGACATTGTACATGAATTATGTCTAGAATTTTCTGAAGAATCCAAAAAATAAATAATATACAGGGTGTTGCATTTGAAATAAGAAAGTTGGTATTGGCCACGGTCGCATGGAACACCCTATATAATTTTATTTTATTTAAAAATAAGCGCATTTAAAATTACAAATCGACATGTCCAAGCGTTTTTCCTAACACCCCCTCATTTATTCGTTATCGAATTTATTCCATTTGGCTATTACACTCTGTATATGATATCGCGGACTTTTTTGTAGAACTACAGGTACATATCCGTCATACATTATATCCACGTAAGTCTTAGGGTTTTTGCAGCGCACGTGAAAATAGCTAATTATGGCTGATTTTTTTGTAATTATTGGAGTTATAGTAGTTATCCTTAATTTTTTCGGGTGAAAAGTATAGCCTATGTCACTCAGGGATAATGTAGCTTTCTAAGGGTGAAAGAATTTCTGAAATCGGTCCAGTAGTTTTTGAGCCTATTCGAATCAAACACACAAAAAAACAAATCTTTCCTCTTTATAATATTAGTATAGATATAGATAATGGCATAGAACTTGATAATAATGGCACGATCGTACCATTTGATGGCATGAAACCGTGGCATTCGCTTGATAAATCCCAAATGTTAATTGGTTCATTATTTACGAGACCATCGTCCATTAGAGTAGTGAAATACAGGAGATGTATCCGCAATACAGTATATGTAGGCTTTC
Source organism: Adalia bipunctata (assembly GCA_910592335.1). Classification (NCBI taxonomy): domain Eukaryota; kingdom Metazoa; phylum Arthropoda; class Insecta; order Coleoptera; family Coccinellidae; genus Adalia; species Adalia bipunctata. Next base: position 5,123,841 of record OU342955.1, on the reverse strand, counting down.
ACAAGTGTAGGTATGACTTTATTGAAAATCTCCTTTTTGGTAATCACTTAACTGAACATAAATACAAGATGAAATGGCTTTCACGGTATATTAAGCGGTATATGGAGTTGTTTACACCCAGTTACAAATTGGAATTAAAGACATTTACACCCATTTATCGGCTCTTATTTTACCACGTATAGAGAAATAGCGTAAAATTGATTATTTGAAATTGTTTCCAGTTTTTAGGTGAGAAATCAGAAGGGGTAAATTTTTCCTTCCCGATATTTTGTGTTTACTTTTCTGAATAGGACCTTCAGGTCATCAGAAATTGGCCTCATAATTCAAGATCGAGTAATTTATGAAATTTTCAGGCATTTCTTTCCATTCTTCCTGAAGGGTGATTGAATATTGCTCCCCCTAAGTAATCCCATACGTGTTAATAGTTTTAAGGGGGGCCAAAGCTTTTGACGACGTGTGTTTTCAAAGTTGTATTATTCGTTGAAAACTTCGTTAATCAGATCAGGAATTCTTTCATTCAAAAAAGACGTTCTTCGTGGAAAGAAGATCAATTAGATAGTAATTATCCAGCGTTTCAACAACAGCCAATCGGAAAATTGAGGCGTGGGTGGTGTTTTATAAACAACGAGATTTTCCACTATATCAACTGAATTCAGGACAAATTTAATTAGTTTCTCATTGTATTCGGACGTTAATTCAAGTGTCTCACCATCTCGATGAATCAGTTCATCCCCTTCAAGAGGAAAAATATCGAATTGCTCTCCCTTTTTTTCAAATTTGAGCTGAAAAGTCGCATCGTATGTTTGACGTTTTCCTTTCCATTGTTGCAGATTCCAAGAGTGATTGTTGAGAAGTTCAGCCACGAATTCAGGATGATTTCTTGCCATCAACGACTAGACCACATACGAGGGTAGTCGGAAAAAGAAGCGACCGAGGTGAGAGGGTTGGTAAAGCCCTTAATCCTCGATCTCCCACAAAGTCCGTGCTCTCTACTATGCAAATAGGACAACGCCTTCGAGCCTTCATCGCGGTAAGTGAAAAACTAATGGGAAATTTGGAAAATTCCAAATACATATTATCAGGAAATTACGAGACAAACTCAGGAATGTGTCAATTGATGTAGTTTTGCTAGTCTGCTTGAGAAATGCAGGGAGTTTGAATATCATACATTTGTCTCAATTCGTTAGCAAACTGAAACAATTTTACCCATCTTTCAAATTCAATTACCATTCAGGAAGGAAAAACTGTACATCTGTTACCTGTTTAACTTCACTGGTATAGGCCAAAAACTTTTTATCGCCTCATCGATGAAATCGAATGAAATAATGATATTAATGCGTGTAAAATATACGATTAAAAAAAATAAAACACCTTAAGCGCTATAAAGACAATTAAGCGACGATGATAGCTGCACAGATAATTTCCCAATAAATAATGCAAGTTTCAATCAGATACAGACCGGTTCTTGAACTTTGATTGAACGCATTATATGCTCCCAAATTAAATGCCACAAAACACAAAACTCGAATTGAATATTTAAGAGTAGGCCCATTGGCGGCTTTCAACAGCTTTTTCACATCAAACCGTGATCGAAAACTTTAATTCAGTCGAGCGAATCGAATTCTAATTAAATTAGTTTTTTGTCAGTTCATAATTTTTCCTTATCGTCATTTGAAAATACAATATTAATTGATAATTAAGAAAATGGGAATCTTCTGTGCCGATTCAGCTATTTTTTCCCGTCCACATCAGTTTTACAGTAGGGCTAAATTGTCAATTTTAAACCATCAATTATGCTGGTCTGTTTCTATTTCCACTTGTTATTCTCTTTAAGATTGTAGTCTATAAACAGAGTTATTCAAGACCTGAAGATTTTAGTAGGTACTTAGATGTTTCGTACAGACTGCTGAATTCATTTTGGGATTGATCATTAATTGCATGAATAATGCTCTGTCGGTTATAAATTTTTATCCGACTGCGCCAAAAAGAAGATAGTGTTTTTTGAGTGTCTGTTTGTATGTATGTAGCTATGTAATTATTATGATGGTGCCCTTAGGCATTCAATTCGAAACAAAATTGTCTTTTATATGATACAATTTGCAGTTGTGATACGTTTAATATAATGATTATGATTATGAGTCCCATTAATTCAAACCGAAAGCTGCTTATTTCTAAGACGGTGAAACATTTTCGGACACTCGAAGATTATGTACGATAAGTAAAGGGAAACTATAAATCAATCAAAAATAACATTTCTAGGTGACTAGAAAATTAAATCGATATTATCATTCCGAGCGCATTCGTAAATCTGGCAAAATCCGACCAAATATGGCAAAATCGAATTAGATATGTCACAAATCGTTGAAACAAATCGGTTGACATCTAGTCAAACATCTACAAAACCAACATTTCAACAGGGATATATAAATCAATTAAGGTTATCCAAGCTAGACACGAATCGGGGCCATAATTCAAACCGTCAAATATTTTTTTATGGAAATCAGCGAAAGCTTGAGACCAGCAAAATGGTTATATAATATTATCTATTCGACGAAGAATTTGGAAATACGGCTAATTAGTGAAGATTTTTGCATGGCCAACCATATCAATTTTTCGATGAAGATGAAGATTGAAATCAATAAGAAAACTTATCTCCTTCTTCGGTTGGACTTTCAATAAGGATCGTCCTAAAAAGCTGTGATATCATAAGGGAAAAACTTCATCTTTGGAATGGCTTATCCAAAACCTCTTTAGTACAGCCATTTCAGACACTTCAAGGTAGACTGTGATGTTGTGACTTCTAGCATTGTTGCTATCCATTTTTCTACCCCTTTACTATGTGCTGCACTGCAGATGAAGGCGTCAAACATTGCAAGAAGAGACTCCTAAGCTCTTCACCTCACTTGTAAGGAGAAAGGAGATGAAGGGCATTTGTCGGATCTCGTATGGAGCGAAATACTGCTCCGTACAAAATGGATCTGAAGGTTTTTATAATGGAGAGACTACTGCGTTCTCTAGGGTCATCTGATTATTCTTGTAAGAATCAGTTCACAGAACTATAGGGTATGTTTTCCGAAATTACATATGCATATTCGAATCGGGTCTTTTGAGATCATGATCATCTCAATTATAGGATAGTGTTCGGCCTGTAATAAGTGCGGAGAAACGGTTCCCTTTCGGTGAAATGCCTTCTAGACTCCTACAGCAATTAAGGAGTGTAAAACATCGGAACAGGAGAAAAATAAGAGGCAAGTACAAAGAGGAGCGGCCCCATTGACTTTATTATAAATAGCTGATAGTGTCACGAGATAAACTACTCACCTTAATTATCAGGGATGTGTTGCAACAGATTAATATGTTAGAATCAGAGACAGGTCTTAAATAAAGCGTTAATCTGTGCGATTGCCATCTTTTAGCGCCGTATTTTATGCCTTTTCGTTTTTTATGTTTCATTCTCGGACTCAACATCGGGCTTTTATAATTGTTGTCTCAAAGTGGGTATCCGAAAGGAGATGCAACCCTATTCTGTCGGTTATTTTCCGAGATTGATGGGTTAATCTTGCATCATTCATGCAAATATGCTAACTTTAAATGGAACCTACTGAAATGAGATTGTATCAAGAATTCCATTTCAAAAAGGATCCGATTTGCCATAAACCTTTTTTGAATTTCGCCGAATTCAGTAATGTTGAACAGCCTATTAAGAAGGTCGAATATATTGTCGGCGTAAATTTCAAGGAATCAATAGAATTTACATTTGCCCCTATGCGAAAATTTTGCACTGTAATTTACAGTCATGATTTTATTTTAGCGTCATGGTGAAATTACATTTAGTTGAATATTTTTTTCGATTTCATTAACACTCAATGAAAATCATTTGGTGCTTTAGAATACATTTTACCAGAAAGTTGGTATTGGCCACGGTCGCATGGAACAACCTATATAATTTTATTTTCTTGAAAATATGCACATTTAAAATTACAAATCGACGTGTTCCAGCGTTTTTCCTAACACCCCTTCATTTATTCGTCATCTAATTTATTCCATTTGGCTGTTACACTCTGTATGGGGAAAATATATAGGTGAAAAAAATTTCTTACAAAAAACAAATGTTCAAAATAATATCTCAATATTGAAAATTCATGATTTCTTCCTAACCCATAAATGAATTATCAAAACATTTATTTCTCCATAGTTATGAACAAACATGAATTTTTCAAACGAAGAAAACATCACTTTTAGTTTCATTTGTTTAAGAAATAGTGAATCCACCTAGGGGGTATGGTAAAATACCAGAGAAATCTGAAATTCATATGAAATTTGAACAAATATTAATCCATTTCAAATTGAAAAATATGCAAAACAGCAAAGACAACGATGAAGCTTTCCCACCAGTTGTGAAATAGTGAAATCTGAAATGGATTTTCTGAAACATTTCAATGAATCAATAATACAGGGTTCTCCAATAAGAGGTGCTATTTTGACATTCAAAGAAAAATGCAATTTTTTAGATAAATGATCGGATATTTATTTCATGATAAAGAGGAAGGTATGCCGTTAATAATGTAAAATAACATATTTGCGTCGTAAAAGAAATTATAGTCTGATAAAAAATTGCCGCCTGATTCAAATGCTGATAACCCCCTCTGAAATGGTTGTATGAACATTCCTGTAACTAAATATAAAATGTAAACTAGGCTTGAGAAACACAAATCTCACCCAGTTAACGGTGTTATAATGATGTCAAGATTGAATGATAAAATTGCTTCGGAAATAAATTGCTGACCACCTATGTTCGAATGCTTAGAATAACCGATTAAAAGGGTGGAAAGCGTGGGTTTTTTATGCTGTGGAACTCTTTCACCACCTATTTGAATTCTACCTGTTTTGTTTGTACACAAAAATTTCAAATTTATATGAACCTTCTAAAATAATTGCTTTGAGGTGGAGGGAATTCTTCAGTGAAGCCTGGTATGTTTGTCCGATTGGCAAAACAAATTTCTCTTGTTTATTCAAGTCTAATAAGTAAATCAGTTACATAATGGAAACTTCGAACGTTTATGTAATTCACGAAGGTGAAAAAAAAATTGTTTTCGGCTGCACTTATGTTGAAAACAAGTTTGCCAAATCATTTCTTTCGATATTTTCTCGACAGCAAAACTTTTTCTCATGAACACTCTAATCGCAAGGAAATAAAAGGAAACTAGAATAGAAAAGGAGATAGTTAAGATCCTGAATAGAAAATTAGAGTGATTATTAGTATTAATTTATCCCCACAGAAATCAAACTGTACGGTTTGTACTCCGTACCTGTATCCAAGGCTCTGTAAGTTTGTGCAATGAAATACACCTTCGCTGCATGGAATTCAAATTCAAAGTAGTAATTATTACTTCTCCTGAAAAGTTATAGAATCTATAAAACACTGTTTACAGCTGCGATTATTAAACCGTATAGACTAACACCAATTTATAAGCGTTATATCTTCATGAAAAACCACAACAAGATATTATTTAACATCTCAATCATCGAATAATGGCGGACAGGTCCGTTCCTTAATCGACCATAAAATCATTTAACGAGGGTTTCACGTCCATTGCACTATTGAGTTGCCGTTTCATTTTGAAATTTACTGGCAGATAGTACCGTTGCGTCAAATAGATTCGAGGAAGTACCCAGAAGAAAACTTCGGAAAACAGAGAGATTTAATTTGTTCACAGCATAAGCTAACATTTATAATGAAAGGCATCTTTTTCATAGCATTTCTTCATCATTCCACCAAAAAAAGGTGACAAAGCAACTTGCAATAATCTGAAACAAAATGAGAAAATAACAAGAAAAGAAAATCAACTAATATGTTTATTGTCAAATTGTTTTGAGGTTACCGAACTAGCCCAAAAACGAATCAGACACTGGATGAATAGCCTTAAAACCATCTGGAAATTTATATACTGAACAACTATTGAACAAAATGATCAATGATCTTCTTCGATACTCTCACATCTCGGTCTATCAATGGACTTTTAAAGTTTTATGTATTTGCTGATTATTCAAATGAATACCAGACACTTCTGTTTTATTGAAACTCGTGCAGAAAAGCAACCCCAGAAAATATGATTTTTTTAAATATCTGAATCTTCATTTAAAGCATTCCCAATAATTTCCAAAACAGAATGATGAAAGGCAAGAGCAAAATCATCAACATACAAGAATTTCTCGGAGGAAGTTTCAGGAATATGACTCAAATTTTTGAGTATACAGGCCTACAGGGTCCTGCAATAGTGCGCTCTTCTTCCATAGCTGCCGAACCAGACATCTCAGAGATTTCGTTGGAAAGTAGACCTCTTGTACCTTCATTTCTGCATCTCAGGAAATTATTTTCTGATATACAGCATGTCAACGATAAATGTTATTCAACAAATGGATGATTTTTTTAATGGATCACTCCATATATTTTCACATATTTTCAATGACCTTCATTACCTCTTTCATGACGCAAAATCTTAGGGACATTTTTCCAACAGTTCAGATCTTATTCGAAGAAAACTGCAAAAAGGTGAGTGAAAAGCAGTTCAGTAAAAGTCTTCTGACGATTTCCAGAAGCGATAGTAACATGAATTTGAACTTAAAGTTTTTTAATTGAAGGATTTGTCTTGACATGGTTCCTAAACGATCAACCTGTCATATACAGGGTGTCCGTTATTAAGGTCCAAATATGAGGAACTTAAAATTATTATTTCTAGATTTTTTCAAATAGAACACCCTGTATTTTTTTCCACAATAATGTAGACAATTGAATACCTTACATTTTCTCAGAAGTAACCTTAGGATTATTTAACCCCCGCATCTAGCAGACACGAAAAATGATATCGCAAATGAAGATTTTATTCAAATAATAACATAATAAAACTAACGGACATTCAAAAGAGGTCTAAAATTGAAATAAAACTAAATGAATAATTATTGACCAACTTCAAAACCTTCCCAGAATCATATTTCCTGAGCATCATCATAAAAATGATATTTTTTCTTTTTCGTACAAGCAATTCATATTGATCACGTATTCAATAACCAATTATATCAGTTTTTATCGGTTTTCCAAGAAAATATTGATCAAGTTATTGCTACTAGAGCTCAAAGATACTTTCGAATACAGAAAATCAGTATGAATTTTTGTTTCGGGATATTGGGCAGCATAAGTTCGACTTCCTTATAAAAAACTGGTTCTGTGGCACTGCCCTAACATGAAAATCATCTCAACCATCCTATTTTTTCCAAAAATTCATACTGATTCACTGTATTCGAAAGTATCTTTGAGCTCTAAGTACCTAGCAATAACTTGATCAATATTTTTTTTGGAAAGCCGATAAAAACTGATATAAGTGGTTGAATACGTGATCAATATGTATTGCTTGTACGGAAAATATATCATTTTTATGTTGATGCTCAGGAAGTATGATTCTGGTATTGATTTGAAGTTTATCAATAATTATTCATTTAGTTTTATTTCATTGTTTGACCTCTTTTGAATGTCCGTTAGTCTTTATTATGTTATTATTTGAATGAAATTTTCAGTTGCGGAAGCATTTTTCGTGTCTGCTGGATGCGGGAGTTGAAATAATCTTAAGGTTACTTCTGAGAAAATGTAAGGTATTCAATTTTCTACATCATTGTGAAAAAAAATACAAGGCGAGCTATTTGAAAAAATCGAGAAATAATAATTTTAAGTTCTCCATATTTGGACCTTAATAACGGACATCCTGTATATGACAGGTTGATTGTTTAGGAACCATGTCAAGGCAAATCCTTCAATTTAAAAACTTTTAGTTTAAATTCATGTTACTATCGCTTCTGGAAATCGTCAGAAGACTTTTACTGAACTGCTTTTCCCTCACCTTTTGGCAGTTTTCTTCGAATAAGATCTGAACGGTTCGAAAAATGTCATGAAAGAGGTAATGAAGGTCATTGAAAATATGTGAAAATATATGGGGTGGTGATCCATTAAAAAAATCATCCATTAGTTGAATAACATTTATCGGGGATACCCTGTATATCAGAAAATAAATTCCTGAGATGCAGAAATGAAGGTACAAGAGGTCTACTTTCCAACGAAATCTCTGAGATGTCTCGTTCGGCAGCTATGGAAGAAGAACGCGCTATTGCAGGACCCTGTACATATAAATGTGGAAATGCTGGAAAATAAATGAAATATTTCTTTTCAGGTACTTGGCTTGGCCTCTGTATTGCATCCGGTTCATTGTCAGACACATAACGATAATCATACAGTTGAATCTCACAACGGCAGACGTGTTGAGAGGTCAATAAGAAGTAGACACAACACTCTGAACACCGACGAGGACTGGTAATTATTTTTACGTTTTGGTAAATGTATCATATCTCTTAATCATTTCCGGTAACTGCATTTTTGTGCGATGTCTATATTTTTCGAGTTTTGAGCTGAAAAAACATGCGCATTTGACAGAGCATGGATAGAAAGCCTCGGCCAAATATTGACAGTCTCATGTTCCATGAAAAAAACACTCATTTTACGCACAATTATACAAAAATAACTATTTCATGTTGGCTCATTTGAATTAAGAATGGATAATTGTACCCTTAAAATGGTTATTGATATTTTCAAATACTTTATCGTTCAATTATTTATTATTGCAGGATTGACTCGTTGTACAAGCAGAACGTCCCCCTCCTCAGCCCTGGCAAGCTACTCACCCCCCGTGAAAACCAGCAGTTAATACGACAAGAAACCAGAAATCGCACCACAGTCGACTGCTGTCCCTCAGTATTAGAAATGATCGAACCGGAAGGAGGCAAAAACCAAGATGACCAATACGTTGAGCTCTACAGGGATGGGGACCACAGACAGAGGTTCTACGAGCTGTCCTGCCACAAGGACATCAAGAACAAACCTTGCCGTTTTATGGACAAGAAAATTCACGAACACTCCCGTTGTGTGCAAAAGTACAGTTATACCTACGCTTTGGTGAAAGACACCGGTCGGCATCACCATCACCAAAAAATCTCGAATAAAAATTTCCCGACTTTTCCTGCAAGGGGCCCTGAAGAAGTTAGGTGGACATTGGACTATATTCGTGTGCGGAGTGGGTGTAGTTGCGTGGTGACTTCAAACAGACAAAAGCGTAAACAAAAACACAAACGAATAAAACACGACGAAGAAACGTGAATTTTTCGGAACCAAAGTTTACAAAACTCCTGGACCTTTATTTAATTCTATCTCCCTAATAATTTTACCATCGCCAGTGGCTTGTGATTAATGCTTTTTGTTAATAGATATATCTATAAATATCCCGATTGAATTATATTATTGTTCAAATATTATTATTATCATATTATAATGACAAAATGAATATCAATTGATGTGAGCTAATTATGTATACCATCGAATTTTTAACATCTTGGTGTTTTCTCATCTAGCATAATTATGTTATATTTCAGAAATACTCAGTTCACATTCCAAAAAGACTCGCAATATTCAAAAATCAATATTACACCACCAGATGTACCAGGTGAACCAAAAGTACCCATCCTTCAAACAAAATAAATACTTAGTAATCCCAGTAACTTTTTTACCAGTAGGTACCTAAATTATACTTATGAAATAATTCCAAAAATTCTACATTTACACGCCAGAAAATATTTCTCTCAGTAGAAATGGAAATGGAAAATATATATTTCTTTCGGAAATGTAAAAAGTTGCAGACTCTGAGAATTGGATGGTTACTTTTGTCTCACCTATTATACCATGGAATTATTCTACCGTTGAAGGTAGTTCAACTTTTATTCCACACGATATTTCTTGGTATTTTGTTTCGAGTTAAGAAACTACCTCCAGGTAGAGTAGACACCAAGAGAGCTGAAGACTGACTAACACTTCACTTACCTGTTATTGTAAATTTTGTTATTGGAATACATTTTGATGTAGAATTTGCAATTTCTATTTGGAAATTGTTTTAAAATGAAACAATCCGCAGTATTTTTTGAGTTCGAATTACTTTTTGTCGATAAATAATCATCACATTGTATTGATGTCGAGTTTTTGAAAGTGAAAACATGAATGTAACGTTATCAGAAATTTTTGTGCAAAAATAAAGTTATTAGAATATCGATTTATCAGTTACGTTGTTGAGTTATTCCCTACTTACACTGAGTTTTTACCTCGCAAATGCCCACATGGGGTACTATCATATACGAGGATATATTGAAAAATTCTTAGCCTACTATAGAACCAAACAAATGTTCAATGTCAAAATATTTTATTACTCAACATATTCTCCTCTTATTGAATTCATTTATTACAGCGAACCTGCAACGTCTCTAGACCATTCAAAAAAATGTTTCTTCTTGCTCTGCAAACCTGTCCTCCACAGCATTTATTACCTCCTCGTTGGAAAAAAAATTACGACCTTTTAAACTTTTTTTCAGTTGAGGAAAGAAAGAGATGATAGTCGGACGGAGCTAAAGCTGGTGAATAAGGGGGGTGTTCTAGTAATTCTAACCCTAAATCACGAATTTTTTCCATGGCGACATGAGATTTGTGTACTGGGACGTTGTCCTGTGAAAATAAATCATCTTTTTATTTTTTCCCGTAGAGTGGTCAGTAATGTCGAATAGTAATCTCCAGTTATTGTTCTACCCTTATCCAAAAAATCAATCATGATTACTCCATGGCAATCCCAAAAAACTGAAGCAAGAACTTTTCCAGCAGATTTTTGGACACGAAACTTAGGTCTTGGAGAACCAGAGTGTCGCCATTCCATCGATTGTTGCTTTGTTTCTGGAACGTAGAAATGTACCCAAGTCTCATCCATAGTAACAATTCGGTTTAAGAAGTCTACATCGTTTTCAAATCGAGCACAGATCGAACGCGATGCTTCTACCCTACCAAATGTCATTTTTTCAAAAAATCGGAATTTCAAACCGTCATAGCTCCCGTTTCTTCGGTCACAACCACAAGTGGCTTGTATATTGTTTATCAGCATTGTCGAAAGTATCTATTGAAACAATAAAATTGACTTCGAAAATCCCAACTTTTTGGGTCAAAAATGCATAAGGGGTAAGACCCCCTAAAAACACCATATTTGCCATCAACACGCATTCCCTGGAAAATCTAGCAGTGTTATTCAATCGATAATGTCTTCAACCCATTCGAATCTTTCAGAATACCCAATTTGGTGATCAATATCACCCATACTTTGAGTGCTCTGAGCTTCGGAACAAAACTCGAAAATGAAATATCAAAAAAATCAAAACGGAATAATTCATTAGTTATGAGCGCTATATGGACGATTTTGATATCAAAATGTAGGTTTTCGAGGTCGTTCTATTCAATAAAAGACTTTCCAGAGCCCTAACTAGCGTAGTTTAGATTTTCACCTGTCAAATGGCATTTTTTCAAAAAATCGGAATTTCAAACCGTCATAGCTCCCGTTTCTTTGGTCACAACCACATGTGGCTTGTATATTGTTTATCAGCATTGTAGAAAGTATCTATTGAAACAATAAAATCGACTTCGAAAATCCCAAATTTGTGGGTCAAAAATGCATAAGGAGTAAGACTCCCTAAAAACACCATATTTGCCATCAACACGAATTCCCTGGGAAATCAACAGTGTTATTCAATCGATAATGTCTTCAACCCATTCGAATCTTTCAGAATACCCAATTTGGTGATCCATATCACCCATACTTTGAGTGCTCTGAGCTTCAGAACAAAACTCAAAAATGAAATATCGAAAAAATCAAAACGGAATAATTCATTAGTTATGTGGGCTACATGGACGATTTTGATATCAAAATGTAGGTTTTCGAGGTCGTTCTATTCAATAAAAGACTTTCCAGAGCCCTAATTAGCATATTTCGTATTTTCACCTGTCAAATGGCATTTTTTCAAAAAATCGGAATTTCAAACCGTCATAGCTCCCGTTTCTTTGGCTACAACCCCATGTGGCTTATATATTGTTTATCAGCATTGTCGAAAGTATCAAATGAAGCCATAAAATCGACTTCGAAAATCCCAACTTATTGGGTCAAAAATGCATAAGGGGTACGACCCCCTAATAACACCATATTTGCCATCAACACGAATTCCCTGGAAAATCTAACAGTGTTATTCAATCGATAGTGTCTTCAACCCATTCGAATCTTTCAGAATACCCAATTTGGTGATCCATATCACCCATACGTTGAGTGCTCTGAGCTTCGAAACAAAACTCGAAAATGAAATATCAAAAAAATAAAACGGAATAATTCATTAGTTATGAGGGCTACATAGACGATTTTGGTATCAAAATGTAGGTTTTCGAGGTCGTTCTATTCAATAAAAGACTTTCCAGAGCCCTAACTAGCGTAGTTTAGATTTTCACCTGTTAAATGGCATTTTTTCAAAAAATCGGAATTTAAAACCGTCATAGCTCCCGTTTCTTTGGTCACAACCACATGTGGCTTGTATATTGTTTATCAGCATTGTCGAAAGTATCTATTGAAACAATAAAATCGACTTCGAAAATCCCAACTTTTTGGGTCAAAAATGCATAAGGGGTAAGACCCCCTAAAAACACCATTTTTGCCATCAACACGAATTCCCTGAAAAATCTAACAGTGTTATTCAATCGATAATGTCTTCAACCCATTCGAATCTTTCAGAACCCCCTATTTGGTGATCCATATCACCCATACTTTGAGTACTCTGAGCTTCGAAACAAAACTCGAAAATGAAATATCAAAAAAATAAAATGGAATAATTCATTAGTTATGAGGGCTACATGGACGATTTTGGTATCAAAATGTAGGTTTTCGAGGTCGTTCTATTCAATAAAAGACTTTCCAGAGCCCTAACTAGCGTAGTTCAGATTTTCACCTGTCAAATGGCATTTTTTCAAAAAATCGGAATTTCAAACCGTCATAGCTCCCGTTTCTTTGGTCACAACCACATGTGGCTTGTATATTGCTTATCAGCATTGTCGAAAGTATCTATTGAAACAATAAAATCGACTTCGAAAATCCCAAATTTTTGGGTCAAAAATGCATAAGGGGTAAGACCCCTAAAAACACCATATTTGCCATCAACACGAATTCCCTGAAAAATCTAACAGTGTTATTCAATCGATAATGTCTTCAACCCATTCGAATCTTTCAGAATACCCAATTTGGTGATCCATATCGCCCATACTTTGAGTGCTATTTACTGGTCTAGGCTAACTAGATATCAATACATCCTCGTACCTACATATACAAATATATGTATACTTAAAGTTATAGTTTCAAATAGGGTAGGTAATGCAGTCCGAAACATTGTGAACAATTAAAATACTTTTTCATTATGAATATTTATAAAAATATATATTCAAGAAATATACATTTGATACTGGTCATGATTTCATATATTGTTCAATTTCAGATTGTTATACAGCAATCTTTGTTTGAATTTCTTCAAAAATTCCCTTGCTGGCTTCTCTCCTTGTCGCTGTTCTAATGTTTTAATAGAAAGAGTATCTGAAAATCAATAAGAAAAAATAGTTGTTGATTTTTCTCAAATATATTCTCCAAATATTATTTACCCATATTCGTAGGCCTACAAAGTTGAAGATGTTTTTGTGGATGTGCTGAAAGATGATCTTCCGAGTCAACTATATCTTTGAAAGGAATAAATGCTTCCCCAATGTGTTTACTGTTATATCCTAGTAAATATTTATCTTTGACACTGAACAATAGTAAGCCATTCTCCATCAGTCTTTGTTCATCAGAAAGATTACTGAAATAATATAATCGTTGAGATTTGCTCATTGGTAAGCACTGCCAACCTAACTTACATCTCGAAAACTTCGTCATATAACGGTAGCAAATTTTTTTTGTGAGCTTTCGTCTTTGGTTGATCTTGATTTCTGAATTTGTCTTCTGGCATCAAATGAACACGAACAAATGAGTTGCACAAACCTGAATGAAATAAATAGAACAAAATGAAAAATGTATTGTTGACAGGGTGTCACATTAAGAAGGATACAGAGTACTTTTCTGGTAGAAAAATTATCAATCAGCGATTCACCAAAACCTAATATTTCCACTAGAAAAGACCTCTGTTCCCTTTTCAATGTAACACGCTGCATATAAACTTCGTTTTATGGATTAACATACAGTTTGAAGCCATTGCTACAATATTGGCATTGAGTATTTCTATGAACAAATTATTTCCTTGGAATTTTGTTCTAACAGTTAATACACCATAAGGAGATTCAGTCATTGTCTCATATTCCTGGTGCAAATCTAAGTTCACTTGATGAATGAGATCGTTTGTTTCTAAGCCATACACTTTGAGTAATGGCTCTGCCTGTATCAGTCCATCGTGTCTGGAACTTTTATCAGACGTCTTAAAAGACACCAACATTAGATTCAAGATTTTATGCAAATTTGCGAAAAAGGAAGGAGGATTTCGATTCTGGAAAAAGTGGTAGTTACATATACAATCAATTCAGTTACAATTAATCTTCGAAAAATCTCAAACAGATCATTTCGACAGAAATAAGTTGTGGTACTGTGGAGCTTACCTCGAAGCTTGTTTTAATAATATCTGGCAGCATGTTTCCCAACTGCTCCCAAACCATGTTGATAGCCCTCTCATAGTTTTCTTCGCTCAATTCCTGATATAGAAGGCTCAGATTCTTATCGACGTATAACATCACTGTATCGACACTATTACTGTCTTGATTTATAAATTCTGCGTCTTCTATCAATAGTGTTCTCATTGTCGTCGTTATCTGGAAAAACATTGCAATATTTGTATTCAGTAACTCGATACATCTTTTTTGAAAACTTTTAATTAGTAACATTCGATTATCTTGGTCCAGTTTTCCATCTAATGATTTACTGAGAAATTGTGAGAAGACTCTATACTCAATCAAATATGCGCCGCAGATGTTGGTTCCAATTACAAACCTCAAGTAAAATAATGCCTGAGTATAATTGTTCCAGTTGGAGTTTGCAAGCTGAGCATTTCGCAATTTTCAATGACATTTTAGAAGTACGTACTTTGGATATGAGAGTCTTCAGTAAATCGAATAATCTACTCTTCACTGTATCGACTGCAATATCGATGGCACTATCGAGCATTTCTTGGCAGCGTTGAGCCTTAATATGTCCTTTCAAATCTGCCAATTTCTTGAAGACCACCTCTTCGCCCAATTCCGTTGTAAGAGGTTTGAGCGCTCGGGAAACGTACTCAATATTGTTGATTGACAAACACCATTCATTCGTCACTTCGAATCTGTCTTCATTTACGTTTTCTATATCAACCATACCATCGAGTTTGCTTGACAATTTTTGGGCGTAAAAAACTCCACATTGACAAATTTCCTGAAGAAAAGTAATCAATAGGGATTGAAATATGCAGGGATATGTAACTTACATTGATCATTTTGGCGATGAATGCGTAACAACCTTTCACATCAGGCCAGGTGAGTCGTTGCCAGAAGGCCTTCACCTAGGAATAGCAAATTCATCAACAACATTCAAAGAAGAAAACCATGCATTGAAGGAAATTGAGCTGAGAAAGAAGAAAAGTTAAGAGCTGCAAGGAGATCTGGCAAATACAGAACATCAGGTTGGAAAGAAGACCACTGATTCTTACATAGTAAAAGATGGATAATGTATCCTCGGCTGAAGAACTATGTTTCACATCAGCGTTCACTGGCACCAGCTTATCCAATTTTACTGCTTTCTCTATCATGTGATACGCTTCAAAAACAGGTATTTCCAACCAATAAGCTACACCTCCATGGAACCATTTATGGAAATTGTTTATATAAAAGCTATCGCAGTGAATACGACAGTCGTCTTGTCCAAAAACAATAAAACGTTGAAAGCCAAGATAAATCTCGAATATTTTGGTCCGTTGTTCCAAAGCTTCAGTTTGTGATTTTTCTTTCAGTGAATTTTCAGTGAATTTCAGTTCTTTGAAACCTTTAGTGATATCTGTCAATTCTTCTTCGGTTATTTCGCTTAATTTTTGTTGATAGATTATGTAGAGTTCTTTAGCATATGCTATTTCAACTTTTCTGAAATGAAGACAATTAAATGCAATAAAACCGAGGCTAGGGGACAAAGATGAAGTCCATTGGCATAGCTTCTATTGGAGATAAAATAAAATTATTCAAGGAAGTATGTGAAAACACAAAACTTTGGATGAGGATCTGAATGTAATTGATATAATGAAAAAAACAAAGTGAAAATAGTTGCTTACTCGTAGAAAATTTGGTCGAAGAAGTCCATTACTTTCTGCAAATCCAATCTGACAAAATCCAAAACCTTATTGACCAATTGCAGTCTTGCCATGCTCGAATCAGAGTTCCTATTATTCTCCACAATTTTCCCACAACAGTTGGAAGCACTTACTTTGATGGCCGTCAAGAGAACGTTCTTGAGGGTCAAATCGTTCGAATCTTTTATTTCTGGGATCCATGGATTTAGCGTTCTTGGAAACAGGTTGAAATCGTTTGGTGGTTTCAACATCAAGATTTTGGATAATATTGTCAAGACTTCGGTCACACTCTTAACTGAATCCTTGTCAGCTGGTTTTCCTTGAATTTTTCTGATGACACTGAAGCAGTATGGCAGTAACTTCTTCGTAGAATTCCAGAACAGTTTTATATCTTCGTCACTAAGTGAATTATAGCCTTGAACAGGTTTGATCAGTTTATCCAGTAAATTGGAAAATAGAACAAAGCTCAGAGGATGGTTTTGGTGAATTCTAATGTACACAGCCCACTGGCAAATGGCTGCTTCTGTCTGAGAAAGACCGGATTGAATAATGTGCTGAGATAAAATGGCTTCACCTTGCTGGCTAAAGGAACCGCACCACCAATGATGCGCCACCTGAAGAAGGAAAAAAGAATGTTTTCGATAAAAGAATTTTAGATTTTCTTTTTCACTGATGACTTATACCTTTGATGTTTTCAGCTCATGAAATAAAAGTATACGAAGCAAATGACGATGTTCATGTTGTGCTATCAGTGTATTTTTCTTTGAGCTGAAATACATTCTAACTTTTATGGTACCTTGCCTAGTAGCTTTATTCTGCTTATCCAAACTGTACCACATTGTCATTCCTGTTGCGGGTATAGTCTGAAATTTTTTCCAATATCAATATGTAAAAAGCACCCTCTTGGTGATTGGACAGAAGAGCGGCTTTCCATCAATCAAGGGTGTTATTACTTAAAGAAAAATAAAAGATGTTAATTAAAATTTTGAAGTTCTTTCTTCCGACGGAAGAAAGTGTGGGATCGGCCCAACGCACTTGGGTCAGGTCTTGGTGTTTAAAATTATTTTCTAGGGAGAGGGATGGTAAATGAAACCTTTTAGATTAAATTTAAGACGTATATTAAATTCAAATCAAACCCAAACAAATTTACACTGGTTAGTTATATGTGAATTCCAAATCATATAAAAATGAATTCAAATTATCAACAAAAATGAAAAGGGTTTGTCAAAATGACCCCAGAAATAATGATCATGAACAATCTCGAAAGAATTTACAGTATAAGGTAAATTTTCTATACCCAAATGATATGACGGAAAATAATCCTTCTTAAACTTTAATTTTACAAGGGGAAACTCAACAATAGTTTCCACGTGATCTTTCAAATGAACCTGATTTTTCTCAACAGAAAACTCCACTTAGACCTTCGACTACTTAAGGGTGATTACAAAAATAATAATACGCTTTAACGAGGATACAAAAAATTATGAAACTATGACTTGTAGAAGATTTCAGGACTCTGGACTATAAATATATTTTGGGCGGGCATGCGGCTTTTCTACCACTCCTCAAAAATAGCTAAGCATAAACAATTTATCTGACCTTTTTCCGGTACCAATAATCCCAAGAATGATGAACCTAGGAGGATGATTCTACGACGATGTTTCTTTCCTGAAACAGACAGATTAGGTGCGAACACGACACCCACACGTTTTCGCCAAATTGACTTTCACTCCCGAATATACCGACGATACGCGATCTAAATAATTCCAAATAATTTAGAAACTTTACTGACTTCGACTTAACACTTCTTATATATGTCCCAGCTTGAGACTGACTTATCAAAACTTTTAAAAGAAACCAAAAAACCAACGAGTTATCCAATCGCCGTCTTCCGAATAACTACGAAACTAAATTAATTCTTAATCTTTCCTTGAAACCGTATCAAACATATATCAAACGAGTCAACTCAGAATCTTCCCGTTTAAGACTTCTGCAGTTACTCCTCGACTTCAAAAATCAACATTAATTATTTTCGTTTCCACTTTGAAACCGTACTTCTTAACACTCAAGTACCTAACCTGAAACCGTACTACCCTAGTACCCGAACCATATTCGCGAGCACTGGCAACCTATCCCGTTTGAGGCTCCACCAGCAACTGCCGTTTTCGATTTCGTCTCCCGAATAACTGAACTCACTTTCGTCCGAAACTTCCCCTGCTACCTTATTCTTTGTTCCTTTTAGAAACCAATTAAATTAAAGGTTTTTCTTTCGTCAGTACTTCAAAACCAATCAAACCAAAACTTCTTCCATATTTGTTTTTATGAACCAATCAAATTAAAGATTTTTTTTTTCTGCTTCCCACCTCGGGAAATGCTACGTGACAATTCTCAACAATGCCTGCGTTGAATTTTATCTCTGTCATCGTGTGCAGTAATTGCAACCAAATTCGTGGGACAATTATAATTTATCATTTAGTTCTCTAAATAAACTTAAACTGAAAATCAACAATTTCGGTCGTTAACGTCTCGACAGAGATCCTGTGTGGGCTTGATAAACGATCCAATAATTTTTCTAACACAAGGCTATTAAATTTCAGAAGTTTAAATCGATCAATTAAATTATTGCGCTTTCTCTCGGGAGATTTCCCGAATAAAATGAAGGGTGTTGAAAATACCGGTGAATTATTACGGAAAAGAAAATGTTCGAGTTCTAATTTTAAAAGGGATATTCATTTTATTACTTCCAAGTTATCTCTCCTATTACAAATAATCTTGTATGAAAAAGATACTTTCAGTGGAAAACCCGCGTTGTTGATAAAAGAAACATTAATGATGATCAAAAATTGTTATTTTGTAGTTCATGTGTACTTACATTCAACGGAACCCTCGTTCTTCCAATCATCAACTTCCTAACATCCTTTACTCCCTTAACTTTGGATATTTTTCCGAATTTTTTTTTTACTGAATCAGCTGGACCGATGTTCCATACTTCGAGGCATAAGGTTTCATCATTATCGTTATCCGACCATGGCCTGAAACTCATCATACCCACAAATCCCAAACTTCAATAACGTGATTTATACCGAGTGTTCACAACTTAAGTGCAAAAATCATGGATATTATGACATATTATGACAGTGATAAAAACAATTCTACTTACAAAGCAAAATGTTCTTCCCACAAGGGACACAAGGTACCCTCTTTTATTGATGTATTGTATTTATGGGCTGGATTGGAGGTCAAGTACAAGGTTACAAATGGGTCACTCCGTCCATTCGAATCTTTCGGTGCCAAGTCCTTAGCCTCTATGACTTCAATGTTCAGAAGTATTTTTGGTGCTTCTTTTTGTTCGGCTGCATTATACATGTTCTGGTGATACTCGTTTGAAACATGGAAGGCATCTTGGACATAGGAAAGTAGGGCAGTCTTCCCGATGTCACAGCTCAGGTCGCAGCCAATATTGTGTATTATTTCATAGAGTACCTCGGAATACAATTCATTAATCTGCAAGAGAATACTTGATCGTGAATCTCACTTTTCTGACCATAAATCTTACCCTAACTCCAATAAACAAGTTCGCTTTCTTCACTTAACAGTTCATTATTATCATCAAGAAGTTCGAAAATATTGAAGAACAGAGAATACGAAGGACTGTAATCTCTTAAAAAAGGATACGCCGGAAAGTGATGACCTATGATAGGATGCATCAAAAGATGCACTCATTTACTAACTGAGAATGTCAGACAAACACTGTATAATAGTTTTATAGAACCCCACTCAAGATATCCGATGCCATGTTGGAGAAATACACCGAAATTTTCGATAAAAAGACTACAAAGAACTCAAAATAAAGCAGTAAAATGCATCTATTCACTTGAATACTCAACACCATCCGTGTCATTATACAGGATGTATTTTAAGGTGAGGCTTTTCTTTTGACAGGTGATAGAACTCATCAAAATAAATCATTTTACCGAAAATTTATGTCCTTAACTTTTGACGAAAAGTTTATGTGCCGTTAAATGCACAAGGAGTAAATAATAAGTTCAAAATATTAAATTAAGCTTTATTACAATAAATAGGTATTTTCAATAATATAAACAAATATTTTTCGATTCTTCATATTTTAAAATCTATATTTTCAATATATACATTTGTTACAGTCTTGGTTTCATTGATTGTTTGCTTTTGGATTATTACTACCCATTCTTTGTTTGAATTTCTTTAAGAATTCCTTAGCTAGTTTCTCTCCCTGTCGGTGCTCCAGAGCTTTTATAGTTAGGGCATCTGAAAATAAATGAAAAATAGTTTATTTCCAAGACAATAATAATTGGAGTTGATCTATTTGTAGATTAATCTTCTCGAAAATATTCTTACCTTGATTCGTAGGCCTACAAAGTTGGAGATGTATTTGTGGCTGTGCTGAAAGGGGATCTTCCGAATCAACTATATCTCTGAAGTGAATAAATGCTTCCCCAATGTGTTTATTGTTATATCCAAGTAAATCCTTATCTTTGACACTGAACAAAAGTAGGCCATTATTCATCAGTCTCTGTTCATCAGAAAGTTTACTGAAAAAATTCAATCGTAAAGATTTGGATATTTTTTAGCACTGCTTAACTCACATCTCGAAAACTTCGTCGTATAACGGTAGCAAATTTTTATTGTGAGTCTTCGTCTTTGGTTGATCTTGATTCCTGAATTTGTCTTCTGGCATCAAATGAACACGAACAAATGAATCGCACAAACCTGAAACGAGAATAAATGAATAGAATGAAATAAAAAACTGTTTAAAAGAAGATAAAAACTTCATTTTATGGCTTAACATACCGTTTGAATCCATTGCAACAAGAATCTTGGCATTAAGTATTTCTATGTACAAAATATTCCCTTCGAATTTTGTTCTAACAGTCAACACACCATAAGGCGACTCTGTCATATCCGAATATTCCTCCTGCAAATCTAAATTCACTTGATGAATGAGATCATTTGTTTCTAAGCCATAAACTCTGAGTAATTGCTCTGCCTGGATCAGTCCTTCGCATCTGGTACTTTCATCGGACGTTTTGAAGGACCCCAACATCAGATTCAAAGTTTTATGCAAATTTGCAAAGAACGAAGGTGGCCTACGATTCTGAAAAAAGTAGGTAGTTATATACACAATCAATCGAATCACAATGACCAAAATTGACCAAAGAAATCATTTCGATTGAGTTTAGGGGCAGATAAAAAATATTCTGGTCATCTGAGATAGCTTACCTCAAAGCTTGTTTGGATGATATCCTTCAGTATCTTTCCTAACTGCTCCCAAACCATGTAAATCGTCCTATCGAAGTTCTCTTCGTTCAATTCTCGGTTCAGAGTGCTCAAATTGTTATCGACGTACATCATCAACCTATCGATACTATTACTGTCTTGATTGAAAAGTTCTGCACCTTCTATCAACAATCTTTTCATAGCCGGAGCCATCTGGAAGAAATCATGAAGGTAAATGATGGTAATTAAGTGATTCCAATCCCCTTTAGTCCAGGCAAACTCAAATGAAAGACCCACAACGCAAAGACAACAATTCTCGAAAATACCTACTTTAGATATAACAGTCTCCAGTAGATCAAATATTTCGTTCTTCACTGTATCGACCGCATTATCGATGACATTATCAAGCGTTTGTTGGCAACGTTGAGCCTCAACAGGACTTTTCAAATCTGCCAATTTCTTGACCACCTCATCCATGCCCAATTCCGTTGTGAAAGGTTTGAGCGCTTGAGAAACGTACTCAATATTGTTGATTGACAAACACCATTCATTCGTCACTTCGAATCTGTTTTCATATACGTTTTGTATTTCACCCATACCATCTACTCTGCTCGACATCTTCTGGGCGTAAAAAACTCCACATCGGCAAATATCCTGAAGGAAAGTAATGAGTAGGGATTTAAATATGC
The DNA here is from genome assembly GCA_910592335.1 of Adalia bipunctata. NCBI lineage: Eukaryota > Metazoa > Arthropoda > Insecta > Coleoptera > Coccinellidae > Adalia > Adalia bipunctata. The sequence continues at coordinate 5,101,612 of OU342955.1, read as the reverse complement.
AGGGATGTGCAACTTACATCGATCATTTTGGCGATGAATGTGTAACAACCTTCCACATCCGGCCAGTTTAGTTGCTGCCAGAACACCTTGACCTGAGAATAGCAGATTCATCAAAAATATTATGAAAAACTGGTTGTTCCACCAGAAAAGGAAAGAGTAAAAAAACTGAATCGGTCACATTAAAACTTACAGAAAAGAAGATCAGGAATATCTAGCTAATAGAGGACTCCAGGTTTACAAGAAGCAACTGAATCTCACCTGGTAGAAGATAGATAATGTATCCACTGCTGAAGAACTATATTTCACGTTAGCGTCCACTGGTACCAGTTTATCCAACTCTACTGCTTTCTCTATCCTCTGATGCGCTTTGTAAACAGCAATCTCCAACCATTGAGCTACACCTCCATGGAACCATTTATAAAAATTGTTTATATAAAAACTATCACAGTCAACAGGACAAACGCCTTGCCCAAAAACAACAAAACGCTGAATACCGAGGTAAATCTCAAATAATTTGGTCCCTTGTTCCAAAGCTTCATTTTGTGATTCCTCTTTCAGTGAATTTCCAGTGAAATTCAGTTTCTTCAAGCCTTTGCAAATATTTATCACTTCTTCTTCGGTTAGTTCGCTTACTTTTTGTTGATACACTATGTAGAGTTCCTTAGCATATGCTATACCCACTTTTCTGAAAGGGAAATAACTCAAACTCAAACAAACAAAGGAAGAAAACGATAGATAAACAACTTATATATGTATAAATAGATGCTTAGATGAAAAAATTTAAATTATACAACAGGTTGAAAGTGAAAAGTCAATGTGAAAGATATTAGCTTACTCAGAGAAGGTTTTGTCGAAGAACTCTATTCCTTTTTGCAAATCGCATCTGACCAAATTCAAAACTTTATTGACCAACTGTAATCTTGCAGTATCACTAGAATCAGAGTTCCTATTGTTCTCCACAATGTAATCATACCAGTTAGAAGCACCCACTTTGATAGCAGTCAAGAGAACGTTTTTGAGAGTCAAATCGTTTGATTCTTCTATTTCTGGAATCCATGGATAAAGCGTACTTGGAAAAAGATCAAAATCGTTTGGTGGTTCCAACATCATGATTTTAGATAATATTGTCAAGACTTCGGTCACACTTTTGACTAAATTCTTGTCAGCTTGTTTTCTTTTAATTTTTCTAATGACACTGAAGCAGTATGGCAGTAACTTCTTCGTAGAATTCCAGAACAGTTTTATATCTTCGTCACTAAGTGAATTATAGCCTTGGAGAGGTTTTATCAGTTTATCCAGTAAATTGGAAAACAGAACGAAGCTCAATGCATGGTTTTGATGGATTTTTGTGTACACTGCCCATTGGCAAATGGCTGCTTCTGTCTGAGAAAGACCAGACTGAATGATGTGTTGAGTAATGATGGCTTCACCTTGCTGGCTAAAGGAACCGCACCACCAGTGGGGCGCCACCTGAAGAAGAAAAATATTAGTAATATTTGAATATTTGAGCAACGAAATTGTCTTGTTTAAGATGATTTTTACCTTTGATGTTTCTAACTCATGCAACAATAGGATACGCAGCAAATGCCGGTGTTCTTGTTGTGCCACCAGTGTGTTTTTCTTTGAACTGAAAGATATTCTAACTTTGATGATACCTTGCCTAGTACCTTTATTCTTCTTATCCAAACTGTACCACATTGTCATCCCTGCAGCTGGTATGGTCTAAAAGTTATAACAATGTTGATAATCTTGTATTTGCAGTTGAAGGGAGTACATATTTTGTTATCCTGATGATCTTACATTCAATGGTACCCTGGCTTTTCCAATCAGTTCGTTCTCATGCTGACCATGCGCAGCAGTAACGGCAATTTCCTTCATCAACTTCCTCACACCCTTCACTCCTTTAACATCGAATATTTTGCCGAATTTTTCTTTGACTGATTCAGCTGGATCAAAGTCCCATACTTCGAGGCATAAGGTGTCATCAATATCGTTATCTGACCATGGCCTGAAAATCATAAATGAAAATTCCACATTCCTGTGATAAAAACAATTCTACTTACAAAGCAAAATGTTCTTCCCACAAGGGACACAAAGTACCCTCTTTCATTGATGAATTGTATTTATGGGCTGGATTGGAGGTCAAGTACAAGGTAACAAATGGGTCACTCAGTCCATTCGAATCTTTCGGTGCCAAATCCTTAGCCTCTATAACTTCAACGTTCAGAAGTATTTTTGGTGCTTCTTTTTGTTCGGCTGCATTATACATGTTCTGGTGATACTCGTTCGAAACATGAAAGGCATCTTGGACATAGGAAAGTAGGGCAGTCTGGCCAATGTCACAGCTCAGGTCGCAGCCAATATTGTGTATTATTTCATAAAGTATTTCGGAATACAATTCATCAATCTGTAAGGTAATGCTTGTTCATAAACGATTTCGCTATTTTCATAAATCGACAATTCAATATTATCGTTTCTGTCACATCTATAGCCTCCGAAATTTCGAATCATTTGAATTATTGTTATCATTTTCAAATTTCTGGCGACCGAAAACCATGAGAGAAATTGTGATAGTGAAATTTTCGATTTCGGTTATTCATCTACTTTGCTCTAACTGCCAGATTAAAAGAGACTTTCACAGAATGTACTTTTTCTGAAATCATGTAACCTTTTTTTGGTTTTTCATTTTCCCCTATCGAAGGATAATTTCCTCGAAGAAAAAAATTTAAAAATCGTATTCCCTACAAAAGTATCCAACACTTTTACACATTGCAAGTTATTCAATTGATATAGTGGGTTGGATCCGGAAAAATCATATGAATTTGATTCAAAATTCATTGATTGAGGTATTTTAAAAAATATATGTATTCAACGACTTTCTCGAAATTATGCATGTATTAATATATTCCAATATTGGTTTTTCCGTAAAAATGTAGAGGAGGGTGCTGTAGCGCTACTTGGAGTACAATGTCAGTAGTATCGAAGGATCTGAAAAATCATGTTGTAACATGAAAAACGCGATTTCATTGAGTATAGAGGGTGTTCGGTAGAGGAACCGACAAAAATTTTCTGTATATTGGTAGGATTAATATTGTAACATGTTATTCAAATAAACTTTTGTCCTGAGTGTTATAGTTTTTGAGATAGATTTTTTTTTCGGTTTTTTTACTGAATAAATCATTCCTTCACTCATAGAATACAGAAAAAAACCAAAAGCGTTCTCCAGACTTGACGCCTTTAGATTTTTATCTCTGGGGACGCGTGAAGGAGTACCCACGGTGGAAATTTTAAGGGAGAGATTCGTTCAAGTAAATGAAGAAATAAATCTCCAAGTAACTACAGTAGAGATAAGAAAAAGATTTCGAGCCTGTTTAAGTAATGGAGGTGCTCAATTTGAGCAAGATTTGTAATAATAATGATATTAATAAGTATAAAAAAGAGTCTAAAAAATAAATTATAAAAAAAAAAGAATTTTTCATTAACTACCTCTTTTGAACAGTTGACGCATTCTGACTATTAAAGAAATAATTTTGTGCCCTGATGGGCATATCATTAGAAAGAGAATAAACCATAGAACTTTTCAAATGAAAACGAAGGCCTCTGTCGCTTTTGGGTTTTTTCTAAAAAATAAAAAAGTTTTGAGTTTTACTGTTTGACATTATTTTTGGGAATTTGAAGTCTTATACCAAAGTAAATTTTTCGGTACTCTATGACTGAAGGAATGATTTATCCAGTAAGGCAATACATCACAGAATAGAATACAAAAAGTTTGACGCACATACAGCTGCAAACAAAATAGTCGTAGAGGTTTTTGTCGAAATTTTGAAAAAATCGAACTAAAACCGAAAAAAAATTCTATCTCAAAAACTATAACACTTAGGACAAAAGTTTATTTGAATGAAATGTTACAATTAATCCCACCAATACACAGAAAATTTTTGTCGGTTACTCTACCGAACACCCTGTATAATATTATAGCTATGAATATGTAGGTCTTTTCGAGACAGAGGAAATCTAGTTTCACCTACTTTTACCCCCCTCAAATCGAGAAATCAAAAAAAATATTACTTACCAGACGACTTGGATACCTGAGATCACGTATAGGTATAACACTAGCACTCACAACTGCATATTCAATGCTTCCATTAACAATTCAACCGAATATATAAGAAATTTGTCGCCAAATATCCTTGGGTACAGCACCCTTCCCTACAGAGGAATGTTATTGATGGAAAATTCAAGAAATTGCTCTCGAATTAACGTTACAGAGGGTGAATTAAAAACAAAAACAATAAATAGATTCAACTGTTATTATTAAGTAGGTGCACCTTTATGAGTAGTAGTAAATTTTTGCACCTTTCGCCTTACCCTGCCTACCGACAATAATGTTGCTCTTGGCGAAGGCTCAATAAAATTATAAACTAGTTGAGTACAAAAATAATTCATCAAGCTCAGAATATAGATATTACTATCCACTATTGATATATTTATTTCATTCATGAAATCCTTGAACATGAAGAGAAAACGATTCCGTGTTTATAAAAATCGAATAAATCCTTTGGTGTGAAAATCTTTAATTTTATGCCGCTCAAATTATTTACGTATCACTTATCGACAAAGAACAGCCCAATTAAAAATATAAAATACTATTACGATTAGTACAGAAACTAATTTTTAATTGAGAGCGAAATCCCAAAAATTTTCAAGATGATATGCGCAATCATCTCCCAAATTATTTTTCAAAACGAATATCGTTTTTCATATTTTTTTTAACTTATATTCCCCGAATTGAGAATCAATAAATCAAAATTTAAAAAAACTAATGTCACGTCGAACAATTTCCTGCGAGTCTAAATATAAGTGGGCAATAGTTCTCCACCTGAGCAGTGAGTCTAGTTCGGACTTGGCACTGTACAAATGACATTAACCTGCTGTAAGTAATCTGGGACCTATCATTACCTAATCGTTTAGCACAAAAGGAATCCCGCAAAGTATGCCAAAAGACTTCCAGACCAAAGAAAGTGGATTTCTTCAAGTTCAATATCACTGAAACCCCAAGCTAGGTCATCCCCAAAATTTGGTACCTATTTCAGAAATTACAAAATTTTTTTAGAAAATAATTTACAATCGTTTATTAAATTTTCATAAATATTCAATTCAAATGCCAACACCTAGACCTTCATATACCAAAAAATGTTGGGCTTTTAGATAGATTTGCTGCATTTTCCATATCCAAAATATCGTTAATTGAAGTGTATTACAATGTTTTGAGCCTCAAACAGTTATTTTTAAAATTCGAACTAAAATACCAAGGAACCGAAAATATCGTCCAAAAGGTCACAGAAATTTCTGCCTATTATTTTGTGTTTAATAGACTTGTTGAAAAAAGGAATGAAAATTTCGTACTGCACTTATCTCAGCTCGAAAAAATTTACAAATTTCAGATACTTTTCTCATCCATTTTTGAAATTCTAGATCTATAATAATTGGAATTTTTTAACGCTCATTGAAAATTGGCAATATTTTCTAAATTAGTTCCATAATTTTCTCTGAACTGTAAATATAAAAAAATAAGTATTAATTGTATGTTAACACGACAAGAAACTGAAAATAAATTTGAATCTCCTTTACCCAAATGTTTTGAAGAATATTGAAGATTTGTTGAGCTTATTTCTACATCAATATGAGATAAAAACTCACTGTCATAGAAGCTAAATAAATACTAGTCTGCCTCTCCAATTCTTCTTTTTTAACACCCCTAAAATTATTCTTAGGCAAGGATTTTCGTCGAAGCCTTGGTTTGACCTGCGGAGCTTCATTATTATTGTTATTGTTGGTGACATTATTGTTGATGCTGTCGGCTCTACGAACATCGTTCTGGGAAAGAAAACTCTTCAACATTTTGATCACTTTCACAAAACCCGAATCTTTTGTCATAACCAAACTTTTTCAATTCGAAAGAAACGCAAACAAGTTATTTGTAATCATCTCTGCCGGGCAAACGGTCAAACACCAACAGGGTAGATCGTCCGAACAGAACTGATACAAACGGTGCCAAATCTATTCCTGTAGACCGTCGTATCAGACGGATATTTTGCAGCATTCTGTTTTCGTCCAGGGAATTTCTCAAAAATTCGATTAAGGTGGAAAATATAGATCGTCGATATTCAGGTCAGCTGTTCTGACCACCAGAGACACATCTATTGACGTCACGAACGTTATGAGCACTTCAGGATGTGGGTCTAACTGCAGCGAATATTTCTAGAGCTACGAAATCGATAGGGCCTTAACCTACCCTAAGCTCAGGAAAATATTGTGCCTGTTACGTGTCGCCCTGTTCTCCATCGGGAATTCAACCATGTCCTCTGCGTTTTTGAATTATGTGCTCTAAAGTCAAGACACATCTAAACCGAATTTTCTGGCAGCTTACAGGAAGTTTTACTCATATTTGTCAATCTATAACAAGGAAATTTCAAGCCGAAGTACGCCAATTGATAATTTATTGTACGCGTTTCAATCTATCAGAGATTCAAGAAATTAAAAATGAATCCTGGGTAGGACACCATTAGTCGATAACCATCGACAAACACAATATGCATCAAACTAGCATCCTGCAAGCAATTAAGCAATAGGTAGTAATACACTGCGCAAAAAAATTAACGCACATTATGGAAATCTCAAATTTATTCTACAACTGAAGGTGGTCTCAATGATAATTATTTTTATCAGAATTATGCATGCATATGTTATCCACTTTCAACGTTTTTCTTCAATACAGATGTTTTCTCCCAGCAGGAATAAAAAAAGATGATATTATCAGATTTTGAATGTATTGGCTCCATTCTGAAATCAGTCGTTCTCGATCAATTCTAGTGATCAATAGTTTTTCTTCCGTTTGATTTTCTACACTCGATCGCTATACAACGCGAAACACTCAATTTGACCCAAGAGGAATGTGCCCAAGCGATAGTTTTGCGAGAAGAAGGGTGGACATACACAAGAATTGCAGAAAGGTTTGGAGTTTCCCATACAAGTGTGTCCAGAATGTTGCAGCGATTCAGGGAGACATCAGGTATGAATGTCCGAAGACCAGGACAGGGTAGACCACGGGTAACAACTGCCATTCAAGAACGTTACTTGAGAGTTTTTTCGTTGAGACAACGGTTTGCAACCGCTCGCCTCCTTCAAAATCAGCTTGAGCAAACTCATGAGGTGCAAATTAGCACTCAGACAATAAGAAATCGCCTCAGAGAATATGATTTAAGGCCTCGTGTCGCGGCAAGAGGCCCAGCTCTTACCCCAGCCCATCGAAGGGCGCGTTTGGATTTTGCGAGAGAGCATATCCATTGGGAAGAGGCCGATTGGGAAAGAGTTCTCTTCACAGATGAGTCTAGATTCTGCCTCTACCATTGTGATCGACGTTGCCTTGTATACAGACGTCCACATGAAAGATATGCTCAGTGCAATTTCCTGAATACTACTGGTTTCGGGGGAGGATCGATTATGGTATGGGGTGGAATATCTTTGACTGCTCGCACAGACCTAGTGGTCGTTGATAAGGGAGCTATGAATCCTGATAAGTATATAAGGAACATTCTTGAAGAGCATGTAGTGCCATTTGCCCCATACATTGGTGAAAATTGCATTTTTATGGACGATAATGCCAGACCCCATCGTGCGCGCATCGATCAGGAGTACCTTGAAGAGGTTGAAGTCTCTCGAATGGAATGGCCAGCAAGAAGTCCAGATCTCAATCCGATTGAGCAGGTTTGGGACAACCTCAATAGAAGGCTGAGAAGTTCAGAAAATCATCCAGCTACTCTTAATGACTTAGGAATCCAACTCGGAGAAATTTAGGAAGGATTAGATCAGAACATTTTAAGATCACTCATTTTGAGTATGAACCGTCGTTGCCGAACTGTAATTAACGCAAGGGGTGGAAAAACCAAGTATTAAATCACTTATCAGCATTTGAGTATTTTGAAAATTGTTCATTTCCCTTCTTTCACATAAGATTCGGTGAAATCCTTAATTTTTCTTCCATTTTGTGTCTTGTTTCGTTCAAAACCTTCCCGAAAGAACATAAAAAATAAGTTATAAAGTCAATGTAGAGTTAACTTTCATTAAAATTGAGATTTTCAGAAAGTGCGTTAATTTTTTTTCGCAGTGTATGCTTCATTTCTATCGATTGAAGGATAATTTGGTTAGTGATTGCATACCCCTTGCGCACCTTTTTAATTTTGCTTACAAAAATGGCTGTTTTCAAGACGACCTTAAGGTTGCTTTGGTTAAACCACTTTTAAAAAAAGAGAATGCCTATGATCTGCGTATAGTTACAGACCCATTAGCATTCTGTCAAATTTCTCTAAAATATTCGACAAGGGTCAGACTCTCAGTTTTTTGGGAAATGTTCTTGCTGAGAGTCAACATGGTTTTTCAAAAAATAGAGGCACTGAAACTGGAGAATGGTAAAGTTGAAAGTTCCATTGGCTTCGCTGTTCGACTCGACCAAAACTTTTGATTCTATTGATCATAAGGCCTTACTTGTTGAGCTGGAGATGTGTGGGATTAGGGATGTGTCCTTTTTTTGGGAGCTACCTGAGCGGTCGGCGTCAGAGAACTGTTCTCACATTATATGACACAGTTCACTCCTCTGAGGAACGAGTTATTACTAGAGGAGTTCCGCAGGGCAGTGTGCTGGGCCTTTTACTTTTCATTGAATATGTGAATTCTCTTTGCTACTCAGCTGATTGTAGATCCATTCTTTTACTGATGACAGCAATTTCCTAGTTATTTGAAGGAATATTGAGTCCTGTATCTGGGCTGGTAGTTTCAGCTGTTAGTATAGTTGGTATGAGAAAAATGGTCCAGTTCTCAATCATAGCAAGACTCAAGATTAGGCTTTCGAGAGTCCTGTAGCGTAGTTTTTGGATCCAACAGAATTTAGACACTGTTGGATCTGTACATTTATCGCCTTTTCATACTTTTACTACAGATACCCTAAGTTTCTGTGAAATATATGAGAAGCATTATAGAATCAATGCCACAATGACTAATGAATATGGTAGGTATACCAAATAGGTGTTGCATTTTCTGTAGCATTCAATGACTCAGTATATTTAAAAATATATTGCGCTAATAGATGCTTGTATGTTCGAAAAATCTCATTCTGTGATCCCTACGCAAATAAAGCATGCACGGCATAATATAAAATCTAAATTCTAAACATCACACCCATTGACTTGAGTACCAACATCGGCAATATCTATCCATCATTCGATGAAGTTATAATTAGAAGTTGTAGGTGATCATTACGTCAATCAGCTTTCAGCAGATTCAAATTTCCCCTACGCATAAGTATTATCATTTGAAAAATAGACTTTCAATTAGATTTCTAAATTTATCCCTCATGAACATATTTAAAAGAGACCATTAAAGTCTCAACATTCGAAAATACATACATCGTGTCCCCCTCAAGATCAAAATGGACGGGCGGTCACAGTGATTGTCCAAAATATTGATTTTTCTACTAGAAAATATCTTTGTTTTCTTTTCAATGTTTTACACGTTATATAAGTACTTGTGTAAGTATAATAAGCGCCCAGAAATGAGCTTAAAGCCCTTCGAAATACTGCTTTAGATTATGAAGAAACTAGCAATTGGAGTATATTCATTTTGATGAAATGAAAAAAGCGTATTGCATATTGCTGATTAAATTTGTTCACCATATTGTTATAATTTCTTATGGGAAACAAAAAAATTGATACAGAAAACTTCATTCGGATTGGTATAAGCACAGAGTATGAAGATGTATCAGCTTGTACCTTTTGCGAAATTTCTATTTCTTAAAGATTTTTTACTTAAATTCGATGTAACTAACAATGCATCCCATTTCTCAGAAACTTCAATTTGTAATGAATTAAGGTTACTTACATTAAGGGCAGCGGAAATGATTTCAGTCTTATCCTTCTGATCGCTTGTTTCCGAGTCTGATGATGAGGATAATCTATCAGGTTCGATTTCGGAATCTGCAGGAACAACATCGCTCTCTTCGGCGCAAGCAGCAGCAGCATTGGCTACATCTTCCTTTTCTTCTTTCTCTCGGGAAATCGCCAATTCAGCATTCTCCCTGAATAGCGAGCCGAACTTCTCGAAAAATCCTCCGTCGATTTCTTGGATCCTGGGATTCATATAACATTGTACAATTATAAGTACAACAATCAGAGGCATTTTATGAATCAAATCAAGAATTTATTGAACGAATTGATACTGACTTTCGCGCATCATGTGGACAAAAATTTTTTAGCACTAGAGGTATACATGATTGAAGAATGCAATCAGATTTTGGACATTATAGCAACTTAGATCGGGTATTTACGTTCACCTGATATCTATGCAGTAAGGTCACTGAAAATATTGAATTTTTTAGATAAGGGTACAAAGAATGCTCTTCCTCTGGACATTAATTATAATGCAAATAAGATAATGTTATCGGCTGAAGACAGTCATTTGAGTATCCGATATTTTTCCATTTTTCTATAAGTCCTATTATAGTTTTTCGATAAAAAATTATCTAAATTGTATTAAGTCGGGAATCCCTCAAATATTGATCGAGCATTTGAAGTAAAACACGTGTGATCAAAATTGACAATAATCCCTTTATTAGTAGTCATGTAACGTTGGTAAAAAGTTCTATCTATTCATGGCCCTCCCTGAAAAAATTCATGCCCCCCCTTGAAAAGAGCTGTCTGGAAATTCTGATTTCGAAATACCCCACTGTGTTACTTTTTGCGGTGGGCCACTTTTTTCGAGAAATTTGGATGGATATAATGGTTTAAACTAGAGATCATATCTTGTCTTAACAAAAAATGAAGAGGATATCCGACAGAGAAAAACTTCAGGGCTTTCCGTTTGAATAAATCGTCTTATTGACATTTTCTGAAAATCGCAGTGTCTTTCGGATCACCTGTAGAGCGGATCGTAAATTTGCAGAAGACTTGAAAACTTATCGGGAATTCGATAAGAAAAATCATACACTTATCTCGAACGGTTTAAATTTTGAAAAAATATATTTATCCCTTTATTGGAAATAAGATTTTCTTTTCAACTGTATTTCGATTTGAAAAAAATAAACGCAAAAAAGGATTTTTATTGAATTCTAAAAAATACCAGGTTATCTTGCCAATATCCTCAGGACTATCTTATTACATACATCGCTTTAATGCAAAGGCCTTTCAAGAACTTTATTTGAGGGTGTTGTGTACCTGATTTAATGGTTTTCAATCATATTACCCCCCCCCATGAAGTTCATCTCACTCCATATAGAACATTATTCTAAGAAGTGTTCCTCAGTCCCTCAAATAATTCATTATAATAAAACTACATTACTTTTTTAATTCATATCTTTATTTTCAATTTGGTAACACCAATCTATCACAAACTTACACTGTTTATTATCAACTTCAATCAATTAGCTTTACAATTTTTTTTATTTTAAATTCTTTGGTTCACTGTTTACACACATAATCACATAAAATGGAAGACATTGTTCGAGTTTTTCTAATTCATTCAATTATTCTGAAAATTGTTTACTTCCAGTTCCAGAGACATCAAAGCCTTCCTTTATTTCAGAATTGATTAGAATATTAGAGCATTTAGTCAAGTTTTTGAACATAGGTTCAAAGAAAGATTTCAGCTAAAGCTCAATAATTTAATTTATATCAATGTTATATGTAGGTTCATTTCAGAACAGCTGAAATTCAATGATTAGGAAATTAAATTATTTTCGACCAAAATGAGGTAAAAATTGAATGTATGAATCATAAATCAATTTAATTATGAAATTATCTCTTATAACACCAAATAATGTTCATGGTGGAATGTGCAGAGATCAAATCCTATCAATCAAATAAACACCTTTATAAAATACTGTTTTATTCTATCGAAAATATTAAGAGAAATTATCTGCTCTTGAATAATATACCTTCAATTATAATAAGGTATTGCCACTTACTTTAATAGGAAAAAATTTGTTACTGGTTTATTACAGCCTTAAATTTCCTATGCAAACATATTTATAATCGATATAATCTTCAATACCGTTATGACCACCCTCTCTACCAATACCGGACTTTTTAACCCCTCCGAATGGAATCTCAGCAGCTGATATGATGCCTTCGTTGATACCTACCATTCCAACTTCTAAGTTCTTGCTCACTCTGAAGATTTGACTAATATCGCTGGAAAAAATATATCCCGCAAGTCCAACATCAGGTTGATTAGAAATAAATAAACTTTCTTCCTCGGTTCTGAATTTAACAATGGTGACAACAGGTCCGAAAATCTCCTCCATGTACAGTTTCATGGTTTCTCGAACATCAGTCAAAATTGTAGGTTCGTAATATAAATCTCCAACTAGTGGCGCCCTCTTTCCACCCAGTATACAATTAGCTCCTTTAGATACAGCATCATCCACCAATTGGCGAACCTTTTCCAATTGTGCTACATTTATCATTGGACCTATTTTAACATCATTCTGTCTGCCATCACCCATTTTTAATTTTCTCATTTCCACAACCAGATTATCGATAAAGCAATCGTAGATACCATCTTGAATCAAGAATCTGTTGGGTGCAACACAGGTTTGACCGGAATTTCTGAATTTCGCAGCAATAGCAGCCTTGACGGCAATATCTACATCAGCTGAATTATAAACAATAAACGGAGCATTTCCTCCCAGTTCTAAGCTTACTCGTTTTACATGAGGAGCGCATTTTTCATTGATAATTTTACCAACTTGCACAGATCCAGTGAAAGATATTCCTCTTACATCTGGACTCTTGCACAATAAATCTACAACTGGTGGATTGGAAGCATGGGAGCTTGTTATGACGTTAACAACTCCCCTGGGCATTCCAGCTTCGTGAACAAGTTCCGCCATTGCAAGTGCTGTTAATGGTGTATCTGTTGCTGGTTTTACAATACATGTACATCCAGCAGCCAAAGCTGCAGCTAATTTTCTTGTGATCATAGCTAAAGGAAAGTTGAAAGCAGTTATCAAACCAACAACACCGATAGGTTGTTTTTCTACGAAATATTTCTTTGTTGGATATGTACTTTGGAGAATTTCACCATTAATTCTTCGTGCTTCCTCAGCATAATATTCGATGTAAGCATTTCCGTAATTTACTTCTGCTTTTGATTCAGCATAGGGTTTACCACATTCAAGTGTGATGATTTGAGCAATAGTTTCTTCGTGTTTCACCATCAAGTTGAACCACTTTTTCATAATTTTGGAACGTTCATATGCAGTAGTATTTTTCCATTCTTTGAAAGCTGAAGATGCAGCTTTTATAGCTAACTCCACATCTTTCTCATCCATATCCGGAACTTTAGATAGAATTTCCCCATCAGCTGGATTCGATACAGTGAATATTCTTTCATCTGAAGCACAAACCCATTCTCCGTCAATGTATGCCCGTTGTTTAATTAGAGGTAAATGGGATAAATTTCGAATAGGATACATAATACTCATTTTGTTGGTACTGTTTGCAAAAAGTTTGTATGTTTTCAGAACTTTGAGGAGCATTTTTTCTTTTAGGACGATTCAGAAATACGGGAAGACTGAATTAGTTTCAATAAAATCCGAGCCAAGTCATTATTGGTAATAAAATACTCTATTTTATCAATTTGACACAATAATAATTGAATAATGTGTCATCAAAATTGATCTCAAAATAACATCAACATAGTGAGTGAGGTTATGTAATGTTTACTGGTGAGTGTGCGCATAGAAAATCAATAATTTTTGATGAAGAATTTAAGAAATTTCAGATTAATAACAAAGACTAACTAGTCTTTGTTAATAATGTAAACTCTCCAGATCTTCATTTTTCATCTTCTTGATAATATTGAAGAAGTAATACCAGGAAAAATTTCATTTCATTTGAATGTAGGTATAAGGTCAAAGACATAGGCGTAGTCAAGATTGGAAAAAAGGGAGTACCCAGGTACTCTAATACATATTGCGAAGAGATTATGCAAATTCAAATCACATCTATTGATTTTTTGAATTTTCATTGAATGAGATAACGGTTTTTGATGGTCACTATTTTCTCGTTGAATTCATTTATTGGTGATCCGCCGAGTACAACACTCGTCTCTCGAAGAGGGTTGAAGGTATAGGGTTCGAATTTTTACGAAAAATTTGAAATTTACAATTGACTTGTTTCGAGATTTTACAACAATATGTACAGTATCCAAGACGATGAGTTTATTCCATTTGGCTTTTCCACACTATACAGGGTGATTCCGGAGGAGACCGTCAGGTTTTAGGAGAAGTTTACACAAGTCAAGGCAGTTTCGAAACAATGTTTGGTTTATGGGGGCCTTTATTGAGAGTCTACAGGATGATTTATCCGATTCGACCGATACCGATTTTCCTTTTATTCATAACTTTTGTATGGCTTGGTCAATATTGATGGAATTTTCAGTGTAGAACAATAATATGCGATCGTCTACTTTCAATAATTCCAACACTCTTTCGAAAATACAGGGTGGGAATTATGATAAGTTCAGATTAAATTTGCAGGTTGAAAAAACACCCTGTACATTCCGTTTTCAAAAATTCGCTACCTGTTTCAGATTTCCCCATAAGTTCACATTACTGGTGCGTTTTTATTTTTTTGGCAAACGTCCAGTTTTCCTAAATAAAATTTTCAAAGATGAACAATTTCGTTATTCTGCTCCAAGGCAGTGCTTTACCATTGTTTAAACAATTTAAACAATGGCTTCACTATCCAGTTCAGAATATCCTCACTGCCATACCAAAGTTATGACTAAAAGAAAAGTCGGTCGAATCGGACAAATCACCCTGTAGACTCTCAATAAAGGCCCCCAACCATAAACCCACAATTGTTTCGGAACTGCCTTGACTAGTGAAAACTTCTCCTAAAATCTGACGGTCTCCTCAGGAATCACCCTGTATAGGTAAGTACCTATCTACTTATTAGTTAAAACTATAATAATAATAGTTTGAATTCAATTTTGTCACGTACCTAATTTCATGTTCTGACTTATCCTCCTCCGATTTTTTCGACTCCATCAGTTGGTTGTATATCTGTTTCCACATGAGGTCTTCCGTTTCCATATCCATTTTTTCAGATGGTCCGTTAACCGATCTAAATATAATATCGCACGAAAATAGAGATTGTCTCAAATTCCAGCGAATCGTCCGAACGATTACTAAACACTGAACCTATTTGCACTATAAATTAGATATTCGGAGTTAGTGTAAATACACGGATGAGGAATCACAACCTCTCTTGTCTCTGAGGTGAGGGTTCTTCAGAAATTAGAACTATGACACACACTTCGACCTTGCGAAATGGATTCGGATGTAAGTAATCCCACCTAGAGGAAACCGGTGAACCCACGGCACCCACAGCTTCTTTTTGCACGGATAGAATGTATCGCACAAAAGGTTCGATAAAATTATTTACAATTATAATTCTGCTTCTTCTACTGTTAGAGACTGACTGAATGATCTGTTTCAAAAAGGATTGTCCAGCTATAATGAGACTATGAGGTAAGCATTCTTGAATATGGTTGATCATTCAAATTTTCGCAGAATGTAATGATGAATAGTAAAATATAAATATACTTTGTTTATGACCCGTCCAAGGTGACAGATGTTTTGATTCCACCTCATATTGTGGTCAAGTTTAGATTATTTCGAATAGGTCAAAGAGCGAGACATCACTTTATTGCTAGTTTGCGTATCGGTACAACTGGCAGATTAAATTTGTAATAATAGTAGTAATAGTAAACCCTTTCACTATACCCGATAGACATCGCATTCTTTTGTAGAATCCTGATTTGTTTTGGCTCCCACATTGAAAGTCATTACAATGAGTGGAACAAAGATAAAAGATCGGATCTCTTTGTCCATCCACGTTTTGTGGCAACTCCGCATGAACCCTTGCTTTGGATGAACATGGGCGTGCGAATTTAAATCACTTCTGCCGCGACATTTATTGTTATTCAGAATCAATCTTCCTTTCAATATAATTTTATTGAAAATATTTCACAAATGTGAAGAATAATGAATTTTTCATTATTTCAAAGGTACATGAGAATTTGAGTGAAACAAACATTAATTTCAAATTCTGAATGTAATAAAAAAAGTCTCGATTTTGTGAATTTTTCCATTCTTAGTTGAATTTCATAATTTCGTACTATTCACACAGTTGGGCATCATTTCTCAATTTCACGTGATTGTCTTAGGAACATAGGAATTTTGTCTGTAAGTATACTCGAAAACTGTTCTTCAAATTAAAATAAAAACGAACACTTTATCGAACATTCGTGGTTAATCATAATTAATTTCGAAATAAAGTAGGTAGGCACATTATATTTGTTAATCGTTCAAATATATTATCTGATATGTTGGAAAATGAATCATATATATGTGTATCGAAATTAATCCTGTCCCCATTTTATACGCCAGATTAGTTGATATCTATCTTTCGAATATTTTAACGACAGATTATTCAAATCACATATTAATTTACTTTGGGTCGCGGTTTTAGTATCGCGAAAATTCGTTTAAATAGGTACAGAATATATTTGCTTAACATTTCACATACCTAAAGTGGATATTAACTCAGAAAATATCCATTTTAGGGCAAGGGTGTGATGCATACACTCACATTATTTTTTAACGTAGATTCAATATCTGCCATAAAAAAATGGGGTTCTAATTTGAAAAAATTGATTTTTCACGATTTTGTCATCCCTAACTTTGAAAGCGATTTTTTCACCCCCTGTATCATGAATCGCGATTTCGATTTTTAAAGTGGATACATCAATCTTACATCTTGAAAAATCCCAAAAATGAAAATTTTCCATCCAAAAACCTCGAAGTTATTCTTGTTTCAGCGGAGCTCTATTTTCGATTTTTTTTTCGAATTTTCCCGCTCAGAGAGAATTTTCCAACCAAAACTGAAAATAACTTGAAATTTTCTAAGGAATCTATTTCTGCAATAAAAAAATGGTGTTCTAATTTGAAAAGCGGAAGTTGACGTCATTTCCGGAAAAACCGGAGGTGCTCATGCCTTGAAAATATTTTAGATTTCATCAGCATCGTGAAATACTTATAAGTGCTGAATTTCATGAAAATACGTTCAGTAGTTTCCCGTATAAATATGGGTGAGGTTCCTCGTGAAAGACCCTGTATAATAATTTTGGACTGCCGCTCATAACATTACTAATTTAGGCAAACAACGCAAGGGGGTAATTCAGTTCTCAAAAAAATTAACCAAAGTATTCATGGATGATAGTTATTTATGTTTTCAAATCTTTAGGTATGATCATAAAATATCTAAAATTAAATTTGTGAAGAAGAATGGCATTGAAATAAGTTGGTTCCGTGTTCATGAATATAAACAGAATTCCAGAGAAATAATATGGGTCCTTGAAAAAATATAGGTGGAGTGAATTGAACAACTGCGAGATAAAGAAAAGCAGGTAATATATCAACCACATTCAATATATAAAATTTCTTCTCAACTGCTTGGTAATTTCTGATTCTATAAATCTATATAAATAAAGCTGATTTCGGGAAAACTTCAGATTGTGTTCTTTGAGGAATTTTCTTTTTCAGACAAATTTTTTTATTACAAATCCATTGTTTTCGTCTGTAGATCTTCAAATCTTAATTTTTTTGAATTCAAATTTATTATAATTTGTTATTCATCTATTTTCTTTTAACACTCCGTACAGTTACACATGGTTGAAGAATAGAGCATAATTTTATGCAACAAACGAATTAATCTCGTGGCATGCGTTCAATGATGTTAGAATTACCTCAGACTAAATATTTGCTAACATTATATCGCAAACAATGACTAAATTGTGAATTCATGTAGATCGTTCTGATTTAGCCTATGATGATATTTTCACATCATTATCAAGATCTTATTCCAAACATTTGATGGAGAGAACCGAACCTACTCACATACCGCATCATTGCAATTAATGTTAGGTATAGCTCTACTATCGAGAAATGGAAAAGATCATAGAATCTCACAATAGTTAGGGTTTTTCTCTAGAAGCTCCATGTAACAACAAAAATTAAATATTTAAAATCATAATTTATACATTAAATTTTCAATACAAATTGAATATGAAACAATAAGAACAAAAATGATATAACAATGAAAAATAATCATAGGAAAAAATAACTGGTTGATGATGAAGATTGGCCCTACATTAATTTTTCCATATGTCGAATCATCAATGAGATTTTTGAGTAGGTTTACTCTTCAACACTCAATAAGGAAAAGTGTGCCGGTACGCAAATGCAAGAGGAAAAGTGCAACTACTATATAATTGAAAAAATGAATTACAAACGAAAAATACATATTTCCATTCAACATTAACTTATGATGCCCATGAAGGACTCATTGTTCTCGGAATTATTTTATCGAATAATAGAGAAATATAAAGAATAAACAATAATCAATATGTATAGATAATAATTACTGTATTATTAAATGTAGCTGCTGCCTTGCTATAATCGAGTTTAATTCCTATAGAACAATTGTAACTTTCCAACATTGAAATCATGTTTTTACCCAATTAATGTAATTTCTGGGTATGTGTGTTTTAGACAATGCCCCTCTATGCATATTTTTCACTACATCATATGAATATCAAATCGAATATTCCAACCACAGTAAAATTGTAACTTCAATCTATTTTGAGTTTTTTTGAAGTAATTACTTTTTTGGTAGAATCATTTTAGAATGTATTTACAATTGTGGATGAGCCCTTGAGTTCTCAGAGGAATAACTTGGGCATGAATGTTTTACAGAAGTTAATATTTAGCAAGATTAAATGATTAAGAAGATTTGAATTTCAATCTGTTGAATTATTAAGTATTAACTTATTTCGAAGCAAGGTTAATATAAAACGTGAGTTCTGATTCGCTATTTTTATATTCGAATTCTATCAAGGTGATATCAATTCCGGTTTTATCAATATGAGTTTTGCCTCATATTTAAATGAAAAATATAAAGGTTACCCTTAAAAAAATAATTTTAAGCATATTTCCAGAAAATTTCTTATTGAAAAAGCAACAGCATTTCCCGTTCCAGATTTTCTTTTTTCAAGTTGACAAAAAAGAATCAAATTTTGTGAACGACTCCAAAATTCATGAAAATATATTACATTTTGAAATTCTGTGTAAAATTCTAGATATTTTTATTCTCGTGAAATGTACCGTTTTGAAATTAAAAAATGAAATGTAGATCATTACGTGTCGGGAAAGGGTATATGTAATTTATTTTAGAACGACACGTAAAATGATTTACATTGTATTTTTTAATTCGAAATGTTACTAAAGATACTAAATAAAAACATAATTTTCCCACCATCTTTGAACCTCGATATCTACCTAACGTTTGACTTTTGACCCAACATTTATATAATAAACTATGAAAACGGAATCTACAGGATGTTTTTTCAACCTGCAAATTCAATCTGAACATATCATAATTCCCACCCTGTATTTTTGAAAAAGTGTTGGAATTATTAAAAGTAGACAATCATATTGTTCTACACTGAAAATTTCATCAATAGGTATTGATCAAGCCATAAGTTATGAATAAAAGGAAAAACGGTCGAAACGGACAAATCACCCTGTAGACTCTCAATTAAGACCCCCAACCCAACCATAAACTAAACATTGTTTCGAAACTTCCTTGACTAGGTATAGTGTGAACTTCTCCTAAAATCTGATGGTCCCTTTCGGAATCACCCTGTATATAGAGCGTATCAACTGAGCGTTAGGATGGTCAGTAATAAAAGAAAATATCCTTCATGGTTTCCGCGTATTACCGATAGAATTCAGGCACGTAGCGAGGGGGGGGGGGGCTCGGGGGCCCGTGCCCCCCCCGAAATATCAAAAAATGCCTGTATATATCAAAAAATGCCTGTATATTTGACAAAATTTGCAATGTTTACTTATTGTGGGCCCCCCCCGAAATTGTGGGCCCCCCCCGAAAGAAAATCCTGGCTACGTGCCTGATAGAATTAATCAAAAAGTGGAGATCTTTTGAATCTCTTTCGAAACTATCCAATGAAAGACAAAAATTGTAAAACTGGAGACTCACTTTTTCGTGGAAGTTTTGCCTTTCGATGATTTTATTTTTTCGTACAACTGCCTCCACATAAGTTCTTCAGGGGGTAGATCCATTTTATCCGTATCGTATCGGATGTCACAGTGTTCACTTCACCAACAATCAAATCAGAAATGGGCATCCAGACTCCGGAGAGCATCCACGATGCGAGCTATAATCTTCGCCAACAGATAACACTTGCATAGTGCGAATAACGAATAAACCGGCCGGAAGGCTTGAGAGGAAGGTGTAGTTGTAGTTGGGAAAACACCGCTTTCTTGGGATTTACATACTTATATCAGTATCACGCAACGGGGAACCTTTTCGACGTTATTCTATTTATAGGATGGATTGAAAATTGTTAGTCTAGGTCAAGTCAATGCCATCATATTCACACCTCTTTTGGGTTCTCCTCAATCAAAATCTTTCTACGAGTTTTCGAAATAATTCATCTGCTCTCTTCTCAACATATTGTTGTGGTCAGTGGTAGGTATATCTTCTCAAATATGAATTCAATCGACAATCTTCAAGGTCTTTATATTCGGAGAAATAATAAAAAACAATGATTTTCTGTATTGGAGTAGTAGTTTGGATACCAAAGGCTTTGATAGGGTATAAACTGAATTGAGAAATACCTGTTTTTCACGAATTTTCATTTCAACAAAATTTTAAGTCCCCAACCAGGTATATTTTTTATCAGCGGTTACGATGGAGTGATATCAGTGAGGACGTATCAACAATGCTGCGGTTTTTCTTGGAAATATTGAATGACATATATGTACATTTGTCAGAGATAAATACTTTAGGTACTTCCAACTTCAGAAGCAAAAATATTTGGGCTTTTTGATGACGTTACTTATGCAAAAATTGCACTTAGTATCCGTGACCGTACTGTTCCTCCATATGTTTTTTTTAACTGTAAGGTCTATGGTTTTTTGAGATTACCGATAATGAAAGGGGGTGGGAAATCAGAGAGAAGAAACTAGTGAAAGATTTATTCATATACTATTGAAAATATCTATTTTCTCAAGGGCAAAAAGGCAGTAGATAGTACAGAAGTAGCTTTGCCAAATTTATGGTTCATCTACGCTGAAAACACAGAATTTCTTGATATAATATCATGCCATCGAAAAGAGCCAGTGAAAGGTGTGAAATTCTTCAAATTTAAAAACTAGCTGTAATCTCAAGACTTTTACTGAATATGATTTTCAATGTGTGATCAGTCACGATGATCTGTAGATGATAGATTATTCACAAATTACGCATCACCCAGTACATATATGAATTTTCGTGACCCAATGACGTATCTATATTCAAAAAAGAAGATTTTAATTAATGTGAGAAATTTTGGAAAGAAAATTGGAAAATAAAAACCTTCTGAATATCGTTAGTTGTGGAAACATAAAATACATTCTGCAGAAGAGAATCAAATTCGGATCCGATCCGTTTAAAAAAAAACCTATTTTTATCACGAAAAAAAATCAATCAAGTGCATTTTCTTCCGGACATTAAATTTTGGGACAGCCTTGATATATCGAATCCTAACAACACCCATTTTCCATTTCTATCTATCGGTCAAACCTATTTTAAAGTTGATTATAGTCGAAAAAATATGAAATCTCTATCTCCACCACTTCACAAAAAATCTTAATGGAAACAACTCCGTTTTTATGTACTGTACGGGCGTACGGCACAATAGAGAGAAAGCTTCACAACTGGAACTGAAACTTCGACCGAAGCTATTGCTGTACTGCTCCTTGCTGTTCTAGTGCCCTAGTTTCAGCACCATACAGGGGGATTCCGGAAAAAAGGTATATTCGTCATTGGCTGATGGGGATGCAGGGTTAATTTCTACTTTTTGGTTTATATTTTTCCGATATCGAATATCAAATCATGTCTGAACCACCTGACATATTAGGGCCTTATTCAATATTCAAATTTATCCCCTCTAGAAGATGACATACTACATAAAATCTATTTTAACAGGATGAAACCCAAATCAGAATAGTTCTATTTTAGTGTTTTTAGTTCAGCGCATTGATTTTCCACGGGTCTCTAAGATTATTTAAATGATGGCGTTTGATTTTAAGACTCCAAACCGTTTGGACTTTGTGGGAAAAAAGTCCAAATCTTCAACAAAAGCGGCAATATTTAAAAGCTTTCAATAGTAAACTCACCGAATGGAATTGAAGACAAAGTTCGGAGGTGATTCCCCAACAGCTGGAGAACATACACGCAATTATAATCTCACATTCGAAATAATAATGATTCTACCAACTACATATTATATACAGGGTCTTTCACGAGGAACCTCACCCATATTTATACGGGAAACTACTGAACGTATTTTCATGAAATTCAGCACTTATAAGTATTTCACGATGCTGATGAAATCTAAAATATTTTCAAGGTATGTGCACCTCCGGTTTTTCCGGAAATGACGTCAACTTCCTATTCCCTAAAATGGATATTTTCTGAGTTAATATCCACTTTAGGGCAAGGGTGTGATGCATACACTCACATTATTTTTTAACGTAGATTCAATATCTGCCATAAAAAAATGGGGTTCTAATTTGAAAAAATTGATTTTTCACGATTTTGTCATCCCTAACTTTGAAAGCGATTTTTTCACCCCCTGTATCATGAATCGCGATTTCGATTTTTAAAGTGGATACATCAATCTTACATCTTGAAAAATCCCAAAAATGAAAATTTTCCATTCAAAAACCTCGAAGTTATTCTTGTTTCAGCGGAGCTCTATTTTCGATTTTTTTTTCGAATTTTCCCGCTCAGAGAGAATTTTCCAACCAAAACTGAAAAATGTTACATCAAAATAACTTGAAATTTTCTAAGGAATCTATTTCTGCAATAAAAAAATGGTGTTCTAATTTGAAAAACGGAAGTTGACGTCATTTCCGGAAAAACCGGAGGTGCTCATGCCTTGAAAATATTTTAGATTTCATCAGCATCGTGAAATACTTATAAGTGCTGAATTTCATGAAAATACGTTCAGTAGTTTCCCGTATAAATTTGGGTTAGGTTCCTCGTGAAAGACCGTGTAGAGTATAGACTATAGACCGTTCTCAATATAGGCATACCGGAATAAGGTGTCATTGAATAAATTGTAGGTTGGCTGAGTTGTCAACTACAAATATATACAATTTCTCTCATAATTCATTGTGAAGTTTCCTTACTGAGAAGAAATGTTTAATTTTTATAATACCAAATTTGTAAGGGTTTATCAGTTCCCAGTGGCAAATATCATTGCGTTTGACGTTTGAATCGACAAGCGATACCCAAAAGGATTCTATCCTTCTATAGGACATTTTCCTCTTCCGTTCTATCTTTAGACACTCTCTTGCATTGAATTAGTTAATTCTGCTTTCTCGGTATTGAAAGAACCTCAATGAAAATCGCTATCGAATATCGATGAAGATGATCGAGAGTACCTAGTAGGTAAACAAGTTAACATTCTTTGGAATTTTCGTAAAATATTGAATTTACATACGCGACATACTTATTCACAGTTTAATCGCTATGGATTTTCCAACATGTACTCGATTTGTACAGTTTTTAGAATTAATATGGTAATATTTGTCGCTATAAGTGTATGATTGTTGAATCATAATCGAATGCAAATTTGAATAATGGAATGAACTACTCACCTTGATAGAATTTTCATTGCAAATCTGTATGAACTAAAGAAACTGCCAAGTACCTTTTGAATGATTGAGGTTATCAATTATTCGCTCACAGATACCGAATTCTAGCGAAAATATAGCGATTTAACATCACCTGTTTCACATAGTCTAGAACCACAACAAGAGATTAAGTATAAAATTGATTGTTTAACTGGAGATAAATATAACAGAATCCAGAATGCCACCTGATCTTATCTTTCCGAGATTTATTTTACCAAAATTCTTATCGTACTGGCATCAACGCAAAATTATTTGTTGTTACAACACAAAATTTCACAAATAGATATTCCTCTAATCCGTAGCTGGTTAACCATTCAATGGATTAACTTTTATCCCGATTTTTATCTAAAAATATTCATAATATTACTTTCCATTGACGAAACTCTTGAAACATTCAGAGTAAAATGATTCTTGAAAATTGGAAACAAGGTGAATCCAAGGGATGTTTGATGACTTTACAGGTGTAGTGATTGGTTGATAACCTTTCCAAGATCTTGAAAACTTAAAGCATTAAGTATCTCTTTGAAATTGGTCATCTGATGCTCCAGGTAAATTAGGTGGTAATTCTAGCTCCGAAATATTGACCCCATTCCATTCTTACAGCCCATCTTTTGAGAAGTCTAAGCATGATTCTCAAGACAATACCTATTGAAATTTGACTAACATAGCATCTATCAGCACATTTGAAAATACCGCAAGTAGAGCGCTAACAGAAAACCTATTGAATTACCTGATAAACCAGGTTAACATTAAATCCATTGTTAGAAATGGCATCAATCTATCCAGTTGAGTTTTCACTTTATGATAGTTCTATCAAAAAGAAATTATTTTTGGAAATCAACTTATATTATCGTTACACATTTTTCAAATTTCGCATATTTTTTGTTTTGACTAGGACTATGAGGTTCAACGAGTAATATTTTGGAAGATGATCTAATTTGTATTTATTAATTCATTATAGCACGTTTGTATTTATACTTATCTATTTTAATATACTTTATCCTTGAGTGACATAATGGGGGATAGATAAATGATAGCGGTTTTATGTCTATTCTTGTTGAAGTCCTCCGTTTCTTCAGCGGACCACAAAAAAGAGTGGGTATTCCCCGTTCTGTTCAAGGTCTTCTGTCTGCTGCTTAGTGCTTATAAATCCCCGTCTATAAATGGCAAATATGTACGCTTCAATTCCGCAAGAGCAAGACTTCAAGTCTCGACTCAAGATATTAATTGGAATTCTTGGAGCTAATACAAAACTTAAAAAGAAGGGTCAAGTGCATCGTGCATGTAGGATTGGCAATTATGTCTATTTTGTTTTGGGAACAATCCGCAAACGTTTCTTTTTCATGGTACAGGCATGTTTAATTTTTTCAAGTTTTTTCCTCATAGTTTCTGCATTTCACAAGATATTCAACTGAAATTTGGCATCTGCCAAATTTTCACCATTTTTATAGTGAATTTAAATAATTTCAGTGCGTTGTTGAAGCGTGTATCATTTTTATTAATGGCGTAGTTTCTACTTGTCAAATGTCAAAAAATAGCGGGCTATTCAAAATAACACCTCTTATTGGAAAACTCTTTATGAATTGTTGTTTTTCCAATCGTTCCATTCCTAATAAAATGAACTCATGTAAATTTGTGACGAATGTTCATGAACCACTCTTCAAAGAACTTCATGTAAAGTAGTGTTTACCGGGTATCGAGCAATTAGAACGATTTAGGTACGATGTTTGAAGCGACTGTAACAATGGTAACTCTATCAACTGTGCATGGTGCCCTGGGCATTATTTCCGCCCAGCGCCCATTAGCAACCGGGAAAAATCGCTCACACGGAACGTCATAATTTGATGACTCACGCCGGAATTTATTCAGAAAGCAAGTGGAATCTATCAACTTTGTAAGGGACTTTTCACCTGCACGGATAAGGTAGAGTCTATTGAACATCATGTTCTAACATACACTGGGCAGAAAAATTAACGCACATTATGGAAATCTCAAATTTATTCTACAACTGAAGGTGTTCTCAATGATAATTATTTCTATCAGAATTATGCATGCATATATTATCCACTTTCAACGTTTTTCTTCAATACAGATGTTTTCTCCCAGCAGGAATAAAAAAAGATGATATTATCAGATTTTGAATGTATTGGCTCCATTCTAAAATCAGTTGTTCTCGATCAATTCTAGTGATCAATAGTTTTTCTTTCATTTGATTTTCTACACTCGATCGCTATGCAACGCGAAACACGCAATTTGACCCAAGAGGAATGTGCCCAAACGGTAGTTTTGCGAGAAGAAGGGTGGACATACACAAGAATTGCAGAATGGTTTGGAGTTTCCCTTACAAGTGTGTCCAGAATGTTGCAGCGATTCAGGGAGACAGGTGTGAATGTCCGAAGACCAGGACAGGGTAGACCACGGGTAACAACTGCCATTCAAGAACGTTACTTGAGAGTTTCTCCGTTGAGACAAACGGTTTGCAACCGCTCGCCTCCTTCAAAATCAGCTTGAGCAAACTCATGAGGTGCCAATTAGCACTCAGACAATAAGAAATCGCCTCAGAGAATATGATTTAAGGCCTCGTGTCAAGGCAAGAGGCCCAGCAGTAGACGAATCCATAAATGAAGTTTCATAACAAACGGTCCGTCCGATCTCGAGTTATAAATGGTGTAACCAACAACTCTGTTTTATATATATATATATAGATATTTTATAAGAAATTAATAGTTATTCAACCTTCAGAAAAAATGTCTCTATATTTTTCCACGTATGCCTCAGTTGCTTATAAACTTCGTATCTTAATTGATATTTTATTCTTTCTATTGTTCAAATGAGATGTAAGTCTTTAGAACCCCTCGGTACTGTTTCCTGGTTGTGATTAGAATTCTGTATACCAATTTTGGTCTAAATATTTCCAAAGGTTTTATTATGGTAGAAAATATATTCCTTTTTGAATTGGAACACTCGGAATTTTCGAAACAACTCGTTTATGTCATGATGTGCCTTCAATGATAGAGAGTGTACCCTTTTTGAAATACATATTTCTCTATCGACTGTTTCATGTAGGTACTGTTACGAAAATATTTATCCAGCTAGTAAGTACTCATATCCTGATAAGCACATAAAATCACTTACCTTATAGCTGGATGAACTCTCTTATTTTTCCACTTGACCAACCAGGGAAACACTTTCTGCTTATGCGACAAGGAAGCAATGAAAACGTCTCTTATTTTCTTCTTCTTCATTTTCTTGTAATTCTTGTCCCGTCTGTCCTCGCTGTAATAACAATAATCCACGAATTAGGCATACTCTCTAAACCAGTACGGACTTATAATTAATTCTTTCCACATATCTGATTTTCTGGGATGTCTTCCAATTTTTGACACACCTCAACGAATTCGGCCTCAAGATCAGAGGAAGCGATAATTACATTGTTTTTCGAAGATTGTCGAACTGCTTGGCGATGCTTTTGTTCAAACATCTCAATATGTTGCACAGCATATTCAAGTCAGCAAGTTGGTTCGATCGAAAGGGAAAGTTTTTCCCTGTTGTCGGTGAAAAACTGACTCGGTATCGGGGAAAGGATTATCGACTGTAGTTAGGTTAGGGGTTTTGTGTGTATAGTTAGAATGTTTGAATGGATCGAATTCGAATTCCACGAACTTGTGCCGCTGTACTACCTAATGGGCTATTTACAGATATTCATTTATTCTCAATAACGTTTTCCAGGGCCCCCGTAAGGGCTACTGGCGCCTGTGTGCAAAAAAGAATTTTGGCGCCCCTTAAGGCATTTTGGATTATTTTATTTATTAGGTGGGTAGGTTGCTAGGTGCTTGAAATAAATCGAAAAACTGAACTTTAGAAGTCCAGATAGATTTTCTTGAGAAAAATTGAAGTTAATTCGATTCTGTTTCGAGATACTCGCGTAGTAAAAGTGAGTAATTCTCAACTTCAACGCCCTGTATCTCAAAAACTAGTCATAGGATTGAGTTGGCGCCATGGACACTTTTGATCAGTAGGTCGAGTACTACATTAGATATACCAAAAAATTAGAACATTTGACGGAACGCCACTTGCCATAAGAAAAGTGCGGGGTCCTTTACCAATTTACTCAAATTGAATATGCGATAACTCGATTTTTCAAATGGTACACACCCTGTATTTTTCTCTTTCATGAAATTTGTTTTTCAAATGTCTTAAATTTTTTTACAAGGTATGTCCCATACTTGAACCGCTCTTTTTTGGGAAATTTCACATTCTTTAAAAAAAACGATTAATTTGTAAAAAAGGTAGACATTTAAAAAACAAATTTCATGAAAGAGAAAAATACAGGGTATTTAATTTGAGAAAGTTGGTAAATTCATATAAGACACTCCGTATAAAAACAACTTTAGATGTTTACCGAATAATGAATCTGATATTTTCTGCTAACCACTGTAAAAATTTCGTTTATCTAGATTGAACACAGCGGTTGCTATAAGAATTCTGATGAACTCCTTAAAACACTAAAAATAAAGCTCTTGTTGTCCTTGAAAGGATTTTGCCATGAAATACAGGGTGTTCCTTTGAAAAACTAGATATTTTTCCGTAACTTTTTTTTTCACGCACCTTGTATTTTGTTTTGATCTCATTCTACTCATTAATTTATCATCATTTCTATTATGAAGAGAGTGAGCCAAAAATTATTACCTGTTGGTCTTTTTGTCACAGTCCAAAATCCCACACCGTTCGATGCACCTTTCGAAATTTATCCTCGCCACTTTGGCCCTTTTCCTGGAAACTTGAAAAGAAGGACGGGTTTTTCTGCGAAAAGCGTACGACCTCCGAAAATTGAATCCGTCGCAATCATCGGATTCTTGAGTTTGCCGCAAATTTATCCTTTTTATCAAGACACAAACGTCCGGTTGCATGGTGCGGTTTATCAGACTATATTTTCGGCCGAAAATATCTGAGAAAGGGAAACTACGTCGCGAGTTAAATGTCCAGAGGGTCTCAAGAGGTCAAAACCGGCAAAAGTACTGTTTTTCCGTGAATCCTCCAAGTGGGATTTGTTGATATTGTAATTGTACTAGAGGGGGCATTTCCGTTACATGGAAGCATTGTTTCGGTGAAATGAAAAGAAGATATCCGTTTAATTTTATGTAATCTCTCGGGCGTGGAGTTGAACAGGTCTATGGCTGACCAGTTTATCTTATCTAGCAATTACTGACTACAATCGAAGTTGGTTGTATGGAAATAGGCGCTGCTGAAACAGGGCATAAAATAAGAGCTGAACACACAATTTTTATTGAACGTGTTGCTTCTCACTTCGCAACATCTGGACAAGATGAATTCCATCTCCTTTGTCCAAAAAAATTGAGCTGTCGCCTTTAAAAATGTTGTATAGTATAGATAAATTGATTTTAACCATATGGGATCGAACCCTTGAACTTCAATATTGTTCCATATGCCATAGTTAAAAATCTCGTCCTTTATTTAAGACTACCCTTTTTCGACTGATTTATGGTCAGCTATTGAAGAGAGTTTTCAACCCAAGAATTTGGGTCAAGTTTGGGAAATTCATCTGGTTTTTTGAGACAAAACCAGGTCCGGTGAACCTTCATTCAGTTTCTCCGTATAAGCTCATAAAACTGAATAAGTATACTCCATTCGCAATTATAAAATCATAACTCTGGCCTTAGAAATTTGACACATTCCACTCTGTATCGAAGTTATGACGTTTTTCAAAATATTTTTATGTTCCAAGTCAACATTATGTTGCCCTTTCTACATTCTTAGCGTATTTCTCAGAATGTGAATGAATGAATTGGAAAAGATGTGATGGACGAAAATAATTAACGTTTATATGAATTGATAGAAAGGATTCCTTTTCTAGTTATTTGCATGAAAAGTACAAGAGATCACTGTTGAAATATATTATTTTTCGCCATGGAAAAAAATTGCATTGCTTTCACATAATTTTCATATGCATGCTTGTGAAGATTTAATATTTATTATCCTCTTGAACTGAAAGTTCAAGACTTGACGACATTTCATTTATTTGATCTCATGAACAAGGAGTAAAATATTCTGACTGTATGGTAATTTTTTAGTTTAAAAAATATTCATACATTACTACCACAGTAGGTTTGTACAAATTAAATAGAATAGGTCAAACATATGCTTCACATTTATCACCATTCTTCACAATTTTTCCAATTTAAATATTTCATGAAGCGATTTTGCTTCATGATTTAATATTATTATTATAATTTTAATTTGGCTATTGGTGTCCTCACTTCAAATGGGCAAAAACCTCTACAGGCCGGATGTCCCAAGTTCGAGTGTTTCTGGAGACGTTACTGGAGAGCTGGACATATTTGAAATCTGATTGGGATTATGATATTGAGCTAAGAAATTTTTTACAGAACTAAGAAATTTTTGGAGCCTGCGCACTTCCGGTTATATAAGGAGTGAAAAAAAATTTGCTCAAAAAATCTTTTTTTTAATTTTTTCGTTTCTGATATGATTGAGTATTGAATGCTGAGTACAATTCAAATAGTTCTCAAAATATCAAAAATATACGGAAAAAAGTTAAAAAAGTTCTTCCTTTTTCTTTAAATACGTCCACCTTGTAGGTAGATTCCCATTTTTCAATCAATTAAATCTATCTCGTTATGAAGACGGCTGTGGTTCATTGAGTCACTTGACGTTGATAGCAACGGGAAGAAAAAGCATATATTTCTTTAATTATCGATGGGTCCACAAAGTTTGGTTAAGTTTCGGTAGTTCTGTGGATTCGATTAACCTAAAATTTATTAGGCGTTCCAAATCCAAACATTCCAAACCACGTGTTTGTGCTTGAATGAAATTGAAGAGTTCCGTGTTTTTTGATATTATCTGCGTTATAACTATTGGAAATTGAATAAAAATGGTGCGGAAGTTGAAATATCATGAGAAAAAACTTCTCAAGAAAGTGGATTTTATCGACTGGAAAGTAGACAATAATCTACATGAAGTCAAGATTCTCAAAAAGTACCATATCCAGAAAAGAGAAGACTATACAACGTAAGTGGAATTATTGCCAGGCTCTGTGAATCTATGCTCATAACATGTTATAGAATATAGAAATGGTATGTCGAGTATGCCATTGGAAGACCTACTGTTGACAATATTTATTCAATAATATAACCTGCATTTAGCATGTTGATAATTTCTACTAATACTTTTTTTATTTCAAGGTACAACAAAATGGCCAGGAGCATTCGTGATTTGGCAAGGCAGATCAAGGAAGTAGATCCAAAAGATCCATTCCGGACTGAAACAAGTGCCAGGTTGATTGAGAAATTGTGAGTTCTTTATACGATCAATTATCTGTGATCCTAAATGTTAAGAATCTTCTTCCTTCTGGTATTATATCAGTGAATGTGTATTCACACTCAACGCTCATGAAATTACTTCCCTAATTGGAATCGTAGCTAAGAGTAATAAATATTTAAACTTCTTCATTCTCCAATGCCGCAAGTACCTTCTGTTGATCAGTTGATGAATGAATGTGAGTTTCCTCAATTAAATGTGTTTTAGATATGTGATGGGGCTTATTCCAACCAGATGGGATTTGAGTTTGGCAGATAAGGTGACAGCATCTTGTTTCTGTCGTAGAAGGTTACCAGTGGTAATGGTGAGGAGTAAGTTACTCCAATTTGAAGATGTGTTGTGTTCTAACAGTTTTTTTTCAGATAAAATGGCTGAATCGATTAAGGGAGCCATAAAATTGATCGAACAAGGTCATGTAAGAATTGGTCCCGAACTAGTTAAAGATCCTGCTTTACTAGTTACTCGCACTCTAGAAGATTTCATTACTTGGGTTGATGAATCCAAGATCAAAAAACACGTTGAGGAATATAATGGACTGGTAATATTTGAATTTCCTTTGATAAAACTTATTGATAATTTATTATGTTTTGTTTTTCAGAGAGACGATTTTGTTTTCTAAACCATGGGAAGTTCTGCCTTTTCTGAAATGTAAATTGTACATATTTTTATATTTATATATTTATTTTATATTGTTATGATAATAGATGGATCTCCAATAGTTATTTGTTTCCTTTATTATTCCTTAATGAATTGGTATACAAACACATAAATTGCTGCTGAAAGAAAGAATTAATATTTTCATAGATACCATTGAGTTTAAATATATTTAAACTCAATGTAGATACTTAGAAAGGAAAAAAATTATATCCCATTACATATGCATTTTTGTTCCCACAGAAATCTTTGTAATTTTTTGGTATAAAAAGTTTTTATTGTTACAAAATTTATCATTATTATTAAGAATCCTCAATTCAAACTGAAATTGATAAAAATTAAAGAACTTTTAGGACTTGTAATTCCGTAATAAACTATTCAATATTCATATTTGTATCAAATACTCATTCATATTCACAAGGAGCAATGCCAAAATGATTGCATGTCAATAGTTGACACTTCATCTTCCATTTGACATCTTGTGTCCCGTCCCTCCTACTTGCCGAAAAGAGGTTAATTTCTTTTAACATAAAAACTGAAAACAGTTACTTCTGTAATTATTTGTTTTTTGTGATGAATGGAGCCAGTATAAATATCAGAAACAACCATATTTGAATTCTCAGTTTCCAGAAATAACTGAAATTAAGTTTTGTTTGTATGAATTCATATTAATGACAGCTGGTAGAGCGATACTTGACTGAGCAAATGTTGTGTTGACTCTTGATGAAACCTTTTAATTTCGAACTCATCGGTTATAATCTGGGGTTGAATAAATTATGAATTTCAAATGAATGGTAAATCTTCTAGTCTTCATACAAATATGTCTAGAAATAATTTGGATGGTTCACGAAGCTTTTCATCAAACAGCTGCAATAGTACTGCTTCAGAATTCGAAATTGTTGATAAAATTGAAAATGGAATAGAAGAATTATCAGTTTCCAAAAGCTCGAAAACTTCGCTGTCTGCTAGCAAAACTTTGAAAGCCAAAAGGATTAGATTTTATCACAATGGAAACAAATTTTTTCCGGGAGTTGTAGTTCCGGTTAATAGTGATCGTTATAGATCCTTTGATAGTTTGACTACTGAATTGACTAATTTACTCACTAAAAATGTCACATTACCAAGTGGAGTGAGGCATGTTTACTCTATGGATGGTAAAAAGGTGAGGTCCAATACCATAGTTCGAAGAAAAGATTAGAGGTAGTTTGGTTTCAATTATTTCTTATATGTTCATTCAAGATAACCACTATTGATGAATTGGAAGATGGAAAGGAGTATATATGTGCCGGCAAAGGAGAAGCTTTTAAAAAGGCTGAATACTCTAAAACCGATACATTACGTTCTAATAAGAGGAAATCTAGTAAACAACCAAGTAATACCTCCTTACCTAAAGTAGTTGCCCCAAATTGTATTCGTCCTAGAATTGTTACCCTCATTAGAAATGGCATCAAACCTAGGAAGGTGAGTAATTTTGGAAAAGACTTCTAAAATAATCGCAATAACTGTACTTTAGTATACAGCGGCATTTGGATATTGTCCTCTCCTTTTATCATTCAGCTAAACTATGGCAATATTCTTTGTTTAAGACATACTGAAGCCATTGGGGATTAGCTATCACCATAATTATAGATATGGTGGGATTGCTCTGTCTTCAACCCTGATTTATTCATACTCTTTTTGAAATACATTGTAGAAGTTCAATTATTATATAACATTTTGAATAATGTCTCTGTTGGGTTTTTTGTTGGTTGTTTGGTGTTTTCATCATATTAATATAAATACTGAAAGTGTTGCGTAGGATATTTTATTCAACTTTTTTTTTCCTTCCAATTGTTCAAGAATCGGCTAGTCCTGGGAAACGGTAAAGTTCCTGAATTGGAAATAATCGGTCTGGAGTCATTGACTTTTGGAATTTTATTTAAAAAATGTATTTCAGAAACTACATATTCATTTTAATCTGTTACTCCACTTCAGCATATATCACAATGGTATGGTCCTCAATTCAGGAACATATTTATTTCAGATTCTACGTTTATTATTGAACAAACGTAATTCATCAAGTATGGATCAAGTACTTGGAGCACTAACAGAAGTTGCTAACTTGGACTCAGGGGCAGTCAGAAAAGTATTTACGCTAGCAGGACAGTCAGTTCTGGATCTATCTCAATTTTTCGCAGAAGAAGATGTGTTTTTTGTTTGTGGAAATGAACGATGCACCCAGGAACATTTCGAACTTGATTTTGAAGAGAGTAAAGCTATACAGCAGTACAAAAAAACACCTGGTCTCAAGAATGGGTATTATATTCATCTTCATGTCCGAATAGCATTCATTTCATTAATTGATTTATTATATTATTTCTACATGATATTTCATTATTGGAGCTCTGTCAGGAATTTATCAATTTGTTCATTTTAGGAATGGACCCAAACCAAAAATGCCCAGAAAATCATTGAACCGTACATATGTCTCTGAGGAAAGTATTTTAGAAAAATTGAATGAGAATATAAATTCTTGCCTTCCTTCACAATTGAAGAAGAAATATACTGTTGGAAAATCTATTGGGGATGGTAAATTTTTGAATAAATTTGTATTCCTTCTTTTGATTCATTTTGTATAGGTAATTTTGCTGTGGTACGACTATGTAAGGACAATAGCGACAATAAGGAATATGCTTTGAAAATTATAGATAAATCTAAATGTAAAGGAAAGGTAAGTACATTGTGCAGAGCTTTGATATCTAAATAAAATGTTCAGTGTTAATATTTCATTGTTTTCATTCTGTTTTCAGGAGGATATGATTGAAAACGAAGTCAAAATTCTAAGAAAAATAAGTCATCCCAATATAATGTCATTGATAAGTGATACTGATACTAAAAATTTGTTGTTCTTAGTTTGTGAATATGTGCAAGGTAGGTTATTGATTATATTGCTTCAAATATATTTTTAAAACGGATATTCATTTACAGGAGGAGATCTATTTGATGCAATTGCTCTAGTGCAGAAATTTTCAGAGGAGCAAGCTGCCTTATTGATCAACCATTTAGTTTTGGCTTTATCCTACTTGCATAATTTGAATATTGTCCATAGGGATGTTAAACCAGAAAATTTATTGGTAAGTTACACCCTGTAGACCTGGCGAAAATTTTTAGGTTTCAAATGGTTGAAATTATGATTTGATAATAAATTCTGCAGGCAGTGGTATCTGAATTTTTTTATAGGTTGAATTTGAAGACAACAGAATCAGAACATTAAAACTGGCTGATTTTGGCTTAGCTTGTGAAGTGACCAAACCTCTTTATACAGTTTGTGGAACACCAACCTATGTAGCGCCCGAAATATTAGCTGAATCCGGTTATGGACTGAAGGTAGGAACTGATTTATTCAATTTAAACATTGAGTTTAAATATATATATAAATATATTTAAACTCAATGATTTAAATGAATTCTCTGATTCTCGAGTTCGGTGTTTATTTGACTTTAAATCATTTTTAACACTCAAATTATTTGATTGGCCTTTCCACAGATTGATGTTTGGGCTGCAGGCGTTATTTTGTACATTTTGCTGTGTGGCTATCCACCTTTCGTAAGCCAAGACAACGACCAAGAAAAACTATTTGACTGCATACTCTCAGGACAGTATGATTTTCCTGATGAATACTGGGGTGATGTGTCGGGATTAGCCAAGGAACTCATTCAGAATATGCTTCAGCTAACTCCGGAAATAAGATTTTCAGCAGAAGACGTGCTTGATCATCCATGGCTTCAACTTTCACAGGTATCATCCTAACATTCATCTGTCAAAATGTACATACATAAGAGGAGAGCTATAAGTACGAAAGTATTATTACGTTCAGTTTTTAAACTGACATTGTCACCTTCACTGATGATTCCAGTTCGTCTTTCTTATATTACTCGAGCGGATGTATGTACGAAAAGGAAAATCGAAAGGTTCGCAATGTGCAAAATTGTTTCAAAATCTAAATGGTATTTTCTTCGCTGCTTGTTTAATTTCACTGTGTAAATTGCCACAAAAAATCGCTCATGCATTATGTTTCGCTTTATTTGTAGGGTTACGGAGATAATCGAAATAAAATTATTTCTTTTGGCTTGAAACACTAATAGTCTCTAAGAGTGTTCAACCAATCATTTTCAGAGAATATAATACATATAACCAACATTTTTTAGACGCTTACACCAAATTTAAGTGACTTCCTCTATTTTTTTTTGTATTTGAAAATAATGATTAATCAAGAGCAAAAGAACAATTTTTAAGATGAAAGATAAATCGAATTTGATTTAGATTTATTACTAAGTGACTATTCAAGAATTATTGAAGATTTGTCCCATGAAAATTTAATATTTGAAATCATCCATAATTTGGGGAGCTTTATGGATTTGTTTGAAAAATATGTGAAATATGCACTGAATTTTAAAAATTTTCCCTGTTAGAGTCCAAGAGCTAAAAGTCGGTTTCTAGTTTGGGTGTGTTAGAATTATTATGAAATATTGTATTCAATATGCCACAACATACATTATACAATTTGCATTTAGTATATCATCCAAGATCAGCTCCAATGAATAGTGAGTCACGGTTTCCTTCACATCTGTGCTAGCACTATTCTCACATACTTGTTCGTGTTTTATACACTTAAATTTGAACTGATGACTCTCCGACTGATGGGAATTGATCTCAAAAAAAATACATGACTTCTACAGGAGTCATGAAGCAATATCCTAGTTGCTCAGAATGAAGGCTCTTCTTAATTATTTTTCATTTTAATCCCATGCAGTCAAATTTGCAGCATCGATTTTTTTCTCCAAAATACATATACTGAATTATCAGTAATTATACTTTATCATAAATTACACAAGCCTATCACTGTGACCACTGTGATAACTCATTCCTTCTAAAGACCCTATCACTGCATGCGAGTGCTTCTTCAGACGACGCAAAAGTATTGAGAGCCTCATCTTTTTGCAACATGCTCTCGACGGTAGTGTTCACACTCAAATGTGGAGGGATATGAATGATCACCGAGTCCGTTTTTTTTAATTTTTCAAAATACTTTTTTCCTTGACATTTTCTCCAAGCATTTTCTGAAACCAGCATGTATCGGAGTAATTTGGGATCTATTTCAATGTTTATATGTATTATTGATAAGAAAATTTTTTTGTAGGGTTCTTATATGCCACCGAATAATTTATTTGAATCTATTTTATTACAATTTAATGATATACGATGTCGATGAAGTGGAAAAAATGGTTTCTGACATGGAATAGTTGATGTAAACGAAGCAATATTTTTTATTTTTTATATCCGATGCGAAATATATACAACCCTTTATATTCTTTGATATGCTCAAATCTGAATAAACCATATTTTAGTTGAGAGAAAATTCCTTTCATAAGTATTATTATGAATGTGTGTGGGCACTTGATGAGTATTTGACTGCTTTTGTTCATTTTAACGGAAGAATTCGTTCCTGATCATGAATATATAAACTATTTAGTTTATAGAGAATATTTGCATATTAACTCATTACAAATATTGATTTTATTGAAGAATTATGAAATATATGAATTTGGAAAAAATTTAAAATGATGAAGTGCCTAGATACTAATTATTACATCAGTATAGCATCACTTTAGCTTTTAATTAGTATGATGTTGAACGAAAAATCTGCGGTATATATGTTTCATAAGTACTGCAGGCATTCAGTTTACCCTCAGGAAATGCTTTTTGTCAGATTATAGGAATCTCTTCTCGAAAGAAGACTGATAATATATTCAATGTTCACATCTTACATTAAGTCACAAATATACTGGAATTGTAAAATAAGTTGTATTATTATACATTATCGTTTAATTTTCATGAAACAAATATAAAAATTGAAAATATACATTGCATATCATGTAAAGAACCAAAGTTTGTTTAAGGATTATTCCAAACATTTATACAATTATTGCAACCAAAGTCACTGAAAATCATTTAAAAATATTTCTTAATATGAAAGCGTGATGAAATATAATAATAATTTTAAATTGCCACATTTGGCAAATTATTGCAATGTTGAATAAAATGAACTTTTGTGATGAATTTTTATCGAATATTGAGAATTTCGTATTGTATTTATTTTGTAATGATACTAGTTTAATTATTATTTATTTATGCTTAAGAACATCACTGTTCATTTTTTGTGTTTTATTTTTTATATTTTATATGTACTATATTGAATTTTCAATATTAAAATTGTAAATAAATGCTTTTAGTTTCGCAAGATGGTTTATCTATCCTATCTATCCCTTCTCACATGTAGGAAGCAATCAAAGAGACTCTTCTCAAAACAAATTCCAGAATAAACAGTGGAAAGTATTTTTCTTAACTTCCAAATTCTGCTACAGCGGGTTGTGAATGTATCTACATGGCAGGATTCAATTTTCATATTTATTTCTAATGAAGACCTAAATGTGGGGGTGAATATAACCCTTTCAATTTTTCTTCATATGCCAATACTCTGAAAAAGCTATTCACTGAATATTTTTTCGAATGATCATGAATAAAATTCGTTCAAATTCTAGTTGAGGTTCGTTAAATGAGCACGCTTTAAACATATCGAACCCAAATTGAGTTTGATTACTATAATAAGGTACTCAAGATCAAATATGCGGGTGTTTGAAAATCAGGCTCAGCTTGTACCAGTTCAGACCAGCATAACTCAAATATACTTAAATTCAATGTCAAGATTATAACTTTTCATATTTTTTCTGAACGATAAATTTAATAATAATAGGTGTTATTTTGACATTCAGAGAAAAATGCCATTTTTTAGATAAATGATCGGATATTTATCTATACTAATATTATAAAAAGGAAAGATTTGTATTTTTGTTTGTTTGATACGAATAGGCTCAAAAACTACTGGACCGATTTCAGAAATTCTATCACCCTTAGAAAGCTACATTATCCCTGAGTGCCATAGGCTATACTTTTCACCCGAAAAAATTAAGGATACCTACTATAACTTCAATAATTACAAAAAATCAGCCATAATCAGCTATTTTCACGTGCACTGCAAAAACCGTAAGCATTACGTGGATACAATGTATGACGGAAATGTACCTCTTAAATACACTGCGCAAAAAAATTAACGCACATTCTGAAAATCTCAATTTTAATGAAAGTTAACTCTACATTGACTTTTTAACTTATTTTTTATGTTCTCTCGGGAAGGTTTTGAACGAAACAAGACACATTAAATGGAAGAAAAATTCAGGAATTCACCGAATCTTATGTGAAAGAAGAGAAATGAACAATTTTCAAAATACTGAAATGCTGATAAGTGATTTAATACTTGGTATTTCCACCCCTTGCGTTAATTGCAGCTCGGCAACGACGGTTCATACTCAAAATGAGTGATCTTAAAATGTTCTGATCTAATCCTTCCCAGATTTCTCCGAGTTGGATTCCTAAGTCATTAAGAGTAGCTCGATGATTTTCTGAACTTCTTAGCCTTCTATTGAGGTTGTCCCAAACCTGCTCAATCGGATTGAGATATGGACTTCTTGCTGGCCATTCCATTCGAGAGACTTCAACCTCTTCAAGGTAGGTACTCCTGAACGATGCGCGCACGATGGGGCCTGGCATTATCGTCCATAAAAATGAAATTTTCACCAATGTATATGGGGCAAATGGCACTACGTGCTCTTCAAGAATGTTCCGTATATACTTATCAGCATTCATAGCTCCATTATCAACGACCACTAGGTCTGTGCGAGCAGTCAAAGATATTCCACCCCATACCATAATCGATCCTCCCCCGAAACCAGTAGTATTCAGGAAATTGCACTGAGCATATCTTTCATGGAACGTCGATCACAATGGTGGAGGCAGAATCTAGACTCATCTCTGAAGAGAACTCTTTCCCAATCGGCCTCTTCCCAATGGATATGCTCTCTCGCAAAATCCAAACGCGCCCTTCGATGGGCTGGGGTAAGAGCTGGGCCTCTTGCCGCGACACGAGGCCTTGAATCATATTCTCTGAGGCGATTTCTTATTGTCTGAGTGCTAATTTGCACCTCATGAGTTTGCTCAAGCTGATTTTGAAGGAGGCGAGCGGTTGCAAACCGTTGTCTCAACGAAGAAACTCTCAAGTAACGTTCTTGAATGGCAGTTGTTACCCGTGGTTTACCCTGTCCTGGTCTTCGGACATTCATACCTGTCTCCCTGAATCGCTGCAACATTCTGGACACACTTGTATGGGAAACTCCAAAGCTTTCTGCATTTCTTGTGTATGTCCACCCTTCTTCTCGCAAAACTAACGCTTGGGCACATTCCTCTTGGGTCAAATTGCGTGTTTCGCGTTGCATAGCGATCGAGTGTAGAAAATCAAACGAAAGAAAAACTATTGATCACTAGAATTGATCGAGAACAACTGATTTTAGAATGGAGCCAATACAATTTATATTTGTGTTGATTTGAGAATAAATAAATAATTCTGATAAAAATAATTATCATTGAGAACACCTTCAGTTGTAGAATAAATTTGAGCGTTGCATTGTGCACGAGTAGGTACATTATGTATTGTATTCGTGTATGTAGACAAAAGATGTACATCTGATGAATTGGCGGTGAACTCACTACTCCTGTCATGAAATGCATCACAATGACTTATTCATTCAACAGATATGTTTCCTCTTTCCCGGAAACTCCTGTATTACCTCTAAAACCACTCCAGCTCCTCAATTACCCACTCTATTCAAATGCAAAAGTGAGAGTGGTTACTCACTGAAGCAGATGCCGAAAACGATAGCAGGATTCCGCGAATTTAAAAGAATCCTCCTAGGACTCCTCAGTATGGATTTGCCATTAGATTTAACGTGGCGGATGCGCGTGCGTCAATCGCACGTGTTCCGGGTTTCAGATGTTTGTAGCCGCCGCCTGCTACGTTATTGCAGACTGCGTGCCGCGGTGGCTTCTTTTCTTTCATTCCCTTCTGTTTTCACTTTTCAGACATGAATCGCGAAACTTGGATTATAGTTTCGTATTCTGGATGCAAGATGCAAGAGATCGACAGGCCCCTCTGCCCTGGTGGAATTCTTGCTTCCGCGAACGAATGAAACCACATTTCAATATCTAATTTTTATTGTAAAAAAGAATATAACAGCAAAAAACAAAAGTTAATTCATTCCTGCATCTTTTTTTTTGGAAAACCAACTTGCATAACCTGAATCAACGAATAAGCAGGGTGTTCCTAAATAGACCTAAATGAGAAGTAGGAGGTAGAGGAAGTACGTACAAAATAACATATGGTTTTATTTCAGAGGCATAACTTTTTATTAGTGAATCTCACCATGTATTTAATGTCATATTCTACACCTATGATCTCTCATCAACATTTATGAAATGAATGTACCAAAAAATAAAATATTCTTAGATAAATTGGGATGAACGAAAATTCATTTTGTCCTTATACTACGGAAAAAATGTCATACATGCAACAGGCAACTGTAGTTGGAAAGTTGCCTATAGTCTTAGATCGGGAAAAAAAGGTCATAATAGATATATTTTGAGAGTCGTCTTCATCGTCTCGAAAGTAGCTAAGAAAGTTTTATTCTTCATTGTCTCTTCTTTAAATAATGCTGTAGGGACTCTAAGGTACGGACCCATTTATGATTTGATTGCAATCATACTCGCAATCATTATCATATTAGGTGTAGAAGTTGAAACTAAGTACGTTTGTCGTGTCATCTTGCGCAAGTCGGGAACGACACCATGGCGTTTGATATAAAATTTCCTTTGCATGAAGTGAGTCACAGTAAAGAGAACCAAGAAAATGCAATATAAACAGGGGAATACAGAAATCCAATTATAGAAATATCGGTCGTAGAAATTCACTCAGCATTTAGCAGAGCAATTTTCTCTCTTTGTACAAATACTGGCCTAGAGGCAGATCGGTGCATGTAATTAAATGAAATTCACCTGGAGGAAAGTTAAGAGCCGAGAAGCTCAGAAAGTGAGCCAAGCCAACCTTTGGGGTTTATCTCCCGATTCATGAGCACGCCTC
The DNA here is from genome assembly GCA_910592335.1 of Adalia bipunctata. Taxonomy (NCBI): domain Eukaryota; kingdom Metazoa; phylum Arthropoda; class Insecta; order Coleoptera; family Coccinellidae; genus Adalia; species Adalia bipunctata. The sequence goes on along the minus strand of OU342955.1, from coordinate 5,059,655 downwards.
CCCTACATCCTACCTACGATCACAGCGAAAGGCGAAAGTATGCTTATGCTTGTGCGGAAGTGGTTCACCATAAAGATATGCTATAGTATTTTTTTACCACCGCCTGAGTTATTGAGCCTATACATACAGATGAACGGAAAACCAAACAAAATAGACCAAGACCATAAGTTCATATAACTCCTCACTAATCTTTTTTGGCTTCTCATTCTGAATTATACAGGGTGGCCCACCCCAGACGCGGTTCTCATTTTGAGGCAGTAAATGAAGACATTTTGAAATTTTTTTTTCGTGAAATGTAAAGGACAATAAGATGCACAATTTAAAATTGTTTTCACATATACAGGGTGTTCGATAACAAAGATATAGACCAAAGTTACACTTTTTTAAATGGAATACCCTATATATGAATTCAAAAATTGAATGGCAAGCTCAAATAATGATGAGTTTATACAGACCATTTTTCATTCATCAATTGCAAATTAAAAATACTCCTTTTTTTCGATTTTTCGCCATTTTCTCTACAATGATTCTTCTAAGGCATAAAATGGTCTGTATGTTTAGGTTCAGTTTGAACTCCTGTGTTGAACTATGGTTTACTGAGTAAAATCATTGAATGAATCAAAGTTTAAGTCGGCCTAAGAATACAAATACTTATGTATATGTGAATATCCAATATTCCCTGAATATGAAAATGGTTTAAGTTTAAGATATCCATAGAATATCTCTATAATATTCCGAATATTCTAGGTATATTCTATGAGTATCCTTATGTGATATTATAGGAATATTCAGTATGAAATATGCCTTGAATATTCCAGGAATATTGAGAATATGCCTAGAATATAAGTTTCCGAATATTCCAGTAATATTCCATAAATAATATTCTTGGAACATTCTATGAATATTCGGAATATTCCTGGAATATTCTTTTCAGAATATTCTACGAATATCTGTTGAATTCCCATACGCATATTCATGGAATATTCCAATATGCCAAAATGAATATTCTGTCTGGGAAAAAAAACACCTATCTTTATTTGGAAGGGAGAAGAGCACAGTAGGTACTCTTCTCCAGGTGTGTAGAGTCTTTCTGAAACGAGAGCTCAGAAGCTCCTGACTTCATGACAGTGTTTCAAGTTTTTTTTCTCCATAAATTTAACCGAACATGGTTCATACCTATTGAGCAGTTGTAATAAATCGAAATATTGCGGTTAATCAATACATTTACATATAGACTTATAAATTTATATTCATGGCTTCGAATATTACTTTGTTGCAGACGGGTTTCAGTTCATGAGAAAGATGAGCAATAGATGTGTTGATTTCTGATCAAATTTCCTCATAAAACGCATTGAATAAACCGAGAATAAATTGAGAAATTTTGAAATAAAATCAAGACGGTGTCAGGGGACTTTTGTAGACTTGGGTAGCGTGGTGCTTAGGCAGCGTAAAATTCAAGGCTAGATCGCGGGTACATCCTTCTCGGAATCCGCCCACGGGAAGTGGGAAAGGAAAATCTTCAATGGCTTTTGAAAGTAGGAGTAGCTGGAGCTTAAACGGAAAGGTTCTCAGTTTACTCGGTTTCAGTTGTAGGCAGATTTGGGAAGTATTTCAGAGTTAGGAAGTTAGGTCTGAAAGCGGAGACGGAAAAAGTGCTATTCGGGGAATAGCGGTGTAAAGTGGAATCGGTAGTTAAAGGTTAAGAATTGATTAAAATATTTCGGACTACGTCTCGTCGATAAACTCGCGATATTTGAGTTTTGTTAGAAGGCTGCATGACACGCCATCATCTTGAGTCCAGAGTTCTGAAATCCGAAGTTCATAATAATACAAAAACTGGATAAATCACCTAACACCGAGTCTCTTGACCACAAAAGGGTTCCAAGTAGTCTGGAAAATAAAAAAATAATAACATCAGCCACCCTCTTCCATAACCGAATTGCACCATATGCATTCTTATGAATCAGCGATCCAGAAGCAATAAACCGATGACTACCCACAATCCTGGAGTGCACCCTGGATGCAACAGAGGAGCACGTGACACGCGCGGTGATACGCCCGAAGAATAAATACAACTTGTCCTTGCCAGGGGTATTCCAATTGGATTCCCATACTGGGCCGATGAGTCATCCGCCAAATAGCAAAGGGAATTACGGGGGATTCTCCGAACGGAACAGCTCGCTTGATTCTGCGATGTGATGAATAGGGAAGTGGCAGGACCGTAGTAGCGCCTGAGGGGATTTGCCTGGAGCTACTTTTATAGCACGGCCCCTTTTCCTTCAGGAATCGATCTTGTGGGACTCTCTTTCTCTTGTCGACAACGACATTGTCGATTTGCTCATGATTGAAGTTTTTAAGGGGACCTGGTACCCGTCTGAGCTCGCGAGAATAATATTATTTTCTTGAAAAATATGCGCATTTAAAATTACAAATCGACGTGTCCGAGCGTTTTTCCCAACACGCCCTCATTTATTCGTTATCGAATTTATTCCATTTGGCTTGTACACTCTGTATAAAACTAGTCTGGTGTCCATGAAAATCTAGATTCTGATAAGTTCAGATATAAAAACATCATATCTGCTTGCTACTCGGTAGTAAATTAAGGGGACTGGTACACGTCCGAGCTCGCGAGCTCCCTTCAAAAATTGGGCTTTTTATTTCCATGATATCTCAGTTCGTATACGGCGTAGACCAACAATTTTTTTTTTAAATTGAAGCTTAATCTTTTCTCTAGGATGTGTTTTACTCGCTTTTCTGTTTTTCTTCGTATATTAGGAAAAAAACCTGGTGAGCTGTAATTTCATGAAAATCTGGACGAAAAAAAAATTTTGTCTACACCGCATACCAAGAGCGGATATAGCTCTTTTTCATGGGGGGGGGGGGTAATTCCTATTGAAAATCATTGAATCAGGTACACAATGTATGAAATAATGTAACTTCATCTTAGGTCTTCGATACTCATATCTAAAATCTAAAAAGGACAGCTTCAAAAGTATTATCTGCCGAAATAGCGGGTTTTTCAAAATATCACCTCTTATTGGAAAGCCCTTTAGTAGTCCTTATGTAAACTTTCCCGCAGTCTCAAGGTGTGAACCAGTTTGGTCTTTGGCACTCCTAATGGTATCCACTCACGAGGAGACCGAAACGGGACACCAGCGGCAAAGATAATGAAGGGCCATAAAATTTCGTAGAAGTGACTGACATAACTGCAAAAATTCCGCTGTTCTTCAAGGGAACTCATAGCATCTTCAATGACACGCGCCGGATTTTATGACCCGTTTCGGTGTCCTCGTGAGTGGATACCAAAAGGACCTGCCCTAGTTTTTGTGTTGGTGTGTCGACTATTTTGCTCTAATGCTCTACTACTATGCTCTAATTCTCAAATATTTCGAATATTGTTCTAGTCTAGTCTAGTTCGGCCCTGAGTCCATCCACCCTGTCGCTGTTTGATTAAGGTAATAACTTGAAGCGTGAGATTGGTTACAATTGGGCGACAGTGCAAAGCAATGCAGCCCTCCCATCTCTATGCCACCCCCTCAGTTGTCCGTGAATTGTTGTAGACTGTAAGTGCAACCCGATATTGCATGCGGGCTGTCCATTGTCGGCGTTTTTTTGTTGGCTGATCCGATTTTCCGGCTTTTTGGTGATTATAGATAGTGTTAACAATCTAATAAGCAGTGTTGAGGGATGTGAAATCAGTGAGAGTGGAATTGGATTACGACCTAAGGATCTCTAGTTTAGTTGATTGACGCGAAAGTGACAGGTTCAAAATTGGATGGGAGGTTTTGGGTTTTTTGAAGATATGAGGTTCGAGTATTTCGTCAAACGGTTCTTTTCTATTCTTAACAAGGTTTTTGCGTCCTTCTATAAAATTGTTTTGATCAATTATGACTTGAGAATGATTCGCTGAAGGCTGTGTTAGATAAAAATTTGGTGAATTCATGATTATTGGAATTTATAGGTTCAAAATAAATTCTTCGGTTCAAAGATTTCTTTCTTCGAATTCTCTGCATGTCACTCGAATAAAACGAAATAATCTTATATAGACCTGACCCTTTTAAACTCCAAGATTCAACGGAATCATAAATGCAGTCCGTTACTTTGTGATAGTTCATTCGAAAAAACAATAAAAGAACTCGAATAACCCGACAGAAAAACGAACAGAACAGACGCACCTATGGAATTCCCCACTCTTCAAAATTATCCAGAAATAAGCCTACAGAAGACATTTGAATACCTTTTTGCACAACTTGAAATACTCCAGTATGAAAATGTAGTAGTAATACGAAACTTGTGTCACAGTTAAACCTTAAAAGATCTTACTCCATTTACAAAGTTAAAAAAGAGTGAATAAAAATTGCCATTGGCAACATCTCACAGAATTATTCGACTTTCACGAGTGCCAACCTGCGTCAGTAAAAGAACTTGATAAACCTAAATCATGGCCAACCGGGATACTTAATAAAAGAGAGTGGAATGTATAGTTTGATATTCTTGAAAAAATATTTTGCTGGGGTGTAAAATATTTGGGGAAAAATGGCCTCATTGATACCTACTGTAAACAAATACCTTCTTTCACATTTCGAAGTCACAGTCACTTTTCAAAAATGCACAATTACAAAAAGCACCATCTAATAGACTAATACTAAAACGATGATACACAGACATAAGGTTTTGTTTATCTAGTTTATAAGTAGGATTTTACATTCAATTTCGTCCAATTTAGCTCATTCTGTACCCCTGGTTGAAAATTTTTATATCCCCCCTGAAAAATTCCTGAAATTCGCTAGTGCCACGATAATGGGGGTGAAACTTCATTTATTTATCTCGAGAGTTCATATCAATCTTTAACTGGTGAATAATCCACACAGATGAAGACGGATCTTTGATATTTTCAATTTCCAAAATGGAGCAATGATCACGATTGTTTTCACATTCGAGATGAAGTTTTGCTCAATTTGTCCCTTCTGTACATTCTAACATTATAAGAAAAATATGATCGGAAATGAACGATGCCGCATTTGAACCGTCAGTCGTCGAATGAAGAGGAAAAGTCTTTGGACTGGGATTCCCCTTCCACTCTAACCGGAACCGTGAAAAGGAGGCCAATTTCCGGAGATAGTCTTTTGGAGGCGAATGACACCTTAGATAAATATCCCTCGAAAGCCGAGAAGGAGATTTATTATACGTCAGCCAGGATGGGAGAGGAGAGAGGAAAATTCAAAAGTGAGTAATGAGCGTTTAATTGATTCAGTTAATCATGCTACATAATTGAATTGCCCTTGATAATCAGCCGAATAATTTGTTTCGCCCATTTTATGAATGTTCCACACGAAACCTCGAAAAATCCTTGGACAGGACATTCCGTATTCTGATCCTGACTGGATCTGAAATAATTCAATATGTAATGGTGCCCGGCAAGCTAGCATAAATCATAAATTTCAAGATTGATCTGGATGCTTCCCTGGATTTTAAATATCACCGAATCGTAGAAAAATTATTAACTCTCTGATCGCACTACGAGTTAGCAATATTGTCAGAATGTTTATCAACTTTGTCGAGACTGAAATCTCTATGATGGAAAAACGTTTGATGTAGAGATATGTGCTAATCAATCCCACAAATGTGGGAGATAAAATTGAATTCTGTGGAGCATGAAATTGTACATTTTATACGCACAGTTTCTATTAAAAATTTATTGTTACCGGTCTATCCGGAAAATAAGCTCAATGAAATACAAAATTCAAATAAATGAATGATGAATGTCGATATAAACCACGTATTAAATTGAAAATAATGAAAAATGAATTGATACTTAGCTCTAAATAATCTGTACCGATGTTTCTATTTGAACAATATCCTCAGTGACAATTTGCTGCCAACCATCAACTTCTGCACAAAAAAATATCCCAATTTATACACGTAAATTTTATAAACTCGTCAATACACGGTTAATATTTCATTAATTTACCTAATCATCACGAGATCGAAGAAAAACACCTGTAATCATGAAGTTCCGCTTTCATAACATAGCCCTAGAAAATATTTCCTCCATATTTGTTTACAGTTGTTAGCGCTTCAAACAGTAGCTTTAATAACCGATATCCGCTGCCGTTTGTCGCTATGGATATGCGGCATAGAGAAGAGCCGATTTGAGATATTAGGAAATGGTAGAATTCATAGATATTTATACCATGTTTTCCAAAAAATCAACAAGTTGGCAACAGGCTCTTAATAGCTCTGTTAAATATTTATAGAAGATTGTTGTTTTGAATGTAAAATAGGTTGATATAGCTTGATTAATCACAAATTGAATGAAAACCTTTCTTTACAAGATAATTTTGGGATATCGAGGAAATATGGACAAGTTTCTAGTGTTCATAAACTTATCTTCAGGAAATTCGAAGAAGGAACTCCTTTTGATGGGAGAAATATGGCTTTTCAATTGCTGAAATAATCGGACAAAACTAAGTGTTTCTGTTAGGAAATATCGTGTTTGTAACATTTTTATTCCAATTAGGTTAGTAATTGACTAATCCCTGAATGTCCCTAAATGTATATCTGTATAAACTTATTTTCAATCGAGAAATATAAACCTTGCATTTATTCCCGAGAATGGTAACAGTCACGTATTTGACCCATTTTTTTTCCGAATGGCTATATTTTTATAAAAGAGCCGAATTCGGAAAAATTAAAAAAAAGACGAGTCAAAGACTCACCCTTTATATTTCGGGTATCCATACGTGTATAAATACATTAAAATCTATAAGTTCTGCTCTTATTGTTTCTAGTTCCAAAAATTTTCAAAAATAGTACCTATTACGTATCCAAAATTTTCATTTATTAGTTTGACCTAAATACACATGTCATCAATGCCTAAAAGATCCAAAAATCACAAAAGGGGAAAAGTGTTTCACTTCATGGTAGAAGAAATAGGGAGATGAATCTCCCCTTGATATTTAATAGCGCGTTAAATGGGTATCTGCACCTAATTTGAGAAGGAGAATGATAACGGAAACATAATTCCACTTCCACCAGGAGCTTCTTTTGGCTGTTCCCGATTAATTATGTAGGAACTTCTACTTCCAATTAACGGCATCCATTTCAACACTTGAAAGCCTTTAATTGGGCGATAAAGAACATTTTTATTTCGGATGTAGAAAATGGGGATGAAACGAGAGATAAAGAATGCATTCGCAAATTTCTTCATTGCAATCAATTTCTGTTCACCTGAAATCAATGTTCAGAGAAGCGAAATTTAAGGCTCAGGTCATTTTGATGATTGGAAGAACTTTTCAATATTTTAATATACAGGGTGTGGCGTAATGAATGTTTTATATGGCACCTGTAGAGGACTTCGTGACGGTTCAGAAAATTATGTTTTATGTTTTGTAAAAGTCTATCAGTCTTCGAGATATTTGACCTTTTCGAAAATTTGTCGTTTCAACATAGAGATCGTAGTAATTACGTATTCATCAAAATGTTTATTTACTTCGGGAAAATAATGAATTTGAGGAAGTATGTGAATTCAATAATTCCAAAGACCTGGCGAATGTTGAAGAAACTTTTTTTTAGTTGATACTGGAAATATTTTACGTATATAAACATGGCTGGAAGATTAAGTGAAAAAACTTGATAAACCTAAATCTTGGCCAACCGGGATACATTATAAAAGTGAATGGAGTATACAGGGTCCTGCAATAGTGTGTTCTTCTTCCATAGCTGCCGAACCAGACATCTCAGAGATTTTGTTGGAAAGTAGACGTCTTGTACCTTCATTTCTGCATCTCAGGATATTTTCTGATATACAGGGTGTCCCCGATAAATGTTATTCAACAAATGGATGATTTATTTAATGGATCACCCCATATATTTTCACATATTTTCAATAACCTTCATTACCTCTTTCATGAAGCAAAATCTTAGGGACATTTTTTCCGACAGTTCAGATCTTATTCGAAGAAAACTGCAAAAAGGTCAGGGAAAAGCAGTTCAGTGAAAGTCTTCTGACGATTTCCAGAAGCGATAGTAACATGAATTTGAACTAAAAGTTTTTTAATTGAAGTATTTGCCTTGACATGGTTCCTAAACGATCAACCTGTCATATACAGGGTGTCCGTTATTAAGGTCCAAATATGGAATCAGTGTGAACTTGGCGGCCACTTTGTATCGGCCATTCTCGGATTCATCGGCCAGTTCACCAGTGGCGTCGGGTATTTATGAAAATCGCGATTAAAATTATATGGAAGACGAAAAGTTCAGAATTTTTGCCTGAAATGAGTTCTTTGATTCTCTGTTGATAGTAAACCACCGAAATTTCCATGGATTTCAATGGTTTGAAAAAGTTATAATGAATTATTATGTGTATGAGAAATCTGATCTCGAGCATATTGAACGGATATACGTCAAAAATGATTAACCTGAATGAAATTTGGTAGGAATGTTGCTAGTGTGGTCCAGAATCTTATTCCAAGAGGTTTTTTATTTGCCGGACTTTGGAGGGGAGTTTTCACCCACACACTCAAGATTCAACAAAACATCGAAAGTGGGTCTCAAAAATGATTAACCTGAATGAAATTTGGTAGGAATGTTGCTAGTGTGGTCCAGAATCTTATTCCAAGAGGTTTTTCATTTGCCGGACTTTGGAGGTTAGTTTCCACCCCCACCCTCAAGGTTCAACAAAACATCGAAAGTGGGTCTCAAAAATGATTAACCTGAATGAAATTTGGTAGGAATGTTGCTAGTGTGGTCCAGAATCTTATTCCAAGAGGTTTTTCATTTGCCGGACTTTGGAGGTTAGTTTCCACCCCCACCCTCAAGGTTCAACAAAACATCGAAAGTGGGTCTCAAAAATGATTAACCTGAATGAAATTTGGTAGGAATGTTGCTAGTGTGGTCCAGAATCTTATTCCAAGAGGTTTTTCATTTGCCGGACTTTGGAGGTTAGTTTCCACCCCCACCCTCAAGGTTCAACAAAACATCGAAAGTGGGTCTCAAAAATGATTAACCTGAATGAAATTTGGTAGGAATGTTGCTAGTGTGGTCCAGAATCTTATTCCAAGAGGTTTTTTATTTGCCGGACTTTGGAGGGGAGTTTTCACCCCCACACTCAAGATTCATCAAAACATCGAAAGTGGGTCTCAAAAAAATAATTATGAGAATAATGCAGACCTCAACTGTGATGAAATGTTCATTCGTTTCTTCGTTTAAAAGAAACATTTTTACCTATGTATTGAATTATTTTTCAATGATTTATGATATATTCGCATAATAGTCATTTTTATAACATTTATTTTACTATGTAATCATAGTTTTTCTACATTCATTTACATTTTCTTAGAAGGTATACTCCAATGTATTCGTGATATTATATTACCATGATGTGATACTAACGGCTGTATTGATAATTATACAATAAATAACTATATACAGGGTGTTTCACCATAAACTGGACAAACATATATAGCCGTGTAGACGACACCGGGAAAGTCATTTTTGCCTGATGACATATACCCCGTTTTCGACGCATAAGCGAGATACAGGGTGTTTAATGTCAACTTTGAGCAATATTCTGTGAACTGTGGTAAGTTACGCGTGATATTTGAAATAACGGTTTCTAGTCACATCTTAGTATTTTTGAGGGCTCAATTCAATTGTGGTGTAGAATTTTGAAAAAAAAATTTCAAAATGGTGGAAAACCTGCAAAGTTGGAATTTTTTTTACTCGGTTGCCAATTTGAAGAGCATAATCTCAACGTACTCGATTTTCTAAGATTTTCCGTAAAAAAAATTTTTCAAAATTCGAACTCAACTTTTTTTTTACATGTCTTCAGTGAAAAAAAAATTTCGGCCAAAATTTTTGGAATTTTGCATGGTTGAACAATCTTTAATTCTGAATACTTGGGTGAAAACAGAATGAAAAAATATCGATTGGTTTTCTTTTTGTAGCCTTCCGAAGATCACGTTCGGTGTACTTTCTTAATTTTTATTTGACATACTGGAGGCCGTACGGAGGTCAAAATTGTGCTGATGGGCTGCCAGAATGATCGGGATAAAAATATGAAATTATAAACCAAAAAATTTTTTTTTTTTAAATTTTGGTAGGAATCGAACTCAACGAGTATGAATTGGATTAATTCTAATCCTATAAATCTCCGTTACCAAAACAACACTAGTTAATCGAGAGTGTAGAGTTAGAACCTTACCATAGTTTTTTGGAAAAAATAAAAAAAAAATTAATTTTTTTTAAAATTTTTTTTTATTTTTTGGAAAAAATTTTTTTTTGGTTATAATTTCATATTTCTATCTTGGTCATTCTGGCAGCCCAGCAGCACAATTTTGACTCTCGTACGGCCTCCAGTTTCTCAAATAAAAATTAACAAAGTACTCCTAGCGTAATCTTCGGAAGGCTACAAAAAGAAAACCAATTGATATTTTTTCATTCTGTTTCCACCCAAGTGTTCAGAATTGAAGATTGTTCAACCATAGAAAATTCCAAAAATTTTGGGCGAAATTTTTTTTTCACTGAGGACATGTAAAAAAAAAGTTGAGTTCGAAATTTGAAAAAATTTTTTCACGGAAAATCTTAGAAAATCGAGTACGTTGAGATTATGCTTTCCAAATTGGCAACCGAGAAAAAAAAATTCCGACTTTGCAGATTTTCCGCCATTTTGAATTTTTTTTTGCAAAATTCTACAGCACATTTCAATTGAGCTCTCAAAAATACTAAGATGTGACCAGGAACCGTTATTTCAAATATCACGCATAACTTACCACAGCTCACAGAATATTGCTCAAAGTTGACATAAAGCACCCTGTATCTCGATTATGCGTCGAAAACGGGGTATATGTCATAAGGCAAAAATGACTTTCTCGGTGTCAACTACACGGCTATATATGTTTGTCCAGTTTATGGTGAAACACCCTGTATAATATATCCAACACTCTTCTTTATACAGTAGAGACTCGATAATCCGGAGAACGATAGTCCGGATATCTTACTAGTCCGGATTGACGTCAAGGTTGTATTATGTACCTTATAATCCGGACCTCAAGACTCAATAATCCGAATTTGCGATCATTGAACGTGATTGACGTGATTATTAGTTCTAACTTGTCTTAACTCGATTTTTTAACGGAAAAGGCAATAAAACACATATATTACATTAGGATTGCAATGGGCAGGAGAGATTAATATTGGAATTACTGATATTCTGCTCCTGAAAGAAATACAGGGGGAAGCTATAGTTGAGCATTTTTTTACTTTAACAGTTAAAAAACAACGTGAAATATCTTATTTCAAATAATTTATTTGTTCTGCGATTTCGAGATTAAAGACTTTATTTATTTTAACCGTTTTTTTAAATGCATCTCTACTAAATTGCAAGACGCGATATTCCGGATTCCTTAATAATACGGATTAGCCCTAGCATTAATTGATCCGGATTATCGAGTCTCTACTGTATTTGCATATTCCCTGTGAATCATTTCTATAACTATGAATCGATATTTCAACTGTATCCCCACCTTTTTCAAATAAAGATGTTACACCTCACGGAAATAAGCCAAAAATCTTTATTGAATCAAAAAAAATAAAGCTTTCTGGCTTGTGATTGATGAAGATATTGCTTTATCTGATCATTTTTCATAGTTGCTTGTAATGAGAATAATTCTTAGTAGGTACCTACTTGAATTCTTAATTCAATCATTATTATTAACTAATTGTACAATGAAAAAATTCCACAATTCTTCAGTTGCTTTCAAGTTATTTTAAAAAAACACCCTCCAAAGTCCTGCAAATGAAAAACCTCATCAACTTATAACCTCATTCTACGCAATTTATATGATCATAAAAGCTTGTCGCGCGATTTATTTGTGTGAATGAACTAGTACCTTTTTAATTGAGTAACTTAATCTGCTGAATATCATTTTAAAATTCATTTTAATTAAATACTTATATGTGCCTACTTACGCAAACCTCGCGACAAGCTTTCATGATCATATAAGTTGTATATAATGAGGTTATAAGTTGATAGTTGAAATTTTAAAGGAAAATTCTAATTTCTTCTTTTCAGAGCATTCAAATAACAACTAGACCACATTAGCAACATTCCTACCGAAATTCATTCAGGTTAATCATTTTTGAGACCCACTTTTGATGTTTTGTTGAATCTTGAGTGTGGGAGTGGAAACTCTTCTCCAAAGTCCGGCAAATGAAAAACCTTTCGGAATAAGATTCTGGACCATAGTAGCAACATTCCTACCAAATTTCATTCAGGTTAATCATTTTTGAGACCCACTTGCGATGTTTTGTTGGATTTTGGAGGATTTGTGGATAGGGGTGAAAACTTCCCTCCAAAGTCCGGCAAATGAAAAACCTCTTGGAATAAGATTCTAGACCACACTGGCAACATTCCCACCGAAATTTATTCAGGTTAATCTTTTTTAAGACCCACTTTCGATTTTTTGTTGAATCTTGAGTGTGGGGGTGAAAACTCCCCTCCAAATTCCGGCAAATAAAAAACCTCTTGGAATAAGATTCTGGACCACACTAGCAACATTCCTACCAAATTTCATTCAGGTTAATCATTTTTGAGACCCACTTTCGATGTTTTGATGAACCTTGAGGGTGGGGGTGAAAACTCCCCTCCAAAGTCCGGCAAATGAAAAACCTCTTGGAATAAGATTCTAGACCACACTGGCAACATTCCCACCGAAATTTATTCAGGTTAATCATTTTTGAGACCCACTTGCTGATGTTTTGTTGAATCTTGGAGGATTTATGGATGATAGGGGTGAAAACTTCCCTCCAGAGTCCGGCAAATAAAAAACCACTTGGATTGAGATTCTGGACCACACTAGCAACATTCCTACCAAATTTCATTCAGGTTAATCATTTTTGAGACCCACTTTCGATGTTTTGTTGAATCTTGAGTGTGGGGGTGAAAACTCCCCTCCAAAGTCCGGCAAATAAAAAACCTTTCGGAATAAGATTCTTGACTACACTAGCAACATTCCTACCAAATTTCATTCAGGTTAATCATTTTTGAGACCCACTTTCGATGTTTTGTTGGATTTTGGAGGATTTGTGGATAGGGGTGAAAACTTCCCTCCAGAGTTCGGCAAATAAAAAACCTCTTGGAATGAGATTCTGGACCACACTAGCAACATTCCTACCAAATTTCATTCAGGTTAATCATTTTTGAGACCCACTTGCGATGTTTTGTTGGATTTTGGAGGATTTGTGGATAGGGGTGAAAACTTCCCTCCAGAGTCCGGCAAATAAAAAACCTCTTGGAATGAGATTCTGGACCACACTAGCAACATTTCTACCAAATTTCATTCAGGTTAATCATTTTTGAGACCCACTTTCGATTTTTTGTTGAATCTTGAGTGTGGGGGTGAAAACTCCCCTCCAAAGTCTGGCAAATAAAAAACCTCTTGGAATAAGATTCTAGACCACACTAGCAACATTCCTACCAGATTTCATTCAGATTAATCATTTTTGAAACCCACTTTCGATGTTTTGTTGAATCTTGAGGGTGGGGATGAAAACTCCCCTCCAAAGTCCGGCAAATAAAAAACCTTTCGGAATAAGATTCTTGACTACACTAGCAACATTCCTACCAAATTTCATTCAGGTTAATCATTTTTGAGACCCACTTTCGATGTTTTGTTGGATTTTGGAGGATTTATGGATGATAGGGGTGAAAACTTCCCTCCAGAGTCCGGCAAATAAAAAACCACTTGGATTGAGATTCTGGACCACACTAGCAACATTCCTACCAAATTTCATTCTGGTTAATCATTTTTGAGACCCACTTGCGATGTTTTGTTGGATTTTGGAGGATTTGTGGATAGGGGTGAAAACTTCCCTCCAGAGTCCGGCAAATAAAAAACCTCTTGGAATGAGATTCTGGACCACACTAGCAACATTCCTACCAAATTTCATTCAGGTTAATCATTTTTGAGACCCACTTGCTGATGTTTTGTTGAATCTTGGAGGATTTATGGATGATAGGGGTGAAAACTTCCCTCCAGAGTCCGGCAAATAAAAAACCACTTGGATTGAGATTCTGGACCACACTAGCAACATTCCTACCAAATTTCATTCTGGTTAATCATTTTTGAGACCCACTTGCGATGTTTTGTTGGATTTTGGAGGATTTGTGGATAGGGGTGAAAACTTCCCTCCAGAGTCCGGCAAATAAAAAACCTCTCGGAATGAGATTCTGGACCACACTAGCAACATTTCTACCAAATTTCATTCAGGTTAATCATTTTTGAGACCCACTTTCGATTTTTTGTTGAATCTTGAGTGTGGGGGTGAAAAATCTCCTCCAAAGTCCGGCAAATAAAAAACCTCTTGGAATAAGATTCTGGACCACACTAGCAACATTCCTACCAAATTTCATTCAGGTTAATCATTTTTGACGTATATCCGTTCAATATGCTCGAAATCAGATTTCTCATACACATAATAATTCATTATAACTTTTTCAAACCATTGGAATCAATGGAAATTTCGGTGGTTTACTATCAACAGAGAATCAAAGAACTCATTTCAGGCAAAAATTCTGAACTTTTCGTCTTCCATATAATTTTAATCGCGATTTTCATAAATACCCGACGCCACTGGTGAACTGGCCGATGAATCCGAGAATGGCCGATGGAAAGTGGCCGCTAACTTCACAGCCCTAATATGGAGAACTTAAAATTATTATTTCTCGATTTTTTCAAATGGAACACCCTGTATTTTTTCCACAAAGATGTAGACAATTGAATACCTTACATTTTCTCAGAAGTAACCTCAGGATTATTTCAACTACCGCATCCAGCAGACACGAAAAATGATATCGCAACTGAAAATTTTATTCAAATAATAACATAATAAAAACTAACGGACATTCAAAAGAAGTTGAACAATGAAATAAAACTAAATGAATAATTATTGACAAACTTCAAAACCTTCCCAGAATCATACTTCCTGAGCATCATCATAAAAATGATATTTCTTTTCCGTACTAGCAATACATATTGATCACGTATTCAACCTATTATATCAGTTTTTATCGGCTTTCCAAAAAATATATTGATCAAGTTATTGCTACTTAGAGCTCAAAGATACTTTCGAATATAGGGAATCAGTATGACTTTTTGGAAAAAATAGGATGGTTGATATGATTTTCATGTTAGGGCAGTCCCACAGAACCTGTTTTTTAAAGAAGTCGAACTTATGCTGCCCAATATCCCGATAGGAAATAAAAGTTCATACCTACTGATTAACTGTATTCGAAAGTATCTTTGAGCTCTAGTAGCAATAACTTGATCAATATTTTTTTTGGAAAGCCGATAAAAACTGATTTAATCGGTTGAATACGTGATCATTATGAATTGCTTGTACGAGAAAGAAATATCATTTTTATGATGATGCTCAGGAAATATGATTCTGGGAAGGTTTTGAAGTTTGGCAATAATTATTCATTTAGTTTTATTTCATTGTTTGACCTCTTTTGAATGTCCGTTAGTTTTATTATGTTATTATTTGAAAAAAATTTTCATTTGTGATATCATTTTTCGTGTCTGCTGGATGCGGGGGTTAAAATAATCCTAAGGTTACTTCTGAGAAAATGTGAGAGATTCAATTGTCTACATTATTGTGGAAAAAAATACAGGGTGTTCTATTTGAAAAAATCGAGAAATAATAATTTTAAGTTCTTCATATTTGGACCTTAATAACGGACACCCTGTATATGACAGGTTAATCGTTTAGGAACCATGTCAAGGCAAATCCTTCAATTAAAAAACTTTTAGTTCAAATTCATGTTACTATCGCTCCTGGAAATCGTCAAAAGACTTTTACTGAACTGCTTTTCCCTCACCTTTTTGCAGTTTTCTTCGAATAAGATCTGAACTGTTGGAAAAATGTCCCTAAGATTTTGCGTCATGAAAGAGGTAATGAAGGTCATCGAAAATATGTGAAAATATATGGGGTGATCCGTTAAAAAAATCATCCATTTGTTGAATAACATTTATCGGGGACACCCTGTATATCAGAAAATCATTTTCCTGAGATGCAGAAATGAAGATAAAAGAGGTCTACTTTGCAACGAAATCTCTGAGATGTCTGGTTCGGCAGCTATGGAAGAGGAACGCACTATTGAGGACCCTGCATAAAGCACCATCGCCTCCGCCAATTTGCAATAGGTCCTGCGACGTAATGTCGTCGTTTACAACTGGTTCCACTGGCCGTGAAACCTTCCCCGCTTGTGAACAAACATCCTGAATCTGTGTATATCGAATTACTTTTTCATATGTCGCGGTAATCCGAACTCTCATGCGAAGAAGGGAAACTCCCCCTCATTCTTTCTACCCATCCGATGAAATTTTCACCGGAATTCACCTAATCGCTTTTCAATTTTTTTCCAGACAACAAGCGTTCAAAGCTGCCAACCTTCATTCCACGTTCGAAGACCCCAAACAAGAATTCCACTCAAGGCGGCAACTCCAGCTTATCTCTTGGAGAAGGAGATTCTAGCAGATATCAGCAAGTTTTAAGGTAAACTGAACAAGCATACTTATAGAAATGTCTGTGGGGTGGTTATTCAGCCGTATATTGTTCTGTGGCAGGGAATTTATAGTTGGGAAGTCTCGAAATGTTGCTTGTAAATTCGAAAGTTCGTCTGAGGTTGGATCCCGAAGGATTTGTGGAACACGAGGACGAGAATATCAGGGCCCAAAGTTGAAGTAGGGTTCCAGTCAGTTAATGCTCAGAAAGAGCATTTTCTCCATTGAGTTCGTCAAATTTATAGATTTTACAATATGAAAAATTTCTCGAAAATAATGAAAACTCATTCATTACGAACAAATGACTGATCTACTGATTTAGATATTTTTCTTACAAGTGCACTGAGTCTTACTTTTCAACTCACAAATCCAAATAGGTTGGAAGTTATATCGTGACAAGGAACTAGACATTTTAGAACAAGACATGTTACATCGGGAGTTGAAGTCATAAACCAGGTCTTATTTAGGTGTTATTGTTTATTGGTAAAATTCCAAGCTATCTACTGATGTCCCAGTCCCAGTCTTCTTCAGGGAAATCCAATGTGAAGTTTTATACAGAGTGTAACAACCAAAAGGAATAAATTCGATAACGAATAAATGAGGGCGTGTTGGGAAAAACGCTCGGACACGTCGATTTGTAATTTTAAATGCGCATATTTTTCAAGAAAATAATATTATATAGGGTGTTCCATGTGACCGTGGCCAATACCAACTTTCTTATTTCAAATGCAACCCCCTGTATATTATTTGTTTTTTGGATTCTTCAGAGAATTCTAGACACAATTCATGCACAATGTCCTATACCTATCTTTAACTATTTCGGAAGTATTAAGTATTTTCAGATTTATTGCAAAAACCAACGTTTTAAATAAAAATTATTTTATTTCACAAAGTCGGCACATTACCTACACTTAAAACCTAATAAGTAATACTGATTATTTCTTAACTATTAAAAAAAAAACATTAATGTCAATGTAGGAAATGTTTAGAATGATCGCCGCGAACGTCTTGGCAACATGCTAATCTGGTGTAGAATTATCTTCTTCTACGTTACTCAACATTTCAGACGTGACTGATCTAATCGCGTGATTCGGTTTTTTAGGTCGTCTAAGTTTAAGGGTTTCGTTTCGTATACAATACTTTTGATATATCCCCACAAAAATAAGTCGAATGGTGTCAGATCAGGAGATCGTGCTGGCCATTCTATCGATCTGCGCCTCCCTATCCACCGATTTGAAAAAATTTGGTTCAAGTACTGCCGGACATTGATTTGGTAATGGGGCGGTGCTCCATCTTGCTGAAACCATATTATATTGGTAGGAACTTGTGGATTTGCTGGATCAGGATATAAGTTTATCAAAGTTGATACGACATTATTTTGGAGTAGTTCTAAATAGTTTTCTCCATTCAAGTTGCCGTCAATGAAAAAGGGACCTACGATATGATTTCCAACAATTCCTGCCCAAACATTAACATTTTCAGGATATTGCGTATGTTCTTCTCTCATCCAGTGAGGATTCTCATCAGACCAATAGCGGCAATTTTGACGATTAACATGACCGTGTAGTGTAAATGTACTCTCATCAGAAAACAAAACATTGGATCACATTGTTATCTAACATTGCCATCATTTGCTCACAAAAATGCGTTCTCCTATCGAAATCGTCTTCTATGAGCTCCTGAGCTGCCATCATTCTATGGGGATGCATCTTACTTTCCTGTAATATTCGAAATATTGACGTGTGGCTGACGGTGAACAGCGAGGCTACTTTTCGAACAGAAGAATTATGTGGGCTTTCTTGAAACTCAAGCATAATATCCATTTTCGTATATCATCACTTACTGCATTGGCAGCAATTTTTTTTATTTGTCTTACATGATCAAGCTCTCGAAATTGCTTTTCTATTTTGCTAATTGTTCCTTGGGATATAGGCGGCAAATTTGGAAATTTTTCGTGAAATAAGCGAGAAACTTCCATTTGTGTCCGTGTGTAATCTCCATAACCAATCATTGGAAGAATGGTTATTTTGTGCATTTCTGTTAATTGAACCATTTTTCTAATATTATTACGTACAGTTATCGAAATTCAAAAGACAATAGCACTTACACTGAACACTTATTAATTGTCATGCAAACAGACAACGTGTTACTAAGGCCATGAGAATAAACAAATCTGTTTTTGTTTTTTTGAATTTCTTCTCAGTAATGGTTTTTGCATACTTTCTTCATATCAAGAGGTAAATGGGAAATAAATATTGAGTGTAATGTATCGAATTTGTGAAATAAAATAATTTTCATACCTATAAAATGTTAATTTTTGTAAAAAATCTGAAAACACTTAATATTTCCGAAAAAGTTGAAGATAGGTATAGGACATTATACATGAAATAAGAAAGTTGGTATTGGTCACGGTCGCATGGAACACCCTATATAATTTTATTTTCTTGAAAAATATGCGCATTTAAAATTACAAATCGACGTGTCCGAGCGTTTTTCCTAACACCCCCTCATTTATTCGTTATCGAATTTATTCCATTTGGCTGTTACACTCTGTATGTATAAACTGATACATAAGAATCGACGTAAACATAACAATTAAAACGGAGATGAACCATCACTTTACGCTTAGAGATACTGTTTTGACATATTCGTGGTTTTGTTTTGACATCATATCCTTTTGGTTTTGTAAAAAATTTTTTTTGTGCCAAATAATCGTCATTCGTTTGTTCTTACTACTTAAACGAGGGCTATAGGTAATTCTAATTGTTGATTGGCTTTTATGAATTTTTAGTGATTCTTTTTCTTACTTAATTTTGAATTTTTTTAACTTTCAGTGGAATGTTTTAGGTTCATCTACTTGTGTTCTTCTTCAATATCCGAATCTATTACACCAAGTGATTTCAGACCAAATCTTCAATAAGTTCGACTTTCTTGATGTTATTCTTTGAAATTTCAATATGAAATTCAGATTTTTCGAATAATTCGGTGTATACTGTCAATTTCGTAATACACAGTGTTCACCTAGCAGTTCTATCTACTCCATAGAGAAATGGAAATATTTGAGAATATATGGGGTGTTATGGAAGAAAAAATCATAAGTTTGAATCATCTTCTCTAATGGATCAATAAAACTATTTTCAGATTGTGCTACAAAACGTTCTATACATGAACAAATATCGGCTTGTAATGGATGTGGCGAAATGCCTTCCACCATCAATCACAGAGTATGTAGCGTAGAAACTGAATAACATTGCCAATTTTTCTTTTCAGATTGACCAGAAGACATTCTCAATCTCCCGAGTCGAAAAGGTGGAACGAAGATCAATGGCAAGTTCATCCGTATCTGATGGAAAGGGTCCAAGTTGAATCGGAAAATACAACTTTCCGAGAGGCCGAAGGATTTAGCAGACGATCGGGAACTTTTGGATACGGTACGTTCGGCGGGGATTTAAAGCGGATCAAAGTTATCCGATGAGTGGAATTGAGGATTGAACTATAACCGTGTCCGTCCTGCCTTTTTCGTATTTTGATCACTTCGAAAGTGCGGACAAATAATGCCATAATTTGATGGGAAAATATACGTTGAAATTTTCATTTTACAAATGGATATGAAATCACCACAAAAATTTATCGGCATTGAAGGTTTCAGAACAAAGCTTGGCAGACCTCATCTTGCCTGCAACCTTATTTGTCTAATCATAATCATTTCATCACAGTATGCAGTTTGCTACTTATGTTTTGTATTGGAGTGAAAACGAATATTCATTGTCGGAAATTGCAGTATTTTTCTTTGAGATCCATACACTTTTGTATGCGGTTGACTCAATTTTTGGAGCACTTTTCCATTCCGAAGGGTGTACCTCTAAGGGCCGGTTTTATAAAAGAGTTTCAATCCTCGGTTGAGCCCAAATCTGCCGTCGAATGTCGATTTCCGTATTATAAACATCCAACCTCGGGTTCAACCCTGGATTGACTCAACCGGTGAATATAGCTCCGTTTGAGATTTGAACCGAGGATTGAAACGTTTGACGTTTCTAGATGGCCGACAACTAACCTCACTTTATGTTAAAAACAAAACAAAACATTTTGTTGTGGCACATTGAAGTTGCTTGGAATGAAAATATTATATTGATAGAATGTCTGAAATTAATCACAGTCTTCTGTAGGTTTGCTATGTATTAATAATTCATCTTTGGTGTTTGGAAAAATATTCCTAAATTCTAAATTGAAACTGAATTTTTGTGCCTTATCTCCGAGGGATAGAACTGCCAGGTTCCTGTGTGAATATAATATCGAAAATGACTCTAGTTATGATAATAATGAAATAACTGGAATGCATTCAAAAGATAGTAACGATAGTGAATAAGAAAGATACCAATCGAATGATTTCACATTTCCTTTCGACCTCTTCGAAGATGGCATGAAGAAGAGATTTTGGTCGAATAAAAAAACTCATTTATCAGGTGGATGAAATTACTCTGAATAAGCTGAATCTTTTCAGAGTTGTTAATATTTTCGAAGATTTTTGTGGTATACACAAATCAACATCAGAAAAAAGTCAGAAAGTTGTGAAATGTCTAGAACATTGGACATTATCAAAAAGTATTCAAGTGCTTATTTTATCATTCTATCAAAATGCCAAGCAATCAACAGGAATAGCAATTAACAAGGGAAAGGTTGTATTCACTGACCAAAATAAAAATTAGTATTGACGTGTCGTGCTGAAAAACGATAAGGCCATCAAAATCTCAGGGGGGGGGCTTCATTATGTTTGACAAAATGCAAAAGGCATTCGAAAGAAAAACGGTAGAGCTCTCCTCTATTCCACATTATATGTCGCCTATTCACTGATGGTATCTTAATGTTATACTTTTTTTGCCCAATCTAAAGTGGACCCTCAGAAAACAGGAGTGTCAGATTCCGACTCAGGTATCGCTTCTCCACTGTCCCCCTCTTCCGTATGCGGTTTCCTGGGATACGCTGATAAGGATAAGGAATATTGCGAAGCCGAAGGAAGTCGGCATATCGAGAAGACGGAGGCTGGAGAGCACGATGTAGTCCTTTATGCATACCAACGACCACAGGTGAGGGAATTCTTGTGTATAATGTTATTCACGCTAAAGAAAATATTTCGCTGACTTTCGGGAAGAAGTTGAAGTCATGAGCATAGTTTCCCAAAATCAGACCTCATTTATGGCATATAACCATTTTTGGCAACATTGATTTTGACAGCTTACGCACGTTTCAGTAAAGAGGGATCTCACTTCGCTGACCGTTCTGTATAATGAAATAAAACACTGCTGCGAACATTGAAAAATGGTGGTACATCAAATTACAAAATAAGTATTCGAAATGGGCATTTCCAGTCATTTTAGAAAAAATATATTTTGACATATTGGATTCTCACGTAATCCGTGATTTTTTTTAATATTGAAAATATTGAAATATTGAAAACTCAAAAATAATCTACCGGATTCAAACGATCAGAAGAAGTGGGAAATCGTGTGACGTCAGTGGCTAGAGAGATTTTTGATTGGTTGTACACGTCATGACGTGCTGCTGATATAAAAATGGCAGCATTGCCAAATCATAAAAAAGAATTAGCCTGAAAATGCCCTTGCTTTCACTTTCCTAATAATATCATAATTTAATGTTGATTTTGGATGTTTTTCTTTTATCATCATGACATTTTCATTTGTACTGCATAAAGCTTCTAATATAATTCAATTTACGACCTCCTAATTGAATAAAAAGAGGGTTCAAGTAAGCAGATAGGTGAGAAATTCAATTAAAAATAATTATACCTAGTCTACGTGTGATACGTGCTTTATTTGTATATATACACGAAATGTCCCCATGACCTGCTACAAATGTAATGTTTTTTATATAACGTAGTTAATAAATATCTATCTATCTATCTAAATATCTATCTACACAGGTAAGAATTGGTATATATAGGCCGGTCTTCCAATTTAGGAAGCATCAATAATTCTTTTCATTTTGAGAAGTGTAAATTAGTGGTAAGACTAATTATTGATTTGGCAACTATGTATAGGGACGATCTGGTTGTCAGTCGTTGACTTAACCTAGGAGTGTAGAATATAGAGTATAAAATACTCTCAGACTCAACTGTAAGAAACGCCATTCTATAGTACGCAGAGAAGACGTCGAAATGTCGAATAATGAGAAATAAGGTTATGTTTTTATTCATAATTTGAAGGCGTGGTTGCCACATCATTGTTTGTATTTTCAGAGAATGAGTATTATATCAACTTTGATGAAAATTAAGTTGTTATATGACGATGTTTCAAAAACATTATAGTGATTACATCAAATAATGATACGATTACTGAATATATTTATGGATAAATTCAGAGATCTTACAAAGACTTGATAACAGCGGCGTGTCTCAGTTACTCTGGGCTTTGTCTCCTCCATCACAAACATCAACCAATCATATTACAAATTGGGCCACTGACGTCACAGCAGAGCGACGTTTGAATTCACACGTGTTATTGAAATCACATTTTCAATAATCAGTTCTTCGAAATTCAGAGTGAATAAATGGTTACAAATGTGTTATAAACTGCGCTTCATTACGTCATGTGAAGAAAAGTGCATATTTTGAGGTACTGGAAATCCCCATCCATATTTTTTATTTT
The DNA here is from genome assembly GCA_910592335.1 of Adalia bipunctata. Classification (NCBI taxonomy): domain Eukaryota; kingdom Metazoa; phylum Arthropoda; class Insecta; order Coleoptera; family Coccinellidae; genus Adalia; species Adalia bipunctata. The sequence goes on along the minus strand of OU342955.1, from coordinate 5,036,428 downwards.
TTAAAACCACAAAGTTCATGCTGCGGATTGATTTCGTCGGTAACGAAGAAGGCCGAGAACTCAGTGGTTAACAACTCTCCACGATTCTATCGTCTTGAATCACCCAGAATCCCACAAGGATTCTGCCTGTTTTCAAAAAATACTTCTGCTACTTGTCTAGCAACAATTTGACGACCTTCAGTTCGCTACCCTTCACCACGCCAAAACCCGTTAGTTTTATATACATACAAGTGAATTCGTTCCGTGAAATAAAAGACTATTCATCTTCAAGAGGCCACAGAAAACCTGCAGATACATTTCTTCAAGTCAGACCAATCGTAGTACCATTCCTTGAGTGTTAACTTTGTTGTATTTTTTCTATCTCATTCATACATTTTTTTTATTCTCGTGGGGATAAACATTGGTACAGCAGTCCATTCTTTTCTCTGATGAGAGCGCTTGTATGATTATCAATTAATCTTGTCAGAATCAAACGTATGGCGATTTTCAAAGATTCCTTCTGCTTTGATTCTATCGAAGTTTCATTTCCAAATTTAATATTCCTCCATTTTTCATTTCCTTATCCCGTCTAATAAATAGAAACTGTAATACGGTTTTTCGGCAAAATTACAAAAGTTATATCTTCCAAACTGCGAAAGCGCAAACTTCGGCCATCCCACCTAAATCGCAACAAAGAACCAACTGGAGACATATCAGATTTTCCAATGCAAATAAGAACGTTTACCCTCCTCCGCAACTTGAAATGTTTCTTCGGCTCACAATAATTCAAACCAAGGCGGCAGATAATTCTATCCGAAACGTGCAGAAATTGAACTCGCAAATAGTTAGATCCATTAATTAACCTGCTTTTCTACCTTTGTTTAATGTTTAATGCATTCTGTTCGCGCTCGCTGCGACCCGTTAAAGATTTATGGCGGAACAAACAGATTTAGTTGTTGTCCCATCCGTTATTTACGTTTGCGGGGGGTCAACATCAACGGCAGACTAATTTTTCGGTCTGGTGGAAAACTGCACCATTTTTGAAATTTAACAATATATTTTTGATCCGGCTCGAAGGACCAATTCTTTAACTGCTTTGTTAGAAGAAAATCTTTATAATTCAGTTCGAAAGACTTTCCATATCAAGAATGACACGATATCGTATCAATTGGAAAAATATTTTCAACCGTCTTGTTACTAGAACTGTTTTTCAGAGATTCCTACCCTTGGAATTGATAACAAATAGCAACACTATTAAAAGAGACAAAAATAACGATGTTTCCTAAAAAATCAGAAGTCTGGCACAATCTTTTTTTGTCGAGACTTTTTGATTTGAAGGAATTCAACCATAGTTTAGAGAATAAAAGATAATGGAAAATGCCAACTTCGAATATTTTAAGCAGTTTTTCCAATTCAGACATTGTAAAATTTAAATTTAATTAGAAAATATTTGACAGGGAGGACTTTGCTTTATTGAATGATAAATAATCCATGTACACATTAGAATCATTGATTTTGGTGTAATCATAATCCTATTATGTCAAGCCAATTTCCTGAGAACTCAGATTTTGTACTGTTCTTATTTTCACTTGAAACTTTTTTATTTGAGGAAGTGGGCTTGAGTGCATGATGAATTCTTAGCATAATTTAGAGAATAATAGAAATTGGCAAAAGCAAATTATCTCAAGATATTGCAGGCCCGGACGTTTTCTGAATTACAATTGGAAAAGGTGTAGATCCGTTCTTGACTCATCATCGCACATTACGTCAACCTGCTCTTTCTTCTTGGAAACACGTTTATTTCTAAGAATTGGCTCCACATCCAATTCTTCTGAAAGAAGTGTAGCTTCCGAGATCCAGTTTTCAATAAGTTTTTCTGTCATTCCTTGCAAGATCGTCATAAGACCTTGCATGAACGATAATGAACGTGAAATAACTATATCTCCTTTCTGAATTTCCACGTTGACCATTTTGATCTCTCGCAGAATATCATCCCAAATTGTGAGGTTCAGTATGGATCTAAAATCCATCACAGCATGAAGCAAATGACTAGCTTCATACTTGTATTCTGCGACTAGTGAGGATTCTTTGATTTCTTCCACAGCCTTCACAACTCCCGGTAAATTATTGAGCAAGGCATTAAAAGCTTGATGTTTAGTACATCTAGTTTGGCTACTTTCTTTAAAATTTGTTTTCGTCCACTTTTTCATAATTGTCCATCGTGTGGTTGAACTAACAAAAAAATAATACAGTTTTTGTACAACACCAAATGAATTTACTGCTTCTGAACACGATAAAGACGAATGGACACCCACAAGATTCAGAGAGTGTAGAATTCTGGATTGAACTCCTTTATATATATGCCAGCTTGTCAACTTCTAAGAAGTCAATAAAACTTTCCTTTATTTTTAGTATTATAAGTCTTTGCCTTTATCTCATATCCAGACTACGTTCTCTTTAAATATCGTATAACCTGGTTCATTTGTTCTGTGAGAGATACATCTGGGGTACAGTCGAACATAATAGTGAAATAGTTGGCCTCCTTGATCTCATTAATAATGCTATTCCGAACTTTTGTGGTCATTAAATCGATATTTTCATTTTGCATATTTTTGGAAAGATAGGATGTTCCCAGTGGGCACGCGCACGTAGAAAATACGTTGAAAAGATGTTACATAACCAAACGTTGAAAAACAGTGAAAATGTCGCGGGAAAAAACGTTTTCTTGCATCGAGAATTTAGTTATTAATAAACGTTGTCTTTCAACGTATTGATTTAATATAAATTGGGCGCAATATTAACGTTAATTTATAACGTGTATGTATATTATTCCACCATACAAGTTTACTGTCTAACCGATAACGTATAAATAACGTTTATTTCCACCATATCATATATACTTTATAAACGTTGTCTTTCAACGTATTGATTAAATATAAATTGGGCGCAATATTAACGTTAATTTATAACGTGTATGTATATTATTCTACCATACAAGTTTACTGTCTAACCGATAACGTATAAATAACGTTTATTCCCACCATATTATATACCTATACATAAACGTTGTCTTGCAACGTATTATTATAATATACCTTGTGCTCAGTCTGAAAGTTAATTTATAACGTGTATATATATTATATTACCCTACGAGTTTATATGTTCAATCATTAACGTATTAATAATGTTTATTTTCACCATAACTTATATCCTCATTAAACGTTGTCTTGCAACGTAATGATTCAATATAATTTGAGCATAATCTGAACATCGTATTGAAACAAGTAGTCATTACTATGATAAACATCTTTCAATGGAAAAATATAAATCTTGCATAAATAATTCAATTGCTGAACTAAAACGTATAGGTTGCTATAAAGAATATGTATATGGATTCTATATTTGAGTTTTCACAAATAGGTATCTACTAATAGATCATAATTGAATCGAAAGTTACCTTGTGTTTTCAAATTGGTGAACCTCAAAAAAAAACATTTCTGATTATTATAAAAAATATATTATAAAATGAGACATTCATTATAACATATCAAAGGAACAAAAATAAAATAATAATTAGTTTATTTTCCTTTCTTCAACCTCGCCGAGGCGAATTTCAGCCATTCTTTCATGACTGTGCAAAGTCGAAACTCATCTATTTCTCTTGCTGGGAAGGAGATCTTAACAGCCTCTATAAATATGAAAAAAAAATCAGACACGAGCATTCTCTCCTGAAATTTATATGAAAATTTTTTTCTGGTTCAAACATCTATATCTAATAGATTTTATTTCTTTTCAAGAAAAATATTATAGAAAACTAGCATTTTCATACCAATACCATTCATGGAAAAAATTGGAGAAACAAAATATAGATATTTCGAAAATACTAGCCCATAATTAATGATAAATAGTCAGTAAACTTCAATATAATTCAGATTCAGAGACTTAAATTATTCCATTGGAAACATGCTCGAAAAATTGTGCTACACGTAGTAAAAGTTGTACCTTTGAAATTTTCACGAATATCCTGCTAATTTTCCAAAAAATTAGGAAATAAAAAAAAAGTTAGCCCACACTTTCGTTTTTTTACGACGAAAATTTTTTCATCTAATTGATCTGCATTTGTGCTGACTCGTGCTGGTCATATTTTTCAGGAAAAACTTTCAGTTTCCCCTATAAAAGGCGAAAATAAGGAAATTAAGTAGATTGTTTGAAAACTAGCAATGCGTGGCAACAATGTGCGTGAAGTTGGCCCAGCACTTTTTGATTTTCGAAAGAAAATTCCTAGTACTCAATTGGGCTAGGTTTGTGCTGCTTTGTGCCGTCAACATTTTTCTTTTATTCCATACGGTTCTCAAGATATCTCACAAAATGTGTAAAACCGGCCAGCTCAGCACTTTTCGGAAAATTGTTTTGAAACAACTGAAATAGATTGTGGTGTATATGCATTGAGTTGTGCCGTTCGAACTTTCCCGAAATGCCCTCCTATTTTCCAGAAAATTGAAATTTCGAACCTCGCGGCAGATGATGTCGTAAATTAGTACGAATGGAGTACCTATGTAGTGACAGTTATGCAGTTCTCAACGATTAGAATATTTTTTGTTGCTACGTTGCCCTTTACAGATTTCCCTTATCTAATTAAGTAATTTACACGATTTGAAGAAAAAATTTTAAATTTTTTTTTTCAAATAGATCGCCACGAATGCAGCACAAACTGTTTTCACTAATTTGGGGGGAAAAAAAGGATGATTGCTGGTACAAAATTGTTTTAATTTCAATTTTCTGGAAAATAGGGGGGCATTTCGAGAAAGTTCGAACGACACAACTCAATGCATATACACCACAATCTATTTCAGTTGTTTCAAAACAATTTTCCGAAAAGTGCTGAGCTGGCCGGTTTTACACATTTTGTGAGATATCTTGAGAACCGTATGGAATAAAAGAAAAATGTTGACGGCACAAAGCAGCACAAACCTAGCCCAATTGAGTACTAGGAATTTTCTTTCGAAAATCAAAAAGTGCTGGGCCAACTTCACGCACATTGTTGCCACGCATTGCAAGTTTTCAAACAATCTACTTAATTTCCTTATTTTCTCCTTTTATAGGGAAAACTGAAAGTTTTTCCTGGAAAATATAACCAGCACAAGTCAGCACAAATGCAGTTCAATTAGATAAAAAAAATTTCGTGAAAATATTTACGGCACAAGACAGCACAAAAATGTAGCTCAAGTTTTTTCACTCATTTGAGAGAAGAAAAAACAAATTTTCCGGGCTAACTTTTTTTTAACTTTTCGATTTTCTGCCAAATTAGTTGGACTTTCGGGAAAATTCGAACGGCACAACTCAGTACATGTACAGCACAATCTAATTCAGCCATTGAAACCTAATTTTTCGAAAAGTGCTGGGCTAGCCCATTTTTTCGATTTTTGAAATATCTTGAGAACCAAATGGAATAAAAAGGGAATTTCAACGGCACAAAACATCACAAACATAGGACACTTCAGCACAAAAAAAATTATTCGAAAATCAAAAAGTGCTGGGCCAACTTCACACACATTGTTGAATGATTGTTTGGGCTATTGCCACGATCTATTACATTGATGCTGATCTATATCGGTATACATCTACTACCAATTTCAAGGAATTGCTTCGAATAAAGCAGAAAAGAATTATTCGAAAATAATTCAATTTTCATGAAAATGTCAAGATTATCAATATCCAAAATGTAGATGCAAATATTAACCAATATTTTATAATTGCCAATCAATAAAATACAACTTGAGAAAAAAAGCGAATTGAAACAGAATAGGTACTCACCTTATATGAAACCGACGCTTGGCAAAATCAAATTGGTGGAAAATGGAGGTAGAGCGGGTACACCCAGCATTTGCATCATAGGTGTTTGAATGATTATGATAGTACTCACCAACTCAAATGTAATTAACAACACTAATATAATAATTGATACCATATACAATATAACCGAAACTCTGAAACACACTGAACCATCAACGAGAACGAGACTAACGAGAATAGAGACCTGTTGCTTGCCTGTTGTCGAAGTCGATGGTGGTTGCATTTGCGACGACTCAAGCTAAGCATTCAACAGTAGGCGCAGAAGCAGACGCAAGACGCAATGTCACAAGCCAATCAGAGAGAAGCAGTTCCCGCGCATTCACGAATGATGCGCCCGTCACAGTTGCGCGTTGCGAGTTGCGCATGCGCGAACCGTGTCGAAAGCTGCTTTTGTTGCCAGATTGTGCAAATCCGTTCCTTGAAAGTGGATTGTAATGTAGAAAAGGAATATGAATTATTATTGCGTTGAGGAATTGGAAGAGTAATTTTTATTGGTGATTCATTGGAAGGTAGAGTCACCTGAAAATATCTTCCTCATTTTCCGATGAAATTTGGCAAATTTGTGCTAATTCACGAACTCCATTTGAAAATAAATTATGAGTGTCAATATTTATTGGCCCAGTTATTAACACAATATGTCAGCTTTTCTTTTGTGTGAATCAATCTATTGAAATTTTTTTCATCTCTTTGAATTTTACCTCAGTTGCGTGAAATGAAAAATGTAAAGGAAAAATATATTCAATTCAATTGCACCTTATATATTGTTTTTCATCTTAAGTATTGTCACGTGATAACAGAGTTGTCTCTGCGTAATAATAACTTAACTATTGATAGGTACCATTTTCTGCCAAAAAATCGAAAATTACAGACATTTGGGCAAATTAATAAGCCCTCAGTTCAGCTCAACAAAAGCGCCAAAAATATCCTAATATGTAAAATAAAGTATAATTTGATTTTCAACGCTTAATGCTGGATTTCCATGCATCCGTCATCGGATGATACGACCGTCCGATCGTCGTTGTGATTGGCAGAAATATTCTGAAATTTCTGCCAATCACAAGGACGATCGTATCATCGGATGACGTACGGATGCATGGAAATTCAGCTTAAAGCCCTATTGAACTATACGATAGACAGGAGAGACAATAAAACTGTCATCTTATCAAAATCGTGTCCAGAGTAGTAGGTGCTGCTCAAACTTTTTGGGTTTGTGACCCCTTTTCGAAGTAAAATGAATATCAACCGAAGAATAGAATGTTCACAACTACTGCTGGTGGAGCCTGGCCAGGCACTCGGAACGTGTTTTCGGCACGGGTAGTCATAAATCAACTTTTATGACCCTTCCATCAAATCAATGAGAAATTTTGGAATTGTTCTTAGATAACATTTAAATAACATTTTCCATAAACGTATTCGTATTGTTGACTGGATACGTATATTTTCAACAATTCAAATAGACTAGAAAGTTGAAGAATGGACGTTAAAAAAACGTTCAGAACACACGTTAAAATTCGATTTCAGAATAACGTATTTTCAGATGAACTATTCTTCGGGAAGTAAGAAAAGTACGTTAAACATACGTGAATCATTAACGTATTCATATTGTTTACTGGATACGTATTTCAAACGATTCGAAATAAAGAAAAATTGTGAAATTGTTATTAGATAACGTTTGAATAACATTTGTCATGAACATATTCGTATTGTTGACTAGAGACGTATTTGAAACGATTCAAATGAACAAGAAGTTGAAGAGAGGAAGTTAAAAAAACGTTCAGTACACATAATGTATTTCATAATAACGTATTTTCAGATGAACTATTTTTCTCGAAGCAAGAAAAGTACGTTGAACATACGAAACTCATTAACGTATTCATATTGTTGACTGGATACGTATTTTAAACGATTTGAATTGATGAAAAATAGTAGAATTGTTATTAGATAACGTCTAAATAACATGTTCCATAAACGTATTCGTATTGTTAACAGGATACGTATTTTCAACGATTTAAATAGACTATAGAAGTTGAAGAATGGACGTTAAAAAAACGTTCAGAACACACGTTAGCATTCTTTTTCATAATAACGTATTTTCAGATGAACTATTCCCGGGAAGTAGGAAAAGTACGTTGAACATACGTAAATCATTAACGTATCCATATTGTTGACTGGATACGTATTTTAAACGATAAAAATTAATGAGAAATTGTGGAATTGTCATCAGGATAACGTTCAAATAGCATTTTCCATAAACGTATTCGTATAGTTAACAGGATACGTATTTTCAACGATTTAAATAGACTAGAAGTTGAAGAATGGACGTTAAAACAACGTTCAGAACACACGTTAGAATTCTTTTTCATAATAACGTATTTTCAGATGAACTATTCTTCGGGAAGTAAGAAAAGTACGTTGAACATACGTAAATCATTAACGTATCTATATTGTTGACTGGATACGTATTTTAAACGATAAAAATTAATGAGAAATTGTGGAATTGTCATCATATAACGTTTAAATAACATTTGCCATAAACGTATTCGTATAGTTGACTTGAGACGTATTTGAAACGATTTTAATGAACTAGAAGTTGTGGAATCGTTACTAGAGAACGTTAAAATAACATCTTTCATAAACGTTATAATAATTTCGGGAGAAAACGTATTAGCACTCAATTTTATAACTGATTATTGTAAAATTACGTTTGATATACGTTATTAAAACGTATTGAATTAACGTTATAAATCATAACTGGAATGACAACGTTGAAAAATCAACTGGATAACGTATTTTTCAACCAATCAACGTTAAAAACACCTTTATTCAACGTATGTGTGCCCACTGGGTTTGTCCTTTTTTTGAGTGGTCAAGATGGCACTTCAGAGTCGGGTCATATTTGATAATAATATTTTTTTCCGAGAAAATAAAAAATAAAAAAAATTCAACCTCTGGTTGTTTTTAGCGCCCCCTTAAGCTGGCGCCCAGGGCAAGCGCCCCGCTTGCCCCACCCTAGATCCGGGCCTGAGATATTGTAAAATTCAAATTTTTTTTCGAAAATATTTAACAGAGAGGACATAGTTCGTTTTAGATATGAAATCTCACATACCTACCATAATATCAATTAGTATTTCCTGAAACTGAATGATACTTGGTGATATTTAATTGACTGATCTGGGTTTAATCTGATCATTTATCAACTGAATTAGTTCTTTGAATTCATAATTTTATAGAAATAGTCAATTGAGTCTGTATTGTCTGAAATTAAATGGAAGATCATTGCCATCTCGAGATGTTTACTCGTTCATGCAGGATCCTTCCAACAATTCCTTACCGAATCCATGTAACTCAATTCTTGAAAACTTCCAAACTCCCTGACAGTGAAAAGAAGGGAATTTTGCATACGAGAGTCGACACTGTCGAGTTTAATCCAGCACGAATTCGATAAAGCATTGAATTATCTCGTTTGTCTTTCACCTTTGTTCGACTGGGGTAAAAGAATTGCAGATGCAATAAGGGCAGAAAAGGTACGAAGTTTATTCCATAAAATTCTACCCGCCTTCCCTTGCTTTTACGCCTCTGGTTGGGGGAAGGAAAACAGGACAAGGTAATACGTATATATTGAGTTATTTCTGGAGGAGAATAGCTTTACTTCAAGAAATATCATGTTGCTGTATTCTACAGTCTGCTATTCTCGAAGTGTTTCGTTTTATTCCATCAGACAGAGGGAAGAACTTCATTATGTATGGAAAACTTTTATTTGCATGAAGGCTATTGGCAGGCAATCCGAAATGCAGGGTTGCAAATTGAACATCCAATAAAACAAAGAAAGCTAGCACTGAAAAATTCACGAATGTAATACCTAAATCAATAATAGAAATAGCTCTTGAGTATAATTCAAGAAATATCACCAGCCACAATGATAGAAAACAAGGGGAAAATTATGTTTCTGCAACTCCAATTGGTTTCTTTTCCAACACTGATAATTCATTGCGTTGATAATTACACCTATAGAATAGGGATACCGAATATAATATTGCAGCAGATAAAATTGTAAGACGACAAATCTGAACGTTTAAGTATTCCTTCCTGAAATCAATAAAAAATTTCTACATATCGTTGTCACACTCAGAAATTCCCGCATAACAATCAGATCGAAAACATTCCAGGTTAATAAAACAAACTTCAATCCCAAGCTTTCAATTCCAAACCACCTCGCACAATAAACACAAATCAAACCTGAGAAGAAAACTGAAATCTCTCTGGCTGATTGTGATACGAAAGTCAATATTTGTTCTATGCGAAGGACGCAAGAGAAGGGATGTTAATACGATATAGGTTGAATGGGGCTACCACGTAGGGGGCGAGAATTCTGCGGAAAAGAACAACCGGCACCCCTCTTGCGGACGCGCGCCTTGAGAGAAATCAGATTGATCAGTGAACCATGCGGTAATTGAAGTCGCCCTCATCTATTGCTATGTCCCTGAAGGGTTGAGAAATAATATGTCAGGAAACCTATTGGGATATGGTGTTTTGCCATAGTGATGCTCTTTCGAGATACAGTGCTAAGGCACATACATACAGGGTCGGGAAGTTGCGTTTTTTTCAGAATGGCGAGTCGCCTATCAGAACGCAGTGCTATCTACGTGAAGTCGTGAAACGTTTGGCCTCGGTTGACAAAAATACAGCCATGGGTGATAAACACTCTGGTAAAGATCTCCAGTACCAAGACAAGTGAAAATATTTCTATAGTCCGTTCAAATATTTTTGAATTGATTTCTGAAGTTCTAGAAATCGTGAATGATGACGACAGTTTGCCAAATTTCAAAAAAACAACGTTCTATAAATTACAGAAAAAAATGGAATTCAAGTTCAGTTAAAACTGAACGATTGTGTGAAATCTCCTCGATTCGACTCTGGACGGAAAGTAACTATACGAAGGCCCTCCTACCGATGCGCCAAACATGTTATTATTTCTCTTTCTTACATTTGAACACAGTATAGAGTTCTCACCGTCTTACACGAAGAAGATCAATCTGGTCGCATCAATCTTGTACGTCATATTCGCACTGTTGGGTTTAAGACCAAGGGAGAACCATCGAAGAATATCGAAATCACAAAGCTATTTCATTCTTCTTCATTTGGGGATGGTTGTTTATGAATCGGGCTCAAACAGTCATTTTTCTACTAAACATGCACGATTGAAACGAGGATATGTGGTTCCGTTGTTGCATTCTGCACTACAAAATAATTCAACTCTTCATGTTACATGTTGTCATATTGACATACGTGCTTTCATGTGTTTATATTTGGTTAGGGACACCAGGTGAATCCAAACATCCGAATGGGTAATATATATCCGAAATGGATATTTAAATAAACATATGAAGTCCCTCGTGCAGTGGAATTCCAGTACCGTTTTCCACAATTAATCAAATTTCGTTGTGACGATCTATCACCCCGTCCTACTGAAATGGAACCATATAAAGCGAAACATGCACAGTTGTATGGCTGTTAGTCAGAATGCACTGAACGAATTTTAATGAATGAAGAGATAATATGGGGAAAGCTTTGACATATCTGTATTCGAGATCTGTGTCGGACCCTCTCCTACCGGAAAATTTGCATGGAAATAGACTTTATTATTCGGGTTCAAAGAGATCTCATTTGGGAACGGGGTTGGAATTGGTGCCCCTCCATCAGGAGAGAAATAATTGTTATTATTTATTTTTTCATTCGGAATATTCGTCTGCATTTTTGGTTTTGATTTCGACTTGTTATTAAGTGCTCATTCTACTCAAACGACAGTTTTATCAAATACAGGGTGATTCCGGAGGAAACCGTCAGATTTTAGGAGAAGTTTACACTAGTCAAGGCCTTAATTGAGAGTCTACAGGGTGATTTGTCCGATTCGACCGATTTTTCTTTTATTCGTAACTTTGGTATGGTTTGATCAGTATTGATGAAATTTTCAGTGTAGAACAATAGGATTGTCTACTTCCAATAATTCCAACACTTTTTCAAAAATACAAGGTGGGAATTATGATAAGTTCAGATTAAAATTGCAGGTTGAAAAAATTCGCTACCTGCTTCAGATTCCCTCATAAATTTACATTACTGGAGCGTTTTTATTTTTTTGGCACACGTCCAGTTTTCTTAGAAAATTTTTTTAAAGTTGAACAATATCGTTATTTCGCTCCAAGGCAATGAGATTATTCTGAACTGGATAGTAAATCTGTATTTCTAATTGTTGTTTATAGGCAAACTAGTTTCTAAACTTTATTTTTATATATTCGATCTTCAATGCTGTGGGTATATAAAACAGCTACCAGCAACTAATGAATATGTTTAGTTTAGTTCTTGATAATGATTACAAATTAATTGACAATCCTCCAAAAGTTGGAAAATACATGGCACATGCGCTCTTGTATCATTGCATCCATGTACCATGGATGCACAAACACGCTATCAGTAGGGTAACTTCTTGAAGAAACTTATTGAACACGTAGTTTTTCCTGCCTCAAAAATTGAGGTTCAGTTTACAGAGAAAATATCAAATCGTCATATCTGGCTGGAGTAGCCAATTTTGCCTAGATTATTATTCAGGTTTTGTCAATTTTTTTATGCTTGCAAATCTCCCATCTCATGATATACAATCTTTCATGACAAGGCAACTCGGCCCAAATAAACTGCTCCACAAGAGTTAGGGATATCGTTTTTAAAAATATGTAATCTTCGAGAAAATCGCTGTAAAATCATTTAAAACTCAATAACAACTTGAATCGATCCAATAGAAATCAGTATGGCAGTATGGGACATTTCGTCAATCTGGTCGCCTTTTTTCTGAAGTTTGATTCTTTGCATATGCTTCATGAATGTTTTTATTTTGAAATGAAGTCAGTTTATCAACGGCTTCTATTTGAAACAAGTTTTCTGAAAATGCCAAGACGTAAATTAACAAACGCTGAGGCTAATACGGCTATAGGAATGCCTAATGGCCTATGGCTATCGGGTGGCCTAACTCAGGTTGTTGTAGCGGAAAGGCTCCAAGTAAGCCAAAGTGTGATATCTCGACTTTGGAATAGGTTCAGGGAGACAGGTTCCGTGTTAGAAAGACCAAGGCTTGGTGGGCGACGAAAAACAACACCTGCTCAGGATCGTTTCATCAACGTTTCGGCGAGAAGAAACCCTACATCTACGTGTAGAATGCAGATGGAGTCCAAGTTTCCATCGAAACCATCAGACGAATTTTGAGAGAGGTGAATATAGGTTCTAGACGTCCATTAAGAGGAGTTCCATCAACATAAGCGTCAAAGACTGGAATGGGCAAGGCAACATATCAATTGGAACGATCAATGGCGTAGTGTCCTTTTCACTGATGAATCCAGATATGGACGATTTTCAGATTCTCGAAGAATAAGGGTATGGACAATCCCACGCATACCCCGTAATTGTCGCTATGTCCAAGATGTCCATCCATTCCGAGGGAGGGAGTAGTGTTATGGTATGGGCCGGGATATGTTTCAACGAGCGCACGGATCTACACATTTGTCCTGGGAATATGACCACCTTACACTATGGGGAACATGTCATTGACAATGTTTTGCCAAATTTTCGCACTGCTATTGGTGAAACTTTTCAATTTCTAGACGATAACGCTAGACCGCACCGTGCAGCCATAGTTGCATAGTTGAGAATGCGCGCGAGGAGCTTGGTATTCCACATTTACCAATACCTCCGCACTCACCAGATTTGAATTGGATAGAACATGTATGGGATATGCTCCAAAGAAGATTAGATAATCATCAACCTACCCCAGAATCCTTAAATGTTCTGAGAGAGCTACGAAAAATGCCAAAGGGGTAAGACCTCCCAAAAACACCATATTTGTCATCACCAAGGAATCCCTGGCGAATCCAAAGCCGTTTTTCGAACGTGAAGATCTACTACCTATTCGAATCATGCAGAATACCCATTAGACTGATCAATATCGCCTATACTTTGAGTGCTCTGAGCGTCTGAACAAAACTCGAAACTGAAAAATCGAAAAATATAAAACCGAATAATTCGTTACTTATGAGGGCTACATGAACGATTTTGGTATCAAAATGTAGGTTTTCGAGGTCGCTCCTTTCAATAAAAGATATTCCAGAGCCCTAACTAGCATAGTTCAGATTTTTACCTGTCAAATGGCATTTTTCGAAAAATTGCAAATATCAAACTCTCATATCTTCCGTTCCTATCATCTCCGCCAAAAATTATTTATATCACATGGATCAGCATACCTCAATGTATCACTGTGCAAAATATGAGCGATTTGAAAAATCTCAAATTTAGGGTGAAAAATGCCAAAGGGGTAGGACCTCCCAAAAACACCATATTTGTCATTACCAAGGAATCCCTGGCGAATCATAAGTCGTTTTTCTAACGTGAAGATCTACTACCCAATCGAATCATGCAGAACACCCATTAGACTGATCAGTATCGCCTATACTTTGAGTGCTCTGAGCGTCTGAACAAAACTCGAAACTGAAAAATCGAAAAATATAAAACCGAATAATTCGTTACTTATGAGGGCTACATGGACGATTTCGGTATCAAAATGTAGGTTTTCGAGGTCGCTCTATTCAATTAAAGTTATTCCAGAGCCCTAACTAGCATAGTTTAGATTTTTACCTGTCAAATGGCATTTTTCGAAAAATTGCAAATTTCAAACTCTCATATCTTCCGTTCCTATCATCTCCGCCAAAAATTATTTATATTATGTTGATCAGCATACCTCAATGTATCACTGTGCAAAATATGAGCGATTTGAAAAATCTCAAATTTTTGGTGAAAAATGCCAAAGGGATAAGACCCCCCAAAAACACCATATTTGTCATCACCAAGGAATCCCTGGCGAATCCAAAGTCGTTTTTCGAAAGTGAAGATCTACTACCCATTGGAATCATGCAGAATACCCATTAGACTGATCAGTATCGCCTATACCTTGAGTACTCTGAGCGTCTGAACAAAACTCGAGACTGAAAAATCGAAAAATATAAAACCGAATAATTCATTACTTATGAGGGCTACATGAACGAATTTGGTATCAAAATGTAGGTTTTCGAGGTCGCTCCATTCAATAAAAGATATTCCAGAGCCCTAACTAGCATAGTTTAGATTTTCACCTGTCAAATGGCATTTTTCGAAAAATTGCAAATTTCAAACTCTCATATCTTCCGTTCCTATCATCTCCGCCAAAAATTATTTATATCACATGGATCAGCATACCTCAATGTATCACTGTGCAAAATATGAGCGATTTGAAAAATCTCAAATTTTTGGTGAAAAATGCCGTATTTGTCATCACCAAGGAACCCCTGGCGAATCCAAGGTCGTTTTTCGAAAGTGAAGATCTACTACCCATTCGAATCTTGCAGAATACCCATTAGACTGATCAGTATCGCCTATACTTTGAGTACTCTGAGCGTCTGAACAAAACTCGAAACTGAAAAATCGAAAAATATAAAACCGAATAATTCGTTACTTATGAGGGCTACATGGACGATTTTGGTATCAAAATGTAGGTTTTCGAGGTCGCTCCATTCAATGAGAGATATTCCAGAGCCCTAACTAGCATAGTTTAGATTTTCACCTGTCAAATGGCATTTTTCGAAAAATTGCAAATTTCAAACTCTCATATCTTCCGTTCCTATCATCTCCGTCAAAAATTATTTATATCACATGGATCAGCATACCTCAATGTATCACTGTGCACAATATGAGCGATTTGAAAAATCTCAAATTTTTGGTGAAAAATGCCAAAGGGGTAAGACCCCCCAAAAACACCATATTTGTCATCACCAAGGAATACCTGGAGAATCCAAAGTCGTTTTTCGAAAGTTAAGATCTACTACCCATTCGAATCATGCAGAATACCCATTAGACTGATCAGTATCGCTCATACTTTGAGTACTCTGAGCGTCTGAACAAAACTCGAAACTGAAAAATCGAAAAATATAAAACCGAATAATTCATTACTTATGAGGGCTACATGAACGATTTTGGTATCAAAATGTAGGTTTTCGAGGTCGCTCCTTTCAATAAAAGATATTCCAGAGCCCTAACTAGCATAGTTTAGATTTTCACCTGTCAAATGGCATTTTTCGAAAAATTGCAAATTTCAAACTCTCATATCTTCCGTTCCTATCATCTCCGCCAAAAATTATTTATATCACATGGATCAGCATACCTCAATGTATCACTGTGCAACATATGAGCGATTTGAAAAATCTCAAATTTTTGGTGAAAAATGCCAAAGGGGTAAGACCCCCCAAAAACACCATATTTGTCATCACCAAGGAATCCCTGGCGAATCCAAAGTCGTTTTCCGAAAGTGAAGATCTACTACCCATTCGAATCTTGCAGAATACCCATAAGACTGATCAGTATCGCCTATACTTTGAGTACTCTGAGCGTCTGAACAAAACTCGAAACTGAAAAATCGAAAAATATAAAACCGAATAATTCGTTACTTATGAGGGCTACATGGACGATTTTGGTATCAAAATGTAGGTTTTCGAGGTCGCTCCATTCAATGAAAGATATTCCAGAGCCCTAACTAGCATAGTTTAGATTTTCACCTGTCAAATGGCATTTTTCGAAAAATTGCAAATTTCAAACTCTCATATCTTCCGTTCCTATCATCTCCGCCAAAAATTATTTATATCACATGGATCAGCATACCTCAATGTATCACTGTGCAAAATATGAGCGATTTGAAAAATCTCAAATTTTTGGTGAAAAATGCCAAAGGGGTAAGACCCCCCAAAAACACCATATTTGTCATCAGCAAGGAATCCCTGGCGAATCCAAAGTCGTTTTTCGAAAGTGAAGATCTACTACCCATTCGGATCATGCAGAATACCCATTAGAATGATCAGTATCGCCCATACTTTGAGTACTCTGAGCGTCTGAACAAAACTCGAAACTGAAAAATCGAAAAATATAAAACCGAATAATTCATTACTTATGAGGGCTACATGAACGATTTTGGTATCAAAATGTAGGTTTTCGAGGTCGCTCCATTCAATAAAAGATATTCCAGAGCCCTAACTAGCATAGTTTAGATTTTCACCTGTCAAATGGTATTTTTCGAAAAGTTGCAAATTTCAAACTCTCATATCTTCCGTTCCTATCATCTCCGCCAAAAATTATTTATATCACATGGATCAGCATTCCTCAATGTATCACTGTGCAAAATATGAGCGATTTGAAAAATCTCAAATTTTTGGTGAAAAATGCCAAAGGGGTAAGACCCCCCAAAAACAACATATTTGTCATCACCAAGGAATCCCTGGCGAATCCAAAGTCGTTTTTCGAAAGTGAAGATCTACTACCCATTCGAATCATGCAGAATACCCATTAGACTGATCAGTATCGCCCATACTTTGAGTACTCTGAGCGTCTGAACAAAACTCGAAACTGAAAAATCGAAAAATATAAAACCGAATAATTCATTACTTATGAGGGCTACATGAACGATTTTGGTATCTAAATGTAGGTTTTCGGGGTCGCTCCTTTCAATAAAAGATATTCCAGAGCCCTAACTAGCATAGTTTAGATTTTCACCTGTCAAATGGCATTTTTCGAAAAATTGCAAATTTCAAACTCTCATATCTTCCGTTCCTATCATCTCCGCCAAAAATTATTTATATCACATGGATCAGCATACCTCAATGTATCAATGTGCAAAATATGAGCGATTTGAAAAATCTCAAATTTTTGGTGAAAAATGCCAAAGGGGTAAGACCCCCCAAAAACACCATATTTGTCATCAGCAAGGAATCCCTGGCGAATCCAAAGTCGTTTTTCGAAAGTGAAGATCTACTACCCATTCGGATCATGCAGAATACCCATTAGAATGATCAGTATCGCCCATACTTTGAGTACTCTGAGCGTCTGAACAAAACTCGAAACTGAAAAATCGAAAAATATAAAACCGAATAATTCATTACTTATGAGGGCTACATGAATGATTTTGGTATCAAAATGTAGGTTTTCGAGGTCGCTCCATTCAATAAAAGATATTCCAGAGCCCTAACTAGCATAGTTTAGATTTTCACCTGTCAAATGGTATTTTTCGAAAAGTTGCAAATTTCAAACTCTCATATCTTCCGTTCCTATCATCTCCGCCAAAAATTATTTATATCACATGGATCAGCATTCCTCAATGTATCACTGTGCAAAATATGAGCGATTTGAAAAATCTCAAATTTTTGGTGAAAAATGCCAAAGGGGTAAGACCCCCCAAAAACACCATATTTGTCATCACCAAGGAATCCCTGGCGAATCCAAAGTCGTTTTTCGAAAGTGAAGATCTACTACCCATTCGAATCATGCAGAATACCCATTAGACTGATCAGTATCGCCCATACTTTGAGTACTCTGAACGTCTGAACAAAACTCGAAACTGAAAAATCGAAAAATATAAAACCGAATAATTCATTACTTATGAGGGCTACATGAACGATTTTGGTATCTAAATGTAGGTTTTCGGGGTCGCTCCTTTCAATAAAAGATATTCCAGAGCCCTAACTAGCATAGTTTAGATTTTCACCTGTCAAATGGCATTTTTCGAAAAATTGCAAATTTCAAACTCTCATATCTTCCGTTCCTATCATCTCCGCCAAAAATTATTTATATCACATGGATCAGCATACCTCAATGTATCAATGTGCAAAATATGAGCGATTTGAAAAATCTCAAATTTTTGGTGAAAAATGCCAAAGGGGTAAGACCCCCCAAAAACACCATATTTGTCATCAGCAAGGAATCCCTGGCGAATCCAAAGTCGTTTTTCGAAAGTGAAGATCTACTACCCATTCGGATCATGCAGAATACCCATTAGAATGATCAGTATCGCCCATACTTTGAGTACTCTGAGCGTCTGAACAAAACTCGAAACTGAAAAATCGAAAAATATAAAACCGAATAATTCATTACTTATGAGGGCTACATGAACGATTTTGGTATCAAAATGTAGGTTTTCGAGGTCGCTCCATTCAATAAAAGATATTCCAGAGCCCTAACTAGCATAGTTTAGATTTTCACCTGTCAAATGGCATTTTTCGAAAAGTTGCAAATTTCAAACTCTCATATCTTCCGTTCCTATCATCTCCGCCAAAAATTATTTATATCACATGGATCAGCATTCCTCAATGTATCACTGTGCAAAATATGAGCGATTTGAAAAATCTCAAATTTTTGGTGAAAAATGCCAAAGGGGTAAGACCCCCCAAAAACACCATATTTGTCATCACCAAGGAATCCCTGGCGAATCCAAAGTCGTTTTTCGAAAGTGAAGATCTACTACCCATTCGAATCATGCAGAATACCCATTAGACTGATCAGTATCGCCCATACTTTGAGTACTCTGAGCGTTCTAACAAAACTCGAAACTGAAAAATCGAAAAATATAAAACCGAATAATTCATTACTTATGAGGGCTACATGAACGATTTTGGTATCTAAATGTAGGTTTTCGAGGTCGCTCCTTTCAATAAAAGATATTCCAGAGCCCTAACTAGCATAGTTTAGATTTTCACCTGTCAAATGGCATTTTTCGAAAAATTGCAAATTTCAAACTCTCATATCTTCCGTTCCTATCATCTCCGCCAAAAATTATTTATATCACATGGATCAGCATACCTCAATGTATCACTGTGCAAAATATGAGCGATTTGAAAAATTTCAAATTTTTGGTGAAAAATGCCAAAGGGGTAAGACCCCCCAAAAACACCATATTTGTCATCACCAAGGAATCCCTGGCGAATCCAAAGTCGTTTTTCGAAAGTGAAGATCTACTACCCATTCGAATCATGCAGAATACGCATTAGACTGATCAGTATCGCCTATACTTTGAGTGCTCTGAGCATCTGAACAAAACTCGAAACTGAAAAATCGAAAAATATAAAACCGAATAATTCATTACTTATGAGGGCTACATGAACGATTTTGGTATCAAAATGTAGGTTTTCGAGGTCGCTCCATTCAATAACAGATATTCCAAAGCCCTAACTAGCATAGTTTAGATTTTCACCTGTCAAATGGCATTTTTCGAAAAATGGCAAATTTCAAACTCTCATATCTTCCGTTCCTATCATCTCCGCCAAAAATTATTTATATCACATGGATCAGCATACCTCAATGTATCACTGTGCAAAATATGAGCGATTTGAAAAATCTCAAATTTTTGGTGAAAAATGCCAAAGGGGTAAGACCCCCCAAAAACACCATATTTGTCATCACCAAGGAATCCCTGGCGAATCCAAAGTCGTTTTTCGAAAGTGAAGATCTACTACCCATTCGAATCTTGCAGAATACCCATTAGACTGATCAGTATCGCCTATACTTTGAGTACTCTGAGCGTCTGAACAAAACTCGAAACTGAAAAATCGAAAAATATAAAACCGAATAATTCGTTACTTATGAGGGCTACATGGACGATTTTGGTATCAAAATGTAGGTTTTCGAGGTCGCTCCATTCAATAAAAGATATTCCAGAGCCCTAACTAGCATACTTTAGATTTTCACCAGTCAAATGGCATTTTTCGAAAAATTGCAAATTTCAAACTCTCATATCTTCCGTTCCTATCATCTCCGCCAAAAATTATCTATATCACATGGCTCAGCATACCTCAATGTATCACTGTGCAAAATATGAGCGATTTGAAAAATCTCAAATTTTTGGTGAAGAATGCCAAAGGGGTAAGACCCCCCAAAAACACCATATTTGTCACCACCAAGGAATCCCTGGCGAATCCAAAGTCGTTTTTCGAAAGTGAAGATCTACTAACCATTCGAATCATGCAGAATACCCATTAGACTGATCAGTATCGCCCATACTTTGAGTACTCTGAGCGTCTGAACAAAACTCGAAACTGAAAAATCGAAAAATATAAAACCGAATAATTCATTACTTATGAGGGCCACATGAACGATTTTGGTATCAAAATGTAGGTTTTCGAGGTCGCTCCATTCAATAACAGATATTCCAAAGCCCTAACTAGCATAGTTTAGATTTTCACCTGTCAAATGGCATTTTTCGAAAAATGGCAAATTTCAAACTCTCATATCTTCCGTTCCTATCATCTCCGCCAAAAATTATTTATATCACATGGATCAGCATACCTCAATGTATCACTGTGCAAAATATGAGCGATTTGAAAAATCTCAAATTTTTGGTGAAAAATGCCAAAGGGGTAAGACCCCCCAAAAACACCATATTTGTCATCACCAAGGAATCCCTGGCGAATCCAAAGTCGTTTTTCGAAAGTGAAGATCTACTACCCATTCGAATCTTGCAGAATACCCATTAGACTGATCAGTATCGCCTATACTTTGAGTACTCTGAGCGTCTGAACAAAACTCGAAACTGAAAAATCGAAAAATATAAAACCGAATAATTCGTTACTTATGAGGGCTACATGGACGATTTTGGTATCAAAATGTAGGTTTTCGAGGTCGCTCCATTCAATAAAAGATATTCCAGAGCCCTAACTAGCATACTTTAGATTTTCACCAGTCAAATGGCATTTTTCGAAAAATTGCAAATTTCAAACTCTCATATCTTCCGTTCCTATCATCTCCGCCAAAAATTATCTATATCACATGGCTCAGCATACCTCAATGTATCACTGTGCAAAATATGAGCGATTTGAAAAATCTCAAATTTTTGGTGAAGAATGCCAAAGGGGTAAGACCCCCCAAAAACACCATATTTGTCACCACCAAGGAATCCCTGGCGAATCCAAAGTCGTTTTTCGAAAGTGAAGATCTACTAACCATTCGAATCATGCAGAATACCCATTAGACTGATCAGTATCGCCCATACTTTGAGTACTCTGAGCGTCTGAACAAAACTCGAAACTGAAAAATCGAAAAATATAAAACCGAATAATTCATTACTTATGAGGGCCACATGAACGATTTTGGTATCAAAATGTAGGTTTTCGAGGTCGCTCCTTTCAATAAAAGATATTCCAGAGCCCTAACTAGCATAGTTTAGATTTTCACCTGTCAAATGGCATTTTTCGAAAAATTGCAAATTTCAAACTCTCATATCTTCCGTTCCTATCATCTCCGCCAAAAATTATTTATATCACATGGATCAGCATACCTCAATGTATCACTGTGCAAAATATGAGCGATTTGAAAAATTTCAAATTTTTGGTGAAAAATGCCAAAGGGGTAAGACCCCCCAAAAACACCATATTTGTCATCACCAAGGAATCCCTGGCGAATCCAAAGTCGTTTTTCGAAAGTGAAGATCTACTACCCATTCGAATCATGCAGAATACCCATTAGACTGATCAGTGTCGCCTATACTTTGAGTACTCTGAGCGTCTGAACAAAACTCGGAACTGAAAAATCGAAAAATATAAAACCGAATAATTCATTACTTATGAGGGCTACATGAACGATATTGGTATCAAAATGTAGGTTTTCGAGGTCGCTCCATTCAATAAAAGATATTCCAGAGCCCTAACTAGCATAGTTTAGATTTTCACCTGTCAAATGGCATTTTTCGAAAAATTGCAAATTTCAAACTCTCATATCTTCCGTTCCTATCATCTCCGCCAAAAATTATTTATATCATATGGATCAGCATACCTTAATGTATCACTGTGCAAAATATGAGCGATTTGAAAAATCTCAAATTTTGGGTGAAATATGCCAAAGGGGTAAGACCTCCAAAAAACACCATATTTGTCATCACCAAGGAATCCCTGGCGAATCCAAAGCCGTTTTTCTAACGTGAAGATCTACTACCCATTCGAATCAAGCAGAATACCCATTAGACTGATCAGTATCGCCTATACTTTGAGTACTCTGAGCGTCTGAACAAAACTCGAAACTGAAAAATCGAAAAATATAAAACCGAATAATTCGTTACTTATGAGGGCTACATGGACGATTTTGGTATCAAAATGTAGGTTTTCGAGGTCGCTCCATTCAATAAAAGATATTCCAGAGCCCTTACTAGCATAGTTTAGATTTTCACCTGTCAAATGGCATTTTTCGAAAAATTGCAAATTTCAAACTCTCATATCTTCCGTTCCTATCATCTCCGCCAAAAATTATTTATATCACATGGATCAGCATACCTCAATGTATCACTGTGCAAAATATGAGCGATTTGAAAAATCTCAAATTTTTGGTGAAAAATGCCAAAGGGGTAAGACCCCCCAAAAACACCAAGGAATCCCTGGCGAATCCAAAGTCGTTTTTCGAAAGTGAAGATCTACTACCCATTCGAATCATGCAGAATACCCATTAGACTGATCAGTATCGCCTATACTTTGAGTACTCTGAGCGTCTGAACAAAACTCGAAACTGAAAAATCGAAAAATATAAAACCGAATAATTCATTACGTATGAGGGCTACATGGACGATTTTGGTATCAAAATGTAGGTTTTCGAGGTCGCTCCATTCAATAAAAGATATTCCAGAGCCCTAACTAGCATAGTTAAGATTTTCACCTGTCAAATGGCATTTTTCGAAAAATTGAAAATTTCAAACTCTCATATCTTCCGTTCCTATCATCTCCGCCAAAAATTATTTATATTATGTTGATCAGCGTACCTCAATGTATCACTGTGCAAAATATGAGCGATTTGAAAAATCTAAAATTTTGGGTGAGAGAGCTTCTGCCCCGTTTATGGAACCAAATTCCAAAAGAAGTGTTCAACAACCTCGTGTGTAGTATGCAAAGAAGATGTCAAGCTGTTATTGATGCCCGTGGAGGCCATACATTGCATTGATAGTCTTGAAATGCTTGAATTCTCTGAGAATCAAATTTCGTTATTTTACTCGATCTTTCTTAACCACCCTGTATACGCTGCAGACCTACAGGCTAAAATTAATTTGCAACTTGAAGTCATATTAATATGAATTTTCATCACGAAAATCTTATTTTAACTCTATTTTTTTGCAATTTAAGTCAATATCCTTAACTCATGTGGAGCAGTTTATATTGCTTACCTTTGCACAACCTGGCGTTCTCTTCTACTAGTTCTACTTGAAGCTGGTGGGTATTCGAAGTCCCCAGCAATCAGCCTATTCTATTTACTGATGCCTGTCGAATTAACCGGGAATCGAATTAAAACGCAATAAATCATGGTTTAACAAACCCCAGAACCTACTGCAATACTCCATGGAATAGGTGGTTACAATAGAGCTCTAGCCACTTAAGAACAGGGAAATTGGACCCGACAGTGATCCAGGGCTCGGTGGAGGGCGAAAATACCAATTTTGTTATGGGATCTGAAGTGGCTTGTTGAGGTTTCCGTGTTGATGATTCACCCTCGTCAAGAAAGCCATCTTTATCTGTCCCGAATTGTAAATGCCGTGTCACCTCCAAATTAGGGGTTCCTTTGATGGAACGGATGAATATTTAAGGAAAGGAAGCGCCAGAGACATCTCGCAAATTAGTTATCAAAATTTGTGCGAACTAAATCACTGATGGCTTTATTTGGCTTGTGACAGACGTGAAGAATTTTATGAGATTTTATTCTCGTCCTTCCGTTGTTTCAGTCAAGAAGTTCATAAATGAAACAAAAATTGACCTGTTACAGGGATTTGTTGCCAAATATTTTTCTTCTGAGAGAATGAATTTGTTCCATAATGACGCTCACTGTATTGCTGATATCAATTTGGAAAGAATGCAATAACTTTTCCTAATTTCGGTTTTTGAAATGAATAAAGTAACTATTAATTAATCACGCAGGGAGAAAATCGCATATTATCATCAACACGTCCGTCACTTGTTCAAACCAACCCCTTATATTCCAAGCACGAATTGAAATTTGTATCCAAATACGATTCCGTTTCACACGCAATCAACTTCAACAGGAAATATTAGTTGAACATGAAAAATATCTAACATAATTCATAGATTCCTCTTTAATTTTATTCATTTCTTTATGCCAAGTCCATTTTTCCTGAATATTCATTTCGAATGCGTTAAGAGTCTTTAGCCTTCAAAATAAGAAAAGTATACCGCCAGATGGCAGTGCAGTGCGTTAATTTTTATTTATTGGATTATTGAGCTTAATAGAACAAATTTTGGGGCGCAGGGAATATAACAAAAAATCCTACACTGAACTAGATCTCACACTGGCTGTATAACACTCTAATTTTACTTTACCAGTCATTTGGGAGGAGATACCTGCGGGGCGTGTCATTCAAAAGAAATTCAATTCCATCTTAAAATCCACAATTGTGAGAAACAATTAATTTTCACTAATCGACGGCTGAAACAATCCTTAATAAATTTTCGTTGATAAAAATGGATATTTATCATTTCGAATAGAAAAATTCAAGAAAAGAAATTTCGCAGAAACAACACATTGTTGTAAGATTATTTACAAAAAAACGGTAAATTCTTAAAGAAAAATAAGATAGACGTTTGATTAACTAAATGATGGACTTCGATACTGAAATAAAAAAACACAAAAATATTTGTTCGTTTTGATGGTGGAAATGTTACAAAATAACAAAAAATGATGGGGAATATCCTTTTCATTCATTCAATACTTATAAAATATTTTTTCTATTATTTTTATCTTTATACACTCATACATCCCCCTTCATGAATCAGAAAAAATAAATCGTTTTTTTTCAGGGACGTAGACCTTTAATTCTTTTGTATTCAGTGAATAAATAAAATCGAACAAAAATGTTATTGAATTTGAGAAGGAATGTTTCAATTCGCGACCTGTTAATATTGTAATGTAACAGCGTATTTTTAATATTGACATTTTCGATCATGTTCATGTGTTTTCTTATCTGTAGCGAATTTTTGTGAAACGCTGACACGAATATCGTGCTTACTTCTTCGTATCAGCCCTTCCTAAAGCATCAAGATTGCGTTTGAATTTTTGCACCCCCTCATTGAGTGGGAGCAATCTTAGCGCAATGCTCCTATGATTCCGACTGGAGTGTCATTGCTTATGAAGTCAATTTACAAGTAATTACGGGTTGAATTTCCCGGGCAAAGCAACCCTCTTCTTCACACCCTATAATATTCGCAGGGGTCCGGAAAAACGAAGGAAGATAAGTTCATTTTCCCAGTATGTGTTCGGAATAGGTTTGTCGACATTTCTTGTCATTATCTTCCGATGGCGTGACTCAGTCATTTTTCCATGTCAACATTTTTGACGTTCATTATTTCTGGTTGACATTTTTCTGAAAACCGAATTATCTCCTTTCTGTTGTGATGAGGTTTCCTGGTGCATTGAACCTTTGATGGATTTTGCCCATGAAAAATGATGGGAAGATTAAAATTCGATATATAATGTGGACATTTTCATATTTTGTACAGATTGATCCAATATGCAGTCGATAGAAAATAGTAACTTCTCTGAATAGTGGGTAGTGTGAATCAATTTAAATATACCAGTTCCATGCATAAACAAAATATTGCGATACCATATCAACGAGCAATAACTCATTAGAAGTGTCAGTGTAGAGTTCAACGTCAAAAAAGTAAACAAGAGTTACGCAATAAATTAAAAAAAAAGATGTCCACCGAAATTGTAAAAATCGAAAAATTGGAATATCGAGCCATCATCAAGTACCTGTAGTTAAAAGGGTTAAGAGGTAAGCAGATTTACGAAGATATGCTTAATACACTTAGTGATCAGTGTCTTTCGTATGCGACCGTGAAAAATTGGACTGCAAGCTTCAAAAGAGGTAAATTTTCCATTGAAGATGATGACCGATCGGGAAGGCCAGTTTCTGTGTCAGTCCCCGAAAATATCGATGCAGTTCATGACATGATTTTATCAGACCGTCGAATTGGGCTAAAACGGATATCTGAAGCACTGAAGATTTCATATGAACGGGTTCATCATATAGTTCACGTCAATTTGGACATGAGAAAAATTTCTGCAAAATGGATCCCCAAATGTTTGAATGTTGACCAAAAGCGTGCAAGGGTGGAAGCATCGCGTTCGATCTGTGCTCGATTTGAAAACGATGTAGACTTCTTAAACCGAATTGTTACTATGGATGAGACTTGGGTAGATTTCTACGATCCAGAAACAAAGCAACAATCGATAGAATGGCAACACTCTCGTCCTCCAAGACCTAAGAAGTTTCGTGTTCAAAAATCTGCTGGAAAAGTTCTTGCTTCAGTTTTTTGGGATTGCCATAGAGTAATCATGATTGATTTTTTGGATAAGGGTAGAACAATAACTGGAGATTACTATTCGATATTACTGACCACTCTACGCGAAAAAAATTAAGGAGAAAAGACGCGGGAAACTATCCAAAGGTGTTTTGTTTTTACAGGACAGCGCCACAGTACACAAATCTCATGTTGCCATGCAAAAAATTCGTGATTTAGGGTTAGAATTACTAGAACACCCCCCTTTTTCACCAGATTTGGCTCCGTCCGACTATCATCTCTTTTCTCAACTGAAGAAACGTTTAAAAGTTCGTAAATTTTCTTCCAACGAGGAGGTAATAAAAGCTGTGGAGAACTGGTTTGCAGAGCAAGAAGAAACATTTTTTTTGAAAGGTCTAGAGACGTTGCAGGTTCGCTGTAATAAATGTATTCAATTAAGAGGAGAATATGTTGAGTAATAAAATATTTTTACATTGAAATTTTGTTTGGTTCTATAGTAGTCTAAGAATTTTTCAATTTACCCTCGTATTCCGTATATTTGGTATATACAGAGAATGACATCCTTATTTGTTTACCATTTTTTTTACTGATCTTTCATGATCTACTATTGAAGAAAAGCACAGTATCTAATGAGGTCTTTAATTCTCCCAAAAATAAGTGTGATAATTAACATTTATCACTTAATAAGAAACACCAATAAAGTCACATTACACGTTATTGTGGATAGTATGCGAAAAACATTCTGGCAATATTCGCCAATGCTTCTCCCATTTCAGTCAATAAAGTGGTAACTCAATTTGGCTTCCCATAACTGTAATTGAATCGGCGACCTCTTTAGCGGAGACGAAAATTATTGCTACCTAATAGAACAACATTTTCTTCATGTCTTCTTTCCCACACGTTTATTAAATGTAATAATACGACGTCGATCCCATTATTCTCTCATTCCCAATGGACATTTTGAATTTAACGTGTCAGTTCATAGGTAATTGCTGGAACCGCCAGAAGATATTCTTCAAATAGCACTGGTAGAAAGATTCCAATCAGATATGGCTTGTAGTTTCGAAAAGCATAAAGAAAATGGGTCACTTGAAGTAGTGACGTGAAGTCAGGATCTTCGAGGGTTAACTTGTTTGTGACCGGACGGATGGACAAAATTTAATTTGACCCCGCATTCTTCAGCAGTGAGTCGAACCTTATCGTTCGATTAAACATTTCCACTGTAAATATTCTCGTTTGAAAAGTGGACATCTTCAGATTTTAGATAGTTATACAGGGTGTCCAAGAAAATGTGGAAAATCTCTCGGATTCAGATAGAACATAAAAAAATAAGATAACAAGTTCCCATAGCTTTTTTTCCTAGCGCCCCTCCCTACGGCGATACGGCCCCCTAAATGACGTCACTGGAAATCCATTTCACTGGAATAAATCTCAAACTATGTAATTGATATAATTCAAAAAATGACCTCTGCAGTCGAGACACACAAATTGAATAATAAAAAAAAAAAAATTGATATGATGAACATTAGTAAGGACCTCTTAAAATACTGCCCTTAAATTCAAATTAGCTCTTTTAGTTTACCAGGGGCTGACTAGGTTGTACATTTTAATGCTTACATTTGCAACACCCTGTATGATAAGGAGTAGAAAAAAACAAATTTGGATAGCTTGAACATTAAGCTAAAAAAAAGGTACTCTTGTTTATTGCCGATAAAATGAACCGTTTTCGAAAAACAAAATTACAAAGATCCTAATTACGCAGTTTTGGCATAGAAAGGCACGTTAACAAAAATTAACGATTGAATATGAATACGCTAGTTATAAATAATCTATTAAAAACTTCATAAGAGTAAATTTCTAAAAAATAATTTTTTTTTAACGTGTCTTTCTGTGCCAAAACTGCATAGTTTAGAATCTTTGTAATTTTGTTTTTCGAAAACGGTTCATTTTATCGAGAATAAACAGGAGTACCTTTTTTAGCTTAATGTTCAAGCTATCCAAATTTGTTTTTTTCTACTTCTTATCATTCAGGGTGTTGCAAATGTAAGCATTAAAATGTACCACCTAGTCCGCCCCTGGTAAACTAAAAGAGCTAATTTGAATTTAAGGGCAGTATTTCAAGAGGTCCTTACTACTGTTCATCAAACCAATTTTTTTTTAATTTTAAGTTGTTCGAGATTTATTCCAGTAAAATGGATTTCCAGTGGCGTCATTTAGGATGCCGTATCTCCGTAGGGAGGGGCGCTAGGAAAAAAAATTATGGGAACTTGTCATCTTATTTTTTCATGTTCTATCTGAATCCGAGAGATTTCCCACATTTTCCGGGACACCCTGTATATCATTCTTCGAACCTACCTGAAGATGAATGGTTAATTTCTTTATGATCTTGATCAACAACCAAAATTTTTTAACTGCTATATGCATTTCTTGAGAATCATACTCAGGTTACGGATTGTTTGAAAGTAAGAGAAGTTTCAGTTCCTCTGTACTTTGTCTATCCAATAAATTGAAATTTGAATACGATGAAAGTTCAAGCTGCTAATTAAGCGTTATTCATTCTGGCCTGTCACTCTACTTGTGCAAGTCCGGAAAAAGTGTGTAGGAAAAGTGATAATTACCGACAGCTGAACCGCCCTTTTCCGGTGGGTGTTAGTACGTAACTATATTTGGGGGGTTTACTTCTCCCCTACTGTCAACCAAAAATGCCAGCGCTGAAAAATATCGATATTTTTTCCGACCCAAATAGTTCAAAGCATCTACAAGACATTATTCTCCGTAAGCTTTGAAGACTGTAGAGCAGCTTATTTATCAGTGATTCATAAAAGAAGACATGCTTTATGGACCAACAATTTGGACAAGATGATTCTTTCAGAATTCAATCATTTAAATCAGTTAAGTTTCTGAGACGACATTGTTCTATTGTCACATTGTATTGCAGTATTACATACTTAGTACGATTATGACTTACATTCTAGTATAATTTTTGACATACAGAAATAAAGCATCATTATTTTTTACTATTTTATGGGAATTTCCAGTACCTAATACACACATACACTCTATGATTCTGGTAATTGATGAATAAATAGGTTTAGAATATACATAATACCAAAGACTTAGAACTTTTATCCGGAACGACAAAATAAATCATAAGATATTGTTTTGTGAAAAAAGTTTTATTTTATTTAACACAGTTTGTTTGTCTACATAAGTTACAAACTCTAACCCTTGAAAAAACCCAAATTAAAGTCAATCGCATTATCCGTCAATTTCTCGAATGATAACCATTCAGATTCAAATAATTTTAAACTCATTAAAGAAGTGAACTGCTTCTGGATTATTATCTTTGAGCCAATAAATTTCGGAATCGGTATTATCTTCGTGTTATGGAATAGATTTCACATTTTTTTCAGGCCTTTATCTATTTTGTACCTCGAGTTTTAAATTCTTTCAATTGTGTTCCAATTTTCAACTCATCCATTCTATACCTATGTTCGAATGAATATGATATTTTTTATGAGAGTTATTGTACGAGTACGATTCTTTTGTAACAACTGTAAAAGTAAAATAGCACTGTTAAATGTGAAAAAGAGAGTGACACTAACATAAGTTAACTAACACCTTCCTAATAGCTCCGATGGTTTTAAAGAAATAGGGCGCAAATGACGTGAAATGCCATTCCACAGGAAGACATTAATTACCTGGTTAGAAACATGTTCCGTGGTGCTCAAGGTAGGGAAGGCCTTTGCGATGGCTTTCGGAAACCCGTCAAATGACGTACTCGTACTTCATTAGCTCTACTCGTTTTTATATGGATTTCTGTGCCCTGTCGTTTCCGTGATATGCAAGATGTGCTGGTTCATTTTTTCCGAAAATAAACATTTGGTATAAAGCTCAAATTGTTGTTTCTATAGGGTGTTATGTTATGTAACTCCTGAGGTTTATGATGTAAAAAAAATTATTGCAAACTTGGACCTGAAAACGCTTAGTTTCAATATACCTAGCTTTCAGTTCTTCGTTTTTACGTATTATTTTTATTTTAACTAGTGGGCCCGTAGTTTTGCCAATGT
This sequence comes from Adalia bipunctata, assembly GCA_910592335.1. NCBI lineage: Eukaryota > Metazoa > Arthropoda > Insecta > Coleoptera > Coccinellidae > Adalia > Adalia bipunctata. The sequence goes on along the minus strand of OU342955.1, from coordinate 5,005,353 downwards.
GCATTAATGATTATTATTGTTAACACGCTTGAAAAATTATGTAATGTTTGTAATATTCTCTGATTCTTTGATACACTTCTATTCAGGGTGAATCTGAATTCATATATTTTAACTATAAATTCCTCTCATCAAAATAAAGACTTTATTCATACACCATTTTTCAAAATTCGGTTTCGTTTGAAAGATACAGGCTGTCGAAAATCTATGAAAAAACACTTTTCTCCCCAAATCTTCGGAACCGTCATTTCAAACGAACTGAATTTTGGTTTATTCTATTCATGGTGCATATTCCTCAATCAATACTTATTCAATATTTCCACTGGTATGAAAGTTACAGCATAGCCGACTCATAAATCCAAACAAAAATACTATAAAACTACTTGAAAATGATAAACGGTTTATATTTTCGAAAGAATCAACCATTTTAGAAAATAAAAGTATGTTTATGTTTTTTGATAAAACGCGTCGTTTTTGAGTTATTCCTAATTTTACACGATAAACGAAAACATCATAAATTATTAACTCTCTGATCGCACTACAAGTTGACAATGTTGTAAGAATGTTTATCAAATCGAGACTGAAATCTCTATGATGGAAAAACGTTTGATGTAGAGATATGTAATAATAAAATCCCACAGATGTGGGAGATAAAATTGAATTCTAAGAAGCATGAAATTATACATTTTATACGCACAGTTTATTGTTACCGGTCTTTCCGGAAAATGTTGAAAATAAGTTCAATAAAATACAAAATTCAGATAAATGAATGATGAATGTCGCTATACGCATGCGTCGTAAGGAGGGACATCGCAGATCAGAAGTTTGAGATGGGTCGATTTCAATAAAAAATGTAATTTTCGCTACAATTGATTGATATTTATACTATGTTATCCGAAAAATCAACAAGCTGGTAATGTCCTGTCAAAACCTTTGTGAAATATTCATAGAAGATTATTGTTTTAATTGTTTTTAATGCAAAATGGGTTGATATATCTTGATTTCCCACAAATTGAATGAAAACCCTTTCTTCATAAGATATTTTCGAATGAAAATATGAACAAATAATCAGCGTTTTACAAACAAATCTTCAGGAAAATTGGAGGAAGAAGGTATTCTAGGGGAAGAAATATGGCTTGTGAATTGCAGAAGTATTCGGACAAAACTGAGTGTTTTTGTTAAGAAATATCGTGTTCGTAACATTTTTATTCCAATGAGGTTATTACTTGAGTATTCTCCAAATGTATTAACTCATTTTCAATCAAGAAATATGAACTTTGCATTAATTTCAGGCACGTATTTGGCCCAATTTATTTTTCAAATGGCTATATCTTTTTAACAGAGCCGAATTCGGAAAAATGGCAAGAGAAAAAAATGTCTCTTTTGGACTCAAGAATCTACAGGTGAAATATACACGCAAAGACGTATATTATGATGCAAGAAACTGAAATATTGAAAAACCTTTGTTTTAATGTTTTAGCTCATTTTTTTTTTATTTCGACGTATTTTGATTTATCCCAGTCCCTCAGCCGTTGAATTTCGGAACATCCTGTAGACGAGTTTCTTCGTAGAAATAAGACGAAAGGAACTGCTTAATTACTTTCCCAACTACATTTCTAGATTTTCTATTGACACAGCCAACCGTGATGATTATTTTCATCTTGAAATTAGTTTAATGTGATCCATAATTTTCTTTGCAACCTGTCTCTCGAAACATTCCCGCATAATACGACTTGCAACATTATCTGTTGCAAGAATTATGTATTTATAGATTCAGAGGTGATGCTAGAAGAGATCTGAAATTTACATCATATCAGTCTAAGCTGGCGTATCAACAAGGTTTAAATCTTAAAATAGCATTCAAAAATTCAGCCGCCGGATGCTGTGTTGACAAATGTTGTTTCGAAGTAAATCTCCCTTGTTTTAGTTCAGCGACAGAAAAATTGTAACGTAAATTGAGTTAAGGACTCCAAGTCAACGGGTTATAAATCAGGAGTTCAGGCGGTTCGTTTCAAAACACCCAAAGTAGTTGATGTCACTTTGACTCAGCGAATTTCATGTAGTATTTCGTATTTGTCTTGTAATCTCCAGCTCTTCGAAATGTGGAACTTCAAATGTAGTCTAGGTTTTTAGGAAATTACTAAAAGGTTTTACAGGGTGCCAAGGGACTATTAGATATCTTGAATTCACATGGAATAATACAAATCTATTATTCATAATGTAATATTAACCGGGTAGTGTCGAGTTTATAAAATTGGGATAATTTTTTGTGCAGAAGTTTTAAACTAGTTGGTAGTTGGCAGCAAATTACCACAGAGGATATTGTTTGAATAGAAACATGGCCACAGATTATTAAGTGCTTAGTATCATTTTATATTTCATTAATTTCAATTTAATACGTCGTTTGTATCGACATTCATCATTCATTTATCTGAATTTTGTATTTCATTGAGCTTATTTTCAACATTTTCCCGATAGAGCGGTAACAATAAAGTTTGAATAGAAACTATGCGTATAAAATGTATAATTTCATGCTAATTCAATTTCATCATAGAGATTTTAGTCTTGACAAAGTTGATGAACATTCTGACAATATTGTTAACTTGTGTGGAGATCAGAGAATACATAATTTTTCAGCCATTCTGTGATATTAAAAATCCAGGGAAAGATCCAGATTATTTTTATGATCTTTGATTTTATCGGGTATAGGAATGGTATAGGAAGAAAGTGTTTCGTTTGATGAAAGGAATCTACAGTTAAAATATTTGTACGAGTCAAAGACTCACCCTGTATATCTAAAGAATATCGAGTTTCGCGGACACATCTACTACTACACACTGAATTTCTCATTCTGGATTCACTCAGGATATCCCTGCGAGCTCGCAATGGGAAATTTTCATTCTGGTTGCATTGTGACATCTTTGAGAGCTCGCGAAAAGAATAAATTGAGAGTTTCGCTAAGGAACATCACATAGCGATCTCTGGGAGTCTGGGAGATCGTTATAGGACTTCGCATAAGATCTCAGAGATCTTATCTGCAGAATATCCTTTCGTGTAACGTTTAAATGGGTTCGAGATGTTTGTGTTAAGTGCTTAATCAAACGTGATTTTCTCCCTACGGAAATGGCGTTTTTTCATGCGTATACCGCAGGTTTAATTGTGATAAAGTTAGAACAATCCTCCAGGTCGTAAACAGGATTCTACAATCTATTCCTGTCGCACACCGTCCTGAGCCTTCTTTCCCCATATCACGACCAAAATGCGTGTTCGTAGTATAAACTAACCACAGTTGGAAGTAATCAAGATTCCTCAATGCTAGGGAAGTCGTGCCCCATTATCTCCAGGTGAGCCGGAAGGAGCAGTCAAATACAAGATCGCCGCGACGCTGCTGTCACCCGAGCGGCAGATGCGCACGCGCGCGCGTGCTTGGCGCCGTGCCGTGCAACCGCCAGAATAGTTACATCCAGTCCGTCGTCTTCGGAACGATGCATTCCAGACGCCTGAGCCGGAAGCGTTGAGTGAGCGGACAGGCGTAAAGCCTCGGGAGTGATCGGTGACTTTCGAAAAAGTTTGTTGTGACGGCTGCCGAGCGGATTTCGCGAAATTCACGTGTGCGCGAAAGTTTGTGCTGCTGTCCTCTCGAGATTAAAGTGTCGCATGTTAAATATTGATGATGTTGTGGAGGATCACTTTGAAAAATGGTAGCTTTATGAAATTGATGACAAATCCTGGGAAGAGTGAAATTGAAAATTATCCTGAAGTCGTGAAACTGCAATGCGTTGTACGCAAATCTGGTTCACGGAAGAGTTGCGTCTTCAAAAATAAACATCTCAAGTTATTCTAGAAATAGTATGGTACAAGTTATATAACGATTCCTGTACCTATATCGTTAAGTAAAATATTAGGGGACTCAAGAAGTTGACAATCAGGGAAGCCTCTTCTTTGCCTGGTGTCTAATCATAAAAGAATGACAAATTAAAACTTAATGAGGTGTCAATCTGTCAAATTCCTAAACACATGGCCCTTCCTGGCTTGGTTATGACTGTATTTAAGAAAGCTTTTGCTTGCTACTTGACACAATTAAGTTAGCAGACCCATATGTATACTCAATTAACATCTAATATCACCACAATGAATATCAGTAATTGTGGTGTTGAAGTCCATGTAAAGTAAAAAACACGTAAAAAATCATTCTTCATAGCATATTTCACGGCCTTTTCTTGGGATTTCGTGAAAAAATTAAGAAATTTCGCATTTTTATAACCGCACATTTGGATGATGACGTTTTACCCATTGCATTAATTGTCGATTAATTAATAACTGAAAATTAGGATAGTAGAGTCACCAACAGAAGGGAGACTAAGCGCGACAATTTTTTTTCACGAGAAATTCTCGACAAGTATTCGACGATTAATGCTATAGGTACATACTTCGATAAATAGTACATTGTTTACCGGGTAGGAAAAGCCTTACATTCCTGGACGATTGTGGAGATTGCTAAGTCGAGGTGTAAGCCGAGACTTAGCAACACAGAGTCCAGGAATGTGGCTCTTCCTACGAGGTAAACATAATATTTTTCCGCAAATAGTTTGAAATTCAACAGATTTTAATCAATTTTGAAAAACAACCGCGAATTATTCCATTCATAAATAAATGGAGCTTTGAAATTCGGAATGGATTTGGTTGCGTTACTATGGACACGAATTAATGCTGAATTGTCAAACTTGACGAATATAAATTTAATTCCTGGTCTTTTCGAAGACAAAACAGTGTAAAATGATAAGTGATGATGAATTTTCCATTTCTGGTACTCCTCCAGAGCTAGTTGAGGCAGTGAATACTGCTTCATTAGAATTATTGCCGAACAAATCTAGAGAAAAGTACGAATATGCTTATGAAGAACACTGACAACTGTAAGGAAATATCATTTCCTTACAGTATGGAAATAGTTATTTAATCAACTAGTTTATTAATGATAGCGATTAATGGTCGAAATATTTTGTTCATTATGTTTGAGACCATTAATCGCTGAATTAATAAACGAGTTGATTACAAGATTTTTCCGTCGACCTCATCACGAATTGAATAAGAATTCTCGATTGAAATGAATATTTCCTAACAGTTGGGAAATCTTGACTTTTTCTATGACAAATTTTGTTAGGAATGTCAAAATTTCCTAGCGATTTGCGGAAAAAGTCATTATTCAAAAGCCCTGTTGCTTAATATTAAGTCTCGTGTATTTTATTTAATAACTTCGACAATCACTTGACAAATATTCATAATCATTGTGGTTATATTTGATGTTTTTTTTCGCGTGGTCTTCTATCCTGATATTAAGTTAGCCAAGTCAGTATAA